>JALGPY010000015.1:2987500-8765000 GCA_023055425.1 Linanthus parryae
CTCGTTACTACCGGAAGCCTACCCTTACTATTTCATTGGTAGAGGGGGCTTGCAAAAGTCATTCACATTCGAAAACTCCTTCGCTCCAACGTCACCTTTCTTACACACTATTCACTCCTCCCTGGGACTGCCTAGTTTCCTTTGTTTACTGTGGGTCTCGTTTCCGCCCTTGGCTGATGCCTATAGAGCCTAGGTAATTAGAATACTCAAACCGGTGGCGAAAGGGATTTGGACTTTCAGAAGTGTAAAAACAGTGTATTGAATATGGTTCTGCAGGACTCCGCTGGTCTCGGAAGACTGAGAATCGATGGCTTATATGGCTTATCTCTTTAAGAACAAGGGTGAAATCCGTCGAAAGGCTCTATTTCGCCTATCCTCTCCTAACTCTTTCAAAGAGGGAGGGCTATGATTATTATCCTACGATTCAATTCTCTGTCTTCATGCACCATTCTTCAAGGGGAATGGATCGATGTATTCCACTAGGGAGTTTCTGTCTTCTTTCATTGGGCATCACCTTTTCCCTAACCCACTTACCTACTCATCAATCAGGGTGTTCAGCTGACTTGCACCGCCCCTATTGTATTGGAATTAGGTGCCCTTCTTTTGACTGTTGTCAACTAATCTCTTCAATGTTCGACTCTATGTTAGAACATTTTTGTGAATGCTATTTCGATCTAAGTGGTCTTATTCTGTGTCCCGTGCTAGGAAGCATTATTCTTCTTTTCATTCCAAATTCAAGAATACGACTGATACGATTGATTGGTCTGTGCGCCTCTCTTATTACTTTTTTGTATTCCCTTGTTCTTTGGATACAATTCGATCCTTCTACGGCCAAATTTCAATTTGTGGAAAGCCTTCGATGGCTTCCTTATGAAAATATCAATTTTTATTTGGGTATAGACGGTATCTCTTTATTCTTCGTGATATTGACCACATTTCTGATCCCTATTTGCATTTTAGTGGGTTGGTCTGGTATGAGAAGTTATGGTAAAGAGTATATTATAGCATTTCTAATTTGTGAATTTCTAATGATCGTCGTGTTCTGCATGCTGGATCTTCTACTATTCTATGTTTTTTTCGAAAGCGTGCTAATCCCTATGTTGTGCGGAGCTGAGCATCTTCTATTCGCTGGGAGAAAGCTTTTCCTCTGCAGGGGCCTTGTGCAGTAAACCCCCTACGGGCGGTCGTCCGTTGTAAAGTAGTCCCCGCGAAGCTTTCGGGAAGAGGGGTAGTCTTGTGTGTAAGCATAGCATTTCTGGTCGAACCCGCCCAACCCAACTAAGAAGAACCGAACCTGACAGACACATCTTTTCCTTTTGGGAGGGTAACCTCACTCTAAGGGGTGGCTACCTCGTAGGACCTCGACCCGCCTACTCAGGTCTTGTATGGATATGCAGGAAGGGGTGCTCCTAGGTGTGTGTAGGGGTTGTGTTTGTTCGCGAGAATGGATTCCTCGTCCATTTTTGGGGGGTGTGGACACACTTGCGCGAATTTGGGTAACGGCTACAAGGGAGAAATCGAAAGGAAACTGTATCCGACCAGGGATGGACGTAAACTCGTAAGCTACCGGGGTAGGGATAATCGTCCAGGTCTTATTGTGAAAGAAAAAAGCCGCCCCGCCACAGCAGGCGGGTTGCTTCCTCTGTCGTCGCCGGGGAGCTCTTGGTGAGGAGACCTTAGGAGAAGTTGCTAAAACAAACGGGAGGGGAGTCGTTCAGTATAATTCCGAAGAAAGACTGTTGGCAGCAGGTTGATACATTTCTTTGTCTTACTTAAAAGAAAAAGGAAATGGGGGCTCGGCACAGGGGAATAGGGTCCTGTCCAGATAAGAAAAGAGTTTCAAACCTTTATGCATGCACCTCAGTACAAGTGCTGCAGTTCCGGCCAGGATGATTGGGAAAGGAAGGAGAACTCTAATTTGAACCGCTCACATCACAGTAGTAGTAGCGTAAAGGCCCAGATAGATATTCCAGGGGGCGGCCATAACATAAGGGGGCCTTTAGGTCCGGTACTTCACCCCCTCTCCCTATCGAAATTATTCGAAGGGCAAGCCAAGCCCTCTCCTTTCAGTCGAGCTATAAATAGCCTCTCGAACTATCAAAACTACTCTCAGGGTGCGTTAGCAGGCTATAGCTCCGCCTCTCGGCCTTTAGGCGATGGTCTCGCAAGCTCGCCCCCTTGTTCCCCCTCTCCTTTTAGTCGAGCTGGTCTACTCCCACCCTCTCTCCCTAGATATCTATAGATAGAGAGAGAGATCCGCTGCGTGAGCAACCCGACTGACTGTGCGTTACATGTGCTCTACAGGCCGCACTCCTTCTTTCTTCCCAACGAGCCCATTTTTTTTTCTTTGGAAGATGGGCGCTGCGTTCGGGCATGCTTTTCAGTATGTCTCCTGAACCCCGGCTAGCTAGTGAGCTTCGGGCGGGAAGCAGGCCGGGCCCTATGGGCTCCCGCACCGCAAGCAGCATTGTTCTTCTTAGAGAAGCAAAAGATTCGAGAGTCCAGGCTGAAAAATACATGCATAGAGAGTGATGACAGGGGCCGACGAGGGAAGCTCGGGACGGAGCCGTATGATGCGGAAGTCTCACGTACGGTTCCCTGAGAAGGGAGTGGCTACCTACTGGAGCTTCGACCAACCACCACCGTTCCGCTTTGGGCCACCCCTTACTACCATTATTATAGGGGTATGGGGTTCGAGACAAAGAAAGATCAAGGCAGCATATCAGTTTTTCCTTTATAATTTACTTGGATCTGTTTTTATGCTATTAGCTATTCTGTTGATTCTTCTCCAAACAGGAACCACCGATTTACAAATCTTATTAACCACATAATTTAGTGAGCGGCGCCAAATCTTTTTATGGATTGCCTTTTTCGCCTCGTTCGCTGTCAAAGTGCCAATGGTACCAGTTCATATTTGGTTACCCGAAGCTCATGTAGAGGCACCTACGGCAGGATCCGTCATCTTGGCAGGAATTCTTTTAAAATTGGGAACCTACGGGTTTTTAAGATTTTCAATACCCATGTTTCCCGAAGCGACACTTTGTTTCACTCCTTTCATTTATACTTTAAGCGCGATTGCTATAATATATACTTCCTTGACTACTTTAAGACAGATCGATCTTAAGAAGATCATTGCTTACTCCTCAGTAGCTCATATGAATCTGGTGACTATTGGTATGTTTAGTCTGAACATACAGGGAATTGGAGGTAGCATTTTACTGATGTTAAGTCATGGACTGGTTCTTCCGCCCTTTTTCTATGTGTTGGTGTTCTATATGACCGACATAAGACTCGACTTGTTAGATATTATGGAGGTTTAGTGAGCACCATGCCGAATTTCTCTACCATTTTCTTCTTTTTTACTTTGGCCAATATGAGTTTACCTGGTACTAGCAGCTTTATTGGGGAATTTCTTATCTTAGTATGAGCTTTCCGAAGAAATAGCTTAGTAGCCACATTAGCAGCGATTGGGATGATTTTAGGCGCGGCCTATTCCCTTTGGCTATATAATCGTGTGGTTTCTGGGAATTTAAAACCCGATTTCCTCCATAAATTCTCCGATCTAAATGGCAGAGAAGTTTTCATATTTATACATTTTCTTGTTGGAGTTGTTTGGATGGGTGTTTACCCCAAAGTGTTCCTGGACTGCATGCATACATCCGTAGTCGTTCGGATTCGAGTCCAACACCGCCTTCCTCGCACGAACTCTTCCCCTAACTTGATCTCCCCTCTCTGTCTCTTTCTCTATTTTCATCTTATTTCCACCCAGTCCCATTATTCTTCCCACACAAAACTACTCTCTCTTCTTATTCTTCTTTTTCAACATTGAGTTTTGTAACCTCTCCATCACCAGATTTCTCACTGCACCAGTTAACAATCAGAGCACAAGAATGAATAAAGTGGAAACCCTAGAAACCCAATGCGTGAAATTGCTCAACGTATCAGAGACACTAGTGGGATTTTTCATTTGGGTTACCTATAATCTGCTTCAATGGAGTTGTTTCCAACGCTGCTGAAATCAAAGTCGAAGTCTTCAACTTTAGTGACCTGCCAGAGAAAATATACAAACACTTGGTTGGTGTGACAAAATTGATCGATTTCCAGCACGAGTTCGCCATTAAAGGGAATAGATTGAATAGATTTATGGGTTTTCAGGTTTAGGGGTTTTCCTCTGAAAACCCTAAGGAAACTGAGGACATGCAAAACCCAAAATGTGCCAAAAATAGTGATTTGTTGCTTGGTAAAGACGAAGACGAACCTCCCTCCCTCATGAATAAACATCTCTTGCTGCCGATAGGGCTTCAGGCTATCCCCAGCTATCTGAATCATCTCCCCACCCATGAGTAAATATTTCATGAAGCCTCATTAGACCGTACGTCTTTCTTGGTATATCCAGATAATAGGTAGGAGCATAAACTGAAACATTCTGGAGCTCCCTCCCTTCCTCCCTCCCTCCCTCCCTCCCCCTATCTCTCTCTACGCCAACGAAAGTGTCTATTGGCGGAGGGCGATAAAGCTGGAGGTAGAAGATGTTTTCTTTTGTCATTTTCAGAGTTTGTAAATAATTACACAACTGTACATGAGACTATCCACAAACGTGGGTTCAGGCCCGCCCACAACCGCAATTAAGCCACTAAACAAGGAGGGCGCGCGGTGGCGGTGACGGGGGGCGACACTCTTCCGAGCTTAGAAGGCGATGTGACAAAGGCGAGGGAGAAAGAGAGATTCTGAAATGTTGAAAGATAGATGACATATTCGTATGTACTATACGCTGACATAGTCTTCAATATGGATGCCAATCCAAATCAAACCGAGAAAATCGAATCGATAGAAATGTAATGTGTATATTAGCTTTTGAATCATTAGTGATGAAATATGACTTGTTTCTTCAATAATTATACTCAAAATCACATATCCAATTTTTATCCATCCATTTACATCTTCTTAATGAGATTTATTCAAATTGTCAGTGAAAAAAACAAATTACTTATTTTCAGTAAATTTATTGTTCTTTGCAATAACACTGACACAACAACGAGTTTTTACCTCCATAATGTTGCACTCTGAACGGTAATTTGAGTGTCGATACACTATCATATCAAATTTTTATCCATCCGTTTACATCTTCTTAATGAGATTCATTCAAATTGTCAGTGAAAAAAACAAAATACTTATTTTCAGTAAATTTATTGTTCTTTGCAATAACACTGACACACAACAACGAGTTTTTACCTCCATAATGTTGCACTCTGAACGGTAATTTGAGTGTCGATACACTATCTTATACCTTTCACAAAGAAAGTTGAATTTATTTATAAAAAAAAGCTTAAGAATGATATTTGTTTTCAGCTGATGGGGACCCCTCTTATTTATTCTGCATGAATAAAAGGACGTGCGTAGAAAATTGGAACATCCAATTGTGCCAGCCAACTACAAAATGAAGCAATGTTCGAATTTAAACTGCCTCAAACTCGGGCCAAAATTTGCACTACGAAAATGAGATAAACAAGTTTCTATACTTGAAACAATTATAACCAACAACTACCACTCACTCTTTAACAGTTAACTCAGTGTTACTCTATTTTATTTGAGAGATTTGAGGGACTAAGACCACATAGACTTGCAACCACTCCAATTCCATATGCTGTCACATTTCTTTTGCCTCATCTTAGATTTTGCTGGCATCGGTGATTAGGAATCTAAGATTCTTTTGCCTCATCTTAGATTCTTTATCAGGAAGTTCAAGTTAGGTGTCAACTTCTGAACATCCATAGTGTAGTTTGTATTTCTAGAAAGTAAAAGTAGGGATTTGGCTACTTCAATTTCTACATCTTCATTGGAATATGTGGTTGGAGTATGATTTACTATCTTCTTCTTCATCTTATTCCTTATATTCTTCTTCCTCAGAGGCACAGTTGATAGAAATCATCCTAGAACTTTTTGGCCTTCATGATATGACCCCTGCAACTTCTAGTCAGGCTCTCCACAAATTCACTTTTTCTCTACAAGCTCTTTGTCCTTCCCTTTCAGCCTCTTGCTTGAGTCGCCTCTTGATTCTAGATGTTTAGCAACATTCTCTATATTTGTATTAATCATCTCATTGTAGCGACATATGACATGCATATCGATCAAACTGCAATAGGTAGATAAGTTTTTTTTTTCAATATCTAGACCTTAGATAAGTTAATAATCCAACAAATTAGGAAATTCGAGAAAAAAGAATCCCTACGTTAAATATATCGAACAATTGATAGCCTTATACCTAGGGTTAGGTGGGCCGTAATAGCCTATTTCATGATGTTGTCGCCGGTAGCTGCGACACTACCTACTTCTCATTCTTCCTTCGCATGACAAAATGAACGCATGAACGACGAGAAAATGAAGAAATAGATGAACCAATCAGGTTAATTATGAGTTTCAAGAAGAAATGAGCGATTAAAATAAAAGTGATCTAGGACTTTTGCAGTGAGGACTTCCAAGCAACTCTAACATTACAAATGAAACACACGCACAAAATCATTTTGTATGGTAGAAGCGGAAATTCAATCAATGTAGATCAAGATAGGGTAAGTTATACCTGTGAAGGGACATCCTACAATTTCTGATTGAGAGCACACCATTCGCAGCTCGATTTCATGGGCGTATTAAGCTTCAAACGCTTGGGAATGATCACCTGAGATATCTGCAGAACGAGATATGACTCAACTGTTCATTCATGAAAATAGAAGAGCTTGCAAATGCATACAACGTACCCATTTTATTGTCCTACCTTAACCCTCAAAATCGAGAATTACCCATCGGCCCAATTATTTTCTCGACTATCACACGTGCACTGTCTTTGGTCTCATAACCTTTGTCACATAATAACTCAAACATTTAGAGTTATTATTATATTTCTTTAGTACTTATTCCGTTTTTGGTTCATAGGATTTGTATGGTATATGTGCACAAATACGTAAAATTGTTAGTTAACAAGTATTACAGGTTTGGCTAGTTAGCTTAGTTAACATTACACGTTTCCTTGTTTATACTAAACTATCCCAACGCAGAGAAGTGGGGTACCTCCAGAGATTAATTTTTCAACATTCAGATTTACTTTTTTATACTCTGCCTTGGGATAGTATACTATAAACAAGGAAACATGCAGTGTTAACTAAGCTAACTAGCCAAACCTCTAATACTTGTTAACCAAAAATTTTACGTTTTGTGCGCATATACCACAAGTCGTATGAACCAAGTATGAAATAAGTAATAAATATATATAATAATAATGTTAAATACAAAGTTATTATAAGACATTATATTATGGGACCAAATACAGTGCCCACGTGTGATAGTCGAAAAAATAATTGGACACATGGGGTTCAAAGGAGGAGAATGAAATGGGTATGTAGTATGCATTTGCAAGCTCCTCTATTTTTTGCGTTAAATACCTCATATTCTTCTGCAGATATCTCAGTTGATCATTCACAACTGTTTGAAGCTTAGCACGACCATGGAACCGAGCTTGAAATGTTGTGCTCTCTACCAAGAATCGTGGGATATCCTTTCACAGGTATGTCTAACTTTCTCTTGATCTACATCCGTCACTGAGTTTCGGCTTTCATAAAACAGAATGGCATTTCTGTGTTTCATTAGTAATGTTAGAATTGTTAAGAAGTTCTCCCTATGAAAACCCTAGATCACTTCATTGTGATTGTTCATTTCTTCTCGAAACACATAATTAACCTTTGAGTCCTCAATTTCTCAAATTTCTCGTCATTGATGCGTTCAATTTGTCATGCAAAGGAAGAAGGAGAAGGAGGTAGCGTAGTAGCTGTCGACGGCGGCTTCAAGATCTCGGCTATAACGGCTGCACCTAATAATAGGTATAAGGAGATCAATCGGTCAATATATTTAACTCTAGGGTTTCTTTTATCCAAAATTCCTCGTTTTGTTGTATAATTTATTAACTTATCTAAGGTCTAGATATTGAAATAATTCAACTACCTATTGCAGTTTGACCGATATGCATGTCATATCTTGCGACAACGAGATGATTGATACAAATGTAAAGAAGATTGATAAACAACTAGAATCAAGAGACTACCCACGCAAGATGTTGAAAGAGAAGAAAAAAGAACTCGTGGAGAAATGTGAAGTGGAGGGGCTGACTAGTACGTGCAGGGGTCGTATCATAAAGACAAATAAGTCCGGGGATTATCTCTATCAACCTCTTATGAAGAAAGGATAAGAAATCTATCTCCAACCATATATCTTAATGAAGATATAGAAAATGAAGTTGCCAAATCCCTACTTCTACCTTCTAGAAGTACAAACGATGCAGAATCTAAGATGAGGCAAATTGAATGTGACAAGAGATGGAATTGGAGTGGTTGCAAGTCTATGAGGTCTTAGTCCCTCAAATCTCTCAAATAAAATAGAGTCATGCTAAGTGAAAGAGTGAGTGGTAGTTGTTGGTCATGGTCGTTTTAAGTGGTTTCTAATATAAGAACTTATTTATCTCATTTTTGTATGGCTTGCACAATTGGATGTTCCATTCTGCACACATGCCCTTTTAGTCATGTAGAATAAATAAGATTGGTGCCCATCAGGGTATAGTTGAGTTCGTCTACCTAGCACGCTTTAGCCTTAGAGTAGAGAATAATGAAGATGTGGAAGCTCAAGCTAAACATGGGAGCGTTCGTGTGAGAAAGTCATGATGACTTCTCGTATTCCTATACTCGGAAGATTGGATGTAAGAATACAACCATTGTGGGTGGCAAAGTTGTTGACACATAAATTATTACTTGTCGTAAAGGCAAGACACGTGTAGCTTAAAATGTGAGCAATTATGAGTAGCCACATGCCCACACATATCACTTTGTTCTTGCTTTTAGGAGTTACTTGGTCTGTTTCTTCTGGATTGTCCTACTTTAACTTTTTAACCCGTAACCGGGTCACTTTGACTCTGTAATTTAGATAGCAAAACAATATAATTTTTTGACAATTTTTTTATGGTATAGTAGAGAAAAGTTAACTCTACGAGACAATGCAAAGATTACAAAATTTTTGTATTATTTTGCTGATCAAATCAATGGGTCAAAATGACTCAGTAAATAATGACAAAAAGTGAAATAGGCTGAAAGAGAAGAAACAGAGGTAGTACATCACTTGGGAGGAATCATCTGACAAATCTCTTGCTGTTAGAGCAAGAGATAACTTTTCCACAATGTGATAATCAATGTTGTTCCTTTAAAACAGGAATATTCATCGGCATGGTGGCACACGCATTGTATGCAGGAGCAACTTCAACACGAGACGAAAACTAGTCGTTTGAAGTTACAATTGTTTTGAATGTTTTTACTTAGGGTAAAATCCACTTTGCACCCCTATGTGTAGGTAATTTGTCATCCGCAACCCTGTGTTTCGGGTAATGCACTTTACCACCCCTGTAACGAAAAATTGGAAGACACTTAGCACCCTTTTATCATATTCCGACCAAGACGCCACTTTTTAATATTTTTTGACCATTTTACCCCTATTTTCTTTTGAGTTCATTGTGTTCATGGTCTTCGAATTCTTGGTGTTCTTAACACCCGAATTCTTAGTGTTCTTGACCACCGCCAGAAAAGTAACAATTTCTTACCAATAGAAATTCCAGCCAACACCACCAATCTGTGTCTTCCTCACCAAAGATATCATCTTCTTGCTTGTTTTCTTGTCCAGACCAAAGATATCATCAAGAAAAAGATGGATATCAACAACCAATATCCAGATAATGCCAAACCAAAATATTATTTCTCACCACTGCTCAACACAAGGTAAACCCAGAAATTCAACCACATGTGATAGCTCAAGTATTCATCTCACTAACAAAATATCTTGGACTCAAACCAGCTAATTCTGTAAATCAATGTAAACAAGCACACAAAACCCCAATTTAAAAAGATTTCACTATGCCAAGATCCTATGAATATACATGAATCAATCTATAGACTTCAACACACATAACCCACGAAAGAAGCCGACCTAGAATTCAGCCTCATCTCCCCACAACTCAACTCTTCCCAGCCCGATTCAAGCCGTTAATCATAGCTAAGGCCATGATTTCAACAGCTCAATCTCCGGTGTCTTACAACACCGAGACAAACACCTCTCATTTTGGTCCAATACTTGGTTTCCAATCACCAACCGCAGCATATCCGAACCCATAAATGGATGGGTTTGGGAAAGGAGCAGAGAGAGAAAAAACAGAGGTGGTGGAAGAAGTGAGGAGAAGATGGAAAGGTGGATGATTTCGTGCTGGCGGCTAGGGTTAAGACAACCGAACCTGCAGATGGGTACACCCACAAAACCCTTCAGCCTCTTCTCTCCCTCTTCATGTGAAAACACCGAAAAAAGTATAACCGAACCCCAAATCGGAGCAGAATTTGAATGCTCCGGGAATTGGCAGATAGAGATGAACGGCGATGGAGTTGCGTGCCTCAGCCTTCTCTGGCGACGGATTCTTGGTGGTGTTTCCACCGCCAAGAGAGGAAAGGAATCTGGTGGTGTTTCCATCGCCAGAGAAGAAAGAAATCGAGAGAAGAGAGAAAGAGAGTGGCGGCTAGGTTAGAAATGGGGGGAGGGAAGGAGATGTTGGGATAAATAGTGGGTAATTTTCAAATCATTAAGGGTAAAACCGTCATTTCACAAAGCCGTTTGAGTTCCGTCCGTTACAAGGGTGGTAAAGTGCATTACCCGAAACACAAGGGTAGCGAGTGACAAATTGCCTAAACATAGGGGTGCAAAGTGGATTTTACCCTTTCACTTAATACCTGGATGGCTTTTAGGTAGAATCTTTAGCTTCTACACAAAGCCATCACCTTATCCTTTCTCTCATTATTGTCGTATTCAGCATAACCATTTTGTCACGACAAAGGAGAAAAGTGTGAAGCTTCTTCTTCTTCAAGAGTGAATCCATCACTCTTGACCCTACGGTTGGCTCTCTTATGTCCCCAACTTGCCCCGAACTCAGAATAGTATACTCACATTAGTTAGAATCCAATTCTGCCGCCCTCATCTTGATCTTTCTTGCATGTCTTTTTCTCTGTTTTCACCATCTTCTTGTTCCTTCTTCATGATCTTACTGATCCAAGTGCATCTTTTGCAGCTTCTGCCTTACATTTCCAGCACTTCACATGTCTTCCCACAAAACTATCCCATTCTTCTTCAAGACTGAGATGTTTATCCCGGTTTGCGCATTTTATCACTTTAAAATAAATTTCTTTTTTCTTTCAATCGACACGGTTGTAGTTAGAGTTTGAGAAGAAAAAATTATTGTTAAATTTAAACCGCAAAACTCAAACAAACCGAACAAGACTGAATCAAACCATATTTTGTGGTTTGGTTGGTTTGTACTACCTATGTTTCTTCTCTTTCAACCTACTTCACTTTTTGTCACTATTCACTAGATAACTTTGACTTGGTGATTTGATTAGCAAAACAATACAAGAATTTGGTCACCTTTGCATGGTCTTGTAGAGTAAACTTTACTCTACAACACCATGGAAAAATTTCCACAAAATTACGTTGTTTTGCTATTTAAATCACCGAGTCAAAGTGATCAAGTTACGCGTTGAAAAGTCAAACCAGGACATTCCAGAAGAAACGGAGGACGTAACAGATAATGATTAGATTTTGATTATAAGTTCTTGCGAATTGTGGTTGCGGTTTACTCACCACACTGCCAAAACTGACCTAAGGAGCCACTTGCACTGCACCAAGTGAACTCATTCCATCTTAATCAGATCCCGAAAATGCTTAAATTCGAATTCAAGAGTGTTTGTAAATGGAAACCCCAGACAAAGTGGGAACTGGATTACTACAATAAATTAGTTACTAAACTAACCTGAGTATGTGAAATGCTCCAACGAATTGAGAAACTAGTGGGTTTTTCATACTGGGAAACCTATCAGCTGATAGGACTGAGTTGTTCCCGAAGCTACCGCCATTAGCATGGAAGTCCTCAACTTAAGCGATCTGTCACTGAGGAAATTAAACAAACACTTGGTGGGTGTGGCGGAATTGATAGGTCTCGAGCACAAATGTACTATGAAAGCAAAGAGAATCAGGGGTTTCCCCTACACAGAAGACATACAAACGGAAAGTCCAAAAACAGTGATGAAGAAGACTGGTGAAGGTGGCAAATGCAGGACTGCATGGGCAGGGGATGAGTGGTTCTCTCTCTCTCTCTCTCTCTCTCTCTCTCTCTCTCTCTCTCTCTCTCTCTCTCTCTCTCTCTCTCTCTCTCTCTCTCCATACTGGGAATACGGACTGGATATTTGAAAACATGAACCCAGATCCAACTCAACCCATTGGGCCAACACTCAAACACAAGCCTAACCACTACAAAAAAAAAAAAAAAAAAAAAAAAAAAAAAAAAAAAAATCGTGTTGTTTGATAAAATAATCGTATTGAGGATTAAAACACAGCCTATGCGCATTTTTTTGGCCAAAACGACCTACAAGCACCATTTCTTGCGAATATATAAGTCCAATTTTTTCCGTTTGCAGGTGGCTCCACCGTGTCTGCTTCAATTCCCATTGTCGAGTTCACCTAATCTTTTTACATAAAACACCCAACCTTCACCCTAGTCAATATTCTATTAATATGTAAACGGTACGATCCTAAGTTTCCTCAACTCACCAATATTATATTATGCACGGCAAGAATATTTCAAACTTCCAGCAATAATAACACGGATATAGTTGCTAACTAGTTACATTCTGTTCTCATATTCGGTTGTTTGACGAGAGTGGATTCATTCTAATGCGCGCATTGAGGATCTAGAATAATTTTATGTTCAAGACATCCAAGTTTCTACTAAGGAAATACCCATCCCATTGGGACTATTACTACTCATCCAAAAAGAGAGTGACCTAAAGTGATATAAGGATGGATGTCATAATATTTGTTGTTTCAAAAACTATAATTAATGAACAACAATAATAAATTTTAACCTTTAGATGGAAATCTGATCCAATGGCTATTAAAGAGGCCACCTATATAAAAGTGAATAGGAAAATCCTAGCTCTCTTAGAAAATAGATGGGACGTCAATATTTCCATACACATAAAACCCAACAATATTTTTTGGAACAGAAGAATTAACAATTTCAACCATTATTTCCATTTTCAACCACAGGCTCATTCAAACTGGTGGAACTCCATTTTCATTCACTCATCGTCACTTAAAATCACTAATCATAACCCCTATTTCCATTTCTCACTCTTATCTCTCCATCATCTCTCATACTATTTTATTGCACGATATTCCCTACTACTCAAATATATCTCATAATATTTTATTGCACGATATTCCCTACTACTCAAATATGTATAAAACTTCTTCTCCTAATATTCTAGGAACTTCAAAGGTATTAAATACTAATCTTTAAATAGTAATTTTTTTTTCATGATTCTATAAGCGCAGGTGGATTAGCTAGGCGTTCTGGCAATTCCTAACTCATTAAATGAGTGCAAACTGAGCTAAACCTATATTTTGAACATAATGGTCTAGAATCTCTGAGACTAGTTTATATACACCTACACACATTCTTTAACAAATGAAACTTGATAAGATTTTTCCAAACACATAACGGGTTGCAGAAAACACAATAAGTTTGAGACAACTGAATGAGTTATGGATTTACTTACGTTGCTAATATTTTGTTATGGAATGGCGCTTGCTTACTGAGGAGAAGGAGAAAAAGTCGCAAGAAACAGACCAGATGGCTGCTTTCCTCCAATTTGTATCCATAAAAATGAGAAGATAGAAACGAGAGGCCTGCAACGAAAACAAACAATGCATGGGAACAATGACATTACTTTCCGTTACAGGTAACCAAAACTCTTACAAAACTAAAGGAAAATGATGGTTAGAACTGATCGAGACGGTATACTACTTGGGCAGGTTTACATTACTCTACAGCTTAACAATAACTCTAAATAAAATAAAGCATGCGTACTATTAGAAGTATAATTTTTCAGATCTTCAGAGGGAGCTTTGTAATAAATCAACCTCAGCTCTTTAGTCTACCCGATGTCGTTTTGCTAAATGAACAGAGTTTGATACTTAGTTTCTTGTTTTGTACTCGTGGCATGCAGCCATTGATGCGTGTCACTGTTTACGCTAATGGTCAGGTATATAAGACCGTTAGCTTCTTTCTTCTTCTTCAATTAATCAATTTCTGGAGATGAAACCAAGATTTCAAAAGCCATAAATACCACCAGCTATTGGATTCTTTAGAGAAATTATACCTTGGGTTAGAAAGATTGACAAAACTTAACATACTACAGCTTGTTAACATTTCATTTTTTACATAATTTCTCTAAGATTTTGCAGCCGATGATTTCAAGAGAAATCTAGTCCATTTTTTCCTCGAAAAAGCTCCAAAGCACACTACCCTGCTAAATAGTAATAGTTATTTTATACCTCAAGGCTCAAGTTATAATCAATGCTAGTTAATCAAAACAAGTAACCAAGTATCAGTCTTCAAAATGTGTCGAATTCTAACAACAATAGCCATATACGTCACGAATTTCGATGAACCCATTTGAAATTGAAGTATTTAACAGTCAGAAACTTACAAGAACAGCTATCAGCTTGGAATCTGGACTCCAGACAGCTTGCAAATTCTCTCCCATCTCTCTGAATCGAACCTGAGTCTCGCCCCAGCCTCACCTTGTGCTGAATTCAAACCATAATCAAATCAAATTTCACCTTTTGCTGAATTCAACCCATAATCAAATTTCAAATTCACCTTATGCTGAATTCAAACCATGATCAAATTTTCAAATTCACCTTGTGCTGAAGTCAAAATTTTGACCTTGTGTTGAAAAATCAAACCGAATATCAAATCCACCACATTTCCATCAATATACTGATTCAGATACATACACAACCATTTGTTCAGTTAAGTGAGATGGGGAGTGAAAAGGAGAGACCTGCGAAGAGCTCCAGAGCGACGACGAGCAAGATGCGATTGGTGACGTTGAGGTATATGATCCGCTCTGAAACAGGGGGAGAGATCCGAAGCATTCCTCAGGGGGAGAGATCGAGAGCGAGAGCGAGATCGAGAGAGAAATCTGTTCTAGGGTTTATCGAAGAGAACTGAAGCATCCTCATTGGAGAGCGCGAGAGAAAACATTTTGCTACGGGGTTGTAAGTTGTAACTCGAAAAGACTGAACTAAACAATTTGAGGCCACCCTGAACTAAAATAGGGTTCGGGAATTAGTTTTTAGTAATTTGGACGGGCTTGGACTAATTCTGAGCCCAAATATTAAAATTCTCCACCCACTTGCATTTTAGTTTTAAGTTTCACTATTCAACCCCGTAGCACTCGCGTATTCGACTGTGAGTAGTTCTGATTCTTACAAAATTAGCCAATTTTAAATATAAGCAAGGCCCGGAAAAATTCCAATTTAAGAATTGTCAATGGACTTCTAAGTTATTTTTTGATTAAAATATATCCATGGAAGACAGAAGTAAAAATGTTGTGTTCAATTGCAACTTTTACCAACACTTTGCTTGTAAAGCAAGCCGCCATTCCCATGTCTTTGTGCAAGCATCTTCAATGGTGATCTGCAATCATTCTGGATCAGCCTCCCTTGCGCGGAACTATACAATTACGCTTTCAATAAAAAATCGTGGGATCTTCTCGTCGATCCTTCTCCGTTACAGGTATCTTTCTCACTCTCTTTCAATCTAAGTCCATGAGATTTTCATCCACCATAATTCACGGGAGACCGAAGGAAAAACCAAGTTCATCGCTCATCCACTTCGTGTAGCTTGTTTGTGTTTTTTTTAGGGTAACTTGCTTGTGTTTTATATGTTCTCTTGGGAATGTTTATAATTCGTCTTGAGCAAAGCCTTAGAATACTTCTTTTTTATAGCTATCTCCTATCCATAACTCTTAATTAGTTTGATAACTTCAGTTTTTCTTTCCATTATCATCATTGGCATGTATAATTTTTGTAAAGGGAGAAAAGAAGCGAGAGAACTCTACGAGAGATTACGCAATTAACATGATATATTAATCTAACAATCATTATATAGATATGAATACTCTTCCTTTGTACTCTTCCTTTGTCACTGAAATAATTAATGTTATCTTTAGATTTGCTATTTGAACTCATTTAACTTTTGCAGGGTGACCCTCATGAAACAAGTACATAATTAATGATGTGGCAACCCAAACTAAATGCCGGAGCATTCGTGAGAGAAAGTTAATATTTTCTGAGGATCAATTGTATTCTTATATAGAAAAAAGGGACATAAGAATACGACCATCGCGAGTAGCGAAGTTGTGGATTTACTAACAGATGAATAAGAAAATATTGATAATAATTCTAAAATAGTCCATAACAAGAATGGAAAATTTTGGAAGAGTTTCTGACCAAAGTTTAGGAAGTCTAGACCCTTCACATCTCCCATCACGTTGAGGTTCATTGACAATGAGACGGAGAATGTGTAGCATTAATTTGAGGTAATAAATTGTACAGTATTTTTTTTTTGGACATGTTTTTCCTCGTCATATAAGTTATGTAAACATTGATCGCAACATTAGTTGGTTAAATTCAAATACAACCTTATTTCATATTTGACGTACACAATTCAGAAAATGATTCGTTGCTCTATGAGCAATTATCATGTGTCACACATCACTTTCATGCTACTTTAGGAACATTCATCATGAGTCACACACCACATAATATTACAGCAAGTAATAATTTTTCGACAATTTAATATTATCTTTTTCTTGCACAATTATTCCAACAAGATATGAATAGTCTTTGGCACTATGGCGCACACATATATGCATGAGGGGCTTCAACTCTAGGCCAAAACTGTTCGTTGAAATTTATAACTGTGTCAGAAGTTTTAATACATAGGTGAATGACTTTTAGGTGTAATCAATCATGCTCCAAATGGGGATCACAAAGCAACATGCTTTTTTGAGCCACTGCATGACATTTTTAGATGTTGCCATTCGACCTCCTACACAAAGTCATTGTCTCTTTGTGTTCTTACATATCTATGACGAAATTTCAAAACTCTTCTTCGTAATCTCACTTCCTTCTATATCAACGTTTCCTTTAGTATCAATCCCACAATTTTGAGAAGATGAAAATAATGTGAAGCTTTTTCTTCTTCAACAACAAACCTACCACTCATGGTGTTGTCTGTGTTAACTTTATTCTGTCCCAAACTTGTTCCAAACCATAATAGAAATAATTCTCACATCGGTTTGAGAATAGTGCTTCCTTTCTCATGCTAGCTCTCCACATGTTGTTGATCATTGCTTGATCTACCTTGCTCGTCTCTCTACCTATTTTCACATGCTTCTTGGTTCTTTTCTTCTTCGTGATCATGTAGTTCAGAGCTACTTCAAATGGGTCTCTTGTAGATTCTACCTTGCATTTCCACCTATTCTCATTGGTCTGCCCAAACAAAATTTTCCCAGTCATTTGAAGATTGGGATAATTTATCTCTGATTTACCTTATTAGTTCATGAAACTTGCACTACACAAATGTAACTGACAGCGTAAATCTATGTGCTTTTTCGCAAGTGTACGGTCAAGTAATATAGAGTAGGTATTTGTGACTGTGATTATCGAACCCACGAGAACATGACGATTTTTAACTTTGGGAATCAGAACTAGATGCAAAGCTGTAAAAAGGAGGAATAAGTGTGTGTGATTTACTTAAACTAAATTGCAGTAAATAAAAGCAGTAATTTAACGAAACTCTTTTTGATGTAAATTTTCTGGGAATTTTTCTAAGTCTGAAAAATGATGGATTAAGGATCTAGGCTCCAGGATCCCCTAGGGTTACTATTCAGCTTTTATAGTTTATCTTGATCTTAGAAACACACAGCGGTATTGTTTATGCCAGCATACCAAGGATACAGTCTCCTCTCGGTCTCATGCACCGATCACTCTCCTGCAGATTTTCGGATCCCCTCGGTTCACCTCAATCTGCAGGTTTGTTCTAAGTCTGCTAGGGTTATAGGTTCTCCTCTCGGTCTCCCCCTAAACTTCTAGCAGTTGGTCTAATGCTTCTGGGCTAGCCCCCTGATTCTATTCACCTCTCGGTCCATCAAGGCAGAGGACAAAATCCTGTCTTCTCTTCCTAACTCTCACTGGCCACTCTCGCGCACCAGATCTTGTCTGTAGCACTCCTGGGTGATCAGGCCGTTCATGCATAAATATAAAAATCGAAGACAGAATAATAAACAATCCAATATTGTATTAAGATTTCTAAATAGTCATGAATTTGGGAATCAAAGCAAACCACGTTGCTGAATTCATAAACCCTAAGTTCACCGAGAACCTAGGTAAAAGGTTTAGCTAGCGTAAATTATTAAAAAAACATTATTTCATAAAAGAAAGAAGAAAGATCAAACGAGTTTATGGCTGAATATTGAAACTTCTCCAATCTCTGCTCTGCTCCAAACTGCCGGCTCTGGTACTGTCTTATGTGATGATGATAAGTGTGTGTAACCTAATTCTGTGCTGGGACGCCTCTTTTTATACTGCCACAATTTCTGAAACTGATGCCTGAAATTCCTGTTCTGCCCCTGTCTAAAGTCGTCCTGGAAGCTTATGGAAATCCTGACGTGCGTCTGAACGCAGCCTCTCCGTGTCTGAACGCACATGTGCGTTTGAACGCACACCCCCTGCGTTCGGACGCACAACTTTTGATGTTGACTTTTTGACTCTTCTCTCTGACTTCCGTTGACTTCCTGGATTGTGCGTTTGAAAGCACTACTTTGTCTTCTGGTTGATTTCTACCTATTTCTGACCTTCAGAATTTTTGAAGTCTCCTGCGTTCAAACGCATGGTGTGCGTCTGAATGCACACACTTGGTCACTTTTCTGTCTGTTTTCCTCTGCTCTCCTCTACTGCTGTCAGTCGTGCGTTTGAACGCACGCTGTGCGTCTGAACGCACAGACCTGACTTTTTCTGCGTTTTTTCTGCTTTGGCTTCTTGATATGCCGCCTCCATT
Source organism: Linanthus parryae (assembly GCA_023055425.1). Classification (NCBI taxonomy): domain Eukaryota; kingdom Viridiplantae; phylum Streptophyta; class Magnoliopsida; order Ericales; family Polemoniaceae; genus Linanthus; species Linanthus parryae. The sequence goes on from JALGPY010000015.1 coordinate 3,006,534, forward strand.
CCGAGCCTTCCTCATGCATTTCTCGGTACCTGTTTCCTGCACACAACAACAAGTACCCGCGATCATATCCAATAAACAAAATTATACATGAAATTACTCAAATATAACAATTATGCTCTCAGCGTCCTCTGTGTCGTATCAAGTGGAAAACTAACTGAAAATAGGCAAAATCAATCTCAACAGGGTCAGAACCAATAGTAAAAAGGTGTCCCAAACTAACTCCATCTGTGAGCTATCAAAATACCCCCACATTAAACTCTGCTCGTCCCGAGCAGACCCTTGCATACTGCCTTGCAGACCCTGTTTTGCATACTTCAATTACATACTTCCTTGTCCAACAGATTCATGATATATACCAGAAGACTCAACTATTCAACTGACTCAGACAAAGAATATACAAAACTGACATGTGACAGAACAAATATTTTTGGTTGAGATCGGGCAATCTCTACAATTAAAACTGACGTGTCCTTCAATGTTCACTCTACCTCCGGGAAGTACCGGCTAACAAGCGATTGGCGAGTCTGTTTGGTCTTCAGGGTGGAAATTAAGCACTGGCTTTCTCTTTATCCTGAGAAAATCCCTAGTTATCCTACCTTTCGAGCTATTCACCATCAGGGGATCCTAAGCCTAAACAGGTAGGATTTTTGTATGTATCAGGTAAGGCCAATCCTACATGTTATGACATCTCACTGTTCCCAACTCACACCCTCACCGAGTCCCTAAAAACTGTCCAGAACAACTAAGTCCCTGTATCCCAATTCCTGAAATCCCAGTTCTGATTCGCCGTTCTCGCGGCCACAATTGTGAAGCAGTGCGTAGTCTAAACAGTGTCCCCTACTCAGCTCTACTTTATTAACTGAAACTGAAAATAAATTAAAACAACAAGTACTTCTTTATTTTTTTTCTTTTTTTTAAACAGATATAAACACAATAATAAAAAAACGATGAACTAACTGAGCTGAGTAGTGTAGTAATCCAATCTGTGGGGTGCAAAAAATATCAACTGTCAAAAATACCCCCACATTAGTTGTTAAGAGCTGATCCTTGTAGTCCAGAAAATACGTGCGGTCCCTCCTAACCTCCTCATCACCAAAGATGTAGAAATAGGCACGACCACCAATTGAACCTGACAACCCCAGACCCCCAAACATGTGAGGAAAAGACATCACGCACGCGACTACTCCTCATGTGATCATTGTGTAATGTAGTGATTCACCTCCTGCAAATTAATGTTGTCGCCTCTAACTGACCCTACCACACCCTCAAGCTGTCCAAAATTGATCTGATATGAAGCTCTCGTCCATCTGAAACCTTCCCAGACTCACCCCCTCTGTCATAACGCGTAGTACTAGCCAACTAAACAAGTGATGCAAGTCACAAGGAAGGCTTCCTAGGCTACGATGGCTTTGAATGAAGGGGTAAACGGCTGCAAATGGGCTATCTATTTGGACATAAGGCTGAGAAACAGGACGTGAGGTCCGTTATAAGCCGAACACTCTACTAATAAATGCAGTGACCGTGCTGGCGCCCGTAGGCAGGTTGTCGACTACCTATGTGACGGTGGTGTGGCAACTAGTCGGATTCCTAACTCAGGCTACAACCTACTGGAGAATTTTGGGTTGCACTGGATCTAACCATCCGCAGAAAAATAAAACTCCTACACCTCGGTGTCAATTTTCCTTCCTGTTGGAGACTTAATTACTGAATTCTCTCCAGTTTATAATCCTATTAATTGCCCTTTCTCAAACGAGTTTCTGATTTTTTTTTTATTAATGAAAGGTCAGAAGAATAGGTAGGTGGACTCAAAAGAAAAAACGTGCTGACTCAAAAATTAAAATAAAATGAAAAATAAAAATGAACAAAAATATGCAGGCATTTCTATGCAGGATGACACGATTCCCCACCCCCACACTAGAGGTGGCGCGTCCTCGCTACTCTACTGATCTGTTCTTTAACTAGAATATTTGTTCTCCGGAGTAGACTGGTCAGTCGGCTCAGGAGACGGTTCGAGAGTCTTCCTCCCCCTGGCTGGCACCAGGATGGGCACTGATGGCCCTTGGGTCTACGTGCTGTCTGGGCGGGTACTAGGTACCGGTTCTGCCGGGGTCACCTACACCGTCGGCGTGTTCTGGGCTCGGGGTGGGGTAATGGCCAGAGAAGCTGTCATAGGTTCTGCTATCCTCCATTGTCAAACTGGGACAGTTATCACTGGAATAGTGGTCCGGGAAATTATATCTCTTTCCACGCATGTTGCTCTGATCTAATTGAGGGCAGTTTCATGAGCCCGCATAGCAGCGCTGTTAGCCTAGATGTGCTTCTGGGTCTTAAACAACTTTCCAAGACCCCGGGCCATTTTCTTGACCGTCCTCGCCAATTAGTTCTGCATTTTTTCTTGGGCCTTAATTTTCTTTCTGACCCACTCCTCATGCTCAGTCCTCTCCAGGCGCCCAAAAGAACTGCGCCTGGCCCCTATGTTGGACTGCCCATAGTCATAATTAGTCTGCCTGTGTTCACTGGAACTGGCAGACCGAGGAAGTCGAAGGGGATCTGGTAAAGCAGCCAAACCACCACCACCAGGCGGCGGCGGTGGCGGCATGTCATCACCCCCACCATGAGGGGGCGCACCATCATCATCATCATCATCATCATCCACCTGGACATAATCTGGAGGCCCATGCAGAGCCTCCTGCAACGCACATCTCATCTTTCGGTACTTTCGTACCTGAACTGGTCGTATATCTCTCAGCTCACCAGGAATTGGCACCAGATAGTCCTGGGCCATTTTGGTCAACATCCCCAAAAAACCCAAACCCTTCTTACTGTTGGACTCCCTCCTTTCCTGGAAAAACTCACAAATAATCTCTGGGAGGCTAACTGGCTCACGGGTCATCAAACAGTACACTAACAGTGCGACATTATAGTCCATCCAGGTCATGTGCTTAATGCCCCCGATCCGGTTGTTGACCCACTCAGTCCACCATCTCGCCTCTCGAATCAAGTAAGTAGCTGGAAGTTTCCTATATGCAGGACTCCGCTCGGGGTAATACCATGCAGCGCCTGGCACACCTACACACAGAGTCTGAAGGATTTTGTCACTAAGCTGCTCAGAGGGGTGACGCCTAAGTTCCTGAAACTGACAGTCGTCCAACACCAACTCCAGACCTAAACTCTCTCGGATACTTTCTGGGGTGATCCTAATCCAAGTCTTTCTGAAGTAAATCCATTCTATGGACTGGGCCTTGCTGTTCATGCACTGCTGGAGATTATTGAAAATCTCCTTAGCAAGCACAAAACTAACATGTATGTTGGTAAATCCGGTGAATAAGTCCCCAAAGTGATCTGTCCGGTAAAGTTGAACATGTTCTCCCCCATAGACACAAGATCACGGGGAAAATTTCTCTCAGCCGGTATGTCATACCTAATCTTTTTGTCCTGCAGAAAGAAACGGTGGGCTTCCATATTGACAAACCTATGGTCACCGAAATGATCGACCCTCAATAACCTACAGTCTATGATGTTCAAGGGGGAAATGGCCCTATCTGGCAGCATGTAAGGTCTGTCCTAATCCATTTCAGAAACCAAAAAGACAGAAAAATAAATGTGCAAAGAGAGAGAAAAAACAGAACCTGGGTACCCGGATTAAATCTTACGGGTTTAGATCTGAAAACTGTCTCTGAACCAGATCTGGAACTGTCTGATCTTTCTAGTCTGATCACCCCCACATTGTTTCTGGGCAGTCTGGCCGTCTTGCGGTGGTGGCTAGAGTTGACTGGCGGCTGACTGCTGCTGGCAGCTAGCTAGGGCAGAGAGAATTTTCTAAAGAGATAGTGGAAAACTGTTTGACTGAAGTGAAAATGGGGCACTTTCAGCCGTACAGTATATGTAGGCAAACTTTCAGAAATTGCAGAATGGCCCCAGGTATTCAAAAATTTTCAAAAATTTTCAAATTTTTTTGATCCCGCTCATTGTGCGTTTGAACGCACATCTTGCGTTTGAACGCAGTGCTGCAACTTCTGGAAATTTTTTGAATCTTGATGGTGTGCGTTTGAACGCAGATCTTGCGTTTGAACGCACAACTATTGACATCTGGAATTTCTGGGTTTGTGATGCTGTGTGTTTGAACGCGCATGCTCTGCGTCTGAACGCATCTCTTCAGTTTCTTGATGTTCTGCAGATTTCAGATGATTCGCGTTTGAACACAGATCCTGCGTTTGAACGCACATCTCCTCTCTATAAAATTTCTGGAACTAAGTCTTTTGCGTTTGAACGCACATGTTGCGTTTGAACGCACAACTGTTAGTCTGAAAATTTTCTGATTTTGGTGTGCGTTTAAACGCACATGTGTTTGTCAAATTTCTTCCTGGAGTTCCTGCGTTTGAACACAACCCTTCTGCGTTTGAATGCACATATGCGTTTGAACACAAGTCTTCTGCATTTGAACGCACGACTCCTGCTTCCGACTGTTCCATTTTTCTAACATTTTTTGCTGACGTGGCATTATGCGTTTTAACGCACAATTCTGCGTTTGAACGAAGATTCCAATCCTGCAAAAATTGCCCGTGTTTCCCTGAAACACTAAATTCAGCATTAAACCCCTCTTGTCATTTTTCTCTCTTTTTATGAACATTTTATTTAATTAATAAATGACTGAATGTAAAAACAACTACTCTACGTTGGGTTGCCTCCCAACCAGCGCTTGTGATTTACAGTCGACAGCCGACTTTGTTATCTCAGTTTTGGTTAGGATATGTCGAGGTAGATGGCCTCTACCTCTATTATCTCCCGAGGATCTCTGTATGGCTTGATTCTGTTCCCATTTACCTTAAAAACTGTATTGTCCCTTGGGTTTTCCAGCTCCACTACTCCCCAGGATGTAATGTCTTTCACAATAAATGGTCCAGACCATCTTGAGCGCAGCTTACCTGGATAAAATTTCATCCTTGAGTTGTAGAGGAGAGCCTTCTGCCCAATTTCTATCTTCTTCGGTAGAACGCGATTGTCATGCCATTTCTTCGTTTTTTCCTTATAAATCTTGGCACTCTCGTAAGCTGTCTTGCGGAATTCCTCCAATTCGAGGAGTGCCATCTTCCTCTTTTCTCCTGATAAACTGTGATCCATATTGAGCTGCTTCATTGCCCAGTAAGCTCTGTGCTCTAATTCCACTGGTAGGTGGCAGGCTTTACCAAAAACTAGCTGGTATGGGGACATTCCCACCGGGGTCTTGTAGGCTGTTCTATACGCCCATAGTGCATCATCAAGATTTAAGGAACAGTCTTTCCGTCCTGGATTTACAGTCTTTTCCAATATACTTTTTATTTCCCTGTTTGACACCTCTGCTTGCCCATTTGCCTGAGGGTGGTAAGGCAGTGATACCTTATGGATAGACACCCCATACTGCTTTAAGACTTCGGCAAGGACTTTGTTAATAAAGTGAGATCCTTCATCACTGACCATGGCTCTTGGTGTTCCAAACCTCGTGAAAATGTTGCGTTTGAGAAATCGCTCCACTGTTGCTGCATCATTTTTTAGACAGGCCATACCTTCCACCCATTTTGACACGTAATCTACAGCCAGAAGGATATACAGATTCCAGAGACGACGAAAAAGGGCCCATGAAATCTATACCCCAAACATCGAAAGGTTCGACCTCTGCCAAGTGTCATGGGCATCTCATTCCGTTGAGAAATATTTCCTGTGCGCTGGCAGCAGTCACAGCTTTGTGCATAATCATGGCAATCCTTGAAAACAGTTGGCCAGAAAAAACCTGATTGCAGTACTTTGTGAGCTGTTCAGGGTCCGCTGAAGTGACCCCCACACTGTGCTGAGTGACGGTGCTGAATTACCTGTAGAATCTCGTGACATGGAATACAACGTCGAAGAATGTTGTCCGCCCCTTGTTTGAACAGGAAAGGATCATCCCAGAAATAGTGCCTGCATTCTGAAATAAACTTCTTTTTCTGCAAAGGGGTGATGTCCTCAGGGAGTGCTCCATTTTCTAAATAATTGGCTATGGCATAATACCAGGGTTGCCTGTTGACTTTGACCTTCATAATATGCTCATCCGGGAAATTTTCTTGAATCGACACTTATTCTTCAGTGGGATTCTCCAAGCGAGATAAGTGATCAGCCACCACATTCTCAACTCCCTTCTTGTCCCTGTTTTCAACATCGAATTCCTGCATCAGCAGAATCCAACGCAGCAGCGCGGATTTGCATCCTTTTTCTCCAGCAAGTACTTTAGTGAACTGTGATCAGTGAAGATAATGACTTTTGACCCTACCAGATAAGATCTGAACTTGTCCAGAACAAAAACCACCGTCAGCAGCTCCTTTTCTGTAGTCCCATAATTAATTTGTGCTTCATTCAGAACCCTACTGGCATAATAAATGACACTGCACACTTTATCCTTCCGCTGCCCCAAACCTGCTCCAACTGCATAGTCATTGGCATTGCACATAAGTTCGAATGGGAGTGACCAATCTGGAGTCGTGATAATTGGTGCAGTGGTCAGCCGATCTTTGAGTACGTCAAATGCTTTTCTGCAGGCTTCGTCGAATACGAATGGCACATCTTTTCCCATAAAATTACATAATAGTTTTGTAATTTTGGAAAAGTCTTTGATAAATCTTCTGTAAAACCCTGCATGGCCCAAAAAACTCTTGATCGCCTTAACTGTGGTTGGATATGACAGTTGCTTGATCACCTCAATCTTTGCTCTGTCCACTTCTAAGCCCTTGCTAGAAATCCTGTGTCCTAGCACTATTCCTTCAGTAACCATGAAGTGACATTTTTCCCAGTTGAGTACCAGATTAGTCTTCTTGCAGCGGATCAGAACTCTGGCCTGATGGTACAAACAGTCATCGAAGCTGTCCCCAAACAATGAAAATCATCCATGAAAACTTCCAGATTTTTCTCAATCATATCAGAAATATGGCCATCATGCGTCAGTGGAATGTTGCTGGAGCGTTACATAGTCCAAATGGCATGCGTCTAAAGGAAAACGTACCATATGGGCAAGTGAACGTCGTCTTTTCTTCATCTTCCGGATTAATGTAAATCTGGTTGTATCCGGAGTACCCGTCAAGAAAACAGTAATAGGCATGGTGAGCCAATCTGTCCAGCATCTGGTCCATAAATGGCAGTGGGAAGTGGTCTTTCAGTGTTGCATCATTCAATTTCTGATAATCCATGCAGATTCGCCATCCTGTAATAGTGCGCTGGGCGATCTGTTCCTGATCAATATTCTGTACCACTGTTATATCCCCCTTTTTGGTACACACTGGACAGGACTAACCCAGGTGCTATCTGATATGGGGTATATGGTCCCTGCTTCTAGCCACTTCATGAACTCCTTGCGCACAACGTCTTTCATGATTGGATTTAGTCTCCCCTGAGGCTGAATTACGTGCTTCTTTCCCTCTTCGATCCTGATCTTGTGCATGCAAGAGTCGGGACTGATTACCTTAAGATCAGCAATTGTCCATCCAATAGCTTCTTTATGCTCCTTCAGTACTTCCAGCAGCTTTTGTTCCTGTTCCTGGGATAGAAAAGACGAGACAATTACTGGCAGGGTATTATTTTCACCAATATATGCAAACCTGAGGTGGTCTTGGAGTTGCTTCAGTTCCAGGACTGGTGGTTCCTTGAGTGATGGGACCAGCGCCATTTTCTGCTCGCCTTCTTCATCTTTATAAAGAGTGGTCCAGTCTTCAGTTCTCATGGCCTGCTCATCCTGGTGCTCCTCCTCTTCCTCTGGGTAAATGTTTTCCAGCTCTGCCCATAGCTCGTCCATCTCTTCGTTTTCCAGACCTTCATCGATCACTTCCACAGCAAAACTGTTTTCATGACCATAATAATTCGGGTGCTGGAGAGACTTGAAAACATTGAATTTCACTTTTTCTTCGTTAATTTGCATTGATAACTCTCCACTCTTGCAGTTGATAATGGCTTCTCCAGTTGCTAGGAATGGTCTGCCCAGAATGAGCGGTACCTCCTCTGCCTCCATGTCCAGTATCACAAAATTTGCTTGAAAAATCATCTCCCCAACTTTCACCAGAATATCTTCAATGACTCCATAAGCAGGTTTTTTATGGATCTGTAAGCCATTTGAAGCATAATTCTGGTTGGCCTGGGGTCTCCGACCCCCAAAATTTTGAAGATGGTTAGCGGCATCAGGTTAATGCTGGCCCCTAAGTCACACAGGGCCTTTTCTGTGTAGGCACTGCCTAGGGTGACGGGGATCACAAAACTACCAGGGTCCTTCTTTTTCAGTGGTAGCCCATTTTTCACACAACTGCTTGCTTCTACCGCCAGATTCACTGTTTCGAATTCACTCATTCGCCTTCGCCCATATAGTATATCTTTGAGGAATTTAGCATAAGTGGGAATTTTAGCTAACACCTCGGCAAACGGTATGTTGATCTGCAACTGCTTGAATACTTCGAGAAATCTGGCGTAGTCATTGCTATCATCTCTCTTGCGTGTCTTCAAAGGGTAAGGCACCTCCTTGGAAATTGGCACTATTTCTGGTTTACCCTAATCAGCCTGTACTTTATCCTGTCCGACCGGGCCCTTCGGCTGGGGGCTGGCGGTTGAACTGTCTTCCCTGTTAAAAACTTCGTGTTCGATATTCTTCAAATTTTCTGCACGTGCATGACTGGGATACGGCGGATCCTTTAGTGCAATTCCACTCCGAGTTGTGATGGCATTGGTGTGAGCGCGTGGATTGTTCACCGTGTTTGATGGTAGATTACCTAGAGCCCTTTCTGCCTGGTTCTGTGCGAGCTGCCCATTCTGTACTTCCAAGTTGCGGACTGCAATATTCAATTGACTCACATCGGCAGTGAGTGCCTCAACCTGCGAAAATTTGGCTTCCCATTGCTTGTTATATTTTTCCATGTAGTTCTCAAAATGCTGTATTGATAGGTTAAGCTGTGGTTGTGCTGCTGGTGCTTGCTGTGCAAGGACTGCCTGCTGCATCTGTGGCCTGTGCTGAAATCCTGGTGCATAGACTACTGCATTAGGGTTTCCATACCGGAACCCATGATGGTCACGGGGGCCTGGTCTGTAGCGGCTTGGATCCCATGGTTGCTGGACGTAGTTAGCATCTTCCTTTTGGAGTTCCTGGATTGCTGAATCATAGTCTGGTTCATCCATTGCTGTTACAGTCTTCTTTTCTTTATAAACCCTCTTGACCAGGTCTTGCACCACTTTTGTCAGACTATCAATTCGATCATCAGCCACCGGTTCTGCTAGTGCTGGGAGCATGCGGTCGTCAAACAGGAGAGTGTCCTGTTTGGCCAGTTGCTTCATTAGCTCATAAGCTCCATCTTTATCCACATGGTACAAAAAATTACCCCTAGCTTCCCTGTTGTAGATACTGCTTTCTGACATGACAGATCTTGGCCACGTGGCAGCCATCCAGCACACCATATTGTGCTCCACACACACTGGATCACCAGCCGAGCTGATCCATGTGGGGGCTGCGAGACAGAGCCCTCGCATACCACTGCACGGGACTTGTAGGGACTTAGTGGTTTGGAGGCTAGAGTAAGCCCTGTCGCGTGCGAGCCAAGCCCGCGCGCGACCTTTAGTAACTGTTTTGAGAGATCTGTGGCACGAGCTCCCTAGACCCGGTCAATCCGGTCAAACCCGGTCAACCTCGTAACGGTTCCGGTATTCGCGCACCACGTGCTGTAACGGTCCCTATATATGAGGACGAACGTGCCGTTATGGTTAAGCTAATTAAGCCGCCATTAATGGGCGCATTAACCACACTACAACGGTCACGTTCCCTGCTATATATAGGACGTTAACCTTTCCATACAAAGGAGAACAACACTTGCCATACGCGGAAGCTCTGCCAAACCTCTGTCTCTCTCTCTGACATTGCTACTGACTTACTCTCTCCCTACACACACCCCTACTCTTCCTGTGCGATCCTTGATCCACTACATACGGTGTACACGGAGGTCTCCCTGCCGGAATCTCTTGTGCACATTTTGGTGAACCCGACGTGAACTTACCAGCAAAAGCAACCATGTCTCAGGAGGATGATGTCAGCAACCGGTCGCCTTCCACCGAAACTCCCTCGGGAGACGAGACCCGCCGTACTCCGACGAATCCCGGCGAAGCACCGACGTTAGAGTCTTTGGACGCCACTGTCCAAAGTCAGGCGAAAGCTCTCAAGTCTCAATCTGCGCAATTAGAACGAATCTTGGCCGTTCTGGGCACCCTTGCGCCAAATCCTCCACCAGCCACCGCTATCCCTCAGGGAGGAGGAACCCCTACCGCTCCAGGATTGGGAGTGTCAGCCACACCTCCCAATCCTCATTTGCAGACTCCACCGTCGGCTACGCAGCTGCCTTCAGTTCAGGGGTCAACGGCACAGATGCTGCCTCCTGCTGCTCACGCCTCTCAGCCCTCGGCTTTGGCGTCCAACCCAACTCTGCAGTACACTCTGCCTCCACCAACGACGATCTGGGGAAATGCAGGTAGTCAATATGCTCCCAATCCTCCGGCGGCGTACGTGTCGCCACCGCCTACGGCAACCCCTCCGTCAACTACCGAGGGGAGCATTCCAGAATGCATGACGTCTTTGCAAAAGCGCGTGGACACCATCCTGGCTCATCAGTCATTCGCGGATACCATTATCCCGAAGTTAGACAATGATCCACCTATTCCACGAGAGATCTATCTCATGCCTAACCCGGCGGGGTACAAGGCTCCCAAATGGGATAAGTTCGAGGACGTCAATGGAAACGCTCATGAGCATGTCATGCGTTTCATTGATGTCATGGGTCCGTATGGAGCCGATCCCAAACTGCTGATGCGAGAGTTCCCAAAATCTCTTGGGAACGTAGCATACAAATGGTACCGAACATTGGAGGCCGGATCCGTGAAGACTTGGGACGACATGGTCCAGAAGTTCTATACCAAGTTCTTCCAGATGGAAGAAAAGGTGACGATGATCCATCTCTCGCGGATGTATCAGAAGCGCGAAGAGGACGGAATCACCTTCATTAAGAAGTTCAGAGCGAAATCCTTAGAGTGCAAGGATCCAATGCCCGAAAGCCGGCTCGTAGAGATATGCCTGCAATGCATGCGAGATGAATACAAAGGTATGCTCATCAATCTGCAAACACCTACGTTTTCAAAGCTAATTGAATGCACGAAGAACATTGAGCCCATAGTCGAGAGACAGAAAAAGAAGAGCGCTCCAGAGCGACCTGCGAGCGGTACCACTTACAAGATCGGAAGGTTTAGCTACAAGCGGGGACGCGAAGCTGAGGTCAATACAGTTTCGCCCCAAAAACAAGCGAAGGTTGCGAACTTCGATGTACCGCCTCTGCCATGCTCGGTAGAGGAAGCAAGTGACCTCTGCAGACAGTGGCGCAAGGACGGCGTCCTGCCTTCGCTCGAGAAAACACCCTCCAAGGAGATGGTGAGGGACCCTAAGTGGTGCGAGTACCACGGCAAGGTCATGCACCCCACAGCGGAATGTAAAAAGCTCAGGTTCGCATTCGACTAGAAGATGAAGAATGGCGAGCTAATCGTCAGCGACAACAGGAAGGACGTGCGCAACAACCCGCTTCCTGCCCATACAGAGCCAGGCTCGAAAGGCAAAGAGGTCGCCATGATCTCGATAGTAGACTTGGAAGAAGTCGCAGAGGATGGTCTACCCATCATTGCTGAGGTCCATGAAGACGAAGGTTATAGCATGGACACGGAGGATGAACGTGCCGACCGCATGAAAGAGTCGCACGGCTTCAACAAATTCTTCGACGAGATGAACTTCTCTGAAAAGTGCCGAACAGATATGACGAAAGCAATCTTAAGGATAGCGGAGGACTACGAGGAGGACCTCGTGGTCTCCAACGGGAAAGTCATCAGGGCGTCTCGTTCCACAGAAAAGAACATGACCTTTTCTGCCAGCGACAAGAAGACGGATGCGAGCCACCAGAGGCCCCTGTACGTCACCTCCATCATAAACGGCGTCGAATTCAAGCGAGCATTCGTCGATGGAGGAGCAGCGGTCAACGTCGTTCCCCTCCACACACTGAAGCTAGCAGGGATCCCCGAGCACAAGGTAGTCAAGCGTCCATCTCCGCTGGTGGGATTCGGAAGCGACTCTAGAATGACAATCGGATGGATCCGCCTGGGCGTTCAGATTGGCAAGATCAAGTGCTCGGCGAAGTTCTATGTCATAGACGCGAACACCACATATCACATGATTATAGGTCGAGCCTGGATTCATCGCTTCGACGCAGTCCCTTCGACGGCTCACCAGGTTATGAAAGCTATCTGGAACGACAGAATAGTCGAGATACCGGCTTCGATTAACCCGTTCAACTTGGACGAAGCACATCTCAGCGAGGCGGTGTGGTTCACTGAGATGTCGGACGAGCAAACACCCGGACCATTCAACCCTACTCCTTTGCCTCTCTGGGAGGACATCAAGGACCAGTCACCTGCGGGCGTGATGGTGACAAGGGAAGATGCCAAGGGAAAGCCGCCTACACGCGAAGAGGCGCCACGTATCGCATATCATCGAAAGAATGTGTACACTTTGAAGAGGATCGCAAAGCATGACCCCGAGGGCAAGGAGATAGAGAGCTTCTACGCCAATGGGAAGAAGTGCTATCGCATATGAAGGTGCGCGGGGATGTCCTCACACGGGCATGGGGATATCCCTGGGCAAATCAATCAAATCGAGCAAGTTGCGCTGACAAGAGAGCCAACACAGGGCGCTTCAGACGAAAAACTCAAAGAAGCGCCTGAATGCATGGAAGACAGGCCAAGGCCACAAAAGCAAGAACTAAAGGAAGTGTTCCTCAGCCCGAACGAGGAAAAGAAAAGGCCAGTCTTCCTGAGTGCAGACCTCACAAGCGAAGAGGAACAAGGACTGCTGCAGCTCCTAACTGAGTACAAGGACGTGTTCGCATGGGAATATGATGAGATGCCAGGTCTGGATACAAGCATCACCATGCACCGTTTAGACATCATCCCAGGGTCTAAACCGGTCAAACAAAGCACCAGAAGCTTCAGGCCAGAACTCAACGTGAAGATCAAGCAGGAGATTGTCAAACTCCTAGATGCCAAGTTCATAGAGACGAATCACCATCCCACATGGCTGGCCAACATCGTGCCGGTGGTGAAGAAGAACGGACAGCTCCGCATCTGCGTGGACTTCCGAGATCTCAATCGCTTCTGCCCTAAGGACGATTTCCCACTGCCCAACATCGATTTACTTATCGATTCAACAGCAGGCCATCGCATGTTCAGTTTCATGGACGGTTTCAGCGGGTACAATCAAATCAAGATGGATCCCGAAGATGCGCGGAAAACTGCATTCATCACTCCTGTGGGGGTATTCAACTACACGGTGATGCCGTTCGGTCTTAAGAACGCGGGCGCGACTTATCAGCGGGCCATGATGGCTCTATTCCACGACATGATGCACAAAGAGGTGGAATTCTATGTGGATGACCTGGTGGTTAAATCCAAACACGAAGCGGATCACCTTGCAGACCTGCGAAAGGTGTTCAACAGATGCAGGAGCTTTCAACTGAAAATGAACCCCATGAAATGCGCGTTCGGCGTGACCTCGGGGAAGTTCTTGGGATGTGTAGTCCATCGCCAAGGGATCGAGCCTGACCCTGCGAAAGTGTCAGCCATCACCAGCATGACGCCACCCCATAACCAAAGTACCTTGAAAACATTCTTGGGAAAACTGTCATATCTGCGGAGATTCATCCCAGCAATTGCCGAAATCACATGCTGTTTCAGCACTCTTCTCAAGAAAGACGCCGCGTACAACTGGGCTCCGGACCACGACGCCGCATTCGAAAAGCTAAGGGAGCTACTCACGTCCTCAAAGATAATGATCGCGCCTCAACTGGGATCACCGCTTCTGCTATATCTGACATCAACAAGGAGATCTATAGGAGCACTCTTGGCTCAGGAGTACGAAGGCCAAGAGAGGCCCATCTACTATATCTCTCGCATTATGCAGCCTGCTGAATCAAGGTACACAGACATCGAACGTCACTGCCTTGCTTTATTCTTTGTGATAGAGAAGTTGAGACACTATTTTGCATCACACAAAGTAGTGGTGGTCACCAAGAGCGACCCCATAAGATACTTGCTAACTCACACTACTCCGGGCGGGAGACTGGCGAAATGGTACATGACCATCTCTCAATACGATATCACATGCGTGAAACCAAGAGCGATCAAGTCGCAGGCGGTAGCGGATCTGTTGGCACAGTTTCCCGACAACAGCCACGAACCCGTGATCGAAGAAGAGCTCGAAGGCCCTGAAATCTACGCAATCGACGTGCCCTATTGGACCCTCCACTTCGACGGTTCGTCAACCAGGAAAGGCGGAGGCATTGGGATAGTCTTGACAAAGCCAGACGGGGAAGTCATACAGATGTCCGCAAAGCTCAACTTCGCAGTCACAAACAACGAAGCGGAATACGAAGCTCTCATCGCGGGGCTCCGCGCGGCGAAAGCTTTGGAAGTGAGCAACTTAACGGTCATGGGAGATTCCAAACTGATTGTTAAGCAAGCCTCGGGCGAATATGGTTTAAAGGAGATCAACCTCCTGTCCTACCGCACCCTAGTACAAAAGCTGATGCAGCAATTCTGCGATGTGAAATACGAGCACAAACCCCGAGTGGACAATAGGCACGCAGACGCCTTAGCAACCTTGGGATCTAAGGTCAGCATAGACAAATGCCCTGCAAGGATTTCCATCGAAGTGCGAACATCGTCGGCATTAACAGAGGATGCGTGCGACGACGAACACATGGATGACGCAGACTGGCGGAAAGCAATCCTGCAAGCTATTACTAAAGGCACCAGCAGCGAAAGCTGGGCGCTCACAAAAGGATACTGCATCCACGACAACACTCTTTACTACAAGGGTCATGGAGGAATACTCATGCGATGCGTCTCCGAGCGAGAGGGACAACAGCTGTTAGAAAAGATTCACCAACACGCTTGCGGAGAAAGCGAGGTGTCAATCTACAGAAAGGCTCAGAGGTATGGCATTCATTGGCCAGACATGTCAACAGCTGCAGCCCTGATACAAGGGAAGTGCGAAAGTTGCGCACTAATCAAAGATTCTCTGCTCGTCGCCCTAACCGATGACGACACGGACTGGAGGAAGCCACTGTTTGATTTTCTCACCCAGGGCACCGTCCTCGAATCGAGAAAAGAAGCCGAAAAATTGAAAAGGAAAGCATCTCGATATGTGGTACAGGAAAACCTGCTTTGGCGAAGAGGTCACGAGGGCAACTTGCTGCGATGTCTAGACGGCAGAGAAGCACAAGAAGTCATGGACCTTTCGCATCAGGTGGAACACCAAGGAGGTGCGAAATTATGCAGACAGCTCCTCTCAATCGGATATTTCTGGCCCACGATGGAAGTCGATTGCCGCACCAAGGTGCGACGCTGCCAGGAATGCCAATTCAAAGGGAACCTAGTGCACGCTCCCGCCGTGGATCTACATGCATTAGGGACGCCATGGCCATTTCACACATGGGCTCTGGACTTCATCGGTCCCATCCGACCGACGTCGCATGGGAACCATTTCATTCTCACCGCAACCGAGCTGTTCACCAAATGGGTGGAAGCAATACCACTGAAGACGGCAAACGCGCTGGCTGTGGTCAACTTCATCCAGGAAAGCATTGTATGCAGGTTCGGAATCCCAAATACCATTCTTTCAGATAACGGTACTCCTTTTGTTAATCGCCAGGTAGCTGCAAAACTAGCGGAGTACAATATCAGGCAGATATGCTCTACCCCCTATTACCCAAAGGGAAACGGACAAGCCGAAGCGACTAACAAAACGCTGTTGAGAATTCTAAGCAAGATGGTCGCAGATGACCACAAGAAGTGGGCCGACTCCCTAAGCATAGCTCTATGGGCCTACAGAACTTCTCCAAGGACACCCACAGGGGCCTCGCCATTTCCACTATGTTATGGGGCCGAAGCTGTAGTACCTGCGGAGGTTAGAGTCAATTCGGCAAGACTGGCCTTCCATGCACTCTATGAAAATCAACGCGATCATGACTTAGTCCTGCTGGAAGAAAAGCGAGAACAAGCTAAAAGAACCAACAAGCGATACCAGGAAAGAATCGCTCGCGCCTACAATAAGACAGTCCAGCGAAGAGATTTCGCAGTCGGAGACCTGGTCTTGCGCGCATCTGACCACTGTATGCGGGAAGCAACTCACCCAAAGTTCGCAGCTAATTGGGAAGGACCCTTCGAAGTCACAGAAGTCTTCGATAGTGGCTACTGCAGCATACGAAGGTTGCACGGCACAACCTCGACTCCAAGTTCAGTCAACATGCGCTGGATTAAGAAGTACTATCCCTGACTTCTCTCATTTCATACGTTTTATGATAACGTGCT
This sequence comes from Linanthus parryae, assembly GCA_023055425.1. Taxonomy (NCBI): domain Eukaryota; kingdom Viridiplantae; phylum Streptophyta; class Magnoliopsida; order Ericales; family Polemoniaceae; genus Linanthus; species Linanthus parryae. The sequence goes on from JALGPY010000015.1 coordinate 3,022,962, forward strand.
TAATGTCTCATGCGGCTATGATTTACGCAATCACCTCTCCCATATGAGAGGATTGTAATCCCATCTCTCCCATATGAGAGCGTTATAATAAAAGAATTCTCCCAAATGAGAAGTTCATATTTCTAGCTGTTTATGTTGCTCTATTTACTTTGTTATTACTGTCAACAATGGTTTATTCGCTGCAATAGCAATCCATACAACTGCGATCTTAATTGATCATCTAAGCCTATCTTTACGATAGCAGCTAATGCAAATGCGATCTTAAGTGATCATAAAAGACTATCTCTCGCGATAGCAACCAATACAAACGCGATCTTAATTGATCATCTAAGCCTATCTCTACGATAGCAGCTAATGCAAATGCGATCCTAAGTGATCATCTAAGCCTATCTCTCACGATAGCAGCCGATGCAAATACGATCTTAATTGATCATTTAAGCCTATCTCTCACGATAGCAGCCAATGCAAATGCGATCTTAAGTGATCATCTAAGCCTATCTCTCACGATAGCAGCCAATGCAAATGCGATCTTAAGTGATCATCTAAGCCTATCTCTTACGATAGCAGCCAATGCAAATGCGACCTTAGTTGGTCATAAAAGCCTATCTGTCACGATAGCAGCCAATGCAAATGCGATCTTAATTGATCATAAAAGCCTATCTGTTACGATAGCAGCCTTAATTGATCATAAAAGCCTATCTGTTACGATAGCAGCCAACGCAAATGCGATCTTAATTGATCATCTAAAGCCTATCTCTTACGATAGCAGCCAAATACAAGTGCGATCTTAATTGATCACCTAAGCCAATCTGTTACGATAGCAACTCATAAGCAAAACGATCTTACCTGATCTTCTCAAGCCTATCTGTTACGATAGCAACTTATACGCAAAACGATCTTACCTGATCTTCTCAAGCCTATCTGTTACGATAGAAACTTATATGCAAAGTGATTTTAGTTGATCACCCAAGCCTCTGTTACGATGGCAACGCATGCGCAAAATGATCTTATTGGAACTTCTAAAAGTCTATCTGTTGCGATAGCAGCTTATGCGAGAAACAATCTCAAGCAATTATCTAATAAAGCCTATCTGCCATGATAGCAATTTGCACTACTTAACGATCTTAATTGATCTGCTAAGGACTATCTGCTACGATAGCAATGTTGTGAAAATGATCTCAAATGATCCACAACGGCCAACCACAAGCCCATCCGCCGAGATGGCACATCTGCGAAAATATGATCTCGAACGATCTAACGAAACATCCGCGAAATTGATATCGCAGATACGAAACCATTACAGAGCAAGGCGAAATAAGCCAAAACGCATGCGAAATTGTATTTTGTTGCAAAGAGACAGCAGATAATACAAAAGCTATATATCATTATGAGTCAAATGACTTACAATTTATCTGTCTAGATAGCAGCTTACAAGCGAAAAGCTCAAATCTAACTACGCAGCCAACATGGCTTACAATACATTCGAAAAATGGCTGGTAAGCCAGCAGAGACACAGTACGGAAACCCGGACTGCAAAGGATGAGCTCAGCGGTTCCAACACCGGCTGTGCAATACGTTCACAAATCTGCGGGTGAACATCTGTCGCAACTGGAATCTTGCTCCAGAGAGCCACATGAAGCCATACGTTGAAGATCCCAGTATTTGACAAGACCCTTGTCAGATCTGCTCCCCATAACATTTGCCCAAGGAACCACCGGTTCCGGCGATCAACATGCAAGCAGAAGCTCCAAAGGGCAAGGGCTCCTTGTAGACGGGGATGAACACAGCGGTTCGCAACCCTGAGTTCAAGAACGAAGAGGCAAGAAATCCTCCTCTAGGGATGCTGGAGGAGAATTCCGCCGTTCATTACGAGACGGTAGCACGGTCACTTCGGCGCTGCACCTCGCCACGAGGCGGCCGGAAACATGACCTGCACACATAATACACGAAGAAATTTCTTCGAACACACGTGAGATATTATCTGCATCTTCTTTATGATGGTTATAAAGAGCAATAAGCCTCATAAAGTGGATCTTGGAAACTATTTCTATAGCACAAAGCGCAAACTCAGGATTCAAAACTTGAAGTTGCCATGAATCAACGAAAAACAAGTGTTGAAGCCAGTAGTCGTAAGGACTCACGGCAAAGCACATCTTTGGGACGAAGAACCCAAATAACAAACACAGGGTTTATATAGACCCTGTGGAGACTCTTCAGTTGCCAAGGATGAGTCAGCAGAATTCAAAAAGAGGGTAAGTTCAATCACTTACGCCTTGAAAAGCGGTAACAATCAATTACCCTACTAAAGGCTACGACGATTCAGTTGCGTATCCTAATAAATGACGGATGGTCATGATTCGGATGGACTTCCCAACAAAAGCGTGCTTATCTGCCGATAAATTAGCGCGAAAATCAAGCAAAGTATCAATTGCTGACGTCATGATTGGATATGCACAAAGATATCCTGTCAAATCCCGAAAAGGGAAAAACGGGCAAATTCATTGTTCGTTGTTAAAAAAAAAGGGGGAGAAACCCTAGCAACATTACATTAATGTTTCAAAACATTACATTAATGTTTCAGCTATTTCCTTGCTATTTTTCAAGACTCGAAAAGTCAAAGCAAATTCTTGATCAAGGAGTCTTGGGGCTCGAACTGCTCGCTCAGCTTCTCCACTTGTTTCACTTCTTGCTTCAGTAGCTCGCACCTGGCATTCATCTCATGATACAGCTTCAGAGCTTCATCAACCTTTTGCTTTTGCTGCTCCACCTTCTGCATCTCAGCTGCGAGATTCTGGTGACCGAGTTTCAAAGTTACAGCTGCGCGAATCAGTGTAACTCTGTCCTTAAGGAATTTGAAACCAAGTCTGCCCTGGACTTTGATCAGGAGATTTTGGCACATGCCACATAGCAATTCAGCACTCTGGACCGAAATGGTCGCGGGCGTAGCCGCAGACAGCTGCTCCAAAATCCAGATGGCTTCAGTAAGGAACAGCCTCCTGTCAAAAGGCCCGATCTCCAAAGATCTCACAAACGATCGGGGGTAGGTGAGGCGCATCCGAACCACCCAGTCTACATCGGTTTGCTTCAAACCTAAAGTAGTTTCAAAAATAAGTTATGATATCAAAACTCGCAAGCAAATAATGCGACGTGCGAACGGTAAAGCTTTACTTACCAGTTCCTTCTAGAATTTCATGAGAAGGGATGCGAGCCACCGGGTTGTTCGAAGACTGCCCTCGCTCCATGGCTCTCCTATCAGCTGCGAGCTCCAACCTCTCATAGTCAGGAGGAAGAGTGTAGGCCGCACCAGCTGCGACTGCATTCCCAGCCTGCGAGCCCCAAATGCTCCACGTAGGAATAGGTGCCTCTGGCTCAGTCATCGCCGGAGGCGCAGGGACAGCCGCAGTCGCTTGTCGAAGGACACTCTCAGATGCGGAAGCATTAGCAGCACTTGTCCTTATCTCTTCAGCACTAGCATGGACATCTTCATCCATCAACACAGTGTCAGCTCCAGCATCGTCGGAAAGCTCGATGATGTCCTCACAAGGCTCACCCGTGTGGTCAGCAGCTGCGACGGGCTTCTCGGTATGGGAGCTCGGAATCGGAACATAGGACGCAGAAGGCTGACTTCTCTGCTCCAGCGCAGGTTCCTCAGCATGACCTGCGATATTAAATGCGATGATATGAGGTAACTTGTGTTATAAGTTATTTTCGCTATCTTTACTAAAGCTAAGAGTAAGCACCTCCACGCGAAGGTGGGATTGAGGCATCCTCGTCATACACTAAGGACGTGGAACCGTGCCCTATCAGTGTGTCCTCACTAAGCAAGTCTTTAAGAGAAGCGTGACCTGGGATGCGAGTAAACCAGTCATGATTCTGCCTCAAGTGGCTACAGCCTAGTATGTGCATATCACTCAAATAATTACCTGAGGGTTCTCCGCATTTGCTTACCAACCAACGACGAATGTCAGCCTTTGACACACCGTGCTTTAACGCACCCACAATAACATCTCTATAAGTTACTGCGAGATTGAAGATCTCACCTTTATCGCCACCTGCGATCTCTTCGAAATCCGCCTGGACTTGCTCCAAGGCCGCTGCATCCTCTCCGGGAACCTCATCTTCCTCCTCCACATGAGGAGCCACTTCTTCGGGAAGCTCGTCTTCCTTGCCAACTGGACGCACTAAGTCGTCAACATGCTGCTCTTCGAGGCTCCGCTGTTTCACACGTTCGAGCTCCTCTTCCTCTCGCCGCCTTCTTCTTTCAGCAGCTTCCGCGGCTGTCTTCCGGGACTCAGCAAGAACGTCCTCGCTTATGGGCTCATCTGGAATGCCAGAATGGGCATCTCTCTTTTGTCTCTTGGCCACAAGGCCACCAATGGTTTCATCATCATCTGCGAATACCCAATTGGTTTAAAGAAAAGAAGTGCAAAGAAGTTACGATAACGGGAAAAGAAATGCGACGGAGGTACCTCCTGATTCTTCCTCATGCATCACAACTGTTACTTCTTCTTCATCACTCGCTTGGGGCTCCCCCCTCTCTTCTTCTTCCTCTTGATTGAATGGAACAAAGGTCTCGACTGCGAGATCTTTCCGCACTTTGCTGGGCATGCGACCTTTGCCTTTGTCCTTGATAGAAAGGGACCTCACTGGGGGAGAAGCTGGGGCATTCCTAGGGGAAGAAATCGTAATTCCCTTTTGCCTAGGTCTCTTCACTCTCGGCGCTGCAGTCGCTGGAGGGGACGGATCATCTCTAGGAGGAGACGGAGCCGGAGGATTGTCTATCAGCGAGTCGGCAAAATTTTTCATGACTGCGCGAACCTTTGTTTCGACCTCGGCGTCCATCCTCCATGCTAGCCGGAACGACTCCCCTTGCCTTCTGGTGGCAACAATGGTGTTTACCAGCGATTTGGAGCGATCACCAGCTGCAAACCTCCGCACATGACACTAAAGCAGTACAAAATGAAAATATCAGCGTAAGGAAATCAAGAAACTTAACGCACGCGAAGAAATTGCTTACCTCAGCAAACGCCTTGCTATATCTGACGACATGCGTGTCGCCCTTCTTGATCGCGGCGACTTGCTCCTTCAGAATGAAATCAGGGCACAAATGGTTCTCACGGTCCCACAGTGAGTAGCAACCATACTCAGACTCGCTCAGACTGCAAGTGGGGCGAAACGGAAAAGAGTTTCTTTTGATCAAGGGAGCTCTACCTGGCTGCGCCGCCGCCTCCGTCTCAATCCTCGTTTGCTGGGCAACCCAGTATGCGAGCCAGTTCTGGGAACAACCACCCTCCCGGGTTCCCGCAGGCTGCTCAAAGGGAAGATTGTTCATGAAGACCGTCTTGCACTCCTTTGTCAGCAAGCGCTTGTAGCATCCTCTGATAATAGACTGGGGCCAGATTGATGGAGCCACCGCATCAAAACCAAACTGAGGAGAAACCCGAGTGGGGTCAACATCCACTGTAAGCTTTTCATACCTTGGCGCGAGCTCACGAATATGCTCTGCGAGGGCAGGAAGGGAACCTCGTAGACACCAGCAAAAGAACTCACGATAGCGCTCGTGGAAATGCGGCCCCTTTTCAAAGAGAAGTTCTTCTGAGAAGACCATACCTTTGGAGGGGTATAGCTTTGGAAACCATCGCACATTCTCGATACGCGTGGCATAGGGCCTGGCAGTAAACTCCTTCCGTTTGTCGCATATCAAACTCCAAGCGCACTTGGTGTTGCTTGCTCCAAACCATCTCGCAGCTCTTCCGCTGTTGCGCGCTTCTGTCTCGCCTGGGGGACACCACTTATCAAGCTTAAGAGCAGTCGAAGCATAAGACGGCCATCGCTCGAAAACCCACATTGTCAAAAAGGAAATATTGACGAAGGTCAGAACGTCGAGGCGGCCACGCGACTCCCTCATAGCCAGAACTAGCTGATCGAGCCTATAATACAGCGTGCCCAAGACCAAGGGTCCGAGTGCGACTCTCTGGCCAAGAGCAAGCCTCACAGCAAGTGGCAGCACATGGTAGAAGACTCCGTCGTGGGGGTGACCATCAATCAAGTACCTCGACAGCCAGGCACAGAGAAAGGCACAAAGGGTCAAATGATAACCCTTGCCCTCTACGTAATTCTCGGCCTCCGGGTCCTCACTCAGAAGTTTCTTGGTAATGCCGCTGTTCGCATAGTCTCGGAAGAAGTACTGCAACCATTTGTTCCAGGTATTCTTCGCAGACGTATCAACCAGCTGCCAGTTCGGAAGAGGCTTTGTAGTGGTCCACCGAGTGGAGATTTTCTTTACCTCTGCTAGGCATTCCTCCATCTGCGTGTACAAGGCAATCTCCGCAGATGTCCTCAAAGGACTCAAAGGGTCCACTTCACCCATGGGGGAAAGCTCGTACAGCATTTGCACGTCCTCGAGCGTGGGGGCAGCCTCGAACTCAGCAAAATGGAACGTGTGAGTCGCAGGCGAGTAACAAGACAGAAGGTCTAGAAGCATGGATTGATCCAGCTTCACGGCAGCACCCTTCATAGCACGGATAGCAAAGTATACGCCGGCTTCATCAAGAGTCGCGGCGTGATGATCCAACACGTGGTCGATCCACTCGTCCATATAGTCCAATTTCTGGACGAACGCTTGCGTAGAAATCGCAGTATATGGGAAGTGCCCGTTCTCGATTCCCAATCGAACTACATCCTCGGAACCGATCAACTCGAGCAAGGCTGAGTTAACTGGGCGAGTCAGTGTCAGCAAACGCTCAGCCGGGACAGGATCAGGCATCCTCTTCGCCTTCACCCTCGCATGATAAAAGTCTTTCCCACCCAAAAAGGGGGCTTTTCGCCACAGGGCCTGTGGAAGGTCGGGCATATCTTCATCTTCTTTGACAGGTCTGGTTCCTTTTGTTTTGGCCATTCCTGCGGAAGAGCAAGAAAAAAGGGGGGAGAAATACCACACTTCAGTTTGAATTTTGAAATTCAAGATCTATGCAAAGGAAGACGAACAATTTCTGGCATCGATTTCAGGAATCGGGAAGTTGCAAGATCCAATATTGTTGAAGGATTAAAGCAAAAGAGTGAGATAAAGATCAAAGTCTCTTCACAAATCTCATGGGTTTGCAGATTCAACGCAGTTCAAGGCAAATACTGGAATCTTAAATCAAAATTAAACGAGGCCAACCTTGTTTTCTTGAAGCTTGCTTGGATATGCACAATTGAAGAACACGATTTGCAGTTCTGAACTGATGATTGATGATCTGAATCTGCTCTCGGAGATCTCCGGGTACCATTCACTTTATGAGAAAGAGATGATGCTTTGCAATAATGGGCATACAAGGTATTTATCCAAAAGAATGAAGGGTTGCGTCCCTTCAGTAGTCGAATCGCAACCGTCACCGTCGTATCGCGCAATCACAGGACAAGCTGACGTCACGCCTAAAACCCTAAAGGCCAGACGGCACGACTCTAGGGGTTTTAGGTCATAATGACACGCACGGGGGCTGAACTTACCCGTATTTGAATTGGTGCGTGGCGGCGACGCGTATGTTGGTTTCCGCGCATGGAAGTCTATACGGCTATGAGTCTTCACGCGCAGAAAGGGGGCTAATGTAGATACTGCTTTCTGACATGACAGATCTTGGCCACGTGGCAGCCATCCAGCACACCATATTGTGCTCCACACACACTGGATCACCAGCCGAGCTGATCCATGTGGGGGCTGCGAGACAGAGCCCTCGCATACCACTGCACGGGACTTGTAGGGACTTAGTGGTTTGGAGGCTAGAGTAAGCCCTGTCGCGTGCGAGCTAAGCCCGCGCGCGACCTTTAGTAACTGTTTTGAGAGATCTGTGGCACGAGCTCCCTAGACCCGGTCAATCCGGTCAAACCCGGTCAACCTCGTAACGGTTCCGGTATTCGCGCACCACGTGCTGTAACGGTCCCTATATATGAGGACGAACGTGCCGTTATGGTTAAGCTAATTAAGCCGCCATTAATGGGCGCATTAACCACACTACAACGGTCACGTTCCCTGCTATATATAGGAAGTTAACCTTTCCATACAAAGGAGAACAACACTTGCCATACGCGGAAGCTCTGCCAAACCTCTGTCTCTCTCTCTGACATTGCTACTGACTTACTCTCTCCCTACACACACCCCTACTCTTCCTGTGCGATCCTTGATCAACTACATACGGTGTACACGGAGGTCTCCCTGCCGGAATCTCTTGTGCACACCTGTCAATCCTGTCAGCACTCTCCCTGTCTAGAGCATTGTAGAATACTTGCAGAATTTTTGCGTCCCCGAAGCCGTGATTAGGGCATCTTTTTAAAAGTCTCATCAACCTGTCCCATGCGTCTACCACTGTCTCGCCCATCAACTGTTTGAAAGATAGGATTTCTCTTTGAAGTTTGATAACACGAGAAGTGTGGTAGAATTTTGGCAAAAAGTCAGCAACACACCCTTCCCAGGTTGTGATGGATCTCAGCGGTCTAGCTTCAAGCCTGTCCTTTGCTGTCCTGAAAAAAGAGTAGGGAAACAAGATCAATTTTAGCGTGTTTTACTCAACTCCCCTGTATTTGATCTTGTTGCAGTAATCCTCAACCTTCCCGAGGAAGTCGTTCAGGTCTTCATCATCTTTCCGATTGAACGGACAATGGGTCTGAGCAGTTTGGATAGTGGATGCTTTTAGGTCGAAGTGCTCCGTTGTTATTGGAGGCACTACGATGGCTGGCTCATGTCCTCCAGTAGGAACTTCGAAATTCTCCACTATCGGCCCCCAGATCGGTTGTAGGTTCTCTGATTGTTCCGGGTAGCAAACCCTGCTGCTATCAGCTCCTCAATATGAAGAGCCATCTGGGCTGGAGTGCGTTGCTCTGGTTCGGTTGGTGTCTCCTCTCCGTGTTCAGACATCTTGGCTCGGTGTCTACGGTTTTGTTCACTGAAAAGTTTTTCTGGATCTTCGAGTGGTGGCACCGGTTTGCGAGGCAATCTGGGCATACACTAGAATGGCCTGAAAATCAGAGTTCAAGAGTAATGAGGTAAGAGAAAGAGAAATGAAAAATATAAAAATAAGAGAAAAAACTTTGAAACTAATCCTGATTCTTAAGAGAAACCGTCACCGTTCTGATAACTCCTTAATAAGAGTCATCCTATATACACTTTATATTGTTATTTGTGTGCGTTTCAGTACAAAGTGACAAATTTCGGGCTTTTTTGAGAAGAAAATGAGTTTTATGATGTTTTAGAGCTTAAAGGTACAATCCGGGCGTTTCTTGAATAGTTTTACTTATGATTTGTATGATTTTGTCACATTTGATCTTTGCGGTAGTGTTCGTGTTGTGATTTATAGGAACATTTCATGAGGAGAGCAATTGGAGAGAAGAAACGAGCTTCGGAAGTCAAGAAGAAGCAAGAGAAGCAAAGTTGGAGGAGCAGAATTGACCATCCTTCACTATTTTGTTGATATCTTGAGTTCTACAAAACCTTCTATAGTGATATCGGTGCCAAATGAAATTAGACTCAAAGATCTTTCTAACGGTAGGTCACGGAGCTCAATCAAAGGTGGGAAGAGAAAGATATGGTCCGGCAAAGTTGACACAAAAACGAAGAAAAGCTGGTAAAATTTCACTGGACCAATGTGCACTCTTCTGTATTTATCTGGAGTTGCACATAAAATTTTGGAGCAAGGCCTACTCCATTAGAAAGTAGACATCCAGGGATTTCCAACGATATAAGATAGGCCCAAAAAGGAGTCCGGATGAGGTAGAAAAGGCCCGCGCAAGATCAGGTTATGAAATCTGTCCGGGAATTACAAACTGGAGGGGCTGAAGTGCAAATTCGGCCAAAGTTCATTAAAAAACGTGCCCAGGCCTTATGAAACGACTTCTCAGACCTAGAACGAAGAAGAACGCTGCTGGAGGAAGGGAGGAGACAACTCCCAAGCCATTGAAGAGCTCGGATTCCCGCCGGATCAAGGATTCATCGTTTGATCTCTCTCTCTCTCTAGTTTTTGATGAATACTTGGAAATTCTTCGTTGTATTCCCAATATGAGTAGCTAAACTTTCTATTCGGAATATCTCATAGCTAGCTAGGGTTTGAACACCATGTTGGTGATTTATGGATCTTTTTCATGCTTTTAGCTTAATTGAATGTGTTTTTCTTAGCTATGCTTGATTTATGTACTTAATTCTATCGTTTCTATTGTTTGAGCTCTCAATAGGATGATTATAGGTAGAGGATGTTAGAGGAATCAACATTCGCTACCCGGAAACTTGAATCAAGCACTAGCCGTATCTAGGGTTGAGGAATCTTGCTAGTTAGCTAGAACTAAGAGTAGACCACAACAACATAATGCTTATTTGAACTTGAGTAGGCTAGAGGAATCAGGTACAAGAGTTTGAATATAGGCTTTGGTTGAGGAATCTTCAAAGCATAGGTGCTTGTTTGGCTAAGTAAAAGACGTTCGTATTACTTGAACATAAATCGTAAGTGGTGTGAGATCCCTAGTGAACCCGAAGAGATATCCTGATACTTGTCCCTCGTATTAATCTCACTTTTAATAATCAGTTTGTTATTTAAATTATTAGTTTAGTAAAACAATCCAATTGCTTGCCCACACGAAGTTAATCATCCTAGTTAATTCACGACAAGTCCCTTGGGTTCGACTAACCCGGATTACCGGATATTACTACACGCGACATCCGTACACTTGCAGTTCGATCGTGTCAAGTTTTTGGCGTCGTGTCCGGGGACTTCGGTTGAACTAGTTAGAATTATTAGCTTTAGGGAATTTTATTTTTTTCGTTATTTTATATTCTTATTACCTCACGGTTTTACCTGAGATTTTATGTGTGCAGGCATTCAACTCTAAGCATGGAGGATGAGAAATATCGCCGTTTTGCGAGCATATTTGAAGCATGCAACCTTTCATATGAGCAATTCGTGAAGGAGTGCCATGTGAATGGCATTAGAGAGAGGGTAGCCATGGAAATACAACGTTATACCTTTCGTCCTAATGAAATAACCCCTCCCACTAAGTTACTCTTCTTCCTTGGTTGCATGCTTGAGGAGATGATTCCTAATGTGGAAGAATGGCGACAACGAGCAACAAGAATGGGAATGGAGACAACACACATGGACGCACAATGCGTTCTCCATTCAAATCAAGAGGATGCTCCAACCTTTCCAACGCTTAAAGAAGAGGATGATGAGCCATTGTGCATTCCCAGTTGTCCAAACATTGAATCATGGCTCGATTCTAATATGAGGGTCAAGCATGATGAAATTTTCGGTGAGCTTGATGGCATTCTTCATGGAATTAATATTGATGATCTTGACTTTTTGGTTGCAAATTTGTTGGAGCCTCTCACGTTTGAGCTCATTGAAGATACAAAAAATGCTGAGATTGAAATTGTTGATGATTCGGGTGTTTCAAACGAAGGTGATGAAGGTACTCAAACTTTCATATTTTATGTGTTGCCGTTTGAAATTTCAATGAAGATATCGCAAATTGAGAAAACGGGCAAAGAAGGCATTCATAGATTTACACCACATGAGAGACTTGAGCTTATTGTTGAAATCGTTATGATGACGATTTTCATGAATTGGAAGAAGAAGAAAAAGTTTACGAAGAGCTTTCACTTTTGCAACCCGGGTTCATCATTATTGAGATTTGCGCGTCTTGTGAGAATTTTTTCTTGTTCACTTGAGAAGAGAAAGATCGAGAAGAGATGGTGGAAGAAGAAAAAGTGGAGAGAAAAATCTCCTTAAACATCTTTTGAGGTAACTGGGTCGGGTCATCGACCTTAAATTACACGGCGCTTGTTGGGAGGCAACCCAACCTATTTATTTGCTTTAATTTAGTTGTGTTTTTAAATTCAGTTATTTTATTATGTTATTTGGAGAGATGAGAGAGAGAGGGACTAATGATGTTTCCTAGTGACATATTTGAGCAGGATATGGGAGAGTATACCCTGGTGTGCCACGGCACACACGACCTTTACGGGGACTCGTGTATGCGAGTAGGGGATTCTCCAAGACACAGATTTTAGCAGAGGAGGGCAGTCTACCCCGGTGTGCGAGAACACACTGACCGTTGGGAGCATGGTGGCGCCACTATTGTGCTTGGGGACTGCTTGGCGCGATTTCGTCCCCACCCTTGAGGTGGTTGTGAGTATCTTTTTATTTTTCCTGAATTATGTGTTTCTTTTATTTAGTATATGTCATGCTCCATCTCATCTACTGGCCTTCCTCATTGATTGCCGAGTCTTATGTTTAATCTCTAAATTCGTTGAGGACAACGAAGCATCCAGTCTGGGGGTGAGTTATCTGTTTGCTAGCCATAGTGTCTTGCATAGCCAATTACATGTACGATGTGTTTAGATTTTATTGTGTCTAGAGTCAGTATTGTGGTTTATGTTGAGTTTTTATTTATATTGTCGTATTGTGTAGGATAGATTTATATTATTGTTGCAATTTTATTTATTGAGTCATCCTACCCCAAATGTTTTGGTTAATCGAGTTGACCAAATGCATATAGCGTTAGAAAAAAATGAAAAAAAAAAATAAAAAAAAAATAAAAAAATAGAAAAATCACAAAAATTGAAAATTTGAGAAAGAGGCAATTGAGGATCTTGAAACTGAAGAGAGCTTAGTGAATGAATCCTTTTGAGTAGGAAGTGTCGTAGTAGGGAAATTTTTATTCTTTAATATTTTGTGTAGAGGTTTCACTAAGAATGTCCCGGGGATTTTTTGAAGTTGTGAAAGAATGACATGTAAAGTATACCTAAGTTTCCTATAGTGTGCTAATTATATTGAGTTTTATTGTAGCTGAATATTCTGTTTTCAAGTGGAAACTTGTGGTCTCTAGTTGATCTGGGGTGGACCTTCGTGTTGAGTTGGTTTCATGTGGTACGGTTGTATCAGCCCAAGTGAAGTTGGGGAAGTACACCACCATCCCTTACGGTGGTCACAAGAGTTAAACGAAAAAACCCACGCTCTTTATGCTCTATTGCACGGTTGTAAAAAAACAGAGGAGGAAAGAAAAGAAATTGAGAAAATCTAAAAAAAAATGTGCTTCAAGGAGAAACAACCTAAAGTGCTTCCGGTCACACGGAAAATTTGGATTCCATCCAAGTAGAGCTTAGAGTGGAAAACTAGAGTCAAGCCTTATTTCACAGGAGTTGTGACTCCCTTCACTGGGACAATTTGCATCCAAACGCAATAAAGGCTAAGAGGGTCTGAAAACCTCAGATGATTCGGCGAAGAAAGGCTACAGTGAAATATGAGCTTGATTAGACCCAATGAAGCTTATGACGTGCTTGTGTCTTGGTTTGAATTGGTGGAGGAAAGTGGACGCCTTAGTGAGCTTTTGCATAGAATCAATTTTTAATTTAAATTCTTGCTACGTGTATATGAATTTCAAAAAGGATTAGTGAGAGATTGATGATTTTCAGTTGATGAGAGGGAGATTGCCTGATCTTACCAAAAAGAAAGATTTAAAGCGTTTTGTGTGTTGTGTTAAGATAGATTCTAGAATATGCATTTGCATCATATTGCTGCATTAGTAGTGTCTTGAGTCGTGTTTGAGTCGTTTGTGCCTCATTGGCTAGTAAGCAGATAGATGCAGTAGATGAGAGATAGATGCAGTAGATGAGACTTTGCTCGGGACGCGCAAATGGCAAGTGTGGGGGTATTTGATAACTCCTTAATAAGAGTCATCCTATATACACTTTATATTGTTATTTGTGTGCGTTTCAGTACAAAGTGACAAATTTCGGGCTTATTTGAGAAGGAAATGAGTTTTATGATGTTTTAGAGCTTAAACGTACAATCCGGGCGTTTCTTGAATAGTTTTACTTATGATTTGTATGATTTTGTCACATTTGATCTTTGCGGTAGTGTTCGTGTTGTGATTTATAGGAACATTTCATGAGGATAGCAATTGGAGAGAAGAAACGAGCTTCGGAAGTCAAGAAGAAGCAAGAGAAGCAAAGTTGGAGGAGCAGAATTGACCATCCTTCACTATTTTGATGATATCTTGAGTTTTACAAAACCTGCTATAGTGATATTGGTGCCAAATGAAAGTAGACTCAAAGATCTTTCCAACGGTAGGTCACGGAGCTCAATCAAAGGTGGGACGAGAAAGATATGGTCCGGCAAAGTTGACACAAAAACGAAGAAAAGCTGGTAAAATTTCACTGGACCAATGTGCACTCTTCTCTATGTATCTGAAGTTACACATACAATTTTGGAGCAAGGCCTACTCCATTAGAAAGTAGACATCCAGGGCTTTGCAACGATATAAGATAGGCCCAAAACGGAGTCCGGATGAGGTAAAAAAGGCCCGCGCAAGATCAGGTTATGAAATCTGTCCGGGAATTACAAACTGGAGGGGCTGAAGTGCAAATTCGGCCAAAGTTCATTAAAAAACGTGCCCAGGCCTTATGAAACGACTTGTCAGACCTAGAACGAAGAAGAACGCTGCTGGAGGAAGGGAGGAGACAGCTCCCAAGCCATTGAAGAGCTCGGATTCCCGCCGGATCAAGGATTCATCGTTTGATCTCTCTATCTCTCTAGTTTTTGATGAATACTTGGAAATTCTTCGTTGTATTCCCAATATGAGTAGCTAAACTTTCTATTCGGAATATCTCATAGGTAGCTAGGGTTTGAACACCATGTTGGTGATTTATGGATCTTTTTCATGCTTTTAGCTTAATTGAATGTGTTTTTCTTAGCTATGCTTGATTTATGTACTTAATTCTATCGTTTCTATTGTTTGAGCTCTCAATAGGATGATTATAGGTAGAGGATGTTAGAGGAATCAACATTCGCTACCCGGAAACTTGAATCAAGCACTAGCCGTATCTAGGGTTGAGGAATCTTGCTAGTTAGCTAGAACTAAGAGTAGACCACAACAACATAATGCTTATTTGAACTTGAGTAGGCTAGAGGAATCAGGTACAAGAGTTTGAATATAGGCTTTGGTTGAGGAATCTTCAAAGCATAGGTGCTTGTTGGCTAAGTAAAAGACGTTCATGTTACTTGAACATAAATCATAAGTGGTGTGAGATCCCTAGTGAACCCGAAGAGATATCCTGATACTTGTCCCTCGTATTAATCTCACTTTTAATAATCACTTTGTTATTTAAATTATTAGTTTAGTAAAACAATCCAATTGCTTGCCCACACGAAGTTAATCATCCTAGTTAATTCATGACAAGTCCCTTGGGTTCGACTAACCCGGATTACCGGATATTACTACACGCGACATCCGTACACTTGCGGTTCGATCGTGTCAAGTTCCCCGGCCACGGCGCCAAAAACTTGACAGCGTAAATCTGTGTGCTTTTTCGCAAGTGTACGATCAAGTAATATAGAGTACGTATTTGTGACTCTGATTATCCAACCCACGAGAACATGAATATTTTTAAATTTGGGAATCAGAACTAGATGCAAAGCTGTAAAAAGAAGGAATAATTGTGTGTGATTTACTTAAACTAAATTGCAGTAAATAAAAGCAGTAATTTAACGAAACTATTTTTGATGTAAATTTTCTGTAAATTTTTCTAAGTCTGAAAACTTATGGATTAAGGATCTAGGCTCCAGGATCCCCTAGGGTTACTATTCATCTTTTACAGTTTATCTTGATCTCAGAAACACACAGCGGTATTGTTTATGCCAGCATACCAATGATACAGTCTCCTCTCGGTCTCATGCACCTATCACTCTCCTGCAGATTTTCGGTTCCCCTCGGTTCACCTCAATCTGCAGGTTTGTTCTAAGTCTGCTAGGGTTACAGGTTCTCCTCTCGTCTCCCCCCTAAACTTCAAGTAGTTGGTCTAATGCTTCTGGGCTAGCCCCTGATTCTCTTCACCTCTCTTTCCATCAAAGCAGAGGACTAAATCCTGTATTCTCTTCATAACTCTCACTGGCCACTCTCGCGCACCAGATTCTGTCTGTAGCACTCCTGGGTGATCAGGCCGTCCATGAATAAATATAAAATCAAAGACAAAATATTAAACAATCCAATATCGTATTAAGACTTCTAAATAGTCATGAATCTGGGACTCAAAACAAACCACGTCACTGAGTTCATAAACCCCAGGTTCACCAAGAACCTAGGTAAAAGGTTTAGCTAGCGTACATTTTTAAAAATCACTGTTTCATAAAAGAAAGAAGAAAGATCAAACGAGTTTACGGCTGAATATTGAAACTGCTCCAATCTCTGCTCTGCTCCAAACTGTCGGCTCTAGTACTGTCTTCTGTGATAATGATAAGTGTGTGCAACCTAATTCTATGCTGGGACGCCTCTTTTATACGGCCACAATTTCTGAAACTGATGCCTGATCAAGTTCCTGTTCTGACCCTGTCTAAACCCGTCCTGGAAGCTTCTGGAAATCCAGACGTGCGTCGGAACGCAGCCTGAATGCAGAGAGACGCTGAGAGGCTGCGTTCAGATGCACGTCAGGATTTACAGAAGCTTCCAGGACGGGTTTAGACAGGGGCAGAACAGGATTTGATGTTGACTTTTTGAATCTTCTCTCTGACTTCCGTTGACTTCCTGGATTGTGCGTTTGAACGCACAACTTGGTCTTTTGGTTGATTTTGCCTGTTTCTGACCTTCAGAATTTTTGAAGTCTCCTGCGTTCAAACGCAGGGTGTGCGTCTGAACGCACACACTTGGTCACTTTTCTGTTTGTTTTCCTCTGCTCTCCTTTGCTACTGTCAGTCGTGCGTTTGAACGCACGCTGTGCGTCTAAACGCATAGACTTGACTTTTTCTGCGTTTTTTCTGCTTTGGCTTCTTGATGTGCTTCCTCCATTCCGAGCCTTCCTCATGCATTTCTCGGTATCTGTTTCCTGCACACAACAACAAGTATATCACGATTGACCCACCCTGGACCGCTTGTAGTAGATGCACACGACAGTAAATTATAATCACTCAGGAGCTTACCCACAGATTCAAGTAACACACTTACATGTTTCAGAGTCCTCAATGAAATTTCATCCTCACTGCTCAGGCCTCCTCGCCGGAAATCCTCAGACAATTTGTTATAAGAACGATCCCACGGACCTCGTGGATTACTTGGCTGGCAAAACAGAAGTATCGTGGCAAACAATTGTCGCAGAGCATGTGGCATTTGGAAACTCACATCCTCTTCTAGGCAATCTTCCAATGTCGTGTCTTTCTCTAACAAGCCTAGTCGTTCACACGCCTCTCGATATGTGGCACATATATGTTTTCCAACAGTACGGAGGTCCTCGTATGATTCTTCCCCTCTAACATGCATTAATAAGATTCGAAGAAAAAATCTTTCGCCCTCGGATGGATTAGAAGCAACGATACGACCAATAGTCTGCCCTTTTTGACGAGGTGTCCATTTCAGATGCGTCACATCCCAGACGTAATGCTGTGGGAATTCACTGTAAGCCACCGCTTAGCACTTGGATCCCGTTTATTAGTTTCAAAATACTATGTCAGCATTGTTTTCTTGTACTTGCTGTCCGATGCAATGTAAGGGAGCTTTGTGTACTTATTGAATGCGACAGACTGCATGCCTAGAAGATGAAGCGGGAGAGCGATAACATGTGGATACATCTCGTTCATTGGAAACTTAAAAATGCGCCAAGCAGCCTCTGGGGGAGATATCCATATGGCAGATTGGAAAGCTGATATCTCATCAATACAACCACCGTGCTCTGAAACCACTTGGAATACTACCCGGTCGTGACCTTTGTAAATATACTTGTACAGGTACTTGACAGCTTTGATAGTAGAACAAACCTCGATGTTTATATGACAATCGTATTCTCAAGAAAGTAAGGATTGTATGAGACAACCCACTTGTTGACTAATGTGCATCCCCTAACTTCCACAGTACGACCATTTCGTTGCCCGCGATACATAGCGAATGCATTGTCCCCATTTTTTGTTACTTCAGAGAAGTCTCTCGGATATTTATTCTTGCATCCTGTTTTGGACCGCATACAAGGACACTGACGATTAAGATGGCCACACAGACCATGCATCATATGTTTTCTAACAGCATCATGAAGATGAGAATTAGTTGTAGGGTCCGGTATTTCAGCAGATATGTACCTGTCAATCTGATCTGGGGTCATCAACTTAGCATGCTTCTTAAGTATTAGAAGGAAATGTACGTGCGGCAAACCACGCTTCTGGTACTCCACAACATACGTGTATGCTGCAATTGGACCCAATATCTCTCTATCAATCAAATCACGCTTCGGCTCTACAGTTTTCGCCCTAAATATACGTGCAATCAAATCAGGTCGGTTCTGCGGTTGCTCAAAGGGCAGGAGTTCTGATCGGATCTCTGCCGAGTTGGGATTGCATGTCATTTTAACAAGATAATCTAGTTTCCCATATTTTCGGACTAACGCCATCTCATCTTGATACTGGCGCTTCACATTCCGGCCTACATTGTCAGCATTCATCTCACCAATAGCAATACTATCCAATATTCCCTGATACAACTCAGCTCGTATTGTAAAGAAGGTAATCTAGTCGGCATGTTTTGATCTTGATATACATATCCACCATATACTGTTGCAACAGACGCCCAAACAGCAATAATGATGACTGACGCATATCTCGGATCTGCAGTCTGTAACAGTAATACTGACGACAGCTGACTGTAGCCTCATCTGACTGTGCATCAGTCGAACCTACAAAACACACACACACATAAATATACATAACCACATACTATTTTAAAAATAAAATAATAATTAAAAAGAAAATTTAATAAGAGATGGGCAAACATATGCATTACCTCTCTTTCAATTTCTTGTGGGCGGTTTCTTTTTGATCCTTGGATGCCACCCTGGCTGACCTTGGGGAAACATGATAGGTTACTGCAGAGGATCAAAACATGCCACATGGTACTTAATTTTCTTCGAGTCACCACTTCGTTGCTGTACAAAAATATCACGTGAATATTTACCAGCACGCGCCTCATCATCAATCCAGATGGCCGCAACCTGATCAGACGTCGGAAAATTATGTGTTCGTTGATCAAGTCCAGGATCACACTTGATCCGGACATCACATCCAGAGTGCTCTGCACTTTCTCGCATTCATTTGAATGATTGATTGTAAGGATTGCCGTCTAAAATATCAGTCAAGCAAGATATAAGTTTTGGATCAAGGTTGTCAAATGTCTTCATACGGCATTGCAACTGATTAGCAGGGTCATAGAAGTAGACCTGCAAGTACCTTGGAGGGCTCTGTCCGGGATCAAGATCATGGATGTAATGATAAACCTGGCCCTGTACACGAAATGTGTATATGCCTTTGCTCTTATTCTAGATCTCAGGATCTGCCTTGACACCCATAGACGTGAAAGCGAACAGACAGTTATATGCACGAATATTGCTTCTAAATTCTTCGCTACTCAACTATCACTGAGAAGCAACCTAGTCAGCGATTCTGGTATCTCATGGGGTGCGAGCACTACACAGCCTTCACCACAACAGAAACCAGCAGGTCCATATGCAAATAATTTAGCACCACAGTGAGGACATTTTTAAGGTGGAGGCAAGATACTTGGCTCCTGAGGAGGAGGAGGGGGAGCAGCTTTATTCCAGGCCTAGCACCACAAAAAACACTATATAAGCAACCAATATACTCATGTTATTATACATTATACAAATAAATTTACATTACACAAATAAATTTACAATGGAAAACAAACTTACGGGGTGGATTTGGTATCGGATGGTGCTCTTCAGCATGCCCGCTAGACTCACCAACACAAAAGCGAGATGATATCCCAGATATAATCATGCCTTCGCTTTCATGATCTCTTACAGGACCATCATATAATGTAGGTGATGCTGGTTCACTACCCGTGGCCACCTCAGACGAACTTGTCCCAGAAAATGAGACGTCGCTAAAAACCTCAGTTCTTGAAGCTGCAGTTGCAACATCGGGGAGCGAATTACTCTGTAGATCATTGCAGCGTGAAATAGTACTTCAACCTAAAGTTTGACCACCACCGCGATCCCCGGCATGTGCACCAGGAGGTCTACCTCGACGGCCACGGCGTGTACCAGCTGAGCTTGGTTGGTTTTTTCGGGCCATCTGTTCACCAACACAAAAGGGAGGTGAAGCTCCAAGTATATTTATGCCCTGATTCGGATCACCCCTACCAGGAACAGTCGACGATGTATATGGAGCGGACGCCATCACATTATTGACTGAACCACTGCAAACATCATGAGAACTGCTGAGAAGCTGTGGGAAGGCCACACGCTAATCACACATTACTGCTACTGGTTCACTGTCCATGGCCACGTAAGACGGGCCTGGACCAGAGCCCAAGACCCGAGCAAATGTCACATTATCCGAAGCTAGAGTGACGACATCCGGAACATAAGTACTTTGGAGAGCAAGACAGGGCAGGATTGGTCTTTGCTGTGCGCTTTGACCACGACTATGAGGTCCGGTACATGGACCCGGAGGTCTACCCCGACGGCCACGCCGATTACAAGATGAGATATTTTGATTGGTATGGACCAACTGCTCTGTAACAAAAGGATTACTCACAACACTAAAAACAGATGATGATGATGACGGACTTCCACTCTGGGGACGCTTTCCACGATCACCTGACGACATACTTACACTACAAACGAAATAGCACAAATATACGGTAACACGAAAACCCATAAAAAGCATGTTACAGAATAACCAAGGCAAACCAATCCATCCCCAGCCCCCAACCCCATCCTCAACCATGTCAAATTTCAAACAGCATTCATGATCTCGTTACCAACTTAGTTTCGTAGTATAATTTAACTCTTATCAGTTCCTTGACCAATACCTAGGTGTAACTTCCTTAGTAGATCAACTTCAAGTCGCAGTTAGAACCAAACATCATTGTTAGATAACACTAGAGCGACAACAAACACAGTAAACTTACACACCCTTTTCCAAAACCCATGGCATCAACAAACACTAAGTCACACACACACAAGTATGAACATGTACAAACCACACATAAAACAAGCCATGATACGCGACAACATCACAGAGAACGTACCCGAGCAAGCAAACCACGCAAGCAACAACAACTTCCCAGCAGAGGCACAGAAAACTGACCGGCAGCACAACACCAGAAATAGTCAAGATAGAATGACCAAATAGTCAATGCACACATCATAGCAAACACACAACAACAACAATATTCACAAATTACTATAAACCATGTGAAACACAACAACAACTATATTCAAACAGCGTCATCACACACAAATTACTATTCCGAAAACAAACCATTACATATTTTCATCCCACAGAAATAGCCATTCTCATCTTAGGAATGTAGACAAAACAACCCATTACAACCTATTGATTTACACAAGCAATGAATTCCAATCAAGTGACGTACAGATTCCAAGTAATATGTGTGTGTGTGTGTGTGAGTGTGTGTGTGTGTGTGTGTATCAATTGTGGCAACACTTAGAACCAACACATGCATAAAGGCCAGCTGTAGCTGAATTTCAAAATCCACCTACATAAAAATCAAAATCCCCCAAACATACACTCTAAAATTACACATGCATTTATCCACCAAGAAATAGCCACATGCAACCAAATAACAACCCAATAACAATACTGGCCACAATAACGAAGAGCAGGAGAAATTCAGGAAATAGATTCATACAACCAACACCTGCAGATGGGTATCTAATCACCCACCTAGTTATAAACCTCGAACCCCCAAACATGCATGTATTTCCCAGAAATAGACACATGCAAGCAGTTAACAACCCACGAAAACCAGTCCTGGTATGCATAGAGTTGCAGAAGTTCAATAACTACAAATACCCCAATTTCAGAAACCCACCCAAACTAGGACTGCAACTCGGGCGGGATGGGCGGGTTGACACCCTTGTCCAAGCCCGAGTCCGATTTCTATCGGGGTTGCCCAAGCCCAGCCAAGCCTGGGTTAGGAGCATCGCAAACCCGTCCAAGCCCAAATTCGAACAAACCAATTCGGGTTCGGGTTGAATTCGGGCTAGCCCATTAAACTAAATAAATTAACATAATTATCAAATTCAACTTAATAAAATTTGTCCCCTTAAAGTAAGTTAATTAACTTACATGTAAAAATAGATATCGAACGTAGACACTTCATTTTTTAATTTATATAAGGCTAAAAAATAACTACTATATATTTTTAAAGTGAATTAAAAATTTATCCATTTATACAAGAGTATAATACATATTTTGTGGAAAAAATATATAGTTACGAACATAAACATAATTGAAAATATCACTAATAATTAATAAAATGATAATAGATTCTTGATCAATATGCTATATAATACTCTCCAAATATAACATTTATAGGTAATGAGTATACAAATCGGGCAATTCGGGCTAGTCCGTAGTTTAATATGTGTACCCAAGCCCGACCCTAATTATAATTCGGGTTAATAATTTTTTCCCGAGCCCGTCCAAATTATTCAAAACATGTGCCCAAGCCCGAATTCAGTCCGGGCTGCGTTCGGGTTGGTCGGGCTCAGCCCGTCCAAGTTGCACCCCTAACCCAAACCCATCAATACAAATTCAAGCTTTTCCGGCCACTAATCAACGATTCACTTGTCCAAATGAGGTATACAACCAAACCTAGCAACAACGGCTTCGATTACAACCTCCATCACACATCAACGATCAGTCCAAACCACAGGAGAATATCACAGATCTAGAGAGAGAGAGGCTTACCAGCAGAGACGAAATGATATCATCTCCACTTCGAAATCAAGGCCGATATATACCATCGCCAGCCAGCACGACACCTGTCCCACTACCAACGACGCCGAGCACGGAGATCTCCGGGAGTCTTCAACGAAGAACAAAAGAAGAGAGGCGAACACGACACAAAGATGAACGCCGAAGATGTTGTGGCAAATGACCAAAAACCCAGCTATGCTGAAGCACGATGCGAAGTAAGCACAGGGGCAATATCGGAAACGCAACCCCCCCCCCCCTTAATTTTTGGCCAACCAAAATGCGACACGTGGCGGTCAACTTATAAATTTGAAAACGTCTTCTTTTATATAAGAAAGATAGATTTATCAAATATTGAGAAATAGTTGTAAAAATATTTCAATATATGACAAACAGGTTGTAGAAACTATAGTTAGTTCCCCACTAGATTCCCCATAAGACAACTCAGCCCCTAACCAGATTTATAAAAGACAACTCCCTCCCCATAGGTTTCTGAAAATAACACTTTAACCCCCTTCAAGAACAACATCAATTTTAATAATCTAAGCTCGGATTTAAGCTATCAAGATGGAATTTTGACTATGTATAACGACTAATTAGGAGGTTTAGAACATACCTAGGCCAAAAATAGCCGGAAATGGTCAAGAATTGAGGCGGGTCGGAGTTCGACATCGGAGTTGCCGGAGTTGAGCTTCGTGGACGGCTTTAATGGCTTCTCTAGCTTGGTCTGAGCCTCCTACTGATCTGATCGTCCCTCTAGGAGTCTACTGGAAGCAATGAAAGAGGGTGGGTGGCGTTGGACCTCTCCGTTGGAGCTCGGCCCGAGCTTTGGCCGGCAACAATGGAGATCCGGCGGTGGGTCTTCCTTATCCTCTGTTTATTGGGCTTCTGGACTCTGTATTCGAACATAGGTGAGCAATATAGAGTGCAGAGAGGGACGGGGTAGGCGAAGGATGAGAGAGACAGGTGGGTTTACTCTCTCGGGTTCTTGTCGCCGGTGAAGATGGTGGATGTGGTGGTGCTAGCGGCTGCTGCCACCTCTGCTCTTTTTTTGCTTCTACTTCCTTCAAAGATCATAGGGAGATAGAGTGAGAAAGAGACAGAGATTTGAGAGATAGAGGTGGTGGTGGTGGTGGGTTTACACTTCAACAATGGTATTGGCGTTGGTGAAAGTGACGGTGGTGATGAAGGGTGGCTGTGGTGGTGGCTGCTGGGGTGAGGAGGGAGGTTGGAGGCTCCCTTTATACCCAGGGTTGCTCCGAGAGGAAGTAGAGATGATGGTGATAGGGGCGGTGATGGAGTTTGTTGTGAAGAAGAAGAAGAAGAAGAAGAAGAAGAAGAAGAAGAAGAAGAAGAAGAAGGTTCTGGCAATAATTGGTAATTGAGTATGGTGGAGGTATCAAAATGATAGAGTGATTGGGTGTGGCAAGCCTATCAACTCTGGCCGTGTTTGGACACGCGTTAAAGAATCTAAAATTAAAAATTTAACGAAATGCTCGCGGTTTAACTCGCGAATACTAATCCATTATTTTTATAAAATATCACACTAATAAAACTAAATGATTTACCCAAATATTACTTTGCAAATAAAATTCTTATAAGGCTTCTAAAATTATCGTTTTACCATTTTTAATTAAACGGGGTATTACAAGATAGGTGGGAGGTAACTATGAGATCTCAATGAATAACAATAATGTAGCAACTTTTATTATTTATATTTTGTGTCAACGAATATTGTCATTTATTTTTTGAGTGTTGATCTTATGCGTACACTCTCGTGGTAAAGTCCGCGAGGGTGCTACGTACTTCGAACAGTTTGGGACACAAAACTAATTATACTCTTCTTCCTTTTCTATTCGAGCGTCTCCAACCATAAGGGGTGAGGGGTATGGAGAGTATAAAATATGGTCCATGTCCAACCATGATGGGGGGGAGGAGGGGCAAGGTGGGGGTGATTTTAGGCATGTGTAGGGGGTTGGTTAGGGTGCGTTTCCCCCCTTAAATCCCCCTAGTGGCTAATTAATCAATTTTTTTGATACGTTAATTACACTTAATAATATTTTATAAATATCATATGTGTATTTAGGAGAATATATAATGTGTTTTTAATTATGACTAATATATTATAATTATTGTTTTTATTATAAAAATAAAAAATATTTTCTCGATAATTGAACAAAATATTGACAAAAAATTATCGTTATTTGTTGTCAGTTTGATATATCTTATTTTTGTGATAATTAGCAATTATATTTATTAAATATTTTAGAAACACGGTTAAAAAGATGCCAAATTTATTGATTCATAACTAGAATAAGGCAAAGACAAATAAAATACAACATGATTAAAATATAATACAGCTGGTATTCGTTTCAAAATAGTTTTAATTACTAACTTTTTTGTACTTGTAATCGTTATTTGGCTATATAAAAGTGTTTTTTATTATTTTTATTAATATCATTTTTTTGAATATACATTTGTATTGAAATTGTTTCTTATTTATTTTTATCACTATTAATAATTTATTCTTAAATCATTAAATATATTTTGAAAAAAAAAACTTAATTAAGTGGGGAAGGAGGTTGGTTGTAGATGAGTAGTAGTTTGGGGGAGGGGGAGGAGAGGGAACGGGAGGGGGAAATGAGACATGATTGAAGATGCTCTGAACTAGGGGTGCAAACGGTTCAGTTTGGCCTGATTTGAGCAAAAAATATACAAAAACATCGATGATTCGATTATTTTGGTTCGGTTTTGCCTCGATCTCGGTTTTAGGAGGTTTTATTCGGTTTAAACTCTCGGTTTGAATATTAATACACATTATTACTTAAAATCATATTTAACCTAAAATGGGTAAATAATAAGTAAAAAAAAAAAGAGTTCAAATATAGAGACTAAATTAAATTCAATAAAATCTACAACCATTTATTTGATTTTCTATGAATCTTTTACAGAAAACGCTAGCTCGAATCAAAGGAATATGAACGTAATTTCAACTTTATACATGAGAAATAGTAATATTTTGTTTATGATACAAGAAATATATTACAATTTAAACGGTTTAGTGCGTTTTAACCGGTTCGGTTTGTGTTTTTAACGGTTCGTGCTTGGTTTGGTTTATTTCGGTTCGGTTTAGCTCGATGCAATTCGATTTGAGGTTTTTCAGGTTTGAACTTGCACCCCTACTCGTAACTATTAATCAAAACTCACTTAAATCATATGACAAAAATATGGTAAAGACTAAGTGGCATAGATTGTGCCACATAGCGTTCTCATGGGAGTTGTCATAAAAGTGTCCCCATGAGATCATTCTACCTTTTCACGTTGATATTGACATTTCTTTTTATGTACACTAACAATGGAAGAGTTATTATAACAATTAAAAATAAATAAAAAAGATAACTAGACCCACGTGGCAATTAAGGTACGCATGATGCTCAAAGAATCATAAAAGCTTATTTTGAAATAATATATATTGTATGTATATATAGAGAAAAGTCTCAAGTATTGTCGCGGGGTTTGAATATGAGGCATCAAAGGCAACAAACTCTCAAGTTACAAGCCTCACAAACCAGGCCAACCTCCTGTATGTTTGTTTAAAATTTTCATTAAATTCATTATTTTGAAAGAAAGAATGATCCATTAAATTCATTATGTGTGTACCTTTTCTAATTCAAAACATTTCTAATTCAATTCTATTTCAAAACATTAAATGGTTTTTTGTTGCATAAATGAATGGCTTAATTACTTGATGCATACCTCCGAAACTAACACATTGCAACCCCCATTTTTAGAATAGGCTTATTTTTTTTGAGGGAACCTATCTTGTGGTAGGGCGGTATAAACCCCGCTTATATTAAGATACTTGGGCTCCCAACCCATAAAACAAGTGGGGGGACATAAACCTGACCCACTGATTTTACAATCCAATAAACACAAGCCCAATAACTCTAACAGATTAAGCCCAAAGAAAATAAACAATAAAACAAACAGTCATAACAAAAGATTACGAAGAGATGTACATGAACCCTAGCACAGTACTCCAGACGCTTCCGACTCTTCCCTTACTTGTCTCTGTTCAATGTCATTCTGAAGAGTTGTAATGAGGAAATCCGGCGGATGAACTGAATACACTCTTGCATCTTCGTCTTCCAGTCCCTTCGTTGCCATCAAATGCGCCGCTTGGTTGCCTGTTCTTCTTACATAAACGACCGTGCTCTTCAATTGCTCTGTGATGAGGTAGCGAAGCTCTGCCAAAATGTCCTCCCATTCATTGAGCCACCTCTGAGAGCTGTACATCCTTCTGTAAACATTCATGGAGTCAATCTCGAAAATCTTCATTTCATGAAGAAAGCCCAGATCTCGAATCATCCTTGCTGTTTCCAGTAAAGCTCTTGCTTCTCCAATACTGGAATCAGTCGCTAGAGGAATAGGAATCGAAATTGCCAAAACAAAGTCACCTTTATCGTTTCTGCAAACTGATCCGGCAGAAGCTCTACGGTTAATTTCAGAAATTGCAAAGTCGACATTAATCTTGATAATACCCTGAGGAGGAGGAGTCCAAGAATCAGGTAAACTCTTTTGAATCTGAACTGACTGTTTATTGTCCTTCAACATCCACTCATGAATTGTACATTCAATCCATTTGAAAACCTGTGTCTGATTATGAGTTTGATTTTCGAAAATCTTCAGATTTCTGGACTTCCAAATGATCCACAAACAAGCCACAAACGCTATCTGGATACCCTCAGTATTCTGATGGAGAACATTACATACCCAGTTTCTGACACAAGAGGAGTTTCCAGATAAGTCAATTATAGACCTGTACCTTTTCCATATGAATTTAAAATGACTGCAATCTCTGAAAAGATGATTTTGTGTTTCTGCAGGATGACCACACATTGGACAAGTTGAATCAACATCAATACCTCTATGAAGAAGATTACACCTAGCAGGTAAGTAATTCGAACACAATCTCCAAAGGAACAATCTAATTCTTTGAGGAATTTGAGTAGACCAGGTACATCTCCAATCTGCCTGGGTAGTACCTGAACTTGAATCTCCTATGCATTTCCTGTTATCTCTTAGACATTTCATCTGGAAGCTTCTGTGATAACCTGATTTCACTGAGTAATCACCATTTACAGTGTAACCCCAACATATACCATCTTGATTGTTTCTAGGGTTTATAGGAGTATGAATGATGTCCTCAAAATCATTATGATTGAAGTGGGTAGAGATAAGATCAAAATTCCAATGCCTATCTTGAGTAATCAAAGTACTCACAGTGGAATTTATATGCAGAGTGGAATAACTGTAGGCACTTCTTCCTCCCTTGTCCAATATCCACTTGTCTTTGTAGATGAGAATATTCTCTCCATTGCCAATAGTAAGTCTGCAACCATCCTGTAAAACTGCTTTAGCTTTCTAAAAACTTCTCCAAATATAGGATGGAGAGCATCCCAATTCTGCTTTAAGGATTGAATTTTCTCTGAAATACTTAGCCTTCAAGACTTTAGAAACAAGCAAACTAGGATTACTGTATACCCTCCAAACTTGTCTTGCCAGAATTGAGATATTGGAAGAAGCCATATCTCTCATACCAATCCCTCCATTCTCTTTATATTGGCACAGTTTGTTCCAGGTGGACCAGTGCAGACATCTCTTGTCAATGTTTTTACCCCACCAGAAATTAGACATGATGCCTTGAATATCTTTAATCAGAGAGTTAGGGAGTAAAAAGCATGACATATAATAAGTTGGCAAGGCTTGTACAACAGACTTAAGTAAAACCTCTTTTCCAGCTGGAGATAGAAATTTTTCCTTCCAGGTAGACACCTTCTTCCAGACTCTGGAATTTAGGTTGCTAAAGATTCTCTTACTATCTTTGCCAATAGCTGTAGGCAAGCCTAAGTATCTTTCATGACATAAACCAATAGGAATTTCAAAATTTCCTGAAGAGAAGATTTTGCTATTTCTGGAACATCAGGAGAAAAGACCAAAGCAGACTTTTCACAGTTGACTATTTGACCTGAAGCAGAGCAGTAGATATCAATAATGCCTTTGAGAGTCATTGCTTCTTCAGGTGTAGCTTTTCCAAAAAATATTGAGTCATCAGCAAAGAAAAGCTTAGTAATGATAGGTCCATAACCCACAGATCTGTAACCCTGAAGTCTCCCTTCTTCCAAAGCTTTATTAATTAAAGCTGTAAAGCCTTCAGAACAAATTAAGAACAAGTAGGGAGAAATAGGATCACCTTTGTCTTAGACCTCTTGTAGGTTGAAAAAACTCAGTTCTACCACCATTAATTAGAATAGAATAGGTAACTGAAGTTACACAATTCATGACTAATTGAATAAAATGGTCTGGAAATCCCAACTTTACCAAACAACCTTCAAGAAAAATCCATTCAATCCTGTCATATGACTTGGACATGTCTAATTTCAAGGTGAAATAACCACTTCTTCTCTTGAATTTCTTCATTGAATGAATGGTTTCAAAGGCAATTATGACATTATCTGTAATTTGTCTCTGAGGCACAAAAGCACTCTGAGACTCATCAATAATGTCTGGTAAAACCCTCCTGAGTCTGTTTGCAATTACTTTTGCAACTAACTTGTAAAAAACATTGCAGAGAGCAATAGGCCTGAAATCAGTTGTTTCCTTAGGAATCTCCACTTTAGGAATCAAAGCTACACAAGTTTGATTAATAGCAGACATATCTTGTCTGTTATTTAGAATGTACAAAACCAGTTGTGTAACCTGAGTTCCTATAATAGGCCAATAGTGTTGATGAAAAATTGCAGGTAGACCATCAGGACCAGGAGCTTTAAGAGGGTGCATCTGCTGTAAAGCCTGAATAACTTCTTCTTTCTCATAGTGAGCAAGTAAAATGTCATTCATGTCATTAGTAACCTTAGAAGGAATTGCACTTAAAACAGTATGCATATTGGAAACATTTTCAGAAGTGTAAATATGTTTGTAATAATTCAAACATACCTTAGCAATCTCATCTGCCTCACAGACCCGGTTTCTGTCTGTATCATAGATACCCCTGATTTGATTTCTCTTTCTTCTGGAAGAGGCTTTCTTATTGAAATAAGAAGTATTCTTGTCTCCTTCAGTCAACCAAAGAGCTTTTGACTTTTGTCTCCAATCCATCTCATCCTTCAAAAGAATGTTATTGATGCTGACTTGGATGAATTTAATCTGTTGAATATTATCCTCATCTGGATACTGATTTCTGAGATGAGTCAGAAGCTTTTGAAGTCTGTTGATTTCACTTCTCTTATTCCTTCTATTTCTTCTCTCCCAGTTCTGAATATTGTTAGAGATGTCCTGAACTTTTCACTGAAAAGAAGATAAGGAAATGTTTGAATCACCATCATTCCAGTAGTTGTCTATAAGATCCTTACAAAAAGTTTCCTTTGTCCAACTATAAGCAAATTGAAATCTCCTGTTTTGAGTTGGGATATTCTTATTGCTTTGAAAGCTAATAATGAGAGGGTGATGATCACTACTACTCTTCTCCTGCACTTCTGACACGATTTCTTACGTGTATACGCAAGTGCACGGTCGAAGTAATAAAGATGAGTATTAAGCTCAGGTTGTCGAACCCACATGGACAGATAGTAGGTTTATTGTTAATTAGAGATTAAATCTAAAGAGTGTAATTGAAATAACAGTAAGAAAGTTGTTGATTTGAGAAGTTGTCACCCCCAATCAAGTGACTGTATTAAACTAACTAGAATACTATATTTTTTTGTATTTTCCGAATTAAACAAGGTTTGATTAAATATGGAGAGGAACTAGGCGATCTATGGATCACCTAGGGCAGTAGACAATTCCGGATATTGCTTTGAAACATGTAATATTGAATATACTCTTGATCACGTTTACTACTTACAATCTCCTCTCAGTCTCATGTAAGCCTATGCTAAGTTCAATAGTCGTCATCTGTCGATCCATAAACTATATCACCTAACAAGCACTAAGATTAATCCTACGTGTTGATCCAAACCCTAACACTTCTCCTTTCGGTCCATCATGATACGGGGTTGCTAGCAATCCTAGATTCATAAGCTAATCAATCTTCACCTGTCAGTCCATCGATCTTTCACCAATTCGCTACCGTAGTTCATGACTCTAGGTTAACATAATATTAAGAACAAGATTACTAGAAGAAGCAAATTCATTATTACTTTAAGCTAAGATAACACGATATGTATTGAAACATCTCATATGATCATTCATATCCTACCAAGCACGTATCAATAGTGCAAGTTCAACAATCCATCAAACGAGATAAAATCAATCCGTCACATGAATCCATAAGCGTGAATCAAACAAACAAATCCGGAAACGGTGTCTAACAAAACCCTAGGCTCTCCATAGAGCCTAGCAAATAAAACTACTCAAATATGCTGAAAATAAAAGCTAACGAGTTCATAGTATTGAGAAACGATGAAAAGATAGGAGGGATAGTCAAACTCGTGACGAAAATCGCGTTCCGGCGACTCCGGCGTTGTTCTCCATGATCCTCTTCTCCCCTAGCGTTCCTTCCTCTTCTCCAGCAGCCTCTCGTCTCTTCTTAGGTCTGAGAATGCGTTTCCCAAGGCCTGGGCACGCTTTTTAATGAAATATGGCCGAAATTGCACTTCAGCCCCTCCAGTTTGTAATTCCCGGACAGAATTATTTTCTGATTTTGCGCGGGCTGTATCTCCCTCATACGGACTCGTCTTCGGGCCTACCATATATCGTTGGAAAGCTACGGATGTCTACTTTCCAATTCCGCAAGCCTTGCTCCAAAATTCTTTGTATATTTTCCTGGGAATCGAAAAGAGTGCAGGCTGGTCCTGTGTGACTTTTCCAACTTTTCTTCGTTTGTTCGTCTTCTTTTCTCCTCTTCATCTAGCTCCATTCCAAGCATATCCAAGCATCTCATAAGCTCCAATGCACCTATTTTACCTGAGTTACACAACACTAAACAACCCGTGCAATTATCATCGCAAATATGAGAGAAAACATGCACAAATAAGCTAGAAACACAACTTTTCACTCTTAGGCTTATAAATCGTCAAATTCACATATTTGTGCAAATATAACATATAAATCATGTGAAATAAGCCTATTACAAGTAATATCGAAGTATAAAAATAACTCCTAAAAGAGAGTTATCAAATACCCCCACACTTACCTTTTGCTCGTCCCGAGCAAATCACTATTTACTAGCCGACTAAGACACAAACGACACAAGACTCGACAATGCAACAATATGATGCAAATGCAAACTACAACTCGATCCTACACAAACACATATATACACAAAACACACTTCTATCTTTTTGGTTGAGATCGGGCAATCTCTATTGGCTTAAATCGGGTATCATGAAGTGATGAGAATCCTAGGAACAAAGCATGAGTTGAAACTAAACTCGACAACGAGACTCTCCCCTAGTTAGTATAGAAAGCCTAACTTTACTAAGCACAAGAGTACGCTACCTCTTCGCGTGTGCCACGAAATAAGAGACTACGCTAGGCAAAGCCACATCCAAGGTCCGAGCTCCTAATCCGCTAACGGTTTTCACATGATGAGGCTTAGGGACATATAGATAACCTCGTCGAAATCAAGTCATAAGCGTCACATTCTCACATCAAATCCCCACATCTCACACACCCTCACCACGATGATAGGAACCGAAACCCAAAGCTCGCCACCTCCGACCCTCAATTCCCTCAAACCCCGGTACACTAGTGATCTCCGTGGCCATCGTCGTTCGTCGTGCATAAAACATGAACCGTCGTCGTCAAAGTAGCTCCACCACTCGTTTCAATTCAATTCCAACTCAACTTTATTTCATCTCTCCTTTTTCTTTTTCTCTCTTTTTTTTTCTTTTCGTTTCTGTTTTTTTTTTCATTATTTTTTTTTTCTTTTTTTTTCAGTAACTCTCTCAAACTACCAACCAAAATCCAACAATAATATCCGAGTGGTCTTCAAATAATAATCAAATATGCTAGGAGAAGAAAACACGTAAATCGATGAATGAATATCACATAAAAATATCATCTCCTCCTAACTCAATCAAAGTCCATGCCAAATCCAAGCCGCGAAATCAATGAAATACATGTGTGGGAGTGGAGTCGTTGCAAGCTCACACTCAATGTCCGGAGTCAAAAGTCGACACCCCCACACTCGAATGTCACCATATCCCCTCTCAAGTAGTCCCGAAGATGAATGTATCTCGTGCCTAATCCAACCGATCCTCCTACACCAAAGTAATCAAAACCGGTACCTAGCACGATCCACCAATTAAGTTCTCCCAACCCAATTCCGTGCGTATTAGATTCACGCACTCACGGATCTCCACAACTGTGTCCATGATGTAATGGCATGGAACACCGCCACACCGAAGTGCGCAAGCCTACTCACTCACCCTCGCATCCCCTCGTAGATAACCAATGAAGTGCAAGCGAGACGTAGAACTCAACGAAATGTATAATCACTCCCTCCTCGAACCCCCTCAACTACACAACTCCCTCGTGACGCACTAAAGTGGTGATTCTAATAAATTTTTGATGAAGGCCAAGAATCGTCACCCTAGGTCCGAAGGCTAGCAAAGAATCCAAGGTTCAAATTGGGGCGTCTAATGGTCCTACAAGGTGAGTTCTAAAAGCAGTGAGTGCTCTAATACACACCTCGCACAGCGGTTTCGTGTGCCACTACGAGGCGGGTTGGCGACTACCTAAGACGTACACATGGATGTTCGGCTTGTTTAGCTCACACCTAGCTCAGCTCTTGTAGGAAAATAGGCACACACTTTGGCTTTGAAAATCACGTAAGTGTTAGAAATAGGTAGGCACTCTCGTAAAGAAAGTCTCTCTATACCTACTAGGGGGGACTCACGTCGTCACTCTCGGTCGCAAATCATGTTCTACGCCTAAAATCCTCACACTTCGCGATTTATCAAATTTTAGCCTCTTTTGATTGCCCTTTTCTCAAAATTTTCTCTTTTAGGATTATTCTAATTTTTATTTTTTTTTATTTTTTTTTCTAAACTCTATATGCTTTTGGCCAACTCGACTAACCACAAGACAATTGGGTAGGGGACTCAATAAAGTAAAAGTGGAACCTAAACATAAACTACACTAAGACTAAGCACAGTACAACAATATATTTAAATACGACTCGGACTACAAGTACTACATTGACTCACAATACGACAATCTAACCTACATGTAACTGGTGATGCAGACACGGACATGGCTAGCAAATAGCTAAAAACCCCCCACACTTGAGCGCTTCGTTGTCCTCAACGAACTTAGAGATCAACCAAGAAGACTCGGCATTCAAATGCAAGGGGCGGTGATTCTACTCGGAGTCAAAGTCACGGCACAAGAAGGTAGTTCAACAAATTTAGAGCTAAAACGAACTAAGTGCACGTGACAAGTTGTGTGTACCGAAATTAAGCAAGTACTCAAGTATTCCCTAAGATTCTAACAGTTAATCATAGCGGTGACTAAGCACCGTGACAAAGTAGTCAAAATAAAACCCTAGAGCAAGTACGATGTGCCTAACTGGTAAGTAAAGAGAGAGAAAAGAATACTCACAACCGACACAAGGTCGGGGACGAAACCCGATAACTGCTGACTGAGATAGCACGAACAATCCCCAAGCAAACATTGTGCGCACAAATGCAAGCTCCCTTGCGGTCGAGTGTGTGAAACACACCGGGGTCGATTGATCCGTTGCTGACGAAATAGAGCGAAGAATCCCCGAACTCATGATGGAGCTCCCGTAATGGTCGAGTGTGCAAGTAGCACACCGGGGTAGATTGCTTCGTCAAACTTTTCATCCCGCTTCGAACTTAAGCCAACACATGTTCCTTAACTAGTTCTGTAGTGACAGAACACCGAGACTAACTCTAGTCATTCTCTTAATAGCTGTAGCTATATACCAAGAACCTCTCAACATAATCCCAACCCTCTGCCTTTAGACATACCACAACCACTTGTGCCATCGAAAAGTTACGAGTCCAAAAATCTCAATTGACCAAATTCACATTAATGACCAAGCAAATAATTCCTCTTACTGCCAAGTTTCTGTGTGTGTGTGGAATTGCATTAAAACAACCTCTTCAATTGATTAAACAGCGAAGTTGGGAGAAAGATGGCGTTGGTTGAGGGTCAGACCTCCAATTGACGAAGTCAGAGAGATGGCTGATGGTGGTGGTGATTGGGTTCCGAATTGGACGGCACATAAACGTCGGATGGATGTCTCGGTTTCAGGGGGGTTATTGGTTGTTCGGGGTTTGGTTTCGAATTGGGCTGCGGAGAAAAGCGGGGGTGGCGGCTGGGTTTCTGGTCTGACGGTGCGAGAGAGAGAGACCGATTGGGAATGGCGGTGGTGTCTGGGTTCGATGAATTTCTGGGTTTTGGCTTCGAAAGTGGTTGGCTATGGTGGAGGCGGTGATCACGGCCGTGGTTAATGGTGGCTGTGGTCGGTAAATTCTGGGCGACGGTGGAGCTTTGAACGGAGAAGATAGGTTCTACGAATTGAGGAGAGTGGCTGTGAGGACGGGGATTCTGGGTTGATTTGATCGGATTAGAGAAGCTTCAGGTGGGTTTAATTCGGGGTTCACATACCAGGGGTTGTGGAGGCGATGGGTTTCTGGTTGTGGCTTTCTGGAGGTCGGCTATGGTAGAGAGCGAGGAGATGGTGGCCATGGTGAGTTCCGGCTTTGATCGAAGGTGGTGATGATCAAATCGAGAGAGGTCCTCCGAGTAATATGCTCTGTTCGAGTGGTTTCTGGGTTAGAGAAGTTTAGCGGAGAGAAGACAGAGCAGGACGATGGGGAAGAAGATAGGGTATGGTTTGGTAATTTGCATATGCCTCCCCTGGTGCCAAAAAAAACATTTAACGGGGTCTTCAATGATGTTTTCAGCACTTTGTTAAATGAGCACAAACCACCCCCTGCTGCACGGAAAAAGTTTTTCACGCCATTTTTTCTTCTTCCACCATCTCTTCTCTTTCACTTTCTTCTCAATTGAGCAAAAACCAACTCTCTCTCGAATTGCATATCTCAACAACGACGAACACAAGTTGCACAAGTAAAAGTTCGCCGAAAACTTTTTCTTTTTCTTCCAATTCATGAGAATCGTCATCATAACGACATCAACAATCAGCTCAAGTCTCTCATGTCGTGAGAAGAGATTGATGTCATCTTTGATCGTCTTTTCAAATTCCGATATCTCCACTGAAATTTCAAGGGGCAACTCATAGAGCATGAATGATTGAATTTCTTTGTCTCCTTCACATAACGCAACCGCATCATCTACAAAGTCAATCTCGGCGTCTTGTTCATCTTCATCAAGCTCCCATATGAGATGATCCATCAAATTCACAATCGGAGAGTGAGGATCGTCAAAATTAATTGCATAAAGAAGACTTTCAATCTCACCAAAAATTGTATCGTGCTTTTCCCCCATACTTGATTCAAGCCATGAATCAATATCCGGGCATGTTGGGATACACAATGGCTCATTGTCATCTTCTTTAAGCATTGGTGTTGGAGTACATTCTTCATTGGAACGGAGATTGACACTCATATAAAATTCTTCAAGTCTTGCTCCAAATTTTGCCACCTCCAACCCAATTCTCATTGCACTAAGTTTCAATTCTTCGATTCCTTTATGTAGTGCTCCAAACAAATTCCCAAGAAAATATTGGCATTCATACATCATGCGTTTGTTGGCATAATATGCCGCAATATCTCCTTCAGGGTAGAATCCTTCCTTACGATCAATCAATTCTGCTACACAAACAAAACGTCCTTCTTTATTATCCCCCATGCTTAGCAAAATACCTACACACCAAAGATCTCCAAAAAGAATACCGTGAGGTAACAAGAATAGATAATAACAATAGAATAAAAAAAAAAAAACTCTCTCAACTAATTTCTAATCAGCAAATAAACCGCTGTCTCCGGCAACGGCGCCAAAAACTTGACACGATTTCTTACGTGTATACGCAAGTGCACGGTCGAAGTAATAAAGATGAGTATTAAGCTCAGGTTGTCGAACCCACAGGGACAGATAGTAGGTTTATTGTTAATTAGAGATTAAATCTAAAGATTGTAATTGAAATAACAGTAAGAAAGTTGTTGATTTGAGAAGTTGTCACCCCCAATCAAGTGACTGTATTAAACTAACTAGAATACTATATTTTTTTGTATTTTCCGAATTAAACAAGGTTTGATTAAATATGGAGAGGAACTAGGCGATCTATGGATCACCTAGGGCAGTAGACAATTCCGGATATTGCTTTGAAACATGTAATATTGAATATGCTCTTGATCACGTTTACTACTTACAATCTCCTCTCAGTCTCATGTAAGCCTATGCTAAGTTCAATAGTCGTCATCTGTCGATCCATAAACTATATCACCTAACAAGCACTAAGATTTCCTACGTGTTGATCCAAACCCTAACACTTCTCCTTTCGGTCCATCATGATACGGGGTTGCTAGCAATCCTAGATTCATAAGCTAATCAATCTTCACCTGTCAGTCCATCGATCTTTCACCAATTCGCTACCTTAGTTCATGACTCTAGGTTAACATAATATTAAGAACAAGATTACTAGAAGAAGCAAATTCATTATTACTTTAAGCTAAGATAACACGATATGTATTGAAACATCTCATATGATCATTCATATCCTACCAAGCACGTATCAATAGTGCAAGTTCAACAATCCATCAAACGAGATAAAATCAATCCGTCACATGAATCCATAAGCGTGAATCAAACAAACAAATCCGGAAACGGTGTCTAACAAAACCCTAGGCTCTCCATAGAGCCTAGCAAATAAAACTACTCAAATATGCTGAAAATAAAAGCTAACGAGTTCATAGTATTGAGAAACGATGAAAAGATAGGAGGGATAGTCAAACTCGTGACGAAAATCGCGTTCCGGCGACTCCGGCGTTGTTCTCCATGATCCTCTTCTCCCCTAGCGTTCCTTCCTCTTCTCCAGCAGCCTCTCGTCTCTTCTTAGGTCTGAGAATGCGTTTCCCAAGGCCTGGGCACGCTTTTTAATGAAATATGGCCGAAATTGCACTTCAGCCCCTCCAGTTTGTAATTCCCGGACAGAATTATTTGCTGATTTTGCGCGGGCTGTATCTCCCTCATACGGACTCGTCTTCGGGCCTACCATATATAGTTGGAAAGCTACGGATGTCTACTTTCCAATGCCGCAAGCCTTGCTCCAAAATTCTTTGTAGATTTTCCTGGGAATCGAAAAGAGTGCAGGCTGGTCCTGTGTGACTTTTCCAACTTTTCTTCGTTTGTGCGTCTTCTTTTCTCCTCTTCATCTAGCTCCATTCCAAGCATATCCAAGCATCTCATAAGCTCCAATGCACATATTTTACCTGAGTTACACAACACTAAACAACCCGTGCAATTATCATCGCAAATATGAGAGAAAACATGCACAAATAAGCTAGAAACACAACTTTTCACTCTTAGGCTTATAAATCGTCAAATTCACATATTTGTGCAAATATAACATATAAATCATGTGAAATAAGCCTATTAAAAGTAATATCGAAGTATAAAAATAACTCCTAAAAGAGAGTTATCAACTTCAACTGTAGCCTGATTAAACATAGTCAAGAAAGAATCATTAGCCAAAGCTCTGTCTAGCTTTTCTTTAGTATGATACTTACCATGTATGTTATTAGACCAAGTGTAGAAGCTTCCACTGGTTGGTAAGTGATATAAGCCACAACCCCTGATACAATTTCTGAACATCAACATTTGATCTTCACTTCTCAGAGAGGAACCCCAATATTCATGGTGGCCAGTAATTTCATTAAAATCTCCCATTACAATCCAGGGAGTGGAAGGTTCAGGGGGCTTGATTCTTCTTAGAAGATCCCAATATAAGCTTCTGTGAGAAGTGTTGGGGTCTCCATAAAAACTAGTCAGTAAATACCACTTGGATTGATCTTGAGAGTCAATTACTTTACAGTGTATGAAGAATTTGTGGTATTTTAAAACCTGAAGGTCCACCTCTTCTTTCCAAAGTAATGATAATCCTCCAGAAAGGCCTTGTCTGGGCACATGAAAGGCATTCTTGTACTGTAACTGCAATCTTAGTCTTTCTGCTTTCTTCTTCTCTAACTTTGTTTCAATAAGAAACACAATTTGAGGAACCTCCACTCTCACTTTGTCTTTGAGAGCTAGGAATGCACGAGTGTTCCCCAAACCTCGTACATTCCAACTTAAGGTTTTCATTGTTTCCGGCAAGGGTTGTCATCAACCCTCGCCGGTATCTCATCAAAAAAAGACAAATCTGCCAACTTTTCATCACTTCTACTTCTCTTGTTGTCTTGAGCAAAAGAAGCAATATCATAGTCAGTAACTTGGATCCCATCTTTGGTTGGATATTTCTCCACATTGGCTGATGGAGAAACACTGGAATTGGTGAGTTTGGAAGCAAAAGTTTTCCTTTTCTTTTTCTGAACTTCATTGCAATTGGAGATGATGTTACTAACTGCAGTATGTAAATTAATCACCTCTTTTCCTTTGCTAGTTGACACCTTGGCAGAAGCAGCATTGGAAGTCTCTGCAGTCTTCATATTTCCTGCATAACCAGGTACTGAATAACTCCCAGGATTAGTGTTTTCATCCTGATTTAAAGTTGGTTTCTGAAAAGGCATGTTGCTAGGATTAGCAGGATTCTGGGCACTTCTCAACCAATTGCCATACATGTAGGAAATTTTTGCTCCAAGCCTTTGATTTCTCTTAAGCACAGTACACACTTTGATATCATGACCAATTAAACCACAGTACTCACAGTGAAAAGGGAGTTTCTCATACCTGATATCAACCCAGACCAGTTTACCAGTTTTAGGATTTTTAATTTTGATACATCTTGGCAGAGGTTTATTGATTAACATGCCAACCTTCACCCTAATGTATCTTCCATCCCAACTGGTTCTTTCAGGTATTTCTACATGATGTCTAATTCCCAAAGCATCAGCAATGCTTTCTCCCACTTTTATAGTAAGACACTCTGAAGGCATATGTTTTAGATGCAGAATACAAATTGCATTATTGTAGTCCACTGTTAACATATTTTCCCCTTCTATCCAGGTTTTCATGACAATCAAACTTCCATTAAAGAGCCAAGGTTGATCATTTAGAATTCTCTCCATGTCATCTTTGTTAGCAAACATGAATTGGAAAAGGTTTTTTCCCAAAGAGATGGCCTGGAAACCTTCTGGCTCTCCCCAGAGATTGCTGAGAGAAGTGTACAATCCATTACAGTTAATAGGTCTG
The DNA here is from genome assembly GCA_023055425.1 of Linanthus parryae. Classification (NCBI taxonomy): domain Eukaryota; kingdom Viridiplantae; phylum Streptophyta; class Magnoliopsida; order Ericales; family Polemoniaceae; genus Linanthus; species Linanthus parryae. Next base: position 3,063,047 of record JALGPY010000015.1, read on the forward strand.
TTGTGATTGATCTTACCAAATATGCTGTTGATGCAATCTTTGATTCCTTCATCCAGGGAATCTTCAGGTAATTCAACAATTTGTTCTTCTTCTTCTGTTAAACTCATGTTCTGCATAGACCAATTGATGTCTGGTTCTGTGTTTGCTTTCTCAGATCCCAGTGGTGTTCCTTCCTCCATTCTTCAGATAGTAGATGAGAAGAAGGTAAAAAACAGAGAAGAGATGTGAAGAAAAGTGTGGAAAAGCTCTCAAATCTCCAGATAACTGGATGAAAGTGCAGCAGATTCAGGCAAACAAATGCTAGAAACCGCCTTACATATTCGAAAAATGGGTGGTAACTGCCAGAAACTGGTGGTTAACTGACAGAAAGGGTCTGGAAGAAGATGGTTAACTGACAGGGATTGGTGGCTAACTGCAAATAACTGCTGAGATGGTGAGGAGAGAGGTCAGAGCGTTTTTTAAGCTAACTCTCTTACCAGTTTAGTTTATAGAGATATAGATTTGATTTAGAATAGGCTTATTGCATCCCCCATTTGCAATAAACCCTACTTAATGAAATTGGTAAAAAAAAAATATGAAACCATCCTAGCACTACAGGGGTAAATGTGTCATTACACAATTTTTATTAATTTAGGAGTCAAGCAAATAAGAAAGGAAAGAAACAAAAAATAAAAATAAAATAAAAGGGAATATAATCAGAGTTTTGAAGATGACCAAGAAGGTTGACAAAAAAAAAAGATGACGAAGAAGACAAACATGACGAAGTAGAAGATTTCAGAGGAAAAATCGAAGAAGAAGAAATGATTACTACAGTGGGCAGATTACAATCGACATTTTTGCCCCCAACTCCAAACCCTTGAACACTTCCACCAAGAACACCACCACGGCACCACCGTTTCTCTTCGCCATAAACACCACCGTCCCTCTCAATTTCTCACGGCCACGAACCCCCGACAAACCCACCTCTCGCAGTTTCAACTGCTGCGACCCTCCACGAACGGAATCGCCTATGCCCACGTCTTAGAATCAATTACGTGCAGGGATGTAGTGGTCGTTGTTGGCCTGGGGAAGAGAAGCCTTCCGTTGGGATTTTTCGGAGGAAAGCAGCAACTTTTAGGGCACAATTGGACGGTGTAATCGAGTCCAATTGTGCTCAATCTTTAGCTACTTGCTTCTGGTGAAGTCAATTTCACATCTAACGGTTGGATTTTCATTTACTCCTCTCTATCTCTCAGTCCCAATTTGTTAGTAAAGTAGGGATTGGTTCGCCGGAAACTGAATTTCGTTCAGCGGAATTAGGTCATGTGGCGGTGTTGACGGCAGCCGTGGTACTCAAATTACACTAATGCTGTTTTGGATTTGGTGAAAAATCCTACACTATAATCTTCTGATGCCGCTGTTGCATCTTCAAACTGTCTCTACTCATCTTTTTCTTTGAGAAGAATCATCTTTCATTTTTCTATTGACACTTAAGTAAATAAAAATTGTAATGACACATTTGCCCCCATGATGTGAGGTTGATTTTGTATTATTTTTTTACCAGCTCATTAAATAGGGTTTATTGCAAATGGGGGATGCAATAAGCCTATTCTAAAAATGGGGGTTGCAGTGTGTTAGTTTTGCTATACTGGAGGTATGCATTAAGTAATTAAGCCTAAATGAATTCAATTCTAATTCAAACACTCATTTATGCAACAAATAAACGAATTCAATTTCTTTTCTGGTTTGACGCATAAATTAGTTTTTAAAATTCAGTTATTTCTCTTCTAAAGGTATCAATTCTTTCCTTCTAAGCTATGATGTAAAATTATTTGTTAGTGATGTCACATGGCACTCGGCACAAATCTAAAAGAATCTATATATACTATTTGAGAATGTCTTTTCAACTTTTCCTGAGGAGTTGCCACATGGCATCGTCGATTAATTAATATTAAAATTAAAATGTCAAAATTTAAATTTCGTCGTTGAAATTGAAAATAAAAGATGGCGCTTAAGTTAAAATTTATAGTGACCTGCGTGATTGTATCTGGAAGGTGAAAAAAGGAAATCATAATTTGAAATTTTATTGATATGTGTTTAGGATGACAAAAGGTGTCAACCACGTTAACATAATAACTCAAATGATTTTGTCTTCTGTGGTGAATAAATTGAAATGGCATTGATGTGTTTGGATTGGAAACATGGTGAATAAAAGAATCAATTTGACTTTTTGAATTGATTGGTGCCAATAACGTAATGCCAAATTTAGAACGTGAGAATTGATCCCTCCTAATCTATACTACATTAACCTATAACTTATCAATTCGTTCTTCTCAATACTACCATCAGTAAATTTCATTATCTGCTCTCTCCTCAATCATCTTCTCCCGCAATGATGGAAAAATGTAAGAAATGAGAGATCGTTCTAAGCTAAATCGTTTGGCACACAAGAGAAAATTACATTAGCAAATGCACTCTCGCAAATCCGGTGAGTTTTCTAAAATTCGTATAGCATGGTTTTGTCTTTCACCTTATTCTTGAGCAAAATACTATATCATGTTTGTGTAGTACTAAGTGCAGCGGCTGTAGGAATACACATACGTGCAAGAGTCACTATTGAACCTGTGTCGTGCCATTCCCGTATAGGTAAATTTCAAACTTAATTTAAAAAATTTTAATATACATGTAAAGAACGTTTACCTTTACTTATACAATTGTAATATACACGTGTGTGTTCGATACAGAATGCGGGGCCTTTTTTAATCAAACAAATGTATCGGATAATGCTACGGAGCAAGTCCTAATATCAGGTTAGGAGTACAAACACAAGGTTAGTTCTATTATGATTTGTCCAATGAGTTCATTGGTTCAGAAAAATAACTTATGTTTCTGATTAGTTTATTATTGATACGAAATTTTGTCAAATAAAAACCTCAATACGGTACATGATCTATTTAATTGAGTCACTTTGCTAAAAAATAGTCAAGTTTTCTCAATTTCAATCTATCAATACCTTTATAATATATGTGTAGTCACTATCTTATTTTCGTTAATTATTTCATTTATTATTTTTTTAACATTTTCATCCCTTCAATTTGGTTATTTTTTATTTTGTCACAAATTGAATGTCTAGAAACTTTAAATGGTATAAGTGGGTATAATTTCCAGCCGGCATAAATCATATTAGTAAGGTTTATAGTACCTTTTTTGGCAGATTAGTAATTTTTCCGGGCTTTCATTTCCACGTTTTTAATTTGAAGTCAATTGAACCATCTACCTGTTGAACAAGTGTGCTTGCTTTCTTATTTTCAGTTCAATGGTTATTATTATTTTTATTTTGACATTTTCATCCTTCAATTTGATAACTTTTTATATAGTAAAAAACTGAAAGTCTTCTCTCAAAAAAAAAATTGAAAGTCTAAAAACTGTAACTGGTATAAATGGGTGTAATGTCCTCCAACACAAATCAGAGTCAGCTATAGGCTTCCCAACAACATTTTTGAGAGGAAGATCCCAACAACTTTTTTTTTAGAAAAAGGATTTCCATTAAAAAACTTGACCATCATCAGTGAGTACATCAAAATCAGACACCCAATTGAGATATCTACCTATCCAAACTTTTACATTTTCAATTCCATAACCCTCTTGAGCGAAATTATGCACTAACAAGTTTACTTTCCTTGGACGCCAGTTAATGATGGCTTCGTCCAAAGAAGAGATTAAGGACTTACAATCTTGCGCTACCAATCGAAATCCTGACTTATCGGCCTGGCCGGGTTTATCAATCATAAGACACGAGCGGATTATTTACAAGTGAGTTTCGACTTCTATCTTACGCACACCCAACCTTCAAGAAAGCATCATACCCTCTTGAACAGTCGTTATTTCCGACAAACTAGATCCCAACAAGATTTTTGACACACATGTAGTCAACTGGTTCCAAAACAGATTTATTTAATCAATAAAAGGATTCCATTATAAATTATAAATACCATTTAGAAGTTGTATTAACCAGTCTTGCACTTTAATTATCGAAGCATGAGGAATGGAATGCATTGATCATAATAAATTCGCTTTTCATGTCGATCATAAAAAATGTGAGATAACATAGATTAGCCTTTCTTACGTTACAATTTCTTTAAATATTGATAATTTAGTGATAAATTGTCATTTGTGATGCAGGACAACAAGGATTGATCTCAAACAAGCAATTTCAAATTTTAGTTTATTCTTTATGTAATTTTGTATTACATTTCTTTTCATTGTTGATGTAGTTTTTAAACTGGATAAGATATTGATTGTTTTAGTGACATTAATTTTATTTTGTATTTTAATTTTCTCCGTGCATCGCACGGATTAAATGCTAGTTTTTTTTTTATATATATATGTAGGTATATATATATATATATATTCACATTTTTAGCAACTTGTAATTAAGACGGATAATACCTATAAATGAGGTGGTAAATAAGTCATGTTAAACTATAAATGCCAAAAAGATGAGAAGTGCAGGAGGGACAAAATATCAGACAGTAATTTGAATAATAAAGTGATGTAGCATCGTCACGAGGTGCCCATATATCACCCAAATTTATTTATTTTTTCTTCATAATCTTCACAACATGTTTTTATTAATGACATATTCCCATCCACAATAATTTATGTTAATTTTTTGTAAGAGTTTTGTTAACATTGACTTTCCAAAAAGAATATATAATTTTTTAATAATAAGGATTTTACTCATTGGTCGAAACGGGTTTCTATATTTTGACTAGTGTAATGAGCTCGGCCATAAGTATCCGCCCAAGGATAAACTGGTTTTGAGTATGCCCTCTTTGGGTTGGCTTGAAATTTGAGCCCTTCCAACATTAATAACTCAATGTAGAAAAAAAATTGTCCAAACAAGTGAGACAAAAACAAAAACGTGTGACCAAAAAAAGTTGTCCAAAGAAGAAAATACACTTCTTAATACCATTATTCTCAGTACCATTAACTAGCATGAGCTATTTCTTTCTCTCACTAAAAAGGGTATGAGAAATTTCCCACATCCGGTTCGGTTAATAGCTACCTGTAGAAAGTTAGTTCACACTTTGTCTACGGTTCCATTTTCGAACACTCGGATTCCAATTTGATCATTTTTGTGATCTGAATGAAAATGAAATGTGTTCACTTGGTGTAGTGGAAGTGCCATGAACAAATCTGGTTAAGCAGAAATAAATTATCTCAATTTTGAAAAAGGCAAGGATAGTTTTCTATGAGGAAGACCAATGTGAAGAGCCGGAAATGCAAGTCAGAAGCTGTAGAAGTGGTGAAGCTAAAAAACGCCAAGAGGGTCACAATATAGAAGTTTTCAATTGTATCTTCTCTAAGCCTGTAAATTACCATATTCATCAAAAGAAAACTGAGATACTAAACAAAATATTGCGAGGGGAAGGTGTTTGCAATTACAAGGACATGAATATCTACTTTTTCTAATCTACTTATGGACACAATTTAGTATATAAGCTAAAAGGGGGGAAGTTATTTGCAGTTGTTGAAAATTTTGGAGAGCAATTAGGGACTCGTCTTCCTACATGCTTCCACCCTGCTGCGAGAGACTTATTTGGGGCAATTCAGAAACTACATGATCATGAAGAAGAAAAGAAATAAGCAAAAGACCGGAAAAGAAGATCAAGCAAGGAGCGGCTTGCGATGACTGCTCCTAAAAATAGGAAAAATGTGACGTGTGGCTCCTGTTTATTACACATCACTTGCTCTTAGAGGAAACAATAATTTATCGACACTTTTTATATCAAATATGAAATAACGATTTTTCGAATTTAACCAAATAAAATTGTGATCAATGTTCACATCACTAACAAGCTCACAAAACACAAGTCAAAGTTTCTAGGAAATACTTGAGAAACATATTACCGTCAACTATTACCACTCACTCTCTCATTGTCAATAAAATCTACATGAGGGGAGATCTTTTTGGCATGGACTTTCTAGACTTCTTTCTGAAACTCTTTGGAAATTCTCCACTCTTGTTCTGGTCCATTTTTAGGTTATCATCATTGTTCCTTTCTTCAACAACTTCTACACCAACAATTTGCCACTCGCAGTGGTTATCTTACACACCATCCTCCCCGTATAAGAGTATGAAAAGTCGTCAGAGAAGGTTGACTTTCTCACACGAGCGCTGACACGCTCTAACTGCAACTGTACAGCTGTCGTGTGTAGTAATAAATTTCGATAAATCCGGGTTGTCAAACCCAAGAGACTTCGTTGTAAATTAGCTATTAAATTTGTTCTTTGTGTGGGCAAAGCGCAGTTGTTTTGTTTTATTGATCCAACTAAAATTAAAGACAAATTTCTCAATTAATCAATTGAATAGATTCACGATTAATAAAGATGAATGATTATAATATTTTTCGAAGTTTGGAAAAGTCAGGATATCTCTGCGGGTCACTAGGCTTCTCACGATATCGGATTTATGTTTTGTTAACACGATGATTTACTATTCTATCTAAACGAGCATGAATATGTTGAAGATGACTCAACCAACACCACTACTTAAACTAGCAAAACCGATGTCTATAGCCTAAACAAGTTCAATTATGCATTAAGATCATTAATATACTCTTTGTTCTTAGCTAACTAGCAAGATTTCTCAACCCTAGATACGGCTAGTGTATATTTAAATTTTCCCGGCAATGAATATCGATGTCTCTAACATTCATAACCTAGCTCTATCCTATCAATACGTCTATTGATAGAAAAGATGAATTAAACACATAAAATACACATAGCTAGATAAAAAGTTCATCAATTAAGCCAAACGCATGAAATCAAATCCATAAATCACAAATATCGTGATCAAACCCTAGTTCCCTACGAGATACCCTGATAAAAGTGTTTAGCTACGCAAAAACATGATTCACGTACAAAGTTTCGTGATCAAATAACAAAAGTAGAGAGAAAACGGAGTTTTAGAAGTCAAACGAATGATTCCAAGCTTCCTTGATCGTCTTTTAGCTCCAAGTCTTCTTCTCCACCGTCTCTAGACTCCAAAAAGTGCTCTGATACATTAGAATCACGACCTAAGACTCCTTAATACGTTTCCATAAAGTGATGACAAAGTTTGCAAAAATTACAGAAAAACCCCGCCAAAACCGCCACTGACAGCAACCTCTTCGTACTAAGACATTTTTGTTCGTCGTACGAAGACCTTCTCAAGAAGGGGCAGATCGTGTTTTGTAAAGACTTCTGAAAGCTTCAAAATATTCTAAGTCTTTTTCTGTTCGCACGAAGAGAAATCTCTTCGCACGAAGAGAACTTCTTTTCACCTTCTTTTGGCTCTTCTTTGAGTTCTTTGACTTCTCCTTTGAGTTCATCCTTTATGAAAATCGTTTCCATCTCCCGCATGATCCTCCAAGCCCTATTTCCCTGCAAATCACAACAAGAAAACACAACCCGCGATCATATCACAATAAAAGCTCAAAATTACACTAGAAACGACCGGATTCAGCAATAATAACACATGAACTCATTTTCACAAATAATAGCATAATTCACTCAAAAGAAGACAAATTCTCCATGTTGAGCACGCAAAACGTAGCAAAATAAGGAAAAAAATAACTCTGAAAACAGAGTTAACAACTACCCCCACACTACCTTTTGCTCGTCCTGAGCAAATATCCAAGCCAAAACAAACTCTCACGTCACATCCTCTCACTTACCTCAATCACTTCAACTTTGCATACAAAACCTATTCCTCATTGCAGACTCCCCTACGCCATTTTCATACTTATACCAATCATTGCATACGAGTCCGAGTTCGAAACCAATCCACAAACCATCCTTTTACTAGCCGACACGACTCGATTATACATAATGCACCTATATGTAAATGCAATATTCACAATGCAAGTATTGAAATAACACATTTTTTTTCTTTTCCGAGATCGGGCAATCTCCATTAGCTTAAACCGATTATCATGAAGCGATGAGAAATCTAGATACAAGGCATGAGTTGAAACCAAATTCGACGACTAGAATCTCCCCTAGTTAGTATAGAAAGCCTAACCTTACTCCGTACAACAATGCATTACCTCTTCGCGTGTGCCCACGAAATAAAAGGCTACGCTAGGCAAAGCCACGTTCAAGGTCCGAGCTCCTAATTCGCTAACGGGTTAAAATGATGAGGCTTAGGGACAAAAGGATAATAATATGATAGTCCTAAAGCGTCACATTCTCACAATAATACCACATATCACACACCCTCACAAAAATGATAGAAACCGAACCCAAGACTCACCATCTCCGGCCCTCGATCCCCTCAAAACCCCGGTACAATTACGATCTCCGCGGCCACCATCGTGAATGATGCATATGATAGAACTTCCCGTTGATGAATTAGTTGCTCCTCCACTCGGTCTTCCAATAAGCTTCCCATTTCTTCCTTTATTTCATTTCTCCTTTTCTTCTCTCTATTTTTTTTTCTTTCTTTCTGATTTTTTTTTTGAGTATCTCTCAAATTTCCGCACAATTTCCACAATATAAATCCCAAGTGGTCTTCCAAGCCTCAAGCCAAAATGAGATGATAGGGGGAGGAAATAATCAAGTCAATGAATACGTTTCGCAAATAAATTCACCTCCCCCTAAATCGATGAAATTCATGGTGTCACAAACTAAGTCGCTAACAAAATAAAGCACATGTGTGGGGATGGAGTCGTCGCAAGCTCAATCTCGATGTCCGAAGTCAAAAGTCGACAACCCCACACTCGAATGTAATCATTCCCCCTCTCAAGTAGTCAATCGAATGTAAGACTCGTGTCTAATGCAACCAAACCTCCTACACCACGATGAATGAGATCCGGTACCTAGCACGATCCACCAATTGAATCCCCCAACCCAATTTTGTGCGCATTAGATGTTACGCACTCACGGCTCTCCAGAACTGTGTCCATGATGTAACGACATGGAACACCGCCACACAAAAGTGCTCAAGCCTACTCTCACTCACCCTCGCATCCCCTCGTAAATCTTAAATGAAGCATACGCGATATGCAAGACTCACAAGAATATATCATGAAGTACTCCCTCATCGAACCCCCTCAACTAAAACTCCCTCGTGACGCACTAAAGCGGTGATTCTAAACAATCAATGATGAAGGCCAAGAATCGTCACCCTAAGTCAAGAGGTTATCAAAGAATCCAAGGTTTAAAGAGGTGTTTACTAGTGGTCCTACAAGGTGAGTTCTATAAGCAGTTAGTGCTCTAATACACATCCTCGCACAGCTGTTTCGTGTGCCACTACGAGGCGGGTTGGCGACTACCTAAGACGTACATATGAACGTTCAGCTTGTTTAGCTCACACCTAGCTCAACTCTTGTAAGAAAACTAGGCACACACTTTAGATTTGAAAATTAAATTCGTGTGTAAAATAGGCACGCATTCCCGTAAAGAAAGTCTCTCTATACTTACTAAGGGGGACTCACGTTTTCACTCTCGGTCACAAATCATGCCCTATGCTTAAAAGTCTCACACTTCGTGATTTATAAACCTTTAGCCTCTTTCGATTGCCCTTTTCTCAAACTTTTTTATTTTTAGGATTTTTCAAATTTTTAATTTTACTGTGATTTTTGACTAATTTCTAATTCTACATGCAATGGCCAACTCGACTAACGACTCAATAAACTGGTGGGGTGATACAATAATAATAAACGTGCAAACAGAATGATAAATAACAAAGAAGAAAATAAGGACATAACTAAAAACTAATCTACATGTGACAGGCGATGCAAAGACTCGAAAAATGACTAGTAAAAGGCATACAACAACCCCACACTAGGATGCATCGTTGTCCACAACGAGACGACGAGGACTCAACAATCCTAGCGTAAGGGCACTCTCTCCTACTCATCATCGGGCCCCACCTCCGGGGCCAACGTCTCATGCTCTCCAGACTCACCATCCTGTTCCTCCTCTGAGTCCCCGTCTGCGGACTCCCCATCACTAGGTGGTACCGGATACTCGAACTCATCCTCTTGGAACCAAGGATCAGTGTTCGAAACCGGTGGCACAAACTCCTCTTCTCGCCGTCCACTCGACTGAACTACCCACCTCCCCACCATTTGGATCAAGTTCCCCAGTTTCACCTGATTGCTCCGAGTGTGAGCAAAATGGCTTCTCCTCTCTAATCGGTCGCGGGCCATCTCCTCTCAACTTGTCATACCCCACTTGATTGTCAGATCTAGAGGCTTTTGGCTTCTTTCCCTTGGACCTAGTTTGAGCAGACTCATCAAATCTAGACCACAATCGAGGAGCAAAAACGTCAGCCTCCGCGATAACATCTAACTCAGAAGTCTTAGCCAAATGGGTCAAAAGACAAGTATGACCGGGTCCTAACTTGTTATCCCTAGATCCCCTCTCCAGGCAATTAGCCCAAATCATCTTCGGGATGTTAATCCTATCTCCTGATCACATACATAAAGCCATGACACTCAGCTTGAATGTATAAGTTGGGTTCCGTGTGATTCCCAGAACCCAATTCTCTAATAGCTCACAGCACCACCGGGCTTCGGGTCGGAACTCATTCTTATGAGCCCGCCAACACGGCACATCTCCCTTCCTATCCCAAGGGTCTTTTCCTGGTGCAAAACAGAATCGATTCACCCTTTCAAAAATGTTCTCACTCCTTATGGTGTCATGATAGGCACACGGTACACTCAGACGCGGGAACCCAAGGGCTATGCGGATAGACTCTGGCGTGAAGACTATCCACTTGCCCCGAAAATAAACCAACCGCGGGTCCTTGCTCTCCCCATCCTTGGCATACCTTATATTAAGAAAGAATTCCCTAGATAACTTTATGTTAGATTGCCCTACCAATTTGAACCAGCTGTTCAATTTCTCACGAGTATAAATAGATTTAATAGCATCGGGCATCTCAGTATGCAACCGAAATTCTTTCTCAGGTTGCCCTTTCTTTTTCAAGTAAGTGTCATTGTAGGCGTCAAGGTGAGCCTCATATGTCACAAACCGAAAACTATCATACGACCCCGGGCCTATCTTATGTTGTTGAATACCCGATTTCGTTTTCCTACGACCAACAACTCCCGGGTCCTTAGGGACACGCGTCTTTAATATAGAATACGTGGGTGAAGGTGGTATCTCAAGTTGAGACTCACCCGACCCGGATGCATCACGAGACGTCCCCTCACCGATTTTTCGCTTTTTAGGTGCCATGTAGAGAATGAGCAAGTAACGCAATATATGAAACGTGCACCGTGACAGGGAGTGTGTACAAAAATTAAACACGTAGGCACGTAGCAATTACACACGTAAGCCCTAGGACTCTATTCAATCGCCCCAAAACACGCTACTAAGCGCAACAGTAAAATCAGGCTTTTACACAATCGTGCCTAATACTTGTAAAGATAAATTTTAGGACGTACCTACGTGCCCAGAGCAAGTCTTAAGGGCACGAATTGCAGAAATTCCGGCAAAAAGGTCCGTTTGGGGTCGCCGATTTTTTTCCCGATGAATTCGTCTATCAATTGGTGCACCGTGCTCCTTGCGATTTCCCTGTCGAGGTTGTCTTCTTCACTTTTGCTTGAATCTTCCTCCAACTTTGTCAATTTTTAAATCTAGGAATGGAACCCTAAACCCACTTTGCCTCTTTTCTCTCTCTTGCTTCCACAACAACCAAAATCACTCACCAATCCTTTTTCACCTCTCAATCGTGCACAAAACCCTAATATTCTTGCTCAATTTGATGGAGAATCGAGTTGGGAGGGAGAGAGAGAGGTAGTACCGTGGCTATGGAGGTTGTGGGAAGGAGGAGTGAAGAATGAAGAAGAAGAAGAAGCAGCAGCCGACGGGTGATGTGGTGGTCTTCAAAAAAAAAATCGGTGAAAAGTCTATTTTAACCCCCTATAAGTGCCCCCTTGTTTCCTTCCGTCGCTGGACAGAGAAGTCATTCCGCCCGACCTCTTCGTGCGAAGAGAATTTTTGTTCGTGCGAAGAGGTTGTGTGTGAAAACTTCTTCTTCTCACAAAAGTCTTCTCAAAAAGGGGCAGTTGAACATTCTGAGAAGAGAAAAATCACTCCAAAAATTTTCTAAGTCTCTTAGTACGAAGAAAATTTTCTTAGTACTAAGAGAGTCCTGGGCATCATCAAAAACATCATTTTTCGTCATTTTTCGCGTCTTTTGCCTTTCCTTTGCTTTCCGAAGGATCTCCTCGTCCTCGAGACTCCTTTCATGTCATAAAACATTCCTAAAATCCGGGGAACATCTTATTCTTCAATTTTACGCTTTCCAAGGCAATTTTTGCGTTTCTGAATGCTTTTGGCCTCGTTTCACTATCTTGAGCATCCTTTTTGGCGTAACTTTCTCATCCGGACTCCGATATGCGCGATCCACCTATCGACAGAAAGCTCTCGACCACCCCCACACAATGGAACTCTCCAATTCCGCTTTCAGTCTCGTTTTCAAAATTTCACCTCGTAATCCATGCCAATGTTGCAGCTTTCACTGTTCTTCAATGTGATCTTCGCGTATATCAAGATGGGGAGTCCGGGAATGTGATCTCCCCCAGGTGCGTGTGTTGAGTATATGCACGATAAAGCGTTACACTCCAATTTTTTCATTCCGGATCCTGATACACGTTCTGGGCTGCTATTTCTCAAATTTCAATCTATTTTTCATGCGCGCATCAAGAAGGGGGATCCGAAATAGGCCCTTCACCTAGAAATCCTGCACATACTAATTGGAAATATTAAATCCACTCTCTCGCACCTCTCAAATAAATCAAATATAATAAAACAAACAAAACAGTATTTAAACCTATCCTAATGCAGTAAATAGGTTGGGTTGCCTCCCAATTTAAGGTCGACGGCCCGAACCAGTTACCTCAAGAGATTTCAAATATCGGAAATTGCTTTGGGGCGCTCAATTACCCCAATGAAATACCCTTCCACGTATGGCTTTGCTCGCTGTCCGTTCACCTTGAATCGGTCCCCATTCTCAGCTTCTACCTCAAGCGATCCCCATGGGTAAACCTCTGTAATCGTGAATGGACCACTCCACCTTGACTTCAGCTTGCCCGAAAACAATTTCAGTCGTGCGTTGAATATCAATACCTTTTGGCCTACTTTGAAATCTCGTGGAATGATATGCTTGTCATGCCATTGTTTGGTTCTCTCTTTGTAGATCTTGGCACGTTGATATGCCATCAGCATAAATTCCTCTAATTCCAGCAATGTCTGCTTCCTTTGCTCACGAGAGAGCTTGGCATCCATGTTCAATTTCTTCAGCGCCCAAAATGCTTTGTGCTCAAGTTCCGCCGGGAGATGGAACGATTTCCCAAAAACAAGCTGGTAGGGAGACATGCCCAAGGGAGTCTTGTACGCAGTTCAATACGCCCATAAACTATCATCCAAGTGTAGGGACCAATCTTTGCGTCCCGGATTTACAGTCTTCTCTAAAATCCCCTTGATCTCTCGATTGGACACTTCAGCTTGCCCATTAGATTGCGGATGGTAAGCCAATGATATCTTGGGAATTTTCACTCAATACTTGCTCAAAATTGGCAAAGAGCTTGTTAACAAAGTGAGATCCCTCATCGCTGATAATCGCTCTAGGTGTCCCAAATCGCGTGAAGATATTCTTGCGCAGGAATCTCTCAACTGTAGCACCATCATTCTTCGGGCATGCCACCGCCTCGACCCACTTGGTCACATAATCCACAGAAAGAAGTATATAAATATTTCCAAGTGAGGGGGGAAATGGCCCCATAAAATCAATGCCTCACACATCAAATGGTTCTACCTCTAACACGAAATTCTGAGGCATCTCATTTCGGTTAGAAATATTACATGTTCTCTGACACCGGTCACATTGCTGCACAAAAATATGAGCATCTTTATGCAAAGTCGGCCAAAAGAAACCACTCTGAAGTACCTTAGCAACTGTGCCTGATTTGCCTAAATTTCCCCCACATTTCAACTCGTGGCAATGTCTGAGGATCTCTAACGTGTCCGGTTCCATAACACACCTCCGCAATACATTATCCGCCCCCAGCTTGAACAGATAAGGATCATCCCATAAGTATTGTCCGCGTCTGCAAAGAATTTTTTCCTCTGGTGGTAGTTCATGTCCTTGGGCACAATGTTGAGTGCCTTGAAATTTTCCAAGTCAGCAAACCAAGGCACAGCTGCAACCACAACTATAAGCTGCTCATCTGGAAAATCCTCATGAATTGGCAAATCTTCCTGTTTATCGTTCTCCAGCCATGACAAATGGTCCGCAACAACATTTTCTACCGCCTTTTTATCTTCGATTACTATCGAACTCTTGAATCAATAAAACCCATCGGATCAATCTTGGCTTGGCGTTCTTCTTGGTGAGCATGTATTTTAAGGCTGCATGGTCTGTGAAAATCGTCACCCGAGAACCCACAAGATATGGACGAAACTTGTCCAATGCAAAGATGATAGCCAACATTTCTTTCTCCGTGGTCGCATAATTAACCTGTGCATTGTTAAGAGTTCGACTGGCATAATAAATGACATGAGCTACCTTATCTTTTCACTGCCCCAGAACTGCTCCCACCGCATAGTAACTAATACCACACATGAGCTCAAATGGTAGGGTTCAGTCTGGTGTGGCGATGATGGGTGCGCAAATCAACTTCTCCTTGAGCACATCAAAAGCTGACTTGCACTTTGCATCAAACACAAAGACTGCATCTTTCTCAAGCAAACCAGATAGAGGCTTTGTGATCTTCGAAAAATCTTTGATGAATCGTCGGTAGAATCCTGCATGCCCCAAGAAACTCCTTACCCCTTTAACGGTCGTAGGGTATGGGAGCTTCACAATAACCTCAATCTTTGCCCGATCCACCTCTAAACCTTTGCTGGAGATCTTATGCCCCAAAACAATACCCTCAGTAACCATGAAGTGACACTTCTCCCAGTTGAGCACTAGGTTGGTGTCAATGCATCTATCCAGAAAACGGGCCAATTGTTGCAAACAGTCTTCGAACCCATCACCAAACAATGAGAAGTCGTCCATGAATACTTTGAAATTCTTCTCCATCATGTCTGAGAAGATCGACATGATACACCTCTGAAACGTAGCAGGTGCGTTGCATAACCCAAAAGGCATGCGTCTAAAAGCAAAAGTCTCATAGGGACAAGTGAATGTCGTCTTCTCCTGATCTGCTGGCTCAATTGCTATTTGGTTGTACCCAGAGTACCCATCCATAAAGCAATAGTGAGAATGACGTGCCAACCTATCAAGCATCTGATCAACGAATGGGAGGGGAAAATGGTCCTTCAATTTGGCATCATTGAGTTTGCGATAATCCATGCAAACTCTCCACCCAGTAACGGTACGAGTGGAAATCTGATCACCTTTTTCCCCTTCCACCACAGTAATACCTCCCTTCTTTGGGACACACTGCACCGGGCTAGTCCATGTGCTGTCAGAAATCGGATAAATGATACCCGCCTCCAACCATTTAAGTATCTCTTTCTTCACCACCTCCTGCATGTGAGGATTGAGGCGGCGTTGAAACTGAACTACCGGCTTCTTATCTTCCATGAGCCGAATTTTGTGCTGGCAAACTGTGGGGCTGATCCCCTTGATATCTGCTATGGTCCACCCCATAGCTGCCTTTCTCTCCTCCTGTCCCCTGTCCAAACATGCAGATACAATAAAAGGTAAAGTCTCATCAGATCCCAAGTATAAATATTTTAAATTAGCAGGTAAAGGATTCAATTCTAAAGTAGGAGCAAAAATAAGAGAAGGAGTAAGAAACTTCCTGCTTCCCTCATTAGAGATGGGGAGAGGCTGGCGCAAGTGAACTTCCAAGGCTTGCTCTTTCTCGCTGGAATCAAGTAGAGACAGCTCCTCGTATAGCTGCTCCAATAAAATGTCGTCCTCCTCGTCGGGCGTGTATGCCTCCACGCCGAAGCACTGTTCACTCACCGCATACGCGGGAAACTTCATAGCCTCAAATACATTGAAGGCCACCTTCTCATCGTTGATTCGCATAGTTAGCTCTCCATTGGCCACATCAATGATTGTTCTCCCCGTGGCCAGGAATGGGCGGCCCAAAATAAGGGGAACATCATTGTCGGCCTCCATATCTAGGATTACAAAATCAGCTGGGAAGATGAGTCCTTCAACTCTCACTAGTACATCCTCTAACACTCCCCTTGGGCGTTTGATGGTACGATCAGCCATCTACAAGCACATCCTGGTCGGTTTAAGATCTCCCACACCAAGTTGCTCAAAAACCGATGTGGGCATCAAATTGATACTTGAACCAAGATCACATAATGCCCTCCCATGAAAAACATCTACCAATGTCACAGGAACGATGAAACCACCCGGATCTTTCATCTTCTTTGGTAACGCCTTTTGCACAACGGCGCTACATTCCTCATTTAGAGTCACGGTCTCAAAATCATCCATGCGCCTCCTATTAGAGAGGAGGTCCTTGAGAAATTTTTCGTATTTGGGCATTTGTGAAATTTCTTCCGCAAAGGGGATATTGATGTGTAACTTATTGAAGATATACACAAACTTCTTGAAGTGCTTGGCATCCACTTGACTCTTCAATCTCTGCGAGTATGGCACACGCACACTATAGTGTTCCCTTGGTTTAGTCTTCTCCTCCGACTTCCTACTCGTGTCCTTTGATTGGGGAATCATAGAAGGCACGGGAATTTCTTCATCCAATGTTTTTTTGGTGGCCTCAGTCGCCTCAGCTCGCGCGTGGGTAGGATATGGAGGATCCTTAGTGGAGGTCCCACTGCGAGTAGTGATAGCCTTCAATTGCTCAGGTGGAGTGATTGTGTTAGAAGGTAACATACCCGGTGGAAGTCGAGTGTTTTGATTGGCTATCTGGCCAATCTGTGTCTCATGGCTATTCATCGTGGCTTCCATCGCGACAATCTTGCTCTCAATTTTATCATTGCTAGCCAACAGTTTCCTCAACAACGCGTTTGTATCTTGTTTTTCTGATTGGGGGGGGCCTGTTGTTGTGGAACCTGTCTTTGATCTTGGTATGGAAAATTTGGCCTTTGACCCGGCGCATATAATCCACTGTTTGGATTGGCATAGCTGAAATTGGGGTGGTTGCGGCTGTTTGGATGATAAGTGTTGGGCCATTGCTGCTGTCGTGGTTGACCCATGTAGTTCACATCCTCCATACCATCTCCATATCCCTGATTTGCATCTGCCACCATTTCTCCCACTGACTTCACCTGTGCCGATGGATTCATATTACTAAAAGCCGAAGTCATCACGGCCATCTGATGTTCAAATTTTTGTTCCACCATGGACTCAATCTTACTAACCAATGCCCCATCTGATTTCGTTTTTCTACGAGTCTCAAACCTCGTGGACTCATGTTTTGCTACATTATCCAGCAGATCCCGGCACCTCTGTAATCCCAGACCCATAAAATTACCCTAAGCCATCATGTCCAGTTCATTTGCAGTTTCTCTGTCTAAGGCATTATAAAAATAGTGTAGAATTTTGTACCATGGCTCTCCGTGAGTTGGGCATCTGCGAAGAAGCTGGTTGAACTTTCTCCATGTGTCTCCCAGAGAATCATCTTCCTGTTGTGTAAATTTCGTTATATCAGCCATCCGTTGAGCAACCTTGGATGGCGGAAGATACTTCCTGAGAAATTCCTTGCTAAAATTTGCCCATGTAACGATACTGCCTGCTGGAAGTTCCATAAGCCATGTCTTTGCCTTTCCTTATAAGGGAGGGGAAAAGCATGAGCTTTATCGTCTCGAGTGGAACTCTCTGATCATACATAGTGGAGGTGATCTGCTCGAAATTGAGCAAGTGTTGATGCGGATCATCACTTGGGGCTCCAGTGAATAAGCACTCATCCCGAACCATGTTGATCAATGGTTGGCGTATCTCGAAATGCACGGTGTTACTCTGGGGCCTGATAATAGTGGGTTGATATCCCTCCGGTGTAGTTCTGAAATAATCCACCAAAGGACACTCATCCTCCTCAGCATTGTTAACTTGCTCTACCGCATTCTGACCGTTATCGTTCCGATTATTGCCCCCATTATTCCTGTTACCACCATTGTTTCTACCATTAACTCCTACATTGTTTCTATCAACTACCCCCGCACCAGGAAGTTGTTGTTGATTTGGAGGGTTCATGCGTGCCATTGTAGCCTGCATCTCGGTCAACTGAGCTCTGAGCTCCTCGGTCTCCCTAGCTCGATTTGCTGCATCTTCCACAGCTGCAGCTCTAACTGCTTCCGCATCTTGCTAGCCCTTGCGAAACTTCTCAAACTCAGCTCTAGTTTGGTCGTCCATCTGAACTGAATTTGCTTTCCTCTTGTCTCTACGTTCTGCACGCAATAAGGATTTCGGATCCTCAAGTACGGGATGCAAAGGCTCGTCTCTAAAACGGGACATGCACCAAGTAAATCAAACCTGAAAACACAAATCACACGCAGACAATAGGTGAGTAACAGGTATAAACTGAAAAATTAAATCCCTAAAGAGAAAAATAATAACTAATTTATAAGAGGGTCCCCGGCAACGGCGCCAAAAACTTGACACGCTCCAACTGCAAGTGTACAGCTGTCGTGTGTAGTAATAAATTCCGGTAAATCCTGGATGTCGAACCCAAGAGACTTCGTTGTAAATTAGCTATTAAATTTGTTCTTTGTGTGGGCAAAGCGCAGTTCTTTTGTTCTATTGATCCTACTAAAATTAAATACAAATGTCTCAATTAATCAATTGAATTGCTTCACGATTAATAAAGATGAATGATTTTAATATTTCTCAAAGTTTGGAAAAGTCAGGATATCTCTACGGGTCACTAGGTATTTCTCGCGATATCGTATTTATGTTTTGTTAACACGATGATTTGTTATTCTAGCAAAACGAGCATGAATATGTTGAAGATATCTCAACCAACACCACTACTTAAACTAGCAAAACCGATGTCTCTAGCCTAAACAAGTTCAAGTATGCATTAAGATCATTAATCTACTCTTTGTTGTTAGCTAACTAGCAAGATTTCTCAACCCTAGATACGGCTAGTGTATATTTCAATTTTCCGGGTGTAGATAGTGCTTTCTGAGCTGACAGATCTTGGCCACGTGGCAACCATCCAGCACACCATATTGTGCTCCACACACACTGGATCACCAGCCGCGCTGATCCATGTGGGGGCTGCGAGACAGGGCCCTCGCATACCACTGCACGGGACTTGTAGGGAATTAGTGGTTTGGAGGCTAGAGTAAGTCCTGTCGCATGCGAGCCAAGCCCGCACGCGACTTTTAGTAACTGCTTTTGAGAGATTTATGGCACGAGCTCCATAAACCCGGTCAATCCGGTCAAACCCGGTCAACCCCATAACGGTTCCGGTATTCGCGCACAACGTGCTGTAACGGTCCCTATATACACGGACGAACGTGCCGTTGTGGTTAAGCTAATTAAGCCGTCATTGATGGGCGCATTAACCACACTACAACGGTCACATTCTTCGTTATATATAGGACGTTAACCTTTCCATACAAAGGAGAACACACCAGCCATACGCGGAAGCTCTGCCAAACCTCTGTCTCTCTCTCAGACATTACTACTGCCTTACTTTCTCCCTACACACAACCCAACTCTTCCTATGCCATCTCTGATCCTCTACTTACGGTGTACACGGAGTTCTCCCCTGCCGGAATCTCTTGTGCACATTTTGGTGAACCCGACGTGAAACTTAGCATCATAAGCAACCATGTCTCAGGAGGATGATGTCAGTAACAGATCGCCTTCCACCAAAGCCGCCTCAGGAGAGGAGATCCGCCACACTCCTACGACCACCGGTGAAGCTCCGACGCTAGAGGCCTTGGACGCTACCATCCAGAGTCAGGCGAAGGCTCTCAAAGCTCAATCTGCGCAGTTAGAACGGATCATGGCTGTCTTGGGGACTCTTGCACCAAACCCTGCACCAGCCACCGCCGTTTCTCAGGGAGGAGGAGCCCCTACCGCTCAAGGACTGGGAGTGCCAGCCGCACACCCCAACCCTAATCTGCAGACTCCACCGGCAACTACGCATCTACCTTCAATTCAAGGGTCAACAGCTCAAATGTTGCCCCTCACCGCTCATACTCCTCAGCCTCCGGCTTTAGTACCTAACCCGGCCTCGCAGTATCCCTTGCCTCCTCCAACGGCAATCTGGGGCAATGTGAACGCCCAATATGTCCCCAATCCTCATGCGGCATATGTGTCACCTCCGCCTGCGGCAACTCCTCCTCCTGCTACCGAGGGAAACACTCCAGAGTGTATGACGTCTCTGCAGAAGCGCATAGACACCATTCTGGCCCACCAATCATTCGCGTATACCATCATCCCGAAGCTAGACAACGATCCACCTATCCCGCGAGAGATCTATCTCATGCCTAACCCGGTTGGGTACAAGGCTCCTAAATGGGACAAGTTCGAAGATGTCAATGGAAACGCTCATGAACATGTCATGCGTTTCATCGATGTCATGGGGCCGTATGGAGCCGATCCCAAACTGCTGATGCGAGATTTCCCTAAATCCTTGAGAACGTAGCGTACAAATGGTACAGGACGTTGGAAGCTGGGTCCGTGAAGACTTGGGACGACATGGTCCAAAAGTTCTACACCAAGTTCTTCCAGATGGAGGAAAAGGTGACAATGATCCACCTCTCGCGGATGTATCAGAAGCGCGAAGAGGAAGGAATAACTTTCATCAAGAAGTTCAGGGCGAAATCCTCGGAATGCAAAGATGTGATACTCGAAAGTAGGCTCGTAGAGATATGCCTGCAGTGCATGCGAGATGAGTACAAAGGTATGCTCATCAATCTGCAAACGCCTACGTTTTCAAAATTAATCGAATGCACGAAGAACATCGAGCCTATAGTGGAGAGGCAGAAAAAGAGAAGCGCTCCGGAGCGATCCTCGGGCGCTACTACTTTCAAAATCGGGAGATTCAGCTATAAGAGGGGACGCGAAGCTGAAGTCAATACCGTTTCACCCCAGAAGCAGGCGAAGATTGTGAACTTTGATGCACCACCGCTGCCATGTTCGGTGGAAGAAGTAAGCAACCTCTGCAGGCAATGGCGCAAGGACGGTGTCCTACCGCCGCTCGAGAGGGCACCCTCCAAGGAGATGGTGAGGGACCCGAAGTGGTGCGAGTACCAAGGCAAGGTCATGCATCCCACAGCAGACTGTAAGAAGCTCAGGATTGTGTTCAGCCAAAAGATGAAGAACGGCGAGCTGATCGTCAGCGATCACAGGCAGGATGTGCTCAATAATCCACTTCCTGCCCATGCTGAGCAAGAATCGAAAGGTAAAGAGGTCGCTATGATCTCGATCGTGGATCTGGAAGAGGTCGCAGAGGATGGTCTACCCATCATTGCCGAAGTCCACGACGATGAAGACTACAGCATAGACACGGAGGACGAACGTGCCGACCGGATGAAAGGGTCGCACGACTTCAGCAGATTCTTCGACGAAATGAACTTCTCAGAGAAATGCCGGACAGAGATGACGAAAGCGATCTTAAGGATAGCAGAAGACTACGAGGAGGATCTCGTAGTCTCCAATGGGAAAGTCATCAGGGCGTCTCGCTCTACAGAAAAGATTATGACCTTTTCTGCCAGCGACAAAAAGACAGATGCGAGCCACCAGAGGCCTCTGTATGTCACGGCCATCATCAATGGCGTCGAGTTCAAAAGAGCGCTCGTCGACGGAGGAGCAGCGGTTAACATCGTTTCGCTCCACACACTGAAGCTAGCAGGGATCCACGAGTACAAGATTGTCAAACGTCCATCCACGTTGATGGGATTCGGAAGTGACTCCAGAATGACGATAAGATGGATACGCCTGGGTATTCAGATCGGCAAAATCAAGTGCTCAGCGAAGTTCTATGTGATAGATGCGAACACAACGTATCACATGATCATAGGTCGAGCCTGGATTCATCGCTTTGATGCTGTCCCTTCAACAGCTCACCAAGTGATGAAAGCTATCTGGAACGACAGAATAGTCGAGATACCGGCTTCGACGAATCCATTCAACATGGATGAAGCACATCTCAGCGAGGCGGTGTGGTTCACCGAGATGGCGGATGAACAAACACCGGGACCATTCAACCCCACTCCATTACCCCTATGGGAAGATATCAAAGATCAGTCACCTGCGGGAGTAATGGTGACAAGAGAGGATGCCAAGGAAAAGTCGCCCACGCGAGAAGAGGCGCTACGGATCGCCTACCAGCGAAAGAACGTGTACACTCTGAAGAGAATAGCAAAGCATGACCCTGAAGGCAAGGAGATAGAGAGTTTCTACGCCAACGGGAAGAAATGCTATCGCATATGAAGGTGCGCGGGGATGTCCTCACGCGGGCATGGGGATATCCCTGAGCAAATCAACCAAATCGAGCAGGTTGCGGTAACGGAAAAACCAATGCAGAGCACTCCAGACGAGAAGCTCAAAGAAGCACCCGAATGCATGGAAGATAAACCCAGACCGCAAAAGCAAGAGCTAAAGGAGGTGTTCCTAAGCCCGAACGAAGAAAAGAAGAGGCCGGTCTTTCTAAGTGCGGACCTCACAAGCGAAGAGGAGAAAGGACTGCTACAGCTCTTGACTGAGTACAAGGATGTTTTTGCATGGGAGTATGATGAGATGCCCGGTCTGGACACAAGTATCACCATGCACCGTTTAGACATCATTCCGTGGTCTAAGCCGGTAAAGCAGAGCACAAGAATCTTCAGGCCGGAGCTTAACGTGAAGATTAAACAGGAGATTGTCAAACTCCTGGACGCCAAGTTCATATAGCCGAATCACCATCTCACATGGCTGGCCAACATTGTGCCAGTGGTAAAGAAGAACGGACAGCTTCGCATCTGCGTGGATTTCCGGGATCTCAATCGTTTCTGCCCCAAGGACGATTTTCCGCTTCCCAACATTGATCTGATTATTGATTCGACAGCGGGTCATCGCATGTTCAGTTTCATGGACGGCTTCAGCGGGTACAATCAGATCAAGATGGACCCTGAAGATGCGCGGAAAACCGCATTCATCACCCCAGTGGGGGTATTCAACTATACGGTGATGCCTTTCGGTCTCAAAAACGCAGGTGCAACTTACCAGCGGGCCATGATGGCCCTATTCCACGAGCGAGCCTCGGGCGAGTACGGTTTGAAGGAGATAAATCTACTATCCTACCGGACCTTGGTACAAAAATTGGTACAACAATTCTGCGACGTTAGGTACGAGCACAAGCCCCGAGCGGATAACAGGAATGCGGACGCTTTGGCTACCTTGGGATCCAAGGTTAGCACAGAAAAATGTCCTGCAAGAATTTCGATTGAATTGCGAACATCGTCGGCGTTAGCAGAAGACGCGTGCGATGATGAATGCATGGATGACGCGGACTGGAGAAAGTCAATCTTACGGGCTATCGCAGAAGGCACGAGCAGCGAAAATTGGGCATCCACAAAGGGGTATTGCATACACGATAACACCCTCTATTACAAGGGCCCTGGCGGAATACTCATGCGATGTGTCTCCGAGCAAGAGGGACAACTGCTGTTAGAAAAGATTCACCAACATGCTTGCGGAGAAAGCGAAGTGTCAATCTATCGGAAAGCTCAGAGATATGGCATTCACTGGCCGGACATGTCAACGGTCGCGACACTGATACAAGGAAAGTGCGAGAGTTGCGCACTGATCAAAGATTCTTTACTCATTGCTCTGACCGATGATGATGCAGATTGGAGGAAACCACTCTTTGATTTTCTCACCCAGGGTACTGTACCCGAATCAAGAAAAGAAGCTGAGAAACTGAGGAGGTAAGCAGCCCGTTATGTGGTGCAAGAAAATTTGCTTTGGCGAAGGGGCCATGAAGGTAACTTGCTGCGATGTCTGGACACCAGGGAAGCACAAGAAGTGATGGACCTTTCTCATCAGGTGGAACATCAGGGTGGTGCGAAATTATGCAGACAACTCCTCTCAATTGGAAATTTCTGGCCCACGATGGAGGCCGATTGCCGCGCCAAGGTGCGACGCTGCCAGGAGTGTCAATTTAAAGGTTTAGTGCACGCTCCTGCTGTAGATCTACATGCATTGGGAACACCATGGTAGTTTCACACATGGGCTCT
The DNA here is from genome assembly GCA_023055425.1 of Linanthus parryae. Lineage (NCBI taxonomy): Eukaryota > Viridiplantae > Streptophyta > Magnoliopsida > Ericales > Polemoniaceae > Linanthus > Linanthus parryae. Next base: position 3,087,194 of record JALGPY010000015.1, read on the forward strand.
GGATTTTATTGTTCCCATTCGACCAAACTCGCATGGGAATCACTTCATTCTCACTGCGACTGAGTTGTTCACTAAGTGGGTAGAAGCGATACCACTAAAGACGGCAAATGCGCTAGCTGTGGTCCATTTCATCCAAGAAAGCATCATATGCAGGTTCGGAATTCCCAACACCATCCTTTCGGATAATGGCACTCCTTTTGTTAATCGCCAGGTGGCTGCGAAGCTAGCAGAATACAACATCAGGCAGATATGCTCCACCCCATACTACCCGAAGGGGAATGGGCAGGCAGAAGCGACCAACAAGGCGTTGTTGAGAATTTTGATCAAGATGGTCGCAGATGACCACAAGAAGTGGGTTGATTCTTTGAACATAGCCCTTTGGGCTTACCGGACTTCTCCAAGGACACCCACAGGGGTCTCACCATTCCTCCTATGCTATGGGGCTGAGGCTGTGGTACCTGCGGAGGTAAAAGTTAGCTCGGCAAGATTGGCCTTCCACGCATTGTACGACAATCAACGCGACCATGACTTAGTCTTGCTAGAGGAAAAGCGAGAGCAAGCTAAAAGGACCAACAAACGGTATCAAGAAAGGATTGCTCGTGCGTACAATAAAACAGTCCAACTGAGAGACTTCGCATTTGGAGATTTGGTCTTGCGCGCATCTGACCATTGCATGCGAGAGGCGGCTCACCCAAAGTTCACAGCCAATTGGGAAGGGCCCTTTGAAGTCACCGAAGTCTTTGACAGTGGCTACTGCAGCATACGAAGGTTACACGGAACAACCTCAACCCCAAGCTCAGTCAACATGCGCTGGATTAAGAAGTACTATCCTTGACTTCTCTCATTTTATGCGTTTTATTACAACGTTGCCTTATGCTCTGTATAGCTATGATTCGCACATCTTCTCTCCCATATGAGAGAGTTGTAATCTCATCTCTCCCATATGAGAATTCTGCAATAAAAGACTTCTCCCAAATGAAAAGAACTTTATGCTTCTAGATGTCTTTATTGTCTAATTTAGTTCATTATTACTGTTAGCAAAAGCCTATCCGCCGCGATAGCAACTTACTCGAATGCGATCTCAACTGATCTTTTAAGCCTATCTGTCACAATAGCAGCCTATGCAAATACGATCTTAATTGATCTTTTAAGCCTATCTGCCACGATAGCAGCTCATGCAAATACGATCTTAATTGATCTCTTAAGCCTATCTGCCACGATAGCAGCTCGTGCGAAAATGATCTTAATTGATCTTCTAAGCATATCTGCCACGATAGCAGCTCATGCGAAAATGATCTTAATTGATCTTCTAAGCTTATCTACCACGATAGCAACCCATGCGAAAACGATCTTAATTGATCTTCTAAGCCTATCTGCCACGATAGCAGCCCATGCGAAAATGATCTTAATTGATCTTCTAAGCCTATCTGCCACGATAGCAGCTCATGCGAAAATGATCTTAATTGATCTTCTAAGCCTATCTGTCACGATAGCAACCTATGCGAACATGATCCTGAATGATCTTTCAAGCCTATCTGCCGCGATAGCAGCGCTATACAAATGCGATTCTAAAATCGTTCTTAAGTCTATCTGCCATGATAGCAGCATTATGCAAAATGATCTTAAGTGATCTACAAAGGCCTATCTGATAAGATAGCACTTGCACTTGAATCTAAAGCAAATCACAAGCCTATCCGCCAAGGTAGCACAGCTGCGCAAACACGATCTCGAACGATCTAAAAACATATCCAAGCGACAATGCAAAGTGTGTAAATAGCACTACAAAAGGCGAAATATGCCAATACGCATGCGAAATTGTAATTTGTTGTAACGAGAAAGCAAATCATACAAAGCGATTTATCATCATGAGTCAAAAAAGACTTACAATTTGTCTGTCTAGATAACAGCTTACAAGAGAAAAAGCTCAGTTCAAGCTAACTACGCAGCCAACATGGCTTACAATACATCTACATAGTAACTCGCATACAGAAGTTACTCATCGGGGGAATCCTAACTGAAAAAGGATGAACCTAACGGTCCTAACACCAGCTATGCGATACACAGATCTGCGACCAAAGATCTGTAGCAAGTAGGGCGCTCCTGCAAGAAGATCAGCCCGCCATTCACTACGTCCCTAGCAGCAAGATCTGGGTGACGCTACGTCCAAGATCTCAGGATCTGACAAAGCCTCTGTCTGATCAAGATATGTACCAGAGGAACCACCTGTTCCGGCGTATGCAGCCGTGCAAAACAGGGGAGCAGTTATTCCTCGGGTAATGGGATCCTTGTCCAAACAGACGAGCGCATTGGATCGCCACCCTGAGTTCAAGAACGAGGAGGCAATAAATTCTCCTCCGGGCATGCTGGAGGAGAATACCGCCGTTCATTACGATTCGGTAGCAAGGTCACTACGGCGCTGCACCTCGCCGGGAGGCGGCCGGAAACATGACCTGCGAGCATAATAGACGAAGAAAATTCTTCGAACAAATGTGAGGTATTATCTTCACCTTCTCTATGAAAGTTACAAAGATCAGTAAGCCTTATAAAGCGGATCTTGGAAACTATTTCTATAGCACAAAGCGCAAACTCAGGTTTCACAACTTGGAGTTGCCATGAATCAACGAAAAACAAGCGTTGAAGCCAGCAGTCGTAAGGACTCACGGCAAACCACATTTTGGGATGAAGAACCGAAATAGCAATAGGCAGGGGTTTATATAGACCATGCGGAGACTCTTCAGTTGCCAAGATGAGTCAGCAGAATTTGAAAAGAGGGTAAGGTCAATCACTTACGCCTTGAAAAGCGGTAACAATCAATTACCCTACTAAAGGCTACGACGATTCGGTTGCGTATCCTAATTAATGACGGATGGTCATGATTCGGATGGACTTCCCAAGGAAAGCGTGCTTATCTAATGAGCAATTAGCGCGAAAATCAAGGCAGAATATCAATTGCTAACGTCATAAATTGATATACACAGAGATATTCGAGCAAATCCCGGAAAGGGCAAAACGGGCACTTCAAGTCTTTTTGAAAAAAAGGGGGGGGGGAGAAACCCTAGCAACATTAAAACAATGTTTCAGCTATTTATTTGCTACTTTTCAAAAATCAAAATAAACCCTTGATCAAAGAGTCATGGGGAGTAAATTGACGGCTCAGATTTTCCACTTGCTCCACTTCTTGCTTCAATTGCTCGCACTTGGCATTCATCTCATGAAAGAGCTTCATAGCCTCTTCAACCTTTTTCTTTTGCTGCTCTACCTTCTGCTTCTCAGCTGCGAGGTTTTGGTGGCCGCGTTTCAAAGTCACGGCTGCGCGAATCAGGTTAACTCTTTTCATAAGAAACTTGAAGCCCAGCTTGCCTTGAACTTTGGCAAGAAGATTTTGGCACATGCCAAAAAGCAATTCCGCGCTCTGAGGAGAAATGGTCGCAGGTGTGGCTGCGGACAGCTGCTCCAAAATCCAGATGGCTTCAGTAAGAAATAGCCTCCTTTCGAAGGGCCCTATCTCCAAAGATCTCACAAATGATTGGGGGTAGGTGAGGCGCATCCGAACTAGCCAGTCCACATCGGCTTGCTTCAAACCTGAAGCAATGTCAAAGCCAAGTTATACTATCAAATTCGCAAATGAAGGATGCGAGATGCGAACATCAAATCACGACATACCACTTCCTTCAAGGATCTCGCGCAGCGAAGGAATGCGCATTGCTAGGGTTGTTGAAGACTGCCCTCGCTCCATTGCCCTTCTATCAGCTGCGAGCTCTAACTCCTCATAGTTGGGGGGAAGAGTATAAGCCGCACCAGGTGCGATCGCAGCCCCAACATGCGAGCCCCAAAAGCTCCACACAGGAAGAGGTGCCGCCGGCTCAGTCATTGCTGGAGGCGTGGTGGCAGCAGAAGTTGCAGCTTGGCGAAGGATATCTTCAGATGCGATAGCATCAGCAGCATTCGTTCCTATTTCCTCAGCACCAGCATGGGCATCTTCCTCCATTAACACAGTGTCAGCCTCGGCATCATCAGAAAGTTCGATGACGTCCTCAAGAGGCTCTCCTGCATATTCAGCAGCTGCGACGGGCTTCTCGGTATGAGAACTCGGCACCGGGACATAGGACGCAGAAGGTTGACTCCTTTGCTCCAGCACGGGTTCATCAGCATTGCCTGCGATACAAAATGCGATGGTGTGAGGTAACTTGTATCGTACATTATTTCACTATCTTTGCTAAAGCTAAGAGCAAGCACCTCCACGCGAACGTGGGATTGCAGTATCCTCGTCATACGCTAAGGACGTGGAACCTTGCCCTATTAATGTGTCCTCGTTAAGCATGTCTTTAAAATGAGCGTGACCTGGGGCGCGAAGAAACTAGTCATGATTATGTTTTGAGTTGCTAAGCCTAGTTCACGCATATCGTTCAAGTGATTACCTGAGGGTTCACCGCACTTGCCTACTAGCCAACGGCGAATGTCAGCTTTTTACACACCATGCTTTAATGCACCAACAATAACATCTCGATAAGTTACTGCGAGATTAAAAATCTCACCTTCATTGCCGCCTGCGATTTCTTCAAAATCTGCTTGGGCTTGCTCCAAGGCTACCGCATCTTCTTCTGGAGCCACGTCCTCCTCCTCAACTCGGGGAGCCACCTCTTCGGGAAGCACATCTTCCTCATCAGTTGGACGCACTAGGTCGTCGACATGTTGTTCTTCAAGGCTCCTCTGCTTCACGCGCTCGATCTCTTCCTCTTCTCGCTTTCTTCTCCTTTCAGCAGCTTCTGCAGCTGTCCTCCTGGACTCGGCAAGAATGTCCTCGCTTATGGTTTCATCAGAAACACCAGAATGAGTACCCCTCTTCTGCCTCTTGGCTAAAAGGCCACTGATGGTCTCATCATCATCATCATCTGCGAAGAAACAATTTGTTCAAACCAAATTGCAAAAGAGCTAAGATAATGAGGAGAGAAGTACGATTGAGATACCTCCTGATTCTTCCTCATGTGTCGCATCTTCCTCTCTGACACGGACATCTTCAACTCTTTCTTCTTCTTCATCTCCTTCTCTTGGCTCCCGCCTCTCCTCTTCTTCCTCCTGGCCGAATGGAACGAAGGTCTCCACTGCGAGCTCCTTCCGCGTTTTACCGGTCATGCGACCATTGCCTTTGTCCTTGGCAAAAAGGGACCTCGCAGGAGGGGAAGTTGGAGCGCTTCTAGGGGAAGAAATTGTAATTCCTCTTTGCCTAGGCCTCTTCGCTCTTGGCGCGGCAGTCGCTGGAGGAGACGGATCATCTCTAGGGGAGACAAGGCCGGAGCATTGTCTATTAGCGAGTCAGCAAAAGCATTCATGACCTCACGAATCCTGGCCTCGACCTCGGGATCCATTCTCGATGCTAGCCGAAACGGCTGTCCTTGTCTTCTTGTGGTAACAATGGTGTTAACCAGCGATTTGGAACGCTCACCAGATGCAAACCTCCGCACATGGCACTACAGCGAGCAGTGTAGAATGAGGTTGTCAATATATTGAAGTAAAGAAGCTTAGCGCATGCAAAAGAAGTTGCTTACCTTAGCAAAAGTTTCGCTATATCTGATGACATGCGAGTCGCCTTTTCTAACCGCAGCGTTCTTTTCATCTAGAATGGTGGTGGGACACAGATGGTTCTCGCGATCTAGAAATGAGTAGCAACCATATTCAGACTCGTCCAGGCTGCAATTGGGATGAAAAGGAAAAGAGTTCCTTTTGATCACAGGAGCTCTGCTTGGCTGGGGGGCCGACTGCGTCTCGAATCTTGTCTGTTGGGCGTTCCAGTATGCGAGCAAGTTTTTGGAATAACCGCCTTCACGGTTACCTGCAGGTTGCTTAAAGGGAAGATTGCTCAGCAAGACTGTTTTGCACTCCTTTGTCAACAAACGCTTATAGCAGCCTCTGATAATAGACTGTGGCCAGATTGATGATGCCACTGCATCAAAGCCGAATTGGGGAGAAACGCGAGTGGGATCAACATCCACAGTAATCCTCTCATACCTCGGCACGAGCTCACGAACATGCTCTGCGAGAGCAGGAAGGGAACCTCGCAGGCACCAGCAAAAGAATTCACGATAGCGCTCATGGAAATGCTCTCCATCTTCGAAGAGGAGCTCTTCTGAGAAGACAACACCCTTAGAAGGATACATCTTTGGAAACCATCGCACGTTTTCAATACGCATGGCATAGGGCCTGGCTATAAACTCTTGCCGATTGTCGCATATCAGGCTCCAGACGCACTTGGGGTAGTTTGTCCCGAACCACCTCGCAGCTCTGCCGCTGTTACGTTCCTCCACCGCGCCTGGGGGACACCACTTGTTGGGCTTAGAAGCAATTGGGGCATAGGAAGGCCATCGCTCGAAGACCCACATTATCAAGAAGGCAATGTTAACGAAAGTCAGTATATCGAGGCGGCCACGCGATTCCTTCATGGCCACAACCAGCTGATCCAGTCGGTAGTACAGCGTGCCCATGACCAAGGGTCCAAGCGCGACTTTCTGGCCAAGGGCCAATTTCACAGCAAGGGGTAAAACGTGATAAAAGACCCCATCGTGCGGGTGACCAGCGATTAAGTACCTCGACAACCAGGCGCAGAGGAAGGCGCATAGGGTTAAGTGATAACCCTTACCCTCCGCATAGTTCTCAGCCTTTGGGTTTTGACTCAGAAGCTTCTTGGTGATGCTGCTGTTCGCATAATCACGGAAAAAGTACTGCACCCATTTGTTCCAAGTATTTTTCGCAGATGTGTCAACCAATTTCCAGTCAGGAAGGACTTTTGTAGTGGTCCACTGGGTGGAAATTTTCTTTACCTCTGACAAGCACTCCTCCATCTGCGTGTACAAAGCAATCTCCGCATCCGTCCTCAAGGGACTCAAAGGATCCACCTCACCCATGGGAGACAGATCGTACAGCATGTGCACGTCCTCGAGCGTGGGGGCAGCCTCGAACTCAGCAATGTGAAATGTGTGAGTCGCAGGCGAGTAGCGGGAAAGAAGGTTTAGAAGCATGGACTGGTCCAGCTTCACGGCAGCACCCTTCATAGCACAAACTGCGAAGTATACGCCGACCTCATTTAGAGTCATGGCGTGATGAGTCAATACATGGTCGATCCACTCATCCATGTAGTCCAATTTCTGAACAAAAGATTGGGTAGAAATCGCAGCATATGGGAAGTACCCATTTTCGACTCCCAATCGAACCACGTCTTCGGAGCCAATTAATTCGAGCAAGGCCGAGTTAACTGGAGGGGTTAATGTTTGCAATCCCTCACTAGGGACAGGGGTAGGCAGTTTCTTTTCCTTAACCCTAGCATGGTAGAAGTCTTTGCCACCCAGATAGGGGGCTTTTAGCCATAGAGCTTGCGGAAGATCAGGTATTTCTTCGTCCTCCTTGGTGGGTCTAGTTCCTTTTGTCTTTGCCATTCCTGCGGAAAAGCAAGAAAAAAGGGGGGAGAAATATGCACACTTCAATTTGAATTCTGAGATTCAAGATTTATGGGAAGAAAGATGAACAGTTTCTGGTACCAATTTCAGAAATTAGAGATTGGAATTGTTTGCATTATCAGAGATTTCAAAACCCTACATTCAAGTTCTTTATCATTGGGGTACTGAATCGAAATTGGATTCAGAGATTGTGAGATTCTTCACAAGTTTTCAACAGATAATATGTCATGGGTTTGCAGATCCAACGCAGTTCAAAGCATATACTAGCATATTAGATCAAAATTTGAACAAGGCCAACCTTGTTTCTGTAAAGCTTGCTTAGATGCAGACAGTTGAAGAAGACGATTTGCAATCTTGAACTGGTGATTGATTATCTGAATCTGCTCTTGAAGACTTCCGGGTATCATTCACTTTAAGAGAAAGAAGTGATGCTTTGCAACAATGGCGAGTACAGAGTATTTATCCAAAAACAATGAAGGGTTGCGTCCTTTCAGTAGTCTAATCGCAACCGTCACCGTCGAATCGCGCAATCACAGGACAAGCTGACGTCACCCCTAAAACCCAAAAGGCCAGACGGCACGACTCTAGGGGTTTTAGGTCATAATGGCACGCACGGGGGCTGAATTTATTCATATTTGAATTGGTGCGTGGCGGCGACGCGTATGTTGGTTTCCGCGCATAGAAGTCTATCTAGCTTTGAGTCTTCACGCGCAGAAAGGGGGCTAATGTAGATAGTGCTTTCTGAGCTGACAGATCTTGGCCACGTGGCAACCATCCAGCACACCATATTGTGCTCCACACACACTGGATCACCAGCCGCGCTGATCCATGTGGGGGCTGCGAGACAGAGCCCTCGCATACCACTGCACGGGACTTGTAGGGACTTAGTGGTTTGGAGGCTAGAGTAAGTCCTGTCGCGTGCGAGCCAAGCCCGCACGCGACCTTTAGTAACTGCTTTTGAGAGATTTATGGCACGAGCTCCATAAACCCGGTCAATCCGGTCAAACCCGGTCAACCCCATAACGGTTCCGGTATTCGCGCACAACGTGCTGTAACGGTCCCTATATACACGGACGAACGTGCCGTTGTGGTTAAGCTAATTAAGCCGCCATTGATGGGCGCATTAACCACACTACAACGGTCACATTCTCCGTTATATATAGGACGTTAACCTTTCCATACAAAGGAGAACACACTAGCCATACGCGGAAGCTTTGCCAAACCTCTGTCTCTCTCTCAGACATTACTACTACCTTACTCTCTCCCTACACACAACCCAACTCTTCCTGTGCCATCTCTGATCCTCTACTTATGGTGTACACGGAGTTCTCCCCTGCCGGAATCTCTTGTGCACACCGGGCAATGAATATCGATGTCTCTAACATTCATAACCTAGCTCTATCCTATCAATACGTCTATTGATAGCAAAGATGAATTAAACACATGTAATACACATAGCTAGATAAAAAGTTCATCAATCAAGCCAAACGCATGAAATGAAATCCATAAATCACAAATATCGTGATCAAACCCTAGTTCCCTACGAGATACCCTGAGAAAAGTGTTTAGCTATGCAAAAACAGGATTCACGTACAAAGTTTCGTGATCATATAACAAAACTAGAGAGAAAACTGAGTTTTAGAAGTCAAACGAATGATTCCAAGCTTCGTTGATCATCTCCTAGCTCCAAGTCTTCTTCTCCACCGTCTCTACACTCCAAAAATTGATCTAATACCTTAGAATCACGACCTAAGACTCCTTAATACGTTTCCATAAAGTTATGGCAAAGTTTGCAAAAATTACAGAAAAACCCCGCCAAAACCGCCACTGACAGCAACCTCTTCGTACTAAGACATTTTTGTTCTTCGTACGAAGACCTTCTTAAAAAGGGGCAGTTGGTGTTTCTGGGAAGACTTCTGACATCTTCAAAATATTCTAATTCTTTTTCTCTTCGCACGAAAAGAACTTCTTTTCACCTTCTTTTGGCTCTTCTTTGAGTTCTTTGACTTTTCTTTGAGTTCTTCTTTTCCGAAGCTCGTTTCCATCTGCCGCATGATCCTCCAAGCCCTATTTCCCTGCAAATCACAACAAGAAAACACAACCCGCAATCATATCACAATAAAAGCTCGAAATTACACTAGAAACGATCGGATTCAACAATAATAGCACATGAACTCATTTTCACAAATAATAGCATAATTCACTCAAAATACGACAAATTCTCCATGTTGAGAACGAAGAACGTAGCAAAATAAGGAATAAAATAACTCCGAAAACGGAGTTATCAAGCGCTCATGCGTTTAGCTTGAGCTTCCATGCCTTAATTATTATCCGCTTGTTTCTTATATGTCTTCTCCGTAAGCGTCACACAAAAATGAGTAGATAATTGAGTTCAACAATAAGATCTCAAGGAAGAAGTAATAATCTCATTAACATGTTTAGAATTCTTATAGATTCAATAACAGAAAACGAGTATTCAAATCTATCGAAGGATTGATGGATTTATACCTAGATTTAACTGAACCTTGCACCGTAGAGGTCCCCTTGTCACCGCCATTGTTGGGAGTGTCATTAGCTCCTTTTTCTCCCTCCACACAGAACATATGCATGTCAATGATGAGAATGGAAAGAAAATTAAATTTATCGAACTGGTTCAGAATTCCAAGAAGAAACTAGCATAAAAAATAAGTGTTTAAGGGTTTTGTCAAGACGGATAACAAAATTGCCCTAAGAGACAGAAGAAAAAAAGAGCAGAGGCCAGCAACAAGAAGTGAATGCGAGCGATTGACATGTCTTTCATTTGGACTTCCACTGATTATGGAAGAACACCTCGTAGACATAGATCGAGATAAAGAGAGAGAGAGGAAGGGACGGAGAGAGAGAAAGTGAGATAGAGATACCTGTAACGGAGTAGGATCGATGAAAAGATCCCCATGTTGTTGATTGGAAACACACCGGTATGGTTTTTCACATGGAAGACCGAGCTTTGAATGCTTGCAGATTGCCATCGGGAGTCGGAGATGCTTGCAGACGGTATGGTGGTTGCGGTCAGATTTCACTTTAAAAGCAAAGAGTTGGTAGAAATTGCAATTGAACATGACGCTTCCCTTTTATTGCCATAAAATAGATTTTTGTTCGGAAATTACCTTAAAATCCCTTTGATAACTCCCAAATTTGAATTATAATAGGACATTAATTGGCATGTTTTTTATAATTAGAGCTACTTAGAGTTGAATAGACGAATTTTGCTAACGAAAGTGAGACTTTGACTAAAATACAATTTCGATGTTATTTGAATGATTTTTCTCATTTTAACCAGGTAAAAGCACCAGTAGTTAAATGTTGTGTATGAAGAGGAAAGAGGTGTGATAGAGCATAGAACAAAATTCATTTCGACTCAGAATGAAAGGATTTCATAGAATTCATAGCAATATGGTTCATGGAACGAAAGAATTTCACAGATGAAATAACAATACGGTTCATTCAGTTTGTTTATGGGGGACATATCCCTTCAAAGAGATCCTACACATCATCAAATAAAAAACAGATACGAGATAGATTCACTAAAGGCTAGGGAAAAAAACTAGATTCTTCTGATGTTGCGAGCGATTGTGATGAGGTCACTTAATATCTGGAGGCTTTGTGTGAACATCTTAGAACTGGGGGTAGAAGTAGCACTGAAGTTGCTTGAAGAGCGCTATCGGCCTAAAAACATACCCTGATGGGGTCATGCAGTTGCAAGAAGATTTTTTACAACTTTTTATAAAGGTAATTGTTAGAAAACAATATATAATTCACCATCTGAAGGAAAAAGGATAGAGCGGAGAATTATATGTAAAAGGTTGAGTGGGAAAATGTATGTATACTTTCCTTGTATACGAATTAACCATCTCTTAGGAAGACGGTTGTAGATACATGGCTTTTGGTACGTGTCGTGAGTTCGGGCATCGCCACTCATATCATGCCACGTCCCACTATCCCTCTAGTATTTCTCCACAACTAAGTGGGCTGCGCATCAAGAAGCATTCGTACCCTAACCCGGATCATGAGACAAAGTTCACTACTATTCATAAGATTGGGGTGCCACGTACATCATCAGCGCATACATCAGGACTTGGGAAGTCTAGTGGAGTGGATACTAGAGTAAGGTCCACCAAGATGCCTGTGTAGGGGTTTGGTCTTGTTGCTTGGAGAGAGAGGCTTGCGGGTATCTTATATGTAGAATGTTCGTGTTGGGTGCGAATGGGCTCAGGCCAATATCACGTGCTTCATGATTGATATCACTGCCTTGAGAGGAGTAAAGCTAATGTCCTCCCGTGGTGATCGGGTCTTGCGGTCCACCACCATGCAATTCATACCTATATAAGGTCACCCCATTCAAACCTCACATGCATAATACTTTCCCCAAGTGGCAGAAGACTCGGCCCTACGGGAAGAAGTGACACACCCGAGAGATGTCTCCTCAAAAGTAATCATCTTGCTCTCATCCTTTCTTCTCAATTGAAATTTCCCTAGTCACAAACCATACGTAGACGTACATTTTCCCCCTCACACTTTGGAGACTCTACTAGGGAGAGCATTCTTTGATAGATTATGTCGGTCAAGAGAGAAGACCACTTCATTAAAGGCACTAATGTGACCTCCAAGATTGTTTCCTGTGTCAGGAAGCTGGAGGGATTCATCTTAGTCAGGCTCCTCTGGGTGAGAGCGACCATGAGGACCCTGATGAAAAGTTACAGGATCCCCCAAAGAAAATCAGAGCAATAGGACTTTTTTTTGTCCCACCTGAAGAATTTACATTATGGAGGGCCAAGAAGCGGAGAACTCACATCCTTAGCTTTTCCAGAGCCCAAAGCCTCTAGCACGGGGAATGACGTACTCGTGTATCTATCAAAAGGGCCTCCTCCCCACGAAGAGAAATGTTCACGTTGTAATTCATCATCCAGAAACCTTCAACACCATTCCTTGTTTCTCCTTCAATCCATTCCTTGTTTCTCCTTCAATCCACGGTTCAAATACACCTTTGTTCCCCATCGGAGGAATCCCTTCACGATATCCTTGACCCCCATCGATTGGTGAGACTCCATATCTTAGGGGGATAACCACAAGTTTCACCAGCTCCCATACTTCGTATAATTCCCCAGTACCACCCGCGCCTTACTAGTCCCTAGAATGATGAAATTGGGAATAGAGGTTTGCCCCTTCCGCCAGTCACCTAAGGGTTTGGTGCTCATCCGATGCAATACACTAATGTGATTATGCAACATCTTCCCCTTTTCTTTGAAAGTACTTAAACTATTTTCAATTTGCAAGCAGTGTCTCTGGAAGCCCAAGAAGCGTGAAAGACATTATTCCTTACAAAACAATCAAAGGACCCTCTATTGCGTGAGCCATCGTCGTGGGACCATCATCACTTCCACCCGTAGTTATCTCGCTTGAACGGAATGTGCATTTCTTAGTGGGCAACCAAATATTGGGGTGATGGAGCTACCTAGTTTCGAGGAAAATCAGCCTTTACCGAGAGCCATCTATGAGAGGTCAAACCCACCATGGTACACGACGTCATTGTTCATTAAGTTCGAGGGAGCTTCAGAGGATGCCCATGGGAACGTGCGGCCATTCATTGACACCCTAGTATGGAATGTAGATTGCAACCTTTGCATATGCGAGTTTGCAAAGTCGCATGATATCGTGTTGTATCGATGCTATCAAAAAATGTAGTCACGAGCAATGTAATAACCCACATTTCTAAGTCACATTAGAACGTTAATAATACATTATTACATGTTAATATTTCATTTAGCGTTTGATAATTAGCTCATGCTAATTATAAATAGCAACTTTAGTGTAAATAAAGGTAAAATTGAAGGAATTGTTTTAATATTTGAGATTCATCTTGTGAAGTATATTATAAGTTAGTTATGTGCCTAATTAATTTCCTATTTTTGATAAGTGTAAAGTATAAACAAGATTAGAATTGGAAAAGTGTATGAGAATAAATAAAAGTTGAGTTAGTAACTATTTCAAAATGTTTTAGGTATACAAGTACTACGTGCTAGTTTTCATATGTGTATCGTGTGCATAGCCACATCCATGTATGTGTCAAATTTAGAACCTCGTAGAATGGTAGAATTGGTGCAATTGTTGCACCAAATCAATCCCCCCATGTGCATGAACTGACCCTCCACTTGTCACTCCACTCCCAACACATGTCACTCTTCCTCCCCATTTCTTTCTCCACTTTCTCCTCCTCCTCCAAACCCATCCGTCCCTCCCTTCTCCTCTCTATTCTCTTATGAAACTATTTCCCCCATTGTAGCTACCATGTCCTAACTCCTCCCAAAATTCCCAAAAATTAGAAGATCAACCCTCTATTTCTTCTCAATTCCACCAAGTTACGCTAAGATTTCCATCTTAGGAGGATAGGAGGCACAATTCAACCTCATTCATTCCATCTTTGAGTTAAAAGAAATTATTCTTGTTTGTTTATTTTTCACCTCTCTCATCTAGATCACACATGCATGTCATCAAATGTAAGTTTGTAGCTAGATTCATGGAAGAATATGTTTTGATTAGTGATATGTATGTGATATAGACCTTGTCTTAGTTAAAATTCAGATCTTGGAGGACAATTTCTTGCATGCAAAAAGTTTTGAAGTATGGAAAATCACAAAACTCATGTTTTGAGCATATTTTCACAAAATCGGGAAAAATACTTAAAAACATTTCAGAAAATTATGAAAAAGTCACATTTGTGTATTTGTATGTGATGCTTCTACTATACAAAAATTAGATTCGTTGGGACTTGTCTTCAATTTTTTATCGTCCAAAAATCGGTTCTGTTTTAACAATCTGTCCAACCCCAGACCAGTGCGGTTTTTCATGAATTTCATGTACTTATACTGCTTCAATGGTTACCAAAATTCGATATGTTTTTCCCATACGTTTTATCTACCTACTGTCAAAATTTCATAATTTTTGGAATTAATATGAATATATGTTGAATTTATTTCTAAGGCTGCTACCAGCCTCTGTTTTCGTACAAAAACAGATCCGAAATGTTATGTTTAAAAATACTTAAAAAAAGTTTTATAATTTTTAATATTAGATTATGTTATGGGTAAACACTTTATCTATGTAGAGTAAAAGTTTGAGTCTCGGATAATTATTTTGAATTAATTATGAATTTGTGAACTATCGGTAGTTACACTTTACCCACAAGTAAAATTTAGAAATTTGTCAAATTAGTTTTACAAAACCTTATGTTCGGGTCTAAAGTATAATTTATCATGTAAAAAGTATTTTAACCATGTTAGTTAGTAAGTTTAATGAGTTTTATAAGTGGCACGTTGTGTTAGTTCAAGTAATCACTAATTAGGACACCCTCGTAATGTAAATAGAACCCTCTAGGTTGCATTGCATGTGGTAGACATTATGTATGATTCGTGACACTTATGTTGTTCTTCTATATTTTTGTGTTATGTGTGATAAAATCAAGTTAGAACATAGCTAGACTCCAGCGGTAAGATTCTTAAAATTTGAGACTAATTCTGGCATAGCAAGGTGAGTTACCCTACCTCCGGAAGTTTGTACCGAACCTCAAGTTTCTTACAAGCTTATGTATGTTCATGTTTTCCCTATTATGTATGTATGTATGTATGTATGTATGTATGTATGTATGTATGTATGTATGTATGTATGTATGTATGTATGTATGCTTTCGAATCAAATAAACGTTTTATACCACATGGATGCTAAGAAAAAAATAAAGGATTATTCATAAGATAAAACAGTTTTCAGAAAGGCCACGGTTACAGGAGTGAAACCCCCTGTCGGGTATAGGCAGGCTACGACCCTTTTGCCGGGGCAATATAAGCAGACAACGCGTCGCCTCACGAGCCGTCGCGATGGACATGTCCCTACGTTATGTTATGTTATGTTAATTCACGAAGGTTTCACGTGCCATAAGATAAGAAACTAAGAAAGTATGTTCAAGTTTTATAAGGTCTCTACATGAGACAAAGAAAGGTTCCTACTTGGAACAATACGATTTCAGACGATACATGTTATGTTTTACGTTACGCTTCCTTTATGATACAAGTTATGCTTTATGAATGTCATTATCTTTCAAATTCCACAAGTAGATCTGTATGTATGATTATGCCTTATGTTCATGACACTTCATGGGAAAGTTAGACCATTTTAGTTTTCAAACCTACGGAGGGGCGTAGATGTAACTCACTGAGCTAGTTGAGCTCACTCTTTTAAATTACTTTTTTTCAGGTTTTAAGGACACGTAAGAAGCAAGAATTAGCTTGACTTTAAGTTGATATGTGTCGGCTTGTTGGACCGATGATGCTTATGTGCTTATATGTTGCAAATGTGTTAGGTGACTTGGAGTTGTTGTACAATACATGTTTGTAAATTGTTTAAGAATGTATAAGTTATGTAATTATGTATATAAGACTTTTATGAGTCATTGTATGATCCCTAGGACATTTCCCATGTTATGCTCTCTTTACGTTATGAGTCGAGAGTGCTAACGATATTGATTTTCAAGTTCCAACTTTCTTTTCTTTTACAATTCAAATTATTTATCAAGACGACTCCAAGTAATTTATAATTTACGCTTCCGCAAAGTTTTTTTTTAGTAACTTTTATCACGGCCTTTCAAATTAACTCGTTTATCCTCTCGACAAGTACGCGCCCTCCTCCCGTTAACGCAAAGTTTTATTAATTGCTAATCGGGGTCGGCGGGAGGGGGATGTGACAAGCAATCACTAGCTAGAAGGATCTGGGGAAAAAGTTCCAGGCAAATTCTTTCAGATCTAGGAGCAAGTTACCACTATTCATCTATCCAAACTCGCTTACGAGGCATATGAATTATATTACATCAAGTAGTTCCATCAGAGGTCATTGATTTCACTAGGCGTTCACCCAAGGCAAGAATGTTTGAGATTTATGTCCATACGACGTTGATCGAATACCCAGAGTTACTGATAAATCACTTCTTGTCTTTTATTTTCTGCAAATCGAATCAACAAGCAACATTGAATCCATCGCGGTGGGAAGCAAGAACATGAGAACTCTTTTTTCCTTTAGAACAATGATTCAAGTGCAAGATCGATGTTGCGTAAATAGGATTTGTTGCTAGCAAGTGCAAATAGTAGCGAAATGACACAACCATAAAATGTCCTCGTTCACCAGGTTAGAGATAGTCATGCTATGCATGCACTAGAGGAAATATAGAGTCTTAAAACGGCCAAGTAGCTTACCAGTTTAGAAGTTTACAAGGATTACTTTGGTTTGAATGTCATATTGCCATCCTCTACCCCAAAGCTGAATGTAACAAGCTGAGCACTCTAATCCATGAGAAGATTGCAAAAATGCTAATTGATAATAGAGAATCCAAAAGATATAAAAAATAATACCTTATCCTCACACCATGGTGGTTGAAGAAGATTTGGATTCCACTGATGACTGATAAGTGCTCGCTGAAGCCTCTCATGATGGATAGTCACGTGGTCTCTAAGAGTAATGATTTACATTTTTATCATGGCCATACTCTGATTGAAATGGAATATGTTACTGATAGCTCACAGATGGAGTTAGTTTGGGAAACCTTTTTACTATTGGTTCTGACCCTGTTGAGATTGATTTTGCCTATCTTCAGTTAGTTTTCCACTTGATACGAAACATAGGACGATGTGAGAATAATTGTTATATTTGAGTAATTTCATGTATAATTTTGTTTATTGGATATGATCGCGGGTAGATGAGGAGATATTTGTTCCTATCCCAGCTAAAGATATCGCTGCAGCAAAGCATATTAACAAAGAACAGCACATTGCCTACAGGATCATCATTGACCATGTGGCGAATAACAGAGGTGGATGCTTTTTTGTCGATGGCCCAGGAGGCACAGGAAAAACATTCTTGTATAAAGCTATTCTGGCTGAGGTCCGCCGCAATGGTAACAATGCCTTAGCAACTGCCAGTACAGGTATTACAGCGTCTAACTTGCCCGGTGGCCGTACAGCACATTACCGCTTTAAGCTACCTTTGGATACGAAAGAAAGAAGAAGCTGCAATATTGGAAAACTGACTGATCTTGCCCATCTAATTCGTGCTGCAAAGATAGTAATATGGGATGAGGTAACAATGGCCAAAAATCAAAACATTGAGGCTTTTGAATATATGTTGCGAGACATATGTTCCAACATCATGTTATTTGGAGGCAAGGTTGTGGTGTTTGGGGGAGATTTCAGACAAGTACTTCCTGTGACAGTGCGTGCTACCAAGGAGGAATGCATATCAAACAGTGTGGTGGATTCCCATCTCTGGCCACATATGCGCATATTGCGATTGACGGAAAAAATGAGGGCAATCCATGATCCAGCATTTTGCGAATTCCTCTTATCAGTAGGGAATGGTAGCCTGCAGGAAACGGATGATTTCCCAATACAAATACCACGTTCAATGATCATTCCTTTCATAGACATAAACACCTCGCTCAATGATTTCATAAACTCACTATACCCTAATTTCTAAAGCCAGTGTCTGGAACCTGAACATCTTGTTCACCGAGCTATCCTGACTCTAAGAAATGACTGTGTTGATATGGTAAACGAAATTTTTCTTCAACGGTTTCCTGGTAACGGTCGTATTTACACTAGCTTTGCCTGTTGCCTACCAGATAGTCGTGATAGCTATTCTATAGAATACTTGCACACTCTAACACCTAATGCATTACCCCCACATCAGTTGTTACTAAAGCCTGGCTGTCCTTTGATGTTTCTTCGAAATCTCGATCCATCTGCAGGTCTATCCAATGGTGTCAAACTTATTTTCAAAAATTTATTGCCCAATATTATTCATGCTGAAATAGCTATAGGCCACAACAAAGGTAAAGATGTTTTCATACCGAGAATACAGCTTAGACCATCCCAAACAGATTATTATGCCATCGAATTTGAGAGAAAACAATTCCCTGTACGCCCATGCTTTGCAATGACAATTAACCAATCACAGGGTCAAACATTACAAAATGTTGGTGTTTACCTTCCTCAACCTGTTTTTTCTCATGGTAAACTTTATGTTTCTCTTTCTCGCGCGAAATTGTCGGCTTCTGTAAAAGTTTTGCTCCAACCTGTTGAAAATATTCAAATGATAAATACTACTAGAAATGTTGTGTATAAAGATTTGCTGCGTAGAGCGGCACGTAAACAATAACAACAAGCTATTCTGCGATAAATAGTTTCTCCAAATGGTTTGATCCTTGTTTGTAATTGTACTTTGCATTACTTGATTAATATTTTTTTGTATTGTATCTTGTTCTGATGTTGGATTCAAATTATTTTATATTCCATGGTACACGTGATTATTAAACATCCTGTTCAGTATGTACTCTAACACGTAAGTTTTGGAATGTTCAGCTTTCAGGTGTTTTGTGCATACAAAATGGAAGATAATAAGCTGACGCTGGCTACATTAAGCGATGATAAGCAAGAATGGAAATGTAAACTACCGGTTGTTGAGAAATCGCGTGTGATGACAGCTCGGTTCAGCAACACTAAGTATCAACGATATGTGCTATGTGACAATGAGGTTCGATACTGAATCATCCTATCTCTTCACTTGTGATTATCTGTAGGAGATGAAAACCAATTAAACTTTAAATTAGAATTGAAACAATGTGATGTAAAGTAATAGTTCCAACTTCTTTCCTTCATTAGGAATGTGGTTACTATCTAATTCCATATCTGTGTGTTCAGTCTCATTCAAACATCCGTATACTATAAACCTATATGTATACGATGTTTTATTTTTAAAAGGTTTCATTCCTATATATATGTGCAGATCCGAGGCATTGTTTTTCATAATTATATGCATCTATCTATAGTCCATATAAACCTTGCCCGCTTACAAAACCAATATTGGCTGATAAATAAGGTTGCATATGTCAGCTCACTCGTGTATTAATACTTTTTCTTGTTTGCATGTTGACTAAACATCCGAGATTGACTGTTGTGTATATTGACTGTTGTACATCTTTGTCCAGGGTAAGAAGATACAAGCAACAACTTTTGAGGAAGACATTGCACTTTTTGATAGCAAGCTGCATCCCTATCATTCCTACTGGTTCCGTAATGGTGTTGTGCGTCGCGTAAATCCGCAGTATCGCTATATTGACCATGACTTTGTTCTGATACTGAGCTCCCAAATGCAATTTGACCCTGTCGATGACCCTGATATTTAGAAAGTTCCCTCCAACTTCAATTTTAAAACACTATCTGATGCACGAGAGCTAGCTGACTCTCGTGCTAATTTTGGTAAATTACCCAACTTCTTTAATTATCCGTTTGTTTAATATAATTAGTTGGTGATGAATCTGTTATGATCATTATATTTCAGATCTGGCTGTCATAGTTATCGCTGTTATGGCGCCTAAAACTGTCCCCCACAAGGATTCAAATGGCCGTTCCAGGGTTCGGGATATTATTGTTGTGGATGAGTCGTGAGTATTCTTCTATGACACATGATATCATGTGACAAAATGACCACACAGCTTCCGTTTTTTATCACTAACATAATATAGTTTTACATTTGTTACCTTTTTTTTTGGTACAGTCTAACTATGATTTGCCTCTCCGCTTGGGATGAAATAGCAACAACTGATGCAGAAAAGTTGGCGAAGTTTTCAAGCACACATCCTATACTCGTGATTACGAATGTCATACGAAGCAAATACTTAGGTATTATGCTCAATCTTTATATTTTATAACAAGTAAACATCAAAGTATTCATTGTACCGTTGTCAAATATATTTCCTGTAATGGTTCTATCTTAATTTCAGGTTTTTTGTTTAAAAGTACCATGTCTAGTATGTTCATGTAGGATGTTGATGATCCACGTGTCGAGGAATTGTCTGATTGGTATGTTCTATGCATTTCGTGATTACCACACACACACACTCCCTCTCCCTCTCTCTCTCTCTCTCTCTCTCTCTCTCTGTCTCTCCTTCCTTCTCTCTCCCTCTCTCTATATATATATATACATATATGTATATATATATATGTATATATATATATATGTATATATATATATGTATATATATATATATATATATATACACGCACAGATACACACACGCACACGTGCACACACACGCACACGTGCACACACACACGTGTACATGCATACATACATATATGTTAGTCCATTCACATGTGTTATTACACAGGCGTGATGCCAACTATGACAAAATTGATGCTATTAAACAGCCTGAGTACTGTTAACAAAAACCGACGCCAAAAATGCAGCAGCTGAATTTAAATTGTCCAAAATTTCTGAACTGCCCAAGATGCAGGTAAATTTTCTTTCATACAGCAATTCTTTTGATTGTGCGACCTTTGTTAAGCGGTGCTGACTATCTTTTACTTGTGTGGTTCATCAGTCTGGTGATGTTGATGTCTGGGTGAAGGTGTCCGTGCTGGTCTCACCCTGCACACAACGTGCATGGTACATGCAACAAGTGCACTAGAGCAACAAGTCATTTAATTGGAGAGGTATTCACCTGTACCAGTTGTGGAAATGCTGAATGCATTGCAATCCCATGGTACTAATGCACTACAGGCTACATAGCTTCCCTACCTCTTTTAGTTTTTTTATATTTAATGTTTTCTTTTTTCTCTTAAATGACATTACAATTATTACTTTTATCTTTCTGCTCTTCTCGTTCCTGTATCCGTGTTTATATATATATATACATATATATATATATATATATATATATATATATATGCGCGTACATAACCATATCCATGTACACAGAATCAACCTCAAGTCCTGGGAGATGACATCAAATACGTTAATAGCTTATTCTTGCTTGATATCTACATTATATGTGTCCCTTGCCTGCTTACTTTATTAGCTTATAAGCCCACTGTGTGTTGATATTCCAACGGATGTGTGGCTCATACCTCCTGTAATAAAATTATGAATTAAGTGTACTACCTGGTTATATACTTGTAGGGGTCGACTTGGTGTGCAGATTGGTGATGGCAGCGGTGAACTACAAGCTTCAATATTTGGACATGCTGTGGAGACAATCATAAACACAAGTGCTACAATTTTATCGGCAATGTCCCCGGATGTAATACTTTCATACTCTTAGTTTACTTACATTTACTATTTATATTAGTTCTTTGCTTATACCAAAACATCTAATATTGATGTTCGTTTCACTATATATGTATCAGGAACAAAATACTGTGTTGTCAAAGGCAAATGAATCAGGAGCTACTCGACGGTTCTACTTCCGTCTTGTGCCATCAAACAGTAAGAACCCACGCTGGGTTAAAAAGTGGAGTGTACGTCAGGTGGAGACCGCATGACTGTTGAATTGAGCTGATGTTCGAAGCGTGTTTATATATAAACGTGTGTGTGTGTGTGTGTATATATATATATATATATAAATATATAAATATCACAATATAGAGAGAGGAGCAGATGCAGCATGCTGAGCAAGTAACCTTTCATATGGAAATGCATATAGTAGACTCTCTCTGCAATATACTCGACAAGTAAGCTTGCGTAAAGGAATGCATACGAATGAATCTCCGTGTCATGGCAGTAGTTGAATGTCTAGCCTTGTTCATTTTGGTGAAGAAAGATTGCACAGGTTGCTCATGCTTTCTAGAAATGCAGTGCCGTAAATCAGCAGTTTATCGTCTATGTCTGCAACAGTTTGACACTGCTTGTTAATCACAGCAGATAGCTTTGTGTTTTGTTCTTTTGGTTTTTTGGAGAATTGGTTTAGTACCATTTTTTTTGGTTTTCTCAGCCTTCTGATTGTTTTGGAACTTTTGGTTGTAAACAAGATACAAGCAATGATAACAGTACCAGTCCGTGCGACTGGTGTAAACATGCATGTTGTAATCCAATATAATGTTTGCGTTTAAAATAATATTGTGTTTGTTGTAACATGTTGAAGATCAGCACTTATTGCCTCTTTTATATATATATATATATATATATTTTAATAATAGTAATAGTACTGATGATGATTATAATAATAATAATATATACATAGGCATTTTCCCAATATCTTAGAATTGCGTTCCACCATGTACAACTGTCACAATATCTGATGACCCAAACCTTATTATTAACATACAGTTGTTGATGATATTCCATTGCAACTTCTCCCCCACCTCCCCCCAAACACAAAACATTGATAGTCTGACCAGGCTCACTATTCAGCAGGGGTTCAATCAAAGTATACTACTACAATTTCATCATCACAGTGGATACACATATATCGTTGCAATATGATGCTGTGTATGATAGTAGACCTGCCAGCATTACCGGTAAATATTTAATTATCCAAATCTTAAAAATCAATATTCTTATTTGAATCTGCCACGCCTTTTTAGTTATTTAATTTTGTATATTTGCATATGTAAATATATATTTATCTTTTCAGCAAACAGCGACCGAAGTCTGGATAAATACGAGCATTCGTGCATTACCAACAAATCAGCATACATGGTTCTACGCATGCAATTTACGCGACCGTATTGCAACCCATACTCCTGACAACAAGTTTCAGTTCTCTACTTGTCAAAATAATGACTGTAACGCCAAGCCATGGTAACAAATATTAAATAAACTGTATTAAATATATAATATATGAATAGAGGGCCGCTATGCTTCACCCTTTTTTCTCAACCCTTCAAGTTCACCTCCTACATGTCAAGATATGATTGTGCTAGCTATTTATTTTAAGATAGTTCTATAATCACATCACCAATAAAAAACATCCGCATAAGGGGTGAACTTGAAGGGTGAACAAAAAAGGGTGACATTTAGCATTTCCCATATGAATATGATTATAGTAAAAATCATAAAAAATTACATATTCAATACCAACATTCATAAATATTTATACGCAGGGGACGGCTAACTGTCCAGCTTCATGATGGCAGTGCGGAAATCAAAGCACGAGTCTTTGGCCAGGCTGTAGAATCCATTACAGGACATGATGCAGAATCAATGGCCACTTTGACCACCGAGGTAACGATTGCATTATTTCATGTCCTGTTACAGTGCACATCTTACCAACTAATCGTTGCTGTATACATATTTTTCAGGAACAAGAAAATGTGCTTCAAACTGTTAACATGAACAATACATCAAAGAAGTTTTACATCCGACTTGTACGAAACAACAGTAGAAACGGTACCGCAATGAACAATTGGATTGTGCGCTATGTCGTTGAGGCCTAGACAACGCTAACGAAAGCTACGACCTTTATGTTCGATCTAATGAACTTATGCTATGAATAAAACATGATCAAATGTATTTCTTGTAACTCTCTTCCTTTTTTTTTCATTCTTTTTGTTTGTAATGTTGACATGTGTTCGTTACAACTCTTAGATCCTGTTATATAATAAACACATGCAAATAAACCAATGTGTAGAAACTCTAACTCATATATGGCATATCAAGTAACATTTTCCAACCACGACATTGTGCCCCGAGCCAATCAAAGAGTGTAACCATATACCTACAAATATATAATCCACAAACTATTTAATAAATTATTTCTATAGATGTCTCATACTTCGTGACATTAGTTTAATGTATCACACCGTCACACCACTCAAAAAAAAAAAAACAAAAAAACAAGGAACAAAATCATGACACACAACGAGCAGAAAGCGCACCCACTTTGTTCAATCGATGCTAATGTTTGTTGCAACACATTACAACATAGCCATTCCTGTTGTTTAAGACCATGTTACCAGAACATCTATTATGATGTACTCCTCATTTTTCTACAACTCTGTATTTCTATCAAGGTTGCATAACTTAGATTCAATTGAACTACAAACCAAACAATTCTCACATCCTTTCTTATTACCTTGCCCACTTCTGCATGACACATCCTTCTCTTGATGGTTATTCTTTGTTCACGAGCAACTATCGAAATGTGTTCCTATCTATCAACAAGTTAATTGACAAAATATGCAACAAAACAAAATTCTGACTACTTTGACATGTGTGCGACAGGACATCCAAATTCTTGTATGATGATTTTTACAGAAAGTTCTCATCCACATAATGCTATTTAATCAAACCAAGCAGCTAAAGCATTTTCTACACGAGGTTTTAAATTATCTAGGCATAAGAAAGCGATGTCTGATGGTAAATCCACCGGTGCTGGGAGTATTCAGAGCTAATCTGCTTCATCTCCATTACCACCAATTTTGTTAACAGCAGCTATGGTTGAGGGTGGAATACGTCCTCCACTAGTTCAAAACTACCTGACGTAAGAATTTTAAATAACGAATGAAACGACCCGGGATCTCGATTCAGGGTTAAAGAGACAATCGATAACCAAAAGTAGAAATATAGTTACGAATATTACATTTATTTAATAAATACAACAATCTTGAGAAGATAAGATTACAAATATAATGTGTTTGAAATAATCTATGTGATCTACTTTAACTTAATCTAAACGTCTTTGTCTCGATCCGCGTTCCCATTCCCCAAACTTGATTGACGACCTGCGGTTTTAAAATGGCAAATGCCGACGCAGTTTTGAAGAAATAATCAGTACAAACTGAGTAAATACATACTACGAAATGTAAAGCAACGAGTGGCACAGAAGCATGAGTTGAAACAAATCAGAAGATTTAAATAGTAAAACTATCATATTGGAGAATTTGGATCAACTTGAAGTAACCGAGTAACAAAAACCTCTCAATTTAATAACATTGAGTAGTTGGTAAAATATCCAGAGTAAACAAGTTCATTTGAACTGATAACGATAGTACTTCATGAGTAGCCAAGATTTACAATTCATTTCAAATCAATTAGGGCATATCAAGAGCCACAAACAACATTAATAGAGGAGTCAATTTTAATTTCGACTTCAATCAACAGTTTAAATTTAGCTGAGGCGTGTCAAGAGCCACCAGCAGGATCGATGTAAACAGATGGATCACGAAATACTCACTAAGGGTTCCTTCTAGGGTCTATCAAACCCTATTTCACCCGAGCGTTAAGGGAGCCCATTCGTCAACCCCACTCACAACATCAGCTAAAAGACCTTAAGTGTCGACACCCCTATACCGTAGTGACCCTTACAAGTATAAGTAGCACTCTATAGCTCTATAAAACCCTTGGCCTCAATAACTTGGTACATTTTGGCTCATCGGGGGCGGATTTTTGAACATTGACGTTCTATCCAATAATAAGAAGCATTGCTTCAATGGTCTTAGCCATAAGAAAATGGAGGATCGCTTGGCGCCTTCCACTAATAACAGTACTCTGTACATCGTCCTAAGTCTATTAGAGGTATTTTATTTCTTCTCTTTCACATAACTAGAATCAGAGTATCAAAATTTCACAAGTAATTTTCGAGAGTTCTCAAAGGAGATGAATAAAATAGTTTAACAACTTTTGAGTGGGAAACATGCATTCTCATACTATTTCATATAACAAACATTCATTTGAAACGTCAAGCACATACGCATATTTTGATATGAAAAGGCCGTACATATGTACTTACCACTGAGATGAAGCACAATCAAAAGCAAGAAACTAAGCCTAGCACTCCGACGACAACCGCTCTCTCCTACGGGGTCGATGTAAATGAGCCTTAAGAGAGACATTTGGGACAATAATGGTGCTTGGAGAAGCTTGAAGTCCATGAGAGCTTGAAAACCCAAGACCTTGATGAGCTTAAAATCATGAAGAAGATGAAGAAAATAGCTCCCCCCATGCATAGTATGACCTTGGACTTGAGTTTTTCATGAATTTGAAGGTGAAAAATGATGTTTTGGAGGTGTTTTTGTGAGGTCAACACTCCAATCCGGGAATGGAGTTTTTTGGAGAGAGAATGGAGCTTTTGAGTGTTCTTCAATGTAGAAAATGAGTGGAGGAGAAGATGATGATGCATATGGTGTGAGAGTTAGTGAGGGAGTGTGTATGTGTGTGTGTATGTATAAGAGTAGTCATGAGGACATTATTTTATTGATGTTGAACAAAAGGATGGTAAGAGCACTTGGGGTAAAAATATCATTTACATGAATTGATGGATGGAGTTGAAATAACCAAACCAATAGTAAAGGGGGTAAAATGAAATTTTCAATTACTAACTATCACATACAAGTTAATTTTATAAATTAGAACATTTCAAACAAGTTACTATGTGTATAAGTATCAAATCCTACATTTACAAAACTACATAAATGTCCCAAGTATACCAAATAAATTTTATAACATCAAAACTACAAAATACTCAAAAATAAACTTTTATAAAATCATAAATGTCAAATGACGCCCTTATACTTTGAAACCAATAATAAGTCAAGAACAAGTTTGAAATATAACTTTCTTAAAATTTTCAAATTTTATTTTCTTTTCGAAATGACCAAATAACCCCTAACTTAAATACGGGGTATTACATTATATCCCCCTTAAAATGAAGCTTCGTCCCCGAAGCTTAAGATTTTCTTTTTTTTTTTTTTTTTTTTATTTTTTTTTTTTTTTTTGTTAAACTACGACATGCTTCACGAGAATGCAACTAATGCACATGAGAGTTGTATGCAATGTCAATACACATGCAAATTGTATGCAAGGCTAATGCATATGCAACACTTTAATTAACGAGAAACGCGCTCTCGATTGGTTACGTCTCATCTCACTCGTACAATAGTAGGGATTCAAACACAATTAGCTCATGTAAAAGGTCGGCACTAAATTTTGAAAGGTCTAGACCAACTTACAAGGTCTCACGTTTACAAGGTAATTCGAAAAGTTTTTTTCGCATTTAAACAAGTCGCGAAAGTTATAGATACAAAATACTTTGACCACAACTAACATGTCATATTGCTTGACTCATCCGTATGAAAAATATTGTCTTACTTGCATAGGATTAGATAAACCAATCACCTCAAGTGTTCCAAGCATACGAGGGAAAAAAGAACACTATGTGTCGTCACACAACGTGTCTCTCCATCACAACTCACATGTGTTTATAATGTTTCAACTTAGTCTAGACAGCGGGTACAACTCATAGTACCGTCGTACTAAGAGTCACGCCATCGGACTGCTAAACAAAGTGGTCCATATCACTTGGCATTTGGTATCTCTGCACCAATCATTTTTTTCAATTTTTTTTTTAAAGAATACATTTTTTTTGTCAAAACATTCCAATTTTGGGAACAACCATGTCAAATTAACTCAAATGAAATAAAATAAAGTATTATCTTAAAAGTCGCTCTCATAGGTAGAAAAATAATGGTTTCATTGTCTTCTAAGTCAAAGCGTCGTTACTCTCTCGTCGACAAAATAACATAACCAAGAAAGGGAACGTGGATACGGATCACACGATAATGATAAATTATTTCTATATAGCAATTAAGCATGCTCATAGGATAACCAACATATAAATAAGCAAGTAGCTTTAACATGAATCACATATGAATAAGCAGATAGCAGTTACTTAAGAAGTAAGGTACAAATCGAGTTCAAGAATACTTAAGTACCCAAACTCTCCGACGGCTTGATTACTTCATTTATTTCCTAATTGAGTTCTCCTAGTAAATTTTAAGTTTTGAAATCATTTTATCTTTCTTATGCTCTACTAATGGAAATCGATCAGTCACTTTAACCGGAGAACCGATGCTCTGATACCATTTGAAACGACCCGGGATCTCGGTTCAGGGTTAAAGAGACAATCGATAACCAAAAGTAGAAATATAGTTACGAATATTACATTTTATTTAATAAATACAGCAATCTTGAGAAGATAAGATTACAAATATAATGCGTTTGAAATAATCTATGTGATCTACTTTAACTTAATCTAAACGTCTTTGTCTCGATCCGCGTTCCCATTCCCCAAACTTGATTGACGACATGCGATTTTAAAATGGCAAATGCCGACGCAGTTTTGAATAAATAATCAGTAAAAACTGAGTAAATACATACTACGACATGTAAAGCAACGAGTGGCACAGAAGCATGAGTTGAAACAAATCAGAAGATTTAAATAGTAAAACTATCATATTGGAGAATTTGGATCAACTTGAAGTAACCGAGTAACAAAAACCTCTCAATTTAATAACATTGAGTAGTTGGTAAAATATCCAGAGTAAACAAGTTCATTTGAACTGATAACGATAGTACTTCATGAGTAGCCAAGATTTACAATTCATTTCAAATCAATTAGGGCATATCAAGAGCCACAAACAACATTAATAGAGGAGTCAATTTTAATTTCGACTTCAATCAACAGCTTAAATTTAGCTGAGGCGTGTCAAGAGCCACCAGCAGGATCGATGTAAACAGATGGATCACGAAATACTCACTAAGGGTTCCTTCTAGGGTCTATCAAACCCTATTTCACCCGAGCGTTAAGGGAGCCCATTCGTCAACCCCACTCACAACATCAGCTAAAAGACCTTAAGTGTCGACACCCCTATACCGTAGTGACCCTTACAAGTATAAGTAGCACTCTATAGCTCTATAAAACCCTTGGCCTCAATAACTTGGTACATTTTGGCTCATCGGGGGCGGATTTTTGAACATTGACGTTCTATCCAATAATAAGAAGCATTGCTTCAATGGTCTTAGCCATAAGAAAATGGAGGATCGCTTGACGCCTTCCACTAATAACAGTACTCTGTACATCGTCCTAAGTCTATTAGAGGTATTTTATTTCTTCTCTTTCACATAACTAGAATCAGAGTATCAAAATTTCACAAGTAATTTCCGAGAGTTCTCAAAGGAGATGAATAAAATAGTTTAACAACTTTTGAGTGGGAAACATGCATTCTCATACTATTTCATATAGCAAACATTCATTTGAAACGTCAAGCACATACGCATATTTTGATATGAAAAGGCCGTACATATGTACTTACCACTGAGATGAAGCACAATCAAAAGCAAGAAACTAAGCCTAGCACTCCGACGACAACCGCTCTCTCCTACGGGGTCGATGTAAATGAGCCTTAAGAGAGACATTTGGGACAATAATGGTGCTTGGAGAAGCTTGAAGTCCATGAGAGCTTGAAAACCCAAGACCTTGATGAGCTTAAAATCATGAAGAAGATGAAGAAAATAGCTCCCCCCATGCATAGTATGACCTTGGACTTGAGTTTTTCATGAATTTGAAGGTGAAAAATGATGTTTTGGAGGTGTTTTTGTGAGGTCAACACTCCAATCCGGGAATGGAGTTTTTTGGAGAGAGAATGGAGCTTTTGAGTGTTCTTCAATGTAGAAAATGAGTGGAGGAGAAGATGATGATGCATATGGTGTGAGAGTTAGTGTGGGAGTGTGTATGTATAAGAGTAGTCATGAGGACATTATTTTATTGATGTTGAACAAAAGGATAGTAAGAGCACTTGGGGTAAAAATATCATTTACATGAATTGATGGATGGAGTTGAAATAACCAAACCAATAGTAAAGGGGGTAAAATGAAATTTTCAATTACTAACTATCACATACAAGTTAATTTTATAAATTAGAACATTTCAAACAAGTTACTATGTGTATAAGTATCAAATCCTACATTTACAAAACTACATAAATGTCCCAAGTATACCAAATAAATTTTATAACATCAAAACTACAAAATACTCAAAAATAAACTTTTATAAAATCATAAATGTCAAATGACGCCCTTATACTTTGAAACCAATAATAAGTCAAGAACAAGTTTGAAATATAACTTTCTTAAAATTTTCAAATTTTATTTTCTTTTCGAAATGACCAAATAACCCCTAACTTAAATACGGGGTATTACATTATATCCCCCTTAAAATGAAGCTTCGTCCCCGAAGCTTAAGATTTTTTTTTTTTTTTTTTTTTTTTTTTTTTTTTTTGTTAAACTACGACATGCTTCACGAGAATGCAACTAATGCACATGAGAGTTGTATGCAATGTCAATACACATGCAAATTGTATGCAAGGCTAATGCATATGCAACACTTTAATTAACGAGAAACGCGCTCTCGATTGGTTACGTCTCATCTCACTCGTACAATAGTAGGGATTCAAACACAATTAGCTCATGTAAAAGGTCGGCACTAAATTTTGAAAGGTCTAGACCAACTTACAAGGTCTCACGTTTACAAGGTAATTCGAAAAGTTTTTTTCGCATTTAAACAAGTCGCGAAAGTTATAGATACAAAATACTTTGACCACAACTAACATGTCATATTGCTTGACTCATCCGTATGAAAAATATTGTCTTACTTGCATAGGATTAGATAAACCAATCACCTCAAGTGTTCCAAGCATACGAGGGAAAAAAGAACACTATGTGTCGTCACACAACGTGTCTCTCCATCACAACTCACATGTGTTTATAATGTTTCAACTTAGTCTAGACAGCGGGTACAACTCATAGTACCGTCGTACTAAGAGTCACGCCAGCGGACTGCTAAACAAAGTGGTCCATATCACTTGGCATTTGGTATCTCCGCACCAATCATTTTTTTCAATTTTTTTTTTAAAGAATACATTTTTTTTGTCAAAACATTCCAATTTTGGGAACAACCATGTCAAATTAACTCAAATGAAATAAAATAAAGTATTATCTTAAAAGTCGCTCTCATAGGTAGAAAAATAATGGTTTCATTGTCTTCTAAGTCAAAGCGTCGTTACTCTCTCGTCGACAAAATAACATAACCAAGAAAGGGAACGTGGATACGGATCACACGATAATGATAAATTATTTCTATATAGCAATTAAGCATGCTCATAGGATAACCAACATATAAATAAGCAAGTAGCTTTAACATGAATCACATATGAATAAGCAGATAGCAGTTACTTAAGAAGTAAGGTACAAATCGAGTTCAAGAATACTTAAGTACCCAAACTCTCCGACGGCTTGATTACTTCATTTATTTCCTAATTGAGTTCTCCTAGTAAATTTTAAGTTTTGAAAACATTTTATCTTTCTTATGCTCTACTAATGGAAATCGATCAGTCACTTTAACCGGAGAACCGATGCTCTGATACCATTTGAAACGACCCGGGATCTCGGTTCAGGGTTAAAGAGACAATCGATAACCAAAAGTAGAAATATAGTTACGAATATTACATTTTATTTAATAAATACAGCAATCTTGAGAAGATAAGATTACAAATATAATGCGTTTGAAATAATCTATGTGATCTACTTTAACTTAATCTAAACGTCTTTGTCTCGATCCGCGTTCCCATTCCCCAAACTTGATTGACGACATGCGATTTTAAAATGGCAAATGCCGACGCAGTTTTGAATAAATAATCAGTAAAAACTGAGTAAATACATACTACGACATGTAAAGCAACGAGTGGCACAGAAGCATGAGTTGAAACAAATCAGAAGATTTAAATAGTAAAACTATCATATTGGAGAATTTGGATCAACTTGAAGTAACCGAGTAACAAAAACCTCTCAATTTAATAACATTGAGTAGTTGGTAAAATATCCAGAGTAAACAAGTTCATTTGAACTGATAACGATAGTACTTCATGAGTAGCCAAGATTTACAATTCATTTCAAATCAATTAGGGCATATCAAGAGCCACAAACAACATTAATAGAGGAGTCAATTTTAATTTCGACTTCAATCAACAGTTTAAATTTAGCTGAGGCGTGTCAAGAGCCACCAGCAGGATCGATGTAAACAGATGGATCACGAAATACTCACTAAGGGTTCCTTCTAGGGTCTATCAAACCCTATTTCACCCGAGCGTTAAGGGAGCCCATTCGTCAACCCCACTCACAACATCAGCTAAAAGACCTTAAGTGTCGACACCCCTATACCGTAGTGACCCTTACAAGTATAAGTAGCACTCTATAGCTCTATAAAACCCTTGGCCTCAATAACTTGGTACATTTTGGCTCATCGGGGGCGGATTTTTGAACATTGACGTTCTATCCAATAATAAGAAGCATTGCTTCAATGGTCTTAGCCATAAGAAAATGGAGGATCGCTTGACGCCTTCCACTAATAACAGTACTCTGTACATCGTCCTAAGTCTATTAGAGGTATTTTATTTCTTCTCTTTCACATAACTAGAATCAGAGTATCAAAATTTCACAAGTAATTTCCGAGAGTTCTCAAAGGAGATGAATAAAATAGTTTAACAACTTTTGAGTGGGAAACATGCATTCTCATACTATTTCATATAGCAAACATTCATTTGAAACGTCAAGCACATACGCATATTTTGATATGAAAAGGCCGTACATATGTACTTACCACTGAGATGAAGCACAATCAAAAGCAAGAAACTAAGCCTAGCACTCCGACGACAACCGCTCTCTCCTACGGGGTCGATGTAAATGAGCCTTAAGAGAGACATTTGGGACAATAATGGTGCTTGGAGAAGCTTGAAGTCCATGAGAGCTTGAAAACCCAAGACCTTGATGAGCTTAAAATCATGAAGAAGATGAAGAAAATAGCTCCCCCCATGCATAGTATGACCTTGGACTTGAGTTTTTCATGAATTTGAAGGTGAAAAATGATGTTTTGGAGGTGTTTTTGTGAGGTCAACACTCCAATCCGGGAATGGAGTTTTTTGGAGAGAGAATGGAGCTTTTGAGTGTTCTTCAATGTAGAAAATGAGTGGAGGAGAAGATGATGATGCATATGGTGTGAGAGTTAGTGAGGGAGTGTGTATGTGTGTGTGTATGTATAAGAGTAGTCATGAGGACATTATTTTATTGATGTTGAACAAAAGGATGGTAAGAGCACTTGGGGTAAAAATATCATTTACATGAATTGATGGATGGAGTTGAAATAACCAAACCAATAGTAAAGGGGGTAAAATGAAATTTTCAATTACTAACTATCACATACAAGTTAATTTTATAAATTAGAACATTTCAAACAAGTTACTATGTGTATAAGTATCAAATCCTACATTTACAAAACTACATAAATGTCCCAAGTATACCAAATAAATTTTATAACATCAAAACTACAAAATACTCAAAAATAAACTTTTATAAAATCATAAATGTCAAATGACGCCCTTATACTTTGAAACCAATAATAAGTCAAGAACAAGTTTGAAATATAACTTTCTTAAAATTTTCAAATTTTATTTTCTTTTCGAAATGACCAAATAACCCCTAACTTAAATACGGGGTATTACATTATATCCCCCTTAAAATGAAGCTTCGTCCCCGAAGCTTAAGATTTTTTTTTTTTTTTTTTTTTTTTTTTTTTTTTGTTAAACTACGACATGCTTCACGAGAATGCAACTAATGCACATGAGAGTTGTATGCAATGTCAATACACATGCAAATTGTATGCAAGGCTAATGCATATGCAACACTTTAATTAACGAGAAACGCGCTCTCGATTGGTTACGTCTCATCTCACTCGTACAATAGTAGGGATTCAAACACAATTAGCTCATGTAAAAGGTCGGCACTAAATTTTGAAAGGTCTAGACCAACTTACAAGGTCTCACGTTTACAAGGTAATTCGAAAAGTTTTTTTCGCATTTAAACAAGTCGCGAAAGTTATAGATACAAAATACTTTGACCACAACTAACATGTCATATTGCTTGACTCATCCGTATGAAAAATATTGTCTTACTTGCATAGGATTAGATAAACCAATCACCTCAAGTGTTCCAAGCATACGAGGGAAAAAAGAACACTATGTGTCGTCACACAACGTGTCTCTCCATCACAACTCACATGTGTTTATAATGTTTCAACTTAGTCTAGACAGCGGGTACAACTCATAGTACCGTCGTACTAAGAGTCACGCCAGCGGACTGCTAAACAAAGTGGTCCATATCACTTGGCATTTGGTATCTCCGCACCAATCATTTTTTTCAATTTTTTTTTTAAAGAATACATTTTTTTTGTCAAAACATTCCAATTTTGGGAACAACCATGTCAAATTAACTCAAATGAAATAAAATAAAGTATTATCTTAAAAGTCGCTCTCATAGGTAGAAAAATAATGGTTTCATTGTCTTCTAAGTCAAAGCGTCGTTACTCTCTCGTCGACAAAATAACATAACCAAGAAAGGGAACGTGGATACGGATCACACGATAATGATAAATTATTTCTATATAGCAATTAAGCATGCTCATAGGATAACCAACATATAAATAAGCAAGTAGCTTTAACATGAATCACATATGAATAAGCAGATAGCAGTTACTTAAGAAGTAAGGTACAAATCGAGTTCAAGAATACTTAAGTACCCAAACTCTCCGACGGCTTGATTACTTCATTTATTTCCTAATTGAGTTCTCCTAGTAAATTTTAAGTTTTGAAAACATTTTATCTTTCTTATGCTCTACTAATGGAAATCGATCAGTCACTTTAACCGGAGAACCGATGCTCTGATACCATTTGAAACGACCCGGGATCTCGGTTCAGGGTTAAAGAGACAATCGATAACCAAAAGTAGAAATATAGTTACGAATATTACATTTTATTTAATAAATACAGCAATCTTGAGAAGATAAGATTACAAATATAATGCGTTTGAAATAATCTATGTGATCTACTTTAACTTAATCTAAACGTCTTTGTCTCGATCCGCGTTCCCATTCCCCAAACTTGATTGACGACATGCGATTTTAAAATGGCAAATGCCGACGCAGTTTTGAATAAATAATCAGTAAAAACTGAGTAAATACATACTACGACATGTAAAGCAACGAGTGGCACAGAAGCATGAGTTGAAACAAATCAGAAGATTTAAATAGTAAAACTATCATATTGGAGAATTTGGATCAACTTGAAGTAACCGAGTAACAAAAACCTCTCAATTTAATAACATTGAGTAGTTGGTAAAATATCCAGAGTAAACAAGTTCATTTGAACTGATAACGATAGTACTTCATGAGTAGCCAAGATTTACAATTCATTTCAAATCAATTAGGGCATATCAAGAGCCACAAACAACATTAATAGAGGAGTCAATTTTAATTTCGACTTCAATCAACAGTTTAAATTTAGCTGAGGCGTGTCAAGAGCCACCAGCAGGATCGATGTAAACAGATGGATCACGAAATACTCACTAAGGGTTCCTTCTAGGGTCTATCAAACCCTATTTCACCCGAGCGTTAAGGGAGCCCATTCGTCAACCCCACTCACAACATCAGCTAAAAGACCTTAAGTGTCGACACCCCTATACCGTAGTGACCCTTACAAGTATAAGTAGCACTCTATAGCTCTATAAAACCCTTGGCCTCAATAACTTGGTACATTTTGGCTCATCGGGGGCGGATTTTTGAACATTGACGTTCTATCCAATAATAAGAAGCATTGCTTCAATGGTCTTAGCCATAAGAAAATGGAGGATCGCTTGACGCCTTCCACTAATAACAGTACTCTGTACATCGTCCTAAGTCTATTAGAGGTATTTTATTTCTTCTCTTTCACATAACTAGAATCAGAGTATCAAAATTTCACAAGTAATTTCCGAGAGTTCTCAAAGGAGATGAATAAAATAGTTTAACAACTTTTGAGTGGGAAACATGCATTCTCATACTATTTCATATAGCAAACATTCATTTGAAACGTCAAGCACATACGCATATTTTGATATGAAAAGGCCGTACATATGTACTTACCACTGAGATGAAGCACAATCAAAAGCAAGAAACTAAGCCTAGCACTCCGACGACAACCGCTCTCTCCTACGGGGTCGATGTAAATGAGCCTTAAGAGAGACATTTGGGACAATAATGGTGCTTGGAGAAGCTTGAAGTCCATGAGAGCTTGAAAACCCAAGACCTTGATGAGCTTAAAATCATGAAGAAGATGAAGAAAATAGCTCCCCCCATGCATAGTATGACCTTGGACTTGAGTTTTTCATGAATTTGAAGGTGAAAAATGATGTTTTGGAGGTGTTTTTGTGAGGTCAACACTCCAATCCGGGAATGGAGTTTTTTGGAGAGAGAATGGAGCTTTTGAGTGTTCTTCAATGTAGAAAATGAGTGGAGGAGAAGATGATGATGCATATGGTGTGAGAGTTAGTGTGGGAGTGTGTATGTATAAGAGTAGTCATGAGGACATTATTTTATTGATGTTGAACAAAAGGATGGTAAGAGCACTTGGGGTAAAAATATCATTTACATGAATTGATGGATGGAGTTGAAATAACCAAACCAATAGTAAAGGGGGTAAAATGAAATTTTCAATTACTAACTATCACATACAAGTTAATTTTATAAATTAGAACATTTCAAACAAGTTACTATGTGTATAAGTATCAAATCCTACATTTACAAAACTACATAAATGTCCCAAGTATACCAAATAAATTTTATAACATCAAAACTACAAAATACTCAAAAATAAACTTTTATAAAATCATAAATGTCAAATGACGCCCTTATACTTTGAAACCAATAATAAGTCAAGAACAAGTTTGAAATATAACTTTCTTAAAATTTTCAAATTTTATTTTCTTTTCGAAATGACCAAATAACCCCTAACTTAAATACGGGGTATTACATTATATCCCCCTTAAAATGAAGCTTCGTCCCCGAAGCTTAAGATTTTTTTTTTTTTTTTTTTTTTTTTTTTGTTAAACTACGACATGCTTCACGAGAATGCAACTAATGCACATGAGAGTTGTATGCAATGTCAATACACATGCAAATTGTATGCAAGGCTAATGCATATGCAACACTTTAATTAACGAGAAACGCGCTCTCGATTGGTTACGTCTCATCTCACTCGTACAATAGTAGGGATTCAAACACAATTAGCTCATGTAAAAGGTCGGCACTAAATTTTGAAAGGTCTAGACCAACTTACAAGGTCTCACGTTTACAAGGTAATTCGAAAAGTTTTTTTCGCATTTAAACAAGTCGCGAAAGTTATAGATACAAAATACTTTGACCACAACTAACATGTCATATTGCTTGACTCATCCGTATGAAAAATATTGTCTTACTTGCATAGGATTAGATAAACCAATCACCTCAAGTGTTCCAAGCATACGAGGGAAAAAAGAACACTATGTGTTGTCACACAACGTGTCTCTCCATCACAACTCACATGTGTTTATAATGTTTCAACTTAGTCTAGACAGCGGGTACAACTAATAGTACCGTCGTACTAAGAGTCACGCCAGCGGAATGCTAAACAAAGTGGTCCATATCACTTGGCATTTGGTATCTCCGCACCAATCATTTTTTTCAATTTTTTTTTTTAAAGAATACATTTTTTTTGTCAAAACTTTCCAATTTTGGGAACAACCATGTCAAATGAAATAAAATAAAGTATTATCTTAAAAGTCGCTCTCATAGGTAGAAAAATAATGGTTTCATTGTCTTCTAAGTCAAAGCGTCGTTACTCTCTCGTCGACAAAATAACATAACCAAGAAAGGGAACGTGGATACGGATCACACGATAATGATAAATTATTTCTATATAGCAATTAAGCATGCTCATAGGATAACCAACATATAATAAGCAAGTAGCTTTAACATGAATCACATATGAATAAGCAGATAGCAGTTACTTAAGAAGTAAGGTACAAATCGAGTTCAAGAATACTTAAGTACCCAAACTCCCCGACGGCTTGATTACTTCATTTATTTCCTAATTGAGTTCTCCTAGTAAATTTTAAGTTTTGAAAACATTTTATCTTTCTTATGCTCTACTAATGGAAATCGATCAGTCACTTTAACCGGAGAACCGATGCTCTGATACCATTTGAAACGACCCGGGATCTCGGTTCAGGGTTAAAGAGACAATCGATAACCAAAAGTAGAAATATAGTTACGAATATTACATTTTATTTAATAAATACAGCAATCTTGAGAAGATAAGATTACAAATATAATGCGTTTGAAATAATCTATGTGATCTACTTTAACTTAATCTAAACGTCTTTGTCTCGATCCGCGTTCCCATTCCCCAAACTTGATTGACGACCTGCGGTTT
Source organism: Linanthus parryae (assembly GCA_023055425.1). NCBI lineage: Eukaryota > Viridiplantae > Streptophyta > Magnoliopsida > Ericales > Polemoniaceae > Linanthus > Linanthus parryae. The sequence goes on from JALGPY010000015.1 coordinate 3,125,604, forward strand.
TAAAATGGCAAATGCCGACGCAGTTTTGAATAAATAATCAGTAAAAACTGAGTAAATACATACTACGACATGTAAAGCAACGAGTGGCACAGAAGCATGAGTTGAAACAAAATCAGAAGATTTAAATAGTAAAACTATCATATTGGAGAATTTGGATCAACTTGAAGTAACCGAGTAACAAAAACCTCTCAATTTAATAACATTGAGTAGTTGGTAAAATATCCAGAGTAAACAAGTTCATTTGAACTGATAACGATAGTACTTCATGAGTAGCCAAGATTTACAATTCATTTAAAATCAATTAGGGCATATCAAGAGCCACAAACAACATTAATAGAGGAGTCAATTTTAATTTCGACTTCAATCAACAGTTTAAATTTAGCTGAGGCGTGTCAAGAGCCACCAGCAGGATCGATGTAAACAGATGGATCACGAAATACTCACTAAGGGTTCCTTCTAGGGTCTATCAAACCCTATTTCACCCGAGCGTTAAGGGAGCCCATTCGTCAACCCCACTCACAACATCAGCTAAAAGACCTTAAGTGTCGACACCCCTATACCGTAGTGACCCTTACAAGTATAAGTAGCACTCTATAGCTCTATAAAACCCTTGGCCTCAATAACTTGGTACATTTTGGCTCATCGGGGGCGGATTTTTGAACATTGACGTTCTATCCAATAATAAGAAGCATTGCTTCAATGGTCTTAGCCATAAGAAAATGGAGGATCGCTTGACGCCTTCCACTAATAACAGTACTCTGTACATCGTCCTAAGTCTATTAGAGGTATTTTATTTCTTCTCTTTCACATAACTAGAATCAGAGTATCAAAATTTCACAAGTAATTTCCGAGAGTTCTCAAAGGAGATGAATAAAATAGTTTAACAACTTTTGAGTGGGAAACATGCATTCTCATACTATTTCATATAGCAAACATTCATTTGAAACGTCAAGCACATACGCATATTTTGATATGAAAAGGCCGTACATATGTACTTACCACTGAGATGAAGCACAATCAAAAGCAAGAAACTAAGCCTAGCACTCCGACGACAACCGCTCTCTCCTACGGGGTCGATGTAAATGAGCCTTAAGAGAGACATTTGGGACAATAATGTTGCTTGGAGAAGCTTGAAGTCCATGAGAGCTTGAAAACCCAAGACCTTGATGAGCTTAAAATCATGAAGAAGATGAAGAAAATAGCTCCCCCCATGCATAGTATGACCTTGGACTTGAGTTTTTCATGAATTTGAAGGTGAAAAATGATGTTTTGGAGGTGTTTTTGTGAGGTCAACACTCCAATCCGGGAATGGAGTTTTTTGGAGAGAGAATGGAGCTTTTGAGTGTTCTTCAATGTAGAAAATGAGTGGAGGAGAAGATGATGATGCATATGGTGTGAGAGTTAGTGTGGGAGTGTGTATGTGTGTGTGTATGTATAAGAGTAGTCATGAGGACATTATTTTATTGATGTTGAACAAAAGGATGGTAAGAGCACTTGGGGTAAAAATATCATTTACATGAATTGATGGATGGAGTTGAAATAACCAAACCAATAGTAAAGGGGGTAAAATGAAATTTTCAATTACTAACTATCACATACAAGTTAATTTTATAAATTAGAACATTTCAAACAAGTTACTATGTGTATAAGTATCAAATCCTACATTTACAAAACTACATAAATGTCCCAAGTATACCAAATAAATTTTATAACATCAAAACTACAAAATACTCAAAAATAAACTTTTATAAAATCATAAATGTCAAATGACGCCCTTATACTTTGAAACCAATAATAAGTCAAGAACAAGTTTGAAATATAACTTTCTTAAAATTTTCAAATTTTATTTTCTTTTCGAAATGACCAAATAACCCCTAACTTAAATACGGGGTATTACATTATATCCCCCTTCAAATAAAGCTTCGTCCCCGAAGCTTAAGATTTTTTTTTTTTTTTTTTTTTTTTTTTTTTTTGTAAAACTACGACATGCTTCACGAGAATGCAACTAATGCACATGAGAGTTGTATGCAATGTCAATACACATGCAAATTGTATGCAAGGCTAATGCATATGCAACACTTTAATTAAAGAGAAACGCGCTCTCGATTGGTTACGTCTCATCTCACTCGTACAATAGTAGGGATTCAAACACAATTAGCTCATGTAAAAGGTCGGCACTAAATTTTGAAAGGTCTAGACCAACTTACAAGGTCTCACGTTTACAAGGTAATTCGAAAAGTTTTTTTCGCATTTAAACAAGTCGCGAAAGTTATAGATACAAAATACTTTGACCACAACTAACATGTCATATTGCTTGACTCATCCGTATGAAAAATATTGTCTTACTTGCATAGGATTAGATAAACCAATCACCTCAAGTGTTCCAAGCATACGAGGGAAAAAAGAACACTATGTGTCGTCACACAACGTGTCTCTCCATCACAACTCACATGTGTTTATAATGTTTCAACTTAGTCTAGACAGCGGGTACAACTCATAGTACCGTCGTACTAAGAGTCACGCCAGCGGACTGCTAAACAAAGTGGTCCATATCACTTGGCATTTGGTATCTCTGCACCAATCATTTTTTTCAATTTTTTTTGTAAAGAATACATTTTTTTTGTCAAAACATTCCAATTTTGGGAACAACCATGTCAAATTAACTCAAATGAAATAAAATAAAGTATTATCTTAAAAGTCGCTCTCATAGGTAGAAAAATAATGGTTTCATTGTCTTCTAAGTCAAAGCGTCGTTACTCTCTCGTCGACAAAATAACATAACCAAGAAAGGGAACGTGGATACGGATCACACGATAATGATAAATTATTTCTATATAGCAATTAAGCATGCTCATAGGATAACCAACATATAAATAAGCAAGTAGCTTTAACATGAATCACATATGAATAAGCAGATAGCAGTTACTTAAGAAGTAAGGTACAAATCGAGTTCAAGAATACTTAAGTACCCAAACTCTCCGACGGCTTGATTACTTCATTTATTTCCTAATTGAGTTCTCCTAGTAAATTTTAAGTTTTGAAATCATTTTATCTTTCTTATGCTCTACTAATGGAAATCGATCAGTCACTTTAACCGGAGAACCGATGCTCTGATACCATTTGAAACGACCCGGGATCTCGGTTCAGGGTTAAAGAGACAATCGATAACCAAAAGTAGAAATATAGTTACGAATATTACATTTTATTTAATAAATACAGCAATCTTGAGAAGATAAGATTACAAATATAATGCGTTTGAAATAATCTATGTGATCTACTTTAACTTAATCTAAACGTCTTTGTCTCGATCCGCGTTCCCATTCCCCAAACTTGATTGACGACATGCGATTTTAAAATGGCAAATGCCGACGCAGTTTTGAATAAATAATCAGTAAAAACTGAGTAAATACATACTACGACATGTAAAGCAACGAGTGGCACAGAAGCATGAGTTGAAACAAATCAGAAGATTTAAATAGTAAAACTATCATATTGGAGAATTTGGATCAACTTGAAGTAACCGAGTAACAAAAACCTCTCAATTTAATAACATTGAGTAGTTGGTAAAATATCCAGAGTAAACAAGTTCATTTGAACTGATAACGATAGTACTTCATGAGTAGCCAAGATTTACAATTCATTTCAAATCAATTAGGGCATATCAAGAGCCACAAACAACATTAATAGAGGAGTCAATTTTAATTTCGACTTCAATCAACAGTTTAAATTTAGCTGAGGCGTGTCAAGAGCCACCAGCAGGATCGATGTAAACAGATGGATCACGAAATACTCACTAAGGGTTCCTTCTAGGGTCTATCAAACCCTATTTCACCCGAGCGTTAAGGGAGCCCATTCGTCAACCCCACTCACAACATCAGCTAAAAGACCTTAAGTGTCGACACCCCTATACCGTAGTGACCCTTACAAGTATAAGTAGCACTCTATAGCTCTATAAAACCCTTGGCCTCAATAACTTGGTACATTTTGGCTCATCGGGGGCGGATTTTTGAACATTGACGTTCTATCCAATAATAAGAAGCATTGCTTCAATGGTCTTAGCCATAAGAAAATGGAGGATCGCTTGACGCCTTCCACTAATAACAGTACTCTGTACATCGTCCTAAGTCTATTAGAGGTATTTTATTTCTTCTCTTTCACATAACTAGAATCAGAGTATCAAAATTTCACAAGTAATTTCCGAGAGTTCTCAAAGGAGATGAATAAAATAGTTTAACAACTTTTGAGTGGGAAACATGCATTCTCATACTATTTCATATAGCAAACATTCATTTGAAACGTCAAGCACATACGCATATTTTGATATGAAAAGGCCGTACATATGTACTTACCACTGAGATGAAGCACAATCAAAAGCAAGAAACTAAGCCTAGCACTCCGACGACAACCGCTCTCTCCTACGGGGTCGATGTAAATGAGCCTTAAGAGAGACATTTGGGACAATAATGGTGCTTGGAGAAGCTTGAAGTCCATGAGAGCTTGAAAACCCAAGACCTTGATGAGCTTAAAATCATGAAGAAGATGAAGAAAATAGCTCCCCCCATGCATAGTATGACCTTGGACTTGAGTTTTTCATGAATTTGAAGGTGAAAAATGATGTTTTGGAGGTGTTTTTGTGAGGTCAACACTCCAATCCGGGAATGGAGTTTTTTGGAGAGAGAATGGAGCTTTTGAGTGTTCTTCAATGTAGAAAATGAGTGGAGGAGAAGATGATGATGCATATGGTGTGAGAGTTAGTGTGGGAGTGTGTATGTGTGTGTGTATGTATAAGAGTAGTCATGAGGACATTATTTTATTGATGTTGAACAAAAGGATGGTAAGAGCACTTGGGGTAAAAATATCATTTACATGAATTGATGGATGGAGTTGAAATAACCAAACCAATAGTAAAGGGGGTAAAATGAAATTTTCAATTACTAACTATCACATACAAGTTAATTTTATAAATTAGAACATTTCAAACAAGTTACTATGTGTATAAGTATCAAATCCTACATTTACAAAACTACATAAATGTCCCAAGTATACCAAATAAATTTTATAACATCAAAACTACAAAATACTCAAAAATAAACTTTTATAAAATCATAAATGTCAAATGACGCCCTTATACTTTGAAACCAATAATAAGTCAAGAACAAGTTTGAAATATAACTTTCTTAAAATTTTCAAATTTTATTTTCTTTTCGAAATGACCAAATAACCCCTAACTTAAATACGGGGTATTACATTATATCCCCCTTCAAATAAAGCTTCGTCCCCGAAGCTTAAGATTTTTTTTTTTTTTTTTTTTTTTTTTTTTTTTTTGTAAAACTACGACATGCTTCACGAGAATGCAACTAATGCACATGAGAGTTGTATGCAATGTCAATACACATGCAAATTGTATGCAAGGCTAATGCATATGCAACACTTTAATTAAAGAGAAACGCGCTCTCGATTGGTTACGTCTCATCTCACTCGTACAATAGTAGGGATTCAAACACAATTAGCTCATGTAAAAGGTCGGCACTAAATTTTGAAAGGTCTAGACCAACTTACAAGGTCTCACGTTTACAAGGTAATTCGAAAAGTTTTTTTCGCATTTAAACAAGTCGCGAAAGTTATAGATACAAAATACTTTGACCACAACTAACATGTCATATTGCTTGACTCATCCGTATGAAAAATATTGTCTTACTTGCATAGGATTAGATAAACCAATCACCTCAAGTGTTCCAAGCATACGAGGGAAAAAAGAACACTATGTGTCGTCACACAACGTGTCTCTCCATCACAACTCACATGTGTTTATAATGTTTCAACTTAGTCTAGACAGCGGGTACAACTCATAGTACCGTCGTACTAAGAGTCACGCCAGCGGAATGCTAAACAAAGTGGTCCATATCACTTGGCATTTGGTATCTCCGCACCAATCATTTTTTTCAATTTTTTTTTTAAAGAATACATTTTTTTTGTCAAAACTTTCCAATTTTGGGAACAACCATGTCAAATTAACTCAAATGAAATAAAATAAAGTATTATCTTAAAAGTCGCTCTCATAGGTAGAAAAATAATGGTTTCATTGTCTTCTAAATCAAAGCGTCGTTACTCTCTCGTCGACAAAATAACATAACCAAGAAAGGGAACGTGGATACGGATCACACGATAATGATAAATTATTTCTATATAGCAATTAAGCATGCTCATAGGATAACCAACATATAATAAGCAAGTAGCTTTAACATGAATCACATATGAATAAGCAGATAGCAGTTACTTAAGAAGTAAGGTACAAATCGAGTTCAAGAATACTTAAGTACCCAAACTCTCCGACGGCTTGATTACTTCATTTATTTCCTAATTGAGTTCTCCTAGTAAATTTTAAGTTTTGAAAACATTTTATCTTTCTTATGCTCTACTAATGGAAATCGATCAGTCACTTTAACCGGAGAACCGATGCTCTGATACCATTTGAAACGACCCGGGATCTCGGTTCAGGGTTAAAGAGACAATCGATAACCAAAAGTAGAAATATAGTTACGAATATTACATTTTATTTAATAAATACAGCAATCTTGAGAAGATAAGATTACAAATATAATGCGTTTGAAATAATCTATGTGATCTACTTTAACTTAATCTAAACGTCTTTGTCTCGATCCGCGTTCCCATTCCCCAAACTTGATTGACGACCTGCAGTTTTAAAATGGCAAATGCCGACGCAGTTTTGAATAAATAATCAGTAAAAACTGAGTAAATACATACTACGACATGTAAAGCAACGAGTGGCACAGAAGCATGAGTTGAAACAAATCAGAAGATTTAAATAGTAAAACTATCATATTGGAGAATTTGGATCAACTTGAAGTAACCGAGTAACAAAAACCTCTCAATTTAATAACATTGAGTAGTTGGTAAAATATCCAGAGTAAACAAGTTCATTTGAACTGATAACGATAGTACTTCATGAGTAGCCAAGATTTACAATTCATTTAAAATCAATTAGGGCATATCAAGAGCCACAAACAACATTAATAGAGGAGTCAATTTTAATTTCGACTTCAATCAACAGTTTAAATTTAGCTGAGGCGTGTCAAGAGCCACCAGCAGGATCGATGTAAACAGATGGATCACGAAATACTCACTAAGGGTTCCTTCTAGGGTCTATCAAACCCTATTTCACCCGAGCGTTAAGGGAGCCCATTCGTCAACCCCACTCACAACATCAGCTAAAAGACCTTAAGTGTCGACACCCCTATACCGTAGTGACCCTTACAAGTATAAGTAGCACTCTATAGCTCTATAAAACCCTTGGCCTCAATAACTTGGTACATTTTGGCTCATCGGGGGCGGATTTTTGAACATTGACGTTCTATCCAATAATAAGAAGCATTGCTTCAATGGTCTTAGCCATAAGAAAATGGAGGATCGCTTGACGCCTTCCACTAATAACAGTACTCTGTACATCGTCCTAAGTCTATTAGAGGTATTTTATTTCTTCTCTTTCACATAACTAGAATCAGAGTATCAAAATTTCACAAGTAATTTCCGAGAGTTCTCAAAGGAGATGAATAAAATAGTTTAACAACTTTTGAGTGGGAAACATGCATTCTCATACTATTTCATATAGCAAACATTCATTTGAAACGTCAAGCACATACGCATATTTTGATATGAAAAGGCCGTACATATGTACTTACCACTGAGATGAAGCACAATCAAAAGCAAGAAACTAAGCCTAGCACTCCGACGACAACCGCTCTCTCCTACGGGGTCGATGTAAATGAGCCTTAAGAGAGACATTTGGGACAATAATGGTGCTTGGAGAAGCTTGAAGTCCATGAGAGCTTGAAAACCCAAGACCTTGATGAGCTTAAAATCATGAAGAAGATGAAGAAAATAGCTCCCCCCATGCATAGTATGACCTTGGACTTGAGTTTTTCATGAATTTGAAGGTGAAAAATGATGTTTTGGAGGTGTTTTTGTGAGGTCAACACTCCAATCCGGGAATGGAGTTTTTTGGAGAGAGAATGGAGCTTTTGAGTGTTCTTCAATGTAGAAAATGAGTGGAGGAGAAGATGATGATGCATATGGTGTGAGAGTTAGTGTGGGAGTGTGTATGTGTGTGTGTATGTATAAGAGTAGTCATGAGGACATTATTTTATTGATGTTGAACAAAAGGATGGTAAGAGCACTTGGGGTAAAAATATCATTTACATGAATTGATGGATGGAGTTGAAATAACCAAACCAATAGTAAAAGGGGTAAAATGAAACTTTCAATTACTAACTATCGCATACAAGTTAATTTTATAAATTAGAACATTTCAAACAAGTTACTATGTGTATAAGTATCAAATCCTACATTTACAAAACTACATAAATGTCCCAAGTATACCAAATAAATTTTATAACATCAAAACTACAAAATACTCAAAAATAAACTTTTATAAAATCATAAATGTCAAATGACGCCCTTATACTTTGAAACCAATAATAAGTCAAGAACAAGTTTGAAATATTTTTTTTTAAAATTTTCAAATTTTATTTTCTTTTCGAAATGACCAAATAACCCCTAACTTAAATACGGGGTATTACATTATATCCCCCTTAAAATGAAGCTTCGTCCCCGAAGCTTAAGATTTTTTTTTTTTTTTTTTTTTGTAAAACTACGACATGCTTCACGAGAATGCAACTAATGCACATGAGAGTTGTATGCAATGTCAATACACATGCAAATTGTATGCAAGGCTAATGCATATGCAACACTTTAATTAACGAGAAACGCGCTCTCGATTGGTTACGTCTCATCTCACTCGTACAATAGTAGGGATTCAAACACAATTAGCTCATGTAAAAGGTCGGCACTAAATTTTGAAAGGTCTAGACCAACTTACAAGGTCTCACGTTTACAAGGTAATTCGAAAAGTTTTTTTCGCATTTAAACAAGTCGCGAAAGTTATAGATACAAAATACTTTGACCACAACTAACATGTCATATTGCTTGACTCATCCGTATGAAAAATATTGTCTTACTTGCATAGGATTAGATAAACCAATCACCTCAAGTGTTCCAAGCATACGAGGGAAAAAAGAACACTATGTGTCGTCACACAACGTGTCTCTCCATCACAACTCACATGTGTTTATAATGTTTCAACTTAGTCTAGACAGCGGGTACAACTCATAGTACCGTCGTACTAAGAGTCACTCCAGCGGACTGCTAAACAAAGTGGTCCATATCACTTGGCATTTGGTATCTCCGCACCAATCATTTTTTTCAATTTTTTTTTTTAAAGAATACATTTTTTTTTCAAAACTTTCCAATTTTGGAAACAACCATGTCAAATTAACTCAAATGAAATAAAATAAAGTATTATCTTAAAAGTCGCTCTCATAGGTAGAAAAATAATGGTTTCATTGTCTTCTAAGTCAAAGCGTCGTTACTCTCTCGTCGACAAAATAACATAACCAAGAAAGGGAACGTGGATACGGATCACACGATAATGATAAATTATTTCTATATAGCAATTAAGCATGCTCATAGGATAACCAACATATAATAAGCAAGTAGCTTTAACATGAATCACATATGAATAAGCAGATAGCAGTTACTTAAGAAGTAAGGTACAAATCGAGTTCAAGAATACTTAAGTACCCAAACTCTCCGACGGCTTGATTACTCCATTTATTTCCTAATTGAGTTCTCCTAGTAAATTTTAAGTTTTGAAAACATTTTATCTTTCTTATGCTCTACTAATGGAAATCGATCAGTCACTTTAACCGGAGAACCGATGCTCTGATACCATCTGAAACGACCCGGGATCTCGGTTCAGGGTTAAAGAGACAATCGATAACCAAAAGTAGAAATATAGTTACGAATATTACATTTTATTTAATAAATACAACAATCTTGAGAAGATAAGATTACAAATATAATGCGTTTGAAATAATCTATGTGATCTACTTTAACTTAATCTAAACGTCTTTGTCTCGATCCGCGTTCCCATTCCCCAAACTTGATTGACGACATGCGGTTTTAAAATGGCAAATGCCGCGCAGTTTTGAATAAATAATCAGTAAAAACTGAGTAAATACATACTACGACATGTAAAGCAACGAGTGGCACAGAAGCATGAGTTGAAACAAATCAGAAGATTTAAATAGTAAAACTATCATATTGGAGAATTTGGATCAACTTGAAGTAACCGAGTAACAAAAACCTCTCAATTTAATAACATTGACAAACCACAAGTAGTTGGTAAAATATCCAGAGTAAACAAGTTCATTTGAACTGATAACGATAGTACTTCATGAGTATCCAAGATTTGCAATTCATTTCAAATCAATTAGGGCATATCAAGAGCCACAAACAACATTAATAAAGGAGTCAATTTTAATTTCGACTTCAATCAACAGTTTAAATTTAGCTGAGGCGTGTCAAGAGCCACCAGCAGGATCGATGTAAACAGATGGATCACGAAATACTCACTAAGGGTTCCTTATAGGGTCTATCAAACCCTATTTCACCCGAGCGTTAAGGGAGCCCATTCGTCAACCCCGCTCACAACATCAGCTAAAAGACCTTAAGTGTCGACACCCCTATACCGTAGTGACCCTTACAAGTATAAGTAGCACTCTATAGCTCTATAGGTACATTTTGGCTCATCGGGGGCGGATTTTTGAACATTGACGTTCTATCCAATAATAAGAAGCATTGCTTCAATGGTCTTAGCCATAAGAAAATGGAGGATCGCTTGACGCCTTCCACTAATAACAGTACTCTGTACATCGTCCTAAGTCTATTAGAGGTATTTTATTTCTTCTCTTTCACATAACTAGAATCAGAGTATCAAAATTTCACAAGTAATTTCCGAGAGTTCTCAAAGGAGATGAATAAAATAGTTTAACAACTTTTGAGTGGGAAACATGCATTCTCATACTATTTCATATAGCAAACATTCATTTGAAACGTCAAGCACATACGCATATTTTGATATGAAAAGGCCGTACATATGTACTTACCACTGAGATGAAGCACAATCAAAAGCAAGAAACTAAGCCTAGCACTCCGACGACAACCGCTCTCTCCTACGGGGTTGATGTAAATGAGCCTTAAGAGAGACATTTGGGACAATAATGGTGCTTGGAGAAGCTTGAAGTCCATGAGAGCTTGAAAACCCAAGACCTTGATGAGCTTAAAATCATGAAGAAGATGAAGAAAATAGCTCCCCCCATGCATAGTATGACCTTGGACTTGAGTTTTTCATGAATTTGAAGGTGAAAAATGATGTTTTGGAGGTGTTTTTGTGAGGTCAACACTCCAATCGGGGAATGGAGTTTTTTGGAGAGGAATGGAGCTTTTGAGTGTTCTTCAATGTAGAAAATGAGTGGAGGAGAAGATGATGATGCATATGGTGTGAGAGTTAGTGTGGGAGTGTGTATGTGTGTGTGTATGTATAAGAGTAGTCATGAGGACATTATTTTATTGATGTTGAACAAAAGGATGGTAAGAGCACTTGGGGTAAAAATATCCTTTACATGAATTGATGGATGGAGTTGAAATAATCAAACCAATAGTAAAGGGGGTAAAATGAAATTTTCAATTACTAACTATCACATACAAGTTAATTTTATAAATTAGAACATTTCAAACAAGTTACTATGTGTATAAGTATCAAATCCTACATTTACAAAACTACATAAATGTCCCAAGTATACCAAATAAATTTTATAACATCAAAACTACAAAGTACTCAAAAATAAACTTTTATAAAATCATAAATGTCAAATGACGCCCTTATACTTTAAAACCAATAATAAGTCAAGAACAAGTTTGAAATATAACTTTCTTAAAATTTTGAAATTTTATTTTCTTTTCGAAATGACCAAATAACCCCTAACTTAAATACGGGGTATTACAACGCATCTCTGAATTCATAGTTGTCAATATTGATGTTTTCCAATATCTATCAGCCATGTATGTAGTTGATAATACATGGCTTTATTTGTGTTGTGTAAACTTGTGAATACTGATGTTTTTCAATATCTACGAGCCATATTTGTACTAGATTATACATGACTTTAAATGTGTTGTGTAAACTACAGGGGTAACACGGATAAGTGTGCATGGTTATATCTCATCTGCAACGAACAACGGTGGAATCAGGGGTGTGTGTCGAGATGATGAAGATAACTGGCAACTTGGTTTTGTCAGAAAAATCGAAGGTGTCACTCATCTGGAAAGTGAGCTATGGGCAATTTACCACAACATCCATCTTGCTTTCGATAATAGTTGGTCCGAAATTCAAATAGAAACGTCATGTTACGTAGCTACCAAGATATTTCATTTCTTAAGACCTCCTCCACAATCCATGAAGTTTGAGATCAATGACTGTCACCAATTGCTCCGGCAAATGCAGATAGCTTTGAATCCAATAGATCCTATTGAAAACATTGTTGCAAAAAGGCTTGCAACCATCGGAGCAAATCAAACAAGTGTATGCCAAGTGTTATACGATGTTCCTGAAATAATCGAGGATCTAATTGTAGAAGACAAGTTAGAAGCTTGTACGCGCTATATGTCGTCTACTGATACAGATTAGCTGTTATTTTTGCTGCACCGAATTATTACTTGCAGTCAGGGGGGGGGGAAGCAAAAAACAATATTAATAATATATGCCTATGTTTGCATATGCTTGTGATATAATGTTTTTCCTAATTGTAAACTCAAACGAAAAAAAATAAAGAAGAAATAGAAATAGACATAATGTAAAATAATAAAAAAGTACAAAAACACACATACAAAAAGTCTCTACATGAAAATAATATCATTCCATTAACATTTAGAAACATACTGCAATTCATACATCTAATTTCTTTCACATCGTATGAATCTGATTAGTATACCATAGTATTACAAGTGTTTACATATCCGGTCTCTTCTTCGTCTGTTTATTACCAATTCCATCGCCCCCCTGCGTTTTGTTGAGAACAACTGCAGTAGAAACATTGCAATGTTTCTTATGATATTGCACATACGAAGATGTAGTAACAGAACTCCTATCATCGTCCATTTCATCCTCATTACAGTACAGCGTTGCCTCAGAACCTCTACCAGCTACTTATTAATGGTCAAGCCAGCTTTCCAGATCTGTCGATCGCCCTTCTTACTTTCACCCCCCTTGCCTGTTGCATCATTCTCCTCCCCGTCGGAAGTATCGTTTTCTCCATTCTTCTCGAGTTCATATTCACTATCTTCCGAAATTCATCCTCAGTACTTCTGCCCTGATAATCCTTGTGTGGATTGCTCATGTTAATTACTATCAGAAAATATAACTGGCCACAATTCAACATCAGTAACTTTATATATGCAAACAATACTAAAGGTTAAAAAGACGAAACTGTGTTAACAATGAAGACACATCTTGTAAAGCATTGTATCTGACATATCATTCCAAAATACATGAACCTTCAATACAGTAACAGTGTTCATTGCACACATATTTACTAATACACAATTACAATAGATTCAGTAGATGTGCATAACCTAATACAGAGTTTAAAAAATAAGGGTCATTCTTAGTACATCTACATATTCTAATAATGATTCTACGACTTAAAAAACAAACAGATAGACATAAATTAAAAAAACTAAGCACAATAGATCCATGAGCAACTACTAATTTATTGCGATTACACTATATTATAACCAATTACTGATACAAAGAAAAAAAAATACACTGCCAAACATCTAATAATTTATATGATACATAACTATCACACACAATAGCTACAAGCTATGTTTTGCCCATCTTTGAAATCTATGTGAATGCATCAATGGTGTGTGGCTGGGCAAACAGGAAGTAGCAATGTTGAAACTCCAACCATCATCATCCTCTTCTTCCTCAGAGTATATTGTAGTTTCCGGCCCTTTTCCCACCATGTATCCACTCCCCCCTGATGTATCCTCTTCGGATATATCGTTCACCTCGCTCTGCTTGTCTTCTTCTGCCTCATGATCGTCAATTTTTCTAGCTACCTCATCATCTTCCACTTGCTTCTCTGGCTCGTCTTTGCTCAGCTGCTTCTCAGGCTCCAATGTTACTACAGACTGGTCCATGGACTAGATCACGTATTGGAAAGATAAGGCCAACACAGATTTATAGGCAAGAAATACTATTTAACCACCATTAACATCACAACAGTTCTTGCTTCACATGACTCTATACATAAATAAACTATGCAAAGATACCTACTTCAATGCTGTCAACATATGCTTCCAAATATGACAGGTTACATGCATGGAACAGAGTCTGAAGACATAACAGGTTAGCATAACTAGGAAATTGAAAAATGGGCAAATGAATACGCCAATATAACACATATCAGTAAGAATACATTTAAATTCATGTAATTATTTGCAGGTATTACAGTCTATTGACATGTTTGCCGAATCCGTCTGTTCAAGTAGACAACAATGTCAAGTTGATATTCGACCAATTATGTTGAAGTATCCTGATCAAACACGAGATGTGAAAATCACTCAATCTGTGATTAACAGCACTGCAATGGTAGATCATAAGATATAAAGAACAAATTGAAATGTGTGCCTAAAGATACAACAATGTAACCTATTGCCAACAAAAAAAAAAAAAATTAAAATATCGAGTCTATTGAATATAATAAAAGATGTATAGATGTCACTGTTTGGTGTATTTAATTACTTGCAGCTAATACGTACTATTCACGTGTTTGCGATTCACAACTATACACTATAGCGGCCAGTTTAGTATTAAATCAACATTTTTGTTATGACACACCGAAATGAAATGCAAATCTATGTTATGCAATGTCAATATTGCTGTTTATTGTAACACAATAAAACCGCGTCACTGCTGCTAATCACTCTTGATCTCATTCAACATACAATATTCAGATGAATTTACTTTTTTTTTTTTGCAATTTTGAAAACATAGTGACTCTGATGGCAATTACTTGCTTCATACAGGACCTGTTCTCTAATTATAATTAAATTAACATTAAAAAAAGGAAGGAACCACTAATTTCACTCTGGATATGCTATTAAACACTCGGTACTATCCGTCTCACTCTCTCTCTCTCTCTCTCTCTCTCTCTCTCTCTCTCTCTGCAACCTTTCACCTCACAATCCTTTGCCGGACGTTTGTATCTACTACTATCTCAGGAACGCTTGATCTTTTGTACTGATCATGTTTATCCTTGCTTATTAAAAATTCTTGCTTCCCTATGAACAAATCGACACCTCCCGTTTCAATCTTCTTGTTTCTTTCACTGCTTCCTCACATGTCTAACTCTGAGTTGCAGAGACTTCGATGGTTCATATAGTTATATATTGATAACCTGTTTCTCAAATTATCAATTGCATGTGTACCCCTGTCATATGCCTAAGAATTATGTTCTGTTTCTTTAGTTTAATTACCATTGTTGGATTTATTCTGTGAAATCTCTCCCGTTCATATGAAATTAACACAGAAAATCGAGCGATGCAGATATTTTATTAATATTGCACAATGGTTTATCCATCCCAGAATATAATATTCGAACTATCACATAAATTGCATTAAGACCTCAGCTGGATAATATGCCTCAATTATTTGTTTCGATGTTTTAATACATAACTTTCATATATGTCTATTACAATTACGTATCTGAAGTAAACGTTCTATGGTATACACATAGTTGTTGACTTGTGAAAAAAAACACATAACACTTAACTACAATATCAACAGGCAATGGTTTGTAGGTGATTTTTGCGTGACCAGCTGTGTGATATGGAAACTGTTATTCAATAATATCGTAAAACATTGATAAGATAATAGATTTATACAACAGCTAAGACCACTTGATAAAATCCAAAAGTAGTTAATCACTAGATACATATGTCATCCACAACAGCACAGATGCTCTGTTAAATCGATTAATATTCATGTTTTCGTTTTCAGGATTCAATCATGAAGTTTTTCCGCATCATGATGGATACAAACATCAAAACCAACACTGTGGTAAACTACTTATACTCATGTATTCCTATGCAAATAATAATTTGTAATCCACACATGGACAAAATGACAAGCGAAAACAATTTAGCTGACAACAAGTTTACAACTGCAGAGACTACCTGATAAATTCACTCGTCATCACCGCTTTGATATGGGTGATGTTGTGAAGCTTCAGGTTTGGAATGATGACAAATGGGAGGTAAAGATCAAAGCCAAGGGAAGAGATGTATATCTTGCGACTGGGTGGAAACAATTTGCTGAACATTACTCCATATCATTTGGCTTCATGGTCATCTTCAGATACAAAGGAAATTTTGAATTCAAGGTTACGATATTCAATCTCACAACAACAGAAATCCCTCGAACTGCCAACCGTGCTCCAAACAGTGCCGTTCAAAACAAAGACAGGTTCCAGCTTTTGTTCACTTGACAATCTCTCTTATTATTGTTTACTAGAGTACTTTATGATTGTATAAATCTGACACTTTTCTTAAACAAAATCTTCATTACCTCCGTAATTTATCAGGGAAACTTCTCCCACTGATGATGTCGAGAATAGAAGTGAAAAGGAAATGAAGCAAGCTACTGCTTACAAGAACAAGAGAACCAATCCTTGCTTTGCTATCACAATCACCAAATCTCATGTTACTGAACGTGCTGGAGTGGTAAGTTTTATACTTCCACGTTTCTATTCTGCCAGGTTCATATCAACATGCATCTCCACCTATTATAAAAGTTTCCTGCTATTGCAGAACATTCCTGTTAAATTCACGAGAGAGTATCTAAAAGCTGTGACTGCTCACATTGAAATCACAAATGAGGTAGGTAATATGATATGGAATGGCAGATGCGGTCTCCCTGCTGCAGATGATATCAACAAACGTCGTATATGCTGGAAAGATTTTGCTAGCTATGGTCAAATGAACCTCGGCGATGCATGTGTTTTTGAGCTACTGGATGCTGAAATCCCAAAGTTTAAAGTAGTTGTCTTCTCTGCTTAAATAGCCCATGTAATGATGTCGAACAAAATCTGTACTATATGTAATGGTCGCTTTTGCTAAGTGTTTCATCAACAGTCATATGTATGATACTATATTATCTCTTTTGTTGAGTGTTTCACAAACACTCATATGTATGATACTATGTAATCTCTTTTGTCGACAAGCTTACTCATATCCCAGCGTGTGAAAATATGTATGCTGATAACTTAATAACTTATTTCATGTGTAACCCATATCCCATTCCTATTGTTAAGATTTTTGCATTCAATAAGTATACATTTAAATGTGATTGTGATTCAACCCGGATCCATGACTGCATATGTTTAAAATATCACAGGCGATATTCAACATCATTCCTCAGTGCTATACACTTTAACTTGCAAAGGGCATACAATTCAACTCACACCAATGCAAAATATTGAACAGTTCCACATCAGGCAATAACCAGCAGAGAAAACCATCTACAAATTCCAACCTCGAAATCCTAAAAACATTGAAATGTGTGCCATTCTATCACACGTGACAGAATTCACGGGAATAACTTGATGGAACACCCTATATAAACCACCTAATGCCCAAACATAGCTACTATGAACACACGGACGCATAATAATATTTTCCGATGGCAGTGAACAACATATCAGATGTCAGGATAACCTTGGTAAGACATTTTTCCATATAATTATCTAACGAACAATGTTATATTTGCAACTCAGCTAATGCATATTCAATTGTATAACAGCCTCTATATGGTGAAACATGGATAAAAGTATCCATAATTGGAATGCCAACAACTCAACGACCATGGTTCAATGCTTGCCGACGTTGCAAACGTGAGCGCATCGATCACACCTGCAATGAATGTGGCACCGCTGACTGCAATACAGTACTTTGGTTAGACACAAAGCAATCATACATTTTGTGCAGCACTCTTCTATTACCCACCGCATCTATAACATGCGTAACTGCTTCTATATTTCCTGTACCATTAAAGCATACACCTGCAGGCTAACAAATACTAAATGCTTTAGTGCAGTGGCCGCCTCTATGTCCAGTTGCAAGATGAAACTAGAATTATGGATGCCATAATATTTGGGCTAGCTGTGGAAACTGTTCTGGGAAAAACACTTGCAACAATATCAACAATGACTGAACATGCATGATCGTATTGTCATATAAACAACACCTATAGTCAAAAAACACAACAACCACTCCTTCGATAATTTACTTACATGACTCTCAGGAGCGGCAAGATCATATTGTAAGTGCGAATGCAAGGAGCACAACCACAAAATACTATGTCCGTATTCTCAGATGCACTCAAAACAGGAATCCAAGACTAACATGGTGGGTACTTTGCAAAATTGAACACGCCCAATAAAGCGCTACCAACATCACCATGCAAGATCGTTTCAGTATGAGCAACATCTATTCAACTACTTCAAGGTTCCCTCCATGTTGTGTTTTTTTCTGCTACTTCTATGTTTGTATTGCTATGATGATGTATTTCACTATTTCTATATTCATGTTGTTGCAATAATGTATTTATGGCTACGCAATAAAACTGGTCACTATGCACGATAACATCAACATCGTAGCACGAATAACACATGCAGTATGTTTTAATAACTTCCACGGATACTGCTGATACTAGATCACTCTACTGACAATACCAACAGAACTGGCAACTTGGTCTTATATGAAAAAATCACCAACAAAGACCAATTAGACAGTGAGATTTAGGCAAAATATCACAACATTCACCCAAGACATACCGAACATCGGTGAATGATGAAATCAACGATGGTTACATCATGCTCCGATGTGAGCACATATATCCAAATCATATGCACCACCTAGATTGTAATATTGCTACACAACTTTCAAGACCGGGAGCAGTTCAAGAAAAACACTGTAAGCTATTATATGCTGCTCCAGAAATAGTTGAAGATTTGGTAATAGAATACAACTTCGAAACTTGAAAGAACTATATTTCATCCAGCGATACAAATTAATCATCCGCTAATGTTATTATTCCACTGTTACGTTGCACTTACTAAATAAACAATCAAATTTAACTATCGTCCGAATTATTCGTGAAACCTTCACGCACATATAGATCAATGCTTACATAAATATTGTCAACTACAGTGTTATTTGTAAGCTGTACTTATGTTTAAACACAACGAATGAATCAAATTTCACGTTGTTCATGTTCAGAACAATTACATAATAAAATTAACATACCGTTATAATAATTACAGCCAACATTATTGAATACCAATACGTCCCAGCTCTTTCTTCTCATTTGATTTTTTGACCCGTATCAGGGTCACCTTGACCGGGTAATTTGGTTAGCAAAACAATACGAATTTTAGATAAATTATTCACCATATTATAGAGAAACTTTTACTCTAGAACAACATAAAAAATTATCAAAAAATTACATCGGTTTGCAATTCAAATCACCGGGTCAAAGTGACACAGTAAATAGTGGCAAAAGTCAAATTGGGAAGAAATAGCTGTGATAGACTGGTAGCAAAATCAACATACACATACCCATTAACCATAATATTTAAATTACACAAAAACTCTCCGTAGATTGATATTCTGCCAACAAACAACTAAACATATCACACATTAAGTATTGCTATCATCATGTCTGTATGTATAACATTCACTCATATGTTTTTTCCTCTTCCTGGTTTTCTTTTCTACTTTCTGTTTCTCATTGTTCATGGCAATTGAATAGCATCACATGTGATGCATCAGTCTTACACAAATCTGATACAACATCTGACATTATGGTTTCCAACCATCTTGAACTGTGCGCCACCCTATCACTTTGGTAAATAAGTAATTTACGAATGAGAGTCTTTAACTGATACGTCAACCAATGACACCCCATCTAATCAGAGAAAAATATATAATCGGTATAACTCTGTCCCAATCCTATAGTATGTTTTGAAATGTTATCATTATTCACTAGATCACTTCGACCCCGTTATTTAGATAAAAAAGTCTTACAGTACTTAGTTAATTTTTTCCGTATCGTTTTATAATAACTCTCGTTTTACCTGACCATACAAAATAAAAGCAAAATTTGCATGATTTCACCATCCAGAACACCAGGTCAGATCTACCCAATTACAGGTCAAACAGCCCAAATAGCCAAGGCTCCCATAAAAGGACAGTGAATACGACAAAATTCCTCACGGGCACTAGCAACCACCTATAAAATCCACACGTACTCAGAACATCACACAAACAATTCAACCGTGTAAGAAATAAGCACCGCAATGTCCCTTCCTAACAATGCTTCATCTGTAGAAGAAGAAACCATCAACTTCAATCTACTACGCAGTTCAACTTCTTCTTCAATACCTTCAAACATGTTAAGTGCAACACCGTTTCTTGGTGAGCTGCCACCCCGGCCAATTCCCATCACCCGACGTAAGTACACAAAACTCATCTTTACGTATTACACATATATCTATGTGCAATTTTCTTGCTAACTTACAATGACCACAGGAGTCTCTAAAATAAATGTTCATGCATTCACATCCACTGAAACTACATGCAGTGGTATCGGAGCAGTGTTCCGTGACAACATGGACAACTGGCAGCTTGGCTTCATTGGCAAGATAAATACTACCAACAATTTAGAAAGTGAACTTTGGGCAATTTATAACAGCATCTATCTGGCTTTCGATAAAAACTGAAAAAACATAGATCTACAAACTTCATGTAATGAAGCTATACAGGTACTTCATACTTGCAGAAATAGCCCTCCCTCCATGAGAAATGAGGTCCATACTGGACACATATTACTTCAGAAACTACAAATATCTTTAACTCCTACACATGTCGTACAAAACAATGTTGCCAGAAGACTTGCAATTATGGGTTCTCAGCAACCAAAACTGTGCACCATATTGTACCATGCCCCAGAAACAATCGAAGAATTGATCTCCGAGGATAAATTGGATGCTTGTACTCACTATGTTTCATCCGGTGACACAGATTAGTTGTTAATGTTTTAAAGATTCAATTTCTTGTAATGGACATCTGAGTCAGAATGAAAGTTTTGTAGTGTGGTCAATTTATTAACATGCTTTACATTTTATAATATATATCTTGCTCTTTTATCTAATGCGATGAACATATGACTTCCTCTGTACAAAATATATATATATATATATATTAGCCACCATGGTTTATAAACCACAAAACTTACCACTTTGCACATCAGTAATAGGTGTCTGGTTTGGCTTAAGTATGTGTGGAACCATGAACTTTTGAAACTTGTTCTACTCGTCACCCTTTAAAATGGAAATAATATATGTACACTGAAATTCTGCACTAACTCTTACTGATAGAAGTTTGGAATTTACAGTAGCAGAAAGTAAATCAAAGAAGATCCGTCAATAAAAATGCTTTAAGAATAATTTGGCCCGCATCTGAGAATGCTGAAAAAGAAAAAATTATGCACCTAGGTATCTAATAACCTTTGTGACTTGCTGGCTGTGCATATATTTTTGCTATGTTCCTTGCTACCTGTAGAGGTATTATTTGTTGACCGAATACCATGTTTGTCTCATTCTTTCTTTTGATATGTACGAGACAATGTGAGTATACTTGATGTATCACTCACACATTTCAAACTCGGGTATGAAATTTGTCTGGCTGAAAAGGTTTCATGCCAAACAATCGTCGACTTCAGACATGGTTTGTCCACAACATTCACAATGCTTAAATGAACATTGCAATCATCCACATGGGATGTGCTTATGATTGTTATAAAGTTTGATGTATCTCTTTGGGTACTTCTCACTTGCAATGTAATAACTGATGACATAAGAATGGATTGTTATAATTAACGTACACCATGTTAAGCATACATTTTTTACTCTTACAAAGACAATGCCGTGGAAGATATAACTGATACTATACTGTCTGTTTATTGCTCTTTCCATTGTGATTTTAAACTTTTGAGACAGCAGATTCGAAAGAGTTCCAAATCAATCAATTAATCGGAGATAGATAAATTAATTAAACATTCTTAAGTCAAAGCACTTTCAAAACAAAAAACAAGAAAGTAAACAAACATGAAAATGGGCAATGAAAATGTAATACATAATATCATTATCATATTGTAATCAGAAAGAAAGTTAGTAATACATATTACTAACTTACAGCCGGATATCCAGAACCATGGCCATAATTTCAACATATTCAAAATTACATCTTTGGTTTTATCCTGCTTACGCTAACATCATTCTCGTGATCTCTTTTCTTTTTCCCTTTCTCATCTGCCTTCGATGATAAAACTGAAGTCGCAGTATCAGATCCCCAACCATCATCTGAATATATGGTTGTCTCCGAACCTTTGCCCACCACGTATCCATGTTCGTGCCAACTCTAACTATGATTCCTCGTCTTCCTCACTATCAACTTCCTCTTCCCCTTCCTCGCCAGAATCTCCTTGTTCATCAAACTCTTTATCACTACCTTCCAACTCATCCTCACTTCCCTCAATTTCATAATCATTATTCCAATTGTTTTTACCCATTTTCCAAAGAAATTATCTTACCTCAATCTGGTATGCACCTATCTATATATAACAGATATATCACAGAATATGAATCGACCAGTTTATTTCTGCATCTAGGTTCATTGTACCTTTGCCCATTCATATTCATATACAAAGAACACACGAATGAACTCAATATGCAACTCATAGTATCTGGCACCTCTAACACAGAAAATTACAAATCATTACTGCACCTACATTAACCAAACTTATTCACATACAAATCATATACAATGTACCCAAATAACAATGCACATACACCATGATCAAATTTATGTTATGAATATATCCAAAACCATGAAAACAACTCTAACAATACCACGAGTACATTATCACAGTGTCAATAGTGGCCAACAGCGCGCAACGCGCGCGCTGCAGACCTAGTTGTATTTCAAATATCTAAAATAAAAGAGGAGTGTTTGAAATATCGTGTTTTAGTAGTTGGGTATAATAATTGTTTTCTTGGGAGAAAAAAGTATTATATGGAAAGTAATATCAAATATCTACTTATTAACTTGTTATGAACTTGTATATCATTTAAATTAAAATATCGTGTATCTGAAATTAGTCTTTCTAGCTAAACTAACACTTTATCAAGATTTCTCTTTTCCTATTGTTGGTAGTAATTATAATATCCAACATTTTAAGCATTTCTTCGCCACTTCGATAAGAATTGATTAATATCAAGTAATTTCAAGAATAATTCTCTGTACAAGAGTATATGACATAAAAGCGGGTTTATTGGGCTTTATTGGGGAATCGCGAGAGTTTGACCTAGTTATGCGACGTAACCGAGCGTCTATACGGTAAAAGTGCCTTCTTTATTGAGATATAATTTGGTTTTAATTATAAATTGGTAATTGTAGACGACAAGTTCATAGACGAGGATGACGAAAGTTCGTAGGAGCTTTACGTGTTAGTCGCTGTGGAATAAGGTAAGTGAACATGCCAAGCCTTGCGTGCCAAGTTCCTTTCGTGTCGTCATATGATTTTTAATACTTGTCTCAAAATATCTTTACTATTTTTTTATCTGCTTATGATTTCCTTGCATTTTAAAGATGTTGATTTTACTTTTATATTGTCACACGGATAATAATAATGCGTAATAACGTAAAGTGGAAAGAGCTGTGCGAGAGAAGCTTATTATTATCGGGTTGACTTTGTTCACTCGACATGTGATTATTATTATCGGGTTGACTTTGTTCACTGGGCCTGTGATTATTATTGTCGTGTTGACTTCGGTCACTCGGCCTGTGTATTATTTTTAACCCGGTCGCAACCTGCCGGGTTGCTCCATGTACTCACCTCTTTGGCCGCAAGAAGTCTTAGGAGGGTGCCGTAACTTAAGGACTTGGAGTATGGGAGATGTAGTTCTTATCAGTTCTTCCCCGTATCAACAAAGTTAACAATACAGTTTCTCTGAGATTTGGATATTTACTAAAGAAAAGAAGAAAGAGATTGGGACTAATTCTCCCCGTTTGAAACTTGAGAAAGAAAGTTAAAGAAAAATAAATTTACATTTGAAGATCCTATTTTATTCTTCAAGTTCACTTTTTATAGTTGATTACTCCTTGTTATTGTTATGAAGCATGCCTCATCTTCTGTTTTACGAGCTTGGGTGTCACTTACTCAGTATTTCCATGCTGATTTTGAAAATTGCGGTTCCTATTTCCTTCCCACTGCAGGTTTAGAAGCTGAAGACTGTGATGTAGCTGGGTACGAGACTCACTTAGTTGGATTTCACCATGAGTAGAATCTAGCATAGTTAGAAAGAATAATGTAGTTGTTCTGGAAACACTTTTGTAATAACTAGTGAATCTTTGTGATGTTTAATGTTATGTAATAAATAAATATTTTGGGATGTTACGCTTTTGATTTCCGCCTTTAGTTTTAGCATCGCCTTCCCGGTCTTGTGCGAGCCGGATAAGGGGGTTGTTGCAGGTGGTATCAGAGCAGTCGTTCTAGATTAAAACTTGTAGGGCAACTTACAATGAACATAGGGCAAGATAATTAAAACTTGAAAAGCCGCAGGGATTATGGGTAGCCTAGGTCTCGAATTTTTCGCCCACCCTCATCCTTTGATGTTGTTTGCAAAAATTTCGTTTTGTTGTTTGATTGATGAATGTTATCACTGTGACATAAATTGAGAAGTATTGATTAAATTCCGAATTATGGAAGAGGTATTGAGTTATCTGATGAGACAAGTTATGCTATTCCTGTAATGGGGAAATGAGATGTAATTTGAATTATGGTTGATTTAAAACGATGAGTTATATGTGTATCTCTGAATATAGTTATATTTTGCGTGTTCTGATGTGGATTAACTTGTGTGTTCATTGCTGGATGAATGATACTCCTACGATTGAGGAAATTTAGTTTGAATTATAGAAGTTGGATTGTGGATAATGTATTGCTTTATTTGAGATTGACAAGTTATTTGTGAGGTTCATATGAATTGTTGGATGTGGCACACTATGTGATATTTAGTATTTCACGTGTGATAGTTATGATGATTGTTTATTTATAAGATGATCCTTGAGGCCATGATTGGATGAGAAACGATATAATAAGAAAAGTATAGGAATGCGACTGGTAGACCATTGTGTTGCTACATGAAGACGAGTTGGCAAGAATGGATGGCTCAGGATAATTACAGTACGGTTCATCTTTTGGACTATTCAGGCAAGTGGGACAAATAAGTGAGCCCAAAAGACTTCACGAGAAAAGAGGACCTCGTTGAGCTTGTAGACTGGATCTTGGGAATTGACAAAATTCTAAGGGACAGTAGAATGTCCTAAAGGCCAAAAGGGTCAAACTGCGTAGTATTTTATTTGAAAAAGTGAAGTGAACCTCTGAAGGAGGAACTGAAAAGAAGCTCTGTTGGCAAGGCCCTACCTAAACTGGGAAGCAGTTCAGGTTGCTCTCAGACCTTGCTTTTACCCTGGCTAGGTAAGAGCGAGGAAGCATCAAGAGTTCATGAACTCAAAAGTCAGACAGTAGCTCGGCGACGAATTATTTCAAAAGTTTGTACGATTTGGGTGATCAGCAGATAAACCAATGCGGAAGTCACCAGGAGCCACTTCAGCATAGCAATCACAAGAATCATCAACAGTATGGAAATTAATAACTCGGGGATCGACATAACAGGAATACACGTGCTTACGACGTTCTTAACCGTGACCCTTGGGGACTAAATGAGACTCTGACCACCTAAGTAACTAGAGGTGACTACGACCTTACTAGATACTATGTGTGCTTCAAATTCCGATTACTTGCTATATGGAAATAACTTTCTTGCCATATGATGTTGACGCTGATAATTAGTATATGTTGGGTGGTTTATTCTCCCTGTTATTTGTCTGATTTTAGCTTCGAGGACGAAGCTCTGCTTAAGGGGGGAAGAATGTAATACCCCGTTTAATTAAAAATGGTAAAACGGTAATTTTAGATGCCTAATAAGTATTTTATTTGCAAAGTAATATTTGGGTAAATCATTTACTTTTGTTAGTGTGAGATTTTAGAAAAATAATGGATTAGTATTCGCGAGTAAAACCTCGAGCGTTTCGTTAAATTTTTAGTTTTAGATTCTTTAACGCGTGTCCGAACACCGCGAGAGTTGATAGGCTTGTCACACCCTATCACTCTATCATTTTGATACCTCCACCATACGCAATTATTGCTAAAAACTATTATTTTTTTTGCATTTCAAATTGCCAGAACCTTTTTCTTCTTCTCCTTCGTTTTCTTCACGACAAAGCCTCCATCACCGCCTTCAACATCACCGCCCCTATCGCCATCATCTCTACTTCCTCTCCAAGCAACCCTGGGTATAAAGTGAGCCTCAAACCTCCCTCCTCGCCCCAGCAGCCACCACCACAGCCAACCTTCATCACCACCGTCACTTTCACAAACGCCACTACCATTGTTGAAGTGTAAACCCACTGCCACCTCTCTCTCTAAACTCTCTGCCTCTTTCTCACTCTATCTCCCTCTGATCTTTGAAGGCAGTAGCAGCAAAAACAGAGCAGAGGTGGCAGCAGCCGCTAGCACCACCACGTCCACCATCTTCACCGGCGACAAGAACTCGAGAGAGTAAACCCTCCTCTCTCTCTCATCGTATTTCTACCCCGTCCCTCTCTGCACTCTATATTGCACCCCTATGTTTTAATACAGAGTCCAAAAGCCCAAAAAAAAGGAGAAGAAGGAAGACCCACCGCCGCATCTCCATTGTTGCCGGCCAAAGCTCCGACCGAGCTCCACCGGAGAGGTCCAACGCCACCCACCCTCTTTCATTGCTTCCAGTAGAATCCTAGATAGACGACCAGATCAGTAGGAGCCTCAGACCAAGCTAGAAAAGCCATTAAAGCCGGCCACGAAGCTCAACTCCGGCGACTCCAACGTCAAACTCCGACCCGCCTCAATTCTTGACCATTTCCAGCCATTTTTGGCCTAGGTATGTTCTAAACCTCCTAATTAGTCGTTATACAAAAGTCAAAATTCCATCTTTCTAGCTTAAATCCGAGTTTAGATTATTAAAATTGATGTTGTTCTTGAAGGGGGTTAAAGTGTTATTTTCTGAAACCTATGGGGAGGGAGTTGTCTTTTATAAAACTTGTTAGGGGCTGAGTTGTCTTATGGGGAATCTAGTGGGAAACTTACTATAGTTTCTACAACCTATATCTGTCATATATTGAATTATTCTTACAACTATTCTCAATATTTGATAAATTGTATTTCAAATATCTAAAAGAAAAGAGGAGTGTTTTAAATGTTCTGTTTTAGTAGTTGGGTAAAATAATTGTTCTCTTGGGAGACAAAAGTATTCTATGGAAACTAATATCAAATAAATACTTATTAACTTGTTAGCAACTTGTATATCATTTAAATTAAAATATCGTTTATCTGAAATTAGTCTTTCTAGCTAAACTAACATTTTATTAAGATTTCTCTTTTCCTATTGTTGCTAGTATATATAATATCCAATATTTTAAGCATTTCTTGGCCACTTCGATAAGAATTCATTAATATCACGTAATTTAAAGAATAATTCTCTATACAAGAGTATATGACATAAAAACGGGTTTATTGGGCTTTATTGGGGAATCGCGAGAATTTGACCTAGTTATGCGACGTAACCGAGCGTCTATACGGTATAAGTTTCTTCTTTATTGATATATAATATGGTTTTAATTAGAAATTGGTAATTGTAGACGACAAGTTCATAGACGAGGATGACGAACGTTCGTAGGAGCTTTACGTGACAGTCGATGTGGAATAAGGTAAGTGAACATGCCAAGCCTTGTGTGCCAAGATCCTTTCGCGTCGTCATATGATTTTTAATACTTGTCTCAAAATATCTTTACTATTTGTTTACCTGCTTATGATTTCCTTTCATTTTAAAGATGTTGATTTTACTTTTATACTGTTACACGGATAATAATAATGCGTAATAACGTTAAGTGGAATAAGTTGTGCGGGAGAAGCTTATTATTGTCGGGTTGACTTTGTTCACTCGGCCTGTGGTTATTATTGTCGGGTTGAATTTATTCACTCGGCCTGTGATTATTATTGTCGTTTTGACTTCGGCCACTCGGCATGTGTATTATTTTTAACCCGGTCGCAACTTGCCGGGTCGCTCCATGTACTCACCTCTCTGGTCGCAAGAAGTCTTAGGGGGTGCCGACACTTAAGGTCTTAAAGTATGCGAGATGGTAGTTTTGATCAGTTCTTCCCCGTATCAACAAAATTAACAATATAGTTTCTCTGAGATTTGGATATTTAATTAAGAAAAGAAGAAAGAAATTGTGACTAATTCTCCCCGTTTGAAAGTTGAGAAATAAAGTTAAAGAAAGAGAAATTTACATTTGAAGATCCAGATACATTCTACAAAAAGGGGGGTTGTTGCATATCTTCCAGATAAATTCTACAAAAAGGTATCATTTAAGTGAGTAATTACGTTGCTAATTATGTATTTGGGTGGGTGATATTATAATATATAATCATTATTATATAACACAAGGGGATTATATAATTTAATTTATGCATTTGTTAGAAACAATGCATTTCATCTCAAAAAAAAAGAAAGAAACAATGCATCGTATTCATTAAAAAAGGCGGAACCGGTTAGACCTACTTGTAGTCTTGAGAAATTATAATGAAATGGGATGACGTGATGATTGACCATTGTGAAATAATAATAAACAGAGATTTAAATCTCAAAATTGAGAAATTATAAACTTTAAAGATCAAAATTTGAGAAAATCATGCTTAGTCAACCTGCCATACCAGATTTTTTCTTATATGCTCTCATTTGTCGCACTGCCACTGTTTTTGATACTTAGTTGTTCTTATATGATATTTTACATATATGTTGAAAATATAAGTTATATCTCAAACAATGATTGCTCCGTGTGGATAGTTATGTTAAAATAGAGGGTTAGAGCAAGAGCAATTAATAACGACGAACGAGAACAAAAAAAAATAACGTGGTTCACTAGCAAAGTAGCTAAATATGTCCACGGTAAAAAAACTCGATATATTGATGAGAGAGCTGATTATAATCACGAGATACACCACACTATGGCCAAAGGCCATAACGAACACCCACAAAACTATACCCACGACTCATGACTCTGTTTATAAAATTAAGACTTAACTAGTGCCCAAAGTAATACCATGAAATATACCAAAAGGGATTAGAAAACAACCCAAACTAAAGCTCAGACTATCATGCTGTTGTTCCTTGCTCCTTTCTTGTTGCTTCGTCAATTCTAACTAGCTAGCTATTTGGATCACTTTCATAACAATTTCAACATTTGTTTCTTACAATTTACAGCTTTTTTCTATTACTGATAATAATTCGTGCAGATGTTCTTAAGTATAGTCATATTACGCTATTGTGGTACTTTAGAGAAAATCTCAAAGAAATAAATGGGGGGTATAGGAGATATTTGAAGAGTTTTCATCTTCAAGAAAATCATAAATGTAATATGTATATCAGCTTTGAATTATTAGTGAAGAAATGTGACTTTTTCTTCATAAATTATGCACAAAATCATTTATCCATTTTTATTCATCCTCTTTCTTCTTCTCGTTGTGATCACTTTTGCTTGGTACACAATTTTTTTAATATCCCTTACGTGTGTTTTCTTAAATATAATGTTTAAGATTAATTTGCATACACAAGTTACTTCTAAAATACTACTACCTTGCATTATGAGAAATTGATTTTGTACCATCATGAGATTTATTCAAATTGTTAGTTAGGAAAAATATATTATTATTTTTAGTAAATTTAGTATTTTATTGTTCTTTGCGATAGCACCTATAAGACAACTGGTTTGCCTCCATAACATCCCACTCTAATTGTAATTTGAGTGTTGATTCACTATCTTACCCAGAGAAATTTGAATTTATTAAAAAAGACATAAGAAGGATATTTTTTTTGCCCATTTTTTTATTTTTTAAACTTCCTTTTAATTATGTCCTTTTGAGATAATAATAGTTTTTTTTTTTTTTTTTTTTTTTTACATCTTTTTATGTGTGATTGTTGTGTTTTTGGCATTCAAACACAACGGATATATGTGTTTTTTGTAAAAAGCTCACTAAGGACCCATGTGAATGTGTGAATGAACAAAATATGTGAATGTAGAAGTTACCTTAGCTGTACTGACTGGTGATGATCACAAATGCTGAAGGTTGCAGCGTCTATACGGCATCCACACGAAAATCTTAAACAGTCTTCCTCTTCACCGATGCTAGTCTGCTGGAGGAAGGTCTATGACTTCGTCTCACAAAATATGTCAGGCGGAAGTGGCTGCTCGAATCTTTCTCTCTCTCTCTAAAAACCCTAGCTATTGCATATTATATACGAATATTCTTGAAAATCATAATAACCATAGCCTCGAGTACACATAATTTATGGGGATGAGAATGAATTTGACTTGCCCTTTAATCCTTACTGTAAGATCAGGTTCTGCAAGTCTTGAAATAGTTCATCTATTTCAAGGCCTTGAACCAGCTTTCAAAGCCTTGAATCAGTTATCAGAGGCTTGAAAGCTATTTTCAAGGCCTTGAAACTGGATTCAAAGCCTTGAAACCGCTTAACCTGTGTGAACATTCTCAGGGGGAGTTTTCTGCAAGCTCTCTGCATTGATTCCCACTCTATATTTCATGTGTTTGATTCATTGTTTTTTGATGAAAGACAAATTATTCTAACACATTTGAAAGTAGAATATCATCTGTCTGACTTTGATATTGCAGGAAATTTTGTTTCTAAGCTTTGCAAGATTGTTTCCTAAACTGAATTGCTGCAGATTTGGAAATAGTTGGACACTTTGATCCTGTGATCAATCAAACGTTCGTGACATCTTCTCATGGTGTTTAAATGAAATATTACAACAAAATCTCTGAAGATTGTGATCATCCAACCGTTGGAGAA
This sequence comes from Linanthus parryae, assembly GCA_023055425.1. Classification (NCBI taxonomy): domain Eukaryota; kingdom Viridiplantae; phylum Streptophyta; class Magnoliopsida; order Ericales; family Polemoniaceae; genus Linanthus; species Linanthus parryae. The sequence continues at coordinate 3,156,677 of JALGPY010000015.1, forward strand.
GATTTCAAAGTAGTCAAACTTTGTTGCCTACAAAATAGGAAGTTTGTTGCTGAAAATCTGGGGAGATTTGCAGAGCTGTTTGAAGTTTAAATAGAGGTCAAATCCGAAGCAACAAGACACAACACTCAACGGGGAAAAACATAGAAAGAGTTCTGGATTGATAAGCATAAAAGAAGTTCATCATTCTTCCAATCCATTCACAGAAGACCACTGCATACTTCACTGCATTTTCTACACTCTAAGTGTTCTTCTGTATTGTACTCCATTGGTAGATCATTTCTGTATTATCTCTACATTAATTCTCAAGTATTCTTAAAAGTGAACAATGGATAATTCTTAGTTAATCAGTTAGCTAGAGCAGGTACTAGACAGGTTAGGAAAAACCACAAGATGTAACAGAGTAAGGGAACTCTCTGTGCTTGAGTTCTACGGCTTAGCTTTTGATTAATAAGAATTGTGTTGAAAATCCTGCAGGGATTGAATCCCTGAGGTAGAGACGTAGGTCCAAGTGTACTGAACTCTATAAATCATTTGTCTCTTGCATTTATAGTTCATTATTTTTCTCAGTATTTACAGCATACAAACTGTCTGTTTGTCAAGGGTTTGAACTTGTTTTCAAGGCCTTGAAAAAGGCTTACTTGCCTCATACAAACTGCATGTCATCCAAGCCTTGAAATTGTTTTCAAGGCCTTGAACTTCACTGTTTTCACAAGTTTTCATCTTCCTAGCTAGCTTTGCAAAAAGTTGGCATACTCTAGTCAACTCCCCCTTCTAGAGTATCTTAGCTACATTAACACCTGCACACTCACACTTTCAATTGGTATCAGAGCTTGTATCATAGTATAGATTTAACCATCTATTGATCATGAGTACTGCAGGTGATGATGATTTCTCTCAGGGAAGAGCCGCAAACAGACCTCCTCTATTTTGTGGAGAAAATCTTGCTCACTGGAAAGCTTTGATAAAAATGTTCATCATTGATCAAGACATGGAGCTTTGGACCATTATACAGAATGGACCTCACACTTTCTACACAGAGAAAGATGGGATTAGAACTCCCAAATCTGAAGACTTACTCTCCTCTTCTGAATTAGAGCATTATTCTAAGAATTACAAAGCTATAAACATCTCATATTGTGCTTTGAGTACATATGAATTCAACAGGATTTCAGGCTGCACTACTGCCAAATAAATCTGGTATAAATTTGTGGTTACTTTTGAAGGAACCAGTCAAGTGAAGCAGACCAAGATCAACATCTATCTCAGGAAATGTGAGCTGTTTAAGATGAATGCAGATGAGTCTATCAGAGACATGTTCAAGAGGTTCACAGACATTGTTAACAACCTTGATTCACTGGGAAAACATTTTTCCAATAAAGAAAAGGTGAGGAAGATTCTAAGAATTCTTCCAAAGGAAAAGTGGGAACCAAAGACCACATCAATTGAAGAAGCTCAGAACCTCTCAACTCTACAACTTGATGACCTACAAGGGAAGCTTCTGACACATGAAATATCCATGAATGAAGTTGATGGAGAGCTACCAGAAAGTGTCAAGAACCTAGCTCTCAAAGCCAAGGAAAATTAGAGAAATCAAAGCCTTGAAACTGAGGATGGTGATGATGAAGATCCAATTGCCCTGATTTCCAAAGCATTGACAAGAATTATCAAAATGAAGAAAAACTTTGGAAACATAGACTTCAACAGAGAGAGGAATAGACCATCTAGTAGCAATGAATACAAAGGTAAGTCTTCTACACAAAATAAATCAAAAGTTATGAACTGCTTTGAATGTGGTGATGCAGGACATTTGATAAGAGATTGCCCACACAAGAAAAACATGAGCTTTCAAAAGAAAGACTGTGACAGAAGAAAGGAACCTATGATAGCATCATGCAGTGATTCAGATAGCTCTAGTGAATCTGAATCTGAAGAAGAACATGCCAACCTATGCTTCATGGCCAAGCATGATGAAAGTTCAGAGAAGAACATTGAGGTAATGGTAAACTGTCTGATTTCAAAACCAAATGAAGCTCTTTCAGAATATCTCAGACCAATGCTTTTAAATGAGGAAGATTATCTGAAAGAGATCAGACTTTTGAAGGAAAAAGTTCACGAGCAAGCAAAAGATAACATACAACTTGTTTGCTTAAATCAGAATCTTGAAATCTCACAGAAGAAAACTGACAGTGATTTCAAGGCCTTGAAAACTAGTTTCAATGCCTTGAAAACAAAAGTCAAGGATGTAGTCACTGAAAACTCTTTAATGAGTAACAGCCTTGTCAATCTAAGACATCAGATTGGTGAATTAGATAAACAAAAGACTACTCCTGCTGAGAAACTTCAAGAATCTGAATTGGTCAAAGTTAAGCTCGCTGGATCAGAATACAAGTTGAACTTGATTCTTGGAGGAAGTTCACAGTCTATTCACAAAGCTGGTATTGGATTCAATCCAAATTTTCCAAGGAAGAACAATACCAGATTTGTGAAGGCTGGAAACAAAACTTCTCCTACATGTCATTACTGCTGTAAAACTGGTCATGTTAAAATGACTTGTCTTTTCAGAAGAAGAGACCCTCACATAATGAGTAACACTTTTCCCTTTCAACTCAAAGGACAAGTTAAGAAGATTTGGGTTCCTAAAGGGGTTAGACCACCTAACATGGTTGATCCTGAATATGAATCCAAATTCCACACTTGGTCTAACAGCTGGGTAAGGCAAAGATTGGTGTTTGCAGGTTGTCACCAACATCAAAGAGCATAAGTGGTTCATGGACAGTGGTTGCTCAAGAAACATGAGTGGAAAGAGATCTCTATTCTCAGAATTGAAAGAGCAATCTGAAGGTTCAGTTACACTTGGTGACAAAGGCAAATGCAATATTCTTGGTATTGGTAAAGTTGGTACAAATTCTGAAAACTCTGTTTCTGATGTGTATCTAGTTGAAGGTTTGAAATTTAACTTGCTTAGTGTATCTCAGCTTTGTGACAAATGGCAACAAAGTTAATTTTTGATAAAGAGAAGTGTGTGGTGCAAAATGAGAAATTAGGATATTGCATTCTCACAACCTCTAGATCAAACAATATTTATACTTTTCAGACTAAAAAAGTTGCAGGTGAAAGTTTGAAGTGTCTCAAGGCCTTGAAAGAGGATTCAAAGCTTTGGCACAGGAAGCTTGATCATATCAGCTTGCACACTTTGAACAAGTTGATTTCCAATGACTTGGTAAGAGAATTGCCATCCGTTAATTTCAAATAAGATGAAATGTGCAAAGCATTTGCTCAAGGAAAACAGACCAGAAGCTCCTTCAAGCCAAAGAAAGGTAAAAGGTATATGCTAGTTGTTGTAGATGATTTTTCTAGATATACTTGGGTTATGTTTCTCAAAGAAAAATCTGAAGCACTCTCTGAATTTTCAAAGCTTTGCAGAGAACTTAAAAACATGAAAAACATGTAGCTTCAATTAGAAGTGATCATGGTAGAGAATTTGATCAATTAGAATTTTATTTGTTCTATGATAAGCATGGTATTACTCACAACTTTTTATCTCCGGTGTTATTGAAAGAAAGAACAGGACTCTTGAAGATATGTCAAGAACAATGCTCCTTGAGAACAAGCTGCCAAAACATTATTGGGCAGAGGCTCTGAATACAGCAAACTATATATTGAACATGTGCTTGATCAGACCTATTCTGAAGAAGACCCCCTATTAACTATTCAAAGGGAGGAAGCCAAACATTTCATACTTCAGACCCTTTGAATGTACTTGTTTTATCCACAACAATGGAAAAGCCAATCTTGGTAAGTTTGATGCAAGAAGTGATAAAGGTATATTTCTTGGTTACTCTCTCAATAGCAAAGCTTATAGAGTTTACAATAAAAGAACCAAACTAGTTCAAGAGAGCATTCATGTTATTTTTTTATGAAAGCTATGATGGTTCTTTGAGTGAAAATTTTGCAGACTTGAATTTGAACAAGCATGAATCAGAGGTAGAGATTGAGAATCGACTGAGATTCAAGAAAGGCTCAGAAGAAAACAGGAGAAATTTTCAAGAACTTGAAAATGGTGCTCAATGCCTTGAAAATAAGCCTCAAAGCCTTGAAAAAGATGATCAGAAGGATACAAGTGACAGAGCCACTACTTCAAGACCAGAGATGATCTATGGAGAGCCTGAACCATGGTCTCAAAGAAATATATTTAAATATATCTCATCTCATCCAGTTGACGATATCATTTCAGATCCAACCACTGGTACACAAACTAGATCACAGTTGAAGAACTTATGTGCTTTTAATTCTTTTATCTCTCTTGTAGAACCAAAAACTGTGAAAGGAGAATTACAAGAAGCAGAATGGATCATTTCTATGCAAAGTGAACTCAATGAGTTTGAAAGGAATAAGGTTTGGAACCTGGTTCCTCCACCTACAAACCAGTCTGTCATTGGTACCAGATGGGTGTTAAGAAATAAGTTGGATGAAAGTGGAAAAGTGATCAGAAACAAAGCAAGGTTAGTTGCTCAAAGTTACAACCAAGAAGAAGGTATTGATTATGAGGAAACTTTTGCTCCTGTGGATTCAAAGCCTTGAAACTGGATTCAAAGCCTTGAAACTGCTTAACCTGTGTGAACATTCTCAGGGGCAGTTTTCTGCAAGCTCTCTGAGTTGATTCCCTCTCTATCTTTCAAATGTTTGATTCATTGTTTTTAGATGATGAAAGACAAATTATTCTAACACATTTGAATGTATAATATACTCTATTTGACTTTGATATTGCAGGAAATTTTGTTTCTAAGCTTTGCAGGATTGTTTCCTAAAATAGTTGGACACTTTGATCCTGTGATCAATCAGACGTGCATGACAGCTTCTCATGGTGTTTAAATGAAAGATTACAACAAAATCTCTGAAGATTGTGATCATCCAACAGTTGGAGAAGATTTCAAAGTAGTCAAACTCTGTTGCCTATAAAATAGGAAGTTTGTTACTGAAAATCTGGGGAGATTTGCAGAGCTGTTTGAAGTCGAAATAGAGCTCAAATACGAAGCAACAAGATAGAACACTCAACGGGAAAAAACAGAGAAAGAGTTCTGGGTTGACAAGCATCAAAGAAGTTCATCATTCTTCCAATCCATTCCCAGAAGACCAATGCACGTTTCACTGCATTTTCTACACTCTAAGTGTTCTTCTGTATTGTACTCCATTGGTAGATCATTTCTGTATTATCTCTACATTCATTCTCAAGCATTATTCAAAGTGAAAAATAGAGAATTCGTAGTTAATCAGTTAGCTAGAGCAGGTAGTAGACAAGTTAGGGAAAACCACAAGCTGTAAAAGAGTAAGGGAACTCTCTGTGGTTGAGTTCTAGGGCTTAGATTTTGATTAATAAGAATTGTGTTGAAAATCCTGAAGGGATCTAATCCTTGAGGTAGAGACGTAGGTCCAAGTGGACTGAACTCTATAAATCACTTGTCTCTTGCATTTATATTTTATTATTTTTCTCAGTATTTGCAGCATACAAAACTGTCTGTTTTTCAAGGGTTTAAACTTGTTTTCAAGGCCTTGAAAAAGGCTTACTTGCCTCATACAAACTGCATTTCATCCAAGGGCTTGAACTTGTTTTCAAGGCCTTGAACTTCACTGTTTTCACAAGTTTTCATCTTCCTAGCTAGCTTTGCAAAAAGTTGACATACTCTATTCAACCCCCCCCCCCTCTAGAGTATCTTAGCTACATTAACACATGCACATTGACACTTTCACTTACAGTTATGGTTAGTTTACATTTAAGTCTAACACTATCTTTGTGACACGATCCAACCGCAAGTGTACGGCTGCCGCGTGTAGTAATATCCGATAATCCGGGTTTGTCGAACCAAAGGGACTTGTCGTGACTCAATTAGTATTCTTAACTTTATGTGGGCAAGTAGTAGAGATTGTTTGACTAATCTAAGAAAGTAAATAACAAGCTAATTATTAAAATTGAGACTAATACGAGGGATAAGTATCACGATATCTCTACGGGTCACTAGGTATTTCACACTTTGACGGATTTATGCTTTGTTAACACGATGATTCTTTAATCTAACTAAACGAGCACGAATGTGTTGAAGATGTCTCAACCAACACCAATACTTAGAATAACAAAGCCGATTTCTCTAGCCTAATCAAGTTCAAGTATGCATTAAGATCATTAATCTACTCTTTGTTCTTAGCTAACTAGCAAGATTTCTCAACCCTAGATACGGCTAGTGTGTATTTCAAGACTCCGGGCAAGAAACATTGATGTCTCTAATGTTATAAACCTAAATCAATCCTTTCAATACGTCTACCGATAGTAAAGATGAATTTAAGCGCATAAAATACACATAGCTAGATAAAAAGTCATCTATTAAGCTCAAAGCATGAAATCAAATCCATAAATCACCAAACAAAGTGATCAAACCCTAGCTCCCTACGAGATACCCTGAGAAAAGTGTTAAGCTACGCATATTCATGATCACAAATACAATAGTTTGTGTGATCATGTACAAAAATAATGAAAAGATAAGAGTAGAGGGATCAGACGGATGAATTCTCGCTTCCACGACGAACTCTAGCTCCAAGTTTCTCCTCCAATCTTCTTCTCTGCGTCACCCTCTGTTATAACCTGCCTTCTAGGTCTAAGAACTCGTTTTTCAAGGCCTGGGCACGATTTTTAATGTATTTTGACCGAATTTGCAATTCGGCCCCTCCAGTTTGCAATTCTCGGCCAGAATTCATAAGCTGACTTTGCGCGGGCCTTTTCTACCTCATCCAGACTCCGGTTTGGGCCCATAATATATCTTTGGAAAACCCTGAATGTCTGCTTTCCAATGGCGTAGGCCTTGATCCAAAATTTTATACGTAACTTCAGATACATCCTGAAGAGTGCACACTGGTCCAGTGAAACTTAACCAGCTTTTCTTCGTTTTTGTGTCAACTTCGCCGGACCATATCTTTCTCGTCCGAACTTTGATTGAGCTTCATGACCTACCGTTGGAAAGATATTTAAGTATAATTTCATTTGACACCGGTCTTACTATAGCAGGTTTTCTAGAACTCAAGATATCATCAAAATAGTGAAGGATGGTCACTTTTGCTCCTCTAACTTTGCTTCTCTTGCGTACTCTTTGACTTCCGAAGCTCATTTCTTCTCTCGAATTGCTCTCCTCATGCAATGTTCCTGTAAATCACAACACTAACACTAACGCGAAGATCAAATGTGACAAAATCATACAAATCATCAGTAAAACTATTCAAGAAACGCCCGGATTGTACGTTTAAGCTCTAAAACATCATAAAACTCATTTTCTTCTCAAATAAGCACGAAATCCGTCACATTGCACCGAAACACACACAAATAACAATATAAAGTGTATATAGGATGAATCTTATTAAGGAGTTATCACTTTGCTCTTAAGTCCTATTAATGAGATATTAGTTCCAGTTTGATCCATTTGTTTGTGTGACCTTTAGGTTCCTAACTATGTTGCCATAACAATTACAAATACCAAGAGATATCTAGAATACACCAGTGCTACCGAAGTACTAGGATGCTAGTGATCTCACGAACATCTATGATCAAAGTTACAGTGTCGTATAATCCCTTTTTCCATATATTAAGTAACATGAGCATATTACTATGGAAACTTCTCTACCTGTACCACTGGATAAAATTGCTTAAGCCTTCAAGGTGAAAGTAGTAATCCACAAGGTTTACTATATATTAAACATCTAATCCGACAATATATGGATATGCGGAATATAACAATCCCTCTCCTACCTTATATACTCGTCGTTCTCGTCGAGTGTGCATTCACGAATCCTCTTATTGGCTGGGGCGACCACAATGGAATCCTTACGGGGCCAGGGTTTGTTGTGATACCTTTTGCAACAGTTCGAGTAGGTTATCGCCGCAATTTCTTTATCGTACCATCGAATAAAAATACATAAGCCTTGAAGGTACCTCTAGTAATCCACAAGGTTTACTATATACCTAAAATCTAATCCACAGTATCTAGATGTGGAAGGGGATATTACATATTCATAGTAGACACAAGACATGGAGTGTCACACTTGTATATTCAAGTTATAATTTCTCAATTTCCTGAGTAGACTTAGACGAACAAGTTACATCAATATCTCATATTGATTCATTTGAGCACGACCATGCATTTTCCTAAGTCACACTCATCGAGTTGCCACAAATATTTACTCCCGATATGTACGAGGGATAAATTATATCTACATCACTCATACCCTCAACATGATTCATAGCTACCCAATTACCGACTTTATAATCACCTTATTACAACGTGATGTTTAAAATATCATTGTCACTATGAGAAACACTTATGATACGCACATGACATTTCCAGTTGTGTTCTCATGGAGGGTTGATCTACTACGCCATTACACCTAATGCGTACCCTACCCACATACTAGTCTCGATGCATTATAGTCTTCCTATTTAGCAATAATGCTAGACGGTGGATATTTAAAAATACATAATGTATTCTAAGGAAGTTATTGTGTCAACTACTATACAGATAAAAAAAAGTGAATAAATGTGTTCATTATTAAATAAATGCCATAATAACATACACTAACAAGATTGTCATTTTTCAATATGTCGTCATCAATTATCAACGAGAACATTCTTAGAAAAATTTAGAATCGAAAAGATTTTTTCTGTAAAATGTATTTCAAGAAAAGAATAATCTTATAAAGAAATGTAGCAGCGTGTCGCACAGATTTAACGCTAGTTTATAGCAAATGTAATCCTAGTAAGCTAAAAATTTTAAGCTCTATAAGTTTACAAAGAGTATCTCAAACGAGAATATGAATATTGAAGAAATTGGGTCTATGACTTTAAGATACGTATGTGATTTCTCAGCAGAGAATTGTGAAGGTCTTCATAATCTATGAACAAGCAAAGACATCGGCACTAGCAAATTGCTTCCACCACCGGAAGGCTTTGTAAGTTGAATAAAGATGGCGGAATATATTCACACAGCAAAAAAGGATGGCTATGAGCTTTTATTCAAGATAAAGGGATCCTCATAGGATGTCTCTCCAAACCAGTTCACCATGCCAGATAGGTGTTGAGAACGAAAATGGATGTGATCGAAGAAGGCCTTCTTTTAGCCGAAACCTTATCTCTCGAAAAATCATCATAGAGAGTGATTCGGCAGAGACCTGAATGGTGATTCAACGATGGTTCGAAGGAAAAGAACACATATAGATGGATAGTCCACTCTCGAAAATAGTTTTTGCGGTGTCATGAGCATGTAGCATTCAACGTGTCAAGAGAAGTTATTCAGCTACATGTATGATCGCTAAAAGAGGCCACCAATGTGTTGAGAGTTGCATTTTCACCAGAAGCCCGATTGCACTAGTTTTGTATTGGATCGTGATTTTATGGGCCAAGATGCCCCTTCATACAAGAGTACAAGACCCAACTTATTCTAAAAATATCAAGACGTAACTGAATGCGGGTTGGAATATGTTAAATTAGTACTCCCTCAGTCCTAAAATGTTTGTCACCTTTTTCCATATTGTCTTGTCGTAAAATATTGTCTTTTATGAAAACGCAACAACTTTTCACCAATACCTTTTTCACTATTACCCTTCATTAATTACATGATTGTAGTCATTCATTTTTTTTGAGTAGAAGTGCAGATTCGATTCATAGAAAAAGAGATACACATAAGTGTAGATGGTGCTTTCCAAACAGACAAATCAGAGCCACGTGGCGGTCATCCAGCACACCTAGTTGTGCTCCATACACATCCAATCACTACCCATGCTTATCCAATTGGGGGCTGCGAGACAGGGCCCTCGCGTATCAACCACACGCGACCTGTAGGGACTTAGTGGTTTGTAGGCTAGAGTAAGGTTCGTCACGCGCGAATGAAAACCTAGCTCGTGCGCAACCTTGTGTAACTGCTTTGAGAGACTTAATGAACACGCCCTATAAACCCGGCCGACCTCATGACGGTCTCCGGTATCTGCGGACAAGTGCGTAACGTTACCTATATATACGGTCGAACGTGCCGTTACAGGCCTACCATTAAGACGCCATTTATGGTGCTTTAACCCCCACAACGGTCACTTCCCCACTATATATAGGAAGGTTAGGCCTCCATGGATAGGGTTCTGTTCTGAATTTCTGCTTCTAAGCTCTCTTACCATCATTAAGCTATCTCTCTCTCTTACAGTTTCCTTTGCTTACTCTCTCCCTACTCACCCCCTACATCTCTGTGTGTTCTACTCTCCGATCCCCTACTTGAGGTGTACACTTGGATCTCTCTTGAGGATTTTCTTGTACACAATTTGGTGAACCTGACGTGAATCATCCACCTTCAAAGCTTCAACCAATCAACTTGGAAACTATGTCTCTTGAGGGTAACCTTGGTGATGGTGATCGATCTCACCTGAGGGAAGAAACCCCGAGAGAAAAGATTCCCAATACCAACACAAACAACAACACCCAGACAGCTACTGCGAATAGTCTCTCTTTAGAAAGAATATAAGCCACAATCTAAAGCCAGGCCAAGGCCATGCAAGATCAATCCGTCCAGATCGCCCAAATCATGACACTCCTGGGAGGGCTTGTCCAGAATACTGCTCAGGGGACTTCAGCCCCACCACCAGCAACTCAGCTACCTCCACCGGGGGTAATCACCACCTCTGTGGTGCGCACGCCTACCCCACCTAACCCATAATCTTCTCTTCCAAATGGACCTACACCCCAGGTACCAGGGCTCCTATCAGGCCCACTTCTGGTATCCGCTTGGAATCCTCCTCCTTACCCCGCGTTGCATCCACACGTGAATGGAGCCCCAGGGAGTAATGCACTCCCACCTCCACCTACTTGTGACCCAAATATGCCTTACATTCCGGGTTTTGCGGCGGAACCATCGTCAACTCCTGGGGGAAGTACGCCTGCCAACGTCGCGACCCCGGAGCAATGATTGGAAATCATCATTGCTAACCAGAGCTTTGAAGACACTTTCATCCCAAAGGTTGATAACGCACCTCCCATTACACGGGACATATCCCTAATGCCCAATCTTGATGGGTACAAAGCACCCAAATGGGAAAAATTTGATGAAGCAGGCCGGAATGCGCACGAGCATGTGATGAGGTTCGTCGACTTGATGGGCCCGCATGGAGTCGATACCAGGCTACTAATGCGTGAATTCCCCAAATCACTGGGGACTGTCGCGTACAAGTGGTACAGGACCCTCGAAGCAGGATCTCTCAAGATCTGGGAGGACATGGTGAAGAAATTCTACACCAAATTCTTCCAAGTTGAGGATAAGGTCACCTCCATCCATCTCTCCGGCATGAACCAGAAGCACGATGAAGAACGAGTCACCTTCATCAAGAGGTTTCGAGCAAAGTCCTTGGAATGCATCGACGACATCCTTGGAATTCATCCGTTCAATTACAAGCGGGAGCGAGATGTTGATTTAGATGCAGTGTCCTCCCCCCATAAGAAACAGCGACCTTCTCCTAGGGAGGCACCACCATTTTCATGCTCGATCGAGGAAGCCATAACTCTCTGAAAGAATTGGCGAAAAGATGGGATTCTACCAGCATTGGAGCACAAGCCCTCTGGAGAGCAACTGCGAGATTCCCTATGGTGCGAATTCCATGGGCGAGTCATGCACCCGACGAGGGAATGCAAAAAGCACAGATGGCTGGTGGATAGAAAGATCAAGGAAGGGCAGTTGGTTTTCGATGAACCAGCTATAGATGTGCGCAACAATCCTTTTCCGTCCCACGTGCAAAAGGAACCTAAGGGAAAGGAGATAGCCATGATTTCGATCATGGAACTTGAAGAGGTCGCGGTTGCAGAGGTCACAGTAATTGATGAAATATGCAAAGATGAAGACTATTGTATAAATACAGAAGATTCGCGCGCCGAGCGGATGAAGATTCCAACAAGTTTGAGAAGTTCTTTGACGACATGAATTTCTCAAGCAAATGCAGGAACAAGATGATAAAAGCCATTTTAAGAGGCGAAAGACTATGGAGAGGAGCTTTTCGTCTCAAACGGCAGAGTTATCAGGGCCACGCGATCAGGCGGCCTAGTTATGACGTTTGATTAGTCGGACAAAAGAGAAGACGAGAGTCACAAGAGGTCGCTGTACGTGACGGTCGTCATCAATGATGTCGAGTTCAAGAGGGCCTTCGTTGATGGCGGAGTTGCAGTAAATGTGATTCCACTCAGCACTCTAGAGCTAGCAGGAATCCCGAAGAGCAAGATTGTTTAGAAGCCATCACCACTGATGGGCTTCAAAAATGACTCCAAAATGACCGTGGGATGGATCCGCATGGGAGCCCAAATTGGGAAGATTAAGGGTTTTGCCAAATTCCATGTCATTGACGCCAACACCACTTATCATATGATCATTGGTCGAGCATGGATCCACCGCTTCGACGCCGTGCCTTCCACGACTCATCAAGTAATGAAGGCCATTTGGAGAGACAGAGTGGTCGCCATACTCGCCTCAGCAAATCCATTCAATTTGGAGGAGGCGCACTTGTCTGAAGCCGTCTGGTTCACGGAGATGGTAGATGATGTTAGTCCAGCCCCATTTAAAACAACGCCCATACTCAAATCGGAGGACATCAAGGACCAGTCACCAGATGGGGTGATGGTGATGCCGGAAGCGCCAAAGGATAAGCATCCTGTGCGGGAGGAAGTTCCCAAAATAACTTACGACAAGAAAAACGTCTATACCCTGAAAAGGGTCGTCGAGCATCACAACGAGGGCAAGCAGGTAGGTAGCTTCTATTCTAATGGAAAGAAGTGTTATCGCATCTGAAGCTGCGCGGGGTAATCTTCGTGAAACAACTCGGGAACCTACGGTTCCTCGCTAGTACAACTTAAGGAGATCCAGGAGTTCTTTATTGAAATAAAATTAAAGGAGAAACCCCCCTTACATGATTAAACAAAGTTAAACATTGTCTTAAAACAAGAAACTGAAACTACAATGTTATTGGCTAGAAAAGATCTAAAACTCCAACTCGTGCGCGCGATTCCCCCAGCTTATTCTTGACCTGCGGGTTTTGAAATAGCGAAAGCCGACGCAGCAACACATTTTATCAGTAAAAACTGAGTAAGAATATACCATAACACGTAAAGACAGAGTTTTTGGCTAACACGAGAATATACAGAGTAAAAAAATAAGCATTAACCACATTTTTACTCTTTTATTTGGTTTACGCATAACACGAGCCCCAATAGGTTAGATGTGGACAGAGAGGTCACGATGGAATAATATTAAAGTAGGGTACTTCTACGGGATATCACAGTCCATCCCGATTCTCCCTAAAAGAACTAGTGAGACCTTAAGTGTCGACACCCCTATACAGTTGTGACCTAAACTTGTATAGGTAGTACTCCTAATTTTCACAATTAATATGAGGGTACAATGCCCTAGGGAAATCACACATAGGTGTTCCCGACCTTATCCTTCACACGCATCCTCTGTACACCGTTCCCAATTCTATTATCGTACATTTATTGTTCGTTATTTCACGAGGGTAATAAATCATAATTTGAAATAGTGACCACATGCTTCTCAAATCGTTCAAAAATAAAGCGCTGGAAGAATTCAAAGTATTGTAAAGCAGAAATTGAATTTGAAGTTTGAGATAACGCACACGAAACAACATATTTTGATATTTAAAGATGTTGTGCATATAACTTACTTGGTAATGAAAAGAGATCGTCACACACAAGCAGGCTACGTCCTAGTAATAGGGATTCTCAACGAACTCGCCTCCTACGAATTTGAATCTACAATAATCAAACAGTCCTACATTAACAGGAATTCGCCACACGACAATTTACAATTAAAGACCCTATATGAATGCAATTGCAACCCCAAAGTAATCCCCAAACACATTATATTTTACTAGCTTTAATTTTACGTTTATAATATACATTAAATAAGAAAATAGTGGCTTAGAAATATAAAATTAATAGTTTAGGTAAAGAAATCTTTATTTGATAAACTATAACATTTAGCGGCTAATATTTATAAATAAATGTAGATATTTAAAAATAAGCTTAATGTCGACTATATTTATCATAAGAATTATAATACTAAAAAAAAAATTATGTGACAAGAGTTTGTTTTCCGATATATACAAAACAAGGCTAAATAGTAGCTTAAGAAATATAAATATTATACTTGCAAAGTCCCAAATAACCGCAATAAGATTATAGACTTATTTCCAGAAAATGATTTCTAGAGTTATATTTAATAATGTGTGTAAATATAAGAAAATACTAGTTTATGTTATGTTAAGAACAAAATTGGATTTACACTTTGATAACATATAAGAAAAACAGTTTGTTCAAAAGGTTGCACCATAGCCACAGAATTAATAACATACACACAACACCCCAACCAGTTACAACAAGTTTCCATTCCATCTTCTTCTCCATCAACAACTCACTGTCCTCTCTTTTGAAAAACCATTCATCCCCACAAAACAACCCTCAATATAAATGATTCACCAATCTAAATGATTTCAACAGGGGTTCGTGCTTACTAATTGAAGAACAGTAACAAGAAGAAGATGGAGGCGAAAGGGATTACCAACAAGGTTGAATCCGGCAGTGTCGTTCTTGCTTGGGTTCGCCGGACAGAAAGAAGGACGGAAGAGAGGCGGTGGCAGCGACGGCGCGACGCAGGGGAGCCGAGGACGACGACGACGATGGAGCAGAGGGGGGCGACGATGCTGGGTTCGCCGGCAGTTCTGGGCTTCGGGCCTGGTTCCCTCGGCGTCGGTTCGTCGGCAACGCAGAACAGAGAAGCAGAGAGATTGAGAGCGCGAGAGAGAGAGAGAGTGTGTGAGAGAGAGAGAGAACTGAAAGAGAGAGAGAAGAACTGGGTTTTGTTCTTGAGTTAACCCGATTAAGAAATCGACGGGATTTCGACGTCGATTTGGGAATAAATTTTTGGCGAAATTGATTGCAAAGCTTGGGTCTCTCACCATGGGGATGAATCAGGATGGGATGTAGGAGGAATGGAGGTCAAGCGTCCTTTTTTTTTTCTTTTTTCCGTGGGTGATTTCCGCCGGAAAATCCGCAGAGTATATCTCTGCAAATGAAAGGAAATGTTGAAGATGATGGTGGGAGATTGTGTAGGGTGTGGCGGTTGCGCGATGCCACGCGGTGGTTCTCTACGCGATATTAATTAAAAGCTTTACTTTTGTTACGTTAAAACATTACACAACCCGCTACCCTTCACCAACTATTAAACACACAAGTAACTATTAAAATAAAAGTGTCATCTTAAAAAAAAAAAAAAAACTTTTTGATAAGAAAAAGTTGATAATAATAATAATAATAATAATAATAATAATAATAATAATAATAATAAATATAGGAAAAAAAGATTTAGTGAACGAAATTAACTTTTATAACTTCAAATAACAGCCCGAAAAATTTGCTAAACTCCCAAAAATACCCCCTAAAATACCGGGGTATTACATCACATCTCCCTTAAAACAAAGCTTCGTCCCCGAAGCTTAAAGTAAATTGAATCTCCCAATGCAAGTATGCAGTTCTAACTTCAAATAACAAGAAACGACGGGTAATTAAAATGCATGGTTGTTAAAACACATCTCCCTTAAAAGGAGTGACGTCCCCGTCACTCGACTCATACCTGGTCGAAGAGGTGTGGGTAACATTTCCTCATGTCCTCCTCGGCTTCCCAAGTTTCTTCTTCCGTTTGGTGGTTTGACCAAAGAACCTTGACCAGCGTGGTGGACTTGGTACGGGTGTTTCTGGTTTTTGTATCGAGGATTTGATTGGTTGTTGTTCAAAGAAAAATAGAGAGATCAAGTTCGAAAGGCTCGGAATAAAGGATATGACTTGGGTTAGGAACATAATGTTTTAATTGGAACTCATGAAAACGTTACGGTCTCTACCTACAACAAACGATAAAAGATAGGCTGACGTCAGTACCTGTGTGAACGTTACTACTGAAGGAGGAGAATTTGAAGTCTGAGGCGATGTGTCCAAGCATGGTTTAGGATGCAAAATGGAAAAGTGATCGTTATTCTTCTAGGCAACGCAAGTCTTATGAGGAGAGTTACCATACTCATGATATGGATTTGAAAGCCAAAGTGTTTGCACTGAAGATCAGGAGACATTATATCTAAGGTACGACTTTTGTGTACGAGAGAATCCTGCAGAGAGAATTCAATATACACCAAGAGTAGGGGATAGAAAGGACACAGGAAGTGTAAGGTTGTGTGTAGGGAGAGAGTAAGACAATACCACTGTATGAGAGAGAGACATGATTTTGGCAGAGCTTCCGCGTATCTAAGGTGATTCGCCCTTGTATGGAAGGGTCAACGATCCTATATATAACGTAGAATGTGACCGTTGTAGTGTGGTTAATGAGCCCTTTAATGGCGGCTTAATTAGCTTAACCACAACGGCACGTTCGTCCGCGTATATAGGGACCGTTACGGCACGTTATCCGCGTATACCGGAACCGTTAGGAGGTTTACCGGGTTGACCGGGTTTATGGAGCTCGTGCCATAAATCTCTCAAAGCAGTTACGAGGGGTCGCGCGTGGGCTTGGTTGTCGCTCGCGCGCGACAGGACTTACTCTAGCCTCAAAACCACTAAGTACCTACAAGTCCCGTGTGGTGGTATGCGAGGGCCCTGGCTCGCAGCCCCCACGTGGATCAGCACGGCTGGTGATCCAGTGTGTGTGGAGCACAGCTGGGTGTGCTAGATGGTCGCCACGTGGCTAAGATCTTCCTGTCTAGAAAGCACTATCTACATTAGCCCCCTTTCTACGCGTGAAGACGCATAGCCGGATAGGCTTCAATGCGCAGGAACCAACGTACGCGTCGCCACCACGCACCAATTCAAATACACGCAAATTCAGCCCCCGTGCGTGTCATTATGACCTAAAATCCCAAGATTCGTGTTGTCTGGTCTTTTAGGGTTTTAGGCATGACGTCAGCTTGTCCTGTGATTGCGCAATTTGACGGTGACGGTTGCGATTCGACTACTGAAAGGACGCAACCCCTCATTGTTTTTGGATAAATACTCTGTGCTCTCCATTGTTGCAAAGCATCACTTCTTTCTCTTAAAGTGAATGATACCCGGAAGCCTTCAAGAGAAGATTCAAGTGATCAATCATCAATTATTTCTTGTCAATCGTCTCCTTCAACTGGCTTCATCTAAACAATCTTTACCAAAGCAAGGTTGGCTTTGCTCAATTCCATTTAATGTACTGATATATGCTTTGAACTGTATTGGATCTGCAAACCCGTGACTTTCTGAAACATGTCATTCGTTGAAAACTGCAAAAGAGACCTCGTCCTTTAAACCCAGAACTGATTTAATCACCAGATTGTAACGATTTTGAATGTTGGGCTTCTGCAATTCCAAGCAATATAAACGATTCTGAACTTTCAAACCCCGAATTGACGCTGAACTGGTTATCTTCTCTTGACAAAACATAGCTGCTTCAAACTGAAACTCGAACTCATTCTTGAAATTCAAACTGAGAGTGTATATTTCTCCCCCCTTTTTTCTTGCTTTTCCGCAGGAATGGCAAAGACAAAAGGAACTAAACCCATTTATGAGGCTGACGAAATACCTGGTCTTCCCCAAACCTTATGGCGGAAAGCCCCCTATTTGGGCGGAAAAGATTTTTACCACGCTAGGGTTAAGGTGAAGAACCTGCCAACTCCCGCTCCTTCTGGAGAGTTGCATACATTGACCCCGCCTGTTAACGCAGCCATGCTTGAATTGATTGATTCCAAGGATGTGGTTCGATTAGGGGTTGAAAATGGGTTTTTCCCCCATACCGCAATTTCTACCCAGGCGTTTGTCCAGAAATTGGACTTCATGGATGAATGGATTGACCACGTATTGACCCACCATGCCATCGCATTGAACAATGCTGGCGTCTATTTCACAGTCCGTGCTATGAAGGGTGCTTCCGTGAAGTTGGACCAGTCCATGCTTCTAAACCTTCTTTCCCGCTATTCTCATGCGACTCACACCTTACACTTTGCTGAGTTCGAGGCTGCTCCCACTCTGGAAGATGTACATATGTTGTATGATCTTTCTCGTGTTGGTGAGGTAGATCCTCTGAGTCATTTGAGGACTGATGCAGAACTTGCTCTGTACAAGCCGATGGAGGAATGCTTGTCGAAGGTAAAGAAAATTTTCACTCAGTGGACACCTGCAAAACTTCTTCCCGACTGGCAGCTGGTTGATACATCTGCGAAGAAAACTTGGGGCAAGTGGGTGCAATACTTCTTTCGCGATTATGCGAATAGCAGTATCACTAAGAAACTCCTGAGCCAGAACCCAAGGGCAAAGAACTATGTGAATGGGAAAGGTTATCATCTGACTTTTTGTGGATTTCTATGCGCCTGGTTGTCGAGGTACCTAATTGATGGCCACCCTCATGATGGGGTTTTCTACCATGTCCTCCCTCTTGCTGTGCGACTAACCCTTGGTCAGAGAGTCGCACTTGGGGCACTAGTCTTGGGCACCCTGTATCATAGATTAGACCAACTGGTTGTAGCGACCAAAGACTCTTGTGGTCGCCTTGATGTGTTGACTTATGTTAACATCGCATTCCTGACCATGTGGGTTTTTGAGCGATGGCCCTCTTATGCTCCTGTTCCTTCTAATCCCAGAAAATGGTGTGTCCCAGGTGCGGAGGATGAACTTTCCAGTGGAAGAGCTGCTCGATGGTTTGGGACCCATTTTCCTAAGTGTACCTGGAGCCTGATATGCGACGACCGCAGCAAGTTTACGGCTAGGCCTTACGCCACGCGCATTGAGAATGTGCGATGGTTCCCAAAGTTGTATCCTGCCAGACCTGTTGCTTTCTCGGAAGAACTTCTTTACGAAGGTCATCAGCGCTTCCATGAACGCTACCGAGAATTCTTATGCTGGTGTCTAAGGGGCTCTCTTCCTGCCCTTGCAGAGTATGTTCGTGAGCTTACTCCTAGGTACGAGGATCACAGTGGATGTCGATCCCACTCGAGTTTCTCCCCAGTTTGGCTTTGATGCGGTGGCGCCATCAGTCTGGCCTAGATCCATTGTAAGAGGCTGCTAGAAGCGACTGCTGTCTCGAGAATGCCAAACGATATTGAGGAGCAACCTTCCCTTCGACCAACCTTCAGGTGGCCGCGCAAGTCGCTACTCCAAGAATTGGGTTGCTTACTGGACTACCCAGCAGGCTAGATTTGAGACATAGTCGACTCCTCAACCCAGCAGAGCTCCTGTGATCAAGAGAAATTCATTCCCCTTCCTTCCTAACTGCAGCTTGGATGAATCCCAGTACGGCTGCTACTCATTGCTGGACCATGAGAATCACTTGTGCCCCTCCACCATCCTTGAAGAAAAGATGGCCGCAGTTAGGGAGGGTGCTTCGCATGTCATCAAGTACAGCGAAGATTTTTCCAAGGTAAACAATTTTCCTCTGTGCGCGTTAGGTTCCTTTCCTTTGATGCGACAAAACTTATGCCCCATTTTCTATTTTAGTGCTATCTAAGGAGGTTTGCATCTGGCGAGCGTTCCAAGTTGCTGATCAACACCATTGTTGCTGCGAGAAGGCAAGGTGAGCTAATTCTGCTAGCATTGGGAATGGCACCCGCAATCGAGGCGCGTTTGCTGACTCGCTGATAGACAACACCCCAGTTCGGTCTCCTCCTAAGAACGCTCCATCTTCTCCTGCGGACATTGCTCCAAGGGAAAAGAGAACAAGGCAGAGGGGAATCACAATCTCTTCCCCTAAGAGTGCTCCAGCTTCCTCTCCTGCCAAGTCCCTTACTTCTAAGGACAAGGGCAAATGTCGCATGCCAAACGAGGCGTCGAAAGAGCTCGCAGTCGAGACCTTTGTTCCGTTTGGTCAGGAGGAAGAGCAGGATGAGAGGAGGGAGGTGAGAGAAAGGGATGATGATGAAGAAGAAGAGAGAGTAGAAGATGAAAGAGAGGAAGAAAGAGTTGAGATACAAGAGGAAGATTCATAAGGTATCTCGAACGAACTTATCTTCTCATTATTTAACCTCTCGCACTCCTTATTGAACGGTTTGTTCTCTCGCAGATGATGATGTAGAAACCATCAGCGGCCTTCTGGCCAAGAAGCAGAAGAGGGTTTCTCATTCTGGCGTTTCCATCGAAGCCATTGACGAGGACATCCTTTCCGAATCTAGAAGAACAGCTGCGGAGGCTGCTGAAAGAAGAAGGAAGCGAGAAGAAGATGAGATCGAACTCATAAAGGAGAGGAGTTTGGAAGAGAAACACGTTGACGACTTGGTGCAGCAAGCCGATGAGGAATTTGCGGCTCAAGTCGATGAGGAAGATGCGGCTTAAGCCGATGAGGAAGACGCGGCTGCTCTGGAGCAAGCTCAAGCGGATTTTGAGGAAATCGCAGGTGGTAAACAAGGTGAGATTTTTAACCTCGCTTAGACTTATCAAGAAGTGATTAGGGGTGCATTAAAGCATGGCTTTTCAAAAGCTGAGATCCGCCAAATGGCTAGTAAGCAAGTGCAGTGAACCCTCAGGTAATCATTTAAGCAATGTAAACTAGGTCTAGCAACCCAGTTACCATCATAAAAATTTCTTCGCACCCAAGGTCACGCTCACCTTAAGGATGTGCTCAACGAAGATACATTAATAGGATATGGTGTCGCGTCTTTAGCATATGATGAAGATGCTACAATCCCACCTACCCGTGGAGGTGCTTGACCTTGATCTATCAGAATGATAAAACATTGTGTGATACAAGTTACCTCACATTTTCCGTCTTGTATCGCAGGCGATGCTGAGGAGGTCATGCCGGAACAGAGAAGCGAACCCCCTGCGTCTTATGTTCCAGAGCGTAACTCTCATGTCGAGAAGCCTGTCGCAGCTTCCGATTATGCAGGAGAGCCCTTGGAGGATGTCATTGAAGTTTCTGATGACATCGAAGCTGACACCGTGCTGATGGAGGAAGATACTAATGCTGCAGCTGAGGAAATGGGGACAAATGCTGCTGAGGCTGAGGTTCATGAGCAGGTCGTGGAAGACACAACATCACATGCAAATGTGAATGTTCAAATGAGTGCTCCTGAGTCTCGCGAGCCCCTCGCACCTGAAGGAGTTCCTGGTCGAGCAGCAGCAACTACTGTTGCCATTCCTCCAACATAGATAGAGCCTCCAGAGGTTCCCCAAGCGTGGTGTTTTTGGAGCTCGCAAGTGGGAACTGCAATCGCGCCCGTTGCGGCCTATACCCTTCCTGCCAACTATGAGGAGCTAGAGCTCGCAGCTGATAGAAGAGCAATGGAGCGAGGACAGACTTCAGCTGCTCCAGCAATGCGCATTCCTTCTTTGGGCGAGATCCTTGAAGGAACTGGTATGTTACCATTTTTCGCATTCTACACCCTCATTTAAGAGTTTCATGTTATAAACTTGAATCAACTTTGTCAGGATTGAAGCAAGCTGATGTGGACAGGTTAATTCAGATGCGTCTCTCCTACCCTCGATCGTTTGTGAGGTCTCTAGAGATAGAGCCTTTTAACAGAAGACTGTTCTTGACCGAAGCCATCTGGATTCTGGAGCAGCTGTCTGCGGCTACCCCTGCTACCATTTCTCCTCAGAGTGCGCAGCTACTTTTCAGCATGTGCCAAGACCTTCAAGCAAAAGTTAAAGGCAAGCTGGGCTTCGGGTATCTTGTCAACAGGGTCACCCAGATTCGCGCAGCATTGAATTTGAAGCGCAACTTTCACAGTCTCGCAGCTGAGGGGCGAAAAGTAGGCAGAAGGCTGAAGAGGCTGTCAAACTCTTCCATCCGATGAGTGCCAAGTACGAGCAGCTGAAGCGAGAGGTGGACCAAGTGAGAGATACATCAGTTATGTTTTCTCCTGATGACCCCCTGATCAAAAAATTATTTTGAAACAAAGCAGAATTTGTTTGAAACAAGAAAAACATTATTGTAATGTTGCTAGGGTTTCTCCCCTTTTTTTTTTTCAATACTTGAATGCCCATTTTTCCCTTCCAGGGATTTGCTCAAATATTTTATGCGTATCAATTATGACGTCATCTGATGATATATCCGCCTTGATTTTTACGCTAACTGCTTAATCAGATAAGCACGCTTTCCTTGGGAAGTCCATCTGTATTATGACCTTCCCTCATTAATTTGGGCACTCCATTGAATCGTCGTAGCATTTAGTAGGGTAATTGATTGTTACCTCTTTCAAGACGTAAGTGATTGATTCTTACCCCTTTTCCAAGCTTTGCTGACTCAGCAAGGGAACTGAAGGGGTCTCTGTAGGGTCTTATATAAATCCTGCCTTCTGCTGCTTGGGTTCTTCATCCCATGATGTGGCTTGCCATGAGTCCCTACGACTGCTGGGTTCAACGCTTGTCTTTTGTTGATTCATGGCAATTTCAAGTTGTGAAACCTGAGTTTGTGTTTTGTCCCATAGAAATAGCTTCCAAGATCTTATTTACTAAGCTTATTGATCTTCATAACTATCGTAAAGAAGATGCACATAATACCTCATGTTTGTTTGAAGATTTTTCTTCGTCTATTATGCTTGCAGGTCGTATTTCCGGCTGCCTTCCAGCGAGGGGCACTGCTGTACTGAACTTCTTACCAACTCGTAATGAATGGGGAGTTTCTCCTCCAGCTTTCCCGGAGGAGAACTATTTGCCTCCACGTTCTTGAACTCGGGGTTGCGAGCTATTGTGCTCGTCTCCGTGGACAAGGAGCTTCCTGTCCAAGGAGTTGCTGCCTGCTTGTTCTTCACCGCCGCATCCGCCTGAATAGGTGGTTCATCTGGCATATCTCTTGGGGTGAAGACCAGACAGAGGCCTTGTGCAGATCCGGGATCTCGAAGATGGCGTCGCATAGCTTATGTAGCGTTTGTAGGCCGTTCGTTTTATAGTAAGACTTTTCTTGTCATAGATTTTTGTTTGCCGGCTATTATGTCGCATAGCTCTTTTTAGGACCAATAGGTCGATCATTTTACAGTAAGAATCTCTTTTCTATAAAACTTTCGCTTGTAGGCTGCTATCAAGATGAATTGTAAGTCATTTTGACTATATAATTAGCTCAGTATGAGCTTTCGCTTGTAAGCTGCTATCTAGACAGATAAATTGTAAGTCATTTGACTCGTAATGAAATACAGCTTTGAGTATTTGCTGTTCTTCATTTGATAGAACAGTTTGTAATATCGCATGCAAATTGGCTATATAAACAAGTTATGTTTCTTTCGCGTTTTGCATTTGGATATTTGCCTGCATAATTCTGCGTTTTACACAGGGTGTTGCTGCTTTAGCTGGCTATCTAATAGATAGGTTCGCAGATCATAAAGATCATACATTAGAGCTGCTTTCTTAGCAGATAAGCTTCTAGATCGTTTGAGATCGCATTTGAATATCGCTGCTATCTTGGCAGATAGACTTTAGGATCACTTTAGATCGCATTTGCATAGTGCTGCTATCTCGGCAGATAGGCTTGAGTATCACTTAAGATCAGATTTAAGTATTGCTACTATCTCGACAGATAGGCTTCGGATCAATTAAGATCATATTTAATTAGTGCTGCTATCTCAGCAGATAGGCTTTGGATCAATTAAGATCGTATTTGATTAATGATGCTATCTCGGCAGATAGGCTCTGTTGTTAAGAAACAGATAAGTAAATGAAGCGATAAAAGACAGCCAAAGTCATAAAATTCTTCCCATATGGGAGAAGTCTTTTATTATAAATACCCTCATATGGGAGAGGCAAAATTACAAGTCCCTCGTATGGGAGAGGCTAGGTTACAAATCCCTCATATGGGAGGAATGACGCATGAGTTTATCACAATACTAGGCATAAATAAGCATTATAACTTGATGCATGTAAAGAGGGAAGTTAAGGATAATACTTCTTAATCCAACGCATGTGGACTGAGCTTGGGGTTGTAGCCGCCCATGCACCCTCTTTATATTGCAGTAGCCACTGTCAAAGACTTCTTAGACTTCGAATGGTCCTTCCCAGTTGGCTGCAAACTTTGGGTGAGCCGCCTCCCGCATACAGTGACCTGATGCGCGCATGACCAGGTCCCCAACTGCGAAATCTCGATGTTGGACGGTTTTGTTGTACGCGCGAGCGATCCTCTCCTTGTACCGTTTATTAGTCCGCTTGGCCTGCTCTCGCCTTTCTTCCAATAAGATCAAGTCATGATCGCGCTGATTCTCATATAGTGCGTGAAAGGCCAACCTTGCAGAGTTGATTTTTACCTCTGCCGGTACAACAGCTTCAGCTCCATAGCATAAGAGAAATGGGGAGACTCCTGTGGGAGTCCTCGGAGAAGTTCGATATGCCCACAATGCCAGGTTTAAAGAATCGACCCATTTATTGTGATCGTCTGCGACCATCTTGCTCACTATTCTTAGCAGTGTCTTGTTTTTCACTTCCGCTTGACCATTCCCTTTTGGATAATAAGGAGTAGAACGTATCTGTCTTATATTGTACTCTGCTAGCTTTTCGGCTACTTGGCGATTGACGAAAGGGGTACCATTATCCGAGAGAATCGTGTTAGGGATCCCAAACCTGTATATAATGTTCTCCTGGATAAAATGGACCACAGCAAGCGCATTTACTGTCTTCAGCGGTATTACCTCTACCCACTTAGTTAACAGCTCGGTCGCGGTGAGGATAAGCTGGTTCCCATGCGAGGCTGGTCGAATAGGGCTGACAAAATCCAGAGCCTAAGTATGGAATGGCCATGGTGTCCCCAACGCATTCAAATATACAGCAGGGGTGTGTACGAGGTTGCCTTTGAATTGACACTCCTGGCATCTCGTTACTTTGGTGCGGCAATCTGCCTCCATGGTGGGCCACAAGTAACCAACTGTGGGAAGCTGTCTGCATAGTTTCGCTCCTCCCTGATGTTCCACTTGGTGAGAGAGGTCCATCACCTCTTGTGATTCCTTGCTGTCTAGGAATCGAAGTAGGTTACCCTCGTGACCCCTTAGCCAGAGTATGTTTTCTTGCACCACGTACCGGGCTGCTTTCCTTTTTATCTTTTCGGCTTCTTTTCTCGACTCAGGATCGATTCCTTGTGTGAGAAAGTCAAAGAGTGGCTTCCTCCAATCCATTTTATCATCGATCAGAGCAATTGCTAGAGAGTCCTTGATCAATGAGCAACTCTCGCCGTTCCCTTGGATTAACGCCGCAGCCGTTGACATGTCCGGCCAGTGAATCCCATACCTTTGGGCTTTTCTATAGATTGACACCTCACTTTCCCCGCAAGTATGCTGGTGAATCTTTTCTAACAGCGCTTGTCCCTCATGCTGCGAGACGCATCGCATGAGTACTCCTCCTGGGCCTTTATAGTAGAGAGTGTTGTCATGTATATAATACCCCTTAGTGGATGCCCAGTTTTCTTTACTCGTTCCCTCTGCGATGGCGTGTAATATTGGCTTCCTCCAGTCTGCATCGTCCATGCATTCATCGTCGCATGCGTCCTCTGTCAACGCCGATGACATTCGTACTTCAATCGAGATCCTCACGGGGAACTTATCTGCACTAACCTTGGATCCCAGAGTGGCCAAAGCATCAGCATGCCGATTATCCGCGCTAGACTTATGCTCCTACCTGACATCGCTGAATTGTTGCACCAGCTTCTGTACCAAAGTTCCGTAGGGAAATAGATTTACTTATTTTAATCCATACTCACCTGAAGCTTGTTTGACGATTAGCTTGGAATCCCCCATAATCATGAAATTGCTTACTACCAGTGCCCTGGCTGCGCGAAGACCCGCAATGAGAACCTCATACTCTGCTTCGTTGTTGGTGACTGCAAAATCGAGTTTCGTAGACATTTGTATGACCTCTCCATCGGGTTTAGTCAGAACTATTCCAATTCCTCCACCATTCCTTGTTGACGACCCATCAAAATGAAGCGTCCAGTAAGGCAACTCAACTGCGTATATCTCGGGTCCCTCTAGTTCTTCCTCGATCATGCGCTCGTGACTGTTGTCAGGGAACTGTGCTAGCAAATCCGCCACCACTTGCGATTTGATTGCCCGCGGTCGAACGCACGTGATGTCGTATTGGGAAATGGTCATATACCATTTTGCCAGTCTTCCGCCAGGAGAAGTGTGAGTTAAGAGGTACAGTATGGGGTCACTCTTTGTAACCACGACCACTTTGTGCGAGGCGAAATAGTGCTTCAACTTTTCTATTAAAAAGAATAGAGCAAGGCAATGACGCTCAATATATGTGTACCTTGATTCGGCTGGTTGCACTATGCGAGAGATGTAGTAAATCGGCCTTTCTTGCCCTTCATATTCTTGAGCCAAAAGTGCCCCTATAGACCTCTTTGTTGATGTTAGGTACAGCAGAAGCGGCGATCCGAGCTGTGGTGCGATCATTACCCTTTGTGATGTCAGCAAGTCCTTTAGCCTCCCGAATGCGGCTTCATGTTATGTGGTCCAATTGTACACAGCATTCTTCTTAAGGAGATCGCTATAGCAGAAGGTTATTCTGCAATCGCAGGGATGAACCTTGGCAGGTAAGATAACTTCCCCAAGAATGTTTTCAGAGCACTCCGAGTGGGCGGCGCCGTCATGATACTTTTGCGGGATCAGCCTCGATGCCCTGGCGATGTATTACACATCCCAAGAACTTCCCCGAAGTCACTCCGAATGCGCACTTCATGGGGTTCATCTTTAGCTGGAAACTTCTGCATCTTTCGAATACTTTCCGCAGATCCTCCAAGTGGTCCGTTTCTTCCTTGAATTTGACAACCAAGTCATCAACATAGAATTCCACTTCTTTGTGCATCATGTCATGAAACAGAGCCATCATGGCTCGCTGATAAGTCGCGCCTGCGTTTTTGAGTCCGAACGGCATCACCGTGTAATTAAAGACTCCCACTGGCGTGATGAATGCGGTTTTACGTGCGTCTTCAGGGTCCATTTTGATCTGATTGTACCCACTGAAGCCATCCATAAAGCTGAACATACGATGACCCGCAGTCGAATCAATGAGCAGATCGATGTTGGGCAGTGGAAAATCATCCTTAGGGAAAAAACGGTTAAGATCTCGGAAGTCCACACAAATGCGAAGCTGCCCATTTTTCTTTACCACAGGTACGATGTTGGCCAACCATGTAGGATGGTGATTTGGCTCGATGAATTTGGCAGTCAGTAGCTTGACAATTTCTTGCTTGATTTTCACGTTTATCTCCGGCCTGAAGCTCCTTGTGCTCTGCTTTATCGGCTTAGATCCGGGGATTACATCTAACCTGTGCACGGTAATGCTCGTGTCCAAACCAGGCATCTCATCGTATTCCCATGCAAACACATCTTTGTACTCAGTCAGTAGCTGCAACAGTCTTTCTTCCTCCTCGCTCGCGAGGTCTGCACTCAGAAAGACTGGTCTCTTCTTTTCTTCGCTCGGGCTTAGGAATACCTTCTTTAGCTCCTGCTTTTGCGGTTTGGGCTTGTCCTCCATTCATTCGGGCGCCTCTTTTAGCTTATCCTCCAAAACGCCTGGTGTTGGCTTGTCTAATTCCATGACATGCTCGATTTGATTGATTCTCTCAGGGATATCCCCATGCTTGCGTGAGGGTATCCCCGCGCACCTTCATATGCGGTAGCATTTCTTCCCGTTAGCGTAGAAGCTTTCTATCTCTGTGCCCTCGGGATCATGTTTTACTATCCTTTTCAGGGTGTAAACTTTCTTTCTTTGATAGGCAAGTCGTGGTGCCTCTTCTCGCGCGGACGACTTTTCCTTGGCCTCCTCCCTTGTCACCATTACTCCTGCTGGTAATTGATCCTTGATGTCCTCCCATCGAGGCAAAGGAGTGGGATTGAACGGCCCTGGCGTTTGCTCATCTGCCATTTCAGTGAACCATACTGCCTCGGTGAGGTGCGCCTCATTCAGATTGAAAGGGTTTACCGAAGCTGGTATCTCCACTATTCTGTCGTTCCAGATAGCTTTCATCACCTGGTGGGCTGTCGAGGGGACTGCATCGAACAAGCTCGCCCTATGATCATGTGGTACGTAGTGTTCGCATCAATGACATAGAATTTGGCTGAACATTTGATTTTGCCTATCTGGAGACCTAGACGGATCCATCCTATTGTCATCCTCGAATCGCTTCCAAATCACATCAGCGGGGATGGACGTTTAACGATCTTCTGCTCCAGGATTCCCGCTAATTTCAGAGTGTTCAGTGAGACCACGTTAACTGCTGCTCCTCCGTCGACGAACGCGCTTTTGAACTCAACACCGTTGATTACTGTCGTTGAATACAAAGGCTTCTGGTGGCTCGCATCTGTCTTCTTGTCGCTTGCGGATAAGGTTATGACTTTTTCTGTGGGGCGGGACGCCCTGACAACCTTCCCATTGGAAACCACGATATCTTCTTCGTAGTCTTCTGCTAACCTTAGGATCGCTTTTGTCATTTCTTTTCAAAACTTCTCCGAAAAATTCATTTCACCGAAGAACTTGCTAAACCCGTGCGACCCCTTCATCCGATCGGCACGTTCGTCCTCTGTGTCTATACTGTAGTCCTCATCATGGTAGACTTTAGCAATAATGGGCAAACCATCTTCCGCAATCTCTTCGAGGTCCATGATCGCGATCATGGCCACCTCTTTGCCTTTCGGTTCTTACTCCGAATGAGCTCGCAGTGCGTTGCTTCGCACATCCTGTCTATGATCGCTGACGATCAACTCGCCGTCTTTCATTTTTCAGCTCACCATGTTTCTAAGCTTCTTGCAATCAGTCGTGGGGTGCATGATCTTTCCGAGGCATTCACACCACTTTGGGTCCCTCATCATCTCCTTGGAGGGTATCCTTTCGAGCGGTGGAAAGATACCGTCTTTACACCACTCCTTACACAAGTCCATCGCTTCCTCCACCGAGCATGGTAGAGGTGGCGGATCGAAGTTTGTAACCCTGGGCTTCTTTTGCGGATATACTGTATTAACCTCAGTTTCGCGCCCCCTCTTGTAGCTGAACCTTCCAATCTTAAAGGTAGTTCCACTCGGGTATCGTTCATGGGCGTGCTTCTTCTTCTGTCTCTCCACTATAGGCTCTATGTTCTTTGTGCATTCAATTAGCTTTGAGAAGGTAGGAGTTTGTAGGTTGATCAGCATACCATTGTACTCGTCTCGCATGCCTTGCAGACATATTTCCACGAGCCTGCCCTCAAGCACTTCATCTCTGCATTCCAAGGACTTGGCTCTGAATTTCTTGGTGAATGTCACTACATCCTCCTCGCGCTTCTGGTACATGCGAGAGAGATGAATCATTGACACCTTTTCTTCCACCTGGAATAATTTGGTATAGAACTTCTGGACCATGTCGTCTCAGGTCTTCACGGATCCGGCCTCCAACGTCCTGTACCACTTGTAGGCCACGTTCCCTAGAGATTTCGGGAACTTGCGCATCAGAAACTTGGGATCAGCCCCATATGACCCCATCACATCGATGAAGCGCATGACATGTTCGTGGGCGTTTCTGTTGACATCTTCGAACTTGTCCCATTTAGGAGCTTTGTACCCAGCAGGGTTAGGCATGAGGTAGATCTCGCGTGGGATAGGGGGATCATTGTCAACCTTCGGGATGATGGTATCAGCGAACGGTTGGTTGGCCAAGAAAGTTTCCATGCGCCGCCGCAGTGATGTCATACACTCCGGTGCACTCCCCTCAGCAGCAGGAGGAAGGGTTGTTGTAGTCGGAGGCGACACATATGTCGCGGTCGGGTTAGAAGCGTACTGTGAATTCACGTTTCCCAACAGTGTCAGCGGAGAAGACAAGGGGTATTGTGAAGACAGGTTGGGTGCCACAGTTGGTGGTTGAGGAATATGTGCGGTAAAAGGCGGTATTTGGGCTGTTTGTCCCTGCACCGAGGGCAGCTGCACCGTTGCCGGTGGGGTTTGCAGATTACGATTAGGTGGCATGGGTATCACTCCAGTCCCCTGGGTGGTGGAAACTCCTCCTTCCTGAGAGACGGTAGTGCCTGATGTAGGATTCGGGGCAAGGGTTCCCAGAATGGCCATTATCCGCTCCATCTGTGCGGATTGAGCCTGAAGGGCCTTTCCCTGATTTTGAATTGTGGCGTTCAGAGCCTCCAAGGTCAGAGTCTCTCTGGCGGCCGCAGAAGCGTGACGGGTCTCCACTCCCGAGGTGGTCTCCGTGGAGGGCGATCTGATACTGACATCATCTTCATGAGACATGGTTGCTTGCAATGGTAAGTACACGTCGGGTTCACCAAATGTGTACGAGAGAATCATACAGAGAGAATTCAATACACCAAGAGTAGGGGATAGAAAGGACACAGGAAGTGTAAGGTTGTGTGTAGGGAGAGAGTAAGACAATAGCACTGTATGAGAGAGAGACATGATTTTGACAGAGCTTCCGCGTATCTCAGGTGATTCGCCCTTGTATGGTAGGGTTAACGATCCTATATATAACGGAGAATGTGACCGTTGTAGTGTGGTTAATGCGCCCTTTAATGGCGGCTTAATTAGCTTAACCACAACGGCACGTTCGTCCGCGTATATAGGGACCGTTACGTCACGTTATCCGCATATACCGGAACTATTACGAGGTTGACCTGGTTGACCGGGTTTATGGAGCTCGTGCCATAAATCTTTCAAAGCAGTTACTAGGGGTCGCGCGCGGGCTTGGTTGTTGCTCGCGCGCAACAGGACTTACTCTAGCCTCCTAAACACTAAGTCACATAAATCCCGTGTGGTGGTATGCGAGGGCCCTGTCTCGCAGCCCCCACGTGGATCAGCGCGGCTGGTGATCCAGTGTGTGTGGAGCACAGCTGGGTGTGCTGGATGGTCGCCACGTGGCTAAGATTTTCCTGTCTAGAAAGCACTATCTACAACTTTCAAGATCTTTATAGATGACAAGAGCCTGAAGAACATATTCACCCTGGAGGAGTTGAATATGTGCCAAAGAAGGTTGCTAGAGTTACTGAAGGGCTACGACATCAAGATCGAATACCGCGAAGGAAAAACTAATGTAGTAGCGGATGCATTGAGCTGAAAGACGAATCATACTGTAAAAAAAATGTGGGGTTTGCCAATTAAGTTTTGCGAAGAGTTTCGAAGGCTAGAGATTTGAGTTTGCATGAAGAGAACCACGAGTAACGTGCTGTGTAATTTGACGATAGTAATGGAAATCTACGTAGATAAAAGGAAGACAAAAAGAGGGTGATTTCGAACAAAATATCGAGGAGAAGATCAACATGGGCGAAGAACTCGATTTCAAAGTGGAGAAAGGTGGTAGGGTGAAATTTCAAGGAAAGATGGTGTGTACTAATGAAATGTGCGGATGTAAAAGAGAAGATTGTTGAGTCAAGATCCCTGAATGTGTTTTGGTTGGTAATTGTTTTGAGTGATGAAAGACAAAAGGCTAAGACATAAGCAGCAAAGCCTTTCAGTTATCTCAAGGCCTTGAGATTAACTGAACTTCAAAGCCTTGAGTTATCTTATTCTGCTATATGTTCTAACATTTCTGTGTTGCAGAATTGGTTATCTGATTACGCAAATCAGTGGTTTACTGCATATACTTTTTGATTATACTATTTATATATCTAAAACAATTGCATATGATCAAAACAGGAAGAATCAAAGCTATCTGGGTTTAACTTTGAAATTCTGTGAAGCAGGTTCAGAGCTCCAAGGCCTTGAGATATGCCTTGAGCTGCTGACAGTTTTTACAGAACATAATTGATTCTTTCTTGCAGGTTGTGACGCTTAGTATTGTGATTATTTACTCACTTCTAAGTATCTTAAACTTGTTTTTTCATGATTCATATGTTTGAGAAGATATACAGGTTATTGTTCTAAGTTTGTTAAAACAGTTTTATCAGAAACTGTATAACCAAACAGCCTTAGTACTGTTAGCTTTCTGGATTTTGTTGTTGCAGTGTTTTAATGCTGTTGCAGGGTTGTTAAACGTGCAGGAGCAATCTCAACAAACTCCAACGGATATCCACTTGAAGCTGTTTGAATTTAAGTTGAAAACAGAAGGAGGATTTGTAGGAACTGAGATCCTAAAATCTCTCAATCAGTTGCAGCTGTGGATAAAAGAGACTGGTTTGAATTTTTAAGAAAGAAGAGGCTGCAGAATACTCTGAGGGGTGTGACAAGATCGTGAAAGATCATTCATTCAAACACACAATCACTCAAGCTTCATTCCAGATTCCTGAAGATCAAATCAATCCAGTTTTCCAGAAGAACACTCTTAGGCTTCAACAGCTTATCTTCATATTGTTTTCTTCACTTGTACTTCTATCTGTGTATCTCTAGATTATCTTAAACCTCACTTTAACCTAGTGGTTGGTTGTTCAAGTGAACAACAAGAGATTCTTGTTAGCTCAACAGTTAGTAGGTGGAACTAGATAGGTTTGGAACCACAAGCTGTATAGGTGCAAGGGACATCACTTAGGCTTGACGATCTAGGGTTGTTTCTGTGTGAGTAATAAGTTTGCCAAATCTTGGTGGGATTAGATCCCTCAGGCAGAGATTAGGTCCATTGGGACTTAACTCTGTAAATTGCTTTGAGTTCTTTACTTTTCTGTTTGATTATTATCTCATGCACACAACTCAAATCAAACTAGGGTTTAAAAGCTGTTTAGAATTGTTCACAGCTCAAGGCCTTGAAGCTTACTATTTTGCCTTTGTAAGTTTCCGAGAGTTTACAAAATCTCAAGATTTGAGTTTCACACAAAGCTTTCCTGTTAAACTTTAAGTTTTACAAAAAATTTCCATACTCTATTCAACCCCCCCCCCCTTCTAGAGTATTTAGGTCCTGTATTTAGTCTACATTACACACTTTCAATTGGTATCAGAGCTTGTGTCACTGTTTTTAGATCTAACAATCTGGTGACTATGAGTAATGTAGGAGATGGTGGATTCTCACAAGGAAGGGCAGCCAACAGACCTCCATTGTTCTGTGGTGACAACTTCTTGCATTGGAAGGCATTGATGAAGATGTTCATCATAGATCAAGACATGGAACTATGGTCAATAGTTCAGAATGGTCCTCATGAGTACTACACTACAATTGATGGAGTCAGAACTGTCAAGTCTGAGGAAAATTTTTCAGTCACTGAACTGGAAAAGTTATCAAAAAATTACAAGGTTGTGAATTTGCTATACTGTGCTTTAAATAAAGATGATTTCAACAGAGTGTCAAACTGCAAGAGTGTCAAAGAAGTGTGGGATAAACTGGTGGTGACATATGAAGGAACCAGCCAGGTTAAGCAGTCAAAAATCAACATACTTCTGAGGCAATATGAGTTGTTCAAGATGAATTCAGATGAGACCATTAAGGAAATGTTCAAAAGATTCACTGATGTGGTAAACAATCTGGAGTCATTGGGAAAGATGTTCTCAAATGAAGAGAAGGTCAGAAAGATTCTGAGAAGTTTGCCAAAAGCCAAGTGGGAGCCAAAGACAACAGCCATTGAGGAAGCTCAGGACTTGAGTCTTCTTCAGCTAGATGATCTACAAGGAAAGCTTCTCACTCATGAAATGTACATGAGGGTTGTGGAAGGTGATTTGAGTGAAAATATCAGGAACCTAGCTCTTAAGGCAAAAGAGAGTGAAAATCTC
The DNA here is from genome assembly GCA_023055425.1 of Linanthus parryae. Lineage (NCBI taxonomy): Eukaryota > Viridiplantae > Streptophyta > Magnoliopsida > Ericales > Polemoniaceae > Linanthus > Linanthus parryae. The sequence continues at coordinate 3,190,328 of JALGPY010000015.1, forward strand.
AAAGCCTTGAGACTGAGGAGGAACCTGATGATGAAGAGGCTTTAGCATTGATCTCCAAGGCCTTGGCCAGGATTCTCAAAAAGAAAAGAAACTCTGGTAACAGGGATTACAACAGAGAGAGATCATCACCCTCAGGCAGCAAGGATTACAAAGGTAAATCTTCATCACAGTCACATAAAACTAAGTAATGAATTGTTTTGAGTATGGAGATGCAGATCATTTAGTAAGGGACTGTCCACAAAAGAAGAAGAACAGGAATTTTCAGAAGAAGGATGGTGACAACAGAAGGAAGAAAGCCATGATGGATTCTTGGAGTGATTCTGATTCATCAAGTGACTCAGACACAGAAGAAGAGCAAGAAAACTTATGCTTCATGGCAAAGCATAATGAGGAAAGTTCATCAGACAGACACATTGAAGACATGGTAAAAAATTTAATTGCTAGTCCTTCTGATGTACTTCTTGAAATTCTCAAAAGTATGTTTTTAAATGAGGAAAGTTATAGAAATGAGATTTCTGCTTTAAAGATTAAGATTCATGAGTAGGTAAAAGAAAACCTGGACCTTGTGTTTTTAAACAAAACTGTTGAAGTTTCTAAGACAAATCTGGAAAAAGACTTCAAGGCCTTGGACAGCAGGTTCAAAGTCTTGAAGGCACAGATAAAGAGGTTGTTGATCAAAACACTCTTTTAACTGAAAGATATGCTGATCTACAGGCTAATTTTGAGAATTTAGAACAACAGATCTGTACTTTGACTGAGAAACTTCAAGAGTCCAAGAAGGTCCAAGCTAAGTTTACAGGCTCAGAACATAATATGAATCTCATTCTTGGAGGAAGTCTGAAATCAATGCATAAAAGTGGGATTGGCTATAATCCAAATTTTCCAAAGAAAGGCCAAACTACTTTTGTCAAATCTGGTAGCAGATATTCTCCAAAATGTCATTACTGTGGAAAAATTGGTCATGTCAAATTAACTTGTCCCTTCAGAAGATCAGAACCTCACATTATGAGGAATACTTATCCTTATCAGCTTAAGGGACATGTTAGGCAGATTTGGGTTCCAAAAGGAATTAGGTCACCTAATATGGCTGATTCTGAGTATGACTCAAAGTTCTGCACTTGGTTTAACAGCCTGTTGAGGCAATGATTTGTTTTTTGCAGGATGTCACCAAGGCCTTAAAAGATCAGAAATGGATTTTAGACAGTGGATGTTCGAAACATATGAGTGGAAAGAGGTATCTCTTTACTGAACTTACAGAAATATTTGGAAGAACAATCACACTTGGTGACAAAGCAAAATGCAATATCATTGGTTTAGGTAGTATTGGTAATGGTTCTACAAATTCTATATCTGATGTTTATCTGGTTGATGGACTTAAGTATAATTTTCTTAGTATCTCTCAGTTATGTGATAAAGGTTATAAAGCTGTATTTGACAAGGAGAAATGTGTGGTGCAAGATGAGAAATCTGGTGTTTGCATACTCACTGCTCCTAGATCATATAATCTATATGCTATGAATACTAACAGTGTTGCAGGTGACAAGCTAAAATGCCTCAAGGCCTTGAAGGAAGATTCAAAGCTTTGGCACAGAAAGCTTGGGCATATTAGTATACATAATTTGAACAGACTCATCTCAAAGGACTTGGTAAGAGGTTTACCATCACAGAAATTTTCAGATGATGAGGTTTGCAAGGCATATGTACAAGGTAAACAGACCAGAAGCTCTTTCAAGCCAAAGAACATTGTAAGTACTTCTAGAACCTTAGAATTGCGGCATATGGACTTGTGTGGTCCTATGAGAGTTCAGACCCCAAAAGGTAAAAGGTATATGCTTGTTATAATTGATGATTATTCTAGATTTACTTGGGTGATGTTTATTAGAGATAAAACTGAAGCTTTATCTGAGTTTTCTAGATTGTGCAAAGAGCTTCAAACTTTGAAAAATTTACCTGTTGCATCCATTAGGAGTGATCATGGTAGAGAGTTTGATCAACTTGACTTTGATTTGTTTTGTGCAAAGCATGGCATTTCACACAACTTTTCTGCACCTAGAACTCCACAGCAAAATGGAGTAGTTGAAAGGAAAAATATGACACTTGAGGATATTTCCAGAACCATGCTTCTTGAAAGTAATTTGCCAAAGATTTTAAGGGCAGAAGCTGTTAACACTGCCAATTATGTGCTAAATAGATGCTTGATCAGACCTATTTTGAAAAGACTCCCTATGAATTGTTTAAAGGGAGAAAGCCTACTGTTTCTTATTTTAAGCCCTTTGGTTGTATCTGTTTTGTGCATAATAATGGTAGAGACAATCTTGGTAAGTTTGATGCTAGAAGTGATGAAGGTGTATTTCTTGGATATTCTCAAACTAGCAAAGCTTATAGAATTTATAATAGAAAAACCAAGATTGGGGAAGAGAGCATTCATGTAATTTTTGATGAAAGTACTAAGGATTCTCTGAGTGAAAGTTTTTCAGATCTAGATTTGAACAAGCATGAATCAGATGATGATGCTTTGAAAGAAGACAAAGGCAAAACTAATGTACAGAATCAACCAGCAGAATCTCAAGGCCTTGAATCTCCTAATGAACCAAAATCTCAAAGCCTTGAGACAAAAGCTGAAACTTTCTATGATGCTCCCTCTACTGTTTCAAGGACTCAAAGCCTTGAAGGAGAATACTCCTGGGTACCAAGAAAGAAGTTTAAGTACCTTGCATACCATCCAGCTGACAACATGATATCAGATCCATCAACTGGAACACAGACAAGAGGACAGTTAAAGAACTTGTGTGCTTTTAGTGCATTTGTATCTTTGATTGAGCCTAAGAATACCAAGGAAGCTCTGGAAGATGCAGAATGGATTATTGCAATGCAAAGTGAGCTGAATGAGTTTGAAAGGAATAAGGTTTGGAATCTAGTCCATAGACCTAAAGATAAATCAGTTATTGGAACCAGATGGGTATTCAGAAACAAGCTTGATGTGAATGACAAAGTGGTAAGAAATAAAGTGAAATACCCCGTTTTGTGACAACGGGTATTTTGTGATATTATTATAAGTGTTGGGAAGTTAATTTAATTATAGAGAGTTAATTATAATGCTTTGAGAGTTTGGGGGGAACTTTGTGACTTTAATCAAAGGTTTTAGTGACTTTTACTTGAGTTTGGGGGAGGTGTTTGTCTTTTGGCAAAACTAAGGGGAAATAAGTGTCTTTTGACCTAACTTTTCTTCCTTCGTAAAAGTTTTCTAATCCAAGAGGGTTTCCTACTTATGAAGTTGATTTTATTTCCAACTCTCATAAAACCCTCACTCTCCCTATTTTCTCTATCTCTCTCTCACTTCCCTCACTCTCACCCGTCCCTCTCTCTCTCGTCTCTCTCTTGTGACCGACGACAGCCACCCACCGCCGCCTCCGTTCTCTCTCTTTTCCGTTGAGGTAATTTTCTCTCTCTCTCTCTCTCTCTCTCTCTCTCTCTCTCTCTCTCTCTCTCTCTCTCTCTCTTTTCTCTTTTCTTTCCTTCTCTTTTCCTTTCTCTCTTTCTTTTTCTCTCTCTGCGTCCGTCTCTCTCTCCGTCCGCCTCCATGGGCGGCGGGTTTGAGCTTGTTTTGTTTCTTCTTCTCTTTTCTCTTGTTGATCTCTTATTCTTGTGATCAATTGTTCATGATTCATGTATGTTGCATGTAATCTTTAATTTTCTGTTTGTTATTGTTAGGATCATTGTTCTTGAGTTTGTAGGATTGATGATCAAGTTTTAGGGTTTATCATGTTCTTGGGTGTTGGGAAGAAACCCTAGTTTGGAGGAGAAGTTTGATTGAATGATTTGGGAGTTTGAATGATCAAAGTATGTGGATAACAACCTGATTTGAATGTGGGAATCATGTTATATTAGGTTTAGTATGAATATAGGATGAACTAGATGCTTGGGGGAAAAGTTTCATGAAGACTGACAATTCCCGTATGGATATTTTGAATGAAGTTGGAAACTTGAAACTTGTGTAACTTTTGATTCAGGAATCGAAATTAAGATCCGTTTGAGGCTAAACTTATTATTTCAAACGTTTTGAATCCAATGGAACTGTTTGTAGACCATGATATGTTTGGGAAACTGGAGTAATAGATTTGGTGGAGTTATGGTAGATTATGCATGCTTTAGGTTAGAGGATTTTGAAGCAAAGTTTTGGGTTTTGTTTTGAAGTATGAATTGAGTGAGATTATATTTGTGTTAGAACCCTAAACCATTGACTATCATATGCATGTAATTAGTATAGCAAGTATATTGCTAGAATATTGGTTTGATTAGCATATTGTTATGTGTAGGTAACGAGTTCGTCGACGACGAGTACGTAGAGTACGTTGATTGAGTTGCTATAGTTGGAATTTGCTTTGAGGTAAGTAAATGTGCCAAGCCTAGTGTGCTTATCTCTTTCGTGTCATATGAATACTTTGATTTGTTACGTCTCAAAATGTGTTTACATGATACATGACTTGGAATATCTGATTTCTACTTGTTAAATGTTTTGACGAAAACATCACCATGATATTAATGAACTATAACGTAAATTGGAAGAAGTTGTGCGGGGACATTATTATTCTCTTTGGGCGGTGTTTGTCCCGTCTCTTTTTGATCCGGTTGCAAGTCCCCGGATAGCGGCATGTACTCACTCCTCTGGCCGGCGTAGTCTTAGGGGGGTGTCGACACTTATGGTCATGGAAACTGTGGTTTATTTGGTTTTCCCCCGTCACAACGAATTAATAATGGATTTTTGGTTTTGTTAACGGAAAGAAATTAACACTGGCATTTGGATTTTTCCTAATGATTATGGAATTGGTTGGAAATATATAATGGAATTGGGAACTCTTTTGTTTTGATACAAGAGTCAACTTTATTACCATTGTGTTTGCGAAAAACTCTTACTTATAAATGAGAAGTTGTTTTATAACTATCCCATCATCGTTTTACATGTTTGGATGTTTATTTACCAATATTTCATGCTGATTTTGTACTGTGGTGTTTCTTTTTGATTCCGCACCACAGGTTTAGAGGATGGTTATCTAGCATAGAAGGGGACGCGCATCACAAGGAATAATAGTAGTAGTATTTCATTTGAATTTGAATTCCTTAGTAGTTTAAACACTCTAGTTGTTTATGCCGGTTTGTGGCTAGGACGTTGGATTATAATAATGCATTGTTTTAATTGGATTTAATTATTATTGTGGATGTTTTGTGCTTGCGAACCATGTTATAAAATCTCATTGTATCCGGGCTCCTCTCGGGTACGGAGTGACATCCCCGGGTCTCCGGCTTGGGCCGTTTGGGGGTGTTACAGGTGGTATCAGAGCCGGCATTGCAAAAAGGAAAACGAAATTTGCTAGGGCAACTAAAATGAATATAGGAGAAATAACCTAAAATTTGATAAGCCGTGGGAATTTGGGTAGTATGGATAGGATTATTATGTGTAAGTGTTTAGAAAATAGGATATAAAGCAAGTACTTCCATCCAACCATTCCTAACTAAGAGCCTTAGCCTATCCAAGATGCTAATGGATTGAAATTTTTGAAGTGTTTCAATTGGATTCTAAGTTTAAGCCTACTTTTAAGGGACTTTGTCGGGAAAATACTTCAAGAGTCTTGTGACCATCAATTTGGAGTCGTGGGAATAATTATTAGTTGCAAAGAGTAGTTATTTCGGATTACGATATATGCCTTGTGAGACTAGATATTTATTAAGTTGTTTCCTCTTGTAGATGGCTAGAACTAAGCATACATCAAGGAAGCGTGTGTTTCCAGTTGAAAGCACCCTGTTGTGACACGTTGGGTCGAAGGTGAAGACTTTCCAGATTTTCGTGACCGCGTGGTTCAATATTGTGAAGATAGATTCCAAGCCTTAGATTTTCCTCGGTAGAAATCCAGCTTTTCAGGCTTACTGTATGGTGAAGGCATTACCTATGAAACCCATGTTTGGGGAAATTATTACGAATTATAGCAACATCATGGGCAGGATGAATCGCCTGAATGATAGGGATTATCGTTGCCAAGGTGAATGGACGGTAAGTGCAGATTTTATATGCAAACTATTGATGGAGACTTATCTTAAGTGGCAAAGTTATACAGTTATTGAGATAGAGTCCAGTGATGAAGAAGACGTGATCTACATAAGCTCTAGTGATGAAAAAGAGGTGATTATTATAGACTCTAGTGACGATGAGGAAGTTGAAGAAGATCCAATGGAAGATGTCCATGAATACCCCGAGATTGAGGAAGATCCCATGGAATATGAAGAAAGTGAAGAAGACCCGAGTGAAGATGAAGAGCACGAGTATGATTCCAATGAAGAGGAAGAGATGGGTGAAAGCGATGAGGATGACGATTAAGCTTGTTAGAATTCTTTAGATTTCCTAGACTAGATGCTTTTTGAGTTTTATTTATTGGTTTGAATAAGGCTATGGAGCCAAGCAACACTTTGAAGTTTTAGAACGATTTTTGAATAGTCACTTTTGGGTTAGAGTTAAATTTTTAGCGTTTTGCCTTGGGATGAATAATGTTGATGCTTTGAAGACCCGATTTGGGGAGTTTAATAAATTTAGCCTTCTGAATTTTGGAGTATGAATCGATGAATTATGGTTGTGTTATGCCTTGATATTATTGATTGAGTACTTAGAAAGTGTTCATGGAGTTAGAACGTGAAAACTTTAATCTTTGGTGTTGTTGAATCTGCGCAGCATTGCGTTTTTGTTGTAGCAGACGTATTTAATTTTGGAGTTATTTTTCCCTGAATTTTTCCCAGAAATTATACATACCCAGGTATCTCCCATAAAAAAATCGAGCCCTACATGAGTTCTGGAGAATTAGTTACGAATTTTCAAAGTTGATGGTTCAGTAGCAGAATTGCAAAGTGACTAGCTGTGGCAGTTTTGATTATTACCTATCTTCCAGATCTTGTTTTGATCTCAAATTTTTATGACAAGTATAAGACACGTTTGGCTAACTCTGGGAGAAAGCCTAGCTCATTTTTAGAATTTTAAAGTCTGTTTAAGGCTTTTCATAATCAAAGTTCCTGTTCTGGTGGGCTGTGACAGAAGCTGTAGTATTTACTGTGTATCTTGAGTTCTGCAATTGATTTTGAGTTGATTCTTCTTGATTATGAAATTAAACTCAGAGAGGGTGTTGCACACCAAAATTCAAAATTTTTTCTTAATCTATTGATCCTTTTTTCCAATTTTGGATGTAGATGAAAAGCTGTGTCGTGATCAGCCAATGTGAAAATACATGAGTAATTGATGTAAATGATGATCAATGTGTGACATGTTTAATTGTGCACTACATGCCGTATATGCATGATTGTTTGTACTTCTTGGTATTTTATAAGTAATACAATAGTCTATAGTGTAGGGATTATGACTGATAGACCACACAATACTACACCAGGAGAAATCGCCAAGTACCAATGGCAGCACCAAACAACAACAACAACAACAACAACATGGAGCAGTTCTTCGCGCAATTTGCTCAGATGGCGCAGAACGCAAACCAGGGAGAGCAGAATAACGCTTGGGCTAAGAAAGTGGCAGACATGAAGCCAGGGAACTTTACAGGCAATGAGGATCCTGTTGAGCTCGAAAATTGGATCGATGAGATGGATAAGGTCCTTGAACTAGTTGAGTGCCCCGAACACCGCAAGGTTGTCTGCGCGGCATTCTACCTGAAGAACGAAGCTAATACATGGTGGAGGAGCACACGTCAGAACTTTTTGGCTCAACCCAATTTCAATTGGGAAGCTCTTCAAACTGCACTTCGCACTCGCTTTTATCCGGACCATGTCCAGGATCAAAAGTACATAGACTTCGTGAATCTAACACAAAAGAACGGTTCCGTGACCGAGTACTTCAAGAAATTCATGAAATTATCCCGATTCGCAGGTCAACTAATGCCTGATGAAGCGACTAAAGTCAGGAAGTTCATGTCTGGTCTCGAACTTCATCTGCAGAAAGACTTGATGTGCAGGACGTACGATACTCTCCCAGAAGCTTATGATAGATCTGCAGCTGTTTGGCGTATTCAAGAGGCACAAGATGAGAAGCTTGTGAAACGCAAGGTCGAGAACGTTGTGGGCTATGGTAACAATCAGGGTAGGACTAACCAAGGTAGTCAGGACAAGAGATTTAAGCCTAACCACGGAGGAAGAAACCAGGATCAGTATCGTAGTCAATTACTGCTCGACATATCCTCGTTCTTATCAGTAATAGACTGTCACGATCAGAAGATAAGGCTTAAAGGTCCAAAAGGAGAAAAAGTTTCTTACCGTGGTATCACGAAAGAACCATGTATCCGACTAGTGTCATCTTTGACCATAATCAACCAAGTGAAGAAGGGGAATAGTGCTTATCTGTGTTATGTTCAAGACATTTCTAAGAAGGAGAATGTGCTAGAAGAGATACCAATAGTTAGAGATTTTCCCGATGTGTTCCCGGACGAAATTCCAGGAATGCAACCTAGAAGGGAGATCGAATTCACTATGGAGTTAGCACCTTGAACAGCTCCAATTTCAAAAGCATCGTACAGAATGGCGCCAGTAGAGTTGAAAGAACTAAAGGATCAGCTGCAAGAGTTGCTTCAAAATGGTTATATAAGGCCGAGTGTTTCTCCTTGGGGAGCACAGGTGTTGTTTGTGAAGAAGAAGGACGGAAGCATGAGGTTGTGCATTGACTATAGGGAGTTGAACAGCGCAACAATCAAGAACAAATACTCTTTACCCCGAATTGACGACTTGTTTGATCAATTGCAAGGGGCGAGCGTTTTCTCAAAGATAGACTTGAGATCAGGGTATCAACAGCTTCGAGTAGCCGAGAAGGACATACCGAAGACAGCCTTTAGAACGAGGTATGGACACTACGAGTTTATAGTTATGCCTTTTGGTCTAACCAATGCACCAGCAGTATTTATGGATCTCATGAATCGTGTTATGAGGACGTTTCTAGATCGTTTCGTGGTCGTCTTTATTGATGACATCCTTGTTTATTCAAAGAGCGAGGAAGAACACGAAGAACATCTCAAAGAAGTGCTAGAAACTTTGAGACATGAGAAGTTATATGCTAAACTCTCGAAGTGTGAGTTTTGGCTAAAACATGTTCCATTTTTGGGTCACATAATCTCCAAGGAAGGAATATCCGTGGATCCAGGAAAGATTTCAGCAGTTAAAGATTGGCCTACTCCAAAGAATGTGTCCGAAGTAAGAAGTTTTCTCGGATTAGCAGGATATTACAGGCGTTTCGTATAAGATTTCTCGAAGATCGAGACCGCTTACTACGCTAACCAAGAAAACGGTAAGGTATAAGTGGAGCGAAGATTGTGAAGAAGCATTGCAGACATTGAAGGAAAAGTTGACTACAGCACCTGTGTTAGCTTTACCCAATGATTCTGGCGAGTTTGATGTTTACAGTGATGCATCGAAGAAGGGTTTAGGATGCGTGCTTATGCAAGAAAGGAGGGTTATTGCCTATGCTTCAAGACAACTGAAAACTCATGAAGAGAACTATGCTACGCATGACTTAGAGCTTGAAGCTATAGTTTTCGCACTAAAGATATGGAGACATCACTTGTATGGATCTGTGTGTAGATTGTATACGGATCATAGCAGTCTCAAGTACATCTTCACGCAGAAAGAGCTAAACAACAGGCAAAGACGTTGGTTAGAAGTCATAAAGGATTATGATTTGCGTATACAATACCATGAAGGGAAGGCAAACGTAGTAGCTAATGCGTTAAGCCGGAAATCGAGCCATACTTTGGATACTATGCTAGTGTTGCCAGATCGGCTATGCCGAGAGTTCCGAAAACTTGGAATTGAAGTAGTGAAACAAGGAGGAGTGAAGAATATCCTTGGGAATATGACAGTTGTTCCCGACATTTTAGAAGAAATAAGGAATAACCAGCCAGGAGATGTGAAGCTGGAAAGGATAAAGAACAAGATTGCAAAAGGCCAAGCAAAAGATTTCAAAATCCATGAAGATGGAAGTATCCGTTACAAGGGAAGATGGTGTGTACCGCATAAGTGTACGGAAACTAAGGAGAAGTTGATGCGAGAAGCGCACAACACACCCTACTCAGTACATCCAGGAGGTGACAAACTTTATAAGGACATGAAGAAGATGTTTTGGTGGCCTAACATGAAGAAAGAAGTGGCAGAATTTGTGGCAAAATGTCTAACTTGTCAAAAGGTGAAGTTTGAACATAAGAGAATGGGAGGCTTAGTACAACCATTATACGTCCCAGTTTGGAAGTGGGATTCTATTTCGATGGATTTCGTGACTGCGTTACCGACATCAAAGAATGGACTGAATCAGATTTGGGTCGTAGTCGACAGATTGACCAAGATAGCAAGGTTTATTCCGATGAAAGACACATGGAATATGGAACAAAGAACTGATGCGTATATGAAGAACATTGTGAGGTATCATGGAGTACCAAGCTCTATAGTTTCCGACAGAGATCCCAATTTTCTTTCTCACTTCTGGAAAGCACTCCAGGAGGCACTGGGAACTCAGTTGAAGTTTAGCACGGCATTTCACCCTGCTATAGATTGAAAAACTGAAAGAACAATTCAAACGTTGGAAGATATGTTAAGATCGTGTGTTATGGATTTTCAAGGTTCATGGGTTGATAGATTACCTTTGATAGAATTCTCCTACAAAAACAGTTATCATGCCAGTATTGAATGGCACCACATGAAGCGTTGTATGGAAGGAAGTGTAGAACACCATTGTGTTGCAACGACATAAGTGAGACGATAGTAATTGGTCCACAACTTATCGAAGAGATGACCGATCAAGTGAGACTTATACAGCAGCGAATGAAGGCAACGCAGGATAGACAGAAGTCCTACGCGGATCAGAAAAGAATACCATTGGAATTTCAAGTTGGAGAAAAAACATTTCTTAAAGTTTCGCCGACTAAGGGAGTCATGAGGTTCAATCAGAAAGGGATGTTGAGCCCAAAATTCATTGGACCATAAGATGTTATAGAAAAGATTGGAGAAGTGGCTTATCGATTGGATCTACCATCGAATTTGGGTCGTGTTCACAACGTATTTCACGTATCGCAACTGAAGAAGTATATGCCTGATGCATCTCATGTATTAGATCCCAAACCAGTAGAACTGGACCCGTCTTTGAGTTATGAAGAACATCCTGTCAAGATTTTAGACACCAAGACAAGAAACACCCGTAACAAGAGTGTCAAGATTGTAAAAGTCTTATGGACAAAGCACCTCACTGAAGAGGCTACTTGGGAAGCGGAAGATGATATGAGGAAGAAGTACCCTCACCTGTTTGACGAGGTACCTTGAGTTATGAGGACGTCACTCCTCTAAGGGGGAGATGATGTAATCCTTCGGTATTTATTAAAAGTACTACTTATAGTATATTGCATATCATTCATGACCTTAGGTTTGCATTTAGTAGTTGTACCATTGAGGGGAGGTGTATACCTTATTGAGGTTAAGGTTTAGTTTAAACTTCGAGGACGAAGTTCTCTTTAAGGAGGGAAGGATGAAATACCCCGTTTTGTGACTACGGGTATTTTGTGATATTATTATAAGTGTTGGGAAGTTAATTTAATTATAGAGAGTTAATTATAATGCTTTGAGAGTTTGGGGGGAACTTTATGACTTTAATCAAAGGTTTTAGTGTCTCTTACTTGAGTTTGGGGGAGGTGTTTGTCTTTTGGCAAACTAAGGGGAAATAAGTATCTTTTGACCTAACTTTTCTTCCTACGTAAAAGTTTCCTAATCCAAGGGTTTCCTACTTATGAAGTTGATTTTATTTCCAACTCTCATAAAACCCTCACTCTCCTTATTTTTTCTATCTCTCTCTCACGTCCCTCACTCTCACCCGTCCCTCTCTCTCTCTTCTCTCTCTTGTGACCGACGGCAGCCACCCACCGCCGCCGCCGTTCTCTCTCTTTTCCGTTGAGGTAATTTTCTCTCTCTCTCTCTCTCTCTCTTTTCTCTTTTCTTTCCTTCTCTTTTCCTTTCTCTCTTTCTTTTTCTCTCTCTCTGTCCGTCTCTCTCTCCGTCCGCCTCCATGGGCGGCGGGTTTGAGCTTGTTTTGTTTCTTCTTCTCTTTTCTCTTGTTGATCTCTTATTCTTGTGATCACTTGTTCATGATTCATGTATGTTGCATGTAATATTTAATTTTCAGTTAGTTATTTTTAGGATCATTGTTCTTGAGTTTGTAGGATTGATAATCAAGTTTTAGGGTTTATCATGTTCTTGGGTGTTGGGAAGAAACCCTAGTTTGGAGGAGAAGTTTGATTGAATGATTTTGGAGTTTGAATGATCAAATTATGTGGATAAAAACCTGATTTGAATGTGGGAATCATGTTATATTAGGTTTAGTATGAATATAGGATGAACTAGATGCTTGGGGGAAAAGTTTCATGAAGATTGACAATTCCCGTATGGATATTTTGAATGAAGTTGGAAACTTGAAACTAGTGTAACTTTTGATTCAGGAATCGAAATTAAGATCCGTTTGAGGCTAAACTTATTATTTCGAACGTTTTGAATCAAATGGAACTGTTTTTAGACCATGATCTGTTTGGGAAACTGGAGTAATAGATTTAGTGGAGTTATGGTAGATTATGCATGCTTTAGGTTAGAGGATTTTGAAGCAAAGTTTTGGGTTTTGTTTTGAAGTATGAATTGAGTGAGATGATAGGTTTGTGTAGAACCCTAAACCATTGACTATCATACGCATGTAATTAGTATAGCAAGTATATTGCTAAAATATTGGTTTGATTAGCATATTGTTATGTGTAGGTAACGAGTTCGTCGACGACGAGTACGTAGAGTACGTTGATTGAGTTGCTATAGTTGGAATTTGCTTTGAGGTAAGTAAATGTTCCAAGTCTATTGTGCTTATCTCTTTCCTGTCAAACGAATACTTTGATTTGTTACGTCTCAAAATGTGTTTACGTAATACATGACTTGGAATATGTGATTTCTACTTGTTAAATGTTTTGACGAAAACATCACCATGATATTAATGAACTATAACGTAAAGTGGAAGAAGTTGTGCGGGGACATTATTATTCTCTTTGGGCGGTGTTGGCTGCGGTCCTGTCTCTTTTTGATCCGGTTGCAAGGCCCCGGATAGCGGCATGTACTCACTCCTCTGGCTGGCGTAGTCTTAGGGGGTGTCGACACTTAAGGTCATGGAAGCTGTGGTTTATTTGGTTTTCCCCCGTCACAACGAATTAATAATGGATTTTTGGTTTTGTTAACGGAAAGAAGTTAACACTGGATTTTGGATTTTTCCTAATGATTATGGAATTGTTGGAAATATATTATGGAATTGGGAACTCTTATGTTTTGATACAAGACTCAAATTTATTACCGCTGTGTTTGCGAAAAACTCTTACTTATAAATGAGAAGTTTTTTTATAACTATCCCATCATCGTTTTACATGTTTGGATGTTTATTTACCAGTATTTCATGCTGATTTTGTACTGTGGTGTTTCTTTTTGATTCCGCACCACAGGTTTAGAGGATGGTTATCTGGCATAGAAGGGGACGCGCATCACAAGGAATAATAGTAGTAGTATTTCATTTGAATTCCTTAGTAGTTTAAACACTCTAGTTGTTTATGCCGGTTTGTGGCTAGGAAGTTGGATTATAATAATGCATTGTTTTAATTGGATTTAATTATTATTGTGGATGTTTTGTGCTTGCGAACCATGTTATAAAATCTTCTTGTATTCGGGCTCCTCTCGGGTACGGAGTGACATCCCCGGGTCTCCGGCTTGGGCCGTTTGGGGGTGTTACATAAAGCCAGACTGGTAGCTCAAGGATATAATCAGGAAGAAGGTATAGATTATGAGGAGACTTTTGATCCTGTTGCCAGGTTAGAAGCTATTAGAATACTTCTTGTATTTGCATCTCACAATCACATAAAGCTTTATCAAATGGATGTTAAATGTGCTTTTCTAAATGGATACTTACAAGAAGATGTTTTTGTAGCACAACCCCCTGGTTTTGAAGATGAAAATTTTCCTAATCATGTATATAAACTGGATAAACCTCTCTATGGTTAAAACAAGCTCCAAGGGCTTGGTATGACAGACTTTCAAAATTTCTACTTGAAAACAATTTCAGAAGAGGCTTAGTTGACAAAACTCTTTTCATTAGACACCAACAAAGTGATCTGTTAGTAGTTCAGATTTATGTAGATGATATATTATTTGGTGCTACTAATGATGCTCTTTCAAAAGAGTTTTCTAGTCTGATGTGCAGGGAGTTTGACATGAGCCTAATGGGTGAACTGAATTTCTTTCTTGTACTTCACATATTACAAATGAAGAAAGGAATTTTTGTGCTTCAAGGAAAATATACCAAGGAATTATTGAATAAGTACAACATGTCACAGTTCAAGGTGCTTAAGACCCCTATGAGTTCATCACTCTCTCTATACAAAGATTCAACTGGTAAGAGTGTGAATCATAAGGAATACAAACGTATGATTGGATCACTATTATATTTAACTGCTAGCAGACCTGACATTATGTTCAGTGTCTGTATGTGTGCTAGATTTCAAGCAGATCCTAAGGAAAGTCATCTAAATGCAGTTAAAATAATTTTTAGATATTTGAATGGAACCAGAGACTTAGGGCTTTGGTATCCAAGAAGATATAATTTTTTGTTGAGTGGCTATTCAGATGCACATATTGCAGGTTATAAAGTAGACAGGAAAAGTACTTCTGGATGCTGTCAATTTTCTTGGATCTTCATTGATCAGTTGGAATTCCAAAAAGCAAAATTTTGTAGCATTATCAACTGCAGAAGCTGAATATATTGCAGCTGGTGCTTGCTGTTCACAAGTGTTATGGATTGCTCAGCAACTTAGAGATCTTGGCTACAACTTCAGAAATGTGCCAATTCATTGTGACAATACAAGTGCTATTTCAATCTCTAAGAATCCAGTTCAGCACTCAAGGACAAAGCACATAGATGTGAGACTTCGTTTCCTTAGAGATCATGCAGAACAAGGTGATGTTGTTTTAAATTTTATCTCTACCTCAATGCAGATTGCTGACATTTTCACCAAACATTTGCCAGATGATAGGTTTTCATCTCTAAGGCTTGAATTGGGGATGTTAAACAAGGATGCATTGGTTTAGGGGGAGTATTAGTACTTATATGTGTATATGTGCTGGAATCTCAAAGCCTTGAGATTATACTTTCTGAAGCCTTGAAAGTATAGCTCAAAGATTTGAAGTTTCTCAAATTGCAGAAAATCTCAAGGCCTTGATATTGTTCTCCAGGTCTTGATAATATCTGTATTTTTTTTAAAAAAAAATCGGATCATCAAATATTATATCTTATCTTTTTAGATAACTGTATAATATTTCAATTACTCAGAGAATTTTCTAAAATATCCAAAACAGATTTTTCAAGATCCTATTTTTGCATGTTGATATTGCAGAGTCCTTTTATGACTCATCCTTTTCAACATATTTAAGCTTAAAGTCAGTGCTTTTTCTTCTCATTCTCTTCCAATTTTCTGCGACTACTCTCTCTCTCTCTCAATTCCTCTCAATCACATTCTCTTCTCAAAACCCTAAACCCTAAAATGGAGCGAAAATCAGTCAGTTCAGCAACAGGGAAAGCCCTCTGGCAGATCCAAGAAGAGAGCAAACAAGAAGGAGAAGATAGTTATTTCTGATTCAGATTCCGAAAATAATCAAAGCTTGCATGAGGATACCCCTCCTGCAAAGAAATCAAGGACAGAGAAGGGATATGAAGGCTCAAGTGTTGATCCACAACATGAGACTCAGGGTGGTGATCAACCTAGGTCACAGAAGAAGAAAGGGGGAGAAAAGAAAAAGGCTACTGAAGAGGAAAAAGGGAAATCAACTCAGGAAAGCCAGAAGAAACCAATTGAAGGAGGACAAGAAAAGACCAAAACCTCTGAGAAGAAGACTAGGGTTAAGCAAGTTGCTGCTGCAACTAAGAAAGGATATCAAGGTAAGAATGTACTTCCAACTGAGTGGTTTGCTAGTTCTGAAGTTAGAACTGTTTGGATGCAAGGATATGCATCATATAAGGTAGCTTTCTGTAGCATGATTTCTGATGAGTTATTGGATAAACTGGACTTAGATTGCATGAGAAAGTTGAGGGAAACTGCTGTTTGGAAGGTTCTAAATCCTAGTTCAAAGGCTTATCCTAGGTTAACTAGGTTATTTTATCTAAACTTGGTGTCTGAAGGTGATGATAGAATGGTTTTAACTTCTAAAGTGGCTGGTGTGGATTTGATGTTAGATCATAGGACTTTTGCCAAAGTCTTGGGCATTCCTAGAAAATACAATGTAGGAGATTATCCTGATAGGAAGGAGTGTCTGGATAAGGCAAAGGAGATGTTCTTTATTGAAGGTGTTCCCTCTGGTCCAAAGCAGCTGACACATTCTGTGCTCAACTGTGAAGCCAAAATTTTGTTTACTATTCTGATGAGGAGTGTAGTTCCCAGGGAGAAATCAAGGGAGTTAGTAACTGATAAGGTTCTGATTTTGATGTATCTGATATCTCAAGGGTTTGAGATAGATTTGCCAACAGTTGTTATGGAGCATATGATTTATTGTGCAACCAGGACTAGAAACCATCCTCTTCTATATGCCAACCTGTTACCTCTTTTCTTTGAATATTTTGATGTGCCTGTGAAAGGAGAAGAAAATATTACTGGAGGTTTTGGGTTGATAGATGAGACTGCACTTCAGAGGTTTGGGGTAGTTCAGGCTGGGAAAGGGCATTGGAAAACTTATTCTGATTTGTCAAAGGAAGAACTTGTTGAGAAGGAGTTTGTGAAGCCTAAGGGGACTGCATCTGGGAAAGGACAAGCCAATGAGTATTACTCTCTGCTGGTTGAGAAGTTAGAAGATCAGCAGGTTGAGATTGAAGATCTCAGACAAAGGTTGTTTGACATGTCAACTCAATTCAACCAGTTCAAGGGCTTGATGAATGTTATGAATGGGAAGTTGGATGTTTTCATCAAGGGCTTGAATCTGGAGAAGATACCTTCTGCTACTAGTCATGACACCAGTGTGGATTCAGAAGAGAAGATGGGAGATTTTCTATAGAAGAAGAAGAAGCCAATTCCAGTAGTGCTAACTTCAAAAGATTTGTATGAACAAACTGATGAAGAAGATGCTGGTGAAGACACAGGTGTTGATGCAGCTACAAAGGTAGATTCAGTACAGGCTAAGAAGAAAGTGGATGAGATAATCCAAGAAGTGGTTGCTGAAGTTGAAGCTGAACAAGAAGGTAATCAGTCTGCAGAAGATGCTGCAAGTGAGGAAGAAATAGGAGAAGGCTCAGAGAAAGGCCAGACATCAAAGAAGAAGTGAAGTTCAGAGACTGCCAAAGCCCTGACCCTCTATCTCATTCTCTTCTATCTTTTCTGTCTCAAGGCCTTGAGTTTTTAGCTAAATTTTTTGTTTTAAGTTTATTTTCAGACTCTGAGTAATGATCCTACATTTCTTCAACCTTATTTGATGAAAGTCAAAAAGGGGAGAATTAATGTGGTATTTGTGTTCTGTTTGCGTTATTTGGAGTAATAATAAGAATGCATAGTTTTATTTCTGTGGTATTTTGTAATGTTTATTCTCACTGGTTATCTGTTTGGGTTTAGTATATATATTGTATCTGCAAATTGTGGTTATTTCATTCTTTGAATATGAGTGGCAGGAAGATCTATACAAGACTGTAGGTTTTGTCTTTCATCAAGGGGGAGATTGTTGAGTCAAGATCCCTGAATGTGTTTTGGTTGGTAATTGTTTTGAGTGATGAAAGACAAAAGGCTAAGACATAAGCAGCAAAGCATTTCAGTTATCTCAAGGCCTTGAGATTGACTGAACTTCAAAGCCTTGAGTTATCTTATTCTGCTATATGTTCTAACATTTCTGTGTTGCAGAATTGGTTATCTGATTATGCAAATCAGTGATTTACTGCATATACTTTTGGATTATACTATTTATATATCTAACACAATTGCAGATGATCAGAACAGGAAGAATCAAAGCTATCTGGGTTTAAATTTGAAATTCTGTGAAGCAGGTTCAGAGCTCCAAGGCCTTGAGATATGCCTTGAGCCGCTGACAGTTTTTACAGAACTTAATTGATTTTTTCTTGCAGGTTTTGACGCTTAGTATTGTGATTATTTACTCACTTCTAAGTATCTTAAACTTGTTTTTCATGATTTATATGTTTTAGAAGATATACTGGTTATTGTTCTAAGTTTGTTAAAACAGTTTTATCAGAAACTGTATAACCAAACAGTCTTAGTACTGTTAGCTTTCTGGATTTTTTTGTTGCAGTGTTTCAATGCTGTTGCAGGGTTGTTAAACGTGCAAGAGAAATATCAACAAACTCCAACAGATATCCACTTGAAGCTGTTTGAATTTAAGTTGAAAACAGAAGGAGGATTTGTAGGAACTGAGATCCTAAAATCTCTCAATCAGTTGCAGCAGTGGATAAAAGAGACTGTTTTGAATTTTAAAGAAAGAAGAGGCTGAAGAATACTCTGAGTGGTGTGACAAGATCGTGGAAGATCATTCATTCAAACACACAATCATTCAAGCTTCATTCCAGATTCCTGAAGATCAAATCAATCCAGTTTTCCAGAAGAACACTTCCAGGCTTCAACAACTTATCTTCATACTGTGTTCTTCACTTGTACTTTTATCTGTGTATCTCTAGATTATCTTAAACCTCACTTAAACCTAGTGGTTGGTTGTTCAAGTGAACAACAAGAGATTCTTGTTAGCTCAACAGTTAGTAGCTGGAACTAGATAGGTTTGGAACCACAAGCTGTATAGGTGTAAGGGAAATCACTTAGCCTTGAAGATCTAGGGCTGTTTCTGTGTGAGTAATAAGAAGTGCTTGCCCAATCCTACTGGGATTAGATCCCTCAGGCACGGATTAGGTCCATTGGGACTGAACTCTGTAAATTGCTTTGTGTTCTTTACTTTTCTGTTTGATTATTATCTGCTGCACACAACTCAAATCAAACTAGGGTTTAAAAGCTGTTTAGAATTGTTCACAGCTCAAGGCCTTGAAGCTTACTATTTTGCCTTTGTAAGTTTCAGACAGTTTACAAAATCCCAAGGCCTTGAGATTTGAGTTTCACACAAAGCTTTCCTGTTAAACTTTAAATTTTGCAAAAATTTTCCATACTCTATTCCACCCCCCCCCCCTTTTAGAGTATTTAGGTCCTGTATTTAGTCTACATCACACACTTTCAAAGAGTACGAAGGAAACTCATAACACACCATAAACGGTACATCCAGGAAAAGGCAAGTTATACAAGGATTTGGAAAAGTACTTCTGGTGGAAAGATATGAAGAAGGAAAATAGCTGATTTTGTCAAAAGGAACTTTCGGTGTTTGACTTGTAAAAAGGTCAGGCCCGAGCACAAGAGACTAGGCGGGATATTGCCATAATTGGAGATTGGAAATGGGACTCCATCTCAATGGAATTTGTTACACATTTACCTGTTTCAACGAATGGGTTGATCCAGGTCTAGATGGTAGTCGATAGACTAAACAAGGCGGCAAGATTCATTTCTGTGAAGGACACGTGAAACATGAAAAAGAGGGCGGACGCTTACATCAAGGATGTGGTATGACTACACGCAGTACTTAGCTCGAATATTTCATATAGAGGTTCAAAGTTCTCATCACACTTTTGGAAAGACCTTCAAAAGGCCAAGGGTACCGAGCTAAGGTTCAGCAAAGCGTTTCTCCCAGCTACGGAGGGACAGACTGAAGGGACGCTTCAACGTTGGAAGATATGCTAAGGGCATGAATTTTGGACTTCGAAGATTCATGGGTGGACGAGTTATCTCTTATCGAATTTTCTTATAAAAAGAGCTATCATGATAGCTAAGGGGTGGAATCCTATGAAGCATTGCACCAAAGGAGGTGTAGGACACCACTGTGTTGGAGCGACAACAGCGAGACGATTATTCTTGGATAAAAAAAATGATCGAGGGCTTGACAAACCAGATTCGGATGATTTAGCAAGGGATGAAGGCGATCCATGATTGACAAAAGTCTTACGAAAATTTGAATAAAAGGCCATTGGAGTTCAAGGTTGGCGACGAAGTATGCCTGAGGGTTTCACCAACAAAGGGGTTATGTGCTTTAATCAGAACTGAAAGTTGAGTTCCAGATTTATCGGACCATACAAAGTACAGGATCGTATAGGAGAGGTTGCTTATCACCTAAGTCATCACTTCAGAGAGGATGGTCAAGGTTCACACGATTTGGATTTTTCAAATTTTAACTTTTTGGTTGGCACACTCTATGGTTTCTTTGTATTTGCTAAGTCAGCCCATATCTATGGTGATGTCTAGGTTACCAAGATCCAAAAGAATAAGATCAGAAGGTAGCTTGGCTCTTAAGAGTTCTAGGTTGACTTCGAGGTACATGGTATTACAAGGTATGACGTATCCACTAAGCGCAGAGATGAAGATAGATAATTGGGGGGTAGGAGTTGGTAAGTCTGTCTTTTTTTTTACCGAGGTAGATGATATGAAGGAAAGAATCTATTTCAGTCCACATACATGCACCACATAAGTTTTGAAACAATAAACATTTATTGATCCATCCATCAAATAATCCACATGAAAATTTAAACGATAGAAGAAACAACTCGATCCCAAAAGTAAACATCAAACCACAAAGTAAGCTAAGCGTTTACTCTCGTGAGGAAAGCAATGCAATAAACGATGACCCTAAGGGTGGTATGGGAGTGGAACTACTCCTCATTGTCAGTGTTGAAAATGAACTTGATATCAGCGGTGTCGATCTCAATCTCTTCCGCTTCGTTGACTTCTTCATGCTCAATACCGTCGATCTCGTCAATCTCGTCCATGTCAGCATCCCAATCTACAAATTCTTCCTGTCCATACTCATTTTGGTTTCCACCTTGATCTTGTTCCTCCCATAGGTATTCATTCAAGTCCATATTTTCTTGGTCATCTTCCATTCCCAGTGCTTCGCCATCTTCACCTTCTCCTTCCTGGTTCTCGGCGTCCTGCGCCTGCTGCGCTGCCTCGTGTTGTATGGCTTGAGCTTCTAATGCCTCCATACGTCCCCGAATCTCGAGTGGGTTAATCTCAAAGATGTTATACTCACGGTGCTTGTACCTAGACTCATTAGGTACAGCTTACCCCCACACATTCCAAACTAGTAAATCTCGGTACTCGTGCCTCAGGTTCCTCCAAGGGTGTACATCTAGAAATCCTCGGAGTATGAAATGACAAATGGTTAAAGGGTGATTATGTCTGGCATCAAGATGGCCCCATGCAATGCAAATATCTCCCACATAGGCACAATATTGAGCTATGGTCTCCTGCTCGGGTTGGTACGTCACTAGCTCTAGTCAAGGTATAGCAGCGAGGTCCATAGGGGCGGGGATAGGTTGTCTATTTGATCCATAAATCTCGGGAATTTGGTCGAGTACTTCCTCTTATTCGGGAATCTGTTCTTCTTGTTATTTCTCCTCCTCCTCCGGCTCCTCCTCTTCCGGATCGGAATCGGGCTCCTCGTCGGGCTCTTCCTCTTCCGGATCGGAATCGGGTTCATCGTCAGACTCTTCTTCGTACTTTTCTATTGGTTCTTCTTCGGGCTCCTTCACGTTTTCTGGACGTTTTGCTGCTTCTTCTAAATCTTGGCGTAGGACTTTTTTGCTAAATATGTAATGGTCCTCTACCTTCCATCCGTCCTCATTGGGAACTAACTTTTCATCTTCGTTCTCATGTACCAAATCCTCATAATCCTACTTCACCCACATCCATGGTTGGGTATTAGGGAGCCCGTTCAGAAGGAAATGTCCAATCATGAGAGGGTGCTGGAAGCGGTCATCCCCAAGATTCGTGAAACTCCAGTCATTACACCGGGTCGTTACTCGGATATAGTACTCGGTAAGGGTCTCTTGGCCCTCCAGGTAGGTCATGAGTAGGGGTGAGTCTTCCGGCTGAAATACAGGCTGGATGTATGAAGGGTGAGCAGCGGCACGTGGTTTGGCCATCTGAAAGAAGAAAAGAGAGGTCTCAGAAATGTTGTAAAACCACGTATACACTCATTACTCGACAGAAATAAACTTAAGGAAATTAAAGCAATTATTTAACACCAATAACATAATCTAGAAAATTAACAAGTAGCATGTCACATAGCAATTTATCCACTCTTAACTAACAGGGATTCTTAGATAATCATATAACATACTGAGGAAATTTAAACAACAACTATGCTAACCCACATCCCCGGCTTGTTTAGTTTTATTTCCAGTTTCAGTTATCCTATGTCCATTTTAATTTTGAAAAGTTTTCAATTATTATTTATCTTCATTAATGGAAATCGAGAAATCGCACTAGCGTTGGAACCGTCGGCTCTGATACCAACTAAAACAACCCGGGAACCTACGGTTCCTCGCTAGTACAACTTAACGAAATCCAAGAGTGCTTTATTGAAATAAAAGTAAAGGAGAAACCCTCCTTACATGATTAAACAAAGTTAAACATTGTCTTAAAACAAGAAACTGAAACTACAATGTTATTGGCTAGAAAAGATCTGAAACTCCAACTCGTGCGCGCGATTCCCCCAGCTTATTCTTGACCTGCGGGTTTTGAAATAGCGAAAGCCGACGCAGCAAAACATTTTATCAGTAAAAACTGAGTAAGAATATACCACAACACGTAAAGACAGAGTTTTTGGCTAACACAAGAATATACACAGTAAAAAATAAGCAGTAACCACATTTTTACTCTTTTATTTGGTTGAGGCATAACACGGGCCCCAACAGGTTCGATGTGGACAGAGAGGTCATGATGGAATAATATTAAAGTAGGGTACTTGTACGGGATATCACAGTCCATCCCGATTCTCCCTAAAAGAACTAGTGAGACCTTAAGGGTCGACACCCCTATACAGTTGTGACCTAAACATGTATAGGTAGTACTCCTAGTTTTCACAATTAATAAGAGGGTACAATGCCCTAGGGAAATCACACATAGGTGTTCCCGGCCTTAGCCTTCACACGCGTCCTCTGTACACCGTTTCCAATTCTATCACCGTACATTTATTGTTTGTTATTTCACGAGGGTAGTAAATCATAATTTGAAATAGTGACCACATGCTTCTCATATCGTTCAAAAATAAAGCGCTGGAAGAATTCAAAGTATTGTAAAGCAGAAATTGAATTTGAAGTTTGAGATAACTCACACGAAACAACACATTTTGATATTTGAAGATGTTGTGCATATAACTTACCTGGTAATGAATAGAGATCGTCACACACAAGCAGGCTACGTCCTAGTAATAGGGATTCTCAACGAACTCGCCTCCTACGAACTTTGAATCTACAATAATCAAACAGTCCTACATTAACACGAATTTGCCACACAATAATTTACAATTAAATACCCTATATGAATGCAAGTGCAACCCCCCAAGTAATCCCCCAAACACATTATATTTTACTAGCTTTAATTTTACGCTTATAATATACATTAAATAAGAAAATAGTGGCTTATAAATATAAAAGTAATAGTTGAGGTAAAGAAAACTTTAATTGATATAATATAACATTTAGCGGCTAATATTTATAAATAAAGGTAGCTATTTAAATATAAGCTTAATGTCGACTATATTTATCATAAGAATTATAATACTAAAAAAAAGTTATTATGTGACAAGAATTTATTTTCCGATATATCCAAAACAAGGCTAAATAGTTGGTTAAGAAAATATAAATATTATACTTACAAAGTCCCAAATCAACACAATAAGATTATAGATTTATTTTCAGAAAATGATTTCTAGAGTTATATTTAATAGTGTGTGTAAATATAAGAAAATACTAGTTTATGTTATGTTAAGAACAAAATTGGATTCACACTTTGATAACATATAAGAAAAACAGTTTGTTAAAAGGTTGCACCATACCCACATAATTAATAGCATACACACAACACCCCCACCAGTTACAACAAGTTTACATTCCACCTTCTTCTCCATCAACAACTCGCTGTCCTCTCTTTTGAAAAACCATTCATCCCCACAAAACAACCCTCAATCTAAATGATTCACCAATCTAAATGATTTCAACAGGGGTTCGTGCTTACTAATTGAAGAAGAGTGACAAGAATTTGATGGAGGCGAATGGGAATACCAACAAGGTTGAATCCGGCAATGTCGTTCTTGCTTGGGTTCGCCGGACAGAAAGAGGGACGGGAGAGAGGCGGTTGCAGCGACGGCGCGACGCAGGGGAGCCGAGGACGACGATGACGATCGAGCAGAGGGGGGCGACGGCGCTGGGTTCGCCGGCAGTTCTGGGCTTCGGGCCTGGTTCCGTCGGCGTCGGTTCGTCGGCAACGCAGAGCAGAGAGGCAGAGAGATTGAGAGCGCGAGAGAGAGTGTGAGAGAGAGAGAGAGAACTGAAAGAGAGAGAGAAGAACTGGGTTTTGTTCTTGAGTTAACCCGATTGAGAAATCGACGGGATTTCGGCGTCGATTTGGGAATTTTTTTTGGGGAAACTGAATGCAAAGCTTGGGTCTCTCACCATGGGGATGAATCGGGATAGGATGTAGGAGGAATGGAGGTCAAGCTTCCCTTTTTTTTTCTTTTTTCCGTGGGTGATTTCCGCCGGAAAATCAGGAGAGGAAATTTTGAAGATGATGGTGGGAGATTGTGTAGGGTGTGGTGGTTGCGCAATGCCACGCGGTGGTTCTCTACGCGATATTAATTAAAAGCTATACTTCTCTCACGTTAAAACATTACACAACCCGCTAGCCTCACTAACTATTAAACACACAAGTAACTATTAAAATAAAAGTGTCATCTTAAAAAAAAACTTTTTAATAATAATAATAATAATAATAATAATAATAATAATAATAATAATAATAATAATAATAATAATAATAATAATAATAACAATAATAATAATAATAATAATAATAGGAAAAAAAGATTTATTGAACAAAATTAACTTTTATAACTTCAAATAACAGCCCCAAAAATTTGCTAAACTCCCAAAAATACCCCCTAAAATACCGGGGTATTACACTTCGACCCATCCCATTGAAAGTGACCCTGAGCAAATTTGCGAGCTAACAGAAGCTCCAAACAAAGATAATGGAAAGACGCTGCTAGAGGAATTTAAGGACGCCCCTGAATGCATGGAGGACCGCCCAAACCCTCAGAAACAAGAACTGAAAGAAGTATTCATGAGCCGAATTGATGAAAAGAAGAGGCCAGTCTTCTTGAGTGCGGATCTTGGCAATAAGGAAGAACGAGAATTGCTCGAATAATTGAAGGGATTCAGGGATGTTTTCGCGTGGGACTACGATGAAATGCCGGGGCTAGACCAGGTCATCACCATGCATAGACTGGATGTCATTCCAGGCTCACAGCCAGTAAAAAAAAGTGCAAGGAATTTCCGTCCTGAAATAAATGTCAAGATAAAAGAGGAGATTGTCAAGTTGCTGAAAGCAAAATTTATCGAGCCCAACCATCATCCCACCTGGCTTGCCAACATTTTTCCTGTCTTGAAAAAGAATGGGAGCCTTCGCGTATGTGTCGGCTTCAGAGACCTGAACAACTTCTGCCCAAAGGACGATTTCCCTTTGCCAAACATAGATCTTCTAATCGACTCTACCACGGGAAATGATATGCTTAGCTTCATGGATGTGTTTAGAGGCTACAACCAGATCAAAATGGACCCAGTAGATGCGAAAAAAACGGCGTTCATCACGCCGGTTGGGGTCTTCAACTACACAATTATGCCATTTGGTCTAACGAATTCATGCGCCACTAATGAAGGCGCAATGATGGCATTATTCCATGACATGATGCATCAGGAAGTTGATTTCTATGTGGACACCTGGTGGTCAAATCAAGGCAGAAGAAAGACCATTGGAAAGACTTGAGGAAAGTCTTTGACAGATGCCGAGCTTTCCAGTTGAAATGAACCCCATGAAGTGTGCGTTCGTGGTAACCTCGGAAAAGTTCCTTGGTTGTGTAATTCACAGGCACGAGATCGAGCCTGATCCCGCGAAGATCTCGACAATCACCAGCTTACCTACGCCAGATTCTCAGAGTACCTTGAAGATATTTGCTCAAAAGGAATGCGACGTTCTTGCGAACGGAGGAGCATCAGGCTGCATTCGAGAAGTTGAAGAATTTATTAGAATCTCCGAGAGTTATGATCGCGCCTCAAATGGGATCGCCTTTATTACTATATCTAACTTCAACAAAGAAATTCGTTGGAGCGTTGCTGGCCCAGGAGTTCGAGGGAAAAGAAAGGCCAGTATAATACATCTCGCGTATTATCCAGTCCGGCGGAATCCAGGTACACAAATATTTAACGCCATTTCCTCGCTTTGTTCTTCGCTGTTGAAAAGTTAAGGAACTATTTTTCTTCACACAGAGTTGTCATCATCACAAAAAATGATCCTATACGATATTTGTTGGGACACCCGCCTCCTTGCGGAAGACTGGCAAAATGGTACATGATCATCTCCCAGTATGACATAGTCTGTGCGCGACCAAAGGCCATCAAATCCTAAGCATTGGCAGACTTGTTGGCTTAGTTCCCGGATGAAAATTGCGAGCCCTTAGAAGAGGAGGAACTCGAGGGACCGAGATATACATGATCAGCCACCAATGTTGGAAGTTGTATTTTGATGGATCGGGAGGTGGAATTTGAGTGGTGCTGGTGAAACCTGATCAGGAGGTCATTCAGATGTCGACCAAGCTAGACTTTGCATCGACCAACAATGAGGCTGAATACGAAGCTCTGATCACAGAACTGCTTGCAGCCAAGGCCTTGGAGGTTTAGAATCTCGTTGTAATGGGAGATTCTAAGCTAATAGTAAAGCAGGCTTCAGGGGAGTAGGCGTTGAAAGAGATTAACTTGCTGAAATACAGGTCGATAGTGTAGAAGCTGGTCTAAAAGTTCGATTCTGTTAAGTATGAGCACACTCCAAGATCTGATAATTGACATGCGGATGCATTAGCCACCTTCGGATCGAAGATCAGCTCTGATAAATTCCCATCAAAAATCTCAATTGAAGTTAAGACAACCCCATCCTTGGTAAAAGACCTATGCGAAGAGGGGTCTGAAGAAGAAGAAGACTGGAGTAAACCCATCATACGCGCGATAGCCGAAGGAACAAGCAAGGAAAGCTGGGTTTCCACAAAAGGGTTAGGCGTACATGATAGCCTATTGTACTAGAAAGGCCCTGATGGAATTCTGATGCGATGCGTGATAGAGGAAGAAGGCGAGCGGTATTGGAGAAAATCCATCAACACTCGTGCGGAGAAACTGAGATTTCCATCTACAGTAAGCGCAAAGATATGGAATCCACTAGCCGCAAATGGCATACTTCACTGCCATCGTACATAGCAACTGCGAAAAGTGCGCGCTGATAAAAGACTCCCTAGAGGTCG
This sequence comes from Linanthus parryae, assembly GCA_023055425.1. NCBI lineage: Eukaryota > Viridiplantae > Streptophyta > Magnoliopsida > Ericales > Polemoniaceae > Linanthus > Linanthus parryae. The sequence continues at coordinate 3,217,829 of JALGPY010000015.1, forward strand.
CTGCAATCGAAGATGAGGATTGGCAGGGACCTATATTCGATTATTTGCAAGATGGAACTCTGCCGAGCGACAGAAAGGAAGCTGACAAGCTTAAGAGAAAGGCAGCTCGATACGTACTGCAAGAGAATTTGCTCTGGCGGAAAGGACACAATGGGAACTTACTCAAGTGTTTGAACGGTCAAGAAATCCAGGAGGTCATGGAAATGTCTCATCAGGGGGAACACCAAGGAGGCGCGAAGTTATGCTGACAAATTTTAATTGTTGGTTACTTTTAGCCAACCATGGAAGCCGATTTTCGCGCGAAGGTTAGGAGATGCCAGCAATGCAAATTCCACGGTAATCTAGTCGACGCCCAAGCCGTTGACTTGCACGAGTTAGGAACCCCCTGGCCATTTCACACTTGTTCCTTGGATTTAATCGGCCCCATACGACCTCCATCGCGTGGGAACCAATTCATTCTTACCGGAACAGAGTAGTTCACCAAATGGGTTGAGGCGATCCCAGTCAAGACGGCAAATGCTTTGTTCGTGGTCAAGTTCATACAGGAGAACGTTATCCATCATTTTGGGATTCCCAACACTGTCTTGTTCGACAATGGAACCCCCTTTGTCAATCGACAAGTGGCAGCAAAACTGATGGAGTATAACGTGAGACAAGTGTGCTCGACGTCGTACTACCCGAAAGGGAATGGACAAGCGGAAGCCACAAAAAAAACTTTTCTCAGAATCCTAAGTAAGATGGTCGCGGATGATCGTAAAAAGTGGGCAGGGTACGGCACTTTGGGCGTACCGCACATCATCAAGGACTCCTATGGGGACTTCTCCGTTTTTACTATGCTATGGGGCCAAAGCAGTAGTCCCTACTGAAGTCAAGGTAAACTCGGCGCGACTGGCTTTCAGTGCCTTGTATGAAAATGAGCGGGATCATGACCTAATTTTGCTCGAAGAGAGGCGCAAACTGGCTAAGAGGACAAACTCTAAGTACAAAGAGATGATCTCGCGGGCCTATAATAAGACCGTCCAGCATCGGAACTTTGCATTAGGAGATCTAGTCTTACGAGCTTCCGACCATTGCATGCGCGAAGCAGCTCACCCCAAGTTTGCTGTGAACTGGGAAGGACCTTTTGAAGTCAAGGAAGTCTTTGATAGTGGCTATTGCAATATTCTACGTTGCCACGGGATAGTCTCTACTCCCACCCCGATCAACAACTGATGGCTAAAGAAGTATTATCCCTAACCTTCTCTTTTTCCTTACATTAGCAATGTACATTTTCTTATATCCTCCCATATGAGGATTTAATTAATGATAATAACTCTCCCATATGAGAGCTCTTTTATAAATTGATGGTTTCATTTAATTATCTGCCTTGCTTGAAGACTGATAGTTGATCACCTTGCAAATCCAAAGCCTATATGTCTAGATAGCAACAAAACGCGACCGTAAGCCTATCTACTTTGATAGAAGTAATGAATTGTAAGCCTATCTGTTTAGATAGCAATCAAATGCGATTTAAAGCCTATCTGTTTAGATAGAAGCCAAGTACAATTTTAAGCCTATCTGTTTAGATAGCAGCACAAATAAAATCTAAAGTCTATATGTTTAGATAGCAGCCCAACGCGATTTTAAGTCTATCTCTTTGATAGCGCCATTATGCTAAGAAATACCAGCTTGATCATAAATCAAAGCAGCTATACGGGATACTCGCAAGGCATGAGTTTATCAATTATGTTCTCAAAATAGAACCCAGTGTTCATAAAGAAAAAGCGAAAGCAAAAGGCACTTTTATATAAGAAAAACTTGGAAACAAAATCCATACATCAAAGGCGTTCTCAAAGAACATCCAGGACTCCTACATAGGACCTACTAACTATGGTTGATTTGTTGTCATCATCGACGTTCTCGATCAAAAAATAGCCCTCGTCGATGCCCTTGACATGGTGAGAGGCCAGATGAACTTCAAACAATGGAGGCTGCTGATGTGAAGAACAAATGGGAGAATAGCTCATGGGGCAGAAAGCTGATTGTGCATAAGGAAGTTGCACTCCACTCATTACTCTCTGGTTCGAGCACTGGTTGCAAAGTGTCTTCCGTCGGGGGTCCTCTGAGGACAGCCTCCTCAAACATGGCTTCGGAAAAAACATCTCCATTCTGATAAGAGGATTTACACCACTGGTCTTGGGAAAGCTTGGGAGAGTCAATGGCCTCCTCCGTGGACGTATTGGGAACCATTTCTATAGCACAATGGACACATACAGAATTAGAAATCCAGAGCTGGTACAATATGTGAAGTGGTGAAGAGAAATATGAAGAACAACAAAAAATCAGAGGAGGTTGCATGATTATCCAACCCTGGATTTTGGATCTGCAAAAGAAGGAGAAATATTCTCTCTCAATCGCAAACCCAAGATGGTGGAAATGGTGAAAGGTAAAAACCAACTGCAGAAAAGGGTTTATATAGGATCTAGAGAAGGAGACTCTTCAGTTCCGGGCTGAGTCAGCAACGTCTCGGAAATAAAAAAAGAATCAATGACCCTATTAAAGGCTATGATGCTACAGCAGCCCTAGGCATTGATGACGGCGTGGCTAACTGTTTAGTGGGCATACCCTATTTAAAGCTACGACGATACAAAAACTTTAGGCAATAATGGCGGCTTATGGGGACTAGGGTCTTCCAGGCATTAAATTATTCAAGGTTCAAACCGAATCGCTCGAAGATACTTAATGGGTTTTCAGCACAATAGCTAACATGTGTGATTCCACGCAACTCTAGCAACAATATGTGAGCAATACGCGAGCATAAGCCTATCTGTCTAGATAGCAAAACCAAAAGCCTGCCTACTTCAAAATCAGAATACGCAAGTGTAAGCCCCTCTTTCCAGATAGAAATAATACGCGAGCATAAGCCTATCTTTCTAGATAGCAGTACTTTAGTCAAGCCCATTCATGAATAATGGCAAAGCCTAAGCAGTTTACTCGCTAGCATTGACGTGCTAATAAAACAGCAGTCAAGAACACAATTCAAAAATAGCAAAGCAATGTTTAACATGCGCTAAGCAGTACACGCAAAAATAGGGGGAAAACATAGTTCAAAAGATAAAAAAGCTCGCGGCCATAAAAAGCACAAAAGATTACAAGGGATAGTTCAAAAGAGACGCGAGCTATTACAGTACTAAGTAACTAATCCTCGAAGAAGTCCTTCAAAAGAGAGTCTTCAGCTGATAGCTTTATACAGTTAGCAGACAGCGAATCCTGGCTAGCCTTGTTGCTTTTATGATGCTTAGCAGCTGCCTCAAACTCTCTGATAGCTTTTTCAAGCACCTCCTTATGCGCCTTAAGGGCAGCTTTCTCCTTTCCATAGTTGGAGTACTCAGACCTGAGTTGTGCAGAATTGTTGATCCTAGTCAACCTCTGCACAAGGAAATCCAAGTCCAATCGCCCTGCCGCGATTTGTTGAAGGCTATTCGCGCTTGAAAGAAGGCTTTGAGCACTGGAAACTGAGGTGCTTGCTGGAGTCGCCTTATGCACTCTCTCTAAGAGAATAGTAATCGCCCTGAGAAGATCCCCTATATCCCTTGGCGCTAACTCCAGAAATCTTGCAAACGCAGTTGGATACGATATGCGCACTTTCATAAGCCATTCAAGGAAAGCCTAATCGATACCTACACATGCGAAGATGAAAGAAAATTACTTATTAAGAGAATAAGAGCTTATACCATACACCAGAAGGGGAATTGTCTTACCAGTTCCCTAAACGAGTTGTTGGAGTGAGGCAATAGGAGTTGTTGCTTGACTGCCATTAGAATAGGCTGTTTCAGCTAACCTTTGGTCTGCTAAAGCTTCGCGCGAGATATACTCTGCAGGAATGACATAGCTTCTTTCAGCAACAACTGGCTCGACAACTTGCGAGCCCCACACTTCCCATGGATTTTGCGCAAAACGCGCATCTAGGTCAAAGCTAGAGGAGTCAATGGCCATGCTAGGAAGTGACAAATCTTCACTAGGGCCCTATGAGGATGAAATAGCTCTCGAGGTATCTTGTACAGTGGGGGAGGTCCTTGCTGGCACCTCAGTCGCGGCTGCAGGTGTACTGGCCTTGGACGTCATGTCTTGATGAGGTTCAGACATAATTGCATCTTCAGTCCTTTCTCCTGCCTCATTCAGAATTGGTACAGACTCCGGTGCCTCTGGCACATTTTCATACGCGTCGTCAGGTTGCATCCACGGAATTGCAGCAATATTGGCATCAGGAGCGGAGGCTTGAACATCCGTCGTAGCCTGGTCAGCTGCGATATTATTCATACTAGTCTAAGGCTTAGTCTCTCCTTGCTTGTCACATCTTCAGGAAAAGGAATTGAAATCCCCGCCTCGTCAGCAAACTCAACTAGCCCCGCTGTTTCAAGGGGAGTCCCTGTTGGCAAAGCAGTTGCAAGAGAAACGACTCTTGGGGAAGCTTCTTTCTCCCTTTCACTGTGTTCTTTCTCTTGCCGAAGTCCCTCCTCCACTTCCTCTTGTTCCATGATGAATTCGAGGCGCTCGCTCTCAAAATCCATCACTTCAGTGTTGGGTTCTGGCGGCACGATTGCTACTTACTTCATTAATGGTTCCTTGAGGCGTGATTTCAGGCTCTTCGGTACTAAGTTCTAGAGGCACGACTGTAGTGTCTTCCATTTCCTTGTCCCCTAGGTTGGCCTCGATGATAGAAGGAGGCACGCGAACAATGGCGCTACGAAGCCGGTGGGTTCTCTATATCAACGGCTCTGCATCTTCCACATCATAAAGGTTCACAGTCAGTTCCACGGTAAAAATCAATCATAAAAAAAGGGGACAGAGGGTTATGACAACAAGACCCAATTTGTTTGCTCTCATATGGAGTATCTGCGCAAAGATTATCGTCAGTTCCTTTGGATTTAGCATGACCTGAAGTATTTGGTAAAAATTTAATAACGCGCGAGGGTAATATGAAGCATGATGATGTTAAGGAGGTGGATATATCTGAGGATTCCCCACACTGGTCCCTTAACCATCTGCTAATATCATATCCAGTTACCCCATGGTATATTGCGCCCAAGAGTTCGTGATGTAACAAAGCAAATTTAAAGATCGTACCTTCTTCGTCCACATCGCCAGTAAGGTCATGGAAGGCTATTTGTGATTGTTGCATCTGGGCAACGGTTGGACAAGTTTGAACTCTGGCCGGGCACGAAGCAGGCCTTGGGGGAGGCCCTCGTTCTTCAAAACTCTTCTGCGAGACCTCTTGGAGTTGCTTGTCCTCTTCTTCCCTCTCTTTTCTCTCTCTTTCTTCAGCCACGGTCTTGGATTCAGTGATTGCTTCTTCCTCGGTCATGACTCCCATCTCTCCCATCCCCTCCTCTTCGGAGTTTTCGCTACCTATATCAATTTGAAAACAACGTCCCAAACGCTTATCAACAAAGAGTTTACTAAAAAAGGGGGGAGAAAGAGGTGAAATGATTACCTTTCCTTCTAATAAACATTGACTTAGCAGCAGTCTGCTTGGCAGGAAGGGCCTTCTTAGTTGGAGCAGCAGTCTCCTGGGCAGCAGTTTCACTTCTAGGACACTTTGATTACTGAGTGACTGCGCTACTAGCTTCGGGTTCGTCAGCAGTACTCTTCCTCACTGTGGTCTTGCTAATTGAAGCTAGATAGGCCTCTAGTGCATCAGAGATCAACTGTTGGACTTCAGGGGTCATGGGCTTCACCGGAGTAATATGGATATCAGGCGCGGACGCCTTCCTCGCTCGCAAATGATCCATAAAGCTTACAATGCGATCCCCGGACGCGAAGAGCCTCAGAAAACACTGTTATCAAGAGGGGCAAGTTAAGAGTAGTTCATATATAAGAATAAAGGAAATGTGCACGAACGTACCTGTTTGAAGTCATCCACATATTTGACCTTTTCCCTGAAGGATTTTTGGTTAACAATGTCAATCTTCTCATCAAGAATCAGTTGCGCACACAAATGATGATCCTTGGCCAATAGAGAGTAGAATCCATATTGGGAATCATCCCGAATACGGTTTGTTTCGAATGGATATTCTATTTTTAGAAGCGCAGGTGCCTTACTGGGTTGAAGTTGGGCCTGAGGCTTGATAAGACGGCGAGTTTGGAAATTCCAGAAGTAAACCCAACCAGGAGTGTTCCGCCCTTTTCTGTTGCGCGAAGGCTGAATCAAGGGAAGCTCATCGATTAGTAGGGCAGTACTATTCGCATGTATCACCCCATCATAGCAGTCGTTGACAATGGATTCTGACTACAGGGGAGGTGTGACGCCATCATAGCCAAATTAGGGTATCACGCGGACGAGATCGTAGAAGACAGTGATCCGTTCGTAGCTAGGGGTTTCAGGACCTGGCACATACTCGGGTAGAGCAGGCAGATATCCCCTTCGCACACAGGTAACGAATCTCAATCTCCTTCAATTATGTGCTCAAGTTCGAATTCGTTGTCTTCCTCGGGGTAATAACCCTCCACGAAAACTATGTTTTCTAACCGGGCAACATAGGGCGTGGGCTCGAAATATCGAATATTTTCGCATATCAAGGAGAAGGTACATTGAGGGGCTCTTGTCTTGTACCAACGCCACGCTCGAGGGCGGAAGTCGACTTTCTTAGCATTAGGCGCGTTCCACAATTCAACATCGACAGGGACTGAAGCATACGCGGGCCACCTTTCGAAAGCCCACATAGACAGGAACGCAGTATTGACGAAGGAGACAACATCAACCCTGCCCTGCAAGAGCTCAACGTGCATCGCGGCTAAGTCTGGATGATGATAAAACGTGCCTAAGACAAGGGGACCTAGAGCTACCTTCTGTTTAAGCGTCAGTTTAACAGCAATTGCGAGTATGTCAGTGAAGACTCCGTCGCGAGGGGACCCGTCTATCAAGTAGCGCGACGGCCACACGCAAAGAAAGCCACATAGGGTAAAGGCGGAGCCTTTTCCGTTGACACTGATGATGGCCTCTATATTTTTCTCTCGTCACTCTCGAGCTACATTTGGTTTGACAAAGTCCATGAAGAAGTACGTCACCCACTTTGACCAAATATTCTTCGCGCCGGAAGCCACATACATATAGGAATCTCAAGGCTTGGTCGCGTTTGGCTTCCATCTCGAAGCATCCTTCTTCATATCCGCTATGCGGATCTTCATTTGTTCAAACAGACGGAGTTCTCCCGGCGAAGTTAGAGGAGCCCAGGGGTCGACACTCCCCATACTCGGTAGATGTAACAAAGCCTCTACGTCTTCCAGAGTAGGCTCAGCTTCAAAAATTTTGAAATGGAAGGTATGGGTCTTCTCGGAATATCTGGAGAATAGGGTCTGTAGTATGACATGGTCGATCTTAACACTGAGGCCTTTTGTCGCGCGATCGGCATGGAAAATATTGGCCCGCTTCATTTCCTTCTCATAGTTTCAAGGGTGAACTCCGTCCACTCCACCATCCAGTCGAGTCCCTCCATGAAGGCTTGGGGAAGTACATCAGTGAACGCATACACACCGGCTTCGAGGCCAATTCGTTGCACATTTTGGGTATAGGCCACGTCCGAGTTGGAATTCTCCGGGTCGGGAACTAGTATGTGGGTCACTTTAACAGTAATTGCGAGTATGTGGGTGAAGACTCCGTCGTGAGGGAACCCGTCTATCAAGTAGCGTGACAGCCACACGCAAAGAAAGCCGCATAGGGTAAAGGCGGAGCCTTTCCCGTCGACACTGATGATGGCCTCTGGATTTTGCTCTAGTCACTCTCGAGCTACATTTGGTTTGACAAAGTCCATGAAGAAGTACATCTCCCACTTTGACCAAATATTCTTCGCGCCGGAAGCCACGGACATATAGGACTCGCAAGGCTTGGTCGCGTTTGGCTTCCATCTCGAAGAATCCTTCTTCATATCCGCTATGCGGATCTTCATTTGTTCAAACAGACAGAGTTCTTCCGGCGACGTTAGAGGAGCCAAGGGGTTGACACTCCCCATACTCGGAAGATTCAACAAAGCCTCTACGTCTTCCAGAGTAGGCGCGGCTTCAAAATTGGTGAAATGGAAGGTATGGGTCTTCTCGGAATATCTTGAGAATAGGGCATGTACTATGACATGGTCGACCCTAACACTGAGGCCTTTCGTCGCGCGAACGACATGGAAAATATTGGCCCGCTTCAGCTCCTTCTCATAGTTTTCAAGGGTGAACTCTGTCCACTCCTCCATCCAGTCGAATCCCTCCATGAAGGCTTGGGGAAGTACATCAGTGAACGCATACAGACCGGCTTCGAGGCCAAGCCGTTGCACATTTTGGGTACTGGCCACGTCCGAGTCGTAATTCTCCGGGTCTGGAACTAGTTGAAGAGCGTCCTCTATTGGAGACGCTTGGAGTGTGGTTTCCTTGATGTTGGCCATGAATAAATCATCTACACCCTGGTATGGGGCTTTGCACCAAAGGTCCCTGGGGAGTTCAGGTTCTACAGAAACAGATACCAAGACTATGATGAAGAATATCAAAGTGGGTTGCCTGCAAAAAAGAAGGGGGGGAAGAGTATCTGCCAGTCTAATTTCAAATCCAATTCACAATCGAAAAGGGAAAAGAATCACTAACCTTGTCGGCAAAGTCCGAGGGCCTGAATTGCTTGGGAGCTTCTGTCGAGAAGTTGATCAAAAGTCTCGGATTCTTCCTGAAGACTCTCTCTTTGGCTCATAAAATTTGAGTTCCAACGACGGCATAAAAGTTCTAATTGAAGAAACGAAAAGGTTTAAATAGCCTTCGAGACTGAAGAGTCGTGGCTGCTGACATCTGCTGAGTCTGCAACACTTCGATAACCAGCAAAATTGGTGACCAATTAGATCATTCTGAGTTATTCTTGCCTTGAAAATCGGCGAAAATATGTGGATGGCGTCTGTTTTACTTCGCAATGACCACGCTTCATCAAAGGATATACGGTGTCTCCGAACCCTAGGCAATCATGGCTATGCCTGGGGGCTAGGGATTTTAATTTTATTAAAATTAGTACAAGGATCAGCATGGTGACCACACACGGCTGGTTTTACGCGACTACACGTCAAACGTGCGCGTGACATTTACGCAAAAGGGGGCTAATGTAGATGGTGCTTTCTAGACAGACAGATCAGAGCCACGTGGCGGTCATCCAGCACACCTAGCTGTGCTCCATACACATCCAATCACTACCCATGCTTATCCACTTAGGGGCTGCGAGACAGGGCCCTCGCGTACCAACAACACATGACTTGTAGGGACTTAGTGGTTTGAAGGCTAGAGTAAGGTCCGTCACGCGCGAACGACAACCAAGCTCGCGCGCGACCTTGTGTTACTGCATTGAGAGACTTAATGACCACTTCCTATAAATTCGGCCGACCTCATAACGGTCTCCAGTATCTACTAACAGGTTCGTAACGTTCCCTATATATACGGTTGAACGTGCCATTACGGGTCGACCATTAAGCCGCCATTTATGGTGCATTAAGCCGCCATTTATGGTGCATTAACCCCCACAACGGTCACTTCCCCACTATATTTAAGAAGGTTATCTCTCCATGGAAAGGGTTCAGTCCTGAAGTTCTGCTTCTAAGCTCTCTTACCATCATTAAGCTGTCTCTCTCTCTTACAGTTGTCTTTGCTTACTCTCTCCCTACTCACCCCCCTACATCTCTCTGTGTTCTACTCTCCAATCCCCTACTTGAGGTGTACACTTGGATCTCTCTTGAGGATTTCCTTGTACACAATAAGTAATTTCATACATATTGGGTACAGGAATAAAAGCTAGCCAATGCCTTGTGGAACGTGGTTGATGCTAGCTCTTAGGCACACTCAAGCTAAATAATCCGTTGACGCGACATCGGTCCTTGGCACCTTCACAATCTTCAGATGATTCAAATTGGAGCACTTCGAACCAATGTCTCAAAAAAGGTTCGCATTGACATAACCATGATTATTCAGTTGTAAGGTGTTAACCTGTTCCTCGCAGTCTGTGTGTATTACGACATTATGATTACCCGAGGAGATGATCCAGGTGAGCACATTGAGAAGGTTTAAAGATTTTGCAACAAAAGGTGAGGGGCAGGCGAAGGACCAGACATGTACCACCAGCATTAATATGTTAGATTGTAGTCATTTTATACGGATAAAGATGCACTACCATCATAATATGTAAGAGTAATTTTGATAGTCAATGATATTTTTTTATATATTTTCCACTTCCTGAATATGTGTGGAAAGACAAATAAGACAAACAAAACGGGATGGAGGGTGTACATCATCCATTAAGAACCATCATTCATTTAAACCTACTAAAATCTCTTACTCATTTACATGTGCGTGAAATTTATGGTGACTTAACCATCGAACATATAATATCCCATTATAGCCGCACCTCTTACGAGAAACCACATGATGAGTGCAGCACGGACTATAGAGAAATGGGATCTAGAACGCAACTCACATGTGAGAGTACGACACTCTAATGGGCATATAGGTAATTCCACTAGTCATCCAAACCATGAGAAAGCCAAAATAGAAGGGGAAAAGACACTTCCAATTCCTCAAGTTTGATACTAAAGACACTTTCACCCTCTTATTTAGTTTAGTAAATGACTCTTTCCATATTTTTGTGTGCCAAAAATTTGGACACTTACATCCAGTTATTGTAACGTAGTTTGTTCATGGTGAGGCTCTATCACTGACAATAATTTTGGTGATGTATTTTTTCTATTAGCGTATGAAATTACCATTAAATCCCTCTGCAAATGTATATGTTGTAATTCAACCGAACTTATTCGCTTCATCATGTGGCATTATTACCTTAAAATTAATGAAAACGTTTGGTTGTGTTGTAATTTATACATCTTGTCGGCTAAAACGGTCATTTGAAGCCCTCTACAAATGTACACGTTGTAATTTATACAAAATATTTGAGAGGATACATTTTTCTAAAAAACTACTAGTGGTAATGTTGGAATTGTGCCCTAGAGGCAATCAATTAATTGTGACATTTATGGATTTACGATTCATTATGTTATCGATATGGAGATATGTTAACATGAATGAAGTCCTTAGAATATAAGTGTTATATTCTTAAATATCCCTAGTCAATTATAATGATTAATGGGACAATCATCTATAGACTAGTATGGGGTTGGATTGATATGGAGATATCATGATCCAACACATGGGTATGCATTAGGAGTAATGGCATACTGTATTGACCCATCTCCGAGAAGGCTACATACATGTTATGTTAATTCACAAGCGCTTCTCGCGGTGCAATGGTATTGTCATCCTTAGACTTGAAGTCACTAGATTATCTAGTTGTGGATTATTGTGATCTTGGTAGCGTTAAACGCTACACCGTAACTGGGTAGTTATAAAGGCGTGTACTGGATACAATAAGAAGCAAGCTTAGAAATCGTAGTGGACGTAGATAGAATTTGTCCCTCCCACATAACGGGAGCAAATATCCTAGGCCACTCGAGGGATAGTGCTTATAAAATGTCTGGCCAGACTCAAATAAATCAATATAGGATATTGATGTTATTTGCACGAATAAGGCTATTCCCAGGATCGAGAGACTATGGATTGGATATACGAGTGTGACTTGTATGTCTCGTGTCCAATCCGGATATTGGGACAAAGGGATGAGACAATTACTTGCACAAGGTTTGTCATGATGACTATTCTATTTGTTGGCTAGAATGCATGTCTTGCTAGAGGCCGCTCCATATTAGTAAATTGTTACTACCAACTAAATAGAACCTATGGGGTCACACGCCATATAGGGGTGAACTAGACATGGGAAATAATTAATTAATATGATTAATTAATTAGAAGGATCAAATCGCAACAACTTGCTAACTTAGTAGGACTAATATGCAAGTTGGACTAATCCATGTATAGACATGATTAGGATTTGCCAAGGTGGCCTAATTCATGTAGAGACATGATTAGCATTAATTTGCAAATAGAACTAATCCATGTATTGACATGAGAAGGACTATTTTGCAAAAGGGACTAATCCGAACTTGAGTGGGATTATGAGGGCTTCTTTATGTAGTAGGACAAGGAGTTGTTGGACTATATAAAGAACACTCCTAGCTTATTTCTCTCTCTACACACTACACATCTATTTGATAGAAGAAAGGAGAGAATAAAGCAAGGAGAGAGCAAGTCCCAAAAGAGGGCCTAACCCCCCAATGGGACCGCCCCTACCCGTCGGCCATAAAGGGAGCCGCCCCACCTCTTGGCACTCCATTGTTGGCGATTCCTTCTTCCTCCTCCATTATTCCTAGCTAGCACATGGATTTGGAGGATCTAGATCTCACCTCTAGGTGTGGATCAACCGTAGAGACGTGACACTATTTGCGTTTGAAGTCATCAAAGGAGAACCCTAAGGTGTGTTTATGATTTCTAACCCTTACCATCGTTATGTCTCTTGACTTGTGATCCTTGGAGGGTTTTGCATGGTTTTATGTTTGTTTATGCTTCCGTTGTGCAATCCATGAATCAAAACCCTACAGTGGTATCAGAGCCACAGGTCGTAGAGCATAAACGTGGTTTATGTGTTACGTTTTAGTTGTTTTACACCTTAAATTGATTGTTTATCGCGTAAAACAAGACAAATCAAGCATGGGATGCAATTTGTCAATAATTAATCATAACAAGATCCAATTTTTGCATTGGATGCATGAATTGGTGAGTTTGAGAAATTTTAGGATCTTAGATCTAGGGTTTGCGCATCCTTGGGGAAGAAGGAGTTCTTCCAAAACAAGGAAACAACCAAACTTGGGCACCAAGCAAGGGAGTTGTTTTGGAAACAACTCCCTATGGAGGTTCGCCCCCCCCCCCTAGGGGACCGCCCCTCTTGCTTGCCGCCCAAGTTTGGCCGCCCTAGGGGCCGGGCGGCCCTAGCCCGCGGCCTAGCCGCGTGGGTTATGGGTCGGGCCGGCCCTAGGGCCTTGTGGTTCATCTTTTTGGGCCCGGGCAATTTGATTGTTGGGCCCATGGACCGTTTTAACCCTAGAAATCCTAAAATCAATTAAAATTGACCAAGCGCGTTAAAATTGGATTTTAACTGTTTATGTGCAAACCGCATGGTGATTGGATATGGCCTTAGGATGTGGTTTGATGTGGATGTTTAATTTTGTGGTTTGGTTTTACGGCCTGCGAGCTGATCAATTAATTGTAATAATTAATTAGGGTTTTATGGCCTGCGTGCCATTTTTTCTCAACTTGAGATTTATTTTATTTAGTATAGAAGTTAGCTAGTGCTAGATAAAGTAGATTGTTAGCCAAGATTGAAGATAAGAAGCCCAAAACCAAAGGAGCCACAAAAGATGGAGCATGGAGCATGGAGCATTCCACAAGACTATGAAGGATGGACCAAAAGATCAAGACGCATGGAGATGTGTTTGCTTTTAGGGTTCATAGATAATTCCATTGGCTTGGAATTATCTTAGTCTAGAAAAGGCCATATCCACATCACGTTTAATTTCTGTTTTGTGGTTGTTTAATTTATTGTCTTATTATTGTGTGGTTGGTGTATGAATGATGCATGCAATTAGGATAATAAGATAATTAGACAACCCGGATCTATTATTTGGAGTTGTGCCCAAACTCAAATAGATAGATTAGTTGATATTGATCAACAAAACAATTAAGATTGAATTTAAAATCCCTCAAAATTCAAATATTGTGTTCTTGCCTTCTCGTTATTTAAACACTCATGATCATCATTATTTATCAAGTTCGTGCGTGCCAAAGCATGGCGACTTGGTTCATAATTATGGAATGTGATGGCACGTAACAATGTGCAATTGTTTAAATAAGAGGTTGAACACAACTGGGCTATTAATATGATTAAGAAACCTAGAGGCAATCAATTGGGATTATCCATATGGATGGATAAATAAGGAGTTATTTGCCTAATTGAACCAAGAGTTGCATATGGGATGCAATTGGAATTGTTCCTACCTAAAGTAGTCAAATTATGGGTGACTTGCCAAAGCAAGCTCATAAGGAGATGAAACATGGATCTTGGCCCACTAGAAAATATAAGGATATTTTCCGCATTAATATCTTGAGGGTTATTAATCCGTAGTAAAATAGTGGGAGCTATATTTAACAAATTAAATCCTTGTTGAATATAGTTAAAACGTCACAAACTTTGCATAATCCTTTAGGTGTTAGATACCCATGGCATTAAACAAATAAAAACGCGACTTTATCTTTTTCTAGACTGGTATAAAATTGAGAATTGTTCTCAAATAAAAGAGAAATTATTGTACTTCGTAGAACATAAAGTTCTCTTCCACCGACTACCAAAACACACTAAAACCTATGAAAGGAACACCAAAGAATGGTTCTTTGGTTTTGACTTGCCCCATGTTAGCTGCCATGAACTCTGAGCTTTGGAAGCAAGAAGAGAGACATGGAGAAGTATGATATGATCATACATTGAAAGAATCTCTTTCAAAAGAGCGAGCTAAACATGAAAGGTTTGAAGTGATGCTCCACTTTGGGTTATGCAAATATACTAATTCAATATGATTGAAACATTAGTGAATATGCATTATCTATGAGATAGACTAAGAATAAACGGTTATTCACCCAAGTGGACCAAGAATTGCATTGGATGCAATTATAGTTTTGTTTAAAAGTTGATTTACTCAATATGATTGAAAAATTCACTAAACAAAACACTCATAATGGGCATGGGAAAAGCTGTTAATGGTTAACAGCATGGGTAAGGGCAAATTGTTTGCACCGACCCCATGGGTATAAAGCAAGCCTGTTGCTAAAACCAAGTTGCCTTGGAGTCCCATAGGTGGTGTAGAGGAAGAGAGGCTACCCAAAGTACCTGGTAGTAAGTAATAAAGGAATTATGAATTCCAATATAGGTATTTTGTTATAGAAATCAATGTGTCTATCTCATCATCATAAGTATATGATACTAGATGAGGATCTCACATTTATGGAAGTGTGGAGGATCTCAAGAGATGAATACAATTGGATAAGGAAGAAATAATCCTACACGTGGCGCTATGAAGCAAAGGGTTGCTGAAAAGCCGTAGGGAATTATTTCTACCTTTAAGAAATTGTTCATGAATTAGACAAAAGCGATAATGTCCCTACTATGAATAGGACCATTATCATAGTTTCTTGTTTGGACAAGAAAGCTCCTTATCATAATAAAAGGACAAATGTTGTTCCATTTATTATGGTATGCATTATTGTAATGCAATTTTGTCTAAGTGGATTCTATATCCATGATCATGATAATTTCATCTATAACATTAATACCTAGAGGTTTGCATATAATGATATGAACTTCACTTATCTTTAGCATTATCGTTTAGGCCCCATAAATAAGAGATACATATCTAGAACCCAATGAGGATGGATTTCTGGAACTCATTTGATTATTGAATCATATGAGACATGTAAGACTTATTAGGCAAAGATATGATCTTTTGGGAATCATACATATTGATGTATGAAGGCCGCTAAGCACAAATACTAAAGATGGTTTTCAGTACTTCATCATATCTACTGATAGGATCAGAGAAATATGGATTTGTGTATCTTATGAAGAAACAAATCAGAATCCTTTGAATTGTTCAAAGAATTCAGGAATGAAGTAGAGAACCAGCTTGGCAAAAGTATTTAGGCTCTACGATTGGATCATAGAGGAAAGTGGTTGAGCCAAGAGTTTGACAAGAATCCATGGGAGTGTTGGATATGATCCAAAACTCGCTCCACCTAGCACGCCACATCGGTTTGGCGTGTCTAAGAGGAGAGTTCGGACCTTGTAGGACATGGTTCGGTCCATGATGAGTCAAATAGAACTTCCAGTTTACTTTTGGGGCTATGTTCTAATTACAGCAAATTTCGCCCTTCACCTTGTTCCATCAAAAACGGATTATGAATAACGCCATATGAGATATGGACTAGGAAGTGTCCTAGCATGTCATTCATCAAGATTTGGGGTTATGAAGTTTATGTAAAAGAGTTTACAAATAAACTTGGACCCAAGTCAGTTAAATGTTTTGTGGGATATCCTGAAAAGGATATTATTTCTACAACCCAATCGAGAACAAACTGTTTGTTTCTCGAACCACAGTGTTTCTAAGTAGAGATTGTCTCTAAAAGAAACAGTGGGAGGACAGTAGAACTTGAAGAAGTTCAAGAACCGCAACAAAACATTGATCCGTTTGATGGAACATGAGCAGGATCACAAGGTGTTGTGGAGCAACCTACTCAGATAACACAAGAACCTCATAGGTCAGGTAGGATATATCGAGGGACTAGATAAATAAGGATTTCTCATAACCAGTGATATATTGCTCATCGAGATGAGCCTACAATCTATGAGATGGCCACGTGTGGGCCATACTCTCAGAAATGGCTAGGATCCATGAGATACGATATGGAATCCATGTATACCAACAAAGTATGGACTTTGGTGGAACCACCTAAAAGGTGCAAGTGGGTCATGAGGAAACCAACATGGATAGTAATATGATTACTTTTTAGGGAAAATTGGTTGGAAAGGGATTTCATGAGAGCTCATGGTATAGACTATGACGAAATCTTTCCCAGTTGAGATGCTTAAATCCATTCGCATCTTGCTTGTAGCAATCTATTTATAGATTAGATCAAGCTTCTAGGAGTTGGACTCTTCGAATTGATGATGCAATCAAAAGGAGTTTGATTCCATCAAAATTGAAGATGAGACTTGTGTTTTCAAGAAGGTTAGTGGGAGCACAGTTATTTTTCTGGTCTTGTATGTGGAGACATACTTAATCATTAGGAATGTTGCCCCTACTTGGCAGTCTTACGTAGATTGACTAGGGAATTGACTTTCTAATGGTAGACTTAAGCGAAGCAACTTGTGAAGATCTATTGAGGTAGATCAAGATGGTTGTATAGCTTAGGTCATAGTGCATAAATTGACAAAGGTGTTGAAATGGTTCAACGTGAAAAGAATATTGATTCTTACCCATGTCACATGGAATTAGTCTTTGGAAGGCTAATTGTCTTTCCAATTAGATTGGGAATGGACCGTATGAATTAGATTCACGAGATACGCCATGGAATGTACTAGACCAGATGTGTCATAAAGCATGACACAAAGATACCAGTCATATCCGGGTGAGAGTCACTGGATAAAATATCAAGATTATCCTTTAGTACTTGAGAAGCACTAAGGATGAATTATTGATAAATAAATAATATGAAGAGTTTACTGTAAGGGGTTACAGTGATGCGAACTTCAAATCTGACAAAGAAGATTTCAGATTATAAGTCAAGTTTTGAGTTTTGCCTTAGTGGGAGCGACTGTGAGCTGGAAAGGTTCCAGGCAAGATTTAGTCACTGATTCTAACATAGAGGATTGAGTAAATTAATGCATAAGATGCCTTTATTCAGAATATTCAATCTCAATCAAATTGTTGATGGAGGAGATGTGAATATTTGCAAGGTGCCAACATATGTCTCGCCCCTACGCAGTGTAAGCGTGGAGGGCCGCGCTAGATCAATAGGCATATGATGCAGGTGATTGACTCTAGTGCAAGTGGGAGACTGTTGGAATTGTGCCCTAGAGGCAATCAATTAATTGTGACATTTATGGATTTACGATTCATTATGTTATCGATATGGAGATATGTTAACATGAATGAAGTCCTTAGAATATAAGTGTTATATTCTTAAATATCCCTAGTCAATTATAATGATTAATGGGACAATCATCTATAGACTAGTGTGGGGTTGGATTGATATGGAGATATCATGATCCAACACATGGGTATGCATTAGGAGTAATGGCACCCATCTCCGAGAAGTCTACATACATGTTATGTTAAGTCACAAGCGCTTCTCGCGGTGCAATGGTATTGTCATCCTTAGACTTGAAGTCACTAGATTATCTAGTTGTGGATTATTGTGATCTTGGTAGCGTTAAACGCTACACCGTAACTGGGTAGTTATAAAGGCGTGTACTGGATACAATAAGAAGCAAGCTTAGAAATCGTAGTGGACGTAGATAGAATTTGTCCCTCCCACATAACGGGAGCAAATATCCTAGGCCACTCGAGGGATAGTGCTTATAAAATGTCTGGCCAGACTCAAATAAATCAATATAGGATATTGATGTTATTTGCACGAATAAGGCTATTCGCAGGATCGAGAAACTATGGATTGGATATACGAGTGTGACTTGTATGTCTCGTATCCAATCCGGATATTGGGACAAAGGGATGAGACATTTACTTGCACAAGGTTTGTCATGATGACTATTCTATTTGTTGGCTAGAATGGATGTCTTGCTAGAGGCCGCTCCATATTAGTAAATTGTTACTACCAACTAAATAGAACCTATGGGGTCACACGCCATATAGGGGTGAACTAGACATGGGAAATAATTAATTAATATGATTAATTAATTAGAAGGATCAAATCGCAACAACTTGCTAACTTAGTAGGACTTATATGCATGTTGGACTAATCCATGTATAGACATGATTAGGATTTGCCAAGGTGGCCTAATGCATGTAGAGACATGATTAGGATTAATTTGCAAATAGAACTAATCCATGTATTGACATGAGAATGACTATTTTGCAAAAGGGACTAATCCGAACTTGAGTGGGATTATGAGGGGTTCTTTATGTAGTAGGACAAGGAGTTGTTGGACTATATAAAGAACACTCCTAGCTTATTTTTCTCTCTACACACTACACATCTATTTGATAGAAGAAAGGAGAGAATAAAGCAAGGAGAGAGCAAGTCCCAAAAGAGGGCCGAACCCCCCCCCCCAATGGGACCGCCCCTACCCGTCGGCCATAAAGGGAGCCGCCCCACCTCTTGGCACTCCATTGTTGGCGATTCCTTCTTCCTCCTCCATTCTTCCTAGCTAGCAAATGGATTTGGAGGATCTAGATCTCACCTCTAGGCGTGGATCAACCATAGAGACGTGACACTATTCGCGTTTGAAGTCATCAAAGGAGAACCCTAAGGTGTGTTTATGATTTCTAACCCTTACCATCGTTATGTCTCTTGACTTGTGATCCTTGGAGGGTTTTGCATGTTTTTATGTTTGTTTATGCTTCCGTTGTGCAATCCATGAATCAAAACCCTACAGGTAAGAAATCTCACTCCCAGATTAAGTGCATCGGGATACAAGAGTGTACTTGTCTTGAAGTTCGTAAAACTAAGAGTAGGAGTGCAACTTAGACGGACTGAACCCGACTAAGCCAAGCCCAAAGCAGACTAAAATAGGATTTGGGCACATATTTGGAAGGCTTGAATATTAATTGTCGACACAAATTGTAATTAGGGTCGAACTTAAGTACAAGTATTGACGGCATAATCCTAATTGCCCGACTTAAATAATATTATTATATTTGAAGAGAATTAGATAACATATTTAGCATGAATCTACTTCTTTCGTTTGATTATATGTGATGATCTTATTAAAAAGAAAATTTGTTGAACAAATTGATTTATTTTTCTTCAAATTTTTTCGTTTCTTCCGTATTTCAGAATAGTCACCTTGATACTCCCATATTCATAACTTTTAAACTCGATTTAGCAACATAGGGTCAATATTTTTTAGATTTAAATACAAACTTTTAAAATGCATACATTTACTGTTTTCCTTTATATTTAAGTTATAAGTTAAGTTTAAAGAGAGCTTTTTTAGAAAGGGGACATTTTCAAATGAGGTTAAAGTGATAATTAAGTTAATTTATTAAGTACAATGAGCTAGACCGAATTCAACCAGGACCCTGAATGGTTTGAATAACTATGAGTTGAAGAAGTTGGGGATGCTACTAACTAGGGGAATAAGCGGTTCGATTTGATGCAACTGTGTTCAAATCGTGAACCAAACAGAATACTTCGATTTACTAATTTTCAAACGAACCCAAATTGTTCACAAATGATAAACCAAACCGAAAAACTTCGATTTGTTCGTTTCTCAAACTTATTTTGCCTAAATACAATAGTATCAGTACGTCCAAAATATTAATTTAAGTAAAAAGGTTTAGTACTGCACAATGATAAAGGCGTGTGAGAAGCTGATAAGATTACATCAAGGATAAAAGACACTGACCATCCTTAACTTTAGGATTGAATTCACTCTGCTACCCTGTGTTTTGGAAAAAGACACTTGAAGCCATTTAACGGAATATTTCGTGGCACTTAGCACCCTTATGTTATGTTATGTTTGATAAGTGGTTGACTGAATTTTTCAGAACAAATTTCCCGTGTGTGATTTTTGGACTTTTTTGCGATTTTATCCTCAAGAACACCAAGAACCATACCAAATTGATCAAACCCCCAACCACAAGCTTCTCTAAGAATCAAACAAGATTTTTCAAAGCCATTTCATCCAAAAATGAGACCGAATTGATCAAGCCCAATCTCAATTCCGTTTCATTAAACTCTTCTTCATCTTTCGAGAACAAAACCGATCTCATTAAACCCACAAATTCAACAAAAACCATTTCTAAAACCACAAACTCAACCAAACCCATTTCCAAATCCTCAATTCAACCAACCATACCTACCAAATCTCACAAGCTAATTTCTCTTTCGTTAATAGAAAAAATTAAGTAAAAACAAATACACCACCAACATCACCAATACCCAACACAGCCACCACCACCACCATACCACAATCAATAACCTATGTCTCCATGGAGGATTCTATAATAAGAGACGAAAAATTCCAAGTAACATTGACAAATGGGAACTTTGAATGACACAAGTACCCCCAAATGGTATAACATGACTAGGAGCATCTTGATCTTCAACTTTTTTTTTCTTTGCAAATCTGCAACTCCCCAAAACTTGCACAGACAAGAAGAGATCCCGAGATCACTCGGACTTGAACTCACCTGAGGAGACACAGGTCCTTAACTCGGATTACTCACATTTGGTTTTTCCTGAGGCGAAGAAGGCTAAGAACGAGTCTGAGCCCAAGTTGGTGGACGATTGCGACCGATTCGACTCGGACGAGTTAGTCCCGAGTTCGCTAAAAATCAAGAATTTCTCTGAAGACATCCTCGACATACTCGACGAGCCTGACCAGAACGCGCTGATTGAGGATCTCGATTTGGTCATGAAAAGCTTTGAGGAAGAGATCCTCCACTTCTCCGTCGCAGCAGGATCCAATTGGGACTGGGGATTCCGGCGAGTCCCCGACGGATCTGGAGTACCTTCTGGAGGCCTCCTACGATGGGTGTGGAGACGAAGAGAGAAAAGATTGAGGGAGAGAGAGGGTGGGAGACCCGTCGATGGTGGCGACTGCTGGTTGGGCTCTTCCTGGACCACGACGATCTGGGTTTTGTGTTTGGGTCTGCCGAAAGAAATGGAGAGAGAGGCGGAAGAGTGAAAGAGGGAAAGATAGAGGAATTAGGTTTAGAAGTGATGTGAATGAATGGAAGAAGTAATATATAGGGTGTAATTTTATAACATTCAAGGGTAAAATAGTCTTTTTGATGGGTCTGTTAGTCTACCTTCAGCTCCATCCCAAAAAAGGTGCAAAGTATCTTTTTCTAAAACACAGGGTATTGGGTTTGATTAGATCCTAAACTCAGGGATGGTCAGCTTCTTTTACCCTTAAATCAATTGAGAGCTTTAGTTCATTTAATTATCTATTTAAGGGTACAATTTTGTGAATCATTAATTATAATTTATACAATAAAATTCACAAATATAAATGTGATATACACACACACTATTGTTAAAGTATGATTGGTTAACAATCCAGAATATACGAATTAGACCGGTGTAGACATCCAAAGAATGAAGCACTGGGCCACAACCAAATGGACTCATCAACAGCCTACATGTTTCCTCATAATTGTGCTCCAGAAAGCACCATAACATGTCATGTCGCACTTGGAAGGACCATGAGACAGAGTTCCTTGCACCTCATACCTCGCACGGGAGCCAGGGGGTCTAGTGGTTTGGAGGGTGGAATAATGTCTGTCGCGTTTCAGATGTGACCAATAAGTGATGTGTAGTTGAGTTGTTTTGCCATCTTCAGTAAATTTGTCTGATGTCACCCGTGACAGTCTCCAGAGATTCAGAATACATAGTTTTGTAATTGAAATACCCCGTTTTAAGACTACGGGTATTTTGTGATATTATTATAAGTATTGAGAAGTCAATGTAATTATAGAGAGTTAATTATAATGCTTTGAGAGTTTGGGGGGAACTTTGTGACTTTAATCAAAGGTTTTAGTGTCTTTTACTTGAGCTTGGGGGAGGTGTTTGTCTTTTGGCAAAACTAAGGGGAAATAAGTGTCTTTTGACCTAAATTTCTTCCTACATAAAAGTTTCCTAATCCAAGAGGGTTTCCTACTTATGAAGTTAATTTTAATTCTAACTCTCATAAAAACCCTCACTCTCTCTATTTTTCTCTAACTCTCTCTCACGTCCCTCACTCTCACCCGTCCCTCTCTCACTCTCTCTCTCTCTCGTGACCGACGGCACACCCCCACCGCCGCCGCTCTCTCTCTCTCTTTCCGGCAAGGTAATTCTCTCTCTCTCTTTTTCTATTTTCTTTCTTTCTTTTCTTCTTTCTCTCTTTCTTTTCTCTCTATACCGGTCCGTCTCTCTCTCCGTCCGCCTCCATGGGCGGCGGGTTTGAGCGGGGTTGGGTTGTTTCGTTTCTTCTTCTCTTTTCTTTTGTTGATCTCTTGATCTTGTGATCACTTGTTCATGATTCATGTATGTTGCATGCAATCTTTAAATTTCAGTTTGTTATTGTTAGGATCATTGTTCATGGATTCGTAAGATTTATTATCAAGTTTTAGGGTTTATCATGTTCTTGGGTGTTGGGAAGAAACCCTAGTTTGAAAGAGAAGCTTGATTGAATGATTTGGGAGTTTGAATGATCATAATAGGTGGATAACAATCTGATTTGAATGTGGGAATCATGTTATATTAGGTTTAGTATGATAATATGATGAACTAGATGCTTGGGGGAAAAGTTTCATGAAGATTGACAATTCGCGTATGGATATTTTGAATGAAGTTGGAAACTTGAAACTAGTGTAACTTTTGATTCAGGAATCAAAATTAAGATCCGTGTGAGGCTAAACTTATTATTTCAAACATTTTGAATCCAATGGAACTGTTTCTAGACCATGATCTTTTTGGGAAACTGGAGTAATAGATTTGGTGGAGTTATGATGGATTATGTACGCTTTAGGTTAGGGGATTTTGAAGCAAAGCTTTGAGCTTATTTTGGAGCATTAATTTAATGAGATGTTGGGGAAGTGTTAGAACCCTAAACCATGGACTATCATATGCATGTAATTAGTATAGCAAGTATATTGCTAGAATATTGGTTTGATTAGCATATTGTTATGTGTAGGTAACGAGTTCGTTGACGACGAGTACGTAGAGTACGTTGATTGATTGCTATTGTTGGAATTCGCTTTGAGGTAAGTAAATGTGCCAAGCCTAGATTGCTTATCTCTTTCGTGTCAAACAAATATTTGATTTGTTACGTCTCAAAATGTGTTTACATGATACATGACTTGGAGTATGTGATTTCTACTTGTTAAATGTTTTTGATGAAAACATCACCATGATACTGAATGAACTATAACGTAAAGTGGAAGATGTTGTGCGGGACTCTATTATTCTCTTTGGGCGGTGTTGGCTGCGGTCCCGTCTCTTTTTAATCCGGTTGCAAGTCCCCGGATAGTAACATGTACTCACTCCTCTGACCGGCGTATTCTTAGGGGGGTGTCGACACTTAAGGTCATGCACGCTGTGGTTATTTGGTTTTTCCCCGTCACAACAAAGTATTAATGGATTTGTTTGGTTTTGTTAACGGAATGAAGTTAACACTGGATTTGGATTTTCCTAATGATTATGGAAATTGGTTTGGAAATATATTATGGAATTTGATTTGGAAATATACTATGGAATTGGGAACTCTTATGTTTTAATACAAGAGTCAACTTTATTACTGCTGTGTTTGCGAAAAACTCTTACTTACAAATGAGTCTTTGTTTTATAACTATCCATCATCGTTTTACATGTTTGGATGTTTGCTTACCAGTATTTCAATGCTGATTTTGTATTGTGGTGTTTCTTTTTGATTCCGCACCACAGGTGTAGAAGAAGGTTATCGGGCATAGAAGGGGACGCGCATCACATGGAACATTAGTAGTAGTATTTCATTTGAAATTGAACTCTTTAGTAGTTTAAACACTATAGTTGTTTTTGCCGGTTTGTGGCTAGGACGAAGGTTTATCGTAATACATTATTTTAATTGGATTTAATTTATTATTGTGGATGTTTGTGCTTGCGAACCTTGTTATAAAATCTCCTTGTATCCGGGCTACTCTCGGGTATGGAGTGACATCCCCGGGTCTCCGGCTTGGGCCATTTGGGGGTGTTACAGGTGGTATCAGAGCCGGCATTCAAAAAGAAATTTGAAACTTGTTAGGGCAACTAAAATGAATATAGGAGAAAATAACTTAAAATTTGACAAGCCGTGGGAATTTGGGTAGTATGGATAGGATTGTTATGTGTAAGTGTTTAGAAAATAGGATAGAAAGCAAGTGCCCCATCCACCCAATCGAATTTTTGAAGTATTCCAATTGGATTCTAAGTTTAAGCCTACTTTAAGAGACTTCGTTGGGAGATTTCTTCAAGAGTCTTGTAACCATCAATTTGGAGTCTTGGGAATGGTTATTTATTGCGAAGAGTAGTTATTTGGATTACAGTCTATGCCTTTAAATTAGAGGTTTATTAAGTTGTTTCCTCTTGTAGATGGCTAGAACTAAGCATACAGCAAGGAAGCGTGTGTTGCCAGTAGAGAAGCATCCTGTTGTGACACGTTGGGTCGAAGGTGAAGATTTTCCAGATTTTCGTGACCGTGTGGTTCAATATTGTGAAGATAGATTCCAAGCCTTAGATTTTCCTCGGTATAGAAATCCAGCTTTTCAGGCTTACTGTATGGTGAAGGCATTACCTATGAAACCCATGTTTGGGGAAATTATTACAAAGTATAGCAACATCATGGGCAGGATGAATCGTTTGAATGATAGGGATTATCGTTGCCAAGGTGAATGGACGGTAAGTGCAGATTTCATATGCAAGCTATTGATGGAGAATTATCTTAAGTGGCAAAGTTATACAGTTATTGAGATAGAGTCCAGTGATGAAGAAGACGTGATCTACATAAGCTCTAGTGATGAAAAAGAGGTGATTATTATAGACTCTAGTGACGATGAAGAAGTTGAAGAAGATCCAATGGAAGATGTCGATGAATACCCCGAGATTGAAGAAGATCCCATGGAATATGTAGAAAGTGAAGAAGACCCTAGTGAAGATGAAGAGCACGAGTATGATTCCGATGAAGAGGAAGAGATGGACGAAAGCGATGAGGACGACGATTAAGCTTGTTAGAGTTCTTTAGATTTCTTAGACTAGATGCTTTAAGTTTTATTTATTGGTTTGAATAAGGATCCATAGCCAAGCAACATTTGAAGTTTTAGAACGATTCTTGAATAGTCACTTTTGGACTAGAGTAAAATTTTTAGTGTTTTGCCTTGGGGAGTAAGAATGTTTATGTTTTGAAGACCCGATTTGGGGAAGTTTTATAAATTTAGCTTTCTAAATTTTGGAGTATGATTGGATGAATTGAGGTTGTGTTATACTTGTTATCATTGATTGAGGGCTTAGAAAGTGCTGTTGAATCTGCGCAGCAGTGAGTTTTTGTTGTAGCAGACGTATTTAGCTTTGGAGTTATTTTTCTCAGAAAATAGACATACCCAGTTATCTTCCATAAAAATTTCAACCCCATATGAGTTCTGGAGAATTAGCTACGAATTTCCAAAGTTGACGGTTCAGTAGCAGAATTGCAAAGTGACTAGCTGTGGCATTTTCGATTGTTACCTATCTTCCAGATCTTTTTTTGACCCCAAATTTTTATGGCGACTATTAGACACGTTTCGCTAACTCTGGGAGAAATTCTAACTCATTTTGAGAATTTTAATGTCAGTTTAAGGCTTTTCAAAGTCAATGTTTCTGTTTTGGTGGGCTGTGACAGCAGCTGTGGTATTTCCTTTATATTTTGAGTTCCACAATTGATTTTGAATTGATTCTTCTTGATTATGAAAGCAGACTCAGAGAGGGTGTTGCACACCAAAATTCGCAATTTTTGCTTGTTCGATTGATCCTTTTTCCAATTTGGGAAGTAGATGAAAAGTTGAGACGTGATCAGTCTATGTGGAGATACATGAGTAATTGAGTTAAATGATGGTCAATGTGTGACATTACTTGTTGAATTGTGCACTACATGCCGTATATGCGTGATTGTTTGTACTTCTTGGTACTTTATAAGTAATACAATAGGCTATAGTGTAGAGATTATGACTGATAGACCACATCAATACTACACCAGGAGAAATCGCCAAGTACCAATGGCCGCACCAAACAACAACAACAACAACAACGACATGGACCAATACTTCGCCCAATTAGCTTAGATGGCTCAGGATATGAACAATGGAGAACATAATGCAACTAATTATGCCAAGAAAGTGGCAGATATGAAGCCAAGGAACTTCATAGGCAATGAGGACCCTGTTGAGCTCGAGAATTGGATCGACGAGATGGATAAGATCCTTGAGCTAGTTGAGTGCCCCGAAGACCGCAAGGTGGTTTGCGCGGCATTTTACTTGAAGAACGAAGCTAATACATGGTGGAGGAGTACGCGTCAGAACTTTTTGGCGCAACCCAATTTCAATTGGGAGGCTCTTCAAACCGCACTTCGCACTCGCTTTTATCCGGACCATGTCCAGGATCAAAAGTACTTAGACTTCGTGAATCTGACACAATGGAACGGTTCCGTGACCGAGTACTTCAAGAAATTCATGGAATTATCCCGATTCGCAGGTCAGTTGATGCCTGATGAAGCGACTAAAGTCAGGAAGTTCATGTCTGGTCTCGAACTTCATCTGCAGAAAGACTTGATGTGCAGGACGTACGATCCTCTACAGGAAGCTTATGATAGAGCTGCAGCCGTTTGGCGTATTCAAGAGGCACAAGATGAGAAGCGTGGGAAACGCAAGGTTGAGAACGCCGTGGGCTATGGAAACAATCAGGGTAGGACTAACCAAGGTAGTCAGGACAAGAGGTTTAAGCCTAATCACGGAGGAAGTAACCAAGGACAGTATCGTGGTAACAAGCAGAATAATGGAGATGAACAATTTCGCCGTTATAACTGCAAGAAGTGTCAGTAGAATCATCCAGGAAAGGACTGTCAAGGAAACCTTGTCACTTGCTACCACTGTGGCAAGAAGGGTCATCGTTCGTTTGAGTGTCGAGTAAAACCAAATGGAAACCAACTAGGGAACCAAGGAGGCAATTACCAAGGAAACCGACAGTTCAACAACAACAATCAGGGCGGAAACCGGAACTATGGGAACTACAACAACAATAATGGAGGCAACAATTATGGTAGACAACAAGTGAACAACCAAAGCAATGGAAGGAACAATGGAGTTCAGAACGGGAATAGGAACAAAAACACTCCAGCTAACGCCAACAACAATGGGACTGGTACGGCAGGAACTACCGCACAGAATGGGAATATTGCAAGGATCGCTGTCATGAGCAGGACTGAAGCGGAAGCAGCAAACAGAGTAGTCACTGGTACATTTCTTGTTCATGATCAACCAACTTTTACTCTATTTGATTCTGGAGCTTCGTATTCGTTTATTTCATCATCGTTTGTGAAAAAATTGAGTCTCAATAAGCCGTCTAGAATATCCATCCCCGTAGCTACCCCAACCGGTCATGTAACAGTATGTGACGCCATTTTTGAAGGAGTAGAAGTTAAGATTTCGGCTAGTACCCTACCAGCGAACCTGATACAGTTTGATCTTGGAGGAATAGATGTTATATTGGGAATGGATAGGCTGGGAAAATATCGAGCAGTAATAGACTTCCACAATCAGAAGATAAGGCTTAAAGGTCCAAAAGGAGAAAGAGTTTCTTACCGTGGTATCACAAAAGAACCATGTATCCGACTAGTGTCAGCCTTGACCATAGTCAACCAAGTGAAGAAAGGGAATAGTGCCTATTTGTGTTACGTTCAAGACATATCTAAGAAGGAGAATGTGCTAGAAGAAATACCAATAGTTAGAGATTTTCCCGATGTGTTCCCGGACGAAATTCCAGGAATGCCACCTAGAAGGGAGATCGAATTCACTATGGATTTAGCACCTGGAACAGCTCCAATTTCAAAGGCACCGTACAGAATGGCCCCAGTAGAGTTGAAAGAACTTAAGGATCAGTTGCAAGAGTTACTTAAAAAGGGTTATATAAGGCCGAGTGTTTCCCCTTGGGGCGCACCGGTACTGTTTGTGAAGAAGAAAGACGGAAGCTTGAGGTTGTGCATTGACTATAGGGAGTTGAATAGCGCAACAATCAAGAACAAATACCCTTTACCCCGAATTGACGATTTGTTTGATCAGTTACAAGGGGCGAGTGTTTTCTCAAAGATAGACTTGAGATCAGGGTATCACCAGCTTCGAGTAGCCGAGAAGGACATACCGAAGACAGCCTTTAGAACGAGATATGGACACTACGAGTTTACCGTTATGCCTTTTGGTCTAACCAATGCTCCAGCAGTATTTATGGATCTAATGAATCGTGTTATGAGAACGTTTCTAGATCGCTTCGTGGTCGTCTTTATTGATGACATCCTTGTTTATTCAAAGAGCGAGGAAGAACACGAAGAACATCTCAAAGAAGTGTTAGAAACTTTGAGACATGAGAAGTTATATGCTAAACTCTCGAAGTGTGAATTTTGGCTAAAACATGTTCCATTTTTGGGTCACATAATTTCCAAGGAAGGAATATCCGTGGATCTAGGAAAGATTTCAGCAGTGAAAGATTGGCCTACTCCAAAGAATGTGTCTGAAGTAAGAAGTTTTCTCGGATTAGCAGGATATTACAGACGTTTCGTGAAAGATTTCTCGAAGATCGCTAGACCGCTTACTACACTAACCAAGAAGGCGGTAAGGTATAAGTGGAGCGAAGATTGTGAAGAAGCATTCCAGACATTGAAGGAAAAGTTAACGACCGCACCTTTCTTAGCTTTACCCAATGATTCTGGCGAATTTGATGTTTACAGTGATGCATCGAAGAAGGGTTTAGGATGCGTGCTTATGCAAGAACGAAGAGTTATTGCTTATGCTTCAAGACAACTGAAAACTCATGAAGAGAACTATGCTACGCATGACTTAGAACTTGCAGCTATAGTATTTGCATTGAAGATATGGAGACATCACTTGTATGGATCTGTGTGTAGATTGTATACGGATCATAGCAGTCTCAAGTACATCTTCACGCAGAAAGAGCTAAATAACAGGCAAAGACGTTGGTTAGAAGTCATAAAGGATTATGATTTGCGTATCCAATACCATGAAGGGAGGGCAAACGTAGTAGCTGATGCGTTAAGCCGGAAGTCGAGCCATACTTTGGATACTATGCTAGTTTTGCCAGATCGGCTATGCCGAGAGTTCCGAAAACTTGGAATTGAAGTAGTGAAACAAGGAGGAGTAAAGAATATCCTTGGGAATATGACAGTTGTGCCAGATGTCTTAGAAGAAATAAGGAGTAACCAGCCAGGAGATGTGAAGCTGGAAAGGATAAAGAAGAAGATTGCAGAAGGCCAAGCAAAAGATTTCAAGATCCATGAAGATGGAATTATCCGTTACAAGGGAAGATGGTGTGTACCACATAAGTGTACGGAAACTAAGGAGAAGTTGATGCGAGAAGCGCACAACACACCCTACTCAGTACATCCAGGAGGTGACAAACTTTATAAGGACATGAAGAAGATGTTTTGGTGGCCTAACATGAAGAAAGAAGTGGCAGAATTTGTGGAAAAATGTCTAACTTGTCAAAAGGTGAAGTTTGAACATAAGAGAATGGGAGGCTTAGTACAACCATTAGACGTCCCAGTTTGGAAGTGGGATTCTATTTCGATGGATTTCGTGACTGCGTTACCGACATCAAAGAATGGACTGGATCAGATTTGGGTCGTAGTCGACAGATTGACCAAGACAGCAAGGTTTATTCCGATGAAAGACACATGGAATATGGAACAAAGAGCTGATGCGTATATGAAGAACATTGTAAGGTATCATGGAGTACCAAGCTCTATATTTTCCAACAGAGATCCCAATTTTCTTTCTCACTTCTGGAAAGCACTTCAGGAGGCACTAGGAACTCAGTTGAAGTTTAGCACGACATTTCACCCGGCTACAGATGGACAAACCGAAAGAACAATTCAAACGTTGGAAGACATGTTAAGATCGTGTGTTATGGATTTTCAAGGTTCATGGGTTGATAGATTACCTTTGATAGAATTCTCCAACAATAACAGTTATCATGCCAGTATTGGAGTGGCACCACATGAAGCGTTGTATGGAAGGAAGTGTAGAACACCGTTGTGTTGGAACGACATAAGTGAAAAGATAGTAATTGGTCCACAACTTATTGAAGAGATGACAGATCAAGTGAGACTTATACAGCAGCGAATGAAGGCAGCGCAGGATAGACAAAAATCTTACGCGGATCATAAGAGAAGACCGTTGGAATTTCAAGTTGGAGAAAATGAATTTCTTAAAGTTTCGCCGACTAAGGGAGTCATGAGGTTCAATCAGAAAGGGAAGTTGAGCCCGGAATTCATTGGACCATATGATGTTATAGAAAAGATTGGAGAAGTGGCTTATCGATTGGATTTACCATCGAATTTAGGTCGTGTTCACAACGTATTTCACGTATCGCAATCGAAGAAGTATGTGCCTGATGCATCTCATGTATTAGATCCCGAACCAGTAGAACTGGACCCGTCTTTGAGTTATGAAGAACAGCCTGTTAAGACTTTAGACACCAAGACAAGGAACACCCATAACAAGAGTGTCAAGATTGTAAAAGTCTTATGGACTAACCACCTCACTGAAGAGGCAACTTGGGAAGCGGAAGATGATATGAGGAAGAAGTACCTTCACTTGTTTGACGAGGTACCTTGAGTTACGAGGACGTCACTCCTCTAAGGGGGAGAGGATGTAATCCTTCGATTTTTAATACAGTACTACTTATAGTATATTGCATATCATTCTTGACCTTAGGTTGCATTTAGTAGCCGTACTATTGAGGGGAGGTGTATACCTTATTGTGGTTAAAATTTTAGTTTAAACTTCAAGGACAGTTTCTCATTTAGGAGGGAGGTTTTTGTTTAAACTTCGAGGACGAAGTTCTCTTTAAGGAGGGAAGGATGAAATACCCCGTTTTGTGACTACGGGTATTTTGTGATATTATTATAAGTATTGGGAAGTCAATGTAATTATAGAGAGTTAATTATAATGCTTTGAGAGTTTGGGGGGAACTTTGTGACTTTAATCAAAGGTTTTAGTGTCTTTTACTTGAGCTTGGGGGAGGTGTTTGTCTTTTGGCAAAACTAAGGGGAAATAAGTGTCTTTTGACCTAAATTTCTTCCTACATAAAAGTTTCCTAATCCAACAGGGTTTCCTACTTATGAAGTTAATTTTAATTCTAACTCTCATAAAAACCCTCACTCTCTCTATTTTTCTCTAACTCTCTCTCACGTCCCTCACTCTCACCCGTCCCTCTCTCACTCTCTCTCTCTCTCGTGACCGACGGCACACCCCCACCGCCGCCGCTCTCTCTCTCTCTTTCCGGCAAGGTAATTTTCTCTCTCTCTCTTTTTCTATTTTCTTTCTTTCTTTTCTTCTTTCTCTCTTTCTTTTCTCTCTATACCCGTCCGTCTCTCTCTCCGTCCGCCTCCATGGGCGGCGGGTTTGAGCGGGGTTGGGTTGTTTCGTTTCTTCTTCTCTTTTCTTTTGTTGATCTCTTGATCTTGTGATCACTTGTTCATGATTCATGTATGTTGCATGCAATCTTTAAATTTCAGTTTGTTATTGTTAGGATCAATTTTCATGGATTCGTAAGATTTATTATCAAGTTTTAGGGTTTATCATGTTCTTGGGTGTTGGGAAGAAACCCTAGTTTGAAAGAGAAGTTTGATTGAATGATTTGGGAGTTTGAATGATCATAATAGGTGGATAACAATCTGATTTGAATGTGGGAATCATGTTATATTAGGTTTAGTATGATAATAGGATGAACTAGATGCTTGGGGGAAAAGTTTCATGAAGATTGACAATTCGCGTATGGATATTTTGAATGAAGTTGGAAACTTGAAACTAGTGTAACTTTTGATTCAGGAATCAAAATTAAGATCCGTTTGAGGCTAAACTTATTATTTCAAACATTTTGAATCCAATGGAACTGTTTCTAGACCATGATCTTTTTGGGAAACTGGAGTAATAGATTTGGTGGTGTTATGATGGATTATGTACGCTTTAGGTTAGGGGATTTTGAAGCAAAGCTTTGAGCTTATTTTGGAGCATTAATTTAATGAGATGTTGGGGAAGTGTTAGAACCCTAAACCATGGACTATCATATGCATGTAATTAGTATAGCAAGTATATTGCTAGAATATTGGTTTGATTAGCATATTGTTATGTGTAGGTAACGAGTTCGTTGACGACGAGTACGTAGAGTACGTTGATTGATTGCTATTGTTGGAATTCGCTTTGAGGTAAGTAAATGTGCCAAGCCTAGTGTGCTTATCTCTTTCGTGTCAAACGAATATTTGATTTGTTACGTCTCAAAATGTGTTTACATGATACATGACTTGGAATATGTGATTTCTACTTGTTAAATGTTTTTGATGAAAACATCACAATGATAATGAATGAACTATAACGTAAAGTGGAAGATGTTGTGCGGGACTCTATTATTCTCTTTGGGCGGTGTTGGCTGCGGTCCCGTCTCTTTTTAATCCGGTTGCAAGTCCCCGGATAGTAACATGTACTCACTCCTCTGACTGGCGTAGTCTTAGGGGGGTGTCGACACTTAAGGTCATGCACGCTGTGGTTTTTTGGTTTTTCCCCGTCACAACAAAGTAATAATGGATTTGTTTGGTTTTGTTAACGGAATGAAGTTAACACTGGATTCGGATTTTCCTAATGATTATGGAAATTGGTTTGGAAATATATTATGGAATTTGATTTGGAAATATACTATGGAATTGGGAACTCTTATGTTTTAAAACAAGAGTCAACTTTATTACTGCTGTGTTTGCGAAAAACTCTTACTTACAAATGAGTCTTTGTTTTATAACTATCCATCATCGTTTTACATGTTTGGATGTTTGCTTACCAGTATTTCAATGCTGATTTTGTACTGTGGTGTTTCTTTTTGATTCCGCACCACAGGTGTAGAAGAAAGTTATCGGGCATAGAAGGGGACGCGCATCACATGGAACATTAGTAGTAGTATTTCATTTGAAATTGAACTCTTTAGTAGTTTAAACACTATAGTTGTTTTTGCCGGTTTGTGGCTAGGACGAAGGTTTATCGTAATACATTATTTTAATTGGATTTAATTTATTATTGTGGATGTTTGTGCTTGCGAACCTTGTTATAAAATCTCCTTGTATCCGGGCTCCTCTCGGGTACGGAGTGACATCCCCGGGTCTCCGGCTTGGGCCATTTGGGGGTGTTACAGTAATGGACTGTGGGCCGTCCCTACGGACACGTGTAAACCATTGACTTATCCTAGTCGGACTAGTATAAATAAGATGGTATCTTCTGCCATTGACAATTAGATTATTCCTTTTTTGTATTGAACGGCTAATGAGAAGATGTTTCTCTCCTCCGTAGCAAGTACTGCTTATCTTTCTCGGACCTTATTGATCAATTTGATTACTTGCTGAGATTGTTAGTATCTAGCTTATCTGTAGTATGGCCATAAGTACGTGACTAAACTCCACTTGTACTTAACCGATTTCCTCATACACAATCGGTTTGTAAATTTTTTTTAACCAATTGTGAACCGAATAATCATAAAAACCATCAAAACAATGACATTCGGTTTGGTTTGGTCTGTTATACCAGTTTAATCAAGGTCTTTTTACACCCCTACTCCTAACTCAGGCTGGGCTACGCTTGAGCAACCTATAACTTGGTCTTGGGCTAAGACATTGGTGTCAACCCAATCCGAATTACAGTCCGACATTAGTGGAGTGAATGTGTCATTTCACAAACTAAGATGTGTGAAAATGTCTCTATATAAAACTTGAGGGGGTGGAAGTGTCTTTTACCCAATATAGAAAGCAGCAACAGAACAAGAGGAGCATAAATAGAAAAAATTACTCATTTACACACCTCGTTCTCTCTCTCTCTGCTCGTTATCGAGCTCGCTCTCTGAGATCTGCAAAAACCCCCGCAGCTTTGCGACGACACCAGAAAGAGAAAAGCCATCAGTCTTTCTAGTATGAGAATCCGGAAACATTTACGCCTCAACGCCCTCTTACTCGCCGCCGACTCCGCCACCGCCGCCGTCGACGCCGCTCGCTTGCCGTCCCGCATTTGCCAACTCAATCAGTCTCCGTGGGATGTTCTCGATTCATCGTGGTCTCATCTTCAGGTAACCATACTTATATTCCGTTTCACTCCTCTCTTCTCATTATTCGTTTTTCCTCTGTTTTCTAGGGTTTCTTAGTGTTCCTCCATGAAAAGACCCTAATTCTCTCCCATTTCTTCGTGCATTCATGCTCGAAATCATCAATCAATTCGATTGTTTCCTCTATTCGGAACTTTCTCATCAAATGCTTGTTTAATTTGATCTATGAAGGACAATGGAGAAA
Organism: Linanthus parryae; assembly: GCA_023055425.1. NCBI lineage: Eukaryota > Viridiplantae > Streptophyta > Magnoliopsida > Ericales > Polemoniaceae > Linanthus > Linanthus parryae. The sequence continues at coordinate 3,252,624 of JALGPY010000015.1, forward strand.
ATAGTTTTGCAGCTTCAGCTCATGGCGGAAGCTTCTGGAACAACAGCTCCATTGTAGCTACTGATAGGTAACAACAAAATTTCTCTATTCATGTGAGAAATTACACTGATTAGGTTCGTTTGGTAACTGATTCATCGTCGTAATTGAACACACTCCTTTTCTAGGGTTTCTGTTTTTGAACAGTCTCAATTTCCAAATCTGGCGTCTATTTGCTGTAAATTGATTATGTGATTGTTCCAGCGTTGAACAAATTGATGAAGAAGATGAAGAAGAAGAAGAGAGGGTTATGTGCGCGAAGAGCTATAGGAATAGCTGGAAATGCAAATCATTTGCAGTGAGAAGCAATTCGCTCTGCAAACACCACTTGGAGAAGTTGAGAAAGAGCTTGGCTCAGCCTTCATCTTCAACCATCACCAAGGGAAAGAATAAGAAGAAGGAAAAAACAGAGAAGACGGATACAGTGACAAAGGAAAGCACCCATAGTAGGGTTTGTGCCCGAAAGAGGCCAATGTCGTGGACTCCGTACGAGTTTTACTATTATTCTGGGTTCAGTCCGAGTTGGGGCAAGAAGAGAGGTGCTATTGGTACCACCAAGACAGATGAAATCATTGATGAAAAGGAAAATGTTTACACTTCTTCGCCCTATGAGACTGATAAAATTGATTTTTCTGACGAGGAGGAGGAAGAGAGTGGTGGAGGGATGGGAAAGAGGAGAGGTCCAAAGCGGATCAAGGCGAGGTCGTTGAAGTCTCTTATGTGAGAAAATGCTGTTTAAAGAGACTGTTAGCGGTTTTTTCAAAAAGAGACTGTTAGCTGTTGCTGTTGTTGAATGTGTCTCTTTCTGCTTGTGTGTGCGTCAATGGGAGTGGAATGTGTAATTTATTTTGTTTCCTAACGTGACGTCTACTCGTTTTGGTAATGTAAATTTCTAACTTTGAGTAGTTTTTTACCTATTACTCAACGGTTAACTTCGTTATTTACATTGCATTGGTCACTAAATGTAAATAAATCACTTACTATATTCCCGGACACAATGCAGTGTATTTCATATTTTTTTTAATTCAACTTTATTGTTTTAAAATTCTATCAAATTGAATAAAAAAATATCAAATATATCCATCAAAGTAATGATACATGAAGGGATATACGCAAAGAATACAGAGTATCTCGACTCGTGTATTAAATCCGTGTAAAGGAAAGGTGGTGACATGTAATGTGTAATGAGTCTGTTTGAGAAGAGGAGTAGATGATTTTTATTTGTTCCAATAGCACTACGTCAAAACGCCATGCTGACACATGATGTAACAAAGTTTTAAACGGCAGTGATGGAGAACAATGCGAGTTATTTGTTATACGAGCATAAGAAACAACAATGCGAGTTATTTGTTATACGAGCATAAGAAACAATAGGGTAAAATATGCTTTGACCATTTATTTTTAGGTATAAAAGCAAACTGCCGCTAGAGTTTACGATAAAGACAACCTATCCCTTGGTTATACTAACAGACCCTTATGTCTATAGGGAAAAGAAAATTATTCCCCACTTAACAGGGGAGTACTAAAATGTCATTTCTCCCTTAACGAATTCTACTTCCGTCCCGTGAAGTTCTTCATAGTTCATACTTTGCATTTTATACTATTTATCAGGTCACTTTGACCCGGTGATTTAGTTAGCAAAACAATGAAAGAATTTGAGATCTCATAGAGTAAACTTAAGTCTATAAAACCATGAAAACTTTATAAAAAAAGTGCATCGTTTTGCAATCCGAATTATCTAGTCAAAGTGACAAGATATTGACTAAAAAGTTAAAGTATCAAGAATTTGACGGGACAAATGTAGTAATAAGTATCCTCGTACTTCGATCAAAATATTTGCAAAAAAGGACATGAGATTTTTCACGACTTGGTAATTACACTTCCCCCCAACAAAGTGGGTGGACTCGTATTTGAAAAATGGTTAATTATAATTTACCGCTCTTGGTTAGGGGTTAGTGCGAAAGATCCCTTTGAAATTTAAAATGTCGCAATATATCCTCTTGTGGGTTGGTTTCTGTACGATTTCGTTAAAACTAACATACTTCATCAAATTTTACATTTACCCTCAGTGTATTCTCACACACGCAAAAGAAAAAAAAAGAAAGCAGATTGGATGATAGAGGAAGCAAAGGAGGAGATATGAAGGAAGATAAAGAGAATGATGGTGATGCTGCCAGTGCAAAGGAGGAAAATGGCGGCGAGGAAGCCAACGCACACGCTGACGGAAGCCGACGAACACAGCGACGACGGCCTAGGTCGAAGATGGAGAGGACCTTGGCGCAGGTCGAAGGCGACGAATGGCACTAGTGGAAGAGCTAGTGGAAGAGCGGGCTCATACGCTTCCGGGTTTGGAGTCGAAAGAAGAAAAAAAGGAAGGAGTAGAAGGCAACATATAGAAGGAAAAAGGAAGAGGAAGAAGCCCAAATATGGTAAAGATGAAAGAATGAGAAGAATCTATTACCCTTATATAAAGAGGCTAAGCCTCGTACAGGTCAGCGCCACCTCAGCGAGCTATCCTAAGTGGTCCAATTAAAGTTTGCCATCAAAGCAATATTTCACAGCCTTCATTTACACTTTTGCCCTGGCTGTTTGTACCTATTTGCATCCCTACCAAGGACAAAACTTCTCCCATAACACCTGCAATAGAAGATTTTTTTCCAGAGGCAACGAAGAGAGAGAGAGGGGGGGTGAAGATGCTTACTGCGCACGACTATCCTATTGCCGATGACGGTTGTGGAGGGAATGAGATGTATTTTTCATAAAAGATAACAATTTCAATTACAACCCCGACTTATATAGCAGAGGGGTGCATTTGTAAAATACTAAACATCAGGGCTGGGCTAAAACGTAATAAACGAGAATGGCCAACGGCCGTGACAGGCTGGCGCCTAACGAGCTGGTCGAACCAATCGAGTGACGCCACTGAGCTGAGGTGGCATGTCCGTGTCATCCTTACACCAAAAGGGCACCGTAGCACTTAAATGATTTGAACATAACGTTCAAATCTAATCCTGCGGCTAAGATCTAATCTCTCGTCTAATCGGACGGCTACTGCTGCTCTGAATTAGACGACCACAGTTTTCATGGGATTGCATTTTAGTCCCAATTATACAACCACAGTTCTGAGTAGATTTCACTTAGGTCCCTGACAAGTACCTTCCCCTAGAAATGCGGCTTGTCCTCATGCTTGAAAAGAGGGAAATTGCTTCTTAAGCTAATAATAGTCCTCCCAAGTGGCTTCTGAGGGGGATAAATTCAACCATTGAACTAACACCTTCACAGTGGATGAATTTCCTTGTTTAGCCAATCTTCTATCCAAAATGGCAACACGTTCTACCAAGAACTGACCTTTTGGTCCTACAGCTGGCAGATCAGGTGAAGAAGTGTAGTTACCAATAGCTTTCTTCAGATGAGAGACATGGAACACATGGTGGAATTTTGATTGGTCAGGCAGCTTGAGTTTGTAAGCTACCTTCCCCACCTTCTGCACAATCTGAAATGGACCAAAAAAACTAGCAGAAAGTTTGTAGTTTGACCTTAGCTGCACAGAACTCTGTCTATAGGGCTGCAGTTTCAGAAACACCCAGTCATCCACCTGAAATTCCCTCTCTGTCCTGTGCTTGTTTGCATAATGAGCCATCCTTTCTTGAGCTTTGCACAGATTGTCCTTAAGCAGCTGCAATAGTTTAGACCTGTCCTGAATAAAAGCATCCACACTGTCCACTCCAGTTTTGTTAAGCTGATGAAAGTTGTAATGCTGGGGTTTGAATCCATACAAAGCTTCAAATGGTGTAACTTGGAGAGTGGTGTGATAGTTTGTACTAGGCGTGACCCCGCGCCAAGGCGCGGGACGAGTCGATTAATAGCATTCATGAAATGGATTTAAGTCACTTACATGAATGTGAAATATGCAAATAAAAAACTTGGTTTATGATTTAAAAAGTTGCTAAATATCATTGAAACATTTCTTTTCAAAAATTACTGCAATCAAATTACATTTCTTTGTCTTTATGATTTTTGTTATCAATGAGTGACTTTTAATTTTCTTTAATATATAATATTTCAAATTCTCCTTTTTATTTTTTATTGAGAATATTTTATAATTGTTCGTAACTGAAAGTGTATAATATTCTTACATGTTAAAGTACCAACTAATTGTTGTATTGTCATGTTCTTTGTGAAAACATTATTGATCGATAAGAAACTTTTAGAAACTTGTCTAACATAAAAACTAACTTATATGAAAATTGAAAGAAAATGTGTATAGAATAATGAAACACATTTATCATAAAACCACCAACGTCATTTACACACATGAAGATGAACTCACTTCAGTGTGTTACATTATAAAATAATTCTACATATGTCTTAAGAGTGAAATTTCTTTCCCAAAACAATTTCTTACAAATTAGTGACATATATTTTCTAATTTGAATATGAGATCATGGTTCGTGTTATCAAATGTTATAACTATGCAATAATATGCATAACTAAGAATTCGTATAAGTATTCTTTTTGTAAAGAATAAGAAAAATTATTGCTGATCTTCATGTACCTATATTATTTGTTGAATTTATTATGATATTGAGATAAAATTAGCTGAGAAAAAAGTTTGGGAATTAACATGGAATAATATAAAAATGAATTTATGCTCATATAATTAAACATGTCAATCTTAAAATAACCATCCAACATTAAAGTTATTGTGATGAAGTTGAGAAAATTAACATTGACCAATTAGAGTGACACTAGCTTTTAACCCGTGCGATGCACGGCGAATTTCAATTCAAAAACAAAATTGATGTCACTTAAACAGTTGATGTCTTATGCATTTCAAATGCTACATCCAAAAAAAATAACCAAAAGTACTGAATAACATAATCAGTGAAACTGAAAGAGAAGTCGAAACTGCTTGCTAGAGACCAATCACATTGTAGGTAGTCATGCATCACAAATGACATAATGTATCAGTAAATGTACAATATTTTAAGAAGCTTAATATTTTAAAACGGAGTAATCGCATACATCTTACATTTTGTTTGCTTAAGTGCTTCATACAAATGCATGCACTCATCAGGCCAATCAACAGTAAGCACTGAATCACATTTAAGATCATTTTGTTCCACCACCTCAGTAGGTGATTCGATGATGAAAGTGTAAGATTGGTTAACGCAACTTCGAATATGCTCTTGAATGGACTTTGCGAAGGATCCTGTTATAAATAGTGAATGAGTTTTCCACTAAGATAATTTCAGTGCAAGACATCTATACTATAAATCATTATAGATATTATAGAACATAATAGACCAATCGATCTTCTTAGTATTACCTATACGGGGATGGCGAGTGACTCTTTCGCGCAAGTGCATACCTTCGGCAGCGGCCATGAGAACTTCAAGTATACAAAGCATCGATTTTGTCATGAATAATGCACATAGACAAAGCATACTACTGTAAATTATGAAGAAAAAACTCACCGGATATGCGGGTTGGTATTTGCTCATCTAATTTTCTCTTGCGCGCCAAGCGACCTAACCTACATTGTTCTCTCCGCTCCTCATTTTCGTCCATGACTAGGAGAAAAAAGAGAATGTAGTGGGGAAGAGAATTACCTGATAAAATGTAAACATCAAAAGAAATTGAAGGGAAGAATCATACCTCCAAACACCAAATAAAAAATTTTTCTTTTAAATTGTACGAATGGAAGAGTAATACTACCATTATATCATTGTGATACCTAGCCATTTTGGTCCATTTTGGAGAGGGAAATGTGTTGAATTCACCATCAAATCAAAAGATTCATTTCGGTACCTCTTTGGTAACGTCACAATGAATGCCATATAATGGAGGTCATTTTATATGACATGATTCTTTCAACACAATTCACGTGTATTTTGAGATTTTCACCGTCCATTTTCGAGACGGAAATTTCCGGAATTCAATCATAATTTCGTCAACTAAAATTATGAGGTCCTTCAGCATATCTGGAAGTTTCCTTACGGACTAATAATATTTGTCAACTAACATCTTCTATTAGTTGCCAATAAACATTAAACGGGCTGGATTAAATTTACACATCGGCCCCGGTTTTTTCATTTCAGTTCAAACTTTGTAGATTTTAAATTTAAAGGCGCCAAATTTTTGATTTTCAGGTCATGCTCTTAAGATGTAATTTAAATTTAATTTTTGAAGCAATATTTTTACATTAATTAATTAATTGTATTTTCCACGTGACATTTTCTCACGCAAAGCGTGAGACGACATTCTCAAATACTATACATAGATTTTTCTTCACCATATTGAGAACATTTTTATATTTCTGAATAAACAAATGAAAAGTAAACAAATAAAATGCGAAAATCAATTGGGTACATAAATAGTTAGAATGGTGAACCTCGAGCAAATTGAAATGTCAGATTTATAAATGTATCATTGTTATGCTTTTTTATTTTGTACATACAGATATTTAATAATTTTAAACATGCACAATTATTGGCAAACAAATCGGGGTAATTTTCAACTTTTTTAATTTTCTTTAGTTGTTGATTTCGTTAAAGGCTCACCATCCTTAGTAGATTTTAACCTTATTATATTATGATTTTATGTCAACATTTATGTCAAAATTATGACACTGTAGAAAATTATTTTTTTATACCGATTATATAATAAGCACTCAAAAAAGTCTCAATGATCATTTATTTAATAATAAATGATAATTCCATATCAAAACATTCCTTGTAGATTATGATATAAAAAGAATTGGGCGACAGTGCCACGACCACATCAATTTTTTAAGTAGAGAAGTTTTAATATGAGAATGAGTTAATACCACACACAAAAACGTCCACAACAGATCCAAAAGAAGAAACATCAATTTACATCAACAAACAAAGAAGAATAAGAAGAAGAAGAGAGGAACTAAATTTGAACAAATTCTTCACAAATGTCTCACGAAAGAAGAAAAATGAATCTTGGAAACAAGTCAGGATCCACAGTTATAGATGAGTTAAAAATTCTGGACTGCCGCCTCCACCGCCAATGCCAGACCTCCAAAGTCACCGCCTGATTGGTCGGTCCTCCAAAGCCAATGCCAACTCCAATTGTCTGGTGGAAGTTGCGTCAATACATTGTTCTCCAGCCGATGTGATGAAGCTGAAAAGATCTCCTCTTCATAGATGGAGAGATCAAGGGTTCCGAAATTGAGATGGAAATGGCAATTGGCGGAGTATTGGGGTTGCGGAGGAAGAGATTGAGGTTACGTTGGTGGGAGATGAATAATAATCCGAATATGAGGAGTGGTGATGGAGATGAGGATTGAAAATGGATTGACAACTGTTTAGTTAAATAGAAGAAGAATATAGTTAAAAGGAATATGAATTAAAAAATTATCTATAATAAGGTGATCAATGCATTATTAAAGGAAAATTTTTAAACGTTGTAAATATTATAGCAATCTCTTAAAAAGAAACTGTCAATTATGGAAAAAATATAATTAATAGGCCTAAAATTTACATTTTTTTTTGTAACGGAAATTTCCTTGTTGTATGTCAATTTTTACCAACTAACATCATGATTTCCTTCAGCAATATTTTTCTGGTAGAAATTTCCTTATTGACAACCAATTTTTACCGATTTTAGCTCAAAAAAGTTATTAACTACCGATTTGATTCCAGTCATCAATATTGGAAATGTCTTTCGTTATTTTTGTTATTTTTTGGTTATATACTTTTTTAAACGGACCCAATTAAATTAAATGTCGGCGCCAATTTTTTCATTTTGAGTTCAAACTTTGCAGTGATGTAAATTTAAATTTCAAATAATCTTTTTAGATGTTAAATTAATTAATTATAATTTCCACGTGGCAAATCCTGAGGCAAAGCTGGAGAAAGGCATTCTCAAATAGTATATATAGATTGTACCACCATTCTGCTAAACTCAACAATTTAACCCACTTTTTAGGCCTTTCACCTGTAAGACACCTCATGTACACTTCTAAACACTGATTGAGTCTCTCACTCTGACCATCAGTTTCAGGGTGATAGGCAGTAGAATATTTGAGGTGTGTGCCCATCAGCTTAAACAGTGTATTCCAGAATTGGCTGAGAAAGATGGGATCCCTGTCACTGACAATAGAATGAGGAAGACCATGTAACCTACAAACCTGTTGGAAGAAGACCTCAGCTACCACTTCAGCATTGTAAGGATGGTTGAGTGCTAGAAAATGGCCATACTTTGAAAACCTGTCAATCACTACTAGTATGGTGGTGCTTCCCCCAGCTTTTGGCAGTCCCTCCACAAAGTCCATGGCAATGTCAGTCCAAGGCCTGTCAAGGATTGGAAGTGGTTGTAGTAAACCTGGATATGGCACATGTTCTGCCTTCATTCTCTGGCAGATATCACACCCTTGCACCCAATCTTTGACTTGAGCCTTCAATCCTGTCCAATCAAACATAATTTTAACCCTTTTATAAGTGCCTAACACCCCTGAGTGCCCTCCCACACCTGTGTTGTGTAACTCCTGAATGATGTGCTGCCTCAGATTGGTTTGATTTCCCACATAAATCAATCCTTTATGTTTGAGCACTCCATCTTGTAATTTGTAACCAGGCAAGGCATCTGCATCAATAGCCAATACAGTCAACTTAGCTTTGACCAGGTCATCCCCTTCATAACTATCTTTGACTTCTTGTAACCATTTAGGGGTGGTAGTTGAAATGGGTGCACAAGAGCCTAGGTCTTCCACCACTGTACTATGCCTCCTAGACAGGGCATCATCAACTTTATTGTCCTACTCTTTCTTGTATTGAATCTCATATTGTAGGCCTAACAACTTTGAAATCCATTTCTGCTGTATTACTGTAGTCAACTTCTGCTCCAGTAAAAATTTCAAACTGTGATGATCTGTTTTAATGATGAATTTGTTACCTTCCAAATATGACCTCCATTTAGAAATAGCTTGCACTAATGCCAAGAGCTCCTTCTCATAAGTAGATAGTCCTAAATGCTTTGGGGATAAGGCCTTGCTGAAGTAGGCCAAAGGTCTGTTATGTTGCATCAGTACTGCACCAATACCTTCATAACAAGCATCAGACTCCACCACAAATTCAATGTTGAAATCAGGTAATGCAAAAACAGGAGCTTGTAACATGGCTTGTTTGAGCTCCTTGAATGCCACAATAGCTTTTTCATTCCACTCAAACCCTACCTTCTTCAGCAGCAGTGTTAGAGGTCTTGCCAAAATACCATACCCCCTTATAAATCTCCTATAGTAACCAGTAAGGCCCAGAAATCCCCTCAGTTCTTTGACATTTCTGGGACTAGGCTAGTCTTTCATTGCACTCAATTTTCTAGGGTCAGTTTGGAATCCTTCTTGGCTGATAATGTGCCCCGATACTCCACTGCTGACAGTCCAAAAGAACACTTACTCAGTTTAGCAAACTGTTGATTCTTCCTCATGAGCTCAAACACTATCTGTAGATGCTGTTGATGTTCCACCATATTCTTGCTATATATTAATATATCATCAAAGAAGACCAACACCATTTTTCTCAGGTAATCCCTAAAAATTTCATTCATCAGACACTAGAAGGTGGCTGGAACATTAGTGAGCCCAAATGGCATCACCCTGAACTCATAAAGACCCTCATGAGTTTTGAAAGCAGTTTTGTACACATCTTTATCAGCCATTCTCACCTGGTGGTAACTAGACATGAGATCTAATTTAGAAAACACTGATGCTCCCTTCAGCTCATCCATCCATTCATCTATTACTGGTATTGGGAATTTGTTCTTAATTGTGATGTCATTCAACCTTCTGTAATCTACACAGAATCTCCATGTGCCATCCTTCTTCTTTACTAACAATACTGGTGCTGAGAAAGGGCTGGTGCTTGGCTGAATGATCCCATTTTGAAGCATTTCCCTTACCATCTTCTCAATTTCATTCTTCTGCAAGAAGGGATACCTGTAAGGCCTCAGGGCTACTGGTGCTGCACCCTCCATTAGTGGTATCTGGTGGTCTTGACTTCTCCTTGGTGGTAAGTGCTTAGGCTCTTCAAACAACTCCTTGTATTTATCTATCAAAGCTTGTAGCTCCAGGGGTATGGTGGTGTCTTCTGAGGTGACTCCAATAGTGAATAGCTGAGCAGAAATACAATGTTGATTCTGATTGCAGTATTCTTGTAAGCAATGAAGTTGTTCCTCTTCTATAACCTCTCTTTTGTGATTTGCAGCAAGTACCACTTCATGTCCATCCAATTTAAATCCAAATGTCATCTTATTAAAGTTTAGAGAGACTGGACTTACTTGTCTTAGCCACTGAGCCCCCAATACTACATCACAACCCCCAGAGCTAGCACTCTAAGGTCTGTAACAATTTCACATTTTTGCAGCTCTATTTTGAAATTTCTGCAAATGGCTGTACTTCTCAATCTACTGCAATCTGCTACTGCTACCTGCATTTCCTTGGTCAAATAACTGTCACATTGAACTCTCTTGGCTGTAGCTTGATCTATAAAGTTGTGAGTGCTGCCAGTGTCAATGAGAATGTGCACTTCCTGTCCATGTATGCAACCTGTCAGCCTGATAGTTTCATTGCTAGCACAACCAGACATGGCATGAAGTGATATTCCTAGTGGTAACTCCTCCTCTTTGATGATCACTGCTGGCTCTGGCTGTGGCACTTCTGTGTTTTCTGTATCTAAAGAAGTCTCACCTTCCTCCTCCTCATCATTGTCAATCAGCATATATATTGACTTTTTAGTACACTTATGCCCTGGGGTGTAGCTCTCATCACAATAGAAACATAACCTTTTATCTCTCTTCTCTTTCATTTCTGTTGCACTTAATCTCTTAAAAATAGAAGAACCTTGTTTTGTGGCATTGTCTTCCTTATGCATTCCTGTGACATTTGCTCTAGGTTTATCCCAATTCCCTTGTATACCACCGGTACTACTCTTACTCCCAGTCTTTCTTGTGATATGTTTCTCAAGTGAAGAGACATGTCCTTCTTCCAATCTAGCAATGGCTTTGGCTTGGGAGAGAGTGGTAGGGAAATGCAGCTGGACAGCTTGCTGCAAATCCTCTCTAAGACCACTGAGAAAACTCCTCACAAAGTACATTTCATCAGCCCAAGGCTGTAAGGCCTTGATTCTAGGTATTAAAGTTTCAAATCTAGACTGGTATTCTGCCACAGTGGTGTGTTGTGTCAATTTGTTGAAAACTCCTAATATGTTCTCATGTCCTGGTTCTGCAAATTCTGCACAGATCCTTTCACTAAAGTAACTCCACTTAACATTCTCCAAATTAGTGAATTCTGACCTAAACCATGCATCAGCTTCCCCATCCAAATGCAGAGAAGTCATAACTAATTTCTCGAAATCATTCATTTGGTAAATGAGAAAGTATCTGTCAACTTTTTGCATCCATCCCAGGGGATCAACACCAGAAAACTTTGGGAACTCAATTTTTGGCATAGGAATGTTTCCATTTGAGAAATTTCTGAGGCAATTAACTGTTTCTTCTACATGCATCTCCTTAGAGAAACTGCTACTTCCTTCAGTCTTCTTACTAACTGTTATTGGTGACTTACTCTCTCCATTTACTACCTCAGAGTAACTAGCCATCTTCTCTTTATCTCTCTGATTTGCAAGCAAGTTATAACAGTTCGTAATTCTCTTAAATTGCTCCTCAAAACGTTTTTTCCATGGAGTTCAAACTCTCAGTTAGGTTACCTTTCAATTCGAGACTGATATGCTGAAATTGACTTTGCATTCCTTCATCTAGCTTGACGAATTTCACTCTCACATCTTCCAGCATCTCTCCGTAATCGTTAAGCCTCTCCTCGAGCACGGCGACCTTCGCATCCGCATCCATGGAAATGAGATTGTGGCTTCTGGTATTAGGCATTTCTGGACCTCTTTAGAAGTCAAACCTGGCTCTAATACCAACTTGTAAGGACTACGACCTTACGGCGGCCTGAGACTCCGGAATTACACCGGAAATTGGAGAGAAATCGGAGAGAAACTCCGATTAGGGTTAGAGAGGAAGAAGAAAAGGGATCGACAGAGGAAAAGAGGGAATGAGATGTATTTTTCATAAAAGATAACAATTTCAATTACAACCCCGGCTTATATAGCAGAGGGGTGAATTTGTAAAATACTAAACATCAGGGCTGGGCTAAAACGTAATAAACAAGAATGGCCAACGGCCGTGACAGGCTGGCGCCTATCGAGCTGGTCGAACCAATCAAGTGACGCCACTGAGCTGAGGTGGCATGTCTGTGTCATCCTTACCCCAAAACGGCACCGTAGCACTTAAATGATTTGAACATAACGTTCAAATCTAATCCTGCGGCTAAGATCTAATCTCTCTTCTAATCGGACGGCTACTGCTGCTTCGAATTAGATGACCACAGTTTTCATGGGATTGCATTTTAGTCCCAATTATACAACTACAGTTCTGAGTAGTTTTCACTTAGGTCCCTGACAGAGGACGGGTGTGTGTGTGTCTCTCTCTCCCTTCCCCTCCCTGTCCATGTCTGATACAGATAAGACGAAATTTGATGTCATGATTAAGGATGTCCCGTGGAATGCGCGAATTGCAACGATTAAGGCGGTGAGGGCATTGACAAGCTTCACCTTGAAGGAAGTGAAAAAGTTAATTGAGGGTATGCCGAAGAAATTCAAATAAGGGGTGTCGAAAGAAGAAGTTGAAGAAGCTGGTGCAGTACTCGCCATTGCTTAGCAGTAATTCCCCTACAATTTGATGTATTTTTTCTCCTTCTTCTTCCTTCTTCGGAATCAATAAGGTCAATTAGCTGTAATTTGGTAATGAGGTGATAGATCACCACACAGCAAATTCCCTCTCCGGGTCATTGTTTCTTGCTGTCTTGTGTTGCATGTAGCAGTGCCCTCCAGGTGTTTGTTAAAACTACCAATTCATGCTAAAATTTGAAGGATAAAGTTGTGGCTACTTAGCAAATTGAAGAAATAACAGTTAATGGTATAAGTACATGACTGAACTTTCTAGGATTAAGTTAGAGTTTTTGTCCTTTAGATTTATGATTGCATTGCAAATGCAGCTTGTACTAATCATTTTTGTGGTTATGAACCTGATTTGCAGTAGAGCCAGATCTTGTCTTGGACGTTGTACTAATTCTCCTCTGATAACTGTTGTTCATGAGCCATCCAAGGGTCTTAAAATCCACGGTCGGGGCAGTAAAGAAACATAGCATTTCCGAGGATTTTCAGAGCACCTGGTGAGATGGACAAAGTGCAGTTCAGTCCCAAAGAAGTGTATCATCAATGAGCACGTCAAATCCACCCGCAGATCCTCAGCAGTGGAGGAAACACGAATAATCCTTCAGAAATCGTAAATCATGGTAAGTTTATTTAACGTGTCTTATTGTTTACTTTGCCTCAATGCATGCTTTTGCTTGAGTTTGTGTAGAAAACACCGCCAGTTCATTTTTTTTTGCTTCCTGAGTTCGGATATAAATGGATGTTAACATAGCTTCCGGGTAAAGATATTAATCATGAAGTATCAAGGTTCCGACATGGATTTGTAGTTCAGATTTGTTTTTAAAACTCGATAGTCAATATTGATTGCTTATGTGTGGGAAAGAGCTAGGGATTTGAGAACTCAAAACCATAGGCAATTCTGAAGATACCATTTGGCGTTGGTTATGAACGGTATAGTTACTGCCATTAAAGAGTTTGTTTAAGCACTCAATGTCTTTTTCTTATTATAGGATCTGAAGCATAGATTATGTGGTTTTGAATTGTCTTGTCTGCCTGTGGGCTGCAACGAACAACCAGTACAGGTTCTTAGAGTTTCTTGCAATGTGAACGGAAATTGGAAATCCAAGTTGTGGATTTTTCGTGTCAGTCTAATTGCAAGAAATAATGGGCATGGGTGTTTTTATCCCATTAGAGACAATATACCAGCTTCCCTAACGGTGTAAAGAACCATGACGATTATGTCTAAATGCACACATGTACACACATGTACAACTGTTCTTCCATAATATGTAAACGACAGTTACAAGCAGGTTATACCTGCCTAAGTTGCTTGCATCAACTAAGGCATGAGGGTATGTGATACGATGTCAGCCTATACTTGCCTATTCTTGTGAATGTCTTCAGCAATGGGTATATTGACTGCCTGAAAAGCTTGATTACGTGAGGTTTTTTCCCATATTTAGACCATGAACATATCTGATGCTCTAAATGTTTCATCACACGTTATCAAGGGTTGATATAAATTCTGTTGCATTCAAGTGCTTCTTCAAATACAATTTAGCTAGGCTTTTATACGTACATCTCATTGGTTGTGCCATATATTGAAGGGCTGAAGGGCAAATTTGGTTCTTTGATTTTGTTCTAGCCTTCCAGGACACCTTCTCTGGAATCAAACAAGGCAGCAATCGATAGGAAATCCAAGGTCTCACTACCGTACACAAGACCGAGAACCCAAACTGAGGTGTTATTGTATTAACATTGTGTTTCATTTACTTCATGAAGAAAATTGAATATAGGGTGAACTCGGAAAAACCACTTGTAGTGGATTAGGAATAGTGGCATGACTACCAAGCCAATCCTAGGTACTCAGTGAATATATAATGTTGGTGATTAGACCAAAATGGGAAACTTTTCTAACGTAAGAAAATTGGACAACCAATATAGCTATTATTTCCTTATTTGTGGAGCAAAATATGTAGTAGATGTCTATTGACTGCTCTCAAGTAACTATGTTGTAAAATCGAAACCTTTGAAGTCCGTTAAATTGGTAATTATCTGATCAAAATAGTAAACTGAACATCATTTAGAACCGAGTTTGCAGTTGGAAATACAAATTCTCACAATTCAGCTACGTTTCTTCACGCTTAACGTCTCTTCAAGGTATAATTGAGGATTGTTTCTCTCTACGTACCGAAAGTTCAAGTGATGATATAATTCATATACATAATTAGTTCGATTACCTCCAACTCCTTGACTTACATGAGCAATGTGACATATTTTTTCAGGGTGGACAGTTTAAACTTCCAACAATACTCAAGAAGCAGAGCCCCAGGAGCGCAATGCTCCAACAACTTAGTAACACAATTAACAGCAGTCTAGGATTTTGCTCTTCTACTTTCTGCATTTCAAATGTATTAAAAAGTCGTTTCATTTAATCAGTGTTCGAATGGTAGGATTTTTTTAAACAGAAATCCAGTTCATCGATTTCAGAGTATATTACAGATTTGCTGATATTCAACACCCACGGCCGGCGCTATCCCACGCGCAACCGCGCGTGGGATAAAACCTAGTGTGTATAAAAAAAGAAAGTTAGCAGAGTTTATGGAGATAGTGAAATGAGAAAATGAAACATTGTTCTATTTATAAAAAAATTGTGAAGTCTTTTTACCCTTGTGAAAGGAAAAATACCTCATACGGCACAAAAATGAAACAACAGAGGATATATTGCAACATCTTAGACCTCATGAATGTCTATCGTGCAAACCCATAACAACAAGGGGCCAAAGTCCAATTAACCCATTCAAAAATGCCTTCATCATATGCAAAGTGATAGGACAAAAATACCCTCAACATCTGCAAAAGCAGCACGTGAGGAAGAATAAAGAAACCGTAAAGGAAGCACGTGACTACCTTTTTCATCCAAATCTCTTGTATCTAGCCTTTTTTAACTAATTTTTAGGGGAACTGTCAGTTTTTGACGGTTTCCTTCATCTTTCTTCACAAAAATTTCGGCATCAAGATTTTAAATTCTGACTTTTCCCAGTTCCATATCTTCCCGTTTCCATCTTCCTAACCAACAAAACTTTCCGACCCAAAAATGGAGTCTTCCCACACGGTTGACATCGCAAACCTTGATCTAACATACCTTCTCAATCACCTTCAACTCACTGAGCAAGAAAAATCAGTTACTAAACTCTCTGTTGAAGCAAGAGAAGAAGCAAAAAAGGTCTTTTCGAAAAGCATTTTCGGGAAGATTTTCTCAGCAAAGACCATCAACCTTGGTGTTCTGCAGATGCAAATGGCTAAGGCATGGAAAGACCCTCCTGGGATGACTGTAGTTCCCAAAGGAGATTATATTTACCAGTTTTCTTTCGACTCGGAGGAAACAGTAAGTATGGTCTACAATTCACAGCCATGGTTCCTCTACGGCGACTTGATTGTCATGAGGAAGTGGGATTCCTGGATGGAAGATATTTCAGACCTTGATTTCTCTGAAACTTCCCTCAAAGTTCACATTTGGGGATTACCTACGGGCTGCCAAACAGACTTGATTGGAAAAGAGATTGGCCATGGTTTGGGTACAGTGGAAGAGACTTATGTCCAGACAAAAGGAGTTTTAGCCGGAAAAACTGTTAAGATGCAGTTAGTTCTAGATGTCAAAGACCCACTGCCAAGAACCAAGCGAGTTACTCTTAAAAAGGGAAGAGATATTTATGTGTGGATCCGCTATGAAAGACTTCCCAATGTATGCTCCTACTGTGGACGTATGGGTCACGAAGTCAAATGCTGTCCAGAAGTAAAGGAAAAGAACTTGAATCCGGAAAAAGTACCACTGCAGTATGGGCAATGGCTCACTAACAAGGCAATGATCAATTTTGCGGTTGGCTTAACTAAAGATTTCACCCACGCCTTCGGACCAGAAGCCTCACCGACTGCTAATCAAGGGGAGGGTGAACTCAATCACATCCAGGGATCAACATACACGGGCGGTTCTCACGCAGATGACGAAGAGGATATAGGGATGACAGCGGCCGAGATGGAATTTCACGACAGACAACAAAGAAAGGATTCATGAAGGGAGATGATGTACGAACTACAAGATGTTGACAGGGGTGAAGATGAAGAATGCGATATTCTTGAGGAAACCCGACTTATCCGTCGAAAATACGAATTACCTTACCCCAGAGAGGATGCAGCATCTTCTTCTAATCCTAAGACAATTGGAGTTAAGAGGAAGAGTCATTCTGGTTTGGAAACGGGGGATGCTACTTGTAGATACTGCTTTCTGACATGACAGATCTCGGCCACGTGGCGGCCATCCAGCACACCATATTGTGCTCCACACACACAGGATCACCAGCCGAGCTGATCCATGTGGGGGCTGCGAGACAGAGCCCTCGCATACCACTGCACGGGACTTGTAGGGACTTAGTGGTTTGGAGGCTAGAGTAAGCCCTGTCGCGTGCGAGCCAAGCCCGCACGCGACCTTTAGTAACTGTTTTGAGAGATTTATGGCACGAGCTCCATAAACCCGGTCAATCCGGTCAAACCCGGTCAACCTCGTAACGGTTCCGGTATTCGCGCACCACGTGCTCTAACGGTTCCTATATACTCGGACGAACGTGCCGTTATGGTTAAGCTAATTAAGCCGCCATCAATGGGCGCATTAACCACACTACAACGGTCACGTTCTCCAGTATATATAGATCGTCAACCTTTCCATACAAAGGAGAACACACTGCCATACGCGGAAGCTCTGCCAAACCTCTGTCTCTCTCTCAGACATTGCTACTGACTTACTCTCTCCCTACACACACCCCTATTCTTCCTGTGCGATCCTTGATCCACTACACACGGTGCACACGGAGGTCTCCTCGCCGGAATCTCTTGTGCACATTTTGGTGAACCCGACGTGAGCTTACCAGCAAAAGCAGCCATGTCTCAGGAGGATGATGTCAGCAACCGTTCGCCTTCCACCGAAACTCCCTCGGGAGACGAGACCCGCCGTACTCCGACGACTCCCGGCGAAGCACCGACGTTAGAGTCTCTGGACGCCACCGTCCAGAGCCAGGCGAAAGCTCTCAAATCCCAATCTGCGCAGCTAGAACAAATCTTGGCTGTTCTGGGCACCCTCGCGCCGAATCCTCCACCGGCTGCCGCTATCCCTCAAGGAGGAGGAACCCCTATCGCTCCAGGATTGGGAGTGCCATCCACACCTCCCAACCCTCATTTGCAGACTCCGCCGTCGGCAGCGCAACTGCCTTCGGTTCAAGGATCAACGGCACAGATGCTGCCTCCTGCTGCTCACGCTCCTCAGCCCTCGGCTTTGGCGTCTAATCCAACTCTGCAGTACCCTTTGCCTCCCCCAACGATGATCTGGGGAAACGCGGGTACTCAGTATGCTCCCAATCCTCCAGCGGCATATGTGTCGCCACCGCCCACGGTGACCCCTCCAGCAACTACCGAAGGTAGCATTCCAGAGTGCATGACGTCTTTACAAAAGCGCGTGGACACCATCCTGGCTCATCAGTCATTCGCGGATACTATTATCCCGAAGCTAGACAATGATCGACCTATTCCACGAGAGATCTATCTCATGCCTAACCCGGCGGGGTACAAGGCTCCCAAATGGGATAAGTCCGAGGACGTCAATGGAAACGCTCATGAGCATGTCATGCGTTTCATCGACGTCATGGGTCCGTTCGGAGCCGATCCCAAACTACTGACGCGGGAGTTCCCAAAATCTCTTGGGAACGTAGCATACAAATGGTACCGGACATTGGAGGCCGGATCCGTGAAGACTTGGGACGACATGGTCCAAAAGTTCTATACCAAATTCTTTCAAATGGAGGAGAAGGTGACGATGATCCATCTCTCGCGGATGTACCAGAAGCGCGAGGAGGATGGGATCACCTTCATCAAGAAATTCCGGGCGAAATCTTTGGAGTGCAAAGATCCAATGCTCGAAAGCCGGCTCGTGGAGATATGCCTACAGTGCATGCGAGATGAATACAAAGGTATGCTCATCAATTTGCAAACACCTACGTTTTCAAAACTAATCGAATGCACGAAGAACATCGAGCCCATAGTCGAGAGACAGAAAAAGAAGAACGCTTCGGAGCGACCTGCGAGCGGCGCCACTTACAAGATCGGAAGGTTCAGCTACAAGCGGGGACGCGAAGCCGAGGTCAACACAGTTTCGCCCCAGAAGCAAGCGAAGGTTGTGAACTTCGATGTACCGCCTCTGCCATGCTCGGAAGAGGAAGCGAGTGATCTCTGCAAACAGTGGCGCAAGGACGGCGTTCTGCCACCACTCGAGAAAATACCCTCCAAAGAGATGGTGAGGGACCCTAAGTGGTGCGAATACCACGGTAAGATCATGCATCCCACCGCCGAGTGCAAGAAACTCAGGTTCGCGTTCGATCAGAAGATGAAGAACGGCGAGCTAATCGTCAGCGACAACAGGAAAGACGTGCGCAACAACCCACTTCCTGCCCATACAGAGTCAGGCTCGAAAGGCAAAGAGGTCGCCATGATCTCGATCGTAGACCTGGAGGAGGTCGCAGAGGATGGTCTACCCATCATTGCTGAGGTCCATCAAGAGGAAGATTATAGCATGGAAACGGAAGATGAACGTGCCGACCGCATGAAAGGGTCGCAAGGCTTCAACAAATTCTTCGACGAGATGAATTTCTCCGAGAGGTGCCGGACTGATATGACAAAAGCAATCTTAAGGATAGCGGAGGACTACGAGGAGGACCTCGTGGTCTCCAACGGGAAAGTCATCAGGGCATCTCGTTCCACAGAAAAGATCATGACCTTTTCTGCCAACGACAAGAAGACGGATGCGAGTCACCAGAGGCCTCTGTACGTGACCGCCATCATCAACGGCGTCGAATTCAAGCGAGCATTCGTTGAAGGAGGAGCAGCGGTTAATGTTGTTCCTCTCCACACACTGAAGCTAGCAGGGATCCCCGAGCATAAGGTAGTCAAACGTCCATCTCCACTGGTGGGATTCGGAAGCGACTCTAGAATGACGATCGGATGGATCCGCCTGGGCGTCCAGATTGGAAAGATCAAATGCTCGGCGAAGTTCTATGTCATAGACGCGAACAACACATACCACATGATCATAGGTCGAGCCTGGATTCATCGCTTCGATGCAGTCCCTTCGACGGCTCACCAGGTTATGAAAGCCATCTGGAACGACAGAATTGTCGAGATACCGGCTTCGATTAACCCGTTCAACTTGGACGAAGCACATCTTAGCGAGGCAGTGTGGTTCACCGAGATGGCGGACGAGCAAACACCCGGGCCTTTTAACCCTACTCCTTTACCTCTCTGGGAGGACATCAAGGACCAGTCACCTGCGGGCGTGATGGTGACGAGGGGAGATGCCAAGGAAAAGCCGCCTGCACGCGAAGAGGCGCCACGTATCGCATACCATAGAAAGAATGTGTACACCTTGAAGAGGATCGCGAAGCATGACCCCGAGGGCAAGGAGATAGAGAGTTTCTACGCCAATGGGAAGAAATGCTATCGCATATGAAGGTGCGCAGGGATGTCCTCACACGGGCATGGGGATGTCCCTGGGCAAATCAATCAAATCGAGCAAGTCGCGCTAACGGAAGAGCCAACACAAGGCACTCCAGACGAGAAACTCAAAGAAGCGCCTGAATGCATGGAAGACAGGCCAAGACCGCAAAAGCAAGAACTAAAGGAAGTATTCCTCAGCCCGAACGAGGAAAAGAAAAGGCCGGTCTTCTTGAGCGCGGACCTCACAAGCGAAGAGGAACAAGGACTACTGCAGCTCCTGACTGAGAACAAGGACGTGTTCGCATGGGAATATGATGAGATGCCAGGTCTGGATACAAGCATCACCATGCACCGTTTAGACATCATCCCAGGGTCTAAACCGGTCAAGCAAAGCACCAGGAGCTTCAGGCCAGAACTCAACGTGAAGATCAAACAGGAGATCGTCAAACTCCTAGATGCCAAATTCATAGAGCCAAATCATCATCCCACATGGCTGGCCAACATCGTGCCGGTGGTGAAGAAGAACGGACAACTTCGCATCTGCGTGGACTTCCGAGATCTCAATCGCTTCTGCCCTAAGGACGATTTCCCACTTCCCAACATCGATTTGTTTATCGATTCAACAGCAGGCCATCGCATGTTCAGTTTCATGGACGGTTTCAGCGGATACAATCAAATCAAGATGGATCCCGATGATGCGCGGAAAACTGCATTCATCACTCCTGTGGGGGTATTCAACTACACGGTGATGCCGTTCGGTCTTAAGAACGCGGGCGCAACCTATCAGCGGGCCATGATGGCTCTATTCCACGACATGATGCACAAAGAGGTGGAATTTTATGTGGATGACCTGGTGGTCAAATCCAAGCACGAAGCGGATCACCTTGCAGACCTGCGAAAGGTGTTCAACAGATGCAGGAGCTTTCAACTGAAAATGAACCCCATGAAATGCGCGTTCGGCGTGACCTCGGGGAAGTTCTTGGGATGTGTAGTCCATCGCCAGGGGATCGAGCCTGACCCTGCGAAAGTGTCGGCCATCACCAGCATGACGCCTCCCCACAACCAAAGTACCATGAAGACGTTCTTGGGAAAGCTGTCGTATCTGCGGAGATTCATTCCAGCAATCGCAGAAATCACATGCTGTTTCAGCACTCTTCTTAAGAAGGACGCCGCATACAACTGGGCTCCGGACCATGAGGCCGCATTCGAGAAGCTGAAAGAGCTGCTCACGTCCTCAAAGATAATGATCGCGCCTCAATTGGGATCACCACTTCTGCTATATCTCACATCAACAAGGAGATCTATAGGAGCACTCTTGGCTCAGGAGTACGAAGGTCAAGAGAGGCCCATCTATTATATCTCTCGCATTGTGCAGCCTGCTGAATCAAGGTACACAGACATCGAACGTCATTGCCTTGCTTTATTCTTTGTGATAGAAAAGTTGAGACACTATTTCGCGTCGCACAAAGTAGTGGTGGTCACCAAGAGCGACCCCATAAGATATTTGCTTACTCACACTACTCCGGGTGGAAGACTGGCGAAATGGTACATGACCATCTCTCAATACGATATCACATGCGTGAAACCAAGAGCGATCAAGTCGCAGGCGGTAGCGGATCTGCTGGCACAGTTTCCCGACAACAGCCACGAACCTGTGATCGAAGAAGAGCTCGAAGGCCCTGAAATCTACGCAATCGACGTGCCCTATTGGACCCTCCACTTCGACGGTTCGTCAACCAGGAAGGGCGGAGGCATTGGAATAGTCCTGACAAAACCAGATGGGGAAGTCATACAGATGTCCGCAAAGCTCAACTTCGCAGTCACAAACAACGAAGCGGAATACGAGGCTCTTATTGCGGGGCTCCGTGCGGCAAAAGCCTTAGAAGTGAGCAACTTAACAGTCATGGGAGATTCCAAGCTGATTGTTAAGCAAGCCTCGGGCGAATATGGTTTGAAGGAGATCAACCTCCTGTCTTATCGTACTCTAGTACAGACACTGATGCAACAATTCTGCGATGTGAAGTACGAGCACAAGCCTCGAGCAGACAACAGGCACGCAGACGCCTTAGCAACTCTGGGATCTAAGGTCAGCATAGACAAGTGCCCTGCAAGGATTTCCATCGAGGTGCGAACTTCGTCAGCATTAGCAGAAGGTGTGTGCGACAACGAACACATGGATGATGCAGACTGGCGGAAAGCAATCCTGCAAGCCATTACGAAAGGCACCAGCAGCGAAACCTGGGCACTCACAAAAGGATACTGCATCCACGACAACACCCTTTACTACAAGGGTCCTGGAGGAATACTCATGCGGTGTGTCTCCGAGCAGGAGGGACAGCAGCTGTTAGAAAAGATTCACCAACACGCTTGCGGAGAAAGCGAGGTGTCAATCTACAGAAAGGCTCAGAGATATGGCATTCATTGGCCAGGTATGTCAACAACCGTAGCCCTGATACAAGGGAAGTGCGAAAGTTGCGCGCTAATCAAAGACTCTCTACTCGTCGCCCTAACCGACGACGACACGGACTGGAGGAAGCCACTGTTCGATTTCCTCACCCACGGCACCATGCCCGAGTCAAGAAAAGAGGCCGAAAAGTTGAAAAGGAAAGCGTCTCGATACGTGGTACAGGAAAATCTGCTTTGGCGAAGAGGTCACGAGGGCAACTTGCTGCGATGCCTAGACGGCAGAGAAGCACAAGAAGTCATGGACCTTTCTCATCAGGTGGAGCATCAAGGAGGTGCGAAATTATGCAGACAGCTCCTCTCAATTGGATACTTCTGGCCCACCATGGAAGTCGATTGCCGCACCAAAGTGCGACGCTGCCAAGAATGCCAATTCAAAGGGAACCTAGTGCATGCTCCCGCCGTGGACTTACATGCATTAGGGACGCCATGGCCATTTCACACATGGGCTCTGGACTTCATCGGTCCCATCCGACCAATGTCGCATGGGAACCACTTCATTCTCACCGCGACCGAGCTGTTCACTAAGTGGGTGGAAGCAATACCACTAAAGACGGCAAATGCGCTGGCTGTGGTCAATTTCATTCAGGAAAGCATCATATGCAGGTTCGGAATCCCAAACACCATTCTTTCAGATAACGGTACTCCTTTTGTTAATCGCCAAGTAGCTGCGAAATTAGCGGAGTACAACATCAGGCAGATATGTTCTACCCCCTACTACCCAAAGAGAAATGGACAGGCCGAAGCGACTAACAAGACGCTGTTGAGAATATTGAGCAAAATGGTCGCAGACGATCACAAGAAATGGGCCGACTCTCTCAGCATAGCTCTGTGGGCCTACAGAACTTCTCCAAGGACACCCACAGGGGCCTCGCCATTTCTGCTATGTTACGGGGCCGAAGCTGTGGTACCTGCGGAGGTCAGGGTCAACTCGGCAAGGCTGGCCTTCCATGCACTCTATGAAAATCAACGCGATCATGACTTAATCTTGCTGGAAGAAAAGCGAGAACAAGCCAAAAGGACTAACAAGCGGTACCAGGAAAGAATCGCTCGCGCCTACAACAAGACAGTCCAGCGAAGGGATTTCGCAGTCGGAGATCTAGTCTTGCGCGCATCCGACCACTGCATGCGAGAAGCAACTCACCCAAAGTTCGCAGCTAATTGGGAAGGACCCTTCGAAGTCACAGAAGTCTTCGATAGTGGTTACTGCAGCATACGAAGGTTGCACGGTACAGCCTCAACCCCCAGTTCAATCAATATGCGCTGGATCAAGAAGTACTATCCCTGACTTCTCTCATTTCATACGTTTTACGATAACGTGTTTAATGTCTCATGTGGCTATGATTTACGCAACCTCCTCTCCCATATGAGAGGATTGTAATCCCATCTCTCCCATATGAGAGCATTATAATAAAAGAATTCTCCCAAATGAGAAGTTCATATTTCTAGCTGTTTATGTTTCTCTAGTTAATTTGTTATTACTGTTGACAATGGTTCATGCGCTGCAACAGCAATTTATACAAACTGCGATCTTGAGTGATCATCTAAGCCTATCTCTAACGATAGCAGCCAATGCAATACGATCTCAAGTGATCATCTAAGCCTATCTCTAACGATAGCAACCAATGCAAATGCGATCTTAAGTGATCATCTAAGCCTATCTCTAACGATAGCAACCAATGCAAATGCGATCTTAAGTGATCATCTAAGCCTATCTCTAACGATAGCAACCAATGCAAATGCGATCTTAAGTGATCATCTAAGCCTATCTCTAACGATAGCAACCAATGCAAATGCGATCTTAAGCGATCATCTAAGCCTATCTCTAACGATAGCAGCCAATGCAAATACGATCTCAAGTGATCATCTAAGCCTATCTCTAACGATAGCAGCCAATGCAATGCGATCTTAATTGATCATCTAAAGCCTATCTCTCACGATAGCAGCCGACGCAAATGCGATCTTAATTGATCGTCTAAAGCCTATCTCTAACGATAGCAGCCAATTCAAATGCGATCTTAATTGATCTCGTAAAGCCTATCTCTTACGATAGCGGCCAAGCACAAATGCGATCTTAAATGATCATCTAAAGCCTATCTCTTACGATAGCAGCCGACAGAAATGCGATCTTAATTGATCATCTAAAGCCTATCTCTCACGATAGCAGCCAATTCAAGTGCGATCTTAATTGATCATGTAAAGCCTATCTCTTACGGTAGCGGTCAAGCTCAAATGCGATCTTAATTGATCTCGTAAAGCCTATCTCTTACGATAGCGGCCAAGCACAAATGCGATCTTAAATGATCATCTAAAGCCTATCTCTTACGATAGCAGCCGACAGAAATGCGATCTTAATTGATCATCTAAAGCCTATCTCTCACGATAGCAGCCAATTCAAATGCGATCTTAATTGATCATGTAAAGCCTATCTCTTACGGTAGCGGTCAAGCGCAAATGCGATCTTAATTGATCTCGTAAAGCTTATCTCTTACGATAGCGGCCAAACGCAAATACGGTCTATGCAAGCGCGATCTCAAGCCTATCTGTTACGATAGCAACTTATATGCGCAGTGATTTTCGGCGGATCACCAAAGCCTCTGTTACGATGGCAACGCATGCACAAAAATGATCTTACTGGATCTTCTAAAAGTCTATCTGTTGCGATAGCAATTTATGCGAGAAGCGATCTCAAGCAGTTAGCTAATAAAGCCTATCTTTTGTGATAGCAATTCGCACCATTTAATGATCTTAATTGATCTGCTAAAGACTATCTGTTACGATAGCAATGTTGTAAACATAATCTTAAATGGTTTACAATGGCCAATTGCAAGCCCATCCGCCGAGATGGCACAGATGCGAAGATACGATCTCGAACGATCTAGCAAAACACCCGCGAATCAATATATCGCAGATACGAAACAATTACATAGCATTATGCAAGGCGAAATGTGCCGAAACGCATGCGAAATTGTGTTCTGTTGTAAAGAGATAGCAGATAATACAGAAGACTATTTATCATTACGAGTCAAATGACTTACAATTTATCTGTCTAGATAGCAGCTTACAAACGAAAAGCTCGAATCTAACTACGCGGCCAACATGGCTTACAATACATTCGAAAAGTGGCTGGTAAGCCAGCAGAGACGCAGTACGGAAACCCGGACTGCAAAGGATGAACCCACCGGTTTCAAAAACCGGCTACGCAAAGCCCAGATCTGCTGGTGAACATCTGTAGCAGAGGGGATCTTGCTCTAAAAGAGCCACATGAAGACATACGCTCGAGATCCCGCTATCCGACAAGACCGTTGTCAGATATGCACCCCATAACATTTGCCCAAGGAGCCACCGGTTCCGGCGATCCACAGGCAAGCAGAAGCTCCAAAGGGCAAGGGCTCCTTGTAGACGGGGATGAACGCGACGGTTCGTCACCCCGGGCTCACAAACATGAAAGTGACGGATTCTTCTTCGGAGATGCTGAAGAAGAATTCCGCCGTTCATTACGAGACGGTAGCACGGTCACTTCGGCGCTGCACCTCGCCACGAGGCGGCCGGAAACATGACCTGCACACATAATACACGAAGAAACTTCTTCGAATACGCATGAGATATTATCTGCATCTTCTTTATGATGGTTATAAAGAGCAATAAGCCTCATAAAGTGGATCTTGGAAACTATTTCTATAGCACAAAGCGCAAACTCAGGATTCAAAGCTTGAAGTTGCCATGAATCAACGAAAAACAAGCGTTGAAGCCAGCAGTCGTAAGGATTCACGGCAAAGCACATGTTTGGGATGAAGAACCCAAATAGCAAAGACAGGGTTTATATAGACCCTGTACAGACTTTTCGGTTGCCCAAGATGAGTCAGCAAAATTCAAAAAGGGGGTAAGTTCAATCACTTACGCCTTGAAAAGCGGTAACAATCAATTACCCTACTAAAGGCTACAACGATTCAGTTGTGTATCCTAATAAATGACGGATAGTCATGATTCGGATGGACTTCCCAACGGAAGCGTGCTTATCTGCCGATAAATTAGCGCGAAAATCAAGCAAAGAATCAATTGCTGATGTCATAATTGGATATGCACAGAAATGTCCAATCAAATCCCGGGAAAAGGGCAAAACAGGAAGTTCATTGTTCTTGTTAAAAAAAAAAAAAAGGGGAGAAACCCTAGCAACATTACATTAATGTTCAAAATGTTACATTAATGTTTCAGCTATTTTTGCAAGATTCGAAAAATCAAAGCAAATTTTTGATTAAGGAGTCTTGGGGCGCGAACTGCTCGCTCAGCCTCTCCACCTGTGCCACTTCTTGCTTCAGTTGCTCGCACCTGGCATTCATCTCATGATACAGCTTTAGAGCTTCATCAACCTTTTGCTTCTGCTGCTCCACCTTCTGCATCTCGACTGCGAGATTTTGGTGACCGAGCTTCAAAGTCACGGCCGCGCGGATCAGCGTGACTCTGTCCTTCAGAAACTTGAAGCCCAGTCTGCCTTGGACTTTGGTCACGAGGTTCTGGCACATGCCACATAGCAGTTCAGCACTCTGGACCGAGATGGTCGCAGGCGTAGCCGCAGACAGCTGCTCCAGTATCCAAATGGCTTCAGTAAGGAACAGCCTCCTGTCAAAGGGCCCGATCTCCAGAGATCTCACAAACGAGCGAGGGTACCTGAGACGCATTCGGACCACCCAGTCTACGTCGGTTTGCTTCAAACCTGAGGAGATGTCAAAAATAAGTTATGATGTCAAAAGTTCGCAAGCGAATAATGTGACGCGCGAACAGTAAAACTCTACTTACCAGTTCCTTCCAGAATCTCATGAAGCGAAGGAATGCGCGCTGCAGGGGCAGTTGAAGACTGTCCTCGCTCCATAGCTCTCCTATCAGCTGCGAGCTCTAATCTCTCGTAGTCGGGAGGAAGAATGTAGGCCGCGCCGGCTGCGACTACATTCCCAACCTGCGAGCCCCAAAAGCCCCACGCAGGAATGGGTGCCTCTGACTCAGTCATGGTCGGAGCTGAAGAGACGGCCGTAGTCGCTTGTTGAAGGACACTCTCGGATGCGGAAGCATTAGCAGCGGGTGTCCTTACCTCGTCAGCACTAGCATGGACATCTTCATCCATCAACACAGTGTCAGCTCCAGCATCGTCGGAAAGCTCGATGATGTCCTCACGAGGCATACTCGTGTGGTCAGCAGCTGCGACGGGCTTCTCGGTATGGGAGCTCGGAATTGGAACATAGGGCGCAGAAGGCTGACTTCCCTGCTCCAGCTCAGGTTCCTCAGCATGTCCTGCGACATTAGAAACGATGATATGAGGTAACTTGCGCTATAAGTTATTCTGCTATCTTTACTAAAAGCTAAGAATAAGCACCTCCACGCGAAGGTGGGATTGGGGTATCTTCGTCATACCCTAAGGACGTGGAACCATGCCCTATCAGTGTATCCTCACTAAGCAAGTCTGTAAGGGGAGCGTGACCTGGGATGCGAATAAACCAGTCATGACTTTGCCTCAAGTTGCTAAAGCCTAGTACATGCGTATCACTCAAATGATTACCTGAAGGTTCTCCGCATTTGTCTACTAACCAACGGCGAATGTCAGCCTTTGACACGCCATGCTTTAACGCACCCACAATAATATCTCTATAAGATACTGCGAGATTGAAGATCTCACCTTTATCGCCGCCTGCGATTTCCTCGAAATCCGCTTGGACTTGCTCTAAGGCTGCTGCATCCTCTCCGAGAACCTCATCTTCCTCCTTTGCATGAGGAGACACTTCTTCGGGAAGCTCGTCCTCCTCAACAGTTGGACGCGCTAAGTCGTCAACATACCGCTCTTCGAGGCTCCGCTGCATCACACGCTCAAGCTCCTCTTCTTCCCGACGCCTTCTTCTCTCAGCAGCCTCCGCGGCTGTCTTACGGGACTCAGCCAGAATGTCCTCGCTTATGGGATCATCTGGGATGCCAGAATGGACATCCCTCTTTTGCCTCTTGGCCGCAAGGCCGCCAGCGGTCTCATCATCATCGTCATCTGCGAATACACGAATGGTTTAAAGAAAAGAAGTGCAAAGAAGTTACGATGACGGGAAATGAAGTGCGACGGAGATACCTCCTAGTTCTTCCTCATGCATCACAACTGTTGCTTCTTCTTCTTCATCACTTGCTAGGGGCTCCTGCCTCTCTTCATCCCCCTCTTGATCGAAGGGAACGAAAGACTCAACTGCGAGCTCTTTTCGCGCTTTGCTGGGCATGCGACCTTTGCCTTTGTCCTTGATAGAAAGGGACCTCACTGAAGGAGAAGCTGGGGCGCTTCTAGGGGAAGAAATGGTAATTCCCTTTTGCCTAGGTCTCTTCGCTCTTGGCGCCGCAGTCGCTGGAGGAGACGGGTCATCTCCAAGAGGAGACGGAGCCGGAGGATTGTCTATCAGCGAGTCAGCAAAGACATTCATGACTGCGCGAACCTTTGCTTCAACCTCAGCGTCCATCCTCCATGAAAGCTGGAACGGCTGCTGTTGTCTTCTGGTGGCAACAATAGTGTTGACCAGCGACTTGGAGCGATCACCAGCTGCGAATCTCCGCACATGACACTACAACAGTACAGTAGAAGTGTCAGCACAGGGAAATCGAGAAAATTTAACACATGCGGAGAAAAGTACTTACGTCAGCAAAAGCCTTGCTGTATCTGACGACTTGCGTGTCGCCCTTCTTGATTTCGGCGACCTGCTCCTTCAAAATGAAATCAGGGCACAAATGGTTCTCACGGTCCCACAGTGAGTAGCAACCATACTCAGACTCGCTCAAGCTGCAATTGGGGCGAAACGGAAAAGAGTTTCTTTTGAGCAAGGGGGCCCTACCCGGCTGCGCCGCTGACTCCGTTTCAATCCTCGTTTGCTGGGCAGCCCAGTATGCGAGCCAGTTCTGGGAACAACCACCCTCGCGGGTACCCGCAGGCTGCTCGAAAGGAAGGTTGTTCATGAAAACCGTCTTGCACTCCTTTGTGAGCAAGCGCTTGTAACAGCCTCTGACAATGGACTGGGGCCAGATCGATGGGGCCACAGCGTCAAAACCAAACTGAGGAGAGACTCGAGTAGGGTCAACATCCACTGTAAGCTTTTCATACCTTGGCGCGAGCTCACGAATATGCTCCGCAAGGGCAGGAAGGGAACCTCGCAGGCACCAGCAAAAGAACTCGCGATAACGCTCGTGGAAATGCGGCCCCTTCTCAAAAAGAAGTTCTTCTGAGAAGACCATACCTTTGGAGGGGTATAGCCTTGGAAACCATCTCACATTCTCAATGCGCGTGGCATAGGGCCTGGCAGTGAACTCCTTCCGTTTGTCGCATATCAAACTCCAGACGCACTTGGTGTTGCCTGTTCCGAACCATCTCGCAGCTCTTCCGCTGTTGCGCGCTTCTGTCTCGCCTGGGGAACACCACTTATCAAGTTGGAGAGCAGTTGGGGCATAAGACGGCCAGCGCTCGAAAACCCACATTGTTAAGAAAGAAATATTGACAAAGGTCAAAACATCGAGGCGGCCACGCGACTCTCTCATAGCCAGAACCAGCTGATCGAGCCTATAATACAGCGTGCCCAAAACCAAGGGTCCGAGTGCGACTCTCTGGCCAAGAGTGAGCCTCACAGCAAGTGGCAGCACATGGTAGAAAACCCCATCGTGGGGGTGACCATCGATCAGGTACCTCGACAGCCAAGCACAGAGAAAAGCACAGAGGGTCAGGTGATAACCCTTGCCCTTTACGAAATTTTCGGCTTCTGGGTCCTCACTCAGAAGTTTCTTAGTGATGCTGCTGTTCGCATAGTCTCGGAAGAAGTACTGCAACCATTTGTTCCAGGTATTCTTCGCAGACGTATCAACCAGCTGCCAGTTCGGAAGGGGCTTGGTAGTGGTCCATCGAGTGGAGATTTTCTTCACCTCTGCTAGGCATTCCTCCATCTGCTTATACAAGGCAATCTCCGCAGATGTCCTCAAGGGACTCAGAGGGTCCACTTCACCCATGGGGGAAAGCTCGTACAGCATTTGCACGTCTTCGAGCGTGGGAGCAGCCTCGAACTCAGCAAAATGGAATGTGTGAGTCGCAGGTGAGTAACGGGAAAGAAGGTCTAGAAGCATGGATTGATCCAGCTTCACGGCAGCACCCTTCATAGCACGGATAGCAAAATACACGCCGGCTTCGCTAAGGGTCTCGGCATGGTGTTCCAGCACGTGGTCAATCCACTCATCCATATAGTCCAATTTCTGGACGAACGCCTGAGTAGAAATCGCAGTATACGGGAAGTGCCCGTTCTCGATCCCCAATCGAACTACATCCTCGGAACCAACCCACTCGAGCAGGGCTGAGTTAACTGGGCGAGTCAATGTCAGCAAGCGCTCAACGGGAATAGGATCAGGCATTCTCTTCGCCTTTATTCTCGCATGGTAAAAATCTTTGCCGCCTAAGAAGGGGGCTTTTCGCCACAAGGCCTGTGGAAGGTCGGGCATCTCTTCATCTTCCTTGACGGGTCTGGTTACTCTTGTCTTGGCCATTCCTGCAAAAGAAAAAAAGGGGGAGAAATACCACACTTCAGTTTGAATTTTGGGAATTCAAGATCTATGCGAAGGAAAACGAACAGTTCCGGTTATTGATTTCAGAAATTGGGGAGTTGCAAGATCCAATATTGCTGAAAGATTACGACGAAGCGGGTCCAAAGACCAAAACCTTTTCACAAATCCCACGGGTTTACAGATTCAACGCAGTTCAAGGCAAACACTGGTATCTTAAATCAAAAGTAAACGAGGCCAACCTTGTTTCCTTGAAGTTTGCTTGGATACGCACAATTGAAGGACACGGATTGCAGTTATGAACTGGTGATTGATTATCTGGATCTGCTCTCGAAGATCTTCGGGTACCATTCACTTTAAGAGGAAAAAGTAATGCTTTGCAATAATGGGGGATACAAGGTATTTATCCAAAACAATGAAGGGTTGTGTCCTTTCGATAGTCGAATCGAAACCGTCACCGTCGAATCGCGCAATCACAGGACAAGCTGACGTCACGCCTAAAACCCTAAAGGTCAGACGGCACGACTCTAGGGGTTTTAGGTCATAATGATACGCACGGGGGCTGAACTTGCCCGTATTTGAATTGGTGCGTGGCGGCGACGCGTATGTTGGTTTCCGCGCATGGAAGACTATACGGCTATGAATCTTCACGCGCAGAAAGGGGGCTAATGTAGATACTGCTTTCTGACATGACAGATCTCGGCCACGTGGCGGCCATCCAGCACACCATATTGTGCTCCACACACACAGGATCACCAGCCGAGCTGATCCATGTGGGGGCTGCGAGACAGAGCCCTCGCATACCACTGCACGGGACTTGTAGGGACTTAGTGGTTTGGAGGCTAGAGTAAGCCCTGTCACGTGCGAGCCAAGCCCGCACGCGACCTTTAGTAACTGTTTTGAGAGATTTATGGCACGAGCTCCATAAACCCGGTCAATCCGGTCAAACCCGGTCAACCTCGTAACGGTTCCGGTATTCGCGCACCACGTGCTCTAACGGTTCCTATATACTCGGACGAACGTGCCGTTATGGTTAAGCTAATTAAGCCGCCATCAATGGGCGCATTAACCACACTACAACGGTCACGTTCTCCAGTATATATAGATCGTCAACCTTTCCATACAAAGGAGAACACACTGCCATACGCGGAAGCTCTGCCAAACCTCTGTCTCTCTCTCAGACATTGCTACTGACTTACTCTCTCCCTACACACACCCCTATTCTTCCTGTGCGATCCTTGATCCACTACACACGGTGCACACGGAGGTCTCCTCGCCGGAATCTCTTGTGCACACTACTGAAACTAGGGCTGCTGCGAACCAAACTCCAACTTCAAAAATGGAAATTAAGAAGAAGAAATCGGGTATCGACTCAAGCACATCTGCCACATCATCGGGTAATCGAGACTGTTCTCTTAACCACCACACGGCCGAGACCGGCGAGGACCGGTCCGGCCGATCACAATGAAAATTGTAAGTTGGAATGTGCAGGGAAGGGGAAAGCCCTGTACATTCCATTCCATTATTTCCCTTTGCAGAAGCAATCTACCAGATATCTTATTTTTGTTGGAAACAAAACAAACTCTTCCTCAAGCAAATCGCAGCAAGTTCAAGTTGGGTTTTGTTAATGGGGTCTCTTTTCCTCGAGAAGGGCTGTCTGGCGGATTGTCTCTGTTCTGGAAAAAGGATGTTGATCTCAAGGTACAAAAAATTGACAAGTACTTCATCCATGCTTTTGTTCGTCCCCCTGACGATACGAATAAACCTTTCTACGCTACCTTCTTTTATGGCGATCCTAGTACCCCTAACAGAAAATTTTCATGGGATGTACTACGGCGTCTAAACCCAGGATCCTCTATTCCTTGGGTAGTAATTGGCGATTTCAACGAAATTTTGTCTCAGAAGGAGAAAAAGGGTCGAAAACTCCACAGTTGGCGACAGATCCATGATTTCAGATGTTGTTTGATGGATTGCAGTTTACGTGACATAGGTTTTCGTGGTCAAAAATTTACCTGGAACAATAGACGAAGTGGTGCCGCCTATGTTGCAGAGCGAATTGATAGATCTGTGATGAACCATGCCATGGAAAACATGTTCTGCAACATCTCCGTAGAAAACCTTCTTTTAACTGGTTCGGATCATCTTCCAGTACTTTTGCAATTAAGCTCAGTTCCACCGCAGCAGCTTGGACCACGCAGATTTCACTTTGCAGCAGAATGGGCAAAGGCTCCGGAATGCCGACGCATTATACAACAGGTATGGAAATATAGTCCTATCTCTAGTCATTCAAATTTACATACTTTACATAAAAAAATTTCTGATGTTACTAGAGAGGTGCAAAACTGGGGTAGAAGAACCCATAAAGAAAAGATGCGTTGGCGTCGTTTTTTACATATTAGACTTAATGTTCTTTCCAAACTTGAACCCTCTGCTGCCAACCTGCATGAAATTCAAAACATCACTAAGGAAATTAATATTCTAAATGCTAATGAAGAAATTAGATGGCGTCAACAATCAAGATCTATTTGGCTTCGAGAGGGTGATAAAAACACTGCTTTTTTCCACAAAGTTGCTTCTAATAGGAAAAGGAAGAATTTGATTTCTAGTATTGAGAACGACGACAATTTGGTAGTTAATGATCCTGTGCATATTGGAATTGTTTTTACTGACTACTTTAAAGAACTTTTCAAAAGTGAAAATAATAACTTTGAGTATGTTATTAATTCCGTCCCCCATAAAGTAACTGCTGATATGTTCTCAAACCTGAACAGACCTTTTGCTAAAGAGGAAATTTATGATGCATTAAATGAGATGCATCCCATGAAAGCTCCAGGACCTGACGGTCTTCCTGCTCTGTTTTATAAGACTTATTGGAATGATATAGGAGAGGACATCATTACTTGTTGTTTAAACTTCCTTAATAATGGAGCTGATATTTCAAAAATAAACGAGACTTGTATTGTTTTAATTCCTAAAAAGAAAGATGCCAAAAAGGTCACTGATTTTCGCCCTATCAGTTTATGTAATGTTATCTACAAACTTATTTCCAAGGCCATAGCAAATAGGTTGAGACTTGTGCTTTTTTTTATTATTGATGAATCTCAATCGGCTTTTATTAAGCAAAGATTAATTACGGACAATGCCATTATTGCTATGGAAAATTTGCATACCATGCATAACCAAAGAAGTGGGACAGGGTCTTTTTCTCTTAAACTAGATATGGCTAAAGCTTATGACCGCATTGAATGGGGCTATCTAAAAGCTATTCTTCAAAAACTTGGCTTTCCTTCTACTTTTATAGATAGAATTATGAATTGTGTTTCTACTATCAGCTTTAATGTTTTAATTAATGGTCAAAAAACCCCCACTTTCACACCTACCCGTGGTTTGCGTCAAGGAGACCCTCTTAGTCCGTACCTTTTTGTCATTTGTACTGAAGGTCTCTCATGTCTTATCAACCAAAGTAGGAATCTTAGACTGCTTAGAGGGGTTAAAGCTAGTAGATATAGCCCGAGTATTACTCATCTTCTGTTTGTTGATGACTGTCTTTTATTCGAGAAAGCCCATACCAATAATGCTACTAGACTTAATTTCATTCTTCAAAATTACTGTCACGCTTCAGGCCAACTTATCAATAAGGATAATTCCAACCTAGTTTTCAGCCCTAAAGTACCTACTCAGGTAAAGTTGGATATCTCTTCCATATTTCAAATCCCCATAGCTACTGGTTATGAGAAGTATTTGGGTTTCCCGGTCATTCTTGGTAGAAATTGCACATCCCTATACTCTAATCTTAAACAAAGAATTATGGATAAGACGAGTGATTGGAAAGGTAAATTTTTATCCTTCGGAGGCAAAGAAACCCTCATCAAATCCGTTGCTCAGGCAATACCTACTTATATCATGTCCATGTATCTTTTACCAAAAACCACTTGTGGTGATATCCACAAAATTCTTTCTAAATTTTGGTGGAATAGTAGTAGCGAGACGAAAGGAATTGTTTGGAGAAATTGGGATAGGATGTGTATTTCCAAAAAAAATGGTGGTTTAGGCTTTCGTAACTTCCACTCTTTCAATCTTTCTCTTTTGGCCAAACAAGTGTGGCGTCTTTGGGAAAATCCTAACACCTTAGTTTCAAGGGTTATGAAAGGTAAGTATTATCATACATCCAACCCTTTAGCAGCCTTTTCTTCAAATCGTTCCTCTACCATTTGGAAAGGCTTTGTTTTTGCGAGAGATATTGTCTTTAAAGGTTTTAGACACGGGATTGGTAATTGCTGTAACACCTTAGTGTACCAAAATAGATGGATACCTATAGGTTTGGGGAGGGCTTCAACGTCTCAACCTACTTTACCCCATAATACCCTGGTTCGAGATTTAATGCTGCCAGATGGACAGTGGAATAGAAATCTAATTCAGACGAATTTTTCTACGATAGAATCGGAAGCTATTCTCAAAATCCCTAGAACAAACCTTCTCGCAGATGACTCTCTGGTTTGGATTCAAACCAGTGATGGACTTTATACGGTTAAAACTGGCTATCATCTTGCCTTTAGCATCCAAAATGAAAACCTGTTATCCAACACAGTAGGTACCAGTTGTAGATAGTGCTTTCTGAGCTGACAGATCTTGGCCACGTGGCAACCATCCAGCACACCATATTGTGCTCCACACACACTGGATCACCAGCCGAGCTGATCCATGTGGGGGCTGCGAGACAGAGCCCTCGCATACCACTGCACGGGACTTGTAGGGACTTTGTGGTTTGGAGGCTAGAGTAAGCCCTGTCGCGTGCGAGCCAAGCCCGCACGCGACCTTTAGTAACTGTTTTGAGAGATTTATGGCACGAGCTCCATATACCCGGTCAATCCGGTCAAACCCGGTCAACCTCGTAACGGTTCCGGTATTCGCGCACAACGTGCTGTAACGGTCCCTATATACTCGGACGAACGTGCCGTTATGGTTAAGCTAATTAAGCCGCCATCAATGGGCGCATTAACCACACTACAACGGTCACGTTCTCTGCTATATATAGGACGTTAACCTTTCCATAAAAAGGGGAACACACTGGCCATACGCGGAAGCTCTGCCAAACCTCTGTCTCTCTCTCAGACATTACTACTGCCTTACTCTCTCCCTACACACAACCCCACTCTTCCTGTGCGATCCCTGATCCTCTACATACGGTGTACACGGAGGTCTCCCCGCCGGAATCTCTTGTGCACATTTTGGTGAACCAGACGTGAGCTTACCAACAAAAGCAACCATGTCTCAGGAGGATGATATCAGCAACAGATCGCCTTCCACCGAAACCGCTTCGGGAGAGGAGACCCGCTGTACTCCTACCACTCCCGGCGAGACACCGACGTTAGAGTCTTTGGACGCCACTGTTCAAAGTCAGGCGAAAGCTCTCAAAGCCCAATCCGTGCAGCTAGAACGGATCTTGGCCGTTCTGGGCACCCTTACACCAAATCCTTCATCAGCCACCGCCGTCTCTCAAGGAGGAGGAGGTCCTACTGCTTCGGGACCAGGAGTGTCAACCGCGCCTCCCAACCCTAACCTGCAGACTCCACTGGCGATTGCGCAACCGCCTTCGATTCAAGGGTCAACAGCTCAGATGTTACCTCTCACTGCTCACACTCCTCAGCCCTCGGCTTTGGCATCTAACCCGACTTTGCAGTACCCTTTGCCTCCTCCAACGGCGATCTGGGGCGATGCAAGTAGTCAATATGTCCCCAATCCTTCGGCGGCATATGTGTCGCCTCCGCCTGCGATAACCCCTCCTTTGACTACCGAGGGAGGCATTCCAGAATGCATGACGTCTCTGCAGAAGCGCATGGACACTATTCTGGCTCATCAGTCATTCGCGGATACCATTATCCCGAAGCTGGACAACGATCCACCCATTCCACGAGAGATCTATCTCATGCCTAACCCGGCGGAGTACAAAGCTCCCAAATGGGACAAGTTCGAGGATGTCAACGGAAACGCTCATGAGCATGTCATGCGTTTCATTGATGTCATGGGGCCATACGGAGCTGATCCCAAACTGCTGATGCGAGAGTTCCCAAAATCCTTAGGGAACGTAGCATACAAGTGGTACCGAACACTGGAAGCTGGATCCGTGAAGACTTGGGACGACATGGTCCAGAAGTTCTACACCAAGTTCTTCCAGATGGAAGAAAAGGTGACAATGATCCATCTCTCGTGGATGTATCAGAAGCGCGAGGAGGATGGGATCACTTTCATCAAGAAATTCAGGGCGAAGTCCTTGGAGTGCAAAGATCCAATGCTCGAAAGCCGGCTTGTAGAGATATGCCTGCAGTGCATGCGAGACGAATACAAAGGTATGCTCATTAATTTGCAAACACCTACGTTTTCAAAGCTAATTGAATGCACGAAGAACATCGAGCCTATAGTCGAGAGGCAGAAAAAGAAGAACGCTCCGGAGCGACCTCCGAGCGGCACCACCTACAAGATCGGGAGATTCAGTTACAAGAGGGGACGCGAAGCTGAGGTCAATACAGTTTCACCCCAGAAGCAAGCGAAGGTGGTGAACTTCGATGTACCACCCCTGCCCTGCTCGGTAGAGGAGGCAAGCGATCTCTGCAGACAGTGGCGCAAGGACGGTGTCCTGCCACCACTCGAGAAGATACCTTCCAAGGAGATGGTGAGAGACCCTAAGTGGTGCGAGTACCACGGCAAGGTCATGCACCCCACAGCGGAATGTAAAAAGCTCAGGTTCACATTCGACCAGAAGATGAAGAACGGCGAGCTGATCGTCAGCGATCGCAGGAAGGACGTGCGCAACAATCCGCTTCCTGCCCATGCGGAGCAAGATTCAAAAGGCAAGGAGGTTGCTATGATCTCGATTGTCGACTTGGAAGAAGTCGCAGAGGATGGTCTACCCATCATCGCAGAGGTCCACGATGACGAGGACTACAGTATGGACACAGAAGACGAACGTGCCGATCGGATGAAGGGGTCGCACGGCTTTAGCAGATTCTTCGACGAGATGAAATTCTCCGAGAAGTGCCGGACAGACATGACGAAAGCAATCTTGAGGATAGCGGAGGACTACGAGGAGGATCTTGTAGTCTCCAACGGGAAAGTCATCAGGGCGTCTCGCTCTACAGAAAAGATTATGACCTTTTCTGCCAGCGACAAGAAGACAGACGCGAGCCACCAGAGGCCTCTGTACGTGACAGCCATTATCAACGGCGTCGAGTTCAAAAGAGCGTTCGTCGATGGAGGAGCAGCGGTCAACGTCGTTTCGCTCCACACACTGAAGCTAGCAGGGATCCCCGAGCACAAGATCGTCAAGCGTCCATCTCCACTGATGGGATTTGGAAGCAACTCTAGGATGACGATCGGATGGATCCGCCTGGGCGTTCAGATTGGCAAAATCAAATGCTCATCAAAGTTCTATGTCATAGACGCAAACACCACGTATCACATGATCATTGGTCGAGCCTGGATTCATCGCTTCGACGCAGTTCCTTCAACGGCTCACCAGGTTATGAAAGCTATCTGGAACGACAGAGTAGTCGAGATACCAGCTTCAACGAATCCATTCAACTTGGATGAAGCACATCTTAGCGAGGCAGTTTGGTTTACCGAGATGGCGGACGAACAAACACCGGGACCATTCAACCCTACTCCTTTGCCTCTCTGGGAGGACATCAAGGACCAGTCACCTGCGGGAGTAATGGTAACAAGAGAAGACACCAAGGAAAAGCCGCCTACACGCGAAGAGGCGCCGCGTATCGCATACCATCGAAAGAATGTGTATACTCTGAAGAGAATCGCAAAGCATGACCCGAAGGCAAGGAGATAGAGAGCTTCTACGCCAATGGGAAGAAATGCTATCGCATATGAAGGTGCGCGGGGATGTCCTCACACGGGCACGGGGATATCCCTGGGCAAATCAATCAAATCGAGCAAATTGCGCTAACAGAAGAGCCAATGCAGAGCACTCCAGATGAGAAGCTCAAAGAGGCACATGAATGCATGGAAGATAGGCCCAGACCACAAAAGCAAGAGCTAAAGGAAGTGTTCCTCAGCCCGAACGAGGAAAAGAAAAGGCCAGTCTTTCTAAGTGCGAACCTCACAAGCGAAGAGGAGCAAGGGCTGCTACAGCTCCTAACTGAATACAAGGATGTGTTCGCATGGGAGTATGATGAGATGCCGGGACTGGATACGAGCATCACTATGCACCGCTTAGACATCATTCCAGGGTCTAAGCCGGTAAAGCAGAGCACAAGGAGCTTCGGGCCGGAGCTTAACGTGAAAATTAAGCAGGAGATTGTCAAACTCTTAGACGCCAAATTCATAGAGCCGAATCATCATCCCACGTGGCAGGCCAACATCGTGCTAGTGGTGAAGAAGAACGGACAGCTCCGCATCTGCGTGGACTTCCGAGATCTCAATCGCTTCTGCCCCCAAGGACGATTTTCCACTGCCCAACATCGATTTGCTCATCGATTCAACAGTGGGCCACCGCATGTTCAGTTTCATGGATGGCTTCAGCGGGTATAACCAGATCAAGATGGACCCCGAAGACGCGCAGAAGACTGCATTCATCACCCCGGTGGGGGTGTTCAACTATACGGTGATGCCGTTCGGTCTTAAAAATGCGGGTGCAACCTATCAGCGGGCCATGATGGCTCTATTCCACGACATGATGCACAAGGAGGTGGAATTCTATGTGGATGACCTGGTGGTTAAATCCAAGCACGAAGCAGATCACCTCGCAGATCTACGGAAGGTGTTCAATAGATGTAGACGCTTTCAATTAAAGATGAATCCCATGAAATGCGCATTTGGGGTAACATCAGGGAAATTCTTGGGATGCGTAGTTCATCGCCAAGGAATCGAGCCTGACCCTGCGAAAGTATCAGCCATAACCGGCATGACGCCGCCCCACAACCAGAGTGCCTTGAAGACGTTTTTAGGAAAGCTATCCTATCTGCGGAGATTCATCCCAGCGATTGCCGAAATCGCATGCTGTTTTAGTACTCTTCTCAAGAAGGACGCCGTGTACAACTGGGCTCCGGAGCACGAAGCTGCATTCGAAAAGCTGAAGGATTTGCTGACATCCTCAAAAATAATGATCGCACCCCAACTGGGATCACCGCTTCTGCTATATCTGACATCAACAAGGAGATCCATAGGAGCACTCTTGGCTCAGGAGTACGAAGGCCAGGAAAGACCTATCTACTACATCTCTCGCATCGTGCAGCCTGCTGAATCGAGGTACACAGACATCGAACGTCATTGCCTTGCTTTGTTCTTCGTAATATAGAAATTGAAACACTACTTCGCATCGCATAAAGTAGTAGTGGTCACCAAAAGCGATCCCATACGATACCTGCTAACACACACTACTCCCGGCGGGAGATTGGCGAAATGGTACATGACCATCTCTCAATATGATATCACGTGCGTGAGACCGCGAGCGATCAAGTCGCAGGCGGTAGCGGATCTGTTGGCACAATTCCCTGACAACAGCCACGAGCCCGTGATCGAAGAAGAGCTCGAAGGACCTGAAATCTATGCAATAGGCGTGCCTTATTGGACGCTCCATTTCGACGGGTCGTCGACAAGAAAAGGCGGAGGCATTGGGATAGTCTTGACTAAGCCAGATGGGGAAGTCATACAGATGTCCGCAAAGCTCGATTTTGCAGTCACCAACAACGAGGCAGAATATGAAGCCCTCATAGCGGGACTGCGCGCAGCAAAAGCTTTGGAAGTAAGCAATCTGACGGTCATGGGAGACTCCAAGTTGATCGTCAAGCAAACCTCGGGCGAATACGGTTTGAAGGAGATTAACCTCCTGTCTTACCGCACCCTAGTACAGAAGCTGGTACAGCAATTCTGCGATGTGAGGTACGAGCACAAGCCCTGAGCAGACAACAGGCATGCAGATGCTTTGGCTACCTTGGGATCCAAGGTCAGTACAGACAAATGTCCCGCGAAGATCTCCATCGAAGTGCGAGCGTCATCAGCGTTGACGGAAGATGCGTACGACGACGAGCATATGGATGACACGGATTGGAGAAAAGCAATCCTACAAGCTATCGCAGAAGGCACAAGCAGTGAAAGCTGGGCACTCACCAAGGGGTACTGCATACATGATAACACCCTCTATTACAAGGGTCCTGGCGGAATACTCATGCGATGCGTCTACGAGCGAGAGGGACAACTGTTTTTAGAAAAGATTCACCAACATGCTTGCGGAGAAAGCGAGGTGTCAATCTACAGGAAGGCTCAGAGATATGGCATTCATTGGCCAGACATGTCAACAGCCGCAGCCCTGATACAAGGGAAGTGCGAGAGTTGCGCACTAATCAAAGATTCTTTACTCATCGCTTTGACTGATGATGACACAGATTGGAGGAAGCCACTCTTTGATTTTCTCACTCAGGGCACCGTGCCTGAATCGAGAAAAGAAGCCGAGAAATTGAAGAGGAAAGCATCTCGATATGTGGTACAAGAAAACCTGCTTTGGCGAAGAGGTCACGAGGGCAACTTGCTGCGATGTCTAGACGGTAGAGAAGCACAAGAAGTCATGGACCTTTCTCATCAGGTGGAACACCAAGGAGGTGCGAAATTATGCAGGCATCTCCTCTCAATTGGATATTTCTGGCCCACGATGGAGGTCGATTGCCGCACCAAAGTACGACGCTGCCAGGAGTGTCAATTCAAAGGAAACCTAGTGCACGCTCCCGCTGTGGATCTATATGCATTAGGGACGCCATGGCCATTTCACACATGGGCTCTAGACTTCATCGGTCCCATCCGACCAACGTCACACGGGAATCATTTTATTCTCACTGCAACTGAGCTATTCACCAAATGGGTGGATGCCTTGCCACTGAAAACGGCAAATGCGCTAAGTGTGGTCAACTTCATCCAGGAAAACATCATATGCAGGTTCGGAATCCCAAACACCATTCTTTCAGATAACGGTACTCCCTTTGTTAATCGCCAGGTAGCTGCGAAATTAGCGGAGTACAATATCAGGCAGATATGTTCTACCCCTTATTACCCGAAGGGAAACGGACAGGCCGAAGCAACCAACAAAACGCTGTTGATAATTTTGAGCAAGATGGTCGCAGATGACCACAAGAAGTGGGCCGACTCTCTAAGCATAGCTCTGTGGGCCTACCGAACTTCTCCAAGGACACCCACGGGGGCCTCACCATTCCTACTATGCTATGGGGCCGAGGCCGTGGTACCTGCGGAGGTGAGAGTCAATTCGGCAAGGCTAGCCTTCCACGCACTCTACGAAAATCAACGCGATCATGACTTAGTCTTGCTGGAGGAAAAGCGAGAACAAGCCAAAAGGACCAACAAGCGATATCAAGAAAGGATTGCTCGCGCTTACAATAAGACGGTCCAGCGAAGAGATTTCGCAGTTGGAGACTTGGTCCTGCGCGCATCTGACCACTGCATGCGAGAAGCGACTCACCCAAAGTTCGCAGCCAATTGGGAAGGACCCTTCGAAGTCACAGAAGTCTTCGACAGTGGCTATTGCAGCATACGAAGGTTGCACGGCACAACCTCAACCCCGAGTTCAGTCAACATGCGCTGGATTAAGAAGTACTATCCCTGACGTCTCTTATTTCATGCGTTTTATTATAACGTCGCTTAATCTCTTGTATGGTTACGATTTACACAATCTCCTCTCCCATATGAGAGGATTGTAATCTCATCTCTCCCATATGAGAGTGTTATAATAAGAGAATTCTCCCAAATGAGAACTTTATATTTCTGGATTGTCAATTGTGCTTCAATTTAGTTTGCTATAACTGTTAACAACGGGTTATCCGTCACAATAGCAATCTATGCAAACGCGATCTTAATTGATCATCTAAGCCTATCTGTTACGATAGCAACCAATGCAAATGCGATCTTAATTGATCATCTAAGCCTATCTGTTACGATAGCAGCCTATGCAAATGCGATCTTAATTGATCATCTAAGCCTATCTGTTACGATAGCAGCCTATGCAAATGCGATCTTAATTGATCATCTAAGCCTATCTGTTACGATAGCATC
The DNA here is from genome assembly GCA_023055425.1 of Linanthus parryae. Classification (NCBI taxonomy): domain Eukaryota; kingdom Viridiplantae; phylum Streptophyta; class Magnoliopsida; order Ericales; family Polemoniaceae; genus Linanthus; species Linanthus parryae. Next base: position 3,296,012 of record JALGPY010000015.1, read on the forward strand.
CTATGAAAATGCGATCTTAATTGATCATCTAAGCCTATCTGTTACGATAGCAGCCTATGCAAATGCGATCTGAGTTGATCACTTAAGCCTATCTGTTACGATAGCAGCCTATGCAAATGCGATCTTAATTGATCATCTAAGCCTATCTGTTACGATAGCAGCCTATGCAAATGCGATCTTAATTGATCATCTAAGCCTATCTGTTACGATAGCAGCCTATGCAAATGCGATCTACTAGAGCCTATCTGTCACGATAGCAACTCATGCGAAAAATGATCTTAATTGATCTTCTAAAGCCTATCTGCTACGATAGCAACTTATGCGAAAAATGATCTTAATTGATCTGGTAAAGCCTATCTGTCACGATAGCAACTCATGCGAAAAATGATCTTAATTGATCTTCTAAAGCCTATCTGCTACGATAGCAACTTATGCGAAAAATGATCTTAATTGATCAGGTAAAGCCTATCTGCCACGATAGCAACTCGCACGAAGAACGATCTTAATTGATCTGCTAAAGCCTATCTGCTACGATAGCAATGTTGTGAAAATGATCTTAAGTGATCCACAAAGGTCTATCCGATATGATAGCACGTGCATCAAAGGCTAATCACAAGCCCATCTGCCAAGATGGCACAACTGCGAAAATATGATCTCGAACGATCTAGTGAAACATCTGCGAATTCATATGGCAGATGGCAAATGCGAAATCATTACATAGCATTATGCAAGGCGAAATATGCCGAAACGCATGCGAAATTGTATTTTGTTGTAACAAGGCAGCAGATAATACAAAAGGCTATTTATCATTATGAGTCGGAAAGACTTACAATTTATCTGTCTAGATAGCAGCTTACAAGCGAAAAAGCTCGAATCTAATTACGCAGCCAACATGGCTTACAATGCATTCGAAAAGTAGCTGACAAGTCAGCAGAGACACACTACGGGAATCCTAACTGAAAGGGATGAACCCACCGGTTCTAACACCGGCTATGCAATACACAGATCTGCGACCGAGAATCTGACGCAAGCGGGATCTTGCTCCAAAGAGCCACATGAAGCCATACGTTCAAGATCCCAGTATCTGACAAGGCCATTGTCAGATCAACATCCCACGAGATGTGCCTGAGGAACCACCGGTTCCGGCGATCAACAGGCAAGCAGAAGCTCCTAAGGGCAAGGGCTCCTTGTAGACGGGGATGAACGCAGCGGTTCGCCACCCTGAGCTCACGAACGTGGGGGCAATTAGTTCTCCTCCAGGGAGGCTGGAGAAGAATTCCGCCGTTCATTACGAGACGGTAGCACGGTCACTTCGGCGCTGCACCTCGCCGGGAGGCGGCCGAAAACATGACCTGCAAACATAATACACGAAGAAAATTCTTCGAACACACATGAGATATCATCTCCATCTTCTTTATGATGGTTATAAAGAGCAATAAGCCTCATAAAGTGGATCTTGGAAACTATTTCTACAGCACAAAGCGCAAACTCAGGATTCACAACTTGAAGTTGCCATGAATCAACGAAAAACAAGCGTTGAAGCCAGCAGTCGTAAGGACTCACGGCAGAGCACATTTTTGGGATGAAGAACCCAAATGGCAAAGACAGGGTTTATATAGACCTTGTGGAGACTCTTCAGTTGCCAAAGATGAGTCAGCAGAATTTGAAAAGAGGGTAAGGCCAATCACTTACGCCTTGAAAAGCGGTAACGATCAATTACCCTACTAAAGGCTACGACGATTCAGTTGCGTATCCTAATAAATGACGGATAGTCATGATTCGGATGGACTTCCCAACGAAAGCGTGCTTATCTGCCGAGAAATTAGCGCGAGAATCAAGCAGAGTATCAATTGCTGATGTCATAATTGGATATGCACAGAGATATCCTATCAAATCCCGGAAAGGGCAAAACGGGCAAGTTGATTCTTGTTGTTAAAAAAAGGGGGAGAAACCCTAGCAACATTACATTAATGTTTCAAACATTACATTAATGTTCCAGCCATTTCCTTGCTATTTTTCAAATTCAAAAAGTCAAAAGCAAATTCTTGATCAAGGAGTCATGGGGTGCGAACTGATGGCTCAGCTTCTCTACCTGCTCCACTTCTTGCTTCAATTGCTCGCACTTGGCATTCATCTCATGATAGAGCTTCGTAGCTTCTTCAGCCTTTTGCTTCTGTTGCTCCACCTTCTGCTTTTCAGCTGCGAGGTTCTGGTGGCCGAGCTTCAAAGTTACGGCTGCGCGAATCAGAGTGACTCTTTTCATAAGAAATCTGAAACCCAGTCTGCCTTGAACTTTGGTAAGAAAATTTTGGCACATGCCACAAAGCAATTCGGCACTCTGGACAGAAATGGTCTCAGGCGTGGCCGCAGACAGCTGCTCCAAAATCCAAATGGCTTCGGTAAGAAACAGCCTCCTGTCAAAGGGCCCTATCTCCAGAGATCTTGCAAACGAGCGGGGGTAGGTGAGGCGCATCCGAACTAGCCAGTCCACATCAGTTTGCTTCAAACCTGAAGCAATGTTAAAGCTAAGTTATTCTATCAAACTCGCAAATGAACCATGCGAGATGCAAACAGCGAATCACTACTTACCAGTTCCTTCGAGAATCTCACGAAGAGAAGGAATGCGCATTACTGGAGTCGTTGAAGACTGCCCTTGCTCCATAGCTCTCCTGTCAGCCGCGAGCTCTAACTCCTCATAGTTAGAAGGAAGAGTGTAGGCCGCACCAGCTGCGACTGCATTCCCAACCTGCGAGCCCCAAAAGCTCCACGCAGGAATAGGTGCCGCCGACTCAGTCATCGCCGGAGGCGAAAGGTTGCTTGGCGAGGGACATTCTCAGAAGCGGAAGCATCGGCAGTACTTGTCCTTACTTCCTCAGCACCAGCATGGGCATCTTCATCCATTAGCACGGCACCAGCTTCAGCATCGTCGGAAAGTTCGATGATGTCCTCGAGAGGTTCACCTTCGTGATCAGTAGCTGCGACGGGCTTCTCAGTATGGGGGCTCGGAATCGGAACATAGGACGTAGAAGGCTGACTTCTTTTCTCCGGCGCATGTTCCTCAACATTGCCTGCGATACAAAATGCGATGGTATGAGGTAACGCGCATTGAATGATATTTTACTATCTTTGCTTAAGCTAAGAGCAAGCACCTCCACGCGAAGGTGGGATTGAAGTCTCTTCGTCATACACTAAAGACGTGGAACCATGCCCTATTAGTGTGTCCTCATTAAGCAGGTCCTTAAAACGAGCATGACCTGGGATGCGAATAAACCAGTCATGATTCTGTCTCAAGTTGCTAAGGCCTAGTACATGCGTATCGCTCAAATGATTACCTGAAGGTTCTCCGCACTTGTCTACTAGCAAACGGAGAATGTCAGCCTTTGACACACCATGCTTTAACGCACCCACAATAACATCTCTATAAGTTACAGCGAGATTGAAGATCTCACCTTTATCGCCGCCTGCGATCTCTTCGAAGTCTGCTTGGGCTTGCTCCAGGGCTGCTGCATCCTCTTCTGGAACCTCATCTTCCTCCTCCGCATGAGGAGCCACTACTTCGGGGAGTACATCTTCCTCATCAACTGGACGCACTAAGTCGTCGACATGCTGCTCTTCGAGGCTCCGCTGTCTCACACGCTCGAGCTCCTCCTCTTCCCGCTGCCTTCTTCTTTCAGCAGCTTCCGCGGCTGTCTTCCGGGACTCAGCAAGAACGTCCTCGCTTATGGGATCGTCTGGAATGCCAGAATGGGTATCTCTCTTTTGTCTCTTGGTCAAAAGGCTACCGACGATCTCATCATCATCATCATCATCTGCGACGATATGATTGGTTTAAGAAAGAATTGCAAAGGAATTACGATAATGGGAAAGGAAATGCGACGGAGGTACCTCCTGATTCTTCCTCATGCATCACCACTGTTCTTTCTTCTTCTTCATCACTTTCTCTGGGCTCCTGCCTCTCTGCTTCTTCCTCCTGGTTGAAAGGAACGAAAGTCTCAACTGCGAGCTCCTTCCGCACTTTGCTGGGCATGCGACCTTTGCCTTTATCCTTGACAGAAAGGGACCTCGCCGGAGGAGAAGTTGGAGCACTTCTAGGGGAAGAAATTGTAATTCCCTTTTGCCTGGGTCTTTTCACTCTCGGCGCCGCAGTCGCTGGAGGGGACGGATCATCTCCGGGAGGTGACGAGGCCGGAGCATTGTCTATCAGCGAGTCAGCAAAAGCATTCATGACTGCGCGAATCTTGGTTTCGACCTCAGGGTCCATCCTCCATGCTAGCAGAAACGGCTGCTTTTGTCTTCTGGTGGCAACAATGGTGTTAACCAATGACTTGGAGCGATCACCAGATGCGAATCTCCGCACATGACACTACAGCAAACAGTACAGAATAGAGGCATCATTGTAAGGAAATCAAGAAGATTAACGCACGCGGGAAAAAGTGCTTACCTTAGCAAAAGCCTGGCTGTATCTGAAGACATGCGTGTCGCCCTTCTTAACTGCGGCGATCTTTTCCTTCAAAATGACGTCAGGGCACAAATGGTTCTCATGATCCAACAACGAGTAGCAACCATACTCAGACTCGCTCAGACTGCAATTGGGGCGAAACGGGAAAGAGTTTCTCTTGATCAAGGGAGCTCTACTTGGCTGCGCGGCTGACTGCGTCTCAATCCTTGTTTGCTGGGCGACCCAATATGCGAGCCAGTTCTGAGAACAACCACCCTCGCGGGTCCCTGCAGGCTGCTCAAAGGGAAGATTGTTCATGAATACTGTCTTGCACTCCTTTGTTAGCAAGCGCTTATAGCAACCTCTGATAATGGACTGGGTCCAGATCGATGGTGCCACTGCATCAAAGCCGAACTGGGGAGAAACTCGAGTGGGGTCAACATCCACGGTAATCCTCTCATACCTTGGCGCGAGCTCACGAATATGCTCTCCAAGGGCAGGAAGAGAACCTCGTAGACACCAGCAAAAGAACTCGCGATAGCGCTCATGGAAATGCGATCCCTCTTCGAAGAGGAGCTCTTCTGAGAAGACAACACCCTTAGAGGGGTACAGCTTTGGAAACCATCGCACGTTCTCAACACGTGTGGCATAGGGCCTGGCAGTAAACTCTTTCCGTTTGTCGCATATCAAGCTCCAAACGCACTTGGTGTTGTTCGCTCCGAACCACCTCGCAGCTCTGCCGCTGTTGCGCTCCTCCGTCTCGCCTGGGGGACACCACTTGTCGTGTGAGATCCCAATTCTACCAAATAACTTGATTTTGTTTTTATAAATTGCACGGCTAAATATTTTTAGTTTGTATATGATCTTTATTTTTATTAATACAAACTGTTTTATTCAATTAATGCTAAAGTAAGTAATGATTTTACTACTTGCTTTGGTGTTGGGTGCAAGTAATATTATATTACACTTTCTTTGTTCGCTCTGCATGGTTCAAGAAAGAGATGAGCACGAAACTTTGCATTACCATACTACCTTTGATATTAGTCACTTTGTTTTGTGACAAAAAGAGACACGTGGTGTAATTTTGTGTAAAGTTGATCTATTCAATATATCATGATAAGCTTGCTCGTTTTACTTTGTCAAATTAGGAACCCATGTTTGTTAGTCCAGTGATGTTTTGGCGTCCATTAATGACCACTGATTCCTCATTTTCTTACAAGCTTTCTTTCCAAATAGAAAACAGTGAAAATTATAGTAAGGTTGTGAGACTTGGTTAGAAAGGTCTGTTAGCTCTATGAGTGAAAGGTTAAGAAAAATTGGTGTGGCTCTTCGCTTTGGCAGTGCAATACTACAAGCATGCTCCTTCAAAAGAAAGTTAGTTTCTGTCTAAACCGAGATTGTTCATATCAGTGGGCTGATCAGATTCAAAGCATTATTTGTCTAGTTTCGAGAGCAGGTAGGGGAAATCTAACTTCTAAATTTCCTGCAGTTACAGTATATTCCTGTATATACTGCTGGTGTGATTTTACTGCTTTTTAGCTATCCGATAATTGTTTGGGTGATTAATAAATCACGCTGTTTTTGAATTTGGAGCCGCATGCTGATGTGTAATAACTGGCTGTCGTGTTAAGTAGATTTTAGATTTCTACGCCAGTGGTTAGGCGGTACCTGCTGGGCTGTTTTGGCTCACCCCTCTATTTTACAGGTTGAGCCGGAACACGACTGGATCGCGGAGTAATTGCTAAAATTTGTATTTTTAGTTAAATTTGTTGTTTTTAGCTGTTATTAGCTGTTTGTTGTAAATTACTTTTTTGGGTCAGATATTTATAAAATGTCATTTTTGACCAACTGGTGTAACTTTTTAGTAATTTCGGTCACGTACCAGTTTTACAGAAATATTTTTAAAATGTGATTTCGGAGGACTGTGTGTCCTGGTGGTTGATTTTTTTGGAGGTCTGAAAGTGTCAGACGGGTTGACTGTAAACAGTGATTTTTTTTTTTTATCGTAAATCGATAATTTACTATTGAAATTGTGACCGGGTCGTCACAGTGGTATCAGAGCCTGACCCAACCGGAGGTACGGATAGTGTATCTGGGACTGGGCGGGTGTTTTGGCGGGTGTCTGTGACGGGTGTTGTACAAGTGGTACACACTTGTGAGTCACCACATTTGTGAGCCACCGCAATGTCGAGCTAGGGATACACAGTCTAGTACTGCTTGGGCGGTGGAGGTGATGAGACTTGGTGGTACGTGACAGTTTCAAAACTGAAAAGTGAGTTTCGGGAATAAAAAAAAACATTATTACGAGAATTAAAGGTTGTGTATGAAAATTGTATATGTCTGTAATGTTATTGTCAGGAAGTATTAAAACCTTTGGCTTAATATTCAAAATTCCTGTTACTGAATATATGGTAAATGATGACTTTGTATATGTATGACTAGTTGAAAATATGTATTACGTTAAGCAGACATGTATATTGGTCGTGGAATTTTGTTTTTTTATTTTAACACAGTATATTGTGGGATGCTAGAATATGCACTGTTGACTTTGAGACTAGATGTATCTAATTTATGCAAAGCTTTCTAGTGATGAATTGTTTATGCATGCATGTTGGTACTGATGTAACAATAATTTGGTGTTTATTTACTTAGCATGGTGTAAAGGTATAAAACATACCTCAGTTGTCAATGTGTGATTTTTTTTTAAATGAATTGTAGACGATTGTGAAACGCATAATTTCGGGACGAAATTTTTATAAGTGGGGTAGATTGTGAGATCCCAATTCTACCAAATAACTTGATTTTGTTTTTATAAATTGCACGGCTAAATATTTTTAGTTTGTATATGATCTTTATTTTTATTAATACAAACTGTTTTATTCAATTAATGCTAAAGTAAGTAATGATTTTACTACTTGCTTTGGTGTTGGGTGCAAGTAATATTATATTACACTTTCTTTGTTCGCTCTGCATGGTTCAAGAAAAAGATGAGCACGAAACTTTGCATTACCATACTACCTTTGATATTAGTCACTTTGTTTTGTGACAAAAGAGACACGTGGTGTAATTTTGTGTAAAGTTGATCTATTCAATATATCATGATAAGCTTGCTCGTTTTACTTTGTCAAATTAGGAACCCATGTTTGTTAGTCCAGTGATGTTTTGGCGTCCATTAATGACCACTGATTCCTCATTTTCTTACAAGCTTTCTTTCCAAATAGAAAACAGTGAAAATTATAGTAAGGTTGTGAGACTTGGTTAGAAAGGTCTGTTAGCTCCATGAGTGAAAGGTTAAGAAAAATTGGTGTGGCTCTTCGCTTTGGCAGTGCAATACTACAAGCATGCTCCTTCAAAAGAAAGTTAGTTTCTGTCTAAACCGAGATTGTTCATATCAGTGGGCTGATCAGATTCAAAGCATTATTTGTCTAGTTTCGAGAGGAGGTAGGGGAAATCTAACTTCTAAATTTCCTGCAGTTACAGTATATTCCTGTATATACTGCTGGTGTGATTTTACTGCTTTTTAGCTATCCGATAATTGTTTGGGTGATTAATAAATCACGCTGTTTTTGAATTTGGAGCCGCATGCTGATGTGTAATAACTGGCTGTCGTGTTAAGTAGATTTTAGATTTCTACGCCAGTGGTTAGACGGTACCTGCTGGGCTGTTTTGGCTCACCCCTCTATTTTACAGGTTGAGCCGGAACACGACTGGATCGCGGAGTAATTGCTAAAATTTGTATTTTTAGTTAAATTTTTTGTTTTTAGCTGTTATTAGCTGTTTGTTGTAAATTACTTTTTTGGGTCAGATATTTATAAAATGTCATTTTTGACCAACTGGTGTAACGTTTTAGTAATTTCGGTCACGTACCAGTTTTACAGAAATATTATTAAAATGTGATTTCGGAGGACTGTGTGTCCTGGTGGTTGATTTTTTTGGAGGTCTGAAAGTGTCAGACGGGTTGACTGTAAACAGTGATTTTTTTTTTTGTCGTAAATCGATAATTTACTATTGAAATTGTGACCGGGTCGTCACATGTCGGGTTTGAGAGCAGTTGGGGCATAGGATGGCCACCGCTCGAAGACCCACATTGTCAAAAAGGAGATATTGACAAAAGTCAATACGTCGAGGCGGCCACGCGACTCTTTCATGGCCAAAACCAACTGATCAAGCCGCAATTGGGTCCAAAGCCTGAAGCTTCTTCACAAGTTTCAACAGATTATATGGGTTTACAGATTCAACGCAGTTCAAGGCATACACTGGTATTTTAAATCAAAATTGAACAAGGCCAACCTTGTTTCCGCAAAGCTTTCTTGGATATGCACAGTTGAAGAAGACGATTTGCAGTTTTGAACTGATGATTGATTATCTGAATCTGCTCTCGAAGATCTCCGGGTACCATTCACTTTAAGAGAAAGAAGTGATGCTTTGCAACAGTGGATACAAAGTATTTATCCAAAAAATTGCGTCCTTTCAGTAGTCGAATCGCAACCGTCACCGTCGAATCGCGCAATCACAGGACAAGCTGACGTCACGCCTAAAACCCTAAAAGCCAGACGGCACGACTCTAGGGGTTTTAGGTCATAATGGCACGCACGGGGGCTGAACCCGTATTTGAATTGGTGCGTGGCGGCAACGCGTATGTTGGTTTCCGCGCATAGAAGTCTATACAGCTATGAGTCTTCACGCGCAGAAAGGGGGCTAATGTAGATAGTGCTTTCTAAGCTGACAGATCTTGGCCACGTGGCAACCATCCAGCACACCATATTGTGCTCCACACACACTGGATCACCAGCCGAGCTGATCCATGTGGGGGCTGCGAGACAGAGCCCTCGCATACCACTGCACGGGACTTGTAGGGACTTTGTGGTTTGGAGTCTAGAGTAAGCCCTGTCGCGTGCGAGCCAAGCCCGCACGCGACCTTTAGTAACTGTTTTGAGAGATTTATGGCACGAGCTCCATAAACCCGGTCAATCCGGTCAAACCCGGTCAACCTCGTAACGGTTCCGGTATTCGCGCACAACGTGCTGTAACGGTCCCTATATACTCGGACGAACGTGCCGTTATGGTTAAGCTAATTAAGCCGCCATCAATGGGCGCATTAACCACACTACAACGGTCACGTTCTCTGCTATATATAGGACGTTAACCTTTCCATACAAAGGGAACACACTAGCCATACGTGGAAGCTCTGCCAAACCTCTGTCTCTCTCTCAGACATTACTACTCCCTTACTCTCTCCCTACACACAACCCAACTCTTCCTGTGCGATCCCTGATCCTCTACATACGGTGTACACGGAGGTCTCCCCGCCGGAATCTCTTGTGCACACCAGTAACAACAATAACAGCAACAACATCATCTGGAACCTCAACATCCTAGAAAAAATAAAAATTTTCCTTTGGCGTTTCATGCATAATTTGGTTCCTACCAAAACAAATTTAAGGAAAAAAGGAATTGTTTTACCTGAAAATTGCATTTTCTGCACAAACCAGCCGGAGAACCAACTGCATTTGTTTTTTCTTTGCCCTTGGATTTCAAAAATTTGGACTTCTCCGGAATTACCCTTTCTTGTCACCCCAAATAATCTTCCTTTAACTATCTGGGTTCCAGAAACATTGCATGTTCTTACAAACGAACACAGAACTCTTTTCGCTTTCCTTCTCTGGGAAATTTGGTTATCTCGCAACAAAATTGTTTTCAATTTAGAAAAATTTCCCAACAAATAATTATCACTAACAGTAAAGCAAACGCTTTCGAGTTTTTGGAATCGACTTACACTTGGGGGATTTCATCGTGTACAGGTCCAGATCCAAGCCCTCCAAGATGGGAAGCTCCTCCTTCTGGTCACCTCAAATGTAATATTGATGGAGGTTGTTGTTCATCGTCAAGAACGGCCATTGGTGCTGCTGTCATCCGAAACTCGGACGGGAACTTCGTCCGTGCTTGGACTTTTCCGATTGCATACCATGACGATCCGCTGGTTCTTGAAGCAGAGGCACTGGATAGAGGATTAGATCTCATACATCAATATGGATTCCAATCGATGCTACTGGAAGTTGATTCGAAGAATTTGAAGTCAAAGGTGGATAAGATGTTGAAGATGAATAGCTGCTTCTCTCTTCCCCACCGTCCAAGAGGCTCAGAAATGAACCAACTAGTGCAATGTATCTGTACTAAATTATTGATATTAAAAGCACACTCAGTGGGTTGGGTTTCCTGAAAAGCCAACCAACTAGCAGATAGGTTATGTTATTATGGTTCAGGAGCACCAAACGTATTAACTTGGTGTGTAGTATGTCCTGAATTTGTGTGTAATGAATATTTGGCAGATAAAAATCTGTCCTAAGTCTATATATTTCTCCATTTCAAAAAAAAAACCATCACGAAGGCAATCTACACTTTTTTTCTCTCTCTAGGGTTTTGCTCCAGAGATGGGACGTTGATAGGGTCTAGTACCCTGTTTTTCCAACGCCGTCGGCGTCATAACTCGGGGAAAAACACTCTCTTTGATTTAATCGCTCCATTACTCTTCGGCTTGTCCGATTTTATTCGTATTTCCTTTCTCTACGAAATTTCTCCTCTTCTCTATTGTCTTTCCTTATTTCTCTGCTTCGATTGCTTTTGTTCTCTGTCAAAACATCCATGGACACCAGATTAGACCTTGATGGTAGCCCTGAAGCAGTTCATAGAATCCACCAGTTTGTGCTGATGGAGAAATATTTTTTTGGTAAAGGTATAAGCAAACATACAATGAAGAAGATTTTGGTGGGTGCTGGAATCCTTCGTGGTTCTGTAGCGGTGGAGGCACCTCTGGCAAAAGAGGTACCGGAAGAAAAAGTCTTTGCATTTGAGTTCAGCGACCGTGAGGACTACGAAAGGTTGCGTGAGAAATCGCCATGGCTTTTGGCCAGCCACCTCCTCAATCTTACAAATTGGAAGTTGGGGAAAAAAATTGAGGTGTCATCTCTGCTAAAATGCCCGCCCTTGATACAGGTGAGGGGAGTCCCTCCGGAGAAGAGATCAGTAACGAACGCCAAACGTATAGGTGGGTTGATAACGCCCAAATAGGGGTTATCTTTTAGCCTGATTTGACGTGCCATTGTGTCGGCAAATTGTGTTTTAGCCAGAATTCACCCTCGGAAAGCCTCGATTTTAGGAACGAGATGTTTATTTGCTCTTTGTAAATTTCTACTTATTTCACGCATTTCGAGATATGATCACGGGTTTTTGTTCATGTTGTCTACGCAGGGACAGGACTTGTGCAGGAGCTGGGAATGAAGCAGGATTGCAGGGACGAGAGCCGAGGAAGCTGAAAACGCCAAAGCCGACAATGACTGGGATGCGCTCGGTTGACGATATCTTGAGCTTCACTTGGAATTTTAAAGTGAAACCAGGGGAAAAAGAAGAAGACGTCAAGGGCTTTCCGAAAACATGTCATAATGCTGAAACGGAGTCCGGCCGAAAAACTGACTCCCGTCAAGTGTGGGTCCAAGACAGGCCACGCCAAGTAAGGAGTCGCGGTTCACGGTGTCCAGAGTCGTGAGTAACTGTTTCATGTTCGTGATGATTTCTGGGACAATTTTGACCCAGGGGTATTTTGGTCATTTGGCACCGAGCCCGGGTTTTCAGAAGTCGAGTCTGGATTTTTGCGCCCCGATTCAATCAAAAATCTTTCCAAGGGGTTTCATAAACACACAGGAGCTTCATACGCACAAGTGGAGAGATAAAACGAAGACAGCTTGTCTCTGCCTGCGTATAGACGCAAGGAGGGTGCGTATATACGCAGACAGAGGGGAAAATGGGGAATTGAAACGTTGCTGTCTGCGTATATACGCAGGCCCTGTGCGTATATACCCAGACAGGGTGCGTATATACGCACACAACACGTATTCCGAGACAAATTCGGACCAGTGGCAGTTTCGTAAATATAACAATTTCCAGAAACGTCTTCAGCACTATATAAAGACTCGTCCATGTCTCGTTTTAAAGAGAAAACACATCCAAGACAGAAGTTCGGGAGCATTCACGGAGAGCACGGAAGCACAAATTCAGATTCGAAGACCTAGTTTGCTTTCACTCTCTCTCTTAATTTTAGAAACTTTGTTATTTAGTTATGTCGTTTAGTAGCTAAACCTTTTACCTAGGTTCTCGGTGAACCTAGGGTTTCGTACTCAGAGATTGTTCTATGTTTTGGTATTGAATTCATGATCGTACTATCTTAATTCAGCAGTTTTTATCAGTTATTCTGTCTTTGAATGTTATCGTTTATGCATGATCAGAGTCGCGAACCAGAATTGCTACAGACCCGAGCCTGTAGGTGAAAACGTCAGGTTAGGGTTAGGAAGAAAAGACAGGATTTAGTACCTTACCCTGATAGACCGGCCAGAGAAAGGGAGATAGGACTAGCTAGACGATGAGACCAACTGTCAGATAATCTGACCCGGACCATCAGGACAGGTTAGAAACCATAGCAGACTTAGAACGAGACTGCAGACTTAGGCAGCTTAACAGGAATCCGACAGTCTGCAGGATCGTGATAGCGTGTAGGATCTGAAAGGTTACTGCACAAACGGTACATGGAACGGATAATTAAAACTGCTGTGTGTTTTCATACCAAACAAAGAATGAAAATCTGTAGAGACCCTAGGGGATCCCGGTACCTAGTATTCAACCCTAGATTTTACAACCTTCGAGATTTTCATAAAAATTTCACAAAAAATATTTACGTTTTAGTTGTTTATTTTCAACACGTAGTTAGTAATCACACTCTCAAATCACTCCTCCTATTATACTCTGCAACTTAAATTTGATCGATCGAGAAACGCTAAACATTCCTCGTGGGAACGATAACCTGAGTTGAAAGACACCCGGTATAACTCGATTTCGTATACTTGCGATTAGCACGTTAGTTTGCGCATTAAGTTTTCGGCGCCGTTGCCGGGGACTTTTTAGGGTTAATTTAGTTATCAGAATTAGTTTTCAGAGTTTTTTTTTTTATCTTTCAGTTTCGTTATTTTTCTTTTATCTCACTGCTTTTGAATCTGCGTTTTTTCAGGACTATTTAGTTGATGCCCAGATTGCCTCGTGATTTGGTGCCACCACTCGACAATCTTGAAAAGCTTTACACCGAGCAGAACCGCAGAAACCGAGAAAGCAGAATGGCTCACAACCAAGGAGACCGCCTTGAAAATCTAGCAACCGGTTAAGAGGAACCAGAGACACCTACCCCAGCTCATGTAGTGATGGCCCGGTATATTGAAGATCTCATCACAACAGTCTTGCCGCCTGAAACAACCAGAGGACATATAACCGGTCCGGGAAGGCATTGGTGGAGAATTTGAAGCCCCCACGGGAGGGCATGAATGAGCTATTGTGGTGTCCGAGATCACCGCAGAGCACTTTGACATAAAACCCTCCACCATCCAAACTGTTCAGGCCCTGGTCGCAGGACTCCTTGCAGCTAGAGCTTTGGAAGTTAAGAATCTTGTCATCATGGGAGATTCAAAACTAATTGTCAAACAAACCTCGGGAGAAAATGCTCTAAAAGAGATAAATCTACTCAAGTATCGGTCAATTTTGCAGAAGATGGTTCAGAGTTTCGAGTCTGTCAAATACGAGCACACTCCCAGATCTGACAACCGTCACGCAGACGCACTGGGCACTTTAGGATCAAAAATCAGCTCAAATAAATGCCCTGCGAAGATATCGATTGAGGTGAAGACAGTCCCGTCGTTAGTGAAAGACCTATGCGAAGATGGACCTCCGGAAGAGGCGGACTGGAGGCAGCCTATTCTGTGCGCGATAGCTGACGGAACTAGCAAAGAAACGTGGGTTTCCACCAAGGGCTTTTGCATACATGATGGTTTGCTTTATCACAAGGGCCCCGGGGGTATCCTTATGAGATGCGTAACTGAAAAGGAGGGCCAAGCAACCCTGGACAAAATTCATCAAAATTCTTGCGGGGACAACGAGATATCCATCTACAGGAAAGCCCTAAGGTATGGGATATACTGGCCGCATATGTCATACTTCGCTGCCATTATACAGAACAAGTGAGAGAGATGTGCTTTAATCAAGGCCACCATGGAGATTGCTGCAATAGAAGACGATTTGCGACAACCAATAATCGATTATCTTCAAGAGGGAGCTGCGCTCGACGGCATCAAGGAAGCGGAAAAGCTCAAAAGAAAGGCCAACAGATATGTTTTCCAAGAAAACATACTATGGCGAAAGGGGCATAATAGAAATTTTCTCAAATGCTTGCATGGACAGGAAGCCCAAGAGGTCATGGAAATGTTGCACCAAGTAGAGCACCAAGGGGGTGCGAAGTTATGTCGACAACTCTTGACAGTGGGGTACTTCTGGCCAACCATGGAGGCCGATTGCCGCGCGAAGGTCAGAAGATGCCCACAATGCCAATTTCATGGCAATTTGGTACATGCTCCCGCGGTTGACCTACATGCGCTAGGGACCCCATGGCCATTTCATACTTGGTCCCTAGATTTCATTGGACCAATACGACCCCCCTCAAAGGGGAATGAATACATGCTGACAGGAACTGAGCAGTTCACTAAGTGGGTAGAAGCAATCCCGCTCAAGATAGCAAATGCGGCGGCAGTGGTCAAGTTCATCCAGGAAAATATCATTCACCACTTTGGCATTCCCAACACTGTTTTGTCCGACAATGGCACTCCCTTCATCAACCGCCAGGTAGCCAAGAGATTGATGGAATACAACATCAGACAGGTATGCTCCACGCCTTACTACCCGAAGGGAAATGGGCAGGCAGAAGCAACCAACAAAACACTGCTACGAATATTGAGTAAGATGGTCACAGATGACCAAAAAAAATGGGCAGATTCATTAGGAACGACACTTTGGGCATATCGAACATTGCCTCGGAATCCCACTGGGACTTCCCCCTTTCTGCTATGTTACGGAGCAGAAGCGATCATCCCCTCCGAAGTCAAAGTAAACTCAGAAAGATTGGCTTTCAGTGCCTTGTACAACAACGAGCGTGACCATGATCTGATCCTTTAGGAAGAAAAGCGCGAGAAATCCACAAGAGTAAATCTTAAGTACAAGGAGAGGATTGCGCGTGCATACAACTAGATGGTTCAGAATAGGGACTTTACAGTAGGTGACCCCGTGCTACAAGCCTCCGATCATTGCATGCGCGAGGCAGCCCACCCCAAATTTGCGGCTAATTGGGAAGGACCCTTCGAGGTAAAAGAAGTCTTCGACAACGGATATTGCAACATTATGCGGTGCCATGGAACTGCTACTACCCCGCAACCAATCAACATGCGATGGCTAAAAAAAGTACTATCCTTAGCCTCTTCTGTTTAATTGCTTGCAATGTCCTTTCTTTAAAATCCTCACATATGAGGATCAGATTATTGATAAAACCCCTACCATATGAGGGATCTTTTGTCAAAATTGTCAGTTTTCCTCTTCGGCTGATGGGTCACTAGGCCGACCACAATATCGAGACGTGAGCCTATCTCATAAGATAGCAGTCTAAGCCTATCTCACACGATAGCAAACCCCAAAGCCTATCTCCTATGATAGCGGCAGAATAAAGCATGTCCCAGAAGAGGGTAACATAAGCCTATCTCACATGATAGCAGTAAAAGCCTATCTCATATGGTAGCAATATAAACCTATCTCGCGCAATAGCGGCAAAAGCCTATCTCTTACGATAGCAATATGACCCCATCTCACATGATAAGGGCAAAAGCCTATCTCACATGATAGCAATAATGAGCCAATATCATAAGATAGCAGGGATATAAGTAGGTTATCCGCCCGAAAGGTGGCCAAACGCGAAAAGATCTATCTTATTAGACAATCATATGCGAAAACAGCACAGGGAATATTTGGGGACCATACAAAGGAGGCCCACCTACATGATTGCCTATAAGAGGGGTCAAAGTCTTCGCAGCCTAAAAGAAAACCTATTTCATCAAATAGAAATGCGATAACACCAACTCACACGGCAGCAATAGAATTCTATCAGGTCATAACTTGCAGAAAAGGAATTTGCTCAATAGCATGCTTGCCTACAAAAGGGCGCAAAACAACACTTGTCTTTAAGGGACAATCATATGGTTAAGCGTTTAGTATTCACGCGGATGCAACACAAAGCACAAACAAATAGATGTACATATATATATTATTATTGTTTACGTTCTACCAGTATCACAGCCACACAGGGCACAAAGCAAAAGCAGGACGACGGAAAATGTTTCTTTGTCAAAGCAACCTCATTCTTCAAAGAAATCCTTCAGCCAAGAATCCCGCGCAAACAACTTAAGAGAGTTAGCAGCGAGCTCTGCAATAGGGGCTTTGTTAGCTTCGTGACGCTTCATGACCTCGTTCAATTCCTTGGTTTGGCGCTCGAATTCTTCCCTACGCGCAGCAAGATCTGCTGTCTCCCTTTTAAAGGTAGCAAGCTCATTTCCCAATTTGGCAGAATTATGAATCCTTGTCAACCACTGGGCGAGGAAGCTCAAGTCCAACCACCCTGCTGCAAGTTGTTCAAGTTTCTGCGCGTTTGCAAGGAACTCTTGGGCTTTAGCCGGGGTGGTACTTACAGGAGTAGCCTGATACAGCTCTCCCAGGAAAGTAGCCAACTCTTTGAAGGTTTTCCCTCTGTCTCCTGGAGACAGCTCTAGCACTCGCGCAAAAGCAGTAGGGAAAGATACCCGGACTTTCATAAGCCACTCCAGCCAGTCTTGATCAATACCGACATGCACAAACGCTATAAGATACTCGGCAAAATGGGGGTTTAAAAACGAGGCATGATGAGTAAAATAAAAGGTTGGGCTTACCAGTTCCTTCGATAATTTGCTGGAAGGGAGCGATGGGCAACGTCGCCCGCAAGCTAGCACTAGCAATGACTATCAGTTCCTTATCAAATCTAGCCTCACGAGTGAAATACCCCTCAGGGATTACCAAGTCCCTCCTCTCACAAACAGGGGATGCGGTATGCGAACCCCATATCTCAAATGGATTCCTGGAGGAAAGAACATCCAAATCCAAAACCAAATCACCAAAAAAATTAGAGGACCTTGGAAGGCTCGACGTGGAAGAAAGAACGCCCTGAGCTAATTCAGTCGCATCGATACCCTGGGTGGAAGCAGGGGCCCACTTAGAGGCAGACTCTGGAGTATTAGCAGTAGTTCCCACCGCACAAGGAGCATGTTCTCCTAACACCACATCATGCCTGGGGGGAGCGGTTTCTCCAAAACCCTCCTCGCAAGCAACGTCGTTCACAGGAGACACATCTCGAGCAGCGCGTGAGTCTCGAGCAATGTCTTCCTCATCTGAAGAAATGAGTATGGAGGGCTCTTGATGCTGCCCCTCGATGCGCGCAAGGTGCCCGTCGTCAGCAACACGCTTGCTCACCACGGCCTACCCTGCCTCCCCTTTTCCAGGAGTTTCACCTGCCACAAAATAAGAATAAGACTTTCAAAAAGTCAACAACCATGCTACCAAGAGAATAAGTATGTCCCTTACGTGCTGAGGATCTCGAGCTTGTTTGGTCGATTGTCCCGACATGAGGGTGCTTCGGTTCCCGCATGAGTATCTCGCTGGAGTGAGTTTCATAGGAAAGTCTCTTTCTCACTGAGCCTTTCCTGTTAAAAGTAAGGAAAGCTACTAGTGAATTAGAAATCAAGAACTGAACTTCGGGAGGCATAGGCATTGCTGGCTCAATACGATTATCAAGGATGGATGAGCCTCGCAAGGCTGCTCTTTCTACCCGTATACGAGCAGCAAAACTCGCGCTTCTATCTCCGGACGCGAAACGCCTCAGAAAACACTAAAGGCAAGAAACCAGTTGAGAAGAAGATGGCAAGCGTGATTGTACATAAAGTGAGCAATGAAGCATGGACGTACCTGGACAAAAGAATGGGCATACTTGGCTTTAGCCGTAAATGATTTACGTTTAGCAATTTCAATCTTCTCCTCGAGAATTAGTTGAGCGCATAAATGCCGATCTTTAGCCAGCAGGGAAAAGTAGCCATAGCTGCAGTCATCGCGGCTACGAAGGGCCTCAAAAAGATACTCGTTGGTTGAAAATATGGGTAGCTTGTTAGGAGAGGGGATATCATGGAGGTTGAGTAGAAGGCGGGTCTGGAAGTTCCAGAAGGATACCCAGTTTGGGGTATTCCGAACCCTCCTGTCACGCGAAGGTTGGATCAAAGGAAGCTCACCATAAAGAGAGGACACACCCTTGCCACATAAATACCGTCATAACAGCCCCAGTCAATGGGTTCGGGCCACAGTAGAGGAGCGACGGCGTCGTACCCAAATTGGGGACTAACGCGAACGGGATCGTATGGCACGGTAACTCGTTCATACTCACCTGAAAACTCGATGTCTGATACGTATTCAGGTAGCGCGGGAAGAAATTATCTTCGAACCCAGTTCACAAACCTGCTAAAAGATCAATCGCCTTTAGTTATGAGTTCAACGGAAAGAGTGATATCCTGCTTTGGATATAAGTCATCCCAGAAATCCATATTCTCATCCTTCAAACGGGTAGTATAAGGGCGACGCGCAAAGAAACGAGCATCATCGACTATCAAGGAAACGTCCGTTGAGGAGCTTCTGTATCATACCAGCGCCATGCTCGAGGATTGTCGAAGATTTGAGGGACGCTTGGAGTATTCCAAAGGCCCACTTTCACAGGAATTGGGCATACCCAGGCCATCTCTCAAATGCCCACAAGGACAGAAAGGCAGTATTGAAATACCCCATTTTGTGAATATCGATATTTATGATATTACTATAATTATTGAGTGGTAATATAATATTATTATAAGTATTGGGTGTTATTATGTTACTATTATATTTTATGATATTATTTGGTGTCAATATGACATTAGAATAAGTGTTGGGAGTTAATTTTATAGGTAGGAAGTTAATTTTTAATACTAGTAACTACTTGGGGGTTATTATGTATTTTGCCAACTTTATAAAGAGTCTTTTATTTAAATCGATGCTAGTGACTTTTATCCAAAACAGTGGGGGTGAAAGTGTCTTTAACCCTAAAATAAGTCATCTTCTTCCTCATCTTCTTCCATGGACGGAAAACTCCATCTCCACCACCAAAACCAACACCAACACTACAAATTCGTCTCCTTTTTCACTCAATTACAATCCCAATTTACTCTCAACTCGTCATAGACCAATAATTTCTCACCAAGAAACCAATTTCGTCCAAAATCAAGACCCAATTCGGAATCAAGATAAACCCGGAAACTCTCCAACTCTTTGTCGGATTCTTAAATTGCAACCTATAAATACCCCTTATGAAATCAGAGAAAAACCCACACCAAAACCCAACAATCTCTCCCTCTCAATCACTCTCTCTCTCTCTCTCCCACCGGACGGGCTGCCCACCGCCGCCGCCTCCGCCGCTGCCGGTCGCCACCACCGCTGCCCACCGATGGCGTCGCCGCCGTGCCCAGCCGTGTCCGCCACCTCCGTCGTCCCATCCCCAACGTCGTCTCTCATCGTCGCCGTCCTCTTCTCTCTCACTGTTCGGGTAAGAACAGACCCGTTTCTCTCTCTCTCTCTCCTTCTTTGTTTTTGTTTTGTTTTCTAATTAGTTTATTTGGTTAGTTATTAATAATAGTAGTTGTGAAGGAGACCTCAAAAGGGGCAGTGGCCTAGTGGTCAATTGTCAGCACTTAAAGCTTGGTGGGTGTGGGAACTAGGTTTTGGGTTCAAGTCTCACAAGAGACATTTATTTTTTTTACTCATCTTTACCTAAAAATAAAAGTATATTTTTCTTATATATTTTTATAAGTTATTAACAAATCAGAATAAGTTATTTTCTATTAATAAATTTGTTATTTCTTTTAAATAAAAGTTAGTTAGTTTATAACCTATATTCTCTACTAAGGCTTGTTTGGTTGGGAGAAACTACTATTTGAATTAAAAAGTATTTTTGGGGTAAAATAATATGCTTCTCTACTCTAAATAATAAAAATAATAGTTTATCAAATTTTATAAGTTATATTTATATAATTGTGGCTTAGTATGTTTTTACAAATAATAAACATTAGATTTATAAATCGTATTTTAATATAAAAGAGGGTGTTCACCTTAGCAACGGTTGGGGAGAGTTAGTAGGGATTTATTTTATTTACCTATAGGACTTCGTGTGCAATATGTTGATTAGGATATTATTAAACTTGTAGGAGACAAATTTCGTTGACGAAGGATACGTCGAGTATTACTAGGAAGTGATTTGCTTTGCTAGAGATTCAAGGTAAGTAAACATGCCAGGCCTAGCGCCCGTTCCTCTTTTCGTGTCAAATGTCTTCATTCCTACTTGTCTCAAAATGATTTTACGCAAAATATGTGTTGCTTGAATACTTGTTTCAAATTGAAATGTTCTCTGAAAATATCACTGCAATCTAATAATCGATGATAACGTAAAGTGTAAGAGTTGTACGGGGATGATTATTGTCGTATGGTTACTATTGGCATTGGGCGTGTTGGCTTCGGTCTCTCGTCCAATTTAATTTATTTAATCCGGTTGCAAGTTCCCCGATAGCTCCTTGTACTCACTCTTCTGGCCGTAAGAAGTCTGTAAGGGGGTGTCGACACTTAATGTCTTGGATGCTTGCGAAGTGGTTGGTTTTCCCCGTATCAACAAATTAACAATTTGGTTTTTGGATTGGATGCTGTTAATGAAAAATGGAATATCATGAGTTTTGGAATCCCATTATTTGGATAATGGATGTGATTTGGAAAATATAAATGAAATTGGAATCTCTCATCTTATAAAAGGGTCAAAGCTTTTACTTTCAATTTGTTTTAGCAAAACTACTACAAACTAGTTTGTAAATTACTTCTTCATCATTTTACATGCTTGGGTGTTACTTACTCAGTATTTCCGCTGACATTGGAAACTGTGGTGTTTCTCTTTTGTTTTCTGCACCACAGGTATATATGACGGGAGCATAGCTTAGCGGGGACGCAAATCATCACGTAGACAATTAGTAATATCACACTGAAATTCTTAGAGCTTATTTTAGTATCAATAATATGTAGTTGAATTGTACGCCTTTGTATCAGGCAAAGGTTGGTTTTTAATAAAGTCTTGTTTCGATTCTCTGTTTTAAATCTCCTTGTATCCGAGTTTAATCTCGGGTACGGAGTGACACCCCCTAGGCTTCCGGGTCGGACGATTTGGGGGTGTTACAATTGGTATCAGAGCCAGGCTATCCAAAAAGAAATTAAAACCTGTAGGGAAATTTAAAATGGACATAGGTAAAGAATTTAAAATTTGACAAGCCGTTGGGGATTTGGGTAGTTTTTAATAGGGTAATTATGTGTTTAAGTCTTTAGAAAATAGGCTTAGTGAGATGGTATCCCCACCCACCCTCTCCTAGCTAAGAACTTTGGTCTACCCGATTAACTAAGTATTTGTGTTTAAATTTTTTTCATTGGAGTTTGGGTTAGGTGTCTATTGTTTGGGTAGTCAAAAGTTGTGAATTGTTTTCGAAAGTCTAGTGATCAAAAATTGAAGTTTTGGGAGTTTGTACTTATTTCATAAGGGCAAACATTTTGGTTTATGATACAAATTGTGGAGTAAGAGAGTATATGGAGCCGTTTCCTTTTTATATATGGCTAGAACTAAGAGAACTGCAAGGAAGCGTGTTATGCTAGTATTGTGAGGATAAGTTTAATGCGTTGGATTTTACTCGATATCGGAATACCGCGTTCCAAGCTTATTTTATGGTGAAGGGTCTACTTATAGGGCCCATATTTAGGGAGATTATCGCCAAGTATAGTGATATTATGGCTAGGTTCAATAGTTTGAACTATGAAGACTACTTCTACCAAGGTGAATGGATGGTGAATGCCGACTCTATGTTTAAATTGTTGATAAGGGCTTATGTGAAATGGAAAAGGAGCATGGTAATCGAAATATATTCTAGTGAAGATGATGAGGTTGAGGAAGACCCTATCCAGGACATTGAGATTGAGGAAGGCCCTAGTGAGGATGATGAGTTCGAGGATGACCCTAGGGAAGATATGGAGTCGGAAGCAAGTGTGAATAACTATGAGAAGTAGACATATTAGGCTTCTTTGATTTTTTTAGACTTTAGTGCTTCTTGAAGTTCTAGGTTGGAATAAGGCAATAAGGCCAAACAATGTTTTAAGGCTTCTTAGAATGGTTTTGCATAAACCACTTTTGGGATAGAGATGATTTGTTGGTAATTTGCGTAGGTTAATTTGGCTTCTTGATGAGGGATAATACTTACGTTTTGAGGATCCATCTTGACGTTTAATAAATTTATGTTTCATTTATTCAGAGTATGAATTGAAAATTTTAGGTTGTCTTGTGTTTCGTCATCGTTGATTAGTGCATAGAAGGCATTCGTAGTGTTAGAACGCGAGAGCGTTAAGTTTGTGGAGTTTGAATCTGTACAGCAGATGGTATTTGGCGTAGCAAACATGTTAAAATGTTGAGTTATTTTTCTCTAAATTTTTATCAGGTAGTAGACATGTTCAGGAACATGTCATAAAAATTTCAATCCTAAATAAGTTCGTGAGACTTAGATATGAATTTCCAAGGTTTGTTGTTCAATAGCAGAATTTCATAATGGCCATCTGTAGTATTTTTGAGTTTATATCTTTACAGATCTTGGATGGATCTCAAAATCTTTATGGTGGTGATTAGACACATATGACTATATCTATGTGAAATCCTATACCATTTTGAGGAAGTTGAAGTCAGTATAAGACTTGGTGAAGTTGAAGTTTCTATTCTGATGGCTTATAACAGCAGTTATGCTATTCTCTGCGTAACCTAAATTCTATAAATTATTTTGAGATTATTCTTCTTGATTATGAAATTAGACTCAGAGAGGTCAACCCATACAAAATTTGATAATTTTTCTTACCCGTTTGATCACTTTTATAGCTTTCAAAGAAGCATGAGAAATAAGATGTGTACAGTCTATGTGAAAATTGCATGTGTAGTCGACGGTATGATCAATGTGTTATAGTACTTGCTTAGTTGCTCATTACGTGACATGTATTTTATTTCAGTTGTATTCCATGATACTTATGAATGATACAATAGGTTATAATATAGGGATTTTACCAATAGACCACATCCATATAATACTAGAAATAGCTTTTACACAAATAGGGTTAAAATTTCTTACCTTTCCGAACCCGATGAATGAGGATTCAAAATAATTTTGGTAGCTAAGCAAATACCATTCAAGCAAAGTTTGTATGAGCGGGAAATAGAATAAATGAGCTCGTATCGAGGAATTGCGAAGTACATACGCATTGGGTCGGTTACGAGTTTCACAATAATGTTAGAGCAAGGAAAAGCAAGGTATACTTATAGTATGTTCAAGATAAAGGTGTTTGAGATATGTTTGGGGACGTGATTTCAAATTTGTGGTTTTAGATACCTCTCAATTAGTTTGTCGAAGTTTAGACTTTTGGGTGTTTATACGGAACCATGTGGTCGTTGAATTGGCTACTTTGGAGATTTCGGTTTATTAAATTGTTATGGAGATAGTTTTCGAGTGTTAAACTGTTGGCAGATACTAAAATATTGACTTTATATTTGGATCTCTATCGATCGCTAAAATACATGAGGAGTATAATTTTCTTTCATTGATGACAGTTTGCCACAAACATCTTATTAGAGTCTTGTTTTCCGGGGTATAGTTTTGAGCGTTTTTATCATTTATGATTGAATTAGAGTTGGGCCTCAGGGTTTCATTTTTGAACAAGTTTTGGGATCTTGATGCGTTGCTTAAAAGTCTGATCTCCAGCATTGTGCTGTCTCTTATAAATGTCGCTGACTTTTGGGAATTATTGGTTAAATTGTTAGATGGAAGTTGCTAAGTGTGTAATTGTTTGGAAGTCAGCCGTAGAATACCCTTATGGTAGAAATCCTTATGTTTGTTGTCTAATAAGATTATTCTTCAACTCTCACTGGTATGACCGTCAATCTAGTGAATCCAACCGTAGAAGACTTTCAGCTAAGCCACCCGACAAGAACACCTTTCTTGGAGGGGATGTCAATTTGAGAATTTATTGGAGAAGTCTTGGATAGGTGTGAGCATCGAGTTTTCACTTTTTTGGAAGATGGGTATACAACAACATCCTGGTTTAGATTTATTGCATTGTGGAGTCGTTACTTGATGAGAATTATTGGATTTCCAATTAAAATGTTAGTATAATGATTTAGTTGATGAGGGAGGCTAGTACCTTCCCAAGTAAAAATATTTACATCAAGGCCAATGGATGATAAAACCGCACTTCAAGAAGTGTACATTGTTGTTGGCTCACAAGACTTAGGAGGAACCTATGGAAGACCTAGGAGAAGTGAGAGACTGAATAATTAGCATGGACGATAGTGGTATCCCGCCCACCCTCTCCTTGAAAGCGTTTTGAGAACCATGTCTTTGGATTTCTCCATAATTTCAAATTTATTTTAGAGCCAACTTTAAAGTGGTTAGGGAAATGTAATCTTCGGATTCTAGTTGAAATGTCTATCAAAGAATATCGGAGTTTACCTTTTGGTTGGAGTATTTTTACCTAGTCTTGATGGATCACATTGTTGTACTAGTGTTTGTGTCTCTTCTTATCTTGTCTCGTCTATAGTTAGTGGAGGATTATATTTATATTGTTTCTTTCCGTTCTTTTCTGTAGATAACTTTAGAAGGGTAAGGAAAAAGAGGGGTATCGCTTATGTAAAATTCAAGTTGAGGGTGAGGGGCTAGGACTTGTTTGTTATTTGTTTAGACAATTGGACTTATCAGTGCGGTATCTTGGGTCACTAGAATGTTAAATATTTCATTTGGTGTCTATGCTTGAAGTCTTGCTACGTAGCTATTATTTTAGGAACGACATATTTCTTTGTTCATGGTTTGCCCTTGGAGTTACGCTAGTCGATGGGTTGTGTCATCTTTTTGTGAAAGCGTAATGTATTTGTTATTTTAATCTGATTGGAAGTTCCGATGTTCAGCCTTGGACAATCAGAAGACCTTATTTCTCGGGACAAATAGTTTCTGATGTTGTAACAGTTATTATTGGAGTTATTGATTTCAAATTTGGAAGCTTTCTACTACCTTGGTGCTGGCAATGAGATAAATTTTTAGTGTAGCCTAACTTATTATAGTATAGTCTCACGTTGGAATAGTTAACTTATAACGTTGTTTGGCGTATATGATTGGAGCATTGTCACTAAACTACTATTCGGGAAAAGGGAATGGTTATTAACCTCTAAAAGATTTGTCGAATTTTATGCTTATATTGACTTCCTTGGAGTTACATAAATCGTTGGTGTACCGGGATAAATGGGTCCGATCAGTTGTTGTAATCTTCTCGGGCGATGTACTTGGAGCTTTGTTAATAGAAATATTTTTTTAAGGATTTATCACTAAAGGTGAATTCGAATACTAGCTTGCGAGTCTCGTTACTGTTGAACCTATTTGAATATGAATAACTTGCTTGGAGCATGTGCCTCAGTATCGTATTCTTTTTGTTACACATGGTTTAATTATTTTATTTCCTTAATTTCGAGGCAAAGTTTTATCACTTATGTCATATGAAAGCAAAGGAAAAATGGAACCATGCCGCTTTAGATTCATGTACACTATTACTTCGACTTTCCGTCTTGTTAGATGAGACGTTTTGTACCATTCGAATGACAGTCCTGACCTCGGGAAGTTAGGTTTGGAGTTTTGGAGTTTCAGCTATCGTTAGGGGAACGAGATTTTTGCTTATTTATGAATCGTCTTTAGAGATATATGATTCATTTTGACGCGTTTTCATTTTTGAGGGAATCATAATCTAGAATCTTTTAATGGGGGTAAGTTTACGTTCACTGAGGGTACTTGCTTTCAAACTTGGGAGATTTTATGAACTTACTCTCTGTGAAGAGCCACTTATGAGACAATAGCAATAGTTATTTGGGTTGATGTCTGAAGCAATAAGGGTATTTTCTTTGGCACTGATTAAGTTGTGGGCGTGATCTCACTAGCCATGTTATAATCTAAATCTTGATGTAATTGAGCCACTTTGTCATTGGATGTGTATGATTAGAGCCTTGTCACTAAAATCATTGTTGAGTCATGGGATGATGTTCACGGTCGAGCTAATCTGAGAGTTATATGCTTTTAATGGTATGCTAGAAGTTCTACCTCCTGTTGAGTGGTTGTAAGAGTGTGAACTTCATTTGTTTTGATGTTGTTGTCTTATACTTGGAATGCGTGAACGAATAAAATTGTGTTATAATCTTAACTTGAATAATTGTGGTTGCTATTTTGGACTAAGATATTACTCCTATATGGAGAACACTAATATTTTGTGAGACCTACTATGGGAATGTAAGCCCAAGAATAACATTGTCCTTGGAAGATTGGTTATAAATGACCAATGAGGATTAAACTTGTTAAGTTGAATTGTAGGATATTATTGCATCTTTATAGTGCTGCATGATAAGATAAAAAATGATCAATATGAGATAGTTGTGATCCCTACCCCATAGCCTTACCAACCGGTCAGGTGATCACAAACGACAAACCACCTCACAAGAGAAGCAACATGTGGAGCGGGGGATGGTATGAGGAAGAAGGGTCCTCGCCTTTTTGACGAGATATTTTGAGTTCCGAGGACGTCACTTCTTTAAGGGGGGAAGGATAATCCTTCGGTTTTGAAGAATCGGTTTTGAAGCAAGTCATTTTAGTACATCCTTATAGTATATTGCTCATCGTGCATTAGGTTTTCATTAGTGTTTAGACCCTAAAGTGGAGACCCATACCTTAGTGGTTGTTGAGAAGTTGGTTTAAGCTTCGAGGACGAAGCTCTCTTTAAGGGGGCAAGGATGAAATATCCCGTTTTGTGTTGAGAAGTTGGTTTAAGCTTTGAGGACGAAGCTCTCTTTAAGGGGGGAAGGATGAAATACCCCGTTTTGTGTTGAGAAGTTGGTTTAAGCTTCGAGGACGAAGCTCTCTTTAAGGGGGGAAGCATGAAATACCCCATTTTGTGAATATGGGTATTTATGATAGTACCATAATTATTGAGTGGTAATATAATATTATTATAAGTATTGGGTGTTAATATGCTACTATTTTATTTTATGATATTATTTGGTGTCAATATGACATTAGTATAAGTGTTGGGAGTTAATTTTATTAGTAACAAGTTAATTTTAATACTAGTAACTACTTGGGGGTTATTATGTATTCTCCCAACTTTATAAAGAGTCTTTTATTTAACTCGGGGGTGCTAGTGACTTTTATCAAAAACAGTGGGGGTGAAAGTGTCTTTAACCCTAAAAGAAGTCATCTTCTTCCTCATCTTCTTCCATGGACGGGAGACACCATCTCCACCACCAACACCAACACTACAAATTTGTCTCCTTTTTCACTCAATTACAATCCCAATTCACTCTCAACTCATCACAGACCAATAATTTCTCACCAAGAAACCAATTTCGTCCAAAATCAAGACCCAATTCGGAATCAAGATAAACCCGGAAACTCTCCAACTCTTCGCCGTATTCTTCAATTGCAACCTATAAATACCCCCTATGAAATCAGAGAAAAACCCACACCAAAACCCAACAATCTCTCCCTCTCAATCACTCTCTCTCCCTCTCCCACCGGACGGGCTGCCCACCGCCGCCGCCGCTGCCCGTCGCCACCACCGCTGCCCACCGACGGCGTCGCCTCCGTTCCCAGCCGCGTCCTCCACCTCCGTCGTCCCATCCCCGGTGTCGTCTCTCATCGTCGCCGTCCTCTTCTCTCTCGCTGTTCGGGTAAGAACAGACCCGTTTCTCTCTCTCTCTCTCTCCTTTTTTGTTGATGTTTTGTTTTCTAATTAGTTTATTTGGTTAGTTATTAATAATAGTAGCTGGGAAGGAGACATCAAAAGGGGCAATGGCCCAGTGGTCAATTGTCAGCACTTAAAGCTTGGTGGGTTTGGGAACTAGGTTTTGGGTTCAAGTCTCACAAGAGACATTTATTTATTTTTACTCATCTTTACCTAAAAATAAAAGTATATTTTTCTTATTTATTTTTATAAGTTTGTAACAAATTAGAATAAGTTATTTTCCATTAATAAATTTGTTATTTCTTTTAAATAAAAGTTAGTTAGTTTATAACCTATATTCTCTACTAAGGCTTGTATGGTTGGGAGAAACTACTATTGGAATTAAAAGTGTTTTTGGTGTAAAATAATATGCTTCTCTACTCTAAATAATAAAAATAATAGTTTATCTAATCTTATAAGTTATATTTATGTAATTGTAACTTAGTATGTTTTTACAAATAATAAACATTAGATTTATAAAGCGTATTTTAATATAAAAGAGGTTGTTCACCTTAGCAACGGTTGGAGAGAGTTAGTAGGGATTTATTTCATTTACCTATAGGACTTCGTTTGCAATATGTTGATTAGGATATTATTAAACTTGTACGCGACAAATTTCGTTGACGAAGGATACGTCGAGTATTACAAGGAAGTGATTTGCTTTGCTTGAGATTCAAGGTAAGTAAACATGCGAGGCCTAGCGCCCATTCCTCTTTTTGTGTCAAATGTCTTCATTCCTAATTGTCTCAAAATGATTTTATGCAAAATATGTTTTGCTTGAATACTTGTTTCAAATTGAAATGTTCTATGAAAATATCACTGCAATTTAATAATCAATGATAAAAGTGGAAGAGTTGTACGGGGATGATTATTGTTGTATGGTTACTATTGGAATTGGGCGTGTTGACTTCGGTCTCTCGTCCAATTTAATTTATTTAATCCGGTTGCAAGTCCCCGGATAGCTCCTTATACTCACTCTTCTGGCCGCAAGAAGTCTGTAAGGGGGTGTCGACACTTAAGGTATTGGATGCTTGCGAAGTGGTTTGTTTTCCCCGTATCAACAAATTAACAATTTGGTTTTTGGATTGGATGGTGTTAATGAAAAATGGAATATCATGAGTTTTGGAATCCCATTATTTGGATAATGGATGTGATTTGGAAGATATAAATGAAATTGGAATCTCTCATCTTATAAAAGGGTCAAAGCTTTTACTTTCACTTTGTTTTAGCAAAACTACTACAAACTAGTTTGCAAATTACTTCTTCATCATTTTACGTGCTTGGGTGTTACTTACTCAGTAATTCCATTGAATTTGGAAACTGTGGTGTTTCTCTTTTGTTTTCTCGACCACAGGTATATATGACGGTAGCATAGCTTAGCGGGGACGCGAATCATCACGTAGACAATACTTAATATCACACTGAAAATCTTAGAGCTTATTTTAGTATCAATAATATGTAGTTGAATTGTACGCCTTTGTATCAGGCAACGGTTGGTTTTTAATAAAGTCTTGTTTCGATTCTCTGTTTTAAACTTCCTTGTATCCGGATTTAATCTCGAGTACGGAGTGACACCCCCTAGGCTTCCGGGTCGGACGTTTTGGGGGTGTTACAAGTATTAACAAAGGTACAAACGTCGACTCTTCCTCGCGACTGTTCGACATGAGAAACGGCCAAGTCAAGACGGTGATACAACGAGCCCAGTACGAGTGGGCTCAAGGCTACCTTTTGTCTAAGGGATAACCTCACTGCAATCGGAAGCACGTGCATAAAAACTCCATCATGGGGAAACCCGTCTATCTAGTAGCGCGATAACCACACGCAGATATAGCCACAAAGGGTGAAATGAAACCATTTTCCTACGACACTAATGACTGCCTCCGGGTCTTTGTCCCACCATTCACGAGCCACAGAAGGATCGACAAAGTCTTTAAAAAAGTACATGAGCCATTTTGACCAAGTGTTCTTTGGACCGGAGGATATACTTGGGAATTCTCCACATGGTTTGGTCGCTCCAAGCATCCATTTCGAGCCAGTTCTTCCCATATCCGCTATAAGGACCTTCATATCTTCAAATAATTGAATCTCGTCTGGGTCGGTCAAAGGCGCTAAGGGATCAAAGATTCCCATGCTTGGGAGATTTAGCAAGACCTCCACATCCTCCAAGGTAGGAGAAACTTCAAGATAGGAGAGATGAAAAGTGTGGGTTTTCCTGGAATACTTGGAAAATAATACCTGAAGCATGGTACTATCACGCCAGATACGGAGACCTTTGGTTGCACGAACGGCGTGAAAAATATTAGCGCGATTCAGGTCTGCCGCATAATGGCAAAGGATATGTTCTGTCCACTCCTTCATCTAGTCAAAACCCTCCATGAAGGACTGCGGAAGAATGTCACTGAAACCGTACAAGCCGACCTATACGCCAAGGCGTTGCACATCCCCAGCGTTAACCACGTCCCAATCAGACCTCACGTGTTCGGGGACAAATTGCAAGGCATCATTCGACGGGGATGCTTGGAGAGGGGACGCCATAATGGTGGTCGCCTAAAAATCATCACCCCCAAGGTAGGGGGCTTTGTACCACAATTCGCTAGGCAGTTCTGGAACTTCAGCAGCTTGGTTGGGAGCCATTGCCACAAACGCTTGAATGGATGTTTTGTTTAAATGGGAGGCAAGGCAGGAAAGTCTCAATCAAAGGCATAGAAGGGTTTAAATAAACCCCGAAGATTCGCAACCCTTGAGTACTGCTGAGTCAGCAACACGTTCGGAATCCGGAAGATTTGACGTTTGATTAGCTATCCTTGCCTCGAAAATAGGTGAATTTGGATGGCGATTGATTAACTCGACAGAAGCCACTCTTCATCAAAGGAAAAATGGTGCTTCCAAAACCCTAGGCCATCATGGCTATGACAGGGGGCTATGGGGATTCAAATTCAAAATTCAAAAAGGCTTGCGTGAGCTTCACGCACGGTTGATTTTGCGCGAGTGCACAACAGAAGAGCGCGTGACAATTGCGCAAAAGGGGGCTATTGTAGATACTTCTTTCCAGACAGACGGATCACCGCCACGTGGCAGCGATCCAGCACACCTAGATGTGCTCCATCCACACTGGATCACCACCCGTGCTGATCCTCGTGGGGGCTACGAGACAGGGCCCCCGCGCACCATAACACGGGACTTGTAGGGACTTAGTGGTTTGGAGGCTAGGGTAAGGTCCGTCGCGCGCATGCGACAACCAAGCTTGTGCGCGACCTCTGGTAATTGACTGAGTGATCCTAGGCTTACGTGTCCCATCAATGCGGCTGATCTCATAACGGTCTTCGATACTTGCGGGCAGATGCGTAACGGTTCCTATATACATGGTCGAACGTGCCGTTGGGGGTCTATCTTTAAGCCGCCATTTATGGTGCATTAACCCCTCAATGGTCACTTCCCCACTATATATAGGATCGTTAGCTCTCCGTTGCGATAGAAGACATATTGGTCCAGTACCATAGCTTACTGTCTCTCTCTCACAAGCAGTTACTAGTGCTTGCTCTCTCCCTACACACACCTTACAACTCTCTGTGTCCTCATTCTCTACTTGAGGTGTACACTTGGATATCTCTTGAGGATTTCCTCGTACACAGTCATACAAGCATGCATTCTTTGAATAAACTCATCTCAAAAGATCTGGTAAGGGGATTGACAATCCTTAAATTCAAAGATAATGAGTTTTGCAAAGCATGCACTCAAGGCAAACAAACTAGAAGCTCATTCAAGCCAAATAATTTTGTAAGTACCTCCAGACCCTTAGAAATGTTGCATATGGACTTGTGTGGTCCTATGAGGGTTCAAACACCCAGAGGTAAGAGATATATGCTTGTTGTAGTTGATTATTACTCTAGATAAACTTGGGTTATGTTTATTAGAGAAAAGTCTGAGGCATTATCTGAATTTTTTAAACTTTGCAAGGAGCTTCAAACTTTGAAAAACGTACCTGTTCCATCTATTAGAAGTGATCATGGTAGGGACAACTTGATTTTGATTTATTTTGTGCAAAGCATGGTATCTCACACAACTATTCTGCACCTAGAACTCCTCAACAAAATGGTGTAGTTGAGAGGAAAAATAGGACTCTTGAAGACATGTCTAGAACCATGTTACTTGAAAGTAATTTGCCAAAATCTTTGTGGGCATAAGCTGTTAATACTGCCAACTATGTGCTCCATAGATGCTTGATCAGGCCAATTTTGAAGAAAACCCCTTATGAACTGTTTAAAGGCATGAAGCCTAGTGTTGCTTACTTTAAACCTTTTGCCTGTACTTGTTTTGTGCATAACATTGACAAATATAATCTTGGTAAGTTTGATGCTAGAAGTGATGAAGGCGTGTTTCTTGGTTTTTCTCAAACCAGCAAAGCTTACATGGTTTACAATAAGATATCTAAGATTGTAGAGGAGAGTATTCATGTTGTTTTTGATGAAAGTATTGATGATTCTCTGAGTGGAAGTTTTGCAGATCTTAGTTTGAATAAATATGAGGCTGATGAAGACCTTGAGAAAGTCAGCAAAAGCAAAACTAAGCATCAAAAACTTTCTGAAGAATCTCAAGGACTTGAACCCCCTGCTTAGCCAAAATCTCAAAGCCTTGAGACAGAGACTGACAGGAAATATGATGCTCCTTCTACGGTATCAAGAAATTAAATCCTTGAAGGTCCATACACTTGGACACCCAGAAATAAGTTCAAATATCTCTCAGATCATCCTGCTGAGAATATTACATAAGATCCAACAACTGGAAATCAGACAAGAGGAAAATTGAGAAATCTATGTGCATTCAGTGCTTTTGTATCACTCATTGAGACAAAAAATTCAAAGGAAGCACTAGAGGATGCAAACTAGATCATTGCAATGCAGAATGAGCTGAATGAGTTTGAAAGGAACAAGGTCTGAAATTTGGTTCCTAGACCAAAGGATCAATTAAATGATTGGAACAAGATGGGTGTTCAGAAATAAGCTTGATGAAAAAGGTAAGGTTGTGAGAAACAAAGCAAGACTGGTTGCACAGGGATACAATCAAGAGGAAGGTATTGATTATGAGGAAAAATTTTCCCCTGTTACAAGGTTAGAAGCTATCAGAATACGTCTTGCGTTTGCATCACATAATCAACATAAACTTTTCAAATGGATGTCAAATGTGCTATTCTGAATGGTTACCTATAAGAAGAAGTATATGTTGCTCAACCACCAGGTTTTGAAAATGACACATTTCCTGATCATGTTTACAAACTGGACAAAGCATTATATGGACTTAAGCAAGCCCCAAGGGCTTGGTATGACAGACTCTCAAAGTTTTTGCTAGAAAATGGTTTTAAGAGAGGTAGGGTTGATAAAACTCTTTTTTTTTTATCAAAAATCAGGAAAAAGATACGTTAGTTGTTCAGATATATGAAGATGATATTCTTTTTGGTGCTACTAATGATGCTCTTTCAAAAGAGTGTCTAGTGTGCAGGGAATTTGAAATGAGCTAAATGGGAGAACTGAATTTCTTTCTTGGACTTCAAGTACTTTAAATGAAGAAAGGAATTTTTGTGCATCAAGGAAAGTACATCCTGGACTTGTTAAACAAGTATAACATGTCACATTCCAAGGTTGTAAAGACCCATATGAGTTCATCATTGTCTTTAGACAAGGACACAACTGGTAAGAGTGAAAATCAGAAAGAATATAGAGGTATGATTGGTTCACTTTTGTATCTAACTGCTAGTAGACCAGATATTATGTTTAGTGTGTGTATGTGTGCAAGGTTTCAGGCTGATCCTAAAGTAAGACATTTAATTGCTGTGAAAAGGATTTTTAGATATTTGAATTGAACCAAAGACTTGGGGCTTTGGTATCCAAGAAGGACTAACTTTTTGTTGAGTGAATATTCAGATGCAGACTTTGCAGGATACAAAGTAGACAGAAAGAGTACTTCTGGATGCTGCCAGTTTCTTGGATCTTCAATGATAAGTTGGCATTCAAAGAAGCAGAATTCAGTGGCTTTGTTAACTGCAGAACCTGAATATATTGCATCTGGAGCCTGCTGTTCACAAGTCTTATGGATTGCACAACAGCTAAGAGATCATGGATATGATTTCAGAAATATGCCTATCAAATACAAGTGCCATTTCAATATCAAATAACCCAGTACAACATTCAAGGACAAAGCATATAGATTTGAGAAATCATTCTCTTAGAGATCACACAGAAAAAGATGACATTGTTCTATCCTTTATTTCTACTTATAAGCAAATAGCTGACATTTTCACTAAACCACTGCCAGATGAGATGTTTGCATCCCTAAGGCTTGAATTGGGTATGTTAAACAAGGATTCTTTGGTTTAAGGGGAGAAATCAGTTACTATGTGCAGTATCTGTGTGATTTCAAAGCCTTGAGATAATATTTTCTGGAGCCTTGAAAATATAGCTCAAAGCTTTGAAGTTTCTGTATTACTCTGAAACTTCTCAAAGCTTTGAACTACTGTTTCACTGCTGTGATGAGTGGATTTGCATTATCTTTAAAAAATAGGATCATGAAAAATTGTGTGTTATCTTGTTAGATAATTACAGAATCTTTTCAAATGTTCAGAGATTGTTCAAAATATCTACAAATATCTTGAAAGTCTTTTGAAATCTTTTTGCATGCAAATCTCCTACTTTTAGTCAAACTCATCTACCTACTTAAGCCAGCTTCATGACTTATTTTCTCTCATTCTCTACTTCAATCTCTTTGTCTCTATCTCTCTCTCTTTCTCCCCATTATCTCAATCTCTCAAACCCTAACCCAATGGAGAGAAAATCTGAAAGGATCAAGCAGCTAGGTCAGACCTCCAACAAGAGGGAGAAGAGAAAAGCTAACAAAAAGATTACCTTTCATGGATCAGACTCAGAAGACACGGCTAGTGTTCCTGAGACTTCACCCCCTTCAAAGAAGACCAAGAAAGGGAAGGAAGTTCAAGAAGAAACTAGGGGTGGGTCAGATTCAGAATCTGCAACAGAGAAGGTAGTGAAAGAAAAGGGGGAACAAGGATCAAGAGGAGGAGTCAAGCAAGAAGAAGAAAGAAGTGATTGCTGAGAAAGAAAAGAAGAATGTACCTTCTACAAAGGAGAAGAAGGCTGGTGACAAGAAAACAAAAGCAACCCCAGCGAAGAAGGTGAAGAAACCACTGAGAAGAAGAGGGTTAAACACAATGTAGTAAAAACCAAGAAAGCCACAAACTTTGGTAAGAATCTCTTGCCTGAATCTTGGTTTGTTAATTATGATGTCAAGAAGGTATGGATGGATGGATATGCATCTTCAAAAGTTTCTTTTTGCAGTATGATAAGTTCTGATATATTGGAGATTTTAGACTTAGACTACATTAAGAACTTGAGAAGTTCATATGTTGGAAGTATGTTGAACCCACCCTCTGAAGTCTACCCTAGGTTAACCAGACTGTTCTATTTGAATCTGGTTCAAGAGCTTGATGATAGTGATAGATATATCCTAACCTCAAAGGTGGCTGGTGTGGGCATTATGTTTGATTACAAGGTGTTCTCCATAGTTTTGAGAGTGCCTAGGAAGTATAAGGTTGGTGACTATCCTAATAAAAAAGATATCCTAGAGAAAGCCAAAGCTATGTTTTTCTTGGTGGGAACAACTTCTGAACCCAAGCAGTTCACACATTCAGTGTTCAACTGTGAAGCTAAATTCCTATTTTCCATTATTATGAGGTGTGTGGTACCCAGGGAATACTCCAAAGAGTTGGTAACAGACAAGGTTTTGTTCCTGATGTACTTGATTTGTCAAGGGTTTGAGGTAGACCTTCCTACTGTGGTGACGGAACACATGGTTTACTGTGGGACTAGGACTAGAAACCACTCTCTACCCTATGCCAATGTTTTACCACTGGTTTTCAAACATTTTGGAGTGTCTTTGAAGGATAAAGATAAGATTACTACTGGTTTTGGGGTAGTTGATGAAGCATCCCATCAAAGGATTAGGATTGTGTATACTTCTGAGGGAAAGTGGAAGTTCTATTCAGAGTTGAGTGCTAAGGAGCTGAAGAAAAAGGAGTTCATCAAACCTAGAGCTGCTTCAACCCCTAAGTTTCCTGGTAATCTGGATTTCTCACAGATTATAGATAGGGTTGAGGTTTTGGAAGATGGTGTATAGGATTTGAGATAGGGATTGTTTTACTTGTCCAATGATCTGACTAAGTTCAAAGGTTTGGTGCTTAATAAGCTTGACTCGATCATCAAAGGTTTTGATCTAGAGAAAGTGCCTTCTTCAGAAAGCAGAGATATCAGCATTGAATCAGAAGAAGTTCTGGGATAAGCTCTCAAGAAACAAGAGAAGAAGAAAGGTATTCATGTTGTTCTGACATCAAAGGATCTCTTTGATCAATCTGAAGAGGAGGAAGATGATGAGGAAACTGTTGCAGATAAAGATGAAGAGGAAGCTGCTAATCTGGACAAATTGGTTAATGAGGTTGTTGAGAAGATGCAAAATGAGGAAGCTCATGGAAATAAGGCTGAAGAGCAAGGAGAGCAAGCTGATGAACAGGCTGAAGATGCAGAAGTCTCATAAGAAGAAGAACAAGAGACTCAGGGCAAAGGCAAAGGAACAACAAAGTCTAAAAGATCTTCAAAGCCTTCAACCTTATCTCTCTATTTTTTCTACACTTTTCAGTCCTGAAGCTTCGGTTATTATTCCTATTTTCTTTTAAATCTCTGAACAGATACAACATTTTCTTCAACTATTTTGATGAAAGTCAAAAAGGGGGAGAAGATTATGTGTTAGATTATGGTGTTATTTTAATGTTTTTAGTAGTTTTATGATGTTTAGTATCTAGTTTTATGGTGTGTAATAAATTCTGGATCTGGTAGATGTTTATCTATGCTATTCTGTGGTTTTTGAATTTATGTTATGTGGTTTATTTACTGCTGTTTGTAAGTTGCAGGATATCAATATTCAGATAATGTGTTTTGTCTTTCATTAAGGGGGAGATTGATAAGTCTGAAGCTCATGGATATTATGATGTGAAAATACAGGCAGAGAGCTTAGCTCCTTGATGATGCCAAAGCTTCAAAGCTTTGAGCTACTGTAGCAGTTCCTATATGTTGTATTATACTATTTTGTGCAGGTTTTGGTTATGTTTTGATAATGATTGGTTTAATTATATAATTATATTCAGCAATCTATGTTCTAAGATGATCACCGCAGGATTAAATTGGATTGAAAATCCATTATACATTCTGGTGAAGTTAGCAGGTAAAGCTTCAAAGCTTTGAGATATTCTAGTCACTCTTTACTGCTAAGTTCTACTAACCATCTTTCTGTGTGCATATGGATTCAGTGTTACTTGGATC
Organism: Linanthus parryae; assembly: GCA_023055425.1. Classification (NCBI taxonomy): domain Eukaryota; kingdom Viridiplantae; phylum Streptophyta; class Magnoliopsida; order Ericales; family Polemoniaceae; genus Linanthus; species Linanthus parryae. The sequence continues at coordinate 3,333,701 of JALGPY010000015.1, forward strand.
TTGTTACATGCTGTTAATTTTCTATTATTGTGGACTTTATATTGATTACTTGATATGTTCATGAGATTGAATATACTTGTTAACTCAAAACTATCAGCAGAGAAGTCTAGCATAATTTTCTCTTTAATGGTTAGCTGCTGGTTCAAGCAGATCTCTTTGCTAGATTGTATTTTTATTTGTTTGATCTTGTTTGCTAAGTATTTGCAGGTTTTTTGGACTCTCCAACGTCCATAAACAGATCAGCAATGTATTCAAATTAAGCTGTTAACAGGAGCTTATCAGATAGGAGATATTTTAGGAATTCTGTTCCTGAAATCTCTCAAGTTAGTTGCAGACTCAAAACAGCTACTTAAGTTTGAATTGCGGAGACTTATTTGAGACACAGAGGTCGTGATTTGAAGAGGGAAATCATCTGGGAAGATCAATTACATACATCTATTCAAATCATTCACAGATTCAATTCAAGCAGGCTGAAGATCTTTCAAATCCAGAAAAACTCTTACAGGCTTTAAACATCTTATTCTTTCTGAGTTCTTCTCTCTGTACTTAATTGTATCATTTATTCTTCATCTATAAAACCTCACTAAACTTAGTAGTTTGGTTGTTCAAGTGAAAAACAAGAGGTTCTTATTGTTTCAACAGGTTGTAGCCTGTAACTAGATAGGTTGGGAACCACAAGCTGTATAAGTGTAAGGTAGCTCACTTAGGCTTGATATCTAGGGCTAAATCTGGGTGATTAATAAGTTGTGTTTGAATCTTGGAGGGATTAGATCCCTCAGGCAGATACTAGGTCCAATTGTGACTGAACTCTATAAAATATATGTGTTCTTACTATTTACTTTTGTTGCATTTACTTACAGTTTAAATTGGAAGTTTCAAAGCTTTAAAGCTTTCCAAGTCTCAAAGCTTTGAAGCTCTATACTCTGCTGCTATATCTTTAAGCTTCTCAAATTTCTTTCAAAGCTTCGAGGTATCAACAGCTTATTCTAATTAAGTTTCAAAAAACTTGAGTTTTGGCAAAAGCTAGCATACTCTATTCAACCCCCCCCCCTTTCTAGAGTATTTTTATACCTGTTTACACCTACATTACACACTTTCAGAATGAAACCTTAATTTGGGATTGAATTTAATCACCTGTTCTTAACGATCCTAGCATGATAGTTGCTGTGATACCACTTGTTAGATCAAATTCAAACTTCATTTAGATTATCTAAAGGCAGAATCATAATCTACAATACATAAATTATCATCTAGAATAGCCAAGAACATAAGAACTTTAAATGAGACTAACCTCAATCCATAGCTAGCGTATTGTCTTCAATGTCATGATGATCTTGAGTGGACTGCTATCTTCCAACCAAAACTCGGATCAGCTTCAATGATCTCTCTCAATGGGAAGAATGAGACTAATGTATTCGAATGTGTTGGGGATCACATCCCTGATAGTCTTTATATACTAAATTGATGAGGCCCCCATAACCCTAATCAATTAGTAATGGGCTACACATTACAAATCCCACGTCACTTTATGTTCCTACGAGCCCAATTATTAATTAGATCAATTTAGTGGCCCGTTTATTTGACAGCTCAATAATATAACTGCTAATAATTTCATTTTGGCCCACAAAGAAATAAAATTTCCCAACAGGAGCAACTTAATAAATCTTCCGAATACTTGTGATCGTATGATCAAGACTTTCTGAACGCATGATCACCTGGGTTTGCTGAGCTTGAGAGCTTGATTCAAGGCACTAGTTTAACAAGTAGAAAGAGGTAAAAGAAGGATAGAGGTTGAAGATGAAGATGAATTTTTCCCCTATCGAAAATGTAGTTTGTAGTCAGCGATGAGGTGATGGAGACAATTCATGAGATGGAGGAAGTGAACCTATACCATAATGAGGTAGCACACATATTTGCTCACCAGTCCTTACGGTTTTAAGGCTTACAATTTTTTTCCAAAAGCCTATTTGGGCCACTAATGTACTGGATGCAGGGAACTTCAGTGTATCACCGAGTACTACCAACTTCCGATCATGTGGGCCTTCTAGTAAAAGCTCAGTGGTGCGAAAAAAATCAGCACAGGCGAAAGCGTTTTCAGTTTTAGTCCTTCTGGACTTCGAGCCAGAACTGAAGGACCTAAGATAGAAGAAGGGTGGAACCGAATTGATTATGTTGATAGCAAGCTATGATCAGTGGCTACCAATTTATAGACTTGGGAGAAAGTATAGTCGGCAACATCAGACGAAAGATCCAAGATTTCAAGACGCAACTTCAAGAGATGTGGAATAAACAACATGATTTTACAGCACTTTACGGCAGCAAAAAGATATGAAGACCGAGCTCAATAGTTTTTTATCACATAGAAGAGGAGCTTTTGCATCACAGAAGCCATGCTCTGTGGCTCCATCATGGAGACAGGAACACGAGCTTCTTTCACCAAAAAGCTTCAAATCCCAAGTCCAGGAACCGCCTTCGCAGGCTGTTGAACGGGGATATGTGGGTTGAATCCAAAATAGACATTTGTGAGATTCTGGTTGATCACTTCTCAATTGTGTTTCATTCTTAGCATCCCTCGGCTGAGCAGATCACTAGATTCACACAACATGGCCCCTCTCTCGTCCCAGATGAGAGGAAGACCGTTATGGACCGAGCCCATACCGCCGATGAAATCACCCTTGCTTTGAAGGGTATGAACCCCCTCAAAGGCCCATGTATGGACTAATTCCATGCTCTTTTTTATCAGAAGTCACTACAAAAAATTCTGCCTCCGCTGACAGCAAAAATTGTCGCTAGAAAGACCAAATATGTCGGTAGAAATTCTATCGGCAAATAATTTTTTGACGGAAAATGGTCACTACAAGTCGGTCGTTAGTATTAAGGCCGACAAATCTCAATTACATCGGCAGAAGAAAAAAAAGGCGACGTCATTTTTTGTCGACAGTTTAAATCTAACAACAAACGTTTTCTGTCGCTAGTACAACTACCGACAAGTAATTTTAGTAGATTATGTAGATAAGTGACAAAATTATTTGTCACCAGTAGATATGATCACATCGTCATGGTGACATACGTGTTTGTCGCCTATATCACGACCAAATAAAAAAAAATGAAAATGTTTACTAATATGCAGACATGCACCGAAAATTCAAACACTACTCAAACATATATGCACATTGTGCTCAAATTCAAGATCAACCCTCCAAAAGTGGGATTTTTTACATCACAAACAAAAATAATACTGCATAATAACTATTTTGCATCGTTAGCCGAGTTAAAAAGTCATACAAATTAAAGAATCGTACAAATTAAAGCAGTATTAAGTTAACAAAACAAGTAGCTTGTGTTTCAAAGTTCAAAAACTATTACATCTCGAGGAATCTGAAGCAGGAGATCTTGTATATAGTTTTTATGTTCAGTTTCTTCCTGGCTTTCCTCAGCTCCAATAGAATTGTGCTCTAAGGCCGCCAGCAGCTTCATGCTTTCTATCTCACATTGGTACTCCAGTGCAACAGATGACATTGATTCCTCCAATTTCTCAATACATGATGATGAATGATCAAGACTACAAATTTCAGAATCAGAAACTTCACATGTGCTAACCTCTTTTGCATTCAGCTCCAATCCAAGTCGATGTCCAAAACACTCCTACTATTTTCAAGATATTGAATGTAGGTATCTATGTGCGCTTTGGTTGAGCAAATAGGAAGTTCCTAGTTCCTAATATTTCCAAGATATTAATAAAATGCAATACCTCTTAACATGGAATACACAAATGAAAGTTATACAGGTATTATATGTTCTCAGAAGTTGGGTGGAAAGATAAAAGAGGTATAAACGGGTTTTCAGAATTGACAATGACAGAGAGAGAGAGAGAGAGAGAGAGAGAGAGAGAGATACCTGCCGGAGGAGATGCCCTAGCTACTTGCTGCCCAGTTTTCATGGTCCGAGGCTAAAAATATGGAAAACAATAAGTAGTAATTAGAAACTCTAAAAAACATATGTCGCAAGGACACATAAAAATTACTGATCAGAGTTACAGTGAAGCTCAATCATGTCACCTAAACCAAGTCTGGCAAATGCTCTCACTCCTCATACCAACTGAAGTGAAATCACAAAACGCTGCAGCAACTCGCTGTAATAACAATCATTGTGACGTGAACTCAAGCAAACTCGCAGGCAAACAGATCTGCAACAATACCCCAAAAATCAGAAATTCGTGAACCCAAAAGACGAACAATATGAAACCTAAGTTTGAAAGTAACAGTTGAAACTTATTGTGGGTTTGTTTGGCGCAAGAAAGAGGGGAGTGGAATGTATTTTGGATGTAGCTTTAGGCGTACAGGGATCTTTTCCTAACGTCCATTAGTGTCTTTCTGTTACAAAGGGGGCATTGTTTCATTTGTCAGCCAAGGGGACATTGTTTCCTAACATCATCATTATCTCTAAACACAGAGGGTGGAATGTCATTTACCAGACCAGGCAAGAATTAAATATACAAGTACCGCAAATGAAATAGGAATCAGTTTAGCTAACAGATATTCATACCTTGAGAATCTCACATGCTACACCTTTTTTGTAGTGTGCCTTTAACCAATCTAGTTTCAGTTGAATGCAAAACTCAGCATCAACTAAAGCAAGAGCTCCATTATCCAAGCGAGCCCAGCACAAGCTTCTGTTCGAATACCCTGTTGCATCCATCGGATAACACTGGATTGCCTGCATATAAAACGACAGGGGAACACAAACTCCACATAAATCCTATTTCATTCCGGTTCAATTACTACATACGGACAACACCACAGTCAATATCAATTTATCACCAAAACAGAAATAACCGGCATACCCTACTGTACCAAAATAGGGCAACATAATAATCTTTTTTCTTGAATGCTTCTGCACCCTTGGTCTTTGTCTCCATAAAACTATCTTTCTTCTTTTGCTCCCTCTGCCCATTTGAACACTGCTAATATAATTTATTATTCCACCAAGAGTCCAGTTAGGGATACTTGGAAGAGGGAAAGTCCTAAGCAAGAGAATCTTTACACCCTCATGATAATGTTGATAGGCTGAAATTTCCAGTGATGTCATACCTTCCTATAAGGAAGTAACGAAGTAGAACAATCAGAAACTAGACACAATGCAAGAGAAGAGAAATAAAATACCAGTTAACGTGAACCAATTACGAACATATTAGAGTTGAAATGAACATACACCAATCAGATAAGTGACAGAGGAAAGAACAAAATAATTTAAGGCAATCAAACATAGCAATGCAATAATAAGTACCTGCCTTGGTGTAATTGTATGCATTTGCCTTGGCTGGCCTGCAAGATTCCAAATCATTAAAATATGCAAATTATAATTTGATACTGTCATGGTAGTAATACTGAAGCAGTTTTGAATCATTGATCATTTACACCTTGATATAGGATGAAGTTGCATACCACCACGTATAACAGCTTCACTCCAAAATCTACTCTTCTCTTTGAGGTTAAACAAAGAGAAAACTGATGACTTTCCTGACTTTCTACTTCCAGTAGATCCATCCGACCTGGCTATTAGTAACTGGAACAAAGTTTTCAAACAATCACTAAGCCTATAGTTCTTAAATAACTAGACAAAGGTAAACTGAAACAGCATACACGAGTCTTGCTGAAACTACTGGGAATAACTAGTTCCACTGATCATTCAATCACTTACTACATCAAATCAACTGCAAGTAATTGTAAATAATTCAGGATATCATACTCGACTTCAAGACAATTGCTTATCATTCAATATAATTATTACTATAGAGTGCCATGTTCTTCCTAAACCAGTCCAAGTGTAATGCAGAAGCTCTTGTCATAGACTACTAAAAATGAGCAATACCCTTATGCACGAAACTAAGCATTCTGAAGCATGACGACTGAAGCATTGCACATAACGGTGAAATATAACGATTAAATAGATTATTGAACAACTACCTCAGATAATGATCTTTATAGCCATAAAATTGTAAGCTGGCATGCCTCCTAACCCAAAATTGAATTCAACCATAGTATACAACTCCATTCTAGCAAAACTAAAACAACACTGTAGTCAATCTGAAAACCATCTGAAGTTCCAACGCCAGAGTAACCTATAGTTTCAAATTGAAGTTACCCATAATAATTGCATATTAAAAACTTAAATCATGAATTGCAGCAGTACCCTCAATGATTAATCCTTCAGACACTGACTATGCAAGCAAGTTCTGTCATCTCTGTTCACAAGTTCACATTTTACTTAACATAGTTTTTGCGAAAAAACAAGAACAACTTATTTTACCTCCATATTGAAAGAAAATTGTAAGGAACGATCCAGAGAACACCATGGATAGACACAAAATAGTAGCATTACTCAATTTCCTGATGGGTAAGGGTTTTTCAAGGTAGTCTATGATGATAATAGTATGTAAATGCATTGACATAACATCTACATTAGATAGTCACGCCCTACTCAAATTCATAGATGCTCAAATTCTCGGCTGAAGCCAATCCCTTTCTTCAATACCTTGATCGACAATGCATGATTCTCCCTTTTTATGTAGCTTAGTACTTGCCAGTGTCATTTATTCAATGTACTATTTTAGTCTAGTGTTTTATTTCCTCTAACAACCATCACTAGAAATGAAATAGTAATGATAGCTTGAGAAAGAAAAAACATGTGCTTCTCGTGATTACCTATTTTCACCATGTGCCTACATGTACTTAATTTTGATTTAAGGTCTGGACTAAGATGCATATAAGGGATATAATCGACAATTCATATGGTGGGCCGTTGTTTATAAAAGTACAAACACTTAACAATGAAATAATTATGCAACCGACAACCTTACTCTTAGTCATAAACCACCGTAGCCAAAGTTCATAAAGAAAAAATGAGATGGATTAATCAATAATTTGAAGTATAACCTCCAAAAGCACTGTGTAGTAGGGATTGAAGCTATACCTACTTCATACTTTTTGCTGTCGATGTCAATACCAATAATGCCGGATGCATCAGCTGTCTTTGCACCCTCTGCTACCTACCAAGTTCAAGTTAAGTAAATCAAGCCACGTCAGTATAATCACACATACCACATGAAACTATATCTGATACTACTTACTGCCAGACCAATAGTACCAAGGCCAAAAATGGCAACAATGGAACCTGATTCTACTTTTGCTGTGTTCCATACTGCTCCAAGGCCTATAATACAGAAAGCATTATGGCAATCAATTAAATAAGAAGTTCAAAAGTGCGCAAAGGAATTTATATAGTAGATAAATACTAAGTCACATTCATGTCCTTCTTGGATGGTTGTCGTATCAAGCAAAAGTGGTTATGCTGGACATAGTTGAGGAGCCTCATATCATAGAATGCTGTCAGATTTATCAGAAAAAATAGAGGGTAAGTCACATTCATGCCATCGACAGTACCTTAAAACAGAATCTGCAGTGTCAAGGAAAAAACTTATCTTACTATCAAACTAACAAAGTTGAGCTAAAGCTAATTGGCATAACTAATGACATACATATTCAAAAACAGTAAAAGTATTTAATCGTTTGTGCATCATAGATATCCAAAACAAAGTATCTCCAACCCACCTGACACAGTGGAAAATGCATAGATGGTACGGGGATCGAAAATCTGAGCATGGACAGGAAGAGAGACTACCTGAAGGGCTAGAGCTTATTCACCTTTCAGCCCAAAACTTCTCCCATGTGCTTAATCCCTGAAGAAACCAAACTAATTAAGTCAAGAAATTGCAGAAACTAAGTGGATAATTCCTTAGATACACATGAATCAAACTGTTATGGCCTCACGGGCTCAACATCAATATGGCTGCAGCCTTCTCTACCAATAAACGGGTGCATCAGCTCATCAAAAAGTGGGTGATTACATTTACACTTCGTTCTAAAATCCTATTTTACAATTTAAGAATAAATTTACCAAATAGAGAACTCAAGAAAGTGCAATCCAACTTGCAGAAATGAGTAAACTATTCCACCATCAGGATTATTAGAAAGAGAAAGAGAACTTGAGAATGTCATTCAATAAGGGGATTCAGAAGTGCGAGCCAAAGGCTACCCGATTTTAAGAATCCTAACAACTACCTAAAAACTGCAACTCCGCTGTATTTTTCTCTTTTAGATGTTCAAGGAATATGTATATCATTTTTGAGATATCATAATATCCTCTAAAACACATAAACACTGAAAGAACATAGATAGTATTCTAGTAACGATTCCAGCTCACGAAATATCAGGACTTAAACGAGTATCCATATGTTTAAATTGGATATCACAATCTTCTTATGAAAAAATAGATTAATTTCAAGACAGAACTTTACAGTGAAAGGTATAAGATCATGGAGAACACCATGAAATCTCAAAATACCCAACCAACAGCAGTCTGAAACTAAAAAATCACTCCAAAAGAAAGAACACGGAAATTCTAATTTTAATAAAATCTGCTGGAAACCTAAAAACATGAAATAAAAAAAATACCCTTGCAAAACTAAACCTAGATCGGTAACTTGCAGCCCCAATTCCGCAATTCAAACTCGAATTGGGTCACTTTATTGTAAAATACAATCAATCGAAACATGGTCTTTCTTATGGGGAGTGATTTTTCATGTGATGGAAGAGAGAATCATGAGATTTACAGTATACAAGAAAGGAATACGAAGAGTCAGAGGGATACGAGTTACGTACCTGAAGGCCGGGATCGGGTAACAAGAAACCCTTCCAGAGACGGTCACATAGTCGTCGTTGAGATGGGGTCGTTGAGATTGAGTAGAATTTTTATCGATCGTTTTGAAGAACGGATCGCGCGATTGAAGATCGGATCGTGCGATTGTGAGAAAGGTTTCAGAGAGAGAGATGCGTGGAGTGTGCGATGTCTACTGTCTGAGTGTAAAGATGAAAGAGACGTTCAAATGGCCGGCGCAGAGGATTCGATCGATCGAAGATGGGATGGCCAGTTGATGGGATTGAAGGAATTGAAGGTTGGGAATCGATCGACGCAGAGGAGCCCGAGGGTTGTGTGAGAGAGTATGAGTGTAGAGAGTCTGATCGTAAAACGTGTGTTAGTGGGAATTAATTTTTTATTCCCTCATTTTTTTTGCAGGAGTTGACAATTTTGTATGTCACCATATAATTAATTGTCAAAACTTAAAAAGTTAGTCACAATAATTGACTAAATTTTTAGGTACAATTGAATAAAAACCAAAAGGTCAACAAAAAAAATCACATGCATCGAAAAACACAAATATTGTCGATTAATCGCGCATCTAGCTACATAAAACCGTCTGTCAACAAAAAAACTGTCAACAAATGTCATATTTGTTGTAGTGAGTGTCGAAACATTATTCGCCCATACATTCTTAATATGTGTCTTTCAGTTCTTAATGATGGTTGCAATCTAAAGAGTTCGAATGAAACTCCCAAAACGCAGGGGGAAAGGCGGCGGCAGCGGCGACGCAGGTGGACGTGCGGCCTCTGCCGCGTCTGTCTTTTCCAACAATCGACGAGCAGACCTTTGAATCCTCACAATTCTCCTGTTCTTTACCCATGAATCCTATGTCGAAGAGGAATTAAAACCAAAATTCTAGATGAACGAGGGTTTAGAGAGTCTATATATAGAGAGTGAGTTTAGGGAGAGTCGTTGATAAGTGAACTGAGAAGAAAACAGTGAGGGTGTAGAGATTTTAGAGAGAGATAGTATAGGGAGAGAAGTGAACTGAGAAAATGAAGAGTTTTGAAGGGCTGATGCTACTTATATAAGGGTAGTGAAGTCTTTATATCCTCATTAACAGAAAAATACCCCCTGTCGCACAAAAATGAAACCACAATGGAGTATACTGCACCATTTTAGACCTTAGCGGGGTCTTTCGCATAAACCCCCAAGTACAGGGGGTAAAATACAATTAATCCAAAAAAATGCAGAGGGAAGTTTAGTATCTTTGGGAAAAAAAAAAAAAAAAAAAAAAAAAAAAAAAAAAAAAAACCCTAGGGGGACGGACATGATTGATCCGTGGAAGAAAAAGGGCGGGGGAAGCGGTCGACGGACATATCTTCTTCAACTTGCTCTCTCCGTCTCTGCTGCTGCTACTGCGGCGGTGGCGGTGGCGGTTCTTAATTCTTCTCGAATATATATGTAATTATGTATGATAAGTTTACTAGTTGATGGTTCTGTTGTGGGTTTTCTTTCAATCCTATAATACTTTCAAGCTGTCCCCACCTGCATTCGTGTTTAATCATGCCCGAGATAATCAAGACTACCCCAATGGCTAGGAAAGGCAAGCACATTTTTGTGGCTTATGCCCAGATAATCAGAAGCTGTAATCACGTGGCTCAACCAATCCAAGGAGGTTTCGTGCAATTAATTAACGATCCTGATCAGGGCTCAAGACCCTGACTTTGCATAATGTAACTGAGCAGAGAATGATGGATAAAATATCAGATTGCATCAAATACTTTTGCAGATGCATCGACACACAGGTAACTTTTTTCACATTAGAGATTGAGCAAAATATCCATTAATTGATACAACAATAATTAACATGCATATATGTGTTTTATAGCATATGTATGTCGAGAGATACATGTGTTGTTTCTATGTAGAAGCGACCCGTAAGACAAGCACATTTTGTGTTTCGACATGAATAATGATGAGTTGCTTGCCTAAGCGATATTTGTTCATGGGACGTTTGGCTTTTACCGATTACATACAGTTCTTTTCTTTTTGATGTGTACCTAACATCTGAACCGTCAGCACTGTGCATCACTAGGATTTTTCAGCAAGTATAATGCCGATTTGCTAATCCTGACAAAAATCAACCAATTCGCTTATCTTGGAAAAATGAATCATGTCTAGTAATGCCACGGAATTCATTGCGAGGTTGATCTAGTACTTCTACAAATCGGTATGTAAATTGAACAATGGCTGTTTGCTGAAGTGGGAAGTTGTATTGTTGTATCTTTGTTACTTGGTCTGTTTCTTATGGTTTGTCCTACTTTGACTTTTTAACCCGTAACTTGGTCACTCTGACTCGGTAGTTTAGATAGCAAAACGACATAATTTTTTGACAATTTTTTTATAGTGGCGTAGAGAAAAGTTAACTCTACGAGACCATGCAAAGATTACGAAATTCTTGTATTATTTTGTTGATCAAATCACTATGTCAAAGTGACTCAGTGAATAGTGACAAAAAGTGAAGTAGGCTGAAAGAGAAGAAACAGATGTAGTACTTCTTATATAAATTACCCAGCATCATTTACCAATTTGTTTAACCTTAATGAATATTTGACAAGAGATAATGTTAAACTCGTCTGGTGATGCTTGAGAAGGAAAACAGTAATTTAACATTGCTAAACTCATTGATTTACTTTTTTCCCGACAACAAATTTGAGAAGGAAAGAGGTTTAGTAAGGAGCTAAATAGAAAGGGATCTGAATTATTGAAAGTTCATTTTAGTGGAATATCAAGAACTTGTCTTATTAGATTCCTATGGATACAGGATACTCAAAATCTTGCAAGTCATGTGGGTTAGACAAAATGCCATGGACGAATTATTCCTGAGTGGAGAAACCAGGAATAAAATATTTCTTGAACTCGTAGTGATTCTAATTTTGATACGGCGTAGGCTGTGAAAACAGAGATATAGGAGGAAAAGACCACCTGACCTCACCGCCAAAACAGACAGATCCATAATACAAGATCCAAGTTCAGTTAGTTCCTCTTTGTCTTCTTCATTAATTAATATGGATCACAAGCATATACAAATGAGAACATTTGAGACAAGTTATTAGGAAGATGGATTCTCAAGATCACTACAATAGTTAATAATCAAATGACGAAGTCAGTGATGAGTCATCTGAGAGTTGGGTTTATAAGAACGGTATGAAAGGCCAGCTCGGAGGATTCTAACCCCTACCATATAGATCTTCAAAGGTATTGCGCAAGGTTTATATTTGGAACATTTGTAAATGCGCTGTTCTGGAAGGTTAGCTTCCTCGCATGCACCTCCACAGTCCCCTCACATGTTAGTTTCTACATTCAACCTAAGTCCCTTTATTTTTGTTAATCAATCATTTCCTTCAATGACAACATGGAAACACCGGAACCTGTATATAACTACTAACTACCAATACATTCTTCTAATAAACTTCCGCGCAATATTATTTGGGTCATTGACACTAAACCTACCTGCACCTCGTGCATCTCCCTACACTTTTATTTGGCGACAATTAACCACAAATTACCAAGGGCGTTTAAAATACGTAAGATAAGTCTATCACTTAAGGGGCTTTTTAGTATTTTATCACAAATAAATCAACCAAACAATAAAAAGAAATGAGAAAGAAGTAGAAGAAGATAAAAACACAGTAAATGAAGAAGAAACATGTAATGAAAGAAGAAGAGTGATCGTAACTACGAAGCCCCCTCTCTGAGCTCAGTCTTCTTTGTTCTCTCTCTCTCTCTTGATCGGTTGATTAGAGACTGGGTATTGATGACATATGTCAAACTTTTGCATAACGTGACAATTTCTGGTGTTCCATGCTTTGGGAATTTTGGATTCGATCATGATGGAAGGTTAAGGGGTCGATTGGGGTTTGAATTAGGGGGTTTGGGCGACGGTTGAGGGTATTAACCAAATGGGCTTCTCAAACTTATTTGGGCTCTTGCTATTAGTCTGTTAGACAAGCCCAATACCTATTCTAAGCCCAAACCATAATGGTCCAGTTGTAACCCTAAAACTATACAGCTGCCCTTGTTCTAGATGGTTCATTTCCTACCGTTTGTGTCTCTAACGGATCATTGTATCCGTCCGTTGGATTCATGTGTATTTATGTGGTGCTGATCCCTTTGCTGGTTAATTGAATCAATACACCGTTTGGTTTTCTCTCTTTGCCGTTTCATTATCTTCTGTTTATGTTATGTTCATTTGATTTGGTATCAAACCCTTATTTTGCTATTATGGTATCAGAGCCTCTCCTGTTCTAATCGTCTCCAACAATGGCCTCTCCCTCTGCAAATCCTCTTGCCCTTCTCTCGAATATCCATAACCTTATCACTCACAAATTAGACAGTACCAACTATGTGATTTGGAAGCATCAGCTCCAATCGATTCTTAAAACCCAATCTCTTTTTGGGTTTCTTGATGGATCTATTGTTTGTCCACCACAGTTCATCGCCGACTCCGATGGGTCTCCCTCACAGATGGTCAACCCTGCCTACAGCGCCTGGCAGATCCAAGATCAAGCCATCCTAACACTCATCAACGCTACACTTTCCTCTGAAGCTTTATCTCATGTCATTGGTCTGGATGATTCACACACCGCCTGGGTAACTCTTGAATCTTATTATGCTTCTGTGTCTAGATCTCATATTTTGCAGTTAAAATCTGACCTTCAAACCATCAAAAAGCGCTCAGACTCCATAGATCTATACATGCAGAAACTTAAATCTATTCGTGATAAACTTTTTGCTTCAAACGTCAAAATCGATGATGAAGATATGATTCTTTATGCTTTAAACGGTCTTCCCACTGAGTACAATTCTTTTCGATCTTCACTTCGGATCCATTCAACTCCCCTCTCTCTCACTGAGCTACATGTTTTTTTAAAATCTGAAGAACAAATGCTTGAATCCCAACATGTTTCAAATGAACCCACTCCTCCTACTACTTTTTACACTCAGGCAAACAATTTTTCTTCTTCTCGTGGTCGTGGTGGCGGCTACAGTCAAAACCCTAGAGGAGGGGGTCAGTCTGGTCGTTTCAATGGGACAAATGGTCGTTTTGGTGGCGCTCGTGGTGGTCGTTTTGACCACAACAGGGGTCGATCTGGGTATAGAGGTTCTGGTCAAAACAACAGAGGTGGTGGTAGATCTACTTCTTATACCACCAACTATAACAGTTCTTATGGTGGTTCAAAGAATGGTAAGGCACCTGTAACTTGTCAAATCTGTGGTCTAGATTACCACTCTGCTCTTGACTGCTGGCATCGTATGGATTATGCCTATCAGGGGAGAAATCCACCTGAACAACTCTCTGCTATGGCTGCTGCTTCTCAGAATCATGCTATCTCTCCCAATTATTGGCTCACTGATACAGGAGCCTCTGCACATATGACTGGTGAACTCAGAAATCTTTCTCTTTCTGAACCATATTCTGGATCAGACAATGTTACTGTTGGTAATGGCTCATCTCTTTCAATCAACAATTCTGGTACTGCTCTTTTACCCACTCCTAATTATATGTTTAAATTGTCTAAGACCTTACATGTTCCTGATTTAACTGCTAATTTACTTTCTGTACACAAGTTATGTGAAGAACACCATGCTAGATTCATTTTTGATGCCCACTCATTCTGTATTCAGGATATTGCAACGGGCAGAGTTCTTTATCAGGGTCTGAGTAAAAATGGGCTTTATCCTATTCCATCTACACCTCTTTCTGTCAAGTCTTCTGTCAAGAGTTCTCCTCAAGCTTTTCTGGGTCAAAAAGTCAAGTCCAAACTCTGGCATGATCGACTGGGACATCCATCTAATGAAATTTTGTCAAACTGTGTTTCTTGTTCTTCATCTGATTCTGTTATATGTCAATCATGTTTAGCTGGTAAAATTACAAGACTTCCTTATGAACAATCATCTACTGTTATTAAGAGACCTCTTCAACTAATTCATTCTGATGTATGGGGTCCTGCACCTTTAAAATCATTTCATGGCTTTAGATATTATGTGTTATTTATTGATGGGTACTCTAGATTTACATGGTTGTTTCCTCTGCATAACAAATCAGAAGTTGCAACAACTTTTCCAAAATTCAAAAATTTTGTTGAAAAATTATTAAACTGTTCTATATCTGTATTTAGATCTGATGGTGGAGGTGAGTACACCTCATTGTTTTTCAAACTTACCTGAGTACTAATGGCATTATACATCAACGTTCTTGTCCTCATACACCACAGCAGAATGGTGTTTCAGAAAGGAAGCACAGGCATATTGTTGAAACTGCTTCAACTCTCTTGCATAATGCTTCTTTACCTACTCATTTCTGGTATCATGCTATTGCTACTGCTGTCTATTTAATTAATATAATGCCTAGTGCTAATACTTCTAATAAATCTCCATTTGAACTTTTATTCAACAAATCTCCAGATTATGAAAAACTTAGAATCTTTGGTTGTGCTTGTTATCCATGTCTGACTCCATACTCTCAATCTAAACTATCTCCTAAAACAAAACAGTGTATCTTTGTTGGTTATGCAGATGGTTTCAAAGGTTACCTTTGTTATGATAAATCAACTCAAAAATTTTATATAAGTAGAGATGTCATCTTTGATGAAAACTGCTTTCCTTATTCCACCAGCACACAACATAACACTTCTACTGCTTCTTCTATTCACCAAACTAACTTTGATTTGTTTTCTTCAGGTGCTTATGTCCCTCCCCCCTCTATCCCCTCTCCTCCTAATCCAGCGTTTCCCCATAACACTGTGTCTGAGGGATCTGCAGAACTGCAGCCTGCTGGAACACAGGTTCTCACACCCAGATCAGATACTACAAGAACAGATACATCACCTGAGACCTCTTCCAGTCCAGGCTTGGCAGTTTCTCCAGCTAGCCCAGTGATGACTTCTTCTCCACACCCAACTCCTCATCCAATGAGGACAAGGAGTAAGTCTGGGATTGTCCAGAAGAAACTTCCATTTACTGGCACTGCTATTACTCATTCAGGTTTTAATGTCATTCCTTTTTCTTCTCTTGCTGACCCTCACACTTTCACAGAAGCTGCAAAATACTCTCAGTGGCAAACTGCTATGGCTGAAGAGTATAGCAGTCTTCAAAAACAGCAAACTTGGACTTTAGTTCCTTGTCCTCCCCATGCCAATATCATTGACAACAAATGGGTTTTTAGGACTAAATATAACCCAAATGGTACTGTTTCACGTTTTAAAGCAAGACTTGTGGCTAAGGGGTTTCATCAAACCCCTGGCCTTGATTATGAAGAAACATTTAGTCCAGTGGCCAAACATGCCACTGTACGCTGTATTCTTGCTCTTGCTGCCTCTTTTTCATGGCCCTTAACTCAGTTAGATGTGAAGAATGCCTTCCTCCATGGCATTCTTAAAGAAACTGTTTACATGAAACAGCCTCAGGGCTTTGTTAACACCTCTTTCCCTAATCATGTTTGTCTTCTCAAGAAATCTATTTATGGCCTCAAGCAGGCCCCTCGTACATGGTTTGAGAGGTTTACTACTTATTTACGATCTCTTGGCTTTGTTTCATCTTTAGCTGATTCTTCTTTATTTCTTAGACACTCTGCTGGCAAAATTTCAATTCTGCTTCTCTATGTGGATGATATCATCCTTACTGGAAATGATACTCAGTTTCTTAGTGCTCTTGTGATCAAACTCAATAAAGAGTTTGAAATGACCAATTTGGGGCCACTTACATATTTCCTTGGTTTGCAAATCAAACGAACCTCTGCTGGTATCTTTGTACATCAGGAAAAATACATTACTGATGTCTTAAAAAGGTTCAATATGATTACTTGCAAACCTTGTTCTACTCCTTTAGCTGTTGGTATCAAATATCATCTCTTTGACAGCAAACAGGTAGATAATCCTTCTATTTTTCGTCAGTTACTTGGTGCTTTGCAGTATCTAACATTTAGCAGACCTGATATTGCCTTTTCTGTTAATCACTTATGCCAATTTATGCATGCTCCAACTGAGAATCATTTGGGGGGTGCTAAACGCATTTTACGCTATCTACAAGGAACTAAATCTCAGGGTATTTTATATCAAAAAGGTCACCTACCAATTCAAGTCTTTACAGACGCAGATTGGGCTGGAAACCCATCAGACAGGCGTAGCACCACTGGGCTTGTGGTCTTTTTAGGCCCAAACCCAATTCATTGGGCTTCCAAAAAGCAAGCTACTGTGGCCCGTTCATCCACAGAGGCAGAGTACCGGGCTCTTGCCACAGCAGCTGCAGATCTTTCTTGGTTTAAAACTTTGTTCAAAGACTTAAAATTTTCAATACCTCAATGTCCTATCTTATGGACTGATAATTTATCAGCTCTCTCTCTTACTTCTAATCCCCTATTTCACGCACGTACAAAACATATAGAAATTGATTATCATTACGTGCGTGAAAAGGTCTTAAATCGTGAACTCATTGTTGATTTTTTATCTAGTGCAGATCAACTTGCTGATGTGTTTACAAAAAGCTTGCAGCCCGCTCATTTTGAAGATTTAAAGAGTAAACTCATGGTTCAAGTCCAACCACCATGAGTTTACGGGGAGCTATTAACCAAATGGGCTTCTCAAACTTATTTGGGCTCTTGCTATTAGTCTGTTAGACAAGCCTATTCTAAGCCCAAACCATAATGGTCCAGTTGTAACCCTAAAACTATACAGCTGCCCTTGTTCTAGATGGTTCATTTCCTACCGTTTGTGTCTCTAACGGATCATTGTATCCGTCCGTTGGATTCATGTGTATTTATGTGGTGCTGATCCCTTTGCTGGTTAATTGAATCAATACACCGTTTGGTTTTCTCTCTTTGCCGTTTCATTATCTTCTGTTTATGTTATGTTCATTTGATTTGGTATCAAACCCTTATTTTGCTATTAGAGGGAAGCACGAATGAGTCACAGCATGTATCTACCGCAAGCTAAGGGTTCTTGAAACTTAATTGAACCCGTCCTTTTATCCTAAGTAAGAGGGCATCATTATTTTCGAGGTATAAACAAAATAGAGCACTTCACTTCATTTTACCATGTTGCGATTCAATCCCCCCTTAAGATAGAATAGCTCTGAAATTGTCGGATGTAATAAAGAAAATGGCAAACACATTTATTTGATTGTTCACTCATTACAAGTAAACATTCTAAATCTTAATTGCGACAGTACTGTGTCATCTTAGAAAATGCTCTCGCATGTAGATTGTCACTGAATGTAGAATGTCTCGATATTGTCACAATCAAGATTTTAGAATGTTTACTTGAAATGAGTGAGTATTAGAAAATGTATTTGCCATTTTCTTTATTACATCTTAGAATTTCAAAGTTGTTCTATCTTAAGGGGAATTGAACTCGCCACATGGTAACCTAAGGTGAATTATTATTATTATTATTATTATTATTATTATTATTATTATTATTATTATTATTATTATTATTATTATTATTATTATTATTATTATTATTATTATTATTATTATTCCCTTCTTATCTTCTAATTAATTAACAAAATAAGTAGAACATAGCTAACAGCGATGAAAACGAAAGAAGCATCCAGTTTGATGAATTTGGTGAAAAAGTGCCCTACCTTTCTTGATCACAAATGGGCGAAATCAAATTCGAATAGGGACTCTATCGCTCCTGGGATTCTGGCCTCCTCAATGGGAGATTATTTCGCTGTGCAAGAGATATCGGGGGGACAAAATACACAACCGGAGATTATTTCGCTGTGCAAGAGATTATTCATTTTCCTCCAGTGAACCGTCGTTGTCTTCATGAACGAATTGAGAAATAGACACCAGGAACGGAGAAAGAGAACTGACAGGGAGAGAGAATAATGTTTCATATTCTTCGGTTCCTTCCATTTATTTACTCGTTTAATGACAAATGAATAATCCCGAAGATGAAATACTTCTATCTGTCTGTTGGTGGGAAGAGAACCAGTCCACATATGGCTCTCACTCAGTACTGATCAGCAACACTCAGTTGTTGGCATTCAAGAACAAGGCATTGTACGAACATGGTGCTATTTTCATGGTTGTGAATTCTCCCATGGATTAGAAGTACAAAGATGCTGTATATTATATGACTGATACACTTCTAATTGAGCATGACTAAAAATTGCGTCCTCAGAGGAGTCATATTTAATGCTATGTTTATTTTAGATTCGTGTAACATGTACTTCTCATTTAGTGGTATGAGTAAATAAAACAGAGTTATTTACTTCTTTCCTTGGGTTTGTGTTAAATGTAAGGTGCCAAGAAATGTAGGATCTAGACTCTTATAACCTTAGTACTCAACTCATATAATTTTTCAAATTTTCATCATTTTTATTTGATTTGAGAAGCTGAAATTTAACATTCTCGATGTTCAGAAAAAAGCTAATATTATGGAGACAGGTATCCTACTGAAACTACATGCCAAAGGAGGCCCACAATGCATACAAGGAAACCGCATGACCTGCTTGTCAGGGATCAGTCAACTACGTGTTACCATATGCCGAGCTCTTCATCTGTCCATAACGAAAATTCAGCTGGCCAGCCTTCAAGCAATTGTGAAATTGCCACTTCGAAACAATCTAAGATCAAATAGACGTCTGATACTTTTTCAAAAGCGAAAACGCTACAGTCTTCTTGTATATTCAAGAAGTCAATATAAAGAAGGTGAATTAATAATATTCCGTCTCATATAGATCATGGAGGTTTCAAATTTGATACCATTCTCTTAATGCATACTTTCCTTATTGTGTTTTTGTAGGGCGTTCCAAAAAAAAAAAACGACAGCGTAAATGCATTGAGGCGGCACCCTCAATTTCATCTTCTAACTTAGCAAGTGAGTATTAAGTGGCATGCGATTTGTTTTAGCTTTATTAAAAATGTACGCAATATTTTCCGAAGTTCCTTTAATTGTTCAATATAAAGTAGTGGTTACCAAATAGATTCTCTCCTGTTCTTATATTATTTACGGACTCTTAATTTTTCCAGCGGGACGTATTCAACCATGGAACTTTGGGCCTCCAACTTTTACTTGCAAGTTTTGTGGTGCTATCATGTTGTATGAGGAGAGAACCAAGAAATCATGGAATACAAAGCAACCTAATTTCTCTCTATGTTGCTCCGAAGGAAAAGTCAAGCTTCCTTTATGTAAATGGAACTTATGTTAGCCATAACGGAAAACAAATGGCCTAATGTTAACACTTACGTGGGCACATAATAATGATGTTACAACAGTTCCTCTTCCCATCCAAAAGCTGAGTGCAAAGATGTACATCTTCCAAATCCAAGTTCAACAATGGGACAACTTCACCGTCAGAAAAGTTAGGGATCCTATTATTACAGGTGAAGATCAAAGATAGAACACAATACAATATGGGGTAAGCCATACATATAACTTACGAAAGACAATTTTATCTGGTACAATATCATAGATCTCACATGTAACTAATTTCCGATGCAGGAAGGCGGAACTGATTTATCCAAAACCCTGTGCAATGTCACTGCAGACGAAGCCAAAGAAGAGTTTCAGAACAATGGTACTCCATGTGAAGAAACAGAGCATGAGGTAAGTGGACTCTTTAACTGGTGTAAGACATTTCATTTTATGGTTGCCCCCCATAGTAGTAACATGCCACTAATTTGTAACGCAGGAAGAGGTGAAGCATCTGCCCAACAGGTTATGTAATATCCCCGCACGTGACGCAGCAGAAGAATCACTCTACACTTCTAGACACGCAAATGGGAAAAGGAAGAGGCCAACAAAAGAATTTACTGCTAGAATGGTATGGACCTGCACAATTGATTTTTCATTTTAACTGTTGCGACACGAGGTAGTTGAATTGTGGTTAGTAAGGCCACAATTATATATAGGAAAATTATAATATAGGAACATAGTACCTATTAGCCAATCGACGTTTCAATTGACTTTTGTACTCGTATTGCTTGCAGACACCCATGAATCACTATTGTACATCCGTAATTAATTTGGCTAAACACTCCCTTTGACTACTCCATTTTTATTTTAATTTTGGGGTTTGTTGAAACCTCAGTCAAATTTTGGTTCATATACGGGTCGCCCCCCGAAAAACAAAACCAAAAGCCTTTTGCAATTTGAAGAATACAATTATTAGAGAATTCAATTAAGCTAGAAACTACACACTTTGTTTTTTCCAACTTGCTTCTTCGAGAAAGCCGTGAACATCCGCAGCTCTTCTGTCAGTCTCCATGTTTATATATTACCAAAACAATGCCATTCATCTTTGTTGAAATCTTTGACTGTGCATATGTAATTCACAAAATAGGGTTGGCCTAATGGTTACACACATACTGGAACCTTCGTTAAAAACTCGAGTGTCCAACAATAAACACAAACCCCTGCACTGAGAACAATAGGTACAGCCTATGTCATATTCTGCACACTGACTATGCATTAGGAACACAAAAGACATGGGAACGTCAAGTTCAAATGGAAAGGCAGCGGCCAGCTATGCCTCCAATATATCTGATAACGTAAGCACATTTCTTCTTTATGCAAAATTAATGAATCAGCAACATGATTAACTTTCATATATTTTACATCTCACTCACTCAAAGATCTTAAAAAGAATCATTTGAGACACATGAGCTTAATACAAGACACTTCTCAGCCCAAATGTTTTAAAAAGAATCATGCTACATTTTTCAATTTCAAATTCAATCACCTATATTAAATGCAAGATGACAATGTTCCTTTGTCAATGAGCCCCTACGACAAACTGCCAAAACACCCAGAGGAACCTAACATCAAATTCCAGAGCACAAGAAGACAACGATGTTGGTTTGCGGTGGATCCAGAACACATCTCTTTCCAAAAACAGGAAACTGAAAAAACCGTTAGTTTCGACGGCAAGCGCACCTGCAAAATATGGGACACATATATCAGATAGTGTTAGTGTAGTTTTCTATCAAGTTAATCAACTAATTAGCCTACAATCAGAATGATTTATGATGGATCATTTAAATGCAGGATGACGATATTGTGTTGTCGGAGCACCTCCCTGAAGCTCTGTGCAAAATCACAGGAACGGAAAAAAATTGCTTCCCAACTCCTTACGTTTGATCCGTCAGTACTGTGCATTACTAGATTTTTCAGCAAGGATAATGCTGATTTGCTAATGACAAATATCAACCA
This sequence comes from Linanthus parryae, assembly GCA_023055425.1. Lineage (NCBI taxonomy): Eukaryota > Viridiplantae > Streptophyta > Magnoliopsida > Ericales > Polemoniaceae > Linanthus > Linanthus parryae. The sequence continues at coordinate 3,355,627 of JALGPY010000015.1, forward strand.
ATTCTAACTCTTGACATAGGCTGGAGTAGTCGGTATATCATCCTTGGGGAATCAAGAGTCCGTCTATGAAATCTTGCAATTGTTTGGCTCAGGTTAAAATCGTTCAATTTATTTAGTTAAAAGTCATATCAAAACATGCCATAAAAGAACTTTGGATTTATAATCTGTGCGCTCTAGGAGTTTTGCAAATACATAAAAAAGGCAGTTGTTTATGGTTGCAGTTGGAACTAGTTTTTCATCACCAGCACTTTTCAAACAAATTGAGTCGGAATTTTTCTTCCAAGGACAAAGGTTTCGTCTTCCCCCGCAATTTTAACCCTGCAAACCTGCATCAAAACTTATGTCAACAGCATTCTCTGAACTTGTAAAATGTTTTTTTTTTTTTTTTTTTTTTTTTTTTTTTTTTTTTTTTTTTTTTCAGAATGCAAGCTTCTCATGAATCCATACCTGGAATTGATATTGAGAATTTCCAGATCCTCACTATTGACAGCATCTTTGAGAGAATTGAAGCTAGGAATATATGAAGTCACTTCATAATCAGACTTCAACCCGCACAGCTTTAAGACCTTGAAGTCCTCTCCATTCGGCTCAAAGAAGAATAGACTGCTGGTCGAAGACTGAAGCAACAATACACATCCGTTGCTCAAAATGCATATTGGTTCATAAAAATCTATGTCCCACGTCCTAAAGTAAGGCTCCGGAGTTAGACGAAATTCCTTTTTCCAAGATTCTTTGACGGCGTACTCTTTCATCACCAAGAGAGAAATTTTATTTGAGGAAAATAAACTCATAAAAAGACAACCTCTCAACTCTCCTAGTACGATGTTTCGCCTCCGCTGCAGGTCAATCATGTGATCGTTAATATCTGGTGGAGGAATTGATAGAAATTTTTCGCTGACAAAGTTGAAGCATATTATGTAATTTCCTCTAGTGTCAATACTTCAATGACACTAGAGGAAATTACATAATGTGCTTCAACTTTGTCAGCGAGATATTTTTATCAATTCCTCAACCAGATTATGGCTATCACATGATTGAGCTGCAGAGGAGGCGCCGAAACATTGTACTAGGAGAGTTGAGAGGTTGTCTTTGTATGAGTTTGTTTTCCTCAAATAAAATTTCTCTCTTGGTGATGAAAGAATACGGCGTCAAAGAATCTTGGACAAATGAATTCCGTCTAACACCGGACCCTTACTTTAGGACGTGGGACATAGATTCTTATGAACCAATATGCATTTTGAGCAATGGATGTTTATTGTTGCTTCAGTCTTCGACCAGCAGTCTATTCTTCTTTGATCCCAATGGAATGGATTTCAAGCTCTTAAAGCTGTACGGGTTGAAATTATGAAGTGAGTTCATATGTTCCTAGCTTCGTTTCTCTCAAGGATGCTGTCAATAGTGAGGATCTGGAAGTTCTCAATATCGATTCCAGGCATGGATTAATGAGAAGCTTTTGCATACAATAGTTCTGAAAACAAACCATTTGACAAGTTCAGAGAATGTGGTTGACATAAGTTTTGATGCAGGTTTTCAGGGTTTAAGTTGCCGGGGAAGACGAAAACTTTGTCCTTGGAAGAAAAGTTTCCGACTCAATTTGTTTGAATAGTGCTGGTGATGAAAAACTAGTTCCAACGCAAGCATAAACAACTGCCTTTTTATGTATTTGCAAAACTTGTTGCTCAACCCTCACATATTTGCAGTGATATTTTGTCATGGGAGGCATTACCATTTGGATTTGTCATTACCCATTCCTAGAGCGCACAGATTATAAATCGAAAGATCTTTTATGGCATGTTTCAATATGACTTTTAACTAAATAAATTGAACGATTTTAACCTGAGCCAAACAATTGCAATATTTCATTTTTCGTTCGTTCTGCTCTTCCCTTTGCCTTCCTTTTCAGCATAATTACTTGTTTGTGGATGTCTGAAAAGACTTGGCAGTTTCTGACACCAAATTTGTAAATCTGCACTTTGCAAAATCAAATGTATCTTTCCTGATTCGACCTTCATCACGAAAGCTTATATTGTAGAGAATCCTTGGTTTAGCCACCTGCTTTCTTCGTCAATTATGAATCTATTGTCATCTTTAATTCTGAATCTATTTCAGAAAGTTCCGGCGGTATGTGGCTATGTATGCCTTCACCAAGAAGCTGGAGATCAAATTAGAGATTCATTTTGCACACATTCGGATTATCGGTTAGCCCAATCGGGCGTAGGTTCAAATAAATGGGTTTCATAAAACTGGATAAGGTAATTAGGATGTTCAATAAACTGTCTAGGGAATTTTGACTAGATATCAGCTCTTTTTAACTGGGCATGAAGCAATCGACATTGTTTGAACTTAATCTTCTGTGATTGCTACAATTTATTACTACAACTTTTATCATATGAGTGTGTTCCAACTGCCTGGAGATACTAAGAGTTTGTCCTTTGGTACAACATATCCTGAATCGGATTCTGGACTTATAATTGTGAGCAAGTATGAAATCATATATTCACCCATCTCTATTCTCATCCACTAGAAGAATCAGAAGGTCCATCTTGGACCAGATAGGTTGGCGCTTGTGTGCCTTCAATCTCTCTGTGATTCAAGAGTGAAGAGTCAAGTACTTAACCCCCGTGACAATGTCTCTCTTCTCTTACTTTATCTATCAGTCCGGTTCTTCACAACAAAACCAAGCATGCCTTTGAACTCTTTTTCACCGGTAATTGTCCCAAAAGGGATGGGAGAATCCCAACTATATATAGAAATATAAATTGCACTCAGATAGCCTGAGGACTTGGAAATTTGATGCTGTATAGTTACAACTTACCCGGGTTCAAAGTAGAATTTTACAAAATACATGGGTGTGGGGTGTCTTTTTGCCTAAGCATAGAGTGGAATGTCTTTGACCCAAAATAGAATTGAACATGTACAAGTACCCAAAATTCAACTAAACATCTACAATAATGTCAGTACTAGAAAAATAGTCTATTTTGAGGGGTATCAGATATTCACAACAAATTACTTCTTTCCAGTTTCCACACTCTTTGGCAAATTTTGCTGAACATGAATTCATCGGCTATGAACAACATAATTCAAAAGTCATGCTTATTCTCTACTAGCCCTCAATTTAACCATCCGTCAACCAATTCACGCTGGGCCACTGCATCATCTCCTCCTACGGGAACCATCTGCTTTCACTTTCTAAAATAGCACAGCACTGAAAAGTCGGGAAATGCCATCTTACTGTAAAATTGATGCGGCATTGGATCTTCACTCAAGCAATGGGCAGGAGCTTGGGTGTTTTTACATAAAAGAAAGATGGTGTGCGAGTTCCCAAGGACACATTATCCTTCATCTCCAGAACTTCTCTCGCTGCTTAAGCTATTTGTTTATTCAATGCTCTTAAATGGTAATTTTCTGGAAACAACCTCGGTTTCCTCATTGATACGGAATGGACCAACCTAATTCAACGTTTGAAGCATAACAATGCAAGCAACGATGCAACATCAGTGATCCATGATGATATTGATCAGCAAATGAAAGCATGAAATCATATTAAAATGATTAAAGTGACATGAAACGAGGTCTGCGAACCAGACGCTCTTCAAAGAAAAGATTCAAAAAGGCGACCACTGCTCTGAGAAGGGGCGTCGGATAACTGTTCTTCGAAACTGTAATACTAGTGTGCTCTTCAAGTTGTAACTGTTTTTCATTAAGAATGAATTCTACTACCTTTAAAAATGTTTTTCCATTAAGAACGAATTCTTCTACCTTTTGATGGCCTCAAGTTTGATCCTCAAACTAGGCCACCAAAAATCGGGAGATGGTCCTGCCCAAGGTTAGTGGCCTGTCGGTGCTCTAATATACACATTGGAATTAGGACAAACTTTTTTGAATTGCACGAACAGTGCCTAGGGGTTTATCAACTAATTACACCTGATTTTTTATTTGGCTGTCCCATTACTTCATATTCAAATCCACACCGCAATTCCTTCATGTGAAAACGATTATTAGAACAACGCAGACTGAGGCATAGGAGGCAGTAATGAGCTGAGAAATTCACTGTGTGCGTATTATACGCACACAGGAAGGAGATGGGGTGATTTTTGGCAGGCAAGTTTACTGTGTGCGTATTATACGCACACAGGGAGCAAAATACGCACACAGAGAAGAAGAGAAGGGGAAACTGCATACGCTGTGTGCGTATTTTACGCACATCCTGTGCGTATTATACGCACACAGCGTATTATACGCACACATGAGGCAAAATACGCATAACAGGAAGAGAGACAGACACACTCAGGGCCACAGTGTGCCTATTATACGCACATACTGTGTATTATACGCGCACAACATGTACTCCGGGGCAGTTTTGGTCAGTGGCAGTTTCGTAAATACGACAGTTTCCAGAAACGTCTCCAGCACTATATAAAGACACGTTCGGGGCTCGTTTTAAGGACACAACACAACCACGGAGAAGTCTGAGCATCCCCGGAGAGCACAGAAGCGCGAATCCAGATCCGAAGACTTAGTTTGATCTTATTCTCTCTCTTAATTTGAGAAACATTGTTAATTAGTTATGTCAGTTAGTAGCTAAAGCTTTTACCTAGGTTCTCGGTGAACCTAGGGTTTGATATTCAGACATTGATCTCTGTTTTGATTATGGATTCATGATTGCACTATCTTAATTCAGCAGTATTATCAGTTATTCTGTCTTTGATTATTACCGTTTATGCATGATCGGAGTCGCGAACCAGAATTGCTACAGACCTGAGCCTATTGGTGAAAACCTCAGGTTAGGGTTAGGAAGAAAAGACATGATTTAGTACCTTACCCTGATAGACCGACAGAAGAAAGTGAGATAGGGCTAGCCAAAGCGTATAGACCAACTATTGGAGAATCTAACCCGGGCCATCAGGACAGGTTAGAAACCCTAGCAGACTTAGAACGAGACTGCAGACTTAGGCAGCTTAACAGGAATCCGAAAGTCTGCAAGATCGTGATAGCATGTGGAATCTAAAAGGTTACTGCACAACCGGTACGTGGCACGGGTAATTAAAACTGTTGAGTGTTTTCATATCAAACGGAGAACATAAATCTCTAGAAACCCTAGGGGATCCCGGGACCTAGTATCCAAACCCTAGATTTTACAAACTTCAAGATTTTCAGAAAAACGTCACAAAAAAATATTTACGTTTTAGTTGTTTATTTTTAGTCCGTAGTTAGTAATCACACTCTCAAACTACTCCTCCTTTTACACTCTGCAAGTTAAAACTGATCGCTCGAAAAACTCAAAACAGTCCTCGTGGGAACGATTACCCGAGTTGAAATACACTCGGTACTACTCGATTCGTATACTTGCGAATAGCACGTTAGTTTTCCCATCAGGCTTAGACAAGCAAAGTAAACCATTGCAAGAATTCACATCATTGAATCTGTGATCTTTGGCCCTCAACTTGGTACAACGCTTGCGTTTAGATCTACTTTTGGATTGGATCTTCGCGTTTGCTTCGCTTTCAGTGTCGAGCGCCAAATCAGGATTCCGCAAAGGAATCTTTAACTTGGTGTCCAGCTTCCTCTTATTATGTATTTCACATAAAAGCAAGTTTATGTGGCAGCTGCAATCCATATAATTGGATTTGAAACTGGATCTGTAAATATAAACAGGAGGCTCAAACAAGTAAAGGGTTCTTGACACGTGTATGGGGGACAATGACCAGATTAGGGGATAGACCTCTCCTTTCGCGAAATGGAGCTTAGCAAATTCCGGGTCAGAAATATGATCGCGCCATGTTTTGCACACGCATCTATAGACGAGTAGTATATTCACCGAAAATCTTAGAAGGATATCAGCAGATATAGACCCGGGGAGTTCTGTTATCGAACGTGCAGAGTTGGTATTTTGATGGAGAGATTTCCCAAAATAACCCTATATAGAACTAAAAATACCTAAATGCCACCGGTTTAACAAAAAATCCCAAACTACCACTGTTTTGAAGACTTGTTTTAATATTGGGGATTTACAGGTAGAAACCTAATTTTCATCTTGAGGTTTCTCTGGATTATGGTCAGTCCGGTCAGGAAATATTTCAATTTCTGAAAATTTAATTATTTATTAATATTATATTCAATTATCTATTTCAAAAAATAAAAGATTACGATCTGTATCTTCCTCCCTCGTCTCTTCTTCGACCCTTCTCCCGTTTTCTCTCCCTCGTCCCCTACATTGGTTGTAGCGGGCCGACGGGTTAACAAGCCGCTACGGTAGAATGTCTATGGCGGCGGTTAAGCCGCTGGTAAGATTTCTGCTATCAGCAGCGGTTCCAGCCGCCGCAAGTAGTTTAAATATAGCAGCGGATTTAGCCGCCGGTATAAGTGACGACTATAGCCGCGGCTTGCGCCATCGGAAAATCTAGTAATCAGTGGCGGGCTGAAAATCTAGTAATCAGTGGCATGTTCAGCCCGCAAAATTCTTCAGGAGCTGGTAGATTTCTTGCTAGTAATCTACATGCTGAAGCGTCTATTTATATATACGAGGAATTCATTAAGGTGTTGAGTGCTCATAATCAAACTATCTCAACACAATTCGATTCATTAATAAGAAAGCATTGTTGGGTATAAAGATACATAATGTTCAAAACCAAAATCCATACAAAACAATGAACTGTAAGTGGGGAATTCTTCCTTGCTTTTCCTTGATTATTTACACCCTTAAATAGGTAAAATACAATGCTAAATTATACAACTAGTCCTCTAATTATGTACATAAGAGTCCTATAACTATTACTCCCCCGCAGTCGAAACTGTAGGCGTGCCAACACTGAGACTGGAACGGAAGCGCTGGATCAAGGGCCGAGGAAGACCCTTGGTGAAGATGTCGGCGTACTGATAATCTGCTGGAATGTGCAACACGCGAAGCTGACCCAAACGAACCTTCTCATGAACGAAGTGGAGATCAATCTCAACATGCTTAGTTCGCTGATGCTGAACAGGATTACCAGAGAGATAGACAGCACTCACGTTGTCGCAATACACAACGGTGGCCCGAGGCGGGGCAACACGAAGCTGAATAAGTAAATTCCGAACCCAGCAGAGTTCGGAGACGGCGTTAGCAACACCGCGATACTCAGCCTCAGCACTAGAACGAGATACCGTGGCCTGTCGCTTGGACGACCAACTCAGAAGATTGTCTAGAAGACACAGTAACCAGAAGTGGAGCGGTGCGTGTCAGGACAACCAGCCCAATCTGCGTCAGTGTTGGCGCTGAGGGGATCAGCAGCGGAGGCAGAGAGCCGAAGACCATACTCTAGTGTCCCACTGATGTAGCGCAAGATACGCTTCAGGGCATGAAAATGCGGCTCACGGGGATCGTGCATGAAGAGACAGACCTGCTGAACGGCAAACTGGATGTCTGGTCGAGTGAACGTGAGGTACTGCAAGGCCCCAGCAAGGCTGCGGTATAGTGTAGGATCAGCAACCGGTGGGCCAGATGTGGCTGTGAGTTTACTCCCGACCTCAACAGGAGTGGCAGTAGACTTACAGGTCGACATAGAGGCACGACGAAGAATCTCGGTCGCATACTGATGCTGAGACAAGAACAGGCCAGACGAATCACGGGTGACAGCGATGCCCAGAAAATGATGCAGATGGCCCATGTCAGTCATAGCAAACTCTCCAGAGAGTTGGGAGACAATCTGATCCAAGACAACCGGAGACGACCCAGTGATGACGATATCATCCACATAGAGCAGGAGGTAGACGATGTCCGAGCCACGACTGTAGACGAAGAGAGACTCATCACACGAGCAACCAGAGAAACCGATAGTCTGTGTGAGGACGGTGGCAAATCGCCGAAACCAAGCACGAGGAGCCTGCTTCAGACCATATAAGGATTTGCGTAACCGGCAAACAAAGTCAGGATGGCGTGTGTCGCGGTAGCCAGGGGGCTGATGCATGTATACCGTCTCAGAGAGATCACCACGAAGAAAAGCGTTCTTGACATCCAGCTGACGGATAGGCCAAGAGCGCGTGACTGCAATGCTGAGAACTGTACGGATGGTGGTCGGTTTGACAACCGAGCTGAAAGTCTCCTCACAATCAATCCCAACCATCTGGGACTTCCCATTAGCTACCAATCGCGCCTTATAGCGCTGCAGACTACCATCAGCGCGAAACTTGTGGCGAAAGAGCCACATAGATCGCAGAACATTAGCCCCTGTCGGGCGAGGAACCAGATCCCAAGTGTGGTTCGTAACCATAGCTCCAAACTCATCATCCATGGCCGCTTTCCAGTGAGGATCCGACAAGGCGAGGATGGGTGATTTGGGAAGGGGCGAGATGGGTTCTGGTGGCTGGGCCGCTAAAGTGAGACGGGTGACTGGTTTGACTATGCCATGCATGGATCTGGTAGTCATCTGAGGAGAGAGATGGGGAGGGGAAGTGGCCACTGGGCTCGGTGTGGGTGACTCAGGGGGGTCAGGTAAAACAGGCATAGAGGGTACAGGAGGAGGGTGAGTGGACACAGATCGACAGACGTAGTGCTGAGAAAACGGTTCCACAAGGGTCCTGGACGAGAAAAGTTGTGCGGGTGCCCTAGTAGGTGCGGGTGGTGATGTGGGTGCCATAGTAGGAGGGGTGGGTGAGGGTGTGTGTGCCACAGGGTTATGAGCACGATGAGTGAAAAGGGGAGACGGAAGACTGTCATCGGGATCAGACGTCCTGTGAACAGAGGGAGACACAGACCCAGGAGTGGAGAAAGGAAACACCGTCTCATCAAAGGTGACATGACGGGAAGTGTGAACCCGACCATTACTCAAGTCTAGACACTTGTACCCCCGATGATTAAGAGGGTACCCCAGAAAGACACATCGAACAGAGCGTGGTGCAAGCTTGTGAGGTGAGGTGGCAGAGAGGTTCGGGTAACACAAGCATCCGAATGTGCGGAGATGCTCATAGGATGGTGAGCGATGGTAGAGGGCAACAGTAGGAATATCGTTGTCAAGGACTTTGGTGGGAAGAATGTTATGAAGGTAGACATCAGTCAGGAGAGACTCAACCCAGAAAGAGGCTGGAAGGGAGGCCTGTGCTAGGAGGGCACGAATGATGTCATTTATTCGACGAATCATGCGTTCAGCTTTGCCATTTTGAGATGACGTATGAGGACACGCAAACCGGAAGACAAGTCCATGATTAATGGCGTGCGAGTGAAAAGAGCCATTATCGAATTCTCCACCAAGGTCACATTGAAAAGTTTTGATGGGTCTCTCAAATTGAGTTTGTACGAAGGTAGTGAATTGTTTAAATTTTGATATCGCTTCGCTTTTCTGTTTAAGTGGGAAAACTCAGAGAAAATGGGTATAGTCATCTAATAGTAGTAGGTAGTATTTGTAGTGCGATTTGCTTAAGACCGGAGATGTCCATAGATCACTGTGAACAATGTCAAATGGACTAGAAGTAGAAGAAGTAGATGGTGAAAAAGGCAAACGCACGTGTTTACTAATTTGACAAGCATGACAAAGAGCTTCTGAATTATTCCTACTACAAGAAATGAAATGATTACTACGAAGCGAATCTAAAACTAGACGCCCGGGATGACCAAGGCGGTTGTGCCAAACGGAAGCAGGAAAGGCAGTAAAAGAGACAAGAGACGACGGTGGTGGGACAGGCTGGAATGGATAGAGATCACCCGAACTGTTGCTCCTCTGTAAGAGAGCTCCCGAACGGAGATCCTTCACAGAGAAACTAAAAGGGTCAAACTCAACGGAAACATTATTGTCAGTAGTGAACTGACGAACAAAAACTAGGTTTTAGATAACATTTGGGGTGAGTAGGACATTTCTAAGGTGAAGGGAACGGGAGTTGGTGGTAAGGGTGTGATTGCCGGATCCTTTCACTGGAATGCTAGAGCCGTTTCCCACAAGTATGTTAGGAGAAGGACAAGATGACGAGAGAGAGGAGAGTATACCTGACTGCAGAGTGAGATGAGCAGATGCGCCGGAGTCGAGATACCAAGTTTGATCCGATACATAACGTGTCATGCCAGCAAGTTCCGAACTCATAGCAGTAACAGAGGGAGACGAACCCCCAGTCGCAGCAAGAACCTGTGAACGCTGAGAAGGTCCTGGACCAAGAATACCTGACGTAACTGTAGGCTGAGAGGGTCCTGACTGTGTCCAACCCGGTGTCGGGGGATAGGGGCCCGACTGAGCAGTCGGGGACGATGGGGCAGGACACCACACCCAGTTGCCGTGAGGGGAGGCAGGGTGTTGCTGAGCGCGACCTCGCCCTTTCCGAGAATTCTGAATTCGACCACCGTGACTGTGGCGACCCTGTGACACGGGGTGAAGTTGTTCTTTGGAGAAAACGGAGTCAGCTTTTTCAGTTGCCATGACGAGAGAGACAAGTGACAAAATACTGTAGCTAAGAAAGCAATAATTATGACCTACAATAGTTAGTTGTGATCCTTTGAAAATAATTGCTTCCAGTAATAAATGTTGGCCACCGATCAAATCTGAGTCACAACACTTGTTGTTTTTTTTTTTCAAACCCACAACCTCCTTTTCAATTAATCAAACCAAACAAATGCTTGTCCCAAGTGCAATTCAATTGATGAACAGAAATTGAGATCAGAGAGGTGTCGCAAGTAGAGAGAGGATTGCAAGACTAAATCAACGAGCCAAAAAGTGCGTGAATCACACGCCGGCAGAAGCAGCAGTTGATTGATGCGGGCAGACGATGAGGTTTCAGACTGAGACCACTTAAAACAAAGGAATGAAAAAGGTTTCAGACTTGGGGAAGGAGCACAATCGACTGACGATGGTGCAGACGGAACAGGAGATCGACGGCGATGATGTTGCAGAGGGAAGATGCGATCGACGGCGATGACGTTGCAGAGGTCGAGCGGCGTCGATTTGAACGCTGCCGGAGATGGGATGTTGCAGAGGGAAGATGTGACGACGTTGCAGAGGTCAAGCGGCGTCAATTTGAAACGCTGCCGGAGATGGCTCTGGCGATGCGTGCGGAAGCTGGAGGGGAAGTGGCGGCGGTCGTCCGGAGAGGAGGACAACTGCTGCTTGCGATGGCGTGAACCCGGTGACGGGAAAACAGAGACCTAGCGTTGGTGCTCTGATACCATGTAAGTGGGGAATTCTTCCTTGCTTTTCCTTGATTATTTACACCCTTAAATAGGTAAAATACAATGCTAAATTATACAACTAGTCCTCTAATTATGTACATAAGAGTCCTATAACTATTATGAACTTTACTACTCCATTCATAAAAGAGTGTTAGACAGATAGACTAGAGCTCCTAGCACAACCGATGGAAGTCCCCAACCACCACCAAAAGTCCCTAAATTCTACACTTCACATCTAAACCATGTGCATTGCGAACATTTGATCGCAAACCAAACGCCAAGCAAGCAGGTCTGCACTTGGAGCTGCATGGGTTGTTTCTTACAAGTCCCAGAGTTGCCATTTCTTTGATTGATCATTTTGTACTGGCTCCTACAAAATCACAAGAAATTGTGAGAGTGGGATTATGGGGGAATCAATTCACCGATCTTTAGTTGCAAATGCATTGGACTCTTCTCTATAATGAATCATTTAAAAGGCTTTTTGAACTTTATCAGCATTTGGATTCCAAACATGAAGGAACTAGGCGTAGTATACCGAGCACCTATAGCTCAATGAAGCAAAATGCATACCAGTCTCTTTACATCATAGATACTACCGGTGCAAGATATTAGTTGCATAGTAAGGGTGTTCGTGTCATGTACGAATCTAAAGTAAAAATCTAAGGTAAGCTAATTTGGCAAGCATTTATGATGATACCTCAAAAACCCAATGATGACTATGGAACATATTGAGGTGTTCATTCAAATGCAACACTCGATCTCGACATTTCATGGCACAATTCTCTACCATAGTCTTTGAGACTACACAGATAATGATTTAATTACATACCAGAAAATCACTCAATAACAATTTAGTGAAAATGTTTACTAGGAATGCAGTTATGATGATGACTCGGAAAACCCAACTTCAGCCATGTCTACATATAGTTCTCAGTGACGAGGTTTCATATCTCTACACTGTAATGGATTAGAGTTCAAATCAAAACTACAAATGATCAACTCATTCTCATAATCAACTTTACAATGGGGAAGATTCTTAATTCTAGATAGCACAAGAATAGAAACAGGATATCAATTTGACAAGCATTTATCAACAGCATATATATCAATTAGTCACCTGATAGTAACCAACATCAGCCCATATGGAGATCCACAAACAGGGGTTTGGAGGGTTCATGTGTAGAATTTGCAATTGTAGAGCATCGACCACCAACCAGATCCTCGACCTGAAGCGTACTGTATTATTCAGAAAACATATTACTTCTTCATGAAACCGATCAAACACATATTAACTAATACCTGAATTATATTTAGTCCGATTCCAGCTAATATTTAGTAAACTGCCCCACGCACATTATTCCCTAGTGCATTTTTTCCTCATCCACATATCAATCTTTTATCACATGAATTCTTTATAGTTACCCTCGCGGTAAGCACCTAATCCTGAAGAAAACAAAAGGGGAAGAGGTATATTTCGATTGAATGCCTCTCTCTGGAGCTCTGCTCAAATGAACTACCTTTTGTAATACTAGGCGATACCCCGTGCTTTGCGCGGGCTTTGTATTATATCCATATTTCAAAATTAGATACCCTAACAATGTAAATATAGATTCTTTAACTAAGATAAGATGGCCAAAGTAATATTTATTTAGAATCAAATGAATATTTATTGTGTTTCAATATTTTTTGTTTCAAATGAAGGTTTGGCATATCACATTTTAATCTTACTGAAACTAACAATTATGATCAGGGACGAATGTCGAGGAAAAATAAAATTATATATAAAATTGAAAACTAAAGTTCTTTTTCCTGTGTTCATACTCTCAACTATTGTTAGACAGAGATGATAGCCTTTCTTGTTTCTACGGATTCATATAGTTTTAATCAAAAAATATTTAGTAATGAGAACAAAAATATTTCATTGATTGAAAGAAAAAATTAAAAAGTAAATAATGAAGGTATTAAGACGACGTTTTACAATATATAAATGGAGAAGGGAAAGCCTCAATTGATAAGCGGCCATTGTGGAGGAAAAACTTCACAATTTAACCGGGGGGGGGGGGGGTCTCTTTTGGTACCATTTTATATTTTTCGTTTGAAATATTTAATAATGTTAATCAAAATTCTATCAAATCAAAATTACTACTCAATATAGAAATATAGAAATTACTGTATACATTAAAAACTATTTAGAAAATAATTTATAGAGGTATAAATTTTAAGTTTGATAGATTATGAACAAAGATATTGAATTAGAAGGGAAAATGCGAATTGAAGGAATGAAAAAATTGATTAGTGAAAGTCAAATGTGTAAGAAAACTAACATAACTTATGAATAAAATGTTGAAGTTTCCTTGTTTTATTTTCGTCATTTATTTTTAAAAATGTGATAGATTTTCTGATTTTTTTAAGGCATTAAATTTCATATTAGTTTTAAACAAAATCGCACCGAATAGTGAAATAAATATTACTAAAATGAAAAAAAAAACTGATTTGGACCCCTAAATGGCCGATTTTGTCCAAATTAGGGCGGTGTCTTTGATTTATCACGAGTTCTTTTTAGAACGTCATTTCCACTCAAAATAATGTATGACTTTGCCCATTTATGTAATCAATTCTGCCCCTGATTATGCGTTTTGACCGAAACAACTTTTCTGAAACTGACAGATATTTCTCCAAAATTCCTCATGCATCAGCTTTGATCTTTTTGAGCAAGGACTCCACATTTGCTTTGTTATCATAGATAGGCATTTTTTATTTTAACACAATGGTTTTGCATTTTGCATTTCTAACATACATGATAGGCTTTGGTCATTTTGATTTTGGAACAAAGATTTTTCATTTGCTTTTCCATCACGGGTGATGGGCTTTTGGGTCCTTGGATGGGCTTTTCGATCCTTAGACAAGAATTTTGCATTTTATATCACAAATGATATACTTTTTTGGTCCTTCGACAAGGGTTTCGAATTTCATATCGAGGATGATGGTGTTTTTCTGGTCTTTATGCAAGGTTTTGCATTTGCTATAACGAAAGAGAGATTTCTTGGTCCTTATGCAATGATTTCGCATTTGCTATCACGAATGATAGGCTTATTGGTTCTTAGGCAAGAGTTTTGCATTTGCTATAACGCATGATAGACTTTTTGGTCCTTAGTGAAGGATTTCGCATTTTCTATCATATATGATAGGATTTTTAGTCCTTAGGCAAGGATATCACATTTGCTATCATGGATAATGGTTGGTCCATAGGCAAGGATTTTGCATATGCTATCATGGATGGTAGGATTTTTTGTCCTTGCACAAGGATTTCCCATTGCCATCATGGGCGATAGGCTTTTATATCATTTAACGAGAATTTCGCATTTGCTATCAAGGATGATAGACTTACAGATCCTTGGACGAGGATTTTGCATTTTCTAGCACGGATAATAGGCTTTTAGATCGTTGGAAAAGGTTTTTCGCATCTTCTATCACGGATGATAGGATTGTGGATCCTTAGACAAGGATTTTGCATTTACTACCACGTATTATAGGCTTTTGTGCCTTGGACAAGCATTTCAAATTTTCAATCATGGATGATAGACTTTTTTATCCTTATACAAGGATTTACATTTGCTTTCAGGGATGATAGGCTTTTTGAACCTTAGACAAGGATTATTGTAATCAGGCGCCAGCGGGGAAAACACAAACAATGTGGCAAAATAACTTTCTTATTGATGAACCTAGAGGTGCATGCATGCATAATTGTTATTTCCATAGGTGGTGCCTTGTTTAGTCATTGCATTCCTTTTGGCCTTCAATAGTAGTTAATTTATGGTTCTTCTTCATAAGAGATCCTTCAATTTCTTTTCCTCTTTCTTCCTTTGTTGAGGGAAAATGGAGAGGGTCGTCTGGCACATCTTTGTGCGGCCCTTCAATGACAATTTCTCCTTCTTTCACCTTCTGATCCATTATCCAACAAAAGCTTCTTGCAATCCTTCGTGGATGAGGATATTTCCATGGAATTCACACCATTTCGGATGTAGAAGATGATCCCCGATTGGTGGTTTTCCAAGGGCGGGGAGTACTCCATCTTTCCTCTACTGCTTGCAGAGTTTTACAATCTCCAACACTAAGTGGCGGCAATGGCTGAGCAGATTTCGACTTGTCCATCTGGAATTTTTGAGGAGAGAATTGCTTATGGTATTTTTGTGGGGAGAGGGTTGTCTGGAACATCTTTGTGTGGCCCTTCAATGACAAGTTCCCCTTCTTTCACCTTCTGATCCATTATCCCACAAAAGCTTCATGCACTCCTTGGTGTGATGAGAGATATTTCCATGGAATTCACACCATTTCGGATCTAGAAGATGATCCTCGATTGGTGGTTATTCCGGTGCGGGGAGTACTCCATCTTTCCTCCACTGCTTGCAAAGTTTGACAATCTCCACAACTGTGCATGAAAGTGGAGGCAATGGCTGAGCAGATGTGAACTTGTCCAACTTAAATTTTGAGGAGAGAATGGCTTATGGTATTTCTTTGGGGAGACAATGACATGGACCTCAGTGAACCTCTCGCTTTTTTAATTGTTGTATTTTGTGATTTTGAAGGGGGATGGTGAATGCTCATATTTTTTCTTCTTGCTTTGTACTATAGACTTTCTGGGCCTTTTAAGCAGTCTGGATAATGTAGGCAGATTGTGGCTAATGAGAAATTCCTGGTATCCAGTTAGCTTCCCTTGGAGACGGATCTCCACTAGCCTTTGTTCAAAAAACTCTTCTGCGCGTTCAAGTGAGTTTAGATCAAACTTTTTGTTGAATGTGATGCCTTCTTCATCTTGTCTTTACAACATACGGAAGAGATGGATAATTGTAACTTTGTCTTCGACCTGAAGAACTAGATGTACAATTTCTTCACCATATCCTCCATGTGTGGAAAGAGTTTGGCTCCAGCGATCTGTACCATTTGTACGCCACCTACCCCAATGAATTGAAAATTCTCGCACCCGAGGTTCTTATCTGCGCCATATGGTCCTAGCGAGTCAATGATCCTCATAACATGCTCTTGAGAATTTCCATTGGCTTCATCAAATTTTAACCACTTGGGTGCTTTTTATACTGTTGGGCATCAGGTAGACTTCCATGGTAATAGGGGGTGTACTTAGAGCTTGGTAGTATGCTAGGGTTGGGCTTTCGGCTCGCCATTATGCTGTCAAGTCTATGCTCCAGTGCGGTTATGCTCAGTGTTTGCGCTGTATCTTTGTTGAATCTGCGAAGGTAGTGAAGTGGGATTTGAATTTGGGAAGGGTTATAGCAGACGTGGTTTTGGTTTTTAAAGGCTGCCAACGTGGGGGTACCGAACATCAATTTGCGGAGAAGTCAGATGAGTTTCACTCTCGTGGAGTCTGCGTTCCTTGAAGTTGAGGATTGCTTTTGGAGATGCACCGACTCGGTTAGTTCAGAATAGTTGGCACTGCTAGTATCTCTCTAGCCAAGTAAAACTATTTTTTGTCTATCTGCACCTTTCAGGTCAGCCGTAGCTTGTTTCAATTGGTTTAAGTGGGTCTGCATAGTAGCTCCCAGAGTTTGAATAGCGGCCAACGTTAGATCTACGACGTTTCTTGATTCTTGATCCAACGGTATATCTAGGTTTTGGGGAGATCTATTTTCCGGTGAGTCCTTCTCCGACCATTGTGTGTGTTTTAGAGTTACTTGTTTGATTGATAAAGTACCAATTGACGCCGGTTCACCAATGTATGTAAGGAAGTGTGATGTGTACTAATCAATCGTGTTAAAAGTGTTACATCCAAAAAGTAATAAATCAACATTGGTGAAATGCAGAGATGGAAACAGAAAGATCTAGAGGCAAAGGGGGCGGAAATAAGGTACATGTGCAAATAGAAGAGAGATACAGCTTGCGTAGGGAATTCTAGAAATCCGTACATACGTTGTGGTACCATCCTGTAGTGTTCGCAGGCATGAACCTTTCTATATATACTAGTCCGATCATATGGCTTTGTGCGTGGTGATACCGCACAAAGCCTCCTCCAAAGCATACATGGGCCGCAGATGGTAGATAAAGCATCTGCGACTGACCTTATTATAACCTCCAATCCTTTAGGTCACCTAGTTCCCGTGCGAGCTGCAAGACGCGAGGGGACACTATCTCATTGTCTCTGACACGGAATAATGTAATGCACATGGAGAGCGGTATGGTAGCCAGTTGTGGTCTGCTAATAGGTTCATGTGGATGAGGACCGAGAATATATTGTTTACCATTTATACCTACCTTAAGGTTTGGTGTAAATCCGAATCCTTCTACGACATTTGAGAAATTACCAAACCTGCGCTCCACAAAAGATTACCAAACCTTTATGTGAAGAATGGAAAGAACTAAGGAAGAGATAACCATGGGTGGATCTAGGATTTCATGTTAGTGGAGGCTGAAATATGTTAACGAGTTTGATAATCATCGAAAAAAAATCAATCCACACAGTTAACATTAAAAAAAATATTGTTGGACACATATTTTTAAGAAAGCTTTGATTTGTAGTCTTTTCGTTTAAAGATCTGCGCAACAATTTTTTTGTTTGAGTGAGTCCTACTTTCCTAAGTTTTACCCTATCTAATGGAACCCCAGATTAATGAAACAAAAATAAACAAATACGTAAGAATAAGAAAAAAACAGAATACACATTTTTATTGAATTTTTAAGGATTTTATACCCAAATTGATACAATTTATATGAATCGAAAAGAAACATAAGTGGATATTCCTTTGAAGGTATTTGCAGGGCATATGGAGAGAGAGATATTTGGGGGTTTGGAACCCTTTACCTGTTTGGCGCCATTGATTGTCTTTTGTGGACTTGGCTCCGGTGTTTGGATCCTTGCCTCTGGGGACTCCGGCTTAAGATTACTCTGACGGAGGAGTCGAAGCTTGTAGCGTTTGGGGTTGGTGTTCGTCTGTCGTAGTAAATTTCTTCTCTCCCTATCTCTTTGTCTCTCTGCTTCTCTCTCTCCCTTCGAGAAGAAGTCATTAGCTTGTCATGAATCCTACTATATGTAGAGGCTCCAGTCAATTGATTTGAGATCGTACGTGATCCTGTGATATTTGGTGGAACTGGTATCTCCAGTAATTTAAAGATCTCTTGAGATCATTTTCTCTTCCAGTGCTTGACTTTCCTTAGGGCATCTCCAATAGATCATGCAAAAGAACATTTTATGCAAAATATAAAGGATTTCGTAAAAAAATGGACTCCAACAGAACATGCATACTGGGAGGCAAAATGCAAAACATGCAAAAGTCTCGCCAAACCTGGCGAGGACACTTGGTTGTGCAAAATAGTTTAGACATGTTTCCTATTTTTTCACCTTCTTTTTATCCTACATTTTCTACATGATGATACCAATTTCTTACAATTTCTCTTTCTTTTTCATCCACAACTCATTACTTGTACACCTATGTTTTGAGTGAAAAAATAAATATAAAATTCAATTTTGCATAACTTTTTACATAACACTGTTGGAATAAGACACCTTATGTAAAATGCAAAACACACTTTTTATGTATTATTTGCATTACAATTGCATATCACTCTTGGAGATGTCCTAAGAGATCCTGACTACATAAGCATTATCTCCTCATTTTGAATTTTCTTAGGTCACCCGAGTTTTGGCGCTTGATGATTTTGAAATTTTGGGCGTGTAACTTTAAAATTTGAGTGGCAGTAACGCCGTCGAAATTTAAGTGCCAACAAACCCCCTCGTGATTCGTGTAAGAGGAGTCTTGGTCCCTTGCTCGAATCACGGCAATTTGACACTTTTTCTTTTTGGCATGACTGACCGTTTTGGTTTGAGCCGTGCGACATTTGGTATAGCAATTTTGATTTTATTTCGCTTGACTGACTTTGGTTTTAGCCAAGCGACTTGTGATATAGCGATTTGGATCACCGTTTGCTTGTGTTGACTGTTTTGGTTTTAACCTGGCAACGTTTGATTTAGCGATTTGGATCGCTGTTCGTTTGGGTTTAATTTTTGTTTTTTTTTTTTTTTGTTTTTTTTTTCGTCAGTTGTTTATGGGCTTTTGCCCCAACTTTTCTAGGCTTGCTTTTGGGCTTTGGTCTAGCTTTTTTTTGGTGGGCTGCCCACAAAATTTCAGCACATGTATATACATTTTAGCCCATTGTTTTTTTTTTCTGGATTTTATGGGCTGATTTTAGCCCATTGTTTTTTTTTTTTTTTTTTTTTTTTCTGGATTTTATGGGCTGATTTTAGTCCACATCATTGTGTTGTCAGCCCCATCTTGTGCCGATTTGGACTTTTTTTTTCTGCATTGTATAGGCCCGTATTTTGGCCCATGTATTTAGGATTTTTTTCTTTTTCCAGTTGCCCTATAAGAGGACGCGAAGGATTCTCCCTTACGAGCCCTTTTAGCATCGAACTTCTTCTCTTTACTTTGATTGCCTCTCTGGAGTTCGCTGCTGCTCGTGCTAGTGTTTCCAGGTACGTACTTTTGTTAATTAAACCTTGATTTTGCATCCTCTGGTTGGTTAAATCCTTCGGAACACTATTTTTTCTTCTTTTGGGACCACTATATACATGATCCGCCCCTTTTGCCTACGTTGCTTTTGCCACTACCATGCACTACCATGTGCAGTTGTGCGCTAAGCACTTTACCTCCATGCCTTGAGCATATGAACATAATAATCTTCTTCTTCTCTTATCAGTATTTTTTTTCTTGTTTGTCTTCACTGCATGACATGTGAGCAATTAAACACAAGATAAACTCATGTACAAGGACTTATGCACAAACCCTAATCCCGTTCACTGAGAGTTTTATCAGGAAAAATTCACTATCGTTTCTGTGTTGTAATTTTCGACATGTCCCCTCCTTTTCCAGACCGATTATTGTTGTTTCAGTCTTTGGTTGCGGCGCCATTTAGGTATAGCCCGATTCTTGTTTCATCTACAAGAAACATCAGTGTGAATCATTTGTTCTTTCTCCTTCATCATGGATATCGTAAGTTCATCGCTGAGAACTTATGCCGAAAAAAATTGTGTGTTCTCATAGCACAATTTCTAGTCTTCTTGATAGGAATCTCAAACGGGCACCAAGTCCATTTAAACATGAAGTGTTTCTCAAGCTTGGGCAATCATGTGGTTATTCTGTACCTAATAATTTTGTTATTGCCGATGGGATATTGTTTTCAAGCTCTACTTTTTTATTTTTTGTATTATCTTTTTACTTTGCTACATTGCCAATCTGCATGTCTTAGGGGCTTTTGTCAAGCCAAAAGTAATGTCAAGACTTCACAGAGGCATGTCACAAACGTGATTAATTTAATCACTTCTTCATCTTCTCATGGCTCTAAACTCAAATGTTATTCCATCTAAAATTTGATTAAATGTTTATCACTCAGAAGAAACAAAACAGAACCTCAGTGAGCAGAATCCCACAAACAATGAACCCCACCACGGACTTAACCGGGAACCATAACCATTGCTACATGGACAGATTTTCGTGGTGTTCGTGGTGTGATTTCTTTTTTGACCCCTTGTCTTTTTTTTTAGTTTTCTCATGCTTTTTTCGCACGGATTAACACTTTATTGTCTTTTCACCAGGTACTTTTTGCGCTTTCAAATTTCTTCACCTCTTTGCCGACCCTTTCAATCAAACAGGTATGACTTTCATTCTTAGTCATACGTATTTAAGTCCAGTCACTGTTTCTTTATTATTACTTGTGTCCTGTAGTGCCGACTTGCATCCTAATGGGCGTTCGGTCGAGCATTCGCTCGGCCCTCATCTTGAGGGTGTTTGGTCGCGCACGTCGTCGGCTTGCATCCCTCCAGATGTTTGGTCGCGGCTTACATCCCAACGGGTGTTTGGTCGAGTGTTTGCTCGGCTTTCATCCTGACGGGTATTTGGTTGCGGCTTTCATCCCTACGGATGTTTGGTCGTACACATCCTCGGCTTGCGTCCCTTCGGATGTCTGGTCGCAGCTTGCATCTCAACGGGTGTTTGGTCGAGCATTCGCTCGGCTTTCATCCTGACGGGTGTTTGGTTGCGGCTTTCATCCCTACGGATGTATGGTTGCACACACCCTCGTCTTGCGTCCTCTTGGATGTCTGGCCGCAACTTGCATCCCAACGGGTGTTTGGTCGAGCATTCGCTCGGCTTTCATCCTGACGGGTGTTTGGTTGCGGCTTTCATCAGTACGGATGTATGGTCGCGAACACACTCGGCTTGCATTCCTCCGGATGTTTGGTCATGACTTACATCCCAACGGGTGTTTGGTCAAGCATTTGCTCGGCTTTCACCCTGACGGGTGTTTGGTTTCTGCTTTCATCCCCCCAGACGTTTGATCGTTTTAATATCGTGCTTATGGGTTGCATTTTATATGTATCTAACCTTTCTTTTCTACAACAGGTTGGATGGCTGACTTTGAATTTTTCAAGACCGAGAATCTTCAAAAACTCAATGAAGATGATCCCAGTGACAGAACTGGGAGTAGGGTTGAGAGGCATCCTCCCCTGATGCGTCTGTTGACCCTTCCAATCAACAGTGGTCCTTTTCACGAAGATTATAACTTAATCCAATGGATTAGTCGATCGTTCTCTTCCTATGCCAAGTCCGGGCTTTTTACGCAGAGTGGATCCGATCGGCTTGGTCTTCTTCGTCCGTTTCACCAAGAGGAAACCGATTACAGGCGCACCGAGCATCTTTGAAACGCTTCACAAGACAATGAATAAAAAAATATTTGATTTGGGATTCAACCTTTGGCGTTCAGCAAACTAGCGGATTATTTCGATCTTCAGAATGGTAGTTTTCGGTTAAGGAGGTGTGCTTCGATAATTCGCTTGTTCTAGGGAAAGCTAATATTTTCATGGCTCTTTATATCTCAATGTATTCATGTCAGCACTGTACTCATCTTTATAAAACCTTCTTCGAGCGATGGTGTCCGAACACTAACTCATTTCATGCTGCATACGGGGAGGTAGGGATTTCGCTATGGGATCTTCACCGGGTTAGTGGTCTACCCATCATAGGAGAGTTTTATGATGAGTTCAGCCCAGACAACCATTCGTTATATACTGAAACGTCAACTGTTTGTCGGGATTTGTTCCGCATTTATGTCATGATAGTTCGTCGAAAAAGTTTATGAACTGGTTCGACTTATTTGTTGAAAGTGATGGGGGCAAATATCGCCGTAGAGACAACATCACTCCTGACACCTTTCTTGCCGGTTGCCTCGCGTGTTGGCTTAGCGGTTTTGTACTTCCTACCAATAAGAACGAGGTACGGCCATCAACTTTTTATCCAGCGTCTAAGATTGCAACTAAGGGGACTAAGTACAGTTTGGTTGTCCCTGTTTTAGCCCACCTATACCGCTCTTTCAAAGTAATTTCTGAAACTCTTCCGCCGGGCAAGAAGACTATCCATGTCCCTTTCCATTACTTCTTGGAGTGGGTCTCCATGTACTTCCCACGGACATACTCTCGTGAAAAGCTCGAGCCACCTCCCATGATGTCGAAGGATGACTTCATATCTTTCTTGGGCACTATCAGAGGTCAAGCAAGTTACAAGTTCGACAATGGGCGCTATGAAGCACGTTCCTTGTTTGAATACTTGAATGAAATACTATTTGCGGCCATCCCACGGCCTGAATTATTTGATGCCTTTGCTGATACCCCTAAGCTTTCAACTAGTCAGCGCAGTTACATGATTAGCTTGCATCCTGGGGTGTTGACATGTAGGAGTGGCTCGGCTTTTTTTGCCGAACCTTACGCCCCGAACCACTATGCTAGACAATTTGGGTTTAGTCAAGCGTGCCATAAGGATCTCACGGATATCTTGGTGTCTTTACGTAAGCTTTATAACCCCGAGGGTTTTAACCCTGATATATTTTGTAGTCATTGGCTTAACATGATGAACACCCATGCGAATGATAAAATGATCACCTTGCCGGCGAAGAATCATAATCCCAAGGATTTATATGTCACCAGGCCTTATGGATCTTGGTGGGTGGCATCCACCTTCTCCGCTCTTCAGGTATTGTCTCGTTCTGGTAAGAAGGAGCCTAACACTCGGAAGAGACCTCAAATAAGCAATTCTAGATGTCGCCCAAAACGTCAGCATGTTCCTAAGGCGAAAGGAAAGGGTCAAGAGGAAGAGTTTCTTGAGTCCGACAAGGTGGGTTCTGACTTGGTTACGAGTGATCCCATCAATGCCGGAACCCGGAGTCTTATAGCTCTTTATCCCAGTCTAGTAACGAAAATGGCGAGTACCAATTAAAAGTTGTTACCCCATATTCAATCGACCGCCTCGCTCTGTCACGAAAACTATTGCAACTTGTTCATGACGTATGCCTGCATTTTTACGAGAGATCAATCACTATTGGGTAAGTGATTCCCGGCGCAGAACCAGCAGCCTACAATGCTGAGTTCACGGTGTCGCTTGTAATAATGAAATGTGTGGGCATCCCGTCAGCTCCTTCATTTAACCTCACTCCTTCTGAAACCAAGTTTTTAGTGACAAAACCATTAATGAGGTCATGGAATTATTTGGTGGTGATGGGCATAGTCTTAGTGTGCTTGGTGTTGTGAGGATCGTGAGCATTAATGTCCCCACTCAGTCACTTGATTCTGAGAATACTCAGGTGTTAAGTGTTGTAGATGATGATGACGATAATGATGGTGATATGTACGATGACTAAAATCCACTATCGGATTATTCTCCAGACATGGAGGTTCAATCAAGTGGTCTAAAAGTGTGACAGGTATACACAGTACTTTTTATGCATTTATTATTGCTCTTCTTCTTCTAACACGTTGCCTATTTTTTGCAAGGTCCTGGGAACAAAGTGAGAGTTCGTCTGGACTTTAACTCATCACATCTTCCTACTCCTACTCCTTCACCAGGTGAGCGTCGTTTTGTGTGCTCACGTGTTATTCCTTCACATATCTTTCATGACTTTTTGTTCTTTTTGCAGGCAAGGCTCTTATTGACTCTTCACGCGACGCCTCTTTGGCAGTCTCCATTCCCACCCCTCACAAGGTAAACTTAGCTTTATATTTCCTAATGTTTTTATATACTTCTTCTCTATTGTTTTTAAAACAATAGCATGTCGTGCAGGGAATAGTTCTACTTCCCTGTCCCTTGGGAGTGACATGGATACTTTATTATCCGACCTAAAGGAGCCTGCACCTACTGCTGACTTGGCACCCTTGAAGCGTGTTACGGATGAATGGTTTTCTATGACCATATGGGAGGGTCTCATGAGAGAGTTGAAACAGTGTGCAATTTCCAACAACTTCTTGAAGATGGTTGAAGATTCAAACAAAGCCTTCACTCATTTGGTACAAATGCATGTAGACTTAGCATCCCCTTTTCTCAAAGTAAAATATTTCATCCGAATCTCCATGTCGCGTTATCAAGCGGAGCATCTTTCTTCAGATATTGAGGAAAAGGCCCAATTTTTGGAGAAAACCAAAGCAGAGCTGGAGTCCAAGTCTAAAGCTCTTCAGAAGCTGAGAGAAAAGAATGCCGATTGTGAAAAGGCACTTCAACGTTTCATAGCCGAGATGTCTAAGAAGAAGGAAGAAGAATCCGACATGGCCGCCCATAATTTCGGCGAATGTTGCTCAGCTGGAGAAGGAGATCACCCCCAAGGATGGTATAGCTCTAAATACCACCACTCAACATGAGGCTTTTAACAAGGCCATTGAGGCGCTAGCTCTTGATGACTAGAGAACTCCCCGTATTTCATTTGCTTTATTTGTTTAGTACTTTGGACTTTTTGTGTGGGATTTTTTTTGTTCCTCTGCTTTGATTGCTTGAAAAACTTTCTTAGTTACGCTTTGCGTTGTCATAATTAGAACATCATATTCTTCCCATATGCCCTTTTGTCTTCCTTGCGTAATAATTTTTTTTATTTTCCGCTAAGTATGCAAAGAACACATGGAATTTCACAATTTTCTTGCTGGGGAAAATGAGATTTTGGTGTGGGGTGGAATGAACTCGATTTTTGATTTCGAGCTGCCTACCTACCCTTTCGGGATCAAGTCGAACGTAGTTCATTGGGGTATTTTTTTTGTTTGGTGGACTGAACTTGAGATGAGATCAATTTGCTTACGTACCCTCTCGGGATCAAGTCGAACGTAGTTCAAAGGGGAATTTTTTATTTGTTTATTTATTTATTTATTTTTAGACCTTAATTTGTGCACGGAGCCTTTCGGGTTTTCAACCTTGAGGTCATTCACTTGTCCTTGATTTGGATTTGACCACCCTTTCGGGTTTTCAGCCCAGTGGACTTTGCATGTGAGCTAATAAGGCTCCCACCCATTCTTCGAGACATTTTTCAAGGGTAGTACCTCTTTAGGACCCTGACATTGGTTGGTGGTAGCATTCTTTCACCATCCTCTGTGACAAGTAAGTAAGCTCCGTTTGGGTACACCTTTTCAATCACATATGGCCCTTCCCACTTAGGCTCCAACTTCCCTTTCGTCCTCCTAGTCACGATGATAGGTGTTCGGACCATTAGGACTAGGTCACCTTTTTTGAAAGAACGTAGGCATACCCTCTTGTTGAAAGCATTGGCCGTCCTTTGTTGATATGCTTCCAAGCTTTGTTGGGCGTGTAGCCTTCTCTCATCCAAAGTTTCCAACTCGGCCAATCGTACTTCTGCATGTTCTCCTTCGGTGAGGGACTCCTGTACAACCACTCGTAGTGATGGTATTTGAACTTCGAGTGGTAGAACCGCCTCACCCCCAAAAACAAGTGAATATGGCGTTGCTTGTGTAGCGGTTCTCTAGGATGTTCGGTAAACCCATAACACATCCTGCAACTTTTCTGGCCATGTTCTCTTGTTTTTATCTATCATTTTCTTGAGAATTTTACTCAAGGTTTTGTTGAACGCCTCGACCAAACCATTTGCGGGTGCATGATACCTCGTGGAGTGGTTAGACTCTATGTTGAATTTAGCGCACAATTTGTACAAAACATCATTTCTGAACGGTTTCCTGTTGTCTGCCATGATCCTATCTGGCACCCCAAATCGATAGATTATGTAGGTTCTTATGAACTCGGAGATAGTAGCACTTTTGAAGTCTTTTAACGCTACAGCTTCCGCCCATTTGGAGAAATAATCTGTAGTCGTCAGGATGTATATGTACCCCCTGGATGATGGAGGGACAAATGGCCCAATTATGTTCATACCCCAAGTGGAAAATGGCCATGATGTTGTAGTGACATGCAGGGGCTCAGGAGGCAGGTGAATGAAGTCTCCATGGTACTGGCACACTTGGAACCTTTTGGAAAAGTTGATGCAATCTGCAATCATATTTGGCCAGTAGTACCCCAAAGGCTTGGGTTGCATATGCAATTTTGGTCCACTTTGGTGGGCACCGCAACTCCAACGTGCACTTCGGCCATGGCTTCATGAATTGATTTTCTAGCAATGCATCGAAGGTATATTCCATCCAACGAACGTTTGTAAAGAACATCTTTTAGCATGATGAACTTTGATGCACGTCGTCTTGCTTCGTTTCTCTTGGCCTTGTTTTCAGGAAGCCTTCCATCTCGAAGATAGTGTATAAACACGTCTCTCCAGTCTTCCTTATCTTTATCATTCTTAGCAGAGAGCGTCATAACTTCAGCAACGTTTGGGGTCTCGATGAGAGGCTAAGTCTCTCCTCTCTCCAACTGTCACGGTAAATCTCTTACTATCTGGGAGTGTCAGTGAAGAATCCAAACTAGCCAAAGCATCGACTCGTGAGTTTATCCCTCGCTTTACATGGAACAACTGGATCTCTTTAAATTGTGAGAGTATATGATCTGTTCTTTGGTGGTATGGGGTGAGGCTTGCTTTCCTCACAACATACACCCCTCACAGTTGCTTGATGACCAACTCCGAATCCCCGTATATTGTCAGCTCATCAATGGGTATCTGGAGGGCCAACTCTAATCCAGCGATTATAGCTTCGTACTCAGCTTCGTTGTTGGAGCATCCTTTGGTTTGAGCGAAGGAGTGTGGAATGATGGCCCTGTCAGGAGTGACAAAAAAAATTTCAATACCGGATTTGTTGTATTTTGGGTCTTCCTGTCTCTTTCCATCCTGGCTCCTTGAAGCTCCATTCAAATACATCTCCCACCCTTTTTGGACTTCGACCACCATCACATCTTCGTCAGGAAGTTCTATGGCTAGAGGTGAATCATCTGGTATAGGATGAGCTGCTAGGAAGTCTGCTAAGGCTTGACCCTTTACTGCTTTCTGAGAGACATACTCAAGGTCGAATTGTTGGAGAAGCACTGCCATTTTGCAATCCTCCCATTTTGCAATCCTCACATAACACCAAACAAGTTTTCTTAATGGGGCTATAGTTAATTTCTGCCCCCACGAGAGTTCAACTGAAATAGTAGAGGAAATTTTCTTTTCCTTGATCATTATGCTAAGCCACTAACGCTCCCAAGGAAAGATCAAGAGCTGTGATATAGAGGAGCAAGGGCTTTCTTTTCACAGGGCTCATGAGAACTGGAGGATTGACCAAGTATCTTTTAATCCCATCAAACACGTTTTGACACGTCTGATCCCACTCGAAAGGGACCCCTTTCTCATTAATCTAGAGAATGGCATACATCTACCAACCAGGTTTGAGATGAACCTTCTAATGTAAGCCAATCTCCCTTGCAGCCCCTTGAGATCGTTAAGGTTCTTGGGTCGAGGCATCTCAATGATGGCCCTGGTTTTTGAAGGGTCCACTTCAATTCCTCTGCTGCGCACCAGAAAGCCTAGGAATTTCATAGATGAAATCCCAAAAACACACTTTAGAGGGTTCATCTTGAGGTTATGACATCTCGGCCGATCAATGATCGCTTTCAAATCTTTGAGATGGTTTTCGCTCTTACGTGTTTTTACCACGAGATCGTCTACATAGCATTACACTATGTCATGAAGTATGTCCCCGAAGATTATGGTCATAGCACCTTGATAGGTGGCGCCGGCATTTTTTAATCCGAAAGGTAGCACCTTGTAACAAAACACTCCCTTTGGTGTTCTGAAGGCGGTGAGCTCTTCGTCTTCGGGTGCCATCCGAAGTTGATTATATCTAGAGTAACCGTCCATGAATGACATTTTTTTGTACCCGGTAGTTGCATCAACTAGCAACTCTGTCATGGGTAAGGGGAAATCATCCTTTGGGCATGCTTCATTGAGATCTCAAAAATCTATGCATACCCTGATTTGACCATTTTTCTTCTTGACAGGGACAATGTTCGTTAGCCAAGTCGGATATTGAACCTCTCTAGTGAATCCAGCTTTGAAAGTTTATCAACTTCAGCTTCTATTTGAGCTGTCAATTCTGGTCGAGTCCGCCTTTGTGCTTGCTTGATTGGTGATTTTGCTGGGCAAATAGCAAGTTTGTGGACATCGACCTTGGGGTCCAAGCCGGACATTTCGTCGTAGCTCCAGGCAAAGACATCACGATACTCCTTAATAAAATAAATATAATTCTGAGCTTCCTCCCCTTTTAAAGAAGAACTTATGAAGATTGGACGTTTATCTTCACCTTCTTCCAAGTTTACCTCTCGGAGATCATCGGTTGTGGCTTGTCCGCCCTCCTCGAATTCTGAAGGTGCGGGATGCGCTTCCTCTTCGCTCAACAAGTGATCATTTTGAACGACTTTCATGTTTACGGTCGCCTTGACTTTTGGAGCATGTTGAATATACCCAAGACTGTCTTTTGTTTCCGCTATGGGTCTTCCCTCCCTTAGGGATTTTCTTTGAGATGGTGTAAGGATTCTTTCAAAATAATCCATTTGATCTACCTTCTCGGGGTTTAGGCCAACTTTCATTAATATTCGGGTAGTCTTGTTGCTGAACTTGGGCTTAAGGGGCTGAGCACCCGGGGTCCTGATGCTAGCATCATCTTGGATCTTTCTATCCATATCTCCGAATGCGTGGAATGTGATTGGTTTGGACTCTTGACCCTTACAGGCACAAGAAACCTGTTGTAGCTTTCTACCATAGTGCACTCCGTCTTTCTTAACGGGAGAGTGAATTCACTCTTTAAGTCCACAACCGTGCTTATAGGTGTCAAAGCACTTTCCTCTGGTCTTCTCTCTGACTTAGGGACGTACCGAAAGGTTCTTCGTAGAGATGGGTTTTGCACCATAACTTCGACCTCCTCCTTCGTTTCTTCTTCTGGGAGATCTTTCTCGTAATAGCGTGCGTCTGCATAATACGCCCCCAAACCTTCAAAAGGATCTCGATCCGCCACAATTGTCCATTCGTACCTCGGTGGGGGTAGGGGAAACTTGATACACTAGTTTTATATGTCGAGGGTACTGCACCATTTTCGTGCACCCAGGGACGTCCTAACATTACATTATAGGATGTGTCCACATCTATCACTAGGAATTTTGTATTGTCTTCTAACTCTCCTAACCTTGTCTCCAGCCTTATCTTTACCAAGGACCTCTGTTCATTTTGGTTGAAACCGTGGATGATTAAGTGGCTTGGTTGGAGATGAGAAACCTTAAGACCCATCAAATTTAGAGCTCTTTTTGGTAATAAATTAACCGCAGACCCTCCATCCACCATGACTCGCCAGATACATGCCCAGTGATGAACAATGGTCTATTGTGTTTCCTCACTTCAGCGCACATCTCATCGTCTCCAAATGAAATGGTGGACATGCACGCGGTCACCTTTTCTTGACTATCGGCGACCGTCCCATGGAAGTCTTCTGGCTTGGAAAAGGCATATATCAGGGATTTCTGTAGCTGAGGCGACATCCTAAGGGCGTCATATACACTTAAGAGTGCTGGGATTTTCTTGAAGTGTGAGAGCACATCGTACCTCACTTTTTCTTCTTTATCTGGAGCTTCCGTTACCTTTGGAACCTCGGTATCCTTGGAGGGACCGCCTTGTGCACGCCTCTTGTATGTCAGAAACGCAGGACACGCCCTAGCAATTATTTGCTTCTCATTCTTTGCTTCCTCGCTGATTTGAATCATGTTTACGGAACCAGTTGACAATTGGTCATCATCCAGCCGACTGGGAGCATGGAACCTCTTATAGAACTTATCCTCCATGGTATTCCAGTTCGGGATGGAGTTTCGTGGGAGACTAAAGTACCAATCTTCGGCTTGAGCTTCCAAAGAGAGGACGAACTGTCGCATGAACAAAATTTGGTTGTCTGTTGTGTTCCCACATGCAGCGAGGTAGCGAATGAGATGACGCTTCGGGCATCCAACTCCGCGGTAAATCGGGAAGATAGGTATCACATACCCAACTGGGAACAGGATTTGATCCACCCAACATGGATACTGATTTCCTTTTGGAATGAGGGGTACCTCGGGGAGATTTTCCCTTAGAGCTATGGATAGTTGAATCTCATCATCTCCGGCCCACGAATTCGTAATTGTTTTATCGTAGTCCTCTGGATCTCTTTCTATGCAAACAGTTCTTTCAACAAAGTCAACATCAACTGTTATGACGTTGCATGGACAAACCTTGGAGATGTTGTTTGAGTTTTGTACTTTACCCGTGGCTGGAGAATAATTAATCTCCGACCTCCATCATTCAAGGCTCTATCTTCCGAACATACCTTTTGCTGCGTGGGGTTTGGAGAAGACTTAGGCTCTCCCCCCCGAACTGTAAGCGTATCCGTAGTTTGTTTAGATTTCCCATTTCATTGCCAGTAAGAGCGTGGGGCCGCCTCGGGGCATTCATGCAAAAATCCGTATGAATACGTCTGAAATCATGAGGATTTTCTGGAGTATCAGGTTGTCGCCCTACTTCTTCGGGAATCTTGTCCTTGGTGGTGATCGTAAAACAAGACATGACAATTGGAGCATTCATCCTTTACTCCAAGTTCTTCACCCTCTCAGATGTATAATACTCGGATGGCATGAATTCTTCCTGTATCATTGGAGCAGGAGGCATATGCTCATATTGCTCCTTGGGTTCTGGATGATTTTCAACACCGTTAGCTTTCTTGGAGTGTCTCTTTCTTCGTGAGACTAAGGGAACTGTTTCGGTCTTTAACTCAACATTTTGCTTCTTCTTCATCCTTCTTGGACGACAAACAGTCCAACTCTCTTCATCAACAGTGATCGGATTTGCGCTCACTCTTTCTGACGGGGGCAACTCAATTGTCTTTGAATCCAGTTGTTCTTGGATTTTGTCTTTAAGTACGAAACAGTCCTTCAGGCAATGGCCAATTAAGCGGTGGTAGGGACAATATTTTGGATTTTCTGTCCTCCCTACTTCATTATGCCTTTTTGCTTCTGGAATAGAGATCAATCTTTTCTCAACAAGGTCCTCGAATAAGTCATCCACCAAGTCATCAGAAAAGGAGTATTTCTTTTCCAACCTTTCCTTTATAGAAAATTTCTTGGTTTCGGGTTTCCTTGTCCCAATGACCACTGGAGACTTCTTCATCTCCAGCAACGCAGCTGTTGAGGACTCAATTTTGTCTGAGAACCCGGACCTTCTTCTCTTGCTGAGATGGAGCTCCATGTCATGTGCCTTTCTGCACAAATTGTTGAAGCCACTAAACGTTTGAGCCATCAACGAGGTTGATAATTCATGTCTGAGATTGTTGAGGCACATCCTAATGAGCTCCTTCTGGGTGAACTTCTGAGGGCATGCAAAGGTCAATGCTCGCCACCTAGCGATGAAGTCAGTGACCGTCTCATTGTCACAT
This sequence comes from Linanthus parryae, assembly GCA_023055425.1. Taxonomy (NCBI): domain Eukaryota; kingdom Viridiplantae; phylum Streptophyta; class Magnoliopsida; order Ericales; family Polemoniaceae; genus Linanthus; species Linanthus parryae. The sequence continues at coordinate 3,387,432 of JALGPY010000015.1, forward strand.
TGTTTCGTCTCAATCAATTTTGGAACCCCCACCCGTCTTTGGGTGTTGCAGAAGTGTTTCAGGAACTCTTTGGTCATCGAGTCCCAACTTGGTATGGAGACTTCGGTTAACTGCGAGTACCAAGTGAATGCAGCATCTTCCAGTGATTGAACGAATAGTTGTAAGCACAATGCTTCATTCTGTGCTATAGGCCCACACCTAGAGAGGAAGTGTGCCAAATATTTTCTTGGATCTCCGGCTCCATTGAACATCCTCAAAATTGGGTTGGGGATAGCCAATGGGGAGCGTCAGCTTATCCACCCATGAGGGATACGGCTTTGTAATCACTGTGGAGAGCCCATCCTCCTTTTCTTTAGCCCTCTGGACTTGGCTTTCTACCATTTCTCCAATTAGCGATAATAAGGTTCGATTTAGGCCATTAAGACTTAAGTCTTGAAGCCCTTGTTGGAGACCGCCACCCCCATGCAATGTGTTGGCTTGTGGTATTCTCGTCGTCGAGGATGACACTCCCAAGTGACCATTTGTTGGTGTATTGTTGAGTGTTGGCCCATATGTCATGGGTGGTATCTCCTGCGGTCTCGCACACTCTTGGCTGGTCGTGCTTCCGCCTTCTAAGAGTTGTTCTTGTAAAGTTTTAATCTATTGTGACATGGATTTGATCTCTTTGTCTTTCTTTTCCATTTGCGCCTGGAAGATGGCAAATTTGTCTTCTACAGCCCGAGAGATCGGATCATCCTCCACATCTGTCATCATCATGAATAATGCCTCCTGTGGTGTAAGCTTGGACGGGCTGACGTGTTGGAATAGATGGCCTAGAGGCAATCTAGTTTAGTATGAATTTGTAATTGGCTAGAAATTCATTTATTATTTATTGGATATTTAATATAATGAAGTCCTTAGATTTACAATTGTGTTGTTTATCTTAAATATCCCTAGTCAAGTATAATGATTAAATGGGACAATCATCTATAGACTAGTATGGGGTTGGATTGATATGGAGATATCACGATCCAACACATAGGTGTGCATTACGGAATGTTGCACTGGATTGACCCATTACCGAGAAGGCTACATACACGTTATGTTGAGTCACAAGTGCTTCTCGGGTACAATGGTATTGTCATCCTTAGACTTGAAGTCACTAGATATTCTAGTTGTGGATCATTGTGATCTTGGTAGCGTTAAACGCTACACCGTAACTGGGTAGTTATAAAGGCGTGTACTGGATACAATGAGAAGCAAGCTTAGAGATCATAGTGGACGTAGAGAGGATTTGCCCCTCCCACATAACGGGAGCAAATATCCAAGGCCACTCGAAGGATAGTGCTTATAGAATGTCTGGCCAGACTCAAATAAATCAATATATGGGATATTGATGTTATTTGCACGAATAAGGCTATTCCATGGATCGAGAAACTAGGGATTGGATATACGAGTGTGACTTGTATGTCTCGTGTCCAATCCGGATATGGAGGCAAAGGGATGAGACAATTACTTGTACAAGGTTGTCTAGATGACTATTCTATTAGTTGGCTAGAATGGATGTTTTGCTAGAAACCGCTCCATATTAGCAAAAGAGTTGCTACCAACTAGATAGAACCTATGGGGTCACACGCTATATAGAGTTGTACTAGATTTGGGAATTAATTAATTGGATTAATTAATTAGAAGGATCACTTTGCAAACCCTTGCAAACTTAGTAGGGACTAATTTGCAAGGAAGGGACTAAATTGAATTCTAGTAGGACTAGAATAAGTCCTTTAGGTAGTTAACAAGGAGTTGTTGGACTATATAAAGGACCCTCCTTCCTTCCTTCCCTACACAACTTATGCTCTAAAGAGAACATAACAAGAGTAGGAGAGAACAAAGGAGAGAGAGAGCATGCAACAAGAGGGACGCCGCCCCCTTGCCGCCGCCCACTCGTCCCCGACGCCACAAGAGGGCCGAGCCCCCTTTTATGCCTCGTTTTGCGTGATTCCTTCACCCTCCTTTCATTCCGGGCTAGCACCAAGGAGATTGGAGATCTAGGAACAACTCTAGGCGTGGATCAACTATAGAGAACGTGACACTATTCGCGTTTGAAGTCATCAAGGAGAACCCAAAGGTGTGTTTATGATTTCTTACCTTTACTATCGTTATGCATCTAGACTTGTGATCCTTGGAGGGTTTTGCATGGTTGTTTGTTTGATTATGCTTCCGTTTGCGCGATCCATGAATCAAAACCCTACAGTGGTATCAGAGCCACTGGTCATAGAGCATAAACGTAGTTTATGTGTTACATTCTTGTTGTTTTACACCTTAATTTGTTGTTTATCGCGTAAAACAAGACAAATCAAGCATTGGATGCAATTTGTCAAAGAATTAATCATAACAAGACCCAATTATTGCATTGGATGCATGAATTGGTGAGTTTGAGAAATTTTAGGATCTTAGATCTAGGGTTTGGGCATCCTTGGGGAAGAAGGAGTTCTCCCAAAACAAGGAAACAACCAAACTTGGGCTCCAAGCAAGGAGGTTGTTTTGGAAACAACCTCCACAAGGAGGTTCGGCCCCCTAGGGGACCGCCCCCTTGCTTGCCGCCCAAGCTTGGAGCCCTAAGGGGCCGGGCGGCCCTAACCCGCGGGCCTAGCTTGCGGGTTTTGGGCCGGGCCGGCCCTAGGGCTTTATGGTTCACTTTGTTTGGGCCCGGGCAATTGGATTGTTGGGCCCATGGACCGTTTTAACCCTAGAAATCCTAAAATCAATTAAAATTGACCAAGCGCGTTAAAATTGGATTTTAACTGTTTATGTGCAAATCGCATGGTGATTGGATATGGCCTTAGGATGTGGTTTGATGTGGATGTTTAATTTTGTGCTTTGGTTTTACGGCCTGCGAGCTGATCAATTAATTGTAATAATTAATTAGGGTTTTATGGCCTGCGTGCCAATTTTTTCTCAACTTGTGAGATTTATTTTATTTAGTATAGATATTAGCTAGTGCTAGATAAAGTAGATTGTTAGCAAAGATTGGAGAAAAGAAGCCCAAAGCCAAAGGAGCCACAAAAGATGGAGCATGGAGCATGGAGCACACCACATGACTATGAAGGATGGACCAAAAGATCAAGACGCATGGAGATGTGTTTGTTTAGGGTTCATAGATAATTCCATTGGCTTGGAATTATCTTAGTCTAGAAAAGGCCATATCCACATCACGTTTAATTTCTGTTTTGTGGTTGTTTATTTATTGTCTTATTATTTGTGTGGTTGGTGTATGGATGATGCATGCAATTAGGATAATAAGATAATTAGACAACCCGGATCTATTATTTGGAGTTGTGCCCAAACTCAAATAGATAGATTAGTTGATATTGATCAACAAAATAATTAAAATTGAAAAATCCCTCAAATTTTAAAATATTGTGTTCTTGCCTTCTCGTTATTTAAACACTCATTATCATCATTATTTATCAAGTTCGTGCGTGCCAAAGCATGGCGACTTGGTTCATAATGATGGAATGCGATGGCACGTGACAATGTGCAATTGTTTAGATAAGAGGTTGAACACAACTAGGCTATTAATTTGATAAAGAAACCTAGAGGCAATCAATTGGGATTATCCATATGGATGGATAAATAAGTAGTTATTTGCCCGATTGAACCAAGAGTTGCATATGGGATGCAATTGGAATCGTTCCTACCTAAGAAGTAATCGAATTATGGGTGACTTGCCAAAGCAAGCTCATAAGGAGATGAAAAAGATGGATCTTGGCCCACTAGAAAATATAATGATATTTTCCGCATTAATATCTTGAGGGTTATTAATCCGTAGAAAAATAGTGGGAGCTATATTTAATAAACTAGCCATTATTAAATATAGTCAAAAATTCACAAATACTAAAACTTGCGTATTTTCCTTTTGTAGAATTCCAAATGGCAAACAACTCATCGAGTTCACAACATTCCCTACGATCTGTCCTTGAGAAGGACAAGCTCTCTGGAACCAACTTTCTCGATTGGTACAGAAACTTGAGAATTTTTCTCAAGCAAGAAAAGAAGCTGTACGCAATAGAGGAGCATGTTCCAGAAGGTCCAGAGAATCAGACACCTGCTGCCTTAAAGGCGTATCAAAAGCGTGTTGATGACGCTAATGATGCGGCCTGCCTAATGCTTTGCACCATGACCTCTGAGCTTCAGAAGCAACATGAGAACATGAATGCTGTCGATATGATCGAACATCTAAAGCAGCTCTTCCAAGAGCAGGCGAGGGTAGAGAGGTATGAGGTCTCAAAGGCACTGTTCAAATGTCATCTGGCAGAAGGGAACCCGGTGGGACCCCATGTACTCCGAATGATCGGGTACTTGGAGAATCTCGCCCGGCTTGGGTTCCCGGTCGGCCAAGAGTTGGCAACCGATCTCGTGTTGCAATCGTTGCCCGAGAGTTATGGACAGTTCATTATGAACTATAACATGAACGAGATCGTTAAACCACTGCCAGATTTGCTCAACATGTTGAGGACGGCTGAACAAAGCATCAATAAGGGTAAGGGCAAGACCATTATGATGGTGCATAAAGGAAAGGGCAAAAAGTTTGCATCTTCCTCCAAGGGCAAAGGCAAGTCAGTTGCAAAGTCCAAGGAACAAGCCCTTAAGCCTATTGGTGCCATTGCCAAGGTCGTGACTAAGGGTGAATGTCACTACTGTAGTCAACCTGGACACTGGAGGAGGAACTGCCCAAAATATCTGGAGGACAAGAGGCTTGGAATAGTGATTCCACCACCACCAGGTATTTTTGTTGTAGATGTCAATTTAACTGTCTCTACATCATGGGTATTAGATACTGGATGTGGATCTCATATTTGTCGAAATATGCAGGATCTAAAGAGAAGTAAAAGATTGGCTAAAGGGGAGGTAGATCTGCGCGTTGGGAATGGAGCAAAGGTTGATGCGTTGGCCATAGGCGTGTGCGAGCTATCTCTGCCTTCAGGATTAGTTTTAGAATTAAATAATTGTTATTTTGTGCCTGCTATGAGCAGAAACATTATTTCTATTTCTTGTTTGGACAAGGAAGGTTTTATTATTTCAATAAAGAACAATTGTTGTTCCTTTTATTTGAATAATATTCACTATTTTAGTGCGCAATTATTTAATGGACTTTATGTCCTTGATCTAAGCAATCCTGTCTACAACATTAATACCAAGCGGATTAAAATAAATGATTTAAATCCTGCTTATTTATGGCATTGTCGTTTAGGCCACATAAATGAGAAACGTGTATCTAGACTCCATAAGGATGGATTACTAGACTCATTTGATTTTGAATCATATGAGACATGTGAGGCTTGTTTATTGGGAAAAATGACAAAGTCCCCTTTCAATAAGAAAGGTGAGAGGACTAGTGAGCAATTGGCGCTCATACATACCGATGTGTGTGGGCCATTTGCCACGCCTGCCAGGGGTGGTTATGTCTACTTCATTACATTTACTGATGATTACAGTAGATACGGATTTGTGTACCTTATGAGGGAAAAATCCGAATCCTTTGAAGTGTTCAAAGAATTCAAGAATGAAGTAGAGAAGCAACTTGGCAAAATTATCAAGGCTCTACGATCGGATCGTGGAGGAGAATACTTAAGCCAAGAGTTTGACGACTATCTTAGAGAGTGTGGGATCGTGTCCCAACTCACTCCACCCGGAACACCGCAATGGAATGGCGTGTCCGAGAGGAGGAATCGAACCCTATTGGATATGGTTCGGTCTATGATGTGTCAAACCGATCTTCCATTATCATTTTGGGGCTACGCTCTATTAAGTGCAGCTTTCACCATTAACCGTGTTCCATCTAAATCAGTCATGAAGACACCATATGAGATGTGGAGTGGGAGGCGTCCCACATTGTCGTTCATGAGGATTTGGGGCTGCGATGTCTATGTAAAACGTTTACAATCAGACAAGCTAGGGCCTAAATCGGATAAGTGTAAATTTGTGGGGTACCCTAAGGAAACTAAAGGATACTACTTCTACAATCCAACCGAGAACAAAGTGTTTGTTGCTCGGACCGGCGTGTTTCTAGAAAGAGAGTTTGTCTCTAAAGAAGCAAGTGGGAGGAATGTAGAACTTGAAGAAGTTCAAGAACCACAAATCACAGAACCGATTATGGAACATGAACAGGAATCACAAGCAGTTGTGGAGCCACCTGTTCAGGTAACACAAGAGCTTCGTAGATCTAGTAGAGTGCGCCAGGAACCCGAGAGGTACGGACTTCTCGTAACTGATTCCGGTGACACGATGCTCATAGATGATGAGCCTACTACCTATGAGGAGGCCATGAATGGCCCAGACTCGCAGAAGTGGCTTGAAGCCATGAGATCCGAGATGGAATCCATGTATACCAACAAAGTATGGACTTTGGTGGAACCACCTGATGGGGCGCGACCCATAGGGTGCAAGTGGGTCTTCAAGAAGAAGATCGACATGGATGGTAATGTGATTACCTATAAGGGCCGATTGGTGGCTAAAGGATTCAGACAGATTCATGGTATTGACTATGATGAAACCTTTTCACCAGTCGCTATGACCAAATCCATCCGAATCCTACTTGCGATTGCAGCGTACTACGACTATGAGATTTGGCAGATGGATGTCAAAACAGCATTCCTTTATGGGAATCTCCTCGAGGACGTGTATATGATACAGCCGGAGGGTTTTGAGGATCCAAAGCAAGCCAACAAAGTCTGTAAGCTGCAACGATCCATTTATGGATTGAAGCAAGCTTCTAGGAGTTGGAATCGACGTTTTGATGAAGTAGTCAAAGAGTTTGGCTTCATCAGAAACGAAGATGAGTCTTGTGTTTACAAGGAGGTTAGTGGGAGCTCTGTAACTTTTCTGGTCTTGTATGTGGATGACATACTACTCATTGGAAACGACATTCCCATGCTGCAATCTGTGAAAGATTGGCTAGGAAAGTGTTTCTCAATGAAGGACTTAGGGGAAGCAGCCTATATACTCGGTATAAAGATCTATAGAGATAGATCTAAGAGGTTGCTAGGCCTAAGTCAAAGTACATATATTGACAAGGTGTTGAAACGGTTCAACATGCAAGATTCCAAGAAGGGATTCTTGCCCATGTCACATGGAATCACTCTTTCGAAGAGTGGATGTCCTTCCAATGAGATTGAGAAGGAACGCATGAGTAGGATTCCCTATGCCTCGGCCATAGGATCTATCATGTACGCCATGTTATGTACTAGACCAGATGTGTCATATGCCTTGAGTATCACAAGCAGATACCAATCCAATCCGGGTGAGAGTCACTGGATTGCTGTCAAGAACATCCTAAAGTACTTGAGAAGAACTAAGGATGCTTTCTTGACGTTTGGCGGTGAGGAAGAGTTGCGTGTAAGGGGTTACACTGATGCAAGCTTCCAAACCGATAGAGATGACTTTAGATCACAGTCGGGATATGTGTTTTGCCTGAATGGAGCAGCGGTGAGCTGGAAGAGTTCCAAGCAAGAGACGGTAGCTGATTCTACAACAGAGGCTGAGTACATTGCTGCTAATGGCGCAGCAAAGGAGGCTGTTTGGATCAGAAAGTTTGTTTCTGAACTTGGTGTGGTCCCTAGCATTGCGGATCCAGTGGAGTTGTTCTGTGACAACACTGGGGCGATCGCGCAATCAAAGGAACCCAGATCGCACCAGAAGTCCAAGCATGTGCTCAGGAAGTTTCATCTGATTCGAGATATTATCGATAGAGGAGACGTTCGGATATGCAAGATTCCTACAGATGATAATCTGTCAGACCCGCTTACGAAGCCTCTCACGCAGTGGAAGCATGAAGGGCACACTAGGAGTATGGGCATATGAGATGCGCCAGATTGGCTCTAGTGCAAGTGGGAGACTGTTGGAATAGATGCCCTAGAGGCAATCTAGTTTAGTATGAATTTGTAATTGGCTAGAAATTCATTTATTATTTATTGGATATTTAATATAATGAAGTCCTTAGATTTACAATTGTGTTGTTTATCTTAAATATCCCTAGTCAAGTATAATGATTAAATGGGACAATCATCTATAGACTAGTATGGGGTTGGATTGATATGGAGATATCACGATCCAACACATAGGTGTGCATTACGGAATGTTGCACTGGATTGACCCATTACCGAGAAGGCTACATACACGTTATGTTGAGTCACAAGTGCTTCTCGGGTACAATGGTATTGTCATCCTTAGACTTGAAGTCACTAGATATTCTAGTTGTGGATCATTGTGATCTTGGTAGCGTTAAACGCTACACCGTAACTGGGTAGTTATAAAGGCGTGTACTGGATACAATGAGAAGCAAGCTTAGAGATCATAGTGGACGTAGAGAGGATTTGCCCCTCCCACATAACGGGAGCAAATATCCAAGGCCACTCGAAGGATAGTGCTTATAGAATGTCTGGCCAGACTCAAATAAATCAATATATGGGATATTGATGTTATTTGCACGAATAAGGCTATTCCATGGATCGAGAAACTAGGGATTGGATATACGAGTGTGACTTGTATGTCTCGTGTCCAATCCGGATATGGAGGCAAAGGGATGAGACAATTACTTGTACAAGGTTGTCTAGATGACTATTCTATTAGTTGGCTAGAATGGATGTTTTGCTAGAAACCGCTCCATATTAGCAAAAGAGTTGCTACCAACTAGATAGAACCTATGGGGTCACACGCTATATAGAGTTGTACTAGATTTGGGAATTAATTAATTGGATTAATTAATTAGAAGGATCACTTTGCAAACCCTTGCAAACTTAGTAGGGACTAATTTGCAAGGAAGGGACTAAATTGAATTCTAGTAGGACTAGAATAAGTCCTTTAGGTAGTTAACAAGGAGTTGTTGGACTATATAAAGGACCCTCCTTCCTTCCTTCCCTACACAACTTATGCTCTAAAGAGAACATAACAAGAGTAGGAGAGAACAAAGGAGAGAGAGAGCAAGCAACAAGAGGGACGCGCCCCCTTGCCGCCGCCCACTCGTCCCCGACGCCACAAGAGGGCCGAGCCCCCTTTTATGCCTCGTTTTGCGTGATTCCTTCACCCTCCTTTCATTTCGGGCTAGCACCAAGGAGATTGGAGATCTAGGAACAACTCTAGGCGTGGATCAACTATAGAGAACGTGACACTATTCGCGTTTGAAGTCATCAAGGAGAACCCAAAGGTGTGTTTATGATTTCTTACCTTTACTATCGTTATGCATCTAGACTTGTGATCCTTGGAGGGTTTTGCATGGTTGTTTGTTTGATTATGCTTCCGTTTGCGCGATCCATGAATCAAAACCCTACATGATGTCTCCCTCCTCATATAAGGGATTCACAATTCCGGTCAAGTCTAGTGCCTCCATATTTCAAGCCATTGACCTCGTGATGCAGCCCAACGCCACTTTGCCCCCAACTGGAGAAGATATTGAAATATGAACCCCTTTGCCTTTGTTCTTATTACGATCTCTAGGTAGAATCAACTCGTGATCTCTTAGGCCCTCGTCTTCCGGAGCTCCGAGACCTCTTCCCTGGTTCTTCCCATGCTTGCTTATGCCCACGGGCATGGCAGAGACAAACTCAAATGCAATGGTTTTTACCCGCGTTGCACTTCCTCTCTATGTTAGTGGCTTATTTGGTTCCTCTAAGTGAGTTGTTAACCCGGGGGCCGGGTCCCCGGAGGCTGAGCTCTTAGGAGTCGAGTGGCTTATTCCCATCGAGCATTTGAAAGCCATGGTATTATTGACCAACAAGGGCGAATCCAAAGCGGGCATGCCCTTGAAAGCCTTTGGAGTTTTAACCAACAAGGGGGAATCCGATGTGAACAGCCCCTTGAAAGCTTTGGAATTTTTCTTCGGAGAATGTGAAGCTTTAGTCACAGGAAGAATTTCGCGAGACATCATTTTCTTCCCAATTCCCCTTATGATCTTACAGTTTTCCTCGAAGGCTGCTTCTCCAGCTTTGGCGGCTAGCTCCTTGGCTTCCTCTGCGTCCTTGATCATATTGGCAGTGGTATTCGGCATGGTGCCAACAACGTTATCTCCATGGCGAAGATAACCACCTTCTCAGACCTCTTGGCTAAGGTCAGGAAGTCATTGATTATTTTTGCCTTCCAGTTCCCAGAAAGGATTTTGGCACTTTGAACCAGGTGGTTAACCTGTTCGACCGGATCCTCAATTCTTCTAAGCAATGTCTCGTTTCTACCAGGAGAAGCCACTCGGTACGGAGAAAGGTCATGAGAAACCCTCACGTCTTGAGTGACCAATCCCTGTGCACGAGCCTGCTTACATGTTGGATTTGAACGGGAGCCGCCCCCCTGGGCGAAGAGGGCCTGTAAGGGTTTCTGCCTTGCTGCATAGTTGGAGCAGGTTTCAGGAGCTTCTCCTTCGAGAGGCCGAGTACTGGCCTTGGTGGTGTTCCCATGCTAGCACTTTGTAACCTGAGACCAAACAAAAAAAATATTAGTAAGGTCACAGAAAAGTGCAAGGCATAAATTTCTTACGTATGTTTTTTTGTTTCAAGAGATGAGGGGAGGAAAGGTCCCACCGGGTGTGCCGATTTGTTGGACACAGATTTTTAAGAAAGCTTTGATTCGTAGCCTTTTGGTTTAAAGATCTACGCAACAAATAATTTTGTTTGAGCGAGTCATAATTTCCTAAGTTTTACCCTATCTAATGGAACCCCTGATTAATGAAACAAAAATAAACTAATACGTAAGAATAAGAAATAAACAGAATAGATATTTTTATCGAACTTTTACGGGTTTTATACTCAAATTGATACAATTTATATGAATCGACAAGAAACATATGTGGATATTCCTTTGAAGGTATTTGCAGGGCATATGGAGAGAGAGATATTTGAGGGTTTGGAACCCTTTACCAGTTTGACGCCATTGATTGTCTTTTGTTGACTTGGCTCCGGTGTTTGGATCCTTGCCTCCTGGGACTCCGGCTTCAGATTACTCCGACGGAGGAGTCGAAGCTTGTAGCGTTTGGGGTTGGTGTTAGTCTGTCGTAGTAAATTTCTTCTCTCCGTATCTCTCTGTCTCTCTGCTTCTCTCTCAAGAAGTCCTTTTGCTTGTGATGAATCCTTCTATATGTAGAGGCTCCAGTCAATTGATTTGAGATCGTACGTGATCCCGTGATATTTGGTGGAACTGGTATCTCCTGTAATTTAAAGATCTCTTGAGATCATTTTCTCTTCCAGTGCTTGACTTTCCTTAGTGTCTAAGATCCTGACTAGATAAGAATTTATCTCCTCAGTTTAAATTTGCTTGGGTCACCCCAGTTTTGGCGCTTGATGATTTAAAAATTTCGGTCGTTTAACTTTAAAATTTGAGTGGCAGTAACGCCGTCGAAATTTCAGTGCCAGCAGATATAGTTGATTCACTATTAACGTACAAGAACATACAAAAGCGAGAGGACTTTCACAAACAAAAAACAACTCTAAATTGTATGCTAACATGAATTCTTGATGGTTGATTGAAGACGCTCTTTAACATGAATTTTACTCAAAGAGGCATCCTTAAAAATAAAAGGATCATTAGAAAATTAGGCTCCAGAGGCTTTAACTTCTTAAAAAGTATGTCCATGGCTTAAAGAAATGTGAAACACATCAAATTGATTTCATGGTTCCTAAATTTTGAATCCTAAACTGTATGGTAATAGACTAATTCACATTGATGTATATTGCCAGGCATGTATAATGTTACGTTATTTACATATTTGTAACGGAAAACTGAAACATATCCTGTTTAATTGTATGCGAAGATCATAGTCCATAACCCCAATAGGCAAGAACAGATAACAACACCAAGTCACCGACAGTTTGAAGCTACAAGACTGGGACGAAGTACAAAATAGGGAAAGAGTAGAGGAAGAAGTTAGGGTAATATATCAAAAATCATATCACAACTTATAAAGCGAACGACATAAATCTCGAAATTGAATAACAAATAAGCCGATTTGGATCTTAGGGTTTCTTACCTGGAGATCGGGTTGAAAGTGATGCTAGATTTTGCCGTTCCGAGCTTCGACCAATGCACGATGGCACTTCCAGTGGGTTTACCGCTGATATGCTCACTCTCGAAGGTCACATGCCCTGTCTCTGTGTGGTCCATCTCTCTCCGTCCCGTTTTCGTCTTCGTTTGTTCGTGTCTGCGTCTCTCTCTCGTCCCTCTGTCTCGAACAGAGAAGTAAAAAACAATCGTAAGGCGAAGTTTTAGTTTATATAGGGGGGCTATGTGTAAAACTAGGAATATAGGAGAATAAGAATCAACAAGATCTGCAAGAATTGAACGGAAATTGTAGAGTGTTCACTGATAAAAGTATAAACAACCATCAAATCTAGCAAAACCATTTATTCTGATGTACATATACTAATTCACATAGGAATGAACAAGATCTGCATAAATTGATAAGAAGTTGTACAAATTATGCATTACCAATGAAATCCGATTGATCACGTACTAGAGAGAGACAAGAAGCCAATTCCAGCAAATGCAGATGAAAGCGAATGAGTTGCAGCCAGTATCTACCGGAAGTTCTCGCAAGCGAAGGGTTCTTGGAACTTAACTGAACCCGGCCTTTTATCCTAGTAATAGGGCATCATTATTTCCGAGGAATAATAATAATAATAATAATAATAATAATAATAATAATAATAATAATAATAATAATAATAATAATAATAATAATAATAATAATAATAATAATGCACTTCACCTCAATTTACCATGTCGCAATTTCGATCCCCCTTAAGATAGATCCGCATTGAAATTCTAAATGTAATAAAGAAAATGGAAAATACATGTTCTTGAATGCTCACTCATTACAATTAAACATTCTAAAATCTAGATTGCGACAATATTAAAACATTATACATTCAGTGACAATCTACATGTGAGAGGATTTTCTAAGCTGACACAGTACTGTCGCAACTAAGATTTAGAATTTTACTTGTAATGAGTGAGCATTCAAGTAAATGTGTTTGCCATTTTCTTTATTATATCCTACAATTTGAGAGCTATTCTATCTTAAGGTGGCTTCGAATCTGCGACACGGTAAAATGAGGTGAAGTGCTCTAATTTTTTATTCCTCTGGAATAATGATGCCCTATTACTAAGGATAAAAGGACGGGCACATTAAGTTTCAAGAACCCTTAGCTTGCGGTAGATACGTGCTGCGACTCATTCGTGCTTCCCTCAACCATCGCCCAAACCCCCTAATTCGAACCCCAATCGATAAGCAACCAAGAAATTGTCACGTTACGCAAAAGTTTGACATATCTATAAGCAACCAATCAAGAGAGAGAGAGAAGGAGAGAGGGAGAGGGAGAGAGACCGACTGAGAGCAAAGAGAGATTGAGCCCAGAGAGGGGGCTTCGGAGTTACGATCATTCATCCTCCTTCATTACATGTTTCTTCTTCATTTACTGTGTTTTTATTTTCTTCCGCTTCTTCCTCATTTCTTTTTGTTGTTTGGTTTATTTGTTATTGATAGAAAGCCGCTTAAGTGATAGACTTATGTAATGTATATCAAAATGCCCTTGGTAAATTGTGATTTGTGCTTAATTGTCACCAAATATAAAAGTGTAGGAAGATGCACGTGGGGCAGGTAGGTTTAGTGTCAATGACCCAAATAATATTGCCAGAAGTTATTAGAAGAGTGTCCGTCGTAGTTAGTAGTTATTTACAGGTTCCGATGTTTACTGTGTTGTCATTAAAGGAAAGAATTGATTAACAAAATAAAGGGACTGAATGCAGAAACTAATTCACATTTATGTATATTCTCAGGCATGTATAATGTTACATTATTTACATATTTGTAACAGAAAACTGAAACATATCATGTTTAATTGTATGCTAAGAACACAGTCCATATATCCCAATAGGCAAGAACAGATTACAACACCAAGTCACCGACAGTTTCAAGCTACATGATTGGAAAGAAGTACAGAATGGGGAATGAGTTGAGAAAGAAGTTAGGGAATATATCAAAAATCATATTACACCTTACAGAGGAAACAACATAAATCTTGAAATTGAATAATAAATAAGCCGATTTGGATCTTAGGATTTCTTAACATGGAGATCGGGTTGAAATTGATGCTCGATTTTGCCGTTTCGAGCGACTGCACTTCCCTTGGGTTTGCCGCTAATATGCTCACTCTCGAAGGTCGCATGCCCTGTCTCTGTGTGGTCCATCTCTCTCCGTCTTGTTTCGTCTTCGTTTGTTCGTGTCTGCGTCTCTCTCTCTCTCGTCCCTCTGTCTCGAACAGAGAAGCAAATAACAATTGTATGGTGAAGTTTTAGTTTATATAGGGGGTCTATGTGTAAAGTTATGAATATAGGAAAATAAGAATCAACAAGATATGCAAGAATTGAACGGAAATTGTAGAGCGTTCACTAATAAAAGTAGAAACAACCATCAAATCGAGCAAAACCATTTGCTCTGATGTATATATACAAATTCACATAGGAAGGAACAAGATCTGCATAAATTGATAAGTTGTTGTACAAATTAAGCATTACTAATGAAATCAGATTTATCAAGTACCACAAACTAAGTCGAGAGAGAGAGACAACAAGCCAACTCTAGCAAATGCATCTGAAAGGAGTTGCAGCCCGTATCTATCGGAAGTTCACGCAAGTGAAGGGTTCTTGGAACTTAATTAAACCCGGCCTTTTACCCATGTAATAGGGCATCATTATTTCCGAGGAAATAATAATAATAATAATAATAATAATAATAATAATAATAATAATAATAATAATAATAATAATAATAATAATAATAATAATGCACTTCACCTGCACCTCAGTTTGCCATGTCGCGAGTTTGATCCGCCTTACGATAGAACTGCTTTGAAATTCTAAGATGTAATAAAGAAAATGGCAAATACATGCTCTTGAATGCTCACTCATTACAAGTAAACATTCTAAAATCTTGATTGCGACACTATTGAGACATTCTACATTCCGTGACAATCTACATGTGAGAGCATTTTCTAAGATGACACAATACTGTCGCAATTAAGATTCAGAATGGTTACTTGTAATGAGTGAACATTCAAGTAAATGTGTTTGCCATTTTCTTTATTACATTCTACTATTTCAGATCTAATTTATCTTAAGGTGGGATCGAACTCCCGAAATTGTAAAATGAGGTGAAGTGCTCTATTTTTTTATTCCTCGGAAATAATTATGCCCTATTACTAAGGATAAAAGGAGGGGCTCATTAAGTTTCAAGAACCCTTAACTTGCGGTAGATACGTGCTGCGACTCATTCGTGCTTCCCTCAACCGTCGCCCAAACCCCCTAATTCGAACCCCAATCGATCCCCTAACCTTCCATCATGATGAAATCCGAAATTCCCAAAGCATTGAACACCAGAAATTGTCGCGTGACACAAAAGTTTGATATATCTCTAATCAACCAATCAAGAGAGAGAGAGAGAGACTGACTGAGAACAAAGAGAGATTGAGCACGGAGAGGGGGCTTCATAGTTACGATTACTCATCCTCCTTCATTACATGATTCTTCTTCGTTTACTGTGTTTTTATCTTCTACTTCTTCCCATTTCTTTTTATGTTTGGATTATTTATTTGTGATAAAATACTAAAAAGTCGCTTAAGTGATAAACTTATGTTACGTATTTTAAACGCCCTTGGTAAGTTGTGGTTTGTGGTTAATTGTCACCAAATATAAAAGTGTAGGGAGGTGCACGTGGTGCAAGTAGGTTTAGTGTCAATGACTCAAATAATATTGCACGGATGTTATTAGAAGAGTGTCCGTGGTAGTTAGAAGTTATTTACAGGTTCCGGTGTTTTACCGTGTTGTCATTGAAGGAAAGGATTGATTAACAAAATAAAGGGACTTGGTTGAATGTAGAAACTAACATGTGTGGGGACTGTGGAGGTGCATGCGAGGAAGCTAACCTTCCAGAACAGCGCATTTACGAATGATCCAAATATATACCTCGTGCAATACCTTTGAAGATCTATTTGGGTGGGATTACAATCCTCCGAACACTCCGAATTGGCCTTTCATACCGTTCTTATAAACCCAACTCTCAGATGACTCATCACTGACTTCGTCATTTGATACTTTTTTTTTCTTATTAACTATGGTAGTGATCTTGGGAACTTCCTCTTGACTTATCACCTGTGTTCTCATTTGTATATGCTTGTGCTCCATATTAATTAATGACGAAGACAAAGAGGAACTAACTGAACTTGGATCTTGTATTATGGATTTGTCTGTTTTGACGGTAAGGTCGGGTGATCTTTCCTCTTATATCACTGATTTCACAGCATACTTCGTATCAAAATTAGAATCACTACCAGTTCAAGAAATATTTTATTCCTGGTTTCTCCACTCAGGAATAATACGTCCATGACATTTTGTCTAACCCACAGGAGTTACAAGATTTTTAGTATCCTGTATCCATAGGAATCTAATATGACAAGTTCTTGATATTCCACTAAAATGAACTTTCAATATTTCAGATCCGTTTCTGTTTAGCTCCTTACTAAACCTCTTTCCTTTTCAAATTCTTCGTCGGGAGAAAAGGTAAATCAATGAGTTTAGCAATGTTAAATTACTGTTTTTCCTTCTCAATCTTCACCAGACAAGTTGTATAATGCTGCTGCATTATCATGGTTCAAATATTCATTAAGGTTATAAAAATCGGTAAATGATGTTGGGTAAGTTATAAGAGAAGTAACAAAGATACAACCTAATTGCTACATGAAAAGAATCACTACCAGGGTACCAGCTCAAAGAACAACACAAATAAACATGCCAGTTCAGCAACTACCATTGTTCAATATACATAGCGATTTGTGGAAGTAGTAGATCAACCTCGCAATGAATTCCGTGGCATTACGAGACATGATTCATTTTCCCGAGATGCTCATACACTATCGCTGAGGGAAAAGTTACCTCCTCGGAAGAACGCAGACGGACTCTTGATTCCCCAAGGATGATATACCGACTAGTCCAGCCTATGTCAAGGGGTACAACTGGTTGATATTTGTCATTAGCAAATCAGCATTATCCTTGCTGCAAAATCCTAGTAATGCACAGTACTGACGGTTCAAATGTTAGGAGTTGGGAAGCAATGTTTTTTTCATTCCTGTATTTTTTTCACAGAGCTTCAGGGAGGTGCTCCGAAAACCCAACATCGTCATCCTGTATTTAAATGATCCATCATAAATCATTCTGATTGTTGTAACAGAACTCCTGTTTCAGAGCTCTGTTACCAGTTTTTTGTAACCTGAGAGTATTCGAGCAAGAACGACGAAAGCAAAACAAGAACGAGACAGATATTTAACGTGGTTCACTAGCGAATTCGTAACGAACCCTCTAGCTAATCCACGGCCAGAACCAGATATTTTATTGAGAAGAGAACCCGATTACAATGCACGCCGTGGCCGTGTGTGGCCATGGCTGCCACCCCGATTACACCCACGCACACACACACACCAAACAAACTCTCAAAGAGCTATTACTCTCAGAGTACTACAATCCGAATTGTCCCTCTGTGTGTACTGTGTGTTGTAACAAAAGAAGGCCATCCATGCTTTTATATGCATGTGATGGTCAGTAGTGCGTTTAGAAAAATTCACCCCCAAAGATTTGTTTGAATTTGACTACTACACAAATCAACCAAACTTGGTAACTATCCTTTGAGAAACATGGAAACACTTCCATGTTACACACACACCATATTTGCTTATTTTGATTACAAGTCAAACACAACAAATCTCCACCTTGACTTGAATCATCTCAATAACCCGAAATAAGAATCTGATGCTTCTCTTCTCAAACCTCAACCGGATGCGTCTCCCAGAACTTCAAACGAGCACGCCTCCTCAAACAGATGTTTTGCAGCTGTCTGCGAAACCCGAATCGCCAAATTGTTACTTCAACTACCATGCGTTACTGCAACGAATGCGCCAGATGTGGTTGCACTTCCTGAAACAGAAATAAGTGCTCCACCCAGAACCAGACTCGAATACATTCACTGAGAAAGCAGGACCGAATGCATTCCAAATGCGCCCAATTGCGCCAGACAGGTGCACCATGACAGAATGCCCAGTTGTCATCCAGACCAGATGCAGCGACGACGAGTGCCACAAATTTTCATGCCCGATGCGCCCCGTATGCCTCAGATGCGCCATATGCTCGCCAGAAACAGATCGCGCCAGATGCGAGCTCAGTGCGTGTCATGGTACACGCTGCAAAACCAGGTGCACGCCAGAACAAACTCATGCATAATGTGTGCCAGAACCAGAATCAGATGCGCGTGCCATAAGTATCACGCGCCAGATGCTCAATGCCGTTGTTCCAACTCCAACGATTTCCTGCAACGCATGAGCCAGAACCAGATACAATTCACACGCCAGATGTTCCACGCCGGGAGCCGGACTGCGCCTTAACATCAATCGCCATAACGCCAGATGCGGGTGAACCGCCAGATTCGCGCCAGTACTGAATGCGTGCTAGATTTGCCAGATCCCTTGCACGCCTAATCAGATGCGCGCCAGATTGCTCAGAAAGGAGCCCGGATAGCCCCCTCCACAGGAATTCAGATGGTGGGTGTACCTGCTTCTCTCTCAAAAACAGATCGATCTTGATCGCCAAACCAGACATTGTTCTTGGCGGAATCTCGAAACCCTACTCCCGATAGCCTGCTCCACCTGGATCGCGAAACTCAAGCTTTGAGTTCCACCAAAACGTGAAACCCTAGCTCTTGGCTCCACCCTGATCTTGGAACCCCCGCTCTGATACCAGTTTGTTAAAACTGGTGTTCCTCTTGACCTGGCTTTGATACCATTTTGTTGTAACAGAACTCCTGTTTGAGAGCTCCGTTACCAGTTTGTTATTACCTGCGGGTATTCGAGCAAGAACAACGAGACGAAACAAGAACGACACTAGCGAATTCGTAACGAACCCGTTAGCTAATCCACGGCCAGAACCAGATATTTTATTGAGAAGAGAACCCGATTACAATTCACGCCGTGGCCGTGTGGCCACGGCGGCCACCCCGATTACACCAACGCACACACACACCAAACAAACTCTCAAAGAGCTATTACTCTCAGAATACTACAATCCGAATCGTCCCTCTGTGTGTACTGTGTGTTGTAACAAAAGAAGGCGATCCATGCTTTTATATGCATGTGATGGTCTGTAGTGCGTTTAGAAACATTCACCCCCAAAGATTTGTTTTCCTTAGACTACAACAAAAATCAACCAAACTTGGTAACTATCCTTTGAGAAACATGGAAACACTTCCATGTTACACACACACCATATTTGCTTATTTTGATTACAAGTCAAACACAACACTGATTGTAGGCTAATTAGTTGATTGGCTTAAAAGAAAAACTACACTAACACTATCTGATATATGTGTCCCATATTTTGAAGGTGCGATTTCCGTCAAAGCTAACGGTTTTTTCAGTTTCCTGGTTTTGGAAAGAGATGTGTTCTTAATCCACCGCAAATCAACATCGTTGTCTTCTTGTTCTCTGGAATTTGATGTTATGTTCCTCTGGGTGTTTTTGGAAAGTTTTTCGTAAAGGCTCACTGACAAAGGAACGTTGTCATCCTGCTTGTAATGTAGGTGATTGAATGCTTGAAATTTAAAAATGTAGCATGATCATTCATGCTATTAAAACATTAGGGCTGAGAAGTGTCTGGTATTAAGCTCATGTGTCTGAAATGATTCTTTTCAAGATCTTTGAGTGTGTGCGATGTAAAATATATGAAGTTAATCATGTTGCTGATTCACTAATTTTGCATAAAGAAGAAATGTGCTTACGTTATCAGATATATTGGCAGTATTGCTGGCCGCTGCCTTTCCATTTGAACTTGAAGTTCCCATGTCTTTTGTGTTCCTAAGCTTCTGTCGCGTACTTTATGTTTCTTCAACAGTGAGCGCTTTTAGTTCATCTCCTCTTTCTTTATAACATGCAACCACCAAAGAGTAAGTCCAGTGTACAAAGCAAAGCACCGTTCAGGATGCATAGTCAGTGTGCAGACTATGACATAGGTTGTACCTATTGTTCTCAATGCAGGGGTTTGCATTTATTGTTGGAGACTCGAGTTTTAACGAAGGTTCCAGTATATGTGTAACCGTTAGGCCTGAAAGAACCCGTTAGGGTTTCCTAGAGAGAAGGCGGAGAAGATGATGAAATGAAGAGATGATATTCACATTACTCATTTACAGAGATTAAGAGACTTTATATAGTCTCGATCCAACGGTAGGATTCGTACGGAATCAATCTAACAGTTGGAAACATATTAGGGTTACTGAAAACAGGAAAAAGACTATTGTACCCTAATAAGTAATGGGTAATTACATCATGAACAGTGGGCTTAGTGAACTAATGTCTTGGGCTTCAGTAGCGGGCTTGATGGTTTGGCCCAATAGATATTTGATCCGTTATTACGGCCCCTTAAACGGATGGGAAGTCGGACGAACCATCAGTTTATCACGTAACGCCTCAAATGGAGCAGCAGCAAGAGATTTTGTGAAAAGATCCGCAATTTGATCTGCACTTGGAATGAAACAGATAGTTAGATGTTTTATAAGTGCTTCTTCTCGGACATAGTGATAATCAATTTCAATATGTTTTGTCCGAGCGTGAAAGATTAGGTTATGAGTGAAATAGCAGAAATATTATCGGTGTGGAGTAAAGGGGGATGTGGTAAACAAAAACGTAAGTCGTAAAAAATTTGGCGAAACCATGATATGTCAGCGGCCCCTGTGGCTAAGGCCCGGTATTCTGCCTCGGTAGAGGACCGAGAGACGGTGGGCTGCTTTTTACCAGACCAGTGAACCGGATTTGGGCCCAAGAATACAACAAGGCCAGTGGTGCTACGGCGATCCGTTGGATCGCCGGCTCAATCAGCATCAGTAAATATTTGTAAGGGAAGATGACCTTTTGTATAAAAAATCCCATGGGCTTTTGTGCCTTGTATATATCGTAAAACACGTTTAGCACCACTTAGATGCACATTGGTAGGAGAATGCATAAATTGATAAATATGGTTGACGGCAAATGTGATGTCCGGTCGTGTAAAAGTTAAGTATTGTAAGTTGCCAGGAAGTTGTCTGTAAATAGAAGGATCAGCTAAAGAGGATCCTTGATTTAGATGAAATTTAAAACCACCTGCTAAAGAGGTGGAGCTGGGTTTGCAATTAGACATATTAAACTTGGCAAGTAAATAAGTTTTGTACTTTTCTTGTGTAATGGAAATGCCATTGTGTATGCGAGTGATTTGGAGACCTAAATAGGTCAAGTGACCAAGATTGGTAATTTGAAATTCATGACTAAGTTTTTGTAAGAGAAAAGTAATATAGCTAGTATCATTCCCGGTGACAATAATATCATCAACATATAACAAAAGTAAAGTTATTTTGTTGTTAAAATGTCGGATAAAAAGAGAGCAATCTGCAAAAGATGCTACAAAACCCAAAGAACATAAAAACGATGTAAAACGCTCAAACGAAGCTCTAGGTGCTTGTTTGAGTCCATATATGGACTTGTGTAATAAGAAAACATGTTTAGGTTTGGTTTGATCAATAAAGCCAGTGGGTTGTTTCATATACACAGTTTCACGCAAAAAACCGTGTAAAAAACATTTTTGACGTCAAGTTGCTGAAGAGGCCAAGAGAATGTGGCTGCAAGAGCCAAAATTGTACGAACAGTGGCATGATTAACAACATGACTAAAGGTTTCATCATAATCTAAGCCTTGAGTTTGATGAAAACCTTTGGCCACTAGCCGTGCTTTATAACAAGAAACAGAGCCATCTTGATTGTATTTAGTACGAAAACCCCACTTATTGCCTATTATGTTTGCTTGTGGTGGTGGAGGCACCAAAGTCCAAGTTTTATGTTCCAAAAGACTGTTAACCTCATTTGACATAGCTTGGCGCCAAAGAGGTGATTTTACAGCTTCTGTAAATGTGGTGGGATCTAGGTGTGTGTGAGGTGTATGATGCAGAGCAGAGAAACCAACACAAGTAGACGGAGACACATAATAAACCAACTTTTTCTTGCTAATGCCAGACTTGCTACGTGTCTGCATTCGATGTGTAGAAATTGTAGAAGTAGGGGGGTGGGAGGGCATCATAGGGTCACCTTGTTCTGTCAAGCCATTAGTGAAGGTGGATGGATGCTGTGATTCAACAGAAGAGGCAGTGTGGATGGTATCTGTTCTTGGAGTATCTGTTCCAAGTGTAGTAGGTGTCCTGACACTATCACGTGGTGTTGAATCAGCAGACACCATCACCTCAGTAGGCTGCAGAGGATCATATCCCTCAGCAGTGGTGTTATCTGGTATGAAACCAGTATTGTGCCCAGATGAGTTATGGGTAGGTGATGAAGGGACAGAAGTGTTGTGGTGACCTGAAACAGAAACATCACAATGTGAGTAAGGAGGAGAAACAGAATAAGTAGCAGTAGCAAAATGGAATGTAAATTCATCAAAAATCACATCTCTGCATATGTAAAACTTCTTGTTTTGTTGATCATAGCAAAGATAGCCTTTGTACCCAGAAGCATACCCCAAGAAGGTGCATTTTTTGGCTTTAGGATCCAATTTTGAAGAGTTATAATCAGTCAATCTAGGATAACAACTGCAGCCAAACACCTTCAAGAACTTGTAATCAGGTTTCCCTTTGAACAATATCTCATATGGTGATTTGTTTAGAGTGTTAGGACTTGGCATTCTATTAATCAAATAAACTGCAGTAGCCACAGCATGATACCAAAATAGTTTTGGAAGAGAAGAATTATGAAGCAAAATAACTGCAGTTTCTATTATGTGTCTATGTTTCCTTTCAGCAATACCGTTTTGTTGGGGTGTGTAAGGACAAGATTTCTGGTGAGAAATACCATTTTCTTGAAGAAATTTCTAAAAAGTGTAAGCAATGTATTCCCCACCACCATCAGTTCTAAGTATTTTGATAGAATACCCTAACAATTTTTCAATAAATAATTTTAAAGTAGTAAAGACAGAAGATACTTCAGACTTCAATTTAAGAGGAAATAGCCATGTGAATCTGGAAAAGTCATCAATAAATAACACATAGTATTTAAAACCATTAAAAGATAAAGTTGAAGCAGGCCCCCAAACATCACTGTGGAGCAGATTCAAAGGTGTTGCAGTAGCTGTTTCAGACAATTGATAAGGTAATCTATACATTTTTCCAACAAGACAAAATTCACATATTGCATCAATGTTTGTAGATAATTTAACAGAAGGAGATAAACAGTTAACACATTTTGATAAGACTGAAGAAGAGGGATGGCCAAGTCTTGAATGCCACAAATGTGATTTGACTCTTTGACCAAAAAAGGCTTGGGGTTTTGATGATGGAGATAGAGAAGACAGAGGATAAAGCCCGTTTTTATTAAGTCCTTGAAAAAGGATTTGATTCGTGGATATGTCCTGAGCATAAAATGAATTTTTATCAAAAACAAAACGTGTGTGTTGTGATCACAACAAAACTTATGAACATATAGCAAGTTAACAGATAGTCCAGGAACATGTAAAGTATTAGAAAGCACATAAGAATTATTGGAAGTAGAGAGATAGGCAGTACCGGAGTTCTGGATAGGGAGAGAAGAATCAGAATATGGTTCAGCAAGAGAGAGATTGCGAAAATCAGCAGTCAAATGATTTGAAGCACCCGTATCTGTCAGCCATAGATCATAGGTTGGAGGTTGATCATGGTGAGAGGAAGAGGTTGAAGCAGCCATGGCGGAGAGCTGTTCTGGAGGATGCTTGCCCTGGTAAGCATACCATTCCGTGATAGCAGTCGATGGCAGAGTGATAATCGTAGCCACAAATCTGGCAGTTAATAGGGTTTGAACCACGACCCGAACCACCTCTGCCTCGGTAACCGGATCGACCCGAACCGCGACTAGAACTGTTTCCATACCCGGATCCGAAACCGCCACCATACCCGGATCCATGGTTCGGATTGGATCCAGATTCGGAAAAGGAACGACCTCCTCTGAAGTCGGATCGGCCACCGTCGCCACCTCGATGACCGAAACGATCTCCGCCACCTCCGCTCCTCGGATGGTTAGGGTTTCGACCCCACCACCTCCGCCACCGCGTTTATGGAAGAAAGCGGTTGGAGTGGAAAGATCGGCCACCGGCATCTGGGATGCATGCATCTGTTCTTCTGCTTTGAGGAGGACATGGAGCTCTTCGAAGGGGATTGGTTTAGAGTGGATTCGCAGAGAGGAGCGGAAGGAGTTGTACTCCGGCGGGAGCCCGTTGAGGGCATAGAGGAGAAGATCTTCATCAGCGGTTTGAACTCAGGCGACCGCAAGCCTGTCTCGGATGGATTTGAGGCGCTGCATGTATAGATCTATCAAATCGGAGCCCTTGCGGAGGTTGTGAAACTCCGATTTGAGAGACAAGATGTTAGAGTCCCTCAAGAGCAAGCCAAGCATCACGAGAAGTGAGAGATCCAATAACAAGGGTTAAGGATTCTTGAGAAAGGGTTGCATTTAAAATGGTCAAAACTGCCTGATCTTGAAGATGCCTGGCTGTATATGCCGGGTTTGTAACCGGAGCACCATCGGTGGAAATAATCGATGAAGGACAAGGTATGGAGCCATCTAAGTATCCGTATAGTGTATGTGTGCGAAATATAGAAGCTATTTGGTGTTTCAAGAGGACAAAATTGGTGGAATCAAGCTTGAAGGGTAACAGATTATGGATGTTGGAGAGAAGATACAGCGGCTTCTAAGCCGGTGTATGAGAGGCAAGAGCCATGGTGGCTCTAATACCATGAAAGAACCCGTTAGGATTTCTTAGAGAGAAGGCGGAGAAGATGATGAAATGAAGAGATGATATTCACATTACTCATTTACAGAGGTTAAGAGACTTTATTTAGTCTCAATCCAACGATAGGATTCGTACGGAATCAATCTAACGGTAGGAAACATATTAGGGTTACTGAAAACAGGAAAAGACAATTGTACCCTTATAAGTAATGGGTAATTACATCATGAACAGTGGGCTTAGTGAACTAATGTCTTGGGCTTCAATAGCGGGCTTGATGGTTTGGCCCAATAGATATTTGATCCGTTATTAAGGCCAACCCTATTGTGTGAATTACATATGCACAGTCAAAGATTTCAACAAAGATGAATGGCATTGTTTTGGCATATAAACATGGAGACTGACAGAAGAGCTGCGGATGTTCACGGCTTGCTCGAAGAAGCAAGGTGGAAAAAACAAAGTGTGTAGTTTATAGCTTAATTGAATTCTCCTGTATTCTTTAACTTGCAAAAGGCTTTTGGTTTCATTTTTTGTGGGGCGACCCGTATATGAACCAAAATTTGACTGAGGTTGCAACAAACCCCAATTAAAACAAAACGAAGCAGTCAAATGGAGCGTTTAGCCAAATTAACTACGGATGTACTGTAGTAATTCATGGGTGTCTGCAAACAATACGAGTACAAAAGTCATTCGAAACGTCAGATCGGCTAATATGTACTATGTTCCAATATTAAAATCGTGGCCTTACTAACCACAATTCAACTACCTCGTGTCACAACAGTTAAAATGAAAAATCAATTGTACAGGTCCATACCATTCTAGCAGTTATTCTTTTGGGAAGAGGAACTGTTGTAACATCATTATTATGTGCCCACGTAAGTGTTAACATTAGGCCATTTGTTTTCCATTATGGCTAACATAAGTTCCATTTACATAAAGGAAGCTTGACTTTTCATTCGGAGCAACAAAGAGGGAAATTAGGTTGCTTTGTATTCCATGATTTATTGGTTCTCTCCTCATACCCACATGATAGCATCACAAAACTTGCAAGTAAAAGTGGGAGGCCAAAGTTCCATGGTTGAGTACGTCTCGCTGGAAAAATTAAGAGTCCATAAATAAAATAATATAAGAAGAGGAGAGAATATATTTGGTAACCGCTACTTTATATTGAACAATTAAAGGAACTTCGGAAAATATTGCAGACATTTTAATAAAGCTAAAACAAATTGCATGCCACTTAACACTCACTTGCTAAGTTAGAAGATGAAACTGAGGGTGCCGCATCAACGCATTTACACTGTCGTTTTTTGGAACACCCTACAAAAAACAATAAGGAAAGTATACATTACAAGAATGGTATTTAATTTGGAACCTCCATGATATATATGAGACGGAATATTATTAATTTACCTTCTTTATATTGACTTCTTGAATATACAGGAATACCGTCTATTTGATCTAGCTTGTTTCGAAGTGGCAATTTCACAATTGCTTGGAGGCAGGCCAGCTGATTTATTTGTTATGGACAGATGAAGAGCTCGGCAAAGTAGTCTGACCCCTGACAGGCAGGTCATGCGGTTGCCTTCTATTCATTTTGGGCCTCCCTTGGCATGTAGTTTGAGTAGGATACCTGTCTCCATAAAATTAGTTTTTTTCCGAACATCAAGAATGTTATTAAGAGTCTAGATCCTACATTTCTTGGCACCTTACATTTAACACAAACCCAAGGAAAGAAGTAATTAATTCTGTTTTATTTACTCATACCACTAGATGAGAAGTATGTGTTACACGAATCTAAAATAAACATTGCATTACGACTCCTCTGAAGACGCAATTTTTAGTCATGCTCAGTTAGAAGTGTATCAGTCATATAATATACAGCATCTTTGTATTATAATCCATGGGAGAGTTCACAACCATGAAAATAGCACCATGTTCGTACAATGCCTTCTTCTTGAATGCCAAGAACTAAGTGTTAGTGAGAGCCATGTGTGGTTTTCTTACATTAAGGACCTGTTCTCTTCCCACCAACAGACGGATAGAAGTATTTCATCTTCGTGATTATTCATTTATCATTAAACGAGTAAATAAATGGAAGGAATTTCCGTTCCTAGACAAAAAAAGTTGTCTCAGGAAGATTTCTTTTTAACATAGATAGTATTGTTAACACTTTAGAATGAACTAAGGTGAATAAGATAACACAGTGATATCGTTGATTAATCTTTAGTTAGTGTGTTTAACAATTATGATATTAACCCTTTCATTTAAGATAAAATCAGAGATATCATTGTTAACAAAACTTAAATCCTTAACTAATCACAACAGAATTAGAAATAAATATAGGATAAACTATCGTACGTTGAAATTAAAATGTTGAAATGACAAAAATAACAATACAACAGTTTCACACGAAAATAGTGGGCTTTTGAAGCATTCTCGGCCACTTCGAGTCTCACACTTACCTAAACACTATAGAATAGAGGGGAAACTATCTTACTTTGAAATTAAAACGATGAAAATGACAAAAATCACAACATACAACAGTTTCACATGAAAAGAGTGGGCTTTGGAAGCATTCTCGGCCCCTACAAGTCTCCTACTCAACGTTGTTACCTCCTCCTGAAGTTTTTGGAGATCTGGAGCACAGTACGGACTGGGAATTTCATCTTCCCAGTAGAAATAGTTGCATTGTTGACCTCTAGGCTTGGCACAAGTCCAAAACACGCGTACATCATTTTCGGGCGTATGTGCGGTACGACTTACCGGGTAACGGCCACAGAAACACTGCCCAGGCCTACACCCTGACCTCCGGGATGAATCTCCTCTTGAATATGAAGGTGGATTGCTTGGTGAGGGTGAAGAGCTTACACTATGTTGAGACATTTCTTAGAGAGAAAGAAGAGAAGGGTGAAAGAGAAGGAGAAATGATTAGATCTGAGAGTGAATAGAGAAATAAAGAGTTAGTTGAGAGTGGTTGGAGATTTTATTAAAAGCGGGCAGTGGGTAGGTTGGTTGATATAAATTCAGGTATCTACAGTTAAGATAGAGACCTCAACACTTTAGAATGGATACATAAAAACCTAGTAGTGCATTTATTAATTCAGTTTTGGTAGGTGAGGGTAGTTGGCCAACACCAAATGCACCTTAAATAAATTTAACTGTACAATTTGTGTTCACAAAAATTCACAAGCAATTTTTCAGAAAAAAACACAAGCCATCGAATAATAATAAAAAAAAACATTGTCTCATCAACATTGGAAATTATTGTTCATAACATACACTCTCTCAAACAACCCACAACATTTACTGCCATAAATATTGTTCATATTACAAAATCCCCAACAACATAACAGACAAATTCACTTTTTTCCATTCTTCCCCGACGACTTTCGCGTCGACCTCCTCGTGTTCGCCCCGGATTCCAATGGAACAGTAGGAAAAGTAGGGGAATTTTACATCCTTTCAAACTCATGAACATTCTCATCAATGGACTTGAAGCTCATTAACTCTTTAAACATCTTTGCAAAGTGGATGTTGTAGTATGATCTAGTCATTTGATTGGCAATCCAGATTCTAAGCTGCTTCACTTGGACAGAGAAGTTCTTATTTGGATTAGGAATCAGGTCCCTCAAGTGGGTCATGAAGAAGCATACAAAAGGGTTACAATCATTCCCGAGAGATTAAAACAGAACGCAGTTGTAATGTGTAAGATAGTGAGTTTAACAAATTGGTGAGTGGATTCAATGAATTAGATTGTTACCCGTTTGGTTGTTGGGGAACGTCGTCATTCATGTACCACACATCCCACTTTTTGATGTCATCATGGTACTCTGGATAGGAGGATAGCACCTTGTGCATTTGATCAACGTTTTTAGCTACATCCCTCTCATCATACCTTAGTCCAGAATCTGAGTCCAAGACGTATATTTCCTTGTCGACAAAGGAAATGACCATCATGAACCAGTGGGTGTGATGTACATTCACAGGCACGGCAATCTATTTCATTAACAATTCAACATAAAATAAGTTAAACAAAACATGAATGTATAAAGCAACTTGTATTGATAGAAATCGTAAATCTTACGTAGCCCATCTCGCTCCACGTTCCTCCATAATGATCGGAAAGTTGGAAATATCGAAGATCCTTCGTGGGCTGAACAAGAATTATAATTAATGATGTAATTTTGTGGAAGAATTTTAAATTGAGTTTTTATCCAATGAAAAGGGAATTAACTTACGGCATAATTTGTACCGAGGTACCAAATGCGAGGGATTCCACCAAATTCGCGGCTTCTTTCTGTCAGATGAAGGAATTGCAAATATGCAGCCATCACCTAATTGTTTAAAAAGTAAATAGAAAAGTGTTATGATGATGATGGGAGAGGATTATATATGTCTTAAGAAAATCCGTTAAATCAACAAAAAGAAATACTTACTTCGTTGTCAAACCATTTATCATCTCTGAGGCGCCACGCAGAATACCTCGTCACCTTCTCATAATCAGCCATGTAAATAACCAACTCACTACAGATATAATAACAAATAAAACCATAAGCAAAAACAATTTTTTTGTCTTATACAGCTTATTTAGGAAATTTGAATGTAAATAACACTTACTGTCGCAATCTTTGTGGAACTTTGGGATCCCAGGGTGTTTTGTTGTACTGAGGCTCATATTTGTGAGACAAAAACAAGTGGAGCCAGCAATCTTCCAGGCTAGGCATCTCTGGCAGACAGTTCATTTCCTCAGGATTGCTTTGTTGCTTCTTAAGCGACACAGGATTAGACCCCTTTATGATCCACAGCGCCTTTCCCCGGACAGACCCATCAATGTTTGTCCTTGGGTCCTCCCAAGAACCCAAGGATGCCACCTAATAAATCAAGAAAATGTTAAAATTGGAAACAGAGACATCAAGTCTAAAGTTAAAACAGTTAATACATTTACCTCAGTGTCAGCGCTGACTTCAACGACCACCTCCATCGAAGAGCTAACCTCATCCTGATCCATCTTCTACTTCTTCTTGGGAGGTTCTTCTTGTTTATCCTCTTCTTTTCCCCTCCTTCCTCTTCCTCCTTTTCATCCCCCTTCTTCTTTTCCACTCTTTCATCTTCCTGCTTCTTCTCATCTTCTCCCTTCTTTATCTTCGCATCCTTCATATTCTTTCTTCCGTCTTCCCTCTCCTCCTCCAATTCAGACTTTCTCTTGTTGTTAACAGTCGTGAACATGGCCAATAAAGTTTGTGGGTCAGCATTCTGCGCCAGCTGTCCCACAAGATCCTTCAAATAATCCCCTGGTGGAAAAATTAATTGAATTGCAGGTGCAACAACCTTCTCACTGATTGGATCTTCATCCATTTTCTTCAACTTCAACTACAAAGAACAACAGAGTATAAAGGTTAACATGAGGATCTTGTTTCTTAAGCTTGTGCGTCTGAACATTTCTACAACAATCATGAGACAATAAAGAAAATTAAGTTACAATTCAAAGTACTAGAGCCATAACATATAACACATACCCTCAAATATTTAAAATAAAAGAAATTCATTAGAGATAAAGTAATAACATGCAATATGATGTTTGAACATATAATGGTTTAGAAAGGAATTTTATAGTTTAGAACAAGTGTGCATAATAGTAGACATTGGATTCACAAGTGAAACAAAATTTTACGAGATGATTGATTAGAGAAGAAACTTACTTGAATCTGACGTACGCATTCATGGCATTGCCATGATAGGCTTCATATTCACTATCATCTTCCCTCCTCTTTTCCACAGGTTGGTATTATTCATCATCTTCCTTTTGTTCCTTCCTATCCTCCTCTGAATCCTCCTCATCTTCTTCATCATCATCTCTCTTATCTTCCACAGGTTTGTGTTCTTCATCATCGTCATTCTGTTACTCCTCATTCACCTCATCCTCCTCCTCATCCTCCTCATCCTCCACATCCTCCAGTTGCTCTCCAGCCTCTAGGATATTATCATTTGTTCTTTGCTGAACAGTGTATTGGTTTATATCAATCTCTTCATCACTCGAGACTTCCATCGCTTTTTTCTCGTACCTTTTTATTTCATCCTGAGGTAAGTTGAGAAATACTCTATACTGCTGTACTATCAGTTTGGGAGGCATATCCTTCCCTCTGTATCCCATTGTAGATTTTTGATGTTTACTTTCATAAGTAAACAGTTGCAAAACTTAAGTAAAACCTTTAAATAACACAGAAGGCAATTTTAATTTCAGAGATTAAAGATCTAACAATTAAGTTACACGGGATAACAGTGCATTGTGAAACATGACAATTAACAAAGATTAATTTAGGACAAAGTGACAAGGTAGAAAATATATTCACAAAATTAGATTTTAAGAAGGAGTTATTAATTCATTAAACAACATGATAAAAAAGAAGAACAAATTGTTAAAAACAAGTGAATACTTACATGAATAGGTCAAATCCAGGAGTATGCTTCACCTCTACATCTTCAGAATTCTTGCGCTTAGAAGCCTTCTGATTTCTTCCTTTCTTCACTGCCTTCGGCGGTGCTGGATTATTCCGGGTCCATATCCTAGGGACACTCTCAACGTGATCTTCCTTCTTTGCTTTCTCATTCTTCTTAAGTTTCTTCTTCTCTGTACTCGTATTCTTCTAGGCAGGAGCCTCAGCCAATTTATTCAATTTGTCTGATTCAGCATCCGCCATTTCAAAATCCACCATTGATAAACGAATTGCATCAAGACCATCTCCAAAATTCTTCAGACCAGTTTCATCCGTGGATTCTACCACCTGTGAACTCCGTTCGCTTTCCGAGTTGCTAGAGTTTCTATCGATCCTGTTATCGACAAGATCTTGTTGTTTGGATCGTCTTTCTTGAATAACCTTATTTTTTTACATGGATTTTGTATGTTGATTGAAGGAGAAGAGATGAAGATGGAGAAGATGAAGATGGAGAAGATCAATAGAAAAGTTGCGAAACTGGAGAGAGAGAGAGAGAGAGAGAGAGAGAGAGAGAGAGAGAGAGAGTCAGTTTCAGAAAAATGAATGAGTAGGAAACCGTAGATGAGTCAATTAATAGGACTCTGCAAATGGAATTGTTCTGAAATTAAAGGCATGGTGGGCTGTGAGTGGCAGGTTAGGCGGTTGATGTGATTGGACCACTCTTTCACGCTTTTTCAATTTCAAATTATTTTTTTTGTGAATCAAATTCAAAAATTTCAAAATGTGCTACAAATTTATAAATGTTAGTATGAAATATTTAACCGAAAAAGCAAAAAAATAAATAATCTAATATTTCTAATGTATCTTTGAGTATTGATTTAATAGAGTATTAAGATCTCATTCTAAACCTCTATATTTATCTTCATATATGCTAAACCCTAGAGAGGATTCTATCTTAAAATTTAAAATCTATTTCCCTTTAAAATGCAACTTATTTTGGTTTCTTCGTCGATTGAATGACTTGGGGTGTCACCATGTGTCCTGAACAACATACCAATGACAATTTTGGGAGTTACTTTGAAATAACTTCAGGTTTTGTTCCTCTAAGTTACCTAGAAAAAGCTTAAAACGAATGAAAACTCGATAATCGTACGAGTTCAGCCATGAAATGTTCCCCCATAATGTCAAATTTGATTTAATGTTCTATTTGTGTCATTTTAACAAGACAGGGGCTTTTGAGGTGACACCCAACTGTGGGACTTGAACACCGAGGGATAAGGTTGTAAGCGACTATCGAAATTGTGAGACTTGACATTGTGAAAAGTCACCATGTGTTGTAAGTATCCAAATTGCTCTTAACAGGCCACATAGTGTTAGTATGTTTTGAATGGTGGCACACATGAGATGCATAGACGTCAATCAAACTCAATTTGGGTAACGCGTACCCGTTGGAAACATTGTTCTTTCCCATTAACTACATCACCAACATAATTTTGTACCCAATTTGAGGACTTTGTGCCTCCCTTGTGTTTGTACCATGCATGGCAGTGTGCACAACCTCCAAAAACCCAAAAATAGGCATCTCTAAGTATTGAAATGGTGGAGTATTATGATCTCATTCTAAACATCTTCTTAAATGCTAAACCCTAGAGAGGTCTCTATCTTAAAATTTATAATATATATCCCTTTAGAATGCCACTTATTTTGGTTCCTTCGTCGATTGAATGACTCAGGGTGTCACCATGTGTCCTTAACAACATACCAATGACAATGCTGGGAGTTATTTTGAAATAACTTCAAGTTTTGTTCCTCTAAGTTACCTAAAAGGACCAAAAACGAATGAAAACTAGATAATTGTACGAGTTCAGCCATGAAACGTTCCTCCAGCATGCCAAATTTGATTTAATTTTCTATTTGTGTCATTAACTAGACAGGGGGTTTTGAGGTGACACCCAACTATGGTACTTGAACACTGAGGGATAAGGTTGTAACCGACTATCGACATTGTGAAAAGTCACCATGTGTTGTAAGTATCCAAATTGGTCTTAACAGGCCACATAGTGTTAGTATGTGTTGAATGGTGGCACACATGAAATGCATAGACGTCAATCAAACTCAATTTGGGTAACGCGTATCCGTTGGAAACATTTTTCTTTCCCATTATCTACATCACCAACATAATTCTGTACCCAATTTGAGGACTTTGTGCCTCCCTTGTGTTTGTACCATGCATGGCAGTGTGCACAACCTCCAAAAACCCAAAAATAGGCATCTTTGAGTATTGATTTGATGGAGTATTAAGATATCATTCTTAACATATAAATGTATCATCTTAAATGCTAAACCCTAGAGAGGGCTCTATCTTAAAATTTATAATATATATCCCTTTAAAATGCCACGTATTTTTGTTTCTTCGCCGATTGAATGACTCAGAGTGTCACCATGTGTCCTGAATAACATACCAATGAAAATTCTGGGAGTTATTTTGAAATAATTTCAAGTTTTGTTCCTCTAAGTTACCTAAAAGGACCAAAAATGAATGAAAACTCGATAATTGTACGAGTTCAGCCATGAAATGTTCCCCCAGCATGCCAACATGTATTTAATGTCCTAATTGTGTCATTTTAATGAGCCAGGGATTTTTGAGGTGACACCCAACTGTGGGACTTGAACACCGAGGGATAAGGGTGTAACCGACTATCGACATGTTGAGCCTTGACGTTGTGAAAAGCCACCATGTGTTGTAAGTATCCAAATTAGTCTTAAAAGGCCACATAGTGTTAGTATGCGTTGAATGGTGGCTCACATGAGATGCATAGAAAAATGTTCCAATGGGTACCCATTACCCAAATTGAGTTTAATTGATGTATATGCATATCATAGGTCCCACCATTGAAGACCTATTAACACAATATGACTTCCTAATACCAATTTGAGACTTAGGACACATGGTTCTTTTTCACAATGATAAGTCTTGCTATTTCGATAGCCGGTTGAAACCTATTCGTCGTTGCTCACTTTTGCTAGTTGGGTGTGACTTCAAATCTATATGGATCATTTAAATGACATAATTGTAACTTGTAAACACATTTGGCATGAATGGGGCACATTTCATGATTGAACACGTAAAATTCTATAATGTTCATCCATTTTAGGCACTCTTATTTTACTTAGAGAGATATAACTTGGAATATTTTAAAAATAACTCCCACACTTGAAAGTGTTATGTTATTCAGGACACATGGTGACTCCCTGAGTTAATCAATCGATGAACAAACAAAAAGTAAATAAAATTTTACAGTGATAAGTATATTAAAAAATAATATATAGTGATATCTTGAGTTAGGATTATAGACATTATATTCAGATATTTAGAATGAGATTTTAAGGCACAGTCAAATCCATACGCAAAGATGCCGATACTTGTGTTTTTGGAGGTTGTACACACTGTCATTGCAATACTAATTTAATAATAACCCAATAATACAAAATAAAATTTATTATGACACCTCACAACTAAAGAAAAAAAAAAGAAAAATTGCATCCGTGGTACCCATAGTTTAAGTTTCGTGTGGATTTGGTACCCATTGTTCCAATTGCAGCATTGGTGGTACCCATATTTTCTAATTGTTGCAATCAAGTACCCATCTTTAACATCAGTCTAAATATTGTGACGGAATTGTGTGGAAAGACAATTTTACCCTCTAATCTTATTTCATAAAGTTTTATATGATAATGATCTTTCCCATAGATTTGTAATATTTATAAAAATACCACATTTAGACCATGTTTTGACACAATCATCTTCTCTCTCTCTATGCAGATGAAAAAGGTAAAAAAATTAGTTCTTTCTCCCCCCTCTTAAATCTTAAAACTAAGTTCTAGAATGTTAAAGTTTCAACTCACTGACACCACGGTCTTGGTAGCCTAGGAATTTAGTATATTACATCCATATATTATAGAGGAGATAAACTTTTCGGAGATTTCGTAGTTGTTAAGGTAATAACTTAAAGCATTCTTCATGTCTTTAAAAAATTTGTTTCCAAAATAGTGCAATACTACTTTTTGGTGGTTGGGGTCTTCTTCTTTGAATATCGGGGTGAGAAGGAAGTGAATCAGAGAACCAGAAAGTGAAACAAACCAATTTCAGATGAGAGGGAGCAAAATTTGTGAGAGTGGAGTTCGTTGAAAAGGTTTTGTATCTTTGCCTCATGATTATGAGGAAGAAGAATACGATTTTGAGATCTTGGATGAAGATGAATGTTTGGACATCACTCTTACAGAGAACTATGGAGAAGATGCAACCAGAAACTCTATTATGGAAGTTCCAAATGGAGAGATCATACCAGGTATGCGATCTTAAAGTTTAAGTTAATGACTCAAGTTATGTAGATAGTAATTTAAGTTGTATGCAGGAATAATGGTTACCAAGGAAGATGTTATGGAAATGAATTTTGTAAATGAGGTTCAGACTTATGACTGGTACAACCTATATGCACTGATTCTTGGCTTTGGGATTAGAAGGTGCAACCGCCGGTATTTCGACCCGGAAACGAAAGAATGCATAAAGTCAAGGATCTACGTGTGTGCCCGACAAGGCTTGCGCTCCGAGAAGGTCATGTACAATGAAAATAGGAAACAGGAGCATACCAGAAACACTAGGTGTGTCTGCAAAGCTCGTATAAAAATATCAAGAACTTCAACTATCATGCCTTTTAAGGCGGTTCAATTCGAACTCGGTCATTCACACGAAGTTTCGGAACCACAATGCACGAGGCTGATGTTGAACAGGTCAGATCTTTGAAGGAGGTGGGGATCAAGTATTGCCAAAGCTTTATTTTGATGGTTAAACAAGTCGGTGGTTATAAAAAGATGGGTTACACACAGAAGGATCTTTACAATAAAATGGCTT
This sequence comes from Linanthus parryae, assembly GCA_023055425.1. Lineage (NCBI taxonomy): Eukaryota > Viridiplantae > Streptophyta > Magnoliopsida > Ericales > Polemoniaceae > Linanthus > Linanthus parryae. Next base: position 3,423,599 of record JALGPY010000015.1, read on the forward strand.
CTCTGGACAAGATATTTCAAATGAAGGAGATGGGCAGCAGACCTTGATGTACATTGACAGTTTGAAGCACAGTCACTATGGCGTGTTCAGGGAGTAAGATTACTTCTTAACTATTAAACATGCTATCTTATATGTTAAGGTCTAACTAGTATTCTGGTCACTGCTTACTTATTAGTTAAAATCATTTTCTAAACTGTTAAAAGGTACACTCATAAACGTTAGAGTTAACATCATTTATTTAACTAATCTTTATGTTTCCGTAAGTATTATTTATTGTGTTTGTAGGTTCAGAACAGGTAAAAATCATGAGCTTCAAAGTGTATTCTGGTGTGATAGGAGATCAGTGGTAGATTACAAGAGATTTCACGATGTACTCATTTTTGATGCAACGTACAAGACCAACATGTATCAAAAACCATTTGTAATTCTATCTGGCGTGAACAATCTCTACCAGACGACTATTTTTGCCTGTGCTTTTCTCAACGAAGAGACAGCAGAAACGTACGATTGGGTTTTGAAGTGTCTGATGAAGGTAATGAATAATAAGAAGCCTTTGTCCGTCATCACGGATGGCTATTTGGAAATGAGAAAAGCTATTCTGCAAAATTTCCCAGAGGCAAGACATCGTCTGTGTTCTTGGCATCTTTGTCGGAACGCCCAGGCTAATTTGAAGTTGGGAGAAGCCTTCATGGTTGATATTAAAAAATGTTTGCGTAGTAGGAAACCTGAAAATTTTTGGCATGATGATTGGCATGCAATGGTTAACAGATGGGACATTGCTGATAGGAATTGGGTCCAGGTCACATATATGAACCGGCACTTGTGGGCGGAGACTGATACGATTCACCGCAAGTGTACGGTTATCGTTCTAGTAATAATGTGATAAAGAGGGTTGTCGAATCCCAGAGGACTTGTCGTGAACTAATTAGTATGATTAACTTTGTGTGGGCCAGCAATTGATTTTGTTTAATTAACTAAGAATGCAAATAACAACTAATAATTAAAATTGAGATTAATATGAGGGACAAGTATCAGGATTTTTGTTAGAGTCGTTTGAGTTGTTAGAGGCATCAGGTGTTATGGTGTAATCTGGGTTGAATGGTGGCAATCTGTAGGTTATAGTTTCAGGTGGTTTTAGGCTAATAAGCTTCCGAATGGATGAGTGGTGTTGGTTAAGGTTGAAGGATGGTTTTAGGTTGCTGGGGATATACAAAGGTAGTGTAAGGTTGTTTTGTTGATTAATTGAGGGTGCTTGTAGTTTAGGTGATTAGTTATGGAGTTGGTTAATAGGGAGATGGTGATGCTGAATTATTGGTTAGTTACTGGTAGTATAAATGGTGGTTTTCTGGGTGAAGTGGGGACTGAATGGTGTTGAAGGTAGTAATGGTAGTGAAGTGGACATGGTTATGGTGTACTGCTGGTGGTGAATGGTGATTTTGTTGGTACTGTTATGGTGGAGGTAGATAATTTGGTTTGAATTGTGAGGTTATGGCAGGTTGTAGGTGGGGAATGGCTAGGCAATGGAGGTTACAGAGTGTTAGAATAGCATTGAAATAGCAATACGATGCTCGGAAGACAATTCAGGATGTTTCAAGTTAAAATCAGGATTTTCAGGATATTTTGAGATCGCGGAAAAGAAAATAAGGACCCGGATTTTGATCCCGAACTCCGATTACCGTGATTTTGCATATTTGGATTCCTTTTTGCAACGTAGAATTTTTCTATGTAGAGAAATTCCCGTTTTCGGACTGTTTTCCCCGTTTTTCTCAATTATTGTCCAAAATTGACGAAAACATCCAAAACGCGCCAAATTCGTCTTTTTCTTCTATTCCGAAGCTCGTTTCTTCTATCCAATTAATTCCGGCATGCGTAATTCCTGTCAAACAACCACACGAACACTACCGGGAAGATCAAATGTGATAAATTATCAAAATCATACTCAAAACCATTAAGAAACGCCCGGATTGTGCATTAAAGCTCAAAAACATCCAAAAGTGCATTTTCTTCTCAAATTAGCCCTAAATCCATTACTTTGCACCGAAACTCACATAAATAACAATGTGAAACATACGTAGGATAACTCTTATGAAGGAGTTATCAGAGACATACTTGAAGGATCATTTTTTTGCCTTGCAAACGACGACCTCGAGATGCGAGAGCATCAACTGTTTCATCAAGGATTATATAACCTACTCGGAAAAATTCACCAATGCTTGCAAGGGATTCACGACCGGGGTTGACAAGCTACGCAACAACGAGCGTAAGGCACACCATCGCTCCGACTAATCAGACCCCTTGATAACAACAGGGTTCAGGGAACTCGAACGCCATGCAGAAGAGGTCTTCACCGAAAATGTCTTCAACATGTTAGGATATGAGCTCGAAAGGGTGATGATTATAGAGTGTTGGAAGTCAAAACTATTCCAGAAGATAGCTTGGACTTGTTCTACGTGATGAAAGGTCAAATCTAGAAATCCATGGTATGTACATCTGCTTCCATTTACATATTTATATACTATGTACTCATGTACTGCATTTTTATTGCTAAATAATCTTCTCATGTTTCATTACTGTTAGTACTGATATCTTAGTGTTAAATGATTGCAATTAATTATTAATGTCACAATCTTTGAACTATTGTCCTCTTTTATCTAGTACCAGGTTACAATCTGTCTATCCTTATGTTCATTTGTATTCTCATTTCCTTCTTAATTTCTAACCACCCTATCTTTTCTTTCTTCAGCAAGTTTTTCAGTGTCGCCATGATAATAGGCTTCTTCGGTGCACATGTTTTCGTTGGGAAACATCGTATATGATTTGCAAACACATGTTGTTTGTTCTGAAACGAAAGGGTGTACAGAGGATCCCAAACTCTTTAATTGCCAAAAGTTGGACAAAAACTGACAAAGAATTATACCGAACTGAGCCATCAATGAAGGAGCCTGTTGGGGAGAAAATTGATTACCCATATTTGCAAGCCTTGCGCCGGGCTTCCACGAGGACCGAAGTTCAACTGTATCACCATTTGGGCTGTACTACTAGCGAGACAATTAAGTTCTTCAAAGAGCATATATCCGACGGGATTCGGAAAATGCAGAGAATGATTTCTAAATCTTTTCAGGGTACACAAGGATAGATTAAGAAGGAAGAAAATCCCTATGCCCATGTGAAGAATCCGAACCCCCCGGACACTAAATGCCAAAAAGGACCCAAGAAAGACAAGAGAAGGAGTTGTGGCAATTGCAAGGAGCTGGGACACAACAGGACAACATGCCTCAATCCTCCGGTGGACTCCTTCGAACAAGTAGACGATCCAAAAGATGATTCTGCACAAATACCACTTGAGTTTGATGGTAAAGAGGAATACTTCTGGTCTCAATCAAGTAGTCAGTCCACGAAAAACAAGCATGAATGATATAGGTCTGTTTAGAGTGATTTTATTCGTGATTTCTTGACAAGAAAGATGATCCGGGAGACAATTCTGAACAAGTACCATCTTATTTTAATGTTATTGTGGAATTAGTCTGGTATTAATCTTTAAACATGCCTTTAAAGAACATTTTAGTTGATATTGGTCTGCTTGTAGTCAATTTCATCATTATTTATTAACAAGCAAACTCAAGTTGTTAAGAGTGCTTCCTTAAATGAGGGATTTCCTTCTACCTGTTGAATTCTACTAACTATAGGGTAGTCTTTTTTTATCTCCTAGCTGCGTACACATTAAGAACTTTATCTAAAGCGAAGAAAACTATTAAAAACTTTATCCCCAGCCGAGGTTACCTGCTATAGCGGGTAACCTTTTTTGTCCTGTAGTAGCGGGGACCACAAAAAAAAAAGTTGTCAGGAACCCTAATAATGGACGCACCATAGACAACCCCCAGGTTATGTATGCAACCAATCTTATCAAAATTAGAAAACAGCCCATACCTATCACCTTATCTAAAATAACCCTCAAACCTATTTTTATTACAGCGAACCCCAAGTATTATTTAAACTGCAAAAAGACCCCTGATTCTTGACACAGAGCATGAAGGGTTTATTGGCAGGTGATATAGATATGATTTCATGCTTTGATTTGTTGATCAATATTATGGATCACTGATGTTGCGTCGTTGCCTACATTCAAACGTTGAATTTTGTTGGTTCATTCCATAGCAATAAGGAAATCGAGGTTGTTTCCAGAAAGGGAAATGCTAAAACATTACCCTTTTTGCTTCACCTTTCTAGTTCACCCCTTCAGTGGATGAGTTTGATTGGTGATGTGATTATAGAAATATCTTAAATATATTGTTACAACAATAAGATCTTGACACGTAGGAGGTGAACTTGAATGGTGAAGAAAAAATGGTGAAGCATAGCGGCGCTCTTCCAGAAAATAACCATTTAAGAGCATTGAATAAACAAATAGCTTAAGCAGCGAGAAAAGTTATGAAGATGAAGAACAATGTGTCCCTTAGAACACGAACACCATCTTTTCTCTAAGAGTACCCGAGCACCTTCCCGTTGTTTGAGTGAAGATCCAACGCCGCATTAATTTTACAGTAAGAGACATTTCTCAACTTTGTAGTTTCGTGCTATTTGAGAAAGTGAAAAGCATATGGTTGAGAAAGTGAAAAGCATATGGTTGCCCGTAGGAGGAGATGATACAGTGGCCTTGCGTAAACTGGTTGATGGATAGTAAAATTGAGGGATTTTAGAGAATAAGCTGGACTTTGAATTCTGTTGTTCATGGCCGATGAATTCATGTTAAGAAAAATTTGCCAAAGAGTGGAAATAATGAATTTCGGCGTGAAGTAATGTTTGTAACGGCGGTCGCTGAACCCCTGTATCTGATACCGCCACAATAGAATATTTTTGTAGTAGTGACATTATTGTAGATGTTTAGTTGAATTTTGGGTACTTGTACATGTTCAACTCTTTTTTGGGATAAAGACACTTTGCACGCTATGTTTAGGCAAAAAGACACTCGACACCCCTGTATTTTGTAAAATTTTACTTTGAACCCTTGTAACTACATGATCAAATTTCTGACTCTTCAAGCTATGTGAGCGCAATTTACATTTATATATAGTAGGGATTCTCCCCTCCCTTTTGGGACTACTACCGGCGAAAAGAGAGTTCAAAAGTCAGAAAGAGCCATTTTGATGAGTACGTAAAGCCTTGGGTGATCTAAAACCATTGCATTCTTTTTGCGATTTGGGTACGTAAAGAGCCATTTGGGCCCATATTTGGATTTGGTGAGATTTGGGCCCAAATCCACTGTTTGGATGTTTATAGTGTCATGGTATTTGATTTGGCCCAAATCCACCGTGGATTTCGCGTGCCTTTAAGTGATGAATTTCAATTCCGAAGTCGGACCATGTCATTTCAATTCTTTCTGCGAGAGAAGCAACTCACAGGTGGTGGTCGTCTTCGTCTTCACCAACCACTAATCTGGTACGCGTCTCTCGCTCTCCCGTCCTATGTCTCGATCTCACTCAAGCAACTCACAGGTGATGGTCTGATCATTCCGGGGAAGGAGGGTACGTTGTTTGATCATGCCGAGATGGAGAACATAGTTCAAATAGAAGACATGATTCGCGGGAGGCATAACGCCGGCAACCGGAGAGAATTGTATATGGGCTTGCTGGATCGTGCCCCTCATTACTGGGTGGTCCCCGGATCCCGCCACGTGTCCAAGCTGATATCTAGCGCCGGCGAATACTCACCCAACAGCGGCGGCGACATCCCTTTCCGACCACCACCACTACTAGCGTTCGATTCCACAGTGCTGGTCTGGCTAGACTCCCCCGATTATAGCTTCCTCCATTCAATCCACGAAATCACCTAGACGGCGGCAAACTTGCAATTCGGGGCCATAAGCGATGAGTGTTTCAATAATTGAGGTCTTTATGAGGCGAAAGAGACTGAATTTGGGGGACCCAGTTGAGAGAAAAGGCCAAAAGGGGATGAAGGCTGATAAATATAGGAGGAATAAGAGAAGGTTTTGTGGTAGGAGTCAACGAGGGATTTGACTGAAGAAGAAGAAGAAGAAGAAGAAGAAGAAGAAGAAGAAGAAGAAGAAGAAGGGCTTGTGTTTGTAGATGTTAAGTTTGTTGAATATTTTTTCTTTGCTACTTTCGATGTTTCGTACTTTCACAAGCTTATTGTCGTTACTGGACTGCGTTTTCGCTTGATTGAATGTTTATCTTTGAATTTCCGGCGTATGCGCCACTTGTGAAATTATAGGAAGTGAATGGTGGTGCCGACATTTATGAAACTGTTTTGACATTATAGCAAGTGAGTAACTGTATTTCGTGTCTAAAACTACGGTTGTTGTCAACATTTGTGAAACATATATCTTTTTTAGTTTGTGGCGAATGTGAATCGGAATTCAAATGAAGTTCTTAGATTATGGTATCCAAACAAAAGATTTCAAGTTCTAAATTATTAATATTGTTCAAATTCTAAATTATTAATACTGTCCATACAACTTTTCTTCTCTCTCGCCTCTCTCTGTGATATCCATAATTGCTCTAAGTTTGTTTGCCATCAATCATAGGGGCTCGCCGCTGGCGACGTCCCTGATCTTCTTCTTGTTATCAAAATTTGCTATTTTATTTGTGTATTTCAATTTCTACCGTCTAAGAACGGTTTTCTTCCAAAAAATGACGGCCAACTACTGCTTTAAAGCGGCCAATGCCCACGTGGGAGCAGTTCTCTTCCACCAAGGGGCGGCCAACGACCGCCTAAGAGCGGTTCTCTTCCACCAAGGAGCGGCCAACTACCGCCTAGGAGCGGTTCTATTCCGCCATAAGTTTCTGTAATAACCACCTCTTACACACTATTAATACCGAATCAAACTCCTTTCCCTAAAAAAAATAATGAATCAAACTCCTAACAGAAGACTTCATGCCTAGTTAAAACCAGCTGATATCTCTCAATATTAAAATTCCCTAGACAGTTTAAACATCTTAATTACCTTATCCATTTTATGAAACGCTTTCATTTCGAACCTACGCCGATTGGGCTAACAGATAATCTGAATTTGTGAAAATGAATTTCTAATTTGGTCTCCTTCTTGGTGAAGGCATACACAGCCACGTACAATTACTGTTGGAACTTTCTTAAATAGATTCAGAATTGAAGATGAGAATAGATTCATAATTTAGAAAGAAAGCAGGTAGGTCAACCAAGGGTTGTCCAAACATAAATGCTTGCTTTCGTAATGATGGTCGAATCAGGAAAGATACATTTGATTTTTCAAAATGCAGATTAACAAATTTGGTGTCGGAAACTTGATTGTGCCAAGTCTTGCACACATATTCACAAACAAGTAATCAACATCAATTATGCTGAAAAGGAAGGCAAAGGGAAGCAGAACGAATAAAAAAATGAAATCTTGCAATTATTTGGCTCAGGTTCAAATGGTTCAATTTATTTAGTTAAAAGTCATTTCAAAACATGTCATAAAAGAGCTTGCAATTTATAATATGTTCGATCTAGGAACGGTTAATGCCAAATCCAAATGGGTAATGCCTCACATGACAAAATATCATTGCAAATATGTGAGGGCTGAACAACAAGTTTTGCAAATACATAAAAGGCAGTAGTTTATGGTTGCAGTTGGACCTAGTTTTTCATCACCAGCACTATTCGAAGAATTGAGCCGGCAACTTTTCTTCCAAGGATAAAGTTTTCGTCTTCCCCCGCAATTTAAACCCTGCAAACCTGCATCAAAACTTATGTCAACAATATTCTCTTGAACTTGTCAAATGGTTTATTTTCAGAACTATTGTATGCAAGCTTCTCATAATCCATACCTGGAATTGATATTGAGAACTTCCAGATCCTCACTATTGACAGCATCCTTGAGAGAAACGAAGCTAGGAACATATGAACTCACTTCATAATCAGACTTCAACCCGCACAGCTTTAAGAGCTTGAAATCCAGTCCATCGGGCTCAAAGAAGAGTAGCGAGCTGGTCGAAGACTGGAGCAACAATAAACATCCGTTGCTCAAAATGCATATTGGTTCATAAGAATCTATGTCCCACTTTCTAAAGTAAGGCTCCGGAGTTAGACGGAATTCCTTTGTCCAAGATTCTTCGACGCCGTATTCTTTGATCACCAAGAGAGAAATTTCATGTGCGGAAAAGAAACTCATACAAAGACAGCCTCTCAACTCCCCTAGCACGATGTTTCGCCTCCACTGCAGTTCAATCATGTGATGGTCATAATATGGTGGAGGAATTGATTGAAATTTCTCGCTGACAAAGTTGAAGCATATTATGTAATCTTCTCTAGTGTCATCGAATTATAGCCAATGAATAGCTCCATCTAGATATGTTGGGCACCCGAGCTGATTGTAAGGGTAAGGCGCATTACCAATTGCTCTCCAAGAACTCGTGCCAAGTGTGTGTATTGCAGCCACGCCACCTGTCCATGCTCTAAACTCTGAAATGGGATCATACGCCTATCGGTATACTTTTCGATCAAACATCCTGATCACCTTATACTGGTTAGCTTCAGAACTGAAACCTAAAGCACATTCAATAAAACATTATGGATCCTCATCAACAGGATCCGGAGTTGGGAGATTTATATACTCTCCTGTCATAGGATTATACACAGCTAGTTCTTCTTTCTTGTACAAATGGAATAGGCAAAATAACCCATGACACGAATTTGAGACGCGGAATTTCTCTTCTTGGGTGCTTGATTTGGTGCGGCGCTTTCGTTTAGTACTTACTTGAGATTGGCTTCCAGTCCTCAGCGCCAGATCTGAATTGCAGAATGGAATTTTCAACCTGATGTCAAGCTTAATCCTTACGGGACGATTTTCCATATAACACTTAAAACTTTGTGGCTCAACCAAATAAAGAGTTCTTGAAGGATGTATAAGAGGCAACGGTCGGATTAAGAGGGCATGGACCTCTGGTTTCACAAAGTACTTTTTAGCGAACTCTACTTGAGAAATTATGATGCGCCATGTTTTGCAAACGCATCTTCAAATTAACAGCTCTTTCAGGGAGAGCATTAACAGGATATCGAACCAGATGTACCAAGGGACTTTGTCAACGGAGCGACTCCCTATTAGTATTCCTTCTTCATGATCACCCCGTCTACGGCCGTTGGAAACCCTACTTCTTCTTCCTCCGCCTCTTTCCATGGCACCTTTTCTGTTAATTTGCAATGATCATACATGAATAAATTATCAAACTGATACATCATAATTATTTCATAAAAAGAACAAAAGAACCCGGTTTAAGCAATAAGATTAAACAGTAAAAACCAGATGAAAATGTAAAATACTTGGTTGCACTATGTATATTAAGATATGCATGATCCAGCCAACAAAGAGAAAGAGAGATAATTTCCAGAAGCTAGCCCAGCCGAACGGAAATATTAGGTATTTCACTCTGTTCCGCACTTTGTATTGTCCCCGAGTATATGGTCAAGTGGTACAGAGTTTTAATTGGTAATTTTTCATCAATTTCTCTTCAATATTGAAAGATGTGTTTGAGACAAATTATGCATTACTGATTGATTCACCTCAGTTTATGACATCAAATGCAAATAAATAACATCACGTCTCTTCGATCACCAATGTTACCTTGAAACTTCAAAAGAGCTACGTGTTTTATTCACTTAGTTCATAATACTAATGTTCCATCTTAGGTGCTTAGTACTGTTGTCGGAGGAAGCACATCTTCCATCGCGGTTTAACAACTTTTCAACTTTCACACCCATTAGACTTCTAAAAAAACCATCATAATACTGTTTGATATTTGGACCCTAAAATGGTATGACAAATGCATCATCTTAACAAAGAAAGTTTCCATTGCAACTCCTCCTTCCAGAGAATCAGCCAAAACATATCGTTTAACAGTTATGACTTTTCCATAACAAAGAATCTGTTGATCTATGTTTGCAATGTCTGACGTTGAAAGGCATAACCTTGCCAATACCTGCATTTGGAGGAGATTACAACTTCGTAATAACATATTAATCTAGTGGTCTTGGGCTTCGCGCTTAATGTTCTCCAAGTGGGCTTCGCACTTATCTATCTATGGGCCTCCATTCAAGCTCATTAGTCTTTATCTATTAATCATGTACAGGCCCTCTCTTATTAGGGATTATTTCCTACCGTTCGATCAAATCCAACCATTGCAATGTATAGATGTATATAAGTAGGTTCGTTGTATTAGGTTTAGGTTATGTTAATCAATAAACATCGTAGGTCTTGAACGGCCGTTTCATTTCGTCTTCCTCTTTTCTCTCTCAAACCCTAACTTGCTTTTATAGTATCAGAAGCTTGAAGCGATGCAATCGCCTACCTCCGACGTGCCTTCACCGGCACAGCCGCTCTATCTCTTGTCCAATATTCATAATATCTTGCCGTTTAAACTCGATTCGAGTAACTTTGTTCTTTGGCGTCATCAAATCGCCTCTATTTCCAGAACCCACTGTCTATTTAGTCACTTTAACAGATCTTCTTCATGTCCGCCTGAGTTTCATACACTTCCCGACGGCTCGCTTTCTCCGCTTGCAAATCCGGCCCATACTGCCTGGATCTTGCAAGATCGATTCGTTCTCACCATCTTGAATGCTACACTGTCCACTGAAGTTTTAACCCTCTTCCTTGGGACTTCTCTCGCCAGATCTGCTTGGGAAACTCTAGAGCGGCGCTATGGGTCATTGACCAGATCTAACATTCTGCAACTCAAATAGGAGCTTCAAACCATTAAGAAAGGCTCTGATTCGGTGGATCTATACATGCAAAAGCTTTCGACTCACCATAGCAAACTTGCCGTCTCCTCCGTCCCTATCAACGATGAGGACATGCTATTGTATACTCTCAAAGGCCTCCCTGTGGAGTTTAACTCCTTTCGCTCATCCCTCCGAATAAACTCCAAGCCGTTAACTTCTGAAGAGCTCCACGTTATCTTACGTGCTGAAGAACAGATGCTCGAATCCCAGTCTACCCCCCCTATCTTCCTTCTCCCACCGCCTACTTCTCTAACCGCGGTGGCGGTCATGGTGTTCGTTACCCTAACAACAGAGGCGGTGGCCGGTCCGTTCAACTTGGGGGCGCACGGTTTGACCAGACCAGAGGGGGTAGATCCGGTGGGTCGGGTTCTTCATACGGCTCTAGTTTGGGTTCTGGTTCCTGATCCGGGTATGGCAATGGATACGGATCTGGATCCGGTAACGGGTATGGATCAGGTCGAGGCGGCGGATATGGTCGATCCGGATCTGGAAATCCTAGGGGGCGATTTGGTGGGTCGGGTCGTGCTAGTCCAGTGACGTGCCTGATCTGTTGTAATGACTACCATTAGGCGCTCTACTGTTGGCACTGAATGGAATATGCCTATCAAGGCCCTCATCCTCCTGAAGAGCTCGCTGCTCTTGCTGCAACTTCTTCTCAAAATCAAGCTTCTTCTGATGTATGGCTTACGGATACTGGCGCTTCAAATCATGTGACAGCTAACTTGGCCAATCTGTCTCTCTCTGAACCCTATTCTGGCCATGAACAAGTTACTGTTGGCCACTGTTATTCGTTGCCAATCCAAAATTATGGTACTTCCCTATTAACTCCTGCTTCTCATTCTTTTATTTTGCCTAAAACACTTCATGTGCCTAAGTTATCTGTTAATTTTATTTTGTTAATCAAATATGTCATGATAACATTGTTTGATTCATATTTGATAAATACTCATTACATATTCAGGCTATGGATACGGGCAAAACTCTTTATCAGGGTCAAAGTAAAAATTGTTTCTACCCCTTATCCTCCATGTCTCTCAAGACTGGTCCTCAAGCTTTTATGGGTCAACGTGTCAAATCAACATTAGGCATTCTCGTTTAGGACACCCTACCCATTCTGTTCTTTCTAAATGTATTAACTCTTTTGATTTCCATTCTGATTCTAGTTCAAACTCCCCGTGTGATGCTTGTATGGCTGAAATATGCATAGGCTACCTTATAAATTATCAACCTCTACTGTTTCTGCACCTCTTCACGAGATTTTAAATGTATGTTCGAATGAGAAAAATACACCATAAATAAAAAAGTATCTTATCATTACAAAAATTAGTTGCTCCAGTTGTCTATCCCAGAAAAAGAAGTGTATAGAGATATTTCTGAACATTTTACCGATGGTTCAATGTATCTCTACGAGTTTGGTCTAGGCAACTCATAGGTAAGGGCTTTGTATCTTATAAGTCTAGCATGGAACTCGCAATCCGTTAGAGAACAAAGATACTAACCATTACTATATTACTTTATTTCACGTTAATTATCAATTACTAGAGATAATATTAGCTTGTAGTTTCATACTATACAAAAAGTCAAATACTGCAAATCACTTGAAAATACAATCCGCGCCATGGCGTGGGTTATCGACTAGTATCTAATTATTGTAATCCTGGAATTCTCAAAAAATTAATCGAACCAAGGACATATTATGATGCCATTTTCTTGTCCCCAATCATTTGAACTTTTTTTTGGCATGTTAAACCCGTATCACAACTGTCAATAAATGCAGCAACTCACCCTTACCTCAAAGGCTCAAACACCCTGATTTATATCGTTCCTAGATACGAACGAATCTCCATAATGAAAACCAATATTGCTTCTGAAGTTCCGCTTAATCTAGAAACTTGTCTATGTGAGCTGATCTCTCTATGAGATTTAACAACTGCATAGGCGTTTATTCAATAAAGGGGAAAAACTTAGCCATCAAAATTACCCCAACTTAGCAAATTATTCAACTTTATATATATATTATTTTCATACTGTTTCCATTCATTTGATTTTACTCGCCTCTATTTATTCTCATCCAGCAACAAAACTGCTTGATGAATTATAGTAGCCCTAACACCCCCCCTGTTGGGTTTTGACGTAGGTAACGCAGCGGAATAACAAAATTAATCTTACTCAAAGCCCACCAAGGATCACAGGAAGAGACATCATAACATGATCAAGGACATAGAAGATGTGTACCTTTTGATTTGTGAGATCACACGAAGAATGATGTCCTCGTCTCTACGGTTGATCCACGTCTAGAGGTGAGATCTAGATTCTTCCTTCAATCAAGTGCTAGCTTGAACCTTGGAGGAAGAGGGATGAAGATCAAAGCAACAAAGCAACAAGGCACAAGGGAGGGGGCGGCCTCCTTTTCCCGTCGGGTAGAGGGGGCGGACGGGGGCTAGGGTTTCGGCCCTAGCTCTTGTCTTGCTCTCTCTCTCTTTTTCTCTCCCACTCTCTTTGTTATGTTTAATAACAATTAACATCAAGTGGGAAGGAAGCTAGAGCCTCCTTTATATACTCCAACAACTCCTTGTTGTTTTCATAAAAGAGTTTCCTAATTCTAGATGAACTAGAATTATTCCCTTCCTTGCAAATTAGTCCTACTAAGTTTGCAAGGTGTTGCACAATGATCCTTCTATTAATTAATCAATGTTAATTAATCCCAAATCTAGCTCTACTCTATTTGACGTGTGACCCCATAGGTTTCTATATAGTTGGTAGTAACTATTACTAACATGGAGCGGTGTCTAGCAACACATCCATGCCACCCAACCAATAGAAATAGTCAGTGATCCCGACAAACCTCTTGTGCCCAATATCTTATATTGCACTTATCCATTTGTCTCCATATCCGGATTGGACACGAGACATAAATAGTCACACTCGTATATCCAATCCATAGTTCCTCGATCCTGGGAATATGCTTATGCTTGCAGATAACATTAATATCTCTATATTAATTTATCTGAGTCTGGCCAGACATTCAATAAGCCTCATCCCTCGAGTGGCCGTGGATATTTACCCCCATTATGTGGGAGGGACAAATCCTATCTACATCACTACGATCTCTAAGCTTGCTTCCTATCATGCCCGATAGCTATCTTTAAGATTACCCAGTTACGGTGTAACGTTTGATAACATCAAAGCACAATATTCCACAACTAGAGTATCTAGTGACTTGAAGTCCAAGGATTGCAATAATATTAGCACTACGAAAAGCGATTGTGACTTCACATAATCTAATGTATCCTTTTCGTCGTGGGTCATCCAGTATGTCATTACTCCTAATGCATACCCATGTGTTGGATCGTGATATCTCCATATCAATCCAACCCCATACTAGTCTATAGATGATTGTCCCATTAATCATTTTAATTGACTAGGGATATTTAAGAATATAACACCTTATATTCTAAGGACTTCATTCATGTTAGCATATCTCCATATCGATAACATAATGAATCGTAAATCCATATATTTGTCACTATTAATTGATTGCCTCTAGGGCACAATTCCAACAGTCTCCCACTTGCACTAGAGTCAATCTCCTGCATCATATGCCTATTGATCTAGCGCGGCCCTCCACGCTTACACTGCGTAGGGGCGAGACATATGCTGGAACCTTGCAAATATTCACATCTCCTCCATCAACAATTTGATTGAGATTGAATATTCTGAATAAATGCATATTATGCATTAATTTACTCAGTCCTCTATGTTAGAATCAATGGCTGAATCTTGCCTGGAACCTCTCCAGCTCACAGTCACTCCCTCTAGCACAAAACATAAAACTCGACTATGATCTGAAATCTTCTTTGTCAGATGGAAGTTCTCATCACTGTAACCCCTTACAGTAAACCTTTCCTATCCTCCATTAATCAAGAGTTCATCCTTTATTCCTTCTCAAGTACTTAAGGATAATCTTGATAATTATCAAGTGACACCTCACTTGGATTTGATTGGTATCTTTGTGTCATTCTTTATGACACGTCTGGCCTAGTACATCTCATGGCGTATCTCGTGAATCTAATTCATACGGTCCATTCCCAATCTAATTGGTAAGACAATTAGCCTTCCAAAGACTATTTCCATGTGACATGGTGAAGAATCAATATTCTTTTCACGTTGAACCATTTCAACACCTTGTCAATATATGTACCATGACTCAGGCTGAACAATTACTTTAATCTATCTCCATAGATTTTATAGATTGTCTCGCCTAAGTCAATTATTGGAAATCAATTTCTCTAGACAATCTTTAATAGATTGCAGAGTAGAGACATTATTCCCAATGATTAGTATGTCTCTACATACAAGACGAGAAATTTAACTATGCTCCCACTAACCTTCTTGTAAACACAAGTATCATCTTTAATTTTGATGGAACCAAACTCCTTTGATTGCATCCATTTGAAGAGTCCAACTCCAAGAAGCTTGATCCAATCTATAAATAGATTGCTATAAGCAAGATGCGAATGGAATTAAGCATCACAACTGGGGAAAGATTTCGTCATAGTCTATACTATGAATTCTCATGAAACCCTTTCAAACCAGTTGTCCCTTAAAAGTAATCATATTACCATCCATGTTGGTTTCCTCATAACCTACTTGCACCCTATGGGTCCTACCCATTCAGGTGGTTCCACCAAAGTCCATACTTTGTTGGTATACATGGATTCCATATCGTATCTTATGGCTCCAAGACATTTCTGAGAGTATGGCCCACACGTGGCCTTCTCATAGGTTGTAGGCTCATCTCGATGAGCAATATATCACGGGTTATGAGAAATCCTTATTTCTCTAATCTCTCGATATATCCTACCTGTCCTACGAGGTTCTTGTGTTATCTGAGTAGGTTGTTCCACAACACCTTGTGATCCTGCTCATGTTCCATCAAACGGATCAATGTTCTGTTGTGGTTCTTGAACTCCTTCAAGTTCTACAGTCCTCCCACTGTTTCTTTTAGAGACAATCTCTACCTAGAAATACTGTGGTTCGAGAAACAAACGGTTTGTTCTCGATTAGGTTGTAGAAATAATATCCTTTTCAGTATATCCCACAAAACATTTATCCGACTTGGATCCAAGTTTATTTGTAAACTCTTTTACATAAACCTCATAACCCCAAATATTTATGAATGACATACTAGGACACTTCCTAGTCCATATCTCATATGGTGTTTTTCATAATCCGTTTTTGATGGAATAAGGTTAAGGGCAAAATTTTGCTGTAATTTGAACATAGCCCTTAAAAGTAAACTGGAAGTTCTGTATGACTCATCATGGTCCGAACCGTGTCCTACAAGGTTCGAACTCTCCTTTTAGACACGCCAAACCCATGTGGCATGCTAGGTGGAGCGAGTTTTGGATCATATCCAATACTCCCATAGATTTTTGTCAAACTCTTGGCTCAAGTATTTTCTTCTATGATCCAATCGTAGAGTCTAAATACTTTTGCCAAGTTGGTTCTCTACTTCATTCCTAAATACTTTGAACAATTCAAAGGATTCTGATTTGTTTCTTCATAAGATACACAAATCCATATTTCTCTGATCCTATCAGTAAATATGATGAAGTACTAAAACCATCTTTAGTATTTGTGCTTAGCGGCCTTCAGACATCAATATGTATGATTCCCAAAAGATCATATCTTTGCCTAATAAGTCTTACAAGTCTCATATGATTCAATAATCAAATGAGTCCCAGAAATCCATCCTAATGGAGTTCTAGATATGTATCTCTTATTTATGGAGCCTAAACGATAATGCTAAAGATAAGTGAAGTTCATATCATTATATGCAAACCTCTAGGTATTAATGTTATAGATGAAATTATCATGATCATGGATATAGAATCCACTTAGACAAAATTGCATTACAATAATGCATACCATAATAAATGGAACAACATTTGTCCCTTTATTATGATAAGGAGCTTTCTTGTCCAAACAAGAAACTATGATAATGGTCCTACTCATAGCAGGGACATTATCCCTTTTGTCTAATTCATGAACAATTTCTGAAAGGTAGAAATAATTCCCTACGGCTTTTCAGCAACCCTTTGCTTCATAGCCCCACGTGTAGGATTATTTCTTCCTTATCCAATTGTCTTCGTCTCTTGACATCCTACACATTTCTATAAATGTGAGATCCTCATCTAGTATCATATACTCTTGATGATGAGATAGACACATTGAATTTTATAATAAAATACCCAAGTCGGAATTCATAATTCCTTTATTATTTACTTCCAGGTACTTTGGGTAGCCTCTCTTCCTTTACACCACCTATGGGACTCCAAGGCAACTTGGTTTTAGCAACAGGCTTGCTTTATACCCATGGGGTCGGCGCAAACCATTTGCCCTTACCCATGCTGTTAACCATTAACAGTTTTTGCCTATGCCCATTACGAGTGTTTTGTTTAGTAATTTTTTCAATCATATTGAGTAAATCAACTTTAAAACAAAACTGTAATTGCATCCAATGCAATTCTTGGTCCACTTGGGAGAATAACTATATATTATTTATCTATCTTATAGATAACTCCCAATAACTAAGCTTTTAATCCTATTGAGATAGTTTAGTTTGCGCTTCACCTCTTGCTTCAGCAGCCACACATTACTAACTTGTGTCGTCGCGTCATATCTCGATGAACTAAGTCGTCTTGCTTTGGCAAGCCCGAACATATTCCATCTTGACCATGACGAGTGCTAAGCAAGAGATTGCAAAGTGGAGCAACTCCTCAAGCCTTTCATGACAAGCTCGTATGATCATATCATATGCCTCCAAATTTCTCATCTTGCTTCCAAAGCTTAGAGTCCATGGGAGCTTGACATGAGACAAGTTACATCCAAAGAACCATTCTTTGATGTTCCTTCCATAAGGCTTTAGTGTGTTTTGGTAGTTGGTGGGAAGAGAAATTTATGCTCTACAATGTACAACATATTTCCTTTATTTGAGAATAATTCTCAATTTTATACCAATGTAGAAAATGGATTCCAGACATCTTGTCCATCTCATGGACATAAAGTCGCGTTTGTTTGTTTAATGCGATGGGTATTCAACACTTATAGGATTATGCAAAGCATTGTGACATATAACTATATTCAACAAGGATTTAAATTATTAAATATAGCTCCCACTATTTTTCTCGGATTAATAGCCCTCACCATTAATGCGGAAAATATCTTATATATTTTCTAGTGGGTCCAAGATCCCTTTTCACTTCTTCTTGAGCTTGCTTTGGCAAGTCACCCAAGAATTGGTTATTTAGGTAGGAACCATTCCAATTGCATCCCATGCAACTCTTGGTCCAATTAGGTGAATAAATTCCTTTTATTCTTTATCCAATTGGATAACTCCTAATTGTCATGCCTCTAAGCTCATCAATCCAATTGACTCTTGCCTAGTTGCGTCCAACCTCTTGCTTTCAACATACACGCATTACTAGCTTGCGTCGTCCGCAACACATCATGAAAAATTAAAATCGCCTTGCTTTGGCAAGCCCGAATTTTAATAGGCCATGATCATGAAGGGTGTTTTGGCAAGAGAAGGCAAAACACAATATTTAATTGAGGGATTTCTTTTAAGTTGTTTGGTTGATCTTATCAACATGGTCTACTTATTTGGATTGGATCATCCACAATAAAAGACCAACCTTGTTTATTATTATCTTGTTAACGTTTTGCTAGTATCGCCATACACACAAAAATAAATAACAAGACATAAATAATAAACATCCACAAAAGAAAATAATGTGGCATGGATATGGCCCCTAGACTAAGATATTAACAAGCCAATGATAATATCTATATGCCCTAAAGTGACAAGCTCATCTCCATGTGCTCCACCATAGCTGCGCGCCTAGGGATGTCTTTTGGCTCCTTTGGTTCTCCGATCTTCTTCTCCATGTTCTTGGCTATCATCTAAATACTTCTAATTCTAGCCTAACATCTAGAATAAAAAAATAACAAAAGCCTCACATGTTGAGGAGAAAAAGAACGACTCGCAGGCCGTAAAACTTAATTAATTATTACATTAATTTGATCAGCTCGCAGGCCGTAAACCAAACCACAAAACAATAAACATCCACAATCCTAGGCCATATCCATCCACCATGCAATAAAGCACATAATACAGTTAAAACCAATTTTTAACGCGCTTGTTCAATTTTAATGAAATTGGGCAACTAGGGTTTCACAACGGTCCAAAGGATTTACCAAAGAATGGCCGAAATCAACCAAGGAACCGCCACACTAGGCCCGGGCCGGCCGGCCCCTAGCCCACACGGCTAGGCCGTGTGCTAGGGTGTGCCGGCCCCTCTTGTGCCGTGTGTTACTTGGGCGGCAAGGAGAGAGAGGGGCGGTCCCTACATGGGCCACACCTCCTCATGGAATTGTTTCCATAAACAATTCATGGAATTATTTCCATAAACAATATATGGAATTGTTTCCATAAACAATTCCTTCCTTGTTGGGTTGTTTCCAAAACACCCTTATGGTATTGTTTCCAAAATAATTCTTTCCTTGGTTCCCAAGTTTAGTTGTTTCCATAAACAACTTCTTACTTGTTTCCCAAGTTTAGTTGTTTCCAAAACAACTTCTTCCTTGTTGCCCAAGTTTAATTATTTCCATACTTGGAAAACCCCTTTTCCAAGCATGTGCCCATGAACCCTAATTTTTCAAGAACCCAATTATTCACATCCTATGTGATTAAACTCACCAATTCTAACATCCAATGTTAAATTGGGTCTTGTTTGTTTGAATCAAATTCAATATTGCATCTACTATGCCAATTTTTCAGTTTTCGCGTAATAAACAATAATACGGTGTATGAACTGAAATCGTAAACACATAATATCATGTTATGCTCTACGACCTGTGGCTCTGATACCACTGTTGGGTTTTGACGTAGGTAACGCAGCGGAATAACAAAATTAATCCTACTCAAAGCCCACCAAGGATCACAGGAAGAGACATCATAACATGATCAAGGACATAGAAGATGTGTACCTTTTGATTTGTGAGATCACACGAAGAATGATGTCCTCGTCTCTACGGTTGATCCACGTCTAGAGGTGAGATCTAGATTCTTCCTTCAATCAAGTGCTAGCTTGAACCTTGGAGGAAGAGGGATGAAGATCAAAGCAACAAAGCAACAAGGCACAAGGGAGGGGGCGGCCTCCTTTTGCCGTCGGGTAGAGGGGGCGGACGGGGGCTAGGGTTTCGGCCCTAGCTCTTGTCTTGCTCTCTCTCTCTTTTTCTCTCCCACTCTCTTTGTTATGTTTAATAACAATTGACATCAAGTGGGAAGGAAGCTAGAGCCTCCTTTATATACTTCAACAACTCCTTGTTGTTTTCATAAAAGAGTTTCCTAATTCTAGATGAACTAGGATTATTCCCTTCCTTGCAAATTAGTCCTACTAAGTTTGCAAGGTGTTGCACAATGATCATTCTATTAATTAATCAATATTAATTAATCCCAAATCTAGCTCTACTCTATTTGACGTGTGACCCCATAGGTTTCTATATAGTTGGTAGTAACTATTACTAACATGGAGCGGTGTCTAGCAACACATCCATGCCACCCAACCAATAGAAATAGTCAGTGATCCCGAC
This sequence comes from Linanthus parryae, assembly GCA_023055425.1. NCBI lineage: Eukaryota > Viridiplantae > Streptophyta > Magnoliopsida > Ericales > Polemoniaceae > Linanthus > Linanthus parryae. Next base: position 3,444,008 of record JALGPY010000015.1, read on the forward strand.
AAACCTCTTGTGCCCAATATCTTATATTGCACTTATCCCTTTGTCTCCATATCCGGATTGGACACGAGACATAAATAGTCACACTCGTATATCCAATCCATAGTTCCTCGATCCTGGGAATATGCTTATGCTTGTAGATAACATTAATATCTCTATATTAATTTATCTGAGTCTGGCCAGACATTCAATAAGCCTCATCCCTCGAGTGGCCGTGGATATTTACCCACATTATGTGGGAGGGACAAATCCTATCTACATCACTACGATCTCTAAGCTTGCTTCCTATCAAGCCCGATAGCTATCTTTATGATTACCCAGTTACGGTGTAACGTTTGATAACATCAAAGCACAATATTCCACAACTAGAGTATCTAGTGACTTCAAGTCCAAGGATTGCAATAATATTAGCACTACGAAAAGCGATTGTGACTTCACATAATCTAATGTATCCTTTTCGTCGTGGGTCATCCAGTATGTCATTACTCCTAATGCATACCCATGTGTTGGATCGTGATATCTCCATATCAATCCAACCCCATACTAGTCTATAGATGATTGTCCCATTAATCATTATAATTGACTAGGGATATTTAAGAATATAACACCTTATATTCTAAGGACTTCATTCATGTTAGCATATCTCCATATCGATAACATAATGAATCGTAAATCCATATATTTGTCACTATTAATTGATTGCCTCTAGGGCACAATTCCAACACCCCCCCCCCCCCCCAATTAATGGTAACGATTCGAAACCAAACAATTATAATCCTTCTCACATACATTGTTGAGATTCCACACCAAAAAATTCCAAATCATCAATCACATAAAACATACAGGACCAGTGGGATATAAAAGTCAGCCCTAAAGAATGTAGATTGTAGACCCATTTTTAAAAAAAATAACAAATTCATAAGTATATATCATACCGACCTTCTTCAAATTGTTTAGGATTCAAATCCATCGTTTAAGGCTAATTACCTATATAAGAACTCAACAGTGAATCGATTGTTAGCATGTAAGAGAAGTTATGATTAATTGGAATTTCACATCTAAACTAAGCAAATCAGCAACCAAAAAACACTTGGCGGGTACCCATATAACAAAAGCAGAAGTGCAAAACATCAAAGTGATAAATAAAATGAAGGGAGATTCAATGATGTAAAACAAGCAACAAGTTAAAAAGTAAAATGAACTTACCACCGCAAGTAACAACTCTTTAACTTTGGTGGTGGCAGTTGATCTCCCTCTTTCTTGAAACTCCGATTGGAAAACTCTCTGCATATGGCACCGAAGTTAAGTTAAAACGTATAAAACAAAAGCAGCAGATTTCACTATCATGGGAACCGTTGTATCCAGTCATTTGGACGCCCCTGCTACTTATAGTCCTTTCACAAGGTAGGTCAGGTTGTTTTTTGAAAATATGAACTTTCTCAAGGGTATTTTTTTATAAGACAATCCAAAGGGCATTTACTATGCAATGTATATCTTCATTGCATTAATTATGTACTAATTTAGTATGTAATGTCATCTTAATTATTCAATGTAAGCAATTTGAATTACTATTAATTTCCACTAATCCTATATAAAAAATCTATTAATGTGTTCCTCAAAACATTTGAAAAAAATGTGTTCCTCAAAAGGAAAACCTATTAATGTGATGTAGCATTTTTATTGATTCTCGTACGACAAGTGTACCAATAAATATTGTACCTACTCATTTTCTTAATTTTGTAATAATAATTAAATAATATATATACAGATAAAATATCAGCATTAATTTGTAACTTAACGTTTACAATATCATATTAAAAAATTAGGGAAATGCTAAACGACACCCTTTTTTTCTTCACCCTTCAAGTTCACCCCTTATGTGGATGTTTTTGATCGGTGATGTGATTATAGAAATATCTTAAAATAAATAGTTACCACAATCATATCTTAACACGTAGGAGGTGAACTTGAAGAGTGACGAAAAAAGAGTGAAGCATAGCTGCCCTCAAAAAATTATGTGCAATAACATTACAATTTAAGTAGTATTTTGTATGTATAGACATTTTTGCTTGCTTTCTCAGTGTTAGCAATCATTATAAAACTTAAGAGACTTGTGCAACATAAAATTAAAATGTTATTTCCAAGAGAACTGAAATCTATTAAAATTGAGAGGAATTTGGTGTGGACTAAATATAACATATTTCTTACAAATTTATACTTTCATTTACATAAAGGTTTTTAGTTAATTATTTAAATTGGTAGAAGTAGGAATTAGAGGTAACATATGTATTTAAGAATATAATTTTATATAGAATTATTTATGTAAATATTTATTGTGAATATGATATTATGATCCATATAAGGGCGCATGAACAGGTACAAAGGACCATGCATCCGGATTGATGGCCACAGGGGAAATAAAGAAGGGTCGAAAGAACAAGAAAAATAGTTTTGTGGTTCTAAGTTACCCTAGGATGTATATGCTTGGTGCAAGGAAAAAGAGGCATTGGAAAAGAGAATGCCCGAAACGAGGTCAACGCGAACGTAACAGATCTGCGGCCATGGTGGAAAAGGGGAATTCGTCCGAGGACGATTTCGTTCTACTGGCGGATGATATCATGCATCAACGTAGTTTCTTGACTGTGGGGCTTCCTATCACATATGTTCTAACAATAAACTATTTTCAAGTTACAACCGCGCAGATGGAGGTTAACACATGAAAATATTTTCCATCGCTACACCTGCGAGTCCTTCCATCACAAATCAGGGTTATCTACTAAATATACATAATTACTGTATCACCCCTATTTTTAAGAGGAAAATAGTGCCCCTCCTAATTCTACGGCCCCAAGCAAGATGCTTAATGTTTAATTTGGGCATGATCATGAGGCAGTACTACATTTGGATGATGACGATATCATGCGCACATATCAAATTCCCGACGACTAGGTTTAATTGACAGAACTTGTAAACGCGAGACACCACAAGCTCACCATAAAATGCACACTCCATGCATCCTCTTCTTCAGATAAATTCCAAATTTAACTGCATACGTAATCATATAACGAGTGTAAATAACATTAAACACACCACAATAAGATTCATACATACAGTGACATTACGATAAAAATGTATGACAACTATCATCTTTCAATTACCATCACCAATTTTTGTGATTTTTTACCTTCAAGTAACTTTGATAAGAGTGTCCATCTCGGAGCAAAAAGGTGAAGACAATCACCCTAGCTGCCCCACTGGCACTATCTCAAGCCACTAGAGAGGGGTAAATCAGGTACACATAGGTCTCTTAGTGGGGATGGTCAAGGGGATGTGTCTACAAGCAGCCTACTTGAACCTTGCACAAATATGTTCGACTAAGTACCAATTGTGCTAAGCCCCGGGGCACAGTGTTCATCTCATGAAGAATGAATAAATACTCAAGTACATATAATCGAAAAATATTGGGAATCGATGATCACAAGCCTGGTGGCCTGCAATCCCATATGAGAATATATCACATATACTCCACAAAAAGAACATAAGAAAAACCATTGGAATTATCTAGTCTTCAACATTCATTCCAAACATTGATATTAATACTCAAAATCAAAGTTGCTGAAACCCACCTTTTCGAGCGTATGAGATGAGATGTTGAGGTTGTATGTGCTCATTCGACATATAATACATGAAACCAAGCCGGTGAATGAAACTCAGACAAGTAAACTAAAAACCAGAAATAACATTTATCAGATACTAATGGAATATATATTTTCACTTCTAACAAAGGTGTCTTCATGGTTCTTGCACAGTCAGAGTTTCGCAACATTTTACAAATAAAGCTAGAACAAAAGTAACTTCTGCAATCTCATGACGGTCGTTTAACGTAGTCTAAGAGGAAAAAACGTGAAAACCAAAATGACTTGACGATTGTCCATTTCTCCACAAAATGTGCGGCTTCTCCAAAACCACTCGGCCACATCAGAAATAAACCCAAAAAAAGAAAGCTGCTTCGCTGATCAAGCTTGCAGTTGCGTCGGTTTTTCCTGTTAGAAAATGTTCAATTTTCTTGGTATAATCCATAGAGAAAGAGAAGGAATGCTTGTTAGCTTGAAGAAGGTTGAAAACAAGAAAGGATATTAGTCCCACATTGTTGCTCATAGAGGAGGTGGGTGTGTTTAAATGGTTTCACACAAAAGGGTAGTGTATAACTACTAATGTGTATGGAGGACCATGTGTGTTCCTGTGTGCTTCGCGCGCAAACACACGCGCGCTGCCGCCTCGACTCACGTCGGTTCGGGTCGGACCGGTCGGGTCGGGTCGAAGGGAGATTTTTAGGCGACTTGGCGTGAGGTTATAGATCAGTTTTGAACCATTACACACCATTTTAATGTTTTAATTAATGGGTGTTTAGGTAATTATTTAAAACGGTTTTGACCGCATTTAATGGGGATTAAGTGTGAGATAATTGCATCAGTTTGAATACTGACTGATGCATTATTTATGTTGCTTCGAGTTTTCTCTCTATCTCTCTCACCAAAATTCGGATCTGCAGTAGTGTTCTTGGCGAACTAAGGTGTTGATCGCTGTTGATTTTCGACGTTGCTGTGGCGACGAAGATCGGAGCTGTTTTACCTGGAAGAATCATCGCTGGAATCCCAACACAGCGTAAGTGGGGGCGATTATCTCTTCAAGAACAGTCAGGCCTTCTCGCAAGACGTGACGACTCAGCTGTTCTTTCTTTCTTTCTATTAAAGCGTGGATTAGAGGTATGCCTTCTAATTTGCTTTACTTTTATCAGTTTCTGATATGTACGTTCTTTACCCTCATGTTTTGTTACCTGCGTTTCTTTGGCCATGGACTATTAAATGATTATGCATGTCTAAAATTAATAATTTTAGTGTATATTTCCAACAATCTTGAAGAGATAATTAGTAATTTTTTTATCAAAATGGCAAGCGAAACTGATAAATCTGTTGGCGGTTCAACTTCACCTGCTGTGGACATTGATGGGGCCACTTATAGTTTTCCACAAGCTGTTGAATTGACTATTTTACTAGAAAAATTCAATGGAGGCGTCGGCTTTTCTCGTTGGCAGAAAAAGCTGAAATTGTGGTTAACTATAAAGGGTCTATGGCCTGTTGTGGATTATGAGAAACCTGTTGTGGATCAAGAAAAAGCTGATTCAGTTAAGGGTTTTGCGAAGTCGGCTGAGAAAGACGGAGTGGCTAGGGCGGCTATTTTGGCTGCTCCGTCGAACACTTTGTTTGATGTTTATTCATCAGATTCCTTCACCGCAAAACTCTTATGGGAAAAGCTGAATGAGACACATAATTCTTACTCACAAGGTCTGGAAAAGTATTATGTGTCTAAGTTTCTTGACTTCAAACTGGTGGACAATAAGTCCATGACTGAGAAGGTGCACGAGTTTGAGATGATTGTACATGCTTTGAAGGAGTCTGGTATGGACCTTCCTGAAAAGTTCTTGGTTATGTGTGTGATTGAAAAGCTCCCAAAGTTTTGGAAAGACTTTTGTCTCTCCCTGAAAAGGCAGAAAGGAGAAATCACATGGACTAACCTGATGCTGGACATCTCAGTGTAAGAACAACACAAGTCCAAACAGGGACATGTCATGCCAACAAAACCTGGTAGCGCGAAGGTGAATGTAGTCACAGTTGGAAAGAAAAATAAAAACATTTCTAAGTGGGATGAAAGTGATAAACCTAAAGTTGACAAATACAAGGCCAAGAAACCAAAGGCAAACAAACCATGTTGGTTTTGTGGGCAAGAAAACCGCGTTGGTAGCGCAAGCGAATGCTGTTCTTGGAACCACAAGTGGGCCTGTGGTGAATAAGGTTGTTGGTGAAGCTTCTGCTTCTGAAACCGACGTTAACCGGTATGTTACTTACAACCCTGCGCTATTTTACACATCTCTGTCAAATGAATGGTTGATTGATACAGGAGCTAATGTGCATATTTGTGCTGACATTAGTTTATTTGTATCTTGTCAACAGGGTCGTGGTTTGAAAGTGAAGATGGGGAACACGAGTGCCGCTCAAAGACTTGGAATAGGTAACGTGGACCTCAAGTTTCCTTTGGGTCGTATTCTATCCCTGACGAGAGTGCATCATGTTCCTGATGTTCGTAGGAACATAATAAGTGGAAGTAGATTAGTAGCTAGCGGTTTTGAGATTTCTTTGAAATGTAATAAAGTAGTTCTTGTTCATACTGGTACATTTTTTGGCAAGGGCTGTCAGACGGTTTATTTGTAACCAATGCTGAACCCGTTTTGGGTACTTTAGCTAATGATATTGTTCCTTCTGTTAATTTTATTGAATCTTCCAATTAATGGCATGCTAGACTTGGTCACTTGAATTTTGGTGCTCTAAAGAATATGATGAATTTATAGCTGATTCCTAAACACACCATAGAAAAGAATTTTAAATGTCAAGTATGTGTGTCTGCTAAACAAACAAGGAAACCTTTTCATAATGTTGTTAGGGATTCGGACTTGTTTGATTTAGTACACATGGACATTTGTGAATTTGGTGGTGTGTTAACTAAGGACCAATTTAGGTATTTCATTACCTTTATAGATGATTGTAGTAGATATTGTTATGTTTAATAACTTAAACAGAAGGATGAAGCACTTACTAAATTCATTATTTATAGAACTGAAGCTGAAAAACAAACTGGTAAGGTACTTAAAACGTTTGAGATCCAATAGAGGTGGTGAGTATACGAGTAACGCGTTTGATGAATTTTGTGCAAACAATTGAATAATTCATGAAGTTACTCCTCCATACAAACCTGAGTCTAATGGGGTTGCTGAACGAAAGAACAGAACGTTTCAAGATATGATTAATAGTATGCTCTTAAACTCTGGGTTGCCTAAATACTTGTGGGGAGAGGCTTTGAATACGGCTTGCCATATTCTGAATAGAGTCCCTCTGAAACACAAGGAGAAAACACCCTATGAGTTACAGAATGGCAGTTATCTTCGTGTGTGGGGGTGCCTTTCTAAGGTACTTGTACCTGTACACAAGAGAAAGAAGCTACGTCCTAAGACTGTTGATTGTATCTTTCTGGGCTATCGAGAAACCACTACGGCTATGAGATTTTTAGTAGTAAAATCTGACATAGACGGTATAGTGGCAAATACGATATTTGAATTTCGTGATGCAACATTCTTTGAGGATGCCTACCCTATGAAGACTGGTATACCTCAAGATACTACTAACGAAGATCCATCTCTCACATCGAGTTCTATTCCTGATCATGTGGAAAAGATGAAAAATGTGGGGGCGGAATCGGGTAGTAGGTCTGTCCCTGAAGAAGTATAGGAACCAAGAAGGAGTAAGCGTGCAAAGGTAGTCAAGGAATTTGGAAGTGATTTTGTCACTTACAATGTCGATGATGAACCTTTAACTTTCCGGCAGGCTATGGATTCTTCTGAATCTAGGCACTGGAAGGGCGCTATAAAGAGTGAAATTGACTCTTTTGTTACTAATGGAACATGGGAGTTAGTTGATCTCCCTCCAGGGTGTTCTACTATCGGGTGCATGTGGATCTTTAAGAAGAAGTCGAACCCTTACGGGTCAATAGATAAGTACAAGGCTACACTGGTTGCTAAAGGTTTTAGGCAAAGGGAATGTATTGATTACTTTGATACATACTCTCCAGTTGCTAGGATGACAACAATCCGAATGCTTATAGCATTGACTTCGGTCCATGGCATTGTCATCCATCAGATGGATGTTAAGACAACTTTTCTTCATGGTGATCTTGAAGAAGAGATTTATATGGATCAGCCGGAAGGGTTTGTTGCATCAGGCAATGAAAGGAAAGTATGTAAGTTAATCAAGTCCCTATACAGATTGAAACAAGCTCCCAGGGACTGGCATAAAAAGTTTGATGAACTGTTTTGCCATTCGGTTTTATTATTAATGGAAGTGACAAGTGTGTCTACACCAAAGTTAAGGGGTAGTGAACGTGTGATTTTATGCATATATGTTGATGATATTTTATTGTTTGGAACCAATATTGAGATTATTAAAGACAAAATCTTTCTTGAAGAGGCATTTTGAGATGAAGGATATGGGTGAGGCTAGTGTGATTCTTGGACTGAAGTTGACTCAGTCAGCTGAGGGAATAACCTTATCTCAATCTCATTATATAGAGAAATCTATACTTGAGAAATATGGTTATTCACAGTGTAGAATCGCTAGTACACCCTATGATCCTAAAATTGCCTTAGTCAATAATTCTTCAGGTGTACCTGTGTCTCAATTAAGGTATTCTCAGATTATTGGGAGTTTGCAGTATCTTGCTAACTGTACTAGACCAGATATTTCAAATTCTGTGTCTAAGTTGGCTAGATATACTAGCTCTCAAAACAGAACTCATTGGGATGCTCTTGATAGAGTGCTTAGATATCTAAAAGGCACAATGTACCTAAGTTTACAATATAGGAGATTTCCTGGTGTACTTGAGGGGTACAGTGATGCAAGTTGGATAGCTAAGAAGTCTTGTTCCAATGGAGTGACTGGATATGTGTTCACCTTGGAAGATGGAGCAATATCCTGGAAGTCGACCAAACAGACTATTGTAACTCAGTCTAATTTTGAGGCTGAGTTGTGTGCGCTTGATTCCACAGGGACGGATGCTGAATGGTTACCCGGACTTATGTGTGTTATACATGTAGTAAGCAAACCACTTCCTGCTATTGCTATTCATTGTGATAGTCGGACGACTACCGACAAGATTAGCAGTAAAAAGTATAATGCTAAAACAAGGAGACACATCCAAGTTAGAATAAAGTCTATAAGGGGTTTAGTGTATGATAGGATTATAGCTGTTGAGTTCATAGTAACTCAGAATAATACAGCTGATCCTTTGACCAAAGGACTGGAACCTACAGTGGTCCAGAAGTCGAGGTTGGGGATGGGACTGAACCCATCAAAATTCATCAACAGTGGGAACCCAGTACACATCAGAGGAGATCCCTCGAAAGTGTATTCAATGTTGTAATAACAAGCTGTAAGGATGAACTTGTAGTACATTTGCTACATAGATGATACATTTGTATCGGAGTCAATCCCCTGAAAACCTTAAAGGTACTAACACTTTCAGTGTAGCAAGAGTTATTTGAACTCTGAATGGGGTCAAGTCTTTTGACGAGATGGTAGCAGACATCTCTGTAGATGCCCAGCTAAGCGAATCTAATTGTGCGGTCGCAAATTACGGAAAGGGTTATTCCTCGAAGCATTCGACGAACAGGATCGAGACAAGACCATTAATGTCTCAAAGTTGTAGATTGGCACCATAGGCGTAGACTTGTCGTCTTCTATGGGGTATGATTACACTAAACGGATTAAGATTCAAGGTGAAATATCTCATATGAATCCGGTAATCATCGAAGTAAAGGACTTAGGAGGGTTCAAACCCGGAAGGGTACCAACTCTGAAAACCAAGTCATGAAGAGAATCATGTATGCATTTCTGTATGGATTTGTGTGGGATTGTTAGAAAATGTTCTATTTTCTTGGTATAATCCATAGACAAAGAGAAGTAATGCTTGGTAGCTTAAAGAAGCTTGAAACCAAGAAAGGATACTAGTCCCACATTGTTGCTCATAGAGGAGGTGGGTGTGTTTAAATGGTTTCACACACAAGGGTAGTGTATAACTACTAAGGTGTGTGGAAGACCATGTGTGTTCTTGTGTGCCTCGCGCACACACACGCGCGCCGCCGCCGCCTCGCCTCGCTACGCCTCGACTCGGGTTTGGTCGGGTCGGATCAAAACGGGTCGGGTCGAAGGGCGATTTGTCTCGGCGTCTCGTGTTCGTGAGGCGACTTGGCGTGAGGTTATAGATCCATTTGGAACCATTACACACCAGTTTAATGTTTTAATTAATGGGTGTTTTGTTAATGATTTAAAACGGTTTTGACCGCATTTAATGGGGATTAAGTGTGAGATAATTGCATCAGTTTTGTGGGTGAAAACTGACTTATGCATTGTTTCTGTTGCTTCGAGTTTTCTCTCTATCTCTCTCACCAAAATCCGGATCTGCAGTAGTGTTCTTGGCGAACTGAGGTGTTGATCGCTGTTGATTTTCGACGTTGCAGTGACGACGAAGATCGGAGCTGTTTTATCCTGGAAGAATTATCGCCGGAATCCCAACACAGCGTAAGTGGGGGCGATTATCTCTTCAAGAACAGTCAGGCCTTCTCGCAAGACCTGACGACTCAGCTGTTCTTTCTTTCTTTCTGTTAAAGCGTGGATTATAGGTATGCCTTCTAATTTGCTTTACTTTTATCAGTTTCTGATATGCACATTCTTTACTTTCATATTTTGTTACCTGCGTTTTAGTGTATATTTCCAACATTTCCTTCACCAGCACTCATCATCGTCAAACTCATCATCAGGTTCGAATTCTGGGGGATAGAAGTCCATGTCCATGTTTGCATCCTTTTCTTCCAAGAACAATGGTCTAGTCTCCCCGTCCAATTTCAACCTTGCACACGTACATTAACATTCTTGTCAATATCTTAGGTTTCAACCAGATTGTTCAAACACACCCAATTATATATTTGAGCTACATGTACTATGAACAAACTTCTCATTTCAATGTAACAATGTAAATTATAGGTTAGCTCTTCTTTATTGGGCTAATTCTTCTCTGAATAGACTTAAATTTCCAAAAATGTAGAAAGAGAGCATAGAAGGGAGTGAGATTAATGGATTTTAGCTCGTGTTGCTTATTTGACATTCAAAAATCCTGTTTCGTGTGCAGTTGAGTGATTCCGTTGGCTGTCAACACACGTTCAAGGGTTTATAGGTGAATATTAAGGTTCATTTAACTCACATAATAACCCGGGGAACAGGGAAACATAATATTAAATCGTTTTTGTTTTTTTATTCAGCTAAACCAATTTCATAGAGTCATGTTATTCAACTAAGTAGAAGTAAATGAATTGAATTATGCAAGTGCTCCCCAGCAGGTGTCACTATCCCACACTTCTATCAGTAATTCAACCTTACACATCTAGGAACCCAAAAGAAGTTGCCCATCATTGAAGAACAGAACATATCAATGGATGATGCAAGCCCACTAATACCTCATTCAATATTTACTTTGATCGTCATAACTCTGTCGACTATATCTCTGATGAAGATAGTAAGTAAGACAATATTTTGTAAGGGCAGAAGAAATACAATCATCTAGGGAGCAGATTGTTAAGAAACATGGTTCCAGGCCTAATTATGTCATTAGTAGAGCTGTCAAAGGGGCTGGAGGACCGCCAAACCGGCTTGGACCAGCCTGTTTGAAGGCTGAACCGGCCCAGCCCAGGACCGGGGTGGTCCTTAACTGGCCCAGGACCGGACGGATAATGGTCAGGACCGGTCCCAGATAAGGGGGACCGAAGCAGCTGACAGGATATATATATATATATATATATATATATATATATATATATATATATATATATATATATACACTTATGTATAAAAATATATATAAATATGTAGTTATATCTAGATTTATTTACTGAGTACGATATTTGTATATATATATATATATATAAATATACTTATGTATAAAAATATATATAAATATGTAGTTATATCTAGATTTATTTACTGAGTACGATATTTGTATATCTATATATCGTACTCAGTAAATAAATCTAGATATAACTACATATTTATATATATTTTTATACATAAGTATATTGTAAAATAGTAAATAATAAACGCACGAGCTAGGACTGGCCCGCCCTGAACCGGCCCACTCATAGTGGTCCGGTCTCGTGGGCTGGGCCGGTTACAACTATCCTCATTTCTGGACCGGACTGGGACCGGGACCGACCCGCCTCAGTCCAAGACCGGGACCAGCCGAGGCCCGGAATTCCTCTCTCAGGTTGTCTGGTCCCAGGCCGGTTTAGGACCGTTTGACAGCTCTAGTTATCAGTAGCCGGGTGGTGCATGGTACAGCAATCTCTGGCATTTACATTGTTGATTCCATTTAAAATCTCACCTAATGACGATATTTTGTAATGATTATTCTTTAACCAATCCATCATCTGTAATCCAATTTTGTCGTAAAGTCAGGACATTGTAATTTATTTTTACTGAATCTGATTAGTTCCTACTCCAATCATTCTCCCCCATTTCATACGCAACAAAGCCTAGTGTACAAAATAAGGATCCACCAATCGACATGTGTCATTTATTTGAGTATGTTGTGTTTCCAACATATTTTCAGTCAAATGGATAACGAAGATGTATAGTTAGTAGCTGAACAATATTGGTTTAGAAACTTGGCAAACTTCAAGCAAACATACAGTACTACGAATGTAGGATAAGGACATTAGGTTGAAGATGGAAGGTGTAAATGTAAGTTGGGGAAAGGCTTGCCTTGAATTGATATTCAACACTTTCACATTCTCTCATGCAATAACATCTTGAGAGAAATGAAGCTATGAATAAAGGCAATAACTTCATACTTAGATTTAGCCCCCACAAAGCTTTAGAAACTTGAAACCTGATCCATCAGAGTCGTAATAAAAAAGACCATTACTCAAAGGATGGGAAACCAAGAAACATCCGTTACTCTTAACACTCACTGGTTCATACATTTCCTCCAGCCACCTTCCTTCTAGGGTTCTGGTAGTAAGACGAAGCTCAAGTGTCCAAGATTCTTGAACACCATAATCTCTCATCACATTGATTGTGTGTAATGTAGGTGTAAACAGGTATAATAATACTCTAGAAAGGGGGGGGGGGGAGGGGTTGAATAGAGTATGCTAGCTTTTGCCAAAACTCAAGTTTTTTAAACTTTAGTAGAACAATCTGGTGATATCTCAAAGCTTTGAAATATATTTGAGAACCTTAAAGATATAACAACAGAGTATAGAGGCTTCAAAGCTTTCAGACTTGGAAAGCTCCAAAGCTTTGAAACTTACAATTTAAACTATAAGTAAATGCAGCAAAAGTAAATAACAAGTACACAGATATTTTACAGAGTTCAATCACAATTGGACCTAGTCTCTGCCTGAGGGATCTAATCCCTCCAGGATTCAAACACAACTTCTCATTAATCACCCAGATTTAAACCTAGATCTCAAGCCTAAGTGAGCTACCTTACACTTATACAGCTTGTGGTTCCCAACCTATCTAGTTACAGGAAACAACATGTTGAAACAATAAGAACCTCTTGTTGTTCACTTGAAAAAACAAACTACTAAGTTTAGTGAGGTTTTTGAGATGAAGAATAAATGATACAATTGAATACAGAGAGAAGAACTCAGAGAGAATTAGTTGTTTAAAGCCTGGAAGAGTTCTTCTGGATTTGAATTATCTTCAGCCTGCTTGAATTGAATACTTTAATGATTTGAAGAGATGTATGTAATTGATCTTCCCAGATGATGGCCCTCTTCAAAATCACGACATCTGTGTCTCTAATAAGTCTCTGCAATTCAAACTTAAGTAGTTGTTTTCAGTATGTAACTAACTTGAGAGATTTCAGGAACAGAATTCCTAAAACATATCTGATAAGCTCCTGTTAACAGCTAAAATTGAAAACATTGTTGATCTGTTTATGGACGTTGGAGAGTCCAACAAACCTGCAAATACTTAGCAAACAAGATAAAACAAATAACAATACAATCTAGCAAAGAGATCTGCTTGAAACAGCAGTTAACCATTAAAGAGATAAATCATGCTAGACTTGTCTGCTGATAGTTCTGAGTTAACAAGTATATTCAATCTCATGAATATATCAAATGACCAATAGAGAGTCCACAATAATAGAAAATGACCAGAATGTAACAACATCCAAGTAACACTGAATCCATATACACACAGAAAGATGGTAAGTAGAACTTAGCAGTAAAGAGGGACTAGAATATCTCAAAGCTTTGAAGCTTTGCCTGCTAACTTCACCAGAATGTATATTGGATTTTCAATCCAACTTAATCCTGCAGTGATCATCTTAGAACATAGATTATTGAATATAATTATATAACTAAACCAATCATTAACAAAACATAACCAAAACCTGCACAAAATAGTTATATAATACAACATATAGGAACTGCTACTGTAACTCAAAGCTTTGAAGCTTTGGTACTTAGCAATTTCTTATGCTTTGTGTTACTGTCTTTCATCATCAAATAGCTAAGCTCTCTTCCTGTATTTTCATATCATAATATCCATGAGCTTCAGACATATCAATCTCCCCCTTGATGAAAGACAAAACACATTATCTGAATATTGATATCCTGCAGCACTTACAAACAGCAGTAAATAAATCACAAAACATAAATTCAAAAACCACATAATTGCATAGATAAACATCTACCAGATCCATAATTTATTACACACCATAAAACTAGATACTAAACATCACAAAACTACTAAAAACATTAAAATAACACCATATCTATCTAACACATAATCTTCTCCCCCATTTTGACTTTCATCAAAATAGTTGAAGAAAATGTTGGATCTGTTCAGAGTTTTTAAAAGAAAATAGGAATAATAACCTAAGCTTCAGGACTCAAAAGAGTAGAAAGAATAGAGAGATAAGGTTCAAGGCTTTGACGATCCTGTATACTTTGCTGTTCCTTTGCCTTTTCCCTGAGTCTCTTCTTGTTCTTCTTCTGAGATTTTTGCATCTTCAGCCTGTTCCTCAGCTTGCTCTCTTAGCTATTCAGCCTTCTTTCCAGGAGCTTCCTCATTTTGCATCTTATCAAAGACCTCATCAACCAATTTGTCCAGATTATCAGCATCCTCTTCGCCTTTCTCTGTAGCAGTTTCCTCATCATCTGCCTCCTCCTTAGACTGATAAAAAAGATCCTTTCATGTCAGAACAACAGGAATACCTTTCTTCTTTTTCTATTTCTTGAGAGCTTCTCCCAGAACTTCTTCTGAATCAATGATGGTATCTCTGCTTTCTGAATAAGGCACTTTCTCTATATCCAAACCTTTGATGATCAGGTCAATCTTGTTAAGCACCAAACCTTTGAACATAGTCAGATCATTGGACAAGTCAAACAATCCCTGTCTCAAATCCTCCGCACCATCTTTCCGAATCTCGTGACGAACGACAACACTGTTCAGGACATGACGAGCAAATTCATGAAACTGGAGAAGTTCGAGGGTCAGGATTTCCGAAGGTGGCAGAAGAAGATGCACTTCCTGTTGACGGCGCTGAAGGTCGTGTATGTTCTCACCACCCTGATGCGTGAAGTTGTGGAGGAGGAAACCCTGGAACAAACAAGGAGGAGATCAAAGTTGGGGAATGATGATTACATCTATCGCGGACACATTCTTAACGGTATGTCTGAGTCCTTGCTTGATGTGTATCAGAATGTTGAGAGTTAAAAAGAACTGTGGGATTCTCTTGAATCAAAATACATGGCTGAAGATGCTTCAAGCAGAGAGTTTCTGGTGAGTAATTGGAACAATTATAGAATCGTTGATTCAAGGCCTGTGATGGAGCAATACCATGAATTGCTTTTAATCCTAGGGCAGTTTAATCAACACAACATGAAAATGGATTAATAAATTTATGTTTCTAGTGTGATTGATAAACTGCCTCCATCATGGAAGGATGTTAGGCATAAGTTGAAGCACAAGGAGGAAGAACTTTCCTTGGTGCAATTGGGCAGTCGCTTTCAGATTGAACAGTCCTTGACGGATCAAGAAAGTGACAAACACAAAGACAAACTTACTGTTTATCCAGGTTCCGTGAATATGATGGATGGAAGGGGATTCTTCGAAGGGAAATAAAAAATGGAAAAGGAAATTTAAACAGCAAGACAATAATCCTAACAAGAAGGCAAAGACTGCTTGTTGGAAGTGTGGGAAACCAGGACAATTCAAGAAGGATTGTCGTGTGGGCAAAAGTAAGAAAGGTGAATACACAAGTGGCAAGGGAAAGGGGCCGAAATGACAAGATCAGGAACAAGGTATGTTCATTGAACAACCTGAAAATTCAATTCAGAATTGTGTATCCTTAAATTCTGATGCATTTTATGTGCAGGATGATGACATATCATTGTGGGTTGATTCGGGTGCTACAAGACATGTATGCAAGGATCAAATATGGTTTACAGCCATGCAAACCGTTGAAGATGGATCCACAATAAGAATGGGGAATGTTGCAACCGAGCCAATCCATGGAGTTGGAAGTGTTAACCTAGTATTTACTTCTGGAAAATGTTTAAGTTTGAATGATGTATTGTTTGTACCCTGGATCTGAAAGAATCTCTTTTCTGGAATTGTATTAAATAAGCTTGGATACAAGCAGGTTATTGAGTCAGATAAGTTTGTACTGTCAAAACATGGTTCTTTTGTTGGCTTTGGTTATTTATGTAATGAATGCTTCGTTTAAATATCGTTGCTCCTTTTGGTAACAATTCTATTTGCGTTGCTAGTACTAGTATTGATAAAATAAACACTTTGGCATGCACGTTTAGGACAGGTACACTTTAAGAGGTTACAAGATATGTCCAAAATGAGTCTAATTCCTTCATTTGATATTAATACTGAAAGGTGTAAAACTGGTATGCTGACTAAGATAACTAGACAACCTTTGAAGGATGTTAAAAGGGACGCTAAGGTGCTTGAATTAATTCATTGTGATCTATGTGACTTTCATGCAACACCGTCTATAGGAAACAAAAAGTATGTTATTACATTTATAGACGATGCTACTCGGTTTTGCTATGTCTACTTGTCACACTCTAAAGATGAAGCTTTAGATAAATTCAAGACATAAAAAACTGAAGTTGAGTTGCAAAAGAATGGTTTAATAGATATTTTGCGCACGGATAGAGGAGGCGAATATTTTGATCCTAAGTACTTAAAGGAGGTTGGTATTATTCATCAAAACACTACTCCTTATACACCTCAACAAAATGGTGTATCTGAGAGGAAAAAAATCGAACTCCAAAGGAAATGGTTAATTTCATGCTTTCCTACTCGGTTTGAGTGATGGATCTTGGGGAGAAGCTATGTTAACAGCTTGATATTACTTATTAGGGTTCCTAACAAAAGGAACAAAACTATCCCATATGAACTTTGGCATGGTAAACCTCCAAACTAGCATTATTTGAGAGTTTGGGGTTGTAGAGCTATTGTTAGGCTCAATGAACCCAAGATAAAGAATCTTGGCGAAAGAGGTATAGATTGCATCTTTATTGGATATTCCATGAATTCCAAGGCTTATAGGTTCTATGTGATTGAACCTAGTGACTCAGTATCATTTAATACTGTAATAGAGTCAAGAGATGCTATCTTTGATGAAGAAATATTTTCTTCTATACCTAGACCAAAGGACTTGATTCCGAATTTGAGCAATGCTCAAAATGAAGGAACAAATGATGCCATCACTTTACCTGAGGTAAGAAGGGGTAAAAGAGCTAGAGTAGCCAAGGACTATGGTTCTGACTTTTAACTATATTTACTTGAAGGATCTATGGATGAGGTTCATACTCAGTATGCTTACAGTTTTAGCATAGAGGAGGATCCTAGAACTTATAGTGAGGCTATGGCATCTCGTGCTGTTGCATTCTGGAAAGAATAAATAGATGATGAGATGGATTCGATCATGCAAAATGGGACTTGGGAATTATCTGATTTGCCTCATGGGTTGAAACCACTTGATGCCAAGTGGATTTTTAAAAAGAAGATGAAAGTAGATGGTACCATATAAAAGTTTAAGACCCGACTGGTTGTACGTGGATTTAAACAAAAAGAGGGTATCGACTACTTTGATACATACGCTCCTGTTGCTAGGATATCCACAATTAGTTTATTAATAGCTCTTGCAGCTATACATAATCTTGTTATTCACCAAATGGATGTGAAAACCGCATTCTTGAATGGTTATTTGGATGAGGATATATATATGAAACAACTCGAGGGATTTGTTATGCCAGGAAATGAGCATAAGGTGTGTAAGGTTGTTAAATCACTTTACGGCTTAAAGCAAGCTCCTAAACAATGGCATCAAAAGTTTGATGATATTGTGTTGTCTAGTGGTTATCATTTGAACCAAGTAGACAAGTGCGTATATAGCAAATTTGATGACTCTGGTAAAGGAGTCATAATTTGTTTATATGTAGATGATATGTTGATCTTTGGTACCAGCCAAGATCAAGTGGATCAAGCAAAGGAATTTTTGTCATCTAAATTTTCAATGAATGATTTGGGGGAGGCTGAAGTAATCCTAGGTATTAGGATTAAACGTGAGAACAAGGCCATTACTATTTCTCAATCTCATTACATTGAGAAGGTGTTAAAAAATTTAACTGTGAAAATTGTTCTCCGGTTAGTACTACGATGGAACCAAATGTTAAATTGTTGCCTAACCAAGGCAAGGCTGTGTCTCAACTGGAATACTCTAGGGCTATTGGTTGTCTAATGTATGCCATTATTAGTACACGACTAGATATAGCATTTTCTGTTGGAAAGCTAAGTAGGTATACTAGCAATCCAAGCACACATCATTGGCAGGCAATGAGGAGAGTATTTAAATACTTTAGGAAACCATGAATTATGGTTTGACATACAGTGGAAGTCCTTCGGTTCTAGAAGGATATTCTGATGCAAGTTGGATAAACAATATGGAAGATCATTCCTCAACTAGTGCATGGGGTTTTCTACTTGGAGGAGGGGCAATCTCATGGGCTTAAAAGAAGAAAACTTGCATTACTAAATCAACAATGGAATCTGAATTTGTAGCATTGGCTAGAGCTGGTAATGAGGCTGAATGGCTAAGGAATTTAGTGTATGAGATTCCATTGTGGGCCAAACCGATTTCACCAATATCTATCAGGTGTGATAGTGCTCCTACTCTGGCCAAGGCATATAATCAGGTGTATAATGGAAAGTCTAGACACTTGGGTGTCCGACATAGCATCATTCGGGATTTAATCGTGAATGGTGTGATATCGGTTGAGTTTGTTCGTACACAACAAAATCTTGCGGATCATCTAACCAAATGATTAGCAAGGGACTTAGTGCACAAGTCAGCCGTGGGGATGGGTTTAAAGCCCATCTAAAAGTTCTCTTATGATAAGATACCCAATTATCTTCTAATAAAACATTAGAAGCTGAATTCAATGTGGAACTCTTACATGAAGAAATTGGAACACAAAGATCATCCCAAGATATATGTTCAGACCTGCAAGTTAAGGAGGTTGAAGTTTACACTTCTTAATGGTTCTTTTGAAAAATTGTATGGTAGGTGCAAGAGGAAAGGAACCACCTATATGAGTATGGAGTTTAGCCGCTTCAAGAAGTTGGGACTTTGCTTCTATATGCTCACTGAAGGATAGTGACACTAGGATAGTAAAAATAAGTGTCAAGTTAGAACATGGAATGTGTTGAACTTATGTGTATTTTACTTTCATGTATTCATAATGACTAGAAAGGATTCAATCCATAGGACACCCCTATACTCGAATATTTGAAGATGTGATTTACTAAGATGAAAATTAAATCATCGAGACATTTTCATTTATGCGTAAGTTTGCTTTGTTATGGAAAGGATAAGTGAATCAAGGATTACAGTAAAATGGGGGAGGATTGTTGGTGATTTTAGTGCCATCCGCCATTTGTGTAATCAGATTCACTTACGACCAAATTAGACATTGGTATATACGTTGTGGAAGTTAGGAGGTGTGGGGTACACGCGTGCACACAACTATGCTAATATCTTGGACAACGAACTCCAGGACGACTGCGGGGGTTCGGGGGCAGCGCCCCCGTAATTAATTTTCCGTTGAAAAACGTCCCGAAATTAATTTTCCGATGAAAAAACGGACTGAAATTTGGCGGTTACATTAACCGCCTTGTCTCTCTCTCTATTTTGTCAGTTTTAGTCGAATTCAGAAATACGGAGGAAATCCATATTCGTTCTTGAAGTCTCTGTTTTATCCGATTATAGATTTCGTGCATACCGCCAAAATACTTTAATCTGAGAGTGATACCACGACTCAGAGATTATCCAAGTTCAATTCTTCCCTTTCTAAACACCCCAAAATACAGCCTCGTAATGTTCCCAGTGATATATCATGACTATCACTCAAACCAAACATGTTATATCTGTTGGGTATAATCACTAAAATTATTAATTTTAGACAGGAAAAATTATTTAACAAATCATGGCCAAAGAAACGCAGGTAACGAAACATGAAGGTAAAAAAGCACATGTATCTGAAACTGATAAAAAGACAGTGAATTAAAAAACATACCTCTAATCCACGCTTAAAAAGAAAGTATGAAAGAACATAACAGCTGTGTCTTCAGGTCTTGCGAGAAGGCCTGACTGTTCTTGAAGAGATAATCTCCCCCACTTACACTATGTTGGGATGTCGGCGATGATTCTTCCAGGATAAAACAGCTCCGATCTTCTTCGTCACAACCACACAGAAGATCAAGGATGATTGGACCTCAGTTCGCCAAGAACACACGAGCAGATCGAATTATGTGAGATAGAGAGAGTCTGAAGCAATCATTTCAGAAGAATTGAATTCACATCATAAACGTTTTTACCATTCAAACTGATATGGAAAAAACTGATGGTCATTATCTCCTAATTAATCCCCCATTAAAGTGGTCAAAACCTGTTTTGATTCCATTACTAAATCAGCCATTAATTAAAAATTAAACTGGATGTAATGGACCAAAACTGATTTATTCTCTCACGCCATGTCGCCTCACCTCGCCTCGCGGACGCGAGGCGCCGAGACATTTTTCCTAAATCGCCCTTCGACCCGACAGGAGTCGAGGCGAGGCGTGGCGTGGCGAGGCGAGGCGGTGGCGGCGGCGCGTGTGTGTGTGTGTGCGCGAGGTACAAAAGAACATCCATGGTCTCCACACACCTTAGTAGTTATACACTACCCTTGTGTGTGAAACCATATAAGGACACCCACCTCCTTTGTGAGTATTAATGTGGGACTAATAACCATCTTGGTTTCAAGCTTCTTCAAGGTACCAAGTATTACTTCATTTCTCTATGGATTAACTATCCATTTTTCTAACGATCCCCCACAAATCCATACATAAATGCATGCAGGATTCTCTTCATGACTTGGTACTCAAAGTCGGTACCCTTCCGGGTTTGAACCCTCCTAAGTCCTCTACTTCGATTACTACCGGATTCAAATGGAATATTTCACCTTGAATCTTAATCCGTCTGGTGGGGTCATGCTCCATAGAATACAACAAGTCAACGGCTATGGTGACAATCTACGGCTTTGAGACATTAATGGTCTTGTCTCCATCCTGTTCGTTGAATGCTTCAAGGAATAACCCTTTCCTCTAATTGCGATCGCACAATTACATTCGCTTAGTTGGGCATCTCCACAGATGTCTGCCACCATCTCATCAAAAGACTTGACCCCATTCAGAGTTCAAATAACTCTTGCTACACTAGCAGTGTTAGTACCTTTTTGGTTTTCAGGGGATAGACTCCGATACAAATGTATCATCTATATAGCAAAGGTACTACCAGTTCATTCTTACATCTTGTTATTACCATATTGAATACACTTTCGAGGGATCTCCTCTCATGTTTATTCGGTTCCCACTGTGGATGAACTCTGATGGGTTGTCAGTCCCATCCCCAACCTCGACTTCAAGACCACTGCAGGTTCAAGTCCTTTAGTCTAAGGATCAGTTGTACTATTCTGAGTTCCTATGAACTCAACAACTATAATTTATCAGACACTAAACCCCTTATAGACTTTAGTCTAACTTGGATGTGCCTCCTTATTTTAGCATTATACTTTTTACAGCTAATCTTGTCGATATTCGTCTGACTATCACAATGAATAGCAATAGCAGGAAGCAGTTTTCTTACTACAGGTATAGCGAACATAAGTCCGTGTAACCATTCAGCCTCCGTCCCTGTGGCATCAAGCGCACACAACTCAGCCTCAAAAGTAGACCGAGTTACAATAGTCGTTTGGTCGAATTCAAGGATATTGCTCCACCTGCCAAGGTGAACACATATACAGTCACTCCATATTGGAACCAGATTTCTTAGCTATCCAACTTGCATCACTGTACCCCTCAAGTACACCAGGAAATCTCCTATAGTGTTATGTACAGGAGAATCCTTTGAGGAATATTCAAGTGTACACCAAGAACAGGGAATGAGAAACACATGAGGTATAGGGTAGTGAGTAGGGAGAGAGTAGGACAATAGCAACTGTATGAGAGAGAGACAGAGTTTTGGCAGAGCTTCCCCGTAGTTCAGGAGATTAGTGTTGTGTAAGGAAGGGTTAACGATCCTATATATAGTGGAGAATATGACCGTTGCGTGGGTTAATGCGCCCATTAATGGCGGCTTGATTACCTTAACCACAACGACACGTTCGTATGCATATATAGGGACCGTTACGCACTTCATCCGCGTATACCGGAACCGTTATGAGGTTGACCGGGTTTATGGAGCTCTTGGCCATAAATCTCTCAAAGTAGTTACAAAAGGTAGCCTGCGGGCCTTGTTGTCGCTCTCGCGCGACGGAACTTACTCTTGCCTCCGAACCACTAAGTCCATGCAAGACCCGTGTTATGGTGTGCGAGGGCCCTGTCTCGCAGCCCCCACATGGATCAGCGCGGGTGGTGATCCTGTGCATGTGGACCACAGCTAGGTGTGCTGGATGGCTGCCACGTGGCTGTGATCTGTCTGTCTGGAAAGCACTATCTACATTATCCCCCTTTTTGCGCATGAGGACACTAATCGGATAGACTTCAATGCGCAAAAACCAGCGTGCGCGTTGCAGGTACGCACCAATTCAAATACACGAGAAATCAACCCCCATGCGTGTCATTATGACCTAGAATCCCTAGAGTCGTGCCTTCTGTTCCTCTAGGGTTTTAGCTGTGACAACAGCATTGGCCTGTGATTGTGCGATTCGGCGGTGACAGTTGCGAGTCGACCACTGAAAGGATGTGACTCTTCAGTGGATTCGAATAAATACTCCTCATTCTCCATTGTTGCAAGCTACTGCTTCTCTCTAGAGTGAATTTTTTCTGAAACCCTCCGAGAGCAAATCCAGATAATCAACCACCAGTTCTTCCTTGCAAATCGTCTTCTTCAAATCGCTTCATCATCACAAGGTTGGCTTGCTCAATCTAAATTAATGCTTTTCGTACCTTTCTCTTGAACTGTCTTGAATCTGGAAACCCAGAAACGTTTGAAATACACCATTGTTTGAAACTGTGGAAGAGTTTCCATTAAAACCCTAAAATATTGAAACTTTTAAAACGATGGGTTTCTGAAATTATGAACCCAAAACTGTTCATCTCCCGAAATTGACATTCATATCAGTTATCTTGGAACCCATAAACCTGTAGGATTTACTCTTGGATTTGAAACTGAAAGTGGATATATTTCTCCCCCCTTTTTCTTGCTTTGCTGTAGAAATGGCCAAGAAAAAGGTAACCAAATCTGTGAAGGAAGCTGAGGAAATCCCTGATTTTCCCAATACTTTGTGGAAGAAAGCTCCATATCTGGGTGATGAAGACTTCAACCATGCTAGAACCAAAGCAAGGAATCTAACAGACCTCGTTTCTGAAGATCTACTATTGTTGAATTCTCCAACTAATCGAGCGGAATTGGACCTAATTGATGCCAAGGATGTGGTGAGATTAGGTCTTGAAAATGGGTTCTACCCCCATACTGATATCTCTACCCAGGCCTTCGTGCAGAAGATGGAAATAATGGATGAGTGGTTCGATCATGTGCTGACTCATAATGTTTTTATACTAGACCAAGCTGAGATTTACTACGCCGTTAGGGCTAAAAAAAGGTGCTGCTGTGAAACTGGATCAGACTATGCTTCCGAACCTCTTTTCTCGATACTCACCTGCGACTCGCACTTTTCATTTTGCTGAGTTTGAGGAAGCCCCCACTTTGGAGGATGTTCACATGCTATATGATATTTCTCCCATGGGATAATTCGATCCCTTGGCCCATCTAAAGTTTGATGAAGAACTAGCTCTTTTTGCGCAGATGGAGGAGTGCTTAACGGAAGTGAAGAAAATTTCCACTCGTTGGACATCTGCGGAAGCTCTTCCAACATATCAATTGGTTGAGACTATGTGAAGAACAATTGGGGCAAGTGGGTGCAATACTTCTTTCGTGATTATGCGAATAGTAAGTTCACCAAGGATATACTTGAGAAGGATCCTAAGGCGAAGAACTATGTTAAGGGAAAAGGGTACCATTTGACCTCGTGTGGATTCCTGTGCGCTTGTCTCTCACGATATTAGATCGACGTTCATCCTCATAACGGGTTCTTTTATCACGTCTTGCCCCTTGCAGTCAAGCTATCTTTAGGCCAAAATGTCGCACTCGGGCCTCTGGTGTTGGGAACCCTGTATCATCGTTTAGACCAACTTATGGTTGCAATTGAGGAATCACGCGGGCGTCTTGATGTGTTGAATTTTGTCAACATTTCATTTCTTACCATGTGGGTGTTTGAAAGGTGGCCTTCCTATGCTCCCATCCCTTCAAAGCCCAGTTCCTGGAATGTTTCGGGTGCGAAGAACGCACTTCAGAGTGGGAGAGCCGCTCGATGGTATATGACCAAAGAGCCTAAGTGTTCATGAACCTTGGTCTGCAACGATCGAGCAAAGTGTACAGCCAGGCCTTATACCACTCGCATTGAAAATGTACGGTTCTTCCCGAGAATGTACCCAAGTAAAGGTAGCTCCCTCTCCGAGGACACTATTGTCAAAGGGGATAGCTGCTATAGAGAATTCCTCTGCTGGTGTTTGAGGGGTTCACTGCCTGCTCTCGCTGAAAATGTCCCTGAGATATCTTCTAAGTATGAGTCGATCACGGTCGATGTTCACCCTATTTGCCCCCTGTTTGGCTTCGACGCAGTGGCACCTTCAATTTGGCCTAAATCAGTGAACAGAGATTTCTACAAGCGACTGCTGATAAAGAGATGTAAATCTATTCTGCTTAGCAATTTTCCTTTCATCCAACCTTCAGGGAGACGCGAAGGTCGTCCTATCAAAAATTGGATTTCTTTCTGGAACGCTCAGCAAGCAAGGTTTTCTTCATCCGGTCCTCCGCGTCTCAGCAGGGCTCCTTCCATCAGAAGGAATACCTTCCCATTCCGTCAGAACTGCAGTTTGGACGACTCGAAATACGGATTCTATTCCCTGCTTGACAATGATAATCACTTGTGTCCAAACGTGATCCTTTCTGAAAAGATGACCGCTGTCAGGGCGGAGTTGTATGTGTGATTGAGTACAATTAATCTTTTGCCAAGGTAAATAACATTCCTTTGTCCTTATTGAAGTACTTCTCTTTGAAATGCTATGCTTTACATAAATTTTCCCTTTTTTCAGTGTTGTTTGAGGAGGTTCGCATCTGGATATCGTTGTCCGTCACTGGTTAATTCTATTCTTCAAGCGAAGAGGCAGAAGAAGGTTATCCCTCTGAACATGGAAATGGATCCCAAAGTGGAGGCTCTTGTGCGCCAGGAGATGGAGGTATTCTCTTGCTCATTGATAAGTGAGAATGTTGAAGTGGACGCAGAAGTTGCTCCAAAGGCCAAGAGGCAAAAGCAAAAGGCAATTGTGATCTCCTCGCCGCCCAGAGAAACTCCATATTTGTCGCCCGCGAAGTCTCCTATTCGCAAGGGCAAAGGCAAAGATCGCATTCATAGAAAGCCGTGAAAAGATCTCACAGTTGAGAATTTCATCCCCTATGGTCAGGAGGAAGAAGTCGAAGAAGGAAGAGAAGAAGAAAGATGAGGAAAAAGAGAAGAGGAAGAACAAGATGAGGAAATAGGAGAAGAAATTTTGGAAGGTAAACCATATGAACTTAATCTTCTTTGAATCATAACTTTCAACAGTAATGTTGTTAAAACAAAATCTTTTCTTCGCAGATGATGATACTGAGACTATCAGTGACATTCTGGCCAAAGAAAAGCGAAAGACAAAGGGATCTCGCTCAGATGCGTCTAGTGAGCCCATAAATGAGGCCATAATCGCTGAGTCTAAGAGAATGGCTGCTGAGGCAGAAGAGAGAAGGAGGAAGCGCGAGGAAGATGACATAGAGACCATGAAAAGAAGAAGTCTGGAAGAGCAGCATGCTGGTAGCATGAGTGTTGTTGCCTTAGAACGAGCTCAACAAGATTTTGAGGAGATCGCAGGCGATGAAGAAGGTACAATTTTTAACCTTGCTGTGTCTTACCAAGAGGTAATTTTTGGTGCATTAAAGCACGGTCTGTCAAAAGATGACATTCGCTGATGGTTAGTGGGCAAATGTGGTGAACCCTCTCGTAAACATTTGAACAATGTTTATAAGCACAGCTTAACAAATCATTCCCTATTATAACAATTTTTTACGTAACATCAGGTCATGCACACCTTAAGGATGTGATAAATGAGGACACCTCTGTAAGATATGGTGTTGCATCTATATCGTATGATGTTGGAGTTGCGATCCCACATAAATGTGGAGGTACTCGCTTTTGATCTAACATAGAATGAAATATAGGAAATAATTCATAATGCAAGTTACCCCAATGACTTGTCCAAATTTGTCTTGCAGGTGGTACTGCTTCAAATGAGCCTATTGCTGCTACAAGTGAGGCTTCCGTTGCACAAGGCACTACCGCTAATGCTCCAGCTGCGAGGCTGGCCATTGATGAGGCAAGTGTTGGTGGTCCTGCTAGTGACCCTTGCGACCCTCTGTCGTGTGAGGTTCAACTCATCTCTCCTCCCAAAAGTTATGCCAACAGGCATGGGTTCTTAAGAAGCGCCATCGTTCCTGCTGCGGAGGTCATCGCTCAGAATAGCTCTGATGATGCCATGGTGCTTGAGCAGAGAAGTCAGCCTCCCATGTCTCATGCTCCAGAGCAAAGTTCGCACACAGAGAGGCCTTCCATGGTTGCTGAAGTTGCAAGGGAGCACCTGGAAGATGTGATTGAGGTGTCTGAAAATGGCGGTCTTGACACCGAAATGCGAGAGAGAGATGCTGAAGATGCGTATGTGGGCGAAGCTGGCATATTTGAAGATATGGAGGCAGAGGGTGCTGGAGCTGAAGTTCCTAGAAATGAACAAGTCATGGAAGACGCAGCATCTCATGAGAATGTTTATGTTCCAATGAACGCTCCTGGGCCACAGGAACTTCCTGAGAATGAGCAAGTCCTTGAGCAAACATAAATTGACCAAGGTATCCAGCAACCATCGCACACGAATGTAGATGCCCCAGCGGAGGTCGCAGTTGGTGGCGACAGTGGCAATCCTCCCACTGTCATACATGTTGCCAAAGTTAGTGGTTGTGTTGATACTCCACCCATTTCTTCGGATCCTGCTGCTTCAGTTAATGTTGCAGGGCATCCTCAGAAAAGTCCTACCATCCCTTCTGTTGAGATGGATTTCTCCCAAGTCTCCGTCGCATGGAGTTTGTGGGGTTCGCAGGAAACAACTGCCATCGTGTGCTGCTACTTGCATCATCCCTGCCGACTATGAGGAATGCGAAGCTTTAGCTGACAGGCAAGCGATGCAGCAAGGAGATGCTTCAACTACCCCGGCTGTGTGAATTCCTACTTTACGTCAAATTATTGAGGGAACAGGTCTTCCATAATATGACCATATCTCATACTTACTGTATTTCTTTGTTAACGTTCGCACTCCTAAACTTGTCATTTCTTCAGGAATGAGACAACCTGATGTGGACTGGCTTATAAAGATGCATCTGTCATACCCAGGGTTGTTTGCGAGTGCTTTGGAGTTGGGTCCCTTCGATAGCAGATTTTTCTTGACTGAAGCCATCTGGATTTTGGAGCAATTATCTGTGACGAATTCAGCTACCATTTCGACTGAAAATGCGCGAACGCTCTTCGATACATGCAAAAGGCTTCAGACTAATGCATGGGGCAGGTTGGACTTTGGTTTCCTCTTTAATAGGGTCACCCAAATTCTCAACTTTGTGATGTTGAAGTATGGCCATCGCAACCTCGCACTTGAAAGGAGGAAAGTGGAGGAGCAAAAGAAGAAAGCTGAAGAGGCTGCCAATCTCTTCCACGCGATGAAGGCTAGCTATGAAAAGCTGAAGCTAGAAGTTAACAAAGCAGAAAGAGCTTCGCTCCTGTTATCGCCAGAAGACCCTTTAGACAAGGATTTGTTTTAAGATCCGCATGTATTTTAATGTTATTTTCCAAACACTTGAACTCTATGTTGACTTTTGTTTTTCTAAAAGATCTTCCTTTCGTATTTCAATGCTGCAATGATTATTACCTCGTGTTTTGTCGTAATTACCTAGATTGGTGTGTCATCAATGTATTAAATAAAGCGTGCTTACCATGTAGTGGGCCCCATCCTTTTCATGACCCGGAGTCATTAAATAAGGTGTGCTACTGTATCATCGTAGCCTTTAGTAGGGTCATTGATTCTTGCTTGTTTCCGAGGCGTTGCTGACTCATCAAGGAAACTGAAGAGTCTCCCCTGAGTTCTATATAAGCCTTCCTTCTTGCTCTTCGAAATGTTGTTTCCCGTGAGTCCTCACGACTGTTGGTATTGGCCCTTGACCTTTGTTGATTCATATCAGGTCTGGGCTTCCAAATCCGAATTTGTTAATTGTGCTATAGAAATGACTCCCAAGAGATTCTCCAAAAAGACCTCTGATTCACCTGATCTTTTTGAAGATCAATTATGTAGTCTTTTCTGTTTGAACGAAGATTCTTTCTTCTTCATTATGTTTGCAGGGATTGCCTCCGGTGATATTCCGGCGAGGCACAACCTTGTACCGGTTCTACTACCAGTAAGTAATGAGCGGTTTGTGCATCTTTGCCGATTCTCCGGCAGAGAACTATATGCCACCATTGTTTCAGACAAGGTGTAACGAGTGATTGCGTATATCTCTTGTACACAATCAGCTTCCTGCCCCATGTGTTGTTCTCCCATTCGTTCTTCACATCAGCAGCCTTCATGGCATGAAGTTCATCTGGCATCTCGCCATGGCAAGGGTACAAACAAGAGCCCTATTTTTGTCAAGAACGTCGACGACAGCGTCTCGTTTCGTAGTTTTAGTATTCGTAGCTTTAGACTTTTGATTGAAAATTTTTCCTCATTGTAAGCTTTGTTTATGAGCTGCTATCTAGGCAGATAAATTTTAAGGCACATTTGACTTTTTATGAAAATATTCTTTTTCATTTGCTGTTTTGCCTGCTACAATAGATTGTAACTTCGCGTATGAACTTGCTATATGATGAAAAAAGCTTTATATTTCTGCTGCAGTTTAGCCAAATAATGTTTGAATAAATTGCTATCTAAGCAGATAGACTTTGGATCGCATGGGATAATTTTATTGTTGCTGCTATCTAGGCAGATAGGCTTTAGAAAACTTTGGATCATATTTTGTTATGGCTTCTATGTAGGCAGATAGGCTTTGGATCGCATAGGATCATTTTTGTTATGGCTGCTATCTAGGCAGATAGGCTTTGGATCGCATAGGATCACAGGCTGCTATCTAGGCAGATAGGCTTTGACTAAATTGGCAGATATAAATAATATGAACAAATAAGTAAATAAAACAATAAGACGACAATTTAATAAAGTTCTCTCATATGGGAGAGTCATTATTATTGAGGCATCCTCATATGGGAGGAGCATGAGAACAGATTCCTCATATGGGAGGAAGTAATGCAAAATACATAAGGGCAACAGAACTTTGAATCGAAAATAATGAAAGCAGCAGAACTTGGGAATTGAAAGTAAAGAGATGAGCTAGAGATAATACGTTTTGATCCATCGCATGTTGATTGGGCTTGGAGTTGTTGTCGTCCCATGAAGTCTTTGAATGGTGCAGTAACCACTGTCGAAGACTTCTTTGAATTCAAATGGTCCTTCCCAGTTAGACGCGAACTTAGGATGGGCTGCCTCCCGCATACAGTGATCTGAAGCTCGTAGGACCAAGTCTCCAACTGCGAAGTCTCGGTGCTGAATTGTTTTGTTGTATGCGCGAGCGATCCTTTCCTTGCATCTTGTGTTAGCTCTCTTAGCCTCTTCACGCCTTTCTTCCAACAGAATAAGATCATGATCGCGTTGATTTTCGTAAAAGGTATGAAAAGCTATCCTGGCGGAATTAACTTTAATTTCCTCCGGTACAACAGCTTCAGCCCCGTAGCATAGAAGGAAAGGGGAAACCCATGTTGGAGTCCTCGGCGAAGTGCGATATGCCCATAGAGCCAAACTTAAGGAATTTGCCCACTTCTTGTGATCATCCGCGACCATTTTACTCAGACTCCTCAGCAGTGTCTTGTTCGTTGCTTCTGCTTGTCCTTTACCCTTTGGGTAATAGGGTGTGGAGCACACCTGCCTTATGTTGTACTCTGCTAATTTTGCAGCCACCTGGGGATGCACAAAAGGAGTGCCGTTGTCCGAGAGGATGGTATTAGGGATCCCGAATAGGTATATGATGTTCTCTTGAACAAAGTTGACGACTACAAGCGCGTTCGCTGTCTTGAGCGGCACCGCTTCTACCCACTTAGTGAATTGCTCCGTTGCAGTCAAGATAAACAGATTCCCATGCGAGGCTGGTCGAGTGGGGACAATAAAATCCAAGGCCCACGTGTGGAATGGCCAAGGCGTTCCCAATGCATGGAAGTCTATAACGGGAGCGTGCACAAGGTTTCCTTTGAGCTGACACTCTTGACACCTTTTAACCTTGGTGCGGTAGTCTGCTTCCATTCTAGGCCAGAATTAACCAAAGGTGAGGAGCTGTCTGCATAGCTTCGCGCCTCCTTGGTGCTCCAATTGATGGAACAAATCCATCACTTCCTGTGCTTCTTCGCTATCCAAACATCTGAGAAAATTCCCCTCGGGGCCTCTACGCCAAAGTATGTTTTCCCTCACAACATCGGGTTGCCTTTATTTTAAGATTTTCAGCTTCTTTTCTCTGAGTTGGCTCAATTCCTTCTGTCAAGTAGTCAAAGAGTGGCTTCCTCCAATCTGTGTCATCATTAATTGCAGCAATCTTCAGAGAATCCTTGACCAACATGCAATTTTCGCAATTCCCTTGAATGATTGCAGGAAATGTCGCCATTTCTGGCCAGTGGATTCCATACCTCTGAGCTTTTCTGTAAACAGACACTTCATTTTCCCCACAGGAGTGTTGGTGAATTTTCTCTAATAGTGCCTGCCCCTCTTGTTGCGAGACACACCGCATGAGTACTCCTCCAGGTCCCTTAAAGTAAAGCGAATTATCGTGAATGCAGTATCCCTTTGTGGATGCCCAATTATCTTTTCTCGTTCCTTCATCAATCGCACGTAGTATTGGCTTCCTCCAATCCTCAGCTTATGTGGGCTCCTCTTCGCATATCTCTTGTGCCAGAGATGGAGTAGTTCTAACTTCGATCAAAATTCTTGCTGGGCACTTGTCCGCACTGATTTTGGATCCCAAAGTGGACAAAGCATCTGCATGACGGTTATCAGCTCTGGGAGTGTGCTCCTACTAGACATCATGGAACTGCTGCACCAGCTTCTGGACCATGGTCCTATAAGGTAATAGATTGATTTCCTTCAAACCATACTCGCCTGAAGCTTGTTTAACAATGAGCGTGGAATCAACCATGACCATTAAATTGCTGACTTCCAATGTATTGGCCGCGAGGAGTCCTGAGATCAGGGCCTCGTATTCTGCTTCATTGTTGGTGAGCGGAAAATCTAACTTAGTGGACATTTGGATGACCTTTCCATCTGGCTTAGTCAGTACAATACCAATTCCACCTCCTTTCCTTGTCGATGACCCATCGAAATGCAGCTTCCAATATGGTGTCTCGATTGCATAGATCTCAGGACCTTCTAACTCCTCCTCTATCATTGGCTCATAATTGTTGTCTGGAAACTGCGCTGAAAGGTCTGCCACTGCCTGAGATTTAATTGCCTTTGGACGAGCACACGTGATGTCGTACTGCGAGATAGTCATGTACCACTTTGTTAATCTTCCACAGGGAGAGGAGTGGCTCAAGAGATACCGGATAGGATCACTCTTTGTGATTACCACAACTTTATGTGAAGCGAAATAATGCTTTAACTTTCCTATTATGAAAAATAAATCAAGGCAATGACGCTCAATATCAATGTACCTGGACTCAGCCGGCTGTATCACGCGAGAGATATAATAGATTGGCCTTTCCTGCCCCTCATGCTCTTGAGCTAGCAGCGCTCCTATGGATTTTCTGGTCGATGTCAGGTACAACAAGAGTGGTGACCCCAGTTGAGGTGCAATCCTTACTCGAGGAGATGTCAATAAGTATTTCAACTTCCCAAATGCAGCTTCGTGCTCCTCTGTCCAGTTATTACAGCATTCTTCTTGAGAAGATCGCCGAAGGAGAAAGTCAGTTCCGCAATTGCTGGCAAAAATCTTCGCAGACAGGATAGCATCCCCAAGAATGTCTTCAAAGTGCTCTGATTGTGGGGAGCCGCCATGCTAGTAATAGTTGAGATCTTCGCGGGGTCAGGCTCAATCACATGGCGATGGATCACACACCCCAATAAATTCCCAGACGTCACTCCAAACGCACATTTCATCGGGTTCATCTTCAGTTGAAAGCTTATGCACCTTTTAAACACTTTCCGCAGGTCTCCCAGATGATATGCTTCCTCTCTTGACTTGATAACCAAATCATCGACATAGAATTCCACTTCCTGATGCATCATATCATGGAAGAGAGCCATCATAGCACGCTGATAGGTTGCGCCTTCATTCTTCAATCCGTAAGGCATAACTGTGTAGTTGAAAACCCCGACCGGCATAATGAACATAGTTTTTCTCGCATCATCAGGGTCCATCTTGATTTGGTTATATCCGCTGAATCCATCCATAAAACTGAACATCCGATGTCCTGCAGTAGAGTCAATGAGCAAGTCGATATTCGACAGCGGGAAGTCGTCTTTTGGACAGAAACGATTAAGATCTCTGAAATCGACGCAGATGCGAAGCTGCCCATTCTTTTTGACCACTGGCACCATGTTGGCCAACCAGGTAGGATGATGATTTGGTTCGATGAATTTGGCATTCAGCAGCTTGACTATTTCTTCTTTGATCTTCACGTTGATCTCTGGTCTGAAGCTTCCCGCACTTTGCTTTACTGGTTTGGATCCCGGGACAACGTCCAATCTGTGCATTTTTACACCCGTGTCAAAGCCGGGCATTTCATCATACTCCCAAGCAAACACATCCTTTTATTCTGTTAGCAGCTGCAGCAATTTTGCTTCATCTTCTCCTTTGAGGTCCGCGCTCAGAAAAACAGGCCTTTTCTTTTCTTCAGACGGACTGAGGAACACTCCTTTTAGTTGTTTTTGCATCTTTGGCTTGTCTTCCATGCATTTGGGCGCTTCTTTCAACTTGTCTTCCGGCACATCCAACCTCAGCTTATCCTTCTCCGGGTCTTGCTCAAGTTGATTGATTTGCCCAGGGATATCCCATGTTGGGATGGGGGTACCCCCGCACACCTTCATATGCGGTAACATTTCTTCCCATTGGAGTAGAAGCTTTCTATCTCCTTGCCTTTGCTGTCGTGCTTCACCACCCTATTTAGGGTATACACATTCTTCTTCTAGTAAGCAACCTGTGGCCCTTCTTCGCATGAGGGCACCTTTTCCTTCGCCTCTTCCCTTGTCACCATCACTCCTACCGGTGACTGATCTTTGATGTCTTCCCATCGAGGCAGAGGAGTTGGGTTGAATAGCCCCGGTGTCTGTTCGTCCGCCATCTCGGTGAACCATACTGCCTCGATGAGGTGCGCTTCTTTAAGATTAAATGGGTTCGTCGAGGCTGGTATCTCGACTACCCTGCCATTCCAAATGGCCTTCATCACTTGATGAGCTGTTGAAGGAACCGCGTCAAAGCGATGGATCCACGCCCGGCCTATGATCATGTGATACGTAGTGTTTGCATCAATCACTACAACAAATATGACATTTTTTGACAGTTTTTTTGTCGACACACAGTTTTATGTCGCTAGTTACGCAATTAATCGACACTATTTTTATTTGTCGATGCATATGATTTTTTTTGTCGACGTTTTGGTTTTTCTTTTATTCTACCCACAAATTTAGTCAATGATTGTGACTATTTATTTAAGTTTGAAAACTAATTATATGGTGACAAACCCAATTGTCAACTCCTGTAAAAAAAATGGGACGGTAAAAATTAGTGTTTCCCGCTCTCCCGAATTGTAAGGAGGGAATAAAAAAATTACATATTTTTGAAAAACATTTTCAGATGACATATTCAAGAGACATTTTGAACCGTTGGATATGCACACATTTAGATATTATGAACCGTTGGATTGTTCATCTTAGTACTTCCCAACCCTACTACCCAAAGGAGAACACAAAACCTTAAACCCACTCCTCCCTCTTCCTAAAGGCGACGTTCCGTTCTTCTTCTCTGCCACGTTCATTTACATCGCCGAATACTCTGACGGCAAGGTCGGACGCCCATCTTTTTTGAGTCGATTTTTTTTCCAATGGACAAGAGAATTTCAGTTTCTCACAGCAATCTGCCCATACCTTTCTTTCTATCATCGACGTCGACGCCGACGCACGACCAGTACGACGGAAGCACAGATCGCCATCGCAATCGCCCTCGACCACCACGACAGAAGCACAGATCGTCGAGGATGCAGACTCTTCATCGTCGTTGTTCTAATTGAGTTTCTTGCTTTGTTGGTTTTTTTTCACCCTCGCTCTGAAATCAGTATTGATGGGTCAATTGATTTGCTGGGTCGATTGCTTTGCTGGGTGGACTGACGAAGCCTTCATCACCAGAAAAGGTACGCAATTTCTGTCATTTGGCATCGTTTCAATTTTTATACTGTTTTCGATTTCTCTGTAGCATTTCTCCCATGGTTCTCTTTGTCTCTGAAATCTTTTCTTCTGTGAATAGACCCTGTGAATGTGTCAATTACATGGCAAAAATCATCATTTGTTATACTGTTTTCTACAGCCTGCACATGTGATATCCCCCTTCGCACAATTAGGCCATATCCATTCTCAATCATCATTTTTTATAGGAGGTTGGAAGCCTTTTTAGTTGGTTTGCTCAGTTATTTTTCTCATAGGATGTGGCTTTGTGTTTGATTTGTTGTTTCTGAACAAAATAGGTGATTTTAGGAATTTAATTGATTCTGTATGTGTTTGATTACACAAAGTTTCAGACTTTCATTCACCACGATTCACATTATGGAGCTTTGATCATGCTTCTTCTTTGATTCTTGGTTTATTTAAGTATGGCTTCCCAATTTTCTTTTTCAATTGTCAATTTTGTTTTTCTTCGTAGTGGGTCATATCTTTGAAATTGCTTATGCGTTTATGGGTAATTTTAAGCTTAAGCTTATGGATATCAATTTATGATTTCAAACTTTGTCCATTCCAAAGTGACTTCGGCAAGAGAGAAAACAAGTTCATTAGCATTGCAAAAGGATCCAGTCACTCACATATACACCTGTGAATGTAATAAGGGAAGTCTGCCTCTTCAAGAGGGATGTTGGTCCAGGCAAGAAAAGAAACAAAGCTTTTAATTCACTGATGTTGGTCCAGACAAGTATCAAACTGGAAAAGAAATCAAGCTTTTAATTCACTGATGTTGGTCCAGAAAGTATCAAACTGGAAGAGAAAGCAAGCTTCTAATTTTTATGCATGTTGATAGGCTTAAGAATTAGGCTACCTCATTCAATTATTAGTTGAAGATAGGGCTGCAACTTGGGCGGGTTGAACCCGACCAACCCGAGCCCGGCCCGAACTATAATAGGGCAAGAACATATAGTTTCAGTAATTTGGACGGGCTTGGGCATAAATTCTTAGCCCGATTTGCAATTAGGGTCGGGCTTGGGCACAAATATTAAAAGACGGGCTAACCCGAAATGGCCCGATTTGCATGACCACCACCTATAAATGTTATATATTTTAGAGAATTAGGTAGCTTATATAACATGAATATGCCAATTTTCTTTTGATGATTAGCCATGTCTTAATTCATTGTGTCGTTATTGAACTAGTTGATTTGTTTTTTCATCAACAATTTATTATTTTCTTGTCTTTTTAAAAAGATAGTAAGTTTAATATACTAGCCCGAATTCAGACCGAACCCGAATTATTTTTTACGAACTCGGGCTCGGGCGGGCTGGGGATGCTCCGAACTCAGGTCGGGCTGGGCTAGGGCAGCCTCGACGTAACTCGGGTTCGGGCTAGGACAGTGGTGTCAACCCGTCCAATCCGCGCGAGTGGCAGTCCTAGTTGAAGATTATTAGTTTGGTCTAAACTTGAGGATATGCAAAGCTAACCTGATAATCAAGTACTACGTATTAGTCATGCTCTCACACAATAGAATAGATGATACAACCCAAACAAAAGCAAAAAAAAAAAATATTTTGTATAAGAACATGTTTAGTTGAATCAAACATAAGATTGGAAGAAAAGTTGAATAAAAAAATTTTTGTTTTGAGTTTACCTGTATATACAGCCCAAACAAAAGCAAATCATAATTTTGTATAAGAACATGTTTAGTTCAATAAAAAATAAGATTGGAAGAAAAGTTTATTCAAAAATATTTTGTTTTGAGCTTACCTGTATATACAAACCAAACAAAAGCAAATCATTATTTTGTATAAGAACATAAGAACTCACTAATAACAAAACAAATTCATAAATTTCATGTGTTGGCAAAGTAGATACGACACCAGGCATTATGACCTTAGAATTTCTCAACATTTTGCTTCTCTAACAAAATTTAGAACAACACAATCAGACTAACCCAGACTTCATTAACAAATATGCCTCATGACCTAAGCTAGCAACAAATATGCCTCATGACTTAAAATCAAAAGGGACGAAAACATATCAGCTGACTATTAACTTAATATTGAGAGGGCCAAATCCAAAATTGTTGCCTTTGATGATCTTAGTACAAAATTCAAAAGGCACCACTAGCCTGAATTTAAAAAGAGAAAAGTTCAAATCACACGTCTATAAGGTGAATTTAAGAGGGAACTGATTATTGAGAAAGACTTGCGTAGCGTGGAATCACGGAAGTGTTGTGGAACCTCTCTCTTGTTATTTTCATGAATTTTTTCTCTGATTATGCAGCTTTTTGCTATTGTCGCTACACCAGATGTGCCGCTTCTGCTCCTCTTTCCGGTGAGCTTCTCTGTCTTTCTCTTCTTGGGTGATCTTTCGATAACCCACTCTGATCTCAGAATCATATTTTGACCTTGCCTCCTCATCCTTTGGCAGGAAACCACATTGGGCATTGATATGCCCCAATCTTCCACATCTGTAACAAACGTCCCCCAGCCTTTCATATTTGAAGCTAATCTAAACATCCTCTTCCTCCGGCCTAGGCAAATTGAAACCCCTTGGTAGCGTTTTCATCACCGGGAGATTTACTTTTACCCGGAAATACGGACGGATTCCAAAAACCCCTTTCTCAACACCATCCTGTTCCAAAACTTCTCCAACAAGGCCACCGATCTTGTCGACGTTGCCCTTCGACCTTTTCTCCGGTGGTAGCCCCCTAACCTGGACCCATACTGGGATGGTGGAAAAATCTAGTGATCGAATGCTTCTCCCCAAGACCCAGGGCTTTAGGGATAGCACTTGATTCGCAACCAACCACGGTGATTTACTCAACACATTTGCATAATCTTCCTGCAAATTAAACTTGAAGGTGAAAACATTACCTCCCTGTAAATCTACTTCCACCTGCCCTTTTAGATCCCACGCACCCATAACAATCGATTTCATCGTTCCTTTACTCAGTCTTCGTTCATAGAAGAGTTTACCCACAAGCGTGGATTCAAGGATCTTTCGTGATATCTCTGGATCATCTTCCCGAGATAGCCTCAATTCTTCACTCATGACAAAGATTGGAAACGAAACAAGGAAGGAAAATTAGCAAGAACAGAGCCTATGAGGTCCGAAGATCTGCTTGAAAAAACAAAAACCAGCAAAAGCTGTTTTTATAAAACACTAGATGAAGACAAAAGTTGTTGAGAGAAAAACCTCTCTCTAAAACTTTCTCTCACTAGACATCCATTACTCATAGTTTTAGACTTTTAGTTGAGCGAAGTTTGATCTCTAGTAGAAGTTGACTGTCATCCATTAACGCAACATTCATTTTCGGCTAAATTGATAAGTACATAAAATGTAGAGGAAATTTCAAATTTACACCAACAAGACACAAGTTGACACATGACACAATGGCATATGCGACCATCTTCTAGACCAAGTTTCTCTTTGCAACTAGTACAGAAGTGTGAGAACAGTATAGTGAACAAAAACGTACCAAAACTTGTTTTTTTGCACATGTCAACAGTTGAAAAGTTTGGTTTAAAATCTTGTTTGAAAGCTAGTCAAAACGAAAGTAACCGAATTAACTATGGGAGGCATATTTTTGCTCTCTCCTTTCTCATAGAAACTTAGGTTTATCTTTTTTTTGGTGAGTCCGCGTTTCTGTACCAGTTTTCTCTGGTCTTCAGCTTTATTCGCTAAAATTAGTGAGCACCAATTCTCGCGAGTTAGTGCTTCACAAGCGATTTTAGCTATTTTTCGTCTTATTTGTTTTGTCCCCATTCTTTTTCTCTCCTTCTCTACCATTTATGGGTCTTTTGGGGTATCCCTGTTTCTGGATCTGAGAGGTTCGGGGGTGGTCTTGATTCCAAGATTCATCCCTAAAAATGGACCAGGAATTGCGTCTACAGTTGGACGATGACCCAGAAGTTGTATGGCAACTTCATAACACAACGATAGTAGGTAAACTTTACTACAATAAGGAGGTTGGGAAGAACACCATGAAGGGTATGGTCCAAGGTGCTTGGAAATTGAGAGGTATGTTGATGATGGATAATTTTGGGCCAAATCTGTTTGTGTTTTGTTTATCGGATCCAGAAGATTATGAGAGAATTCTTTCAAAATCTCCATGGCTAGTTGGGAATCAAGTGCTTCAACTAAAAAAATGAAAGATGAAAGGAATCTCAACTGTGTGGATTTCTCTCATTGTTCCATCTAGGTTCAAGTAAGAGGATTACCGTCAGAGAAGAGATCAAAAGGGAATGCCGAACGTATTGGAGGTATGATTGGAGATGTTCTTGGAACAGAAGGAGTAGAACCTGGGGTTTATGGAATCAGACCCTATTTCGTGTTCAGGTGCTGCTACCAATGGAAAACCCTCTGCCAAGGGGGTTTAATCTGCCGGTGAACGGAGGAGAAGATATTTGGATTAACTTCCGGTATGAAAGAGTAGGCGACTTTTGTTATCGATGTGGTCGGTTAGGCCATTTAAACCACCAGTGCAGATTCAAATCCAAAACAGAGGAGGAAAACTCGCTATATGATGAAGATCTGAGGGTGAATTACTGATGAATCTCGAAGGAGGAAAAGAACAAGGAGCAAGAGCGAAAGGAGGATCTCAAAAGAAGGTGGCAACCATTAATGGAGAGGGTGGCGCGTGGAAACCAATTGTTGGCGACTGAAGATAGGAATGAGTTGAACCAGCGAGTTGAATCGGAGAATGATGTGCTAGGAATCAGATCAAAACAACAATCCCAAGGAGAAAATTTGCCAGCTAATTCTCTGGAGGTCAGTACGAAGATTCGGGAGTATACAGAGGAGGAACACGTGGCAGCAACAGCTGGTACGAAACATAAGGATCTAGAAGAAGACAATCATATTGATGCGGCGGATATTTCAAGAGTCATTGTAGGCAACTGCCCTAATTCTCCTCTAATAGAATAAGTGGGAGAAGTTTTCGGGCTTAATAATTTGGGCTTTCAAGGGTGTAAGTGTGATGAGCCCACTATTTTAGGCCCAATACTATCAGTTAATATCCCAAGTCCAAATACTGAGGTTAAAGATTATCTTGTTGAAGAACCACAAAGCCCAACCCAATTAGCTATATGGGTACCAAGATCTTCTAAGCCCATTAGCCCAAAAGGAGAAGGTTTAAGAGGGTTAAGGACATTTCTACCCCCTGGAGGAAACTCAAATTCTCAATCCTTCTCGGACAAAGATGAACAAGGTAACCATTATCTGGACATTGGATTATCAAAAGTATTCTCTAGATTTGTGACTTTGAAGAGAAAAGGAGTCTCGGGAGAGTTCACACAGATTGCTAAAAGAAGGAGATGGGAAAGAGATACAGATCTAGAAAGGGTGGAAGAAAGAAAAAAAAAAGAGATTATTGCAGAAGCCCTTTATGCTCGGAGAGCGCAGAACAAGAGAGCAAAAAAAGGAAAAACGGAGAAGCTAGGTGGTTTAAGAATCTATACAGGGGAGGATAATGGCGGTGCAGAAGTGGGATTGATTGACAAACAATACGATGATTAGCCAAGCTATGATGTAATGTCTGATATCCATGTTTAATAAAGATATATGTTGAAAGAGTTATGGCCAAAATTGAAGTCAATTGAATCTTTAGAGGAGGAGGTGTATCAAGAACAGGCGGAGGTGGCTGGCCTTGAACAGCCACAAGAACCATGTTAGGTCTCTGCTGGAACTGTCAGGGCTTGGGAAGTAACCTGAAAGTCCAGAGACTACGAGGGTTGATCACAACCCATCTTCCCAGTTTTGTGTTTTTGGCAGAAACCAAGAACCAAAACTTAAAAGTGACTAGTATTCAGAGAAGGTTAAGATTTCCAAATGCTCATTATGTAGAACCAGTAGGAATTTCTGGAGGTTTGGCTTTGTGGTGGGCTAATAATCTTAACATTGATGTGATTTGGAGCTTCAAGAATCTGATTGCTGTGAGAATGGAAGTCCAAAACAATGTGTGGGAAGTATGGATTTTTGTCTATGCTCCAGCTAAGGCAAGTGAAAGAGGTCAGTTTTGGAAAGATGTACAAAATCTTGTAAGAACCCTTTCTGATCCTTGGATTTTGATTGGGGACTGCAATGATTATATTTATGAAGAGGATAAGCAGGGTGGCTCTAGCATTCAACCCTGGAGGATTAATAGATTTAAGAAATTTCTGTCCAAATGTGGGCTGATGGGGTTGGTGTCTCAGGGTTTAAGCTACTCTTGGAGTAATAGAAGAGAAAATAATGAAGTAAGGGAAATTCTGGACAGATCATTCTTCTCATGTGAATTGGGTGTTAGAAACCAAAGAGCAAAGCTAATCAGAGGGAGTATCTCAGGATCAAATCACTCTCCCCTAATTATCAATACTAGACCTCCAAAGAAGCTCAGGTCAGCAAGCTTCAAATTTCATTGTAACTGGTTAGCAATACCTGAGTGTAGGATTGTTATTGTAGATGCTTGGAAGGTTCATCAAAATGGTTCTAGCTCTGTTCAGTTTGTCAAATTATTAAGTAGCTGTAGACATGCTTTAAGGCAGTGGAACAAGTCTCAAAAGTGCAAATTCAAAAAGAAGATTGAATAATTGGAAAGTTATCTCTTAGAAGTCCAGAGCAAGCCTCCTAGTCCAGAAAATTGGAAAAGACAAGAAGATCTGAAGGATCAATTGAATCAGTGGTGGAAAAAGGAGGAGATTTATTGGAAACCAAAATCTAGGGTCAGTTATTTGAAAGAGGGAGATAGGAACACAAAGTTCTTCTACCTTTATACTATTCAGAGAAGACACAGAAATACAATTAACAAGTTAAAAACTGGCCCTGATTTCTGGATTGAGGATGAAGATAATATTATGCAAGCTTTTAAAGATTTCTTTCAGCAATTATTCAGCTCAAATGAGGCAAAGAGACTGTTCTGGGGTCTTGGACAATATTGATCAGAAGGTTTCTAGTAGTGATAATGAAAACATCACAAGAATACCTATGGAGGAAGAAATAAAAAAGGTGGTGTTTGATTTGACCCCTCAAAGGCCCCAGGATATGATGGATATACTGGCTATTTCTATCAAAATTATTGGGATGTTATCAAGACAGATCTGGTTCAAGAAATTCAAGGCTTCTTTGTCTCAAGAAAAATGTTGACAAGCATCAATAGAACTGGTCTGACTCTCATTCCAAAAGTTCAACACCCTGAAGAGGTATCTCACTACAGACGCATAGCTTTGTGCACATTTCTTTATAAAGTTATTGCTAAGCTTATAGCTAATAGAGTGAAGGAGGTTCTCCCTAAGCTTATTTCTCAAGAGCAATCAGCATTTGTGCCTGGTAGGATGATACATGACAATATTACTATAGCTCAATAATTTTTACATTTTATTTCTCAAAAGAAGCAAGGAAATGAGGGGTGTTTGGCTTTGAAGTTGGATCTGAATAAAGCTTATGATAGGGTGCAATGGGATTTTTTAGAAGACTTACTGAAAAAGTGTGGTTTCTCTCTTGGCAGTGTTGAACTCATAATGCAATGTGTGGTTACTACTTCTATGACTATCAGAGTCAATGGAAAGGAAAGTAAAGTTTTTTTCCCAAAAAGGGGTCTAAGGCAAGGTGATCATTTATCACCTTACCTGTTTGTCTTAATCATGGACGTCGTCTCTAAGCAAATGTCAAAAGCTCAGTCAAGTGGGATCATTAGAGGCGTGTCTATCTCTAAGAAAAGGGTTTTTGTCAACCATCTATTGTTTGCTGATGATGCTTTGATCTTTTTTAAAGCAATTAAGAAGGAGATGCAAGGGTTTTTGGACATTTTAGACCAATTTGGGAATGCATCTGGTATGGAGATTAACTTTAATAAGGCTGGCGCTTTATTTTCTCCAAACACAACAGTTAAAGACATTGAAGAAATCACCAATCTTTGCAATATCCCTGCTCTGAATCAGAACATCAAATATCTGGGTTTGCCTGCATTTTGGGGGAAATCAAAATGTGAAGCATTGCAATATATTTGTGATAGGATTGTGGAGCTCTTACAAAGATGGAGGAAAATGAACCTTTCTTATGCAGGGAGAGAAATCATATTGAAGGCTATAGCTTATGCAATACATGCATATACTATATCTTGTGTGGAGTTTCCAAAGAAGATCTGCTCCAAGATTGCACAACGTATTAGAAGCTTCTGGTGGGGTGGTGATGCAAAGGAAAGTAAACTACATTGGCTTCAATGGTCTGAGGTGTCAAAAAATAAAAAAGAGGGTGGAACTGGTTTCAGGCATTTGCAAAGTTTTAATCAGGCCCTTTTGTCAAAAAACTGTTGGAGGGTTATAAAAAATCTAGCTTCTCTTCTTGCCAAAGTTATCAAAGCAAAGCGTTATCCAAATTCTGAGTTTACGGATGCTGAGAAAGGTGGAA
The DNA here is from genome assembly GCA_023055425.1 of Linanthus parryae. NCBI lineage: Eukaryota > Viridiplantae > Streptophyta > Magnoliopsida > Ericales > Polemoniaceae > Linanthus > Linanthus parryae. Next base: position 3,487,249 of record JALGPY010000015.1, read on the forward strand.
ATCCCTCTTGGGTATGGAGCAGTATGTTAAGTGGAAAGCTTTTGGAAAAGGATATGTGTTGTGTGGTTGGTAATGGTAAGTCAATTAATGTCTATAAGCATGCTTGGATCCCTTCTCTGTTAGATAAAAAGCCTCAAAGAAATGGTGTTGGTAAAACAAACATGAAAGTGGCTGATGTTATAAATACTTCTACTAAAAGATGGAAGGTGTCTCTTCTGAAGAACAAATTTAGTGACCAAGAAGTTGAAGCTATTCTAAAGGTGACTATCTCCTTACAGGATGCTAATGATACTGTTATGTGACCTCATGAAGTGTCAGGCCCTTTCACTATCAAGTCAGGGACAAGAGTGGCAATGGCTAGGAATACTGAATTGCTGAAAATAGCTCTGGATAAGCAAGGTAAAGCTTCTACTTCCTTTATGTTTCCAAAAGAATATTGGAGTTTTATCTGGTCGTTTAAACTTCCTCCAAGAATTTTGCAATTTTGGTGGAGGTTAAGTAGAGGAATAGTTGCAGTGAATTCTAATTTGGTTAGTAGAAAATGCAAGAAAAAAGTTGTGTGTGAAGTATACTATATTCATGAGGAAACCTTAGAAAACTGTCTTTTTCATTGCTCTTGGACTTCCCCAATCTGGTTTGGGTTGGGATTACAAAGTCCAGATATGTGCAGTGAGGTAGTAAATGTCAAGACTTGGCTTATGAAGTTATTTGAGCTTTACTCAAGTAAAGAAGTGACCAGAGAAGTTGTTATGATAAGCATTTTCTGCTGCTGGGCAATATGGTGTGAAAGAAACAAAGTTGTTTTTTAAAAAAGGCATCCTAATCCTTTGGCTGTGATCCTTAAGTGTCAGAGTATGTGTGGGGAGTTGTATTCAATACAAGAGGAATGCAAAAGATGCAAATTCTGCAACTACTAGTAGATCAGTCTCTGTACACAAACAAGTTAAATGTTGGAGCCCTCCCCATAGCAATTCTCTGAAGTGTAATATTGATTCTGGATGGTGTAACAATTCCCAGGTTGCTCATCTTGCCTGGATTCTTAGGAATGAGGTTGGGGAGTTAGTGGACTGGAGGTGGCTAAGAGAAAAAGCAAGCTCAGCTGAGATGAGTGAAGCTTTAGCATTGAGATTAGCTTCTGAAAAAGAGCAGAAATGGAGGGATAAGATGATTTATTTTGAGAGCGACTGCAGACTCTGGTTGAAGGTGTGCTAGGCAGAAGTTGTAAATGGGAGATCAGCGCAGTGGTAGCAGATATTCAAGCAAACTTTCAGAATCTTCAACACAAGCTTTCCTGGATTACAAGAGAAGAAAATGCAGCTGTGGATCAAGTTGTGTTTTTAGCTAAGAATACTTGTTAATCTGGTTGTAAGTCCAAATCAGTTTTCACCACTGATCTTCGGTGTGTTTGGATAAGAAGAAGTAGAGAGGAAATGAATTGTCAAAAATCTGAAAAAATCTAATCAACAATCTTAAAAAATTCGGAATTCCGGAAAAATGAAGAGGTCGGAATCTTTTTGACCCGGAATTCCGGCAAATGGGGCGGAAATCCGGAAATTCTGCCTTACCCGGATTTTTTTGGCACAAAAGTGCTGAAAGTCGCATGCAATTTTGACTTGTTTTTAGCATTTAGCAAACACAAGTGAATGGATCATACACGTGTCCATGTATGAGTGTAGAACCGGGTCACTTACAACAAAAAGCTATGCGAATTTTCTTCCATCACATTACCTTTTTAACCTTTCACCTCAGCTTTCACTCATTTTTCCAAACTCACATACATTCACTCATTATTTCGATAAATCATCCTTTTCTTAAATATTATATTATTAATTTTATTACAAAATTACAATAATCTAATTTAATCTACTCTATCCAAACACTTCAGATAAAAATAGATGTTTAACCAAATCGCTCACTTATTTCCGCTCATCCAAACAGGACCCTTAGAAAGGAGTAGGTGTTAGTTTTTTGGTGTGCTTTGTTTTGTCTCTCTAATGAAAAAAAAAAAAAAAATAGTCAAAACGAGCACAATGAGGAATCTATTTGGTAGAAAAACTAAAAACTAAATTAACTACTTGGCCAAACTCAATCCCATCTGTGTTTTAATCAAAAAACCAAAATAATCTTTTACCCCCCAAACAGACCATTAGTCTAAATCCTAGAGAACGTTTTCTAGCCATTTCAGAGGTGACGTCAGTTCTCGATAGCTGTACTCATTGCAGCTTGCTTGCTTTCTTTCTTTCTTTCTCAAGTTTGATGTATTGTGCCTTCTCGTCTTCCATTGTTGTTTCCTCCACCCAAAGAGTTCACTCTTCTTCTATTTCACGAGTTCAAATCGCATTCAGGTATGGCTCTGTCCATCACTACATGTGCTTGTGTATGAATATTCAACCCTCTCTACATCTGCTTGTGCTTCAACTTTGTGTAATTTCTGATTTTTCTTTAGAAATCATTCTACATTTTCTTATCTCGCTTGTCAAATTTTTTGAACCATAGAAAAAGGCAGTTGCTGAAGGAGAAAAACTAGGGTTTAAAACAGAGGAAGAAAGAAAAACATATGCTTCATGTTCCTAGGGTTTTGAACCAGAGGAGCTAACATATACTTTGGTAGTTCCATGACCTTATGTGTTTATGCTCATAAAACTTGCACAGTTTTGAATTATTCGCCATTTCCTATGGCTATTGTAGTTGTCTGAAGTGTTGATGCTCATAAAATGTAATCCTCCATAGAAATTTCCCCCCCTTTAAATTATGTATTTTGTATATCAACTGTCTTCATTCTACAACTTGACCTTTCAAATCAGTATGAAGAAGCCAGAAGCTAGTTTAGCTCCTTGGTACTGAGTATCAGAGGCCTGAGATTTAGCTTTAAATTAAAAAAAAAATGGGCAAGTTCTAAGTGTGTTCGTTGGAATGTTTGTTTTCTTTTGCGTTGTTTCAGATGATATGTCTACTAGACAAGTTCCTGTGGTGTTGTTCTGGGGAGGCAACGTAGTTCAAACGCGGTGGGGTGTGCGTTATGACAGGCCTCCTAAATGGTTCATTTCAATTGCTCGTGATGCAACTTATGAACAACTTTTGGATACGTTGCTCAAGACACCGATGTTAACCAAACAAGGCACCTTACTGAGGTTGACTTCCCGATATCCAATCGGCACTTACGAATTACTTACTGTATATGGAGCACTGAAGATTGAGAGTGATCGGGATGTTGAAACTATGCTAAAATTTGGTCAAGGTACTTCAAATAGCGGTGTAGAATTGTTTGTGGAGTTTCATGGATTGGGTGGTGATCAGGTAATGTTTTTATTAGTTATCAAATGTGTTGAATAGTTTGTCTTTTGAATACTTACTGTTCATTTTTATCCTTTCTAATCTAGAATACATTTTCAAAATCATTGCAGATTAATAGAGCAATCACGAGGAGATGCCAGGAAGTTGGTCTTTGTAAAACCCATAAATGTGTTAGAGAAGTTGCAGAAGCCAGGAAGGAACTGTACACAAGCTCAGATTGTTCTATAACTAAGCTCCCAGTTCGTATCTTAGTTGACATTCTACTAAGACTTCCAGTGAACGGTCTACTTGCTTGCAGATGCGTGTGTAATAGTTGGCGCAGAGTGATATCTGACCCACAATTCGCTAGGCTACATTTCAAAAAAGGAGAGGTCTATTCTCTGGTCCGAAACTTGTCATCAGCAAATGTGTCACGAACCCTTTACTTGATTGAACCACCAAATCAGCTTCAGTTTTGAATCTGGCTATTGCTGTGAGGACCACCGTTTCAAAAGGAAGGAAGGCACGAAGTTGAAGCTTTCACTGCGCAATCCAGAACTGGTACTTGACACTGAAGTTGATGCCGACTTAGATAATGTCAAGTCTACAGTTGGTTCTAAGTGCAAGAGATGCACAAAGTTGACGGCCAAAGATCACAAGTTCGAGGTAGTTAATTCTTGCAATGGATTGCTTTGTTTGTCTGCACCAATAAAGAACGTGCCAATCTTTGTGTGTAATCCACTCACGGACGAGTACACAGTTCTTCCTCCTGTAGTTCATTATGAGAATTCCACCTTTGTGGGGGAATCTGCTTTGGGTTTCTGTCCACAAAATAGCCAGTATAAGGTTATTAGGATGTTCTATCAACCCACGTTAAGCAAATCCAGCAGGAGCTGTAAGAAAATGGCAGAGGTACTAACACTTGGGACAAGTTCATGGAGAATCGTTGGTGCTGTGCCTTCCCCCGACTTTCAATTAGGTTTCCCTACTTACTTAAATGGAGCCATTCATTGGCTGAATGAGGACATTTCAGAGTCGTCTTTAGTTGCTTTCACCTTGTTTAATGAAAAGTTCCAATCGATTCCTCCACCACGGCATCGACCCCGTTGTAATTCCAACCATATCTCACTGGGAGTCCTAAAAGACCACCTTTGCTTATTTGTTTCTTCCGAAATTCCTGAAACGGTTGTGTGGATGATGAATGATTATGGCGTTCAAGAATCTTGGACTATAGTGGTTTGTCTTAATACCACACCTTGGGGTGGGTTGTGCTGTCCTGGCATTTATTATGAATCAGTAAGCATTATGAGCAATGGGTGTTTATTGTTATTTCATCGAGCTGGCAGGGCTTTCTTATCAGTTAATCCCATGACGGGGGCTTTCAAAATTCTAAAGCTTACTGGGATCAGATCTATTGTTGAAGCGATTGCCTATATTCCAAGTTTTGTCTCGCTCAAAGATGCAGTGAAAAGTGATGATCTCTCCGTGTTGAAATGCAGTTCATGGTACAACCCTGTTTAACATTGTTGTCACCATCGTATTTGCAGTTTATGTTTTCTGAAAATAGCCTTCTTGTCTGAGTTACTCTTTTTACTTTTCAAGTTTCCTTAAACTTATAGCATTTTCACTCTATGGGTGTTTAATTATTATGGATGTTGAGTTGCTGACGTAAATGCAAAACACATGGGACGAATATGAAGAATGGGGAAGTAGAACAGTGGAACAATTCTATTTGATCATTTGCCCAGGTCCTCTGTTAAATTATATAAGCTGGGACTTCGTATTTCATTTTGTTAGGTTGCTTGCTTATGATAATATTTTAGCAGATGTATAGACAGAGGGTGATCAAGTTGACTAATCAATTAACTGCACACTTATTTCGGGATTCATCAAACAAGAAGAAGCATTGTGTATATAGGATTGCCATGAATATAGTACATTTTTTTGTAGGCCACAGAGCTCTACTGGATATCTGTTTAGCAATTTTCGCCATCCAGGATTAACCTGTCATCAAATCTGATATAAACCCGAGTTAGCGATTTCGATTATCCAAGTAAACCTTTAGCATCGTGATGCATTCTTTCATTTTTCGTATTTCAATATATTACGTGATTTCAGTTGAGAATTTGAAAAAAGATTTGAGTGAAAAGACTAAACAAGTAGATCTCAACAGTGCGAGAAAAAATTGTGCTGTTACTGGTATTGAATGAACATTTCCTGCATTTCAATAGCTAGTTACTCTCTGGAAACAAAGTGCTAATGGTTGACATGAATCCTAATGCAGGCACGCTGGTCTCACATTGCTTGGAGAGACGAAACCCCTGTTTCTGGAAGAGACAGATCCAACGGTAGACACAGATTTCCACTTCCCTAAGGGTTACTAAAGAGCCTTACTGCCAGAGGGCTAAAAGGGCGATGCCACAATGATACATATCTATGGCTTGTTTTCTTCTCCTTTTGGTTTTTATTTTTCTGCACTAAAGCCGTGTTTTGAAGAATTGGTTGCTTCTGTGAAGCATATTTTGTTGTGGAAAATGGAAATAGGTATATCTCAATTGTTACAGGTATTTACCACTACTGTAAAACTTTCAAATTGCCAAGGTTTGGTGAATCGGCGAGCAAGTTAAGTAGGGTTAGCTGACTTTTAGTTAAGCGAAGTATGATATGATCTCTTGTAGAAGTCCACTGGCAACCAATGGTGCACTATGAGTGATGTATTTATGAGATCATGGCTGATCTTCAACGACCCTTGTTTTGTTGTTAAACGTTGAAACAACTGTTGTTGTGCTCTTAATTAGATCTATTTATGTCTGTGAAGGTTTGCACTTTAAGAATGTCATGAAAAATGGAGAAATGTTGAATGCTTTTTTTTCTTCTTCTCGCCTGTGTGTAGTTGCAACCTCAAACTTTGTAAATCAGGTACGAATGGTGCAGAAGAAGATATGTGAGCAAGTGTGTGGGTAACTTTCAATACTTTGATTTTTGTTCTTGAAGCAAATGTTGTGTTGTGAATTGAATCTGAATATGAAATGTGTTGCAGTTTGTGTAAACGTCTGCACTTCTGGACTGTGTCGTGGAAAAATATTGACAGTCATCAGCTATGCTCTTTTGATATAAGGATGTCTTGGCTTGTGCTTGAAAGAAATGGATCCAAAGGTAGAATCAGTACCTCGACATCCCTCACCACGGTTACTAAAATCCCTACTGCAAGAGGACAAAAGGAGGCATCACTACTAGCAGCATCTGTGTCTTGTTTTCCTTTTTTCATTGCAGCTTGTTCTTAAAGCTTGAGAGCTTCTGCAAAGCTTATTTTGTTATTTGTTTTTTTTTAGAATACAAAGCTTATTTTGTTGTGGAAATGGGTGACTGGTAAACTTCTCCAGGTGACAGTAGTTTAATGTTTATTGCTATGAAGGCACAATGAAATGATTTATGTATCTTCACGAATTCCTTGCAGAAATGCATTTTCACTCTTTCTTTTCTTTGCTGTGGGCCTTTTCTAGTTTCCACAATTATCTTACTAGTTTCAAGGCCGAGGTTATGTGGATTGGTTGCCTGTCGTAGAAGTCGACCCTGGCAATCAAAATAGCGCACATATGAGCAATAACCAGAGAAAGACGTGGACTTCCAGCCCCCCTGCTATCGATTCTAGATTCTTTACATCCAGATTTCCAAAAGGGCGGTTCTGCCACGAGCAGTATCAATGTTTTTTGTTTTGTTTTGAAGCCAAGTTTGAAGAGCTTCTTCGAAGCTTCATTGAGCTCCGGTGCCTGTTTAGGAGTATTTTTTGCTCTCTGTTGTATGTTAAGAAACTGTCATTTTATTCAGAATTTAAGCAGTCTATTCATGCGTTTTGGAGTTCCTGCAAGTGTTTCACTTTGGGTGTTTCTATTTCAAAGCTGGAAAATATTCAACCGCTGTAATGCTCGTTCCAGCTTTCAACTAGATGAAGCAGGAAAAGAAAGCTAAAGCAGAAACAGAAACTATGAGCTCCTTTCCTAGAAAATGAAGCACCCCCTCTAGATTGATTATATATAGCCGCCGCGGACCACGATGCATCACCTTAATAGAGCAAGAATTTAAATGTAGAACATCCCAGGGAAGGAATGGCCAAATTTCATTGGTTCCATTGTATATTGGTAAACTGTAGACATTTATATGCTCGCTCCATCATAGATGTCAAGTAGTCGCTCATTTTGACAATAGCAACGGAAGAAAGGCGAGGAAAACATAGACAGTGAATTAATGATTCTCCGTCAACAGATTAATCTTGGCCTTGTAACAATCGGTTCAAATTGCAAAAACCAAATGGACCTCTTATGACAATTTATTAGGTGTCTGTGTGTGTATGTAGTCTAAAACTTTCGTAAATCAGCTTTGGAAACCAATTCGCCTACAAAATCACCTTCTCGATTTTTCACAGCGCCTTCATAGCGCGGTTTCACCTCCAAAATCTTATGATTTGGAGAGACGCCCCTTTGAATGGTTTTATGTTACTAAGGTTCAGACAATCACAAGCCAAACAATTTAAATCGAAATCTATCAGCAATGGTGCAAAAATATGAAATGATGTGCACATTTGTCCAAATCCATTACTCAATGCTAAGTTTGTCTACCCTAGGACATCTCAAATCAGAGTCTGTAACATGATCACGTCATCTACATTCATCTTCTCCTCAAATAAATTTTGCATAGCGAGGGACGTGTGGTTGATGTCTCGGCGACAGTCTCGGTGTTGGAATGTTGTTGACACCTCTACGTTAAGAGATATATGTAAGATTACGCGTCCATACAAGAAATGACACTTGAAATTTACAGACTTTGTCAGTCACTAATTTTTATTTGTGGTACTCCTTTTGTCCCAATATTTTGTTTTCTCAAGCAGTTTTAGAAGGAGAGTTGTCTAGAAAACAATACAAAATTTGTTAATCTTTTTCGTAATGTTTGTAGAAAACTTCATGAAAATAATAACAAATCTCGATAGATTATTCCTCATAAGAGAGAAGGAAATCTACAACATTGAGATAATGATTTGACTTGCAAAATAGTAGTATATTCTAACATTTTATTCCCTTTTATAAAGTTGTACAATTAAAATGAGGCTAAATCGACAATATTATAAAATAATTAATACTCCTTATCATTTTTACTAGTCAATCCACTTTTTCAAAACTGCTTTAAAAAGAAACCAATTTTCAAAACATTTATATATATATATATATATATATATATATATATATATATATATATATTTAACAAAACTCACTTTGGAATGAACTATCTTACAGTGTGTTGTAGTGTTTAGATACTAAGAATTTCTAATCTTACTGAGCAAGTTTTCAGTTTTCTACACAAACAAGTCGAGGTGGCGTCATCTTTTTCCTTGCCCGAGAAGCCTGTAGGCGATAGCTGTACTGCCTAGACTTTAGAGTCTTCATCAGTACTCCATCCGTTTCGCCAGATTCTCCAAAATTACTTTTTTGGGTGTTTCGCCAGATTCTTCAAATTTTTCAAAAAAAAAATTTAATATTGATAAAATACCGGTATACCCTCACTAAAAAAACCAAACCCACATTATAATTGGGTTAACTAATCAGGTTTTATACTTAATCTGATTAATTAAGCCCAAAGGTAATTGTGGGCTTATTAATCAAACAGATCAGCCCAAATACCCAACCACCATGAACCCAATCTTTAATGCTACAAACCCTAATTCCCCAACCACCTCCTCCACTTGCACCCTCATTCAGTGTTCTTCCCCAATTCATTTCATCCCTCTCTCTCTCTCTCTCTCTCTCTCTCTCTCTCTCTCTCTCTCTCTCTCTCTCTCTCTCCATCTCCTCCCGTCTCTCTGTCTCTCCGCCTCTGTCGCTAGGGTTTCTTGTGTTCTTGAGAAACCCTAGCAATTCACTCACTCCACCGCCAGATCTGATACTCGTACCTTGATTCCTAACACCAACTCAACCGGAATCGATGACTTCTGTGGTGAAACATATGTTATGGACCTTGACGAGTCCAATCTCACATGGTTTGATGATGCATGTGGGAAACCGATGTCTTTCGATCAGAATCGCTTTGCTCTTTTCCAATTCATGGCTATTCAGGTGCCGGTCATGCTTCGCACGCCGCCGGAGAATCCTACAGTCGCCGCCTTGGTGGATGAGCCGGAGAATCTAATCGTCTTTGACTCGGAGGATGAGCTGGAGAATCTTATCGTCCCCGACTCGGAGGATGACATACCGGACAACGAAGAAGATTAACCGAACCGGCGCCAATCAAGGGGGAAGTGAACAGGATCCCTAATTCTCTACTCCATCTGTGTCATCATATACTTGAGAAGACTTTCAGTGCACATGGATCTGTTTTGTGAGAAACCCTAACTCTCTCTCTCTCTCTTTAGATCTGTGAAAAACCCTAACTCTCTCTCTCTTTCAATCTGTTTTGTGATATGTTCTTCACGTATAACCTGTTGAGAATTCTGTTGTTATGTGATCTGTTTTGGTATTATGTTATGGTGATGTGATGAATTTATCTATCTGGTTGTGATATGTTCTTCATGTATAACCTTTTTGAAGTATCTGATGAAACAGAGGGAGTATGTTATTGTTATCTTATTACATTGTCTATCTGGTTGTGATCTCCATTGGCTATTATGTGATGTGCAATACCTATTCTGTGATCTAATTACATGAATTACCTGTTGTGATCTAATTACATGGATTACCTGTTGTGATCTAATTACATGGATTACATGTTGATGCAAAGACCTGTGATGTAGTTACATTGTCTACCTGATCTAATTACTGCCCTACCTGGTTGTGCACCTGTTTGTGGCATCATCACTCTATGAGGAGATGTCCTAGAGTGTTGATGCAAAGATCATATCTAAACAGGTTCCACCCCTTGTGATGCAGTGTTAGCAAATGGTTGATTTACACAACCACCTACTTGCATTCCCTGTGATGAAGAGTCAAACATCTTCTGAGGGTATTAGAAGCAATTGAGAAACTTTGTAATACTACACTCTTGCTTCTTGGTTGTAGATGAGTGTGTACCTATTAGAAGTGTGTGTTAACAATGAGAAGGTAGTAATGCAGATCTTGCTAATACAATCAAACACTTCTATTAATTATCGGTAGTGATGCAGTATACAGCTTGCTTTCTTTCTTCAGTTTTCTTCTGGTGCATTTTTCATCTTCAATGGCTGTTTCCTTCACCCAAAGGCCAAAGCACTTAATTCTTCTTCTGTTGCTCGAGTTCGCGTGAGAAAACACCCGTCAAGTTCAATTCAGGTCTCCCTCTGTTCATCATCACTACTACACCTGCTTGCTTTTGTATGAACATTCAAACCCTAGAGGTGCTTGATCTTGTGTCATTTCCGATTTTGCTTTGAAAATGATTCTTCATTTTTCTTGTCTTGCTTTATCAAGTCTGAACCATAGAGAAAGCTAGACTTTCATAGAGGAAGAACAAATTGGTTTTTTAACCCAGAGCAAACCTTCAAAAAAATTAGGCTTTTGAACCCAGAGGAATGAAAAAAGAGACTCCCATGACCTATACTCTCCTACTACTATGTGTCAATAGCTTAGTAGACGGGTGAGTTCAACACAATGGTTCAGTCTAATATCAGACGAATTCCTCTCAATTTTTTTTTAAGATTTATGCCACGGTACACTGAGTTTCATGTATAATTAAGGATTCCCTTTCGCAATTTCGAATTTGATCGCTCTGCCTCTCTAGTTGTCTAAGGCGCCCTTCAGTCTTGTTGATGCTTATCAAATTTACTTATTGCAGAAATAGTCGGTCTCTGTCGTAATAAGAGATATTTAAATATCAAATGGCTTACTATAGAAATGCTCTTTCATAATCTATACTAACAATGGGATATGGGGAGTAAGCTATTCCTAAAATATGACATGTAGAATAACTTATCTTTACCATATTCTAGAAACCAAACACTTAAAAAAATTCAAAAAAAACCTAAAACACTTTGAAGATAATTTTTTTTCTTCGTTGTGCCTTCGGGCACGGGTTATGCACTAGTAAGATAATGTGTGATTCCAAGTAGCAAGAAACTAGTTTTGGGCGTTCTCATAACTAGTACGAAACCTGAAAAGCTAAGAAAGAATAAACATTTCTCAAGAAAAAAGGTATTTCACTTATAAGACGTCATATTGGTCTTTGTTTGTGCTTGTTTCTTCTGGATAATGCGTATACATTATTTGAAAAAGTCATTGATTTTATTTTGTATTTTGCAGATAATAGGTCTACTAAACACATTCCTGTGCTATTGTATTGGGGAGGATGCATAGTTGAAGCGCTTGAAGGTGTCTCTTATGACAGACCTTTTAAATGGTCAATTTCAATTGTTAATCATGCAACTTATGAACAACTTTTGGAGAAGTTGTACAACATACCAATTATAGCTAGGCAAGGTACCGTACTGAGGTTGACTTGTCGATATCCGATCAGAGTGTTGCCCGAACTTATTGTATATGGAGCAATGGAGATTGCGACCGATCAGAATGTTGAAGCTATGTTGAATTCTGGTCAAGTTGATTTAGTTAATTATGCAAACTTATTTTTGGAGTTCCATAGCGCATCGTCAGAGAATATTGAGAATGATTCACAAGTTGTTAGCACTGTTACATCTTCATCAGAGCCCTTTATCCAGCACACTAGTCAGTTTATGAGTCAGGGATTGGGTGATGAGAAGGTAAGTTTAACAAGCTGCACACTTGGACTAGACACATATATTCACATACATTTGGAGGTCTATCATACTGATTTTGTGTTAAATGTGTGTTCCTCTGGTACTAAATGTAACGAATGATTTTTCTTTCATATACTTACTATTCATTTGTATATTTCTAAGCTAGAGATTAAAGAGCCATCAGGAAGAGAGGACAGCAAGTTGGCTGTCGCAAAACCCCTAACTGCGTTAGAGAGGTTGCAGAACCGGGGAAGGAAATATGCACAAGCTCAGATTGTTCAATAACTAAGCTCCACATTCATATCTTAGTTAACATTCTGGTAAGACTTCCAGTGAATGGACTACTTGCCTGCAGATGCGTGTGTATTACTTGGCGCAGTGTAATATCGCACCCGCATTTTGCTAGGCGACATTTTGAAAAATGAGAGGTCTATTCTCTGGTCCGCACATTGTCATCAGTAAATGTGTCAAGAACCCTTTACTTGATTGAACCACCAATTCTCAACTTCAGTTTTGAATCTGGTTATCGTTTTATGGACAACCATTTCAAGAGGAGGGAAGGCACGAAGTTGAAGCTTATACTACGCAATTCAGAACCGGGTACTTGACACTGAAGTTTAGGCCGACTTAGATAGTGTCAAGTCTACAGTTGGTTCGAAGCGCAAGAGATGCACAAAGTTGACGGCCAAAGATCACAAGTTCGAGGTAGTTAATTCTTGCAATGGATTGCTTTGTTTGTCTGCACCAATAAACAACGTGCCAATCGTTGTGTGTAATCCAATCACAGATGATTACATATTCCTCCCTTCCGTAGTTCATTATGAATATTCAACCTTTGTGGGGGAATCTGCTTTGGGTTTCAGCCCACAAAATAGCCAATATAAGGTTATTAGGATGTTCCATCTGTCAATGTCAAGCAAATCCGGGGACTACAAGAAAATGGCGGAGGTACATACACTTGGGACAAGTTCATGAAGAATCATTGGTGATGTGCCTTGCCCTGTTCTTCAGTAGGATTCCCTACTTATCTAAATAGAGCCATTCATTGGCTGAATGAGCTCACTTCAGAAACTTTAGTTGTCTTCACCTTGGATAATGAAACTTTCCAATTGTTTCTTTCACCGCCCGTCGATCCCGTTGTAATTCTAATAATATCTCACTAGGAGTATTAAGCAACCACATTTTCATATGTGATTCTTCTGAGTTTCTTGATACATTTGTGTGGCTGATGAAAGATTACGGTGTTCAAGAATCTTGGACTTTAGTGGCTCGGCTTAATACCAAACCTTGGGGTGGGTTGTGCTTTCCTGACATATATTATGAACCAATGAGCATTCTAAGCAATTGGTGTTTGTTGTTATTTCATCGAGCAGGCAGGGCTTTCTTATGAGTCTATCCCACAACGGGGGCTTTCAAAATTCTGAAACTTACTGGGACCAGATCTATTGTTGAAGCGATTGCCTATATTCCAAGTTTTGTCTCCCTCAAAGATGCAGTGAAAAGTGATGATCTCTCCGTATTGAAATGCAGTTCGAGATACGGCCCTATTAGACTCTGTTGTCACCATCTTATTTGCAGTTTATGATTTCTGAAAATAGCCTTCCTGCCTAAGTTTAATTTTTAACTTTTCAAGTTTTCTCAAAAGCGTAGCATTTTCACTTTATGCGTTGAATGTTATGGATGCTGACACAAATACAAAACACAAGAGACCCTTCGTATTTCATTTTGTTAGTTTGCTTGGATACGGCAATATTTTAGCAGATTTATAGACAAAGAGAGTGATCAAGTTGACTAATCTAATAAATTCAAACTTATTTCAGAATTCATCAAAGAAGAAGAAACATTATGCAAGTATATTGGATTTCCACGAATATAATACACTCTTTTGTTATAGAAAAAGGTTCGTATGGTAATTTTTTTAGTTACCCAGGAATAACCTCTCCTTAGATCTGATATGAACCTGAGTTCGTATACATTCTTTCATATTTCGCATCTCAATACTATCTTTGTTCTCGGTCGAGCATTTGATAAAAGATTTGAGTGACAACTGACAAGACTAAGCAAATATATCTCAAAAACTGAAAGAAAAATTTGTGCCGTTACTGGTATTGAATGAACGTTTCTTGATTTCAATAGTTTGTTACTCTCTGCAACTGTAAGTATCAGTTAACAAACAGCTAATGGTTGACATGAACCTTAATGTAGGTATGTTGGGCTCACATTGCTTGGAGAGACGAAACCTCTGTTTTTCGAAGAGACAGATCCAAGGGTAGACACAGATTTCCACCGTCCTACGGGTTACTGAAGACCCTTACTGCCAGAGGGAAAAAAGGGCGATGCCACAATGATTCATATCTATGGATCGTTTTCTTCTCTTTTTGGTTTTTATTTTCTGCATTAAAGCTGTGTTTTGAAGACTTGGGTGCTTTTGTGAAGCATTTTTTGTTGTGGAAATATGCAAATCTCAAGTGTTACAGGTATTTGCAACTACTGTAAAACTTTCAAGTGCCAAGGTTTGGTGAATCAGCGAGGAAGTTAAGGAGGGTTAGCTGACTTTTAGTTAAGAGAAGTATGATATGATCTCTTGTAGAAGTCCACTGGCAACCAATGGTGCGCTCTGATTGGCGTATGTATCGGTTCGTGGCTGATCTTGAACGACCATTGTTTTGTTGTTGAAAGTTGAAACAACTGTTGTTGTTCTCTTTAATTAGAGCTATTTACGTCTGTGAAGGTTTGCACTTTAAGAGTGTCATGAAAAATGGAGAAATGTTGAATGCTTTTTTTTTCGTCTGTCTGTAGTTGCAACCTTAAACTTTGTTGATCAGGCACAAATGGTGCAGAGGCGTAAATATGAGCAACTGTGGAGCTTCAGTCCTTCAACTTCTTGCCGAAACCTGTTCTTTTTCACCCACTGCAGATATCGAATCCTGTAACTTCGAAAGGCTCCATTACCTCAAGCATCTGTAAGGATTTTTCGTCCAGACTTCAATTTGCAGATTTATCATGCACAAGGCTCAAGTTCGGCATTCTCTGCGCAATGTATGTATATGAATGTACTGTATAGTACATTCATATATTCATACAAACAATTTGTTTATTTATATTCATCAGTTTTGTTTGAATCAATATTACAGGTAACGCGATTTGAACATGAACCAGGGCACTGAAGGAAGAGCCACCAGTTTTCGCTTCCTCACTTTCAGTTGCTTATCATCTTGTACAGAAGAATGAGCTCCCAAGGGTGAATAATGGAATGTTCATATAGTGATTGTAATGAGAGAGTAACACAATCACAGTTGGTATAGGTAGATTTGACGTAGTAGTTCCCAGGAATGGAAACTATTAGAGACTAAAGATGACTGATGAGGTGTCAAAGTCAAAGGTCAAAGGATCTGAAGTGTCAAAGTCAAAAGTCCAAGCTGCTGAAGTGTAAAGTTCAAGGTTAAAGATGTCCAATACTAAAAGATCAGGGCTAAAAGGAGAAGACTATCAAAGATTGAGGGCTACGCTGCTATTAACAAGACTGAAATGCAACTCTCTTCTCTCCATTGGTGCCTCTTTGTAATTTCCTAAAACATTTGAGCTCTCTTCTAGAAGCTTCCTTTCTCTTCCGTTCGGATTCCTTTGATATTATCCAACGGGTGTATTTTGAACCGTTGGTTTGCTCTGTATTAATGTTGATCGAAACCCAAATCGCCGTTACGGCCTTTGGTTGTCATTCATGTATCGTGTTTCTCTTGTTTTTCTAAATCAATGAAATCGGTCTCTTCGTTCTTTTTTGCCTTATGTGTTTATCTTTCAGCTTGATTGAAACCTCAAAGGTTTCGTTTATGGTATCAGAGCCATGGCTCTCTCTACAGCAAATTCCTCCTCACCAAATCCCCTCTATCTCCTTTCAAAAATCAATCACTTGGTTTCGTTCGAA
Organism: Linanthus parryae; assembly: GCA_023055425.1. NCBI lineage: Eukaryota > Viridiplantae > Streptophyta > Magnoliopsida > Ericales > Polemoniaceae > Linanthus > Linanthus parryae. The sequence continues at coordinate 3,503,160 of JALGPY010000015.1, forward strand.
CTTAATAACACAAATTACATTCTCTGGAAATATCAAATCTCTTCCCTTCTCAAGACTCAGTCGCTATTTGGTTATGTCGATGGATCTGTTGCATGTCCGCTGGAGCGCCTTCCAAACACCATCGATACTAATCCTGCATATTGATAACTCCTTAATAAGAGTCATCCTATATACACTTTATATTGTTATTTGTGTGCGTTTCGGTGCAAAGTGACAAATTTTGGGCCTATTTGAGAAGAAAATGAGTTTTATGATGTTTTAGAGCTTAAACGTACAATCCGGGCGTTTCTTGAATAGTTTTACTTATGATTTGTATGATTTTGTTACATTTGATCTTCGCAGTAGTGTTCGTGTTGTGATTTACAGGAACATTGCATGAGGAGAGCAATTGGAGAGAAGAAACGAGCTTTGGAAGTCAAAGAGTACGCAAGAGTAGCAAAGTTAGAGGAGCAAAAGTGACCATCCTTCACTATTTTGATGATATCTTGAGTTCTACAGAACCTGCTATAGTGAGACCAGTTCCAAATGAAACTAGACTCAATTATATTTCCAACGGTAGGTCACGGAGCTCAATCAAAGTCCGGACGAGAAAGATACGGTCCGCCGAAGATGACGCAAAAACGAAGAAGAGATGGAAAAGTTCATTGGACCATTCTTCAGTATTCGGGCTGTATCCGGAGTTACATATACAATTTTGGAGCAAGGCATACTCCATTGGAAATTAGACATCCAGGGCTTTCCAACGATATAAGATAGGCCCAAAACGGAGTCCGGATGAGGGAGAAAAAGCCCACGCAAGATCAGCTTATGAAATCTGTCCGAGAATTGCAAACTAGAGGGGCTGAATTGCAAATTCGGCCAAAATACATTAAAAATCGTGCCCAGCCCTATACATGACGATTTTTAGGACCTAAAGGCAGAGGAGTCTGCTGGAGACGATCAAGAAGGCTAGGGAGCAAGAGGGACATGGAGAACGACGCCGGAGTCGCCGAAACGCGAATTTCGTCACGAGTTTGACTATCCCTCCCATATTTTCTATCTTTTCTTGTTACTATGAACTTGTTAGCATCTATTTTCAGTATATTTGAGTAAATTTATTTGTTGGGATATCTCATAGGGAGCTAGGGTTTGAACACCATGTTGGTGATTTATGGATCTTTTTCATGCTTTTAGCTTAATTGAATGTGTTTTTCTTAGCCATGCTTGATTTATGTACTTAATTCTATCGTTTCTATTGTTTGAGCTCTCAATAGGATGATTATAGGTATAGGATGTTAGAGGAATCAACATTATCTACCCAGAAACTTGAATCAAGCACTAGCCGTATCTAGGGTTGAGGAATCTTGCTAGTTAGCTAGAACTAAGAGTAGACCACAACAACGTAATGCTTATTTGAACTTGAGTAGGCTAGAGGAATCAGGTACAAGAGTTTGAATATAGGCTTTGGTTGAGGAATCTTCAAAGCATAGGTGCTCGTTTGGCTAAGTAAAAGACGTTCGTGTTACTTGAACATAAATCATAAGTGGTGTGAGATCCCTAGTGAACCCGAAGAGATATCCTGATACTTATCCCTCGTATTAATCTCAATTTTAATAATTAGCTTGTTATTTAATTTCTTAAATTAGTCAAACAATCTCAATTACTTGCCCACATTAAAGTTAATCATCCTAATTAGTTCACGACAAGTCCCGTGGGTTCGACAAACCCGGATTACCGGATATTACTACACGCGACAGCCGTACACTTGCGGTTGGATCGTGTCAAGTTTTTGGCGCCGTTGCCGGGGACTTCGGTTGAATTGATTAGGATTATTAACTTTAGGGATTTTATCTTTCAATATTTATTTACTTATTTGTTAATCTCACCGGCTCCCTAGGAAATTATTTTGCAGATAACTTGGTGATCATGTGGGGGCAGAATTATTATGGACAATATTCAGACTATTCACCGTACTACTCCTATGGATATTTTTACACTCCTCCTCCTTGCAATCAAGAAGATGAGCATATGAAAGAAATATTGAAGCTCATGCTAGTAAAAAGGGACAGAATGGAGGAAGGGCTGGATAGGATTGAGGAAACTGTCATGCGTCATGGACAACAACTTTCGGAACTTTCTCGAGCATATGCAGACAATGACAATGGGCCAATCAACTTCATTCCTGACTTAGTTGAGGAGTGCGAAGAGGAAGACGAAGAACTCCCAGAGATCTATGTTTATAATACTGTCCATCATGAAGTAATAGATCCTCTGGTCGCTTCAGACTCAGATTCGGACTCAGATTGGGATGATATTGTGAAGCCTATACAACTTGTGCCCCGCATAATTCCGGATCCATGGCATGAATGGGAGAGTGTGGACATCGCAAGCTTATGGCCCACTGAAGATATTTGCTTTAAGGAACAAAGCCATGAAGCTAAGAATTATTGCATGGAGATGTTCACATGGACATATATCAAGAAATTGCTGAGTCTAATCCATATCTCTTGGAGATCATAACATCGGGCGAATCACATGAGGAAGACCAAAGACCCCAGTTTTATGCAATACATGATTTGCCACCTGTGATTCCAAGACAAGAGCAAGGGAAGGAAGCAGTCAAGACGGCACTCCTTGCCATTATTGTTCCAACTGAGATGCTATCTCCACATAACCGATCCTCAACGATATTGATTTTGAAGAATTGGAAGAAGAAGAAGAAGAGGAAAGGTACAATGGGTCATGATGTAGTGAATGAATTCTCGAGAAGACCGGTGATCAAGGAGTGGAAGCACAAGAAGAAGAAATTTGCAAATGCCATCTTCTACAACTTCTTCTTTCCATATGTGTCTCATGCATGCTCACTTGAGAAGAGACAAAAAGAGAGACGATGGTGGAAGAAGAAAAAGTGGAGAGAAAAGTCTCATGTCTGAGGTAACTGGGTCGGGTCGTCGACCTTAAATTACAAGGCGCTTGTTGGGAGGCAACCCAACCTATTTATTTGCTTTAGTGTAGTTGTGTTTTTAAATTCAGTTATTTTATTATGTTATTTTGGAGAGATGAGAGAGAGGGGGACTAATGGTGTTCTTCCAAGTGACATATTCGAGCAGATTATGGGAGAATCTACCCCGGGGTGCGATGGCACACATGACCTTCACAGGGACTTGCATTGGCGAGTTGGGGATTCTTCAGACATGGATTTTAGCAGAGGAGGCAGTCAACCCCGGTGTGGGAGAACACACTGACTTTAGAGGGGCATGGTGGCGCCACTACTGTGCTTGGGGACTGCTTGGCGTGATTTCGTCCCCACCCTTGAGGTGGTTGTGAGTATCTTTTTCTCTTGCTAAATTTTGTGTTTATTTTATATAAGTATGTCATAGCTCCATCTCATCTACTGGCCCTCCGCATTGATTGCTGAGTCCTATGTTTAATCTCTAAATTCGTTGAGGACAACGAAGCATTCAGTGTGGGGGTGATTTATCTGTTTGCTAGCCATAGTGTCTTGCATAGCCATTTACATGTAGGATGTGTTTAGTTCGTATTGTGAGTCAGTATTGTGTTTTATGTTGAGTTTTTATTTATATTGTCGTGTTGTGTAGGATAGATTTATATTTGATTTGCACATTTACATGATTGAGTCTACCCACCAAAAAGTTGAGTTGTGATGTGTCAATTTTTTTTTCGTGTCAAAGCCTTGCATATAGAGGTAGGATATATAAAAAAATACAAAAAAATGAGAAAAGAGAAAATCCATAAAATTTAAAATTTTAAAAATTTGAGAAAAAGGCAATTGAAGATCTTGAAACTGAAGAGAGCTTAGTGAATGAATCCTTTTGAGTAGGAAGTGCCGTAGTAGGAAAATTTTTATTCTTTAAATATTTTGTGTAGAGGTTTCACTAAGGATGTCCCGGGAATTTTTGGAAGTTGTGAAAGAATTACATGTAAAAGTATACCTAAGTTTCCTATAGTGTGCTAATTAGATTGAGTTTTGCTTGTAGCTGAATATTCTGTTTTCAAGTGGAAACTTGTGGTCTCTTGTTGATCTGGGGTGGACCTTCGTGTAGAGTTGGTTTCATGTGGTACGGTTGCCTCAGCCCAAGTGAAGTTGGGGGGCGTACACCACCATCCCTTACGGTGGTCACAAGAGTTAACCGAAAAAGCCCACGCTCTTTATGCTCTACTGCACGGTTGTAAAAACAGAGGAAAAAAGAAAAGAAAATGATAAATAAAAAAAAAAAAAAAAAAAAAAAAAAAATATTGTGCTTCAAGGAGAAACCTAATGTGCTTCCGGTCACACGGAAAATTTGGATTCCATCCAAGTAGAGCTTAGAGAGAAAAACTAGAGTCAAGCCTTATTTCACAGGAGTTGTGACTCCCTTCACTGGGACAATTTGCATTCAAACGCAATAAAGGCTAAGAGGGTCTGAAAACCTCAGATGATTCGGCGAAGAAAGGCTACAGTGAAATTTGAGCTTAATTAGACCCAATGAAGCTTAGGACGTGCTTGTGTCTTGGCTTGAATTGGTGGAAGAAAGGGGAAACCTTAGTGAGCTTTTTCATAGAATCAATTTTATTTCAAATTCTTGCTACGTGTATATGAATTTCAAAAAGGATTAGTGAGAGTTTGATGATTTTCAGTTGATGAGAGGGAGATTGCCTGATCTTACCAAAAAGAAAGATTTAAAGCGCTTTGTGTGTTGTGTTAAGATAGAGTCTAGAATTTTTATCTGCATCATATTACTGCATTGTTGTGTCGTGTGTCGTGTTTGAGTCGTGTGTGTCTTGTCGGCTAGTAGACAGACGAATACAGTAGATGAGACTTTGCCCGGGACGCGCAAACGGCAAGTGTGGGGGTATTTGATAACTCCTTAATAAGAGTCGTCCTATATACACTTTATATTGTTATTTGTGTGCGTTTCGGTGCAAAGTGACAAATTTTGGGCATATTTGAGAAGAAAATGAGTTTTATGATGTTTTAGAGCTTAAACGTACAATCCGGGCGTTTCTTGAATAGTTTTACTTCTGATTTGTATGATTTTGTCACATTTGATCTTCGCAGTAGTGTTCGTGTTGTGATTTACAGGAACATTACATGAGGAGAGCAATTGGAGAGAAGAAACGAGCTTTGGAAGTCAAAGAGTACGCAAGAGTAGCAAAGTTAGAGGAGCAAAAATGACCATCCTTCACTATTTTGATGATACCTTGAGTTCTACAAAACCTGCTATAGTGAGACCGGTTCTAAATGAAACTAGACTCAATTATCTTTCCAACGGTAGGTCACGGAGCTCAATCAAAGGCCGGACGAGAAAGATATGGTCCGCCGAAGATGACGCAAAAACGAAGAAGAGATGGAAAAGTTCACTGGACCAGTCTTCAGTATTCGGGCTGTATCTGGAGTTACATATACAATTTTGGAGCAAGACATACGCCATTGGAAATTAGACATCCAGGGCTTTCCAACGATATAAGATAGGCCCAAAACGGAGTCCGGATGAGGGAGAAAAGGCCCACGCAAGATCAGCTTATGAAATCTGTCCGAGAATTGCAAACTAGAGGGGCTGAATTGCAAATTCGGCCAAAATACATTAAAAATCGTGCCCAGCCCTATACATGACGATTTTTAGGACCTAAAGGCAGAGGAGGCTGCTGGAGACAATCAAGAAGGCTAGGGAGCAAGAGGGACATGGAGAACGACGCCGGAGTCGCCGAAACGCGAATTTCGTCACGAGTTTGACTATCCCTCCCATATTTTCTATCTTTTCTTGTTACTATGAACTTGTTAGCATCTATTTTCAGTATATTTGAGTAAATTTATTTGTTGGGATATCTCATAGGGAGCTAGGGTTTGAACACCATGTTGGTGATTTATGGATCTTTTTCATGCTTTTAGCTTAATTGAATGTGTTTTTCTTAGCCATGCTTGATTTATGTACTTAATTCTATCGTTTCTATTGTTTGAGCTCTCAATAGGATGATTATAGGTATAGGATGTTAGAGGAATCAACATTCTCTACGCGGAAACTTGAATCAAGCACTAGCCGTATCTAGGGTTGAGGAATCTTGCTAGTTAGCTAGAACTAAGAGTAGACCACAACAACGTAATGCTTATTTGAACTTGAGTAGGCTAGAGGAATCAGGTACAAGAGTTTGAATGTAGGCTTTGGTTGAGGAATCTTCAAAGCATAGGTGCTCGTTTGGCTAAGTAAAAGACATTCGTGTTACTTGAACATAAATCATAAGTGGTGTGAGATCCCTAGTGAACCCGAAGAGATCTCCTGATACTTATCCCTCGTATTAATCTCAATTTTAATAATTAGCTTGTTATTTAATTTCTTAAATTAGTCAAACAATCTCAATTACTTGCCCACATGAAAGTTAATCATCCTAATTAGTTCACGACAAGTCCCTTGGGTTCGACAAACCCGGATTACCGGATATTACTACACGCGTGCGGTTGGATCGTGTCACATATCAAGCATGGGTCACTCAAGATCAGGCGGTGCTGAACCTGTTAACGGCGACCCTCACTCAAGAAGCCCTAATCCAGGTGATAGGTAAAAACACTTCTAAAGCCGTTTGGCTTGCTCTGGAGAATCGGTATGCATCTCTAACTCGGTCAAATGTTTTGAAATTGAAAATTGATAGCATAGATCTCTACATGCAAAAGATGAAAACCCTAAGCGATAAACTGTCTATTGCTATGGTTGTGATTGATGACGAAGATATGGTTATGTATGTGGTCTTCCTCCTAAGTATAACATCTTTAGGTCTGATCTTCGTATTCGTACTGAGCCTCTTCCTGTGGAAGAATTGCATGTCTTACTTAAGGTTGAAGAACACATGTTAGAATCTCAATTATCTGCTGTGTCTGATTTGCATCCTACTGCTGCTTTCGTGTCTCAAACTGGAAATCAAAAATTTGGTGGTCGTGGTCGTGGTTATGTGAAACCCTCTGGTTATGATGGTAATGGTTCTTCAAATTCTGTAAATGGTGGTTCTCGTTTCAATCAAAATTCTGGGTCTAATCACAATCAACACATTAACAATTATGGTAGAGGGGGGAAGAAGTAATGGTTATAGGGGTTATGACAACCCTAGGGGAGGTGGCAGAACTGGGCAATCCAGAGGCTACCCAACCCAGAGAGGAAGGTCTTATGGTAATGGAAATGGGTTTAACCCCTACAACAATGGAAATTACTCTGGTAACAAACATGTTGTTACTTGACAAATCTGTGGGTATGATTATCACAGTGCTTTGGACTGTTGGTAAAAGACCTCCTACCCAACTCACTGCTATGGATGCTACCACTCAAACCAGACCTGGTACTATTGAGAATCCCTTCTCCCAAAACAACTATTGGTAAAGTGATACTGGTGCTACAAATCATATGACTTCTGATCTGAAAAGTTTGTCTTTGGCTAAATTCTACTCTAGAAATGAAAGTGTCTCTGTTGGCAATGGTCAATCAATGCCCATCTCTCACACTGGTACTGCTAATTCAAACACCCCCTCTGCTCTTATTCAATTACATAACATTTTACATGTTCCGGAACTTTCCAACAATCTTCTTTCTGTCTTTCAAATGTGTAAACAATACAACTGCTCTTTTTACTTTGACTCTGAATCCTTTCACATTCAGGAAAAAGCTCTGGGCACAATACTTTACCAAGGACTGAGTCAAAATGGATTGTATCATATTTACACTCATCCTTTCAAGAGTCAAGTTCAAGTTCAAAGATACAATTCAAGTCAAAATGAAGTCATGGGTCAAAATGAAGTCAAGATTGCTTACTTAAGAAAGAAAACCAAACATCCCATATGGCATGCCAGATTGGGTCACCCCTCTGAACATGTCATGAAAATGATATTTATTACTAGCTATTCTCTTTTTAAAAACTGGCACATTTCTGATATTACTTCTGTTGCTTTATGTGAACAATGTTTAAAAGGCAAAATAACTAGACTGCGTTATAAAAGTTCTGTTACTTTTGTTAAAGATCCTCTTCAGATTGTTCATATTGATGTAAAGTTCTGTTACTTTTGTCAAAAGATCCTCTTCAGATTGTTCATAGTGATGTTTGGTGTCCTGCAAGCTCTAAAGCTCTTCATGGCTATGGATACTATGTGTTGTTTATTGATGACTTGTCTAGATTTACTTGGATTTATCCCTTGCATACCAAATCTGAAGTTTCAAATGTGTTTCCTAAATTCAAAATAAAAGTTGAAAAACAGATTGGCAAACCAATCAAAATTCTTAGAAGTGATGGTGGTGGTGAATACACATCTTTTTTCTTTACAACTTTTCTCACTTCACAAGGTATAATACATCAAAAATCTTGTCCACACACACCACAAGAAAATGGAGTTCCTGAACGAAAGCCCAGACATATTGTGGAAAATGCTATCACCTTACTTGAACATGCTTCCTTGCCCAAAAAATTTTGGTACCATGCTATGTCTACTGCTGTTTACTTAATTAACTGCATGCCTAGCAAGAACACTTCTAACATGTCTCCTTGGTAAATATTATGCAAAACCAAACCGGATTACTCTAGATTCAAAATCTTTGGTTGTGATTGCTATCCTTACTTAAGAAACTATAACTCCTCAAAACTTGATCCAAGAACAAAATAATGTGTTTTTCTGGGTTATCCTGACAACTACAAGGATTATTTATGTTATGACAAAACTGCTCAAAAAATTTACATTAGCAGAGATGTTTTATTTGATGAACACATATTCCCTTAATCAGTTAGCAATTCTACTGGTAATGATCCTACCACTTCTCAAACTGTTTCCCCTGTTACTAATTCCAGTCCTTTCATTCTCTTTGAATCAGGGTTAGATGATAAGAACAGTCCAACTACTCCTATCTTGGCCTTTGGGGTTGAAACCAATCCCACTATTTATGACATTGGTTCTCCAACTGGTGAGAATAATACTACTCTTGAACATTATGAGGACAATACTATACTTGAGTCTGCACAGTGGCATGCCAACTCTGAAGAAGCTGTTGCCGAGGTTACAGAGATGCAGCCACAAGATGGCTTGGCACCTGCAGACACTCAAGTTCAGCCAACTTCAGAAGGACACCCTATGCAGACCAGAAGCAAGTCAAGCATCATCAAGAAGAAACAATTCAGTTACTCAGCTAAAACTGGTAACTCTATTCCCTCTTGTGATCCTACTTGTTTCAATGAGGCAAAGAAATACTCACAACGGCAAAATGCTATGATTGCTGAGTTTCAAAGTCTCAAATAGCAAAATACATGGACCCTAGTCATACCTCCCCCCCCCCCCAATGTTAATATTGTGGTGAATAAATGGGTCTAAAGGACAAACTATAATCCCAATGGCACCATAGCCAGACACAAAGCCAGACTTATAGCCAAAAGGTTTCATCAAACTCCTGGGCTTGACTTTGAAGAAACCTTCAGTCCTGTAGTTAAGCATGCTACTGTTAGAACCATTCTAGCTCTTGCTGCCAATTTTAATTGGCATCTTAGACAATTAGATGTGAAAATGTCTTTCTTCATGTTTTTTTGAAAGAAACAGTTTATATGCAACAACCTCCAGTTTTAAAGATCCTCTTTATCTAAATCATGTCTACAAACTGAACATATCTATATATGGCCTGAAACTGACTCCAAGAGCATGGTTTGAAAGATTTACCAGTTACATTATGTCTCTTGGTTTCATACAATCAGGTGCTGATTCTTCCTCATTTATTCAACATACTCCTAGAGGAATTGTCATTTTACTACTTTATGTAGATGACATTATCATTACTGGGAATGATACTCTTACCATCAACACTCTTATCTCTAAACTCAATACTGAATTTGACATGACTGATTTGGGTCATCTTACTTACTTTCTTGGTTTACAAATACAAAGAAGTTGTCATGGCATTTTTGTGCACCAACATAAATACATTCTTGATCTGCTTCACAAATACAACATGGATTCCTGCAAACCCTGCTCTACGCCTACTGCCTCTGGGGTAAAGTATCATATGAATGATGGTGATCTCGTACAAGATCCTACCCCTTTTAGGCAACTGCTTGGTGCTTTGCAGTATCTTACTTTCACCAGACCTGACATTGCTTTCTCTGTTAATCATTTATGTTAATTCATGCATCGCCCCACCAACTTGCATTTCATTGGTGCCAAGATATTATTGAGGTATCTTCAAGGCACTTCCACTCATGTCATTCTCTATCAATCTTGTCCCATTGAGCTCTCTACTTACTCTGACTCAGATTGGGCTGGCAACCCCACTGGTAGGAGAAGCACTTCTGGTTTTGTGATATTTCTTTGTAATAATCCTCTTCATTGGGGTGGCAAGATCCTCCATAGAAGCTGAGTATAGATCTCTTGCTAAAACTACTTCTGAACTCACTTGGTTTCAAATGCTGCTCAAAGAGTTGCATATGTTCTTACCAAATCCTCCTACTATACACTGTGATAATGTTTCTGCTATTCATATGTCTGCTAATCCTATAATGCATGCTCGTACCAAGCATATTGAACTTGACTATCACTTTTTCAAGGAGAAAGTCCTAAGAAAACAATTACTAGTTCAGTTTGTTTCCTCTGTAGATTAGCTGGGAGACATTTTCACCAAGGGGCTCTCATTTACAGTGTTCAATCATCTCAACAGCAAACTCATGGTTCAGCCACCATGAGTTTGTGGGAGGGTTAGAGACTAAAGATGACTGATGAGGTGTCAAAGTCAAAGGTCAAAAGAGCTGAAGTGTCAAAGTCAAAAGTCCAAGCTGCTGAAGTGTATAGTCCAAGGTCAAAGATGTCCAGTACTAAAAGATCAGGGCTAAATGAGAAGACTATCAAAGATTGAGGGCTACGCTGCTATTAACAAGACTGAACTGCAACTCTCTTCTCTTTATTGGTGCCTCTTTGTAATTTCCTAAAACCTTTGAGCTCTCTTCTAGAAGCTTCCTTTCTCTTCCGTTCGGTTTCCTTTGATATTATCCAACGGGTGTATTTTGGACCGTTGATTTGCTCTTTATTAATGTTGATCGAAACCCTAATCGCCGTTACGGTCTTTGGTTGTCATTCATGTATCGTGTTCCTCTTGTTTTGCTAAATCAATGAAATTAGTCTCTTCGTTTTTTGTTGCCTTCTCTGTTTATCCTTCAGCTTGATTGAAATCTCAAAGGTTTCGTTTATAAACAACCCCCTATGTGTAAGCACCCATTCAATGCACCGTGAATTGTCTAGAAATTAGACTTACACAGATTTTAAACGGCGTAAAGCTTGCATTCTCACCCAATTGAAACAATGTTTGATGAAAAGTTGGTCCAAAATCTGGTTCAAGGTCATTTAAGACTAACTACTTGCATTGCAGTAATCTACCTGATTCATATCATAAGTTCTGGCATCTTTATCAGACTATAACGACCTCCATTGTTGAATTGCTCATTTTGCGAGTTTTCTAGCTAATTTAATCTCATATGTCTCACTTCATCTTTTAAGTCACAGCACACGCAAACTCCGATGGAAGGCATTTGATCACTTGGACACTGCTGCACTGACTAAATACATGTCTTAAACTTTGTTAGGCTCATTTGTATGTTTAAGAGAAGTTCATTTGACTCTACACTTAAGGGACACTTACTGAGAGACGACATTCACCCTTTTGTGTCCAAAGGTAAGGATTCGTTTACATATATATGTTGGAAATTGGATGTTAAATCCATAGAGAAATGGTGGTGTTCTTGGTAGCTTGAAGAAGCTTGGAACCAAGAGGGTCATTTGTCCCACATTGTTGCTCAAAGTGGTGGTAGGTGTGTATATTTGGTTTCGCACACAAGGGTAGTGTACAACTACTAAGGTGTGTGGAGAGCCATGGGTGTTATTGTGTGCCTCGCGCACACACACGCGCGCGCGCCGCCGCCGCCTCGCCTCGACTCGGGTCGGGTCGGGTCGGACCGGACCGGGTCGGGTCGAAGGGCGATTTGGGCGAAATGTCTCGGCGTCTCGCGTACGTGAGGCGACCCGGCGAGAGGTTATGCTACAACTAATTTTTATTACTCACCAGTTTTTAATGGGTGATTAATTCAAATTAACTGTTTTGACCGTTTTACTGTGGGATTAATGATCATTAAACGGATTGATTGTCAATCAATTGGATTGATCAGTTTTACCAAACTGATGGATTAATCTAATTGATATTGTCAGATCGTTTAGTAGCTGCATTATTTTTTCTCTCTGATTCATCTCAAAAATTCTCTGCTTTCTCTGGCGAACTGAGGTGCAAGTCGAAGTGATCTTCATCGCTGCTGTAACGAGAAGATCAGAGCTGTTTTTTCCTAGAAGGATCATCGCCGGATCCCAACACAGCGGAAGTGGGAGCGATAATTTCTTCAAGAGCAGTCAGGCCTTCTTCGCAAGACCTGGCGACTCAGCTGCGTTCGTGTATTACCTGTTCCATTGTGAACAGAGGTATGAACTGTTCCTTCTTTTCTTTCGTACAGTATCTAGTTTCATTATTATTTGCCTTCATGATTTGCTTTCTCTATGTTCTTGGTCATGCTCTGTTAATCAAATTTTCCCCACTAAAATCGTTATTTTTAGTGTGTTTCACCAACATTCTTGAAAAAATTATTCGTAATTTGTTTAACAAAATGACTACTGAAACTGAGAAAACTGTTTCAGGTTCATCTGCTCCTGTTGTGGCTATTGATTGGGCCACTTATACGTTTCCACAAGCTGTTGAATTGACTGGTTAACCAGAAATATTCAATGGTGGTGTTGGCTTTTCTCGTTGGCAGAAAAAGCTGAAATTGTGGTTAACTATAAAGGGTTTATGGCCGGTTGTGGAGTATGAGAAACCAGTGGTGGATCAAGAAAAGCCTGATTCCATTAAGGCCTTTGCGAAGTGGTCTGAAAAAGACGGAGTGGCTAGAGCGGCAATTCTTGCTGCTCTGTCGAATGCTCTGTTTGATGTTTATTCATCAGATTCATTCACTACAAAGCTTTTATGGGAAAAGCTGAATGAGACACATAATACTGACTCACAAGGTCTGGAAAAATATTCTGTGTCTAAATTTCTTAATTTCAAACTGGTGGACAATAAGTCCATGACTGAGCAGGTGCACGAGTTTGAGATGATTGTGCATGCTTTGAAGGAGTCCGGTATGGATCTTCCTGAAAAGTTTCTGGTTATGTGTGTGATTGAGAAGCTCCCAAAGTCTTGGGAAGATTTTTGCCTCTCCCTGAAAAGACAGAAAGGAGAAATCATCTGGACTAACCTCATGCTGGACATCTCGGTGCAAGAGCAACACAAGTCCAAACAAGGACATGTGATGCCGACTGAACCGGGTAGTGCGAAGGTGAATGTTGTTACTGCTGGAAAGAAAAGGGAAAACACTGTTAAGAAGGATGAAAATGATAAACCAAAAGATGACACGGTCAAGGCCAAGAAACCAAAGGGAAGCAAATCTTGTTGGGTTTGTGGACAGGTTGGACACTTCAGTAAGGGCTGCCCAAATAAGAAATCAAAGAAAACCAATGTGGTAGCACAAGAAAATACGGTGCTTGGAACCACGAGTGAGGCTGTGGTGAACATGGTTGTTGGTGAAGCTTTTGCTTCTGAAACCGACATTGGTCGGTATGTTACCTACAACCCTGAGCTATTTTCCACATATCTGTCTAACGAATGGTTGATTGATACTGGAGCTAATGTGCATGTTTGTGCTGACATTAGTTTATTTGTATCTTATCAACTGAGTAGTGGCATGACAGTGACGATGGGGAACACGAGTGTTGCACAAGTGCTTGGAATAGGAAACTTGGACCTAAAGTTTCCTTCGGGTCGTATCCTGTCCCTGACTAGAGTGCATCATGTTCCTTCTGTTCGTAGAAATATAATAAGTGGAAGTCGTTTAGTAGCTAGCGGTTTTGAGATTTCTTTTAAGTGTAATAAAGTACTCCTTATTCATACTGGTACTTTCTTTGGGAAGGGCTATTTGTCCAATGGTTTATTTGTAATAAATGCTGAACCCGTTTGGGGAAATTTAGCTAATGTTATTGTTCCTTCTGTTAATAGTGTTGAATCATCTAATTTGTGGCATGCTAGACTTGGTCATTTAAATTTTGGTGCTCTAAAGAATATGATGAATTTAGAGTTGATACCAAAGCACACCATAGAAAAGAATTATAAATGTCAAGTATGTGTGTCTGCTAAACAAACAAGTAAACCCTTTCATAGTGTTGTAAGGGATTCAGACTTGTTAGATTTAGTGCACACGGACATTTGTGAGTTTGGTGGTGTGTTGACAAAGGACCAATGTAAATATTTCATCACTTTTATAGATGATTGTAGTAGATACTGTTATGTTTATTTGCTTAAACATAAATATGAAGCGCTTAGTAAGTTTATTGTTTATAAAACTGAAGTTGAAACACAAACTGGTAAGGTACTTAAGCGTTTAAGATCCGATAGAGGTGGTGAGTATACGAGTAACGCTTTCGAGGAATTTTGTGCAAACAATGGAATAGTTCATGAAGTTACTCCTCCATACACACCTGAGTCCAATGGGATTGCTGAACGAAAGAACAGAACCTTTTCTGATATGATTAATAGTATGCTTTTAAACTCTGGGTTGCCTAAATACATGTGGGGAGAGGCTTTGAATACGGCTTGCCATATTCTGAATAGAGTCCCTCTGAAACACAAAGAGAAAACACCCTTTGAGTTATGGAAAGGCAGGAAGACTAGTCTTAATTATCTTCGTGTGTGGGGGTGCCTTGCTAAGGTACTTGTACCTGTACACAAGAGAAAGAAGCTAGGTCCTAAGACTGTTGATTGTATCTTTCTGTTCTTTTTGCCTTATGTGTTTATCTTTCAGCTTGATTGAAACCTCAAAGGTTTCGTTTATGGTATCAGAGCCATGGCTCTCTCTACAGCAAATTCCTCCTCACCAAATCCCCTCTATCTCCTTTCAAACATCAATCACTTGGTTTCGTTCGAACTTAATAACACAAATTACATTCTCTGGAAATATCAAATCTCTTCCCTTCTCAAGACTCAGTCCCTATTTGGTTATGTCGATGGATCTGTTGCATGTCCGCATGAGCGCCTTCCAAACACCATCGATACTAATCCTGCATATTGATAACTCCTTAATAAGAGTCATCCTATATACACTTTATATTGTTATTTGTGTGCGTTTCGGTGCAAAGTGACAAATTTTGGGCCTATTTGAGAAGAAAATGAGTTTTATGATGTTTTAGAGCTTAAACGTACAATCCGGGCGTTTCTTGAATAGTTTTACTTATGATTTGTATGATTTTGTCACATTTGATCTTCGCAGTAGTTTTCGTGTTGTGATTTACAGGAACATTGCATGAGGAGAGCAATTGGAGAGAAGAAACGAGCTTTGGAAGTCAAAGAGTACGCAAGAGTAGCAAAGTTAGAGGAGCAAAAGTGACCATCCTTCACTATTTTGATGATATCTTGAGTTCTACAAAACCTGCTATAGTGAGACCGGTTCCAAATGAAACTAGACTCAATTATCTTTCCAACGGTAGGTCACGGAGCTCAATCAAAGGCCGGACGAGAAATATACGGTCCGCCGAAGATGACGCAAAAACGAAGAAGAGATGGAAAAGTTCACTGGACCAGTCTTCAGTATTCGGGCTGTATCTGGAGTTACATATACAATTTTGGAGCAAGGCATACGCCATTGGAAAGTAGACATCCAGGGCTTTCCAACGATATAAGATAGGCCCAAAATGGAGTCCGGATGAGGGAGAAAAGGCCCACGCAAGATCAGCTTATGAAATCTGTTCGAGAATTGCAAACTAGAGGGGCTGAATTGCAAATTCGGCCAAAATACATTAAAAATCGTGCCCATCCCTATACATGACGATTTTTAGGACCTAAAGGCAGAGGAGGCTGCTGGAGACGATCAAGAAGGCTAGGGAGCAAGAGGGACATGGAGAACGACGCCGGAGTCGCCGAAACGCGAATTTCGTCACGAGTTTGACTATCCCTCCCATATTTTCTATCTTTTCTTGTTACTATGAACTTGTTAGCATCTATTTTCAGTATATTTGAGTAAATTTATTTGTTGGGATATCTCATAGGGAGCTAGGGTTTGAACACCATGTTGGTGATTTATGGATCTTTTTCATGCTTTTAGCTTAATTGAATGTGTTTTTCTTAGCCATGCTTGATTTATGTACTTAATTCTATCGTTTCTATTGTTTGAGCTCTCAATATGATGATTATAGGTATAGGATGATAGAGGAATCAACATTCTCTACCCGGAAACTTGAATCAAGCACTAGCCGTATCTAGGGTTGAGGAATCTTGCTAGTTAGCTAGAACTAAGAGTAGACCACAACAACGTAATGCTTATTTGAACTTGAGTAGGCTAGAGGAATCAGGTACAAGAGTTTGAATATAGGCTTTGGTTGAGGAATCTTCAAAGCATAGGTGCTCGTTTGGCTAAGTAAATGACGTTCGTGTTACTTGAACATAAATCATAAGTGGTGTGAGATCCCTAGTGAACCCGAAGAGATATCCTGATACATATCCCTCGTATTAATCTCAATTTTAATAATTAGCTTGTTATTTAATTTCTTAAATTAGTTAAACAATCTCAATTACTTGCCCACATTAAAGTTAATCATCCTAATTAGTTCACGACAAGTCCCTTGGGTTCGACAAACCCGGATTACCGGATATTACTACACGCGACAGCCGTACACTTGCGGTTGGATCGTGTCAAGTTTTTGGCGCCGTTGCCGGGGACTTCGGTTGAATTGATTAGGATTATTAACTTTAGGGATTTTATCTTTCAATATTTATTTATTTATTTGTTAATCTCACCGGCTCCCTAGGAAATTATTTTGCAGATAACTTGGTGATCATGTGGGGGCAGAATTATTATGGGCAATATTCAGACTATTCACCGTACTACTCCTATGGATATTTTTACACTCCTCCTCCTTGCAATCAAGAAGATGAGCATATGAAAGAAATATTGAAGCTCATGCTAGTAAAAAGGGACACAATGGAGGAAGGGCTGGATAGGATTGAGGAAACTGTCATGCGCCATGGACAACAACTTTCGGAACTTTCTCGAGCATATGCAGACAATGACAATGGGCCAATCAACATCATTCCTGACTTAGTTGAGGAGTGCGAAGAGGAAGACGAAGAACTCCCAGAGATTTATGTTTATAATACTGTCCATCATGAAGTAATAGATCCTCTGGTCGCTTCAGACTCGGATTCGGACTCAGATTGGGATGATATTGTGAAGCCTATACAACTTGTGCCCCGCATAATTCCGGATCCATGGCATGAATGGGAGAGTGTGGACATCACAAGCTTATGGCCCACTGAAGATATTTGCTTTAAGGAACAAAGCCATGAAGCTAAGAAATTATTGCATGGAGATGTTCACATGGACATATATAAGGAAATTCCTGAGTCTAATCCATATCTCTTGGATATCATAACATCGGGCGAATCACATGAGGAAGACCAAAGACCCCAGTTTTATGCAATACATGATTTGCCACCTGTGATTCCAAGACAAGAGCAAGGGAAGGAAGAAGTCAAGACGGCACTCCTTGCCATTACTGTTCCAACTGAGATGCTATCTCCACATAACCGATCCTCAACGATATTGATTTTGAATAATTGGAAGAAGAAGAAGAAGAAGAGGAAAGGTACAATGGGTCATGATGTAGTGAATGAATTCTCGAGAAGACCGGTGATCAAGGAGTGGAAGCACAAAGAAGAAGAAATTTGAAAATGCCGTCTTCTACAACTTCTTCTTTCCATATGTGTCTCATGCATGCTCACTTGAGAAGAGACAAAAAGAGAGACAATGGTGGAAGAAGAAAAAGTGGAGAGAAAAGTCTCATGTTTGAGGTAACTGGGTCGGGTCGTCGACCTTAAATTACAAGGCGCTTGTTGGGAGGCAACCCAACCTATTTATTTGCTTTAGTGTAGTTGTGTTTTATTATGTTATTTTGGAGAGATGAGAGAGAGAGGGACTAATGGTGTTTTTCCAAGTGACATATTTGAGCAGATTATGGGAGAATCTACCCCGGGGAGCGATGGCACACATGACCTTCACAGGGACTTGCATTGGCGAGTTGGGGATTCTTCAGACATGGATTTTAGCAGAGGAGGCAGTCGACCCCGGTGTGGGAGAACACACTGACTTTAGAGGGGCATGGTGGCGCCACTACTGTGCTTGGGGACTGCTTGGCGTGATTTCGTCCCCACCCTTGAGGTGGTTGTGAGTATCTTTTTCTCTTGCTAAATTTTGTGTTTATTTTATATAAGTATGTCATAGCTCCATCTCATCTACTGGCCCTCCGCATTGATTGCTGAGTCCTATGTTTAATCTCTAAATTCGTTGAGGACAACGAAGCATTCAGTGTGGGGGTGATTTATCTGTTTGCTAGACATAGTGTCTTGCATAGCCAGTTACATGTAGGATGTGTTTAGTTCGTATTGTGAGTCAGTATTGTGTTTTATGTTGAGTTTTTATTTATATTGTCGTGTTGTGTAGGATAGATTTATATTTGATTTGCACATTTACATGATTGAGTCTACCCACCAAAAAGTTGAGTTGTGTTGTGTCAATTTTTTTTTTTCGTGTCAAAGCCTTGCATATAGAGGTAGGATAAATAAAAAAGTACAAAAAAATGAGAAAAGAGAAAATCCATAAAATTTAAAATTTTAAAAATTTGAGAAAAAGGCAATTGAAGATCTTGAAACTGAAGAGAGCTTAGTGAATGAATCCTTTTGAGTAGGAAGTGCCGTAGTAGGAAAATTTTTATTCTTTAAATATTTTGTGTAGAGGTTTCACTAAGGATGTCCCGGGAATTTTTGGAAGTTGTGAAAGAATGACATGTAAAAGTATACATAAGTTTCCTATAGTGTGCTAATTAGATTGAGTTTTGCTTGTAGCTGAATATTCTGTTTTCAAGTGGAAACTTGTGGTCTCTTGTTGATCTGGGGTGGACCTTCGTGTAGAGTTGGTTTCATGTGGTACGGTTGCCTCAGCCCAAGTGAAGTTGGGGGGCGTACACCACCATCCCTTATGGTGGTCACAAGAGTTAACTGAAAAAGCCCACGCTCTTTATGCTCTACTGCACGGTTGTAAAAACAGAGGAAAAAAGAAAAGAAAATGATAAATCAAAAAAAAAAAAAATGTGCTTCAAGGAGAAACCTAATGTGCTTCCGGTCACACGGAAAATTTGGATTCCATCCAAGTAGAGCTTAGAGAGAAAAACTAGAGTCAAGCCTTATTTCACAGGAGTTGTGACTCCCTTCACCGGGACAATTTGCATTCAAACGCAATAAAGGCTAAGAGGGTCTGAAAACCTCAGATGATTCGGCGAAGAAAGGCTACAGTGAAATTTGAGCTTAATTAGACCCAATGAAGCTTAGGACGTGCTTGTGTCTTGGCTTGAATTGGTGGAAGAAAGGGGAAACCTTAGTGAGCTTTTTCATAGAATCAATTTTATTTCAAATTCTTGCTACGTGTATATGAATTTCAAAAAGGATTAGTGAGAGTTTGATGATTTTCAGTTGATGAGAGGGAGATTGCCTGATCTTACCAAAAAGAAAGATTTAAAGCGCTTTGTGTGTTGTGTTAAGATAGAGTCTAGAATTTTTATCTGCATCATATTACTGCATTGTTGTGTCGTGTGTCGTGTTTGAGTCGTGTGTGTCTTGTCGGCTAGTAGACAGACGAATACAGTAGATGAGACTTTGCCCGGGACGCGCAAACGGCAATTGTGGGGGTATTTGATAACTCCTTAATAAGAGTCGTCCTATATACACTTTATATTGTTATTTGTGTGCGTTTCGGTGCAAAGTGACAAATTTTGGGCCTATTTGAGAAGAAAGTGAGTTTTATGATGTTTTAGAGCTTAAACGTACAATTCGGGCGTTTCTTGAATAGTTTTACTTATGATTTGTATGATTTTGTCACATTTGATCTTTTCAGTAGTGTTCGTGTTGTGATTTACAGGAACATTGCATGAGGAGAGCAATTGGAGAGAAGAAACGAGCTTTGGAAGTCAAAGAGTACGCAAGAGTAGTAAAGTTAGAGGATCAAAAGTGACCATCCTTCACTATTTTGATGATATCTTGAGTTCTACAAAACCTGCTATAGTGAGACCGGTTCCAAATGAAACTAGACTCAATTATCTTTCCAACGGTAGGTCACGGAGCTCAATCAAAGGCCGGACGAGAAAGATACGGTCCGCCGAAGATGACGCAAAAACGAAGAAGAGATGGAAAAGTTCACTGGACCAGTCTTCAGTATTCGGGCTGTATCTGGAGTTACATATACAATTTTGGAGCAAGGCATACGCCATTGGAAAGTAGACATCCAGGGATTTCTAACGATATAAGATAGGCCCAAAACGGAGTCCGGATGAGGTAGAAAGGGCCCACGCAAGATCAGCTTATGAAATCTGTCCGAGAATTGCAAATTCGGCCAAAATACATTAAAAATCGTGCCCAGCCCTATACATGACGATTTTTAGGACCTAAATTCAGAGGAGGCTGCTGGAGACGATCAAGAAGGCTAGGGAGCAAGAGGGACATGGAGAACGACGCCGGAGTCGCCGAAACGCGAATTTCGTCACGAGTTTGACTATCCCTCCCATATTTTCTATCTTTTCTTGTTACTATGAACTTGTTCGCATCTATTTTCAGTATATTTGAGTAAATTTATTTGTTGGGATATCTCATAGGGAGCTAGGGTTTGAATACCATGTTGGTGATTTATGGATCTTTTTCATGCTTTTAGCTTAATTGAATGTGTTTTTCTTTGCCATGCTTGATTTATGTACTTAATTCTATCGTTTTTATTGTTTGAGCTCTCAATAGGATGATTATAGGTATAGGATGTTAGAGGAATCAACATTCTCTACCCGGAAACTTGAATCAAGCACTAGCCGTATCTAGGGTTGAGGAATCTTGCTAGTTAGCTAGAACTAAGAGTAGACCACAACAACGTAATGCTTATTTGAACTTCAGTAGGCTAGAGGAATCAGGTACAAGAGTTTGAATATAGGCTTTGGTTGAGGAATCTTCAAAGCATAGGTGCTCGTTTGGCTAAGTTAAAGACGTCCGTGTTACTTGAACATAAATCATAAGTGGTGTGAGATCCCTAGTGAACCCGAAGAGATATCCTGATACTTATCCCTCGTATTAATCTCAAGTTTAATAATTAGCTTGTTATTTAATTTCTTAAATTAGTCAAACAATCTCAATTACTTGCCCACATTAAAGTTAATCATCCTAATTAGTTCACGACAAGTCCCTTGGGTTCGACAAACCCGGATTACCGGATATTACTACACGCGACAGCCGTACACTTGCGGTTGGATTGTGTCACATATCAAGCATGGGTCACTCAAGATCAGGCGGTGCTGAACCTGTTAACGGCGAACCTCACTCAAGAAGCCCTAATCCACGTGATAGGTAAAAACACTTCTAAATTCGTTTGGCTTGCTCTGGAGAATCGGTATGCATCTCTAACTCGGTCAAATGTTTTGAAATTGAAAATTGATAGCATAGATCTCTACATGCAAAAGATGAAAACCCTAAGCGATAAACTGTCTATTGCTATGGTTGTGATCGATGACGAAGATATGGTTATGTATGTGGTCTTCCTCCTGAGTATAACATCTTTAGGTCTGATCTTCGTATTCGTACTGAGTCTCTTCCTGTGGAAGAATTGCATGTCTTACTTAAGGTTGAAGAACACATGTTAGAATCTCAATTATCTGCTGTGTCTGATTTGCATCCTACTACTGCTTTCGTGTCTCAAACTGGAAATCAAAAATTTGGTGGTCGTGGTCGTGGTTATGTGAAACCCTCTGGTTATGATGGTAATGGTTCTTCAAATTCTGTAAATGGTGGTTCTCGTTTCAATCAAAATTCTGGGTCTAATCACAATCAACACATTAACAATTATGGTAGAGGGGGGAAGAAGTAATGGTTTTAGGGGTTATGACAACCCTAGGGGAGGTGGCAGAACTGGGCAATCCAGAGGCTACCCAACCCAGAGAGGAAGGTCTTATGGTAATGGAAATGGGTTTAACCCCTACAACAATGGAAATTACTCTGGTAACAAACATGTTGTTACTTGTCAAATCTGTGGGTATGATTATCACAGTGCTTTGGACTATTGGTAAAAGACCTCCTACCCAACTCACTGCTATGGATGCTACCACTCAAACCAGACCTGGTACTATTGAGAATCCCTTCTCCCAAAACAACTATTGGTAAAGTGATACTGGTGCTACAAATCATATGACTTCTGATCTGAAAAATTTGTCTTTGGCTAAATTCTACTCTAGAAATGAAAGTGTCTCTGTTGGCAATGGTCAATCAATGCCCATCTCTCACACTGGTACTGCTAATTCAAACACCCCCTCTGCTCTTATTCAATTACATAACAGTTTACATGTTCCGGAACTTTCCAACAATCTTCTTTCTGTCTTTCAAATGTGTATACAATACAACTGCTCTTTTTACTTTGACTCTGAATCCTTTCACATTCAGGAAAAAACTCTGGGCACAATACTTTACCAAGGACTGAGTGAAAATGGATTGTATCATATTTACACTCATCCTTTCAAGAGTCAAGGTCAAGGTCAAAGATACAATTCAAGTCAAAATGAAGTCATGGGTCAAAATGAAGTCAAGATTGCTTACTTAAGAAAGAAAACCAAACATCCCATATGGCATGCCAGATTGGGTCACCCCTCTGAACATGTCATGAAAATGATATTTATTACTAGCTATTCTCTTTTTAAAAACTGGCACATTTCTGATATTACTTCTGTTGCTTTATGTGAAAAATGTTTAAAAGGCCAAATAACTAGACTGCGTTATAAAAGTTCTGTTACTTTTGTTAAAGATCCTCTTCAGATTGTTCATATTGATGTAAAGTTCTGTTACTTTTGTCAAAAGATCCTCTTCAGATTGTTCATAGTGATGTTTGGTGTCCTGCAAGCTCTAAAGCTCTTCATGGCTATGGATACTATGTGTTGTTTATTGATGACTTGTCTAGATTTACTTGGATTTATCCCTTGCATACCAAATCTGAAGTTTCAAATGTGTTTCCTAAATTCAAAATAAAAGTTGAAAAACAGATTGGCAAACCAATCAAAATTCTTAGAAGTGATGGTGGTGGTGAATACACATCTTTTGTCTTTACAACTTTTCTCACTTCACAAGGTATAATACATCAAAAATCTTGTCCACACACACCACAAGAAAATGGAGTTCCTGGACGAAAGCCCAGACATATTGTGGAAAATGCTATCACCTTACTTGAACATGCTTCCTTGCCCAAAAAATTTTGGTACCATGCTATGTCTACTGCTGTTTACTTAATTAACTGCATGCCTAGCAAGAACACTTCTAACATGTCTCCTTGGTAAATATTATGCAAAACCAAACCGGATTACTCTAGATTCAAAA
The DNA here is from genome assembly GCA_023055425.1 of Linanthus parryae. Taxonomy (NCBI): domain Eukaryota; kingdom Viridiplantae; phylum Streptophyta; class Magnoliopsida; order Ericales; family Polemoniaceae; genus Linanthus; species Linanthus parryae. Next base: position 3,526,646 of record JALGPY010000015.1, read on the forward strand.
TCTTTGGTTGTGATTGCTATCCTTACTTAAGAAACTATAACTCCTCAAAACCTGATCCAAGAACAAAATAATGTGTTTTTCTGGGTTATCCTGACAACTACAAGGATTATTTATGTTATGACAAAACTGCTCAAAAATTGTACATTAGCAGAGATGTTTTATTTGATGAACACATATTCCCTTACTCTGTTAGCAATTCTACTGGTAATGATCCTACCACTTCTCAAACTGTTTCCACTGTTACTAATTCCAGTCCTTTCATTCTCTTTGAATCAGGGTTAGATGATAAGAACAGTCCAACTACTCCTATCTTGGCCTTTGGGGTTGAAACCAATCCCACTATTTCTGACATTGGTTCTCCAACTGGTGAGAATAATACTACTCTTGAACATTATGAGGACAATACTATACTTGAGTCTGCACAGTGGCATGCCAACTCTGAAGAAGCTGTTGCCGAGGTTACAGAGATGCAGCCACAAGATGGCTTGGAACCTGCAGACACTCAAGTTCAGCCAACTTCAGAAGGACACCCTATGCAGACCAGAAGCAAGTCAAGCATCATCAAGAAGAAACAATTCAGTTACTCAGCTAAAACTGGTAACTCTATTCCCTCTTGTGATCCTACTTGTTTCAATGAGTCAAAGAAATACTCACAACGGCAAAATGCTATGATTGCTGAGTTTCAAATTCTCAAATAGCAAAATACATGGACCCTAGTCATACCTCCCCCCCCCCAATGCTAATATTGTGGTGAATAAATGGGTCTAAAGGACAAACTATAATCCCAATGGCACCATAGCCAGACACAAAGCCAGACTTATAGCCAAAGGGTTTCATCAAACTCATGGGCTTGACTTTGAAGAAACCTTCAGTCCTGTAGTTAAGCATGCTACTGTTAGAACCATTCTAGCTCTTGCTGCCAATTTTAATTGGCATCTTAGACAATTAGATGTGAAAATGTCTTTCTTCATGTTTTTTTGAAAGAAACAGTTTATATGCAACAACCTCCAGTTTTAAAGATCCTCTTTATCTAAATCATGTCTGCAAACTGAACATATCTATATATGGCTTGAAACTGACTCCAAGAGCATGGTTTGAAAGGTTTACCAGTTACATTATGTCTCTTGGTTTCATACAATCTGGTGCTGATTCTTCCTCATTTATTCAACATACTCCTAGAGGAATTGTCATTTTACTACTTTATGTAGATGACATTATCATTACTGGGAATGATACTCTTACCATCAACACTCTTATCTCTAAACTCAATACTGAATTTGACATGACTGATTTGGGTCATCTTACTTACTTTCTTGGTTTACGAATACAAAGAAGTTGTCATGGCATTTTTGTGCACCAACATAAATACATTCTTGATCTGCTTCACAAATACAACATGGATTCCTGCAAACCCTGCTCTACGCCTACTGCCTCTGGGGTAAAGTATCATATGAATGATGGTGATCTCTTACAAGATCCTACCCCTTTTAGGCAACTGCTTGGTGCTTTGCAGTATCTTACTTTCACCAGACCTGACATTGCTTTCTCTGTTAATCATTTATGTTAATTCATGCATCGCCCCACCAACTTGCATTTCATTGGTGCCAAGAGAATATTGAGGTATCTTCAAGGCACTTCCACTCATGTCATTCTCTATCAATCTTGTCCCATTGAGCTCTATACTTACTCTGACTCAGATTGCGCTGGCAACCCCACTGGTAGGAGAAGCACTTCTGGTTTTGTGATATTTCTGGGTAATAATCCTCTTCATTGGGGTGGCAAGATCCTCCATAGAAGTTGAGTATAGATCTCTTGCTACAACTGCTTCTGAACTCACTTGGTTTCAAATGCTGCTCAAAGAGTTGCATATGTTCTTACCAAATCCTCCTACTATACACTGTGATAATGTTTCTGCTATTCATATGTCTGCTAATCCTATAATGCATGCTCGTACCAAGCATATTGAACTTGACTATCACTTATTCAAGGAGAAATTCCTAAGAAAACAATTACTAGTTCAGTTTGTTTCCTCTGTAGATTAGCTGGGAGACATTTTCACCAAGGGGCTCTCATTTCCAGTGTTCAATCATCTCAACAGCAAACTCATGGTTCAGCCACCATGAGTTTGTGGGAGGGTATTAGAGACTAAAGATGACTGATGAGGTGTCAAAGTTAAAGGTCAAAAGAGCTGAAGTGTCAAAGTCAAAAGTCCAAGCTGCTGAAGTGTATAGTCCAAGGTCAAAGATGTCCAGTACTAAAAGATCAGGGCTAAATGAGAAGACTATCAAAGATTGAGGGCTACGCTGCTATTAACAAGACTGAACTGCAACTCTCTTCTCTTTATTGGTGCCTCTTTGTAATTTCCTAAAACCTTTGAGCTCTCTTCTAGAAGCTTCCTTTCTCTTCCGTTCGGTTTCCTTTGATATTATCCAACGGGTGTATTTTGGACCGTTGATTTGCTCTTTATTAATGTTGATCGAAACCCTAATCGCCGTTACGGTCTTTGGTTGTCATTCATGTATCGTGTTCCTCTTGTTTTGCTAAATCAATGAAATTAGTCTCTTCGTTTTTTGTTGCCTTCTGTGTTTATCCTTCAGCTTGATTGAAATCTCAAAGGTTTCGTTTATAAACAACCCCCTATGTGTAAGCACCCATTCAATGCACCGTGAATTGTCTAGAAATTAGACTTACACAGATTTTAAACGGCGTAAAGCTTGCATTCTCACCCAATTGAAACAATGTTTGATGAAAAGTTGGTCCAAAATCTGGTTCAAGGTCATTTAAGACTAACTACTTGCATTGCAGTAATCTACTTGATTCATATCATAAGTTCTGGCATCTTTATCAGACTATTACGACCTCCATTGTTGAATTGCTCATTTTGCGAGTTTTCTAGCTAATTTAATCTCATATGTCTCACTTCATCTTTTAAGTCACAGCACACGCAAACTCCGATGGAAGGCATTTGATCACTTGGACACTGCTGCACTGACTAAATACATGTCTTAAACTTTGTTATGCTCATTTGTATGTTTAAGAGAAGTTCATTTGACTCTACACTTAAGGGACACTTACTGAGAGACGACATTCACCCTTTTGTGTCCAAAGGTAAGGATTCGTTTACATATATATGTTGGAAATTGGATGTTAAATCCATAGAGAAATGGTGGTGTTCTTGGTAGCTTGAAGAAGCTTGGAACCAAGAGGGTCATTTGTCCCACATTGTTGCTCAAAGTGGTGGTAGGTGTGTATATTCGGTTTCACACACAAGGGTAGTGTACAACTACTAAGGTGTGTGGAGAGCCATGGGTGTTATTGTGTGCCTCGCGCACACACACACGCGCGCGCCGCCGCCGCCTCGCCTCGACTCGGGTCGGGTCGGGTCGGACCGGACCGGGTCGGGTCGAAGGGCGATTTGGGCGAAATGTCTCGGCGTCTCGCGTACGCGAGGCGACCCGGCGAGAGGTTATGCTACAACTAATTTTTATTACTCACCAGTTTTTAATGGGTGATTAATTCAAATTAACTGTTTTGACCGTTTTACTGTGGGATTAATGATCATTAAACGGATTGATTGTCAATCAATTGGATTGATCAGTTTTACCAAACTGATGGATTAATCTAATTGATATTGTCAGATCGTTTAGTAGCTGCATTATTTTTTCTCTCTGATTCATCTCAAAAATTCTCTGCTTTCTCTGGCGAACTGAGGTGCAAGTCGAAGTGATCTTCATCGCTGCTGTAACGAGAAGATCAGAGCTGTTTTTTCCTGGAAGGATCATCGCCGGATCCCAACACAGCGGAAGTGGGAGCGATAATTTCTTCAAGAGCAGTCAGGCCTTCTTCGCAAGACCTGGCGACTCAGCTGCGTTCGTGTATTACCTGTTCCATTGTGAACAGAGGTATGAACTGTTCCTTCTTTTCTTTCGTACAGTATCTAGTTTCATTATTATTTGCCTTCATGATTTGCTTTCTCTATGTTCTTGGTCATGCTCTGTTAATCAAATTTTCCCTACTAAAATCGTTATTTTTAGTGTGTTTCACCAACATTCTTGAAGAAATTATTCGTAATTTGTTTAACAAAATGACTACTGAAACTGAGAAAACTGTTTCCGGTTCATCTGCTCCTGTCGTGGCTATTGATTGGGCCACTTATACGTTTCCACAAGCTGTTGAATTGACTGGTTAACCAGAAATATTCAATGGTGGTGTTGGCTTTTCTCGTTGGCAGAAAAAGCTGAAATTGTGGTTAACTATAAAGGGTTTATGGCCGGTTGTGGAGTATGAGAAACCAGTGGTGGATCAAGAAAAGCCTGATTCCATTAAGGCCTTTGCAAAGTGGTCTGAAAAAGACGGAGTGGCTAGAGCGGCAATTCTTGCTGCTCTGTCGAATGCTCTGTTTGATGTTTATTCATCAGATTCATTCACTACAAAGCTTTTATGGGAAAAGCTGAATGAGACACATAATACTGACTCACAAGGTCTGGAAATATATTCTGTGTCTAAATTTCTTAATTTCAAACTGGTGGACAATAAGTCCATGACTGAGCAGGTGCACGAGTTTGAGATGATTGTGCATGCTTTGAAGGAGTCCGGTATGGATCTTCCTGAAAATTTTCTGGTTATGTGTGTGATTGAGAAGCTCCCAAAGTCTTGGGAAGATTTTTGCCTCTCCCTGAAAAGACATGAAGGAGAAATCACCTGGACTAACCTCATGCTGGACATCTCGGTGCAAGAGCAACACAAGTCCAAACAAGAACATGTGATGCCGACTGAACCGGGTAGTGCGAAGGTGAATGTTGTTACTGCTGGAAAGAAAAGGGAAAACACTGTTAAGAAGGATGAAAATGGTTAACCAAAAGATGACACGGTCAAGGCTAAGAAACTAAAGGGAAGCAAATCTTGTTGGGTTTGTGGACTGGTTGAACACTTCAGTAAGGGCTGCCCAAATAAGAAATCAAAGAAAACCAATGTGGTAGCACAAGCAAATACGGTGCTTGGAACCACGAGTGAGGCTGTGGTGAACATGGTTGTTGGTGAAGCTTTTGCTTCTGAAACCGACATTGGTCGGTATGTTACCTACAACCCTGAGCTATTTTCCACATATCTGTCTAACGAATGGTTGATTGATACTGGAGCTAATGTGCATGTTTGTGCTGACATTAGTTTATTTGTATCTTATCAACAGAGTAGTGACATGACAGTGACGATGGGGAACACGAGTGCTGCACAAGTGCTTGGAATAGGAAACTTGGACCTAAAGTTTCCTTCGGGTCGTATCCTGTCCCTGACTAGAGTGCATCATGTTCCTTCTGTTCGTAGAAATATAATAAGTGGAAGTCGTTTAGTAGCTAGCGGTTTTGAGATTTCTTTTAAGTGTAATAAAGTACTCCTTATTCATACTGGTACTTTCTTTGGCAAGGGCTATTTGTCCAATGGTTTATTTGTAATAAATGCTGAACCCGTTTGGGGAAATTTAGCTAATGTTATTGTTCCTTCTGTTAATAGTGTTGAATCATCTAATTTGTGGCATGCTAGACTTGGTCATTTAAATTTTGGTGCTCTAAAGAATATGATGAATTTAGAGTTGATACCAAATCACACCATAGAAAAGAATTATAAATGTCAAGTTTGTGTGTCTGCTAAACAAACAAGTAAACCCTTTCATAATGTTGTATGGGATTCAGACTTGTTAGATTTAGTGCACACGGACATTTGTGAGTTTGGTGGTGTGTTGACAAAGGACCAATGTAAATATTTCATCACTTTTATAGATGATTGTAGTAGATACTGTTATGTTTATTTGCTTAAACATAAAGATGAAGCGCTTAGTAAGTTTATTGTTTATAAAACTGAAGTTGAAACACAAACTGGTAAGGTACTTAAGCGTTTAAGATCCGATAGAGGTGGTGAGTATACGAGTAACGCTTTCGATGAATTTTGTGCAAACAATGGAATAGTTCATGAAGTTACTCCTCCATACACACCTGAGTCCAATGGGATTGCTGAACGAAAGAACAGAACCTTTTCAGATATGATTAATAGTATGCTTTTAAACTCTGGGTTGCCTAAATACATGTGGGGAGAGGCTTTGAATACGGCTTTCCATATTCTGAATAGAGTCCCTCTGAAACACAAAGAGAAAACACCCTTTGAGTTATGGAAAGGCAGGAAGACTTGTCTTAATTATCTTCGTGTGTGGGGGTGCCTTGCTAAGGTACTTGTACCTGTACACAAGAGAAAGAAGCTAGGTCCTAAGACTGTTGATTGTATCTTTCTGGGCTATCGAGAAACCACTACGGCTATGAGATTTTTAGTAGTAAAATCTGACATAGACGGTATAGTGGCTATCACGATAGTTGAGTTTCGTGATGCTACATTCTTTGAGGATGTATACCCCATGAAGACTGGTATACCTCAAGATACTACTAATGATAATCCACCTCACACATCTAGTTTTATTCCTGATCATGTGTAAAAGATAACAAATGTGGGGGCGGAATCAAGTAGTAGGTCTGTACCTGAGGAGATAGAGGAACCTAGAAGGAGTAAGCGTGCTAAGGTTGTCAAGGATTTCGGAAGTGACTTTGTCACTTACAATGTCGAGGATGAACCTTTAACTTTCCGGCAGGCTATGGATTCTTCGGAATCTAGACATTGGAAGGGTGCTATAAAGAGTGAAATTGACTCTATTGTTTCTAATGGAACATGGGAGTTAGTTGATCTCCCTCCTGGGTGTTCTACTATCGGGTGCAGATGGATCTTTAAAAGGAAGTTGAACCCTGACGGTTCAATAGATAAGTACAAGGCTAGACTGGCTGCTAAGGGTTTTAGGCAAAGGGAAGGCATTGATTACTTTGATACATACTCTCCAGTTGCAAGGATGACAACAATCCGAATGCTTATGGCATTGGCTTCTGTCCATGGTCTTACCATCCATCAGATGGATGTTAAGATAACTTTTCTTCAAGGTGATCTTGAAGAAGAGATTTATATGGACCAGTCTGAGGGATTTGTTGCATCAGGCAATGAAAGGAAAGTATGTAAGTTAATCAAGACCCTTTATGGCTTGAAACAAGCTCCCAGGGATTGGCATAAAAAGTTTGATGAAACTGTATTGCCATTCGGTTTTATAATAAATGATAGTGACAAGTGCGTCGACTCCAAAGTTAAAGGTATTGAATGTCTGATCTTATGCCTATATGTGGATGATATTTTGTTGTTTGGAACCAATATTGAGATTACTAAAGAGACGAAATCTTTCTTGAAGAGGCATTTTGAGATGAAGGATATGGGTGAGGCTAGTCTGATTCTTGGACTGAAGTTGACTCAGTCAGCTGAGGGAATAACCTTATCTCAGTCACATTACATAGAGAAATCTATACTTGAGAAATATGGTTATTCACAGTGTAGAATCGCTAGTACACCATATGATTCTAAAGTTGCCTTAGTCAAGAATTCTTCAGGTGTACCTGTGTCGCAATTAAGGTATTCTCAGATTATTGGGAGTTTGCAATATCTTGCTAACTGTACTAGACCAGATATTTCATATTCTGTGTCTATGTTGGCTAGATATACGAGCTGTCCAAACAAAACTCATTGGGATGCTCTTGATAGAGTGCTTAGATATCTGAAAGGCACAATGTACCTAAGTTTACACTATAGGAGGTTTCCTGGTGTACTTGAGGGGTACAGTGATGCAAGTTGGATAGCTAAGAAGTCTGGTTCCAATGGAGTGACTGGATATGTGTTCACCTTGGCCGGTGGAGCAATATCCTGGAAGTTGACCAAACAGACGATTGTAACTCGGTCTACTTTTGAGGCTGAGTTGTGTGCGCTTGATGCCACGGGGACGGAGGCTGAATGGTTACACGGACTTATGTCCGCTATACCTGTAGTAAGCAAACCGCTTCCTGCTATTGCTATTCATTGTGATAGTCGGACGACTATCGACAAGATTAGCAGTAAAAAGTATAATGCTAAAACAAGGAGACACATCCAAGTTAGACTAAAGTCTATAAGGGGTTTGGTGTCTGATAGGATTACAGCTGTAGAGTTCATAGGAACTCAGAATAATACAGCTGATCCTTTGACTAAATGAATGGAACCTGCAGTGGTCCTTAAGTCGAGGTTGGGGATGGGACTGACAACCCATCGTAGTTCATCAACAGTGGGAACCCAATACACATGAGAGGAGATCCCTCAAAAGTGTATTCAATGTGGTAATAACAAGCTGTGAGGATGAACTGGTAGTACCTTTGCTACATAGATGATACATTTGTATCAGAGTCTATCCCTTGTAAACCTAAAAAGGTACTGTTTCTGCCAGTGTAGCAAGAGTTATTCTAACTCTGAATGGGGTCAAGTCATTTTGACGAGATGATGGCAGTCATCTCTGGAGATGCCCAGCTAAGCGAATGTAATTGTGCGGTCGCAATTAGAGGAAAGGGTTATTCCTTGAAACATTCGACGAACAGGATCGAGACAGGACCATTAATGTCTCAAAGCCGTAGATTGGCACCATAGCCTTTGACTTGTCATCGTCTATGGAGTATGATTACACCTTACGAATAAAAATTCAAGGTGAAATATTCCATCTTAATCCAGTAATCATCGAAGTAGAGGACTTAGGAGGGTTCAAACCCGGAAGGGTACCGACTCTGAATAACAAGTCATGATGAGAATCCTGAATGCATTTCTGCATGGATTTGTGGGGGATTGATGGAAATTGGATGTTAAATCCATAGAGAAATGGTGGTGTTCTTGGTAGCTTGAAGAAGCTTGGAACCAAGAGGGTCATTTGTCCCACATTGTTGCTCAAAGTGGTGGTAGGTGTGTATATTTGGTTTCACACACAAGGGTAGTGTACAACTACTAAGGTGTGTGGAGAGACATGGGTGTTATTGTGTGCCTCGCGCACACACACACGCGCGCGCTGCCGCCGCCTCGCCTCGACTCGGGTCGGGTCGGGTCGGACCGGACCGGGTCGGGTCGAAGGGCGATTTGGGCGAAATGTCTCGGCGTCTCGCGTACGCGAGGCGACCCGGCGAGAGGTTATGCTACAACTAATTTTTATTACTCACCAGTTTTTAATGGGTGATTAATTCAAATTAACTGTTTTGACCGTTTTACTGTGGGATTAATGATCATTAAACGGATTGATTGTCAATCAATTGGATTGATCAGTTTTACCAAACTGATGGATTAATCTAATTGATATTGTCAGATCGTTTAGTAGCTGCATTATTTTTTCTCTCTGATTCATCTCAAAAATTCTCTGCTTTCTCTGGCGAACTGAGGTGCAAGTCGAAGTGATCTTCATCGCTGCTGTAACGAGAAGATCAGAGCTGTTTTTTCCTGGAAGGATCATCGCCGGATCCCAACACAGCGGAAGTGGGAGCGATAATTTCTTCAAGAGAAGTCAGGCCTTCTTCGCAAGACCTGGCGACTCAGCAGCGTTCGTGTATTACCTGTTCCATTGTGAACAGAGGTATGAACTGTTCCTTCTTTTCTTTCGTACAGTATCTAGTTTCATTATTATTTGCCTTCATGATTTGCTTTCTCTATGTTTTTGGTCATGCTCTGTTAATCAAATTTTCCCTACTAAAATCGTTATTTTTAGTGTGTTTCACCAACAATATATATATATATACACACACACACACTTAAGGGACACTTAGTTAGGCTCATCCAAAGGTAAGGATTCATATATATATATATATATATATATATATATATATATATATATATATATATATATATAACAGGGATACAAGGAACACAACTGTAAAGAAAGCAAAATATAAGTAATTTGTTAAAGTGTATATAATATTATATGATTAATTGATGGTTCAAAATGACTTGGAGGTAATAATTAATTTTCAATAGTAAATTGGTGATGTTGAGGTGTACAAGTATTTGGAAGTCGTCTCAATTTCGAACTATAATTGGAAATTTGTTATTCTTAAAAACTATACAATTTATGCAAATAAGATACCTATGAAATTTACATTATGAAATGTGTATTCCTTATGTCTTAAAATGATTGTTCAGCTAAAAGAACATGAAGGTACAAGTGTGACCTAGTTCCGACTTTGTCGGAGACGAGAAGTGCGAGACGGCGGGCGATTGTAGGGCGACCTTGGCTGAGAACGTGCAGCAAGGCCTCTCTGGCTATCGACAACAGGCCAGGAACATGGAAAAGACGCGTAGAAGCTTCGGATTCTTGACCATAGAAGAGGAAGAGGACGTTATTGAGATCGATAAGGAGCGGTGCAAAGTGGCGGCTAGGGTTCATACCCACTGCCTAGCTGGTTCTTTTCTTCTCCCTGGAGAATGAATGTTTGGGCTATGAAGTTGACGTTTATTTGGCTTGAAGGCTGGAAGATTACGATCAATGAAGCTAGGCCAAACTCAGCTTCCCTTCGAAAGAGGCGATGGATAGGGTACTGGGAGGAGTTCCATGGCTTTTTGATGGCAACATCTTGCTACTCAAGCCGTGGGAGCCGAATGCCAAGATCAAAGGAACAAGGTTTGACACTAAAAGTTTTAAAGCTCCCATTATATCTTCAAACAGAAGAAGATGCCAGGGATTTTGTTCAATCTCTTGGTGAGATTATTGACTCTGACAAGAGAGTAATGTCAGGCGAAGGAGGCGACTACATGAGGGTTAGAGTGCTTATTGATGTTAGAAAACCTTTGAGAAGAGGAAGATATATCAAGATCTCGGACGAAAAAATATGGCTCGACTTCAAGTACGAGCGAATCACATATGTGTGCGGTTGGTGCGGCAGGATGGATCATTACATGGATGGCTGCAATCATGAAACAAGTGAGGAGAAGATGGAACAAAATCCAGGTTACGGACCATGGATGACATTCAAACCGCCACCACGAAAGAGACTACTCGATAAGCCAAAGCCATGGGGGGAAGGTTTGCTGAACGATACTAACAGTGTTGAAGGGTCTTTTCTATCGTCTGGCTATAGCAGCTCGGGTAAGATCCTTGCACACCATGAGATGGAGCTCGAAGATGATACTGGAGAAAGAGAAAAGAGCAAGCATGGGATTGTCTTTCATGATAATCCCCTCGGTAGCAGTGCACTTAGTCAAGACTTCCGAATGGATTCTACGAAGGGGAAGTAAAAAACATTACCAGTGGGACAAACCGAGAACAAGAAAAAGAAGAAGGGAAATCAGACTACTACACAGGCTACTCCTAGAAAGCCACCGGGAAAGAGAAAGGAGAGAGAAAGTCTTCCTAGCCCAAGTGAAAGAAGAAAAGCAGCAAACACGGAGAAAAGCCAAGGAAGTGGGAATGGAGCGAAACAAGAAAGTAGTACCCATGTTTCTTGTAATGGGATTCCGAACCCGGAGAGGGGCGCCATAGTAGACCCCAAAGCGAGATTGGTAGTGGCTGCTCAGCAGCACTGCCAGGCGAATTCCTTAGTTGGAACTAAAATTATCAAATATTAGTATGTGTAATTAAAATTATCAAATATTCAATTAATTAATCATTCCATGTAGGGGAGGGGAAGGGGATGTCCATGGGGAATCCCCCCTAACCATCCCTCACCCAAGGCAAAATTTATCCCCATAGCACCCCCTCCCCCTCCCCCCATGGGGTTGGACATGAACCGTATTTTGTATTTTTATACGATTTTCCCCTTCCCCCTCCCCCTCCCCCCATGGGGTTGGAGATGCCCTAACAAGTTGAGTTAACTCACACCAGCACCTTTCTCTCCACCCGAGAAAGCCTCATCTAGTCTAGTCTTCTTCAATACGCTTCATATCCGAAACCCTCATCATCATCAAACGCAGAAGGATAAATTTGTCAGTGCTTTGCTTCAACTTTCTTTGCTTCAACTTGTACCAGCTTGTCCAATGAATTCTTCTGCGATCCGACGAATTCAATGATCTGAAACCCTCATCATCATCAAACCGCACACTTATTCATCATCCAATAAGTGTGTGTCAATCACTTAAGAAGTGGTAGTCTAGACTCCACTGACAATTTGTATAAATGGAGCACTTTAATTGGCCTTGGTGATCGCTGCAACATTTGTCCGGAATTGTTTGCCAAAATCCTTCTGTTGAGGTACATAAGACGACCAGTAATATTTTATTCCATTTCTTTGCTCAGATGTGGTATACTACTTCATTTTTAGCACATTTACACAAAACAAGTAATCACGTTCACTTAACATACAGACTTAGGAGCTGCAAGAGGTCTTGCAGATCTTTTTAATCTGTAGTACTTATCTTTTTCTTGTACTTGCAGTCTTTTTAGATAATCCTTAGTTGGTTCTCTTTAAACTTGGTATGTCTTCTGTGTAATTCACACTTTAATTTATCAAACGATTAGAAGCATCATGATCATAGGAATGCAATGAATATGGTGAAAAAAAAAAAAAAAAATCGTAGACATAAAAGGTCCATGTGGTAAATTTTCTGGTGAAATTTTGAAGGTCATATTGCTTTATTGGCTATACTTTGGAGCAATTTTAATTATGCTGGAATCAGTCTTCTCCTTAAATCTGATATGAACTGGGGTGAGCCGCTTCGGGAAACAGTTAAGTGTGTTTTGACTATCTCTTTTCTGATACTTTAGAAAATGTGGTTTGACTATCATGTAAGTAAACCTTTCTTAACATAGTGATGTATTGATTAACATAGTCGAGCATTTGATGAAAGATTATGTCACAAAACTATGCAAAGATATTTACATAATTTGAAGGAAAAAACGAATTGTTTTTTGCTGGTAATTGAATGGACATCTTACGTTCTTCTGCTGAAAACATCTTGCTAACTGTTGGCATGAACGCTAATGTAGGCATGCAGGACTCGTATTGCAAGGAGAGACTAAGCCCCTGTTCTTGAAAGAAACAAAGTCGAAGGTAGATCCGGACTTCGACACTCCCTAGCAGGATCACTAAAATCCCTATTGCAGTGGTCAAAGGCGGTGCCACAATGAGCCGTGTCTGTGCCTTGTTTTCTTCTCTTTCTCTATTTTGCTCTTGCACTGAAGCCATGTTTTGAAAACTCGGGAGCATCTGCAAAGCTATTTTGTCGTGGAAATAGCCTATTTCAAATAGGTATCTGTTAACTACTAAAGGTATCTTCATTGGTAGACCCTATTAAGGCACGATGAAAAGATTTCCGCTTCAAGGAAGAAACACAGTTAAGGCTCTTTGTATTGTTTCCCACCACCGTCTTAGGTGACTGTTGGTTATCTTGAGGCTATTGACCGAATCATGGTCTCTTGTAGAAGTCAACCATTGTTGGGTATTCTAGTGATGTTAAATGTTTTGGAAAAAGTATTGACTATCATTGGCTATATATTCTTTCTTTAGATAGATGCTGCAGCTTCCAACTATCATAAGCAGGTACAGCTGATGTCGAAGCAGATATGTGAGCTGGTCCAGGGACCTCATTCTAGAGCCATAATCCATCAATTTAGGAAAGCGTTTTGGCCTGAATTATCTTTCAGTGATATCTTTCCTTGCTCTGATATGCAGATTTGTTATTCATTGGGTTGCAATTTGCATTATTTGCGCGAAGTACAGTGTCCTGTAAAAGTCAACCAGAGATGAACATGTTATTTATCATCTTGTATACAAAATAACTCGTAAGTGTAGTAATTTTCAGATTTGCTTAGTTGGGTGATATTTTTTTCTCTTTTTCCATCTAACTGTTAAGCAAGTAATTTTTGCTTTGTGGAACGTCAATCTTGATTCACTCTCAATAAGCTTATGCTGGAGCTCCTTCTTAGTTCATGTATTGGTTCTGCTCTCAACCTATTGGTGTTCCCTAGTTACATAGTTGAAAATGCTTGTGTTGTGCCAGTTATGCGAGTTTTCCCACTGTGGGGAATATGATCTCTTATGTCTCACTTTTTCTGTCACTTCACACAGATTTTGCAAATGGTTGATGTGCAGAACTTCTAAAGAAGCAGGCAAGTGTCTTACATTTACATTTACAGATAAAACTATCGTACTTTTTATTCTTCTCCGGCAGAAGCTAGCTTTAAGTTCACAGTTTCTCACAAGTAAATTGGGCCTAAAATCATAAATGAATATAAAGTGAAAAAATGTATGTATTGGGATTGGGGGGACATGAAGTCAGCGGGAAACAATTACTCACTACCTGCCAAAAATGGTATAATTCTGTTTCTCTTTCCCCGCATGTGACTTCTTTCCACTATTCACCGGGTCACTTTGACGCGGTGATTTGGATAGCAAAATGATGCAATTTTTTGATAATTTTTTCATGTTATTGTACACTAAAAGTTGATCTATAAGACGGTGAAAAAATTATCAAAAATTTGAATCGTTTTGCAATCCAAATTATCCGGTCAAAGTGACCGAACTGCGATTAAAAAAGTCAAATGAGGTGGAAGAGAAGAAACACAGTGGTACTAATTTGTTCCCAGGTTCCCGTCAAAAACCCATATTCTGCTGTTTATGCTTCATGCATCCTCCCTTCCTTCAGCAACATGGTTTTTGATCCGTGAAAGTGGTTTTGACTTTTGGAATTTTTCTTTATCACAACTCAATTCGTTAAATTTGCTCTGGATCAAATGCCTATAGTTTTCAAGAGTTCTCTAACATTGGTTTTAGTACTAATTTTGAAAGAATTTCATTACAAGGGGGGAAAACGACTAGACTCACACTCTCAATTGTTGGATTGGGATTATCCGTTGTTCATTGTGCTACACCTCTTTTATAAATAAGTAGTGATTTCATTTGACTTATTTAGCATAAAAGAATATAAATCATAAACATCAATGCATATTTATTTAATTACATGTTTGTTTATTGGGCTCAGATGGGTCTAATAGATGCATTAATATTTATGTAATACTTTTTCAAATTTTAATGATTCATTTTTGTTCTTCGGAGAAGCTGACATACAGGCGCTTGAGACGGAGGGGAAATGAATGGTGGGGAAATGAGGCTTTTAAAGAGAGATGTTTGAGCTCGGAGAAACATTGTGGCTGCTCAAAGAAGGATGCAGTTGGCAGTATGAGGCGGGTTAGAGAGACGAGCAGGGGCGGATGGACGTAGTGCCCAGTGGAGTCACTTGCCCCCACCAAATTTCTTTTCACCACTACTAATTTTTCATATAAACTTTGTAGTTTAACCAATTAGGCACCATAAATATTTCAATTAAAGCTGCATAGGAAAAATTATTTCATACATGTCCATGTTTTTTACTCCTCTACATTTAGTTATTACATGAAATCCCCTAGTATATAAATCCAATTAATGTTCAAGAAAACCTATTGCATATATAGTGGTATAGTCTGCTTACTAACACTGGGAAAAGCACAACATACCAATAATGATGCTACATATTATTTTCAGGACATAACAAATAGGTGAGCAATGTAGTTTATGAATTGTGCACTATCTTAAATATTTATGGAATATTTGTTCTTTTAACAATATTATTTATTAATATTCGATATCTAGTATGTAAAATGATAGGTTCTTTACACATAGTTGTGCCCCCAAGATATGAAATTCCTGCATCCGCCCCTGGAGACGAGGAGAGTAAATTGGTTAGGCTATGTGGCAAATCGAGTAATTGAGTCGCATGCCAATATTGCGTGGTCTTTGGACGATGCTTTCGTCTCGTTAACTCAGCTGACGGCTGAACCCGAGATTTGAGTTGCGGATGAGATTGACCTTCTTTGGTGCTTCGTATTGCCGATTTTAATGGTGCAATTTATGCAACGAGAATCAAAATATCAAGAACGGTGACGCTTGAGGACCGAAAGTGGATCATATTTGAGGGTACTCACTACGAGCTGAATCTTCAGCCTGATTAAGTAACTCGTGATGTCCGTTGGCTTGAGGAATAACATTTACTTGTATAGTACTGTAGAAGTACGTGCATACAAACTTAGTAATTGAGCTTATTATTAGTTTCGGTGATTCTTCTTTATATGAAGAGAAAAACCATTTTATAGTATTGTTGTGAATCCATGAGAAGAGAAGGAGAAACTAGAATTCATGCATGCTGATGCGGGTCAACCGTATCACCGTCATCTGTAGTATTTACTTATTTGTTTAGTTGTTAGCAAATATTATTTATTAGTTAGTTTGTTTATTTATTTAATTAGATGTTTAGTTAGTAGACCGGGCTTAGGTCAAGCAATCTATGTGAGGGTTAGCTTATTTTAGAATTTAAACTGTGTAGTGTTCAGTTATTACCAGGGAATAAGAAGTTATTTTGTTTGAGTTATTTCAATTTCTTTGTCGTGTTTTGGTTAAGATTATCAGTAGCAATACGTAGAACAATACTGGTTGTATCATTGCTGCTTTCATTGACGAATGGCGTACATGGGTGATCTCCCTTGCGCCGTTCTCCTTCTCCAAGATCTCGAAGACATCGAAGAACTCTGCCAGCAAGTGAATACAACAATTAATTATCTCACCATGGCAGAGCTGGAACACCTCCAAACGAGTGGGTATCTCACCGTGAGAGAGCTGGAAGACATCAAAGCTAGTGACGGACGACTCCAAGCGGTGACCAATGAGGAGTTCTATCACATCCAGGAGCAAATATTCAAGCTCAAACTCGTACCCTCCCAAGATTCGGCGAGCAAACACCAGGACCAACATGAACAAGCATATCAGAAATCGCCACCATCGCAGCCGCCACAGCAAGCCCTAGCAGTGCCGCTGGAAGCCCAGCCACGAACAGCGCTGCACCAGCCGGACCAGATCCGTCCACCAATCATGCCCCTGCCGCCATCTTCTCCGGCTCCAACGAACGAAGAAGCCTTCTCTGCGCCACCAAGCACCCCTACCGTCGTCGACGATCTAGATGTCCCCTCTCGATGGCGACCAAGCAACACCCAGAACACCGCCTACCGCCGTCGACCGAGGAGAAGAGCCGCAGATCGATCCCGTCGCCACCAACTCGTGTCGGGCCACCTCCAGAACCACCACCGACGTCAGACGGCCAACTCCCCGCCAACAGCAAACCTCCATCCCGCCACCTATGGCCTTGCCTGCCACCAATCAACCAACAAACAGGACACCCCCTTCCATGCGACGTCGCGACCAGAGTCTCCACTAGATCGACTCAGATTAGCAGCAATGGTGCACACGACTCGTCTTTGGCTTGATCCAGCCACCCAGGCGTTCTCGGCTCGAATTGAGCCGCTGGCTACACAATTGGCTCGGCTAGATCTCGGCTTCCGGTCGGCTCGGACTAAGACGACGACCCCCAAACGACTCTAAGTGAGCCACTTCACTGTTTTTTTTTTGAGCCGCGATGGTGTTTTTTCGAGCTACGGGGTCTATTCTAGGGTTTTTCGATCTCTCGAGTCCGTTTTTGGCCTCAATTTTTCAAGATTTCGCTTCCAAATTACTGTTCCGAAGGTCACCATTCGGTCGTTTGATCCGGGAAAACGTGTGCAAGAGCTACAAGACGTCGCGTATATTTTCAACTCATCCACCTTGAGGACAAGGTGTTTTTCGAGCGCGGGGGAGTTGAAACGAGTCAACCGTATCACCGTCATCTGTAGTTTTTAATTATTTTTTTAGTTGTTAGCTAGTATTATTTGTTAGTTAGTTTGTTTATTTATTTAATTAGATGTTTAGTTAGTAGACCGGGCCGAGCCCGTTAGGTCAAGCAATCTAGGTTAGGGTTAGCTTATTTTAGTATTTAAACTGTGTAGTGTTCAGTTATTATAAGGGAACAAGAAGTTATTTTATTTGAGTTATTTCAATACGTGGAACGATACTGGTTGTATCACATGCTCCATGTAGATGTGTTATCAGAATCAAGTATCATGACCGAGGATTCCACTAATATACCCAGAAACTCATGAAGCTTGAAAACCTAAAAGACCAGAGCAGAAAACAACAGATTTATCTAGCAAAGAGGTTTAGGCAATACTTCCAAAGTGACTCTTGACAGGAAAATTTTCTCATCTCTCCCTCAGAATTAGGCACCCAATATTTAGTTGTCGAGGACAAGAAAAGAAAGCCAGTATTCCGAAGAAGGTCAATGATATGTTTTCTCTTTTTATGTTGTGTAACATATCATGTCTACTACTGACAGGAAAATTTGCTCATCTCTCCCTCAGAATTAGGCACCCAATATTTAGATTTCGAGGACAAGAAAAGAAAGCCAGTATTCCGAAGAAGGTCAATGATACGTTTTAGTACTGTTGTCTTGGGGAGGAAACATAATTGAAACATGTGATGTTTGACGTAGGATATACCTCATAAGACGTTTATTAGGCAAAATAAAAGGTTCTAGATATCTAATTTTGTTATTGTGAACTGAATAGACACAAAATATGTGCTAATAGTTTCATTTTACTTTCTACACAGAGGGAGGAAGCAACTTGCTAATGTTTGACAGGAACATTAACTAATATAGGCATGCATGCCTCACATTGCATGGAGAGACTAAAGCTGTCTCTGCAAGAATTCGATTCAAAGAAACACGACGACTTGTGGCGCTTGTTTTATGGATATACTAAATTCACAACATTCAGAGTTGAAAATGGGATGTGCAGTCACGAGCAGTATCCACTGCTCTTTCTTTCATTCATCATCATCATAATAATAATAATTATTATTATTATTATTATTATAATTATAATTATTATTATTATTATTATTATTATTATTATTATTATTATTGAAGCCTGTGTTTGGGTTCCAAAAAAAAGCATGTATTTGAGAAGAGCTTCTTCAAAGCTTCATTGTGCTTCCATTGCCTGCACAAGGAGGGGTCTTCTTTGTGTCTTCCCTCAACTTTTGAAAAGTCAAGGTGTAGTGCGTAGGATTCGAGTGACATGTCTGATTATCGTGGCAATTCTGTTATACTTGTTTTTTTTTTTTTTTTGATGAACATTATACTTGTTGTTTGTTAAGAAACTGTGATTTTGTCTGATTATCGTGGCATTTATGTTATACATCTTGTTTGTTAAGGAATTCACTGTCATGGGCACTCAAATAGATTTCTGCAACCATTAGAGATGAAGATGGTTTGCAATCAAATAACCAATTTCTCCAATAGATTGTGTGCAAACTTATGTTGGCTTAAGAAAATGCAATTGTTGCTTCTAGTTATCTCAAAACCTATAAAGTAATTGAGACTGCCCAGATTCTTGAGTTTGAATTCTTGGTTGAGAACATGCTTGAAGTTTTTCAAATCTGGCATATCGTTTCCAGATAGCAAAATGTCATATACATAGACCAGAAGTACGATGAGAGCCTTACCTGATCTTTTGATAAAGAGTGTATAGTCACTTTGGATTGTATGAAACCCATTTTAAGAATTCTTGAGAACTTGTCAAATCGTTGTCTTGAAGCTTGCTTAAGACCATATATAGCTTTTTGTAGCTTACACACTTTGTAGTTTTGAGAGTTTGGAGCAATGCAAGTAGTAAGATCATAATAACCCTCTGGCAGATCCTTGTATACTTCTTCTACCAAACTGCCATGTCAAAAAGCATTGTCCACAGTCTAATTGCAACAAGCACCATTCATTCATAGCAACTAAGACTAGAACACACGTAAAATGGGTAACTTTGCTACAAGAGAGAAAGTTTCCGAAAAATCTATTCCCTCAATTTGAGTGTAGCCTTTTGCAACTAGACTGTTTTTGTGTCTCTCTAATGAACCATGAGCTTTGAGTTTGGTTTTGTATAGCCATTTACAACCAATGAGTCTATGTCCTGGAGGCAAGGAGGTAATGCATAATTATTAAACCAGGAACGATGATTGACCCGACAGAGATGCTGGGTCACTGGTTTAAATAGTTCTCCTCTAGGAGTTCCTACAACCCTGCTTAGGCAGAGCCAGCTGGGGAATCGGATATATGTCCTTCTGTGAAATGCTCTTTGAGTTATGCACTTTGGCTGAATTCGTCTTTGAAAAATACCCTCTAATTTAAACAGCGGTGTTAGCTTGAGTGTTAGCAAGCAAGTGGGGACAGCCTCGTCTCCAAAAGCAAGTATACTGGTACGAGTACACTCGTCTCACAAAGCAAGCAAGTGATGACATGTAAAGTTGTGAGAAATTGGTTAAATGACCATGCTATCCTTTTCAGTGAAACTCAAACAAACCCTAAACGGGTATCTCTCTCTCTCTCTCTCTAACCGAATAATGAATTTTTCCATCTGCCTCAACCTACCGAGTACAGTTGAATTTACTTCAACTGTAAACTTTATGAATGTATAACTTAAACTCCTCAATAATATGGCTCATTTGTCACTCTCATTGGCTCCACCTTTCCCACAAAAGTCTCCCATTTGTCTGTACAAGTCGCTCTCTGTTTCCCCACTTTTGTTCTTCAGCTAAAGTAAAAACTGAAACTCATTTTTGTGATTTTGTCTTGTAATATGTTGATCACAGTACTCTGAAATGTATGGTATTCTCATTTTTTTTCTTTCATCCTTCTTATATGTTCATCACATTACTCTAAAATGTATGCGCTTCTATGTTATTCATTTTGGGTTTGATGTGTGTTGTTGTATGTGGAGAGACTGGGACGAGTAGATTCATCGCCTCTGTCTTCTCATAAGACTGAGACGAGAAATATGCTCGTCTCTGTCTTCTCAGAAAGACAAAGACGAGTATCTTACTCGTACTAGTCTATCACATGCACAACTGGGAAGAGCAAGACCTGCTAGACTGGGACGAGAGATCACTCGTCCAAGTCTGGACAATTGAACTCGTCTGTGATTTGGTGGATCAACCACACATAGATGTTGACGTTGCTGGACAGGATATGGTGGATCAAACTTGATAAGTCTGAAGCTCCTTGAGATTGATATGTAAATGCACATGCAGAGAACTTTGGTTCCTTGATGATGAAAGCCAGAAACACAAGAAGGAAATATTGCGAAGTACCAAAGCTTCAAAGCTCTGAGTTACTGTAGTTATGGTTATATGTATATTTGTCTAACTGTTTTTGTGCAGGTTTTAGTTTTGATATGGGATGACAATATAAATGAATTAGTAATCTATGTTATAATCTATAATATATGCAGGACCGGGCTGGATTGAAAATCCAAGTTCATTCTGATGAACTAGCAGGCAAAGCTTCAAAGCTTTGAGATTTACTGGTTATCCTTCACTGCTAAGGTCATCTAATTATTTATGTGTATGCAGGTTATTTCTGTGAGACTTAGAACTTGTTATGAGTTGATTACTATCTAATAATACGCGTTCTATACATGTTACTTGATATATTCACCAGTTTGAATATATATATATATATATATTAAATCAAGTTTATCAGCAGACAAATCTAGCCCAGTTTTCCTTAGGACTGTTAGCAGTTTGCTAACCAGATCTTGATGCTAGATTGTCTTGTTGTTGTTTGATCTTGTTTGTTGAGATTATGCAGGTTTGTTGGACGCTCCAACGTCCATAAACAAATCATAAATCCATTCAAATATAGTTGTTGATTGAAGCTTGTCAGCAAGGAGAATTTATAGGGTTTCTATTCCTATAATTCCTCAGTTGGTTGCAGACTGTTTCTCAAGTGTTCAGCAATTTAAATTTGAATGGAGGAGAGCCAGAAAGACAGATAAAAAAATCGTGGGATTTGAAGAGAGCAAAAACAGGAAATATCAAGTTACACAATTCTTCAAATCAATCAAGCAAATCATCTCTTTAATAGCAGAAGATCATCAGATCAGAAGAACTCTTCCAGGCTTCACTAGCTTATTCTTTCTGAGTTCTTCTACTTGAACTTAATTGTATTATTCATCATAAATTTCTGAAACCTCAATAAAATTAGTAGTTTGGTTGTTCAAGTGAACAAAAAGAGGTTCTTATTGTTTCAACATATTGTAGCCTGTAACTAGATAGGTTGGGAACCACAAGCTATAAGTGTAAGGTAGTTCACTTAGGCTTGAGATGTAGGGCTAAATCTGGGTGATTAATAAGAAGTTGTGTTTGAATCCTGGAGGGATTAAATCCCTCAGGAAGAGACTAGGTCCAATTGTGACTGAACTCTGTAAAATCCTTGTGTCCTTGCTATTTACTTTTGTTATCTTTACATTCAGTCTAAACAGGAAGTTTCAAAGATTTGGAGCTTTCCAAATCTCAAACATTTGAAGCCTCTATATCCTTCAGTTGTATCTTTAAGTTTCTCAAAACTGTTTCAAAGCTTTGAGATATCAACTGTTTTGCACTACTCTAGTTTCAACAGACTGTGTTTTGGAAAAAGTTAGCATACTCTATTAACCCCCCCCCCCCCCTTCTAGAGTATTTAGATCATGTTTTACACCTACATGACAAACTTTCAATCGGTATCAGAGCTTTGGGTCACTGTTTAAGGATCTAACAATCTTGTGACAATGAGTAATGTAGCTGATGGAGGATTTTTACAGGGAAGATAAGCTAATAGACCCCCATTGTTTTGTGGTGATAACTTTGTTCATTGGAAGGCATTGATGAAGATGTTCATCATAGAACAAGACATGGAACTATGGTCTATTGTTGTGAATGGGCTTGTTCTATACTACTGTCAATGGAGTTAGAACTGTCAAGCCTGATGAAGATCTATCAGTTACTAAGCTGGAAAAGGTATCAAAGAATTACAAACCTTTGAACTTATTATATTGTGCTCTTAGTGCAGATGAGTTTAACATGATATCCAACAGCAAAAGTGCAAAAAATATATGGGACAAGCTGACTGTCACTTATGAAGGAACCAGCCAAGTCAAGCAGACAAAGATTAATATCCTTTTGAGACAGTATGGACTATTTAAGATGAATTCTGATGAATCCATCAAAGATATGTTCGAAAGGTTTACAGATATTGTGAACAACTTGGAATCCTTGGGAAAAGCATTCTCAAATGAGGAAAAGGTCAGGAAGATACTTAGAAGATTGTCAAAGGCAAAATGGGAGCCTAAGACAACTGCGATTGAAGAGGCTCAAGACCTAAGCATTCTGGAACTTGATGATCTACAAGGAAAACTGCTCACTCATGAGATTTCCATGAAGGAGGTTGATGGTAAACTGAGTGACAACATCAAGACCTGGCACTCAAGGCAAAGAACAATAAAAAATCTCAAAGCCTTGAACAGGAGGATGATGATGATGATGATGAAGAAGCATTAGCCCTGATGTCCAAAGCCTTGGCCAGAATTCTGAAGAAGAAGAGAAAATTTGGAAACAAGGACTACTGCAAAGAAAAATTCAGATCCTCAACCAGTAAGGATCAGAAAGGTAAGTCTACTTCACATTCACATAAACCTAAAGTTATGAATTGCTATGAATGTGGATATGCAGATCATCTGGTAAAAGATTGCCCTCAAAAGAAGAAAAGCATGCAATTTCCTAAGAAGAAAAATGACAACAGAAGGAAGAAGGCAATGGTAGCCTCATGGAGTGATTCAGACTCTTCAGACTCAGATTCTGATGAAGACCAAGTCAATTTATGTTTAATGGCTGTACATCAAGAAGACCACTCTACTGAGAAGCTAATTGAAGACATGGTAAAAAAATCTTTTATCTAGTCCTTCTAATGTCTTACCTTAAATCCTCAAAAGTATGTTTTTAAATGAGGAAAGTTACAGGAATGAGATTGATTCCTTGAAAATGAAGGTTCATGAGCAAGCAAAAGAAAATTTAGATTTGGTTTTTCAGAACAAATGTCTAGAAGCTACTAAGTTGAAAATTGCTAGTGACTTCAAAGCCTTGGACAGCAGATTCAAAGCTTTGAAATCACAATCAAATAAGTAGTTGATCAAAACACTCAACTGACAAGTTTGTTGATCTAAAAAATCATTTAGATGATTTAGAACAAAAAAAAAATCTTTATTTACTAGTAAGCTTCAAGAATCTAGAAAACTCTTTCAACTTTTGCTGGCTCAGAACAGAAGCTAAATCTTATGCTTGGAGGAAGTATGCATTCTGTATACAAGAGTGAAATTGGTTATAATCCAAATTTTCCAAGAAGAAACCAAACTACTTTTGTGAAATCAGGAAGCATACATTCTCCAAAGTGTCATTATTGTGGTAAAATTGGACATGTGAAATTAACTTGCCCATTTAGAAGGACAGAACCTCACACAATGAGGAATACCTATCCTTGTCAGCTTAAGGGACAAGTGAAACAGATTTGGGTTCCAAACGGAGTTAGACCACCTAACATGGTTAACTTTGAGTATGAATCCAAATTCTACACTTGGTCTAATAGCCTGTTAAGACATTGATTGAATCTTGCAGGTTGTCACCAAATCTTTGAAAGATCAGAAATTGATTTTGGATAGTGGATGTTCTAGACACATGAGTGGAAAGAAATCTTTATTCATAGAGCTTAAAGAGCAATCAGAGGGAACAATCACACTTGGTGACAAATCGAAGTGCAACATAATTGGTATAGGAAGCATTGGTAACAACTCTGCATATTCAATTTCAGATGTTTATTTAGTTGATGGTCTTAAGTATAATTTATTGAGTATTTCTTAGCTTTGTGATAAAGGAAATAAGGTAGTTTTTAACAAGGAGAAATGTGTGTTGCAAGATGAAAAACCAGGCAATTGCATTCACACTGCTCCTAGGTCATATAATGTTTATGCACTATGTATTGACAAAGTTGCAGGTGATAGTCTGAATTGTCTCAAAGATTTGAAGGATGACTCAAAGATGTGGCATAGAAAGCTTGGTCATACAAGCATGCATACTTTGAACAAACTCATCTCAAACTAAGAGAATTACCAATCCTAAAATTCAAATATGATGAGATTTGCAAGGCATGCATTCAAGGTAAACAGACCAGAAGTTCATTCAAGCCAAAGAACTTTGTAAGTACTTCTTGACCTTTATAATTGATGCACTTAGACTTGTGTGGTCCTATGAGGGTACAAACACCCAAAGGTAAGAGATATATGCTTGTTGTGGTTGATGATTATTCTACATTTACTTGAGTTATGTTTATAAGAGATAAGTCTGAAGCATTATTTAAGTTTTCAAAACTTTGTAAAGAGCTTCAAATTTTGAAAAACTTACCTGTTGCATCTATTAGGACTGATCATGGTAGGGAATTTGATCAACTTAATTTTGATCTATTTTGTGCAAAGCATGGCATCTCACATATTTTTTCTGCACCTAGAACTCCTCGGCAGAATGGTGTTGTTGAGAGGAAAAATAGGACTCTTGAAGACATGTCTAGAACCATGTTACTTGAAAGTAATTTGCCAAAAAATTTGTGGGCAGAAGTTGTTAACACTGCCAACTATGTGCTCAATAGATGTTTGATCAGGCCTATTCTGAAGAAAACTCCTTAGGAATTGTTCAAAGGCAGAAAGCTTAGTGTTCCTTACTTTAAGCCTTTTGGCTGTACTTGTTTTGTGCATAACAATGGAAAAGACAATTTTGGTAAGTTTGATGCTAGAAGTGATGAAGGTGCGTTTCTTGGTTATTCTCAAACTAGCAAATCTTACAGGGTTTACAATAAGAGAACTAAGACTGTAGAGGAGAGCATTCATGTAATATTTTATGAAAGTACTGATGATTCTCTGTGTAGGGTTTTGATCATGGATACGCAGCGGAAGAAAAAAATTATCCATTCAAGACCCTCCAAGGATCACCGGAAGAGAATCATAACGATGCTAAGGGAATTATGTTACATACCTTGGAGGTCTCCTGTGATGACTTCTAACGCGAATATTGTCACGTCTCTACGATTGATCCACTCCTAGGATCAAGCTCTAGATTCCTCCATATCGTGTGCTAGCAACAATTGGAAGAAGGAAGAAGAAGAATCATTCAAAGGAGACCAAATGAGGGCTTCGGCCACCTCTTTTTTGGCCGACGGGGTAAGGGGCGGACGACACCTAGGGCTTCGGCCTTGGGTGTTTGTCTTGCTCTCTCTCCTTGCTTTCTCTCCTACTCAAGTAATGTTATGAGCATTAGTTGTTGGAAGGAAGTTAGGATCATCCTTCATATAGTCCAACAACTCCTTGTTAACTACCTAAAGGCCCTCTCCTAATCCTACTCAAGTTCAGATTAGTCCACCTTGCAAATTAGTCCTACTAAGTTTGCAAGTGGTTGCGTTTTGATCCTTCTAATTAATTAATCATATTAATTAATTCCCAAGTCTAGTTTGATCCATATGGAGTGTGACCCCATAGGTTCCTACTTACTTGGTAGTAACAGCTTACTAACATGGAGCGGTATCTAGCAACACATCCATGTAACCCAACTAATAGGAATAGTCATCACTTTGACAAACCTTGTGCAAGTATTGTCTCATCCCTTTGTCCCCATATATGGATTGGACACGAGATATACAAGTCACACTCGTATATCCAATCCATAGTTTCTCGATCCTGAGAATAGCCTTATTCGTGAAAATAACATCAATATCCCATATTGATTTATTTGAGTCTAGCCAGACATTCTATAAGACCTATCCCTCGAGTAGCCTAGGATATTTACTCCCGTTATGTGGGAGGGACAAATTCTATCTACATCTACTACGATCTCCTGCATCATATACCTATTGATCTAGCGCGGCCCTCCACGCTTACATTGCGTAGGGGTGAGATATTTTTCTGGTACCTTGCAAATATTCACATCTCCTCCATCAACATTTGATTGAGTTTGAATATTCTGAGTAAGTGCATCTCATGCAGTAATTTACTCAGTCCTCTATGTTCGAATCAGTGACTGAATCTTGCCTGGAACCTCTCCAGCTCACAGTCGCTCCCACAAGGGCAAAACTTAAAACTCGACTTATAATCTGAAATCTTCTTTGTCAGATTTGAAGTTCTCATCACTGTAATCCCTTACGGAAAACTCTTCCTATCCTCCAATTATCAAGAATTCATCCTTTAGTTCTTCTCAAGTACTTAAGGGTAATTTTGATAATTATCCAGTGACGCTCACCCGGATTTCACTAGTATCTTTGTGTCATACCATTGGACACATCTGGCCCAGTACATAACATGGCGTATCTCGTTAATCTCATTCATACGGTTCTTTCTCAATCTAATTGAAAAGAAAATTAGTGTTCCAAAGACTAATCCCATGTGACATAGGTAGAATCCATATTCTTTACATGTTGAATTACTTCAACACCTTTGTCTATACATGCACTATGACCTAAGCTGCACAACCATCTTGATCTATCTCCATAGATATTTATAGGTTGTTTTGCCTAAGTCTATCATTTGAAAATTAATTCCCTAGTCAATCTACGTAAGATTGCCAAGTAGGGACATCATTCCCATTGATTAGTATGTCTCCACATACAAGACCAGAAACATAATTATGCTCCCACTAACCTTCTTGTAAACACAAGTCTCATCTTCAATTTTGATGGAACCAAACTCCTTTGATTGCATCATCAATTTGAAGAATCCAACTCCAAGGAGCTTGACTCAATCTATAGACAGATTGCTACAAGCAAGATACGAATGGATTTAAGCATCACAACTGGGAAAGATTTTGTCATAGTCTATACTATGAACTCACAGGAAATCCTTACCCAACCAATTGTTCCTTAAAGGTAATCATATTACCATCCATGTTGGTTTCCTCATAACCCACTTGCACCTTTTAGGTGGTTCCACCAAAGTCCATACTTTGTTGGTATACATGGATTCCATTATGTATCCCATGGCTCCTAGACATTTCTGAGAGTATGGCTCATACGTGGCCATCTCATAGGTTGTAGGCTCATCTCGATGAGCAATATATCACGAGTTATGAGAAATCCTTATTTATCCAGTCCCATGACATATCCTACCTGACCTATGAGGTTCTTGTGTTATCTGAGTAGGTTCCTCCACAACACCTTGTGATCCTGCTCATGTTCCATCAAAAGGATCAATGTTCTGTAGTGGTTCTTGAACTTCTTCAAGTTCTACTGTCCTCCCACTGTTTCTTTTAGATACAATATCTACCTAGAAACACTGTGGTTCGAGCAACAAACAGTTTGTTCTCGATTGGGTTGTAGAAATAATATCATTTTCAGGATATCCCACAAAACATTTATCCGACTTGGGTCCAAGTTTATTTGTAAAATCTTTTACATAAACTTTATAACCCCAAATATTTATGAATGACATACTAGAACACTTTTTAGTTCATATCTCATATGGTGCTTTTCATAATTGATTTAAGATGGAACAAGGTTAAGGGAAAAAATTCGTTGTAATTAGAACATAACCCCAAAAGTAAACTGGAAGTTCTGTTTGAATCATCATGGACCGAACCGTGTCCTACAAGGTCCGAACTCTCTTCTTAGACACGCCAAACCCATGTGGCGTGCTAGGTGGGGCGAGTTTTGGATCATATCTAACGCTCCCATAGATTCTTGTCAAACTCTTGGCTCAAGTACTCTCCTCTACGATCCAATCGTAGAGCCCTAATACTTTTGCCAAGCTGGTTCTCTACTTCATTCCTGAATTCTTTGAACAATTCAAAGTAATATGATTTTTTTCTTCATAAGATACACAAATCCATATTTCTCTGATCCTATCAGTAAATATGATGAAGTATTGAAAACCATATTTAGTATTTGTGCTTAGCGGCCTTCATACATCAATATGTATGATTTCCAAAAGATCATATCTTTTCCTAATAATTCTTACATGTCTCATATGATTCAATAATCAAATGAGTTCCAGAAATCCATCCTCATGGAGTTCTAGATATGTATCTCTTATTTATGAGGCCTAAACGATAATGCTAAAGATAAGTGAAGTTCATATCATTATATGCAAACCTCTTGGTATTTATGTTATAGATGAAATTATCATAATCAAGGATATACAATCCACTTAGACAAAATTGCATTACAATAATGCATATCAGAATAAAAGGAACAACATTTGTCCTTTATTATGATAAGGAGCTTTCTTGTCCAAATAAGAAACTATGATAATGTTCCTACTCATAGCAGGGGCATAATCACTTTTTTCTAGTTCATGAATAATTTCATAAAGGTGGAAATAATTCCCTACGGCTAATTTAGCAACCCCTTGCTTCATTGCCCTACGTGTAGGTTTATTTCTTCCTTATCCAATTGTTTTCATCTCTTGAGATCCTTCACATTTCTATGAATGTGAGATCCTCATCTAGTATCATATACTCATGTTGATGAGATAGACACAATGATTTCTATAACAAAAATACTCAAATCCGACTTCATAATTCCTTTAATACTTACTTCCAGGTACTTTGGGTAATCTATCTTCCTCTACACCACCTACGGGACTTCAAGGCAACTTGGTTTTAGTAACAAGCTTGTTTTATACCCATGGGGTCGGCGCAAATCATTTGCCCTTACCCATGCCGTTAACCATTAACAGCTTTGCTCATGCCCATTATGAGTGTTTTGTTTAGTGATTTCAATCATATTGAGTAAAAATCCTTTGAACAAAAATATAATTGCATTCAATGCAATTCTTGATCCACTTGGGTGAATAACTTTTATTCTTTATCTATATAATAGATAACACCCAAAATCTAAGCTTTCAATCCTATTGAGATAACTTAGTTGTGTTTTACCTCTTGTTTTGGCAGTCACACACTACTAACTAGTGTCGTCCCGTCATATCTTGACGAATCAAGTCGCCCTGCTTTGGCACGCACGAGCTTGATTAATCTTGATCATGACGAGTGCTAAGAAAAAGAACGCAACGTGGAGCAACACTTAAAACCTTTCATGTCTAGCTCTCTATTTGAAAGAGCTTCTTTCAATGTATGATCATATCATACGCCTCCATGTTCTCATCTTGCTTCCAAAGCTCAGAGTTCATGGCAGCTAGCATGAGGAAAGTCACATTCAAAGACCATTATTTGATGTTCTCTCCATTAGGTTTTAGTGTGTTTTGGTGGTTGGTGGAAGAGAATTTTTATGTTAAACGATTTACAACAATTTTCTTTTATTTGAGAACAATTCTCGATTTTTATACCAGTCTAGAAAATAGATAAAGTCGCATTTTGTTTGTTTAATGCCATGGGCATCCAACACAATAAGATTATGCAAAGTATTGTGACGTATAAGTATATTCAACAAGGATTTAAATTGTTAAATATAGCTCCCACTATTTTTTTTACGGATTAATAACCCTCCATATTAATGCGAAAAATATCATTATATTTTCTAGTGGGCCAAGATCCATATTTCACTTCTTTTGAGTTTGCTTTGGCAAGTCATCCAAAATTAGTTAATTAGGTAGGAACAATTTCAATTGCATATTTATGCAACTATTGGTTCAATTGGCCAAATAACTCCTTATTTATTCATCCCACGAATAATCTCAATTGTTTGTCTCTAGGCTTTTAATCTTATTAAAATCACCTAGTTGCGTCCAACCTCTTACCTAGACAGTTGCACATTACTTGCTTGTGCCATCGCAACACAATCATGATAAATCAAGTCGCCCTGCTTTGGCACGCACGAGCTTGATAATCATGATCATGAAGAGTGTCTAGATAACGAGAAGGCAAAAACGCAATATTTAAATTGAGGGATTTTATTTTCAATTTTAAATTGTTTTGTTGATCCATATCAACTGATCTACTTATTTGAGTTTGGGCACAACTCCAAATAAAAGATCCGGGTTGTCTAATTATCTTATTATCCTAATTGCATGCATCATCCATACACCAATCACAAAATAATAAGACAGAAAAATAAACAACCACAAAATAATAAAAAATCGTGATATGAATATGTCCTTTTTTTAGACTAAGATATTTCTAAGCCAATGGAAATATCTATGAATCCTAAAAGCAAACACATCTCCATGCGTCTTCATCTTTTGGTCAATCCTTCATAGTCATGTGGAATGCTCCATGCTCCATCTTTTGTGGCTCCTTTGGCTTCGAGCTTCTTTTCTTCAATCTCGGCTAACAATCTATTCTATCTAGCACTAGCTAACAACTATGCTAAATAAAATAAATCTCACAAGCTGAGAAGAAAAATTACTCGCAGGCGATGAATTCCTAATTAATTATTACATTAATTTATCAGCTCGCAGGTCGTAAACCAAACCACAAAATTAAGCAATCACATCAAACCACATCCTAAGGCCATATGCAACCACCATGCTATTTGCACATAAACAGTTAAGATCCAATTTTAACGCGCTTGGTCAATTTTAATTGATTTTAGGATTTCTAGGGTTAAAACGGTCCAAGGGGCCACCATCTAATGGCCGAACCCTATTGGAGCCATCCCGGGCCGAGCCTAGGCCAGTTGGCCCAACCCTAGGGGTCGGCCGACCGCCTAGGCCTTCTTCCCACGTGGCTTGGGCGGCAAGGAAGGGGAGGGGCGGTCCCTAGAGGACGAACCTCCTTATTTGTTTCGAAAACAACTCCTTCCTTGTTCCCCAAGTCCAAAAAGTTTCCAAATTTGAAACTAGTTTCCAAATTGGTGCCCAAATCCTAGATCTAAGATTCTAAAATTTCTCGAACTCACTAATTCATGCATCCAATGCAAAAACTAAGTCTTGTTATGTTTGATAATTGACAAATTGCATCTTGCTTCACGCGATAAATAATAAATTTTAAGTGTAAAACTATCAAAACGTAACACATAAACCACGTCTATGTTCTACGACATGTGGCTCTGATACCACTGTGGGGTTTTGATCATTAATACGCAGCGGAAGAAAGAATTATCCATTCAAGAACCTCCAAGGATCACAGGAAGAGAATCATAACGTTGGTAAGGGAATTATGTTACATACCTTGGAGGTCTCCTGTGATGACTTCTAACGCGAATATTGTCACGTCTCTACGGTTGATCCACTCGTAGGATCAAGCTTTAGATTCCTCCATATCGTGTGCTAGCAACCAATGGAATAAGGAAGAAGAAGAATCATTCAAAGGAGACTAAATGAGGGCTTCGGCCACCTCTCTTTTGGCCGACGGGGTAAGGGGGCGGACGACACCTAGGGCTTCGGCCTTGGGTGTTTGTCTTGATCTCTCTCCTTGCTTTCTCTCCTACTCAAGTAATGTTATGAGCATTAGTTGTTGGAAGGATGCTAGGAGCATCATTTATATAGTCCAACAACTCCTCGTTAACTACCTAAAGGCCCTATCCTAATCCTACTCAAGTTCAGATTAGTCCACCTTGCAAATTAGTCCTACTAAGTTTGCAAGTGGTTGCGTTTTGATCCTTCTAATTAATTAATCATATTAATTAATCCCAAGTCTAGTTTGATCCATATGGAGTGTGACCCCATAGGTTCCTACTTAGTTGGTAGTAACAGTTTACTAACATGGAGCGACATCTAGCAACACATCCATGCAACCCAACTAATAGGAATAGTCATCACTTTGACAAACCTTGTGCAAGTATCGTCTCATCCCTTTGTCCCCATATCTGGATTGGACACGAGACATACAAGTCACACTCTTATATCCAATCCATAGTTTCTCGATCCTGGGAATAGCCTTATTCGTGCAAATAACATCAATATCCCATATTGATTTATTTGAGTTTGGCCAGACATTCTATAAGCACTATCCCTCGAGTGGCCAAGGATATTTGCTCCCGTTATGTGAGAGGGACAAATTCTATCTACATCTACTACGATATCTAAGCTTGCTTCTTATTGTATCCGGTGCACGCCTTTATAGCTACCCAGTCACAGTGTAGCGTTTGACGCTACCAAAACACAATATTCCACAACTAGATGATCTAGCGACTTCAAGTCTAAGGATGCCAACACCATTGCACCGCGAGAAGCACTTGTGACTTTACATAACTTGTATGTCGCCTTCTCGGAGATGGGTCAATCCAGTATGTCATTACCCCTAATGCATACCCATGTGTTGGATCATGATATCTCCATATCAATCCAACCCCATACTAGTCTATAGATGATTGTCCTATTAATCATTATAATCGACTAGGGATTTTTAAGAATATAACACTTATATTGTAAGGACTTCTTTCATGTTAACATATCTCCATATTGATAACATAATGAATCGTAAATCCACATATTTGTCACAATAAATTGATGCCTCTAGGGCACAATTCCAACACTCTTAGTGAAAGTTTTGCAGATCTCAATTTGAACAAGTATGAGGCTGATGATGACTATGAGAAAGTCAATAGAATCAAAACTAAGCAGCAGAAACTTTCAGAAGAATCTCAAGGCCTTGAACCCCCTACTGAGCCAAAATCTCAAAGCCTTGAGACGGAGACTGACAGGAAATATGATGCTCCTTCTACTGTGTCAAGAACTCAAATTCTTGAAAGACCATTCACGTGGACACCTTGAAAGAAGTTAAAATATTTATCAGATCATCCTGCAGAGAATATCATATCAGATCCAACTATTGGAACTCAGATAAGAGGCCAATTGAGGAACTTGTGTGCTTTTAGTGCTTTTGTATCACTTATTGAGCCCAAGAATGCAAAAGAAGCACTAGAAGATGTAGATTAGATCATTCCAATGCAGAATGAGCTCAATGAGTTTGAAAAACAAATTCTGGAATTCGGTTCCCAGACCAAAGGATCAACCTGTGATTGGAACAAGATGGGTGTTCAGAAACAAACTTGATGAAAAAAGGTAAGGTTGTGAGAAACAAAGCAAGACTGGTTGCACAGGGATACAATCAAGAAGAAGGTATTGAATATGAGGAAACTTTTTTACCCTTTTGCAAGGTTAGAAGCTATCAGAATACTTCTTGCATTTGCATCACATAATCATATAAAACGTTTTCAAATGGATGTCAAATGTGCTTTCTGAAGAGTTATTTACAAGAAGAAGTATATGTTGATCAACCACCAGGTTTTTAAAGTGACACATTTCCTGATTATGTTTACAGAGTAGACAAAGCCTTGTATGGACTTAAGCAAGCTCCAAGGGCTTGGTATGACAGACTCTCTAAGTTTTTACTGGAAAATGGTTTCAAGAGAGGACTGGTTGACAAAACTCTTTTTATCAAAAGTCAGGAAAATGATTTGTTAGTTGTACAAATATATGTTGATGATATTATATTTGGTGCTACTAATTATGCTCTTTTAAAAGTGTTTTCAAGTCTAATGTGCAAAGAATTTGAGATGAGCTTAATGGGAGAACTGAATTTCAAATGAAGAAATGAATTTTTGTGTATCAAGGGAAATACACCCTGGACTTGCTAAACAAGTATAACATGTCACAGTCCAAGGTAGTTAAAACTCCAATGAGTTCATCACTGTCTTTAGACAAAGACACAACTGGTAAGAGTGTGAATCAAAAAGAATACAGAGGTATGATCGGTTCACTTCTATATCTAACTGCTAGTAGACAAGATATTATGTTTAGTGTGTGCATGTGTGATAGAGTTCAATTTGATCCTAAGGAAAGTCATTTGATTGCAGTGAAAAGGATTTTCAGATATTTGAATGGAACCAAAGACTTGGGGCTTTGGTATCCAAGAGATCTAACTTTATTTTGAGTGGTTATTCAGATGCAGACTTTGCAGGATATAAAGTAGACAGAAAGAGTACTTCTGGATGTTGCCGGTTCCTTGGTTCTTCATTGATAAGTTGGCATTCAAAGAAGCAAAAATCAGTAGCTCTATCAACTTCAGAAGCTGAATACATTGCAGCTGGAGCTTGTTGCTCACAAGTTTTATGGAGTGATCAACAGCTAAGAGATCTTGAATATGAATTTAGAAATGTGCCTATCAACTGTGACAATACAAGAGCTATTTCTATTTCAAAGAATCCAGTTCAGCATTCAAGGACAAAGCATCTAGATGTGAGACATCATTTTCTTAGAGATCATGCTGAAAAAGGTGATATTGTTCAATCTTTTATTTCTACTTCTAAGCAGATAGTTGATATTTTCACTAAACCATTTCCAGATGAGAGGTTTGCATCCCTAAGGCTTGAATTGTGTATGTTAAACAAGGACGCAGTGGTTTAGGGGGAGTATTAGTCTCTATGTGTATTATATGTGTGGATCTCAAAGCCATGAGATCATACTTTCTTAAGCCTTGAAAGTATGACCTAAAGCTTTGAAGTTTCTATGTTGGTCTGGAACTTCTCAAAGCTTTGAACCACTGTTACACTGATTTGATTAAGTGGATTGGTATTCTTTATTAAATTGAATCGTGGATTATTATGTAATATCTTTTTAGATAATTACATAATAATTCAAATGTTCAGAGATTTGGATAAAATATCTCAAAATATCTCAGAAATCTTCTGCAATCTTTTTGCATGGAATCTCCTTTTTCAAATCAATCTCTTCTACCTACTTAAGCCAACTTTAGGACTTTTTTCTCTCATTCTCTAATTCTATTTCTTCGTCTCTCTCTCTCCCTCTCTCTCTCTATATCTCTCTCCCTTTTCTCTCAAACTCTCTCAAAACCTAATCAAATGGAGCGAAAGTCTGAAAGAATTAAGCAGCAAGGTCAGACTTCCAACAAGAGGGTGAAGAGGAAGGCTAACAGGA
The DNA here is from genome assembly GCA_023055425.1 of Linanthus parryae. Lineage (NCBI taxonomy): Eukaryota > Viridiplantae > Streptophyta > Magnoliopsida > Ericales > Polemoniaceae > Linanthus > Linanthus parryae. Next base: position 3,562,059 of record JALGPY010000015.1, read on the forward strand.
AGATCACTATCCATGGATCAGATTCAGAAGACACAACCAGTGTCCATGAGACGTCACCACCCTCAAAGAAGGTCAAAAAGGGAGATGAAGTTCAGGAAGAACCAATGGTTGAGTCAGAATCTGAGTCTGCTACTAAAGAAGTGGTGAAGGACAAAGATCAGGGGAGTAAGGTTCAAGAGGAAGAATCAAGTAAGAAGAAAAAGGAAGTGACTGCTGAGAAAGGAGAAAAGAAGAGTGTGCCATCTTCAAAAGATAAGAAAGCTGATGAAAAGAAAGGAGAAACAACTCCAGAGAAGAAGGGTGAAGCAACTCAAGAAAAGAAGAGGGTGAAACACAGTGATGTGAAGACCGAGAAGGCCACCAATTTTGGTAAGAATTTGTTACCTGACTCTTGGTTTGTTAATTCTGAGGTTAAAACTGTGTGGATGTATGGGTATGCATCACTTAAAGTCTATTTTTGTAGTCTAACTAGTACTGAGTTGTTGGATATAATGGACATGGACTGCATTAAGAATTTTAGGAACTCATCAGTTGGGAGTTTGTTGAATCCACCTTCTGAGGCTTACCCTAGGTTAACCAGATTGTTTTATCTAAATTTAATTCAAGAACTAGATGATAGTGATAGGTATTTTCTTACTTTCAAAGTGGATGGTGTTGACATTAGGTTGGATCAAAAGGTGTTTTCCAAAGTTTTAGGAGTACCTAGGAACTATAAGGTCCGTGATCACCCTGATAGGAAAGAAATTTCGGAGAAAGCCAAATCCTTGTTTTTCTTGGAGGGAACCACTTCTGAACCAAAACAGTTAACACACTCTGTGTTTACATGTGAAGCCAAAATTATGTTTTCAATCATTATGAGATGTGTAGTTCCCATAGAGTATTCCAAAGAGCTGGTGACATACAAGGTGTTTCTTTTGATGTACCTGATTGGTCAAGGGTTTGAGGTAGACCTTCCAACTGTTGTGATGGAGCATATGGTTTACTGTGGCACTAGGACTAGGAACCATTCCCTGCCTTATGCCAATGTCTTACCATTGTTTTTCAAACTTTTTGGAGTTTCTTTGAAGGATGAGGAGAAGATTACTACTGGTTTTGGAGTAGTAGAGGAGACATCACTTCAAATGATTGGGATAGTTTACACTACAAAAGGAAAGTGGAAGTTTTACTCTGATGTGAATGGTAAAGAACTGAAAGAGAAAGAGTTTATCAAACCTAGAGATGCTTCAACCCCCAAAGTGTCTGGTAATCTGGACTTCTCTCAAGTTCTAGATAGGGTTGAGGTTCTGGAAGATGGAGTGGAGGACTTAAGACATGGTTTGTTTGATTTGTCCACTGACTTCACCAAGTTCAAAGGTTTGGTGATCAACAAACTTGACATCATCATCAAAGGTTTGAATCTGCAGAAAGTACCTTCTTCAGAGAGCAGAGAAACCAGCATTGATTCAAAAGAGGTTCTTGGAGAAGCTCTTAAGAAGCAGCCGTAGAAGAAGAAGAAGAATAAAGGAATCCCTGTTGTTCTTACATCAAAGGATCTCTTTGAACAGTCTGAAGATGAGGCTGGTGCTGAGGATACTGCTGCTGAGAATGTTGAAAAGGAGGCTGCTGATTTGGACAAGTTAGTTGATAAAGTTGTTGAGAAGATGCAGGTTGAATCTGAGGAAGCTCATGATAAGAAAGCTGAAGCACAAGAAGAGCTAGGAGATGAACAGGCCGAGGATGAAGAAGTTTCAGAGGAAGAGCAAGAGGAGGCTCAGGGCAATGGAAAAAGAAAAGCAAAGTCTTCAAAATCTTCAAAGCCTTTAACCCCAATCTTTCTATTCTTTTTCTCACAAGTCTTGAAGTCCCTTTGTTATTTTGTTTTCTTTTAAAACACTCTGAAAAGATCCTAAATTTTTTCTACTCTTTTGATGAAAGTCAAAAAGGGGGAGAAGATTATTATGTGTTAGTTATTATGTGTTAGTTTTTTAAGGTATTCAAGATTGTTCAGTTTAGTTTCTGGATTAAGTTTTTGTAATGATTTCTGAATATCGTAGGATGCTATCTGTTCTTGAAATATGGAATATGCCTGTGTTTTTTATTCTTCTGTGGTATTGGTTATTTGTGATTTTGTGCTATCTGTGACTATAAGTTATTCTGTGAATATCACTTGTGGTTGTAAGTTGCAGAAAACAGGATTTCAAATAATGTGTTTTGTCTTTCATCAAGGGGGAGATTGATAAGTCTGAAGCTCCTAAAGATTGATATGTAAATGCACATGCAGAGAGCTTTGGTTCCTTGAAGATGAAAGCCAGAAACACAAGAAGGAAATATTGCTAAGTACCAAAGCTTCAAAGCTTTGAGTTACTGTAGTTATGTTTATATGTATATTTGCCTAACTGTTTTTGTCATATTTTAGTTTTGATATGGGATGACAATATAAATGCATTAGTAATCTCTGTACTAATCTATAATATATGCAGGACTGAGTTAAATTGAAAATCCAAGTTCATTCTGATGAACTAGCAGGAAAAACTTCAAAGCTTTGAGATTTACTGGTTATCCTTCACTGCTAAGTTCATCTAATTATTTCTGTGTATGCAGGTTATTTCTGTGAGACTTAGAACTTGTTATGAGTTGATTACTGTCTAATAATACGCGTTCTATACTGGTTACTTGATATATTCACCAATTTGAATATATATATATATTAACTCAAGTTTATCAGCAGACAAATCTAGCCCAGTTTTCCTTAGGACTGTTGGCAGTTTGCTAATCAGATCTTGATGCTAGATTGCCTTGTTGTTGTTTGATCTTGTTTGCTGAGTTTATGCATGTTTGTTGGACGCTCCAACGTCCATAAACAAATCAGAAATCCATTCAAATATAGATGTTGATTGAAGCTCATCAGAAAGGAGAATTTATAGGGTTTTTGTTCTTATAATTTCTCAGTTGGTTGCATACTGTTGCTCAAGTGTTCAGCAATTTAAATTTGAATAGAGGAGAGACAGAAAGACAGATAGAAAAATCGTGGGTTTGAAGAGAGAAAAAACAGGAAAGATCAAGTTACACAATTCTTCAAATCAACTCAAGCAAATCATCTCTCCAACAGCAGAAGATCATCAGATCAGAAGAACTCTTCCAGGCTTCACTAGCTTATTCTTTCCGGGTTATTCTACTTGTACTTAATTGTATTATTCATTCTACATTTCTGAAACCTCACTAAACTTAGTGCTTTGGTTGTTAAAGTGAACAATAAGAGGTTCTTATTGTTTCAACAGGTTGTAGCCTGTAACTAGATAGGTTCGGAACCACAAGCTGTATCAGTGTAAGGTAGTTCACTTAGGCTTGAGATCTAGGGCTAAATCTGGGTGATTAATAAGAAGTTGTGTTTGAATCCTGGAGGGATTGAATCCCTCAGGCAGAGACTAGGTCCAATTTTGACTGAACTCTGTAAAGTCCTTGTGTCCTTGCTATTTACTTTTGTTATCTTTACATTCAGTATAAGCAGGAAGTTTCAAAGCTTTGGAGATTTCCAAATCTCAAAGCTTTGAAGCCTCTATATCCAGCAGTTGTATCTTCAAGTTTCTCAAAACTATTTCAAAGCTTTGAGATATCAACTGTTTTGCACTACTCTAGTTTCAAAAGACTGCGTTTTGGCAAAAGTTAGCATACTCTATTCAACCCCCCCTTTAGAGTATTTAGATCCTGGTTTACACCTACATTACAAACTTTCAAAAATGAAACCCAAAACCAGGAGGTTCCTTTGAGTCCCCCCTTACATACCACAAGGATTACTTTCAGGATGTCGAGACTTGCCGAGGATCATGATGAAGACAGGGTAGCATAAAATGCAATTGATCTCACTCCATCATCTTCGGTTCACCGTAACGTCATGGTGGCATACAATGCAATTGATCTCACTCCGTCGTCTTCGGTTCACCAAAACGACAAGGTAGCATTACCTGACCAAGATATGGTTGGCACTCGTGAATCAATGGAGCAAACCAATTTTGGATTGGCCACTGTTGCGGTAGACTGTTCAGGGAGTCTTGGTCAGACTGGTGAGGGAAGGTTTGACGATCTGGAAATAGATATGTGTATACATGTAAGGCGTTGTCCCACCATATCAGAAAGGTTACTGGTGCAAAGAAATGGACTTTTTAAGTTCATAAGCGAGACCAAACTCGATATATACTGCACTGCGAGAATTGGGAATGCAAGTGGAAGGTTGGGGCGTACAAGCGTAAAGATTCCATGCACTACCAGGTGAGGAAACATAACCCCATTCACACATGTACCGCAAGCAGCGTAGATGGGAAGCACCGTAACATAATTGCGAGGTTGTCGCGCAGGAATTGCTGGGAATGATGGCCCAAACAAAAAAGACACCCACAATCGGTCGCCTTAGATCTAGGAAGTAAAGTATCGTACTGGGGGGCGTGTATGTGCGTCAAATGGCCAAACAGATGATCCACGATACTCGTGCTCAAAATTACGCCTATCTTCTCGTGTTCATGTATTTTTGTCAAATCTTGAACCCTGGTACCTTATGGGATATGAGAGTGGACAAAGATGGTGTTTTCATGTACTGCTTCCTAGCGTTTGGTGCACAAATTCAGCGGATACCGTATATGCGACCCTTAATTGTCATCGATATGTCGCATATGAAGAAAGAACCACTGCAATTGTTCATATGCACAATGGTTGATAGCGAGAAAAAGTGCTATCCCATTGCATGGGGACTAGTGGACAAGGAGAACACCCCTGCGTAGACTTGGTTCTTAACCAAACTGAGCTCAATTGGCATGGATCACGAAGAGTTGACGTTCGTTTCGGATCGACACCAGGCTATCATCAATTCAATCAAGGCGGTGTACCCCTTATCCAACCACGTCCACTGCTATTACCATTTGAAAATGAACGCTCTGTCGCATTACAATACACAGAAGTGAGTGCCTCATTTCCACAAAGCGGCATATACATTTGAAAGAGTGGCCTGTGAGTCACATCTGACGGACATGGGTATTGAGTGCAACAGACCAAATAGCGTTAACAAAAAGACCGTCGAACGCTACTTACGGGATGCCGGTCTAGAGAAATGGGCAAGGTCGTATTGTAAAACAGCACGGTTTGAGATGCTTACATCCAACCATGCAGAGTTTATTAACACGTCCCTGCTGGCGCCGCAGTCTGACAAAGCTCTTACAATGTTCTCCTAAATATGCGAGCAACAAAGCGAATGGCACCTCACAAAACGAAACCTGGCTATTGACATGGGAAACACCTACTTGACTGCAAAAAGGGAGAAAAGAATGTTGAGCCGTGCTATAAACTGTATAGGTTTTCGCATGCGACCAATTACAGAGTCTCTGTATGAAATCCGCGGTAATGATCTGAAAACTCATACAGTGGAATTTAAACCAGGACATTGCATCGGAACCTGCACGTGTGGCAAATACCAACAGATGTGGTTCCCGTGTGTACATGCGTGTGCTTATGCAATAGAACTCAGGAAACTCGGCCGTTACGATATCCGGCACGATATGGATGTCATGTACGACCACACCAGTGTGTTCTATTCACTCGCCTGTAGGTTTTGATTCATGGATGCGCAACGGAAGCATAAACAATCATATAACCATGCAAAACCCTCCAAGGATCACAAGTCAAGAGACATAACGATGGTAAGGGTTAGAAATCATAAACACACCTTAGGGTTCTCCTTTGATGACTTCAAACGCGAGTTGTGTCACGTTCTCTATGGTTGATCCACGCCTAGAGTTGATCCTAGATCTCCCAAGTCCTTGGTGCTAGCCCGGAAGAGGAAGAGGAAGAAGAATCACGCAAAACGAGACCCAAAAGGAGGGTCTCGGCCTCCTTTGGCCGACGGGGACGGGGCGGCGGCAAGGGGGCGTTTGGCTCCCTTATTGCTTGCTCTCTCTCCTTTTTGTTCTCTCCCACTCTTTGTTATGTTCAATTATGAGCATAAGTTATATGGGAAGGAAGGAAGGAAGGTCCTTTATATAGTCCAACAACTCCTTGTTAACTACCTAAAGGACTTATTCTAGTCCTACTAGAATTCAATTTAGTCCCTTCCTTGCAAATTAGTCCCTACTAAGTTTGCAAGGGTTTGCAAAGTGATCCTTCTAATTAATTAATCCAATTAATTAATTCCAAAACCTAGTTCAACTCTATGTCGCGTGTGACCCCATAGGTTCTATCTAGTTGGTAGCAACTATTTGCTAATATGGAGCGGTCTCTAGCAAAACATCCATTCTAGCCAACTAATAGAATAGTCATCTTGACAACCTTTGTACAAGTAATTGCCTCATCCCTTCGTCTCTATATCCGGATTGGACACGAGACATACAAGTCACACTCGTATATCCAATCCATAGTTTCTCGATCCATGGGAATAGCCTTATTCGTGCAAATAACATCAATATCCCATATTGATTTATTTGAGTCTGGCCAGACATTCTATAAGCACTATCCCTCGAGTGGCCTAGGATATTTGCTCCCGTTATGTGGGAGGGACAAATTCTATCTACGTCCACTACGATCTCTAAGCTTGCTTCTTATTGTATCCAGTACACGCCTTTATAACTACCCAGTTACGGTGTAGCGTTTAACGCTACCAAGATCACAATAATCCACAACCAGAATATCTTGTGACTTCAAGTCTAAGGATGATAATACCATTGCACCGCGAGAAGCGCTTGTGACTCAACATAACGTGTATGTAGCCTTCTCGGAGATGGGTCAATCCAGTGCAACATTCCCTAATGCACACCTATGTGTTGGATCGTGATATCTCCATATCAATCCAACCGCATACTAGTCTATAGATGATTGTCCTATTTAATCATTATACTTGACTAGGGATATTTAAGATAAACAACACAATTGTAAATCTAAGGACTTCATTATATTAAATATCCAATAATTAATAAATGAATTTCTAGCCACAAATAATTCATACTAAACTAGATTGCCTCTAGGGCATCTATTCCAACAGTCTCCCACTTGCACTAGAGCCAATCTGGCGCATCTCGTGTGCCCATACTCCTAGTGTGCCCTTCATGCTTCCACTGCGTGAGAGGCTTTTTAAGAGGGTCTGACAGATTATCATCTGTAGGAATCTTGCATATCCGAACGTCTCCTCTATCGATAATATCTCGAATCAGATGAAAATTCCTGAGCACGTGCTTGGACTTCTGGTGCGACCTCGGTTCCTTTGATTGCGCGATCTCCCCAGTGTTGTCACAGAACAACTCAACTGGATCCGCAATACTAGGGACCACACCAAGTTCAGAAACAAACTTTCTGATCCAAACAGCCTCCTTTGCTGCGCCATTTGCAGCAATGTACTCAGCCTCTGTTGTAGAATCAGCTACCGTCTCTTGCTTGGAACTCTTCCAGCTCACCGCTGCTCCATTCTGGCAAAACACATATCCCGACTGTGATCTAAAGTCATCTTTGTCGGTTTGGAAGCTTGCATCAGTGTAACCCCTTACACGCAACTCTTCCTCACCGCCAAATATCAAGAAAGCATCCTTAGTTCTTCTCGAGTACTTTAGGATGTTCTTGACTGCAATCCAGTGACTCTCACCCGGATTGGATTGGTATCTGCTTGTCATACTCAAGGCATATGACACATCTGGTCTAGTACATAACATGGCGTACATGATAGATCCTATGGCCGAGGCATAGGGGATTCTACTCATGCGTTCCTTCTCAATCTCATTGGAAGGACAACCACTCTTCGAGAGAGTGATTCCATGTGACATGGGCAAGAATCCCTTCTTGGAATCTTGCATGTTGAACCGTTTCAACACCTTGTCAATATATGTACTTTGACTTAGGCCTAGCAACCTCTTAGATCTATCTCTATAGATCTTTATACCGAGTATATAGGCTGCTTCCCCTAAGTCCTTCATTGAGAAACACTTTCCTAGCCAATCTTTAACAGATTGCCGCATGGGAATGTCGTTTCCAATGAGTAGTATGTCATCCACATACAAGACCAGAAAAGCTACAGAGCTCCCACTAACCTTCTTGTAGACACAAGACTCATCTTCGTTTCTGATGAAGCCAAACTCTTTGACCACTTCATCAAAACGTCGATTCCAACTCCTAGAAGCTTGCTTCAATCCATAAATGGATCGTTGCAGCTTACAGACTTTGTTGGCTTGCTTTGGATCCTCAAAACCCTCCGGCTGTATCATATACACGTCCTCGAGGAGATTCCCATAAAGGAATGCTGTTTTGACATCCATCTGCCAAATCTGATAGTCGTGGTATGCTGCAATCGCAAGTAGGATTCGGATGGATTTGGTCATAGCGACTGGTGAAAAGGTTTCATCATAGTCAATACCATGAATCTGTCTGAATCCTTTAGCCACCAATCGGCCCTTATAGGTAATCACATTACCATCCATGTCGATCTTCTTCTTGAAGACCCACTTGCACCCTATGGGCCGCGCCCCATCGGGTGGTTCCACCAAAGTCCATACTTTGTTGGTATACATGGATTCCATCTCGGATCTCATGGCTTCCAGCCACTTCTGAGAGTCTGGGCCACTCATGGCCTCCTCATAGGTAGTAGGCTCATCATCTATGAGCATCGTGTCACCGGAATCAGTTACGAGAAGTCCGTACCTCTCGGGTTCCTAGCGCACTCTACTAGATCTACGAAGCTCTTGTGTTACCTGAACAGGTTGCTCCACAACTGCTTGTGGTTCCTGTTCATGTTCCATAATCGGTTCAGTGATTTGTGGTTCTTGAACCTCTTCAAGTTCTACATTCCTCCCACTTGCTTCTTTAGAGACAAATTCTCTTTCTAGAAACACGCCGGTCCGGGCAACAAACACTTTGTTCTCGGTTGGATTGTAGAAGTAGTAACCCTTAGTTTCCTTAGGGTACCCCACAAATTTACACTTATCCGATTTCGGGCCCAGCTTGTCTGACTGTAAACGTTTTACATAGACATCGCAGCCCCAAATACTCATGAACGACAGTGTGGGACGCCTCCCACTCCACATCTCATATGGTGTCTTCATGACTGATTTAGATGGAACACGGTTAATGGTGAAAGCTGCACTTAATAGAGCGTAGCCCCAAAATGATAATGGAAGATCGGTTTGACACATCATAGATCGAACCATATCCAATAGGGTTCGATTCCTCCTCTCGGACATGCCATTCCATTGTGGCGTTCCGGGTGGAGTGAGTTGGGACACGATCCCACACTCTCTAAGATATTCGTCAAACTCTTGGCTCAAGTATTCTCCTCCACGATCCGATCGTAGAGCCTTTATACTTTTGCCAAGTTGCTTCTCTACTTCATTCTTGAATTATTTGAACACTTCAAAGGATTCGGATTTTTCCCTCATGAGGTACACAAATCCATATCTACTGTAATCATCAGTAAATGTAATGAAGTAGACATAACCACCCCTGGCAGGCGTGGCAAATGACCCACACACATCGGTATGTATGAGCGCCAATTGCTCACTAGTCCTCTCTCCTTTCTTATTGAAAGGGGACTTTGTCATTTTTCCCAATAAACAAGCCTCACATGTCTCATATGATTCAAAATCAAATGAGTCTAGTAATCCATCCTTATGGAGTCTAGATACACGTTTCTCATTTATGTGGCCTAAACGACAGTGCCATAAATAAGCTGGATTTAAATCATTTATTTTAATCTGCTTGGTATTAATGTTGTAGACATGATTGCTTAGATCAAGGACATAAAGTCCATTAAATAATTGCGCACTAAAATAGTGAATATTATTAAAATAAAATGAACAACAATTGTTCTTTATTGAAATAATAAAACCATCCTTGTCCAAACAAAATAGAAATAATGTTTCTGCTCATAGCAGACACAAAATAGCAATTATTTAATTCTAAAACTAATCCTGAAGGCAGAGATAGCTCGCACACGCCTATGGCTAACGCAGCAACCTTTGCTCCATTCCCAACGCGCATATCTACCTCCCCTTTAGCCAATCTCCTACTTCTCTTTAGATCCTGCATATTTCGACAAATATGAGATCCACATCCAGTATCTAATACCCATGATGTAGAGAAAGTTAAATTGACATCTACAACAAAAATACCTGGTGGTGGTGGAATCACTATTCCAAGCCTCTTGTCCTCCAGATATTTTGGGCAGTTCCTTCTCCAGTGTCCAGGCTGACTGCAGTAGTGACATTCACATTTAGTCACGCCCTTGGCAATGCCACCAACAGGCTTAAGGGCAGGTTCCTTGGACTTGGCAACTGACTTGCCCTTGCCCTTGGAGGAAGAGGCAAACCTTTTGCCCTTTCCTTTCTGTACCATCATAATGGCCTTGCCCTTACCCTTGTTGATGCTCTGTTCAGCCGTCCTCAACATGTTGAGTAAATCTGGCAGTGGTTTAACGATCTCGTTCATGTTATAGTTCATAATGAACTGTCCATAACTCTCGGGCAACGATTGCAACACGAGATCGGTTGCCAACTCTTGGCCGACCGGGAACCCCAGTCGGGCGAGATTCTCCAAGTACCCGATCATTCGGAGTACATGGGGTCCCACCGGGTTCCCTTCTGCCAGATGACATTTGAACAGTGCCTTTGATGCCTCATACCTCTCTACCCTCGCCTGCTCATGGAAGAGCTGCTTTAGATGTTCGATCATATCGGCAGCATTCATGTTTTCGTATTGCTTCTGAAGCTCAGAAGTCATGGTGCAAAGCATAAGGCAGGCCGCATCATTAGCGTCATCAACACGCTTTTGATACGCCTTTAGGGCAGCAGGTGTTTGGTTCTCTGGACCTTCTGGAACATGATCCTCTATTGCGTACAATTTCTTTTCTTGCTTGAGAACAATTCTCAAGTTTCTGTACCAATCAAGAAAGTTGGTTCCAGAGAGCTTGTCATTCTCAAGGACAGATCGCAGGGAATGTTGTGAACTCGATGAGTTGTTTGCCATTTGGAATTCTACAAAAGGAAAATACGCAAGTTTTAGTATTTGTGAATTTTTGACTATATTCAATAATGTCTAGTTTATCAAATATAGCTCCCACTATTTTTCTACGGATCAATAACCCTCAAGATATTAATGCGGAAAATATCCTTATATTTTCTAGTGGGCCAAGATCCATCTTTCATCTCCTTATGAGCTTGCTTTGGCAAGTCACCCATAATTTGACTACTTTAGGTAGGAACAATTCCAATTGCATCCCATATGCAACTCTTGGTTCAATTGGGCAAATAACTCCTTATTTATCGATCCATATGGATAATCCCAATTGATTGCCTCTAGGTTTCTTAATCAAATTAATAGGCTAGTTGTGTTCAACCTCTTATCTAAACAATTGCACATTGTTACGTGCCATCGCATTCCATCATGATGAACCAAGTCGCCATGCTTTGGCACGCACGGACTTGGTAAATAATGATGATAATGAGTGTTTAAATAACGAGAAGGCAAGAACACAATATTTGAATTTTGAGGGATTTTAAATTCAATTTTTAATTGTTTTGTTGATCAAAATCAACTAATCTATCTATTTGAGTTTGGGCACAACTCCAAATAATAGATCCGGGTTGTCTAATTATCTTATTATCATAATTGCATGCATCATCCATACACCAACCACACAATAATAAGACAATAAAGTAAACAACCACAAAACAGAAATTTAAACGTGATGTGGATATGGCCCTTTTCTAGACTAAGATAATTCCAAGCCAATGGAATTATCTATGAACCCTAAAGTAAACACATCTCCATGCGTCTTGATCTTTTGGTCCATCCTTCATAGTCTTTGTGGAATGCTACATGCTCCATCTTTTGTGGCTTCTTTGGCTTTGGGCTCCTTTTCTTCAATCTTGGCTAACAATCTACTTTATCCAGCACTAGCTAACTTCTATACTAAATAAAATAAATCTCACAAGTTGAGAAAAAAATGGCACACAGGCCATAAAACCCTAATTAATCATTACAATTAATTGTTCAGCTCGCAGGCCGTAAAACCAAACCACAAAATTAAACATCCACATCAAACCACATCCTAAGGCCATATCCAATCACCATGCGATTTGCACATAAACAGTTAAAATCCAATTTTAACGCGCTTGGTCAATTTTAATTGATTTTAGGATTTCTAGGGTTAAAACGGTCCATGGGCCAAACAATCAAATTGCCCGGGCCCAATAAGGTGAACCACAAGGCCCTAGGGCCGGCCCGGCCCAAAACCCACAAGCCTAGGCCCGCGGGTTAGGGCCGCCTGGCCCCTAGGGCGGCCAAGCTTGGGCGGCAAGCAAGGGGGGCGGTCCCTAGGGGGGGCCGAACCTCCTTATGGGAGTTGTTTCCAAAACGACTCCCTTGCTTGGTGCCCAAGTTTGGTTGTTTCCTTGTTTTGGGAGAACTCCTTCTTCCCCAAGGATGCCCAAACCCTAGATCTAAGATCCTAAAATTTCTCAAACTCACCAATTCATGCATCCAATGCAAAAATTGGATCTTATATGATTAATTATTGACAAATTGCATCCCATGCTTGATTTGTCTTATTTTACGCGATAAACAATCAAATTAAGGTGTAAAACAACTAAAACGTAACACATAAACCACGTTTATGCTCTACGACCTGTGGCTCTGATACCACTGTAGGGTTTTGATTCATGGATGCGCAACGGAAGCATAAACAATCATATAACCATGCAAAACCCTCCAAGAATCACAAGTCAAGAGACATAACGATGGTAAGGGTTAGAAATCATAAACACACCTTAGGATTCTCCTTTGATGACTTCAAACGCGAATTGTGTCACGTTCTCTATGGTTGATCCACGCCTAGAGTTGATCCTAGATCTCCCAAGTCCTTGGTGCTATCCCGGAAGAGGAAGAATAATCACGCAAAACGAGACCCAAAAGGAGGGTCTCGGCCTCCTTTGGCCGACGGGGACGGGGCGGCGGCAAGTGGGCGGTCGACTCCCTTGTTGCTTGCTCTCTCTCCTTTTGTTCTCTCCCACTCTTTGTTATGTTCAATTATGAGCATAAGTTATGTGGGAAGGAAGGAAGGAAGGTCCTTTATATAGTCCAACAACTCCTTGTTAACTACCTAAAGGACTTATTCTAGTCCTATTAGAATTCAATTTAGTCCCTTCCTTGCAAATTAGTCCCTATTAAGTTTGCAAGGGTTTGCAAAGTTATCCTTCTAATTAATTAATCCAATTAATTAATTCCCAAATCTAGTTCAACTCTATGTAGCGTGTGACCCCATAGGTTCTATCTAGTTGGTAGCAACTATTTGCTAATATGGAGCGGTCTCTAGCAAAACATCCATTCTAGCCAACTAATAGAATAGTCATCTTGACAATCTTTGTACAAGTAATTGTCTCATCCCTTTGTCTCTATATCCGGATTGGACACGAGACATACAAGTCACACTCGTATATCCAATTCATATTTTCTCGATCCATGGGAATAGCCTTATTCGTGCAAGTAACATCAATATCCCATATTGATTTATTTGAGTCTGGCCAGACATTCTATAAGCACTATCCCTCGAGTGGCCTAGGATATTTGCTCCCGTTATGTGGGAGGGACAAATTCTATCTACGTCCACTACGATCTCTAAGCTTGCTTCTTATTGTATCCAGTACACGCCTTTATAACTACCCAGTTACGGTGTAGCGTTTAACGCTACCAAGATCACAATAATCCACAACCAGAATATCTAGTGACTTCAAGTCTAAGGATGAAAATACCATTGCACCGCGAGAAGCGCTTGTGACTCAACATAACATGTATGTAGCCTTCTCGGAGATGGGTCAATCCAGTGCAACATTCCCTAATGCACACCTATTTGTTGGATCGTGATATCTCCATATCAATCCAACCCCATACTAGTCTATAGATGATTGTCCTATTTAATCATTATACTTGACTAGGGATATTTAAGATAAACAACACAATTGTAAATCTAAGGACTTCATTATATTAAATATCCAATAATTCATAAATGAATTTCTAGCCACTAATAATTCATACTAAACTAGATTGTCTCTAGGGCATCTATTCCAACATCGCCCACTACAAAAAGGCTTATGTAGGTACAATTAAGACTCCTCCCAACCTAGCAACGTGGAACACATGGGAAGTACCAGCACACATAAAAAACTGTCGCCCACTTCCACCAAACAAAGTGGTAACAGTTGGGAGGGACAAGGAGAAAAGACACAAGCCAATGGTCGAAATAGTGCGTGAAAAGAAGCGAGGAACGGGAACGTACGGATGTAGCCATTGCCATGTAAAAGGGCATACCAAAAAGATTTGCCCTCAATTGAAACATTAATGTTGTGATAGAAGCTGTTGTTCTTCGTTCTTTGTAATCTCAAGTTTGCAACCTCTTCTGATGATTGCGCAAACAATATATCTTTTGTTTCTATCAATTTTTTTTTGTTTTTTTTAATATAAATATGCAAATTATTAAAATTTTGAAAATGTATAATTATTACATTTTTCATTATTACATGTTTTAAATTTGGATACATTTCCTACAAAACATGCAAACTGTTACATTCTTGAAAATGTATCAAAATTATTGCATTTTCTAGAAAACATGCATGTTTTTAGAAAATTTATCCAAATCATTACATTTTCTAGAAAACAAGCAAAACTTAACCACCACACATGAACCTAAAATGCCTCCGTCTCTTCATCTACCCGCGAATTGCATCTATAAAAACTACTAATCTATCCTCCAAAGTCATCACATCTGAAATGGCGAAAAAAAAACCCACCAAAAGAGTGGAAAAGCGACGAGGAGTAAACCAAAAAATCAAAAGAAAGTGACGAGGAGGAAACCGAAAAATAAAAGAAGAAAATGTGACCGTAGTGATGAAGATTGAATCTCCGATGATTTACCATGAAAACCCAAAAATATTGTAATGAACTTTTTTTTTTTAAAGTTTCTATGTAATGAACTTCTTTTGTTTCCATTTTTGATCTTTTTTAACTGTTTTGTCTGTTCATCTGAGTTCAATTATTTTCAAGTTTTGAAAAAACACAGTTTCTGTGTCCGACGAGCAATTGCTCATCTCAGTGCTCATAGCTTGTCTCAGTCTCAGTATGACAATATACTTAGACGAGCAGAACTCGCGTCTCAGTATATTGCCACAGTGAGACGAGTAATCAAGAATGAGACGCGGGAATACAAAACAAGGACGATCTCTCATGTCCAAGTTGTTAAGAAGAGATAAAAGAGAGTTTTGTTTTAAAAAAAAGTTAATTAAGAGAGTATTGAGTTAGTTACACTTGTTAACCTAAAAGTGAGATCAGCAAATTCGCCAGACGGGTAGCACGCCAATTCTTTCGAGCCAGCTTCAGAATCGGTGATCGCAAATGTTTTACAGCCGCCGCCGAGGGATTCTTATCCGTTCCAGTAGATTTCCCGTTGCGTCGAACCGACTGATTTTAGAGGGAAGTAGGTAGGTTCAATCTTGGTTCTGATGAAACCCTAGATTTTCGAATTCCCAACTTTTTATTCCATTGCCAAGTCTTATTTTAATGATTGCTACTACCAGCAATACCTACATCGCGTTGCAGGGTTTTACTCAAAGGACGCTTAATATTCAACTATGGATCCGACCCCTAACGTAACAAGGCGAAGATATGTGCGATATCTACTCTATCAAAGTTGTACTATTGGGCTGGTATCAACATTCAGCCATTCAGGTATGCCTTTTCACCCTTACATAATATTATTAAAGCCAAATTTACAATTACTTGACATCTGGAATGGATATATGTTTACGGTATAACAATGAAGGAGGGAAACAGTGAAAACTTTGCCAGTACCTATGGGATGTTATACATTTTTACTTAAGTTCTTGTTGTTCTATGAAGACTGTCTATACTGCCTTTCTCAATGTTTGATAGATTGATATACTCGGAGATCGTTACCATGAGTATTGTGCCGTGTGGAAGCTCTTGTCACAGTGGCTAGAGCACGCGCCTTACCTAGAAATCCGTGCTTTCGAGAAGGTAAGTTCAAATATATTTTGAGGTATTCTCTTTGTCCCAATTTTGGGGTAATCTAGAAGCCCTGCAAGGAAGCCTATATCAGAAGGTTCTCCAACTTGTGGTCAAGTCTGATTCCAATGAAGCTCTCTCCCTGATCAACAATGGTGACTCAGCACTTCTTTTTTCGGTGTATGTCTTTGGTCCACGAGGGAAGACTATTTCGGGTGCAAGAAAGTGCTTGTTCTCCCAGTTCTTTTATGCTTTCAGATGGAATTTTCCATAGTAGAAGCCTATATGGTAAATGACCTCATTGTCTCTTATTAGTGCTCATTTCTAAATTGCATGCTTACTTGTTGATACCGATTTCTCTTGATAAACAGCGTTATTCAAGTCATAATGAGGCATTTACCTGATCTGTTTTCTGGGAATTATCAAAATTCATGCCTCGTCTGCTTACATTGTGACAGCAAGGTGGTATGTTCTCCTATAGTTTCTTAATTTCTTACCACAAAGCACAGTTTGGTAGTGTCTGCATAGGCTATATTTGTCTTTTTGCCTGATAGTTAAATATCCATTCCTCTTGCTACGAAGCAAAAAACTTTGAAGAGGTTCTACGATTTGTGTCTAACAAATTAATGCTTGAATATGTGTTCCTATTTAGTTTATTTTATTTTGTACTTTTAAGTCTTATCCTAATTTGTTCTGCATTGCTTGCACCAAAATCATCTATCGATCTTACATCTTTTGATGGTTAGCTTAAGGTATCATACATGTGTTCTTACTTTTTATGTTCCGAAACTTTTTCGCAAATCTTTGTTTTGAGCATAACTACTTTTGGACCAAAACTTGCTCCAAAACACTATAAACAGAACTCCAAATTCAAATCTCAACCCCATTGCTTTCCATCTAATCTAATGGCTGACCTGGTTTGTTTCTGGGTCAGAATTGAAGCAATTCCTGCTTAGATACAGACCTGCATGACATAATCATTTAAGTAAAGACGCAAACACTGGATATCCCACTAAGCGGATTTGAACTGTAGGCTAATCTTCTGAGTGAAAATCATCTTCAATAGCATTTCCAACCAAGAACATCAACTTTAATGACATGATCGAAGCAACATATGGAATAACAACCATTGGCTACATTATCATCAACTTTTTGGTAAAGAAGATATTCTCAAGCCAAACACGCCTCTCCTTTGGTCATTAGCCACCTTAGTAAGCAGCAGATCATCAATGCAGCATCAATGCTTACAAGTCTTACGTGTCTCTTTAGTTTTAAGAAGATCCTATAATCCTCAAAAATCATCTAAAAGGTCACATATACTAAGTACTATAGTTAATCCATCATTAAAGGGAACTGAATTAATTTTCTGAAACAAACATAATCCATCACTACAAGACAGGTCATCTGAAGTCGCAAGGTCTAACAAGGATCGTTAAAAAAATGTCGCAGAAGCACAAACTTTCAACAAAGAAAGCAAAGGACAAGTAACAAGTACTCTACTTTGTCATCCAACGGGGACTCTTTAAATATTCAGCACTGAATATGTCCTCCTCTATGTAGTTTTCTCCAAAAAGCTCTCCATTTGCCGTAGTGATCACAAAACTCTCCAGAACTTTTGCATGGCAACTGAAATAACTTACAAATCTCCTCATCTCCAATATGTCTCCTTGAGTGAATCGGTTGATCTTGATGAATTTCAGGTGACGAAGTAAACAACAAGACACATTCAAAGTCTAGACAACAAAAGACATTTAAATGGACCACAAGTTAGTGGGATACTACATATCCAGTAACAAGAGTTTTAAATATTACAAGAAAACACCACAAGAGTCTCTAGGCATGGAGAGCTCTCAAGTAACTTGCATAGCACTTTCCACTTCATAATACTGATGATGGATACGCAAGCAAGTCAAACTAAGAAACTTTCCTTGCCGACGGGTGAAAGATTAAATATCATATAGAAGAATAACCTGTCAAGCAGAAATATGGAAAAATGGTCAACAAACCGTGACTATTTTAAAGTAAAACTTCGAATAAAAGAATGAGATCAAATAAGTAGACATACTTTCCACCAAATTGCCCTCTAAACATAGCGATCGGACATTAATATAGCTCGGACAAACTGGTTATAAAATAATCATATCCTTGATACAACTCTAAAAGTAGCATTTAAGCACTGACAATGTGATCTAGCTTATTCGCTGAATAAATCAGGGCTGGATAATCATGGATGTGAAGATGAAGAAGAGCCGGGGTGTCTAGCACCATACACTGGACACGAGAGCGACTGTCATAAGACAATTGGCATAGCAACAACTCCTTTAGCACACTAGATGAAACTTCCAAAACACCCAAGTGTTTCCCAAAGAGACCCTCAAATTGAATTCCTCAAGGACAGGCACCCAGCAAGCAGCCGATTGATACAGCCACAATCTTTCATTTGGACATCCATAACAAAATAATATGCCAGTTTCAACACTGCTAGTTTAGAACTTGACAAGAGGTCCCTAGGCATCACAAACATAG
The DNA here is from genome assembly GCA_023055425.1 of Linanthus parryae. Taxonomy (NCBI): domain Eukaryota; kingdom Viridiplantae; phylum Streptophyta; class Magnoliopsida; order Ericales; family Polemoniaceae; genus Linanthus; species Linanthus parryae. The sequence continues at coordinate 3,580,593 of JALGPY010000015.1, forward strand.
GAACTCCTGTCCGCAGATAGAGACTTCTTCATCATTGACCCTTAATGGGGAGTATCCATGCATTAATATGAGAGATAGACATCCCAATTGAGCCTTAAAGAAAGTCTGCTCCACACATTGACATCGGTTTCTCGAACATTATGCCTTAACGCCATAGCAACACATGCATTAACATTAGAAAAATCAAACCTGATGTAACAATTGAGCCGGAACTTATGTAAACATGGCACATTCTCAAGTGCTTGATACACAAAGTTCATAAAAAACGGCTCAACAATTGGAAGGGAAGCTCCACCATATCGGAGTGACTGATCATCGAGGTCTAGAATTGTGATTAAAGTCCATAAATACCTCCATTTGTGGGATAATGTGCTAGTAGCCAAGCTCCTTTTGTTGAAAACAATGTGAGGATGTACGTAAATCACTAATCCTATCTTCTCATGGTTTTTGACCAATTTCCTTAGAAAGTTTACCATGTTTACAGATTGAATCCATTGATATGAGACCCCAAATAAGAATGAGCTTGTTATGAGATCTGAAATTTATGGAAAGAAAATCATCAAAAACCCTGCCTTTGAGAATTAACCAATTGGATAAAGAAGCAAAAATAATATTGCCGTTTTCATATAATGCAACAGAAGTAATAGAAAGCACAAAAATACTATTCACTGATGAAGACTCAAATTCTAAAATAAAATCCACCCATGAAACCATGTGAATCACTGTATAAATCTAGACCGGAGTAACATCAGTTCTAGTGTGGATGCACGATGCTGTCTGACGGTGATTTATACAATTCATCACCGATTAAACTGGTTCAACTTAAAACACACACCTCCAAGATCAAGGATTAGTTTTTCCATCATTTCCCACTTCTCTAGGTTAAGCAACTCAATGCAAAGGAAATTATATTCTATATTTGAATCTCGGTCGTTCTTTTTATATTTAGAAGTATCCAATTCTGGCGGGAGAAGGAACAGCAAAGGGATGGAGCACAATTCTATGTACCCAATTTTCTTTCAACTTTTAATATTAAACATAGAGCTCCACTTGCAACAACTACCTCGATAATGGTGATTTCGGCTTACTTTTGATGTTGGATGACTACTTCTTACTTTCTTGGGTGGGAGTAAGGAATACTCGAGGCAGCAACTTGGATGAGTCGTTAGAAGTTGCAAGAAAGACAATGGTAAATTTACAAATTAAAATTGAATTAGAGAGTAGGAGAGTACTCCAACATTACATTATCTGATTATATTACAAATTAAAAGTACGAATTAAGATTCTCAAATTTAGAAATCTCAATTCTCCAGATCAAAATTTTACATAGCAATCACAATTCCTAATCTACAAGTCATGAACTCACTCTATATGCTTCCATGTGAAGATCAGAATCCTTACTTGGATCTCAAATTGAAGCTAGCATGACCTAAGATATACAGATCCTTACAAAATCACATAACAATAAAAATCCCCCAATTTTTAAAACCTAATCTTCAAGCCTAAATATAACAAATCATTGTTCAATTTCATCATCCCAACTACCATCAAATTAAAAATTGAATTAGAAACATAGAGATCACAGAATATTTAGAAAATCTAGTAAAAAAATGACTTGATGGACCTTACCCAAAGAAACCCACAAAATGAGTTGTCGGGACTGATGAACACAACCCGCAAACCGATTGTTCGAACAATCTGAGTGTGGAAACGACAGAATCAAGGAGGAGGGTCAACGCTGGCCTATGCCGTTATTCCGAAACATAATCTCTTCTTCGTTTGTTCGTTCCGTACTTCCTAGGAAGAGAGCTATATTTTTCTCTGTCGGTGTTCGCTCTATAGAATTCCAAATGCGTATTTCAACTGTTTTAAGAAGGTATTTTATAATGAGTTGTTTTAAGTAATTATTTTTTTTATAGAAAAATCCTATTTATGAGGCAAACTTGATGAACAATACCAGAGAACCGACTTCCATCTACTACTCTTAGAACCATAATTCATAGAAAAGTCCAATCCTCTTAACTCACTATCAGCGATTTTTCATCCACTCTATTCAGGTATTATTGTAATATTACTTTGAGAGGGCTGAATGAAATACTTCATTTAAAAAAATAGGACGCAATTTTCACATACTTTGGGCACTTTTACATTTATTTACTCAACGTAGGGGTATAATTCTGATTTTTCAACATCTACGTGGGGTACATGCTTGTCCAGGGCCGAAATGGGCTCTGCCCCCAAAAGGAGTGGGGAGAACCCAGTACTCATTCCAATTTCTTGTGGAATGCTTCCACTCAAAACTTTTTATCCGTGGAGTACGAAGCTAAGTAAGGGAAGAAAAAAACAAATTACTTACATTTAAGGGTCTCTTTTGGACAACGCATCATCTTATTAGATTACATTATGATCTATATATTTCATACAAAAAGTTCCCAAAGACCTTCATGTGTTCTTTCTGCACGCATATTGCTATCGAAAAGCTAGCATCGTTTGTTGGACTTGTCAACACGACCCCTGACCCTTTAGGGGTTTATGTTACGGGAAGAGCGCATTTAGGCTCTGGGAAAGCACGTGCCCAACTCAGATATTTAAAAATAAAAATCTACCCCTAGGTTGAGTAAACTAATATAAAAGTGCCGCAGGCATATGAAAAGCGTGTCCTGCTAAGCATTTAATTTTTTCTCAATGTAATATTATGTCCGAGCCTCTCAAAGTAAAATGACAATAATGCCTCAATATCGTGGATGAAAGAAACGCTCAAGCGGGATGAGCCTCTCGGTCAAAGTTGGATAGTAAGAAGAGTGGATTTTTCTGTGAATTATGTTTTTAAGAGTAGTAGGTGGCGGTTGGTTTTGTTATGTTGTTCATCAAGTTTTCTTCATAAAGAGGATTTTCTATCAATAAATTTTAATTACCCGAAAAAACTCATCATAAATACTTTCTTAGAAGAGTTGAAATCTACATTTGGAATTCTAGAGATTGAACGCCGGCAGAGAAAACCGATAGAGATCTCTCCATCGGAAGTGCGAACGAAGAAGTGGTTCTGCTTCCGAGTGAACATTGCCTCGCCTCCCTGTTTCTGCAACACTCAGATCGTCCGAACAATCGGTCTGGGGTTCGGGTTCATCAGTTCCAACTACTCAATTTCGTGGACTCTCTGGGTAAGGTCAATCAAGTCTTCTTTTCTACTAGCTTTTCTGCATATTCTCTGTTCTCTATCTTTCTAATTCACTTTTAGTTTGATGGTAGGCTGTGGTAATGAATATGGATTTGTTAAATTTAGGTTTGTAGATTAGGTTTTGAAATTTGGGGGATTGTTATGTGATTTTGATTACAGATTTATATTTCTTAGGTCGTGCTAGGTTCAATTTAAGATCCAACTAAGGATTTTGATCATTGATCATCAAACGGAAGCATGTAGAGTGAATTCATGACTTGTGGATTAGAAGTTGTTATTGCTTCGAACTTTAATTTGGAGAACTGAGATTTCTCCATTGAGGGTCTAGCTAGTTCGTACATTAAATTTGTAACATGATTTGCAAATGTAACGTTGGAATAGAGGATTTTCACTACTTACATGTACGAAGTTTGGGGATTGGTCTTAAGTCTTACTACCTGGAATTGAATTCAGTCCCAGGTAGCTCGTCACGTGGAAAGATACTACCCAATCTGGGCTGTATCATCTTCGGTGTTTTTGAAACTAGCACAGTTATCTCAGTGCAAGAATTCCAAGCTTCTAATTTGAAGATATCGAATCATCCTATAATGCCCTAGGATGATAATGTTTTTCGTTGGGAACCTGAAATCGAAAACTTCCCATTTTTTTCTTTAAACTTTCATCAATGCGTCCGAGTTGCTGGTTCGAGTATCCCCCTACTCTCTCCCAAGCAGTAAGAGGCAGTCATCCAACATCAAAATTAAGAAGAAATTCGTCCCTATGGCGGTAGTTGTTGCAAGTGGAGCTCTCTGTTTACATAATATATAGTTTGAACAAAACTAAGTAAGTAGAACTGTGCTCCACGCCTCCACCCATTTGTTATTCCTTTTCCCGCCGTAATCAGATACTTCTCAATAGAAAAGAAAACCGGAATCCAGATGTTGAATAGAACTTCAATTGCATTGATTCACCCATATAGAAGAGGGAAATGATGAAAAAACTAAACCTCGATCTTGGAGGTATATGTGTTTTTAGTTGAACTGCTTTAATCGAATGATGAATTATTTAAATTAACTTTCAGAGTTCAGACCGTTCAGTATTGTGTATCCAGACTAAAATTGATGTTTTACCAGTCAAGATTTATACAACGATTCACATAGTTTCATGGGTGGACATTATTTTAATGTTTGAGTCTTCATCAGTAAATAGTAAGACCGTGTGCTTTCTATTACTTCTGTCGCATTATATGAAATGGCAACATTATTTTTGCCTCTTTATTCAATTTTCTAATTTTCAAAGGAAGGGTTCTTGATGATTTTCTAACCTTAAATTTCAGATTACATAAAAAAATCGCTTCTTATTTGGGGTCTCCTGTCAATGGGTTCAGTATCTAAAGATGATAACCTTGCGAGTGAAATTGGTCAAGAGCCACATGAAGATAGGATTAGTGCTTTACCTTTATGTATTATTGGGCACATCCTCACATTGCTTTCAACAAAAGAAGCTGTGTCTACTAGCACATTATCCCATAGATGGAGGTATTTATGGACTTTAATCACAATTCTAGACCTGGATGATCAGTCAATTCCGATATGCTGGAGCTTCCGTACCAAATGTTGAGTTGCGTTTTGTGAACTTCGTGTATGAAGCACTTGAGAATGTGTCGTGTTTACATAAGTTTCGGCTCAGTTCTTACATTAGGTTTGATGTTTCTCATGTTAATGCATGGGTTGCTGCGGCCTTAAGGCCTAATGTTCGAGAAATCGATGTCAGTCTATGGAGGGGACGTTCTTTAATTGGGATGCCTATCTCTCATATTAATGCTTGGAATGCTACTCCCTTAAGGCTCGATGATGAAGAAGGTGATCGCTATCTGTGGACAGGACCTTCTACGTTTGTGATGCCTTGGTACCTCTTGTCAAAGTCTAAACTGGTGGTGTTGAAACTTGCTTATTATTTTGTTATAGATGTACCTGCGTCTGTTTCTCTCTCAACGCTCAAGACTCTTCATCTTCACGGTGTTCAAATGAAAGATTGTGGTTGTATCAATCGGCTCCTTTCTGGGTGCCCAGTGCTTGAGGAATTGAGCTTGAGGGTCTGCCTTGGGAAACATTCTCGTGTTCTGTATGTTTCATCTCGTGTGCTGAAGAAGTTGTGGCTATGTCAATTGTCTTGTGACAGAGACTCCTATGTCGAGTGTATTGTGCTAGACACCCCGGCTCTTAGTGATCTTCATATCCATGATTATCCAGCCCTACTTTATTCAGTGAATAATCTAGATCAAATTGCGAGTGCTCAAATGCTTTTTTTAGAGTTGTATGAAGGATATGATTACTTTATAACCAGTTTGTTCAAAGCTATATCAAATGTCCGATCACTTTGTTTGGAGGGCAATTTGGTGGAGGTATGTCTACTTACATTTGATCTCATTCTTTTATTCAAAGTTTTAATTTATTATAGTTTGTGCTCCGTGGTTTACTGACCTTTTTTTTTTTTAAAAAAATTCTGTTTGACACGTTATTCTTCTATAGGATATTAAATATTTTGCCCGTCAGCAAGGAAAGTTTCCTAATTTGACTTGCTTGTGTATCCATCATCCGTTTATGAAGTGGAAAGTGCTATGCAAGTTACTTGAAAGCTCTCCATGCCTAGAGACTTTTGTGCTGGTTAGTGTAATATTTGGAAACTCTTGTTAGTGTATACCATTAATTTGTGGTCCATTCAAACGTCTTTTGTTTTTTGTCTATCTCTTCAGGGATCTGGATATGTCTCAGATGTACCTGAAGAAACTGAGACTCGGGATGTTCCTTCTTGTGTACTACGTCACCTGAAAATCATCAAGATCAACCGATTCACTCGAGGAGACATCGTGGAGACGAGGAGGTTTGTAAATTATTTCAAGTGCCACGCAAAAGTTCTGGAGAGTTTTGTGATCACTACAGCAAATGGAGAATTTTTTGGTGAAAGCTACGTGGAGCAAGACATATTCAGTGTAGAATATCTAAGTAGTCCTTGTTGGATGACAAAGTAGAGTACTTGTTATTTGTCGTTTGCTTTCTCTGTTGAAACCTTGTGCTTCTGTGACATTTTGTTAATGATCCTTGTCAGACCTTGCAGCTTCATATGACCTGTCTTAATTATGTTGGATTATGTTTATTTCCAGATATTGTTTTAGTTCTTTATCTCACTACATAGAAGTTTTTTTCGGAGGATTGTTGTTTGTTTTTTTTTTTTTTTTTTTTTTTTTTTTTGTTTTTGTTTTTGTTTTTGTTTTTTTTTTTTTTTTGATGCAGCATTGATGCTCTGCTGCTTAGTGAGCTGGTTAATAACCAAAAGTAAGCCGAATATTGTGTTTGGCCAGTTGATGATAATGTGGGTAATGGTTGTTACTCCATATGTTGCCTGGATCATAAACCCTGTTGAAGATGAGTTTGATTCAGAAGATTTTTGGGTGGGCCTACATCCAATATGCTTTGTGGGACATCCTATCTTTACTTGAATGATTATGTCTTGCAGGTATGTATCTGTTCTGTCTACATAAATCGAACATGTTGTTTCTATAGGATGTTACTTGTTGTTCCCCCCTTATCGTTCTCTTTCATTTAACACAACTGAGGTATTCTTGTATCAAGGCTCTCACCGTAAACCATTATAATTTGACCAGTTTGTAGCTTGGTGAGAGCTCATGCATCGGATTGGCGTCGCTTACAAAGTTGCTGAAGTACTCTGCTGCTTCTTGAACTCTCTTATTGGTCAGTGGAGTCATGGATTTCTGTTACTTTCAAGTGTGTGTAGATTTAACTGTGACAGTCTTCCACTTAAATTTTCATGTTAAAATTAGGGAATGGGATGCTGCTACTAAGACGATAATTTTGGGATTCCCAGAAGGCTGCAAGGAAATTATTCACGTTCTTTCTTTTCTTACAACGGAGATGCTGCAACAAGTACTCATTGTCGACCAAATTGGTGCAATGCTGACTTTGAAGAAAGGTCATTTGAGTGCCCAAGGTTATTGAGTTCAGTAAACAACTGGCGCCTTGCAGGTGAGCTTTACTTATTTTGTGTATCTTCTACAGTGTGCTTTGTGTAATGTCGTGATGGTTCACATCTTAGGTGTCCGACTGTCCGTTGATGTTGGGTTGAGTTTAATGTTAAAGAAAGTTAATCTGTCCATTCCAGTCTGTTGATTTTAAATATTTTCTTCGACTTGTCCTCTATAGCATGATATTTCATTATGTTTTTTTTTTTCTGGAAGAGGAATTTCAAAATATTGAGGAATTTTGAAACATATTGCATTTGTTTGTAATGAAACCCGTCAAGTCGCACTTTTCATCTCTGCCGCTGCCACCAACACTTCCTCTCCTGGAACCGCCGCTGCTACTTAGCAGATGGTTGATTAAGAGCAGTAATATAAATCTAAGAGGCACGAGACTTTGGTGGTGATATGATTGGAAGACTTGGGTTGTGGTCATGGCCATTGGGTTGCTGTGGTGGTGATGATATTGAAGTAGTGTGATAGCAGAAGTCAAGGTAGTGTGACAGTGGTGATCCATGTAGTTGTGGGTGCATAGTTGAACAGGCAGCAGTGGCAGTGGTCGAAGTGCCTGGTGATTGGGCGTTGGTAGTTGTGGTGCTGTGCGTTGGCATCATTGGTGAATGTCGTGGGTGGTGTCAGCGTCTTTCTGTTGTTAAAACAGTGGTTGTGGTGGACCGTGGCAGGTAATGGAAGCTGGGCGGGCGGTGGCAGAGTTGTTGCCCCAACGATACAACAGTGGTGGAGGTGGTGCTGGCGGTGTTGTGGATGGGGTGAAAGGAGTGGTGGAGGTGGTGTTTAGCAGGGCTGGAAGTGGTGGTGGGCGGTGGCATATGTACCGCTCCACAACTCAAGAACGATGGTTAGCCGCTTTTGTTCCTAGACCTTCTTTTGGTGCTGGAACTGTTTTGAAGTAGCTTTTTCTTTAAATTATTTTTGTTTCATTTCTTTCCTCAAAAACTTACTGGTATAAAAAGTTAAGTTGTTCCAAATTTTGCTACCTGCCACTGCACTGCTCCTTTCTGGGTACCCAGGAAATGCAAAACTCATTTCTCTTCACGAGTTCAATAATACGAAGGACTAAATCTTCTACCTGCCACTGCTTCTGCTCACTGCCACTAACCATTTTGATTAGAGATTGATTGTCACCTTCTATCTCCATGCCAGTCAAATGCAGAGCCTTTCCTTGGCTACATGCTATTCTCAGGTCTTTGGCTTCAGCTGCTAAGGCATTTTCTAAACAGAGTTCTTGCCAACCTCTATCCAAAACTACCCCTCTGTGATTTCTGATGATCCAACTTGACAACCCTTTTAAATGCTCTTTTGGCCACACTGCATCAAAATCACATTTTAAAGAACCTAGGATTGTGGAGGAAAAGCCCAGGGCTCCTGAGTTCCTTAGTGGTCCAAGAAGTTCTAATTGTAAGCTGACTACCTATGACATTTCTGTTTGGGTTAAGGGTGACTGGATTTGTTCCAACTGAGACGGGACATGCTTTAGTTCCTAACCATAATGAGTTCAATCGTGGAGTAATGACTGTGGTTGATTTTTATTTGTGGGCGTGTCCGTAGAATTTTTTCTGCTTCTTTTCTCAGATTGCAAAGTTAATCTTTATTTTTTTTTTCTTTTAATATTCTCAGATATATTGTTTTTTACTGTAATTTATGTGTAGTTGATATATTTAATTTATTGTTTGTCTGCAACCTTAAAAATCCAGAATAAGAATAAGGCCCATCACCATGCTGACCTTTCTTATTATGTCCACATCTATTGAAGTTCCAGGAAGCCTGTGAGAAGCTAATTAATTAATTGATTAAAAAATAGGGTTAATTGCATTACCCCCCTATGGTTAGGGGTTTGTGCGAAATACCCCCTGGGGTCTCAAATGTTGCAATACACCCCCCTGTGGGTTGGTTTATGTGCGGTTCCGTTAAACCTAACGGAAACCGTCAAAAACGACTTCTGAAGTGTCCATCTTGCCCTTTCCTTTCAAACTAATTCCCCCAAAAATTTTATTCTCAGTTCTCAAATAGAAAAAGAAAACAAAAAAGTAAAAATGAAAAACAATAAAAATCTTCCCTAAACAGAATAGAAAGTACGAAGAACCTTGAAGAGGAAGATCAAAATATATCCCTTCCTAAGTGAGTTCACAGAAGGGTTTGTTGTTGATGATTTTAGTGTCATCGGCCATTTGTGTAATCGGATTTAGTTACGACCAAGTAGACATTGGCATTACGTTGTACACGTTAGGAGGTGTGGAGTACACACGTGCACACAACTATGTTAATGACTTGGACAAGGAACTCGCGGACGACTGCGGGGGTTCGGGGGCGCAGCGCCCCCGGTGGGGTCCAAGGGGCAACACCCCTGGCGGTCAGCGTGGAAAAATTGGATTTTTGACGTTTCAGTGCTTCACAAAAAACATCTCCGATTTAATTTTTTGTTAAAAAAACGGACTGAAATCTGGCGGTTGTAACCGCCAGATTAACCGCCCTCTCCCTCCCTATTTGTCAGTTTGGTCGAATTCAGAAACATATAGGAAATCATATTCGTTCTTGAAGTCTCTGTTTTATCCGATTGGAGATTTCGTGCACAACGCCGAAATACTTTAATCTGAGAGTGATATCACGACTCAGAGAATATCCAAGTTCAATTGTTACCATTCTAAACACCACCCAGATTTCCTACATTTGTGACAGGTTCAACAAACAACAACTACAAAAACAGATCTTTTTCATTCCTGCATCCAGAGATTAACAATTTCCAAGCTTGGGTTGTGTTCTTTATTTATTACTTCAGTGATAGTAGCTCCGAAAATCGAAATAATTTTCTGGAAAAAAAAATGAACGGGAAGAAGAAGGAAGAACACAGCCTCCTATACCCGGATTTTTCCCGTCCACCGTGACTCCTGAACTTGTCATCGACCGAGATGTGAAAGAGAGAGAGAGAGAGCATAGATATAGAAAGAGAGAGAAAATAAGAACCCAGATCTGAAATGGTCAATCACCGCCTCCGCTGTCGCTACATACCCTACCATCGCCGCCGCCGCCGCGTCGTCCACCACCGGATCTGGGTACATCCCAGATCTGGGTTTGTGAGGTAGAGAGGGAGAGAAGGCAAAGAGAAGAAGAAGAAGGTGGAGGAGGAGGAGGAGAACTGTGCTACCACCGCCACCGCATCAGCCACCGTTGCTGCCTCGCGCACCTCCGCTGCCGTCAGTTTGGGTTCAATTATTCAATCCATATGTGCTCTATAGTGAGAAGGAAAAGAGAAAAAAAATAGAGAGGAAAGTTGGAGAGAGAGTGTGAGAAGAGAAATGAGATGATTTGGAGTATATATTAAAGGGCATTTGAGTCTTCTTACAACAACTAACGGAGAATTACCCCCTTCGCGCATAAAAATGAAACCCTGAGTAGGCTTTTTTCATCATTTTGAACCACAAAGAGGTATTTCGCACAAGTCCCTAACCACAGGGGGGTAAAATGCAATTAACCCCAAAAAATACCAACTAATACAACTGAGTATATATACGTAGCTAGGGACTAGATCACAAACACAAAAGTTTATGCTAATTAACAATTTAGTCCAATACGCCCCCACAAGATAGAGGATCGTGAAGAGAAGCCAATCTTGGACCGCAACTGAAGAAAGGGACCACGGGAGAGTGGCTTAGTGAAACAGTCCCAATTGGTCAGCAGAGGAGACATGAGAAACACGGAGGAGACCATCCCGAATCTGTTCACGAACAAAATGGAAGTCAAGAATAACATGTGAGAGTGAAACACCGGGTTCGAACAGACGTAGTTAGCACCCATGTTGTCACAGTAAATGGCCGGAGCTGACGGCAAGGAACACCCAAGCTCAGACAACAGAGAACAAAGCCACCGCAACTCAGCAGAAGCAGTAGCAACGGCACGGTACTCAGGTTCGGTAGAAGAGCGGGCAACAGTACGCTGCTTCTTGGAACTCCAAGAGACAGGAGAACCCCCATAATAGACAATGTATCCGGTAGTAGACATGTAATTGTCTTCGTTACCCGCCCAGTCAGCATCAGAGAAAGCATAGAGACTATGAGGACCCCTACGAAGAACCGGCCCGTAGTCAGACGTCCCCCGTAACTATCGTAGGAGTCGTTTGACAGCATTCAAGTGGACGGTTGTGGGTCTGTGCATGAACTGAGACAATCTGTTGACGACAAAAGAGATGTCTGGCCGAGTGAGAGCAGGATACTGAAGACTACCAACTGCCATGCGGTATTCTTTCACATCAGAAAGCGCTGTACCACTAGTGACAGTAAGTGCAATAGAAGTATCCATGGGCGTTTGAACCGGATTGGAGGAAGACATGCCAAGACGATGAAGATCATGGATGTACTTCTGCTGGGAGAGAAGAAGGCCCTGTGGATGAGGCAAAACCTCAACTCCAAGGAAAAAGAACAGCTCTCCAAGATCTTTCAAGGAGAACCTGCGAGAAAGATCACGAATACAACGCGGGACCGCATCTGCACCAGAGTCTATTATCACAATATCATCCACGTAGACAAGCAGATATAGAGTAACACCCGAGTAACGATATATGAACAAGGAATTATCAGCACGAGAATTGACGAAGCGCTGATGAAGTAAGAAATGACGGAGTTCAGCATACCATGCTCGGGGGACCTGTTTGAGGCCATAGATTGCCTTGTTCAGGCGACAAACATGATGTGGGCGATCCTGATCAACAAAGCCAAGAGGCTGCTGCATGTAGTCTGTCTCAGAGAGAGTGCCTTGGAGAAAGGCATTGCTGACATCCAACTGATGAAGAGGCCACTGCCGTGAGACTACAATGGAGAGAACAAGCCGAATAGTGGACGGTTTGACCACCGGACTGAATGTATCATGATAATCAATGTCGGGGCGCTGATGAAACCCCTTAGTAACTAACCGAGCCTTCTACTTGTCAACAGAACCATCAAGTTTGTGCTTAACGCGAAACACCAACCTGCAACCAACCACATTAGTGGATCTGGACGGCAGAACCAGAGTCCACATATTATTCTGAACCAGGGCATCAAGTTCAGCGGCCATAGCAGTGCGCCACTGAGGATGTCTGAGAGCCTCGGTAACTGTACTGGGTTCGCTATCAGTATTACTAGAAGAGATGGCGGTGAAGGTATACCAAGGGGTGCTACGAAGGGTCCCATCCTTGGATCGAGTGACCATAGGATGGGAGGAAGAGGAGGGCGCAGCAGGGAGGGGAGGAATAGATGGAGGTAGTGAGGAAGAATTCGAAGGAACATTGCGGCGAACAAAGTGTTTGCCAGAGTATCTGTGAGGGGCATCGAGATCAGGGAGTGGTGGTGGGGGTGGTAACGATGGTGAAGGGGGAATAGGAGGTGTGGAGGTCGCGGGAGGAAGAGTGAGAATGGTAGTGATAGGATGAAACCAGAGAGAGGAGAGATCTTCAGATATGGGGGTAGAGGACGTGGACGTAAAGGGGAATGAGGTCTCATCAAACTGAACATGGCAAGAGACATACAAACGATGAGAAGTGACACCAGGTAGGCACTCTGAGTCAAGGAGTACCCAACGAAGACACAAGGGGTTGACCTATCTTCCAGTTTATGAGTAGTGTAGGGACAGAGATAAGGGTAGCAGAGACAACCAAAGACACGGAGTTTGGCGTAGTTAGGTTGTTGGCGAAAGATTATCTCAAAGAGAGACCGGTGGCTAAGTGTGCGAGATGGTTGGCGGTTAATGAGGTAGACGGCTGTGGAGAATGCAAACGGCCAGTAGTGCGTAGGCATAGATGCGTGATGAAGAAGAGCAAGGCCAGTCTCGACGATATGCCGATGCCGACGTTCAGAGTAGCCGTTGTGTTGGGGAGAATGAGGGGGTGAGGTAAGATGAGATATGACATGGGCCGAGAGATAGGGAGGCCAATGTATTCACCCCCGTTGTCAGAGTAGAGAGTTCGGAGAGAGACAGCAAAGTATTTTTGAGCGAGAGCACGCCAACGGATAAATATGTCATGTAATTGAGATTTTCGTTGCATAGAATAAAGCCAAATGTACTTGGAAGAATGATCAACAAAGATAACATAATATTTGAAACCATCGTGAGATGTAACTGGAGAAGTCCATACATCAGAAAAGACAAACTCAAGTAGACGAGAGGATTTAATACTAGAATTGTGAAAAGGAAGTTTTGTGACTTTTAGTGTATTGACATGCATTACATGAAGACTCATTGCTACTACTAAACGGTAGAGAGAACTTAGAAACTATATGACGACAGACGGGCCCGACAGCATGGCCAAGACGATGACGCTGGAAGCACGGACGAGACTGGATAGTAAGTGCCAGCGGGGGAGTGGAAGCTGGCTACTCATAGACTCCATCTTTAAGAGGAATGGTGAGGGCGGGCGCCCCCCGTGATTCAATCCTTCAAAACAAAACAATCAGAAGAGAACTCAGCAAGCAGATTATTAGAGGAACAGAGTTGAGAGACAGAAATGAGATTTTTTTGAATGGCTGGGACACAAAGAACATTATGTAAATGAAAGGTATGTGAAGAGAGAGTGAGAGATAGCGAACCAGTGTGGGTGATAGGTAAGCTCGTATCATCACCAATCATCACATCATCTCCAAGTGTGTAGGGCTGATGGAGTGACAGGTTGTCCAGATCAGCAGTGATATGATGAGTGGCTCCTGTGTCAAGAAGCCAGGATGGCGTGGGCAAAAGTCCAGACTGGGCAGTAGCAACATGGGCACGTGGAGTCCAAGGGAAGGACGGAGCTGAGTACCCTGAAGAGATCGAGCTGGGACGAGTGCCAGACGATCTAGTGGAGCCAAAATCGGTATTCTGCTGAAGCATCCAACCAAACTGAGAGCACTGGCGGATACGGTGACCCTGTTCACCACAACCCTGACAGAATCCAAGGAACGAGCGAGGATGGAGAGGTCCAGATGGAACTGATGGAGCATGTGGGGTCCACGAGGAGGCATATTGCTGATAGGGAGGTGGCTGACTGCTGATAAGTAGGGGTGGGTGATACTGGGGCTGCTGGGAGTGGCGGTTGTGCTAACCACGACTGCGTCAACGACCTCTCGGCGTTGGGAAAAATGACAAGTTGACCGAAGCAAGAGTGGATGAGGAGTTCGGCTGTACCTTGGCAAAGTACTGCTCATGCTGAGTGAGCTTCTGAAAGAGCTCTTCAAAGCCAGTATCTGTATCGCGGGCCTTTATCGCCGCAACAATGGGTAGATACATCTCATTCAGACCATCAAGAATCCTATCCACAACATCGGATTCGTCCACAGGTTTGCCAAGAACTTGGATGCTTAGGCATTCCAGAGAACCGCCTAACTATCTTATAAAGTACTACCCGTTTAAGATGTATGGTAGCTTGAATAATCGTGTATACGACTTTATGCCCTTGCGCCGCAAGTATGTTGCTGGACTGCGGTAGCCAAATGGTTAGCAGATACCATGGAGATAGAATCACAAGATAAACCACCAGAACTCCGTTGATCAGAAGTTTGTTTAAACACGGCCATAGGTACAAGACTACGACCAGCACTGATATCCTTTGTTTCTCTTATTGCACAATTTGAGAGAAAACTTTGGTATATGACTCTGCTTCTTACTCATCTACAAACTCCTGGGTGAATTAAGAAGCCCATTTGTAGATAACAAATTTCAAATGCCTAGGAGGTTTACTACTTTTAAGACAAGCTGAAAACACAAGTATTGATTAAAAAAAGTATTCTTGTTTCTATGAGTCCTGTTGCAGGTGACCAACTGGCAATTGCGGAAAAAAAATGATAGGTTCCCGGCCTTGGCGTGGGTGCTGTTATGCACTATTGTTCATCCTTATCGGGTCAAAATTGCAGTTCATCTAGGAGATGAGCTTACTGAAAAAGCAGGTAGTTTTGCTGGTCCATTTCCAGGTATTTGTATATGTAACTATTTTCTTAAGTGAATCATACTAATCAGTACTTCACTGATTTTGCAATTTCAGTTCTTAATAATCATGGTTGCTACCTAATTTTTCTGCAAATTATTTCATTCGTGGTTCTGTATGGGCTCTGATTCTAGCCCTTGTTTCCATTCTGATTTAGAACACAAGAACGAAATTGTTTATTTATTTATTTTTAAAACTCAGTTACTTCGTCCTCTATCTTATACCATTTCATTGTTCGTTTTGTATGGATCCCTTTTTGTGATGTACTTGCATCTTTGGTTGTCCAAACTTATTTTGGGATGACTTGCTATTAGGATCTTGACATAACACCAATCATTGTTGGTGCAGGCAGTTTGAAGACATTTTTCATAAATTCAGAGTGATGTCTTTAAGAGAGGATCACCAACATTTTCCCCTATGGCAGGGGTCATATGAATTATCAAATTTTGTTAAACATTTAGATCATTTTCACCTTAAGCTATTACAAATGATGGTCTTTGGAGGAAATGTAGCGACGTCTAGGAAAACTGACCTTGTAGGCTTGTATCGATTACAATAAAAGTACCCACAAGGGATGGCAATCGGGTGGGTTCGAGCCAAAATTCACCTTACCCGCCCCGACCCGCACCTGCATGCGGGCTGTACCCGCTCTACGAGAAAGCACTGCCCAGTTAAACCCATACCCGATCCGCACCCGTAATTCTTTGGCCCAATTTGGCCCTAACCCGCACCCGCACTATTGAATACCCTCTATAGAATTTTGTAATTGTATTGATATAATTCGTAATGACCTAGGCTATTACAAGAGCCTATATACTGGCAACCAATACTTGGTCAACAAGAAACATAAATTGAACTAGGTAATTAAATGATCTAAACTAGGAAACATAACAATATAAACGCCTAATATAGAAACTGAATATCCTAAGAATAATCTGCTGTAATAATAATATCTCTAACATCCCCCCTCAAACTCAATGTGCCAATGTTGAGTTTGCAAGTAGACACTAGAGCAGCTGAGGTTTTGTTCCTGTGCAAGCGTGAGTCCGACTGTGGGTTGGGTTGCCGCAAGTGCGACAAGCTCATATGGAAGAGTCCGACGACAGGGCTTCACTGATTTTCCGGCGTTCCAGAACTGCAAGGGCGAACTGGACCTGTGGACAATATGTTGTGACATGTTGTGTCGAGAGGAAAAAGAAAATGTTTTGCCACAGATTGTGTCGAGAAAGAAAAAAGAAATTCTTTTACGACAAATTGTGTCGAGAAAGAAAAAGGAATTCTTTTACGACAAATTGTGTCAAGAAAAAAGAAGATTTTTTTATGACAGATTGTGTCAAGAGAAAGGGATTTTTTTTTTCTGATGGCAGATTGTGCCCAGAGAAGAGAAAAAAAAACAATTTGACGACAAATTGTGTCGAGAAGGAGAAACAATTTTTTTTTTTTACGACAGATTGTGTCGATAAGAAGGAAAAAAAATACATGCCATGCCAGAACCAAGGCAATTGCGACTTGGACTTGACAGTCGGTGATTTGCGCCAACTTGCAGACGAGCGGAGATGGGGCTTCTTTCGCCGTTTGGTGACTGGGCGGAGGCCTACGAGAAGTGAAAAGGACCAGAAGAACCAGGAACGGAGGTCGCCGCTTGGAGGGAACGAAAGATCGATCCTCTTGAGCGACAACAATTCCGGTGTCTGACTAGTAAAAACGGCGTAAAAGCAAAGAGAACCTGCGCTGGGATTGCCGATGTTAATTCAACGACGATGGTTGGGTCGCAGCAACAACGAAACAAATAGAAAAGTTGGAGCTAGTTCCAGCGGACGGCTAGTGGTGGTGCCGGCCGCCAGAGGCGGAAGCGCGAAAATGAGGTCACCAAGAGTGTAGCCGCTCAGATACCATATAGAACTTTGTAATTGTATTGATATAATTCGTAATGACCTAAGCTATTACAAGAGCCTATATACTGGCAACCAATACTTGGTCAACAAGAAACCTAAATTGAACTAGGTAACTAAATGATCTAAACTAGGAAACATAATAATATAAACACCTAATATAGAAACTGAATATCCTAAGAATAATTTGTTGTAATAATAATATCTCTAACACCCGCTACTACCGTGATCTCGAACTAAATCGTTTTCCCTCTTTCTCTCTCACTTCATTACCCTCCATGATCTTCTCCCTCTCCCGTAATAATCTCTTTCTCCGTCTTTGTCTCACAGTTTTTTGGCGATTGAAATGAATCTAGACACTCTTCTTTGTGGTTTAATCACGTCTCATGAGTCCTTAATTATCTCTGTACGACTGTACCTCTTTATTTTTCCTAATCTATCCCTTAATCTTCTCTAACTGCTAGTCAAAATGATCTTATCTCTATCTCCTCGTCATTAATTTGAGTAATTATTGCTTGCTCCAAGAACAAGTATGACATGGTGCTCTAAGCAATACATCACAGGACACGTCAGGAACATGTAGGAATCAACTTTCTTTTGTCTGCAACTCATTCTCTTTCCTCCTGTGTCGTGTGTTGTATGGTTAGAGCAAATCCACATCATTTTCTCTTAGAGCAAACAAAATTTTCTTCATTAATTTAATCTCCCCCGTATCTCTCTCTCTCTCTCCCGATTTAGTCCATCAAAATTATCCTTTGAATTTCTATTTCTCCTAATTAATATCTTTAATACTATTCTTAATCATTATTACCCTATCTATCTCCCCCTCCCTCCCTCCCTCGTCGTATCTTTCTCCATTCTCTCTCCCTCTAGATCAACCATAGGCCTCTCACTTAGTCTTCTCGAGCAACTTCACTAGCCTACTGCATGATCGTCTCTCTCACGTCACCAATCTCTCTCAATCATGCAATCCTCTTAAACAAGAGCTATCACACAAACATTAAACGAGTTTGCTAAGTTTGAAGTCATCATTGAATTCAATGTAATCTTAATGCACATGTTGTAAACGAATGAAGCTTCTGCAGTTTAGTTCCATGGCAAGCAGTAGAACCCTACCCGGCCCGCACTAAACCCGCACATAGCCCGGAAGTATACTGCACTGTATCCTGCCCGCAATATGAAGGCACCCGCCCCGCCCCATACCCGATGTTTGCTGTGCTCAAAGAGTGCTTGGTATCGGCGCGTACGGGTTTTGGCCCGCTTCGAGGACCCGAATTGCCATCCCTACCCACAACTTCATGAAACTATACTTTAACCCCCACATTTAAGTCTAGGAAAACTACAAATACACACCCCCCAGTTAGAAAAGAATATTATTAACCCCAAATTTTAAGAATAATAATGCAAATACCCTATAAAAAATAGGGGTATTACACATATCCTGCTTCATATCCTATATAATCCAAACATGGTATTTCATATCCTGCATCGTATTTGACAGCACCCACACACAGACAACCAGCATATTTTATCAGGGCTTATTCGACAGCATTTATATCCTTGCTCGTATTTCAACATAAGCCTTATCCCCACATATCATATCCTCTACCCAAACGAGGCCATAATATAAGAGTTTGGTTATTTCTCCTAGACATTCATATATCAAATATTGTTTACTTACAAGGTAAGCCGAGCAAAAATGCAATTCATCTCATTCGATTTCGTAGGCAAACATTCTTATACAAAACTTGACTAGAAAGTAGACGTTTGGACTAAGAAGGAAGGTGGGGCAAAATGAGGGTTTGGGTGGCTAACATAGTGGGGATCTTAGATAAAACTTAGATAGAATTCGTTTTGGCCTAAGAAGGAAGGTGTAACAATATGTGTGTTTGGTTGGCTAACATAGTGGGAAATAAATGATTAGTGGAGGTAAGGGAGAAGTGGTTAATATATTGAAGGACCATATTAGTAGTATTAGCTAAAAGTTATTTATAATTTAAAGAAAATCGAACATTTTCAATTTATATATTGTAAAATTTTAGTTAGTGCTCTAATAATGTTAGTTAAATGATTAGCTAAATATCACGTGACACATTCTCAATATTTCTTGTAAGAGAATTTTATAAAATTCAGGACATAACCGCTAATAACATGGTTAAAGAAAATATGAAGTTATTGATCCAGCTCGCTAAAAGTAGAGAGCGAGATAACTATCCGCTAAAATAATGAGCGGAGTAGAAAGCCTATTGGAGACAATATTTTCCCCTTCTTATTTATATTTTAAAGGTAACCGCTATATAAATGACCTATTGGAGATGCTCTTAGGGGGTAGAACGTGGTGATTACAGCAAGACAAGTTAGATTATTGAATAAAGTAGCAGAAGCATAGATTGAAGCAAATGAAGAACGTAGCTGAAATGTAAAAGCGAAAATTCTTCATGCTTGGTTTAAAATGACTAATACAGTAGCCTATTAACATGTATGTTCGTTCAAGCCAATTTCTCAAATCTCAATCCCTGAAATTTTTTTTAGCTTTGCATCTCCATTATATGGAGTGAAGCGGTATAAGAATCATGGATTCATACAGAGCGAACTCCTTTCATCCCAATAAAAACCTTCCTTGATTCTACTAACATTTTTGTAGCCAACGTGTATTACAGGAGAATGAAACAGATGAAGGAAGGGCTTACTATTTATTAAGCTGCTTGGATACTTCATTATTCATTAAAATAACAAAGAAAGGGATTACAAAACTTTCTATCCCTTGGTTACTCAATACTCATGTCGGTCACCAATGTGTACTTAAGAGTTGAGATTACATAGAACTAATTTTATTGTAGCCAGACCAAGGACAGCAGCAGATTATATCCACTTTTGCTTACTAAGGACAACTAGATAGTCTCGGATATAGAGCCTTTAGTTTTAGGAACCAACAACATAAGATTTTGTATCACGCCTGAGATTTAGGGATGTCTGTCACTCCATGGTTCCAGTAATCGACACGCTTCCTTTGTTCAGTCATGCCAGGTAAACTTGAAGGAAGTTTGTGCTCCATATATAGATTCAGAAACTTATTTAACGGATGCAAAAACAGCTAATATGAACTTGCAGACCAAGCTCCATTAACTTACAGAGAAGGCTTCGACATCTAAAAGGTGAAGCGCATTCACCTGACAGCGTAACTTAGCCAGGGAACAATTCTACTATTTGTGAATAAATGAGCACAATATCAGTCATATCCCTGACCAAGTGAGAAACATCAACCACTTGAGAGCAAGTTGAAATATCAAAATATTGAAGATGCAATCTCAAACTCAGTTCACATGCTTGTACAGATCAGCCCAAAGGAACATCTAATTAAAAAATCAACTGAAGTAAGACTGATGGAATAGCATGTAATTAACACTAGTGAATTTTCATGACTGGACATTGTAGGCTTTAATTTTCTTCAGTAAAACATGTATTAGAGATGTGGGGTAAGGCCGTAAAGTAGTGGATATAATAACAGATTTTAGAAGCCATACCTTGATTTAATATTCAACACTTCCATATCACCTCCCATTACTGAATCCTTCAACGATATGAAGCTAGGAGTAAAGCGAATCGCTTCATATTCAGTCTTCAGACCACAGAGAACGAGAGGTTTATAAACAGCAGTGTCCGAGTTGTAGTAAAATACACAGTTGCTCGCAAGATGAATCACGAGTAAAGCTCCATTGCTCAAAGCAGTTAATGGTTCAAATACACCCGGAATCTCTATACCTTTCGGAGTTGAGGTTGTAAGACGGTGCTCCTTTGTCCAAGACTGTTGAACACCATAGTCTCTCATCACCCACAGAAGAAGTTCTTCACCAATGTGATGGCACATACAGAGGAAACCTCTCAATTCTCCAAGCGAGACCTCCTCAAACGCGCCAAAATCAAACATGTCAGGGTCACGTGGTGGCGGTGGGATTGGCTGGAATTCCTCACTGTCGAAGTTGAAGGCGATTATAACGTCTATTTTTTTCTCATCTAAATACAGCCAATGAACCGCTCCATTTAGATAAGTTGGGAACCCTAGCATGTTGAGTGAGGAGGGCGAGTCACCAATCATTCTCCAAGAAGTCGTGCCCAGTGTGTGTATCTGAGCCAATCTTTGTTTACGTACCCTTTGTCCCGTGATGGGTTCACTAGTCCATTGAGGATGCCATTTGTAGAACATCCTAATCACCTTATACTGGTTAGCTTGTGGACTGAAACCCAAAGCACAATCACTTTTAATCTTGCATCGCCAATCACCTTGTGTGAGAAGAGGAAGGTTTATGTACTCTCCAGTGATGGGGTTGCACACAGCAATAGGATCATTTTTAATTAGTTCAGACAAACAAAGCAAACCACGACATGAGTTCGCAATGCTGAATTTGTGTTTGCTGGGCCTCGGTTTGATGCTAATTTTTACTCTGGAACATATACAATATTCTGACCATAATTAGCGGACAGCGAATCCGAATCACACAATGGAATCTTCAACTTGGTGTCCAGCTTCATGTTGATACGGCCAGTAACCCTCGCAGGAGCTCCCATGAAAAGAGGTGATGAAATCTTGTGGCTCAACCAAGTAAAGGGTTCTTGAAACGTATTTTGATGACAATGATCGAAAGAGAACAGAGACTTGTGATTTCTCAAAATGCAGTTTAGCGAAATTGGGGTCAGCAATCAGACTGCCCCAAGTTTTGCACACACATTTGCAGACACGTAAACCCTTTACAGGGAGCCTAAGCAGGATATTATCCGATAAAAGCGAACTGGGGATTTCTAATATGGAACGACTAAAGTTCCTTTTTTATAAGAACACTGTATTGGGAGATCTGTTTTCTCAGAATCAGTTACTACTTCATCGCGCTTAACGGTGGTGGTATCGGAAACCCTAGTTTCAATTTCTCCGTTCATGGATCTACGGAGTAATTAAAGAACATAAACTGAAATCAAACAATGGGTTTCTTGTACAAGTCTCTTTCTTAATCAGCTAAGTTTTCTAAATGCATAATTAAAACATTTAAAAATATGGAGCTGAAGGCGGAGGGGCTATACTCTCAGAGATCAAGCCCGATAATACCTGGTAGGTATCGCATTCGCACTCAAAGCATCGATGTTGTCAAAAATTGCTGAAATTGCTGCTTTGAAAGATAGATTGACGGTCGTTCAAAGCTTGGGTTGCCGGAAGTGATCTGTGAAATGGATACGCAAACGGTGGTGAAGAACCTAAAT
Organism: Linanthus parryae; assembly: GCA_023055425.1. Classification (NCBI taxonomy): domain Eukaryota; kingdom Viridiplantae; phylum Streptophyta; class Magnoliopsida; order Ericales; family Polemoniaceae; genus Linanthus; species Linanthus parryae. The sequence goes on from JALGPY010000015.1 coordinate 3,602,873, forward strand.
AGCCAAAAGGAAAGTGAAGTGGTAGATCTCTCAAAGGCAAGTCAATGATGGAGGAGATCGGAAGTTATTTGTGAAATGGACGCCCAAACGGTGGTGAAGAATCTAAATAGTCAAAAGGAAAGTGAAGCAGTCGTATCTCAAAGGCAGGGTCAATGATGGAGGAGATCGGAAGTGATCTGTGAAATGGACTCCCAAACAGTGGTGAAGAATCTGAATAACCAACCAGAAAGTGAAGCGGTCGATCTCTCCAAGGCAAGTCAGTGATGGAGGAGATCGGTAGTGATCTACGAAATGGACGCCCAAACGGTGGTGACGAATCTGAGTTGTCAAAAGGAAAGTGAAGCGGTCGATCTCTCCAAGGCGGGGTCAACAATGGAGGATACTGGAAGTGATATGTGAAATGGACGCCCAATCGGTGGTGAAGAATCTGAAAAGCCAAAAGAAAAGTGAAATAGTCGATCACTCAAAGGCAGGTCAATGATGGAGGAGATCAGAAGTGATCTGTGAAATGGACGCCCAAACGGTGGTGAAGAATATGAATAGCCAAAAGAGAAGTGAAGTTGTCGATCTCTCCAAGGCAGAGTCAATAGTTGTGTTGGACAGATCGACAACTTCACTTTCCTTTTGGCTATTCATATTCTTTACCACCGTTTGGGCGTCCATTTCACAGATCACTTCTGATCTCCTCCATCATTGACCTGCCTTTCAGAGATCGACCATTTCACTTTTCTTTTGGCTTTTCAGTTTCTTCACAACCGTTTGGGCGTCCATTTCACGTATCACTTCCGGTCTCCTCCATCGTTGACCCCGCCTTGGAGAGATCGACTGCTTCACTTTCCTTTTGACAACTCAGATTCGTCACCACCGTTTGGGCGTCCATTTCGTAGATCACTTCCAATCTCCTCCATCACTGACTTGCCTTGGAGAGATCGACCGCTTCACTTTCTGGTTGGTTATTCAGATTCTTCACCACCGTTTGGGAGTCCATTTCACATATCACTTCCGATCTCCTCCATCATTGACCCTGCCTTTGAGAGATCGACTGCTTCACTTTCCTTTTGACTATTCAGATTCTTCACCACCGTTTGGGCGTCCATTTCACAAATAACTTCCGATCTCCTCCATCATTGACTTGCCTTTGAGAGATCTACCACTTCACTTTCCTTTTGGCTATTTAGGTTCTTCACCACCGTTTGCGTGTCCATTTTCACAGATCACTTCCGGTAACCCAAGCTTTGAACGACCGTCAATCTCTCTTTCAAAGCAGTGATTTCTGCAATTTTTGACAACATCGATGCTTTGAGTGCGAATGCGAGCGGTACCTACCAGGTATTATCCGGCTTGATCTCTGAGAGTATAGCCCCTCCGCCTTCAGCTCAATATTTTTAAATGTCATGTTTTAATTATGCATTTAGAAAAATTAGCTGATTAAGAAACAGATTTGTACAAGAAACCCATTGTTTGATTTCAGTTTATGTTCTCTAATTACTCTGTAGATCCATGAACGGAGGAATTGAAACTAGGGTTTCCGATACCACCACCGTTAAGCGCGATGAAGTAGTAACTGATTCTGAGAAAACAGATCTCCCAATACAGTGCTCTTCTAAAAAAAGGAACTTTAGTCGTTCCATATTGGAAATCCCCAGTTTGCTTTTATCGGATAATATCCTGCTTAGGCTCCCTGTAAAGGGTTTACTTGTCTGCAAATGTGTGTGCGAAACTTGGGGCAGTCTGATTGCTGACCCCAATTTCGCTAAACTGCATTTTGAGAAATCACAAGTCTCTGTTCTCTTTCGATCATTGTCATCAAAATACGTTTCAAGAACCCTTTACTTGGTTGAGCCACAAGATTTCATCACCTCTTTTCATGGGAGCTCCTGCGAGGGTTACTGGCCGTATCAACATGAAGCTGGACACCAAGTTGAAGATTCCATTGCGTGATTCGGATTCGCTGTCCGCTAATTATGGTCAGAATATTGTATATGTTCAGTCCAGAGTAAAAATTAGCATCAAACCAAGGCACAACAAACACAAATTCAGAATTGCGAACTCATGTCGTGGTTTGCTTTGTTTGTCTGAACTAATTAAAAATGATACTATTGCTGTGTGCAACCCATCACTGGAGAGTACATAAACCTTCCTCTTCTCACACAAGGTGATTGGCGACGCAAGAGTAAAGGTGATTGTGCTTTGGGTTTCAGTCCACAAGCTAACCAGTATAAGGTGATTAGGATGTTCTACAAATGGCATCCTCAATGGACTAGTGAACCCATCACGGGGCAAAGGGTACGTAAACAAAGATTGGCTCAGATACACACACTGGGCACGACTTCTTGGAGAATGATTGGTGACTCGCCCTCCTCACCCAACAAGCTAGGGTTCCCAACTTATCTAAATGGAGCGGTTCATTGGCTGTATTTAGATGAGAAAAAAATAGACGTTATAATCGCCTTCAACTTCAACAGTGAGGAATTCCAGCCAATCCCACCGCCACCACGTGACCCTGACATGTTTGATTTTGGCGCGTTTGAGGAGGTCTCGCTTGGAGAATTGAGAGGCTTCCTCTGTATGTGCCATCACATTGGTGAAGAACTTCTTCTGTGGGTGATGAGAGACTATGGTGTTAAACAATCTTGGACAAAGGAGCACCGTCTTACAACCTCAACTCCGAAAGGTATAGAGATTCCGGGTGTATTTGAACCATTAACTGCTTTGAGCAATGGAGCTTTACTCGTGATTCATCTTGCGAGCAACTGTGTATTTTACTACAACTCGGACACTGCTGTTTATAACCTCTCGTTCTCTGTGGTCTGAAGACTGAATATGAAGCGATTCGCTTTACTCCTAGCTTCATATCGTTGAAGGATTCAGTAATGGGAGGTGATATGGAAGTGTTGAATATTAAATCAAGGTATGGCTTCTAAAATCTGTTATTATATCCACTACTTTACGGCCTTAACCCACATCTCTAATACATGTTTTACTGAAGAAAATTAAAGCCTACAATGTCCAGTCATGAAAATTCACTAGTGTTAATTACATGCTATTCCATCAGTCTTAATTCAGTTCATTTTCTAATTAGATGTTCTTTTGAGCTGATCTTTACAAGCATGTGAACTGAGTTTGAGATTGCATCTTCAATCTTTTGATATTTCAACTTGCTCTCAAGTGAAGTGGTTGATGTTTCTCTCGCTTGGTCAGGGATATGATATCGTGCTCATTTATTTACAAATAGTAGAATTTTTCACCGGCTAAGTTACGTTGTCAGGTGAATGCGCTTAACCTTTTAGATGTCGAAGCCTTCTCTGTAAGTCAATGGAGCTTGGTCTGCAAGTTTATATTATCTATTTGTTCATCCGTTAAATAAGTTCCTGAATCTATATATGGAGAGCAGACTTTACCTGGCGGGACTGAACAAAGGAAGCATGTCCATGTATTCTTTATGTCCGAGACAATCTAGTTGTCCATAGTAAGCAAAACAGGATATGATCTGCTGCTGTCCTTGGTCTCGCTAGAATACAGTTGTTTCTATGAAATCTTAACTCTTAAGTAAACATTGGTGACCAGCATGAGTATTGAGTAACCGAGGGATAAAAAGTTTTGTAGTCCCTTCCTTGGTTATGTTAATGAATAATGAAGTACCCAAGCAGCTTAATAAATTGTAAGCCCTTCCTTTATCTGTTTCATACTCCTGTAATACATGTTGGCTAAAAAAAGTTAGTAGAATCAAGGAAGGTTTTTATTGTGATGAAAGGAAGTCGTAGCAATTCCTTGCTCTGTATGAATAATGATTCTTCTACAGCTTCACTCCAAGTAATGGAGATCCAAAGCTAAAACCAATTTCAGGGATTGAGATTTGAGAAACTGGCTTGAACGAACATAAATGTTAATAGGCTATGGTATTAGTCATTTTAAACCAAGCATGGCGAATTTTCGCTTTTACATTTTCAGCTACGTTCTGCCTTTGCTTCAATATATTCTTCTGCTACTTTATTCAATAATTTAACCTGTCTTGCTGTAATCATTCTAGTTCTGATTTGAAGTATTTTGTTGTTGGTGTAGGTGTAGGTGTGCGGTGTTCAAACTGCCAGGAGAAACAAAGGTTCTGTCATTGGAAAAATTAAGTCCAGACCTAGGGTTCTGATTCTCTCATCAAATGACAGATTCTCGCGACCAGTAGCAGTGATGGGAACATGGATGCAGCTGCGTGCTTAGTGAGAAAACTTTTTGGAATCGGATCTTGGGTTTTTGAGAAGGTACTCAGTTAGGGGAAATATGAAACCATGAGGCTGTGGTGGATTTTATTAGATCTGTTTTGTGATGTGTTTCCTTTTATGGAGCTCTTAATTAAGACATTCTGGTTTAGACTGTCAGTTGTATGCCTATATGTTATGATAACTTCAATTAAGTTTTCTTTTTTTTTTTTTTTTTTGAGGAAAATGAAGTTTTCTTTTGAAAAGGCTTGGAATCTTAATTGTGATAGCCACTGCCCTCCATGGTTTTTTTTTTTTTTGCTTACTCCTTACTTATCTTTGTCGGAGAAGGGAAATAACTTTTTTATTCTTATGCTGGAAGTCGGAGAGAAGAGAGTCTGAAAGGTATGCCTGAATCATATATCGAAGGTGTCTCCTTATAGACAGGATTATTTAGTAAATGCGATCTTTTATATGGTTTATGCAGGATTGTTGTTAGGGGTCTTCGTAATTCTAAACAGACACGTACGACGTGTCAGCAATGATGCTCTGCTACAAAAAGAGAGCCGAATATTTTGTCTGGCTGGAGATTATCTTCTTTACCTAGAAGCCTAGAAGTTGATGATAATGTGCGTAATGGTTGTTACTCCATACTCCCTCTGTTCCTCCAGGTTTTCAAAAATTATTTGGATATTATTTGAGCTTAGCGATTTGGTTAGCAAAACGATACAATAATTTAGTAATCTTTTCATGGTATCGTAGAGTAAACTTTGCTCTATAACACCAAAAGAAAAAAACAAATTATTGCTTTGTTTTGCTAACCTAATCGCTAGGCCATTATAATACCCGAATAATTTTTTGAAGAACCTGGAGGATGGAGGGAGTATGTTGCCTATTGAAGATGAGTTTGATTCAGAAGATTATAGGGCGGGCTTACGTCCAGTATGCTTTGAGGGACTTCCATTGTTTGGTGTCTTTAGTTGAATGATTATGGCTTGTAGATATGTATCTGACCTCTGTTCTGTGTACATAAATCGACCATGTTGTTCTATAGGATGTTATTTGTAGTTTCCCCCGTTCATTTTCTTGTATCAAGGCTTTCACCGTTCACCATTATAATTTGACCAGTTTGTAGCTTGGTAATGGTGAGAGCTCATGCATGGGATTGTACTCTGCTGCTTCTTGAAACTCTCATGTATTGGTCAGTGGAGTCATGGATTTCTGTTACTTTCAAGTGTGTGTCGATTGTAACTGTGACAGTATAGGCTTTAAAGAATTCTAAAAATAAAAGTTTGAGATTTAAATAGAGTACCCATTATTACTCGACACTACAACATCTAGTCCAATAAAATCTGGTTAATGCTTGGACTTAAATGAAGAATGGACTTATTTAAAATTTGTAAGTAACTAACTAAAAAAAAAAAAAAAACTAGTCAACCTTTTTTTTTTTTTTTTTTTTTTTTTGAAGTAGTCGTGTCCTTGTGCATGTTTTGAGTCTCTTGTTCTTCAAGAGTTTCTTTGTCATTGATCTTACTCTCTTACTCTTCCTTTCTTTAATCCTTGTTATTTCTACAGTCAATAGTATTCATGGAAAAACAGTTAGTAGCCCTTCCTTCTAGCTGTGATGTTGAGGGAGGGGAACAGACTAACACTGAAGTCATTGATAAGCTAAAAGCAGTGAAGATCTCCGAGTGTGGAGAGCAAGATGATGAATTGAGCTTCGACCTAGAGGATGAAGATCGGGTAACAGGGAAGCTGAATGCGAAGTTAGCCTTCTGGGTAAGATCATCACAAGCAAACCAGTTAACCTAACTGGGTTGAGAAACACTTTAACCTCCATCTGGGGAAAGCCAGAAGGACTATTTATTGAAGAAGTCAGGAGGAAAATTTACAAGTTCAGCTTTGCAAAGAAGGAGGATCTTGAGAGAGTCCTTAAAGGCCAGCCTTGGAGTTTTGACAATCAGTTGATTGTCTTTGCAAAATGGGCTTTATCTGATGACATTGATGCAATCCAATTTTCCGAATCACCCAACTGGGTTCAACTCTGGAACGTTCCTATTCGTTGTTTGAAAGAGAAGATTGTGAGAAAGTATGCAGGTAAGATTGGTGAAGTGATGGAAGTCCGAATTCCACAAAGAGCAGCAGAGGACGGTTAAGTTTGTTAGGGTGAAAATGGTGTTTGATATCTCTAAGCCCTTACCTAAAGGTTTCAAATTAAGACTTGTGGAAAATAAAGTTTGTTGGATCGAATTCAAGTATGCACGACTTCCTTTGCTCTGCAACTACTGCGGGATTATCGGCCATGATGAGCCGTGGTGTGAGAAAAAGCATGAAGATGTTGAACAAGGAACCGAACAGAACAAGGAACTGCTGACTGTCTACAAAGCTAAGCCTTCATCAATTCTCCTGGCGCCTTCGTTGCTCAGGCCGGTTCCTTTGAATGAAGTCAAAAAGTATTCGTCGCCGATCTCTTCTCCGGCAAAGGAATCTGAACAGTCAGGTCCAGTTGGTGGGAAAGACGTTGCTACCAGCTCTTTGGTTCCTGTGCAGGAGAAGGCTTTCTCTGGAAAAAACAACGGCATTGACAGAGAACTCCCTGGAGGGTGAAGAGGAAGCACGCTTGTCAGTTTCCAAGGAAATAGAGCGGGAAATTGAGAAAGGTTTGAAAGCATTCAATTATTTATCCCTTTCCAAAACACCTGATAAAGAAAGTGGGCCAGTCTCTGTTGAGCATAGTATTGATAATGGGTCTGTTAGTGAGAATTCATTGAAGCCCATTCCCACTTCACTGCAGAGCTCAAATATTCCTATAACCAGGAATGGCAACGGATCGGATCCGGATTGGATCAGGTCCTTCTCGATCCAGATCCGACCAGGAGAAATGGGATTCAGATCTGATCCAGATCCGTTCGGATCAGATCGGATCGGGTTTTCATTCAGCTGATCCAAATCCGATCCGTAGATCCATATAGTACGTAGTCGGATCGGATTCGGATCTGATCCCGCTCGTGTTTGCAATAAAATATAAAATATCACATAAAAAATAACCAATATTTCATACGCTAAGACATGTTCGTAAGTTATGAAGCGTAAGAAACAAAAGAAATAGCTTTTTAGGTTGGAGTTACAATAGTATTCTTCTTGTAAGTGTAAGGGGAGAGGTAATAGATGTATATTCGTAAAGCACACATATGCGTCAGATCGGATCGGGTCGGACCCGGTGGATCTGCCATCAGATCCAAATCCGTTCGGGTTTGGCTTTCCAGATCCAAATTCGATCCATTTTCAATTGGATCGGATTCGGATCTGATCCATTCGGCTCGGATCGCTCGGATCTCAGATCGGATCGGACCATATTCTCATCCCTACCTATAACTCGCCTTGAGAAGCCTAATACTTCTAAGGTTTCAAATTTTACCGAACTGCCCTGTCACTATGAAGTACTTGCCTCCATCCTCCTCTTTTCTCTTGTTGACCCCTGCTTCGCCAGAAACCCAAAACCCTAACAACTGTTCTGCGAACACAGTTTGTGGAAACTCAAAAAAATGGAAACGGCTTGCACGTGAAAAGAGAGAAGCACTGAGAAAGAGAGCCAGTGATTCCATAACGCACACAAAATTGAGGAAAATGGATGATGATCCTATGGAAGTTGAAGATCCATCAGATAGTCTTTCTAACAGCACTCTTGGTGACGGAAAAAAGCCTAGAACTCATGTCGCAATTGATCAACGGGTGGAGGAAGCCAGCTCTGAGTGGCCCCAAATCGCCAGATGAAGCTAATGGCCAGCAATTGTTAGGGCGCTGGAAGAGCCCTGACAATTCGTCAATACAAGAAGATGCTTCATCTTCATGCTCCGGATGTGGTTTTTCTCAGTGAAACAAGTAAGAAGACTTCTTTTCTCAGCAGAAAGTATGCAATTAGCCTATATATTAAGAATCTTTGGGTGGAGCCAAGAGGAATTGCTGGAGGTTTGGGAATTCTCTGGACTGCTCAAATAAATGTAAGAGTTATCAAGTTTTGTTCTTTCTTCATTCAAGCCAAACTATTTACAGAAGCTATTGAATGGGATGTTGTTTTTGTTTATCTTAGTACCGATGACAATTTAAGAGCTGTCCAATTTGCTCAGATTTATGATTTTGAAGCTTTGTTCTCAGTACACTCTGTTGTGGGGGGATTTCAGTGATATTGCTTATCCATGTGAGAAGAGAGGTGGTTCTGTAAGGGACTTCGATTCTTGTTTGCCTCTCAGAAACTTTATTACTCGATGTAATCTAGTTGATCTTGGATTCTCTGGCTATCCCTACACTTGGTGGAATAGGAGGAGAAGTTGGAATGGGATTGAGGAGAGGTTGGATAGAGGTCTTGCAACCTTGAGTTGGTTTAATCTGTTTAATAAGGCTTCTATTACTCATTTTTTGTGTTCAGGTTCGCATCACTGCACTCTTATACTTGACCTTGAGCAAGTTGTCACTCCTAGCAAGTTTTTTTCCTTTCATTTTGATCCAAGATGGATAAAAGAAGAAGGCATCTCTGAAATTATCTCTCAGGCATGGGGTATCAATGTTCATGGAGTGACAATGTTTAGGGTGAAAGCCAAGCTTAAAGAATGCAGGCATAAACTCATACAATGGAGTAAAACTCTCAACAAAGGCCTCTTCTCAAACATAAAAGAGAAGGAAGATGAAGTCAAAATCCTCAGAGAGCAAGGTATCCAAGCTGATGTTGATTTGCTGCATAATCTTGAGCTTAACCTTGACTCTCTATGGGCTGAGGAGGAGCAGTTTTGGAGATTAAAGTCCAGGCAACAATGGTTAGCTGCTAGTGATAAAAATACATCATATTTTCATGCCGCAGTTGCTCAGAGAAGAAGGAAGAATTGCATAAAAGGGGTGTCTGACTCCAATGGCACATGGTTGGAAGACAAAGACTCAATTATGCAGCAATTTACACACTACTATGGTAATTTATTCTCCTCCCAAGGTCCTAGTGTTACAACTCCAATAATCTTAAATATTGAAAGGAAAATCAGCCCTCAAATGAACAGCTTCCTCATTAGTGCTGTTACAGATGATGAGATTAAAAATGATTGTTTTTCTATGCCTCCTGATAAAGCAGCTGAATATGACGGTCTTTCAGCAAGGTTTTTTCAGAAATATTGGAGTATTGTGGGGCTTGATTTGTGTTGTAGTCAAGCATTTTTCAGAACTGGGAAGCTTCTCAAGAGCATGAACATCACTCACATTGCACTATTGCCAAAAGTCAAAGATCCCAGTGTGAAGGACTATAGACCCATAAGTCTCTGTCCTGTGGTGTACAGAATAATTTCTAAAACTCTCTCTAATAGGCTCTCCAAAGTTATGAGGAATCTGATTAGTGACAACCAAAGTGCCTTCATTGAGGACAGAGCTATTACTGACAATGTGTTGATTGCACAAGAAGTGATTCATGGTATAAATCAAGAAGGCAGGGGAATGAAGGATGGCTTGCACTTAAATTGGATATGGTTAAGGCATTTGATAGAGTAAGTTGGGAGTACTTAGAGAAAGTCATGGAGAAGATGGGTTTCCATCACAAATGGATTAAGTGGGTAATGACCTTTGTCAAGACATTTAGCTTCAGGTTAATTATAAATGGAGAGCTGAGCAATTTAATTACCCCAACTAGAGGCATCAGGGAGGGAGATCCTCTATCTCCATATCTATTCACTCTTTGTGCTGAAGGTCTGTCAGCAACCCTTGGACATTTTGAGCGGAAAAAGTGGATATCAGGGATCAAACTGTCAAAGTCATGTCCCAGCATCAGCCACCTCTTATTTGCGGATGATTCTCTTCTATTTTGCAAGACAACTGTCCATGAATGTAGTGCTATCAACATAGTGTTAAAGATGTATGAGCATGCATCAGGTCAAGCAGTTAATAGAGAGAAATCCCAGTGTTTTTCCAGCCCAAACACAAGCTCCCTTCTCAAACAATTTATTCAGCAGTTCTTGAACATTAGCAAAGAGTTCAAAGACACTATGTACCTGGGTTTGCCCTCTCTAATTGGAAGATCGAAGTCCCAAGCTCTTAAATTTGTCAAGGAAAGAATAATTGAGAGGTTATTGGGGGTGTAAAGAAGCTTTTCTAAGCACAGGTGGTAGAGAGATCTTAATTAAATATGTGCTTTCTTCATTACCTACTTATGCAATGTCTTGTTTTTTGTTTCCCAAAAAACTTTGTAATGAGATTACCTCTTTGATATCTAATTTTTGGTGGGGAGGCAAGAGCTTGGATGACAGAAAAATTCACTGGAAAAGCTGGGATTCATTATGTGATGACAAGGATGTTGGGGGATTGGGATTGCACTCTTACAACCTTGCTCTTCTTGCTAAACAAGCTTGGAAGCTTGTTGATTATCATTCCTCTCTTTTCAAGAAGGTTTTTAAGGGGAAGTACTTTCCCAACTCTTCCTTTTGGCAAGCCAACATTCCTTCTAATTGTTCTTGGGCTTGGAGGGGCATTTGTGAGGGTAGAAGAGGCTTGAACCTGGGCTGGAGGTGGAGTGTGAGGAATGGTGCTAAAATCAGAGTTTGGGATGATCCGTGGATCCCAAAAACTGATAGTTTTTATGTGAACTCTTTCGTGCCTCCAGAGTGCCCTATTCGGAGAGTCTCGGATCTCAATGATCATGAGACTAGAAGTTGAAAATCTGATATTGTGAAAGGCTTATTTAATGATGAAATTGCTGCCACAATCTTAGCAATTCCTGTCACTGGAGCTGAATGTGAAGACAAAGGGTATGGTATTTCTCCTCTAAAGGCACTTTCACTGTTAAATCTGCATACAAAGTTATTAGAGATTATAACAAGCAGGTTTTGCTGCAAAATCAAGATGCTCTATGTTCAAATCAAAATATTTGGGGCAAAATTTGGCATTTAAATATTCCTAATAAAGTCAAGCACTTTTGGTGGAGGGCTTTGCAAGGTGGGATCTCAGTTCTGGCTTCTCTTGTATCAAGTGGTTGTGAAGTTGATCCTATATGTTCTAGCTGTGGTGAAGCTTTTGAAATAGAGAAACACCTCTTGTGGACTGCAGCATATCAAGTCAGGTCTGGTCTCTCTCCCCTTTTAGATTTGTTGCTGCAATGTCCAAATCTTTAAATTTTCTTGAATGGTGGTTCTCAATTAATGAGGAGATGGATAATGCTACGGATAAAGGAATTGCTCTTGGCATCTTTTTATGCTTATGTTGGGAAATTTGGCGGGCTAGGAATAACTGGAGATTTAACAAAACCAGGTGGAAGCCCCAGCATATTGTTTCCAAGGCCATCTCTAAATTTTATGAGTTTCATGATATAAACACAACTGTGAGTCAATCTCCTCAAAAGAGTCAGGATGTTGTTTGGAATTATCCTACTTTTAATGGGGTGTTGATTTACACGGATGCTGCAGTAAAGATTCAGCTAAATATCGGGAGTATTGCTGCTGTTTTTACTAATCAGTCAGAAGCTAAAATGGGATGTTTTCAGAAAACCTTCAAAGGTATTATTAATCCTTCTATTTTGGAAGCCATTTCTATCATAGATGCTTTGCTTTGGGCTTCAGAGAAGAATCTATCTTCTGTTGATATTCTCTCTGATTGCAAGCCTTTAATTGACTATCTCAATGGGGTGTATGATTCTTTTTTTACAGATGCTCAACCTGTCGTTGAAGATTGTAAGGTTCTGGCAAAAAAAAAATTGTATTTGTTCCTTTTTCTTTGTTTCTAGAGTCCACAATGGTGTGGCTCATGGAGCTGTTAAGTCTGCACTCAGCCTAGCTGATGATGCTTTTAATTGGCTTGTCTAGCCTCTGTATCGGTTGGCTTTTAGCCTCTTAATGAAACTTCAATTTTTGGAAAAAAAAACTATATTTTTCTGAGAAATTAGTCAACCTATATAATTTAACTAATTTGCGTTAAAAAAAAGAATTGACTAATTTAAATCCAATCTATATATATTAACCCAAATCTGACCAGAGATTCTCTCTTGCCTCTGGAACGGTGAAAACCCTGGCATCACTCTATGCGCTCTCGTCAGTGGAAGCTTGACCGATCAGTCGCCAGCCACCGCTGACATCATCCGCCATCTGCCCGTTGCTCTGCTTTTTCCACCTGCGTCAAGTCACGTTGCTTGCCTTCTGTAAGTTCTAAAGGGAGGGGGGGGAAGAAGAAGCAATGGATACAGTTTCTTCTAAAGGAAAGGAGGAGGAAGTTGTCTGTGGAAACAACAACGGATATCAAACAATGTACTACTGTTACTACTACTCTGGAGGATAAAATCAGCCACTTACCTCCAGAACTCATTGGTAAAATCTCTCTCTACTTCCCACAGCAAAAGAGGTTGTGGCAACATCCGTCCTATCATCCAGATGGAAAAAGCTTTGGACCTATATCACCCGCCTCGAATGCAACGACAGTAGCCCATATTTTCTTAAACCAAGCTACATAAGTTTCATGTACACATTCCTATTCTGCAAAACCACATATTTGGACTACTTGAGTGTAGTTGTCGAAAAAATATTAACAATTTACATTTGATGTCTTGGGTGTCTCCTGCCTTTCTGCTGGAAGTAAAAGAACTTGATCTCTACATTAATGATTCTACCCAATTGTTTCCTTTTCTTCTATTGTCTTGCAATAAAAAGCTGGCCAAGTTATTTATAAGAGGTGATTTTAAACTAGACGTCCCTGCAACTGTTGATTCCCTCAAAAGACTCATTCTTGGTTGCACTTCACTTGAACAACTTGAAATCTCCACTTTCAGTTCCGGGACGCCTCTGCCTCTTGTTGTAAAATGGTTTTCGAGACATGCTTTTGTTATCCAATTTCGGTCAAGTTAAAATCAAGAACTTGGATCAACTTTAACATATCCTTAAACTAGGTAACAAGGGGATCGATTAAAGATCTCAAACGTCGAAAACCATTGACGGGTGAATGAGAAATTAGGCGTTGAATTTGGCCACTTCATATGCCTAATTTTAAATGATCCCACATCTTGGAAACGAGGAAGAGAAGAGTAGTTCATCTACTCAAGGTTTAAGTACTAAGGGAACGCCCTTTGGGTGATACATTTTTGTGTAGGAGGGAGGACCTAGCTATAGTCCGAACCACCACACGCGCTTGCGCGCCGCCGCCGTCTGGGTCGGGCCGTGACGTGGCGCGGTGTGGTGGTGGTGGTTGTTTGGGCTTTATCTTTTTGGGCTAGAAACTAACTATTAATCCAGCCCATTAGTAAATTAATTTTATTAGTCTGAAAGTCCAACCCGAAACAGTTATAAACAGTCCCAACAGTTGTAACTTTTGCAACAGTTAAACCGTTGCTGTTCAAATTTGAACAGTCACGAACAGATTTGTAACCGCTCTTCTCCCTGCCTATAAAGGCAGCCTTCCTCTCTCACTTTATCCAATCCGAACTCCAGACAACAATTCTCTCACTTACTCACTGTTTCTCACAAAACAAAGTTCGCTTCGTCGGTACTGCAGATTGTGCTTTCGTCTGCAGTACGTGAAGACTTTCATCCTGGGGAGTAATTTGCCCGTGTCTGTAGATAAATAAAACTAAGCACAACCAACTGTGGGGGGCAAATATTACTTCACGGAGATCGTTCATGAACAACGAGACTGTCTTCCCTCTTACTTCAGCATTCGGTAGACTAACTATCTGTAAGTTTTATCGTTTCTGAATTTTCATTTTTCTGTTAATCTTTCTATTTCAGATTCTTCTTAATACACCTATCATCTTTCCAACAATCGTGAAGTAATATCTTTATAGGTGTTTAACAGAATCTGGTTAATACAAATTTGTTAACAGTATTATTTTTCTGTAATCAGATTAGTTTACAGTCTTGTTATTATTATTATTCTGTATTCTTCTCTTCTATTTTTTTTCTGTTTGCTGAGACAATTTGTTTCTTCAGCGACGTCATAAAGTGGGACTGAAACTCGTCCGACTAATCTGTCTAACATGGCGAGAGCGGCTGCCAGACCGGTTGTTATGGTCAACGCAAGGACGGCAGAAAAACCCGAAAAGCTCACAGGGATTGATTTCAAGCGTTGTCAGCAGAAAATGCACTTCTATCTCACCACCTTAGGTTTGGAGAAATACCTAAGGGATGATGCGCCTGAAACTCCACCAAGCACGGATGCAGAAGCACTTATCGCAGTTGACGCTTGGAAGCATTCTGACTTCCTTGCTAGAAATTACATTCTTAATAGTCTAGATGATCAACTGTACAATGTGTATTGTTCAGAAAATTCTGCAAAAGAACTATGGCTTCCCTAGAAAATAAATATAAAACTGAGGATGCGGGAGCCAAGAAATTTGTGTAGAAAATTTTATGGAGTTTAGGATGGTGGATTCCAAATCCATTATGTCACAGGTTCAGGAATTCCAATGCCTCATCCATGATGTGCAAGCCGAAAGCATGATTCTGCCCGAGGAATTTTTCGTTGCGGTCATGATTCATAAGCTTCCACCGGCATGGAAAGCATACAAGAACTACCTGAAACACAAGCGCAAAGAGATGAAGATGGAGGAACTAATTGTCTGCCTACGAATTGAGGAAGGAGGCCGGATCGCTGACGAAAGACCCTCAACAAGTTATCACTCAAGGATCAACATTGTGGAGGGAGGCCCAGAAAAGAACAATCTCAAAAGGAGGAAGGCAAGCGGCCCTTACGAGAAAAAGGGGTTCGCGGGAAAGTGTCTCATTTGTGGGAAAGTTGGTCATATGACGAAGGATTGCCGCAAAAGGAGAAACACTTTCAAGGGAAAGAAGCCGGAAGCAAACCTCACCGAAGGCAACATTGATAGTAAAGACTTTGTCGCCGTAATCTTCGAAGTCAATCTCGCCGGAGGAAATCCAAATGAATGGTGGGTTGACATCGGGGCTACTCGCCACATTTGCACCGACAAGAACATGTTTTCCGAATATGAATAAGTCGAGAACGAGGATCAACTCTACATGGGTAACTCGGCCACATCTTTGGTCAAAGGAAAGGGATGGTTGATTCTCAAAATGACGTCAGGAAAGAAACTTGTACTTAATGATGTATTACATGTCCCCGACTTTAGGAAAAACCTTGTTTCAGGTTCTGTACTTAGCAAAAAGGGTTTCAAACTTGTCTTTGAATCTGAAAAGTTTGTGTTAACCAAAAATGGGGAGTATGTAGGAAAGGGTTACTTGAAGGATGGGCTTTTCAAGCTCAATGTAATGGTCGTTTCCGCAATGAATAAGAAAGCAATATTTAACTATTTTTCGGAGTCTTCTCTTACTTCTTCTTGTTTATGGCATGGAAGATTAGGACATGTTAATTACGACTAAATTTGTAAATTAATGAATACCGATCATCTTCCAAAAAGTTCTATCGATGAAAATCACAAATGTGAAATTTGTGTAGAGGAAAAAATGACAAGACAATCGTTTCAACCGATTGGTACAAAAACAACAAGTCCTCTTGAACTTATTCACACTGATATTTGTGATTTAAAGTTTATCCAAACAAGAAGCGGCAAAAAGTTTTTTATTACCTTCATTGATGATTGTACCAAATATAGCTATGTTTATTTATTACATAGCCGAGATGAAGCATTGGATGCATTCAAACAATTCAAAACTGAAGTAGAGAATCAACTCAATAAAAAGATTAAAATACTTCCAAGTGATCGAGGAGGAGAATATGATTCTCCATTCGCAACAATATGCACTGAAAATTGAATAATTCATCAAACTTCAGCACCATATACGCCTCAACATAATGGAGTGGCAGAAATGAAGAATAGGACCCTAATTTAAATGCTAAACGCATTATTTTAAGTTCGGGTCTACCACAAAACTTGTGGGGGATCACTATTAACAGCCAATTACATTCTTAATAGAATACCTAAAAAGAAAATGGACAAAACTCCATACGAGTTATGGAAAGGGGGTAACCCTCATACAATCATCTAAGAACTTGGGGATGTCTTGCGAAAGTGGCTACTCCATTACCCAAGAAAGTAAAGTTAGGTCCAAAGACAATTAATTGCGTCTTCATTGGGTATGCATTAAATAGCAGCGCCTACCGTTTTATGGTTCATAAATCGAAGATTCCGGATATTCATAAAAATACCATCATCGAATCGGCACATGCGTCATTCTTTGAGGATATCTTTCCTTATAAAGAAATGAAAACGCAATTATCTTATAAACGGGCGCATGACATAGATTTTGAAGAAAACCTAGAAGAAGAGCCTAGACGAAGTAAAAGGCAAAAATTTGTTAAAACATTTGGTCCGGAGTTTCTTACCTATATGGTAGAAAATGATCTTGCGACTTACAAATAGGCTATGTCAAGTGTTGAGGCACCCTATTAGAAGGAAGCGGTAAAAAGCGAAATCGAATCAGTTCTTCATAATAATATGTAGGAATTAGTTGATCTTCCTCAAGGATGCAAACCATTGGGTTGCAAATGGGTATTGAAGCGAAAGCTTAAATAGGATGGTTCCATCGACAAGTATAAAGCTAGACTTGTCGCAAAAGGATACAAACAAAAGGAAGGCTTAGATTTCTTCGACACTTATTCCCTGGTCACTAGAACAACATCAATTCGAATGTTAGTTGCAATTGCGGCAATTTTTAACTTTGAAATTCATCAAATGGATTTCAAAACGGCATTCCTAAATGGAGAATTCGAAGAAGAAATTTATATGGAACAACCTGAAGGGTTTCAAGTTCCAGGGAGCAAAAACAAGTATTGCCGGCTAAATAAATCTTTATATGGATTGAACAAGCACCCAAATAGTGGCATGAAAAACTTGACAAAGTTATGTCAAAAAATGGTTTTAAAACCAATTAATGCGACAAGTGTGTATATTCTAAAACCAACACTGATGGGTGTTTCATCATATGTCTATACGTTGATGACATGTTGATTTTTGGATACGTGCTGAAATACCCCGTTTTGTGACTTTGGGTATTTTGTGATATTATTAGATGTGTTAGGGGTTAAATTTTAATGTCGGGAGTTAATTATTATGGTTTGCTAGCATTTGGGGGTCTTTGTGACTTTAATCATAAGTTTTAGTTCCTTTATGATATTAGGGGGGAGGTAGATGTCTTTTTACCTAAACTTGTGGTGGGAAAGTGTCTTTTCCCACAGTCTGGTAACATATATTGACCAAATTTTCTTCATACGTGAAGTTTCCAATTCCATCGGGTTTCCTTCCAAATGAGTTTGATTTTTTTTCCAACTCTCATCAAACCCCTCAATCTCTCTATCTCTCTCTATCTCACGTCTCTCACTCACTCTGCCGAACCCCTCTCACTCTCTCTGCCATCTCTCTGCTGACCCAAAGCAGCAGCAGCGGCTCCAGCCACCACTTCCGCTGCCGTCTCTCTCTCTCTCTCTCTCTCTCTCTCTCTCTCTCTCTCTCTCTCTCTCTCTCTCTCTCTCTCTCTCTCTCTCTCTCTCTCTCTCTCTTCTTCTTCTCTTCTTCTCCTCCTTCTCCGTCCGTGTCTTCTTCTTCTTCTTCTTCTCTTTGCTGCGATTTCTTCTTCTCCTTCACATCTTGATTTCTTTATCTTGCTCTTTTCCGGCAGCCTTGTTCACCATCGCCGCCCTCATCTCCGCTACTCAATCTCTCAAATCCCTCACGTTCATGTAAGTAGCAAGTTGTTCTTTAATTTCAGATTGTAATCACTCTTTATTTTAGATCATTATCATGTTATTCTTCATGAATCATCATAATCTTTCATGATCATATCACACCCATAAACCCTAGTTGGTGTAGGAAGTAAAAACAAGTTGAAACAATAGGATTAACTAGAAGTTATCACTTGTTTGATGTGTTGGGTTGGTAAGGCGAGTTGTAATCACCGGGTAATTGAATTGGAGTTGAAATCGAGACCGTTAGGCACTTAATTTGATGATCTAGAGTTGATATACAATATGCCCGGTCTCTAAAAGGGTTGTAATTTGCCGCTATAGGGCTGTTTTTAGTCGCCAAAAGTTGCTGAAATTGTCACTAATACTGGTGGGTTTATTAAATAGTGTCTAGACATGGAAATTAGTTGGATTTTGGGAGTTTTAACACTCGTTTTGTGGTATTGAACCGAAGTATATGTTTTTGAGAGGATTTGTGAGTTGTGACTAGTATATTGTGAATCTGGTTAATTGGTAATCTCATTGTTCAAATTAATTAGCCTATTGGATGCTAAACTTGAACCGGCTAGTAGAATTGTGTTGTCGACCTAGAGCCAATCACCCTAATCACTTGTGTATCGGGTTTGCCATGGAACATTAGGGGGGTGTTAGAATCATAAACCGTTGAGCGTCATATGCATGTAGTATAGTTAGCGCTTATATTACTAAGATGTTATAATTGATTAGAGTATTGTTAACTTGTAGGCGACGAATTCACAGACGACGGGTACGTTGAGTACTACGATTGAGTCGCCGTAGTCGCTTGCAATTGAGGTGAGTAAACATGCGAGGCCTGGTGTGCCTAACTCCCTTCGTGTCGAATGATTTCTTTTTACATGTCTCAAAATGAATTTATGTGTTACGTACCATTCAAATATCTGATTTTACTTGCCAAATATTTTTCTTGAAAATATCTCCAAGATTATAATAATGGACGATAACGTAAAGTGGAAGAGTTGTGCGGGGACCTTTATTATTGGTTACTATTGGCATTGGGCGTGTTGATTTCGGTCTTCCGTTCAAGTTATTTTATTTAATCCGGTTGCAAGTACCCGGATAGCTCCCTGTACTCACTCCTCTGGCTGCTAGAGTCTTTGGGGGGTGTCGACACTTAAGGTCTTGGATGCTTGCGAGATGGTTGGTTTTCCCCCGTCACAACAAATTAATAAGATGGTTTTGGTTTTGATTATATTAATGGAAAAGGAATTAATATGTGGTTTTGGATTTTCCCCTAATGGCTAATGAATTAGTTTGGAAATATTATGGTATTGGGAACTCACATGCTTTTCTTACAAGATTCAAACTTTACTTTCGCTTTGTTTGAAATGAACTCCTACGCGTAAAATTTGTTGCTGTTTTTATAACTTGTCTCATCATCATTTTACATGCTTGGGTGTTTGCTTGCTAGTATTTATTGCTGATTTTGTACTGTGGTGTTTCTTTTTATTTCTTCACCACAGGTCTAGGTGGTGAGTATTTGGCTTAGCGGAGGACGCGTTCCATCACCAAGTTCACTAGTCATTTTATTTCAATAATTAGAACTCGTTTGGTTAGTTGTTTATACTTTAGTTTGTTCTATGCCCGCGTTTGAGGCACGGATAATTGAATTGTAATAATGTATTGTTTTAAATACTTTATGGATTTTTTGCTTGAGAACCACTTTTTAATTTCCTTGTATCCGGGTTTAATCTCGGGTACGGACTGACACCCCCCGAGCCTCCGGCTTGGTCATTTTGGGGGTGTTACAGGTGGTATCAGAGCGGGCAATCCAAAAAGAAAATCAAAACATGCTGGGGTATCTAAAATGAACATAGGAAAAGTAATTAAAATTTGACAAGCCGTTGGGGATTTGGGTAGTCTTGGATAGGACTATTATGTGTGTAAGTGCTTAGAAAATAGGATAGAAAGCAAGTACACCCACCCACCCACTCCTAACTAAGAGCTTTGGCCTACCCGAGTAACTATGTGATCAATGTTTTGGGGTTGTTTTCAAAAGTCTTGTGATTATAAATTGAAGTTTTGGGAATATGTATTTATTTCATGAGAAAAGTCATTTTTTTACAATATATACTTTGCGGAGTAAGAGACTTATGGAGTTGTTTTCTTTTGTAGATGGCTAGAACCAAAACAACTGCAAGGAAGCGTATATTGCCAGTCGATATGCACCCGGTTGTGACTCCTTGGGTCGAGACTGAGGATTCCCGACGTTTCGTGATCGCGTCATTCAGTTTTTTGAGCATAGGTTCGTTGCATTCGAGTTTCCTCGGTACCGGAATCCGGCTTTTCAGGCTTGTTGTATGGTGAAGGCGCTTCCTATGGGGCCCATGTTTGGAGACATAATAGCGAAGTATAGCAACATTATGGACAATTTCAACCAAAAGAATGATAGGGATTACCTCTACCAAGGTGAATGGAGGGTGAGCGCCGACTTCATATGCAAATTGTTGATGGAGGTTCATGTAAAATGGCAAGGCTACACGGTGATTGAGGTAAATTCTAGTGAAGTCAATGAGGTGATCAACATAGAATCCAGTGATGATGAAGAGGTTGAAGAAGACCCAATGGAAGATGATGAAATTGAGGAAGAACCCATGGAATATGATGAAAGCGAAGAAGACCCAAGTGAGGGTGAAGAGTTCGAGGATGATCCCAATGAAGATGTGGAGTTGGATGAGAGCGATGAAGACGAGGATTAAGCATGTTAGAATCCTTTTATTTCCTAGACATTGATACAATTTGAATTTGTTTTGTTTTGAATAAGGCTATGATGCCAAACAATACTTTGAGGTTTCTTGAATGATTTTCATCTAGCCACTTTTGGGCTAGAGTTAAATTCTTAGCGATTTGCTTTAAGGATGATGAATAATACTCATGTTTTGAGGATCCGATTTGGGAGTTTAATAAATTTAGTTTTCTGATTTTGGAGTATGAGTTGATGAATTAAGATTGTCTTGTGTTTTGTTATCATTGATTAAGTGCATAGAAAGTGTTCATGGAGTTAGCACGCGAAAACTTTGATTTTGGTGTTGTTTGAATCTGCGCAGCAGTGGGTTTTTGTTGTAGCTGACGTATTTAATTTTGGATTTATTTTTATTCTGAATTTTTTCCAGAAAGTATACATACCCAGTTATCTCCCATAAAAGTTTTATCCCTATATGAGTTCTGCAGACTTAGATACAAATTTTCAAAGTTGGTTGTGTAGTAGCAGAATTGCAAAGTGACTAGCTGTAGAATTTTTTATGTTTACCTATCTTTCTGACCTTGTTTGGTTCTCAACTTTTTTTCAGTTAGTAGACACGTATGGCTAAATCTGGGTGAAAGCCTAGCTCATTTTGAGGAGTTTAAGTCAGTTTAAGACCTTTCAAAATCAAAGTTTCTGTTCTGGTTGTCTGTGACAGCAGTTGTAGTATTTTCGGCACAACTTGAGGTCTACAATTTATTTAGAGTTGATTATTCTTGATTATGAAAATAGACTCAAATAGGTTGTTGCACACCAAAATTCATAATTTTTTCTTGTTCAATTTATCATTTTTCCAATTTTTGAAGAAGGACAAAAAGATGAGACGCGACAAGCCTATGTGTAAATGCATGTTTAATTGAGTAATTGATGATCAATGTGTGATATTACTTGCCTAATTGTGCGTTACATGCCATGTATTCATGTTTACTTGTACTTCATGATGATTTATAAATAATACAATATGCTATTGTGTAGGGATTATGACTGATAGACCACATCAATAC
Source organism: Linanthus parryae (assembly GCA_023055425.1). Classification (NCBI taxonomy): domain Eukaryota; kingdom Viridiplantae; phylum Streptophyta; class Magnoliopsida; order Ericales; family Polemoniaceae; genus Linanthus; species Linanthus parryae. The sequence continues at coordinate 3,624,511 of JALGPY010000015.1, forward strand.
TACACCAGGAGAAATCGTCAAGTACCGATGGCAGCCCCAAACAACAATAACAACCTGGAGCATTTCTTTGCTCAATTTGCTCAAATGGCTCAGAACATGAACCAGGTAGAGCTGAATGCAGCCAACTGGGTGAAGAAAGTGGCTGACATGAAGCCTGGAAACTTTACAGGCAATGAGGATCCAGTTGAACTTGAAGACTGGATCGATGAGATGGACAAGGTCCTTGAGTTGGTTGAGTGCCCTGAAAATCGCAAGGTCGTTTGCGCGACATTCTACCTGAAGAATGAGGCAAATATATGGTGGAGGAGCACGCGTCAGACCTTTTTGGCTCAACCCAACTGCAATTGGGAGGCTCTTCAGACTGCACTTCGCACTCACTTCTATCCGGCTCATGTCCAGGATCAGAAGTACATCGAATTTGTGAATCTGACGCAGGGGAATGGTTCTGTGACCGATTACTTCAAGAAGTTCATGGAACTATCCCGATTCGCAGGTCAGCTGATGCCTGATAAGGCGACCAGGGTTAGGAAATTCAATTCAGGTCTGCAACTCCATCTGCAGAAAAACTTGATGTGCAGAACGTATGATACCCTTCAGGAGGCATATGATAGAGCTGCAGCTTTTGGCGCATTCAAGAGGCACAAGACGAGAAGCTCGGAAAGCCCAAGATTGAGAGCGCGGGGGCTATGGCAACAATCAGGGTAGGAACAACCAGAGTAATCAATACAAGAGGTTCAAGCCCAACCAGGGAGGAAGTAACCAGGGTCAGTACCGTGGTAACAAGCAGAACAATGGAGACGAACCACCTTGCCGATACATCTGCAAGAAGTGTCAGCAGAATCATCCTGGAAAGGACTGCTAAGGAAACCTTGTCAATTGCCACAACTGCGGCAAGAAAGGTCACCGTGCTTTTGAGTGCCGATTGCGACCAACTGGAAACCAACAAGGGAACCAGGGAGGAAATTATCAAGGAAACTGGCAGTTCAACAAAAACAATCTGGACGGAAACAGGAACTATGGGAACTACATCAACCAGAATAATGGGGGTAACAATTGTGGCAGGAAGCAGGTGAACAACCATGGTAATGAGAGGAACAATGGAGTTCAGAACAGGAATGGGAACAACAACACTCCATCTAATGCCAACAACAACAATGGGACTGGTACAGCAGGAACCACAGCGCAGAACGGGAATGTTGCACGGATTGCTATCATGAGCAGGACTGAAGCAGAAGCAGCAAATGGAGTAGTCTGACACGATTTCTCATGTGTATACGCAAGTGCACGGTCGAAATAATAAAGATGAGTATTAAGCTCAGGTTGTCGAACCCACAGGGACAGTCTTGAGATTATTTAGTTAAACAAACTAATTCAGAGTAAAGTAACTGGAGGAAGAAGTTGTGATTTAAGAGTTTGTCGCCCCCAAACAAGCGACTGAAATTCAAATTACAAATTAAAATAATATTTTTATTATCTTCTGTCGATCTCACGCAAATCTACGTTTCGGTCTACTTCGGGTCCTATCGGTCCACCTCCATCTACCGCTACGTTCTAGTCAACTAGCCAGGTTCGCTCACCGGGTCTTGTCAGTCCACCGATTGCGCTAGAACTAACTATGTATAACTGAAACAACCCACGCACATTCATTCAAGTCTCTATCTCCTATCGGTCTCAAGAAACTACGAGAGTGTCAACAAAGTTCTTCACGAATTCGGGTTTCGTTCACTGTCGCTCAACCACCTAGATAACTAGTAAGTAGGGTGATCAAACCATACAAACCATGAGTTAAGAAACAAGAACTTGTTGAATTAACTAGACCAATACGTGGAATTAAGTTCAAGACATGAATCAATTCACAAATCCGAAAAATCAAAACAAAACTCTAGTTCTCCATAAACTATCTAGCTATGAAGCTTAGCTAGACATAAATACGTCCAGCTTTACAACGTTCTCCATGAAATTGATAAAAAGAGAGAGATGGGATCACACGTGAAAACAGAGCTTCCTGTTCTTTGTCTTCTTCGTCCTCTTTTCTCTGCTTCTTTTCCCGTTGAATGGCCTGAATATCGAATAGCTCCCTGTCATCTAAATTAGATCCGTAGCTCATTGAGTGGTAAAAACAGTTTTCGCGCTTTCACCCCTCCAATATTGTTGGAGACTTCATGATTGGCCACCCTCTTTAAAAACCCTTGCCGCAGCTTCTTCTTTTTATTTTTCCATTTTAATTGCACTAAGCCCCTGCCAAATAGCCTCGGTTTCTTCTCCCATTAGGTCGCGCGATCAAGCCTCTGGTCGTGCGATCTGATTCTCCTTGAGGCTGTGATCGCGCGACCAGATGCTTTAAACGCGCAAAGCAGTTTGTGTTGTTATTTTCTTTCTTTCTCTGATCGTGCGATCAGAGCCTCCAATATCTCTTGCGTTCTTTCTTCTATTCTTATTCGTTTTTGCGCTGCTGTGGTTCGACAATTGGGTCTGGTATAGAGGTACTGTTGCAGGTTGTAGTGAATTGGTTGTAAGGTAGTATAGGTGGTCTGGTTGTGGATGGGTTTATTTTGGGATGAAGGGGAAGGTTCATGGTTCGGTATTCATGGAGAGGATTGTGTCTAATTTGGGGAGATAACATGTGGTATAGGGAAGTTAGTTTTCTTGGTTGTTATGTGGGTTGTGGAGGAGAAACCGTGAACTGGTAGTGTAAGGATTGGTGTGGGTTTAGAGGAAATCAGGTCTTAGGCCATGGTGATGGGTTATTTGGTTCAGGTGGGTTTATGTTTCTGTTTTGTCGTGGCTAGGGGCTGAGCAGAGGGTGAATGTATGATGGTAATTGGGTCGTTGGAGGAAACTGTAATGTAGTTGGAATGAAGATGAATAAATTGGTTGAATTGCTAATTGGGAGTGCAGGTGGTTAATTGGTTCGGTGGTGAGTATTGTATGGTGTATTGGTGTTGAAGTCAGGTTGGTTTGGAGTAATGGAGGTTGGTCTAGTGATGGTGAACGATGGCTTTTGATTTGAGAGTAACCGGAGGTGATAATGGTTGTGTTTTGTATTGAATTGGAGAGGCTTTGGGTCTGGTTTTGTTAGCAAGGCAGTGGCTGAGATGATTAATGGTGGATGGTAGGTAAATGGAAGAAATGGAGGTAATGTTGGTAGTTGAATTGTTGCAACAATTTGTTTTTGTTTGTTCAATTGGTGGGTTATTGTAGGTTGAAGGCAGTGAGTTAGAGGTAGAATGGTTGGCAAGTTTCAGTGGTTAGGAGGAGTAATGCATGTAGTGTTGTTGTGTGTTTTGGTAGTGAAGTAGCAGAGAGGTGATGTAGCTTGGTTTGTGTGAAAGTTTGGTGAGTGATGAAGGGTTAGGCAGTGGAATAGGTGATGGTGTGGTGTTGTTTTGTATTTTCTGAAACCACCATAGCTGCAGCTACTTCCCCCTTGTCTTTTTACCGACCAATTCCGAGTTTTGCATCAATTTCCGAAGTTCGTTCTCATTCCCGTTCCACGCTCCTGAGCCTCCGGTACCTGTGAATCACAACACTAACACACCGGGTGTAAAATGTGACATAAATAGCCCAAATACACTAGAAAATGCCCGGACTAATCAAAGAAGCACAATAAGCTCTAACTCACAAATAACTCAAGATCATAGCGTATTTCTCAAGTATCATACCCAGAATCACGCAGAACAATGAGAATTGAAGTGTAAATATAACACCGTAAATGGGGTTATCAAATACCCCCACACTACCTTTTTGCGCGTCCTGAGCAAAATCAAAAACATCCTCACACTACGATATTTCGATCCACCATTTTTCATATAACTCTTTAGCCATGTGACACACACGACTATGCAATCTACATGCTCTATACAATGCATCTCGATTATTTCACAATGCAAAAATTGAAACAACACAATTTTTTTCTTTTTCTTTAGAGATTGGGCAATCTCGCTATCACTAACCAAACTCATCAAGTCCTCACTAGTCTCTTTCGAAATTCCACAACCAATAGCAAGAAATTTGAGTAGAATGATCCTACGCACAAGTTCACTAAGGGCTCCCCAAACATCCACCAAACTCAAACCTAGATCCGGGCACGTCCTTTAGCTCAGAGGGTCTAGGTATCTTTTGTACTAAGATAGTCTTTCGTCGCCAAGTCATTTTAGGTTTTCAGACCCTCTTAGCCGTGATTGCATTGAATGCAAATTGTCCCAGTGACGGGAGACACAACTCCGTGTAATACGGCTTGACTTTATTTTTCCTTAGAAGCTCTAATTGGTTTGAATCTAAATTCCCCGCACGAACTGAGGGACATTAGGTTGTTCACCGTATCTAGTCCAAGAGAATATTTTGATTCATTTTGTTTTTCATTCTCTTCTAATTTTTTCAACCGTGCATTTAGAGAAACCAAGTGTGTGCTTTTTCGGTTAACTCTTGAAATCTCCTTAAGGGATGGTGGTGTACACTCCCTAACTTCACTTAGGCTAGAGCAGCATACCACATGGAACCGACTTTACACGAAGGTCCACCCGAGATTTTAAGAGGCCACAAGTTTCCACTCGAAAACAGTATATTCAACTACCTCGGGTATAAATCTTCCTAGCACAATAAAGGAACTAAAGGTATGCCCTCGTCTACTTTCCACATTTCCCTGAATACCTGGGACATCCTTTCGTGAAACAGGTGCGCAAGATACTAAAAATTAAAGTTATTCCTACTACGGCGCTTCCTATTCTCATAGACTCTTTCACTAAACTCTCTTCGGTTTCAAGCTTCATCAATTGCCCTTATTCTCAAAATTTTAATTTTTATGGATTTTTCACTTTCTATTTCTTTCTATTTTTTCATAAACTATATATGGAATGGCCAACTCGACTATCAACAAAACTTGGGCAGGGTGACTCAGTAAGATAAACATGCAAACAATGCAGGGGAAAAAAACCTAACACAATACGAAAAAATATTTAAAACACTCTACACTAGTCACACTACTCACAATACTACACAATCTTTATGTAACAGGCTAAGCAAACAGACATGGCTAGAAAAATATACACAACCCCCCCCCCACACTTAAGCATTTCGTTGTCGACGAATTTAGAGATATAATAAGAGGACTTATCGCTTAAATGTGTAGGCGGTGGATCTACACAATTACTGCTCAAATGTAGACACTGAGAGTAAGAGATACCTGAGGTGCCCCGAACTACATGGGCACTGTGTCCGCGAAACTGCAACAAGAGGGGGTCTTGTGGACCGTTGCCAGTTTCCCGCTGATGAAGATCATCTGAGCAATTCCCAAGCTACACCATGCTACAATGTGACTCCCTTAAGGTCATGTGTGCCTCGCACACCGGGGTAGATTGCTCCATCCTGCAACAATGAACAAAAAATCCCCAACTCCCTCAAGAGTCCCCATGTAGGTCAAATTTACCATGGCACATTGGGGTAGATCCTTCGCTAACATTACCTACAAAACTAGACAACTCATCAGTCTCTCTCTCACCTCTCAAAATAAAATATGTACAACTAAAACAAAAAGAAAACAAATAACATCCCACTCTAATGTTGGGTTGCCTCCCAAGAAGTGCTTGTGAGTTAAGGTCGACGGCCCGACCATGTTACCTCTGCCACGTCACGAGGGTGGTCTGGCACATTGTGGCTTTTCCAGCTTAGCTTTCTTGTGTTGGATTTGAAGCACTGCTTCATGTGCGTGCAACGCTGACGGCTTATTTCTTTCCCAGTAGACAGGTGAATCCCCTTGCGACGATTCTGGGATTTGGCGCTTCACTTGTACAGAAAATGGCACCCCTGGATGATACTCCCATGAACATTGGGGTGATGGTTTGAAGACCCGAAAAGTCTCCATGTCATAATGTACCCTCATAATTAGTTCTCCATTCTCTACGTCAATGAGAGTACGACCAGTCGTCAAGAATGGCCTGCCCAGAATGATAGGCACATCACCCGCTGGCATGTCTAGTATGAAAAAGTCAGCTGGAATTATCAGGCTCCCAAATCTCACAAGCACATCTTTTATCATCCCACATGCTCTCTTGGATGATTTATCTGCAAATTGGAGAGTGATCCAGGTTTTCGGAGGCTCCCCCATACTTGACTTTTTTAATACCGACAACGGCATCAAATTCAGGCTCGCTCCCAGATCATAGAGAGCTTTTCCAGTGTAGGCATCACCCAATGTAGCTTCAATGACGAAACTACCCGGATCCTTCTTCTTCTTAGGCAGTTCATGCAAAACACATAAACTAACATGTTCATTTAGGTTCACTCTCTGGAACTCATCCACCGATTTCTTTCCAAGGACCGCATCCTTAATAAATCGAGCATACTTAGGCATCTTTTGAAATTCCTCAATCAATGGGATATTGATATGCAGTTTAGAGAAGACATTCAAAAAGCGTCTGTATTCTTCTGAATCATCCATCTTCTTCCTAGTACGTAATGGGTATGGAAGTTCTGAAGACGAAGGAGAATATGAAAGTGGTACCTGAGTATGCTCCTCCTCGGCTGGTGGATTCATGCCATTTGATTGGGGGACCATGACAGGTGTCTTCTTAGAATTAAAGACTTCATGTTCCTTTGCCTTTGAGGCTTCTGCTCTGGCATGACTCGGATAAGGAGGGTACTTAAGTGCAGTACGGCTACGAGTAGTGATGGATAGAGCATGTCCCTCAGACGTGTCCACAATGTTGCACAATGCTCTTTGTTCAAGTTGTTCCTTAAGATCTTTTATTTTTGCTTGAGCTACTTGAAGTGAAATTGCAACATATTTAACCTGTGTGGACATGTCCATAACTTGCTGAGTCATCATCTTTATTATCCCTGTCATCTCGGTCAACTTTGAAGATGGTACTAGATGTTGCTGATGCATCTCTGAAACATTCGCTTCATGCACTGCCTCCACCGCATTCACCTGAGCTGATTGCCACTGAGTTATGTTTCATCAGTTCTTGTTGCTGGTACTCATAATCCAAGCTCTCATCTTGCTCAACCACACGTCTCATCAACTCATATGCACCCTCGATATCGCATTTGAACAAGAAGTTGCCCCCAGCTTCTCTATCCATCTTATCTCTATTGGCCTGTCCAAGTGAATCATAGAAGATCTGGATTATCTGTCTCTTGTCAATACCACGGTTGGAACATTTACGTAGCAAATGATTAAAGCGCTCCCATGCTGCGACAAGTGATTCTTTCTGATTTTGCCTGAACATCCAGATCGAATTCTGAAGCTGAATCACACGTGAGATAGGATAGAACTTACTCATGAACTGTACGACACACTCTTCCCACGTTTTGGTTGAACAGGAAGGCATAGAGTCTAGCCAATCCATAGCATCTCCCTTGAGACAATGAGGAAAGAGCATCAATTGGAGCGCTTCAGATGTGACCCCACTATATCGGATTAGCCCACAGTGGCTCTGAAATCTCCCAATGAATGCATGTGGGTCTTCCTTGTCTCTCCCAGCAAAAGTACACTGGTCCTGAGCAAATTGAATTGTGCCCAGCTTGAGATAGAAGGTTTCTGCCTGAATTGGTGGCACCACAATTGCTGGCTCCCTTCTTTTAAGACTGCCTCAAATGCCTGAATTATTGCTTTCCCTGAACGATTGTATGGCATTGAGTTCGGGTGCAGTCTAGATGTTGTTGCTAGTGCTTTCTCTACAGCTTCAGCCACCAAAGCTTGTAGCTACTCTGTGGTGAGGCTAATCTGCCCTTGACCTTCCGCCATAGCTACGTGAGAAAACAACACTAGCACACCCGTGAGGTAAACAGATAGTAACAAAAAGAAATATAAAATAAAAACTCTAAACTAATTTCTAAGTAACCAATCTACCGCTGTCCCCGGCAACGGCGCCAAAAACTTGACACGATTTCTTACGTGTATACGCAAGTGCACGGTCGAAGTAATAAAGATGAGTATTAAGCTCAGATTGTCGAACCCACGGGGACAGTCTTGAGATTATTTAGTTAAACAAATTAGTTCAGAGTAAAGTAACCGGAGGAAGAAGTTGTGATTTAAGAGTTTGTCGCCCCCAAACAAGCGACTAAAATTCAAATTACAAATTAAACTAATGTTTTTTTATTATTTTATGATTAATACGAAAATGGAGAACACTAGATAGTTTTAGGGTCCCTAGGGTATTTAGACAATTCTGGACTATGATTTGAAACACTCTACCTACGTCTAGTCATATCGGTCACACTCATTACGATCTTCTGTCGATCTCACGCAAATCTACGTTTCGGTCTACTTCGGGTCCTATCGGTCCACCTCCATCTACCGCTACGTTCTAGTCAGCTAGCGAGGTTCGCTCACCGGGTCCTGTCGCTCCTTCGATTACTCTAGAACTAACTACGTCTAACTGAAACACCCCACAAACAGTCATTCAAGTCTCTATAACCTATCAGTCTCAAGAAACTACGAGAATGTCAACAAAGTTCTTCACGAATTCGGGTTTCGTTCACTGTCGCGCAACAACCTAGATAATTAGTAAGTATTGGGTGATCAAACCATACAAACCATGAATTGAGAAATAAGAACTTGTTGAATTAACTAGAACAATACGTCGAATTAAGTAAATACGCCCAGCTTTACAACGTTCTCCATGAAATTGATAAAAATAGAGAGAGAGAGACGGGATCAAACGTGAAAACAGATCTTCCTGTTCTTTGTCGTCTTCGTCCTCTTTTCTCTGCTTCTTTTCCCGTTGAATGGCCTGAATATCGAATAGCCCCCCGTCATCTAAATCATACCCGTAGATCATTGAGTGGTAAAACCAGTTTTTGCGCTTTCACCCCTCCAATATTGTTGGAGACTTCATGATTGGCCTCCCTCTTTAAAAACCCTTGCCGCAGCTTCTTCTTTTTATTTTTCCATTTTAATTGCACTAAGCTCCTGCCAAATAGCCTCGGTTTCTTCTCCCAGTAGGTCACGCGATCAAGCCTCTGGTCGTGCGATATAATTCTCCTTGAGGCGGTGATCGTGCGACCAGGTGCTTTGATCGCGCAAAGCAGTTTGTCTTACTCTTTTCTTTCTTTCTCTGATCGTGCGACCTCTCCCACTGATCGTGCAATCAGAGCCTCCAATTTCTCTTGCGTTCTTTCTTATCTTCTTCTACGTTTTTTCGCTGATGCGGTTCGGCAATTTGTTCTTGTATAGAGGTACTGTTGCAGGTTGTAGTGTATTGGTTGTAAGTTAGTAAAGGTGGTCGGGTTGTGGCTGGGTTTATTTTGGGATGAAGGGGAAGGTTCATGGTTCGGTATTCATGGAGAGAATTGTGTCTAATTTGGGGAGATAGCAGGTGGTATAGGGACGTTAGTTTGCTTGGTTTTTATGTGGGTTGTGGTGGAGAAATGGTGAACTGGTAGTGTAAGGATTGGTGTGGGTTTAGAGGAAATCAGGTCTTTGGCCATGGTGATGGGTTATTTGGTTCAGGTGGGTTTATGTTTCTGTTTTGTCGTGGCTAGGGGCTGAGCAGAGGGTGAATGTATGATGGTAATTGGGTCGTTGGAGGAAACTGTAATGTAGTTGGAATGAAGATGAATAAATTGGTTGAGTTGCTAATTGGGAGTGCAGGTGGTTAATTGGTTCGGTGGTGAGTATTGTATGGTGTATTGGTGTTGAAGTCAGGTTGGTTCGGAGTAATGGAGGTTGGTCTAGTGATGGTGAATGATGGCTTTTGATTTGGTAGTAACAGGAGGTGATAATGGTTGTGTTTTGTATTGAATTGGAGAGGCTTTGGGTCTGGTTTTGTTAGCAAGGCAGTGGCTGAGATGATTAATGGTGGATGGTAGGTAAATGGAAGAAAGGGTGGTAATGTTGGTGGTTGAATTGTTGCAGCAGTTTGTTGTTGTTTGTGCAATTGGTGGGTTATTGTAGGTTGAAGGCAGTGACTTAGAGGTAGAATGGTTGGCAAGTTCCAGTGGTTAGGAGGGGTAATACATGTAGTGTTGTTGTGTGTTTTGATAGTGAAGTAGCAGAAAGGTGATGTAGCTTGGTTTGTGTGAAAGTTTGGTGAGTGATGAAGGGTTAGGCATTGGAATAGGTGATGGTGTGGTGTTGTTTTGTATTTTGTGAAACCACCACAGATGCAGCTACTTCCCCCTTGTATTTTTCCCGACCAATTCCGAGCTTCGCATCAATTTCCGAAGTTCGTTCTCATTCCCGTTCCACGCTCCTGAGCCTCCGGTACCTGTGAATCACAACACTAACATACCGGGTGTAAAATGTGACATAAATAGCTCAATACACTAGAAAACGCCTAGACTAATCAAAGAAGCACATTAAGCTCTAACTCACAAATAACTCAAGATCATAGCGTATTTCTCATGTATCATACCCAGAATCACCCAAAACAGTAACAATTGAATTGAATAAGTAGAAGTTAAGATCCTGGCTAGCACCTTGCCAGCGAATCTGATACAATTTGATCTTGGGGGGAGAGATGTTATATTGGGAATGGATTGGCTGGGTAAATATTGAGCAGCTATAGACTGTCACGATCAAAAAATCGGGCTTAAGGGTCCAAAGGGAGAAAAGGTTTCCTACCGTGGCATTACAAAGGAACCATGTATCCGACTAGTGCCAGCTTTGACCATAGTCAACCAAGTGAAGAAGGGGAGTAGTGCTTATTTGTGTTATATTCAAGACGTGTCTAAGAAGGAGAATGTGCTAAACGAGATACTGATAGTCAAAGACTTTCCCGATGTGTTCCCGGATGAGATTCCAGGAATGCCACCTAGAGGTAAATTGAGTTCACCATGGACTTAGCACCTGGAACAGCTCCAATCTCAAAGGCGCTGTACCGTATGGCACTGGCAGAGTTGAAAGAACTAAATTATCAGGTGCAAGAGCTACTTCAAAAGGGTTACATAAGGCCAAGTGTGTCGCCTTGGGGTGCGCCCGTATTGTTTGTGAAGAAGAAAGATGGAAGCTTGAGGTTGTGCATCGACTATAGAGAGTTGAACAGCGCAACGATCAAGAACAAATACCCTTTACCCTGAATTGATGACTTGTTCGATCAGTTGCAAGGGGCGAGTGTCTTCTCAAAGATAGATTGAGATCAGGGTATCACCAGCTTCGGATAGCCGAGAAGGACATCCCGAAGACAGCGTTTAGAACGAGGTATGGCCATTATGAGTTTATTTTTATGCCTTTTGGCCTAACTAATGCTCCCGCAATATTTATGGATCTAATGAATCGTGTTATGAGGACGTTTCTGGATAGGTTCGTGGTCGTCTTTATTGATGACATCCTCGTTTACTCGAAGAGCGAGGAAGATCGTCAAGAACATCTCAGGCAAGTGTTAGAAACGTTGAGACATGAGAAGTTGTATGCTAAGCTCTCGAAATGTGAGTTTTGGCTATATCAAGTTCCATTTATGGGTCACATAATCTCAAAGGAAGGGATATCCGTGGATCCAGGAAAGATTTCAGCAGTTAAGGACTGACCAACTCCGAAGAATGTGTCAGAAATAAGAAGTTTTCTGGGATTAGCAGGATATTAGAGGCGTTTTGTGAAAGATTTCTCGAAGATCGCTAGACCGCTGACTACACTAACCAAGAAGAGGGTAAAGTATCAGTGGAACAAGGATTGTGAAGAAGCATTCTAGACATTGAAGGAAAATTTGACTACAGAACCTGTGTTAGATTTACCCAATGATTCTGGCGAGTTTGACGTTTACAGCGAAGCATCGAAGAAGGGTTTAGGATGCGTGCTTATGCAGGAAAGAAGGGTTATTGCCTATGCTTCGAGACTGCTGAAAACTCATGAAGAGAACTATGCTACGCATGATTTAGAGCTTGCAGCAGTAGTCTTCGCACTGAAGATATGGAGACATCACCTATATGGGTCAGTGTGTAGATTGTATACTGACCACAGCAGTCTCAAATACATCTTCACTCAGAAAAAGCTAAACAACAAGCAAAGACGTTGGCTGGAGATCATAAAGGATTATGACTTGCGTATCCAGTACCACGAGGGGAAGGCAAACGTAGTAGCTGATGCGTTAAGCCGAAAATCGAGCCATACTTTAGGTGCTATGCTAGTTTTGCCAGACTGGCTATGCCATGAGTTTCGAAAGCTCGATATTGAAGTTGTAAAACAAGGTGGAGTAAAGAATATCCTTGGGAATATGACAGTCGTGCCAGATGTCTTAGAATAAATAAGGAGTAACCAGCCAGGAGACGTGAAGCTGGAAAGGATAAGGAAGAAGATTGTAGAAGGGCAAGCAAAGGATTTCAAGATCCATGAAGATGAAGTATCCGCTACAAGGGGAGATGGTGTGTACCACATAAGTGTGTGGAAACCAAGGAGAAGTTGATGCCTTAAGCGCACAACACACCCTACTCAGTACATCCAGGGGGTGACAAATTCTATAAGGATCTAAAGAAGAATTTCTGGTGGCCCAACATGAAAAGGGAGGTAGCAGAATTCGTGGCGAGATGTCTAACTTGTCAAAAGGTGTAGTTTGAACATAATAGAATGGGAGGCTTAGTCCAACCATTGGATGTCCCAGATTGGAAGTGAGATTCAATTTTGATGGATTTTGTGACTGCTTTACCGACATCGAAGAATGGACTGAATCAAATTGGGTCGTAGTTGACAGGTTGACCAAGACAGCAAGGTTCATTCTGATAAAGGATACATGGAATATGGAACAAATAGTCGATGCGTATATGAAGAACATTGTGAGGTACCATGGAGTTCCAAGCTCTATAGTTTCCGATAGGGATCCCAACTTTCTTTCTCATTTCGGGAAGGCACTCCAGGAGGCATTGGGAACCCAGTTAAAATTCAGCACAGCATTCCACCCTGCTACTGATGGACAAACCGAGATGATGATTCAGACATTGGAGGATATGCTAAGGGCTTGTGTTATGGACACTCAAGGTTCATGGGGTGATAGATTAGCTTTGATAGAATTCTCCTACAACAACAGTTACCACACCAGTATTGGAATGGCACCTCACGAGGCATTGTATGGAAGGAAGTGTAGAACACCATTGTGTTGGAGCGACATAAGCGAGACAATGGTAATTGGTCCACAGCTAATTGAAGAGATGACAGATCAGGTGAGACTTATCCAGCAGCGAATGAAGGCAGCTCAGGATAGACAGAAGTCCTACGCTGATCAGAAAAGGAGACCGTTGGAATTTCAAGTTGGAGAAAAGGCATTTCTTAAAGTTTCGCCTACTAAGGGAGTCATGAGGTTCAATCAGAAGGGGAAGTTGAGCCCGAAGTTCATTGGACCATATGATGTCATAGAGAAGATTGGGGAAGTGGCTTATCGATTGGATCTACCATCAAATTTGGGTCGTGTTCACAATGTATTCCACGTATCTCAGCTAAAGAAGTACGTGCCTGACCCATCTCATGTATTTGATCCCGAATCGCTAGAATTGGATCCGTCTTTGAGTTATGAGGAGCATCCTGTTAAGATTCTAGACACTAAGACAAGGGACACCCGCAACAAGAGTGTCAAGCTTGTAAAAGACTTATGAACAAATCACCTCACTGAAGAGGCAACTTGGGAAGCGAAATATGATATGAGGACGAAGTATCCTCACCTTTTTGACGAGGTACTTTGAGTTCCAAGGACGTCACTCCTCTAAGGGGGAGAGGATGTAATCCTTCGGTTTTTAATACAGTATTCCTTATAGTATATCGCATATCATTCATGACCTTAGGGTTGCATTTAGTAGGTGTACCCTTGAGTGGAGGTTTATACCTTGTTGGTTGTTGAGGATTTGGTTTAAGCTTCGAGGACGAAGCTCTCTTTAAGGGGGGAAGGATGAAATACCCTGTTTTGTGACTATGGGTATTTTGGGTATTTTGTGATGTTATTAGATGTGTTGGGGGTTAAATTTTGAATGTCGGGAGTTAATTATTATGGTTTTATAGCATTTGGGGGGTCTTTGTGACTTTAATCAAAAGTTTTAGTGCCTTTATGATATTGGGGGGGGGGTAGATGTCTTTTTACCTAAACTTGTGGTGTCTTTTCCCACAGTCTGGTAACATATTTTGACTCAATTTTCTTCATACGTGAAGTTTCCAATTCAATCGAGTTTCCTTCCAAATGAGTTTAATTTTTTTTCCAACTCTCATCAAAATCCTCTATCTCTCTCTATCTCACGTCTATCTCTCACTCTTCCGAACCCTCTCACTATCTCTGCCCTCTCTCTGCCGACGCAAAGCAGCAGCAGCTGCGGCTCCAGCCACCACTGCCGTCGCCGTCTCTCTCTCTCCGTGCAGGTAAATCTTTCTCTCTCTTTTCTTCTTCTCTTCTTCTTCTCCTTCTCCGTCCGTGTCTTCTTCTTCTTCTTCTCTTTGCTGCGATTTCTTCTTCTCCTTCACATCTTGATTTCTCTTTTCTCTTGCTCTTTTCCGGCAACCTTGTTCACCATCGCCGCCCTCATCTCCCCTACCCGATCTCTCAAATCCCTCACGTTCACGTAAGTAGCAAGTTGTTCTTTAATTTCATATTGTAATCACTCTTTATTTTGGATCATTATCATGTTATTCTTCATTAATCATCATAATCTTTCATGATCATATCACACCCATAAACCCTAGTTTGTGTAGGAAGTAAAAACAAGTTGAAACAATATGATTAACTAGAAGTTGCACTTGTTTGATGTTTTGGGTTGGTAAGGGGAGTTGTAATCGCCGGGTAATTGAATTGGAGTTGGAATCGAGACCGTTAGGCACTTAATTTGATGATCTAGAGTTGATATACAATCTGCCCGGTCGCTAAAAGGTTAGAATTTGTCGTTATAGGGCTGTTTTTAGTCGCCAAATGTTGCTGAAATTGTCACTAATGCTGGTGGGTTTATTAAATAGTGTCTAGACATGGAAATTAGTTGGATTTTGGGATTTTTAACACTCGTTTTGTGGTCTTGAACCTAAGTACATGTGTTTGAGAGGATTTGTGAGTTGTGACTAGTATAATGTGAATCTAGTTAATTGGTAATCTCCTTATTCAAAATTATTTAGCCTATTGGATGCTAAACTTGAACCGGCTAGTAGAATTGTGTTGTCGACCTAGAGTTAATCACCCTAATCACTTGTGTATCGAGTTTACTTGGGAACATTAGGGGGTGTTAGAATCATAAGCCGTTGAGCGTCATATGCATGTAGTATAGTTAGCGCTTATATTACTAAGATATTGTAATTGATTAGAGTATTGTTAATTTGTAGGCGACGAGTTCACAGACGACGGGTACGTTGAGTACTACGATTGAGTCGCCGTAGTCGCTTGAAATTGAGGTGAGTAAACATGCCAGGCCTAGTGTGCCTAACTCCCTTCGCGTCGAATGATTTCTTTTTACATGTCTCAAAATGAATTTATGTGTTACATACTATTCAAATATATGATTTTACTTGCCAAATACTTTTCTTGAAAATATCACCAAGATTATAATAATGGACGAAAACGTAAAGTGGAAGAGTTGTGCGGGGACCTCTATTATTGGTTACTATTGGCATTGGGCGTGTTGATTTCGGTCTTCCGTTCAATTTATTTTATTTAGTCCGGTTGCAAGTCCCCGGATAGCTCCCTGTACTCACTCCTCTGGCCGCTAGAGTCTTTGGGGGGTGTCGACACTTAAGGTCTTGGATGCTTGCGATATGGTTGGTTTTCCCCGTCACAACAAATTAATAAGATGGTTTTTATTTTTGATCATATTAATAGAAAAGGAATTAATATGTGGTTTTGGATTTTTCCCTAATGGATAATGAATTAGTTTGGAAATATTATGGAATTGGGAACTCACATACTTTTCTTACAAGATTCAAACTTTACTTTCGCTGTGTTTGAAATGAACTCCGAGCCGTAAAATTTGTTACTGTTTTTATAACTCGTCTCATGATCATTTTACATTCTTGGATGTTTGCTTGACAATATTTATTGCTGATTTTGTAATGTGGTGTTTCTTTTTATTTCTGCACCACAGGTCTAGGTGGTGAGTATTTGGCTTAGCGGGGGACGCGTTGCATCACCAAGTTCACTAGTCATTTCATTTCAGTAATTAGAACTCGTTTGGTTAGTTGGTAATAATTTAGTTTGTTCTATGTCCGTGTTTGAGGCACGAATAATTGAATTGTAATAGTGTATTGTTTTAAATACTTTGTGGATGTTTTGCTTGAGAACCATAACACGTCCAAACCACAAGTGTATGGCTTTCGGTGCAGTAATAATCGGAAAAGTCCGGATTTTCGAATCCCAAGAGACTTCTTTGTAAATTAGCTATTAGTTCTTAACCTTATGTGGGCAAGGCGCAATGTTTTGGTTTTAAAATTCTACTTAAAATAAAAGACAATTGTCTCAATTAATCGGTTGAATAATCTCACGATTAACAAAGAATGATTACGAAAGTTACTTAATAAGTGGACAAGTCAGGATATCTCTACGGGTTCACTAGGGAATTCACACCACTTATGATTTACGTTCATGCGACACGGATATTTTCTACTTAGCCAAACGAGCAATTTCACTTTGAAGATTCCTCAACCAAATTCTATATTTAAACTCTTGTACCTGATTCCTCTAGCCTACTTAAATTTAAATATGCATTATGATCTTGCTATCAACTCTTAGTTCTAGTTAACTAGCAAGATTCCTCAACCCTAGATTCGACTAGTGCAAGATTCAAGTTCAAGCAATAACTATTGATTCCTCTAATAATTATCACCTAGATCAATCTTATTGTGACGTCAAACAATACGAAAGATAAAATTACGCGTATGAATCAAGCATAACTAAGCATAAACATCCAATTAAGCTAATAAGCATGAAGCATAATCCACAAATCACCAAATATGGTGTTCAAAACCCTAGTTCCCTATGAGATATCCCGAATAGAGAGTTTAGCTACTAAAATACATGATCAAAGTACAAAGTTTCAACGATCATAAACAAAAACTAAAGAGGGGAAGAAGATAGAGAATCAAACGATGATCTCCAAGCTCCAAGAATGCTCCTTGCTCTCCAATGGCGTAGAATAGATGAGTCCTCCTGCCCTAGGTCGTTCTCTCCTATTAAACCCGTTCCTTCTTTTTAAGTTTTTAAAAATTACTCTTTTTACCCCCTTTCTAATCAAGTCAGATCCAATATGTGATCTTGTGATCACAATTTGTGATCCTAGGATCACCTTTTGTAGTTGTAGAGTCACGTTACTCTTCTATGTGGTCTTGCACTTTGATCTTGTGATCATAGGATCACCTTTGTAGGATCACAATGACCTTCCATGTGAGTTTGCTTCTTTTCACCTCTTGAAAATTTGGCTAAGTCTTTTTCTCCTCTTAGCTTCTCCTCTTCTTCTATTCTATCATGCATTCCTTGAGTTTCTTTCTTTCTGAAGTTCGCTTCCGCTCCAAAATCCGCACTCCACGCTTCCGGTTCCTGAAATCCACAACACGAACAAATACCGGAAGATCAAATGCGACAAATAAAGCATAAAACATGCATAAAACGCCCGGATTACACCATGAAGTCCAAATACTCAAGTATGCTCAAAACTATCGAAACTCGGCCTAAAACACACATAAATGCATCGGAAAGTACGCGAAACGACAAGTAATCACAATAGAATATAACTCCAATTATGGAGTTATCAAATATCCCCACACTTACCATTTGCGCGTCCCGAGCAATCTATCAAAACCGGCCATCATCTCCAAACTTTCTCCCCAACAAATCATGGTACGAGTCTAACTAATTGCATACTTTTCGAAACACCACTTGCATACAAACCAAGACTAGCCGACTCGACATAAACACGACTCAATACATGGCTCAACTATGCAACAATATGAAAATGCAATATATACAATGCACATAACAAAATAACACATTATTTTTTCTTTCTTTTTTTTTTGCGAGATTGGGCAATCTCAATTAGCTCAAACCGGTTTTCATGGAGTGAAGATCAATCTAGGAACAAGGCGTGAATTGCAACTAAACTCGACAACGAGAATTTCCCTAGTTAGTATAGAGATCCTAGCGTTACTATGCAAAGGAATACCTACCTCTTCGCATGTGTCGACAAAAGTAAGAGGCTACGCTAGGCTAAGCCACGTTAAAGGTCCGAGCTCCTACTCCGTTAACGGTTTAGAATGTTGAGGCTTAGGGACAAAAGGATAATTATGTAGTAACAAGTCCTAAGCGTCACATTCTCACATTAAAACCCCACATCTCACACACCCTCACCACGATGATAAAAACCGCAACCCGAAACTCACCGTCTCCGGCCCTCGATCCCCTCAAACCCCGGTACAATAACGATCTCCGTGGCCACCATGGCGATACGTGCACGAAATGCAAACCGTCGTCAACGAACTAGTAACTTTCCACCACTCAATTTCCAATAAGCTCAAATTTATTCCTTTATTCCATCTCTCCTTTTTTTTTCTCTTTGTTTTTTTCTTTTTTTTTCTTTTTTTCATCTCTCAATATAACAAAATGCCGCAAAAATATCCGAGTGGTCTTCCAATAATCAAGCAAAGCAAACATGTTAAGGGGAGGAAATAGGCGATCCAATGAATGTATATCACAAGTAAAATTCATCTCCCCCTAACTCAATGAAGTACACGGTGTCACCAAACAAAGCCGCCAAATAGTCAAAGCGCGTATGTAGGGATGTAGTCGTCAGAAGCTCAATCTCGATGTCCGTAGTCAAAAGTCGACATCCCCACACTAGAATGTAAACATGCCCTCTCTCAAGTAATCAAATGTATGTAAGTCTCGTGCCTAATCCAACCGATCCTCCTACACCGTAATGATGAAAAGAAACGATACCTAGCACGATCCACCAATTAAGATCAACCACCCCATTGTTGTGCGGATTAGACGTCACACACTCACGGCTCTCCACAACTGTGTCCATGGTGTAGTGACATGGAACACCGCCACACCGAAGTGCGCAAGCCTACTCACTCACCCTCGCATCCCCTCGAAGATATGTAATAATACGCAAGCGATCATGTAGAACTCACAAGTATATGTCGTACATCTCTCCCTCATCGAACCCCCTCAACTACGACCCCCTCGTGACGCACTAAAGTGGTGATTCTAAACGATTTATGATGAAGGCCAAGAATTGTCACCCTAGGTCAAGAGGTTATGAATAAAACCAAGGTTCAAATTGGGCTTTATAATGGTCCTACAAGGTGAGATCTATCAAGCAGTGAGTGCTCTAATACGCATCCTCGCACAGCTGTTCTGTGTGCCACTACGAGGCGGGCTGGCGACTACCTAAGACGTACACATAAACGTTCGGCTTGTTTAGCTCACACCTAGCTCAACTCTTGTAAAAAAAACGACACACACTTTAAATTTGCAAATCAAGTAAGTGTAATAAAATAGGTAGACATTCCCGTAAAGAAAGTCTCTCTATATGTACTAGGGGGAACTCAATTTGTCCTTCTCGGTCACAAGTCACGCCCTACGCCTAAACTTCTCACACTCCTCGATTCTACCAAATTTTAAGCTTCTTTTGATTGCCCTTTCTCAAATTTTTCTTATTATTTGTTTATTTTTCAAATTTTTTATTATTATTATTATCTATTTTATTTTGTATTTTTACTTTATTTATTCTAACTCTACATGCAAGGCCAGACGCGAAAGAAGACTCGAAACTGACTCAGTTTGGGTAGGTAGACTCAATTAAATAAACGTGCAAGAAACAAACACTAACACATATACATAACTAACATACACATTACGACACTAAAACTACACACGACACGGACCACTAAGACGACACAATACGCCCTAACAATTTATATGTGACAGGTTAATGCAAACACGGACTGGCTAGTCAAGATTAAAAATCCTCCCCACACTTGAATGCTTCGTTTTCCTCAACGAATTTAGAGATCAATCAAGAGGACTCGGCAATTCTAGTGCAAGGTGCGGTGAATCTACTCAGGGCCATCATCACCCTCTTCCTCAACTACTTTTTGTCTTCCTACATTCAAACTCTTGCGCCTTACTCTTCTTACTTCTAAACGGTCTCATTTCACAAGAAAGTAGCAATTCAAATTTAGAGATTATATTCGCTACGTGCACGTGACAAGGAGTGTTTAGTGAATCAAAGCAAGAAAACAATTTAGCATATTGGTCCTAGGACACTAGTCAATCGCCCCCAAACGTCGCAACTAAGCGACAACAATAACAAATTTGGGCTTTTACTCAATGTGCCTAGACTCGATAAAATTAAATTGCAAGAGAGAGATTAGCGATACCTGAAGCCCTGGAGTTCCGTTCAAACGGGGCTGAATCGACAAAATCAGTCAAGAAGGACCGTACAGTCGACTGATTTTTCGATACTTTTTGCGATTTGAGATTTTTAGCTCAATATCTTCTCCTCGTTGTCCCCGTCACAACCCCGCAAACGGTTTGCGCGAATTTCAACCGGTTGAGAACGAATTGACAAATTTGTGTTGAGAAAACCCTAGCCTTCACGCTGCCTCCCCCACACTAGTCTTCGCCAAATCTTCAAGATTGAACACGGGAGGTCGTAGCCGCTGCTGAGACGAGCATAACCCCCCAAAAATCCGGCGAATTCTGGTGATTTTCCGGTCGGCAGCATCCGTGAGGCGCTTCTGCGTGGGTCTTCTTCATCATGAGTTTGTTGCGTGGGTCTGAAAATCCGCGGTGAATCTTCACAATCGCCCCACCGCAGGCGGTCGACGCTGCTGAGCCGCGCAGAAAACACAAATTGCCGTCGACTGCCGATGATTTTCCGATCAGCAATGGTCGTCTGTGTTCTCCGCGTGGGTTTGCCGCACAGAAGCTCACGCACGATGCTTTTCCGTGCGTGTTTCTCTTCTTTTTTCACTTAAAAGGCTAAAAGAAGCAATTGCCCCCTTTTTTAAATGAAATTACGGTGAGACATAAGATGATCTTGCCATCACCCTTTTGATCCCACGATCACATTTTTGATCGTGCAAAAGCAGTTCCTTGCTCAAGAAAAGCCCCCTCCAATTTTTTGTAAGTATCAGCCGGACTTTTTTTTTTTTCCGTCTTGCAAAAAGTCTCTAGTTTGCGCCCCCGAACTCCGATGCATGCATATTATATACCGCTGGAAAGCTTGTTTCGCGCAAATTCTGATTTACACAAGTAACGCCAAATTGCCGGAGGAAAACTTCAAAACCTACGACCTCAAATTCCGTGATCACTACGTCGCTTTCTCGGTTTTTGTTCATTTCTTTCACATGCATCAAGAAGGGAGTCCGGATAGCGCCTGCAACCTGTAGGCTTGTAGAGACTCAATTCAAATGTGAGATTCTCACTCTCTCACCCCTCAGATAAGAAAATTGCACTGAAAAACGCACACAACAGTATTTTAAACCCACACTCTACACTAAAGCATAAAAATACGTTGGGTTGCCTCCCAACAAGTGCTTGTAATTTAAGGTCGACGGCCCGACCCACTTACCTCAAAAGATGTTAAGGAGGTCTAGCACGACGTGCCTCCTCCTTCAATTTCTTGCTTTTGATTTTATGCACCACATCATGTGCACTCACCACATTTGGCTGCTTCTGTGATTCGGGTGGATCGGGATGCAAAACTGTAGGCAACCCAAGAGAAGGATCCACACGATATTCTCTAAACTTGATCATGGCCAATTTATTCTTCCCCTTGCTCGGAACAAATGCCTTGAACACGAGTGATGAGTCTAGAGCCTTGATAGTCAACTCCTCAGTCTCTAGATCCACATTAGCGCGCATTGTCTTCAAAAGCGGTCTTCCAAATATTAGTGGAACATCGCGATCCTCCTTGATATCCACGATCACGAAATCAGCTGGAAATACAAAGGCACCCACTTTGACTAGCAAATTCTCAATCACCCCATTTGCCGTAACTATAAAATTGTCTGCCAATTGCAGACCCATCTTCACAGGGTTCGGCGCACCAATGCCCAATCTCTGAAACAGAGACAATGGCATGAGATTAATACTCGCGCCCAAATCACAGAGACCATGTGTATGATATCCACCCCCAAGAGTGCAGCCTAAAATGACACTGCCTGGATCTCTCATCTTGGGAATGTCTCTTTGTATGACAGTGCTACACGCCTCTGTTAGCTTTACCGTGGCATAGGGTTCTATGCTCTTCTTACCCCATAGGATTTCCTTCAAAAACTTCTTATGCCTGGGCATCTGAGCAGGTGCTTCTACAAGAGGAATGTTGATATGCAATTGTTTAAATATATCCATAAATCTCCCAAAGTGTTCCTCATCATTCCTCTTTATTGCCGCCGGATATGGAATTCGTGGCTCATAATTAGCCGGATCCGGAGTGCTCTTGGACTCTTCTTTCTTCTCAACCGTGTCCTTTGATTGGGGAATCACAGCCTTGGGCAACTCTTCACCCAATTCCTTCTCTTTAGCTTTTGTAGCTTCGGCTCTCGCATGGCTAGGATATGGAGGATCCTGAGTAGTCACACCACTTCGAGTAGTAATAGCTTTGAGCTGCTCAGTAGGAAGAATGGTATTGGAAGGAAGCATACCTGGCGGGAATTTAGCATTCTGATTGGCAATCTGCCCAATCTGAGTCTCGTGGCTCTTTATTGTTGCTTGTATTGAGACAATCGTGCTCTCCATCCTGTCTTGATTAGCTAGTAACTTTCTCAATAAAGCATTTGTCTCTTGCTCTCCTGGTTGCTGAGCATGTTGCTGTTGAAATTTCCCTTGAGCTTGATACTGAGAATTCGGCTGCTGTCCGGGCGCATATAACCCACTGTTAGGGTTGGCATAGCTAAAGTTGGGGTGATTGCGGTTGTTGGGATGATAAGTGTTAGTCCACTGCTGCTGTCGTGGTGGACCCATGTAATTCACATCTTCAATGGAGCCATATCCCTGATTCTCATCTGCCATCATCTCCCCCACAGACTTTACTCGTGCTGATGGATTCATACTGCTGAAAGCCGAAGTCATGACTGCCATTTGCTGCTCAAATTTCTGCTCCACCATTGCTTCAATCTTGTTTACCAGTGCCCCATCAGATTTTGAATTTCTACGAGTCTCGAACCTCGTAGACTCACGTTTTGCCATATTGTCCAGCAGATCCCGACATATCTGTATTCCTAAACCCATGAAGTTTCCTTGAGCCATCATGTCCAGCTCATTTGCTGTCTCCCTGTCTAAGCCATTATATAAATAGTGTAACAGTTTGTACCATGGCTCCCCATGAATAGGACATCTGCGAAGAAGCTGGTTGAACTTCCTCCATGTGTCTCCCAAAGAATCATCTTCTTGCTGAGTGAACTTTGTGATGTCAGCCATTCTCTGTGCAACCTTTGATGGTGGAAGATATTTCCTGAGAAACTCCTGGCAACATTCTGCCCATGTAGTGATACAACCTGCTGGAAGCTCCATAAGCCACATCTTTGCTTTTCCCGATAAGGAGAAAGGACAAAGCATGAGCTTTATTGTCTCGAGTGGAACTCTCTGATCATATATAGTGGAGGTAATTTGCTCGAAATTGAGCAAGTGCTCGTGTGGATCATCACCTGCAGCTCCAGTAAACAGGCACTCATCTCGTACCATGTTGATCAACGGTTGGCGAATCTCGAAATGGGCTACATTAATCTGAGGCCTGACAATGGTGGGCTGATATCCCTCTGGTTTAGTCCTGAAGTAGTCCACCAAAGGACGTTCATCCTCCTCAGCATTGTTGACTTGCTCTACCACATTCCGACCGTTGTTGTTCCGATTATTACCCCCATTATTCCCATTGCCACCGTTATTTCTGCCAAATACTTCCGCACCAGGAAGTTGTTGTGGATTCGGAGGGTTCATGCGATCAATCATCGCCTGCATCTCAGCCATTTGAGCCCTAAGTTGCTCAGATTATGCGGCTCTGTTTGCAGCCTCCTCTACAGCAGCAGCTCTAGCTGCTTCCGCATCTTGCACATTTTTGCGGATTCTCTCAAACTCAGCTCTCGTTTCTTCATCCATGACGACTGAGCTTGAAATGCTCTTGTCTCTACGCCGTGCTTTTAATAAGGATTTTGGGTCTTCAAACGTTGGATACAAAGGCTCGTCTCTAGAACGGGTCATGCACCGTGTAAATCAACCTGAAATCACAAAAAACGCAAAACGTAGGTGAGTAACGGATATAAACAATAAATTAAAATCCCTAAGGCTAGGAATTATAACTAATTTAGCCGAAGTCCCCGGCAACGGCGCCAAAAACTTGACACGTCCAAACCACAAGTGTATGGCTTTCGGTGCAGTAATAATCGGAAAAGTCCGGATTTTCGAATCCCAAGAGACTTCTTTGTAAATTAGCTATTAGTTCTTAACCTTATGTGGGCAAGGCGCAATGTTTTGGTTTTCTAATTCTACTTAAAATGAAAGACAACTGTCTCAATTAATCGGTTGAATAATCTCACGATTAACAAAGAATGATTACGAAAGTTACTTAATAAGTGGACAAGTCAGGATATCTCTACGGGTTCACTAGGGAATTCACACCACTTATGATTTACGTTCATGCGACACGGATATTTTCCACTTAGCCAAACGAGCAATTTCACTTTGAAGATTCCTCAACCAAATTCTATATTTAAACTCTTGTACCTGATTCCTCTAGCCTACTTCAGTTTAAATATGCATTATGATCTTGCTATCAACTCTTAGTTCTAGTTAACTAGCAAGATTCCTCAACCCTAGATTCGACTAGTGCAAGATTCAAGTTCAAGCAATAACTATTGATTCCTCTAATAATTATCACCTAGATCAATCTTATTGTGACGTCAAACAATACGAAAGATAAAATTACGCGTATGAATCAAGCATAACTAAGCATAAACATCCAATTAAGCTAATAAGCATGAAGCATAATCCATAAATCACCAAATATGGTGTTCAAAACCCTAGTTCCCTATGAGATATCCCGAATAGAGAGTTTAGCTACTAAAATACATGATCAAAGTACAAAGTTTCAACGATCATAAACAAAAACTAAAGAGGGGAAGAAGATAGAGAATCAAACGATGATCTCCAAGCTCCAAGAATGCTCCTTGCTCTCCAATGGCGTAGAATAGATGAGTCCTCATGCCCTAGGTCATTCTCTCCTATTAAACCCGTTCCTTCTTTTTAAGTTTTTAAAAATTACACTTTTTACCCCCTTTCTAATCAAGTCGGATCCAATATGTGATCTTGTGATCACAATTTGTGATCCTAGGATCACCTTTTGTAGTTGTAGAGTCACGTTACTCTTCTATGTGGTCTTGCACTTTGATCTTGTGATCATAGGATCACCTTTGTAGGATCACAATGACCTTCCATGTGAGTTTGCTTCTTTTCACCTCTTGAAAATTTGGCTAAGTCTTTTTCTCCTCTTAGCTTCTCCTCTTCTTCTATTCTCTCATGCATTCCTTGAGTTTCTTTCTTTCTGAAGTTCGCTTCCGCTCCAAAATCCGCACTCCACACTTCCGGTTCCTGAAATCCACAACACGAACAAATACCGGAAGATCAAATGCGACAAATAAAGCATAAAACATGCATAAAACGCCCGGATTACACCATGAAGTCCAAATACTCAAGTATGCTCAAAACTATCAAAACTCGGCCTAAAACACACATAAATGCATCGGAAAGTACGCGAAACGACAAGTAATCACAATAGAATATAACTCCAATTATGGAATTATCAAACCACTTTTAAATGTCCTTGTATCCGGGTTTAATCTCGGGTACGGAGTGACACCCCCGGGCCTCCGGCTTGGTCATTTTGGGGGTGTTAAATGTGCACCAAAGGATTATTGTCGACAAGCTTTGATATAAAAGATTTAGGGGTGGCTGACGTCATTTTAGGAATCAAGGTTTCTAAGACGTCCTCTGGGTATGCATTATCTCAGTCTCACAATATCGAGAAAGTTCTCGAAAAGTTTGACAAAGATAATAGCAAACAAGTCAAAACTCCAGTCGACACAAGCATGCATCTCGCCAAAAATCGCGGTTCGGCAATCAAACAACTCGAGTACGCGCAAATAATAGGAAGCCTGATGTACATCATGAATTGTACAAGGACAAATGTAGATACTGCTTTCCAGACAGGCGGTCCGTCGCCACGTGGTAACCATCCAGCACACCTAGCGGTGCCCCATCCACACCGGATCACCACCCGTGCTGATCCACGTGGGGGCTACGAGACAGGGGCCCCGCGTACCATAACACGGGACTTGTAGGGACTTAGTGGTTTGGAGGCTAGGGTAAGGCCCAACGCGCGTGGGCGACAACCAAGCTCGTGCGCTACCTCTGGTAACTGACTGAGAGATCATAGGATTACGTGTCCCATTAATGCGGCTGATCTCATAACGGTGATGCGTAACGGTTCATATATACACGGTCGAATGTGCCGTTGTGGGTCTATCTTTAAGCCGCCATTTATTGCACATTAACCCCTCAACGGTCACTTCCCCACTATATATAGGATCTTTAGCTCTCCGTTGCGACACAAGACACATTGGCCCAGTACCATAGCTTACTGTGTCTCTCTCACAAGCAGTTACTAGTGCTTACCCTCTCCCTACGCACACCTTACAACTCTCTAAGTCCTTATTCTCTACTTGAGGTGTACACCTAGAGATCTCTTGAGGATTTCCTTGTACACACCAGACAGCGCACAAGCAGTTGGAAAGCTCAGTCGTTTTACTAGTAATCCTGGAAAGGATCACTGGACAGAATTAATCCGAGTATTAAGGTATCTACGATATACCAAAAACTTAGGATTACAATATTCCAACTATCCTGCTGTTCTCAGAGGATACTGCGATGCAAATCGGATATCTGATACAAAATATTCCAAGTCCACGAGTGGTTATGTATTTACACTCGGAGGAGCGGCAATATGCTAGAAATATTCAAAGCAGACGTGCATTGCAAGGTCTACTATGGAATCGGAATTCATAGCGTTAAACAAGGCAGGGGAAGAAGCAGAATGGCTTCGTCATTTCCTCGAAGACATTCCAATATGGCCACAACCTGTGCCTGCTGTATGCATTCACTACGATAGCCAGTCGGCAATAGCAAAAGCACAAAATAGTATATATTATTGTAAGTCTCGATACATGCGTCGAAGACACAATACTATAAGGAAACTTCGCTCACAAGGGATAATATCGATTGATTACGTAAAGTCAAAGGAAAATATAGCGGATCCGCTGACCAAAGGTCTACCGAGAGAATTGGTTGCAAGTTCGTCGAGAGGAATGGGGCTAAAGCCTATCTCGTAAGAGTTGCATTATAGCGGCAAACCCAACCTAGGTGACTGGAGATGCCAAGAACTAGGTTAAAAAGGGACAACCTAACTATTTGTGCAAATATAAAATCACTCATAAAATGAAACTTCGTTTCAATCCCATTCCTAGGGCGAAGAGTGATAGGACCAGGGTAAGCAATGCTTTTAATGAGATCACATGTTAAGAAGAGTATGGATTTATACCCTTAAATGTGTCTCACCTATGTGAGTAGGAACTGGGGCCGGTTTAGGAGGATGAAAAAGGCTATACTCCTCTAAAGACTACTCATGAAGACCAGGCAAAGTGTTTCAAGGCCAAAATGAACACAGCCATGAGAACCAACTATGTTTCGGTGTTTAGTTGTGTGGTCACTATCGACAAGGTATACGACACGGCAAAGCAGTTCAAAGCGCTTCGCACACTGTCTAGCCAGTATACCCTATAGTATCTCACTAAGGTAAAGGTTCAAATTCTATGACCACCTTTCTTTAGGAAATTAATTACCACTGAGAGAAATCCACAAATGAAGTTGACACTTTCAGCATTAACGCTAATTTGTCATTCATGTGGGGGATTGATGTAAAGTGGTTTTCAAGAAATGATTTCGTTACCCAATTTCGGTCAAATTAAAATCAAGAACTTTGATTAATTTTAACATATCCTTAAACTAGGTAACAAGGGGATCAATTCAAGATCTCAAACGTCGAAAACCATTGACGGGTGAATGAGAAATTAGGCGTGTTGGCCACTTCATATGCCCAATTTTAAATGATCCCACATCTTGGAAATGAGGAAGAGAAGAGTAGTTCATCTACTCAAGGTTTGAGTGCTAAGGGCACGCCCTTTGGGTGATACACATTTTGTGTAGGAGGGATGACCTAGCTATAGTCCGAACCACCCGGCTCGGTCTCGGTCTCGGGTTCGGGCACGGGCCAGGCCGTGACGTGGCGTGGTGCGGTGGGTGGTGGTTGGTTGGGCTTTATATTTTTGAGCCAGAAACTAACTATTAATCCAGCCCATTAGTAAATTAATTTTACTAGTCTGAAAGTCCAACCCGAAACAGTTATAAATTGTCCCAACAGTAATTTGAACAGCAACGAACGATTTTGTAACCGCTCTTCTCCCTGCCTATAAAAGCAGTCTTCCTCTCTCTGTTTATCCAATCCGAACTCCAGAGAACATTTTTGTGACTTACTCACTGTTTCTCTCAAAATAAAATTCGGTTCGCCGGTACTGCAGATTGTGCTTTCGTCTGCAGTACGTGAAGACTTTCATCCTGGGGAGTAATTTTCCCGTGTCTGCAGATAAATATAACGAATCACAACCAACTGTGGGGGGGGGGGGGCAAATTTTACTTCACGGAGACTGTTCATGAACAACGAGAATGTCTTCCATCTTACTTCAGCGTTCGGTAAATTAACTATCTGTAAGTTTTATCGTTTTTGTATTTTTCATTTTTCTATTAATATTTATGTTTCAGATTCTTCTTAATACACCTATCATCTTTCCAACACCTCTACCTCAGGAGCTATTCTCCTATTACATAAACATGGCAACATTAGAAGTTTCCAACCAAATTCTTATGAATGTGCCTGTTGTGGTTTCTTTACCTAGTATCCAAGCTTTGCATCTTAATAGAGTCATTTTCACGGACAATGATTCTGCCAAAAGGCTCATTTGTGGATGCTCTTCTCTCCAGCAACTGAACGTTGAAATAGCGCATTTAGAAGTTATCCAAGTTGATGCCCCCACCTTGTCAAATTTGACATTTAGAAGTTCTCCAAGTTGCTGCCCCCACCCTGTCAAAACCATAGTTTCAAAAACCGTACCGGACTGGCGAACCGGTGTCTGACCGGTCCGGTCCAGTATTCGACCGGTCCGGTCCAGTATTCCGACCGTCTATGCTAAAGAACCGTTCGGACCAGTAAAAACCGGGCGGTTTCAACCCGACCGGTTCAAACCGCCCGGTTTGAACAACTTCGAAAAATAAATTGTGCACTAGCTGGGAATCGAACCCAGAACCTCGCGCATGCAATCAAGTGGTCAAACCACTGGGCCACAGGCGCATTTGATTACTTGAGCCTACTTTTTATTATATAATCCAATGTTAGCCTACTTTTATTTTTATTTACTAAACTAACATTGAAACACTGTGTTTCATTTAATCGAACGTTATTAAAATAAGAAATACATATATGATAAAATCTCATACTGTAAAAAGTTAAATTTTAGTATTTTAAAACTCTAGTCCATAGGCGCATTTGATTACTTGAGCCTACTTTTTATTATATAATCCAATGTTAGCCTACTTTTATTTTTATTTACTAAACTAACATTGAAACACTGTGTTTCATTTAATCAAACGTTATTAAAATAAGAAATACATATATGATAAAATCTCATACTGTAAAAAGTTAAATTTTAGTATTTTAAAACTCTAGTCCATATAAAATTATATATCAACATAATTTGCTCTTTTAATAATTTAGTTTTAAATTACACATGAATGTAAATGTATTTTATATAAAACCTATAGTCATGTTTTCAAGGTCATGTTATTGTTGGGTAATTTGATCAACATGTTGGTCAAATTAGGTTTTCATGTCCTACATTAATTATGTTTATACATATATATATATATATATATTATAAACTTAAAAATGTATTTGTTGTTGACCATAATTTAGTTATTTTTTGTGTTTCTTTAATTTTTAACATGGCTATTATTATTATAAAAATATTACAACGCTAAATAAGGTTTAAATTAAAACATTCAAGTATTATTTTGACTATTTTCATTATGTTTGCTATTTTTTGTATAAAAATAATAAATGTATATTATTAAATAAACGTGTGGTTGAACCGGTCCGACCATGAACCGGTGCCTCACCGGTTCGATGGCCGGTCCGGTTTTTAAAACTTTGCTTGAAACACTGTCTCTTCGGTACTTGGAAGTTAGAGGTGCGTCTGCAGCTAGCTATGAAATGACCTACTTAAACTATCTCGTGAAAGCCAATTTACAGGGCATGTATCATTGTCCCAACTATGAAGCTGTAGCTAAGCTTATTACGGGGATTTCAAATGTGAAAACACTAAGCTTAAGAGGTTCTGTTATGGAGGTTAGTTTATCTTCTTTCATTTGATAGTCCACAATATGTGTCAATTATCCTACATTTTTAATAAAGGCGGCCTAGTGATAACGCCCAAATAGGGGTTATTTTATAGCCTGAAAAGATGTGTATGTGTGATGGAAAACCGCGTTTTGGCCAGAATTCACCCTCGGAAAGCCTCGGTTTTAGGAACGAGACATTTATTTGCTCTTCGTGATTTTCTGCATGTTTCGTACTTTTATTGGATATGATCGCGGGTTTTGTCATGTTTTTACAGGAACAGGTTCGGAAAGTGCATTGGGATGCGTGTCGAGACAGAACCGGGTTCGCCTCGAGAAACGTGCAGAAAACGCTCGGAGCAGGATTTGACCGAGACTGGTACAAGGGAGAGCGGAATGGAAAACGGAAAGACTGGAGGAAAAACGAGCAGTGAAAACCGACCGAGGAAGCTGAAAACGCCAAAACCGAGAATCACCGAGATGCGC
The DNA here is from genome assembly GCA_023055425.1 of Linanthus parryae. Lineage (NCBI taxonomy): Eukaryota > Viridiplantae > Streptophyta > Magnoliopsida > Ericales > Polemoniaceae > Linanthus > Linanthus parryae. Next base: position 3,655,377 of record JALGPY010000015.1, read on the forward strand.
TCGGTTGACAATATCTTGAGCTTGACTTGGAATTTTGAAGTGAAACCCGGGGCAAAAGAACGGAGACGTCAAGGGCTTTCCGAAAACAGGTTATAATGCTGAAACGGAGTCCGGCCGAAAAACCGACTCCCGTCAAGTGTGGGTCCCAGTCAGGCCACGCCCGAGTAAGGAGTCTCGGTTTCCGGTGTCCGGAGTCAGGAGCAACTATTTCATGTTCGTGACGATTTCCGGGACAGTTTTGGCCTTGGGGTATTTCGGTCATTATGGCACCGGGCCCGGGTTTCCGGAGTCAAGTTCAGATTTTGTCTTCCAAATTCAGTCAGCAGTTTACCTATGGCCAGAGTCAGGATTGGACAGAATTTGGAGCGGTTTTGACCCAGGGGTATTTTGGTAATTTTGACAAGTTTCGGGTCAAAACGCAAGACGGGAACACGGGAAAGCAGGAAAACACACTCCGAGAAGATCAGCAGTCATCCCGAGACATCCAGAGGAGCCTGGTACGCATCCCGAGGCATCCCGAGGAGTTTGGCGCGCAAACCGAGGAGGCAGCTACCTACGCAGTTAGCTACGCAGGTAGCTACGCAGCAACTACGCAGTTAGCTACGCTGCTAACTACGCAGGTAGCTACGCAATAACTACGCAGTTAGCTACGCAGCTAGCTACGCAGGTAGCTACGCAGCAACTACGCAGTTAGCTACGCTGCTAACTACGCAGGTAGCTACGCAGTAACTACGCAGGTAGCTACGCAGTAACTACGCAGTTAGCTACGCAGCAAGCTACGCAGGTAGCTACGCAGCAACTACGCAGTTAGCTACGCTGCTAGCTACGCAGGTAGCTACGCTGCCAACTACGCAGGTAGCTACGTAGCTACCTACGCAGCCAACTACGCAGGTAGCTACGCAGCTATCTTGCGCAGTTGGCCCGTTTCCCGAGGCGGTGGCAGACGGCCCGTTTCCCGAGGCGGTTTCGGCCCAGTGGCAATTTCGTAATTTCGGCAGTTTCCAGAAACGTCTCCAGCACTATATAAAGACTCGTCCAGTGCTCATCAGAAGATAGCACACAACAAGACAGCACAACCGGAGGAGTCTGAGCATCCCGGGAGAGCACGAAAGCGCAATTCCAGATTCGAAGACCCGTTTGCTTTTCCTCTCTCTTATTCAAAAACTGTGTTATTTTACGTTATGAATTTCAGTAGCTAAACTTTTACCTGGGTTCTCGGTGAACCTAGGGTTTCGTTTTCAGAGATTAGTTCTACGTTTTGACTATGAATTCATGATCGTACTATCTTAATATCAGCAGCTTTATTCGTTATTCTGTCTTTGAATTTTACTGTTTATGCATGATCGGAGTAGCTAACCAGAATTGCTACAGACCCGAGCCGGTAGGTGAAAACGTCCGGTTAGGGTTAGGAAGAGAAGACAGAATTTAGCACCTTACCCCGATGGGCCGACTAGCGAAGGGGAGTTAGGACTAGCCTGAAATCGTTGAGACCAACTGTTAGAGAATCTGACCCGGGCCATCAGGACAGGTTAGAAACCCTAGCAGCCTTAGAACGAGACTGCAGACTTAGGCAGCTTAACAGGAATCCGACAGTCTGCAGGATTGTGATAACGTGCAGGAAAAGAAAAGATACTGCACAATTGGTACGTGGCACGGATAACGAGACTGCTGTGTGTTTTCATGTCAAACAAAGAACGAAAATCTGAAGAACCCTAGGGGATCCCGGGCCCTAGTATCTCAAACCCTAGTTTTACAACCATAAGATTATTCAGAAAATTATTGCAAAAAGATTTACGTTTCAGTTATTTACTTTCAGTACTTAAACAACTCTCAAAATACTCCTCCTTTTTACACTCTGTTTGTTAAAACTGATTGCTAGAAAAACCTGCAAAGTCCCTGTGGGATCGATAATCTGAGTCGTAATACACTCTATACTACTTGATTCGTATACTTGCGAATAGCACGCTAAATTGCGCATCAAGTTTTTGGCGCCGTTGCCGGGGACTTTTTAGGGTTTATTTAGTAGTCCGAATTAATTTTCAGAGTTTTTATTTTTATTTTTATTTTATTTTTTATTTTTCTGTTATCTCACTGCTCTTGAGATCTCTACTTTTTCAGGATGGGCGACAATACCGAGAAAACGCCAGAACTGCCCGAGACACGTACTCCAGCCGAGATGGCTCGGTACATCGAAGATCTGATCACAGCGGGCCTTGCTGCCCGGAGCAACCAGAGGACGTACAACCGGTCTGGGAAGGCGTTGGTGGAGAATTTCGAAGTCCCCACGGGGGGGCATGAACGAGCTATTGTGGTGCCCGAGATCACCGCAGAACACTTCGACATAAAACCATCCACCATCCAGACTGTTCAGACCCTCTGCCCATTCCATGGCAAAGCTGACGAAGATCCAAATGACTTCATCGGGAAGTTTGAGGACTATTGCAACAAAGTCCGGTATAAGGGAGTTGGAGCCGAGGCGCTCATGCTAATACTCTTTCCATACTGCATGTACGGAGTAGCCAACGACTGGCTCGAATCCCGTCCACCCAGGTCCATCACAACATGGAAGGGGTGTGTCACCGATTTTCTGGCAAAATTTTACCCCGCCTCCCGGGTCATTCAATTACAAAGCGAGATTCTGTCATTCAAGCAGAAGACAGGGGAGACGGTGGTAGACGCATGGGACAGATTGATGAGATTGGTGAAAAAGTGTCCAAACCACGGTTTTGGAGACCCGAAGATCCTGCAGGTATTCTACCATGCCTTAGACAGGGAGAGTGCTGACAGGATTGATTGAGAAGCCGGAGGAAATTTTCTGTACCATGTGGACAAGGACGGTGCCTATGAGCTGATGAAGCAATTAGCCAAACATGACACTCGCCTGTTTGACGATCGCAGGATCACGGCCCGAGCCGAGCCAGTGGAAGACGACCGGATAGACAATCTGGCCAAGATCGTTCAAGATTTGGTCAAGAAAGTTTACTCAACTGATGCAATAGGAAAAACAGATTTGGACACAGCCATCGAGGGGCTCGGAAACGAAGATTCAAATTACGTACAGCAGCAGTGGGATCCGAGCCGGTACAGACCGGGTACGAGAGACCATCCCGGGTTCCGGTACGGAAACCCGAACGCAGCAGTTTATGCACCGGGGTTCCAGCACAGGCCACCAGCCCAGCAGGCTGCACCGACGCAGCAGGCTCAGTCGGGCCCATCTGCACAGCAGTACGACGCTCAGATGAAGGAGATCAAGTCCATGTTCCAGACCATGGAGTCCCGGTTCGAGCACATGGACGCCCTGACAGCCGACGTGCAGATGACCAAAACGTCACTGCGCGCTTTGGAGGTACAAGTTGGACAGTTAGCACAGCAGCTAACGGAGAGAGAGCCAGGAAACTTGCCCTCGAATACAGTGAATAATCCACGTGCTCAGGTCAATGCCATCACCACTCGGAGTGGATTAGCACTACAGGATCCGCCGTATCCTAGCCATGCACGTGCAGAAAAATCAAAGGAAATCGAGCGTGAAGTACTTGGCAAGGATAACAGCTCAGCCGACCGCCCCCAGCCGAAGGGCTCGGTTGAGCAGGATGTAGTGCAAAAGGAGAAGGAAGCAGAAACGGTACCTGTCTCCAAGGAGGTGCCGTATCCTTTGAAGACACGAAAGAGGGATGATAGCAAGGACTACGCCAGATTTCTCGAGATTTTCAAACAGCTGAAGATCAACATACCCTTTGCGGAGGCATTGGCAAAGATGCCCACTTATGCCAAGTTCCTCAAAGATATTTTGTATGGACGGAAACGTATGAGCGATTTCGAGACAATAAATCTGACAGCAGAAGTGAGCAACTGTGTGAAGAATGGGCTACCGAGGAAGAGGAAGGACCCTGGCAGTTTTGTCATCCCGGTGACCCTAGGTAATGCTTACACAGGAAAGGCTCTGTGTGACCTAGGGGCCAGTATCAATCTGATGCCTTTGTCGATTTTCAAAACTTTGAAAATCGGTGAACTCAGGCCCACCAGAATCAAGCTGCAGATGGCGGACAGATCCGTGAAGCAGGCTTACGGAGTTATTGAAGATATTCTGGTGAAAGTCGGAGAATTGATTTTTCCGGCAGATTTTGTAATTCTAGACATGGAGGCAGGAGACGTGCCACTCATTCTGGGCAGACCGTTTTTGGCTACCGGAGAAGCCATGATAAACTGCAAGAGCGGAGAACTGACCATGCAGATCAATGAAGACAAGGTGAAGTTCAACGTTTTCAAAAATCTGCAACTACCGAATTATTACGAGCATGAAGACATCTTCGTAGTGGAGGTAGTCGAAGAAGGCTGGGAAAACGAAGAGATGGATGAGCTATGGGAAGAGATTGATAGAGTGGACAGAGAGAACGAGGAGAGATTCCAGGAGGAGCAGGCCATGCAAGCCGAAAACCGGTCCACTTTACAGCTGGACGAAAAAGGTGGACAGAAATTGGCCCTGGTCCCGTCACTCAAGGAGCCACCGACCCGAGAGGTTAGACCGCTCCCGAGCCATCAAACTTCAGCACAGCCAAAGCAGTTTCAAGTAGGTCAGAAATTACGTCTCTGCGATTCTTAGAAGCAGTTTTTCCCGGAAAAATTGAGATCTCAGTGGTCAGGACCGTTTATCATCAAAGATGTACTTTCATGGGAGGCAGTTGAATTGGAGAATCAGCATGACAGTATAACTTGCAGAGTGAGCGGAAACCGGGTCAAGACATATCTCGGCCCGGAAGCGGACGTCAGGCCTGGCGATTTTGACGTCCCTTGAGCAAACATGAGGTAACTGGGTCGGGCCGTCGACCGTAAATTACAAGCGCTGGTTGGGAGGCAACCCAACGTAGTAAGTTAGTTTAAATTATTTCAAGTTTTATTTTCAGTTTTGAATTTTGAGAGAGGTAAGATGAGTGGGTATTGACTTTGAATGGAGCATGTGCAGATACAGCAGAGCAGAAAACGAGAACAAAAAGGAGTAGAGAGGGAAAAAAAAATTTACCTGCTGCCTGCGTATATACGCAGCAGCCTGCGTATATACGCAGCCTGCAGTAAAATTTCACCTGCTGCTTGCGTATATACGCAGACCTGCGTATATACACAGTCAGCAGCGAAAATTTCAAGATTTTGAAAAAAAAAATATTTTTGTTGCTGAATGCGTATATACGCATGGCTGTGAAAATATGGAATTTTTTTATAAAAAAAAAAAAAAAAAAAAAAAAAAAAAAAAAAAAAAAACTTTTTCAAATTGCTCCCTGTTTGCGTATATACGCAGTACTGCGTATATACGCAGGCAGAAGAAGAAAAAAAAAATATTTTTTTTTCGGACAGCAGCACGTTTTTGCCCCATTTTTCTCTCTCTACCTCCATACACAGATCCGTGGAGTTTGAAGCGAATTCAGAAAATTTCGTAGAAAGAAAGGCAGATTTTCAAAATCTTGAAGAATCGACCCCGGTGTGTTCTGGCACACTCGACCGTCACAGGGACTCGTACGAGTTGGGGATTTTTCAGGAACAGTTTTTCTGCAGAACCGAGCAATCGACCCCGGTGTACGGAAGTATACTCGACCATATGGGAGCACATTGTCAAACACAATGGTGCTCGGGGATTGCGCGTTTGAAGAGCGCACATAGAGCCCGAAAGGTTGACAGCTTCCGTCGAGAAATTTTCTGGCGACCGGTCAACGGTCCTGCTCCACCGGAATCTGCGAGAAATTCCGCACCTGTAAGAACTGACTCCGGGTGCACAGGTTCAATTTCTGTCTCTCGCTTTATTTTTCTGCATATGCTACCAGTTGTTCCCATTCGATGAGGCAAGCCAGCTCATCCAATCCAGATTGTATGCCTAATGATTAGTACCATGAGGGCATGGCACCATCCAGTGTGGGGGTGGTGGCGTTGTAACTGCATTACGTTTTATTAAAAAAAAAAAAAAAAAAAAAAAAAAAAAAAAAAATTATTAAAAAAAAAAATTGAAAATTTTGAGACTGGGTGAAGGATTTAGCTTAAAACTGGAGAGAGCTTAATGATAGAAAATTTCCCGAATTGGACGAACTTAGGTGAGGAAGAGCTGCGAGAATCTGTCTAGGGGAGTTAATAGAGCCAATACACTTCAGAAAACGCAAGTAGTTGTCTCCCGAGCAATGTATCCGACTAGCTGGCAGACCACCGTCACCAGGTCGTCGTCAACCCGCCATCACGGTCACCACATCATTTGGTGGAGTGATAGGCCGTAGGGGACCTCACGTCCTGTCTCGCGCCTTAGGTCCACTAGTGAGCCCCGTTGATCCATTAATCCTTTTCTTGGTAACCGTTTAACCTAGGAAGCCGTTTTTTGATACTCGCATCATTGTTAGTATTTTTACCTTTCCTACGCGTCATGGCACGAGGGAGTTGAGTTGAGGGGGATTTTCTGGGGTAGAGCAGAATTGTCATATTTGATAGTGGATGAGCTTTATTTTTATATTTGAGGGTGTGTAAGGGTGAGATAGTGACGGCAGCACACTTCGGTGTGGCGGTGACTCACGACATTACACCGTGAGCACAGGAGGAGAGCCGTAGTGCGTAAATTTTCCGCACGACATGGGGGACTTTGGGTTGACAGGGTTACTGGAGGACGCGCTGTGCTATTTAGACATCCTTGGAGTGAGGAGGATCGGTTGGAAAAGCGCGAATATTTTACAGATTGACTACATGGTTCGGAATTAGTGTGGGGGTGGTCATTACAGATTATTTCAGTATTTTTCAGCCACCCCACGTTTTTTGGTTTATCATAGAGTTGGCCTGGTTTATATTGTTTATTGTGTAGCCCCGCAAAAAAAAAAAAAAAAAAAAAAAAAAAAAAAAAAAAAACGAAAACGAAAACGAAAAAAAAAAAAACGAAGAAAAAAAGTATCAAAGGCAGAAAATTCAGAGTGCTTGATTGATTTTATTTCAAAACGCCAGGCCGGCTATTTTTATCACAGTTTCACATTCGTTCACAGTTGTGGCCGCGAGAACGGCAGTTACACCGGGACTGGGGAAATTGAGTGTCTAGAATCTTAGGTGATTTGGGTCAGTTTCTGTCATCTTGGTGAGGGAGTGTGAGATTGGGGTATGTGTGAGTGTGCTGTGACGTTTAGGACATCGCTTCTAAATGACTTATCCTACCGTCCCAAAGCCGGCAGATTTACATTACACCCGGAGTAAAAGCACGGAAGGTGTGCGTTAGGGATACGCTCGGTTTGCGTGCAAAAGCGGAAGTAAGTGGTGTTCGTGCTTGTTCCTAACCTAGGCTGGCCGCGAGTTCTTCCGATCACCGCAGTTTCTGAAATTTAGGGGAATATGAGAACTTGATGATGTTCAGTTTGAGTTGAAGAGGTTGCCCAGTCTCACCAAAAAAGAAATATAAACTGTTTTTACAATATTAATACTGTTTTAAAAAAAAATAAGTGCAGTTACACCGCTCTGGATTGATTCGGGATAGTATGCATTGGTAGTATATTGCTGGAGTTTGCTCGGGACGAGCAAAGTTTAGTGTGGGGGTATTTGATAACGCCCAAATAGGGGTTATTTTATAGCCTGAAAAGATGTGTATGTGTGATGGAAAACCGCGTTTTGGCCAGAATTCACCCTCGGAAAGCCTCGGTTTTAGGAACGAGACATTTATTTGCTCTTCGTGATTTTCTGCATGTTTCGTACTTTTATTGGATATGATCGCGGGTTTTGTCATGTTTTTACAGGAACAGGTTCGGAAAGTGCATTGGGATGCGTGTCGAGACAGAACCGGGTTCGCCTCGAGAAACGTGCAGAAAACGCTCGGAGCAGGATTTGACCGAGACTGGTACAAGGGAGAGCGGAATGGAAAACGGAAAGACTGGAGGAAAAACGAGCAGTGAAAACCGACCGAGGAAGCTGAAAACGCCAAAACCGAGAATCACCGAGATGCGCTCGGTTGACAATATCTTGAGCTTGACTTGGAATTTTGAAGTGAAACCCGGGGCAAAAGAACGGAGACGTCAAGGGCTTTCCGAAAACAGGTTATAATGCTGAAACGGAGTCCGGCCGAAAAACCGACTCCCGTCAAGTGTGGGTCCCAGTCAGGCCACGCCCGAGTAAGGAGTCTCGGTTTCCGGTGTCCGGAGTCAGGAGCAACTATTTCATGTTCGTGACGATTTCCGGGACAGTTTTGGCCTTGGGGTATTTCGGTCATTTTGGCACCGGGCCCGGGTTTCCGGAGTCAAGTTCAGATTTTGTCTTCCAAATTCAGTCAGCAGTTTACCTATGGCCAGAGTCAGGATTGGACAGAATTTGGAGCGGTTTTGACCCAGGGGTATTTTGGTAATTTTGACAAGTTTCGGGTCAAAACGCAAGACGGGAACACGGGAAAGCAGGAAAACACACTCCGAGAAGATCAGAAGTCATCCCGAGACATCCAGAGGAGCCTGGTACGCATCCCGAGGCATCCCGAGGAGTTTGGCGCGCAAACCGAGGAGGCAGCTACCTACGCAGTTAGCTACGCAGCTAGCTACGCAGGTAGCTACGCAGCAACTACGCAGTTAGCTACGCTGCTAACTACGCAGGTAGCTACGCAGTAACTACGCAGTTAGCTACGCAGCTAGCTACGCAGGTAGCTACGCAGCAACTACGCAGTTAGCTACGCTGCTAACTACGCAGGTAGCTACGCAGTAACTACGCAGTTAGCTACGCAGCAAGCTACGCAGGTAGCTACGCAGCAACTACGCAGTTAGCTACGCTGCTAGCTACGCAGGTAGCTACGCAGCCAACTACGCAGGTAGCTACGTAGCTACCTACGCAGCCAACTACGCAGGTAGCTACGCAGCTATCTTGCGCAGTTGGCCCGTTTCCCGAGGCGGTGGCAGACGGCCCGTTTCCCGAGGCGGTTTCGGCCCAGTGGCAATTTCGTAATTTCGGCAGTTTCCAGAAACGTCTCCAGCACTATATAAAGACTCGTCCAGTGCTCATCAGAAGATAGCACACAACAAGACAGCACAACCGGAGGAGTCTGAGCATCCCGGGAGAGCACGAAAGCGCAATTCCAGATTCGAAGACCCGTTTGCTTTTCCTCTCTCTTATTCAAAAACTTTGTTATTTTACGTTATGAATTTCAGTAGCTAAACTTTTACCTGGGTTCTCGGTGAACCTAGGGTTTCGTTTTCAGAGATTAGTTCTACGTTTTGACTATGAATTCATGATCGTACTATCTTAATATCAGCAGCTTTATTCGTTATTCTGTCTTTGAATTTTACTGTTTATGCATGATCGGAGTAGCTAACCAGAATTGCTACAGACCCGAGCCGGTAGGTGAAAACGTCCGGTTAGGGTTAGGAAGAGAAGACAGAATTTAGCACCTTACCCCGATGGGCCGACTAGCGAAGGGGAGTTAGGACTAGCCTGAAATCGTTGAGACCAACTGTTAGAGAATCTGACCCGGGCCATCAGGACAGGTTAGAAACCCTAGCAGCCTTAGAACGAGACTGCAGACTTAGGCAGCTTAACAGGAATCCGACAGTCTGCAGGATTGTGATAACGTGCAGGAAAAGAAAAGATACTGCACAATTGGTACGTGGCACGGATAACGAGACTGCTGTGTGTTTTCATGTCAAACAAAGAACGAAAATCTGAAGAACCCTAGGGGATCCCGGGCCCTAGTATCTCAAACCCTAGTTTTACAACCATAAGATTATTCAGAAAATTATTGCAAAAAGATTTACGTTTCAGTTATTTACTTTCAGTACTTAAACAACTCTCAAAATACTCCTCCTTTTTACACTCTGTTTGTTAAAACTGATTGCTAGAAAAACCTGCAAAGTCCCTGTGGGATCGATAATCTGAGTCGTAATACGCTCTATACTACTTGATTCGTATACTTGCGAATAGCACGCTAAATTGCGCATCACCTAGTTAGATTGAATTTTCATGGTCTTATTTATGCTATTAATCTTCTGTGAAGGCTATTGTCAATAGCGACTGTGAGCTGCCACAGCTCCATAACTTGACTACCTTCAAGCTTAGTGTGTGCAATGATGTGGGGTGGACCTTGCTCCCTGGTTTGCTGGAGAACTCTCCTTTACTTGAGATGCTTGTTTTTGAGAGCGTAAGTGAAGAGTACATTCTCTGTGACTTGGGGCATACTCCTTAGAGGATGCAACTTGGCGCCCACCTCAGAAAGTGCCTTACTGTTTGCTCCATCACCTTAAGGTCAGATTAATTTTTCTGAAGGAGATATTGAAAAAGATTAAATGATCCAGTACTTCATTGAAAACAGAGGAGCACTAAAGGACTTGACAATACAGTATTCTTGTGGTTCTGGGAAATTATGGGACATCAATGTAGCTGAGGACTAGGAATGAATGACTAAGTATTTGCATATGCCAAATTAAAAGTACATATTTTGGTTCTATCTTGTTTTGAATCGTGTGCTATGATAGAAACATTTGCTTTTTATTGAAATCTTTCTTCAACTAAATGTTGGAACCTGTACAAGAATCTGACCCGGAAATTAAAATAAATTGAAAGAAAATAACTTACAGAGTCTGTAGAAATGCAGCAGTAAAGCAAAGAAGATCTTGTGCATAGACACGATGGCCTAAGGCTTTATTAGCTCCCGATGGGTATTGTTGATCCGGAGCGAAGGCCTTCCAGGATAATCGCCTCTCACCGTGCAAGCAGTGTGTCCATCTGGATTGCACCCGTCGAACTTGTTAATTGGTGTGATATCTCTCTGTTTGAAGAAGGAAGAGGATTGGTTTCGGAATAAAGAAGCCGAGGAAGGTTTCTGCCTTTCAAAGAAGACATACACCCGTCAGGAATAGTTGGAAACTGTTGGGGAACAAAAAACAGTTGCAACTGTTCAAAAAAGAGCAGTAACAAAACAGAATGGGTGAAGAATTAATTCGGGCTGAATGTTTGTTTAGGAGTTGTTTTCTGGCCCAAAAATATTAAGTCATTTCTTAATCAGGCCCAAGCCCACACCACGTACAGCCCGTGCCTGAACCCAAGACCGAGCCTTCCGTCTGGACGGACTGCAGCACGCGTGTGGTGGTTCGGACCATAGCTAGGTCCTCCCTCCTACACAAAATGTGTACCACCCAAAGGGCGTGCCTATAGTGAAAACTTGAACTACATATGTTGAACAAGTTTTTTCTTTCCTCAATGTGGGATGAATTAATTTTCCCACTTGAAGTTTCCTTCTTCACCTCTTGAGGTAGCCATCTTCACCCATGAATTTTTCATTAACCCGAACTCGATTTGGGTCGAAATAAAGTAGTAGGACGATCACCTCGACATAAGGTTTCCATAACTACTTTCAACTCGATGAATCGATTACCCGATTCTTCAAAAATCGGGTCCAAGGTTGACCCGAAATCGACATTTTCCAACACTAAATCTCCTCTACGGTTTGCTCCCTGTTAGTTCTTGTACACACCTGGTATCAGTCTAGATATGTCAAATTCAATAACTGAAGAGAGATTGTAGTCTTTCATATACTGATATGACTTTGATCCCCTTCTCACTCTCATGCTTAATACCGTGTTTATGAATTATGATACAAGGTTGGTTACTTCCTCGCAATCATACATGATTTTATCAAGGTAACTAGCATGAATTCATCAAGGTAAATGTCAAAAGTGTGAAAGGATTTTGTCGAAACATGGACCTCTTTCGGGGATAATAGAAAAAAAATGGAATCGATTGTAGAATTTGTGGTTAAGTTTACCCTTCGAATACTTGTAGTGATGTCTTTCATTGGCTTAATGCATTGTCTATAACCGTGATGCACTGTTGGGATATATTCACCAATGATCTTCATATGGTATGTAAAAAAGTAGGATAGCTCAGTTTATAATTGTACTTCACCAATGAAGAAATGGCAACTCCACCTGTTAAAGATGTATATTAGATATCTGTTTACTATGTTTCTGAGGGTAGTCTTCAAGAGGAGCGCAGACGCAATTAGGCACACCAGAGTACTTCCTATGCAACGCCAGACCTGTTTTTTTTTTATTGAACATTGTTCCCACATTGTAAGAATGACTTGCTATTTAGATCTTCCTGTTCTTTCTTTGTATTCATGCTAGTATATATACTGGCCTCGTTTTTGAAGGCTATCGTCAAAAGCTGTTGTGATTTGTGAACTCACGACTTGACTAGATTTACTCTTGGTTTGATTTTGTAATATCCCGTCCCATAAAGTTTACTATATACTCACAGACATGTACTCCAATATTCTGATGTCGGACAGTATATTGGTCCTTGCTTCCTGATTCGCTAGAGAGGCCACCTTTTTCTTGAAATGCTTGATTTTGATATAGTGTGTGAAGTGTATAAATGCTATCTTTTAGTGACATATGTCAGTGTAAAGTATGACTTAAACTAATATGTGTTTATGTCGTGTGTTAGGGACTTGAAGAAAGTGATGAGTTCTCGATCAACAAATGCAACTAACTAGGGACGCACCTCATAAAGTGTCTTGCTGTTAACCCATCACTGTCAGATATATAACTTTGAAGGAGGTTTAGAAGATGTTGAAGTACTAATTCATTAGAAACAAGCACTTTGTCTTAAATATATTCATATTTTAGGGAATTTTCTAAGATTGATCTGATTCCTAAGATTGATTTGACACTCAGAGTAAATTATGTGATTTGTTATTAATATGGTCAAAGGGGTAGATTAGAGGTTGCCTAAATTAGGTTGATTGTAAATATCTGTAATTATTGTAATTACTCTTTACCTAGAATAGCTATAGGATGGATCATGTATATAAACTACTGATCCAATAGAAGAATACATGAAGTTTGATTTCTCAACTTGGTATCAGAGCCATTCAACCTCCCAATCTCAATATCCTGCCATAACATTTTTCTCATCCCAAAGCACATTTTCCAATGGCTGAAAGCCAAACTCCAGCTGTGACAACCAATACCCATGACAACCCAAATCTTCAGATAACTACAGAAAAGTAGGGTTCCCGTAATTATCTTAAGTGGGCTCAATCTGTGAAGTTATTTGTTAAAAGCAAGGGGAAGATGGGCTATCTCGATGAAAGTAAGAAGATGCCAGCCAAGGAGGATGAAACAGCCTATACAAAGTGGGATGAAGAGAACTCCATGTTGATTTCCTGGTTGATCAAATCCAATGGAACCTGACATTGGGGAGACATATTTGTTCCTAGGCAGTGCAAAGGACGTGTGGGAGGCTGTGAAGCAGGCGTACTCAAAGGTTGGTAATGATGGACTTATGTTTGAACTTCGAAATTTAGTTAGGGACACCAAGCAAGGGGACTTGTGTATCACTACCTACTTTAATAAACTCAAAGGGTTATGGTTAGAACTTGATTACTATAAAAGTTTTGAACTTGAATCCGTATCAACATCTATCAAGATATCTCAAATATTGGAAAGGGAAGGGATTTTTTATTTTTTGGCAGGTTTAAATCAAGAGTATGATAAAATATGTTCCATGATTCTCGGGAGGAGCCCTCTACCTTCTCTCAATGAAGTCTTTTCCTATATTCGAAGTGAGGAAAGTCGCACAAGGGAGAAACCTCAAAGTTCTGTGTTGGTAATCAACCGAGAAAAAAATGGGCCCACTTACGTTAAAAAGCAAAGGATGGCTTATGGTGTGACTATTGTCGCAGGGCTCGACATGATAGGGCATCATGCTGGAAGTTACATGGGAAGCCAAATCAAACTGGATCGAAATGAATGTGAACCATTCTAAGGAAAAATATAATCGAAGCAGCGAATACAACGAGTGCAAAATCAATGTTTACTGGAGAGCAAATTGAGGAGCTTAGGCGCCTATTGTCTTTAGAGAAACCAAAAGCTTTTGCTAGTATCGCTCAAGCTGGTAACTATCCTTATTCTCTCAATGTATTTACAGATCTAGATCAATTGCCATGGATTATTGATTCAGGGGCAACCGATCATATGACGAGTGATTCCTCGTTGTTTTCAAGTTGTTTTCCATGCTCAGAAAACAGAAAGTTTGAGTAGCGGATGGCACAGTTTCAGTGGTTACTGGGAAGGGAACCATTCGAGTTTCAAGCAACTTGATACTGAAATATGTTTTACATGTGCCAAATTTATCCGTTAATATGATTTCAGTCAGTAAACTAAGTGAGGATCTAAATTGGTTGGTATGTTTTTTTGTTTCTGAATGCTATTTTCAAGACTTAGTCTCGATGAAGAAGACTCGGCTTGCTGAGAAGAGAGGTGGGTTATTTTACGCGAAGCATGGAGAGGACACAATAAAACTTCTGGATTTTCAGGAAGCAATCTGGATGATACTAGAGAGGTTTTGCTATGGCATCAACACCTTGGTCATCCCGCATTTCCCATCCTTAAGAAGGTATTCCCTCCTTTATTTAGTTGTATCGATGTTTCTAAAGTTTACTTGTCCTTCCCTTTGAGCTATAATAATAAGTCCTTTCTTCCCTTTTCAATTATTCACTCCGATGTTTGGGGACCATCAAGAGTTACAAATGTTTTTGGACACAAATGGTTTGTCACCTTCATAGATGAGCACACAAGAATTACTTGGGTGTATTTAATTAAGGAATAACCTGAAGTTTTCCAATTGTTCATAAACTTCTATACTATGGTCCAAACTCAATTTGATGCCAAGATCAAAATCTTGCAAAGTGATCACGGCGGAGAATACATAGAAGGTAGTTTGAGTAAGTTTTTCTATGAAAAGGGAATATTACACAGAATGTCATGTGTTCAAACTTCACCACAGAACGGATTAGCGGAAAGGAAGAATGGACACCTCTTGAACGTTGCTCGCAACCTTCTTTTCACTAAAAATGTTCCAAAACGCTTTGGGGAGATGCCATTTTTGTTAGAATAGATTCCCTAGAGGCAATCTAGTTTAGTATGAACTTTTTATGGCTAGAACATTCATTGTATTATTTATTGGATATTTAATATAATGAAGTCCTTAGATTTACAATTGTGTTGTTTATCTTAAATATCCCTAGTCCATTATAATGATTAAATGGGACAATCATCTATTGACTAGTATGAGGTTGGATTGATATGGAGATATCATGATCCAACACATGGGTATGCATTAGGGGTAATGGCATACTGAATTGACTCATCTCCGAGAAGGCTGCATACATGTTATGTAAAGTCACAAGCACTTCTCGTGGTGACAACAGTATTGTCATCTTTAGACTTGAAGTCACTAGATTGTCTAGTTGTGGATTATTGTGATTTTGGTAGCATCAAACGCTACACCGTGACTGGATAGCTATAAAGGCGTGTACCGGATACAATAAGAAGCAAGCTTAGAAATCGTAGTACACGTAGATAGAATTTGTCCCTCCCACATAACGGGAGCAAATATCCAAGGCCATTCGAGGGATAGTGCTTATGGAATTCCTGGCCAGGCTCAGATAAATCAATATGGGGTATTGATGTTATTTGTACGAATAAGACTATTCCCAGGATAGAGAAACTATGGATTGGATATACGAGTGTGAATTGTATGTCTCGTGTCCAATTCGGATATGGAGACAAATGAATGAGACAATTACTTGCACATGGTATGTCGGATGACTATTCTATTAGTTGGCTAGAATGGATGTCTTGCTAGAGACCGCTCCATATTAGCAAATTGTTGCTACCAACTAGATAGAACTTATGGGGTCACACACCAATAGGGTTGAACTAGATTTGGGAATTAAATAATATGATTAATTAATCGGAAGGATCACTTTGCAACACCTTGCAATACTAATATGTAAGGAAGGGACTAATCTGAACTTATGTAGGATTAGGAAGGGCCTTTAGGTAGTTGACAAGGAGTTGTTGGACTATATAAAGGATGCTCCTAGCTTCCTTCCCACACTAATGCTCATAACATAAGTTGAGTGGGAAGGAAACAAAGGATAGAGAGCAAGACAACTAGAGGCCGACCGCCCCTACAGAATGAGAATTGATAGAGGAGATGTGAAGATATGCAAGATTCCTACATATGAGAATCTGTCAGATCCACTTATGAAGCCGTTTTTTCAGCGCAAGAATGAAGGGCACACTAGATCTATTGGCATACGGAATGCACCAGATTGGCCCCAGTGCAAGTGGGAGAATGTTGGAATAGATTCCCTAGAGGCAATCTTATTTATTATGAATGATGTTTTGGCTAGAACATTCATTGTATTATTTATGAAGATATTCAATATAATGAATTCTTTAGATTACAAATGTGTTTGTTTATCTTAAATATCCCAAGTCAATTATACTGATTAATTGAACGATCAACTATAGGCTAGTACGGGGTTGGATTGATATGGAGATATCACGATCCAACACATGGGTATGCATGAGGAGTAATGTCATGCTGGATTGACCCAATTACTAGAAGGTTACATACAAGTTATGTAAAGTCACAAGTGCTTCTCGTAATGACAACAATATTGTTATCCTTAGACCTGAAGTCACTAGATCCTCTAGTTGTGGATATTGTGTTTTGACGTCGTCAAATGCTACACCGTAACTGGGTAGTAATAAAGGCGCTAATAGGAAAAAATATGTAGCAAGCTTAGAGATGTTAGTGATGTAGATAGAATTTGTCCCTCCCAGATGACGGGAGCAAATATACGTGGCCACTCGAGGGTTAGTTCTTATAGAATGTCTGGCCAGACTCATAAATCAATATAGGATATTGATGTTATCTGCATGGATAAGACTATTCCCATGATCGAGAAACTATGGATTGGATAAACGAGTGTGACTTGTATGTCTCGTGTCCAATCCAGATATGGATACAAAGGGATGAGACAATACTTGCACAAGGTTTGTCGGATTACTGACTAGTTCTATTAGTTAGGTAGCGTGGATGTCTTGCTAGAGGCCGCTCCATGTTAGTAAGTTCTTACTGCCAACTATGTAGAAACCTATGGGGTCGCGCGCCATATGGGTTAAACTAGACTTGGAAATTAATTAATATGATTAATTAAATAAAAGGGTCAATACACAATCACATGCAAACTTAGTAGGACTAATTTGAAAAGGGAACTAATCCATGTAAGGACATGATTAGTAGAGGGACCTTTATGTAGTTAACAAGGAGGTATCGGACTATATAAAGGACACTCCTAGCTTATTTTCTCACTAATGCTCATAACACACATTGAGTGAGAGAAAGAGAAATGCAAGGAGAGAGAAAGACAAGCCTAGGCTGAAGCTTAGACACGTCCGCCGCCCCCTACCCGTGCATCGTCAGCTACCTAGAGGCAGACCGCCCCTCGTTTTGCGTGATCGTGATCCTTATTCTTCTTTCTTCCACTGTTTTCTAGCACAAGATGTGGAGGAGTCTAGATCTTGATCCTAGGAGCGGACTAGCTGTAGAGACGCAAACACTATTTTGCATTTGAAGTCATCAAAGGATACAAACAAGGTAATTGTTACAAAACCCTTACTATCGTTATGATGTCTCTTCATGTGATCCTTCGAGGGTCTTGTGCGGATCATAATTATTGTTTTTCCGCTGCATAATCCGTTACAAAACCCAACATATTCTAGCCAAAACAATGTTCATACTAAATAAGATTTCCTCTAGGGCGTCTATTCCAACACAAACTTCTCAGAATTTTTCTGACATTTTCTTCTTTTTAGAAGGCTTTTCCCAAGGATTCCTGATTATTCACAATGTCTGTATATCTTTTGAACATCTCCGTGACGGATTCATCAGAATTCATCTTGAACAACTCATACTGTCTCAGAAGGATATTGATCATTGTTTGTTTGACTTCACTAGTTCCTTAAGATGTCACAACCAGGTTGTCCCACACTTCCTTGGCACTTTTGCAGTTTGATACTCTGTTGAACTCGTCTGCACTAAGAGCACAATACAACAAGTTCATAGCTTTATAGTTCTTTGATACCTTTTCCAATTATGTAACTGAGAGATCTTCCTCAGTTTTGACGGTTCTGATCCCATTTGTAGTGGTGTAATACACATAAGGAACATTGAGAATAATTGACCACAGTTCCATATCTTGATCTATGATGAACATATTCATCGATGCCTTCCAATGCATGAAATTGTCACCACAGAACTATGGAGGTCTGTTGGCTGCTCTTCCCTGTGAGAATCCTCCATCACCTACATTACTCATTGTCACAAGATTGTTAGATCTTATAATGTGAACCAAACTCTCATACCAATTGAAAGTTTGTAATGCAAGTATAAATACAGGATCTAATACTCTAGAAGAGGGGTTGAATAGAGTATGGAAACGTTTTCTAAAATTGTACTTATAAAACTCTAACACAAGGAACTAATGAAATCTCAAAGCTTTGGAAAGGTTTGGAAAAGAGTTGAAGTAGTTTAGAACTGTTTGAAGCTTCAAAGCTTTAAGCAAGAAAATTTCTCCAAAGCTTCGGAGCAACTTGTTTGGTACTTGTCTAGTTTCCAAAATGAAAGAACAATGTAGTAAAGTAAAGAACACAAGTATTTTTACAGAGTTCGGTCACAATTGGACCTACTCTATGCCTGAGGGAGTTGATCCCTCCAGGATTTGAACACACTTCTTATTAATCATCCTGATTTAGCCCTAGATCTCAAGCCTAAGTGAGCTACCTTACACTTATACACCTTGTGGTTCCAAACCTATCTATTTACAGCTACAATATGATGAAAAAATAAGAACATCTTGTTGTTCACTTGAACAAATAACTTATAAATTTGGTGTGGTTAAGTAATACCCAAGAATATTACAAATTAAAGCACAATGAATAACACAGAGAACAAATAAGCAGTGAATGCTCAGAAGTGTTCTTCAGATTCTGGATGATTTGATCTTCTTCAGCAGTGTTGATTCCTTGATTCATTTGAAGAGTAATATGCGTTGATCTCCCACGAATGAAACACTTTTCTTTTGACAGTGATAAGCCCTCTCTCAGTGTGTCTCTGTCTCTTTTAGATTCAAATCTTCTTTATAACAAACAGCAGCAACTGCTTAAGAAATTTCAGGAACTAATTTCCTACAAATCCTCACCCCCATAGATGCTTCTTTCAACAGCTATGTTTGAATATCCAATAGAGTTTTTAAGGCACGTTTGAACGACCAAAAAACCATGCATAAACTTAGCAACAAGATCAAACACAATCCAGAACCAATAGCACATCAAATCTGATATGTTTGACATATCAGTTTATCCAGTAAACTTGGTTCTTTTCTAACATAAAAACAATACATATAACCATATGCATATATATAAGATATGATAAATAATAAGATTAATGTCAGAATATTTCTGACATTTTCTTCTTTTGAGGAGGCTTTTCCCAAGGATTCTAGATTATTCACAATGTCTGTGAATCTTTTGAACATCTCCTTGATGGATTCAACAGAATTCATCTTGAACAACTCATACTGTCTCAGAAGGATATTGATAAATGTTTGTTTGACTTCACTGGTTCCTTCATATGTCACAACTAGCTTGTCCCAAACTTCCTTGTCACTTTTATAGTTTGATACTCTGTTGAACTCGTCTGCACTAAGAGCACAATACAACAAGTTCATAGCTTCATAGTTCTTTGATACCTTTTCCAATTCTGTAACTGAGAGATCTTCCTCAGTTTTGACGGTTCTGATCCCATTTTTAGTGGTGTAATACACATAAAGAACACTGAGAATAATTGACCACAGTTCCATATCTTGATCATTGGTGAACATCTTCATCGATGTCTTCCAATGCATGAAATTGTCAACACAGAACAATGGAGGTCTGTTGGCTGCTCTTCAATGTGAGAATCCTCCATCACCTACATTACTCATTGTCACAAGATTGTTAGATCTTATAATGTGAACCAAGCTCTCATACCAATTGAAAGTTTGCAATGCAAGTATAAATACAGGATCTAATACTCTAGAAGGGGGCTTGAATAGAGTATGGAAACATTTTCTAAAATTGTACATATAAAACTCTAACACAAGGAACTAATGAAATCTCAAAGCTTTGGAAAGGTTTGGAAAAGAGTTGAAGCAGTTTAGAAGTGTCTGAAGCTTCAGAGCTTTAAGCTGGAAAATTTCTCCAAAGCTTCGGAGCAACTTGTTTGGTACTTGTCTAGTTTCCAAAATGAAAGAACAATGTAGTAAAGTAAAGAACATAAGTATTTTTATAGAGTTCGGTCACAATTGGACCTACTCTATGCCTGAGGGAGTTAATCCCTCCAGGATTTGAACACACTTCTTATTAATCATCCTGATTTAGCCCTAGATCTCAAGCCTAAGTGAGCTACCTTACAATTATACACCTTGTGGTTCCAAACCTATCTATTTACAGCTACAATATGATGAAAAAATAAGAACATCTTGTTGTTCACTTGAACAAATAACTTATAAAGTTGGTGTGGTTAAGTAATACCCAAGAATATTACAAATGAAAGCACAATGAATAACACAGAGAACAAATAAGCAGTGAATGCTCAGAAGTGTTCTCAGATTCTGGATGATTTGACCTTCTTCACCACTGTTGATTCCTTGATTCATTTGAAGAGTAATATGCGTTGATCTCCCACGAATGAAACACTCTTATTTTCAGAGTGATAAGCCCTCTCTCAGTGTGTCTCTGTCTCTTTTATATTCAAATATTATTTAGAACAAACAGAAGCAACTGCTTGAGAAATTTGAGGAAGTAATTTCCTACAAATCCTCACCCCCATAGATGCTTCTTTCAACAGATATGTTTGAATAGCCAATGGAGTTTTTAAGGCACGTTTGAACGACCAAACAACCACGCATAAACTTAGCAACAAGATCAAACACAATCCAGAAACAGTAGCACATCAAATCTCATATGTTTGACATATCAGTTTATACAGTAACTTGGTTCTTTTCTGACATAAAAACAATACATATAACCATATGCATATATATAAGATATGATAAATAATAAGATTAATGTCAGAATCTTCTTCTTTTGAGGAGGCTTTTCCCAAGGATTCTAGATTATTCACAATGTCTGTGAATCTTTTGAACATCTCCTTGATGGATTCATCAGAAGTCATCTTGAACAACTCAAACGGTCTGAGAAGGATATTGATAAATGTTTGTTTAACTTCACTGGTTCCTTCATATTTCACAACTAGCTTGTCCCAAACTTCCTTGGCACTTTTATAGTTTGATACTCTGTTGAACTCATATGCACTAAGAGCACAATACAACAAGTTCATAGCTTTATAGTTCTTTGATACCTTTTCCAATTCTGTAACTGAGAGATCTTCCTCAGTTTTGACGGTTCTGATCCCATCTGTAGTGGTGTAATACACCTAAGGAACATTGGGAATAATTGACCACAGTTCCATATCTTGATCTATGATGAACATCTTCATCGATGCCTTCCAATGCATGAAATTTTCACCACAGAACAATGGAGGTCTGTTGGTTGCTCATCCCGGTCAGAATCCTCCATCACCTACATTACTCATTGTCACAAGATTGTTAGATCTTATATTGTGAACCAAGCTCTCATACCAATTGAAATTTTGTAATGCAAGTATGAATACAGGATCTAATACTCTAGAATGGGGGGTTGAATAGAGTATGGAAACGTTTTCTAAAATTGTACTTATAAAACTCTAACACAAGGAACTAATGAAATCTCAAAGCTTTGGAAAGGTTTGGAAAAGAGTTGAAGCAGTTTAGAACTGTCTGAAGATTCAAAGCTTTGAGCTGGAAAATTTCTCCAAAGCTTTGGAGCAACTTGTTTGGTACTTGTCTAGTTTACAAAATGAAAGAACAAGGTAGTAAAGTTAAGAACACAAGTATGTTTACAAAGTTCGTTCACAATTGGACCTACTCTATGCCTGAGGGAGTTGATCCTTCCAGGATTTGAACACACTTCTTATTAATCATCCCGATTTAGCCCTAGATCTCAAGCCTAAGTGAGCTACCTTACACTTATACACCTTGTGGTTCCAAACCTATCTATTTACAGCTACAATATGATGAAAAAATAAGAAACTATTGTTGTTCACTTGAACAAATAGCTTCTAAAGTTGGTGTGGTTAATTAATACTTAAGAATATTACAAATGAAAGCACAATGATTAACACAGAAAAGAAATAAGCAGTGAATAGTCATAAGTGTTCTTCAGATTCTGGATGATTAGATCTTCTTCAGCACTGTTGATTCCTTGATTCATTTGAAGAGTAATATGCGTTGATCTCCCACGAATGAAACACTCTTCTTTTCACAGTGATAAGCACTCTCTCATTGTGTATCTGTCTCTTTGAGATTCAAATCTTCTTTATAAGTAACAGCAGCAACTGTTTGAGAAATTTTAGGAACTAATTTCCTACAAATCCTCACCCCCAGAGATGCTTTTTTCAACAGCTATGTTTGAATAACCAATAGAGTTTTTAGGCACGTTTGAACTCACAAACAACCCTGCATACACTCAGCAACAAGATCAAACACAATCCAGAAACAATAACACATGAAATCTGATATGTTTGACAGATCAATTTATCCAATAAACTTTGTTATTTTTTGAGATAAAAACAATACAGATAACCATATGCATATATATATATAAGATATGTTAAATAATAAGATTAATAGTTAGAATAACTCAATATCAAGTCATTAACTCAGATAAGTTCTCCCGCATACAGAAAATAGTTAGCAAATATAAACATGTAAGAGCATAGGGCAATTCTCAAAGCTTTGGTGCTTTGATTGCCAATTCACAGTTTTGGCCAACAAGCTGAATCCTGTATTCAATCAATCTGTAATGCTATTTAATCAAAATCTAAGCTCAGTAATATTTGTAGGAGACAATATAGGATGATAAGATCATCACTCAGTCCAATGCATAAGTCTGCAACACAGAAACTGTTAAGCACAAGTATTCAGTTTTACAAGCAATTAATGAATCTCAAAGATTTGGAGCTTTGAGACTTATTGTCTCTGAACTTGTGGCTTTCATCATCAAAGTGAAAATTCCCCTTCAGTTTATACACATATTCATTTCAATGGAATTGAACTATCACGATGCTTAATAGAAGCAGTGGAGATCAAAAGCAAGTCAAACCACAACACATAGTTATAATATTAAATAGACATATTAAACCTTAAGTCTTACACATTAGCTGATTACTATTACACATTAGCATTACTAGATACTACTTGTGACAGTGCCAGTCTAGATGAGTCTCGCGCCCTTCTATTGTTTAATCCCCAGCTCCTTGACCTGCGGTGGGAAGGAAAACAAGAACCGTACTTTTTGAAAGTCAGCAATGAAATACTGATTGTTTCTCACTTAACCAACATGTTTACCACCATGTTCCAACAACAGTCTGATCCGTCAAGAGTTTCCTAATATTGCAATGTTCTCATTCATTTCGCAGTACCCGAGTAGATCAGTGACCACATCAGAAATTCTAGACCTTAAGTGTTGCAACACCCTCCTAAGAGCGTCAATCAAAGGAGTGGTATCTAGAAGCAGTACTCTAGCCTACGGCGAAAGGATTCGGGGTGCACGTAGTGCCATATCTTTAGGGACCAAATCCTAGGAAATCATCACCCGTAATAATTTTAGGGACCGCTGCCCAAGGGATTAAACCTGATATAACTGGTTCCGGTACATACGGATCGTTTCACTTTACTCCGGGGATCTAACCCCAATATCTCTTTAGGGAACTGAGCCTAGGGAATCATCACCTGATATAAGTTACATAAGTGGTTCGAATAACATTACGTTATTACTGAATTTTGATCAAGTGTGACACGTATTTCATGCTCAATTAATATTTTGAAATTTTTTAAAACAAATAAAACACATTTATCAAGTAGGGGCTGAAATACGACACCTAGTTTTCAATTAACCAGGTAGTGGACACCGAATTTGCTGGCACTAGGGGTGTAATCAGCTCGGTTTGGTGCAGTTTTTACGAAAACCATAAACCAAACCGAATACGTCAGTTTCCTAATTTTGTAACCAAACCAAACCATTTGAAATGATGAACCGAACCGAACTGAAATCGAAAAGATTGGTTCGGTTCAGTCGGTTTGCATAAACATTATTGAATGGTTATTTTAATACCGTATTGCCAACGGACTTCAAATTTAAGAGAGAAAAATATTAAATTCACTTATAAAAAACTTACACGACTATCGTTTACGATGAAACATCAGAGAAATGGAAAAGATTAAGATTAATATGATGATTTTAATTGAATCTATCTACTCGTGTTCAATTTTTTTTAGATTATTTAATATACTTGAAACAATATTTACACTAATAAAAGTACATTAGGAACATATCGGTTCGGTTAGGTTTGGTGCGGTGTGATATTTTTTACAAGTCGAAAACCGAACCAATTAGACCGGTTTGTGAAAAATTGAACCATTCATAAACCGAATGTCAAAAAAAACCGTCCAAAACTAATGATTTCGGTTTGGTTTGGTCAGCTTGACCAGTTTATTCGGTTTTCCTTATAGCCCTAGCTGGCGCACAAGGCTAAGCATGTAAATCTAATCTGATCCAATAGCAATTATCACATAAAAGCTCTTAGGAACAATCGTAGTCCTAGTCTATGAACTTGTCGCCTGCAATTTACAATTCTCTCGTCACAACGACAATACTTCCAAATAAATTAATGTACTAGCCCTATAGGAATGCTCGGCTAGGTTGAAAACTAAGTCCAACTCTCACTATTCCCGAATATAACCCGTCTTAAGCCATATACCGAATAAATATACAAAGAGGCATTTCGGAAAATGAATATGATCTTGAGTAATTGAAATGTAAATATTTAAAAAATATTACTTGAAACTAATCGATATTGTAGTTTATAGCCAAAATAGGAAAAGTGTAGTTTTATTGAATCCATAAAAGAATAATTTTAACAAAGAGTTGTTTAGCTAGAGAAACTACTTTTTGAATCCAACAATATTTAGTTTAAAAAAATATACTTGTTGATAAAAAAAATTGGTAAGTATTAACACTCACTATTTATAAAAGTAACATTTATGAAATAATAAAAACGTTATCAATTTCAATCATACACTTATAGTCACAAAATACTCTTATTAACTTATTGTCAAGATTATTGAAATGATAGCTTACAAAATAATTTTATGTTTCTATACAACAGTAGAGTTTTAATAATGAAACATTTTAATTTCAAATCATTAAATAAATCAGAATAGTTAAAGCACAACTAGTCCCCCTAAGATTCTTTAAATACCAACACCTCCCACTACCTACCCAGATTATGTAAAAGACACTTTAATCCCCTAAAAAGAACTACTAATTTGATCGATCTAAACAAGAATTCGAGCATGCAATACATTGTCTTGATTTTTGAAATCAAATCACGATGAGATTGAGAGCATACCATAATCAAGAATTGCGCGAAATGGTCGAGTTTAGGGTCTGGTGAAGAATGACATCGAAGCCATCGGCAGTGGCGATCGAAGGTAGCTACTATGGCCTCCTTGCCTCTGTCTTGGACTGCTGAGTTCTTCGGAACCTAAGGAGTCTACTGGAGGAGACAAAAGGTCATGGGTGGTGCAGGGTAACTCGCCCAAGAAACTTCGCCGCAAGTTATGGAGGTCCGGCGTTGGAGGTGGCGTCCTTAGCTCCTGCTACTGTTGCTACTTCACTTGCTGCCGCTTCGTCCTCTTTATGGTCCATATCAGATGGCGAGAGAGAGAGGGGGGGGGGGGGGGGGGGAGAGAGAGAGAGAGAGAGAGAGAGAGAGAGACCAGGTTTCCCTGATGGTGTGGTTTTCTCAGGAATTTCCGTCGACGGCGGTGGCTGGTGGCTTAGCCGCTGCTTCCAGCTGCTGGTTGCTACTCTCTTCGGGTCAGAGAGGGACAGAGAGAAAAAGAGATAGAGGGAGAGTGAGAGGCAGAGAGTTGAGGGCTGTGAAGGTGTTGGGTGAATGGTCGAGATAGATGTTGGTGGTTGAGATGAAAATGATGAAGGTGAGAAGATGGTGATGGTTGTGATTTGTTGCTGTGAGTTTTTTTAAGGGAATAAGAAGGAAGAAGATGATTATTAAGTAGAAAAAATTCAAATTGAGGAGCAAGGAATTGGTATTGTGTTGGAGAAGGGTTGACAAAACGTATGGGAGAAGATTTGAAATTATTGTGGAGGAAGGTAGGAGAAATAATGTGGTATGGTGGGTGTAATGTAATTCGCGGTGGTTGCACAGGCCCTCACGGATAAATAAAGACACTCTGACCAAACTACGAGAATTATTTCTAAACTTTATATTCACTATAACTCTAACACGGATTTCTCAACAAAAACACGATAATTCCCCCTAAATCACTGACTAAATTCACATTACGCCTCTCAAATTACTATTTCAACCTTACTAATTATACGGGGTATTATATAGTGTGTCCACGTAAGCCTTAATAAGCCTCCAAGTATGGGGTACAGTCTCAAAAATGATCGACAAATTTTTCAAACAAGACAACATATGTTAATAGAAAATGAAGGAGAGAGAGTGAACAAGATATAGTGAAATCTTTTGTACTCAATACTTTCTTTGTTTTGTAAAGTAGTTGTTTGTTTTGTGGTCGATCGTTTGTGGTAGTATGTAGTTTGTAGGTTGTTGTAGTTGTTGGCTTTTGCATGTTGTTATCATCTTCGTGTTTGTTGGACTTTGGTTAATGTTATAACAGTTTCATCAAAAAAAAAACCTTTTATAATGGTGAAGATACATATTCCAAAAAAAAAACAACGAATAGTCAAACTATTCGAGTATAAGTCTAGCCATGGAGCCAAATTTCTTAGAGGTGCTGAGACTTTAAAATGTTGCATTGATAAGTGGAGTCTTTTTGAAATCCCAAAATCTAGGATCCTGGTTTACTGTTCTAATGACAAAAGTCTCTCTACGCCTGCATTTAAAAGATTAGATAGAGGTTAGTGTAACTTTGCATTCTTAATCTCTTTCTTGATGTTGTCATTAATAACACAGGCATCAGTTCATCTGATCACTCTCCCATGTTATTGAATATTCTTGCTCCCCTTAGAACTAGTAAGAGACCTTCTAAGTTTGAGGCTTGTTGGCTTAACTCCCCTAAGATCCACTACCTAGTCTCTTTTGTCAGGAATCTCTCCATCCCAGGTTTCACCTTGCTTTAGAATAGCTAAACTTCTTCAGATCATTCTTAAAATGCTAAAGTGTTAGGCATTTCATAGACCAACACTCCAAAATCAAATTGCAAATATAAAAAATCAATTATTGCATGATCATGCTTTGATCCCCCAATCAGATGGTACTGCAACTTGGAAGAATTTTAAAAAGTGAAGAAACCTATTGGGCTCAACGGAAAGATGTGCATGACTTAAGAGTGGAAGTAAAAATACTAAATTCTTTCATGCATACACTAAAATAAGAAAGGATTTTAACTCAATTTGGTCGTTACAGCTCCCAGATGGATCCTTTCTTACCAATGATGCTGATATCAGAAAGTGTTTATTTGATTTCTATAAAAACACTAGTGCCCCTTCTGAGCCATCACTGTCTGACTTCCTTTCTGGAAATAATAATGATACTGCTTTTAATATCCTGCTCAATGTTACAAAAATACTAAATACTCAGCTAGGGGTGCAACTTGAGCGGGTTGAACCCGACCAACCCGAACCCAGTCCGAATAAAATAGGGTCTGGACACATTGTTTTAGTAATTTGGACGGACTTGGATATAAACTCTCAGCCCGAATTGCAATTAGGGTCGGGCTTAGGCACAAATATTAAACGACGGGATAACCCGAATTGCCCGATTTGCATGACAACTACCTATAAATATTGCACTTTTGAAAGAATTATGTAGCGTATCTAACATGAATCTGGTTGTTTAATTTTGATTTTTAGTGCTTTTAATCATATCCTTGGTTTTTGAACAAGTTAATTTGTTGTTTTCACCAATATATTATTATGGGTAAAAGACAAAAACCACCCTCCATTTATGGAGAAAATACATTTCACCCCCTGATTTATGGGGAAAATACCTTTTGCACCCTTGTAAGTGGATGGAGCTAACGGAATAGACTAAATGACATATTTACCCTCTCTTTGAAGAAAAATTACATTGCTATATAAATATTTTTTTCTCATTATCTTCCCATTTGTAAACCTAGCCTCCCCCTCTCTTATCTCTCTATCTTATCTCTCAGAATCTCACGGTGAAAGAAGGGGAAGAAGAAGAAGTAGAAGAAGAGGATGAGCTGAAGAAGAAGAGATGGTCCATTTCTCTCTATCTCTCCCGTCGTCCCAAACCAGCAAAAACCCGTGAGACAATTGTTGCTGGTTCGGGAATTAGGGATTACTGGAACTCTCACGAACCAGCAACAATTGTCGCCGTCTGCCCTTCCTTGTGCAGCTTCACCCGCGGCGGGTCCTGCAGCGTTCCCATAATCATCTCCGTGACGTACTGAGGGAATGACGGCGGCATAGCGTTGACAAGAATCACTAAATCGAGCAGATACAGCCCACGAACCAGCAACAATTGTCGACGCAAGACCAGTTCGTGGGCTTAATTTGGTGGGTCTTCTTCTCCGATTTCTCATCAATTGTGCTATTTGGTTTCAGAGCCTTTTTCTCCGAGGAATTGTCCTCGCCGCTGAAGCCTCTCCAAAACCCAGCTCACGTTCATCCACCTAAGATGCTGATCTTCTTCGTCTTCCTCTTCTTCCTCTTCTCTGTTCTGTTTCATTCGATTTTCTGCTTCAATTACACAGTTACAACTTCAATTTTCTGATATTGGGGAAAATAATGGTGGTTGCTGGATTGTGGGTGAAGAATGGGGTCGAACAGATGACGATTGGCTGTGAGAATGGCAGGGTGCTGAGGCAGAGAAAAGGAATATGGCGATTCGGGGTTTGAGTTGGTTGGGTTAAAGATGAGAGGTGACTCGGTGTAGCTAATCGCCAGAAGTTATGGCGATTAGTTGGCGTTCAGGTTATTTTTTGGGTTGAGGCAGAGAGAGAAGGTGTTCGATTGTTTTGGATTTCGAGGGGTTGGGGTTCAGTCTTTAGGTTGGGTTCCGATTGAAATCGACTACATGTTCAATCTCATGGTTATGCGATGCAGAGAGTGAGGTGTGGGTGATGATCGAGTGACTGCTTTTGGTCCGAATCCATGGCAGAGGCTAAGTTGTTGTTGTTGTTGTTGTTGTTTGTTGGTGGTAGTGGCGGTGGTGGTGGTGGAGATTTGGTGGTTGTGGCGGTGGTGCTCAAGAACACCAAGAACATCATGAACCTGATGAGCACTATA
The DNA here is from genome assembly GCA_023055425.1 of Linanthus parryae. Taxonomy (NCBI): domain Eukaryota; kingdom Viridiplantae; phylum Streptophyta; class Magnoliopsida; order Ericales; family Polemoniaceae; genus Linanthus; species Linanthus parryae. The sequence goes on from JALGPY010000015.1 coordinate 3,684,653, forward strand.
ATAAACAAATAAAGGGTGGTATTTGTCCACAATCAATAAGGGTAAAATGGTCACAAAAAGTCAGTTTGCACCACTCTATTAACGGATTGTAACAGAAGGGTGGTATTTGTCCATCCTCCATCCACTGACAGGGGTGCAAAAGGTATTTTCCCCATAAATCATGGGGCAAAATGTATTTTCCCCATAAATGGAGGGTGGTTTTTGTCTTTTACCCTATTATTATTCACTTGTGTTTTAAAAAATTATTAAGTTTAATGTAGTAGCCCAAATTCAGCCCGAACCCGAGTTGATTTGTACAAATTTGGGCTTGGGCGGGCTAACGATGCTCTTAACTCGGGCTGGGCTGGGCTTGGGCAGCCTCGGCAGAACTCGGGCTCGGGCTCGGTCAGGGGTGCCAACCCGACCAGCCCGCCCGAGTTGCAGTCCTATACTCAGCAGCAAGATTTGCTTTATGCCCCTTATACAGCTCAAGAAATTAGAATGCAGTGTCATCAATTTCCCCTCTTAAAGCCACGGGTCCTTATGATATGCAACCAATCGTCTTCCAAAATATTCGAATACCATCTCTACCATTTTAATTTTAGTTGTTCTTTCCTTTCTAAATTCATGTCACATGCTTAAAGAATTAAACAAAACTCATATTGTGTTAATTCCTAAAATAAATAACCATTTTCACAGCTAGTGACTTTATGTCAATTAGTTTATGTTTTTTTATAGAACTATAGCTAAGGTTCTAGCCAATAGGCTCAAGCCACTTATTTTAGTTTAATCTCTCATAATAAAAATGGATACGTTTCCAATAGACTGATTCAATATAATATCCTTACATGACTACATGACAGGATTTGGTTCACAACATTCATAAGTGTAAGAACAATACTCGTCCTAATCTAGGAGCCTTCAAGTTAGACCTTCATAAAGCTTTTGATAGAATTAGATAGGATTTTTGAACATCTTCTACACCAAATGGACTTTCTTAGAATTTTTATAAGGCTAATTATGCAACATGTTACTACAGTTTCTTACTTATTTCTAGTTAATGGTCCAACTTTTGATTTTTTATAACCTCATAGAGGTCTTAGGCAGGGAAATCTCATGTCTCTTTCCTTTTCTCTCTATGCGATGTTACTTCCAGTTCCATTTCTATGGCTCACGGTGAGGGTAGGATTAAAGGCATCCCTACTCTAGGATGATGGCCATCCCTCATTTACAATTTGTTGATGACACTCTTCTCTTCTTCCAACTCACTCCTAAGGTTGGCTCTAATCTGATGAACATTCTTGATGACTATAATAGACAGCTAGGCCAAGATATTAATACAATAAGTCGTCTTTAGTCCAAATTGTACTCACCTTGATAGAGAGCAGCTTTCCTTATTCCTAGGCATCCAAGAAAAAGAGCGCATGGGCAAATATCTAGGTGTATACCTTAACAATAAGGGTAATAATAAGAAAATCATCATGGACACTATCTCAAAAATTGAGGATAGATGCTCAGGGTGGAGTTTTCTTCTTCTAAATAGGTTAGGAATAAGCACTTTGATTAATTTTTTCCTCATTCGTACTCTTGTTTATACCATGTTCATATGTCACTTCCCTAAAAATGTATGTGATAAAATTTCTAGTTACTTATCTAAATACTTACGGTTTGGAGATATAAATAAAAGAAGACATTCACTGGCTGTCTAGGCATTTCCTTTGCAATAAGACTAAATGAAGGGGAGCTTGGGTTTCAAAAATCTCGCTTGTTTTAAAATGCTTTACTCGCAAAAATAGTTGAAGAATTATCTCTGCACCCACCTCTTTATTCTATTCTTAGTTCACCTCTAATATTGTAACAAGAAACCTTTTTCTTGCTGGTAAACCTTCCCATGTTGCTTCTTGTGCATGGAAGTCAATATGTAAAGGAAGAGAGACTCTTCTCATGGGGCTCAAATGGAATATTGTAGATGGAAGGAAGGTTTCTTTCCTCAATTGGTGGTTCAAAAAAATTATGAACACTAATACAACCAGTAATAATTATGAGGATAAGCCTTCGTGAAAACTTATTAAAATAGAAGATTTTTCAGTCAAATCAGCTTACTCACTTCAAAATTACAATGTTTCATTTTCTCTTTTGAATTCTGAAGCAATTAACTTCGATCCGATTTTATCTTACTCTTAAATGGAACAATCTTGGGTCCTCAGGTCTCCCATACAACATTCTTTCATTTATTTGGCACATTCTTAATAATTCTGTTGTTACTCTATTTAACTTGCACCATAAAATTTATTTTGTTTCTCCCTTTTGTCCCTCCTGCCTACACTTATTGAAAATTCTTCTGTGTTCTTGCCAAGATCTTTCTTGTCCCAGCTTCCGATTCTTTCTTTTGTGATCTCTTCTACCTCCTTATCACTTCAAACCCTAATTATTTGTCGAGACCGACTATCTTCTTCACACAACTCAGTCGTCTTGGTGAAGATTTTTTGTTGGGCCTTTTTTGCATCCATACTATTTTATGGTATGTTATGGGCCACAATGCAGCCCAAGGCTTGTAAAGCATCTTCACTTTTTGCTTCAGATATTTCTCTAATTGTTGGGCATGTATACCCACGAAATATTTGACTTGGGCTAGGAGGCCCAGTGACTTTTAAAAAATGCAGTATGATGTTGTTGTCTTCCTCTCCTATGGCTGTTGGACTAAATTGTCCATTTCCTTTCACTTACGTATTAAAGAGAATCCCTCACTCTTTCTATACGTTGACGGGGATTAAGGAATATCCAAGATTCCCCTATCGTGACCATCCATTTCGGTATCACAGCACATCGTCCTCTCCCAGCGATAGGATGACATGTGTCACAATAGGATGACATGTGTCACAATTATATATGATGGGAGATTTGTACTATCTGCCATACTCCTGGGGCATAGCGTGTGCTGGACAAGCTCCCCACTACTGGGATGCTCTATTTTTTTCGGTTGCCGGAACTTCATCTTCGCCTGTTTCTGTATTAGCTCCATCTTCTACGTTTTGAGCTCCTCTCCTTGATTGATTCATAGTAGTATATGGGTTCTTTTCATCTTGCCGGTTTTGTCCATACCATACAAGCATTTTGGGTGAAAGTGCCTTTGCTCCAGTGCTTTTAGCATCGGACCGTAGCCACTATCTAGTGTATCCTTCTACCCTAAGAATTTCACTCCATTTTTTTATGCCCTATTCTTCCGCTGTAGAAGTATTCTCCTAACTTCTCATACCCAAATTGGATCCAAGCAGAGCTTTATTCCTTCCTTCTCATGAAAAGTACTTGGGGTAACGGATTATCAAGATTCACCAGATATCGTACCCTAAGGAAAGGACTAACAATCATTTCCTCTGGTTTACCAGCATCTACATCGATTACTTTTCCTACTACCGCACCAATGTCTTCAGCATTCTTTCTCATCATCTCCAGTCGGATGCCTTTGATCTTGACCTAAAACGGTGATACAGAATATGCCATCCTTGTGGGCTCTGTATCTGGTTCAAACCGCCAGAAAACTAGCAACCTACCTCTTATTGTCACCAGACCCTCTTGCAGTCGTCCTTTTCCTTGAACAGAAACATGAAAACATTTTCTCCTTCAGGTGCAGCTTGGCAACTTACACTGATGCTACTTTGAAGCTACAGGTATTATGAGCGAAATTATGATGTCTTTTGCACCTATTTCTAAGGGTTCTCATCATCATGTGCAACTTTAGTGATTCAAGAGGAAAAGAGAAAGCCCAGACCTCGTGCTTCATCAACTAACAAAGGATACGCAGTGGCTGTTTCCGAGTTTCACCCTCCTTCCACCTCAGCTCCACAAAATCAGTCGGGTTTAAGGAATATAAAAACGACCTGGTTTGTTTTCTCCTATGTATCAGCACTTACGGGCCTCGTTTGGATAACGAGGTTTCGTTAACCCAAACCGTAACACAACCGAAGAGATGGTCCGGTTACCGGTTTCTTACAACCGGTGACCGGCAAATGAAGAAGCCGGTGGATGGTAAAAAAGGAGCAGGGCATGACTTATTGATTATTGGAGAGAAAGTTGTTGACGTGGAGGACCAAAATCCCATGGACTGTAAAATTGTCCGGTGACCGGTAATTTCAAAACCAGTGGACTGGTTTTTGTGTCCCATGACCGGTATTCTGTTGCCATGTACTGTTTGTTGTTTTCTATGTTTTCTTCTACTACACATGATGGAGTTCAAAAAGCCGGGCACTGGACTAATATCCGGTGGACGGCATGCAACATTTTGTGGTTAAAAAAAACCGGTGCCCGGCTTTAAGTTGCCTGCCACCGAACCTGCAACAACCTCAACCCTTTCATCCAAAAAATTTGAAACCCAACCTCCCCAACCCTCCTAACAACCTCAACCCTTTCTCTTGTTTTTGCTTGTTTTCAGTACTTAGTCATTGCATCAGGCACTGTGTGATTGTCAGGCCAGCTTCCTGATGCCAAGACTACAAACAATCTAAAATCTAACTAAGGTAGCCACACTCAATTTCACATTAATCAAAAAGCCCTTATTTTGCTTGAAAAAACCTTCCAGTCCACACTTCACTCAGTCACAGACCACGCTACCAGAAGTTATCTATGTTTTGTGCACAGCTTCTGTCCCAAGTGTAATAAGATAAACCTTTTTAGCAAGTGCAAACAACGATACCATGAATACAGATTTCTTCTACTAAAAAGATAGCTTCAAGAAACTGGGAACAATAAGATAACGACGAGACAGGTTTACATTGTACCGAGCTTGAGAGCAACAGAAATTTTCTATCCGACAGATGTTAAGGAATATAAAAAATACACACAAACTGAATACCACAGATTGCAAAATGGCAGACGGACAACAATTCAATGCCCACATGATATTTGAAATGTAATCAATCCAAAACAGGCAACTCTGAGTACCATTATCAAGCTACACACAACTTTCAAGCTTTGACTGGGTGGAATTAGGGAAATTGGACTAATTTGGCGAACATGGTAACAGCAAGCCACTAGAAATTTCAGTCAGGATAGTTTGAGTACCCATTAAAAACAATGCAATAATGCAATCCATAATGTTCTTTTTGATATTCCTTAACATCTGTGGTATAACAACGAGACAGGTTTACATTGTACCGAGCTTGAGAGCAACAGAAATTTTCTATTGACAGATGTTAAAGAATATCAAAAATACACACAAACTGAATACCACAGATTGCAAGATGGAAAACGGGCAACAATTCAATGCCCACATGATATTTGAACTGTAATCAATCCAAAACAGGCAACTCTGAGTACCATTATCAAACTACAGACAACTTTCAAGCTTTGAGTAGGCGGAATTAGGGAAATTGGATTAATTTGGACAACATGGTAACAGCAAGTCGATAGAAATTTCAGTCAGGATACTTTGAGTACCCATTGAAAACAATTCAATAATGCAATCCATAATGTCCTATGCCAACAAAATAAAGGTAGCAAGTGACCAAAAGTATCTGGAGGGGAGCAACAGAGGATTGCTAGACTGACCATAAGTAAACAATAGGTCAAATCAAATGCCTGGGAACTAAAATGTTGGAAGTTGTGCATATGTTCAATGTGCGTCTAGTTCAAGCTCTCAAGACCAGTTAAAAGACAATTGATGTCTCAAGACCCTAATGACCAACCCAGTAAAGAAACTACCCAATTTTGCACCAGGCAAGTCCTGAGAGACGAATAATCCAATCATGTTTTATCCACACCAAATCGAGGACAATGAATAGGCAAAGAGCCAAGAACGTACATATAAATAAACTGAAGTACTGAGACCGCAACCAGACACATCCCGTGTCACATTATTCACAGGAAAGGACGATTCAATACATAACACTTACTTGAATACAAACTTAAACCTAATCCCAAAATCTTCTTTGAAAAGAGGACAGACATGTTACATAACGGGGATTCTGCTGGAGGTGAAAACAGACTACCATGGGAGCCATGACTTCTTGACACAAGATTACCCTTTGATTATCTAACAAGCCAGTGGAGACTAGGAAATATAGAGATTAGACTTGCATTGAACTGGACTCAAGGGCATTGACTTTGAAAACATATGACTGACGTTGCCAGCAGAAAACAATCACACTTAAGAAGCAGTTGAACATAGCCAAGGAGCAGTCACAGAAATCCAGAAACAAGAATCCCACTTGAGGGAAACTTAACAATTAAGAATTTCGATCAATTCCATTCATTCCAGAATCATAGTGGAGAGTATAATGGTTACTTCACCATTAATTGAAACCAGATAGTAAAGAGCTCATCAGTTTACCACAATATTTGATCCAAACCAGTCAAAGAGCTGCACAGTTCGGTGAGACCTTAGGTTGCTAAGCATAATCAATTACTAAAAGGACGGGGCTCATGAAAGGCACACTGAAATCTCTTTTCATGGTCACATTCAAGTCCAATTGTTGGACGGCATAACTAGCCCGTGGAGCACGCATAACAAGTGGGATTCAAAACAAACCTTCACCATCTAGATCAAATAACCTAGGTCATCAAAAGTAGTGTTTGTCAGCCAGCACCTATTGAACATGGACATAGGCATGTTCTCATCTAAAGAGATTATTAAGCCACCTAACAAGTGCTAGAGCAGGAGACATAAATTACTTCTTGAACAGTACCAATTCAATTGGTTTTCTTTTCAAATTAAGACAAATAATTCAAATGAGTGGATTAGGGAAACCGATGAATTGCTTTAGTCAATCTTAAAGTAACAGCAAGTAATAATAGCATAAAGAACAACAAATGAGACAGGAACAAGCAGAAATACACAAAGCTAACCATAATTCAAAAATCTGGAATCACATATCATCTAAAAAGACACTAGCATAACAGTTGTTGAGGGAAAGGAAAACAAAACTCCATAAAGCTAATAATAGATCCCCATATGAGTTCAAACTTTGTTTGGTGACAGAAAAAAACCATAACATACTGATGAATGAAGCAATCTAATCAAACAAGGAGAAACCCATGTCATCATCACTCTCTTCCTTTGCTTCTTCCTGCAACAAGTATCAAAAACACATTCAGCTTCCCATTTCCACCATAGACCAAGACAGATAAGTTAAAATAACCGAATGTTAAGAACACAATACCTTCTTTTCCTCAACGGCAGCGGCAGCCGGAGCGGCGGCTCCACCAGCAGACGGAGCAGAAACGGCGGCGGCGGCACCAGCTCCAGCAGATCCGACGTTCACGATGAGATCTTCGATGTTCTTCTTCTCAAGCAACTTGGCGAAGAGACCTGGCCAGTAGGATTCGATGTCCACATTCGCTGCTTTAATCAAAGTAGCAATCTTATCCGCCTGCAAACAACACACGATTAACCTCTGAAACTACCACATCTTCAGGAAGAAGAAAAAAAAAAGTATTAGGCAGAGGTTGTTACGGTGATGGGGATGCCATCGTCGTGGAGGGCCAGAGCAGCGTATGTGCAGGCGAGCTCGCTGACAGACATGATTGCAGGAGAAGATCGCAAAGCTGTAAAGAAATGGAGGAGGTCTGAGTCGATGAAATCGATATCACGGAGGATACAAACCCTAGAAAGATAGAGAGAAATCGTACCTTGAAATCGATTGAGAGACTCCTCTGCTGTGTTGCGAGACTAGGGTTTCCGGAGAGGAGCAAATAGGAGTTTATATTGCTATGATTAGGGCAAATGAGATGGACCTGCTATTGGGCTTGACATTATCGCGGCCCAGGTTGGGTTAAATCTACATTCCCCCAAACTCATTTGCTCAAAAAAATCTCTCAAAAAAATAACTTGCTAAAAAAAACTTGGAATATCAAAAAATATTTACTTTTATCCTAAAAAAAATGATATAAAAATAAAAACAATTACTGAGAATGTTTTGTGTTACAAAAAATAATTACGGATCTTTTTTTTAGGAATAGATTACAAATGGACTATGAGCCCATATCTGAATTCAATACATATTGGGTTCGAGGGGTTCCTGGCCTAACTGTATAGTCCTGCTATTGATCTATAAAACTAATCTGACTAGCAAATGTGATAGCCTCTGAGAAATCTCTTGATAAGGACTGAGATGTCCTCCACTAGGCATTAGCAAATTGAGTTATCCTTTTTCCATCCATCTCTTCGTCCCTTAGGTTGTGCAATCGTTTGCTCTGCACCCATGGAGTTCTGGACCTTTAGAAAACCAAGGTTGAGAGCTGGATGTATACCCTCGCTCATAGTTAATTTCGACCTCCTTTAAAGACTCTCTAACCTTAATAGCTTTGAAAACCCCGCATAAAACTTGCCAATGTTAGTCTCTTGTGAGCTTGTCGATTGTCATTGATGTCGATGATAATCCCAAGCTCTGTCTACGTTGAACTTGACCGAACCAAGGGGTGGCTTCGACCACTTCTCCTAACGTGACCAGTTTCCGCCAGTGAGAATCGTTTTGATTGTAGGCATTTTCTGTTAAATCTACGTCGGTTCTAAAACACCCATTGTAGATTGGTTCTTTGGTAGTACCACTCGAGGTATAAAAAACATAGAATTATTCCAACAAAAATTTTTGAAACGAAAAATTAAACAACATTGTTCATTAAATGGATTAATTGTTGAAATACTAATTATCTAAGCCAACAACTTATAGCCTTCATCTTCGTGTGTGTCCCCCACAGAAACATCCTACAATATGTAAACAGGTTATTGGGCTTCACAATTATAAGTTGGGAAGAGACGTGAGAATTAAATCGTGTAAAGTAAACAATAAACATTCTTGATTATTCATTAAGTTTGATTGGAACATAATATGCGTGAGTCCAGTAGGTACAATGCTGACAGGGGGATCACAAAAATCACAGAGGGTGCATTATAGGGTCTATCGAATCCATTTCTCCTAGGCCTTTTGGGTATGCTCTATACGTCATCCCCCCACCTAAAACAAAACTATAAGGCCCTGTTGTTTTTTCTTCCGTAGCAATGATTAGATTAATATTAATGTCCAATAAGCTAGTCCTGTGTTTGGTACAAAAAATAGGCCATGTCTTGAAAATTTGGGGCCCACCTCCAAGACCTCAAATGTGGGACAAATGAATACCCGGTGGGTAGGGGTGAGCGCGGACCGGTTTGGGCGGATTTTCTATAAAAAATATTTCCTCGACCCAATAGGTACGAGTTGGAAAATGCTCAACCCACATCCAATCATTTGTTTTTGATACCCAAACCAAACCTAATTTATCGACTCGGTCCAATTCAAGCCAGGTTGACGGGTTGTTGAATCTTGAAAATTTATATGAAAATCTATGTTTTGTTTAAAAATATTAAATATGTGTAAGTAAATGTTTTGGAATTGAAACTTAACGTAATTTGCTAGAAAATATGAGTAAAATTAAGGAAAGTCAACTAAAACTTGAGAAAAAACTACTAAAACAATTATGTGGGGTTATACAGTTTAATTTGTGGACAATGTATCTAACTAAATATGTAAATTTTCATGGTAAATCTTGAATCGGACCGGATCGGTTCTAAAGGTTTTTGCCAACTCTGAAATCATGACCAATCAAAAGTTAGTTCGGTTTTGTGATTCTATAATCGTAGCCAATCAAGTAGCATGAACTGGTGCTAAATTCAGAGTGGTTTGATGCGGATCGGTTGGGGACGGTCGGTTAGGGCGAGTTTTGCTCGCCCCTACTAGTGGGATAGGTATTAACAATCCCACATAATAAACTACCATGTTTCCCTACATTTAATTCTTTTCAATTGATTTGTGTATCGCTCAAGGATAAACTGATCTTTTAGGTACTTAATCCCACGTATATTTCATTATTAATCAAATATCACCTTATCATATTCAGCACTAATACTCTCATCAATATTAATAACCTACTATCAATCCCAGTACTCTGAATCCCATACTCATAAGCTAAAAAACAAACAAGCCCTAATGGCTTTAAATGTCGACACCCACATACCGTAGTGATCCTCACAAGCATAGATAGCGCTCAATAGCTTTCACGATAAAATCATTGGACCGCATTACCCTGATACATGTTGGCCAACCACGGGGGTAGTACTATAACCTCTATCAGGTTATGTCTAAAATAAAAAAAGGGGATTGTCAACATGCGCCCCTGGCCGGAGCCACAACACAAACAACCTCGAATATCGCCCTAACTCTATTAGAAGTGTATAATTCAATTGTCTTTTCTACAGTACCAACATTTGATTCAAAAAATATAATTTCCACAAGTATTTTCAAGTATCGTACATATCATAAATACACCGGAGTATTACTAATTATACAATTGTCCAACTTATTACACAGATAAATTTTTACGCTTTTTCGTGCAGTTCGGGAGGTCCCTCGTTTAAATAAAGGGACAACGTTTAGTAAAAAAGGTAGCTGGAAAAAAATCTCAAGAGGAAATATGGAAGGAGATTTGGGTTTTAGAGATGTTCATAATTTTTTTTTTAGCTGCAAATAGATAACTTCAATTAGAAGATAACGATTACAACAATTACAACGGATAACTAGAAAACCAAGGCAAGCACAAACCTACCGTGCTTCCTTCCACACCGACCATCCTTAAACATCCACCAATCATGAAAATAGAGTACAATCCACAAAAGAACAAGAACATAAAGGACAAGTTACACAACTTGTAGCAGGACATAATCAGGAACAAACCAAATGGATCTTAAGCTGAATTTCCTTTCTTGGAGCTTGACTTCTCCTTGAGGAATCTGATCAAAGCCTCCTCATTTGGATCCACCATTTTACCGTCCACTAAGATGAGACCCTGGGATTTGGCTTTGTACATCTCTGCCAACTCTTCCATTCTTATTTAGTCTTCTTCAACCTTGATTTTCATTTGCTCTTCATTCTTAATCTTGTCCTCCAAGAAACGATCCAGGGCAGCTGCAAAACCTCTCTTCTTCTTTCCTCCCTCTTCTATCACCATAGGAGATTTCCTTTGTTCAAACTTGAAGACCTAGATCTCTTCTGCTTTGAAGAACCAGACCCAGGGGGCTTGGATTTACTTTTGTTTGAAAGTGTGCCTATTGCGGTATTTGGTTAGGAGAAGAAAAAGCATTATGGATATGAGTAATTAGTGCCAAGGCCTCAAAGTAGCAAGTATCCATCACCGGAGTGATACTGTTGAAAATGACTGTATTTCTAGTTTTTCAAATAATCCAAGAAGCTGCAATCCAACAAAGATCCTTGAAGTGCAAATTAGAAGCTCTCTTGATCCAAATTTTAATCCAGGTGTCCAAATTTGCATTGGGAGTGTTGAAAGTGATATTAAATTTTAAGAAAAGAGTTTTAGGGAAATTGCATTAAAGGAAAATGTGGTTCAAGGTTTCCTTAGATTGATGACATAAACAACTTGTATTGATGCACTTAATCCCTCTAGAACTCAAGAAGTCCCTTGTTGGTAAAATTTTGTGTGCCAGTTTCCAAACAAAGAATTTAAGTTTGAATGGCAATTTAAGCTTCCAAAGGTGTTTCCATTTAAAACTGAGAGATCTAGGATTGAAAGAAGGAAAATTAAGGCTTAGGTTAGGAAAAGGAAGAGGAGAATGCAAGTAGTTGTAGAGCGATTTAAGAGAGAAAGAATGATTTAGCTGTGAGAATCCAACTAGGCTCGTCTGCTGAGGAGTTTAGAGTGTTGGAATAGGTGCCCTTGAGGCAATCTATATTTAGTATGAACAATGTTTTGGCTAGAACATTCATTTATTATTTATTGTAATATTTAGTATAATGAAGTTTTTAGATACAATGTGTTGTTTATTTTAAATATCCCCAGTATATTATATTGATTAATAGGACGATCAACTATAGACTAGTATGTGTAGAGTATGATATGGAGATATCAAGTCTAAGACATGGGTATGCATTAGGAGTAATGGCATACTAGATTGACCCACGACGAGAAGGATACATTAGATCATGTCAAAGTCACAATCGCTTCTCGTAATGCTAATAATATTGTAATCCTTAGACTTGAAGTCACTAGATACTCTAGTTTTGGAATATCATGTTTAGATTATCGAACGTTCCGCCTTAACCGGGTAACTATAAATGTAGTTATCAGGCATGATAGGAAGCAAGCTTAGAGATCGTAGTGACGTAGACAGGATTTGTCCCTCCCACATAATGGGAGTAATATCCATGGGCCACTCGAGGGATGGTGCTTATTGAATGTATAGCCAGACTCTAATAAATCAATATGGAGATGTTGATGTTATATGCTTGCATAAGCATATTCCCAGGATCGAGAAACTATTGATTGGATATACGAGTGTGACTATTATGTCTCGTGTCCAATCCGGATATGGAGACAAATGGATAACACAATATGTGAATATTGGGCACAAGGTTTTTCGGGATCACTGACTTATTTCAGTTGGTTGGGTGGCATGGATGTGTTGCTAGACACCGCTCCATGTTAGTAAGAAGTTGCTACCAACTAAGTAGAAACCTATGGGGTCACACACCGAATGGATTAAATTGGATAAAGGTATTAATTAGTTGGACTAATTAATAGAAGGATCATAACGCAACCACAAGCAAACTTAGTAGGACTAATTTGCAAGTGGGATAATCCGTGTAAGGACATGATTAGTATTGGGGCCTTTTAGTTAATAAAGAGTTATGACTATATAAAGGATCTCTAGCTTGTTATTTCTCTAAGTGAGTCATTATTTGAGAGAACATAACAAAGCAAGAGAGAGAGACAAGGAAGGAGCCGAAGCTCCCACCCGTTCCCCTACCCGACGTCGTCGGCCTCCCCGTAGGCGCGGCCTCCTCCTCGGTTTGCGTGATCTCTTCCTCCTTCTTCTGTTGCTAGCACTACACGGCGAGAAGGAATCCAATCAAGAATCTAAGGTGTGGATATTCATAGAGACGAATACACTATTCTTCGTGTGATCTCCCAAACTAAGGTATACATCTTCTTTGCCCTTATCATGATATGATGGCTTATCCTGTGATCATTGGTAGGATTTGAGCATGATATTTTTTGTTATTCCGTTGCGTAACCTGCTTCAAAACCCAACAGTCGTATCAGAGCCAGAGGTCGTAGCGCATAACATGATTTTATGTGTTATGATTTCAGTTTATACACCGTTATATTACGCGAAAACTGAAATTAATTGGCATATTAGATGCAAATCGAATTTGATTCGAGACAAACAAGACCTAATTTAACATTGGATGTGAAGATTGGTGAGTTTGATCACATAGGATGTGAATAATTTTGAATATAGGAATTAGGGTTTGGGCACAAATTTAGAAAATGAGTTTTTCAAATTTGGAAACAACTATGCTTGGGCAACAAGGCAAGGAATTGTTTTGAAAACAATTCCATAAAGGATGAACGGCCCCTATGGGACCCCCCCCCCCCTTACCTTGCCGCCCAAGCTAGGCTCGGCCAAGGGGTTGGGCCAGCCTAGCGTGTGGCCTAGCCGCGCGTGAGGCTCGGCCGACCAATCCAAGGCCTTGCCTTGGTCCTTGGGTGGTTCGGCCATGGTGGATGGTGGATTCCTTGGACTGTTTTGACCCTAGTTGCCTAATTTCAAGCTAAAATTGAACAACCCGTTAAAAATTGGTTTTAAATGTATTATGTGCTTTGTTGCATGGTGGATGGATATGTGACGCGTGTAAACTACGCGTTGATGCGTAAGTGTACGGTCAAGTAATAAAGTGGAGTATTTTGGACTCCGAGTTATCGAACCCAAGGGAAGGTGTCTACTGTATATCTAGTTTAACAACTAAATTCAATTCACCTAAGTAAACGGTAAAAAGGTTTGTAGTTTGAAGTGTTGTCGCCCACAAACAAGTGACTAGCAATGGTAGTGTAATAACGCAAATTAAATGATTTGATGTAAATCAAAGGAGAGAAAGCTAGGCAACCTATAGATAACCTAGGGTAGTTTTGACGATTCCATATTTCATGTTCTAACACGAAAATTCGTAATTAGTTAATCTGGGTAATAGCATTGACAATTACCTATCGGTCTCATGTCATTCTACACAACGGTAATGATGTGTCCCTCTCAGGCCAAGTATACTACCTATGCGTTCTAGTAGGTTAACGATATTGCAAGGGATAATGTCCTATCAGACCACTATTCACCAACAATTCACTACATCCTACTGAATTTAACCTCATCTAGCCATTCATATTCAACTCACATCTCAGTCTAATTGATTAAGAATGTCCTTGTTTACTCATCCCAACTAGGGTAGAGTTGCTTTCACGCACTCACTAGTTATGTAGTAATTTCGGGTCATGACTCCTACGTTACTAAGGATTAAGCACAATAAACAAGTGATTAACTACTATGAATTATCTTTAATCCTAGTTCATGATTACATGGAGAAATAAATACTCAACATCACGCATCCTAGTTCTAGCTTGTTAATGAAAGAACTCAACATGAAATAGAACATAGCAGTCTCCATAGAAGCATAAACCCAACGTGAAAGTTCATCCAAAATCCGGAAAACATCCTCAAAACAAAAACCATAGGCTCTCCATAGATGCCTAGGTATGAGTTTAGCTACTCATAGCAAAAGATAACATGGCGTCTAGATATTTCATACAAGAAACAAGAGAGAAAATAGATCAAACGCTAGAAATCGGGATGATTCTTGCGATCCGGGCTCTTCTCCTTGCTTGAGGTTGTTCCCAATGAAGTCTCATTTCTATCATCCTTGATCGTGGCTCTCAATAGGCGTGAATGATCATTATTTCCGTCCCTAGGTCGTCCTTCCTTCATAACCCGCTGAAGTCTTCAGTAATTGCACAATAGCCCCCTGAAATCTGCTCCTGACTTCGTCGGGCCATAACTTCTTCGTCGGGCCATAACACAACCAAACCTATTGCATACCCCACCTCTTTGCATACTTCACTCTCCGCTAGCCAACACGACTCACGACTCAATACACAAAGACACGACTATGCAAACTACATGATATGTACAATGCAACTCAAGTGTGTACAATGCAAGGAATTAAAGAACATATTTTTTTCTTTTTCTTGTTAGAGATTGGGCAACCTCTCCATCATTAACCGAAAATCATCAAATCCTCACTAGCTCATTTTTAAATTTCACAACACATAGCAAGAAATAAGATATGGTGATCCTATGCACAAACTCACTAAGGCGTCCCCAAACATCCACCAAATCATACCAAGATACAGCACGTCTTTTGATTCAAAGCGTCTAAGCATTTCAAGTTTCTAAGTGATCTTCCTTCGCCAAGTCATTTGAGGTTTTCAGACCCTCTTAGTCGTTATTGCTTTGAATGCAGTTTGTCCCATTGCTGGGAGACACAACTCCTATGTAATACGGCTTGACTTTAGTTTCCCTCTTAAGCTCTACGTTGGATTGAATCCAAATTTTCCGTGCACACGGAAGCACATTAGGTTGTTTCACCTTTAAGCACAATTTTCTCTTAGATTTTTCATTTTTTTATTTCTTCCTCTATTTTTACAACCGTGCAATAGAGCTTAAGAGTGTGGGCTTTTTAGGATTTTCTCTTAGAACCACCTTAAGGGATGGTGGTGTACACTCCCTAATTTCACTTAGGCTAGAGCAGCATACCACATGGAACCAACTCTACATGAAGGTCCACCCGAGATTCTAAGAGTCCACAAGTTTCCACCGGAAACGGAATAATCAACCACTCAAACACTCAATCCTCCTAGAACAATAAAGGAATCAAAAGTATGCCCGTAATCTACCTACACCTTTCCATAGATACCCGGGACATCCCTTCGTGAGACTTGTGCACAAAAAACTATAATTAAAGTCTCCCTACTACGGTGTTTCCTACTCTCATGAGCCCTTTCATTGGATTCTCTTCGGTTTTTAGGTCCTAAGTTGCCCTTTCTCAAAAAAATTAATTTTTAGGATTTTTCTTGTTTTTAATTTTTTTTAGACACTACATGTAACTGGCCAACTCGACTAACCAAAAACAAAGGGTAGGTGGACTCAATAAATAAAAGTGCAACAATATATACAATGCATAAAATAAACGTGCACATGCAAAACTAACTGGATACTCTCATTCCATCCCGCCCCAGGCACCCCCCCCCCAAAGAAAAAGGCGCTCACGACCTCAACAGCATCAGCTCTCCGGATAGTCTCATGGTAGGCACAAGTCCCTTCTTTTAGGGGCTTGAAGTTCAAGGAAGCCGCTATAGTCTCGACCGTGAGAACTATATAAGCACACCGGCAAAATATGTGCCTCCTATCCCTACCCTCTCCCTCACTATAGAAATGCACATTCACTAAAAAATCTCTTGCAAGACCGGAGCTAGACTTCTGACAGATTTTAAACTATTTGTCTAACTTTTCATTCTTAAAGAGGTCCTTAAGTTGTTGGGGCATCTTAGGGTGTAGCAGGAAGGGTTTTTCAGAAGTCCCTTACCTCTTCAGAAACTTGTCGATGCAATAATCCATGTGGGCGTTTGCACTAACAAACCTGAAGCTGCAGAATTTGGTACTGCAGATAGCCTTAAGGTCTACATCCTTAGGTGCTGCGCCTCTAGCTCCTATCGTAGGGAGTGGTGGCATAACCTGATTCAACTCATAACGAATTGGAGACGGCAGAACCTGACGACGGTTCCCCGACCCGTCTCCCTCGTTCACTTCTTCCTCCTCACTCATAGCTACATCTTCCTCGGGGTTGAACATCGGTTGGTCATCAAGATCAATACCCCGTCTCCTCTTATTAACATTCCTAGATGTAGACATAGTGATATGAAAAGAAAAATGAGTGCCCGTGAGTTTTAGCCGTGAACTACACCAAGTAACACAGGGTACAAGTAATGAACACGTATAAATTGCGAGAAAATTAAGCCCTAGGAGTGCCTAAGCAAGAATTAAAGGCGAGAGAGAGAAAATTGTACCAAATTATTCGGAAACACGAGCAAGTGAAGGCAAGAGTACCTCCTTAAGCTCCTCGGTGTCCCTGTCACAAGTCTCTTCTTGAGCTAAGGACAAATCCTACTCCAAGTATGCGAACCAATTTTTTTTTTGTTCTTGGAGCTCTTCCTCTTTGTTTTCCCCCACACTCAAACCATGCACTATCTCTCAAAACTCCAAGACTTAATGTTAATGACGAGCTTGCAAGGAGCAAAACCCAACAAAAAGTTTTGAATTTGAAGATGTTTTTGATTTGTGTGTGAGTGTTCTTGAGAGTTTGAGAGGAAGGAGGGTGTTTTTGATCCGAAATTGGGGTGTAGGAGGATTAAAACCCGATTTTTGCTTCAAATAATACCCCCAAAATACCAAAATACCCTCAATAAGTGGGGTTGTCAGAGCATTTCGGCCCGAAATCAAAAGCGTTTCGGCCCGAAATGTTTTCAAAATGGCAAAACAGTGGCCTTGTTTCATTTCGGTCTGAATTGAAGGGGCATTCCGGCCCGAAATCAAGTGATTTCGGCCCGAAATGCCCTGGGACTCACCGAATTTTATTTTTGCTCTAGTTTCTTCGTCCGATGTCCGATTCCTTCGATTCTCGCGCTCACGAACTCGTCATTGAATGTAGAATCCAATGTTGACTGGAAAATTCCCAAAGTCAGGGAATTTTTTCCGTGTCATCTCCAAAATCGCTCTCTAGCACGAGAATCAAGTCCCTTTAAGCTTGTGATTCTTTCATTCCTCTTCGGATTCCGATGCGTGCAGATCCGGGCCACAACGAGCTGCCAATATAATCATTTAATAAATAGCTACTCCTCGACCTCGAGTAGCCTCTCCTTCAAATTCAATCGTCAAACTGCTCGTTGTGCCTCGTTTTGCGTGCAAAATCATGCACATGCATCAAGAAGGGGAATCCGAAGGGTCTTCGGTACCTGTGTCCTGCGCACTCATGGATATTAAACCGCTCTCTGTCACATCTCTCAATCAAGTACGAATATCAAAAACAAAATACGAAAAATAAATACAACTACCTAAATTGGGTTGCCTCCCAATCATCGCTTGTAATTTAAGGTCCACGGTCCAACCCAGTTACCTCAATGCCCCTACACATGTGGCTTGGCACCTCATGCCATCTCATCCAGCTTTCTCTGGTGGATCCTCAACACAACTCTATGAACTTAGCTCTTGAAACCGGTGGCTCAACACGAACCTCCTCAGAACTCTTGTGCACTGACTGCACGGCGCCTGACATCTGTGTCTTCTCTTGAGACTGTTGTGGAGTAGCCTTAGAAACCCGGAAGGTCTCCCACGCATAATTTATCCTCATGATTAATTCCATGTTCTCAACATTAATGAGAGTCCGACCGAGCCAGGAAGGGCCTACCCAGGATGATCGGAACATCTCCCATAGGCATCTCTAGTATTGAAAAATCAGCAGGGATAATCGAATTCCCTACCTTAACCAGCACGTCCTCCACCACACCGTATGCCCTCTTGCAAGACTTGTCAGCAAACAGAAGGTTGATCCATGTGGAACGAGCTTCTACTCCCAGCTTTTGAAATACTGAAAGTGGTATTAAACTGAAACTAGCCCCCAAATCACATAAGGCCTTTCCCGTGTAAGCTCCTCCCAAGTTCGTTTCTATCACAAAGCTTCCCGGATCCTTATGTTTTTTAGGCAAACCATGCATCACACATGAGCTCACCTGCTCAGTCAAATCAACTGTCTCAAAGTCTGGCACCGCCCTCTTTCCCGGAATTGCATCCTTCATATACTTGGCATATTTAGGCATCATCTTGACTGCCTCAATCAATGGAATATTGATATGCAATTTTGAAAGGATACACAAGAATCTATCATATTCCTCTGAATCATCTTTCTTTCTTCTTGCTTTAAGAGGATACGGGAGATTATTATACATAGCAGGTGGTGGTGGTGTTACCTCATTATCAATATGTGGAGTCACACCCTTTGATTGGGGGATCATGACAAGGGTCTTGTCAAAGACCTCGTGCTCCCTAGCCTTCGAGGCTTCAGCTCTAGCGTGGCTCGGATATGGGGGGATCATCAAGAACAATTCCACTGCGGGTAGTGATGGCGTTCACCTGGCGCACATTCTCAGTATCGGATGGCAAAGACGCTGGTGCTCTAGCTGAGAGTTGTGTGGCAATCTGTCCTACCTGCAGTTCCAAGTTACGAAGTGAGGTCTTGGTGATATGCAAATCCGCAGTCAGTGTCTCCACCTGAGACGTGAAAGTGTTCACATTCTTGCCCATCTGATACATCATGTTCTTGAGATCTGTCATCTTAGCATTCTGGCCTGCAGCTACTGGTGGTGGCGCCTGAGTAGCTGGCCCAGGTGGCCTGTGCTGAAAACCGGGTACATATGAAGCTCCGAACTGATCTCCATACCTGAATCATGGATGATCTCTAGTCCCTGGTCTGTAGTTCCCCTGATTCCAGTTGCACTGTCCCTGTGCCCCCACATAGCTGACGTCCTCATTAGCAGCTTGAGTCAAAGCTTCATCAAACTCCTGCTCCTCAACTGCAGACACCGTCTTCTTATCCTGATACACATGCTTTGCCATGTCTGAAACCATCTTTGTAATCCCATCTTTTCACTCATCGTTCTATGGTTCAGGAAGCTTGGACAGCCTCCTAGATTCATAGAATTGAGCATCCTGTTTCTCTATTTGCTTCATCAAAGCATATACTCCATCCTTGTCAACCCTGTAAAGAAAGTTACCTCCTGGTTCCCTGTCCAGCAAATCCTGGTTGGGACGATCCAGGACATGATAGAAGACCTGAAGAATCTTGTAGTCGCCGAAGTTATGATTAGGACACTTGGGTATCGTCCTCATAAACCGGTCCCATGCATCAACAACCGTCTCATCAGCATGCTGCTGAAAACCAAGGATCTCTGCCTGTAAGCCTATGACACGTTGAGCGGGTTAGAACTTGCTCATGAACTCATCAACACACTGATCCCATGAGGTGATCGATTCTGGCTCCCTATACTCTAGCCACTTCTCTGCCGCACCCTTCAGACAATAAGGGAAAAGAATCAGCTTTAGGATCTCATCTGTGACGTTCTTGTACTTCACCGTGTTGATGTAGGAATCAAACTTTCCAATGAAGTCATTTGGGTCTTCATCCCTGTTTCCATAGTACTGGAACTGATTCTGCACTGTCGTGATGGTGGCAGGCTTCAAATCAAAGTGCTCAGCCTGAATGGTTGGCACTACAATAGCTGGCTTGTGTCCTCTCTGAGTTGACTGAAACTTCTCTACCAAATCTTAGCCCGACTTAGTGTAGGGCATCTGGTTCTTCTGCTCATCAAGCTTCTCCTGAAGTTCAGTCAACTTCTGGTTCAGTTGAGCGTTAGTCAATTGCTCACCCATTGCGATCTGTCTTGGACCTATTCTCGGAGTTCTGAATAACTGCTCTGGGTCTTCAAGTGGGGAACAAGGTCTTTGGAGATTCGGTGCATACACTGAGAACCTGAAACAAAATTCAGAAAACAAATCAGAAATCACATAAATAATAAACAAAAATAAAAAGGTAAATTAAACTAATCGCTAAACTAGAACAGTAACCAATGCCTTCCCCGACAACGGCGCCAAAAACTTGACGCGTGTAAACTACGCGTTGTTGCGCAAGTGTACGGTCAAGTAATAAAGTGGAGTATTTTGGACTCCTAGTTATCGAACCCAAGGGAAGGTGTCTACTGTATATCTAGTTTAACAACTAAATTCAATTCACCTAAGTAAACGGTAAAAAAGTTTGTAGTTTGAAGTGTTGTCACCCACAAACAAGTGACTAGCAATGGTAGTGTAATAACGCAAATTAAATGATTTGATGTAAATCAGAGGAGAGAAAGCTAGGCAACCTATAGATCACCTAGGGTAGTTTTAACAATTCCAGATTTCATGTTCTAACACGAAAATTCATAATTAGTTAATCTGGGTAATAGCATTGACAATTACCTATCGGTACCTATGCGTTCTAGTAGGTTAACGATATTGCAAGGGATAATGTCCTATCAGACCACTATTCACCAACAATTCACTACATCCTACTGAATTTACCCTCATCTAGCCATTCATAGTCAACTCACCTCTCAGTCAAATTGATTAAGAATGTCCTTGTTTACTCATCCCAACTAGGGTAGAGTTGCTTTCACACACTCACTAGTTATGTAGTAATTTCGGGTCATGACTCCTACGTTACTAAGGATTAAGCACAATAAACAAGTGATTAACTACTATGAATTATCTTTAAGCCTAGTTCATGATTACATGGAGAAATAAATACTCAACATCACGCAACCTAGTTCTAGCTTGTCAATGAAAAAACTCAACATGAAATAGAACATAGCAGTCTCCATAGAAGCATAAACCCAAAGTGAAAGTTCATCCAAAATCCGGAAAAAATCCTCAAAACATAAACCCTAGGCTCTCCATAGATGCATATGTATGATTTTAGCTACTCATAGCAAAAGATAACATGGTGTCTAGATATTTCATACAAGAAACAAGAGAGAAAATAGATCAAACGCTAGAAATCGGGATGATTCTTGCGATCCGGGCTCTTCTCTTTGCTTGAGGTTGTTCCCAATGAAGTCTCATTTCTCTCCTCCTTGATCGTGGCTCTCAATAGGCGTGAATGATCATTATTTCCGTCCCTAGGTCGTCCTTCCTTCATAACCCGCAAAAGTCTTTAGTAATTACACAATAGCCCCCTGAAATCTGCTCCTGACTTCGTCGGGCCATAACTTCTTCATTCGAACTCGGATTTAGCTCCGTGACCTATTGTTGGAAAGCTCTCTGAGTCTACTTTCATTTGGCACTAGTATCAACCCCAAATTATTTGTATAACTCCAGCTAGGATCAAAATAGTTCAAGCAAGTCATCCAAGCTCCTCCAATTCGACTTCTCTTCACTCCACTTGAGCTCCCGTTGTTTCCGAATTTCGTTCCATGCCTCCTATCAACCGATTAGCATTCGTTCCTGCCAAGACAACATGAAAAAACATACCAAGCGATTATGTTTGACAAATAACAAAGAAACTTGCATAGAAAAAGCCCGGACTAACAATATAGCACATGGTGATCAACAAGTGATAAAACGACCTTTATTCTCCAACATTAGGCTCAAATCACTCTCAAATACCTATTAAAATGTGGTAAATGCTAAAGAATTATATCCCCTAAAATGTGCTATCAATATGGTCTAGGTTGTGAATGTTTACTTTTTGTGGTTTGGTTTACGGCCCGCGAGTTGATCAAATTAATGTAATAGTTAGTTAATTTTACGGCCTGCGAGCTAATCATCTTCTCGACATGTGAGGTTATTATTTATTTATTCTAGATGCTAGGCTAGAATTAGATTTATTAGATAATATCCAAGAGCATGGAGAAGAAGACCGGAGGACCAAGAAGCGACAAAGACGATGAGGACTCCCCTCCTAGGCGCAGGACTATGGTGGAGCACATGGAGATGAGCTTGTCACTTTAGGGCATATAGATATTATCATTGTTATGGTAATATCTTAGTCTAGGGGCCATATCCATGCCACGTTAATTTTTCTTTTGTGGATGTTTATTATTTATGTATTGTTAATTATTTTTGTGTGTATGGCGATATTAGCAAAACGTTAACAAGATAATAATAAAGAAGTTTGATCTTTTATTGTGGATTGCCCAATCCAAAAAAGTAGATCATGTTGATGGGATCAACCAAACAATTAGATAATGACTGTTAAATCCCTCAATGGAAATATTGCGTTTTGCCTTCTCTTAGCTAAACACCCTTCATGATCAAGGTCTATTAAATTCAGGATTGCCAAAGCAAGACGTTTTAATTCACCTTGGTGTGTTGCGGACGGCACAAGCAAGTAATGTGTGATTGTTGAAGCAAGAGGTTATTCGCAACTGGGCAAAGTCAATTGGATTTATGAGCCTAGAGGCATGACAATTAGGTGTTATCTAAAGGATAAATAATAATGAATTATTCGCCTAATTGGACCAAGAGTTGCATGGGATGCAATTGGAATGGTTCCTACCTAAATAACCATTTCTTGGGTGACTTGCCAAAGCAAGCTCAAGAAGAAGTGAAATATGGATCTTGGATCTACTAGATAATATACATGATCTAGCCATTGTTGAATACAGTTAAAATTGTTCAAAATATAAAATTTCACATTTCTCGTTTTTGTAGAATTCCAATGGCAAACAACCACGCATCGACTTCATCCCTTCAATCTGTCCTTCAGAAGGACAAACTGTCAGGAACAAATTTCCTTGACTGGTACAGAAACTTAAGGATCGTCCTTAAGCAAGAAAAGTAATTGTACTTCTTAGACAATCCTATTCCAGAACCACCCCAGGATGAGTCTGTTTTAGCTGCCGTGAGAGCACATCAGAAACATGTGGATGATTCTAATGATGTGACTTGTCTCATGCTATGCACCATGACCTCTGAGCTTCAGGAGCAGCATGAGAGCATGGAAGCCTATGATATGATCATACACTTGAAACAGTTGTTTCAGGAACAAGCAAGACATGAGCGGTATGAAGTGTCCAAAGCACTGTTCAAGAGCAATCTCGCAGAAGGGAACCCAGTTGGGCCTCATGTACTCCAAATGATCGGGTACATAGAGAACCTCACAAGGCTAGGGTTCCCACTCGGCCAAGAGTTGGCTACTGATCTTGTCTTGCAATCGTTTCCTAACAGCTATAACAAGTTCATTATGAACTATAACATGAGTGAGATCAGTAAAACTCTGCCAGACTTGCTGAACATGCTAAAGACAGATGAATAGAGCATCAATAAAGGCAAGGGCAAGGCTATAATGATGGTGAATAAGAAGAAGGGCAAGGGCGTTGACTCTACTTCCAAAGTAAAGCGCCAGAAAGTTGCAAAGTCTAAGGAAGCCCTAAAGCCTAGTGGGGGCGTGGCTAAAGGTGATTGTCACTACTGTAGCCAACCGGGTCACTGGAGGAGGAATTGCCCCAAGTATGTGGAGGATAAGAAGCTTGGAATAGTCGTTCCACCACCACCAGGTATTTTTGTTATAGACGTCAATCTATCTATTTCTTCATCTTGGGTATTGGATACTAGATGTGGATCTCACATTTGTCGAAATGTGCGGGATTTAAAAAGAAGTAGAAGATTGGCTAAAGGGGAGATACATCTGCGCGTTGGGAATGGAGCAAGAGTTGCTGCATTAGTTATAGGCGTTTATGAACTATCTTTGCCTTCTGGACTTATTTTAGAATTAGAAAACAGCTATTATGTGCCTGCTAAGAGCATAAAAATTATTTCCGTTTCTTGTTTGGACGAGAAGGGTTTTTCTATTTCAATAAAGGACAAGTGTTGGTCCATTTATTTTGATAGTATGCACTATTGTAGTGCGCATTTGTCTAATGGATTGTATATCCTTGATCTAAATAATTCCATCTATAACATAAATACTAAAAGGATTAAAACTAATGATTTAAATCCTACACATCTATGGCACTGTCGTTTAGGCCATATAAACGAGAAACGCATATCTAGACTTCATAAAGATAGATTTCTAGACTCATTTGATTTAGAACTATATGAGACATGCGAGCCTTGTTTATTGGGATAAATGACAAAGTCCCCTTTCAATAAGAAATGTGAGAGGACTAGTGAGTTACTGGCACTCATACATACTGATGTATGTGGGCCGTTTCCCACGCCTGCCAGTGGTAGTTACACCTACTTCATTACATTTACTGATGACTACAGTAGATATGGACTTTTATACCTTACGAAGGCCAAATATGAATCCTTTGAATTGTTCAAAGAATTCAAGAATGAAGTAGAGAAGCAACTTGGTAAAAGTATTAAGGCTTTGCGATAGGATCGTGGAAGAGAATACTTGAGCCAATAGTTTGACGAGTATCTTAGAGAGTGGGGGATAGTATCCCAACTCACTCAACCCGGAACGCCACAATGGAATGACGTGTCCGATAGGAGGGATCACACACTATTGTATATGGTGCGATCTATGATGTGTTAAACGGATCTTCCAATATCATTTTGGGGACATGCTCTGTTGACTGCAACTTTCATCATTAATCGTCTTCCATCCAAATAAGTCATGAAAACACGATATGAGATATGGACTGGGAATCGTCCCATAGTGTCATTTATGAAGATTTGGGGTTGCGATGTCTATGTAAAGCAATTACAATCAGACAAGCTTGGACCCAAAGCGGATAAGTGTAAGTTTGTGGGATATCCAAAAGTAACTAAATGATATTATTTCTACAATCCAACCGAGAAAAAAATTGTTTTTAGCTCGGACCGGCGTGTTTTTAGGAAAAGAGATAGTCTCTAAAGAAGCAAGTGGGAGTACTGTAGAACTTGAAGAAATTCAAGAACTTAAAACCACTGAACCGATGATGGAGCATAAAGTCGTTGTGGATGAACCTGTCCAGGTAACATATGAACTCCGTAGGTCAGGAAGGGTACGTCATGATCCAAAGAGGTACGGACTTCTCGTGACTAAGCCCGATGACATACCACTCCTGGATGATGAGCCTGCGACCTACGGGGAGGCCATGAAAGGCCCATACTCCAAGAAATGTCTAGAATCCATGAGATCCAAAATGGAATCCATGTATACCAACAAAGTATGCAATTTGGTGGAACCACCTGAAGGGGCTCGGCCCATAGGGTGCAGGTGGGTATTCAAGAAGAAGACTGACATGGATGGCAAGGTAGTTGCCTACAAAGGGCGATTGGTTGCTAAAGGTTATAGACAGATTCATGGTATTGACCATGATGAGACCTTTTCACCAGTCACCATGACTAAATTTATTCGAATCCTACTTGCTATTGCAGCTTACTATGACTATGAGATTTGGCAGATGGATGTCAAAACAGCGTTCCTGTGTGGGAACCTCCTCGAGGATGTGTACATGACACAACTGGAGGGGTTTGAAGATCCTGAGAATGCCAATAAAGTCTGTAAGCTGCAACGATCCACTTATGGATTAAAGCAAGCTTCTAGGAGTTGGAATCGACGTTTTGATGACGCAGTCAAAGAGTTTGACTTCATCAAGAACGAAGATGATCCATGTGTTTACAAGAAGGTTAGTGGGAACTCTATTGTGTTTTTGGTCTTGTATGTGCATGACATACTACTCATTGGAAATAACATTCCTACTTGCAATCTGTTAAAGATTGGCTAGGAAAGTGTTTCGCAATGAAGGACTTAGGAGATGCAGCTTATATACTTGGTATCAAGATCTATAGGGATAGATCTAGAAAGCTGCCCGGCCTAAGCCAAAATACATATATAGACAAGGTGTTGAAAAGGTTCAACAGCAAGATTCCAAGAAGGGATTCTTTCCCATGTCGCATGGAGTCACTCTATCTAAGACTGACTGTCCTTCCAATGAGATTGAGAGGGACCGCATGAGTAGGATACCCTATGCTTCGGCCATAGAATCCATCATGTACGCCATGTTGTGTACTAGACCAGACATATCATACGCATTGAGTATGGTAAGCAGATATCAGTCTAATCCAGGTGAGAGTCACTGGATTGCTGTCAAGAACATCCCCAAGTACTTCAGAAGAACTAAGGATGCGTTCTTGATGTTTGGAGGTAAGGAAGAGTTCAGTGTAATTGGTTACACTGATGCAAGCTTCCAAACCGACAAAGATGACTACAGATCTCATTTGGGGTACGTGTTCTGCCTGAATGGAGGAGCTGTAAGCTGGAAAAGTTCCAAGAAAGGGACATTTGCTGATTCTACAACTGAAGCTGAGTACATTGCTGCTGCGGAAGCAGCAAAAGATGCAGTTTGGATGAAGAAGTTTATCACTGAGCTCGGTGTGGTCCCTAGCATCGTGGGTCCCATGGAGTTGTACAGTGACAACTCTGGAGTGATCGCACAAGCCAAGGAACCATGATCACACCAGAAATCGAAGCATGTACTTAGGAGATTCCATCTTATTCGTGATATGATCGATAGAGGAGATGTGAAGATGTGCAAGATTCCAACTGATGACAATCTTTCAGATCCGCTCACAAAGCCACTTGCGCAGCGAAAGCATGAAGGGCACACTAGATCTATAGGCATACGAGATGCGCCAGGTTGGCTCTAGTGCTAGTGGAAGACTGTTGGAATAGGTGCCCTAGAGGCAATCTATATTTAGTATGAACAATGTTTTGGCTAGAACATTCATTTATAATTTATTGTGATATTTAATATAATGAAGTCCTTGATACAATGTGTTGTTTATCTTAAATATCCCTAGTCCATTATATTGATTAATAGGACGATCAACTATAGACTAGTATGTGTAGAGATTGATATGGAGATATCAAGTCCAACACATGGGTATGCATTAGTAGTAATGGCATACTGGATTGACCCACGACGAGAAGGATACATTAGATTATGTCAAAGTACAATCGCTTCTCGTAGTACTAATAATATAGTAATCCTTAGACTTGAAGTCACTAGATACTCTAGTTGTTGAATATCAGGTTTTGATATTATCCAACGTTGCGCCTTAACCTGGTAACTATAAAGGTGGTTATCGGGCATGATAGGAAGCAAGCTTAGAGATCGTAGTGACGTAGACATGATTTTTCCCTCCCACATAATGAGGGTAAATATCCACGAGAAACTCGAGGGATGGTGCTTATTGAATGTCTGGCCAGACTTAGATAAATCAATATGGAGATGTTGATGTTATCTGCTTGCATAAGCATATTCCTAGGATTGAGAAACTATGGACTGGATGTACGAGTGAGACTATTATGTCTCGTGTCCAATCCGGATATGGAGACAAAGGGATGACACAATATGTGAATATTGGGCACAAGGTTTGTCGGGATCACTGACTTATTTCTATTAGTTGGGTGGCATGGATCTGTTGCTAGACACCGCTCCATGTTAGTAAGTAGTTGCTACCAACTAAGTAGAAACCTATGGGGTCACACACCGGATTGATTAAATTGAATAAATGTATTAATTAGTTGGACTAATTAATAAATGATCATAACGCGACCACAAGAAAACTTAGTAGGACTAATTTGCAAGTGGGCTAATCCATGTAAGGACATGATTAGTATTGGGGCCTTTATGTAGTTAATAAAGAGTTATGACTATATAAAGGAACTCTACTTTGTTATTTCTCTAAGTGAGTCATTAATTGAGAGAACGTAACAAAGCAAGAGAGAGAGACAAGGAAGGAGCCGAAGCTCCCACACGTTCCCCTATCCGACGTCGTTGGCCTCCCCGTAGGCGCTGCCTCCTCCTTGGTTTGCGTGATCTCTTCCTCCTTCTTCCGTCGTTATCACTACACGGTGAGAAGGAATCCATTCAAGAATCCAAGGTGTGGATATTCATAGAGACGAAGACACTATTCTTCGTGTGATCTCCCAAACTAAGGTACACATCTTCTATGCCCTTATCATGTTATGATAGCTTGTCCTGTGATCCTTGGTGGGATTTGAGCAGGATAATTTTTGTTATTCTGTTGCATAACTTGCTTCAAAACCAAACAAAGATGAGTATTAAGGATGAGGTTAACAAGCCATTGAGGGAAGATGTTAGTTATGAGAAGAACATTCCAAGCAATCCCTGATGCGGATTACTAGCGTGTATTACGCAAGCGTATAGTCAAGTAGTAAGGAGTGAGTATTTTTAGTACTCGGGTTGTCGATCCCTCGAGGACAAGCTCGCAACAAGTTTATAATTAACAATTTAATGTAGTTCACTAGGTAACTGGAGTAAAAAGTATGTGATTTGTGGTGTTGCCACCCCCAAACAAGTGGCTGTAGTAAATTTTTGAGCAAAGGTAAACTTAAATTAGGAGAGTTCTTTATCAATAAATAGAGAGAACTAGGCAATCTCGTTGATCACCTAGGGTTGTAAATGATGTCCGGATTATCTGAACAACGCGTTAACTATATTCTAACTAAGCCGGGTAACAACGCTGACTATCTCCTATCGGTATCAAGTCACTCTACTACACGGCAGACTACAATCTCCTATCGGTCTCTTGCGTCTACCGGTCCGTTCTAGTAGGTCATCTACTGGTACGATAACGGGTCCTTTTGGTCCACCGTTGCACGAAACAGTTAAACAATCCTACCAAATCTACCCACACTAGCCAATCCTATTCACTTCTCCTCTCAGTCTCAGTGATACGGGATTGATGTTCAAGTCTCATCCTAGTTAGTTAGAATCACTGTCGTGCATTCGCTAACTAAGCAGTGTTTCTGGTTAATTACTCCATTAACACTGAAAATTAAGCACAACACAACAACAATTGAATTAAAATATTGCTAACTTTAAGCATGAATCGACTATTGAACAAACCTTAATTCTTGAATCCTGGTTTATCTCCTAATCGTGTCATTCGAGTAGGATACTAAAATAAACAAGAAACTAGAATGGATTCAAAAGATGGAATCAATAAAGCATGAAACAAAGATCAAATCCGGAAACGTAAATCGTTTACATGAACCGTTGGTTCTCAAATCGAGATGCCTAGCAAAATTTGATTAGCTACTCATAACTAAATATGAAATAACAAGGAGTTTATCCATCAAAATTGATTAAGAGAGGGAAGAAGAAATCAAACACAAAGAAGCTTCAATGGTGAAGCTTCGTCATCCTCTTCGTATCCTCCTTCTTCCTTCTCCTCACGTTCTTTAGGTTGTAGATAGATGAATAAAATCTATCTTTTGGTCTATTCATTAATCCCTCAATTATGTTTAGGAATTAATCAACCCCAAAACGACGTAGTTTTGAACCCAAGCCGTCCTGCTTCTTTTTTTCTTCTGTGCGTTGGTTCTTCCTTTTGATTGCACGACCAAAAAATCATTGTTGTGTGATCAGCTTCTGATCGCACGACCAGAAGCTCTGGTCGCGTTGTGCAGTGAGTTTGGATATTTTATGATCGCACGACCAGAAAATCATGGTCGTGCGATCACCTGGAGTCCTTTTTTCTTTTTTTTTCTCTTCAATGGGGTGCTAAAGTGCCATTACCCAAACTTCTGAAAATGGCACTTGCCTCCCCTCTTCATGTCTCTACTCCAGTTTCTTCACGATTTCTTCTCCACTTTAGCTCCCGATTAATCTCCCAAGCTTATTTCTCCTCTCCACTTCATCTCCCAAGCTCCGTTCCCTGCCAAGACAACAAGAAACACAACCCGTGCGATCAAACGTGATAAAAATACATAAAATAATGCGAGAAACGCCTGGATTAACAATATAATGCCTAGAGCTAAGATTCTACGTTTTCTCTCTAATCATAGTGTAAAACTAAGATTATCAACCCGAAAAGCACGCAAAAAGATATAAAACGTGCAAGAAATATAACTCTAATAGAGAGTTATCAAATCCCCCACACTACCTTTTTGCGCGTCCCGAGCAAAATCAAACCTTACACTACGTTTTAATCCACCTAGTTGCATTAAACTTTACTAGCCATGTGACACAAACAACTCACACACACAATGCAATCTACATGACTATAGACAATTCAACTCGATTTTACACAATGCAAAAATTAAAACAACACGAATATTTTTTCTTTTTAGCTAGAGATCGGGCAATCTCGAAAAGTAAATCGGCAAGTCATAAGGCTCTCATATTCCCTCAGAAATTCTTTAACTTTGGTGATCGGTAGAACTTGCGGCCAGTTTCGTTAGACAGAACAGGCACGAACACTTAAGGCATTGCTTCCGCACATATCCCTAGCACTTACCATCCGAGCTATTTATCCACGGTTTCACACTGCTGACGGCTTAGGACGGGTAGGATAAGATGTA
Organism: Linanthus parryae; assembly: GCA_023055425.1. Taxonomy (NCBI): domain Eukaryota; kingdom Viridiplantae; phylum Streptophyta; class Magnoliopsida; order Ericales; family Polemoniaceae; genus Linanthus; species Linanthus parryae. The sequence goes on from JALGPY010000015.1 coordinate 3,715,414, forward strand.
TAGAAGCATAGTCCTAGATGTCATGATACAACTCACAAAAACCCGATTCTCATACTCCCTCACCAAAATCCAAAGAAACCCACTGAATCTCACTCCTCCCACTACTAGAAATGAACAAAAAAATAGCAAAGATGAACTAAAATTCGCGCAGCAAGACAATATATAGTCGTTCATTGCATCAGTAACGGCGATTATTCATATTCTCGCTTAAATTTATCTAATACGACGATAAAATCGTGGGCCCGTATTTAATTCAGCAGAAACGACAAGATTTGTAGTTAATTCGACGAGATATAAGTTCTCCGTTAATACTGTTATTATAAACGGCGAGTAATAATTAGTAACGTCGAAGTTTTATTCTCCCGGTAAAAAATATTTAATATAAACGGCGAGAATTTCCTAACGTCGTTAGTTGTTGTCTTATACGACGAGATTTGTCGCCGTATATGGTCAACTTAACAGGTGTCCAAATTACTTTGGTTTATCCGCCAAATTTTGGGGCAAAAATTTGGATAGCCCACGCCGGAAGAGACAGAAACCCTAGCTAGGTCTCTGGAGAATGAAAATTTGAGAAGAACGAAGAGACAAGAGAAGAGATGAGAAGAGAAGTCTAAGGAGGAGAGAAGCCACAAGAGAAGAGAACAAAGAACAGATTAGAGAGAGAAGGGAGAACAGAGAGAGAAGAGAGAGAGAAGGGAGAACATATACAGAAGGGAGAACAGAAAGAGAATAGAAGAGAGAATGGAGAGAGAATAGAAAGAGAATAAAACAGGAATCGCCATCAAAACCCAAAAGCCACAACAAAGAGGAATCGCCTTCAAACCCAATACACCATCGTCGACCCTTCTGTGGAACTGTAAGTTCATGTTTCAATTTTTTTTTTCATTCTGTATTTTGATTTTGGAATCAACCATCTCAATCGTTGATGGAGATGGTTGGCTGATTTATGTTGGTTATTGAAGCTCCCAAAAGAGGCTTACATGAAGCTTCAATAATCAACAGTAATCTATTGATTATTGTTGAAATTGAATGAAATTGTTAATTTCTTCTTATATTGTAGTTGACCTTGCATGAAATTGGTAATCTGTTTTCAATTATAATTGCAATGTGTTCAAATTGGTTGTTGAATTATAGTAAAAACATCTTTGCTGTTAAATTATAGTTCACATCTTCATGAAACTGGTAATCTTTTGTTGAGTGATTGGTTTTCTATTTTTGTTCTAATAACTGCCGAAACATGTTTGTTCTGATTATTGACATGAAACTAGTTGTTCAGTTATTTTAATGTTTTAGTCTTAGCTTAATATTTGTAATTTTCTAAATATTGTCTTATTCTAATTGATTTTTAATTTTTGTTGTCTGGTAAGGACTGTCCCAACTGATCCTCAAATTCGATGACCTGCCCCATATGGGTGGCTGCCCGACAAATCGGTGCAACCACAAAACAATACTCATGGAATTGTCAATGCTATGGTGTTCGTTTGTAGTTGCACCAGTTTTCTATGCGCCACCCAGTGCAGGCAGGTCACTAAATTTGACCTTACTTTGGACATTGACGGCAAGCCGTATAGCTATACCCCCTCTGCTTTGTTGATGCTAGCATCTCGATGGACGAACTGTGAAGACGTAGAGCACTGTCATACCTGCACTTTATTGTGGTACGTCTTCTTTCCTTTTCAACCATCATCTCCAATTATAGTTGTAATGTGTTAAAATTGGTTGTTGAATTATAGTTAAAGCATGATTGTTGTTAAATTATAGTTCACATCTTAATGAAACTGGTAATCTGTTGTTGAGTGATTGGTTTTCTATTTTTGTTCTGATCCGAGCACGTTAATACATGAAGAGCAAGTGAAACACAAAAGAAAAATGGATGTTAAAGTTCAATAAACAAACTGGAAAATAACAAAAGTGAATGGTTTATATATAGAAACTGTCACTCCCAAAATTACATTAAGATTTTTTTTTAAAAAGGCGAAACAACTAACCAAAATAAAAGAACTGAAAACATGGTCTAAACATCAGGAGCAGGCAGGGCCAAAATAACATCAGTGGACACATGAGTGGCTTCCACATGAGGGAGCACTGCTAAGGGCAACACATCATACACTGTTTCAACTCGTGCAACCCTTTTCTTAACGTTGACTTTCTTTCCACCAGGTTGAATCTTCTTTGTCATTTTGCCTTTTCTTGTCTTCCTTTTCACTTTCTTATTAGGGGCTTTCATAACAAAACTTGGCTGCCCCAGTTTCTGGAAAATTGTGGCAAGTTGCCTCATATCACCAGTTGGGGATTTTTTGGGGGGGGGGGGGGGATAAGAGAAAGACACTGTAATTGGGTGTGGATCTGTGGCAAAACAGAACTGAGGTAGGGGGTTTTATAGTGTTCATCCTACGTAACAGTCCAATTGCTGGATTAAGGCATCATTAATGGGACACATGATGAATTTGAATTGGAATGCATCTTAGAAGCCAAAGGGACTACAGTTACAGATGCATGAAAGTGCATCTATGCATGCATGAAGTTCCCCATAGCTCTTATTGGTAATGTCTTGTAACTTCAAAAAAAAATCATGTGTAAGCTACTGTTTTGTACTAGTTGTTCATCTGTTAAATTGAGTTTCCCTTCACAATTAAATTGTTAGTTAGTCTTTGTACTATTTTTCCAGGGTTCCAGTTAAGTGGAAGGATTTTGCAACCCAACTGTTGAATAAATACCATTCGGACACCCATTAAGTCGCCTTTCAACAAGGAGAACATGGAACTGAAAAATTATCATGACTGAGCTTGAGCAACTGCTGCGCCGGTACGGCTCTGGCTAATGTTGCTGCTCTGTTTTCCACCATGTCTTGGCGACGTCTCCAAACGATCCTCGAAATTCATAAATTGGCCCTCCCGGGTGGTTGCCCTAGGCGCATAACAGACCGGGGCCACTACAAAACAATCACCATGGAACTTTCAATTATGTGGTGTTGCTTCGTAGTGGGCCCGGTCTGTTATGCGGGTCGGCCGTCCACCGAGACGATCCGATTCATGAGGTTCGAGGATACTTCGGAGATCAACGTCAAGCCATAACGAACGGGCAAGTGACATCATCTTGAGCCGTTACAGTGCCGCGGGTGCCCATGCTCTCTGATGCTGTTTCCAATTCCATGTTCTCTTGTTGAAAAAATAATTCAAGGGTGTTCATTTGGTAATTATCAATTGTTGGGTTCGTTGTGCTAGTCGCTATCTTTAATGAACCCTGCACATTGAATTTACCGATTAGTTTGCCCTCAAGTGTTGGGTTGGATTGCCCGCATTTTAGCAAACTAATCAACATCTCAAAATCTTATCGATCTTAAAGTCCAGTAAATTAATTGCATTTTCTGCTTTTTCAAATACACCGCAGAATCGAAACCGCAAAATAACTTAAAATGCTATATGTTTTAATATTGTTATGTATTGTTATCTTGTTCAGGTTTATACAGTTTTTGGCAACTGCACAATATGTGACCGTTTTGGCGCACCGCGCAAATGTCAAGGCTGAGCTTGTGGACACGAAGCCATTTTGACGCACATAGGGACATAGAGGTAAAGGTAGCTGCAGAGTATAGGTTTTCGTCTAATTTTGCAAGTTCAAGATAGATAGCTAGTATAGGTTTCATATAATACGCAGAGTATAGGTTTTTGTATACTGTATTGGACTTGTACATTTGGGGTAGAACCTTGGCAATGTAAATTTTGTAAACATATATATATATATTGATGTTTTTTAAATGTGTTTCAATTACTTTCAAGTTTATGTGTTGTGTGCTGTGTTGGTTGTGCCTTAAAAATAGCTACAGGTTGGAAAACTCCAGCTGTGTCTGGATATTGTTGCAGGGGAATACCTCAAATACGGCGACAATTTAAGCTTGTTGTATTACTTATCAACAAAAAATGGCAAAGGTTTATTTTATTGCCGTAAGAAATACCAATCAAACACGGCAAGAATAACTTATTATGGCCATTTTTTTGCCGCATTACATAGCACACATACTGCACAATCAAACCCTTAGACGGAAAAAGTATTGCCGTATATATCAGGCCAAACACTGCGAGAATAAAACATGTCGCCGTATTTGACATGGTCATTGGCGGCGACAGTATTGCCATATTTGAAAATCAAATACGGCGAGAGGGCATTAACGGCGACACTTTTTCTGGCCGTAGGGTATTACCGTCAACGGTCCTTGCGCCCGACCCATTTTTCGCCCTTTAACCGTTAAACGGCGAGAAAACCCCTATAAACGGTGTTAATTTGTCGCCATATTATGGTCTGCTTCTAGTAGTGTCCGACCCTCATTCCCTTGGTGCAACGGCGTTCTCGCGGCCACGAATGTGAAAGAGTGATCAAGATCCATCGCTAATCTCCCCGGTCTTCAAGAAATTCAGTTTCAGCTCCTTATTCCCTTTCACTTTCAATTTCTGTTTTTCTTTTCTTTCTATTTCTTTTTTCTTTTAACAAATTCCATGGATCCAACAACAATGATAGTAATATCTGAGGAGATTCAAGTATCAAATAACGTGGGGGTGGAATGTGTCAAATCAGTAGTGTAATCAAAATAGATGTCGACACCCCCACACTCAATGTAAAGCATATCAAAAACCCGGTAGTCAATGTGTAAACGTGCTTTTCCAACCAATCCTCCTCATCACCTAAGATATAGAGAATATAAATGAAGCATAAGCACGACCTCCTATAAGATCAACCAACCCCATCCCATGATGTGCGAAAAGAATATCGCGCACTACGGTACTCTACCTGTGAGCATGGTGTAAGGACACGACTCACCGCCACACCGAAGTGTGCTACCGTCTCTAACTCACCCTCACATCCCCTCAAAAGACGACATGTAAAAGAATCAACATAAGATGTGTAAATTCAGCACACCCTCATCGAACCTCCCTAACTCGACTCCCTCTATCATGACCATTCTAACAAGTGATGAAAGTCAAAATGAAAGGTTTCCTAGGCTAGAGATTGTGAATAAAAGGGGTAAACGGATCAATAGGGGTAACTAGTGGACCTAGGATACGGAGACGGGACGTGAGGCTCCCATAAAAATCACTCGCGTAGTTGTTCCGCTGCCACTATGAGGAGGGTTGACGACTACCTAAGTGACGGTGGTATAGCGCTAGTAGGATAACCAGTCTGAGAGGCAGCTATTCGCATTTCTCATGTGCATTAGCCCTATAAGTCTTCCTACTCCAGATTCTCGCGTCTACCTCACCTCAGATTTTCATAATCCTAAGAAATTCTATCATTAATCCCTCTCCACATTCGCTCTCTTCGATTCCATTTTATCAAAAGATTTCAATTTTTTTTTGAATTATTGAATTTTTAAATTTATTATTTTGTTTTCATTTTTCCTAACTCTATATGCTTGGACCAACTCGACTAAACACAAGTTTCGAGTAGGGGGCCTCAATAAATTAAAAGTGCAGAACAATTCAGAAAATACCCTCACCCAATACGTCAGTATATCAAAACACTCAACACTAACCACAACTACGACACAATACTACACAACTATATTAACAAGGCTATGCATACGAAACATGATTAGTGAAAGTAGATACAACCCCCCCCCCCCCCACACTTAAGCGATTCGTTGTCCTCAACAAATTTAGAGATCAAACAGGAGGTTGCCTCGCTTAAATGTGTAGGCGGTGGATTTCAACAATTATTGCTCAAAATGTAGATTAGAGAGAGAAAGTGTTAGAGGTACCTGGGTGCCCGGACCTACATGGGCATCGTTACTGCGAAATTGCAACAAGAAGGGGTCTTGTGGACCGTTGACAATTTCCGAAGCAGTCTCTACGCGACCGGATTCTGATGTGCGGCTAAGATATAAATTGTAGGAATCTCATGCGTGTGGCATTCAACATATTGGAATCGCTCCTTGACCTCGAGCAATTCTCTATTCTTTTCTGAATACTCCTGTGGGGATTTTTCTTTCCACAATTTCGTGCAATCTCTAGCACGCACATCAAGACGGGGAATCTGGTGCGTCTTCTGTACCTGTGTCCCTGCACACTGATTGGAAAAATTAGTCCACTCTCTCTCTTCCCTCACAATCAAATATAGAGAACTCATAAAATAAAACCAAACAAAAAGCATCCTACTCTACATTGGGTTGCCTCCCAAGCAGCGCTTGTAATTTAAGGTCGACGACCTGACCATGTTACCTCTGCCACCTCACGAGGGTGGTCTGGCACATTGTGCCGCTTCCAGCTTAGCTTTCCTGTGCTGAATTTGATGCACTTCTTCTTGTGCTTGCATAGCTGATGCCTTGTTACTTTCCCAATATTCAGGTGGATCCCCTTGCAAAAACTCTGGGATTCGGCGCTTTACTGGCACAGAAAATGGAACCCTTGGATGATACTCCCACGAGTATTGGGGCGTCGGTTTGAATACCGAAAAGTCTCCATGTCATCATTGACCCTCATAATCAGCTCCCCATTCTCTACGTCAATGAGAGTACGGCCAGTCGCCAAGAACGGCCTACCCAGAATTAAAGGCACATCACCTACTGGCATGTCTAGTATGACAAAATTAGCCGGAATTATCAAGATGCTGACTCTCACAAGGACATCCTGTATCATCCCAAATGCTCTCTTGGATGATTTGTCTGCAAATTGTAGAGTGATACAGGTTCGTGGAGGCTCCCCCACACTTAGCTTTTTGAACACCGACTACGGCATCAAATTCACGCTTGCTCCCAGATCACAGAGAGCCCTTCTAGTGTAGGCGTCACCCAAGGTAGCTTCAATGAAAAAAATACCTGGGTCATTCTTTTTCTTAGCCATGCAAAACACATGAACTAACCTGTTCATTTAAGTTAACTCTCTGAAATTCATCCACTGCTTTTTTACCAAGGACTGCATCCTTAATAAACCGTGCATATTTTGGCATCTTTTGAAGAGCCTGAATCAGCGGAATATTAACATGAAATTTTGAAAAAACATTTAGAAAGCGCATGTATTCCTCAAAATCGTCCTTCTTCTTCCGGCTACGTAATGGAAATGGTAGATTTGGAGAAGAAGAAGGAGATGGAAGTGGTACCTCAGTAGATTTCTCTGCATCGTGGTGAATCTTGCCCTTTGATTGGGGGATCATGACATGTGTCTTCTCATAATTGAAGACATCATGTTCTTTCGCCTTGGATGCTGTAGCTCTGGCATGACTCGGATATGGTGGATCCTCAATTTCAATACCACTTCGAGTTGTGATGGCTTGAGCTTGCTCCTCAGAAGTATGAACAATGTTGCTTGGTGCTTTTTGTTCGATTAGCTCTTTCAGATCTTTTATTTCGGCTTGAGCCGCCTGAAGTGCAATTGCCACAGAGCTGACCTGTGTGGACATGAGTGTCATATGCTAATCCATTATCTTTATTAACCCTGTCATCTCGGTAAACTCTGAAGGTGGTACTGGCTGCTGCTGGTGCATCTCTGGACTAGCTGCCTCATGCACTGCCTCCATAGCATTAACCTGAACCGTGCTATATGCCACTGAGCTGTGCTTCATCGGTTCCCGCTGCAGCTACTCATAATTCAAGCTCTCCTCTTGCTCAACCACACATCTCATCAACTCATATGCACCATCCACATCGCATTTGAACAAGAAGTTACCTCCAGCTTCCAAATCGATCTTATTTTTATCAGCTTTGTCAAGCCCATTATAGAATACTTGAATGATATGAGCTCTGTCAATGCCATGATTGGGGCATTTACGCAACAAGAAAGTGAGGCGCTCCCATGCTGTGACAAGTGACATTCTTCGTTTTCCTGAAATTCCATATCTCGTTCTGCAGATGAATCATACGTGATATTGGAAAGAATTCACCCATAAACTGAGAGACACAATCTTCCCACGTTGTGATTGAGTTGGAAGGCAAAGAATCTAACCAATCTTCATCAGCTCCCATGAGGCAATGAGGAAATAACAGCAGTTTAAGTGATTCAGCAGTGACCCCCTTGTAGCGTATTACCTGACACGTGTTCTGAAATTTTCCGATGAATGCATGAGGATCTTCCTCATTTGTGCCATAGTAGGTTCCCATCTCTTGTATGAATTGAATTGTGGACAGCTTGAGGCAGAAATTTTCTGCCTGAATTGGTGGCGCCACAATAGCTGGCTCAGTTCCGTTCAGGTTCGCCTCAAATGCCTGGATTATCGTTTTCCCAGACTTGTTATATGGTTTTGAGTGCTGTCTAGCTATTCTTGTCCGCAGTAATTTTTCAGCCTCAGCTAACCTGGCTTTCATGTGTTCTCGAGTGGGGCTACTCGGCTCTTCGCCCTCTGCCATCGTTATCTGAGATCACATCACTAGCAAAATCGTGAGGTAACGGATAGTAAACAAACAAACAAACAAAAAAAAGTAAACTCAACTAATTGTTAACTAAAAACTTGTTGACCGTTGTCCCCGGCAACGGCACCAAAAACTTGACGCGGATTACTAGCGCGTCCGGGTTGTCGATCCCTCAAGGACAAGCTCGCAAAAATTTTATAATTAACAATTTAATGTAGTTCACTAGGTACCCGGAGTAAAAAGTGTGTGATTTGTGGTGTTGCCACCCCCAAAAAAGTGGCTGTAGTAAAGTCAGAGAAAAGGTGAACTAAATTAAGAAGAGTTCTTAATCAATAAATGGAGAGAATTAGGCAATCTCGTTGATCACCTAGGGTTGTAAGCGATGTCCGGATTATTTGAACAACACATTAACTATATTCTAACTAAGTCGGGTAACAGCGCTGACTATCTCCTATCAGTCTCAAGCATAGTTTTAAAAACCGGACCGGCCATCGAACCGGTGAGGCACCGGTTCATGGTCGGACCGGTCGGACCGGTGGTCGGACCGGTTCAATCGCACGTTTATTTAATAATATATATGTTATATTTTTATACAAAAAATAATAAACATAATGAAAAATAACAAAAAAAATATTAGAATGTTTCAAATTTTTTTTTGAAATGACTAGAGTGTGTCAATTTGAAACTCATTTGATGTGGTAATATTTTCTCAAATTCTTTTAGTGTTGCATTTTTTTATAATAGCTATATATATATATTTGTTTTTGAATGTGCCAAATTGCTCTGGCGTTAGAAAATCAAAGAGATAAACATAGACTTACTTTCAAAAAAAAAAACATTCATGTGAGTTACTACTAGAAGTCAGAAGTCAAAGTGTGGATTAGATAGTTATTGACACCCCCACACACACACACGCAGACGAGAGGGAGAGAGAAAGAGAGAACGACGGGAGAGAGAGAATGGCGTGAGGGACGGGTTTGGAGAAGGGATTGACGAGGACGACGAAGGATGTAGATCTCACAATCACGAGAGGGATTGACGAGGAGGACGAAGGGTCGCAGCAGCTTCTTCTTTTCTTCCTCTTCTTCACCTACTTCTTCTCCTTCGTGATTGCGAGATCTACATCCAGATCTGTAAGATCTACCCATATTTTGTGGTGTTGGTTTCATTCGCAGCGGCGATAGATCGACGGTGGCGGTGCTGGTGGAAGATCGACGGCTGCTTTGAAAATTTTGCTGGGTTTTCTTCTGTTCACTTGGTTTTTGACAATTTATGCAAAAACCGGCAAAACCGGTCAGAACCGGCCGGTTTACCGGTTCGGTGAAAACCGCCGGTTTTTGACCGGTTTTGACCGGTTCTCTGCATCCACGGTCTGTTACTCGAACCGGACCGGTCACCCGCCGGTTCGCCGGTCGAACCGGTCGAACCGGCCGGTCCGGTCCGGTTTTAAAAACTATGGTCTCAAGTCATTGTACTTCACAGCATACTACAATCTCCTATCGGTCTCTTGCGTCTACCGGTCCGTTCTAGTAGGTCCTCTAATGGTACGATAACGGGTCCTGTCGGTCCACGGTTGCACGAACAATTGAACAATCCTACCAAATCTACCAACACTAGCCAACCCTATTCACTTCTCCTCTCAGTCTCAGTGATACGAGATTGATGTTCAAGTCTCATCCTAGTTAGTTAGAATCACTGTCGTGCACTCGCTAACTAAGCAGTGTTTCTGGTTAATTACTCCATTAACACTGAGAATTAAGCACAGTACGAGAACAATTGAATTAAATTATTGCTAACTTTAAGCATGAGTCGACTATTGAACAAACCCTAGCTCTTGAATCCTAGTTTATCTCCTAATCGTGTCACTCGAGTAGGATACTAAAATAAACAAGAATATAGAATGGATTCAAAAGATGGAATCAATAAAGCATGAAGCAAAGATAAAATCCGTAAACGAAAATCGTTTATATGAACCCTAGGTTCTCAAATCGAGATGCCTAGCAAAAGTTGCTTAGCTATTCATAACTAAATATGAAATAACAAGGAGTTTCTCCATTAAAATTGATTAAGAGAGGGAAGAAGAAACCAAACATAAAGAAGCTTCAATGGTGAAGCTTCGTCTTCTTCGTTGTCTCCTCCTTCTTCCTTCTCCTCACATTCGTTTGGTTGTAGATAGATGAATAAAATCTATTATTTTGGTCTATTCATTAATCCCTCAATTAGGTTTAGGAATTAATTAACCCCAAAACGACGTAGTTTTGATCCCAAGCCCTCCTGCTTATTTTTTTTCTTCCGTGCATTGGTTCTTCCTTCTGAAGCTCTGGCCGCGATGTGCAGAAAATCATGGTCGTGCGATCACCTGGAGTCTTTTTTTTATTTTCTTTCTCTTCAATGGGGTGCTAAAGTGTCATTACCCAAACTCCTGAAAATGACACTTTGCTCCCTTCTTCATGTCTCTACTCCATTTTCTTCACGATTTCGTCTCCACTTTAGCTCTCGATTAATCTCCCAAGCTTGTTTCTCCTCTCTGCTTCATCTCCCAAGCTCCGTTCCCTGCCAAGACAACACAAACACAACCCGTGCGATCAAACGTGACAAAAATACATAAATAATGCGAGAAACGCCTGGATTAACAATATAATGCCTAGAGCTAAGATTCTACGTTTTCTCTCTAATCATAGTGTAAAACTAATATTAATAACCCGGAAAGCACGCAAAACGATATAAAACGTGCAAGAAATATAACTCTATTAGAGAATTATCAATCCCCCCCTCCATCACTTGGCTGAGTAAGGTCCTTAAACCTTAATACTTTCACCACCATAAGGAACTGTTTGAAAGAATATCATGGGAGATCACGAATCAAAGGGTGTCTAGTGACCGGAATATGATTGCCATTCTTCAGTCTCCAAAGTAGGCACCCCTGTAAGAGGTTCTTACCCTTGATAATTGCTTTCCTTGTTGGAGATGCATTGGGAGGAGCATTATGTAACCAATAGGGATTCCTTTTACAGTATTTAGAAAAAAAGAATTTTGAAGCTAACGTTTGCTCGTTTGATAATAAATTCCACACTACAACAATTCTGACCTGTGCCGACCATTTTCTTATCGACAAGCAATTCTGTGTTGACAGTTATATGATTTATCTACTGAATTTGTGTTTGTCGATATAACTTGTCAATACTGTCAACTTTTACAAATTTCAAGTTAAAAAATTGTCAACAATTGGATGCGCTAAATTTTCCCGCTCCCGATAATAAAATAGGTGACAAACATAATATCTAATGACTCACAAATTCGTCAAAAAATCAAAACACATTTTTTGGAGGGTAATGATAAATTATTCCCGCACTTCTAAAATGTTTGAGGGAATCAGAATAAACAATTAAACCAAAACATTAACTCTCTCACACACACGTTACTCATCACCCTCAACCCCCGTCTCTCAAACTCCCTCTGAAAACCTCTCTCATCACTCTCCGGTCTGTCTCAAACTCTCTCAATCTCAATCTCAATATCAATCGAAATTAGTCTCAAAATTGCGTGATTCTCTCTGAAAATCCTTCGATTAATCCCCTTCATCACTCTCAATCTCATTATCTTCTCCATCGGGCGATCCCCTTCATCAGTTTGTGAACGTGACAGTCTAGGTTTCTTGTGGGTCGATCCCCTTCATCAGGTATGATGTTCTCTCACTATTTCCTCTTCTTTTCCTTTCATTGTGTGTTCAATTTATTCTGGTTGATGAACTAGGGTTTCCTAGATGAGATCAACACAGTTTGAATGGGAGAAATCGGGGGTTTTGCAGATTTAGGTTAATTTTGCAGATTTAGGTTAATTACGAAGTGACTGCGCACATATTTGACCCAATTTTCAGATTGCATGTTCAGTTTATTTTGGTTCATGAACTAGAGTTTTCTGCTATTTCTTAAAAATTGGGGCTTTTATGTTTATTTTGGAGATTGGATTGATCATTTTTTTTTCTGAATGATTTGGTTTGTGTTTGTTCAGGTTGCTGAGGTTTTTTGATGAGAAGCTCATTGCCCTGGACCCGATAAAGGTTGGTAGTTAGACTTGTACTTGTTTTTATATATGTTTCGTGGAAAAATTTGCGGCTTTTGCTGTTTTGGTTATGATATTTGTCAAAGTAAACTGACAAATTTTGGACTGAAACTGCTCATATATGTAAAGGGTTTGATTTGTGATATTGTCGAAGTGAACAATTAAACTGAATAGTCATAGCTGCATATACAATATTCTGCATAGTTGTATTGTTGTTGACGTTGTTATTTTATTGTTGATTCCGTTGGTTGCACAAATAAACTGAATACTCACTGCGCATCTGCCTTGGCAAAGTGTTATCGTTTTAGCTGTTTTTGTGTCTTTGTTAGACATTAGGAAAATCATAGGCCTCCTCTTGTCTGCAGCGGATCGTCTTTCCTTTCAGCTTGTGGTATTCAATGTGCATGTGATACGATTGTATTTGCGAGTGTATTATTTCTGCGGTCCACTTCTGATGTTGGGAAGTGTAAGGATACTGAGATTTCTTTATTCTTTTGCGATACTTCAAAGAGGAGTTCTATATTTGACTGTATTTGGTAATTGATTGTTAGTAAATTTTTCAATATTGCTTCGATTTGTGGATCTTAAGCTCTGTTATGGTTCAGCCTGTTCTGAAAGTTATGTCATGTGTTTTGGTTCTTCATTACTTAATTACAGTTCACGTTTGCCTCTTTTTAATAATCATTGGCCGTCGAGTATCTGTTTGTTATGCTCATTTGCTCGCAGTTGAGTTTGTTTCCTTACGACAATCTGTTGTATCCACAATGTGTAATTACTTTATTCAGATTTAATTGACAGTATAAACAATGTTTTCTGTTGTATTTCGACTGTACTTGTCTGTGTTAACTCTGTCGTTGAACTGCAATTAATGTATAAGTACTAATCGTCATGTACTGTATGTCAGGTTATAGATATAGTTGAGCACAAGGAAGCGATTACTAGTGGATTTGGTGAAAGATCTTGATTAACAGCTGCTTATAAGGTTATTTGTCTCTTCATCTCGCATCAAAGGTAATTTTTCTCACCTACTCGCGGAAAAGTTTGTGTTACTTTATACTGGTTTGTGCATTTTTTACAATGCTCTTTCATAGCTTCATACTCCTTATCTGTTGTAGTACTTGATGACTTTGTATTCTACATTTGTGTGTTAATTTGCTTAACACCAACTGTCGTATAAAAACTTACGACGTATAAACTGCATATAGGTATTGATGGATCGAAGTTGGATTGGTTTAAATGATAAATGGTGTCAGGAATATGTTGATGGAGTGTCTGATTTCATTTCGGTTGCGAGTCGGCACACTGATGAAAGGAATAGAATACGTTGTCCGTGTTCTAGCTGCAATAATGTTTACTATTAACCGGTTAACGTTGTAAGAGGACATTTGCATGCAAATGGTATGCTTGTAGATTACAGAAAGTGGGTTTTTCATGGGGAAGATTACGGTTTACGTACGGTTGATGTGAATGATTCGAGGGATGTTGTAGACGACATTCCTGAGACACGTCTTGACGTTGAGGGTTTGATAGGGAACTTACAAGAGGGACTGCTTACTGATAATCATGGGGATGCTATATCATCCGATGAACCAAATGCAGAAATCGGGGAGGGTGACAAATTTGCTAAGTTGTTAAGCGATGCTCAATGCGAGGCTTATCCGGGTTGTCAAAACTTCTCTAAGCTGTCCCTTATAATAAGGATGCTACATATCAAGACGCTATGTAAATGGAGTAATAAATCGGTGAACATGGCATTGGATTTGATTAGAGAGTTAGTGCCTCCCGGTCACACTCTACCAAAATCCTTTTACGAAGCTAAAACTGTTTTACGAGAACTTGGTCTTGGCTATGTTAACATCCATGCATGTCCAAACAATTGTGCTTTGTATTGGAAAGAAAATGAAAAGTTGGATCACTGTCCCAATCCTGATTGTAAGGAACCTAGATGGCAGGAAAGTAAGAATACAAATGGAAAGAGAATTCCTCGAAAGGTTCTTAGGTATTTTCCTCTGAAACCCAGGCTTCAGAAACTATTCATGTCAAAAACTGTTGCCAAGGATATGCGATGGCACAAGGAGCAGCGTGTCCAAGACAGCAATGTCATTGGACACCCTGCTGATGCTAAGCAATGGCAAGATTTTGATAAAGAACATGAATGGTTTGCTGAAGATCCTCGTAATATTCGATTGGGATTAGCCAGTGATGGATTTAACCCTTTCAGTAATATGAGTAGCACATATAGTATGTGGCCTGTAGCTCTTATTGTATACAACGTGGGTCCTACGCAAGTTATGAAAGATCCATTTATTATGATGTCGTTATTAATTCCTGGACCTAAATCACCGGGAAATGACATCGATGTTTACTTGCGTCCATTAATTGATGATCTCAAAGAGTTCTGGGAACATGGGGTTGAAACTTACGATGCTTATTCCGGTGAAACATTTAAGCTGCATGCTGTACTCATGTGGACAATTAACGACTTCCCTGCATATGGTATGTTGTTCGGATGGAGTACAAAAGGGAAACTAGCGTGTCCTCTGTGTAACAAAGAAACTCATCATATAAGATTAAAGTACAGTAAGAAACAGGCATATATGGGTCATCGTCGGTTCTTACCACTCAATCATCCTTGGCGTCGTAATAAAAGATTTAATGGTAAATCTGAGCATAAACCAAAGCCGAAGGAGTTATCAGGGGATGATGTTCTTGATCAGTTGAAGTTACTTCCTGCACATTTAAAGTTCGGAAAGACTTTAAATAAGAAGGGAAAGACTTCAACTAGTAAGAAGAGAAAGCGTAGTGAGCCCGAATTAAACTGGACGAAAAAAAGTATATTTTTTGAATTAAGTTATTGGCGGTCACATCAACTCAGACATAACTTTGATGAATATTGAAGGTAAAACGAAAGATCATCTTAATTCGCGTCTGGATTTGGAGGATCTGCGTATTAGGAAAGATCTACAGGTACAACCGGATGGTGTTATTCCTCCAGCACCCTATAGTCTGGATGTTGCTGGAAGGAAAAACATGTGTGAATGGTTAAAATCCATTAGATTTCCTGACGGCTATGCTTCGAATATATCTCGTTGTGTCAGTAGCAACGATAACAATTAATTGGCATGAAAAGCCATGATTATCATGTACTGTTACAACGGTTTCTCCCCCTTGCTATACGTGGGAGCTTGAGCAAACAAGTTTGCGAAGCATTAACTGAACTGAGTATGTTCTTTAAAGAGCTGTCTTCTAGAACTTTTACGGTCGAGTGCTTGTAGAGATTAGAAAGGGATATTGTGGTCATACTTTGTAAGTTGGAGTTGATATTTCTTCCTTCTTTCTGGTATGTTATGATTCACTTGCCAATCCACCTTCCTCGATAGGCAATGTATGGGGGTCCAGTTCAATATCGCTGGATGTATCCCATTGAAAGGTAACTTTTATTGATAGGTTTGCGGTTTTTAAATTTTATAATCTGCCATCAACTTCATTTATGATTATCGTATGTATCGTTACCTGAACAGATTCCTTTACACACTCAAACAATATGTTAGAAATAAAGCTCGACCCGAAGGTTCAATTGCCGAGGCCTACATCGACAATGAATGTCTAAATTTTTGTTCGATGTATCTCCACGATGTTGAAACAAGATATAATCGGGAAGATAGAAACCAGGAAGCAGTTAATTACAGGAAAGGAAATACATTGTCTGCATTTTCTCGTCCTGCTCGGCCTTTGAATGCCTTGCAAAATGAAATGATGTCACCTGCAGAATATGATCAAGTCAGGTGGTTTGTTTTACACAACTGCGAAGAAATTGATTCGTATTTAGAGTAAGTATTTTTTTGGTACTTATATTCGTTTGTGAAAACATCAATCTATTGTTATATAAAACATCAATCTATTGTTCAAAAAAGTGACAATTGAATGTGGTCACAGTAAGCATCGTGAAGAAATCGAGTTGAGCGACTCCACAAATGTGGAGCAAAGACATGAGAATGAGTTTGCTGATTGGTTTAAGAAGCTTGTAAGACATCTTGCCTAATACCAATCGTTATTGTATGTTGGAATTTGTAGTGAATAGGTTCTGAAATGTTTTCTCGTTTACCCAGATGGTTCAAAAGCGCATAGACAAGTCTGCAGAGGCAACTGATGACTTGCATTCGCTTGCATGTGGCCCTGATAATCGCATTAACCAGTACACGGGATGTGTTGTTAATGGAATGAGGTTCCACACTGCTGCACGCGATGAAAATCGCGTGACACAGAACTCTGGAGTTCTTGTACGAGCCGACCATAAGGGCAAAGAAATAGATTTTTATGGTGTTTTAACAGATATGATTGAGCTAAGTTATTTGGGTGGGAATCGTGTTTTTATCTTCAAGTGCAATTGGTTTAATACAGGAGACACGAAGACAGGGATTAAGAAAGATAAGTACTTCACAAGCGTTAACATAAGTCGTTCATGGTACAAAAAGGATCCTTATATACTAGCGTCGCAGGCTCAACAAGTATTCTATGTCCGTGATGTTATTCTATGTCCGTGATGTTATTCTCGTTAACATATACTAGCGTCGCATGACATACCAGAACTTGCAGAAGAAACAAGTAACCATCAGGGCAAAGACTTTTATGTTGACGATGCATATCAACAACCATTTAATCCTGGAATTAATGATATGTTTGAAGTTGATGATGAAGTTGATATTAATGAAACCGTTGACGAAGATACAACAGACGATGACTATGAAAGTGACGAAGAACAGAGTTCTGGTGACGACGATTACCAAAGTTTGGGCGACTGCAGCGATGGTAGTCACCGATATGATGATGGTGATGCTGACGATGACGACGACGACGATACATATTTGGGAGATGACAATTAATTGGATTTTTCAGATATACTTGCGCTTGACTTCTCATGCTGAATTAGTAATTTATTCGTCTTAGCTATTTCATCATTTTTTTCATGATTAAAACATTAATGTCGTTATCTAAGTTTATTTCATACATTTATCACGGGTTTTGTGTTGGTTTGGAACTGCATAGATATTGATACTTTGAGATGAATAATACGTTAACGTTGCTTGGACTGTTTGTACTCTTTATTTTGTACTTGACTCTAGGCTATGGAGACATTTGGAAAGGTACGTCGGTCGCTCCGGTTAACTCCATCCAAGTCCACCAACGGCATAAGTGGACTGGTTACTGCTCAAAAGAAGATTAAGGTGGAGGTAAGGCTCATAATATTTACTTCTGTATGTATAACGTAAACATTTTTTCGAGACACCTTCGTTTTCTTTATTTTGATATATGTGTTTTTTTAGTTGTTTAACTTGTAGTTAAGTACAACAGTTGTATAAGTATGTTGCGGTGTCGTCACTTATGTCTCTATTTTCCTGTACACAGAATACAGCCCGGGCCAGTGGTACAAGGAAATGTTCTACAGCCACCAGTACCAGGTCACCGACTACTACCCGACAGGAGTCATCGAATCCCACTGACAGCGGAGTGTTGGGAGAAAACATCATAGACTGCAACGCCAAGGGTATAAATTTCTAATTACGTCGTTCACATTTCATTTCTTCATTACTCGTAACTCTTAACGTAAGTTGTTGAGATTAAATTGTGCATTATTCTGTAGGGTCTACGGGTTCACAATTGCAGAAAAAAAGTAACAACTCCGTTCGATTCCCACAAGGATGGTTGGCTGCGAATGCCGATAAGCTTGGTATTGTTCTCTTAAGTCCCTCATTTTTAATTAGACACATTCAGTTTTGCTTGTTCGTCGATTCCTACTCTGACTTGCATTATGTTTACGCAGGATTGTCCTCCGGGAAAAACCAAAATAACAAGAAAAATGCGCAAAAGTCAGTTACCTCTCAAACACAGTTGACAACCATGGGAATGGAGCCCGACAATGCAGCTATGACTCAGGCTGGCCCCGTTTCCCAATCAGCAAGTCAGTGCGTATCCACAAGAAGTACACCAATTACGACAAAAACCAGTGTTGCAGTGGAACATGTTCTGAACCAGTCAAGTACTACTGTCGGCAGGACACAAAAAAACCAGGTTGATAATGATGTTGTGGTACGTAGCTATTTAAGTCAGACGTAACAGAGCTAGTCAAAGTGAATTTCAACTGTCTGTTCTTATGTTTGTGTGTGTACACTGCATACAGAACATAGAATCTCAAAGCCGTATAAGGAGATCCCCTAGATTGACTCCCAACAGGAATATCACCACTCAAACAATTCAAGACCCTACTTCTGACCGAAGGGAACAGCGTAATCTCAACAATTCAACCGGTACCGTGGGAGTGGCAGACAGAAATGTAACTGAACGTAATGAGGTAGCTACAGATGCAGTTTAATCGTGATGGTTCATGTTTCAATAACTTGTGTATCTTTATGAACAACCAATTGCGCTGTACGTGATGGCACAGGATGTTCGCAAAAGGAAAGCTGTTCGACTCTCACCTCGTAGCCTGATTACTAAACTAGCTGCAACAGATGTGGTTGCTGATCCTGTCATACGAGAAAGAACCTCTGTGGAGCGTAATTCAGTCAACCCCGGTAAAAATATCCCTTTTTGTACCTGTAGACAATTCCTTGTGATTTAAAGCCACCGCGCTTTTAAATTACTTGTACTTATTGTAATTAATGCAGGATCACAAACCAGGAAAAAGGCGCGGAAGAACTCTATTGCAACTACTCAAGTTGAAACTGAGGATGTCCATGACAGTGATGCGGTACTATTGGTGATATCTGTAACTAATTTTGGCTTCATTGGCATTCTCTGCACTGTAATTAGCTTGTCAAACTCTGTGATGCAGGTTGCGACACATGATGTTAGCGCAACAGATGTGGTTGCTGATTCTGTTATACGTGAAAGATCCTCCGTGGAGCGTAATGCAGTCAACCCCGGTACAAATATCTCGTACTAAACCTGTAGATAGATCGTTGTGTTATAAAGCCATCACGATTTCACTACTTGTAGTTATTGTAATAAATGCAGGATCACAAAACAGTGGACAGGCTCGGAAGAACGTTGTTGCGAGTGCTCGATTGGAAACTGAAAATGTCCATGACAGTGATATGGTACTATTGATGATATCTGGGTTTATTTTTTGCTTAATTGGCATTTGTATGCGCTTTAATTATGTTGTGGACCTCTGTGATATCAATGCAGTTTACGGTACATGATGTTGGGACAGCAGATGTGGTTGCTAATTCTGTTAGACGAGAACGAAGCTATGTGGAGCATAATGCAGTGAACCCCGGTAAATAAATCTCGTATTATACCTGTACAAAAATTATTGTATTATAAAGACACCGCGCTTTCAAATTACTTGTAATTCCTGTAATGTATGCAGGATCACAAACCAGGAAAAAGCCTCGGAAGAACTCTGTTGCAACTGCTCAAGTGGAAACGGACAATGTCCATGACAGTGATGCGGTTATATCGATGATATCCATACCTAAGTTGTGCTTAATTTCCAGTCCTTACACATTAATTAACTTGTACAACTCTGTGATGCAGGTTACGACACATGATGTTGGTGTAAGAAGATCTCATCGACTCACACCTACTAGGTTGGCGAAAAGAGCAAATCCAGCATCAACTCCCAGGACGAGTGGTCGGACCAACTCAAGGACAGATGTCGAAATGGAAGAGCTAAATCTATCTGACAATGACATAGCTACTGATGTAAGTACCAATACATCGGAGAATATATGTTTCTTCAGTCTCTTTAATTACACTATGTGGGGAACTATCTATATCATAGAGTACTCATGATGATTTTTTATTCTAGGATGCGGTGCTTCATGATACCCCGAGAAGGTCCATTCGACTGAATTCGACAAGGGAACAATCACCTCCAACTAACGAGGCAAATTCCGAGAGCAACTTCTGTGCTGAATGTATGTAACTTAAGTCGCATATTAAATACATGGACAAATTTGTTTATTCTTTTCATATTTCATTACAAATTGGATGCTTGTTGTGTAAACATTGCATAAACTATTTGTTGCAGACCGGCAAAGAATTAGATCTCGACGAGGAGTGACTCGTGGACTGAAAGTTAGAAAGACCCTGAAAGATAAAGCTAAGATTCTTGTCAACATTCCTTTGGGGAAGCGCAGACCAGTGGGTGAAGGACATTTAGAGCTAACAGCCGAGGTTGGTGTTGCATTTCGCATGTACGCGCCCGTTGAAGTACTGTCGTGGAGCGCTATGGAGCCTCATCACAAGAAACCAATTTACGACCACCTGCAAGTGAGTTGGGTTATACGCGTTTCATTTTTCTTCAGCTTATGATCAATAAACTCAAATTTCATTTGCTGTACTCTGTCTATTTAGGGGATATTTGAGCTTGATTTTTCGAGGAAACATATTGTTCGTGCTATCAGTTCCATGTGCAGCAGATCATATAGTGACCACAGATACAAGCTGCATAAGCATTACAAAACTTTCCGCAGCCCAATTGAAGCAAGGCGTCATCCTTCGCCACTTGTGAACCAGAATGATTAGAATACATTGTGTCTTTACTTTGAGTCTGAAGCCTGTAAGGTAAAACAAATACAAGACTTTGTCGTACACATTTATTCATTTCTTCCATTTTTCTTTTTCCTGAAAATACGTATATTAAATTTTGTTATCATCATATGGCAGAAAAAGAGTAGAAGGGGTATCGAGAACAGACGACATGTCAAGAATATGCATACATCTGGTTCGAAGACTTTTGTACAGCGCTTGCATGAGATGGTAATGCTTTTAACTTCTCTGATTTTTACATTACCATAACTCTAATGCTTAAACTTGTATTCCACTAAGTGTTTCTGTAAGAATCGGCCCCCTTATCTTCATTTACATGTAACATTCATTTACTATCTTGTATAGGAAAAACCGGTCACTTATTGACAATTTCAAGACCACTCATTGCAAAAGTGGCACAAGCATCTGGATGTCGCGGGAGGCCCGTAATCTATATGTATGTTATACATTTCCTACGAAAGTATTAATGTTTTGCCAGGACTTTACAACTCAATCCACTGTTTTGAAATGACAGAATCAAATGATAGAAATGAGGGACAATGATGTTGATGGTGTCCTAACTGAAGAACAGATTAGAGAGGAAGTGCTTGGAAAAAGGCGGGGTTTTGTAGCTGGCTACGGAGGGGGCGAGGTACCAAAATCTGCTTGGACTTACGAAGATGGGAGGTCTGAATATCTTGCAAGGGCTGAAGAAGCTGAAAAGATGGCGGAAGCAGAACGAAAAAGGGCAGAAGCTGAACGTCGAAGGGCAGAAGCTGAACGAAGAAGAGCAGAGGCTGCGGAGAAGCGTTCGGAAGCCCTGGAAAAGAGGATGAGCAATGTGGAGGCACTGATACTCAAGACTCTCCCCCTTCCAGAGGAATCTGAATCTGAGCCGGAATATGAGCCCGAATCTGAAGAGGAATTTGCAGAGGAATCTGAGCCGGAGTCCGTGTCGGAATCGGAGTCGGACACTTCAGACAGAGAATGAGGTAAGAGACTTGGTACTTAAATTTGTATTTGAATAGAGTCCTAATATTATCGGATTTCTGATCTTCTGTCATGCTTCGATTTCATTATTGTGGTTAATTAGGGAGAAGGTTTTTTAAATGCATGCTGTTACTGGTTTGAGCAACCTGCACTTAGTCGTCACTTGCCTGGGGTTTTTTCCATCTGACCTTTACCTAACTTGACTGAAATTAGAAGTTGTAACAAAGTGTCTGCTGTTGGATCCCTATTTACGTGGATTGAGTATGTCGGTAACCTGTCTTCATTTGCCAGTTTCCATTCTTTGTATACGTATCCAGTTATTACCAATTTATTAGTTTTGCTCTTTATGCATTTGAGGTTCTAACAAATACTTCCATGGACTTATAACTCCAGTATCTGGACATGTGACTTGTGGCCCGAGATGAAAATGTCCCAATCTGTTAGGCGAATCTTTAATTATCGTAGTAATTTGAACATTGAATAGGATTGTAGTACTATGCGTATGACTGGTTTTGAAGTTCACTAGGATTCGGTTCCTATTTCCGTCGTTCAAGTAACTGGTGAATGGCAATGGGATTCAGTTTAATTGAATAGGATTTCAGGCATCTGCACGAGTCTTTAGTCACGGATTTCTAGAGTTTAGATTTGATTACATTATGTGAAGTTGATTACACTCAGTCTTGGCACAATCTGTTAGGCGAATCTTTAATTTGCTCCGGGTTAGCTGAGAAATTACATTTCAAAATTTCAGAAGTGTTTGCTGTGTGTAACTTGCAAAGGCATGTTGCTTTCGACTTAATTCAGCTATCAAACCCAAATATTAGAATGTTTTGATCAATTCACAGATGTTGAATCCTTCCCTAATCATAATCAAATTCTGTATTTGTTCTTACGCAGTCGTAATTTGCTGTTTGGAAAGCACTTCATGCCGTCCAGAAATTGTTATTATTAACGGTACCAAATCCTCCTCGATACTTTGTCCAAATGCTTAAATATGTTTCTGAATTTAAATTCTGTCATCAATTACAGTGTCTTTAGGAATCAAGTGCGCAAGTGACTTCATGTATGAATATTTGCTGCAGGGGTTCGTGAATGGATCGAGTACGTACGTTAGCTTTTTTGACGACCTGTTCGTGAATGGAGTGTATATATGGTTCATGCCACGGAGTTTTGGATCCACTATGTCTGCTATGTCTATTATTTCTGTTAACTAGACTACGAACCGGAATGACTTGTGTATTTGTTGAACTTATGTCTATCAGCTCGAATCTGCTGCGACTGAATATTTTGAACTGGGATGTGTGATGTTAAGTTTTATGCTGCTGTTTTGGGCAATCTGTGACATGTTGCTGAATGCAACTACTGTTTATGTTAAGTTTTATGTTAACTGCCTATTTATGGCATCAATCTTTATTTTTGGACACCATGTTTGGATGGTCTTCAAAAGTGCTTTTTTTTTATTAAGTTGTGATAAAGGTGACAAGCACGAAGGTCACAAGAAAGATGAAGTACCGTCAAACTTCTCTTCTACTGACTATTCTGGATGTCATCTATCTAAATAAACATGAATATGTGTTTGTCGCCAGTTTTAAAGGTGACAAAAACACATAGTCAGTAGAACGAAACTACCGACAAAAATATTTGTCACTGCGTACTCTTTCTGCAGACAAACATGACGTTTGTCGTCTATCACTCTAACGACGGAGCTATTGTGACATCGGATCGACAAACCAATTTCTGTCGGTAGAATAACTGCCGACAAATTTAAGCAATTTACCGACAAATTTTGCTGTCAACGGAGGCAGTATTTGTTGTAGTGCCAAGTGTTTTTAACAAAAAGGGCGTTGTTAAATTCTTTAATGTTTTTGAAACCTAAGCCCCCCTTATCAACACTAAGACAAAGAGAGTTCCAAGAAATGCATTGAAGTGATCTCTTTGTGGGAAAATTATTGAACATCGAGGTCATAATGGTAGCAGCGTTTGAAGAAATAAACATTACCGAAAGGGGATACACTAAAAAACTAGTTAATATAGCCTTAATCAAAGTGGCACGACCAAATTTATTAAGTAACAAACATTTCTAAGAGGCACATTTATTCCTAATATTTTCAATTAGAAGAGTCTCATTTTTGTGCTTCGAAAGAGTGTAAGAAGAATCAAAGAAAAACCCGAGGTAGTTACCTATATGAGAAGTGTGGTTAACATTTAGGGTAGAGGTTATGTGATTGATAATATCAGAACTATAATTAGGAGTGAAAGTGATAGAAGATTTAGAGAAATTAATAATCTTCCCTGATTGAATAGCAACTCTATTAAGAATACTTAGGATATGGTTGCCTACATCCGCGGTTACTCTAAAAAACAGAATATTGTCGTCTGCAAATTGTAAATGAGAAATGGAAGGTCCATTACGAAAAGAGGGAACACCGTGCGAAATTCCAAAGCTACAAGCAAATGCTAAAGATTTGGCCAATGCCTCTGCACAAAGTATGTAGATAAAAGGAGACAAAGGGGTCTCCTTGCCTGAGACCACGATAAGGTTTAAATTTATCGGACGAAGAACCATTGATAATGACTGAGTAGGAGACTGTAGTAAGACATTGCATAATCAGACGAATAAAGAAAGGTGGAAAGTGAAACTGGTGAAGACTTGCTTCAATGAAATCCCAACGAAGTCGGTCAAAAGATTTTGAAAGCTCAAGTTTAAGAGCTGCATATTTTGGTAAGGATGGGTCAGAAAATTTAGAAATATTATGCAGGATATATTGTGTAAGGAGAATATTATGTTTGAAACTACGTTTAGGAACAAAACCTCTCCTTAATTGCAAAGCAATGTTGGAGAATCCATGAGTGCTCAAACTAATTGGTTGCAAAAATTCTGAAAGCAAAACGTTACCCTCAAGAGGATTATTAGAAGCTTCTAAGGGCCATAATCCCTCTTGGGTTTGGAGTAGTTTGATGGAAGGAAAAAAAAATTGTTAAAAGCTCATGTTGTTTGGGCAGTTGGTAATGGTCAGAATATCAGGGTCAAAATTGATAATTGAGCTTTTGCCGGTAATTTTGGCAAGGTTGGCCAAATTGAAAAAGTTCATGAAGAGATGAAAGTATCACAGATGATTAATTCCCACACTAACAGATGGAAAGTTTCTCTGGTTAAAATCTTGTTTGAAGAAAAGGAATTTGAAGCTATTCTAGCCACTCCAATAGCTTGGAGGAGAAGTGAAGATCAAGTGTTATGGCTCTTTGAGAAGAATGGAATATTCTCAGTCAAAACAGGTACTAAAATGGCTTTGGAATCTATCTCTGTTAGTAAAAATATGAATGCTAGAAAGACCTCAAAAGCTTCTACTTCTCTAGTTTTCTCTAAAGAATAATGGACATTTCTTTAGAATGCACCTCTGCCTCCAAAAGTTATGCACTTTTAGTGGAAACTTAGTCAAGGAGCATTATCCACTCAAACCAATTTGGTAGCCAGAAAGTGTAATATTCCTGCTCTGTGTATGGTATGTTAGGACAGGAATGAAAATATTGAACACTGTCTCTTTCATTGCAAATGGACTTTTCCTATCTGGTTCACTATGGGACTTCTTGACCTAGTTATGTGTTCTGAAATTGCAAATGCTCTGAAATGGATTTGTCAATTGGTGGAGAAGGTGTTGAATAAGGAGGTAGAAGAAAAATTTATGTTGAACTGTATTGTGTGGTTGGAATATCAGGGAAGCAAGGTTTAAAGCTGTTTTTTGAAGGAGAAAAACAACATCCTTACAGTATTGCTATTGTGTGCAAAAGGGAGTGTGCTGAAATTGGCAATATTCTGGCCAAAAATACTCTTGAAAGACCTGAAAGAAGACAAGAGCTGAAGTATAGGTGAAAGAAAAGAAAGAGTGGATTCCACCTGACATAGAATCCTTGGAATGTAATGTATATGCAGGATGGGACAAGAATTCTAATGTTGCTCATTTGGGTTAGCTACTCAGAGACCATACAGGTGAAGTGCTGAATTGGGGCTGGAGCAGAGAAATGGCTGGTTCAGCAATGATAAGTGAAGCTCTGACACTTAAATTGGCAGTGTGTAAGCTGAGAGATAGATGTAATATTGTAATGTGCAAATTCAGTTTGAAAGTGATTATAAAGCAGTGGTCGAAGCAGTAAATGTTATTCAGCCAAGAAAGGATTGTTGGTTTTTAAACAAATTTGTCCATATGTAATAGAGATGACATTGGTCGAAATATAGGCGGATACGTCGCCAACTTGTGTTTCAATGATGGGTAAGGAAGGACGAACTATTCGAAGAAAATAAAAAAAGGGTCGTAAGTTGTGGAATCGTTGTAGTTTGCCCGAGTTCTCGAACTGTTTTAATGGAGTCTGCTTCTGGGAAATTGTCATTCTTGCTAGAGATATGAAGGAGGGACTTAAGATATGTAACGAAAAACTGAAATGGATAGGAAGGGATCAAAATTTAGCAGCATATGAACTGGTTAGTTTAGCTAGAAATGTAAACTCGGGTGCTCTACAAGTAAATTCCTTGCTTGTAATGCAGGTGGAAAAGGAAAAATGTATTGGGGATGTGAGTTTAAGTTAATGAAATCTCTGGTTTTAGACCCAAAAAAGGCTTTGGGTAGCTAGGGTGGTAGACAAGTGGTAGAGCGTTGGAAGCCCCTGCATGAATTCCCGGGTTCAAACCTGGTTGACTACGGAAAAAAAATCTCACAAAAAAAGGCTTTGGCAGGTGAAACTTTTAGTATTTTGGTTCACAATCAAGACCTTATTGCATGCTGGTGTCTTTGTATAAAGTGTAGGCATGTTTTAAGTTTGTAGTCTCTCTAGTCCTAAGCGAGAATTTTAATCGTTTTTTGGTTTCATTTTCCGTATTATTATTTGAGATTTAAGGTTACAACCAAACTAGATGAAACAAAAAATATTAAAACTCTCGCCTAGGACTAGAGAGACTACAAAGTCAGAAACATGCTTACACTTTGGCTTTGTTTGGTTCCAGTAAAATGTTTTACAAAGAAAAATATCTTCTAAGCACAAAATGTTTTGCGTGAAAAAGTTTTCTCTACAATTATTTTCTCGTCTTTGGTTTTTTTTTTTGGTCAGAATATAAAATCTTCCTCAGCCCATTTACATATTTCCTTATCGAAACTCCCCTCCCCCCTCCCCCTCTCATTCCTAATCCTCTTTGTGCAACTTGATTTGCAGTTCTAGGGATCCATCTAAACACTCATTATCTCTACTTAAACACAAAATATCTTTAAATATCACATTACCTTCTCTAACTGGACTCCCTTTCAAAACTGTGTTCACCACACTCTGGTTATCCCCTTCAAAAATTCAATTAGCTTCTGGTTTCCATTATATAGCTTTCCACAATAGCTAATCTGAGGTCCATCCATTATGCTAAAAAGCTGACTCTGCCATGTCTGTACTCCATCCCCATTTCAGCACTTGGCCTTGTGAATTCCCCACCACTCAACTATGGTATGCATGTCCTGAACTCTCACACCAGCCTGCATCATAATTACAAAGCAGCGATGGAGGTTTTGGAGGGTGCCAAGTTCTGGAGTCTTTGCTTTGTTTGAGATAAAATTGGGACCATCTGTGAGTCATTTTGGTTTTCAGCATTCCACACAGTCATGTGTAGCTCCCGCAAGTATTGACACTTCACAATAGCTGCAGTTGGATTTACAGCAGTATTGTTGAAGACCAAACTATTTCTTTGCAACCAGATGCTCCAAATTCCCAGAAGGACTTTGTTCAACATTTCACACCGAATATTTTCTCTCTAACTTCTTCGACTAGATTAGCTAACCATTTCTTCACATGTTGGTACTTCTATATATGGTCATCTAAATAAATCCCCATACCCAACCATGCAGGTCTTGTCCAGCTACACCCCCAAACTAGATGATCTACAATCTCCACTTCTTTCTCATAAATAAGACAGACCCTTGAGTTAGGCCATCATTGACAACCACTACTTCATTGCTCAATTTCCACCAAAAGTGAATGATTTTCTTTAGGAGCTTTATCTTCCATGTATATTTCCAATAAATAGAGAATGAGAAAGATGAAGAAGCTTTTACCTTGGCAACTTTAGAATTATGTTTCTTCTCATCTAAACTGCAGGTGGCATATCAAATTGTAGAGCTCTAGCACAAAACTCTCTCTCTCTCTCTCTCAAACTTGTTCTCCCAAAAAAACCCCAGTACCCTCCTTCCTCCTCCGACGGCTCCGAAAAGGGGCTGCCGCCGGGAATCCGTCACTAACCACTCCACTGCCCGCTTGCTACCACATCTCGCCACCATCGCTCCTCCCCTTGTATTCGTGCAAGTCGCCGACGAGCTTCTGGGTCCCAAGCAACCGTCTGGTTCACTGCTCCTCTCTGGGCGAAAACGCCGGCGCCATTTCTCCTTTGGTTCGAAGCTGCTGACCTCCGCCTTGCTGCCTCTGCCGCTAGCTCCTGCTCCCCGTCGGTTTCTCTTTTGGGATTCACGCCCTAATCGGGTTTCATCGTCTCTGGCGCGTCGTCGGCAACACTGGGCGATAGAAGTCGAGCTCCTCCTCTTTGCCAGCTTTCCCCTCCTCCCCTGGATGGAGGGGTCACCTTCAGACTGCCCAACTACCCCGCTGCCCGTCTCAACGCCAGACCAGCCTATGCTCCGCCTAGTCGTGCTACCACATGGCGCCCAAAACCGCTCCGACGACTCAGATCTGTCCGCGCGTTGCACATCCACAACACCACCACTGCTCTCCGCCCCTCTCCAGCACCGTCGCCGCCCTACGCTGCCGCCAACGGATTCCCCCTTTTTTACTTTGGGTGAGAAACTCTGAGTACCTTTTTCCCCCTCCCCCCAGATGAATTTTTAGGCTCTATAGTGACTGTTCCCCCCCCCTCCCCCAGTTGTGAGGCTACTCCTTCCCCCTCCCCCTCTAATTTGCTCAATCTAGGGCATGTCCGAGTCCCCCGGAGCAGTCCTTTCGCCGGCCACCAACACCACACGGAGCATTCTTTTTGTTCTGATTTCGAGTGTTCTACAGTCCCTCTGCACTCGGGTCGTGAAGTCCTCTATGATGGTTGTTTTGCTTCAGGGCCACCGCACATGGCCGGTCATCATGAAGCTGCGTTGTTTTGTTTAGATCTTAGGGTTTGTTTGTGGGCTTGGTTTCTTTGTTTTGGGCTTATGTTGAGCTGTTTTTGTTTACTGGGCTGTTTGTTGGGTTGTTTTCATGCCTTGTCTTGGGCATAGGAGGCTCTTGTGGTCCTTGTGACGGTTTCGATGTTTAGGGTTTGTTTGTGGTGTCCTCCGAACCCTATACCACTAGGTCTAGCTGCTTTTTTTGAGGTTTTGGCTTGTGCATCTTTGGTCTTTGTGTCTTTCCTTTTCGGGGTATGCCCCTTTCCTTGTAATCTGTTTTTATGAATTATATCCTTTCGTTGCTGGTGGAAAAAAAAACTGCAGGTGGCTCTCCAAGTACTAGATTTGACAGTATATTCTCCTGAACCATCGTGTTCCCATATTTGGTTGACCCTTGCCAAAACAGTGGGCCGTGACAACAGTGGCAAACTGGCAATAATGGGTGGCAATGATGAACGTGGTGGAGGTAGGTGGTAGTGGTGGTGGAGGTGTTAGTACAAGTTGTTGTGTTCCTCCACTCTCCGGAAAATGGCTTACGCTTTTGAAATGTTTAAATCATTTTACATCATTTGAGGGAGAACATTTTACAGGTTAATATTTTACCTCCAACCAAACAGCACCAAAACACCAAAACAAGGGAAAACATTTTACAGGAAAATGTTTTACCGAGCCTTCATACAAAGATACCAGCATCCAATATCACGACTATGAATGGGAGATCGGGTCTCACAGATTGCATTATTTTTGGAGATCGGGTCTCAGAGCAACAGAATTGTTAAATTGCCTTTCAGGAACAAATAGATGTGAATGGAATCAATGGATCATATAACGTCTTCGCTTTGCCCAAATCAGGTCACCTGCATACCTGATCAGACTCAGAAAACTGCATAAGATATACTCCTGACCCCGAGAAACAATAAAGATCGAGACCACGCAGACGAGGCCCCTTTCTGAATCTTGAAGACACAAAAATCATATCCAATTTAAAGTAGCATAGAAATCTCCATCCTCTCCTAAATCAAGTAGAATAAGGTCGATACAGGTTCAGCAATTAAATTCAGTCTCGATACATGTTCAGCAATTAAATTCAGTCATAATGCAGATCACACAATCAACTGAAAAACAGACAGGTCAACGATCGAGACGTTCACACCCAACTTCAACAAAAGGTTCTGTAAAACGATGACATCTCTACATGATCAGACCACTTGCTTTTTTTAGCCAAAACTCCCAACGTCCAGTACGATTCAGTGCACCAGCGGGTCACTTCCAGAGCGTGCCTGAAAAGAATACAATTCACATCATATAAGGTATAATTAACCAATATTTAATGAACACTACGAAAAATACAATAAATTATTTGCCTGAACTCGTTAATACTAACTTTGTTACAGACTATCATTCTAGCTTAACCGCAATTGGGCGCTTTTTAGTTGCTAAACCCAGTGCAATCATAGACGAGATGGATTTGGGTTGTGAAATGGATAGGAGAGACAGAGAGACGGTCCGTCACCATCATGAGAGGTGCTATTGTTGGTATTGTCTGCAGCTTCAGAGGGTAGTAACTTTTTGAGTAAATCTAATTCACCACTCCCTTTTTGGTCAAAATACAAAAAAAGAGGAGAGCAAAAGAATTGGACACGCTTTGAAAGGTTCACAGATATGCTGCTCATTGGTAGCCAGCCATCATGTTACTAGGGTTTTTTATTTGCTTCAACTACTTAGATACCTTCTCTCTTCCTCTCTCAGAATTGGTTCAGTATGTATCATACTCTCTCAATTCTCAACGTTTCCGCCACTATCACCACTTAGATCCACCAAACCAACCAGCAAACCACCAGTATCAATAACCATCGTCACTACTCTTCCACCAAAATAATCTCTACCGTAAGTCACAACCTCTTCTCAGCTTCGAACGCCACCACCACATCACCTTTGTTCCTTTCCCGTCTGCATCGTCAGTCTCTTAAGCTTCCATGTCAACCACCTACAACACCTCCCAGACAACCACCAAATCTAAAACCAAAACAGATGCACTATAACAGCACAAAAAAGGCAACACCACCCCAAACGAGAGCTACACCCACCTGTGACCACCGACAGAGTACCGAAATCTGACCCTTCTTTTTCCATCAACCCTCCTAACAACCTACAGGCTCTCTGCAATGCGATCCCCATAAGCACCACCCTGAACAGACACCACAGGCAACCCACACCACAGCCACTCCCCAATCTAGACCCATATCCAGCCCTCGCCACCACAGCAAGATTCTAACAGAGCCAAGAGCACCTCTGATCTCCATAAGTCATCTCTTGCAATCATAATACTTGGCCACCCAAACTCCAACCACAGACCTGCGGTTGCTGTTAGGGATATTGTTTCAGGTTAACAAAGGATCTGTTTTAGCCTTTTAGGTTTACCACCACCAACCATCTAACCAAGTACCGACAACCCAACCCAAACTCCACCAACTCGAAAGCAAACCTAGATCCTAAATTCATCGACCATACCACATTGAAGAAAGTAAGATAATTGGCAGGTGTGCGAGGGATAAGTTGTGGAGGAAGAATAAGAGGAAAAAGTGTTGGGGAGCTGGGTTTCAGATTTTTACTTTCTCATAAGAACTATTTTGATAAACAGAAATCCGCAATCTCAACTTTTTGTAGAGGAGAGTGATTGACATTTTTTCACCGAAAAACTGAACCCAGTAGTAAAACGAGCTGATTTATATTGAAATAGAAACTGCACATACTTTATGAGCTAAAATGTAAGTGTGGATACTTGAATTGAAAAACTGGTCAGCTGTAAGGCACTGAAGTATTATCTAGCCAATCATTCATACAAGTTTTTCCATTACACCAAAACTAACACAGTTCAACAGTTGTTTGATACCATCAGAAAGCTGACCACCTAACAGATAAATAGCCGGAAGCATTTACCTGCAAGTGAATCCTGAATAAGGAGAAATGTAACTTTTAACTGTCCACCTGTTTACACCTTTTTCAACTTAGACTACCATAACCACAGTTAAAATTTAGATCGTGACATGCATGAATTCTTAATATGTTAGCTTTGTTACCTAATCTTTCTACACGGCCCAGTAGTGAGGGTGAAGTTGTCATTTTTTTGCTTCGTAGCACTGAAAACAGAACTATCCTTATTAGATCCTCACAGGTGGTTTGATTTCCATCCAGGTTCTCGCCTCTTTCGTGAAGCCATTTCATTCACATCTATGCACCCAAACCAAAAACCACCTTCTTCAGGTCAATTGGATGAGTATGTGTGAGGGAATTGGTGTCTATATATCTGTTACGTGTCATCTCCCTACTGTCTTCCGCTCTTGATCTTTCGCTCATCCTTGATTAACTTGGATCACTCGATACACTATGATTGAATTACCACTAAAACATCCAAAGAAGTCTACCCTCGTACCAAATCCCATTAGGATTTGCATTCCCATTCTCATTCCACCAACTGGAACTCTTTGTGTTCAGGGTAATATATCTCCCTCTTTCTCATTTTACGATTACTCTCATAGCTCCCTCTTTCTCACTTTACGCTCACTCTGGAATATCGAGTGTCAGCATTTCATCTCTCTCTACTTCTCCCTATCTCTCCATATTGAACTACCCCCGCCTCTCTTTGATCGTCTATCCCCTTTTCTTTCTCAATCTTATCTTTATCACATGGCTTGATTTGTTGATCAAGGATCAGGTAAATCAGTTCCGCAGTTCATGTATTGTGATGAATTACTAATACAAAAGTTAGCCGTTGATGGAGCTATTCTAGTTGAGAACACAAAGAGTAAGATTGAATCAGACCCACAAAAAATTCAATTTGGGGCTTAAATGAAGAGAGTATAGGAAGGGAGAGCTTAGATAGATTATGAAGGCTTGAATTGATGATCCAAAACAGAGGGGACATGTAACATGACCGATGTTTTATTTCTTACCCAACCTTTTTGTTCTTTTACCGCTGTCACGAGAGAGAGAGAGAGAGAGAGAGAGAGAGAGAGAGAGATGAGTTTGTGTTTGAGGAATATTGTGAGGTGAGAGCATAACTTGAGGTTGTAAGTAATAAGAAAGTTTTTCTTTCCTAGAAAATACTACTCCATGTTCAAAACCCTATCGGACACCGTGAAAGTGCAAAGTCCACATTTTTTGTCCAAAATTCTGAAGAGTGTTGTTTGAGTCCAAGTAAAAATGCTTGTACTTTAGGAGCTAAAGTAGAAGTGTCAAAACCTAAATGGGAAAGTTTGTAAATACAAGCAGCTAAGTAATATTTTACCTTTTTAAATAAAATAAGGTGTAAATTGGACGTTCTGATCGGTTCTTAACAACTATTAGTTCCTAGATCAGTTCTTAAACAGAGACGATCAAATCTGCTGCTGATATATGTATAATAAGGTATCTCAGCGCAACTAAACCAAAATCACAGGGTACATTTGGCACAATACACGCAACATTAAATATTTTTATTCAACAGCCTATATATCTTTGTGCATTTAGTAGCTGAGTGGGGAAGTTCTTACCACTCCGTTCCCTCTCTTTGTGCCCATTTGACTTTGGGGGTCACTTTGACCGTCTTATTTAGCAGACGATATGATACGAAAGCTTTCTCATTTTTTTCATAGTGTTTTAGTGTTAAGAAACATGTATAATGTTATGAAAAAATTAACACATTTTCGCATCATATCATTAGCTAAATTAGTTGGTCAAAGTGACCCCATAAAGTCAAATGGGGACGAAGAGAGGGAACGGAGAAAGTCGTTCGAACTTTTAGCAATAATGGATGTGAACTTACTCTCTCACCCCTCCACTCCCCTCTAATCATGAAGGTGCTTAATGATTCTTATAAGGTGGTTCCTTCCTTAGTCTCTTGGTAATTTTTTCTACAGTTTTGGGAAGCATGGAATTCAGGTAGTGACACTGTGACAGAAATAATCTCAATTGGAATAGAAAGCTACTCTCGTTGAGCT
Organism: Linanthus parryae; assembly: GCA_023055425.1. NCBI lineage: Eukaryota > Viridiplantae > Streptophyta > Magnoliopsida > Ericales > Polemoniaceae > Linanthus > Linanthus parryae. The sequence goes on from JALGPY010000015.1 coordinate 3,749,454, forward strand.
CTTTGGATAGGGCAGATATTTGTTTTTACAAATATATTTTTTTATGATATAAATCTCAACAAAAAAAAAGTCAATGCGTACATGTGCCACAATGTAATTGATCCAAATTAGTTTTTAAATTTCAAAAAGTTTTCTAGGTCCCCGACTACCAGGTTCCCAGTTGTGTACATGTGGCACATTATAATGGATCTGAATTATTTTTTAATTTAAAGAAGTTAGACGAGGATAGAGACAGAGTCCCTGTTATCACAAAAAACCCCAAGAAAAGCATCTGAATACCTAGGTTTGAATTTAAATTCGAACGAAAAAATCTCCCCATCCAAACACTCTGTTTTTTTACCCAACTTGCATTCTAACATATTCTGATTTCACAACCCCAAGATGAATCTACACAAAAGATGCATTGACTCTGAGTCATCGGTTTCCAAAATTATTTGTAACATTCATATAAATTCGAGAAATATTACTTATAGCTATACTTCAAGTAAAAAATTGAATAAAATGAAATCGAGATTTCATTGTTTTAATATTTGCCAAATATTCTTCTGGTGATAGAAGCCTCAACCATAATTCAGTATTGTGCATGACGTTTAGTGAATGATCTTCTACTCTCAAATATGCAGTTCCTGGTCATGAATCTGAAAAGAACAAAGTTTCTTGATTTTCTCCCGGGTACAATGAGAAGCTATACACCTAGAACAATGGGCTTTTTGGGTATTGTTTTTGTTTTTTGCTCTTTGGAGAATGAGTGGTTGTGGTGAAGAGAGAAAACTCCCTCTCCACTCTTCAACCGCGGCTAATTGACGAAAAAAAAACAAAAACCAAAAAAAACAACACCCAAACAAGGACACTATCCCTAATATTCCATACTACCACACACCAAATAATCTAAATACTCTCACCAAGTAAGCCCAATATTTTCCTAATCCCAACCAGTAGGTCTCGGTTTCTGGCTCAGTGGCTACCTATATTGCATAAGTGTGGGTGTGCTACAGGTGCAGGTGTAGGTGCGGGAACTTGGTGCGGGTGCGACAAATTTCCGAAATTCAAGCGGCGGCGCTTTTTTTTTAAATATATTTTTATTTTATATTATTTGCACACCTTATACTAACACAAAAAAACAATATTAGTAATCCAAATTATAATCACGCAGAAATTCATACATTGATTCAAGAAAACATAGTTACTATATCAACTATATAATCTCTTCTTGTCGTTGTCGTCGTTCTTAGCTTTGAATAGACGAGTATCAATGGTTAAAAGTGTTCACACAGATGCACGTTTTTTTGGTTAAACAGTAGTTGTACTTTAGAGGACCTCTCAAGTCTCAAAGTGACCCTACAATCTCCACGAAGCACCCCCAAAGCACCCAAGCACCCACGAAAAACCCAGAAGCATCCGGTGCGGGAGCGTGACCTTTTAGAAGAACTTGTGCAACATAGGCTACAGTGAATGAGATAGCATGAGAGTTGGGACAGCAAAGGCCTCAGGATTGCTTAAATTTCACAACTGTTGACCAAGCATTGCTCAAATTTCATAACTGTTGACCAAGCACTGCTCTAGAAATTTTCTTTGAATCATCCAAAATGCGGTGAACCAATAAAAAATGAAGTCAGATCCCAAGTGACAACAAAGTTAACGAAGACTGGTTCTCGTCCAATGGGCCAGCACACCCGTAGACCATAGTATGAGTCTGGAATAGAGCGGTCAAACAGCCCGACCCTGGTCCGGCGCACTGGAGGGGGACCATCCTGGAACGGTCGTAGAGTCAAGAACCCCAGGCCCAGCTTGGCCGACGGGACGTGTAGAACAGAATACTGTATTGAATAATGATTCTGAACACAATAGGACAATGAAGTAGGATATTATTTCTGACAAGGTGGCAGTGGTAAAGAGGATAGACCAGTCTAGTGTCATTCGGCAAACAGTCTAACGTTTGCTTATAAAGGTCGTTTGTGCTTCTAGGAAGAGGCCGCTCACTAGAATAGAAACAAACGTGTTGAATATTATCTATGCCAGGTAGACACACTGAACGAAAACCTCAAATAAATTGGAAGGAAAGATTTAAGAACCAAAACTTGTTTGACAATATTTAGCAGACAAGCATTTGTCCCTTAAAGTCTTTGAGAAATACCCTATTTAATAAACTTTTCAATAAGTGCTATCGTTTTGCACGGCGTAGAATATATATTGTAGTACATCCGAACAAACATTCATTTTAAATAGATGGCATACCTGCCAACTAGACAAATTAGCTTATTTATTTCCTCCCTTCTCCACGTGGTTTCAATTCCACACAGCACATCTTTGATTAAAATTCCAGGTGTTGTATATCTCAGGGAGGAACATATCAACCTGCAAACTTGAAATAGGACCTTACCTGGTGTGGAGATCCTGATTTTGACCTTGACCTTCGCCTACAGCATATTGATCAAAGGTTAAGAAATGATGAATGGTTCAACTTTCAGTGACACAGAAAATATAACCAATGCCCTCGTACCTGGATGATTTCACCGGAGATCGGGATCTAGATTTTGAGACTGATCGTGCTGCAGAACGGTCCGGGGATTTGCTGAAATATACATAACATTTAGCTATATGAATATAATCAAGACTGGAACCAACAAACACTTAATGTAAACTTCACCTCCTATTCCTCCTCGGACTTCTGCTGCGACTTCTACTAAGGCTCCTCGACGGACTGCGCTCAAACTTCTTTACCTGCAGCAATTTAAAGACGGAGCAATAAAGAAAACAAAACTAGTTAAAGCGGACCTTGAGTGGATTCCTAAAGTATGTGCTTTCCATTTTCCATTTTCCAATCGAGTACCAAAATCATAATATCCTCAATGTAGTACTGTCCCACCCAACCTATTCAAATCAATAGTATGAATCTTAACCTATATCCAATCTTACCGAATCCTGCAGAATATTGCTAAATCACAGTATTATTAGATACCGCCGTCATCGAATCAGCTTAGTCTGAAAGAACATAAGTGATAGCCCATTGACCAACTTAACCTTTTCTATTATCCTAAGAGAGGACTACGAAGTTTTGGGAATCCAGAAGTTAAATAAAACATAACTAAACCGTCCAAAGCAAGAGAAGAAATATGTACTGTGAAACCACTTTTTAAGTGTTAGTATCAATAATGGTCGAATCCAAGGGTATCATAACATACCAGTGTAATCGAATCAGATTGGTAACGTAAGTCAAGCTAGCCAATCACCCAATTTTACCTCATTTATTTATCTATGAAAGAACTAATATGTTTTTGAAATCCAGAAGATAAACATAAGTAAACCGCCCAAAAGTCAGAGAGAAGGAATTGGATCTTGGATCAACTGTCCTGTGAAGCCGCGTTTTGAGGGCAAGAAACAAAGGTCCGAGTCTAACATAAACACAACAGAGTTGGAAAATACCCGAATGTAAGTCTCTGTCCAAGGATTCTTGAATTCGGTGTCATCCAGTTTCCGAATCTGAGAACAAGCAAATTGGATCAGTTTTTTTCAACGGCACAACAAAATCAAAATATAAATATAAAAACATTAAAACTAGTTCTGCAAGAAAGCAAATAAATAGCATCTCCTTCTAACATACTCCCTCCGTCCCATTTTATCTGTCCTGTTTGACTTTTCAGGTTACTTTCACTAGGTGATTTGAGTCACAAAATGATACAAGTACTTGTTACCATTTTCATAACGTTGTAGGGTTATCTTAAATCTACAACATCAAACAAGTTTTTGTGTTGTCTTGCTACTCAAATTGTCTAGTCAAAGTAGCCAGAAAAGTCAAACCGGACGGAAACATTAGGACATGGGGAGTATCAATGAGCCCTTTCAGCAACTTACAGCATATTTCATGTCCTCATAATTAGTATAATCAACCAAACCATAGGCTCCTGAAACAATACAGATGAAGTGTTATGCCCACAATCTCATCCAGGATATACACGTCACGGTTAAAAGTCCGAAACTTGAAAATTCAAGAGAATGCAAGCAACATTTATAGAAGGTAGAAACCATACCGTCCTTTTCACGGTAGACTTCAGCGAAGCTCACATCACCAGCTTTTCGCATATGATCCTGAGATTATCATGATATCAAGATTACCTTTTGCAAAGATAAAAGAAGGTATTTCAGTGAACCCCACAAGTATTTTGTAAATTTAACCAACATCTGACCTTCAAATCTTGCCATGATGCTGATGATGGCAGCCCACGAACAATAACTGCACACCAACATACAGAGCAATAAGAACCGATAGCATAAGATAACCCCAGAACAACAAAAGGGTGCGGTGCTGGTTGCACCTCGGAATTCAGAATGAAGTGAAGCACTATAACGCCGACTACTGCCCCCACCACGGCCACCACGACGATCACTGGTAGATGATGGTCTTCTGCCACCATTTGCCAGCTCAACCTGCAATGGCAACACTTCAGAAATGAACCACTCATCATGAATAGATGAACTGCATAAAAGAATGTGAATATTGCAATTACCCTTAATCTACAACCATCAAAGTTATAACCATCTCGGCCTCTGATTGCATCTTCTGCATCCCGGGAATCTTCAAACTGTCAAAATAAATAGTGTTAAACCAACAAACAACTTTAGAATGTGTCTATGAGACAAGACCAAAAGCGAAAAATGGATGTAGGAAGTACCTCCACAAAACAGTAACAGGGTGGCCTTGGAGGAACCTTCAACTCAATTTCCAAGATACGGCCGTACTGCAAATTTGGAGAGATATTAAACTAAGCTTTGTATATCAAACGACCATTACAAAGCTATGCTTGTAATAAGAGGAATGGTTTTGGTATTTCTTCAGATAACAAATTAGTATCACCCACGATTTACACCTGTCATCTTCTCACATACATTGAAATGTTTACAAAACTTCTACTCAGATTTACTCCAAGTCTAAAAGAAGACATCTCAACTTTGAATGTACTTGCTGACATCAAACTAATTATTTCAAGGAACCAAACACATGGAAGAGAGAGGTTGAGATTCAGCATGAGCCATTGAGTGCAAGACTCCCCAAATTTAAAGTGGCGTCATGGCACCTCTAAAAAGGAATATCGGTTGAAGATCAAGATGTGGTCATACTATATGTTCTATGAGCTATTGAGTCGTTGTGTTACTCATAATGACATAATCCTAATGGCTTCTGTTTGGTTACTACATAAGCTTTCAGTTTGCTTTCATCTATACTACATTTCTCTCATTTTGCTACGGTGATGATTCTTACATTACTCATATTTTAAGCTTACACTACTTAAAAGTTCTCTTGGGCTGTAACCCAAAGTTCCTGTATTTCCCTCTTCAATTTACTATTCTTACTGCCATAATCTTTTTCTTGGATTAAACTCCTCCTCAGAGGTGTGCATTTGCACCTGTTGTAGCATAAGGTTACTAATTGCACCCCTGCGCAGCACTAAGTGGTATTAGAGCATGAGTTCTTGATTTGGGACCACCACTGCATGTCGCAGAGGACGTGGTGGAAGAGCAAACTAAGTGCAGAACACCGAGATGGCTGAGACGCGTAATGTTTGAAGACTTGTCATGAGCTGTCCAAAATGTCCAACGATGGGGAAGAGCTAGAACCCATGGGAGGTTACTGAAGGCAATAGCGAGTCTGTTGACATAGAAGGTACTCAAGACGATGGACACGTTGAAGGTGAAGAAAACCAGTTCCACGATGCTTGCTATGCATACATGGACAGTATTGCACTTGAGGATGGGTTAATGGATGGGCCACTTTCTATCTATGGTGAGTACGAAGGAGATGATTTTCCACATGTGAAACTGTTAAGAATTTCTTCGTGCACCCGATTAAACCCTTAACTTTCTACGCTGACCCATTTTTGCTGGACTCTCAAACAATTATGTCTGTCAAAGATACAAACTGCTTATCTTCTTCTATGATATTTATAGGATTCGGGAACTCCACAGATGAAGTTAAGAAGGAGATGTCAGTTGAACTTCAGCCGGAGAATGCAATAGATCAATGACTGCATCTCCCTAATCAACAGAGAATGAATTGGAAAGTAAAAAGAATCATTAGTGACTGCAAAAATTGAGGACGATTCTCTCAAACAAGCAGAGTATGATGCAGGGTGAAACCAGTAAACCTTACAAATTTAGGGGTGAAAGGTACTCATATCTTGAGCAATATGTCAATAGAAAACTTTAAGCATGAAATGGTTTTCTGGACTGAAACAAAATTAGGTTTTCGGCCTTGCAAGGTACTAAGAAAGCTCAGCCTTGAACTCTGAACCAGTGGGCTTAACCTGCAGATTTCAATCTGCAACTTTTTGATGTTATTTTTAATACTTTATTTACTAGCCATGAAGGAAAAGGCTATTTTTTGTTCTTAGCCTTCAAGTATGGTAGGGTTCAGGTTATGTTGGTCTTTTTTATCGTTACGGCAGCAACTTGGGAATTTCGTAATAAATAGGGGTATTTTACACACTCTAGAAGCTTATTTTGTATTTGAACCTTTTAAGGAATAGAACCTGAAGTTCTCTTGGGTCGTGAGTCGTAACCCTAGACCCCGAGAGTTCGGTATTTCCCAATTCAATTTACTAGTCACACTGCCATTTAGTCTTGTTCTAAGATAGAATCCCCTTCTCAAGGTGTATATTGCACCTATTGCAGTATTAAATCTCAGGTGCACTGCATTTTTTTCACATGCTTTACAAATATGCCCTTATTTAGGACTCACATTCATATGTAAAGTATAACCCAATGTTCCAACTGGGGTTTGGATCCTCTCCTAACCGCAACCATTCATTGTTAATCGACAGAGATGATTGAGACACTTCATTTCATCTAAATACTAAACTTATCTCCATCTTCTTTGCACCTCCTCTCTAGAACTGGGTTTTTGCTCTCTGCCACTCTGTTCTTTCTCTCTAAACAAACTCCCTCAAGTCCACCACCAGCCACGCTCATTTCAGCCAAAAAGAAATCCCCGAATTCTCGACACCACATTCGACAACAATAATACAGGATCAATTCCCGTGATCTCTAAAAGCAATAACCAAACTTGGTAACTGACCACCACGGTCTACCACCACACTTTTAATCAGAATCCCCTTCTTTTAACGCAACAAGTCGATCTGTTTATGTTAATTAATTAATTGCAAAAGATCTCACTAAACAATATCAATTAATATACATTAAACCACCTGCCTAAAACTATGAGTGCTAGTTCAATGGCACTTCTCAATAGCCAATCTACTATTCTCAATCACCCAACTAAAACTCATTCAATTTCAACTCAGAAATAGTAATCCACATAGAAAATACCACTTTTTAGGTTATGATGGTAGGAAATCTATAAGAAACTGTAAGGACTGGACTACCTATATAGAAATCAAAATTTTGGGTACATGACGTCAGTGATGGTCGCGGAGTATTGGATGGTTCATACCGAATGAGTGTGATTTCCTTTTGGCGCCACACTCAGGAACCAGAGCCGACTTATGTTTCCCACGACAATGGCTTCATCATACCCTCGTTGTGGTTGAAGAACAGACATTAAAATTGGAAGATGCAGAAACGAGGGATCAGTTAAAGAACAGATGACCAAGTTTGGTGTGGATGGAAAAATTAACATGAAACGACGCAGTCCAGGTAAAGTTAGGTAAGATATTTTTAAGTCCGTTAGATTGCTAATGAACCGCCACAATCCTTTGTTGTGAGAGAGCTACTCAACTTCTAACTGAGAGAGAAGCGACCAAGTTAGGTTTAGTGATGTATATGGACTTGTGTAAAGAAAATAACAGGACTTGAGTTCTCAAATAAGGGCGAATTTTAAAGGTGTGTAAAAGAGTAGTGTAAGAATAAAATATGAATAGTGTAAGAAACACCACCCTTTTGTTAACTGTAGATTATGATGGTGGAATGGTCAGACCACATATTTACCCCACCTTCTGATTTATCAAATCGAATACGAATAGAAAAATATTAAAATTGACCAGATGAACATTCTACTAATCATCAATATTGTTTCTATCACTCTACTCACATCTATTTTTCAAATTTGGTATACAACTTAAAATGAATACATTTTTTTTATAGCATACAAGTTCACAGAATGTGTTCCTCAATCTGATTGTAAAATACATATGCTATGTTTCTACATATGGCGACAGATCTTCCCCTTCTCCACAAGGGACGAACCTATTAAATTATAAATAACAAGCTTCACAGAACAGTTAAAGAATGTCTACGAACATGACGGAATTCAATTATACAATTCCAAAATAAGAAAATGGAATTAAAATGGACAGTCATACAAATAAAACTGTTCGGATCTTACATAAGTACAACTGAGAATAGGTGGTAGCAAATAATATCAGATCTGACCTTATAGAACAGATCTTCAACTTCCCATTCCTTCACATTTGCAGGCAAGTTACCAACATAAATCAAGCGAGAATAGCGACCGCTCATTTTCAGTGTTGAAATGAACTCAGATGACAGGTTCAACTGCAAGAAATGTTCAACCATCGTATAAGAGGAAATTGGTAAAAAGAATATAAGTTCCCAATATATTTACTCATTTTAGATTCAAACAAACCATCACTAAGAAGGGAACCAAGAGAGCAATTTTTCGGGTGAGTGGTGCTCCAAAGATCCTTCAAATTTGGGTCCTGATGTTTTCTTTAGAGCCAAAGGCACCACTCAACTCAAAAAAACCAGTTTGCGGTAACGTAAGGCAAACCAACACAACATACAAAACCAAGAGAGCGATCCATGAGTTGAGTGGTGATCCACAAGTTCCACTGCTCTTGTTTACAATGCTCCAAAGCAAAAATTATTTGTAACAAAATCGGTTTTCCATCCCCATTAGAATTGATGATGAGCTCTTCCGAGCCTCAGCAAGAACACCCAAATATGTGTATAACCTGCACTCCACACTGATTTATCCCACTCCCCATTTACATCCCTATGTATGACTCCAAAGCTCATATTTGTCCAAGCGATAGGCATCTATCATAAAGAAAGCATTCATGTTATGAGATGAGGTAATTGTGTACTGATGAGGTTACATCACTGATAGTCTGATACTGCTTGCAATTTTGCAAATACCATGGGAATGAAAATGCCCTGCAAGATATGCACTACATATCTATGCATTTCAGAACCTTATCAGTAGTATAAAATCATACCGAGTTTGACATGGTAATCAAGTGAGAGGTAACAAAACTTCAAACAAACTGGTGGAAACTGAATCTAAGCTAAGTAGCTGACTCGCTGTCAAAAGTGATTACGAGCTAGAATGGGTACAGTTCAGAAAAGATCGTAGTAATGATCAGATACACGGAAGAAGCAAATTTCTAAAATTTCAACTCTCACTTACAGAATCTTTGGAGATGTGAAAGAATAAAAGAATCTCCTAGAGTACTAAAACAATGTATGCTAACTGATAAACTCCTACTCGCTATCTTGATCCCAAGACATTTCGATAGGGAAAAAAGTAGATCCATGACGACAATAATAAATTTGAAAAGAATTCAACCGATGAGACAGCTTATATTTATGGAAGTGCAGATAATTACATGCATTTGGCACATATCATCCACTTTTATTTTCCCTTACAGAACCTATGTTTCAGAGGCATGCATCCAAGCCCCACCCTAACACTATGTTTGGGAATCAAGTGAGAAAAGAAATGATAAGAAAACATAATTTATGTGAGAAAAGAAATGATGAGAAACGATTAAGTTATCTCACATATTTGTTTGGATTACTTCATTGAGAAATGATAAGAAAAGATTACATTTCCCGTCTCTCATGTTTGGTTTAGCATATTAATGGAAAGGAAAAGAAATATTTTAAAATTTTTTACCAAAACAACCTTTACTAACGTTAAGATAAGGTAATGTTACCCTTCAGGGAGTAGTTGAGTTGGTCGGGTGAGCATTCTTAAGACTTTGGGTATATGGCTTGAGGTCTTGAGTTCAAACCTTGGGGCAACCCAATGGCAGCCTATTGGCCTTCTCAACTGCGAGTTTGTCAGCCCGGAATTTCTCAGGCTGGTTTACCTCTCTAGTGTGGTTTGCAGGCTATTGCACTGGAGTGGGGGTTTACCCAGTGCGCATCCGAAGGGTAGTGGCTGCGGGTTCCCACATCATCAAAAAAAAGGTAATGTTTTATTTTTTGATGGATAATTCGGTCACTGCCAAAATATTGACTCTCTTCTTGTTTCTTTTCTCACGCTTTCTCACGGATTCTTACCTAAAAACTTATCCAAACACGAATGAGAAATCATTTTCTCACAGATTCTTTTCTTTTCTCACCAAATCTTATAATCCAAACATAATGTAAGTGGAAAAAGATTGATAAATCAAAAGTAAAAGGTCTTCTTTTGAAAAATTCCACTAATCTAGATCTCCAACAACTCTACCCACAGACCAACTCAGAATTCACCCGGTGCCACCCCCACCACGACAACAACTAAGCACTTTCCACAATGATACATATAATATGCATTTGGATGAGGATAATCCAATAACTAGCAGTTAAAATGAAACCCACAAAATTAAACCCTAGGGGGGCGAAGTAGAAAAATGAATGGGTCAATTAGAAACATACAGAAGCTGCAGTAGCTCGATAGCAGGACACAGACGTTAGTCGGCTCTAGCGAATCGCGGAACTTGATCTGGGCTCGTCCTCCTTCTCTCTGCACATATTGAAAAGAGATGTCAATGACGCAGATGCGCACATTGGGATGTCGATAACTTGCAAGCAGAGCTGCCTAGGGTTTGACTTGGGATAACGTACGGAGAAAGAGAAGATGAGAATATTTTACCAGTCAGACGCTGCAGTTCGTCACCTGCAGCTTCACGGGCTGGCTTCTGGTTCTTCAGCAGCCAAGTAAATCTTTTGCCTATATACCGTAGTTTTCATTGCGAAAAAAAGTACCGTAGTTTTCAAAAACCGGGCCCGAGTTGGAACCCATACTGTGTTGGTTCCTGGTTCGACAACCGGTTCAGAGGATTCAATGGCAGACTTCTCATTTTATTTTATTTTGACTTCTCAAGGGGTGCAAACAAAGTGGAATAAATCGGTCATACCAACCACACCAAACCGAATGTCGTGATTTTAGACAATTTTATGACTATTCGACTTATAAATAGTTCATTTTTCCCGTATAATCGGTTTAGTTTCGACTTTTCAGCCAACAATTCATGGTGAACCGAACCGGTGTCTACATAATATATATGTATATTATAATGTATATGTAACAACCTAAAAAGTGTATAACTAATAAAGAGTTTAGTCAACTAAAATGATCTATTTCATATAAAAAAAACTGAAAGGATCTAATTAATCTTAACTTTCTCTGCATCTCCCCCTCATGCTAACAGGACTTGGGGGGTGCGAGTGGTTTGGAGACTAGAGCAGGGAATGTCGCATGTGAGGTCTCGTATGTTATCCATAGATCTGCGATTGGACTGTCCACATCTCTGATATTGCGGACCAAGACTCCTACATATACGGTTCGGGAGCCGTTCATTTAGGCGGACGTTACGACCACGTGTGGTTCCATCACCATCGTGGATTCTCACCCATGTTTGTCCTAGCAGGCATGTATATATAGGGGGTATGTCCCATTCATGCTCGGATTCGGATTCATCAACAAGCTAAGCTCGAGCAATCACTGTCTCCTCTCTGGATAACATACGGTGTCTTGCCCTTACCCCAGAATTCATTCTCACTCTCACGCCCAAACAGATTAACTGGAGTTGTTTGTTTGTCCTCCTATTTGCAGGAACACAAGCAAGCTGCTGCAGATCCCCCCTTGCATACATGTATATTTGAAAAAATTAGTAATTTGAATATTTGTTTGATTTTTTGTAGACATACATGTTTGTTGTCTACCGGGTTTGAACCCAGGACCTCATGCACAGACTTTTAAACGCTCTATGACTTGAGCTAACATCCATTTGCGAATTGTATGTAAGGGGAAATCCGGAGCAGATCACATGTGTTCCTGTAAGCAGAAGAACAAAACAAACGTCACCTAGTTGGCATGTTTGGGGCTTGAGAGCGAGAGTAGGTTTGGGGTAAGAGCAAGGCAACATATGTTATCCAGAGAAGATACATTGATTGCTTGAGCTTAGGTTATTGATGAACCTGAATCCGATCTATATGCATGAATGGGACAAAACCCTCTATATACACATGCCATAGGACGGACGTGGGTGAGCATACACAATGGTGATGGAGCCACTCATGATCACAACATCCGCCTAATTGAACGACTCGCGGCATGTATATGTAGGAGTCGTGGTCTGCGTTTTCACGGACATGGACGGTCTAATCGCAGATCTATGGATAACATACTGTAGGGTTTTGACACGGATTGCACAGCAGAATAACAATAAATAGATTCCGTTCAGACCCTCCATGAATGGCAGACCTAGCATCATAACGATGGCAAGGGATATTAGAATCGTGTACCTTGTTTGTCTGAGTTTATCACTTTACGTAGCATAGCGTCCACGTCTCTATGAGAATCCACACCTAAGATTGCTCCGGATTCCTTCTTGCACCTTGTGCTAGCAACGGAAGAAGGAGGATGAAGAAGATCACGCAAAACGAGGCTCCAAGAGTCGTGCGCCATACGAGGCCGACGACGAGGAGGGGCGGACGGGTGAGGGCTTCTGCCCTTGCTATGTCTCTCTCTCCTTGCTTTTTCTCTCTCAATTGTGAAAAGACACTTATGATAAAATAAGCTAGGAGTGCCCTTTATATAGTTAATAACTCCTTATTAACTACATATTAGCCCCAATACTAATCATGTCCATACACGGATTAGTCCACTTTGCAAATTAGTCCTGCTAAGTTTGCTTGTGGTTGCGTATTGATCCTTCTATTTAATCAGTCCTACTAATTAATCCCAATGTCTGGTTTAATCCATATGGTGTGTGATCTCATAAGTTTCTACTTAGTTGATAGTAACAATTACTAACACATAGTGGTGTCTAGCAATACATCTATGCCACCCAGCTAATAGAAATAGTCAGTGATCCGACAAACCTTGTGACCAATGTTACCGCATTGTATTATCCCTTTGTCACCATATCCAGATTGGACATGAGACATACAAGTCACACTCGCATATCCAATCCTTAGTTTCTCGATCCTGGGAATAGTCTTATTAATGCAGATAACATCAATATCCCATATTGATTTATCTGAGTCTGGCCAGACATTCTATAAGTAATACCCCTCGTGTGGTCGTGGATATTTTCTCCCTTATGTGGGAGGGACAAATCATCTCTACATCACTACCATCTCTAAGCTTGCTTCCTATTGTGTCCGATAAACGCCTTTATTACTACACAGTCACGGTGCAGTGTTTGACGATATCAAAACACAATATTCCACCACTAGAGTATCTAGTGACTTCAAGTCTATGGACCACGATACCATTGTCAAAACGAGAAGCACTTGTGACTTTAACATAATTAATGTATCCTTCTCGTGGTGGGTCATTCCAGTATGCCATTACCCCTAATGCATACCCATGTCCTAGACTTGATATCCCCATAGCAATCTACCCACATACTAGTCTATAGTTGATCGTCCTGTTAATCAATATAAACGACTAGGGATATTTAAGATGCACAACATTTGTAACCTAAGGACTTCATTATATTAACTATCTCCATAAATAATACAATGATTGTTCTAGCCAAAAATAATGTTCATACTAAACAAGATTGCCTCTAGGGAATCTATTACAACAGTCTTCACTTGCACTAGAGTCAATCTGGTGCATCTCGTATGCCAATAGATCTAGTGTGCCCTTCATATTTGCGCTGAACAAGAGGCTTTCTAAGTGGATCTAACAGATTCTCATATGTAGGAATCTTGCATATCTCCGCATCTACTATATCGATTATTTCACGAATAAGATTGGACTTCCTGAGTACGTTCTTGGATTTCTGGTGTGACATGGGTTCCTTGGATTGTGCGATCGCTCTAGTGTTGTCACAATAATACTCAACCGGATCCACAATGCTAGGAACCACACCAAGCTCAGTAATGAACTTCCTAATCCAAACAGCCTCCTTTGTTGCGCCATTCGCAGCAATGTACTCGGCCTCAGTTTTATTATCAACAACCGTCTCTTGCTTGGAACTTTTCCAGCTCACAGCCCCTCCATCTAGGCAAAACACGAATCCCAACTGCAATCTGAAATCATCTATGTCGGTTTGGAATCTTGCATCAGTGTAACCCGTTACACGTAGCTCTTTCTCCCCTCCATATATCAAGACCGCATCCTTATTTCTTCTCAAGTACTTAAGAATGTCCCCAAAATGATAATGGAAGATCAGTTTGACATATGGAGTCTTCATGACAGATTTGGATGGAACAAGGTTAAGGGTAAAAGTTGCACATAGTAGAGCATGTCCCCAAAATGATAATGGAAGATCAGTTTGACACATCATATATCGAACCGTGTCCAACAGAATTCGGTTCCTCTTCTCGGACACGCCGTTCCACTGTGTCATTTCGGGTGGAGTGAGTTGGGACAAGATCCCACACTCTCTAGGATAATTATCAAACTCGTGGCTTAAGTATTTTCCTCCACGATCCAATCGTAGAGCCTTAATACTTTTGCAAAGTTGCTTCTTTACTCATTTGAATTGTTTGAAATTTTTAAAGAATTCGGATTTGGCCTTCATAAGGTGTACAAATCCATATCATTATGCACGAGAGCCAATTGCTCACTAATCATCTCACCTTTCTTATTGAAAGGGGACTTTGTCATTTTTCCTAATAAACAAGCTTCATATGTCTCATATGATTCATAATCAAATGAGTCTAGGAATCCATCCTCATGGATTATATATATGCGTTTATCGTGTATATGACCTAAACGACAATGCCATAAATAAGTAGGATTTAAATCATTAGTTTTAATCCTCTTGGTATTAATGTTATTGAGAAGTTATCTAGATCAAGGATATATAATCTATTAGACAATAAAGCATTACAATAATGCAAACCATCAAAATAAATGGAGCAACATTTGTCCTTTATTTTAATATAAAAACCTTTCTTGTCCAAACAAGAGACAGAAATAATTTTTCTGCTCATAGCAGGCACAAAATAACAATTGTCTAATTCTAAGATAAGTCCAGAAGGCAAAGATAACTCATAAACACCTACGGCTAATGCAAAAACTCTTGCTCCATTCCCCACACGCAAGTCTATCTCCCCTTTAGCCACTCTTTTGCTTCTCTTTAGATAATGCACCTTTCGGAAAATGTGAAATCCACATCTAGTATCCAATACCCAAGATGAAGAAACAAAAAGATTGACATATATAACAAAAATACATGGTGGTGGTGGAATCACTACTCCAAGACTTTTATCTTCCAGATATTTTGGGCAATTCCTCCAGTGTCTAGGATGACTGAAGTAGTGACACTCACCCTTAGTTACACCCCCAGAGGGCTTCAAGGCAGTTTCCTTGGATTTTGCAACTAACTTCCTCTTTCCTTTGGAGGTGGATGCAACTTGCTTGCTATTCCATTTACTGACCATCATTATGGCCTTGCCTTTCCCTTTGTTGATGCTTTGTTCAGCTGTCCTCAACATATTGAGCAAATCTGGCGGAGCAACTATTACATGTAGTCATTATTACATGTAGTCATTTGAGCAAATCCAACATGTTATAGTTCATGATGAACTGGCTATAACTATCAGGCTACGATTGCAATATGAGATCAATGGCCAAATCTTGACCCACCGAAAATCCTAGACGCGTGAGACTCTCAAAGTACCCGATCATAAGAAGTACATGAGGCCCCACCGGGTTTCCCTCTGACAGATGACATTTATACCTTGGACACCTCATACCTCTCATGCCTTGCGTGCTCTTGGAAGAGATGATTCAAGTGTATGATCATGTCATATGCAACCATGTTCTCATGTTGCTTCTGAAGCTCAGAGTTCATGGTGCAAAGCATAAGGCAGGCCACATCATTAGCGTCGTTAACGATCTTCTGATATGTCTTGGATGCAACATTATTATTTTCTGGTCCTTCAGGAACTTGCTCATCTGGAATGTACAATTTCTTTTCTTGCTAGAGAACGATTCTCAAGTTTCTGTACCAGTCCAGAAAATTGATTCCAGAAAGCTTGTCCTTCTCAAGGACTGATCGTAGATATTGTGATGAATTCGATGAATTATTTACCATTGGAATACTACAAAATGAGATATACAAGTTTTAGTATTCTGTGAACAAATGATTACATGTAATAATGGCTAGATTATTAAAGCATCTCCTACTATTTTTCTCGAAGTAATAACCCTCTGTATTAATGCGGGAAATTTCATATATATTTTCTAGTGGGCCAAGATCCATTTTTCACTTCTTCTTGAGCTTGCTTTGGCAAGTCACCATAGAATTAGTTATTTAGGTAGGAACAATTTCCAATTGCATCATATGCAAATCTTGGTTCAATTGGGCAAATAAATCCTTATTTATCTATCTCATAGATAATCTCAATTGACTTGCCTCTAGGCTTTCAATTTTATTGAAGTAGCCTAGTTGCGTCCAACCTCTTACTTCAACAATTGCACATTACTTGCTTGTGCCATCGGCCTACCTTAAAATAGAATACTAGGGTTATTTCGTGGGTCAATCAAACCCTACTCCAACCCGCCAGTTTTGAAAGTCCAGTTACGACATTTCCACCTCAAAACTAGTCTACAAGACTTTAAGTGTCGATAACCCATATAGGTTAGCAACTACGCTAGAGTAGTACTTGCATCTTCTCCCATTTTCTCATGGTAGTGTAAGAGAATGGGCACCAGGTAGGCTAGTGTTTGGTTCCCTAAAATCTCCTGACCATAAGGGATGGTCTAATATAAACAATAAGGTCACCGTAGTGAACCAAAGAACATCTAGTACAAGATATCTTCCACTTTATGTTTCTTAGTGTCTTATGAGTACTTTTCTGAAATTTATTGATCCTCAAATCATTTCCAATGATAAAATTTCAAAAAGTATGGATAAAGCAATGATGAGTTCCAAGTAAACATAATCATGATTTTAAATGTACATTCCAATTCCACCAACAAAGGCCCTCTATTTTTTCCTTTCTATCTAATTTATGTATGAATTGTCATAATTCTTTCTATGTTAGAGTAGACAGATAGTTTGGGGGTTTGTCCCATTACTACCTATGTATGAAATTGTATTTCATCTTGTAGATAGTTTGTTGCTAGTATTTTACTAGCCTGTTGTATCTGCTGTTTAGCCAAAGCTTTACCTGGGGGATGCCCTTGTAAACCCGTATTATCTTCTTCCCGATTAATCCAGATTTCATAGTCTACCAAAAAAATACAACATCAGTGGTAGCGCTGGCCAGGAGGAGCCCTGACTAGTAGCCACCACCGACGAAAATGCCCCCCACCGGCTGCTCAATATCTCTTCCTCACTTCTCTCTATCTCTCCATTCCTCTCTTCCTTGAGACCAAGAAGAGGTTACGACAGCAGCTCCGCAACAACAAACCACCATCGCCGTTCTCCATTATTTCCGATGAATTTTTGGCATGAAAAAATTAGCGGTATCCAGCCTCCGTTTCTCGTCTCACTCGCCTCCTGAAGGTTCAAGGAGAGCCCTAGAAGTTCCATTCAAAGCCAAGAAATTCATTAACGCCAGCGTCGAGCACCATTGCGGACCACATTGACATGAAGCTTGACTCGTGCGATTTCTTGACCTTTGTGTGGCTAAACTCTATATCATATCTTAGTTCGTCTTTATTATAATCCGAGTTTGGTTGGATAAGATGGCTTGAATGAATATGTTTTTTTGGGTCCTTCTTGCAAAATTTAAAACTATAAGGGCATGCTGTGTCACTTCTAAAATAGATAATATAAGTGCGGGTGATTGTTTATAGTATTTGCAGAAACTTTGGGGGCTATCTGTAGTAGACATATTCTGTTTTTTATCAACTTAATTAAATTTTGTTTGTATAACTTAAACTTTTATCGATATTATATTCTAGCTAAGTAAATAATAACAAATACCTTTTTAATGTAGTTTAAATGAGAATATTTTCTATTAATTAAAGATATGGTACAATATTCACAATTAGTTTTCTTGAGAAATCATTTTACAAACCTAAAAAAAACTACATATATATAAGTATTTCACTAAAAGTCTTTTTGGTTTTATTCAAGGGATTGTGAGATTCAAAATACTTAAAAAAATGATTTTTTTTACTAACAAATAAACTTGTTAATTAAATATTGTTTCAATTAAAGTAAAATAAATTGGTTTGAGAATATATAGTAATTGTGAAGAACTAGGAAATAGTTTTTTTAGAAAAAATATGTCCTCCACAAATTTGAACATTGTTTGTTTTCCCTTTTTTTATGAAAAGTTAAAATTCTTTATAATTAGTAATAATTATAAATACAATATTGAGTTAATATTTGTTCACCTTGTTAGATATTTTGAGTATATTAGTTAAGTTATGAAGTATCTACCTCATTTCTTACACTACTAATGTATATTTTCACATATATAATCATACTATTACCAATGTGTATATTGCTTTAAGAATTTTAGTAAAGATCGGGTAACTAGCTACAATTATAATTCTAGTGAACACGATGTAATTGATTCTTCTTGAATCAAATACTCTTTCAAAAAAAATCGAATAAGACGCCCTCACAGTGTCATTAGACTTTAGGGCATTTCACATCACACATAACATATGTATATCTCATGTGCTAGTTGAACTTTTAATTGATTACGAACTGTAAATTTGTAGGCGACGAGGATTACGTCTATCTGTATGAGCTAGTTCGTGTTGTTCGATGTTTCGATTTGAGGTAAGTTATATGCTCGACTCTTCGACCATAGAAATGGCTTTCTCAATGTGTTATGTGTTGAAATGATTTATTGTTGGATTATCAAAATATCTATATGCTAAAGCTCGTATTTTAAAAACAATATGCGTAGTTTAGTATTTTGTCATTTTTGAAATAACTTTATAATTTTATATATAATTTTTTAGATACTTCACACATACATAACATATACTTTTAGGATTTGTCATACATCATTCACTTTGATTATTAAAATGAATATTAATATTTCATAAAATGGGAACAAATAATAATCGTATAAATAAAATAAAAAACATGGAGCGTGCGAACTAACACGAAGGTAGCACATACATTGCACGTCCACTGCATAACATGTTCCCACGCAAGGTCATCGCAATACAAAGGATGTCTAGAAAATATTTAAGGGCATCAAACTTATTTCTCGCTTTAGGCCACAAAAATGCTAGAAACGGCCATGGATGTTGGTGGTGGTGTTGTACTCTTGGAGGAGAAAGAAAAAGACGAAGATTTACAAATTTGAACCAAATGAATATGCATATATAGTAGGTATAATTATACGTATTGTAATATGTATATTTTATAATATAGTTATGTATAAATAATGTATTGTACTATATAGGTAAGAGCGTAGGTATATGTATAATATAATAATTTTTCAAGCTCTCGCCTCTTTCTACTTTCTAGAGAGAGAAACATTCACAGTCGGTGTGCCACTGTAGCGCGCCCGTCCATCATCTCACTCCACCCCCGCGTCTCTCTTTCTCGAGGTGGATTGTTCTCTTGTTCTGAGGTTTGTTTGGTGAGACCTCTCTTTTTTGGTTTTCTCCGATGGTGGTGGTTTTGGCAGTGCCGGTTTGCCTCCCTAGCGTTAAGCCCTCACGGGCAAATTTCCTTTGAGGCTTTTCCGGCGTTGGTTCCGTCGCCCTTTCCGCTAGCCTCAATGAGGCAAATCATCCTGGGCTATTGTCTTGTTTCCGCCCCGAAGCAAAAGTCCTCACAGGCGAAAGCAATTATGGGGTTTTATTCTTGGTTCATCTTTGCAGGTTGCAAACTAGTACTTTTTGATGGTAGGGGTTTGTTTCTCCGGATGCCGTCTTCTCTCACACTTGCGGGACTACAGTCAAATTTTTGGCCAAATCTTAATTGGGTTGTCTTCCCTGTTTTGTCCTGAGTAGCTGTAAGCCTTCTCGCCATCTTCCCAATTTCGTTCTCTCATCGCCACCCTTTCTCTCCGTGAGGATCTTCTTGCATCGCCATCGTTCAACCGTCTTGTTCAAGCGGTGCTTCTTAGCCTTTCGGTCTCGCCCTCCCAGTCACGTTTCCATCACCGCCACCGTCACACCGTTTGTTCCAATTCGGTGGTTTATGGATTGGCTTGAGTTTGGGATCGGCTTTCCCAGTGTTCACATGGGCTCGCGCTCTAGATCATTTCTTTCTTCGTTTGGCCCATATGCTTCTTTTATTTTGTTTTATGTGTAATTTTAACCTTGTTTTACTTTTACTACTAATCGCTTCTGGAATTGTGTGAACTTGCAAGCTTGGTGTTTATCAACATTGTAATTTTCTACTTTTATTAATGCAATTGTACACGCTTACCAAAAAAAGAGTTTATATACTTAACTTCTAAAAGGACAACAACGACCCCCTAATTCCAAGAGTTCAAGAATTTACCCCTAACTTTAATGAAAAGACTCGAATTACCCCTACTCTTTACGAAAAGAGAACGAATCCCCCTATTATTAAAATTAATCCCCAATCTTCATGAAAAATAACATATTTTTCCTTATTATCAAAACAGAGTATTTCACAAGATACCATAGTTACACCAATCAAGCTCAAAGTCATTGAACTTTCACGATATTTATGCTGTATTATGATTACTAGTCTGTATCCCGCACCATGGCGCGGGCTATCAGTTAGAAGGCACAAAATTAGTTGAAATTTTTTTATGTTTTGGAGATCCGGTGTAGAAGCTTTAAAACAGACACCTTCTTATCCATCGAAATGCTAAACGAAAAAATGTGACAGAAAGAAAAATAGCACGATATCCAACCAAAGAAATCACAACACTGGATAAATCATGTACTCTACAATAAATTTCAAGTAATTTTAATTTTGGCAAGGTGCTCTAGAAGCACCAACTGATAGTGGCTAAGCTTCACTTGTTATTATGGTTACTTCAGAGAATGTGGTTTACATCTTAAGGTTAAGTGCATGTTTTGAGGTTTGGAGTTTACATATGTGTTTATCATTTTCCGAGTTTAGGGTTATAAATTTTAGTATTTGTATTAAAAAGTAGGATATTATATAATATGATACTCACAAATTGCTCCCAACATTTTAAGTGATAGGTATTCATGATTTTAAGTTTCTCCTGATGTCGATCAATTTATATTTGTGTAGCATGACTCATTTCAATATATCTATAACTCAAAACTCTTGAGAGAAACTACAACGCCAATGAGGAAGTGTGGAGGTGGATCAATTGTTCATGTTTATATTTTATTTTATACATTTCGACTTTTTTAAACCCCATTGTCTAAATCTTTTTTTGAGATAGTTTTTGATGTTTCAATGAAAAAACATAGCCATAATATATTGAAATTAATTTGTTTCCAAAACATAATCTGCAAGTCAAATCAACTTGTTGCACCATTGTTTCAAACCCAATTGGCAAAGATAAATAAATAAATAAATAAATAAATAAATGGAACCAACCTCTGTGTGTAAAATTTCTTGCGATTACCTTCTAAAGAAAATGCTCGTGATTCCCACTGTATAATAGAACTATGTAATTTAATTAATTACAAAAGCATTATTTCTTGTTTCAAGTTTAGAAAGAAAGAAAAGCTTGTAAGACATGAAGCATGAACATCTTGAAGAGATTGTTTAGTTGGTTTTACTGTGTTTTGTGCACAACAACGACGACGACAACAACAACAACAACAACAACAACAACAACAACAACAACAACAACAATCATGATCCCTTGGCAATAAGTTCTATTTTGATAGAATTTTATTGCAAATGACATGAATAAACAGAAGTAGTTTTACAACTTGGATGAAATAAATCGAATGTATAGTTGAATGAACTGAAATACATTGTTTTGAAATGGTCAAAAAGAAAATGGCTATCATAAACTTATTTGGATCAATATGATAATCATTTTTTTGCTCGGTAACACTGTAACATAAAGAGGGACTAAGCTCTTTAATCCTACTACCTATATAAAAGAAGTTACGGCCAGTTTGCGTGGCAGTGTTGGTCCAATTACGTGCTGCCAATTCGGACCAAGTGCCAGCGAAATGCCTACGTAATTGTGACGTGTAGAAAAGGTCGGTTATGCCCTTGCTGACGTGGAACGGATAGGCTGTGGTTGAAGGGCGATATTGTCTTTTGAAATGTCTCTGGTTGGTCTGGGCTGTGGAGCATGAACTTCGTAGTCGGTGATCTTCTTGGTGGGACAGGTGGCGATGCTCCGAGTAGCTGTGGCTGGTCTCCGGCAATCGTTAGTGGGACAGGTGTCGACTTTTTGCCATTTATTCTTAAGAATGTGGGAGACGGCTCTTCTGATGTTGGTGCCATTTGCTGATTTATTGTCAGTAGGTTAGTTCTTTCGTCTCTCTTCGTCTGTGTGTTTTCTACGGCTTGTGGGTTTTGTTTTCGCCGGCTGCCGGAAATTGGTATGGTGGGTTGTGCGTTATCCGGTACTTGGTGTGTGTATCGGTTTGTCAGGTTCTGTGGGGTTGTTGAATTTGGTTTTTTGACTTGGGTTTTACTTTTTTCTTTTTTCCGGGCAGTTGGTGGTTGGGGTGGGGGGGTTTATTTGGTTGGTTGTGGATTGAATATTTACTCTGCCATGTGGGTTGTTGTAATACTTACTTGCATGTGTGTTTTTTATGATGATGATTAACAAATAGGTATTTCTATATGGTTTGATTGCTTGCATGTGTGTGTTCTGGGGTTTTTTTGTTGGCTAATGGTGTTATTACTGCATGTAGAAGTGTGCTATATATACGTATAGGCTCTGCATGTGGTGGTTGTAGCCAGTTGACAAGATGATGCTTGGTTAGTATGATTCACATTTGCTTACATTCAGTGTTGGTGTTTGCAGGTTGATCGGCTGTTGGTTGAGCAAGGAATTTGTTGTGATCGCTTATCTGGTATGGTCATATCTGTTAGAGTTGGCATTGTGTGTTTTGTTCATGCCTGTTGTTTGTTGCTGAGTTTCTGTTCTGGCTTGCTAGCGTGTGGGATTTGTGTCTTGCCATCCCTTTGGTTTTTTGTTTGTTTGTTTGGTTGAGTTAATTTTACCTGGTTTAATGTGTAATGCTGGCTCAGTGTCTTAAGCTGGTGCGTTTCTTTTAGTAATGAGGCATCTCGGTTACGTTGGAATCGGTATAAATCATGTGTAATCTGGATTGATGGTGCGACTGAGTATTTGCGGTGTAAATGTGGTTTGTCTACTGCTTGGTTATTTGGTGTAGTTTTTGTGTCTGTGATGTTGTCATCGTGGTTGAAGCTAATTGATGTTTGTGTCTTTTTGTAGTGTTTGGCCTGTGGTTTCTAAATGCCTACAGGTAGTCTTGGGAAACGTACTCGCCGGGGTTTAGTGGGGGAGGAGCTAGCACGCGGTTCAGGATTATCTGCAGAAGTTAACAGTCCTGGCCCGGCTGTTCGGCCGACGAGTAGATCGCGGTTGGAAAATGCGGATGGTGGGCCTTCGTCTGATTGCTTATCTGGTATGTTCATATCTGTTAGAGTTGGTAGTGTGTGTTTAGTTTCATGCCTGTTGTTTGTTGCCGTGTTTCTGTTTTGGTTTGCCAGCGTGTGGGATTTGTGTCTTCCCATGCCTTTGGTTTTTAGTTTGTTTGTTTAGTTTAGTTACTTTTACCTGGTTTAATGTGTAATGGTGGCTCAGTGTCTTAAACTGGTGCGCTTATTTTAATAATGAGGTATCTCGGTCAGGTTGGAATCGGTATAAATCCTGTGTAATCTGGATTGATGATGCGACTGAGAATTTGCGGTGGAAATATGGTTTGTTTACTGCTTGGTTATTTGGTATAGATTTTGTGTCCGTGATGTTGTTACCGTGGTTGAAGTTAGTTGATGTTTGTGTCTTTATGTAGTGTGTGGCCTGTAGTTTCTAAAAGCCTGCAGGTAGTCTTGGGAAACGTACTCGCCGGGGTTTAGTCGAGGAGGAGCTAGCACGTGGTTCAGGATTATCTGCAGGAGTTAACACTCCTGGCCCGGCTTTTCGGCCGCCGGGTAGACCACGGTCGGAAAATGCGAATAGTAGGCCTTCATGTGCAGGAGGTAATACGTCTGCCATAGCTCCGCGGCCCTTGGGTAGACTGCGGGGGCGTATTGCGAATCCCAGCCTGTCTGTGCACAATGCAGATGTGAGGGGCTCTGTTACCGGTTCTGTTGACTATACCGGGATACCAGGTAGTAGTGTGCAAGCACCTAGGTATGCTTCCCCGTATCCCATGCCTGTTGGTTCCATGGCTATTAGGGGTTTTGGGCTGAACAGACCGTCTGTTGGTTTTGCGGTCGGATATGGTACTGCTTTGGATGCCTATAATGGTTTACCAAATACTGTGCTGTCCTATATGCCAGCCGTGTCATCTGGGTTGCTGAATATTGCTTCAGGCGCGTCGGGTTCTTCATCGCCAGGTTCATTACAGCATCCAGACACTGTCTATGCGCCTTCTGGGAATAGAGGGACCTCTGTCGTACCCCCTGCTGTATCTGTGGGTGAATGTAATAGTCGTGATGGCGGTGCTGCTCCAGTTCCCCGGCCACCCCGTTAGTCTTCTGTTCTCGATTATGGTTTCATTTGTATTTATATGTGTTTTCAGTTATGGTTTGATATCTGTTAACTGGTTTTTTATTTGGTTGTGTAGGGCAGAGACGTTGTTGTTTTCGGTGGTGATTTTAGGCAAGTACTTCCTCTGACAGTGCGAGCAACGAAGGAGGAATGCATATGTAACAGCATCGTTGCTTCGCACCTGCGGCGTCATATGCGCCTATTACGTCCAACGTTGAACATGAGGGCAATACATGATCCATCTTTTGCGGAGTTTCTATTATCGGTCGGGGATGGCCTCTTGCAAGAAAATGATGAATCCTTATTAAAGCTACCGCAATCTATGGTTGTGCCTTTTGTAAATGAAAGAGCATCGATTAGTGCTTTCATTGATTACGTTTACCCTAACTTTGAAAGCGTGCCTGAAGTGTGATTACCTTGTGTATCGGGCCATCTTGACACCAAGAAATGATTGTGTTGATTTACTGAATCAAATTTTACTTGGTAGATTCCCTGGTAACACACATGTCTACACAAGTTTTGATCATTGTCTTCCTGGTAGCCGAGATAACCATTCTTTGGAGTTTTTACATACTCTTACACCTAATGAACTGCCTCCTCATGAGCCATGCTTAAAATGTGGTTGTCCTGTGATGTTGTTACGAAATTCAGATTCATCTGCCGGGCTGCCTAATGGTATTAAACTCATTTGTAAAAATCTCCTTCCTAATATCATACACGCTGAAATAGCTATAGGACACAATAAAGGGAAGGATGTCTTCATACCTAGGATACCACTCAGGCCATCTGAGACAGATAACTCCCCAGTTGAGTTTGAAAGAAAACAATTCCTGGTCCGACTATGCTTTGCTATGATAATTAATAAGTCCCTAGGCCAAACTTTGCAGTATGTTGGTATTTATCTTCCTCAATCAGTATCCTTGCACGGTCAACTCTATGTTGCATTATCTCGAGCAACGTTGTCTGCGACAGTGAAAATTTTAATACATCCACTTGATAATATCCAAACTGTTGACAGTACCCAGGATGTTGTGTACAAACATCTGCTACGTCGAGCATCCGGGCAATTATAATATTGATTCACAATAGGAATAGCATATACTATATATATACACACATATATATATAATCTTTTTTGTTTTATTATTATTATTATTGTTATTATTATCTTTTGTTTTTTTTGTTTTTTTTTTTTTTTTGGTCATGCTTTCGTCCGTGTCACTGGAAATACGACACATGAAATTATGGCCCCGAATATGTGCTTGCTATAATCTTGTCTGGTTGCATTATTGTGGTTTATATTTGTTGTTCGCTTGATTTTGCTATATCAAATGTACTTGCTGCAAAGTTAAATGATTGCGTGATTATGCATCGAGTTTTTTTACGATCTGAAAAGCATGTAACTACAAATGTGGTGCTTATATACGCTGTTTGTGTGTTGCTGTTGTAAACTAGGGATGGAAAGTGATATGCTGAAGTTATCTGCCCTGACTGATCAATTGAAAGAATGGAAGATTAAACTTCGTGTTGTTGAGAAGTACCGTGCAACAACAGCTCGTTTTGGCAACACTAAGTATCAGCGATATGTCCTTTGTGATAGCGAGGTTAGTTAGCGAGTAGTACATTGACCTCATCCAAAACCTGTGTCATAATCATCATTACCTGCTTTGTGCTGCGCAGGGTAAAAAGATACAAGCCACAGCTTTTGACGGTGAAATTGAAACATTTGACAAACAGCTGCATCCATATCATTCATACTGGTTCAGTGATGGAGCTGTACGCCGTGTTAACCCGCAACATCGCTACATTGACCACGATTATGTCCTTGTTCTGGATCCTCAGATGAAAATTGTACCAGTCGAAGATGCTGCAGATGAAAGGGGAGCTACTACGTTCAATTTCAAGAATCTGACTGACGCCCGCGATCTCATCGGGAAACCTGACAAATTTGGTAGTTTCCCCCAA
The DNA here is from genome assembly GCA_023055425.1 of Linanthus parryae. NCBI lineage: Eukaryota > Viridiplantae > Streptophyta > Magnoliopsida > Ericales > Polemoniaceae > Linanthus > Linanthus parryae. The sequence goes on from JALGPY010000015.1 coordinate 3,776,160, forward strand.
TATTTTAGCACTGCATCGCTTGCTGAGTTTTTTTATGCGTTGCTCGTATTTAGTTGTGCTTGTTATTGCTGTGCTTGTCGTGGCTATGTTTCTTTGTTCCATCAAAATTTACATACTCACAATATATGTATCCATGTGCAGATGTTGCAGTGATAGTCATAGCTGTCATGTCGCCGAAAACAGTGCCATGGAAGGATTCGATTGCTCGTTCGAAGGTTCGAGATATAGTTGTTGTCGACGATACGTAAGTTCTTGGATGTGCCTTGCTTACTTCTAATATACTGTTCTGCGCCTATTTTTGTTAGTTAGGTATGATCACATTATAGGCAGTGGAAGTTCTTAAAACGATAATATAGTTAAATATTGTTTCCTACACTGCAAATATTGCTTTGTTATGCTCTGTAAAGTAATAGAAGAACGAAAGCATCCCAGATCAACATTAAGCTTGTACAATGTGACCTGTGAGGAATCAACCATCAGTGTATGCAATAAAGATATTCTTGATTTGCCTGATAAATTAATATGAGCATGTACAACACTTGTATGTTCCTTTGATCCATCAATTTTGTTTTGTTCATACTGGTATGGAATTCAGATATGAAATATACATGTTATATATATGTAAGATGTCTTTAGTTGTTTATGATGCTGAAAATTGTTGTGTAATCGATGATATCATGTGGTGTCTTTCCCCTTCCCCTTGCTGAATCTTATCCACTCTATCTATTTGCTGTCTTCTCTAACTTCATTTGCCTTGCCAAACAGTTTGAGTCCAGTGTGCCTTTCAGCTTGGGATGAGATAGCAACTACTGATGCAGAAAAACTGGCCAAGTTAGCAAAGTCCCAGCCGGTGGTCATCGTCACTAATGTTGTGGCATCGAAATACTCAGGTATGAACATGCTGTCTTTTGCTGAAATGTTGACGTATGATATGTTATGTTTGCACCTACTGTTATGTTCATAAATGGTTTTGCCTGTGTCTCCCAGGATTCTCCTTGAAAACTACTATGTCTACAATGTTCTTGACTGATGTTCCTGATGCACGGGTCGATGAATTGTCGGATTGGTAAACTGCCTTCATTATCTACCTATATGTAGTGCATAGGTTGTCGTATGATAGTTTATGTTAACAATCTAAAGATATTGCAGGCGTGATGCTAACTACGAGAAAATTGATGCTATTAGTGACCCTGAGATGTTACTAAAAAAGAAAGTTGTCAATACTTCTACATCTGAGTTCAAACTTGTGAGGATTGCAGACTTACCAAGTAGTCCGGTAACTTGTCCTGTCTAGCATTGTAATCGCGTGCAAATTTATCTATGATATTCCCGATTGAATTAATGTTATTTTGCATTGCAGCAGGCTGGTTTTGATGAAGTCTGGGTGAGAGTGTCTGTTGTTGTTGCACCTTGTAGTCAGCGGCCGTGGTATACCGCATGCAACAAATGCAACCGGGCTACTAACCACGTGCTAGGCGAAGTATTTGCTTGCCCAGGCTGTGAAAAAAGTGATTGCATTTCTGCACCATGGTATGCCGCGTTCAATCTCACATAATTTTTTCAAAGTTATTGTTTATCAATTCAATGACTCATGTGATCTATGGCTGTATACACAATAATCCATTTGTGAGCAACGGGGTCTTTCTCATGTAAGTATATGATTTCTAATTGCGATGTAAACAAATTGATATCGTGCAGGGGGCGCCTCGGAGTTCGAATTGGTGATGGCAGTGGTGAACTTGAGGTTGCTATATTTGGACATGCCGTTGAAACAGTGCTAAATAAGAGTGCGGTCATCCTGTCTGCAATGACTCCAGATGTAAGCTAACTAGGCCCATATTTCTCAGTTTTGAGTTGAAATGCGGCTGATTCCATGGGATGTTAATTAGTATAGTCGTCTTGTATTGCTATGCAGGAACAGAGCGATGTGTTGTCCAAGGCGAATGATGCAGCGGTAGACAAACGATTCTATTTCCGCTTGGCTCCATCCAGCAGCAAGAATCCACGCTGGCTTAACAAGTGGAGTGTTCGCCAAGTTGAGATTGCATAAAATTAATTATGTGATGAAGGCCTGTAAAACTATGTGATCAGATATGTATGTAGATACAAGGACTGCATTTAGCAGTGCATCCTGGAGACAGCAGTGCATAAAATTAACAACTTGTGCTTACAGAGTTGTTATTTTTATGCTTTTTGCTAATATTTTTTTGTGCAGTTTCATAGCAAAACATGGCTGTCATTTTGTGCATATGAAGATGCCATACTATATAGGTCCTGTTCTGTTGTATTGGAAGGGTAAAGTAATGTCTCCAATCATAGCAGAGACCTGTGTATTTTTTTGGGTACACTTTTGGGACAACATATGTGTAACATAACATATAATGTTTTGTTTGTTTGGTATCGGTGCTTTTCTTTCATACATTTTCCTACACCACATCTAATATTTATTCATTGCACATCCATCTCTTTAAGATATCCAGCTTCGCATTGTTTGCTGGCAATCCAATGTTGTCTGACATCAGTAATTTTCTACGATTCATGTATTTGCATATATTATTCGAGTTAGTGTCTGATTATTGTTGTCTCATTGTAAAATGGACGTCTTTGATAGACATCTATACGAAACCTATTATGTACACAATGTTTTAATGCAATTAGCAGTTAGTTAAATATACCTGCGCACAAATCATACCGATGTTATAGATGACATATCGATTTAGAGTTTGATGAATACAAGATTTTAGTAAAACCAGTTATTAGTAAGAATGCAACCTTAATACAATGCAAGACTAAACTCCAATTTATACGTAATAATCTCTCGTATAATTTTTAGACGCCGATGCAGATATATTAATTTCTTTAACGAAGACTCAATTAGTTCCCAGCAAATAACTATTATGTATTGGTTCTCGATTAAACTCGGCCAATCATATGCATGATATTAAATATCCACAAATAGGAGGGCCTCCACTGCAATTTTAGTCGAGCATAATAAATTAATCGCGCAAAACTTCGTTGGGTATTCATGACCATCCACTGCTCCTCCCACTCAACCTTTCATATTGCAAGTCTTATGTATCGCCGCCAGGATTCACCTGCTTTAGGTCCGTTTCATTTAGGGTTTTCCTTCCAATATGTAATATCACATGAAAAAAAAAGGATTTGCACAAGTTCATAAGAATACCTGCTTATATATTTGTACACAACTCATTGAAATCAGCTATTACTTGTTTGTGTTATTGTATTCAACATTTTCAATCTGTAGTGTTTGCAATTGCGAGCCCATAGTGACAATCTGTTTTTTCCCCGTTCGATATTGTTCCTCTGCTTTTGCTTGTATGTACTATTTCATCAAAGTATGCATGCTCAATATGCCAAAGATTTGAATTGCGTAAATGAATAAATATATGAAACACGAGTTCTTGGGTAGTTTGAACCGCAATATGTTTGTGTCACTGTGAGAATGCATAACTATGTTATGATCCTTCTGGTTTGTCACTGTAATGTGTGTTTGTGTGTGTGTGTAATTCAATATGAACTTATTAAAGAACTGACGTGGTTGGCATTTGTATACACAGCCTACATTCTATAATCAAACATTAGCAGTTAAGGCCTCAGCATTGGAATCAGTATGAATTTCTTCAAAGTTATCGTATCCAGTGATCGAAAAAATGACAGACTGGTAAGCTTATATATAAAGCTTGTAATACCAGTATATGCATAGGTTCAAAAATAGTTAGTAAGTACATGTTCTGCATACAAGGAACTTAACAATATTATTTCAAGCAGGCAATCTAATCAACTGTTGTTCCACTTGCAGTCCTTGCCCCGTATCTTTGTTGATGTTTACAGGAAAGATGCTGGAAAGCTTCTCCAGCTACGAACTCCCTCCGGTGCAATCTGTGACACGATGATTCTTGCAGGCAATAATGAACTGTATCTTGGCAATGGGTGGAAAACTGTGGCCAAGTTCAACTCAATCATTTTGGGATATTTCGTTTTCTTCAAATTTAGATCGAATCTGAGCTATGATATAAGGATAATGGATCGAACGTGCACCGAAATCACTTATCACAGTATTGTTAAGCAGGAAGCAATTCTACTGCAGGCATTAAAGAAATAGCACCTCGCTTCTTCAAGCTTTACGATCCATTTAACAAGAAGATACCACCGTGGTAACAAATCATCAGAAATGCAACGTATCAAATCTATAGCTACATTCCGCGAAATTACAAGCATACTATGACTAATATTTCCTGTATTAATTTGAATATGTGGAAATTTATGGCTTGTATACAGAAAGTAAGACACAGTCGGGAAAAATAGACATCCCTACTGCTATTGAAATGAATGCAGCACATTGTGATAGAAAATTCAAGGCAATGTGAGTAAGCCATTAGTATAGGCAACAGCACAGGTTGCATGCAGGCCAGACATGTGGCTGCTAGAATCTGCTTGACATTCATGACTCTCTAGGAACCAATGCATCAGCTCACCCATTACACCAATGCTGTTATCTGTATTCCTAAACAGTGAAAGACTTGGTTGAAGACACTTGTCAACAGACTTCTGAAATTTCTTGTAGACCAAGTTGAAAGAACAGATATAAATTAGTATCCCACTATTTCTACTATCTGCCGAGCGACACTTCAAGGTAACGAGTATATACTAGCATAAATTGAAAATATTGTTTCCACAAACAGAAATCTAACGAAGTTACTTTACAATGTGCAGATAAATAAGATAAGTATAATCTGGATGCAAGAGTAGTATCCACTTCTGTATTGCCAGTTCAACGACGTGTGTTGTGTTTGTAATCCACGTTAGTAAGTTAGATACCGCAACAAATAACCATTAGAAATATATGCCTTATTTTGGTTTGTAATTATCGAAATTATGACAGATATATTTCAATGGAAAGCTGTCCTAACACTGCAACTGAGCGAACCGTAACCGAGGGAGCATGCAGTATTTCAAGAGGAAGGCCGAGGGAGCAGCTATCTGACGCAAAATATTCAACAGTGGTAAAAATGTTGATGAAATGATCACAGATACTGAGAAGGAAATTCAACAAGTGGAGCGACAAATACAAATACTGGGAGAAGTAACCGTTCTCAAGCAACAGCAGCTCGAGATCCAGACGCAATTTCTCCTAAAAGTGCAGCGAATGAGCATTGCCAGTAGGCGGTCGGTTACATCCAGCACGTCATCATCGGGATCCAAGCGAAAACGGTCTCCAACAACCGCATCAGAGGATCAGTAGAAAATGAATCTGTTAAGATATTCTGGATGTTTGAGTTTAAATGTTGTCTTTTACGGTACTTTTGCAATTTGACGTTGCACCCGTTTCGTAGTAACTTATGCCTCATAATTTTGGGATGTTAACAATTTGTAACATCTGTTTCGTTTTTTTTTTTTTTCCTTGCTTCTCTCCCCTCTTTTTCCACTCTCTCTTTTTTTTATTATTATTATTTTCCTTTTTTTACACCCAAATTTGATCTCCTAATTTGTCTGCACTGTCAAAGTCATAACTGGGCACATATTATATGTTATTATTACAATTTACTATATAAAATTCATTACTTCAGAACATTAAAAAGTAACGTCAGTAAGCAAAAACCTTTTATCAAGATTATTACAAATGAGAATCAATATAATGATTATGGACACCCAATTTATAAAATACAATAAAAAATAACATTATAAAAATTTATCACTGATACCTAAAAAGCAGAGCTAACTTTAAGATTTGAAGAAACAATATCCACATCCTAAATTTACAACTACCCATCTTCGTTGTGCTGGTAAGAAGACCTTTCAACTTCATCCTCTCAGTCAAATCTTCCCTGATTTCTAACTTTTCTCTAACAGGTATTCCGACTTATCTCGCAATCATAATTTCGAACAGATACTCGATGTCATAACGTATCTGTCATAGCGATCTACTTATTCACAGTATTCGTATTCGTGATTGTTTAGGCAACGGATTCTCCAACTCGAGTCATCAGATCTCTGCGAGTCACAGGTTCTAATATCATCACTCTACAGGTACCTGATTCCGAATAGGATCTTCTTTGTCTGTATAATCGCTCACAGAAGGAAATCTACATTACTCATATTCATTTCCTCCTGTGAACAACTAATTGGCATTTGTCGGGTGCTACTGCCTTCATATGTTATATTAGTGATTTCTATTCCAGATATGCTATCAATGTCTTGATCTAAAAATAGTAAACTCCACGTAGCGACGAAATCTGTCTGATTGGTACCGAATGGAAATAAATATATCTGTTGATAAGAAGTTCATCTTCAGTTTCAATTTAAGGCACACATTGGTATATTTGGCTGGATAATGAGCAGAAAAAGAAACTAAAAAAAAAGGATCGAAGAAAAATATGATGTGAAATTGTAAGTACTAGATTCATGAATTTGCTGTTGTTAATCTCACTAATAGATTAAATTGCAGTCATATGGAACATGCAGCTTCACAAGACAGCCTTTTGCAGATATATACAATTGACCTTGTGCGTGAAATAGCAACCATACTTTATCCAATTATGGATATTATACTAATATATATAGGTCACCGAATACTCAAATACTGATTATTTATTACAAAAATACGGTAGTCCAGAAATTTCAATTTTTGGAAAATAGCACGTCGCTAAACACAAAACTTATTGCTCTAACTCCTTAAACAAAAAGGGTGCAGATTCAATCATGCTAAATACAATTAATTTCTACCAGATAGTTTCCAATGCATTTTGTTATTTTGCGTATGAAGAGTTATGAAGAAATAGCATCAGTCTGTGAATTCATTACGACGTATCTGAGCAAATACCTTGTGCAAATTAACTTGCACTGACATTGATCATTCATAGTTTCAGTAAATAATCATACATGTATTTCAATCCCCATATCGCAACTTCTGCCCAACCAATTGCTGGTGTAGCATGAACAAAGAGAACGCATTAACATGCATATGTTTTAGATCGTCTTCTCTATACCACAATCAGTAATACATATCACTATATTCCTATTGCAGCTATCTGGAAATGAAATTCTTCCGAGTTATCACGGATCGAGATGAAGATAACAACAACTTGGTAGGCTTTATATCGCATATATATGTGTGTGTGTATATATATACATGTATATGTGTCCTTTTTAGAAAAAAATTACATTGAATAACACTAATATTAATTGTAATAAGAGGTAGATTCACTAAAGATGTCAAGCATCTATTCACTGCAGAGACTGCCAGATGACTTTGTGCAACGTCATCGATCCAATCTTGGGATTAATGCAGAGCTTGTACTCCCAGATGGCCGAGTGTGGGAGATTAAAATGAAAAGTAGAGGTAACGACATATATTTGACAACAGGGTGGAAGGAATTTGCAGCACATTATTCGCTGTCATATGGGCACATGTTGACTTTCAAGTACAAGGGACATTCGAAATTCAAAGTGAGAATCTATGGTCTCACTACATCGGAGCTAGATTATAGTGCTGGAGCTTCTATTCCGAATGCGAGTAAGCGTGAAGCTACTCGCGCATTGAAGAAGGCTGATTCTTACAAAGCTCACTGCAACAACCCATGTTTCGCTGTTGAAATACAGAAAACCCATTTGGAATCGTCTGGCGGACTGGTAAACTTTCAACATTAACTTTCATTCAGAACGGTATTACATTGAATTGCAATGATAGCGGTTGACAACCTTATGTTTGCATCACAGAATATACCAGTTCAGTTCAGCAGGGCGTACTTGAAAGAGCGGCCAACGCTTGTGTACATTACAGGGACTTCCAGTAATACAACTTGGACCTGCCGTTGTAAATTCCCAGGTGGAGAGAACAGCGACAAGAGACGAGTTTCTTGGTATCAATTTGCCAGAAGCGCTAATGTACGTACTGGAGATGCATGTGCCGTGGAATTAGTTGATCCGAGCATGCCAAAATTTCGGGTGAAAGTGTTTCCAGCATAGCCTCAACGTATGAAAGTTCTGTGTACTAAGAATAACCAGACATCCCTTTTAATATTGTCATTCTAGCTACCTGTTCCAGTATTGTTCTATGTTATTATCTTTGCAAAAACATAACAACCTAATGTCGCGATATGACTATTATTTTAATGACATGCATCATGTATCGTGTAATTCAAAGCTCTGTCTATGGTTTGCTTAATATCTAATGCATTAAATTACATTATGTTTCACATATATTGTGACATATCAAAGTAACTATCTCTGTTCTTTTTATTTGAATTGAACTTGGCATCTTCAGACACAACCTAACTTAACAATTCCAGCTGCAGTAATAATAAAGCCAAATCCTGCACACAAGTAACAACAGTACTTCAATTGTCGAATCCGATTGAATAATATCAAACTATAACACTCACATGCTGTTGTACAATTCAATGCCTTGAGATTCCACACATGCAAACTTCAAATAATGCATTTGTTGCAATGTATACCCGATGACGAAGCAGAAATACACCTGCCTACATACTGAATCTGCACACAGAAAGTCACAGATATTGAACGGTTGGCAGAGGTCTCTACAGAGCATATCTTTTCAATTTCGGATGCAATTAGGTGACAAGCTTCCAAATAGCTCATTGATATATGAACCCTCTTGGGAAGCACTCGCTGATCAGATAGTGCAGAAGTAATTGTGATCATGTGACCATCTCTGCAAATTGCACAAGAAATTAACTACGAATGTGAACTGTCAATTCAAGACATGATCAACACATATGAAATAACGGGATGAAAATTCAACTTGCAATGGTTACCTCGAATTTAGAAATTACATTGATTATATATTGCAGAATATGTGAGCACAGGTAGGGAAGAACTCACTATATAAGAACTGCTTCCCATGTTTAAAATCAATATCAAATTGCAATCAATACAATTGAGATTCAGAAATTGTATCAGTATACAACTAACAAATCCATTGTATTCTGAAGATGATGCCGTCCAAGATTGCAGATATTCGTGCGTCACTGGTAAAGTTAGAAAACCTCAAATTATTGTTATCACAGAATGTGTGAAATTACAGGATACCCAACTGTGTCATACTATTTTTTGATCTGCGTATACTTTTGGCTTCTCAATTTACAATAAGTATTTTCTACGCACAATCTTTCACGGAATTCTTCTTCTCGCATATATCTGCCCTTTGCTCTTCAATCTCTCCTCTTAATCATAATTTAACTTCATTCAAACATGTTTATTTCATAATGCATCGTTCTGATTTCTGTTTCTCCGGCTTCGTCCAACGCTGAGAAGCCTATGTATGAAGAAGCCTGGCTTAGGGTATCAACACGTATCTTTCCGACCAGTCAAACCACTTGGTTCAATGCATGTAACCGTTGCAATCGTGAACGTCGACGTCCATACTGTCCCGTATGTAATGACATACAATGCAACACAAGCCCCAGGTTGATTATTTCATAACTGATGATTACATTAAAATTTACGAAGTCCATTGGCTATAATTGAACACTACCAGTTCACACATCACAGGTACATTCGTGTATAATATGATTACATACCATTTTCACAGATGTCGAGTTATGGTGGAACTGCGAGATGACACTGGAATAATGGATGTGATGATTTTCGGCCAGGCTGCGGAGACCCTCCTCCGAAACACAGCTGAAAATCTGGCAGCAATGACACCACAGGTATTACATAACTTGATCCGAACAGCTACAACCACAGTGCGGTACTTATTCATATGAAATATGCAGCTGCTCATAGTTATGTAGTACACAAATAACGGCATTATTTTCTCAGGAACAAGAAGCTCTACTGGTTGGCTTGAACATGGAAAATGCAAATGAGAATGTGTATGTTCGCGTGTTCAAACGCACGCAGCCAAACAACCACAGGGTAACTAAATGGGTTGTGAAGGAAGTTCAGTATGCATGGTAAACAAATTGATATTCCATGCACAGTCAAAGACAATGCTGCTCAACATCTGAAGAGAAAGACCACCGAATGTTTGCCTCATTGCTGTTACACTGCATTGCACTATTCACAATGATGTTTCCTCTTAGTTGTGTTATGTTAGAAATTGTATCACTTTCTGCATCTACCGCAACTAATAATGAAGCGACTACTAATGGTTCTTACATTATCGACTTCTTTTATTTAAATATACAAAAAACAATACATTCACAAGTATGTCACAGCATCGTCTGTAAATACGAAGAAATGATTTCTGCCATTATAAAGTTAGAACGTCCTCGGTCAATTCAATATTGACACAATTTCTTTCGTCCGTAACCGAATATAATCTGCACATCTAATATAGTATACCTGTTAATGAAAAACTTCAGCAACTTCAGTGTTCTGGATATGGCATCAGTTCGCACATATTAGAAAACCTTGAATTGCAGCGTATATATTCAGGATAGCGTTTACACAGAGTGTCAGTATCCTATATACACATATTCATACCACTTATAATAAAAAACCCTCTGTCATACATGTGAACAATGACAACGTAGTTCACGGAACTCTTGTCGTTCATACACACATTCATGCCACGTATGAATCCAGTGACAGTAAGTGAGTGCTGAATGTGCAAACAGTCAAATAAAAAGAAACAAATTGCCTGACAAAGTCACGGACCAATTGTCCAGTTTTATCTGGCATTATCTACCATGCATTTCAACTCACCTCTTCTATAAGAAAGCTATAGATCCATTATTCAGCTGAACAAGGATCATAAACTATCTATTCATAGAATAAGCCGTTACAATGTCAAAACACATAAGAGCAGTCTCCGAGGAAGAAGTAACCAGCAATGAAACTATTGCAAGTTCCTCATCTTCAAGTCCATCACTCACGATGTTTGTTACTGCAGCAACTCGATTTCAAGAAACACCTCCGCCTCCCATTTTGACTCATCGCAGTAAGTTTCCTACCATGTTTTCGTATATACAGTACTTTCAAAATGTAATGCGGTCACAACATTCTACGATATTAGTTAGCCGGTGACATATCTTATTTCCTGCCACATTAATCGAAATATGAACCTGACATATATCTTGATATTTATTTCTCTACCTTCAAGGAGTGATAAGGATAAGTGTGCATGGTTTTACCTCACCGGTAACCAATACCGGTGGAATCGGTGGTGTCTGCCGCGACGACAATGAAAACTGGCAGCTTGGTTTCATAGGAAGAATTGATGGTGTCACTCAATTGGAAAGTGAGCTGTGGGCAATTTATCAAGGTATTCATTCGGCTTATGAAAATGACTGGAAAGAAATCAAGATTGAGACCTCCAACTATGAGGCCAGCAAAATCTTTCATCTGCAGACTATTGCCCCACTCTCGATGAGGCGCGAGATCCGTGATGGATATGCATTACTCAGACGAATGAAGATAGCCTTGATCCCTATCGAAAAACTGGACAATAGCGTTGCAGAGCAGCTTGCATCTATGGGATCTCGACAAAGTGATCGTTACAAAATATTATATGATGCTCCAGATATTATTCAAGATCTAATTGTTGAGGACAAATTAGAAAGTTGTAAGCGTTACACCTCCTCAACTGACACAGACTAATGCAATCTCATCTGTATGGCAATTATGTCACTCTGCCCATGCTATTCTCTAATTTTCATCTTCAAACAAATACTGGTTATGTCAACAGTTTATATTTCACGTACTGAAGAGTTGTTAGTTCACTTCAATTATTTATATTATAACGCTGATATGAATCTAATAGTGCCCGCTATAGTGTCAATATGCGGCTTAGCCCGCACCAAAACCCGCAATGCAAGGTACTGCACATTGTCCCGCACCCGAACAAAGGGGGCCAAATTCAGCCCACACACACTTGGCTCACTTAGGCCTGCTTTTATCTTTACAAGGTACTAGACATTAAGTTTAAATATTTTAAAAATTTGAATTTACAATCTTAAAAAATTGTAACTTTTGGGTGAACTGGAATAGCAAAGTTTTATTAGACCCACATATGCAAAGTTCTATTCGTAATAAAGATTGGCCCAAAGCAACCAAAGCCCATTATTATTTATTTTTAAATAATAAGACCCATTATATTAAAAATGCGGTCCCCATGAAATTGTTGTAGTAATTGACGGTGCATTGTTTGCACCATCCGTCATATATCTGATGTGTAAAACGTCAACTAATATACATTGTAGCACCTGTGGTATGAACTAATGACAAACGACGAATATCAGTGAGCACCATTTAACATTGTCAAAGATGTAACTTATCGATGAAGGGGATGATAAAAACAAGAAAGAGCGTACAGAACAAAACCAACCAACACAGACTAATGCAATCTCATCTCCGAACAATATTCAGTCATGACAAAGTGATTGTTACATAATATTATTTGATGCTCCAGATATTATTCAAGATCTAATCGTCGAGGACAATTTAGAAAGTTGTAAGCGTTATACCTCTTCTCCATACACAGACTAATGCAATCTCATCTGTATGGCAATTACGTCCCTCCATGCATGTTATCCTGTGATTTTTATGTTCAAATAAATAATAGCTATGTCAACAGTTTGTATTTCACTTACTTAAGAGCTGTTATTTCACTTCATTTATCTATATTAGAAGACTGCTAGCCAGTGGTATGTTCAAGTTCTCTGGCACTGAACTCACATCGAATGATGAATACCGGTGAGCTTCGTTAAACATGATTAAATGGATAACTTATCGACAAAGGGAATGTTTAAAAAAAAAAGGGGGGGTCAGCAAAGCTATAAATATAATCTTGCGAATACATCGTACTGTATATCTAAGCTTGCCTCCGAACATAATAATTAACACATCAAATTTACGATCACTAAATCTATTGAAGATATCCAGTATATGAAAAATAGCAGTGACACAACCAGAGGTTATCAGAAACTATTTCTTTCATTTACTGGTTGTTCTTCAATGGATTTAGTGGTTGTAATTTTTGTACAGTAAAACTGCTATGGTTCCATATTTTGATTTGTGATTCATCTAATATGCTATGATCCCATATTGTGATGTGTGATTCATATAATATTATCATTAATCCAATACAATAAATTGGTTGATGCCATATACAAACTTGCAAATGATACGTGCTTCGGATTGGACAACAAACCAATGCGAACAAACATTAAATTAACTCAAATTAAAAACTGCATTAATAGACAAAATATATTCCATGATTGCATAGTTTTGCATAACTAATTCAAACTAAACATAACCCAACTGCATGACACTCATCATAAAACCTAACATCAAACTACACTTCACTGGAACAGAATACCAGAAGATGCAAGACCCTCTACACCTTCCGTTTCTTCTGGGGCGAATCCACAACGCCATCATCTCTGTTCTTCCTCTTCCCGCCCTGATCTTGTGTACCATCCGGTGGACAATTTGCTTTTTTCCGCCGCAAACCTTCACTGCTTTTGCCTTTAACTTTGTTCTTCTTACTTGTGCCGGGATGGTAAGTACAGGTCCAATTATTTGGAAAAGAGGAAGCTGTGTCAACCCGCCAGAATTCATCTTTATCCGATGCATCCGAATATATAGTTGACTCCGACCCCTTCCCAAGCACATACGAGTGATCATGCCAACTCTCCCACGAAGACATACTCAACTCACTCTCATACCTCTAATTTTTCTTAACCTTCTTCTTCATCTTCTTCTTGGCACCCTTCCTCACCTTACCATCACTACTTTCTTTACTATAGTCCATTGCTGTACTCTATGTTATGTCCACAGCAAATTGGTTGTGCTTATATACAGTATACGAATATAAATGTGAGAAGACCGTTGCAACTGTTCACATCCATTCAAAGAACTTATTACCATGCATCTTCTAAGAGACACGTCTGTACTAAATGCACGCTTTCAATCAATTAGAAGATATTGCAAACCCCACTAAATCTGCCGCAGAAATCTTCAACACACACAAAACGATAGATCTTAATGATGAAACGTAAATCAAAAGGACTCAGAGTGTGACTGATTGGAGAGGAAACTAGGCGTTGACAATTGATTAGGGTTTCAGGTTATAATTGTGCTTTCCTGGTGGTAGCGGAGCAATTAAGGCGTCTGTGAGAGCAGCAGGGTATAATTACGAAAATCAATTTTAAATAAGTATGATTTTCTATGATATCTATTTGAAATCCAAGAAAATAAGGTGCGAAGTTATTATATCACAAACACACGGTTGTAAACATAATTATTTTTTCTTTTAAGGAAAATATGTGAGATGAAAAACACGTCCACTGGCATTAGTAAATGTCAATATCAATTTACTTCCGTTTGATTACTACACGCAATACCAATTTGTTGCATCAAATCATAGATTTCGACGTCCTCCTCTTACAAAAAATCAACAACAATTTGTACTATACTGTTCATGTGACACATGAATTCCAATTACACGTACAATGAGACAATTGTGATCTTCCAAGCCAAACGACAACGCCCGGTGCAATGGCACGCCGATCTCCGCCCATCAGACAAGCAAACATGCCAAGGCCACACCGCGCGCAAAGCGCGCGGGGTGGAACCTAGTTACCTAAAAAATAGAATTTATTTTCAAGCTCGTATATTATTTATAATATTTGTAACATTTTGATAGCCGTAATATTTGCAGCCCATTATTTTAGAAAAGTTTAGCTTCTGGAACAGAAATGATTACACATTTTCTTTTTATAGGAATCAAAGAAATTTAAATAGAAGAAATAATTATCTCTTTTCTTTCATAATATATTTAAGCAATTGGTTATTTTCTACCTAGATATATGTATGATATATGCAAAGATTTCGATCAATGCAATTAATTATGCCAGAGAGGCATTTATTTGTGTCACCCTTCTTAAAGATTGAACACTTTCATTCTAAACCAAATATTTTTCTTGAACGGAATAGCCAAATCTTACTTGTAGTTTTGATTTATACAGAAAATATGTTGCAACAGACTATTATACGAAAGTGTGTGTTTTCAGGGAGAAAAATAATGTTTTGGCATGAGTAATGAATTTAACAAATTGCAATTCTGTGTGCAAATTGCAAGTTTATATATGTGTGTGTGTAAAACAAATTATCCGCTGCAAATATGAGAGCTAACATGGATGCTGAATCTGAAAGTAGGTCATCCCCATAACACTATTCCTATGTCGAAGGAATGCGTAAATTGTGCTTAAGCCAACGAATAAAGAATCAAACAATTCGATTATTGTGTGCAGTGGAAAAAGTGAGTTATACGGTTTATAGAGTCACCTTAATGGTTGATATTTGAAGAAATGGCGCATAAATTTTCAAACTTCTCACAAAGCTACAAGTTGCAAAGAAGAGGAAAGATTGTTTTGTTGTTTGTATACAATGAACACAAAGCATCGTTTGTGAAAATAAAATACGTAGAATAAATTCGTATAATACATGGATATGAACTAAATCACATGAAAAATATTAAACAAAATTTTCACGAACCTGGATGCGGAAGTTTTAGTACAAAAAAAGTGAGTAAAATCTCAACTTAAAAACAACATGGAGTTTAATCTGATGTAAAAGTTTAGCACAAAAAAGGTGAGTGAGGTCTGAATGTGAAAACAAAATGAAGTTTATAGCTCTGTAGATGGTTACTGCAGAGGAAATATATAAAGGCCTTTATTAAATTTCTTTGAACCATGCTGTGGTTTTCCTCCCCAGCTTCTCACCAAATGATGGAAATCATGCACGTAGTAATTAAGTAGAAAATGTGATGGAAAAAGTGAGATGTAATTTCAATTGGTAGATTCATGAACTATAATTGGTAGACTCATGGATTAATGAATCTTTTGATAATGTGAACACAATTATAAAAAGATGTTAAGTATCGTCTGGGAAAATAAAATACGTAGAATAAATTCGTGTAATACATGGATATTAACTAAATGTCATGAAAAATATTAAACAAAATTTTCACGAAACCTGGATGCGGAACTTTTAGTACAAAAAAGTGAGTAAAATCTCAATTTAAAAACAACATGAAGTTTAACATGATGTAAAAGTTTAGCACAAAAAAGGTGAGTGAAGTCTGAATGTGAAAACAAAATGAAGTTTATAGCTCGGTAGATGGTTACTGCGAAGGAAATATATAAAGGCCTTTATTAAATTTCTTTGAACCATGCCATGGTTCTCGTCCCCAGCTTCTCACCAAATGATGGAAATCATGCACATAATAATTAAGTAGAAAAGGTGATGGAAAAAGTGAGATGTAAATTCAATTGGTAGATTCATGAACTATAATTGCTAGACTCATGGATAATGTATAATGTACTGGTTATACTTCCAACGAGATTACTTGGAAATTCATGAACCTTACCATGACCAATACAGAGAATGTGGGAAGATTATCTCTAAAGTGTACTCTATATCTTATTACATGTCACTAGAAATTGAGCTGGCAAAATCTTACTGGCTCACAAATGCCAAGTGTATGTCACATGGCATTATACCATGACATATGGCTTCTTAAAAATTCTTCTCGAACCTTACGTGGCATAAGGAGAATGAGCCTCCCAATTTGCTTTGCTTTTATATAGATATAGATTTTATAGCCCATAATTTATGTTTTTATGTTGCGGGATATGTCACATTCATTTTCTTTCTTTTGCGGTTTTGTAAACATTTCTTGTAAACATGAAAAAGAGTGCGTACTCCGTGAGAATGTGTTTGGATGAAGAACTAAAACTTAGAATTTCTAGGAACTTAATATTCCATCATTCAAAACGTGTTTGAATAAATTGTGCTTGTTATTTTATAAATTCTGCGTCACTAAATTGAGGAATTTCGAACCACCAGATTGTAATTTTGAATTCCATCCAAATGGGTGTCATTTCATATTAAATTTTGTCGAAACTTTTACATAAATTTCAATTAAATTTGAAAATAATGAAGATGCTTCGAGTACTACTTCAACCACCACCACCACAATCACTTCGACCGCCACCACTTGTTCAAACACAACCACCTCCAGTTCGACCGCCGCCATAACCAATGCAACCACTACAAATCCGACCAGAACAACCATAACCACCACTTCCATTACAACCAGGAAGTGGCGAACATCTCTTAGTTATTTTTTTTCTAACTTACCCGGCTTTGACTAGGAATTGGTACTCTTGTAGCTAATTCTGTTCTAACTTGCCAAAGGAGCTTAAGCGTACTGTCTTAGAAGATATGGCAACTGGAGTTGGCCAACAACACTTTGTTATAATCGCATAATTTGTAATAATTTCCCTCTTCAATGCCAATATTGTATTTCTTAAAAAAAATTATTTACAAGATAAAATATTCTTTCACTCCCTCCTGTTACATTTTTTGTCCCTTCAAATGTCAAATTTCAGAGTATGCTTCACTCCCTGATTGTGATGGACAACAAATTTTTACTTACGGTCCCTATCTATTACAAGCTTTTTGCTTCATCTAATTAGTGGACACATGTAAAAGCTTCCTGCTAAATCTTTTAAAATAAGTAAAAGGATAAATACCCACAAAGAATCGTGTTTGTACCAAGCTTCAGATGGATATCCTCTTAATTTTGTTATGCATTATTTTCTTTCTTCTAGTTATATTTTCTTTCTTCTAGTTATTTTTGTACTTCCATTTTATATGAATATCCCTCCTTATATTGATTTGTAAGAACTTGTTTTTCATTCCAATCTATGAAATCATCTTATTTTCAGTGAAAACAGGTTTGAATAGTATTTCCTCCGTCCATCAACTTTTTTCATGCTTGACTTTTTAACCCATAACCACGTCACTTTGACATGGTGATTTGGATAACATAAATATGTAAGTTTTTGGTAATCTTTCATGGTGTTGCAGTTTTACTCTAAAACACTATGAAAAGATTACGCGGCCATAATGACTTGCGAGTTTCTAGTTTTCAGAGGCAGAGAAAAACCTAGCGCAACAAAGATGACCAAGAACGAGAAGAACCCGTCCAATTATACGGCAAAGGAGCAGAAAATCGAGGATTTTGATGATGAATATGTTGCTAAGACTTTAGAATAATTTAAATGGTGCCTTGTCGGGATCTTTGTGGGTGAAGATGCGATCGACAATAGAGGTCTGCGAAACACCTTCAGACGGATTTGGAATCGAGGTAAACTTGTGAACATCCTTGAAGTCGACTTCAATACTTTTGTTTTTTTTTCATGATTAAGCATGCTTAGACATAATATGCTCTAGAGGACCATGGGCGCACAACAGTAAAATTATGCTCTTGAAACCCTGTAAACTGGAGGGCGAGACTGTTATATTTTAGGCAATCAAACGGAGCAGATTATAGAGTCCACCTTGAGAACTATATTAGCACTTATTAGTAATAGTTGGTGCTGTCTCTAGCATTTGGTGGCCTAAAGCAAGCAATAAATTTTCCTTATATATTTTTTTAGACATGCTTTGTATTACAAATATTTTATGTGGAAACATGTTGTGCATTGTATGTACGTGCTACCTTCATGTTGAATTGCACACTTTATATTTTTATTTCATTTATACAATTTTTATTTGTGCCCGTTTAATAAAATATCAGATTTCTTTTAAATCCTCAAAGTCAATGATTCATGACGGATTCTCAAAAAATATGTGATATATCTTTGAAGTATCCCACAAATAATATATAAAATACTAAAATCAATTTTTGAATTGCATATAAAATGCTAAACTACCCCTATTATTTTTAAAATTTAGGGCCTTCTATGTTTGGTGGCCCTAAGCGGGTGTCTTAACCGCTTAATGGTTGAGACAACCCTTGTAGTACTACAATTATTCAAGGCAAAAAGTCTCACTAAACTTAGGCTTGATTGGATACAAGGATTTTTATTTTTTGGAAATAAGTAAGAGCTGTGTTTGGGTAGTCGATAATGCCTTTTTCCTTTTTAATCTAAACTCGAGCCGCGGTCTTGCAAAAGGTATCGGATAAGAGAAAAAGTAAGTTGTGTGACTACTATTTTCTAAATTTAATCACACCCAAATACATACACATATATAGAAAGATTGTCTAAAGAAAATTTTGAAATTGATCTCTCTCTAGAGCCTCCTTTGCTCTCCAATGAGCGTCGCCTGCTCCTTGAGCCCATCAACCGTTTCATCCTCCAGCCAAACCAAGCCTAAAACAAGCCTAACCCTATCATACTTCTTCTTTCACTCAAATTACTACTTAGACCTAATGATTTGCATGGCCTTGTTATCTGTATTTTCTGATTTCTTTATTGTTGCATGTTCTTCACAATATCTTTGTTGGCTAATCTCCCTCTGTCTTGCAGGTTACTCTTTGGCTATTTAGCAGTCTGATCGCTTAGAATTCTACACTGTACTTCAGTTATCTCTTACTTTTTTTAAGTTCAATGCAGGTTAAAGACTTGAAATAGCTTGTCTATTTCAAGGCCTTGAAACAGCCTTCAAAGCCTTGAAACTGACTGAGCTTTAAATGCATGAACTTTGGGGGAGTTTATGTACTTGATTCAACTCCTAAACCCCTGGGCATGACTAGATGATATTTTTTGATGAAAGAAAAAGTGTTTTTACACATTTTACAGGATCTACCAACATCTTTTTGACCCGGTTATGCTGGGATATTGTGTTTCCTATTTTATGGGAATCTATTACCTAACTTATGTTTTGCAGGAATGGAAACTACTTGATGACTTGATTCTGTGATTGTTCTGCTATGTTTTAAAGCATCTCAACAGACTTCCAACAAGATCAAATCAATATCTTGGACGATACTGAACTACTAGCCGTTGGAAGAAGCTGTTGAAGGAGTCAAGATTTGAAGCAAAGCAAATATTCAGGAAAGTTTGTTGAGAAGATTTTGAAGATCTTCCATTCAAACTGAATGCTTTAAGAACATAATTGCTGAAGGAATTCGAAGACACAACAACAGAGTGAAATTCACAGAGACACAAAAACAATCAAGGATTGACGAACATCAAGGAAGCAGATTCATCTTTCAATCCAAAGCATCAGAAGAACACTGCATACTCACTGCAGTTTCATTTTCTATGTTCTTCTTGTTCTGAACTTCATTTTTATATCATTTTGATAATACTTCTAGTTCTCATTCTCAAGGATTGTTCAGGGTGAACAATAGAGAATTCTTAGTTAATCAAATAGCTAGAGCAGGTACTAGATAGGTTAGTGAGAACCACAAGCTGTAACAGAGTAAGGCATCTCTCTGTGCTTGAGATCTAGGGCTTAGCTGTTGATTAATAAGAATTGTGTTGAAAATCCTACAGGGAGAAGATCCCTGAGATAGAGACGTAGGTCCAAGTGGACTGAACTCTATATATCTTGTGTCTCTTGCATTTACATTTCAGTTACAAACTTATAACTTTTGCAGCGTTCAAAACAGTTTCATTTCAAGGGTTTGAAACTCATTTCAAGGCCTTGAAATAGAATTATTCTTCTATTTACTCTAACTGTTTTATTCAAAGGGCTTGAAAATCATTTCAAGGCCTTGAATCTCTTTACAATTTTTTTGAAACCACTACTCTTGCAAAGTTTAGCAAACCTCTGCATACTCTATTCACCCCCCCTTCTAGAGTATTGATCCTGTATTTCTACCTACTATACACCACTTCAATTGGTATCAGATTTTGTATCATTGCATAGATTTAACCATCTTGTGATTATGAGTACTATAGGTTATTGTGGTTTCTCACAGGGACGAGCTGCTAACAGACCTCCTCTCTTCTATGGAGAAAATTTTGTCCACTGAAAAGCCTTGATGAAAATGTTCATCATTGATCAAGGTATGGAACTCTGGACTATCATTCAAAATCGTCCTCACACTTTCTACACAGAGAAATATGGGATTGGAACTCTCAAATCTGAAGACTCTCTATCCTCTTCTGAGTTAGTACAATTATTCATAATTTTTAAAGCTATGAATCTCTTATAATGTGCTTTGAGTGCAGATGAGTTTAATAGGATCTCAGGTTTCAAGACTGCCAAGGAGATTTGAGATAAGCTTGTGGTGACTTTTGAAGGAACCAGCCAAGTTAAGCAAACCAAAATTAACATATATCTCAGGAAATATGAGCTATTCAACATATATCTCAAAGAAACCATGATAGTGAAATTCATCGACCCCAAATCGCTTTCACCTGCAATTATTCAACATGAAATAGCACATAATTGGAGAACTTTTGGGTTAATTTGGATTGAAAAGAAGGAGTCTCTCTATCTTTTCCATTAAAAAAAAAAAAGATGACAAAGAGTTCTTTTTGAATGAGTCAGTGGTCACTTTTCATGGCTTAAGTCTAGTGTTTAAAGAGAGAAAGCCAAATCAAGCCCTCATGTTGATTTTTCACTGTGGATTTGTGTTTTAAACTTCCGAATTTCCCGTTAGAAGGTTTTCATTTTGATCATGCAAATGATCTTAAGGTTTTAGTAGGTAGAATTTTAATTATCGATTGGTCTTATGAAAGAGCTAGAAATATGCAAGGTTTGAGAATCAAGGTTCGGGTTAATCATGATGATGCACATGTCCTAGGGACTTATTTCTAGTTGACCAATGAGCCTAGAAAATGGGTGTATTTTTTCTATGAGAGGATCTTCAAAGTATGTTACAGGTGTGGACAAATTGGGCATACTAACAAAAGTTTTACCTCAAATCTTGTTGAAGTTTTGGAAAGATTGGAGATGAGGTACCTGTAGTCACATTTTCTCTCGAGCCTCCCTTTTCATGTTAATCTACAGAGAAAGCTCTTCACCAACCTCCTCAAAGCCCATTCTAATTATGGTCCTTTTAGGACTATGAAGTTTGATACGAGCATCAAACCAGTTTATGATTTTGCTGAGCCTCCTCTCTCAGAAGACCCAAACCAAGCTCCACCTCAAGGTTTGGTATTCTCCCTTGACAGCCTCTCTTCTCCAGAAGAACCTTTTTACACCCTTTGATCTCAAACTCACCCCTGCCACCATCATCAAAACCCTGACACTCTGCAAGATCCTCAATTTAAAGATGTACCCACCAACTCTCATGCATGCACCTCCTTCAATGCTCTGAAGACTTTTCGGTGGCCAGATCAGTTAAATTATGATGTAACTGCTCCCCTTTTCTTTCATCATCGGAACCAATTCAATACATGTATTTTCCAAGAAACTGTTCCTATGCCCAACGCTTCATTTGAGAGCCAGATGCATGCCAAGTCTTTCCCTATTCAACCGTCTATTGGAACTCCCACTTTGGCATTTAATGATACTCTTCATCAAGAATTTATTCGGTTACCCGAAATTGTCACTACAAAAGGTAAAGAGATTGTTTCTGATGAAGTTTTCCCTACACTCTACCCCTAGTTTCTTCTCTGCCATATCAACATTTGTGCCTCATCAGTTCAACCACCATGCGTGCCCTTCCTACCACATATAAATTTCTTAGGCACTCTTGTTTTGTAATGAAAGCTCCTGAATTCTCTCCATCAGTCACTACTGAGGCAAAAGTGGATGTTTCTCAGAGAAATCAAGATCTCAGAGATATTGATAAATTGATCACTGACTCTAAAGTCATGGTGCCTCGTAAGACAAGATCCAAGAGAAACACGGACACAGATGGGATTAAAATTCATAAAGGAAGAGGTGTGGTTATTAATAAAAAGAAGGTGAATTCACAAAAGGATGATAAAGGTGCAAGCATGAGAAAGCCCCCAAAAAGAGAGAAGCTGAATCCTCACAGATGGTGCCTCCAGATAACAAATCTAAGGGTAAGAAACAGAGGACAAAGATTAACAAAGCCATGCAGGAA
Source organism: Linanthus parryae (assembly GCA_023055425.1). Classification (NCBI taxonomy): domain Eukaryota; kingdom Viridiplantae; phylum Streptophyta; class Magnoliopsida; order Ericales; family Polemoniaceae; genus Linanthus; species Linanthus parryae. Next base: position 3,798,955 of record JALGPY010000015.1, read on the forward strand.
GGTATCTCTTTTTCTTTCACTTTCAATCCTTTCTCGCCTATGTTCTTAAACTTTATATTAAAAAAAAATTAAGATCTGAAGGATTTAACACATTTTCCATGTTCTCTCACTCAAAATATTTCAAAAATCAACTAGGGTTCAGGATGGTTGTCCCAAAACAGGCATCCAATTTGCCATGAAACTCTTGGGATGGAACTGCAGAGGTTTAGGCCAAGACTCTGCATTTCTTGAAGTTTTTTCCTTGGCTAAAAAATATAAGCCCTCTCTAATTTTCTTGTCTGAAACCAAAAAATAAGTTTATTTTTAAATAAAAATTTAGAAAGTTAGGATTTTCTAATCAGTTTGGGGTCGATCCTGTTGGATCAAGAGGTAGTTTGTTGTGTGCTTAGAACCAAATGGATTTTGATTGCACCATTTGTTACTCCTCTAAAAATTTAATCCTTCTTAAAATTCATGATGATAAGCATTGTATTTGGTTTATTGGTTTGGTTTATGGTTCTCCTTATTTAGAGTCTAGAGAGGAGGTATGGAACAAGTTTGACATTGTCCTCCCATGAATGAGCCTTTGGTGCTTTTAGGAGATTCAAATCAAGTACTTTTAACTTTGGATAAATATGGTCCTATTCCTTCTTGTATTAGGGGTGCTGATGATCTTCTTAGTCACCTTAATAACTGGGAGATGATTGAGGTTAAAAATGTTGGACCTTGGTTCACTTGGACCAACAATAGATAGCTCTCTCAACCCACATTTGAGAGGCTAAATAGAGCTTGGGGAAATTTCAAGTTCATACACCTTTTTCCTAACGTCTTCATCTCCAATCTAGGAATTTCTGCCTCTGGTCATTCTCCTATGCTCTTGCATCTACTCCCTTCTAGATCCAACACAGGTAGGAAAGTTTTGCGTTTTGAAGCCTGGTGGCTAAGCTTCTCTGAAGTTTATCACTTGATTGAATTTGTCTACTCTCTGCCCGTTCCTGGCTCTCCTAGTTTTAGAGTGGCCATGTAGGTTTTTATTACCCTCCAAGAATGAAATGTGGGCAGACAACAAACCATCTCTTAACAATCAAATCCTTCTCCTTAAGAAGGATCTTCTGTCTATTCAATCCCAGTTACCTAACCCTAACTCTGTTCAGAGGTTTTTTCATATAAAGATAGAACTTAATAATCTTTTGAAATGTGATGAAAATTTATGGGCTCAAAAGGCAAGGTGTTCATGGCTTAAGGAAGGTAATAAAAATACAATTTTTTTCCATGCTTTTACAAAGGTCCGAAAGCAACATAGCTCTCTTTGATCTATCCTTGATTACAATGGTTGCTACTTAACTGATCCTAATAGTATCTCTAATGCCTTTGTTAACCACTTAAAAAATATTTACTCCATTCCTTCTCCTTCTTTATATGATCTCTATGCAGAGAACAACAACTTATTTTGCTTTTGATCCTCTATTTAATGTTTCTAAAATGCTTAATGAGTAACAAAAACGTTTTTTAAGTGAACCATTCACTACTGAGGAAGTTAAAAGAGCTGTTTTTTCGTTGTCCCCTCTCAAAGCTCCTGGTCATGTTGGTATTCAGGTTGTTTTTCTTTCAAAAAGCCTGACCAATTATAACCCCTACCATTACCACAACTATTATATCTTTTCTTAGCTCTGGTCATTTGCTCAAAGAGATTAATAAAACCCTTATAGTTTTAATCCCCAAATCTCATAACCCCCTCTCTGTTAATGACTACAGACCTATTATTTTATGTAATGTCTTGTACATGATCATTGCTAGAATTCTAGCTGAAAGGCTTAAATTTGTTCTTCCTTCTTTGGTGTATTGTAATTATAATGGATTTTCCCTCATAGATTGATTCAAGACAACATTCTGATAGGTCAAGATCTAGTCCACACCATTCATAAGTCTTAGTCCCTTGATCATGTTAAATTTTGAGCTCTTAAGTTAGATGTTTCCAAGGCTTTTGATAGAGTTAGGTGGGATTCCTTGAATCTTTTTCTACATCAACTTCACTTTCTTGTTAAGTTTATCAATCTAATTATGCAATGTGTCTCTACTGTCTCACTCCAAGTGATGGTCAATGGATCTGCCTCTCAGTCTTTCAAACCTAGTATGGGGCTTAGGCAAGGAGACCTCTTTCTCCTTTCATGTTCTCTCTATGCGCAAAATTCTTATTTAGCTCTCTGTCACGTGCACAATATGAAGGAGTGATTAAAGGTATTCCTTATAATAGGTCATCTATTATCACTCACTTGCAGATCGCAGATGACACCCTCCTTTCTTTCAGGTTTCTCCTTCTCTTGGGCCAAACCTTCATAACATCCTTAAAAATTACGCTAAGCAGTCTGGTCTTGATATTAATGTTAACGAATCCTCTCTAGTTTTATTCCTAATTGTAGTCAGGATGATATGAGTTTAGTTTCTCAGGCGCTTAATATCCCTGAGAAACCTTATATTGGCAAATATCTAGGGGTCACCTTAAGCTCCAAAGGTAATAATTCCGACACTATTAGTGATACTGTTAAAAGGATCTCAGGTAGATGTTCTGGATGGAGTGGTCTTCTTCTTAATTTTGTAGGTAGATGTGTCCTCATTAAGTCTGTCCTTAATAGTACTCTCGTGTATCCTATGTCCATTAGTTTCTATCCTACTAAGGTCTGTGATATTATTGTCTCCATGTTTGCTAAATTCCTTTGGTTTGATAATATAGCTAGAAAAGGTATACATTGGATATCTTGGTTTTCCTTTGCAACAAGACTAATAGAGGGGGCTTCGGTTTTAAATTTTTTTCTTGCTTCAACAATGCTTTGCTTGCAAAAAACAGTTGGAGGATGGTCTCTTCCACCTCTAATCTTTTTTATAAATACTTTACGACTAAATATTTTAGAAGAGTTCCTTTTATAGTTTTAAAAGTTAATCCCACAACTTCTTATGCATGGAAAACCATCTGTAAAGGAAGGAGTACTCTCAATAAGGGGATTAGAGGGAAAATTGGAAATGGGATAATATTTGGCTCAGATCTTCTGGTTGGGTTAACTCAGTTCTCCACTACAGATTCTCTTAAATCCACTGACCCCTCTCATATATTTAAAAAAGTTTCTCAACTCCTGGACACTTCCACTGGTGGTAATAACAGATGGTGTTTGGCTTCTCTTCAGCAGATGTTTCCTAATTGGCTATCAAGCATTATTCATAACCAGGATTGTGGTAATTTTAATCAATATGACATCCCTTTCTGGAATGCCTCCTCCAATGAAGTGTTTACCGTCTCTTCTGCCTATTCTTTACTAAATTTCAATAACTCCTCCCCTAACTTATCCTCTTCAAAAATTCAATTTAAGTATATTAGTTACAATTTTAATTGGAATAGGCTTTGGAAATGTGGCCTCCCAAACAATATTATTGGTCTCCTCTGGCGTATCCTTAATAATTCCCTTCCTACTCTTGATAATCTTCATGTTAGAATCAATAGTTGTAATCCTCTTTGTCCTTATTGTGACCTGCATACTGAAACTCCTTCACATTTGTTCCTTCATTGCCCTACGGCTCAAGGGCTTTGGCGTAAGGCTTATTATAATTTTCATATTGATAATTATTATGACATTCACTACTGGATTAAAAGTTGGTTAAGATCAAGGAAAGCTTTGCAGGATAGGCCTAATTGGCATTGGCCTTCAGCTATTCTGTGGACCTTGTGGCTTGCCAGAAATAATTTGGTATTCAACAAGGAAAATTTCACTTTTGATCAACTCTTTCACCAAGCTCAGGACCTCAGTTTTGCTATTAAAGCTTCTTGTGGCTCTAATTTCTTTACTCTGTAATGTTACCTTCAGATTTCTCAGGAATGGTCGAAGTTGGTGTTGAAGATGAAGCTCCGTCTTGGGTGAATGCTCAATCTCAGTTTGCTGCAATGTCTAGTTTGGAACCTGTGTCTGAAGCTAAGCCCCTTGCAGTTCTTCCTCCTGTTACCATTTCTCCTCAGGAGTTCCTGTGTATGAGTTGTCAGTTTAGATTGCTGCTACTGATCCTTTGATGATGCCTTTCTGCCCAGGAGCTCCCCCTGTAGTTCTCAGTAGGTCCTTTCATTTATGCTCAAGAAGATGTGATCCTCCCCCCTCTCCCAGACTCGTCAGTTAATGTGGAAGCTAGGACTCTCTTTATTTTTGAGTAGTTAAGATGTAGTATTGGGGTTTTTTTGGTGCTGCTCAGTACTATTTTGGATGTATATTTTCTGAACAATCTTTTGTTTCGCTTTTGGTTTTGTGCTTCTCCGGTGATTGTGGTTTGTCGGCTTTTATTTTGGTTCTAGTAGGTCTTATGGTTTTCTTTAAACTTATATGTATGACCTACTCTCTATCAAATGAAGTTCTTTAGTCTTGCAAAAAAAAGATATCGAAAGAGTATAATAATATGACTACCATCTTTATTAGATTTTATTCAGACTAATCTTCTGGCAAAAAAATGGCACAAAAGGACTACAATCCAAATTCCATCACATTATTGCATTTTTTTTGTTGTATAATCTGAAAAAAAGCAAAGCTGCGTCTTGGTAGTTTGTATTTACGGTGATTTTTTGTTGGTGGTTTAGGCGATCACAGGAACTACAGTCATATATTGGTGGATTTGATATTTGGGACCGCTATCGATCATACTAACCGATAATGAAAAATAGTTGCAATTGCTTTAGCTCCTCTTTGTCGTGGTTTTTCGAAATCCTCTTTTCATTCGTACTTTTTAAGGACAAACTAAATTTTGTTTATCTTAGAGCACCATAATAGTTAGTAATCTATCATCTTGCTATGGTAGAGTAATAGATTTGTCTAGCCTAGTCCCTAGAGACTATAGCAATTACGAAAGATGGGGTATGTGAGTAAATATTGTTACTGATTAGTAGCAGCACAAAGGGTAAAAGACAGTTACCACTCCTAAAAATAGGATAAAATACAGTCCGCTACCTAATCATTGAACAAAGACACTTCGCACCCACTTGACATAATATATTCCTTAGACGAAACCACCCCTCTGTTATGTTCTGTTAGAATAAAGGGTGATAAATTTTTCGGACCATATTGCCCTTGTGTATTTTCTGGACTTTTTTGCCCATGTTAATCATCAAGAACACCAAAAACATCAAGAACACTTATAATTTCTCAATACATCAGAATACTATATTGAACTTTTAGCTAGTTAGGAGGCTTAAAACTATAGTTGAAATGTAATAGAAGATTGCACCTATCATGGCTGCAACAATAATTGCCCCGCTAGAAAAGTAACAATGTCTTAACAACTAAATTCAATAGATCAAAATTTTACATATCCTAAGAGAGGGAAAATCAAAAGACACAAACAATCCGAAAACACACACCTAACCCAGAACGAACAGAAGCCCAAGAAATCTGTTCTTGCTTTAGTAGTCACCAAGAAATGTGATGGGTCTCGAACTAGCAAGAATGGTGGTGAGAACCAAACAATCCCAAACGAAACCAACATATTGGGATCTAGCCGGAAACTAGAAACCCATCACAGAGATTAAATCGCTCGATATAGTTTCATGTTTTCTTGAACACGAACATGATCTTGTGGATTTGATTGGAGAGAAATGTGAACTTCGGAAGCGCCAGGAAAGAGGCTAGGGAACCAAGAAAAGGAAGAATTGGAGCTTAATCTGCAGAGGCATTCGTGCGAATGGATTTGGTTTTCGCACGAATGTAGCCACTCAAAAGATATTTTGATGAAACCTTACGCACGAATGGAGTAAGCATTCACACGAAGCTTTTTCACGAAAGCCCAACCCTTTCACACGAAAGGCACTGACACCAAGGAAAATATTTTTGGGTAAGCAAGCAATTATAAGGAGTTGAGGACGGGAAAATTTATGTTAAACTCTATTATGACATAGGGAACATGAAATTTAATCATACATGCATTCCTAGGACCTGAAGAGAACCGTGGAGAGGAACTAGGAGCTCTTGATCATCGCCGGATTCGAGATACTTCGTATGTTTTGTTACACTATGAGTAGCTAAACATCTAGCTAGGCTCTATGGAGAGCCTATAGTTTTGTTAGGCAACTTTTCCGAACTTTTTGCTCACTGATTCATGCATATTGATTGATGAACGTTCATTATCTTTCATTCTTATATTATGTATCCTCGATCTATATATATTGACTCGCTTAGGGATGAGATAAACAACCATTGTAGATGAAGTTAATAGCTTAATTGTTTCATAGCTTAATGTAATGAGGAATATGTATCTTCTAGCAATCTTTTTTTTCATATCATGCGACCTTAGAGTCATGAAATAGAATGGCTACTTGGTGAAAGTTCAATGGACTGCGAGGTGAAGATTATTAGATTGCGAATCTTGGACTGTTAGATAACCCCGTACATGATGGTCGGAAGGCGAAGTGTGAGGTTTTGGGTCAAATGTAGGTTTTTTTTTTGAGGAATAATGTAGGGTTATTTTTAATGCTTGTTAAGCGAGTAAGTATATGGACTGGGAGGTGACGATTATTGAACTAGCATATACTTACACGAGATTAGAAGAAGATTGTAAGTAATTAAAACGTGATCAAGAGCATACTAATTGTTGCGTGTTTCAATACGAATATTCATAAATGTCTACGACCCTAAGTGATGCATTAATGGCCTAGTTCTTCTTTATATTTGAATAAAACCCTGTCTAATTACAAAATGGGTCAATTACTTGTTAACCACTTCCAGTTTAGGGTAATGAACCCCTTACCATCCCCATTTTAGAATGCGCTTATTGCTACCTCCAGTTGTTGGTTGTAATCAATCAACAACTATAATACATTTTGTCCAAAATTTTCTATTAGCTAATAGTTATACAGGGGCCAAGTTGTCAACTCACAAAATTTGAACATAATCGTCATTTAAGAAATCTTAGTTGACCAAAAAAAAAGAAATCTTAGTTAGGAAACCAAAAATGAAAATCAAGAAGAAGAAGAAGAAGAAGAAGCAGAAGAAGAAGAAGAAGAAGAAGAAGAAGAAGAAATAGGAGAACACTTTTAGATATGAGATCGAGAAGGGGAAAACTTCAACTACTCAATCTCGCTGCCCATCTCTCTCGCCTACATGCTACCTCAAACTCTCTAATGCCTTCATTATTTATGGGATCGAAAACTGAAATTGTAATCCGATTCAATCTCTGCCTCATCTCTCCCTCTCTCAATACTCGCAATCTACTCTGTTCCTCTCTCAATTTGCGATGTCCCTCTCGATCTATTATTTTACAAAATTTTGTGTATGTTTTTCTTAGGGAAGACATACATGTTAGTGGTTGTAGTGGTTCGGTGTTCATTGATTTAGAGGTGGTTCTGGGTTAAAGATTTTGTTCTGGGTTGGGCTAGAGGTTCGGTGTCGTGGGTCTCGGTTGTTCGGTGAAAAAGAGGAGCTTGGATTGTTCGGTTGTATATAGTTACAACCGGGTCTGGGTTTGATTAGGGATTTGGATTTGCTTAAGTTTAAGGTGGATTGGGTAAGGTTGTTGTTTGATTCCAACAAAGAATTTCCAGATATTTTGTTTGGTGGGTCAATTGGAAGTCAAGAGGGAATTGATTGAAGGCTATGGCTGAGGCAAATATACGGCTGTTAAGTTCCAGGTGACTTTCCCGGTCAGACAGTGGCTTTCCCGGTCAGACATGGCGGCAGTGGCGGCGATAGTGGCAGTGAGTTGCCGGTATCTCGGTTCATGGTCGTGGTAATGGTGGTGTCGCGGTGGCGGAGGTGGTTGTGTTCTATGTGTTCATAATGTTTTTACTGGACCACTTTACCCCTCAAAAACCGTTAACTAACAGAAGATTTTGGACGAAGTTTCCCCCAGTTGTTGATTGCTAACGATTATAATCTGTGTGTGGTGAAAAGATGGTTTCAAAAATGGAGGTGGCAAGTGGATTAGTATCCTAACCTGAAAGTGGTTCATATGTAACTGAACCTTACAAAAATACACAAAAAATATTGTCATTTCAATTCTGTTACTACAGTCACTTGTTTGGGGTTGACAGCTCTTCAATCAACCAATTATTCCTCATACTTAAAATACCTTTTTTTTTGCAACCAAGAAGAACATCAGATTACTTTAGCAAGAACCAAATACAAACCAAAGCAAAGAAGAAGGTACAGAAACAAGAAAAATACAGCAAAGACAACCATACTAAGACCAAAACCCAGGCTGCACAAAGGAAGCAGCCAAAACCAAACAAAAAGCAGAAGCCTCTGAGGAGCCAGGCAAAAAAACCAAGATACAAAGTCATAAGAGCATACACTACTAAGAGACAATAAGAACATAGCTAAGAAGAAACACCCTAACATTAAGCATCAATGAAGGGAATAATAGCAGCTGCGAGCTCATATCCTGGGGCAGGAGTGAACACAGGGACTGGAGAAGCCACCATATGGGGACTCAGGTTAAAGCTAGCCTGGCTTGGATTCTAAGAGAAAACAACATCAAATGGGCCAGCAAGAGCAGCGACACCATCAACAACATTGACAGGAACATCTTTGCAACCACGAGGGGGCAAAACAGCAAGAGGACAAGCATCTGAAACTTCCACCACTGCAGAAGAAGCAAATTGAACGCAACCAGGAACCCAAGAGGACTCCCCCTTCTCATCAGCAACCTCCACTAAGGCAGCTGATAACTCTGTATTAGAGTTATATTTCTTACACAATTTGCTATCGATTTGTGTGATTTCCGGGTAGAATATGTTAGTTTTAAATTATGAACTTGAGGAAATTGAGTAAGTTTAGATTTGAGCTTTCAATTGCTAATCCGAGCGTTTCTCGTGTTAATTTATGCTATTTTGTCACGTTTGATCGCACGATTGTTTTTCATGTTATTTTGACAAGAAACGGAACGTGCGCGATTAAGCGGAGAGGAGAACGAACTTCGGAACACGACTAGAGCTCAAGAAAGTGAAAGAATAAAACAGAGCAGGCAAAGAGGAATCAAGAGAAAAAGGAAAAAAAAAGCGAAGAAAAATTTCCAGTAGGTCGCACGATCAGGAATTTCAGATCGTGCGACCAGGTCTGATACTTAGAATTTTTTGTGCGGCACAATTGAGAAGTCCACTGCTTATCCGATCTAAGTGGCTGATCGTGCGATCAGCTTTCAGATCGCACGATCTGGTTTTGGCTGATCGTGTGATATGCTAAAGAAAAACAAGACCTGGATGCAACTCACCCAGAGATCGCACGATCTCCTTAAGAAAAATCACACGGACGGGGACGGAAGAAAAATAGGCTGGCTTTGGCTCAAAACTACGTAGTTTCATATTAATTATTTCCTAAAACCTAATTTGGGAATAATTAATACATGGGGGCTGATTTATTAAGGAGATGGATTGATTTCTACAAGGATATCAACGTGAGAAGAACGTGAGAAGAGACGGGGAGAAGAAGGAGGAGATGAAGAAGACAAAGCCACCATTGAAGCTTCTTTGGGTTTTGATTTATTCTACTCTTCTTAATCAATTTTAATGGAGAAACTCATGAGTATTTCATATTTAGTTATGAGTAGCTAAACACTTTTTCTAGGCATCTCGATTTGAGAGCCTAGGGTTCATGTAAACGATGAATATTTTCCGGGTTGGATCTTTGCTTCATGATTTCTTGATTTCTTCTTTTGAGTCAATTGTAGTTTCTTGTTTATGTTAGTAATCCTAATTGAGTGACGCGATTAGGAGATAAAACTAGGGTTCAAGAACTAGGGTTTGTTCAATAGTTGATTCATGCTTAAAGTTAGCAATATTTTAATTCAATTGTTCATGTACTGTGCTTAATACTCAGTGTTAATGGAGTAGCTAACCGGAAACACTGCTTAGTTAGTGAATGCACGACGGTGATTTTAACTAACTAGGATGAGACTTGAACATCAATCCTGTATAACTGAGCCTGAGAAGAGACATGTTAGGATTGGCTAGTGTGGGTAGATTCGGTGGGTGAGATTCGACTGTTTCGTGCAATGGTGGACCGACATGACCCGTTGTCGTGCATGCCGTTAGCCTACTAGAACGGACCGTTAGCCACAAGAGACCGATAGGAGTTTGTAGTCTACCGTGAAGTAGAATGACTTGAGACCGATAGGAGATAGTCAGCGCTGTTACCCGGCTTAGTTAGAATATAGTTAACGTGTTGCTCAGATACTCCGGACATCGTTTACAACCCTAGGTGATCAACGAGATTGCCTAGTCCTCTCCATTAATTGATTAAGAATTCTTCTTAATTCCAGTTTACTATTATTTCTGTCTTTACTACAACCACTTGTTTGGGGGTGGCAACACCACAATTCACACGCTTTTTACTCCGGTTACCTAGTGAACTACATTAAATTTTTAATTACAGACTTGTTGCGAGATTGTCCTCGAGGGTTCGACAACCCGGAGTCCTAAAAATACTCCACTCTTACTACTTGACTGTGCGCTTGCGTAATACACGCTAGTAATCCGCGTCAAGTTTTTGGCGCCGTTGCCGGGGACAACGGTTAACAAATATTTAATTAACAATTACTTTAGTTTACTTTTTATTTTTTTATTTTTTTGTAAGGAGATATGGGATAAACTAGTGGTTACTTATAAGGAGATATGGGATAAACTAGTGGTTACTTTTGAAGGATTCTCAATATGAAGAAGAACTTTGGAAACAAAGACTTCAGCAGAGAAAAATTTAGATATTCAAGTAGCAAAGACTACAAAGGCAAGTCCTCTTCTCATGGTAACAAATCTAAAGCAATGAATTGCTTTGAGTGTGGTGATGCAGGACAATTAATCAGAGATTATCCACACAAGAAAAGCAAACATTTTCAAAAGAAAGGCCTTTACAGAAAGAAAAAGGATATGGTAGCTTCCTGGAGTGACTCATATTCCTCACGTGATTCAGAATCCGAAGAAGAACAAGCCAACCTCTGTCTCATGGCCAAGCATGATGAAGGTTCGCATAAGAACATTGAGGTAATGGTGAAAAGTATTATTCCAATATTCAAATATGCTTTCTAAGATTTTGAAAACAATGCTTTTGAATGAAGAAGATTACCTAAATGAAATCAAATATTTGAAGGAGAAATTTCATGAGCAAGCAAAAGAAAATTTGCAACTGGTTTGCCAAACAAAAATCTTGAAATTTCTTAGGCAAAGACTGACAGAGATTTTAAAGCCTTGGAAACCAATTTCAAGGCCTTGAAATCTCAGTTCAAAGAAGTTGTTACAGAGGACTCTATTTTAAGTGAAAATATTGTCGCTCTAAGACATCATCATGATGAATTAGAGGAACAATAAACTATTTTGACTGAGAAATTTCAAGACTCTCATAAGATCTTTACAAAACTTGCAGGATCAAAACACAATCTCAACCTGATTCTTAGAGGAAGTCTGTAGTCTGTTCACAAAACTGGTATTGGATATAATCCAATTTTTTTCTAAAAAGGAACAATACCATATTTGTGAAAGCAAGTAGCAAGCATTCTCGGAAATGTCATTACTGTAGCAAGATTGGTCATGTTGAGATGACTTGTCCCTTAAGAAGAAGAGAACCTCACATCATGAGGAACACTTTTCCATTTCAACTTAAGGGAAAAGTGAGACAGATTTGGGTTTCTAAAGGGGTAGACCACCTAACATGGTTGGCCTGAATATGAATCCAAATATCACACTTGGTCTAACAGCTGGGTAAGGCAGTGCATAGTATTTGCAGGTTGTCACCAAGAGCAAAGAGCTGAGATGGATTATGGATAGTGGTTACTCCAGACACATGAGTGGCAAAAGTTATTTATTTTATGAATTGAAAGAACAGACAGAGGGAACAATCACACTTGCTGACGAAGGAAACTGCAACATCATAGGTATTGGTAAAGTTGGTAATGGTATGAAACTTCCATTTCAGATGTTTATCTTATAGATGGTTTAAAAATCGATTTTCGTAGTGTATATTAGCTATGTGATAAGGGAAATAAGGTTATATTTGAAAAGGAGAAATGTGTGGTGCAAGATGAAAAATCTAGAAATTGCATCCTCACTTCTCAAAGGTCAGAAATGTGTGGTGCAAGATGAAAAATATGGAAATTGCATCCTCACTGCTCAAAGGTCAAACAATGTCTATAATTTGAATACTAACAAAGTTTTAGGTTAAAACCTGAAATGTCTCAAGGCCTTGAAAGAGGATTCAAAGATTTGGCACAGAAAGCTTGGACACATTAGCCTACACTAGGGCTGAGCACGGGTCGGGTCGGCCGAGTTTTTGAGCAATATGGCGTCTGAACCGAACTCGTGGGTCTGGAGAATCTCAGTCCGACCCCGACCCGAACACCAGCGAAACCCTTTGCTTTCGGGTCCATCGGGTTCGACCGGGTTCTGTTTTTGGCTGGAGGTTAGGTTATTGCCGGAAAATATGGCGGCCGGAGACGAAGAAGAAAGAGGATTGGCCGGGTACGAGTTTCGCCGAGGTATTTTGCCGGAAAATATGGTGCCGACGATCAAGAAAGAGGAGAAATATCAGAAATCTGTTGAAAATTTTAGAAACATGGTGTCCTTCTCTCTCTCTCTGGCACGATCTGTTGGAGTCTTGAATCGGAGAAACTCCGTCAAATTCGGCCCTCTCTCTCTCGGTCTCTCCGTTTGAATCGATGTGAACCCCTCTGAACACTCTTTCACTCTCTTCTCTCTCTTTTGAAATAAACAAACCTAACTATTTCTATCTTTTTTCTCTCTCTCCGTATCTATCACAATCAAAGGCAATAAAATAGGAGGTGGGGACTACTGGTGAGTGGGGAGAATAAGTGGTGGATAATTGATAGATATAATTGTATTTTTATAATGAGTGGTACATGACGGCCGAGTTGGGTTTATCCGGGTTAAAACTTTCTCAACCCGCAAATCACCCGATGGTGAGCCGGGTTGGGGAGTTTAAACCCAAACTCAATCAAAATACAATCGGTTTTGTGTTTTCTCGGGTTGGTTCGGGTTGGGTCGGACGGGTTGGCAGGTATATGCTCGGCCCTAGCCTATACACACTGAAAACACTGATTTCCAAAGACCTAGTCAGAGGTCTGCCTTCCATCAAGTTCAAGGATGAAGAGGTACGCAAGGCTTGTGCTCAAGGTAAACAGACAAGGAGCTCTTTCAAGCCCAACAACTTTGTAAGTAAAACCAGACCTATTGAACTATTGCATATGGATCTATGTGGTCCTATGAGAGTTCCAACTCCAAAGGGTAAGAGGTATATGCTGGTTATTGTAGATGATTACTCCAGATTTACTTGGGTAATGTTTCTTAGAGACAAGTTTGAGGCTCTATTTGATTTTCAAAACTTTAAAAAGAGCTTCAAACTTTGAAAAACATGATTATTGCATCAATCAGAAGTGATCATGGAAGAGAATTTGATCAACTAGAGTTTGACTTATTTTGTGCTAAGTTTGGTATCTCTCGCAACTTTTCTGCTCCTAGTTATCCTCAACAGAATGGTGTAGTTGAAAGGAATAACATGACACTTGAGTACATGTCTAGGATAACGCTCTTAGAGAACAAGTTGCCAAATTCCTTTTGGGCAGAGGCTGTAAACACAACAAACTATATATTGAACAGGTGCTTGATCAAGCCTATTCTGAAGAAGAATGCTTATGAACTCTTCAAAGGGAGAAAGCCAAAAAGTTCCTATTTTAAACCTTTTAGATGTACTTGTTTTGTACACAAAAATCATTGGTAAGTTTGATGCCATAAGTTATGAAGGTATGTTTCTTGGATACTCCTTGACTAGCAAATCTTATAGAGTTTACAATAAAAGAACAAAGATTGTCGAGGAAAGTACACATGTTATTTTTGATGAAGGCTATGATGGCTCTTCAAGTGATGGTTTTGCAGATCTGAATGTGAAGAAACATGAATCAGAAGACCAGACAAATCCAGAAAATGGTTCCAAGAATAACTTGCAGGAAAATAGAAGAAGTTTTCAAGGCCTTGAAAATAGGTCTCAAAGCCTTGAAACAGAATCTCAAGAAACACAAAGTGGTCAAGCCACAACATCTAGATCTCAAAGAAGTATTGTAAAGATTCCTGGAGAACCAGAACCCTGGAAACCAATAAAGAAGTTTAGATATCTATCATCTCATCCATCAGAAAACATAATCTCTGATCCATACACTGGTACACAAACCAAATCTCCATTAAAGATTGTGTGTGTGTTTTAATGCTTTTGTGTCTCTTGGAACCTAAGAGTGTGAAAGAAGCACTTCAAGAGGCAGACTGGATCATTGCTATGCAAAATGAGCTCAATGAATTTGAGTGGAACAAAGTCTGGAACCTTGTTCCTCCTCCCAAATATCATTGTGTAATTGGAACAAGGTGGGTGTGCAGAAACAAGCTGGATGAAAGTGACGCTCATCAAAAATAAAGCAAGGCTTGTAGCTCAATGCTACAACCAAGAAGAAGGTATAGACTATGAGGAGACTTTTGATCCTGTAGCCATGTTGGAAGCAATCAGAATCTTACTTGCTTTTGCATCTCATAAGAACATCAAACTTTTTCAAATGGATGTTAAGTGTGCATTTTTGAATGGCTATTTGCAAGAGGAATTTTATGTTGCTCAACCCATGGATTTTAAAATGATGAGTTTCCCAAATATGTTTATAAACTTGACAAAGCTCTTTATGGTTTGAAACAGGCTCCAAAAGCTTGGTATGAAAGATTTTCAAAGTTTCTACTTGAAAATGGTTTCAAAGAGGATTAGTTGATAAAAGTCTTTTCATAAAGACTCATGATAAAGATATTCTTATAGTACAAATATATGTTAATGATATCTTGTTTGGTGCTACTACTGACTCTCTTTCCAAATATTTTTCAAGTCTAATTAGGAGGGAATTTGAGATGAGCCTGATGGGAGAGTTGAATTTCTTTCTTGGAATTCATGTACAACAAATGAAGAAATGATTTTGTCTACATCAAAGTAAGTACATCAAAGATTTGCTGAACAAGTATAACTAGTCTCAATCCAAGGCTACCAAAACTCCCATGAGTTCCACACTATCCTTAGACATGGATCAAAATGGTAAGAGTGTGAATCAGAAAGAATACAGAGGTATGATTGGTTCACTACTCTATCTTACTGCAAGCAGGACATACATCATGTTTAGTGTTTGTATGTGTGCTAGATTCCAAGCTGATCCTAAAGAACCACACTTAGTGGTTGTCAAAAGAATTTTCAAATATCTCAATGGTACCAAAGACTTAGGGAGTTGGTATCCTAAACAGCATAACTTCTCTTTGTGTGGATATTTAGATGCTGATTTTACCGAATAAAAATTTGATAGGAAAAGCACTTCAGAGTGTCGCCAATGCCTTGGATCATCCATCATAAGATGGCATTTTAAGAAGCAAAATTCAGTGGCTTTATCAACAGCAGAGGCTAACAGAGTAGCTGGAGCTTGTTGCTCTCAAGTGCTGTGGATAGCTCAACAAATGAGAGACTTGGGATATGAATTCAGAGATATTGCTATCAAAGGTGACAACAATAGTGCAATTTCCATTAAAATGAATCCAGTTCAGCACTCAAGAACTAAACACATAGATTTCAGACATCATTTTATCAGAGATCATGTGGAGAAAGGTGATGTATCATTATCATTCGTGCATCCTAACATGCAGTTTGCATATATCTTCACTAAACCATTGTCAGAAGGTATATTCACTGCCCTGAGATTAGAACTGGGCATGTTAAACAAGGAAGCACTGGTTTAGGGGGAGTATCAGGTAAGGAATTATGTGTTTCAATGTTTTGGAAAGTTTTTCAAAGCCTTGAAAAGATCTTCAAAGCCTTGATCTTATTTGCTTTCAATACTACAGTTTTTCAAGGCCTTGAAATTCTTTTCAAAGATTTGAAAATAAACCTGTATACTATATAGTTAATGAATGGATCTACAATATTGGGTGTTATCTCTGTAGATAATTTCTTAATATTTTTTTATCTTCTAAAAAAAATCTTTTCTAAATTAGCATTATTTTATTTTCCTTCACACGTCACACAGAGTTTGAATTTCTCACGAAATTTCCTTCGTCAAATATTCAGGGAATATTCAGTTTCCTTTTCAAACTCAAACTCTTCAGAACTTATCTTCTCTCCTCTCTCTCTCCCTCTCTCTCTCTCTCTCTCGTTTCTATCACTCCTTCCTCTCTCTTCTAAAACCTCCCTTCCCTAATGGACTCACAGAGAAATTATGAGAGAATCAATATGTCTAGAGGCTCAAAGAAAAGTTCATGAAAGAAGAGAACATTTACAGAGGAAGAAGTCCAGGCATTAAGTGATGAATCCAGTTCCAGAACTCCCAGTGCATATTTGCCACTTTCTCATTCTCCAAAGAAGAAAGAAAGATAAGGAAGAGTAGACTGCTGATTCCAGCAAGAAGAAGAAGTCATATCCAAGAGTTGGTTCTGAAAAACAGAAGCGCATTCAGATTGGCAGCCCTTAAAAGGGCGAAGAAAAAGCTTCAGGAGTCAGAAAAAGGGAAGGAAAAGATCACCGGAAAGGAGATTCAGGAATCGGAGAAGGACACTGGTAAGGAACTTCAGATCTACACTGAGAAGTAATCCCCTTATGGTAAGAAATCTCTTTCTAGTAAGTGGTTTCTCAGTCACTCTGCAAAAAAGAATTGGTTAGATGGTTTTGCTTCAAATCATGTAGCCTACAAAGCTTAATCAGTACTAGCATGTTGAATGGTATGAATCAGAAATGCATAAAAAGGCTGAAATAAAGTTCTCTCTGGAGAATCCTAAACCCCTCAGAATTTGCATACCCTAGGCTTACCAAACTATTCTATTTGAACATAAAATAATAGAAAACCTTTGCCTTGACCATATCCTCTAAGGTTGCTGGTATTACCATGTAATTAGATCATTATGAGTTTTCTAATGTATTAGGTTGTCCAAAGAGGTACAACACAAAAAATCATCCTAGCAAGATTGATGCTTTAAAGTTAAGAAGAATTCTTTCTGCCTAATGTAACTACTACCTCTAACAGTTGACTCACTATGTGTTAACTATTGAAGCTAAGATTTTATTCACAGTTCTGAGGAGGTGTGTAGTACCTAAGGTTAATTCAAAAGCGTTACTGTCTGATAAGGTACTGTATTTGATGTGTCTGATTATGCATGGTTATGAAATTGATTTGCCAAGCATTATGATGGAGCATATGCTTTACTCCTGTACCAAGCAAAGGAAACATCATCTACCCTATGTCAACCTCCTCACACTCTTCTTTCAACACATTGAAATTTCTTTTGATTGGGAAGAGACAATCACCACTGGTTTTGGAATGCTTGGTGAAAAGGCTTTTCAAAGGGTTGGAATTGTGAAAACCAGTGAGGGATCATGGAAGCTCTACTCTAATCTGTGTGCTGAAGAGTTGCAGGGAAACAAGTTCCCTAAATCTAAATCTCTACCATCTACGTCAACCCTACCCACTCAATATTAGGACCAATTTATTGTTCTTCAAAGGTTAGACTTCATTGATAATGAGTTGGATGAATTGAAGCATGGTCATGATGAGTTGGGTACTGAGTTCATACAGATGAAGTATATGTTTGAGAGTGTCTTCAGAAGTATCAACCTGATCCATGTGGAAGAAGAAGTCTCACAGGCTACAGAAGGATCAAAGAAGGCAGGTTCTACAGCTGATTTGTTTGATGAACACAATACTGAGGATGAAGCTATGGATAAGGGTGTTGGAAAGAAGGTTTCTGGAGATACAGGTGCAGTTTCAAAGAATACTGGGGATGGGGAACAATATGAAGACAATGTAGACTCTAATATGCCTCTCAAAGAACTGAAACAAAATAAAAATAAAACAAAGGTTCCTACAATTGTGACTTCAGCAGAATTGTTTGAAGGTAATGTAGTTGCTGATGAGACTGGGGAAGAAGTAGCACATGAAAAGGAACATCAAGAGGATGAGGAAGATGAAGAAGAAAGTGATCAGGAGGAAGAGTTCTTTCAGTATTTCAGTTTCAAAAACAATGTGATCCAACATTTTCTTAACCTTCTTGATGAAAGTAAAAAATGGGGAGAAATTTAGGGGATACTTTAGTTTTTATCTGGTTTGGATGTGTAGCAGTTGGTTTTGTGAACTGCTTAAGTAATTTGTGGTAACTTAGTTGGTTTTTGATTCAACTACGACTTAGACTTTATAACTGTTAGATATTATATTTGATTTTGATCTTATATAAACTGTTACTATCAGGTTACCAAAGATTATTTTTTGCAGAAATATAGCTTGTACAGGATTATTGGTTTTGTATCTCATCAAGGGGGAGATTGTAAGTTCACATGCTGCTCTAAGTGAGTTTCAGGGCCTTGAAACTCATCTCAAAACTTTGAAAATTTCTGAGCATAAACTAAGGGGAAGTTTCTACTCCAAACCTCTTTAATCCCTCTGCACTTGATAGTGATATGCTGTATGATGAATGACAAACCTAATCTGATTATTTATTTCAATATTACTCTAAGTTATTTTGTTGGATTTGCTAGCTAACCTTGTGTATGCAGGTTTAGCAAGTTTCCTTATTTACTGGATTGTGTACTTGTAAATTGGGAGGCTGCAGATTGATCCTATTGTTATGAAATGATGTATGGACCTACCTTAAGTCTACAGATGGAAGATCAAATAAAAATCAGTGAGGAAATCAAGATGCTAGCCGTTGGAATTGAGCTGTTACGAGTCAAAGATCTCTGGAGAGTTTTTAGGAGATTCTATTTTGAAGATCCTCTAAATACTGCAATTCGAATCTCCAGTGCAAGAGACACAGTTAGAGAGAGACATACGAATACTGGGATTACATAACACTCTCACAATGATTGGAAAGTAACACTTAAGGAGATCAAACACTCATTTAATCCATTCCAGACCACTGAAGAACACTACAAGCTTCACAGCTTTACGGCATTCACAGTGTTCTTCATTTTCTGCTTTCATCTGTATATCATTTGTTTTACTACTTCTCATTTAATCTCGTGGTGTTGTTCAAAAGGAAAAACAAGAGATTCTTATCGGATCAGTTAGCTAGAGCCTGTACTAGATATGTTAGAGATAACCACAAGCTGTAACAAAGTAAGAGAAGTGTTTGTGTTTGAGATCTGGGGCTTAGCTTTTGATCAATAAGAAGTCTGTTGAAATCCTGCAGGTATTTAGATCCCTCAGGAGGAGACGTACGTCATTGAGGACTGAAATCCGTAAAATCATTGTGTTCTTTGCATTTACATTTCAGTTCTATACTATCTTATCAACTACTTCAAAACAGGTTTTTCAGTCAAGACCTTGAAAGGCATTTCAAGGCCTTGAAAAAGATCAGTAACTTTTCACTATTTTTTTTTGGTTTCAAGGGGTTGAATTTGAGCTCAGTGCCTTGAAATACTTCCTGATCTTCCAACTTTGTTTTTAAAACCACTATTTTGACAAAATTTTCCATACTCTATTCAACCCCCCTTTTAGAGCACAAATCCTGTATTAATTACCTACATACTGTCTTTCAAATACTTATATAAAGTACTTAATGCAAAATTGTTCAACGTCCACTGCCACTAATCGGCACAAACCATTACCAATGAAAGTGAACGTCTAACTATTTGTGTGATTATTACTAGGCAGTTTGAAATGTGAAACAGTCCCACTAGATCATGCCTCCGTCACCGGAACCTGTGGTGTGGAAAGAAAACACAAGACACCACATTTTGAAAATCAGCAACCAATACTGAGTGAGATATACCAAAGCATGTAAACACGAATAGGTATGACAAGTATTAACTCAAAATACTTAGTAAGAGTATTTGAAATAAAACATATCATAAACTTCTCAAGTTAACGAACACTTCATTTTCTTCCTTTATACTTGCCAAAAGAATTCCTTCCACAATCTCCTGTTAATATTTTCCAAGAAAGGAAGCATATACTTCAACAAACATCATGTTGTACTTTGTTATGTCATACAGAGAAGAGTAACACACATCATCTATAAAATAGCAACCTAGAATGTGCACACCCCCCAAAGACTACGCGCGGTAGCGAACCCGGGGCGAACCCGGGGCTCATTAACGACCGAGTATTATAAAACAAAGAAGCCCCGTGATTGTAGCCAACACGTCAACTGTTATTCGAGTGATCATATGCCAAATGATAAAACAAAGAAGCCGGAAGACCGAATTCAAACTGTCAACTACTATTATTTCACATTATTAATCTTCGTACAACTCTTTCCACTTTACGTCATTACGCATTAATACTTGTTCCATTAATTGCTCAAAAATAATACTTCAAGTAAAAATGAACTTCCATGTAAAGCATATAATATGAAACACATTTTAAGACGTATTAATAAACTCGCGTAGACATGAAAGAAGATAAAGTTCAAGGCTTGGCATATCAATTCACCTTGATTCACATGCAAAAAAAAAAAATTACTCCCGAGTAGTACTCGTTGTATCCTTCGTCAACGAACACGTCTCCTACATGTTAAATATGCACTAATAAAATCACAATACTACATATATACATAAACAATTCATACATGACATAATATTGTTCCTACTACGATGATTTTAATGTCTATAGGTCACCAGTAAATCCATGATCCAAAACACAATCCAATACTTGCTTCAAAAATCCCATACCCAATATGGAAATTACCTAACATAACTTCACTAATATATTCCTCCAACTTTCTAAACAGATCATGACTCAAGAATAGTCTTAGTGGATTAAAAACACTCTGAAAAAATAAGTCTAGTATCAAACGATTCAAATTTCGATGCTCGGATCAAAAGATATGCTCATTTTAACTTTCTAGTCACGGTTCCATCACTAATACGAACATTTCGGATTTTCACATAAACTAACCTCCAAAATATATAGTTAAGAGTCAATTACTTATTACCCGCGTCTAGTATAGGGTAATGATCCATGTAGCACCTGCATTTTTAAAATTCTCTTATTACCTCCTACAATTTATAATTGTTAGCAATTAACAACTGGGATAAATTCCGTCCAAACTTTTACCTTAGTTAACAGTTTTTAGGGGCAAAATGGTCCAGAAAAAAGATATGGACATTTTCTTATCCTTAATTTATTTCTTCATCTTTACTTTTCAACATGTGAAATTTTTGTAAGAAAAAGAAAATTCAAGAAGAATAGAAAGCAAAAACTAATGAAGAAAAAACTAGAAGGAAGAGAAAAATAAATAGAAATGCTAGAAGAAGATAAAGATGAAGTGGGCACAAATGATATGCTTTCTGTAGTTTGTAGACTTGAAGCTCTGAGTCTCCTTATTTTTCTTCTCTCTCTCTCAGTCAATTCAGTTTGTTTCCCGATCTCTGTCTCTCTCTCTCTCTCTCTGGCATTCCATTGCTCTCTTCTTCCCCATCTCTCGCTGACTTGGCTGGCGGAAGATTCGCTGGCTTCAGTGAATGATTACGACAAGGTATGCTTCTAATTGGTTTTCATGATTTCTCGGCGGGAGGTTACCTGCAGTTAGAAGCTGGACAAAAACATGGCTACGTTTTCCCAAAAAATCCAACGAAGAGAGCCAAATCCAATCTTTATGAGGGTGTTTCAACTTTCAATATTGTGGCTTTTGTGGGTGTTCTGTTTCTTCTTCTTCTTTTTCTTCTTCTTCTTCATCTTCTTCTTCTTCTTCTTCTTCTTCTTCTTCTTCTTCTTCTTCTTCTTCTTCTTCTTCTTCTTCTTCTTCTTCTTCTTCTTCTTCTTCTTCTTCTTCTTCTTCTTCTTCTTCTTCTTCTTCTTCTTCTTCTTCTTCTTCTTCTTCTTCTTCTTCTTCTTATTCTTCTTCTTCTTCTTCTTCAGATCTGTTTGTGTGTGTACGATATGCATATTGGTGGTATTAGTGGCTAGTGTTTTTGGTTTTAGATGATGGGAATGGTGGTGTTAAGGCGGCAGAGGGTGGGGATTTTACAGGAGATATTGCCGGATGTAAGTTCAACTCAGTTTCAAAGGCTTGAAATAGCTAGTTTATTACAAGGCCTTGAAACAGCTTTCAAAGCTTTAAAACTGACTATGCTTTATATGCATGATCTTAGGGGGTGTTTCTGATCTTGATTCAACTCCTAAACCACTGTGCTTGATCAGTTGTTATTTTATGATGAAATACAAAGTATTTTGACATTCTAAACTATGGTTAATCCATCTGTTTGACTAATTTTTGCAGGGATATACAATTGCCTATTTTGCAGAAATCAATTCCTAAACAGGAATGATGCATAAAACGAAACTAATCTGTAGATATGATTCTGTGGTGATTCAAATCTGATCCAGAACTTCCTAACTTACTCCTAAACAAAGTCAAGACAGTATCCTTGAAGATACTGAGCAACTAGCCGTTGGAGCAAGCTGTTAGAAGAGTCAAGAATTTGAAGCTAGTTTTATGGAAAGTTTGTTGAGAAGATTCTGAAGATCTTCAATTCAAACTGGGTGTTTAAAAGGAGAATTGCTGATGGAATTCGATGAAACCACACAAAAATTCACAGAGACACTCAAACACATTCAGGGATTGACAAGCAACAAAGAATCAGATCCATTTCTCTCAATCCAAGCATCTGAAGAAAACCGCATACTCATTGCAGACTTTGTTATAGTGTTCTTATTTTATGAGCTTTATTTGTATATCATTATGATAATACTTATAGTTCTTATTCACATGGATTTTTCAAGGTGAACAATAGAGAATTATTAGTTAATCAGTTAGCTAGCGCAGGTACTAGATAGGTTAGTGAGAACCACAAGCTGTAACAGAGTAAGGCATATCTCTGTGCTTGAGATCTATGGATTAGATTTTGATTAATAGTAAATGACTTGAAAATCCTGAAGGGAACAAGTCCCTGAGGTTGATACGTAGGTCCAAGTGGACAACACCTTATAAATCTTGTGTCTCTTGCATTTACTTTTCAGTTCAATACTTAGCTTATTTGCAGCAAACAAAACAGTTTCATTTCAAGGGTTTGAAACTCATTTCAAGGCCTTGAAACAGACTTATCTTTTCTACTTCAACTGTTTTCATTCCAAGCGCTTGAAACTCATTTCAAGGCCTTGAAATACTCTTTACTCATTATGAGTCTTTTTCAAACCACTCCTCTTGCAAGTTTAGCAAAAGTTGGCATACTCAATACAACCCCCCCATCTAGAGTATTGATCTTGTATTTCTTCCTACTGTACACCCCTTCACCAGATTCCAAGTTTGTTAGTGTTGGACAGATTCTGAGTTTGTTGGTGGTCCTGGTGGTGCAACAATGGTCCTTGTGGTGGTAATGGTGTTGTCAGTGGTTTTAATTTGGTGTTCATATTTTTTGTAAGTTGATAAAATTACCCCTAAATGTACGTTAACTAACACAAAATTTTGGACAAAATTTATCTCATTTTTAATCTCAAACAATGATAAATTGTAGGTGGTAATAAGAGGGTTTTGAAACTAGAGGTGGTACATGGATCATTACCCTGTACTGGAGGTGGGTTATAAGTAATTGACCCTATAGTTAATCGTCATGTCTTCAATCTAACTTCATTATTAAATGATTAAAAAATTCAAATCAAGTTATTATCCACATACTAGGATTATCAAATCACCCAAATCCACCAATTAAACATCTCTTCCATAATTAGGGTTTTGCCCAAAAACTATGAACACAAATAATATCAACACTCGATTATTAATCCTACAACTTCATGAATGATGAGACTAAAAATATGAATATAAAAATTAAAGTATGGAGATAAATAATAAAACTAGGATTTTGATTCATATGCCGGTAACAAAATAGTAACAGTGATCTCAAAGATATAACTGAAAATCAAAAGTCACAAGACAATAGCTTGGGTAAGTGATACACAAAAGTATCATGTTCTTAGGGTTTGTGATAGTAATTCTAGACCCTATAAAGTCTCCACACACACACGAATAGTGGTTTTTTAACCCAACACACACACTTTAAATATCCTTCCTTAATTGATTGATTGAATAATAATAAAAGACTACAATGCTTAAATAGATAAACTAGTAACCCTAACCTAACCTAGAACTAACGGGCCTACTCTACAGGCCAACTAAATAAATGATTATCATTAAATAACTGATAAATAAATAACTAAATAATATTGATACGTGACCCGTATCAGTAAGAGTCACCTTTATCGTGATCATCATAGAGAATAGAGAGAGTTAAGATTGAGATCAAGAGATTAAGAGAATATAAGATAAATAATTTACCAAAATAAAGAGAAAAACGAGAGCCAAAGGAGGCCGACGGCCGTGGCGGCGTCGGATCCAAGGCACGGGAGAGAGAGAGAGAGGCATGGGTAGGAGATTAAGAAAAAGAAAAGAAAAGAAATAGAGAAGAAGAAAAATGAAAAAAAAAAGAACAAGAGTAAGAAAAGGACTCTAGGGTTTTTGGAAACAATTCCATTATCAACTAAACTAATTCGATTAGTCCAAAACAACTTTATATCACTTCTCCAAAATTTCTCAACTACTAACTAATTCACAATAACTCCCCCAAAATACTTTTTACTCATAACATCTCCCCTCAAAGTCTTTTAAATACTATTTCAATCGTATAACGAAAAAAGGAGTATTTTGTTTCCCCCCGAGAGTATAGTTGAGGCTCTCAAGTGGTCACAACTAACCATAGGCTGCCACTTTTTATAAATATTTTCATAAAGACCACCAGCAGCTCATTGATAAGTTTTCAGCATTTTGTTTTCCGAGTGTAGACAGTGCTGACTGAATTAGGAAGGGGAACGTGAGACACTGACGGATTGTGGTCGGCCACTTAGTTCCTAGGGCTAGGTGGACCATTGAGATCCTAGAGGCTTGGGTTGTGGGGCTCTTGCCCCATAATTTTGTTGAGTTTTAGGTCTGTAAGATGACCCTGTCTTTTGCGAGGGTATCTGATAGACATCCTGAAGCGGTTTTACTTTTACTCCTGATCTAGGTTTGATGAGGGGAAGAAAAAATCTGCGTGTCATAGATTTCTGTTCATGCACTTGCCTAAAAAGTACGGAGCGGTCGTACTTCCTAAGGAGAGAGACCTCAAACCCCTAGCCAAGAGGGTCTTTAAGAATATCATGGATCCATTGAGGGACATTGATAACTCATTATTTGGATTTATATTTCTTAGTTAATACACTAACATTTGCATGATTTTGATGAGTTAATATGAGCTTTAGGCCAATTCTTGTGAAGAATAAGCTTGTTGTGATTTATTGCTGGTCCGGGCGTTTCTATGCGTTTTTAGATGTTATTTGTCACATGATCGCTTGGTATGCTTTTTTTAAGTTGTCATGATAGTAAAGGATGCTAAACGATTTCTAGGAGGCATGAAACGAACTTCTGAAGATGAGAATAGCCCGGGAATGGCCAAGGAGAATGAATAGAAGAGAGGTTAAAGGAGCAAAAGTGACCAACCTTTATTATTTGCATAATATCTTGAGTTCTACAAAGTCTGGTACAGTGAGACCGGTGGAAAATGAAAGTAGACTCAAATATATTTACAAGGGTAGGTTACATAAATCAATCAAAGGCAGGACATCAAAGATATGGTCCGTCGAAGACGACACAAGAACGAAGAAGAGCTGGTGAAGTTACACTGGACCAGTCTTCACCCTTTGTGAAATATCTGAATCTACATAGTGAATTTTGGAGCAAGTCCTATGCCACTAGAAATTAGACATTCAGGGATTTCGAACAATAGAAGATAGGACCAAACCGGAGTCCGGATGTGGGAGAAAAGATCGGCGCAAGATGAGCTTATGAATTATGTCCGAGAATTACAAACTAGAGGGACTGAATTGCAAATTCGGCCAAAATAGTTAGAAAATTGTTCCCAGGCCTATCTATCACGACTTTTAGACTTTTATGGCGTATTAGGCTGCCGAAGACAAGTTAGAACACGTTGGAGGAAGGCTTGGAGCTTGGAGCACATCGTTGGAGTGAGGATTTCATCGTTTGATCTATTTTATCCTTCTTTTTTGTTTTTTCTCATGATTACACAAAACTTCGTCTTTGTGATTATGAGTATAAGTAGCTAAACCTATTAGATTAGGAAACATAGTTTGGGGTTAGGGTTTTTCTTTTGATTTATGGGTTTTATGAGATTGTGATTTACGTTGATGAGACTTAATTGTTGCGACTTACCTTGTTATGTTTGTCTCATGCTCATAAATTTTATCTAGATAATAGGAGACCTCTTGTTAGCTAGAATTTAATCAATAATCGTTTGGTGAATCGATGATTGTTGGTCAGAAAATTGAAACATTCACCTAATAGAATCGTGTAACTCGGTCACGTTAATTGGGAATATAGAGTAGAATTCATCGTTTAATGCACGTTTAGGGTAATTAGAGCTTGGTAACTCGGTTTTAATTAACCCTAGAAGTAGTATAGTTTCTTGATAAATCGACAGTTGATTATTTCTCGTTTGAGAATTACTTCGCAACAATATTTCATGAATCATAAAACACAATCAATAGTGAACCGTAGTAACCCCCAAATGAGGTGTCCTGATATCTTCTCGTACTTGAAGTTTCACTCAATTTAATCTTTTTAATTAACAGTTCTTCATATTTTATTAACTTATGTTAGTAGTTAGATAAAAATTAATCTCACATTAAGGTTAAAATATAATTAATTAACGAAGTCCTTTGGGCGGCAAACCTGAATTTACCAGAATTATGACTACACGCGACAGTCGTGCACTTGTGGTCGAGACGTGTCAGACATAGTTTTGAGGAAGGAGGGGACTAGTTCTAAGCACCCCGAGCCAGGTCTAGGAGAAGAGCCTCTTCGTCTGGTGCTCCATCGACCTTCGGTTCCACCACCGACTGTACCCCCACCTGTCAATGAGCGTGGACAGTCTAGTGTGACCATGGAGGATATGATGAGAGAGATGCGTCTAACCTTGACCATGAATTTGAATTCCCAATCTAGGGCTATTGACACGGTAGCTGAGAGGGCCACCCGACAGTTTCAACATTTGTGCAGTAGCATGCACAAACTAGGTCGGGGGTTACGAAAAGGGAGTCTGCATCAGCATATGAAAGACCAATAGATAGAGACTTTGGTCACCCACGCGGGGGTCCTAATAGATCAGTTGGACCGCGAACAGAGGCAAGACGTTGGTGCCTATGATTATTAGTCTTATGCATATTCCAAAGACCATGGGAACGACGAAGACGAGGATTCGTCTAAGTAGATTCGCCGCCCCTTGCATTTGAATGCCGAGTCTTCTTACTTGATCTCTACATTGGTTAAGGACAACGAAGCATTGAAGTGTGTGTGTGTGTGGGGGGGGGGGTTGGTTTCTCAACCTTGATTAGCCAATCCGTGTCTGCATTAACCAGTTACATAGAGGATGTTTGTGTAGCATTGTGAGTCAGTACATGTGTTTCGTGTGGTGTTCATATATATATATATATATATTATCGTATTGTTTTGTGATCGACGTGTTTGCATTTATTTCAGTACGTTTATTTATTGATTCCACCTTCCCGTACTTAGTTCGTATCGAGTCTTCTTTCGAGCAGTCTTGCATATAGTTTACGAATTATTCGAAAAAATAATAATATAAACAATTGGAAAATCAAAAGAAATAAATAAAAAAGAATTGAGAAAGAGCAAAGGAAAAGACCACGAACGTGGAGAGAGCTCAGTGATGAAGTGAAGGGAGTGTCATGTAGCACTGCGTTGGTGTGTGGAAACCGAGAAAGCAAATACACAAGTTGAGACCCCTTAGAATGCGTAGAGAGAATTCGTAACTCGCGTGACGAAGCCATTTTAACATAACCTGAAAATTCAAATCTGAAAAGTGTGGGCTGTATTTTTGAGACAAATATTTAGCCGATAGTGCATGACCACCCGTCTTAGGTAGTCGACAACCCCTCCTCGTATTAGCTACAAAACATCTATGCGAGTGAGTATTTGGGGATCCACTGGTCCCGTGTCACAAATTAGGTCCACTTGGTTATCCAAGTTGATCCTAACTACCCCTTTTATTCAGAGCCCTTCCGCCTATGAGACATTCTTTGTGACTGCAATCACTTGAGTAATTTTTCCTTTTCGTACGAGTCATGACAGAGGGAGTGAGTGAGGGAGGTTAGATGAGGGAGTGAGCTTCATAATATATCTTTGTGGATTTCACATTCTTTTTGCTTTTCGAGGGATGTGAGGGTGAGTGTGAGATGGCTAGCACACTTCAGTGTGGCGGTGAATCGTGCCCTACATCACGATCACGAGGAGGCAAAATCCATTGTTCGAGACATTTTTCCGCACTGCTAGGGTGGTTAACTTATGTAGGTTCAATGCAGGTTCAAGACTTGAAATACATTGTCTATTTGAAGGCCTTGAAACAGCTTTCAAAGCCTTGAAACTAACTGAGCTTTATATGCATGAACTTAGGGGGAGTTTCCGTATTTGATTCAACTCCTAAACCCATATGTGATTAGATGATACTTGATGATGAAAGACAAAGTATTTTTACACAGTTTACAGGATCTAACTTCATCTGTTTGACTCATTTATGCAGGGATGTTGTGTTTCCTATTTTATAGGAACCTGTTTCCTAACTTATGTTTTGCAGGAATGGAAACTACTTGATGACTTGATTATGTGATTGATTTCCTATGAAAGCCTCTCAACAGAATTCCAACAAGATCAAATCAATATCTTGGAAGATACTGAACTACTTGCCGTTGGGAGAAGCTGTTAGAAGTGTCAGGATTTGAAGCAAATATTCTGGAAAGTTTGTTGAGAAGATTATGAAGATCTTCCATTCAAACTGAGTGCTTAAAAGGAGAATTGCTGAAGAAATTTGAAGACACAACTACAAAGACAATTGGCAGAGACAATCAAAACACTCAAGGATTGACAAGCAACAGAAAAGCAGATTCATCTCTATCAACCCAAGCATCAGAAGAACACTGCACACTCACTGCAGTTTCATTTCCTGTGTTCTTCTTTTCTGAACTTCATTTGTATATCTTTTAGATAATACTTCAAGTTCCCACTATCAAGGATTGTTCAAGGTGAACAATAGATAATTCTTAGTTAATCAGATAGCTAGAGCAAGTACTAGATAGGTTAGTGAGAACCACAAGCTGTAACAGAGTAATGTATCTCTATGTGCTTGAGATCTAGGGCTTAGATGTGGATTAATAAGAATTGTGTTAAAAATCCAGGGAGAAGATCCCTGAGGTAGAGACGTAGGTCCAAGTGGACTGAACTCTATATATCCTGTGTCTCTTGCATTTATTTTAAGATGCATACTCAGAACTTTTGCAGCATTCAAAACAATTTCATTTCAAGGGTTTGAAACTCATTTCAAGGCCTTGAAATGGACTTATTTATTTCATACTCTAACTATTTTCATTCAAAGGGATTGAAAATCCTTTCAAGGCCTTCAATCTCTTTACAAATCTTTTGAAACCACTATTCTTGCAAAGTTATGAAAAAGACTACATACTCTATTCAACCTCCCTTCTTCTAGAGTATTGATCTTGTATTTCTACCTACTGTACACCCCTTCAATTGGTATCAGAGCTCGTATCACTGCATAGATTTAACCATCTTGTGATTATGAGTACTGTAGGTGATGGTGGTTTCTCACAGGGAAGAGCTCTCTTCTATGGAGACAATTTTGTCCACTGGAAAACCTTGATGAAAATTTTCATCATTGATCAAGATATGGAACTCTGGACTATCATTCAGAATGATCCTCACACTTTCTACACAGAGAAAGATGGGATTAGAACTACCAAATCTGAAGACTCTCTCTCCTCTTCTGAGTTAGAACAATTTTCAAAATTTTTAAAGCTATGAATCTCTTATATTTTGCTTTGAGTGAAAATGATTTTAACAGGATCTCAGGTTGCAAGACTGCCAAGGAGATCTGGGATAAGCTTGTGGTAAATCTTGAAGGAACCAGCCAAGTCAAGCAAACCAAGATCAACATATATCTCAGGAAATATGAGCTATTCAAGATGAATGGAGATGGGTTAATCGGAGACATGTTCAAAACATTCACTGACATTGTCAACAACCTTGATTCATTGGGAAAACACATTTCTAATGAAGAAAAGGTTAGAAAGATTCTGAGAAGTCTTCCAAAGGCAAAATGGGAACAAAATGCTACTGCTATTGGGGAAGCT
The DNA here is from genome assembly GCA_023055425.1 of Linanthus parryae. Taxonomy (NCBI): domain Eukaryota; kingdom Viridiplantae; phylum Streptophyta; class Magnoliopsida; order Ericales; family Polemoniaceae; genus Linanthus; species Linanthus parryae. Next base: position 3,829,153 of record JALGPY010000015.1, read on the forward strand.
AAAGACCTCTCATCACTTCAACTTCATGACCTACAAGGGAAGCTCCTCACACATGAAATATCCATGAATTAAGTTGATGGAGAACTACCAGAAGGTGTCAAGAATCTAGATCTTAAGGCAAAGGAGAATGAGCCATTTCAAAGCCTTGAAGCTGAAGATGATAATGAAGATCCAATTGCCTTGATCTCCAGAGGCTTGACCAAATTTCTTAAAATGAAGAAAAGCTTTGGAAACAAGTACTTCAACAGATATAGACATAGATCCTCCAGTAGCAATGACTACAAAGGTAAATCTTCTTCACACGGTAATAAGCCTAAAGTCATGAATTTCTTTGAGTGTGGTGATGTATTAACTTGATCAGAGACTGTTCACACAAGAAAAGCAAGAAATTTCAGAAGAAAGATCATGATAGAAGAAAGAAAGCTATGATAGCTTCATGGAGTGATTCAGACACATCAAGTGACTCTGAATCTGAAGAAGAACATGCCAATCTATGCTTTATGGCCAAGCATGATGAAAGTTCTGAGAAGAACATTGAGGTAATGGTAAACTGCTTACTTTCAAAACCAACAGAAGTACTCTCTGATTATCTTAGAACAATGCTTTTAAATGAATAGGAATATCCGAAAGATTTTAGAGTTTTGAAAGAGAAAGTTCATGAACAAGCTAAAGAGAACTTACATCTTGTTTGCCTGAATCAGAATCTTGAAATCTCTCAGAAGAAAACTGACAGTGATTTCAAGGCCTTTTAAAACCAATTTCAAAGCCTTGAAAACACAAGTCGAGGAAGTAGTCACTGAGAACTCTCTCTTGAGTGACAGCACTGTTAATATAAGACATCAAGTTGATGAATTGGATAAACAAAAGACTACTGTAGCTGAGAAACTTCAAGAATCTAAATTGGTCAAAACAAAACTTGCAGGCTGAGAACACAACTTGAACTTGATTCTTGGAGGTAGCTTAAATTCAGTTCACAAAAATAGTATTGGATAAAATCCAAATTTTCCAAGAAAGAGTAATACCAGATTTGTGAAAGCTGGAAGCAAAACATATCCCAAGTTCAATTACTGCAGTAAGGTTGGTCATGTTAAGATGACTTGTCCTTTTAGAAGAAGAGACCCTCACATAATGACTAACACTTTTCCCTTCCAACTCAAAGGACAAGTTAGACATATTTGGGTTCCTAAAGGGGTTAGACCACCTAACATGGTTGACCATGAATATGAATCTAAATTCAGCACTTGGTTTTTACAGCTGGGTAAGGCAGTGAATGGTGTTTGCAAGATTTCACCAAGATCAAAGAGCAAAAATGGTTTGTGGATAGTGGTTTCTCAAGACACATGAGTGGAAAGAGATATCTATTCTCATAACTGAAAGAGCAATAAGAACTGAAAGAGCAATCAGAAGGATCGGATACACTTCTTTTTTTGAAATAAGGATCGGATACACTTGGTAACAAAGGAAAATGCAACATTCTTGGTATTGGTAAAGTTGGTACAAATTATGAAAATTATATTTTTGATGTATATCTAGTTGATCGCTTGAAATTTAATTTGCTTAGTTTATCTCTGCTTTATGACAATGGCAACAAGGTCATTTTTGATAAAGAGAAGTGTGGTGCAGGATGAGAAGTCTGGCAACTGCATCCTCACAGCCTCTAGATCAAACAATGTTTATACTTTCCAAAATAACAAGGTTGCAGGTGAAAACTTGAAGTGTCTCAAGGCCTTGAAAGAGGATTCAAAGCTTTGGCACAGAAATTTGGGACATATTAGCTTGCATACCTTGAACAAGTTATTCTCCAAGAACTTAATAAGAGGCTTACCCTCTATCAAGTTCAGAGATGAAGAAGTATGCAAGGCATGTGCACAAGGCAAGCAAACTAGAAGCTCATTCAAGCCAAAGAACTCTGTAAGTACTAATATACCCATTTAACTATTGCATATGGATCTCTGTGGTCCTATGAGAACTCCAACTCCAAAGGGTAAGAAGTACATGCTTGTTACTGTAGATTATTTATCTAGATATACTTGGGTTATGTTTCTTAAGGAAAAATCTGAAGCTCTCACTGAATTTTCAAAGCTTTGTAGAGAACTGCAAACATTGAAAAACCTACCTATTGCTTCAATTAGAAGTGATCATGGTAGAGAGTTTGATCAACTTGAGTTTGATGTATTCTTTTCTAAGCATGGCATCTTTCACAACTTTTCTGCCCCTAGAACTCCTCACTAGAATGGAGTAGTTGAAAGAAAGGACATGAATCTTGAAGACATGTCAAGAACAATGCTTCTGGAAAAAGGGTTGCCAAAGTATTATTGGGCAGAAGCTGTGAATACAATAAACTATATTCTTAACAGGTGCTTCATCAGACCTATTCTGAAGAAGACTCCTTATGAGCTGTTCAAAGGAAGAAAGCCAAACATTTCTTACTTCAAACCATTTGGTTGTACTTGTTTTGTCCACAATAATTGTAAGGACAATCTTGGTAAGTTTGATGCAAGAAGTGATGAAGGTATTCTTCTTGGCTATTCACAGACAAGCAAAGCCTATAGAGTTTATAATAAGAGAACCAAGCTTGTTGAAGAAAGCATTCATGTTATTTTTGATGAAAGCTATGATGGTTCTTTGAGTGATGGTTTTGCAGATCTCAATCTGAACAAACATGATTCAGGTACTGAAGAAGAATCCTAAAAAGGATCCAAGGAATTGTCACAGGAACAAGAGAAGCATTTTCAAGGCCTTGAAACTAAGGTTCAAAGCCTTGAAACAGAATCTCCAATGAAGACACCAGAACAAGCTACCACTTCAAGTTCTCAAAGACTTGAGAAGCAAACTGCAGAGCCTGAACCATGACACCAAGGAAGAGATTTAAATATCTCTCATCTCATCATGCTGATAACATTATCTCTAATCCAACCACTGGAACACAAACCAGATCACAGTTGAAGAATCTTTGTACTTTTAATGCTTTTATTTCTCTTGTTAAGCCTAAAACTGTAAAGGAAGCATTACAAGAAGCAGACTGGATTATAGCAATGCAAAGTGAACATAATGAGTTTGAAAGGAACAAGGTCTGGAATCTAGTTCCTCCACCAAGAAATTAGTCTGTCATTGGCACCCGATGAGTATTCAGAAACAAGCTAGGTGATAATGGAAAGGTAATCATGAACAAAGCTAGATTGGTAGCTCAAGGCTATAATAAAGAAGAAGGTATTGACTTTAAGAAACATTTGCTCATGTTTCCAGGTTAGAAGCAATTAGAATTCTACTTGCATTTGCATCTCACAAAAATATGAAACTATTTCAAATGGATGTAAAGTGTGCTTTTCTAAATGGCTATCTGCAAGAAGAAGTTTATGTTTCTCAACCTCCAGTTTTTGAAAATGACAAGTTTCCAGATCATATTTACAAACTTGACAAAGCTCTTTATGCTTTGAAACAAGATCCAAGAGCCTGGTATGAAAGATTGTCAAACTTTCTACTTGAAAATGATTTCAAAAGAGGATTAGCAGACAAGACCCTTTTCATAAATACTCATGAGAAAGATATCCTTGTAGTTCAAATTTATGTTGATGAAATTCTGTTTGGAGCTACTAATGATCTTCTATGCAAGGAATTCTCAAGTGTTATGAGCAGGGAATTTGAAATGAGCTTGATGGGAGAATTAAATTTCTTTCTTGGACTTCAAATTCATCAGATGAAGAAGGGAAAATTCCTACATCAAAGCATATACACAAAGGAATTGCTAAGCAAGTATAATATGTCTCATTCCAAAGAGATTAAGATCCCATGAGTTCTACACATGCAGCTAGTAGAACAAATATCATGTTCAGTGTGTGCATGTGTGCTAGATTTCAAGTTGATTCTAAAGAATCACACTTGACTGCAGTTAAAAGAATTTTTAGATATCTCAATTGTACCAAAGACTTAGGGCTTTGGTATCCTAAACATTCTAACTTCTCTTTGTGTGTCTATTCAGATGCTTACTTTGCAGGATATAAAGTTGATAGAAAGAGTACATCAAGATTCTGTCAATTTCTTGGATCATCCTTAATCAGCTGGCATTCAAAGAAGAAAAACTCAGTTGCACTATCAACAGCTGAAGCTGAACACATAGCAGTTGGAGCTTGCTGTTCACAAGTGTTATGGATAGCAAAACAAATGAGAGATATTGGATTTGATTTCAGAGATATACCTATCAAGTGTGACAACACAAGTGCAATATCAATTACAAAGAATCCTGTTCAGCATTACAGAACAAAGAATATTGATGTTAGACATCACTTCATCAGAGATCATGCTGAAAAAGGTGATATTGTTCTTGAATTTGTTTCTACTAACTTGCAATTCGCAGAAATCTTCACTAATCCAATGCTAGATGAGAGATTCTCAGCCTTAAGATTGGAATTGGGCATGCTAAATAAGGAAGCATCGGTTTAGGGGCAGAATCAGGTAAGTTTTATGTGTTTCAAAGGTTTGAACTCATTTTCAAAGCCTAGAAAATCCTTTCAAAGCTTTGAGTATATGTGCATTACATCATACAACGTTTCAAGGCCTTGAAATCCTTTCCAAAGCCTAGAAAATAAGGATGCATGCTAGATAGTCATTAAAAATTGGATCTTTCAATATTGGGTGTTATCTTTGTAGATAATTGCTCAATGTTGCCCCTCAATTTTTCAAATACCTTAGCCAAAATAGTATTGTATCTTTTATTTCCAATGGCACACACAAATTTTGAATCTTTTTTATTCATATGATCTTCAAATATCAGAAAGAATATTGAGTTTCGTTTTCAAACTGAAACTATCTTCTATTTATCTCCTTATTTCTTTCTCTCCTTCGTATCTATCCTACCTCTCTATATTCTTCCCCAAACCCTAATGAGAACCAGAAGTGCCTCTAACAGAATCAAGAATGGCTGGTGGTTCAAAGGCTGCAACAGAGAAGAAAAGAAAGACCACTGTGGAAGAGGTTCAGACCATTAGCGGTGATTCCAGTTCAAAAACCCCTACTGAAGAAGACATAGCACCTCCTCCTCCAAAGAAGAAGGCCAAGAAAGATGAGACACCAGTGTCCAGCAAGAAGAAGAAGAAGAAGGCAGTGGAGTCTGCACCAGAAAAATAGAAGGGAGTTCATATTGGTAGCCCTAAGAAGACAAAGAAGAAGGCTGACAAAGAAGACAAGGGAAAGGAAAGGTAAATGTTACAGATGATGAACCAGATGAGAACATTGAGAAGGAACTACAGATCTATTCAGAGAACAAGAAATCCACTAGTAAGAAATCAGCCCCTGATAGTACATGGTTCATTACTAATGTTGCTAGAGGTCAGTGGCTAGATGGATTTGCTTGTAGGTCAGTTGAATTATGTAGTTTGATCAGTATGCCTATGTTACATGGTATGAATCTGGAGTGTATCAAAAGAAGAAAATCTCTCTTTAGTTTATTCTAGATCCTCTAGAGTTAGCTTACCCTAGACTCACCAAATTCTTTTACCTAAACATGAAACAACTCTAAAAAATTGCAAATCTAGTGATTCAGACTAAGGTTGTTGGTATTGACATAGAACTAGATCACTATGAGTTTGAAAATGTTCTAGTTTTTCCCAAGAGATATGACACCAGTAACTACCCTCCTAAGAGTGAAGCCCTGAATCAAGCAAAATAAGAGTTCTTTCTACCAAATACCCCTGCCTCGTCTAAGCAGTTAACACACTCTGTGATAGCTGTTGAAGACAAAGTTTTGTTTACTATATTGATGAGATGTGTGGTACCTAGGGAACACTCAAAGGAACTGGTAACTGATAGGGTGTTGCACTTAATGTATTTGGTTATGCATGGTTATGAAATTGATTGTCCAAAGCTTGTGATGGAAAACATGCTATACAGCCAAACCAACCAGAGAAAACACCCTTTACCATATGCCAACATGCTCACCTTATTCTTCCAACACTTTGAAATTTCAACTGATAGGGAAGAATCAGTTACTACTGGATTTGGTATGCTTAATGAGAAGGCATTTGAGAAGATTGGTGTGGTGAAAACCAGTGCTAAGATTTAGAAGCTATACTCAGATTTGACAGAGGAAGATTGGGCTCCATGAAATTTCTCAAACCTAAATCTCTGAATCCCACTTCAAGCCAAACCTCTCAGTCTCAAGACAAACCCTGGACTCTCCAGTTGCTGAAAGAACTTCAGATGGACATTGATGAAGTAAAGGAGAATCAACATGGGTTTGAAACTGATCTCAGACAAGTGAAGTACATGGTTGAAAACATGTTGAGGACCATGACATTGTTTGATGTGGCTGAGGAAGTGTCTCAAGCTGAAAAGAGTACCAAAAAGGATGAATTAACAAAGGATCTACCAGTGAACATTCAACTCAGGATGGGGCTGCTCAGGTCAAGGATAAAGGCAAGCAGGTGGCTGTTGAAAAAATAGATGAAGATCAAGATGAAGACAGTACAGATTCAGGAGCACTGTAATATACCTCAAGAAGAAGAAATCTAAAAAGCCCTGTGTTGCAGAGATTGTGACTGCTGTTGATTTGTTTGAGGGAAAAGGTGAAAAAGTTGATGATGTGGCTCAACAAGAAGACGAAGAACAGGATGATGAGGGAGATAGTCAGGAAGAAGATGCAGAGCAGCAACGAGATGAAGACCCTAACTCTTAACTCTTGCCTACTCTTTCTTCTCTTTTTTAAGGCCTTGAACCCCTTTCCAAAGCCTTCAAAATTTTAGTTCTTTCAAAATATTCTTTTAATTTTTTTTCCAAAGACTGATCCAACATATTCTCATTACTTTTTTATGAAAGTCAAACAGGGGGAGAAATATAGGGTATTAAGTATTAATTTTTTTGGTTAGTGACCTGGTTTTGGTCAGTAGGGCTACCTGAAACAGTGTTGTTATTTGCTATTTTCAGTTTGTTTAATAAGTTGGATCTTTTGGACATTATGTGTTGACGTTATATGATTTATTCTGCTATGTGCTAATGAGTATTTGATGCAGAATCACAGTATCAAACAAGTTGGAAGATTGTGGTTTTGTCTTTCATCGAGGGGGAGATTGTAAGTTCAATGCAGGTTCAAGACTTGAAATAGATTGCCTATTTCAAGTCCTTGAAACAAATTTCAAAGCCTTGAAACTGACTGAGCTTTATATGCATGAACTTAGGGAGAGTTTTTGTACTTGATTCAACTCCTAAACCCATGTGCATGATTAGATGATACTTGATGATGAAAGACAAAGTATTTTTACACAGTTTACAGGATCTAACTTCATCTGTTGGACTCAATTATGCAGGGATATTGTGTTTCCTATTTTATAGGAACATGTTTCCTAACTTATGTTTTGCAAGAATGGAAACTACTTGATGACTTGATTCTGTGATTGATTTTCTATGGTTTAAGGCCTCTCAACAGACTTACAACAAGATCAAATCAATATCTTGGAAGATACTGAACTACTAGCCGTTGGGAGAAGCTGTTAGAAGAGTCAAGATTTGAAGCAAATATTCAGGAAAGTTTGTTGAGAGATTCTGAAGATCTTCCATTCAAACTGGGTGCTTAAAAGGACAATTGCTGAAGAAATTTTAAGACACAACTACGCAAACAATTGGCAAATACACTCAAAACACTCAAGGACTTAAAAGCAACAAAGAAGCAAATTCATCTCTATCAATCCAAGCATCAGAAGAACGCTGCTCACTGCAGTTTCATTTCCTGTGTTCTTCTTTTCTACACTTCATTTGTATATATTTTAGATAATACTTCTAGTTACCATTTTCAAGGATTTTTCAAGGTGAAAAATAGAGAATTATTAGTTAATCAGATAGCTAGAGAAGGTACTAGATAGGTTAGTGAGAACCACAAGCTGTAACAGAGTAAGGTATCTCTCTGTGTTTGAGATGCAGGGCTTAGCTGTGGATTAATAAGAATTGTATTGGAAATTCTAAAGGGATAAGATCCTTGAGGTAGAGATGTAGGTCCAAGTGGATTGAACTCTATATATCCTGTGTCTCTTGCATTTATTTTTGAGTTGCATACTCAGAACTTTTGCAGCATTCAAAACAGTTTCATTTTAAGTGTTTGAAACTCATTTCAAGGCCCTGAAATAGACTTATTTATTTCATACTCTAACTGTTTTCATTTCAAGGGCTTGAAAATCATTTCAAGGCCTTGAATCTTGAAACTCATTTCAAGGCCTTGAATCTCTTTACAACTCTTTTAAAACCACTATTCTTGCAAAGTTTGGCAAAAGACTGCATACTCTATTCAACCCCCCCTCTAGAGTATTGATCCTGTATTTATACCTACTGTACACCCCTTCAACTTATTTGCATTGGAGAGCGTACCGTGAATTTACGTTCATCATTCAGTATTGAGGAGAATATGATGGGTAATGGCACGCGTTCATGTTATTCATTCAACTACTTTAAGAGAGAATGAGCTTTCATCGAGTGTGGGGGTGGCATTTATGTCACATATTCATCATGTTTTACAATCCCCCCACCACCACATTTAACAAGATTTTTGTTAGACTACCCGGACTTACATTTTTCATTTATATTGTATTTATGCCCCTCATTTTGAAACAAATAGAAAAAAAATAAAAAGGAAAGAGAAGTGAAATTTTGAGGAAAGAGAAATGAAATTGAATAAAGGGTGCTTGAGTATTTATCTTTATTTTAACTTTTCTATAAAATTCCAAGTAGGAGCGTTGGATACTTATACTTCTTCACGTTAGTGGCCTCCAGAACGAAGTTACACCGGTGGTGAGGGAAGAGGGCCAGAGTTGTGAGATTTGGGCTTGGTATTCGTTCATTGTGGTGAGGGAATGTGAGAATGGGTTTGGTGAGATTTGTCACGTAAGTAGGACCGCGCTTATAAAAAGCCGATCCTACTATGCCGAAGCCTTCATCAAATTTAACCCACTCAGATTCAACAGCTTGGATGGTTTATTAGGCTAGGCTAGGACGTCTATGAATTCTATCAGCACACCCGGAAGGTTAGTCAGTTTTAGAGAGAGGTGTTAAACTCTCTATGCTCTCTGAGTGGCTTTCGAGTATGAGAAGAGTACGACTCGCTTGGTTTGCACATTTTTACGTGGTGTGTTATGCGATTCGAGAGTACTGAGAGCTTGATGACACGCTGATAACTCCCATTTATGAGTTATCTATGAGCTTATAGTATAATTTAATAAGTTGAGTTTCCATAAGATTGAGCACGTTTTATCCGACGAAGCCTCTATAGTATGAAAAAGATGAGTTTGAGCTTAATTGTGGAATCCGGGCGTTTTCATGCATAAATATATATTAAATGACATGTATAATCGCTTGGTATAGTTGTTCATGTTGTTTTTACAGGAATGGATGCTTAGCGGTTGATTTGAAGCATGAAACGAACTTCGGAAGCAACGGGAGCTAAAGCGGAGTAAAGAGACGCAAAGTTGGAGAAGCTAGAATGACCAGTCTCCACTATTTTGATCATATCTTGAGTTCTATAATGAATTTTGGAGTTATACCGGCGGCAAATGAAAGTAGACTTCAAGAGCTTTCCAACGATAGGTCACGGAGCTAAATCGGAGATCGGACGAAGAAGTTACGACGTTTTGAAGTTAGAGCTGTCGCTGATGTGCGTTCAGACGCACAGGTTCTGCGTTCAGACGCACATGTGCGTTCAAACGCACATTGTGCGTTCAAACGCAACCCCGAAGTCAAAACCAACTTATGTCCGCATGCAAGATTGGTGGCCAAACGCAAAAACTGAGTCCCGGAGGCCGAAAAAGGGCGAAAATTGGCTAAGTATGTGCGTTCAGACGCACATTGTGCGTTCAAACGCACAACACAGTGCAGCAGCAGACAGGGAAAACTGGCCAAAAAATGACTAAGTATGTGCGTTCAAACGCACATCCTGCGTTCAGACGCAGGAAACTTCAAATTTCAGAAAGGTCAGAATCAGGCAGAAATCAACCAGAAGACCAAGTATGTGCGTTCAAACGCACATTGTGCGTTCAAACGCACACCCAAAAAGTCAACGGAAGTCAAAGTAAAAAAGTCAACTCTCAAAATGTGCGTTCAAACGCAGCCTTTGTGCGTTCAAACGCAGGTCAAGATTTTCTGAATTTCTGAAGACGGTGGAAAAAGTCAAACTTTGTCAGAAAAGTCAAAGTCAACAGATGTGCGTTCAGACGCAGGACAGGATTTCCAGAAGCTTCCCAGGGCGGTTTAGACAGGGGCAGAATAGGAATTTCAGCTCAGGATTAGGGAAACTTCAGCAGTATATAAAGCAGTTCTGCCCAGCAGTTTCAGGATACACAATACACAACATATACAACATAGAACACAGGACAGACAGACACAGACACAGAATCAGAGTCAGACACAGCCGAAGCAGCTTGGGGAACCAGAGCAGTCCCGGGAATCGCCAGATTTCCGTCACTTGTTTGATTCTCTTCTCTTCTTTATGTTAGTTTTTATTAGCTAAACAATTTACCTAGGTTCTCGGTGAACCTAGGGTTTATGATTTCAGTACTTCAAGTTCTGATTACAGATTCATGATTGGTTAAAGTCTTAATACAGTAGAGGTATTGTTTATTATTCTGTCTTTGGTTTTTACTTTTATGCATGAACGGAGTCATGAATCTGGAGTGTTACAGACATGATCTGGTGCGCGAGAGTGACCAGTGAGAGTTAGGAAGAGAAGACATGATTTAGTACTCGGCCTTGATGGACCGAGAGGTGAAGAGAATCAGGGGACTAGCCCATAAGCATTAGACCAACTGCTAGAATTTTAGGGGGAGACCGAGAGGAGAACCTGTAACCCTAGCAAAATTAGAACAAACCTGCAGATCTAGGTGGACCGAGAGGACCCGAAATCTGTAGGAGAGTGACAGGTGCATGAGACCGAGAGGAGATTGTATCAATGGTATGCTGGCATAAACAAAACTGCTGTGTGTTTCTGGATCGGAAAAACTGAAAAGTTGAATAGTAACCCTAGGGGATCCTGGAAATCTAGGTACCCAAAACCCTAGTTTTTACTTCGAGACTATATTATCAGAAAATTACCAAAAATAGTGTTTAATTCTGTTTTTACTTTTAGTACTTAGTTTACTAGAATCTGACCCGAAATTCCTCCTTTTACTTTTTTGCGTTTTTTACTCTTTAAACCTAGTTTCTGATTATGCAATAACCTGTCCTCGTGGGATCGATAACTCGGGGTTGAAATACCAGCCCTATATTACTTGAACCGTGCACTTGCGGTAAGACGTAAGAAATCGTGTCAAGTTTTTGGCGCCGTTGTCGGGGACAGTGTTTTATTGTTATTTAGGAATTAGTTTAGAGTGTTTCAAAAAAAAAACTGAAAAAAAAAAATCGAAAAAATATATATTCTTATACCTAGTTACCTCACGGGTATTTCTGGAGCTTTGTTTTCTCAGGAACGCAAGGGGCCACAGAAATTATAGGCATGTGGAGCGGCAATCTTCAGTCAGGGGCAACTCAGTTCATGAGTCCTCCCTATTGTGAATACTGCCACAATTGGCACAGAAAAGAGGATGCACACCGTCCAGTTTATTGCTTTCAGTGCACGAATTATCATGAGTATGAAGAGGCGTGCATATTGCACTCACCCCAGCTTCATCAACACTATTACCCCTATTGCATCCAGTGTGGGGGTGGTTGCGGGGCTGGGGCATGCAGAACTTATCAGCCGTGGAACTTTCAGCACTGCCAATCAGGGGCGCATCTTGAGACTGCTCTGTACTATCCAGATCCACCTCAATTTGTACCTCCACCACCTTTTGAACCGCTCACTCAAGAAGTTTTCTTCTCATGGATGTCTAAATTGGAGTGCATGATGGAGAATTTTTTTTAGCACGCTTTGACCAGATTACAGAGGAGATGAGAGAAATCAACAGTGACATATTGCGATTGGCAAACAAGTTGTAGGGTTTTGATTCATGGATCGCGCAACGGAAGCATAATAAAACAAATAACCATGCAAAACCCTCCAAGGATCACAAGTCTAGATGCATAACGATAGTGAAGGTAAGAAATCATAAACACACCTTTGGGTTCTCCTTGATGACTTCAAACGCGAATAATGTCACGTTCTCTATAGTTGATCCACGCCTAGAGTTGATCCTAGATCTCCCAAACTCCTTGGTGCTAGCCCGGAATAGGAAGAGGATGAAGGAATCACGCAAAACGAGACAAAAGAGGGGCTTCGGCCCTCTTTTTGGCCGACGGGGTGAGGGCGGCGGAAGGGGTCGGGTCGGCCTCCTTGTTGCTTGCTCTCTCTCCTTTTGTTCTCTCCCACTCTTTTTATGTTCACTAATGAGCATAAGTTATGGGAAGGAAGGAAGGAGGGTCCTTTATATAGTCCAACAACTCCTTGTTAACTACCTAAAGGACTTATTCTAGTCCAACTAGAATTCAATTTAGTCCCTTCCTTGCAAATTAGTCCCTACTAAGTTTGCAAGGATTTGCAAAGTGATCCTTCTAATTAATTAATCCAATTAATTAATTCCTAAATCTAGTTCAACTCTATATAGCGTGTGACCCCATAGGTTCTATCCAATCCATAGTTTCTCGATCTATGGGAATAGCCTTATTCGTGCAAATAACATCAATATCCTATATTGATTTATTTGAGTCTGGCCAGACATTCTATAAGCACTATCCCTCGAGTGGCCTAGGATATTTGCTCCCGTTATGTGGGAGGGGCAAATCCTCTCTACGTCCACTACGATCTCTAAGCTTGCTTCTCATTGTATCCAGTACACGCCTTTAGAACTACCCAGTCACGGTGTAGCGTTTAACGCTACCAAGATCACAATGATCCACAACTAGAATATCTAGTGACTTCAAGTCTAAGGATGACAATACCATTGCACCGCGAGAAGCACTTGTGACTCAACATAACATGTATGTAGCCTTCTCGGAGATGGGTCAATCCAGTGCAACATTCCGTAATGCACACCTATGTGTTGGATCGTGATATCTCCATATCAATCCAACCCCATACTAGTCTATAGATGATTGTCCCATTTTAATCATTATACTTGACTAGGGATATTTAAGATAAACAACACACTTGTAAATCTAAGGACTTCATTATATTAAATATCCAATAAATAATAAATGAATTTTCTAGCCATATACAAATTCATACTAAACTAGATTGCCTCTAGGGCATCTATTCCAACAGTCTCCCACTTGCACTAGAGCCAATCTGGCGCATCTCGTATGCCCATACTCCTAGTGTGCCCTTCATGCTTCCACTGCGTGAGAGGCTTCGTAAGCGGGTCTGACAGATTATCATCTGTAGGAATCTTGCATATCCGAACGTCTCCTCTATCGATAATATCTCGAATCAGATGAAACTTCCTGAGCACGTGTGCTTGGACTTCTGGTGCGATCTTGGTTCCTTTGATTGCGCGATCGCCCCAGTGTTGTCACAGAACAACTCCACTGGATCCGCAATGCTAGGGACCACACCAAGTTCAGAAACAAACTTTCTGATCAAAACAGCCTCCTTTGCTGCGCCATTTGCAGCAATGTACTCAGCCTCTGTTGTAGAATCAGCTACCGTCTCTTGCTTGGAACTCTTCCAGCTCACCGCTGCTCCATTCAGGCAAAACACATAACCCGACTGTGATCTAAAGTCATCTCTGTCGGTTTGGAAGCTTGCATCAGTGTAACCCCTTACACGCAACTCTTCCTCACTGCCAAATATCAAGAAAGCATCCTTAGTTCTTCTCAAGTACTTTAGGATGTTCTTGACAGCAATCCAGTGACTCTCACCCGGATTGGATTGGTATCTGCTTGTCATACTCAAGGCATATGACACATATGGTCTAGTACATAACATGGCGTACATGATAGATCCTATGGCCGAGGCATAGGGAATCCTACTCATGCGTTCCTTCTCAATCCCATTGGAAGGACAACCACTCTTCGAAAGAGTGATTCCATGTGACATGGGCAAGAATCCCTTCTTGGAATCTTGCATGTTGAACCGTTTCAACACCTTGTCAATATATGTACCTTGACTTAGGCCTAGCAACCTCTTAGATCTATCTCTATAGATCTTTATACCGAGTATATAGGCTGCTTCCCCTAAGTCCTTCATTGAGAAACACTTTCCTAGCCAATCTTTCACAGATTGCAGCATAGGAATGTCGTTTCCAATGATAAGTATGTCATCCACATACAAGACCAGAAAAGCTACAGAGCTCCCACTAACCTTCTTGTAGACACAAGACTCATCTTCGTTTCTGATGAAGCCAAACTCTTTGACCACTTCATCAAAACGTCGATTCCAACTCCTAGAAGCTTGCTTTAATCCATAAATGGATCGTTGCAGCTTACAGACTTTGTTGGCTTGCTTTGGATCCTCAAAACTGTAACAACCCGTTCCGCCTTTAACTATAAAATGTTTATCAAATAAAAATCACGATTTACTGTCATCATGTCTGACACTTATAGACATCCAGAAACTCCTCCGGATGGATATACTAGTCCTTTGAAACAACTGAGATAGTTTCCAAGAACACTACCTTCGGCAAACTGGTGCCAGATAAGTCACAAGAACAACCAATCTCAGACAAATTTCTATCTCATCAAAGTAACACCAGTCCACATAATCTATCCAACTTCAATATTTCCACACAAAAAATGGGAAAAAAGTAACAACAAGAAGAAATAAAGAACCAGTACCTCAGCTAGTTAAGCTAGCTAAGCTGAAGGAGCCTTACATGCCAAGAACTTTCTCAACTCTCTGAAGTTAACTTTGGCTCATCTCCTTCCAAAGTCCAAAAAAAACTCCTTGACAGAATCTCTTCCCCAAAATACCATAACAAGAAATCTTTCTTTTCCTGAATATTGGTCTTCCTCTCCTTGTGGCCACATGGCGTGTGACTAAGCAAATTCATATTAGTTTGCTGGCACGGAAGATAACTATGACCAGTCATTGAAATTTTGAGACTTTTCAAGTCATCCCATAATTTGTTAAAATGACATTTTGGACTCCCACACTTTACTAATACATCATATGTATAGTTATACCTATTGTGAATTTAGGTCACATATTGTCACAAATTAATGTTCACGAGTATTAATAAAATACATAGTAATCAATATTTTTTTTTTCACAATTAAACAATTGTGGAACACACAATGTATTGTTAACGTTAAAATAAATAAATGTACCCCAATTTATAGACGGGGGACCTCACAATCTATCCTACCTCAAAAAAATTTCGTCTCGAAATTTGCATTTACCGTTATCGACACGTCATCTTGACACATAGAAAAACCCACAATATCTCAGCAAGAAACCAATTCTTACTTACAAATTTATACTAGTCGAACATCATAATGACCAATTCTACAGATTTTGAAACAATTGTTACATGAAACAACCCAAGTGACTTACAAAATATCGGAGTTTCCAACCTAAAAGTTAATTTTTGTGACCTCGTTCATGGGTTTAATACAGATGTTGATTATACGATGTAAACACCATTTATCTCGATCGTTTGCTACTCGCAGACACACCTGTAGAACACACGAGTATGCTAAACAACTTTCCAACAAGGCAATGACAAATGTAGTCAGCCGTATATAAACATTATAAAAATGTATTGTCAATCGGTCTGTCATTAACATACATGTTTTTAACATATTATCAGTAGTAGATGAAAAATCACATCCTCTAATACAATTCAATTTTTAGCAACTACTCCGCGATCCAGTCGCGCTCCGGCTCAACCTGTAAAACAGAGGGGTGAGCTAAAATAGCCCAGCAGGTACCGCCTAACCACTGGCGTAGAAATCTAAAATCTACTTAACAACAGCCAGTTATTACACATCACCATGCGGCACCAAATACACACACAGCGTGATTTAACAATCACCCAAACAGTCAACAGATAGCTAAAAAGCTACAAATTTCACACCAGCAGTATAAACAGGTATAGACTGTAACTGCAGAAATTTAGAAATTAGATTTCCCCTACCTCAGTTCAAGCCGTATAACATTAGAAATAGCTTTAAACCCATCAAGTTCTACGCATGGACTACTCTCTGACTAACATCAAAAATTCTCTCCATTTTTTTTCCATGCCAAAGTGTTCCTCGTGCTATCTCTCTCTATGGTGAGTAATATTTCATGACTATTCTTACAGTTAACATAAGCTTACATGCCAAATAACATGTATGTATATATATAAAAAGGAAACTTAGCCCACAAACAAGAAACTAAACAATAACATCAGTGTACTCTAACAAATTGGGTTAGTCACCAACCCATAGATCAAAGCATGTCGTGGCATGCTAGGAAGAAAAGATGATAGACTTGGTAGTATCTAAAGTAATTCTGACCCTTACCAAAAGTAACTCACCTATTAACTAAAGGATCATGCCTTGAAATATATCCATAGCTTACAAACATTTACGTCCATCTGACAACGAATTATTTTTAAATATAAAACATTTCATTTTTGAAGTCTTCAATAGTAGGGAACCTTTTTTTCACCAATATATCAAAAAATATTTTATTAATAATGGATGTTCAGTATTTGTTATCCCCCGAAAGTATCACCTAAAACTAAAATTAGGCTTTATATTAAGATTAAAACCAAATATTCAGTCACATTTCATGAAAAAATTAACAAAAGCTTCTTTTTCTCCAACACCATACTTTTTTTTTCTTCTTCTATTCAAGAGATCAACACTAAATAGTCATATTGCACTAAATACATATTATAAAAAAATTACGACATAAAAGCACTTAATTATTTTATGTAGACACGGGGTCTCACAATCTACCCCACTTACAAAAAATTTCGTCCCGAAATTTAAATTTTAAGATTCATATTTTCAAAAAAATCAACTACTATATTGAAAGAAATGATTTTCATGCACGTATAACATCATGTAACAACTCTGATCTCATTGCAAAAAGAACATGCATAATAATGTTACATGCGTTCACATAGTAGCACTTTTTAACATAGAAGCTCTATCAAGCTTGGACATCAAACTTTTACTAATTGATACTTCTACATGTATTAACCCTTCACATCAATTACAAAATAACAAGTCTGGAAAACTCCTCAACTAATAAGCCAGTAAATCATATAATTTATGCCAAGGTAAATGAACATCCGTTTAAATTTCTTTTTGACATAAACCAATACTCGATTAGTATCTCCAAAAAAAAATGTCACGTACCACTACAGTTCATCACCTCCGCCACCCAAGCAGTACTAGACTGTGTACCCCTAGCTCGACAGTGCGGTGGCTCACAAGTGTGTACCACTCGTACCACACCCATTATGAAGTTGTTACTCTGATAGCACTTGCAACCTGAGAGATGGAGAAAGAACTATAAACTGTATTGGGTTTCCTTTCTTTGTTATGAAGTTCTCTAAACTAACCATTATGTATTACTTTTCTTTCCCAAATTTTAATGTGATGACTAAGACAAATAATGCTTGCTGGCTTGATGAAGGAACAAAGTAAAAATGACTCATGATGAGATTAGCATAGCCACAACTATCAACGTGGCGGCAATCATGCATTTCTTATATATGTAGATATGTATAACATCTTAAACAAATACTACATGGCATACCCCAATATTTGTTGTAATAACAAACATATATGTTCACAAAGTATCACTGACTATGGACTCAAATCCTAAAATAAAGTATTTAAAATTGCATCAACAACCCCCCATTTATTTCCTATAGTAAAAGAACAAACGTTTATTTGCTAAACTTTCCTCCAAGGTTCATTGTAGCAACAAGGTATCAGCCACACAATTTCTTAAGTCAACAAATAATATATCAGAAGACTCTAATAAAAATCAATCGTATAAATTTACACCAAGTAAAATAAGAAAATTGCACCTCATTTATACTTTCACTAACCACATATCACATGAATATACATTTTTATATTTTTTTAGTGGACTCGGGGTATTACAATCTACCCCACTTATTAAAATTTCGTCCCGAAATTTGATAAAAAAAATCACCTTCTCTAAAAAATTCATATTTCAATTTTTTTTTTTGGAATAAAATCATTAAAATTTTGGACCAACCCTTAACTTTGCCTATTTACACGTATGCACCACTTTCCAACAAATCATACCATATAGTAGGAAATACATTCTTACATTTTTTTTTTTCACTAAACAATCCATTTTATTTACGAAATTTCAACATTTGACGTACCCATGCAAAGAGAATTCGCATGCACATGCATGCTTAAAGAATCTTAAACAATACATATTCACCCATAGTCACTATGTAGAAACAATACATGTTACCATGTAGAAGCAGTATATGTAAAATCGGTACCAAACATACCATGTAGAAACAGTTTATGTTCTCAGTATTTCACAAGACAAAAAAAAAAAAAAAATCAACTTTTATGCTTTTTTTTTCTTTCCGAAAAAAAATTCACGTACCACAGGTTTCATCACCTCCACCACCCAAGCAGTACTAGATTGTGTACCCCTAGCTCGACAGTGCGGTGGCTCACAAGTGTGGTGACTCACAAGTGCGTACCACTTGTACGACACCCGTCACAGACACCCGCCAAAACACCCGTCCAGTCCCAGATACAGTATCCGTACCTCCGGTTGGGTTCGGCTCTGATACCACTGTGACGACCCGTCACACATTTAATTAATAAAATTATCGATTTACGATAAACACGCGGATAATATCAACCCGTCTGACACTTTCAGACGTCCAAATCTCAACCATCAGGACACACAGTCCACCAGAACAACATTTTAATAGTATTTCTGAAAATCTGGTACGTGACTGAATTTAATAAATAATTACACCAACTGGTCAAAATTGACATTTTTATAAATATCTGACCCAAAATAGTAATTTACAACAAATAGCTAAAAACAGCTAAAAACAACATAGTTAACTAAAAATACAAATTTTAGCAACTACTCCGCGATCCAGTCGCGCTCCGGCTCAACCTGTAAAATAGAGGGGTGAGCCAAAACAGCCCAGCAGGTACCGCCTAACCACTGGCGTAGAAATCTAAAATCTACTTAACACACAGCCAGTTATTACACATCAGCATGCGGCACCAAATACACAAACAGCGTGATTTATCAATCACCAGATATTCAACAGATAGCTAAAAAAGCTGTATAAAAAAACACCAGCAGTATAAACAGGTATAGACTGTAACTGCAGAAACTTAGAAATTAGATTTCCCCTACCTCTAATCCGAATCCAGAAAATAAATCGTCAATTCAAATGACAACTAAGCCAACTTTCTGCCCACTTTGTCCCTTCATGGTCGAACAAAGAAAGGAAACCCAATACAGTTTATAGTTCTTTCTCCATCTCTCAGGTTGCAAGTGCTATCAGAGTAACAACTTCATAATTGGCAATTTATATTTCAATATCGCTTTCTTTGTTATGAAGTTCTCTAAACTAACCATTATGTATTACTTTTCTTTCCCAAATTTTAATGTGATGACTAAGACAAATAATGCTTGCTGGCTTGATGAAGGAACAAAGTAAAAATGACTCATGATGAGATTAGCATAGCCACAACTATCAACGTGGCGGCAATCATGCATTTCTTATATATGTAGATATGTATAACATCTTAAACAAATACTACATGGCATACCCCAATATTTGTTGTAATAACAAACATATATGTTCACAAAGTATCACTGACTATGGACTCAAATCCTAAAATAAAGTATTTAAAATTGCATCAACAACCCCCCATTTATTTCCTATAGTAAAAGAACAAACGTTTATTTGCTAAACTTTCCTCCAAGGTTCATTGTAGCAACAAGGTATCAGCCACACAATTTCTTAAGTCAACAAATAATATATCAGAAGACTCTAATAAAAATCAATCGTATAAATTTACACCAAGTAAAATAAGAAAATTGCACCTCATTTATACTTTCACTAACCACATATCACATGAATATACATTTTTATATTTTTTTAGTGGACTCGGGGTATTACAATGATTGTGAGGTCCCCCGTCTATAAATTGGGGTACATTTATTTATTTTAACGTTAACAATACATTGTGTGTTCCACAATTGTTTAATTGTGAAAAAAAAAATATTGATTACTATGTATTTTATTAATACTCGTGAACATTAATTTGTGACAATATGTGACCTAAATTCACAATAGGTATAACTATACATATGATGTATTAGTAAAGTGTGGGAGTCCAAAATGTCATTTTAACAAATTATGGGATGACTTGAAAAGTCTCAAAATTTCAATGACTGGTCATAGTTATCTTCCGTGCCAGCAAACTAATATGAATTTGCTTAGTCACACGCCATGTGGCCACAAGGAGAGGAAGACCAATATTCAGGAAAAGAAAGATTTCTTGTTATGGTATTTTGGGGAAGAGATTCTGTCAAGGAGTTTTTTTTGGACTTTGGAAGGAGATGAGCCAAAGTTAACTTCAGAGAGTTGAGAAAGTTCTTGGCATGTAAGGCTCCTTCAGCTTAGCTAGCTTAACTAGCTGAGGTACTGGTTCTTTATTTCTTCTTGTTGTTACTTTTTTCCCATTTTTTGTGTGGAAATATTGAAGTTGGATAGATTATGTGGACTGGTGTTACTTTGATGAGATAGAAATTTGTCTGAGATTGGTTGTTCTTGTGACTTATCTGGCACCAGTTTGCCGAAGGTAGTGTTCTTGGAAACTATCTCAGTTGTTTCAAAGGACTAGTATATCCATCCGGAGGAGTTTCTGGATGTCTATAAGTGTCAGACATGATGACAGTAAATCGTGATTTTTATTTGATAAACATTTTATAGTTAAAGGCGGAACGGGTTGTTACAAATGGTATCAGAGCCGAGACCCAACCAGAAGTATAATAGTGTATCTTGGACTGAATAAGTGTTGTGACGGGTGTAGGTAGGAGGGAGCCGTAAAAGTGGTGTGCACTCATATGAGTCACTACACTGCCTAACTTTTGATACACAATCATTTACTGCTTGGGTGATGGAGGAAATGTCTCTAGTTCTCAAGTGAAAATTTTCTGATAGTGAAAAACTGATGCTTATTTCATAATTAAGCGAAATGTTTCTATTGAACTTTTAGTTTGCATGGGGATGAGGAGATTCTCACTGTTTTACATAAGTGTAAATAATAAATGTTAATTTATCTTTTTGGGTTTTGTAAACTTGGTTAGAAAGTTGATCGACATGCTTATGTGACTTGCGAAAGAATCTCTATGCTTTATACTTTTCTTCTTGAGATTTTGTTGTGAACTGTTGTTAGGGTGGGCAAATGAAATATTCTTGGGTGTCTCAACTATATTGAGTAAGTAGGTAGCAGTGTAATTTTCTTTTTTGAGGAAATGGGTAGCCATGTAATTTGACTTTGGCTTTTTGTAATTCATATGGGTGAATTACATTTTAAAATTACGAATGTGTTTTCTTCTAAAAAAAAAAACATGAACTTTTCAGACTAATTTCTATAACTGGGTAAATGGTGAAGCCCCAAATTTTTGAAAATAATGATAATTAAAATAGAGTTATGATTAAGCTTATTTTAGTAGTTGTTCCAAAGTGAATACTTAGTGGTCTCTATGAGGAGAAATGAAATTGATTCCTATATAAAACTTGTGTTTGTGAGAAAAATTAAAGTGTAGATACTTGTGAAAAGCTTAAGTATTATCTTGTTGTTAAATTGTGGACTTTTGATTATATTTTTGTGAAGAAAAAACATATTTAGTTTCATGTGATGTAAAAAAAATGGAACTTGTGGTAAGTGTGATATTCTATTATGAACAAGATGAGGGGTTTACAGAAAATCAAGAAAAAAAAATGGCTATCAGCCTTTTGTACTTATATAGTGCCATATTGCCACATCCAGTTTGCTTTTATGGGATGGATTGCTAACCATGAACTTACTTTTTTTACTCGGTTAGCTAGTTATCAACATTTTTCCTCCTTAAAAGGAAACTCGAATATATGATAATTGCGTGTGCTTGGCTGTGGAGCCAAGTGAGAGGGAGATAAATTTTAGAATGAACAACTAGAATAATTTAAGCAAGAGGAAGTGGATACTAACATCTCTTACTTCCTAGAGAACTATTGCACAAGAGAATTAAGAGGAAAACATAGAGGATTAAAGTAAACAGTTTTGTGGAGCTCGTTTGATTTTGTTTTAGAATTGTGTTTATCTTGTCCCATTGACTTCTATGTTAATCATTGTGGTTTACTTAAGGGGTTCAAGTGAGAAACAAGTAGAAGAGAGAATCCCAAATAAAGTACAAATGAACTTCATGTCCAGAGTGTTTAACAACGAGTTTTTAGTTGCTTTGTAAGCTCCATTTTTTTTCTCTGTTCAAGGAGTTGGTTGATCACGTACGGAGACTCGTTCGACAAATTTAATTTGTCATTTTATGGAGTCTCTTTCTTTTATCAGAGGTAGGGAATATTTACTTCGACTGTATTTACTGTGTATTCGACTATATAATGTACCATATATTCTGATAGTACTTCAAAGTGTTATAGCAATCTGATGATAGTTGGGTGAATTTTTTTGTAGATGGTGTCGTCCAAGTTGTATCATTATGCATATAATTGTTATATATGACTTTCTTATAGTGTTACCTCATTAAAAGAGATGTGTTCCGCTTATGTGAGTGGTTGAAAAGGGGCTAGTTTATTTTTTTTTTTTTTTCTATTGAAAGCCACGTAATGTGTTGCTATAAGCGAAAAATATATTCACTTCAGCATTGGTTGATTCTACACTGTATTAGGCTACGTGATTTTTGTCTAATACTGGTGATTCTAAACTGTATTGGCGAGGTGATTTCCGTCTAATACTGGTGATTCTAAACTGTATTGGCGAGGTGATTACCGTCTAATACTGGTGATTCTGAACTGTATTACCGTCTAATACTGGTGATTCTAAACTGTATTGGCGAGGTGATTACCGTCTAATACTGGTGATTCTAAACTGTATTGGCGAGGTGATTTTCGTCTAATACTGGTGATTCTAAATTGTATTGGCGAGGTGATTACCGTCTGGTACTAGTGATTCTAAATTGTATTAGAGGATGTGATTTTTCATCTACTACTGATAATATGTTAAAAACATGTATGTTAATGACAGACCGATTGACAATACATTTTTATAATGTTTATATACGGCTGACTACATTTGTCATTGCCTTGTTGGAAAGTTGTTTAGCATACTCGTGTGTTCTACAGGTGTGTCTGCGAGTAGCAAACGATCGAGATAAATGGTGTTTACATCGTATAATCAACATCTGTATTAAACCCATGAACGAGGTCACAAAAATTAACTTTTAGGTTGGAAACTCCGATATTTTGTAAGTCACTTGGGTTGTTTCATGTAACAATTGTTTCAAAATCTGTAGAATTGGTCATTATGATGTTCGACTAGTATAAATTTGTAAGTAAGAATTGGTTTCTTGCTGAGATATTGTGGGTTTTTCTATGTGTCAAGATGACGTGTCGATAACGGTAAATGCAAATTTCGAGACGAAATTTTTTTGAGGTAGGATAGATTGTGAGGTCCCCCGTCTATAAATTGGGGTACATTTATTTATTTTAACGTTAACAATACATTGTGTGTTCCACAATTGTTTAATTGTGAAAAAAAAAATATTGATTACTATGTATTTTATTAATACTCGTGAACATTAATTTGTGACAATATGTGACCTAAATTCACAATAGGTATAACTATACATATGATGTATTAGTAAAGTGTGGGAGTCCAAAATGTCATTTTAACAAATTATGGGATGACTTGAAAAGTCTCAAAATTTCAATGACTGGTCATAGTTATCTTCCGTGCCAGCAAACTAATATGAATTTGCTTAGTCACACGCCATGTGGCCACAAGGAGAGGAAGACCAATATTCAGGAAAAGAAAGATTTCTTGTTATGGTATTTTGGGGAAGAGATTCTGTCAAGGAGTTTTTTTTTGGACTTTGGAAGGAGATGAGCCAAAGTTAACTTCAGAGAGTTGAGAAAGTTCTTGGCATGTAAGGCTCCTTCAGCTTAGCTAGCTTAACTAGCTGAGGTACTGGTTCTTTATTTCTTCTTGTTGTTACTTTTTTCCCATTTTTTGTGTGGAAATATTGAAGTTGGATAGATTATGTGGACTGGTGTTACTTTGATGAGATAGAAATTTGTCTGAGATTGGTTGTTCTTGTGACTTATCTGGCACCAGTTTGCCGAAGGTAGTGTTCTTGGAAACTATCTCAGTTGTTTCAAAGGACTAGTATATCCATCCGGAGGAGTTTCTGGATGTCTATAAGTGTCAGACATGATGACAGTAAATCGTGATTTTTATTTGATAAACATTTTATAGTTAAAGGCGGAACGGGTTGTTACAAATCCTGTGACGACCCGTCACATTTTTAATACAAAAATATCGATTATTCGATAAAAATCATTGTTTACCGTCAACCTGTCTGACACTTTCAGATGTTCAAAACTCCACCAGCAGGACACACAGGCCTCCAAAACAACATTTGCGATAATATTTCTGAAATATGGTACGTGACTGAATTAACTAAAAAGTTGCACCAACTCGACAAAAATGACAGCTTTTATAAATATCTGGCCCCAAATTGTAATTTATAACAAATCGCTAAAAACAGCTAAAAATAACTATTTTAGCTAAACCGTTCACATTTAGCAATTAACACCGTAATTTGGTCCAATTCTGCACAACCAGTAAAACAGAGAAGTGAACCAAAGCAGCCCAGTATAAATTATCTAACCATTTATTTTCATATCTAAAATTTTGCGTAACACAACATGAATTAAAACATACGACGGCAAATCAAACCCAATTGAGAATCACTGAGATTCATCAAATCACAAAACAACCGTTGTTCGAAGTTGGTCGATTGGGATAGCTAACATAAATTGTAAACATAACAACAGTGATATAAGAAATATAGTATACTTGAGAATTCAATTTCTCCTACCTTCATATCATAAGCAGTTCAAACAAGCGCATCGGTCAACCGCAAAATACGATCATCCAAAGCCATCGAAGTATACTGGCGACTCTGGTTGGAAGCTCACGAAACATAAAAATATGGGCTACACAAAGAATTATGAAGGTTACACAATAGAGAACCCATAACCATACCCATGTAATCCCCCCATCTTTCTCTCGGCTGTATCCAACAAATAGTTCATGAGAGAAAGAAACACAAACTTCCCAAAAAAATAGAACTTTCGTCCCCTCCATACAACCGACTAAAAATAAATGTCCACCCAAGCTCATCCACTAATATAGATTAAGTCAAAAATATTACCATGTGGTATACTCACCATTTTTGTACTTATTTTTGAATTTGTGTAGAGAAACTTGCGTACTAAAATGTGATTCTTGTAAAGTCTAAATGTCAAATAAGTGTGCACCACCTATCATAATAAAGCTTCTAAAGTCACATATGTATATCTATAGAGATCAAGCTCACCAAACAAAGCCACGTATGCCTCTGGAAGAGAAAATCATGACTAAGTAAGTTTGTAGTAAAGTGTATAGGTCAAGCATATCAGAACTATATGAATATCTACTAAAGTATGTACTATTTAATACTTCCACCACTTTATGTAACAATGAAAATAGTTATCATGACCAACCATATTCTTCCCACAGTTTCTGTCATTACAAATAAAATACAAATGCACAGTGAATAATTCTGTCAGCTAATAATGACTGAAGTAGCATATATTACCAACTACTAAATCACATATCTCAAATTAATATTTTTATACTGTTTAAAAAGATCGGAATCTCACAATTTATCCCACTAAAAAAAATTTCGCCCCGAAATTTAAATTTCAAAAATAAGTCACTTTTCACTTTCTCAAAAGAAATGCTTTAAAACAGTGGAATAATCCACTAGCTCATGAGACGTCATTTTGATAAAAACATTACCCACAAAGAAATATAATTATCTGCCCCTTGTAGATACATTACATAGATACACCATTGACATAAATGGATATTATTAGACTAGAAGCTAACATATCACCAGTATTAGACGGAAATCACCTCGCCTAATACAATTTAGAATCAACCCTTGCTAAAGCGAATATGTTCTTCGCAATTAGCAGCACATTTCATGGCTTTAAGCCGAAGAGGACACACTAGTCCACCTAAAATTAAAGTCAACCGTTCATAAGCAGAACGCAAACGTATTGTCAACCGGTCTGTCACTTACAACATACAATGTGGATACATGAGTCCACTATCAACCCCTCACTTAAGCGGAATTCACCTCGCTTAATGAGGTATCACTGTATCAAATTAGATTGCAGTGACTATATCATAATCATACAACACGAATGAACTCAACAACACAATGTTTGATCAATGACTTACTAGACAACCAGATCGCCATGTAATATAGCCGTTGCCGCAAATTTTTGACATGAAATCACAAATAAATAAATAAATAAATAATTTTTTTACAGTACATCACAAAATGTCTCTCTCAGTTTTACTTGATCCCTCTGCCACAGAGCCATACAAGTTTTCTTCCCACTTAACCAACTTAGAGAGAAAACACAATTAATTGATATAATCTAACTCCACATTATATTTTCTGTCAAAGAATGACTAGCAATGACATATTTTTTGTTTATTTATTTTGGGACCTCCTATTGATGAGTTTGAAAATACAAATAATTTCATCACTCTCCCCCTTCGTCACCGTTATATCCCAAGAAAATAAGATCACTCCAGAGAAATGGAGCTATAACTAAAACCAAGAGCATTAAGACCTACAAAATCTCGCCCGTTTCTAGCTCTCAGTCTAAGTACCTATGAATTTACTTAGGCAATGGACTACTATGGAGCTATCTTATTATAAGTTGATAAGGACTGTGGATGTTCTGGTTATCCGAAATAAATTCCTCTCTGATTCGTTTCTTTTCTTACCCGAAGGGTTCCCTTGTCAGCAGTAATATATCACCTATTCTCACAAAATCTTCCCAACAAGCCACACCTCATTCACTCACTGATGCTAATAAGAAAATATTTAAAAGCATTTCATCAATTTTATAATAAGGCATATGTGGGGTCTAGGTGATTAACCAGTGATTTTTGTTAACACGTCAAAATGCACAAATACACAAGATTGAGGTGTCACATTATGCTAAAGATGATAGTTTTGCAAAGAAATAAAAATATTTTTCTTTTTATAAAATTCACAATTATCGCACACATATTTTCAAAATGACCAAGTAAATTTTTACCAGTATGAAAAATGCCTCAAAATACTTCATTATTTCTTTTGTCTATGTCGCAATAAAATGCTACTACATTAGTCAATACCAACTAACATTAGGAATTTATATCACTATAGCCATCATTAAGTGATATTGTATTTCTAAATGGGTGCTAGCTAGTAAAGCGTTTAAAGCACCTGCATGAGGTTCCGACTTTGAACCCATAGAAAAAAAAAATATTCTAAAAAAAATCACAATTTATTCACATGGAATTTGTGATCAACTATTTATTTGTCACTTTAGGTCCCAATTACCTCACTTAAAATAATTAAATAGGAAGAAGATCATTATCTTTTCCAAGTCTTCCTCTTCCATAATTATTTTAGCGATGGACTTCTATGTGACTAACAAGTAGCTATGATTGTAACTTATCAGCAGTCATATGCTTTATTATTTTCTATCAAAATAAATAGAGGCACAAAAAGTTCTTACTTTGTCCTAAGAACCAAATATAGAAGCCAAACACCACTTTAAAATGTATGTCTCGTTATTACCTGCCCACAAACTCGAACAGTTCATGCTCTAACTTGTTAAATTTTCAATGATAAAAAAAATAGAAAATTAATGCCTTCATTTATTCAAGCTATTAAGTCATACTTTTAGAATCAACATGTAACAGTGATGAAGACATGAAATAACTCCATCAAACTTCAAAAGGAAAGAGAACTTAACAGCCCAAATAACTTCTATGATTCTTTATGTCAAAACACCAACTCTCTTTCCCTTTAAGAGTTCACGACTGTGCTATATGGATGGCTAAGCAAAAAACATTTTCACCGATATCAAAAGAAAATAGTTCTAAGTGTATTTTTATTTTATTCTTGTCTGCAAACTGATAAACATCACAATTATATCATAGCTTACACACTATTGAATTGTCATGTTTCTCAGAATATATCAACCTATAAGAAGATGGCGAAGAAAAACTTCCAATAAAAACACACTAATAAGATTAAAAAAATTCACAGTATCACATTGATTCCATGCTTACCTTCATCCCTTAAAACAAATGAAAACATCATGTTCATCAGCATTTGCTTAATGAGTCACTTGGCGTGTGTGTTCTCTCATGAATCAAAATATTTGACTTAGAAATAACAACATGCATATGCATGCATACATCAAACACAAGGAAGTTACTAGCAAAGATGATTCAGACTGAACTTACATACGACTTCAAAGTTCACCACTAAAAAGAAGAAAATAAATAAATAAATATGTAAGATGACATGAAAAATGGTCCTTCATTGGATCACTGCTTTCTTTTCTTTTTTTTTACAACAAAAACAATAATTAAGAATGTACCAAAGGTTAAAGGATATGAAGTTATCATACTGTGTGAAATGCACTTTCAAGCTTACGTCTCAGTACCTCCACTATTTCCAAGCAATACAAGATCGAGTATTTCTAGCTCGACAGTGTAGTGGTTTATAAATTTGTTGGTTCGTCTAGCTTGTACCACATGTGCAATACCTGTCTACTTACACCACCACAACGCCCATTCTAGATACTCAATCTGTACTTCCGGTTGGGTCTAGGCTCTGATACCACTGTGACGACCCGTCACATTTTTAATACAAAAATATCGATTATTCGATAAAAATCATTGTTTACCGTCAACCTGTCTGACACTTTCAGATGTTCAAAACTCCACCAGCAGGACACACAGGCCTCCAAAACAACATTTGCGATAATATTTCTGAAATATGGTACGTGACTGAATTAACTAAAAAGTTGCACCAACTCGACAAAAATGACAGCTTTTATAAATATCTGGCCCCAAATTGTAATTTATAACAAATCGCTAAAAACAGCTAAAAATAACTATTTTAGCTAAACCGTTCACATTTAGCAATTAACACCGTAATTTGGTCCAATTCTGCACAACCAGTAAAACAGAGAAGTGAACCAAAGCAGCCCAGTATAAATTATCTAACCATTTATTTTCATATCTAAAATTTTGCGTAACACAACATGAATTAAAACATACGACGGCAAATCAAACCCAATTGAGAATCACTGAGATTCATCAAATCACAAAACAACCGTTGTTCGAAGTTGGTCGATTGGGATAGCTAACATAAATTGTAAACATAACAACAGTGATATAAGAAATATAGTATACTTGAGAATTCAATTTCTCCTACCTTCATATCATAAGCAGTTCAAACAAGCGCATCGGTCAACCGCAAAATACGATCATCCAAAGCCATCGAAGTATACTGGCGACTCTGGTTGGAAGCTCACGAAACATAAAAATATGGGCTACACAAAGAATTATGAAGGTTACACAATAGAGAACCCATAACCATACCCATGTAATCCCCCCATCTTTCTCTCGGCTGTATCCAACAAATAGTTCATGAGAGAAAGAAACACAAACTTCCCAAAAAAATAGAACTTTCGTCCCCTCCATACAACCGACTAAAAATAAATGTCCACCCAAGCTCATCCACTAATATAGATTAAGTCAAAAATATTACCATGTGGTATACTCACCATTTTTGTACTTATTTTTGAATTTGTGTAGAGAAACTTGCGTACTAAAATGTGATTCTTGTAAAGTCTAAATGTCAAATAAGTGTGCACCACCTATCATAATAAAGCTTCTAAAGTCACATATGTATATCTATAGAGATCAAGCTCACCAAACAAAGCCACGTATGCCTCTGGAAGAGAAAATCATGACTAAGTAAGTTTGTAGTAAAGTGTATAGGTCAAGCATATCAGAACTATATGAATATCTACTAAAGTATGTACTATTTAATACTTCCACCACTTTATGTAACAATGAAAATAGTTATCATGACCAACCATATTCTTCCCACAGTTTCTGTCATTACAAATAAAATACAAATGCACAGTGAATAATTCTGTCAGCTAATAATGACTGAAGTAGCATATATTACCAACTACTAAATCACATATCTCAAATTAATATTTTTATACTGTTTAAAAAGATCGGAATCTCACAATTTTGGAACTAGCCCCTTTTCAACCACTCACATAAGCGGAACACATCTCTTTTAATGAGGTAACACTATAAGAAAGTCATATATAACAATTATATGCATAATGATACAACTTGGACGACACCATCTACAAAAAAATTCACCCAACTATCATCAGATTGCTATAACACTTTGAAGTACTATCAGAATATATGGTACATTATATAGTCGAATACACAGTAAATACAGTCGAAGTAAATATTCCCTACCTCTGATAAAAGAAAGAGACTCCATAAAATGACAAATTAAATTTGTCGAACGAGTCTCCGTACGTGATCAACCAACTCCTTGAACAGAGAAAAAAAATGGAGCTTACAAAGCAACTAAAAACTCGTTGTTAAACACTCTGGACATGAAGTTCATTTATACTTTATTTGGGATTCTCTCTTCTACTTGTTTCTCACTTGAACCCCTTAAGTAAACCACAATGATTAACATAGAAGTCAATGGGACAAGATAAACACAATTCTAAAACAAAATCAAACGAGCTCCACAAAACTGTTTACTTTAATCCTCTATGTTTTCCTCTTAATTCTCTTGTGCAATAGTTCTCTAGGAAGTAAGAGATGTTAGTATCCACTTCCTCTTGCTTAAATTATTCTAGTTGTTCATTCTAAAATTTATCTCCCTCTCACTTGGCTCCACAGCCAAGCACACGCAATTATCATATATTCGAGTTTCCTTTTAAGGAGGAAAAATGTTGATAACTAGCTAACCGAGTAAAAAAAGTAAGTTCATGGTTAGCAATCCATCCCATAAAAGCAAACTGGATGTGGCAATATGGCACTATATAAGTACAAAAGGCTGATAGCCATTTTTTTTTCTTGATTTTCTGTAAACCCCTCATCTTGTTCATAATAGAATATCACACTTACCACAAGTTCCATTTTTTTTACATCACATGAAACTAAATATGTTTTTTCTTCACAAAAATATAATCAAAAGTCCACAATTTAACAACAAGATAATACTTAAGCTTTTCACAAGTATCTACACTTTAATTTTTCTCACAAACACAAGTTTTATATAGGAATCAATTTCATTTCTCCTCATAGAGACCACTAAGTATTCACTTTGGAACAACTACTAAAATAAGCTTAATCATAACTCTATTTTAATTATCATTATTTTCAAAAATTTGGGGCTTCACCATTTACCCAGTTATAGAAATTAGTTTGAAAAGTTCATGTTTTTTTTTTTTAGAAGAAAACACATTCGTAATTTTAAAATGTAATTCACCCATATGAATTACAAAAAGCCAAAGTCAAATTACATGGCTACCCATTTCCTCAAAAAAGAAAATTACACTGCTACCTACTTACTCAATATAGTTGCGACACCCAAGAATATTTCATTTGCCCACCCTAACAACAGTTCACAACAAAATCTCAAGAAGAAAAGTATAAAGCATAGAGATTCTTTCGCAAGTCACATAAGCATGTCGATCAACTTTCTAACCAAGTTTACAAAACCCAAAAAGATAAATTAACATTTATTATTTACACTTATGTAAAACAGTGAGAATCTCCTCATCCCCATGCAAACTAAAAGTTCAATAGAAACATTTCGCTTAATTATGAAATAAGCATCAGTTTTTCACTATCAGAAAATTTTCACTTGAGAACTAGAGACATTTCCTCCATCACCCAAGCAGTAAATGATTGTGTATCAAAAGTTAGGCAGTGTAGTGACTCATATGAGTGCACACCACTTTTACGGCTCCCTCCTACCTACACCCGTCACAACACTTATTCAGTCCAAGATACACTATTATACTTCTGGTTGGGTCTCGGCTCTGATACCATTTGTAACAACCCGTTCCGCCTTTAACTATAAAATGTTTATCAAATAAAAATCACGATTTACTGTCATCATGTCTGACACTTATAGACATCCAGAAACTCCTCCGGATGGATATACTAGTCCTTTGAAACAACTGAGATAGTTTCCAAGAACACTACCTTCGGCAAACTGGTGCCAGATAAGTCACAAGAACAACCAATCTCAGACAAATTTCTATCTCATCAAAGTAACACCAGTCCACATAATCTATCCAACTTCAATATTTCCACACAAAAAATGGGAAAAAAGTAACAACAAGAAGAAATAAAGAACCAGTACCTCAGCTAGTTAAGCTAGCTAAGCTGAAGGAGCCTTACATGCCAAGAACTTTCTCAACTCTCTGAAGTTAACTTTGGCTCATCTCCTTCCAAAGTCCAAAAAAAACTC
Source organism: Linanthus parryae (assembly GCA_023055425.1). Taxonomy (NCBI): domain Eukaryota; kingdom Viridiplantae; phylum Streptophyta; class Magnoliopsida; order Ericales; family Polemoniaceae; genus Linanthus; species Linanthus parryae. Next base: position 3,861,722 of record JALGPY010000015.1, read on the forward strand.
CTTGACAGAATCTCTTCCCCAAAATACCATAACAAGAAATCTTTCTTTTCCTGAATATTGGTCTTCCTCTCCTTGTGGCCACATGGCGTGTGACTAAGCAAATTCATATTAGTTTGCTGGCACGGAAGATAACTATGACCAGTCATTGAAATTTTGAGACTTTTCAAGTCATCCCATAATTTGTTAAAATGACATTTTGGACTCCCACACTTTACTAATACATCATATGTATAGTTATACCTATTGTGAATTTAGGTCACATATTGTCACAAATTAATGTTCACGAGTATTAATAAAATACATAGTAATCAATATTTTTTTTTTCACAATTAAACAATTGTGGAACACACAATGTATTGTTAACGTTAAAATAAATAAATGTACCCCAATTTATAGACGGGGGACCTCACAAAAACCCTCCGGCTTTATCATATACACGTCCTCGAGGAGATTCCCATAAAGGAATGCTGTTTTGACATCCATCTGCCAAATCTCATAGTCGTAGTATGCTGCAATTGCAAGTAGGATTCGGATGGATTTGGTCATTGCGACTGGTGAAAAGGTTTCATCATATTCAATACCATGAATCTGTCTGAATCCTTTAGCCACCAATCGGCCCTTATAGGTAATCACATTACCATCCATGTCGATCTTCTTCTTGAAGACCCACTTACCCTATGGGCCGCGCCCCATCGGGTGGTTCCACCAAAGTCCATACTTTGTTGGTATACATGGATTCCATCTCGGATCTCATGGCTTCCAGCCACTTCTGAGAGTCTGGGTCACTCATGGCCTCCTCATAGGTAGTAGGCTCATCATCTATGAGCATCGTGTCACCGGAATCAGTTACGAGAAGTCCATACCTCTCGGGTTACTGGCGCACTCTACTAGATCTACGAAGCTCTTGTGTTACCTGAACAGGTGACTCCACAACTGCTTGTGATTCCTGTTCATGTTCCATAATCGGTTCAGTGATTTGTGGTTCTTGAACTTCTTCAAGTTCTACATTCCTCCCACTTGCTTCTTTAGAGACAAACTCTCTTTCTAGAAACACCCCGGTCCGAGCAACAAACACTTTGTTCTCGGTTGGATTGTAGAAGTAGTATCCCTTAGTTTCCTTAGGGTACCCCACAAATTTACACTTATCCGATTTAGGCCCTAGCTTGTCTGATTGTAAACGTTTTACATAGACATCGCAGCCCCAAATCCTCATGAACGACAGTGTGGGACGCCTCCCACTCCACATCTCATATGGTGTCTTCATGACTGATTTAGATGGAACGCGGTTAATGGTGAAAGCTGCACTTAATAGAGCGTAGCCCCAAAATGACAATGGAAGATCGGTTTGACACATCATAGATCGAACCATATCCAATAGGGTTCGATTCCTCCTCTCGGACACGCCATTCCATTGTGGCGTTCCGGGTGGAGTGAGTTGGGAGACGATCCCACACTCTCTAAGATAGTCGTCAAACTCTTGGCTCAAGTATTCTCCTCCACGATCCGATCGTAGAGCCTTGATACTTTTGCCAAGTTGCTTCTCTACTTCATTCTTGAATTCTTTGAACACTTCAAAGGATTCGGATTTTGCCCTCATAAGGTACACAAATCCATATCTACTGTAATCATCAGTAAATGTAATGAAGTAGACATAACCACCCCTGGCAGGTGTGGCAAATGGCCCACACACATCGGTATGTATGAGCGCCAATTGCTCACTAGTCCTCTCACCTTTCTTATTGAAAGGGGACTTTGTCATTTTTCCCAATAAACAAGCCTCACATGTCTCATATGATTCAAAATCAAATGAGTCTAGTAATCCATCCTTATGGAGTCTAGATACACGTTTCCATTTATGTGGCCTAAACGACAATGCCATAAATAAGCAGGATTTAAATCATTTATTTTAATCTGCTTGGTATTAATGTTGTAGACATGATTGCTTAGATCAAGGACATAAAGTCCATTAAATAATTGCGCACTAAAATAGTGAATATTATTCAAATAAAAGGAACAACAATTGTTCTTTATTGAAATAATAAAACCATCATTGTCCAAACAAGAAATAGAAATAATGTTTCTGCTCATAGCAGGCACAAAATAGCAATTATTTAATTCTAAAACTAATCCTGAAGGTAGAGATAGCTCGCACACGCCTATGGCCAACGCAACAACCTTTGCTCCATTCCCAACGCGCAGATCTACCTCCCCTTTAGCCAATCTTTTACTTCTCTTTAGATCCTGCATATTTCGACAAATATGAGATCCACATCCAGTATCTAATACCCATGATGTAGAGACAGTTAAATTGACATCTACAACAAAAATACCTGGTGGTGGTGGAATCACTATTCCAAGCCTCTTGTCCTCCAGATATTTTGGGCAGTTCCTTCTCCAGTGTCCAGGCTGACTGCAGTAGTGACACTCACCCTTAGTCACGACCTTGGCAATGCCACCAACAGGCTTAAGGGCTTGTTCCTTGGACTTGGCAACTGACTTGCCTTTGCCCTTGGAGGAAGAGGCAAACCTTTTGCCCTTTCCTTTCTGCACATCATTATGGCCTTGCCCTTACCCTTGTTGATGCTCTGTTCAGCCGTCCTCAACATGTTGAGCAAATCTGGCAGTGGTTTAACGATCTCGTTCATGTTATAGTTCATAATGAACTGTCCATAACTCTCGGGCAACGATTGCAACACGAGATCGGTTGCCAACTCTTGGCCGACCGGGAACCCAAGCCGGGCGAGATTCTCCAAGTACCCGATCATTCGGAGTACATGGGGTCCCACCGGGTTCCCTTCTGCCAGATGACATTTGAACAGTGCCTTTGAGACCTCATACCTCTCTACCCTCGCCTGCTCTTGGAAGAGCTGCTTTAGATGTTCGATCATATCGACTGCATTCATGTTTTCGTGTTGCTTCTGAAGCTCAGAAGTCATGGTGCAAAGCATTAGGCAGGCCGCATCATTAGCGTCATCAACACGCTTTTGATACGCCTTTAAGGCAGCAGGTGTCTGGTTCTCTGGACCTTCTGGAAGATGCTCCTCTATTGCGTACAGTTTCTTCTCTTGCTTGAGAACAATTCTCAAGTTTCTGTACCAATCAAAGTTTCTTCTCTTGCTTGAGAACAATTCTCAAGTTTCTGTACCAATCAAGAAAGTTGGTTCCAGAGAGCTTGTCCTTCTCAAGGACAGATCGTAGGGAATGTTGTGAACTCGATGAGTTGTTTGCCATTTGGAATTCTACAAAAGGGAAAATACGCAAGTTTTAGTATTTGTGAATTTTTTTTGACTATATTTAATAATGGCTAGTTTATTAAATATAGCTCCCACTATTTTTCTACGGATTAATAACCCTCAAGATATTAATGCGGAAAATATTCTTTATATTTTCTAGTGGGCCAAGATCCATCTTTCATCTCCTTATGAGCTTGCTTTGGCAAGTCACCCATAATTTGACTACTTTAGGTAGGAATAATTCCAATTGCATCCCATATGCAACTCTTGGTTCAATCGGGCAAATAACTCCTTATTTATCCATCCATATGGATAATCCCAATTGATTGCCTCTAGGTTTCTTAATCAAATTAATAGCCTAGTTGTGTTCAACCTCTTATCTAAACAATTGCACATTGTTACGTGCCATCGCATTCCATCATTATGAACCAAGTCGCCATGCTTTGGCACGCACGAACTTGATAAATAATGATGATAATGAGTGTTTAAATAACGAGAAGGCAAGAACACAATATTTAAAATTTGAGGGATTTTTAAATTCAATTTTAATTGTTTTGTTGATCAATATCAACTAATCTATCTATTTGAGTTTGGGCACAACTCCAAATAATAGATCCGGGTTGTCTAATTATCTTATTATCCTAATTGCATGCATCATCCATACACCAACCACACAAATAATAAGACAATAAATAAACAACCACAAAACAGAAATTAAACGTGATGTGGATATGGCCTTTTCTAGACTAAGATAATTCCAAGCCAATGGAATTATCTATGAACCCTAAGCAAACACATCTCCATGCGTCTTGATCTCTTGGTCCATCCTTCATAGTCATGTGGAATGCTCCATGCTCCATGCTCCATCTTTTGTGGCTTCTTTGGCTTTGGGCTTCTTTTCTCCAATCTTGGCTAACAATCTACTTTATCTAGTACTAACTAATATCTATACTAAATAAAATAAATCTCACAAGTTGAGAAAAAAAATGGCACGCAGGCCATAAAATCCTAATTAATTATTACAATTAATTGATCAGCTCGCAGGCCGTAAAACCAAAACACAAAATTAAACATCCATATCAAACCACATCCTAAGGCCATATCCAATCACCATGCGATTTGCACATAAACAGTTAAAATCCAATTTTAACGCGCTTGGTCAATTTTAATTGATTTTATGATTTCTAGGGTTAAAACGGTCCATGGGCCCAACAATCCAATTGCCCGGGCCCATTAAAGTGAACCACAAGGCCCTAGGGCCGGCCCGGCCCAAAACCCGCAAGCTAGGCCCGCGGGTTAGGGCCGCCCGACCCCTTAGGGCGGCCAAGCTTGGGCGGCAAGCAAGGGGGGGCGGTCCCTAGGGGGGCCGAACCTCCTCTTGGGAGTTGTTTTCAAAACAACTCCCTTGCTTGGAGCCCAAGTTTGGTTGTTTCCTTGTTTTGGGAGAACTCCTTCTTCCCCAAGGATGCCCAAACCCTAGATCTATGATCCTAAAATTTCTCAAACTCACCAATTCATGCATCCAATGAAAAATTTGGATCTTGTTATGAGTAATTATTGACAAATTGCATCCCATGCTTGATTTGTCTTGTTTTACGCGATAAACAATCAAATTAAGGTGTAAAACAACAAGAATGTAACACATAAACTACGTTTATGCTCTATGACCTGTGGCTCTGATACCACTGTAGGGTTTTGATTCATGGATCGCGCAACGGAAGCATAATTAAACAAATAACCATGCAAAACCCTCCAAGGATCACAAGTCTAGATGCATAACGATAGTGAAGGTAAGAAATCATAAACACACCTTTGGGTTCTCCTTGATGACTTCAAACGCGAATAATCTCACGTTCTCAATAGTTGATCCACGCCTAGAGTTGATCCTAGATCTCCCAAACTCCTTGGTGCTAGCCCGGAATAGGAAGAGGATGAAGGAATCACGCAAAACGAGACAAAAGAGGGGCTTCGGCCCTCTTTTTGGCCGACGGGGTGAGGGCGGCGGCGGCAAGGGGTCGGGTCGGCCTCCTTGTTGCTTGCTCTCTCTCCTTTTGTTCTCTCCCACTCTTGTTATGTTCACTAATGAGCATAAGTTATGGGAAGGAAGGAAGGAGGGTCCTTTATATAGTCCAACAACTCCTTGTTAACTACCTAAAGGACTTATTCTAGTCCAACTAGAATTCAATTTAGTCCCTTCCTTGCAAATTAGTCCCTACTAAGTTTGCAAGGGTTTGCAAAGTGATCCTTCTAATTAATTAATCCAATTAATTAATTCCCAAATCTAGTTCAACTCTATATAGCGTGTGACCCCATAGGTTCTATCTAGTTGGTAGCAACTATTTGCTAATATGGAGCGGTTTCTAGCAAAACATCCATTCTAGCCAACTAATAGAATAGTCATCTAGACAACCTTTGTACAAGTAATTGTCTCATCCCTTTGCCTCCATATCCGGATTGGACACGAGACATACAAGTCACACTCGTATATCCAATCCATAGTTTCTCGATCTATGGGAATAGCCTTATTCGTGCAAATAACATCAATATCCTATATTGATTTATTTGAGTCTGGCCAGACATTCTATAAGCACTATCCCTCGAGTGGCCTAGGATATTTGCTCCCGTTATGTGGGAGGGGCAAATCCTCTCTACGTCCACTACGATCTCTAAGCTTGCTTCTCATTGTATCCAGTACACGCCTTTATAACTACCCAGTCACGGTGTAGCGTTTAACGCTACCAAGATCACAATGATCCACAACTAGAATATCTAGTGACTTCAAGTCTAAGGATGACAATACCATTGCACTGCGAGAAGCACTTGTGACTCAACATAACATGTATGTAGCCTTCTCGGAGATGGGTCAATCCAGTGCAACATTCCGTAATGCACACCTATGTGTTGGATCGTGATATCTCCATATCAATCCAACCCCATACTAGTCTATAGATGATTGGTTCATTTAATCATTATACTTGACTAGGGATATTTAAGATAAACAACACACTTGTAAATCTAAGGAATTCATTATATTAAATATCCAATAAATAATAAATGAATTTTCTAGCCATATACAAATTCATACTAAACTAGATTGCCTCTAGGGCATCTATTCCAACACAAGTATCACGAACTTTCTCAGTCATGGATTTCAGCAGATGCACCAGAACCAGAAACAGAGTTGATGCCACCAGAAATTGAAGAAGTGCAGACAATGACATCATCAGTTCCAGTTGAGCCAGAAATTGATCCAGTACCCGCACCACAGGAATAACACTCATATATTCCTCACTGGCTTCCAGCAGTGCTGGAGATGCAGAAGGGGTTCTTTGCAAAGATGGCGCAGGAACAACAAGAAGCTTCATCACAGGTTGCTGTCATGGAAGAAGAGGTGCCCGAGCCAAGAGAAGTGTGCACTATTCAAGATCCATCTCAGGTATTTCATTATTATGAGGACTCACATTCAAAATCAGATTTGGAAGAAACAGTGCATGCATGGATGGAACCACAACCAATTTCAAATTCTAGGCATGATTTGAAAGACACAGATATTGTGAAATCAGGGTGTACTGATGAGGAAATTGTGTTCGAGAATGTGTCCAATGACATGGATGAATTTGAGGGAGGAATCCCAACTCAGCCTATTGAAGAATTCTCCAAGTCTTATGTTGATCAAGTATGTGATGAGTTGGAGAGACTGTTGTTTGGAGATTCTGACACGAAAGATGACCATGGCCATTCCCCAAATCCTTTCTCTATGGAATGTTCTATGAAATTCCAGGGTCCAACTCAAGCATTCAGGGGTGAAGTTCATCGGCAGGACTTTGTAAAAATATTCCCAGACAAGCCGGTGAATGATGAGTGGAAGCTGATCAAGAAGAAAAAGTGAAAAATTAAAGAAATCATCTTCCGCAACCTTCCACCTTGTCAAAATAATGGGTGTGCACGTGAGATGAGGATCATTGAGAAGAGATGGTGGAAGAAGAAGAAGTGGAGAGATAAGAAGCCTTCAAATGTCTCAAATGTTGAGGTAACAGGGTCGGGCCGTCGACCGTAAATTACAAGCACTTGTTGGGAGGTAACCCAACCTAGGAGTTGGTTTCGATTATTAAGTTATTTACTGTTTAATAAATTCTGAGAGGAGAGATGAGGGTGAGCTAACGTTTAGATGCAGAAAGTTTCAGGAAACAGGTTACAGGAAGCTGAAGTACAGAAACTGGCTCGCTGTCAGCATCCAGATGCAGACTGACGTTCAGTGGCAGCCTGCCAGAAAAGGCAGATTGGAAAAATACTGAAGAATCGAACCCGGTGCACAGGATGCACTCGACCTTCAAAGGGACTCGTATGAGTTGGGGATTTTTCGGGAACAATTTTCAGCAGGATCGGAGCAATCGACCCCGGTGTACGAAAATACACTCGACCATATGGGAGTACATTGTCACAGACGATGGTGCTTGGGGATTGCACACTTGAAGAGCGTGACAGAGCCCGGAAGGTTGACAACTTTTGTTGAGAAATTTTCCGGCGACCGGTCAACGGTCCTTCTCCGCCGGAATCTGCAGAAAAGTAGGAACCTCTACGAACTGACTCCGGGTGCACAGGTTCAATGTCTGTTTCACTCTTTAATTTTCTGAGTATACTACCAGCTGGTCGACTGATGGCCACTCTCGAGCCAGCAAGCCAGTGGCTCTATTAGGCCATCAGTCAGTCGGTCAGTCTAGCATTCGGTCGTCCCAATCCTAGTAGATGAGGCACGCCAGCTCATCAATCCAGATTATATGCCTGATGATTAGTACCATGAGGGCATGGCACCATCCAGTGTGGGGGTGGTGGCGTTGTAACTGCATTAGTTTTATTATGCTGATAAAAATATCGAAAAATTGAAAATTTCAAAATTTTGAGTTTGGGCAAAGGATTTAGCTTAAAACTGGAGAGAGCTTAATGATAGAAAATTTCCCGAAAATTGATGAAATGAAGTGAGGAAGAGCTGCGAGAATCTGTCTAGGGGAGTTACAGAGCCAATGCACTTCAGAAAATGCAAGTAGCTATCTCCCGAGCTATGTATCCTACTAGCTGCCAGACCACCGTCACCAGGTAGTCGTCAACCCGCCTTCACGGCCACCACATCATTTGGTGGAGTGATAGGCCATAGGGGACCTCACGTCCTGTCTCGCGCCTTAGGTCCACTAGTGAGCCCCATTGATCCGTTATCCCTTTTCTTGGTACCCTTTTTTGACCTAGGAAGCCATTTTTTGATACTCGCATCATTGTTAGTATTTTTACCTTTCCTACGCGTCATGGCACGAGGGAGTTAAGTTGAAGGGGATTTTATGGGGTAGAACAGATTTGTTATAGTTGATAGTGGACGAGCTTCATTGTTATATCTGAGGGTGTGAAAGGGTGAGATAGTGACGACAACACACTTCAGTGTGGCGGTGACTCACGACATTACACCGTGAGCACATGAGTAGAGTCGTAGTGCGTGACATTTTTTCCGCACGACATGGGGGACTTGGGTTGACAAGGTTATTTGGAAGACGCGCTGTGCTAGTTAGACATCCTTGGAGTGAGGAGGTTCGGTTAGAAAAGCGCGATTATTTTAGAGATTGACTACATGGTTTGGATCAGTGTGGGGGTGGTCGTTTCAGATTTTATTTACAACATTTTTTGTGGCACCCCACAGTTTGATTTTTCGCAGATCTGGCCTGGTTTATATTATATATATTGCCCCTCATTTAAAGAAGAGAAAAAATAATATATAAAAAAAATAAGAAAAGAAAAAGAAAAAAAAAACAGAAAAGGCAGAGTTTCAGGGTGCTTAATTGATTTTATTTCAAAACGTCGGGCCAGACAAATTTTATAAATATTTTGCATTCTTTCACAGTTGTGGTCGCGAGAACGGCATTTACACCAGGATTGGGGAAATTGAGTGTCTAGAATCTTAGGTGATTTGGGTCAGTTTCTGTCTTCTTGGTGAGGGAGTGTGAGATTGGGGTATTTGTGAGTGTGCTGTGACGTTTAGGACTTCGCTTCTAAATGACTTATCCTACCGTCCCAAAGCCGGCAGATTTACATTACACCCAGAGTAAAAGCACGGAAGGTGTGCGTTAGGGATACGTTCGGTTTGTGTGTAAACACATAAGTAAGTTGTGTTCGTGCTTGTTCCTAACCTAGGTTGGCCGCAAAGTTCTTCCGATCACTGCAGTTTCAGAAGTTTAGGGGAATATGAGAGATTGATGATGTCCAGTTTGAGTTAAAGAGGTTGCCCAGTCTCACCAAAAACTGTTTTTATAGTATATGTAATGTTTTTTATAAATACATGCAGTTACAACGCTCTGGATTGATTCGGGATAGTATGCAGTGGTAGTATACAGCTGAAATTTGCTCGGGGCGAGCAAAGTACAGTGTGGGGGTATTTGATAACTCCTATTTATGAGTTATCTGTGAGCTTATAGTATAATTTAATAAGTTGAGTTTCCATAAGATTGAGCACGTGTTATCCGACGAAGCCTCTGTAGTATGAAAAAGATGAGTTTGAGCTTAATTGTGGAATCCGGGCGATTTCATGCATAAATAGATATTAAATGACATATATAATCGCTTGGTATAGTTGTTCATGTTGTTTTTACAGGAATGGATGCTTAGCGGTTGATTTGAAGCATGAAACGAACTTCGGAAGCAACGGGAGCTAAAGCGGAGTAAAGAGACGCAAAGTTGGAGAAGCTAGAATGACCAGTCTCCATTATTTTGATCATATCTTGAGTTCTATAATGAATTTTGGAGTGATACCGGCGGCAAATGAAAGTAGACTTCAAGTGCTTTCCAACGATAGGTCACGGAGCTAAATCGGAGATCGGACGAAGAAGTTACGACGTTTTGAATTTAGAGCTGTCGCTGATGTGCGTTCAGACGCACAGGTTCTGCGTTCAGACGCACATGTGCGTTCAAACGCACATTGTGCGTTCAAACGCAACCCCGAAGTCTAAACCAACTTATGTCCGCATGCAAGATTGGTGGCCAAACGCAAAAACTGAGTCCCGGAGGCCGAAAAAGGGCGAAAATTGGCTAAGTATGTGCGTTCAGACGCACATTGTGCGTTCAAACGCACAACACAGTGCAGCAGCAGACAGGGAAAACTGGCCAGAAAATGACTAAGTATGTGCGTTCAAACGCACATCCTGCGTTCAGATGCAGGAAACTTCAAATTTCAGAAAGGTCAGAATCAGGCAGAAATCAACCAGAAGACCAAGTATGTGCGTTCAAACGCACATTGTGCGTTCAAACGCACACCCAAAAAGTCAACGGAAGTCAAAGTAAAAAAGTCAACTCTCAAAATGTGCGTTCAATTGCAGCCTTTGTGCGTTCAAACGCAGGTCAAGATTTTCAGAATTTCTGAAGACGGTGGAAAAAGTCAAACTTTGTCAGAAAAGTCAAAGTCAACAGATGTGCGTTCAGACGCAGGACAGGATTTCCAGAAGCTTCTCAGGGCGGTTTAGACAGGGGCAGAATAGGAATTTCAGCACAGGATTAGGGAAACATCAGCAGTATATAAAGCAGCTCTGCCCAGCAGTTTCAAGATACACAATACACAACATATACCACACAGAACACTGGACAGACAGACACAGACACAGAATCAGAGTCAGACACAGCATAAGCAGCTTGGGGAACCGGAGCAGTCCCGGGAATCGCCAGATTTCCGTCACTTGTTTGATTCTCTTCTCTTCTTTATGTTAGTTTTTATTAGCTAAACAATTTACCTAGGTTCTCGGTGAACCTAGGGTTTATGATTTCAGTACTTCAGGTTCTGATTACAGATTCATGATTGGTTAAAGTCTTAATACAGTAGAGGTTTTGTTTATTATTCTGTCTTTGGTTTTTACTTTTATGCATGAACGGAGTCATGAACCTGGAGTGTTACAGACAGGATCTGGTGTGCGAGAGTGGCCAGTGAGAGTTAGGAAGAGAAGACAGGATTTAGTACTCTGCCTTGATGGACCGAGAGGTGAAGAGAATCAGGGGACTAGCCCAGAAGCATTAGACCAACTGCTAGAAGTTTAGGGGGAGACCGAGAGGAGAACCTGTAACCCTAGCAAAATTAGAACAAACCTGCAGATCTAGGTGGACCGAGAGGACCCGAAATCTGTAGGAGAGTGACAGGTGCATGAGACCGAGAGGAGATTGTATCAATGGTATGCTGGCATAAACAAAACTGCTGTGTGTTTCTGGATCGGAAAAACTGAAAAGTTGAATAGTGACCCTAGGGGATCCTGGAAATCTAGGTACCCAAAACCCTAGTTTTTACTTCGAGACTATATTATCAGAAAATTACCAAAAATAGTGTTTAATTCTGTTTTTACTTTTAGTACGTAGTTTACTAGAATCTGACCAGAAATTCCTCCTTTTACTTTTTTGCGTTTTTTACTCTTTAAACCTAGTTTCTGATTATGCAATAACCTGTCCTCGTGGGATCGATAACTCGGGGTTGAAATACCAGCCCTATATTACTTGAACCGTGCACTTGCGGTAACACGTAAGAAATCGTGTCACACGCCCGTTCAAAGAAATTGAGATTGCCCGATCTCACCCAGAAAGATAAAAAAATTTGTTTACACATGTGTGTGTGTGTGTGTTCAATTAATATCGAGTCGTAGAATTGCATTCGCATTATACAGCTGCATTGTTGTTTCGTGTTTTATTTTTGAGTTATGCAACTATGAGTTGAAAAGTATGCAATGGTCTCGGTTGGAATATGTCACTCGGGTGAGGGATTGAGAGGCGAAAGAGTTGGTCGGTTTTGAATTGTTGGTCGGGACGCGCAAATGGTAGGTGTGCGGGAATTTGATAACTTCACATTTCGAGTTATATTCTTATGTGATTCTTTACCGTTTCGTGTGCGTTTTGGTGCATTTGTATGAGTTTCATGCCAATTCTTGTGAAAATGAGCATGTATGAGATTTTGAATGTCAACATGTAATACGAGCACTTTTTTGCTTTGATTGTATGATAATTTTTCACGTTTGATCTTCCGGCATGTTTCTCGTGTTGTGAATTTCAGGAACCGAGTGCTCGGAACGTTGCATTAGATGGAAAGCAAACTTCGAAAAAGTAGTAAGTTCAACGGAATGCTCGGGACTTGAAGACAAAGGAAGAAGTGGCCAAAGGAATGAAGAAAGGAATCTCTTTCGCAAAGTGATCGTAGAGAATGAATATGCATATTCTTACAATGAACGTACGATTACCCTGCTTTTGGCATGTGATCGTACGATCACGAGGAGGTCATCGTACGATCGCCTTCTTTACCAGGATCAAAATTTTGGGGTTATTTGGCTATTTTGTAATAGTTTAGGACTTGGTTAATGCAAAAACGATTTTAGGAACGTTTTTTTTCTCATACCTAGACTACGTTGGAGACTTTAGAGTTTGGGAGCTTGCTTGGAGATTTGAACTTCATCGTTTGATCACTTTCTCCTTTTCTTTTATTTTTCATATGATCATTGAGAATATTATGTTTATTGATAACTTCGCATTATGAGTTATATTATTTACGATTCACTACCATTTTGCGAGCGTTTCGGTGCATTTGTGTGAGAAATTGGCCAAATCCTAGTTGTTTTGAGCAAACTTGAGTTATTGATCTTTATTTCGTAATCCGAGTGTTTTTCGTATAATTTATGCATTGTTTATCGCATGTGATCTTCCGGTATGTTTTGGTGTTGTGTATTTCAGGAACCGGGAGCTTGGAGCGATTATTTTGGAGCTGAAACGAACTTCGGAACAAGAGGATAGCTCAAGGAATTGCTCGGGAATGGAGATGATTGATGAAGAATGGAGTAAAGAAGCTAAAAAGTGGAGATTTCATGAGTGTTCGTGCGAACACCCTTTTGTTCGCACGAACAAAAGGACTTAGAATATTTTTGAAGGCCAAAAAGAGGGGAAAAACCAACTGCTGGAAAGTGAGAACAGATTCTCTGTTCGCACGAACAAGGAGAAAAAGGCTGTTCGCACGAACAGAGGTGACAAGTGCAGGTTTTTGGGGCTTTTCGGCTATTTCTTGAAAGTTTAAAGACTCCAGCCTTATTCTAACATAGAGGGACAATCATTGGAAGGTATTCACACATCTTTGGAGTCTAGAGAGCTGGAGAAGACGGGAGAACAAGCTTGGAGCAAGGATCGTCAACAACATTGAAGATTTTAGCGTTTGATCTTCGTTTCTTCACCTATTCTTCATGACTTTCACTATTTTGAATATGTTGAACGTTTTTATGTCTAGCTAAACACTTTAAGCTAGGTGATTGATGGAAAACTAGGGTTTGTGGATGATTTTCCGGATTTTTCGACTTGTTGCATGCTTTTGCTTAATGCTATGAACGTTCTAGTTAGCCTATCTATTCTTGCGCTTTATTATTAATGTTCTTGGCTTGATCACCCGTAGAATATTACTTGTTGATAGGGTTGCACGAAAGTGAACTTATTGATACGTGTTAAAGAATAGTATAGGTAATCTTGTAGTTTCTTCAGACCGAGAGGAGATAGGAACTTGATTAATCGTGTGAGGGTAGTTTCGTTGGATATTGTTAGAACTTAGTGAATTCGGTGGACCGACATGACCCGGTAAACGAGCCTAGCAAATCAACTAGAGTGTATTGGTAGACGGAGGTGGATCGAGAGGACCCGAAGGCTATTTATTACACAAATTCATGTGAGATTGAGAGAAGATCATGATGAGCATTACCCAGTATAACTAGAACGTGCGTAGAGTGTTTCAAGCAGAATCCGGAAATCGTTAACAACCCTAGGGACCATCAATTTCCTAGTTCTTCTTTATTAATCGTATTTCATCATAAGTTAATTTCGTTAAAAGTGAAAATTCTACAAAAACAATTAGTTAGTAGTCATTTAATTTTAGTCGCTTGTTTGTTGGCGACAACTTTAGAAAATCAAACACCTTTTTACCGGTTACGTAGATATCTTAGAATTAGTTTCTAGTTGGCTAATAATCGTAAATTCCCTTGGGTTCGATACTCGGAGTCTTAAAAATATTCCTAATACTGCTTGACTGTATACTTGCGTTTAAGCGCGTAACGAATTCGCGTCATTTATGATCATGAGTCGTAGTAGCTAAGTATTTAATCATGATATCTTAAAGGTAGCTAGGGTTTAAAGACGTGTTTGGCGAACTAGGATCATGATTAATGCATTTTTGTTAAAATAGATGATGTTGTTCTTTGTAATGCATGATTTATTCACATAATCTTATCTTTCCTATTGTATGACTTCGCAATAGGAAGAATGTAGTTGATGATCACTCGGTGGCCCGGTGAGAATTAACCGAAACTTGAATCTTGCACTAGTCGTATCTAAGCTAGATGAATCGGCTTAGTTAACTTAGAACTGGAGTACATAAAATATCTTAATGCATGTTTAAGCTTCATATGAAATAGATGAATCAGTTTACATATTTCTAGAAATAGTTGAGAAAACAATTTTTAATGCTCGTTCGGCTAAGATTAACATCTGTGTTTGTGTTAACAGCTATTTTGTTGGAGTAGATGCCCTAAAGGCAATCTTATTTTAGTAGGAACATTGTTTTGTCTAGAATATTCATCTATTATTTATGTAGATGTTTAATATAATGAAGTCCTTAGATTACAATTGTTGTTTATCTCAAAATATCCCTAGTCAAGTATTATATTTATTAATAGGACAGTCACTATGCATGGAGACTAGTATGTGAGTAGATTGATATGGAGATATCACGTCTAGCACAAGGGTGTGCACTAGGAGTAATGGCATACTGGATTGGCCCACCAGGAGAAGGCTACATATAAATTAAGTGAATGTCACAAGTGCTTCTCGTAGTGATAATGGTGTTGTAGTCCTTGGACTTGAAGTCACTAGATACTCTAGTTATGAAATATCATGTTTTGATAGCATCAAACGTACACCGTAACTGGGTAACTACAAAGATGACAATCGGACATGATAGGAAGCAAGCTGAGAGATGGTAGTGACGTAGAGAGGATTTGTCCCTCCCACATAATGGGAGAAAATTTCCTTGGGCCACTCGAGGGGTAGTGCTTATGGAATGTTTGGACAAACTCAGATAAAATAATATGTGATACTGTTATAATCTGTACAGATAAGCCTATTCCCAGGATCGAAAAACTATAGATTGGATATACGAGTGTGACATTTATGCCTCGTGTCCAATCCGGATATGGATACAAAGGGACATGTACAACACAGTAATATTGGGCACAAGGTTTGTCAGATTACCGACTATTTCTATTAGGTGGGTGGCATTGATGTGTTGCCAAACACCGCTCAATGTTTGTAATTGTTACTACCGACCTACTAGAAACCTACAGGGTCAGAAATCAAAAGGATTAAGCTGGATATAGATGTTAATTAGTTGGACTAATTAACAATTATATGGATCAAGGATAAAAAAAGCAACCACATGCAAAGTTAGTTGGACTAAGTTGCAAACTGGACTAATCCGTGTATGGCCATGAATAGTATTGGGGCAAGTTTGTAGTCAATAAGGATTCATTGAATATAAATGGGGAGTCCTTTCTCTATTATTTCACAACATTTTTCATTAAGTGAAATAACAGATCAAGGAGAGAACCACCTAGAGGTCGGCGACATCAAGGAGGCCGAACCCTCCCTTCTCTATGTTGAGTGGTCATTCGATTCATCCTTAGACGTGGTTAGAACAAGACGCGAAGGAGATCGCAGTTCTCAATCCCAAGGTATGGATACCGGTAGAGACGAGGACATCACTCTTTGTTGTGAACACACAAACCCAAAAGGTACACATTGTCTCCTTTATCATGTTATGATGCCTTAAACTGCGATTCATGGGGGTATTTGATCAGGAAATTTTAATTGTATTTTCGATGTGCATCATGCATCAAAACCTTACAATGGTATCAGAGCCACATGTCATTGAGCATAACGTGATTTGGGTGTTACATGCTTTATCAGTTTTACACCGTAATGTTAAATTCGCAAAAAACTGATATTCATAAAATGATACAATTTGAATATGATTAATAGGAAATAAGCCAATTTTACGTATCATGTAATGATTAATTGATTTCTTATATATATGATATATGTTTTGGTGATTTGAAAAGCTAGGGTTTGGGCACAATTTGGGAAAAATGTATTTTTGTCCTACAATTGAAAATCGCCCGCAAGGAAGGGAAAAGGTTTTGGAAACTAGCCCTATGGGGTTCGGCTAGCCTGCCCGTCCCCTACTCTTGGTGCGCAGACCAAGGCCAATCGACCTACCGGCTCGGCCAGCCACCTGTTTGACCGTGCGGGCTGGTCTGGCCGGTTCGACCTAGTTCGGCAAATCCAAACAGGTTCGGCCAATAGTGATTGGCCCGACCGTTTTGACCATAGAAATTACAATTTCACTAAAATTGACCAAGCGCGATAATATTGGATTTTAACTGTTTATGTGTTTTATCGCATCTTGGTTAGATGTGGCCTAGGTTGTGGATGTTCACTTTCGTGGTTTGTTTTGGTTTGGTTTTGATGTACTTAATGTAACTAATTTTAAGGATTGCGTGTCGTCTTCTCCCTCGCATGTGAGGTCTCTCTATTTATTTTGTAGATGCTAGCTAGAATTAGATAGATAGAATATAGCCAAGGCATGGAGAAAAAGATCAAATACTAAAGAAACCACAATACGATGAAGACCACAAGCTAGGACGCATGGACTAAAGGTGAAGTTACATGGAGATGAGCTTGCTCCTATAGGGCTTATAGATATACTCATTGGCTTGGGAATATCTTAGTTTTAGGGGCCACATCCATACCACGTTTTATTTATTATTTATGTCCTGCTATTTATTTTTGGTGTATGGTCGATGCATGCAAAACGTAACAAGATAATAATTAAATAGTTGGATCCTTTAATTGGGATTGCCCTATCCAAATAAGTAGATCATTGTAGTGATCAATAAATTAAAATTGACAAGGAAATCCCTCAACTATAAATATTGCATTTTGTCTTCTCTTGCTTAAACACTCGTCATGATCAGGAAGTTTAAAATCGGGCTTGCCAAAGCAAGGCGACTTGATGTGCGATTGTTGAAGTAAGAGGCCAAAATCACTAAGCTACTTCAAGAGGATTGAAAGCTTAAGGGAAAGGAAATTGATATTGTATATGGGATAGATAAACATGGAGTTATTTTCCCAATTGAACCAAGAGTTGCATGTGATGCAATCGGAAGGTGTTCCTACCTAAATATTTAACTTTTGGGTGACTTGCCAAGGGAAGCTTAAGAGGAGAAGAAATATGGATCTTCAACCACTAGAAAGTATATGATATTTTCCACATTAATGGTGAGGGCTATTTATCCGAGAAAAATAATGGGAGCTATATTTAATAATCTAGCATTGTTAATTGTTCACAAATACTAAAATTGCATATTTTCTTATTTTGTAGAATTCCAATGGCAAACAATCAAACATCAACTCTATGTTGCGTTCTGTCCTTAAGAAGGACAAACTGTCTGGAATCAATTTCCTTTGTTGGAATTGTGACCTAGAGGAAATCAACTTATGGTGACATTTATATGGACTTACTATTCATTATGTTATCAACATGGAGATATGTTAACATAGATGAAGTCCTTAGCATATAAATGTTATATTCTTAAATATCCCTAGTCGAGTACCACAACTAATAGGACGACTGTATTGCATCGAGACTAGTATGTGGGTGGATTGATGTGGGGATATCAAGTCTAACACATGGGTACGCATTAGGAGTAATGGAGTACTGGATTGACCCGCCTTGAGAAGACTGCATGGTAGTTATGTGAATGTCACAAGTGATTCTCATAGTGACAATGGCATTGTGATCTTTAGACTTGAAGTTGCTAGATACTCTAGTTATGAATTATCATGTTTTGATATCGTCAAACGTTACACCGTACTGGGTAACTATACAGGATTTAATCAGACATGATATGAAGCAAGATGAGAGATGGTAGTGATGTAGACAGGATTATCTCCCACATAACGGGAGTAAATATCCACGACGACTCGATGAGTGAGACTTAGGGAAATGCATGGCCATGCTCGAATAAATCAATATGAGATATTGATGTTATTTTTTTATCTAAGTCTACTCACATATCAAGAAATTATGGATTGGATATAAAAGTGTGACACTCCATGTCTTGTGCCCTATCCGGATAGACGTGACAAAGAGATTATACAACACAGTAACATTGGTCACAGAGGTTAGTCAGATCATTGACATTCCTATTACTTGGGAAGCATTGATGTATTGCTAGATGTCGCTCAATGTTTGTAATAATTGTTATTACTGCCAACATAAACCTACAGGGTCACACAGAATAATAGATCAAACTGGGAATAAGACACGATTTCTTACGTGTATGCGCAAGTGCACGGTCAAGCAATACAGGGTAATATCTCAACCCCGAGTTACCGATCCCACGAGGAGAGACTTGAGATTATTTAATTAGTTACTAGCCTAGAATACAGTACAAGGAGGAAGAAATTGTGATTTAAACATTTGCCACCCTCAAACAGGTGACTGGCATATAATAAACAACTAAACTACTATTTTTGGGTTTTTTAATTTATTAAACAAATATGGAGAAACTAGGCAATCTCTAGATCACCTAGGACTGTAGACGATTTCCGGATTAGCTATGTAAAACATTAATTCTGTTCTAGTTAAACCGGGTAATGGTACTAACAATCTCCTATCGGTCTCTTGTCGTTCTACGTCACGGTCTACTTGGTGTCCTGTCGGTCCACCTACATCCACCGGTCCGTTCTAGTAGGCTCACAACAATGCACGAAATGATGTCCTCTCAGACCACCACCACACGAACACCTCACTATCTCCTACCGAATCTACCCACTAGGGCCAATCCTACACACTTGTCTTCTCAGTCTCACTGATTAATGATTGTTGTTCATATCTCATCACAACTAGGTCTAAGTCGCTCTCACACACTCTCTAGCTAATTAACAAGTCCGGCTAATTACTCCATTCTTGCCAGGGAATTAAGCATAGCATATGAACAATAACTAAAACAAAGACTAACATTAAGAAATATTACAATCTAGGAAGAACACCTAATTCCAATGAATATCAATTCCTAACATAGTCGTGTCAATAGACTACGCTCATTAACAAGTCATGAAATCAAACTTCATCCAATAGATCAAAATCCAAAAGCATGAGACAAGTCTAAAATCCGGAAAACATAACGTATACATAAACCCTAGGCTCTCTAGAGAAGCCTAGCTAAACTTATAGCTAGCTACTACTTGAAATCGTAGCAAAACAAACAAGTTTCTCCATAAAATTGATAAAAAGAGAAGAGAAAGAAATCAAACTGTGAAATCTCCGGTTTTGGGATGATCCTAATCGATCTCCTCAGCTCCCTTGCGTCTCTCTCTTCCTCCGTATGCGTGAATGACCCCCTCTAGGTCTTCTCTCCCGTTTTTACCAGTTGGGGGCGAGTTTTTAATGTAATTTGGCCAAAATTGCATTTCAGCCCCTCCAGTTTGTAATTCCCGGACAGAATTATAAGCTGATCTTGCGCGGGCCATTACTCTCT
This sequence comes from Linanthus parryae, assembly GCA_023055425.1. Lineage (NCBI taxonomy): Eukaryota > Viridiplantae > Streptophyta > Magnoliopsida > Ericales > Polemoniaceae > Linanthus > Linanthus parryae. Next base: position 3,881,583 of record JALGPY010000015.1, read on the forward strand.
CATCCGAAGTTCGATTAAGCTCCGCGACCTATCGTTGGAAAGCTCTTTGAGTCTAATTTCATTTGGAACTGGTATCACTCCAAACTAATTCTATAACTTCAGATATCATCAGATTAGTGAAGACTGGACATTCTAGCTCCTCCAACTTGGCTTCTCTTCGTTCCACTTGTGCTCCCGTTGTTTCCTAAGTTCGTTCCATTCCTCCTATCAACCGATTAGAATCCTTTCCTGCCAAAACAACATGAACAAACATACCAAGCAATTATATTTGACAAATAACAACGAAATATGCATAGAAACGCCCGAACTAACAATAAAGCGCATATGAAGCATCAAGTGATAAAACGCAACATATTTTCAACAATTAAGCTCAAATATCTCATGATAATGTGGAAAATTATGGTAATATATAGCTCCTAAAAGGCGCTATCAGAATATTGCTAATAAGTTGGACTAAATAGCAATAATGAATTGATTTGACTAAAGTGTAAACTGTGCTCATTAGTTGGACTAAAGAGTAATTGTGGACTAGAATGCTAACTACTCCCACATTGTTTGATTTATGGGCAAAGATGAATTTCTCTAGCTATAAATAGGATTTATAAGCTAAGAAAATTCAGTCTAGATTCATTTCTACTCTACACATTACACTAGAGAGAAAAGAGGAAGAGAGAAAAAAAGAGTTTTTCTCCTACTAGGGTTAGGCTAAGGGTAGCCGTCCCCTTCTTGGTGTCGTCCATCTATGAAGGCCACGACCATGGTGATGGTTGGACCTCTTGTGGTTGCCCACGACATGGCAATGTCATCCTCCCTCTCTCCTTTCCATGGGTTGGATGCGATCTAGTCATCGTGCACGTCCAAGATCAACATCATGTATGACAAGATCCTCCTTCTTCGCACGATTGCTAGCACCATTGGAGAAGAAGTCTAGCTGAGGTCTATTCGTGTGGATACCTTAGAGACGACGTTCCTTTGATCAGCATATGTAATCTTCCTAGTCAGGATGAATGAGGTAATCTTCTTCCTTCATCATGTCATGATGCTTCACCTGCGATTCATGGAGGGTTTTGAGCAGAAATATTATTGTATTTCCGCTGCGTAACCTGCATTAAAACCCTACATCCTGGACTGGTACAGAAAATTGAGAATTGTTCTCAAGAAAGAAAAGAAGTTGTACATTTTAGAGGAACTTGTTCCAGATGCACCAGATGATGATGCTACTCTTGCTGGAAGGAAGGAACATCAGAAGATTGTAGATGACTCCACTAATGTGACTTGCCTTATGATTTGCACCATAAACTCTGAGCTTCATAAGAAACATGAGAAAATTGAGGTGTATGATATGATCATACATTTGAGACATCTCTTCCAAGAGCAAGCAAGACATGAGTGGTATGAACTATCTAAAGCATTGTTCAAGTGTAGTTTGCCAGAGGGGAACTCAGTCGGACCTCATGTACTCCGTATGATCGGATACATGGAGAAACTCGAGAGGTTAGGCTTCCCATTCGACCAATAGTTGGATACTGATCTCATCCTGCAATCATTTCCGAACAGTTATAGTCAAATCATCATGAACTACAATATGAATGAGATCAACAAAACTCTGCCTGACTTAATCAATATCTTGAGGACCGCTGGACAAAGCAATGATAAAGGCAAAGGCAAGACCATAATGATGGTCAATAGAGGGAAGAGCAAGCGATGTTCTTCTACCTCCAAAGGGAAAAGCAAGGCAGTCGAAAACCCAAGAAAGTTTCCCTAAACCCTGCCGGTGGTGTCTCTAAGGGTGCATGTCACTATTGTAGTCAGACATGCCACTGGAAGAGGAACTGTCCAAAATATATGGATAAAAGGCTTATGTAAATTTGTCTGTCTCTTCATCTTGGGTTTTATATACTGGATGTGGATCTCACATTTGTCAAAATGTGCAGGATCCAAAGAGAAGCTGACGACTGGGTAAGGAGGAGATAGACTTGATCGTTGGAAATGGAGCAAGAGTTGCTGCATTAGCCATAGGCGTTTATGAGTTATCTTTACTTTCAGGACTTATATTAGAATCAGAAGATTATTTTTATGTCCCTACTATCAGTATGAATATAATTTATATATCTTGTTTGGACAAGAAAGGTTTTTTGTCACAATAAAGGACAATTGTTGCTCCATTTATTTTGATAGTATGCATTATTGTAATGCGCTTTTGTCTAATGGATTGTATATCCTTAATCTAGATAATTATGTCTATAAAATAAATATCAAGATGATTGAAACTAACAATTTAAATCCTACTTATCTATGGCACTGTCGTTTAGGCCATATAAACGAGAAACACATTTCTAGACTCCATAAGGATGGATATCTAGACTCATTTGACTATGAATCATATGAGACACGTGAATCTTGTTTATTGGGGAATATCACTAAGTGCCCTTTAGATAAGAAAGGTGAGAGGACTAGTGATCTATTGGCACTCATACATACTGATGTGTGTGGACCATTGCCACGCCTGCCAGAGGTGGTTATATTTAATTCACTACATTTACTAATGACTTCAGTAGATATGGATTTGTGTATCTTATGAAGAAAAAATCTGAATCCTTTGAGAAGTTAATATTGGGTTTTGATCCGTATTGCAAATCGGAATAACAAAAATAAAATCCGTTCAATACCCTCCAAGGATCACATGCTAGACATCATAACGATGGTAAGGGTAGAAACTCATGTGTACCTTGTTTGTCTGAGTTCGTGACTTCACGTAGAATAATGTCCACGTATCTATGAATATCCACGTCTAGGTATTCACTGGATCCTCCCAACGTCTTGTGCTAGCTCACGTCAAGAAGGAGGAAGAAGAAGATCACGCAAAACGAAGACCAAGAGGCCGCACCTCTTGGTGGCTGACGGGTAGGGGCGGACGACCTAGGGGTTTGGCCATAGGTCTCTTGCTCCCTCTCCTTGCTTTGTTCTCTCTCTCTTGTGATAGCAATTATGACACACTTATGATAAAAACAAGCTCGGAGTGCCCTTTATATAGTCAATAACTCGTTATTAACTACAAATTAGCCCCAATACTAATCTTGTCCATAATCGGATTAGTACACTTCGAAAATTAATCCTACTAAGTTTGCTTGGGGTTGCGTATTGATCCTTCTATTTAATTAGTCATATAAATTAATTCCCAAGTCCGGTTTAGTCCATAGGGTGTGTGACCCCATAGGTTTCTACTTAGTTGGTGGTAACAATTACTAACATAGAGCGGTGTCTAGCAACACATCAATGCCATCCAACTAATAGAATAGTTAGTAATCTGACAAACCTTGTGACTAACGTTCCCGAGGTTCATGGCCAAGGGGAAAGATGTCCGAGTAACGGTAATTTTGGAATGTACTAGTTGTGTCCAAAACAGAGTTAATAAGGCATCAACGGGTATTTCAAGATATATTACTCAAAAGAATCACGAGACATACAAGTCACACTCGTATATCCAATTCATAGTTTTCTCGATCCTGGGAATAGTCTTATCCATGGAGATAACATCAATATCATTAATTGATTTATCTCAGTCTGGCCAAACATTCTATAAGAACTAAACCTCTAGTGGCCGCGGATATTTGCTTCCGTTATGTGGGAGGGAAAAATCCTATCTACATCACTACCATCTCTAAGCTTGCTTCTTATTGTGTCTGATTGACGCCTTTATAACTACCCAGTCACCGTGTAGTGTTAGACGATACCAAAACACAATAATCCACAAGTAGAGTATTTAGTGACTTCTAGTCTAAGGACCACAATACCATTGTCACAACGAGAAGCGCTTGTGACTCTTACATAACTTGTATGTAGCCTTCTCATTGATGGGTCAATCCAGTATGCCATTACCCCTAATGCATACCCATGTGCTATACTTGATATCCCCATATCAATCTACCTACATACTAGTCTATAGTTGATCGCCTTGTTAATCAATATAAAGGACTAGGGATTTTTATGATAAACAGCACTTTGTAATTTAAGGAATTCAGTATATTATATATCTCCATAAATAATACAGTGATTATTCTAGCCAAAATAATGTTCATACTAAATAATATTGCCTAGGGCATCTATTCCAACACTCTCCCACTTGTACTGGAGCCAATCTAGTGCATCTCATATGCCAATAGATCTAGTGCTCCCTTCCTGCTTGCGCTGAACAAGAGGCTTCGTAAGTGTATATGATAGATTCTCATTTGTAGGAATCTTGCATATCTTCACATCTTCTCTATCGATAATATCTCGAATAAGATGGAATTTTCTGAGTACGTTCTTGGATTTTTGTGTGACATGGGTTCCTTGGATTGTGCGATCACCCCAGTGTTGTCACAATACAAGTCTATTAGATCCACAATACTGGGAACCACACCAAGCTCAATAATGAAATTCCTAATCCAAACAGCCTCCTTTACTGCACCCGATGCAACAATGTACTAAGTCTCAATTGTAGAATTAGCAACCGTCTCTTGCTTCGAACTCTTCCAGCTCACGGCTCCTCCATTTAGGCAAACCACGAATCCCGGTTGCGATCTCAAATCGTCTATGTCGGTTTGGAAGCTTGCATCAGTGTAATACCTTAGCTCTTCCTCCCCTCCATATATCAAGAACGCATCCTTAGTTCTTCTCAAGTATTTAAGGATGTTCTTGACAGCAATCCAGTGACTCTCACCCGGATTGGACTCATATCTTCTTGCCATACTCAGTGCGTATGACACATCTGGTCTAGCACATAACATGGCGTACATGATGGATCCTATGTCCAAAGCATAGGGAACCCTACTCATGCGTTCCTTCTCAACTCATTGGAAGGACAGTCAGCCTTCGAAAGGGTGGTTCCATGCGACATGGGAAAGAATCCCTTCTTGGAGTATTGCATGTTTAACAACTTCAACACCTTGTCTATATATGTACTTTGACTTAGGCCGAGCAGCTTCCTAGATCTATCCCTATAGATCTTGATACCAAGTATATAAGCTGCATCCCTTAAGTCCGTCATTGAGAAACACTTCCCCATAATCTTTAACAGATTGCAAGGTAGGAATGTTGTTTCCAATGAGTAGTATGTCATCCACATACAAGACCAGAAACACAACAGAGCTCCCACTAACCCTCTTGTAAACACAATGTTCATCTTCGTTCTTGATGAAGCCAAATTCTTTGACCGCTTCATCAAAACGTAGATTCCAACTCCTAGAAGCTTGCTTCAATCCATAAATGGATCGCTGCAACTTACACACTTTATGGGCATGCTCTGGATCCTCAAAACCCTCTGGCTGTGTCATGTACACATTCTCAAGGATGTTTCCATAAAGAAACGGTGTTTTGACATCCATCTGTCAAATCCCATAGTCGTGATAAGCTGCAATAGCAAGTAAGATACAAATGGATTTGGTCATTGGGACTGGAGAAAAGGTTTCATCATAGTCAATACCTTGAATCTGTCTGAATCCTTTTGCCATCAATCGGCCCTTATAAGTAGTCACATTTCCATCCATGTCGGTCTTCTTTTTGAAGACCCACTTGCACCCTATGGACAGAGCCCCTTGGGGGTGGTTCCACCAAAGTCCATACTTTGTTGGTATACATGGATGCCATTTCGGATCTCATGGCCTCAAGCCACTTTTGATAGTACGACCCTTTCATGGCCTCTCCATAGGTAGTAGGCTCATCATCTATGAGCAACACGTCAGCAGGCTCAGTAACGAGAAGTCCCTACCTCTCTGGTTCCTAGCACACTATACTCAACCTACGAAGTTCTTGTGTTAACTTAACATGTTGCTCCACAACATCTTGCGGTTCATGTTCATGATCCATAGTAGGATCACTGGTTTGTGGTTCTTGACCTTCTTCAACTTCTACTTTCCTCCCACTGGTTTCTTAAGAGACAAATTCTCTTTCTAGAAACACACGGTCCGGGAAACATACACTTTGTTCTCGGCTGGATTGTAGATATATTATCCCCTAGATTCCCTAGGGTATTCCACAAACTTTCCCTTATCTGACTTGGGCCCGAGTTTGTCTGTTTTTAAACGCTTTACATAGACATCGCAGCCCCAAATCCTCATAAACGACAATGTTGAACACCTCCCACTCCACATCTCATATGGAGTCTTCATGACAGATTCGGATGGAACACGGTTAAGGGTGAAAGCTGCTCATAGTAGAGCGTGCCCCCAAAATGATAATGGAAGATCAGTCTGACACATCATAGATCAAACCATGTCCAACAGTGTTCGATTCCTCCTCTCGGACACACCATTCCACTGTGGCGTTCCGAGTGGAGTGAGTTAGGACAAAATCCCAAACTCTCTAAGACATTAATCAAACTCTTGGATCAAGTATTCTCCTCCACGATCTAATTGTAGAGCTTTAATAATTTTGCCAAGTTGCTTCTCTACTTCATTCCTGAATTCTTTGAACTTTTCAAAGGATTCGGATTTGGCCATCATAAGGTTTACAAATCCATATCTAGTGAAATAATCAGTAAATGTAATGAAATAAAGATAGCCCCCTTTGGCAGGCGTGGCAAATGTCCCACATACATCAATATGCACGGGAGCCAATTGCTCACTAGTCCTCTCACCTTTCTTATTGAAAGGGGACTTAGTCAGTTTTCCCAATAAACAAGACTCACATGTCTCATATGATTCAAAATCAGATGAGTCTATAAATCCATCCATATGGATGGAAACACGTTTCTAGTTTATATGGCCTAAACGACAATGCCATAGATAAGTATGATTTAAACCATTAGTTTTATTCCGCTTGGTATTTATGTTATAGACAGCATTACTTAAATCAAGGATATACAATCCATTATATAATTGAGCACTACAATAGTGCATACTATCAAAATAAATGGAGCAACACTTGTCCTTTATTGAAATATTAAAACCTTTCTTGTCCAAAACAGAAAATAAAAATAATGTTTCTGCTCATAGCAGGCACAAAATAACAATTATCTAATTCTAAAACTAATCCTGAAGGCAAAGATAGCTCCTACACGCCCACGGCCAATGCAGCAACATTTGCACCATTCCCAACGCGCAAGTCTATCTCCCCTTTAGCCAATCTTCTAATGCTCTTTAGATCCTGCACATTTCTACAAATGTGAGATCCACATCCAGTATCCAATACCCAAGATGAAGAGATAGTTAAATTGACACCTATGACAAAAATACCTGGTGGTGATGGAATCACTATTCCAAGCCTTTTATCCTCCAGATACTTTGGGCAGTTCCTCTTGCAGTGTCCAGGCTGACTGCAGTAGTGACATTCACCCTTAGTCACGCCCTTGGTAACTCCACCAGCAGGTTTAAGGGCAACTTCCTTGGGTTTTTCAACTTCATTTCCTTTCCCTTTGGAGGTAGTAGCAACTTGCTTGCTCTTTCCTTTGTTCACCATCATTATGGCCTTGCCCTTTACCTTGTTGATGCTTTGTTTAGGTGTCCTTAACATATTGAGTAAATATGGCAGAGGCTTGTTGATCTAATTCATGTTATAGCTAAAGATGAACTGTCCACAACTATCAGACAACGATTGCAAGATGAGAACAGTGGCCAACTCTTGACCCACTTGAAACCACAGGTCTGTGAGATTCTCCAAGTACCCGATCATACGTCGTACGTGAGGTCCCACTCGGTTTCTCTCTGACAGATGACATATGAATAATGCCTTGGAAACTTCATACCTCTCATGCCTCGCCTGCTCTTGGAAGAGTTGCTTCAAGTGTATGATCATATCAAATGCAACCATGTTCTCGTGTTGCTTCTGAAGCTCACAACTCAAGGTGTAAATCATAAGGCATGCCACATCATTAGCGTCGTCAATGATCTTCAGGTATGCCTTTAAGGCTGCATGAGTATTATTTTCTGGACCCGTTGGAACTTGCTCCTCTAGATTGTACAGTTTCTTTTCTTGCTTGAGAACGATTCTCAAGTTTATGTACCAGTCCAGAAAGTTTGTTCCAGAAAGCTTGTCCTTATCGAGGACTGATCGCATGGATTATGATGAATTCGATGGATTTTTTGCCATTGGAATTCTACAAAATGATAAATAAACAAGTTTTATTATTTTGTGAACAAATAACTATATTTAATAGCTAGATTATTAAACATAGCTCCCACTATTTTTCTTCGATTAATAACCATCCATATTAATGCGGATATCATTATATTTTCTAGTGGGCCAAGATCCATATTTCACCTTTATTTGAGCTTGCTTTGGCAAGTCACCCAAAAATCAGTTATTTAGGTAGGAACAATTTCCAATTGCATCCCATACAACTCTTGGTTCAATTGAGCAAATAACTCCTTATTTTTCTATCCCATAGATAATCCCAATCGTTTGCTTCTAGGCTTTCAAACCAATTGAAATAGCCTAGTTGCGTCCACGTCTTACTTCAACAATCGCACATTACTAGCTTGTTTGTCGCATCACCCCATGATGAATGAAGTCGCCCTGCTTTGGCTAGCCTGAACGTGATAAATCATGATTATGACGAGTGTTAAGTAACGAGAAGACAAAAACGATAAATTTTGGGGATTTTTCCATTTATTTTTAATTTTTTGTTGATCCCTATCAACTGATCTACTTATTTGGTTGGGCAATCCCAAAATAAGTGATCAGGGTTGTTTTATCTTGTTACCAATTTTCATGCATCTTCCATACACCAACAATAAATAACAAGACAATGAATAAACAACCATAAACAGTAAATAAACGTGATGTGGATATGGCCTCCATCTTTTTAGTCCATGCGCCTTAGCTTATGGAATGTCGCCATCTTGTGGTTCTTTAATTCTTTAGGCTTCTTCTCCGTGTCTTGGCTATCATCTAACTATCTAATACTAGCTAGCATATATACTAAATAGAAAGACCTCACAAGTTAAGGAGAAGCCGGCTCGCCGGCCGTAAAGCCTAATTAATTAAGTTTTACAATAAAACCAAATCACAAAATTAAACATACACCACATCTACAGCCATATCCATTAACCATGCGAAAAGCACATAATATAATTAAAATTCAATTTAACGCGCTTGATCAATTTTAGTTGATAATTGGGTAACTAGGGTCTAAACGTTTCAAGAGGCCACCATACACATTGGTCGAACCCTCAAAGGACAGCCACAAGCTTCCGGGCCAGTCGGCGCTAGGTCGCACGGTCAATCCACCCGCCTAGGCCGAACTGGCCTTGTGGCCGTTAGGGATGGAAATTGGGTCCGATCCGATTCGATATCCGACATGATCCCACCCTAATGGAGCATATCCGATTCGGTTCGTTTACAATGGATTGGATATGAATCACACGTTTTGTGATCCGTGAAACCCGATCCGATCCGATTAGGTTATCATACCTAATAAATTCAATAATATGCATGTATTAATATAATTAAATATATATATTTTACTATGTTTACTTAGGATAACGTCCTAAGTTTGATATATCTATATTTTTTATGTGAATAAATTGATAAAATTATTGATATAAACTGTATGTTAATCCAATTTTGATACTAAGTGATAATAACTTTCAGCCAGATGAACTAAAAATACTGTTTGTAGTGATCCGATGGATAATCCGATTTGAATCCGGCAAAATCCGGTCCGAATTCGATCTGATCCGAAACCTTATGGAACGGATCTGGATCTAGGCTGATCCGATCCAAACCCAATCTGTTGCCAACCCTAGTGGTCGTGGCCTTGCTTGCCGCGCAAGGAAGGGGCGAGCGGCTAGGCTTTCGGCCCTAGCTTGTTTCCGTCCTCTTCCTTCTTTGTTTTCTTATTTCGTGAAATTTTTTAATGCAGTTATAAATCAGGATCTAATACTCTAGAGGGGGGTTGAATAGAGTATTGAAACTTTTGCTAAAAACTAGCCCTTTAAAATTGTAAGCTAAAGAAGATATGAAATCTCAAAGCTTTTTAAAGCTTGAGAAAAAATCTAACTTTCGGATGCTTCAAAGCTTTGAGATAGGAAATTCACCAAAGCTTTCGAGCTACTAGTTGTGAACTGATTGTCAACAGGAAAGCAAAGCTGTAACGTAAAGCAATAGAATACAGGAATTTTTACAGAGTTCAATCACAACTGGACCTAGTCTCTGCCTAATGGATTTGATCCCTCCAGGATTTGAACACACTTCTTATTAATCACCCAGATTTAGCCCTAGATCTCAAGCCTACGTGAGCTACCTAAGACTTATACAGCTTGTGGTTCCCAACCTATCTAGTTACAGCTAAAACATGTTCAAACAATAAGAACCTCTTGTTGTTCACTTGAACAACTAAGTTCTAAGTTTGTGAGGTTAAGAAATTCATAAATAATAACACATTAAGTACAATTGAAGAACACAAAAAAGATAGGCAATAAAGCTTGGAAGTGTTCTTCAGATTCTAGACGATTGATATTCTTCTTTGTTGACTCAAAGACCCTTGAGTATGTTTTGAGAAGTAATTGTTTTGAGTGATGAAAGACAAAGAAAAAGACAGAGCATTTCTGATACTCCAAGGCCTTGAGATATTCACAGAGCTTCAAAGCCTTGAGAGTTGTTTTCATTGTGCTGAATGTTCTAACAATCTTGTGTTGCAGATTGGCTATCTGATTATATAGATCAGAGATTTGCCGCAAATACTTATGTTTTATATTGTCTACATATCTAACACAATTGCAGATGTCCTGATCAGAGAGAATCAAATATTTCTGGACTTAACTTTGAAAGACTGTGAAGCATGTTCAGAGCTTCAAGGCCTTGAGATTTGTCTTGAGCTGCTGACAGTTTTACAGAACTAATTTGATTCTTTCTTGCAGGGTTTGATTCTTATTATTGTGATTTTTTAATGACTTATAAGAGTCTTAAACTGGTTTATCATGAATTATATGTGTCAGAAGTTAATCAAATTATTTTTCTAATCTTTTATCCAGTTTTTATCAGAAACTGAAAAACCAAACAGTCTTAGTACTGTTATATTTCTGGATTTTGTTGTTGCTTTGATTTAATGTTGTTGAAGGTTTGTTAAATGTGCAAATAAAATCTCAACAAAGTCCAACGGATATCTACTCAGAGCTATTTGAATTGCTGTTGAAACATGAAGAGGATTTGTAGGAACTGAGATCCTAAAATCTCTCATTCAGTTGCAGTGAGTAGATAAAAGACTGGTTTGAATTTTGAAAGGACAGAGGCTTGCAAAATACTGAGAGAAGTGTGAAAAATTCGTGGGAGATCATTCTTTCAAACACACAGACATTCAAGCTTCAATTCCAGATTTCAGAAGATCAATCATTCCAGTTTCCAGAAGAACACATTCAGGCCTTCATAAGCTTATTCTTCTACTGTGTTCTTCATCTGTTTTGCAATATGCTTATCTTTTGTATATCTAAAACCTCACTAAACCTAGTGGTTGGTTGTTCAAGTGAACAACAAGAGGTTCTTGTTAGCTCAACAGTTAGTAGCTGATACTAGATAGGTTTGGAACCACAAGATGTATGGGTGTAAGGGAAATCACTTAGGCTTGAAGATCTAGGGCTGTTTCTTTGTGAGTAATAAGAAGTGTTTGCCCAATTCTGGTGGGATTAGATCCCTCGGGCACAGATTAGGTCCATTGGGACTGAACTCTGTAAATTGCTTTGGGTTCTTTACTTTACAGTTTTATTATATTATGCTGCACACAACTCAAATCAAACTAGGGTTTATAAACTGTTTAGAAATGGTAATAGTTCAAGGCCTTGAAGCTTTCTATTTTGCCTTTGAAAGTTTCTGAGAGTTTTCTAAAATCTCAAGGCCTTGAGATTTGAGTTTCACACAAAGCTAATTAGTTAAAATATAAGTTTTGCAAAAAAGTTTCCATACTCTATTCAACCCCCCCCCCCTTCTAGAGTATTTAGGTCCTGTACTTAGTCTACATTACACACTTTCAATTGGTATCAGAGCTTGGGTCACTGATATAGATCTAACAATCTTGTGACTATGAGTAATGTAGGAGATGGTGGATTCTCACAAGGAAGGGCAGCCAACAGACCTCCATTGTTCTGTGGTGATAACTTCATGCACTGGAAGGCATTGATGAAGATGTTCATCATAGATCAAAACATGGAACTGTGGTCAATAGTTCAGAATGGTCCTCATGAGTACTACACTACTAATGATGGAGTCAGATGTATCAAGTCTGAGGAAAATCTCTCAGTTACTGAATTGGAAAAGGTATCAAAAAATTACAAGGCTATGAATCTGTTATACTGTGCTCTTAATGCAGATGAGTTCAACAGAGTGTCCAATTGCAAAATTGCCAAAGAAGTATGGGACAATCTAGTGGTGAATTATAAAGGAACAAGCCTGGTTAAGCAGACCAAGATCAACATACTTCTGAGGCAATATGAGTTGTTCAAGATGAACTCAGATGAGACCATCAAGGAGATGTTCAAAAGATTCACTGATGTGGTGAATAATTTGGAGCCTTTGGGAAAGAAGTTCTCAAATGAGGAAAAGGTCAGGAAAATTATGAGAAGCTTGCCAAAAGCCAAGTGGGATCCAAAGACAACAGCCATTGAGGAAGCTCAGGATTTAAGTCTTCTTCAGCTAGATGATCAACAAGGAAGGCTGCTCACTCATGAAATGTCTATGAAGGATGTAGAAGGTGATCTGAGTGAAAACATCAAGAACTTAGCACTCAAGGCTAAGGACAATGAAAAATCTCAAAGCCTTGAGACTGAAGATGAGCATGATGATGAAGAGGCTTTAGCATTGATCTCCAAGGCCTTGGCCAGGATTCTCAAAAAGAAAAGAAACTCTGGTAACAGGGATTACAACAGAGAGAGATCAAGACCTTCAGGCAGCAAGAAATACAAAGGTAAATCTTCATCACAGTCACATAAAACTAAAGTAATGAATTGTTTTGAGTGTGGTGATGCAGATCATTTAGTAAGGGACTGTCCACAAAAGAAGAAGAACATGAACTTTCAGAAGAAAGATAGTGACAACAGAAGGAAGAAAGCCATGATGGCTTCCTGGAGTGATTCTGATTCATCAAGTGACTCAGACACAGAAGAAGATCAAGCAAACTTGTGCTTCATGGCCAAGCATGATGAAGAAAAGTCATCAGACAGACATATTGAAGAAATGGTAAAAAATCTTCTTGCTAGTCCTTCTGATGTACTTCCTGAAATTCTCAAGAGTATGTTTTTTAATGAGGAAAGTTATAGAAATGAGATTTCTTCTTTAAAGATTAAGATTCATGAGCAGGTAAAAGAAAACCTGGACCTAGTTTTTACCAACAAAACTGTTGAAGTTTCTAAGACAAAAATTGAAAAGGACTTCAAGGCCTTGGACAGTAGGTTCAAAGCCTTGAAGGCACAGATAAAAGAGATTGTTGATCAAAAAACTCTTTTGACTGAAAGATATGCTGATCTAAAGACTCATTCTGAGGATTTAGAACAACAAATCTGTTCTTTTACTAGGAAACTTCAAGAGTCTAAGAAGGTCCTAGCTAGTTTTACAGGCTCAGAACATAATCTAAATCTCATTCTTGGAGGAAGTCTGAAATCAATGCATAAAAGTGGGATTGGCTATAATCCAAATTTTCCAAAGAAAAGCCAAACTACTTTTGTCAAATCTGGTAGCAGACATTATCCATAGTGTCATTACTGTGATAAAATTGGTCATGTCAGATTAACTTGTCCCTTCAGAAGATCAGAACCTCACATTAGGAGGAATACTTATCCTTATCAGCTTAAGGGACAGGTTAGGCAGATTTGGGTTCCAAAAGGAATTAGACCACCACACATGGCTGATTCTGAGTATGACTCAAAGTTCTGCACTTGGTCTAACAGCTTGTTGAGCAATGATTTACTTTTGCAGGATGTCACCAAGGCCTTGAAAGATCAGAAATGGATATTAAACAGTGGATGTTCCAGACATATGAGTGGAAAGAAATCTCTCTTTACTGAGCTTACAAAAAATTCTGGAGGAACAATCACACTTGGTGTCAAAGAAAAATGCAATATTATTGGTATATGTAGTATTGGTAAAGGTTCTACCAACTCTATCTCTGTTGTTTATCTTGTGGATGGACTTAACTATAATCTGCTTAGTATCTCTCAGTTATGTGATAAAGGTTATAAAGCTATATTTGAAAAGGAGAAATGTGTGGTGCAAGATGAGAAATCTGGTGATTGCATACTCACTGCTCCTAGATCATATAATCTATATGCTATGAGTACTAACAGTGTTGCAGGTGACAAGTTAACATGCCTCAAGGCCTTGAAGGAAGATTCAAAGCTTTGGCACAGAAAGCTTGGACATATTAGCATACACACCTTTAATAAACTCATCTAAAAGGATTTGGTAATAGGTTTACCATCACAGAAATTTTCAGATGATGAGGGTTGCAAGGCATGTGTACAAGGTAAACAAACCAGAAGCTCATTCAAGCCAAAGAACCTTGTAAGTACTTCTAGACCCTTATAACTATTGCATATGGACTTGTGTGGTCCTATGAGAGTTCAGACCCCAAAAGGTAAGAGGTATATGCTTGTTATAGTAGATGATTATTCTAGATTTACTTGGGTGATGTTTATTAGAGACAAAACTGAAGCCTTATATGAATTTTCTAGATTGTGCAAAGAGCTTCAAACTTTGAAAACTTTACCTGTTGCATCCATTAGAAGTGATCATGGTAGGGAATTTGATCAACTTGACTTTGATCTGTTTTGTGCAAAGCATGGCATATCACACAACTTTTCTGCACCTAGAACTCCACAGCAAAATGAAGTAGTTGAAAGGAAAAATATGACACTTGAGGATATGTCTAGAACCATGCTTCTTGAAAGTAATTTTCCAAAGTTCTTGTGGGAAGAAGTTGTTAATACTCCCAATTATGTGCTAAATAGATGCTTGATTAGACCTATTTTGAAAAAGACCCCTTATGAACTGTTTGAAGGTAGGAAGCCTAGTGTTTCTTATTTCAAACATTTTGGTTGTATCTGTTTTGTGCATAATAATGGTAGAGACAATCTTGGTAAATTTGATGCTAGAAGTGATGAAGGTGTATTTCTTGGATATTCTCAAACTAGCAAATCTTATAGATTTTACAATAGAAAAAAACAAGATTGTGGAAGAGAGTATTCATGTGATTTTTGATGAAAGTACTAAGGATTCTCTGAGTGAAAGTTTTGCAGATCTAAATTTGAACAAGCATGAGTATGATGATGATGCTGTGAAAGAGGAAAAAGGCAAAACTAATATGCAGAATCAATCAGCAGAATCTCAAGGCCTTGAACCTCCTGCAGAACCAAAATCTCAAATCCTTGAGACAGAAGCTGAAACTTTCTATGATGCTCCCTCTATTGTTTCAAGAACTCAAAGATTTGAGGGAGAATATTCCTGGATACCAAGGAAGAAGTTTTAGTACCTTTCAGATCATCCAGCTGACAATATCATATCTGATCCATCAACTGGAACTCAGACAAGAGGACAGTTGAAGAACTTGTGTGCTTTTAGTGCATTTGTATCTTTGATTGAGCCTAAAAATACCAAGGAAGCACTAGAATATGCAAACTGGATCATTGCAATGCAGAGTGAGCTGAATGAATTTGAAAGAAACAAGGTATGGAATCTGGTTCCCAGACCTAAAGAGAAATCATTTATTGGAACCAGATGGGTGTTCAGAAATAAGCTTGATGAAAATGGCAAAGTGGTAAGGAACAAAACCAGACTGGTGGCACAGGTATATAATCAGGAAGAAGGTATAGATTATGAGGAGACTTTTGCTCATGTTGCCAGGTTAGAAGCTATTAGAATACTTCTTGCATTTGCATCTCACAATCACATAAAGCTTTATCAAATGGATGTCAAATGTGCTTTTCTGAATGGTTATTTACAAGAAAATGTTTTTGTAGCACAACCTCCTGGTTTTGAAGATGAAAACTTTCCTGATCATGTTTACAGACTAGACAAAGCTCTTTGTGGGTTAAAACAAGCTCCAAGGGCTTCGTATGATAGACTTTCAAAATTTTTACTTGACAACAATTTCAAGAGAGGTCTAGTTGATAAAACTCATTTCATTAAACATCATGACAGTGATTTGTTAGTAGTTCAGATCTATGTGGATGATATTCTATTTGGTGCTACTAATGATACTCTTTCAAAAGAGTTCTCTAGTCTGATGTGCAGGGAGTTTGAGATGAGCTTAATGGGAGAACTGAATTTCTTTCTTAGACTTCATAGCTTACAAATGAAGAAAGGAATTTTTGTACATCAAGGAAAGTATACCAAGGACTTATTGAACAAGTACAATATGTCACAGTCCAAGGTGCTTAAAACCCCTATGAGTTCATCACTCTCATTAGACAAGGATTCAAATGGTAAGAGTGTGAATCAAAAGGAATACAGAGGTATGATTGGATCACTTTTGTACTTAACTGCTAGTAGACCTGATATTATGTTCAGTGTCTGTATGTGTGCTAGATTTCAAGCAGATCCTAAACCAGGTCCCCAACTGCGAAATCTCGACGTTGGACTGTCTTATTGTACGCGCGAGCGATCCTTTCCGGTGTTTGTTCACATCATTGTTTTGGCGCAAGGTCGAGAGACTAGAGTTCATGTTGTAGTTCCGTATCTGCCCTCTCCTTGGAAAGTCATATAGCTGCATCAAAAAGAATTTTTAGATATTTGAATGGAACCAGCGACTTGGGGCTTTGGTATCCAAGGAGATCTAATTTTATGTTGAGTGGCTATTCAGATGCAGATTTTGCAGGGTATAAAGTAGATAGGAAGAATACTTATGGATGTTGCCAGTTTCTTGGATCTTCACTGATCAGTTGGCATTCTAAAAAGCAAAATTCTGTAGCATTATCAACTGCAGAAGCTGAATAAATTGCAGCTGGAGCTTGCTGTTCACAAGTGTTATGGATTGCTCAGCAACTTAGAGATCTTGGCTATAATTTCAGAAATGTGCCTATTCATTGTGACAATACAAGTGCTATCTCAATCTCTAAGAATCCAGTCTAGCACTCAAGAACCAAGCACATATATATGAGACATCACTTCCTTAGAGATCATGCAGAACAAGGTGATATTGTTTTATCTTTTATTTCTACTTCAATGCAGATTGCTGATATTTTCACTAAACCTTTGCCATATGATAGGTTTTCATTCTTAAGGCTTGAATTGGGGATGTTAAACAAGGATGCATTGGTTTAGGGGGAGTATTGGTACTTATATGTGTTTATGTGTTGAAATCTCAAAGCCTTGAGATTATACTTTCCAAAGCCTTGAAAGTATAGCTCAAAGCTTTGAAGTTTCTCAAACCGCATAAAATCTCAAGGCCTTGAGATGGTTCTCCAGGTCTTGAAACATCTGTATTTATTTTTTCAAAAAATGGATCATCAAATATTATATCTTATCTTTTTAGATAACTGTATAATATTTGAATTAATCAGAGAATTTTCTAAGATATCCAAAAATATTTTTTCCGAGATCCTTTTTTTGCATGTTGATTTCAGTAGAGTCCTTTTACGACTCATCCTTTTCAAACTACTTAAGCTGAAAGTCAGGGCTTATTCTTCTTCATTCTCTCTCAATTCTCTACGTCTCTCTACTCTCTCTCTATTTTCTCTCAATCTCAATCTCTTCTCAAAACCCTAAACCCACAATGGAGCGCAAATCAGCCAGAATTCAACAACAGGGGAAGCTTCTAGCAGATCCAAGAAGAGGGCAAATAATAAGGAGAAGATTGTGATCTCTGATTCGGATTCAGAAAATACTCAGAGTTTGCATGAGGATACTCCTCCTGCAAATAAGACCAGAACAGAAAAGGGAGATGAAGGCTCAAGCATTGATCCACAGAAGGAGACAGAGACTCAGGGTGGTGATCAACCTAGGTCAGACAAGAAGAAAGGGGGAGAGAAGAAAAAGCCTGGAGAAGAAGAAAAGGGGAAATCTGCTCAAGAAAGCAAGAAGAAGTCAACTAAAGGAGAACAAGAGAAGAGCAAACCCACTGAGAAGAAAACAAGGGTTAAGCAGGTTGCTGCTGCAACCAAAAAGGGTTATCAAGGTAAGAATGCACTTCCTTCAGATTGGTTTGTTAGTTCTGAAGTTAGGACAGTGTGGATGCAAGGATATGCTTCTTCTAAGGTTGCTTTTTGTAGTATGGTTTCTGAGGAGTTATTTGATAAACTGGATATTGATTGTATGAGAAAGTTAAGAGAAACTGCAGTTTGGAAGGTGTTAAATCCTAGTTCAAAAGCTTATCCTAGGTTAACTAGATTATTCTATCTGAATCTGGTTCATGAAGGAAATGATAAGATGGTATTGACTTCTAAAGTGGCTGGGATAAATTTGAGGCTAGATCATAGGACTTTTGCCAAAGTCTTGGGCATTCCTAGGAAATATAATGTTGGAGATTATCCTGATAGGAAGGAGTGTCTGGAAAAAGCAAAAGAAATGTTTTTCATTAATGGTGTACCCTCTGGTCCAAAACAGTTGACACAATTTGTGCTCAACTGTAAAGCTAAGATTTTGTTCACAATTCTGATGAGGAGTGTTGTTCCCAGGGAGAACTCAAGGGAGTTGGTTACTGATAAAGTTCTCATTTTGATGTATCTGATATGTCAAGGGTTTGAGATAGACTTGCCAACAGTGGTTATGGAGCATATGATCTATTGTGCTACTAGAACCAGAAACCATCCTCTTCCATATGCCAGCCTTTTACCTCTTTTCTTTGCGCACTTTGATGTACCTGTGAAAGGGGAGGAAAAGATTATTGGAGGTTTTGGGTTGATTCATGAAACTGCCTTACAGAGGATTGGGGTAGTTCAGACTGGGAAAGGACATTGGAAGTTTTATTTAGAGTTGTCAAAGGATGAGCTTGGGGAGAAGGATTTTCTTAAGCCAAAGGAGGATACATCAGGAAAATGACAAGCCAATGAGGATTACTCTTTCTTGGTTGAGAAATTTGAAGATCAGCAGGTTGAGATTGAAGATCTCAGACAAAGTTTATTTGATCTGTCTTCTGAATTTAACCAGTTCAAGGGTTTGATGAATGTGATGAATGGAAAACTGGATGTTGTCATCAAAGATTTGAACTTGGAGAAGATACCTTCTGCTACTACTCATGACACCAGTGTGGACTCAGATGAAAGACTAGGTGATTTCTTGAAGAAGAAAAAGAAGCCAATTCCAGTAGTGCTCACTTCAAAAGATTTGTATGAGCAAACTGATGAAGAAGATGCTGGTGAAGAAACAGGTGTTGATGCAGCTACAGAGGGTGATTCAGTGCAGGTTAAGAACAAGAAGGTGGATGATATCATTGAAGAAGTTGTTGCAGAGGTGGAAGCTGAACAAGAGGGAAATCAGTCTGCTGATGATGCTGAAAGTGAGGAAGAAGTTGGAGAAGGCTCAGAGAAAGGCCAGACATCAAAGAAGAAATTAAGATGAGAGAAGACCAAAGCCTTGAACCTTTCCTTCTATCTATTTCTTTTATTCTTTTCTGTTCTTAAGGCCTTGACTTTATAGGAATAAATTTTTGTTTAAGTTTTTTAAGACTCTGAGTAATGATCCAACATTTCTTCACATTTATTTGATGAAAGTCAAAAAGGGGGAGAAATTATGTGTGTTTTGTGGCTACTATGGTTACTTTCAGTTGCTTAATAATAATCAGTTGTTTTTGTTAATTCAGTTGTGTTCTGATATTACTGTGGTTATCTGTGAATTACTGATTATCTGTGTTAAGATGGTTTGTCTGGTATTATTGTCTATTGTATCTGCAATATGTTGTTATCTAATTCTTACAAGGAGTTGCAGGGATACCTACACAAGATTATGGGTTTTGTCTTTCATCAGGGGGGAGATTGTTGACTCAAAGACCCTTGAGTATGTTTTGAGAAGTAATTGTTTTGAGTGATGAAAGACAAAGACAAAGACAGAGACTGAGCATTTCTGATACTCCAAGGCCATGAGATATTGACAGAGCTTCAAAGCCTTGAGAGTTGTTTTTATTGTGCTGAGTGTTCTAACAATCTTGTGTTGCAGATTGGTTATCTGATTATATAGATCAGAGATTTTTTGCAAATACTTATGTTTTATATTGTCTACATATCTACCTCAACTGCAGATGTCCTGATCAGAGAGAATTAAATATTTCTGGACTTAATTTTGAAAGACTGTGAAGCATGTTCAAAGCTTCAAGGCCTTGAGATGTGCCTTGAGCTGCTGACAGTTTTACAGAACTAATTTGATTCTTTCTTGCAGGGTTTGATTCTTATTATTGTGATTGTTTAATGACTTCTAAGAGTCTTAAACTGGTTTATCATGAATTATATGTGTCAGAAGTTAATCGGATTATTGTTCTAATATTTTATCCAGTTTTTATCAGAACTGGAAAACCAAACAGTCTTAGTACTGTTATATTTCTGGATTTTGTTGTTGCTTTGATTTAATGTTGCTGCAGTTTTGTTAAACGTGCAAATACAATCACAACAAACTCCAACGGATATCTACTCAGAGCTGTTTGAATTGCTGTTGAAACAGGAAGAGGATTTGTAGGAACTGAGATCCTTAAATCTCTCATTCAGTTGCAGTGAGTAGATAAAAGACTAGTTTGAATTTTGAAAGGACAGAGGCTTGCAGAATACTGAGAGAAGTGTGAAAAATTCGTGGGAGATCATTCATTCAAACACACAGACATTCAAGCTTCAATTCCAGATTTCAGAAGATCAATCATTCCAGTTTCCAAAAGAACACATCCAGGCCTTCACAAGCTTATTCTTCTACTGTGTTATTCATCTGTTTTGTAATCTGCTTATCTTTTGTATATCTAAAACCTCACTAAACATAGTGTTTGGTTGTTCAAGTGAACAACAAGCGGTGCTTGTTAGCTCAACAGTTAGTAGCTGATACTAGATAGGTTTGGAACCACAAGATGTATAGGCGTAAGGGAAATCACTTAGGCTTGAAGATCTAGGGCTGTTTCTGTGTGAGTAATAAGAAGTGTTTTCCCAATCCTAGAGGGATTAGATCCCTCGGGCAGAGATTAGGTCCATTGGGGCTGAACTCTGTAAATTGCTTTGTGTTCTTTACTTTACAGTTTTGTTATATTCTGCTGCACACAACTCAAATCAAACTAGGGTTTATAAGCTGTTTAGAACCGGTAATAGTTCAAGGCCTTGAAGCTTTCTATTTTGCCTTTGAAAGTTTCTGAGGCCTTGAGATTTAAGTTTCACACAAAGCTAATTAGTTAAAATCTGAGTTTTTCAAAAAAGTTTCCATACTCTATTCAACCCCCCCCCCTTCTAGAGTATTTAGGTCCTGTATTTAGTCTACATTACACACTTTCATTCTCCTGCAGTGTCGAATCTTTGAATGATTGAAGAGTTGTCTGTAATGATTTTCCACGAATGCAAAGTCTCTTCAATTCACCGTATTTTAGCCTCTCTCAGTGTGTATATCTTTTGAAATTCAAAAATGCAACTTATAACAACTCCTGCAACTGATTGAGAGATTTTAGGAACTGAATTCCTACAAATCCTCATCCCCTGAGATGCTTCTTTCAACATCTATATTTGAATAGCCACTAGAGTTTCTTAGGAACGTTTGAACTACCAAACAACCCTGCATAAACTCATAAACAAAGGTCAAACGCAATCCATAAACAATAGCATATAAGATCTGATCTATTTGACAGAACAGTTTATCCAATAAACTTAGCTATTTTCTGAGATGAAATTACTACATATAACCAACTGCATATATATCTAAGATATGATACATAATAATATTAAGAGATAGAATAACTAAAAATTAAGTCATTAACTTAGATAAATTCTCCTGCCTACAGAAAACAGTTAGCCAATATAAACACTTAAAAGCATAAGGCAATCCCCAAAGCTTTGAGCTTTGATTGCCGATTCACAGTTTTGGCCTACAAGTTGAGTCCTATATTCAATAAACCTGTACAACTTATTTAATCGATATATAATATCAATAATATTTTCAGTAGAAAATGTAGGATGATAAGATCTTCACTCAATCCAATGCACAAGCCTGCAACACAGAAACTGTTAAGCACAAGTATTCAGTTTTACAAGCAATTATTGAATCTCAAAGCTTTGGAGCTTTGAGACTTAATTGTCTCAGAACTTATGGTGTTCATCATCAAAGAGAAAACTCCCCCTGAGTTTGTATATATATTCAATTCAATAGAACTGAACTATCAATCTCCCCCTTGATGAAATACAAAACAAATATTATTGCTTCCAAGATATCCTGCAGCTCAAGCCATTATCAAACTTACAGGATACAAATAAAACAAATTACAAATCACTTAGCACAAATCACAGATAAACCACATTAAATATTGTAAATAAAAAAACCAGTAATAATCCTACAGCATCCAAAATATTACAAAAACTTATAATTAATAAATCCTGAAACATAGAAACCTAACACAGGATAGACACATAATCTACTCCCTCTTTTTGACTTTCATCGAAAGAGTAGAAATGTAGGATCATGTTCAGAGTTTTTAAGAAAAACTTAAAACAGATTAAGAAAACTTCAAGGCTTAAAGAAAGACATAGACATAAAGAAGAGAAAGAAGGGTTCAAGGCTATGAACATCACTCTGTAGCATCTTTCTTGGTTGTCTTCTTTCCTCCCTTAACCTGACCTTTTCCTTTTGCCTTGTCAACTTGAACTTCCTTTTTTTCTTCCTCTTGTGATCCTTCCTCACTAGATGCTCCTTCATCTCCAGTATGTTCCTCAGCATGTTCATCCTCAACATCAGCTACCACTTCAGCTATTACCTCATCAACTTTCTTAGCAACCTTCTCAGCAGTTTCTTCCTCACCAGCTTCTTCATCCTCAGTTTGCTGGAATAGATCATTTGAATCAAAAATCACTGGAACTTTCTTCTTCTTCTGTTTCTTCGGAACTTCCCCAATTACCTAATCTGAATCAATATTGTCTTCTCTGCTATTAGCAGATGGTATTTTCTCCAAGCTCAAACCTTTGATAATCACATCCATCTTTCCTTCCATTGAATTTAACAAGCCTTTGAACTTCCCAAACTCATTTGACAAATCAAACAGACCTTGCCCTAAGTCTTTAATACCATCCTATAAAACCTCAACTCTGTCAATAATCTGGGAGAAATCTAAGTTGCCTGAAGGCTTTGATGTTGCTTTTGCTCTTGGTTTGATGTAATCCTTTTCGTTCAGCTCATGTGCAGACAATTCTGAATAGAATTTCCATTTCCCTTTACCAGTTTGAACAATACCAATCCTTTGAAGTGAATTTTCATCAACCAACCCAAAACCACTTGTAAATTTCTCCTCATCCTCCACAGATATTCCAAAGTACATAAGGGACAATGGCAACGAATTCGCATAAAGCAAAGAATGATTTCTAGTCCTAGTCCCACAATATATCATTTGCTCCATGATTACACTAATCATTGGCACAACACACCTCATAATGATAGAAAATAGGATTTTGGCTTCACAATTTATCACAAAGTGTGTTAATTACTTAGGTCCAGTTGGTGTTCTCTCTAAGAAAAAATCAAACTTTTCCTTCTCCAAACACTCCATCCGATCATGACGTCCATGCACCTTATACTTCCTAGGTATTCCCAATACTTTGGAAAAAACCCTATGATCTAACTTCATATCTATACCAGCAACTTTAGAGGTCAAAACATAGTTTCCATCATCATCAACTTCTTGAACCAAATTGAGATTAAACAACCCAGTTGGCCTAGGATAAGCTTCAGAGGTCGGATTCAACATCTTCCAAACAAATGATTCTCTTGACTTCCTAATGCAATCAATATCCAATTTTTTAAATACCTTTTTACAAATGATACTGCAATAGGCAATTTTCGAAGAAGCATATCCATCCATCCACACAACCTTAACCTCTGAATTGATAAACCAAGATTTAGTAAGGATGTTCTTATCATGTCCAGAAGTCTTATTAGTTTTCACAGCAATGTGTTTGACTCTCTTCCTCTTTTATGTAGATTAATCAACTTTCTTCTCTTCTGGCTTCTTCCCTTTGGGAGTTTCATCATCCTTCTTCACTGCTTCAGACTTCTTATCTTTTACTTCTCCTTTCTTCTTCTTCTAAATTGAGTGATCACCTTGATCTATCTTCCCCTGTTTCTGATCCTTCACCACTTCCTCTTGTTCTTACTCAGATTCTGACCTACCTTCTTGAACTTCCTTCCCCTTCCTGATTTTCTTCGACGGAGGAGAGATTTCTTGCATGCTCACTTTTTCCTCGGAGTCTGAACCATGAATGGTGATCTTCCTATTTTCTTTATTCTTGATCCTCTTTTTAGAACCCTGACCTTGTTGCTTGATTCTTTCAGATTTTAGCTCCATTGGGTTTTATGGTTTTTAGAGGGTTTAGAGAGAACAGAGAGATAGATAGAAACGGAGATAATGAGAGAAAAAGCTATGAAGTTGTAGCTTAAGTAGGTAAAAGAGTTGAACTGAATAGGATTGCATGCACAATCAAATCTTTAAAGATACTTTGAGATATTTTCGGGATATTTTGAGTAAATCTCTGAACAGCTTAAAATATTATGCAATTATCCATAAGATAATAAAAAATATTAATTGATCCCATTTTAGAATAAAATCACACAGGTTATTCACCAAAACTTTGAAATAGAAGGCCAAAGCTTTGAAGAATATCACAGTCACCGGAAAACTTCAAAGCTTTGAAGCATACTTTCAAGGTTAAGAATGTATGATCTCAAGGCTTTGAGATTTTTACATATAAAACATATGAGAGCTAATACTCCCCCTAAACCAATGCATCCTTATTTAGCATACCCAATTCAAGCCTTAGAGATGCAAATCTCTCATCTAGCAAAGGTTTAGTGAAGATATCAGCTATCTGCGTAGTAGTTGATATAAAAAGATACATCACCTTTTTCAGCAAGATCTCTTATGAAATGGTGTCTTATATCAATATGCTTAGTTCTAGAGTGTTGCACATGATTCTTTTAGATTGAAATGGCACTTGTATTGTCACAAACATTTCTGAAATCATATCCAAGATCTCGTAACTGTTGAGATTCCATAACACTTGTGAGCAACAAGCTCCTGCTGCAATGTATTCAGTTTCTGTAGTTGACAAGGCTACTGAATTTTGCTTCTTTGAATGCCAACTAATCAGTGATGAGCCAAGAAACTGACGACATCCTGATGTTCTTTTCCTGTCAACCTTGTAACCCGCAAAGTCTGCATCTTAATTTCCACTCAAACAAAAGTTAGACCTTCTTGGATACCAAAACTTCAAGTCTTTGGTTCCATTCAAGTATCTAAAGATCCTTTTAACAGCAACTAAATGACTTTATTTAGGATCTGTTTGAAACCTTGCACACATAGAGACACAAAACATAATATCTGGTTTACTAGTAGTTAAATACAAGAGGGAACTAATCATACATCTGTAATCCTTTTGACTCGCACTCTTACCATTTGAATCTTTGATTAAAGGATAATGATTAACTCATAGGAGTCTTTACTACCTTTGACTGAGACATATTTTACTTATTTAACAAGTCCTTGGCATATTTCTCTTGATGCGCAAAGATTCATTTCTTCAATTGATGTACATAAAGTCCAAGAAACAAATTCAGTTTTCCCATTAAGCTCATCTCAAATTCCCTGCACATAAGACTTGAAAACTCTTTTGAAAGAGCGTCATTAGTATACCAAACAATATATCATCCACATAAATATGTACTACTAACAACTCATTTTCATGATTCATAATAAAAAAAGGCTTGTCCACTAGGCCTCTCTTAAAACCATTTTGAAGTAAAAACGTTGAAAGTTTGTCATACCAAGCCCTTGGAGCTTGCTTAAGGCCATAGAGAGCTTTGTGTAATTTGTAAACATGATCAGGGAAATTTTCATCTTCAAAACCAGGAGTTTGAGCAAGAAATACTTCTTCTTGTTTTAGAAAATCACATTTGACATCCAATTGATAAAGCTTTATGTGACATAAAAATGCAAGAATTATTCTAATAGCTTCTAACCTAGCAACAGGAGCAAATGTATCATCATAATCAACACCATCTTCTTGATTATACTCATGTGCCACAAGTCTGATTTTGTTTCCTACAACCTTACAATTCTCATCAAGTTTGTTTGTGAACACCCATCTGGTTCCAATAACTGACTGATCTTTTGTCCTAGTAACCAAGTTCCACACCCTGTTTCTTTCAAACTCATTCAGCTTTTCCTGCATTGCGATAATCCGATCTGCTTCTTGTAATTCCTCCTTTGCATTTTTAGGTTCCACAAGTGATACAAAGGCATATAAGGCACACAAGTTCTTCAATTTTCCTCTGGTCTGAATTTCAGTGTTTGGATCTGATATGATATTATCAACTAGATGAGCTGAGATGCACTTGAATATTTTCCTTGGTGTTCAGGGTTCTGGTTCTCCAATAATATTTTAAATCCTTTGAGAACTTGATGCAGTACCATGAGCATTTTGTATTCTGTGAAGTTCATTCTCAAGGCTTTGAGGTTTTGATTCAGAAGGATGTTCAAAGCTTTGAGAAACTCCTGGATGTTCCTGATGATCAGTTTTGTTGCTCTCCTTTTTCTCATCAACATCATCTTATTCATACTTATTTAGATTGAGATATGCAAATTTCACTCAAGAAACCATCATATTTTTCATCAAAAATCACACGAATTCTCTCTTCTACCACTTTAGTTCTCTTATTGAAAACTCTGTATGCTTTGTAGACAAAGAATAACCAAGAAATACACCTTCATCACTTCTAGCATCAAACTTACCAAGATTGTCCTTACCATTATCATGCACATTGCAAGTACAACCAAAAGACTTAAAATAAGAAACACTTGGATTTCTGTCTTTGAAAAGTTCATATGGAGTTTTCTCAGAATTGGCCTAATCAAACATCTATTCAGCACATAATTTGCAGTATTCACAGCTTCTGCCCAGAGATATTTTGGCAAATGACTTTCAAGTTGCATGGTTCTAGACATATCTTCAAGTCAAAGTCGAACTGATCAAAGTCTAACTGATCAAAGTCTAACTGATCAAATTCTCTACCATGATCACTTCTAACGATGCAACAGGTAATTTTTTCAAAGACTGAAGCTCTTTACAAAGCTTTGAGAATTCAAATAAAGCTTCAGATTTTTCTCTGATAAACATAACCAAGTAAACCTAGATAATAATCTACCACAACAAGCATATATTTCTTACCTTTAGGTGTTTGAACCCTCATAGGACCACACAAGTCCATATGAATCAACTCTAAGGGTCTAGAAGTACTTACAAAACTCTTTGTCTTGAATGAACCCCTTGCCTGTTAGTACATGCTTTGCAAATATCATCATCTATGAACTTTAAGGTTGATAGATCTCTTACCAAAGTCCTTTGAGATAAGCTTATTCAGTGTGTGCATGCTTATATTCCCAAGTCTTCTATGCCAAAGCCTTGAGTCTTCTTTCAAAGCTTTGAGACACTTCAGACTTTCACATGCACCTTTGTTAGTATTCATAGTATAAACATTATATGATCTAGGAGCAGTGAGAATGCAATTGCCATATTTCTCATCTTGCACCACACATGTCTCCTTATCAAAAAAAAACCTTCATTACCCTTATCACATTACTGTGAGATACTAAGCAAGTTATACTTCAAACCCTAGACTAAATAAACATCTGAAATAGAAGTAGCAGATTCATTACCAATACTGCATATACCAATGATGTTGCATTTTCCCTTATCACCAAGTGTGATTGTTCCTCCTGGATATTCTTTAAGTTATCTAAACAGAGACTTATTTCCACTCATATGCCTGGTGTAACCACTATCCAGAAACCATTTCAGATCCTTTGACTTGGTGACAGTCTGCAAAATGAAATCAATGCCTCAACAGGCTATTAGACCAAGTGTAGAATTTGGATTCATATTCAGAATCAACCATTTTAGGTGGTCTAATTCCTTTAGGAACCCAAATCTTTCTTACTTGTCCCTTAAGCTAATAAGGATAAGTGTTCCTCAATACATGAGGTTATGTCCTTCTAAAGGAGCAATTCAACTTAATATGTCCAATCTTTCCACAGTAATGACATTATGGAGAATGTCTACTTCCTGATTTTACAAATGTGGTTCGGGTTCTTTTTGGAAAATTTGGATTATAACCAATTGCACTTTTGTAAATAGAATGCATACTTCCTCCAAGCATGAGATTAAGTTTATGTTCAGAGATGATAGCGCATTTTAAGAGCTATATCTTATTTCCATTTTCCACATTTATATATGTTATTTGAGCATATTTGCAGAGAATATGAGTTGTTTTATCACTTGTTGCTTCATATGCGCTATACTGTTAGTCTGAGCGTTTCTATGCATATTTAGTTATTATTTGTCAAATATGATCACTTGGTATGTTTGTTCACGTTTTCTTGACAGGAACGGATGCTAATCGGTTGATAGGAGGCATGGAACGTACTTTGGAAACAACGGGAGCTCAAGTGGAGTCAAGAGAAGCAAAGTTGGAGGAGCTAGAATGACAAGTCTGCACTCATTTGATGATATCTGGAGTTGTAAAGTGAATTTGAATGTGATACTCGTGCCATACGAAAGTAGACTCAAAGAGCTTTCCAACGACAGGTCACGGAGCTTAATCAGAGATCGGAAGAAGAAGTTATGGCCTTTAGAAGTCAGAGTCCAGATTCCATTTTGCAAGAAATGGAACTATTTCGCACGAAATGCATTTCGTACGAATTGCCCTATTTCGTACGAAATGGTCTGACGTTTTACCAGATTTTTGGGGTCAAAACGCAAATATTAAAGATTTATGACAGAAATTGGCTCAAGGACGACATAGGGAGCTGAAAACCATAATTCTACACCATTCACGCTTCACAAGGTGAGAAGGACGACGCGGAAGCTTCGATTCAACATTTGATTTATTCTTCCTTCTTTTAATCACGTCTATGGAGAAACTTTGTTGTTTTGTTACGATTTCTATTAGTAACTAGACTTTTGCTAGGCTTCTCTAGAGAGCCTAGGGTTTATGTAGACGTTATGTTTTCCAGATTTTAGACTTGTCTCATGCTTTGGATTTGATCTAATGAATGATGTTTGGTTTCATTAACTTGTTAATGAGCGTAGTCTATTGACACGGCTATGTTAGGAATTGATATTCATCGAAATTAGATGTTCTTCCTAGATTGTAATCTTGCTTAATGTTAATATTTGTTCTAGTTATTGTCATATGCTATGCTTAATTCCTTGGCAAGAATGGAGTAATTAACCGGACTTGTTATTTAGCTAGTGAGTGCGTGAAAGCGACTTAGACTTAGTTGTGATGAGATATGAACAACAATCCTGAAGCACTAAGACTGAAAAGTGAAGCGTGTAGGATTGGCCTTAGTGGGTAGATTCGGTATGTGAGATTCGACTGTTTCGTGCAATTGTGGACTGAGAGGACGCGTTGTTGTGCAGGCTGTTAGCCTACTAGAACGGACCGGTAGATGTAGGTGAACCGACAGGACACCAAGTTAAACGTGACGTAGAACGACATGAGACCGATAGGAGATTGTCCGTACCATTACCCGGCTTAACTAAAATAGGGTTAACGTGTTACATAGCTAATCCGAAAATTGTCTATAGCCCTAGGTGATCTAGAGATCGTCTGGTTTCTCCATAGTTGTTTCATTAAATAAAAGTACAAAAATAGTAGTGTAGTTTGTTATTTTAATTCAGTCACTTGTTTGAGGGAGACAACATTTTAAATCACAATTCTTTCCTCACTATACCGCACTCTAATCTAATAACTAATTAGATAATATCAAGCACGTCCTCGTGGGACTGATAACTCGGGGTTGAAATACTACCCTATATTACTTGATCCGTGCACTTGCGATAGCATGTAAGAAATCGTGTCAAGTTTTTGGCGCCGTTTCAAGGGACAACGGTAGATTATTTAGTTAAGAGTTGGTTTAGAGTAATTTTCTTTTAGTTTGTTTTATTTTGTTTCTATCTCTGTGCTTCACGGGTATCTTGTGAGTTTGTTTTTGCAGGAACGCATGAAGCAGGAGACGCAATGATCATGCAGAGCGAGGATGATTTTGAGGGGATCTCTAATTACCCCTACTATTGTGCTATATGCAGATTTTGGCACACAGATGAATCATGCTCAATGATATGGTGCTATAAATGCAAGAAGGATCACAATTATGAAGACGCATGCATATTCGATCCACCCCAGCTTCACCAGCACCAAGAAGACTCACCAGCGGTTATGGCAGAACGACTAAGTATTATGGAGGACATCCAAGTGTGCTCCAAGTTTTTTCCGTGGTTACACAATTGCCCAAGAGGATTTAGCCACATGTATAGAATACATGAGGGAGATGATGAAGAAGATAACAAAATGAGTAGAGAAACTGTCAGTGGCAGGGGAATCAAGTTTTCAAGAGCCACAAGAGGAGCCCTTTCCACATGACAGTGAGCCTCAAATTAAACCTTCATCATCACTGCCATAGGTGGAAGAAGAGATACATGATCAGAGCAAAGACTGCAGTGTCCATGTGTTGATTGAAGTTGCAGTGTCCAGAAACCATTAGTGAACTCTGCCACTTATGAGGACTCAGGCTATGATTCAGAGTGGGGTGGAATTGTGTGTCCAGGATGGGAGGAGGTGATGCTTTGTGAAAGAGAACCTCCAATTATCTCACACCCTTGGCATGATTGGGATGACACCTACATTGGGAGCTTGTGGGGTGCTGAAGCTGATGAAGCATTTGTAACTGTTGCTATAGAGGATTTGGAAATCAGCATGGGGGTTTGAATGAACTGCATGTGTTGATTGAAGCGAATTTAGCACCATAGAAGTACTACTAGGATGATTTCATTTCCAGAGATTCATTTCAGCCCATTAGTACTTCATGGAAGCTGATTAAGAAGAAAAATTGCAAGATGAAAGGGGTTAGCTTCCATAACTCTCCGCCATCTTCAGAGCTCATGGGTGCTCATGGGAAAAAGATCATTGAGAAAAGATGGTGGAAGAAGAAGAAGTGGAGGGTTAAAGCAGCCTCCGCTATCCATGTCGGTTGAGGTAATCGGGTCGTGCCGTCGACCTTAAATCACAAGCGCTTCTTGGGAGGCAACCCAATGTAGAGTAGGATGTTATTCATGTTAGTCCGTTCTTTTGATTTCTCCATATTTGATTGTGAGAGATTAGAGGGAGAGTTCTTACATTTGAATTGAGTGTGCAGGAGTGGAAGAGCAAGAAAAGGTGCTGGATTCCCCTTCTTGAAGTGCGGAGTGCGCTTCGGAGTCCAGTGGCTAGGCCAAAATGCTGAAAAAGATGTAAGTTGCCAGGGAATTTCGTCCGAAATGCCATAACAAATAGAAAAAATTGCATCCCTATTCGGCACGAAATGAAACATGCTCGCTGTTTTGAAAATTCAAAATCATTTCGCATGAAATGAACCATTTCATACGAAATGTATTTCGTACAAAATGGTTCATTTCGTGCGAAATGCCCTGCACCACTTGTAATTTTTTCTCTTCACTTCTTCCACTTGGTGATCTTGTCCTTTGGGGTTACTCTCTAAATTCATTGAGGACAATGATTATCTCAAGTGTGGGGGGATTCATGTCTACCATTGCTAGCCATGTTGTGTATTGCATAACCTTGTTATATATAGCTTAGTGGGTCGGTTTTGCATGTAGGGTCAGTATGTTAGATTTTGCATGTGCATGTTTAAATATATTGCATTATATACATTGTTTTTCACTTTTTACCGAGTCCCCCTACCCAAAAGATGTGTGATTAATCGATTTGGCCCAAGCATATAGAGTTAGGACAAATTAAAACAAAAGAAAAATTAAAAATCCAAAAATCATAAACAATATTTTTTTTAGAAATAGAAATCAAAGAGAGTGAATGTGGAGAGGGCTTAATGATAGAATGCTTTGGAGTATGAAAATTTGAGATGAGGTAGACGCAAGAAATACTGGAGTAGGAAGACTTATAGGGCTAATTCACATTAGAAATGTGAGTAGTTGTCTCTCAGACTAGTTATCCTACTAGCGCTACACTACCGTCACTTAGGTAGTCGTCAACCCTCCTCATAGTGGCAACGGAAAAACTGTGGAAGTGATGCTTTATGGGGGTCTCACGTCCCGTCTCCAACTCCTAGGTCCACTAGTTACCCCTATTGATCCGTTTGCCCCTTTTATTCACAGCCTCTAGCCTAGGAAACCTTTCATTGTGACTTTCAGCACTTGTTAGAATGGTCCTTTCCTATGCGTCATGATAGAGGGAGTCGAGTTAGGGAGGTTCGATGAGGGTGATCTGATATTATACATCTTATGTGGATTCTCTAACATGTCGTCTTTGAGGGGTGAGGGTGAGTTAGAGACGGAAGCACACTTCGGTGTGGCGGTGAGTCGTGTACTTACACCACGATCGCAGGTGGAGTACCGCAGTGCGTGACATTATTTTCACACGATATGGGGTGGGGTTGATTGAGCTTATATGATGATGTGCTTATTCTATATATCTTATGTGATGAGGAGGATCGGTTGGAAATCACGTATCATTTTGACTACCGGGTTGCGAGAGTTGGTTTACATCAAGTGTGGGGGTATTGATGATTATTTGATTACATTATTTATTTGACACATTCCACCCCCACATTATCTACTTTGACATTTATCTCCTCGGGTATTGTTATAATGATATTGTAGCTCCATGTGTTTGATGAAAAAAAATAGATAAGAAAAGAAAAAATAGAAATTGAAAGTGAATGGATTAAGGAGCTTGCTTTGAACTTCAAGAAGAACCAAGGAGATTAGCTGTGGATCTTGATCACTCTTTCACATTTGTGGCCGCGAGAACGTCGTTGCACCAAGATTGACGAAATTAGGGCCAGAGTAGTTAGATTAGGTGGGGTTCCTTGGATTTTGGTGAGGGAGTGTGAGAATCGTATTTTTGTGAGTTATATCATGGTCTAGGACTATGCTTCTAAATATCCCATCCTACATGTCCTAAGCCGTCAATAGTATTAATTTGTGGATAAATATCTTGGATGGTAGGTGATAGGGATACGTTTGATGAGTGTGTGGAAGCAAAGTATTAAGTGCCTGTGCCTGTTCTATCTAACGAAACTGGCCACAAGTTCTACTGATTACCAAATTTATAAAATTTTCGAGGGAATATGAGAGCCTTATGACGTTCCGGTTTACTTTTAGAGGTTGCCCAATCTCTAACTAAAAAGAAAAAATATTTGTATTGTTTTAGTTTTTGCATTGTATTATAATCGAGTTGCATTGTACAAAGCATGTAGATTGCATAGTCGTGTGTGTGAGTCGTTTGTGTCACATGGCCACTAATGATAGATGGAAATCATTGGGGAGTGAAGCAAGTTATTGCTCGGGACGAGCAAGAGTAAGTGTGGGGGAATTTGATAGCACATTTTTGGAGCTATATCTTATTTCCATTTTCCACATTTATATATGTTATTTGAGCATCAGAGAATATGAGTCATTTTATCACGTGTTGCTTCATATGCACTATATAGTTAGTCTGGGTGTTTCTATGCATATTTAGTTGTTATTTGTCAAAAATGATCACTTGGTATGTTTTTTCATGTTGTCTTGACAGGAACAGATGCTAATCGGTCGATAGGAGGCATGGAACGAACATCGGAAACAACGGGAGCTCAAGTGGAAGCAAAGTTGGAGGAGCTAGAATCACCGGTCTGCACTCATTTGATGATATCGGGAGTTGTACAATGAATTTTGGAGTAATACTGGTGCCTTATGATAGTAGACTCAAAGATATTTCCAACGATAGGTCACGGAGCTTAATCGGATATCGGGCGAAGAAGTTATGGTCTGGAGAAGTCAAAGTCCATATTCCATTTCACAAGAAATGGAACTATTTCGCACGAAATGCCCTATTTCGTTCGAAATGGTCTTACGATGGACCACAATTTGGGGGTTAAAATATAAATATTGGAGACTTATGCCGGGAATTGACTCAAGGACGACCTAGGGGGCTGAAAACCATCATTCTATAGAATTCACGCTTCACAAGGCAAGGAGGAGGACGAAGGGGGCGACGCGGAAGCTTTGACTCAACGTTTGATTTCTTATTTGCCTAGGGTTTATGTAGACGTTATGTTTAGGGATTTTAAACTTGTCTCATGCTTTTGGATTTGATCTATTGGATGAAGTTTGTTTTCATGAACTTGTTAATGAGCGT
This sequence comes from Linanthus parryae, assembly GCA_023055425.1. Lineage (NCBI taxonomy): Eukaryota > Viridiplantae > Streptophyta > Magnoliopsida > Ericales > Polemoniaceae > Linanthus > Linanthus parryae. Next base: position 3,915,891 of record JALGPY010000015.1, read on the forward strand.
AGTCTATTGACACGGCTATGTTTGGAATTGATATTCATCGAAATTAGGTGTTCTTCCTATATTATAATCTTGTTTAATGTTAATATTTGTTCTAGTTATTGTTCATATGCTATGCTTAATTCCTTGGCAAGAATGGAGTAATTAACCGGACTTGTTATTTAGCTACCGAGTGCGTGAAAGCGACTTAGACCTAGTTGTGATGAGATATGAACAACAATCCTGAAGCACTGCGACTGAAAAGTGAAGTGTGTAGGATTGACCTTAGTGGGTAGATTCGGTGGGTTAGACTAGACTATTTCGTGCAACAGTGGACCGAGAGGACGCGTTGCCGTGCAGGCCGTTAGCCTACTAGAACGGACCGGTAGATGTAGGTGGACCGACAGGACACCAAGTAAACTGTGACGTAGAACGACATGCGACCGATAGAAGATTTTCAGTACCATTACCCGGCTTAACTAGAATAGGGTTAACCTGTTACATAGCTGATCTGAAAATCGTCTACAGCCCTAGGTGATCTAGAGATCGCATGGTTTCTCCATATTTGTTTCATTAAATTAATATAAAAAAATAGTAGTGTAGTTTGTTATTTTAATTCAATCACTTGTTTGAGGGTGACAACATTTTAAATCACAATTCTTTCCTCCCCATATCGTACTCTAATCTAATAACTAATTAAATAATCTCAAGCCTGTCCTCGTGGGTTCAATAACTCGGGATACTACCCTATATTACTTGAACCGTGAACTTGCGGTAACACGTAAGAAATCGTGTCAAGAGCCAGCAAAGGTTGATAAAATTTTCTTAGATTCTTGAAGCTTCTCAGTCAATGAATTTTTCTGTTGTTCTAAATCATCTCAATGATTCTTTAGATCAACATGCATATCAGTTACAAGAGAGTTTTGATCAAAAACTTCTTTGACTTATGCTTTCAAAGCCTTGAATCTACTGTCCAAGGCTTTGAAGTCACTGTCAAGTTTTAACTCAGTTGCTTCAAGAGTCTTGTTTTGAAAAATAAAATATAAATTCTCCTTGGCCTGCTCATGAACCTTCATCTTCAAGGAATCAATCTCATTCCTATAACTTCCTCATTTAAAAACTTACTTTTGAGGATTTCTGGTAGAACGTCAGAAGGACTAGCAAGAAGATTCTTTACCATTTCTTCAATTTGTTTGTCTGAGCCTTTTTCTTCTTCATGATCCTCATATGAATCTGAGTAAGTTGATGAATCAGAATTACTATATGAAGTCACCATTGCTTTCTTTCTTCAGTTGTCATTTTCCTTCTTAGGAAATTGCCTGCTTTTTTTCTTTTGTGGACAATCTCTTACCAAATGATATGCATCTCCACATTCAAAGCAATTCATTAATTTAGGTTTATATGAATGTGAAGAAGATTTACCTCTCTGATCCTTGCTACTTGAGGATATGGGTTTGTCTTTGTTGTAATCCTTGTTTCCAAATCTCTTTTTGTTCTTCAGGATTCTGGCCAAGGCTTTGGAGATCAAGGCTAAGGCTTCATCATCATCATCATCATCATGTTCAAGGCTTTGAGATTTTTCACTGTCTATTGCCTTGAGTGTCAGTTCTTGATGTTGTCACTCATGTCTCCATCTACTTCTTTCATTGAAATCTCAAGAGTGAGCAGCTTGCCTTGCAGATCATCTAGCTCCAGAATACTCAAATCATGAGCTTCCTCGATTACAGTTGTCTTTGGCTCTCACTTTGGCTTTTGGAAAACTTCCTAGAATCTTCCTGACTTTTTCTTTATTTGAGAATGCCTTTCCCAAAGATTCCAAGTTATTCAAAATATCAGTAAACCTCTTGAACAAGTCCTTGATGGATTCATCAAAAGTCATCTTGAACAGTTCATACAGCCTGAGAAGGATAATGATTTTGGTTTGATTGACTTGACTTGTTCCTTCATAAGTTACAGTCAATTTGTCCCAAATCTCCTTGGCATTCTTGCAGTTTGATATTCTGTTGAACTCATATGCACTAAGAGCACAATACAATAGGTTCAAAGCATTGTAATTCTTTGATACCTTTTCCAGTTCAGTAGTTGAGAGATCTTCTTCTGGTTTGAAAGTCCTGATTCCATCAGAGGTTGTATAATATACATTGGGTTCCTTAACAAAAATTGAACACAACTCCATGTCTCGTTCTATGATGAACATTTTCATCAATGCCTTCCAGTGCACAAAATTATCACCACAGAACAATGGAGGTATATTGGCTCCTCTTCCCTGTGAGAATCCTCCATCACCTACATTGCTCACTTTCACAAGATTATTAGATCTTATATAGTGACCGAAGCTCTGATACCAATTGAAAGTTTGAAATGCATGTATAAAACATGACCTAATACTCTAGAAGGGGGTGAATAGAGTATGAAAACTTTTTCTTAAAACTAGCCCTATAAAACTTTAAGCTGAAGAAGAGATGAAATATCAAAGCTTTGGAAAAGATTTGTAAAGCTTGAGACAAAACTCTAACTGTCAGATGCTTCAAAGCTTTGAGATAGGAAATTCACCAAAGCTTTGGAGCTACTGGTTGTGAACCGATTTTCAACAGGAAAGTAAAGCAATAAAGTAAAGCAATAGAACACAGGAATTTTTTACAGAGTTCAGTAACAATTGGACCTTGTCTCTTCCTGAGGGATTTGATCTCTCCAGGATTCGAACACACTTCTTATTAATCACCCCGATTTAGCCCTAGATATCATGCCTAAATGAGCTACCTTACACTTATACAGCTTGTGGTTCCCAAACTATCTAGTTACAACTACAATGTGTTGAAACAATAAGAACCTCTTATTGTTCACTTGAAGAAATAACTTCTACGTTTGTGTGGTTTATAAATTCATAAAGAATAACACAGATTAAGTACAATTGAAGAACAGAGAAAAGATAAGCAATAAATCTTGGAGGTGTTCTTCAAATTCTGGATGATTGATCTTCTTCTCCTGCAGTGTTGAATCTTTGAATGATTGAAGAGTTGTCTGTAATGATTTTCCACGAATGCAAGTCTCTTCAATTCACCATTTTCAGCCTTTCTCAGTGTGTATATCTTTTGAAATTCAAAACTGCAACTTATAACAACTCCAGCAACTCACTGAGATTTTAGGAACTGAATTCCTACAAATCCTCATCCCCTGAGATGCTTCTTTCAACATCTATATTTGAATAGCCAGTAGAGTTTGTTAGGAACATTTGAACAACCAAACAACCCTGCATAAACCCAGCAACAAAGATCAAACACAATCCAGAAACAATAGCATATAAGATGATCTGTTTGACATAACATTTTATCCAATAATCTTAGCTATTTTCTGAGATGAAATTAATACATATAACCAACTGCATATATATCTAAGATATGATAAGTAATAAGATTCAGAGTTAGTATAAATAAAAATCAAGTCATTAACTTATATAAGTTCTCCTACGTACAGAAAACAGTTAGCCAATATAAACAGTTAAAAGCATAAGGCAATCCCCAAAGCTTTGGAGCTTTGATTACCAGTTCACAGTTTTGTCCTACAAGCTGAGTCCTGCATTCAATCAATCTGTACAACTTATTTAATCAATATATAAGCTCAATAATATTTGCATGATAAAATATAGGATGATAAGATCATCACTCAATCCAATGCACAAGCCTGCAATACAGAAACTGTTAAGCACAAGTACTGAGTTTTACAAGCAATTATTGAATCTCAAAGCTTTGGAGCTTTGAGACTTATTGTCTGTGAACTTATGGCTTTCATCATCAAATAAAAACTCCTCCTGAGTTTGTATATATTTTCAATTCAATAGAATTGAACTATCATTTCCAAATTGAGAATACCCCTTTTCCCAATTTGTGCCCAAACCCTAGTTTTCAAAATCCAAATTGACACATCATATGTGCCCGGAATTAGCTAATTTTAATACGAAGATTCAGATTAGTTGATTCCCTATTGAATCATATTCAAATTGCATCATTATGCCAAATTAGTTTTTACGCGAAAAGTAGCAGAACAGTGTAAAAACTAACTGAAAAGTAACACATAAACCACGTTATGCACTACGACCAGTGGCTTTGATACCACTGTAGGGTTTTGATACGGATTGCACAGCGGAATAAAAAAATGAACTTCGTTCAATACCCACCAAGGATCACTGGATTAGACATCATAACGATGGTAAGGATAGAAACTCATATGTACCTTGTTTGTCTGAGTTCGTGACTCACGTATAGTAATGTCCACGGCCTAGGTATTCACCGAATCCTACCAAGGTCTTGTGCTAGCTCATGTCAAGAAGCAGGAAGAAGAAGATCACGCAAAACGAGGACCGAGAGGCCCCGCATCTTGGTGGCCTACGGGTAGGGGGCAGACGGTCTAGGGGTTCGGCCCTAGGTCTCTTTCTCTCTATCCTTGCTTTCTTCTCTCTTTTTGATAATAATTATGACACACTTATGAGACAACAAGCTAGGAGTTCACTTTATTTAGTTAATAACTCATTATTAACGACATATTAGCCCCAATACTAATCATTTCCATACACGGATTAGTCCACTTTGCAAATTAGTCCTTCTAAGTTTGCTTGTGGTTGTGTATTGGTCATAACATTTAATTAATCATATTAATTAATTTCCAAGTCCGATTTAATCCATAGGGCGTGTGACCCCATAGGTTTCTACTTAGTTGGTAGTAACAATTACTAAAATAGAGCGGTGTCTAGCAACACATCAATGCAACCCAACTAATAGAAAATAGTCAGTAATCCGACGAACCTTGTGACTAATGCTCCCGCATTGTATTATCTCTTTGTTTTCATATCCGGATTCGATACGAGACATACAAGTCACACTCGTATATCCAATCCATAGTTTCTCAATCCTGGAAATAGTCTTATCCATGCAGATAACATCAGTATCCTATATTGATTTATCTGAGCCTAGCCAGACATTCTATAATCACTAACCCCCGAGTGTCCGCGGACATTTTCTCCCGTTATGTGGGAGGGACAAATCCTATCAACATCACAACCATATCTAAGCTTGCTTCCTATTGTGTCTGATTAACGCCTTTATAATTACCCAGTCACGGTGTAGTGTTTGACAATACCAAAACACAATAATCCACAACTAGAGTATCTATTGACTTCTAGTTTAAGGATCACAATACCATTTTTACAGCGAGAGAAGCTTGTGACTCTTACATAACTTGTATGTAGCCTTCTCGCTGATGGGCCAATCTAGTATGCCATTACCCGTAATGCATACCCATGTGCTAGACTTGATAGCCCCATATCAATCTACCCACATAATAGTCTCTAGTTGATCGTCATGTTAATCAATATAAACGACTAGGGATATTTAATATAAACAACACTTTGTAATCTAAGGACTTCATTATATTAAATATCTCCATAAATAATACAATGATTATTCCTGCCAAAATAATGTTCATACTAAATAAGATTCCCTCTAGGGCATCTATTCCGACAGTTCAAAGAATTCAAGAATGAAGTGGGGAAGTAACTTGACAAGAGTATTAAGGCTCTACGATCGAATCGTGGAGGAGAATACCTAAGTCAATAGTTTGACGACTATCTTAGAGAGTGTGGGATCTTGTCCCAACTCACTCCACCTGGAATACCACAACGGAATGGTGTGTCTGAGATGAGGAACCGAACACTGTTGGACATGGTTCGATCTATGATGTGTCATACTGATCTTCCAATATCATTTTCAGACCATGCTCTATTAACTGCAGCTTTTACCCTTAACCGCGCTCCATCCAAATCAGTCATAAAGATACGATAAGTTCAGCTTGGTTTCACAGGCTTGAAATATCTAGTCTATTTCCAGTCCTTGAAACAACTTTCAAGGCTTTGAAACTGACAGAGCTTTATGTGCATGAACTTAAGGGGAGTTTCTTATTTTAATTCAACTCCTAAAACCCCTGTGCTTGATTAGTTGTTATTTGATGATGAAAGACACAATATTATGACACTCTAAACCGTATCTAATCCATCTGTTTTACTAAGTTTTGCAGGGATATTATGTTTCCTATTTTATAGGAAGTTGTTTCCTAAACTCTGTTTTGCAGGAAGGTAAACTGCCTGATGATTTGATTTTGTGATCAATCTTCTTTGTTTGGTAGCTTCCCAACATGTTTCTAAACAAGATCAAATCAGTATATTTGAAGATACTGAGCAACTATTTGTTGGGAGAAGCAGTTAAAAAATTCAACAATGCAGCTACGAAATAGGAATGTTTGTTATGAAAAGATCTTAAAGATACGCAATTCAAATCAGATGTATAAGAAGGACTTTGAGTGAAGAATTTAGAAGACACAACAGAGCACAAGATAAAGAGACATTCAAACAACATTCAGGATTGACATGCAGGAAAGAAGCAGATCAAGCATCATCAAATCCATAAGAAGAACACTGCACATTCACTGAAGAACTTGTTCTCAGTGTTTCTTCTTTCTGAGCTTTACATTTGTATATCATTTGTATACTTAATCTCATTTCTTTCTCGTGGATTGTTCAAGGTGAACAATAGAGAATTCTTATTTAATCAGTTAACTAGAGCATGTGTAGATAGGTTAGTGAGAACCACAAGGTGTAACAGAGTAAGGCATCTCTCTGTGCTTGATATCTAGGGCTTAGCTTTTGATTAATAAGAATTGAATTGAAAATCTTGCAGGGATCAAGTCTCTGAGGTAGAGACGTAGGTCTAAGTGGACTGAACTCTATATATCCTGTGTCTCTTGCATTTACTTTTCAGTTTTATACTTAGCTTATTTGCAGCAAACAAAAAAAAAATTTATTTCAAGGGTTTGAAACTCATTTCAAGGCTTTGAAATAGACTTAGCTTCTATACTACAACTGTTTTTATTCCAAGGACTTGAAACTCATTTCAAGGCCTTGAAATTCTCTTTACTCATTACAAATCTTTTGAAACCACTATTCTTGCAAGTTTAGCAAAAGTTGGCATACTCTATTCCACCCCCCCCCCCTTCTAGAGTATTGATCATGTATTCAGCCTACTATACACTCCTTCAGACACCATATGAGATATGGACTGGGAGGCATCCCATAGTGTCGTTTATGAGGATTTAGGGTTGCGAGTTCTATGTAAAACGTTTACAATCAGACAAGCTTGGACCCAAGTTGGATAAGTGTAAGTTTGTGGGATATCCTAAGGAAACGAAAGGATATTACTTCTACTATCCAACCAAGAACTAAGTGTTTGTTGCTCGGATGGTGTGTTTCTAAAAAGAGAATTCTCTAAAGAATCCAGTGGGAGGGCTGTAGAATTGAAGCGGTTCAAGAACCACAAACCACTGATCCAACAATGGAACATGATCAGGAACCAAAAGATTTTGTGGAGCAACCTGCTCAAGTAACCCAAGAACTTCGTAGGTCGAGGAGGATACATTAGGATCCAGAGAGGTATGGACTTCTCGTGACGGAGCCCGGTGACGTGGAGATGAGCCTACAACCTATGGAGAGGTCATAAAGGGGCCGGACTCTCAGAATTAGCTTGAGTCCATGAGATCTGAGATGGAATCCATGTACACCAACAGAGTATGGACTTTGTTGGAACCACCCAAAGGGGCTCGGCCCATAGGGCGCAAGTTGGTCTTAAAGAATAAAACCGACATGGATGGCCATGTGACTGCCTATAAGGGCCGATTGGTGACAAAATAATTAAGACAGATTCATGGTATTGACTATGATGAAACCTTTTCCCCCTTCGCGATGACCAATTCCATTCGTATCTTACTTGCTTTTGCAGCTTATCACGACTATGAGATTTGACAGATGGATGTTAGAACAGCGTTTCTGTATGGAAACCTCCTCGATGTGTACATGACACACCCAAAAGGTTTTGAGGATCCACAGCATGCAAACAAAGTCTGTAAGTTGAAACAATCTATTTATGGATTGAAGTAAGCTTCTAGGAGTTGGAATCTACATTTTGATGATGCAGTTAAAGAGTTTGGCTTCATCAAGAACGAAGATGAACCTTGTGTCTACGTGAAGGTTAGTGGGAGCTCTGTAATATTTCTGGTATTGTATGTGGATGAAATACTACTCATTGGAAACGATGTCCCTACCTTTCAATCTATTAAAGATTGGCCAGGGAAATGATTATCAATGAAGGACTTATGAAATGCAGCTTATATACTCGGTATCAAGATCCATAAGGATAGATATAGGAAGTTTCTCGACTTAACTCAAATTACATATATAGACAAGGGAAATGGTTCAACTTGAAAGAATCGAAGAAAGGATTCTTGCCCATGTTGCATGGAGTCACCCTTACGAAGGCTGAATGTCCTTCCAATCAGATTGAGAAGAACCTCATGAGTAAGATCCCATACCCGTCGGCTATTGGATCTTTCATGTACGCCATGTTATGTACTAGACCATATGTGTCATACGCTTTGAGTACGGCAAGAAGATACTAGTCCAATCCGGGTGAGAGTCACTGGATTGCTGTCAAGAATATGCTTAAGTTCTAGAGAAGAACTAAGGATGCATTCTTGATATATGGAGAGTACGAAGAACTCTGTGTAATAGATTACACTGACGCGATATTTGAAACCGACAAGGATTATCACTAATCATATTCAAGTTATGTGTTTTACCTAAATGGAGGAGTTGTAAGATGGAAGCATTCCAAGCAAGAGACAGTTGCTGATTCTTCAACTAAAGTTGAGTACATTGCTGCGTCGGGCGCAACAAAGGAAGCTGTTTCGGTTAAGAAGTTTATCACTAAGCTACGTGTGCTTCCTAGCATTGTAGATCTTATTCGTTGTATTGTGAAAACATTTTGGCGATCGCACAAGCAAAGGAACCAAGGTCACACAAGAAATCCAAGCACGTACTTAGGAGATTCCATCTCATTCGAGAGATCAGCGATAGAGGAGATGTAAAAATACGCAAGATTCAACAGCTAATAATCTTTTAGATCCACTTAAAAAGCTGCTTGTTCAGCAAAAGCATGAAGAGCACACTAGATCAATAGGCATACAATATGCACCATATTGGCTCTAGTTCAAGTGGGAGATTGTTGGAGTAGATGCCCTAGAGGCAATCTTATTTTAGTATGAACATTGTATTTGGCTTGAATATTCATTTATTATTTATGGAGATATTTAATATAATGAATTCCTTAGATTACAATTGTTGTTTATCTTAAATATCCCTAGTCAAGTATATTGATTAATAGAACAGTCACTATGCATGAGACTAGTATGTGAGTAGATTGATATGGAGATATCAAGTCTAGCACATGGGTGTGCATTAGGACTAAAGGCATAATGGATCGAGAAGACTACATATAAATTTTGTGAATGTGACAAGTGCTTCTCGTAGTGACAATGGTGTTTTAATCCTTAAACTCGAAGTCACTAGATACTCTAGTTGTGAATTATCATGTTTTGATATCATCACACGTTACACCGTAATTGGGTAACTATAAAGATGATAATCGGATATGATAGAAAGCAAGTTGAGAGATGGTAGTGACGTAGAGAGGGGTTTTCCCTCCCACATAATGGGAGAAACTATCCAGGGGCCACGCGAGGGGTAGATCTTATGGAATGTCTAGACAGACTCAGAGAAAACAATATGTGATATCGTTGTTATTTGTACAAATAAGCCTTTTCCAAGGATCGAGAAACTATGGATTGGATATCGAGTGTGACATTTATGTCTCATGTCCAATACGGATATGGAGACATAGAAACATGTACAACATGGTAACATTGGGAACAAGGTCTGTCAGATCACTGACTATTTCTATTAGTTGGGCGGCATTGATATGTTGCTAGACACTACCCAATGTTTGTAATTGTTACTACCAACCTAATAGAAACCTACAGGGTCAAAAATCAAAAGGATTGGGCTGGATATATATTTTAATTAGTTGGACTAATTAACAATTATATGGATCAGTGGTCAAAATGCAGCCACATACAAAGTTAGTTGGACTAAGTTGCAAAGTGGACTAATCTGTGTATGGACATGATTAGTATTTGGGAAAGCTTGTAGTCAATAAGGAGTTATTCACTATAAAAGGAGATTCCTAGCTCTATTATTTTCACATGAGTTGTCATTGAGTGAAATAACAGATAAAGGAGGTTGAACGCCCCCCCCCCCCCCCCCCGCCCTGTGGTCGACGACATCAAGGAGGCCGAACCCTCCCTTCTCCATTTTGCGAGATCGTTTGATTCCTCCTTAGACGTATCTAGCACAAGGCGTTAAGGATATCCCGGTTATCAATACCAAGGTGTGGATACCAGTAGAGACGAGGACGTCATTCTTTGTTGTGATCACAAAACCCACAAGGTACACATTGTCTCCTTTATCACGTTATAATGGCTTAACCTGCGATTCATGGAGGGATTTGATCAGGAAATTTTAATTATTATTCTGTTTTTCATCCTACATCAAAACCCTACATATTTCCCCTAGTGGTCCCGAGATATGTCTTGATCTTTGTCTCATATTCGTAATCGCAGCCTCTTACTCATGCGATTATTCAATTGATTAATCATCAATAGTAGTCATTTAAGTGAGTAGTTTGGCAAAATCAAACCCAACTATTTGCCCAGTCAAGATTAGAAATTATAATTAGTTTTCAACAAGTATCTTGGGATACGAGAACCCTACTTTCATATATTACTGCATGCAACATCCGTATACTTGCGGTTGGGACGTATCAGCTGCCACCTCTCGGTAGCAGAATCTGGCGAACTATCCCATAATTCGACGGTGGTAGCGGGGAACAACGAGTTAGATTCTCAATTATAGCTCATTAGATGCGCCTAGACACGAGAAACATGAAAACACTGATTACCCTCTCCGAATTTCAACAAACAAGGAGAATTTAAGCAAAATTCAAGCTAGGGTTCTTCGACTTTCAACTGTGCTTTCTCCCTCAAAACTCCATGAATCCCTAAATTGCATGACCTATTTCCTCTATATTTCGAAGAAAAGCTCCATATGCAGCGGTCTCGGAGGAGAGTTTATTTGGTGGTGCTGTGGTGGAGGAGGTGGTTGTTGTTCTTGATGTTCAAGCGAAGAAGATCAAGAACAAGAGAAGAACGTGATAATGATTCAGCTGCGTAAGGGGGATTGGTGAGAAGCTGCCACCTAACCCTATGAGTTGTCAAATTTCACTTGCCAAGTGGAAAGCATGAATATTGGGGTGAAAATTTAATTCACACAAAGTTAGGGGATACAATTAGAAATAGAAGAAAAACTTGATATTTGGATATTGCATTTTTGCCCTAGTATTTGAGATTATCTCAAAAGATTCCTACGACTCCCATTTGTCTCAGCATGGCAATTTTTTTGTCAGAATCTCAAGTTTCAAGAACCTATGTTAGAGCCCCCCAATTCTCAATAATTGCATATTGCCCCACTTGCATTTACATTTACAATATTCCCTGTTAAAAAGGTGTCTGAAACACGGATGAATACGAAATTTTACACAACTAACTCAAAATTTAATTTGTTACGTTACAACCCTATAGAAATTTATGGGTGTTACATCCAACCCCCCTAAAACAATCTTCGTCCTCGAAGATCATCTAACCTTTCCTATTCCTCTTAACCCTTCCTCAGTCGCCAATAAATCCTTGTTAATCCCCGGGCCTTCTAACCATTTTCTTGTGAATTCTCGACCGACGTCGACAACGAGGTGGGTGATAATGAAACCTCTTATATTTTGTATCAATGTCCTTCTAAAGCTGACTAGTTTCCTGTTGCAAAGATTCCTCAACACTTTGATTGGACCGACCCAAAAGTACGCTCCTACCATATTCCTTCATATCATGGATCTCAAACTTCTCTATGGGTTTTGCTAAAATATCCATACTCTTATTCCCTTCCTTAGAGCTTATACCATTCTCCCCTTGGAATCGTACTTTTCCTTTACATCTCCAGTTTATGTCACAATACCTATGCATTATATGCTCCTTAGTTAGTCCTTATACCTTCCGGTAGCCATCCTGTGATATCTAACCTATTTTGTAGTGTCTCCAGCTTTCAAAATGGTTCATCCTTCACCATCCTTGCTGGCTCTATTCGTTTACGCCATTCCTTTCACTCGTTGTCTTGACGCTCTGACACGTTGTCCGGACCCCTTTTGGTATAATTTTAGGGTGGTCCCCTCTGACAAGTTCCTGTCTGGACACATGAAAGCTTATTTTTACTTCTACCCTAGAGGAATATGTTATGCTCTGCAGGCGAGCATGTCTAGATAACAACTTCGCGATTACATTCCACTGTATGTCGAAGTATATCTCCCCTGCGTAGCAATTCCTACAAACATATGTCCTCACTTTTGACCCCCTCATGATGGCTTTTCTTATCACTATACCGTTTACACGATGACGTCTCATACCCATTACCCCTTCAGAACCATTGCATGCACATATCTGACATGTTGGACCATTGTCTATGGTCTTAACCACTCCTGACTACGCTTCCTCGATCCTATCCTATTACTTCCATGAATTTCCTTAGTCGTTCTGATGTCTCCCATCTTTCTATAGTGGTCATTTGCCCCAAATTACGTCTTAACATGTCTTGGTGTCATAACCCTTGCTATATGTAAGTGTATGGCAAGATTATCCAACTACAAGTCTGTATTTAACTTAACTACTTCTATCTGTGCATGGTTTTGGAGTCTACTACTGGTTTTGTTTAAGAAAACAGTCTCTCATCTCACATGCCAGCCTCTTGGCTGACAAGACAGTTGTTCACTAGCATTGCCACTATTGTACCAGATTGGCTTACACCGTACATGTCTCATACAAACTTCTTTATCAAACTTTAGGATCATCCCGGTAGCAACCATCCAAGTATTGTTCCATATCCTATAGTCTTCCTCAGAATTATACGGTTTTATCATGCAACAATGCATCATCTTAAATATCAGCCCGAGATTCCAACAACATAGGCCTATATGGACCAAATATGCACATATATAAATTTTCTTCTATGCTCTCCCCAACCATCATATTGTGGTTTTAATCTGATTCATATCAATTTTTAATTTTGAAAATGCTATCTACGTAATAGTTGAGTTTATAAATCTTTCTTTTCACAAAACCAACGCTCTGATACCATCTGTAACACCCCCATCATAGAGTACTGGAGAACTACACTTATATCCCCCCCCCCAAACTCTAGAGATGTCCTCCGCTGAGCAGGGAAATTCGCAGACACTGACCCTAATGGTTATGTTACCAGACAAAATTAAAGAAACCATAACTTAAAAGGACCTTACTAATATATCTTGTATATACTGATGTGACAACTTCTATTTGATGTCCTACTTCTCGGTCTCCCGCGCACCCACCTTCCAAATATAGAAGACACTGACGTCACGACATCGAACAAAAAAAATTATAATAATAAAGATAGATATTTACATTTTTGAAAAATTTTAACATGCTTGTAATGTATATGGCACAATTACCAGACCCACATCCAGAGTAACAATAGTGTTATACCGATAAGTTAGATGTAAGTTAAAACCCATTTATGAATATCTAACTCAGTTTCTTATTCCAATATCCAATAATCCATCAATATAGACTAGACCTCAACTGCGGACACCCCTACTGGATCGTCAGTCGAAAGAGTAGTACTAGTTGCCTACACTCGAGAGCTAGCGATGTACCCACTAAAAGCCCGCAGACCGGGTCCCATGTCTGTCCTCAACCGCATCAGCTACACAATCAGAGCCTATAGTGACCATACAATGGTCTAAAGTAATCATGTTTAAGATAATAAACAAGTAATTTAGAGGCAAGAATGAATCATATCCATGAACACATGTAGGTATGTGTATATATGCATGCTCCAACGTTAGTTACTTCAAGATCTCCTTGTCAGGTATCCATAGACCCATACATGTACCCTAGCATTCTGCAGTAGTAGATTAAGCATGCTTATGCTTAGTGGTAGCCTTCTTAGTACTCTTAATCAGCGTTGTTGATTCCCTATCCCGACAGCCACTACAAGTACTAATGCACATATATTTATGAATACAAATACTATTAGAAAGGTAAGATGCATATGCTGGTGTCCTCCTAGCCGTCTAGCCCTGAATGCTCATTTTGCCCCTAAAGTCTGTCTTATTAGGACAGTCCCTTACTGTTCTTGAACCCCTCAATTATGTCTAACTAGATTTTTCCCTCAAGTCTTCTTAGTCACAGAGTTGCCTACTCAAGTTATCCCAATTTTTTGGTTATTTACACTTAGGTCTCTAAGTTTTGTATTAAAATGCACTTTAGTCCCTAAAGTTTTATTAAATTGCTCTTTAGTCCCTGCACCTGTCTGATCAATCAAATTTAAGTTCAGATGTACACTATTTGGATCCCGGATGTCATAGAATTGTCAGAGAGACATGAGGTCAAGTCCTGCATCACGATTTGAGTGTTTGACTAAGGAAATTGTGAACTTACTATATTACCCCTCACGGTCAACTCAACTGAACTAGGGTTTTCAAAGAGTCAAATTTGGCCCTTAGGTCTAGAATGTCACTATGAGCATATTTTCTGAAGAACTCTCAGGTCACAAAATTACTGTTTTGTCCCTTACTAATAATCCCCAGGTTTTCAAACAGTTATCTATTCCAATTAATTTAAGAAGTCCAAACAAGGCTGGAGTTTCCCTTAGAAACTCAATATATTAACCTAAAGTATTTCTGAGGCTCCAATTAGTTCAAGGAAATCGTTTTCCCTAGTTTTGTTATTTTCGCAAAGCCCCTTGAGGCTTGCTAAAATTGCAAAAATACCCATAGATGGCTGAGTTGATCAATATTTACCCAAAATAATTTACTATAACTCCAATTATCTGTTGGTTTTTGACGTAGGCAACACAGCAGAATAACAAAAATTAATCCAACTTCAAAGCCCACCACGGATCGTCAGGAGGTGACATCATAACATGATGAGAGACATAGTATTGTGTACCTTTTGATTTATGAGATCACACGAAGAATGATGTCCTCGTCTCTACGGTTGATCCACGTCTAGAGGTGAGATCTAGATTCTTCCTTCAACCAAGTTCATGCTTGAACCCGGAGGAAGAGGGAAGAAGATCAAAGCAACAAAGGACAAGGGGAGGTTTCGGCCTCTCCTCTTTGAGCCGACGGGATGGGGGGGCAGACGGGCTAGGCTTCGGCCTAGCTTGTCTTGCTCTCTCTCTATTTTGCTCTCTCCCACTCACTTTGTTATGTCTAATAACATTTTTAAGCGGGAAGGAAGCTAGATCCTCTTTACATACTCCAACAAATCCTTGTTGTTTCCATAAAAGAGTTTCCTAATTCTAGATGAACTAGAATTATTCCCTTCCTTGCAAATTAGTCCTACTAAGTTTGCAAAGTGTTGCACAATGATCCTTCAATTAATTAATCAATATTAATTAATCCCAAATCTAGTTCTACTCTATTTGACGTGTGACCCCATAGGTTTCTATATAGTTGGTAGTAACTCTTACTAACATGGAGCGGTGTCTAGCAACACATCCATGCTACCTAACTAATAGAAGTAGTCAGTGATCCCGACAAACCTCTTGTGCCCAATATCTTATATTTCAATATCCCTTTGTCTCCATATCCGGATTGGACACGAGACATAAATAGTCACACTCGTATATCCAATCCATAGTTCCTCGATCCTGGGAATATGCTTATGCTTGCAGATAACATCAATATCTCCATATTGATTTTTATCTGAGTCTGGCCAGACATTTAATAAGCCTCATCCCTCGAGTGGCCGTGGATATTTACCCCCATTATGTGGGAGGGACAAATCCTATCTACATCACTACGATCTCTAAGCTTGTTTCCTATCATGCCCGATAGCCATCTTTATGATTACCCAGTTACGGTGTAAAGTTTGATAACATCAAAGCACAATATTCCACAACTAGAGTATCTAGTGACTTCAAGTCTAAAGATTGCAATTATATTAGCACTACGAGAAGCGATTGTGACTTGACATAATCTAATATATCCTTCTCGTTGTGGGTCAATTCAGTATGCCATTACTCCTAATGCATACCCATGTGTTAGACTTGATATCTCCATATCAATCTACCCACATACTAGTCTATATGTGATCGTCCCATTAATCAATATAGTGGACTAGGGATATTTAAGATAAACAACACATTTTATCTAAGGACTTCATTATATTAAATATCACAATATATAATAAATGAATATTCTAGCCAAAACAATGCTCATACTAAATCTATGATTGCCTCTAGAGAATATATTCCAACAGTCTCCCACTTGCACTAGAGCCAATCTGGCGCATCTCGTATGCCTATAGATCTGGCGTGTCCTTCATACTTTCGTTGCGCAAGAGGTTTTGTGAGAGGATCTGAAACATTGTCATCCGTTGGAATCTTGCACATCTTCACATATCTTCTATCGATCATATCACGAATAAGATGGAATCTCCTAAGTACATGCTTTGATTTCTGGTGTGATCTTGGTTCCTTGGCTTGTGTGATTGCCCCAGAGTTGTCACAGTACAACTCTACGGGATCCACGATGCTAGGGACCACACCGAGCTCAGTGATAAACTTCTTTATCCAAACTGCATCTTTTGCTACTTCCGCAGCAGCATTGTACTCAGCTTCTGTTGTAGAATCAGCAACTGTCCCTTGCTTGGAACTCTTCCAGCTCACAGCTCCTCCATTCAGGCAAAACATGTATCCAGACTGCGATCTGTAATCATCTTTGTCGGTTTGGAAGCTTGCATCAGTGTAACCCTTTACACTTAGCTCTTCCTTACCTCCAAATATCAAGAACACATCCTTAGTTCTTCTCAAGTACTTTAGGATGTTCTTGACAACAATCCAGTGACTCTCACCCGGATTGGACTGGTATCTGCTCACCATACTCAACGCGTATACGTCTGGTCTAGTACATAACATGGCGTACATGATGGATCCTATGGCCGAAGTATAGGGTATCCTACTCATGCGGTCCTTCTCAATCTCATTGGAGGGAAAGTCATTCTTAGAAAGAGTGACTCCATGTGACATGGGCAAGAATCCCTTCTTGGAATCTTGCATGTTGAACCTCTTCAACACCTTGTCTATATATGTACTTTCACTTAGGTCGAGCAACCTCTTAGATCTATCCCTATAGATCTTTATACCAAGTATATAGGCTGTGTCTCCTAAGTACTTCATTGCAAAGCACTTTCCTAGCCAATCTTTAACAGATTGCAAAGTGGGAATGTCGTTGCCAATGATTAGTATGTCATCCACATACAAGACCTGAAATACTACAGAGCTCCCACTAACCTTCTTGTAAACACAAGGCTCATCTTCGTTCTTGATGAAGCCAAACTCTTTGACTGCATCATCAAAACGTCGATTCCAACTCCTAGAAGCTTGCTTCAATCCAGAAATAGATCTTTGCAGCTTACAGACTTTATTGGTATTCTCTGGATCCTCAAAACCCTTTGGTTGTTTCATGTACACATCCTCGAGGAGGTTCCCATAAAGGGAACGCTGTTTTGACATCCATTTTCCAAAGCTCAAGTCGTAGTATGCTGCAATAGCAAGTAGGATTCGAATGGATTTAGTCATGGCGACTGGTGAAAAGGTCTCATCATAGTCAATACCATGAATCTGTCTATACCCTTTGGCTACCAATCGCCCCTTATAGGCAACTACCTTGCCATCCATGTCGGTCTTCTTCTTGAAGACCCACTTGCACCCTATGGGCCGAGCCCCGTCGGGTGGTTCCACCAAAGTCCATACTTTGTTGGTGTACATGGAATCCATTTCGGATCTCATGGCTTCTAGCCACTTTTTAGATTCTGGGCCTTTCATGGCCTCTCCGTAGGTTGTAGGCTCATCATCTATGAGTGGTACGTCATCGGGCTCAGTCACGAGAAGTCCATACCTCTCTGGCTCATGACGCACTCTTCCTGATCTACGGAGTTCCTGTGTCACCTGAACAGGTTCTTCCACAACTACTAGCGGTTTCTGTTCATGTTCCATCATCGGTTCAGTGATTTGTGTTTCTTGAATCTCTTCAAGTTCTACAGCCCTCCCAGTTGCTTCTTTAGAGACAAACTCTCTTTCTAGAAACACGCCGGTCCGAGAAACAAACACTTTGTTCTCAATGGGATTGTAGAAATAATATCCTTTAGTTTCCTTAGGATATCCCACAAATTTACACTTATCCGCTCTGGGCCCGAGCTTGTCTGTTTGTAAACGTTTTACATAGACATCGCAGCCCCAAATCCTCATAAACGACACTATGGGACGCTTCCCAGTCCATATCTCATATGGTGTCTTCATGACAGATTTGAATGGAACACGGTTAATGGTAAAAGCTGTCGTCATTAGAGCATGTCCCCAAAAATATATGGGAAGATATGTTTGAGACATCGTAGATTGCACCATATCAAATAGAGTGATATTCCTCCTCTCGGACACGCCATTCCATTGTGGCGTTCCGGGTGGATTGAGATGGGATAGTATCCCACACTCTCTAAGATACTCATCAAACTCTTGGCTTAAGTATTCTCCTCCACGATCCGATCGTAGAGCCTTAATACTTTTGCCAAGTTGCTTCTCTACTTCATTCTTGAATTCTTTGAACAACTCAAAGGATTAGGATTTGGCCTTCATAAGGTATACAAATCCATATCTACTGAAATCATCAGTAAATGTGATGAAGTAGGTGTAACCACCTCTGGCAGGCGTGGGGAATGGTCCACATACATCGGTATATATGAGTGCCAATAACTCACTAGTCCTTTCAACTTTATTATTGAAAGGGGACTTTGTCATTTTTCCTAATAAACAAGATTCACATCTCTCATATGATTCCAAATCAAATGAGTCTAGAAGTTCATCCGTATGGAGTCTAAATATGCGTTTCTCGTTTATATGGCATAAACGACAGTGCCATAGATATGTAGGATTCAAATCATTAGTTTTAACCCTTTTAGTATTTATGTTATAGATTGGACTATTTAGATCAAGGATATACAATCCATTAGACAAATGCGCACTACAATAGTGCATACTATCAAAATAAATGGAGCAACACTTGTCCTTTATTGAAATAGAAAACCCTTCTCGTCCAAACAAGAAATGGAAATAATGTTTCTGCTCATAGCAGGCACATAAAAGCAATTGTCTAATTCTAAAATAAGTCCAGAAGGCAAAGATAGCTCATAAACGCCTACAGCTAATGCAGCAACTCTTGCTCCATTCCCGACGCGTAGGT
This sequence comes from Linanthus parryae, assembly GCA_023055425.1. NCBI lineage: Eukaryota > Viridiplantae > Streptophyta > Magnoliopsida > Ericales > Polemoniaceae > Linanthus > Linanthus parryae. The sequence continues at coordinate 3,935,186 of JALGPY010000015.1, forward strand.
CTATCTCCCATTTACTCAATCTTCTACTTCTTTTCAAATCCTGCACATTAAGACAAATGTGAGAACCACATCCGGTATCCAATACCCAAGATGAAGAAATAGAACGATTGACGTCTATAACATAAATACCTGGTGGTGGTGGAATCACTATTCCAAGCTTCTTATCCTCCAGATATTTAGGGCAATTCCTCCTCCAGTGACCCGGCTGGCTGCAGTAGTGACACTCACCCTTAGCTACGCCTCCACTAGGCTTTAGGGTTTCCTTGGATTTTGCAAATTTCTTGTGCTTTCCTTTTGAAGTAGAGACAACTGACTTGCCCTTCTTCTTGTGAACCATCATTATGGATTTGCCCTTGCCTTTGTTGACGCTCTGTTCCACTATCTTCAGCATATTCAATAAGTCAGGCAGAGTCTTACTGATCTCGTTCATGTTATAGTTCATGATGAACTGATTATAACTGTCAGGCAACGATTGCAAGACAAGATCAGTAGCCAAATCTTGGCCCAATGGGATTCCCAGTCTCTCAAGGTTCTCTATGTACCCGATCATTCAGAGCACATGAGGCCCTACTGGATTCCCCTCTGCAAGACTACTCTTGAATAATACTTTAGACACCTCATAGCGCTCATGCCTAGCCTGTTCCTGAAACAATTGTTTCAAGTGTATGATCATATCATAGGCTTCCATATTCTCATGCTGCTTCTGAAGCTCAGGATTCATGGTACAAAGCATGAGGCAAGTCACGTCATTAGAATCATCAATAGTTTCTGACGTGCCCTCACTTCCGCTAGAAGAGACTCGTCTTGTGGTGGTTCTGGAATTTGAGTGTCCAAGACGTACAACTTCTTTTCTTGCTTAAGGACAATCCTTAAGTTTCTGTAGCAGTCAAGGAAATTTGTTCCAGACAGTTTATCCTTCTCAAGGACAGATCGTATGGATGAAGTCGATGTGTTTTTGTTCGCCATTTGGAATTCTACAAAACGAGAAATGTGCAATTTTAGTATTTTTGAACAATTTAACTATATTAAACAATGGCTAGATCATCAAATATAGCTCCCACTATTTTTCTCGGATTAATAGCCCTCACCATAAATGCGGAAAATATCATTATATTTTCTATTAGGTCCAAGATCCCTTTTTCACTTCTTCTTGAGCTTGCTTTGGCAAGTCACCCAAGAATAGGTTATTTAGGTAGGAACCATTAAAATTGCATCACATGCAACTCTTGGTCCAATTACGTGAATAACTATTTTATTCTTTATCCCATGGATAACACCTAATTGTCATGCCTCTAGGCTCATCAATCCAATTGATTCTTGCCTAGTTGCGTCCAACTTCTTGCTTCAACATACACAGATTACTAGCTTGTGTCGTCCGCAACACGCCATGGTAAATTAAAATCGCCTTGCTCTGGCAAGCCCGAATTTTAATAAACCCTGATCATGAAGGGTTTTTTGGCAAGATAAGGCAAAACGCAATATTTAATTGAGGGATTTTCTTTCTTAACTTGTTTGGTTGATCTCATAAACATGGTCTACTTATTTGGATTGGGCAATCCACAATAAAAGACCAACCTTGTTTATTATTATCTTGTTATCGTTTTCGCTAGTATTGCCATACACACAAAAATAAATAACAAGGCATGAATAATAAACATCCACAAAATAAAAGAAATGTGTCATGGATATGGCCCCTAGACTAATGATATTATCAAGCCAATGATAATATCCATTTGCCCTAAAGTGCCGAGCTCATCTCCATGTGCTCCACCATAGCTGCGCGCCTAGGGGTGTCTTCTTTGTCTCTTGGCTCCTTTGGTTCTCCAGTCTTCTTCTCCATGCACTTGGCTATCATCTAAATATTTCTAATTCTAGCCTAACATCTAGAATAAATAAATAACAAAAGCCTCACATGTCGAGGAGAAAAAAGACGACTCGCAGGCCGTAAAACCTAATTAATTATTACATTAATTTGATCAGCTCGCAGGCCGAAAACCAAACCACAAAGCAATTAACATCTACAATCCTAGGCCATATCCATCCACCATGCAACAAAGCACATAATATTGTTAAAACTAATTTTTAATGCGCTTGTTCAATTTTAATTGAATTGGGTAATTAGGGTTACAACGGTCCAAGGAGTTCAAGCCAACAAGGGGCCCGAACCCCTAGGACCGCCGCCCGCCACAAGGCCCGGCCCAAGACCGGCCGCCCCATGTGGCCCGCGACCTTTGCTTGGCGCGCAAGGGAGGGGGCGGACGGCTAGGGTTTCGGCCCTAGCCTCCTTCCCTCTTCCTTGTTGCCCAAGCAAGGTTGTTTCCTTATGGAATTAATTCCATAAATTTGTTTCCATAATTGAAAACCCATTTTCAATCATGTGCCCATGAACCCTAATTTTTCAAGAACCCAATTGTTCACATCTTATGTGATTAAACTCACCAATTCTAACATCCAATTTAAATTGGATCTTGTTTGATTGAATCAAATTGAATTTTGCATCTACTATGCCAATTATTTTCAGTTTTCGCGTAATAAACAATAATACGGTGTATAAACTGAAATCGTAACACCTAAAATCATGTTATACTCTACGACCTGTGGCTTTGATACCACTGTTGGGTTTTGACGTAGGTAACGCTGCGGAATAACAAATATTAATCCTACTTCAAAGCCCACCACGGATCGTCAGGAGGAGACATCATAACATGATAAGAGACATAGTATTGTGTACCTTTTGATTTGTGAGATCACACGAAGAATGATGTCCTCGTCTCTACGGTTGATCCACGTCTAGAGGTGAGATCTAGATTCTTCCTTCAAACAAGTGCTAGCTTGAACCCGGAGGAAGATGGAAGAAGATCAAAGCAACAAAGGACAAGAGGAGGTTTCGGCCTCCTCTTTGAGCCGACGGGAAGGGGGGGGGGGGGGGGGAGGGGGCGGCGGACGGGCTAGGCTTCGGCCTAGCTTATCTTGCTCTCTCTCTCGTTTGCTCTATACCACTCACTTTGTTATGTCTAATAACATTTTTAAGTGGGAAGGAAGCTAGAGCCTCTTTATATACTCCAACAACTCCTTGTTGTTTCCATAAAAGAGTTTCCTAATTCTAGATGAACTAGAACTATTCCCTTCCTTGCAAATTAGTCCTACTAAGTTTGCAAGGTGTTGCACAATGATCATTCTATTAATTAATAAATATTAATTAATCCCAAATCTAGCTCTAATCTATTTGACGTGTGACCCCATAGGTTTCTATATAGTTGGTAGTAACTCTTACTAACATGGAGCGGTGTCTAGCAACACATCCATGCTACCCAACTAATAGATGTAGTCAGTGATCCCGACAAACCTCATGTGCCCAATATCTTATATTGCACTATCCCTTTGTCTCCATATCCGGATTGGACACGAGACATAAATAGTCACACTCGTATATCCAATCCATAGTTCCTCGATCCTGGGAATATGCTTATGCTTGCAGATAACATCAATATCTCCATATTGATTTATCTGAGTCTGGCCAGACATTCAATAAGCCTCATCCCTCGAGTGGTCGTGAATATTTACCCCCATTATGTGGGAGGGACAAATCATATCTACATCACTACGATCTCTAAGCTTGCTTCCTATCATGCCCGATAGCCATCTTTATGATTACCCAGTTACGGTGTAAAGTTTGATAACATCAAAGCACAATATTCCACAACTTGAGTATCTAGTGACTTCAAGTCTAAGGATTGCAATTATATTAGCACTACGAGAAGCGATTGTGACTTGACATAATCTAATGTATCCTTCTCGTTGTGGGTCAATCCAGTATGCCATTACTCCTAATGTATACCCATGTGTTAGACTTGATATCTCCATATCAATCTACCCACATACTAGTCTATATGTGATCATCCCATTAATCAATATAGTGGACTAGGGATATTTAAGATAAACAACACATTTTATCTAAGGACTTCATTATATTAAATATCACAATATATAATAAATGAATATTCTAGCCAAAACAATGCTCATACTAAATCTACGATTGCCTCTAGGGCATCTATTCCAACATTATCTATATAAATCATGGGAATAACTCAAACTCATTGATTTAACCTTTACACAACCTTTATGTAAAATTACTATTTTACCCCTCCCATACATTTTTTGATTTATAATATAGTTTTTTCCATGAGATCAATCTGATCAAGATTGACACTTGAATGTAGAATAAAAATGTGAGTAACTTTACTCATGGATGTGAATGCCAAAAATATCATTTTTACTGATAACCTAAAAGTTAAAGTTTGTGAGAAATTAGCACAATTAGCCAACTTCAGAGCAAATTTAAGGACAATTGAGAAAGAGTTTTAGAAAACCGTTAATGGGGTTTGAAATATGGATGACCCAAGATTTCATAACATACTCAAGTTCTTGGAGATTCGAAGTATTCATAAAGTTATTGCAGTTCAAAGTTGAGTGAAATAAGTTCCCAAACACTTCAAAAATTCCTTGAAGTTCTTATAGATTACACAGTGCAACCAAGTTCAATCCAAATTTCAGGGTACTTAGAGAGTGATCTAGGAACACAAACTTATGTTTATTGATAGAGTTATTGTTGGTGTGTACACGTGAGAAAGAACCAGCTTAAAACATCAAAGTATGAGGAAGATATATGGATTCAAAGTTAGCTTCACGCCACAATGTTTTTAACACAACCAAGTTTCAACACATTTTCAATTTTTCAGGGACTTAGAGATGCTTTTACGCAATCAAATCAACACAAGAATTGGAGTACCTGACGTAAGGAAGATACAGCAAGAAGAATCGCATCAAACCATGGAGTATCGGCTGAGTCCCAGACCTGTGAATTAGGTGAGAAACCCCGTCAGAAAAACGAAAAGAAATCGAATCAAAGCTACTTTGATCTTGCGTCTGGGCAAGTTTCAAGACCCTCAATCGATTCTACAACCTATAAGGAGTATGCAAATTCAACCAGGAGTGGAAATAACTCAAAATCAAAGGAATTGTTTGAGTTCTTTTCTACTTCAACTTTTCCACCCACCCATGGCAGAATCCGGCGAGTTTGCAGCCCACTACTCGACGGTTTCTCGCAATTACAAAGCAGCCAAAGAGTTCTAAGAAGCCAATAGAGCTCAGAATGATCAAGAATCCGACGAACTGTTAACCAGCTAAAAAGTCAAGACCCACAGAGAGATGAATAGAGCTCATAATTGATCAAGAAATGAATCTTACCGAGGCTGCCACCTCTGGGTAGCAGAATCCGGGGAACTGTTAACCAGTTTTCGGTGGCGGTAGTGGGGAACAATGAGTTAGAACCCCTGTTATAGCTCATTAGACAGCGCTTCGAAACGAGGAACACAAAATCTTGAATACCCTCTCCGGATTACAACAAACAATAAGAATTTAAGCGGAATTCAAGCCAGGGTTCATCAAATTTCACCTACGATTTCTCCCTCAAAACATCGTGGATTCCTATATTGGATGAGTATTTTTTCCTTACAGGTCAAGGATAGCCTCCACATGCAGCATGTCTTGGAGGAGAGAAGATTTGGTGGTGCTGTGGTGGTGGAGTTGTGGTTGTTCTTGATGTTCAAGGGAAGAAGGTGATGATGATTCAACTGAGTAGGGGGGTGGTGAGATGCTGCCACCTAACCCTCTGAGTTGTCAAATTGCACTTGCCAAGTGGCAATAATGCATATTGGGGTGAAAATATAACTTACATAGTTAGGGGATATAATTAGAAATAGAAGAAAAGATTGTTATTCAAATATTGCATTCTTGCCCCAGTATTTGGTATTATCTCACAAGACTTCCATGATTCCCTCTTGTCTCAGCATGGCAAAATTTTAGTCCGAATCTCAAGTTTCTAAAATCTATATTAGAGCCCACAAGTTCTCAATAATTGCATATTCCCCCAGTTGCATGCATATAAATAATATTCCCTGTTAACCGGTGCCTGAAACACATATGGATAAGAAATTTTACACAACTAATTGAAAGTTTAATTTATTACAAATTTGTGGGTGTTACAACTGTAGTCAACATCAGCCAAACCAATAACCAATATCATGTTCCCTGTACAACTATTTGACTTTACGTTATTACAGATTTTAATTCATATGAGAGTTCCAATCGCATTTATTTGGATAAACAAAACTGGATTTTCAAGTAAAAGCACGTGAAGTTGGATAACATGTAGAGACAAAATATCACATAAACACATTGACACGAAAGGGGGATAGGCACACTAGTGCATATTTATTTACTCACCTTGACCACAACCGCAAACAATAATAAGTGTGTCCTACATGTAGACGTAGCCGAATGCAAGACGAGAAAAATAGACCGAGAGATTGATGCATGGAAGATGGCATGGCGTTCAACGTTCGCGACAAATCGGGCTATGTACGCGGCGTCGAGCTAGAACGGAAGGTCTTTGTAGCGACTACAAGCTACTCTAGGACGGTATGGGCAGCGCGATGAGAGGGGGAGGGATAGAGTGTGGAGAAAAAGATGGCGATGATGAAGAAAATGATGATGAGTGGTTTTATATGCATTGGTATTGTATCTGGCGGGTACTTGAGGGGGCTTATTATTTGTAGTGGGGAGTTAAATGTGCTGGAAGTTTAATTTTAGTGGGATTTAACTAATAGGTAATTGGGGTTATGCATTTGAATATGTTTTGTGGGGTTTGCAAAAAAAAGATTGGTTTTATAGGGATAATAGTATTTTGAAACTTAAGGGTACATATCTATATTTAAGATTATTATTTACTGTAGTAAAATATAAGAAATACATCTAGGTACAAAACTTTAATCGTGGTAAAGATAAAGATATCATGGACTAAAAAGTGAAACTTGAGAATTAAATTTCAAGAATTTCGATTAAGGCGCGAATAAATTAGTGAAACTTCATAATCTAGCCGTGACAATGTTTAATGACAACATCACCTGACTATGTCAAAAGACAAAATTACACTCCTATGTAAAAATACCAACTTACCCTAACTTAAAATTTGGGAATTATTACTACAATGCATAATCATTTACTACTTAGCCCCTCAAAATAATAATCATCGGAAAGTATCAAAAGAATAGAATCCATGGTATTTCATAGATATATAATTTTTTGTGGTAAAAGACACTTTCACTCCCTCAAGTTTGATGCAATTACAATTTCACTTCGGGAAAAATCACTTTCACCTCTTTAATGTGCCAAATTTCAAGACACTTACACTCTCCAAATTATGATGCATTTACCACGGGTTGTGGCTCCGTCACTGATAGAGTATAAAACGACACAATTGGAGGCAAAAAATGTCCAGAAGTTGGAACACTGACCGGGTAAAAGTGTCATTCCTTAAACTAAAAAGGGTTAGTGGTGTCTTTGCGTCAAAACCTGAGGGTGTGAAAGTGCATTTTACACTTTTTCTTTTCTTTAGGGTGAGTTTAGTAGAATGATTTCTGGTGGAAAAACTGGTTTTTAGATTGTGATGGAAATTTTTTGGTTTTTTTTTAGAGATTTTGTTTAAACCAGTGTGTTTGATAGTGGTTTTTAAACTATTAAAAACTGGAAAAATGTGTTTGGTAGTGGTTTTTAAATTAGATGATGTAGATTAAATGACAAATATATTCTCAATTTATTTTTCCTTTATAGATTCAAGAACAACAACTGTGAGGCAAAAAGTTAACGATTTCACATGTTGCAACGGTTTCATGAAAGTTAACAAATTGAAGAACAAATTAACGATATTTTTTTCATACAAAAAATTAAATTTTCATACTAATTTAATAAAAAGTTAACGAAAAAATCAAACTTCATACTCAACAAAGTTCAAAAAAATGTTACTGGTACAATTGAAGCAACCATGGTACTGTAAGAATGAAGGGTCAAGTTGTCTACTTATAAAAGTTTCTCCAATATTTGAAGGATAAAATTAAGAAAATTTAGATATGAGTTTGGTAATATCAAGAATATATGAGGGTACTCTGGGGTTACCAAGAAGTAGGAAAAAACTGGAAAAAAACCACAGAAAGATGGTTTTTTTCCACATGCCTAAACTTGAAAGAAACTGGTTTAAAAATCAGATTTTAAACTACCGCAACCAAACAGAAAATAAAAACCATTTGCTTTTTCCACCAAAAACCAAAAAAACCAATGTGCCAAACGCACCCTTAGTTAACTTCAGTTTAATCGTGTTCGAATTGTTGATGATTTTGGAACGTAGTGAACAAAAACTCCACAAGTGCGAAGTGGCGAAGACGAACGACCAAAGTAGCTAACTACCAAAGTACCAATACTCGTTTCTCTCTCTAAATTCTAATTTTTCCCTTCTCTCACCTCTTTCTAAAAGCACACCAATTTTCTCATCTCTCTCTAGATATGTGTATTCGCTGAATCTGTAAAAACGCTGAGCTCCGTTTCGTCCTCGTCACTTTGTTTGTTTCCGCTTGATCTTCGAGGCACGCAGGATTCTACTTCTATCTATGGCGAAGATTTAGTCTAAATCTGGTACGTTTTCGTCTCTGGACTGACTGTGATTCTTATTAAGGGGTAATTTCCTTCTTTGATTTGTGGGTATCTTTTACAAGGACTTGAAGAAGTGTCAGAGAGAGGACAGAAAAAAAGTTATATATTGTTTTTTTGGAGGTGTTGGAGGGTTCGATCATGGCGGTTGTTGAGAATGCTGGGATCAACGTGAGCTCCTCAAATCGGGCGGACTCTCACGCGGCTACTACCGATGCCGATCAATCCAAGTCGAATCAGCAACAGAACGGTAACAGCAACAGCAACCCTAATTTGAGGTCCAACGATCAGAATTTCCTAATGATGGTTAATCAGCAACTACCAGGGCAAGCGATGAACACTGCTCAGGGGAACGGGACAGTTAACCACAAGTCTCAAATGGGGGGTCTAATTCATCATCAGATGATGGGAAATGGAAGAAATGAAGAGGATGATGGTGGAGAGGGTTTTAAGCGAGAGATGAGGGATTTAGAGGAAATGCTGTCTAAGTTGAACCCTATGGCTGAGGAGTTTGTCCCACCTTCTCTTTCAAATTACAGACTATTGCCGCCGCCGCCGCCTTCTCCTGGTCATCTGGGCTTTCCCAACAGTTTTTTGATACAAACTAACTCTTTCATCCCCGGTGGAAACACTCCGAGACGGGTATGCACATACCCCTCCTTACTTTGGATACAAAAGAATTGTCCATTTTTGAATTGATCATGATCTGCTAAAACTGAGAACCTGAAGTAAATGAAATGGGCAAATGAAACCCCTGGTAATTGGGAAAAACTTGTCCTGATGACTTATTTTGCGATGAATTTGTTCACTTGTGTATGGGATTATCCATTTTTTTCCCCTGTAGTTAAATAAGAGATTTATTTGGTTCTGTGAACCTTGTAAACGACAGGACCCTGATTTTATAGTTTTCCTTTGACCCAGAAGAAAAATAACTTTAGTCATGGGAAGAGAAGAATGAATAGCCGTACAAGCTTGGCGCAACAAGAAGAGGTAATTAGGAGGACGGTATACGTATCTGACATCGATCATCAGGTGAAAGTTCATACTTGTGTTCAACTGTTAATTCTCTTTTGGCTGTATTGTGAATTTAGTATGTTTTGTCGTGATACAATACTGATCATTTATTTCTTTTTCAACGCTGATTTAGGTTACTGAAGAACAACTTGCTGGACTGTTTATTAGTTGCGGACAGGTGACTGCTTGTGCTCATGTTGCCATTTCCTATCACAACCGTTGAAGCAGCATTAATTTGTATTCCCTCCTGTTTTGTTAAAGGTGGTAGACTGTCGTGTATGTGGTGACCCTAATTCTGTTCTCCGTTTTGCCTTTGTGGAGTTTACCGATGAGGGTATGGTCATTTATGTAATTTATGTGAGATTTTTTGGCTAAAAATTTACTCATTTACTGATCAAGTTGATAAAGTAGTTTATTACACCTAAAATTATTACAGAAGGTGCAAGGAATGCTTTGAGTCTCTCAGGCACGATGCTGGGGTATTACCCTGTTAGGGTGTTGCCTTCAAAAACCGCCATTGCTCCCGTAAATCCTACATTTTTGCCAAGGGTGAGAACTCTTCTGCCATTTGCATTGAATGTGCATTATTGGCAGGGTACAGTTTGAATTATGCATGAGTCAAGTTTGTTCTTAATTTACTCATCTTACTGGTTCTATTGGTATGGTGCTCTCTAGTCTGAAGATGAAAGGGAGATGTGCGCAAGGACTATATATTGTACAAACATTGATAAGAAGGTGATAATGAAATTTATAAATCCAAACACGTGTTACCATCATCCATTAATCTAGCACACTTACCATCATCCATGCACCTATCTATTGCAGGTTACTCAAGCGGATGTTAAACTCTTTTTCGAATCGATCTGTGGAGAGGTTTGTTGCTGCTAATGTGTTGGTTTTGAAAGTGTTTTTAGTTTATGAGTTTTAACCAGTCCAAATGAAAATGTAGGTTCACCGCTTGAGGATGCTTGGGGACTATCATCATTCAACTCGTATTGCTTTCGTTGAGTTTGTTATGGTAATTACCACACATTTCTCACTTGATTGCTTACTTGATCCCTTCACGTCTTATTTGGGTGTTCAACTATATATATTATGGATTACATTAATCATTGAGTTCTCTTGACCAGTTCCTTTTGCTTCATGTAATTCACATATTCTCATCCAGGTCATAATTTGAAATTTCGATGAGCATCTGGGGTATTTGTGACAGCTTCACTTCAGATTGGGTGATTAATAGTTCTAAGGGAGATAATTGAAGTATATGTTTGCACCAATATATTTTAGATTGGAAAATAATAGCTATGCTTATATAATATACAGCGTCGACGGCCGCCACTAAGATTGTTGATGCTCTGAATTTGATCTAAAAAGTGTTGAAACACATAAGAAATTAACACACAGCTATTCTGCATAGATTGTTGGAGGCGAACATGATGCAGCGTGTACACTACATGATATCCCATAATGTTAGTCCAGTATACCGTTTTTTGCTGTTTCAAAATTATTGTCACTTTGAAATCTTACCGAATAAGGACATGTACTTTCCCATTTTGCCCTTTGCTCATTTAGATAGCAGTAAATATTCTCTTTCATCATATTCCTCACCAGTTCTGCAGCTCACCAACCCCAAAAAAGCATTTTCTATCTCTTCCACCATCTTTCACTAAAGGATCATCAAAGATCAACAGATTAAAACAATATCTAGAGCACAATGAACAAACAAATCCCATAAAAATGGTGATTTCTGTTTCGTCCGGTTCCAATCAGGGAAAACACGGTGACGAAAATTAGACCTAACCAACAAACTATGTAATCGAACCAGTAGCCTCTGAAATCGAACGAACACAGAAAGCTGACGAACCCAGGCAATCAAACCTAAGCCCCAGTAATCGAACTCCAAAACCCTCTTGTCGAACTCATAAAAATGATCTAAAAGCCCTCAAATTGAACACTGAAAGTCAAACCTGGAGTTCAGCAATTAGAATCCTGAGGTTTTCCCTCAAACTAAACCCAATTCCATTCAGATTGACCCTAGAAGCTCTACTTTTGGTTGGTATGTGCTCTTCAGTTCATCGAATTTAGGTGTTCTCCAAATTGGGTCTGGAGAGAGATGCATATAACTAGTCTTCGGTGAGTATGGTGAAGTTGAGTCTCTTTGGCCGAAAGTTGGAACTTTGATTTTGTAGGGTGTTTTGATCGAAGTGGTGGGTGGATGTGAAGTGATGGTTGAAATGGATTCTAGATCTACATAGGTGAGAAAATAAAGAACGTAATCTATTTACTAGGAAGGACAATATCGGAAATTCTATGTGTTTGGGGTATGTATGCTGTCGGATAAGGCTTGATATGATATGCTGGCTTAGTGTGTTTGGGTGCTGCAGGATATGAGACAGAATATGATAAAGAATTGATGTAGAAATATCGTATCGAAAGTTTTGATCGGTAGTGCATAAGATGTGTATATGCTTAAATATTCTTAGGAAAACGAAAAAAATATTAATTAGTAAAGTTTATTTAGTTAATTACTAAGTGTATCTCAATTAGATCATTAATAAAACATATTTTGTACTTAAAAAAGTGAATTAGTTAATCAATTATAAACATAATTTTATACTTAAGAGAAGTGAATTGGCCCTTCTTGTACAAAGTTAAGGTGTCGAACTTCCAATTCCTTTTTACAAAAATTAATAGAAGTCAACTATTAACCACCCAGCGGATTACGTATTAATCATTGGATAACAATATAGGTGAGGATTTGAAGAGAGCGTGTTCAGGTAATGAATGAATTGCCAAGTTCAGGGTTCCTAGTTTGATTGAGTCAAGTGATGAAACATTTTCTCACTACGTTTATAACAACGTTGAATTCCATATCAAGCAACAGCAGAGGAGCCAAGCAAGACAACATTGCAGATTTTAGACACTGTCAATGTGTATGTTACGAGTATGATAATAAATACAATGTGACTAGTAGCAGGGTTCTAGATGAACAAGCATTACCAAATTTTTGCTATATAAACTACAATCCATTACGAGCCAGGAAGGTGCATTAAACGGAGAGAGAGTGTATTTTCAGCATCTAATAGTGTGTAATTTTATGTATTTGATGAGGACAATTTTGTCAACAAAATTATGCTCTTATCTTATCCTGTGTATACCGGGTGGGGTGGGGGGGGGGGGGGGGGGGAAGGTGGTATAAGTTTTTGTTGTTTTGAAGGCAAAAAAATGAAGAAAAGGATAAGGGGGGATATGATATGCTCCCCCATATCCGCTACCCAAACACGGGATATGATATTGATGTTGTCTCTGTGATCTGACTTCAATATAATAGTGATGTTCGAAGAACCAAATTGGCTCAGACGCTGAAGAATAAATTGAAATTTTACTTCAGATGTTTGGGAAAATGAACAAATGGTTTACCATGGTTTATTTGTTTTGCTATGTATGAGGTACACAAGCTGGATTGGTTGAACTGCAATTTCTGTTTTGATGGAAAATACATGCTAAAAATGTCGAGCAAAGTTTCATACACTAAAAACGCAGACCCATCTTATGTTGTTTGTTTACTCCATGTTTATTATATCTGAAAGAAGAGCCACTGTCTGTATAGTTCAATTATGATCGATGTACCTTTTTATTCTTTTCTGTTGCACTCTATAGTTGAGTGTCGTTATCTGATTCCATGACATTCCTCCATATAATCGATGTACCTTTTTATTCTTTTCGGTCCCTTTACTCCTTTGTACTTTGGTTGCTGTTTGATTGGCTCCTTTTTTTGTTTTGGCTTTTATACTTGAAGGTTTGAGCTACGTCTAAATTTGGGCTTGCTTGTTAAAAAGCCCATGTTTTGATTGGAGTATGAACTCCTTACTTAACGAGTACATCCTTATTCTGTTTCTTGGAATCTTTTCTTGCGATAGTTCACTTTCTTCTTTGGTGCTCTAGTCATCGTAAAATCTTATCCACAATTTTGTGAAATCATTCTTCATCCTTGTAAACATGAATTCGTCCAGTTGAGATAATTCTAATAATTTGGTAACTGTTGCATAACTCTTGGTTGGTGTATGACCAGTTGAGCATGCACCGGCTGAATATTGGTCCTCACTATGGAAGTGGTTAGACTTTTTGATCAATGGGTCTAATTAGAAGCATGGAACAGTAGGAGAGCTTTGGAGGTATTGGGGGGGGGGGGGGGGGGCGGTGTCTAACAAATTGGCACCATTGAGCTGGTAATAGATTAGTGTTTGTAGCTCAAGTTGGTGGAGATAAAAAAATGACGCATTTACTGTAATATATTTAACTTAGTTTGAAGTTTTACTTCCTTAGGAAGTATTTCTTGAATTTGTTTTGTGTAGGTGTGGATATATTATGGTGACTAACTTGTTTTTATCCGACCTTGTATTCTCGGGTAATTTTCTTCTCTGCTGCTAGTACCCAGCTATTTTCTGTTATCCGCTGCATCATCTTACTCCTCCATACATTCTGTTCTCTTTCTACTTCCTCCTGGTGTCTTGTTTTGTTTTCTTTTTTTTTTTTTTTTTTTTGCTTTGTTTTACTGTTCCTATGGCAATTACGCATTACTTTTTCCTTGGCTCTTTTTGTCATCTTGTTTTCCTTCCTCATCTAGCACAAATAGTTAACTCATCAGAAACACATTTATCCACGCTAACAACATTTTTCCAAAGCTACTCGGTAATTTGGCTGTTGGAGAGTGGAGACTATGGAGTGGTTTTATTGGAATTCAAGAACACAAATCTGCATTTGACTATTAAATTGTGTTGGTGCTACCCTGGTCTATTGCACCTAAGCATACCTAAATGGGAGATGGGAGAGGGACTGTTGCCCTTCTGACTCTGAACTGGATCAAGGCGTAGCAATCCAAACGGAAGGAAAAACACGAGAAACCTCTCTAGGTTTTCAGAAAAAAACTTCAATAATCCATAACATATGAAAATAAGTCCACAAATCGGATTTATTAGCTGAAAAGACGAAATTTTACCAAAAATGGCAAAAGCTAAAATTAACTCTAATTTTAAAGTTCCAAACAAGAAACGCACGCTCGAAAAAGATTGACCCCAATCGACAAAAAAAAATTACTAAAAATAGAAAATTTGACTTAAACGACCGATTTTAGCCAAATTAGGGCGGTGCTCGTGACAAAGTTTAGAACGTCGTTTCTAGTCAGATATAGGTGCGGCTTGGCCCTGTTCACTAATCCTTAAATTCTGCGTCTGGCTCTGCGTTTAACTCGAAACTGTTTTTCCTAAGCCGACGAGTATTTCCATGAGACCTCTCCTTAATCAGTCACCCCAATTCAAAAGAACTCGTCCACAAGTTCAATTTAGGCACTTGAACGGTTCGATCCACCATGGATTGTTCTAATTCAATTCTCATCACTTCATCTTCAACTTGATTAGACATGAATACGAAATTACCTCATAAATAATTGGAACATCTAAAGTATGCTCGTCATCCTCCACAATCAAAGCTCCTCATCATCTCCATAATCGTCATAAATAGAAGGTTTTGACCAATCCACGTCACGTTCACATGAATTCGAAATACGCTCATAAAAATTGCATCACAACAAATATGTTTAATTTGTAACGTACTCGAAGAATTTGGCACATCAGTCTTCAAACTCGCTCCTCCATAACGTTCGTTCTGACGGCATAAATTGCGGTCGTATTGGATCTTGAACGCGGACTGCGAGTCACGATCAAAGACCTTGCGGTACTTTAGATCTAACGCCGCCTAAGCATCGAGTTTGATATGCAACTTTCCGCCGCAAGTCCCACACTGCCAAACACTGGGTTAAGTTTGCAACTTGTCGCTGCAAATCCTGGGTTTGCCTTTACAGATCCTCTATCATCGTAAGGTCTTGGACGTTGCGTTCCCGTTGGGGGGCTTCCTCGTTCGGAACCTGCTTGCAGCCTCGAGGACGTTCACGCACCATTGTTGACGATCTTCTTCTCACGGAACTATGATGCCAACTGACGCGGAATTGAATCAAGGTGTTGATTCGAGCAACAGAAACAACGAAACGAAAAGACAAAGCCAAAGAAATCTTCTCTAGGGTTCGAAATAATTCAATATTCAGAAACTGTCGAATTCTGTCCACAAGCCGGACGTATATAGTCGATATCCTAATTTATGCCAAAAATGACAAAATCCAGAAATTGGCCCAAAACGTTGGCCTTATTGAAAGAGACACGCAGGCGAAAGTTTGACCCAAACCGGGTTAAAATTGAGGTCTAAATTAGCAACCGAAATAGTACCAAAAATAGTAAAAAAATAACTAATAATGTCCGTAAGACTGGTCAAACTGCAGAATTTGGAGATGAAGATGTAGCCCGATGGAGCATAGCTCAAGCAGCCCCACGTACGTCTCGTCGATAGCTATCCGGAACGGGGTTGCAATCGTCATTCTGACACCCGTAGCCTAAGTTATGGCCAAGTGCTGTAATTACTTCCGCCCCTTGCACTTATCTTTCATGTCATGGTAGTTAAGCGCCAAATTAGTCGTGTCTGACACTTGTGCTTCATCTGGATTATCCGCTCTGCATCACCTTCTGACATGATAATATTTGGGGGCATGGCATACATATCAAAAGTGACTAAAATAGTCAGATTTCAGCCCCTTACTCTCCAGATCTATTTCCTCCCACACCAAGAATCATGTTCAAGAAGTTATAACTTCTGGGCACGCTGGGTGCAATCAAAATTGAGGTTATGGGGGTCCTACGGTATTATATGGTGTATTGATATGTATTAGTGATATTGGTAAGATTATGTAATGTGTTTGCCTGTGTCATTATAAGGAAGAGTATTAAAGCTTAGTATTCGGTCCCACGGTCCCACCCTGTGGCGTGATTAAATTATAAGCATTGGGTGGGTGCCTGGGTGGGTGGGGGAATTAACAGCAAGGAGTGTTGAATCCACCCCGTCATTATCCCTGTATCAAACACCAGTTATTAATACTGTACCCCCTCTTGATTCACACATCAAACATGCTCTTAGTAGTTTTAGTGTTTAATCTGTTAGGAGGTCTTTTCTGTCAAGTGTCCCTACGCTTATCTGAAGTTGCCTACATTTTAGTATTCGGTGTGGTTAGGATGAATAGCTAGATAGATGTTCTGAGAGGTGAATATCTAATTGGGTAAAAGACATTTGGCACCCCTATGTTTAGGCGAAAAGACACACGGCACCCTTGTGTTTTGGACAATTCATTTTACCACCCTCGTGACTGACGGAACCCAAAACGGTGCATGGAAAAGACAATTTTACCCTCTACTTTTTGGTAAATTACCCACTATATATTCTCCTTCTTCCCCTTCTCTACTCATTCTTCTTCTCACTTATCTCTGTTCTCTCTCCCCCCGTCTCTCATTTCTTTCCTCTCTGATCTGTGTTAAACCCACGAAGCCTCAGTACCTTCTAAACCTTGCCACTGTACCTATCCGCTTCTAACCTCCTCCGTCTCTAACCTCTTTCATCTCTCTCCGCCTATCATCTCCTTCTCGTCTCTGTTGATCGGATCGCATAAGAGGATTTGGCGGCCGCCGGACCAGCACACGCAGCTAAAGAGTCGAACCCATCTCTTCTCTGCCCCCACTCGAAACCAACAGAATCCAGAGAATTGAGCCTTTGAAGAGTCTATTTCGATCTCGAACTATGAATGAAGGAGATAAAGGGGGAGAGATGATTTAGGGTTCTCGACTAAAAAATTGGGGAAGAGTGATGGATTTGGCCATAGCCTCAACCTCGAGGCTGTTGTTAAACTCGGGTTGTGTTGGGGAAGAGTGAAATATTGGTACTTCAGTATTTGATTTCATGCAATTACTCCTGATTTGAACAAAAAATCGATTTCGCCCTTTCTTCTTCATATCTATCGGTTGTTGGAACTGTGTCTTTGATCAAACGTACAATGATGAACACAGAGATGGTTAGTGAGATAGCTGAAGACGTAGCTGGTGGGTGAACACTTTCAGATTAGGGTTGTGTTAGTGATGCTCTTCTGCTTCAGTCATGTTTTCAATTGGTTAGTTTCTTTTATCATTGTGACTTGCTATGATGGTTTATGGTTCTTTTAGTTTTTTGGGGTGAACGAGTTGAATGGGTTGGTCAGTGGTTCTATCAGCAGAAGCAGCATATGCAAAAATAGCACATTTCTGGTCTTTGGATCACTCCCTTGAGCTGAATTACCGGCTTGATAACAAGCCATTGATAACAAGCCATTGATTATGTAGTGGAGGAATGGTGGATACCGAATCAAAAGTGTTTAACTTTTCAAGGTTGAGAATGAGTTCTGAGGTGCTGGTGTATGTTTTGAGCAACCAGTTGTGATTGTTCCCCTGTGTTGTATGGGGGAATCAATGTGTTCATCGAAACGAAAACGTTTTATTTATGGTGTAGATTGATGTTCGAAACTCTAATACTAGCTGGAAGTTAAATAATGTAATACGTGATAATGATGTTCATAAAATCAAGGAGGAAATAAAAGATTTGTTATTGGTGGGTGATATAGTTTTGTTAGTTGGATAGGGGCATAATAGACTCTAATGATATTAGGGACAAAATTGTCCAAAAAGTAATACACTTTGACTTTCTGGACCGAATATGACAGAAGGGTGCAAAGTGTCCTCCATTTTTTCCGTTACAGGGGTGGTAAAGTGAATTGTCCAAAACACAGGGGTGTTAGGTGTCTTTTTGCCTAAACATAGGGGTGCAAAGTGTCTTTTACCCTATCTAATTCTGTTAGGGTAAAAGACAAAAACCACCCTCCGTGTTTGGAATATATACAAAAACAACCCTCGTGTTCAGGGATATACAAAAACCACCCCTGCCATTGGACAGATACCACCCTTCTGTTAGTGTCAGCCAGTAAATGATACAATCTAATTTTTTATGACCATTTTGCCCATATTTGTATTTTTGTGTTTACTTTGTTCATTTTATTGTGTTCTTGGTGTTCTTGAACAATACCACCACCACCGCCAATACCCAGATATCAGAACTCACTCAACCTCGCTACAACGAATCCCAGGTCACCATCCTTTTCAAAATCAAACAACAGCCAGCCCCAAGCTTACGAATCAGGACCACCGTCGTTGGAGTCAAAGCCCCCTCCTTTCCTCTCCCTTAGACTATCAAAAGCCCCACCATTCCCACCACCGAACTTCCGATCTTCTTCCTCCCACCTTCTGAATCAGGACCACCGCCGTTGGAGTCAAGGCCTTCTCCTCGTCGCTCCCTCCCACCTTCAATTATCCTTCCCTCCGAAGGAACAAAGCTCTTCTTCGACACCCAACTGTCAGATTCATCGGCTTTCGAATCGGGACCGAAAAACCCTCCTCTCTCGCCCCTTTCTCTACTATCGAAACCCTTTCTCGCCAGGGGCTTCTTCGCTGAACCCCAATCATCGACCTCATCTGCTCGAGAAAGGAGCCAATTCTTAATCTCTACCAAATTCACCTCTTCTCGGCTCATCAGAGCCAGAACCCCTACCGAAACCCCACCAAGAAGTCGAAGACTAGTCGCCGTACCTGCCGCCACCACCGTAAGATCTGAATCCTTCGCCGAGCTTCGACCGGTCTAGCTCCTCAGCAGTCCTCTCCCTCGGACCGGTCGGGAGATTCGTAAGATCTTCCTTCGTCAAATGGGTCCCGTCGGACTCCTCGAAACAGACCCGAAAATCGATCGGAAATCAAGATCGAGGAGAGAGACGGGATAGAGAGAGGGTGGAGATGGAGGCTGTGTTTGGGAGGCGAAGAGAAAGACGGGATAGAGAGAGTTAGATATTGAAGAGAAATGAATGGGATGAGAAAAAAATGTATTTATATGGTGTCATTTGTCTTCAATCTTTGGGTAAATAGGTCTTTTGGCCCCTCTGTTAGGGTTCCGTTACCTTACGTCCACTGTCAGGTGTGGTTTTTGTATATCCCCGAACAGGGTTGTTTTTGTATATATTCCAAACACGGAGGGTGGTTTTTGTCTTTTACGCATTCTGTTATCCTCTCCGTAATTGTTGCGCCTCTTGTTCTATACGGCTGACCCTCCTTGTAATTTTGACAGTGTGTGGTCTTCTCTCTCTCTTTTTTCTTTTTTTTTTTTTTTTTTTTTTTTCGAAATCGGTACCAAAAGCTAAATCATGTGGTAGGTATAGCCGTTCTCCACTTTTGTTGGTGGCTTGAGTTAGTAATGAGCTAAGATGACCTGTATGCCTTAACTTGTCTCCCTACAAGGAAAAACAAGCAAACAAACTGGAAACTCGGTTGTTGATGTCAATATACTTAGATGACTAAAGAAACTGTGTCAACTTTTGTGTGTGGTGAAGTGGTTGGCATTATCCGGATGAGAAAACAGGTTTAGTTCAGCTCCAGTGAGTTTTCAAAGGGTATAGAACTTACTACGGAAAGTCAGAAACTATCGGAAGAAAGAATGGTGAGTTTATTTCAACTTACCATCCCCTGTTTCCACTTTGTTCAAACAACCAACCTGGCGTTATACAGTTAGGTTCTGTCAGCCAACTTCGTAAAAAATAGCATATAATATCATGCAAGTGTCGACGTTACCTTTAATAAGCCCACCGAAATTTACCCCGAATCAAGCACCACTGCCCAGCTATCCAAACTTGTAAGACTGCTCGTCTTCACCTAACCCAATCACCATCTATCTGTTACCACCCCCAAACCCCAACAGATCCAAACATAGACCGCATGAATAAAGAATCCAATTCACAGAGAAGAGTTAAGTGTCTAATCCCGCAGAGGGCTTTGGAGGAGAAACTGGAAGATAGATCATTAGTATCGGATGAAGAGGACAACTCGGATTTATCAATTTTTTGGGAAGTTTGAAAGGGAGCTTTTGGGACCAAACAGCTTCATCGTTGGACAATCTGTTGAGTCGTCTACAAGCAATTGCGAGGTTTTTGTTGTTTGAAAATCTGGGGTTTCTGATCCCAATCTCCATTTTCGGCTCCAGAACTCTCAGAACTGTCATATTTTCTGGTTGCCATCGGGATCTGCAACCCGACCCAACCCGACCCAAATCAAGATGTCACCCTCACTGCTGCTATCTCCAATCACTGCTCACAACTAATGGCTGGCACCAATGAGAAGAACCTCACGCCATCAATGCCACTCCCAACCCAATTCGTCTTTCATTCCCTCGCCATCCTCTCTTAGTGGCAGTTAATTCGGGTGTTAGGGTTTTTCTAATGGGGGTCTGTATTTGAGTGTTTGGGCTTCAATCTGTACAAAGAGTGAGGGAGAGGATGTGGTGGCGTTGGGATTTTGGGGCTTCGATCTGTTGGGGTTTTGTAGGTTGTAGCAGAGGTAGTGGTGGTGTGTAGGCTAGAGGCAGGGAAGTCTTGATGGTGTCCATGGTGACCCAAGGGTGCTTGATAGGAGGGGTAATTTGGGGCTACAAGTATTTTGGATGGTGCATGATATTTTGCGACACTTTTAACGAGATTCGTTGGAGGAACCTAATGTTGTAATCTCTGCTTAAATTAGAAACACGGGTTTAGGGATGGCAACGGGTCGGATCTGGATCGGATCAGGACATTCGCGATCCAAATCCGACAAGGAGAAATGAGATCCAGATCCGTTCGATCGTCACCGGATTCGGATCAGATCGGATTGGGTTTCATTCAGCTGATCCAAATCCGATCCGCAGATCCATACAGTACGTGGTCGGATCGAATTCAGTTCGGGTTTGCAATAAAATACAAAAAATAACATAAAATATAAATGCTATTTCGAACTCTAAGGCACCTTCGTAAATTATGAAGCATAAAACACAAAAGAAATAGCTTTGTAGCTTAGTGTTACTATTTTATTCTTCTTGGAAGTATATGTGGGGAGGTATATGAGTATATTTTTTAAAGCACACATATACGTCGGATCGGATCGGAACCCGGTGGATCTACCCTCATATCCAAATCTTGATCCAAATCCAATCGGGTCTGGTTTTTTGGATCCATTGGATCGTATTCGGATCCTATCCATTCGGCTCGGATCTGTCGGATTTCAGATCGGATCGGACCATATTGCCATCCCTACACGGGTTGGTAAAGTGGACAACCCCTAACCACATGTTGGTAGTTTGAAATTAACCCAAGAATAAATCATTTTTAATGGTTGTGGAACAAGCTATAGGGGCTAGGAAAAAAAAGAGAGTACATCCTTTAAATCAGCATGAATGTTAAAGTAAAACCATGGTGCTGGCAGGTTATACTGGAAGGAAATGTTCTCACGATATGCAGCTCATGTCACAATTTCTGTAGGTTGACACTGTGCATGACCTATTTACTGATCTCTGAGACTAATGAATATTATAAAGAAAAGCAAAAATGGTAACTAATGACCTGTAATAATTAATTTTGTAAAAGTCTTCAATCTTTAGTTCTTGCTTTTGAACCACTTAGTGCAGCTTACTTTCTCTTGAGGTATATATATTTATATAAGTTTTCTTTCCTCGGAGTCAATGAGGCTATTTGGATTGACTTGGTTATTTGGTTTTTTTCAATAGAAACTAAATCCAGTTTTTAGGGTTTCAAAAACCAAAAAGAAACTAAATACCGGGAACCCAGGTAAGATAAACTGGCACCGAATAATCTGCCCCGTGGCGTGACGTGGCTGGTCAGCATCTATTTTTTACTTGATGACCCCATCTGGTGGACTGGCCAAGTGACCAGGGCACTGGTTCTATAGCACGAAAAGTGTATCTGGTACCCTGGTCGTACAACCCGACCACCGGTTGTGAGAGAAAACCAAAAATAACACCACCACAGCCGAGCAACTCAATTTGTTTATTTATTTTAAAGAAAAAACCATGGTATCCAAACTAGCCCAATACATTTGTTTTCTTTTTCCGTACTTCAGCCAACAACGATTTATGCTGCCTGGGAATGATCACTTCTCTTTTCGTACGATGTTTATTTATTAAATGGAAGGTTTCTTTTGGATGGTCATCACTATTTTATTTTATTATTATTATTTATATCCTGCCCTGAATTAAGAATCACCAAGTACCATAATTTCCTTATGATTTGTGGTTTAAGTCTCTTGATTTGTTACATGCGTTCAGTTTGTCCCTTGGTATCAAACTTAGGCATGATGTGTGATTCTTTTCCTTGACAAGTGGCTCCAAGGCTGGAGGATGATATAAGCCTTACATTATATGAACATGGACCAATTAAGTATGAATGTGGTCTGAATTGACTGCCAACTTACCCTTTTGATTTTTGGTCTTACATGTACCTATCCATCGTGGAACATCTCGACTTTTCCTTTCCATCTTGCTTCCTAGGAGTGTGTTGGACACATTTCTAACTCCTTAATTTATTAACATGAATGTTGGAGCTGCTGAGAATTGAAGTCGGAAGGCCGCTTTTTCTTCAACTATTAGGCAGCTCACAGATTGCTCAATTGGAATTTATATTTTACGTGAATGGTATTTTTCGAGTTAAGTTTGTCCTGACACATATTTCTGAAGTTGAGACTTACTACTTAATATTTATGTGAATGACACTGTATTTTATCGCCTTATTCTTTCCCAAGGCTTTCGCCTTCTCATCAAATTTAGCCCACTTGCGGACCCGGAACTCTTTCAAGTCCAAGTCCACTTTCCTCACAACCACATCAGAAATTCTCGCCAAGTGGGTTAGCAAATAAGTATGGCTCGGGGCCATTTTGTTCTCAACATGAATCCGCTCCATCATGTTGGCCCATATCATACGGGGAATATCAATTCTCTTCCCCAACCACAAGCACATGGCCATAACACAAAGCTTGAGTGAGTATTTGGGATTCGGTGTGATTCCCAAAACCCAATTCTCTAACAATTCAAAAATCCAGCGAGCTTGCGGACGAAGGTGATTCCTATGCACTTTCCAAAATGGCAACTCACTTTTTCTCTCCCACGGGTCTAAACTCTTCTTAAAACAGAATGCATTCACCCTAGCAATGATACCCTACCATATTGTGATAGGCATACGCTTCTGTCAGACGCGGGAAGTTCATTGCTTGCCGGATAGTCTCTGGCGTGAAGACTATCCAGTGGTTCCTGCAGTAGATGACCCTCCGGTCCTGGCTCTCACCATCCAAAGCATACCTCAAATTAACACAGATTTCCCTAGCTATACGAGAGCTAGACTCTGCACACAGTTCATACCACTTCTATAACTTCTCTGTCTCAAAGATAACTCTCAGCTCTTGAGACATCTCAGGATGGACTGAAAACGGTTTTTCAGGCTGCCCCGTCTTACTCAAATACGAGTCACCGAACAACTCTAGGTGGGCCTTGAGAGACAAAAACCGGTAACTACAGTATTTGCCGGACGCTACCTTATTCTTAGCTATGTTCTTATGTTTATCCGCCCTACCCTCAACCCTAGAGAGTGGAGGTAACGGATTTCCGAGAATAGAATGTGTCGGCGACTCCGGAACCTCACTCTGCGGACTGTCAAACTCCGAGGCATCATGAGATGAACTCTCATCAGTCTTTCTCTTTTTAGGAGCCATTAGGTGCAAAATGTAAATAAGATAGCAACTACCGTGCACGGTGACAAGAAGTGTACAAAAATCAAGCACGTAAGCAAGTAATCGTGATAAATCACGCCCAGGACACTAGTCAATCGCCCCCAATTCACAGTTATAGCATAAAATAAATGGGCTTTTACTTTCCATCGTGGAACATCTCGAGTTTTCCTTTCCATCTTGCTTCCTATGAGTGTGTTGGACACATTTCTAACTCCTTAATATATTAACATGAATGTTGGAGCTGCTGAGAATTGAAGTCGGAAGTCCGCTTTTTCTTCAACTATCAGGCAGCTCACAGATTGCTCAATTGGAATTTATATTTTTACGTGAATGGTATTTTTCGAGTTAAGTTTGTCCTGACACATATTTCTGAAGTTGAGACTTACTACTTAATATTTATGTGAATGACACTGTATTTTATCGTCGTATTCAGTCTGATCTGAGTGGAATGCATCGATATAAGTTGGAGTTTCTTATCACCGTATTGAGCTGATCTAAGTAGATTGACCAATGGATGTATTCTCTACCGACGTAGGAGTCTTACAAGAAATTATATTTGCTTGCAGGCTGAGAGTGCAATTGCGGCTTTGAACTGTAGTGGTGCGGTTTTGGGATCATTGCCAATAAGGTTAGTTTTCAACTTCGTCCCTGCATTCAATTGGTTAGTTTTGTCAGTCAGCTTCCTCCTAAGTCTGTCTTCAATTGCATCTGTTAGATGACTTGTTCTTCATTCCTTTCTCTGTGTGGTTTACTCATTGCTGAATTTTGGCCTAATTTGAATGTAGGGTAAGCCCGTCAAAGACACCTGTTCGTCCTCGTGCTCCTCGCTCGTCGATGAACTGAGTTGGGTTCGTTTCATCTAAAGCTGATATCTATATCTACCTATACTACATAGCAAAGAGACAGTTACTTATGCAGTCGAACTTCACACTTTGTTTGCTGGAGTATCTGTTACTTATAGAGAGAGGGTTACTGTGGTTTGTTTGTTTAATTCCGAGGCTAAGTGGGCTTAATCTCATGCTTGCTTATTTATCTGAACACCCTAGTGTTCGTCTCAAATGGGCGATTTCTCCTACATGTAGATACTTGCAACAATAATTCGGCATGTGTTTCTTTGCTTTCTGATAACTGCTTGCTTTGAAATGTTCACAGACCTATTAATAGTAACTCTTCTTCAAAACTGACGGTTCAGTTTTCAGTTGAGAGCCAGGCTGACATTCTGAGCACGTGGATAGTGCACATTGGATTTTTTTTTTTTTTTTTTTTGAGATAGCCGTGGTGTCCGGATTAACTTGTACTCCCTCCGTATCTCTCGTTTCTTCAAAAAATTTGAAGGCACAAGGATTAAGAAAGGGTGGTAAAAGCCACGTGGAAAACATGGGGGCAGTGGGGTTACCCACCTTTTCATTAAGGGTAGTATTTTTGTTGTATAAAAGTTTTTATTTTTGAAAATTTTGAAGAATCAGTCCAAAATGGTTTTTGAAGAACTTGGTGATATGGAGGGAGTACTCATCTCTCGACTAAATTCACTGTGCTCTTTATGGAACGTCTGAAGTCAGTACCCCTCTGATCTGTCCCTTAATATTTTGACCCACCAGAGTGACATGTGTGGCATTGGAGTTGATTGGGTCGTTAATCCAGTCCTCAGAGAAATGAGGGGATAGAAAGTAACTATACTTTGTTTGCTACTTGTACGTTCTTTTAGGGCATCCCCAACCCTCAAAGGAGGGGAAATGGACGGCCATGGGTGGAGAACAATACCGTCTATTCCAACCCCTGAAGGGTACTACGGGTTGGGAAGGAGACTATTCTAGACATGGGTGGGCTGTGAAGGGGAACCCCTCTTGACCAATCCTTCTATGAGAAAGCAATTAACCAAATTTTGGGGCGTTTTTAATTATACTTATATTTTATAACTATGTTTAAGAAATTCTAATTATGTTTTGAAACTTTCATTGCGAAAGAACATATACTATTTTTCCGCAATTGAAAAGCTCAATAAAGAAAGAAAAGCACCTTTCTTTATTTTGTGTTAAATATAGTAAATTTTATCTTTTTGAATGTTTTCATTTGATGATGTGGGAGCCTGCAGTCACTATTCTTTGGGTGCGTAATAGGTAAAATCCTGCTCTAGTACAATAGCCAGCAAACTACACTAAAAGTATAAACTAGCCTGAGAAAAACTCGATTTGGCAGACTCGCAGTTGAGGACATCTCAATTATATTTGATATCAACAAGTTTAAACATATTTTCGTCTAATGAAAAATGTAACATTGTTATGATGTTGGATCTTTTAGAGAAAAGTTAGTACATGCAAGAGATAGTGTAGAGATTTCTTATTTATGCAGTATTCTTAATTGAATATCAATTAGATCAATTAGAGTTTTCTTAATTATCAAGTATTATTTTTTATGGAATATTTTTTGTTGAGAATATTTGGTTTTAAATATGAATATTTATTTTTGAAAATTAGATTATTTATATATGTAAAACTCTTTAATAATTGATTGAACTAGGTGCTTCTGATTCATCTTAGAGTTATAGAAGTTGGTAACTTCCTCTAGTTTATTTTTTGAGGCATGTGTTGTAGATGGTCGAGACTATCTAGCGGTCCCAAATCTGTTTAAAGACGGGGCATCCCAATAAAATGTTTCATTCGATTTCTTCTTTTCGACTGCAAATCTCTGGCAATGTTCATCTCAGCTCCTCCTTTCTTGAGGTTCCATTTTACCGCTAAGCTTTTATTGACTCCCCTTCTGATAGGAAAGAGCAATCATTTGTTATTTTTCGGTCATTGAGTTGACCACCATGATTTGGTGGGTACTTGATCTCTTCCATGTTCGATGTTCTTTATGCAATTCTTCAATCTATTGCATGAGTAGATAGTCCGATTTTATAGTATATTTTCCATCTTCCTAAGGTGCCCATTTAGTGTTAGAAGCAACATATTATTGGATCTAGAATAAAAATTGTTTTTATTCATTATATAATAGTGATTTCTAAGGATAGTGATGCATAATGATACATAAAATACACTACTTTTTCTACGATGACATTTCACATGATTCATGTAAATTATTTTCCTTTATTAACTGTGGTTGTGGGTTTATATTTTATCTTAAAGATATGTAAAGACTAAGTGGAAGAATGTAAATATTCTACATTTTTAGGGTAATCGGCACACAGTCTGATAAATGCTATAATAATTACCATACAATTGCTACAGTCAAATTATTTTAGCTGTTGTTTTGATTGAATCCCCTACTCTCTCAGATTAAATTAAAAATCTACACAATTTATGTGAGATTAAGGTGAGAGTGAAAGAATCAAAGATTATAATACACTGACAACATAGACAAAGCATTCATTGTTTGAAGTTTGAGAAATACACATCTTATTTTGCATATTAATGACTAAAGAAATTTTTCGATCTCTTGCTCAAGTATGATATAATTTTAAAATAACATGATTTAGAGATTTCCTCGAGTTCTTGAAATCTTTCAGGCATTCATTCTGAGGTTACGTAAGGGATTTCGTTGTAATTTAATTTAGACTAGTAATAGAATAAGACTTGTTGCCATAAATGGACTTGACATGAGACTAAAATTAGAGGCATGTTGTGTTTATTTCTGCCTAGATCTAGTCAGAGTTGATGCCAACGTGGGACTGAGACTTAAGAGTTTATTTCTCTCTTACTTCTCTCAATCTGGCCAGGAGATTAACTTTTCTAAGTCCATCTAACTGTCATCCCTAATTGCTCTTATCATCAATATATGATTCTCTCTAATCAGTTAGGGGTTGAGGTGAATGATAATCTGGGGAACTACCTCGGGCACCCCACTAACATTGACACTAATGCCAATATGATTTGTGGGAAAACCTTGGCTAAAATTGAGAAAAGATGCTCTGGGTGGAAGCAATGCTATTTAAATAGAGCTGGAAGTGTCTCACTTGCCCAATCAACTTTTAATAGTCTTCTGATCTATCTGTTTTCTACTTTCAAAATTCCAATCACATATCATCATAAGATTGAGAAGATGTTTTCCTCCTTCATATGGGGGAATGGTCTTCATCACAGAACCATGAACTGGGTTGCATGGAGTCATATGTGCAAGCCCACGAGGTTAGGGGGTCTGGGTTTTAAGTCCACTCCACTCCTGAACAAGGCTCTCCTTTCTGAGCAGGCTTGGAAGCATACAACACAACAAGACTCTCTTTTCCCAAAATACTTTAAATCCAGGTATTGTAAGAGAAAGGGGTTCCTTGATAGAAAATCTAATATCAATGCTTCTTGGGTCTGTAAAGGAATCCTTTCTTCTAGAGATTTGGTTAGAGAGGGGCTTGTGTGGAATGTGGGAAATGGAGAGTCTATCTCTATACTCCATGATAAATGGATCCCTGATACTCCTCCTATTTCACAGCATCTACAACACTCCAACCTCCAAAACAGTCTTGTTGCAGATCTCATTCATAATAGAGGGGAAGTTTCTCAGGGGTGGGATAGGGGAAAATTACAATGTATCCCAGCATGGATTCAGAACCAAATCCTTAAGATCCATCTTCCTAGGACAAACCAAAAGAACAAGCAGATTTGGTCCTTCTCTTCCAATGAAGAGTTTTCTGTCGCCTCAGTCTACAAACAGTTACTTAAGAACCAAATGAACGAAAATTTGGCTAAGGGGAATGATAAGGGGTGGAAAGGATGTCTTCGGAATTTCCAATGGACAGATTTCTAGAAATTAAAGCTCCCTCAGAAATTTTTGTTCCTGTTATGGCAAGCCATAAATAAAAAACTGCCAGCTAAATATTTTCTTGTCAAGATCAAAATTGTCAATGATCAAGCATGTCCTTTGTGTCATAGAGCTACTGAAACCATTGACCATCTGTTCAGTCACTGTAAATTTGCAAAGGTTCTTTAGTCTCTTTCTTGTCTGGGGAGTGTTCTTCATATTTCCTTCTTTGATTCTGTGGCGTCTTTGTTGACTCAAACAACAGTTATGTATAGACCTTATATTTTTAGCTGGTATGGTGCAATCATTTGGACCTTGTGGACCTTGACAAACTCTGCATATTTTAACACTTCAAGTGATGAGGATGATATTTCAAATGTGGCCTCTCCAGTGGCACAAGCAAAGATTTTTTCTAGTGACTTTCTCAAAGCTTGGAAGGGTGATACTCAGGTTGTTAATTTTGTTCCAACTCCCCGGAGGATTGACACCATTACCATTAAGGGAGATGACCCGAAATGACTGCAATATGAGGGTCATCTCCCTTTATGTTTACTCCTTCAAGAAGGGGAAGCAGTGACATATTATGTGGGTTGCTCAAAATGCAGGGCATGTTTTACATCTGCACAAAAGTACTACTAATTTACATTCTCCTGTGGCTATCCTGGACGCCATCTTCCTTGCCATTCACACTTTTGTTAGTCACACTTTCATACACTTTTGCATTCAAACAGTTAACATGAATATTGTTCACATTCTTTCTCAGTTGAAGCAGCATGAGGTGGATGTGAGCAGCAAGGGGCTTCCAGTGGAGTGGATGAGAAGAATAAGAGACTTGAGGAGTGTCTGGAGGAAATCTGCTGCCTGAAGTTGATGAATAATTTGGATGCTCTGCAAGTTACCTAGAAGTCTTTTGGTTTGTAGTCTGACGTAGCCTGGTTCTTTGGGCTTTTGTTAATTGTGCTTTGCTTTGCTTTTGTACTTGTGAAGGACTTGCTTATGTTTGATGTTTTGGATTGCTGGTTGTAGAGCTGTATCTATGCTCTTTATGGTGTAAACCTTTATTTTCAATCTAATTTTCTGCTTTCTATAAAAAAAATCTAGTCAAAATTAATATTATTGAGTTAGTAGTCAAAATTAATTAGGCTAACTAATAAATTTCAATATAATGTCTACAAAAAAAATCTTAATCATAGTCTAATTGTAACCTACAAATACAAATTAAGTTAAGTGTAATCATTACGGAAGAAGAAACAAAAAGAAAATCAAACATTCATTTTTTTTTTTAATTTAATATAGTGCAAAAAGAACACCCCCAGGCTCTCTCTATCTAGAGCTTAATCTCTCTCTAGGTTTGCTCACGCATGAGTTCATCATTGCTGCATTTCTCTTCTTCATCCTAAGATCACTCTAAGATGACTCTTTTGATCTTCCTTTCCTTCCCGAGACACCATAATCATTTCACCCGCCTCCTACCACCAATCAATCTTTCTGCAACTGACAAACCCAACCTTTCATCCCCTCTTCATCCTCTTCTTTACGGCGCCCGTGCCACTTGGCATTAACCCCGCTAAACCCGTAAGGAACCTCTCTCTCTCTCTCTCTGTTTCTTCCATCCTACTTCTTAATCTATGGCTTACTATTGGAACCAACCCTCAGTCTCACCTCCTAGCTCCTCAAACAACTCGGCCATTGAACAACTCGATCAAAGGGGAGTTATGTTAGACCTTGATCCAAATCAGGTTAATGTTTATAGAACTTTATGGAAGAACTGTCTTATTGGAAGATTCATCTCAGGGTCCAAGGATTCGACACCTTCATCAGCGGTTATTCAGCAAGTGATTGATGAAGTTTGGAAGACAAGGGACAAGATATGGGTAGAGAAGAAAGGAACCTGTTTTCTCTCCCACTGCTTCAACAATGAG
Source organism: Linanthus parryae (assembly GCA_023055425.1). Classification (NCBI taxonomy): domain Eukaryota; kingdom Viridiplantae; phylum Streptophyta; class Magnoliopsida; order Ericales; family Polemoniaceae; genus Linanthus; species Linanthus parryae. The sequence continues at coordinate 3,965,940 of JALGPY010000015.1, forward strand.
GATAAAGCTAGACTGCTTGATTATGGGGTTATAGATTTGCATGGCAAGTCTCTGATCCTCAGAGAGAGGCCACTTAACTTTGGCATCTTAGAATCTAACTTCCCCACGATGGATGTATGGGTAAGAATGCCACGTATCCCCATGGAAGGTTTCTACCATAATCTTGCTAAGAATCTGGGAAAAGTTGCAGGAGAGGTCTTTCATGTTGACTGGGGAATCAAAAGATTTGCAAACATGGAGGAATTCAGGGTTAAAGTTAGAGTTAGAGTGGATGAGCCTCTCACACTAGGTGCCTACATAAACCCCATAGACCCGGGTCATCCGCCTATGTGGATCTTTTTCAGATATGAGAACATCTTCAAAGTGTGTTTCAAATGTGGGTTTGTGGGTCACTCTAACAGGACCTGCCGAAGAAATTTTGTGGACGTCCTCCATATATTGGAAGATAGATATCAGAATTCTCCGTTCTACGAATCCCTTCACTTTCATATCGCTGCCGGACAACCACTATTCACGGCGAAGTTGAAAGCTTTCCGTGCGGTAGGAATAAATCGCACGGCGGTGGTGGATCTTACCAGAACCCAAGAGGAGTCGGGCGAAGAAGATGTAACCCGGTTCGATAACAACAATTTGATTCTCTCTTTTGGAGACAGGTTGTCTTCGGACGGATTTTTTACACCCGGGTCCACTTTAAATGACTGGGAGCATGACGCTTGGCCACCCGGGCTATTCAACCCGTATCCACAAGGTATGTTTCGGCCGGGTGAAGGCCCTTTCCCTTCGGGTCAGCTCTTTAGCCCAGATGGGGTTCTTTACCCGGACCCAACTCTCTCACTCCAAGCGCCCGACCCAATGCAACGGCCCAACTCAAATTTACAGCCATAACCCGAACCACTACCACCAGCTTCTCAACCCATTCCCTATTCGGATCTTTCCTCTCTCATCCCCCTACCCGATAACTTTGGCGCCTCGTTTTCCCCCAACCCGGTGACTACAACCCGACCCGTCTCGGAAATGGAACCGAGCCTACCCGTTCACGTCTCAGTTCATGAACCTTGCATTAATACCCCATTTTTGCTTAAATCTTTTGAGAGACGTGACCAAGCTCTCCTAAAAAATCTCAACTCCTCACCTTCGGATATTGCCCTCTCTTGTTCTGAATCCATGAGTTCTCTCTCTGGAGACCAATCACCGTTCTCGGCGGCCATTAATCCAACCTTTGCTGTTGAAGACGATGATCTTTCAAGTTCACACAAAACTTACCCCCATTAAAACATCTTTTCCCACTCCAGATACCTCACTCACCCCTCTCCTCCCATCCCCTGTTTCGGCTCCATCAGGCCTGTTTCTTCTTCCGGCTCCAGATGAGCCCATTGAGACGGAGCCGCTGTAAATAATCAAGCCACCTGCGTTCATTCTTACGGCGCCAAATTTCGAGGACAGTGACCACGGCGTCTTAAATAAGGAGAATGATTCTGTGCTCGCACTCACAACGGTGGATTCAATCGACCCGGGCTCAGGGACTGGTGTGGAGAAGGAAGAAGAACCAAAGTCTAAGACCAAGATAGCTCCGAGGAAGAGGCCACCCAAGAAGAGGACTTTCACTGACGTTGCCCCATCGGAGGATGCAGAAAGGGAGCATAAAGCGTTAGCTCTGATTTCAGAGGAGAAGAGAAAGCCAAAAGCTTCCATTTTGGGTCCTGTAGGCAAGAGAAAGACTGAGATAAAAAATTCAGCTAAAGGGAAGACACCAATGGTTGAGGATGATAACAATGTTAGCAAAAACACAAGAGGCATAGAAGATTCTTTGGAAATTTTCATGAAGGAGAGCCCTACCGAAGAGTAATGGAAATTGAAGTTCAGAGAGGAGGAAATGAGGATGGAAGAGATAACTGCCATGTACAAAGCCAAGTCTCAAGGGTTTATCTTGGTTAACGGGAAAATGGTGGATCCAAATGAAGAAGCTCTTTTCAAATTACTGGAAGAAAAGTCAGGATCGAAGATGAAGGGAAAGTCAGTTTGAGGGTGTAGATTTGCTTCTTGTTTCTGTCTTGTGTATTGATCTTGTCTCGACGATGTTACTTTCTGTTCTGGACTTGTTGCATGGGGATAATTGTTAGGTTTGAGGGTTGAGCAATGTAGGTGAATGCTCAATCGTTTTTTTTTTCTGCTTTGTCTTTCTTCCCCTTTTTTGGTATCCTTAATCTGTGTACTTGTGAACTTGTTTTCAATGAAGTTCTCGACGATTTCATTGCAAAAATAAAATAAAATAAAATAATAATAATTAAGTGCTATGACCGAAACTTTAGTGTTTTAATGCAACTTCAGTCAAATATTATTCTTAAACATAAGTATAAGTTTCATTAAAATTAGTTAGTACAAATTGTTATATTCCACTAATTTTGGTTAAAAGTTAGACGAATATAATTTCTATAAATTTTTTTCCTATTGATATTAGTTTTAACTGTGAATGTATATATAGTATGCTATATACTTATTGAGGTGATTTAGTTCCGTATTAGGTTAAGAGAAAGATGTACATTTTAATTTTATTTGCTTAGAATTCATAATAAAGTGTACAATGGTTTGTTGAAGAACCATTATGGCATCGCCAACATTAAAAAATAGTCATGACGGATCATGCTTTTATCCAGAAACTCTATAAATGATGTCTTAATCCTGAAACTCTCGGGTATTGCAAATTATTGCAGAGCCATTCAGTCAACTAAATATTCTAATATTAGTACGTACATCGCTTTATCGTATACTGGCCTTTTATTTAGGGAATTGATTATTACACCGTCTAATAATGATGGTTACACCGGTTTTTAATTTGTGTGACAATTTTACTCTCACTTATTACTTATGTAATATTTTCTAAATTGGATTTGTTATATTTTGTTTTAGGTAAGATTTTGAATGCATTCTGATTTTTTTTCATTGACTTAGAAATTCCTTTTCATAATTAAGGAATGATACTGTTCTGAAAAGAAATTTCAAATAATTTACCTTTATTTGTATGCATCTTTTGTTTTTACGTTTCAATAATTTTTCACATTATTCTCATAATGTTAAGACCCTTTCAACTATTTTGCCTTCAACTTTTAGTCTCACGCTAACAAATCGAACAAAAAAAGTAAAAGAAACAAAATGAACAAAACAAAAGATTATGTTGTATAAATATTTACATCCATTCTATCGTGTAAACTGGCACTTGTCTCTAAATTTCAATATATTTTTTTCACGTTAAAAATAAAACAAAAATGACATACACTAAGTATGTGTGATGGAGGGTGAGGTTGAAGAAGAAAAATAAAGAAAATATCATCGTAACTTATAAGTCGGGAGTGTTCTACATAGTTGTTTAATGAAGTTTGAAAAGGAATATCGAAGTTTTATTTTTCCACCAAAAAGGAATGTCAAAATTAATTGGAATAGTCTAAGTACATATGAAAATATGGACATTACCTAACATAAAGGATTAGAAATTAATGGTTAAATATGGTAATTAATAAACGTGGGCGATAAAGTCATGGCAACTAAAATCCGGTGTAACCATAAAAAATAGGCGGTGTAAGAATCAATTGCCTTTATTTATTACATATTTATTTTATTATGTATGTACTTTTGATTTATATAATTCTTCAATCTTGCTAAAGTGGGATATATGTACAAAAATTAATTAGTAATTGGCAATAACATAACCATACCAACACTTGTTGGATGAATTTAATAATCATAACTAGACCATGAATAAATTCGATAATCATTACTAGACCTGGATATATTGAAGAGTAATAATACTACAGATGATGGTTTAATTTGATTAATTTTAGCTTTATTGAAATAATATTACAATTCATCAATTACGTTAAAAATCGAATATCATCTAAAAAAGAATATAACTAAGCCCATGTATAAAATGAGATGTACCAACACAACATGCCTCAAATTACAGTCTCTTATCGAGTCAAATTACGAATATAAGCCCAAACCTACTATTAATTTATATTAAATTACATGCGAAAGCCCTTAAGTATCCCCAAAATAAATTTCTCAAACAATTGAGGGTAATTCATGCAATATATTATGGAATCTCCCCCTATTTGTAACACACACACACACACATATTAAAAGTTCGGATATGAGAAGTAAAGTCATGGAAAGTGAAGGATGTTAAAAACATATATTATCAGCAATACGAACTCAACCTATCAGATATTAGTATGATACTACATGATCATGTTAGTAAAACTATTAGTTAATAAGTATGACATGTTATTACATATACTTATGAGAATTTTTCATATTAAATAATATTCATATGCACTTGAACTACTCACGAGTGTATACTTTTTAATTTGCTTAAAGCAATAAAATATCCCATGGGTATCAATGTCCATGAATTTCGCATATATTGATTCGTACGATGATATTGTGTAATTAGCTAATTTTCAAACATGTTTTTCACATCCGTAGTCTTTCAGACTAAACAAAATATCATAAGACTCTTATCAATAGAGGATATGTGGGTTAAAACTATAATTAACAAGGAAAAATATTGTGCTATCTTTTCGGCATAATTTTAATATATCATATTCCCCTATTTGTAATCTCACGCATTCAACCATACGAGAAGTGCAAATGCAAACCTCGGTTGTTACTTTTATCATGTGATTGAACTCATCAATTGGTTCAAAATTACTACACATTGTGTATGTATGAAAGTTTTATTTTTTCTAAGAATCAATCATTTCACTACGACACCATTAATAATATTTTGTGTCAATTCATTTGCTTGTTTGGCTAAGATGGCGGGACTCGTACGAACATATCAACACTGGGACTTAATCATAATGCATTTGTGTTGTGATAGGTCAATGCCCACATTTGCACTAAATTGTCAATTACTATCCTTGACCAAGGCATGCAACCATTGAGTAATCAAGAATCATTTGACAAGAAACGATTTTTTCCTATTGCATACTTTAATTGTAAGATTTGGTTCATAAATAATTAAATTCTTGAAGTGGAACCTTTTTCCATTAAGCTTAGTTTGTAAGAGGTTTATTCATTCAAAGGAAGAATCTTATTTTGTATGGTTTCTCATTTTCGAAGTGCGCCAATCTACTTTTTAATAAGAAAAATCCATTTGGATTTTTATTCATGGTTCACTGGGCCCACTAAGTGATAATGTAATACAGAGTAGCCCATGGTGGCTCTTTTTGTGCCATACACCAAAAATATTTGATAATATTCCATGTCTGGCATAAAAAATAAGCACACTAGTCAATGAATCTTGATTCATAGCGCACTAGATCACTTTCAATGTGATGTAACTGCTGTACACAAATCTCGATGGCTCTTCAGCTTTTTGATAGGTCATTACCCCTTTGACCGCTTTCTTTTCTTCGATTCATTTATCTCACTAGAGTGATATAATCACTATTAAGAAAAACATTCTAGAGATTCATCTAGGTGGAAAAAAGTATCCCTTCATGTATGCGGTCTCTGCTTCATTTGTCGTTGGTCCGAAAAGGATCTCTACGCTCTTATCGGCAATGAAGACATCTTCGTGGTTGCTGACGACTACCCCGATGGCCGCTTTCCTCATTTGGATTTTCCACGCCGCATCCAGGTTTATCTTAACCTAGATTGGAGGGGGCTTTGACCCAAGTGCATTTTGCAGAAGCGTTGTTTTGAGTCAAGTCAACAAGACTATCCCCATGGTTGTCGGCCTATGCTCATATTTTTTTTTTCATTCTTCGATAATCTCATATGCTAAATTCGGTTTATTCTCACACATTATATTAGTTTTGTTTTTCTATATTAGTCCCAGAAGAGTAGACACATTTTATATTTCCCTTTGTGGTATAATTCTGATTATTCGTTGAACTAAGCGATGAAATATTTGGTTTTTTAATGTGGGTGGTCCAAACTTGTCTGCCGGTCACAAATCTGGTTAGAGAAATGGAATCATAAGAAAAGGTGGCACTCCGTTCCTTATCCTTAACTGCAAATCAAGCAGTCATTGTTCATGTCCATGATGTTTTCTTGAGGTTCCTTTTTACCGATAGGATTTTACTCACTCCCTGCATATAGGTTGGAGAAATCACTTGAGGTGTAGCATGTTTGACGTTCTTTATGCATTTCTTCATTCCTTCACATGAATATATAGCTAGACTAATTTTATCGTGTATCTTCCATCTTTCAGAAATCACACATTTAGTTTGAGAAACAACCCTTGAATGGATCTTGAAAAAATATGGATTTTATTAATTAAGGGACTCTGATTTCTAAGAATAATGATGCATAGTGATACAAAGAAGACACTACTCATTCTATGAGAGCATGTCATATGATTCGTGTAATTTTTTCCGCTTTTAAGTGTGATTGTGGGTTTATATTTTATCATAAAAGATATGTACAGACCAAGTGGAAGAGAGTAAGTTTTCAACATTTTTATGGTGATCCGCACACCTTCTCATAAAAAATTATAATAATTACCAACAATTAGTGTTGTCTAATAAACTTTAGATGTTAATTTTTATTGATAGCATTAATAAACTGTTTTGGATCCCCTACTCTCAGACACTAAAATAAAAATCTACACTATGTAAAGAGATTGCAGCGAGAGTGGAAAAATATAAGATTATAAAATAGATCAGGATACACAAAACATTCATAATTACAAGTATGAGAAATACAAACATTATATTTCACGATGACTCGAGAAACTTTTCAAGCTCTTCTTCAGGCATGTCTACATGACTTATTTATTTCCTCGAGTTGCATAGACATCACCGACATTGTTTTGAGGATACTTACGGGCCTCTGGTGTAATTTAATTTTACTATAATGAATTTAGACTTCTTTCCGGAGACTGTAATTAGAGTCATGTCGTGCTTGGTAGATAACATTTTCTACACAGGTCTATTCGGAATCAATATCATTGAGTTGAAAATTAAAATTAATTGGCATAATTAATAAATTCCAAGATAATGTAAACTCTAAACTTAATCAGATCAACAATGATTTGTTGTTTGTTTCTCTGCAACATACAATGGTGTAGTTATGATTTTAAATTCATTCAGCACATGATCGTGGTATGTTTATGTTAATGCCCCCACTAAAGTTTTTACATGAGCTCGATCATATACAACTTTTCCAAGATTGAAGATGTTTATTTAATTTGTTAAATAATTCGAAATTTTTAATTCATAAAAAAATTATGTAATAAGAGAAGTCTAATGTAGGTAAAGAAATTTTCATACCAATATCTCTGTATTTTGATGCCCATTGGATGGCATCTTCAATACTGTGTAATACTCTGGTGTTTTGGGATTAATATTGTGCATGGTTATGGAGTTTTTGGATCAGCATATGTTAGCTAGTGAATATTTGTCGATGTTGGTGTTACCATGATGGTTCCTAAATGAAAGAACATATTATTTTGAATTATACACAATGAAACAAGTAAAGAAAATTAAAAAAATATGTCTCTTTCTTAATCTAACATGGAACTAAAACCAGCTCAATAAGTATGCGTGTCACTCCTGTAAACCGGGGTGATTTTTTTTGAAATAAAATTATTTAAACTTATCGAGCAAGAGATGATCTGAACAACTAAAACTTTCATTACACAAAATGAAGTATGTTACAGAGCACTCATAGCGAATAACAGTTCACATCCCCAACTACATTAGATATAAAATGAGTTGACGCTCGTCTTAGAAATTATAAACAAGGTAGCGCACCAAATAGCAAAGAAATCTCAGGAATTGATCCGACATCACCACTATAACTTGTACATGAAATATATAGGGGTGAGCTTACTACCAAACTCATTAAAGAATATAGAGGCAATAATCCAAGCATATACTGTTTAATGAAACAGTATCACAACAGTATGCTATCGCAGTTCAATATAATCATGCATATCTTATATCATTCATATGCAAGTCTTTCATCAAATTCATTATCTTCATGAAACCTGGGGTGCTCACATAAGCGCTCACAGATAGGAGTGACTCGACCTACCTCTGCATACACACTCTCAACTGAGAGCGGTGTACCCACCTACCATCAAGTTGGCAATGCTTTCTACATTACACCTCAAGTGTGTTCAGGGTCTTTCCCTCAAGGGATGTGCAATCCCTTCTTGATAACTTCGTAATCTTGTTTTTCCCATTTAATTAGCTGCTTCATATGTAAATCATGCATGAAAAGTAATATAGACAATTTCTTCATGCTAACAACTAATATACAATTAATACAGTTGTTAAAATCCAGCATTCTGACGAATATCAACGATATATTCGAATAGCAATTTCGACAACATATTCGCATATATCAAATATCCAAGTAATTCGGTAGCATTTTTACATGATTCAAATATTTAAATAAAGATTTTAACAGAATCTTCATAACTTTATAGTTTCATGATAATCGGGCATAACCTCAACCAATTAATAACAGTTCAATAAATTTAACGAATGTATCTAAGCAATAAAACGACAAGCATATAAATAGTCAATTCAGGCAGTGCTATAACGTTGTGGTTCCCCACCCCAGTCCTACGGAAATGCTAATATAATAATATAGAACCTCAAAATATAATATTGAGAATACCTAAACCTCTTTATATCTCTTTCTTTTATCTCTCTCCTTCTAGTACTTCGCTGAAATTTTAAATAGGGAGTACTCAAGTCCTATTTATAGAGGAGGTCGATCAATGAAATCTCGAAGTGCAAGGGGCACGTCTCCCGCATTTGGCTAATTAGCGCATGCGAATCAACAAATTTAGTCATGTGTCATGCATGAGAATCTGTAGTCCCAAGAGACAGTTTCTGGAACTCATCGCAGGTACAAAGACTTTTCACTTTTTCTTTAGATGTGAAATATCTCTGGATTTATTTTATGTTATTAATTTTTTACAAAGTTGAATATTTGAATATTGTGTGATCTATAGATGTTTGGAAACTCCCTTCTTTCGCCTGCTGTGTGTGAACAAAGAAGTCAGCCGTCGTACACCAGCAATGAAGTATATGATGTATGTAAAGTTTAAATATTTGATATTGAATTTTTCTAATACGATATCATTATTCAATCTCCTCAACAGTTTAAAAAATAACATTCAAAGTTAATACCATTGTTTACTATACTACAGAAACGAGTTCAAGATATGTCATACATCCACGTCATTGTTTTTTTTATACTTTTAATAACTTAAGTTTATGTGATGTTATACATAGGTTAATGATGTACAAACTGTTGTTTATTGACAAGAACCCGATAGACGAAACATGATTAAATCACAATAGATAGAAAATGTGGACTTGAGAAGTATTATCACTCGCATAACTGAATACTTTTAATACGCGGAAATTTGTGTGTTCACATTTGTTGAAGCATTCAAATATTGATTTTTTCATATTTAAATTCTTTCATGAATGTCAGAAATCTCTTCACATACTGAATTTCCCATAGCCTACAACATAGAACAATTCTGCAATTGTTCAATTGCAGATTAGTGTCAACACAAATCTCCACATATTTAAAAGTATTCAATTCTGCAATTGAACAGATTGATCAAGTCCACATTTTTTCGTTATTGAAAATTATGAGTCACACTAATTAATTTTATTCCGTTCATCTAATGCTATTAAATAAACGGCTATTTGTACAACATTAACTAATGTATAACATTACTCAAACTTAAGTTGTTAAAGATAAAAAATACAATGACGCATATGTATAACATATCGAAACTTATGATATAGTGATTCAGATTTTGAATGTTATTTTTTTTAATGTTCATTAGATTGAATAATGATATCAAATTAGAAAATTCAAACTAAAATATAATAAGTTTACGTACATCATGTACCACATTGTTTACGTACGATGGAAGAACTCCTTTTTCATACACATCAGACAGAAGAGCGGCGTTTCCAAATATCTGTAGTTCACACGATATTTAAATATTCATCCTTTAAAAAAATCGCATAAAGTAAAGCGATAGATATTTCTCATCTAAAAAAATAAAATATGAGAGAGATAGAGATAGATTGCCATTGTACCTGAGATGAGTTCTAGACATTGTATCTTGGGACCCGAGAATTGCATGCACAACATGTGGCTGATTAGCCAAATGTTGGATATGTTTTGCCTGCACGTCGCGATTTTATTATTCGACCTCCTCTATAAATAGAACTTGACGTTACATTATTCCTCATTGCAGATTTCAGTCAAGTACTAGAAAGAGAGAGATAAAAATAAAGAGAGAGATAAGGACGTTAGCGGATGATATTCTTGATATTATATTCATATGTTCTATATTATTATATTAGCAGTTTCATTGAACCGAAGTAGGGAATCTAAATGTTATAGCCCTACTGTGTTGTCTTTTACATTCTGTTGTTATACATCTTAGGTATATTCATTAAACTTATTGACTTATTGACTTGTTGTTGTTGTTGTTGTTGTTGTTGTTCTTATTATTATTATTATTATTATTATTATTATTATTATTATTATTATTATTATTATTATTATTATTATTATTATTATTATTATTATTATTATTATTATTATTATTATTATTATTATTATTATTATTATTATTACGTCGAGGTTATGCCCAATTATCGTGAAATTATAAAATGATAAATAATTCATGTGGAGATTATGTCAAATCGTTATTTGAATATTTTAATAATGTAAGGAACCCATCAAATTTATTACTTGAATATTTGAATCACAACCGCACTTAATACTAGAAAATATGTTAGTTACGTCGCTGACAGTTTACTTGTCAGTGTTATTGTGAAAAAAAATTTCAAGCACACTCTCATTGATTTTCGCCTCCATTACGTAGTCTTTTTCTTTTTCTTATCACGCATTGGGTTTTGAAGGGAAAATCATAATGAGAAGTTAGTATAATTTGATTTAGATATGTAGAAATTAAATTTCTATTCAAAAAATGTAACTAGTAGGTAATTAATTTTTCAATCGAAGTCAAATTATAGATATGAAGTTGCAAACTGATGTGGCAAAAGATGAAATGACATGCATCGTTTTCCTACTTCGCTCATTATGCAAAGAAAATGGTAGCCAAACGAACCAGATGCTTGAACATAGGATCGTAGTGGCTGTTTGGGTTCAAACTGAAACAAAAGTTATTCTAAAATTTAAAATCGAGTTTATTCTGGTTTAATGAATCAATAGTGAGATTTGAGAAAGACACTTGTCTATGGGAGATGGAAACCAATATTGACCAAACGCAACAGTGACATTACAATATGTCCCTTTTTATTTTATTTTCCTATTGATATTCTGCTAACTTAAGTGATAAAGAAAATGATGAAAGCTATGATGCATTCTCTGTCTGCGTAGCATTACTAACTTCTCATCAGTTGAATCTTTACTTTCTAATTGTATCGGGTGCAACTTGGGATACAAAAGCAACTAGAGAGATCAAAGTATGAGGACTGAGAAGACTAACCTTGTAGTTGGGATATAGGTACGTACCGTTTTGTTGTTGAAGTTATTCTGTGATGTTATTTGGTCATGAACAAGACACGATCTACCAACACCGCGTTTAGCACTTGGACCCTATTGAAAATATAATAAAAGTACACAGTATCAATATTTTGAAAAATAATGTCAATCAGTTACGTTCTCATATTAGTTCTATCAAATATTATGAGGCAATCTATAGTTTTGAATCATGCATGTCTCATACCTTTGTATTTGTAGTTATATGCTAATGTTGATCCTACCAAATTTAGCAGCGGTTTCAACATGAACATGGATAATTGAAAAAAATGGACTTTCTCAACCATCTGTCAAAAACATAACAAAATTAAGTATTTAAAATGAAGTTGTTCACTAATCGAGTATTTTTATAAATCCCTTGTCTAGCCAAAATTATATGAAGCTTGACACTAACGCACAATAATATTCGATATTTTTATATAAAAATGGAAAAAACCAAGTTTGAACTAGATCAAGTTTTACCAACCAAGTTATAAGATCAATTTTGATATTTTAATTTCATTATAGAAATTACTAGTTAATAAGTCACATACCGATTTACTCTTGCTCATTGGTGTCTCTGGGCCACTGGGAACATGGCTTGCGACAGTGACATACGTCCTAAAGATCTATTCACAACAATTAACATAATTCCAGACAAGAATGCGAAAACATAAAACCTCTTATCAACCAAAATTTCTACAAGAATTTGATGAAAAGGTTCTGCTACATTTACGTTTTTATCATTTAGAGTAAAATTCATACACAATTGTTACTGCCCGATTCATAAGTGATGAAGTTTACTCTATATGATAAACAACTAAAATGCAACAAAACTTTTTTATCAACTACTTTTAGATCTTTTGGTTGATAATAGATTTTATGTCATCGCATTCTTGTCTATAATTATGCTGATTGTAGTGGAATAGATCTATGGGACTTCTGTCACTATCCCAAGCCATGATCCGAGTGGCCCGGAGACACCCATGAGCAAGAGTAAACTGGTATGCGACTTATTAAATAATAAGGTTCATAATGAATTTAAAATATCAAAATTGATCTTAAAACTTGATTGGTAAAATTGGATCCAGTATAAACTTGGCTGTTCCCATTTTTGTAGAAAAAATTTCAAATTTTATTGTGCCATAGTGTCAGGCTTTACATAATTTTGGCTTGAGAATGCCAAAACTGCATCTATTCAGTTTTTATTTCTAGGAGTGTATAAAATGCTCGATTATGTTAAACACTTTCATTTTAAATACCTGATTTTGTTATGTTTTTGACAGATGTTTTGGGAAGTTGATCCTTGAATTATTCGGATTCATGTTAGACAACCGCCATTAAACTTGGTAGGATCAACATTAGAAAATTACTACAAATACAACGAGATGAGACATGCCTCATTCTAATTAAGAATGACTTCATTGATAAAATTAATACACTGATTCATATTGTTTCACAATATACTGATACTATGTATATTTTTACTATATTTAAATAGGGTCCAAGGACACCGCGTCTTGTTTTTCACAAAATAACATCAAAGAATAACCTCAACAAAAAACGGTACATATGTCCCAACTATAGGGTTATTCTTTTCAGAGCTTATAATTTGATCTCTCTACTTTCTTTCGCTAGCCCAACATGCACCTCATACAATCAGAAGGAAAGATTCAAATACTGAGGAGTTAGCAGTGATGCGCATTTAGAAATTATATCATGTCATTTATCATATTGTTTATCTCACTTAAGTAAGCAGAATATTAACTAGAAATAAAATAAAAATGAAGGTATTTTAACATCACTGTTCCATTTGATCAGCATTGGTTTTCATCTCCCATACTAAACACATTCTAAACAATTGTCTTTATCAGTTCTCACTATCGATTCATTAAACCAGGATCATCTCGATTTTTAAACTTTGGAATAAATTTTGTTTCAATTTGAACCCAGACAGTCACTACATCCTATGTGCCAAGCATCTGGTTCGTCCAACGACCCTTTTCTTCGCATAATAGTGAACTAGGTGAACAATCTATGTCATTTCATATTTTATCACGTCATCTTGCAAGTTCATATTTATTAGTTTGGCTTCGATTGAAAATTTATTTCCGCTCTAGTTATAATTTTTAATATAAAATTTAATTTCTACATGCCTAATCAAAATAAACTAGTTTCTCACTATGAGTTTCCCTTCAAAACCAAATATAGAGACCAAAACTAGGAAGAAGCCACGTAATGGAGGCAAGAATCATAAGACAGTGCTGGTACTCATATGCCTTTTTTCCATTAAGAAACTAAAAAGTAAACCGTCATCGTCGTGACGAACATATTTTCAAGTATTAAGTGCGACTATGATTTGAACTCTATCTTGTTTGAGTTTTCAGACAACTTTGAGTAAGTGATTTGAGTAGCAAAATGATACAAAAAGTGTTTAACCTGTTATTAACTCTCAAAACATTAGGAAAAAGTCAAATATTAAGAAAAACATAAAAAATTCTTGTTGCTTTTTGCTACTCAAATCGCATAGTGAAAGTTGGCTGAAAAATCAAACAAAAAGCATAAATTGGAACAAAAGGAGTATAAATATAGTATATAAATTTGATGTACTCCTTCCGCACCCCACCTTTAAGTTTCATAAAACTTTCGGACCACATCAAGATGGTCCCACGTGCTTCACAACTATTAATTTATAGTTTCTCCATCTAAATAATTTTGTATATCACATGCATAGTTTATAACCACATGTCCACAATTTCCATATTTGTGTAAGTACAGTTGTTGTGATCTTAACTTAAGTGTAAGGTTGCTTGATTACAATATCGAGTATACATGTCATTTAGAGACCCATCCACTATCATAGCGTTCTATATCTGTAATTTGTTTCACTTGCAGTCACGCTATCTGTTGGAAATTTAATCTTATCTCATGTAGAACTAAGACGTGGAACTTGATGTTGATTTCAGAAGAATTCATCATGAGAAATTATTGGGATTCCACAAATATCTCCCCCTCATATCCCACTTTCCTTCCACACATATGCAATCATGCTACATGTGAATTCTCTTAGTTAACTTTGTATTTGGATGAGAGACGAGTGGGAGATATTGGTGGTTCCCTAGCACTTTTCATTCATCATTGATCATGGATTTTTCACATTTTTGAGATGGTATCAAATTAAAATGGGGGAGGGTCCTCGAGTATATTGGGGTTTTGTTTGATATTCACATTCATATTGGTTTAAAGTCTTTCATAAGGTCAAATCATGTGCATATACACACACACACACACACACATATATATATGTATATATATATATATATGTACACACACACACACATATATGATAATCTAGTAGTACATGTCCTTGAATATTTGACTAAGTGGCTGTTGATATAATGTTACAGAAGATAGATGGAAATTTAAGGTTTTAAAGTAGGTACATACATGAGTTATGACTAAACATGAATCTTTGTAATTGATATGAAAGGGAAGACTGATGTACAAATTCATTAATTGTCAAGGGAACAATATATCCAATGTGTTATTTCTGTTCGTTTCTTAGATGTGGTAATAATGGTAGTTTTTGCCTAAGAACTTTCTATAGACGTGAAGTAATGTACGTGACTATTATTTAAGTATAAATGCTGATATTGTCTGATAGTTTAGTTAACTGTAGATGATTGTATTTATATCTATGGTCTAACCTAAATCTAGTATTCAGGTCGGGGTAGCAAAAATGAAGGTTGCAATCGGCCTTGCTGTTTTAAGCTTTAGTCACTCGGTTATCAAAGAATCTTTGAAAATTACTTTCGGCGTTTCCAAGGAGTCTCTCGGATTGTCGTTTGAGTGAGTTCGCATATGATTAAAGATTCTACAATTTTCTTTATTCCTGCTGCTTACACATTCCTACCGCAAGTGTACAGTTGTCGCGTGAAGTAATAAATAAGTATATGGGTTGTCGTGTTCCAAGAGACTTCCTGTAAATCCGCTATGATTGTAAATCCTAATGTGGTCCAGAAATTTGATTTGAATTCCCTAATTCTACTAAAATAAAAGAAAACTACTTAGTTAACCGACTGAATGATCGCACGATTAACGAGATTGGTTGAAGAAGTTACTGATATGAGACAAAATCCGGAATCCTCTTGTGGATCTCTAGGGTTGTTATGAATCATGTCTTGATTTATGAAACACTAACACATCTCTCTTACTAATCAGCCAAATTATAACTTGTCGAGTTACCAAATGAGTTATCTATGCCTAGAACCAATTCAAACCGAGTTATCAAGTTTAGTTCAATCCTAAACATGCATTACATTCATTATTCTATTTCACGGTCCTAGAAAAAAAATACTTCACGGTCCTAGTTAGCACTACTGAGTTACCAAATAATTATACAACTAGGTGAATAGTTCAATGTACCAACAAAAACTCACGGAGTTACCACGTGAATCCTAATTTAGATCACTCTTACGAGATTTCATACGCAAGAATGATAGAGATAGAAGCATAAACTATTCATAACGAGAGATAACCGCTTTAATTTAAGCAAACACATGAATCATAATCTCAAAACTTTGCATTCATACCAAACCCTAGCTACCAAACGATAATCCCTAGTAATAAAGTGCTTAGTTATGATACGACATGATCAAAATAACAAGTTAAATGATAAAGTATCAAAAACTAAAGAAACTGAAGAAGATAGAATCCAAACGATGAAGTTCCAGCTCCAAGCACGATCCCTAGCTCCAACAATGTAAAATACTTGCTAGCAACTGAAAGTACACCCTAGAACCCTTAAATACATTTCCAAAAACATTAGAACAAGTTTTGATCAATTTCATAAAGACCCCGCTGGAATTTGGCCGCCTCTGGTATCTCTTCTGACGAAGACACCGAGTCTTCGTGCGAAGTACTTCGTGCGAACAGAATTTGGCCTTCGTACGAAGGCCTTCCTGGATTGCAGCTGAGGCTTATTCTGCGAACACTTTTCACTCCTTCCTTGAATTTCTTTAAGTCCCTGTCTTTGTACGAAGAGTTTGAGCCTCTTCGCACGAAGGACTTCGTGCTTTAAGACAGAACCCCATTCTGCGAAGACTTTTCATGTTTTCTGGATTTTGGCTATATTTTTGTCTTCGTGCGAAGACTATTATCTTCGTGCGAAGACCCTGTAGCTTCTTTTCTCCTTGAGTTATTTGTTTCAGTAGTTCGTTTCCTCCTTTCGCATGGTCCCCAAGCTGTAATTCTCTGCCAATCACAACATGAAAATACAAACCGCGATCATATCCCAATAACTGTACAACAATAACTAAGAAACGCCTGGATTCAACAATTAAAGCTCATCAAACCAATATAATCAAATATAGCACAATTCACTCCATTTTGACGCAAAATTCTCCATGATGAGCATACAAAAGGTAGAAAAGTAAGCAATAAGATAACTCTAGAATCGAAGTTGTCAACTAAACCCACACTACATTTTGCGCGTTCTGAGAAAATATCTAAGTCAACTCCCATCTCGCTCAATTGAAATCTCATCAATCTCAATTTCTTCTTCCTTGCATACATTACCTACGCCATTTGCATAATAACACCCACATTGCATACATGTCCGAGTCGAGGACCACTAAATTGCATAGAAACCTTTTAATAGACGACACGACTCGATATAAACAATGCAACTACAGGAAATGAAATATATACAATGCAAGTATCGAAATACAATTTTTTTTCTCTTTTTTTTTTGGTAAGATCGGGCAATCTCAATCAAAGTGAACCAGTGCTCTTGCAGTGATGAAAAAGTTTGGCAAGAGACGTGAATCGCAACTAAAATCGACAAGGAGAATTTCTCCTAGTTAATATAGAAAGCCTAGATTTACTATAAAGAATAGCCTACCTCATCGTGTGTTCCGACAAAAATAAGAGGCTACCCAAGGCTAAGCCACATTCATAGTCCGAACTCCGATTTTGCTAACGGTTTAGAATGATGAAGCTTAGGGACAAACGAATAATCATGACGTGATACGTCTTAAAACGCCACATCCTCACATCAAAACCCATGTCTCACTCACCCTCACCATGGTGATAGAAACCGCAACCCGAAACTCATCCTCTTCGGCCCTCAATCCCCTCAAACTCCGATACAATAACAATCTCCGTGGCCATCGTGATAACACGTGAACGAAACTGAAACCATCATCCCACGAAATAAGAACTCTACCATTAGATTTCCAATAAACTCAAATTATTCATTTATTCCTCTCCTTCTCTCTCTCTCTCTCTCTCTCTTTTCATTTACATTTTCTATATTTTCATATTCCCTCAATAATACATTAACACAAGAACATCAATATAAGTATACGAGTGGTACTCCAAGAATCAAGAAATAGTAAGCATGTTAGGGGGAGGAAATGACGATCCGATAAATAAGTGTCATATAATAAAATTCGTCTCCCCCTAAATCAATGAAGTGCACGATGCCACCAAGCAAAGCCGTAAACCAATCAAAGCACGTGTGTGGGGATGGAGTCATCAAATGTACAATCTCGATATCCGTAGTCAATTGTCGACACCCCACTCTAAAATGTGGTCTCGTCCCCTCTCGAGTAACCGATAAAGATTGAATCTCGTGCCTAACCCAACCGAACTTCCTACACCGAGATGAATGAAATCCGGTATCTAGCAGGATCCACCAATTAAGCTCACCTAACCACATTTTCGTGCGGATTAGACGTCATTTACTCACGAATCTCCACAAACGTGTCCATGATGTAGTGGCATGGTACACCGCCATACCGTAGTGTGCAAGGCGACTCACTCACCCTGGCATTCCCCTTGAAGATAAGAAATGAAGCACATACGATCATGTAGAACTCACAAGAATGTGTAATGAAGCACACCCTCATCGAACCCCCTCAACTACGACTTCCTCGTGACTCACTAAATAGGTAATTCTAAACAATTTATGATGAAGGATAAGAATGATCACCCTAGATCTAGACGCTACCAAATAAAACCAATGTTCAAATCGGGCTTTCTAGTGGTCCTACAGGGTGAACTAGCCGGAGAAATACTCGGGTTGACAGACTCGCAGTTGAGGACATCTCAATCATATTTTATATCAACAAATTTAAACATATTTTAGTCTAATGATAAATGTATACACTGTAATGATGTTGGATCTTTTAGAGAAAATTTAGTAAATGCATGAGATACTATAGACATTTCTTATTTATGCATTAATCTTAATTGGGTATCAATTAGATCAATTAGAGTTTTCTTAATTATCAAGTATTATCTTTTATGGAATAATTTTTAAAATATGAATATTTTCTTTGAAAATTAGATTATTTATATAAGTAAAACTCTTTGATAATTGATTGAACTAGGTGCTTTTGATTCATCTTCTAGTTCCAGGTTCTTTTTCGTTCCTTTAGAGTTATAGAAGTTGGTAACTTATCTTGTTTGATTTTTGAGGCATGTGTTGTAGATGGTCCAAACATATCTAACGGTCCCTGATCTGTTTAAAGATAGGGCATCCCAATAAAATTATTTCATTTGATTTCTTCTTTTCGACTACAAGTATATGGCAGTGTTCATCTCAATTCCTCATTTCTCGAGGTTCTATTTTACCGCTAAGCTTTTATTGACGCCCCTTCAGATAGGAAAGAGCAATCATTTTTTATTAAAGAGGTGTACGGTAGGTAGAAATACAAGATCAATACTCTAGAAGGGGGGGGGGAGGTTGAATATAGTATGCAGACTTTTGCTAAACTTTGCAAGAATAGTGGTTTCAAAAGATTTGCAAAGAGATTCAAGGCCTTGAAATGAGTTTCAAGCCCTCGGAATAAAATAACTAGAGTAAACAGAAGAATAAGTCTATTTCAAGCCTTGAAATGAGTTTCAAACCCTTGAAATTAAACTATTATGAATGCTGCAAGAGTTCTAAGTTTGTGACTGAAAAGTAAATGCAAGAGACACAAGATATATAGAGTTCAGTCCACTTGGACCTACGTCTCTACCTCAGGGATCTTCTCCCTGTAGGTTTTTCAACTCAATTTTTATTAATCCGCAACTAAGCCCTTGATCTCAAGAACAGAGAGATGCCTTACTCTGTTGAAGCTTGTGGTTCTCACTAACCTATCTAGTACCTGCTCTAGCTATCTGATTAACTAAGAATTCTCTATTGTTCACCTTCAACAATCTTTGAGAACGTAAACAGAAGTAGTATAAGAATGATATACAAATAGAGTTCATAAATGAAGAACACAGAGAGTGGGATTGCAATGAGAGTGCTGTGTTCTTCAAAGGCATGGATTGGGAGAGAATGATCTGCTTCGTTGTTGCTTGAAAATCCTTGAATGTATATTGAGTGTCTCTAGCTTTTCCCCGTTTTCTTCTTTTCCAAATGCTTCAAACTGAGATCCTTATACACAGCTCATTTGATCTGCAAATCTTCAAGATTTTCAGCAACAAACTTTCCTATTTTGTAGGAAACAACTTTGACTTCTATAACAGTCTTCTCCAATGGATAGTTGCTCAATATCTTCAGGGATACTGATTTGATCTTGTTCATAATCATGTTGAGAAGCTGTTGCAATCATTATATTGATTACAAAATCAAATCATCTCAGAATTTCCTTCCCTGCAAAACTCAGGTTAGGAAATAAATCATGTAAAATAGGTAATGATCTTTCCCTGCAAAACTAAGTTAAAAAGATGGATTAGATAGTGTTAAACATGTCAAAATACTTTGTCTTTCATCATCAAGTAATGATAGATCAAGCAAAGGGGTTTAGGAGTTCAAATAGAATCAGAAACTCCCCCTAAGTTCATGCATACACAGCATAGTCAGTTTCAAGGCTTTGAAAGCTTTTTCAAGGCCTTGAAGCTATTTCAAGTCTTTGAAACATTGAAGCTGAATTGAACTTACAATCTCCCCCTTGATGAAAGACAAAACAACAATCTGTTTGATACTTCATTTCTGCAAAAAAATACTTATTAGCACATAGCAGTAATAGAGCACAACACATAATGTCCAAAAGATACAAATTATTTAACTGAATCAAGAAAGTAACAACAAAGTTTAAGATAATTTTACTGACCAAAACCAGGTCACCTAAAAGCAAATAAAACCCTAAATTTCTCCCCCTTTTGACTTTCATAAAAAAAGAATGAGAATATGTTGGAACTGTGTTTGGAAAGATTTTAAAAGAAATCATTTTGAACAGATAAAAATTTCAAGGCTTTGGAAAGGAGTTCAAGGCCTTGAAAATAGAAGAAAGAGTAGGCAAGAGTTAAGGGGTAGGGTCTTCATCTCCTTGCTGTTCTGCATCTTCTTCCTGACTATCTCTCTCATCATAATGTTCTTCTTCTTGTTGAGCCACATCATCAATGATTGTACTTATTGACTTGATCACACTGTTGAATAGGAAGGTTAACCATGCCAAGGCTTTCCTTCCTTGTTTCAGTTTCTTATTTACAAAGGTTCTTTTCTTTGTCAAAGAGGAACTTTTCTTCTGACTCTTTCTTTCAGATTCCATGCTAGATTCTGACTCAGCTTCTTGGAGATCTTTCTTCTTGTCATCCCTTCTTGAAATTTAATAGACTCCATAGGAACTTGAGGTTGCATCTCAATCTGAGTCTTGAATGTAAATTTTCTCTTTTCCTTTTCCCTTATAAGTTATTTCAGACTTCTTTTTTGTCTTCTTGGGCATACCAATCTGAATACCCTTCTATTTTTCTGGTGCTGAATCTATTGCCTTCTTATTCTTCTTGCTGGACACAGGGTTCTCATCTTTCTTGGGATTCTTCGTGGGAGGAGGAGGAGCTGTCTTCTGCAGAAGGGGTTTTGAACTGGAATCCCCACTAATGGTCTGAATCTCTTCCACAGTGGTCTTTCTTTTCTTCTCTGTTGTAGCCTTCGAACTACTAGCCATTTTAATTCTGTCTAAGACTCTTTTGGTGCTCATTAGGGTTTGGAGAAAAAGAGAGAGAGGTAGGATAGATACGAAGAAGAGAATGAAAGAAGGAGTTAGATAGAAGAGATTTTCAGTTTGAAAAGGAAACTAAGTATTTTCTCTGATCTTTGAAGATCTGATAAATTAAAAAAGATTCAAAATTGTGTGCCGTCGAAAATGAAAGATATAATACTATTTTGGCAGAAAAGGAGTTTTTCAAATTGAGGGGAAACATTGAGCAATTATCTACAAAGATAACACCCAACATTGAAAGATCCAGAATTATTGACAAATTAACTTGCAGTCTTATTTTCAAGGCTTTGGAAAGGGTTTCAAGGCCTTGAAAATCTGTATCATGTAATGCACATATACTCAAAGCTTTAAAAGGATTTTTAAGGCTTTGAAAATCAGTTCAAACCTCAAACACATAATACTTACCTGATTCTCATCCTAAACCAATGCTTCCTTATTTAGCATGCCCAATTACAATCTTAAGGCTCAGAATCTTTCATCTGGAAATGGTTTAGTGAAGATGTCTGCAAATTGTAAGTTAGTAGAAACAAATTCAAGAACAATATCACCTTTCTCTGCATGATCTCTGATGAAGGGATGTCTAACATCAATATGCTTTGTTCTTGAATGCTGAACTGATTTCTTTGTAATTTATATTGCACTTGTGTTGTCAAACTTGATAGGTATATCTCTGAAATCAAATCCAAGATCTCTCATTTGTTGTGCTATCCATAACACTTGTGAACAGCAAGCTCCAGCTGCTATGTATTCAACTTCAGTTGTTGATAGTGCAACTGAGTTTTGCTTCTTTGAATGCCAGCTGATTAAATATGATCCAAGAAATTGACAGCATCTCGATGTACTCTTTCTATCAACTTTATATCCTGCAAAATCAGCATCTGAATAGCCACACAAAGAGAAGTTAGAATGTTTAGGATACCACATTCCTAAGTCTTTGGTACCATTGAGATATCTAAAAATTCTCTTAACTGCAGTCAAACGTGATTCTTTAGGATCAGCTTGAAATATAGCACACATGCACACAGTGAACATGATATCTGGTCTATTAGCTGTGAGGTAGAGTAATGATCCAATCATACCTCTATACTCTTTCACATTCACACTCTTACCAGATTCATCCTTGTCTAAAGAAAGTGTAGAACTCATGGGGGTCTTAATCTCTTTGGACTGATACATATTATACTTGCCTAACAAGTCCTTATTATACTTTATTTGATGTAGGAATATTCCCTTCTTGATCTGATGAATTTTACGTCCAAGAAAGAAGTTCAATTCTCCCATCAAGCTCATTTCAAATTCCCTGCTCATAAGACTTGAGAATTCCTTTCATAGAAGATCATTAGTAGCTCCAAACAGATTATCATCAACATAAATTTGAAATACAAAAATATCTTTCTCATGAGTCTTTATGAAAATGGTCTTGTCTACTAATCCTATTTTGAAATCATTTTCAAGTAAAAACTTTGTCAGTCTTTCATACCAAGCTCTTGGAGCTTGTTTTAAACCTTAAAGAGCTTTGTCAAGTTTGTAAACATGATCTGGAAACTTGTCATTTTCAAAACCTGGAGGTTGAGCAACATAAAATTCTTCTTGAAGAGCATTTAGAAAAGCACACTTCACATCCACAGTTTCATGTTTTTGTGAGAGACAAATGCAATTGAATTCTAATTGCTTCTAACCTGGCAACATGAGATTTTTTTTTCATAGTCAATACCTTCTTCTTGATTGTAGCCTTGAGCTACCAATCTAGCTTTGTTCCTGATTACCTTTCCATTCTCATCTAACTTTTTTCTGAATACCCATTTGGTGGCAATGACATACTGATTTCTTGGTGGAGGAACTAGATTCCAGACCTTGTTCCTATCAAACTCATTGAGTTCACTTTGCATTGCTATAATCCAGTCTGCTTCTTATAATGCTTCCTTCACAATTTTAGGCTCTACAAGAGAAATAAAAGCATTAAAAGCACACAAAAATTTCAACTGTGATCTGGTTTGTGTACCAGTGGTTGGATCAGAAATAATTTTCTTAGTAGAATGAGATGAGAGATATTTGAATCTCTTTCTTGGTGTCCATGGTTCAAGCTCTCCAGTTTTCTTCTCAAGTCTCCGAGAACTTAAAGTAGTAGCTTGTTCTCATGTTTTCTCTGGATATTCTGTTTCAAGGCTTTGAAACTTAGTTTCAAGCCCTTGAAAATGCCTGTCTTGTTCCTGTGACATTTCCTTGGATCCTTTTGAGGATTCTTCTTCAGCAGCTGAATCATGCTTGTTCAGATTGAGATCTGCAAAACCATCACTCAAAGAACCATCATAGCTTTCATCAAAAATAACATGAATGCTTTCTTCAACAAGCTTGGTTCTCTTATTATAGACTCTATAGGTTTTGCTTGTTTGTGAATAGCCAAGAAAAATACCTTCATCACTTCTTGCATCAAACTTACCAATATTGTCCTTACCATTATTGTAGACAAAGCAAGTACAAACAAATGGTTTGAAGTAAGAAATGTTTGGATTTCTTCCTTTGAACAACTCATAGGGGGTCTTCTTTAGAATAGGTCTGATCAAGCACCTGTTAAGAATATAGTTTGCTGTATTCACAGCTTCTGCCCAATAGTACTTTGGCAACTTGTTTTCCAGAAGCATTGTTCTTGACATATCTTCAAGAGTTTTGTTCTTTCTTTCAACTAATCCATTATGTTGAGGAGTTCTAGGAGCAGAAAAGTTGTGAGAGATGCCATGCTTAGAACAGAATACATCAAACTCAGCTTGATCAAACTATCTACCATGATCACTTCTTATTGAAGCAATATGTAGGTTTTTCAATGTTTGAAGTTCTCTACAAAGTTTTGAAAATTCAGTGAGAGCTTCAGATTTTTCTTTAAGAAACATAACCCAAGTATATATAGAGAAATCATCTAATATAACAAGCATGTACTTCTTACCTTTTATAGTTGGAGTTCTCATAGGACCACAAAGATCCATATGCAATAGTTCAATGGGTCTAGTAGTACTTACAAAGATCTTTGGCTTGAATGAGCTTCTAGTTTTCTTGCCTTGTGCACATGCCTTGCACACTTCTTAATCTTTGAACTTGATAGAGGTTAAGCCTCTTACTAAGTTCTTGGAAACTAACTTTTTCATGGTATACAAGATAATATGTCCCAACTTTCTGTGCCAAAGCTTTGAATCTTCTTTCAAGGCCTTGAGACACTTCAAGTTTTCACCTGCAACTTTGTTAGTTTGAAAAGTATAATCATTGTTTGATCTAGAGGCTGTGAGGATGAAATTGCCAGATTTCTCATTCTGCACCACACGTTTCTATTTATCAAAGATAACCTTTTTGCCATTGTCATAAAGTTGAGATACACTAAGCAGATTATATTTGAAGCCATCAACTAGATATACATCAGAAATAGAATTTTCAAAATTGTACCAACTTTAACAATACCATTTGACTTTGTCACCAAGTGTAACCGATACTTCTTATTTCTCTTTCAGTTATGAGAATAGAGATCTATTTCAACTCATGTGTCTTGTGAAACCACTGTCCATAAATCATTTTTTCTCTTTGATCTTGGTGACACCCTGCAAACACCATTAACTGCCTTACCCAGCTGTTAGACCAAGTGCTGAATTTAGATTCATATTCAGGGTCAACCATGTTAGGTGGCCTATCCCCTTTAGGAACCCGAATCTGTCTAACTTGTCCTTTGAGTTGGAAGGTAAAAGTGTTCCTCATTATGTGAGGGTCCCTTCTTCTAAAAGGACAAGTCATCTTAACATGACCAATCTTATTGCAGTAATGGCACTTGGGGGAGATGTTTTGCTTCTAGCTTTCACAAATCTGGTATTGTTCTGTTTGGAAAATTTGGATTGTATCCAATACCAGTTTTGTTAACACACTTTGATCTACCTCAAAGAATTAAGTTTAAGTTGTGTTGTGAGCCTGCAAGTTTTGCTTTGACCAACTCAAATTCTTGAAGTTTCTCAGTCAGAGTAATCTTTTGTTTATCCAATTCATTAACTTGATGTCTTAGATTAACAATGCTGACTCAAAAGAGAGTTCTCAGTGACCACTTCCTTGACTTGTTTTTTCAAGGCTTTGAAACTAGTTTTCAAGACCTTGAAATCACTGTCAGTTTTCTTCTGAGAGATTTCAAGATTCTGATTTAGACAAACAAGATGTAAATTTTTTTTTCTTGCTCATAAACTTTTTCTTTCAAAAATCTAATTTCTTTCAGACAGTCCTCTTCATTTAAAAGCATTGTTCTAAGATAATTAGAGAGGTCTTTTGTTGGTTTTGAAATCAAGCAGTTTACCATTACCTCAATGTTCTTTTCAGAACTTTCATCATGTTTGGCCATAAAGCATAGGTTGGCATGTTCTTCAGATTCAGAGTCCCTTGATGTGTGTGAATCACTCCGTGAAGATGTCATAGCTTTCTTTCTTCTATCATGATCTTTCTTCTCAAAGTTCTTGCTTTTCTTGTGTGGACAATCTCTAGTCAAGTGTCCTGCATCACCATACTCAAAGCAATTCATGAATTTAGGCTTATTACTATGTGAAGAAGATTTACCTTTGTAGTCTTTGCTACTGGAGGATATATGTTTATTTCTGTTGAAGTCCTTGTTTCCAAAGCTTTTCTTCATTTTAAGAATTCTTGCCAAGACTTTGGAAATCAAAGCAATTGGATCTTCATCATCATCCTCAGTTTCAAGGCTTTGAAATGTCTCATTCTCCTTAGCCTTGAGAGCCAAGTTCTTGACACCTTCTGTTAGTTCTCCATCAACTTCATTCATGGATATTTCATGTGTAAAGAGCTTCCCTTGTAGATCATCAAGTTGGAGTGATGAGAGATATTGAGCTTCTTCAATAGCAATAGTCTTTGGCTCCCATTTTGCCTTTGGAAGACTTCTTAGAATCTTCCTCACCTTTTCTTCATTGTAAATTTGCTTTCGCAATGAATCAAAGTTATTGACAATGTCAGTGAATCTTTTGAACATGTCCCTGATTGACCAATCTCCATTCATCTTGAATAGCTCATATTACCTGAGATATATGTTGATCTTGGTTTGCTCGACTTGGTTGGTTCCTTCAAAGTTCAACACAAGCTTATCCCATATCTCCTTAGCATTCTTGCAACCTGAGATCTTGTTAAACTCATCCGCACTCAAAGCACAATATAAGAGATTCATAGCTTTACGTTTTTTTGAAAATTGCTTTAACTCAGATGAAGAAAGAGAATCTTCAAATTTGGGAGTTCTAATACCATCCTTCTCTGTGTAGAATGTGTGAGGATCATTCTGGATGATAGTCCAGAGTTCCATATCTTGATCAATATTGAAAATTTTCATCAAAGCTTTCCGGTGGACAAAATTGTCTCCACAGAAGAGAGGAGGTCTGTTAGCAGCTCTTCCCTGTGAGAAACCACCATCACCTACAGTACTCATAGTCACAAGATGGTTAAATTTATGCAGTGATACAAGATCTGATACCAATTGAAGGGGTGTACAGTAGGTAGAAATACAGGATCAATACTCTAGAATGGGGGGGGGGGGGTTGAATGGAGTAAGCGGACTTTTGCTAAACTTTGCAAGAATAGTGGTTTCAAAATCTTTCTAAAGAGATTCAAGACTTAAAGGCCTTGGAATAAAAAAGTTAGATTAAACAGAAGAATAAGTCTCTTCAAGGACTTGAAATGAGTTTCAAACCCTTGAAATTAAACTGTTATGAATGCTGCAAGAGTTCTAAGCTTGTGACTGAAAAGTAAATGCAAGTGACACAAGATATATAGAGTTCAGTCCACTTGGACCTACGTCTCTACCTCAGGGATCTTCTCCCTGTAGGATTTTCAACTCAATTCTTATTAATCCACATCTAAGCCCTAGATCTGAAGCACGGAGATATGCCTTACTCTGTTACAGCTTGTGGTTCTCACTAACCTATCCAGTACCTCTCTAGCTATCTGATTAACTAAGAATTCTATATTGTTCACCTTAATCAATCCTTTAGAATGTAAACAGAAGTAGTTTAAGAATGATATACAAATAGAGTTCAGAAATGAAGAACATAGAGTGTGGGACTGCAATGAGACTGCGTTGTTCTTCAAATGCTTGGATTGGGAGAGAATGATCTGCTTCTTTGTTTCTTGAAAATCCTCGAATGTATTTTGAGTTTCTCTAGATTTTACCCTTTGTCTTATTTTCCATATGCTTCAAACTGAGCTCCTCATATACAACTCATTTGATTGTAAATCTTCAAGATTTTCAGCAACAAACTTTCCTATTTTGTAGGAAACAACTTTGACTTCTCTAACAGTCTTCTCCAACGGATAGTTTCTCAGTATCTTCAAGGATACTGATTTGATCTTGTTAATTATCTTGTTGAGAATCTGTTCTAATTATTAGTTTGATTACAGAACAAATCATCTCAGAATTTCCTTCCCTGCAAAACTCAGGTTATGAAATAAATCATGTAAAATAGGTAATGATCTTTCCCTGTAAAACTAAGTTAAACAGATGGATTAGATGGTGTTAAACATGTTAAAATACTTTGTCTTTCATCATCAAGTAATGATAGATCTAGCACATAGGTTTAGGAGTTCAAACAGAATCAAAAACTCCCCCTAAGTTCATGCATACACATCATAGTCAGTTTCAAGGCTTTAAAAGCTGTTTCAAGTCTTTGAAACATTGAAACTAAAGTGAACTTGCAGTTATTGTTTGGTCATTGGGTTGACCACCATGATTTGGTGGGTACTGTACTTGATCTCTTCCATGCTCACTGTTCTTTATGAAATTCTTCAATCTATTGCATAAGTAGATATCCTGATTTTATAGTGTATTTTCTATCTTCCTAAGATGCCCATTTAGAGTTAGAAACAACATTTTATTGGATCTAGAATAAAAATTGTGTTTATTTATTATATAGTAGTGATTTCTGAGGATAGTGATGCATAGTGATACATAAAATACACTACTTGTTCTAGGATGACATTTCACATGATTCATGTAAATTATTTTCATTTATTAACTGTGGTTATGGGTTTAGATTTTATCATAAAGATATGTAAGGACTAATTGGAAGAAATGTAAATATTCTACATTTTAGGGTACTCCGCACACCGTCTAATAAATGCTATAATAATTACCATACAACTACTACTATCAAATTATTTTAGCTTTTGCTTTGATCGAATCCCTTACTCTCTGAGACAAAAGTAAAAATCTACACAATTTATGTGAGATTGTGGTGAGAGTGAAAGAATCAAAGATTATAATACACAGACAACATAGACAAAGCATTCATTGTTTTTTTGAGAATGAAAAGCATTCATGTTTGAAGGATGAGAAATATACATCTTTTTTTGCATATTAATGACTAAAGAATTTTTTCGATCTCTTCCTCAAGTATGATATAATTTTATAATAACATGATTTAGAGATTTCCTCGAGTTTTTGAAATCTTCCAGGCATTCCTTCAGAAGATACTTAAGGAATTTTGTTGTAATTTAATTTAGACTAGTAATAGAATAATACTTTTTGCCGTAAATCGACTTAACATGCGCCTAAAATTAGGATAAAATTAAAGGCATGTTGTGTCTATTTTCTGCCTAGATCTAGTCAAAATTAATATTATTGAGTTAGTAGTCAAAATTAATTAGGCTACCTAATAAATTCCAATACAATAGCTACAAAATAATCTTAATCATAGTATAATTGTAATCTACTAATATAACTCAAGTTAAATGTAATCATTAGCGGAAAAAGAAACAAAAAGAAAACCAAACATTCATTTTTTTAATTTAATTAAGTGAGATGGCCGGAAATTTAGTCTACCAATGCACATTAATTCTAATATTATTCTTAAACATAAGTATGAGTTTAATTAAAATTAGTTAGTACAACTTGTTATATTCCAGTAATTTTGGTTAAAAAGTTAGACGAATATAATTGAAATAAATTCGTTTCCTTTTAATTTTAGTTTTAATTATGAATGTATATATAGTATTCTATATACTTATTGAGGGGATTTAGTTCTGTGTTAGGTTAAGGAAAAGATGTACATTTTAATTTGATTTACTTATAATTCATAATAAAGTGTACAATTGTTTTGTTTAAAAATCATTATGGCATCACCAACACTTGTTCTTGGATGAATTTAATAATCATAACTAGACCATGAATGAATTCGATAATCATTACTAAACCTGGATATATTGTAGAGCAATAAAACTACAAATAATGGTTTAATTTAATTAATTTTAGCTTTATTGAAATTATATTTCAATTCATTAATTATGTTAAAAATCGATTATCATCTAAAAAAGAATATAACTAAATCCATGTATAAAATGAGATGTACCAACACAACATGCCTCAAATTACAGTGTCTTCTCATGTCAAATTACGAAAACAAGCCCAAACTCACTATCAATTTATGTTAAATTTCATGTGAAAGCCCTTAAGTATCCTCAAAAAGAATTTCTCAAAAAATTGAGGGTAATACATGAAATATATTACGGGATCTCCCCCTATTTGCAACATCTGAATATTAAAAGTTCGGATATGAGAAGTAAACTCATGGAAAGTGAATGATGTTAAAAACATATATTATCAGTAATACAAACTCAACTTATCAGATATTAGTATGATACTACATGATCATGTTAGTAAAAATATTAGTTAATAAGTGTGACATGTTATTACGTATACTTATGAGAATTTTCATACTAAATAATATTCATATGAACTTGAGCTACTCCCGAGTGTATACTTTTTAATTTTCTTCAAGCAATAAATATATCCCCTAAGTATAATGAATTTTTCATCTATTGATTCGTACGATCATATTGTGTAATTAGCTACTTTTCAAACATGTTTCTCACATCCGTAGTTTTTTAGACGGAACAAAATATCATAAGACTCTCATCAATAGGGGATGTATGGGTTAAAACTATATTTAAAAATGAAAAAAGTTGTGCTATCATTTCGGCATATAATTGTAAAATATCATATTCCCCTATCTGTAATCTCACACATTCAACCATACGAGAAGTGAAAATGCAAACCTCGGTTCTAACTTCTACCGTTGGACTGAACTCATCAATTGGTTCAAAATTACTACACATGGTGTATGTATGAAAGTTTTAGTTTTTCTTAGAATCAATCATTGCACTATGACACCACTAAAAATAAGTTGTGTCAATTCATTTGCTTGTTTGGCTAATATGGCGGGACTCGTAAAAACATATCAACACTGGGACTTAATCATTATGAATTTGTATTGTGATTAGTGGTAAATGCCCACATTGGCACTAAATTGTCGATTACTATCCTTGACAAGGGCATGTAACCATGTAGTAATCAAGAATCATTTGACAAGAAACAAATTTTTCCTATTGCATACTTTAATTGTAAGATTTGTTCATACATAATTAAATTATTAAAGTGGAACCTTTTTCCATCAAGCTTGGTTTGTATGAGGTTTGTTCATTCAAAGGAAGAGTCTTATTTTGTCTGGTTTCTAATTTTCGAAGTGCGCCAATCTACTTTTTGACAAGAAAAATTCGTTTGGATTTTTATTCATGGGCCCCTGGGCCCATTAAGTGATAATGTAATACAGAGTAGCCCATGGTGGCTCTTTTTGTGCCATACACCAAACCTATTAGATAATACTCCATGTCTGGCAGAAAAAGTAAGCACACTAGTTAATGAATCTTGAATCGTAGCGCACTACATAACTTTCAATGTGATGTAGCTACTCTACGCAAATCTCGATGACTCTTCAGATTTTTGATAGATCATTACCCCTTTGACCGCTTTCTTTTCTTCGATCCATTTCTCTCACTAGAGTGATATAATCACTCTTAAATAAAACTTTCTGGAGATTCATCTAGGTGTAAAAAATTATCCCTTCATGTATGCGCTCTCTGCTTTATTTTTCGTTGGTCCGCAAAAGATATCTACGCTCTTATCGGCGATGCCGCTTTCCTCTTATGGGTTTTCCACACCGCATCCAAGTTTATTATAACCTAGATTGGAGGGGGCTTTGACCATGTGCTGTTTGCAGAAGTGTTGTTTTGAGTCAGGTCAACAAGACTATCCCCATGGTTGTCGGTCTAGACTCATATTATATTTTATTTCATTCTTCAATAATATCTAATGCTGAATTCAGTTTATTCTCACACATTATATTAGTTCTGTTCTTCTATATTAGTCCCAGAAGAGTACACACATTTTATCTTTCATTTTGTGATACAATTCTGATTATTCTTTGAACTAAACGATGAAATATTTGGATTTGTAATGTAGGTGGTCCAAACTTGTCAGCCGGTCACATATCTGTTTAGAGATATGGAATTATAAGAAAAGGTGGAACTCCGTTTCTTATTCTCTACTGCAAATCGGGCAGCTATTGTTCATGTCCACTATGTTTTCTTGAGGTTCCATTTTACTGGTAAGATTTTACTCACTCCCTGCATATAGGCTATAAAAATCACTTGAGGTGTAGTATGTTTGACGTTTTTATGCATTTCTTCATTCCTTCGCATTAACATATAGCTAGACTAATTGTATCTTGTATCTTCCATCTTTCAGAAATCACACATTTAGTTTGAGAAACAACCCTTGAATGAATCTTGAATAAATATGTATTTTATTCATTAAGTGACTCTGATTTCTAAGAATAATGATGCATAGTGATACAAGGAAGACATTACTCATTCTAGGAGAACAAGTCACATGATTCGTGTAGTTTTTTCCCCTTTTAAGTGTGATTGTGAGTTTATATTTTATCATAAAGAGTTGTACATACCAAGTGGAAGAGAGTTAGTTTTTGACATTTTTATGGTGATCCGCACATCTTGTCATAAAATATTATAATAATTACCAACAATTAGTATTGTCTAATAAATTTTAGATATTAATTTTTATTGATAGCATTAATAAACTGTTTTGGATCCCCTACTCTCAGACACTAAAATAAAAATCTACACTATGTAAAGAGATTGTGACGAGAGTGGAAAAATATAAGATTCTAAAATAGATCAGGATACACAAAACATTCTTCATTACAAGTATGAGAAATACAAATATTATATTTCACGATGACTCGAGAAACTTTTCAAGTTCTTCTTCAGGCATGTTTACATGATTTATTTATTTCCTCGAGTTGCATAGACATCTTGAGCATTGTTTTGAGGATACTTAAGG
This sequence comes from Linanthus parryae, assembly GCA_023055425.1. NCBI lineage: Eukaryota > Viridiplantae > Streptophyta > Magnoliopsida > Ericales > Polemoniaceae > Linanthus > Linanthus parryae. The sequence goes on from JALGPY010000015.1 coordinate 3,998,688, forward strand.
GCCTCTGGTGCAGTTTAATTTTACTATAATGAATTTGGACTTCTTATCGGATATTATAATTAGAGCCATGTCGTGCTTGGTAGATAACATTTTCTATACAAGTCTATTCGGAATCAATATAATTGAGTTGAAAATCAAAATTTATTAGCATAATTAATAAATTCTAAGATAATGTCAACAACTCTAAACTTAATCAGATCAAACCATGCTTTGTTGTTTGTTGCTCAGCAAAATACAGTGGTGTAGTTATGATTTTAAATTCATTCAACACATGATTGTGGTATGTTTATGTTAATGCCCCTAATAAATTTTCTACATGAGCTCGATCAGATTCAACTTTTTCAAGATTGAAGATGTGTATTTAATTTGTTAAATAATTCGAAATGTTTAATTCATAAAACAATTATGTAATAAGAGAAAGCTAATGTAGGTAAGAAATTTTCATACCAATATTTCTATAATATGATGTCCATTGTATGACATCTTCAATACTGTGTAATACTCTGGAGTTTTGGGATTAATATTGTACATGATTGTGGAGTTTTTGGATCAGTATATGTTAGCTAGTGAATATTTGTTGATGTTGGTGTTACCATGATGGTTGCTAAATGAAAGAACGTATTATTTTGAATTATACACAAGGAAGCAAGTAAAGAAAATTGAGAAAAAATATGTCTCTTTCTTAATCTAACATGGAACTGAAACCACCTCAATAAGTACGCGTGTCACGCGTGTAATCTGGGGTGATTTTTTGAAATAAAATTTTCTAAACTTATCGAGCAAGAGATGAACTGAACAACTCAAAATTTCATTACACAAACTGAAGTATGTTACAAAGCACTCAAAGCGAGTAACGGTTCCCATACGCAACTACACTACATCAAAATGAGTTGACGCTCGTATTATAAATTATAAACAAGGTAGTGCACCAAATTTCAAAGAAATACCAGGGACTGATCGGACATCACCACTATAACTTATACATGAAATATATTAGGGGTGAGTTTACTACCAAACTCAGTAAAAAATATAAAGGCAACAATCCAAGCACATACTGTTTTATGAAACAATATCACAACAGTATGCTATCGCATTTCAACATAATCTTGCATAGATCATATCATTCATGTGAAAGTCTTTCATCTATTTCATTATTTTCGTAAAACCTGCGGTGCTCACATAAGTGCTCACAGCAAGGAGTGAGGCTACCTACCTCTGCATATGCACTCTCAACTGAGAGTAGTGTACTCACCTACCATCAAGTTGGCGATAATTTCTGCATTACGCCTCAAGTGTGTTCATGGTCTTTCCCTCAAGGGCTGTGCAATCCCTTCTTGATAACTTCGTAATCTTTCTTTACCATTTAATTAACTTCTTCATATGTAAATCATGCATGAACAATAATATAGACAATATCATCGTGCTAACAACTAATCTGCAATTAATACAGTTGATAAATTCCAACATTTTGGCGAATATCAACGATATATTCAAATAGAAATTTCGACAACATATTCACATGAATAAAATATCCAAGTAATTCAATGCATCTTTACATGATTCAAATATTTAAATAACGATTTTAACAGAAAATTCACATGAATTATAAATTTATAAATTTACGATAATCGGGCATAACCTCGACCCAATAATAACAGTTAAATAAATTTAAAGAAAATATCTAAGCAGTACAACGACAAGCTATAAATAGATAATTCAGGCAGTGCTATAACGTTGTGGTTCCCCACCCCAGTCCTACGACTTATATAATAAAATAGAACCTCAAAATATAATATTGAGAATACCTGGAACTCTTTCTATCTCTTTCTTTTATCTCTCTCCTTCTAGTATTTCGCTGAAATTTGGAATGGGGAGTACTCAAGTCCTATTTATAGAGGAGGTCGATCAATGAAATCTCGAAGTGCAAGGGGCAAGCCTCCCACATTTGGCTAATTAGTGCATGCGAATCAACATATTTAGCCATATCTCATGCATGCGAATTTGTAGTTCCAAGAGACAGTTTCTGGAACTCATCCTCGGTACAAAGACTTTTTAATTTTTATTTAGATGTGAAATATTTCTGGATTTGTTTTATGTGATCAATTTTTTACAATGTTGAATATTTGAATATTATGTGATCTATAGACGTTTGGAAACTCCCTTCTTTTGCCTGCTGTGTCTGAACAAGGAAGTCAACCATGGTACAACAACAATGTAGTATATGATGTATGTAAGGTTTAAATATTTGATCTTTGATTTTTCTAATACGATATCATTATTCAATCTCCTCAATAGCTTAAAAAATAACATTCAAAGTTCATACCGTTGTTCACTATACTATAGAAACGAGTTCATGATATGTTATACATCAACGTCATTGTTTTTTTTTATAATTTTAATAACTTAAGTTTATGTGATGTTATACATAAGTTAATGATGTACAAACTGTTGTTTATTGACAAGAATCCGAAAGAAGAAATAGTATTTAAATCTCAATAGATAGAAAATGTGGACTTGAATAATATTATCACTCGCGTAACTGAATACTTTTAAATAGGCGGGAAATTGTGTGTTCACAATCGTTGAAGCATTCAAATATTGAACTTTTCATATTTGAAATCCTTCGTGAATGTCAGGAATCTCTTCACATGCTGAATTTCTCATAGCCTACAACATTGAACAAATTTTTTACGAGTGTCAACACAAATATCCTCATATTTAAAAGTATTCAATTCTACAATTGAGCCGATTGATCAAGTCCACATTTTTTCGTTATTGAAAATTATGAGTCACACTAATTAAGTTTGTTCAGTTCTTCTAGTGCTTGCAATAAACGGCTGTTTGTACAACATTAACCAATGAATAACATCACTCAAACTTAAGTTATTAAAAGAAAAAAATACAATGATGCATATGTTTAACATATTAGAACTTATGATATAGTGATTCGGATTATATGTTATTTTTTTAATGTTCATTACATTGAGAAATGATATCAAATTATAAAATTCAAGCTCAAATATAATAACTCTACGTACATCATGTACCACATTTTTTTGGTACGATGGAAGAACTCCTTGTTCATACACAGCAGGCAGAAGAGCGGCATTCCCAAATATATGTTGTTCAAACGATATTTAAATATTCAACATTTAAAAAAAAATCCCATAAATAAAAGCGATAGATATTTCTCATCTAAAAAAAGGAAAAATGAGAGAGATAGAGATAGAGAGCCATTGTACCTGCGATGAGTTCTAGACATTGTCTCTTGGGACCCCCGAATCGCATGCACAACATGTGGCTGATCAGCCAAATGTGGGACATGTTTCGCCTGCACGTCGCGATTTTATTAGTCGACCTCCTCTATAAATAGAACTTGACGTTACATTATTCCTCATTGCATATTTCAGTCATGTACTAGAAAGAGAGAGAAACAGAAAGAGAGAGATAAGGATGTTAGAGGAGGATATTCTTGATATTATATTCAAAGATTCTATATTATTATGTTAGCAGTTTCATTGAACCGAAGTAGGGAATCTAACTGTTATAGCCCTAACGTACTGTGTTGCATGTTTACATTCCGTTGTTATACATCTTAGGTATATTCGTTAAACTTGTTGACTTGTTACTATTATTATTATGTCGAGGTTATGCCCAATTATCGTGAATTATAAAGTGACAAATAATTCACGTGGAGATTATGTCAATCGTTATTTGAATATTAGAATAATGTAAAGACCCTATCAAAATTATTACATGAATATTTGAATCACAGCCGCACTTAATACTAGGAACTATGTTAGTTACGTCGCTCACCGTTTACTTGTCAGTTTTTTAGTGAAAACAAACGTCTGATTGCAAGCATACTCTCATTGATTTTCGCCTCCATTACTTAGTATTTTCCTTTTTCTTTTCCCGCATTGGGTTTTCAAGGGAAAACCAGAATGATAAGTTAGTGTAATTTAATTTAAATATGTCGAAATTAAATTTATATGCAAAAAATGTAACTTGTAAGAAATTAATTATTCAGTCGAAGTCAAAATAATAGATATGAACTTGCAAGAAAATGTGGTGAAAGATGAAATGACATGCATTGTTTGCCTCATTATGCGAATAAAATAGTAGCTAAACGAACCAGATGCTTGACGCATAGGATCGTAGTGGCTGTTTGGGTTCAAACTGAAACAAAGCTATTCTGAAAGTTAAAATCGAGTTTATCCTGGTTTAATGAATCAATAGTGAGAACTGAGAAAGACACTTGTCTTTAATGCGTTATACTATGGTATATGGAAACCAATATTGACCAAATGCAACAATGACATTACAATATGTTCCTTTTTATTTTATTTTCCTATTGATATTCTGCTAACTTAAGTGATAAAAAAAATGATGAAAGCTATGATGCATTCTCTGTCTGCGTAGCATTATTAACTTATCATCAGTTGAATCTTTACTTTCTAATTGTATCGGGTGCATGTTGGGATACAGATGAAAGTAGAGAGATCAAATTATGAGGGCTGAGAAGACTAACCTTGTAGTTGGGACATAGGTACCGGTTTTGTTGTTGAAGATATTCTGTGATGTTATTTGGTCATGAACAAGACGCGATCTACCAAAACCGCGTTTAGCACTTGGACCCTTTTGAAAATATAGTTAAAGTACACAATATCATTATTTTGAAAAACAATGTCACTTAGTGTCGTTCTCATATTAATTCTATCAAATAATATGAGGCAATATTTTTTTTTAATGAGGCATGTCTCATATCTTTGTATTTGTAGTTATATCCTAATGTTGATCATACCAAATTTAGCGGCGGTTTCCCAACATGTACCTGAATAATTGAAGAATCGACTTCCTCAACCATCTATCAAAAACATAACAAAACCAAGTATTTAAAATGAAGTTGTTCACTAAAATCGAGTATTTTTATAAATTAATTTAAATAAAAATAGAGTAGATACTGTTCAGGAATTGTCTAGCCAAAATTATATGAAGCTTGACACTATCGCACAATAATATTCGATATTTTTTGTATAAAAATGGTAAAAGCCATGTTTGAACTAAATCAAGTTTTACCAACCAAGTTATAAGATCAATTTTGATATTTTAATTTCATTATGGACATTATTAGTTAATAAGTTACATACCTCTTTACTCTTGCTCATTGGTGTCTCTGGGCCACTCGAAAGATAGTGACAGACGTCCCAAGATCTATTCACAACAATTAACATAATTCCAGACAAGAATGCGACAACATAAAACCTATTATGAATAAAAATTTCTCAAACGAATTTGATGGAAAGGTTCTGCTACATCGCTTTTATCATTTAGAGTAAAATTCATACACTATTGTTATTGCCCAATTCATAAGTGATGAAGTTTATTCTAAATGATAAAAAACCAAAATGAAACAAAACGTTTTCATCAAATACTTTTTGATCTTTTGGTTGATAACAGATTTTATGTCATCGCATTCTTGTCTATAATTATGCTGATTGTTGTGGAATAGTTCTATAAGACTTCTGTCACTATCCCAAGCCATGATCCGAGTGGCCCGGAGACACCCATGAGCAAGAGTAAACTGGTATGTGACTTATTCTAATAAGGCTCATAATGAATTGAAAATATCAAAATTGATCTTATAACTTGGTTGTTAAAATTGGATCCAGTATAAACTTGGCTGTTCCCATTTTTGTAGAAAAATTTTCGAATTTTATTGTGCGATAGTCAGGCTTTACATAATTTTGGCTTGAGAATGCCAAAACTGCATCTATTCAGTTTTTATTTCTAGGAGTGTATAAAATGCTCGATTCTGTTAAACACTTTCATTTTAAATACCTGATTTTGTTATGTTTTTGACAAGTGTTTTGGGAAGTTGATCCTTCAATTATTCGGATTCATGTTAGATAACCGCCATTAAACTTGGTAGGATCAACATTAGAAAATAACTACAAATACAAAGAGATGAGACATGCCTCATTCTAATTAAGAATGACTTCATTGATAAAATTAATATGAGAATGACACTGATTCATATTGTTTCAGAATATACTGATACTATGTATATTTTTACTATATTGAAATAGGGTCCAAGGACAATGCGTCTTGTTTTTCACAAAATAACATCAAAGAATAACCTCAACAACAAAAACGGTACATATGTCCCAACTACAGGGTTATTCTTTTCAGAGCTTATAATTTGATCTCTCTACTTTCTTTCGCTAGCCCAACATGCACCTCATACAATCAGAAGGAAAGATTTAAATTTTATTGTGCGATAATGTCAGGCTTTATATTATTTTAGCTTGAGAATGCTAGAACTGTATCTATTCAATTTTTATTTCTTGGAGTATATAAAATGCTCAATTCTGTTGAGCATTTTCATTTCATGTACCTGATTTTGTTATGTTTTTGACAGATGGTTTGGGAAGTCGATCCTTTAATTATTCGGATTCATGTTGGGCAACCGCCGGTAAACTTAGTAGGATCAACATTAGAAAATAACTACAAATACAAATAGATGAGACATGCCTCATTCTAATTAAGAACGACGTCATTGATAGAATTAATATGAGAATGAAACTGGTTCATACTGTTTCACAATATACTGATACTACGTATTTTTTTACAATATTTCAATAGGATCCACGGACACCGCGTCTTGTTTTTCATAACATAACATCAAAGAATAACCTCAACAACAAAAAACGGTACATATGTCCCAACTACGGGGTTATCCTACTTAGTTCTTATAATTTGATCTCTCTACTTTCTTTCGCTAGCCCAACATGCACCTGATACAATCAGAACGAAAAGATTCTACTAACTGAGGAGTTAGCAGTGATGCGCAGTTAGAAATTATATCATATCATTTATCATGTTCTTTATCTCACTTAAGTAAGAAGAATATTAACTAGAAATAAAATAAAAATGAAGGTATTGTAACGTCACTGTTCCATTTGGTCAGCATTGGTTTTCATCTCCCATACTAAACAGTTTAGAGCATCTCCAACCATGTCGCATTTCCCCCTCCCCCTTCCCCAAACTACTACTCATCCACAACCGTTCCTCTCCCCCACCTAATTAACGATTTAAAAATATATTATTAATAACGATAAAAATAAATCCGAAATAATATTAATATAAACATATTCACAAAAATGATAAAAAATAATACTAACAATAATAACGAATAACACTTATATTTTACAAAATATTTAATAAATATAATTACTAAAAATAAAAAAAGATATACCAAATTGAAAACAAAATAAAATAATAATTTTTCGTAAGTATTTTTTTCAATTATTGAAAAGTATAGATACTAACTTTTTATAATAAAAATAATTAGAATATATAAATCATAATTAAAAACACATATAATAATAATAAAATAGTATTAAGTGTAATTAACTATCCCAAAATTGGATTAATTTGCTATAATGGAGGGGGGAGGGGAGGGGGATGTTAGGGGGGAAATGCACCCTAACAATCCCCACCCATGCCTAAATTCTCCCCCCACATCCCCCCTCCCCCTCCACCCTCATAGTTGGACGTGGTCCGTATTTTTATACGGTATTGCTTCTCCCCCTCCCCCTCCCCCCTCATGGTTGGAGATGCTCTTATAAACAATTGTCTTTCTCAGTTCTCACTATCGATTCATTAATCCAGGATCATCTCGATTTTAAATTTTGGAATAACTTTTGTTTCAATTTGAACCCAGACAGCCACTACATCCTATGTGTCAAGCATCTAGTTCGTCCAACGACCCTTTTTTGCCCCGTATAATAGCGAACAATGTGAACAATGTATGCCATTTCATCTTTTGTCACATCATCTTGCAAGTTCATATTTATTAGTTTGGCTCGATTGAAATTTTATTTCCTTCTAGTTATAATTTTTTAATATAAATTCAATTTCTACATGCCTAATCAAATTAAACTAGTTTCTCACTATGAGTTTCCCTTCAATACCCAATGTAGAGACCAAAACTAGGAAGAAGCCACATAATGGAGGCAAGAATCTTAAGACAGTGCTTGTACTCATATGCCTTTTTCCATTAAGAAACTGGTAAGTAAGCCGTCATCGTTGTGACAAACATATTTTCAAGTATAAAGTGCGACTATGATTTGAACTCTATCTTGTTTGAGTTTTCAGACAACTTTGAGTAAGTGATTTGAGTAGAAAATTGATACAAGAAGTTTTTAACCTGTCATTAGCTCTCAAAACATTAGGAAAAAGTCAAATATTAAGAAAAACATAAAAAAATTCAGGTTGCTTTTTGCTACTCAAATCGCGTAGTGAATGTTGGCTGAAAAATCGAACAAAAAACATAAATTGGAACAGAACGAGTATAAATATTGTATATAAATTTGATGTACTCCTTCCGCTCCCCACCTTTAAGTTTCGTAAAACTTCCGCACCGCATCAAGATGGACCTATGTGCTTCACAACTATTAATTTATAGTTTCTCCATCTAAACAATTTTGTATATCGCATGCATAATTTATAACCACAAGTCCACAATTTCCATATTTGTGTAAGTACAGCTGTAGTGATCTTAACTTAGGTGTAAGGTTGCTTGATTACAATATCGAATACACAAGGCATTTGGAGACCCATCCACTACACCATCTGTTGGCAATTCATGCTATCTCCTGTAGAACTAAGACGTGGAACTTGATTGTTGGGTTCAGAAGAATTCATTATGAGAAATGATTGGGATTCCACAAATATCTCCCCTCATCTCCCACTTTCCTTCCACAGAGATACAATCATGCTACATGAGTATTCACGTTGCCAATTTTGTATTTGGATGAGAGACGAGTGGGACATATTGGTGGATCCCTAGAATTTTTCATTCATCACTGATCATGGATTTTTCACATTTTTTAGATGGTATGACATGAAAATGGTAAGGGCCCTCTAGTATATTGGGTTCTTGTTTGATATTCACAGTCATATTGGTTTAAAGTCTTTCATAAGGTCAAAGCATGTGCATATACTTACATGATAATTTAGTAGTTACTACATAGGTCCATGAAGATTTGACTGAGCGGCTGTTGATATAATGTTACAGAAGATAGATGGAAATTTAAGTTGTTAAAGTAGGTACATACATGAGTTATGACTATAACATGAATCTTTGTTATTGATATGGAAATGGAAGACTGATGGACAAATTCATTAATTGTCAAGGGAACGATATATCTCCAATGTGTTCTGTTCGTTTCTTGCATGTGGTAATAATGATAGTTCTTGCCTAAGAACTCTCTATAGACGTGGAGTAATGTACGTGACTATTGTTTAAGTATAAATGCTGATATTGTCTGATATTTTAGTTAACTGTTGATGATTGTATTTATATTTATGGTCTAACCTAAATTTAGTATTCAGGTAGGGGTAGCAATAATGAAGGTTGCAATTGAAAAAACTGACGGCCTTGTTGTTTTAAGCTTTAGTCACTCAGGTTGTTAAAGAATCTTTGAAATGTACTTTCAGAGTTTCCGAGCAGTCTCTCGGATTGTCGTTCAAGTGAGTTCGCTTATGAATAAAGATTCTAGAATTTGCTTTATTCCTGCTGCTTACACGTTCCTACCGCAAGTGTACGGTTTTCGTGTGAAGTAATAAATAAGTATACGGGTTGTCGTGTTCCAAGAGACTTCTTGTAAATCAGTTATGATTGTAAATCCTTATGTGGGCTAGAAATTTGATTTGAGTTCCCTAATTCTACTAAAATAAAATACAACTACTTAGTTAACCGACTGCATGATCGCACGACTAACGAGATTGATTGATGAAGTTACTGATATGAGACAACACTGGGATGTCTCTCGTGGATCACTAGGGATGTTATGAATCACGTCTTGGTTTATGACATACTAACACATCTCTCTTATTAATCAAGCAAATTATAACTTGTCGAGTTACCAAATGAGTTATGTATGCCTAGAACCAATTCAAACCGAGTTACCAAGTTTAGTTAAATCCTAAGCATGCATTACGTTCAATATTCTACTTCACGGTCCTAGAAAAAAAAATACTTCACGATCCTAGTTAGCGCTACCGATTTACCAAATATTTATACAACTAGGTGCATAGTTCAATGTACCAACTAAAAATCACGGGGTTACCACGCGAAACCTAATTAAGATCACTCTTACAAGATTTCATACGCAATAATGATAGAGATAGAAGCATAAACTATTCATAACGAGAGATAACCGCTTTAATTTAAACAAACACATGAGTCATAATCTCAAAACGTTGCATTCATACCAAACCCTAGCTACCATACGAGAATCCCCTGTAATAAAATGATTAGCTATGATACGACACGATCAAAATAACAAGTTAAATGATAATGTATCAAAAACTAAAGAAATTGAAGAAGATAAAATCCTAACGATGAAGTTCCAGCTCCAAGCACGATCCCTAGCTCCAAAACCAACATAGAATATGTGCTAGCTACAAAATATACACCCTAGAACTCTTAAATACATGTCCAAAAACATTAGAAAAAGTTTTGATCAATTGCATAAAGACCCCGCTGGAATTTGGCCGCCTCTGGTATCTCTTCGTACGAAGACATCGAGTCTTCGTGCGAACAAAATTTGGCCTTCGTACGAAGGCCTTCTTGGATTGCAGCCGAGGCTGATTCTGCGAACACTTTTCACTCCATCCTTGAATTTATCTAAGTACCTGTATTCGTACGGAGAATTTGATCTTCTTCGCACGAAGGTCTTCGTGCTTTAAGACAGAACCCCATTCTACGAAGAATCCTGTTGCTTTCTGGATTTTGGCTATCTTTTTGTCTTCGTGCGAAGAATATTATCTTCGTGCGAAGACCCTGTAGCTTCTTTACTTGTCGGCTTTTTCTCCTCCAGTTCTACGTTTCCTCCTTCCGCATGGCGCCAAGCTATAATTCTCTGCCAATCACAACACGAAAATACAACCCGCGATCATATCCCAATAAACTTACAACAATAACTAAGAAACGTCCGGATTCAAAAATTAACGCTCACGAACCCAATATAATCAAATAAAGAACAATTCACTCCAGTTTGACGCAAAATTCTCCATGACGAGCATACAAAACGTAAAAAGTAAGAAATAAGATAATTCCATAATCGGAGTTATCATTTACCGCCAGACTACATTTTGCGCGTTCCGAGAAAATATCTAAGCCAACTTCCATCTCGCTCAATTAAAATCTCCTCAATCTCAATTTCTTCTTCCTTGCATACATTACCTACGCCATTTGCCACATTGCATACATGTCCGAGTCGAGGATCACCAAATTGCATACAAACCTTTTACTATCCGACACGACTCGATTATAAACAATGCAACTACATGAAATGAAATATATACAATGCAAGTATTGAAATATTTTTTTTTTTCTTTTGGTAAGATCGGGCAATCTCAATCAACGTGAACCAGTGCTCGTGCAGTGATGAAAAAGTTTGGCAAGAGACGTGAATCGCAACTAAACTCGACAAGGAGAATTTCGCCCTAGTTAATATAGAAAGCCTAGCTTTACTATAATGAATAGCATACCTCTTCATGTGTGCCTATAAAAATAAGAGGCTTGACACGATTCAACCGCAAGTGTACGGCTGTCGCGTGTAGTAATATCCGGTAATCCGGGTTTATCGAACCCAAAGGACTTGTCGTGAACCAATTAGTATGATTAACTTTATGTGGGCTAGCAATTGAGAGATTTTTCTAAACTAATTAATTAAAAAGACAAAACGAGTATTTAAATATTAAGATTTAATATGGGAGAAACAACCAGGACACCTCATTTGGGGGGTTGTTAGGATTCTCTTGTTGACGACGTTCTATGATTTGTGAAACACAGACAAATTTTACTTTGCTAATCGAGCAATACCAACTCACCGAGTTACCAAGTGAGCATCCTATGCCTAGGTTAGATTAAAACCGAGTTACCAAGTTCTAATTATCCCTAAACATGCATTAACGATGAATTCTACTCTAACGATCCCATTCGACGCAGCCGAGTTACCAAGCCTATGAACGGGTGATTCTTTGATTTTCCGGTTTAACAATGACCGAGTTACCAAATAATTTCAAACTAAGTTCTAGCTAACAAGACGTCTCCAATTAACTAGATAGGATGAAGATCACAAAACAATCATAGCAAACGTAAAATCATCAATTAGGTTTATCAAAACATGAATCTCAATTCATAAAACGCATAATCAATGTGAAAACCCTAACCCCAAACTCGGGTCCTGATCTAAGAAGTTTAGCTACGCATATTCATGATCACAAATACAAGAGTTTGTGTGATCATGATCAAAAACAAAGAAAATAAGGAGAAAAGAGATCAAACAAGGTTTCCCAAGCTCCACGATGTGATCCAAGCTCCCAGTTGATGTCCCGTCCTTCAATAATGCGTCTCTCCTCTGAAAATATGACCTAATATGTCTAAAATACGTTCCCTAAGAGTCCCGAGTCGATTAGGAAAGTTTTAAGCATCGTTTCCTTAATTTTGGCCGCCTCTGCACAGTGTCTTCGTAGGAAGACTTTTCTCTTCGTAGGAAGAGTCTTCCTGCGAAGACATTTTCTCTTCGTAGGAAGGGTCTTCGTAGGAAGAGTCTTCGTACGAAGACTTTTTCTCTTCGTAGGAAGGTCTTCCCAGATAGATACTGCAAGCTGTTTTAGGAAGACATTTTAAGCAACTCAAAATTTGGCTAAGTATAATCTCTTCGTACGAAGACAATTCTCTTCGTACGAAGAGAAGTCTGGGTCACCCAAAAACATCCTTTTTCGACTAATTTCCGATTCCTTGCCCGCGCCTTTGCTACCTTAAGTATCTCCTCGACCTCGAGAATCCTTTTATGCTATAAAACATTCTCAAATTCCGCGGAACCCTTCATTCATCAATTTAGCTCCTCGAAAGGCGTATTTGGAATTTCCGGATGTTTTGGCCGCGTTTTATCTCCTTGAGCATCCTTTTTGACATAACTTTTTCGTTCGGATTCCAATAAATGTGATTTTTGCACCTTTGGATTCCTTTTGCGACGTAGACTTCATCCATATAGAGAAACTCTTCTTTTCCGGATCATTTCCTCGTGTTTCTCAATTATTGCCCAATATTTGGTGAAAACATCCAAAACGCGCCAAATTCGTCTTTTCTTCTATTCCGAAGCTCGTTTCTTCTCTCCACTTGATTCCCGCATACGTAATTCCTGTCAAACAACAACACGAACACTACCGCGAAGATCAAATGTGATAAATTATCAAAATTATACTCAAAACCATTAAGAAACGCCCGGATTGTACTTTAAAGCTCAAAAACATCCAAATGTGCATTTTCTTATTATTTTGGCTCAAATCTCGGCACTTTGCACCGAAACGCACACAAATAACAATATAAAGTGTATATAAGATAACTCTTATTAAGGAGTTATCAAATACCCCCACACTTGCCATTTGCGCGTCCCGAGCAAAGTCTCATCTACTGCATCTAACTGTCTAATAGCCAAACCGACTCAAACGACTCTAACATGACTCATGACACTCTAATGCAGCAAGATGATGCAAATGCAATTTTAGACTCGATCTTAATACATAAAACACAAATTACTTTCTTTTTGGGAGATCAGGCAATTTCAATACACATAGACCGGTGCTCCTGGAGTAATGAAAAAGTTAGGCAAGAGGCGTGAATCGCAACTAAACTCGACAACAAGTAATTTCCCATAGTTAGTATAGAAAGCTTAACTTTACTATAAAGAACAACCTACCTCTTCATGTGTGCTGATAAAAATAAGAGGCTAACCAAGGCTAAGCCACGTTCATAGTCCGAGCTCCTATTCCGATAACGGTTTAGAATGTTGAGGCTAGGGACAAAAGGATAATCATGAAGTAATAAGTCCTAAAGCGTCACATTCTCACATTAAAACCCCACATCTCGCACACCCTCACCTTGCTGATAGGAATCCACAACCCGAATCTCACCGACTCCGGCCCTCAATCCCCTCAAACCCCGGTACAATGTCAATTCCGTGGCCATCAAAGCGAATGATATGCACCAACTCATCTTTGTCTTCAATTTGGAACTAGGAACTCTCCCCACTCGTTTTCCAATAAGCACAACTGTATTCTTTCTTTATTTCTCTCCTTTTTTTCTCTCTTTTTTTTTCATTCATTTTTTTTTCTATTTTTCTATTTTTCTTTTCTCTTTTTTTTTTTTTTCTCAGTAAAACAACAATAATACAATAAAAAATGTACGAGTGGTCCTCCTCCAAGAATCAAGCAGTATAATAATGTAAGGGGAAGGAAATAAACAAAATAATGAATAAGTATCACAAGAATAATTCATCTCCCCCTAACTCCATGAAGCGCATGATGCTACAAACCGTCAAAGTCAAAGCATGTATGGGGGTGGAGTCGTCACTGCACAATCTCTATGTCCGTAGTCAAATGTCGACACCCCCACACTAGAATGCAGTCACATCCCCCTCTCAAGTAGTCAAATACGATATATGTCACGTGCCTAATCCAACCGAACCTCCTACACCGAAATGACAGAAATCCAATACCTAGCACGATCCACCAATTAAGTACACCCAACCCCATTCTTGTGCGGATTAGATGTCACGCACTTAGGCTCTCCACTACTGTGTCCACGATGTAATGACATGGAACACCGCCACACCTTAGTGTGCAAGCCAACTCACTCACCCTCGCATCCCCTCGTAGATATCCAATGAAGCATATGCGATCTGCAGAACTCACAAAAATATGTAATGAAGCACTCCCTCAACTAACCCCCTCAACTACTGCTCCCTCGTGACGCTCTAGAAAGGTAATTTTAAACGATATATGATGAAGGCCAAGAATCGTCTCCCTAGGTCATAGAGGCTAACAATGAATCCAAGGATCAATTAGGTTATACTAGTGGTCCTACAAGGTAAGATCTAAAAGCAGTGAGTGCTCTAATACACGTCCTCGCACAGCTGTTCTGTGTGCCACTACGAGGCGGGCTGGCGACTACCTAAGACGGACAACATGAACGTTCGGCTTGTTTAGCAAACACCAAGCTCAACTCTTTTAGAGAAAAGCAACACACACTTTAGCTTTTAAAATTTAATTTCAGTTTAAAAATAGGTAGGCATTCCCGTAATGAGATTCTCTCTATACTTACTAGGGGGAACTAAAATTGTACTCTCGGTCAAAATTCACACCCTAAGCCTAAAATTTTCACATCTCACTGCATCAACCAGGTTTAAGCTTTTCTCAATTGCCTTTTCTCAAAATTTTCAATTTTCTTAATAATTTTTTTTTTTAATTTTTTTTCAATAATATCCTAACTCTATATGAAAGGCTTTGACTCGAAAAAATTTGACACTACACAACTCAACTCTTTGGTGGGTAGACTCAATTATGTAAAAGTGCAAACAGAATATAAATCTACTCTACACAATACGACAATATAAGTAAAAACATAACAAAAACCACAAAATTGACTCACAATACAATCTAAACACATCCTACATGTAACTGGCTATGCAAGACACATTGGCTAGTAAACAGTTAAACCACCCCCACACTGAATGTTTCGTTGTCCTCAACGAATTTAGAGATCATGTAGAGAACTCAGCAATCAAATGCGTAGGCCAGTAGATGAGATGGAGCATGACATACTTATATAAAAGAAACACAAAATTTAGTAAGAGAAAAAGATACTCACAACCACCTCAAGGGTGGGGAAGAAATCGCGCCAAGCAGTCCCCAAGCACAGTAGTGGCGCCACCATGCTCCCAACGGTCAGTGTGTTCTCGCACACCGGGGTAGACTGCCCTCCTCTGCTAAAATCTGTGTCTTGGAGAATCCCCAACTCGCATACACGAGCCCCTATGACGGTCATGTATGCCATGGCACACCGGGGTAGATTCTCCCATATCCTGCTCAAATATGTCACTAGGAAACATCATTAGTCCCTCTCTCTCATCTCTCCAAAATAAATAAACAAAACACACGCAACTGTATTAAAAACTAACTCCCTAATCTAATACAAATAAATAGGTTGGGTTGCCTCCCAACAAGCGCCTTGTAATTTAAGGTCGACGACCCGACCCAGTTACCTCAAAAGATGTTTAGGAGATTTTTCTCTCCACTTTTTCTTCTTCCACCAGCTCTTCTCTCTTTGTCTCTTCTCAAGTGAGCATGCATGAGATGCGTATGGCGCAACAAAATTGTAGAAGACGGCCTGAAAAAATTTCTGCTTTCTGTGCTTCCACTCCTTGATCACCGGTCTTCTCGAGAATTCCCCATCATGATCCCTTGTACCTCTCCTCTTCTTCTTCTTCTTCCAATTTTTTAAAAGCATTATCATCGAGGACCGATCATGTGGAAGTAGAATCCCAGTTGGAACAGTAATGGCAAGGAGTGCCGTCTTGACTGCTTCCTTCCCTAGCTCATGTCTTGGAATGACAGGTGGTAAATCATGGACTGCATAAAATTGGGGCCTTTGGTCTTCCTCATGCGATTTTTCCAATTTTATAATCTCCAAGAGATAAGGATTAGACGGAGGAACTTCTTGATACATGTCCTTGCAACCATCTCCATGCGGTAATTCTTTAGCTTCATGACTTTCTTCAAAGCAAATATCTTCAGTGGGCCATAAGCTCGCAATGTCCACACTCTTCCATTCATGCCATGGCTCCGGAATTATGCGAGGCACAAGTTGTATAGGCTTCACAATATCATCCCAATCTGAGTCTGAATCCGAGTCTGAAGCAGCCCGATGATCTATTACTTCACGATGAACAGTATTATAAACATAGACCTCCGGAGGTTCTTCGTCTTCCTCTTCCCACTCCTCAACTAAGTCAGGCATGATATTACTTGGCCCATCGTCATTATCTGCATATGCCAATGCACTCGAAAGTTTTGCCAAGTGTTGTCCCTTCAGCTGGAGAGTTTCATCCATCCTATTAAGCCCTTCCTCCATTCTGTCCATACTAGCTATCAATTGCTTCAATACTTCTTTAATATGCTCATCTTCTTGATTGCAAGGAGGAGGGGTGTACATATCTCCATAGCAGTAGTACGGTTGGTAGACTGGAGATTGCCCATAGTAATTCTGCCCCCACATGATTACCAAGATACCTGCACAATAATTCGCTAGGAAGAAGGTTAGATCAAAAAAATAAATAAACAAAAGCAAAAATAAAATTCCCTAAAGTTAATAATTCTAACTAATTCAACCGAAGTCCCCGGCAACGGCGCCAAAAACTTGACACGATTCAACCGCAAGTGTACGGCTGTCGCGTGTAGTAATATCCGGTAATCCGGGTTTATCGAACCCAAAGGACTTGTCGTGAACCAATTAGTATGATTAACTTTATGTGGGCTAGCAATTGAGAGATTTTTCTAAACTAATTAATTAAAAAGACAAAACGAGTATTTAAATATTAAGATTTAATATGGGAGAAACAACCAGGACACCTCATTTGGGGGGTTGTTAGGATTCTCTTGTTGACGACGTTCTATGATTTGTGAAACACAGACAAATTTTACTTTGCTAATCGAGCAATACCAACTCACCGAGTTACCAAGTGAGCATCCTATGCCTAGGTTAGATTAAAACCGAGTTACCAAGTTCTAATTATCCCTAAACATGCATTAACGATGAATTCTACTCTAACGATCCCATTCGACGCAGCCGAGTTACCAAGCCTATGAACGGGTGATTCTTTGATTTTCCGGTTTAACAATGACCGAGTTACCAAATAATTTCAAACTAAGTTCTAGCTAACAAGACGTCTCCAATTAACTAGATAGGATGAAGATCACAAAACAATCATAGCAAACGTAAAATCATCAATTAGGTTTATCAAAACATGAATCTCAATTCATAAAACGCATAATCAATGTGAAAACCCTAACCCCAAACTCGGGTCCTGATCTAAGAAGTTTAGCTACGCATATTCATGATCACAAATACAAGAGTTTGTGTGATCATGATCAAAAACAAAGAAAATAAGGAGAAAAGAGATCAAACAAGGTTTCCCAAGCTCCACGATGTGATCCAAGCTCCCAGTTGATGTCCCGTCCTTCAATAATGCGTCTCTCCTCTGAAAATATGACCTAATATGTCTAAAATACGTTCCCTAAGAGTCCCGAGTCGATTAGGAAAGTTTTAAGCATCGTTTCCTTAATTTTGGCCGCCTCTGCACAGTGTCTTCGTAGGAAGACTTTTCTCTTCGTAGGAAGAGTCTTCCTGCGAAGACATTTTCTCTTCGTAGGAAGGGTCTTCGTAGGAAGAGTCTTCGTACGAAGACTTTTTCTCTTCGTAGGAAGGTCTTCCCAGATAGATACTGCAAGCTGTTTTAGGAAGACATTTTAAGCAACTCAAAATTTGGCTAAGTATAATCTCTTCGTACGAAGACAATTCTCTTCGTACGAAGAGAAGTCTGGGTCACCCAAAAACATCCTTTTTCGACTAATTTCCGATTCCTTGCCCGCGCCTTTGCTACCTTAAGTATCTCCTCGACCTCGAGAATCCTTTTATGCTATAAAACATTCTCAAATTCCGCGGAACCCTTCATTCATCAATTTAGCTCCTCGAAAGGCGTATTTGGAATTTCCGGATGTTTTGGCCGCGTTTTATCTCCTTGAGCATCCTTTTTGACATAACTTTTTCGTTCGGATTCCAATAAATGTGATTTTTGCACCTTTGGATTCCTTTTGCGACGTAGACTTCATCCATATAGAGAAACTCTTCTTTTCCGGATCATTTCCTCGTGTTTCTCAATTATTGCCCAATATTTGGTGAAAACATCCAAAACGCGCCAAATTCGTCTTTTCTTCTATTCCGAAGCTCGTTTCTTCTCTCCACTTGATTCCCGCATACGTAATTCCTGTCAAACAACAACACGAACACTACCGCGAAGATCAAATGTGATAAATTATCAAAATTATACTCAAAACCATTAAGAAACGCCCGGATTGTACTTTAAAGCTCAAAAACATCCAAATGTGCATTTTCTTATTATTTTGGCTCAAATCTCGGCACTTTGCACCGAAACGCACACAAATAACAATATAAAGTGTATATAAGATAACTCTTATTAAGGAGTTATCAAGGCTACCCAAGGCTGAGCCACATTCATAGTCCGAACTCCTATTACGCTAACAGTTTAAAATGATAAAGCTTAGGGAAGAACAAATAATCATGACATGATACGTCATAAAGCGCCACGTCCTCACATTAAAGCCCATGTCTCAATCACCCTCACCATGATGATAGAAACCGCAACCCGAAACTCATCGTCTTCGGTCCTCGATCCCCTCAAACCCCAGTACAGTAACGATCTCCGTGGCCGTCGTGATAATACGTGAACGAAACTGAAACCAACATCCCACGAAATAAGAACTCCACCACTCGATTTCCAATAAGGTCAAATTATTCATTTATTCCTCTACTTTTCTCTCATACTCTTTTTTTTCATTTAAATTTTCTATTTTTTTTCATATTCCCTCAATAATACATTAACACAAGAACATGAATCTAAGTATACGAGTGGTACTCCAAGAATCAAGCAATAGTAAGCATGTTAGGGGGAGGAAATGACGATCCGATGAATAAGTGTCATATAATAAAATTTGTCTCCCCCTAAATTAATGAAGTGCACGATGCCACCAAGCAAAGCCGCAAACCAATCAAAGCACGTGTGCGGGTATGGAGTCATCAAAAGTACAATCTCGATATCCGTAGTCAAATGTCGACACCCCACTCTAAAATGTGGTCCCGTCCCCTCTCAAGTAGCCGATAAAGAATGATTCTCGTGCCTAATCCAACCGAACTTCCTACACCAAGATGAATGAAATTCGGTATCTAGCACGATCCACCAATTAAGCTCACCCAACCCCATTTTCGTGCGGATTAGACGTCACTCACTTACGACTCTCCACAACCGTTTCCATGATGTATTGGCATGGTACACCGCCATACCGTAGTGTGCAGTCGACTCACTCACCCTCGCATTCCCCTCAAAAATTAGAAATGAAGCACATACGATCATGTAGAACTCACAAGAATGTGTAATGAAGCACTCCCTCATCGAACCCTCTCAACTACGACTTCCTGGTGACTCACTAAATAGGTAATTCTAAACAATTTCTGATGAATTCCAAGAATTGTCTCCCTAGGTCTAGAGGCTACCAAATAAAACCAATGTTAAAATCGGGCTTTCTAGTGGTCCTACGGGGTGAACTAGCCGGAGAAAAAGCTCGAGTTGACAGACTCGCAGTTGCGGACATCTCAATCATATTTGATATCAACAAATTTAAACATATTTTAGTCTAATGAAAAATGTATACACTGTAATGATGTTGGGTCTTTTAGAGAAAAGTTAGTACATGCAAGAGTAGGGATGGAAATATGGTCTGATCCGATCTGAGATCCGAGCGATCCGAGCGATCCAAGCCAAATGGATCGGATCCGAATCCGGTCCAATTTAAAATGTTTCGGATTTGGATCCGGAAATCCAGACCCGATCGGATTTGGATTTGGATTTGGATCGTGGGGCAGATCCACCGGGTTCCGACCCGATCCGATCCGACATATATGTATGCTTTACAAATATACCCCTATAACCTCCCCACTTACATTCCAAGAAGAATACAATAGTAACTTCAACCTTCAAAGTCATTTCTTTGTGTGTTTAGGCTTCGTGACTTACAAACATCCGTTAGCGTATGAACTAGTGTTTATTTTTTATGTTATATTTTTTATTTTAATGCAAATCTGAGCCTAATACGATCCGAATCTGACCCAAACACGTAATATATGGATCTACGGATCGGGTTTGGATCAGCTGCATGAAACCCAATCTAATCCGATTCGAATCCGGTGACGATCCGAACGGATCTGGATCGGATCTGGATCCCATTTCTCCTGGTCGGATCTGGATCGGGAACTGCTTGATCCGATCCAGATCCGACCCGATTGCCATCCCTATGCAAGAAATACTGTAGACATTTCTTATTTATGCAGTAATCTTAATTGAATATCAATTAGATTAATTAGAGTTTTCTTAATTATCAAGTATTATCTCAGACAATATAAGCTATTCAAGATGAATGGAGATGAGTGAATCAGAGAAAGTTTAAAAGGTTCACAAACATAGTTAATAACCTTGATTCACTTGAAAAACATATTTCCTATGAAGAAAAGGTGAGGAAGATTATGAGAAGTCTACTAAAGGCAAAATGGGAACCAAAGACTATTGCAATTTAGGAATCTCAAGATCTCTCATCACTACAACTTGATGACCTACATGGGAAGCTCCTGACACATGAAATATCCATGAATGAAGCTTATGGAGAGCTATCAGAAGGTGTCAAGAACTTAGCACTCAAGGCCAAAGAGAATGAGAAAATTCAAAGCCTTGAAACTGAAGAGGATGATGAAGATACATTTTCTTTGATTTCCAAATCCTTGACAAAAATCCTCAAGATGAAGAAAAATATTGGAAACAGAGACTTCAACAGAGAAAGACACAGATCATCCAGTAGCAAGGACTACAAAGGTAAGTCTTCTTCACAAAGTAAATCAAAAGCCATGAACTGCTTTGAGTGTGGTGATGCATGACACTTGATAAGAGATTTTCCACACAAGAAAATCAAGAATTTCAGAAGAAAGACCATGACAGGAGAAAGAAAGCTATGATAGCTTCATGGAGTGATTCAGATACCACAAGTGACTCTGAATCTGAAGAAGAACATGCCAACCTATGCTTCATGGCCAAGCATGATGAAAGTTCTGAGAAGAACATTGAGGTAATGGTAATCTGTTTGATTTCAAAACCAAAAGAAGTTCTCTCAGATTACCTCAGAACAATGCTTTTAAATGAAGAGGACTATCTGAAAGAGATTAGATTTTTGAAAGAAAAAGTCCATGAGCAAGCAAATTAGAATTTACAACTTGTTTGTCTGAATTAGAATCTTAAAATCTCTCAGAAGAAAATTGACATTGAGTTCTAGGTCTTGAAAACCAGTTTCAAAGCCTTGAAAACACAAGTCAAGGAAGTAGTCACTGAGAACTCTTTACTGAGTATCAGCCTTGTTAATCTGAGACATCAAGTTGATGAATTAGATAAACAAAAGACTACTCTTATTGAGAAACTTCAAGAATCTGAATTAGTCAAAGTCAAGCTTGCAGGCTCAGAACACAAGTTGAACTTGATTCTTGGAGAAAGCTCAAAGTCTGTTTACAAAACTGGTATTGGATACAATCAAAATTTTCCAAGAAAGAACAATACCAGATTTGTGAAAGCTGGAAACAAAACTTCTCCTATGTGTCATTTTTTGCAACAAATTGGTCATGTTAAGATGAGTTGTCCTTTTAGAAGAAGAGACCCTCACATAATGAGGAACACTTTCCCATTTCAACTTAAGGTACAAGTCAGACAGATTTGGGTTCCTAAAGGGGCCAGACCACCTAACATGGTTGATCCTGAGTATGAGTCCAAATTCCACACTTGGTCTAACAGCTGGGTAAGGCAGTGATTGGTGCTTGCAGGTTGTCACCAATGTCAAAGAACAGAAGTGGTTTATGGACTGTGGTTGCTCAAGACACATGAGTAGAAAGAGATCTCTATTCTCAGAATTGAAAGAACAATCTGAAGGTTCAATTACTCTTGGTTACAAAGGAAAGTGCAACATTCTTGTTATTGGTAAAGTTGGTATAGATTCTGAAAAATCTATTTCTGATGTATATCTAGTTGATGGCTTGAAATTTAACTTGCTTAGTGTATCTCAACTCCGTGACAATGAAAATAAGGTTATCTTTGATAAAGAGAAGTGTGTGGTGCAAAATGAGAAATCGGGCAATTGCATTCTCACAGCCTCTAGATCAAACAATGTTTATATTTTTCAGACTAACAAAGTTGCAGGTAAAAGCTTGAAGTGTCTCAAGGTCTTGAAAGAGGATTCAAAGCTTTGGCACAGAAAGCTTGGTCACATTTGCTTGCATACCTTGAACAATTTGATCTCCAAAGATCTGGTAAGAGGATTACCATCTATCAAGTTCAAAGATGATGAAGTATGCAAACCTTGTGCTCAAGGTAAGAAGACCAGAAGCTCATTCAAGCCAAATAAATTCGTGAGTACTACTAGACTTATTGAATTACTTCATATGGATCTCTATGGTCCTATGAGAACTCCAACTCCAAAAGGTAAGAGGTATATGCTAGTTACTGCAGATGATTATTCTAGATATACTTGGGTTATGTTTCTCAAAGAAAAATATAAAGCCCTCTCTGAATTTTCAAAGCTTTGCAGAGAACTTCAAACCTTGAAAAACCTACCCATTGCTTCGATCATAAGTGATCATGGTAGAGAGTTTGATCAATTCGAATTTGACTTGTTTTGTGCCAAGCATGGTATCTCTCAAAATTTCTCTGCTCCTAGAACTCCTCAACAGAATGGAGTTTTTGAAAGAAAGAACAGGACTCTTGAAGAGATGTCAAGAACAATGCTTTTAGAAAACAAGCTGCCAAAACAATATTGGGCAGAAGCTATGAATACATCAAATTACATTTTCAATAGGTTCTTGATCAGACATATGTTGAAGAAGACCCCCTATGAACTTTTCAAAGGGAGGAAGCCAAACATTTCATACTTCGAACCCTTTGGTTGCGCATGCTTTGTCCAAAACAATGGTAAGGACAACTTGAGTAAGTTTGATGCAAGAATTGATGAAGGTATCTTTCTGGGTTACTCTCTTACTAGCAAAGCTTATAGAGTCTATAATAAAATAACCAAGCTAGTTGAAGAAAGTATCCATGTTATTTTTTATGAAATCTATGATGGTTCGTTGAGTGAAAGTTTTACAAAATTGAATCTGAACAAGCATGAATTAGAAGAAGAAGCTGAGAACTCACTTGGGTTCAAGAAAGGTTCAGAAGGAGACATAAGCCATTTTCAAGACCTTGAAAATAGGTCTCAAGGCCTTGAAAATAGAGATCAAAGCTTTGACAAGAATTATAAGAAAGATTTAAGTGATCATGATACAACTTCAAGACCAGAGAAGCAATAAGGAGAGCCTGAACCCTGGTCACCAAGAAAGAGATTCAAATATCTTTCATCTCATCCAGCTCACAACATCATCTCTAATCTAACCACTGGTACACAAACAAGATCACAATTGAAGAATCTTCATGCTTTTAATGCTTTTATTTCTCTTGTAGAACCCAAAACTATGAAGGAAGAATTACAAGAAGCATATTGGATTATAGCTATGCAGAGTGAACTTAGTGAGTTTGAAAGAATCAAGGTGTGGAATCTAGTTCCCCCACCTACAAACCAGTCTGTCATTGGTGTAATACCCCGTAAATTGACAAGGGCAAAATAGTAATTTAAAGAGATGAATATATAATTTAATTGCGGAAAAATAAAGTCGCTTAAATTATAGTATTTTACTTACAAGAAATACTCGTAAGATTTTAGATGATATTAAGTTAGTATTCGTAGGTGAATACGCGATGTTTTATTTATCTTTATTATTTTACCTTTCACGCGTGTACGGCCACTGCGAAGTTAGTGTGTGAAAAACACCCAATCACCCTAAAACTTGTTGTGTCAACAACACCTTATAACTCCTCCTAACTTCATCTTCTACTCCTTCTTATCTCCTTCGGAGATTTTTCTCACCGCCACCAACAATCACTATCACCGCCTCCATCATCATCATTCCTCCCTCCTTTTTGTCCCCCTATATATATTGAGTCATCACTAGCAATCATCACCACCTGCATATTTATCTTCTCTTCACCTTCATCCTCGTCTTCATCTTCTTCCCGTCGCCACCACCATCACCACAACCGAGAGCATCACCAACACCACCCACCCCCTTCTTCTCAATCCCCTGTTTCTCTCTCTCTTTCTTGCTCTCTGTCTCGAACCGAACTCGAACACAGCAGCAGCAGTAGCAGTGGTTGGAACCACCACCATTGTTGGAATAGATGCCCTAGAGGCAATCTAGTTTAGTATGAATTATTTGTGGCTAGAAATTCATTTATTATTTATTGGATATTTAATATAATGAAGTCCTTAGATTTACAATTGTGTTGTTTATCTTAAATATCCCTAGTCAAATATAATGATTAATGGGACAATCATCTATAGATTAGTATGGGGTTGGATTGATATGGAGATATCACGATCCAACACATAGGTGTGCATTATGGAATGTTGCACTTGATTGACCCATCTCCGAGAAGGCTACATACACGTTATGTTGAGTCACAAGCGCATCTCGCGGTGCAATTGTATTGTCATCCTTAGACTTGAAGTCACTAGATATTCAAGTTGTGGATTATTGTGATCTTGGTAGCGTTAAACGCTACACCGTAACTGGGTAGTTATAAAGGCGTGTACTGGATACAACAAGAAGCAAGCTTAGAGATCGTAGTGGACGTAGATAGAATTTTTCCCTCCCACATAACGGGAGCAAATATCCTAGGACACTCGAGGGATAGTGCTTATAGAATGTCTGGCCAGACTCAAATAAATCAATATGGGATATTGATGTTATTTGCACGAATAAGGCTATTCCCATGGATCGAGAAACTATGGATTGGATATACGAGTGTGACTTGTATGTCTCGTGTCCAATCCGGATATAGAGACAAAGGGATGAGACAATTACTTGTACAAAGGTTGTCAAGATGACTATTCTATTAGTTGGCTAGAATGGATGTTTTGCTAGAGACCGCTCCATATTAGCAAATAGTTGCTACCAACTAGATAGAACCTATGGGGTCACACGCTATATAGAGTTGAACTAGATTTGGGAATTAATTAATTGGATTAATTAATTAGAAGGATCACTTTGCAAACCCTTGCAAACTTAGTAGGGACTAATTTGCAAGGAAGGGACTAAATTGAATTCTAGTAGGACTAGAATAAGTCCTTTAGGTAGTTAACAAGGAGTTGTTGGACTATATAAAGGACCTTCCTTCCTTCCTTCCCACATAACTTATGCTCATTAGTGAACATAACAAAGAGTGGGAGAGAACAAAAGGAGAGAGAGCAAGCAACAAGGAGGCCCGACCGCCCCCTTTCCGCCGCCCCGTCCCCGTCGGCCAAAGGAGGCCGAGACCCTCCTTTGGGTCTCGTTTTGCGTGATTTCTTCTTCCTCTTCCTCTTCCGGGCTAGCACCAAGGACTTGGGAGATCTAGGATCAACTCTAGGCGTGGATCAACTATAGAGAACGTGACACAATTCGCGTTTGAAGTCATCAAGGAGAACCCAAAGGTGTGTTTATGATTTCTAACCCTTACCATCGTTATGTCTCTTGACTTGTGATCCTTGGAGGGTTTTGCATGGTTTTATGTTTGTTTATGCTTCCGTTGTGCAATCCATGAATCAAAACCCTACAGTGGTATCAGAGCCACAGGTCGTAGAGCATAAACGTGGTTATGTGTTACGTTTTAGTTGTTTTACACCTTAATTTGGTTCTTTATCGCGTAAAACAAGACAAATCAAGCATGGGATGCAATTTGTCAATAATTAATCATAACAAGATCCAATTTTTGCATTGGATGCATGAATTGGTGAGTTTGAGAAATTTTAGGATCTTAGATCTAGGGTTTGGGCATCCTTGGGGAAGAAGGAGTTCTCCCAAAACAAGGAAACAACCAAACTTGGGAACCAAGCAAGGGAGTTGTTTTGGAAACAACTCCCACAAGGAGGTTCGGCCCCCCTAGGGACCGCCCCCCTTGCTTGCCGCCCAAGCTTGGCCGCCCTAGGGGCCGGGCGGCCCTAACCCGCGGGCCTTGGCTTGTGGGTTTTGGGCTGGGCCGGCCCTAGGGCCTTGTGGTTCACTTTATTGGGCCCGGGCAATTTGATTGTTGGGCCCATGGACCGTTTTGACCCTAGAAATCCTAAAATCAATTAAAATTGACCAAGCGCGTTAAAATTGGATTTTAACTGTCTATGTGCGAATCGCATGGTGATTGGATATGGCCTTAGGATGTGGTTTGATGTGGATGTTTAATTTTGTGGTTTGATTTTACGGCCAGCGAGCTGATCAATTAATTGTAATAATTAATTAGGGTTTTATGGCCTGTGTGCCATTTTTTTTTCTCTCAACTTGTGAGATTTATTTTATTTAGTATATTAGCTAGTGCTAGATAAAGTAGATTGTTAGCCACGATTGAAGAAAAGAAGCCCAAAGCCAAAGAAGCCACAAAAGATGGAGCATGGAGCATGGAGCATTCCACAAGACTATGAAGGATGGACCAAAAGATCAAGACGCATGTAGATGTGTTTGTTTAGGGTTCATAGATAATTCCATTGGCTTGGAATTATCTTAGTCTAGAAAAGGCCATATCCACATCACGTTTAATTTCTGTTTTTGTGATTGTTTATTTTATTGTCTTATTATTTGTGTGGTTGGTGTATGGATGATGCATGCAATTAGGATAATAAGATAATTAGACAACCCGGATATATTATTTGGAGTTGTGCCCAAACTCAAATAGATAGATTAGTTGATATTGATCAACAAAACAATTAAAAATTGAATTTAAAAATCCCTCAAAATTCAAATATTGTGTTCTTGCCTTCTCGTTATTTAAACAGTCATTATCATCATTATTTACCAAGTTCGTGCGTGCCAAAGCATGGCGACTTGGTTCATCATGATGGAATGCGATGGCACGTAACAATGTGCAATTGTTTAGATAAGAGGTTGAACACAACTAGGCTATTAATTTGATTAAGAAACTTAGAGGCAATCAATTGGGATTATCCATATGGATGGATAAATAAGGAGTTATTTGCCCAATTGAACCAAGAGTTGCATAAGGGATGCAATTGGAATTGTTCCTACCTAAAGTAGTCAAATTATGGGTGACTTGCCAAAGCAAGCTCATAAGGAGATGAAAGATGGATCTTGGACCACTAGAAAATATAAGGATATTTTCCGCATTAATATCTTGAGGGTTATTAATCCGTAGAAAAATAGTGGGAGCTATATTTAATAAACTAGCCATTATTAAATATAGTCAAAAATTCACAAATACTAAAACTTGCGTATTTTCCTTTTGTAGAATTCCAAATGGCAAACAACTCATCGAGTTCACAACATTCCCTACGATCTGTCCTTGAGAAGGAAAAGTTCTCTGGAACCAACTTTCTTGATTGGTACAGAAACTTGAGAATTGTTCTCAAGCAAGAGAAGAAACTGTAAGCAATAGAGGAGCATGTTCCAGAAGGTCCAGAGAACCAAACACCTGCTGCCTCAAAGGCGTATCAAAAGCGTGTTGATGACGCTAATGATGCGGCCTGCCTTATGCTTTGCACCATGACTTCTGAGCTTCAGAAGCAACACGAAAACATGAATGCTGTCGATATGATCGAACATCTAAAGCAGCTCTTCCAAGAGCAGGCGAGGGTAGAGAGGTATGAGGTCTCAAAGGCACTGTTCAAATGTCATCTGGCAGAAGGGAACCCGGTGGGACCCCATGTACTCCGAATGATCGGGTACTTGGAGAATCTCGCCCGACTGGGGTTCCCGGTCGGCCAAGAGTTGGCAACCGATCTCGTGTTGCAATCGTTGCCCGAGAGTTATGGACAGTTCATTATGAACTATAACATGAACGAGATCGTGAAACCACTGCCAGATTTACTCAACATGTTGAGGACGGCTGAATAGAGCATCAACAAGGGTAAGGGCAAGGCCATAATGATGGTACAGAAAGGAAAGGGCAAAAGGTTTGCCTCTTCCTCCAAGGGCAAAGGCAAGTCAGTTTCCAAGTCCAAGGAACCTGCCCTTAAGCCTGTTGGTGGCATTGCCAAGGCCGTGAATAAAGGTGAATATCACTACTGTAGTCAGCATGGACACTAGAGGATGAACTGCCCAAAATATCTGGAGGACAAGAGGCTTGGAATAGTGATTCCACCACCACCAGGTATTTTTGTTGTAGATGTCAATTTAACTTTCTCTACATCATGGGTATTAGATACTGGATGTGGATCTCATATTTGTCGAAATATGCAGGATCTAAAGAGAAGTAGGAGATTGGCTAAAGGGGAGGTAGATCTGCGCGTTGGGAATGGAGCAAAGGTTGCTGCGTTGGCCATAGGCGTTTGCGAACTATCTCTGCCTTCAGGATTAGTTTTAGAATTAAATAATTGCTATTTTGTGCCTGCTATGAGCAGAAACATTATCTCTATTTCTTGTTTGGACAAGGATGGTTTTATTATTTCAATAAAGAACAATTGTTGTTCCTTTTATTTAAATAATATTCACTATTTTAGTGCGCAATTATTTAATGGACTTTATGTCCTTGATCTAAGCAATCCTGTCTACAACTTTAATACCAAGCGGATTAAAATAAATGATTTAAATCCTGCTTATTTATGGCACTGTCGTTTAGGCCACATAAATGAGAAACGTGTATCTAGACTCCATAAGGATGGATTACTAGACTCATTTGATTTTGAATCATATGAGACATGTGAGGCTTGTTTATTGGGAAAAATGACAAAGTCCCCTTTCAATAAGAAAGGAGAGAGGACTAGTGAGCAATTGGCGCTCATACATACCGATGTGTGTGGGCCATTTGCCACGCCTGCCAGGGGTGGTTATGTCTACTTCATTACGTTTACTGATGATTACAATAGATATGGATTTGTGTACCTTATGAGGGCAAAATCCGAATCCTTTGAAGTGTTCAAAGAATTCAAGAATGAAGTAGAGAAGCAACTTGGCAAAAGTATCAAGGCTCTGCGATCGGATCGTGGAGGAGAATACTTGAGCCAAGAGTTTGACGACTATCTTAGAGAGTGTGGGATCATGTCCCAACTCACTCACCCGGAACGCCACAATGGAATGGCGTGTCCGAGAGGAGGAATCAAACCCTATTGGATATGGTTCGATCTATGATGTGTCAAACCGATCTTCCATTATCATTTTGGGGCTACGCTCTATTAAGTGCAGCTTTCACCATTAACCGTGTTCCATCTAAATCAGTCATGAAGACACCATATGAGATGTGGAGTGGGAGGCGTCCCACACTGTCGTTCATGAGGATTTGGGGCTGCGATGTCTATGTAAAACGTTTACAATCAGACAAGCTAGGGCCTAAATCGGATAAGTGTAAATTTGTGGGGTACCCTAAGGAAACTAAGGGATACTACTTTTACAATCCAACCGAGAACAAAGTGTTTGTTGCTCGGACCGGCGTGTTTCTAGAAAGAGAGTTTGTCTCTAAAGAAGCAAGTGGGAGGAATGTAGAACTTGAAGAAGTTCAAGAACGACAAATCACTGAACCGATTATGGAACAAGAACAGGAATCACAAGCAGTTGTGGAGCCACCTGTTCGGGTAACACAAGAGCTTCGTAGATCTAGTAGAGTGCGCCAGGAACCCGAGAGGTATGGACTTCTCGTAACCGATTCCGGTGACACGATGCTCATAGATGATGAGCCTACTACCTATGAGGAGGCCATGAGTGGCCCAGACTCTCAGTGGATGGAAGCCATGAGATCCGAGATGGAATCCATGTATACCAACAAAGTATGGACTTTGGTGGAACCACCCGATGGGGCGCGGTCCATAGGGTGCAAGTGGGTATTCAAGAAGAAGATCGACATGGATGGTAATGTGATTACCTATAAGGGCCGATTGGTGGCTAAAGGATTCAGAAAGATTCATGGTATTGACTATGATGAAACCTTTTCACCAGCCGCAATGACCAAATCCATCCGAATCCTACTTGCGATTGCAGCATACCACGACTATGAGATTTGGCAGAAGGATGTCAAAACAGCATTCCTTTATGGGAATCTCCTCGAGGACGTGTATATGATATAGTCGGAGGGTTTTGAGGATCCAAAGCAAGCCAACAAAGTCTGTAAGCTGCAGCGATCCATTTATGGATTGAAGCAAGCTTCTAGGAGTTGGAATCGACGTTTTGATGAAGTGGTCAAAGAGTTTGGCTTCATCAGAAACGAAGATGAGTCTTGTGTTTACAAGAAGGTTAGTGGGAGCTCTGTAGCTTTTCTGGTCTTGTATGTGGATGACATACTACTCATTGGAAACGACATTCCCATGCTGCAGTCTGTGAAAGATTGGCTAGGAAAGTGTTTCTCAATAAAGGACTTAGGGGAAGCAGCCTATATACTCGGTATAAAGATCTATAGAGATAGATCTAAAAGGATTCTAGGCCTAAGTCAAAGTACATATATTGACAAGGTGTTGTAACGGTTCAACATGCAAGACTCCAAGAAGGGATTCTTGCCCATGTCACATGGAATCACTCTTTCAAAGAGTGGTTTTCCTTCCAATGAGATTGAGAAGGAATGCATGAGTAGAATCCCCTATGCCTCGGCCATTGGATATATCATGTACGCCATGTTATGTACTAGACCAGATGTGTCATATGCCTTGAGTATGACAAGCAGATACCAATCCAATCCGGGTGAGAGTCACTGGATTGCAGTCAAGAACATCCTAAAGTACTTGAGAATAACTAAGGATGCTTTCTTGATATTTGGCGGTGAGGAAGAGTTTCGAGTAAGGGGTTACACTGATGCAAGCTTCCAAACCGACAGAGATGACTTTAGATCACAATCGGGATATGTGTTTTGCCTGAATGGAGCAGCGGTGAGCTGGAAGAGTTCCAAGCAAGAGACGGTAGCTGATTCTACAACAGAGGCTGAGTACATTGCTGCAAATGGCGCAGCAAAGGAGGCTGTTTGGATCAGAAAGTTTGTTTCTGAACTTGGTGTGGTCCCTAGCATTGCGGATCCAGTTGAGTTGTTCTGTGACAACACTGGGGCGATCGCGCAATCAAAGGAACCCAGATCGCACCAGAAGTCCAAGCACGTGCTCAGGAAGTTTCATCTGATTCGAGACATTATCGATAGAGGAGACGTTCGGATATGCAAGATTCCTACAGATGATAATCTGTCAGACCCGCTTACGAAGCCTCTCACGCAATGGAAGCATGAAGGGAACACTAGGAGTATGGGCATACGAGATGCGCCAGATTGGCTCTAGTGCAAGTGGGAGACTGTTGGAATAGATGCCCTAGAGGCAATCTAGTTTAGTATGAATTATTTGTGGCTAGAAATTCATTTATTATTTATTGGATATTTAATATAATGAAGTCCTTAGATTTACAATTGTGTTGTTTATCTTAAATATCCCTAGTCAAATATAATGATTAATGGGACAATCATCTATAGACTAGTATGGGGTTGGATTGATATGGAGAGATCACGATCCAACACATATGTGTGCATTATGGAATGTTGCACTGGATTGACCCATCTCCGAGAAGGCTACATACACGTTATGTTGAGTCACAAGCGCTTCTCGCGGTGCAATGGTATTGTAATCCTTAGACTTGAAGTCACTAGATATTCTAGTTGTGGATTATTGTGATCTTGGTAGCGTTAAACGCTACACCGTAACTGGGTAGTTATAAAGGCGTGTACTGGATACAATAAGAAGCAAGCTTAGAGATCGTAGTGGACGTAGATAGAATTTGTCCCTCCCACATAACGGGAGCAAATATCCTAGGCCACTCGAGGGATAGTGCTTATAGAATGTCTGGCCAGACTCAAATAAATCAATATGGGATATTGATGTTATTTGCACGAATAAGGCTATTCATGGATTGAGAAACTATGGATTGGATATACGAGTGTGACTTGTATGTCTCGTGTCCAATCCGGATATAGAGACAAAGGGATGAGACAATTACTTGTACAAAGGTTGTCAAGATGACTATTCTATTAGTTGGCTAGAATGGATGTTTTGCTAGAGACCGCTCCATATTACCAAATAGTTGCTACCAACTAGATAGAACCTATGGGGTCACACGCTATATAGAGTTGAACTAGATTTGGGAATTAATTAATTGGATTAATTAATTAGAAGGATCACTTTGCAAACCCTTGCAAACTTAGTAGGGACTAATTTGCAAGGAAGGGACTAAATTGAATTCTAGTAGGACTAGAATAAGTCCTTTAGGTAGTTAACAAGGAGTTGTTGGACTATATAAAGGACCTTCCTTCCTTCCTTCCCACATAACTTATGCTCATTAGTGAACATAACAAAGAGTGGGAGAGAACAAAAGGAGAGAGAGCAAGCAACAAGGAGGCCCAACCGCCCCCTTTCCGCCGCCCCGTCCCCGTCGGCCAAAGGAGGCCGAGACCCTCCTTTGGGTCTCGTTTTGCGTGATTTCTTCTTCATCTTCCTCTTCCGGTCTAGCACCAAGGACTTGGGAGATCTAGGATCAACTCTAGGCGTGGATCAACTATAGAGAACGTGACACAATTCGCGTTTGAAGTCATCAAGGAGAACCCAAAGGTGTGTTTATGATTTCTAACCCTTACCATCGTTATGTCTCTTGACTTGTGATCCTTGGAGGGTTTTGCATGGTTTTATGTTTGTTTATGCTTCCGTTGTGCAATCCATGAATCAAAACCCAACAACCACCACCGCTGATTTCTGGCGAGAAACCCGACAGACCACCGAAAGACCACCACCTCCGTTTTCTCCCACTCTCTGTTTTTCTCTACACCCATCTCCTTCGCGACCATAACAGAGAAATAGAGAGAGAGAGATAGCAGCAGCAGTAGCTGCTCAAAACAGAGCACCACCGCTACCGCCGTTGGCCACCATTAAAGCCGACGGAGCTTTCGGGGAAGCTCCACCATTACCTCTTCTTCTTTGCTTCCTTTATCTCTCTCGAATACTCTATCCCCTGTTCCTAATTCAGTAGCATACCCTGAAGAAGAAGAAACAGAGGAAGAAGTAACTCCAGGGGCAACCCCGACGCCGAACCACCATGAAATCCAGCGACTTTTGAGCCGACGGATTCGGGGGGTACCCACCTCTCGAAACCTTTCCCTCTCACCATCTGGAAGCTAGAGGAGACCTTAGGCAAGCTCAGACGAAGTCCAGACGGCCGGTAACATCCCTGTCGAGCTCCATCTCCGTCGCCGTCGTTCGGTCATCCGACCCGCTTCGTTTCTTGACCGATTCCGGCCATTCTTGGTCTAGGTATGCTCTAAATCTCGCCGTGATTCCATTTAAACAATCAAAATTGTATTTTGTATGCTCGATTCCATGTTTAGCTTGATAAATTTGATGATCATGTTAAGGGGGGGGGTGAAAGTGTCTTTTCCCTAAATTATTATAGCATGATGATCATATAAAGGGGGTAGCTGTTTGTATATGTGAGAACTTAGTGGGTAGTTAGTTCATGTTAAATAAACTGCCATGTGAGTAGGATGGGGGATCCTGCTGTCTTTTGACATAACTTGTGGGGATTTAAGTGTAGTTTATATAAACATTATATATATACGTAAAAATAAAAATGTTATTTTTGGATTAAATTTTTTTCTGAAAATAATAGTTTTTGTCCCCACCCTGGAAAAGTGATTCGGGTAACGAAATAGTATACAAGTCGCTCGTTAAAAGCTAAACGAGTAATATTTTATTAAAAATTAAGCAAACGTTGCGTTTAATTGTTTAAGTTTAAATTCGGTTGTTTAAATACTTATAAAATGACTTTTTCGAAGTTATAAATATCGTTGCATCATCTCAAGTATTTATAAGTGGTTTCTTAAAAATTTGATATCGTTTAGTTATTAATCCTAATATTTATTTTAGATAAAAAATATAAACTACCATTTATTTTACTAGTATTTTATAAAAGATAACTCCTATAATTAAATAGGACTTTTGAAACATAGCGTTTAGTAATTCTTCAAATAAACACTAGTTGTTTAATAATTTTGCTAATAAGAAAATATAACGAAATGAAGAAACGTTAAGAAATTAATACGCGAGTTCAGGCTAATTTTGAGGATTGATAACTAGGGTTTTTAATAAAACTCGTAGAATTATACAGAGTTGTGACAATTTAGAAGCTCCGATTTGTAGGTGACGGAGTCATAAGCAACGACTACAAGTAGGATGTTTTCACAGGAAAAGAGGATCTTGTTGAATTGGAGGATTGGATCGTGGAAATGGATAAGATCCTCGAGTCGGTAGAGTGCCCTGATGAACGAAAAGTTAACTGTGCGACCTTCTATTTGAAGAGTGAAGCCACCTCTGGTGGAGAAATGCCCGAGAAACCCTGTTGGC
The DNA here is from genome assembly GCA_023055425.1 of Linanthus parryae. Lineage (NCBI taxonomy): Eukaryota > Viridiplantae > Streptophyta > Magnoliopsida > Ericales > Polemoniaceae > Linanthus > Linanthus parryae. Next base: position 4,033,848 of record JALGPY010000015.1, read on the forward strand.
CAAACCCAATTTCCATTGGGAAGCCCTTCAAGCTGCTCCCCGATCGCGTTTCTACCCTCATCATGTGAAGAGGAGCAAGGAAATGGAATTCCAGAACCTGCAGCAGGGAAATGACTCTGTCACTGAGTATTTCCGAAAATTCACGGAGTTGACGCGATTTGTTGGAAACATGGTGCTTGATGAAGACTCCAAGATTTCTCGATTTATCGGAGGACTTCATGAAAGGCTACAAGAGTCTCTTCTGAGCCGAACGTATTCCACTCTCCACGAAGCCTACGACAGAGCTACTGACATCTGGTGAGTCCGTGTCTCTCAAGATGAGAAACACAAGATCAAAGAGGCAGGAGGAAACAACAACAACTTTGCTAAGGCCAATCAGAGGTTCAAGCCTAACAATGGAGGAGGCAACCAGGGGCAGCATCGTGGCAATCAGCAGAACGCTGGAGTTCAGCAAATCCGCCGTTATTATTGCAAGAAGTGCCCACAAAACCACCCAGGCGAGGATTGTGATGGCAACATAGTTACTTGAAACAACTGCGGTAAGAGGGGTCATCGGGCTTACGAATGTCGCTCGCAGCCAGCCAGGAACCAGCAAACAACCCAAGGCGGAAATTTTGGAAGGCCACAGCAAAACAACTACCAGGGCAACCGCCAGCAGAACGGGGGAAATTTTGGGCGCAACCAGCAGTTTGGGAATCAGCAGAATGGGAATCGTGACAACCAAAAAAACGGAGGCAATGGTTACGGGAGGCAGCAGAACTATAATGGGGGCAATGTAGGGCAGAATGGAGGCCAACCCAGGACTGGAAAAAATAATGCTAGATATGGGAATAACAACAACAATGGAGCAGGAGGTCAGAATGGAAATGTGGGAAGGATAGCTGTACTGACAAGGACTGAAGCAGAAGTTTCTCATGGAGTTGTGACGGGTACTTTCCTTGTCCTTGAGCAACCGGCTTTCGTTTGTTTGATTCGGGTGCATCTTATTCCTTCATATCATCTTTGCTGAAAAATTTGGTTTGCATAAGTCCCCTAGCATATCCGTTCCTGTAGCAACACCTAATGGCCACGTAACTGTCTGTGACACCGTATTTGAAGGAGTAGAATTGAAGATCCTAACAAGTACTTACCCGCCAACCTAAAAAAAGTTTGACCTAGGGGGCATAGATGTAATCCTAGGAATGGATTGGCTTGGGAAGTATCGGGCGGTTATAGACTGCTATGGTCAAAAGGTTCGACTGAAAGAACCAAAGGGAGAAAGGATCACCTACCGAGGTATCCCCACAGAACCTCGCATTAAACTAGTGTCAGCCCTTACCATAGTCAATCAGGTGAAAAAGGGAAACTCTGCCTTCTTGTGCTTTGTCCAAGATGTAACTAAGAAGGACAGTTGTCTAGAAGAGATACCAGTCGTGAGGGAATTTCCTGATGTATTCCCAGCAGATATTCCGGGAATGCCACCTCAGAGAGAAGTGGAATTTACGATAGATTTGACACCTGGAACTGCACCTATTTCAAAGGCGCCGTATAGGATGGCACCTGCCGAATTAAAGGAGTTGAAGAACCAGATACAAGAACTTCTGGATAAGGGGTACATAAGACCCAGTGTGTCACCTTGGGGAACACCAGTGTTATTCGTCAAGAAGAAAGACGGGAGTTTACGGTTATGCATTGATTACCGGGAACTGAACAATGCTACCATTAAGAATAACTATCCACTACCCCGGATCGATGACTTGTTCGATCAATTACAAGGGGCTAGTGTTTTTTCTAAGATCGATTTCAGGTCCGGATATCATCAACTTCGTGTAGCCGAGAAAGATATCCCAAAGACTGCCTTTAGTACAAGGTATGGTCACTACGAGTTCACAGTGATGCCGTTTGGTTTGACCAACGCTCCAGCAGTATTCATGGACTTGATGAACCGGGTGATGAAGCCATTCCTGGACCAGTTTGTAGTCGTTTTTAATGATGACATCCTGGTGTACTCAAAGAACGAGAAGGATCATGAAAAACACCTCCGAGAAGTATTGCAAACGTTGAGGCAGGAGCGACTGTATGCCAAGCTGTCGAAGTGTGAATTTTGGCAGGATCGTGTTCCATTTCTAGGCCCTATCATTTCCAAGGAAGGAATAGCTGTGGCCCAGCAAAGACCTCAGCAGTCAAGGATTGGCCTACACCGAGGAATGTGTCGGAAATCCAAAGTTTCCTTGGATTAGCAGGATACTACCGACGTTTTGTAAAGGATTTCTCCAAAATTGCTAGGCCACTGACTACGCTGACAAAGAAGGCGGTGAAGTATCACTGGGACGATAGCTGTGAAGAAGCGTTCCAAACTTTGAAGGAAAAGCTAACTACATCACCAGTATTAGCTTTACCAAACGAGTCTGGTGAATTTGAGGTGTATAGTGATGCATCTAAGAAGGGACTGGGATGCGTGCTGATGCAAGACCGAAGGGTGATTGCCTACGCGTCAAGGCAATTGAAACCTCATGAGGAAAACTATGCCACTCATGACCTGGAATTGGCAGCAATAGTCTTCGCGCTGAAATTATGGAGACATCATCTTTACGGAGCCGTGTGAAAGCTTTACACGGATCATCGAAGCCTGAAATACATCTTCACCTGGAAATTATCAAGGATTATGATTTACGCATTCAGTACCACGAAGGGAAAGCCAATGTGGTCGCTGACGCGCTAAGTCGTAAGTCAAGCCATGCAGTGAACGCTATGGTATTCCTGGCGGATCGGTTATGCCACGAGTTCAGAAAACTCGACATCGAAGTGGTGGAGCAAGGAACAGTGCAGAAAATGTTTGGAAGCATGACAGCTTTACTAGATTTCTTTGAGGAGATAAGGATCAATCAAGCTGGAGACGTGAAGCTCGAAAGAATCAAGAAGAAGATTGCAGCAGGAAAAGCCAAAGAATTCCAGATTCACGAAGACGGAAGCATTCTCTACAAAGGAAGGTGGTGTGTACCACAAAAGTGTGCAGAAACCAAGCAGAAGTTGATGTAAGAAGCGCACAACACACCGTATTCAGTCCATCCTGGAGGCGATAAGCTTTACAAGGACTTGAAGAAGACGTTCTCGTGGCCAAACATGAAGAAGGAAGTAGCGGAATTTGTGGCCAGATGCTTAACATGCCAGAAGGTGAAGTTCGAGCATAAGAGGATGGGACGTCTACTCCAACCACTAGATATCCCAGTTTGGAAATGGGACTCCATCTCGATTGATTTTGTCACAACCTTACCGACATCAAAGAACGGGCTGAATTAGATATGGGTAGTTGTAGACAGACTAACCAAGAATGCAAGATTTATCCCGATGAAAGACACATGGGGTATGGAGCAGAGAGCGGATGCTTACATTAGAAAAATCTTAAGGTATCATGGGGTTCCAAGTTCGATAATCTCGGAAAAAGATCCTAACTTCCTCTCTCATTTCTGGAGGGCGCTCCAAGAAGCATTGGGAACTCAACTGAAGTTTAGTACAACTTTCCAACCAGCCACAGATGGGCAAACGGAAAGGACCATCCAAAAACTGGAAGATATGTTGAGATCCTGTGTTATGGATTTCCAAGGCTCGTGGGTTGACAAACTTCCGTTAATTGAGTTTTCCTATAACAACAGCTATCACGCCAGCATCCGTATGGCACCGTACGAGGCCCTATATGGAAGGAAATGCCGATCGTCGCTTTGTTGGAGTGACATTAGTGAAACGGTAGTTAGTGGACCACAAATGATTGAAGACATGACGAACCAGGTACGACTCATCCAACAACGTATGAAAGCAGCTCAAGATAGGCAAAAGTCATACGCGGATCAAAAGGGAAGACCGTTGGAATTCCAAGTGGGAGAAAAAGCATTTCTACGGGTTTCACCTACTAAGGGAGTGACCAGGTTCAATCTAAAAGGTTAGTTGAGTCCCAAGTTTATTGGCCCATATGTGGTTATAGAAAGAATTGGTGAAGTTGCGTATCGACTGGATTTTCCATCAAATTTGGGGCGTGTACACAATGTTTTCCACGTATCGCAGTTGAAGAAATACGTACCGGACCTGTCCCATGTGTTGAATCTTGAACCGGTTGATTTCGACCCGTCCCTAACCTACGAGGAGCAACCTATCAAGATACTAGACACCAAGACAAGAGACACGCGTACCAAGAGTGTCAGACTGGTCAAAGTCCTTTGGTCCAACCATCAAACTGAGGAAGCGACTTGGGAAGCTGAAGAAGAGATGAGGAAAAAGTATCCACACTTATTTCATGAGGTACGTTGAGTTCCGGGGACGTCACTCTCTAAGGGGGAGAGGACGCAACCCTTTTTCTAGTACCATTACACGTTCGTACCCTTATCACATAGTTAACCCTGACCTTTAGTAACCAAATGGAACTATAATCACATACGTAAGATAGACCTGAATACGGCTTTACATGATACAATATTTTTTGCATTGCATGCATTAGATAGTAACTACCTGCTATCACTTGCTATGTGAAAATTCATGCCTGCTATGTGATCGCGACTGTGATCGTTAGTTGCTTATTAGAAAGCTTCAACATCAAAAGTATTGGGTTGATTTTAGCTTCGAGGTAAAAGTTTTAGCTTCAAGAGCATTTGAATGAATTAGCTTCGAGGAAGAAGTTTTAATATCAGGAATATTTGGATTGTTTAAGCTTCGAGGACGAAGGTCTGTTTAAGGGGGAGAGAATGTAATACCCCGTAAAATTGACAAGGGAAAAATAGTATTTAAAGAGATGTATATATAATTTAATTTCGGAAAAATAAAGTCGCTTAAATTATAATATTTTACAGACAAGAAATACTCGTAAGATTTTTGAAGATATTAAGTTAGTATTCGTAGGTGAATATGCGATGTTTTATTTATCTTTATTGTTTTACCTTTCACGCGTGTACGACCACTGCGAAGTTAGTGTGTGAAAAAACACCCAATCACCCTAAAACTTGCTGTGTCAACAACACCTTATAACTCCTCCTAACTTCATCTTCTACTCCTTCTTATCTCCTTCGGAGATTTTTCTCACGGCCACCAACAATCACTATCACCGCCTCCATCATCATCATTCCTCCCTCCTTTTTGTCCCCCTATATATTGAGTCATCACTAGCAATCATCACCACCTGCATATTTATCTTCTCTTCACCTTCATCCCCGTCTTCATCTTCTTCCCGTCGCCACCACCATCACCACCACCGAGAGCATCACCAACACCACCCACCCCCTTCTTCTCAATCCCCTGTTTCTCTCTCTCTTTCTTGCTCTCTGTCTTGAACAGAGACTCGAACACAGCAGCAGCAGCAGTAGTGGTTGGAACCACCACCACCACCGCTGATTTCTGGCGAGAAACCCGACAGACCACCGAAAGACCACCACCTCCGTTTTCTCCCACTCTCTGTTTTTCTCTACACCCATCTCCTTCGCGACCATAACAGAGAAATAGAGAGAGAGAGATAGCAGTAGCAGTAGCTGCTCAAAACAGAGCACCACCGCTACCGCCGTCGGCCACCATTAAAGCCGACGGAGCTTTCGGGAAAGCTCCACCATCACCTCTTCTTCTTTTCTTCCTTTATCTCTCTCGAATACTCTCTCCCCTATTCCTAATTCAGTAGCATACCCTGAAGAAGAAGAAGAAGAAACAGAGGAAGAAGTAACTCCAGGGGCAACCCCGACGCCGAACCACCATGAAATCCGGCGACTTTTGAGCCGACGGATTCGGGGGTACCCACCTCTCGAAACCTTTCCTCTCACCATCTGGAAGCTAGAGGAGACCTTAGGCAAGCTCGGACGAAGCCCAGACTGCCGGAAACATCCCTGTCGAGCTCCACCTCCGTCGCCGTCGTTCGGTCATCCGACCCGCTTCGTTTCTTGATCGATTCCGGCCATTCTTGGTCTAGGTATGCTCTAAATCTCGCCGTGATTCCATTTAAACAATCAAAATCGTATCTTGTATGCTCGATTCCATGTTTAGCTTGATTAATTTGATGATCATGTTAAGGGGGGGGGGGTGAAAGTGTCTTTTCCCTAAATTTATTATAGCATGATAATCATATAAAGGGGGTAGCTGTTTGTATATGTGAGAACTTAGTGGGTAGTTAGTTCATGTTAAATAAACTGCCATGTGAGTAGGATGGGGGATCCTGCTGTCTTTTGACATAACTTGTGGGGATTTAAGTGTAGTTTATATAAACGTTATATATATATATACGTAAAAATAAAAATGTTATTTTTGGATTAAAATTTTATCTGAAAATAATAGTTTTTGTCCCCACCCTGGAAAAGTGATTCGGGTAACGAAATAGTATACAAGTCGCTCGTTAAAAATTAAACGAGTAATATTTTATTAAAAATTAAGCAAACGTTGCGTTTAATTGTTTAACTTTAAATTCGGTTGTTTAAATACTTATTGTAGATAGTGCTTTCTGAGCTGACAGATCTTGGCCACGTGGCAGCCATCTAGCACACCATATTGTGCTCCACACACACTGGATCACCAGCCGAGCTGATCCATGTGGGGGCTGCGAGACAGAGCCCTCGCATACCACTGCACGGGACTTGTAGGGACTTAGTGGTTTGGAGGCTAGAGTAAGCCCTGTCGCGTGCGAGCCAAGCCCGCGCGCGACCTTAAGTAACTGCTTTGAGAGATTTATGGCACGAGCTCCATAAACCCGGTCAATCCGGTCAAACCCGGTCAACCTCGTAACGGTTCCGGTATTCGCGCATAACGTGCTGTAACGGTCCCTATATATGAGGACGAACGTGTCGTTGTGGTTAAGCTAATTAAGCCGCCATTAATGGGCGCATTAACCACACTACAACGGTCACGTTCCCTGCTATATATAGGACGTTAACCTTTCCATACAAAGGAGAACACACTAGCCATACGCGGAAGCTCTGCCAAACCTCTGTCTCTCTCTCAGACATTACTACTGCCTTACTCTCTCCCTACACACAACCCAACTCTTCCTGTGCCATCTCTGATCCTCTACATACGGTGTACACGGAGGTCTCCCCGCCGGAATCTCTTGTGCACATTTTGGTGAACCCGACGTGAACTTACCAACAAAAGCAACCATGTCTCAGGAGGATGATATCAGCAACAGATCGCCTTCCACCGAAACTGCCTCGGGAGAGGAGACCCGCCGTACTCCTACGACTCCCGGCGAGGCACCGACGCTAGAATCCTTGGACGCCACTGTCCAAAGTCTGGCGAAAGCTCTCAAAGCTCAGTCTGCGCAGCTAGAACGGATCCTGGCCGTTCTGGGCACCCTCGCGCCAAACCCTTCCTCGGCCACCGCCGTCCCTCAAGGAGGAGGAACCCCTACTGCTCCAGGGCTGGGAGTGTCGACCACACCTCCCAACCCTAATCTGCAGACTCCACCGGCGACTACGCAGCTGCCTTCAATTCAGGGGTCAACGGCTCAGATGTTGCCCCTCACTGCTCATACTCCCCAGCCTCCGGCTTTGGTACCTAATTCGGCGTCGCAGTATCCCTTGCCTCCGTCAACGGCGATCTGGGGCAATGCGAGCAGCCAATACGTTCCCAATCCTCCGGCGGCGTATGTATCGCCTCCGCCTGCGGCAACCCCTCCTTCTGCTACTGAGGGAAGCATTCCAGAGTGCACGACGTCTCTGCAGAAGCGCATGGACACTATTCTGGCTCACCAATCATTCGCGGATACTATCATCCCGAAGCTAGACAACGATCCACCCATCCCGCGGGAGATCTATCTCATGCCTAACCCGGTGGGGTACAAGGCTCCTAAATGGGACAAGTTCGAGGACGTCAACGGGAACGCTCATGAGCATGTCATGCGTTTCATTGATGTCATGGGACCATACGGAGCCGATCCCAAATTGCTAATGCGAGAATTCCCAAAGTCCTTGGGAAACGTAGCGTACAAGTGGTACCGGACGTTGGAGGCCGGATCCGTGAAGACTTGGGACGACATGGTCCAGAAGTTCTATACCAAGTTCTTCCAGATGGAGGAAAAGGTGACAATGATCCACCTCTCGCGGATGTATCAGAAGCGCGAGGAGGACGGGATTACTTTCATCAAGAAGTTCAGGGCGAAGTCCTTGGAATGCAAAGATCCAATGCTCGAAGGCCGGCTTGTAGAAATATGCCTGCAGTGTATGCGAGATGAATACAAAGGTATGCTCATCAACCTGCAAACACCTACGTTTTCAAAGCTTATCGAGTGCACGAAGAACATCGAGCCTATAGTGGAGAGACAGAAAAAGAAGAACGCCCCGGAGCGATCTTCAAGCGGAACTACCTACAAAATTGGGAGATTCAGTTACAAGAGGGGACGCGAAGCTGAAGTCAATACAGTTTCACCCCAGAAGCAGGCGAAGGTTGTGAACTTCGACGTACCACCTCTGCCATGTTCGGTGGAGGAGGCAAGCGACCTCTGTAGACAATGGCGCAAGGACGGTGTCCTACCGCCGCTCGAAAAGGTACCCTCCAAGGAGATGGTGAGGGACCCGAAGTGGTGCGAGTACCACGGCAAGGTCATGCATCCCACAGTGGAATGTAAGAAGCTCAGGATTGTATTCAATCAGAAGATGAAGAACGGCGAGCTGATCGTCAGCGATCACAGGAAGGATGTGCGCAACAATCCACTTCCTGCCCATGCGGAGCAAGACTCGAAATGGAAAGAGGTCGCTATGATCTCGATTGTGGACTTAGAAGAAGTCGCAGAGGATGGTCTGCCCATCATTGCCAAAGTCCATGAGGACGAGGACTACAGCGTAGACACAGAGGATGAGCGTGCCGACCGGATGAAGGGGTCGCACGGCTTCAGCAGATTCTTCGACGAGATGAACTTCTCAGAGAAGTGCCGGACAGAAATGACGAAAGCGATCTTGAGGATAGCAGAGGACTACGAGGAGGATCTTGTAGTCTCCAACGGGAAAGTCATCAGGGCGTCTCGCTCTACAGAAAAGATTATGACCTTTTCTGCCAGCGACAAAAAGACAGATGCGAGCCACCAGAGGCCTCTGTATGTGACAGCCATCATCAATGGTGTCGAGTTCAAACGAGCATTTGTAGACAGAGGAGCAGCGGTCAATGTCGTTTCGCTCCACACACTGAAGCTAGCAGGGATCCCCGAGCACAAGATTGTCAGGCGTCCATCTCCGCTGATGGGATTTGGAAGCGACTCTAGAATGACGATCGGATGGATCCGCCTGGGCGTTCAGATTGGTAAAATCAAGTGCTCAGCGAAGTTCTATGTCATAGATGCGAACACTACGTATCACATGATCATAGGTCGAGCCTGGATTCATCGCTTTGACGCGGTCCCTTCAACAGCTCACCAGGTCATGAAAGCTATCTGGAACGATAGAATAGTCGAGATACCCGCTTCAACAAATCCATTTAATCTGGACGAAGCACATCTCAGCGAGGCGGTGTGGTTCACCGAGATGGCGGACGAGCAAACACCGGGACCTTTCAACCCTACTCCTTTACCTCTGTGGGAGGATATCAAGGATCAGTCACCGGCGGGAGTAACGGTGACAAGGGAAGATGCCAAGGAAAAGCCGCCCACACACGAGGAGGCGCCACGAATCGTGTATCAGCGAAAGAGTGTGTACACGCTGAAGCGAATTGCAAAGCATGACCCCGAAGGCAAGGAGATAGAGAGCTTCTACGCCAATGGGAAGAAGTGCTATCGCATATGAAGGTGCGCGGGGATGTCCTCACATGGGCTTGGGGATATCCCTGGGCAAATCAACCAAATCGGGCAGATTGCGGTAACGGAAGAGCCAATGCAGAGCACTCCAGACGAGAAGCTCAAAGAAGCACCTGAATGCATGGAAGATAGGCCCAGACCACAAAAGCAAGAGCTAAAGGAAGTGTTCCTCAGCCCGAACGAGGAAAAGAAAAGGCCAGTCTTTCTAAGTGCGGACCTCACAAGCGAGGAGGAGCAAGGACTGCTACAACTCCTAACTGAATACAAGGATGTGTTCGCATGGGAGTATGATGAGATGCCAGGTCTGGATACAAGCATCACTATGCACCGTTTAGACATCATCCCAGGGTCTAAGCCGGTAAAGCAGAGCACAAGAAGCTTCAGGCCGGAGCTTAACGTGAAGATCAAACAGGAGATTGTCAAACTCCTGGATGCCAAGTTCATAGAGCCGAATCACCATCCCACATGGCTGGCCAACATCGTGCCAGTGGTAAAGAAGAACGGACAGCTTCGCATCTGTGTGGACTTCCGGGATCTCAATCGTTTCTGCCCAAAGGACGATTTTCCACTGCCCAACATCGATTTGCTTATCGATTCAACAGCGGGCCATCGCATGTTCAGTTTCATGGACGGCTTCAGCGGGTACAACCAGATCAAGATGGATCCTGAAGACGCGCGGAAGACTGCATTCATCACTCCGCTGGGGGTGTTCAACTACACAGTGATGCCGTTCGGTCTCAAAAACGCGGGTGCGACCTATCAGCGGGCCATGATGGCCCTATTCCACGACATGATGCACAAAGAAGTGGAGTTTTATGTGGATGACCTTGTAGTCAAATCCAAGCAGGAAGCAGATCACCTCGCGGATTTGCGAAAAGTATTCAATAGATGTAGACGCTTTTAACTGAAGATGAATCCTATGAAATGCGCATTCGGGGTAACATCAGGGAAATTCTTGGGATGTGTGGTTCATCGCCAAGGAATCGAGCCTGACCCTGCGAAAGTATCAGCCATCACTGGCATGACGCCGCCCCATAACCAAAGTGCCTTGAAGACATTTTTGGGAAAGCTATCATATCTGCGGAGATTCATCCCAGCGATTGCTGAAATCACCTGCTGTTTTAGTGCCCTTCTCAAGAAAGATGCCGTATACAGCTGGACTCCGGAGCACGAAGCTGCGTTCGAAAAGCTGAAAGACCTGCTGACGTCTTCAAAAATAATGATCGCACCTCAACTGGGATCACCGCTTCTGCTATATCTGACGTCAACAAGGAGGTCCATAGGAGCGCTCTTGGCTCAGGAGTACGAGGGTCAAGAAAGGCCTATCTACTACATCCCTCGCATTGTGCAGCCTGCTGAATCAAGGTACACAGACATCGAACGTCATTGCCTTGCTTTGTTCTTCGTGATAGAAAAGTTGAAACACTACTTTGCGTCGCACAAAGTGGTAGTGGTCACCAAGAGCGATCCCATACGATATCTGCTAACTCACACTACTCCTGGGGGAAGATTGGCGAAATGGTACATGACCATCTCCCAATACGATATCACATGCGTGCGACCGCGAGCGATCAAGTCGCAGGCGGTAGCGGATCTGTTGGCACAGTTCCCCGACAACAGCCACGAGCCCGTGATAGAAGAAGAGCTCGAAGGACCTGAAATCTATGCAATCGACGTGCCCTATTGGACACTTCATTTCGACGGATCGTCAACAAGGAAATGCGGGGGCATTGGGATAGTCTTGACCAAGCCGGATGGAGAGGTCATACAGATGTCCGCCAAGCTCGACTTCGCAGTCACAAACAATGAAGCGGAATATGAGGCTCTCATCGCGGGGCTGCGTGCAGCAAAGGCTTTGGAAGTAAGCAACCTGACGGTTATGGGGGACTCCAAATTAATTGTCAAGCAAGCCTCGGGCGAGTACGGCTTGAAGGAGATAAATCTTCTGTCCTACCGGACTTTGGTACAAAAGCTGGTGCAGCAATTCTGCGATGTGAGGTACGAGCACAAGCCCCGAGCAGACAACAGGCATGCAGATGCTTTGGCCACCTTGGGATCCAAGGTCAGTACAGACAAATGTCCCGCAAGGATCTCCATCGAAGTGCGAACATCGTCGGCATTGACAGAAGATGCGTGCGACGACGAACACATGGATGACACAGACTGGAGAAAAGTAGTCTTACAAGCTATCGCAGAAGGCACAAGCAGTGAAAGCTGGGCACTCACAAAGGGGTATTGCATACATGACAACACCCTTTACTACAAGGGTCCTGGCGGAATACTCATGCGATGCGTCTCCGAGCAAGAGGGACAACTGCTGTTAGAAAAGATTCACCAACATGCTTGCGGAGAAAGTGAGGTGTCAATCTATCGGAAGGCTCAGAGATATGGCATTTACTGGCCAGACATGTCAACAGCCGCGGCCCTGATACAAGGGAAATGCGAGAGTTGCGCACTGATCAAAGATTCTCTACTCATCGCTCTAACTGATGATGAAACGGATTGGAGGAAGCCACTCTTTGACTTTCTCACCCAGGGCATCGTGCCCGAATCGAGAAAAGAAGATGAGAAATTGAAGAGGAAAGCATCTCGATACGTAGTACAAGAAAACCTGCTTTGGCGAAGAGGTCACGAAGGCAACTTGCTGCGATGTCTAGACGGCAGGGAAGCACAAGAAGTCATGGACCTTTCTCATTAGGTGGAACACCAAGGAGGTCCGAAATTATGCAGGAAGCTCCTCTCAATTGGATATTTCTGGCCCACGATGGAGGCTGATTGTCGCACCAAAGTACGACGCTGCCAGGAGTGTCAATTCAAAGGAAACCTAGTGCACGCTCCCGCTGTGGATCTACATGCATTCGGAACGCCATGGCCATTTCACACATGGGCCCTAGACTTCATTGGTCCCATCCGACCAACTTCGCACGGGAATCATGACACGTTCCAACTGCAAGTGCACAGCCGTCGTGTGTAGTAATAAACCGGAAATCCGGGTTGTCGAACCCAAGGGACTTTGTTTAAATTAATTATTATTCTATACCTTATGTGGGCAAGTCGCAAGTTGTATTTTTATCTAATTCTAAGAAATTAAACGCAAAATTCTCAATTAACTAAGTGAAATAATTCACGATTAATAAAGAATGAATTTTTGGAGGTTTTTATCAATACGGGAAAAGCACCGGGAATTCTCTAGGTTCACTAGGTCGATCTAAATTTATGTTTTGATTCGTAAAACAACCACGTGTTATTCAATATTAATCAAGCAATGTTGAACTTACCGAGTTACCAAGCAAATCCACTATACTTAAACTAACTTAAACCGAGTTACCAAGTCTAATTTAGGTTTAAGTATGCATTAAGATTATAATTCTACTTTAACGATCCTAGTTAACGATGCCGAGTTACCAAACATTGATACGACTAGGTGGATTATTCAATTTACCGACTAGTTATCACGGAGTTACCGCGTGAAACTAATTAATTCTATCTCTACGTTAGCTACTCGCAAAGATAATAAGATTAAGAACGTAAATAATCCATAATAATGCATAAACACGAGAGATTAAGCCAAAGCATGCATCACAATCATCAAAACATCAACTTTAGATCAAACCCTAGCTACACCAAACGAGAATTCCCAGCAAAAGGTGTTTAGCTACTCATATTCATAATCAAAACTACGATTATAATGAGTTTAAACATGAAATTCAAGAAAAACGAGAGTTTAGAATTCAAACGAATGATCCAAAAGCTCCTAAGCTCTCTCCTAAGCTTCTTGATCTCCCAAGATGTCTCTAATCCTCCAAAACTACTGAAAAAGACGACCTAAAAGTCTTAAATACGTTCCCATAACAATATTACAAAGTTTGGAAATAATACGGAAAAGCCCCAAAAAATTGCTGCTGACCCACGATCTCTTCGCACGAAGACAGTTGTCTTCGCACGAAGAGTCTTCGTACGAAGACTTCTGCCTCTTCGTGCGAAGGTCTTCTCATTGAGATACTGCAAGTTGTTTTGCGAAGAGAATTTGGCTAACTTGAATTTTGGCTGGTAATTGTCTTCGCACGAAGACAAATGTCTTCGCACGAAGACACTGTGTTCCAGCCCTCTTCTTGCTTCCTTTGACTTTTCTCTTCTCTTCTTTGACTCCCTTCTTCCATTCTTTCTTCCTTTGACTTTCTTTGACTTTCTTTGACCTTTCTCTTCTGTTTGACTTTCCTTTGACTTTCCATTGACTTCCTTTGACTTTTGACTCTCCTCTTGACTTGTCTTTGAGTTCCTCGTTTCCGAAGTTCGCTTCCAAATCCCGCACGATCATCCAAGCCCTGTTTTCCTGCGAATCACAACACGAAAACACAACCCGCGATCATATCACAATAAAAAGCTCGAAAATCTAAAGAAACGCCCGGATTCAACAAGTTTCGCACATGAACTCATATTTTCGCATTTACGCTCAATTTACTCAAAAGACGACAAATTCTCCATTATAAGCACGCAAAACGTAGAAATAAAAGGCATAAAATAACTCCGAAAACGGAGTTATCAACTACCCCCACACTACCTTTTGCTCGTCCCGAGCAAATCTCCCAAGTCAATTCCATCTCTCTCAAGTCAAAGCTTCTTTCGCTTTTCCGCAATTCATCCAACTTTGCATACTACCAATTACTCATTGCATACTTCCCTACGCCAATTGCATACTATCACCTCACATTGCATACAATACCAAGAACACTTGCATACTAATCCGAGTAGAACCATTCACCAACCATCCTTCCTACTAGTCGACACGACTCGATTATACACAATGCACCTATATGCAAATGCAATATTCACAATGCAAGTATTGAAATACAATTTTTTCTTTTCTTTTGCGAGATTGGGCAATCTCCATTAGCTTAAACCGATTCACACGAAGCGATGAGAAATCTAGACACAAGGAATGATTCGAAATCAAATTCGTCAACATGAATTCCCCCTAGCTAGTATAGAGAACCTAACTTTACTAAGTACAAGAATGCAATACCTTTTCATGTGTGCCACAAAATAAAAGGCTACGCTAGGCTAAGCCACGTTCAAGGTCCGAGCTCCTAATCCGCTAACGGGTTTAAAATGATGAGGCTTTAGGGACAAATAGGATAAGAATCAAATACACGTCCTAAAGCGTCACATTCTCACAAATACCATAGCTCACACACCCTCACAAAAATGATGGAAACCAAGCCCGAAACTCACCATCTCCGGCCCTCGATCCCCTCAAACCCCGGTACAATTACGATCTCCGCGGCCATCGTCATGAATGATGCATAAGCCAAAATTTCTCGTTCGTGAACTAGTCGCTTCTCCACTCGTTCTTCCACAAAGCTTCTCATTCTTCCTTTATTCATCTCTCCTTTTTTTCTCTCTTTTCTTTTTTTTTTTTTTGTTTTTTTTTTTTTTTTTTTTTTTTTTATTTTTTTTACTATATCTCTCAAAATCTGCACAATTTCTTCAATGTCTTTTCCCGAGTGGTCTTCCAAGTGCCAAGCTATCATATAATCGTAAGGAGAGACACTATCAAAATCACGTATAAATCACAAATCAAAGTCTCTCCCAATCTCAATGAAATCCTCGGTGTAAATCATCAAAGCCGCTAACATAAAAGAGTATGTGTGGGGATGGAGTCGTCGCAAACGCAATCTCGATGTCCGAAGTCAAATGTCGACACCCCCACACTCGAATGTAATCCTGTCCCCTCTCACGTAGTCGATCAAATGTCTGTCTCGTGCCTAATCCAACCAAACCTCCTACACCATGATGAGTAAGATCCGGTACCTAGCACGATCCACCTATTAAATTCCCCCAACCCAAGTTTCGTGTGTATTAGATGTACACACTCACGGCTCTCCTCACTTGTGTCCATGTTGTAATGCCATGGAACACCGCCACACCGAAGTGCGCAAGCCTACTCTCACTCACCCTCGCATTCCCCTCGAAGATCACAAATGAAGTGCATGCGATATGTAAGACTCACACAAATATAGCATGAAGTACTCCCTCATCGAACCCCCTCAACTACAACACCCTCGTGACGCACTAAAGTGGTGATTCTAACCAATCAATGCTGAAGGCCAAGAATCGTCACCCTAAGTCCAAAGGTTGTCAAAGAATCCATGGTTCAAATACGGGTTTGCTAGTGGTCCTACAAGGTAAGTTCTAGAAGCAGTGAGTGCTCTAATACACACCTCGCACAGCTGTTCTGTGTGCCACTACGAGGCGGGTTGGCGACTACCTAAGACGTACACAAGAACGTTCGGCTTGTTTAGCTCACACCTAGCTCAACTCTTGTAAGAAAATTAGGCACACACTTTAAATTTGAAAGAATTAAATTCGTGTGTAAAATAGGCACGCATTCCCGTAAAGAGAGTTTCTCTATACTTACTAAGGGACTCTCACATTGTCACTCTCGATCGCAATTCACGCCCTATGCCTAAAAGTCTCACGCCTCTCGATTTTACCGAATTTTCAGCTTTTTTCAATTGCCCTCTCTCAAATTTTTAATTTTGTTTTGGATTTTTCACATTTTTAGTTTTTTTTTTTTTTTTTTTTTTAATTTATACCTACACTATATGCAAGGCCAACTCGATTAACGACTCAACAATGGTAGGTTGACTCAAAATACCAAAACGTGCAAAAAGATGAATAACAAAAAGAAAAATAAGGACATAACCAAAAACATCTAACTATATGCAGACACTGGCGATGCAAAGACACGACACTGACTAGTAACAAGGATTCTACCACCCCCACACTAGAATGCATCGTTGTCCTCAACGATAACACGAGGACTCAACAATTCTAGAATGAGGGTACACTCCACTACTCGTCATCTTCCTCATCCTCATCACCTTCCTCCTCATCTTCTTCTTCTTCCTCATCCTCACTCGGCGGAACCTCATATTCAAAGTCATCCTCCTGAAACCACGGATCCGCCGTCGGGACTGGTGGAACAAACTCCCCCGGTGCCTGACCACTAGACTGTATAACCCACTGGCCAACCATCTGGATTAAATCCCCCAGCTTCGCCTGATTGTCCCGAGTGTGGGCAAACTGGCGTCTTCTCTCAAGTCTATCCCGGGCCATCTCCTCTCTCAGGTGGTCGTAGGCAACCTGGTTGTCAAACCTAGAGGTGTTCATCCTCCTACCCTTTCCCTTCTTCCTCGCTGTCTCATCAAACCTATGCCACTTCCTAGCCGTAAACGGTTTCAAGTCCATATCTCTCCCTATGACTACCTCAGCAGTTTTGGCCAGGTGAGTGATCAAGCAGGTATGACCGGGGCCCAATTTGTTTGTCCTAGACACCCTCTCAAGACAGTTTTCCCAAATCAGTTTGGGGATATCAATTCTAACCCCGGTGTAAAGACAAAGGGCCCAAACAGAGAGGCGGAAAGTATAACTAGGGTTTCGTGTGATTCCCAAAACCCAGTTTTCTAGCACTTCACAACACCACCTAGCCTCCGGCCTATAAAACCTCTTCTCGGCCTTCCAATAAATCACCTCTCCCTTCCTGTCCCATGGATCAACCCCCTTCGCAAAACAAAAAGCATTTAGACGAGACCAAAGGTTCTCACTACGAAGAACCGTCTCTAACCCACAACCATCTTTCAAAGCGGGGAAACCCATGGCGAGAGCGATAGTCTCTGGCGTGAAGACTATCCACTCGTTCCGACAGTAAACGAGACGAGGGTCTTGACTCTCACCGTCCTTTGCATAACGCAAATTGAACAAAAACTCTCTCGTAATGTGTGAACTAGACTGCCCTACTAGTTTAAACCAATTTTCAAGCTTCTCGCGCTCATAAATTTCCTTGATTGCTTGAGGCATGTCCTCGTGCAAAGGAAAGGCTTTCTCGGGCTGCCCGTTCTTAGTCAAATACGTATCTCTACGAGAGTCAAGATGGGCCTCGTGGGTGACGAAACGGTAGCTATCATAATAACCTGGCGCAATACTACGCTCTTTCAAATTAGCTTTTGCCTTTCGTCGACCGACAATTCCCGGTTTAGCCGGGAAAGGGGCCGTCAAGATGGCATATTGGGGAGTAGGCGGAATCTCTAATTGAGGATCGCCCGATCCCGATGCTTCTTGCGACGAACCCTCTCCCGTCTTTCTCTTCTTACCACCCGCCATTTAAAATTCAAATCCAAGTAAAACAAGCAATTCAACACTTGTGCACGTGAACAAGAAGTGTAAACGAAACGAAACACGTAGGCACGTAACAAATAGTTCCTAGGACTTTACGCAATCGCCCCCAAATACGCTTCTAAGCGCAACAAATATAACCGGGCTTTTACTCAATGTGCCTAAGACTCGATTATGAAATTGCGAAGTTTAGATAGTACCTACGCGTCCGGAGCAAGTCTTACGGACGCAAAAATTTCCCAATTTGACGAACCCGGACTGATTTTGATGATGCCGGAAAAATTTGTCGAAATCTTGAATTTCTCGCTGCCCCGTACTCCTTGCGTAGTCCCCGTCAATGTTCCCTTCTCGTCCGAAAGGTGAATCAAACTGTAGCTCGTCCAATTTCTCACTTTGCCTTCAAAACCCTAGCTTTCTTCTCCTCTGATTTCTCTCTTGTCTTGCACTCTCTCTCAAAACCACCTATGGAACCTTGTTCTCCTTGGAATCGCGAGCAAAACCCTAGGTAGAATGTTGATTTTGGTGAAGAAACAAGTGAGGGTTGAATCGAGTGTGAGGTGCGGCTATGGTGAGAAGAACTGAGTTGTGAAGATGAAGAATGAAGAATGCAACGTTGCCCCAGCTGATGAAGCTTCAATTCCGTGCCAAAATGTCTAAACAGCCCCTAAAATACAACCCCAATAGCTATTAACCGTGCTGGACAAATCCGTCATTATGCGCGATGTCTTCGTGCGAAGACGTTTCTCTTCGTGCGAAGAGTCTTCGTACGAAGACAAATTGTCTTCGCACGAAGGCCTTCTCAAATAGATACTGAGAGCTGTTATAGGAAGACAATTCAGAGGATCAAAAATTTTTCTAAGTACAATGTCTTCGTACGAAGACAATTGTCTTCATACGAAGACAATTCTGAATTGTGCCAAAAACATCCTTTTTGTCGATTTTTCGCGTCTTCGATCGTGCCTTTGCTTTCCGAAGGATCTCCTCGACCTCGAGACTCCCTTTTCACCTTAAAACACTCCCAAAATCCGGGGAATGTTTTATTTGTCAATTTCACGCGTTCCAAGGCACGTTTTGCATTTCCGGATGTTTTTGGCCTCGTTTTACTTGCTAAAACATCCTTTTTGGCGTAATTTTCTCATCCGGACTCCGATTTGCGCGATCCACCCGTCTACAGAAAGCTCTCGACCACCCCCACACGTTGGCATTGTTCAATTCTCATTTTAGTCTGTCCTTCAAAATTTCACCTCGTAATCCGTGCCGGCGTGCTAGCTTTCTCCGTTCACTAATCAAATTCTTGCGCAAATCAAGACGGGGAGTCCGGGAACATGATCTTCCCCAGGTGCGTGTGTTGAATAGGTGCAGAAATGGCTTCTATCTTCAATTTCTTCACTTCGGATCCCGATACGCGTATTTAGCTGCAAATCCGGACTTTTTACTCTGTTTCGCACGCGCGCATCAAGAAGGGGGATCCGAAATAGGCCTTTCACCTCGTATTCCTGCACATACTCATTGGAAATATTAAATCCACTCTCTCGCACCTCTCAATAACATCAAACCGAATAAAAATTTACAAAACAGTATTAAAATCTATCCTAAAGCAATAAATAGGTTGGGTTGCCTCCCAACAAGCGCTTTGTAATTTAAGGTCGACGGCCCGACCCAGTTACCTCAGAGACTTCTCAAGTTGCGGGAGTTGCATGAAGCCATTCAATGACTCCAATGAAATTCCCGTCCACGTACGGTTTTGCTCGCTGGCCATTCACCTTAAACCTGTTCCCATTCGCATCCTCTACCTCAAGAGATCCCCATGGATAAACTTCAGTAATCGTGTAGGGACCACTCCACCTTGATTTCAATTTCCCTGGGAACAGCTTTAGTCTTGCATTGAAGATCAATACTTTCTGTCCTACCTTGAAGTCTCTCGGGATGATGTGCCTGTCGTGCCACAGTTTTGTCCTCTCCTTATAGATTTTCGCACTTTCATACGCCATCAATCGAAATTCTTCAAGTTCAAGTAGCGCTTGCTTTCTTAGCTCACCGGAGAGCTTAGCGTCCAAATTGATCTTCTTCAAAGCCCAGAACGCCTTGTGCTCAAGTTCCACCGGAAGATGACACGACTTCCCAAACACTAACTGATAGGGAGACATGCCCAAAGGAGTCTTGTAAGCAGTCCTGTACGCCCATAAGCTATCATCTAAATGCAGAGACCAATCCTTGCGTCCCGGGTTGACTGTCTTCTCCAGAATCCCTTTTATCTCTCGGTTAGACACTTCTGCTTGCCCATTCGACTGCGGATGATAGGCCAGTGATATCTTATGCGTCTTTACCCCATATTTGCTCAAGACATTGGCAAAGACTTTATTCACAAAATGCGACCCTTCATCACTGATTATGGCTCTTGGAGTTCCAAACCGCGTAAAAATGCTCTTCCGCACGAATCTCTCTACAGTAGCTCCATCGTTCTTCGGGCAAGCCATTGCCTCCACCCACTTGGTCACATAATCCACAGCTAACAGTATATAAAGATTACCAAGTGAAGACGGGAATGGTCCCATGAAATCGATCCCCCAGACATCAAAAGGCTCTACTTCCAACACGAAATTTTGAGGCATCTCGTTTCGGCTGGAGATATTGCCGGTTCTCTGACATCGATCACATTGTTGCACAAATAGATGAGCATCTTTATGTAAAGTAGGCCAGTAAAATCCACTTTGCAATACCTTTGCCACAGTACGCGCTTTGCCAAAGTGTCCTCCGCAATTCAATTCGTGGCAGTGTCTAAGAATGTCCAAAGTGTCTGGCTCAGCTACGCATCTTCTCAACACATTGTCAGCTCCCAACCTAAACAAATAAGGGTCATCCCAGAAATAGTGTCGTGCATCTGCGAAAAATTTCTTCTTCTGATGGAACGTCATGTCTTTCGGGACAATTTTGAGCGCCTTGAAATTTGCCAAATCCGCAAACCAAGGCACAGCTGCTACCACTACCATAAGCTGTTCGTCTGGAAAATCTTCTCTAATCGGCACATCTTCTTGTTTTTCGTTATCCAGTCGTGACAAATGGTCTGCAACAACGTTCTCTACACCCTTTTTGTCCTTTATCACTATATCAAACTCTTGCATCAGCAACACCCATCGGATCAATCTAGGCTTCGCATCCTTCTTAGCAAGAAGATATTTGAGGGCTGCATGGTCCGTGAAAATAGTCACCTGGGAACCCACCAGATATGGACGAAACTTGTCCAATGCGAAGATAATAGCCAACATCTCTTTCTCCGTGGTGGCATAGTTAACCTGTGCAGTGTTAAGAGTACGACTAGCATAGTAAATAACATGAGCTACCTTGTCTTTCCGCTGTCCCAGCACTGCTCCCACCGCGTAATCGCTGGCATCACACATAAGTTCGAACGGTAAGGTCCAGTCTGGAGTGGCTATAATGGGAGAACTAATCAGCTTCTTCTTGAGCAAATTAAAAGCTGTCTTGCAGTCTTCATTGAAATCAAACACGGCATCTTTCTCAAGCAAACCAGATAAAGGCTTTGTGATTTTTGAAAAATCCTTAATGAAGCGCCGATAGAAACCTGCATGTCCCAAGAAACTCCGTACCCCTTTGACAGACGTAGGGTAAGGAAGCTTCTCAATCACCTCAATCTTCGCCCGGTCTACCTCTAAACCTTTACTGGAGATCTTGTGCCCCAACACTATTCCCTCGGTCACCATGAAATGGCACTTCTCCCAGTTGAGCACTAGGTTGGTGTCAATACATCTGTCTAGTACCCGAGCTAGCTGCTGGAGACAATCTTCGAACCCATCACCATAAAGCGAAAAATCATCCATGAAGACTTCAAAATTTTGCTCCATCATATCTGAGAAGATAGACATCATGCACCTCTGAAACGTAGCTGGGGCATTGCATAGCCCGAATGGCATGCGTCTGAATGCAAACGTCCCATATGGACAAGTAAATGTTGTCTTCTCCTGGTCAGCCGGCTCAATCGCTATCTGATTATACCCAGAATATCCATCCAAAAAGCAGTAGTGTGAATGGTGAGCTAGCCTATCAAGCATCTGGTCCACGAATGGGAGGGGAAAATGATCCTTCAAAGTGGCATCATTGAGTTTGCGGTAATCCATGCAAACTCTCCACCCAGTAACGGTACGTGTGGCAATTTGATCACCTTTTTCCCCTTCCACCACAGTTATACCTCCTTTCTTGGGAACACATTGTACCGGGCTAGTCCACGTGCTGTCGGAAATCGGATAGATGATACCTGCTTCCAACCATTTAAGCACCTCTTTCTTCACC
The DNA here is from genome assembly GCA_023055425.1 of Linanthus parryae. Lineage (NCBI taxonomy): Eukaryota > Viridiplantae > Streptophyta > Magnoliopsida > Ericales > Polemoniaceae > Linanthus > Linanthus parryae. The sequence goes on from JALGPY010000015.1 coordinate 4,056,046, forward strand.
ACCTCCTGCATGTGAGGGTTGAGGCGGCGCTGAAATTGAACTACCGGCTTCTTGTCTTCCATGAGCCTGATCTTATGCTGGCAAACTGTGGGGCTGATCCCCTTAATATCTGCTATTGTCCATCCCATAGCTGCTTTCCTCTTCTGTAGTACCTCGAGAAGCTGCTCCTCCTGTTCCCTGTCCAAACATGCAGATACAATCACAGGTAAAGTATCATTAGATCCCAAGTATAAATATTTCAAATGAGCAGGTAAAGGCTTTAATTCTAAAACAGGAGCAGTAATAAGAGAAGGAGTAAGGATCTTCCTGCTTCCCTCATTAAAGAGGGGTAATGGTGGGCGCCAATGAATATCTAAAGCTTGCTCCTTCTCGCTAGAATCAAATAGAGCCAGCTCCTCATATAGTTGCTCCAACAAAATATCGTCCTCCTCGTCCAGTGTGTATGCCTCCACCCCAAAGCACTGCTCGCTCACCGCATATGCGGGAAACTTCATAGCCTCAAATACATTAAAGGCCACCTTCTCATCGTTGATCTGCATAGTCAGCTCCCCATTGGCCACATCAATGATAGTTCTCCCAGTGGCCAGGAATGGACGGCCCAAAATAAGAGGAACATCCTCGTCGGCCTCCATGTCTAAGATCACAAAATCCGCTGGGAAGATGAGTCCTTCAACTCTCACTAGTACATCCTCTAAAACACCCCTGGGGCGTTTTATTGTGCGATCAGCCATCTGCAAGCACATCCTGGTAGGCTTAGGATCTCCCACACCAAGTTGCTCAAAAACCGATGTAGGCATCAAATTAATACTCGCACCAAGGTCACACAATGCCCTCCCATGAAATGCGTCTCCCAATGTAACAGGAATGATGAAACCGCCCGGATCTTTCATCTTCTTTGGTAGCGCTTTTTGCACGACGGCGCTACACTCCTCATTTAGAGTCACAGTTTCAAAGTCATCCATGCGCCTCCTATTAGAAAGGAGGTCCTTGAGAAATTTAGCATATTTAGGCATTTGTGAGGTTGCCTCCGCGAAAGGTATATTAATGTGCAGTTTCCTGAAGATATCCACAAACTTCTTGAAATGCTTGGCATCCTCTTGGCTCTTCAATCTCTGCGGGTATGGCACTCGCACACTGTATTCCTCCCTAGGCTTCTGTTTCTCATCCGACTTCCTCACCGTGTCCTTTGATTGGGGACTCACGGTAGGCACGGGAATCTCTTCATCCAAAGCTTTCTCGGTGGCCTTAGTCGCCTCGGCTCGCGCGTGGCTAGGATATGGGGGATCCTCAGTAGTGATGCCACTGCGAGTTGTGATGGCATTTAGCTGCTCGTTAGGAGTGATGGTATTTGCTGGAAGCATGCCTGGTGGAAGCTTGACGTTTTGATTGGCGATCTGCCCAATCTGAGTCTCATGGCTTTTTATTGTTGCTTGTATTGAGACAATCGCGCTCTCCATCCTGTCGTGATTGGCTAGAAGCTTTCTCAATAGGGCATTTGTCTCTTGCTCTTCTTTTTGTGGAGCCTGCTGCTGTGGAGCTTGCCTCGCTTGATATGGAACATTGGGTCTCTGTCCGGGTGCATATAATCCACTGTTTGGATTGGCATAGCTGAAGTTGGGATGATTACGGTTGTTGGGATGATAGGTGTTAGGCCATTGCTGCTGTCGCATAAAATTCACATCTTCAACACTGTTATCATATCCCTGGCTTTCATCTGCTAGTAATTCTCCCATGGGCTTCTGAGTTGGAGGGTGCATACCGTGAAATGCTGAAGTCATGGATTCCAACTTTTGTTCCATCGATTCAATCTTATTGACTAAAGATGTATCCCCCGGTTTGGAATACCTACGCGTTTCAGATCGTGTAGTCTCTCTCTTTGACGCATTGTTCAGCAAATCTTGAGCTCGCTGTGCTCCAAGTCCCATAAAATTACCTCCAGCTAGCATATCCAACTGGTCAGCTGTCTCCTTGTCTAATGCAGTGTAGAAATAATGGAAGAGCTTGTGCCATGGCTCTCCATGATTCGGACATCTACGGAGAATTTGGCTGAACTTCCTCCATGCATCTCCCAAAGAGCTGTCTTCATCCTGAGTGAACTTTGCAATCTCTGCCATCTGCTGCGCGACTCTGGATGGTGGTAAATACTTCCTCAAAAACTCATGACAACAATCTGCCCAAGTCACTATGCTACCAGCTGGCAGCTCCATAAGCCACTTCTTGGCTTTTCCAGATAGGGAGAATGGAAATAGTAAAAGCTTAACTGTTTCATCTGGAACTCGCTGATCGTGCAGGGTTGATGTGATTTGCTCAAATACCAGCAGATGGTGATTGGGGTCATCTCCTGGAGCTCCGTTGAATGCACACTCATCACGAACCATGTTGATCATATGTTGGCGCAACTCGAAGTGTTGGGCATTGATCTGGGGCCTGACAATGGTAGGCTGGTAACATGCTGGAGTAGTCCTGAAATAATCCACCATCGGGCGTTCTTCATTCTCAGCATTGTTCTGCCTGTTGTTGTCCCCATTATTACCATTGTTGTTCCCACCGATGTTCGCCACTTGTGCCCCCACACCATGACGTGGTTGTGGATTTGGGGGGGCCATGCGATCCATCCTTGCCTGCATCTCAGCCATTTGAGCTCTCACCTCCTCAGCTTCTGCGGCTCTTCGTGCAGCCTCCTCTACAGCTGCAACTCTAGCTGCTTCCGCATCCTGCAAACCTTTGCGGATCCTCTCATACTCAGCTCTCGTTTCTTCATCCATACCTATTGAGCTTGAATTCCTCTTGTCTCTACGCTGTGCTTTTAATAAGGATTCCGGGTCTTCAAACGTTGGATACAAAGGCTCGTCTCGAGAACGGGTCATGCACCGAGTAAATCAACCTGAAATCACGAAACACGCAAAACGTAGGTGAGTAACGGATATAAACAATAAATTAAAATCCCTAAGGCTAGGAATTATAATTAATTTAGCCGAAGTCCCCGGCAACGGCGCCAAAAACTTGACACGTTCCAACTGCAAGTGCACAGCCGTCGTGTGTAGTAATAAACCGGAAATCCGGGTTGTCGAACCCAAGGGACTTTGTTTAAATTAATTATTATTCTATACCTTATGTGGGCAAGTCGCAAGTTGTATTTTTATCTAATTCTAAGAAATTAAACGCAAAATTCTCAATTAACTAAGTGAAATAATTCACGATTAATAAAGAATGAATTTTTGGAGGTTTTTATCAATACGGGAAAAGCACCGGGAATTCTCTAGGTTCACTAGGTCGATCTAAATTTATGTTTTGATTCGTAAAACAACCACGTGTTATTCAATATTAATCAAGCAATGTTGAACTTACCGAGTTACCAAGCAAATCCACTATACTTAAACTAACTTAAACCGAGTTACCAAGTCTAATTTAGGTTTAAGTATGCATTAAGATTATAATTCTACTTTAACGATCCTAGTTAACGATGCCGAGTTACCAAACATTGATACGACTAGGTGGATTATTCAATTTACCGACTAGTTATCACGGAGTTACCGCGTGAAACTAATTAATTCTATCTCTACGTGAGCTACTCGCAAAGATAATAAGATTAAGAACGTAAATAATCCATAATAATGCATAAACACGAGAGATTAAGCCAAAGCATGCATCACAATCATCAAAACATCAACTTTAGATCAAACCCTAGCTACACCAAACGAGAATTCCCAGCAAAAGGTGTTTAGCTACTCATATTCATAATCAAAACTACGATTATAATGAGTTTAAACATGAAAATCAAGAAAAACGAGAGTTTAGAATTCAAACGAATGATCCAAAAGCTCCTAAGCTCTCTCCTAAGCTTCTTGATCTCCCAAGATGTCTCTAATCCTCCAAAACTACTGAAAAAGACGACCTAAAAGTCTTAAATACGTTCCCATAACAATATTACAAAGTTTGGAAATAATACGGAAAAGCCCCAAAAAATTGCTGCTGACCCACGATCTCTTCGCACGAAGACAGTTGTCTTCGCACGAAGAGTCTTCGTACGAAGACTTCTGCCTCTTCGTGCGAAGGTCTTCTCATTGAGATACTGCAAGTTGTTTTGCGAAGAGAATTTGGCTAACTTGAATTTTGGCTAAGTAATTGTCTTCGCACGAAGACAAATGTCTTCGCACGAAGACACTGTGTTCCAGCCCTCTTCTTGCTTCCTTTGACTTTTCTCTTCTCTTCTTTGACTCCCTTCTTCCATTCTTTCTTCCTTTGACTTTCTTTGACTTTCTTTGACCTTTCTCTTCTGTTTGACTTTCCTTTGACTTTCCATTGACTTCCTTTGACTTTTGACTCTCCTCTTGACTTGTCTTTGAGTTCCTCGTTTCCGAAGTTCGCTTCCAAATCCCGCACGATCATCCAAGCCCTGTTTTCCTGCGAATCACAACACGAAAACACAACCCGCGATCATATCACAATAAAAAGCTCGAAAATCTAAAGAAACGCCCGGATTCAACAAGTTTCGCACATGAACTCATATTTTCGCATTTACGCTCAATTTACTCAAAAGACGACAAATTCTCCATTATAAGCACGCAAAACGTAGAAATAAAAGGCATAAAATAACTCCGAAAACGGAGTTATCAAATCATTTTATTCTCACTGCAACTGAGCTATTTACCAAATGGGTGGAGGCAATACCACTGAAGACGGCAAATGCGCTAGCTGTGGTCAATTTCATCCAAGAAAACATCATATGCAGGTTCGGAATTCCAAACACCATTCTTTCGGATAATGGTACTCCTTTTGTTAATCGCCAGGTGGCTGCGAAGTTGGCAGAGTACAATATCAGGCAAATATGTTCCACCCCTTATTACCCGAAGAGGAACGGGCAAGCCGAAGCGATCAACAAAACGCTGTTGAGGATTTTGAGCAAGATGGTCGCAGATGACCACAAGAAGTGGGCCGACTCTCTAAGTATAGCTCTGTGGGCTTACCGAACTTCTCCAAGGACACCCACGGGGGCCTCACCATTCCTACTATGCTATGGAGCCGAGGCCGTGGTACCTGCGGAGGTGAGAGTCAATTCGGTGAGATTGGCCTTTCACGCACTATACGACAATCAACGCGATCATGATTTAGTCTTGCTGGAGGAAAAGCGAGAACAAGCTAAAAGGACCAACAAGCGGTATCAAGAAAGGATCGCTCGTGCTTACAATAAGACGGTCCAGCGAAGAGATTTCGCAGTTGGAGACTTGGTTCTGCGCGCATCTGACCACTGCATGCGAGAAGCGGCTCACCCAAAGTTCGCAGCCAATTGGGAAGGACCCTTCGAAGTCACAGAAGTCTTTGACAGTGGCTACTGCAGCATACGAAGGTTGCACGGGACAACCTCAACACCGAGTTCAGTCAACATGCGCTGGATTAAGAAGTACTATCCTTGACTTCTCTCATTTCATGCGTTTTATTATAACGTCGCTTAATGTCTTGTATGGCTATGATTTACATAATATCCTCTCCCATATGAGAGAATTGTAATCTCATCTCTCCCATATGAGAAGCATTATAATAAGAGAATTCTCCCAAATGAGAACTTCATATTTCTGGCCATTAATTTTGCTTCATTTAGTTTGTTATTACTGTTGACAATGGGCTATCCGCCACAACAGCAATCTGTGCGAAATGCGATCTTAATTGATCCTCTAAGCCTATCTGTCACGATAGCAGCCCATGCAAATGCGATCTGAATGGATCCTCTAAGCCTATCTGTCACGATAGCAGCCCATGCAAATGCGATCTTAATTGATCCTCTAAGCCTATCTGTCACGATAGCAGCCCATGCAAATGCGATCTTAATTGATCCTCCAAGCCTATCTGTCACGATAGCAGCCTATGCAAATGCGATCTCAATCGATCCTCTAAGCCTATCCAACACGATAGCAGCCTATGCAAGATGATCCTAAGTGATCTTCCTAAGCCTATCTGCCACGATAGCAGCTCACGCGAAAAACGATCTTAATTGATCTTCTAAAGCCTATCTGCCATGATAGCAGCTCACGCGAAAGACGATCTTAATTGATCTTCTAAAGCCTATCTGCCATGATAGCAACTCATGCGAAAAACGATCTTAATTGATCTTCCAAAACCTATCTGCCACGCTAGCAACATATGCGTAACGTGATCGTAAAACGATCTTCCAAGCCTATCTGCCGTGATAGCAGCATTATACAAATGCGATTTAAAAATTCGCCCTTAAGACTATCTATTGCGATAGCAATATTGTGCAAAATGATCTTAATTGATCTAGAAAGGTCTATCTGATGAGATGATACCTGCACTTACATCTTAAAGCCCATCTGCTAAGATGGCACAATTGCGCAAATACGATCTCAAACGATCTAATAAAACATCTGCGAATTTATACGGCAGATAGCAAATGCGAAACATGTATATAGCATTATGCAAGGCGAAATATGCCGATACGCATGCGAAATTGTATTTTGTTGCAACGACACAGCAAATAATACAAAAGCTATTTATCATTATGAGTCAAAAAGGCTTACAATTTATCTGTCTAGATAGCAGCTTACAAGCGAAAAAGCTCAAATCTAACTACGCAGCCAACATGGCTTACAATGCATTCGAAAAGTAACTGACAAGCCAGCAGTGACACACCGAGGGAATCCGAACTGAGAAAGGATGAACCCAACGGTCCTAACACCGGCTATGCGATACACAGATCTGCGGCCAAAGATCTGTAGCAAGTGGGATGCTTCTGCGAAGAGATCAACTCGTCATTCGCTACGTCCCTAGCAGCAAGATCTGGGTGACGGTATGTCCAAGACCCCAGGAGCCGACAAAGGCCTCTGTCTGATCAAGATATGTACCAGAGGAACCACCTGTTCCGGCATATGCCGTCGTGCAAAACAGGGGAAGCAGTCATTCCTCTAGTGATGGGTTCCTTGTCATGATTGACAAGGGCATTGACGAGCCTACTGAGTTCAAGAACGAAGAGGCAAGAAATCCTCCTCCAGGGATGCTGGAGGAGAATTCCGCCGTTCATTACGAGACGGTAGCACGGTCACTACGGCGCTGCAGCGTCGAATCGCGCAATCACAGGACAAGCTGACGTCACGCCTAAAACCCTAAAGGCCAGACGACACGAATCTAGGGGTTTTAGGTCATAATGGCACGCACGGGGGCTGAACTTACCCGTATTTGAATTGGTGCGTGGCAGCGACGCGTATGTTGGTTTCCGCGCATGGAAGTCTATACAGCTATGAGTCTTCACGCGCAGAAAGGGGGCTAATGTAGATAGTGCTTTCTGAGCTGACAGATCTTGGCCACGTGGCAGCCATCTAGCACACCATATTGTGCTCCACACACACTGGATCACCAGCCGAGCTGATCCATGTGGGGGCTGCGAGACAGAGCCCTCGCATACCACTGCACGGGACTTGTAGGGACTTAGACCGTTGTGGTTAAGCTAATTAAGCCGCCATTAATGGGCGCATTAACCACACTACAACGGTCACGTTCCCTGCTATATATAGGACGTTAACCTTTCCATACAAAGGAGAACACACTAGCCATACGCGGAAGCTCTGCCAAACCTCTGTCTCTCTCTCAGACATTACTACTGCCTTACTCTCTCCCTACACACAACCCAACTCTTCCTGTGCCATCTCTGATCCTCTACATACGGTGTACACGGAGGTCTCCCCGCCGGAATCTCTTGTGCACACTTATAAAATGACTTTTTCGAAGTTATAAATATCGTTGCATCATCTCAAGTATTTATAAGTGGTTTTCTTGAAAATTCGATATCATTTAGTTGTTAATTCTAATATTTATTTTAGATAAAAAATATAAACTACCATTTATTTTACTAGTATTTTATAAAAGATAACTCCTATAATTAAATAGGACTTTTGAAACATAGCATTTAGTAATTCTTTAAATAAACACTCGTTGTTTAATAATTTTGCTAATAAGAAAATATAACGAAATGAAGAAACGTTAAGAAATTAATATGCGAGTTCAGGCTAATTTTGAGAATTGATAACTAGGGTTTTTAATAAGACTCGTAGAATTATACAGAGTTGTGACAATTTAGAAGCTCCGATTTGTAGGTGACGGAGTCATAAGCAACGACTACAAGTAGGATGTTTTCACAGGAAAAGAGGATCCTGTTGAATTGGAGGATTGGATCGTGGAAATGGATAAGATCCTCGAGTCGGTAGAGTGCCCTGATGAACGAAAAGTTAACTGTGCGGCCTTCTATTTGAAGAGTGAAGCCACCTCTGGTGGAGAAATGCCCGAGAAACCCTGTTGGCCAAACCCAATTTCAATTGGGAAGCCCTTCAAGCTGCTCCCCGATCGCGTTTCTACCCTCATCATGTGAAGAGGAGCAAGGAAATGGAATTCCAGAACCTGCAGCAGGGAAATGACTCTGTCACTGAGTATTTCCGAAAATTCACGGAGTTGACGCGATTTGTTGGAAACATGGTGCTTGATGAAGACTCCAAGATTTCTCGATTTATCGGAGGACTTCATGAAAGGCTACAAGAGTCTCTTCTGAGCCGAACGTATTCCACTCTCCACGAAGCCTACGACAGAGCTACTGACATCTGGCGAGTCAGTGTCTCTCAAGATGAGAAACGCAAGATCAAAGAGGCAGGAGGAAGCAACAACAACTTTGCTAAGGCCAATCAGAGGTTCAAGCCTAACAATGGAGGAGGCAACCAGGGGCAGCATCGTGGCAATCAGCAGAACGCTGGAGTTCAGCAAATCCACCGTTATTATTGCAAGAAGTGCCCACAAAACCACCCAGGCGAGGATTGTGATGGCAACATAGTTACTTGAAACAACTGAGGTAAGAGGGGCCATCGGTCTTTCGAATGTCGCTCGCAGCCAGCCAGGAACCAGCAAACAACCCAAGGCGGAAATTTTGGAAGGCCACAGCAAAACAACTACCAGGGCAACCGCCAGCAGAACGGGGGCAATTTTGGGCGCAACCAGCAGTTTGGGAATCAGCAGAATGGGAATCGTGACAACCAAAAAAACGGAGGCAATGGTTACGGGAGGCAGCAGATACATAATGGGGGCAATGTAGGGCAGAATGGAGGCCAACCCAGAACTGGAAACAATAATGCTAGATATGGGAATAACAACAACAATGGAGCAGGAGGTCAGAATGGAAATGTGGGAAGGATAGCTGTACTGACAAGGACTGAAGCAGAATTTTCTCATGGAGTTGTGACGGGTACTTTCCTTGTCCTTGAGCAACCAGCTTTCGTATTGTTTGATTCGGGTGCATCTTATTCCTTCATATCATCTTTGCTGAAAAATTTGGTTTGCATAAGTCCCCTAGCATATCCGTTCCTGTAGCAACACCTAATGGCCACATAACTGTCTGTGACACCGTATTTGAAGGAGTAGAATTGAAGATCCTAACCAGTACCTTACCCGCCAACCTAAAAAAAGTTTCACCTAGGGGGCATAGATGTAATCCTAGGAATGGATTGGCTTGGGAAGTATCGGGAGGTTATAGACTGCTATGGTCAAAAGGTTCGACTAAAAGAACCAAAGGGAGAAAGGATCACCTACCGAGGTATCCCCACAGAACCTCGCATTAAACTAGTGTCAGCCCTTACCATAGTCAATCAGGTGAAAAAGGGAAACTCTGCCCTCTTGTGCTTTGTCCAAGATGTAACTAAGAAGGACACTGGTCTAGAAGAGATACCAGTCGTGAGGGAATTTCCTGATGTATTCCCAGCAGATATTCCGGGAATGCCACCTCAGAGAGAAGTGGAATTTACGATAGACTTGACACCTGGAACTGCACCTATTTCAAAGGCGCCGTATAGGATGGCACCTGCCGAATTAAAGGAGTTGAAGAACCAGATACAAGAACTTCTGGATAAGGGGTACATAAGACCCAGTGTGTCACCTTGGGGAGCACCAGTGTTATTCGTCAAGAAGAAAGACGGGAGTTTACGGTTATGCATTGATTATCGGGAACTGAACAATGCTACCATTAAGAATAACTATCCACTACCCCGGATCGATGACTTGTTCGATAAATTACAAGGGGCTAGTGTTTTCTCTAAGATCGATTTAAGGTCCGGATATCATCAACTTCGTGTAGCTGAGAAAGATATCCTAAAGACTGCCTTTAGTACAAGGTATGGTCACTACGAGTTCACAGTGATGCCGTTTGGTTTGACCAACGCTCCAGCAGTATTCATGGACTTGATGAACCGGGTGATGAAGCCATTCCTGGACCAGTTTGTAGCCGTGATTATTGATGACATCGGGAACTGAACAGTGCTACCATTAAGAATAACTCAAAGAACGATAAGGATCATGAAAAACACCTCCGAGAAGTATTGCAAACGTTGAGGCAGGAGCGACTGTATGCCAAGCTGCCGAAGTGTGAATTTTGGCTGGATCGTGTTCCATTTCTGGGCCCTATCATTTCCAAGGAAGGAATAGCTGTGGGCCCAGCAAAGATCTCAGCAGTCAAGGATTGGCCTACACCGAGGAATGTGTCGGAAATCCGAAGTTTCCTTGGATTAGCAGGATACTACCGACGTTTCGTAAAGGATTTCTCCAAAATCGCTAGGCCACTGACTACGCTGACAAAGAAGGCGGTGAAGTATCACTGGGACCATAGCTGTGAAGAAGCGTTCCAAACTCTGAAGGAAAAGCTAACTACAGCACCAGTATTAGCTTTACCAAACGAGTCGGGTGAATTTGAGGTGTACAGTGATGCATCTAAGAAGGGACTGGGATGCGTGCTGATGCAAGACCGAAGGGTGATTGCCTACGCGTCAAGGCAATTGTAACCTCACGAGGAAAACAATGCCACTCATGACCTGGAATTGGCAGCAGTAGTCTTCGCGCTGAAAATATGGAGACATCATCTTTACGGAGCCGTGTGAAAGCTTTACACGGATCATCGAAGCCTGAAATACATCTTCACCTGGAAATTATCAAGGATTATGATTTACGCATTCAGTACCACGAAGGGAAAGCCAATGTGGTCGCTGACGCGCTAAGTCGTAAGTCAAGCCATGCAGTGAACGCTATGGTATTCCTGGCGGATCGGTTATGCCACGAGTTCAGAAAACTCGACATCGAAGTGGTGGAGCAAGGAAGAGTGCAGAAAATGTTTGGAAGCATGACAGCTGTACTAGATTTCTTTGAGGAGATAAGGATCAATCAAGCTGGAGACGTGAAGCTCGAAAGAATCAAGAAGAAGATTGCAACAGGAAAAGCCAAAGAATTCCAGATTCACGAATACAGAAGCATTCTCTACAAAGGAAGGTGGTGTGTACCACAAAAGTGTGCAGAAACCAAGTAGAAGTTGATGCAAGAAGCGCACAACACGCCGTATTCAGTCCATCCTGGAGGTGATAAGCTTTACAAGGACTTGAAGAAGACGTTCTGGTGGCCAAACATGAAGAAGGAAGTAGCGGAATTTGTGGCCAGATGCTTAACATGCCAGAAGGTGAAGTTCGAGCATAAGAGGATGGGAGGTCTACTCCAACCACTAGATATCCCAGTTTGGAAATGGGACTCCATCTCGATGGATTTTGTCACAGCCTTACCGACATCAAAGAACGGGCTGAATTAGATATGGGTAGTTGTAGACAGACTAACCAAGACTGCAAGATTAATCCCGATGAAAGACACATGGGGTATGGAGCAGAGAGCGGATGCTTACATCAGAAACATCGTAAGGTATCATGGGGTTCCAAGTTCTATAATCTCAGACAAAGATCCTAACTTCCTCTCTCATTTCTGGAGGGCGCTCCAAGAAGCATTGGGAACTCAACTGAAGTTTAGTACAACTTTCCAACCAGCCACAGATGGGCAAACGGAAAGGACCATCCAAACACTGGAAGATATGTTGAGATCCTGTGTTATGGATTTCCATGGCTCGTGGGTTGACAAACTTCCGTTAATTGAGTTTTCCTATAACAACAGCTATCACGCCAGCATCGGTATGGCACCGTACGAGGCCCTATATGGAAGGAAATGCCGATCGCCGCTTTGTTGGAGTGACATTATTGAAACGTTAGTTATTGGACCACAAATGATTGAAGACATGACGAACCAGGTACGACTCATCCAACAACGTATGAAAGCAGCTCAAGATAGGCAAAAGTCATACGCGGATCAAAAGAGAAGACCGTTGGAATTCCAAGTGGGAGAAAAAGCATTTCTACGGGTTTCACCTACTAAGGGAGTGACCAGGTTCAATCTAAAAGGTAAGTTGAGTCCCAAGTTTATTGGCCCATATGAGGTTATAGAAAGAATTGGTGAAGTTGCGTATCGACTGGATTTGCCATCAAATTTGGGGCGTGTACACAAAGTTTTCCACGTATCGCAGTTGAAGAAATACGTACCGGACCCGTCCCATGTGTTGAATCCTGAACCGGTTGATTTCGACCCGTCGCTAATCTACGAGGAGCAACCTATCAAGATACTGGACACCAAGACAAGAGACACGCGTACCAAGACTGTCATACTGGTCAAAGTCCTTTGGTCCAACCATCAAACTAAGGAAGCGACTTGGGAAGCTGAAGAAGAGATGAGGAAAAAGTATCCACACTTATTTCATGAGGTACGTTGAGTTCCGGGGACGTCACTCTCTAAGGGGGAGAGGACGAAACCCTTTATCTAGTACCATTACACGTTCGTACCCTTATCACATAGTTAACCCTGACCTTTAGTAACCAAATGGAACTATAATCACATACGTAAGATAGACGTGACTACGGCTTTACATGATACAATATTTTTTGCATTGCATGCATTAGATAGTAATTACCTGCTATCACTTGCTATGTGAAAATTCATGCCTGCTATGTGATCGCGACTGTGATCGTTAGTTGCTTATTAGAAAGCTTCAGCATCAGAAGTATTGGGTTGATTTTAGCTTGGAGGTAAAAGTTTTAGCATCAAGAGCATTTGAATGAATTAGCTTCGAGGAAGAAGTTTTAATATCAGGAATATTTGGATTGTTTAAGCTTCGAGGACGAAGCTCTGTTGAAGGGGGAGAGAATGTAATACCCCGTAAAATTGACAAGGGAAAAATAGTAATTTAAGGAGATGAGTATATAATTTAATTGCAGAAAAATAAAGTCGCTTAAATTATAATATTTTACAGACAAGAAATACTCGTAAGATTTTAGAAGATATTAAGTTAGTATTCGTAGGTGAATACGCGATGTTTTATTTATCTTTATTATTTTACCTTTCACGCGTGTACGACCACTGCGAAGTTAGTGTGTGAAAAAACACCCAATCACCCTAGCACTTGCTGTGTCAACAACACCTTATAATTCCTCCTAACTTCATCTTCTACTCCTTTTTTATCTCCTTCAGAGATTTTTCTCACCGCCACCAACAATCACTATCACCGCGTCCATCATCATCATTCCTCCCTCCTTTTTGTCCCCCTATATATTGAGTCATCACTAGCAATCATCACCACCTGCATATTTATCTTCTCTTCACCTTCATCCCCGTCTTCATCTTCTTCCCGTCGCCACCACCATCACTACCACCGAGAGCATCACCAACACCACCCACCCCCTTCTTCTCAATCCTCTGTTTCTCTCTCTCTTTCTTGCTCTCTGTCTCGAACAGAGTCTCGAACACAGCAGCATCAGTAGCAGTGGTTGGAACCACCACCACCACCGCTGATTTCTGGCGAGAAACCCAACAGACCACCGAAAGACCACCACCTCCGTTTTCTCCCACTCTCTGGTTTTCTCTACACCCATCTCCTTCGCGACCATAACAGAGAAATAGAGAGAGAGAGATAGCAGCAGCAGTAGCTGCTCAAAACAGAGCACCACCGCTACCGCCGTCGGCCACCATTAAAGCCGACGGAGCTTTCGGGGAAGATCCACCATCACCTCTTCTTCTTTGCTTCCTTTATCTCTCTCGAATACTCTCTCCCCTGTTCCTAATTCAGTAGCATACCCTGAAGAAGAAGAAGAAACAGAGGAAGAAGTAACTCCAGGGGCGACCCCGACGCCGAACCACCATGAAATCCGGCGACTTTTGAGCCGACGGATTCGGGGGTACCCACCTCTCGAAACCTTTCCCTCTCACCATCTAGAAGCTAGAGGAGACCTTAGGCAAGCTCGGACGAAGCCCAGACCGCCGGTAACATCCCTGTCGAGCTCCACCTCCGTCGCCGTCGTTCGGTCATCCGACCCGCTTTGTTTCTTGACCGATTCCGGCCATTCTTGGTCTAGGTATGCTCTAAATCTCGCCGTGATTCCATTTAAACAATCAAAATCGTATCTTGTATGCTCGATTCCATGTTTAACTTGATAAATTTGATGATCATGTTAGGGGGGGGGGGGTGAAAGTGTCTTTTCCCTAAATTTATTATAGCATGATAATCATATAAAGGGGGTAGCTGTTTTTATATGTGAGAACTTAGTGGGTAGTTAGTTCATGTTAAATAAACTGCCATGTGAGTAGGATGGGGGATCCTGTTGTCTTTTGACATAACTTGTGGGGATTTAAGTGCAGTTTATATAAACGTTATATATATACGTAAAAATAAAAATGTTATTTTTGGATTAAATTTTTTTCTAAAAATAATAGTTTTTGTCCCCACCATGGAAAAGTGATTCGGGTAACGAAATAGTATACAAGTCGCTTGTTAAAAATTAAACGAGTAATATTTTATGAAAAATTAAACAAACGTTGCGTTTAATTGTTTAACTTTAAATTCGGTTGTTTAAATACTTAAAAATGACTTTTTCGAAGTTATAAATATCGTTGCATCATCTCAAGTATTTATAAGTGGTTTTCTTAAAAATTCGATATCGTTTAGTTGTTAATCCTAATATTTATTTTAGATAAAAAATTTAAACTACCATTTATTTTACTAGTATTTTATAAAAGATAACTCCTATAATTAAATAGGACTTTTGAAACATAGCATTTAGTAATTCTTCAAATAAACACTCGTTGTTTAATAATTTTGCTAATAAGAAAATATAACGAAATGAAGAAACGTTAAGAAATTAATACGCGAGTTCATGCTAATTTTGAGAATTGATAACTAGGGTTATTAATAAGACTCGTAGAATTATACAGAGTTGTGACAATTTAGAAGCTCCGATTTGTAGGTGACTGAGTCATAAGCAACAACTACAAGTAGGATGTTTTCACAGGAAAAGAGGATCCTGTTGAATTGGAGGATTTGATCGTGGAAATGGATAAGATCCTCGAGTCGGTAGAGTGCCCTGATGAACGAAAAGTTAACTGTGCAGCCTTCTATTTGAAGAGTGAAGCGATCCTCAGGTGGAGAAATGCCCGAGAAACCCTGTTGGCCTAACCCAATTTCAACTAGGAAGCCCTTGAAGCTGCTCTCCGATCGCGTTTCTACCCTCATCATGTGAAGAGGAGCAAGGAAATGGAATTCCAGAACCTGCAGCAGGAAAATGACTCTGTCACTGAGTATTTCCGAAAATTCACGGAGTTGACGCGATTTGTTGGAAACATGGTGCTTGATGAAGACTCCAAGATTTATCGATTTATCGGAGGACTTCATGAAAGGATACAAGAGTCTCTTCTGAGTCGAACGTATTCCACTCTCCACGAAGCCTACGACAGAGCTACTGACATCTGGCGAGTCCGTGTCTCTCAAGATGAGAAACGCAAGATCAAAGAGGCAGGAGGAAGCAACAACAACTTTGCTAAGGCCAATCAGAGGTTCAAGCCTAAAAATGGAGGAGGCAACCAGGGGCAGCATCGTGGCAATCAGCAGAACGCTGGAGTTCAGCAAATCCGCCGTTATTATTGCAAGAAGTGCCCACAAAACCACCCAGGCGAGGATTGCGATGGCAACATAGTTACTTGAACAACTGCGGTAAGAGGGGCCATCGGGCTTACGAATGTCTCTCGCAGCCAGCCAGGAACCAGCAAACAACCCAAGGCGGAAATTTTGAAAGGCCACAGCAAAACAACTACCAGGGCAACCGCCAGCAGAACGGGGGCAATTTTGGGCGCAACCAGCAGTTTGGGAATCAGCAGAATGGGAATCGTGACAACCAAAAAAACGGAGGCAATGGTTACGGGAGGCAGCAGAACTATAATGGGGGCAATGTAGGGCAGAATGGAGGCCAACCCAGGACTGGAAACAATAATGCTAGATATGGGAATAACAACAACAATGGAGCAGGAGGTCAGAATGGAAATGTGGGAAGGATAGCTGTACTGACAAGGACTGAAGCAGAAGTTTCTCATGGAGTTGTGACGGGTACTTTCCTTGTCCTTGAGCAACCAGCTTTCGTATTGTTTGATTCGGGTGCATCTTATTCCTTCATATCATCTTTGCTGAAAAATTTGATTTGCATAAGTCCCCTAGCATATCCGTTCCTGTAGCAACACCAAATGGCCACGTAACTGTCTGTGACACCGTATTTGAAGGAGTAGAATTGAAGATCCTAACCAGTACCTTACCCGCCAACCTAAAAAAAGTTAGACCTAGGGGGCATAGATGTAATCCTAGGAATGGATTGGCTTGGGAAGTATCGGGCGGTTATAGACTGCTATGGTCAAAAGGTTCGACTGAAAGGACCAAAGGGAGAAAGGATCACCTACCGAGGTATCCCCACAGAACCTCGCATTAAACTAGTGTCAGCCCTTACCATAGTCAATCAGGTGAAAAAGGGAAACTCTGCCTTCTTGTGCTTTGTCCAAGATGTAACTAAGAAGGACAGTGGTCTAGAGAGATACCAGTCGTGAGGGAATTTCCTGATGTATTCCCAGAAGATATTCCGGGAATGCCACCTCAGAGAGAAGTGGAATTTACGATAGACTTGACACCTGGAACTGCACCTATTTCAAAGGCGCCGTATAGGATGGCACCTGCCGAATTAAAGGAGTTGAAGAACCAGATACAAGAACTTCTGGATAAAGGGGTACATAAGACCCAGTGTGTCACCTTGGGGAGCACCTTATTCGTCAAGAAGAAAGACGGGAGTTTACGGTTATGCATTGATTACCGGGAACTGAACAATGCTACCATTAAGAATAACTATCCACTACCCCGGATCGATGACTTGTTCGATCAATTACAAGGGGCTAGTGTTTTCTCTAAGATCGATTTAAGGTCCGGATATCATCAACTTCGTGTAGCCGAGAAAGATATCCCAAAGACTGCCTTTAGTACAAGGTATGGTCACTACGAGTTCACAGTGATGCCGTTTGGTTTGACCAACGCTCAAGCAGTATTCATGGACTTGATGAACCGGGTGATGAAGCCATTCCTGGACCAGTTTGTAGTCGTGTTTATTGATGACATCCTGGTGTACTCAAAGAACGAGAAGGATCATGAAAAAAACCTCCGAGAAGTATTGCAAACGTTGAGGCAGGAGCGACTGTATGCAAAGCTGTCGAAGTGTGAATTTTGGCTGGATCGTGTTCCATTTCTGGGCCCTATAATTTCCAAGGAAGGAATAGCTGTGGGCCCAGCAAAGATCTCAGCAGTCAAGGATTGTCCTACACCGAGGAATGTGTCGGAAATCCGAAGTTTCCTTGGATTAGCAGGATACTACCGACGTTTCGTAAAGGATTTCTCCAAAATCGCTAGGCCACTGACTACGCTGACAAAGAAGGCGGTGAAGTATCACTGGGACGATAGCTGTGAAGAAGCGTTCCAAACTCTGAAGGAAAAGCTAACTACAGCACCAGTATTAGCTTTACCAAACGAGTCTGGTGAATTTGAGGTGTACAGTGATGCATCGAAGAAGGGACTGGGATGCGTGCTGATGCAAGAACGAAGGGTGATTGCCTACGCGTCAAGGCAATTGAAACCTCACGAGGAAAACTATGCCACTCATGACCTGGAATTGGCAGCAGTAGTCTTCGCGCTGAAAATATGGAGACATCATCTTTACGGAGCTGTGTGAAAGCTTTACACGGATCATCAAAGCCTGAAATACATCTTCACCCAGAAGGAGCTGAATAACACGCAATGAAGATGGCTGGAAATTATCAAGGATTATGATTTACGCATTCAGTACCACGAAGGGAAAGCCAATGTGGTCGCTGACGCGCTAAGTCGTAAGTCAAGCCATGCAGTGAACGCTATGATATTCCCTGCGGATCGGTTATGCCACGAGTTCAGAAAACTCGACATCGAAGTGGTGGAGCAAGGAACAGTGCAGAAAATGTTTGGAAGCATGACAGCTTTACTAGATTTCTTTGAGGAGATAAGGATCAATCAAGCTGGAGACGTGAAGCTCGAAAGAATCAAGAAGAAGATTGCAGCAGGAAAAGCCAAAGAATTCCAGATTCACGAAGACGGAAGCATTCTCTACAAAGTAAGGTGGTGTGTACCACAAAAGTGTGCAGAAACCAAGCAGAAGTTGATGCAAGAAGCGCACAACACACCGTATTCAGTCCATCCAGGAGGCGATAAGCTTTACAAGGACTTGAAGAAGACGTTCTGGTGGCCAAACATGAAGAAGGAAGTAGCGGAATTCGTGGCCAAATGCTTAACATGCCAGAAGGTGAAGTTCGAGCATAAGAGGACGGGAGGTCTACTCCAACCAATAGATATCCCAGTTTGGAAATGGGACTCCATCTCGATGGATTTTTTCACAGCCTTACCGACATCAAAGAACGGGCTGAATTAGATATGGGTAGTTGTAGACAGACTAACCAAGACTGCGAGATTCATCCCGATGAAAGACACATGGGGTATGGGGCAGAGAGCGGATGCTTACATCAGAAACATCGTAAGGTATCATGGGGTTCCAAGTTTTATAATCTCGGACAAAGATCCTAACTTCCTCTCTCATTTCTGGAGGGCGCTCCAAGAAGCATTGGGAACTCAACTGAAGTTTAGTACAACTTTCCAACCAGCCACAAATGGGCAAACGGAAAGGACCATCCAAACATTGGAAGATATGTTGAGATCCTGTGTTATGGATTTCCAAGGCTCGTGGGTTGACAAACTTCCGTTAATTGAGTTTTCCTATAACAACAGCTATCACGCCAGCATCGGTATGGCACCGTACGAGGCCCTATATGGAAGGAAATGCCGATCGCCGCTTTGTTGGAGTGACATTAGTGAAACGGTAGTTATTGGACCACAAATGATTGAAGACATGACGAACCAGGTACGACTCATCCAACAACGTATGAAAGCAGCTCAAGATAGGAAAAAGTCATACGCGGATCAAAAGAGAAGACCGTTGGAATTCCAAGTGGGAGAAAAAGCATTTCTACGGGTTTCACCTACTAAGGGAGTGACCAGGTTCAATCTAAAAGGTAAGTTGAGTCCCAAGTTTATTGGCCCATATGAGGTTATAGAAAG
This sequence comes from Linanthus parryae, assembly GCA_023055425.1. NCBI lineage: Eukaryota > Viridiplantae > Streptophyta > Magnoliopsida > Ericales > Polemoniaceae > Linanthus > Linanthus parryae. The sequence continues at coordinate 4,075,382 of JALGPY010000015.1, forward strand.
AATTGGTGAAGTTGCGTATTGACTGGATTTGCCATCAAATTTGGGGCGTGTACACAAAGTTTTCCACGTATCGCAGTTGAAGAAATACGTACCGGACCCGTCCCATGTGTTGAAGCCCGAACCGGTTGATTTCGACCCGTCGCTAACCTACGAGGAGCAACCTATCAAGATACTGGACACCAAGACAAGAGACACGCGTACCAAGAGTTTCAGACTGGTCAAAGTCCTTTGGTCCAACCATCAAACTGAGGAAGCGACTTGGGAAGCTGAAGAAGAGATGAGGAAAAAGTATCCACACTTATTTCATGAGGTACGTTGAGTTCCGGGGACGTCACTCTCTAAGGGGGAGAGGACGAAACCCTTTATCTAGTACCATTACACGTTCGTACCCTTATCACATAGTTAACCCTGACCTTTAGTAACCAAATGGAACTATAATCACATACGTAAGATAGACGTGACTACGGCTTTACATGATACAATATTTTTTGCATTGCATGCATTAGATAGTAAGTGAGAAAGAACTACTAGGTTTGCTTCTTGCCTTGGGAGTTGATCTGATAAATGCACTTCAAAGGGAAGGGGGGTAAGGTGAAAGCCTATCTGACCCCAGTTATGTGACTTTCTCAAACCATTAGTCAACCCTTGTCCGATGAAACACTGATCAAAGTAGTGCATCATCACTTCGCTTCTCTGTTAACTACATCTTCGACCTTTTATTACCAGCTATCACTTGCTATGTGAAAATTCATGCCTGCTATGTGATCGCGACTGTGATCATTAGTTGCTTATTAGAAAGCTTCAGCATCAGAAGTATTGAGTTGATTTTAGCTTCGAGGTAAAAGTTTTAGCATCAAGAGCATTTTAATGAATTAGCTTCGAGGAAGAAGTTTTAATATCAGGAATATTTGGATTGTTTAAGCTTCGAGGACGAAGCTCTGTTTAAGGGGGAGAGAATGTAATACCCCGTAAAATTGACAAGGGAAAATTAGTAATTTAAAGAGATGAATATATAATTTAATTGCGGAAAAATAAAGTCGCTTAAATTATAATATTTTACAGACAAGAAATACTCGTAAGATTTTAGAAGATATTAAGTTAGTATTCGTAGGTGAATACGCGATGTTTTATTTATCTTTATTATTTTACCTTTCACGCGTGTACGACCACCGCGAAGTTAGTGTGTGAAAAAACACCCAATTACCCTAAAACTTGCTGTGTCAACAACACCTTATAACTCCTCCTAACTTCATCTTCTACTCCTTCTTATCTCCTTCGGAGATTTTTCTCACCGCCACCAACAATCACTATCACCGCCTCCATCATCATCATTCCTCCTTCCTTTTTGTCCCCCTATATATTGAGTCATCACTAGCAATCATCACCACCTGCATATTTATCTTCTCTTCACCTTCATCCCCGTCTTCATCTTCTTCCCGTCGCCACCACCATCACCACCACCAAGAGCATCACCAACACCACCCACCCCCTTCTTCTCAATCCCCTGTTTCTCTCTCTCTTTCTTGCTCTCTGTCTCGAACAGAGACTCAAACACAGCAGCAGCAGCAGTGGTTTGAACCACCACCACCACCGCTGATTTCTGGCGAGAAACCCGACAGACCACCGAAAGACCACCACCTCCGTTTTCTCCCACTCTCTGTTTTTCTCTACACCCATCTCCTTCGCGACCATAACAGAGAAATAGAGAGAGAGAGAGATAGCAGCAGCAGTAGCTTCTCAAAACAGAGCACCACCGCTACCGCCGTCGGCCACCATTAAAGCCGACGGAGCTTTCGGGGAAGCTCCACCATCACCTCTTCTTCTTTGCTTCCTTTATCTCTCTCGAATACTCTCTCCCCTGTTCCTAATTCAGTAGCATACCCTGAAGAAGAAGAAGAAGAAACAGAGGAAGAAGTAACTCCAGGGGCAACCCCGACGCTGAACCACCATGAAATCCGGCGACTTTTGAGCCGACGGATTTGGGGGTACCCACCTCTCGAAACCTTTCCCTCTCACCATCTGGAAGCTAGAGGAGACCTTAGGCAAGCTCGGACGAAGCCCAGACCGCCGGTAACAACCCTGTCGAGCTCCACCTCCGTCGCCGTCGTTCGGTCATCCGACCCGCTACGTTTCTTGACCGATTCCGGCCATTCTTGGTCTAGGTATGCTCTAAATCTCGTCGTGATTCCATTTAAACTATCAAAATCGTATCTTGTATGCTCGATTCCATGTTTAACTTGATAAATTTGATGATCATGTTAAGGGGGGGGGGTGAAAGTGTTTTTTCCCTAAATTTATTATAGCATGATAATCATATAAAGGGGGTAGCTGTTTGTATATGTGAGAACTTAGTGGGTAGTTAGTTCATGTTAAATAAACTGCCATGTGAGTAGGATGGGGGATCCTGCTGTCTTTTGACATAACTTGTGGGGATTTAAGCGTAGTTTATATAAACGTTATATATATACGTAAAAATAAAAATGTTATTTTTGGATTAATTTTTTTTTAAAAAATGATAGTTTTTGTCCCCACCCTGGAAAAGTGATTCGGGTAACGAAATAGTATACAAGTCGCTCGTTAAAAATTAAACGGGTAATATTTTATTAAAAATTAAACAAACGTTGCTTTTGATTGTTTAACTTTAAATTCGATTGTTTAAATACTTAAAAAATGACTTTTTCGAAGTTATAAATATCGTTGCATCATCTCAAGTATTTATAAGTGGTTTTATTAAAAATTCGATATCGTTTAGTTGTTAATCCTAATATTTATTTTAGATAAAAAATATAAACTACCATTTATTTTACTAGTATTTTATAAAAGATAACTCCTAATTAAATGGGACTTTTGAAACATAGCATTTAGTAATTCTTCAAATAAACACTCGTTGTTTAATAATTTTGCTAATAAGAAAATATAACGAAATGAAGAAACGTTAAGAAATTAATACGCGAGTTCAGGCTAATTTTGAGAATTGGTAACTAGGGTTATTAATAAGACTCGCAGAATTATACAGAGTTTTGACAATTTAGAAGCTCCTATTTGTAGGTGATGGAGTCACAAGAAACGACTACAAGTAGGACGTTTTGACGCTACGGAATCGAGCTAAGTAAATATGCCTCGCCTAGCGTGCTTAGCTCCTGTTCGTGTCTGAATGTGATTTCTAGTATTTGTCTCAAAGTATATTTTCGAGTTGAATGTTTTACTTGTGATTTCTTTGCAGGTTAAAAAAGTTGATTTGCTGTGAACTGTCACACGAATAATATTAATCCACGAATAACGTAAAGTGGAAAGCGTTGTGCGGGGATCGTTATATACGCTTTTCTATAAGATTGGTCGTGGCTGACTACGTTCACCCGACCCGTATATTTTAACCCGGTCACAACCTACCGGGTCGCTCCATGTACTCACCTCTCTGGCCGCAAGCAGTCTTAGAGGGGTGCCGGCACTTAAGGTCTTGGATACGTAGTGATAGTAGATCTTCCCCGTATCAACAAAGTTAAAATGTGGTTTTCTTCAAGGACAAGAATGAATATGAATATAAAGGAAGACAAGGTTGAGATATTACTCCCCGTTTCAAGATCAAGAAGGAAGGAATTGAAAGGTTGAAAAGTTTGAAGCTGGATTGTGCTTTGTCTACTCTTTTTAAGATTTATTTCCTCTTATTACTGTTTTGAGAATAAATCATGCATCATCATCTGTTTACGAGCTACGGTATTTATTTACTCAGCATTTCCTAGCTGACTTTAGAAACTGCGGTTCCATTTTCTCTCTCACCGCAGGATTAGAGGATGAAGACTATGGCATAGCCGGGTACGAGACTCACTGAGGAGGCGCTATCATAAGTTGTAAGATAGAATGAATAATGTTAGATATAATGTGTAATAGTAATGTATGAAGGACTTGAGAAGTAATGTAATGTTTAATAATATGTAATATAAGTGCTTGGATGTTGTGCTTTCGATTTTCTAATCGTTACTTTGAGCTTCGGCCTCCCCGATTCGTCCGAGTTGGATAAGGGGGTCGTTGCAATTGGTACTAGATGGGTGTTTAGAAACAAATTGGATGAAAATGGCAAAGTGATCAGAAACAAAGCAAGGTTAGTTGCTCAAGGTTACAACCAAGAAGAAGGTATTGAATATGAGAAAACTTTTTTCTCCAGTTGCCAGGTTAGAAGCAATTAGAATTTTACTTGTTTTTGCATCTAACAAGAACATGAAACTGTTTCAAATGGATGTGAAATGTGCATTCTTGAATGGATACTTGCAAGAAGAAGTTTATGTTGCACAACCTCCTGGTTTTGAAAATGATAAGTTTCCAGATCATGTTTACAAACTTGACAAAGCTCTTTATGGTTTGAAACAAGATCCAAGAGCTTGGTATGAAAGATTTTCAATTTTTTTACTTGAAAATGATTTAAAAATAGGATTGGTAGACAAGACCCTTTTCATAAAGACTCATGAGAAAGATTTACTTGTAGTTCCGATTTATGTTGATGATATTCTATTTGGAGCTACTAATGATCTTCTATGCAAATAATTCTCAAGTCTTATGAGCAAGGAATTTGAAATGAACATGATGGGAGAGTTGAACTTCTTCCTTGGACTTCAAATACATCAGTTGAAGAAGGGCATCTTTCTGCATCAAAGCAAGTACACTAGGGACTTGTTAAACAAGAACAACATGTCTTAATCCAAATAAATCAAGACTTCTATGAGTTCTACACTGTCCTTAGGTTAGGATGAATCTGGTAAGAGTGTTCATGTGAAAGAGTATAGAGGTATGATTGAATCATTCTATACCTTACTGCTAGCAAACCAGATATCATGTTCACTGTATGTATGTGTGCAAGATTTCAAGCTGATCCAAAGGAATCACACTTAACTGCTATGAAGAGAATATTCAGATATCTCAATGGTACCAAAGACTTAGGGCTTTGGTATCCAACACATTCTAACTTATCTTTGCATGGATTTTCAGATACTAAATTTGGAGGTTACAAAATTGATAGGAAAAGCACTTCAGGAACTTGACAATTCATTGGATCCTCCTTGATCAGGTGGCATTCCAAGAAACAAAACTCTGTTGCTTTTTCAATAGCTGAAGCTGAATATATGTATCTGTTGGAGCATGTTGTTCACAAGTATTGTAGATTGTTCAACAGTTGAGAGATCTTGGATTTGATTTCAGAAGTATACCTATCAAATGTGACAATACCAGTGCAATATCAATTGTAAAGAATCCAGTTCAACATTCAAGAACCAGGAATATTGATGTCAGACACCTTTTCATCATAGATCATGCTGAAAAAGGTGATATTGTTCTTGAATTTGTTTCTAATAACATGCAACTTGCATATATCTTCACTAAACCATTGCCATATGAGATATTTTCAGCTCTAAGAATGGATTTAGGCATGCTAAATAAATATGCATTGGTTTAGGGGGAGTACAAGGGAAGGAAGGTAAGTTATTATGTGTTTCAAAGATTTGAACTGATTTTCAAAGGCTTGAAAATTCTTTCAAAGATTTGATTCTACTTGTTTCACTATAGCAGCGTTTCAAGACCTTGAAACTATTTTCAAAGCCTTGAAAATAAGTCTGATAACTGGTTAGTCAATAAATCTTGGATCATTTAATATTGGGTGCTATCTTTGTAGATATTTTCTCAATATTGCCCCTACCTTTTTCAAAATTCTTTTCAGCCAAATGTAGTATTAAATTATTTATATCCAATGTCCTCAAAGATTAGAATCTTCTCTGATCATTACAGATCTTTTGAGATCAGAAAAATATTGCAGTTTCCTTTTCAAACTCAAACTCTTTCAGTATTTATCATCTTCTTTTCTCCTTCACTCCATATCAAATCTACCTCTCTCTATTCTTCTCTCAAACCCTAATTAGTACTTGAAGAGCCTCTGATAGAATCAAGATGGTCGGAGGTTCAAAACTAGTTCTGAGAAGAAGAGAAAGACAGTTGAAGATGAAGTTCAGAAAATCAGTGAAGACTCAGTATCAAAAATCTTCACTGATGAAGAACTGGAGTCTTCCCCTCCTAAGAAGATGGTGAAAAAGGACAAGGTTCCACTAACTGGCAAAAAGAAACAGACTATAGTGTCTACACAAGATAAGCATAAGGGAATCCATATTGGAAGTCCTAAGAAAGACAAGAAAAAGACAGACACATGGATCAAGGGAAAAGGAAAAGAAATTCTCATTCCAGACTCAGATTGAGATACTACTTCAGGATCCTATGGAGTGTATTATGTGTCCAAAAAGGGAAGACATGAGAAAGATCCTTCAAAGTCTGTAACTGTATCAAAAACAGGAAGGAAGGATCACAATATTTCCTCTGCACAGGAGAAGAAGGTGTATAAGAAGAAGAAACTAAAGCATGGAAAAAAAAGCTTTAGAGGGTCTCACCTTCTTGTTCACAGTGTTATAGAGAAGATCAGTTCTATCATTGAGGAAATTGATGTGGTTCAACAAGAAGAACATGACAATGATGAAGACAGTGAGAAAGAGAAAGGAGATCAGGATGGAGATGAAGACCAAACCCCTTAAATTCATGCCTATTTTTTCTCTCCCACTTCTCTTTTTTAGTTTACTTTTCAAAATTTTCCAGACACTGATACAACATCTTCTCATTCTTTTTTATGAAATCAAAAAGGGGGAGAAATCTTAGGTTGTTTTTATTTCATTGTAAGTGGCCTATCTTTTGGTCAGTAGGACTATCTGCAACTTATTTGTTTTTCTGCTTAAGTGTATTAATAAGTTGGATCTTTTGGAACTTATAAGGTACTACTATTTGTGCTGTATGCTAATCAGTATTTTTTGCAGAAACTAAGACTCAAACAGTTTGAGGTTTTGTCTTTCATCAAGGGGGAGATTGTACAGTCACGGGTTTCATGGAAATATCTGACCTGTATGCATGTTCTAAGGGGGAGTTTTTCTGAACTCTTCTGATTTGATTTTATCTCTCTCACCCATATGCTTGATTTGTTATTATTTGAATATGAAAGACAAACTGGTTTGATATATCAAACACCATAATCCATCTGTTTGACTCGGTTTTGCAAGGAAATATTATTTCCTAGTTTGCAGGATTAGTTTCCTAATCTGGATTTTGCATGAAAGGAAACTTGGAGAGAATATGATTCTGTGTTCAATTAGACACTCTTGACAGCTTCTCAATTTGTTTAATGACAAGATCAAATCAATATCTCACAAGATCATGATCAACTATCCGTTGGAGAAGGCTATTTGAAGAGTCAAAGTTGTTGCCTACAAAACCGGAAGTTGTTGCTGAATCTTGGAATGATTTGCAGAGGTTCAAGTTGTATAAATAGAGCTCATTTTGAAGCAACAAAAACACAACACTCAACGGGCAAAAAGAGAGACACGTTTCAGGATTGACAAGCATCAAAGAAGCACATCATTCTCACAATCCACTCACAGAAGATCACGGCATTCTTCATTACAGTTGTACACTTCAGTGTTCTTCTGAATTGCACTTCATTTGTATATCATTCTTATATTACTTCTTTATATCATTCTTAAGGATTGTTCAAAGTGAACAATAGAGAATTCTTAGTTAATCAGCTAGCTAGAGCAGGTACTAGATAGGTTAGGGAGAACCACAAGCTGTAAACAGAGTAAGGCATATCTCTGTTCTTGAGATCTAGGGCTTAGCTTTTGATTAATAAGATTTGAGTTGAAAATCCTGCAGGGAGAAGATCCCTGAGGTAGAGACGTAGGTCCAAGTGGACTGAACTCTATAAATCCCTTGTCTCTTGCATTTACAGTTTCTTTTACATACTTTGTTTTGCAGCGTTCTAACTAGTCTGTTTTCAAGGGTTTGAAACTCTTTTCAAGACCTTGAAAAGGACCTGTCTGTTTTACTTTAAACTGCAATTATTTCCAAAGGTTTGAAACTGTTTTCAAGGCCTTGAACTGCATTGCTCTTCATAGGAACTCTTCTTCTTTACAAGTTTTGCAAAAAGTTGGCATACTCTATTCAACCACCCCCTTCTAGAGTATATGTGCTTCATTAATACCTACATACTCTCCTTTCAGATTCTAATCGGTTGATAAGAAGCATGTAACGAACTTCGAAAACAACGGGAGCTCAAGTGGAGTGAAGAGAAGCAAAGTTGGAGGAGCTAGAATGACCAGTCTTCTATCATTTGATGATATCGGGAGTTCTAAAATGAATTTTGAAGTGAGACCGGTGCCATTTGAAATTAGATTCAAAGAGCTTTCTAACGATAGGTTGCAGAGCTTAATCGGAGATCGGACGAAGATGTTATGGTCTGGAGAAGTCAGAGTCCGGATTCATTTCGTACGAAATGGGCTATTTCGTACGAAATGGTCTGACGCTGGACCGGATTTTTTTGGGTTATTTTAAAAATATTAAAGACTTGTGACGGGATTTGAATCAAGGAAGACCTAGGGGGCTAAAAACCATCATTCTACACCATTCACGCTTCACAAGGCAAGGAGGAGGACGAAGAGGACGGCGCAGAAGCATCAATCAAACGGTTGATTTCTTCTTCCCTCTTTTAATCACTTCAATGGAGAAACTTTGTTGTTTTTCTACGATTGCTATTGGTATCTAGATGTTTTCTAGGCTTCTCTAGAGATCCTAGGGTTTATGTAGACGATACGTATTCCAGATTTTAGACTTTTCTCATGCTTTTGGATTTGATATATTGGATGAAGTTTGATTTCATGAACTTGTTAATGAGCGTAGTCTATTGAGACGGATATGTTAGGAATTGATATTCATCGGAATTATATGTTCTTCCTAGATTGTAATCTTTATTAAAGTTAATATCTATTGTAGTTATTGTTCATATGCTATGCTTAATTCCATTGGAAGAATGGAGTAATTAACCGGACATGTTAATTAGCTAGCAAGTGCGTGAAAGCGACTTAGACCTAGTTGTGATGAGATATGAACAACAATCCTGACTCACTGAGACTGAGAAGAGAAGTGTGTAGGATTGGCCTTAGTGGGTAGATTCGGTAGGTGAGATTCCACTATTTGGTGCAACGGTGGACCAATAGGATGCGTTGCCGTGCAGGTCGTTAGCCTATTAGAACAGACCAGTAGATGTAGGTAGACCGACAGGACACCAAGTAAACCGTGACTTAGAACAACATGACACCGAGAGTCAGTGCTATTACACGACTTTGTTAGAATAGAGTTAACGTGTTACATAGCTAATCTGGAAATCGTCTACAGCCCTAGGTGATCTAGAGATTTCTTTGTTCCTCCATATTTGTTTAGTAAAATAAAAAAAATCAAAAATATTATTTTAGTTGTTATTTAATTTCAGCCACTTGTTTGTGGGTGACGCCTTAGTTAATCTAATTCCTCCTGTTACAGTACTCTAAGTTAACAACTAAATAAATAATCTCAAGACGGTCCTCGTGGGATCGATAACTCAGGGTTGAAATATTACTCTATATTACTTGAACCGTGCACTTGCGGTAACACGTAAGAAAGCGTGTCAATACCCATGTGTTAGACTTGATATCTCCATTTCAATATACCAACATACTATTCTATAGTGACCGTCCCGTTAATCAATATAATGGACTAGAGATATTTAAGATAAACAACACATTGTAATCTAAGGACTTAATTATATTAAATGTCTCCATAAATAATAAATGAATATTCTGGCCAAACAATGTTCATACTAAATATAGATTGCCTCTAGGTCATATACTACAACAGTCTCCCACTTGCACTAAAGCCAATCTGCTGCATCTCGTATGCCTATAGTTTTACTGTGCCCTTCATGCTTTCGCTGAACTAGCGACTTCGTGAGTGGTAAAAGATTATCATCTGTTGGAATGTTGCATATCTTCACATCTCCTCGATCGACAATCTCTCGAATAAGTGGAATCTCCTAAGTACATGCTTGGATTTCTGGTGTGACCAGGGTTCCTTGGCTTGTGCGATCGCCCCACTATTTTCACAATACAACGCAATGGGATCCATAATGCTAGGAACCACACCAAGATCAGTGATAAACTTCTTTATCCAAACAGCCTCCTTTGACCGCCGTGTACAAGGAAATCCTGAGAGAGATCCAAGTGTACACCTCAAGTAGGGGATAATAACAGAAAGAACACAAGGAGATGAATGGTGTGAGTAGGGAGAGAGTAAACAATAGCAACGGGTTGAGAGAGAGACAGTATAATGACAGCAAGAGCTTCGGTGAATCCAGAAGATAAAGAAGACGTTCCATGGAGGGCTAACGTTCCTATATATAGTAGGGAAGTGACCGTTGAGGGGTTAATGCGCCCATAAATGGTGGATTAATATATAGGGAACGTTACGCACCCGTCCGATTATACCGGTGACCGTTATGAGATCGACCGGGTTTATAGGAAACATGGTCATTAAATCTCTCAGTCAGTTACCAAAGGTCGCGCGCGATCTTGGTTTTCGTTCGCGCACAACGAACCTTACTCTAGCCTCCAAACCACTAAGTCCCTACAAGTCCCGTGTGGTTGGTATCGCGGGTGGCCCTGTCTCGCATCCCCCATATGGATAAGTATGAGCAATGATTATGTGTATACGAAGCATTGTCATATGTTCTCGATTTCTGCCACGTGGCTATGATCTGTCTGTCTGGAATGCACCATCTACATTAGCCCCCTTTTTTGCGAATATCACGCGTGCGCTTGCTGTATAATCGTGCAAAAACAGACGTGCTTGGTCCCCATGCAAATCCTCATATTAATTCGAGAAAAATTCAAATCCCTAGCCCCCAGAATTTTGAGACGTCGTATAGCCTTTAATGAGGTGTGGCTGTTGCGAAGTTAACCGGAAACCATCAACATATTTTTCCTGATTTTCGGGGCAAGAATAACTCAGAGTGATCCGATAGGCCGTCAAGTTTTCCTGGTTATTGAGACGGTGTTGACTCAGCTGATCGGATTAGTCGTGACTCTTCAAGCTTCGGAACCCTATTTAAACCCTTCTTCGCATCGATTAGAGCTTTTCCACCATTTCTACTATCGAAGTTTTATGAGCCAGATAGATTTCCCAACAAGACGCTCAGATCTTCAATCAAATCCTTGATCATATTACTCAAGCAGTTCCGACACTCAAGAAGCAGCAAGGTTGGTGATTCTAGCTTTCTATTCATGCTTTAATTTTGGCTAAGAGTATACCTGCAACCCTATATGGGTTGATTATCCATACTTGTCCATGTTCTTCACTGTTCTTCATGTCTAAGTAGGGTTTTGATCTTCAAATCTCGCTTTGTTGTTTATTTATTATGTGATAGTAAAGGCCCCTAAGAAGTCTCAAAAGGAAGCAGTTAGATTACCCAAACTCAGCAAGGCTCTTTGTCATACAGCTCCCTATCTGGGTGGAGATGATTTTTTCTTAGCGTCAATCAAAGGGACCACTCTTAGGGCATCTCCTGTGGAAGGTGCCATGCAGCTAGTGCCTGAACCTGAAAGGGTCAGCGTCTTGGTCTCAAAGCTGGCGCACCCTTTCACAGAGCTTCTCTTTCAATATTTCATGGAGAAGCTTAATCATATGGAGGAATGGACGGAGTTTAACGTCAACAAATATGAGAAAATACTGACGAAAGATGGGGGTTTTCACACCATACGCGCGACAAAAGGGCTCAGCCTCAGGCTCGACAGCAAAATGCTAAAGGTCCTCTTCTCCAGGTATTCAAAAAAAACCCATACCTTTCACTTTGATACCTTCGAGGCTGCATCCACTCTCAAAACTGTAGAGATGTTACTTCTGCTTCCCAGCATGGGAGCTATTGAACGCTTAGCTCCTTTTTCTTCAGATGAAGAGCTAACCCTTTTTGTGCAAATGCAAGAGTGCATTACCAACATGAAGAAGGCTGCTTCAAGGTGGAAACCAAACTCAACCACTTAGTTTGTACATGTCTGTTTCTTTCGGCGCGGAGAATATATGGTCAAAGTGGATCATGTACTTCTTCCAAGATTTTTCCAAACCACAAGTCACTCAAGATTTGATAGCTGAATACCCTGAAGCGGTATTTTCTCTGGAAGGAAAAGGCTTTAATTTAACTCTATATTGCTTCCTCTGCGTTTGGTTGTCGCGTTACTTGATCGACGGGCATCCGCGCGACAGAGTTTTCACTCATGTGCTCCCGCTTGCAGTAAAACTATCTCTTGGCCACAAGGTTGCATTGGGACCTCTAGTCTTGGGTTCCCTTTTCCACCGTCTGGACTTGGTCGCAACCAACATTGAGCAGTCACGAGGAAGGGTGGATGTTGTCTCTTTTGTCAACATCGTGTTCTTGACAATGTGGTTCTTTGAGAGATGGCCAACATACGCTCCTATCCCGTCAGAGGTAGAGCTTTGGAACGCTCCTAATGCCAAACATGAGGACCTCTTCCCTCGAGCATGGCGCTGGTACAAGACTAGAGCTCCTCGTTGTACCTTCTCTCTAGTGTGCGACGACATTAGCTGCTTTGAGGCCAGGACTTACGTCCACCGATTGGAAAACAATTTTTTCCAAGAAAACATGTATCTTGAGGAAGATATTGAGTACGAATCTGAGTATATCATAAAGGGTGCTAGGCGCTACGGGAGATTCGTCAATTGATGCAGGAGGGGATATTTTCCGGCTCTTCCTAAGTGGGTGGCCAACTCCAAAACCCCAAGCTACGAACGCATCACAGTCCATTATGATCCGCTTCGCGTGAGTCCACAGCTGGGCTTTGATGCCGTCGCGCCGTCCTTATGGTCTGAGGCCATTATCAAAGGTTGCTACGACGGACTCCTGTACGGGAAGAGTGTTGGAATTGTGCCCTAGAGGCAATCAATTAATTGTGACATTTATGGATTTACGATTCATTATGTTATCGATATAGAGATATGTTAACATGAATGAATTCCTTAAAATATAAGTGTTATATTCTTAAATATGCCTAGTCAATTATAATGATTAATAGGACAATCATCTATAGACTGGTATGGGGTTGGATTGATATGGAGATATCATGATCCAACACATGGGTGTGCATTAAGGGTAATGGTGCACCGGATTGACCCATCTCCGAGAAGGCTACATACATGTTATGTTAAGTCACAATTTCTTCTCGTGGTGCAATGGTATTGTCATCCTTAGACTTGAAGTCACTAGATTATCTAGTTGTGGATTATTGTGCTCTTGGTAGCGTTAAACGCTACACCGTAACTGGGTAGTTATAAAGGCGTGTACTGGATACAATAAGAAGAAATCTTAGGAATCGTAGTGGATGTAGATATAATTTGTCCCTCCCACATAACGGGAGCAAATATCCTAGGCCACTCGAGGGATAGTGCTTATAAAATGTCTGGCCAGACTCAAATAAATCAATATAGGATATTGATGTTATTTGCACGAATAAGGCTATTCCCAGGATCGAGAAACTATGGATTGGATATACAAGTGTGACTTGTATGTCTCGTGTCCAATCCGGATATGGGGACAAAGGGATGAGACAATTACTTGCACAAGGTTTGTCATGATGACTATTCTATTTGTTGGCTAGAATGGATGTCTTGCTAGAGGCCGCTCCATATTAGTAAATAGTTACTACCAACTAAATATAACTTATGGGGTCACACGCCATATAGGGGTGAACTAGACCTGGGAATTAATTAATTAATATGATTAATTAATTAAAAGGATCAAATCGCAACAACTTGCTAACTTAGTAGGACTAATATGCAAGTTGGACTAATCCATGTATAGACATGATTAGGATATGCCAAGGTGGCCTTAATCATGTAGAGACATGATTAGGATTAAATTTGAAAATAGAACTAATCCATGTATTGACATGAGAAGGACTATTTTTGCAAAAAGGGACTAATCCGAACTTGAGTAGGATTAGGAGAGGGGTTCTTTATGTAGTAGGACAAGGAGTTGTTGGACTATATAAAGAACACTCCTAGCTTATTTTTCTCTCTACACAACACACATATATATGATAGAAGTAAGGAGAGAATAAAGCAAGGAGAGAGAGCAAGTCCCAAAAAAGAGGGCCGAACCCCCTTAAGGGACCGCCCCCTACCCGTCGGGAAAAGGAGTGCCGCCCCACCTTGGTGCTCCATGATTGCGTGATTCTTCTTCCTCTTTCTCTTTCCGGTCTAGCACCAAGGATTGGAAGATATAGATCTCACCTCTAGGCGTGGATCAACCATAGAGACGTGACACAATTCGCGTTTGAAGTCATCAAAGGAGAACGCTAAGGTGTGTTATTGATTTCTTCCTTTACCATCGTTATGTCTCTTGACTTGTGATCCTTGGAGGGTTTTGCATGGCTTATGATTGTTTGTGTTTCCGTTGCGCATCCATGAATCAAAACCCTACAAAGAGCAATGCCCTATTGATGACTGAACTCCCTGACACGATTTCTTACGTGTATGCGCAAGTGCACGGTCAAGTAATATAGGGGTGGTATTTCAACCCCGAGTTATCGATCCCACGAGGACAAACTTGAGATTATTTAATTAGTTATTAGCATAGATACAGTACAAGGAGGAAGAAATTGTGATTTAAACATTTTTCACCCTCAAACAGGTGACTGAAATAAAATAACAACTAAGCTAACATTTCTGATTTTTTATTTTAAGAACACAATATGGAGAAACTAGATAATCTCTAGATCACCTAGGGCTGTAGACGATTTCCGGATTAGCTATGTAACACGTTAATCCTATTCTAGTTAAGCCGGGTAATAGTACTGACAATCTCCTCTCGGTCTCATGTCATTCTACGTCACGGTTTACGTGGTGTCCTGTCAGTCCACCTACATCTACCAGTCCGTTCTAGTAGGCTAATGACAGTGCACGGAATGATGTCCTCTCAGACCACCACCACACGAATACCTCACTATATCCTACCGAATCTACCCACTATGGCCAATCCTACACACTTCTCTTCTCAGTCTCCGTGATTAAGGATTGTTGTTCATATCTCATCATAACTAAGTCTAAGTCGCTCTCACGCACTCGCTAGCTAAATAACAAGTCCGGTTAATTACTCTGTTCTTCCCAAGGAATTAAGCATAGTATATGAACAATTAGCTAAAACAAATATTAAATTTAAGCAAGAAATTTATTTACGAAAAAACCCTAAGTCTCACGATTATCAAGTCCTAAACTAGTCGTGTCAATAGACTAGATTCGTGAACAAGATCAAGAAACTAACGTTCATTCAATAAATCAAACCCAAATAATGTCTAAAACCCGGAAAACATAATCGTCTAAATAACTCTAGGCTATCTAGAGAAGCCTGGAAAAACGTCTAACTACTACTTGAAATCGTAGCAACACAACAAAGTTTCTCCATACAAGTTTTAGAAGAGGGAAGAAGAGATCAAACGCTAGAAATCGTGAAGATTGGCGCGATCCGGGCTCTTCCCCTTGCTTGAGGTTGCTCCCAAGGAAGTCCCCTTGCTCTCCTCCTTGATTGTGGCTCTCAATAGGCGTGAATGGTGATGATTTTCGTCACTAGGTCGTCCTTCCTTCATAATCCGCAGAAGTCTTCAGTAATTGCACAATAGCCCCCTGAAATCTGCTCCTGACTTCACTAGGCCATATCTTTTTCGTCCGAACTCGGATTTAGCTTCGTGACCTATCGTTGGAAAGCTCTAGGAGTCTACTTTGATTTAGAACCGGTTCCACTCCAAAATTATTTATAGAACTCCATATAGAACAAAAATAGTGCAGACTGGTCATCCAAGCTCCTCCAATTCGACTTCTCTTGTTTCCGAAGTTCGTTCCATGCTTCCTATCAACCGATTAGCATCCGTTCATGCCGAAACAGCATGAACAAACATACCAAGCGATTATATTTGAACAATAATAAAGAAATATGCATAGAAAACGCCCGGACTAACAATATAGAACATGGAAAGCAACAAGTGATAAAACGACCTTTGTTCTAACTTTGGGCTCAAATCTCTCATGATAATGTGGTAAAATAGAGGTAATAGATAGCTCCTAAAAGGTGCTATCAAATTCCCCCACACTACCTTCTTGCTCGTCTCGAGCAACACTTGCTTTCGAGATTCACATATATCTTTACTTTGCCTTAGACACAACGACTCAAACGCTGGACTATACAATCTACATGACTTTAAACAATGCAACTCGATAAAAAATGCAATAAAGTAAAGAACATTTTTTTTTTTCTTTTTGTTTGGAGATTGGGCAATCTCGAAGAACAAACGACATGTTATAAGGCTCTCATATCCCCTAAAAGATTCTAAACTTTGGTGCTCTGTAGAACTTGCGGCCAGTTTCGTCAGACAGAATGGGCACGAACACTCAATAAGTTGCTTCCGCACACTCATCAAACGTATCCCTAGAACCTACCATCCGAGCTATTTATCCACGGGTTTCAATTGTAGACGGCTTAGGATGAGTAGGATAGGATATTTAGAAGCGCGGTCCTAGATGTCATGATATGACTCACAAAAACCCATTCTCACACTCCCTCACCAAAATCCAAGGAACCCCACCGAACTAGATACTTCGGACCTCATTTCCTCAATCCTGGTGTAATGCCGTTCTCGCGGCCACAAATGTGAAGAAGCGAACTCGAACAATAGCTAATCTCCCCGGTCTTCAATTTCAAGCTTGCTCCTTTATTCCTTTCACTTTCAATTTATGCTTTTTTTTCCTTTTTTTTAAATCCGACACAATATATCACATGGAGCTCATAGTAATAGAAAATATTCGAGGAGCACACTTTGTCAAAGCAAACAACGTAGGGGTGGAATGTGTCAAATCAAATGTGTAATCATGATAAATGTCGGCACCCCCACAATCAGTGTAAAGCATATCACAAAAACCCTGTAATCAATGTATATATGTGCTTTTTCCAACCTATCCTCCTCATCACCTAAGATATAGAGAATAATCATACAAATCGAAGCACATCCTCCTATATGATCAATCAACCCCCACCCCATGACGTGCGGAAAAAGTATCACGCACTACGGCAGTCCACCTGTGGTCGTGGTGTATGGACACGACTCACCGCCACACCGAAGTGTGCTGCCCTCTCTAACTCACCCTCACATCCCCTAAAAAGATGACATGTAAGAAGATCCACGTAAGATGTATAATATCATCTCACCCTCAAGGAACCTCCCTAACTCAATTCCCTATATCATGACGCATAGGAAAGGACCATTCTAACTAGTGATGAAAGTCACAAGGAATGGCTTCCTAGGCTAGAGGCTGTGAATAAAAGGGGTAGATGGATCAAAGTGGGGTAACTAGTGGACCTAGGCGATGGAGAGGGGACGTGAGGTCCCCGTAAAAATCACTCACATAGTTGTTCCGTTGCCACTACGAGGAGGGTTGAAGACTACCTAAATGACGGTGGTGTAGCGCTAGTAGGATAACTAGTTTGAGAGACAGCTACTCACAAGTCTCGAGTGCATTAGCACTATAGCCTTCCTACTCCAGATTATCGCGTCTAACTCACCTCAGATTGTCCTACTTGTAGGGAATTTCTATCATTGAGCCCTCTCCACGCTTACTCTCTTCAATTGCCCTTTCTAAAAAAATCAATTTTTAGGGTTTTTTTAGGATTTTTCTTGTTTTTTTATTTTATTTTTTTCTCATTCTATTTTCCTAACTCTATATGCTTGGGCAAACTCTATTAACAACACTAATGGTTATGTGGACTCAATAATTAAAAGTGCACATGCAATTCTAACTCTGACACATACGTGCAAACTGACTCACTAATCTACATGTAAGAAGGCTATGCAAGTTTAGGCAAGCAAGGATATGTGTAAACCCCCCCCCCCAACACTTGAGATAATCATTTTCCTCAATGAATTTAGAGTGTTGCCCCAACGACATGATCTCAAAGTGTAAGGATTTAATAAGACAAGTGTTGCATGGCACTTTGCGTAAAATGAATCATATCGTCTAGAGCGATTATTTAAAGCGAGAGAGAATATGGTACCTATGATCCCGGAGTACCATTCTTACGGGATTGGTTTTGCAAAAATTGAGCAAGAAACGACCAAATCGGTCGACCAAATTTTCCGAAAACTCGAGCAAGTTGAAGCAAGCATACCCTTGATGTGCTCCTCGGTGTTCCCGTCTTAAGTTCCTCTTTGAGCTTTGACCGAATCACCTTCCAAATAAACGGATTGGAATATTAAGTTCTTTGAGCTCTTCCTCTTTGAATTCCCCCACACTCAATCCGCTAACTATCTCAAAAGCTCAAGAGTTAATCTTGTAAATTTTGCGATTTGGATGCGTTTTGGGTTTGGGGTGTGTTGGTGTTCTTGAGGGTTTGGAGAGGAAGGAGATGAATACAAGGAGTGTTTGATCCAACTTAGGGTGTTAGGGGACTTGTTGGTTGGTTCTTGGCTTTAAAAATCCTCCAAAATGTCAAAATAACCCCCAAAAAGTATCAAAAATACCCCCAAAAGTGAGTTGTCCGACCGATTTCGGGCTCCATTTCGGCCCAAAATGGAGCCCCAAATCAATGGATTTCGGCCCGAAATGGGTGCCGAAATGCCTGGGAAAAATCAAGACAGATTGGTGTTTTTATTTCGGGCCGAAATAGGCCCGAAATGGAGGCCGAAATCACTAGGTTTTGCCAACTTGTTTTTGCTCTAACTTCTTCATCCGGCATCCGATTCGTGCGATTCTTGAACCGATGGACTCCATACTCGACGAGGAATACATTTTTGACTAGAAAATTTCAAATCCAAGAAATTTTCCATTTCTTCTCAAACTATCTCTCTTGTGCAAAGAATCTCGACTCCAAAACTCTTGAACTCTATTTTCACTCCGGATTCCGATGCGTGCAACCCCGATACTCCAACTCACTACAATGATCCTCATAACTAATTGGATACTCCTCGACCTCGAGTAGATTCTTTATAAATCTTAATGCTCCCGGTTAGCTAGTTGTTCCTCGTTTTGCGTGCGAAATCGTGCACATGCATCAAGAATGGGAATCGGGAGAGTTCTTCGGTACATGTGTCCTGCACACTCATAAAAAAATATTAAAACAAATCTCTCTCGCCCCTCACAATAAAATATGGAGAACTCAAAAACAAAAATGAAACAAAATATCAACATCTACTCTACATTGGGTTGCCTCCCAAGAAGCGCTTGTAATTTAAGGTCGACGGCCTGACCCAGTTACCTCAACCGTCTCGGATAGTGAAGGATGCTTAACTCTCCACTTCTTATTCTTCTTGTTATTCTTCTTCTTCTTCTTCTTCTTCTTCTTCTTCTTCTTCTTCTTCTTCTTCTTCTTCTTCTTCTTCTTCCACCATCTCTTTTCCAGAACTTCACGTGCACCCCTGTGTTGTGCAGATGGTGGAGAAGTGTAGAAGTTGACTCTTTTCATCTTGCATTTTTTCTTCTTTATCAACTTCCACGAAGTAATACTGGGATCAAATGAATCTCTGGCCATAAATTCGCCCGAGTAGTACCTCTTTGGTGCTTTATGCTCGTCAATCAACACATGCAGTTCACTCACACACTCCCACACTTGCTGATTTCCAAATCCTCAATAACAAAAATCACAAGTGTTTCATCAGCTTCATCGTTAGCACCCCGCAACCTCCCAATGCAGGGGTCATCCAAATCATCCTCTGGTGGTGATGATGATGGAGGCTCAAATTTAGGCTCAACGTCACGTGGCAAGGGATTCTCTTGTGGAACTTGGATACCTGATTCCCCTGCCGCTGACAGTTTCTCTACTCGTTTTGTTAACCTCTTCATTATCTCCCTCACGTATTCCATACCTCTGGCCGAATCCGCTTGTGAAAATTGTGTAGCAACAGACAAGAACTTGACGCACACTTGGATATCCTCCATAATACTGCGCCATTCTGCCATAGCTGCTGACGAGTCTTCTTGGTGCTGATGAAGTTTGGGTGGATCAAAAATTCACGCGTCTTCATACTTGTGATCCTTCTTGCATTTATAGCACCAAATTACTGAGCAGTCATCCGTGTGCCAAATTATACATCTAGCACAATAGTAGAGGTAATCAGAGATCCCCTCATAATCTTCCTCGCTCGACATGCACATTATGTCTCCTGCTTACTGTGTTCCTACAAAAACAAACTCACAAGAAACCCGTGAAGCACATAGATACAAAAAAAATTAAACAAAACTAAAATAAAAGAAATACTCTAAAATAACTCCGAACTAAATAATCTACCGCTTTCCCCGGCAACGACGCCAAAAACTTGACACGATTTCTTACGTGTATGCGCAAGTGCACGGTCAAGTAATATAGGGGTGGTATTTCAACCCCGAGTTATCGATCCCACGAGGAAAAGCTTGAGATTATTTAATTATTTATTAGCATAGAATACAGTAGAAGGAGGAAGAAATTGTGATTTAAACATTTGTCACCCCCAAAAAGGTGACTGAAATAAAATAACAACTAAACTAATATTTTTGGGTTTTTATTTTAAGAACACAAATATGGAGAAACTAGGCAATCTCTAGATCACCTAGTGCTGTAGACGATTTCCGGATTAGCTATGTAACTCGTTAATCCTATTCTAGTTAAGCCGGGTAATAGTACTGACAATATCCTCTCGGTCTCATGTCGTTCTACGTCACGGTTTACTTGGTGTTCTGTCGGTCAAGCTACATCTACCAGTCCGTTCTAGTAGGCTAAGGACAGTGTACGGAATGATGTCCTCTCAGACCACCACCACACGAACACCTCACTATATCCTACCGAATCTACCCACTAAGGCCAATCCTACACACTTCTCTTCTCAGTCTCCGTGATTAAGGATTGTTGTTCATATCTCATCATAACTAGGTCTAAGTCGCTCTCACGCACTCGCTAGCTAAATAACAAGTCGGGTTAATTACTCCGTTCTTGCCAAGGAATTAAGTATAGTATATGAACAATTAGCTAAAACAAATATTATCTTTAAGAAAGAAATTTATTTACGAATAAAACCTTAGTCTCACGATTATCAAATCCTAAACTAGTCGTGTTAATAGACTAGATTCATCAACAAGATCAAGAAACTAACGTTCATTCAATAGATCAAACCCAAAGCATGTCTAACCGGAAAACATAATCGTCTACATAAACCCTAGGCTCTCTAGATAAGCCTAGAAAAACGTCTAACTACTACTTGAAATCATAGCAACACAACAAAGTTTCTCCACACAAGTGATTAAAAGAGAGAAGAAGAGATCAAACGCTTCAAATCGTGAAGATTGGCGCGATCCGGGCTCTTCTCCTTGCTTGAGGTTGCTCCCAATGAAGTCTCCTTGCTCTCCTCCTTGATCGTGGCTCTTAATAGGCGTGAATGGTGATGATTTTCATCACTAGGTCGTCCTTCCTTCATAACCCGTAGAAGTCTTCAGTAATTGCACAATAGCCCCCTGAAATCTGCTCTTCAATTCAGTAGGCCATATATTTTTCGTCCGAACTCGGATTTAGCTCTGTTACCTATCGTTGGAAAGCTCTCGGAGTCTAATTTCGTTTGGCCTCAGTCTCACTCAAAAATTATTTGTAGAACTCCATCTAGGATAAAAATAGTGCAGACAAGCTCCTCCAATTCGGCTTCTCTTGACTCCACTTGAGCTCCCGTTGTTTCTGAAGTTCGTTCCATGCTTCCTATCAACCGATTAGCATCCGTTCATGCCAAAACAACATGAAAAAACATACCAAGCGATTATATTTGATAAATAACAAAGAAATATGCATAGAAAACGCCCGGACTAAAAATATAGCACATGGAAAGCAACAAGTGATAAAACGACCTTTACTCTAACATTGATCTCAAATCTTTTATGATAATGTGGTAAAATGGAGGTAATAGATAGCTCCTAAAAGGTGCTATCACTCCCACTGACCCAACATTCCAGAGATAGAAGAGGGAAAAATACCACAAGTTGGGTTTCTTTTTGGAATTCCCAAATTCGTCGCCTTGTCAAATCTCAGGCTCAACTCCAGGCTAGTAAAGCTCGCGCGCTTGTGGTAACAGGTTATCCGTTCAAATACAAGTGCTCTTTGGAAGAGATGAAATATGGTTTCTACTCTTTGATGGACCAAGACCATCACCTGTGTCCTCGCTTTATACTTGACGAAAAGGCAGCCATTGTCAAGCAGCAGTCCCTCAAGGAAAGGACTAAATACGGGAACGACTTCAAACAGGTATGCTCGATCGTATTTCACTCATATAAAGTAGTTCATACTCTAACTCGCCTTCTCATGACACTTTTGTTTGAGGCGATTAGCTTCTGGGGATCGCAGCGAAAATTTTAATTACATCTACCACGCAAAGAAGGGAATTGAACCTGAGGTAACTATTCCTCCCCCATGGCCCATGGATTCAGAGGTCCGGAAGGTGGTCTCAGAGGCGCTCGAAGCTTTCCTTGCACCTTTTGAGAAATACTTGAAGAGGAAAAGATCCACTGCTGAGTCCTGGACTAATGACTTGGGGACCCAACAAACTAAATGTTCAATGAACAATCCCGTGGCCCTTGGCAAGAAATATCAAGCCCCTGCTGAAAGGAAGGGTCAAGTTCCTTCCGCTCCTACGAAGAAGGCAACCGGGAAGAAAGCATTTGTCCCACGAAAAGTTACTCCAATAATTTCCCTATTTAAGTTATAATAAGTTCCGTCCTAACGCTCAATTGTTGCCTCTACAACAGGAAGCGATAGCCCACACAAAGGTGTGAAAGTCATGACCGAAGAAGAGGCAATTGCAGAGTCCTGGATCATGGTCGAGGAGAGAGAAAGAAGGGAAGAATAGGAAGAAGATTGCCGAGTTCAGGCAGCTGTCCAGATAAGTCTTTAAGATGTTAAAGGCCGGGAGAAACCTTCGCGCTGGCTTCCAGTCAAACGCAACAAGCGCGCTCAACTATTGTTCAGATGCAGCAAGCGCAGATGGCCTTCCATGACCTTACTGGCGATGAAGATGAAGAAGGTACGATATTTAAATTTGCTTTATCGCACCATGAGTTTATCTTGCATGCATTATATCATGGGGTATGTAGGCATGATATTCGCCCCTGGTTAGTAGCTCAATGTGGAGAATCCTCAGGTACTTCTACCTCTTTAGTACTACGATGCTTCATTCAGTTTTTCTTCCCATAATAATAGTGTCTCATGCATAATAACAATATTTCACACCCACAAGGTCATGCGAAATTTAAATGGATTGATGATAACCTGAGCACAAATGCCCCATATGAGAGTGGAGGTCATCATAACTTCCTAAATCTTTCTGTAACATGCTTCGCGCTTCTTTCACCTTGCATGAAACTGAAAATTTACTTTCTAACAGATGCAGAACCATTGATCCAAAGATCCCTTCGGCTTCGCAGCGCTGTTGTTCGCGTGCCCCTTCTATTAGTGAAGCCAACTAAAGAGACCAAACCAGCGAAAGTGATGCGGTCGCGCCCCGGGGGATTAACACTGAGGAGCCTGCAGTCGCGCCACAAGGGCCCAGTACTGAAGTTGCAATTGCTAATCAAGGGGGCAACTCCTCCGGAAACGCGGTAGTCGCGCCTCAAGGGCTCGACGCTGAAGAGACTATAGTGGTGCCACAAGAGCCTGGCACTGGAATGGTTGACCTTCAGAGCGAGCGTCTCGAACTCATTATTGAGCAAGCGCAAGAAGAGGAAGCACTTCAGGAAGAGCAGGATCAAAACACTGAATAAGTCTCGCACGCTATAATGGAAACTTCCCCAAGATTTGACACCTCCGAACAGGGTTCACTTCTATCCGAAACTCAAAGGGAAACAATTTCTGCTACTGAAGCTCCTTAAGGTACCCCTCTCGCAACTGTATTGCCAACCGAGGAACTTCTTCGAATAGTCGAGTGAACTCAGGTTTCCCAAGAAGCAGTGACTCCAAATCCTCCAACTGAAAATATGCCAATTAGCGAAGGAGGGGCTGAACATAATGTGAGTGGTGTTTTGCGCGACCAAGACATGGTGGATGCCTAATTTCCAGCCCCTGAGACTGATATTGCTGCAACTCCTGGAACGCAACCTAACGTCGCACATGAAAGTGTGCTAGAAGCTCCAGAGGCTTCACCAAGTGTAGTCGAAGCAGGGAAGGAAGGGGGTAAGGATGCAATCATGGCTGAGCCACACCAGGACGCCTCTTCGAAGACAAACACCCCAGCTACTGCGACCGCGACGCCATCTAGGATCACTCCACTTGTTCCTACTTCAAGTGCACCAAGGAGTGTTGCGTCCTCACAGGGACTTGGTGAAAATTCGTCACTTCCTGGTCTGGTTGTTGATTCTTCTAGCCTTGAACTGGACGTGCATTTTGCTGAAAATCAATGGAATGATTGGTCTATTGCATCTGTTGAGGCCAACGAAGCTGAGGAGAAATATGTCTTTCCTGAGGGATACTTTGCGCAAGAGGCTCTTGCTGATCAACTTCTAGCTGAGGCTGAACCCTCTAATAGTTCCCGGGCAGTACCTCCCATTCCTTCCTTACGCGAGATAGTCGGTGGTACTGGTAAGCTTTCCATTTTTATTGAAAATTTATGTAATAAACGATAAGGCATGTACCCTGATTTTCTTTGTTCTTTACAAGCGTCCTCTGATGATGCAGGGATCAAGAAATCATGTTTGAAATGGCTTATGAAGGTGCGTATTTCGTACCACAAGACCTTTGCCAGAGCAATGGAGCTTCCTGCCAAGGACAGAAACGATCTCCTCACAGAGATATCTGATCTGATTGAGAGGATAAGCAAAACCACGTTGGCTACCATCTCCTTGACAAATGCACAGTACTTTCTGACAAGCGTGCAAGGCGTTCAGCACGTAGCTCACAAGCGTCTCAATTTTTGACTTCCTCGTCCAAAGGCTGAATAGAATATGCAACTCTATCAAACTCGTTTTGGCTTTGAGAGTTATCAGTTGGAGACTGCCCAACTTCATGCCCAAAAGGAAGCCATCGAGAAAGCTGTAGCTGCTTATGAGGAAGCAAAATCGAAGCATGAAAGTCATAAGAAGCAAATCGATCAGTGGGCCGGCAACTTTATTCAGCTTGGGCCTCGAGACTCCCTTTTTAAGGATTTGTTTAGAGAGGAAGAGTAGTGTTGTAGCATTTTTCTTGAGCTGCTTTTGAATTTTCTATATTGCAACAAAAACATATTTTTTAATGCGAACATACGTAATCAAATTATTTCTTTGTGATAATGTTCAACTTTGGATCTTGTGAATATCGAGCATCTTTTTGTTTCTTTGAGCTAGACACTTGTGTCCAAATACTGTTATCGTTTAGATAGTGTTTTCGATTGTATTGCTTGCTATATCGCAACAGCTTGAGTGCGAATTGACTTTATCTTAACAGATAAATATAAGGATCGCGCGCCAACTCTGTGAGCCAGGAGAAATGTTTTAAAGTCTTCCATTTTCCAAAAATGGGCTTGTTTTTTAATTTCCATTATACACAAATGGGTTTAGTTTAGGAAAACGGCTATCTGGGCAGATAGGCTTAGTTTCTGCTGCAACCTAAACAGATAGGCTTAGACTCGCGTATTGAAAGCACGTAGACCTTGGCTTTGCTGCTATCTAGACTGATAAGCTTTGTTTTGCTGCTATTTAAACAGATAGGCTTTGTTTTGCTGCTATCTAAACAGATAGGCTTAGTTTTGCTGCTATCTAAACAGATAGGCTAATAAGATGCGTGCTTGTGCTATCTAGACAGATAGGCTCTAGTTTTGCTGCTATCTAGACAGATAGCCTTTAGTTTGTGCGTTGCTGTTATCTAGACAGATAGGCTTTTGGTTTGCACAGCGCTTCTATCTAAACATATAGGCTTTTGTTTATATATTTTTACTATCTAAACAGATAGGCTTTTTTATGGGTTGCTATCTAGACAAATAGGCTTGAGTTCGCATATCGCTTATATCTAACCAAATAGGCTTATTATTTGGCCGTAAGTGTAAGAAAGATGATTTAAGCAAATGACATACAAAATTGATAAGTGATCTCTCATACAAGAGAGTCATTATTATTAATAGGATCATTGCAGGAAGATTAACAAAATACAGCGTATGTAAGTAATGTTTCAGGAGTCTTACTTTTTATTTTATTCGTTGCACGTTGATTGGTTTGGTGGCGACCTCGCGAGATCATGCATGAATCACTTCTTTTCCTTTTGGCTCCTATTCCGTATGGGATGGCAACTGATTGCTGCGTACATTTTTGGTTGGGTCGTCGATGATCAATTGTCCTTCCTTGATTTTCCTGTCTACCAGCAATCTCAGATTCTTGCATTCTTTTGTAGGATGCGAGACTTGACCATGGCATTCGCACCATATGGGATCATGCAGCTGCTCCCTAGTGGGTTTGTACTCTAGTGCCGGTAGAATCCATCTTTTCTCCACCGCTTGCACAAGATTATTACGTCCTCAATCGAACATGGAAATGGGGGTGCCTCCCTTATTATGGATTGTTGCTGATTCTAAGGAGACGAAATCATACTCACTTCAGGTTCACGTCCACGTTTGTAGTTGAACCTCCCAATTCTGAAACTAGTACATGTGGCCACGCGATCATTCGCGTACCACTTATTCTACTTCTCCATCAGTGGCTCGATGTTTCTGGTGCAATCAATTTTGAAAGGGTAGGCATGTCCAGATTGATGAGCATACCTTTATATTCATCTCGCATTCCCTGGAGATAGATCTCCACCAGACGGCTCTCAGAAACTTCATCAACGCACTCCAGAGACCTGGTTCTGAATTTCTTGATGAATGCGACCCCTTCCTCGTTGTGCTTCAGGTGCATACGAGATAGGTGTATGGTTCTGACCTTCTTCTCGACTTGGAAGAATTTCGTGTAGAACTTCTTCACCATGTCTTTATCGAACCAGCCTCCAACGTCCTGTACCATTTGCACGCGATAGTCCCCAGGGATTTGGGGAATTCGCGCATCACCAGGCGCGTATCAGCTCCATGTGGACCCATCAAATCGACGAAACGAATGACATGTTCGTGCGCATTTCTGCTACCTCATCGAACTTGTCCAATTTTGGTTCTTTGTACCCAGCAGGATTGGGCATCAAATAAATCTCTTTGGGAATTGGCGGAGCACTATCGAACTTGGGGATGACTATGTCCGCGAAGCACTGATTCGTCACAAAGTTTTCCAAAGGTTGTTCCAAAGCTGACATATTTGCTGGCGCGCTTCCCCCTGGGGTTGATGATGGTGTTGCAGGAAGGGCCGGAATGTAAGGCATGGCTGGTTCATACGGAGGTGGAGGCGTGTAACTAGCTTGAACCCCAGTCACGTATGACGGCAACACGGGATATAGGGACGGATTCCCTGCAGATGTGCATTATGGCCGTTGGCCGGATGCGAGGGATCAATCTGATGGCGGCCTTGGTGGCTGGGGCACTGGACCACTGGGGAGAGAAGGCGGCGAGCTAGGTGGGGCAGATGTGTGTGCCATAGGGGTTGAAGTTACCCCTGGTGGAGGCGACTGGGCTACAATTTGTAAGATTAAAGTCCCTTGAGTAGCATTCTTAGCAATTCCTCCAAGGATCGCCATGATATGAGCAATCTGGGCAGACTGTGCCTGCATAGCCTTGGCTTGGCTTTGGATTGTGGCCTGCAGCATCTCCAAAGAGGGATTGCTCCTAGTAGATGTCTCGGTGTTAATGTTGGTGTTGGGGGCCTCCTCTCTCTGAATTTCTTCCCCCAAGGGAGACTGATCACCATCACGAAGGTCGGCCTCAAGAGACATGGCTTGTTTTGATTCAATGAAGCTTTGAAGTTTTAGAGTTCACGTCGGGTTCACCAAATTGTGTACAAGGAAATCTTTGAGAGAGATCCAAGTGTACACCTCAAGTAGGGGGATAAGAACAGAAAGAGCACAGGGAGATGAAGGGTGTGAGAAGAGAGAGAGAGAGAGTAAGTAATAGCAACGGGTTGAGAAAGAGAGAGAGTCTAATGACAGCAAGAGCTTCGGTGAATCCATAAGATCAAGAAGAATTTCCATGGAGGGCTAACGTTCCTATATATAGTAGGGAAGTGACCGTTGAGGGGTTAATGTGCCTATAAATGGCGGCTTAATATATAGGGAACGTCACGTACCCGTCCGCATATACCGGAGACCGTTATGAGATCGAATGGGTTTATACGAGACATGGTCATTAAATCTCTCAGTCAGTTACCAAGGGTCGCGCTCGATCTTGGTTGTCGTTCGCGCGCGATGTACCTTACTCTAGCCTCCAAACCACAAAGTCCCTACAAGTCCCGTGTGGTTGGTATCGCGGGTGGCCCTGTCTCGTAGCCCCCATATGGATAAGTATGAGTTGTGATTAGGTGTATACGGAGCACAGACAGATGTTTTGGATGGCTGCCACGTGGCTATGATCTGTCTGTCTGGAATGCACCATCTACAACCGCGTTATCAAAAAAACGATTTCAACTCCTAGAAGCTTGATTCAATCCATAAATTGATCGTTACAATTTACAGAATTTTTTGGCATGCTCTGGATCCTCAAAACCCTCTGGCTGTGTCATGTACACATCGTCAAGAAGGTTTCCATATAGAAACAATTTATTGACATCCATCTGTCAAATCTCATAGTCGTGATAAGCTGCAATAGCAAGTAGGATTCGAATGGATTTGGTCATTACGACTGGGGAAAAGGTTTCATCATAGTCAATACCATGAATCTGTTTGAGTCCTTTTGCCACCAATCGCCCCTTGTAGGCAACTACATTGCCATCCATGTCGGTCTTCTGCTTCAAGACCCACTTGCACCCTATGGGTCGATTCCATTTGGGTGGTTCTACCAAATTCCATACTTTTTTGGTATACATGGATTCCATTTCAGATCTCGTGGCTTGAAGCCACTTCTTTGAGTCTGGCCCTTTCATGGCCTCTCCAAAGGTAGTAGGCTCATCATCCATGAGTAGTACGTCATCGGGCTCAGTCACGAGAAGTCAATACCTCTCTGGCTCCTGACGTACCCTACTCGACCTACGGATTTCATGTGTTACTTGATCAGGTTGCTACACAACTGTTTGTGGTTCCTGTTCATGCTCCATCGTGGGATCAGTGTTTTGCGGTTCTTGAATTTCATCAAGTTCTACAGTCCTTCCACTGGCTTCTTTAGAGATTTACTCTTTTTCTAGAAACATACCGGTCCGAGCAACAAACACTTTGTTCTCGATTGGATTGTAGAAATAATATCCCCTCGTTTCCTTAGGGTATCCCACAAACCTACACTTATCCTCCTTGGATCCGATCTTGTCTGTTTCTAAACGCTTTACATAACGTGCAATCCCGAATCTTCATAAATGACACTATGGAACGCCTCCTAATCCATATCTCATATGGTGTCTTTATGACCGATTTGGATGGAAAAATCTGGAGTCAATAAAGCATGTCCCCAAAATGATATCTGAAGATCTGCTTGACACATCATATACCGCACCATGTCCAAAAGGGTGAGATTCCTCCTCTAGGACTGTGGCATTCCGGGTGGAGTGAATTGGAATACAATCCCACACTCTCAAATATAGTCGTCAAACTCTTGACTCAAGTATTCTCCTCCACGATCCGATCGTAGAGCCTTGATACTCCTGCGAAGTTGCTTCTCTACTTCATTCTTGAATTCTTTGAACAATTCAAAGGATTCGTATTTGGCCTTCATAAGGTATACAAATCCATATCTACTGAAGTCATCAGTAAAATGAAATGAAGTAAAGGTAACCACCTCTGGAGGGCGTGGGAAACGGCCCACACACATCAGTATGTATGAGTTCCAGTAACTCACTACTCCTCTCACATTTCTTACTGAAAGGGGACTTTGTGATTTTTCCTAATAAACAAGATTCACGTGTCTCAGATGATTCATAATCGAATTGAGTCTAGGAATCCATCCTTATGGAGTCTAGAAATGTGTTTCTCGTTTATATGGCCTAAATGACAGTGCCATAGATAAGTAGGATTTAAATCATTAGTTTTAATCCTCTTGGTATTTATGCTATAGATGGAATTATATAGATCAAGGACGTACATTTCATTAGACAAATGCGCACTACAATAGTGCATACTATCAAAATAAATGGAGCGATATTTTTCCTTTATTGAAATAGTAAAATCTTTCTCGTCCAAACAAGACATAGAAATAATGTTTTTGGTCATAGCAGACATGAAAGTTTGTAATGCAGGTATAAATACAGGATCCAATACTCTAGAAGGGGGGTTGAATAGATCATCGAAACTTTCCAAAAAACTAGCCTTTTAAAACTTTAATCTAATGAAGAGATGAAATATCAAAGCTTTTGAAAAGATTTTTAAAGATTGAGATAAAACTATAACTGTTATAAGCTTCAAAGCTTTGAGATAAGAAACTTTCCGAAGCTTCTACTTGGTATGAACTGAAATTCAACAGGAAAGTAAAGCAATAAAGTAAAGCAATTAAACACATGTATTTTTATAGAGTTAAGTCTGAATTGGACCTACTCTTTGCCTGAAAGATATAATACCTACAGGATTTGAACACACTTCTTATTAATCACCCAGATTTAGCCCTAGATCTTCAAGCCTAAGTGAACTACCATACACTTATACAGCTTGTGATTCCCAACCTATCTAGTTACAGCTACAACATATTGAAACAATAAGAATCTCTTGTTATTCACTTGAACAACTAACTTCTAAGTTTGTGAGGTTGAGAAATTCAAAATGAATAATACATGATCTGTACAGTAGAAGAACACAGATGTAGATAAGAAATTAAGCTTGGAAGTAGTCTTCACATTTCTGGATGAATGATCTTGATCAGCAGAGTTGAAGCTCAGATTGATTAAAGAGTTGTATATGTGGATCTTCCACCAATGAATAACACTCTACCAATTTCTTTTGATCAGCCTCTCTATGTATCTCCTTGTTTCTTTGAAATTCAAACTCTAACATATAACAAACCCTGCAACTGAATGAGAGATTTTAGGAACTGAATGCCTACAAATTCTCAACCCCTGAGATGCTTCTTTCAACAGCTATGTTTGAATAGCCAGTAGAGTTTGTTAGGCACATTTGAACGACAAAACAACCCTGCATAAACTTAGCAACAATACACGCATCCAGAAACAATATCTTAAAAGATCTTATCTGTTTAACAGATCATTTTTTTGAATAAACCTGGCCAAAATCTAAAATAAAATCAATGTATAATACTGACTGCATATATATCTCATATATGATAAATAACAATAGGGTAAAAGACAAAAACCACCCCTCGAGTATGGGGTATATACAAAAAAACCCCTCGTGTTCGGGGATATACAAAGACCACCCCTGTCGAGACAAGAACCACCCCTGTCAGTGGATGGACGTTAGACGAAAAACACCCTCCTGTTACAATCAAGTAGTATAGGGGTGCAATCTGTCTTTTTTGTGACAATTTTACCCCTACTTGCATTTTTTTTCATGTTCTTGGTGTTCTTGACCACCACCACCACCACCACCACCACAAACAACAACAATAATGAGGCAAATTCACCTATGCCAAGTCCAAAATCAACAGATCAATTCACCAGAACCATCTTCCCATAAACCACCACAATTCACACATTAACAAACTAAAATTTGACAGATCAAAGCTCTTCCCTTTCATCCTCAACTCCTGCACACACCCCACCACCAACCCCCACTCCCGAAACCGCATTCACTCTTCAACCCAACCCACCGAAACACCACCCACTCTTCGCCAGAATCCGCCTGGCCACCAAATCCGACGTCCCCCACATCCACAAGCTCATCCACCAGATGGCCGTCTTCGAACGCCTCACCCACCTCTTCTCCGCCACCGAATCCTCCCTCTCCTCCACCCTCTTCCACACCTCCCCACCCTTCCACTCCTTCACCGTCTTCCTCCTCGAAGTCTCCCCTAACCCTTTCACTTCCCAACACCTCACCGCCTCTCACTTCACCCCCGTCACCAAAACCTTCAATCTCGACCTCCCAGTCTTCGATCCCGAGTCGGAGACGTTCCGATCGGAGGGAGAGGACGTTTTCGTTGCTGGGTTTGTGCTGTTTTTTCCGAACTACTCGAGTTTTTTGGCTAAGCCGGGGTTTTACATCGAGGATCTGTTCGTGAGGGAGTGTTACAGGAGGAAGGGGTTTGGGAAGATGCTGCTGTCGGCGGTGGCGGGGCAGGCGGCGAAGATGGGTTACGGGAGGGTTGAGTGGGTTGTGCTTGACTGGAACACGAATGCGATTAAGTTTTATGAGGAGATGGGTGCTGAGGTTTTGCAGGAATGGAGGATCTGTAGGCTCACTGGTGATGCTCTTCAGTCTTACATCTCTGGTTGATGATGATTGTGATGGAGGATAAGGTTGGTGGAGATGGTTGATGGTTGGTGGAGGTTACAGATCTGAGAGAAGAGAGAGATGAAGAGATAAGATTTTTTTTTGAAATAGATGAAGAGATAAGATTTGGAGGAGAAGGAAAGGAAAAGCTATATATAGTGGGATAATTTCTTCAAATTTCAGGGGTATTTTTGACTTTCTCACCCTCCGTTACTCACCGTTAGCTGCCGTCCCCTGACAGGGGCGGTTTTTGTATATCCCCGAACACGAGGGGTTTTTTTGTATATACCCCATACTCGAGGGGTGGTTTTTGTCTTTTACCCATAACAATATTAAGAGTTAGGATAAAGATCCAATCATTAGATCAGGTAAATACACATACATACAGAAAACAGTTAGCCAATATAATCAGTTAAGAACATAAGGGAATCTCAGAGCTTTGGAGCTTTGACTGATAGTTCACAATAGTTGGCCTCCAAACAGATTCATGTATTCAGTCAATCAGTACAATCATTTAATCAAACTATAAGCTCAATAATATTTGCAAGAGACAATGTAATATGATCAGATCATCAAACAATCCAATGCACAAGCCTGCAACACAGAAACTGTTAAGCACAAGTATCCAGTTTTACAAGCAATTACTACATCTCAAAGCTTTGGAGCTTTGAGACTTAATGCCTCCGAACTTTATGGCTTTCATCATCAAAGTGAGAACTCCCCCTGAGTTTGAACATACATATTCAATTCAATATAGTTGAACTATCAATATCCCCCTTGATGAAAGACAAAAAAGATATTATTACTTCCAAGATATCCTGCAACTCAATCCATTATCAAATTAACATGATAAACAAAATATTGCAAAATACTTAGCACATATCACAAATAAGTCATACCAAACATTAAAAACCAGGAATAATCCTACAACATCCAAAATATTACAAATAATTCAGATTACCTCCATAAAACCTATAAACTTTAACACAATTACACATATTCTTCTCCCCCTTTTTGAATTTCGGCAAAATCATAGCAGAAATGTAGGATCTTGTTCAGAGGTTTTCAAGAAACTCAGAAAAGCACAACTACAAGGATTTTAAATAAAGAAAGAAAGAAAATATCAGAAAGAAGAGGTTTCAAGTTTTGAGGTTTCAGCATCAGCACTCTTCTTAGCAGTCTTCTTTCTTTCCGAAACCTTTCCCTTTCCCTTGTCCTTGACACTTTTAGACATCACCTGTTCCTCCTCTGCTGATTCTTCATCTGATTCTTCTTCATTCTCATTTTGTTCTTCAACATTCTCAGCCTCAACATCAGCAACCAATTTAGAGATGACTTCTTCAACAGTTTCATCATCTTTCTCAGCAACTTCCTCAGTTGTCTCCTCACCACCAGCTTCATCATCAGAGTGTTCAAATAGATCTTTGGAAGTAAGAACTATTGGAACCTTTTTATTTTTCTGTTTCTTCATTATTTCCCTAATAACTTCATCTGAATCAACGCTGGTTTCTCTTATTTCAGCAAATGGTATCTTCTCCAAGTCCGAACCCTTGATAATCGCATCCTGTTTTCCATCCATTGAAGTCACCAAGCCCTTGAATATCCCACATTCACCAGAAAAATCAAACAACCCATTCCGAAGATCTTCAATACCATATTCTAAAACATCAACTTTGTCAAGAACCTGAGAAAAATCCAAGTTTCCTGAAGCCTTTGATGTTGTTGATGCTCTTGGTTTGATGTAGTCCTTTTCCTTCAGTTCCCTTTCAGACAATTTTGAATAAAACTTACACTTCCAGTTTGAACAACTCCAATCCTTTGAAGTGAAGCTTCATCAACCAACCCAAAACCACTGGTAATTTTCTCCTCATCTTTCACAAGCACTCCAAATTACATGAAGAACAGTGGCAACAAATTTTCATAAGGCAAAGATTGATTCCTGGTTCTAGTTCCACAGTGCACCATGTGCTCCATGATTACAATGGGTAAATCAAATTCAAATCCTTGATAGATTAAGTACATCAAGATCAAAACTCTTTCATTCACCAGCTCCTTTGAATGATCTCTTGGTACCACACACCTCATGTTGATAGAAAATAGGATATTGGCTTCACAATTGAACACAGAATGTGTTAACTGATTAGGTCGAGTTGGAGTTCCCTCCAAGAAAAACATAGACTTTTCCTTCTCCAAAAACTCTCTTCTATCAGGATGTTCATCCACTTTATACTTCCTAGGTATTCCCAAGATTTTGGCAAAAACCCTATGATCTAACCTCATATCCACACCAGCAACTTTAAAAGTCAGAACAAAACTATCACTATAATCAACTTCTTGAACCGAACAACCTAGTTAGCCTAGGATAAGCCTCAGAGGTCGGATTCAACATCTTCCAAGCAGATGATTCTCTTAACTTCCTAATGCAATCAATATCCAATTCTTTAATAACTCCATACAAATCATACTGCAATAGGAAATTTTTGAAGAAGCATATCCATCCATGCATCCATACACCTTAACTTCTGAATTGATAAACCAAGATTAAAAAAGTATGTTCTTACCATTACCAGAAGACTTCTTAGTTTTTGTAACAACTTCTTGACTCTTGTCTTCTTTTCAGTGGATTGATCACCTTTCTTTACCTCTGTCTTCTTCTCTTTTGAAGTATGATCAACCTTCTTTTCTTTTGGCTTCTTCCCTTTTGCATCACCTTTCTTAATCTCTGTTGAATGATCACCTTGATATTTCTTCCCTTGTTCTTGATCCTTCACGACTTCTTCTTGTCCTAACTCAAATTATGACCTGGATTCTTGAACTTCTTTCCTCTTCCTGATCTTTTTTGACGGAGGAGACACTTCTTGCATGTTTATTGTTTCTAGAGAATCTAAACCATTAATGGTGATTTTCCTATTTTCTTTCCTCTTGATCCTCTTTATGGAACTCAGACCTTGCTGCTTGATTCTTTCTGATTTTCGTTCCATTGGGTTTTTAGGGTTTTCAGAGGGTTTAGAGAGAATGGTGAGATAGATAGAGACGGAGAAATAGAGAAGGAGAATGAGAGAATAAGCCCTGAAGTTGTAGCTTAAATAGGTAAAAGAGTTGGACTGAATTAGGGTTACATGTAAAATCTTTGAGAAGACAGAGATATTTTTGGGATATTTTGAGTAAATCTCTGAACATTTCAAAATATTATTAATTATCTCTAAGATAATACAAAATTTTCATTGATCCAATTTATGAATAATGAAACACAGCTTATTCACCAAAGCTTTGAAATAGAAGTCCAAAGCTTTGAATAATATCAAAGTCACCAGAAAACTTCAAAGCTTTGAAGCATACTTTCAAGGCTTAAGAAAGTATGATCTCAACGCTTTGAGATTTTCACAAATACCAAATATAAGAACTAATACTCCCCCTAAACCAATGCATCCTTGTTTAGCATACCCAATTCAAGCCTTAGGGAAGCAAACCACTCATCTGGCAAAGGTTTAGTGAAAATATCAGCTATTTGCATAGTAGTTGAAATAAAAGATAAAGATACATCACCCTTTCCAGCATGATCTCTTATGAAATGATGTCTTACATCAATTGGCTTAGTTCTCGAGTGTTGCATAGGATTCTTTGATTTAGAAATGGCCTTGTATTGTCACAATTGATAGGCATATTTATGAATTCATATCCAATATCTATTAATTGTTTGAGCAATCCAAAGTACTTGTGAACAACAAGCACCAGTTGCAATGTATTCAGATTCTGTAGTTGACAAGGCTACTAAATTCTGCTTGTTTGAATGCCAACTAATCAGTGATGAACCAAGAAATTGACAACACCCTGAAGTACTTTTCCTAACAACCTTGTTTCCTGCAAAATCAGCATCTGTATAGTCACTCAACATAAACTTAGTCCTTCTTGGATACCAAATCCTCAAGTCTTTGGTTTCATTCAAATATCCAATGATCCTTTTGACAGTAATTAAATGACTTTCCTTAGGATCTGCTTGAAACCTTGCATACATACATACACTAAACATAATATCTTGTCTACTAGCAGTTAAACACAAAAGGGAACCAATCATACCTCTGTAATCCTATTGATTCGCACTCTTACCATTTGAATCCTTGTCTAAGGATAAAGATGAACTCATATGGGTCTTTGCAACTTTGGACTGAGAAAAATTGGATTTCTTTAGCAAGTCCTTGGTGTATTTTCCTTGATGCACAAAGATTCCTTTCTTCATTTGATGTACATGAAGTCCAAGAAAGAAATTCAATTCTCCCAATTAGATCATCTCAAATTCCCTGCACATTAGACTTGAAAACTCTTTTGAAAGAGCATCATTAGTAGCACCAAATAATATATCATCCACATAAATCTGTACTACTAAGAGATCCTTCTCATGATTCTTAATAAAAAAGAGTTTTGTATACATGTCCTATCTTTCAAACCATTTTCATGTACAAACTTTGAGAGTCTGTCATACCAAGCCCTTGGAGCTTGTTTAAGACCATAAACAGCTTTATCCAATTTGTAAATGATCAGGGAAATTTTCATCTTCGAAACCAGGAGGTTGAGCAACAAATACTTCTTCTTGTAAATAACCATTTAGAAAAGCACATTTAACATCCATTTGATAAAGCTTTGAAGTAAGAACCCGGTCTAAGCATACATAGATCCAAACACATAATAAAGCGGAAGTTTATGTGTACCTTCTCTTCGTATGCTCCTAACTCAGCGGGTGATCGTAGATTGCTTGCTTTCACGCACCAACGTCTTGCTCCCACAACCCGGCTCGAATCACTAGGACTAGAGCTCTGAGCCACACCAAGTTCCACCAATGGAGGCTAGTTAGAGAGGGAGGCTAGGGTTCCTAGAACTGTCTTTGATCAGCAAATGATCTCTACACAGTTGTGTATTAAGAATATTATAATGTGTAGGAGGTTGTCTCCTTATTTAGACAGACTTTACCTAGTTTACACATAACCCCCTAGGGTTTGTGCCTTTGCTACTAACCCCTTAAGGTTTGAACATTATTTCAGCTAACCCCATAAGGTTGTTATGTTTGCATTGGGCACCCCACATGGGGGCACCAAATGCTAACATCTCCCACTCGCACAGTGGGGTTGCACAATCACAGTTCATCCAGTCTACCCCAATCTCCAACTATTATCATCTACCAAAGTGTTTTGCGGCCTTGGTATGTGACTCTTGAGAGAACCTACATTTCAGAAGTTCCGCACTCTAAACACATATGAGACGAGCTAGCAGCAGGTGAACTCTACCTTTTATAATAATGCAATACATATTTATATCTCTCGTATCCCCCAGATTCGATCAATTGTCATCTCGTAGACCAGGAGCACCTACCTAGTCCCAAAGGTTGTGCACCAATGAGTCTACATCTCCTTTATTATTTCCATATACTTCATGATCCCATAAGATCTTGTAGGTGGGCCCAATGAAGATAACAAAGAGTGATGCAATGAGAATCTTCCTTTCCATCCATTGTGTCGCTTTGATTCGACTCAGCTGCTTTCCTAGCAGTGTCCGGAAGGCCGAATCATTCATCGCCGTAAGGTGTCACGCTAAAGTAGCACCACTGAGCCGTCTATCCATGACACGGATGAAAGTACTAAGGGTATACAGTTTCAATCATTCCGATATGATCGACGAGGATCACACGGCGAGGAATCTCAGGGACTAGTTCTACTCGCCACCTCATGTCACTCATCAGCACGCGCTATCTTTTGAAGATATGCGCCATAGTGTTTGGACTCTAATCACAGCACATGTCATATCCCATAAGGAAC
This sequence comes from Linanthus parryae, assembly GCA_023055425.1. Classification (NCBI taxonomy): domain Eukaryota; kingdom Viridiplantae; phylum Streptophyta; class Magnoliopsida; order Ericales; family Polemoniaceae; genus Linanthus; species Linanthus parryae. The sequence continues at coordinate 4,113,530 of JALGPY010000015.1, forward strand.
ACTATGCATTTGTAAGTCCAATAGCCCTTATGGCTACTAACCCGAGTAGTGAGTGTCACACATATGCGAATTAAAATCAGTTCTCTCATCTGGCTTTCTCTACGCAGACTATACATGGCTTGGGTTACTAACCATGTTCGAATGGCCATAAACCAATCTCACCTTTGAACTTATTCCAATGCAACAATTAAATCCTTCTGACAGTGATCTTGCACTAGTGATATATGTATAGCTCATATCATAGGCCATACGCCTCATATGATAGGCGTCTCATATCATATCATAGGCTTCTATAACTTATCGGGATTCTGTCTCATCTCTTGCCTCACCCATACTTATCCAGGATAACGCAAATGCGGTCGCTCGTGTGAGGGTATCGATCTAGTGTATGCGCGACATGTTCTATGCTAGTACAAGATATGTAATCGTGTCATACACGTATCAAACAACATGTAGCATAATTAAACAAATCCAATTAAAATCCAATTATCAATGTCTCATGGGCTCGTCAATCATATTGCCAGTGATCGAGTCCCATTTTTCTAAAGAAATCCACAAAGACAATTCTTAGGTGGTTTAGGAATGGGAGGTGCCTACACTTTGGCCCGTAGTCAATCTACTCCAAGATTACTCTTTAGGTAGTCATTTTACCTTTTGTGAAATGGTACCCTTTTCTATGTGTTTTACTGCAGTGTTATAGCCATATGCTAACACAACTCATGGCAGTAGGTTCGTTAATAGCTCATAAGCTTACCAAAAACCTTCTTTTCTAAATACATTTCTTTCAGTTGACAGAATAGGCAATCGTGCTTCGCTTCCATGGAGCGGTCAAATACGATCTTGCAACACTTATGTTGCTGTTCCATGCGATGCGTATGTTATCAAGCATGGACGATAGCCTGAGTTGGATTCTCGTGCTTCTAGGTCCCCACCCTAGTTAGAATGCATAGCTAACTAGTCGAAGCATCTATCTCCGATAGTTATAGCACGTGATCCATCGTATAGAGTCATCTTAGTATCCTTGTGACTGCAATCGTGTGTCCTAAGTTGGATACCCAGGAATCCGCTCATCCGATTGCATAAGGTTTGTGGGGTCTAAGTACACACCATAGTGTATAGAAGATACCCACTGCATCGGGCACTCTGGTTATCTGGTCAATCTTGTATGGTGTCTTTTAGGGCACATGCTCAGGCTCGTAAAATCTTGCAACAGCTACATGAGTATCCTATGGATTTTGGTCTAGTATATGGAATTGTTCAAGCATCTTCTTGGTTTGCGCCTTTTGAGAAAATGTAAGAAGTTCCTTTGAACGAACGAGAAGCCTTCTCACCCTACCAATATCCTTCGTCATAATCGAGAGGATAGCTACCCCTTGGTGGACACGAATAGTCATCTAGCTCCACTGGCAAATAGTGTGTCATCGATATCAAGTGACGTGATTATCAACTCTCTACTAGTAAGAGTAATATGTAGCAGTTTCCATCCGTTAAGGTAAACATGTAGTAAACGATCTCACAATGAAATACTATTATCCAGAGGACTGGCTAAGACCACAGTTGGACTTAATTAGTTTGCACTCATTTTTGCATTTGACCTTATGCCTCGAATTCCTGTGGCCGAGTTATACTGGTCACCTCTCTGATTTCTCCATCAAGAAATTCAGTGTCACGTTTATCGAGAATGGAGCTCTAAGTCCATCATCACAACTATTGCTGATATATGCAAGTCATATGCCTTACCACGCTTTCATCTGGGTCTCTGATTGACCTTGGAAATCCATTAATCTCCAATAGTCTAATCATCCAGTCGAAAATTCAACCTATTCTCAGACTTGGTTGCTCCCTTATAGTCTTTTAACTCTTCCTCTAAAGCTTACTTTTTCTTTCTTCATAATTAGGGGACGATAAGGCATAGTATTTTATCCTATCGTTTATGCAAGGTGATCCTTAAGATCACCCCTTTGATCTCAAGCAGTTGATGGGGTATGCTCCTATGAGCAATTCCTTTTCATAGGAGAGTCATTATTTGCTCTCATCCCTACGGATGGGCACTTCGCTTGGAAATTCATTTCCACTGTCCAGAGGATTCTTTGAGGAACTACTTCCTCATAATCAACTAAGGATTGGGTGTCTTCCAGCGGTTCCTCCATGCTCATGGAGATCATCATCTCTACGAACATTCTCTTAATTTTGGGCATCTCCTATGCGAAATCATATATCTCATGAATCCGTTTACGTTGCACTACTTATCGACTGTCGCGTTACAAATACGCAACCCCTAGAGTGCTCCGAATAGCATGAGAAGATACTTTACTCCATGAAGATACGTTTCTCCCACCTAGGGTCCAATTTCCAATTTCTTCTTTTCAGGTGATGAAAGATCATGGGATAATATCCTAGGTTCATCATTCTCTTGCGTGGTGACCATCATGTCTCCCCTTCGATGTCGAATCATCAACAGGGTACGCACCAAAGAGCGTTCCTGCGCAAAGAGGTTTTTCCCACACAGTCATAATATATGATGGGTTGTTCATGCAAGTCACTCCCACTGTCCTGAAGATCCGTAGGAACTGTTTCGTGTTGACCAATCAGGGATGGGGTGTCATCCAGTGAAACTTCTATTTCGTAGAGACTTACTTCTCTGCGAACCTCTTCCTGACTTTGAAAATTTAGTTAGCTCATAAGCTGCCGATCCCCATGGTCTAAGGTGATCTCATATAAGTTTCCATTTGGTGCACATCTTGAGGGTGTAGTGGCTACACACTTGGTGGGTGTTTGGTTGAGTACGTCGATAGCCGTTTAGCAAAGCGTTTCCTCAAGATAGGGAGCATGTCCTTTGAACGCGCTATCATACATCGAACCATCTCAAGCAGTATCCTATTCCTCTTATCCTCTACAGCATATTACTGCGGAGTATGGGGAATAGCCAACTGTCTTTCTAGTCCTTTCCATCACTTAGCTCTTGCTAAGATAGATACCCGCAGTCTCATTCTTGCTTAAGGGACAATTCCTCTTTTCCAGTGGTTCTACCTTTCGTAGATACATGTCTGAAGTACTCTGGTGCCTTAGACTTATGTGGCATCTAGCACACATATTTGAGACGCGTACATTTTTCTACAAATGTGATAGAACGGTAAGCACCATGTCCTAGCTTTAAATTTTAATGGATCACTAAAATAGAATGAATAATATGTAAAGACTCAATAGTCCTTAATGCTCTACTGGATGGTTTGTGTTTTGCCTTTCTTGTAAGGAAAGAATCACACATAGGTAAGGGTATCTTGGTCACATTCCAAGCAGGCATGCCCTAGCTAGCCTGATCATCCTTTCTTGATATTGTGTGTCTCAATCTAGCGCACCACATATCAGGATCTTAAGTCACTGCTCTAGTGGTGACATCCAAAGATTCTAAGGCGTCATTCATGCTAGAATTCAAGAGCGCATAACCATACATAACGTGACCAATTTCCAAAGTAAAATTGTGACCAAAAACAATTTGGTGGCTACTCCCTCAAAGATAATCTTATGGATCCTTAGACTAGAAGGTAGTGCCATGTCTGGCCTTTTCTCTAGTCTTGGGAAAACTTATTTTTCCCTCCCTTGCGTTTGTCAGTCTTGGGCTATTGGTCTTATACCAATATTGCACCCTCATTCCCTTATCCTTGCCCCACTTGTTCCGCACGGTCTTAAAACCGTGCTAGGGACTACATCTTCCTATCATACTTACTTCACAGTCTTTAGTAATCATATATTGCCTTAGACTTCAGAAGTATGATGAACTAGTATTCTTAGCAAACACTTGGTTGCTTTAGATCTTAGAACGGAATGATATTTGGTCTTATCCAAACATCTTCACACTCTCAAGGTGTGTCATATAACGCTTTCATGGCACTTTCATGAAACGTGGCAGAGGTAGCAATAAATTGCCAATCGGATAGCTTAAACCTCTCCTCATAAATGGCATGAATCTCAGATGCTATAGTCGAGTGCGAATCTCATATGCTATAGTTGAGTGCACATTTTATGACATGAGTCTCTACTCATAGTTTAAGAAGGGATTTATGAGTCACTACTCACAATTTTAACGTACGCAAATGGCTAAGGTGGATCCGAGATTCTTCTTTGGCTCATTCCTACAATCTTTGAATTTCAAAGTGGTCTAGAACTTGCTGATGAGGTCATTTCCCCACCTTGGCATAGCACACTCTATGACATTATCTTGACTGCCTCCCCCTATTGGTTAGCCTAAAGATAATGTTTATGTGCTGCTGTGACAAGTATTCATCACAGGTTCGACCATACTTGTAGGTGGTTTTGACAACCTATGTCCAACGATTGGTACATAGCACGACGACTCGTCATATCGTTTGTTGTCACCATTTTAGCCTTTATAGTTTCGATTTAGACACGATTGATCTTGAGGCATTGCTTAGGAAATTAATACTAGCATTTACTTAGCTCCAAAATAACATGAAACATAGATTAAAATTTAATAACTCCTCATAAGGACTCCACCAAAACCTAGTACAATCCTAGGAATCAAATATCGTCACCTATGATTCCCTATTAGTTTTAATCATGTATAATCATGTGAGCTCTTTTTTTTAGTTCCTTAGCATGAGAGGTTATATAGTTATATCCAATCACACACAATTATAACGTAAAACAAGCACAGGCATAAATAAATATGCAATGGATGTGGCCCCTAAGGTGCACTCCCACTATTGAGAGTACGTCTCGAGCAAGTCTTGAACTTCACACCTCAGCCATCTCGCGTATCTCGAGAGTACATCTTGAAGCGCCTTTGTTCATATATTTGATCCATGCACCTTGGGCCATATATTTTGGTTTGGCCACCTCTCTTGAAGCTACTCAACTTCAATCTCCACTAACTATCTTATTACTAATAAGAAGTAACCTCATAGAGGTGATTGGATGAGAAGACAAGACAATAAAGTATGTAGAGAGGCACGACACGCAGACGTATGTTGATTACATATTCAAAACCAAAACCAATTGAAAAACATCTAAGCAACCAAACACATATATTCAACCCGCAAAAGCATGTATAATCATAAAATAAACATGCTGAAATTTTTTGGAAATTTCCAGAATTAAATACTAATTACTGGAAATTAATAAGCAATAATCTAATCAATTAAATAGATCAAAAATTGCTCTAAACCACCTAAGGTCTCAACACCTATGGTAGGAAGTAGGTAATAATGACATAAGTCTTCAGAAAAAATTTGGGCTCAAAATAGTGTGTTTAGGGACGTCTAATAACCTCGGGAAGTGTGCTAAATACTAATTAATTAATCTAGAAATTAATAAAATTTTCTGTTTTTCCAAAAATTATGAAAATATCCTAGAAAATAGGAAATTTAATTCTGGTTCTGTAGAAAACAATTTGGCGAAAAATGACAGAATGGGAGGAGGTCGCACGCGCCCTCACGCGCCGCCGCCCGTGGGCGCGTCCGCCTCCGTCGCGCGCCATCGTCAGCCTTGTGCCACGTCAGCGTGCCACCTGGCATGCCAAGTTAGCCCTATGTTGACGCTGTCTGTCACGTCAGCATGCCACGTCAGCAGCCATGTCAGCCTTATGCTGATGCGGCACCGCCACGTCATCTGCCACGTCATCCCTGGCCACGTCAGTAGGTCGCCACCAGCCCTTGGGCCCGTACGGCGCGGGGCCACGTGTGGAGGCGGCGGCGGTGGAGCGTGAAGCCCACATGCCGCCTTCCCGTGCTCCGTTTCCGATGATCCTTCTAACAATGGAATCGTCTCTTCGCCCTGATTCCGATTATGTATTCAAAGTCCAATTCTAACAACTTTTAATTCCGGTGTATTTTTCCTTGATGCACAAAATTTTCCTTTCTTCATTTGATATACATCAAGTCCAAGAATGAAATTCAATTCTCCCATTAAGCTCATCTCAAATTCCCTGCACATTGGACTTGAAAACTCTTTCAAAAGAGCATCATTAGTAGCACCAAATAATATATCATCCACATAAATATGTACTACTTACAAATCCTTCTCATGATTCTTAATAAAAAGAGTTTTGTCTACATGTCCTCTCTTAAAACCATTTTCAAGTAAAATCTTTGAGAGTATGTCATACCAAGCCCTCGGAGCTTATTTAAGACCATAAACAGCTTTGTCCAATTTGTAAACATGATCAGGGAAATTTTCATCTTCAAAACCAGGAGGTTGAGCAAAAAATACTTCTTCTTGTAAATAACAATTAAGAAAGGCACATTTAACATCCACTTGATAAAGCTTTGAAGGAAGAACCTGGTCTAAGCATACATAGATCCAAACACATAATAAAAAGGAAGTTTATGTGTACCTTCTCTTCCTATGCTCCTACCGCAGCGGATGATCGTAGATTGCTTGCTTTCACGCACCAACGTCTTGCTCCCACAGTCTTACTCGAATCACTAGGACGAAAGCTCTGATCCACACCAAGTTCCACCAATGGAGGCTAGTTAGAGAGGGAGGCTAGGGTTCCTAGAACTGTCTTTGATCAGCACATGATCTCTACATAGTTGTGTATTAAGCATATTATAATGTGCATGAGGCTGTCTCCTTATATAGACAGACTTATACCTAGTTTACACATAACCCCCCGGGGTTTGTGCCTTTTATACTAACCCCTTAAGGTTTGAGCATTATTGCAGCTAACCCCAAAAGGTTTTAATATTTGCATTGGGCACCCCACATGGGTGCACCAAATGCTAACAAGCTTTATGTGTTTATGAGATGCAAATGCAAGAAGTGTCCTGATACCTTCTATCCTTGCAACAGGAGCAAATGTCTCCTAATAATCTATACCTTCTTCTTGATTATACCCCTGTGCCACAAGCCTGGCTTTGTTTCTTACCACTTTTCCATTCCCATCAAGTTTTTTTCTGAACACCCATCTGGTTACAATGACTGACTGGTCTTTTGGCCTAGGAACCAAGTTCCACACCTTGTTTCTTTCAAACTCATCCAGTTCTTCCTGCATTGCAATAATCCAATTTGCCTCTTATAATGCATCCTTTGCATTTTTAGGTTCCACCAGTGATACAAAGGCATTGAAGGCACACAATTTCTTCAATTTTCCTCTGGTCTGAATTCCAGTATTTGGATCTGATATAATATTATCAACTGGATGAGCTGATGTGTACTTGAATCTTTTCCTTGGTGTCCAGGGTTCTGGTTCTCCAATAATCTTCTCAATACTTTAGGAACTTGATATAGTGGCTTGAGCATTTTGTACTCTGTGAAGTTCAGTCTCAAGGCTTTGAGATTTTGATTCGGAAGGATGTTCAAAGCTTTGTGATTCTCCTAGATTTTCCTGCTGGTCAGTTTTGCTGCTATCCTTTTTCTCATCAAAATCATCTTCTTCATACTTGTTTAGATTGAGATATGCAAAACTTTCACTCAGGGAACCATCATCTTTTTCATCAAAAATCACATGAATGCTCTCTTCTACCACTTTGGTTCTCTTATTAAAAACCTTGTATGCTTTGCTAGATAAAGAATAACCCAGAAATATACCTTCATCACTTCTAGCATCAAACCTACAAAGATTTTCTTTACCATTATTATTCACATAGAAAATACAACCAAAATGTTTAAAATAAGAAACATTAAGCTATCTACCTTTGAAAAGTTCATATAGAGTTTTCTTCAAAATAGGCCTAATCAAACATCTATTCAGCACATAGTTGGCAGTGTTAACAGCTTCTGCCCAAAGATATTTTGGAAAATGACTTTCAATTAGCATGGTTCTAGACATGTATTCAAGTTTCCTATTCTTCCTTTCAACTACTCCACTCTTCTAAGGAGTTCTTGGTGCAGAGAAGTTGTGTGAAATGCCATGCTTTGCACAAAATACATCAAAATCTAACGGATCAAATTCTCTACCATTATCACTTCTAATAGATGCAACAAGTAAGTTCTTCAAAGGCTGAAGCTCTTTACAAAGCATTGAGAACTCAAATAAAGCTTCGGATTTTTCTCTAATAAACATAACCCAAGTATATCTAGAGAAATCATCTACTACAACAAGCATATATTACTTACCTTTGGGTGTTTGAACCCTCATAGGACCACACAAGTCCATATGCATAAACTCTAAGGGTCTAGAAGTACTTACTGAGTTCTTTGGCTTGAATGAACTCCTTGTCGGTTTACCTTGAGTACATGCTTTGCAAATCTCATTATCTGTGAACTTTTAGGTTGTTAGACCTATTACCAAGTCCTTTGAGATAAGTTTATTCAGTGTATGCATGCTTATATGCCCAAGTTTTCTATGCCAAAATCTTGAGTCTTCCTTCAAAGCTTTGAGACACTTCAGACTTTCACCTACAACTTTGTTAGTATTCATAGTATAAACATTATATGATCTAGGAGTAGTGAGGATGCAATTGCAAGATTTTTCATCTTGCACCACACATTTCTCCTTGTCAAATTACTTTATTACCCTTATCACATAGATGTGAGATAATAAGCAAGTTACAATTCAAACATTCTACTAAATAAACATCTGAAATAGAAGTAGCAGATTCATTACCAATACTGCCTATACCAATGATATTGCATTTGGCTTTGTCACCAAGTGTGATTGTTCCTCCTGAATATTCTTTGAGTTCTGTAAATAGAGACTTCATTCCACTCATATGCTGGAGCAACCACTATCCAAAAAACATTTGTGATCCTTCAAATCTTTGGTGACAACCTGCAAAAAAATCAATCAATGCCTCACCAGGCTATTAGACCAAGTTTAGAATTTGGATTCATACTCAGAATCAACCATACTAGGTGGTCTTATTCCTTTTGGAACCCAAATTTGTCTTACTTGTCCCTTGAGCTGATAAGGATAAGTGTTCCTCAATATGTGAGGTTATGTCCCTCTAAAGGGGCAAGTTACCTTAATATGTCCAACCTTTCCACAGTAATGACATTTTGGAGAATGTCTACTTCCTGATTTTACAAATGAGGTTTGATTTCTTTTTTTGAAAATTTGGATTATAACCAATACCACTTTTGTAAACAGAATGCATACTTCCTCCTAGCATGAGATTGAGTTTATCTTCGGTGCCAGCAAAAGTTGATTAAATTTTCTTAGATTCTTGAAGCTCCTCGGTCAATGAAGTTTTATGTTGCTTTAAATCACTGAATGATTCTTTAGATCAGCATACTTATCAGCTAAAAGAGAGTTTTGATCAACAACTTCTTTGAATTGTGCTTTCAAAGCTTAGAATCAAATGTCCAAGGCTTTGAAGTCACTATCAATTTTCAACTTAGTTGCTTCAAGATTCTTGTTTTGAAAAACCAGATCTAAATTTTATTTTGCTTGATCATGAACTTTAACCTTCAAAGAATCAATCTCATTTATGTAGCTTTCCTCATTCAAAAACATACTTTTGAGGATTTCAGGTAGTATATCAGAAAGACTAGCAAGAAGATTCCTTACCATGTCTTAAATGTGCTTGTATGAGCCTTTTTATTCTTCATGCTCAGCCATTAAGCAGAGATTGGCTTGCTCTTCATCTGAATCTGGATATGTTGATGAATCAGAGTCACTCCATGATGCAACCATTATTTTTCCCTTCTGTTGTCACTTTCCTTCTTTGGAAAATGCATGATTTTCTTCTTTTGTGGACAATCCCTTACCAGGTGATATGCATCTCCACATTCAAAGCTATTCATCACTTTAGATTTACGTGAATGTGGAGAAGACTTACCTCTCTGACCTTTTCTACTTGAGGATCTAAATTTGTCTTTGTTGTACTCCTTGTTTCCAAAGCTCTTTTTCTTCTTCAAGATTCTGGCCAAGGTTTGGAGATTAAGGCTAAGGCTTCTTCATCGTCTTCATCTTCCTCTTCAAGGCTTTTAGATTTTTCACTGTCTTTTTCCTTGAGTACCAGATTGATGTTGTCACTCATGTTACCATCTACTTCTTTCATTGACATCTCATGAGTGAGCAGCTTGCCTTGCCAATCATCTATCTTCACAATACACAAATCTTGTGCCTCCTCAATTGCAGTTTTCTTTGGCTCCCACTTGGCTTTTTCTTCATTTAAGAATGCCTTTCCCAAAGACTCCAAGTTATTCACAATATCATTGAATTGAAAATGTCCTCGATGGATTCATAAGAATTCATCATGAACAGCTCATACTTCCTCAGAAGGATATTGATTTTTGTCTGCTTCACCTGACTTGTTCATTCATATGTTAGAGTCATCTTGTCCCAGATTTCCTTGGCAATCTTGCAGTTGGATATTCTGTTGAACTCATCTGCACTAAGAGCACAATAAAATAGGTTGAAATCTTTGTAATTCTTTGATACCTTTTCCAGTTCAGTAGCTGAGAGATCTTCATCTGGTTTGACAGTCCTGACTCCATCAGAGGTAGCATGAACACATGAGGACCATTGACGAAAATTGACCATAGTTCCATATCATGGTCTATGATGAACATTCACATCAATGCCTTCCATTGCACAAAATAATCACCACTGAACTGGGGAGGTCTGATGACTTCTCTTCCCTGTGAATATCCTCCATCACCTACATTACTCATTGTCACAAGATTTTTAGATATTATATAGTGACCCAAACTCTGATACCAATTGAAAGTTTGTAATGCAGGTATAAATACATGATCTAATACTCTAGAAGGGGGGATTGAATAGAGTATGGAAACTTTTGCTAAAAACTAGCCTTTTAAAACTTTAATATATTGAAGAGATGAAATCTCAAAGATTTTGAAAAGATTTATAAAGCTTGAGATAATACTATAACTGTTAGAAGCTTCAAAGATTTGAGATAAGAAACTTTCCAAATCTTTGGAGCTACTTGCTATGAATTGAAATTCAAAAGGAAAGCAAAGAAATAAAGTAAAGTAATAGAACACGGGTATTTTTATAGAGTTCCGTCACAATTGGACCAACTCTCTGCCTGAGGGATCTGATCCCTCTGGGATTTGAACACACTTCTTATTAATCCCCCATATTTAGCCCTAGATCTTCAAACCTAATTGAACTATCTTACACTTATACAGCTTGTGATTCCCAACTTATCTAGTTATAGCTACAACATATTGAAACAATAAGAACCTCTTGTTATTCCCTTGAAAAACTAACATCTAAGTTTGTGAGGTTGAGAAATTCTTAATAAATAATAAAAATTGAGTACAGTAGAAGAACACAGAATTAAAAAAGCAATTAAGCTTGGAAGTGTTCTTCAGATTTCTGAATGAATGATCTTGATCAGCAGAGTTGAATCCCAGATTGATTGAAGAGTAGTATCCTTTGATCTTCCACGAATGAATAACACTCTGCCTATGTCTGTTCATCAGCCTCTCTCTGTATCTCCTCTTTTCTTTGAAATTCAAAATCCAAGTTATAACAAACACTGGAACTGAATGAGAGATTTTAGGAACTAAATTCCTATAAATCCTCATCCCCTGGGATGCTTCTTTCAACAACTATGTTTGAATAGCCAGTAGAGGTTTTTAGGAACATTTGAACGACAAAACAACCCTGCATAAACTCAGCAACAACAAACACATCCAGAAACAATATCTTAAAATATTTGATCTATTTGACAGGTCAGTTTATTAAATAAACCTGGCCAAAATCCGAAATAAAACCAATGTATACAACTGACTACATATATATCTCAGATATGATATATAACAAGATTAAGAGTTAGAATAGCTCAAGATCCAATCATTAGCTCAGGCAAATACTCTTGCATACAGAAAACAGTTAGCCAATATAATTAGTTAAGAACATAAGGCAATCTTAAAGCTTTGGAGCTTTGATTGCTAGTTCACAATAGTTGGCCTCCAGAGTGATTCTGTATTCAGTCAATCTGTACAATAATTTAATCAAACTATAAGCTCAATCATATTTTCAAGAGACAATATAAGATGATCAGATCTTCACACAATCCAAAGCACAAGCCTGAAACACATAAACTGTTAAGCACAAGTATCCAGTTTTACAAGCATTTACTAAATCTCAAAGCCTTGGAGCTTTGAGACTTATTGTCTCTGAACATTATGTCTTTCATCATCAAAGTGAGAAATACCCCTGAGTTTTCACATACAATTCAATTCAATAGAGTTGAACTATCAAGGCACATAATAGGAATTGTCTAATTCTAAAATAGGTTTTAGAAGGCAAAGATAGCTCATAAACGCCCACGGCCAATGCAGCAACTCTTGCTCCATTCCCAACGCACAAGTTTATGTCCCCTTTTTCCAATCTATTACTTCGCTTTAGATCCTGCACATTTCGAGGAATGTGAGATCCACATCCAGTATCCAATACCCAATATGAAGATATAGATAAATTGACATATATAACAAAAATATCTGGTGGTGGTGGAATCAATATCAAGCCTTTTATCCTCCAGATACTTGAGGCAATTCCTCTTCCAGTGACCAGCCTGACTACATTAGTGACATTCACATTTAGTAACGCCCCCAGCAAGCTTTAAGCCAGCATCCTTTGGATTTAGCAACTTTCTTTCTCTTTCCTTTGGAGGTAGAGGCAACTCGTATGCGCTTCCCTTTATTGACCATAATTACGGACTTTCCTTTGCCCTTTTTAATACTTTGTTCAGATGCCCTCAACATGTTCATTAATTCTGGCAGAGGTTTGTTGATCTCATTCATGTTATAGTTCATGATGAACTGGTTATAACTGTCAGGCAACGATTGCAAGATGAGATCAGTCCCCAACTCCTTGACCAAACGGGATGCCCAAACTCTTGAGATTCTACATGTATCCGATCATACGGAGTACATGAGGCCCGACTGGTTTCCCTTCTGCGAGACTAAACTTGAATAGTGCTTTGGACACTTTGTATCGCTCATGCCTTGCTTGCACTTGGAAGAGATGTCTTAAATGCACGATCATATCGTACGCCTCCATGTTCTCGTGTTGCTTCTGAAGCTCAAAGGTCATGGTGCAAAGCATGAGACAAGTCACATCATTATAAGCATCCACATGTTTCTGATATGCTCTCACGGTAGCTAGAATAGCATCATCAGCTGGTGGTGCTGGAACAGGATCGTCTAAGACGTACAGTTTCTTTTCTTGCTTGAGAAAAATTCTCAAGTTTTTGTACGAGTCAATAAAGTTTGTTCCTGATAACTTGTCCTTCTCAAGGACAGATCACAGAGATGAAGTCGATTCTTGTTGATTGTTTGCCATTGGTATTCTACAAAATGTGAAATATGCAATTTTTAGTATTTTGAACAATTAATTACATTCAATAATGGCTAGATTATTATATATAGCTCCCACTATTTTTCTCGGATTAATAACCCTCACCATTAATATCATATATTCTCTAGTGGTTCCGAGATCCATATTTTTACTACTTCTTGAGCTTGCTTTGGCAAGTCACCCAAGAATTAGTTATTTAGGTAGTAACACCTTTCAATTGCATCCTACGCAATTCTTGATCCAATTAGGCGAATAACCCTTTATTCATTATCTATCCCATAGATAACACCTAATTGTCTTGCCTCTAAGTTTATCAATCTCATTGAATCACCTAGTTTCGTCGAACCTCTTACTTCAACAATTACACATTACTTGTTTGTGCCGCCGCATCACACCATGGTGAATTAAAATCGCCTTGATTTGGCAAGCCTGAATTTTAATAGACCTTGATCATGATGGGTGTTTAAGTAAGAGAAGGAAAAACGCAATATTTCCATTGAGGGATTTATTTGTCATTACTTAATTATTTGGTTGATCCAATCAACATGATCTACTTATTTGGATTAGGCAATCCATAATAAAAGATCACACTTGTTTATTATTAACTTGTTATGATTTGAATGCATCACCCATACACCAAATGAATAATAAGACATAAATAATAAACATCCACACAAATAAATAAACGTGGTATGGATATGGCCCGTAAAACTAAGATAGTACCAAGCCAGTGATAATATCTATAAGCCCTAAAGTGACAAGCTCGTCCCCATGTGCTTTCACCGCAGTCGCGCGTCCTAGAGTGCGAGTCCTCCATTTTCTTTGTGGTTTCTTTGATTCTTTAGTCTTCTTATCCATGTCTTGACTATCACCTAACTATCTAATACTATCTAGCATATATAATAAATAGAGAGACATCACAAGTCGAGGGAGAAGAAGACACACAGCCTGTAAAAACCAATAAATTACATTAATTACAATAAAACAAACCAAACCACAAACTACAAGATAAACATCCATAACCTAGGCCATATCCATCCACCATGCAACAAAGCACATAATACAGTTAAAATCTAATTTTAACGTGCTTGGTCAATTTAAGTTGAAATTTGGATTTTTCTAGGGTCGAAAAGGTCCAAGGGGCCCACCAAGCTAGTTGGCCAAACCCCAAAGGACCGTCGCAAGCCACCCGCGCCGCCCGACCCTAGCCCGCACAGTCAGACCGCCGGTTTAGGCCGAATCGGCCTTGGACGTGGCTTGCTTGGCGCGCGAGTAAGGGGCAGACGGCCCTAGGGTCAAACCCTAGAGTTGTTTCCTTCCTCCTTACCTTGACTGCTAGTTTCCAATTAAGAAAAACCCATTTTTCCTAATTGTGCGCAAACCCTAGCTTTTCAAAACCCAAAAACTCACGTCATATGTGGACGAAATTAGCCAAATGTTATACGATATGTAAATTTGGCTCATTCCCTATTGAATAATATTCAATTTGCATCATATGCTTAAATTCAGTTTTTCATCAAAAAGTGTAAAACAGTGATAAACTGATAAACAGTAACACATAAGATCATGTTATGCACTACAAGATGAGTCTCTTATACCACTGTAGGTTTTTGCTGCAGGTTACGCAACGGAATAACAAAACATTATCCTGCTCATATCCCTCCAAGGATCACAAGAAAGCAATCATAACATGATGAAAGTAGAAAAATGTGTACCTTAGTTTTTGTGATTGCTACGAAGAATTGTATCTTCGTCTCTATGGTATCCACAGCTTTGGTTCGCAGTTTGAATCCTTCTCCACGTGTAGTGCTAACAACATAGTAAGGAAGAAGAATCACGCAAGCCGGGCACCTGGCCGTGCGCCACACGAGGCCGACGACAAGGGGGGCAGACAGAGTTGGGGCTTCGGCCTCACCTCTTGTCACTCTCCTTTCTTTGTTATGTTCTCTCAATAATGACTTTTTCTTGAGAAAATAACAAGCTATGATGCCCTTATATAGTTATTAACTCCTTATTAACTACATATTTTCCCCAATACTAATTGCGCACAAGAGATTCCGGCGGGGAGACCTCCGTGTACACCGTATGTAGAGGATCAGAGATGGCACAGGAAGAGTTGGGTTGTGTGTAGGGAGAGAGTAAGGCAGTAGTAATGTCTGAGAGAGAGACAGAGGTTTGGCAGAGCTTCCGCGTAAGGCTAGTGTGTTCTCCTTTGTATGGAAAGGTTAACGTCCTATATATAGCAGGGAACGTGACCGTTGTAGTGTGGTTAATGCGCCCATTAATGGCGGCTTAATTAGCTTAACCACAACGGCACGTTCGTTCTCATATATAGGGACCGTTACAGCACGTTATGCGCGAATACCGGAACCGTTACGAGGTTGACCGGGTTTGACCGGATTGACCGGGTTTATGGAGCTCGTGCCATAAATCTCTCAAAGCAGTTACTAAAGGTCGCGCGCGGGCTTGGCTCGCACGCGACAGGGCTTACTCTAGCCTCCAAACCACTAAGTCCCTACAAGTCCCGTGCAGTGGTATGCGAGGGCTCTGTCTCGCAGCCCCCACATGGATCAGCTCGGCTGGTGATCCAGTGTGTGTGGAGCACAATATGGTGGCTAGATGGCTGCCACGTGGCCAAGATCTGTCAGCTCAGAAAGCACTATCTACATCAGCCCCCTTTCTGCGCGTGAAGACTCATAGCTGTATAGACTTCCATGCGTGGAAACCAACATACGCGTCGCTGCCACGCACCAATTCAAATACGGGTAAGTTCAGCCCCCGTGCGTGCCATTATGACCTAAAACCCCTAGAGTCGTGCCGTCTGGCCTTTAGGGTTTTAGGCGTGACGTCAGCTTGTCCTGTGATTGCGCGATTCGACGGTGACGGTTGCGATTCGACTACTGAAAGGACGCAACCCTTCATTGTTTTTGGATAAATACTTTGTACCCCCCATTGCTGCAAAGCATCACTTCTTTCTCTTAAAGTGAATGGTACCCGGAAGTCTTCGAGAGCATATTCAGATAATCAATCACCAGTTCAGAACTGCAAATCGTCTTCTTCAACTGTGTATATCCAAACAGGCTTCGCGAAAACAAGGTTGGCCTTGTTCAATTTCGATTTAGAATACAAGTGTATGCTTTGAACTGTGTTGGATCTGCAAACCCATGACATATTCTCTGTTGAAACTTGTGAAGAAGCTTTTATCTTTGAACCCACTTTTGCTTTAATCCTTCAATAATAAGGACTTCGGATGTGGGGTTTTGAAATCACTGATAATGCAACCCTCTAATTTCTGAAATCGATACCAGAAACTGTTCATCTTTCTTTCCATAGATCTTGAATCTCGAAATTCAAACTGAAGTGTGGTATATTTCTCCCCCATTTTTCTTGCTCTTCCGCAGGAATGGCCAAGACAAAAGGAACCAAACCCATCAAGGAGGACGAAGAGATACCTGATCTTCCGCAAGCTTTGTGGCGAAAAGCCCCCTATCTGGGTGGCAAAGATTTCTACCACGCGAGGGTTAAGGCGAAGAAATTGCCTGCTTCTGTCCCTAATGAGGGATTGCTAACACTGACTCCCCCAGTTAACTCAGCCTTGCTCGAGTTGATTGGCTCCGAGGACGAGGTTCGATTGGGAATCGAAAATGGGTACTTCCCTTACGCTGCGATTTCTACCCAAGCTTTTGTCCAGAAATTGGACTACATGGATGAGTGGATTGACCACGTGTTGACCGATCATGCTGCGACTCTTAATGAGGCCGGCGTATACTTCGTTGTTCGTGCTATGAAGGGTGCTGCCGTGAAGCTGGACCAATCCATGCTTCTAAACCTTCTTTCCCGCTACTCGCCTGCGACTCATAATTTTCACTTTGCTGAGTTCGAGGCTGCCCCCACACTCGAGGACGTGCATATGCTGTACGATCTTTCTCCCATGGGTGAAGTGGACCCTTTGAGTCCTTTGAGGACGGCTGCGGAGATCGCTTTGTACACGAAGATGGAGGAGTGCCTGTCAGAGGTAAAGAAAATCTCCACCCGGTGGACCACTACCAAAGCCCTTCCGAACTGGCAGTTGGTTGATACATCTGCGAAGAATACTCGGAACAAATGGGTGCAGTACTTCTTTCGTGACTACGCGAACAGCAGCATCACCAAGAAGCTTCTGAGTGAGAACCTAGAGGCCAAGAATTATGTGGAGGGTAAAGGCTATCACTTGACCCTTTGTGCTTTCCTCTGTGCATGGTTGTCGAGGTACTTAATCGATGGTCACCCGCATGATGGGGTCTTCTACCACGTTCTGCCGCTTGCTGTGAAGCTCGCCCTTGGCCAGAGAGTCGCACTCGGACCCTTGGTCTTGGGCACGCTGTACTATAGACTGGATCAGCTGGTTGCGGCCATGAAGGAGTCGCGTGGCCGCCTCGATATACTGACTTTCGTCAACATTTCCTTCTTGACGATGTGGGTCTTCGAGCGATGGCCGTCCTATGCTCCAACTGCTCTTAAACCCAACAAGTGGTGTCCCCCAGGCGAGACGGAGGAGCGTAACAGTGGCAGAGCTGCGAGGTGGTTTGGAGCGAACAATACCAAGTGCGTTTGGAGCCTGATATGCGACAAGCGGCAAGAGTTTACTGCCAGGCCCTATGCCACGCGCATTGAGAACGTGCGATGGTTTCCAAAGCTGTACCCTTCTAAGGGTGTTGTCTTCTCAGAAGAGCTTCTCTTCGAAGAGGGATCGTATTTCCATGAGCGCTATCGCGAGTTCTTTTGCCGGTGTCTGCGAGGTTCCCTTCCTGCTCTCGCAGAGCATATTCGTGAGCTCGCACCAAGGTATGAGAGGATTACCGTGGATGTTGACCCCACTCGAGTTTCTCCCCAGTTCGGCTTTGATGCAGTGGCACCATCAATCTGGCCCCAGTCCATTATCAGAGGTTGCTATAAGCGCTTGCTAACAAAGGAGTGCAAGACAGTCTTCATGAACAATCTTCCCTTTGAGCAGCCCGCGGGTAACCGCAAGGGCGGTTGTTCCCAGAACTGGCTCGCATACTGGATCGCCCAGCAAACGAGGATTGAGACACAGTCGGCCTCCCAGCCGAGTAGAGCTCCCTTGATCAAGAGAAACTCCTTTCCGTTTCGCCCCAATTGCAGTTTGAGCGAGTCTGAATATGGTTACTACTCATTGTTGGATCATGAGAACCATTTGTGCCCTGACGTCACTCTGAAGGAAAAGATCGCCGCTGTTAAGAAAGGCGACTCGCATGTCATCAGATATAGCGAGGCATTTGCTAAGGTAAGCAACTATTTTTTTCGCGTGCGTTAAGCTTCTTGATTTCCACATGTTGATGCCCTTGTTCTGTACTGCTTGCTGTAGTGTCATGTGCGGAGATTCGCATCTGGTGATAGTTCCAAGTCGATGGTTAACACCATTGTTGCCACCAGAAGACAAGGACAGTCGTTCCTGCTAGCATGGAGGATGGATCCCGAGGTCGAAACCAGGGTTCGCGCAGTCATGAATGCTTTTGCTGACTCGCTGATAGATAATGCTACGGCCTTGTCTCCACCCAGAGATAATCCGTCTCCTCCAGCGACTGCCGCGCCGAGAGCGAAGAGACCAAGGCAAAAGGGAATTACAATTTCTTCCCCTAGAAGTGCTCCAACTTCCCCTCCAGCGAGGTCCCTTTCTTTCAAGGATAAAGGCAAAGGTCGCATGCCCAGTAGAGCGCGGAAGGAGCTCGCAGTTGAGACCTTTGTTCCATTCAACCCAGAGGAAGAAGAGGAGAGGCAGGAGCCCAGAGAAGGTGATGAAGAAGAAGAAGAAATAACAAATGTGATACATGAGGAAGAATCAGGAGGTACCTCCATCGCGTTTCCCTTCTCATTATCGTAATTCTTTTGCAACTCTTTCTTAAACCAATCGTTTCTTCGCAGATGATGATGATGATGAGACCATCGGTGGCCTTTTGGCCAAGAGACAAAAGAGGAATGCTCATTCTGGCATTCCAGACGAACCCATAAGCGAGGACGTTCTTGCAGAGTCCAGGAAGACAGCCGCGGAAGCTGCTGAAAGAAGAAGGCAGCGCGAAGAGGAGGAGCTCGAGCGTGTGAGACAGGGGAGCCTCGAAGAGCAACATGTTGACGACTTAGTGCGTCCCACTGATGAGGAAGATATGCTTCCCGAAGAGGTAGCTCCTCAGGCTGAGGAGGGGGATGCGGCTCCAGAAGAGGATGCAGCAGCTCTGGAGCAAGCCCAAGCAGATTTTGAAGAAATCGCAGGCGGCGATAAAGGTGAGATCTTCAATCTCGCAGTAACTTATAGAGATGTTGTAGTGGGTGCATTAAAGCATGGTGTGTCAAAAGCTGACATTCGCCGTTGGCTAGTAGGCAAATGCGGAGAACCTTCAGGTAATCATTTGAACGATATGCATGGACTAGGCCTTAGCAACTTGAAACAGAATCATGACTGGTTTCTTCGCGTCCCAGGTCACGCTCATTTTAAAGACCTGCTTAATGAGGACACACTAATAGGGCATGGTTCCACGTCTTTAGTGTATGAAGAAGATACGTCAATCCCACCTTCGCGTGGAGGTGCTTGCTCTTAGCTTTGGCAAAGATAGTAAAATAACTTACAATGCGAGTTACCTCATACTATCGCATTTTGTATCGCAGGAAATGCTGAGGAACCTGTGCTGGAGCAGAGAAGTCAGCCTTCGGCATCCTCTATTCCGATTCCGAGCTCCCATACCGAGAAGCCCGTCGCAGCTGCTGAACATGCAGGAGAGCCTCTTGAGGACATCATCGAACTTTCTGATGATGCTGAAGCTGACGCTGTGCTAATGGAGGAAGATGCCCATACTGGCGCTGAGGAAGTAAGAACAAGTACTGTTGATGCTTCCGCATCTGAGAGTGTCCCTCGCCAAGCAACTTCGGCTGTCGCTTCGCCTCCGGCGATGACTGAGTCGGCGGCACCTCTTCCTGCGTGGAGCTTTTGGGGCTCGCAGGTTGGGAATGCAGTCGCAGCTGGTGCGGCTTATACTCTTCCTCCTAACTACGAGGGGTTAGAGCTCGCAGCTGACAGGAGAGCTATGGAGCGAGGACAGTCTTCGACCACTCCGGCAATGCGCATCCCTTCTCTTCGTGATATTCTTGAAGGAACTGGTAAGTAGAGATTTGCTGTTTGCATCTCGCATTATTCATTTGCGAGTTTGATATCATAACTTAGCTTTAACATTGCTTTAGGTTTGAAGCAAACTGATGTGGACTGGGTAGTTCGGATGCGCCTCACCTACCCTCAATCATTTGCAAGATCTCTGGAGATAGGTCCTTTCGACAGGAGGCTGTTTCTCACCGAAGCCATTTGGATTTTGGAGCAGCTGTCTGCGGCCACGCCTGCGACCATTTCTGTTCAGAGTGCCGAGCTGCTTTTTGGCATGTGCCAAAATCTTCTTGCTAAAGTCCAAGGCAGACTGGGTTTCAGATTTCTTATGAAAAGAGTTACCCTGATTCGCGCAGCCGTAACCTTGAAACTCGGCCACCAAAACCTCGCAGCTGAGAAGCAAAAGGTGGAGCAGCAAAAGCAAAAGGCTGAAGAGGCTATGAGGCTCTATCATGATAGGAATGCTAAGTGCGAGCAATTGAAGCAAGAAGTGGAGCAGGTAGAGAAGCTGAGCCATCAGTTCGCGCCCCATGACTCCTTGATCAAGAATTTGCTTTGACTCTTTTTTTTTTTTGAATTTGAAAAAGTAGCAAGGAAATAGCTGGAACATTAATGTAATGCTGAAACATTAATGTAATTTTTGCTAGGGTTTCTCCCCCTTTTTTTTAACAAAATAATCGACTTGCCCGTTTTGCCCCCTTCTGGGATTTGATAGGATTTCTCTGTGCATATCCAATTGTGACATCAGCAATTGATACTCTGCTTGATTTTCGCGCTAATTTCTCGGAAGATAAGCACGCTTTCCTTGGGAAGTCCATCTGAATCATGACCATTCGTCATTAATTAGGATACGCAACTGAATCGTCGTAGCCTTTAGTAGGGTAATTGATCGTTACCACTTTTCAAGGCGTAAGTGATTGACCTTACCCTCTTTTCAAATTTTGCTGACTCATCTTGGCAACTGAAGAGTCTCCACAAGGTCTATATAAACCCTGTCTTTGCCATTTGGGTTCTTTATCCCAAAAATGTGCTTTGCCGTGAGTCCTTACGACTGTTGGCTTCAACGCTTGTTTTTCGTTGATTCATGGAAACTCCAAGTTGTGAGACCTGAGTTTGCGCTTTGTGCTATAGAAATAGTTTCCAAGATCCGCTTTATGAGGCTTATTGCTCTTTATAACCATCGTAAAGAAGATGGATATGAGATCTCATGTGTGTTCGAAGAATTTTCTTCGTGTATTATGTTTGCAAGTCATGTTTCCGGCCGCCTCCCGGTGAGGTGCAGCGCCGTAGTGACCGTGCTACCGTCTCGTAATGAACGGCGGAATTCTCCTCCAGCATCCCTGGAGGAGGATTTCTTGCCCCCACGTTCGTGAGCTCAGGGTGGCGAACCTTTGCGTTCATCCCCGTCTACAAGGAACCCTTGCCCTTCGGAGCTTCTGCTTGCCTGTTGAACGCCGGAACCGGTGGTTCCTCAAGCACATCTCATGGGATGTTGATCAGACAAGGGCCTTGTCAAATACTGGGATCTTGAACGTATGGCTTCATGTGGCTCTTTGGAGCAAGACCCTGTTTGCGATAGATGTTCGGCCGCAGATCTGTGTGTCGCATAGCCGGTGTTAGGACCGTTGGGTTCATCCTTTCTCAATTCGGATTCCCTCGGTGTGTCACTGCTGGCTTGTCAGTTACTTTTCGAATGCATTGTAAGCCATGTTGGCTGCGTAGTTAGATTTGAGCTTTTTCGCTTGTAAGCTGCTATCTAGACAGATAAATTGTAAGCCTTTTTGACTCATAATGATAAATAGCTTTTGTATTATTTGCTGTGTCGTTGCAACAAAATACAATTTCGCATGCGTATCGGCATATTTCGCCTTGCATAATGCTATATACATGTTTCGCATTTGCTATCTGCCATATAAATTCGCAGATGTTTTATTAGATCGTTTGAGATCGTATTTGCGCAATTGTTCCATCTTAGCAGATGGGCTTGTGATTTGCTTTAAGATGTAAGTGCAAGTATCATCTCATCAGTAGACCTTTGTAGATCAATTAAGATCATTTTGCACAATATTGCTATCGCAATAGATAGTCTTAAGGGCGAATTTTTAAATCTCATTTGTATAATGCTGCTATCACGGCAGATAGGCTTGGAAGATCGTTTTACGATCACGTTACGCATATGTTGCTAGCGTGGCAGATAGGTTTTGGAAGATCAATTAAGATCGTTTTTCGCATGAGTTGCTATCATGGCAGATAGGCTTTAGAAGATCAATTAAGATCGTCTTTCGCGTGAGCTGCTATCATGGCAGATAGGCTTTAGAAGATCAATTAAGATCGTTTTTCGCTTGAGCTGCTATCGTGGCAGATAGGCTTAGGAAGATCACTTAGGATCATCTTGCATAGGCTGCTATCGTGTCGGATAGGCTTAGAGGATCGATTGAGATCGCATTTGCATAGGCTGCTATCGTGACAGATAGGCTTGGAGGATCAATTAAGATCGCATTTGCATGGGCTGCTATCGTGACAGATAGGGTTAGAGGATCAATTAAGATCGCATTTGCATGGGCTGCTATTGTGACAGATAGGCTTAGAGGATCAATTAAGATCGCATTTGCATGGGCTGCTATCGTGACAGATAGGCTTAGAGGATCCATTAAGATCGCATTTGCATGGGCTGCTATCGTGACAGATAGGCTTAGAGGATCAATAAGATCGCATTTCGCACAGATTGCTGTTGTGGCGGATAGCCCATTGTCAACAGTAATAACAAACTAAATGAAGCAAAATTAACGGCCAGAAATATGAAGTTCTCATTTGGGAGAATTCTCTTATTATAATGCTTCTCATATGGGAGAGATGAGATTACAATTCTCTCATATGGGAGAGGAGATTGTGTAAATCATAGCCATACAAGACATTAAGCGACGTTATAATAAAACGCATGAAATGAGAGAAGTCAAGGATAGTACTTCTTAATCCTGCGCATGTTGACTGAACTCGGTGTTGAGGTTGTCCCGTGCAACCTTCGTATGCTGCAGTAGCCACTGTCAAAGACTTCTGTGACTTCGAAGGGTCCTTCCCAATTGGTTGCGAACTTTGGGTGAGCCGCTTCTCGCATGCAGTGGTCAGGTGCGCGCAGAACCAAGTCTCCAACTTCAAAATCTCTTCGTTGGACCATCTTATTGTAAGCACCAGCGATCCTTTCTTGATACCGCTTGTTGGTCCTTTTAGCTTGTTCTCGCTTTTCCTCCAGCAAGACTAAATCATGATCGCGTTGATTGTCGTATAGTGCGTGAAAGGCCAATCTCGCCGAATTGACTCTCACCTCCGCAAGTACCATGGCCTCGGCTCCATAGCATAGTAGGAATGGTGAGGCCCCCGTGGGTGTCCTTGGAGAAGTTCGGTAAGCCCACAGAGCTATACTTAGAGAGTCGGCCCACTTCTTGTGGTCCTCTGCGACCATCTTGCTCAAAATCCTCAACAGCGTTTTGTTGGTCGCTTCGGCTTGCCCGTTCCCCTTCGGGTAATAAGGGGTGGAACATATTTGCCTGATATTGTACTCTGCCAACTTCGCAGCTACCTGGCGATTAACAAAAGGAGTACCATTATCCGAAAGAATGGTGTTTGGAATTCCGAACCTGCATATGATGTTTTCTTGGATGAAATTGACCATAGCTAGCGCATTTGCCGTCTTCAGTGGTATTGCCTCCACCCATTTGGTAAATAGCTCAGTTGCAGTGAGAATAAAATGATTCCCGTGCGAAGTTGGTCGGATGGGAACAATGAAGTCTAGAGCCCATGTGTGAAATGGCCATGGCGTTCCTAATGCATGTAGATCCACAGCGGGAGCGTGCACTAGGTTTCCTTTGAATTGACACTCCTGGCAGCGTCGTACTTTGGTGCGACAATCAACCTCCATCGTGGGCCAGAAATATCCAATTGAGAGGAGCTGCCTGCATAATTTCGCACCTCCTTGGTGTTCCACCTGATGAGAAAGGTCCATGACTTCTTGTGCTTCCCTGCCGTCTAGACATCGCAGCAAGTTGCCTTCGTGACCTCTTCGCCAAAGCAGGTTTTCTTGTCTACGTATCGAGATGCTTTCCTCTTCAATTTCTCAGCTTCTTTTCCCGATTCGGGCACGATGCCCTGGGTGAGAAAGTCAAAGAGTGGCTTCCTCCAATCCGTGTCATCATCAGTTAGAGCGATGAGTAGATAATCTTTGATCAGTGCACAACTCTCGCATTTCCCTTGTATCAGGGCCGCGGCTGTTGACATGTCTGGCCAGTAAATGCCATATCTCTGAGCCTTCCGATAGATTGACACCTCTCTTTCTCCGCAAGCATGTTGGTGAATCTTTTCTAACAGCAGTTGTCCCTCTTGCTCGGAGACGCATCGCATGAGTATTCCGCCAGGACCCTTGTAGTAAAGGGTGTTGTCATGTATGCAATACCCCTTTGTGAGTGCCCAGCTTTCACTTCTTGTGCCTTCTGCGATAGCTTGTAAGACTGCTTTTCTCCAGTCTGTGTCATCCATGTGTTCGTCGTCGCACGCATCTTCTGTCAATGCCGACAATGTTCGCACTTCGATGGAGATCCTTGCGGGACATTTGTCTGTACTGACCTTGGATCCCAAGGTGGCCAAAGCATCTGCATGCCTGTTGTCTGCTCGGGGCTTGTGCTCGTACCTCACATCGCAGAATTGCTGCACCAGCTTTTGTACCAAAGTCCGGTAGGACAGAAGATTTATCTCCTTCAAGCCGTACTCGCCCGAGGCTTGCTTGACAATTAATTTGGAGTCCCCCATAACCGTCAGGTTGCTTACTTCCAAAGCCTTTGCTGCACGCAGCCCCGCGATGAGAGCCTCATATTCCGCTTCATTGTTTGTGACTGCGAAGTCGAGCTTGGCGGACATTTGAATGACCTCTCCATCCGGCTTGGTCAAGACTATCCCAATGCCCCCGCATTTCCTTGTTGACGATCCGTCGAAATGAAGTGTCTAATAGGGCACGTCGATTGCATATATTTTTAGGTCCTTCGAGCTCTTCTTCTATCACGGGCTCGTGGCTGTTGTCGGGGAACTGTGCCAACAGATCCGCTACCGCCTGCGACTTGATCGCTCGCGGTCGCACGCATGTGATATCATATTGGGAGATGGTCATGTACCATTTCGCCAATCTTCCCCCAGGAGTAGTGTGAGTTAGCAGATATCGTATGGGATCGCTCTTGGTGACCACTACCACTTTGTGCGACGCAAAGTAGTGTTTCAACTTTTCTATCACGAAGAACAAAGCAAGGCAATGACGTTCGATGTCTGTGTACCTTGATTCAGCAGGCTGCACAATGCGAGAGATGTAGTAGATAGGCCTTTCTTGACCCTCGTACTCCTGAGCCAAGAGCGCTCCTATGGACCTCCTTGTTGACGTCAGATATAGCAGAAGCGGTGATCCCAGTTGAGGTGCGATCATTATTTTTGAAGACGTCAGCAGGTCTTTCAGCTTTTCGAACGCAGCTTCGTGCTCCGGAGTCCAGCTGTATACGGCATCTTTCTTGAGAAGGGCACTAAAACAGTAGGTGATTTCAGCAATCGCTGGGATGAATCTCCGCAGATATGATAGCTTTCCCAAAAATGTCTTCAAGGCACTTTGGTTATGGGGCGGCGTCATGCCAGTGATGGCTGATACTTTCGCAGGGTCAGGCTCGATTCCTTGGCGATGAACCACGCATCCCAAGAATTTCCCTGATGTTACCCCGAATGCGCATTTCATAGGATTCATCTTCAGTTGAAAGTGTCTACATCTATTGAATACTTTTCGCAAATCCGCGAGGTGATCTGCTTCCTGCTTGGATTTGACTACAAGGTCATCCACATAAAACTCCACTTCTTTGTGCATCATGTCGTGGAATAGGGCCATCATGGCCCGCTGATAGGTCGCACCCGCGTTTTTGAGACCGAACGGCATCACTGTGTAGTTGAACACCCCCACCGGAGTGATGAATGCAGTCTTCCGCGCGTCTTCAGGATCCATCTTGATCTGGTTGTACCCGCTGAAGCCGTCCATGAACCTGAACATGCGATGGCCCGCTGTTAAATCGATAAGCAAATCGATGTTGGGCAGTGGAAAATCGTCCTTTGGGCAGAAACGATTGAGATCCCGGAAGTCCACACAGATGCGAAGCTGTCCGTTCTTCTTTACCACTGGCACGATGTTGGCCAGCCATGTGGGATGGTGATTCGGCTCTATGAACTTGGCATCCAGGAGTTTGACAATCTCCTGTTTGATCTTCACGTTAAGCTCTGGCCTGAAGCTTCTTGTGCTCTGCTTTACTGGCTTAGACCCTGGGATGATGTCTAAACGGTGCATAGTGATGCTTGTATCCAGACCTGGCATCTCATCATACTCCCATGCGAACACATCCTTGTATTTAGTTAGGAGCTGTAGCATTCCTTGCTCCTCCTCGCTTGTGAGGTCCGCACTTAGAAAGACTGGACTTTTCTTTTCCTCGTTCGGGCTGAGGAACACTTCCTTTAGCTCTTGCTTTTGTGGTCTGGGCCTATCTTCCATGCATTCAGGTGCTTCTTTGAGCTTCTCGTCTGGAGTGCTCTGCATTGGCTCTTCCGTTACCGCAATCTGTTCGATTTGGTTTATTTTCCCAGGGATATCCCCATGCCCGTGTGAGGACATCCCCGCGCACCTTCATATGCGATATCACTTCTTCCCATTGGCGTAGAAGCTCTCTATCTCCTTGCCTTCGGGGTCATGCTTTGCAATTCGCTTCAGTGTGTACACACTCTTTCGCTGATACACGATTCGTGGCGCCTCCTCGTGTGTGGGCGGCTTTTCCTTGGCATCTTCCCTTGTCACCATTACTCCCGCCGGTGACTGATCCTTGATATCCTCCCACAGAGGTAAAGGAGTAGGGTTGAAAGGTCCAGGTGTTTGCTCGTCCGCCATCTCGGTGAACCACACCGCCTCGCTGAGATGTGCTTCGTCCAGATTAAATGGATTTGTTGAAGCGGGTATCTCGACTATTCTATCGTTCCAGATAGCTTTCATGACCTGGTGAGCTGTTGAAGGGACCGCGTCAAAGCGATGAATCCAGGCTCGACCTATGATCATGTGATACGTAGTGTTCGCATCTATGAAATAGAACTTCGCTGAGCACTTGATTTTGCCAATCTGAACGCCCAGGAGGATCCATCCGATCGTCATTCTAGAGTCGCTTCCAAATCCCATCAGCGGAGATGGACGCCTGACAATCTTGTGCTCGGGGATCCCTGCTAGCTTCAGTGTGTGGAGCGAAACGACATTGACCGCTGCTCCTCCGTCTACAAATGCTCGTTTGAACTCGACACCATTGATGATGGCTGTCACATACAGAGGCCTCTGGTGGCTCGCATCTGTCTTTTTGTCGCTGGCAGAAAAGGTCATAATCTTTTCTGTAGAGCGAGACGCCCTGATGACTTTCCCGTTGGAGACTACAAGATCCTCCTCGTAGTCCTCTGCTATCCTCAAGATCGCTTTCGTCATTTCTGTCCGGCACTTCTCCGAGAAGTTCATCTCGTCGAAGAATCTGCTGAAGCCGTGCGACCCCTTCATCCGGTCGGCACGCTCATCCTCTGTGTCTACGCTGTAGTCCTCGTCCTCATGGACTTCGGCAATGATGGGCAGACCATCCTATGCGACTTCTTCTAAGTCCACAATCGAGATCATAGCGACCTCTTTCCCTTTCGAGTCTTGCTCCGCATGGGCAGGAAGTGGATTGTTGCGCACATCCTTCCTGTGATCGCTGACGATCAGCTCGCCGTTCTTCATCTTCTGATTGAATACAATCCTGAGCTTCTTACATTCCGCTGTGGGATGCATGACCTTGCCGTGGTACTCGCACCACTTCGGGTCCCTCACCATCTCCTTGGAGGGTACTTTTTCGAGCGGCGGTAGGACACCGTCCTTGCGCCATTGTCTACAGAGGTCGCTTGCCTCCTCCACCGAACATGGCAGAGGTGGTACGTCGAAGTTCACAACCTTCCCCTGCTTCTGGGGTGAAACTGTATTGACTTCAGCTTCGCGTCCCCTCTTGTAACTGAATCTCTCAATTTTGTAGGTAGTTCCGCTTGAAGATCGCTCCGGGGCGTTCTTCTTTTTCTGTCTCTCCACTATAGGCTCGCTGTTCTTCGTGCACTCGATAAGCTTTGAAAACGTAGGTGTTTGCAGGTTGATGAGCATACCTTTGTATTCATCTCGCATACATTGCAGGCATATTTCTACAAGCCGGCTTTCGAGCATTGGATCTTTGCATTCCAAGGACTTCGCCCTGAACTTCTGATGATAGTAATCCCGTCCTCCTCGCGCTTCTGATACATCCCCGAGAGGTGGATCATTGTCACCTTTTCCTCCATCTGGAAGAACTTGGTATAGAACTTCTGAACCATGTCGTCCCAAGTCTTCACGGATCCGGCCTCCAACGTCCGGTACCACTTGTACGCTACGTTTCCCAAGGACTTTGGGAATTCTCGCATTAGCAATTTGGTATCGGCTCCGTATGGTCCCATGACATCAATGAAACGCATGACATGCTCATGAGCGTTCCCGTTGACGTCCTCGAACTTGTCCCATTTAGGAGACTTGTACCCCACCGGGTTAGGCATGAGATAGATCTCCCGCGGGATGGGTGGATCGTTGTCAAGCTTCGGGATGATAGTATCCGCGAATGATTGGTGAGCCAGAATAATGTCCATGCGCTTCTGCAGAGACGTCATGCACTCTGGAATGCTTCCCTCAGTAGCAGAAGGAGGGGTTGCCGCAGGTGGAGGCGATACATACGCCGCCGGAGGATTGGGAACGTATTTGCTGCTGGCATTGCCCCAGATCGCCGTTGACGGAGGCAAGGGATACTGCGACGCCGAATTAGGTACCAAAGTCGGAGGCTGAGGAGTATGAGCAGTGAGGGGCAACATCTGAGCCGTTGACCCCTGAATTGAAGGCAGCTGCGTAGTCGCCGGTGGAGTCTTCAGATTAGGGTTGGGAGGTGTGGTCGACACTCCCAGCCCTGGAGCAGTAGGGGTTCCTCCTCCTTGAGGGACGGCGGTGGCCGAGGAAGGGTTTGGCGCGAGGGTGCCCAGAACGGCCAGGATCCGTTCTAGCTGCGCAGACTGAGCTTTGAGAGCTTTCGCCTGACTTTGGACAGTGGCGTCCAAGGATTCTAGCGTCGGTGCCTCGCCGGGAATCGTAGGAGTACGGCGGGTCTCCTCTCCCGAGGCAGTTTCGGTGGAAGGCGATCTGTTGCTGATATCATCCTCCTGAGACATGGTTGCTTTTGTTGGTAAGTTCACGTCGGGTTCACCAAAATGTGCACAAGAGATTCCGGCGGGGAGACCTCCGTGTACACCGTATGTAGAGGATCAGAGATGGCACAGGAAGAGTTGGGTTGTGTGTAGGGAGAGAGTAAGGCAGTAGTAATGTCTGAGAGAGAGACAGAGGTTTGGCAGAGCTTCCGCGTATGGCTAGTGTGTTCTCCTTTGTATGGAAAGGTTAACGTCCTATATATAGGAGGGAACGTGACCGTTGTAGTGTGGTTAATGCGCCCATTAATGGCGGATTAATTATCTTAACCACAACGGCACGTTCGTCCTCATATATAGGGAGCGTTACAGCACGTTATGCGCGAATACCGGAACCGTTACGAGGTTGACCGGGTTTGACCGGATTGACCGGGTTTATGGAGCTCGTGCCATAAATCTCTCAAAGCAGTTACTAAAGGTCGCGCGCGGGCTTGGCTCGCACGCGACAGGGCTTACTCTAGCCTCCAAACCACTAAGTCCCTACAAGTCCCGTGCAGTGGTATGCGAGGGCTCTGTCTCGCAGCCCCCACATGGATCAGCTCGGCTGGTGATCCAGTGTGTGTGGAGCACAATATGGTGTGCTAGATGGCTGCCACGTGGCCAAGATCTGTCAGCTCAGAAAGCACTATCTACACTAATCATGTCCATACACGGATTAGTCCACTTTACAAATTAGTCCTACTTAGTTTTCTTGTGGTTGAGTTTAGATCCTTTTGATTAATTAATCCTACTAATTAATTCTCAAATCCAGATTAACCCATTCGGTGTGTGACCCTATAGGTTTATAATTAGTTGGTAGTAACTTATTGCAAACATAGAGCGGTGTCTAGCAACACATCTATGCCACCGAACTAATAGAAAATCCAGTGATCCGACAAACCTTGTGCCCAATACTACGGCATTGTATTATCCCTTTGTCTCCATATCCGGATTGGACACGAGACATATTTGTCACACTCGTATATCCAATACATAGTTTCTCGGTCCTGGGAATATGCTCGACTAAGCAGATAACATCAATATGTCCATATTAATTTATCTGAGTCTGGCCAGACATTCTATAAGTACCATCCCTCGAGTGGCTCGTGGATATTTTTTCGCATTACGTGGGAGGGACAAATCATCTCTACATCCCTACCATCTCTCAGCTTGCTTCCTACCATGCCCGATAACTATCTTTATAGTTACCCGGTTAAGGCGCAACGTTTGATGATATCAAAGCATGATATTTCACAACTAGATTATCTAGTGACTTCAAGTCTAAGGAATACGATACCATTAGCACTACGAGTAGCACTTGTGACGTTGACATAATCTAATGTAGCCTTCTCGTTGTGGGTAAATCCAGTATGTCATTACTCCTACTGCATACCCATGTGTTAGACTTGATATCTCCATATCAATCTACCCACATACTAGTCTATAGTGATCGTCCGGTTAATCAATATAATGGACTAGGACTATGAATATTTAAGATAAACAACACATTATAATCTAAGGACTTCATTATATTAAATATCTCCATATACAATAAATGAATTTTCTAGCCAAACAATGTTCATATTAAATCTATATTGCCTCTAGGGAATC
This sequence comes from Linanthus parryae, assembly GCA_023055425.1. Lineage (NCBI taxonomy): Eukaryota > Viridiplantae > Streptophyta > Magnoliopsida > Ericales > Polemoniaceae > Linanthus > Linanthus parryae. Next base: position 4,144,840 of record JALGPY010000015.1, read on the forward strand.
TACCTTAACATCAAATACTTGGGTTATGATTTCAGAGATATTGCCATCAAATGTGACAACACTAGTACTATTTCAATTACAAAGAATCCAGTTCAGCACTCAAGAACTACACACATAGATGTCAGACACAATTTCATCAGAGATCATGTGGAGAAATGTGATGTTCTTTGTCATTTTGCCTACTAACATGCAGTTTACATATATCTTCACTAAACCATAGCCAGAAGGTAGATTCACAGCCTTGAGACTAGAAGTGGGCATGTTAAACAAGGAAGCGCTAGTTTAGGGGGACTATCAGGTAAGGTTTATGTGTTTCAATGTTTTAGAAATATTTTCAAAGACTTGAAAAGCTTTTCAAAGCCATGATTTTATCTGCTTTGAGTACTATAGTTTTTCAAGGCCTTGAAATTCTTTTCAAAGCTTTGAAAATAAATCTTTATTCTATATAGTCAATAAATGGGTCTCAAATGCTGGGTGTTATCTCAGTAGATAATTTCCTAGCATTATTTTACCTTTTAAACAATATTTTATAAATCAATGTTATTTTATTTCCTTCCACACTTCACACACAGAATTTGAATTTTACTCAATCTTTCCTTCCTCAAATATTCAGAAAATATTCAGTTTCCTTTTCAAACTCAAACTCTTCAGTATTTATTTACTCTCTTCTCTCCCGTATTCTTTACTCTATAATCTATCTTCTCAAAACCCCAAAACCCTAATGAGCACAAGATGATGTTCAAGCCATCAGTGATGGATCTAGCTCCAAAACTCCTAGTCCACAAAGACCCTCCTCTCCTCCTCAAAGAAGAAAAGAAGTAAGGAATTGAAAGAGCAGACTGCTACTTCCAAGAAGAAGAAGAATTCAGATCCAACATGTGGTTCTGAGAAACAGAAAGGGATTCAAATTGGAAGCCCTAAGAATGTGAAGAATAAGCTTCAGAAAACAGACAAAGGAAAGGAAAAGGTCCCTGGAAAGGAGACTCAAGAAACAGAGAAGGACAGTGGGAAGGAGCTAAAGATCTACTCAGAAAAGAAATCAGTTCTCTCTTACAAGTGGTTTATCATTCATTCTACAAGAGGAAATTGGTTAGATGGTTTTGCTTCAACTCCTATTGCATACTATAGCTTGATCAGTACTAGCATGTTGAATGGTATGAATTTGGAATGTATAAGGAGATTGAAATAGAGTTCCCTTTGGAAAATCCTAAATACATCAGAAGTTGCATGCCCTAGGCTTACAAGTTTGTTCTATTTGAACATGAAACAAGAGAAATCCTTAGCCTTGACCATATCTTCTAAGGTTTCTGGGGTTAACATGGAGCTAGATTTTTCTGAGTTTGCCAATGTCAAAGAGGTACAATAAAGACAATTATCATAATGTAGCTATGTGTGTTGACTGTTGAAGATAATATTTTATTCACTATTCTTATGAGGTGTGTAGTACCTAAGGAGAATTCAAAAAAGTTGTTGTCTGATACAATACTGTATTTGTTGTATCTGGTTATGCATGGTTATGAGGTTGATTTATCAGGCATTGTAATGGAGCACATGCTTTACACCTGTACCAAACAAAGGAAACATCCTTTACCTTATGCCAACCTCCTCATGCTCTTCTTTCAACACCTTGAAATCTCAGTTGATAGGGAAGAGACAATCACCACTGGTTTTGGAATGCTTGATGAAAAGGCTATTCAAAGGATAGGAATTGTAAAAACTAGTGAAGGAGCATGGAAGCTCTATACTGATTTGTCTGTAGAAGAGTTGCAGGGTATAAAGTTCCCTAAACCTAAATCTCTACCCTCTCCATCAACCCTAACCTCTCAATCTCAAGAACAATCCACAATTCTTCAAAGGTTAGACTTCATTGACAATGAGTTGGATGATTCAAAGCATGGTCAATATGAGTTGGGTACTGAGTTCAAACAAATGAAGTATATTCTTGAAAGTGTCTTTAGAAGTATCAAATTGACTTATGTGGAAGAGGAAGTCTCACAGGTTCCAGAGGGATCAAAGAAGGCATGTTCTACAGCTGATTTGTTTGATGAACATAGTACTGAGGGTGAAGCTAAGAATAAGGGTGTTGGAAATCAGGTTGCTGGAGATACAGATGCAGGTGCAAAAACTATTGGGGAGGGGGAACAAGAAGAAGACAGTGTGGAGTCTAACATGCCTCTTAAAGAACTGAAGTAGAAGAAAAAGAAAGAACAGGTTCTTACAATTGTGACTTTAGCAGAACTTTTTGAAGTTCATGTGGCTGCTGATGAGACTGGTTAGGAAGAAGCTGCTGCAGAGCCTAAGGGAGATGAAGACCCAAAACCTTGATTCTAGCCTTTCTTTCTTCCTTTCAAAGCTTTGAACCTCTTTTCAAAGCCTTGAAATCATTCTTCCTCTTTCAACAATTAATTTCAGTCTTTCAAAACTTTTTGATCCAATATTTTCTCATCCTTATTGATGAAAGTCAAAAAGGAGGAGAAATTTATGGGGATATACTTTTATACTTTAGTTTTCTTGATTTGGATGTGCAGCAGTTGGTTTGTGAACTACATAAGTACTTTGACTTTATGTTTTTGGGTAACTTAGTTTGTTTCAGCTATGGATTAGGTTTTATAACTGTTGGATCTTTTATACCTGTTACTGCTGGAATGCTAATGTTTATCTTTTGCAGATATTCAAGATAATCAGATTAGTAGTTTTGTCTTTCATCAAGGGGGAGGTTGTAAGTTCACAGCTTGGTTCAAGGACTCGAAACAAAATTCAAAGCCTTGAATTTAGTTTCAAATCTTTGAAGCTGATTTCAAGGCCTTGAAACTGAACAGAAGTTCATAATCATGAACTTAAGGGGGGGGGAGGGGGGTCATCCTTCAATTCAATCTTAAATCTCTTGTACTTGATTATACTACTTTAGATGATGAAATACAAACTAATCCGGTGTTTTATTATGTGTTATTCTCACTGTTTTGTCTGAGTATTTGCAGGGATTATTAGCTATCTATTTTACAGGAAAATTTTCCTTATTTGCTGATATGCAGAGAAAGAAATCAAATATACAGATTGATCGTACATCTATGGAATTATGTATGGACTTTCCTAAGACCTGCAGATGGAAGGTCAGATCAATATCTTTGAAGATATCAATCAACTTTCCGTTGGAATTGATCTGTTAAAGAGTCAAAGATTTTTTGCTAATTTTTAGGAAATTCTGTTAAGAAAATCCTATATATGCTGCATTTCAAACAAGGAGAAAAAGAAGGCTGTTGAGAGAAAGTTCGATTCACTGAACATTACATGGATTCAAACAGCTATCAAGGATTGACAAGCAACACTGAGGAAGATCAATTTCATCCTATCCAAGTTCCAGAAAAGCACTGCAGACCTAACTGCTTCACTGTGTTACATTGTTCTCCATTCTGTACTTCACTGTGTTACATTGTTCTTCATTCCGTACTTCATTTGAATATCATTATGTTAATACTTCTCATATCTTAATATCGTGGTGTTTTCCAAAAGGAACAACAAGAGATTCATATTGAATGAGTTAGCTAGAGCATGTACTAGATAGGTTTGAGAGAACTGCTGGAATCGATGCCCTAGAGGCATTCTAGTTTAGTATGACAATAAATTGGCTAGAATATTCACTGTATTATTTATTGAGATATTTTATATAATGAACTCCTTAGATTTACAATTGTGTTTTTTATCTTAAAAATCCCTAGTCCATTATACTGATTAACAGGACAATAATCTATAGACTAGTATGGGGTTGGATTGATATGGAGATATCACGATCCAACACATGGGTATGCATTATGGGTAATGGCATACTGGATTGACCCATCTCCGGGAAGGCTACATACATGTTATGTAAAGTCACAAGTTCTTCTCGTGGCGACAACGCTATTGTCATCCTTAGACTTGAAGTCACCAGATGATCTAGTTGTGGAATATTTTATTTTGGTAGCTTCAAACTCTACACTGTGATTGGGTAGTCATAAAGGCGCGTATCGGACACAATAGGAAGCAAGCTTAGATATCGTAGTGATGTAGATAGAATTTTTACCTCCCACATAACGGGAGCAAATGTCCAAGGCCACTCGAGGGATTGTGCTTTTAGAATGTCTGTCCAGAATCAAATAAATCAATATAGGATATTGATGTTATTTGCACGAATAAGGCTATTCCCAGGATCAAAGAACTATGGATTGGATATACTAGTGTGACTTGTTTGTCTCGTGTCCAATTTGGATATTGAGACAAAGGGATGAGACAATACTTGCACAAGGTTTGTCTGGTGACTATTTCTATTAGTTGGGTGGTATGGATGTGTTGCTAGACACCACTCCATATTAGTAAATAGTTACTACTAACTAAGTGGAAACCTATGGGGTCACACGCCATATGGATTGAACTAGACTTGGGAATTAATTAATATGATTAATTAATTAGAAGGATCAAATCGCAACAACTTGCTAACTTAGTAGGACTAATATGCAAGTTGGACTAATTCGAACTTCACTAGGATTAGGAAAGGGCCTTTATGTAGTAACAAGGAATTGTTGGACTATATAAAGGATTCTTCTAGCTTCCTTCCCACATACATATCCTCATAACATAAGTTGAGTAGGATAGCAGCAAGGAGAGAGAGAAAGATAAGGAGCCGACCGCCCCTAGTCCGCCCCCTCTACCCGTCGGCCACAACAAGGACGTCGAGCCTCCCTTTGGTCCTTGTTCCGTGATTTCTTATTCCTCCTCCATAATTCCTAGCTAGAAAAAAGGACTTGGAGGATCTATATCTCAATCCTAGGCGTGGATCAACCATAGAGACGTGACAATATTCGCGTTTGAAATCATCAAAGGACACCCACAAGGTACTTGTTAAGAATCATTTACTATCATTATGAATTATCTTCCCGTGATCCTTGGAGGGTATTGAATGGATAAATTATTGTTTATTTCGCTGTGTATCCATGATCAAAACCCTACAGTGGTATCAGAGCCACAGGTCGTAGAGCATAACGTAGTTTATGTGTTACGATTTTGTTGTTTTTCACCTATTATTGTTGATTATTGCGTTAAAAAGACAAATTAAGCATATTAGATGCATGTTGAATGTGATTCAACCAAACAAGATCTAATTTTTACATGGGATGTATTAATTAGTGAGTTTGAGAAATTTTAGGATCTAAGATCTAGGGTTTGGGCACAACTTGGAAAGAAGTTCTAATTTGGAAACGTTTTGGACTTGGGGAACAAGGAAGGAGTTGTTTTGGAAACAACTCCAAGAGCTTCGGCCCCCCTAGGGAGACCGACCCTCACTCCTTCCCGCCCAAGCCACCTAGGCCGAATGCCTAGGCGGTCGGCCGACCCCACGGGTTGGGTCGACCGGCCAAGGCTCAGTCCGAGCAGCTCCAAGGGGTCCGGCCACCTAGTTGGTTGGGCCTCTTGGATCGTTTTGACCCTAATAATCTTAAAATCAATTAAAATAGACTAAGCACGTTAAAAATTGGTTTTAACTGTTTATGTGCAATTCGTATGGTGATTGGATATGGCCTTAGATGTGGTTTGTTGTGATTTTTTAATTTTGGTGGTTTGTTTACGGCCTGCAAGCTGATCAATTTGATGTAATAATTAATTAGGGTTTACGGCCTGCGATCCGGTATTTTTTTCTCAGCTTATTTTATTTAGTGTAGATGCTAGCTAGTACTACATAAAATAGATGATAGTCAAGATTGAATAAAACAAGCCCAAAGAATTAAAGAAGCCACAACATGAACCATGGAGCATTCCACAAGGCTATGGAGGATGGACCAAAAGATGGAGGCACATGGAGATGCGCTTGTTTTTAGGGTTCACAGATATTCTCACTGGCTTGGGAATATCTTAGTCCAAGAGGCCATATCCATATCACGTTAATATCTTTTTGTGGATGTTTACTTTATTGTCTTATTATTGTTGTTGGTTGACAGCGTAAACCTATCTGCTTTTTCGCAAGTGTACGATCAAGTAATATAGAGTATGTAATTGTGACTCTGGTTGTCGAACCCTCGAGAACAGTTTAAGTTTTTGCTTATTAGAATTAGAATTAGACACAAAGTCTGTAAAAAGGATGAAGGTTGGGATGTGATTCTACTCACTGAATTGCAGTAAATAAAACAATATTTAGAAAAGCTTATTATTTTTTTTTTTGTCTTTTAAATAATTTGCAGAAATTGTGGTAGTTATAAAAATCGATAATTCTAAGAATCTAGGTTCCAGGATCCCCTAGGGTTACTCTCCAGCTTTCATGGTATATTTGATTTCAGAAACACACGGTGGTTTTGTTTATGCCAGCATACCAATAGTACAATCTCCTCTCGGTCTCATGTACCTGTCACTCTCCTGCAGATTTTCGGGTCCTCTCGGTCCACCTAAATCTGCAGGTTTGTTCTAAGTCTGCTAGGGTTACAGGTTCTCCTCTCGGTCTCCCCCTAAACGTCTAGCAGTTGGTCTAATGCTTCTGGGCTAGTCCCCTGATTCTTTTCACCTCTCGGTCCATCAAGGCAGAGTACTAAATCCTGTCTTTTCTTCCTAACTCTCACTGGTCACTCTCGTGCACCAGATCCTGTCTATAACACTCCTGGGTGATCAAGCCATTCATGTATGTAAATAAAATCAAAGACAAGATAATAAACAATCCATCCTGTATTAAGACTTAAACTAGCCATGCATCTGAGAATCAAACAAACCAGTCTGCTGAATTCATAAACCCTAGGTTCACCAAGAACCTAGGAAAAAGGTCTAGCTAGCTTGCATTATTGAAAAACAATGTTTCATAAAAGAGAGAAAAGATCAAACAAGTTATTGGCTGAATACTGAAAAACTGCTCCAATCCTGCTCTGCTCCAATCCTGACGGCTCTGAAACTGGCTGCTGTGATGATGATTGTAGATGTGTGAATGTGTATGTGTAACCCTAATTCAGTGCTGGGACACCTCCTTTTATACTGCCACAGTCTCCAAAACTGATGCACGAAATTCCTATTTTACCCTCAAAAAGACCCGTCCAGGAAGCTTCTGGAAACCCTCCGTGCGTTCAAACGCAACTCACCTGCGTTCAAACGCAGTGCTTCTGAACGCACACATCCTGCGTTTGAACGCAGGCCTTAACCACTTTTCCTTCTGGCTTCTGGCTTCTCGGACACGTGCGTTTGAACGCAGCTCGCCTGCGTTTGAACGCACAACTTGGTCTTTCTGCTGATGATGTCGAGTCCTGCGTTTGAACGCAGGTTGTGCGTCTGAACGCACAACTTGTTTTCTCTGCACTTCTGGATCTGATTCCTGCGTTTGAACGCAGGCCGTGCGTCTGAACGCACGCCTTAGCCTCTTTTCCGCCATTTTCCCGCTTCTCCCATCCAAGTTAATCTCATGCATTTCTCGGCACCTGTTACCTGCACATCATAACATGTACCCGCGATCATATCCAACAAACAAAAGTATGCATAAAATTACTCAAATCTTGCAGTCATGTTCTATCAATCTCTGCCTCGTATCAGGTGGAAAATAAGCTGAAAATGGGCAAACTCAACTCTCACAGGGTTAAAACCAATGGTAAAAAGATGTCCCAGACTAATCCATTTTCAAGCTATCAAAATACCCCCACATTAAACTCTGCTCGTCCCGAGCAGACCCTTGCATACTGCCTTGCAGACCCTTCTTTTGCATACTTTATTTGCATACTTCCCCCCTTTATCACAGATTCATGCGATAGACCAAAAAAAACTCAATAGATGACTGACTCAGATACAGAATATACACAAACTGACTCAAGACACAACAAAAAAAAAATTTCCTGAGATTGGGCAACCTCTCTATCATAAACTGAAATCATCAAATCCTCACAAGCTCATTTTGAAATTCCACAACACGCAGCAAGAAATGGTATAAACTGATCCTGTGCACAAACTCACTAAGGTGTCCCAAAACATCCACCAAACCAACCAAGATAAAGCACGTCTTTTGACTTAGAGGGTCCAGGCATCTTAAGTCACTAGATAATTTTTCTTCGCCAAGTCATTTGAGGTTTTCAGACCCTCTTAGCCGTTATTGCGTTTGTTTTGCAAATTGTCCCATTGCTGGGAGACACAACTCCTGTGTAATACGGCTTGACTTTAATTTCGCTCTTAAGCTCTAAATTGGATTGAATCCAAATTTTCCGTGTGAACGGAAGCACATTAAGTTGTTTCTCCTTTAAGCACAACTAATTATTTAAATTTTTTTTTTCAGATTGTTTTTTTTTTTTTTCAAACCTCCTCTGTTTTTACAACTGTGCTGTAGAGCTTTAAGAGTGCGGGCTTTTTAGGATTTTCTCTTGGAACCATCTTAAGGGATGGTGGTGTACATTCCCCAACTTCGCTTAGGCCGAAGACTTGTACCACATAAAACCGACTCTACACGAAGGTCCACCCCAGATTCCAAGAGTCCACAAGTTTCCACGGGAAACGGAATAATCAACTATCCAAAGACCAAATCCTCCTAGCACACTAGAGAAGCCAAAAGTATGCCCGTTATCTACTTTCCACATTCCTGAATACCCGGGACAGCCTGTCGTGAGACTTGCGCACAAAATACTAAAATTTGAAGTATCCCTACTACGGTGCTTCCTACTCTCATGAGCTCTTTCATTGGATTCTCTTCAGTTTCCAGGTCCTAAGTTGCCCTTTCTCAAAAAAATTTAATTTATTTATATTTTCCGTTTTTTTTATATATATATGATTTTTTATTTATTTATTTATTTATTTATTTTATTTATTTCATGCAAGGTCAGAAAAGTTGGTGGGTAGACTCAACATGAAAAACGTGCTGACTCAAAAATGGAAGTAAAATTAAAAATAAAATGGACAAAAATATGCTGACATGGCTATGCAGGAGGACACGATTCCCCACCCCCACACTAGAGGTGGCGCGTCCTCGCAACTCTACTGATCTGGCCTGTAACTAGAATTTGTGTTCTCCGGAGTAGACTGGTCAGTCGGCTCTAGAGATGGTAAAGGGGTTCGCCCTCTGGCGCATTTCCTCGCAGCATGGCGTGCTGCGGCAGCGGTACCAGCGTGGCTGGCACCGGGATGGGCACTGCTGGCCCCTGGGTCTGCATGCTGCCTCGTAGGTGGGTACTGGGTACCGGGTCTGCCGGGGTCACCTACACTGTCTGCATGTTCCGGACTCGGTGTGGGGTCATGGCCAGAGAAGCTGTCATATGGCCGACTATCCTCCATTGTACAACTGGGATAATTATCACTCGAATAGCGGTCCGGGAAGTTAAATCTTTTACCACGCATGTTGCTCTGAATTTCAGCGAGTGCCGCCTCATGAGCTCTCAATGCGGCTGTGTTAGCGTAATAAATATGCTTCTGGGTCTTGAACAACTTTCCAAGACCCCTGGCCATTTTCTTGACCGTCCTTACCAGGTAGTTTTGCACTTTTTCTTGGGCCTTAATTTTCTTCCAGACCCATTCCTCATGCTCAAACCTCTCCAGGCGCCCAAAAGAACTGCGCCTGGCCCCTCTGCTGGACTGCCCTAAGTCGGGGTCGGCCTGCCTGTGTTCACTGGAACTGGCAGATCGTGGCAGTCGGAGGGGACCTGGTAAGGCTGGAAAACCCCCATCACCGGGAGGAGGTGGTGGTGGCATGCCAGCACCCCCACCCTGAGGCGGAGCATCATCATCATCGTCCACTTGGACAAATTCTGGAGGCCCGTGCAGAGCCTCGTGCAACGCACATCTCATGTTTCGGTACTTGCGTACCTGCACTGGTCGAATATCTCTCAGCTCGCCAGGAATAACCACTCTATAATCCTGCGCAATTTTTGTTAACATCCCCAGGAGACCCAAACCCTTCTTGGTGTGGGTCTCTCTTCGTTCCCGGAAAAACTCACAAATAATCTCCGGGAGGCTCACAAGCTCTCGGGCCATCAGACAGTACACCAAAAGGGCAATGTTATAATCAATGCGGGTAAAGTGTTTAATACCCACAATTCTGTTGTTTACCCACTCAGTCCACCATCTCGCCTCTCGAATCAGGTAGGTCGCTGGGAGTTTCCGGTAGGAAGGACTCCGTTCAGGATAGTACCAAGCAGCGCCTGGTACACTGGCACACAAGGTGGTTAGGATCTGTTCGCTAAGGTGTTCAGAGGGATGACGCCTCAGTTCCTGAAACTGACAGTCATCCAACACTAATTCCAGACCCAGACTCTCTCGAATACTCTCTGGGGTGATTCGAATCCATCTTTTTCTGCAGTAAATCCAGTCAATTGACTGGGCTTCACTGTTCATGCACTGCTGGAGATTGCTGAAAATCTCCTTAGCCAGCACAGAACTGACTTGCATATTGGTAAAACCAGTGAACGAATCCCCAAAATGGTCCTGCCCAGTATAGTTGAACAGTTCATCCCCCATTGCCACTCTATCACGGGGAAAGGTTCTCTCAGCAGGTATATCATACCGAATCTTTTTGTCTTGCTGAAAGACACGGTGAGCCTCCATGTTAACAAACCTATGGTCGCAGAAATGGTCAACCCTAAGCAATCTGCAGTCTATGATGTTCAAGGGTGCAATCGCCCTATCAGGCCTCATGTAAGGGCTATCCTCATCCATTTCAAGATTCAAACAGAAAAAATGGAAATCTTCAAACAGAAGGAAGAGATAGAACCTGGCTACCCGGAGTAAATCTTACGGGTACAGATCTGGAAATTACTCTCTGAAGTGGATTTGAAGTTGTTTGGATCTGATGAGTTGGACCACCCCCACACTGTTCCTGACTTTCTGGTGTTCCTGCGGTGGTCGTCGGAGATTGCTGGCGGTTGACTGCGTCTGGCGGCTGCTAGGGCAGAGAGAATTTCTAGAGAGAGAGTTGAAAACTGGATGACTTGGGTGAAAATGAGTCACTGTCATCCGTACAGTATATATAGGCGAACTTTCAGAAATTGCAGAATGGCCCCTGAAATTTAAATTTTTTCAAATTTTTTCAAAATTTTCTGATCCCTGCTCGAATGTGCGTTTGAACGCAGCTTCTGCGTTTGAACGCACAGCGTCCATTTTTCTGGAAATTTGAAATTCTCTTGATCTGCGTTTGAACGCATGGTGTGCGTTTGAACGCATGGTGTGCGTTTGAACGCAGTGCTTGAAGGTCTATGAAATTTCTGGGCTTGTTGATTTGCGTTTGAACGCACATGAGTTGCGTTTAAACGCAATGCTTGTCTTCTGCAATGTCTCTGATGAGCTGCGTTTGAACGCACATGATCCGCGTTTAAACGCACGCCTTGTCTCTAGAAATTCTCTGCTGATTGGTTCTTGCGTTCGAACGCACCTTCTGCGTTTAGACGCACGTCCTTAGGTTTTTCCAACCCGTCTTTTTCTACTTGCGTTTGAACGCACCTTGTGCGTTTGAACGCACCACTTGTTGGCTGGAACTCTTCATTGTGTGATCTGCGTTTGAAAGAAGGCGGTCTGCGTTTGAACGCATAAGTGTTAGCCATTTCCAGTGTTTCTTCGGTCTGTTGGTGGGTCTGCGTTTGAACGCAGGGTGTCTGCGTTTGAACGCATGTCTCCTGCGTTTGAACGCACGCCTCTGATTCCTGAGACACTGAATTCAATATTAAACCCCTCTTTCTCACTTTTCTCTCAAATTATGAACATTGTAAAAAATTATATAAAAACAACTAATCTATGTTGGGTTGCCTCCCAACCAGCGCTTGTGATTTACAGTCGACAGCCCGACTTTGTTACCTCTGTTGTGATCACGGAAGGTCGAGGTAGATTGCCTCTACCTCCATGATTTCCTGAGGATCTCTGTGTGGCTTGACTCTTTTCCCATTCACTTTGAAAACTGTATTATCCCTCGGGTTCTCCAGCTCCACCACTCCCCATGATGTAATGTCCTTCACAATAAATGGTCCAGACCATCTTGAGCGCAGCTTCCCTGGATAGAATTTCTATCCTTGAGTTGTAGAGGAGAACCTTCTGCCTGATTTCTGTCTTCTTTGGTAGAATGCGGTTGTCATGCCACATCTTTGTTTTTTCTTTATAAATTTTGGCACTCTCATATGCAGTTTAACGGAATTCCACCAGCTCAAGGAGTGCCATCTTCCGTTTGCTTCCTGATAAACTGTGATCCATATTCAGCTGTTTGATTGCCCAGTATGCTTTGTGTTCCAATTCTACTGGTAAGTGACATGCTTTTCCAAACAACAGCTGGTATGGGGACATTCCCAGCGGGGTTTTGTAAGCAGTTCTGTACGCCCAGAGCGCATCATCCAGCTTTAACGACCAGTCCTTGCGTCCAGGATTCACAGTTTTTTCCAGTATGCTCTTTATCTCCCTGTTGGACACCTCTGCTTGTCCGTCTGCCTGAGGGTGATAAGGCAGTGATACCTTATGGATAGACACCCCGTATTGCTTTAAAACCTTGGCAAAGACCTTATTGATAAAATGAGAACCTTCATCACTGACCATGGCCCTCGGTGTTCCGAATCTGGTAAAGATATTACGTTTGAGGAATCTTTCCACGACTGACGCATCGTTCTTCTGACAGGCTATTGCTTCCACCCATTTTGACACGTAATCTACTGCCAGTAAGATGTAGAGATTTCCCAGAGACGAATGGAATGGACCCATAAAATCAATACCCCAAACGTCAAACGGCTCGACTTCCTGCCAAAGTGTCATGGGCATTTCATTTCGCTGGGAAATATTTCCTGTCCTTTGGCAGCGATCACAACTCTGCGCATAATCATGGCAATCCTTGAAGACTGTTGGCCAGAAAAATCCTGACTGCAGCACCTTGTGAGCTGTTCTTGGTCCGCTGAAGTGTCCCCCACATTGTGCCGAGTGGCAGTGCTGATACCTCCAGAATCTCGTGGCATGGAATGCATCGACGGAGAATATTATCCGCCCCTTGCTTGAACAGATAGGGATCGTCCCAGAAATATTGCCTGCAGTCTGAAATAAATTTCTTTTTCTGCCAAGGGGTGATGTCTTCAGGGAGTGCTCCATTGACCAAATAATTGGCTATGGCATAGTACCAGGGCCGTCTATTGGTCTTGATCTTCATAATATGTTCATCCGAAAAATTTTCTTGAATTGGCACCAATTCTTCTGTAGGGTTTTCCAGACGAGATAGATGATCAGCTACCACATTTTCAACTCCCTTTTTATCCCTGATTTCGACATCAAATTCCTGCATCAGCAGAATCCAACGCAGCAGCCTTGGCTTTGCATCCTTCTTCTCCAGTAAGTATTTCAGCGCACTGTGATCTGTGAATATGATGACTTTTGAACCTACCAGGTAGGATCTGAACTTATCCAGGGCAAAAACGACTGCCAGCAGCTCCTTCTCTGTAGTCCCATAATTAATTTGTGCCTCATTCAGGACCCTGCTGGCATAGTAGATGACACTGCACACTTTGTCTTTTCGCTGTCCCAGTACCGCGCCCGCTGCGTAATCACTGGCATCGCACATCATCTCGAATGGGAGGGTCCAGTCTGGCGTTGTGATAATGGGTGCAGTTGTCAGCCTCTCTTTAAGCACATCAAAGGCCTCTTTGCAGGCTTCATCAAATACAAAGGGCACATCTTTTCCCAACAAATTACATAGTGGCTTTGTAATTTTTGAGAAATCTTTAATAAACCTTCTGTAAAATCCTGCGTGGCCCAAAAAACTCTTAATTGCCTTCACTGTGGTTGGATATGGCAGCTGCTTCATCACCTCTATTTTTGCCCTGTCTACTTCCAGTCCTTTGCTGGAAATCCTGTGTCCCAGCACTATTCCTTCAGTAACCATGAAGTGGCATTTTTCCCAGTTGAGTACCAGGTTTGTTTTTCTGCAGGGAATCAGAACTCTGGCCAGATGTTATAAGCAGTCTTCAAAGCTGTCTCCGAATAACGAAAAATCGTCCATGAAAACTTCCAAATTTTTCTCTATCATATCAGAGAAAATAGCCATCATACATCTTTGGAATGTTGCTGGAGCATTGCACAATCCAAATGGAATTCGTCTAAAGGCGAACGTTCCGTATAGGCAGGTGAACGTCGTCTTTTCTTGATCTTCTGGATTTATATAGATCTGGTTGTAGCCAGAGTACCCGTCAAGAAAGCAGTAATAAGCATGATGAGCTAGTCTGTCCAACATCTGGTCCATGAATGGCAGCGGAAAGTGGTCTTTTAGTGTGGCATCATTAAGCTTCTGATAGTCCATACAGATTCGCCAGCCAGTGACAGTGCGCTGGGCGATCTGTTCCTGATCAGCATTCTGTACTACTGTAATACCCCCTTTCTTCGGTACACACTGGACAGGACTGACCCAGGTGCTGTCTGATATGGGGTATATAATTCCTGCTTCTAGCCACTTCATGACCTCCTTACGTACCACATCTTTCATAATTGGGTTTAGTCTCCGTTGAGGCTGGATGACTGGCTTCTTTCCTTCTTCGATTCTTATTTTGTGCATGCAGTAATCAGGACTGATTCCCTTTAGGTCCGCAATTGTCCATCCGATGGCTTCTTTATGCTCTCGAAGTACCTCCAGCAGCTTTTGTTCGTGTTCCTGAGATAAAAGAGAAGAAACAATTACCGGCAGAGTATTATTTTCACCAATAAAAGCGTACCTGAGGTGGTCTGGCAACTGTTTTAATTCCAGGACTGGTGGTTCCTGGAGTGACGGGACCAGTGTCATTTTCTGCTCGCCTCCTTCATCCCTATATAGCGTGACCCAGCTTTCTGTTCCCATGATCTGCTCATCCTGTTGCTCCTCTGTTTCCTCTGGATACATGTCCTCAAATTCCTCCCATAAATCTTCTATCTCATCATTCTCCAGATCGTCAATTACCTCTACTGCAAAACAGTTTTCATGCCCATAATGGTCAGGAAGCTGGAGAGATTTGAAGACATTGAATTTCACTTTTTCTTTATTGATTTGCATGGACAGCTCTCCACTTTTGCAGTTAATAATGGCTTCACCAGTCGCTAGGAAAGGTCTGCCCAGGATTAGCGGGACCTCTCCGGCCTCTATATCCAGTATCACAAAATCTGCTGGAAAAATAAGCTCTCCTACTTTTACCAGGATATCTTCAATTACTCCATAGGCAGGTTTCACAGATCTGTCAGCCATTTGAAGCATAATTCTTGTTGGACGTGGCTCTCCGACTCCCAGACTTTTGAAGATGGTCAGTGGCATCAGGTTGATGCTGCGCCCAAATCGCATAAGGATTTTCCTGTGTATGCACTGCCAAGAGTTACTGGAATAACAAAGCTGCCAGGGTCTTTCTTTTTCAGTGGTAGACCATTTTTCACACAACTGCTCGCTTCTGCCGTCAGATTCACTGTTTCGAAGTCACTCATTCGCCTTCTCCCATACAATATGTCTTTGAGAAATTTCGCATAAGTAGGCATTTTGGCAAGTGCTTTGGCAAAAGGTATGTTTATCTGTAATTGCTTAAATACCTCCAGAAATCTGGCGTAGTCTTTGCTGTCATCTCTCTTCCGTGTCTTCAGAGGGTAAGGAACCTCCTTAGAAATTACTGTTTCTGGATTACCCTCATTAGTCTGCGCTGCTTCCTGCTCGACCGAACCCCTTTTCTGAGGGTTAGCGGTTGAACTGTCTTCCCGGTCAATCACTTCCCGTTCAATAATTTTTAACTTTTCTGCACGTGCATGACTGGGATACGGCGGATCCTGCAGTGCAATTCCACTCCGAGTTGTGATAGCATTGATTTGAGCGCGTGGATTGTTCACTGTATTTGATGGTAAATTCCCTGGGGCTCGTTCTGCCTGGTTCTGTGCAAGCTGACCATTCTGTACCTCCAGGTTGCGGATAGCAATCTTCATCTGGTTTACATCGGCAATTAATGACTCCATCTGCGCGAATCTAGTTTCCCACTGCTTATTGAATTTCTCCATATAGGACTCAAAATGTTGCTGTGACAAATTTATCTGTGGTGGTGCTGCTGGTGAATGCTGAGCTGGGGCTGTCTGTTGTGCATGTGGCCTGTGCTGGAATCCTGGTGCATATACTGCTGCATTGGGATTTACGTAGCGAAACCCTGGATGATCACGTGTGCCTGGTCTGTAGCGACTAGGATCCCACTGCTGCTGAACATAGTTGGCATCTTCGGTCTGAAGCTCCAGAATTGCTGCGTCAAAGTCAGGTTCGTCTACTGATGCCACAGGCTTCTTCTCTGTATACACCTTTTTAACTAAGTCCTGTACCACTTTCGTGAGATTGTCAATCCTGTCATCAACCACTGGTTCTGCTATTGCTGTGAGCCTGCGGTCATCAAACAGGCGAGTATCCTGTTTGGCTAATTGTTTCATCAGTTCGTATGCTCCATCCTTATCCACATGGTATAAAAAGTTACCCCCAGCTTCCCTATCAATCCTGTCAGCATTCTCCCTGTCAAGAGCATGGTAGAATACCTGCAGAATTTTTGCGTCCCCGAAGCCGTGATTGGGGCATTTTTTAACGAGTCTCATCAACCTGTCCCATGCGTCTACCACCGTCTCCCCCATCTGCTATTTGAAAGATAAAATCACACTCTGCAGCTTGATAACGCGGGATGCGGGGTAGAATTTTGCCAAAAAATCAGCAACACACCCATCCCAGGTAGTGATAGACCTCGGTGGTCTTGCCTCCAGCCAGTCTTTTGCTGTTCCGAACAAGCAGTATGGGAATAAAATCAGCTTTAGCGTATCCGCTTCGACTCCTCTATACTTAATCTTGTTGCAGTAATCTTCAAACTTTCCAAGGAAGTCGTTTGGATCTTCATCTGCCTTCCCATTGAAAGGACAATGAGTCTGGGCGGTCTGAATGGTGGATGATTTCAGATCGAAGTGCTCTGCTGTAATGGGTGGCACTACGATAGCTGGTTGATGTCCTCAGGTTGGGACTTCAAATTTTTCGACTAACGCCCTTCCAGACCTGTTGTAAGTCCTCTGATTGTTCCTGGCAGCAAAACCTGCTGCTATCAGCTCTTCAATGTAAAGAGCCATCTGTGCTGGAGTACGTTGCTGCTGTCCTGTGGGTGTTCCTGTTTCGGTTGTGGTGTCTTCTCCGTGCTCAGACATCGCGGCTTGGTGTCTGCGACTTTGCTCTCTGAAAAGTTTTTCGGGATCTTCAAGTGGTGATACCAGTTTGCTAGGCAATCTGGACATAAACTAGAATAGCCTGAAAATCAGAATTCAAGAGCAATGAGTCAAAAGAAAATAAACGTAAAAAGAAAAGAAAAAACTTTGAGACTTATTCTAATGTCTTTTTAACAAAAACTGTAACCGTTCCCCGGCAACGGCGCCAAAAACTTGACAGCGTAAACCTATCTGCTTTTTCGCAAGTGTACGATCAAGTAATATAGAGTATGTAATTGTGACTCTGGTTGTCGAACCCTCGAGAACAGTTTAAGTTTTTGCTTATTAGAATTAGAATTAGACACAAAGTCTGTAAAAAGGATGAAGGTTGGGATGTGATTCTACTCACTGAATTGCAGTAAATAAAACAATATTTAGAAAATCTTATTATTTTATTTTATTTTTGTCTTTTAAATAATTTGCAGAAATTGTGGTAGTTATAAAAATCAATAATTCTAAGAATCTAGGTTCCAGGATCCCCTAGGGTTACTCTCCAGCTTTCATGGTATATTTGATTTCAGAAACACACGGTGGTTTTGTTTATGCCAGCATACCAATAGTACAATCTCCTCTCGGTCTCATGTACCTGTCACTCTCCTTCAGATTTTCGGGTCCTCTCGGTCCACCTAAATCTGCAGGTTTGTTCTAAGTCTGCTAGGGTTACAGGTTCTCCTCTCGGTCTCCCCCTAAACGTCTAGCAGTTGGTCTAATGCTTCTGGGCTAGTCCCCTGATTCTTTTCACCTCTCGGTCCATCAAGGCAGAGTACTAAATCCTGTCTTTTCTTCCTAACTCTCACTGGTCACTCTCGTGCACCAGATCCTGTCTATAACACTCCTGGGTGATCAAGCCATTCATGTATGTAAATAAAATCAAAGACAAGATAATAAACAATCCATCCTGTATTAAGACTTAAACTAGCCATGCATCTGAGAATCAAACAAACCAGTCTGCTGAATTCATAAACCCTAGGTTCACCAAGAACCTAGGAAAAAGGTCTAGCTAGCTTGCATTATTGAAAAACAATGTTTCATAAAAGAGAGAAAAGATCAAACAAGTTATTGGCTGAATACTGAAAAACTGCTCCAATCCTGCTCTGCTCCAATCCTGACGGCTCTGAAACTGGCTGCTGTGATGATGATTGTGGATGAGTGAATGTGTATGTGTAACCCTAATTCAGTGCTGGGACACCTCCTTTTATACTGCCACAGTCTCCAAAACTGATGCACGAAATTCCTGTTTTACCCTCAAAAAGACCCGTCCTGGAAGCTTCTGGAAACCCTCTGTGCGTTCAAACGCAACTCACCTTCGTTCAAACGCAGTGCGTCTAAACGCACACATCCTGCGTTTGAACGCAGGCCTTAATTACTTTTCCTTCTGGCTTCTGGCTTCTCGGACACGTGCGTTTGAACGCAGCTCGCCTGCGTTTGAACGCACAACTTGGTCTTTCTGCTGATGATGTCAAGTCCTGCGTTTGAACGCAGGTTGTGCGTCTGAACGCACAACTTGTTTTCTCTGCACTTCTGGATCTGAGTCCTGCGTTTGAACGCAGGCTGTGCGTCTGAACGCACGCCTTAGCCTCTTTTCCGCCATTTTCCCGCTGCTCCCATCCAAGTTAATCTCATGCATTTCTCGGCACCTGTTACCTGCACATCATAACATGTACCCGCGATCATATCCAACAAACAAAAGTATGCATAAAATTACTCAAATCTTGCAGTCATGTTCTATCAATCTCTGCCTCGTATCAGGTGGAAAATAAGCTGAAAATGGGCAAACTCAACTCTCACAGGGTTAAAACCAATGGTAAAAAGATGTCCCAGACTAATCCATTTTCAAGCTATCATTGGTGTATGGTTGATGCATGCAATTTGATATTAAGATAATTTAACTATCCGGATCTTTTATTTGGAGTTTTTCCCAAACTCAAATAAGTAGATCATGGATCAACAAAATAATAAAAATTAGGAAGGAAAAGTCCCTCAAAAGTAAAATATTATGTTTTGCCTTCTCGTTACTTATACATTCATCAAAAATCAATTAATCAAGCTCGTGCGTGCCAAAGCAAGGCGACTTGATTCATCATTGTTTGGTGCGATGGCACATATAATGTGCAATTGTTGGAGTAAGAGGTTGAACGTGACTAGGTAAATTTAATAAGGATTAAAACCCTAGAGGCATTCAATTGGGATTATATATGGGATAGATAAATAAGGAGTTATTTTCCCAATTGAACCAAGAGTTGCATGGGATGCAATTGGAATTGTTCCTACCTAAATAACTAATTTTTGGGTGACTTGTCAAAGCAAGCTCAGAAAAAAGTGAAATATGGGTCTCGGCCCACTATAAAATATAAAGATATTTTCCGCATTAATATCTTGAGGGTTATTAATCCGTAGGAAAATAGTGGGAGCTGTATTGAATAATCTAACCATTATTAAATATAGTTAATCGTTCGCAAATACTAAAACCTGCGTATTACCTTTTGTAGAATTCCAATGGCAAACAACTCATCGAGTTCATCACACTCCCTATGCCCTGTCCTTAAGAAGGACAAGCTCTCTGGGACCGATTTTCTATACTGGTACAGAAACTTGAGAATCGTTCTCAAGCAGGAAAAGAATATGTACTCTCTAGAGGAGCAAGTTAAGGTCCAGAAAACAATAATCCTGCAGCCCTAAAGGCATATCAAAAGCGTGTTTATGACGCTAATGGTGCGGCCTGCCTAATGCTTTGCACCGTGTCCTCTGAGCTTCAGAAGCAACATGAGAACATGAATGCAGTCGATATGATCGCACACTTGAAGCAGCTCTTCCAAGAGCAGACTAGGGTTGAGAGGTATGAAGTTTCCAAGGCATTGTTCAAATGTCATATGTCAGAGGGAAACCCGGTGGGGCCTCATGTGTTGCGTATGATCGGCTATCTAGAGAGCCTCGTCCGCCTAGGGTTTCCGGTGGGTCAAGAGTTGGCCACCGATCTCATATTGCAATCGTTGCCTGATAGTTATGAACAGTTCATCATGAACTATAACATGAATGAGATCGTGAAACCTCTGCCAAATCTACTCAATATGTTGAGGATCACTGAACAAATCATCAACAAGGGTAAGGGAAAATCCATAATGATGGTACAGAAAGGAAAGGGCAAAAGGTTTGCCTCTACCTCCAAGGGAAAAAGCAAAGCAGTTGCCAAACCCAAGGAATCTGCCCTTAAACCTGTTGGTGGCATTGCAAAAGGTGTTACTAAAGGTGAGTGTCACTACTGCAGTCAGCCTGGACACTGGAGGAGGAATTGCCCAAAATATATGGATGATAAAAGGATTGGAATAGCGATTCCACCACCACCAGTTATTTTTTTTTATAGAAGTCAACTTAACTGTCTCTTCATCATGGGTATTGGATACTGCATGTGAATCTCACATTTTTTGAAATGTTCAGGATCTAAAGAGCATTAGAAGATTGGCTAAAGGAGAGATAGACCTGCGCGTTGAGAATGGAGCAAGAGTTGCTGCATTGGCCGTAGACATGTACGAGCTATCTCTACCTTCAGAATTAGTTTTAGAATTAAATAATTGCTATTTTATGCCTGCTATGAGCGGAAACATTATTTATATTTCTTGTTTGGACAAGGATTGTTTTACTATTTCAATAAAGAAAATTTGTTGTTCCACTTATTTTGATAAGTGTTCACTATTGTAGTGGGAAGTTATTTAATGGATTATATATGAGCAATCATGTCTATAACATTAATACCAAGAGGATTAAAATGAATAATTTAAATTCTGCTTATTTATGGCACTGTCGTTTAGGCCATATAAACAAGAAACATTTATCTAGACTCCATAAGGATGGATTTCTAGACTCATTTGATTTTGAATCATATGAGACATGTGAGGCATGTTTATTGGGAAAAATGACAAAGTCCCCATCCAGTAAGAAAGGTGAGAGGACTAGTGAGCAATTAGCGCTAATACATACTGATGTATGTGGGCCATTTTCCACGCCTGCCATGGGTGGTTACATCTACTTCATTACGTTTACTAATGATTTCAGTAGACATGGATCTGTATACCTTATGAAGGCCAAATCTGAATCCTTTGAAAAGTTCAAAGAATTCAAGAATGAAGTAGAGAAGCTGCTTGGCAAATGTATTAAGACTCTAAGGTCGGATTGTGGAGGAGAATACTTGAGTCAAGAGTTTGATGACTATCTTGGAGAGTGTGGGATAGTATCCCAACTCACTCCACCCGTAACGCCACAGTGGAATGGCGTGTCCGAGGGGAGGAATCGAACTCTATTGCATATGGTTCGATCTATGATGTGTCAAATTGATCTTCCATTATCATTTTGGGGCTACGCTCTATTGAGTGCAGATTTCACCATTAACCGTGTTCCATCTAAGTCAGTCATGAAGAAACCACATGAGATGTGGAGTGGGACTCGTCCCACAATGTCATTCATGAAGATTTGGGGCTGCAATGTCTATGTAAAACGTTTAAAATCAGACAAGCTAGGGCCTAAGGCGGATAAATGCAAATTTCTGGGATACCCTAAGGAAACTAAGGGATATTATTTCTACAATCCAGCTGAGAACAAAGTGTTTGTTGCTTGGTCCGGCGTGTTTCTAGAAAGAGAGTTTGTCTCTAAATAAGCAAGTGGGAGGACTGTAGAACTTGAAGAAGTTCAAGAACCACAAAGCATTGATCCAAATATGGGACATGAAGAGGAACACACAAGAGGTTGCGAAGCAGCATGTTCAAGTAACACAAGAACTTCGTAGATCTAGTAGAGTGCGCCAGGAACCAGAAAGGTATGGACTTCTCGTGACTGAGTTTGGTGAAACGTTGCTCATAGAAGATGAGCCTACTACCTATAGAGAGGCCATAAAAGGGCCGGACTCTCAGAAGTGTCTTGAAGCCATGAGATCCGAGATGGAGTCCATGTATACCAACAAAGTATAGACTTTGGTGGAACCACCCGAAGGGGCTCACGCAATAGGGTGCAAGTGGGTCTTCAAGAAGAAGATCGACATGGATGGTAATGTGATTACCTATAAGGGCCGATTGGTGGCTAAAGGATTCAGACAGATTCATGGTATAGACTATGATGAAACCTTTTCACCATTCTCAATGACCAAATCCATCCAAATCTTACTTGCTATTGCAGCTTACTACGACTATGAGATTTGCCAGATGGTTGTCAAAACAGCATTTCTGTATGGGAATCTCCTCGAGGATGTGTATATGACATAACCTGAGGGTTTTGAAGATCTAAACCAAGCCAACCAAGTCTTTAAACTGCAACAATCCATTTATGGATGAAAGCAAGCTTCTAGGAGTTGGAATCAACGTTTTGATGAAGTAGTTAAAGAGTTTGGCTTCATCAGGTCTACAAGAAGGTTATTGGTAGTTCTATTGATTATCTGGTCTTGTATGTGAATGACATACTACTCATTGGAAACGACATTCCTATGTTGCAATCGGTTAAAGATTGGCTACGAAATTGTTTCTCAATGAAAGACTTAAGTGAAGCAGATTATATACTCGGTATCAAGATCTATAGAGATAGATCTAGGAAGCTGCTCGGCCTGAGTCAAAGTACATATATAGATAAGGTGTTGAAGCGGTTCCACGTTCAAGATTCCAAGAAGGGATCCTTGCCCATGTCGCATGGAATCACTCTTTCAAAGAGTGGTTGTCCTTCCAATGAGATTGAGAAGCAACGCATGAGTAGGGTTCCCTATGCCTCGGCCATAGGATCCATCATGTACGCCATGTTATGTACCAGACCAGATGTGTCATATGCATTGAGTATGACAAGCAGATATCAGTCCAATCTAGGTGAGAGTCACTGGATTACAGTCAAGAACATCCTAAAGTACTTAAGAACAACTAAGGATGTGTTCTTGATATTTAGAGGTGAGGAGGAGTTTCATGTAAGGGTTACACGGATGAAAGATTCCAAACTGATAGAGATGATTTCAGATCACATTCAAGGGTTTGTGTTTTGCCAAAATGGAGCAGCGGTGAGCTGGAAGAGTTCCAAGCAAGATACGGTGGCTGATTCAACAACTGAGGCTGAGTACATTGCTGTAAATGGCGCAGCAAAGGAGGATGTTTGGATTAGGATGATCATCACTGAGCTTGGTGTGTTTCCTAGCATTGCGGATCCAGTAAAGTTGTATTGTGACAACACTGGGGGGATCGCCCAATCAAAGGAACCCAAGTCACACCAAAAATCCAAGCACATACTCAGGAAGTTCCATCTTATTCGAGATATTATCGAAAGAGGAGATGTTCGGATATGCAATATTCCTACAGATGAGAATCTGTCAGATCCACTTACAAAGCCGCTTGTTCAGCGCAAGCATGAAGGACACACTAGGAGCATTGACATACAAGATGCACCAGACTGGCTCTAGTGCAAGTAGGATACTGTTGGAATAGACGCCCTAGAGGCAATCTAGTTTAGTATAAACAATTAATTGGCTAGAATATTCATTGTATTATTTATTGAGATATTTAATATAATGAAGTCCTTAGATTTACATTGTGTTGTTTATCTTAAAAACCCCTAGTCTATTATACTGATTAACAGGACAATCATCTATAGACTAGTATGGGGTTGGATTGATATGGAGATATCACGATCCAACACATGGGTATGCATTATGGGTAATGGCATGATGGATTGACCCATCTCCAGGAAGGCTACATACATGTTTTGTAAAGTCACAAGTGCTTCTCGCGGTGACAACGGTATTGTCATTGTTAGACTTAAAGTCACTAGATGATCTAGTTGTGGAATATTATGTTTTGGTATCGTCAAACGCTACACCGTGACAGGGTAGTCATAAAGGCGCTTATCGGACACAATAGGAAGCAAGCTTAGGTATTGTAGTGATGTAGATATAATTTGTCCCTCCCACATAACGGAAGCAAATGTCCAAGGCCACTCGAGGGATAGTGCTTATAGAATGTCTGGTCAGACTCAAATAAATCAATATAGGATGTTGAAGTTATTTGCACGAATAAGGATATTCACAGGATCGAGGAACTATGGATTGGATATACGAGTGTGACTTGTATGTCTCGTGTCCAGTCCGGATATTGAGACAAAGGTATGAGACAATACTTGCACAAAGTTTTTCGTATGACTATTTCTATTAGTTGGGTGGTATGGATGTGTTGCTAGACACCACTCCATGTTAGTTAATAGTTACTACCAACTAAGTGGAAACCTATGGGGACACACGCCATATGGATTGAACTAGTCTTTGGAATTAATTAATATGATTAATTAATAGAAGGATCAAATCGCAACAACTTGCTAACTTAGTAGGACTAATATGAAAGTTGGACTAATCCGAACTTGAGTAGGATTAGGAGAGGGCCTTTATGTAGTAACAAGGATTTGTTGGACTATATAAAGGATGCTCCTAGATTCCTTCCCACATACATATGCTAATAACATAAGTTGAGTCGGAGAGAAGCAAGGAGAGAGAGTAAGACAAGGAGCCGACCGCCCCTAGTCCGCCCCCTCTACCTGTCGGCCAAACAAGGAGGCCGAGCCTCCCTTTGGTCCTCGTTGCGTGATTTCTTCTTCCTCCTCCATCATTCCTAGCTAGCAGAAAGGATTTTGAGAATTTAGATTTCAATCCTATGCGTGGATCAACCGTAGAGACGTGACACTATTCGTGTTTGAAGTCATCAAAGGAGACCCAAAAGGTACTTGTTAAGAATCCTTTACTATCGTTCTGAATACTCTTCATGTGATTCTTGGAGGGTATTGAATGGATAAATTATTATTTATTCCGCTGTGTATCCATGATCAAAACCCTGCAAGAACCAGAAGTTGTAACAGAGTAAGGAAAATCTTTGTGCTTCATATCTAGGGCTTGACTTTTGATTAGTAAGAAGTACGTTGAAAATCCCGCAGGGATTAGATCCCTCAGGCAGAGACGTAGGTCATTGAGGACTGAACTCTGTAAAATCACTGTGTTCCTTGCATTTACATTTCAGTTCAATACTCATCCTGTCAACTTCTTCAAACAAAGTTTTCAATCAAGACCTTGAAAGGCATTTCAAGGCCTTGAAAAAGATCAGTAACTTTTCTCACTATATGTTTTGTTTCAAAGGCTTGAATTTGAGTTCAAGGCCTTGAAACACTTTCTGATCTTCACACTTTAATTTAAAACCACTCTTTTGGCTAAATTTGTCATACTCTAATCAAACCCCCCCCCCTATAGAGTATTGATCATGTATTACTTGCCTACATACTGTCTTTCAGTTCTTTACTGGCACCAAAAGAAAAATATAGTAATCTCAGTAAGGCTCCATCTCTTTGCAGATGTATTGGTTAAGAACCGCATATTTGTGGCTTTCGGAAAATGAAGGGTTTCAAATATTGAGAATAAATTTGATCTAGAGGTAGCGAAGCTCGTACTGGAGATCCCTATCTCGAGGCGTAAAAGGGATGGTACTGTAATTTGGACCAAAGAAAGCTCAGTAATTTTACCGTTAAGTGTGGTACTAGAGCGGCAAAAGCTACTTGTACTCCGTCTGTCACATTATTTTAATCCCCTTTAAAAATCCAATCATTACAATTCCTCTACATTTTGTCCCATCAATTTGATGATTTTTAAAAACAAATTAGAGAAACTACAATACTATAAGCTACAAAAAGAGGAATAAGCTACAAAAAGAGGAAAGTGGGATTGAAAACTTATCAAATTCCTGAGTTTTCTCTCTCTAGCTCTCTCTCACTCTCTAAATTTTTATCATGCATGAGCTTCCTAATCATCATCATCTTCAACATTATCACGAATCACATTTGTGGCTAGCTTCCAAGTTTCATCCTTTGATTTCTTTTCTTTTTCAAGAAATCTTCATCATTCTCTCTGCTTTCCACCACCATTCTTCCCCAATACCCGACCATCTCTCCATACCCACCCACTGATACTACAGCCAGCTTCTCACTTTCTTTACGGCTTGAAGACACTTGGCACCCCGAACTCTAAAACCCACCCAAACACCATTTATAACCTATCACTTTACATCATTCCACAACTATTTGTATTCCCCAACTAGTTGTATGGCTTACTTCTGGAAATCTCACTCCATATCACCCCCCAGTTCATCAAACAACTCAGCTTGTGAGCAAATTGACTAGAGAGGAGTGATGCTTGATCTTGATCCTACCACGGTCAATATCTATAGAGCATTATGGAAGAACTGCTTGATTGGAAGATTCATTTCCAATTCAAAAGAATCCATCCTTCAGCAGTTACAATCCAACAGGTTGTCGATGAAGTTTGAAAAAAAAGAGAGACAAGATATGGGTGGAGAATAAGGGTACATGTTTTCTCTTCCATTGTTTAACGAGGAGGATAAAACTTGTTTGAAAGAGTCTAATCCTCAAAGAAAGACCTCCAAACTTTGCCATCTCTGAGCCTGGTTTTCCCACATTGGACGTATGGATTCGCATGCCAGGTATTCCTATGGAAGGTTTCTATCATGATTTAGCAAAGAAGCTTGGAAGGGTTGCTGGGGAAGTCTTGCATGTTGACTGGACAATCAAAAGGTTTGCTAACATGGAGGAGTTTCGGGTTAAAGTGCGTGTCAATCTCAATGAACAACTTACCCCGGGAGCTTACATCAAACCCATAGACCCAGATCACCCTCCCAAGTGGATCTATTTCAGGTACGAGAAGGTGTGCTTCAAATGAGGATTTGTGGGACACTCTAACCAAACTTGTAGAAGAAACCTTGTCGATGTCCTACAAATCCTCGAAGATAGGTACAGAAACTCACCCTTCCATGACTCCCTCCATTTCCACATAGCCGCCGGAGAACCCATGTTTACGGCAAAGATGAAGGCTTTCCGGGCAGTAGGTCGAACTCGGACTACGGTGGTTGATTTGCTTCATAACCCAGCGGAATCGGGCGAGGAAGAAGCAACCCGAAATCAAAATGATAACGTGGTTATTAGTTTTCCGGACGGGTCCTCTTCAGACAGATATTTCACACCCGGTTCATCTCTTGATGGGTGGGAATGTGATGTTTGGCCACCGGGTCCTTTCAACCCGTACCCGATAGGCATGTTTGGTCCAGGGGAAGGCCCTATCCGTCGGGCCAACTATTTAGCCCAACAAGTTTCCTTTTACCCGGCCCATCTAACCCAGGGATGACGTCAGACCCGGCCCAAAACCCTATTCCTTTTCTTCTACCTCAACCCGACCCACCCAGAAATTCAACCCAATCGTTGCCATTCTCGGATCTCTCCTCATTATTACCCACCACACCGGTTCATTTTTGCGCCAGTTCATCTCCACAAAACCCTTCAATTTGCACCCGACCCACCTTGAATTCCCCATTGAACGCTTTGATAACCTCCAATATTCAAGACCCCATTATTACACCCCAATCTCTTCTAGATTTTGAAACCAGAGAACAATCACTTCTCAAAGCTCTCAAATAACTCCCCTCGGATCTCACTCTCTCCTGCACTGATTTGATGGGCTCTCTCTCAGGTGACCGTTCCCCTCTCCCGTCGGCAAAAAACCCTAATTTCTCGGTGGAAGACGATGATCTCTCTCGCTTCATCCTCAGCCTTCCACCAATCAAAACGTCTTCCCCATCGACGGAAGTCATAACCCCAATTCTGCCATCGCCACTTTCAGCTCCGCCCGGTCTCATTATTGTGCCATTTGCAGAAGAACCCATTGATGCCCAACCTCTTCAAATCATTAAACCTCTGGCCTTCATTCTCAGAGCCCCTGACTTTGTAGAAGAGGATATTGATCCCTTTCCTTTGAAGTTGGAAGAAAAGTAGAAAAGCATCACATCTGAAGTTCAAAGGGTGTGCTCTGTTTCTGTGACTGACCCTAACGGGGAGAAAGGAAAAAGCATAAAGGTACCTAATAAGTTTAGAAATCTAGGGTTTAAAGGTACCTAATCACTCAGGCTGAAGAAACAAAACAACCACCGAAAAAAAGGGCTCTTGCAGAAGCACCTACCATGGAGGAAGAAGCAGGAAACGAGCATAAAGGTACAAAACGTATTAAATTTTTGCACTGCTTTTTAAATAATTTCTCCCCAACAGTTCCTGCTTTTTCGAACTGGACCACCTCTGTCTCTCAAAATAATAACAGTTTTAATGAGGTTTTGATGGTTGACCTTTATCAACCATCACAGGCACCATGAGTCTTCTCTCCTGGAATTGCAGAGGTCTGGGTCAATCCTCTGCAATTCAAGAGGTCTTTAATTTGACCCGAAAACAGAAGCCTTCTCTTCTTTTCCTATGTGAAACTAAAACGCCATCTTCTTGGGTAACTAATAAGTTTAGAAATCTAGGGTTTAATTCTTCATTTTGGGTTAATCCAGTGGGTACTACAGGGGGACTCTGGTTTGCTTGGGATAATGCTTTTGCTGTTCAAATTTTATTCTCTAATAGGAACTCTATACTATGTTCTATTGTGGATTTCAATAATACACTGTGGCTTCTAGGGCTTGTTTATGGTAATCCATTTTTAGCCGAAAGGCAGGCATTTTGGCTTCTCATCGAGTCTTTGATACCCAATAATCAACCGGTTGTTCTCAATGGTGACTTCAATCAAGTTCTTAATCCGAGAGATAAATCAGGGCCTAATGCTCACTCTCTTCCGGGGGCTAATGTGTTTAGAGAATTTATAGACAATTGTTCTTTGTTTCAATTACCAAATCTAGGACCGTGGTTAACTTGGCCAAACAACATATTTTCAGACTTTCCCACTTTTGAAAAACTTGATCGGACTTGGTGTAACTCTAATTGGTTTAATCTTTTTCCTTTTGCTTTTTTGCAAAACTTAGGTATCACTGTCTCAGACCATGCCCCTATTAAATTGTTCCTCTACAACCAAAATCTTACTTTAAACAAATTGTCACGTCTTGAAGCTTGGTGGTTAAAACGGAATGACGTGCTTCAACTTGTAAAGTTTGTCTGGAATATGCCACTAATTGGCTCACCCCTATTTAGGGTAGTTAAATATTTACAATTAACTCTTAAAACCCTAAGGTGTTGGAGTAAAAACACCCCTTCCCTTACTAATCAAATCGAGATTTGCAAAAGAGATTTAGCTGCGATTCAAGCCTCCCTGCATAACCCTGACTCTCTGAACCGTTTTAAAATGCTAAATTCTCAGCTATCCAACCTTCTAAATGACTACGAAACTTTTTGGGCCCAAAGGGCTAGGTGTAAATGGCTAAGGGCTGGGGATGGAAATTCTAAATTTTTCCATCACTACGCTCGTGTTAAAAAAAAAAATGTAGAAATCATATTTACTCTTTAAAGTTAGAAGACGGCACCTTGGTTAATGATTAAAATGTTTTTCCTGGCCTTTTTTTAAACTATTACCAAAGTATCTTCTCGGTCTCGTCACATGCTTTTCAAGAGTTAGAATCATTATATGGTCAGGATTGCGCTTTTGACTTATTATTTAATATTGATTCCTTTCTTACTACGGAACAACAAGATCTGCTTTCGAACCCTTTTGCTGCGGATGAAGTCAAACAAGCAGTTTTTAGTATGGACCCTCTTAAAGCTCCCGGGCTGGATGGAATACAACCAATCTTCTTTCAAAAATGTTGGCCTTTCATTTCCACAAAAGTTACAACGGCAGTCTTATCTTTTCCAAATTCGGGTTTTATGCTTGCCGAACTAAATGACACTAATATTGTCCTCATCCCCAAAAATTAAAAATCCCACCTCAGTGAGTGACTTTCGTCCGATTAGTTTATGTAATGTCCTTTATAGAATCATATCTAAAGTGCTTGCAAACCGTCTTAAAAAAGTTTTACCTTTTCTTATTTCTGACAACCAGAACGGTTTCGTCCCAAATCGTTCTATACAACATAACATTCTCTTACCACAAGATATTATGCACTAAATCTCTAAAGTCTCTGACCCTAACTTACCTAAATATGGCGCTCTTAAGCTTGACATTTCAAAAGATTTTGATAGGCTTAGGTGGAACTTTATAGAAGCTACTCTCCATCAGTTTCATTTCCCTTCCCACTTTATACGTTTAATTATGCAATGTTTAACTACAGTTTCATACTCTATTATCGTAAATGGGTCAAAATCAAAACATTTCAAACCTTGTAGGGGAATTAGGCAAGGTTACCCTTTTTCTCCGTTCATCTTCATTTTATGTGCCGAGGCACTCTCAAAATCAATAAGCTATGCTTGTAAAATGGGTCTTATTGTTGGTTTCCCTTCGAACAATAGAGGACCGTCAGTTTCGCACTTGCAGTTTGCAGATGACAGCATCCTCTTCTTTAAAATAAAACCAAATACGGATCTTGCTATCTTAGACATCCTTAATAGATTTGCAAATCAATCTGGCCAAGTCATTAATTTCTCTAATTCCTCAATCACCTTTTCTCCAAACTGTAGTCAAAGGGATATCCATAACTTTATTAGCAACCTTAGAGTCAAGCACACAAACCAGCTAGGAACTTACTTGGGTTTTCTCTTTGCACCTACCTTTACACAATCGAAAAATAAAAATGAAGAAATTATAATTGACAAAACTAGGAATAAATGTGCCTCTTGGAAAGGTTTGATTCTTAATAAATTTGGGAGAGCCACTCTAATTAAATCCATACTTACAAGTTTCCTAGTTTATCCCTTTTCAGTTCTCCTAATTTCACCTAAAACAGTTAAAACTCTCACCACCATCTTTAACAACTTCTTCTGGGCAGGAAATCCCACAATTAGAACTTTGCATTGTGCCTCTCGGAACAAACTTTGCCTTAACACTAGCAAAGGGGACCTTGGTTTCATAAACATCAAATCTTTTAATTATGCTCTTTTTTGCAAAAACACTTGGCAGTTAACTTCAAACCAACATTCTCTCTTTTCAAATTATCAAATTTCAAAATATTGTAAAAGAAATCCCTTTTGGGTTCACAATGATCCTCCTACTGATTCACCAACATGGAAGGCGATTTTGAAAGGTAAGAGCTATTTAAGTGGTTGATTTCTTTGGAAATGAGCATATGGTCATCATATATCTATCATTAAGCATCCATGTGTTGGGTTTTGATTCATGGATGCGCAACGGAAACACAAATAATCATAAAACCATGCAAAAACCTTAAGGATCACAAGTCAAGAGACATAACGATGGTAAAGGTAGAAATTGATAACACACCTTAGGGTTCTCCTTTGATGACTTCAAACACGAATTGTGTCACGTTCTCTATGGTTGATCCACGCCTAGAGTTAATCCTAGAATCTCCCAAGTCCTTGGTGCTAGCCCGGAAGAGGAAGAGGAAGAAGAATCACGCAAAACGAGACCCAAAAGGAGGGTCTCGGCCTCCTTGTGGCCGACGGGACGGGCGGCGGGCAAAGGGGCGGTCGGCTCCTTTGCTTGTTGCTCTCTCTCGTTCTTTTGTTCTCTCCCACTCTTGTTATGTTCAATAATGAGCATAAGTTATGTGGGAAGGAAGGAAGGAAGGTCCTTTATATAGTCCAACAACTCCTTGCCAACTACCTAAAGGACTTATTCTAGTCCTACTAGAATTCAATTTAGTCCCTTCCTTGCAAATTAGTCCCTACTAAGTTTGCAAGGTTTTGCAAAGTGATCCTTCTAATTAATTAATCCAATTAATTAATTCCCAAATCTAGTTCAACTCTATATAGCGTGTGACCCCATAGGTTCTATCTAGTTGGTAGCAACTATTTGCTAATATGGAGCGGTTTCTAGCAAAACATCCATTCTAGCCAACTAATAGAATAGTCATCTCGACAACCTGTGTACAAGTAATTGTCTCATCCCTTTGTCTCTATATCTGGATTGGACACGAGACATACAAGTCACACTCGTATATCAAATCCATAGTTTCTCGATCCATGGGAATAGCCTTATTCGTGCAAATAACATCAATATCCCATATTGATTTATTTGAGTCTGGCCAGACATTCTATAAGCACTATCCCTCGAGTGGCCTAGGATATTTGCTCCCGTTATGTGGGAGGGACAAATTCTATCTACGTCCACTACGATCTCTAAGCTTGCTTCTTATTGTATCCAGTACACGCCTTTATAACTACCCAGTTACGGTGTAGCGTTTAACGCTACCAAAATCACAATAATCCACAACTAGAATATCTAGTGACTTCAAGTCTAAGGATGACAATACCATTGCACCGCGAGAAGCGCTTGTGACTCAACATAACGTGTATGTAGCCTTCTCGGAGATGGGTCAATCTAGTGCAACATTCCCTAATGCACACCTATGTGTTGGATCGTGATATCTCCATATCAATCCAACCCCATACTAGTCTATAGATGATTGTCCCATTAATCATTATACTGGACTAGGGATATTTAAGATAAAAAAACACAATTGTAAATCTAAGGACTTTATTATATTAAATATCCAATAAATAATAAATGAATTTCTAGCCATAAATAAATTCATACTAACCTCTAGGGAATCTATTCCAACAGTCTCCCACTTGCACTAGAGCCAATCTGGCGCATCTCGTATGCCCATACTCCTAGTGTACCCTTCATGCTTCCACTGTGTGAGCGGCTTTGTAAGCGGGTCTGACAGATTATCATCTGTAGGAATCTTGCATATCTGAACGTCTCCTCTATCGATAATATCTCGAATCAGATGAAACTTCCTGAGCACGTGCTTGGATTTCAGGTGCGACCTGGGTTCCTTTGATTGCGCGATCGCCCCAGTGTTGTCACAGTACAACTCAACTGGATCCGCAATGCTAGAGACCACACCAAGTTGATAAACAAACTTTCTGATCCAAACAGCTTCCTTTGCTGCGCCATTTGCAGCAATGTACTCAGCCTCTGTTGTAGAATCAGCTACCGTCTCTTGCTTGGAACTCTTCCAGCTCACCGCTGCTCCATTCAGGCAAAACACATATCCCGACTGTGATATAAAGTCATCTTTATCGGTTTGGAAGCTTGCATCAGTGTAACCCCTTACACGCAACTCTTCCTCACCGCTAAATATCAAGAAGGCATCCTTAGTTCTTCTCAAGTACTTTAGGATGTTCTTGACAGCAATCCAGTGACTCTCACCCGGATTGGATTGGTATCTGCTTGTCATACTCAAGGCATATGACACATCTGGTCTAGTACATAACATGGCGTACATGATAGATCCTATGGCCGAGGCATAGGGAATTCTACTCATGCGTTCCTTCTCAATCTCATTGGAAGGACAACCACTCTTCGAAAGAGTGACTCCAT
The DNA here is from genome assembly GCA_023055425.1 of Linanthus parryae. Taxonomy (NCBI): domain Eukaryota; kingdom Viridiplantae; phylum Streptophyta; class Magnoliopsida; order Ericales; family Polemoniaceae; genus Linanthus; species Linanthus parryae. The sequence goes on from JALGPY010000015.1 coordinate 4,178,243, forward strand.
GTGACATGGGAAAAAATCCCTTCTTGGAATCTTGCATGTTGAACCGTTTCAACACCTTGTCAATATATGTACTTTGACTTAGGCCTAGCAACCTCTTAGATCTATCTCTATAGATCTTTATACCGAGTATAAAGGCTGCTTCCCCTAAATCCTTAAATGAGAAACACTTTCCTAGCCAATCTTTAACAGATTGCAGCATGGGAACGTCGTTTCCAATGAGTAGTATGTCATCTACATACAAGACCAGAAAAGCTACAGAGCTCCCACTAACCTTCTTGTAGACACAAGACTCATCTTCGTTTCTGATGAAGCCAAACTCTTTGACCACTTCATCAAAACGTCGATTCCAACTCCCAGAAGCTTGCTTCAATCCATAAATGGATCGTTGTAGCTTACAGACTTTGTTGGCTTGCTTTGGATCCTCAAAACCCTCCGGCTGTATCATATACACGTCCTCGAGGAGATTCCCATAAAGGAATGTTGTTTTGACATCCATCTGCCAAATCTCATAGTCGTGGTATGCTGCAATCGCAAGTAGGATTCGAATGGATTAGGTCATAGCGACTGGTGAAAAGGTTTCATCATAGTCAATACCATGAATCTGTCTGAATCCTTTAGCCACCAATCGGCCCTTATAGGTAATCACATTACCATCCATGTCGATCTTCTTCTTGAAGACCCACTTTCACCCTATGGGCCGCGCCCCATCGGGTGGTTCCACCAAAGTCCATACTTTGTTGGTATACATGGATTCCATCTTGGATCTCATGGCTTCTAGCCACTTCTGAGAGTCTGGGCCATTCATGGCCTCCTCATAGGTAGTAGGCTCATTATCTATGAGCATCGTGTCACCGGAATCAGTCACGAGAAGTCCATACCTCTCGGGTTCCTGGCGCACTCTACTAGATCTACGAAGCTCTTGTGTTACCTGAACGGGTTGCTCCACAACTGCTTGTGGTTCCTGTTCATGTTCCATAATCGGTTCAGTGATTTTTGGTTCTTGAACCTCTTCAAGTTCTACATTCCTCCCACTTGCTTCTTTAGAGACAAACTCTCTTTCTAGAAACACGCCGGTCCGAGCAACAAACACTTTGTTCTCGGTTGGATTGTAGAAGTAGTATCCCTTAGTTTCCTTAGAGTACCCCACAAATTTACACTTATCCGATTTAGTCCCTAGCTTGTCTGATTGTAAACGTTTTACATAGACATAGCAGCCACAAATCCTCATGAATGACAGTGTGGGACGCCTCCCACTCCACATCTCATATGGTGTCTTCATGACTGATTTAGATGGAACACGGTTAATGGTGAAAGCTGCACTTAATAGAGCGTAGCCCCAAAACGATAATGGAAGATCGGTTTGACACATCATAGATCGAACCATATCCAATAGGGTTCGATTCCTCCTCTCGGACACGCCATTCCATTGTGGCATTCCGAGTGGAGTGAGTTGGGATACGATCCCACACTCTCTAAGATAGTCGTCAAACTCTTGGCTCAAGTATTCTCCTCCACGATCCGATCGTAGAGCCTTGATACTTTTGCCAAGTTGCTTCTCTACTTCATTCTTGAATTCTTTGAACACTTCAAAGGATTCGGATTTCGCCCTCATAAGGTACACAAATCCATATCTACTGTAATCATCAGTAAATGTAATGAAGTAGACATAACCACCCCTGGCAGGCGTGGCAAATGGCCCACACACATCGGTGTATATGAGCGCCAATTGCTCACTAGTCCTCTCACCTTTCTTATTGAAAGGGGACTTTGTCATTTTTCCTAATAAACAAGCCTCACATGTCTCATATGATTCAAAATCAAATGAGTCTAGTAATCCATCCTTATGGAGTCTAGATACACGTTTCTCATTTATGTGGCCTAAACGACAGTGCCATAAATAAGCAGGATTTAATTCATTTATTTTAATCCGCTTGGTATTAATGTTGTAGACAGGATTGCTTAGATCAAGGACATAAAGTCCATTAAATAATTGCGCACTAAAATAGTGAATATTGTTAAAATAAAAGGAACAACAATTGTTCTTTATTGAAATAATAAAACCATCCTTGTCCAAACAAGAAATAGAAATAATGTTTCTGCTCATAGCAGTCACAAAATAGCAATTATTTAATTCTAAAACTAATCCTGAAGGCAGAGATAGCTCGCACACGCCTATGGCCAACGCAGCAACCTTTGCTCCATTCCCAACGCGCAGATCTACCTCTCCTTTAGCCAATCTTCTACTTCTCTTTAGATCCTGCATATTTCGACAAATATGAGATCCACATCCTGTATCTAATACCCACGATGTAGAGACAGTTAACTTGACATCTACAACAAAAATACCTAGTGGTGGTGGAATCACTATTCCAAGCCTCTTGTCCTCCAGATATTTTGGGCAGTTCCTCCTCCAGTGTCCAGGCTGACTGCAGTATTGACACTCACCTTTAGTCACACCTTTGGCAATGCCACCAACAGGCTTAAGGGCAGGTTCCTTGGACTTGGCAACTGACTTGCCTTTGCCTTTGGAGGAAGAGGCAAACCTTTTGCCTTTTCCTTTCTGCACCATCATAATGGCCTTGCCCTTACCCTTGTTGATGCTCTGTTCAGCTGTCCTCAACATATTGAGTAAATGTGGCAGTGGTTTCACGATCTCGTTCATGTTATAGTTCATGATGAACTGTCCATAACTCTCGGGCAACGATTGCAACACGAGATCGGTTGCCAACTCTTGGCCGACCGGGAACCCTAGTCGGGCGAGATTTCTCCAATTACCCGATCATACGGAGTACATGGGGTCCCACCGGGTTCCCTTCTGCTAGATGACACTTGAACAGTGCCTTACAGACCTCATACCTTTCTACCCTTGCCTGCTCTTGGAAGAGCTGCTTCAGATGCTCGATCATATCGACATCATTCATGTTTTCGTGTTGCTTCTGAAGCTCAGAAGTCATGGTGCATAGCATAAGGCAGACCGCATCATTAGCGTCACCGACACGCTTTTGATACGCCTTTAGGGCAGCAGGTGTTTGGTTCTCTGGACCTTCTGGAACATGCTCCTCTATTGCGTACAGTTTCTTCTCTTGCTTGAGAACAATTCTCAAGTTTCTGTACCAATCAAGAAAGTTGGTTCCAGAGAGTTTGTCCTTCTCAAGGACAGATCGTAGGGAATGTTGTGAACTCGATGAGTTGTTTGCCATTTGGAATTCTACAAAAAGGAAAATACGCAAGTTTTAGTATTTGTGAATTTTTTTGACTATATTCAATAATGGCTAGTTTATCAAACATAGCTCCCACTATTTTACTACGGATTAATAACCCTCAAGATATTAATGCGGAAAATATCCTTATATTTTCTAGTGGGCAAGATCCATGTTTCACCTCCTTATGAGCTTGCTTTGGCAAGTCACCCATAATTTAGCTACTTTAGGTAGGAACAATTCCAATTGCATCCCTTATGCAACTCTTGGTTCAATTGGGCAAATAACTCCTTATTTATCCATCCATATGGATAATCCCAATTGATTGCCTCTAGGTTTCTTAATCATATTAATAGCCTAGTTGTGTTCAACCTCTTATCTAAACAATTGCACATTGTTACGTGCCATCGCATTCCATCATTATGAACCAAGTCGCCATGCTTTGGCACGCACGAACTTGATAAATAATGATGATAATGAGTGTTTAAATAACGAGAAGGCAAGAACACAATATTTGAATTTTGAGGGATTTTTAAATTCAATTTTAATTGTTTTGTTGATCAATATCAACTAATCTATCTATTTGAGTTTGGGCACAACTCCAAATAATAGATTCGGGTTGTCTAATTATCTTATTATCCTAATTGCATGCATCATCCATACACCAACCACACAATAATAAGACATTAAAATAAACAACCACAAAACAGAAATTAAACGTGATGTGGATATGGTCTTTTCTAGACTAAGATAATTCCAAGCCAATGGAATTATCTATGAACCCTAAAACAAACACATCTCCATGCGTCTTGATCTTTTGGTCCATCCTTCATGGTCATGTGGAATGCTCCATGCTCCATCTTTTGTGGCTCCTTCGGCTTTGGGCTTCTTTTCTCCAATCTTGGCTAACAATCTACTTTATCTAGTACTAGCTAACTTCTATACTTAATAAAATAAATCTCACAAGTTGAGAAAAAAAATGGCACGCAGGCCATAAAACCCTAATTAATTATTACAATTAATTGATCAGCTCGCAGACCGTAAAACCAAACCACAAAATTAAACATCCACATCAAACCACATCCTAAGGCCATATCCAATCACCATGCGATTTGCACATAAACAGTTAAAATCCAATTTTAACGCGCTTGGTCAATTTTAATTGATTTTAGGATTTCTAGGGTTAAAACGGTCCATGGGCCCAACAATCAAATTGCCCGGGCCCAATAAGATGAACCACAAGGCCCTAGGGCCAGCCTGGCCCAAAACCCACAAGCCTAGGCCGCGGGTTAGGGCCGCCCGGCCCCTAGGGCGGCAAGCAAGGGGGCCGTCCCTAGGGGGGGCGAACCTCCTTGAGAAAGTTGTTTCCAAAACAACTCCCTTGCTTGTTGCCCAAGTTTGGTTGTTTCCTTGTTTTGGGAGAACTCCTTCTTCCCCAAGGATGCCCAAACCCTAGATCTAAGATCCTAAAATTTCTCAAACTCACCAATTCATGCATCCAATGCAAAAATTAGATCTTGTTAGGATTAATTATTGACAAATTGCATCCAATGCTTGATTTGTCTTGCTTTACGCGATAAACAATCAAATTAAGGTGTAAAACAACTAAAACGTAACACATAAACCACGTTTATGCTCTACGACCTGTGGCTCTGATACCACTGTTGGGTTTTGATTCATGGATGCGCAACGGAAACACAAATAATCATAAAACCATGCAAAACCCTCCAAGGATCACAAGTCAAGAGACATAACGATGGTAAAGGTAGAAATTGATAACACACCTTAGGGTTCTCCTTTGATGACTTCAAACGCGAATTGTGTCACGTTCTCTATGGTTGATCCACGCCTAGAGTTGATCCTAGAATCTCCCAAGTCCTTGGTGCTAGCCCGGAAGAGGAAGAGGAATAAGAATCACGCAAAACGAGACCCAAAAGGAGGGTCTCGGCCTCCTTGTGGCCGACGGGACGGGCGGCGGGCAAAGGGGCGGTCGGCTCCTTTGCTTGTTGCTCTCTCTCCTTCTTTTGTTCTCTCCCACTCTTGTTATGTTCAATAATGAGCATAAGTTATGTGGGAAGGAAGGAAGGAAGGTCCTTTACATAGTCCAACAACTCCTTGCCAACTACCTAAAGGACTTATTCTTGTCCTACTAGAATTCAATTTAGTCCCTTCCTTGCAAATTAGTCCCTACTAAGTTTGCAAGGTTTTGCAAAGTGATCCTTCTAATTAATTAATCCAATTAATTAATTCCAAAATCTAGTTCAACTCTATATAGAGTGTGACCCCATAGGTTCTATCTAGTTGGTAGCAACTATTTGCTAATATGGAGCGGTTTCTAGCAAAACATCAATTCTAGCCAACTAATAGAATAGTCATCTTGACAACCTTTGTACAAGTAATTGTCTCATCCCTTTGTCTCTATATCCGGATTGGACACGAGACATACAAGTCACACTCGTATATCCAATCCATAGTTTCTCGATCCATGGGAAAAGCCTTATTTGTGCAAATAACATCAACAGGGCTCTCCAGTAGTTTCAACGGGAGAGGAACCAATAAAAACCTCCGCCGAGAAGTGAATCAACCCCGAAAGTGCTGCTCGTGCAATCACAAAAGAGCAGATGCTCATACTACTTCGTGATCATAGGACATGGGACCCTTCCCTTATAGCGTCGACTAGAGTTGGTAAAGGTAAGGTAAAGACTAGAGAAAGCCAATCAACGGAGGAAGAAGGCCCACCCTCTCCTTTTAGTCGAGCACATAAACCCCTCTCCGGTGGAAACATCAATGGATTTCCCCGAAACGGAATGTACGGAGTCGGCTGGAAGGAGAAGCGGTCGAAGAGAATGCTGTTTCTTCTCTTGTTGAAGAGTGAGAGTTACCTGGGCTGAGAAATATGAAATTCGTTGTTCGTTGAAGTCTCAAGAGATGAAAAATTCCACCACTGATTCTCTACAGGAGAACCCAGTTGTTTCTCGAAAGTATCTTTTTTCTGGGAATCCCCACTTAGTGATCGGTCCACTAGTTCACGCAAATCCGAAGAAGTTATCATGGACGAGCCACATGCAGGGAAATGAAATTTTGTGTAATTTTTTTGGTATTTCAACGCTTACTAATCCAGTATACGTATAGTAGGCCTCCGGTACCTTACAAGAGAATCCTAAGGTCGTAGGGAGACCTATCGGCGGCAGGGATGGGGCACTGAGGTGTAATCGTCGACTTACTGGAATTGTAATAGTAGTATAAGACTCGAGTTAGAAAGCATTATAGCCTAAGTCGAAAGCCTACAACTAAACAGAAGTCCCTCTCCCTTTGGTTGAGCTAGTCTACGCCCACCCTCTCCAAACAAGAAAGGATCCCATATTGATTTATTTGAGTCTGGCCAGACATTCTATAAGCACTATCCCTCGAGTGGCCTAGGATATTTGCTCCCGTTATCTGGGAGGGACAAATTCTATCTACGTCCACTACGATCTCTAAGCTTGCTTCTTATTGTATCCAGTACACGCCTTTATAACTACCCAGTTACGGTGTAGCGTTTAACGCTACCAAAATCACAATAATCCACAACTAGAATATCTAGTGACTTCAAGTCTAAGGATGACAATACCATTGCACCGCGAGAAGCGCTTGTGACTCAACATAACGTGTATGTAGCCTTCTCGGAGATGGGTCAATCCAGTGCAACATTCCCTAATGCACACCTATGTGTTGGATCGTGATATCTCCATATCAATCCGACCCCATACTAGTCTATAGATGATTGTCCCATTACCCATTATACTGGACTAGGGATATTTAAGATAAACAACACAATTGTAAATCTAAGGACTTCATTATATTAAATATCCAATAAGTAATAAATTAATTTCTAGCCATAAATAAATTCATACTAAACTAGATTGCCTCTAGGGAATCTATTCCAACACCATGGATACATGATGTCCCTTTTGGATCGATTAAAGAATCACTGAATGGAAATTCCTCCATTAAATGGGTCAAGGATCTAACCGAAACCTGTGATGATGGGGGGTGAGGTGGAACCATACAATTCTTATTAATACATTCCCACCATGGCTTGTTAACCTCATTATCAACACCCCTCTAAACTCTGATTCTAACAACCCTCAATGGACCCTTACCACAAATCACCTCTTCTCTGTCAAATCCCTTTACAACCATTTATATTCCCCTCTTCCTAAACCCAACTTGAATACTCATCCACAATCTTTCAATGCCACAACTCTTAAACTAAATTGGAAGCATCTCTGGAAGATGAATATACCTTTCAAATTAAGGTCTTTGCTTGGCAGTTGGCTCTTCATATCTTGCCAACAAAAGAACCTTTGAGAGCTAGATGGGTTAACTGTAATGATACTTGTACTTTATGTCATCATGCAATTGAAACAACTGATCATCTCTTCATTTACTGCATGTTATCCAAAGCCATTTTCCAAAAGCTGAATATTCACACTCCTGCTACAAACATTGAAAACTGGTTTAAAGTGTGTCTTAAAAAAGCAAACTTTTTGTCCCAAAAGATTAATGATTGGTTAATAGCTTGCTGGACTATTTGAAAGCAAGAAATGCAGCACTTTTCCAAAACACTACACCCTTGGTTGACAACTGCTTTTCAAATTGTTACACTAACCTCCCAGATTCTAAATGCTTTTGAGCCTGATATTCCACATCATTAGGAGGATCTCTGGAGGTCAAGAAGAAATCTAAAGCTACAAATTCTGCTCTAAGGAAGAGAAAGCCAAGAGCATCAAGTCTGGATAAAGGAAAGACACCATTGCATGAAAGTGATTCAAAACAGGAGGATCCCAAAAAGAAGGTCTTTGCAGCAGCTATTGAGCGATTTTTGGTGGCTAGCAACATAGAAGGAAAGAAAACGCAATTAAGGTTTGAAGAAGAAAAGAAGAAGGCAGAGGAGCTAGCAGCAGAGTATAGAGCAAAGGACAATGGATTCATCCTTGTTGATGGAATAATGGTGGATCCAAATGCAGAGGCTCTCATCAGTTTCCTAAAGGAGAAGTCTGGTTCCAAGAAGGGGAAGTCCATCTGAAGGCTTGGAGAAGACTTTAATGCCATCTGTGATTATGCTTTGATCTTGGTTTATGTAGTTAAGTTCTATTCCCAGTTAAAACTTGTTTCAGCTTAGTTTAATTTGTGTTTTGGTGATCTTGGATGTTAAAGATGCATGGTAGGATTGATGCATCAGGTCGTTTGATTTTGTGAATGTTTATGAACTCTGTATGCTTTTGTTCATCAATGAAGTTCTCAAGTACTATCACTAAAAAAGAGAGAGAGAGAGAGAGAGAGAGAGAGAGAGAGAGAGGAAAGTGAACAAAAATTTGGGAACATCAAAAAATGGAATAGGAGACCGAAATATTATGATGGAGAGAGTAATAATCATGCAAATAAGGTTAGTACAGATTCTCTATAACACTTTTCCTATAGCACTTTGGTTACGATTGCGACACATCATCACGAAGAAATCTAACGGATTTGAACTCACCGTTGGTTTGCAAATCATGTGTGTTTCAAGGACAACTCCATTACCATAGTTGATTTTCTTTTGTATGATTTGCAAACCAACGGTGAGTTCAAATTTGTTGGATTTCTCCGTGACGATGTGTCACGATCGTACCAAAAGTGCTACCAAAGTGCTATAGAGATCGGTCTCTACCTCTTTCCACTTCAGTAAAGAATACTGGGATATGTTGTGGAGATAAAACATCCCCCCAAAAATTCTTCACTTCTGGTGAAATTCAGCAATGAGGCCTTGGCTATGCGTGACATTTTATTTAGAAGTGTGCCCCTACAAGTGTGAGTCAAATCTGCCAAGAAGACGCATAAACTATTGGTCATTTGATTTGGGAGTGTGCCTCAACTAGACCTGTCTGGCTGGAAATTGGGGTGCTAATGAGCATAAATAAGTTATTAATCAATCAACAGCCAGTTAACCCAGCAAGAACTGTGCTAAAATGTTAAAGATACTATTAGGGGTGCGATTTCGGTTCAACCGAACCGGAACCGAACCGGTTGTGGCCAAAACCGGTCGGTTCCGGTTCGGTTTCTCGGGTCCCATAAAGTTTCGGTTCGGTTGAACCGAAACCGATTATTTTTCATCGGTTGGAACCGAACCGGAACCGGGAACCGGACCCGGTTGGTTCACCGGTTCGATTTCGGTTCGGTTCCGGTTATGAACCGGTCGGATAATTTTTTTTTTTATTTGTTTGTGTTGATATTTTAATTGTTGTAGTATTAATTAATAAAATTAGGGTTAGGGTTCATTAATAAAATTAGGGTTAGGGTTAGGGATTTAGGGTTCCATTAATGTTCTTAATTAATAATAGATTTTTTTTGAATGTACAAATGTAATGTACTTAAGCTTGACAAAAATTGACAAATATTGAAAAAAACCATCAAAACTTGACAAATATTGAAAAAAACCAACTAAACTTGTATTATTGATTAAAAGTTAAAACATAAAATGTTAGAAAAAATTGCATCACTATAGTTTAAGTACATCCCAACTAGGTTGGCACCTACTTAACTAACAATCATTTGCATTTTTTCTAACTTACATACAAACTTATTAAAATTAACAAAAATACCCAATAATAATCTTCATTTTTCAACGCCTTGTCTTTGGCAATTCGTCTACATCTAGGGGAGTGTCCGGGTCTATTCCCAAATCTTGGTAAAGTTCGGTGACCAAAACGTCCAAAGGGTGTTGGTCTTGTGTGCGTTTGTTGGCGTCGCTCCAATCCTTCGAGCATATGAGTACCTCCAATATCTCCGAGGTTAGGCACGATCTTTTCTCCGACAAAACTCGTTTACCTGCACTAAAAGTAGATTCGGAAGGGACTGTAGAAGCGGGAGGGGTCAGTAAATCACGTGCCATTTTAGAAACAATTGGATAAGTTCTTTCATAATTTTTCCACCAATCAAGTATATCTACATTTTCTATGTCTTACTCCGATACATTTATGAAATAATGTTGGTTGAGAAACAACGTTAATTCCGAGACGCAACTAGTCCCGGTGGGTGTGGCTTGTGTAGTCTTAAATAAAGAACCAATAGCATACTTACTCTTACCCTTGCCCTTACCCTTCGGATCGCTCGATGATGTTTGAGCACCACCACTAACACAAAATTTAGCAAGATATTTATCGTACATAACATTAAGTTCTTGTTAAACTTGTTCAATAGTTGGTGATATCACTACATCTCTATATTGGGTAGTCATGTTTTCCGAAATTTGGTTTAGCATAAAACCTAGGGAAGCATCCTTTTGTCTTGGTTCCAAAATACTTGACAAACAAAAAATCATAGGGATCGTTTCAAAATATTTGAGAAATTTGTCTTCCATGTCGTTAATTGCCTCGTATAAAATTTCATTCTCCCTATACTCTTTAAAATCCATAGTTAAAAACATTAGTTGTGGAACAACGTTGTTAGTAGTAGGATAATTAACACCCGAAAGAATATTAGTTGTGTCATAAAATGGTTCAAGAAACTCTCTTAAGACCCTTGCGGCGTTCCAATCATTTTGTGAAACGGATCCGGGATTGCCATTTTCATTCAAAAAACGTGTGATTGTGGTCTCATAACCTTCAACACTTTTCAACATCAAATAAGTGGAGTTCCATCTAGTCCTACAATCTCCCCCAAACCTTCTTTTTTTCTTGCCTATTTTAGCACAATATTCCCCAAAAAGTTTGGTTCTTTTGTTTGAAGACGCAATAAAGAGAATAGCATCACGAATAGGAGAAATATACTCATCTAGTTTCTTCAACCCATCTTGTACAATTAAATTGATAATGTGACATACACAACGAACATGTTCAATTTCTTCGTGAAATGGTGTTTGTATCAAAGTTCGAATATGATCTATCGCACTATCACATGACGATGCATTGTCAAAAGTAATTGATGTAATTCGTTGATCAATACCCCACTCTTCAAAAATATCGATTATGGCTTCTCCTATGTTTACACCGTTGTGAGGATATGCAACTTCTTGAAATGCAATAACATGTTTTTGTAAAGTCCAATTAGTGTCAATGTAGTGTGCGGTGACGCAAATATATCCTTTGTTATTTCTACCCGACCACATATTCGAAGTGCAACCAACTATGAAATTAGAATTTAAAAATGTTTGCATAATTTCCGCTTTCCTCTCACTATATATTTCCATTATATTTTTCCTAATAGTGTGTCTACTAATATGCTTATAACCCGGGCAAAAAGTGGTTTGTACTAATGTGTCCCACTCGTTGTCGTCGGTCATATTTAGAGGTTTTTCGGTGGCGGTGATATAATGAGATAATGCTTTTATTGCTCTATTTTCATCGTAGTCAAAAGTAACTACGTTGCCTTGTGCGTCGAATCCTAGTTGGGTTTGGAGCATCGCGTCGCCTACGGCGGGTGTATCTTTCAAAAGTCCGTGTGCATTTTGTAAATGTTTTCTTAGTGATCCTAATCCACCGGTTATATCCAATACAAAACTTTTTTGACAATGTTTGCATTTAGCCCTAAATTTTTGTCTACCTTTGTCGTCTACGCCATCGGGTAATTTATCCATATGTTCCCAAACGGGGCATTTTTAGCTTTTTCTACCTTACGTGTTCTTTTATTACTACCTAAATTCGGATCATTTTCCTCTATACCGTCAAAAGCGTCAGCGGCACCTTCGCCAAACATAATGTCCATTTGCTCATCAATAGTCATGTCCTCGACTACGGGTACGTATTGGTTGTTTTGGTCATCAAAATTTACATGAGAAGAAGAAGCCATTTTTTTCTAATAGAAATTTGATGAAAAAAATAAAATTTTACAAATAAAGCACAAATAATAACACAATCAAATAACAAACAACAAAAAATAAAACTTACAAACTCCAAGAATAATTCTTGGAGGTGAACCGAAACGTCGAAGATTGAAGATGCGTTGCCGAAGATTGAAGATGTGTTGCTCTTGCTTGTCGAATATTGAAGACGAGAGTGTATGAGGATTTTTGAGTGATTTTGATTTTTGAGAGTGTATGTGGAAATTGGAATTGAGGATTGAGGAATATGGAGATTGGAGAATGAATTTTGGAGAGTGTAGGATGATTTTTGGGTGAAGAATTGTGAGAAATGTTGAGAGAGTTTGATGAGGAAGTGTGAAAAAAATTGTAGTATGGGTTGGGTATTTATAGGTGTTTAAGGAAGGGGAGGGAAGGTGAAAAAAAATAAAAAAAAAATAAATAAATAAAAAATAAATGCCCAAACGGTCACGGGACCGTTTGCCCAAACGGTCACAAAATATAACGGCTATATTTTTCAAAAATCCGGCAGTTACTTCGGTTTTCGGGTCGGTTCCGGGCCGGTTCCGGTTCCACCGGTTCCGATTCCGGTCCCGGTTCCGAAAATACGTTAAACCGAATCGGAACCAAAGATCCCACGGATCAGGTTCGGTCCGGGTCGTCGGGTCTTCGGTTCGGTTCCGGGTCTCCTCGTCCGGTTCGTTTTGCGCCGGTTTCGGTTCGGTTTTCGGGTGAACCGAACCGATTTCGCAGCACTAGCTACTATGATCAGCTCAAGACTGTGGAAAGATGTAAACTACAAGAGCCAAAACCAAGTTAACAGTACTGGAGAGAAATGTGTAAAGGTGAGTAAGAAGAACCACTCCAAACTGTAGAGTCCTCCAAAGACCTCAGTGGTGGAGTACAATCATGATGCAGGGTGGACCTCAGAGACAGGTTTAGCTCACCTTGGCTGAGTAATACCACTCCGTCTCTGCTCTTCGTTCCTTTCACCGTATTATGGAGAACCCTTTACTCTACAACACCATGAAAATATTATCAAAAAATTGCATTACTTTGCTATCCAAATTGCCGGGTCAAAGTGACACAATGAATAGTGATAAAAGTCATGATGAGAACAAAGAGCATAGACGGAGTGGTAAGACATAGTAAAAGGAGACATTTTGAGACATGGCTGGAGTACAGAGTATGCAGATTCTGTCGTAGCAGCAGAACCACTAGCCCTAAGACTGACGACCTAGAAAGCTCAATTATGGAATCATCCAGATGCAGAAATTATCTTTGAAGGTCTTGTTGAGTCATTGAAGAACTCTTCCAAGCGGGATGTGTAATGCTTTTGCATGGTGCTCAGTTGATGTGTGAAGAAAGAAATTGTACCACCATTGGATGACAAGAGAAGCAAATTGTCTACTTGAACAATTAGTTAAAATGGTAGTGTACATGTGATGTGAGGCAAATGGGTGTAGAACTGTGGAACAGGAACTTAGGCAATGGGCTGAAAAAGATATGTGAGTTTGCTTGGTCTATGAAATATAACTTTGAAAAAAGAAAATCTCTTGGCAGGTGTTACTAGGGGGAAACAGTGTCCCGGCATCTGATCAAGCCTCGATGTAACATAAGTAGTTAGTAAAGTGCAAGAGTGAAATGCAATTTCTTTACCAAAGCAATTCTAAGTCCCCTAAGGCAACAGGAGCTTTCGACAACTTCTCAAGTAGCATTACCATCCACATGACTATAAGCACTTGTTAGAAAGCAATCAGCTGAAAAGCAAGGGTTAAGCTAATAGAGGGGGGTCTCTATACTGAAATACACAAGGCAAACATTCTGGCAAAATGACTATCTGTTAGAAGTTGCACTTTAGATTACACATGATGGTTTTAGATTTACAGATTCCTATGAATACGCAGTTAATCCACATCAGATAAGCAAGAGGATCAAGAAATGGCATCCCAAGGAATATCTCCCAGCAACAATAAAGCAATTTTAACTCTCCCAGTGGTAAACCTCAGTCTGTCACTCCCAGATCAGCACATGGTGCAGGCACATCCAATAGATCAAGAATGTGGTTTTCAACTTATCTCCTGCTAGATAGAGAAATTAAAGTATTATCATTGGTGCTACATAGAAGTTCAACGCAAAAGTGGAAGTCCTACAGAAAACAGTTTGATTTCAGACTATCTACGATAATGAGAGCGATGACAATTCAAAGGTTTCATTTATCTGTCTTTCAGTCTCAGGTTTCATTCATCTCAACATGAACTTATTCTGGGAGAATATTTTAGTATTTTATTGCAAGTAATTCAGAGAAAATCCGTTATAGCAATAAAAGGTTTTTTCTTTCAGAAATAGTTCATCCCTAGTTGTACGGTTAGGAAAAAGTTTGGACTTATTTTCCAAATGCATACATGTGGTTTTTACCCAAAATCCATTTTGAATACCTCTGGTTCAAAAGTCGTCAAATACTCAGGTATTGTTTTGTTACATTATTCTCTTACATTTTCTCAATTACAGATTAACATGTTTAATTATATATATTATAATATAGTTTTAAATATACAATCTATAATATGCTAAAGATCATGTTATCTTTTTTAGTCCAGCCCTCTATCCCTCTAACTTCCTGTCCATGTTAACACCCAGAACCATCACCACCAGTCCATCACCGTCACCATCACCATCACCACCCAGTTTTATAAATCAAACCAACAGAGTAGATGAGCTTATCAATTCTGCAATGGTTAGAAAAGAGAAATGTAAGAGATTCCGATTTCGGAGTCTCTCAATCAATTTGCAAAGGGGGGACATAATTGGGAAGAAGGAACTTGAAGGCTGGGCTGTGCAGGAGGGGACAGAGACGACTGTTTGGCTGTAAGGTGAGTCATCGGCAGGGAAGACATGGACAATAAAGGGGTTGTGTTCAAGTCGGGTATGTTTTGCTGACCTGTCTGGTTTTCAATTTATTCGTCAATTGGCAGCAGCTGTCGATGGAGGGTTGTCCTGGTGTTCAATTTCTGAGTTGGGGTTAGTCGATAGCGACCGCATTTCAGGTGGTCGTGATGGAGGTCAGTGGTGGCTGACCGTCGGTGAGAGTCAAAGAGGAAGAAAATAGTTCAACCAGAAGCGGCGGTGGCTTGGTGGTAGCTCGGTTCTTCCTCCATGACCGTCATCAACCAAACCTTGGATCTGGAAATCGCAAGAACCAGCGTTCTCAGTTTGGGCCAAGATTGAGATCGAAGATCAACGATCCAAGTTAAACCAGATTTGGAAGTTTAATAAAGGAAGAACCTGGGTTGGCAGTCGGCTGTGATACTAGTAGTTATTGGTTGAAACCAAAAGTGATGGAACTAGAGCGGAAATGCAAAGATAAAGTACTTTCATACTAAATATGTGTTATTATTTATTATATGGGAGCTGATAATTACACGAGTAAAATGTATGCTTACACAAGTATTTTGCAATGCTTTCCAATAATACCCCTCACTACACCACCTTTTAATTTTCTCCAATATCCAGCAAGTCTTAGTCTTTTTCTCTCTGTACACCAAACTCAATGCAACTCAAAAATAATTTTAATTTCTCCATGGCAGCAAGAACAGAGTTACAAAGGTATTTCTCACGACAAAAAAAATTACATAGGTATTGAAGATGGTGTTAGGTGGGTCGCCAAGTTTCATTGCTCCTCTCTCACAAACACTGACATCGGAACAAGATCAAGCCTTCGGTGTTTAAAAACATACTCAAAACTCTAATTTGGTGAATTGGAATTCCAAACCGGAACCTATAACCCTCAGTTTTAGGAATGCGTCTTGAACCAATAACTGGTGTATATCGAGATGGTTTAGCTCGAGGAAATTGAGAAATTCGGCCATTTCGTGTGCGAATCCTGAAATTCGGCCCGCGGTTATAAAAAACTGAGGTTCACAGTTACCTATGAGAACACGGAGATATTCAAGCCCATATTTGATCTCAGGGGAAGTTGTGAAACTTCGGCAGTAATGCTAGCTGCGAGAGAGATTTCTTAAGGCCATTTTGGAGTTTGAATCAGTGTTACCCATCACACATCAATATCTTTGACTTGGTCCACGCCATGAGTGACTTCGATGTTGGTGGCCTTCGGTGATTATGGTGGTGGATGAGAATGGCCTTCAGAGTTTGGGTTTGGTGTAGTTTTGAGAGAAAAGAAGATGCTAGAGACTGGAGACTGGAGAAGAATTAAAAGGTGGTGTAATGAAGGGTATTATTGGTAAGCACTGTAAAATACCTGTGTTAGCACCACTTGTGTAATTATCAGCTCCTAAAGGAGTTGACAAAAATTAGCTGGGAAAAGAAACGAAACATTCTTAAGGAACCTTAGGTATTCTATTTGACGACTTTTGAAGCATGTGTATGCAAAATGGATAATGCAAGTGTTTAGAAATTGGACTAAAAGTTTAATGATGTCATATTTAATAAAAATAAAACTCTTGATAAGACATGAGACATGCACTTGATCATTACCTTCCCTGCAGTTTGCCAACAAAATTCCCAGTGGGTCTCTCATGAGTAGAAGAACCCTTTCTTGAAGGATTGTCCAAACTAGACGTATCATGATTCAGCACATTCCCAAATGGAATAGCTCCAGATGACTGGCCAGGATTACCTTCAAAGCCATTCTGTTCCAGAGGCTGTCTTGGTTTGCTTAATATTTTAATATTTGAGACACTTCCAGCATTCAGACCATTAAAGTGCTGATTATGCACTGACTGCTGTGAAGAATTATTACTCAAACTAGCAGGAGTGGAGGCTGAATAATCTTTAGACATGATCTTGTCAGTCCTCAAAGAGCTAGAATCGTTGGGAGGGGCCCTCTTTAATCTATGAGATTGTGCAATTGGAGTCACGGCAATAGATGGCAACAATGATGAAAATGGAGAAGGTGATGTCTTGGCTGCTGCCGCAACTTTGGCAACAGCTGCAGTGGCCGCAATGATTTCCTGTGCACCATCTCGAAGTTGAATATAATCCCCTTCAATAACAAATAACTGCAATAATAAGAAGTAGTTGTCAAATAAAATAAAGCCTCTAGTGAACAAAATGAAGAGTATCAATAGGTAAAAGATACAGTTGTTGAAGATCTAAAGAACTCACTTCAGGATGACCAGCCACAAAGTCATCAAGCTTTCCATATGTTTTCTTATAATCATGCCAATGTAGAGGTGCAAGCATTTTGCTGAGCCTATTTGGAAGCTGCATTTGCGACATATTAATCCGCGTTGAAAACCATATACAGCAGCTAAAGCAGTGAAATTGAGTTAACTACTAACCGTTGAGCTAATCCTGATCCTACCACCAGATCCAGGTGGTATTGTGCGAACAATGCAAGCCAACAACGATCTTTCATCAAGAAGAACCATCTCCAAAGCCTTCCCACCGATCTGTATATTCTGGCCAGGTTCAGATGAAACCACACCATTGGTGTTTGCTGCAGTTTCACACACATTCATTTTAGTGATATGCGATTCGGTGGTTGTAGTTCTAGAAGGAGCACTTGCGTGTTCAATGGTGGATCCATGACCCTTATGTTCATCATTTGTTGAAATGGACATATCATTCTCCTGTTCCAATAAATAAAAGCTGCATTAGTAAAAGGAAAAAACATTTCTTAACATGAATCAAGGTGAAAACAGTTCAACATTAGCGGAAGCCGGTTTAACATTTGCTATGGTATTTTCTCTTTTCAACGGCTAAAAGGGCACAGTATCAAAGATGAATGGTGATATCCGCATTTCCCATCTCTTCATTACCTCTCTGTTAGTCCAGCGGCCCTAAAGGTTAGCTAGTTCGACAGATGATAGCAGAGTTCTTGTTATCAAAAGAGGGACATCGTGGGCTGACTTGTGAAACCTCATAGTTATATAAAAAGTTATTTATAAACAGATGGAATCATGACTCAAAAGCACAAACAGTGAAAATACTACATGTATCGTAATCAGCCAATGAAACAAAAAATATATAAGATAAATAGTAAAATAAACCTTGGCTTCAATAGTCTTTTGATGGGGATCTAATTTCAGAGCATCCTGAAACTGCATTGAAATTAGTGTCAAACTCTGAGGAGCTTGTGGAGCTACTAGATCGATTTTATGATCAACCTGCTCAAGAACCTTGACAGAGAATTTCAAGGAATCAATAATCTTTTATCATAACGATAAATCAATGCAGATGATCATCTATATTCTATATGTGAAAATAATGACCACTCATATAACCTGTTTTTCATCTGCTGATGCAGAAATCAGACCGTTATACCCCACTGCTTGGCTCACTTCATTTTTTGAATAATCTGGAGGCATCGGTTGCTCTTTTCCAGACACTTCATATTCGTAATTGGCATCTGATCTCAACGAATTCTGATCAGCATTTTGAGGAAATTCACTGTGAGTTGGCATCTCTAAAACCCCTGAGACAGCCTGGAGCAAAAAAAGAAAAAGATGTATGTCAATGGACTATTTATGGGTAGCGTATGAGGATATGGGAAGGTTTCTCTTTACATGTACCTGTTGGTTATGCCAGTGTTGCTGCGGTGAAATTGCTGATACCGAGTGAAAATGACTGACATTACCTTGATTAACTTGTGATGGTACAGGGTTGGCAACTTCCTGTTGATGCATTGCGAATGGATGTAGAGCAGTTAGCTGTCCAGGTGGAAGGTATGCAGGCATTCCAACTAGGGAAGGTGGAGCTATTTGAATGCCATGAACATGATTGGGCTAGCAGTAAATAG
The DNA here is from genome assembly GCA_023055425.1 of Linanthus parryae. Taxonomy (NCBI): domain Eukaryota; kingdom Viridiplantae; phylum Streptophyta; class Magnoliopsida; order Ericales; family Polemoniaceae; genus Linanthus; species Linanthus parryae. Next base: position 4,197,024 of record JALGPY010000015.1, read on the forward strand.
AAGGAAAACTATTTTATCAGTACATTGTATAGCTTTTAAATTACACGGTTAGTTCGAAGGACTATGACTTTGCTCAAATGTAAATACAATGTAGCAAGCAAAGAAGCCCCATGTAAGAAGACTAGAAATATGAGAACATATAACGGAGTGATGAAACATATCCTATTCCCAGAAGAGTTAAAATCTCAACAACAGAGGAAGTAGCCTCACTTGGAAAAGGAAAGAAGTCCTAGGGCCAAAGTGCAAATCACGCTCCTGCGTTGGGGAGTTCAGTGAAAGTAATTAAATTAGAGGGATTAGACTTGTGAAGGCCACACATGGAGCAAGTGTAAAACTGGACTAATGCGAGAAAAAACAGATGACTTTTTTCTGGTTGGTACTAGGGAGGAACATGTCGATAATGAGTGGGGAGCTCTGGGGCAAGTTCCCTGAGGCTCAAGAGTGGTACCAACCACTTACACACAAAGATTATAGTCACAGTTACCAGATTCTGCCAGCTGTTTGGCTTTACACCTTAGCACCACCTTGAAGATAAGGTGGCTCTTAAAGGGAGGGGGTAATGATAGAACTCCGAGGGCCAGTGTAAATTACGCTCCTGTGTTGGGGGTTAAGTGAAACCAATCAAATTAGAGGGATTAGACATGTTATAAGGGTTGCATTATTATACATAAAAGTGGGGAGACAGTGAGGAACGTAGGCAGAATTTTGGATTAGGGGGCGTCTCGGTACGCAAGCTAGCTAGGGTTAGGGTTTATGTTCTTCTCCTTCTATCTAGGTAGTTTTTGTTACTTTTCATCTCTAATCTGTTTATTGAGTTGGAATAGACTGATTTCTCATCAGAAACATTTTTCCAAAAATTTCGATAGACATTGCACAAGCAATGTGAAAAATCTCAATCAAACATTCTCAATTTTGGATTAGGGTTTGGGAGGGGCGTCCGCGTCTCAGTATGCAAGTTAGTTAGGGTTAGGAATTATGCTCTTCTCCTTCTATCTAGTTAGTTCTTGTCTACTTTTCATCTCTAATATGATTATTGAGTTGGAATAGACAGTTCTCATCAGAAAACAGTGTTTCAAAAATTTCGATAGACATTGCACAAGCAATGTGAATATCTCAATCAAACATGTCTAGGTTAGATGCCATGGGACCAGCAACTCTCCTACCACATGTACACCATCTGACCCATGTCGGCGAACAACCCACAAAGACAGAACAATCATATAAAACCATCGACCTACATACACATCTAACGAAATAACAGTTCTTTGTTGCAATTCTTTGAACCAGGTAACGAAGAGAGTTGTCATTCAATTTTGACTGTGGACAGTAACAAGCACCTACCAATAGCTCTTTTATCCTTAACTGGGGGATTGCCCGTGCCCCAGGGCACTACCCCAAAAAAACTAATAAATTCATTGCCTTCATTCGGCATCTATTATCTAAAATGAAATTTTTTGAAACATTTCTTGCACTTGCGATGTAAAAAGTGAATGAATACACAAAGAGGATGAAATTAGTAGAAACCGGAAATTTATTGAAGCCACCATGTGAGAAGTTCGGGTGAAAGAGAATGAGAATTGGGGAAGTTAAAGATATGTGGAGGAAGTGGGGAGAAGTAACAAAAGTGGTGGTGTGCACTACAAATTTATTGAAGCCACCAGGTAACGAAGAGAGTTGTCATTCAATTTTGACTGTGGACAGTAAAAGCACCTACCAATAGCTCTTTTATCCTTAACTGGGGGATTGCCCGTGCCCGAGGGCACTACCCCAAAAAACACTAATAAATTCATTGCCTTCATTCGGCATCTATTATCTAAAATGAAATTTTTTGAAACATGTCTTGCACTTGCGATGTAAAACGTGAATGAAAACACAAAGAGTATGAAATTAGTAGAAACCGGAAATTTATTGAAGCCACCATGTGAGAAGTTCGGGTGAAAGAGAATGAGAATGGGGGAAGTTAAAGATATGTGGAGGAAGTGGGGAGAAGTAACAAAAGTGGTGGTGTGCACTACAAATTTTTGGGAATACATGATCTCCCCCCCCCCCCCCCCCCCAGCTCCAATTTTTTGGGAATTCTAACTCAATGTGAATGAGATCTACGGGCTGGGGCTGATTTAATCTAAAGGCTGAAAAGACATTTTAAAGTCAAACCATGCCGTTTTATAGAATAGATGAATAAACATGCATGTCCATTTAACTTTAGATGAATCCTGGAAAGTTATAATGAAAATCACTTCCCACACCAAGTTTTCCAGTCCAACAATGCCAAGAAGCCATCACATATAACACATCCAAGAGATGTTGAAACCTTGTTTTAAGTCTCAAAAAGACAGTAACAGCATACATATACCAGCCAGAAAAAAATGTGATGTGTCACTATTAATGTTAAAACTTAATACAAAATCTAACTCGTACAGTGGTACTTTGCCCCGAGTCATACATCAACTCGTCTAACCAAAACAACTAGCGAAAATCCTGGATTAAGTGTACCATATTACTACCCTGAACTTAGTTCAGGATTTCCCCAAAAGATTATTTATTAGCCAGACATTCAGAAACTAGCTTTTTATGCAGCTTTTTTCATTTATTCTTTCAACAGTAACTGTGATGTGTGATCATCTATGTAAAAATTACAATGGGTATGTTTGGTAACCAGAGATGTCATTTTTTTAATCTGATTTTTCACAAATGTGGTTGAAATGAAGAAAGAGAAACCTCTGTTTTCATCTCAACCACAGACTGAAAAAATCAGATTCTAAGAACTCAGAGATATCCAGTCCCCAAACGTGGCCAATGACCTTATAGGTAGTTTCTGATGTTTATACCCATAGGTACTCGAATCTTAAAATCATATTTGGTTACCAATAAAATGGCGTTGCTGATGTCAATATGGAGCTAGATAGTTCTTGTCTACCAGCCACACTAGATTGATCGGCATACGAGATGCACCAGATTGGCTCTAGTGCAAGTGGGAAACTGTTGGTGTATGACCTAGAGGCAATCTATTTTAGTGTGAACGCTGTTTGGACAAACTATTCATTTTCTTAAATATGGAGATATTAATATAATGAAGTCCTTAGATTGCAATTACTATTATCTTAAATTATCCCTATTTAAGTATAATGGTTAATATGACGATCACTATGCATAGATACTAGTATGTGGGTAGATTGATATGGAGATATCTAGTCTAACACAAGGGTATGTATTAGGAGTAATAGCATACTGGATTGACCCGCCAGGAGAAGGCTACATGGAAGTTATATGAATGTCAAAAGTGATTCTCGTAGGGACAAAGGTGTTGTGGTCCTTTGACTTTAAGTCACTAGATACTATAGTTGTGAATTATCATATTTTGATATCGTCAAACGTTTCACCTTAACTAGGTAACTATAAAGGCGATAATCGGACATGATATGAAGCAAGCTGAGAGATGGTAGTGATGTAGAGAGGATTTGTCCCTCCCACATAGCGGGAGTATGTATCCATGGCCACTCAATGAGTAGGACTTAACAAATGCCTGACCAGGCCCAGGTAGATCAATATACGATATTGATGTTATCTGTTCATATAAGTCTATTCCCAGGATCTCGAAACTAACGATTGGATTTACGAGTGTGACATCTGTGTCTCGTGTCCAATCTGGATATTGAGACAAATGGACTATACAGCATGGTAGCATTGGTCATAGAGGTTTTTCAGATCACTGACTATTCATATTGCTTGGGTAGCATTGATGTGTTGTTAGACACCGCTCAATGTTTGTATTTGTTACTCCCAACGTAATAGCAAGCTGCAAGGTCACACACCAAATGATTAGACTGCATGTAGATGTTAATTAGTTTGACTAATTAACAAGTATAGAATCGATCGATCTAGTGTGGCTGGTGTCAATATGCCGATCGATCTAGTGTGGCTGGTGTCAATATGCCGATCGATCTAATTTGAATTGTGAGTTATAGTCAGAAATATCGTGATACTGTGTAGATTCCAAGTAATTCATTGTCAATTCGGATGCTAGAGTTCAAATTAGCCTCATACAGTTTTTTCCGGTACTCCTAAATGATTTATGCCTTCGCTGTTCTAATTTAACAGAAGGTCAGGAGTGTATGGCTGTGGAAATGAAGTGCTACTTTCATTACAATTTTGATGTTCTAGTCTATGTAACTAGTTTTTGTTCCTTCAATTTCAACTCTTCTTTCATGCCGTCAATCCATTTACTAAAATCATAACTTGCTTTGACCTGTGAATATGAAACCGAATCCCTTTGAACACCAATATCAAAATCATGCTCATATAGAAACACCAAGTCATAAGCATCAGCAATGGCACACATTCTTGCCTTACGTAATCTCAGTGGTATTGGTGGTTCAATAATATTTTCAATGGCAGTATCCTCATGGAGAACTGAATCATTTCTTAGAAACTTCAAGTCATTATCAATTATGGCAGACCTTGGGACGACAGACCTTGCCTTATGTGATCTCCTTAAAACTCTGGCGTGGCGATTCAGAATCATTTTCAGTGCCAATATCCTCATGAGTGGGTTCAACAAATTGTAATTATGTTCCTGAGATGGTTGCTTGCTGATATCAAGCCGTTTGCAGGTCCGAAAAGAGGTTTCAGGGTTGAGATCAAGGCTTTATTGATATGGATATGTTTAGGAAGGGTTTGAGAATGAATAGGCTAGTGTTTCATTCAAATGGTGGCTGTTTGGTAATACAAACAGGACCTCCGTGAATACTAACACACATGGCGAGAAAGGGCAGAGAAAATATAGAAAGAAAAAACAATACCCAACTAGGGTTTAAAAAATGAACGTTTCTATTTTTTATTCGAAACGAAGAAGTACTTTAATTCTGAAAAACCAGTCTACCATTATCACTGAAATAACTAGTATTTAGATATTCTTAGATTCCTAATAGGTAATCCAGTTCCAATTCAATCAAGACTACATGAAAATCCCGCAACCTACCAAATACTAAAATTCTGGAAAACTGTGGAAACTGAAAGACCCCTGAAGTACTACATAAATACTAACCATTAAGTACCACAGACACTTCCCCTATACCAAAATAATCTATTGTCACATTTCAGTTTAACTTCCAAAGAGGAGCTGCCTTCTCCAGCCAGTGAATGGCTGCTGCATCATGGACAAGCCCCTCTAAACCATGTAAAACTCCCCAATCAAACTCGTCAATCAGGAGGGAAGAATTACACGTGACATCTGTCAACCGCTCATTCCCTTGAAACTCGGCCACATTAAAACTTCGTCCCACAAACCACAGAACGACAAACCTATGAGAAAAAGAGGCAAATTGCTCAAAGAGCTCACACTTTGCAGAATCCCCATCTTATTCGACTTGAATGGGAGATGTAGGAATTACATAAGATGTGTATTTACACTCATGCCCTTAGGGCTTCTATTTGTACTTGTTATATAAACCCACTTGGGTCATGTCAACAGATGATTAATGATTCTTACCTTCACGTCAAATGCTTAACATGGAATCAGAGCATGTTCTGATCCAGTAACCGTCGTCCTCTCCGTCCGCTACCCATCTCTTCGTCGATTTCTTTCCCTTCTCTCTGGTCCGTCGCTCCTAGGCGTCGACCCCTCCTCTGTTGATTTCTCGTTGTCGGATCACGCAGCAGTAATAACGCCCACCGTCGCTGTACCAGTCATCACCAAATCAGCCCCACAACCTGCTGTAACTTACAGCCATTACGCAGGATCTGAATCGGTCCGTTCTCCAGCCTTCTCACACTTCTCCAGGCGCCGCTCATCCAGGCGCATCACCAGCAGCAGCGCCGTAGCAACAGCTCTACAGCTATGACACCGCCCATATTCACGCGGCCTTACGTTCTCAGCTTTGTCTGCCGAATCAGCCGCTGCATCATCACTGCCTGTGCAGATCTACTGACTTTGGTCTGTTTGATCTAATTGACTTTGGTCTGATTGAATTTAACCCCGTCAAGTTTATGTTATTACAAATCAACCCCACAGCCTTCTAGTGTTTCAAAAAAAAAATCTGCCTCATGATGGCTCCTCTCCCTGGCTCAACCTCTGTCCTTGGTCAACCTCCAGCCTGGCCCTCGGCTTCATATCAGCAAGAACCCACGCATTCCTATCTCGGTCACTGTCAGGGGTGTGGCGGGGGTTCCCCAACACAATCAGAGCGCCTTTTCCTCCAGTTCTAGACCCGCCTCATCTGGGTCCACTCAGTTGCAGCCGATAGTCCACATAGCCACTGCCCTTCCAGCTGCATCTTCATCACAATCCTGGCTTCTTGATAGTGGGGCCACCCACCACATTACTGCAGACGTGGAGAATCTGTCCCTATATCAGCCTTACTCTCAGACTGAGAATGTGATGATTGGTGATGGAACAGGGCTGCCCATTACAGACACAGGTTCGGTATCCCTCCCCTCCTCCTCTCGTACATTTAATCTCTCTCATGTTCTCTGTGTCCCATCTATTAAGCGTAATCATATATGTCTCTCAACTTTGTACTGCTCATATTCTTATTGCTGAGTTCTCATCCTCTGGTTTTGTCTTGAAGGATTGCACTACGGGGGCGCCTCTCCTCACCGGTCCACTTAAAGACGGCATCTATGAGTGGCCGGCTTCCTCCTGCAGTCCCTCTCTGCTGGCCTTAGTCTCCGAGTCATGTCCTTCTTTTGTTGCCTGGCATCATCGCCTTGGTCATCCAGCAGACTCCATCTGTCGCGCAGTAGTATCTCAGTCTTCTCTTCCCATTAGAAGTTCTCAAGAGTCATTGTCCTGCAATGCGTGCAGTTGCACAAAGAGTCATAAATTACCCTTTCGTGATTCCAGTCTTCGGTCCACACGACCGCTTGAACTTATCTTCTCTCATGTCTGGATCTATGTTACCAGAAACGGGGAACGCTGCGGTACGTGGGACGGGAACGGGAACGGGAAACGCAGTAGGTCTCGGTACGGGGTACGCTGGGGGTAGGCTTCTCCGGGACGCTGTCCAGGACGAGAAACGCTAATTGGGACGATTTGTCCTACATTTTATCTAATAATAATAATAATAATAATAATAATAATAATAATAATAATAATAATAATAATAATAATTTATGTGCGTTAATACTTGAATTCTGAATACCAATAAACATAACATAGATTAAGAGCCCCAAAGCTAAATATTTCTTTTCCTAAAAAAAAAAGCTAAATATTTCTGGAACTATTTCCGGAATTATCAGTGTATTTTTTTGTATATTATATGTTGATAAGTAATTTCTTTTGAGGGGATAAGTAATTTTTTACTTTAATCCGCTGATAAGTTTCTTTTTGATGTAATCCTTTGCAGTCTCCTAAGACTGCAGTTATTTCATTAAATTGGACTCTTGAAACCTGTGATTTTGTTTCCTTTTAGAAAAAATAAATTTTGTATTTATTGATTTACCTTACCAATTATTCAACATTTTTTGGGAAATATGGAATACATTTTTAATATATGTATTAATAAAAAACGAAGTATCAGAATCATACCACAACTCTTCCAGTATCTCCTAACCTGGACTCTAGACCAGAGAAACGAACAGACGTCAATAACAGAGATAAAGATGACTGGAAAACAGAGCAAAACTAGAGAAGAACGAGGAGAAGATGAATCTGATGGATACGGACGATGAACAGATAAGTTCTTCCCTTGTCTGAATATTTCTTCCCTTGTCTGAATATTTGGGGACGCTGAGATAAGCGATCTGGGTCGAAATCGTACCGCGTTTCGGTACGAACGACCCCGATCGAAAAACGCGGCAATTTCCACGTTTCTGGTAACATAGGTCTGGATGTCTCTGGTTTCATCTCATGATGGATCGAAATACTATGCCATCTTTATTGATCATTTCACCAAATACATGTGGCTATATCCTTTGTAGCGAAAATCTCAACTCTATGTCGTCTTCACTCGTTCCCGCGCACTCGTCGAAAAATATCTCCCTCACTATCAAAACTCTCTATTCTGACAATGGCACAAAGTATATCACACTTCGCGAGTACCTTACGACAAATGGCATTTCCCACCTTACCACTCCGCCACACACCTCTGAGCATAATGGATATGTTGAACGCCGTCACCGCCACATCGTTGAAACAGGTTTAGTCCTTCATCATGCATCTATGTCGGCTATCTATTGGCCTTATGCCTTCGCCACCCCGTCTACCTTATCAATCGTCTTCCCACTAGAACGCTCAAAATGCGCTCCCCATATGAGCTTATCTTCGGCATGAAACCTAACTACACCAAACTTCTGAGTCTTTGGTTGTCTCCGCTATCCTTGGCTTCGCCCCTACTCCTCTCACAAGCTGGATGATCGCTCACTTCCATGTGTCTTTCTAGGATATATTCAATCACTGAGAGTGCCTACTTGTGTCTTGAGCCTGAATCTCATCGGCTCTATGCGTCTCGTCACGTTCAGTTTGACGAGTCTTCGTTTCCATTCTCTCGCCAGCCCGTGTCTTCTTTCTCACCCTCTCCATCCGATCTCCTTGTCGACTGGGTTGGCCCCAACACCACACTTCTTCCCTCTCCCTCTCCAGCTTCGTCTACCCCTACAGCACAAGTTTCTCCTGTTCCACCCAGAGTTACCAAAAATCGCTCAACTTGTAGCGATTCTCGAACTAGGTCGCCCGATCCCATTCGTGGGTCGTTCGCGATCTAGATCGCTACATTTAGCGATCTGGTAGTGAAGGTAGAACAGAACATATGCCATGATGAATCAAGACGAAAATAAGTAAGGACTTACAGGTCACGTTGAAGAGAAATCCGCCATCGATCTTTGAAGATGACCCGCGAACATCGTGTGTTGAAATTTCATTGGAATCAATGGACTCGAAGAGGAAGAAGAAGCATGAGGAAGATGAAGCGCTACAGTTGAAGACGAAGAAGAGATGCGTTAGAGAGAGAAGAACATGTTGACCAGTGTTTATCTTCTGGCGGATTTCTCGGAAGTGGGCGTGGGTTGTTACTCTATTAGTGGAGTAAAATTTCTCTGTTTGACAAAAGAAAAGGAAAAAAAACTGCACGATTAGAGTGGGACACTAAGAGTTAATATGTTATTTTGAGAAATACTAACAGTCAGTCATCCAGAAAAATTACCATATTTTTTTAAAATTAAAAATTACCATACTAAGTACATAATATATATAATTTTATAGTACTCATACCCTAATTACACAATATTTTTCTTTCCCTGTGTGGGTATTATTTTATCGCCTACATAAGTTCTAACTATTTTGGTTGTAAGACGTGGTTTTTCAAAAACGTTAGCAATACAATCAAATGTACATCCCGTAAATGCATACACACACATATATACATTTACGCACACACATTACTACCCTAAAAAATTATTTTGCGAATTGGACAAACGAATTTTGATTTAACTAAGCTATCCGAAGAAGCATGCCCCTAGCGTACCGCTATCCAGTCACCCTAGCGTACTGCGAACCCGAACCCGTTCCGCGAACCGCAACGAACTACGATCCAGGTAACCTAGGTTCCACCATCTCGTGGCCTTACTGAACCCTATCCACACCACTTTTACACGCAGACCTCGTCCACCTCAGCCGTCATCCATTTCGTCCGCTTCACTAGCTGCGCCACCTGCTCGACCAGTTGCTCCCCTTCCTCTCATCCTATGGTCACTCGCTCTAAGGATGGTACATTCCCCTCTCATCCTAAATACTCCTTCACTGTCAAGGTCCCCTCTTCCTTTTCTTCCCCAGAAACGAACCGTCTACAGTTACCAAGGCTCTGCGGCACCCTCAGTGGCGGTCTGTTATGACGACTGAGTTTGATACTCTTCTCAGGAACCACACTTGGGATCTTGTTCATCCAAGCCCTTATCAGAATCTTGTTGGGTGTAAGTAGGTACTTCGAACTAAGTACAAGCCTGATGGCTCTGTCGACCGCTACAAAGCCCGTCTAGTGGCTAAGGGCTTTCATCAACGCCCGGGAATCAACTACCATGACACCTTCAGCCCTAATGTCAAACCACCCACCATCCGTCTTATTCTCACGCTTGCTATCATCTAGGGATGGCCTCTGAAATAGCTTGATGTTAACAATGCCTTTCTGCAGGGCACTTTACATGAGGATGTCTACATGGCACAACCTCCGGGTTTCATCGATCAGGACCACCCCCACTATGTGTGCAAACTTCGGAAGGCGATCTATGGCCTCAAACAGGCTCCGTGGGCATGGTATGAGGAACTGAGGTCGTTTCTTCTTCAGCAGGGGTTTGTTAATTCACGTGCGGATACCTCCTTGTTTATTTTTTGCCAGGATCGTGCCACTTTATATCTGCTTGTCTATGTGGATGACATTATCATTATAGGATATGATGTTATTGTAGTGCAACGCTTAATTGACTTCTTATCCAGCAGATTCTCCCTTAAGGATCTTGGCAGTCTTTCGTATTTTCTTCGGGTCGAAGTTCCACATCCAGACGGGTTGCTTCTTTCTCAGCAAAAATACATTCACGACTTATTGTTGCGCTTGAGTATGTCTTCTGCCAACTCAATGCAAACCCCCCTGGATACCTCTGTTCGCCTCTCAGTTACCGATGGCACAACGCTTTTGGATGCGCGGGAATACCATATGACAGTTGGGAGCTTGCAGTATCTCTTGCTTACCCGTCCTGACATTGCCTTTGCGGTCAACAAGCTCTCTCACTTCATGCACCGACCCACCACTGTTCGCTGGAATGCTGTCAAGCGTCTACTACGCTATCTCCAGGGGACCTCTAATATGGGCATTGTTCTACGTCGTGGACCCTGCACACTGTATGCTTTTTCCGATGCTGACTGGGCCGGCAATCGTGATGACTATTCCTCTACTTCCGGCTTCCTTATTTATCTTGGTGGATCGCCTATCTCTTGGTTCTCTCGCAAACAACGCACAGTTGCCCGTTCATCCACAGAAGCAGAATATCGAGTTGTTGCTACCGCTACTGCTGAGGTTCGTTGGTTGTATTCTCTTATGTCTGAGCTTGGCATTGGCTCTACCTCTGCTCCTGTTATCTACTGTGACAATGTTGGCGCGACCTACCTATGCTCAAATCCAGTCTTTCACTCTCGTATGAAACACATAGCACTTGACTTCCACTTCGTGCGTGAGCAAGTTCAGGCAGGACAGCTTCGTATCTCCAGCGTCTCGTCTGCTGATCAACTCGCGGACTGCCTCACCAAAGCACTCTCTCGGGCTGTGTTCTTACCTTTCCGGTCCAAGATTGGAGTTCCCTCCCGTTCCTCCATCGTGCGGGGGCGTGTAGGAATTACATAAGATGTGTATTTACACTCATGCCCTTAGAGCTTCTATTTGTACTTGTTATATAAACTCACTTGGGTCATGTCAATAGATGATTAACAATTCTTACCTTCACGTCAAATGCTTAAGAGGAGAACTTCTTCACTTCATCCTCCACCTCCTCCACTACACGCTTATCCCAAAACGGTAAAATGCCCCCGAGGCCCCTACAGCCAAGCCCTGACTGACACCTCCAATCAACAAACCAACCCTGCTCACTTTTAACCAAACCAACATCACAAACTTGCAACTTTGTCTCCTGACAAGCTATATTTGAATGTTTACCACCCTCCTAACCCTCCCCAAGGTAAAATTTTAAGAACCGTAACAAACTAGCTTAACTTCCTTTAATCCACTGTCTTTCTCCAACAACCGCAAAGGCACAAACCCCTCAACTCTCAACTACTACACAATCTTCGGGCGAGGCCCAAACTTACTGCTAGACGTCACTTGAGACTCTTCCCGCTCAGCTCTCCTTCGATCTACAAATTCCTGGAATAAGTGAACAACTCTAGAGTCTAGACTTGAAACTCTCAAAAGACACCCCATCTTGATCAACCCCTTCATCCTACCTTTCAACCATGCAGACGCTTCCTAAACAACTCCTCAGCCCCCACAATTTCTGATGGCTTTAAAACCTGTGAAGGCTGACACTCCCCTGAAGACTCTGAACTCTCTCCCCAACGGCAAACACAAGCTCAAACCAACACCCCACATCTACCTACGGACTCACTCTCTTCCAACCCAACAACCATGCACTTTATACACCAATGAACAAATTGGACCCAAAAGAGACCCTCAAAGACAACTCTTCCCAAAGCAGACCCGCAAACTCCCCTCAGACTACCCACTTAACCCCTCTAGACATAACAAAAGTAATGGAGCAGAAACAGAAATATACTGGTCTGTTGTCTCAGAAACCCTATATGGAACCATCTGTCGAAGATCAAATATCCACGGAAAACTAATCTCTTGCAACTTGAACATATGTTAAATTGCAAACTTATAAATAACATATGCCCCTCGTACACACCAAATTTGGCATATAGTTGAATAACCAGGCTGACAAGATAGATAACTTATTTCTAATCATGACCAATCCATGCATCAACAGGGAGTTTGATAGAAAGCTAATGCATGTTTTAACGATTAACACTTTCAAACTCCGTCGCTACATGACAGATTAAATTTGAGACGGGCTATTCTTAAGGGCAAAACTTTCTTTTTGCATTGTCTTGAAACCCTAGTGTTATAGCTGCCGTTAGATTGTGACCGTTCTATTCTTACCGTTGGATCATGGCTATATAAGCCATCATCGCTGTTTTTGACGATTCAGTGTGTGAATACAATGTTCATCTCTCTTGTTGCCTCTCTCTTTCGTCTTCTCACAGAAACCCTAAGGGTTTGTACATGGTATCATAGACAGGTTCACACCCGTGAATGGTCTAACACCCACGTGCGCACTGCCACCCGTAGTCAAAAGATGCACGTGTAGGCCAAAGAACGCCATACGTGAGGGGGCGTGTTGAGAAGTCCCACATCGGACATTCAAGAAGAAGAAATATAATTAATAAGTTTCCTGGGCTACTCCCCTCATTGCCAATTGGTGTTGAGGTGGAACCCCATGGATTCTTACATGTAGTAGGTCCCAAACAGAAACAAAACAATCCTTATAGAATACTGAGAAGACCATCTTTAGAAAATCTATAAGAAAACAAGATGAATATTGCACAAGTTGGAGAATATTCCATTCAGGTTTATTCAGCATTTCAGACAGTACGGAAGATCAATAGAGTAAAATAATAAATATTGCTGGACTAGAAAAAATAAGCAAAAAAATCTTCCAACTGGATCATCAGAGCATGACCCTATTGCGTGTATGTTTAATGTTATATAGCTTAAGCTGCTCAACAGAAACTTGAACTTCACTATTTACCACCTGAAGTAAAAGCAAACCAAAAAAAAGCAATAATCTACTCTACCTGAGTTGATCCAGCTGAGGCAAGGGATTGAACATTGTCTACATTTCCATTAAAGAGCACCCCATATTGTGTACTTATTGACAAACTTGCATTAGCATCTGGTTGAGTTCCATTGTTATGTCCAGTCTGTGAAATATCATTTGAATTTTTGGGAGACACGCGTGCAATATCCGGATACCCTCCACTCCTTTCTCTTGCATCCGCTAGATCAATCTGGAGCTGTTGTACTGTGTGCAAATGTAGCCTCTCCATCTCGGAAAACTAGGGGAGATGCCAAAATAATTAACCAATTGGGAACAGAGGCAAATAATGAAACAGACATGCATTGAACATTAACTTGGCAAATAAACAAGTTTCAATAGGTAAAGATGAAAAATAGAATCCACGCAATTTAACTCCCAGACGTATAAGGACGCGCTGATGAACTACAGAAAAACAGAATATTGAAGTTTCAGATAATAAAAATTGTACAGTTGTGAAGCAAGGAACAACATTTCGAGGATAAAGTCCACATTAGTCTTTATATGCTGACAACAACCTGTCGTTGACAACCAAGCCAAAGCTGGTTATACTGATCTGTTCGTTCTCGCAGTTCTGCTTGTAAGGAGTGAATGTTAGTGGAGTGCATAGCATCCATTTCCTGAGCATGTGTAATCCATGCTTGAGCTTCTCTCAGCTGTTCATCTCTATATATGATGGCGTCCTGAGCAACCCTACGCTGATAATTTAAAAAATGCTTAAATTAGGTGACGTATCTTACGCAACAAACATCCAGTTTCCTTCCAAACTAGGACCTTCTTAGGAAAACAGATATTCTGAAAAGTTATATCAACCAGAAAGATCCAAGAATTTTAAGACATAATGGTGTAGTAATCTTTTGAAGTTCAGAGAACATAAAACCATATTTAGCAACGGCTTATGTTCACTGATGTCTAAGATGTGAAATGGGAAATGCTATTTAAAACGAACCTGTTCCTGCAACTCAAAGACCTCCCGATCCTTATCCTGAATATGTTCTTGGAGTTTACGAATCTGTTCAATATGTTGAGCTCTTTCAGCTTCAAAATTGTCACGCTCTCTCCTGAAAAATCGGGGTGGTTAAAATCTAGAATACTATGGCATCCTGGAGAGGATAGAAGCCATTAAATTCCCACAAAGAGCATGTTTCTTTAATGTGGGAGAAAGTCATATATCCAAATATAAAATGGAGGAGGGAGGCAGCACATATTCCAAGCCAGCGCATGTTTAAGGTTACAACAGACTGAGTTGAACTCTATATAAAACAGGCTTTTGGCTAAAGACATCTTAAGTTTGAATATGAACAGAGCTCAACATGAGGACATCTAATTGAAAACTTCCATCTGCTTACCGTAAAGTTTGCAATTCTTTGCTTTGCTCTCTAAGCAGATCATCCTTAGCCCATGCCTGTTGAAATTCATACAGAATTTTTAAAAATTCATATAGAATTTTAGCAGGTAATAAACAACTGTTTCTACAGTTTCACAAAGATAAAGACACAAATAAGTTAAACTAACAGCTTCATTATCCCGTCTAATTGCATGTAGCTCCCTTTCTTTCTCTTCCATCTGCCTTTGCAAGTCAAGTACTGTTTGCTCCATTTCATTCAGTTGCTCCTTCAGGTAGATCAGAATTTAATAATTAGAGATCATCGACAATACCAACAAAAACAGACATAACAGACAAGAATTCGTACCTGGAGTTCGACATTTCTAGTAGCCAGCTCTTTAACTTGAAGATCATATTTTTCCTGGACCTCTTTGATCTCTGATCTCGCAATGATTTGAGCCTGAAGATCAATCTCCATCTGCTGCAGCTCCTCTCTCTGCCTCCCAACATGATGAAGTTGCTGCTTCAAGATGTCACTATCAAAACTTCCTCCACCATTGGAGATAGAACTGAAGTTTACATCAGCTGGTTGTCTTATCTGCCAAACCACAACCCATAAATACTACATCTTCGATTATCACAACTACTTACAATTACAAAGGAAATAAAAAACACCAAGCTCTTCACCCTTATACTCACTTCGTCCCAAATTTAGTGTCTTCATTTCCTAAAATGTATGTCCCAATTTTTACTTAACTTCTCTCCATACCCATTTTCAAATCATTACTTTTTGACTTACCAAGAAAAGCATCATATACATTTACAAAAGACATTTTAGTAAATCTAGCAAGTGAAAAGCACACCATTGCTGTCCATGAAAAGTACACCCACCTCATAAGTAGTTCTATCACCCGATTGCAGGAACTCAGAGTGCTCGGACTCCTACACAGAAAACAAGCAAAACCCATACAGATCTACCTAATAAGCTGCTATGGGGAATAAGCTATCCCCTAAAATGTGACATGTGGAATAACTTATTCCTATCTGCAAAATAAGTTGACATGGGAAATAAGCTGCTAAAAATGTAATAAAACAATCCCAGTCATTCAAACTTTTGCAATTATCTTTCTTTTTTTGTGATCGTGTCCTCGGATACGGGATATGCACTAGTGTACTAAATCTGCAATCAGGGAATCTAAAGAAAGCAATGCCAGTGTTTGTCGAAAGAGATTAGGCACCTCACTATCAGCATTTCGGACAGATTGCTCGGAAACAGCGCGCCACTCTTTGCGGGGAGTTAAAGAAGCGGAAATCGCCGGACTAGCACCACGAACACCGGTAACACCGGCCGGGGCCTCCATTGTATCGGATATCCAGTGATTGCTCTCTCGGATGCAAAAACCCTAAACCTTGAAAGTAAGATAAGGAAACCCTAGGACGATTGGAACCCAAAAATCACAGTGAGAAATGATCGGTGGATAAATTTGTTGGCATGCGAACGTGTACCTGTGTCTGATGACGAGTGTCCAGAGTCTGTAAATTGGAGTTTTTAGATTGAAGGGTTTTAAACGTCGACGAAGGGACAGACACTAGCGAAATGCTAGTGACAAAATTGGATACTTTGGAGGCTCCCGCCCTTAATAAGAAGGTGAGCCAGTGAGGGCTGGGACCGTCTCCACCCTGCTGATACTAATGGTGTAATAGGTTGCGATAAATTGGAAAAACCATCAAATGAGTCAACTTTATTTGAAGGTACTACCTTAAAAACACGTTTTGTAATCGATTTAGTTAGAGGAGAACATGAAAATGGCGTCTCTAGTAAATTTATATGATATCCATGAAGTTATGTTCTTACATACTTTTGATAATTACGTAAATTAATCCGAGAGAGATGATACATTTTCAAGTAGTTGGTAGTTAAGTGGGTGGTAGGTGAGATTTAAGGGTTATGGCTGATTTATTTAACTTAGAGGCTGAAAAGTCATATGTTAGTTGTAGATAGTGCTTTCTGAGCAGACAGATCGTGGTCACGTGGCAATCATCCAGCACACCATATTGTGCTCCACACACACCGGATCACCAGCCGTGCTGATCCACGTGGGGGCTGCGAGACAGGGCCCTCGCATACCACCGCACGGGACTTGTAGGGACATAGTGGTCTGGAGGCTAGAGTAAGTCCTGTCGCGTGCGAGCCAGGCTCGCGCGCGACCTTTAGTAACTGCTTTTGAGAGATTTATGGCACGAGCTCCATAAACCCGGTCAACCCGGTCAAACCCGGTCAACCCCATAACGGTTCCGGTATACGCGGATAACGTGCTGTAACAGTCCATATATACGCGGACGAACGTGCCGTTGTGGTTAAGGTAATTAAGCCGCCATTGATGGGCGCATTAACCACACTACAACGGTCACATTCTCCGTTATATATAGGACGTTAACCCTTCCATACAAGGGAGACACACCAGACATACGCGGAAGCTCTGTCAAACCCCTGTCTCTCTCTCAGACATTACTACTGCCTTACTCTCTCCCTACACACAACCCAACACCTCCTGTGCCATTTTCTATTCTCTGCCTTTGGTGTACACGAAGTTCTCTCTGCAGGATTCTCTTGTGCACATTTTGGTGAACCCGACGTGAACTTACCATTGCAAGCAACCATGTCTCATGAGGATGATGTCAGTAACAGATCGCCTTCCACGGAAACCACCTCGGGAGAGGAGACCCGCCGTACTCCCACAACCGTCGGTGAAGCTCTGACGCTGGAAGGCTTGGACGCCACCATCAAGAGTCAGGCGAAGGCTCTCAAAGCTCAATCTGCGCAGCTAGAAAGGATCATGGCTGTCTTGGGGACTCTTGCTCCAAACCCCAAACCAGCCACCGCTGTCTCTCAGAGAGGAGGAGCCTCCACCACCCAAGGACTGGGAGTGTCAACCACACCACCCAACCCTAACCTGCAAACTCCACCAGCGACTACACAGCTACCCTCAATTCAGAGGCCAACAGCTCAAATGTTGCCTCTCGCTGCTCACACTCCTCAGCCTCCGGCTTTGGTACCTAACCCGGCCTCACAGTATCCTTTGCCTCCTCCAACGGCAATCTGGGGTAACGCGAATTCACAATATGTCCCTAGCCCGCCTGCGACATATGTGTCGCCTCCGCCTGTGGCAACCCCTCCTCCCGCTGCCGAGGGAGGTGCTCCGGAGTGTATGACGTCGCTGCAACGGCGCATAGACACTATTTTGGCTCACCAATCGTTCGCGGATACCATCATCCCGAAGCTTGACAACGATCCACCTATTCCACGAGAGATATATCTCATGCCTAACCCTGCTGGGTACAAGGCCCCTAAATGGGACAAGTTCGAAGACGTCAATGGGAACGCCCATGAGCATGTCATGCGCTTCATTGATGTGATGGGGTCGTATGGGGCTGATCCTAAACTGCTGATGCGCGAGTTCCCAAAATCCTTGGGGAACGTGGCTTACAAGTGGTACCGGACGTTGGACGCCGGATCCGTGAAGACTTGGGACGACATGGTCCAGAAGTTTTACACCAAGTTCTTTCAGATGGAGGAAAAGGTGACGATGTTCCATCTCTCGCGGATGTATATGCGTGAAGTTTTACACCAAGTCCTTGGAATGCAAAGATGTGATACTCGAAAGCAGACTCGTGGAGATATGCCTCCAATGCATGCGAGACGAGTATAAAGGTATGCTTATCAACCTGCAAACACCTACATTTTCAAAGCTAATCGAATGCACGAAGAATATCGAGCCTATAGTGGAAAGGCAGAAAAAGAGGAACGCCCCTGAGCGATCCTCGGGCGGTACTACTTTCAAAATCGGGAGATTCAGCTATAAGAGGGGACGTGAAGCTGAAGTGAATACGGTATCGCCCCAAAAGCAGCCAAAGGTAGTGAGCTTTGATGCACCACCTCTGCCATGTTCGGTGGAAGAAGCAAGCGACCTTTGCAGACAATGGCGTAAGGACGGTGTCCTGCCGCCGCTCGAAAAGGCACCCTCCAGGGAGATGGTGAGGGACCCGAAGTGGTGCGAATGTCACGGAAAGGTCATGCATCCCACCGCTGACTGCAAGAAGCTCAGAATCATGGTGAGCCAAAAGATGAAAAATGGCGAACTGATCGTCAGTGATCAAAGGCAGGATGTGCGCAACAATCCACTCCCTGCCCATGCGGAGCAAGAATCGAAAGGCATAGAGTTC
Source organism: Linanthus parryae (assembly GCA_023055425.1). Taxonomy (NCBI): domain Eukaryota; kingdom Viridiplantae; phylum Streptophyta; class Magnoliopsida; order Ericales; family Polemoniaceae; genus Linanthus; species Linanthus parryae. Next base: position 4,215,925 of record JALGPY010000015.1, read on the forward strand.
GCTATGATCTCGATTGTGGACCTTGAAGAGGTTGCAGAGGATGGTCTACCCATCATTGCCGAGATCCATGATGACGAAGACTACAGCATAGACACCGAGGACGAACGCGCAGACCGGATGAAGGGGTCGCACGGGTTCAGCAGGTTCTTCGATGAGATGAAATTCTCAGAAAAATGCCGGATGGAGATGACAAAGGCGATCCTGAGGATAGCAGAAGATTACGAGGAGGATCTCGTAGTCTCCAATGGAAAAGTTGTTAGGGCATCTCGCTCTACAGAAAAAGTCATAACCTTCTCTGCAAGTGACGAAAAGACAGATGCGAGCCATCAGAAGCCTCTGTACGTGACAGCCATCATCAATGGCGTGGAGTTCAAAAGAGCGTTCGTTGACGGAGGAGCAGCAGTTAACGTTGTTTCGCTCCATACTCTAAAGTTAGCTGGAATTCCAGAGCACAAGATTGTCAAACGTCCATCCCCGCTGATGGGATTCGGAAGCGACTCCAGAATGACGATAGGATGGATCCGCCTGGGTGTCCAGATTGGCAAAATCAAGTGTTCAACAAAATTCTATGTCATAGATGCGAACACTACGTATCATATGATTATAGGCCGGGCCTGGATTCATCGCTTTGATGTTGTTCCTTCAACAGCTCACCAAGTAATGAAAGCTATCTGGAATGACAGAATAGTCGAGATACCTGCTTCGACAAATCCATTCAACATGGATGAAGCGCATCTCAGTGAGGCGGTGTGGTTCACTGAGATGGCAGATGAGCAAACGCCGGGACCATTCAACCCCACTCCTCTGCCCCACTGGGAGGACATCAAAGATCAGTCACCCGCAGGGGTGATAGTGACCAGAGAGGATGCCAAGGAAAAGCCGCCCACGCGAGAAGAGGCTCCGCGGATTGCCTACCAGCGAAAGAACCTGTACACTCTGAAAAGGATAGCAAAACATGATCCTGAAGGCAAGGAAATAGAGAGTTTCTACGCCAACGGGAAGAAATGCTTGATAACTCCTTTTTCAGAGTTATTTTATTGCTTATTTTGCTACATTTTGTGTGCGCATAATGGAGAATGTTGCGTCTTTTCGAGTAAATCATGTGTTTATTTGAGAAAATGAGTTCGTATGCTAAAATGTGAAGTCCGGGCGTTTCTTGCATTGTTTTACGTGCTATTTATCTTATTTTGTCACATTTGATCTTCGCGGGGTGTTCGTGTTGTGATTTTTAGGACCGGAGCACGCGAGAATCAAGTGGATAGAGGAAACGAACTTCGGAAGTAAGGAGAGCTCGAGATTTGGGAAGGAAAGCGAGAGTTGATGGATCAAGTGCTAGAGAGGCTCAAGAGAAGATGATACGAGTGTTGAGGCATGAGGAGAGCTCAAAATGGAGGATTGAATGAAGAAACAATGCCCGGGAAGTGATTCGGAAGCAAGAGGAACAAGTGGGAAGAAGATGGAAAAATTTGATGAAGCAACTAGGTCGCACGACCTAGTTACTAGGTCACACGACCTAGTTAGAGATTTCAGCTTGTTTTAGTAGGTCATACGACCTACTATACAGGTCACACGACCTGTTCTGGGCAGCACAGTAGGTCGCACGACCTACTTAACCAGGTCACACGACCTAGTTCGGGCAGAATTGTTTTGTAACTTTTTGGGGTTGCTTTGTAATTACTCCTAACTTGTTCTAAACATTGGGAGAACGTATTAGACTTGGTTAGGGCATGATTTTGGGGATTATCACGTACTCTATCACATTGAAGAGAGCTTGGAGCTTAGGAGACGATCAAGGAAGCTTGGAATCATTCGTTTGACCTCTAAAACTCCGTTTCTTCTCTATTTTTGTTATTTGATCACGAAACTTTGTACGTGAATCATGTTTTTGAGTAGCTAAACACTTTTCTCAGGGTATCTCGTAGGGAGCTAGGGTTTGATCACGATATTTGTGATTTATGGATTTGATTTCATGCTTTTGGCTTAATTGATGAACTTTTTATCTAGCTATGTGTATTTTATGTGTTTAATTCATCTTTGCTATCAATAGACGTATTGTTAGGATAGAGCTAGGTTATGAATGTTAGAGACATCAATATTCATTGCCCGGAAAATTGAAATACACACTAGCCGTATCTAGGGTTGAGAAATCTTGCTAGTTAGCTAAGAACGAAGAGTAGATTAATGATCTTAATGCATACTTGAACTTGTTTAAGCTAGAGACATCGGCTTTGCTAGTTTAAGTATTGGTGTTGGTTGAGACATCTTCAACACATTCATGCTCGTTTAGCTAGAATAATAAATCATCGTGTTAACAAAACATAAATCCAATATCGTGTGAAATACCTAGTGACCCGTAGAGATATCCTGACTTTTCCAAACTTTGAGAAATTTTATAATCGTTCATCTTTATTAATCGTGAAGCAATTCAATTGATTAATTGAGATATTTGTTTTTTATTTTAGTAGGATCAATAGAACAATACAACTGCGCTTTGCCCACATAAAGAACAAATTTAATAGCTAATTTACGACGAAGTCCCTTGGGTTCGATTAACCTGGATTTCCGGAATTTATTACTACACACGACAGCTGTACACTTGCAGTTGGAGCGTGTCAAGTTTTTGGTGCCGTTGCCGGGGACTTCAAATAAATTAGTTATTATTTTTCTCTTTAGGGATTTACTTTTTCAGTTTATACCTGTTACTCACCTATTTTATGTGCGTGGTTCGTGTTTTCAGGTTTGATTTACTTGGTGCATGCCCCGTTCTAGAGACGAGCCTTTGCATCCAGTACTTGAGGATCCGGAATCGTTATTGCGTGCAGAACGTAGAGACAAGAGGAAAGCAAATTCAGTTCAGATGGACGAGCAAACTAGAGCTGAGCTTGAGAGGGTCCGCAAAGGCCTGCAAGATGCGGAAGCAGCTAGGGCTGCAGCTGTAGAGGAGGCTGCAAACAGAGCCGCGGAAACTGAGCAAATTAGGGCTCAAATGGCTGAGATGCAGGCGATGATTGATCGCATGAACCCTCCAAATCCACAACAACTTCCTGGTGCGGAGGTAGTTGGGAGAAATAACGGGGGCAATGGTAATAATGGGGGCAATAATCGGAACAATAACGGCCGGAATGCGGTAGAGCAAGTCAACAATGCTGAGGAGGATGAACGTCCTTTGGTGGATTACTTCAGGACTACACCGGAGGGATATCAGCCTACCATTGTCAGGCCGCAGATTAATGCCGCGCATTTCGAGATTCGCCAACCGTTGATCAATATGGTTAGGGATGAATGCCTATTCACTGGAGCCCCGAGTGATGATCACATCAACACTTGCTCAATTTCGAGCAGATTACTTCTACCATGTATGACCAGAGAGTTCCAATCGAGACGATAAAGCTCATGCTTTTCCCCTTCTCTTTATCGGGAAAGGCAAAGACATGGCTTATGGAACTTCCAGCAGACAGCATAGTTACATGGGCAGATTGTAGCAGAGAGTTTCTCAGGAAGTATCTTCCGCCATCTAAGGTTGCTCAACGGATGGCTGACATAACCAAATTTACACAACATGAAGATGATTCTCTGGGTGACACGTGGAGGAAGTTCAACCACCTCCTGCGCAGATGCCCTACTCACGGAGAGCCATGGTATAAACTTCTCCACTACTTTTATAATGCTTTGGACAGAGAGACTGCTAGTGAGCTGGACATGATGGCTCAAGGAAATTTTATGGGAATGGGACTACAGAGATGTCGTGATCTGCTAGATAATGTAGCAAAACGTGAATCCACGAGGTCTGAAACTCGTAGAAACACGAAATGAGATGGGGCATTGGTTAGTAAGATAGAGTCTATGGTGGAACAGAAATTTGAACATCAGATGGTAGTGATGACTTCGGCTTTCAGTAATTTGAATCCATCGGCACAGGTGAAGTCAGTGGGAGAGATGGTAGCAGATGCAAATCAGGGATATGGGGATGGCATTGAAGACGTGAATTACATGGGTCAACAAAGACAGCAGCAATGGCCAAACACCTATCATCCCAACAATCGCAATCACCCAAACTTCAGCTATGCCAATCCGAATAGTGGATTATATGCGCCAGGTCATAGGCCAAATGTTCCTTACCAAGCTCAGAGACAGGTTCCACAACAACAGGCTCCACCTCCACTCTCAGAAGAACAGGATACAAATGCGATGTTGAGGAAATTGTTAGCTAGCAATGATAAGATTGAGAGCAAGATAGTCGCAATGGAAGCTTCACTAAAGAGCCATGAAACACAAGTTGGCCAAATAGCTAATCAGAATCCTCGACTTCCACCAGGTATACTTCCGTCCAACACTATTACTCCAACTGAGCAATTGAAGGCTATTACGACTTGCAGTGGGACTACTACCCAGGATCCCCCATATCCTACCCATGCGCGAGCTAAGGCGACTAAGGCCACTGAAAAAGCCTTGGATGAAGAAATTCCCGTGCCTACCGTGATTCCCCAATCAAAGGACACGGTGAGGAAGTCGGATGAGAAACAGAAGCCAAGGGAGGAATACAGTGTGCGAGTGCCATACCCGCAGAGATTGAAGAGTCAAGAGGATGCCAAGCATTTCAAGAAGTTTGTGGATATCTTTAAGAAACTGCACATTAATATCCCTTTTGCAGAGGCCATTTCACAAATGCCTAAATATGCCAAATTTCTCAAGGACCTCCTTTCTAATAGGAGGCGCATGGATGATTTTGAAACCGTGACTCTGAATGAGGAGTGTAGCGCAGTTGTGCAAAAGGCGTTACCAAAGAAGATGAAAGATCCGGGCGGTTTCATCATCCCTGTTACATTGGGAGATGCGTTTCATGGGAGGGCATTATGTGATCTTGGTGCAAGTATTAACTTGATGCCCACATCGGTTTTTGAGAAACTTTGTGTTGGAGATCCTAAGCCTACCAGGATGTGCTTGCACATGGCTGATCGCACTATAAAATGCCCCAGGGGTGTTTTAGAGGATGTATTAGTGAGAGTTGAAGGACTCATCTTCCTAGCGGATTTTGTGATCTTAGACATGGAGGCCGACGATGATGTTCCTCTTATTTTGGGCCGTCCATTCCTGGCCACTGGGAGAACTATCATTGATGTGGCCAATGGAGAGCTGACTATGCAGATCAACGATGAGAAGGTGGCCTTCAATGTATTTGAGGCTATGAAGTTTCCCGCATATGCGGTCAACGAGCAGTGCTTTGGTGTGGAGGCATACACGCCGGACGAAGAGGACGATATTTTGTTGGAGCAACTATATGAGGAACTTGCTCTACTTGATTCCAGCGAGAAAGAGCAAGCCTTAGATGTTCATTGGCGCCAACCATTACCCCTCTTTAATGAGGGAAGCAGGAAGATTCTTACTCCTTCTCTTGTTACTGCTCCTGTTTTAGAATTAAAGCCTTTACCTGTTCATTTGAAATATTTGTACTTGGGATCTAATGAAACTTTACCTGTGATTGTGTCTGCATGTTTGGACAGGGAACAGGAGGAGCAGCTTCTCAAGGTACTACAGGAGAGAAAGGCAGCTATGGGATGGACCATAGCAGATATCAAGGGGATCAGCCCCACAGTTTGCCAGCACAAGATTCGGCTCATGGAAGATAAGAAGCCGGTAGTTCAGTTTCAGCGCCGCCTCAATCCTCACATGCAGGAGGTGGTGAAGAAAGAGGTGCTTAAATGGTTGGAGGCGGGTATCATTTATCCCATTTCCGACAGCATATGGACTAGCACGGTGCAGTGTGTCCCTAAGAAGGGAGGTATAACTGTGGTGGAAGGGGAAAAAGGTGATCAGATTGCCACTCGTACTGTTACTGGGTGGAGAGTTTGCATGGACTACCGCAAGCTCAATGATGCCACTTTGAAGGATCATTTTCCCCTCCCATTCGTTGATCAGATGTTGGATAGGCTGGCACGTCATTCACATTATTGATTTTTGGATGGGTACTCCGGGTACAACCAGATAGCAATTGAGCCAGCTGACCAGAAGAAGACGACATTCACGTGTCCTTATGGGACCTTCGGTTTTAGACGGATGCCTTTTGGGTTATGCAACACACCTGCTACATTTCAGAGGTGTATGATGTCGATCTTCTCTGACATGATGGAGCAGAATTTTGAGGTATTCATGGATGACTTCTCGCTCTATGGTGATGGATTCGAGGACTGCCTGCAACAGTTGGCCCGGGTTTTGGATAGATGCATTGGCCCGGGTTCTCGAAGATCACGAAGCCTTTGTGTGGATTGCTTGAGAAGGATGCAGTCTTTGATTTTAATGCGGAGTGCAAGTCAGCTTTTGATTTGCTCAAGGAAAAGTTGATTAGCGCGCCTATCATCACCACACCAGACTGGACCCTACCATTTGAGCTCATGTGTGATGCTAGTGACTATGCGGTGGGAGCAGTTCTGGGCCAGCGGAAGGATAAGGTAGCTCACGTCATTTATTATGCCAGTCGTACTCTTAATGATGCACAGGTTAATTATGCGACCACGGAGAAAGAGATGTTGGCCATCATATTTGCGTTGGACAAGTTTCGTCCATATCTTGTTGGTTCTCAGGTGACGATTTTCACGGACCATTCAGCCCTCAAGTACCTTCTCACCAAGAAGGACGCCAAGCCAAGATTGATCCGGTGGGTTTTATTGATGCAAGAGTTCTATGTGGTGATCAAAGATAAAAAGGGGGTAGAGAATGTGGTTGCGGACCACTTGTCAAGACTGGAGAACGATAAGCAGGAAGATTTGCCTATTCGAGAGGATTTTCCAGATGAGCAGCTTATGGTTGTGGTTGCAGCTGTGCCTTGGTTTGCTGACTTGGCAAATTTCAAGGCACTCAACATTGTACCCAAGGACATGACTTACCACCAGAGGAAGAAATTCTTTGCAGATGCGCGACAATACTTCTGGGATGATCCCTATCTGTTCAAGCTGGGAGCGGATAATGTATTGCGGAGGTGTGTTGCGGAGCCGTACACGTTAGAGATCCTCAGACATTGCCACGAGTTGAACTGCGGGGGACATTTCGGCAAATCACGCACAGTTGCCAAGGTACTTCAGAGTGGTTTCTTTTGGCCAACTTTACATAAAGACGCCCATCTATTTGTGCAGCAGTGTGACCGGTGTCAGAGAACAGGTAATATTTCTAACCGAAATGAAATGCCTCAGAATTTCGTGTTAGAGGTAGAACCGTTCGATGTGTGGGGAATTGACTTCATGGGTCCATTTCCCCCCTCACTTGGAAATCTTTATATACTTCTTGTTGTGGATTATGTGACCAAGTGGGTAGAGGCAGTGGCATGCCCGAAAAATGATGGTGCTACAGTTGAGAGATTTTTGCGCAAGAATATCTTCACACGATTCGGGACACCTAGAGCGATTATCAGCGATGAGGGATCTCATTTTGTTAACAAGCTCTTTGCCAATGTGTTGAGCAAGTATGGAGTGAATACGCACAAGATATCATTGGCTTACCATCCGCAGTCTAATGGGCAAGCGGAAGTGTCCAATCGAGAGATCAAGGGAATTTTAGAAAAGACTGTCAATCCGGGACGCAAAGATTGGTCCCTACACTTGGATGATAGTTTATGGGCGTATCGAACTGCGTACAAGACTCCCTTGGGCATGTCTCCCTACCAACTCGTTTTTGGGAAATCGTGCCATCTCCCGGTGGAACTGGAGCACAAAGCGTATTGGGCGCTAAAGAAGTTGAACATGGACGCCAAGCTCTCTGGTGAGAAAAGGAAGCAGACATTGCTGGAGTTAGAAGAATTCAGACTGATGGCATATCAAAGTGCCAAGATCTACAAAGAGAGGACCAAGCAATGGCATGACAAGCACATCATTCCACGAGACTTCAGAGTGGGGCAAAGGGTACTGATCTTCAATGCACGTCTGAAATTATTTCCGGGCAAGCTGAAGTCAAGATGGAGTGGTCCATTCACAATTACTGAGGTTTACCCATGGGGATCACTTGAGGTAGAAGCTGATAATGGGGACCGATTCAAGGTGAACGGACAGCGAGCAAAGCCATACGTGGACGGGAATTTCAATGGGGTGCTTGAGCGCCTCAAAGCAATTCCCGATATTTGAGCTCTTTTGAGGTAACTGGGTCGGGCCGTCGACCTTAAATTACAAAGCGCTTGTTGGGAGGCAACCCAACCTATTTACTGCTTTAGTATAGTTTTTTCAATTCTGTTTTGTTATTGTATTTTGTTTGATTTATATGAGAGGTGCGGGAGAGTGGATTTAATGTTTATAATGAGTATGTGCAGGATTCCTAGGTGACAGGCCTATTCCGGATCTCCCTTCTTAATGCGCACGGAGAAAAGTTCACAAAAATCGAGAAAAAAGCAGCTAAAAAGGCGTATCGGGATCCGGAATGAAGAATTGGGGGAAAAATGATGTACCAACACGCACTCAACACACGCACCTGAGGGGAGGCGCGTATCCGGACTCCCCCTCTTGATGCAAGCGAAGAATGTATAGCGAAACCGAGAAAGCAGACACATTGGCACGGATTACGAGGCAAATTTTTGCAAACAAGAGCGTGAGCTAAATTGAAGAGTGCCATTAGGTGGGGGTTGTCGAGAGCTTTCTGTTGATAGGTGGATCGCATGCATCGGAGTCCGGACGCGAGAGTTATGGCAATTTGGATGTTTTCGCGAAGAAAAAGTGACGAAAAGCATCCGGAATCGCCAAACGGGCCTTTAGAAGAGCAAATTTGAGGAATAAAGAATTCCCCGGACATTGTGAATTTTTTATATTCAAAATGGAGTCTCGAGGTCGAGGAGATCCATGAAAAAAGTAAAGGAACGGTCAAAAAGGCGAGAAAGGATGTTTTCGTGAAGAAAAAGCGATAAAAAGCATCCGGAAAGGGCGAAAGAGGTTAAAATCATGAGCTACGGGTCGAGATGGTGAATAGGCATATTGGAGACCAAGTGGGGGGGGGTGGGTGAAATACCATGTTTGAGCTTATCAGGAGCTATTACGAGCTTGAAATACTAGAAAAGGTATGCCGGAGAAAGAAATTTTTTTTGCAGGGGCAAAACTAGGTCGCACGACCTAGTCACTAGGTCGCACGACCTAGTTTGTGAAAACAGTTAGTTTTACTAGGTCGCACGACCTAGTAACTAGGTCGCACGACCTAGTGTTGGGCGAGTTCAGTTTGGTCCAAATGTGGGGTTTTTGTGCAATTTTTGGGAAACTATTGTGGAGCCGAGTGTATATTCAAAAAAATAAAAATAAAAACAAAAAATCATGCTCTTTCAAAACCACAGAACAGTCGCACCCCTATCTTCTTCCTCTCTCTCGCATAATCGATACGCCATCATCTCCGCCGCCCTCACAGGTTCACCATCGCCGTCCGGCCACCGCTGCAACAACACCACCTCCGCCGCCACCCTCCCTCCTCTGCCACCCTACCACCAGCACCCAGACCCCGACCCTGACCCAGGAGCCTCACCCCCAAGGTCCGAACTCCACCATAACCACTGCGACCTCCATCTCTTCCACCTCCGACCACAAGCATCCTCGCCGTCCGTCCTCTTCGCCACCACCGCAACATCACTCCCTCCTCCACCACCCGCCATTGATTCCGCCAGAAACCCTCTCGCACCCCCAACCAGAAACCCAGACCCCACCTACACGCTGCAACAACCAACCACCAACACCGCCTCCTCTGTTCTCTCCTCTTCCACTGAATCACTCCCCCGACCACCCGCCATTAATTCCGCCAGAAACCCTCTCGCACCCCCCGACCAGAAACCCATACCGCCACCATCGAAACCACCCACAGCCGCCCCTAATTATTCCATTGCCGCCGCTCAATCTCACCCCATTCACGCAGCCACCACCACTGTAAACCACCGGCAAACAAGGGCAGAGTGAAGCTTCAATTCGGGGTTGTTTGGTGACCAATTGAAGAAGAAGAAAAAGCTAGGGTTCCGCAGTCAAAGATCTGAAATTGGTCCAGATTGGAGTCAAATTGAGCGAAATTGACTTGGGGCTTTCGAAGAGGACACCGCAAGGAGCAAAAGGCACAACTTGATTGCACAATTTGAAGAAAAAATTTTCCGACGACCAAATCGGTCCTTCTTGTCGGACGAATCTGAAAATTGTGCCCGTAAGACTTGCTCCGGGCACGTAGGTACACTCTTCTCTCCCTCGCAATTAATTTTTATCGAGTCTTAGGCACGATTGAGTAAAAGCCCAATTTTATTGTTGCGCTTAGTAGCGTGCTTGGGGGCGATTGACTATAGTCCTAGGACTTATTTGTTAAATTGCGTAACTGTTTCTTTTCCGTACACACATCCTGACACTGAGCACGTAGCTTAATTCTTTTTGTCAATTTAATTGTCAATTTGTGCTACCTTCTTGTGCCATGTCTAGTCGAAAAGATAAGGGAAAGGCCGTAGCTAAAGGAAAGGGGGTAGCTACGAGTCAGAATATAACCGGGGGGAAAAGGAAGAAACAAAAAGTAGTCGTCGATAGTGATGACGAATATATCCCCGAGGGAGAAGTGAGAGAGACGGGGGACGCGGGTGGTAACCTAGCTAAGAATGCTACCTTTTGGGTTGTGGGGAGCATGGTTTCACCAGCCCCCCGGACCCTGATGAGTTAGCAAGGGCGGAACCTGATAGAGTGCCAATAGCGAGGGCCACGGGAGAGTCTAGTCCTAGGGACCTTGACCCGGCGACAGGAGTGTATTGTGACTATCGGTTTATCACCCTACTAGCGCATTCTAGGTACGCCAAGCGGGAGGGGAGTGTGTTCAGGGGGGCGAATGTAGAAAAGCATTTCCCGTTCCAAACTGAGATGCCCCAACAAATTCAAGAGTTCATGAAAAGAGAGAATCTTGCAGGGTGGTGTGAGCTCGTCAAGGAGAACGCGAGTTGGAGCTCATGTGGGAGATTTACTCAAACGCCGAGTGGTCTGGGTATGGGGAGGATGGAGAGTTAGATGATCGTAGGATCATATACGCCCGTAGGATTTTTTTGTTTTCTCTCCGGCTAGCATAGCCGCGGCCCTACAATGGCCACCACTCGAGGGCGACTGTCACTTTGAGACCACCATGAAAATGAACGTAGAGGAGTTAGTGACCGCAGTGTCAATCTTTGCCTTTGGTGGGGTGACGGGAGCGCCGTGGGATACTCATGCGAGTCAGGACGTTAGAAAGTGGACGGTTTCGGCCAGACACTTACTTCGTCGAGCGCGTTATTTAGTTAACATAGTGGAGGCATGGGTTGAGGGCGTTTCGACCCAGACCGACATACGGTTCGAGTGGTGTGTTATGGCTATGTGTTGGTATGAGGGCCATCGATTCAACGTCCCGAAGCGCATTTATTTGAGTTTTCGATCGAGACTTCGGGACTCTAACCGTCGGGCCGCCGGGTTTGGATATTTGCTAAAGCACTTGGCCAGTCGCACCTAATGCTAGCCTCGAGGCCACTTTGCAGGCCATGCAAAGGATGATGATTGCAAATGAGAAGAAGGCCGTGGCTCGAGGGCAGGAAGCAGAGAGGAAAGCAAAGTCAAGGGCTATGCATGCGCGACGGAACCAGCGCCAGCTCGGTGACATTCTGCATAGGCAGAATCAGTGGTTACACGAGCTTGGCTGGGAAGGCGGGGTGACACTGACTCCGGAACCTCAGAAGTTGATGTATTTGTCGAGTGACCACTCGGATGGCTCGGAGGAGAGCGATTAGACCAGCCCGCCCTCGCATTGGAATGCTGAGTCCCTTTGTTTTATCTCTGGATTCGTAGGGACAACGAAGCATTCTAGTGTGGGGGTGAGATTTTCTGAATGTTAGCCAAGTCCGTGTCTGCATGAACCAATTGCATATAGGATGTTTGTGTCGTAGTGTGTTTCGTAGTCTTTGTCGTAGAGTGTGTTTGTGTCATAGTGTTGTGTGATATATATATGTGTTCGTATTATATGATTGCACGTTTTCTTACTTTGAGTCCACCTACCCAAATTGAGTCAGTTTCGAGTCTTCTTTCGAGTCGGCCCATGCATATAGAGTAGGAAATATTATCTAAAAAAAAAATTAAAAAATTTAAAATTTTGAGAAAGGGCAATAAAAAAGATCTTAGTATTGGTAAAATCGAGGAGTGTGAGAAATTTAGGCATAGGGCGTGACTTGCGACCGAGATAGACAATGTGAGTTCCCCTTAGTACGTATAGAGAGACTTTCTTTACGGGAGTGCCTACCTATTTTTATACACTTACTTGATTTTCAAATCTAAAAGTGTGTGCCTAGTTTTCTTACAAGAGTTGAGCTAGTGTGAGCTAAACAAGCCGAACATTCATGTGTGCGTCTTAGGTAGTCGCCAACCCGCCTCGTAGTGGCACACAGAACAGCTGTGCGAGGTGTGTATTAGAGCACTCACTGCTTATAAAACTTACCTTGTAGGACCACTAGTAAACCCTGTTTCGAACCTTGGATTCTTTGATAACCTCTGGACTTAGGGTGACGATTCTTGGCATTCATCATTGATTGGTTAGAATCACCGCTTTAGTGCGTCACGAGGGTGTTTGTAGTTGAGGGGGTTCGATGAGGGAGTACTTCATGATATATTTGTGTGGTCTTACGTATCGCATGTACTTCATTTATGATTATCGAGGGGAATGCGAGGGTGAGTGAGAGTAGGCTTGCGCACTTCGGTGTGGCGGTGTTCCATGTCATTACATCATGGACACAGTTGTGGAGAGCCGTGAGTGCGTGACATCTAATACGCACAAATTGGGTTGGGTGATTTAATTGGTGGATCGTGCTAGGTATTGGATCTCATTCATCGTGGTGTAGGAGGTTTGGTTGGATTAGGCACGAGACTTACATTGTTTTGATTACTTGAGAGGGGACGTGACAACATTCGAGTGTGGGGGTGTCGACTTTTGACCACGGACATCAAGATCGATCTTGCGACGACTCCATCCCCACAAATGTGATTTGATTTGTTTGCGGCTTTGTTTAGTGGCACCATGTACTTCATAGAGTTAGGGGAGGATGAATTTTATATGTGATACTCATTCATTGGATTGTTTGTTTTCTTCCCCTAACATACTCGTTTGACTACTCTTGGAAGACCACTCGTACATTTGAAAGGATTGTGTTGATTGTGGAATTTTATTTGAAAAAAAAGAGAGAAATGAGAAAAGAAAAAAAAAAGAGAGAAAAAAAGGAGAGATGGAATAAAGGAAAGAGATTGAGCTTAACGGAAATCGAGTGGAGGAAGCAACTATTTCGGTAACGACGGTTTGAATTTTGTGCACGACTCAAGACGGTGGCCACGGGATCGTAACTGTACCGGGGTTTTGAGGGAATCGAGGGCCGGAGACGGTGAGTTTCGGGTTGCGGTTTCTATCATCGTGGTGAGGGTGTGTGAGATGTGGGTTATAATGTGAGAATGTGACGCTTTAGGACGTGTTTCATCATGATTATCCTTATGTCCCTAAGCCTCAACATTCTAAAACCGTTAGCAGATTAGGAGCTCGTACCTTGGATGTGGCTTAGCCTAGCGTAGCCTCTTATTTATCGGCACACGCGAAGAGGTAGTATACTCTTGTACTTAGTAAGGTTAGGTTCTCTATACGATCTAAGGGAAATTCTTGTTGTCAAGTTTAGTTTCAATTCACGCCTTGTATCTCAATTGATCATCACTCCATGAGAACCGATTTAAGGACTTGAGATTGCCCGATCTCGCCAAAAAAACAAAAAGTTTAGTTTTGTGTGTGTGTGTAAATATATGTGTTTAGGATCGAGTGTAATTTGCATTGCATCATATTGTTGCATGAATCGAGTTGTGAATTGAGTCTTGTTTGCGTCAAGTCGGCTAATATTTGGTTGTATGCAATATGGTGGGTTGAAAGCTAGTTGATTTTGTGGATTGGACATGATGTGAAAGTGGGGATTTGCTCGGGACGAGCAAAATGTAGTGTGGGGGTAGTTGATAAATCCGTTTTCGGAGTTATTTTATTGCTTATTTTGCTACATTTTGTGTGCGCATAATGGAGAATGTTGCGTCTTTTCGAGTAAATCATGTGTTTATTTGAGAAAATGAGTTCGTATGCTAAAATGTGAAGTCCGGGCGTTTCTTGCATTGTTTTACGTGCTATTTATCTTATTTTGTCACATTTGATCTTCGCGGGGTGTTCGTGTTGTGATTTTCAGGACCGGAGCACGCGAGAATCAAGTGGATAGAGGAAACGAACTTCGGAAGTAAGGAGAGCTCGAGATTTGGGAAGGAAAGCGAGAGTTGATGGATCAAGTGCTAGAGAGGCTCAAGAGAAGATGATACGAGTGTTGAGGCATGAGGAGAGCTCCAAATGGAGGATTGAATGAAGAAACGATGCCCGGGAAGTGATTCGGAAGCAAGAGGAACAAGTGGGAAGAAGATGGAAAAATTTGATGAAGCAACTAGGTCGCACGACCTAGTTACTAGGTCACACGACCTAGTTAGAGATTTCAGCTTGTTTTAGTAGGTCATACGACCTACTATACAGGTCACACGACCTGTTCTGGGCAGCACAGTAGGTCGCACGACCTACTTAACCAGGTCACACGACCTAGTTCGGGCAGAATTGTTTTGTAACTTTTTGGGGTTGCTTTGTAATTACTCCTAACTTGTTCTAAACATTGGGAGAACGTATTAGACTTGGTTAGGGCATGATTTTGGGGATTATCACGTACTCTATCACATTGAAGAGAGCTTGGAGCTTAGGAGACGATCAAGGAAGCTTGGAATCATTCGTTTGACCTCTAAAACTCCGTTTCTTCTCTATTTTTGTTATTTGATCACGAAACTTTGTACGTGAATCATGTTTTTGAGTAGCTAAACACTTTTCTCAGGGTATCTCGTAGGGAGCTAGGGTTTGATCACGATATTTGTGATTTATGGATTTGATTTCATGCTTTTGGCTTAATTGATGAACTTTTTATCTAGCTATGTGTATTTTATGTGTTTAATTCATCTTTGCTATCAATAGACGTATTGTTAGGATAGAGCTAGGTTATGAATGTTAGAGACATCAATATTCATTGCCCGGAAAATTGAAATACACACTAGCCGTATCTAGGGTTGAGAAATCTTGCTAGTTAGCTAAGAACGAAGAGTAGATTAATGATCTTAATGCATACTTGAACTTGTTTAAGCTAGAGACATCGGCTTTGCTAGTTTAAGTATTGGTGTTGGTTGAGACATCTTCAACACATTCATGCTCGTTTAGCTAGAATAATAAATCATCGTGTTAACAAAACATAAATCCAATATCGTGTGAAATACCTAGTGACCCGTAGAGATATCCTGACTTTTCCAAACTTTGAGAAATTTTATAATCGTTCATCTTTATTAATCGTGAAGCAATTCAATTGATTAATTGAGATATTTGTTTTTTATTTTAGTAGGATCAATAGAACAATACAACTGCGCTTTGCCCACATAAAGAACAAATTTAATAGCTAATTTACGACGAAGTCCCTTGGGTTCGACTAACCCGGATTTCCGGAATTTATTACTACACACGACAGCTGTACACTTGCAGTTGGAGCGTGTCAATGCTATCGCATATGAAGGTGCGCGGGGATGTCCTCACGCGAGCATGGGGATATCCTTGAGCAAATCAATCAAATTGAGCATGTTTCGGAGACAGACAAACCAATGCCAAGCGTTCTAGAGGAGAGACTCAAAGAAGCACCCGAATGCATGGAAGACAAGCCCAGACCACAAAAGCAGGAGCTGAAGGAGGTATTCCTAAGCCCGAACGAAGAAAAGAAGAGTCTAGTCTTTCTAAGTGCGGACCTCAAAGGCGAAGAGGAGGAAAGATTGCTGCAACTCCTAACTGAGTACAAAGATGTGTTCGCATGGGAGTACGATGAGATGTCTGGCCTGGACACGAGCATCACTATGCATCGGTTGGATGTAATCCCAGGGTCCAAACCGGTAAAGCAGAGCACAAGAAGCTTTAGGCCGGAGCTCAACGTGAAGATCAAGCAGGAAATTGTCAAACTCCTGGATGCCAAATTCATAGAGCCGAATCACCATCCCACATGGTTGGCCAACATTGTGCCGGTAGTAAAGAAGAATGGGCAACTTCGCATTTGTGTACACTTCCGGGATCTTAATCGCTTCTACCCCAAGGATGATTTTCCGCTCCCCAACATTGACTTACTTATCGACTCAACTGCGGGTCATCACATGTTCAGCTTCATGGACGGATTCAGTGGGTACAATCAGATCAAGATGGACCCCGAAGATGCACGGAAAACCGCATTCATCACCCCGGTGGGAGTATTCAACTATACGGTGATGCCTTTTGGCCTCAAAAACGCAGGTGCGTCTTATCAGCGGGCCATGATGGCCCTGTTCCACGACATGATGCACAAGGAAGTGGAATTCTATGTGGATGACCTAGTTGTCAAATCCAAGGAGGAAGCAGACCATTTGGGGGATCTGCGAAAAGTGTTCCACAGATGCAGACGCTTTCAATTGAAGATGAACCCTATGAAGTGCGCATTCGGGGTAACATCAAGGAAGTTCTTGGGATGTGTGGTACATCGTCAAGGAATAGAGCCCGATCCTGCGAAAGTATCAGCCATCACTAGCATGACTCCGCCGCATAACCAGAGTGCCTTGAAAACCTTCTTGGGGAAGCTATCCTATCTGCGAAGGTTCATCCCAGCAATCGTCGAAATCACCTTCTGTTTCAGTGATCTTCTCAAGAAAGATGCTGTATACAACTGGACTGCACAGCACGAGGCTGCGTTCGGGAAACTAAAGGAGTTGCTGACATCTTCAAAAGTAATGATCGCACCTCAGCTCGGATCACCACTCTTGTTGTATCTGACGTCAACAAGGAGGTCTATAGGAGCGCTCCTAGCTCAGGAGTACGAGGGTCAAGAAAGGCCCATCTACTGCATCTCTCGCATCGTGCAACCCGCAGAATCAAGGTACACGGACATCGAACGTCATTGCCTTGCTTTATTCTTCGTAATAGAAAAGTTGAGACACTATTTTGCTTCGCATAAAGTAGTAGTAGTCACCAAGAGCGATCCTATACGGTATCTTCTGACTCACACCACTCCTGGAGGAAGATTGGCAAAATGGTATATGACCATCTCCCAATATGACATCACATGCGTTCGGCGGCGGGCGATCAAATCGCAGGCGGTGGCGGATTTGCTAGCACAGTTCCCCGATAACAGTCATGAGCCTGTGATTGAAGAAGAATTGGAGGGACCTGAAATCTACGCAGTTGGGCTGCCCTATTGGACGCTCCATTTCGATGGCTCGTCAACAAGGAAAGGTGGAGGCATCGGGATAGTCTTGACCAAACCGGATGGAGAGGTCATACAGATGTCCGCAAAGCTTGACTTCGCAGTCACCAACAACGAAGCAGAGTATGAAGCTCTCATCGCGGGACTTCGCGCGGCAAAGGCCTTGGAAGTAAGCAATCTGACGGTTATGGGGGACTCCAAGCTAATCGTCAAACAAGCCTCGGGCGAGTATGGTTTGAAAGAGATAAACTTATTGCCCTATCGGACCTTGGTACAGAAATTGGTGCAACAGTTCTGCGACGTTAGATACGAGCACAAACCTCGAGCGGACAATAGGCATGCTGACGCTTTAGCTACCTTGGGATCCAAGGTCAGTGCGGACAAATGTCCCGCGAGAATCTCAATTGAAGTGCGAACATCCTCGGCATTGACATAGGACGCGTGCGACGATGAATGCATGGAAGACGCGGAATGGAGAAAGTCAATCTTACGGGCCATCGCAGAATGCACGAGCAGCGAAAACTGGGCAACCACAAAGGGATATTGCATACATGATAACACCCTCTACTACAAGGGCCCTGGCGGAATACTTATGCGATGCGTCTCCGAGCAAGAAGGACAGCTGCTGTTAGAAAAGATTCACCAACATCCTTGTGGAGAAAGTGAGGTGTCAATCTATCGGAAAGCTCAAATGTATGGCATTCATTGGCCGGACATGTCAACGTCCGCAGCGCTGATTCAAGGAAATTGTGAGAGTTGCGCACTGATCAAGGACTCTTTTTTCATTGCTCTAACCGACGATGATGCGGATTGGAGGAAACCACTCTTTGACTTTCTCACCCAGGGTATCGTACCCGAATCGAGAAAAGAAGCCGAAAAACTAAAGAGAAAAGCAGCCCGATATGTGGTGCAAGAAAATCTGCTTTGGCGAAGGGGCCATGAAGGTAACTTGCTGCGATGTCTAGACAGCAAGGAAGCACAAGAAGTAATGGACCTTTCTCATCAGGTGGAACATCAGGGAGGTGCGAAATTATGCAGACAGCTCCTCACGATTGGATACTTCTGGCCCACCATGGAGGCTTATTGCCGCACCAAAGTAAGACGCTGCCAGGAGTGTCAATTCAAAGGTAATCTAGTGCACGCCCCTACCGTAGATCTACACGCGTTGGGAACACCATGGTCGTTTCATACATGGGCTCTGGATTTCGTTGGTCCCATTCGACCAACCTCGCACGGGAATCACTTCATTCTCACCGCAACTGAGTTGTTCACCAAGTGGGTGGAAGCAATACCACTAAAGACAGCAAATGCGCTAGCCGTGGTCCATTTCATCCAAGAAAGCATCATATGCAGGTTCGGAATTCCAAACACCATTCTTTCGGATAATGGTACCCCCTTTGTCAATCGCCAGGTGGCCGCAAAGCTAGCAGAGTACAACATAAGTCAGATATGCTCCACTCCATACTACCCGAAGGGGAATGGGCAAGCGGAAGCAACCAACAAGACGTTATTGAGAATCTTGAGCAAGATGGTCGCAGAGGACCACAAGAAGTGGGCTGATTCTTTGAATATAGCCTTGTGGGCCTATCAGACTTCTCCAAGGACGCCCACAGGGGCCTCGCCATTTCTTTTATGCTATGGAGCTGAAGCTGTGGTACCTGCGGAAGTGAAGATTAACTCTGCAAGGTTGGCTCTCCATGCATTATATGACAACCAACGCGATCATGATTTAGTCCTGTTAGAAGAGAAGCGGGATCAAGCTAAAAGGACTAACAAACGATATCAAGAAAGGATCGCTCGTGCGTACAACAAAACAGTCCAACGTCGAGACTTCGGAGTTGGAGATTTGGTCTTGCGCGCGTCTGGCCATTGCATGCGAGAGGCAGCTCACCCAAAATTCGCAGCTAATTGGGAAGGACTCTTTGAGGTCACAGAAGTCTTTCATAGTGGCTACTGCAACATACGGAGGTTACATGGAACAACCTCAACCCCAAGCTCAGTCAACATGCGCTGGATTAAGAGTATTATCCTTAACTTCTCTCTTTATATGCGTTAGATTATAACGTCTGCTTCATGCTCTGTAATGCTAAAACTCGTGCATCTTCTCTCCCATATGAGGGAATTGTAATCTCATCTCTCCCAAATGAGAGTATTTCGTAATAAAAAGACTTCTCCCAAATGAGAAGAACTTTAAGCTTTCAGTTGTCTTTATTGTTCTGTCTATCTCATTATTCCCAGTAGTGAAAGCCTATCCACTGTGATAGCAGCCTATGCGAATGCGATCTTAAGTGATCTTCTAAAGCCTATCTGCCATGATAGCAGCCTATGCGAATATGATCCTAAGTGATCTTTTTAAGCCTATCTGCCATGATAGCAGCCTATGCGAATATGATCTTAAGTGATCTCCTAAAGCCTATCTGCCACGATAGCAGCTAATGCGAATACGATCTTAAATGATCTTTTAAAGCCTATCTGCCACGATAGCAGCTTATGCTAATATGATCTTAAGTGATCTTTTAAGCCTATCTGCCATGATAGCAGCCTATGCGAATATGATCTTAAATGATCTTTCAAGCCTATCTGCCACGATAGCAGCGTTATGCAAAATAATCTTAAGTGATCTGCAGAAGTCTATCTGCCGAGATAGCACTTGCACTTGAGTCTAAAGTAAATCTCGAGCCTATCCGCAAAGATAGCAAAGCTGCACAAATATGATCTCGAACGATCTAAAAACATATATGCGAATCTATCCGGCAGATGGAAAATCATAGCAACAATACAAAGTGTGAACACAACACTACAAAAGGCGAAATTTGCCAACGCGCATGCGAAATCGTAATTTGTTGTAACAAGACAGCAAATCGTACAAAGCGATTTATCATTATGAGTCAAAAATGACTTACAATTTATCTGTCTAGACAACAGCTTCCAAGCAAGCTAGCTACGTAGCCAACATGGCTTACAATGTATCTAAATAGTAACTTACAAGCGGAAGTTACACATCGGGGGAATCCTAACTGGAAAAGGATCGACCTAACGGTCCTAGCAGAAGCTATGCGATACAAAGATCTGCGACCAAAGATCTGTAGCAAGTAGGGTGTTCCTGCGAAAAGAACAGCCCGCAGCCCGCCATGTCTACAAGACCTATGCGACGCTATGTTCAAGATCCCAGGATCTGACAAGGCCATTCTTTGGTCTTATGCCCAAGAGACGTGCCTGAGGAACCACCTGTTCCGGCGTATGCGGCTGTGCAAGACAGGGAAGCAGCCATTCCTCGGGCAAGAGGCTCTTTGTCCACGGAGACGAGCACAATGGCTCGCCACCCTGAGTTCAAGAACGTGGTGGCGAATGATCAACCTCCGGGCATGCTGGAGCAGAAATCCGCCGTTCATTACGAGCCGGTAGCAAGGTCAGTACGGAGCTGCACCTCGCCGGGAGGCGGCCGGAAACATGACCTGCAAGCATAATAGACGAAGAAAATTCTTCGAGCAAACATGAGGTATTCTCTGCATCTTCTTTATGATAGTTATAAAGATCAATACGCTTTGTGAAGCAGATCTTGGAAGCTATTTCTATGGCACAAAGCACAAACTCAGGTTTCACAACTTGAAGCTGCCATGAATCAACGAAAGACAAGCGTTGAAGCCAGCAGTCGTAAGGACTCACGGCAAGCCACATTGTGGGATGAAGAACCCAAAAAGCAGAAGGCAGGGTTTATATAGACCTTGTGGAGACTCTTCAGTTGCCGAGATGAGTCAGCAAAACTTAAAAAGAGGGTAAGAATCAATCACTTACGCCTTGAAAAACGGTAACAATCAATTACCCTACTAAAGGCTACGACGATTCGGTTGCTTATCCTAATTAATGACGGATGGTCATGATACGGATGGACTTCCCAAGGAAAGCGTGCTTATCTAATGAGCAATTAGCGCGAAAATCAAGGCAGAATATCAATAGCTGACGTCATAAATTGATATGCACAGAGATATTCGAGCAAATCCCGGGAAGGGTAAAACAGGCATTCAAATTCTTTTTGAAAAAAAGGGGGAGAAACCCTAGAAACATTACAGTAATGTTTTAGCTACTTATTTGCTACTTTTTCAAAACAAGCCCTTGATCAAGGAATCATTAGGAGTAAACTGACGCGACAGATTTTCCACTTGCTCCACTTCTTGCTTCAATTGCTCGTATTTGGCGTTCATCTCATGAAAGAGCTTCACAGCCTCTTCAACCTTTTGCCTTTGCTGCTCCACCTTCTGCTCCTCGGCTGCGAGGTTATGGTAGCCGCGCTTCAAATTCACGGCCGCGCGAATCTGGGTGACTCTTTTGACAAGAAACCCAAAGCCCAGCTTGCCTTGAGCAATTCCGCGCTCTGAGGAGAAATGGTCGCAGGTGTGGCCGCGGATAGCTGCTCCAAAATCCAGATGGATTCAGTCAAAAACAACCTACTGTCGAAGGGCCCTATCTCCAGAGACCTCACAAATGATTGGGGGTAAGAGAGGCGCATCCGAACTAGCCAGTCCACGTCAGCTTGCTTCAGCCCTAAGACAATGTTAAACCAAGTCAGACTATCGAATTTGCAAATGAAGAATGCAAGATGCGAACAATAATCATGACATACCAGTTTCTTCAAGGATCTCGCGCAGAGAAAATAATTGCATTGATGGGGTAGCTGAAGGTTGTCCTCGCTCCATTGCCCTTCTATCAGCTGCGAGCTCTAACTCTTCATAGTTGGTAGGAAGAGTATAAGCTGCACCAGGTGCGATTGCAGCCCCGATCTGCGAACTCCAAAAGTTCCACGCAGGAAGAGGTGCCGCGGGCTCAGACATTGCCGGAGGCATGGCAGCAGCAGAGGTTGCAGCTTGATTAGGGATGCCTTCTGTGCACAAGAGATTCCGGCGGGGAGACCTCCGTGTACACCGTATGTAGAGGATCAGGGATCGCACAGGAAGAGTGGGGTTGTGTGTAGGGAGAGAGTAAGGCAGTAGTAATGTCTGAGAGAGAGACAGGGATTCGGCAGAGCTTCCGCGTATGGCTAGTGCGTCCTCTTTTGTATGGAAAGGGTAACGTCCTATATATAGCAGAGAACGTGACCGTTGTAATGTGGTTAATGCGCCCATTTATGGCGGCTTAATTAGCTTAACCATAACGGCACGTTCGTCCGAGTATATAGGGACCGTTACAGCATGTTGTGCGCGAATACCGGAACCGTTACGAGGTTGACCGGGTTTGACCGGATTGACCGGGTTTATGGAGCTCGTGCCATAAATCTCTCAAAGAAGTTACTAAAGGTCGCGTGCGGGCTTGGCTCGCACGCGACAGGGCTTACTCTAGCCTCCAAACCACTAAGTCCCTACAAGTCCCGTGCGGTGGTATGCGAGGGCTCTGTCTCGCAGCCCCCACATGGATCAGCTCGGCTGGTGATCCAGTGTGTGTGGAGCACAATATGGTGTGCTGGATGGTTGCCACGTGGCCAAGATCTGTCAGCTCAGAAAGCACTATCTACATTAGCCCCCTTTCTGCGCGTGAAGACTCATAGCTGTATAGACTTCCATGCGCGGAAACCAACATACGCGTCGCCGCCACGCACCAATTCAAATACGGGTAAGTTCAGCCCCCGTGCGTGCCATTATGACCTAAAACCCCTAGAGTCGTGCCGTCTGGCCTTTAGGGTTTTAGGCGTGACGTCAGCTTGTCCTGTGATTGCGCGATTCGACGGTGACGGTTGCGATTCGACTACTGAAAGGACGCAACCCTTCATTGTTTTTGGATAAATACTTTGTATCCTCCATTGTTGCAAAGCATCACTTCTTTCTCTTAAAGTGAATGGTACCCGGAGATCTTCGAGAGCAGATTCAGATAATCAATCACCAGTTCAAAACTGCAAATCGACTTCTCCAACTGTGCATATCCAGGCAGGCTTCGCGAAAACAAGGTTGGCCTTGTTCAATTTCGATTTAAAATACCAGTGTATGCCTTGAACTGCGTTGAATCTGTGAACCCATAACATGTGATCTGTTGAAACTTGCGAAGAAGCCTCAAGCTTTAGACCCAGTTGCGGCTTAATCCTTGAATAATAAGGACTTTGGATAGGGCCATGAAATCCCTGATAATGCAACCCTCCAATTTCTGAAATTGATACCAGAAACTGTTCATCTTTCTTTCTATAGATCTTGAATCTCGAAATTCAAACTGAGTGTGGCATATTTCTCCCCCCTTTTTTTTCTTCCGCAGGAATGGCCAAAACAAAAGGAACCAAATCCATCAAGGAGGACGAGGAGATACCTGATCTTCCGCAAGCTCTGTGGCGAAAAGCCCCCTATCTAGATGGCAAAGATTTCTACCATGCGAGGGTTAAGGCAAAGAAGATGCCTGCTCCTGTCCCAAATGAGAGACTGCTAACACTGACTCCCCCGGTTAACTCAGCCTTGCTCGAGTTAATTGGCTCCGAGGATGTGGTTCGACTGGGAGTCGAAAATGGGTATTTCCCCTACACTGCGATTTCTACCCAGGCTTTTGTCCAGAAATTGGACTACATGGATGAGTGGATTGACCACGTGTTGACCAATCATGCTGCGACTCTTGATGAAGCCGGCATATACTTCGCTGTTCGTGCTATGAAGGGTGCTGCCGTGAAGCTGGACCAGTCCATGCCTCTAGACCTTCTTTCCCGTTACTCGCCTGCGACTCACACATTCCACTTTGCTGAGTTCGAGGCCGCCCCCACACTCGAGGACGTGCATATGCTGTACGATCTTTCTCCCATGGGTGATGTGGACCCTTTGAGTCCTTTGAGGACGGCTGCGGAGATTGCTCTATACACGCAGATGGAGGAATGCCTAGCAGAGGTAAAGAAAATCTCCACCCGGTGGACTACTACCAAAGCCCTTCCAAACTGGCAGTTGGTTGATACGTCTGCGAAGAACACCTGGAACAAATGGTTGCAGTACTTCTTTCGAGACTATGCGAACAGCAGCATCACTAAGAAGCTTCTGAGTGAGGACCCAGAGGCCAAGAATTACGTGGAGGGTAAAGGCTATCACTTGACCCTTTGTGCTTTCCTCTGTGCCTGGTTGTCGAGGTACTTAATTGACGGTCACCCGCATGATGGGGTCTTCTACCATGTTTTGCCGCTTGCTGTGAGGCTCGCCCTTGGCCAGAGAGTCGCACTCGGACCCTTGGTCTTGGGCACGTTGTACTATAGGCTTGATCAGCTGGTGCTGGCCATGAAAGAGTCGCGTGGCCGCCTCGATATACTGACTTTCGTCAACATTTCCTTCTTGACGATGTGGGTCTTCGAGCGATGGCCATCCTATGCTCCAACTGCTCTTAAACCCGACAAGTGGTGTCCCCCATGCGAGACGGAGGAGCGCAACAGTGGCAGAGCTGCGAGGTGGTTCGAAGCGAACAACACCAAGTGCGCTTGGAGCTTGATATGCGACAAACGGAAAGAGTTTACTGCCAGGCCCTATGCCACTCGTTGAGAACGTGCGATGGTTTCCAAAGCTGTACCCCTCTAAGGGTGTTGTCTTTTCAGAAGAGCTCCTCTTTGAAGAGGGATCGCACTTCCATGAGCGCTATCGCGAGTTCTTTTGCTGGTGTCTACGAGGTTCCCTTCCTGCTCTCGCAGAGCATATTCGTGAGCTCGCGCCTAGGTACGAGAGGATTACCGTGGATGTTGATCCCACTCGAGTTTCTCCCCAGTTCGGCTTCGATGCAGTGGCACCATCCATCTGGCCCCAGTCCATTATCAGAGGTTGCTATAAGCGCTTGCTAACAAAGGAGTGCAAGACAGTCTTCATGAACAATCTTCCCTTTGAGCAGCCTGCAGGCACCCGCGAGGGCGGTTGTTCCCAGAACTGGCTCGCATACTGGGTCGCCCAGCAAACGAGGATTGAGACGCAGTCGGCCGCTCAGCCAAGTAGAGCTCCCTTGATCAAGAGAAACTCTTTCCCGTTTCGCCCCAATTGCAGTCTGAGCGAGTCTGAGTATGGTTGCTACTCATTGCTGGATCATGAGAACCATTTGTGCCCTGACGTCATTTTGAAGGAAAAGATCGCCGTAGTTAAGAAGGGCGACACGCATGTCTTCAGATATAGCGAGGCATTTGCTAAGGTAAGCAATTTTTCGCGTGCGTTAAACTTCTTGATTTTCACATGCTGATGCTTTCATTCTGTACTATTTGCTGTAGTGTCATGTGCGGAGATTCGCATCTGGTGATCGCTCCAAGTCATTGGTTAACACAATTGTTGCCACTAGGAGGCAAAAGCAGTCGTTCCTGCTAGCATGGAGAATGGACCCTGAGGTCGAAAACAGGATTCGCGCAGTCATGAACGCTTTCGCTGACTCGCTGATAGACAATGCTCCGGCCTCGTCTCCTCCCAGAGATGATCCGTCCCCTCCAGGGACTGCGGCGCCGAGACCGAAGAGACCTAGGCAGCAGGGAATTACAATTTCTTCCCCTAGAAGTGCTCCAACTTCTCCTCCGGCGAGGTCCCTTTCTGTCAAGGATAAAGGCAAGGGTCGCATGCCCAGCAAAACGCGGAAGGAGCTCGCAGTTGAGACCTTCGTTCCATTCAACCAGGAGGAAGAAGAAGAGAGGCAGGGGCCCAGAGAAGGTGATGAAGAAGAAGAGAGAACTGTTGCGATACATGAGGAAGAATCAGGAGGTACCTCCGTCGCGTTTCTCTGCTCATTATCGTAATTCTTTTGCAGTTCTTTCTTAAACCAATCATTTCTTCGCAGATGATGATGATGATGATGAGACCATCGGTGGCCTTTTGGCCAAGAGACAAAAGAGAGATACCCATTCTGGCATTCCAGACGATCCCATAAGCGAGGACGTTCTTGCCGAGTCCCGCAAGACGGCCGCGGAAGCTGCTGAAAGGAGAAGGCAGCGGGAAGAGGAGGAGCTCGAGCGCGTGAGACAGCGGAGCCTCGAAGAGCAACATGTTGACGACTTAGTGCGTCCGACTGACGAGGAAGATGCGCTTCCCGAAGAAGTAGCTCCCCATGCGGAGGAGGAGGATGCGGTTCCAGAAGAGGATGCAGCAACCCTGGAGCAAGCTCAAGCAGACTTTGAAGAAATCGCCGGCGGCGATAAAGGTGAGATCTTCAATCTCGCAGTAACTTATAGAGATGTTATTGTGGGTGCGTTAAAGCATGGTGTGTCAAAGGCTGACATTCGCCGTTGGCTAGTAGACAAGTGCGGAGAACCTTCAGGTAATCATTTGAGCGATATGCAAGTACTAGACCTTAGAAACTTGAAATAGAATTATGACTGGTTTCCTCGCGTCCCAGGTCACGCTCATTTTAAGGACCTTCTTAGTGAGGACACGCTAATAGGGCATGGTTCCACGTCTTTAGTGTATGACGAAGACACTCCAATCCCACCTTCGCGTGGAGGTGCTTGCTCTTAGCTTTAGTAAAGATAGTAAAATAACTTATAATACGAGTTACCTCATACTATCGCATTTTGTATCGCAGGCAATGCTGAGGAACCTGCGCCGGAGCAAAGAAGTCAGCCTTCTGCGTCCTATGTTCCGATTCCGAGCTCCCATACCGAGAAGCCCGTCGCAGCTGCTGAATACGCAGGAGAGCCTCTTGAGGACATCATCGAACTTTCTGATGATGTTGAAGCTGACGCTGTGCTAATGGAGGAAGATGTCCATACTGGCGCTGAGGAAGTAAGAACAAATGCTGTTGATGCTTCCGCATCTGAGAGCGTCCCACGCCAAGCATCTTCGGTTGTCACTTCGCCTCCGGCGATGACTGAGTCGGCGGCACCTCTTTTTGCGTGGAGCTTTTGGGGCTCGCAGGTTGGGAATGCAGTCGCAGCTGGTGCGGCTTATACTCTTCCTTCTAACTATGAGGAGTTAGAGCTCGCAGCTGACAGGAGAGCCATGGAGCAAGGGCAGTCTTCAACCACTCCAGCAATGCGCATTCCTTCTCTTCGTGAGATTCTTGAAGGAACTGGTAAGTAGTGATTCGCTGTTTGTATCTCGCATTATTCGTTTGCGAATTTGATAGCATAACTTAGCTTTTAACATTGCTTTAGGTTTGAAGCAAACTGATGTGGACTGGCTAGTTCGGATGCGTCTCACCTACCCCCGATCGTTTGCAAGATCTCTGGAGATAGGGCCCTTTGACAGGAGGCTGTTTCTTACCGAAGCCATTTGGATTTTGGAGCAGCTGTCTGCGGCCACGCCAGCGACCATTTCTGTCCAGAGTGCTGAATTGCTTTGTGGCATGTGCCAAGATCTTATTACCAAAGTTCAAGGCAGACTGGGTTTCAGATTTCTTATGAAAAGAGTTACTCTGATTCGCGCAGCCGTAACTTTGAAGCTCGGCCACCAAAACCTCGCAGCTGAGAAGCAGAAGGTGGAGCAGCAAAAGCAAAAGGTTGACGAAGCTCTGAAGCTTTATCACGAGATGAATGCCAGGTGCGAGCAATTGAAGCAAGAAGTGGAGCAGGTAGAGAAGCTGAGCCATCAGTTCGCACCCAATGACTCCTTGATCAAGAACTTGCTTTGACTTTTTGTTTTTGAAAAATAGCAAGGAAATGGTTGGAACATTAATGTAATGTTTGAAACATTAATGTAATGTTGCTAGGGTTTCTCCCCCCCTTTTTTTAACAACAAGAATCAACTTGCCCGTTTTGCCCTTCTCGGGATTTGATAGGATATCTCTGTGCATATCCAATTATGACATCAGCAATTGATACTCTGCTTGATTTTCGCGCTAATTTCTCCGAAGATAAGCACGCTTTCGTTGGGAAGTCCATCCGAATCATGACTATCCGTCATTTATTAGGGTACGCAACTGAATCGTCGTAGCCTTTAGTAGGGTAATTGATCGTTACCGCTTTTCAAGGCGTAAGTGATTGACCTTACCCTCTTTTCAAATTCTGCTGACTCATCTTTGGCAACTGGAGAGTCTCCACAAGGTCTATATAAAACCTGTCTTTGCCATTTGGGTTCTTCATCCCAAAAATGTGCTCTGCCGTGGGTCCTTACGATTGTTGGCTTCAACGCTTGTTTTTCGTTGATTCATGGCAACTTCAAGTTGTGAATCCTGAGTTTGCGCTTTGTGCTATAGAAATAGTTTCCAAGATCCGCTTTATGAGGCTTATTGCTCTTAATAACCATCATAAAGAAGATGTAGATGATATCTCATGTGTGTTCGAATAATTTTCTTCGTGTATTATGTTTGCAGGTCATGTTTCCGGCCGCCTCCCGGTGAGGTGCAGCGCCGAAGTGACCGTGCTACCGTCTCGTAATGAACGGCGGAATTCTCCTCCAGCATCCCTAGAGGAGAACTTATTGCCCCCACGTTCGTGAGCTCAGGGTGGCGAACCGCTGCGTTCATCCCCGTCTACAAGGAGCCCTTGCCCTTTGGAGCTTCTGCTTGCCTGTTGATCGCCGGAACCGGTGGTTCCTCAGGCACATCTCATGGGATGTTGATCTAACAAGGGCCTTGTCAAATATTGGGATCTTGAACGTATGGCTTCATGTGGCTCTTTGGAGCAAGATCCCGCTTGCGACAGATGTTCGGTCGCAGATCTGTGTATCGCACGGACGGTGCTAGGACCGTTGGGCTCATCCTTTTCAGTCAGGATTCCCGCGGTGTGTCTATGCTGGCTTGTCAATTACTTTTCGAATGTATTGTAAGCCATGTTGGCTGTGTAGTTAGATTTGAGCTTTTTCGCTTGTAAGCTGCTATCTAGACAGATAAATTGTAAGTCTTTTCGACTCATAATGATAAATGGCTTTTGTATCATTTGCTGTGCTGTTGCAACAAAATACAATTTCGCATGCGTATCGGCATATTACGCCTTGCACAATGCTATATACAGGTTTCGCATTTGCTATCTGCCATATAAATTCGCAGATGTTTTATTTGATCGTTCGAGATCGTACTTGCGCAGTCGTGCCATCTTGGCAGATGGGCTTGTGATTTGCTTTCAGATGCAAGTGCTGGTGTTATCTCATCAGATATACTTTTGTGGATCACTTAAGATCATTTTACACAATATTGCTATTGCATTTGTAGAATGCCTCAATCGTCGCATATAGGCTTGGAAGATCAATTAAGATTACTTTTCGCATAAGTTGCTATCGCAGCAGATAGGCTTTAGTAGATCAATTAAGATCGTTTTTCGAATGAGTTGCTGTTTTAGCAGATAGGCTTTAGAAGATCAATTAAGATCGTTTTTCGCATGGGCTGCTATCGTGACAGATAGGCTTAAATGATCAATTATGATCGCATTTTGCATAGGCTGCAATCGTGACAGATAGGCTTAGATGATCAATTAAGATCGCATTTGCATAGGCTGCTATCATGACAGATAGGCTTAGATGATCAATTAAGATCGCATTTCGCATGAGTTGCTATCGTGACAGATAGGCTTAAATGATCAATTAAGATCGCATTTGCATAGGCTGCTATCGTGACAGATAGGCTTAGATGATCAATTAAGATCGCATTTCGCATGAGTTGCTATCGTGACAGATAGGCTTAAATGATCAATTAAGATCGCATTTGCATAGGCTGCTATCGTGACAGATAGGCTTAGATGATCAATTAAGATCGCATTTCGCATGAGTTGCTATCGTGACAGATAGGCTTAAATGATCAATTAAGATCGCATTTGCATAGGCTGCTATCGTGACAGATAGGCTTAGATGATCAATTAAGATCGCATTTGCATAGGCTGCTATCGTGACAGATAGTCTTAGATGATCGATTAAGATCGCATTTCGCATGAGCTGCTATCGTGATAGATAGGCTCAAATGATCAATTAAGATCGCATTTGTACAGATTGCTATTGTGGCGGATAACCCATTGTCAACAGTTATAATAAACTAAAATGAAGCAGAATTGACAATCCAGAAACATGAAGTTCTCATTTGGGAGAATTTTCTTATTATAGCGCTCTCATATGGGAGAGATGAGATTACAATCCTCTCATATGGGAGAGGAGATTGTGTAAATCGTAGCCATACAAGACATTAAGCGACGTTATAATAGAACGCATGAAATGAGAGAAGTCAGGGATAGTACTTCTTAATCCAGCGCATGTTGACTGAACTCGGGGTTGAGGTTGTTCCGTGCAACCTTCGTATGCTGCAGTAGCCACTGTCGAAGACTTCTGTGACTTCGAAGGGTCCTTCCCAATTAGCTGTGAACTTTGGGTGAGCTGCTTCTCGCATGCAGTGGTCAGATGCGCGCAGGACCAAGTCTCCAACTGCGAAATCTCGTCGCTGGACCGTCTTATTATAAGCGCGAGCAATCCTTTCTTGATATCGCTTGTTGGACCTTTTGGCTTGTTCTCGCTTTTCCTCCAGCAAGACTAAGTCATGATCACGTTGATTTTCGTAGAGTGCGTGGAAGGATAATCTTGCCGAATTGATTCTCACCTCCGCAGGTACCACGGCTTCGGCCCCATAGCATAGTAGGAATGGTGAGGCCCCCGTGGGTGTCCTTGGAGAAGTCCGGTAGGCCCATAGAGCTATGATTAGGGAATTAGCCCACTTCTTGTGGTCATCTTCGACCATCTTGCTCAACATTCTCAACAACGTTTTGTTGGTCGCTTCAGCTTGCCCGTTCCCCTTCGGGTAGTAGGGGGTGGAACATATTTTCCTGATATTCTACTCCGCTAGCTTCGCAGCTACCTGGCGATTAACAAAGGGAGTACCGTTATCTGAACGAATGGTGTTTGGAATTCCGAACCTGCATATGATGCTTTCCTGGATGAAGTTGACCACAGCTAGCGCATTTGCCGTCTTCAGTGGTATTGCTTCCACCCATTTGGTGAATAGCTCGGTTGCGGTGAGAAAAAAATGATTCCCGTGTGACGTTGGTCGGATGGGACCGATGAAGTCCAGAGCCCATGTGTGAAATGGCCATGGTGTTCCTAATGCATGTAGATCCACGGCGGGAGCGTGCACTAGGTTTCCTTTGAATTGGCACTCCTGGCAGCGTCGCACTTTAGTCCTGCAATCAGCCTCCATCGTGGGCCAGAAGTATCCGATTGAGAGGAGCTGTCTGCATAATTTCGCACCTCCTTGGTGTTCCGCCTGATGGGAAAGGTCCATGACTTCTTGTGCTTCTTTGCCGTCTAGACATCGCAGCAAGTTGCCTTCGTGGCCTCTTCGCCAAAGCAGGTTTTCTTGTACTACGTATCGAGATGCTTTGCTCTTCAATTTCTCGGCTTCTTTTCTCGATTTGGGCACGGTGCCCTGAGTGAGAAAATCAAAGAGTGGCTTCCTCCAATCCGTGTCATCATCAGTTAGAGCAATGAGTAGAGAATCTTTGATTAGTGCACAACTTTCGCACTTCCCTTGTATGAGGGCGGCGGCTGTTGACATGTCTGGCCAATGAATGCCATATCTCTGAGCCTTCCGGTAGATTGACACCTCACTTTCTCCGCAAGCATGTTGGTGAATCTTTTCTAACAACAGCTGTCCCTCTTGCTCGGAAACACATCGCATGAGTATTCCACCAGGGCCCTTGTAGTAAAGGGTGTTGTCATGTATGCAGTACCCCTTTGTGAGTGTCCAGCTTTCACTGCTTGTGCCTTCCGCAATAGCTTGTAGGATTGCTTTTCTCCAGTCCGTGTCATCCATGTGTACGTCGTCGCATGCATCTTCTGTCAATGCTAACGATGTTCGCACTTCGATGGAGATCCTTGCGGGACATTTGTCTGTGCTGACTTTAGATCCCAAGGTTGCCAAAGCGTCTGCATGCCTGTTGTCTGCTCGAGGCTTGTGCTCGTACCTCACATCGCAGAATTGCTGTACCAGCTTTTGTACTAGAGTCCGGTAAGACAGAAGGTTAATCTCCTTCAAACCGTACTCGCCCGAGGCTTGCTTGACGATCAACTTGGAGTCTCCCATGACCGTGAGGTTGCTTACTTCCAAGGCCTTTGCTGCGCGCAGTCCCGCTATGAGGGCTTCATATTCTGCCTCGTTGTTGGTGACTGCAAAGTCGAGCTTTGCGGACGTCTGTATGACCTCCCCATCTGGTTTGGTCAGGACTATCCCAATGCCTCCGCATTTTCTTGTTGACGAACCGTCAAAATGGAGCGTCCAATAGGGCACGTCGATTTCATAAATTTCGGGTCCCTCGAGCTCTTCTTCGATTACGGGTTCATGGCTGTTGTCGGGGAACTGTGCCAACAGATCCGCTACCGCCTGCGACTTGATCGCTCGCGGTCGTACGCATGTGATATCGTATTGAGAGATGGTCATGTACCATTTCGCCAATCTTCCCCCAGGGGTAGTGTGGGTTAACAGATATCGTATGGGATCACTCTTGGTGACCACTACCACTTTGTGTGACGCAAAGTAGTGTTTCAAGTTCTCTATTACGAAGAACAAAGCAAGGCGATTACGTTCGATGTCTGTGTACCTTGATTCGGCGGGCTGCACGATGCGAGAGATGTAGTAGATAGGCCTTTCCTGGCCTTCGTACTCCTGAGCCAAGAGTGCTCCTATGGACCTCCTCGTTGACATCAGATATAGCAGAAGCGGTGATCCCAGTTGAGGTGCGATCATTATTTTCGAAGACGTCAGCAGATCCTTCAGCTTTTCGAATGCAGCTTCGTGTTCCGGAGCCCAGCTGTATACGGCATCTTTCTTGAGAAGGGCACTAAAACAGCAAGTGATTTCAGCAATCGCTGGGATGAATCTCCGCAGATAGGATAGCTTTCCTAGAAATGTCTTCAAGGCACTCTGGTTATGGGGCGGCGTCATGCCGGTTATGGCTGATACTTTCGCAGGGTCAGGCTCGATTCCTTGGCGATGAACTACGCATCCCAAGAACTTCCCTGATGTTACCCCAAATGCGCATTTCATGGGATTCATCTTTAGTTGAAAGCGTCCGCATCTATTGAACACCTGCCGTAGATCTGCGAGGTGATCTGTTTCGTGCTTGGATTTAACCACCAGGTCATCCACATAGAATTCAACTTCTTTGTGCATCATGTCGTGGAATAGGGCCATCATGGCCCGCTGATAGGTCGCGCCTGCGTTTTTGAGACCGAACGGCATCACCGTGTAGTTGAATACCCCCACCGGAGTGATGAATGCAGTTTTCCGCGCGTCTTCAGGGTCCATCTTGATCTGGTTGTACCCGCTGAAGCCGTCCATGAAGCTGAACATGCGGTGGCCTGCTGTTGAATCGATAAGCAAATCGATGTTGGGCAGTGGAAAATCGTCCTTTGGGCAGAAGCGATTGAGATCCCGGAAGTCCACACAGATGCGAAGCTGTCCGTTCTTCTTTACTAATGGCACGATGTTGGCCAGCCATGTGGGATGATGATTTGGCTCTATGAACTTGGCGTCCAGGAGTTTAACAATCTCCTGCTTGATCTTCACGTTAAGCTCCGGCCTGAAGCTTCTTGTGCTCTGCTTTACCGGTTTAGACCCTGGGATAATGTCTAAACGGTGCATAGTGATGCTTGTATCCAGTCCTGGCATCTCGTCATACTCCCATGCGAACACATCCTTGTATTCGGTTAGGAGCTGTAGCAGTCCTTGCTCCTCCTCGCTTGTGAGGTCCGCACTTAGAAAGACTGGTCTCTTCTTTTCCTCGTTCGGGCTGAGGAACACTTCTTTTAGCTCTTGCTTTTGTGGTCTGGGCCTATCTTCCATGCATTCAGGTGCCTCTTTGAGCTTCTCATCCGGAGTGCCTTGCATTGGCTTTTCCGTTAGCGCGATCTGCTCGACTTGATTGATTTGCTCAGGGATATCCCCATGCCCGTGTGAGGACATCCCCGCGCACCTTCATATGCGATAGCACTTCTTCCCATTGGCGTAGAAGCTCTCTATCTCCTTGCCTTCGGGGTCATGCTTTGCAATTCGCTTCAGAGTGTACACGTTCTTTCGATGATACGCGATACGCGGCGCCTCTTCGCGTGTAGGCGGCTTTTCTTTGGCATCTTTCCTTGTCACCATTACTCCCGCAGGTGACTGGTCCTTGATGTCCTCCCAGAGAGGCAAAGGAGTAGGGTTGAATGGTCCCGGTGTTTGCTCGTCCCCCATCTCGGTGAACCACACTGCCTCGCTAAGATGTGCTTCATCCAAGTTGAATGGGTTCGTTGAAGCCGGTATCTCGACTATTCTGTCGTTCCAGATAGCCTTCATAACCTGGTGAGCCGTTGAAGGAACCGCGTCGAAGCGATGAATCCAGGCTCGACCTATGATCATGTGATACGTGGTGTTTGCGTCTATGACATAGAACTTTGCTGAGCACTTGATTTTGCCAATCTGAACACCCAGGCGGATCCATCCGATCGTCATTCTAGAGTCGCTTCCGAATCCCATCAGCGGAGATGGACGCCTGACGACCTTGTGCTCGGGGATCCCTGCTAGCTTCAGTGTGTGGAGCGAAACGACGTTAACCGCCGCTCCTCCATCGACGAATGCTCGTTTGAACTCGACGCCATTGATGATGGCCGTCACGTACAGAGGCCTCTGGTGGCTCGCATCTGTCTTCTTGTCGCTGGCAGAAAAGGTCATAATCTTTTCTGTAGAGCGAGACGCCCTGATGACTTTCCCGTTGGAAACTACAAGATCCTCCTCGTAGTCCTCCGCTATCCTCAAGATTGCTTTCGTCATATCTGTCCGGCACTTCTCGGAGAAGTTCATCTCGTCGAAGAATCTGCTAAAGCCGTGCGACCCCTTCATCCGATCGGCACGCTCGTCTTCTGTGTCCATACTGTAGTCCTCGTCATCATGGACCTCGGCGATGATGGGTAGACCATCCTCTGCGACTTCTTCCAAGTCGACGATCGAGATCATGGCAACCTCTTTGCCTTTGGAGTCTTGCTCCGCATGGGCAGGAAGTGGATTGTTGCGCACATCCTTCCTGTGATCGCTGACGATCAGCTCACCGTTCTTCATCTTCTGGTCGAATGTAAACCTGAGCTTTTTACATTCCGCTGTGGGGTGCATGACCTTGCCGTGGTACTCGCACCACTTAGGGTCCCTTACCATCTCCTTGGAGGGTATCTTCTCCAGCGGCGGTAGGACACCGTCCTTGCGCCACTGCCTGCAGAGGTCGCTTGCCTCCTCTACCGAGCATGGCAGAGGTGGTACATCGAAGTTCACAACCTTCGCTTGCTTCTGGGGTGAGACGGTATTGACCTCAGCTTCACGTCCCCTCTTGTAACTGAATCTCCCGATCTTGTAGGTGGTGCCGCTCGAAGATCGTTCCGGAGCGTTCTTCTTTTTCTGCCTCTCGACTATAGGCTCGATGTTCTTCGTGCATTCAATTAGATTTGAAAACGTAGGTGTTTGCAAATTGATGAGCATACCTTTGTATTCGTCTCGCATGCACTGCAGGCATATCTCTACGAGCCGGCTCTCGAGCATTGGATCTTTGCATTCCAAGGACTTCGCCCTGAATTTCTTGATGAAAGTGATCCCATCCTCCTCGCACTTCTGGTACATCCGCGAGAGATGGATCATCGTCACCTTTTCTTCCATATGGAAGAACTTGGTGTAGAACTTCTGGACCATGTCGTCCCAAGTCTTCACGGATCCGGCTTCCAATGTTCGGTATCACTTGTACGCTACATTCCCCAAAGATTTTGGGAACTCTCGCATCAGCAGTTTGGGATCAGCTCCGTATGGCCCCATGACATCAATGAAACGCATGACGTGCTCATGAGCGTTCCCGTTGACATCCTCGAACTTGTCCCATTTAGGAGCCTTATACCCGCCGGGTTAGGCATGAGATAGATCTCCCGCGGGATGGGTGGATCGTTGTCTAGCTTCGGGATAATGGTATCCGCGAATGACTGGTGAGCCAGAATAGTGTCCATGCGCTTCTGCAGAGACGTCATGCATTCTGGAATGCTTCCCTCGGTAGCAGGAGGAGGGGTTGCCGCAGGCGGAGGCGACACGTATGCCGCCGAAGGATTGGGGACATATTGGCTGCTCGCATTGCCCCAGATCGCCGTTGGAGGAGTCAAGGGGTATTGCAAAGCCGGATTGGATGCCAAAGCCGAAGGTTGAGGAGCGTGAGCAGTGAGAGGCAACATCTGAGCTGTTGACCCCTGAATCGAAGGCAGCTGCGTAGTCGCCGGCGGAGTTTGCAGGTTAGGGTTGGGAGGTGTGGTGGACACTCCCAATCCTGGAGCGGTAGGGCCTCCTCCTCCTTGAGAGACGGTGGTGGCTGTTGAAGGATTTGGTGCAAGGGTGCCCAGAACGGCCAAGATCCGTTCTAGTTGCGCAGACTGAGCTTTGAGAGCTTTCGCCTGACCTTGGACGGTGGCATCCAAGGATTCTAACGTCGGTGCCTCGCTGGGGGTCGCGGGAGTACGGCGGGTCTCCTCTCCCGAGGCAGTTTCGGTGGAAGGTGATCTGTTGCTAACATCATCCTCCTGAGACATGGTTGCTTTTGCTGGTAAGTTCACGTCGGGTTCACCAAAATGTGCACAAGAGATTCCGGCGGGGAGACCTCCGTGTACACCGTATGTAGAGGATCAGGGATCGCACAGGAAGAGTGGGGTTGTGTGTAGGGAGAGAGTAAGGCAGTAGTAATGTCTGAGAGAGAGACAGGGATTCGGCAGAGCTTCCGCGTATGGCTAGTGCGTCCTCCTTTGTATGGAAAGGGTAACGTCCTATATATAGCAGAGAACGTGACCGTTGTAATGTGGTTAATGCGCCCATTAATGGCGGCTTAATTAGCTTAACCATAACGGCACGTTCGTCCGAGTATATAGGGACCGTTACAGCACGTTGTGCGCGAATACCGGAACCGTTACGAGGTTGACCGGGTTTGACCGGATTGACCGGGTTTATGGAGCTCGTGCCATAAATCTCTCAAAGCAGTTACTAAAGGTTGCGTGCGGGCTTGGCTCGCACGCGACAGGGCTTACTCTAGCCTCCAAACCACTAAGTCCCTACAAGTCCCGTGCGGTGGTATGCGAGGGCTCTGTCTCGCAGCCCCCACATGGATCAGCTCGGCTGGTGATCCAGTGTGTGTGGAGCACAATATGGTGTGCTGGATGGTTGCCACGTGGCCAAGATCTGTCAGCTCAGAAAGCACTATCTACACCTTCAGGTGCGATAGCGTCAGCAGCGTTCGTTCCTGTTTCCTCAGCACCGGCATGGGCATCTTCCTCCATCAACACGGTGTCAGCTTCGGCCTCATCAGAAAGTTCAATGACGTCCTCAAAAGGCTCTCCTGCATATTCAGCAACTGCGACGGGCTTCTCGGTATGAGAACTCGGCACTGGGACATAGGATGCAGAAGGTTGACTCCTTTGTTCCAACATGGCTTCATCAGCGTTGCCTGCGATACAAGATACGATGACGTGAGGTAACTTGTATTGCATAATATTTTATTAACTTTGGTAAGCTAAGAGCGAGCACCTCCACGCGAAGGTGGGATCGCAACACCCTCGTCATATGCTAAGGATGTGGAACCTTGCCCTATTAATGTATCTTCGTTAAGCATGTCTTTAAGGTGGGCGTGACCTGGGGCGCGAAGAAACCAGTCATGATTATGTTTAGGTTGCTAAGCCTAGTTCACACATGTCGCTCAAATGATTACCTGAAGGTTCACCACATTTGCCTACTAGCCAGCGGCGAATGTCAGCTTTTGACACGCCGTGCTTTAGCGCACCGACAATAACATCTCGGTAAGTTACTGCGAGATTAAAAATCTCACCTTCATTACCGCCTGCGATTTCTTCGAAGTCCGCTTGGGGCTTGATCTAGGGCTGGTGCATCTTCTTCTGGAGCCGCATCCTCCTCGTCAACTTGACGATCCACCTCTTCTGGAAGCACATCTTCCTCATCAATTGGACGCACCAGGTCGTCGACGTGTTGTTCTTCTAGGTTCCTTTGCTTCACGCGTTCGAGTTCCTATTCTTCTCGCTTTCTTCTTCTTTCAGCAGCCTCTGTAGCTGTTCTTCTGGACTCGGCAAGGATGTCCTCGCTTATGGGTTCGTCAGAAACACTAGAATGAGAACCCCTCTTCTGCTTCTTGGCCAAAAGGCCACTGATGGTCTCATCGTCATCATCTGCTAAGAAACAATGCGTTCAGATAAGATTGCAAAAGAGTTAAGATAATGAGAAGAGAAGTACGATTGAGATACCTCCTGACTCTTCCTCTTGTATCTCATCTCTCTCTCTGTCTCTGACATCTTCAGTTCTTTCCTCTTCTCATCTCCTTCTCTTGTCTCTCTTCTCTCCTCTTCTTCCTCATGGCCAAACGGAACAAAGGTCTCCACTGCGAGCTCCTTCCGCGCTTTACTGGTCATGCGACCTTTACCTTTATCCCTGGCAGTAAGGGATCTCGCAGGAGGGGAAGCTGGAGCGCTCCTAGGGGAAGAGATTGTGATTCCTCTTTGCCTGGGCCTCTTCGCTCTCGGAGCAGCAGTCGCTGGAGGAGATGGATCATTCCTGGGAGGAGACAAGGCTGGAGTATTGTCTATCAGCGAATCAGCAAAAACATTCATGATCTCGCGAATTTTGGTCTCAACAGCGGGATCCATCTTCGATGCCAGCCGAACTGGTTGTCCTCGCCTTCTTGCAGTAACAATGGTGGTGACCAGCGATTTGGAACGCTCACCAGAGGCAAACCTCCTCACATGGCACTGCAGCAGGAAACGAAGCAGGAAGTTTTCAATATATATGGAATAAAGGAACTTCGCACATGCAGAAAGAAAAAAAAAGAGAAAAATTGCTTACCTTAGCAAAAGTTTCGCTATCTGATGACATGCGAATCACCTCTCCTAACTGCAGCTATCTTTTCATCGAGAATGGTGGAGGGACAGAGGTGATTCTCGCGATCCAGCAACGAATAGCAGCCATATTCAGACTCGTCCAGGCTACAGTTGGGACGAAAAGGGAAAGAATTCCTTTTGATCACAGGAGCTCTGCTTGGCTGAGGGGCTGACTGCGTCTCAAACCTTGTCTGCTGGGCATTCCAATAAGCGATCCAGTTTCTGGAATAGCCACCTTCGCGGTTACCTGGAGGTTGCTCGAAGGGAAGATTGCTCCTCAAGATTGTTTTACACTCCCTAGACAATAACCGCTTGTAGCAGCCTCTTATGATAGACTGCGGCCAGATTGAGGGTGCCACTGCATCGAAGCCAAACTGGGGAGAAACGCGAATGGGATCAACGCCCACGGTGATTCTCTCGTACCTAGGTGCGAGCTCAC
Organism: Linanthus parryae; assembly: GCA_023055425.1. Classification (NCBI taxonomy): domain Eukaryota; kingdom Viridiplantae; phylum Streptophyta; class Magnoliopsida; order Ericales; family Polemoniaceae; genus Linanthus; species Linanthus parryae. Next base: position 4,255,397 of record JALGPY010000015.1, read on the forward strand.
GAACATGCTCTGCAAGAGCAGGAAGAGAACCTCTCAGACACCAGCAAAAGAATTCGCGGTAGCGCTCGTGGAAATGCTCCCCACCCTCGAAAATGAGCTCTTTTGAGAAAGCAACAGCTTTAGGGATAGAGTTTTGGGAACCATCGCACATTCTCGACGCGCGTGGCATAAGGCCTGGCTATAAACTCTTCCCGATTGTCGCATATCAGGCTCCAAACGCACTTGGGAAAGTTAGTTCCAAACCACATCGCAGCTCTGCCGCTATTACGCTCCTCCTCCGTACCTGGAGAACACCATTTGCTGGGCTTAGAAGGGACTGGGGCATAAGAGGGCCATCGCTCGAAGACCCACATTGTCAAGAAAGCAATGTTAATGTAAGTCAGTACGTCGAGGCGACCACGCGATTCCTTCATTGCCACAACCAGCTGATCCAACCTGTGGTACAGTGTGCCCAAGACTAAGGGTCCAAGTGCGACTTTCTGGCCAAGGGCCAATTTCACAGCAAGAGGCAGAACATGATAGAAGACCCCATCATGCGGGTGACCATCGATTAGATACCTCGACAACCAGGCATAGAGGAAGGCGCATAGGGTCAAGTGATAACCCTTGCCATTCACATAGTTTTTAGCCTTCGGGTTTTGGCTCAGAAGCTTCTTGGTGATACTGCTGTTCGCATAATGACGGAAAAAGTATTGCACCCACTTGTTCCAAGTGTTCTTCGCAGATGTGTCAACCAACTGCCAGTCAGGAAGGACTTCTATAGGATTCCACCGGGTGGAAATTTTCTTCACTTCTGAAAAGCACTACTCCATCTGCTTGTACAAAGCGATCTCCGCATCCGTTCTCAAGGGACTCAAAGGATCCACTTCGCCCACGGGAGACAGATCATACAGCATGTGCACATCTTCAAGCGTGGGAGCAGCCTCAAACTCAGCAAAATGGAATGTGTGAGTCGCAGGCGAGTAACGAGAAAGAAGGTTTAGAAGCATGGAATGGTCCAGCTTCACGGCAGCACCCTTCATAGCACGAACTGCGAAGTATATTCCGGCATCGTTTAAAGTCACGGCATGATTGGTCAACACATGGTCAATCCACTCATCCATGAAGTCCAATTTCTGAACAAATGCTTGAGTGGAAATCAAAGTGTATGGGAAGTACCCATTTTCGACTCCCAATCGAACCACATCTTCGGAATCGATCAATTCAAGCAGCGCCGAGTTAACTGGAGGGGCTAAGGTTTGCAATTCTTCACCAGGGACAGCGATTGGCAGTTTCTTCGCCTTAACCCTAGCATGATAAAAGTCTTTGCCACCCAGATAGGGGGCTTTTCGCCATAAAGCCCGGGGAAGATCAGGTATTTCTTCGACCTCCTTAATGGGTTTGGTTCCTTTGGTCTTTGCCATTCCTGCGGAAAAGAAAGAAAAAAGGGGGGAGAAATACACATACTTTAGTTCGAATTTCAAGATTCAAAGCGTACGAGGATTTATTGGAAGAAAGATGAACAGTCTAGTGGCAATGTTAAAATTTAGAGATTGGAATCGTTTGCATTATCAGGGATCTCAGAAGCCCTACATTCAAGATCCTTATCATCTGGTGATTAAATCAAAATTGGATTCAAAGAGCAAGATCTCCTTCATAGTTTTCAGTGGATAAAATATTTCAGAAAGTTATGGGTTTGCAGATCCAACGCAGCTCAAAGCATATATCAGTATATTAAACAAAATCGAACAAGGCCAACCTTGTTTTGGTAAAGCTTGCTTGGATGCGCACAGTTGAAGAAGACGATTGACAAGAAAGAACTGATGATTGATGATCTGAATTTGCTCTTGAAGGCTTCCGGGTATCCTTCACTTTAGGAGAAGGAAGTGATGCTTTGAAACAATGGAGAGTACAGAGTATTTATCCAAAAACAATGAAGGGTTGCGTCCTTTCAGTAGTCGAATCGCAACCCTCACCGTCGAATCGCGCAATCACAGGACAAGCTGACGTCACGCCTAAAACCCTAAAAGGCCAGACGACACGACTCTAGGGGTTTAGGTCATAATGGCACGCACAGGGGCTGAACCTGCACATATTTGAATTGGTGCGTGGCGGCGACGCGTATGTTGGTTCCTGCGCATGGAAGCCTATCCGGCTATGAGTCTTCACGCGCAGAAAGGGGGCTAATGTAGATAGTGCTTTCTGAGCAGACAGATCTTGGCCACGTGGCAATCATCCAGCACACCATATTGTGCTCCACACACACCGGATCACCAGCCGTGCTGATCCACGTGGGGGCTGCGAGACAGGGCCCTCGCATACCACCGCACGGGACTTGTAGGGACTTAGTGGTCTGGAGGCTAGAGTAAGTCCTGTCGCGTGCGAGCAAGGCTCGCGCGCGACCTTTAGTAACTACTTTTGAGAGATTTATGACACGAGCTCCATAAACCCGGTCAACCCGGTCAAACCCGGTCAACCCCATAACGGTTCCGGTATACGCGGATAACGTGCTGTAACGGTCCTTGTATACGCGGACGAACGTGCCGTTGTGGTTAAGCTAATTAAGCCGCCATTGATGGGCGCATTAACCACACTAAAACGGTCACATTCTCCGTAATATATAGGACGTTAACCCTTCCATACAAGGGAGACACACCAGACATACGCGGAAGCTCTGTCAAACCCCTGTCTTACTCTCAGACATTACTACTGCCTTACTCTCTCCCTACACACAACCCAACACCTCCTGTGCCATTTTCTATTCTTTGCCTTTGGTGTACACGAAGTTCTCTCTGCAGGATTCTCTTGTGCACATTAGTTAAACCATGTTGTTTTATAGAATAGATTATTTGTTTTTTGTTTTTTTCTTTAGGGTAAAACCACTTTCAAAGATTATAGAGAACAATCGATTACATCCAAAATGAGTTCGGCTCTTGGCCACTCGTTTATAACAATTATCCATTGTTCCGAATAGCTCAATTTTCCTAGCTCTTGTTGCAATAACGTTTTGCTACATGGTTAGAAAGTCGTGGAGTCCATCTAATTTATAGCTATGGAAGTTGTTCTGCATGTCAATGTCTTCATCAATATTTTCTGTCACTCTTGAGAGATCTCACGTTCCTTCACCATCGATGCACTTTCTCACATCATCTAGTAAGCTTTTGGCATCTCCCTCGATAATTAGGCGACCAACCCCTACCTATTTGGCCAGCTGCACGCCTTCCCCAAGGGCTGCTGCTTCTGTGCTCCTTGCGCCATTACTGATAGGCCCGGCTAAGGACCGTACTAGCATGCACAATCCTCTGATGTCCCGAATTATGGCGCCTCCTCCTGCTTCCACGGTCTCTGTTTGAAAGCCCTGTCAAAATTCAATTTGTGACAATCCGTGCTCGGAGGCTCCCATTTAAGGTCCCTTTGTTGCGTAACTTGAACTAATCATCTTTCTTGCTTAATTGTTTGCATCTCGTTATTCTTGCTTCAATATGTTGAATCAATTGTTCGTCATTTTTACATCTATCTCTGAAAATAATTGTGCTTGGAAGATTTCAAAGCTCCCACAGAAAAAGGCAAAAGTGGCTTTGTCCTCCCCATGAAGAGTACACACCATATTTATCAACCAAAGATTAAAGTAGTGACTTACTTGTAGATGAAGAGATTTAAAGCGCCAAACTTTCTCCACATCCTTAGTGCCACATTACATTGTGGAATATGTGGCATTCTATCTCCTCCAAAGTACTACACAAAGGGCAGAAGTTTTGAACTAAAACTTGTATTTGGATTAGGTTGCACGTGGTAGGCAATACTTCATAGAAACACCTATGAAGTATTGTTCACTATATAGGACATTTGCTTTTGAAGTGCCAAACTAACCGATCTGGCCGAGGAGTTACTGGAAGATGCATGTCCACGTCACAATAAACATCCCACAACTTATTCAGAAGCATAACAATATTCCATGAACCAAGCGATGAAATAAAATCACAATCCCGATGGGGTGGCCTATGTATCGGGGTGATAATTTTGAAGTTGTGGTGCTGCGGAATGCACGGGTCCGAAACAAAAGCGGTTTGCCCATATCCAATATTCCATCTCACTCCCTTTCAACTACATCACATCGATGTAGAATACTTGTCCAGGCATAGGAAGGTGAATGTCCCGTATGCGCCTCCCATATTTGAGATTTGGGAAATATTTTGCTTTGATTACTTTTTGGTGGGGTGCGCCTGGCCCTAGCAGTAGTGCAATGCATGGGCGAGACTTGAAGAGCTCCAGTAGCAAGCTACTGTAGTGAGCCCGACTCACAAGAGATTCAGGATTCTTGATTATACGCCAAGTTTGCTTTGCTAGCATTGATTGATTGGAGATCTTCGTATCTTTGAATTATAGCCCGCCTTGTTTTCTTGAACGTTGAATTCTCTCCCAAGCTATCCAGCAAATGCCCCGCTATTTGTCCTGTTTAGACCACTTGAATTCATGAATTAAGGATTCCATTTTGTCACAAATCCCATGTGGAAGCTTGAAACAGCTCAGCGCATTATTCAGTAATGCCTGGACCACTGCTTTGACAAGAACCTTATTTCCGTCCACTCAGAGCGTCTTTTCCTTCCATCTCTTCAGGTTGCTCCCAAACTTATCAATTAGATAGTTGAACGTGATAGATTTGTTGCGGCCCAATTTTGTAGGAAGCCTAGGTACTTATCGTGCTGTTCAACTTCATTGACGCACGTGGCCTCAAGGAGTAAGGCTCTGACATCGGCAGGAAAACCTGAAGAGAAAACAATAGCATATTTGTCTAGGTCGACTTGTTGCCTTGATGCTTTCCCATAATCTATATAATAAGATGGTGGGGGGTTGTGGGACCCACACATTTTAAAAGACATTTTGTGAAGACATTTTTGGGAGACATTTTCAAGCATTGGATTAGTGTGAGATATCTACAACCGTTGGACTGGAGCAGCCACATTGATTTCAAAGACTGCCTCCCTGACTTCTCCTTCCCCTTCGTCAATTGCTTAGCTCTACCACCATCATCTCCTTCTTCATTTTCCACCGTCCGACGCTTTTTCTCTGCTCTCTATTCTATCAATCTCAGGTATGAACAGGGAAGCACGAATGGTCTCTTCCTCTTCTACGGTTGCCGCAGTCCAACATTGTCGCCCCCTCTCTGCTCAGGTTCTCATTCTTCGTCCCACCCACACTGCTTCTTCGAATTTTCTCTCTCTTGATCTCTGATTTCTATCAACCGAGAAAAGGAACTATGGCTGCAGATGGTGGTTGCCTCCTCCTTCTGCTTCGCTCCATCCCTTTGTATGAATTAAGGATTTTTTAGTATAATTCTAATTGTGGATTTGGTTTTAGATTTGTAGCTTTGGATTTGTTGGTATGAATCATAGTAACGGAAGCAGCAATAATAATTGTAGAGATTTTGCAATTGTTGAGTACTTTTAATATTTTGCCTAGCTATTTTGAACATTTGTCCCTTTCGATTATCTCTTATGTGTGGTCAAAAATTGAATGATTTGTAGGAGTTTGTGCTCTGCACATGGATTTTTTTGCCCTTATGTTTTCTGATTGATTGTGTGAGAATACTGTACGAGTCTTTACATTCATGCTCTCGCAATTTCTAAACCAAATCTTTGATTAAACGCCCTAGAAAGTGCTTGCTAGGGAAGCTTTGATTGTAGCTTCAACAGAGCTAATGTTCAGCGGTAAAAATTGAAGGTCATTGCGAGTTTCTCCGTTTAAGTTTTTTAGATATTGATTTACCGAGTCATTTTTTTATGCGTCGGTAGCTATCATATGACTCTCTGTCTTAAGGTTACATGTTAGTGTTATTATTGAGAACTTCAATGCACAACCATATTTCTCACCAACTGCATTTGTTGTAGTCTTTTGATTTTATTCTTCCCTAACCAACAGCGGGGAAGAAGTTGTTATGGTATACTCCATTCATGCTATCTCTTATTTTACTCAGCTTTTTTTTTTTTTTTTTTTTTTTTTTTTTTTTATTATTTTAGCGATGATGACAACCATGCTATTCTTTCACAGGTGTACCTCTCCCTGAACCAACAGTATAAAGTGGGATATTCTCTGCTTCTCAGCAAGTCAGCCTCTCCTTCACCGGGTTAATAATCCGTCTCCCCTAACCACAAAGCTCTTGATATGAAATATTACCCCTTTTGTTGGGCTGGGGGGGGGGTTGTGATCTGTGTCTTCGATTTTTTTCTTCCCCGTAAACCCGCGGTTTAGATTGTTACATTTTGGTTTAACATGTTCTACTTTCTTTTTTCTAGCCATGGAAGGTTGTTGGTACACTCCCTTTTGATCCCAATGCGTATGTTTGTTTTTGAGTTTATACAGTTGTTGTAGGAAACATCCATTGCTCAAAGCCTCCAATTGAGTTGCTTGCGTACATAATTTCCCTCTTCACAATAAAGGCTGATTGTTGAGGTATGTATTTGAAGCATATAATTTGTGATAATTTTTGTAACATTTTCTTGATGTGGAAGTTATTTCAAATTGCTTTGGGAATATTTGAATCAATCAACCAAGAATTATGTACTCAATAAACCCACAATTGTATATCCATGAATAAAATATTGGAATTCTGTTCACTTAGGCTTGCCTTAGTCTGGGTATCTCACAGGAAAAGTAAAAATATAGGTGGTAACTTCCTAAGGACATATGACACATTCAACTCATGGGAATTGTCAAGTCATTTCCCTAGTTTGTGCATATTTGAGAGAATATTCACTATCCCCCACCAAACACCATACAGTCTACTCTGCCTAAGTCACAAGAAACGTTTATAGCTTTTTTTATTTGCAGAATTTAAATGTTTGAGCAGTTAAATTTTTATTTCCTTTACTTAATTGGATTAAATCTAGCTTAACAATTTGAAAGTGTGTAATGTAGACTAAATACATGACCTAAATACTCTAGAAGGAGGGGGGGGGGGTTGAATAGAGTATGAAAACTTTTTGCAAAACTCAAAGTTTAACAGAATAACTTTGTGTGAAACTCAAATCTCAAGGCCTTGAGATTTTAGGAAATTGTCTGAAACTTTCAAAGGCAAAATAGAAAGCTTCAAGGCCTTGAAATATAATCAATTCTAAACAGCTTTTGAACCCTAGTTTGATTTGAGTTGTGTGCTGCAAATAATAATCAAACTGTAAAGTAAAGAACACAAAGCAATTTACAAGTTCAGTCCCAATGGACCTAATCTTTGCCTGAGGGATCTAATCCCACAAGGATTAGGCAAACACTTCTTATTACTCACACAGAAACAACCCTAGATCTTCAAGCCTAAGTGATTTCCCTTACACCTATACAGCTTGTGGTTCCAAACCTATCTAGTTCCAGCTACTAACTGTTGAGCTAACAAGAACCTCTTGTTGTTCACTTGAACAACCAATCACTAGGTTAAGTGAGGTTTTAGATAATCAAAACATACACAGATTAAAGTACAAGTGAAGAAAACAGTAGAAGAAATAAGATGTTGAAGCTTGGATGTGTTCTTCTGGAAACTGGATTGATTTGATCTTCTGGAATCTGGATTGAAGCTTGAATTCTTGTGTGTTTGAATGAATGATCTCCCACGAATTTGTCATACCTTTCTGAGTATTCTGCAACCCTCTCTATCACTTTAAAATTCAAACCAGCCTCTTTTATCCACAGCTGCAACTGATTGAGAGATTTTAGGATCTCAGTTCCTACAAATCCTCTTTCTGTTTTCAACTGAAATTCAAACAGCTCTAAGTGGATATCCGTTGGAGTTTGTTGAGATTTCTCCTGCACGTTTAACAACCCTGCAACAGCACTGAAACACAGCAACAACAAAATCCAAAAAGATAATAGTGCTATGACTGTTTGGTTATCCAGTTTCTGATAAAAGTAGTTAAAAGATTAAAACATTAACCTGTATAACTTCTAATACATATAAATCATGAAAATAAGTTTAAGACTCTTAGAAGTATATGAATTATCACAATAATAAGAATCACAACCTGCAAGAAAGAATCAACTTAGTTCTGTAAAAACTGTCAGCAGCTCAAGGCACATCTCAAGGCCTTGGAGCTCTGAACCTGCTTCATAGATATTCAAAGTTAAACCCAGATAACTTTGATTCTTCCTGTTCTGATCATGTGCAATTGTGTTAGATATGTAAATAGTGTAATCCATAAGTATATGCAGTAAATCCTTGATCTGTATAATCAGTTATCCCATCTGCAACACAGAACTGTTAGAACATGTAGCAGAATAGAATAACTCTCAAGGCTTTGAAGCTCTGTCAGTATCTCAAGGCCTTGGAGTATCTGAAGTGCTTTGCTGCTTATGTCTTTGTCTTTGTCTTTCATCACTCAAAACAATTACCAACCAAAACACATTCAAGAGTCTTTGAATCAACAATCTCCCCCTTGATGAAAGACAAAACCTGCAGTCTTGTATAGATTTTCCTGCCACTTATTATGAAAATTAGATAACCACAAAATGCAGATACAATAGACAATAATGCCAAACAGATAACCAGTATACCACAGATAATCAGCAAAAAATTACATATAATCACAGAGATATAAACATAATTGATTATTAAACCACAAAACAAATAAGTATTATTATTATTCAAATATTGCAAACACAAAGCCACCAACATAATTTCTCCCCCTTTTTGACTTTCATCAAATAAGGATGAAGAAATGTTGGATCATTACTCAGAGTTAAAAAAAAAATTAAACAAAATTATTGCTAAAAAGTCAAGGCCTTGAGAACAGAAAAGAAGAAGAGAAAGAAATAGAAATCCAAGGCTTTGGCAATCTCTGATCTTGACTTCTTCTTTGATGTCTGGCCTTTCTCTGAGCCTTCTCCAACTTCTTTTTTTCACTTGCAGCATCTTCAGCGGACTGATTACCTTCTTGTTCAGCTTCCACCTCTGCAACAACCTCTTGAATTATCTCATCCACTTTCTTCTTAGCCTGTACTGAATCCCCTTCTGTAGCTGCATCAACACCTGTGTCTTCACCAGCATCTTCTACATCAGCTTGTTCATACAAATCTTTTGAAGTAAGCACCACTGGAATTGGCTTCTTCTTCTTCTTCTTCTTCAGAAAATCTCCCAACCTTTCATCTGAATCCACACTGGTGTCATGACTAGTAGCAGAAGGTATCTTCTCCAAATTCAAACCCTTGATGACAACATCCAGCTTCCCATTCATAACAATCATCAAGCCCTTGAACTGGTTGAATTCAGCTGACAGGTCAAATAACCTTTGTCTGAGAACTTCAATCTCAACCTGATGATCTTCTAACTTTTCAACCAATAAAGAGTAATCCTCATTGGCTTGCCCTTTCCCTGATGTAGTCCCCTTAGGCTTCACAAACTCCTTCTCTGCAAGTTCCTCCTTTGACAAATCTGAATAAAACTTCCAGTGTCCTTTCCCAGTTTGAACTACCCCAATCCTCTGAAGTGCAGTCTCATCAATCAACCCAAAACCTCAGTAATCGTTTCCTATCCTTTCACAGGTACATTAAAGTATTCAAAGAAAAGAGGTAACAGGTTTGCATATGGAAGATGATGGTTTCTAGTCTTGGTTTCACAATAAATCATATGCTCCATAACAACTGTTGGCAAGTCTATCTCAAACCCTTGAGATATCAGATACATCAAAATCAGAACCTTATCAGTCACTAACTCCCTTGAGTTCTCCCTAGGAACTACACTCCTCATCAGAATTGTAAATAGGATTTTGGCTTCACAGTTGAGCACAGAGTGTGTCAACTGCTTTGGACCAGAGGGTACACCTGCAATAAAAAAACATCACCTTTGCCTTATCTAGACACTCCTTCCTATCAGGGTAATCTCCAACATTGTATTTCCTAGGAATGCCCAAGACTTTGGCAAAAGTCCTATGATCTAACCTCAAATCCACTCCAGCCACTTTTGAAGTTAACACCATTTTATCATCACCTTCAGAAACCAAATTCAGATAAAATAACCTAGTTAACCTAGGATAGGCCTTTGAACTAGGATTTAACACCTTCCAAACAACAGTTTCTCTTAACTTTCTCATGCAGTCTATTTCCAATTCATCCAACAATTCTTCTGAAACCATGCTACAGAGAGCTACTTTAGATGAAGCATAACCTTGCATCCATATAGTTCTAACCTCATAACTAACAAACCAGTCTGTAGGAAGTACATTCTTACCTTGATAACCTTTCTTGGTTGCAGCAGCAACCTGCTTAACCCTAGTTTTCTTCTCTGAGGGTTTGGTCTTTTCTTGTTCTCCTTCAGATGGTTTCTTCTTGATTTCTTGTGCTGATTTCCCCTTTTCCTCTTCACCAGTCTTTTTCTTTTCTCCCCCTTTCTTCTTCTCTGACCTAGGTTGATCACCACCCTGTGTCTCCTGTTGTGGATCAATGCTTGAGCCTTCATCTCCCTTCTCTGTTCTGGACTTCTTTGCAGGAGGAGTGTCCTCATGCAAACTCTGAGTGTTTTCTGAATCAGAATCAGAAATCACTATCTTATCCTTCTTATTTTCTCTCTTCTGGCTGATTTGCGCTTCATTTTGGGGTTTAGGGTTTTGAGAAGAGAATGTGATTGAGAGAAACTGAGAGAGAGAGAGTAGAGTCGTAGAGAATTGAGAAAGAATGAGAAGAAAAAGCCCTGACTTCAGCTTAAGTAGGTTGAAAAGGATGAGTCATAAAAGGACTCTGCTATATCAACATGCAAAATAGAATCTTGAAAAATATTTTTGGGATATTTTAGAAAATTCTCTGAGTAATTTAAATATTATACAGTTATCTAAAAAGATAAGATATAATATTTGATGATCCATTTTTCAAAAAAAAAGTTACAGATATTATCAAGACCTAGAGAACAATCACAAGGCCTTGAGATTTTCTGCAGTTTGAGAAACTTCAAAGCTTTGAGCTATACTTTCAAGGCTTCAGAAAGTATAATCTCAAGGCTTTGAGATTTCAACACATAATCACATATAAGTACTAATACTCCCCCTAAACCAATGCATCCTTGTTTAACATCCCCAATTCAAGCCTTAGAGATGAAAACCTATCATCTGGCAAAGGTTTAGTGAAAATATCAGCAATCTGCATTGAAGTAGAGATAAAATTTAAAACAACATCACCTTGTTCTGCATGATCCCTAAGGAAGTGATGTCTCACATCTATGTGCTTAGTCCTTGGGTGCTAAACTGGATTCTTAGAGATTGAAATAGCACTAGTGTTGTCACAATGAATAGGAACATTTCTGAAATTGTAGCCAAGATCTCTAAGTTGCTGACCAATCCATAACACTTGTGAACAGCAAGCACCAGCTGCAATATATTCAGCTTCTGCAGTTGATAAATGCTACATAATTTTGCTTTTTGGAATGCCAACTGATCAGTGAAGACCCAAGAAATTGACAGCATCCAGAAGTACTTTTCCTGTCTACTTTATATCCTACAAAATCTGCATCTGAATATCCACTAAACATAAAATTAGATCTTCTTGGATACCAAAGCCCTAAGTCTCTGGTTCCATTCAAATATCTAAAAATTCTTTTGACTGCAGTTAAATGACTTTCCTTGGGATCTGCTTAGAATCTAGCACACATACAGACACTGAACATAATATCAGGTCTACTAGCAATTAAATACAACAGTGATCCAATCATACCTCTGTATTCCTTTGATTCACACTCTTACCATTTGAATCTTTGTCTAAATGATGAACTCATAGGGGTCTTAAGCACCTTGGACTGTGACATAATTGTACTTATTCAATAAGTCCTTGGTATACTTTCCTTGATGTACAAAAATTTCTTTCTTCATATGTAAAATATGAAGTCCAAGAAAGAATTCAGTTCACCAATTAAGCTCATCTCAAACTCCCTGCACATTAGACTAGAAAACTCTTTTGAAAGAGCATCATTAGTAGCACCAAATAAAATATCATCTACATAAATCTGAAATACTAAAAAATCACTTTGATGGTGTTTAATGAAAAGAGTTTTGTCAACTAGGCCTCTTTTGAAATTGTTTTCAAGTAGAAATTTTGAAAGTCCGTCATACCAAGCCCTTGGAGCTTGTTTTAAACCATAAAGAGCTTTGTCCAATTTATAAACATGATCAGGAAAGTTTTCATTTTCAAAACCAGGTGGTTGTGCTACAAAAACATCTTCTTGTAAATATCCATTCAGAAAAGCACATTTAACATCCATTTGATAAAGCTTTATGTGATTGTGAGATGCAAATGCAAGAAGTATTCTAATAGCGTCTAACCTGGCAACAGGAGCAAAAGTCTCCTCATAATCTATACCTTCTTCCTGATTATATCCTTCAGCTACCAGTCTGGCTTTATTTCTTATCACTTTGCCATTCTCATCAAGCTTGTTTCTGAATACCCATCTGGTTCCAATAACTGATTTCTCTTTAGGTCTGGGAACCAGATTCCATACCTTGTTTCTTTCAAACTCATTCAGCTCACTGTGCATTGCAATGATCCATTCTGCATCTTCCAGTGCTTCATTGGTATTTTTAGGCTCAATCAAAGATACAAATGCACTAAAAGCACACAAGTTCTTCAACTGTCCTCTTGTCTGAGTTCCAGTTGATGGATCTGATATAATGTTATCAGCTGGATGGTCTGCAAGGTACTTAAACTTCTTTCTTGGTACCCAGGAGTATTCTCCTTCAAGGCTTTGAGTCCTTGAAACAGTAGAGGGAGCATCATAGACATTTTCAGCTTCTGTCTCAAGGCTTTGAGATTTTGGATCTGCAGGAGGTTCAAGGCCTTGAGATTCTGCTGATTGATTCTGCACATTAGTTTTGCCTTTGTCTTCTTTCACAGCATCATCATCTGATTCATGCTTGTTCAAATCTAGATCTGCAAAACTTTCACTCAGAGAATCCTTAGTACTTTCATCAAAGATTCCATGAATGCTCTCTTCCACAATCTTGGTTTTTCTATTATAAACTCTATAGGCTTTGCTAGTTTGAGAATATCCAAGAAATACACCTTCATCACTTCTAGCATCAAACTTACCAAGATTGTCTCTACCATTATTATACACATAACATATACAACCAAAAGGTTTGAAATAAGAAACAGTAGGCTTTCTACCTTTAAACAGTACATAGGGGGTCTTTTTCAAGATAGGTCTAATCAAGCATCTATTAAGAACATAATTGGCAGTGTTAACAGCTTCTGACCATAAGAACTTTGGCAAATTACTTTCAAGAAGCATGGTTCTGGACATATCCTTAAGTGTCATATTTTTTCTTTCAACTACTCCATTTTGCTGTGGAGTTCTAGGTGCATAAAAGTTGTGTGAAATGCCATGCTTTGCACAAAACAAATCAAAGTCAAGTTGATCAAACTCCTTACCATGATCACTTCTAATAGATGCAACAGGTAAATTTTTCAAAGTTTGAAACTCTTTGCACAGTCTAGAAAATTCAGATAAAGCTTCAGTTTTGTCTCTAATAAACATCACCCAAGTAAATCTAGAATAATCATCAATTATAACAAGAATATACCTTTTATCTTTTGGATTCTGAACTCTCATAGGACCACAGAAGTCCATATGCAGCAATTCTAAGGGTCTAGAAGTGCTTACAAAGTTCTTTGGCTTGAATGAGCTTCTGGTTTGCTTACCTTGTACACATGCCTTGCAAACCTCATCCTCTGAAAATTTCTGTGATGGTAAACCTCTTACCAAGTCCTTTGAGATGAGTTTATTCAAGGTATGTATACTAATATGCCCAAGCTTTCTGTGCCAAAGCTTTGAATCTTCCTTCAAGGCCTTGAGGCATTTCAGCTTGTCACCTGCAATACTGTTAGTACTCATAGCATATAGATTATATGATCTAGGAGCAGTGTGTATGCAATCACCAGATTTCTCATCTTGCACCACACATTTCTCCTTGTCAAATATAGCCTTATAACCTTTATCACATAACTGAGAGATACTAAGCAGATTATACTTAAGCCCATCTACCAAATAAACATCAGATATAGAATTAGTAGAACCATTACCAATACTACCTATACCAATGATATTGCATTTTGCTTTGACACCAAGTGTGATTGTTCCTCCAGATTTTTCTGTAAGTTCAGTGAAGAGAGACTTATTTCCACTCATATGTCTGGAACATCCACTGTCTAATATCCATTTCCGATCTTTCAAGGCCTTGGTGACATCCTGCAAAAACAAATCATTGCCTCAACAGGCTGTTAGACCAATTTGAAAGGAGCGTACACGGGGAAGGCCCTATGTGATTTAGGGGCTAGTGTCAACTTAATGCCACTTTCAGTCTTTCAGAAGCTGGGAGTAGAAGCTCGTTCCACATGGACTAATCTTCAGTTTGCTGACAAGTCTTGTAAGAGAGCCTTTGTTTTGGTGGAAGACGTGTTGTTAAAGGTAGGGAATTCTATTATCCCTGCAGATTTTGTGATTCTTGAGATGTATGTGAGAGATGTTCCGATCATTCTGGGTAGGCCCTTTTTGGCTACCGGTCGGACTCTCATTGATGTTGAGAACGGAGAATCGATCATGAGGATCAATAATGCGTGGGAGACCTTCCGGGTTTCTAAGACGACTCCACAGCAGCCTCAAGAGAAGACACAGATGCCAGTGGTCGTGCAATCAGTGCACAAGAGTTCTGAGGTGGTTCATGATGAGCCACCAATTCCAAAATACAAAGTTCATCGTGTTGTGTTGAGGATCCAGCAGAGGAAGCTGGAAGAGATGGCACGGGGTGCCAAGCCACCTGTGTAGGGGCTATGAGGTAATTAGGTCGGGCCGTCGACCTTAAATTACAAGCGCTGATTGGGAGGCAAACCAATGTAGTTAGTCGTTATTTGATTTTTGTATTTTATTTCTTTAGATATTCATACTTGATTTTTGAGGGGTGAGATAGAGCGATTTAATATTTTCAATAAGTGTGCAGGACACATGTATCGAAGACCCTCCGGATTTCCATTCTTGATGTAGGTGCACCATTTTGCACGGAAAACAAGGAAAAACGAGCTTACCGGGAACAAAGAACTTGATAAAGAAGCTACTCGAGGTCGAGGAGTAGAAAATGAGTCATGAGGATCACGCTAGCAAGTTGGAGTATCGGGGTTTCACGCATCGGAATCCGGAGTGGAGAAAGTTAAAGAGCTTGAGGAGGTGAGATTCTTGAACAAGGAGAAAATTTTCGGTAAGAAACGGAAAAATCCCCGGATTTGGGAATTTTTCGGTCAAAAATGGATTCCTCGTCGAGTGTGGAGTCCAACGGTTCAAGAATCGCATGAATTAGATACCGGATGAAGAAATTAGAGCAAAAACAAAGTGGGCAAAAGTAGTGATTTCGGCACCCATTTCGGGCCGAAATGAGGGCCGAAATCAATGCATTTCGGCCTGATATAAAAGAAACTCACTGTTTTGAAAAGCTCCATTGATTTTGGGCCCCATTTTGGGCCGAAATGGGGGCTGAAATCGGGTGGCTTGGTCCGATTTTGGGGGTGTTTTTGGTATTTTAGTGCTTGTTTAAAGCCTATATCTTCCCATAAAGGGTAAAAACACCCCAAACTTGGATCAAACCCCACTTTTCTTCATCTTCTCCCTCCCAAACCTTCAAGAACACCCATACATCCATACACCCAAATTTTCAAAACTCAACCAAATTCAAAAATTTTTGTTGGGTTTTGCTCCTTGCAAACCCAACAACAACATTAACTCTTGAGTTTTTGAAATATAGGGATTTGTTTGAGTGTGGGGGGAAATCAAAGAGAAAGAGCTCCAAGAAAAAAAATTCTCCGATTCATCAACTTGGAGGGGGATTCGGCCTTAGATCAAGAAGAGACTTTCGACGGGGACACCGAGGAGCACACGGAGGCAGCTTCACTGCACTTAGCTCAAGTTTTCGAAAAATTGGATGACCACTCGGTCCTTTCTTGACCAATTTTTGCGAAACCGGTCCCGTAAGAACGGTACTCCGGGA
This sequence comes from Linanthus parryae, assembly GCA_023055425.1. Classification (NCBI taxonomy): domain Eukaryota; kingdom Viridiplantae; phylum Streptophyta; class Magnoliopsida; order Ericales; family Polemoniaceae; genus Linanthus; species Linanthus parryae. The sequence continues at coordinate 4,271,368 of JALGPY010000015.1, forward strand.
CAGTAGGTACCTAAATCTTTCTCTCGCTTTAATTCCTTGCTTACACACTCGTAGAGCTTAATTTGCTTGAAATTGTTACTTGCTCATATTTGGATTGGGATACTTGCTTAGTTCACTCTAGACCTCACGTGCACTCGTCTTTTATTTTCTTTATCATTATGTCTACATCGAATAGTGCTAAGAGGAGACGTGGTATAGTTGTTGATGATCACCCCATCTTCAATCCTGAGGAAGATGTAGTTTTGAGTGAGGAGGAGAATGTGGACGAGGGAGACGACTCTGGCAACCGTCGTCAGGTGCCTCCGTTTCCAATTCGTTATGAGTTGAACTTAGTTATGCCTGCACTTCGAAAGATTGGGACGAGAGGTAGGGCTGCAAAGGATGTTGACCTCGACGCTATTGACGCGGATTACTAACGCGTATGCGCAAGTGCACGGTCAAGTAATATAGGGGTGGTATTTCAACCCCGAGTTATCGATCCCACGAGGACAGACTCGAGACTATTTAATTAGTTATTTAATTTAGAGTACGGTGCAGGAGGAAAGAGTTGATTGATTTTAGAATTGAAATAACAAGTAATCTAATATTTTTGTATTTTTATTATATTTAAGAAAAAAGTTTGGAGAAACTAGGCAATCTCTAGATCACCTAGGGCTGTAGACGATTTCCGGATTATCTGAACAACACGTTAACTATATTCCAACTAAGCCGGGTAACAGCACTGACTATCTCCTATCGGTCTCAAGTCATTCTACTTCACGGTAGACTAAAAACTCCTGTCGGTCTCTTGTGTCTACCGGTCCGTTCTAGTAGGCTAACGACATGCACGACAACGGGTCCTGTCGGTCCACCGTTGCACGAAACAGTCGAATCTCACCTACCGAATCTACCCACACTAGCCAATCCTAACACATCTCTTCTCAGTCTCAGTGATACGGGATTGATGTTCAAGTCTCATCATAGTTAGTTAGAATCACTGTCGTGCATTCTCTAACTAAGCAGTGTTTCCGGTTAGCTACTCCATTAACACTGAGTTTTAAGCACAGTACATGAACAATTGAATTAAAATATTGCTAACTTTAAGCATGAATCAACTATTAAACAAACCCTAGTTCTTGAACCCTAGTTTTAACTCCTAACCGTGTCACTCAATTAGGATTACTAAAATAAACAAGAATCTAGAATTGATTCAAAATTTGAAATCAAGAAATCATTAAGCAAAGATCAAATCCGGAAAATATTCATCGTTTACATGAACCCTAGGCTCTCCAAGAGACGCCTAGCAAAACGTCTAGCTAATAATAATCAACCAAACAAGACTAACAAGTTTCTCCATAACAAAGATTGAGAGAAAGGAAGAAGAAATCAAACTTCGAGCTTCAATGGAGGAGGAGTCCTCCTCTTGTTGCGTCCGTCCTCCTTCTCTTCCCACGTTCCTCTCATTTCTTCCCAATGAGACTCCTCTTAATTGTAGTCTTTTAGGTATTAATTATCTCCCATTAGGTTTAGGAGATCTTCCGTGTGTTTTTCTTCTTCTTAAGCAGATCGCACGACTTCCTTAAAGCAGATCGTGCGATCTGCTCAAGTATTATCTCTGATCGTGTGATCTGCTCAAGTATTATCTCTGATCATGTGATCTGCTCAGGTATTATCTCTGATCATGTGATCTCCTTAGATCCTACGACCATCCACTCTGATCGTGGAAACAGTGAGTTGCTCAATTTTCTCCTCCGAATTTATTCTAAGTCTTGCTCCAGATCACACGACCTCAGTTTTGCAAGTCGTGTGATCTGCTGATCTTGTCTTCTTCTCTCCAATCACGAGCTTTGTCTCAATTTCCGAAGTTCGTTTCTCCTCTTCTTTCAGTGTCCGAGTTACGTTTCCTGTCAAAACAACACGAAACACACCCGTGCGATCAAACGTGACAAAATAGCATAAATTAACACGAGAAACGCCCGGATTAGCAATTTATCGCTCAAAGCTACACTTACTAAATTTACTCAAGTTCATAGTGTATTTATAATATATTCAACATGGAAACTACAAAAAACGGTACACAAACGTAGAAGAAATATAACTCTAATATAGAGTTATCAGCTATCTGCAGTACCAAATTCTGCAGCTTCAGGTTTGTTAGTGCGAATGCCCATAAGGCATATTGCACTGACCCATTCCTGAAGAGGGTAGGGACTCCTGAAAAACCCTTCCCGCAAAGCGACAAAATGCCAAAACAGCTTCAGGATCTCTTCAAAAATGAGAGGCTAGATAAGTGGTTTAAAATTTGTAAGAAGTCTAGCTCCGCTCTTACGAGGGAGATTCTGGTAAATGCTCGTTTCTATATCCAGGGAGAGGGTCAGGACCGGAGGCATGTGTATTGTCGGGCACCTATATAGTCATCACGTCCGAGACTATAGCGGCCGCCCTGAAATTCAAACCTCTAAAAACTGAGATTTGCGCCTACCATGAGACCATTAGGAGTTGAAGTAGTTAGTGCATTTTGTTTTGAGGGGGTTCCTGGAGCGGGGTGGAATGAGAAACCCACTTTACCTGAGTGGAACGTTTTTAGGAAAATCGTGCTTCCACATGCGAGGTGGTTGTGTGAGTTTCTTGAGAACTGGGTTTATGGAGTTTCTCCTAGTCCCACGTACTCCTCCCAGCTTTGCACCATGGCTTATTGTTTGTGGATGGGGAAGCGTATCAATGTCCCATACTTCATTTATAGATTTCTTATGGAGAGTACTGACCGCTATAACCGTAGATCTCCCGGGCACACTTGTTTACTCCTAAAGCTAGCACAAGATGCTAAGGCTAATTTGAGTGGTCTAGAGAGACAAGAAGAAGAAGGATGCAGCACGTACTTGGGAGAGAATACCCAACCCCCTCAAGAACCAAATACCTATTGACCCCACACACCCTAGCGGAGACCACGCGAGTAGCTCGAGCTCCAACATGGAGCGATAGCTTGAGACGCTCATGCATATGATGGAGTCTCAGAGACTCCAAGCTGATGAGGATAGAGCTAGGGAGAGGAGACATTTTGAGTACATCCGTAGTAGCCAGCGCCAGTTGGGCCGAGGGATGGAGTCACTTAGCTATGACTGTGCCACCAAGGTGGATGGATTCGGGACTTGGCTGTGGCGGTCAATATCCAGTTGCAGCACCCACATACCTACGATGGCTTGTTCCATTACCAGTCTGATGTATACCCAGAGTCGAGTCCCGACGTCCGAGATGAGGACGAAGGGAGGACTCACTCCGACTAGACCCACCGGCCGTACGCTTGAGCAGCCGAGTCCTCTTGATTTCACTCTATTTTTTGTTGAGGACAACAAAGCGCTTAAGTGTGGGGGAGTTTTTAGCTATCCGCTAGTTGGCCATCGCATAGCCTTGTTACATGTAGTTTAGTGAGTCTGTTATGCATATTGAGTTGGTCCATAGGATTGCATGTGCACGTTTAAATATTTGCATTGTATATATTGTTGCACTTTTATTTATTGAGTCCACCTACCCTTTTTCTTGTTGGTTAATCGATTTGGCCAGTTACATATAGTGTCTAAAAAAATACAAAAAAATTAAAAGTAATTTTTTTGAGAAAGGGCAATTGAAGAGAGCAAGCGTGGAGAGGGATCAATGATAGTTTTCCCTAGGTAGTATGAAAATCTGAGGTGAGGTAGACACGCGAGAATCTGGAGTAGGAATACTTATAGGGCCAATGCACTTGAGAGTTGTGAGTAGCTGTCTCTCAAACTAGTTATCCTACTAGCGCTATACTGCCGTCACTTAGGTAGTCGTCAACCCTCCTCGTAGTGGCAACAGAACAGCTGTGCGAGTGATTTTATGGGGACCTCACGTCCCGTCTCCATCGCCTAGGTCCACTAGTTATCCTAATTAGATCCATTTACCCCATTTATTCACAGCCACTAGCCTAGGAAGCCGTTCCTTGTGACTTCTATCACTAGTTAGAATGGTCCCTTCCTATGCGTCATGATAAAGGGAGTTGAGTTAGGGAGGTTCGATGAGGGTGAGCTTATTTGATACATCTTGAGTGGACATTCTTACATGTCATCTTTTGAGGGGATGTGAGGGTGAGTTAGAGATGGCAGCACACTTCTGTGTGGCGGTGAGTTGTGTCCATACACCACGATCATAGGTGGAGTGCCGTAGTGCGTGACATTCTTTCCACACATTATGGGGTGGGGGTTGGTTGATCTTATGGGAGGACGTTCATATTTTCAACGTCTTAGGTGATGAGAAGGATTGGTTGGAATTAGCACGTTTACACATTGACTATCGGGTTCGAGATATGCTTTACATCGAGTGTGGGGTTGTCGACATATATTTGATTTCATCATTTGATTTGACACATTCCACCCCGCGTTATCTATATTGATTTGATCTCCTTGGATATTGTATCATCATTGGTGGCTCCATGTCCTTATTGGTATGAGAATGAAATTGAAATTGAAAAAAAAAACAGAAAGTTGAAAGTGAAATGGAATAGGGAGCCGGAAATTAAACTTCATGAAGACCAAGGAGATTAGCTATTGTTAGAGATCACTTCTTCACATTTGTGGCCGCGAGAACGGCGTTACACCAAGATTGAGGGAATGAGGGCCGGAGTAGTTAGTTCGTTGGGGTTCCTTGGATTTTGGTGAGGGAGTGTGAGAATGGGTTATTGTGAGATATATCATGACGTCTAGGACTTAGCTTCCAGATATCCTATCCTACCCATCCTAAAGCCGTCAACAATTGAAACTCGTGGATAAATAGCTCGGAAGGTAAGTGCTGGGGATACGTTTGATGAGTGTGCGGAAGCAACTTATTGAGTGTTCGTGCCCGTTCTGTCTGACGAAACTGGCCGCAAGTTCTACCGATCACCAAAGTTATATAATCTTCTAGGGGATGTGAGAGCCTTATGACATGCCGTTTTGTTCTTCGAGATTGCCAAATCTCTACTAAAAAGAAAAAAGTATGTTCTTTAATTCCTTGCATTGTACATACTTGAGTTGCATTGTACATATCATGTAGTTTGCATAGTCGTGTCTTTTTGTATTGAGTCGTGAGTCGTGTTGGCTAGCAGAAATTTGAGTATGCAAAGTGGTGGGGTATGCATTGGTTTGGTTTTGGTATGTATGCAATGTCTCAAGTGTGGGAGGTTTGTGCTTCATTGTTGCTCGGGACGAGCAAGAGAGTAAGTGTGGGGAAGTTTGATAGCACCTTTTAGGGGCTATAATCCCTTAGCATTTACCACATGTTAATAGGTATTTGAGAATGATTTGAGCCTAATGTTAGAATAAATGTCGTTTTATCACTTGTTGTTCACCATGTGCTATATTGTTAGTCCGGGCATTTTTCATGCATATTTTATTGTTATTTGTCAAATATAATCGCTTGGTATGTTTGTTCATGTATTTTTGGCAGGGAAGGATGCTAATCGGTTGATAGGAGGCATGGAACGAACTTCGGAAACAACGGGAGCTTAAGTGGAGTCAAGAGAAGCCGAATTGGAGGAGCTTGGATGACCAGTCTGCACTATTTTGTTCATATCCGGAGTTCTACAACTCATTTATGGGTTAGACAAGTGCCATGTGAAAGTAGACTCAGAGAGATTTCCATCAATAGGTCACAAAGCTAAATCGGAGTTCGGACGAAGAAGATATCGCGTTTTGAAGTCAGGAGCATATTTCAGGGGGTTTTGTGCAATTACTGAAGACTTCTGCGGGTTATGATTCAAGAACGACCTAGGGACGAAATTATTCATCATTCACGCATCCAGAGAGCCAAGAAGAAGGAGGAGAGCAAGGAGACTTCATTGGGAACGATATCAAGCAAGGAGGAGAGCCCGGATCGCGCCAATCCTCACGATTTTAGCGTTTGATATATTTTTCTCTTTACTATCTTGTATGAACTATTCAAGAACCATGTTAACTTGTGTTTTGAGTAGCTAAACTCATACCTAGGCATCTATGTAGAGCCTAGGGTTTATGTTTTGATGATATTTTCCGGATTTTTGATGATCTTTCATGTTAGGATTATGGTTTAACGGAGATTGTTTTGGTTTTCATCATGTTGAGTTCTTTCATTGACAAGTTAGGGCTAAGATGTGTGATATTATCTCTTTCTTCATTCAATCATGAACTAGACTTAATGATGATATTGGTAGTCTAATTATCTTGTTTATTGTGCTTAATTCTTAGTAACGTAGGAGTCATGACCCGAAATTACTACGTAGCTAGTGAGTGTGTAAAAACAACTCTACCCTAGTTGGGATGAGTAAACAAGATCATTCTTAATTGACTAGACTGAGAGGTTAGTTGGATAGGAATGGCTAGATGAGGGTAAATTCAGTAGGAAGTAATGGGTTGCTCGTGAATGGTGGTCTGAGAGGACATTATTCCTTGCAATATTGTTAGCCTGCTAGAACACATAGGTAGTATACTTGACCTGAGAGGGACAAATAGTTACCTTTGTGTAGAACGACATGAGACCGATAGGTAATTCTCAACGCCATTACCCAGCATAGGTTAGTAAGAGTCATTATGTTAGAACAGGGAATCCCGAATTGTCAAAACTACCCTAGGTGATCTATAGATTGCCTAGCTTTATCTTCTCTAATTTACATCAAATCATTTTATTCGCGTTATTTCACTACCATTGCTAGTCACTTGTTTGAGGGTGACAACACTTCAAACTACAATCATTTTTACCGGTTACTTAGGTAAATTGCGTTTAATTGCTAAATCTAAAGCATATAGTAAACACCTTCCCTTGGGTTCGATAACTCGGAGTCCAAAATACTCCACTTTATTACTTGACCGTATACTTGCGTAGCAACGCGTAGTAATCGCACGTCAGAAGCCTCTGCCCGATTTACAAAATATGTTTAGGACAGCTGAACAAAGCATCAACAAGGGTAAGGGAAAATCCATAATGATGGCACAAAAAGGGAAGGGCAAAAGGTTTGCCTCTACCTCCAAGGGAAAAGGCAAGGTAGTTGTCAAACCCAAGGAAACTGACCTTAAGCCTGTTGGTGGCGTTGCCAAAGGTGTGACTAAAGGTGAGTGTCACTACTGCATTTAGCGTGGACACTGTAGGAGGAACTGCCAAAAATATCTGGTGGATAAGAGGCTTGGAGTAGTGATTCCACCACCACCAGGTATTTTTGTTAGAGACGTCAACTTAACTGTCTCTTCATCATGGGTATTGGATACTGGATGTGGATCCACATTTTTCGAAATGTGCAGGACCTAAAGAGAAGTAGAAGATTGGCTAAAGGGGAGATAGACCTGCGCGTTGGGAATGGAGCAAGAGTTGCTGCATTAGCTGTAGGCGTGTACGAGCTGTCTCCGCCTTCAGGATTAGTTTTAGAATTATATAATTGCTATTTTGTGCTTTCTATGAGCAGAAACATTATTTCTATTTCTTGTTTGGACAATGATGGTTTTACTATTTCAATAAAGAATAATTGTTGTTCCATTTCTTTTGATAGTATACACTATTATAGTGGGCAATTATTTAATGGATTGTATATCCTTGATCTAAGAAATCCTGTCTATAACATTAATACTAGGAGGATTAAAATGAATAATTTAAATCCTGCCTATCTATGGCACTGTCGTTTAGGCCATATAAACGAGAAACGTGTATCTAGACTCTATAAGGATGGATTCCTATACTCATTTGATATTGAATCATATGAGACATGTGAGGCTTGTTTATTGGGAAAAATTACAAATTCCCCTTTCAATAAGAAATGTGAGAGGACTAGTGAGCAATTGGCGCTAGTACATACTGATGTATGTGGGCCATTTGTCACGCCTGCTAGGAGTGGTTATGTGTACTTAATCACATTTACTGATGATTTCAGTAGATATGGATTTGTATACCTTATGAAGGACAAATCCGAGTCCTTTGAAAGGTTCAAAGATTTCAATAGTGAAGTAGAGAAGCAGCTTCGGAAAAGTATTAAGGCTCTTCGATCGGATCGTGGAGGAGAATACTTGAGCCAAGATTTTGACGACTATCTTAGAGAGTGTAGGATAATATCCCAACTCACTCCACCCGGAATGCCAAAATAGAATGGCGTGTCCGAGAGGAGTAATCGAACTCTATTAGATATGGTTCGATCTATGATGTGTCAAACTGATCTTCCATTATCATTTTGGGGCTATCCTCTATTGAGTGCAGCTTTCACCATTAACTGTGTTCCATCTAAATCAGTTATGAAGACACCTCAAGAGATGTGGAGTTGGAGGTGTCCCACAGTGTCGTTTTTGAGGATTTCGGGCTGTGATGTCTATGTAAAACGTTTACAATCAGACAAGCTAGGGCCTAATTCGGACAAGTGCAAGTTTCTGCGATACCCTAAGGAAATTATGGGATATTATTTCGACAATCCAACGGAGAACAAAGTGTTTGTTGCTCGGACTAGTGTGTTTCTAGAAAGAGAGGTTGTCTCTAAAGAAGCAAGTGGGAGGACTGTAGATCTTGAAGAAGTTCAAGAACCACAAAGCATTGATCCTACTGCGGAACATGAACATGAACCACAAGAGGTCGTGGAGCAACCTGTTCAAGTAACACAAGAGCTTCGTAGATCTAGTAGAGTGCGCCAGGAGCCAGAGAGGTATGGAATTCTCGTGACTGAATCCGGTGAAACGATTCTCATTGATGATGAGCCTAATACCTATAAAGAGGCCATAGAAGGGCCGGACTCTCAGAAGTGACTTGAGGCCATGATATCCAAGATGAAATCCATGTATGCCAACAAAGTATGGACTTTGGTGGAACCACCCGATGGGGCACGCCCCATAGGGTGCAAGTGTGTCTTAAAAAGAAGATCGACATGGATGGTAATGTGATTACCTATAAGGGCCAATTGGTGGCTATAGGATTCAGAAAGATTCATGGTTTTGATTATGATGAAACCTTTTCACCAGTCGCAATGACCAAATCCATCCGAATCTTACATGTTATTGCAACATACTACGACTATGAGATTTGGCAGATGAAAGTCAAAACAACATTCCTGTATGGGAATCTCCTCGAGGATGTGTACATGACACAACCTGAGGGTTTTGAAGATCCAAAGCAAGCCAACAAAGACTGTAAACAACAACGATCCATTTATGGATTAAATCAAGCTTCTAGGAGTTGGAATCCACGTTTTGATGAATTAGTCAAAGAGTTTGGCTTCATCAGGAGCAAAGACGAATTTTGTGTCTACAAGAAGGTTAGTGGGAGCTCTATTGCTTTTCTGGTCTTGTATGTGGATGACATACTACTTATTGGAAACGACATTCCCATGCTGCAATCTGTTAAAGATTTTCTAGGAAAGTGTTTCTTAATGAAAGACTTAGGTGAAGCAGCCTACACACTTGATATAAAGATCTATAGAGATAGATCTAAAAGGCTGATCGGCCTAATTTAGAGTACATATATAGACAAGGTGCTGAAGCGATTCAGCATGCAAGATTCCAAGAAGGGATTCTTGCCCATGTCGCATGGAGTCACTCTTTTCAAGAGAGGTTGTCCTTCCAATTGAGAAGGAACGCATGAGTAGGATTCCCTATGCCTCGGCCATAGGATCCATCATGTATGCCATGTTATGTACTAGACCGAATGTGTCATATGCGTTGAGTATGACAAGTAGATATCAATCCAATCCAGGTGAGAGTCACTGGATTGCGGTCAAGAACATCCTAATGTACTTAAGAAGAACAAAGGATGCGTTCTTGATATTTGGAGGTGAAGAAGATTTGCTTGTAAGGGGTTACACGGATGCTAGCTTCCATACCGACATAGATGATTTCAGATCACTTTCAGGGATTGTATTTTTCCTGAATGGAGCCGCGGTGAGCTGGAAGAGTTCCAAGCAAGAGACGGTGGCTGGTTCTACAACAGAGGCTGAGTACTTTGCAGCCTATGGCGCAGCAAAAGAAGCTGTTTGGATTAGGAAGTTCGTTTCTGAGCTTGGTGTGGTTCCTAGCATTGCGGATCCAATAGAGTTGTATTATGACAACATTGGGGAGATCCCTCAATCAAAGGAACCCAGGTTGCACCATAAATCCAAGCACGTACTCAGGAAGTTTCATCTTATTCAATATATTATTGAAAGAGGAGACGTCCGGATATGCAAGATTCCTACAGATGAGAATCTGTCAAAGCTGCTTGTTCACCGCAAGCATGAAGGGCACACTAGGAGCATTGGCATACGAGATGCACCGGATTGGCTCTAGTGCAAGTGGGAGACTATAGGAATAGGTGCCCTAGAGGCAATATAGTTTAGCATGAACAATAAATTGGCTAGAACATTCATTGTATTGTTTATTTGATATTTAATATAATAAAGTCCTTAGATTTACAATGTTTTTGTTTATCTTAAATATCCATAGTCCATTATAATGATCCATAGGACAATCATCTATAGACTAGTATGGGGTTGGATTGATATAGAGATATCATGATCCAACATGTGGGTATGCATTAGGAGTAATGGCACACTGGATTGACCCATCTCCGAGAAGGCTAAATACAAGTTATGTAAAGTCACAAGTTCTTCTCGCGGCGACAACGGTATTGTCATCCTTAGACTTGAAGTCACTAGATGTTCTAGTTGTGGAATATTGAGTTTTGGTAACGTGAAACACTATACCGTGATTGGGTAGTCATAAAGGCGTGTATTCGACACAATGGGAAGCAAGCTTAGATATCGTAGTGATGTGGATAAATTTTTTTCCTCCCACATAATGGGAGTAAATATCCTAGGCCACTCGAGGGATAGTGCTTATAGAATGTTTTGCCAGACTCAAATAAATCAATATGGGATATTGATGTTATTCGCACGAATAAGGCTATTCGCAGGATCGAGGAACTATGGATTGGATATACGAGTGTGACTTTTATGTATCGTGTCCAATCCGGATATTGATACAAAGGGATGAGAAAATACTTGCACATGGTTTTTCACGATGACTATTTTTTTGTTGGCTAGAATGGATGTGTTGCTAGAGGCCGCTCCATATTTGTAAATAGTTACTACCAACTAAATAGGGTCACACGCCATATAGGGTTGAACTAGACATAGGAATTAATTAATTTATTAATATGAAGGACCAAATTGAAATAACTTGCTAACTTAGTAGGACTAATATGCAAGTTGGTCTAATCCGAACTTGAGTAGGATTAGGAGAGGGCCTTTATGTAGTAACAAGGAGTTGTTGGACTATATAAAGGATGCTCATAGATTCCTTCCCTACAACATATGCTCATAACATAAATTGATTAGGAGAGAAGGACGGAGAGAGCAAGACAACAAGGAAGGCCGAAGCCCCCCTTTCGTCCGCCCTACCCGTCGGCAACAAAGAGAGGCCGCCCCCTCTCTTTTGGTGCTCCATTGCATGATTTCTTCATCCTCTTCCATTCCTCCTAGCTAGAACAAGGCGTTCGGAAGATCTAGATCTAACCTCTAGGCGTGGATCAACCATAGAGACGTGACACTTTTCGCGGTAGAAGTCATCAAGGAGACCTCAACGGTACATAACACAATTCTCTTACCATCGTCATGATTTCACTTCCTGTGATCCTTGGAGGGTCTTGATCGGATACAGTTATTATTTTTCCGCTGCGTATCCATGATCAAAACCCTACAAATAGAATCCCCTAAATTCATACTTTATCTTGCAGTGCTTGTTTCAAACCCCTGAAAGCAGTTTTAAGGCCTTGAAACAGACAAGCTGTTTCAAGCCTTTGAAACAAGCTGAACTTACTATCCAAATGGTAAGAGTGTGAACCAGAAAGAATTCATAGGTATCATTGGTTCACTACTCTGTCTTACTTATAGTAGACCAGATATCATGTTTAGTTTTTTTATGTGTGCAGAGATTTCAAGCTGATCCCAAGGATTCACACTTAGCTACTGTGAAAAAAATCCTCAGATATCTCAATGGCACCAAAGACTTAGGGATTCGATATCCTAAGTATTCTATCTTCTCTTTGTGTGGCTATTCAGGAGGTGACTTTGCAGGTTATAAGGTAGATAGAAAAATCACTTCAGGCTGTTGCCAATTTCTTGGATCATCCCTGATAGGCTAACACTCCAAGAAACAAAAATCATCGGCTCTATCAACAGAAGAAGCTGAATATATAGCAGCATGAGCTTGTTGCTCCCAAGTTCTATGGATAGCTCAACAGTTGAGAGACTTCGGATACAACTTCAAAGAGATTCCAGTCAAATGTGACCATACAAGTGCTATCTCAATCACAAAGAATCCAGTACAGCACTCAAGGACCAAACACATAGATGTTAGGCATCGTTTCATCAGAGATGATGTTGAGAAAGGTGAGGCTACTCTTGAAGTTGTGTCTACTAACATGCAATTGGCAGATATATTCACTAAACCACTGCGAGAGGAAATATTCTCAGCCTTGAGATTAGAATTGGGCATGTTAAATGAGGAAGAATTGGTTTAGAGGGAGTATCGGGTATGTATCAGGTAAGTATTATGTGCTTCAAAGTTTTGGAAGGATTTTCAAATCCTTGAAAATATTTTCAAAGCCATGACTTTATTTGCCTCAACAATAATGCTTTTCAAGGTCTTGAAAATCTTTTCAAATCCTTGAAAAAAGTCTATATGCCCCATAGTCAATAAATTGGACCCTCGTTGTTGGGTATTATCTCTGTAGATAATTGCTCAATATTGCTTTTTTCATTTTAAAATTATTCCTTTCAAAATTAGTATTATTTTTTTTTCCTTCCCCGCGTCACACACAATTTTGAATTGCACTACTACACATCTTAAAAGATTTGGAAATATTTAGTTTCCTTTTGAAACTCAAAGTGTTCAGTATTTATCTTCTCTCTTTCTCTAACTCTCGTATCACTCCTGCCTCTCTCTTCTATACCCTAAAACCCTAATGATCTCAAGACTAACTTGTGAAAGAATTAAGATGGCTGGAGGTTCTAAGACAATTTCTGAGAAAAAGAGAAAGACTGCGGAAAGGTTCAAACTTTGAGCGATGAGTCTAGCTTTAGATCTCCAAGTGCAGAAAGGGCTCCTTCTCCTCCAAAGAAGAATACCAAGAAGGATCAGACTCCAACTTCCAACAACAAGAAGAAGACGAATCCATCTGCTCCTGAGAAATAGCCAGAGGAACAGGCTTCTAGCCCTAAGAAGGTGAAAAAGAAGAAGCCTACCAAAGATGACAAAGGAAAAGGGAAAGATACAGATGAAGAGCCAGGGAAGGAAACTGGAAAGGAGCTAGAGACCTAATCAGAAAAGTAGACATCCCCTTGTAAGAAATCTGGTAATACTAACAAATGGTTTGTCAGTAATGTTGCAATAGGAATGTGGTTAGATGGTTTTGATTCTAAATCTATATCCTACTGTAGTATGATCAGTGTCAACATGTTGAGTAACACGGACCTGGATTGCATTAAGAAGTTGAAGAAAAGCTCTCTTTGGAAAATTCTAAACCCTTCATAAGTTGCCTATCCTTGGCTTACTAGCCTATTTTACCTCAACTTGAAGCAAATCAAGACTCTAGACATGGCTATTTCCTCTAAAGTGGCTGGTATAGAGATGGAATTGGATCATTCTGAGTTTGCCTATTCTTTAGGGTGTCCCAAGAGGTATAACACAAGCAACCATCCTAGTAAGACTGAAGCCTTGAAACTGGCTAGAGAAGAATTATTTTTACCTAATGCCCCTACCTCCTCAAATAAGATTACACACTCTGTCCTAACTGTTGAAGCCAAAATTCTTTTTACCATCTTGATGAGGTGTATAGTGCCTAAGGAGAATTCAAAAGAGTTGCTGTCTGAAAGGGTGTTATGCTTGATGTACTTGGTTATGCTTAGGTAGGAGATTAATCTTCCTAATGTTGTGATGGAACATATGCTCTATTCCCAGACAAAGGAAAGGAAGCATGCTTTTACTTATGCCAATCTCTTATCAATTTTCTTCCAACACTTTGAAATTCCCAATGACAGAGAAGAGACTATCACCACTGGTTTTGGTATGCTTGATGAACAAGCATTTCAAAGAATTGGAATCATGAAAATCAGTAAAGGAGCTTTGAAGTAATAATCCGACCTGTCTACAGAAGAGCTACAATTCAATTAAGTAAGGTACATGGTTGAAAGCATCTTCAAAAGCTTTATGTTCTAGAGAATGATATGGATGAGTTGAAGGAAAATCAGCATGAGTTTGGCACTGAATTCAAGCAAGTAAGGTACATGGTTGAAAGAATCTTCAAAAGCATCAATATGATCCATTGGGAAGAAAAAGTTTCACAAGCTGCAAAAGGATCAAAAGAGGCTGGTGTTAGAATAGGTGCCCTAGAGGCAATCTAGTTTAGTATGAACAATAAATTGGCTAGAATATTCATTGTATTATTTATTGAGATATTTAATATAATGAAGTTCTTAGATTTACAATTGTGTTATTAATGAAAAATATCCCTAGTCCATTATGATGATTAATAGGACAATCATATATAGTCTAGTATGGGGTTGGATTGATATGGAGATATCACGTTCCAACACATGGGTATGCATTACGAGTAACGGCATACTGGATTGACCCATCTCCGAGAAGGCTACATACATGCTATGTAAAGTCACAAGTGCTTCTCGCGGTGAAAACAGTATTGTCATCCTTAAACTTGAAGTCACTAGATCATCTAGTTGTGGAATATTGTGCTTTGGTAGCGTCAACGCTACGCCGTGACTGGGTAGTCATAAAGGCACGTATCAGACATAATAGGAAGCAAGCTTAGATATCGTAGTGATGTAGGTAGAATTTTTCCCTCCCACATAACGGGAGAAAATATACTAGGCGACTCGAGGGATTGTGCTTATAGAATGTCTGGCCAGACTCAAATAAATCAATATGGGATATTCATATCATTTGCACGAATAAAGCTATTCCCAAGATTGAGGAACTATGGATTGGATATACGAGTGTGACTTGTATGTCTCATGTCCAATTCGGATATTGAGACAAAGGGATGCGACAATACTTGCACAAGGTTTGTCGGATGACTATTTCTATTAGTTGGGTAGTATGAATGCCTTGCTAGAGACCGCTCCATATTAGTAAATAGTTACTAAGTAGAAACCTATGGGGTTACACGCCATATGGATTGAACTAGACTTGGGAATTAATTAATATGATTAATTAATTAAAAAGATTAAATCGCAACAACTTGCTAACTTAGTAGGACTAATATGCAAGTTGGACTAATCCAAACTTGAGTAGGATTAGGACAGGGCCTTTATGTAGTAACAAGGAGTTGTTGGACTATATAAAGGATGCTCCTAGCTTCCTTCCCTACACACTAATGCTCATAACATAATTTGAGTAGGAGAGAATCAAGGAGAGAGAGCAAGCAAGGAGCCCGTCCGCCCCCTTGCCGTCCCTCAACCCGTCGGCCACAACAAGGAGACCGCAGCCTCCTTTTGGTGCTCTGTTGTGTGATTTCTTCTTCATCTTCCATTATTCCTAGCTAGCGCAAGGTTTTTGGAGGATCTAGATCTCAATCCTAGGCGTGGATCAACCGTAGAGACGTGACATTATTCGCGTTTGGAGTCATCAAATGAGACCTACAAGGTACATATCACGAATCCTTTACTATCGTTATGAATTCTCTTCCTGTGATACTTGGTTGGTTTTGATCGGATAAATTATTTTTTATTCCGCTCCGTATCCATGATCGAATCCCTACAGCTGGTTCAACCAAAGAATATTCAGTGAACATACTACTAAAGATGAGGTTGTAGGGGTAAAGGATGCTCGGAAACAAGTTGCTGAAGAACAAGGTGATGAAGACCAGGAACAAGAGGATGAGGATAGTGCAGACTCAGGAATGTTGATCAAGGATCTTAAGAAGAAGAAAAAAAAAGAAGGAAGACATTCCAGAGGTGGTTACTTCAACAGAGCTTTTTGAGAAATAAGTGGTTGCTGATGCTGGTGATGTAGCTGCTCAAGGAGAAGAACAACAAGTAGACGATGATGATGAAGAAGACAGTGGAGAAGCGGATGTTGAGCCAAAGGGGTATGGAGACCCAACCCCCTGAATCTTGCCTCTTCTTTCTAATCTTTTCAAGGCCTTCATTCTCTTTTCAAAGTCTTGAAAATTCTCTACCCTTTTAAATTTTTTTAGCTTTCAAAAACTTTAATCCAACATTTTCTCATTCTTTTTTGATGGAAGTCAAAAAAGGGGGCAAATTTAGGTGTTTATTTTGGTACCAGATCTTAAAATATTTTTGGTTTTGTCTTTCATCAAGGGGGAGATTATAAGTTCGGATTGGTTGAAAGGCTTGAAACAACAGCACTACTTCATGGCCTTGAAACAGCTTTCGAAGGTTTGAAATATACACTGCAGTATACAGCATGAACTTAAGGGAAGCTGTTCATTCTAGTTATGACCTCTGATCTCCTATGATTGATTATATCTTATTTGATGATGAATGAAACCATTTTGATATTCTAAACTATGGATAATCTCTCTGTTTGACTATGATTTTGCAGGGTTAACTAGTTATCTATTTTTTCAGAAACTATTTCTAAACTTTGTTTTTGCAGGAAAAGAAATCGGATTGTCAAATTGATTATGTGTTTATTAAAACATGTCTGGACCTTCCGAACATACTCATCTACAAGATCAAGTCAGTATCTTTGAAGATACTCAACAACTATTCGTTGGGAAGAGTTGTTAAAGAAGTCAAGATATGCTGCTGTTTTTTAGGAAAGTTTTTTTCCGAAGATTCTTAAAGATTTGCAATTCAAACTAGGTGCATAAGATGGAAATGGTTGAAGAATTCGAAAGAGACACACACAGAGTAGTCATACATTCTGAAGGATTGAAAAGCAACACAGAAGATGATTCATCTCATTCAATCCAATCATCTGAAGATCACTGCATACTCAACCGCTCCATCAGTTCTGAGTGTTCTTCTTTCTGTACTAAGTTTGTATATCATTTGATAGTACTTCTTTCATCTTATTCTTGTGGGTTGGTCAAGTGAAAAATAGTGAATTCTTGTTTAATCTGTTAGCTAGAGCAGGTAGCAGATAGGTTAGTGAGAACCACAAGCTGTAACAGAGTAAGGGAACTCTATGTGCTTGAGATCTAGGGCTTAGCTTTTGATTAATAAGAATTGAGTTGAAAATCCTGCAGTAATCAAATCCTTGAGGTAGAGCCGTAGGTCCAAGTGGACTGAACTCTATAAATCCTTATGTCTCTTGCACATACATTTCAGTAGTTGTTACTTGTTCTTTTACTGATCAAAACAGGTTTTCTATTCATGGACTTGAACCTTATTTCAAGGCCATGAAACTATCAAAAAACTTTACACTCACTGTTTTGATTCCACGGACTTGAAACTAATTTCAAGGCCTTGAAATACTCTCTATTTTCTACAAACTTCTTTGAAACCACTATTTTTTCAGAAGTTTCCATACTCTATTCAAACCTCCCGTCTAGAGTATTGATCCTGTATTACTACCTACAAAACTATCTTTCACCGTCTATAACATAAATACCAATAAGATTAAAACTATCAATTTAAATCCTACTTATCTAGGGCACTATTGTTTAGTCCATATAAACGAGAAACACATTTCTAGACTCCATAAGGATGGATTCCTAGATTCATTTGATAATCATATGAGACATGTGAATCTTTTTTATTAGAAAAAATGACAAAGTCCCCTTTCATATGAAAGATGAGAGGACTAGTGAGTTGGGCCGTTTCCCACGCCTGCCAGAGGTGGTTCATTACATTTACTGATTACTTTAGTAGATATGGATTTTTGTATACTTTATGAAGGACAAATCCGAGTACATTGAATTGTTCAAAGAATTCAAGAATGAAGTAGAGAAGCAACTTGGCAAAAGTATCGAGGCTCTACGATCAGATCGTGGAGGAGAATACTCGAGTCGAGAAATTAACGACTAAGTTAGAGAGTGTGGGATTGTGTCCTAACTCACTCCACCCGGAACGCTACAGTGGTATGGCGTATCCGAGAAGAGGAATCACACCCTATTAGATATGGTGCAGTCTATGATGTGTCAAACGGTGTTGGAATAGATGCCCTAGAGGCAATCTTATTTTGTATGAACATTAATTTTGGCTTGAATATCAATTTTAATATTTATGAAGCCTTAGATTGAGAATGTTTTGCTTATCTTAGATATCCCTAGCCGATTATATGGACAATCAACTATATGCTAGTATGGGGTTGGATTGATATGGAGATATCACGATCCAACACATGGATATTCATTAGGAGTAATAGCATACTGGATTGACCCATAACGAGAAGGCTACATACAAGTTATGTAATGTCCCAAGTGCTTCTCGTAATGACAACGGTGTTGTCATCCTTAGACTTGAGGTCACTAGATCATCTAGTTGTGGATTGGTGTATTTTGACATCGTGAAACGCTACACCGTAACTGGGTAGTAATAAAGGCGTTCGTCGGATACAATAAGGAAGCAAGCTTAGAGATGGTAGTGGCGTAGATAGAATGTATCCCTCCTACATAACAGGAGTAGATATCCACGACCACTCGATGGATGGTGCTCATAGAATGTCCGGCCAGACTCAGATAAATCAATATAGGATTTTGATGTTATCTGCATGGATGAGACTATTCCCAGGATCGAGAAACTATGGATTGGATAAATGAGTGTGACTTGTATGTGTCGTGTCCAATCCGGAAATAGAGACGAAGGGATGATACGATACTTGCACAAGGTATGTCGGATGACTATTTCTATTAGTTTGGTAGCATGGATGTCTTGCTAGAGGCCGCTCCATGTTAGTAATTTGTTACTACCAACTAAGTAGAAACCTATGGGGCCACACTCCCTATGGACTAGATGATACCGCCTTTTAGGAGCTATATATTACCATCATTTGCCACATTATAATGAGAGATTTGAGCTTAATTGTAGACAATATGTTGCGTTTTATCACTTGATGCTTCACATGCACTTTATTGTTAGTCCGGGCGTTTCTATGCATATTTTGATGTTATTTGTCAAATATAATTGATTGGTATGTTTTTTCATGTTGTCTTGGCGGGAACGGATGCTAATCGGTTGATAGAAGGCATGAAACGAACTTCGGAAACAACGGAAGTATAAGTGGACTAAAGAAAAGCTGAACTGGAGGAGCTAGGATGACCAGTTTGCACTAATATGAAGATATCTTGAGTTATACAATGAATTTGGGAGTCAGACCAGTGCAAAATGAAAGTAGACTTAAAGAAATTTCCAACGATAGGTCATGTAGCTTAATCGGAGTCCGGAGGAGATAGTAATGGCTCGCGCAAGATCAACTTACAGTTCTGGCCCGGAATTACAAAGTAGAGGGGCTGAAATACAATTTCAGCCAAATTACATTAAAAATTCGCCCCAGCTGGTGAAAAACGGAAAAAAAGACCTGGAGCACCATTCACACACGAAGGAGGAAGAGAGGAACATGCAAGGGAGCTCTAGGAAGAGAGGATTCACGCATCTCTTCAAGGGTTTCATTGTTTGATTCTTATTTTTCATCTCGTGTACTATTTTCTATGGAGAAAATGATATAATCAAGATATTTAATGTCTAGATAAACTCATAGCTAGGTGATTATGGAGAACTAGGGTTTACTTGGTTGATTGATGGATTCATACATTTACTTCATTCTTTAAGCTTAATTTCAGTCTTGATTTCATTTATTCTTCTACTTGAGTTCTTAATTCTTAGCATGTGAGGCTTGATCATCCATAGCATGTTAGTTATCTAGGAGAGTGTATGAAAGTAACTCAACCCTATATTCGTGAAGAGTAGGAAGACGTTCTTAATATTCTTGAGAGTGAGAGGTAAAAGAATGAGAGTGATCACATAAAGATTGTTTCAGTTGATTATGTTAGAGTAAAGACTCTGCAAGGTCGAAAGGTCTTGTAGGTACCTTTAGCTCATCTACTAGAGTAGTGTGATTTACATCATTAGGCTGAAAGGATTTGTTGTCTATTACATTACAGTGTGATGCATGATTGAAAATATCTGTTGCGAGTGTAATATGATATGATGGAAGAAAGAGTGAAGTGTTGTGAACGGAATACGAAAATCAACCAACCATCCCAGGGACCCTAAATCATCTAGTTTCTCCATACTCTTAGTAGTCTATCTTAATTAATTTCAATTTGTAGTAACTAGAGCCACTTGATTGTGGGTGACAACCTCACAATTCTTACTACATTCCTCCTGGTTACTTCACTTTAAACTAATATTATAACTAAACAATCTTGAGCTTGTCCTCGAGGATTTGACAACCCGAGTATTAAATATACTCACTCTTTACTACTTGAACCATGCACTTTCAGTAATACATAAGAAAGCATGTCATGTTTTTGGCGCCGTTGCCAGGGAAAATCGTATATTGTTTAGTTAGAAATTAGTTTAGAGTTTTATTTTATTTTTGTTACTCTCTATTTACCTCACGGGTGTGCTGGTGTTGTTTTCTCTGGGAGCGATGGCGGAAAGCCAAGGGCTAATTAGCCTCACGACGGAGCAGCTGCAAGCTATGGTTGCTGCAGCCGTAGAGCAAGCAATGGCGGCGACATGTTGAACGCACCCGACCTCAACGCCTTATAATCGTTCTGGGAAAACAATAATCTAGGCATTTGAGGCAGATCTTAAAGGAAGGGAGCCAGCAATTTTGGTGCCACAAATTCAGGCCGAGAGCTTCTGTCTGAAGCTGAGCACCATCCAATTTTCTCAGGAACAGTGCACCTTTGATGGTACACATGAGGAAGACCCACATGCATTCATGAGGAGATTTCAGATCCATTGTGGGCTAATTCGCTATAGTGGGGTCACTTCTGAAGCAATAAGGCCGATGCTCTTCCCTCATGTCTCAAGGGAGCTGATGTGGATTGTCTAGATTCGTTGCCATCCGACTCTATCAAAACATGGGACGAGTGTGCCTCCCAGTTCATGGGTAAATTTTTTCCCATCTCACCCATGATTCAGCTGCAGAACGAGATATGGTCATTCAATCAGAAGCAGCATGAATCTATGGTCAAAGCATGGGAGCGTCTCAACGGCTTGCTACAAAAATGCCCCAACCATGGCATTGCCAAAGCCTATATAATCCAAATCTTTTATGATTCACTTGGAAACTTTGACAAAGACAAGATTGACAAAGAATCTGGGGGCAATATTTTGTTCAAATGCGATGAGGAGGGTGCTTATGAGCTGATGAGACGAGTTGAGCAAGAGGAGAGCTTGGATTATGAGTACCCGCATCAAGAACTGATGAAGTAAAATGCAATTGCTAATGGCACAATTCAGGTAAATGCGGTGGAGGCAGTGCATGAAGCAGTTGTTTCAGAGTTGCAGCAGCAATAATAAGAATTAGCTTCAGAGTTAGCTGAGCTGAGAGGAGTAATGAAAGTGATGGGTCAGCACGTGATGACCATGATTGCAGAGAGCACTACTTCTGCAGTTGCACTCCGGAAAGCTCTAGCAGAATTTAAGGATCTTAAGCAGCAACTCGAACATAGAACATTGGAACAAACTATTGTTGCATCTGCGGAGCATGCTCAAGCCATCACCACTCGCAGTGGTATTGCACTCAAAGACCCTCCATATCCTACTCATGCCAGAGCGGTAGCATCCAAGACAAAGGAGCATGAAGTCTTCGATTCTGAGAAGACTCCTATCTTGGTCCCCCAATCAAAGGGCATGACTCAGCATGACGAGAAGGATTCCACAGAGGTATTAATTTCATATCCTCCTTCTTCTTCAAAACTTCCATATACGTTGCGTAATAGGATGACGAAGGATGATTCAGAGGAGTACATGCGCTTTCTTAATGTATTTTCGAAATTCCACATTAATATTCCCTTGATTGAGGCACTTCAAAAGATGCCTAGGTATTCTCGGTTTATTAAGGATGCAGTCGGTGGATGAATTTCAGGAAGACGTTCTTAATATTCTTGAGAGTGAGAGGTAAAAGAATGAGAGTGATCACATAAAGATTGTTTCAGTTGATTATGTTAGAGTAAAGACTCTGCAAGGTCGAAAGGTCTTGTAGGTACCTTTAGCTCATCTACTAGAGTAGTGTGATTTACATCATTAGGCTGAAAGGATTTGTTGTCTATTACATTACAGTGTGATGCATGATTGAAAGATATGTGTTGCGAGTGTTATCTGATATGATGGAAGAAAGAGTGAAGTGTTGTGAACGGAATACGAAAATCAACCAACCATCCCAGGGTCCCTAAATAATCTAGTTTCTCCATACTCATAGTAGTCTATCTTAATTAATTTCAATTCGTAGTAATTAGAGCCACTTGATTGGGGGTGGCAAACTCACAATTCTTACTACATTCCTCCTGGTTACTTCACTTTAAACTAATATTATAACTAAACAATCTCGAGTTTGTCCTCGTGGGATTCGAAAACCCGAGTATTAAATATACTCACTCTTTACTACTTGAACCGTGCACTTTCGGTAACACATAAGAAAGCATGTCATGTTTTTGGCGCCGTTGCCAGGGAAAACCGTACATTGTTTAGTTAGAAATTAGTTTAGAGTTTTATTTTATTTTTGTTACTATCGTTTACCTCACGGGTGTGATGGTGTTGTTTTCTCAGGTAGCGATGGCGGAAAGCCAAGGGCTAATTAGCCTCACGACGGAGCAGCTGCAAGCTATGGTTGCTGCAGCTGTAGAGAAAGCAATGGCGGCGACATGTAGAACGCACCCGACCTCAACGCCTTATAATCGTTCTGGGAAAGCAATAATATAGGCATTTGAGGCAGATCTTAAAGGAAGGGAGCCAGCAATTTTGGTGCCACAAATTCAGGCCGAGAGCTTCTGTCTAAAGTTGAGCACCATCCAATTTGATCATGAACAGTGCACCTTTGATGGTACACATGGGGAAGACCCACATGCATTCATGAGGAGATTTCAGATCCATTGTGGGCTAATTCGCTACAGTGGGGTCACTTCTGAAGCAATAAGGCTGATGCTCTTCCCTCATGTCTCAAGGGAGCTGATGATTGTCTAGATTCGTTGCCATCCGACTTTATCAAAACATGGGAAGAGTGTGCCTCCCAGTTCATGGGTAAATTTTTTCCCATCTCACCCATGATTCAGCTGCAGAACGAGATATGGTCATTCAAGCAGAAGCAGCTTGAATCTATGGTCAAAGCATGGGAGCGTCTCAACTGCTTGCTACACAAATTCCCCAACCATGGCATTGCCAAATCCCATATGATCCAAATCTTTCTTGATTTACTTGGAAACTTTGACAAAGACAAGATTGCAGAGAAGCTGGGGGCAATTTTTTGTTCAAATGCGATGTGGAGGGTGATTATTAGCTGATGAGACGAGTGGTTGAGCAAGAGGAGAGCTTGGATTATGAGTACCAGCATCAAGAATTGATGAAGTAAAATGCAATTGCTAATGGCACAATTCCGGTAAATGCGGTGGAGGCAGTGCATGAAGCAGTTGTTTCAGAGTTACAGCAGTAATAACAAGAATTAGCTTCAGAGTTAGCTGAGCTGAGAGGAGTGATGAAAGTGATGGGTCAGCACGTGATGACCATGACTGCAGAGAGCACTACTTCTACAGTTGCACTCCGGGAAGCTCTAGCAGAAGTTAAGGATCTTAAGCAGCAACTCAAACACATAACATTGGAACAAACTGTTGTTGCATATGAGGAGCATGCTCAAGGCATCACCACTCGCAGTGGTATTGCACTCAAAGACCCTCCATATCCTACACATGCCAGAGCGGTAGCATCCAAGGCAAAGGAGCATGAAGTCTTCGATTCTGAGAAGACTCCTATCATGGTCCCCCAATCAAAGGGCATGACTCAGCAGGACGAGGAGGATTCCACTGAGGTATTAATTTCATCTCCTCCTTCTTCTTCGGAACTTCCATAACCGTTGCGTAATAGGACGACGAAGGATGATTCTGAGGAGTACATGCGCTTTCTTAATGTATTTTCAAAATTCCACATTAATATTCCCTTGATTGAGGCACTTCAAAAGATGCCTAAGTATTCTCGGTTTATTAAGGATGCAGTCCTCGGTTGATGAATTTCAGGAAGTAAATTTAAATGAGCATGTTAGTTCATGTGGTTTGTATGTGCTACCTAAGAAAAAGAAGGATCTGGGTAGTTTTGTCATTAAATCTACGTTGGGTGATGCCTACACTGGGAGAGCTCTCTGCTATTTGGGAGCAAGCGTGAATTTGATGCCTCTGTCGGTATTCAAAAAGTTAAGTGTGGGGGAGCCTCATAAAACCTGGATCACTCTTCAGTTTGCAGACAAATCATCCAAGAGAGCCTGGGATGATACATGATGTACTTGTGAGGGTTGGATGCCTGATCATGCCAGCTGACTTTGTCATATTAGACATGCCAGCTGGTGATGTGCCTATAATTCTAGGTAGGCCGTTTTTAGAAACTGGGCGTACTCTCGTTGATGTGGAGAATGGAGAGCTGATTATGAGGGTACATGATAACATGGAGACTTTTCGGGTTTTCAAACCGACGCCTCAGTATTTATGGGAATATCAACTAGGGGTTCCATGTGCTGTACAAGTGAAGCGGCAACTCCCTGATTTATCGCAAGGGGATCCACCTAACTACTGGGAAAGAAACAAGCCATCAGCTGTCCAAGCACATGAAGCAGTGCTTCAAATTCAGCATAGGGAAGCTAAGCTGCAAGCGGAACAATGTGCCAGACCACCCTCGTGAGGTGGCAGAGGCAACTGGGTCGGGCCGTCCACCTTAAATTACAAGCGCTACATGGGAAGGCAACCCAATGTAGAGTAGGACTTTCATTATTTTATTTAGTTTATGTTCTTTGAATCCTCCATATTTGATAGTGAGAGATGAGCGAGAGAGTGGTTTAATATTTTCTATGAGTGTGCAGGACACAGATCCCGAAGAACCCTCTGGATTCCCCTTCTTGATGCGTGTGCACAATTTTGCACGCAAAACGAGGAACAACTAGCCAATCGAAAAAGTTTTTACATGTCAGAGAAGCTACTAGAGGTTTAGGAGTAGCTTATTATTTGTGAGGATCATGGCGGAAAGTTGTTATACCGGGGTTGCACGCATTGGAATCCGGAGTAGAGATGGCGGTTCAAGAAAGAAAGGAGCAAGATTCATGCACATGAGATAGGATTTGAGAAGAGACGGAAAATCCCCGGACTTTGGGGAATTTTTCAACCCAAAAATGGATTCCCCAGTGAATATGGAGTTCATCGGCGCAAGAATCGCGCGGAAAGGATGTCGGATGAAGAAGTTAGAGCAAAAACAAGTTGGCGAATTCCAGTGATTTCGGCCACCATTTAGGGCCGAAATGGAGGCCGAAATCCCTTTATTTCGGGCCGAACAGAAAATGGCTTTCTGATCCGAAAATTTCCGGCCATTTCGGGCCGAAATGGGGGCCGAAATGGGTCGGGCAGCCCACTTTTTGGGGGGTAATTTTGACATTTTGGGGGGTATATATGAGCCAAAACCGGATTTTTGATCTTCCCCACCCCAATTCGGATCAAACACTCCTTTTCTTCATCCTCTTCCTCTCAAACCTCAAGAACACCAACACACCCAAAACTCAAAACTCATCCAAATCGCAAATTTTTTGTTGCGTTTTGCTCCTTGCAAACCCAACTACAAGATCAACTCTTGAGTTTTTGAGAGATAGTGAGCGGTTTGAGTGTGGGGGAATTCAAATAGGAAGAACTTCAAGAACTAGAATTGTACACTTAATCGCTTTGGAGGAAATTTTTGGCCAAATCTCCAAGAGGGACTTGTAACGGTAACACCGAGGAGCACAACAAGGTAGTCTTTCTTCGACTTGCTCGAGTTTTCGAAAAATTGGTCGACCAACCGGTCCATTCTCGACCAATTTTTCGAAATTGGTCCCGTAAGAACGGTATTACGGGACCGAAGGTACGTTTCTTTCTCTTGCCTTAAAATTCTTGTCTAGTCACTCTAGGTGAAGTGCCCTGCAACACTTGCCATTTCGCTATTAATTCCTTACACATTGAGATCATGTCTTTTGGGGGTACTCTTTAAATTCATTGAGGACAATGATTATCTCAAGTGTAGGGGGGGGGGGGGGGGTTATGCATATCTTTGCTCGCCTTAACTTGCATAGCCTTGTTACATGTAGATTAGTGAGTTAGTTTGCACGTAGGAGTCAGAGTTAGGATTGTATGTGCACGTTTAATTATTGCATTGTATATATTGTTTGCACTTTTAATTATTGAGTCCACCTACCCATATGTGTTGTTAATCGAGTTGGCCCAAGCATATAGTGTTAGAAAAACTCAATTAAAAACAAAGAAAAATAAATAAAAAAACACAAGAAAAACCCTAAAAATTAAATTTTTTTGAGAAAGGGAAATTGAAGAGAGTGAACATGGTGAGGGCTCAATGATAGTATTCCCTAAGTAGTATGAAAATATGAGGTGAGGTAGACGCGAGATATGGAGTAGGAAGGCTATAGGGCCAATGCATTCTAGAATCGTGAGTAGCTGTCTCTCAGACTAGTTATCCTACTAGCGCTACACCACCGTCACTTAGGTATTCGTCAACTCTCCTCGTAGTGGCAACGGAACATCTGTGCGAGTCATTTTCATGGGGACCTCACGTCCCGTCTCCATCGCCTAGGTCTAATAGTTACCTCAATTTGATCCATATACCCCTTTTATTCACAGCCTCAAGCCTAGGAAGCTAATCCTTGTGACTTTCATCACTAGTTAGAATGGTCCCTTCCTATGCGTCATGATAGAGGGAGTTGAGTTAGGGAGGTTCATTGAGGGTGAGCGGATATTATACATCTTGAGTGGATCTTCTCACATGTATCTATTGAGGGGATGTGAGGGTGAGTTAGAGACAGCAGCACACTTCGGTGTGGCGGTGAGTCGTGTCCATACATCCCGATCACATGTTGAGGGTCGTAGTGCGTGACATTCTTTGCGCACGATATGGGGTGGGGTTGGTTGATATTATAGGAGGACGTGCTTGTGCTTCATTTACATTCTCTATATATTAGGTGATGAGGAGGATTGGTTGGAAAAGCACGTTTATACATTGACTACCGGGTTTACGAGATATGGTTTACATCGAGTGTGGGGGTGTCGACATATATTTGATTACATCATTGATGGGACACATTCCACCCCCACGTTATCTATCTAGATATTTGATCTCCTTGGATATTGTTATCGTCATTGGTGGCTCCATGTGCTTATTTGTTTGGAATTGAAATTGAAGAAAAAAAAGAGAAAACAAATAAAGTTGAAAGTCAAAGGGAATAGGTAGCCGGAAATTAAACTTCATGAAGATCGGGGAGATAAGCTATGAGTTTAGATCACTTCTTCACATTTGTGGCTGCGAGAACAGGGTTGCACCGAGATTGAGGGAATGAGGGCCGGAGTAGTTAGATACGGTGGAGTTCCTTGGATTTTGGTGAGGGAGTGTGAGAATCAGGTTTAGTGAGTTGTATCATGACGTCTAGGACTGCGCTTCTAAATATCCTATCATACCCGTCCTAAGACGTCAACCGTTTAGACACGTGGATAAATAGCTTGAATGGTAAGTGCTAGGGATATGTTTGATAAGTGTGCGGAAGCAACTTATTTTGTCTTCGTGCCCGTTCTGTCTGAAGAAACTGGCCGCAAGTTCTACCGATCAACAAAGTTATGGAATCTCTAATAGAATATGAGAACCTTATGACATGCCAGTTCGCTTTACGAGATTTCCTTCTAACTAAAAAGAAAAAAAATATAGTGTTTTTTACTTTGTTGCATTGTTTATAATCTTGTTGCATTGTTTATAGTCATGTAGATTGCATATTCCAGTGTTTGAGTCGTTGTGTCTAAGGCAAAGTAAAGAAATATGTGAATCTTGGAAGCAAGTGTTGCTCGGGACGAGCAAGAAGGTAGTGGGGGGAATTTGATAGCGCCATTTAGGATCTACATATAACCATCATTTGCCACATTATCATGAGATATTTGAGCTTAATTGTAGATAATATGTTGCGTTTTATCACTTGATGCTTCACATGCACTTTATTGTTAGTCCGGGCGTTCCTATACATATTTTGATGTTATTATTCAAATATAATCGCTTGGTATGTTTTTTCATGTTGTCTTGGCAGGAACGGATGCTAATCGGTTGATAGGAGGCATGGAACGAACTTCAGAAACAACGGAAGCATGAGTTGAGTAAAGAGAAGCTGAACTTGAGGAACTAGGATGACCACTTTTAACTGATATGAATATATCTTGAGTTATACAATGAATTTGGAAGTGAGACCAGTGCAGCATGAAAGTATACTTAAAGAGATTTCCAACGATAGTTCACGGAGCTTAATCGGAGTCCGGAGGAGAGAGTAATGGCTCGCGCAAGATCAGCATACAATTCTGGCCGGGAATTACAAACTAGAAGGGCTGAAATGCAATTTTAGCCAAATTACATTAAAAATTCGCCCCAGCTGGTAAAACAACGGAAAAAGAAGACATGGAGCACCATTCACACACGAAGGGGGAAGAGAGGAACACACAAGGGGGCTCTAGGAAGAGAGGATTCGCGCATCTCTTCAAGGATTTCATTGTTTGATTCTTCTTTTTCATCTCCTGTACTATTTTCTATGTAGAACACGATATTATCAAGATATTTCATGTCTAGCTAAACTCGTAGCTAGGTGATTATGGAGAACTAGGGTTTACTTGGTTGATTGATGGATTCATAGATTTACTTCATGCTTTAAGCTTAATTTCACTCTTGATTTCATTCATTCTTCTACTCGAGTTCTAAATTCTTAGCATGTGAGGCTTGATCATCCATAGCATGTTAGTTATCTATGAGAGTGTATGAAAGTAAATCAACCCTAGATTCGTGAAGAGTAGGAAGACGTTTTTAATATTCTTGAGAGTGAGAGGTAAAAGAATGAGAGTGATCACATAAAGATTGTGTTCAGTTGATTATGATAGAGTAAAGACTCTGCAAGGTCGAAAGGTCTTGTAGGTACCTTTAGCTCATCTACTAGAGTAGTGTGATTAACATCATTAGACTGAAAGGGTTTGTTGTCTATTACATTACAATGTAATGCATGATTGAAAGATATGTGTTGCGAGTGAAATTTGATATGATGGAAGAAAGAGTGAAGTGTTGTGAACGGAATCCGGAAATCAACCAAGCATCCCAGGGACCCTAAATCATTTAGTTTCTCCATACTTTTAGTAGTATATCTTAATTAGTTTCAATTCGTAGTAATTAGAGCCACTTGATTGGGGGTGGCAACCTCACAATTCTTACTATATTACTCCTGGTTACTTCACTTTAAACTAATATTACAACTAAACAATCTCTATCTTGTCCCCGTGGGATTCGACAACCCGAGTATTAAATATACTCACTCTTTACTACTTGAACCGTGCACTTGCGGTAACACGTAAGAAAGCGTGTCACTAGACCGGACTAGGGAATTAAATAATATGATTAATTAATTAGAAGGATCAATACGCAAAAGCTTGCAAACTTAGTAGGACTAATTTGCAAGTTGGTCTAATCCCTGTATGTATAGGATTAGGATAGGGGCTTTTATGCAGCCGACAAAAAGTTGTTGGACTATTTAAAGGCACTCCTAGCTTCCTTCCCATATAACTAATGCTCATAACATATTGAGTGGGAGAAGCAAGGAGAGAGAATGCAACAAAGAGGGCCGGACCCCCTTTACCGCCCCCTCACCCGTCGGCAACAAGGAAGGACCGCCCCCTTCCTTTGCTCCGTTTTGCATGATCGTGATCGTGATATTCTTCCCCTTCTTCCTTCAATCCTAGCTAGCACAATGGCTTGAGGGATCAAGATTCAAATCCTAGGATCGGACTATCCATAGAGACGTGAACACAATTTCACGTAAGAATTCATAAAAGGAGATCCTAAAGGTATTTTTATACTAATCCCTTACTATCGTTATGTAGTCTCTTCCTGTGATCCTTGGAGGGTCTTAAACGGATTAATTTATGTTTATTCCGCTGTGTATCCGTTATCAAAACCCTACAGTAGTATTAGAGCCACATGTCGTAGATCATAATGTAGTTTATGTGTTACGATTTCTGTTGTTTTACACATTAAATTGTTGTTTATCGCGTAAAATAGACAAATCAAGCATATTGATGCAATTTGTCAATAATTCAATTAAAAAAAGATTTAATATTACATGGGATGTAAGGGTTAGTGAATTTAATTCACAAAGGATGTGAAATTTTTGATCTTGAAGGCTAAGGTTTGGGCACATGCTTGGAAAAGGGGTTTTTCAAACATGAAAACAACTAAACTTGGGCAACAACTCCCACAAGGAGGATCGGGCCCAATTGGGACCGTCCCCCTTCCTTGCCGCCCAAGACACCACACGGCCTAGGCGCGCGCGGGTTGACCGTGCGGCCTAGGGCCGGCCGGCCCCTAGGGCTTGTGACGGTCTTTTAGGGTTTTGGCCAAGCTTGGGGAGCCCTATTGGACTGTTTTGACCCTAGCACATCCAAAAACTGTTAACAATTAACCAAGCACATTAAAATTGGATTTTAACTGTTTATGTGCTTTTGCATTGTGATTGGATATGGCCTTAGGTTGTATTTTTTTTTGAATGTTTATTTTGTGTTTTGTTTTACGGCCTCCGAGCTAATAAAATTAATGTAATAGTTTTTAATTAGGTTTTACAGTCTGCGAACTAGTAATTTTTTCTCAACTTGTGAGATCTTTTCATTTAGTCTAGATGCTAGCTAGAATTAAATAAAATAGATAATAGTAAAGACATGGAGAAAAAGATGCCTAAAGAAATAAAGGACCACAAGAAGGAGACAATCTACAAGAGGTATGGAGCATGGACCAATAGATGGAGGCACATGGAGATGAGCTTGCTATTTTTGGGGTTCATAGATATTCTCATTGGCTTGAGAATATCTTAGTTTAGAGGCCATATCCACACACGTTAATTTTTCTTTTGTGGCTGTTTATTTTATCGTCTTATTATTTATTGTTGGTGTATGGTTGATGCATGCAAAATTGATAATAAGATAATTAACAACCCGGATCTTTTATTTGTGAGTTACCCCAATTCAAAATAAGTAGATCAGTTGATATGGATCAACAAAACAATTTAAAATGGAAAAAGCAAAATGCCTCGATTTTAAATATCGCGTTTTTGCTTTCTCGTTATTTAAACACTCATCATAGTCATGATGTCTCAAACTCGTGTGTGCCAAAGAAGGGTGACTTGATTCATCATGATATGGTGCGATGGCACAAGCAAGTAATGTGCAATTGTTTGAGTAAGAGGCTGAACACAACTGTGTGACTTGAATAAGATTAAAAGCCTAGAGGCAATCAATTGGGATTATCCATGGTATGGATAAATAAGGAGTTATTTGACCAATTGAACCAAGAGTTGCATGGGGATGCAATTGGAATTGTTCCTACCTAAATAGCTGATTTTGGGTGACTTGCCATAGCAAGCTCAAAAGATGTGAAATATTGATCTTGGCCCACTAGAAAATATAATGATATTTTCCGCACTAATATGGAGGGTTATTAATCCTAGAAAAATATTGGGCGATTTATGTTTAATAATGTGGCCATTATTAAATATAGTCATTTGTTCACAAAATACTAAAACTTGTATATTTCTCATTTGTAGAATTCCAATGACAAACAACTCATCGAGATCATCACATTCCCTACGAGCTGTCCTTGAGAAGGACAAGCTTTATGGAAACTACTTTCTAGATTGGTACAGGAACTTGAGAATCGTTCTCAAGCAAGAGAAGAAACTGTACGCTCTAGAGGAGGAAGTTCCTGAGGGTCCAGAAAACAATACTCCTGCAACCCTAATTGTGCATCGAAAGCGTGTAGACGAAGCTAATTATGCGGCTTGCCTTATGCTTTGCACTATGAGCTCTGACCTTCAGAAGCAACACTAGAACATGAGTTCGGTCGATATGACCGAACACTTGAAGCAGCTCTTCCAAGAGCAAGCGAGGGTTGAGAGGTATGAAGTTTCCAAGGCATTGTTCAAATGCCATCTGTCAGAGGGATAACCTATGGGACCTCATGTGCTCCGTATGATCGGGTACTTGGAGATTCTCGCACGTTTAGGGTTTCCAGTCAGCGATGAGCTAGCCACTGATCTCATTCTGCAGTCTTTGCCTGAGAGTTATTGAAAGTTCTTTATGAACTATAACATGAATGAGATCGTGAAACCTCTGCCAAAATTACTCAATATGTTGAGGATAGCTGAACAAAGCGTCAACAAGGGAAACGGCAAGGCCAAAATGATGGTGCAGAAAGGGAAGGGAAAAAGGTTTGCTTCATCTTCTTAAAGGGAAGGCAAGGCAGTTTCCAAATCCAAGGAAGCTGCCCTTAAACTCGATGGTGGCGTTGCCAAGGGATTGAATAAGGGTGATTGTCACTATTGTAGTCAGCTTGACCACTGGAAGAGAAACTTCCCAAAGTATCTAGAGGATAAAAGGCTTGGAATAGTGATTCCACCACCACCATGTATTTTTGTTATAGATGTTAATTTAGCTGTCTCTTCATCTTGGGTGTTAGATACTGGATGTGGATCTAACATTTTTCGAAATGTGCCGGATCTAAAGAGAAGTAGAAGATTGGCTAAAGGGGAGATAGACCTGCGCGTTGGGAATGGAGCAAAGGTTGCTGCATTGGCCGAAGGCGTGTACGAGATGTCTCTACCTTCAAGATTAGTTTTAGAATTAAATAATTGCTATTATGTGCCTGCTATGATCAGAAACAATATTTCTATTTCTTGTTTGGACAAGGAAGGTCTTTCTATTTCAATAATGAACAATTTTTGCTCCATTTATTTTGATAGTATTCACTATTTTAGTGCGCAATTATTTAATGGTATATATATCCTTGATCTAACTAATCTTGTCTATAACATAAATACCAAGAGGATTAAGATGAATGATTTAAATCCTGCTTATCTATGGAACTGTCGTTTAAGCCATATAAACGAGAAGCGTGTATCTAGACTCCATAAGGATGGATTTCTAGACTCATTTTTTTTTGAATCCTATGAGACATGTGAGGCTTGTTTGTTGGAAAAAAAGACAAAGTCCCCTTTAAATAAGAAAGGTGAGAGGACTCATGAGCAATTGGCACTCATACATACTAATGTGTGTGGACTGTTTTCCACGCCTGCCAGGGGTGGTTATGTCTACATCATAACATTTACTGATGATTTAAGTAGATATGGATTTTTATACCTTATGAAGGCCAAATCCGAATCCTCTAAAAGGTTCAAAGAATTCATGAATGAAGTAGAGAAGCAAATTGGAAAAAGTATCAAAGCTCTACGATCGGATCGTGGATGAGAATACTTGAGCCAAGAGTTTGACGACTATCTTAGAGACTGTGGGATAGTATCTCAACTCACTCCACCCGGAACGCCACAATGGAATGGCGTGTCCGAGAGGAGGAATCGAACACAGCTGGACATGGTTCGATCTATGATGTGTCAAACTAATATTCCATTATCCTTTTGGGGCTACGCTCTATTGTGTGCAACTTTCACCATTAACCATGTTCCATCTAAATCGATCATGAAGACACCACATGAGATGTGGAGTGGGAGGCTCATTTTCGACGCCGCTATTGAAATTTCTTTCCCACAGTGTCGTTCATGATGATTGGGGGCTGCGATGTCTATGTAAAGCGTTTACAATAAAAAAATACGTGCCTAAGTCGGATAAGTGTAAGTTTTTGGGATATCCTAAGGAAACTAAAGGGTATTAATTGGACAATTCAGCTGAGAACAAAGTGCTTCTTTCTCGGACCGGCGTGTTTCTAGAAAGAGTATTTGTATCTACAGAATCAAGTGGGAGGAATGTATAACTTAAAGAGGTACAAGAACCGCAAAGTACTAATCCTACTATGGAACATGAGCAGGAACCACAAAATGTTGTGGATGAACTTGTTCAAGTAACATGAGAGCTTCGTAGGTCGAGTAGAGTGCGCCAAGAGCCAGAGAACTATGGAATTCTCGTGACTAAGTGTGGCGACACGTTGCTCATAGATGATGAGCCTACTACCTATGGAGAGGCCATGAAAGGGTCTGACTCTCATAAGTGGCGCAAAACCATGGAATCGGAGATGGAATCCATGTATACCAAAAAAGTATGGACTTTGGTGGAACCACCCCAATGGGTGCGGCGCATAGGGTGCAAGTGGGTCTTCAAGAAGAAGATCGACATCGATGGTAATGTGATTACCTACAAGGGCCGATTGGTGGTTAAAGGATTCAGACAGATTCATGGTATTGACTATGATGAAACCTTTTCACCAGTCGCTATGACCAAATCCATCTGAATCCTACTTGCCATTGCAGCATACTACGACTATGATATTTGGCAGATGGATGTCAAAACAGCATTCCTCTATAGGAATCTCCTCGGGGACGTGTATATGATACAGCCGGAGGGTTTTGAAGATCCCAAGCAAGCAAACAAAGTCCGTAAGATGCAACGATCCATTTATGGGTTGAAGCAAGCTTCTAGGAGTTGGAATCAACGTTTTGATGAAGTAGTCAAAGAGTTTGGCTTCATCAGAAACGAAGATGAGTCTTGTGTCTACAAGAAGGTTAGAGGGAGCTCTGTAGATTTTCTGGTCTCGTATGTGGATGACATACTACTCATTGGAAACGAAATTCCCATGCTGCAATTTGTTACGTTGTGTTTGGATGAATGATTTGTAAAATTCTGAGCATTATAAAATCCCATCATTTCAAATGATGGGATCAATAATCCCTTCTGAGCAACTTCACTTGTTTGGCAATATGTTTGTTTCTTGGGATTTCATATCCCATCATTTTAGATTTTGTGTTTGTCAAAATCTGATGCAAATACAGAATTACTAATCCTTCTGTGTCAAAACCTGAAAACTAGTTCATATCAACTCAAAAATCTGATATTCAAACTAGTATGCATATCCAAGAGCTAGAACTAGTTAATAATTTACGAATCTGCATATCAAATACATAGATTTAGCGATAAACTTGTCCGAAACTGTGAATTTACGTATGACATGCATATCAGTTACCAAACTGGGTATGATATGCATGTCAGATTGAATCAACGACTTCATAAACTACCAATTTGCGTGGTAAAAAGTCGCTGATTCAATCATGTTTCTGAATTATCAATCTGCATATGATACACAGATAACAATCTGCAAATCATAGCTAAAGCTACTTCATGAACTGCCATAACATAAAAACCATACAAGTCAATCTGAACAATCTCAATAAAAATTCAATCTGAACAATCTATCTAGAGAAAATCCACATAAAAGTGCATAAAAAAATCCATACAGATTATCAAACCAACCAAATTCCTAGAAATTCCACACATGAAAGTGCACACAAAATCTAAAACAGTCAGATTCAGATACTCATGGAAAACACATCAATAAAAATTCATTCTTCTCGTCAAGAGGCAGCTTCCGCAACATACGAAACTTATTTTCATTATCAACCAACCAGTTAAGCGCCCTCAAACAATCAATGCGATCAAGGTCTGGGATGGTTTGCACTTCTTCATAGACTTCACTGACATCCAATTTACTAGATTCCATGTAAGCTTGTAAGGAAGTGGCCATCATGCTTACCGCACTAGATAGACTGTCGCCAACTCTCTTCTTTGGCGGTGGGTCAACCGAGCTAGAGGAAGATGCGCCTCTTTTACCTCTAGGAAGAATTTTGTTTGAGTCTTTTGAGTTGCCAACAATTATCACATAATCTTCATCTTGAGTCGAACTTGCTTTGTTACTTATCACTTCAGTAGCCTCTATAGCCGTTCCTGCTCCCTCTCCAGTGGCTCTATCTTTCCCACATAAATCCACAATATCATTCCATTTTGGAATCACCTTGTACCGATATTTGTCAGCATCTTCATGTACATTATAACAAAAAAAATTATAAACAACAAAGATTATATATTTATGTAACATTAAGCAACATACAGATTTCACACTCTCTTTGTAAATATCAAAATCATGAGAAAATATCAACGTACCGCACAATATGCTTCCCAATCATCATCATCATCATCGACTCGTATCATGTGCCTATTTGAATCCCAGTTTAATCCACTTTGACTAAGTATTCCCCTTATTATGCCATGGACACATCTCCAATGCTTCACCCTATTTTGAATGTGCGCTGCTCTTACCCTGATCTTAAATGCAGAAGATAAATTAGAGGCAACAATGTTGTATGCAATCGACTTCCAGCCAGCATCCCCTCTATGCCCCAAATTACGCTCATCTCTTAAAACATCAGCTAAGACGCGGTCCATCTCATCATTCCACCGCATATATTTATCTTTTGAAACTTTTGGTTTCTCACTCACAGAGGCCATATCATCTAGTTGGTTAATCTCTTGTTTCATATTGAAGTGCAGATCTCTGGATTTCGCCGTCAGTTTGTTTGGATGAATCCCGCAGCAACAAATCAGAACAATCAGTTTAAATGCAAATCTCTCAAGTCTCATTTTCACCACCGACCAATAACCACTTCAGTGATAGATCTAACGGCTAATCCGAACCAATTCAGCATATTTAAAAACAAGTAAAGACAGCTACTTACACAGTTTGAGGAGTCAGTAGGAGGGACTACTAGATACAAAACACATCAGATAAGCACACTTGTCACCAACTACTTCCAACTTTGAAAAGTGAACTAAATTTAAATGATCAAGAGCATTGAGCTTATTAGCAAGACAGCAACCCAGAGCCTCCAATCATCAGTCCAAGTACATAATCATCCAAGTCCATCCAAGTAACTTCCAATGTAACTAAGCAATTAGGAACCCCTCTAATCATATTATTATTTGTGGCGTGAACTAATGCAAATGCTTGTTGCTCAAAAAAAAAACAGTAGAAAGAAACCAACAAAAGCAAACTAACAAAAATCAAAGTGCCCTTGTTGGAGTTAGCTGTTAATAAATCGAAAAAAAGTGTCTTCTTCCTAGTGAGAACCACAAAAGAAAAATAAGAAGGGTGGAAATAGAAACTCTGCTCCATAATACGAAATTAGGCCATTTCAATCAAGAAAAATAGCTTTTCCATCTAGAATGACCTGTTTGGCCATTTCAATCAAGAAAGATCCAGAAGAAAGCAAGCAGAAAAAAATCAAACATGGGCCCAAAAAGAAAGATTTGATGTTATTCAGGAAAGATTGGAACTTGAAAGGACAAACCACAGCCTTTGATAATGCTGCCATTTTACGAGGGCTTCCTGGTGCAATCAATTAATCGTTATCCCAAACACATAAAAACCGGCCAGGGAAACAACCAGACAGAATATGCCTTTCTCTGTCCCAAACACATGTAAATGCTAGAAGCATGAAGAGGTCTTTAAGCTAAAATTGAAATTAATTCACACCAGGTCTTCAGTTTTACTTATCGCTTTGGTGGTGGTGTTTTCATATTAAACCTTGAAACTTGAAAGCAATGCAAGCTATCACTATCTTCTCGTTCCAGAAATGTGTATTTGATCTTCAGTTAAAATGCTGAAACATATAGAAGTATTAGGTAAAGGGAGAGAATTAACACCCATTAATGAACATAAACAAATTAGAAAGATATGTTTTCAATCACAAGACATAATTATATCAGTAAGAGCATCAATTTCCAAACCAGACACAATATCAATTATCATACTATCTCACACCTTCCATTAAAAAATGTCAACAGAGGCAGCAAAACGTATGCAGCTCACTTTTAAGAAGTCGCAGTAGCATCCTAAAACAGTACCGAAGTTACAATAGAAAAACTAAACCACAAGAGTTCAAGATATGTTTTCAGTCCTAAAGCAATTAAGAAAGATTTCCGAGGCCTCGACGGGCTTGATATTCAGCCCACATCTTTTTGGCGAGTGTCTCGCCGAAGGCTGTCCATTCTTCAGTTACTTGAATACATGTAATTGCTTCATCATTCCTATGATTACTTGGTTGCTCCAGTAATAACTCTTCATCTACTAAATCTAGAAAATGTTGCTCTGTAGCTTGTAGAAGCCTATCTTGTTCTTGCTCAATCCTTATAAAATTGTGAAGCACACAACACGCATTGATAATCCGTATTTGTGTTTGCACACTGAAAAAAGAACTCGTCCGCAAAATGCTCCATCTCTTTTTTGATAGTCCAAATGATCTTTTTATGGTATTCCTAGCAGCACTATGGCGGAGATTAAACAACTCTTTGTAATTTTGAGGAGTATTTCCAACCAACTCATTTAGATTCTTATCCCGCGATATGGAGCTAAATATCCCGGACCATTTGTATATCCCGCATCCACAAGGTAATATTTATCTACAAAAAGATACATTTATCTAGTTATTATCTATATTTCATAAACACTACAAAATGCACATTTTTATATAAAATTACCATTTCGAACATGAAGGCGGTCTTGCCTACACAACGCATCTCGCAGTACTCTAGAATCTGATGTAGATCCCTCCCACCCAGGGAGCACATATGTCAATTTCATGTCTGGACTACATGGTGCCAGTACATTAGTTGTAATGTCACCCTTGCAATTCCGATATATAGGTCTATCTTCCAATGGAACAGTCACGTAAATATGAGTTCCGTCTAGGGCTCCAATACAATTCTAGATAAGAGGGAACAGTCACATTAATATGGGTCAGTGGAATATTTTTGTTGACTAATGTCAAAATAAAGTTAAAGGTGTATGTTACCTCAAACGACTTCCACTTATCAACACTAGAGGCATCATGGGCGGTCTCATGGATTTTGATGTATTTCTTGGTCAATCTCATGAAAGCATGCAATAGACTATGAAACTGTCTACTAATTGTCTCTTTAGATCGGTAGCAATTGAACCCAAGCGACCTATACTTCTTGTTGTGGGCAAGAATATAGAGAAACATTGCTACAACTTCTTTGATGGAAACATGTCTTGTTCGTACTAGCCCGCCGTTTTCTTCCAAGACTTTGCAAAGGTTCACGAATCCCCTCTTACTGATACGTAATTGCTCAATGCAATCACTATCCCTTCCATCATATAAGCGAGCAAAATAACGCTGCCTCTCATGATCCCAATCATGAAAAGGTTCCTTCCTAAGAAATTTTCCATGATACCATGTCGCAATAACAGCCGTAATCGTAGTCATAATACCCACAACAATTTTCTTATTTTTATCATCTTCATTCTGACACCTCTTTCTTTTCAAAGTGGCCACCAAGTCATGATCCATAATATTTCTAAAGAGAAAATGAATTACACATCCAACAATAAGAACTATGCATCTAAACAATAGAATTTGAGGCTTATGAAACGAGTGATATGCACATCAATTTGAGGCTCATGAAACGTTTTGCACATACTCTGTCACCATGTGATGCCAAAGATCCATGACAAAACAGGTCACCAACACCAAGCAGTGCAAAAAACTAAAGAAAACAAATCATAGCACCACATGTAATGTCACAGAAAGAACTCAATTTACGAACATGTAACAAAACAAGCAACGCTGACTATAAAACCCAATTTATATAACACCTTAGAGTCATATATAGTTATATAACTTCAGCTTGGATACCTCTGAGATCATTGAAGAGCTTTGTAACTCTGCTTCAGCTTCAAGTACTCTTGCTGACTAATAAATTCCTTTGAAAAAGGTATATTAAGTGCAAGAGGAAGTTTATCTCATTTGTAAATATAAAAAATAATATCCGCAAGCCGATTAAAACAAGCAAAAACATCTGTTATAAAGTGAGTGTCATAATCTGTTTAACAAAATTATGTAAGGATGCAGCTACTTGTTGCTGCCAAACATGGTCAGGCATTTACTTTTGGTCATTAATAAGTTATTACTCTATTTACTTGCAGTCAGATAGTGCATTAAGTAACTTGTTCTTACAACACAAACTTCTTCAGAATCAGGTTCATCACTCGATAAGCTGAAGCCAACACAACCCCTTTTTTATTGATTCCAAAGGTCGCCCGTGAATGACAAGTATGCACCACTGAAACCAACTTGGCATGGAACTTGATAATTGTAGATAGTTAAAATTTAGTGCTTCAATACAAAGCCATTTGTGTCCCCTCCTATGACACACATGGACTCCTGATCGACACTCCAAGAACACCAAAACAAAGGAAACTTGGGCATGGAGTCAATGTTAGGATCGTGAAACAAGATCTATTCGCATATGGTTTCGTGCGACTGGCGCATTCATGTTCTATAATGAACGTTTGCGGTCGAAGCCACACGTACAGTTCTGATTGATGACAAAGCAACTGTTGGCTTCGGTAGTTGCATAACCGTGAGCCATTTACTTAAACTTCCCTTAACCATTCCCATCTTGAATATTATCAACTCACCCCTGTATGATGATTGAGAGATTCTA
Source organism: Linanthus parryae (assembly GCA_023055425.1). Classification (NCBI taxonomy): domain Eukaryota; kingdom Viridiplantae; phylum Streptophyta; class Magnoliopsida; order Ericales; family Polemoniaceae; genus Linanthus; species Linanthus parryae. The sequence continues at coordinate 4,311,847 of JALGPY010000015.1, forward strand.
ACAATCAGTCTCACAAGCTGTCTCCATTTCTCATTCATGACTTTGTTATTTCAGATTCCAGAAGGCAGGAAATAGAAAAAACATTATGAATCATCTTCAGAACAAAGAACTTGAAAATGTCTAAATTATTAATAGCAAGCAGATAGCAAGATAATTGACATCTCAGAGTTCAGACTTGTTCAAAATATGTAATGAACCAAAATTTTAACCTCAAATGGAGAAATACAAGGGTATCCTTCTCCAAGCAGAGAGAGCACATGTAAAAGTGCATAGAGACACAGATAGCAAAATAAACGGTAATGACGGTGGGAGAGGGTATTAAGTGCAAGAGAAGTTTATCTCGTTTATAAATATAAAAATTAATATCCGCAAGCCCATCAAAACAAGCAAAAACATCTGTTACAAAGTGAGTGTCATAATCTGTGCCATGACAAGAGTTTTAGAACATTCTACTTCAAGCCACCGTATAGGCAATCACTAACTATCAGAGGGTTATTTATGAATTACATATAAAACTCAACAATCTTGACAACCCATAAATATGTTAAAAAGGTTTAACCATTGGGCTTTCTACTTATCCAAATGTAACAATACTTATAAGAAAGTTTCCCTCCTCCTTCAACCTGATCAGCAGCACTACACCACCGAAACACACGCATAGTATCCAATATTGAACATTACCAGTACCGCTACTACCCCAGATGTGGCTCCTAAACCCTTCATCATCACTGATCCATTAAACAATAGAAAACATCCCTCTTGGTCCATCAAACATCACCAAAACACACATAGTAACTGGTTGGAGGTTGAATGCCCCAGACTATTGGAAAAAACAAACATCCCCCTGGTCCATTAAACAGCTTTTTAAAGCAACAATCTGAGTTTCCTGATTCCAGTAGACTATCATCAAAGAGAAGCCCTAATATGAAACGAGAACATGAAAGCTGGAAAATGCCAAAATAGCAAAAATTGTGAAAGCTTAGAGATCTAAGAACAATACCAGTGGTTAGAATTGACGAAATCGATTCCCTACAATCGATTCATGTACCCTAGAAGATCGATTAAATGAAGCAGCAACAGAGATGCGTAAAAATTGAAATTACATGAACCCTAGAAGATCGAACAACGATCTGAAAGGGAACTGAAAAGACCGATCGCCGCTCAGAGAAGAAATATATTCGCCGGAGATCAGACACCACCGAGAAGAAATAGATTCGCCGAAGATTAGGTTGGAGAGAGATCCATCGCCGCTCAGAGAAGGGAGAGCTTTCTCAGTCTAGAGAGAGGAATCGTTGTCCACAAATGAGCCTCTTCCTTCCCTTTACCCCCCGAATTTTTCATTTTTCAGAAACACGCGTCTTTTTTTAATATGCGTCATTACAAATTCCACCTATTTACGCGTCATTTTAAAACGGAATTTCGAGATCTGAAATACCGAGTTTAAATGCTGCGGAATTTTCGAAATCCCATTTATTGAATTGCCAAACGAAGTAAATAATTTCCTAGAATTTGTAATTCCGATTTTTCAGAAATCCCCCCTAAAATTACCTCATCCAAACGGAGAGTAACTGAAAGTTCTTCGATTCTTCCGCCTCTGTTGCAAGATAGCGAAATTGATCAATATTTTCTTTTTTTCTGAGGACAAGGCGAGAATAATGGTGAAAAGAACATGAGCCAACTCGTCGTTTTCCGTCCCACTCGCCGGAATTGGGTTGGGGTTCGCCGGATTCTTCTTTGTGCGCCAGAGATACGGTAATTGCTTTTTTGTTGTTTTTCAAAAATTCTTGCATATACGCAATCCTTATAGCATGTAGAGTGCACCTAGACCATTCCTTCCTGCCCAGAACACCGTTTTCTGGGTTTTAAACCCAGAAACTGCAAAAAACTCGTCTGAATCTACACTTGCTGCAAGAGGCAGTGGCAGGGCCTCCATTTCTTCGCCAAATTCAAATGTTTTTGCATCCCCGTGGTCGCTGAATCCTCTTAAGCACTCCTAGGACAAGAAAAAATGATTAGAACTTGGTTTAATCGGGGTTAAGTGCAGTGGGAAGGGTGGTTTTCGGGTGATGAACATGTATTGTTCTTGGTCCTGGAACTATCTGAGATTTAAAGGGTTTAGAATAAAAATTGTACCTTCAGACTACTCCTACATGATCACCGAGCCCTGTGATTGATTTCCAGGAATCAAATCCGAACTGTAACACGAAATTATTCATGTCTTCTCCTTGAGTTCTTCATTTTCCGGCAAGTTACAGCCATGTTCTTGAGGTTGTGACTTTGTCTCTGTTCAGCCATTGTTTCTCCTGTTTGGTTCTGCAAATTTAAGGCATTTAGTACTTCAATTTTGTGTAGATATCACCATGTGAACCGCCACCTAAGGTGCCTAAAATCTGTGTTAAAGAGTCTGCCGTTGTGTTCTTGAATTCTGTTCCTAGCTTGGGTGTTTTGTCTCAACTTTGAATCAATATATCTCTCTCGGTATTTATTTAATCCCAGAGCTTGTAGGCTCTCTAGAAAGCCTGGGTTAAGGTCTTCAACACTATAATAACTAAAAGCTTTGAATTCATGTCTAGAATATCTGAAAATCAGCCCAAACTTTTGATAAAATGAGCTGGAAACTAGTCTAGCGTTTGAGCTTGATTTTGTCTAACGTTCAAGCCATAAATCTCTTCCAAATCTGAATGAAATTATTGGATTCTTCCTTGTGTTGTTCTATGATAATAAACTTCAAATTTGTGTAGAATTCTTGATCAAACTCACTCTTTAAACCACCTTAAATAGGCCCCAAAGTTTCTTCCTAAATCTTTGTAAAACAAGCAAAGCATGAAATTTGGCTAAGTATAGAACTTATCTTGAAAATGTCAAACTTTGATCTGTGATATCTCCTTCAATATTTTGAGTCTGGAAAAGCTCGAATTTGTTTTGGAAACCTTGTTTAGCTATCTTCAATACCCTGTCACTAGTTTCCCCAAATTCTTTCTCAATTGCTCATACATTGGTTCTAAAATTGGTTGTTTGCGTTGATTTCATCCAAACTTTAAATTTCTACCTTGACAGTCACAATGATCTGTATAACCTTCACACTTTTAGAAAAGTTGATCACCTTGAATTTCTTAGTCCACCTGTTAAATTTGACCAGATTGATCTCCTGAGAAAACCCTGAATTGACGAAACTATGTAAGAGGGGTAAAATAGTATTTTTACATAAAAGTTGCAATAAGACTAAAATGATATCTTGGAGCTATCAACATTGTCCTATATGGATAATTGGAGTCCTAATATACTATTTTGGGTTAGTAATGGCTAAGTCAACTGTCTGGGGGTCTTTATGCAATTAATGCTAAACTTTACGGGCCTAAAGTGCAAATACCTAAAAGTTGTAGTTTTCAACCCTGTGACTACCTGAGGGTGTTAAAATGATGATTTCATACAATTGAGCATAATTTGACTTATTGGAGGAGTTCAGGCTCGATCGGGTGGCTAAAGTGCAATTTATACAAACTTTTGGGACTTGAGTTAAATTGTCAAAACTTGAGGGACAATCCTAGGTAGACAATTTGGAAACTTAGTAACTCTTGAGACTAGCCAATCAGGCTTAACTAAGGGGTTCGGAATAGTCAGGGACTATACTGATAAGACTAAGACTTCAAAGGCTAGAGTCATTCTGGGCTACACAGCTAGGATGAACTGCATATGCATTGTACCTCACTACTTAGGATATGTACTAATAAGTATTTATACACTTGTATGTGTAGAGGTTTTCGGTATAGAGAATCAGCATTGCTGGACAGGAATACTAGGCAGGCTACCAGGTAAGCAAATGATTGCTTATTTACTATTCAAAAAGGCTAGAATGGATGTATGCATGTCTCTATAAGTAAGAGATATAGAAATTGGGGTATAACTGAAAAGATGATCTCGGAAATCTATATGCACATGAATCGGGTAAGTATGAGTATTTTTCATAATTGTTTGGGAATAGTTATTTAATAATTGATTCCTGCACCCTTGACCTCTATATGGTCAAACATTTATGGGACCCGGACCACGGGCTATATACGATTATGGGACCCGTTCTTCGGGCTTTACCTTCATGGCCTACGGGCTAAGTCGGTACATTGCTAGTTCCCGACTTGTAGGCAACTAGTACTACCCTATGGGCTAACGATCCAGTAGGGGTGTGCACACTTAAGGTCTAGTTTGTCTTGGTGGATTTATGGGTGGTACAGGAATGGAGAAAAGAGTATGGATTTGTCGTGATGTGTTATCAGATAATTTGAAACATTGGTATAACACTCTCTTTAAAATTTGATATGGGTCAGGTTACTAAGACATGTACTTTACAAGCACATGTTGTATGTTCTATAAATGTATAAATCTATTTCGTAGTAAAGTCTATTTTTTCATTGTAAACGGATTTTGTGACATCATTACCTTTCGTACTTGGCAGGTGAGTACGCGGGAGTTCGGATATAGGCCAGCACTTAGAGGATTATCACACCAGTATTTGCAAGATACTATAGTAAGTTTCTTTTAAAATTCAGTTTCTTTAAATTCTGTCTTGTAACAGAACCGTTAGGATTAGACTCCTTGCTAAGAATTTACGTGCTTGGCGGAGGGCACCTCCGGAGAGTCTAGGGGATCCAATGGGAATTCTCTAGCACTCTAGGATGGGGGTGTTACATCTGGCTAGACTCAGATAAAACAATATGTGATATTATTGTTATCTGTATAGATAAGCCTATTCCGGGGATCAAGAAACTATGGATTCGATATATGAGTCTGACGTTTATGTCTCGTGTCCAATCCGGATATGGTGACAAAGGGGAAAATAAGACACGGTAACATTGGGCACAAGGTTTGTTAGATCACTGACTATTTCTAATACTTGGGTAGCATTGATGTGTTGCTAGACACCGTTCAATATTTGTAATTGATACTACCAACTTAATAGAAAGCTGCAGGGTCACACACCAAAAGGATTTAACTGGATATAAATGTTTATTAGTAGGACTTACAGTTATATGGATCAAGGGTCAAAACGCAACCACATGCAAAGTTAGTTGAACTAAGTTGCGACGTGGACTAATACGTATATGGACATGATTAGTATCGGGGCAAGCTTTTTGTCGATAAGGAGTATTGACTATAAAAGGGGATTCCAAGCTCTATTCTTTTACGAGAGTTCACTTTGAGTAAAACAATACAGCAAGGAGAGAAAGACAAGAGTTGGCCGAACCTCCCTACCTGACGGCAACAGGGGCTCGACCGAACCCTCGGCCTTTTGTTGCATTTTGCGTGATCGCTTGGTTCCTTCTTCGATATTGCTAGCACAAGGGGTGAAGAAGATCCCTGTATTCAATCCCAATGTGTGGATATCGGTAGAGACGGGGACACTATTCTTCGTTGTGATCATACAAACCTACAAGGTACATGTTGCTTCGTTTAACACGTTTTGGGAGCTTAACCTGTGATTCATGGAGGGATTTGATTAGAAAATTTTAATTGTGTTTTCGATGCGTATCCTGCATCAAAACCCTACAATAATAGCGATATTATAGGTATTTAACAACTTCGTGTGGATAGAAGGTACTTTAGGGATTTGTGTAATTTGGTAGAGACCGATAGGGGGCTTCCTAGAACTAATGGGTACCTTTGAGGAGAAAGTAGCTATGTTTCTAACCGTATTGGCACATTACAAGAAGAACATAGTCATTACTTTGATTTAGTCTGCTATGGCCATATTGTAGGCATATATTTCACATTTGTATTGGTTACCGTTTTGCGGTTACATAACATCCTTCTTGTACGACCACAAACAATTAAGGATAACGAGATTGTGCCTAGGTTGAATCAGTTTCAGGTAACTTTGATATTTGTGAATACCTCAGTTAGAAGTATTTGTTTAATAGATTGTTCAGCGTATATTTATTGTCCAATTTATAGCAATGTTTGGGAACACTAGATGGGACTCACGTTAATGTCCGAGTGAAGAAGGTCGATAGTGGAAGATATAGAAATTGAAAGGAACTTGTTGCCACCAACTACCTAGGTGTTTGTCACTGAAACTTTAACATAATTTATGTCTTTCCTGGAGGAGAGGGGTCTGTAGCTGATGGTAGTGTATTGAATATGCTATCACTAGGCTCAACAGTTTGCGAGTTCCGACATGTTAAAAAGACACTCTATTTTGAGCGTGTTTTTTTTTTGCATTTAAACCTTTGTTTTTTTAAGTTAAATATGAAGTATTGTGCTAATGCAGTATGTTATTACTTGGTTGATGTTGGGTACACAAACGATGATGGCTTCTTAGCACCATATAGGGGCAGAAGGTACCACTTGAATGAGTGGAAGGGTAACACGCCTAACTTGAAGTTCGAGTACTTTAACATGAATCTTTCACGAGCACGCAATCTTGTAGAGATGTGTTTTGGGTTTTTGACGATTAAGTGGACAGCTATGATAAAGACGACTTTCTACCCACAAAAAGTGCAGGGGTGAATCATTATTTCATATTTTTTAATACACAACTTAATTCTACGAGAGATGCCTCTCAACCCCCACGAGCATTTGATTTCCAATAGTTATGTGGCGGACCCTCCTAAAGATGTAGATGATGAAGCCGAGTACATAAATCATGTGGAGTCATTCCCCTAATGGTCTGATTGGCGCGATACAATGCACATTACATGTAAAATGATTGGTGTATTTAGACCTGGCAAAATGGGCGGGCTGGTCGGATATGGCCTGGTTTTTATTTGGTTTGAACTCAAACAGATACAACCCAAATAAGTCTATTATTAATTGGTCTTATATAGTCTTGGTCATGAATAGGCTGGGTGTATCTGGGTACCCAATAAATATCCGTAATATTAACTCTTCAATGGATTACCAGCAAACTCCCACCGACAAACCAGTTGACATCATTTCTTTATTATCAAACTCCAAATGTGCGATCTCCCTCTCCCCCTCGCGAATTCACTGAGCGGAAAACCCACAGAAGTAACGGACACAGAACCAGCCGCCTCTGCTGCTGTGAAGCCGTTGTTCGCCATTATTTCCAGCCATCCAGCCCGGAGCATTGCCGCTGTTCTCGTTCTCCTCCTACCACCATCGTCCTCGTTGCCGGTGGAATCCCTTGCCTTACTTCCAGATTACGACATACTCCCACCGTCCCACCAGGTAGGTGACTAAGTTAATCGGGTATTATTTGGGCCTAGCGATTTGGCTAGTCAAACAGAGTAAGAATTTGATAATTTTTGCATGGTCTTGTAGAGGCTAGTTTACTCTACAAGACCATGCAAAAATTATCAAATTCTAGTCTTGTTTGACCAACCAAATAGCTAGACCCAAATAATACCCGATTAACTTATTCACCTACCTGGTGGGACGGAGGGTGTATCGCGATGTCTCTTCACTGGTTCGTCCTCTTTCTCTCTCCCAATGGAGAGACAGACGGAGCTAACCTAAATACCTGGTTGTGAATTGTTGTTGCGTTCCAACTTTTAATTGGGCTGCTAATTTAATACTACCTCTGTTTCTTCTCTTTCAGCCTACCTTGTCACCACCTAACCTACCAAAGTAAACCCCACCCATCTCTTTACAGTTAACACCTCACGGTAGAATAGAGTAGATAGATAGAGAAAGACAGATAGGGGAAAGAGAAACCGTAGCCCCAAACCCGTATGAAAATTCCAAGCAATATCTAGTCACGGTGGTTGATTTGTGTGTTCTTTGGTGGTGATTTTCTCTCTTGGATCTTCACCCTCTTTACATCAAGACCACTGTTGGCTATATTCTGAATCGTGCGCCGGAGGTCGGAGGAGGCACCAAACGATTGCTTCAAATAACTGCAGGCGGCACCGGACGACGGCTTCGAACAATAGCCGAAAGGCTTCTCCCTCTCCATAGATCTAGGCGTTGACTCGATTCCGGCGGCTAGATTGATGTTGGTGGAAGCCAAAAGAAGGAGATGATGAAGGAGAGACACTAGATCGGAACATAGATCAGCTTGTTCTGCATCTTCTTCTGCCAGCTGTGGTGAGGAGGCGATGGTGAGGCAGCGGCGGCAATAGCTTCTGCATTGTTGTTCTTTTCTCTTCTCCGCATTTTTCTTCTTCTGTAATTTTTAGATCTGATTTGTTTGGTTTAGATCAATAATATGTCGTTGTTGTTGTTGGTGGTGGTGGTGGTTGTGGTGGTGGTGGTAGTAGTAGTGTGGTTGTGGTTGTCTTTGTAATGAGAGATGAGGAGGAACAATGAGAGACTGTAATTATTTGTTTGGGAAGGGGCAAAAATGTAAAAGGCACAGGTTTATTAAAACCTGTGTCCATTTTCTCTCAGCCATTTCATAAGAAACAGAGGTAGTAGGTTTTACTGCGTTACAGGACAAAGCTCAAAAAGTCCATAAAATAGATGGATTTAAATGAGACGTGCCCATTAAAAACTAAGAAATAAATTGTTAGGACCCAGACAATTTATTAGTTGGTTAATTAGGTTGGCCCAATGGTCAAAAATCCATTTTGCCATGTTTAGGTGTATTGGTAGGGGTCTCCCTGCGACTGAGTGATGTCTTGTTTAGTGTATGACAGTTTAAAACTCTAGGATGAATGCAATTTCGCTTTATTTGGTTGGTTAGATTATTTGTGTTGGGTTGAGGGGAGAAATTTCAAATTGAAAGAACGTTCGAACTTGAGAACTTGAGCGTAAGAATTGTTTATTTTTGCAACTTATCATTTGTCAAGAACATTGGCTAGTTGATGTCATAACATATGGTGTTTTCTTTGAAATGTTGGCATATGAAATCAGTTTAAAGAAACGAATTAACTCCATTTAATTTATTTGCATTTTTTTTTGAAATGTGAATTTTTGTAAATTATCATAGTGTCGAAGTACACCTTGGAATTTTATTGGGAATCGAGCAAAGTTTATATCAACTCACTTACCTTTCTTTCCTCTTGTGATTCTATTTGAGTTAAAACGGTAAAATCCCTTTCAAAGTTACCAAGAAACCTCATTTTCTTTCTCCTTTTCTGCTAAAAAGAATTTTTTTTGTAGCCTTCTATTGTGGTCCAACTATGAGATTGATGAAATCTGAATTACAAGTCAGAATACAAGCTGTGAAACTCAAAGTTATACCGTTAACCTTTATTTTTCTAATTTCACCATAAGACATGCATATGAGATCACTTGAATTATTATATCGGGGTAAATTCTTAAGAATAAATTGTTATAAAAAAGTAAATGGAGAAATGCAAATATATCGGGGTTAACTTTCAGATTTTGGTGTGACAGTCATCCATTATACCGGGCCCACAGGGAGAGAGTAGGAGGATTGGAGATTGAATTATGACGTGCAGCAACATTGCTGGAGCAATGCAGATATCAATGAGGTGATAAATGAGGGAAATGAGAGTATGGCACAAGTTCAATTGTCAAAACAGGAAGAAATCAAGGTTGCTCCGCAGTTGATGACTGAGGTTGTCTACATTGGTCAATTTCCGTCACTGGTTCAAGGGGCAAAAACAATTTACATGGAGGCTAAGAAGGTTACATGGTTGATTGAGTATTCAGGGAATGCCGAATCTGCTGCGGGAGAATATCTGCAAACAATCTTGCAAAGCAATGTTTCTTGGGTGATGGTGGAAACTGGAATCGGATCATGGAGACGAGGGAGATCGAAGCGGCGCTTGCATATAATAGGGATCAGACGGACAAGAAAGTTTCTACCGGCATAGTTCACCAAAACTATCCCATCAAGTTCCTCATATGGAACAGTCAAAATGCTGGTACCCCTATTTTAAGAAAGAACTTTAAAAATTTGATTCAAACGAATGCACCAAATGTTATCACCATTACTTAAACCATTTTGTCTGGGAAAGAAGCTCGTACTGTCTGTGCGTCTCTTGGATATGACAGATGTTTTGCTGCTGACCCGAATATCCATATTGGTGGCTTGTGGGTGATAAGGGATAGCAATCAGGTTGATTGTCGAATCGTTGTTATTTCCCAACAGAAGATACAACTTTCAATTCAGGTATGTTGTGCGCAGCGTTTTTTTGTATTCGATGTTTGTAATATGAATGTTAGTTTTCTTGCCTTAGTGTTTGGTTGGAATTGTAAAGATAAAAAAAAATTAATTGAATGCAGGCACACCAAATCTAGGATGCTGAGATGAACTGGAGATCGATGGAAGCAAGTCGTGGAGTGATGCAAGTTATCAGTAATTAGAATAACATTTTCAAGGTTTGGTCGTGTATTTATTGTGATGAGGCTACGATTAAGAACATATGGTTTGTTTTATGGTGTTTTAATGTTACTTTGAATATTTCAATCCCGAAAAGTTGTATTGCATCAGTGGTTCTTTAGGTTGGTACGATTACCTATCAAGCAGTTCATTTTCTCGTTCGTCTAAATTACCCCTACATGTGGAATTGGCAACTTATATATGGCCCGAAAGAATATGATTCATTTTTTAATACGCAGAACGTTTTCCAAGTAGCATGCCAGTGAGTTAAAACAAGTTATTTTGCTAAAACAGTGGTTGAATGTATGATTTGACATTACTGTCATGTGTAGGGAGAGATTGAAAGAATCACGCTGTATCTTTTGTTGTTAAATTGGTTATGAGGCGTTACAAGGACATGTTGCAATTCTTGGATAAGAAAATTACAAAGGAATAATGTCTTGTTAACAATAAAACATTTTACCTCATTGCAAATCTATGCATAAAGGTTAAAAGTTTTCGATATAGTTTATTAGGATTCAAGGTACGTCAATCTTACTAATCGGTGTCACTGGGTGAAATATAACGAGAACATTCTTCTAACTTGTCCTCAACAATCAAATTTTGGATGATCTCCGGAACATGATACAGTAGTTTGAAGTCATCCATCTGCTCTGCTCCCATGCTTGCAAGCCTTTTGGCAATACTGTCTTCTCCATATGTTTTCCACTGTATTGAAATCACAATTTATTGGATAAATATTTGAACATGTATGTTGATCACAACTTTTTTGGTCAGCAAAAATTTGTCAATACTGCCATCCAGCTCAAAACTTCACAGGGTGATTGTATAACACGACATTTTGAAGGAACTCATAAAGGTTTTGAAATATCATTGGTATGAAATGCAAATTATATTGCGGTAAACAATTGGGGAGACATGTATACTTATACTATCCACAACATAAGGTTGTGTTATATTATCGTTAAATCCCATTCTAGAGTTGCACATACAAATTGGTTACCAGTATCAACAACAAAGTAGGTGTGATAATATTTTTTTCTTCCAAGTTATCACAATGGACAGGGATATTATGGAACAATGCTTGCAATATTACTACATCCGACATAGATGATATAATGTAAGAACATGTCTAGGTGGGAAAATTACCCGCCGCAAGGAGTTACATATTGACTTCTTGCAACTTGTTATTTTCTATATGTATACATATATATATATATATAACTTTTTTTTGTGTCTTGTTTATTTAATGTTTTCCTCTATTTCCTAATAAATTGCATGCATTAAATATACATATCAGAGAACTCATTAAGCCAACATTGTCTACAATTCTTCTTGAAATACATGATGACGTAATTCACAGCAGGAAAGGACATGACAACATACATAAATAAAAAAGTCTTCTACACTTTTATTGCCAACGGATGATTGCAGACCGGACATGAAGCAAATTTGTTGTTCGTACAGTTGCGCTGACTCTCGCATCTTCAACTTGGCAGACAACCCACCTAGTGATTCGGTGATTGTGTCGTTGATGGCATTTCATCACGCGGACATAGAATCTCGTTGTCTCGCTGTTGAGGTTGACATTCGTTAGGGCAGATTGGTGTTCCTGGTATGAAAATATGTAAGTATATCAATAGGTCTGGTTGATTCTCTATATACGTAGACAAATATGAAGTTTGCTGGTTTATATTATACCTTTGGATTCATTGCTACCAGTGATGTCTCAGGTATCTTTAAAACAATTTCAGCCGCTTTTCCAAATATAACAGTATCCATGATACCCGTTTCATCTTTAAGCGTCACACCGAGTCGAGCTCTGGATAAAGATACTTACCATGTGTGTTAGGCAGTTTTTTAGATGTTCTTTAATATATGTAATTATTTTGTATAACCTTAGAGTGGTGTTAGATTCAGGGCATCGACGATCGGAGCAACACGGATGAGTTCGCTCACGATGCCATCTGATGCAGGCATTGAACAGTGGAGTCTGATTAGTGGGTACAGTAGTAATTGATACCTTAATCCAGGCTTCTTTGAACATAGGCTGCATGGCAAAATCACCAAAAAAATTGGGGACAATTATTAGTAATAATAAGAAGAAATAAGGAAACAACGAGACGGGAAAACTCAGGAATGTAAATTAATGCATACAAACTCAGGAAAAACTCTTGAATGTTTATAATGCTGAAACTGTGCTGTCATATGTATATATGTGTTGTCGCATTGCATTACCAGTGATAAACGAAGATCTGCAATTTTCAATGGAGTAATCTCAGACGCCATGCAGTTTACTTAGCGTTGTTGTGATGAACAAAGGACTTGTTTGCAAAGTGAGTACCTTTTGAGGTTAATCAGTTGTCCAGCATTCCAGTTTATATATAGATAGCTTGTATACTGAAGGCCCGTGAATGTAGTTTGAATTGTTTTGGTTGTCTGGATAACATGTGATTTTGACACACAATACAATTAGCTGTCACCCCAATTTGTATTTTTCTGGTTCATATTGACACCTAATACATCATCCTGCAATGAATATTCAGCTGGATGTGGGTGGGAAATATCGCTGTGAATCGGATCTTAATGTGTGTCGCTGGTTACGGACTTCCTGAGCTGCGTGTACTTTCAGTAATTAGTTCCAATAAGTCATGACCAAAATGATTATCCATGGGTCTCATTAGTTTACAGTTTGCCTCCTTCTTGTGCTGGTTATGCAAGAGTCTATTTCAACAGTTGAGTTTCAGCTATGTGGTTGAGCTCATCTGAAAAAACGGTCTACCAACAAAACTGGATCACAGCAAGTCTTTTGAAACCAAAACATGTAATAGAACAGTCAAACATGCAAACAGAATCCAGATAAAGGTACAGGGAAAGAATGATCCAGGTACTCTAAGGTATGGAACCCGGTAGAGAATTGTTTTAATAATACACAAATGTTATACTGGTTTGTTTAGTCGACATCAATATGGATAATAGCTAAATCATTAGTTCTCTGTGTTGATCTAAACTTATAGATTGGCACTCACTAAACTGTGTGAAGTAAGTCACATAGAATGTAGAACAACCATAGGGTATCATGAATGCATTACACAATAGGTCGTGCACCAGGCTGTCTCAGCAGCACAATTTAGAACAATTCAAAATCTCACCAAATCTAAAGAGTACAACCCATGTCAATTGCAGTACATGACCAAAAGAAAACTAAATTTTCAAACATAGTAGTCTCAAACTCAAGCAAGAAGAGTTGATCCATCAATCGAAACTACAACAAAACAGTGTTCACCATTGTGAAGCTATGCAGCATCTTGTGGAGGATTGGAGTAGTCATTTTAGTGCCCCTTGAGCTCATTATGATGACGTTGAAGCAGCTGTTGCCTTCATATCGGAAGACAATGAAATACCAGATACCTATATTATAACGATTCACAAACTCCTGCCAGCCGTGATCAAAGTACACATTGTTACCTCTACGTAACAGCTCGACATACAGAACAACTCCGTCCGGCACGTGGAGTTGGACAGTGTTGCCTAACTCATGTTCATGGCACCGAAAAACATTTGGTGGCAACCTCTATATTGATGATATTGGTAGGATATTTAGCGTCACATAGCCAATTGGCAATAATAGTGCTTCCTACATGAGTTTTTACCATTCGACGATTTGCTATTGATATTTGATCAACAACTCTGTAGAAGCTTGACACTGTTTCCATTTTGACGTGACACCCTGTGTTTGGGAAGAAAATTAATGCAGTCACATGTCGTCCTATATGTAATGCCTTATTTACAGCAAACTTGAACAAACAGATATTTCAATTAAGTAATATATAGATACAGTAATGGATAATCAACATCAAACAAAATACAATAAGCAAAGAAATGAAGATTAAGTCTAAGGGTATGACATATAAGTATACAGCATCGTATAATTACACGATGCTGACAATAATGGATTCTGTTTAAAAATCAATTTAATATAATATATCAAATATCTAGACAAATTATAAAGTACAGAAGTTATGTAAAAACTATAGATTGAATATACTTGATAAAGGGTATTACCGGGAAAAAATACATTCGACTTATGGGGTCTAAATGGTATCATTGTGAAGCAGGGAAAATTTTCAAAACTATCCAAATTAAGTTACGGGGCATAATACTTAGTAAAATTATGTACCACAAATAATGACCAAATTTCACAAAATAAATTTGACAAAGTTATTGCTGCAAATTTTGTCCATCATCTGTAAGCATAGGTAACTTAAAAAGTAATATAGTCACTAACATTGAAGCTTATCTACACAGTTTGGACACAAAGCTTGACAGGCAATAAATTTTACAAATCATTCTCATGGCTTTTGTTTACTACAAGGACCAGTGAACAAGACACACCAGTAATCAGATGGTTTAGAAACATCAGGACATAGGCAAATCGAGGATTGAGAGTGTTTATATTCCTGAAACTACATATAGACCATGTTTTCATAAAGCAGTGAGGGTAAAGTTTTTTTTACCACAACATAAAAAATCGGAATCAATCCAAGGTAGAGAATGGATCTCCGAAGAAGATGCAAACAAACAAAACAAGCCAGATTCGAGTATTATGCAGTGCTCAAGTAGTCCTAGTGATCGATTGTACACTCATGACACTAACCTCCATAGCTTTTTTGTAAGCAAATATTGATTTCACGGAAGAGGAAGATGAGAGAAAGCAGATCGAACCTGAAGGCTAATGACTGTGAAAGGGATAATGCAGTATAGCTAGCTAAAAGGTCGAGGATGGAGTGAATATGGTATAAAATATATTGAGCAAAGTGATCGGACCAGTATTTTACGAATAGTTAATTGGAATTACAATTTAGGGCTTCCAGCCAAGAAGTCATTGTTATTACACCCAATATCTGTTCAAATTTGACAAAAAAAGAGGAAAAGGAAAACAACCCAGGAATAATGGATGCTATTACATTGTGGTAATTTTGTTGGCACCAGTATTTACTCATCAATAAATAATATATACGATATGAATACGGTATATATTACAACATATACATAAAATCTCTCCATATCCAACTTACAACCACGCCAGAACAATCGTATCAAGCTAATTTGCAAAACAACCCTGGATAGATGATAATTGCAAGTGATTTCTTTTAATTAAAGGTGATAGGAAGTAGCTTCTTTAGCTATCAACATATCCAGTCCACCTCAAGTTCATTTCGAATGAACTATATCGATGATTAGGAGTGATTAGAAACATGCTAGAACTTATTTGGATACTGTATCGAGATATTTGCAACATATTGTATCCGTACAGGTAATCGTGACATCCAAATTATCTCTAAATTGGAACTAAATGTAACGATGAAAGGGACATGAGATTGTGTGGAATTTACTATGATACAACGTTCATGTCTTGGCTAAATAAATTGTTCGTCAATCCACCCATAAGAGTGGCCAGATCACTAAATCACTGCTCAGTAATTCATTAAACAGGAAATCTACAATACCAAACATCAAGAGTGTCAATCATATATTACAAAACATGCAACCAATAAACATGGAAATCTATTCACATAGTTGCAGTCATAGCGGCACTAACCAGTACTATCATCAGAACATTGAAAGCAGTAAGCACAAAAATGGCATTGAAATTACAAGGAGGCCCGTAGCCTAAGCGTTCAGACTAATATCAGCATTCAATAGTTTAAAGACGGACCACAGTGACTCTGAACGTTGTCTTCTTTCAGTTAGTCAACTCAATGACACAAGCATCATCCACGGTAACTCCAGTATGCTTCACGAATGAATACCAACAGAGACGCCGCTGAGCGCGATTCTTCGGAAGAGGACAACTGCAACAAATCCTCCACATCATTTTTACATTCTCTTCCGTTTGAAGTGTGACATAAGCTGGGAAATTAGTCTTGTGCAGCTTGACAAATTTCACCGGCACATTCTGAAAATTTCCAACATATTATAACGACTAAGTTTACAACTTCAACTCTGACCCACCAAAATAAAGAGAGTATTTAGATATATTTACCACTCCACCCTTTGATGTAAGATGAGAATGTATGAGGCGAATCGCGAAAGAGGGATTTTTCGATTAGAAAGACTGTGCTCAAGCAAAAGCGTGATCTCTGTGCCGCACCATTGGAATGGCTTGAGGAATGACAGTATAGTCTATCTCGGTTGCTAACGAGTACATGATGCGTACTTTGAAGCCTGATTGACCTTAAAATTTGAACAACAGGAAATCTTGTGGGGAGATATGATGGTGTTTGAGAAATTTGGTCCAACCCGTACAAAAATATAGACCCGATTTGATTCAGCAAGCCGTATTTCCCAGTATGGCCCCTCTGGATTACGTATGTGGATGTTGTCTTCAATATGATCACAGTATTCACGAAAAATTCTCTGGGGAATCAACTATATGACAGCCAATCATATCAGACAAAACAGTGGTGTTAGACGTTGCAATAGAAACGAAGACTCCATGCAACACCAAATAACAAACAATGGTGTAATCAGCCAGATAATGCATTTATCCAATATTGATGACTTCTTAAATTGTATCACCATATTGCAAACGCTAAACTATGTTGTATGTCTCCATACACGTAACAGAAGTGACAAATATTCATGCCTCAATGTAGGGAAGTGTAGAAACATTACCGGTGAATTATCTCCAGAAGATTTCGGGTCATATATCTTGTAAAAGTGAGATAACATTTTTGGCTTGCAGGGAAACACATGTTCTTCTTGCTTGATTTGTCCATGATATTTAATTCCGCTTCGGCTGGAATCCATTATGATTGCAGTGTATTGCATTTTTCTGCAGAACTTAAAGTAAACAAAACATCCTACAGTAATTGAGTAGCTTTTTTTGAAGTTTTGCCATCCATTGCCAAGCCACAGACTCCCATTCTTAACTTGAATTGTGGTTTGAATATTGGACCATTTGGAATTTGCAGATGGATATTGTCTCCTACATTTTGGATATATTCAGCATCAACTATTGGGGAAAGTTCCTGTGAAAAATGTGCTTGTATTAAACCAAGATTGATATTCCTTACAGTAATATGTTAGTTAGCATAGTTAATTGATTACAATGACAATATCTAACCAAGTCTCACCAGCATATCAGATTCAGCGGAATTTGCGAGTATTACTTTGAAGAAGTTCATGGAGCTTAATCTCCGCGAGTATTCGATGCTGTCATAACATCAAAAGAGCTTAAATTGGTATTCCACGCAGTAGTTAACACATACATATCATAGTATAAGAACACTAAATCAACATGATAGTGAGGTCATATCTGGGAAAAAAACATAACCTCTTACCTAAATTAGATTAGATGAATGAAGATAAGAACAAATACCAACCTCACTGTCAACAAAAACACGTGAATATAAGGCTATAGTTTCAACTCAATACGATAAACGTAAACGAGCGATATGTATATACTCTATATTCATCTGAATAATGGTACTAAATACTGAATTCACAGTACAACAGTATTTTACCAACAGTTAAGTAGTTCATGGACACCAACCCAAACATTTTATTGAATTCATGTCACAGATATAGCATCAGATTCAAATTGTAACTCCTGTTCGGAATTTATATCCTGCAATATCTGCACAATTTGCTTCGAAGTTGTACAATTTATTGTCAGTCTTCCCCACATAACTTCACAACAGTGCGAGAAATATAGATTAGTTATCTAAGTGACATTAACATTGTAGTAATCACAAATAAATTATACAATCATAAGATTTAATCATTGATAATATGGTATACATTACACATGCATCGCACATAAAGTTAAACAGGGCGAAATCCATTGAGGGATTGTTGGGGTAGAGAGCAACACCATTTGCCGACCAAAATCTAGAGATTTAAAATTGGTTAATGTGACGAATCCGAAGAATGAAACACAAGGAATGAAATCACAACACAGGTGTCATACGTATCGAAAGAGCAGGAAGATGCGGAGTACTTGAAAACCAGAAAACCAGGGTTCGGAGTACTTGGAATGTAGAGAGACGCAACTACAGATCCAGAAAACCAGGGTTCGGAGTTGTTCTAGAATATATCGAAGAGGTAGAGACTATTATAGTGCCCAGTTAATAGGTACAGACGTCCACTAAGTGCTTATCAGGACTAATACCCTGCTAATTGCATAAAAGACAGTTTAACCCCATTGCCTGTGTAGTCTGTTTGTGGATTGGACTAAATTTATCGAAAAAAAACAAGGAAAAAAACCCCACGCCCAATGATGTTTCTGAAATTAATTTCTTTTGCACCCGATATTTAGGTAGATATTATTTGAATGAATATTTCACACGTTCTTTGCTTATTTTGTAGCATACTTTTATACTACCACATTAATTAGATAGAAATGTACCGATATTGTTCAAATTAATTTCTTTGCTTATCTTGAAGCATATTTTTATGCTACCACATTAATTAAACAGAATTGTGCCGATATTGTTCAAATTGTAAAACGTAAAAGACACAGTGAAGAAACAGGTCATTAATCATAGCAAACTATGTCTTCCATATTTAAGAAGTACACACGGAGTACATTAAATTTATTTCATTATGATCATTTTAAATTTGAATATAATTTTTTGGTGTTCAATGGACATACAACGGATTCGCTAACAATCACTTTTTATTCAACTATTGCAATCAAAGTTCATGAAAATAAACTATGCAAACATAATGTATTTGATTCATATTGCCACTAAAAATTCAAGCTTTCCACATTACAACGTAACAAATTTCCCACTTAAGCTTACACTGACCTCACCAAATTCAGAAAAAATAAATAAACATTGCAAGGAATTACCAAATGGAGTAGGAATCAGCATAGCTAATACAGTTGTTGTGGAGACTAACTACAACTACATACCTACAACTGGGAACACGATGCGTAGTAATTGCAAATTACCAAAAAGATATATATATATATATACATATATATGTAGCAGAGATACATTATATTCAAAAATTATAATCCACATGATCACATAACCTAAGGGCTTCCTCATAGCACCATCTGCCTAAACTATTTACTTCCAAAATAATCACTACGTCGACGATCAGATATAGACGCATCCGTCATATGCACCGAATGCGCGTTCCTAGCATCTTCTGATTCAATACCATGGAGAATGCACACAACTAATCACTGTGTGAGACCACAAAATTACCTGTGCACATACTCCATCTCAAAAACCAATACTACCAACTAATTAGGACCCATGAATACTTATAGTAATTCACTGCAAACCGATGATAATAACATCACAAGATTGTGCAGAGTTTATGCATGCTCCAGTTGGCGAACACTCCACTTGCTTTGCCACCGAGGATTTTTTCTTATGGAAGGCGCAAACCGAAAGTAAAATCTCTGATTGACACTCTCTTCATTTGCTTTGCTAATGACATCGTTTTGCTCCTGAAGTAAATACACACAAATATATATATATATATATATATATATATATATATATATATATATATATTTAGTACATTGCATCATATCTCAAATGAAATGATGTCGCATATAGAGTGGTCAGATTACATTCTCAGTCATAGCAGATAGCACAATTGCAGACTTTTTCAGCACTATTTTGGCAGCATGACCAAATATGGTAACCTCCAGTTCACCACTGCCATTTCCAATTTTAACAGAAAGGCGACCTCTACAAATTACACATGTTAACTCTCTTAGGCTAAAAATATCAGTGCAAGCTAATGTCTTTGCAACTTTTCTACGAAGCTACAAAGATTCACAATATATCATGACAATATACCCAGCTAAAATCTCACTACAGGTGCAGGAACATGAAACCATAATAATAAATCAACTGCGGTAAATATTTACGAGGAAACATATATAGTACTTCAGTACAAAATAATTATATACCATGGAATTGATATGCAACCATTGTTGCCATAGTTAGAACAATCAAAGGCTTCCCCTAAAAGGTGGCCTTGGCACGATTGCATGAACTACACGAATGGTACCAAGCTCGCTTGTTGGTCGGTGACACGAGAACCGAAACCTTTACCCACACATCAGAATTACAAGACTGATATGAAGAGGATAACACATTATCAAATAGTTAGCATGCAGAAAATTCATTATAAGAACCCAGTCAAAAATACGTAGCTAAAGCACTACAAGCGTCGATCACTTACCGGGACTCTGGAGAAACTACCAATTTGAGACAGGAGTTTTCGTGAATTGCTTCGACAACAATGTCTCTAGACTTTTCAGCTCATCGATTTTTCTGAAATTTGCATCTCGCCTGTTGAACAACACAGCTACCTTTTAATGACGGCTAAATTGCACCGGAGGTACCCAAAGTTTGCCAAAACGAGCAAGTAGGTACCCAAATTTCAAAATCGAGCACCACAGGTCTCAAACTTTCGATTTTCGAGCAAGTAGGTACCCTTCCGTTAACTTTCCGTTAACATTGGACGAAAAAATATAAAAAGACTTTTGTACCCCTTATTTTCACCTCCAACTTTTTTTTTAAAAAAAACTACAAGTTTTACTAAAAATCTAAAAAAGTTAAAAAAAACTAAAATTTTAATTAAATAATTTGATATATGTAAGATAATGGAATAAATTTTAGCAAAATTACATATTTTTACATCATTTCAAGATATGAAATATGTTTTTATTAACACATATCCGTCAATCTTAAAGTCTTTAATTTTTTTAATAGTGTTTAAAAAGAATCTCAAATTTCATAATTTCATGTATTTTTTAGGAAACAATAACATAAAGTATCTTTGTACATTTATACAATACCCTCTTTTACAATTGCATGAAAATACAAATCATTACAATAAAAAACTAATCAAGAATGTCTGGTATCAACTCATGTGTAAGTTGTTAAAATGCATAAAGATACTTGTATGCTATTGTTTTATTAAAAAATACATGTGAAATTACGAAGTTTTGAGATTTTTTTTAAAAGCTGTTAAAAAAAGTTAGACTTTAAGATTGATGGATATATGTTAATGAAAACATTTTTCATATTTTAAAATGATGTAAAAATATGTAATTTTGATGAAATATATTGCATTATCTTACATATATCAAATTATTAAATATTTTTTTTAGATTTTTTTTTAGATATTTAGTAAAAATTATATTTTAACAAAAAATATGAGGTGAAAATAAGGGGTACAAAAGTCTTTTTATAATTTTCCGTCCAAAGTTAACGGAAGGGTACCTACTTGCTAAAAAATCCAAAGTTTGAGACCCGTGGTGCTCGATTTTGAAATTTGGGTACCTACTTGGTCGTTTTGGCAAACTTTGGGTACCTCCGGTGCAATTTAGCTAGATACAAACAACATACTTTGGTCTTCAATCAGCATACTCTTTCACCCTCGCATCATCCACATTGTATAGAAACGTGGTGGATACTTTGGTCTTCAATGACCAATCTGTTAAAAGCATACGAATTTATATAGTATGCAAACCCAGCATGAAGTCAGTACAGCACGTTTTCCTATATACTATCTAAGATATAAATATAACATACCCAAAAATATGTTGCTCCAACATTAGTAAAGACAACCACTGTCTCCGTAGTTGCAACTTTCGCCAACTTTTTTGCATCGTGGCAGCATCATCCCAAGCAGATAAACACATAGGCGATAAACTGCTAAATGTAAACCAAATAAGGACACATACGACTCATCCAACAGAATGATATCACAAACTCGGGCACGACTACGCGAGTCTTTTCGAGGGACCGTCTTGGTAGACATGACAGCGATGACAATAGCAGCCACATATGCACACCCACACACACAAATGTACATAAAAGTTTAACGCTATTAAGTATACAGAAGAAACTATCACAAATAAAATATATATATATATATATATATATATATGTTATCTTACTAACCAAATTTATCAGTCTGATCTTCCACTGCGCGCAAATCTGCAATGGTTTTAAACATAAATTTACTGGCCCCTCGTCATTTACGTCCATTTCAACAGCAGTGACTTTCATATTGTCATCAAGAACAAGAACAAAATCATTGTCAACATAACGATATTGAGGGTTAACGCGTTTCACAACACCACAGCTGAACCAGTAAGAAGAGTGTAGTTGAAGCCTCTTATCGAAAGATGGGATGTTTGCATGGAAACCTTTCTCCTGTATTTGCTTTCCCTCGAAAAGATGGATATATATATATATATATATATATAGGCAAAGAAGAACGCGTCAGTATGACAAGTGGAGTATTAAATACATGTGAGACCAAATTAACCCATGTATACATTGAGTGTCAACAAACCTCATCATCGGAAAGGATGTAACGCTAATATTTAGTATCCGCATATCGACCTCTCAATATTCGCGTTTTTTCTATCACGGGGAGATGAGCAGTCCAATCTCTGGTTTCATCTGTCAATTAAGAGAGTTTCACGACGGTGCTGTCTGTTGTTTTCTTGGAAGAACCTCCCATCTGATATGAGCAATTCCCTACAATGTAAGCATTTGCATATTAATGAGTGTTGTAAGAAGGAGTAACACTCCACATACAACATCAAACAATCTCGAGAATTACGCATCATCTCATCACAAACAGTTAAGGACTAACATAACTAACATGTGGATCCATTAATTATTACTACTGCCTACCACATAGTGTACACAAAATTTTAGTGTACGTAACGTTTCGCTAGATCCCTAATGATTAAATGAATCGAGCCTTTTTAGTCTTATAGCTATCTATCACGTGTCTTGCGCAGTAAATCCTTGAACACAGCATTTCGGGTGCTATTAATCGACTGCATATTTTGAACCGGATGTATCAATACCATTATCGTGGCCGACAATTTCCACGAGACATTGCAACATAAAGTTGACCATGCGAGAACACAGGCTGAGGGAGATACACACCAACATTTTCTCAAACTCAATAGGATAATTACCTGTCTGGGAAGCTTCAAGAGGTATTCGCAGAATGCAAACATGGTTCCCTTTATTATGTCCCACATCGATTTCGGCATGTATCATGTTAGGGAGTACTTCCTTGCAGATTAATTTCACTCCATAACCTAGTTTCTCACAATCCTCCTGAAATGTATCACACACATAGTTATTTGATGTGCGAAGAGCTTCAAAAGATTTCGCACCTCTAACATGCACTTTTGCTGGATTACCTGAAGACATCCTCTCACCAAGACCAAAATATGATGTTCAACTACATTCACATCTAATAACCCTACATTTATACCGTAACCTCAATTCACAGATACTATATCACCACAGGCTAGTAACTTTTATTCGAAGCTTTCAAAGGACACGTATGAAATTTGACTCCCATCAAGGAAGAAATCCCGAATAGAGAATAACAGCAAAAACAAAACACAATGACAAGAAACAAACACAGACAGACAGTACTAAAATGAATCAAGAACAATATGCACCGTGGATTTTGCAAAGAAGGTAACAAACAAGCTCCTACAAACCAAGACGAGGAAACACCTGAGAAATAGCAGATCCACAAACACAACTATAATTTCCTAAGGAGGCGTAAGATCATTACCAAAACAGAAAACGCGTGACACATACCAAGTTCTGGACACAAAGCAAAACACGGAAAGCCAACACCAAACAGCAACACACAAATGCCTGCAAAACAACATACCAACAACACACAAATATCAGTAAACTGGAAACAACCCAACATGTTCACGTTCCAAAACACATCAACATAACATTGGCCTCTATGTTTAATTTTCCCTGGCAGCACCAAACAACATCTCAACGACTCAAACACACGCAATGTCCAAAAACCAAATTATTTGACACAACTCAAATACATGCAATGAACTCAAAAAGGGCATGAACTCAGAAAATCTAATGAAAACTAACCATCTGTTAATAGTGTCACAATTTAAATATAGCACATGCAACTTAAATATTTATGCCTATTACCTCACTGCATGTATGAACCCATGCACATCAATACAAACACTACACCCTAACTGAGACCCTAGATTGACCAGGAAAAACCTCAAATTCCCAACATGCAGTACAGAAGACCCAAATCTTACCCACACCAACCCCAATTTCGGGCTCAATAAACCACCAACAAATCATTCACCCACCGAATGTCACTACAAGAAATCCGGATAACCCAATCCCACCACACACACAGATGGCAGTACAACAAACAGAGTGTGGACAAACTGGGGAAAAGCAAACGACACATCTAACACCAGATCCCAGAGTACACGAATCAATTTACCAACAGAGAGGAACAAAACCAGATTAAACCGCAGCAACCAACAACCTAGTACCGCAGAGAAGTTTGAGAGAAGAGAGAGCTCACCGGAGTAGAACCAAACCGCAGGATTTGTTGATGACAACAATTCCATATTTGTATCTACCGGCAGAAACCACCACCTGGACCCCCCTCCGGCTTCCACGTAACCCACTATCGCTCAAACCATCCCACACACAGTGATACTCTTTACCCACATCCTCCATGACCACTACCTCGGAAGCCAAAGATTCAAAACATGACCAAACAATCATCTACCGTAGACCAACTTCCCCAAAACACCCCTCGACCTCAGCCCAGCCATAGAGACAGCCACAAAGGAAAACAATGTCATTTACAATCAACACCAACGAACAGTGACCCTCCAAGGAAATTCACCAAAATACCTTCAGACCAAGAAGCGCCTAACCGGATGCGAGGGGCAGTCTGGGAATTACTGAACAACGCTATTTATAGGGCAAAAGACAAAAACACCCTCAATTTAACCCTCCACGCAACTCAGCGAGGGGTAAATACATCATATCACCCGAAAAACCCCACTAACACTGCATGAAATGACGAAATTACCCCCCAAACTCAGTACAAAAGCACACCAAAAGAAGGACACCGACGTCATTTCCAAGCCCCGCCAAATGAACAGTAACGGTGGGTGATTTCTTTTAAATAAGGGTGGTAGAAAGTTTGGCATGGAGCATGATTACTTGAATCTAATAAAATTATAAAAGAATAAAATACGATATTATCAATCATCATCATGAAGAGCTTCTCCACTTCCTTTTCCTTCCACTCTTAAAAAATGAAAATCATTTCGTAATTTGATGATTGCAGTTGATTGCGAATTCAGTTACATTGCTATCACTTTTAAGAATATTCTTCCAACTGATCTTCTAGATAATTTGGAGCGAATAACCCTGTGAAATGTAGTAACTCTTCCATCTTTAGGACCTTCCAATTGACCGATGATGTCACACCTTCCCCCTCATCTTTCATGTGTTAAATTAGGGGGAGAATTAGTTTGTGGCCCATGACAGCTCACTTGTTCAAGTAAAATTTATTAAGTAACGCCACAAACATACGGTTCAGAGATAGCCATTGTAGGTATTAGCGTAATGGTCGTGGTGTAATAGTGTCAGATAATGAGCTTTATGCAAGTCTGTAGTAGGAACCTAAGATTAAGCTTCTTAAAATATTTCAAAAATTGCAATTGTGAAAAAATCATTGAATTCTTAATTCCACAAACTTCTGCAATATGAACCTAATATTTTTTCTTTTTCCATTTCACAAATGTATTTTCTTTTTTTTTTAGATACTTATGTAAGTTGATGAAGTATAATAATATCAATTGATTTTATTACATCTTCTAAGTTAATGGAAAACTTAACATCGATGAAGAGTCTTTCTTGCAAACTATAGGATTCGGTTCGGATAATGCGAGTGAAGCTAGTAAGAAACGGAAAGATAAGGCTAACGATGTAGGTGACAACAAAGGTAGTAGAAGGTCATGTACTCTACAGAAGGAAGACTGGTTGATGAGAGCGTTGATTGATTTGAAAAATATATCCACATTTTATGGAGATGGGGTTATAAGGGGGGCTACATGATGGAGTTGGAGACGAGAGTTAAGCGAGTCTTTCCAAGGACCGACTTCCGTTCTAAGCCTCACATTGACTAAAAAATCAAAATATTTCGGAGGTGGCATGCACCCGCTCAACCCTTGATTTGAACTAGTGGATATGCTTGGAATGATGTGGCAAAAGTTATTGAAATTCCATCACAGGAAGCGTTAAATGACTACATTTTCGTATATTTCCTACAAACTAACTCAATAATTGTTATCAATATTGAGTTTTTATTATTATTATTATTATTATTATTATTATTATTATTATTATTATTATTATTATTATTATTATAACATATCGATGAAACTGCAAAATTTTTTATGCGGAAGTCGTTGCCTTACTTTGATCAGTGGGTTAAATGTTTTGGAAAGGATTTTGCAACAAGGGAACATGCTGAGGAGCTGTAGGATGTTAGAAACCTTCTCATTCTGCGTGTAGGTGAGACTCACGAGTCTTAGAAAGTAGGTGATACCACCACTAGCCCGACCTGTTCCAGAAGGAGAGCTGGATATGTTGATGATGATGTAATGTTCACTATAATTCAGAGCATAGATGCATTTATCTGAAGTGGTACTGAAAACAGGGTGAGTTTCGTTGGTAGGGTTGGATATGAGCATAGTGCTCGTGATCGACACATGACTATTAAAAACGAGTTGTTGAAGATTAGTCACCCTCTTGCTCGCTGCCTGAAAGTTAGCAAGCTTATTGATAAGGATAAGTATGTAACACACATATTTCTCAGTTATCACCGAAGAGGAGGATTGTCTTCAGTTTGTTGATCTCTTGCTTCGTGAAGAGCCTGATCCATATATTTGATTATCTTCGTCACTAGGCATCTTTTGGGTACTTATTATGCTAGGCATCTTTTGGGGCATGTTATTGACATATATAGTGCTATATACTAATTTTGTTAGCGGTAACTTGGCAACCCCTTCTTTGTTTATGTGTTAATGTGTATTTAATATTGTGGGTGTTCGATTCATTGGAAATTCTAGAGGCAATATATTTCTTATGACATTTAAGGTTTTACGATTCATTATGTTATCGATATGGCGATATGTTAACATGATTTAATTCCTTAGAATATAAATGTTATATTCTTAAATATACCTAGTCGATTAGATTTATTAACATGACAATCATCTATAGACTAGTATGGGTAGGATTTGTTGGAATAGATGCCCTAGGCAATCTAGTTTAGTATGAATTTATTTGTGGCTAGAAAATTCATTTATTATTTATTGGATATTTAATATAATGAAGTCATTAGATTTACAATTGTGTTGTTTATCTTAAATATCCCTAGTCCAGTATAATGATTAATGGGACAATCATATATAGACTAGTATGGGGTTGGATTGATATGGAGATATCATGATCCAACACATAGGTGTGCATTACGGGTAATGACGCACTGGACTGACCCATCTCCGGGAAGGCTACATACACGTTATTAAGTCACAAGCGCTTCTCGCGGTGCAATGGTATTGTCATCCTTAGACTTGAAGTCGCTAGATATTCTAGTTGTGGATTATTGTGATTTTGGTAGCGTTAAATGCTACACCGTAACTGGGTAGTTATAAAGGCGTGTACCAGATACAATAAGAAGCAAGCTTAGAGATCGTAGTGGACATAGATAGAATTTGTCCCTCCCACATAACAGGAGAAAATATCCTAGGCCTCTCGAGGGATAGTGCTTATAGAATGTCTGGCCAGACTCAAATAAATCAATATGGGATATTGACGTTATTTGCACGAATAAGGCTATTCCCATGGATCGAGAAACTGTGGATTGGATATACGAGTTTGACTTGTATGTCTCGTGTCCAATCCGGATATAGAGACAAAGGGATGAGACAATTACTTGTACAAGGTTGTCAAGATGACTATTTTATTAGTTGGCTAGAATGGATGTTTTGCTAGAAACCGCTCTATATTAGCAAATTGTTGCTACCAACTAGATAGAACCTATGGGGTCACACGCTACATAGAGTTGAACTAGATTTGGGAATTAATTAGTTGGATTAATTAATTAAAAGGATCACTTTGCAATACCTTGCAAACTTAGTAGGGACTAATTTGCAAGGAAGAGACTAAATTATATTCTAGTAGGACTAGAATAAGTCCTTTAGGTAGTTGGCAAGGATTTGTTGGACTATATAAAGGACACTCCTTCCTTCCTTCCCAAACTTATGTCATTATTGATCATAACTTGAGTGGGAGAGAACAAAAGGAGAGAGCAAGCAAGCAAGGAAGGAGCCGCCGCCCCTCCCTCGCCGCCGCCCGTCCCCGTCGGCCACAAGGAGGCCCAACCTCCTTGTTTCGATCTCGTTTTGCGTGATTCTTCTTCCTCTTCCTCTTTCCGGGCTAGCACCAAGGATTGGAAGATCTAGAAATCAACTCTAGGCGTGGATCAACTATAGAGAACGTGACACAATTCGCGTTTGAAGTCATCAAAGGAGAACCCTAAGGTGTGTTATTGATTTCTTCCTTTACCATCGTTATGTCTCTTGACTTGTGATCCTTGGAGGGTTTTGCATGGTTTATTTTTGTTTCCGTTGCGCATCCATGAATCAAAACCATACAGGATTGATATGGAGATATCACAATCCAGGGTATGCATTAGGGATAATGACATACTGGATTGACCCATCTCCAAGAAGGATACATACAAGTTATGTAAAAGGCACAAGTGCTTCTCGTGGTGACATAGGTATTGTCATCCTTAGACTTAAATTCACTAGACCATCTAGTTGTGGAATATTGTGTTTTGGTAGCGTGAAACACTACACCGTGACTGGGTAGTTATAAAGGCGCTTATCGGGCACAATATGAAGCAAGCTTATAGATCATAGTGATGTAGATAGAATCTCTCCCTCCCACATAACGGGAGAAAATATCCGTGGCCACTCGAGGCATGGTGCTTATAGAATGTCTGGCCAGACTCAGATAAATCAATATGGGATATTGATGACATCGAGAAACTATTGATTAGATATACGAGTGTGACTTGTATGTCTCGTGTCCAATCCGGATATAGAGACAAAGGGTTGAGACAATACTTGCACAAGGTTTATCAAAGTGATGATTATTCCTATTAGTTGGGTGGCATGGATGCGTTACTAGATACCGCTACATGTTAGTAAATTGTTACTACCAACTAAGTAAACCTATGGGGTCACATTTCAAATGGACCAAACTAGTATTGATAATTAATTAATATGATTAATTAAATAGGAGGATCAAAACACAACCACATGTAAGCTTAGTTGGACTAATTTGCGAGGTAGACTAATCCATGTAAGGACGTGATCAGGAGTTGCAAGATGGACTAATTCATGTATGGAAATGATTATGACTAGTTATGAATAGAACTAATCTATGTATAGACATGATTATGACTAGTTTTCAAAGGGAGCTAATCCATGTAAGGACATGATTAGGAGAGGGGCTAATATGTAGTGAACAAGGAGTTGTTGAACTATATATATGAGTAACCCTAGCTTATTCTCTACAAGAGTGTCGTAATTTTTATAACACTAGGAGAGAAAAATTAAGGAGAGAGAGCAAGACAAGGTCTAGGCCGAGCCTAGACTCGTCCGCCCCTACCCGTCGGCCATAGGAGGCCGAGCCTCCCTTTGGTCTCCTTTGTATGAATCTTCTTCTTCCTTCTTCCATCGGTTGCTAGCACACGACGTGGAGGAATATAGAGCTTGATCCTAGGAGTGGGTCAACCGTAGAGACGTAAAACTATTTGCGTTTCAAGTCATCACAGGAGACCCACAAGATAATTGTTACAAATCATTTACTATCGTTATGAATTGTCTTCCTGTGATCTTTGGAGGGTCTTGTGCGAATCCTTTTCTTGTTAATTCCGCTGCCTAATGTGTTACAAAACCCAACACTATTTCACCCATATCTTTTGTTCCATGATTGAAAAAATAAGTTTTATGAATATGTTTAAGTTGTTGTTGGATTTCTAATTTCTAAACACAAACTACTATTAATTTTTATTTGTTCCTACATTCTTAAGATGTTATAAATGCGCCGGTTTTTACTACATATAGTTATTCATCGCAAAAATCGATACTATGTAGTTTTTTATTTAAAAAAAATAAGAATATTCAATCCGTGGAAAGAATACCAACAACAAATTATAGGATAAAAGGGAGGTACTTCCTAAAATGTTTGACTTACGGTGATGTTGACCATGCACTGGCAAGGGACCGCGAACGTTGCAACAACAACGAACAAAGCTCATTCGCTACTCTAGAGAAGGCTGTTATTCATTAAGAAGTAATTATCATTCCAAATAGCGAGTGCAAATACAAATTTAATCCTTTTCTTGCATTATTTTTGGGGTTTATTTTGAATTTGTGTGGGTGAGTTCTAATTTAGATGTTTGGTAATGGAAATTTTTCTAAATGTTCATTTTCTTAATCTTGAGATAAGATTTATCATTATCTCTACTCTATTATTGTCACATTTAACATGTCAAAGTGTGTGTATTATTATTTTCTATTCACAGTCCACATGGGAAGATAAAACAATTTTAAAAATTAAGGTTTAAAGAAGCAGGACAATGTCGTCATTTACACATATATCGTACCTCTTATCCTGCACTACCCAAACATGTTCATACACTAGTTAGGTACTGTTAGCCTTGTCGAAAAAACAACAAGTGATGGAGTTTGATGGGATCATCCGACACTCTAGCTCTTCTGTTATGAGGTGATTTGACGACTATACACATGGTTGGATCAAACACTGTGTTTTATTATCACCGTTTATTTTTTACGTAGTTGTGATTTCTGTATGAGATCCAAAAAAAATCTTACACCGATTTAACAAAAATATAGATCTTCATTGATAGTTTCATTTAGAAAGCGAAATAATGAAATACAATTAATTTTTTTTATTTCTCATGTTTATATTTTAACTTATTTTTTGCGACTTGCACGTTTTCGTCTACAGGGTTTGGACCCATGACCTTCATGCATGGGCTTTTAAATGTTGTAACACTTGAGCTAGCACCAATTTGAAATGTTTATATCTTAAATAGTGGATGCTATGCAATTACAGATACATACACTAGAATATTCAATTTTATTTAACATGACATTGTAACCAATTGTACAAATGACATGTTTCTCTTTTGGAGTGCAACATATTGATTGATGGATTTTTCGGGATGTGTGATATTGATTGACGGATTGTTGACTTTTTTTGAATTAAACTGATTAGTTTGGGAGAATTTAATGAGAAATATGGAGTAAATAGTTGCTGAATTGATTTAAATGTATGTGCAACATATGAATTGATGACTATTTTTAAGGGTAGTCATAATTACACAAATAAAAAAGCTTCTTACACAAGTATTTTGATTGTGATCATTTCAAAAAAAAAAAAAAAAAGTATTTTGATTGTGATGACTATTTTAACCTTATTAATGATTTTTTTAAACAGAACATTTACGTTTCTCCTCAGTAAAGGGACTGTTATTAAATCATTAGAGCAAGGCTCCACTTCTCTCTTACCTCCCCATTCCCATCTCCTCCACCCTCGGTTCTTTTGGTCCATCCCTCTTTTCTCTCCCTCGTCGTTGATTATGCAGTGAATTCAAAACCCAGAATGCGAAATTGTTCATAATGAACCATATAATCCTCACATGCCATGGTTGCTCTATGCGGCCTCCACCCATACTCTACTCCTACAGTCCTACTGATCTTCTCATTTTCCCTTTGTCTCTCAGTTCTTCATTTTCATCTCCTCATAAGGTCGCATCCAATGCCAGGGAGTGTGCTGAAAATTTCAACAAATATGACATTCAACAATATAATAATTTGATCGAAACACTAATAGAAAAAGAAAAAGAAAAATATATTACAAACTAAGAATTGGTATTGAGTATCACTTTCATGTCACTTTTGCGTGAAAATGGCTGAAGATAGTTTTTTTACAAATGAGACTAGTTGTATTTAGAAGTGTAATATTTAAAAGTCAATGGTGGTTTGTACGAGAACGTTGATTCAACCCTAAGTGACACCTAACATAACTTCAGAATCTTCTTTCTCTTAATAAATTACATCAACCCCAAGGAGAAAGTCAGAGATTTGTCCATCATCACCAGTTTGTACCAACTGTTGCCATTTTTACAAATCATAACTCAACCTGTATGAGTCACATTCTTGAAATTCCGTTATAAATCTCTTCGTATATGAAATGCAAGGCATAATTTTTTAAGAAAAAAATTGCCTTTTCCTTTTCTCTCTCTACGCCCCAAATGCTACCATTTTTCTTCTCATCTATTTCTCAACTTTGTTCTCGACAACATCAAAGTTTTCTGCTCCATTTGTTTAGGAGGATTATAGTGACATCTCAGTCTCGATATATGGTTCATCGCGAACAATTCTTCATTCTAGGTTTGATGTTACTGAAACATACTTGGAACATAAGAACAGGGGGTGGAGGAGATGGGAATTAGTAGGGGAGAGAGAAGTGGAGACTTGCTCCAATGAATTAATAATAGTTCCCTCTACCAAGAAAAAAAGAAAAATATATTTTAATAAGATGTCATTAACAAGGTTAAAATGGTCATCACAATTAAACACTTGTGTAAGAAGCTTTTTTACTTGTGTGATATATATATATATGCGATATAAAGAATAAATAATTGTTGAATTGAATTTAAATGAATGCATGTTCGGTTCGATGAAGGAATTTGTAAATGTACATAGATGTACATCCCGAATTTTTTTTCCTTTAACATGTTCAGAATAATGATTCTAAAATTAATGTAATATGTGCCTTTTGATTTGATATGTGTATATGTATCTTTCCCTTTGTGGGAAAAGTATCTTAATTATCTTACGAGATAATCAAAAACTTAAAAGAAACCACCTCTAATCGCGTAGGCGATTATGTTCAAATGAATTTGTTACTTTTTTATTCTTTCTCTACGATTTTATAATTGAAAATTATTAATATAATGATATCTAGAAACACCTAACATACGATAAATGGATGATACTCAGTGGCAGAGCGTCTAAATACACAGTGTTGATGATTGAAGCCATACAAGATATGATTTTTATTCAAATAAAACTCAAAATGAATTGACAAGATAATTGATTGTGTGGTGCTCTAATGGAGTATTAAAAATTTCTCCTTATTCAAATCTAGTGGTAAAGGAAGACGAAAGTATTTTTAAATTAAATGGATACGTAATCCATGGAGAGTATTTAATGACATATGAAAATGTCCTTCAAAGATGATATACGAGATGATTATTTGCACATTGTACATTCAAAGAATGACAAGTGTATAGTATAATTAAATATTAGCATTTAGTGCCTTTCTTTAATTGGTATATTAAGTGCATAATGATGATGAATATATTTTGGTAATATACATATGTACATATGGCAGCTCTCATTTGTAAAGAGAATATATACCTCATTTTCAAGATGAGTAATTGTGATATTCTGGTCTTAGAGATTCAATCGTAAGAAGCCATGGATTTGAAGGCTCAGACAAATTTGAAGTTGTTCATCACGCTCTCACTGATCATGGTGTCTGTTCTCGTTCCAAGTAAGCTTTCTTTTCAGCGGTATTGAAGCTTCGTATGAGAGAAAATTCGTTGAATAAGTGGCTACATAAATTTTATTTACCGTTATCAATTTTAGACATTCACAAAATTCAATTTTTTTATTAAGTTCCATTTTCATGTAGGTTCAGCCGAAGCACGATGTAATGACCCATTCCCTCCTTGCTTTGGCCTTTGCCCACGCAACTCAACATGCGCGGCAGTCTGTCAAGGGAAAGGATTTGAATATGGTTTTTGCCTCAAACGTCCAAATTGTCCAAGAAAGTGTTGTTGTACACTTGCCAGAGTGAATAATGGAAATAAATGAACTATGAACTAATTATGTGTACTTCTTATTGAATCTTTATATCAAATAACATGTCATATTGGATAATTTGAGATAATACTGCAAAATGGTTATTTCCAGATGTCATGAATCAAATTGCATTTCAAGTCGTGCAAGTTCAACTATAATATTTTGCAATGAAATAGTTATATGAGCTCCATTGTTTCCTTTAGGTAAAACACTTTTTGTTCTTGAAAACAGAATTCTTTCGGCAAGTTGAAATATGAGTTGTGTAAGGCTTTACGTGTTCCTAAAACATAATAAAAGAATAAGACTTTTCTTTTGTGAGTTCTAATTTGAGTTATTGAAGTCAAATTTATGAGTGAAAATATATAGGATCGTTAATATAAATCTTGGTTTCCGTGAAATGGTGGAGGTAGCACGATATGACAGGTATTTGGGGCTCCCTACAACAACGGGAAAGAACAAATCAGTCTCTTTTAACAATCTACTGATGCAACATTCTAAAGGGGTGGAAAGAGCAAACTCTTACTCAGGGGGAAAGGAGATACTGATACAAACTATTGCTGAAGCAATTCCCACTTATGCCATGGCCTGCTTTAAATTGCCTGAGGGGATATGTGAGAAGATGGAGAACATGGTCAGACAATTCAGGTGGAGCCAAACGGGAGAAGATAAAGGAATACCATGGGTGAGATGGGAGAAAATGCAACGACAAAAGAAGGAAGGCGGCTTAGATTTCCGAAACTTCAAGGCCTTCAACAAAGCAATGCTAGCTAAACAGAGCTGGAGGGTTTTACAGAAGCCAGAGTCAATTCTCACCAAAGTGTTACAGGCGAAGTATTATGCAAACGATACCTTTTTTGGAAGAAAAGCTCGGTAACAACCCATCCTACGCGTGGAGAAGCATACTGGAGGGAAGAGATCTCCTTAGTCGAGGACTCAGATGGAAGGTAGGGGATGGCAGCAAAATCAGAGTTCATGACAAATGGATCCCAAGAAGAACATCCTTCTCTCTGATTACAAAGACACAGGAGACAGAAGGAGTGAAAGTCAACGACCTTATAGATCAGAGGACCAACCAGTGGGATGAGAACAAACTAAAGCAGCACCTAAAGACTTGGGACATACCTGATGTCCTTGATATACAACTCC
The DNA here is from genome assembly GCA_023055425.1 of Linanthus parryae. NCBI lineage: Eukaryota > Viridiplantae > Streptophyta > Magnoliopsida > Ericales > Polemoniaceae > Linanthus > Linanthus parryae. Next base: position 4,347,105 of record JALGPY010000015.1, read on the forward strand.
CACAGAAAAGACGCAAGGACAGATTGGTATGGCACGAGGAGGATGACGGCATTTACAGACTCAAATCCGGGTATAGGATGGCGATGGAAATGGAAAATTCTACGATGGTGGGATCCTCAAACCCTGGGGCCGATCCAATTGCAGAAATCTGAAAACTAAAAATGCCAACAAAAATTAAACATTTTGTTTGGCGCACAAATCTGGACAGCTTAGCCACAACCTCCAATCTGCAGAAGAGGGGAGTTAAAGTTAGAAGAGCGTGTCCTTTCTTCCACAAATATGAAGATTCAAGCAAACACATATTTCAGGAGTGCAAAGAAACAAACTTGATATGGGAGGAGGTGTTCGGTAAAGAATTTTCCACAAAGAGAAAGGAGTCAAAGCTCAAAGATTGGATCCAGTTTCAATTTACTCATCATCATCATAAACACCAAATGCTTTTTTGTCTCACCCTTTGGTCTCCTTGGATTAGCGGGAACAAAATTATCTTCAGGGGATCAAACCTAACATAAAATCTATTCCAACATAGACTATTTCCATCTTTGAGGAAATTCAAGAAGCCCATAAAAGAGAAAGAAGGAAATCACCAGAGGAGATGCAGAGAGAACAGGAGATCTGGAGAAATCCGCCACCAGGGATGATGAAAGCAAATTATGACGGGTCATGGAATCCCTCAAAAAAAGCCTCGTCAGATGGAGCTAGTGATCATAAGGGATGACAATGGAAGATTTGTTTTGGCGGCAACACGAAAGCTTCGGAACTGTGATTCATAAAGGGAGACGGAAATTAGAGCGGCCTCCTTAGCGGTGGAAATGGCAATCTCTAAAGGAATCCGTCGACTGGTTGTAGAGGGAGATTCAACAACGGCGACTAAAAGCATCAACAGATCTCTTAATGAGAGGAATTAGAAGATTTCTCAAACGCAGAAGAAGCTTTAGAGACTTTGAAAGAACAGCTACGGGAAGTGGAAGAAATAAAGACAAATGTGATTCCGCGCCAGCTCAACCAGGTCGCCGACCACGTGGCGAAGCGACACAATGAAGCGTATACCTTATCACATTGGGATGAGATACCAGATTGGCTCCACGCTTTTCTATCCAATGTTTCGGATTTACCAATAACTTAGTGTGCTTTTGTTTTTGAAATGACATTTTCCTGAAAAGAAAACAGAAAAAAACAAAAAAAAGATATACGTGTCAACAACAAACCGGGACAGATCCATTTAGGCGCACGGGGTCAACCCCTCCCCCCCCCCCCTCCGAATTTTTTAGACCTACAAGAGTACCCCTATTTTCTAATAGATATCCGGTTATGGCCCTACAAAAAATACATATGTGTCCCCCTTATTCGACACATATGTTCCATAAATTTCATTTGTGCCCCTTGAAAGAAAACCAAATTACCCCACAACTTCTTACAAATACATAAACTACCACCATATAAATAGAATTTGTGTAATTTTATAATACTATGTAATCTTTTTTCCTATATTTGTATGTGAATTAAGATTTTTGAATTTGTGCCCACTTTGACCAATTCTGGCTCCACCATTGATGACAAAGATATTTATGCCTTTGTCCAAATCCTGGCTCTGCCACTGACGACAAAAATATTTTTTTGCAATACTTGATCATAAACTCTTATGGGGCATTTTGATAGGGAATTAAAAATGAAATTTCATCAAATTTTTTATTTGGAATTCAAAATTCTCTTGTTTAAATGACTTTGGGTGAAATAGAATTGGATTTTTTAAATTTGATGTTACTTAAAGTTTAATTTTGAACTCATCTTAATGAAAGTTTGAATAACACTATAGTCGGTGTCATTTCAAATTAATAATGTGGATTTCCAAATGTGAAAAAATGGAAGGGAAATTGGTATCTTGGATCTCCCCAGATTGGGGAAATGTTATGGATTGAGAATACTCCCCTTGGATATATATATTGTGAAGATTTCAATGTAGTTATGTAACACAAGATCAAATACTCTAGGGGAGTGGTCGGGGGGGGGGGGGGGGGGGGGTTGAATAGAGTATGTCGCCAAAAGTGTGGATTTAAAACAAAATAAGAAGAACTTGAAGTATTTCTAGAAAACCTTTTTTGAAACAGTAATAGAGATAAGTACATAAATGAAATGCAAGAAAAAGAACATAGTAATTTGTTACGAAGTTCGGTCTCAAGTAACATACTGTCCGCCCGAGGGATCTAATCCCTCCAGGATTTCAACAACTTCTAATTAATCAGAAGCTAAGCCCAAGATATCAGGCCCCCAAGATATCAGGCCAAAAGTATTGCCTAACTCTTTTCAGACCGGTTGTTCTCACTAACCTATCTAGTAATTTCTCTAGCTAACAGATTACAATAAGAATTCTCTGTTGTTCCTCTAGAACAACTCAAAAGAATAAAATATTGAGTAATATAACATAATGATTATACAAATGTTGCCAAGATATCTGGAGTGGATCGAATGTGTGAACTGATCTCCTTCAATGATGCTTATCAATCCATGAGAGTGTTTGAATCTATGTGTAAAGATCTGTGATTTTGAATCTCTCTCAATTACTTGTTTTTCTATCTATTTGAAATGCAGGATATAAAGGAAGCTTCAATCATAAATCCCTAAAAATCCTCTGAAGATCTTTGACTCTCGCACAGCTTGCTCCAACGGCTAGCTACTTGATTCTCTCAATGATTTTTATCTGATCTTCAAACTGTAAGCTCAAGGAAATTCGAGAAAACATTCCATAACAGTAGCACTGAATCCGCAGAAATTGATTGCCACTTATGCATCTCTGTAAATAAGGAAACCTTGCTAAACCTGCAACACAAAAGTAGCTAATGATCCCTGCAAAATAATTTAGGAAAATAATGAGATTAAGGTATGATATAACACAAAATTATTTTGTATTTCATCATCTAATATAGCATGATAAAGTGCAGGAGATTAGAGAATGAATAGGAGGAAGAACTCCCCCTTGGTTCATGATGTGCAGTGCAGTGCAGTTTCAAGGCTTTGAACTTAGTTTCAAAGCTTTGAACCAAACTCTGAACTTACAATCTCCCCTTGATGAAAGACAAAACCACTAATCTGTTTGAACTGTATTTCTGCAAAAGATAGACATTAGTAGCATAGAAGAAACAGCTATGTAAGATCAGAATCAAATAACAGTAACAACAGTTATACTAGCATAATCAAAAGCAAACTCAAATAACCCAGTCAAAACAACTTAGCAGTTCAAAAAACTTCCACAGATATCCAAAGCATATCTCTGCACAACCACCAGATACTGTATCTAAATTTCTCCCCCGTTTTGACTTTCATAAATAAAGTGAGAAAATGTTGGGTCAACCATTAGTGAAAACTTAAAATTTTTAAGTGAAAAGAAGTTTTGAAAGAAAAGAGAGGCTTCAAGGTTTTGAGAAAGAAGAAAGAGAAGGCTGGATTCAAGTCTTTGGATTTTCATTTGTCTTATGCCCTGCAACATCATCCTGATCATCTTCTTCCTTGTCCACATCCTCTTGCTGTTCTTCTTCTTGTGCAACTTCTTTACAAGGCTCATCAGCTACCTCATCTTCCTCAAACAGTTCACCTGAGGTTAAAATTTCTGGAGCCTTTCCTTTCCGTTTCTTCTTCTAGAGAACTTCTGTGAGTAGCATTCATGAGTCTATGCTTCCTTTATTACCACTTCCTTTATCCTCAGCAACCTTTGATCAAGCTTCTTTATCCCCAACAGCCTTATCCCCAGTACTCTGCTCATCAAATAAGTCTCTGGTAGATCCTGACTTCCTTGAGCCTTCTGGAAGAGGTTTGTCCTCTTCTTCCACGTGTACCAAGTTGAGACTCTTGAATATACTCTCAATCATGTACCTCATCTGTCTTAACTCAGTACTCATTTGATATTGACCTTGCTTAAGCTCATCTAGCTCATTCCCAATAAAGTTCAGCTTCTGAAGCACTTGAGATTGATCTTGAGAGGTAGAATGTAGGCTACTGCAGTAGGGATGGCAATAATGGTCCGATCCGATCTGCGATCCGAATGATCCGAGCCAAATGGATCGGATCCGAATCGGTTCCAATCGAAAATGGATCGGATTTGGATCTGGAAAGCCAGACCCGAACAGATTTGGATCTGGATTTGGATCGGAGGCAGATCCACCGGGTTCCGATCCGATCCGATCCGACGTATCTGTGTGCTTTATGCATATAACAATATTACCTCCCCAGTTACATTTCAAAGAAGAATACAAAGTAAATCCGACCTACAAAGCCATTTCTTTTGTGTTTTAGCCTCAATATTTTTCAAACATATTTTAGCGTATGAAATAGTGTTTAATTTTTAAATTATTTTTTGTATTTTATTGCATATCTGAGCACGATCCGATCCGAATCCAATCCGACCACGTACTATATGGATCAACGGATCGGATTTGGATCGACTGAATGAAACCCGATCCAATCCGGTCTGAACTCGGTGATGATCCGAACGGAACTGGATCGGATTTGGATCCCATTTCTTCTGGTTGGATCTGGATCAGGAAGTGCCTCATCCGATCCAGATCTGACCTGTTGCCGTCCCTATACTGGAGTGGTTAAAGATTTAGGTTTAGAGAACTTCTTGGCTTTCAAATCATGAGCAGAAAACTCAGAATATAACTTCCATTCTCCTTCACTGGTTTTCACAATTCCACTCCTTTGAAAAGACTTTTCATCAATCATTCCAAAACCAGTAGTGATTGTCTCTTCATTTTTAACAGGTATTTCTAGATAGTGAAAGAAAAGTCGGAGGAGGTTGGCATAGGGTAGATAATGTTCCCTATTCTTGGTACAACTATGGAGAATGTGTTCCATTACGATGATTGGAAGATCAATCTCATAACCATGCATCACCAAGTACATAAGATACAATATCCCATTAGATAGTAACACCTTTAAATTCTGTTTTGGTACTACATGTTGGTTTTGGGTGCACCAGAGGCAATCTATTTAGTATGAATCTTGTTTGCTAGAATAAGTAATTTTATTATTTATGGAGATATTTAATATAATGAAGTCCTTATATTACAAGTGTGTTGTTTATATTAAATATACCTAGTCCATTATATTTATTAACGGGAGGATTAACTATAGAACAGTATGTGGGTAGATTGATATGGGGATATCAAGTCTAACACATGGGTATGCAATTGACATTCTGGATAGACCCACCACGAAAATGCTACAGTAGATTATGTCGACGTCACATGTTCTTCTCGTTGTGCTAATGGTGCTGTAGTCCTTAGACTTGAAGTCACTGGATACTCTAGTTATGAAATATCATGCTTTGATATTATCAAACGTTACACCGTAACTGGGTAACTATAAATATGGCTATCGGGCATGATAGGAAGCATGCTGAGAGATGGTAGTGATGTAGATATGATTGTCCCTCCTACATAATGGGATAAAATACCAGCGGCCACTCGAGGGGTATAGCTTATGGAATGTCTAGCCAGACTCAGATAAATAAATATGGAGATATTGATGTTATCTACATGGATAAGCCTATTCCCATGATCGAGAAACTATGGATTCGATATATGAGTGTGACAATTATGTCTCGTGTCCAATCCGGATAAAGAGACAAAGGGATAACACAACACGGTAACATTGGGCACCAGGTTTGTCGGGATCACTGACTATTTCTATTAGTTAGGTGGCATAGATGTGTTGCTAGACACCGCTCTATGTTTGTAATAGTTACTACCAACTAAGTAGAAACCTATGGGGTCACACATCATATGGATTAAAATGGATATGGGTATTAATTAGTTGGACTGATTAATTAAAAGGATCATAAAACAACCACAAGGAAAGTTAGTGGGACTAATTTGCAAGTGGACTAATCCATGTAAGGATATGATTAGTATTGGGGCAATTATATAGTTAATAAAGAGTTATTAAGTATATAAAGGAACTCTAGCTTGTTATTTTCTAAACACAAGTCATTATTGAGAGAACATAACAAATCAAGGAGAGAGACAAGACCAAGAGGCCGAGCCCCCTAGTCCGTCTGCCCCCTTGCCGTCGGCAACTCTTAGTGGCACGCGGCTTGCTCCGTTTTGCATGATCATTTGCCTCCTTCTTCCGTTTCTAGCACTACACGGTGGGAAGGATTCCATTTTAAGATCCAAGGTGTGGATACTTGTAAAGACGAAGACACAGTTCTTCGTAGTGATCACACAAACTAAGGTACACATGTTTCTGCCCTAATCATGTTATGATTGCTTGCCTGTGATCCTTGGAGGGGTTTGAGCAATATTAATTTTTTGTTATTCCGCTGCGTAACCTTCATCTAAACACTACAGTGGTATCAGAGCCACATGTCATAGTGCATAAAATGATATTACATGTTAATGTTTTTCAGTTTTTTCACCATATATGTTATTTTACGCGAAAACTGAAATTGGCATATAGATGCAATATGCATATGATTCAATGGGGATTGGGGAAATTTTTATCGTCATATAGAATTTGCCAATTTCGGGAACATATGAGGTGTTAATTGGGTTCTTGAAAAACTAGGGTTCATGGGTACAAAATTGGGGAAAAGGGGTTTTTCCCAATTATGGAAACAATTAAAACTTGGGGAACAAGGAAGGAAGGAGGAAGGAGGCTAGGGCAGAAACACTAGTCGTCCGCCCCTTCCCTTCCTTGCCGCCCAAGCAAGGCCACGGGCCACATAGCCGAACCGGCCTAGGCACATGGTCCGACCGTGTGGCCTAGGGCCGGCGGCCTAGGGGCTTATGGCGGTTCCTTAGGGCTCGGCCAAGTGTGTTGGTGGGTCTCTTCGATCGTTTTGACCCTAGTTACCCAATTATGAACTAAAATTGAATAAGCGCGTTAAAAATTTATTTTAACTGTATTATGTGCTTTGTTGCATGGTGGATGGATATGGCATAGGTTGTGGATGTTTACTTTTTGGTTTGGTTTACGGTTTGAGAGCTGATCAAATTAATGTAATAGTTAATTAGGTTTTACGGCTTGCAAGCTGATAATCTTCTCAACATGTGAAGTTTTATATATTTATTTAATTTAGATGCTAGCTAGAATTAGATAATTAGATAATAGTCAAGAGCATGGAGAAGAAGACCAAAGAACCAAGAAGCCACAAAGACGATGGAAGACTTGCACACCTAGGACGCGCAGCTATGGTAGAGGCACATGGAGATGAGCTTGTCGCTTTAGAGCACATATATATCATCATTGGCTTGGTAATATCTATGTCTTAGGGGCCATATCCATGCCACGCTAATTTTTATTTTTAGATGGATTTATGTCTTGTTATTTATTTTGTGTATGGATGATACAAGCAAAACATAACAAGACAATAATAAACGAGAATGGTCTTTTATTGTGGATTGCCCAATCCAAATAAGTAGATCATGTTGATGAGATCAACCAAACAAATTAAGTAATGAAACTAAATCCCTCAAAGGAAATATTACATTTTGGCCTTCTCTTATTTTGGCACCCTTCATGATCAGGGATTATTAAATTCGGGCTTGCCAAAGCAAGGCGATATTAATTTACCATGATGTGATGCGGTGACACAAGCAAGTAATGTGTGGTTGTTAAATAAGAGGTTAAACATAACTGAGTAGTTTCAATTGGATTGATGATCTAGAGGCATGGCAATCGGGATTATCTATGAGATAGATAAATTATGAGTTATTTTCCCGGTTGCACCAAGAGTTGCATAGGGATGCAAATGGAAGGATGTTCCTACCTAAATAACTAATTCTTAGGTGACTTGCCAAAGCAAGCTCATGCAGAAGTCAAATATGGATCTTGGACCCACTAGAAAATATATATGATATTTTCTGCATTGATGGTGAGGGCTATTAATCCGAGAAAAATAAAGGGAGCTCTATTTGATAATCTAGCAATTATTGAATGTAGTTAATTGTTCAAAATACTAAATTGCATATTTCTCATTTTGTAGAACTCCAATGGCAAAAAAGAATCAAACATCGACACCATCAATGCGTTCTGTCCTTGAGAAAGACGAGTTTTCAGGGAACAGCTTCCTAGACTGGTACATAAACTTAGGGATTGTCCTTCAGCAATAAAAGACGTTCCTGTTCCGACAACACCAGCTAAGGATATGATCGTACACAATGAGATCTGAGCATCAGAAGAAACATGAGAACATGGAGGCGTTAGATATGATCGTACATTTGAGGCAGCTCTTCAAAGAGCAGGCCCGGCATGATAGGTACGAAGTATCCAAAGCAAAGTTCAAGTGTAGTCTCGCAGAGGGGAACAGAGTCGGGCCTCATGTACTCCGTATGATAGGATACGCGGAGAATCTCGAAAGGTTAGGCTTCCCGTTCGGCCATGAGTTGGCCAGTGATCTCATCATGCAATCATTGCCGGATAGTTATACTCAGTTCATCATGAACTATAAAATGAATGAGATCAACTCTGCCAGACCTCCTCAGTATGTTGAGGAACGCTGTACAGAGTATTAACAAGGGAAAAGACAAGGCCATAATGATGTTCAATAAGAAGAAGAGCAAGTCAGTTGCTTCTACCTCCAAAGGAAATATAAAGAAAGATTCAAATCCAGGGAAACTGCCTTGAAGCCCGGTGGAGGCGTGACGAAGGGTGATTGTCACTACTGTAGTCAGCCTGGACACTGAAAGAGGAATTGCCCCAAGTATCTGGAGGACAAATGGACTGGAATAGTGATTCCACCACTACCAGGTATTTTTATAGATGTCGATCTTTCTATTTCTTCATCTTGGGTATTGGATACTGGATGTGGATCTCACATTTTTCGAAATATGCAGGATTTGAAAAGAAGTAGAAGATTGGCTAAAGAGGAGATAGACTTGCGCTTCGGGAATAGAGAAAGAGTTGATACTTTAGCTATAGGCGTGTATGAGTTATCTCTGCATTTAGGGCTTATTTTAGAGTGAGACAATTGCTATTATGTGCTTGGGATGAGCAGAAACATTATTTCTATTTCTTGTTTGGACGAGAAAGGTTTTAATATTTCAATAAAGAACAACTGTTGTTCCATTTATTTTAATAGTGTCCACTATTGTAGTGGGCATTTTTCTAATGGATTGTATATCCTTGATCTAAGTAATCCCATCTACAATATTAATGAATTAAATCCTACTTATCTATGGCACTGTCGTTTAGGCCATATAAATGAGAAACGCATATCTAGACTCCATAAGGATGGATTACTAGACTCATTTGATTATGAATCATATGAGACATGTGAATCTTGTTTGATTGGAAAATGAAAAAGTCTCATTTCGATAAGAAAGGTTAGAGGACTAGTGAGTTATTGGCACTCATACATACCGAGTATGTGGACCGTTTCCCACGCCTTCCACAGGTGGTTACGTCTTCATTACATTTACTAATGATTTCAGTAGATATGGATTTGTGTACCTTATGAAGGCCAAATCTGAATCCTTTGAATTGTTCAAGGAATTCAATAATGAAGTAGAGAAGCAACTTGGCAAAAGTATCATGGCTCTACGATCGGATCGTAGAGGAGAATACTTAAGCCAAGACTTTGACGACTATCTTAGAGAGTGTGGGATCTTGTCCAAACTCACTCCACCGGGAACGCCACAATGGAATGGCGTGTCCGAGAGGAGTAATCGCATCTTGTTGGACATGGTGCGGTCTATGATATGTCAAACAGATCTTCTGATATCGTTTTGGGGACATGCTCTAATGACAGCTGCTTTCATCATTAATCGTGTTCCATCCAAAACGGTCATGAAGAAACCATATGAGATATGGACTGGGAGACGTCCCGTAGTGTCGTTTATGAAGATTTTTGGGGTTGCAACGTGTATGTAAAGCGTTTACAGAGTGACAAGCTCGAACCCAAGTCACATAAGTGTAAGTTTGTGGGATATTCTTAGGAAACTAAAGGATATTACTTCTACAACCCAACTGAGAACAAAGTGTTTGTTGCTCGGAATGGCGGTAGAGTTCATATCTAAAGGATCCAGTGGGACGACTGTAGAACTTGAAGAAATTCAAGAACCACAAAGCACTGATCTGACAATGGAACATGAACATGAGACACAAACAGTTGTGGAGCAACATGTTCAAATAATAGAAGAACTCCGCAGGTCGAGTAGGGTACGTCATGAGCCATAGAGGTATGGACTTCTTGCTACTAAGCCTTGTGATGTATTACTCATAGGAGATGAGCCTACTACTTATGGAGAGGCCATGAAATGGCCAGACTCAAAGAAATGGCTTGAGGCCATTACATCCGAAATGGAATCCATGTATTCCAACCAAGTGTGGACTTTGGTGGAACCACCCGATGGGGTTCGGCCCATAGGGTGCAAGTGGGTCTTCAATAAGAAGACTGACATGGATGGAAATGTAGTTTCCTATTGGGGCGGACTGGTGGCCAAAGGATTCTAACAGATTCATGTTATTTACTATGATGAAACCTTTTCCCCAGTTGCAATGACCAAGTCCATTCGAATCCTACTTGCGGTTGCAGCTTACTACGACTATAAGATTTGGCAGATGGATGTCAAAACGGCGTTTTTGTATGGAAACCTCCTCGAGGATGTGTATATGACACAACTGGAGGGTTTTGAGGATACAAAGCATGCAAATAAAGTGTGTAAGCTACAACGATCCACTATGGATTGAATCAAGCTTCTAGGAGTTAGAATCGACGCTTTGATGACGTGTCCAAAGAGTTTGTCTTCATCAACAATGAAGATGAGCCTTGTGTATACAAGAAGGTTAGTGGGAGTTTAGTTGTGTTTTTGGTTGTGTATGTAGATGATATACTACTCATTGGAAACGAGATTCCTATGTTACAATCTGTGAAAGATTGGTTGGGGAAGTGTTTCGCAATGAAGGACTTAGGGGATGCAGCTTATATACTGGGTATCAAGATCTATAGGGATAGATCGAGGAAGCAGCTCCGACTAAGACAAAGTACATATATATAGACAAGGTGTTGAAACGGTTCAACATGCAAGAATCAAAGAAAGGATTCTTGCCCATGTCGCAGGGAGTCACCCTTACGAAGGATTATTGTCCTTCCAAAGGGATTGAGAAGGACCGCATGAGTAATATCCCATATGCGTCGGCCATAGGATCTATCATGTGTGCCATGTTGTGTAGTAGACCAGATCTATCGTACGAGTTGAGTATGGCAAGAAGATATCAGCCCAATCTGGGTGAGAATCACTGGATTGCTGTCATGAACATCCTTAAATACTTGAGAAGGACTAAGGATGCGTTCTTGATATTTCGAGGTGAGGAAGAGCTGAGTGTACTTGGTTACACTGATGAAAGCTTCCAAACAAACAAAGATGAATCTAGATCGCAGTCGGGTTATGTGTTTAGCCTGAATGGAGGAGCTGTGAGCTGAAAGAGTTCCAAGCAAGAGACAGTTGTTGATTCTACACCTGAAGCTGAGTACATTGCTGCTTCAGGCGCATAAAATGTGGTTGTTTAGATAAAGAAGTTTATCACTAATCTTGGTATGGTTCCTAGCATTGTGGATCCCATTATGTTGTATTGTGACAACACTGGGGCGATTGCACAAGCCAAGGGACCGCGGTCACACAAGAGGATAAAGCTTGTACTTTGGAGATTCCATCTGGTTCGAGAGATAGTCGATCGAGGAGATGTGAAGGTATGCAAGATTCGAACAGATGATAATATTTCAGACCCTCTTACAAATTCGTTGGTTCAGCGAAATCATGAAGGGTACGCTAGGGCTATAGGCATACGGAATGCACCAGATTGGCTCTAGTGCAAGTGGGAGACTGTTGGTTTTGGGTGCCTTACAGGAAATCTATTTAGTATGAACTTTGTTTTCTAGAATAAATCATTGTATTATTTATGGAGATATTTAATATAATGAAGTCCTTAGATTACAAGAGTGCGGTTTATCTTAAATATCCCTAGTCCATTATATTAATTAACGGGACGATTAACTATAGACTAGTATGTGGCTAGATTGATATGGGGATATCAAGTCTAACACATGGGTATGCATTAGGAGTAATGGCATACTGGATAGACCCACCACGAGAAGGCTACATTAGATTATGTCGACGTCACAAGTGCTTCTCGTAGTGCTAATGGCGTTGTAGTCCTTAGACTTGAAGTCACTGGATACTCTAGTTGTGAAATATCATTCTTTGATATTATCAAACGTTACACTGTAACTAGGTAACTATAAAGATGGCTATCGGGCATGATAGGAAGCAAGCTGAGAGATGGCGGTGATGTAGATAGGATTTGTCCCTCCTACATAATGGGAGAAAATATCCACGACCACACGAGGGGTAGAGCTTATGGAATGTCTTGCCAGACTCAGATAAATTAATATGGAGATATTGATGTAATCTGCATGGATAATAAGCCTATTCCCAGGATCGAGAAACTATGGATTTGATATACGAGTGTGGCAATTATGTCTCGTGTCAAATCCGGATATAGAGACAAAGGGATAACACAACCTGGTAACATTGGGCTCAAGGTTTGTCGGGATCATAGACTATTTCTGTTAGTTGGGTGGCATAGATGTGTTGCTAGACACCGCTCTATGTTTTTGATAGTTACTACCAACTAAGTAGAAACCTATCTGGTTTCACACCATATAGTTTAAACTGGATATGAATATTAATTAGGTGGACTAATTAATTAAAAGGATCATAACGCAACTACAAGCAAAGTTAGTGGGACTAATTTGCAAGTGGAATAATCGATGTAAGGACATTATTAGTATTGGGGCAATTAGGTAGTTAATTAAGAGTTATTAACTATATAAATGAACTCTATCTTGTTATTTTTGCAACAGAAGTCATTATTGAGAGAACATAACAAAGCAAGGAGATAGACAAGACCAAGAAGCCGACCCCCTAGTCAGTCCGCCCCCTTGACGTCGGTCACTCCTTGTGGTGCGCGGCTTGCTCTGTTTTGCGTAATCCTTGGCCTCCTTCTTCCGTTGCTAGCACGAAACGGTAGGAAGGATTCCAGTTGAAGATCCAAGGTGTGGATACTCGTAGAGACGAAGACACAATTCTTCGTAGGGATCACACAAACTAAGGTACACATGTTTCTACCCTACTCATGTTATGATTGCTTGCCTGTGATCCTTGAAGGGGCTTGAGCAGGATTAAATTTTTTTTATTCCGCAGCGTAACCTGCATCAGAACCCTACACTACACACCTCATCATGATATTAAATATTTTAACTTCAACAATTAACACATAATGAGTTAACTGCTTAGAGGTAGTAGCTATACCAGGTAAAACGAATTCTTCCTTAGCCATCGTCGTACAATCAAATTTTCTAGAGTAATTTTATGTGTTGTACCGCTTTGGACACCCTAATAAATTATCAAGTTCTGAATAATCCAGCTCCATCTCAATACCAGCTACCTTATATGAGATAGTTAAACCTAAAGCATTCACTTGTTTCAGATTCAGATAAAAGAGTCTCGTAAGCCTAGGGTATGCAACTTTGGAGGGATTTATGATTTTCCAAATAGAAATCTGTTTCAATCTCCTAATACATTCCAAATCCATACTACCCAGCATGCTTATTGATCATACTACAATAAGGAATAGGAGCAGATGCAAAATCATCTAACTATGTTACATGAGCAGTATTAATGAGGAACCAAGTTCTAGAAATAGATCTCTTGCCAGAAGATGTTTTCTTCTCAGTGTCAATCTGAATCTCCTTCCCCTTTCAAGTTTCTGAACTCCGGATCTTCTTCCCCTTGTCCTTTCGCGATGTCTGTATATCCTTGCCTTTGCTTTATTTCTGAGCATCTTTTACCTTATTCTTCTTTGGACTACCAATATGAACACCCTTTTGTTTCCCAGAAGTATCTGCTTGGTCGGGTTTCTACTTCTTGCTAGAAATAGCAGTCTAATTTACCTTGTCCTTCTTTCTTTTCTCTTTGGGAGGAGGAGTGGGATTCTTTGGAGCACTGAGACTCCTAGAACTGGATCTGTCACTGATGGCTTGAATTTCTTCTTCTTCTCTAGCTTTTATTTTCTTCCATGTGTTCTTATTTTAGCCTCCAGCCATCTTGATTCTTTCAGAGGTTCTCCATAAGTTCATTAGGGTGTTGGCTTTTTAGAAGAGAGAGGCAAGAGAGAATAGAAGAAAGAGAGAAAAGAGAGAAGATAAATGCTGAAGAGTTTGAGTTAAAGAAGGAAACTAAATATTCTCTAATATCTTAAGGAAAGAAAAATTGTTTTCAAAACAATTTCGTTTGGGATGGTAATAATATTATTCTGATTTAAAAAATATTTGTTTTAACAAGGTAAAAAATAATGCGAGGCAATTATCTACAGAGATAACACCCACGATTAGTGATCCATTCATTGACAATATAGTAAATAGATTTATTTTCAAGGCTTTGAAAATGATTTCAAGACCTTGAAAAACTGTTATAGAGCACATAAAATTTTCAAGGCTTTAAAAGCTTTTCAAGGCTTTGTAACTTTTTTTGAAGCATAGAAACACACATACCTTAACTGATACTCCCCATAAACTAGTGCTTCCTTATTCGGCATCCCAAGTTCTTCTCAGGGCTGTGAATCTATCTTTTGGCAGTGGCTTAGTGAAGATATCTGCAAATTTCATGTTAGTTTGCACAAATAACAAAGATACATTACCTTTCTCCACATGATCTCTGATGATGTAATGCTTAAGATCAATGTGCTTAGTCCTTGAATGTTTTATTGGATTATTTGTAATTGAGATAGCACAAGTGTTGTCACATTTGATGAGAATATCTCTAAAGTTATAACTTATATCTCTCATATGCTGATCTATCCACAACACTTGTGAGCAGCAAGCACCTGCTTCTATGTATTCATTTTCTGCTGTTGACAGAGGTACTGAATTTTGCTTTTTAGAATCCCAGCTTATCAGAGATGATCCAAAGACTTGGCAACATCCTGAAGTGCTTTTTCAATCAACTCTATATCCTGTAAAATCAATATCTAAATAGCCATACAGAGAGAAGTTAGACTGTTTAGGATACCAAAGCCCCAATTCTTTGGTACCATTGAGATATATGAAGATTCTTTTGACAGAACTAAGTGTGACTTTTTAAGATCAACTTGAAATATATAACACATATAAACACTAAACATAATTTCTGGTTTGCTCGGAGTAAGATAGAGCAGTGAACCAATCAAACCTCTGAACTCTTTCTAGTTCACACTTTTACCATTTTGATCCTTGTCTAAGGATAGTATAGAACTCATAAGAGTTTTGGCTACCTTGGATTGAGACATATTATACTTGTTCAGTAAATCCTTGGTGTATTTATTCTAATATAGAAAAATTCCATTCTTCATTTGAAGTACATGAAGTTCAAGAAAGAAATTTAACTCTCCCATCAAGCACATCTCAAATACCCTGCTCAAAAGACAAGAGAAATCCTTGGAAAGAGAAGCATTAGTAGCACAGAATTGAATATCATCCACATATACTTGTACTACTATAAAGTCTTTCTCATGTGACTTTATGAAAGAGTTTTGTCAGCTAAGCCTCTTTTGAAACCATTTTCAAGTAAGAATTTTTACAATCTTTCTCACCAAGCACTTGGAGCTTGTTTGGGGCCATAAAGAGCTTTGTCAAACTCATAAACATGATTTTAAATTCATCATTTTCAAAACCAGGAGGTTGAGAAACATAAAATTCTTCTTGCAGATAACTATTTAGAAAAGCACATTTAACATCCACTTGAAAAAGTTTGATGTTCTTATGTGATGAAAATGCAAGTAACATTCTCATTGCTTCCAACCTGGCTATAGGAGAAAAAGTATCCTCATAGTCTATACCTTCTTCCTGTTTGTAGCCCCGAGCTACTAGTATTTCCTTTTTTCTGATAACCTTACCATTTTTATCCAGCTTGTTTCTGAACACCCACGTTGTACCAATAACAGACTAATCTTTGGGAGGTGAAACTATATTCCAAATCTTATTCCTCTAAAATTCGTTCACTCACTTTGAATTGAAATGATTCAGTATAGTTCTTGTAGTGCTTCATTCACATTCTTAGGTTCAACAAGAGACACAAAAGCATTAGAAGGACACAAGTTCATTAGCTGAGATCTTGTCTGTGTACCAGTGGATCGGAAGTAATTTTTCTGCTGGATGGGATGAAAGGTATTTGAACTTCTTTCTTGGTTTTCAGGGTTTAGGTTCTCTAGGAATCTTTTCAAGGCCTTGAGATCTTGATGCAGTGGCTTGAGCACTCTGTGCTTCTTGAGGTTCTGTTTCAAGGTTCAAAGAGCCACTTTTAAGGCTTTGAAAATCTTTTATAGTTTCCTCCATATTAGTCTTAGAACCATTCTCTGGATCTTCTTAATCCTCTGACTCATTCTTGGTCAAATTTAAGTCTGCAAAACTTTCACTCAAAGAGCCATCATTGCTTTCATCAATTATAACATGTGTACTTTTCTCACCAAACTTGGTTCTCTTATTGTAAACTCCATAAGCTTTACTAGTCAAAGAATAAACGAGAAAAATACCTTCATCACTTCTGACATCAAACTTGCCAAGATTATCCTTTCCATTGTTGTGAGCAAAACAAGTACACCAAAAGGTTTGAATAAGAAATATTTGGCTTTCTCCCTTTACCAAGTTCATCAGGACTCTTCTTCAAAATAGGCCTAATTAGGAAGCTGTGCAAAATATAATTTGCAGTGTTGATTGCCTCTCCCCAAAAAGGCTTTGGAATTTTTTTTTCCAAAATCATTTTCCTCGACATGTCCTCAAGATTCCTAGTTTTTCCTTTCAACTACACCATTTTGTTGAGGAGTTCTGGGATCAGAAAAGTTGTGAGAAATACCAAACTTGGCACAAAATAAATCAAACTCTAGTTGATCAAATTCTCTGCCATGATCACTCCTTATTGAAGCAATAGGCAGGTTTTTTTAAGTTTGAAGCTTTTTTTACAAAGTTTTGAAAATTCAGACAGAGCCTTAGACTTTTCTCTCAAAAACATTTCCCAAGTAAATCTAGAGAAATCATCCACAATTACAAGCATATACTTCTTACCTTTAGGATTTGGAACTCTCATAGGACCACAGAGATCCATATGAAGCTGTTCAATAGGTCTAATTGTACGTACAAAGTTCATAGGCTTGAATGAGCTCTTTGTCTATTTTACTTGAGAACACGCATTGCTTACCACTTCATCCTCAAATTTGATGGATGGCAATACTCTGACTAGGTCCGTGGAGACTAGTTTGTTCAATGTATGCAAGCTGATGTGTCCAAGCTTTTTGTGCCAAAGCTTTGAATCTTCTTTCAAAGCCTTGAGACATTTCAGACTTTCTCCTGCAACTTTTTGAGTATTCAAACAGTAAACATTGTTTTACCTTGGATTAGTGAGGATGCAATTACCAGATTTTTCATCTTGCACCACACATTTCTCCTTATCAAAGATGAACACTTATTACCTTTATCACAAAGCTGAGATACAATAAGAAGATTAATCTTTACCATCTACAAGATAAACATCTGAAATGAAATGTTCATACCATTACCAAATTTACCAATTCCTATGATATTACATTTTCGTTTGTCACCAAGTGTGATTGTCCCTCCTGATTATTCTTTCAATTCGGTAAATAAAGAACCTTTGCCACTTATGTGTCTGGAGCAACCACTATCAGTGATCCACTTTTGTTCTTTTCTCTTGGTGACCACCTGCAAACACCATTTACTGCCTTACCCAGCTGCTAGCCCAAGTGTAATATTTGGATTCATATTCAGGATCAACCATGTTAGGTGGTCTGACCCCCTTAGGAACCCAAATCTGTGTCACCTGTCCCTTAAGATGAAATAGAAAGGTTTTCCTCATGATATGAGGTTCTCTTCGTCTAAAGGGACAAGTCATCTTAACATGACCAATCTTTCTACAGTAATGACATTTTGGAGAATGTATGCTACTTGCTTTCACAAATATAGTATTGTTCTTTCTTGGAAAGTTTGGATTATATCCAATACCATTTTTGTAATCCGAATGCAAACTTCCTCAAAGAATCAAGTTGAGATTCATAAACAGCAAGTTTTGTCATAAACTTTTGAGAGTCTTGAAGTTTCTCCGCTAGAGTAGTATTTTGTTCCTCTAGTTCATCATACTGATGCCTTAGAGCAACAATGATGTCACTCAAAAGAGAGTTTTCTGTAACAACTTCTTTGATTGAGATTTCAAAGCTTTGAAATTGGTTTGCAAAGCTTTGAAATCTCTGTCAGCCTTTGCCCGAGAAATTTCAAGATTCTTGTTCTGGCAAACTAGTTTCAAATTCTCATTTGCTTGCTCATGAACTTTATCCTTTAAAGACTTGATTTCTTTTAAGTAATCTTCTTCATTATGAAGCATTATTTTCAAAATCTCATAAAGTGCATTTGTAGGTTTAGAAATAATACTATTCACCATTACATCAATGTTCTTTTCTGAACTTTCATCATGCTTGGCCATAAAACAAATGTTGGCTTGATCTTCTTCAGCGCGAGATTCACTTGAAGAATCAGAATAAATCCATGAAGCTACCATGGCCTTCTTCTTTCTGTCATGGTCCTTCTTTTGAAAATGTTTTGCTTTTATTGGGAGGACAGTCTCTGATCAAGTTTTCCACATCACCACACTGAAAACAGTTCATTACTTTACATTTATGGGAAGAAGACTTACCCTTGTAGTCCTTTCTACTTGAAGATCTGAATTTTTTTCTACCGAAGTGTTTGGTTCCAAAGTTGGTTTTCATCTTGAGAATCTTTTTCAAGGCTTTGGAAATATGAGCAAAATGATCTTCTTCATCATCTTCTTATTTTTCAAGGTTTTGAGGTGTTCACTCTCTTTGGCCGTGAGTGCCAGGTTCTTGACACTTTCGGTTTGTTCTCCATTAGCTTCACTCATGGAGATCTCATGTGTGAGTAGCTTTCCCTATAAATCATCCAGTTGGAGGGAGGATATATCTTGAGCTTCTTCAATGGATGTTGTCTTTGGTTCCCATTTGGCTCTGGGTAGACTTTTCAATATCTTTCTGACATTCTCTTCCTTGGAGAATGATTTCCCCAAGGACTCTAGACTGTTGACAATTTCAGTAAATCTCTTGAACACATCTTTGATGGATTCATCTCCATTCATCTTGAACAATTCATACTGTCTAAGGAAGATATTGATATTGGGTTGCTTTACTTGGCTGATTCCTTAAAAAGTCACCACCAGTTTATCCCTGATCTCCTTAGCAGTCTTGTAGGTAGATATCCTGTTGAATTCATATGCATTCAAAGCACAATACAAAAGATTCATTGCTCGATAATTATTTGAAATTTGTTCTAATTTAGAACTAGAAAGAGAGTTTTCAATTTTGGGAGTTCTAATCCCATCATTTTCTGTATCGAAGATAACAGGTCCATTATGGATAATAGACCACAGTTCAATATCCTGATCAATGATATACATTTTCATCAAGGCCTTCTAGTGTTCAAAGTTGTCTCCACAAATCAAAAGAGGTTTGTTAGCAACTCTTATTTGTGAGAAACTACCTTCACCTACATTACCCATGATCACAAGATTGTTAGATCTGCACAATGATGAAATCTCAGATATCAATTGAAGATTGTAATGTAGGTTTGTAATAATTAATCAAATACTCTAGAGGGGGGGGGGGGTTGAATAGAGTATGTCAACTTTTGCCAAAAAAAAGTGGATTTAAAACAAATGAAAAGAACTTCAAGTATTTCAAAACTTTGAACTCAATTTCAACGGTTTAAAATCCAGACAAGTATAAAAGTTACTGAAAGTTTTCAAAGCTTTGAAAAGCCTTTCAAATCTTTGAACAGTTATAGAGGTAAGTACATAAATGAAATGCAAGACAAAGAACACAATGATTTGTTAAAGAAGTTCGGTCCCAAGTGACCTACTCTCCGCCCGAGGGATCAAATCCCTCCAGGATTTTAACAACTTCTTATTAATCAAAAGCTAATCCCAAGATCTCAGGCCAAGAATATTGCCTAACTCTTTTCCAGCATGTGGTTCTCACTAAACTATCTAGTACCTGCTCTAGCTAACTTATTATAATAATAATTCTCTGTTGTTCCTCTTGAACAAATCACGAGAATGAAATATTGAGTAATATAACAGAATGATTATTCACATGTAGGTCAGGATGATGAACACTATGAACACAGTTCAGCAGTGAAGCTTTAAGTGTTGATATGGAATCTGGAATGGATTGAATGTGTGAAATGAACTCCTTCAATTAAGTGTTCTTCGCGTAATAAACAATAAAACGGTGTGTAAACTGAAATCGTAACACATACATCATGTTATGCTCTACAACCAGGCTCTGATACCATTGTTGGGTTTTGACGTAGGTAACGCAGCGGAATAACAAAAAATTTAATTCCTACTTCAAAGCCCACCACGGATCGTCAGGAGGAGATATCATAACATGATAAGAGGCATAGTATTGTGTACCTTTTGATTTGTGAGATCACACGAAGAATGATGTCCTCGTCTCTATGGTTGATCCACGTCTAGAGGCGAGATCTAGATTCTTCCTTCAAAAAAGTGCTAGCTTGAACCCGGAGGAAGAGGGACGAAGATCAAAGCAACCAAGGCAAGAGGAGGATTCGGCTTCCTCTTGGAGCCGACGGGAAGGGGGGGCAGACGGGCTAGGTTTCGGCCTAGCTTGTCTTGCTCTCTCTTTTGCTCTCTCCCACTCACTTTGTTATGTCTAATAACATTAAGTGGGAAGGAAGCTAGAGCCTCATTTATATACTCCAACCACTCCTTGTTGTTTCCATAAAAGAGTTTCCTAATTATAGATGAACTAGAATTATTCCCTTCCTTGCAAATTAGTCCTACTAAGTTTGCAAGGTGTTGCACAATGATACTTCTATTAATTAATCAATATTAATTAATCCCAAATCTAGCTCTACTCTATTTGACGTGTGACCCCATAGGCTCCTATATAGTTGGTAGTAACTCTTACTAACATGGAGTCGTATCTAGCAACACATCCATGCCACCCAACTAATAGAAATATTCAGTGATCCCGACAAACCTCTTGTGCCCAATATCTTATATTGCACTATCCCTTTGTCTCCATATCCGGATTGGACACGAGACATAAATAGTCACACTCGTATATCCAATCCATAGTTCCTCGATCCTAGGAATATGCTTATGCTTGCAGATAACATCAATATCTCCATATTGTTTTATCTGAGTCTGTCCAGACATTCAATAAGCCTCATCCCTCGAGTGGCCGTGGATATTTACCCCCATTATGTTGGAGGGACAAATCCTATCTACATCATTACGATCTCTAAGCTTGCTTCCTATCACACCCGATGGCCATCTTTATGATTACCCAGTTACGGTGTAACGTTTGATAACATCAAAGCGCAATATTCCACAACTAGAGTATCTAGTGACTTCAAGTCTAAGGATTGCAAATATATTAGAACTACGAAAAGCGGTTGTGACTTAACATAATCTACTGTATCCTTTTCGTTGTGGGTCAATCCAGTATGCCATTACTCCTAATGCATACCCATGTGTTAGACTTGATATCTCCATATCAATCTACCTACATACTAGTCTATATTTGATCGTCCTATTTATCAATATAATGGACTAGGGATATTTAAGATAAACAACACATTTATCTAAGGACTTCATTATCATGAATATAAAATTAACAAAAAGTATTATCTGAACTTTACTTTTGAGTTCTGATCCTTAATTTGTAAAAACAGTATCCACTAAACTAGTTACAGATTTTTATGTAACTAAAATACACCTTTGTCAACTTTACTACTTTGCAAACTCAAAACTCTTAAGCCGGTAGAACCAACAAAATTGACCAATTCATTTTTTTAAATGAGCACGTAAACCAGTATTCTGTTGGAGCTACAGAAGGAACATACTCATAAAATGCTAAGTGCTCACACTAGTGAACTTGTTCATGAAATCATTTGGAGCATACTGCACACACACCACTTCGCCATACAATACTATTAAAACGTTACCTTCACAACTAAAGTAAACTACATACTGTAATAATAGAAAAACCACAAAGCCAACAATTATAGGCACATGCAGAGTGCTCCATAAAGAACATAGTTTGACCAAAAACATGTGAAAGTGAATAGCAAGTTCACGAGAAGAAATCTTAAGGGTAATCAACTGTTCATGCAGTCATACCTTGGTGGTTCAGTGATCACCAAGGGTCAGAGGCCTAATAAATTTGGTAACATCTTTTGACATAGGCATTAATTAATGCCGATAATGAGACCAGACAAAACAATTTGAATTGCAACACATAAGCGAAGCCCACCGTCGTATAACGTGGTTTAGTGCAGCAGTTCATAAAAGGAAATTGACCATCGAGACGGAAACAATCAAGTAACGACATCAAGGTACGAGTGAATATTCCATTGATTCTAAGACTGAATTGATTTTAAAACCTGGCTCTGATATCAAATGAAAGTTGTGATTTGTCTATAATGCGGAAAACCCTAATGTCAGGAATTTGAAATCAATTCGTCTCAAGAACAAGATGTTAGGATCGTCTCTGCAGCGATTTAACAACGCATCGAAAAGCGAAAAAAAATCACACGAACAAGAACACGACGATTTACGCGGTTCACCAAATTGGCTACATCCACAGTCCACACCCACTTCACTATGATGAACGAATGAAAAGTACAAAAGATCTCTCAGCCTCTCTCTGTGTGATGTGATGTGATACTCTAACCCTAGAGCTAGGTTAATATATATAGAGATAGTAATACATGAATTGCTTGTAAGCCCCTCTAGTTTAGACTGGGTTACGAAACAGTCTTCACACATAACAATCTCCCACTTGAAGACTGATTAACTCTGAGTGTACTTCTCCCACCTTCAATTCAACATCCTCCATGAGTGTGGACTTGGCCTCTCATCATGCAATTAGGCCAACCGAAGCCGAGCAGGTTCTCAGCTTCTCCAAGGTCACAACCTTGGTGATTCTGGCTCGTGTGGATCTTCTCCAATTTCATCACGTCTTTCTCCAACAATGAACGGATAAAGTGATACCTGATGTCAACGTGTTTCGTCCTTGCATGAAAAGTGGAATTCTTCGCGAGATGAATTGCACTCTGACTGTCACTATACAGTTTGCAACTCTTCTGCTTCTTCCCAAGTTCCCTCAAGAAACTCCGTAGCCAAACCATCTCTTTGCACGCTTCCGTAGCTGCTACATATTCGGCTTCAGTAGTAGATAGGGCAACAATTTTCAGCAACCTCGAAACCCAACTGACTGCTCCACTGCCAAGTGTAAACACATAGCCTGTAGTGCTCTTTCTTCTATCCACATCATCAGCCATGTCTGAATCAACATACCCTTTCAAACTGAACTCCGACCCTCCATAGCACAAAGCTACATCTTGTGTACCTCTCAGATACCTGAAAATCCACTTCACAGCTCTCCAATGCTCCTTACCGTGATTTCTCATGAATCTGCTAACAACTCCCACTGCTTGGGCAATATCTAGACGTGTGCACACCATAGCATACATCAAGCTTCCCACAGCAGATGCATAAGGAACTTTATCCATGTAGTCCTTCTCCTCATATGTAGCTGGACTCTGGTCTGTCAAAAGTTTGAAGTGACTCGCCAACGGAGTACTCACTGGTTTAGCATCATGCATGTTAAACCTCTTCAAGACTTTTCGAACATAATCAGCTTGTGACAAAACTAGCTTCTCGTAAATTCTATCCCTATTTATTCTCATGCCAAGGACTTGCTTCGCAGGTCCCAAATCCTTCATTGAGAACACCTTCGACAAGCTCTTTTTTCACTACAAAAAATACTGCCTCCGTTGACAGCAAAAATTGTCGCTAGAAAGGCCAAATATGTCGGTAGAATTTCAACCGACAGAAAAATGTTTGTCGCTCTGTAGTCACTACAAGCGTTTTGTTTTTCGGCAGAAAGAGTAAGCATCGACATAAATTTCTGTCGGGAGTTTCTATCTAGTGACTATTTTACTATTGCATTTGAAACTGGCGACACACACATATTCATGTGTAGTTAGATAGGTGACAATCCGAAATCGTCACTAGAAGAGAAGTTTTTCGAAACTTCATATTTCTTGTGATGTTCGTTCTTGTCACATTTATAACAACTTAATAAAAAAAAACACTTCCAAAGACCATCCAAATAGGTTGAAAGCCTTACATAAACAAGATGCCATAAATTGGCATTTCATGTAAGGAACAAGTTACATACTGTTGCATTCAGCAACATGTCATAACTTGGCATTTCCGAGATCAAACTAGATAAAACTACAAATTCATATGTACCCAGTTCCAACTTGGCATCATACGTACCCAGTTCCAAAACTACAAATCACAGCGAATTCGAGCTAGTCTAATTTTACCATCCCAGTTCAAAAACTCCCAAGTCATAAACAGAAGATTCTAGTCTAGCTAGTTAATATAATATACAATAGAGGTAGTAGACCGAGTGGATCCTTATTTCCAGAGGATGAACTATATATCGTACCCCATTCACGAACTGCTGGCCCAAAAAGCTAACGTACTCAATTCACGAACCCCTGCAAATATCCATACATAAAGTCACCGTCTACTTGATTCCTAAACACACTATACATAATTGATTTGAGATTTTAAATTCAGAAACTGATTTAATCATATCGACAAAGGATGGAGGATATCGTACCGTTGAGTATAACGATCTCTGGACGGCAAGTGCTTTCCTACAGCAAATTCAAACTGCGTTAGAACAGATAAAGAATTTCAAATGATTAGGGAAGGATTCCACATCTATGAATTGACCCAAATATTCCAATATTTGGGTTTGATAGCTAAATTAAGCCGAAAGCAACAGTCCTTTGCAATTTACTCACAGCAAACACTTTCAAAATTATGAATTGTAATGTCTGAGCAAACCCAAAGCATAAAACAGAGTCAACTAACAAATTGTGCCAAGACTGAGTTTTGTCAGCTTCACTTAAGGTATCAGCTCTAAACTCTAGTAATTTGAATAAGCGCTCTGCAGATGCCCGAAATCCTATTCGATTTAACTGAATCCCATTGCCATTCACCAGATACTTCAACGAGGCAAAAAGGAACTGAATCCTACTCAAATTCAAAACCACTGATATGCATAGTACTACAATACTATTCAATGGTAAAATTACTAAGATAACAATATTCATATCGGGATAATAATATGAAATTCGAAGAACATGAAGCATCATTTTGGACATTTTCATCTGGAACAGCAAGTCACATGTCCACCGACGTATTAGTTACACCTTCAAATGCATAAGAGAAAAAGAAATAAACTGCTAATTGAAACAGGTGAACCATGATTCCCAACATTATTTTAACAAGTACAAACAAACTGCTTCATGGGGCATTCCGGACATTTAAGTGTAATAACAACTTCTGCCTTTCAAATGAATAGTTACATATAATTGTATTTTTTTAATAATTAATCTATTTATTATGCCTTATATTTAACTACTTATACAAAGAAGCGTAACTGGAAAAGACATGTGTAAAAGGATACTCAAGCCACGTAAATAGGGATCCAACAGCAAACACTTTCGTACAACATATAATTTCGGTAAAGATAGGTAAAGCTCGGATGGAAATACCCCCAGGCAAGTTACTACTAACTGCAGGTTTCTCAAGACACTAACAGTGTTCATTTTAATAAACTTTCTCCCTAATTAACCAAAATTATGAAACTGAAGAATGACAGAAGATAGGAAATCGGAGAATATTATAATTCTATTCAAGTACAAATTTTAGTACTAAGTCTCTTACCTCATTCTCTGTATGAAGTGTCCGAATCCGATCCCGACACAGACTCCGGCTGAGATTCCTCTTCAAATTTTTCTTTAGATTCTGGTTCAGATTACAGCTCATATTCCGGCTCAAATTCTGTTTCATATGAACCTTGAACATTCAGACTCTTCAGTATCAGTGTCTCCACATTGCTCACCCTCTTTTCCAGGGCTTCGGAACGCTTCTCTGCGGCCTCTGCTCTTCTTCGTTCAGCTTCTACTCTTTGTCATTCAGCTTCTGCCCTTCTTAGTTCTGCTTTGTCCCTCTTTTCTGCTTCTTTAGCCCTTGCGAGATATTTAGACCTCCCATCATCCTAAGTCCAAGCCAAATTCGGGACCTGGCCCCCTCCATAGCCAGCTACAAAACCCCGCCTTTTTCCAAGCACCTCCTCCATAATCTGTTCTTCAGTTAGGAAACCATTCACATCATTGTCCCTCATTTCTTTCATTTTATTCTGTCATTTGAAAACAGTTGATTCAGTGTTATAGGTATGGAAAAAAATATAATAGTTTCGTAGGAAATTTAGAACTTACATACTAATCCAAGGCTTCATGCAACATCCAAATGCCTGTGCCACTTTTGCAATGAGTGGTCTTGAAATTCTCAATAAGTGATAATAAACGAATGTTACATATAAAGATAAGGGGGCTGATTCTTACACAAACACTTAATTAGTTAAAAAAGTAGTGTAAGCATTGAAATTACGGTACTGTCAATATCAGAGAAGTAAGAAAGCGTTACCATCTCATGCAAGCGCTGTACAAAAGTCTTTGAACCAGATGTATGCAGGTTCTTAACATGCCGTCTGTTCTCAGTACCCCTTCTACTCTTTTTATGCCATTTGATGCCAACAAAATTCAAGCAACGTAGTTTTAGAAATTGAAAATTGCAAGCAATGAATAAATGCGTACGACAAACTCTTATATTTGTTTTACCTTGCATGCATCAGACTCAAAGTAAAGACATAAGGTATTCCAATCATTCTGGTTCACGAGTGGGGATGGATGACGCCTTGCTTCAATAGGGCTGCGGGAAGGTTTCAAATTTTTATGCAACTTGTATCTGTGGTCACTATATGCTTTACTGCACATGGAACTGATGGCACGACGGATATGTTTCTTCAAAAAATCAAGGTCAAATATCCCCTAAAAAGACAGAAGACAGTAAATGCATTTTCCGTTCATGATCACAAGTTAACTCAAGGAATATGCAACGTGTATAACCCAACTCACAAGCAGGTGGTCGTATATTGGTTTCTTCTGATGAGGCTCCATAAGCTTCCATGATGGTACTTCAATCGGAGCGTACATGCGAACTGCAACACCAACCTCATTTGTTAGCTCTAAACGTCCATCACCCACTGGTCTGCGCTTCCCCAATGGAATGTTGCAGCAATCTTATATTTTCCTTTGAGGGTCCTTCTGATTTTTAGTCCACGAGTCACTCCTCTTCGACCTCTTGTTATTTCTGGAACTGCGACAACTTTGATATGCAAACAGAAGATAACAAGCATCCAACTTTTAATCAAATAAAACAAAACTAAATGAATATTTCCACGTATTCAGCTGCGACTAGTGGTGATCGTTCCCTTGTCGAATTCAGTCTCATGGACCTTCTCGGTGTACCATGAAGCACCGCATCCTACAAGAAAAAATCGTAATAAATTACACTATCATATAGACAGTTCCCCAAAGTACTTTAAAAGACTGAACGAACATTCTCCAATGTACTGCTACTTACATCATTAGCTATCTCATTTTCAGATAGATTTAGCTGTTCCATTTCGACATCTCTCCTTGAGTTGGTACGACCACTAGCCTTGGGATTTGATGCTGCATTCGCTGTTTTTACCAATTTAGTAGTTGTTAGTCGACGGGATCTTCTTACGCCAACATCATGTGTCGTAACCTGCATCAAAGTGTTGTACAAGTTAATTAAATTGCAAAGAATGCCAATGAAGATTTTAGCAAACCATTCCGAACATTATTTGTCCGAAACTATACAATTTTATTTTAAACCAAACAAGTTTCCACTTGAGCACGTGAAGAAAAAATTAGGTATGGATAACATCACTAGTACCGCATCACTGTCATGGACATTTTCCGTTTCCACTTGAGCACTTGCAAAAGAGTTCTTCCGAGCCTTTTTCCTTGTTTGTGATCCTGCATTAACTACAATAGTTACAAGTAATGAAAGCGCGGTGGCTTTATAATACAATAACGTGTATACAATACAAGATATTTTTACTGGGGTTGATTGCATTACCCTCCACAGAGTTTCTTTGCAGTATCACGGAATCATCAACCCCATCTGTTGCGGAAAGTCTAGTAATCACCTCACGAGGGGTGAGTTGAACAGATTTTCGTTTGCAAACATATTGTGCCATGACCTAAAATGCAATTAATTGGTTGGAAAAAAAGTTACAAAATTTATTAAAAAATGCACCGTGAATTTTAAATTGCATTTGCAGCTACCTCATGACATTCAGTTACATTTCCCTCTTCCCTTCCCATGGTACCGGTTGAGTTGATGAGATGACGTTGTTCCCAGCTTTCCTCTGAAGTACTGTCTTCCCTTGCGTGAGTTGTGATATTCCTGTTGGGTGTCAATAGAGGGGATCTTCTTATACGGCCTTGAGATTCTATGATCTGAATGGAGTAAACACACAAAAAATCTCATTAGACAGTTCAAAATTACCATTAATAGTTGTGCTACGACAACTTTATTAAATAGTTCCACATCATGGTCAACTGGATTCTTTTGTGTCCTTCCAACAGTAGTAGTTGACTGGTTCAGAGCATGTTCCACTGCAACACTGGTACTGTTTGTCCTCATTGGGATGCTTCTTGTGGATCTGCACTGACTGTCTGCTTGTAAAACCGGGACAACCTCGTTAACAGCTGCATTGTCGGACTATATTCCCATGGTTGTCTTCTGGTTGTGAGAGGTAACTGATTGTTGTGCATTTTTCTTGTTTTTTTAGCTTTTTCCCGGAGGAAAATTCTGTGTGAACGTAATACAAATGAAACTAAGAATGGAGGGAAAAGCCAAACTGGTTGTGTTTCTATTTTTCAAATAAGTGATCAAGTATGAGGGAGTTAAGAGAATAATACCAAGCATACCAACATTCGCAGCCAACCATTGTGGGAGTCGAACAGATTCGCTAACTTTTTTCTGCAACTGTGAACCCGTTGATCCTACAGAATAATGCACAGAGTAATCTCAACAAGTTACGTTTCGCGATACGAATAGTGACCAATGAAATGTACTCGACATAATTACAAATTCATACCCTTGGTGTTGCAGTCTCTGGTGTTTTCTCCCCAATACTCCGCTGCGAGTGGGCATAGATTACTCCTGTCGGATATTAGTCGGTGGACTGGTAGTGATGACTCGAGGTGATATTGTTGCACCACTGTACGGAGCTGTATTCTATGTAAAGGAAAATAGAGACTTATTTCACGACGCTGCAACATACTTATAAAATTATGTAGTTAACTACAAGTTATACTAGTAAAAATCACAGAAAGAAAAATAAAGAAAACTAAGGAGAATCGAGAATTTGTTTGCTTTATACATTAGTAAAGATTGTGAGACTTACCTCCACAATAGTCTTCTTTCGAGCAGAAAGCAGTCCACTTATGCCGTTGGTAGACTTGGAAGGAGTTAACCGGAGCGACCGTCTTACCTTTCCGTATGTCTCCATAGCCTACAATAAAGTACAAATCAAAGTTTACAAACAGGCAACACAACATTAATGTTTTATTCATCTCAAAAATTATGAATATGTATATATATAGTACCCAACCAACACAAAAACCATGATAACTGTATGAAATAAACTTAGATAACGATATTAACGGTTTATTCTTGAAAAAAATACAAAAACTGCTAAGAAGAATAAATTATTAATGAAACATGTGAAGTCAAACGCAAGTAATGGAAAAATCCAATTAGTCGTAATCTCCCAAATCTGTATCGTAATCGTCGTCGTCGTCATCATCATCATCCTCATCAAAAGCATCAACATCATCATCGCTGCTGTCGCTCAAACTTTGGTAACCGTCGTCACCAGAACTCTGTTCTTCCTCACTTTCATAGTCATCGTCTTCTCCATCTACGTCAACAGTTTCATTAATAGCAACTTCATCATCAACCTCAACCATATCATTAATGCCGCTACTAAATGGTTAATGATATGAATCACCAACAAAAATTTCTTTGCCCTAATGGTTACTTGTTTCTTCATCAATTTCTGGTATGTCGTGCAAATTTCTAGGTTGTATCTTTTGAACTATCTTGTAGTTTTTACCTTGAATAACATCAGGGACATAGAAGACTTGTTGAGCCTGTAAAGCTAGTATATAGGGATCGTTTTTATACCATGACCGACTGATGTTGATGCTTGTGAAGTACTTATCTTTCCTAATACCTGTCTTCGTGTCTCCTGTATTAAACAAATTGCACTTAAAGAGATAAACACGATTCCCAACTAAATAACTTAGCTCAATGATATCTGTTCAAACACCAAAAAAATCAGTTTCTTTTCCCTTATGGTCGGCTCGGACAAGAACACCACAGTTCTGTGTCACGCGATTTTCATCGCGTTCAGTAGTGTGGAATCTCATTCCATTAATAGCGCATCCCTTGTACTGGTTAATACGTTTATCAGGGCCACATGCAAGCGAATACAAGTCATCAGTTGCCTCTGCGGACTTGTCAATGTGCTTTCGAACTATCTGAGTGAACGAATAAACATTTCAGAACCTATTCACTACAAATTTCAAAATACAAAACCAACCAGGAAACTCATTATTGTGTGTTTGATCCACATCCGTGGAGTCGCTCAACTCAATTTTTTCACGATGCTTACTGTGACCAGATTCAAATGTCAATTCTTATTTAACAATTTATTTATGTTTTCACCAAGGTATTGAAGTAGTAGCAATAAAAATTCTTATTGTAAATATGTATCAATTTCTTCGCAGTTGTGTTACACAAACCATCGAACTTTATCATATTTTTGCAGGTGACATCATTTCATTTTGCAAGGCATTCAAAGGCCGAGCAGGACGAGAAAATACAGACAATGTATTCCTTTGTCAACTATTAACTCCTTCCTGGTTTCTCTCTTCCCCATTATATATTGTTTCAACACCATGGAGATACATCGAACAAAAATTTAGACATTCATTATTGATGTAGGCCTCGGCAATTGAACCTTCGGGTCGAGCTCTATTTCTCACGTATTGTTTGAGTGTGTAAATAAATCTGTTTACGAAAAGATAGATATGATAATGATAAATGAAGATGAGAGACTAAAAAATTTAAAAACCTAAATTCTATTAAAAGCATTACCTTTCAATGGGATACATCCAGCGATATTGAACTGGACACCCATACATTGCCTCTCGAGTAAGGTGGATTGGCAAATGCATCATAACATCCCAAAACGATGGAGGAAATATCAACTCTAACTTACAAAGTATCAACACAATATCCCTTTCTAATCTCTCCAAGCACTCCACCGTCAAAGTTCTTAAAGATAGCTCTTTGAAGAACATACTCAGCTCAGTTAATGCTTCACAAACTTGTTTGCTCAGGTTCCCACGTATAGCAAGGGGGAGCAACCGTTGTAGCAGTACATGAAAATCATGGCTTTTCATGCCAATTATCTTGTTATCGTTTCTACTGACAGAACGATATATATTTGAAGCATAACCGTCAGGAAATCTAATGCCTGTTAACCATTCACAAATGTTTTTCCTTCCTGCTGCATCCAGACTTTAGGGTGCAGGAGGAATCAGACCATCCTTTTGTACTTGTAAGTCTTTCCTAATACCCAGAACCTCCAAATCCAAATGCGCATTACGATGATCTTTTGTTTTCCCTTCAATATTCATCAAAGTCTCAATCACTCTTTCACAAACTTTTTTCTCTACGTACATGGCATCCAAGTTATGTCTGAGTTGATGTTTCTGCCAATAACTTAATTCAAAAAAGATACTTTTTTTTTCAAGTTCAATTCGGGCTCACTGCGCTTTCTCTTCTTATCAGTTACAGTCTTTCCGTTCTTCTTAATTAAAGTCTTTACGAATTTTAAGTCTGAAGGAAGTGACTTTAACTGATGAAGAACATCATCTCCAGATAACTCCTTCAGTTTTGGGTTAGCCTCAAATTTACCGTTAAATTTCTTATTTCTTCGCCATGGATGATTAAGTGGTAAGAACCTGCGATGACCCATGTAAGTCTGTTTCTTACTATGCTGTAATCTAATATGGTGAGTTTCCTTGTTACACGGTGGACACGCTAGTTTCCCTTTTGTACTCCATCCGGACAACATACCATATGCATGGAAATCATTTACGGTCCACATGAGTGTAGCGAGCAACTTAAATGTTTCACTAGAATTAGCATCGTAAGTTTCAACACCATGTTCCCAAAAATCTTTCTGGTCATTAATTAATGGACGCAAGAAAACATCAATGTCATTTCTCGGAGATTTCGGGCCAGGTATTAATAGAGGCATCATAATAAATGGATCTTTCATAACTTGCGTAGGACCCCCATTGTATACAATAAGAGCTACAGGCCACATACTGTAAGTACTACTCAGATTACTAAAAGGATTAAATCCATCACTGGTTAATCCCAATCGAATATTACGAGGATCTTGAGCAAACCATTCATGTTCTTTGTCAAAATCTTGCCATTGCTTAGCATCAGCAGGGTGTCCAATGACATTGCTGCCTTGCACAAACTGCTCCTTGTGCCATCGCATATCCTTGGCAATAGATTTTGACATGAACAGTTTTTGAAGCCTAGGTTTCAGAGGGAAATATCTAAGAACCCTTCGAGGAATTCTCTTCCCATTCGTCTTGTGACTTTCCTTCCATCTAGGTTCCTTACAATCAGGATTGGGACAATGATCCAACTTTTCATTTTCTTTATACAAAGCACAATTGTTTGGACATGCATGGATGTTGATATATCCAAGACCAAGTTCTCGTAAAACATTTTTAGCTTCATAAAAGGACTTTGGTAGACTTTGACCGGGAGGCGCTAACTCTCGAATTAAATCCAATGCCATGTTCACCGATTTTTTACTCCATTTACAAGTTGTCTTGATATGTAACAAACTTATTATAAGTGACAGCTTAGAGAAATTTTGACAACCCGAGTAAACCTCACATTTAACATCGCTTAACAATTTAGAAAATTTGTCACACACCCCGCTTTTTGCATGTGGTTCATGGGATGATATATCATCCCCATGATTACTAGAAACAGTCACTGTTGTAAGTTCCCTATCAAACCCTCAACGTCAAGACGCGTCTCAGGAATCTCATCTACAACGTCCCTCGAATCATTCCCAGCAACCTTACCTAATCCGTAATCTTCCCCATGAAAAACCCACTTTCTATAATCTTGAAGCATACCATGTGAATGCACATCTCCTCTTACCACGTTAACTGGTAAATAGTAAACATTAACACAGCTAGAACAAGGACAACGTATTCACTTTCTTTCATCAGTGTGCCGACTCGCAACCGTAATGAAATCAGACACTCCATCATTATATTCCTGACACCATTTGTCAGTTAACCCAATCCAACTTTTATCCATCAATACCTATTAATAGGTTATATATCAATATTTTTATGAAACCGTTGGTGTTATGCAAATTAGCAACCAAATAGAGAATACAGAGTTATCAAATACTAGAACAGATAAGGAATATGAAGCCATCAAAGAGCATAGTAAATAACTCACAAACCCGAATAAACTATCCCATACTTTTACGCAAGTGTATGAGAAAATTTACCTTAGATGAGAGATGAAAATACAAATTACCTTTTAAGCAGCTGTTACCAAATATCTACGTCACCAAGTTCACTAGTAATCGCGTCCTTGTGCTCAATTGTATCTATATTACCTGACATAATGGACATGACGATTATTACTTATACAATAAATGCAGTTTAAATAAAGAGTTAAATATAGTCAAATGATATCAATATACAAAACATAACATTGTTAATAGAGTCAATTAAATCTGAATACAAAAAATATACAGTGCAAATACAACGAAATACAGTGAAACATATACAATAAAAACATAATATAGCAGTGATATGAAACCAGAGATGATAAGATAAATTTGAATACAAGTATAGAAACATTGACAAGTATACCATGTGAATTCAACCATTTAAGAACAAAAGTGACATGTATCTGAAAAAACAGTTATTTTCTATTAAAAAGGAATGCTAATACACATTAACTGCAGTTCAGACACAAAGTGTTAATACAGTCAAATACAATCAATACACAGCACAAAGATTGTTAATACAGTCAATTATATCTAATACAGCAATAATGCAGTGTGAGTACAACCGTAATACAGTGACATATACACACTTAATCACAACATCTTCGGACTCACTATGCAGTTTTCCACAATGGTAACCGTTGTTTTAACTTACTGATAGAACATTGTTTTTGACATTGGTACAAATTTATGATGAAAAGTGATATTTACCTTGCCCTAGTTTATACGTATCATAAACAGCATCAGTTACAAATAAGTAAACACACGATTCTTGTGGTTATGAAAATTCTTATTGGGTATGACAAACATAAACTACAAGACAAAAGGGCTTTGGACCATATACTACAAGCAAATCATGGATGAAGAAGATGAAGAACATGAGAGCTACATAATTAATGTGAAAATAAAAGATGACGATGGCCATGAACTAGGTGGAACAAATCTCCACAAATTCCATACAAAACAACAGCCACTGACAGTGCTTTATTAGCACTCTCAACCATCTTGAGATGAGGAGGCCTATCATTTAGTCAATGTGTAACAAAGACAGACACAAAAAACGAATACAACTATTACACATTACTATGGAAGATGCGCAGTGAGTATCGCATTGAATTGCATTCTTCCACCATGTACAAACAACGAAATCAACCGTAAAAAAACAAATAAACAACAATACCACCGAGTATATGAAAAATATAATAGATAGGAATTAAGTTACTTTTTTTACTTTGCCAATAATCAAAAATTAAAATAATCAGTCTCAAAGGAAGAAAACAACAAAAGCACCAATTTTTTCAAGGGAAACATGTATCAAAAGCAGGTAAAGTCTTACTACCAACCTTTCGTCAGACCAGGGCAAACAGCTTCTCCTCAAAAAACCACAGTGACCTGAACAGACAGAAACCAAAGTATTCACAAACCAAAATGATCAGTCCAATCTCGAAGACAAACATAAAAGCCCCAATTTTTTTAATAAATAGGAGAAAACCCTAGTTCATGAACCGAAATAAACCAAACATGCAATCTTAAATTGAGTCAATATGAGAGCAGTCACTTAAAAATAATCTGCAAAACATAAACGGCAAAGCCCCCCGATTTCCCCCATTCACACTTCTGGGTTGATCACTTTGATGAAGACTCAAATCAATCTCATATTGGTAAATATTATTCACCTAGTAGAACGCCCATGGAAAGGAAAATGAATAGAAAAGACTGAGAGACCATCATACCTGATGAAGGGGATCGAGCCACAAGAAACCCGTCCAGAGACCGTCGCGGAGCCAAGTTCACAAACTGAATGATCTCCCGATGGAGAAGATAACGCGATTGAGAGTGATGAAAGGATTAATCGAAGATTTTGAGAGAGAATCGCGCGATTGAGAGATCGCCTTATTGGGATTGAGATTGAGAGTGGGAGCGAGAAGTCTGCAGAGGGAGTTTGAGAGACGGGAGAGTGATGGAGAGTTACGTGTGATGAGTTAGAGGGTATCTCATAATGTGTGAAGTTAATGTATTGGGTTTAATTTTTATTGTGATTCCCTCCAACATTTTAGAAGTGCGGAAATAATTTATCATTACCCTCCAAACACTACTAGAAATCTTAGAAAAAGCGTCATTAAGAAAATACGGTTTTGCTCAAATTAATGATGTATTTAGCAAAAATAGCATTAATTGCAGCATTAATGCTAATGCTGCATTAGCCAGTGCTGTTTTTTTCATTGCTAGCAAAAAGCAGCATTACTTGCAGCATTAACTAATGCTGCACAGTTCTTCTCACACCCTGCAGCATTTACACACTAATGCTGCATTTTGGAATCAAATTGCAGCATCATTGGACTTTAATGCTGCATTTTTACACATAAATTTGTAGCACTGTTTTCACTCAATGCTGCATTTTACATATTATTTTTGCAGCATTATAGAGATTAATGTTGCAATTTTGGTGCACTTTTGCAGCGTTATCAAAGATTAATGCTGTTTTTTATACTACTTTGCAACATTAGACTAATGCTACAAAATATAACTAACACACCACATTTATGCCTAAAATTCATATAAACCCTTGCACTTTGCAAGAAACAAAACGTACAACTTTACAACAAACATTTCACTTGCTAATCTAAAAAATTTCATTACAAATTAATAAATAAGTTTGATTACATTATCTTCAATGTATCATCAAAGTACCGTGTAGCACTACGGCTAACTTCTACAAAAATTCAGGATACCAAGTCTAATAACATTACAAACTTGACTTTGTTTAACCGAGCGATCAAAATACCAAGTGCACGATCATGATTTCACTCTTTCCACTTGCCAAAACGCTCCAGCTTGATATCTTGTCTCCGCCAACTGCACGTTGCTTACTCGAGCGATCAACGTACCCCAGCTACTTCTTACGCACCACCTATAAGAACACAAACCATATCCCAGAATCTTAGAATCATATATATATATATATATATATATATATATATATATATATATATATATATATATATATATATATATATATATATATATATATATATATAACAAGTACAGTTTCATGTTAACAATTTTTATACCTTGTACGCATATATATATATACTAGGGGATGACCCGTGCCCTCAGGGCACTAGCCTGAAGAAAATATTGAAGTACAACTTGTACGGTATATAACACTGATCTACTCGATGTGTCTTAAGGTGTTAAAGTGACAGTACTGAATCATTTGTGCAAGTGCGGAACCATAGTCTGTGAATATGACTACTGAATCATCTGACAATCTAAAGTAATCGATTGATCCAAGATAATCATTGCACATATTTAGCTTGCTTCCATCTGAATTTAAAACGGATGTAAATGTTTATGTATCAACTGAAACCACTTATTCAAGTCCCTGATTGGGAAAGATGATTTCACGTTTTTAATTTTTCATATATTACTTCACATTTGTAAGTGGCATACGTACATCATGCACAACGTACATCATGCACTATAATAGTTATCGCAAAATTTGATATCAATGTACAAAATTTGAGTCCTAGAAAAAATAAAAAGACAGACATTGAATCGTAATTATTCGGGAGCATCGTGCCTAAGGTTTATACTTTATGATTGGTGTATCCCCCATTTTAGAGTGTTTCTAAGAAAAATGAAGCATCAAATATGCAACTCATATTTCACAGCCAACAAAAATATGTTCTAGCTCAAAATCTTGTAGCCAGGCGACAATGGATTACTCACTTGGAATCTCAGGAAGTTATTATATAGATGACTCCATTTGAGCATCTTGCCCATCCGAGAGATGCATAATTTGATGACGTTAATCTCCAATGTTGCCTGTTCCTCCCTCTAATAGAGAAAATCCTACTTCTAACAACAAAAATACCTAGATTAGTCAAGGGGATAAGTGACAACAGGGGATAAGTGACAATAATCAAATTATTGGATGCAAAAGGTGTTAGAAGTTGGATGTTAAATCCATAGAGAAATGGTGATGTTCTTGGTAGCTTGAAGAAGCTTGAAACCAAGAGCATTATTTGTCCCACATTGTTGCTCAAAGTGGTGGTAGGTGGGTATATTTGGTTTCACACACAAGGGTAGTGTACAACTACTAAGTTGTGTGGAGAGCCATGGGTGTTATTGTGTGCCTCGCGCACACACACACACGCGCGCCGCCGCCGCCTCGCCTCGCCACGCCTCGCCTCGACTCGGGTCGGGTCGAAGGGCGATTTGGGCGAAATGTCTCGGCGTCTCGCGTACGCGAGGCGACCCGGCGAGAGGTCATGCTACAGCTAATTTTTATTACACACCAGTTTATTGGGTGATTAATTTAAATTAACTGTTTTGACCGTTTTAATGTGGGATTAATGGTCATTAAACGGATTGATTGTCAATCAATTAGATTGATCAGTTTTACCAAAAACTGATGGATTAATCTAATTGATATAGTCAGAACGTTTTGATATTGCTGTACGTTTTTCTCTCTGGTTCATCTCTAAATACAAAACTCACTACTTTCTCTGGCGAACTGAGGTGCGAGTCGAAGTGATATTCATCGATGCTGTAACGAAGAGGATCAGAGCTGTTTTATCCTGGAAGGATCATTGCCGGATCCCAATACAGCGTAAGTGGGGGCGATTATTTCTTCAAGAGCAGTCAGGCCTTCTTCGCAAGACCTGGCGACTCAGCTGCGTTCGTGTTTTACCTGTTCCATCGTGAACAGAGGTATGAACTGTTCCTTCTTTTCTTTCGTACAGTATCTAACTTCTTTGTTATTTGCCTTCTTGATTTGCTTTCTCTATGTTCTTGGTCATGCTTTGTTAATCAAATTTTCCCTACTAAAATCGTTAATTTTAGTGGTTTTCACCAACATTCTTGAAGAAATAATTCGTAATTTGTTTAACAAAATGACTACTGAAACTGAGAAAACTGTTCCCGGTTCATCTGCTCCTGCCGTGGCAATTGATTGGGCCACTTATACGTTTCCACAAGCTGTTGAATTGACTGGTTTACCAGAAAAATTCAACGGTGGTGTTGGCTTTTCTCGTTGGCAGAAAAAGCTGAAATTGTGGTTAACTATAAAGGGTTTATGGCCGGTTGTGGAGTATGAGAAACCAGTGGTGGATCAAGAAAAGTCTGATTCCATTAAGGCCTTTGCGAAGTGGATTGAAAAAGACGGAGTGGCTAGAGCGGCAATTCTTGCTGCTCTGTCGAATACTCTGTTTGATGTTTATTCATCAGATTCATTCACTGCAAAGATTTTATGGGAAAAGCTGAATGAGACACATAATACTGACTCACAAGGTCTGGAAAAATATTCTGTGTCTAAATTTCTTGATTTCAAACTGGTGGACAATAAGTCCATGACTGAGCAGGTGCACGAGTTTGAGATGATTGTGCATGCTTTGAAGGAGTCCGATATGGATCTTCCTGAAAAGTTTCTGGTTATGTGTGTGATTGAGAAGCTCCCAAAGTCTTGGGAAGATTTTTGTCTCTCCTTGAAAAGACAGAAAGGAGAAATCACCTGGACTAACCTCATGCTGGACATCTCGGTGCAAGAGCAACACAAGTCCAAACAAGGACATGTGATGCCAACTGAATCGGGTAGTGCGAAGGTGAATGTTGTTACTGCTGGAAAGAAAAGGAAAAACACTGTTAAGAAGGATGAAAATGATAAGCCAAAAGATGATAAACCAAAAGATGACACGGTCAAGGCCAAGAAACCAAAGGGAAGCAAATCTTGTTGGGTTTGTGGACAGGTTGGACACTTCAGTAAGGGCTGCCCAAATAAGAAATCAAAGAAACCAATGTGGTAGCACAAGCAAATACGGTGCTTGGAACCACGAGTGAGGCTGTGGTGAACATGGTTGTTGGTGAAGCTTCTGCTTCTGAAACTGACACTAGCCGGTATGTTACCTAAAACCCTGGGCTATTTTCCACATATCTGTCTAACGAATGGTTGATTGATACTGGAGCTAATGTGCATGTTTGTGCTGATATTAGTTTATTTGTATCTTATCAACAGTGTAGTGGCATGACAGTGACGATGGGGAACGCGAATGCTGCACAAGTGCTTGGATTAGGAAACGTGGACCTAAAGTTTCCTTCGGGTCGTATCCTGTCCCTGACAAGAGTGCATCATGTTCCTTCTGTTCGTAGATTTATAATAAGTGGAAGCCGTTTAGTAGCTAGCGGTTTTGAGATTTCTTTTAAATGTAATAAAGTAGTCCTTATTCATACTGGTACTTTCTTTGGCAAGGGCTATTTGTCCAATGCTTTATTTGTAATAAATGGTGAACCCGTTTTGGGAAATTTAGCTAATGGTATTGTTCCTTCTGTTAATAGTGTTGAATCTTCTTATTTGTGGCATGCTAGACTTGGTCATTTAAATTTTGGTGGTCTAAAGAATATGATGAATTTAGAGTTGATACCAAAGCACACCATAGAAAAGAATTAGAAATGTCAGGTATGTGTGTCTGCTAAACAAACAAGGAAACCCTTTCATAGTGTTGTAAGGGATTCAGACTTGCTAGATTTAGTGCACACGGACATTTGTGAGTTTGGTGGTGTGTTGACAAAGGACCAATGTAGATATTTCATTACTTTTATAGATGATTGTAGTAGATACTGTTATGTTTATTTGCTTAAACATAAAGATGAAGCGCTTAGTAAGTTTATTGTTTATAAAACTGAAATTGAAACACAAACTGGTAAGGTACTTAAGCGTTTAAGATCTGATAGAGGTGGTGAGTATACGAGTAACGCTTTCGATGAATTTTGTGCAAACAATGGAATAATTCATGAAGTTACTCCTCCATACACACCTAAGTCCAATGGGATTGCTGAACGAAAGAACAGAACCTTTTCTTATATGATTAATAGTATGCTTTTAAACTCTGGGTTTCCTAAATACATGTGGGGAGAGGCTTTGAATACGGCTTGCCATATTCTGAATAGAGTCCCTCTGAAACACAAAGAGAAAACACCCTATGAGTTATGGAAAGGCAGGAAGACTAGTCTTAATTATCTTCGTGTGTGGGGGTGCCTTGCTAAGGTACTTGTACCTGTACACAAGAGAAAGAAGCTAGTTCCTAAGACTATTGATTGTATCTTTCTGGGCTATCGAGAAACCACTACGGCTATGAGATTTTTAGTGTTAAAATCTGACATAGACGGTATAGTTGCTAACACGATAGTTGAATTTCGTGATGCTACATTCTTTGAGGATGTATACCCCATGAAGACTGGTATACCTCAAGATACTACTAATGATAATCCACCTCACACATCTAGTTCTATTCCTGATCATGTGGAAAAGATAACAAATGTGGGGGCGGAATCAAGTAGTAGATCTGTACCTGAGGAGGTAGAAGAACCTAGAAGGAGTAAGCGTGCTAAGGTTGTCAAGGATTTTGGAAGTGACTTTGTCACTTACAATGTCGAGGATGAACCTTTAACTTTCCGGTAGGCTATGGATTCTTCGGAATCTAGGCATTGGAAAGGCGCTATAAAGAGTGAAATTGAATCTATTGTTTCTAATGGAACATGGGAGTTAGTTGATCTCCCTCCTGGGTGTTCTACGATCGGGTGCAGATGGATCTTTAAAAGGAAGTTGAACCCTGACGGTTCAATAGATAAGTACAAGGCTAGACTGGTGGCTAAGGGTTTTAGGCAAAGGGAAGGCATTGATTACTTTGATACATACTCTCCAGTTGCAAGGATGACAACAATCCGAATGCTTATAGCATTGGCTTCTGTCCATGGTCTTATCATCCATCAGATGGATGTTAAGAAAACTTTTCTTCATGGTGATCTTGAAGAAGAGATTTATATGGATCAGCCTGAGGGATTTGTTGCATCAGGCAATGAAAGGAAAGTATGTAAGTTAATCAAGTCTCTTTATTGCTTGAAACAAGCTCCCAGGGATTGGCATAAAAAGTTTGATGAAACTGTATTGCCATTCGGTTTTATAATAAATGATAGTGACAAGTGCGTCTACTCCAAAGTTAAAGGTAGTGAATGTGTGATCTTATGCCTATATGTGGATGATATTTTGTTGTTTGGAACCAATATTGAGATTATTAACGAGACGAAAGCTTTCTTGAAGAGGCATTTTGAGATGAAAGATATGGGTGAGGCTAGTGTGATTCTTGGACTGAAGTTGACTCAGTCAGCTGAGGGAATAACCTTATCTCAGTCTCATTACATAGAGAAATCTATACTTGAGAAATATGGTTATTCGCAGTGTAGAATCGCTAGTACACCATATGATTCTAAAGTTGCCTTAGTCAAGAATTCTTCAGGTGTACCTGTGTCTTAATTAAGGTATTCTCAGATTATTGGGAGTTTGCAATATCTTGCTAACTGTACTAGACCAGATATTTCATATTCTGTGTTTAAGTTGGCTAGATATACGAGCTGTCCAAACATGACTCATTGGGATGCTCTTGATAGAGTGCTTAGATATCTTAAAGGCACAATGTACCTAAGTTTACACTATAGGAGGTTTCCTGGTGTACTTGAGGGGTACAGTGATGCAAGTTGGATAGCTAAGAAGTCTTGTTCCAGTGGAGTGACTGGATATGTGTTCACCTTGGCTGGTGGAGCAATATCCTGGAAGTCGACCAAACAGACGATAGTAACTCGGTCTACTTTTGAGGCTGAGTTGTGTGCGCTTGATGCCACGGGGACGGAGGCTGAATGGTTTCACGGACTTATGTCCGCCTTACCTGTAGTAAGCAAGCCACTTCCTGCTATTGCTATTCATTGTGATAGTCGGACGACTATCGACAAGATTAGCAGTAAAAAGTGTAATGCTAAAACAAGGAGACACATCCAAGTTAGACTAAAGTCTATAAGGGGTTTGGTGTCTGATAGGATTATAGCTGTAGAGTTCATAGGAACTCAGAATAATACAGTTGATCCTTTGACCAAAGGACTGGAACCTGCAGTGGTCCTTAAGTCGAGGTTGGGGATGGGACTGACAACCCATCGTAGTTCATCAACAGTGGGAACCCAATACACATGAGAGGAGATCCCTCAAAAGTGTATTCAATGTGGTAATAACAAGCTGTGAGGATGAACTGGTAGTACCTTTGCTACATAGATGATACAATTGTATCGGAGTCTATCCCCTGTAAACCTAAAAAGGTACTGTTTCTGCCAGTGTAGCAAGAGTTATTCTAACTCTGAATGGGGTCAAGTCATTTTGACGAGATGATGGCAGTCATCTCTGGAGATGCCCAGCTAAGCGAATGTAATTGTGCGGTCGCAATTAGAGGAAAGGGTTATTCCTTGAAACATTCGACGAACAGGATTGAGACAGGACCATTAATGTCTCAAAGCCGTAGATTGGCACCATAGCCTTTGACTTGTCATCGTCTATGGAGTATGATTACACCTTACGGATAAAGATTCAAGGTGAAATATTCCATCTTAATCCGGTAATCATCGAAGTAGAGGACTTAGGAGGGTTCGAACCCGGAAGGGTACCGAATCTGAATAACAAGTCATGATGAGAATCCTGAATGCATTTCTGCATGGATTTGTGGGGTATTGTTGGAAGTTGGATGTTAAATCCATAGAGAAATGGTGATGTTCTTGGTAGCTTGAAGAAGCTTGAAACCAAGAGCATTATTTGTCCCACATTGTTGCTCAAAGTGGTGGTAGGTGGGTATATTTGGTTTCACACACAAGGGTAGTGTACAACTACTAAGGTGTGTGGAGAGCCATGGGTGTTATTGTATGCCTCGCGCACAAACACACACGCGCGCCGCCGCCGCCTCGCCACGCCTCGCCTCGCCTCGACTCGGGTCGGGTCGGGTCGAAGGGCGATTTGGGCGAAATGTCTCGGCGTCTCGCGTACGCGAGGCGACCCGGCGAGAGGTTATGCTACAGCTAATTTTTATTACTCACCAGTTTATTGGGTGATTAATTTAAATTAACTGTTTTGACCGTTTTATTGTGGGATTAATGGTCATTAAACGGATTGATTGTCAATCAATTAGATTGATCAGTTTTACCAAAAACTGATGGATTAATCTAATTGATATAGTCAAAACGTTTTGATATTGTTGTACGTTTTTCTCTCTGGTTCATCTCTAAATACAAAACTCACTACTTTCTCTGGCGAACTGAGGTGCGAGTCGAAGTGATCTTCATCGCTGCTGTAACGAAGAGGATCAGAGCTGTTTTATCCTGGAAGGATCATTGCCGGATCCCAATACAGCGTAAGTGGGGGCGATTATTTCTTCAAGAGCAGTCAGGCCTTCTTCGCAAGACCTGGCGACTCAGCTGCGTTCGTGTTTTACCTGTTCCATCGTGAACAGAGGTATGAACTGTTCCTTCTTTTTTTTCGTACAATATCTAACTTCTTTGTTATTTGCCTTCTTGATTTGCTTTCCCTATGTTCTTGGTCATGCCTTGTTAATCAAATTTTCCCTACTAAAATCGTTAATTTTAGTGGTTTTCACCAACAAAAGGTACCATAAACACCAAGGGTGAGAGACATAAAGAAAGAAATCTGAGAGGAAGATATGACTTCCTACCATGCGAGTGGTTACCAGGAGGACCACAATCAAGCCACTTGACGCTAAATCTTAGCATACATTACAGATGCACACATCACAATATGTTAATCCTTCTTTAACAAGCAGGAGTTGAAGAATGAGATAAAACAGTTTCATGCAAAAAATTTATACTTTTAAAAATGATAGGCAATAGCACCATACAGTAAAATAATTAGCGTATCATAAGAAAGAAAACATACATACAATTTGAATCATGGTCCTATACACGATGTTACTAACCAGTTATGGAGCAGTGATATGTTAACCCCAA
This sequence comes from Linanthus parryae, assembly GCA_023055425.1. Taxonomy (NCBI): domain Eukaryota; kingdom Viridiplantae; phylum Streptophyta; class Magnoliopsida; order Ericales; family Polemoniaceae; genus Linanthus; species Linanthus parryae. Next base: position 4,391,676 of record JALGPY010000015.1, read on the forward strand.
TTCTCCATATAATTTTAATAAACTACTTCAATACCAAGCCTCTTCTTAGCTCATTTAGGCAGTATTTTATATTTTCAAAACCGTATTTTTGTTCCCAAGGATAGCCAAAACTGCATATATACAAAAATTGGCGGATTGGGATTGGAAATAGTTTACTTTTATTTATTAGAACACAGTTTATTTTTTTTGGTGGAACTCATAATAGGAATTCTATCCAAAAACAAATACTATAATCAATCATAAACAACTTTCACCATGATAATTTCTAAAATTCGTATACGCTATAAAAGAAGTATTGCGAATAACTGAACTCGTACAGAGAGAAGAGAAGAAATTACCGGCTTCTTGATATGGGGAGGGGTCAAAGGTTGAGCGACAAAGAAGTGAGAGAGGGCGAGAAGCGAGGCAGAAGTGTTCAGCCAGCCTTGCTCTACCTAATCCAACCCAGATCAAATGGAGCAGCCACACTGCCAGACTCGATATAGGAAAATCATTCAAGCATAACCTGAGTCGATCAAGCTGTACCTGAAACTGTGTAATGTAGATTAAATACAGGACCTAAATACTATAGAAGGGGGGGGGTGGTTGAATAGAGTATGGAAACATTCAAAACTCATATTTTAACTAATTAGCTTTGTGTGAAACTCAAATCTCAAGGCCTTCAGATTTTAGAAAACTGTTAGAAACTTTCAAAGGCAAAATAGAAACTTCAAGGCCTTGAACTATTACCAGTTCTAAACAGCTTATAAACCCTAGTTTGATTTGAGTTGTATGTAACTGAAAATAACAAAACTGTAAAGTAAAGAACACAAAGCAATTTACAGAGTTCAGTCCCAATTGACCTAATCTCTGCATGAGGGATCTAATCCCTCCAGGATTGGGCAAATACTTCTTATTACTCACACAGAAACATCCCTAAATCTTCAAGCCTAAGTAATTTCCCTTACACCTATACAGCTTGTGGTTCCAAACCTATCTAGTATAAGCTACTAACTGTTGAGCTAACAAGAACCTCTCGTTGTTACTTGAACAACCAACCACTAGGTTAAGTGAGATTTAGATATACAAAAGATAAGCATATTACAAAACAGGTGAAGAACATAGTAGAAGAATGAGCTTGTTAAGGCCTGGGTGTGTTCTTCTGAAAACTGGAATGATTTGATCTTCTGAAATCAGGAATTAAAGCTTGAATGTCTGTGTGTTTGAATGAATGATCTCCCACAAATTTTTCACACTTCTCTCAGTGTTCTGCAAGCCTCTCTTCTTTCAAAAATTCAAACCAGTCTCTTATCTACCCACTACAATTGAATGAGAGATTTTAGGATCTCAGTTCCTACAAATTATCTTTCTGTTTTCAACTGCAATTCAAACAGCTCTGAGTAGATATATTTTGGAGTTTTTTGAGATTGCATTTGAACGTTTAACAAACCTGCAATAACATTAAAACATAGCAACAACAAAATCCAGAAATATAGCAGTACTAGGACTGATTGGTTTTCCAGTTTTTGATAAAAACTGGATAAAAGATTAGAACAATGATCTGATTAACTTCTGACACATATAATTCATGATAAACCAGTTTAAGACTCTTATAAGTCATTAAAAAATCACAATAATAAGGATCAAACCCTGCAAGAAAGACTCAAATTAGTTCTGTAAACCTGTCAGCAGCTCAAGGCACATCTCAAGGCCTTGAAGCTCTGAAAATGCTTCTCAGTCTGTCAAAGTTAAGTCCAGAAAACTTTGATTCTCCCTGAACAGGACATATTCAATTGTGTTAGATATGTAGACAAAGTAAAACATGAGTATTTGCAGAAAATCTCTAATCCATATAATCAGGTAGCCAATCTGCAACACAAGATTGTTAGAACATTCATCACAATAAAAACAACTCTCAAGGCTTTGAAGTTCTGTCAGTATCTCAAGGCCTTGGAGTACTAGAAAAGCTTAGTCTTTGTCTTTGTCTTTCATCACTCAAAACAATTACTTCTCAAAACACACTCAAGGGTCTTTGAGTCAACAATCTCCCCCTTGATGAAAGACAAAACCTATAATCTTGTGTAGATATTTCTGCAACTCCATGTAAGAATTAGATAACCACATATTGCAGATACAATAGACAATAATGCCAGTCAAACCATCTTAACACATATAATCACAGTATTATCAGAACATAACTGAGAATACAGAATACAGATAATACCAAAACAACTGATTATTATTATTCAAGTAACTGAAAGCATCATAATAGCCACAAAACACATAACTTCTCCCACTTTTTGACTTTCATCAAATAAAGGTGAAGAAATGTTGGATCATTACTCAAAGTTTTAAAAAAAAACTTAAACAAAAGAATTTATTCCTAGAAAGTCAATGCCTTGACAACAGAAAAGAAGAAAAGAAATAGATAGAAGGAAAGGTTCAAGGCTTTGGTCTTCTCTGATCTTCATTTCTTCTTTGATGTCTGGCCTTTCTCTGAGCCTTCTTCAACTTCTTCCTCACTTTCAGCATCATCAGCAGACTGATTTCCCTCTTGTTCAGCTTCCACTTCTGCAACAACTTCTTCAATGATCTCATCGACCTTCTTGTTCTTAACCTGCACTGAATCCCCCTCTGTAGTTGCATCAACACCTGTGTCTTCACCAGCATCTTCTTCATCAGTTTGCTCATACAGATCTTTTGAAGTAAGCACCACTGGAATTGGCATCTTTTTCTTTTTCAAGAAATCACCTAGCCTTTCATCTAAGTCCACACTGATGTCAAGACTAGTAGCAGGAGGTATCTTCTCCAAGTTCAAACCCTTGATGACAACATCTAGTTTTCCATTCATCACATTCATCAAACCCTTGAACTGGTTAAACTCATAGGACAGATCAAATAACCTTTGTCTGAGATCTTCAATCCAACCTGCTGATCTTCAAATTTCTCAACCAACAAAGAGTAATCTTCATTGGCTTGTCCTTTTCCTGATGTAGCCCCCTTTGGCTTAACAAACTCCTTCTCTCCAAGCTCATCCTTTGACAACTCTGAATAAAATTTCCAATGACCTTTCCCAGTTTGAACTACTCCAATCCTCTGTAGGGCAGTTTCATCAATCAACCCAAAACCTCCAGCAATCTTTTCCTCCCCTTTCACAGGTACATCAAAATGCTCAAAGAAAAGAGGTAAAAGGTTGGCATAGGGAAGATGATGGTTTCTAGTTTTGGTTGCACAATATATCATATGTTCCATAATAACTGTTGGCAAGTCTATTTCAAACCCTTGACATATCTGATACATCAGTATGAGAACTTTATCAGTAACCAACTCCCTTGACAGTTGAGCACAAAATGTAAACAAAATCTTAGCTTCACAGTTGAGCACAGAATGTTTCAACTGCTTTGGACCAGAGGGTACACCATCAATGAAAAACATCTATTTTGCCTTTTCCAGACACTCCTTCCTATCAGGGTAATCTCCAACACTATATTTCCTAGGAATGCCCAAGACTTTGGCAAAAGTCCTATGATCTAGCCTCAAGTTTATCCCAGCCACTTTAGAAGTCAATACCATCTTATCATCTCCTTCATGAACCAAATTCAGATAAAATAATCTAGTTAACATAGGATAAGCTTTTGAACTAGGATTTACACCTTCCAAACTGCAGTTTCTCTTAACTTTCTCATACAATCAATATCAAGTTTATCCAATAACTCTTCAGAAACCATACTACAAAAAGCAACCTTAGAAGAAGCATATCCTTGCATCCACACAGTCCTAACTTCAGAACTAACAAACCAATCTGAAGGAAGTGCATTTTTACCTTGATAACCCTTTTTGGTTGCAGCAGCAACCTGCTTAACCCTTGTTTTCTTCTCAGTGTGTTTTCTCTTGTCTTGTTCTCCTTCAGTTAGCTTCTTCTTGCTTTCTTGAGCAGATTTCCCCTTTTCTTCTTCTCCAGCCTTTTTCTTCTCTCCCCCCTTCTTCTTGTTTGACCTAGGTTGATCACCACCCTGATTCTCTGTCTCCTTCTGTGGATCAATGCTTGAGCCTTCATCTCCCTTTTCTTTTATAGTCTTCTTTGCAGGAGGAGTGTCCTCATGCAAACTCTGAGTATTCTCTGAATCCGAATCGGATATTACAATCTTCTCCTTCTTATTTGCACTCTTCTTGAATCTGCCAGAAGGCTTCCCCTGTTGTTGAATCCTGGCTTATTTTCGCTCCATTGTGGGTTTAGGGTTTTGATAAGGGAATGAGATAGAGAGAAATTGAGAGAGAGTAGAGAGACGTAGAGAATTGAGAGAGAATGAATAAGAATAAGCCCTGACTTTTAGCTTAAGTAGGTTGAAAAGGATGATTCATAAAAGGACTATACTGAAATCAACATGCAAAAAGGATCTGGAAAATATTTTTGGATATTTTAGAAAATTCTCTGAGTAATTCAAAAATTATACAGTTATCTAAAAAGATAAGATATAATATTTGATGATCCATTTTTTTTTATAAAAAAATACAGATGTTTCAAAACCTGGAGAACAATCTCAAGGCCTTGAGATTTTCTGTAGTTGAGAAACTTCAAAGCTTTGAGCTATACTTTCAAGGCTTTGGAAAGTATAATCTCAAGGCTTTGAGATTCCAACACATAAGCACAAGTAAGTGAAAATACTCCCCCTAAACCAATGCATCCTAGTTTAACATCCCCAATTCAAGCCTTAGGGATGAAAACCTATCATCTGGCAAAGGTTTAGTGAAAATATCAGCAATCAGCATTGAAGTAGAAATAAAAGATAAAACAACATCACCTTGTTCTGCATGATCTCTAAGGAAGTGATGTCTCACATCTATCTGCTTGGTTCTTGAGTGCTGGACTGGATTCTGAGAGATTGAGATAGCACTTGTTTTGTCACAATGAATAGGCACATTTCTGAAATTATAGCCAAGATCTCTAAGTTGCTGAGCAATCCATAACACTTGTGAACAGCAAGCTCCAGCTGCAATGTATTCAGCTTCTGTAGTTGATAATGCTACAGAATTTTATTTTTTAGAATGCCAACTGATCAATGAAGATCCAAGAAACTGACAACATCCAGAAGAACTCTTCCTGCAAAATCTGCATCTGAATAGCCACTCAACATAAAATTCGATCTCCTTGGATACCAAAGCCCCAAGTCTCTGGTTCCATTCAAATATCTAAAGATTCTTTTGACAGCATTTAAATGACTTTCCTTAGGATCTGCTTGAAATCTAGCACACATACAGACACTGAACATAATATCAGGTCTGCTAGCAGTTAAATACAAAAGTGATCCAATCATACCTCTGTATTCCTTTTGATTCACACTCTTACCATTTGAATCCTTGTCTAATGAGAGTGATGAACTCATAGGGGTTTTAAGCACCTTGGACTGTGACTTATTGTACTTGTTCAATAAGTCCTTGGTATACTTTCTTTGATGTACAAAAATTCCTTTCTTCATTTGTAATATATGAAGTCCAAGGCAGTTCTCCCATTAAGCTCATCTCAAACTCCCTGCACATCAGACTACGGAACTCTTTTGAAAGAGCATCATTAGTAGAACAAAATAGAATAGCATCCATATAGATCTGAACTACTAACAAATCATTTTCACGATGTTTAATGAAAAGAGTTTTATCAACTAGACCTCTCTTGAAATTGTTGTCAAGTAAAAATTTTGAAAGTCTATCATACCAAGCCCTTGGAGCTTGTTTTAACCCATAAAGAGCTTTGTCTAGTTTGTAAACATGATCAGGAAAGTTTTCATCTTCAAAACCAGGAGGTTGTGCTACAAAAACATCTTCTTGTAAATAACCATTCAAAAATCCACATTTGACATCCATTTGATAAAGCTTTATGTGATTGTGAGATGCAAATGCAAGAAGTATTCTAATAGCTTCTAACATGGCAACAGGAGAAAAAGTCTCCTCATAATCTATACCTTCTTCCTAGTTATATCCCTGTGCCACCAGTCTGGCTTTGTTCCTTACCACTTTGCAATTCTCATCAAGCTTATTTCTGAACACTCATCTGGTTCCAATAACTGATTTCTCTTTAGGTCTGGGAACCAGATTCCATACCTTGTTTCTTTCAAATTCATTCAGCTCACTCTGCATTGCAATGATCCAGTCTGCATCTTATAGTGCTTCCTTGGTATTTTTAGGCTCAATCAAAGATGCAAATGCACTAAAAGCACATAAGCTCTTCAACTGTCCTCTTGTCTAAGTTCCAGTTGATGGATCAGATATGATATGTTCAGCTGGATGATCTGCAAGGTACTTAAACTTCTTCCTTGGTATCCAGGAATATTCTCCTTCAAGGCTTTGAGTTCTTGAAACAGTAGAGGGAGCATCATAGAAAGTTTCAGCTTCTGTCTCAAGGCTTTGAGATTTTGGTTCTGCAGGAGGTTCAAGGCCTTGAGATTTCGCTGATTGATTCTGCACATTATTTTTGCCTTTGTCCTCTTTCACATCATCATCATCAGACTCATGCTTGTTCAAATTTAGATCTGCAAAACTTTCACTCAGAGAATCGTTAGTACTTTCATCAAAAATCACATGAATACTCTCTTCCGCAATCTTGGTTTTTCTATTGTAAACTCTATAAGCTTTGCTAGTTTGAGAATATCCAAGAACTACACCTTCATCACTTCTAGCATCAAATTTACCAAGATTGTCTCTACCATTATTATTCACAAAACAGATACAACCAAAAGGTTTGAAATATGAAACAGTAGGCTTCCTACCTTTAAACAGTTCATAAGGGGTCTTTTTCAAAATTGGTCTAATCAAGCATCTATTCAGCACATAATTGGCAGTATTAACAGCTTCCGCCCACAAGAACTTTGGCAAATTACTTTCATGAAGCATGGTTTTAGACATATCCTCAAGTGTCCTATTTTCCCTTTCAACTACTCCATTTTGCTATGGAGTTCTAGGTACAGAAAATTTGTGTGATATGCCATGCTTTGCACAAAACAAATCAAAGTCAAGTTGATCAAATTCCCTACCATGATCACTTCTAATGGATGCAAGATGTAAAATTTTTCAAATATTGAAGTTCTTTGCACAATCACGAAAATTCAGATAAGGCTTCAGTTTTGTCTCTAATTAACATCACCCAAGTAAATCTAGAATAATCATATACTATAACAAGCATATACCTCTTACCTGTTTGGTTCTGAACTCTCATAGGACCACACAAGTCCATATGCAACAGTTCTAAGGGTCTAGAAGTACTTAAAACTTTCTTTGGCTTGAATGAGCTTCTGGTTTGCATACCTTGTACACATGCCTTGCAAACCTCATCATCTGAAAATTTATGTGATGGTAAACCTCTTACCAAATCATTTGAGATGAGTTTATTCAACGTGTGTGTGCTAATATGCCCAAGCTTTCTGTGCCAAAGCTTTGAGTCTTCCTTCAAGGCCTTGAGGCATTTTAACTTGTCATCTGCAACACTGTCAGTACTCATAGCATACAGATTATATGATCTAGGAGCAGTGAGTATGCAATCACAAGATTTCTCATCTTGCACCACACATTTCTCCTTGTCAAATATAGCTTTATAACCTTTATCACATAACTGAGAGATACTAAGCAGATTATACTTAAGTCCATCCACAAGATAAACATCAGAGATAGAGTTAGTAGAACCATTACCAATACTACCTATACCAATAATATTACATTTTGCTTTGTCACCAAGTGTGATTGTTCCTCCAGATTTTTCTGTAAGCTCAGTAAAGAGAGATTTCTTTCCACTCATATGTCTAATATCCATTTTTGATCTTTCAAGGCCTTGGTGACATCCATTTCTTCAATATGTCTATCTGATGACTTTTCTTCATCATGCTTGGCCATGAAGCACAAGTTTGCTTGATCTTCTTCTGTGTCTAAGTCAATTGAACAATCAGAATCACTCGAGGAAGCCATCATGGCTTTCTTCCTTCTGTTGTCACTCTCTTTCTTCTGAAAATTCCTGTTCTTCTTCTTTTGTGGACAGTCCCTTACTAAATGATCTGCATCACCACACTCAAAAAAATTCATTACTTTAGTTTTATGTGACTGTGATGAAGATTTACCTTTGTAGTCCTTGCTGCCTGAAGGTCTTGATCTCTCTCTTTTGTAGTCCCTGTTACCAGAGTTTCTTTTCTTCTTGAGAATCCTGGCCAAGGCCTTGGAGATCAATGCTAAAGCCTCTTCATCATCAAGTTCCTCCTCAGTCTCAAGGCTTTGAGACTTTTCACTGTCTTTTGTCTTAAGTGCTAGGTTCCTGATATTTTCACTCAAATCACCTTCCACATCCTTCATGGACATTTCATGAGTGAGCAGCTTTCCTTGTAGATCATCTAGCTGAAGAAGACTTAAATCCTGAGCTTCCTCAATGGTTGTTGTCTTTGGCTCTCACTTGGCTTTTGGCAAGCTTCTCAGAATTTTCCTGACCTTTTCCTCATTTGAGAACTTCTTTCCCAATGACTTCAAATTATTCACCACATCAGTGAATCTTTTGAACATCCCCTTGATGGTCTCATTTGAGTTCATTTTGAACAAATCATATTGCCTCAGAAGTATGTTGATTTTGGTCTGCTTAACCTGGCTTGTTCCTTCATATGTCACAACCAGTTTGTCCCATACTTCTTTGGCACTCTTGCAATTTGACACTCTGTTGAACTCATCTGCATTAATAGCACAGTATAACAGATTCATAGACTTGTAATTTTTTGATACCTTTTCCAGTTCAGTAACAGAGAGATTTTCCTCAGACTTGATACATCTGACTCCATCAATAGTAGTGTAGTATTCATGAGGACCATTATGAACTATTGACCACAGTTCCATGTCTTGATCTATGATGAACATCTTCATCAATTCCTTCCAATGCATGAAGTTATCGCCACAGAACAATGGAGGTATGTTGGCTGCCCTTCCTTGTGAGAATCCACCATCTCCTACATTACTCATAGTCACAAGATTGTTAGATCTATATCAGTGACCCAAGCTCTGATACCAATTGAAAGTGTGTAATGTAGATTAAATACATGACCTAAATACTCTAGAAGGGGGGTTGAATAGAGTATGGAAACTTTTTGCAAAACTCATATTTTAACTAATTAGCTTTGTGTGAAATTCAAATCTCAAGGCCTAGAGATTTTAGAAAACTGTCAGAAACTTTCAAAGGCAAAATATAAAGCTTCAAGGCCTTAAACTATTACCAGTTCTAAACAGCTTACAAAACCTAGTTTGATTTGAGTTGTATGTAACTGAAAATAACAAAACTGTAAAGTAAATAACACAAAGCAATTTACAGAGTTCAGTCCCAATGGACCGAAGCTCTGCATGAGTGATCTAATGTAACACCCCCATCCTAGAGTATTGGAGAATTACACTTGGATCCCCCAATCTCTTTGGAGATGCCCTCCGCTAAGCACGTGAGTGCTCAGCAAGGAGTTAAACCCTAACGGTTCTGTTACAAGACAGAATTAAAGAAACTGAGATTTCAAAATAACTTACTTTATATCTCGTATATGTTGGTCGGTCGACCCTCTAGGTGAATGCCTACTCCCCAGTCTCCCGCATACTCACCTGCCAGGTATCATAGGCAGTGACGTTACGACGTCAGATTACAACAACAGAAAAGACTTTATAACAAAATTAGATATTTATATAGAGAATTTTGAAAAAATTAAACATGTACCCGTAAACATATGGCCTATCATCCTGACTCACAACACGTAGTAAAGAGAATGTTATACTTGTAATTCCAAGCTATCCGTTAAGAAAACAGCTACACCAATTCCATATTACGTTCCCCATTCCTGTACCACCCTAATCCATCATGACATACTAGACCTTAAGTGTGCACACTTCCTCTGGATCGCAACCCAGAGGCCGAACCTAGTTGTCTAGCCGGGAGCTAGCAATGTACCGGCAGTAAGCCCGTAGATCGGGTCCCATAAATGTATCAAGCCCGTAGTCCAGGTCCCATAAGTATTTGACCATATTGAGGTCTAGGGTACAGGAATTTGTTATTATTTAAGTATACAAGATCATCATGAACAATAGGCATGCTTACCTGTTTAGGTGCATATATCGATGTTTAGCTCATCATTTTATTATTCCCCAATTTCCGACAGTTATATCTGTAGACACATACTTACAACTAATCTAATATTTCTCCATATTAAATAAGCAGTCATTTGCTTACCTGGCAGCCTGCCTAGTATGCCTGACTAGCGTCGCTGATTCTCTATCTTGATAAATCTACACATACAAGTGTATAAGTACTTATTAGTACATGTCCTCGTTAGTGAGGTATAATGCATATGAAATATCATTCTAGTTGTCTAGCCCCGAATGACTAATTAGCCCCTGGAATCACATTTTTATCAGTACAGCCCCTGACTGTTCCCGAACCCCTTAGATATGCATAACTGGCTATTCCCAAGATCTATCGATTCCCCAAGTTTTCTACTTAGTATTGTATCTCACATATGAATTATTTATACCCACATTCGCGAATTTTGACTATATTACCTTTTAGTCCCTGACTGAGTCTAAACTCCCAAACCAGTCAATTATGCTTAAAAACATTAAATCATCTAATTAACATTCTCAGGTTGTCATAGAGTTGAAACTACAACTTTCAATTATTTGCACTTGGACCCCTAAAGTTTAGCAAATTGCAGAAAGACCCCCTGACAGCTGGCTTGGTTAATATTTACTCATAATATCTTATTATAACTCCAAATATCCATGTAGGTTATGTAGATAACTCCGTGACATAGATTTGATCTCATAATAGCGTTTATGTGAAACCACTGTTTTGCGCCTCTTATACCGTTTGGTCAAAACAGAATTCCCTGGAAGATCAACTTGGTCATAATTGACAGACGTGTTTAGAATAACATCGTGAAAACTTTTCTTAAAAAATGAGAAGCCGAGAAAGATCATTTTGACCGACATATTGGAAGTCAAGGCCTAGGAGGAAACACCACGAACAACCAACTTTGATGCTAAATTGTGATCGTTTGACGAAGAGTTTGGAAGAGACGAGAATAGGGGTGTGTAGGTGGTTGAACAAGGATTTCAGAACATATTCAAGTTCTTATAGACTCAAAATATTGAAGGAGATATCACAAATCAAAGTTGGGCAAAAATCAAGTCAAAATCTAATACTTAGCCAAAGTTCGGGTTGACAATTTCAAACACATTGGCAGTAGCTTTAGGACCAGATTAATGTGACTTATAGAGTGAGTTTGACCAAGAAATTAACACAAAATTTGAAGTATTATGATCAGGGAACACATTGAAAGTCATAGTTAGAGTAAAATCAACTCACGCCGTCAACTTCAGGGCTGGATTGTGATCAAATGAGAAAGAGATTGGAAAATCTGAGAACATAGCATTGAAGATGGTTGATTAGGGATTCCAAAATGTATTTGCATGCTTAGAAACTCCAAATAATCAAAGAGTTATTGTAGGTCTAAGTTAGGCAAATATAAGTTGGTTTCCATACTTAACCAAATTCACAAGTGTTGAACGTTTGAGGAGCAAGTTTGACACGGAATTAAGAAGCACACATGGCACTACAAGAGGAGATCTTTATATGGATCTGTTGCCCTTTTATACAGCTACCATTAGGAGGAAACAGAAGTCCAAATCATCAAGAGAGTGGTGAGATATCCAGGTCCAAAGTTGAGTGAAACTCGCAATTAATGCACATGCATTTCAAGATCAACACAACAGCAACTTCAAGCCATGAATTGAGGCAAATTTCAGATTGGTTTAGACCAATTAACCAGAATAGATTTGTAGAATTATCAATAAGGAAAAACATGGTTCAAACTGCAGTCATTTGCTTAAGATTTGAGGAAGTTACAGCTCCTACAAAACTGACAAGAAACCAATGTCTCCAAGAACAAGTAGGTAGACATTCATAGCATATGAACTTTGAGCATTATTTTGGGTCATCTAGAGATTTGATTTACAACATTGTGCTAAAAATCAAGTTTAAGAGTAATATGCAGGAGTAACGTGGTCCAAACCGTTCACAAAACCGATACAAAATGAGATAGGTGCAGCCGTTTAAACATGCCTAATCTTCCCTTCGGTGTTGAGCAACAACACGGATAAAAATCAAGAAAAACCCAAATCCTGGGCTGGTTTTAAGCTTCTTAACGTCCTCTACATGTTTAGGGGATTAGATGGATACAAAAAAGAAGCAAAAACGGTTGAGTTTTGAAGAATGTACCTCCTCCCCGCTGGTAATGGAGTTTTCCGGCGACTTTGGCGAAGATCGGCAACTCTCAGGCCCTCCTTCCGGTGTTTAAACGATTTCTAAGTCAGGTTCTTGGTTCTATTCCACCTAGAGACTTCTGGGGAACCGAGAAGTGCAGAAAACGGACAACGAATGAGGGGTTCAACCAACTCTAGCGGGCTGAAGCAGAACCGACGGAAGTTCGCCCATAATCCGGCGACCTTGAATAATTCGAAGAGTTTCAGAGATTTCTTGCTACCAATGAGCTCTAAATCATCCCAGGAACACAATAAAAAAGATTAATTAGACCGAGTTACAACTGAAACCAAGAATTTGGATAAGAAGAAGCTAGGGTTCTTCACCTTCAAACCCGAATTACTTCCTTTCTGCGCAACGAAAATCCAAATTTGTTGGTGCGTTTTGCTATCCAATAAGAGGTGGTTCTGGGTTTGAAACAGTTTTGAATTTGGTGGTGGTTTCATGGTGGAGGTGGTGGTGTTCTTGGTGGTGATACGTTGGAAAGGGTGATTGTGCTTGAGGGAGGAAGAAGAAGATGGAGGAAGAGATTTTCCACCAGATTTCATGCCAAGAGAGGAGTCTCTAGATCACATGGTGTAGGTGACACTTGTCACATGCCATGTTTGCATGGGTGACACATAGGTGGGGTATCAAATGCAATTAGGAGAACGTTAGGGTTAACTTGCAAAATCCCCATAATTTTGTTAAATCACAAAGTGTCCCCAACTAAAACTCCCACATTAAATCCATATACCCTATCCCAATTCTCACAAGTCCCATAATGGCCAATTTCAGTCAAGAGTTTCAATTTAATAAAAATTACATAACTGCTCAAGTTCACTCAAAATACTACACAATTTTTCCCAACTAGCAAATCATATTCTAAACATTCCATGCTGAAGAATGTCAGTAAACGTTGCTGAACATATATTTTCGAAAAATTACTCAAAATTTTGAATTACTACAGTTTAGCCCCTAATAAAAATTCCAGGGTTGTTACATCCTACCTCCCTTAAAATAATCTTCGTCCCCGAAGATCATCTAACCTTACATATTCCTTATAACATTTCCCTTATTTCATCCAGAATCCATGATTGATTCACTCGCCTTACATCTCATTTCCTTGTGACATCTAGCCCGATATCGACTCCCATCTTGGTGATAATTATAACCTTCTAGGTATGTCTCAATGATCTTCTAGTGTTGACCAGCTTCCCTGGTACTCCAGTTCTTAGCGCCTCGATTGGTCCGATCGGCATAAATACATTGACCTTATCTTTCATTTTGTAAACCTTAGTCTCAATTGACCACTGAACCCTTACAGGTTGTACTTTAACAGCCTAACTCGTATTTCCATATCTTAGCACTTATACCAATCCCAACTTAATATCGTCCCATTCTTTCCATCTCATGTCTACGCCATACGGCTCAAGAGTTTAATGCCCCCACTCAAGCTCTTACAACTTCTAATAGATTTTCAATAGTATCACACTCCCCCTATTTTGCCTTTAATTCCAAAATATTGTACCCATTCACTGTCTTAGCTGGTCTTAATTGTCTCCGCCATTCCTTGTCACCAGTTATCTTGACGCTCCAACACGTTTCTCGGAATCCTTTGGTTTTTCCTCCTTTCCAGCTTAAGCATGACGTCGTTGACGAGTTCATGTCCTAACATCTCAAAGTTAACATCACCTTTTAACTTGGACGAATCATGTCATTCCGTAGGAAACAACTTAGTGTCACTTCTTATTGTCCATAAAAGATTATTTCTTTTGTGACAACTAAAACAGCCCATACTCTTTCTTTTAATGACTTCACGAGCTTCTCCTTATCCCTATTCAGCTTCCATGTTATACTTTGAATCTCCTTGTCATTACTTGAACAAATCCGTGATGTTTTCTACCTTGATGCCTTGTTTCTTCCCTTACTTGGTCTAGCTACCACTGATGAAACTTTTCACTTTTGTCGTGTTGTTTCCATGTACCCTTCCAGATGCTTCTATGTGCCTCCTCATCCCAAATGGTTTATTCTCTTATTATTTGCTACAACCTTTGATGTACTATTCACAACTCGCCTCTAAGAACTTCTTCAACTTGTTGCCTATTCTTAGGATATCACAATTATCTTTGTCCCACTCTAGGAAATTCCCTAACATTCTCACAACATCTTTATAGGAATTCACAATCCCGTAAGACAGCCCAACATTCCGAAACTTCACCCTCCCTGTCATGATGTCATATCCCATTTCTCATCACTTCTACCCTGGTGAATAAAATTTCCTACCTTACCCTGACCCCTAATTTTTTATATAACACCTCCCCGATTCCTTTAACCGTGTGTAATCCCCTTATATCCATACCCTTCACTTCTACCATTATCCTGGTAATTAGACCCCTCTGATAGACCGACCCCCTCACACATAGAACTTATCCTTTGATATTAACCCTCTAGTCTCTACTTGAACCTCTTTCGGTTTCCAGCCAACTTATTATTCACATTATCTAACCATTCCAACTCCCCTATTTCTATGATACCACTCTTCGCAAGCCTCTCTTCTTGATACGATCCTCCCCCAACACCATCACTTTTCTCCAACACTACACCCGATGGAATATTCCCGACCTCATGATCATTTCATAAATTCCTTTATTCCTTATAAATGTCCAGAAGTACACGTATCCCATCTAATACCCTTTATTTCATACTACAATCCGCATACTAATTCCATATATGCAACTCTATTCTCTTCTACTAACGAATCCCCACTGTTTCTTATTCGTTTCCCCCTCATCGGATGCCTACGCAGATGGATGTGTGGCAAGGTCGTCCCACTAAAAGACTACATCCTAACCTTACCGATTATGTTCCATTATGTTACTAACACTAGCTTTATTTCATAAGGTTCTCTTCCAATTTCATGCCATCTCTCTTGCTAATAACGCAGATATCCAAAAATAATATTGTAATATACCAGATCGGTGTATACCATACAATGTTCTTACCAATCCTTCATCAAGTCCTGACTATTCCCCTAGCATGAAAGATTCCTTCAACTATGTGATTCTATCTCAACTTAATCATTCTAATTCCTATCTACCCATGCAAGTTAATATTGGTTTTGTGTTTAGATAAGTTCAATGAAACTGTATTAATATCACCATCATACCAGCTTGATCCACACCCTCACGATTCATACCAGCCCCATTATAGAATTCCCGGATCATATCATCGATGTATAGTTCCATGTCCAACACTCTCTATTAGTATCATGCGGTATCGTTATCATGTAAAATAATGCAACAACTTGAATAAGCCTGAGATTCCAACCACATGGCCTGTTTGGCCCGAGAATTCACATAAAGTTCTCTCGCCAATGCTCTCCCCCCAACCATCCTATTTTAGTTGTAGTCTGGTTCCTATCCAATTTTAATTTTTGAAAAATCTATCCACCTATTAGTTCAGTTTCTAATTCTGTCTTTCACGGAACCAGGCTCTGATACTATTTGTAACACCCCCATCCTAGAGTATTGGAGAATTACACTTGGATCCCCCAAACTCTCTGGAGATGCCCTCCGCTAAGCACGTGAGTGATCAGCATGGAGTTAAACCCTAACGGTTCTGTTACAAGACAGAATTAAATAAACTGAGATTTCAAAATAACTTACTTTATATCTCGTATATGTTGGTCGGTCGACCCTCTAGGTGAATGCCTACTCCCCAGTCTCCCGCATACTCACCTGCCAGGTATCATAGGCAGTGACGTTACGATGTCAGATTACAACAACAGAAAATAATTTATAACAAAATTAGATATTTATATAGAGAATTTTGAAAAAATTAAACATGAACCCGTAAACATATGGCCTATCATCCTGTCTCACAACACGTAGTAAAGAGAATATTATACTTGTAATTCTAAGCTATCCGTTAAGAAAACAGCTACACCAATTCCATATTCAGTTCCCCATTCCTGTACCACCATAATCCATCATGACATACTAGACCTTAAGTGTGCACACTTCCTCTGGATCGCAACCCAGAGGCCGAACCTAGTGGTCTAGCCGGGAGCTAGCTAGCAATGTACCGGCAGTAAGCCCGTAGACCGGGTCCCACAAATGTATCAAGCCCGTAGTCCAGGTCCCATAAGTATTTGACCATATTGAGGTCTAGGGTACAGGAATCTGTTATTATTTAAGTACACAAGATCATCATGAACAATAGGCATGCTTACCTGTTTAGGTGCATATATCGATGTTTAGCTCATCATTTTATTATTCCCCAATTTCCGACAGTTATATCTGTAGACACATACTTACAACTAATCTAATATTTCTCCATATTAAATAAGCAGTCATTTGCTTACCTGGCAGCCTGCCTAGTATGCCTGACCAGCGTCGCTGATTCTCTATCCTGATAAATCTACACATACAAGTGTATAAGTACTTATTAGTACATGTCCTCGTTAGTGAGGTATAATGCATATGCAATATCATTCTAGTTGTCTAGCCCCGAATGAGTAATTAGCCCATGGAATCACAGTCTTATCAGTACAGCCCCTGACTGTTCCCGAACCCCTTAGATATGCATAACTGGCTATTCCCAAGAGCTATCGATTCCCCAAGTTTTCTACTTAGTATTGTATCTCACATTTGAATTATTTATACCCACATTCGCGAATTTTGACTATATTACCTTTTAGTCCCTGACTGAGTCTAAACTCCCAAACAAGTTAATTATGCTTAAAAACATTAAATCATCTTATTAACATTCTCAGGTTGTAATAGAGTTGAAACTACAACATTCAATTATTTGCACTTGGACCCCTAAAGTTTAGAAAATTGCAGAAAGACCCCCTGACAGCTGACTTGGTTAATATTTACTCATAATAGCTTATTATAACTCCAAATATCCATGTAGGTTATGTAGATAACTCCGTGACATAGATTTGATCTCATAATAGCGTTTATGTGAAACCACTGTTTTGCGCCTCTTATACCGTTTGGTCAAAACAGAATTCCCTGGAAGATCAACTTGGTCATAATTGACAGACGTGTTTAGAATAACATCGTGAAAACTTTTCTTAAAAAATGAGAAGCCGAGAAAGATCATTTTGACCGACATATTGGAAGTCAAGGCCTAGGAGGAAACACCACGAACAACCAACTTTGATGCTAAATTGTGATCGTTTGACGAAGAGTTTGGAAGAGACGAGAATAGGGGTGTGTAGGTGGTTGAACAAGGATTTCAGAACATATTCAAGTTCTTATAGACTCAAAATATTGAAGGAGATATCACAAATCAAAGTTGGGCAAAAATCAAGTCAAAATCTAATACTTAGCCAAAGTTCGGGTTGACAATTTCAAACACATTGGCAGTAGCTTTAGGACCAGATTAATGTGACTTATAGAGTGAGTTTGACCAAGAAATTAACACAAAATTTGAAGTATTATGATCAGGGAACACATTGAAAGTCATAGTTAGAGTAAAATCAACTCACGCAGTCAACTTCAGGGCTGGATTGTGATCAAATGAGAAAGAGATTGGAAAATCTGAGAACATAGCATTGAAGATGTTTGATTAGGGATTCCAAAATGTATTTGCATGCTTAGAAACTCCAAATAATCATAGAGTTATTGTAGGTCTAAGTTAGGCAAATATAAGTTGGTTTCCATACTTAACCAAATTCACAAGTGTTGAACGTTTGAGGAGCAAGTTTGACACGGAATTAAGAAGCACACAAGGCACTACAAGAGGAGATCTTTATATGGATCTGTAGCCCTTTTATACAGCTACCATTAGGAGGAAACAGAAGTCCAAATCATCAAGAGAGTGGTGAGATATCCAGGTCCAAAGTTGAGTGAAACTCGCAATTAATGCACATGCATTTGAAGATCAACACAACAGCAACTTCAAGCCATGAATTGAGGCAAATTTCAGATTGGTTTAGACCAATTAACCAGAATAGATTTGTATAATTATCAATAAGGAAAAACATGGTTCAAACTGCAGGTCATTTGGTTAAGATTTGAGGAAGTTACAGCTCCTACAAAACTGACAAGAAACCAATGTCTCCAGAAACAAGTAGGTGGACATTCATAGCATATGTACTTTGAGCTTTATTTTGGGTCATCTAGAGATTGATTTACAACATTGTGTTAACAATCAATTTTAAGAGTAATATGCAGGAGTAACGTGGTCCAAACTGTTCACAAAACCGATACAAAATGAGAGAGGTGCAGCCGTTTAAACATGCCTATTCTTCCCTTCGGTGTTGAGCAAGAACACGGATCAAAATCAAGCAAAACCCAGATCCTGGGTTGGTTTTAAGCTTCTTAACGTCCTCTACATGTTTAGGGGATTAGATGGATACAAAAAAGAAGCAAAAACGGTTGAGTTTTGAAGAATGTACCTCCTCCCCGCTGGTAATGGAGTTTTCCGGCGACTTTGGCGAAGATCGGCAACTCTCAGGCCCTCCTTCCGATGTTTAAACGATTTCTAAGTCAGGTTCTTGGTTCTATTCCACCTAGAGACTTCAGGGGAACCGAGAAGTGCAGAAAACGGACAACGAATGAGGGGTTCAACCAACTCTAGCGGGCTGAAGCAGAACCGACGGAAGTTCGCCCATAATCCGGCGAACTTGAATAATTCAACGAGTTTCAGATATTTCTTGCTACCAATGAGCTCTAAATCATCCCAGAAATACAATAAAAAAGATTAATTAGACCGAGTTACAACTGAAACCAAGAATTTGGCTAAGAAGAAGCTAGGGTTCTTCACCTTCAAACCCGAATTACTTCCTTTCTGCGCAACGAAACTCCAAATTTGTTGGAGCATTTTGCTATCCAATAAGAGGTGGTTCTGGTTTTGAAACAGTTTTGAATTTGGTGGTGGTTTCATGGTGGAGGTGGTAGTGTTCTTGGTGGTGATACGTTGGAGAGGGTGATTGTGCTTGAGGGAGGAAGAAGAAGATGGAGGAAGAGATTTTCCACCAGATTTCATGCCAAGAGAGGACTCTCTAGATCACATGGTGTAGGTGACACTTGTCACATGCCATGTTTGCATGGGTGACACATAGGTGGGGTATCAAATGCAATTAGGAGAATGTTAGGGTTAACTTGCAAAATCCCCATAATTTTGTTAAATCACAAAGTGTCCCCAACTAAAACTCCCACATTAAATCCATATACCCTATCCCAATTCTCACAAGTCCCATAATGGCCAATTTCAGTCAAGAGTTTCAATTTAATAAAAATTACATAACTGCTCAAGTTCACTCAAATACTACACAATTTTTCCCAACTAGCAAATCATATTCTAAACATTCCATGCTGAAGAATGTCAGTAAACGTTGCTGAACATATATTTTTGACAAATGACTAAAAAATTTGAATTACTCCAGTTTAGCCCCTAAAAAAAATTCCAGGTTGTTACATCTAATCCCACCAGGATTGGGCAAACACTTCTTATTACTCACACAGAAACAGCCCTAGATCTTCAAGCCTAAGTGATTTCCCTTACACCTATACAACTTGTGGTTCAAAACCTATCTAGTATCAGCTACTAACTGTTGAGCTAAAAAGAACCTCTTGTTGTTCACTTGAACAACCAACCACTAGGTTTAGTGAGGTTTTAGATATAAAAAAAGATAAGCAGATTACAAAACAGATGAGGAACACAGTAGAAGAATGACCTATCTAAGGCCTGGATGTGTTCTTCTGGAAACTGGAATGATTTGATCTTCTGAAATCTGGAATTGAAGCTTGAATGTATGTGTGTTTGAATGAATTATCTCCCACGAATTTTTCACACTTCTCTCAGTATTCTTCAAGCCTCTCTTCTTTCAAAAATTAAAACTAGTCTCTTATCTACCCACTACAACTGAATGAGAGAATTTAGTATCTTAGTTCCTACAAATCATCTTTCTGTTTTCTACTGCAATTCAAACAGCTCTGAGTAGATATCTGTTGGAGTTTGTTGAGATTGCATTTGCACGTTTAACAAACCTACAATAACATTAAAACATAGCAACAACAAATCCAGAAATGTAGCAGTACTAAGACTGATTGGTTTTCCAGTTTCTGGTAAAAACTGGATAAAAGATTAGAACAATAATCTGATTAACTTCTGACACATATAATTCATGATAAACTAGTTTAAGACTCTTAGAAGTCATTAAACAATCACAATAATAAGGATCAAACCCTGCAAGAAAGAATCAAATTAGTTCCGTAAACCTGTCAGCAGATCAAAGCACATCTCAAGGCCATGAAGCTCTCAACATGCTTCTCAGTCTGTCGAAGTTAAGTCTAGAAAACTATGATTCTCCCTGAACAGGACATATGCAATTTTTTTAGATATGTAGACAAAGTAAAACATGAGTATATGCACCAAATCTCTAATCCATATAAACAGGTAGCAGTTGACGAATTGAAATTGCATATTTTAGCATGTTAACGAACTCTTCATAACTTGCTAATATGTGTAATTTATCTATTTTATCTCTCTTTCTCGACTTATGCTTTTGTAGTTTTGGTTGTTTTCCCAAAATTTTGTAGGTGAAGACGTGCTTTAAAACGCAAGAGGCTAGCTAGGGGGAGCTTAAACGATGAATTTGAAGAGGATTTGCGGCTCAAGAGCCATGAAGAAGGGACTTAGAGGACCTAATTTGAAGAATAGTTGAAGGTCAAGGGCCAAGAAGATAAGTTTTTAACGGAAGTGGGGCTTAAGTGCAACTTTCAAAACCTTTTAATGGCTATTTTGAAGGGTTCTTAACAGAATCGGGGTGGAATTGCATTTTTTCCAAAACATTTAAAGATGAATCGTGGTATTTTAAAACATATCAGCAACCTAGGGGGCCTTTATGTAGTTTTCAGCAAACAACACACAGCTCTCTCACGCTTCTCTCTCCCCGACGCCAGACGCAAAGAAGACCCAGCAGGAGCTTCCATGGAAGCTCTCCGAAGCTTCGAACCAGCCTCAAAACCGACCGAAATCTTCACCAAATTGAGTGCAAACGGTCTCAATCTCTTCCCTATCCGACCCTCTATCAAACCCACCCCTTGATTCGGCCAAAAAAGAAGCATCCTAGAAAGCCCCAATTCGCCTAGGGTTCTTCAAGGGGCTGTAAATCAACGATTCAGAGATGATTGTTTCAAATTGGAGGGTGAGGATGATACCTTGGAGGCTACGATACACATCCCCAAGGTCTATATAAAGCAAGTTTGAAGAAATTTAATCTCTCTCTCCTAGACCCGTCGGCACAGTACTGCTCTGTTTTTGGGTTCGTCCTTCTCCTCTCTCTCTCTCTCTCTCTCCGATTTCTCCTCGTTTATGGGCTGTTATTGAGCTCATCAATGGCCAAGCATAGAGAAAGAGAAAGACAGGGAAAGAGGAGGTAGTTTTCAGTTGGATTTCAGTCTGATTTTGGACGATTTTGGGGCTGTTTTGTGCTCTGTTCTTGATCACTGTGTATGCTCTGTTTCTGCTCTGTTTTTGATACAGTAGCAGCAGCAGCATCAGCAGTTAATTTCGGTGACTTGGTAGTTTAGTTCTTCATGTTTTCTTCATTTTGGGTAGCTTAGCTTTGTGTTTTGGCTATTTTTGTTCTTAGTTTGTGTATTTGAAACAAGTGTTTGGGATTGAATTAGTGGCAAATGTATTGGTGCTATCAAGTATAAATTCCAGTTTTGATTATTTAAAGTTAAATTTCTCTCAATCTCTCTTGAATTTTCTATTATGTCTAGCTAATTCAATTTGCTTGGGTGATTTGGGACTATCTAGTGTCTAAATCTCCATATTGATTCAAGTTGAACTTCAAGGATGAATGGGTTGAATTGGGTTCACTTGAATGCTTTGCGCAATGTTTGGATTTCTCTTGTTGAAGTATTTGATGCATTGAATAGGTAGATGTGCGAATACTCTCGACTTGATTGATTTGGGGTTGCACTTGAGTGAGAAGAACTCGTCAATCCTAACTTTGAGAAATCGATTTCTAGTTAGGTGATTTGAGTGAGAATTTCCAAATCTCATTTGTTGCTTGATCTTTCATGTGGAAACACCTATGTGTGTTTACATATGGTTGATGCTTGAACAACTTGAAATTTGGGGAATCTCATTTGAATAGCCTCTTTAGTGCTTGATTAGCGTGTTGGATTTACACACTTCTCTTGTCGCGAGTTGGATTGCATGAGCAATCACTTCTTGAGATACTTGTCTTGTGGATTGACACATGCAATGTGAGAACCGGGCTTGAATGTAATAGGAGGATTGGTCTCTAGAAAAACCGATGATCCCTAGCCCCTCTCTACTTGTCATTTCACTTAGTTTCTTGAATCGTAGCTCAAGTAGTTGTTACTTTGTTCTTAAACTTAAACCTCAACTTGCTCCATCAATTAATTTTGGTGGATTTGATAGCTTGGCAAGCTTTAAAGCCATTGAAAAATTTCCTTTAATTGCTCTAGTTAGTTCCTTAGTTGCGTTACTCTAGTGATAGTAAGTCATTGTCTAAACCTCCTCTCCTTGTGGATTCGACTCCGGACTTACCGGATTATTACTTGAGACGATATACTATACTTGGGATTTTGTCGAACAAGTTTTGGCGCCGTTGCCGGGGAGAGGCTAGGATTTAGATTTGATTTGCTTTACTTTCTTAGTATTTTTCTTGACATTTTCTCTATTTGCTTGTGGTTAGTTAAGCTTGTGAGATTCAAGAGGGCTTGTGAAATTCATCAAGTACCTCTCATCTACTTGCTTGAAAAAAAATGTCTCATGAACATTTTGGACTTGGTGAGAGGCCTGACGTTCCTTCACATCCTTACTACTATGCATTTACTAATCATGAAAATCATTCTAGGGAATCAATGCGTTCCAAACGTGAGCGTGCTTACAATAATGGTGATTATTTTCCTAAGAATGATTATTCTTGGCATGATAGTAGGATACTAGATGACACATCTCATGCTTCTTGTGCACAATCACCTCCCTCAAACGCTTACATGTTTTTGTACTCTCATGATTCTTGCACTTATCAATATAATGATATGATGTGTGAATCAAGAGGAGTTAGTCATTTTGAGAGGAAATCACTTGTTAATGATGAGCTAAATACGCCTATAAGTGATTCTCTAGAGGAGACACTTCAAAAATATCTCCAAGGCGCAAAAGAACTAAGAGATTCACTAAGAGAACTAAGATAATCACAAAGTGAAGTAGAAGGATCATTTTGTCACTTGTTTGATAGAGTGGAATCCTCATATTCACAATCGCATGATGATGAGTCTCTTGCATATAGTTCTTACTCTTCACAAGACTCGCCATCATATGAGTCTCAAGTCCCTATTCACACACATCACGAGCTTGATCAAGATCAAATTTTCGATGATGTGTTTGATGATGGAGTTGTTGCTACTAGGATAGGTGATTGTATTCATTTATCATTTGAACATTCTAAAGAAGCATGTGATAGTGATATTGGTAGTGAGATTGATATTTTTTATTACGACTCTTCAACCCATGAGATGAGTGAAGCCATTTTGGATGACTCACATAGTGACAAATGTGAGGAGGATTCACAAAATGGAAATCACTCATGTGATGAGTTAGAATTCGAATTGGATGCTACCATTCAAGAAGGAAATGTTATCTTGTCTAGTGCTCATGAAGAGTCTATTACTCACTGGAGTTCCGATGATCATGAGCATCACTTATTTTGTGATGACTTAGAGGATACTCTAGGAGAACCCCCTCCACTAGAAATTGTGGAAGAACCTTCAAGTAAGTTGGGGGGTTCAAATGTTGATACTCCGATTCATATAGACTCTTTTACTACATCTTCTAAAGAATTAGATGAGCTTACTTGGGAGGAAATAGAATTTTTGTATGGTAGTGAAGCTTCCTACTCATCTCTTCTCATGGAAGATGCAATTAACTTTGATGAAGAAGAGAGACTAATGGCTCAACTTGACCAAGTCAATGATCCAAATCATGAGCCTAAGGTTTTGGATGTGGTTTCATGTTCCCAAATGATTTTACCTCTTTCTTGTGAAGCCACATCCCTAAATCCATGTGCTATGTATGAAAATGATGAGATTGAGGATTCACAAGTTGCCCCTATCTCTCAAGTTGTGATTTCAAGTAAAAATTTGGCAACTTATGAAGACCCATTCTATGATTCATGTAATTTGAGGATTTCAAACCCTTTTCTTAAGTTGATGCATGATATAACAACTTGCTCTAACTCTATTGTTAGATTTTGTGTGCATCTCTTATTCATCTTTTGTGTCTTGCCCCTACTTCTCTTTTCTATTCTAATTGATGAATCAAACTTTAAAAATGATAAGTACTTTTCTAATAATGAAGTAGGGGCATGGCATGAAAGGAAATTTCCAAGATTGGGGGTAGGATAGCATCATTTACTTTGTTCCACCTCCTTATTTGTAAATAAATAAATTAGTTTATCTCTATTTCTTGCATTTTTTTTCTTTTCTATGAACATATTGTAGGTTTCTCTTGGAGGAGGACTTGTGCTTGGTGACCAAAGATGTAAAATGAGGTCTCTTCTATCCCTTAACTCTTGCTAAAATTTGTATGCTCTTCCATTATTCTCACACATTGAGGACAATGGGACATCTTATTTGCGGGGTGGGAAGTATATATTACTTATCTTAAATGGTTACTAGCATGCTTTTTCTTCATTAGTGATTTACATAAAAAATACAAAAAAATGAAAAATGAAAAAAAAATCATAAAAATTTAAAAAATTGAAAATTGTTTTTAAAAAAATGTGTGTGAACCTTTCATGAGAAGCATCACTCTTTTCCCGTGTCAAACCTTAGATTTTTTTTCTCTTTCTTTGGTAGTTTTATTTATTTTAACCTTTCATCTTGAGTCTAGATTTTATTTTCTTCTTTGATAGCTTTATTGAGACTTAGGGAGTTATAGTTGAGTCACTTATTTCAAAAAAAAAATGAAAAATGAAAAAAAAAATGAGAAAAAGTGAAACGGGGGAATTTTAGGAAACTAGATGTTTTCAAAGAATGAAATCTCTTAGTCCATGTTCTTTTTATTTTAGAAAGGAATTATTTGCTTATACTCAATACATCTACACCAATATCCGACATTCCGCGACATCATGCGTTCTCACAAAGCGACACACTAAATTTACGTTTCATGTTTAAGTCCTTCAAGCTAAGTTGATCACATAAACTTTGACGTCTTCAACTTTTGATAAAGGGTGAATTTTCTAAAGCTATTTGAACTTCACAAAAGGATTTTGTTCTAATCGTTTTTGCGGTGGAAACTTGTAGCCCATTGGAGTGGTGGTTACCAATGACACCCCATGCGATGTCTACGAAATAGAGGGGTGTCCGGGGATAATGTTACGTCACCACCTAGATAGCTCCATTGGTTTAGCTTAAAAATCCCACTCTCTTGTATATTCATCTATTTTGTTGTGGGTCTTGGAGAGCCTTGGATTTGAGGTGGAAAAAAATGTGTTAATGCTATAAGTCTCGAAAAAAAAATGAAATTATGACGAATCACACCACCTCCCAAAAATCCACGAAAGGATCATACAAACCCACAACCAAATCCCCAATTCTAAAACTCATTTTTGTTCAAAGCTTTGGAGGTCCATCCAACATGGGTGCTTTTGAATAAGTGTGAGAATGTCTAGTTTCATGTGATCATTATTTATGAAGGCATACTTTCTTGCGAATTGGACTTAATTAACAATTTTTGTGGTTCGCATGAGTCAACTTCTACCAAACACCGCCCACATTTGTATGCGTATATGCTTAGACGTCCATAGGCTTCTTTTCTCAATCTTTTTGGACTTTGAGAATTTATTTAAGGAGACATTTATGTATTCTTCTTTTTCCCCACCAAAAAAAAAATAATAAAATTAGCTAGTAATCTTTAGGATTTTATTTTCTTTCGGTTCTCACTTAGGATAGATAATGTGTGAGTGTGTTTGAAAATATTCGAGTCTAGCTTAGGATTGAGTCAAGCCTTGTCTAGTTGAGTGTGTGTCTCTCATGATTGGTTTTTCACTAATTTCTACTCCTATCGCTCTCTTTGCTCGAGGACGAGCAAAAGTCTAGTTGGGGGTGTGTTGATGAATTGAAAATGCATATTTTAGTATGTTAACGAACTCTTCATAACTTTCTAATATGTGTAATTTATCTATTTTATCTCTCTTTCTAGACTTATGCTTGTTTTCGTAGTTTTGGTTGTTTTCCCTAAATTTTGTAGGTGAAGACGTGCTTTAAAACGCAAGAGGCTAGATAGGGGGAGCTTAAACGATGAATTTTAAGAGGATTTGCAGCTCAAGAGCCATGAAGAAGGGACTTGGAGGACCTAATTTGAAGAATAGTTGAAGGTCAAGGGCCAAGAAGATAAGTTTTTAACGGAAGTGGGGCTTAAGTGCAAGTTTCTAAACCTTTTAATGGCTATTTTGAAGGGTTCTTAACGGAATTAGGGTGGAATTGCATCTTTTCCAAAACAATTAAGATGAATCGGGGTATTTTAAAACATATCAGCAACCTAGGGGGCCTTAATGTAGTTTTCAGCAAACAACACACAGCTCTCTCACGCTTCTCTCTCCCCGACGCCAGACGCAAAGAAGACCCAGCAGGAGCTTCCATGGAAGCTCTCCGAAGCTTCGAACCAGCCTCAAAACAGACCCAAATCTTCACCAAATTGAGTGCAAATGGTCTCAATCTCTTCCCTATCCGACCCTCTATCAAACCCACCCCTTGATTCGGCCCAAAACGATGCATCCTAGAAAGCCCCAGTTCGCCTAGGGTTCTTGAAGGGGCTGTAAATCAACGATTCAGAGATGATTGCTTCAAATTGGAGGGTGAGGATGATACCTTGGAGGCTACGAAACACATCCCCAAGGTCTATATAAATCAAGTTTGAAGAAATTTTCATCTCTCTCTCCTAGACACGTCGGCAGATTACTGCTCTGTCTTTGGGTTCGCCTTCTCCTCTCTCTCTCTCTCCAATTTCTCCTCGTTTATGGGCTGTTATTGAGCTCATCAATAGCCAAGCATAGAGAAAGAGGAAGACAGGGAAAGAGGAGGTAGTGTTCAGTTGGATTTTAGTCCGATTTTGGACGATTTTGGGGCTGTTTTGTTCTTTGTTCTTGATCACTGTGTATGCTCTGTTTCTGCTCTGTTTTTGATACAGTAGCAGCAGCAGCAGCAGTTGATTTGGGTGACTTGGTAGTTTAGTTCTTCATGTTTTCTTTATTTTGGGTAGCTTAGCTTTGTGTTTTGGCTATTTTTGTTCTTAGTTTGTGTACTTGAAACAAGTGTTTGGGATTGAATTAGTGGCAAATGTATTGGTGCTATCAAGTATAAATTCAAGTTTTGATTATTGAAAGTTACATTTCTCTCAATCTCTCTTGAATTTTCTATTATGTCTAGCTAATTCTGAAAGTGTGTAATGTAGACTAAATACAGGACCTAAATACTCTAACAGGGGGGGGGGGGTTGAATAGAGTATGGAAAATTTTTGCAAAACTTAAAGTTTAACAGGATAGCTTTGTGTGAAACTGAAAACTCAAGGCCTTGAGATTTTGTAAACTATCTGAAACTCACTAAGGAAAAATTGTAAGCTTCAAGGCCTTGAGCTGTGAACAATTCTAAACAACTTTTAAACCCTAGTTTGATTTGAGTTGTGTGCAGCAGATAATAATCAAACAGAAAAGTAAAGAACACAAAGCAATTTACAGACTTCAGTCCCAATGGACCTAATCTCTTCCTGAGGGATCTAATCCCATCAGGATTGGGCAAACATTTCTTATTACTCACACAGAAACAGCCCTAGATCTTCAAGCCTAAGTGATTTCCCTTACACCTATACAGCTTGTGGTTCCAAACCTATCTAGTTCCAGCTACTAATTGTTGAGCTAACAAGAACCTCTTGTTGTTCACTTGAACAACCAACCACTAGGTGCACAGATGAAGTACAAATGAAGAACACAGTATAAAGATAAGCTATTGAAGCCTGGAAGAGTTCTTCAGGAATGACTGGATTGATTTGATCTTCAGAAGTCTGGAATGAAGCTTGAATGATTGTGTGTTTGAATGTATGATCTCCCACGATTTGTAACACTTCTCAGAGTATTCTGCAAGCCTCCTTATCTCCAAAAATCAAACCAGTCTCTTTTATCCACAGCTGTAACTGATTGAGATATTTTAGGATCTCAGTTCCTACAAATCCTCCTTCTGTTTTCAACTTAAATTCAAACAGCTTCAGGTGGATATCCGTTGGAGTTTGTTGAGATTTCTCCTGCATGTTTAACAAACCTGCAACAACAAAGAAACACTGCAACAACACAATCCAAACAACTAACAGTACTAAGACTGTTTCGTTATACAGTTTCTGATAAAATTGTTTAATAAATTTAGAACATTAATCTGCATATCATCTAGAACAAATAAGATATGAAAAATAAGTTTAAGAAACTTAGAAGTGAGTAAATAATCACAATACTAAGAGTCATAACCTACAAGAAAGAATCAATCAAGTTCTGTAAAAACTGTCAGTAGCTCAAGGCATATCTCCATGCCTTGGAGCTCTGAACCTGCTTCACAGCATTTCAAAATTAAACCCAGATAATTTTGATTCATCCTGTTCTGATCATCTGCAAATGTGTTAGATGTATAAATAGTACAAACCACAAATATATACCATAAACCACTGTTTTGCATAATCAGATATCCAATTCTGCAACACAAAGATGTTAGAACACATAGCAGAATAAGCAATCTTAAGGCTTTGAAGTTCTGTCAATCTCAAGGCCTTGAGATAACTAGCATCCCTTTGCTGCTAATGCCTTAGCCTTTTTTCTTTCATCACTCAAAACAATTACCAATAAAAGCACATTCAGGGATCTTGACTCAACAATCTCCCCCTTGATGAAAGACAAAACCTACAGCCTTGCATAGATCTTCCTACCACTCATAATCAAAAATTAAATAACCACAATCTGCAGATAAAATGTATACTGAACCCAAACAGATAACCAGGAGAATAAATATTACAAAATACCACAGAATTAACCAAAATAACTAAAGGCCAACTCTTATTATATTGGATACTGCAAACAAAACACAAATACATTCTCCCCCTTTTTTACTTTCATCAAATAAAGTTGAAGAAATGTAGGATTATTACTCAGAGTTTAAAAAAGAAATTTAAAACAAAAACTAGCTAAAAAGTCAAGGCCTTGAGACAGAAAAGATAGAAGAGAATGAGAAAGATGGTAAAGGGTTTGGCAGTCTCTGATCTTCACTTCTTCTTTGATGTCTGGCCTTTCTCTGAGCCTTACCCAATTTCTTCCTCACTTGCAGCTTCTTCTGCAGACTGATTACCTTCTTGTTCAGGTTCAACTTCAGCAACCACTTCTTGGATTATGTCATCTACTTTCTTCTTAGCCTGTGCTGAATCTACCTCTGTAGCTGCATCAACACCTGTGTCTTCACCAGCATCTTCCTCATCAGTTTGCTTAAACAAGTCTTTTGAAGCTAGAACCACTGGAATTTGCTTCTTCTTCTTCTTCAGAAACTCTCCTAGCTTCTCTTCTGAATCCACACTGGTGTCATGACTAGTAGCAGAAGGTATCTTCTCCAGATTCAAGCCCTTGATGACAACATCTAACTTCCCATTCATAGTATTCATCAAACCCTTGAACTGATGAAATTCAGTTGACAGTTCAAACAACATTTGCCTGAGATCCTCAATCTCAACTTGCTGATCTTCTAATTTCTCAACCAGCAGAGAGTAATCCTCATTGGCTTGCCCTTTCCCAGATGCAGTCCCCTTAGGCTTCACAAACTCCTTCTCAGCAAGTTCCTCCTTTACAAATCAGAATAGAATTTCCAATGCCCATTCCCAGTCTGAACCACCCCAATCCTCTGAAGTGCAGTCTCATCTAGCATCCCAAATCCTCCAGTAATCTTTTCTTCTCCTTTCACAGGCACATCAAAATACTCAAAGAAAAGAGGTAACAGGTTGGCATATGGAAGAGGATGGTTTCTAGTCCTGGTTGCAGAATAAATCATATGCTCCATCACAACTGTAGGCAGGTCTATCTCAAACCCTTGAGATATCAGATACATCAAAATCAGAACTTTATCAGTTACCAACTCTCTTGAGTTCTCCCTGGGAACTATACTCCTCATCAAAATGGTAAACAAAATCTTGGCTTCACAGTTGAGCACAGAGTGTGTCAACTTTTTTGGACCAGAGGGAACACCTTCAACAAAGAACATCTCCTTTGCCTTATCTAAACACTCCTTCCTATCAGGATAAACTCCAACATTGTATTTCCTAGGAATGCCCAAGACTTTGGCAAAAGTCCTATGATCTAACCTCAAATCCACACCAGCCACTTTAGATGTTAAAACCATTTTCTCATCACCTTCAGACACCAAGTTCAGATAAAATAACCTAGTTAACCTAGGATAAGCCTTTGAACTAGGATTTAAAACTTTCCAAACAGCAGTTTCCCTCAATTTTCTCATGCATTCTATGTCTAGTGTATCCAATAACTCATCAGAAATCATGCTACAGAAAGCCACTTTAGATGATGCATACCCTTGCATCCAAACTGTTCTAACTTCAGAACTAATGAACCACTCAGTTGGAAGTACATTCTTACCTTGATATCCTTTTTAGTTGCAGAAGCAACTTGCTTAACCCTAGTCTTCTTCTCAGAGGGTTTGGCCTTCTCTTGTACTCCTTCAGTTGATTTCTTCTGGCTCTCCTGAGTTGACTTCCCTTTTTCCTCTTCAGTAGCCTTTTTATTTTCTCCCCCTTTCTTCTTCTCTGACCTAGGTTGAACACCACCCTGAGTCTCCTGTTGTGGATCAACACTTGAGCCTTCATCTCCCTTCTCTGTCCTTCACTTATTTGCAGGAGGGGTATCCTCATGCAAACTTTGAGTGTTTTCTGAATCTGAATCAGAAATCAATATCTTCTCCTTCTTGTTTGCTCTCTTCTTGGATCTGCCAGAGGGCTTCCCCTGTTGCTGAGTTCTGGCTGATTCGCGCTCCATTTTAGGGTTTAGGGTTTTGAGAAAAGAATGTGATTGAGAGGATTTGAGAGAGAGAGAGTAGTCGCAGAAAATTGGAAGCGAATGTGAAGAAAAAGCCCTGACTTTCAACTTAAGTAGGTTGAGAGGATGAGTCATAAAAGGACTCTGCAATATCTACATGCAAATATAGAATCTTGAAAAAATCTTTTTGGGATATTTTAGAAAATTCTCTGAGTAACTCAAATATTATACAGTTATCTAAAAAGATAAGATATAATATTCGATGATCCAATTTTTTTTAAAAAAAAATTACAGATATTATCAAGACCTGGAGAACAATCTCAAGGCCTTGAGATTTTCTGCATTTTGAGAAACTTCAAAGCTTTGAGCTATACTTTCAAGGCTTCAGAAAGTATAATATCAAGGCTTTGAGATTCCAACACATATACACATATAGGTACTTCCCCCTAAACCAATGCATCCTTGTTTAACATCCCCAATTCAAGCCTTAGAGATGAAAACCTATCATCTGGCAAAGGTTTAGTGAAATTATCAGCAATTTGCATTGAAGTAGAGATCAAATTTAAAACAACATCACCTTGTTCTACATGATCTCTAAGGAAGAGATGTCTCACATCTATGTGCTTTGTCCTTGAGTGTTGAATTGGATTCTTAGAGATTGAAATAGCACTTGTATTATCACAATTAATTGGCACATTTCTGAAGTTGTAGCCAAGATCTCTAAGTTGCTAAGCAATCCATAGCACTTGTGAACAGCAAGCACCAGCTGCAATGTATTCAGCTTCTGCAGTTGATAGTGCTACAGAATTTTTCTTTTTGGAATGCCAACTGATCAATGAAGATCCAAGAAATTGACAGCATCCAGAAGTACTTTTCATGTCTACTTTATAACCTGCAAAATCTGCATCCGAATAGCCACTCAACATAAAATTAGATCTTCTTGGATACCAAAGCCCTAAGTCTCTGGTTCCATTCAAATATCTAAAAATTCTTTTAACTGCAGTTAGATGACTTTCCTTAGGATCTACTTGAAATCTAGAACACATACAGACACTAAACATAATGTCAGGTCTGCTAGCAGTTAAATACAATAGTGATCCAATCATACCTCTGTATTCCTTCTGATTCACACTCTTACCAGTTGAATCTGTGTCTAAAGAGAGTGATGAACTCATAGGGGTCTTAAGCACCTTGGACTGTGACATGTTGTACTTATTCAATAAGTACTTGGTATATTTTCCTTGATGCACAAAAATTCCTTTCTTAATTTGTAATATATGAAGTCCAAGAAAGAAATTTAGTTCACCCATTAGGTTCATCTCAAACTCTGTAAGATCCGACTAGTAGAAAAATATTAGAACATATTTGTATGACGTAAATTGTGATGTCGTTGTCATTGTACATATTGACTAGATACTTGTGGGTGAAGCAGTACTTCAGTTAGAAACTTCATTTTTGAGAAAATTACATTATTGTATACTTTTCAGTACATGTTGTTGCACGAATTCAATATTTATGTAACACTTCTGCATGAGGTCCCACTTTGTTACCATAAAATAAATGGGTGAATTGTTTCTACATAAAACCGGTGCATACTACATAAACATGTTGCATAGTCATTGTTGATACATATCTTTATTACGGTTAGTCATGATATAATTTGCCATGTGTCACTTTTATATGAGTTTAAGAATCTGACTAGCTATTGTGAACCCATTAACCCATGCAAGCTTATCATTTACATGGGCTGGCAGAGACTTCAAGTCGGAAGACAAAATGGTTAATTTGTTTTAGCCAATTAAAATTATTAGTTGATGTGTTCAGAGTTATTCTTCAACCTTAGTAATCTCTGAATCGTCTTTGGAGAGTTTTACCAATAGAAAAAGGGGGAGGTTGTGCATGTCGTGGGTTCGGATAGTAAACGTCCGAAATCAGAGTGTTTTTATAGTTTGGTTTGCTCTTTTTCACAACTGGCTATTTGGAACCAACTGTTCTGATTACCAGTTATCTTATCAGGTAGAGGAAATCTAACTTCTAAATTTCCGCAGTTACAGTCTATACCTGTTTATACTGCTGGTGTGAATTTTACAGCTTTTCAGCTATATGTTGATTAACTGGTGATTGATAAATCACGCTGTTTGTGTGTTTGGTGCCGCATGTTGATTTGTAATAACTGACTGTGTGTTAAGTAGATTTTAGATTTCTACGCCAGTGGTTAGGCGGTACCTGCTGGGCTATTTTGGCTCACCCCTCTGTTTTACAGGTTGACCCAGAGCGCGACAGGATCGCGGAGTTGTAGCTAAAAATTGTGTTTATTTGTTAAAAATGTTATTTTTAGCTGTTTTTAATAATTTGTTGTAAATTGCTGGTTTGACCAGTATTTTATAAAAAATGTCATTTTGACGAGCTGGTGTAATTATTTACTAAATTCAGTCACGTACCAGATTTTCAGAAATATTATCAAAAATGTTGTTCAGAGGACAGTGTGTCCTGGTGGTTGAATTTTGGATGTCTCAAAGTGTCAGACTGAGCTGATATTATCCGCGTGTGTATCGTAAATCGATAATTTTATTATTAAAAATGTGACCGGGTCGTCACAGTGGTATCAGAGCCTGACCCAACCGGAGGTACGGATAGTGTATCTGGGAATGGGCGAGTGTTTTGGCGGGTGTCTGTGGCGGGTGATACACACTTGTGAGCCACTGCACTGTCGAGCTAGAGGTACACGGTCTAGTACTGCTTGGGTGTTGGAGGTGATGTGTGGTGTTTGGCATGTGACATTTAAAATGAAACTGAATTTTTGAAAAAAAAAATTGAGACGAAAATTTTAAAAGCGGGGTAGATTGTAAGATTCAGAATTCCAAAATTTATTTAAAGGTGCTATTTTAATTTTGTTCTGTTACATGTCAATTTTTAATAGAGTGTAATTACTAATGTTGGTGTAAATATTTGTCTAAATAACTTAGTCTTGAAGTTATCTTCATTTTAAGTCATCTTGAGGTTTTATTAGCAATGAAACGTGGTAGAGTTTAGTTTAAGAAGGTGGCTTTCTACTGGTAATATAAAGTCTTTCTATACTTCTAATGTACCTTAATTGGTATGTCTCACGTAAATTGCTTCAACAAAGTGGAGATAAGTGCATGTGCATGATACATAAGTGATAGTGTATGATTATAGGATTTTTTTTTGGAAGGATTAGGATTATAGCATTTCTTGTTCTCTTGGGTGTTCTTTTAAGTCAAAAGTTAGCTTATTTTCCTCTCAAAAAAAAGTTAGCTTATTTCAATGCAAAATGGTTCCATATTATTAAACCCTCTATCTAGTTCTTCTTTCAATAAAACAAGTTCAGATGGAGGGTGAAGCATATTTGAGTTAGATGATCCGTATGTCTTATTGCTTATAACACAAAAAAAGTTTATACAGTAAATTTTATGGGAGAAAATAAGGAGGTTTCTGTTGCTCAGTTTTTCTTCTGCTTTTCACGTTTGGGTTGATTGAACACGAAGGTCTGATCGTTGTTGATTCAGTCAAAACATTTTCAGTTGTCGTCTCGTTTGTTCAGCCTGATGCAGTGTTGTCCGATTTTGAAATGAGGTAGGGAAAAATCTAATCTCCACGTTTACTGTATTTACGGTGTAATGCTTATAAATTGCCGATGTTTCGCCGTTTATATCTGGTGATTATTTGACGATAGATCATCTTGGTAAGTGGCATTTTCTTTAAGAAAAAATTTCCGAATAAAGTTTGTGTGAAATCTAAAATTTTTTGACGATTTTTTTTTTTTATCTATGATAGAATTTTGCGAGTTTGATATGTTACAGTGGATCCATAGACTAGTTTCTTTTCGTTGAGAATATGGTGGACTGATTGATTGGTTGTTCACATTTCATCCTGCTTTCGTTAAATTTGGTTGATTTTCTTGTGTAGAATCATTATTTTATATGTATGAGATGATGAAAGCATGATTGGTACTGCATATTGGTAAAGTACGGCAGAAAAATCATGGTTTTTGAAGACCATTAGAGAATAAAGAAAAATGAAAAAAAAAATAATTTATTTAGCCGAATGAGCATATTCAAGGATTTTTGAAGTTAACAGTGGTACTATATTTTTATTTTGATATGTTTATTTAAAAAATTCATGAGAGATTCAAGGGATCTGCATATGACTTGGACTTGTAGTTTTGTGATTTTTTTGTTTGGTTTTTCAATTTTTTGATTTCAAAAAAAGTGTTATAACGTTATGTAAATTTCGGGACGAAATTCTAATAAGTGGGG
The DNA here is from genome assembly GCA_023055425.1 of Linanthus parryae. Lineage (NCBI taxonomy): Eukaryota > Viridiplantae > Streptophyta > Magnoliopsida > Ericales > Polemoniaceae > Linanthus > Linanthus parryae. The sequence continues at coordinate 4,427,290 of JALGPY010000015.1, forward strand.
TAGATTGTGAGACCCCGACTACAAAAAAAATGATTATACCTTATTCTGTTTTTGTCATTTATGACTTAATGACGGTCTAATGTGGCCTAATTATTAATTTTAGTTGATTTTTATGTGATAAAAATTTGCAGTTTCCAAGTTGTTTGAACAAAATGGTTACTTCATTTCTTGGTAACGTTTGAACATGCAATTTTGATATAATGTCTATGGAACTGTTAAATTTAAACATGGGTTTGTAAGTCAACAAAATGGCCAAGTATATATTCTTTTGAAAGGTTTACATGCAGTTACTTTTAATTGAAGTTGATATAGGACTGCCAAGTGTCCCACATAGGTTGTAAGTACTAGTTCATGCTTAGTGTTGGCTTTCTTCACACCGAAGTCACTAGAAGATTTCATATAATAAAAAAGAAGTCAAAAGAAAAGAAAAGGGAGACTGCAATGGGTTTTGGGGGAGGAGAAAAAAGTATTGTAGGAGAGAAAAATAAAAGAGGAAAAATATTGTTATCTCATTCAAATGGGTAGATAGATATTTATATATGGAGAGAGAGATCGTTTATTAGATGAATAAAATGGAATTCATTCCATTGCTCTTAACATGGTGACTCTATGAGGAAGACTACAATATTTCCATATCTATTGAAGGTGAGACTTGCCAAGATCTCTAATATTACTCTTGGTACTTGTTCTTTTTGAAAGTACTCGTTATTAGATTTCATGTAATTTGTCTTTTAATGCTTGCTACTATAGAGTGACATGGTTCATGGATAAGAATTAGAGACAATGGAAACAGACTCAATAGAGCATTAATTAACTCTATGTTTTCTAGCACTTATAGGAAACCTAGAGATATTTAGAACTATCGTTGAGAAAAAAGAGATTTTTCATGAGGTTTCCCTTCAAAAAATATAAATCATGGAAGCTAAAGAAGATATTGTGATCAGTGCTTCTTCACAGACTTTGTGTCGTACGCCCATGGAGTTTTCATACGTTTCGCTCTTTCAATGGTGATAGAAAGAGGTTTCAGTGTGTTTTCTACAAGAATATTGATAGAGTAGTTAGATGGTTCATTTGATATTCCAAAGAAAACTAAAGAACTAATGTTCTATAGTAATAGATATCAAGTGGAAACAAATTGTTTCTTGAAAGAAAATAAGAAGACAAAAAAAAGAGAGAGAGATAGATAAAACAGTAGACTATGTTGTAAACAAAAGAACATGTGTTATTTTATATCTCATCAAGAGTCATAAGCGGATGGTGAATGTCGAAGTTTGGGGCAGCAATTAGAACCTGGGTATTATTTGCCACTGTTCATAGTCTTAGATTCATCAATTGTTGTTTGGTTGAAAAGCATGTACTTGTATATTGTACATTAGCAAAAGTAAAATAAACATAACATCCATGAATATTATGACTGGCGAGTTGAGTTAATAATCGTATTTGGAATGTTCTCAATAAAGTTGGGTTATGTTCTAAGCAATGTCTTCAAAGAGTACTTAAAACATTTATTTGGTTTAATGTGATATGAGGCCAGGAAAATTTAATCCCAACATGATGTGTTTGAGGTGCAAATGAGATATTATTTTCATTGTACATTTTGTTCATTATTTTAGGAATTTGGTGGTTGTAAAGTAGTTGTTTGGTCTCAAGTCATGTTGTTCATATAGATTGTATTCTATGATTACGTATATAGTCTGTGCACTATAAAATGAGATTTAAATTGTTGCACCTCACCTTGCGATGTGTGTTGCGCTAATGCGAGGGGTCAGTAGTGAAATGTTGTGTCACACTCCACGTTTTAAATCGACAAACCGGGATATAATACATTTTTATTCTGATTGTGAATGGTTGACTTCAACTTTGGACGGATTATGTGTATCTTTTGGCTTAAAGCCGTGAAATGTGGTGCTACTAGCGAGACTTTGTTCGATATAGAATGAGTTGATTCTTAACTGTATTAGGCGAGGTGATTTTCGCCTAGTGCTGGTGACAACAAGGGGGTTGACAACATCATTCGTTCTTATAAATGAACAGTTATCTTATTTTATGTCGGAAAGTGTCAGACGGGTTGACAGTGAATCGCAATTTTTATCGTAAATTGATAATTTATCATTATAAGTGTGACCGGTTCTGCATATGACTTGGACTTGTAGTTTTGTGATTTTTTTGTTTGGTTTTTCAATTTTTTGATTTCAAAAAAAGTGTTATAACGTTATGTAAATTTCGGGACGAAATTCTAATAAGTGGGGTAGATTGTGAGACCCCGACTACAAAAAAAATGATTATACCTTATTCTGTTTTTGTCATTTATGACTTAATGACGGTCTAATGTGGCCTAATTATTAATTTTAGTTGATTTTTATGTGATGAAAATTTGCAGTTTCCAAGTTGTTTGTACAAAATGGTTACTTCATTTCTTGGTAACGTTTATTTAAGTGTGAACATGCAATTTTGATATACTAGAAATGTCTATGGAACTGTTAAATTTAAACATGGGTTTGTAAGTCAACAAAATGGCCAAGTATATATTCTTTTGAAAGGTTTACATGCAGTTACTTTTAATTGAAGTTGATATAGGACTGCCAAGTGTCCCACATAGGTTGTAAGTACTAGTTCATGCTTAGTGTTGGCTTTCTTCACACCGAAGTCACTAGAAGATTTCATATAATAAAAAAGAAGTCAAAAGAAAAGAAAAGGGAGGCTGCAATGGGTTTTGGGGGAGGAGAAAAAAGTATTGTAGGAGAGAAAAATAAAAGAGAAAAAAGATTTTTATCTCATTCAAATGGGTAGATAGATATTTATATATGGAGAGAGAGATCGTTGATTAGATGAATAAAATGGAATTCATTCCACTGCTCTTAACATGGTGACTCTATGAGGAAGACTACAATATTTCCATATCTATTGAAGGTGAGACTTGCCAAGATCTCTAATATTACTCATGGTACTTGTTCTTTTTGAAAGTACTCGTTATTAGATTTCATGTAATTTGTCTTTTAATTCTTGCTACTATAGAGTGACATGGTTCATGGATAAGAATTAGAGACAATGGAAACAGACTCAATAGAGCATTAATTAACTCTATGTTTTCTAGCACTTATAGGAAACCTAGAGATATTTAGAACTATCGTTGAGAAAAAAGAGATTTTTCATGAGGTTTCCCTTCAAAAAATATAAATCAGGGAAGTTAAAGAAGATATTGTGATCATTGCTTCTTCACAGACTTTGTGTCGTACGCCCATGGAGTTTTCATACGTTTCGCTCTTTCAATGGTGATAGAAAGAGGTTTCAGTGTGTTTTCTACAAGAATATTGATAGAGTAGTTAGATGGTTCATTTGATATTCCAAAGAAAACTAAAGCACTAATGTTCTGTAGTAATAGATATCAAGTGGAAACAAATTGTTTCTTGAAAGAAAAGAAGAAGACAAAAAAAAGAGAGAGAGAAAGATAAAACAGTAGACTATGTTGTAAACAAAAGAACATGTGTGATTTTATATCTCATCAAGAGTCATAAGCGGATTGTGAATGTCGAAGTTTGGGGCAGCAATTAGAACCTGGGTATTATTTGCCACTGTTCATAGTCTTAGATTCATCAATTGTTGTTTGGTTGAAAAGCATGTACTTGTATATTGTACATTAGCAAAAGTAAAATAAACATAACATCCATGAATATTATGACTGGCGAGTTGAGTTAATAATCGTATTTGGAATGTTCTCAATAAAGTTGGGTTATGTTCAAAGCAATGTCTTCAAAGAGTACTTAAAACATTTATTTGGTTTACTGTGATGTGAGGCCAGGAAAATTTAATCCCAACATGATGTGTTTGAGGTGCAAATGAGATATTATTTTCATTGTACATTTTGTTCATTATTTTAGGAATTTGGTGGTTGTAAAGTAGTTGTTTGGTCTCAAGTCATGTTGTTCATATAGATTGTATTGTATGATTACGTATATAGTCTGTGCACTATAAAATGAGATTTAAATTGTTGCACCTCACCTTGCGATGTGTGTTGCGCTAATGCGAGGGGTCAGTAGTGAAATGTTGTGTCCACACTCCACGTTTTAAATCGACAAACCCGGATATAATACATTTTTATTCTGATTGTGAATGGTTGACTTCAACTTTGGACGGATTAGTGTGTATCTTTTGGCTTAAAGCCGTGAAATGTGGTGCTACTAGCGAGACTTTGTTCGATATAGAATGAGTTGATTCTTAACTGTATTAGGCGAGGTGATTTCCGCCTAGTGCTGGTGACAACAAGGGGGTTGACAACATCATTCGTTCTTATTATGAACGGTTGTCTTATTTTATGTCGGAAAGTGTCAGACGGGTTGACAGTGAATCGCAATTTTTATCGTAAATTGATAATTTATCATTAAAAGTGTGACCGGTTCGTTACAACTGGTATTAGAGCCTGACCCAACCGGAGGTACGGATAGTGTATCTGGGACTGGGCGGGTGTTTTGACCGGTGTCTGTGGCGGGTGTTGTACGAGTGGTACACACTTGTGAGCCACCACACTTGTGAGCCACTGCACTGTCGAGCTAGGGGTACACAGTCTAGTACTGCTTGGGTGGTGGAGGTGATGAAACTTGGTGGTACGTGACATTTTTAAACGCTGGGAAAAAAATGAGGAATTTATGAATTTTAGTTAAGTAAAATAGAAAATGTTGAGTGGTTTGCATAGTGTTATCAAAAGTCAAAAAGAAAATCACTTATAGGAAAATGGAGGGTGACGAAGAAATGAGTTTTCATAGTTCTTGTTATGTGTGGCTGTTATGTTGAAGTAATCTTTTGGAATTGTGGCATAATCATTCCATATACCTATTTGGGCAGTGTGATTTTTGCCATTTCTCATTTGTTAGTTTTTTTTTTAACTATTTGGTGGAATAAATAAATACTGTTTATAGTGTGTTGGTATGTTGCATGAATATGCAGCCATGCATGGCTTAGGTTTAGTGTAGAAATATCCCAAATGGAAGTTGTTCAAGCATGTTAAAGTTGTAGTACAAAGATGATTTATTTAGGATGCATGTGTGCATGATTATTTTTAATGAGACAGTGCATGAGAACATCAAGTTTATTTCATGGCTTTATACACGACTTTTTTTTGTCTTTCTGGACTTAATTCAGAGAGTATATGAGTTGGTGTTTATGTTAAAAAAAAAAAAAAAAAAAAAAAAAAAAAAAAAAAAAAAAGCTTGAGAAAAAAAAACAATATTTTCTTTTCGGCAATTGGGTTGGTCCTATAAGTTGATTTTTTTTAGTGAAATGTGAAATTTCGGGACGAAATTTTTGTAAGTGGGGTAGATTGTAAGATCCGACTAGTAGAAAAATATTAGAACATATTTGTATGACGTAAATTGTGATGTCGTTGTCATTGTACATATTGACTAGATACTTGTGGGTGAAGCAGTACTTCAGTTAAAAACTTGATTTTTGAGAAAATTAGATTATTGTATACTTTTCAGTACATGTTGTTGCACGAATTCAATATTTATGTAACACTTCTGCATGAGGTCCCACTTTGTTACCATAAAATAAATGGGTGAATTGTTTCTACATAAAACTGGTGCATACGACATAAACATGTTGCATAGTCATTGTTGATACATATCTTTATTAAGATTAGTCATGATATAATTTGCCATGTGTCACTTTTATATGAGTTTAAGAATCTGACTAGCTATTGTGAACCCATTAACCCATGCAAGCTTATCATTTACATGGGCTGGCAGAGACTTCAAGTCGGAAGACAAAATGGTTAATTTGTTTTAGCCAATTAAAATTATTAGTTGATGTGTTCAGAGTTATTCTTCAACCTTAGTAATCTCTGAATCGTCTTTGGAGAGTTTTACCAATAGAAAAAGGGGGAGGTTGTGCATGTCGTGGGTTCGGATAGTAAACGTCCGAAATCAGAGTGTTTTTATAGTTTGGTTTGCTCTTTTTCACAACTGGCTATTTGGAACCAACTGTTCTGATTATCAGTTATCTTATCAGGTAGGGGAAATCAAACTTCTAAATTTCCGCAGTTACAGTCTATACCTGTTTATACTGCTGGTGTGAATTTTACAGCTTTTTAGCTATATGTTGATTAACTGGTGATTGATAAATCACGCTGTTTGTGTGTTTGGTGCCGCATGTTGATTTGTAATAACTGACTGTGTGTTAAGTAGATTTTAGATTTCTACGCCAGTGGTTAGGCGGTACCTGCTGGGCTATTTTGGCTCACCCCTCTGTTTTACAGGTTGACCCAGAGCGCGACAGGATCGCGGAGTTGTAGCTAAAAATTGTGTTTATTTGTTAAAAATGTTATTTTTAGCTGTTTTTAATAATTTGTTGTAAATTGCTGGTTTGACCAGTATTTTATAAAAAATGTCATTTTGACGAGCTGGTGTAATTATTTACTAAATTCAGTCACGTACCATATTTTCAGAAATATTATCAAAAATGTTGTTCAGAGGACTGTGTGTCCTGGTGGTTGAATTTTGGATGTCTCAAAGTGTCAGAAAGAGTTGATATTATCCGCGTGTGTATCGTAAATCGATAATTTTATTATTAAAAATGTGACCGGGTCGTCACAAACTCCCTGCACATCAGACTAGAAAACTCTTTTGAAAAGCATCATTAGTAGCACCAAATAATATATCATCTACATAAATCTGAACTACTAACAAATCAATTTGTTGGTGTTTAATGAAAAGAGTTTTGTCTACTAATCCTCTTCTGAAATTGTTTTCAAGTAGAAATTTTGAAAGTCTGTCATACCAAGCCCTTGGAGCTTGTTTTAAACCATAAAGAGCTTTATCCAGTTTATAAACATGATCAGGAAACTTTTCATCTTCAAAACCAGGAGGTTGTGCTACAAAAACATCTTCTTGTAAATATCCATTCAGAAAAGCACATTTGACATCCATTTGATAAAGCTTTATGTGATTGTGAGATGCAAAAGCAAGAAGTATTCTAATAGCTTCTAACCTGGCAACTTGAGCAAAAGTCTCCTCATAATCTATACCTTCTTCTTGATTATATCTTTGAGTTACCAGTCTGGCTTTATTTCTTACCACTTTGCCATTTTCATCAAGCTTGTTTCTGAATACCCATCTGGTTCCAATAACTGACTTCTCTTTAGGTCTGGGGACTAAATTCCAAACATTGTTCCTTTCAAACTCATTCAGCTCACTCTGCATTGCAATAATTCATTCTGCATCTTCCAGTGCTTCCTTGGTATTCTTAGGCTCAATCAAAGATACAAATGCACTGAAAGCACATAAGTTCTTCAATTGTCCTCTTGTCTGTGTTCCAGTTGATGGATCTGATATAATATTGTCAGCTGGATGGTCATCAAGGTACTTAAACTTCTTTATTGGTACCCAGGAGTATTCTCCTTCAAGGCTTTGAGTCCTTGAAACAGTAGAGGGAGCATCATAGAAAGTTTCAGCTTCTGTCTCAAGGCTTTGAGATTTTGGTTCAGCAGGAGGTTCAAGACCTTGAGATTCTGCTGGTTGATTCTGTATGACACGATTTCTTACGTGTATACGCAAGTGCACGGTCGAAGTAATAAAGATGAGTATTAAGCTCAGGTTGTCGAACCCACAGGGACAGTCTTGAGATTATTTAGTTAAATAAATTAATTCAGAGTAAAGTAACCGGAGGAAGAAATTGGTTGATTTAAGAGTTCGTCACCCTCAAACAAGTGACTGAAATTTAAATAACAAGCGATATTAATATTTTTGAATTTTCGAATACTGATTAATACCAATATGGAGAACACTAGATAGTTTTAGGGTCCCTAGGGCATTTAGATATTTCCGGGCTATGATTTAAAACACTCTACCTACGTCTAGTCATACCGGGTCACAATCATTACGATCTTCTGTCGACCTCACGTAAATCTACGTTTCGGTCTACTTCGGGTCCTGTCGGTCCACCTCTGTCTACCGTTACGTTCTAGTCAGCTAGCCAGGTTCGCTCGCCGGGTCCTGTCGGTCCACCGATTATGCTAATCCTAACTAAGTGTAACCGAAACAACCCACACACGGTCATTCAAGTCTCTATCTCCTGTCGGTCTCAAGAAACTACGAGAATGTCAACAACGTTCTTCACGAATCCGGGTTATGTTCACCGTCGTGCAACATACCTAGAAAAGTAGCATGTATTGGGTGATCAAACCAAACAAACTAAGAATTAAGAACGAGAACTTGTTGAATTAACTAAAACAATACGTAGAATTGAGTTCAAGACATGAATCAAATACACAAATCCGGAAAATCTAAACAAACCCTAGTTCTCCATAAACTATCTAGCTATGAGAGATTTAGCTAGACATAGAATTGTTTTGCTCTATAAAATTCTCCATAAAATTGATAAAAACGACAGAGGGAAGAGATCAAACGCGAATCGGAGGGTTGCCGTCCTTCGTCGTCTTCATCTTTGTCTTTTTCTTCTGCCTTCAATGGCGTCAATCTCCTCCTCAAAACAGCCCCTCTTCCCATTTAAATCAGTCCCATAGCTTCTTTCTTTGTAATTTAACCTATTTACAATTTGACCCCTCTAAGGTTGTGGGAGCACCATTTAGGTTTTATTAAAGCAAACCCGTACCTCTTTTTCTTCTCCGTGCTTTTATTTGCCTTCAGGAGATCGTGCGACCAGCTTCTCAGATCGTGCAATCTTGGGCTGGGTTTCTTCTGGTCGTGCGATCTCAAGCTGTGGTAGCCAATTGCAGTTTGTTTCAAACTTTTCTCCTATGAAATTGACTATGTACGGGCCTCTGATCGCACGATCAAGAGAGGAGATCGTGCGATCACCTGGGTTCTCTCCTCCTCTGCCTCTGTTTTGCGCTTTTCTGGGTTTCTTCCAGTTCTGCGATTGCAGCTGATGTGATTGCCTTGCGGCCATGGCTCTGTTTCTTTCTTCTTGCGGCCTCTCTTGCTTCGGCGCTGCTGCCCTCTCTTGCCCTGTTTTGCGCTGCCTTGCTGGGTTGTTGGGTCACGATGATGGAGACTGCAGGTGGGTGAATTGATCGGGGATTGGTGATTGTTTTACAGGTGGGCTTCTGTTTTTTGGCCTCTGGGTTCTTGCGGTGCTCTATTCCACGTGGGTTTGTGGCTGAATTGGTTTGGTGATTCATGGAATTTGGGTTTAATTGGGTGACCTTCGGTGATAGAGGGAGGTTGTAGGTAACTGTTGTGTTGGTGGTTTAGGTTGTTTATTGAGGTATGGTGTTGTTCGTTATGGAGGTAGTTGATGTTATAAGGTAGGAATGGTGATGGTGTACTGGATTGAGATGATTGAAGGGGAATTGGTTGTGAATTGGGTTAAGAGTAGGAGGTGGCAGTGATGGATAATTTGGAGGTGGTGGTGATAGTTGTAGGTGGTCGTGGATTGTAGGTGGGTTCAAACGGTGGTGAAGGAGGTAAATTGGTCTGCTATGGTGTAAATTATGGAGGATAGGTGGAGATGATATATAGGCAGTGTGTATGATTGATGATTGGAGACATTGGAAGTACTGGTGTTGGTGTATTTGGCTGAATGCAAGAGCTGGAGATAGGCAGGTTGCTGGGTAATGGTGATGTGGATGAGGGAGGAGTATTGAAGGTAGTACAGCAGCTTATTCTTTGGCTTTGAACCGTTTCCGAAGTTCGCTTCATTCCAATTCCACGCTCGTGAGCTCTGTTTTCTGTCAAACACACACGAAAACACCCGTGCGATCAAATGTGATAAATAAGCTCAAATTAATGCGAAAAACGTCCGGATTGACAATTAAGCACTCAAAGCTCAACTACACGAATTCGTCACAATTATAGTGTAAATCTCATATAATTCTCCCGAAAAACACGCAAAACGATATCGATACGTAAAAGAAATATAACTCTATACAGAGTTATCAAATTCCCCCACACTACCTTTTTGCGCGTCCCGAGAAAAATCTCAATTAAACTCCTACATTATGATTTCAATCCACCGAACTGCATACAATTTACTAGCCATGTGACACAAACAACTCACACACGCGACAATGCAATCTACATGCTCTATGCAATGCAACTCGATTATTTCACAATGCAAACATTGAAACAACACCAATTTTTTTTTCAGTTAGAGATTGGGCAATCTCAAAAAATAAACCGACAAGTCATAAGGCTCTCATATTCCCTCGGAAGTTCTATAACTTTGGTGATCGGTAGAACTTGCGGCCAGTTTCGTTAGACAGAACGGGCACGAACACAAAATATGTTGCTTCCGCACACTCATCAAACGTATCCCTAACACTTACCTTCCGAGCTATTTATCCACGGGTTAAATTGCTGACGGTTTAGGACGGGTAGGATGGGATATTTAGAAGCGTAGTCCTAGACGTCATGATCTAACTCACAACACCCGATTCTCACACTCCCTCACCAAAATCCAAGGAACCACAACGAATCTCACTACTCCGGCCCTCATTCCCTCAATCTTGGTGCAACGCCGTTCTCGCGGCCACAAATGTGAAGAAGTGATCTCGAACAATAGCTAATCTCCCCGGTCTTCAATTTCAAGCTTGCTCCTTTATTCCCTTTCAATTTCACTTTCACTTTCTATTTTACTTTTCTTTTTCTCTTTTTTTTTTTTCATTTCCACACAATAACATTAAGCACATGAAGCCGACAATACGATAGTAATACCCGAGGAGATCAAATGTCAAAATTAGATAACATGGGGGTGGAATGTGTCAAATTAGTGATGTAATAACATAGATGTCGACACCCCCACACTTGATGCAAAGCAAATCACGAACCCAGTAGTCAATGTGTAAACGTGCTTTTCCAACCGATCCTCCTCATCACCTAAGATATAGAGAATATAAATAAAGCATAAGCACGACCTCCTATAAGATCAACCAACCCCCACCCCATGACATGCGGAAGAAATATCACGCACTACGGTACTCCACCTGTGATCGTGGTGTAAGGACACGACTCACCGCCATACCGAAGTGTGCTACCGTCTCTAACTCACCCTCACATCCCCTCAAAAGACGACATGTAAGAGAATCCACGTAAGATGTATCAAATCAGCTCACCCTCATTGAACTTCCCAAACTCAACTCCCTCTATCATGATGCATAGGAAAGGACCATTCTAACAAGTGATGAAAGTCACAATGAAAGGCTTCCTAGGCTAGAGACTGTGAATAAAAGGGGTAAACGGATCAATAGGGGTAACTAGTGGACCTAGGAGATGGAGACGGGACGTGAGGCCCCCATAAACATCACTCGCATAGCTGTTTCGTTGCCACTACGAGGAGGGTTGAAGACTACCTAAGTGACGGTGGTGTAGCGCTAGTTGGATGACCGGTCTGAGAGGCAGCTACTCGCATTTCTAATGTGCATTAGCCCTATAAGTCTTCCTACTCCAGATTCTCGCGTCTACCTCACCTCAGATTTTCATACTCCTAAGGAATTCTATCATTAAGCCCTCTCCACATTCACTCTCTTCGATTGCCCTTTCTCAAACATTTAAAATTTTATGATTTTTTTTTTTAATATTTCCTAACTCTATATGCTTTTGGCCAACTCGATTAAACACAAGTTTTGGGTAGGGGACTCAATAATGTAAAAGTGCTAACAAACTGCATAAACTACACAATCCTACCACAAACCAACACAATATGAACACATAACTATATGTAACAAGGCGATGCAAACAAAGACATGGCTAGTGAAAATAGATACAAACTCCCCCACACTTAAGCGTTTCGTTGTCCTCAACGAATTTAGAGATAATGAAGGAGGACTCGTCGCTTAAATGTGTAGGCGGTGGATTGCAACATTCATCGCTCAAAAATGTAGATTTGAAAGAGAGTGTTAGAGGTACCTGGGTGCCCGGACCTACATGGGCACCTTTGCCGCGAAATTGCAACAAGAAGGGGTCTTGTGGACCGTTGACAATTTCCGGAGAAGTCTCTACGCGCCCGGATTCCGATGTGCGGCTAAGATATAAATTGTAGCCCTCTCATGCGTGTAGCACCCAACATATTGGAATCGCTCCTCGACCTCGAGCAATTCTCTATTCTTTTATGCATAATCCTGTGGGGCTTTTTCTTTCCATAATTTCATGCAATCTCTAGCACGTACATCAAGAAGGGGAATCTGGTGCGTCTTCTGTACCTAGGTCCCTGCACACTGATTGGAAAAATAAGTCCACTCTCTCTCACCCCTCATAGTCAAATATAGAGAACTAAAGCAAAAAGAAAACAAATAACATCCTACTCTACATTGGGTTGCCTCCCAAGAAGCGCTTGTGATTTAAGGTCGACGGCCCGACCATGTTACCTCTGCCACCTCACGAGGGTGGTCTGTCACATTGTGCCGCATCCAACTTGGATTTCTTGTGCTGAATCTGAAGTACTGCTTCATGTGCATGCACCGCTGATGGCTTGTTCCTATCCCAATAATCAGGTGGATCCCCGTGCGATAACTCAGGGAGCTGTCGCTTCACTTGCACAGCAAATGGAACCCCTGGCTGATACTCCCATGAATGTTGGGGTGACGGTTTGAAGATCCGAAAAGTCTCCATGTCATCATGTACCCTCATAATCAGTTCTCCATTCTCTACGTCAATGAGAGTACGACCAGTCGCCAAGAATGGCCTGCCCAGAATGATAGGCACATCACCCGCTGGCATGTCTAGTATTACGAAGTCAGCTGGAATTATCAGGCTCCCAACTCTCACAAGCACATCTTTTATCATCCCACATGCTCTCTTGGTCGATTTATCTGCAAATTGGAGAGTTATCCAGGTTTTCGGGGGCTCCCCCACACCTAACTTTTTGAATACCGACAACGGCATCAAATTCACGCTCGCTCCCAGATCACAGAGAGCTCTTCCAGTGTAGGAATCACCCAATGTAGCCTCAATGACAAAGCTACCTGGATCCTTCTTTTTCTTAGGTAACCCATGCAAAACACATGAACTAACCTGTTCATTTAAGTTTACTCTCTGAAATTCATTCACCCCTTTCTTTCCAAGAACTGCATATTTAATAAATCGAGCATACTTAGGCATCTTTTGAAGTGCCTCAATCAATGGAATATTGATATGCAGTTTAGAGAAGACATTCAAAAAGCGTCTGTATTCTTCTGAATCATCCTTCTTCCCCCTAGTACGTAATGGGTATGGAAGTTCTGAAGAAGAAAGAGAAGATGAAAGTGGTACCTGAGTATGCTCCTCCTCGTCTGATGGAGTCATTCCCTTTGATTGGGGGACGACAGGTTTCTTCTCAGAATCAAAGACTTCATGTTCCTTTGCCTTTGAGACTTCTGCTCTGGCATGGCTCGGATAGGGAGGGTCCTTAAGTGCAGTACCGCTACGAGTAGTGATGGCTAGAGCCTGTCCCTCAGATGTGTCAACCATGCTACCCAGTGCCCTTTGTTCAAGTTGTTCCTTTAGATCTTTTATTTCTGCTTGAGCAACTTGAAGTGCAATTGCTACAGAGCTGACCTGTGTGGACATGTCTGTCATGTGCTGAGCCATCGTCTTTATTATCCCTGTCATCTGGGTCAAATCTAATGGTGGTACTGGCTGCTGCCGATGCATCTCTGACACATTTGCTTCATGCACTACCTCTACCGCATTCACCTGAACCGTGCTATATGCCACTGAGCTATGCTTCATCGGTTCTTTTTGTTGGTGCTCATACTCCCAGCTCTCCTCTTGCTCAACCACACTTCTCATCACCTAATATGCACCGTCAACATCACATTTGAACAAAAAACTGCCCCCAGCTTCTCTATCAATCTTGTCTTTGTCAAGCATTCCAAGTGCATCATAGAAGACCTGTATGATCTGGCTTTTTGCGTAGCAAGAAGTTGAGACGCTCCCATGCTTTGACCATGGATTCATGTTGCTTTTGCCTGAATGACCAAATCTCGTTCTGCAGCTGAATCACGCGTGAGATGGGAAAGAATTTACTCATGAACTGGGAGGCACAGTCTTTCCATGTCTTGATTGAGTTGGATGGAAATGAATCCAGCCAATCCATAGCAGCTCCCTTGAGGCAATGGGGGAAGAGCATCAGTTTGAGCGCTTCAGATGTGACCCCACTATATCGGATTAGCCCACAATGGCTCTGAAATTTCCCAATGAAATCATGTGGGTCTTCCTCATATGTACCGGCAAATGTGCACTGTTCCTGAGTGAATTGAATTGTGCTCACCTTTAGACAGAAGCTTTCTGCCTGAATTGGTGGAACCAAAATTGCTGGCTCCCTTCCTCTAAGATCCGCCTCAAATGCCTGGATTATTGCTTTCCCAGAACGGTTATATGGCATTAAGATCGGGTGCGGTCTCGATGTTGCCGCCAGTGCTTTCTCTACGGCTGAAGCGACCATAGCTTGCAGCTGCTCCGTTGTGAGGCTAATCAGCCCTTGCCTTCCGCCATAGCTGCCTGAGAAAACAACACTAGCACACCCGTGAGGTAAACAGATAGTAACAAAAAGAAAAATAAAAACAAAACTCTAAACTAATTTCTAACTAACCAATCTACCGCTTTCCCCGGCAACGGCGCCAAAAACTTGACACGATTTCTTACGTGTATACGCAAGTGCACGCTCGAAGTAATAAAGATGAGTATTAAGCTCAGGTTGTCGAACCCACAGGGACAGTCTTGAGATTATTTAGTTAAATAAATTAATTCAGAGTAAAGTAACCGGAGGAAGAAATTGGTTGATTTAAGAGTTCGTCACCCTCAAACAAGTGACTGAAATTTAAATAACAAGCGAGATTAATATTTTTGAATTTTCGAATACTGATTAATACCAATATGGAGAACACTAGATAGTTTTAGGGTCCCTAGGGCATTTAGATATTTTCGTCTATGATTTAAAACACTCTACCTACGTCTAGTCATACCGGGTCACAATCATTACGATCTTCTGTCGATCTCACGTAAATCTACGTTTCGGTCTACTTCAGGTCCTGTCGGTCCACCTCTGTCTACCGTTACGTTCTAGTCAGCTAGCCAGGTTCGCTCGCCGGGTCCTATCGGTCCACCGATTATGCTAATCCTAACTAAGTCTAACCGAAACAACCCACACACGGTCATTCAAGTCTCTATCTCCTGTCGGTCTCAAGAAACTACGAGAATGTCAACAACGTTCTTCACGAATCCGGGTTATGTTCACCGTCGTGCAACATACCTAGAAAAGTAGCATGTATTGGGTGATCAAACCAAACAAACTAAGAATTAAGAACAAGAACTTTTTGAATTAACTAAAACAATACGTAGAACTGAGTTCAAGACATGAATCAAATACACAAATCCGGAAAATCTAAACAAACCCTAGTTCTCCATAAACTATCTAGCTATGAGAGATTTAGCTAGACATAGAATTGTTTTTATCTATAAAATTCTCCATAAAATTGATAAAAACGAGAGAGGGAAGAGATCAAACGCGAATCGGAGGGTTGCCGTCCTTCGTCGTCTTCATCTTTGTCTTTTTCTTCTGCCTTCAATGGCGTCAATCTCCTCCTCAAAACAGCCCCTCTTCCCATTTAAATCAGTCCCGTAGCTTCTTTCTTTGTAATTTAACCTATTTACAATTTGACCCCTCTAAGGTTGTGGGAGCACCATTTAGGTTTTATTAAAGCAAACCCGTACCTCTTTTTCTTCTCCGTGCTTTTATTTGCCTTCAGGAGATCGTGCGACCAGCTTCTCAGATCGTGCAATCTGGGGCTGGGTTTCTTCTGGTCGTGCGATCTCAAGCTGTGGTAGCCAATTACAGTTTGTTTCAAACTTTTCTCCTCCGAAATTGACTAAGTACGGGCCTCTTATCGCACGATCAAGAGAGGAGATCGTGCGATCACCTGGGTTCTCTCCTCCTCTGCCTCTGTTTTGCGCTTTTCTGGGTTTATTCCAGTTCTGCGATTGCAGCTGATGTGATTGCCTTGCGGCCATGGCTCTGTTTCTTTCTTCTTGCGGCCTCTCTTGCTTCGGCGCTGCTGCCCTCTCTTGCCCTGTTTTGCGCTGCCTTGCTGGGTTGTTGGGTCACGATGATGGAGACTGCAGGTGGGTGAATTGATCGGGGATTGGTGATTGTTTTACAGGTGGGCTTCTGTTTTTTGGCCTCTGGGTTCTTGCGGTGCTCTATTCCACGTGGGTTTGTGGCTGAATTGGTTTGGTGATTCATGGAGGTTGGGTTTAATTGGGTGACCTTCGGTAATAGAGGGAGGTTGTAGGTAACTGTTGTGTTGGTGGTTTAGGTTGTTTATTGAGGTATGGTGTTGTTCGTTATGGAGGTAGTTGATGTTATAAGGTAGGAATGGTGATGGTGTACTGGATTGAGATGATTGAAGGGGAATTGGTTGTGAATTGGGTTAAGAGTAGGAGGTGGCAGTGATGGATAATTTGGAGGTGGTGGTGATAGTTGTAGATGGTCGTGGATTGTACGTGGGTTCAAACGGTGGTGAAGGAGGTAAATTGGTCTGCTATGGTGTAAATTATGGAGGATAGGTGGAGATGATATATAGGCAGTGTGTATGATTGATGATTGGAGACATTGGAAGTACTGGTGTTGGTGTATTTGGCTGAATGCAAGAGCTGGAGATAGGCAGGTTGCTGGGTAATGGTGATGTGGATGAGGGAGGAGTATTGAAGGTAGTACAGCAGCTTATTCTTTGGCTTTGAACCGTTTCCGAAGTTCGCTTCATTCCAATTCCACGCTCGTGAGCTCTGTTTTCTGTCAAACACACACGAAAACACCCGTGCGATCAAATGTGATAAATAAGCTCAAATTAATGCGAAAAACGTCCGGATTGACAATTAAGCACTCAAAGCTCAACTACACGAATTCGTCACAATTATAGTGTAAATCTCATATAATTCACCCGAAAAACACGCAAAACGATATCGATACGTAAAATAAATATAACTCTATACAGAGTTATCACTGTACAACAGTTTTGCTTTTGTCTTCTTTCACAGCATCATCATCTGATTCATGCTTATTCAAATCTAGCTCTGCAAAACTTTCACTCAGAGAATCCTTAGTACTTTCATCAAAAATCACATGAATACTCTCTTCCGCAATCTTGGTTTTTCTATTGTAAACTCTATAAGCTTTGCTAGTTTGAGAATATCCAAGAAATACACCTTCATCACTTCTAGCATCAAACTTACCAAGATTGTCTTTACCATTATTATGCACAAAACAGATACAACCAAATGGCTTAAAATAAGAAACAGTAGGCTTTCTACCTTTAAACAGTTCATACGGAGTCTTTTTCAAAATAGGTCTAATCAAGCATCTATTCAGCACATAATTGGCAGTATTAACAACTTCTGCCCATAAAAAATTTGGCAAGTTACTTTCAAGCAACATGGTTCTGGACATATCCTCAAGTGTCCTATTTTTCCTTCCAACTACTCCATTTTGCTGTGGAGTTCTAGGTGCAGAAAAGTTATGTGAAATGCCATGCTTTGCACAAAACAAATCAAAGTCAAGTTGATCAAATTATCTACCATGATCACTTCTAATGGATGCAACAGGTAAGTTTTTCAAAGTTTGAAGTTCTTTGCACAATCTAGAAAACTCAGATAAAGCTTCAGTTTTGTCTTTGATAAACATCACCCAAGTAAATCTAGAATAATCATCAATTATAACAAGCATATACCTCTTACCTTTTGGGGTCTGAACTCTCATAGGACCACACAAGTCCATATGCAGCAATTCTAGGGGTCTAGAAGTACTTACAAAGTTCTTTGGCTTGAAAGAGCTTCTGGTCTGTTTACCTTGTACACATGCCTTACAAACCTCATCATCTGAAAATTTCTGTGATGGTAAACCTCTTACCAAGTCCTTTGATATGAGTTTATTCAAAGTATGTATACTAATATGCCCAAGCTTTCTGTGCCAAAGCTTTGAATCTTCCTTCAAGGCCTTGGGGCATTTTAGCTTATCACCTGCAACACTGTTAGTATTCATAGCATATGGATTATATGACCTAGGAGCAGTGAGTATGCAATCACCAGATTTCTCATCTTGCACCACACATTTCTCCTTGTCAAATACAGCTTTATAACCTTTATCACATAACTGAGAGATACTAAGCAAATTATACTTAAGTCCATCTACCAGATAAACATCAGATATAGAATTTGTAGAACCATTACCAATACTACCTATACCAATGATATTGCACTTTGCTTTGTCACCAAGTGTAATTGTTCCTCCGGATTTTTCTGTAAGTTGAGTAAAGAGAGACCTCTTTCCACTCATATGTCTGGAACATCCACTGTCTAATATCAATTTCTGATCTTTCAAGGCCTTGGTGACATCCTGCAAAAACAAATCATTGCCTCAACAGGCTATTAGACCAAGTGCAGAACTTTGAGTCATACTCAGAATCAGCCATATTAGGTGGCCTAATTCCTTTTGGAACCCAAATCTGCCTAACCTGTCCCTTAAGCTGATAAGGATAAGTATTCCTCATAATATGAGGTTCTGATCTCCTGAAGGGACAAGTTAATCTGACATGACCAATTTTTCCACAGTAATGACATTTTGGAGAATGTCTGCTACCAGATTTGACAAAAGTAGTTTGGCCTTTCTTTGGAAAATTCGGATTATAGCCAATCCCACTTTTATGCATTGATATCAGACTTCCTCCAAGAATGAGATTTAGATTATGTTCTGAGCCTGTAAACTTAGCTAGAACCTTCTTGGACTCTTGAAGTTTCTCAGTCAAAGTACAGATCTGTTGTTCTAAATTCTCAGAATGAGCTTTTAGATCAGCATATCTTTCAGTTAAAAGAGTGTTTTGATCAACAACCTCTTTTATCTGTGCCTTCAAGACTTTGAACCTGCTGTCCAAGGCCTTGAAGTCTTTTTCCAACTTTGTCTTAGAAACTTCAACAGTTTTGTTTGAAAATACTAGGTCCAGGTTTTCTTTTACCTACTCATGAACCTTAATCTGTAAAGCAGAAATCTCATTTCTATAACTCTCTTCATTCAAAAACATACTTTTGAGAATTTCAGGAAGTACATCAGATGGACTAGCAAGTAAATTTTTTACCATGTCTTCAATGTGTCTGTCTGATGAACTTTCCTCATTCTGCTTTGCCATGTAGCATAAGTTTGCTTGCTCTTCTTCTGTGTCTGAATCACTTGATGAATCAGAATCACTCCAGGAAGCCATCATGGCTTTCTTCCTTCTGTTGTCACCATCCTTTTTCTGAAAGTTCCTGTTCTTCTTCTTTTGTGGACAGTCCCTTACTAAATGATCTGCATCACCACACTCAAAACAATTCATTGCTTTAGTTTTATGTGACTGTGATGAAGATTTACCTTTGTAATCCTTGCTTCCTGAGGGTCTTGATCTTTCTCTGTTGCAATCCCTGTTACCAGAGTTTCTTTTCTTTTTGAGAATCCTGGCCAAGGCCTTGGAGATCAATGCTAAAGCCTCTTCATCATCAAGTTCCTCCTCAGTCTCAAGGCTTTGAGACTTTTCACTGACTTTTGTCTTAAGTGCTAGGTTCCTGATATTTTCACTCAAATCACCTTCCACATCCTTCATGGACATTTCATGAGTAGAAGACTCAAGTCCTGAGCTTCCTTAATGGCTGTTGTCTTTGGCTCCCACTTTGCTTTTGGCAAGCTTCTCAGAATCTTTCTGCTTTCTCTTCATTTGAGAACCTCTTTCCCAAAGACTCCAGGTTGTTTACCACATCAGTGAATCTTTCGAACATTTCCTAGATGGTTTCATCTGAATTCATCTTGAACAACTCATATTGCCTCAGAAGTATGTTGATTTTTGTCTGCTTAACCTGGTTGGTTCCTTCATATGTCACCACCAGTTTATCCCACACTTCTTTGGCACTTTTGCAGTTTGACACTCTGTTTAACTCATCTGCATTTAAAGCACAGTATAGCAAATTCATAGCTTTGTAATTTTTGGATACCTTTTCCAATTCAGTAACTGAGAGATTTTCCTCAGACTTGACAGTTCTAACTCCATCAATTGTAGTGTAATACTCATGAGGACCATTCTGAACTATTGACCATAGTTCCATGTCTTGATCTATGATGAACATCTTCATCAAAGCCTTCCAATGCATGAAATTTTCACCACAGAATAATGGAGGTCTGTTAGCTGCCCTTCCTTGTGAGAATCCACCATCTCCTACATTACTCATAGTCACCTGATTGTTAGATCTAAAAACAGTGACACAAGCTCTGATACCAATTAAAGTGTGTAATGTAGACTAAATACAGGACCTAAATACTCTAGAAGGGAGGGGGGTTGAATAGAGTATGGAAACTTTTTGCAAAACTTAAAGTTTAACAGGATAGCTTTGTGTGAAACTGAAAACTCAAGGTCTTGAGATTGTGTAAACTGCCTGAAATTCACTAAGGCAAAATTGTAAGCTTCAAGGCCTTGAGTTGTGAAAAATTCTAAACAGCTTTTAAACCCTAGTTTGATTTGAGTTGTGTGCAGCAGATAATAATCAAACAGAAAAGTAGAGAACACAAAGCAATTTACAGAGTTTAGTCCCAATGGACCTAATCTATGCCTGAGGGTCTAATCCCACCAGGATTGGGCAAACACTTCTTATTACTCACACAGAAACAGCCCTAGATCTTCAAGCCTAAGTGATTTCCCTTACACCTATACAGCTTGTGGTTCCAAACCTATCTAGTTCCAGCTACTAACTGTTGATCTAACAAGAACCTCTTGTTGTTCACTTGAACAACCAACCACTAGGTTAAGTTAGGTTTAAGATAATATAGAGATACACAGATGAAGTACAAATGAAGAACACAGTATAAAGATAAGCTGTTGAAGCCTGGAAGTGTTCTTCCAGAATGACTGGATGGATTTGATCTTCAGAAGTCTGGAATGAAGCTTGAATGATTGTGTGTTTGAATGTATGATCTCCCACAAATTTGTCACACTTCTCAGAGTATTATGCAAGCCTCCTTATCTCCAAAATTCAAACCAGTCTCTTTTATCCACAGCTGTAACTGATTGAGAGATTTTAGGATCTCAGTTCCTACAAATCCTCCTTCTGTTTTCAACTTAAATTCAAACAGCTTCAGGTGGATATCCGTTCGAGTTTGTTGAGATTTCTCCTGCACATTTAACAAACCTGCAACAGCAAAGAAACACTAAAACAACACAATCCAAACAACTAACAGTACTGAGACTGTTTGGTTATACAGTTTCTGATAAAACTGTTTAATAAATTTAGAACATTAATCTGCATATCCTCTAGAACAAATAAGATATGAAAAACAAGCTTAAGAAACTTAGAAGTGAGTAAATAATCACAATACTAAGATTCATAACCTGCAAGAAAGAATCAATCAAGTTCTGTGAAAACTGTCAGTAGCTCAAGGCATATCTCAAGGCCTTGGAGCTCTGAACCTGCTTCACAGCATTTCAAAATTAAACCCTGATAATTTTGATTCTTCCTGTTCTGATCATCTGCAAATGTGTTAGATGTATAAATAGTAAAAACCACAAATATATACCATAAACCACTGATTTGCATAATCAGATATCCAATTATGCAACACAAAGATGTTAGAACACATAGCAGAATAAGCAACCTCAAGGCTTTGAAGTTCTGTCAATCTCAAGGCCTTGAGATAACTAACAACCCTTTGCTGCTAATGCCTTAGCTTTTTGTCTTTCATCACTCAAAACAATTACCAATCAAAGCACATTCAGGGATCTTGACTCAACAAATTCAATTTGCTTGGGTGATTTGGGACTATCTAGTGTCTAAATCTCCATATTGATTCAAGTTGAACTTCAAGGATGAATGGGTTGAATTGGGTTCACTTGAATGCTTAGTGAAATGTTTGGATTTATCTTGTTGAAGTATTTGATGCATTGAATAGGTAGATGTGCGAATACTCTTGACTTGTTTGATTTGGGGTTGCACTTGAGTGAGAGGAACTCGTCAATCCTAACTTTGAGAAATCGAGTTCTAGTTAGGTGATTTGAGTGAGAATTTACAAATCTCATTTGTTGCTTGATCTTTCATGTGGAACCACCTATGTGTGTTTACATATGGTTGATACTTGAAACACATGAAATTTGGGGAATCTCATTTGAATAGCCTCTTTAGTGCTTGATTAGGGTGTTGGATTTACACACTTCTCTTGTCGCGAGTTGGATTGCATGAGCAATCACTTCTTGAGATACTTGTCTTGTGGATTGACACATGCAATGTGAGAACCGGGCATGAATGTAATAGGAGGATTGGTGTCTAGAGAAACCGATGATCCTTAGCCCCTCTATACTTGTCATTTCACTTAGTTTCCTGAATCGTAGCTCAAGTAGTTGTTACTTTGTTCTTAAACTTAAACCTCAACTTGCTCCATCAATTGATTTTGGTGAATTTGATAGCTTGGCAAGCTTTAAAGCCATTGAGAAATTTCCTTTAATTGCTCTAGTTATTTCCTTAGTTGCGTTACTCTAGTGATAGTAAGTCATTGTCTAAACCTCCTCTCCTTGTGGATTCGACTCCGGACTTACCGGATTATTACTTGAGACGATATCCTATACTTGGGATTTTGTCGAACAGTAGCTAGTCTGCAACACAAGATTGTTAGAACATTCAGCACAATAAACAACTCTCAAGGCTTTGAAGTTCTGTCAGTATCTCAAGGCCTTGGAGTACCAGAAAAGCTTAGTCTTTGTCTTTCATCACTCAAAACAATTATTTCTCAAAACACACTCAAGGGTCTTTGAGTCAACAGTACCAATACTCGATTAATCGTTCGAAGAGAACGCATGTTTTATGGGCATAAATTTAAGAAATCACAAAAAGAATACCCTTACCATGAGTTGCGCCATTTGTTATTTACGAAGAAGACAACAACAACAGCTAATACTACATCAACCGAGCACAACCTCGGGGGACAGACATGTTGTCTGACCTCTCACCTTACTGGCATGAACACTGTTATAAATAGATGCTCAAATATGTAGCTTAACTTTACCGCACAATGTACTAAATTTACTACAAAAGGTACAATTAAAAAATGTGCACTTAAGCGGAAATAGGAAGCTCATTACCAACATGTACAAACTAAAATCCATTGTCTTAATCTTCAGGCACCATAATGAAGGGCGATTTTCTCTGTTGATGGAAATCTCAGGCACCAGATACTCGAATTGATTAATTTCTCAAAAATTAACTAATTGTCGAGGTTCTCTGTACCTATGTCATAAGCACAATTATTATACTCCACAATAGTGGTGCCTTGTATTTCTTTCAGATATGAAGTCTTGAAATGTTGAACTGCCACAAAATTGCCCCTTAGAAACAAATAGCATAATGAGATTTCTTAACCAATTCACATTTCAAAAATCGTGTTATAGACCAGCAAAAATTACCGGGTGAGAAATAATTACCGACTGGCAAGCTTATGGTGTTGGCAATGGAACCGTTACACAAAGGAACTGACTTCTTTGAGAATACTGTTGGAATAGATGACCTAGAGGCAATCTAGTTTAGTATGAATTTATTTGTGGCTAGAAATTCATTTATTATTTATTGGATATTTAATATAATGAAGTCCTTAGATTTACAATTGTGTTGTTTATCTTACATATCCCTAGTCCAGTATAATGATTAATGGGACAATCATCTATAGACTAGTATGGGGTTGGATTGATATGGAGATATCACGATCCAACAAATAGGTGTGCGTTAAGGGTAATGTTGCACTGGATTGACCCATCTCCGAGAAGGCTACATACACGTTATGTTGAGTCACAAGCGCTTCTCGCGGTGCAATGGTATTGTCATCCTTAGACTTGAAGTCACTAGATATTCTAGTTGTGGATTATTGTGATTTTGGTAGCGTTAAACGCTACACCGTAACTGGGTAGTTATAAAGGCGTGTACTGGATACAATAAGAAGCAAGCTTAGAGATCGTAGTGGACGAAGATAGAATTTGTCCCTCCCACATAACGGGAGCAAATATCCTAGGCCACTCGAGGGATAGTGCTTATAGAATGTCTGGCCAGACTCAAATAAGTCAATATGGGATATTGATGTTATTTGCACGAATAAGGCTATTCCCATGGATCGAGAAACTATGGATTGGATATACGAGTGTGACTTGTATGTCTCGTGTTCAATCCGGATATAGAGACAAAGGGATGAGACAATTACTTGTACAAAGGTTGTCAAGATGACTATTCTATTAGTTGGCTAGAATGGATGTTATGCTAGAAACCGCTCCATATTAGCAAATAGTTGCTACCAACTAGATAGAACCTATGGGGTCACACGCTATATAGAGTTGAACTAGATTTGGGGATTAATTAATTGGATTAATTAATTAGATGGATCACTTTGCAAAACCTTGCAAACTTAGTAGGGACTAATTTGCAAGGAAGGGACTAAATTGAATTCTAATAGGACTAGAATAAGTCCTTTAGGTAGTTGGCAAGGATTTTTTGGACTATATAAAGGACCATCCTTCCTTCCTTCCAACAACTTATGCTCACTATTGATCATAACAAGAGTGGGAGAGAACAAAAGGAGAGAGAGCAACAGGCTAAGGAGCCGACCGCCCCCTAGCTCGCCGCCCCGTCCCCGTCGGCCCCAAAGGAGGCCGAAACCTCCTTTGGTTTGTCTCGTTTTGCGTGATTCTTCTTTCTCTTCCTCTTTCCGGGTTAGCACCAAGGAGTGGGAGATCTAGGAATCAACTCTAGGCGTGGATCAACCATAGAGAACGTGACACAATTCGCGTTTGAAGTCATCAAAGGAGAACCCTAAGGTGTGTTATTGATTTCTTCCTTTACCATCGTTATGTCTCTTGACTTGTGATCCTTGGAGGGTTTTGCATGGTTAATTTTTGTTTCCGATGCGCATCCATGAATCAAAACCCTACAAATACCTATGGGAAGTTATAACCATATATCTCTGGAAAGGAACCCCTTCTTCCACCCAACAGAAGGATGAAGCATGGAAAAACACTGGTCCGAATTGAACAATGTAAATGTGAGATAGAAGGGTAGATGAATTTACCTCATTGTTTCGCAATCATCCTCGTCGCCGCACATTAGTAAGATCGGGGTATAGTACACAAGAAATGAACTCAGTAAATTCAAATTTCAGGTACGCCTGCAGTAATTCAAAGGAACTCAGTAACCCTATTTAACTGCTTCCCATATAATTCCCCGAACATACTTTAAATAAAAATATCCTATAAAATAGCAACAAACTCCTAAAGCATATAACTAGCAACTGATCGATTAACTTGTGCTCAGTGGTGGATAAGTTCCCTGACATTTGCCTCAACTCATCTTATACACCGACATTTTAATTACTCTGTTTGTCTATGTTTTACAGTTCCAGCATGTTGATCCTCACATTTTCAGTACTGGAAAACAAGTAAAGACCATTAATTCACAATGGGCTGTTGCATAGAGAGGTCCACCTAATAGGTTACACCAGTTATTTAGCCTGGGAAGGTATATCTGATATAAACTTCCAAAACCAGTGAATTTCTCCTCATTTTAGTTTGTACAAGAAAGGTATTAGGTATATTATCCAGAGAAAGCTATGGGATAAGCCAATTCTAAGTCCATCCATAATCATCGGCGAAACAATAACAATGATCAAGGAAAGTGTGTAGTCAAGAAAAAGACAATATTCCCATATACAATTGCTTTAAACAGACGAAAACAAATATTTCAACGTACTCAATTTTTAAAACTTATGATCTACGCCGACCAATCTACACAATTACGAAAAGTAATGCCTTTGAATATGAAGAACGTACTTGTGTATGCAGAACTTTTACTCTTGGTTCCTAATATAATCTTTCTCCCCTTACAAAGAGAATCAGCGAGACTGAGAGAGGGTAGAGATATTGAACTTACAGAGATGGGTACGCGAGATTTTGCTGGGGCTTGATAGTGAACGATGGAGAGGAAGACAATTAACCAAATAGTAACAGAACTTAAACTCATAGTTTACGATAACTAATAACATATCAAC
This sequence comes from Linanthus parryae, assembly GCA_023055425.1. Classification (NCBI taxonomy): domain Eukaryota; kingdom Viridiplantae; phylum Streptophyta; class Magnoliopsida; order Ericales; family Polemoniaceae; genus Linanthus; species Linanthus parryae. The sequence continues at coordinate 4,453,300 of JALGPY010000015.1, forward strand.
TAACTTACCAATCGCCGCATGCCTCACACCGAATCATTAAATCATCGGGGTTGTACGGCATTTCACACTTACATTACTTGAGATAAAGACAAGGGAACATTACAAGTTTACAACACATTCAAAGAACTGGAAATTATGGAAATTGTATCTTTACCATATGATTGAAAAAGTCAATAGGGCTTTCAAACAACTACTTAGGTTTAGCACACCAAATTCAAACATAGCTAAACAATTAGGTTTAAAATTTATATAAAATCTCAGCTTTAATTTTAAACAATAGGGAGAGAGACCACGAACACTGAATTTAGGGTGATGACACTGGGTTTCATGCCTCAATCACGAAAATCGAAGTCAAGGAGCAGCACAAAAGAATCCAAAATCTAAGGAACAGAGAAGAAGAGGAGAAAATTGAAAGAATTTACCTCATCAGTTTCACTCTGCAAAAAGATGAATCAAAGCCGTTCAAAGGTGGAATGCTTGAGCTGCTTCCAAAATCGTCCGATTGACTTCTGGTATCGTTCCGTGTGACCCCGATTTGGATCGTCCTCGGGAAGATATTGGAGAGAGAGAGCGAGAGAGGCACCAGGGAGAGAACCTGGATGGCAACGATGACAGGACGTCTCCCTCTCCATGACGCAGCTTCCCTCTCCCCTCCTCTTCACCCTCTCCCTCTCGATCTCTTCCTAATCTTTGACTCTCTCTCTCTCTCTCTGTATTCTTACAAGTTAGGAATGGGCGCAGTGGTGTGGGTGTAGTTAGGGTTTTTTTTTGGTTCCCCCCCCCCCAAATTTTAGAGAAACTTTGAATGTCCCCCCAAAATGTCTAAAAAACAGCATTAATGTGATTAAGGCTACAATGTTTTTTTTTTTTTTTTTTTTTTACTTTTTTTAATTGCATCATTAGTGTGTTAATGCTGCAATGTAATACCTTGGATTTGTAAAAAAGCACCATTAATGTGATTAATGCTGCAATTCGTATCCTGTTTAGCCAAACATTGCAGCATTATTGGATTAATGCTGCAACTTATATGTTGTTTGCAGCATTACTGGATTAATGCTGCAATATTATAGCATTAGTTTGCAACATTAATAGATAATGCTGCTTTAGTGTATCAATTACCGCATTTGTTCAATTGTTACAAATAAAGTGTGGTATTTGCTAAGATTTCTAGTAGTGAAAATAATGTGTTTTGATTTTTTGACAATTTTGTGAGTCACTAGATATAATGTTTGTCATCTATTTTATTATCCGGAGTGGGAAAATAGAGTGCATGTAATTGATGACAATTTTTTTGCTTAAGATTTATAAAAATTAGCATTATTGACAAGATATATCGACAAACACAAATTTAGTAGATAAATCATATAACTGCCGACAAAGAATTGCTTGTCGATAAGAAAATGGTCAGCATAGGTCAGAATTGTTGTAGCGTTTAGCTTCTGAATTTTCCCCATGCTTGATCCTGCGACAAGCATATCATCCACATATAACAAGAGAATAATGTAAGAATTCTTGAACCTCTTGAAGTAGCAACAGTGATCCCCATGACACTTCTTGTATCCTTGCCTAGACATGAAGTTATCAAACTTCTTGTACCACTGCCTCGGTGCATGCTTCAAGCCATACAAACTCTTCCTTAGTTTGCACACCATATTCTCTTTACCTGCTTCTTTGTACCCTTGTGGCTATACCATGTAGATGTCTTCTTCTAAATCCCCGTGTAGCAAGGCTGTCTTGACATCTAATTGATCAAGGTGAAAAGCTTCAACTGCCACAATGCTAAATACTGTGCGGATGGTGGAAATCTTCACAAATGGAGAGAAGATTTCAGTGAAGTCTACGCCTGCTTTCTGCTGAAATCCTTTCACCACCAGTCTAGCCTTGTACCTCTTTGATCCATCATGCTCCTCCTTAAGTCTGTAAACCCACTTGTTGTGCAAAGCCTTCTTCCCTCGGGGCAACTCCACAAGATCCCATGTCTTATTGGATTAGAGAGACTGCATCTCATCATTCATTTCATGCTCCCACTTGATTCTGGCTTCACTCTGAACTGCTTCCTCGAAGCTCTCGGGTTCACCACTATCTGTGAGCAAAAGATATGACAATGATGATAAATAACGAGTCGGAGTCTAACCTTTAGTCGACCTTCCTGAAACTCTTCGCGTTGGAGCAACCGCTTCAACTTATGAACTGTGTACCGGAGTAGGGGCTTCAACTTGTGGCTGGACATCTCCAATCTCAAGCTCTACTATTTCCTTCTCATCTGAAACCTGTCCCTGTTTCCATTCCTTGTACATAACTGACTTGTTAAATACCACATCCATACTTCTAACAACCTTGTGCTTATCAAAATCCCAAAATCGATAGCCAAAACTGTTAATGCCATATCCGATAAACGCGCACTTCTTCGACTTAGGATCTAGCTTGGACCTCTGTTATGCATCAACATGAACATAAGCGGTACATCCAAATGTTCTCAAATGCGACAAACATACCTGTTTTCCTGTCCAAGCCTCCTCAGGCAATCCAAAATCTAGTGCTGTCGATGGACCTCTGTTGATTAAGTATGCAGCTGTGTTCATTGCCTCAACCCAAAATGACTTAGGCAATCCTGCGTGTATCCTCATGCACCTTGCACGCTCTGTGAGTGTTCTATTCATGCGCTCTGCAAATCCATTCTATCTGGCCTTGTTTGGAATTGTCTTCTGTCTCTTGATGCCGTTCTCAGCGCAGAACTCCTCAAACTCATTGCTGCAATACTCGCCACCATTGTCAGATCTCAAACACTTAAGTTTCTGACCTATCTCATTTTAAATAGTAGCCACCCACTTCTTGAACACATCAAACACATCTGATTTGTTCTTTAAGAAGTAAACCATAGTTTTCTAGTGGCATCATCAATAAAAGTAACAAAGTAAGACGCACCTCCATTAGAAGCTACCTTTGCTGGACCTTATACATATGTATGCACTAAATCCAACCTGTTGAGCTTTCTACTGCGGCTAAATTTGGTGAAGCTGACTCTCTTCTGCTTCCCGTAGACAAAATCCTAGCAAAACTCCAAATCAAGTTCCTTCAAACCCTTGAGCTTGCTTGTTTTGAGCATTATCTGCATGCCCTTCTCACTCATGTGTCCTAGCCTATGGTGCCAGGTACTTGCGCCAATATCAGAAGACGCGACAGCTATGTTATTGTCCGTTCCTGAAGTCACATACAAGGTACCCTCCTTCTTACCATGTGCGATCACCATAGATCCTCTTTTTACTTTCCAGGAATCAACTTCAAAAGTAGTTTTGCAACCTGATGCTGCAAGCTGGCCTACCGAGATAAGATTCCTCTTCAACATCGGGACATGACTGACTTCAGTCAACTGCAAAGCTGTTCCATCGTCCAAGTTCAGTTGGATTTCTCCCTTCCCAACAATCTTACATGCCTCATCGTCTCTGCGATACACCTTCCCGAAGTAACGCTGCACATAATTATGAAGAATATCATTTCGACCTTTTCGTCTGTAATTTCGCTTGGTTTCTTCTCAACTCCGTCCAACGACAAGTAAAAGTCCTTCTGATACAAATAGTCTTCTATCTGCATCTTCCATAGGCTGAAATTCGTCCCGTCGAATTTCTCAATCTTGAATCTTCCGTCGTCCGCCATCACTCCCACTCAAGACGTGAAAAATATCAACAATCGGACCACACCAACATATCCGGAACGTTCTAAAACCCCTAGTTTGACACCTGTTTCAAGTCAATCGGATTCCTGGATGTCGAGATACGTCCAAAACAATATTTGGACCAATTACGCGCAATTTGTAGCACCGGACTGTAACAAGTGCGAAGCACAGGATCGCTTCACCACTGCTGGTCCCCTCCTTCTCCAGCAAGCACGCAGGCACACACAGGGCAAGCCAACCCTTTTGACCAATGAAGGATACCCCACAAACTTTTCCAATAAAAAAATGAAAATCAATTATTAATATAGGATTTTTGTTACCTCTTTTCTTGCTGTCAAGAGTCCAGGAAGGATTCAGCGACTTCCTTCGTTGCAGCCGACTACCAGTCTGTCCCAGCTCTTTCTTCCCATCTGACTTTTTTGACTCGTATCTGGATCACTTTGACCGGGTGATTTGGATAGCAAAATAATATGATTTTTTGATAATTTTTTCACCATATTATAGAGCAACTTTTTCTCTACAACACCATGAAAAAATTATTAAAAAATTACATCGATTTGCTATTTAAATTACCGGGTCAAAGTGACCCAGTGAATAGTGACAAAAGTCAAATTGGGAAGAAAGAGCTGGGACAAAGTGGTACAATTCGACGCCGTCAAACAAAAGAAAGGCCTGACGAACCGCAATAAAATATTTTCTTCAGCCCCGCTATTATTACTGCTGTCGATCAAAATTGAAGAACATGAAAACTTTTTTTTTTCAATCCGATGCACGATTTCATGCAGGCTCTGATACCTGTTGTTAGGATCGTCTCTGGAGCGATTTAACAACGCAACGAAAAGCGAAACGAAATCACACGAACAAGAACACGACGATTTACGTGGTTCACCAAATTGGCTACATCCACAGTCCATACCCACTTCACTATGATGAACGAATGAAAAGTACAAAAGATCTCTCAGGCTCTCTCTGTGTGATGTGATGTGATTCCCTAACCCATAGTTGTCAAATCCGTTCTGTTCCGGCCGGAACGGGGCGGATCGTCCCGTTTTTTGCCTAAAACGGAGCGAAACAGGATCTGTTCCGTACCGGGCAGAATTTCGGTCCGATCCGGTCGGATCCGGGCCGATCCGGAAGATTCGGCCCGATCCGGCCGAAATCAACCGAATCCGGATCACAAGTTGTTATTACTGAAAAAAATTAAAGTTTTGCTGTTGCCTGGAATCGAACCCAGGGCAATGGTTACCCAAACCAATACCTTACCCGCTGTGCTAAGTAGCACATGTTGAAACTTCTCAACATTTTAAAATCTTTATTAAGATCTTAGCTGAATTTAAACAATTACCAAAATTTAGACACCTCTATTTGATTGAAATTTATTCCATTACTTGAAAATTTATGCTTCAATGATACAAAATATAAAAACAACTAATGAATGTGTTTGTGTATTTATTTATCGAATATAAAAGTTAACATCATAAATTCGTTATTTGAAATTTCCACACTATTTTATATAACCTAGAAGAGTATATATTTCTATATTACATTTTTTTTTCAAAATACTTTAATGTTGATTAACATACCTCAAATTACTAATTTTGAATGGCAATCGATATTTAAGTACTTTGAAAAAAAATACATTTTGATGTTGCTATGGAATATCTTTTGATATTTTGTGTGTTTTGTATATTGTATATATGCAATATAAAAAAAAAGTGCGGTAAATCCTGAACGGATCGCCGTTCCGTCCGAATCCCGGATCGTTCCGTTGCCAAGAGCAAAACGGAACGGCGACCGGAACGGATTTCGCAACTATGCCCTAACACTATAGCTAGGTTAATATATATAGAGATAGTAATACATTAATTGTTTGTAAGCCCCTCTAGTTTAGACTGGGTTACAAAACAGTCTTCACACATAACACAAGAAAAACTGTAAAATCAGAATTGTGTACCGTTTGCCATTGATTCTTTAACAACGAGCTTCCGATACCTTTGATCCTTCTTGCTTGACTGAAATCGTAGTACCTCCTCTGATTGGAACTATGATTGACGGACTCACCTTCTTCTCTCTCTCTCCCTCAATAATACACAACTATTTTCTGTAATAGATGGAACTGACGTTGATTTTCATCAACAGGGAGAGGAGGAGTTGTGTCTCTTTTATGGAGGAGAGAAAAGGGTCATGTTCATCTCAAAATAACCACCATTAACTGCCAACTATCATGGCCCTAATTATCTGATGGTGGGTTAAATAATTGAATTAATAAATTATATAAATAGGTATTTAATTATCAGCATAAAACTTAATTAGTAGAATCCAACAACCACTAAGGTCTAAGGGACCACAAATATTGAGTTTACAACTCAGAGAGAGCTGAGTGGAAGAAACCAAGAAGATCTGAACTATCAGTTACCTTTGAGTGAGATACGAATCATTGACTCCAACTACGTAACTGTTTGCAATATGGACGAAGTGGCGGGAGACCTTAAAGTCAGTGGATCTGAAATCCTAGTTTGTGGTAGAATATTCGTCCTCGTCTCCATATATACTCTACTAGAGTATTACCCGTGCCCGAGGGCACTATCTCTAAATTAGATAGTTTTTTAATTTAGATGTGTTTTTTTAAAATGGATTTAGAGGTGTTATCTAAAAATTATATTTACAAATGTGGTGGAAAAAAAACAACTTCCAAGTTAGGGATGTAATTGAGAAAAATCTCTTTCATATTAGTTAGGGATGTCAAAGGAGAGTGGGTATGTTAGGCATGTCCAAGGAGAGTGGGTAGTTAGAGATGTAATAAGTAGGTGAAATCTAATGGTGGAGATGGGATTGATTTAATCTAAGGGTTAAAAATTCAAAAATTTGTTAAACCATGCTATTTTATAATATAGTAGAAATCCGGGCCTATCACAATGTTAAGATCACGGGTGTTTATGGAAGTTTGTGGATATCTCACGATTGTAGAGAGAGATTATCGGAGGAAGAGGTAGATAGATGAGAGTCAAGATTGAGATTTCATGAAGGGTAATAATGTCTTCTTCAAATTACTTGTGTTGTAACTAGTATTTATGTGCTGTAGGGTAGAGTACAAAGATGAATTCACCAGCCGGTAGTTCCAAGACCCCACATTTTTTAATGGCTGAGAGCACTGATGATATCGTATTCGTTCTCGGTGAAATGGCCAAGGAGACATTTGATGTGTACGGCGTGGACACTGCCGGTAGCAGCATCAAAAAGCTTGTCACAATCGAACCTACTAACAGTAATCTCACGGAGAAAGCCATGGGTTTCGCTGTTTGCGGCTCAAAACTCTGCGCCGTCGGGGGTGATTTCGACGAGGAAATTAAAAAGTTCGTGGGAGAATTCGTGATGTGTGATCTGACAAACTGGAAGATCAGAGATGGCGATGATTTCAAGTGCAAGAGACCGCCTGGACCTCATGGAGTAAAGCCTCGCCCTATTGTCTTCTCCGTCGAAAAGCGGTTATACGCCCTCGCAGGTAGCTTTTACACCGAATATGAAGATGTTCCCGGTCCGTGTTTTGAAGTTTATGACCCTTATGATAAAAACCCTCAATGGAAAAAGCTTTTGGATCCCCCTCCCTTCGGTGAAAGTTCCTCAGAGATCTGTGGTTATAAGGTGAAAGGTCATACGTTGTATGTGGCTTTTGATACCGACGAGCAGGACAATTTTGCGTACTACTCTTACTCTTTGACAGAGGAAAAGTGGGCTGCACTGGACATTGACAAAACCGATACATGTATTACCAATCTGGCCAAGTTCGGTAACTGGGAAGGAAACGAAGATTTTTATGATGATGGGAATACAGAGATGTTTTTCCATTGCAGGGGGAACAAAGTGCTTGCTTGCGATTTGCAAGCCACGCGATTAGATCCAAGGAGGAAGCAGAATCCAAATTATTTCTCGTATGAGGATGATGGTAGATTTTGGTTCTATAACACTTATCCATACCTTCATGTTCATGGTTTGGATGAACACATAAAAGCCCAAGGAGGTCAGAGTAGTGCAACAGTTGGATTCGTCGCTCATTTAGCTAAGAATATATTCTGTGCAGTTTATATCTTTAACGACCCAAATGACTTCTACAAAAAAAAAATTATTCATGCCTGCAAATTTGAGCTTACCAAGCAGAATGGAGAACAATTCAATGCTCTCACAGATACCCTGAGCGGAAAAGTGTTGGCTTGCTGCCGCTATGAGGGCATTGATTGGAGACGCTCCTTTAGCGATCAATGGTGCGTCACCTCACTACAACTTTACTAGGTCTTGTGGTTTCAGTTTAATATGTGGAAGACCTCCTTTGATGTGTTTATATTTCTGCTCTTTCTTTGTTTCAGTAAGATATAACATATCACTTTGACAACTATGGTTCACACAAGGTCTTTTCCAATTCACCAAATGATCTTTTGTTAAGTACCACCTTTCATATACAATGCCATCCTATATCTTTAGTTAAACTACTGTTGACGTTGATCATGTCCATTTTCCCACCACTAATGATACCAGCCCGTTTTCACTCCACTCATTTAGATTTCTTTAGCAATTTGGAAAGTGAATTGTTGTTTTTTGATTGGCAGCCTCGCTCCTATGTCGCTCACATGATTTTTTGTTTGAAACCTCTCCATTTTAGACGCCTATTGTAAAGCCTACACAATCGGGAGGTGCTAGGCAAAGATACACAATGATTTTCGGGGAGGACTATTAAAAGCATTATCAGTTTGATACTCCTCAATTCATAGTGCAAAGAGAATAAGCAATTTACAACTGGACCATTCTAGCATGCTTGCGGACCAAATCGAACTTTCCACATGTGGCAGGTGGCTCAATGACTTCGTTGATAATAGATATTCATAGAAAAGTAAAACACCAATATCCCCGATGTTGGGTATGCACTAAAATATACTGTCATAATAATCACAGTTCTCTCATATCTTAACAAATGAGTAACAATTGGAACTTCCATACATTTGAGTTACTTTATTATTAATTGACATTTACAATTCCAGTTTCTTTAATGGGCCATATTGCCCCTATATCGGAAACTAAAGAAGAAACAACAAAAGGAAAAGAGAGAACGAACATAACCTGTGGTGATGGTTGTAGACTGAGAGATGGTTGGATTGATATGCTGATGGACATATTCTCTAGGGAGATATAGATAAAGAAATAAGAAAAGTGGGAGTGGGGTGATACTAGGGAAGAAACAAGATAGATATGAGGTCCTTTTATTCGAAAGGTAAATCGTAATTGTGTTAATGTTCGATAGACAAACTAGTCAGAAATTTTACAACACGGTACATGTTTTCTTAACAAGCTGAAACAAAGTAAAGTTTCTAATTTTAACTGGTTTGTAACATTAGGTTACCATTGAAACAAGATTATCTATTTTGTTATCTACCCCAAATACAAAGGGTCAAATGATATTCTGCTTTTATTAAGTTAATGAGATTTCTCATAGAAGAATCACATATACTGAAACCTAACGTTTCCAGAAACCTTGTTATATTGGTGTCACCTCCAAAACATCATTGTTCAGTCTGAAGAAGATATATTTGAAATTTGAACTCTTCTTGACATTGGAGTCTGGAGTTCAAGCAGACAGACAGACAGACAGACCATAAACACTGAATATTAGGGCTAAAATAATATTGTCTAAAACAAACAAGATATAGGGCCTCCTAGATCTAGTTGAATATATCCTGGAAGTAGAGATTTCTTCTACTGACAAATAATTGTCATCTCGTGCTCCTATGAGGGCGCAAACAGACACGAACATATGGCCACGACACCAACAAGTTATGCTTTTGTAAGATATTTTTATTGTTGTGGTCTTTTCTCTTATGTATTTGGGGATTACGATGCCCTCAGTAGTTTCCTTTAAATTAAATGATACACATAGAGGCTTTTTGATTTTGCTTGGAATTATGATGCACTTTACCTATATCTTGATTTTATTTGTTATGGCAGGTACAAGATGGAGTCTAAATCTTATGGTGCATCAAGGGCTAAATCGAGGAGGTAGTAAGTTCTGAATTCATTTTCTTAATTTTAAAGTGAGTTCACATTCACGTTTGAGATATCCAATGTTGCAGCTGGGTTTATTTTCTCTATTCATTTTGTTATTATTATTTTGCGTGGCTTTGCTGATACTCCATGCGTGGGGGCAGGGACAGATGTAGGATTTCATCTTAGTGGGGGGATAAGATATTTTTTTAATTCTGGCAAGGACTAAATAAATTTTTAGTATGTAATCAATTCGCATAAGAAAAATTATAGTATCTAATCAATTCGTATTTATAAATCTGGCAGGGACAGATTAGGATTTCGTCTTAGTAGTATGTAATCAATTCGCAAAAAAAAAAAAAAAAAAAAAAAAAAAAAAAAAAAAAAAAAAAAAAAAAAAAAAGATATACTAGATTACTGAGTTTCCGCTTACCATGTTCAATTGTGTCACTCCCAGCTCTGAACCATAATAAACCAGTCCATCTGAAAGAAGAACTCTTCTTCGAATTGGAGCCTCTGTTCAACTCTGGTTGGAGCTGAAATAAAGATATGGGGCTTCCTAGATGCAATTGTATAACATCCTGGAAATAGAGATTTATTCTGCATGCAAAGTGAGCATCTGATTCTCCTATGAGAACGGAAAACAAATATACATGTATAGACACAAAACACTAAGTACATCTTGCACTGCCAAGTTTCTATTTGTTTTTTTGAGATTTTCTTATGCACAAATAAGACACTATTTTTGGAGGATTTGAACGAGCTAGTACAAGGGTTATCAAACAGCGAGTGTCGTTATAGGTTGAGATCTTTAATGGGAATGTTGGGAGTGATGATACACTTTTTTAGAGAATGCCTAGAGGTTTCGGTGTCGGAAGAGGAATCAAGAGGGGAGTAGGGGAGTGACAGACATCTTGGAGTTCGCTTTCGCACAAAATTTGGTAGGCATGGATACACTCTTTAAGAATAGGGATGAACTTTTATTAACTTCGAAAAGTGGAGCCATTACTGGAAAAAACATATTTCTATAATATGATAGGCTATAAAAGGATGTGTAAGGATTGTAAAGTTATAGTGGGCTAGCTTTTGACCTTCCTGCATAGACCAGAAGTCGGAAACTGGGGCACTTCGGTACTAAGTGGTGGAATTTGAGAAGTGACAACTTGAAGCTCTTAGAGACCGGATATTTGACAATGGAATATGAAGCACCCACAAATAACTTAAAGCTATGCGTTGGTGGAGATCCTAAGTGTATTAGAAGGCTGGCAATGATCACTTTGGAGTCTAAGGGAAGTGGGCTACCATCTAAAGCAGCATGGTGGTGGCATTTTGATGTCCAAGAAGTTGTTAACACAAAAATAGATCGTCATAAGAGTTCTTTACTTGACAAAAACATTGAGGACATAGAGAGATATGTAGTAGCTTTAGCTGAAACTAAGAAAGCACACACGCTAAGGCGTGGGTTGTAGCGTGGGCCTATGATGATTTATGAAGGACTAAGTTCTAAGGATGACGAGCAACATCAATACAATTGCAATATTTGGAGAAGAAGGGAATTCCTTGAGTCACTTAAGTGTCTCAAGGATACAGATGATAGCATTTTAGTTAAAGATGACGAGATTAAGGGCATGTGGAGGAAGTTATTTTGAGAAACTCTTCAATGAAAACTATTCCGGTGACTTGAGCTAATGGGATATTGGAGGCTCTAGATTGTTCCGAAACTATGAACTCACTGTCAGATCAGCGAAATCAAGGTCAAAGATGCTTTTTGAAGAAGATTAGTGCATAAAGTTGTAAGATCATGTGGGAATTTTATCGAAGTGTGGAAGTTGCTATGTGACAAAGGGTAGTATGTTAACTAGTCCGTTAATGAAAATATGTACCATGTGCGTAAATGTCGGAATAGTACATACAGGCCTTTAGTAAAAGACAATTGATACCACTCCGTCTCACCCCTTCTTCTCCATCCTGACTTTTTGACTCGTATCTCGGTCACTTTGACCGGGTGATTTTGATAGGAAAATGATGCGATTTTTTGATAATTTTTTCCCCGTGTTGTAGAGCAACTTTTACACTACAACACCATGAAAAAATTATTCAAAAATTGCATCATTTTGCTATCCAAATCACACAGTCAAAGTGACCTAGTGAATAGTGGTGAAAGTCAAGATGGGGAGGAAGAGGTGAGGCAGAGTGGTATATTCGAAAATTCTCTAATAATTATTATTCTTTTGGAAGAAGGCAAGAACTTAGAAAATTGGGGCACTACTCGACTGGCAAATTGGTCTTTGTAAAATACACTTCTCTCTCTCTCCTCTCTTCTTTCCAACTGGGACGTGAGTTTTCATTGCTCGTCCCAGTATATTACTCGTCCCGATTTTATGCTCGTCTCAGTTGTCCTTGCTCGTCCTTGTTTCATTGCTCGTCTCAGTCTGGCAATATACTGGGACGAGAGTTTTGCTCGTCCCAGTATATTGCCAGATTGAGAGGAGCAATGAAACTGGGATGAGCAATAACTCCTCTGACATGGAAACAGTTAAAATTGAATGAAAAGGAGAAAAAAGCCATTTCAGTAACATAATAATTTAAAACCGATTACAATAACTATTTCTTGGGCTTTTTTTATCTGGACTCCATGGGATGAAATTGCTGACATCCTGTTCAGCCGCATCTCCCATGCGTTGGTTTTCATTGCACACGTCTCTTCTTCTGGAGGAGGAGAGGGCGTCTTCTCCGGCGAATCTTCTTCACCCCCGTCAGCTTCTTTGGATCTCCAGTCATCTTCCTCTTCGGTTTCCTCTTCTTTTTTCAACTAAAGATGTAGTTTCATGTGGGTCTTCACTTTCAGTTTCCTCTTCGCCTTAATTTGTTGTTTCTTCTTCGGAGGCTTCTTCTTTTACTTTTGCCGGCTCTTATCGTTCTTCTTTTGATGGTCTGGTTTTGACCATTGTTGATGTGATGATTTTGGTGGTATGGATTTTTTCCTTTTATAGATGGTAGAAATCGTGGGGGTAGATGAAGAGACGGAGGCAAAAGTACAGGTTCTTGTGCACGTACTTAATTTTGCATGTTTTCAACTGTAATATTTCGATACATTTTCTATGTGTTGATGACATAGAAAATGTATCCAAAATTAAAATCGTGGCTTTTCAAATTCCACCTGTTACATTTAGATTTATTTTAATATATTTTAATTATCTAAAATTTACTAATTAAAATAATAATCAGCCAATTAATATTAATAATGTAAATTATGTGTTGGCTGTGGTAAATTGCTGTAAATTGCAAAGTGAATGTTAGAAACAAAAGATATATTGGCTGCGTCAATCCTCGGATGAAGTTGCAAACTTGAGATTACAAAGAACGAACGACTTGTATAACAACATCAATTTGGTAAAAGAGGGCAACTCTTTTTGGTATGCCCTTTTACATGACAATGGCTACATCTTTTAGATCCCGTCCATCGCTTCTTTTCACGCACGATTTCGACGATTGGCTTGTGTCTTTTTTCCTTGTCCCTTCCAACTGTCACCACTTTCTTCGGTTGAAGTGGGCGGTAGTTTCTTATGTTTGGAGGTATTGAGGTTACGTCCCACGTTTCTGGGTTGGGAGGAGTGTGAATCATTCCATTATATGCATTTGTGTAGTATTCCAATGAATAGAACGTGTTGGTGTGTTCGTACATGACCTCAACATCGTGATTGACATTGTAATGGCCGAGCCTTCCGAGTTCTGATGCACAAGCACACGCATGTACACACGGGAACCACATATGTTGTTATTCGCCGCACGTGCAAGTTCTGAGGCAATATCCTGAAGCGAAGTTCACATGATGAGTTTTCAGGTCATTACCACGGATTTCATAGTCCCATTGTGTAATTGGTCGCACGCAAAAACCTTGACACTTTCGAGCACATTTCAACATTTTTTTTCTCCATGCGCATAGTCAAGTGGGTGTGTCCTATTTCATGACCCTCGATTCATTTATCGAGGTACCACTTACACTGATTATCGCATATTTCGGTGAACATTGTAAGAGGTCTGTCAGACCGCGCCGCCACCATGCAGGAGTTAATCAACTCTGCATGGTTGGATGTAAGCTGCTCAAACCGCGCTGTTCTACAATGTGACATTGCCCATTTCTATAGACCGACATCCGGTAGGTAACCTTCAACAGTCATCTTGTTGACGCTATTTACATGCGGGCACTCAATCCCCATGTACGTCAGATGTGTCTCACATGCCACCTTATCAAATGTACATGCAGCATTCCAAAAATGTGGCGCCCACTTCATTAAATTGTAATACGACATTGCATTCATTTTCTAATGGTGGTAGCAGTGGACGTGGTTGGATTGGGGTACACCGTCTTAACCGCATTGATTATTTTCTGGTGTCGATCTGAAACAAAGGTTAAGCCATTTTGGTCCGATCTAATTGCGCTCAGTTTGTTTAAGAACCAAGTCCATTCTTGGATGTTCTCCTTTTCCACTAGTCCCCATGCAATGGGATAGCAGTGTTTGTGGCCATCAACCATTGTGCATACGACCAATTGCAGTGGTTCTTCTTCATTTGCGACATATCGATCACAACTACGGGTCGCATGTACCAAATCCCCTCAATTTGTGCGCCAATAGCAAGGAAAGAGTACATGAAAACATTATCTTTGTCCACTCCGGATATTGTCCCAGGGTTCAAGACCTCGCAAAGATACATGAACGCATGAAAATCTGCATAATTTTTAGCACGAGTACCTTGGATCATCGATTTGGCCTTTTGAAGTGCACACCAGGCAGCCCAGTACAAGAATTCTGTACCCAATTTTTTGGCGATCTCCTGTACATGGGAGATTTTGGGTGTTTTTTTATTCGCCCATCATTCCTTGCAATTTACGCGCGACAACCGTGGTAGTAATGTTATTGTGCTTCTCATCTATGCTACTTGCGGTACATTTGTGAATGGGGTTATGTTTCTTAACCTAATAGTTCACGGAATCTTTATGCTTGTACGCCCCAACCATCCACTTGCGTGACTCCTTTTCCAAGCAACGCAATATAATTAGCGTCTGGTCTCGCTTATAGACGTAAAGAGTCCATTTCTTTGCACCAGCAAACTTTCTGATATGGAGGGTCAGCGCATCAACGGTATACAAATGGCTCTTATGTATCTGTAGCCCGTCAGACATGTCCTTACCACTACTCCCACGACACCCTGAAGAGTCTACCGGAACAGTGCCAATGCAAAATTGTTCTGCTCTTTTGATTCACCAGTATCAACCATATCTTGGTCAGCAAAGTCTAATCTGGATATATGGATAAAGGGATTATACGACACGGTAACTTTGGTCGTAGAGGTTCTTCATATCACTGACATACCTTTTACTTGGGTAGCATTGATGTATTGCTAGATACCGCTCATTGTTTATAATTGTTACTGCCAACGTAATTAGAAAGCTACAGGTTCACACAGAAGAATGGATGAAGCTGAATTGAATGCTCATTAGTTGGACTAAAGAGCAAGTGTGGATGTCGGACTTGAATGTAAACTAATCTTAAGTGTTAGATTAAAGGGTAAGTCGAACTCTCTCATCCCAATAAATAACATTTAGTGTTGCTATGGTTAGTTTATGGTTTAAGCAATATTCATATCAGATATAGAATAACTAGGGTTTGAGAGGGGCCGTCCAAGTCCAGTCGATTTAGTAAGAAAAAATCGTTCGTCTTCTTCCAGCAGGCTAGCACAAGGTTACATGGATCGAAGTTCGCTCCGGTTCGCGGTACGCTAGGGTCACCGACCGGATCGCGGTACGCTAGGGGTAGGTTCTTCGGATGGCTTAGTTAAATCGAAATTCGCTTAGCCAATTCGCATAACGATTTTGATCGTTCTTATACACACACAATTTATTCTTAGTAGTTCTCTAACTACAATTTAACAATTTTTAAAAATATTTTAGTGTATTATTTTTAAAAGGA
Organism: Linanthus parryae; assembly: GCA_023055425.1. Classification (NCBI taxonomy): domain Eukaryota; kingdom Viridiplantae; phylum Streptophyta; class Magnoliopsida; order Ericales; family Polemoniaceae; genus Linanthus; species Linanthus parryae. The sequence continues at coordinate 4,468,972 of JALGPY010000015.1, forward strand.
ACCTACCATCGTGGTATGGCGGCATAAACCCCACTTATTATTAAATCAAGAAAAAGAAAAATGGGGGGACATCTGGCCTTACCCATTAGAACTAGTATTTCCATAATTGAGAACGAAATAAAATGCAAAATGAAAGGAAAATAAAACTCTTAAATGTCTGCTAGAAAACAAAAAATTAAGAAGCTACTAAACTTATGCTAGCCCCTTGCCTTTATCAAGGCCACCACTTCGTTTCATGAAAGTTGATATTTGAGATTGTTGAGATCTCGCTCGAGGCGCTGCTGACTTAGATGATTTTGCATGATGATTTGATGAAAGAGAAACATAGTGATCTTGGGTTGGCACGTCTTTTTCCACTTCCTGGGGATCCTCTCCGTCGTCATGTAAAGGCTTCCACCCCATTTCTTCGAATCTTACATGAGAATCATCAAAATCTTACATAACGATTTTGATCGTTCTTATACACACACAATTTATTCTTAGTAGTTCTCTAACTACAATTTAACAATTTTTAAGAATATTTTAGTGTATTATTTTTAAAAGGAACCTACCATCGTGGTAAGGCGGCATAAACCCCGCTTATTATTAAATCAAGAAAAAGAAAAATGAGGGGACATCTGGCCTAACCCATTAGAACTAGTAGTCCATAATTGAGAACGAAATAAAATGCAAAATGAAAGGAAAATAAAACTCTTAAATGTCTGCTAGAAAACCAAAAATTAAGAAGCTACTAAACTTATGCTAGCCCCTTGCCTTTATCAAGGCCACCACTTCGTTTCATGAAAGTTGATATTTGAGATTGTTGAGATCTCGCTCGAGGCGCTGCTGACTTAGATGATTTTGCATGATGATTTGATGAAAGAGAAACATAGTGATCTTGGGTTGGCACGTCTTTTTCCACTTCCTGGGGATCCTCTCCGTCGTCATGTAAAGGCTTCCACCCTATTTCTTCGAATCTTACATGAGAATCATCAATTTCTTTCTCCTGATGAAGTAGTTATTGGTTGAGCTAAATTTTTCCGTGCATTTTCTGCAAGTTGAGGAGTTTCTGATCCATAGGATCCCCACCATTCAATAGCATTCATAGTGGTTGCATCAGCAAGTGCAGCTGGGAGAGAAAATTGTCCCTTGCGCATATCAAAAGCTCCACATTGTTTGCGTAACAATGATGCATCATTTGGATCATCAAATGCAAGTGTCCCAAAAGCTTTTATGACCTCACGCATCACTTCTTTTTCCTCATTAGGCATTCTTCTTATGGTCCCTCCCAGAGCAGGAGGACTTACGTAAGTAGAATCATAATAGCGTGGAGATAAAGTAAACCCAAGGCAATGAATAGGAACATTCATATTTTCCCACCGAGAAAGAATGGTGTCTTCAATTGAAGCGTATGAATCAGCATATTTATTATTTTTCATGACATCCCTGATCTCTCCAAGCATATCATCCATCCCCTCATAAATTTCGCACATTATAGGACCATATTTGTTACAAAAGCGAATTAACTTATATATGGGTTTCACATTCTCCAAAATAACACAAACTTCTTCCCAAAAATAATCACTCATTATATGGTACGCTATGACAACACCATTTTCCCTTGATTTATGGTCCAAAATTTTCAACAAATCTTTCCATGATTGCAAAACCATTGTAGTAACTAAGACCTCTTTCACATCAACAAGTCGCTTCAACATTATGTAATGAGAAGCAAAACGAGTTTTTGCAACTTTCAGTAGTTCCAATTTCGATTTTGTCCTAAAAAGTGTCAATGCATGATTGTGGTTTAGAAAAAAATTCACAATATGCTTCCCCGTCAAATAGGTATCTCTAAACCAATCAAAGTCACGAGCCAGATCTTTGAAGATACGGTTAAGAGTATGGACAACACATGGAGACAAAAAAATATGGGGATGTACCTCTTGTACGATTCTTCCAGCAGCTTTACAGTTTGATGCATTATCAGTAACCACCTGAACCATATTCTGAGGGCCCACATCATCAATCGCTTGTAGAAATAATTTCGCTGTATATTCCCCTGTTTTTTCAACCCCTGCACAATCCACGGCATGAAGAAACACAGCACCGCTACTATTTGCGCCCAAAATATTAATGAGTGGATTTTTTCTTTTCATTAGACCATCGATCTGAAATAAATGATACCCCATTTGTATACCAAGTTTCCTTCACCGGAAGCAATTGTTTCTCCACACTTGTTATCACCCCATCCAAAAGAGTGGTACATGATTTTTCAAAAGATGGTGGTTTATAACCTTTTGGTGCATTGTTTACTGCTTTCAGCATATGAAAAAATTCAGGATTGCGGAGAACATTAAATAAAATTCCGCATGCACACAATGCGACAACAACTTCATCAACAGCATGCCTATCTATCATAGCAAACGACTCCTCCAAAGTTTCTTTTGACTCAAAACATTTGGACGTGTGAGTTTAGAATTTTTTAGGGAAGAAGAAACTCCTTCCCTTTCTGCACTTTGTACCCTATTACGAAGTTTCTGCAGTTCTTAGTTATTTTTAAGCATAGCGGGACACCTTTTAATATCAGCATTTTTCGAGGAGGTGCACCAAAAAATGATAATGAATTCTAGTATAAGAACTCGAAAAAGAACCCTTACAGTTCTTACATGCCCACCTTTTGGCGCCTCCTGGATTTTTGCCATTTGGTTCGCCTAGTAGAAGAACTTCGGTGAGCAGCGGCTTGGATTTTGGATCATTTTTTTTTCTCGTTGGCAGCATGGGTTTACTGAGTACTAGCTCTTTCACTGATTTTAATTTCTTCAACTTTGTCATCGTCACTGACAACATGGTCTTCATACTCGTACATCATCACATCTTCATCGTCACTCAGTTGATACTCTTCAACACATTTTCCTTTTTGGAATATCATGTTGATGTAATGTATAGAAAGAAGGAAATATGATAAAATTGAGTGATGGAACAATGCTCAAAAGAAAACAAATTTTCAAGAGAAGAAAGTGGCATTTTTTTTTGAGGTGAAACAAATAGTCCAACGGGCAGTATGGAATTAAAACATCAAATATCATAATGTTATTTATTTTGTAGGCTATGTATTATCTTTTAGTACCAACTGTTTGCTATAAACTTAGAACAAAAGAAGAGAGACAGTGTATGGAGGAATGTCAAAAGTTGTATTATTCTCTACCAAAACACTCTTTATATAGAGTGTGAAAGTCAATCATAATCCTCTAAATATGGTATTACAATATTTGGGAATATTCATCATATCAATTAATATTATTTCATAACACTCCCCCTTGAATATTCACTACTAGTCTGCCTCGTTAAAATCTTGTGGTGTAAAATCCAATGAGAAAAACCGCAACTAAGGAAAAAGAGTACAGACGCTAAAACTACATATCCCCCTCATAATGAGATACATTAACGTAGAAGATCTTTTAGTTGACGCATCCCACATTTTTGAACATGTAACTTCAATGTTGATGCTGGTAATGCTTTTGTGAACAAGTCTGCTGGATATTCACTTGAGCGCACTTGCTGGATGGAAACAACTCCCTTCTTTTGAAGCTCATGAGTATAGAAGAACTTGGAGATATGTGTTTAGTTCGATCACCTTTGATGAAGCCTTCGTTGAGTTGGGTAATGCATGCCGCATTATCTTCATATAACACTGTTGGGCTGCCAATTTTGAATTTCAATCCACGAGACCCTTTGACTAGGGCTGTAAACGAACCAAGCCGTTCGTGAAAAACTCGCGTTCGGTTCGGTAAAAGTTTGTTCGTGTTTGATTCGACTTACTAATCAAACAAACTCAAACATGAAAATGTGTTCGTTTGCTAAACGAGCCGAACACGAGCCGAGCAAGAAGCTCGTTTGTTAATGTTCGCGAACAAATTATAATAGTAGAAATATATATATATATATATTATAGTTAAAAATAATTAAATTATGTTTTCTTCTTTATGACTATTTTTTTTTAAATCAGCTTCATAGATGTTTGGTTTTTTAGAACTCCTTAACAGATGTCTGATTTCTTAATTAGGATTCAAAAGGTAATTTTTTAATTCATAATACCATGATTGTTTACTATATAAGATTAAAATAGGATGATTTGAATTTATCATTAGCACAAAGAAAGCATTATGTTATTTTTATCAAAATTTAATCAATTTATCTTAAGTAATAGCACATGGTATTTATTGTAAATAAAAAACACATGGTATTTGAATTCATGGATTATATATTATATATTATCATATCTATCTAAGAGAAATACAAGTTCGTCGAGCCGAACTCGAGCCCGTAAACGAGCCAGTTAAACGAGCCACGAGCCGAACAACGAACAACTAGAGCCCTAAACGAGCCGAACTCAAACAAGGTTTCAATGTTCGACTCGAGTTCGCGTTCGACTCCTTTAGCAGCCAAGTTAAACGAGCCAAACTCAAACAAGCGATATTCGGTTCGGTTCGGCTCGTTTGCAGCCCTACCTTTGACATGTTGAACTAATGATTTTAGCCACACGCATTCTCTACTGACTTCATGGATGGCTAGAATCTCTGAGTGGTTTGACGATGTTGCTACCAATGTTTGCTTCATCGATCTCCATGATATTGCAATTCCTCCATAAGTGAAAATATACCCTGTTTGTGATCTTTCTCTATGTGGGTCAGAAAAGAATCCAACATCAGCATATCCAATGAGGGAGGAATTTGATCCACGAGGATAGAAAAGACCCAAGTATGTAGTGCCACGTAGATATCGCATGATGTGTTTGACACCGTTCCAATGCCTGCGAGTAGGGTTAGTACTGTACCTAGCCAAAAGTTTGACAGAAAATGCAATATCTAGCCTTGTTCAATTTCCCAAAAACATCAACTCACCAATTGCACTAAGGTATGGCACTTCAGGGTCAACAGATTCATCATCACTGTCTTGAGGACCAAAAGGATCTTTATTTACATAAAGCGAGGGTGGTTAGTGGATGTGATTTGTCCATACAAAATCTTTTAAGGACTTTTTCTGTATAAGTTGATTGATAAAGTAAAATTCCTTCACGAAAGTGTTCAATTTGTAGACCGAGGAAAAATCTCGTCTTTCCCAAATCCTTCATCTCAAATTCCTTTTTCAAGTAAGTTGCAGTTTGGGTAATCTCTTTATGAGTTCCCACAATATTCAAGTCATCCACGTATACTGCCACTATTACAAATCCATTTGTGGACTTCTTTGTGAAGATGCAAGGACAAATTGGATTGTTAACAAACCCTTCTTTTAATAGTTATCCGCTCAAGCGATTGTACCACATTCGTCCCGGCTGTTTTAGTCCATATAAGGATCTTGGAGCTTAATAGAATAAGCGGTACGTGGTTTGTTTGTTTCTGGCACTTTCTGTCCTTTAGGGACTTTCATATTTATGTCACTAGGGAACCATATAGATATGTTGTAACAACATCCATCAAATGCATATCTAGACTTTCCGATGCTGCAAACTTATTATGAATCGGAAAGTAATTGAATCCATCACAGAGGAATGTATTTCTTCATAATCAACGCCTCGTCTTTGCGAGAAACATTGAGCTACAAGTCAAGCTTTGTATCTTGTAATCTCGTTTTTCTCATTTTATTTTCGCACAAAAACCCATTTGAATCCAATGAGTTTTACGTCATTAGGTGTTTGAACTATTGGTCCAAACACTTTACGTTTTTTTAGTGAATTCAATTCAGCCTGTATAGCCTCTTTCCACTTTGGCCAATCATCACGACGTCGACATTCTTCAACTGACCATGATTCGTGATCGTCATCACTTATATGTAGTGCAACGTTAAAGACAAAGGTGTCATCAATGACAACATTATTTCGATCCAATAATTTTCCGAAATAAATATAATTGATCGAGATCTCTTGATTTTCTGGTACCATATCGCCCTCTCCAGGGGCTGAATTTAGATCGATCATTCTGGGGAGGATCACCAATTTTAATGGGATTATCAATTGTCTTTGTGGAATCTTTAGGATACAACACAGTTGCCTGATTTGTCTTCCTTTTTCTAGGAACCAATCTTTTAAGCCAACAGGTCTGCCACGCTTTTGGCGTGCACTAGATTCATTTGCTTGTATGCTCGAATTTTGTCCTACAGGGACATCAATCCGGGCTGGAAAATTAGCAGCCGGTATATGCAATTTTATAACTTTGCTTGTATCAACGAATGCATCAGACATTTCGTTAGCTATGCTTTGAAATTTAAGGATTCTCTGAACTTCGAAATCACACTGGCTAGTACGAAGATCCAAGTGTGTTATCAAAAGAGAATTCCAAGAAATTAATTGTCGAGCTTTAGGCTGCGACTTGTCTCCCCCTAATTTCGGGAAGATCGATTCGTCAAAGTGACAATCTGCAAAGCAAGCTTGGAATAAATCCCCAGTTAAGGGTTCAAAATATCTAATAATATATGGAGAATCAAACCCAACATAAATACTCAGTCTACGTTGGGGACCCATCTTGTTACGTTGTGGGGGTGTAATAGGAACATGCACAGTGCACCCGAAAAAACATGTAAATGATATATATTTGGAGGTTGTCCAAGCACAAGTTATTGGGGAGAATATTTAAGATCGTAGTGGGGCGTAAACGTATTAATGCAGCGGCATGTAAAACAGCATGTCCCCAAGCAGAAATGGGTAAATTAGTTTTCATCAACAATGGCTTAGCAATTAATTGAATTCTTTTGATGAAAGATTCTGCTAAACCATTTTGAGCGTGTACATGCGCGATTGGGTGCTCAACATGTATCCCGACTGACATGCAATAAACATCAATGATTGCGATGTAAATTCGCCAGCATTGTCAAGACGTGTAGATTCTATGGGATGATCATGGAAATGTGCTCTAAGCCTTATAATAATTCCTAAAAGGCGAGCAAATGTCATGTATCGAGAAGATAATAGGCATACATGCGACCATCTTGTAGAGAAATTGAGTACTACCATGAAGTAGTAAAAGGGACCACTAGGAGGATTGATTGGTCCACAAATATCTCCTTGAACGCGTTCCAAGAACTTAGGAGATTCAATACTAACTTTCATGGGTGATGTTCTAGCAATGTATTTTCCTTGAGAACAAGCGGTGTATGGATATTCTTTTAGAAAAAGACTATTTTTATCGTTTAGTGGATACCCGCTTGAGTTCTCAATGATTCTTCGAATCATAATTGCGCTAGGTTGCCCAAGCCTATTATGCCAAAGCATAAAAGTTGTGGGGTCTTTTTGTTTTACAGAGACATTTACTTCAACTACTTGGATAATTGTATGATACAATCCAGATGATAAAGCAGGAAATTTTTCTAATAGATACTTTTTGCCTGAAACTGTGGATGTAATGCACATGTACTCCGCATCATTCTCATTAAGAGTTTCATTGTGGTACCCATTTCGACGGATATCTTTAAAACTCAGCAAATTTCTGCTAGATTTGCTAGAATATAATGTCTCTTCGACATAGAATATTGTTCCACCGGGCAATATGAAAGAGGCTTTACCAGAGCCTTCAATTAAACTGGATGTACCAGAAATTGTGTGCACACATGCTTGATTAGGGGAAATATGCGAAAAATATTTCTTATGGCGCAAAATTGTGTGAGTTGTTACACTGTCCACCAACCATGTGTCTTCACAAGTCATCATAGAAAATATTTGATAAGTAAAAGAAACTTCTCATATAAAACTCTCAATCCTACTAAAACGAAATAATAATGTCTGAAGTTCGTATCAAAGAACATTATAATAACTCCTAAGCTGGAAGCAAAAAGAAAAAATTAAAATGACTTAAGCATATCTAAATGAATTGTCTAAACAAAATCAGTCTCTCCAAATGGGCCATCGACTTGAGGATCAGGAGCAAAGAAGTCATCAACATTAAAACATTTGAGATCCATTGGCTGCTCATACTCAACATGGTTTGATTCATTAAATGCAGCGCTCCCGTTACTGGATGCTTGATAGAGATCAACCAAGTGTCGTGGTGTACAACAAACATGATCCCAATGGCCATCAATTCCACATTTTTTACATTTTTTCCCTGTTTGGGATGTGCTTTTCCAGCATTTGCTTGTGAATTCTGATGTCTCCCACCATTATTTCTCTTCCTACTCTGTGGTGGTGCTCCTCTATTGTTGATATATGAGGGCATCTGTTGTGGAGGCTCACGGTACCAAACATTGCTCTTACCATGGCCGCGTCCACGACGGAGACCATGTCTACGACCACGTCCACGACCACGTGGGTTATTTTGACCACGTAAAATAGTTGCATTCGCTTCAGGGAATGCATTGTTACTTACTGCATACAGAGGGGTCGAGCCAGTCGGACGTTGTTCATGATTTTTCTTTAATATGGCATTGTTTCTTTCCGCAACCAAAAACAAGTAATCAATTCAGAATATTTTTTGAATCATTTTTCTCGATACTGCTGTTGCATGAAAATATTCGAGCAATGGAAGGTAGATAATGTCTTTTCCAATAATTGCTCATAAGTGACGTTCTCGCCACAAAGTTTTAGCAGGGATGTAATTTTGAAGAGCGCGGAGTTATAACTATTTACCGTATTGTAATCCTGAAACATCAGGTGTATCCAATCATAACAAGCCTGGGGGAGTAAGACAGACTTCAAGTGCTCATAGCGCTCTTTTAAATTGTTCCATAAGATGAGGGGGTCCTTAATAGTAAGGTACTCATTTTTTATATCCTCATCTATATGGCGGTACAAAAATATCAACGCATCGGCGACCTTTTCGGACGCGTTATTGCCTTCTTTTATAGTTTGACCAAGACCTTTTGAGTCTAGGTGCACTCCAGCATCAAGAGTCCACGTCAAGTAATTTTTTCCAGTTATATGAAGTCCAGTGAACTCAAGCTTCGCGATGTTTGACATTGTGGATCTAAAAATAATAAGAAGAAAATTAAAACTAAGAATTGGTACAATAATAAGTAATTGACAAAATAAATAGGCAATAAACTGTAATTAAAAGGCATGTCGGTGCATTTTTTGATTTGCTGCCAGAGGTTCGATTCATATATTCAACAACGGTCTTTTTTTTTCTTTAAACAGTTAATAAAAACTTTGAATTGATTCAACATACAAACGTACCCCAAGTGGTTCGGTGGTAAAGTAGCGCTGCTGCTGTGCTTATGGTCAGGAGTTCAATACTCACTGCTGAAATCTTTGCCTCTTTTTTTTCTTATAAACTAGACATCTATAAGTAATAAAGATATATAAAGTTCTAACAATGTGCTGCATGGCACAGTCGGTCACCACACAGTTTGAGGCAAACCCACGTTCTGACGTCCTGGGTTCGAATATGCTATTGAGCAGCTTCCTTTTTCTCGACTGGAAACTAAACTTTAAATTAAATAAAATATTTACAAGTAAAGTAATTAAGCGGTGGACCAGATGGTCCCTTGCAAATGTATTAGGCCATCCTAGCAGCCGTTGTTGCATGGGTTCGAACCTGCTTTGGAGCAGGGGTTTTTTATCCGAATATTGCTAGTAAACGGTATTTTTGGTCACTTTCTAGATCTAATTGTAGATCGAGGTCTAGGGTTGAGTATTTTTTTTTCATAAACCCGTAGCATAGACCAATTTTTTTTATTCTTTCGATATAAATAAGAAATCGTAAACAAAATAACGATATGAAGTATACGATGTGCTGTTGATTTGAATCAACTTTGAATGAAGCAAGACATAATACAATCAAAATCGAAAATTAAGTTTTTCGTTTGATTATCTTCTTCTTCACAATTTTATAATAAAATAAGAAAATAATTTGTACCTTTGTCTATTGATCTTCTCTTCCGGTAGAGCGAAAGTGCTAATAACGTGTTATAAACTTAGAACAAAAGAAGAGAGAAAGTGTATGGAGGAATATCAAAAAAATGTATTATTCTCTATCAAAACACTTTTTATATAGAGTGTGGGAGTCAATCATAATCCTCTAAATATGGTATTACAATATTAGGGAATATTCATCATATCAATTAATATTATTTCATAACACTGTTAATATTTTGTGATTCCTTTGCTAAAAGATCTTAAAGAGATCTTATCTTTACCATTATGAGTTCAAATTTATTTTTGTCACAGTTCAAAATTTCTCAAAATAATCGTATCTTATCTTTAAAGATCTGATTGTTACTATAATTTCAATTTTCAATTTAATTTTTTTTATGTGGTAAACGACATTTATCAGATTTCTCTCAAAAGAAATATTTTTTTATACTATTTTGATAAGTTAACATTTCTTTTGCAAATTTCACCCAACTAGAAAAGTTTCTTTTTATGATCTCAATAATAAAATTATTAATATAAGGATCAAACAATATTTTTCAATTTTTCCAACGTCTGAACTTTGAAATTAACTGAAGTCCCACGTTTTCAAAAAGAAAAACAAAAAAAAAACTTAAAAGAGTAACAGACCCACTAATCCTAAAATTGCTCCACTAATAGGGTAAAAAGTCAACGTTATTCTCGTACAATCCGCAAGAAAAGAAAATCAAATAGTGGTCAACAAAGAGTCTGTTACGCTTTTCCCTCCTTCCTCGGGTTTGCTTCTTCCTCTCGGATCGTCGTTCTGCTTCTTACTCAGCGGCGTTACGTTGATGTCGTCTTCAAAGATCGAACCGATGACGGATTTCTCTTCACTGTGGGCTGTAAGTTCATATTTATTTTGCGATTGATTCATGTGTGTTCGGTACTCTCTATTATGTATCTGCTCTCTCTCTCCCTCTCTTTATTTCTTCAGATTGTCGGAAATACCGATCTAGATCGCGAACGACCCACGAACGGGATTTGGCAATTTAGATCGGGAATCGGTACCTGTTTTGCGATTTTGGGTAACCTGGGGCAAGCAACAGCGAAGAGGGAGTCCAATGCAAATCCGTTCGTGTGGATGCCGTATAGGTGTACTTTTTAGCGTTAGTGATCGTCACTAGTTTGTGGGACTGAGGTAAACCTCTAATCATCAGATTATGCTCATTCACATTGGTGTTTAGTGGGTTCTAGGCAAAAAAAATTGTTATATTTTATGCGTTTAATTGTTCAAAACGCAAAACTTGAGGCTCCACCTCAATAAGAACGACTAACAATTCTTCGTGTGATTCAAATTTTTCATGTGGTAACACCACTTCAAATTTATGAGCCAAGTCCACTATGACCAACTCGGAGTCTTAATGACCCTATAGGGCCTGCAATATCAATGGGAATTCTTGATCTGCCCATGACCATCTTGAGCATTGTTCTTTAAAACTTCATTCCAGGAGAGTAACTTTTGAAATGAACTACGCAACACGACCCGCAAGTCTGATTCGTTGTCTTCGATTCCTAAGATTTCTGCAATCCTCTTTTCAAACTTTCTAGCCTTGTAATTCTTCTGGTTCGAACCTTCGGAAAATTCGTAGTGGATGGAAGGGGTGTCGTGCAACTCCATCTGCAAATGAGCTACATGACTTGTAGCCTCCCGCTCAAGTCTACAAATGTGTTTAGTGACTTGCAGCATTTGCTCAGGTCCGTTAAACCTTCTACAGTATAGTCAACAACCCCCATGTGCTTGGCTCACACTAGCCTCTGCAATCTCATCAGCTTTGTCCTTCAATGAAAACTCTTCCATGAATGTTGGCATACTCCTCGCTTTAAGCTTCATGTGACAAACATTATGATCATGGGAATCCAGGACTACTCTGGTTGCTACTCTCACAACTACCTTCCATCCCTGCAAATAGTTCAAGCTCAAACTTGACATGAAAGACCATAATCCTCACTCTCTCGCATAACCTGGAGTGACATACGAGATCGCGGAGGATTAGAGTCACCTTCTTTCTTCGTTTAACCTTCAATTCCTTATGATTCCTCCATGATTCTATCTCATCATATATAATCGTTTGAAATCTTCACATTATGGTTGTACGGGTGAGTTTGGAGTGCCTAAAAACTTGAGAAGCACCTCTGAGATCACTGCAAATTGCTTCCGGTACACTGCCGAATATTTCAAACAAAATTTTGATTTCCAATAAGGGTTGCGTTCAGTGAAGATTATGTGAAATCGAACTGTAACATATGGGTTCAAAACGTCTAAGAAACGCATTTTAGGCTTAAGAATCGCCTAAATCGGACTCTTGGATGCCGATATATGACGCAAACAAATTATGGCCATCGATTATAGGATTTCACGGGAATAGTGTTTAGGCTGCACCAATTCAAGATCAGGGCTGCCTTCAACTTAGCATCACGTGGTAATATATCTCCTAACTTGGTCGGCCACTCAAGAAGCAATAAGAAGAGAAACATAAAATAAAGTACCAATAACAGAAAGTCGATGCATACCTTTGGTTCCTTCTTCTATGCTTCGTGGCCACTAAGTTCTCGCCTATGCATGATCTTATCCTCAGATCTAACTAAAGCTCTGATACCACTTGTTTTGCGCAATTGAAGCATTTTTTTTCGATTCAACAAGTAAAATAATGTGGACACATAGTTTACGTGGTTCGGCAAGTTGCCTACTTCCATGGTGCAACAAGCACTATCTTGTATGCACTCCGTGAGAAAGGGAGTACATCTGTGTACCCTCATCTACTCTATAAATTCGATATCAATGCAATACATGAATTCTCTATTAGCCGAAACTAACCATACCGAACCATACCCATGGACGAACCCCCAATGGGGTGGTTCGGCCTCTCATTCTCTCTGAATATGTGCGAATAATCTTTTGTGGTACTCTATGGCACATAAATCTGTAAGAGCATGCACATATTTATTGGTGTAGAGTCCTCATCATACTAAGGCAGAGATATCTCGAATATATCTTTAAGGAACAAATCCACCAATCTGAAGAGAGTCCAATCGTTGACCAATTTTTCATGATTTATATTCATGCTTGAATCTTGTAGCAAACGTTGTCCACGTTCATTGCTTCATCTTCAAGTGAGATTCTCCTAGCATAACTTGATGAAATCTTCACTACATCCTGATCAAATCTCCATGCTTGGTCCCTAAGCTAGATATTCTAGCAAATCTTTAGCTAATCAATGAAAAATATAATCGGATTTAGCATACATGAGGAGGTGATAAAGTCAAACAGCCCAACCTAAGAGTTGGCTATAACATTACACCGAACCCTAATGGGGCGGCCTTGCCATCAATAATGACCAAAAATCATTTCAGTTTTACGCCAATAACTAAGGAGACCATATTTCTACTGAGGTGCTTGATATAGATGTACGGATAAAATAAGGTACGTGTACATTTAATGTTATTTAACTTTGAAATGGCTTATGATAGAGTGCCCATAAAGCTATTGTGGAAAGTTGGGAGAAAGGGATACGTATTCAACATGTTGAGGTGATAATTGACGTACGTTGGAGCAGTTAGTACGTGAGGATAGTTGGAGATATTATGAGAAACGAGAGAACCCTATAAAAATAGTATCAAATAGTTTTACACCAAGTTCTCTGTGAGTCTGTATATGTTCACGTTGGTGGTGGATGACGTTACTAATCATGTGGTGTATGTTATTTTCAAACACCCTCATGAACTTCTCTGTCGTCAGTATCGACCAATACTCGATATGTATTGTATGATACAATACAACTTAGCGCCCTTACGTATTGTTCCTTGTATCGCTAATGAAAGTGTATCGAACTTTATCGACCGATATTATACGTGTAGCGTATTGAAAGATATGTTTCATGCTTGACTATTAACACTTATATAGTGTGATCAAACTATTACCCGATCAACATGTATTTGTATCTAAGACAAATAAGATAGTATATGCCAGATGCAACTAACTAGAAAGGTCGACATAGAAGGGAGTATCTATCATTACGGTATGATGCGCAACATGAACAATCCTATATGTATTGGACTTAGACAACTATGGAAAAATGAGTTTGGATATACACCATATAGCCGATGTAGACGACCATGGTTAAGCTCGGAAAAAGGCTTGTCGTTGTATTTTGGTATTTTCTCTGTACGTCTTAGCTCTATTAAGTATTTTAGGACCACTGTTAAGGTATTGGAATGTTCTTGTTCTTCATTAGATAGTTTCCCTACAGGTCCCCTTTTATTTCTTTTGAGATTATCTTGCACTTTGTATGTGTGCTATGGCAGGTATAAGGTGGATTCTAAATCTCGTGGTGCAACAAGGCCTTAATGGTAGAGGTAGTGACATCTTCAAAGTCTGTTCATTTTCATTTTTAAGATATATGTAACTCATGTTTACTTTCTTCATTCGTTCTTTGTTGTTTTATTTGAGAGGCTTCTGTTTATACTCCATTTCATGGGGGTGAGCTCCCTTGCGTTTCATTACCACTGGTTTATGTTTCCTTGAGTTTACTTTTAATGTTTTAACAATCAAAACTTGATTGGGTTACCCTTTTAGATTGGTTGGGATACTTGCATGGACTTAGCTCTTCCTAGAAAGCACGTACACTGGTTGCCCTCTGGCTACAAACATGAACGACATGGATACTTGCATGATACTTGCACTAAATTCAGCAATACATATGTCAGGTCAGCTTTTTGTCCTATGGAAAACAAGGGTTGCGAATGGACCTGGTCCGAGCTTTTTCATGAGTTCCATCCATGGCATATCTCTTTTAGGAAGTCTAATGTGATGATTTACGCATGTCAGCCTTACACAAAAGGGTCTCATAATGAGTGATTCAAACTGATACTACTAAACTTAAACAAAAAGTTAACAAGTAGTTGGTTACACAATCAAATGACCTCATTTTAAGTAACAATAGAATTTTCCCTTGCAACTATAGATGTCGAATTTGTAAAAAAGGTTCCTTCCTTCTAACATCCACACCTCTAGTAGTTGGAGCTCTGACCTCACCGTTTATAGGACGAATGGTATCACATTACATTACAATACCATGTCGATAACGAATATATGGCTAAATTAAACATCAAAGCTACTTCTTTACTGTAGGTTCCAAGTTCTGCAGGTGTACATTTGCTAGAAGAAAAGTTTACAGAAGTTGACAGCATCTTAGAGCTCTTCATTGTCGCCGCCAGTTTTTCGGAGCAAGATGTAATGGTCATTTCTCAACAGTTGCCTAGCAGTCGTGCCCTACAATAATGTGACAAAAAAACGTATATAAATAGTTAAAAGTTTCAGAGATTGATAAATGTAAATCTATTAAATATCGACCAAGTGCAGTGCATCACTTACGTTTGCGACATGATTGACCCAAAGGTTTTTTCCTCAGCTGATCTAGATTTCCCTCCAACCCCCTGGTAACGATAGAGTCGTTAAGCGTGTGTGATCATGTTGGGTACTTAGAGATACAAAAGAGAAGTATAACTCAAATATAGAACACTTAACTAATTACACATCAAAGAGAGAGCACTGGTTAAATTACCATATCCGCTTTTAATGACCTTGACCTTGTCCATCAACTCTTTCAACCGCTTCAGATCCAAATTTAGCTCACCAACTGCCCCAAAAGTCTTAGAGTCGGGAGCTAGCTCGCGCATCTACAATTGTTGGATACATGAGCACAGGATATTTCACTTGACATTACAGATGACGATTATATGATAAACATAGCTATTCGTGTATGCAAAACTCACCTTTTCCATCACCTCACAAGTGCTCGAAGCAATAATACCAATGTATCTCCCTCAAGTCCCATGCTAGAGTGCCAGCTTTTCTGGGCAGTACTAACATCAATACTCGCTGCAAAAATAAACAAAAAGGAACGTACAAGAACTCCGTAAATAAAATAAACATAATATATGTAATGAAGTAAATACCAAAGACATACCACATGTAATGACACAGGAGCACTCACTGTCATCTTCAGTGCTGGAGGAGGGTTGAGCAGCAGAATTCCTAGGAGTCAACCGTGATGAGGTCCTCCTAACAACATCATTTCCCTTTGATCCCATGATACTGTTTCTGAATATACAGTATCCATCCAATGTTAATAGATGACCAAACTATATTACAGATATATCGAACTATATGGAAAAATATATACATTTATAGATGTGGTTGACACGTTCCAACTGCAAGTGTACAGTTGTCGGTGTGGTGATAAAATTCCGGAAATCCGGGTTGTCGAACCCTAGAGACTTCTTTGTAAATTAGTTAATAATTCAAATCCTTATGTGGGTCAAGCGCAGTTGCTGTTTTTATTAATTCAACTAAATTAAAGAAAATACGAATCTCAATTAATCGATTGATTTGATTCACGATTAATAAAGACAAATTGATTTGGGTTTTTCTCAAAGTTTTACGAAGTCAGGATATCTCTAGGGTCTCTAGGTATGTTACACGATGTTGGATTTATGTTCTACTAACACGATGATTATTTATCTAGCTAAACGAACACACTTATGTTGAAGATGTCTCAACCAACACCTATATTCAAACTATCAAAGCCGATTTCTCTAGTCAAGTCAAGTTTAAATACGCGTTATGATCATTAGTCTACTCTTTGTTCTTAGCTAACTAGCAAGATTTCTCAACCCTAGATACGGCTAGTGCGTGTTTCAGAATTCTGGGCAATAAACGTAGATGTCTCTATCGTTCACGACCTAACTCAATCGTATCCATACGTCTACTAATGGAAAAGATGAATTAAATGCATAAAACACACATAGCTAAACAATATATCATCAATTAAGCTCTAAAGCATGAAAGCAAATTCATAAATCGTCAACAAAGTGATCCAAACCTAAATCCCTACGAGATACCCTGATAAAAGAGTTTAGCTTCTCCAAAACATGATCACAAAACAAAATTTCATGATCAAGATAGCTAAACTAGAGTAGAAATAGAGTTTAAGAAGCCAAATGAATGATCCAAAAGCTCTACGCAAGTTCTCCAAGCTCCAAACAAGTTACAAATAATTACAAAATAACCCCAAGTTCTTTCCACAAAACTGTTGCTGACGGACAGGTCATGCGACCTGATGAACTAGGTCGTGCGACCTGTCCAGCACTTAGAAATATTTTCAGCTTTTCTTCAACAGGTCGTGAGACCTCTGCAAACAGGTCGTGCGACCTGTTTCTCAATTTTTATGAATCTTCCCTTTTGCTATCAGGTCATGCGACCTGTTACGGAGGTCGTGCGACCTCTTTCCAAATCCTGCAGCTTCTGTCTTCTTAGCCACCAGGTCGTGCGACCTGTGACAGAGGTCCTGCGACCTCTTTCCTTGGCCAAAATCTTTCAGCTTTTTTCCTCCGACTTTCTCCGTGCCATAACTTTCTCGTCCGACTTCCGTTTAGCTCTGTGACCCGCCGTTGGAAAGCTCTTCGAGTCTACTTTCAATTGCCACGGGTCTCACCTCCATATTCATAGTAAAATGCAAGATATCCTCAAAACATCCTTAATTTGCTCTAAAAAAATCCTGAAAAAGCAACTATGCTCTTTGAAAAGCAAACAAGGACCCGGATTTTGATCCTGAACTCCGAAGAATGAGATTTTTGCACCTTTGGATTCCTTTTGCGACGTAGAATTCTACCATGTAGAGAAATCTCCGTTTCCGGACCATTTTCTCGTTTTCTCTATTATTGCCCAAACTTGGCGAAAACATCCAAAACGCCTGTTTCTTCTTTTCCGAAGCTCGTTTCTTCTATCCCTTGACTCCTGCATACGTAATCCCTGTCAAACAACAACACGAACACTACTGCGAAGATCTAATGTGATAAATTATCAAAGCATACTCAAAACCATTAAAAAACGCCCAGATTGTACTTTAAGTCTCAAAAACATCCAAAAGTGCATTTTCTTCATATTTTGGCTCAAATCTCGTCACTTTGCACCGAAACGCACACAAATAACAATGTGAAACGTACGTAGGATAACTCTTATTAAGGAGTTATCAAATACCCCCACACTTGCCATTTGCTCGTCCCGAGCAAAGTCTCATCTACTGCATCTAACTGTATAATAGTCAAACAAACTCAGACGACTCTAACATGACTGAAGACGCAAACAATGCGGCAAGATGATGCAAATGCAGTTCTAGACTCGATCTTAGAACATAAAACACAAATTACTTTCTTTTTGGGATATCAGGCAATCTCAAAACGCATAGACCGGTGCTCATGGATGATGAAAAAGTTAGGCAAGAGGTGTGAATCACAACTAAATTCGACAACAAGTGATTCCCCATAGTTAGTATAGAAAGCTTAACTTTACTATAAAAGAACAACCTACCTCTTCATGTGTGCTGATAAAAATTAGAGGCTAACCAAGGCTAAGCCACATTCATAGTCCGAGTTCCTATTCCGCTAATGGTCAAATATGATGAGGCTTAGGGACAAAAAGAATATAACTTGTATGAAGCAAAAAATCCTAAAGCGTCACATAAGCTCACCAAACCCCATAACGCACACACCCTCACCTTGATGATAGGAATCCACAACCCGAATCTCACCGACTCCGGCCCTCAATCCCCTCAAACCCCTGTACCATGTCAATCCCGTGGCCATCAAAGCGAATGCTATGCAAAAAATCATCTTTGTCTTCAGCTTGGAACTAGGAACTTTCACCACTTGTTTTCCAATAAGCACACTTATATTTCTTATTTCTTCTCCTTTTTTTTCTCTATTTTTTTTTCTATTTTTCCTTTTTTTCTTTTTTTCTTTCTTTAAATTAAATATCAATACAATCAAATAAATATGAGTGGTCCTCCTTCAAAAATCAAGCAGTATAATAATGTCAGGGAAAGGAAATAAACAAATCCATGAATGTATATAACAATAATAATACATATCCCCCTAACTCCATGAAGCGTGATGCCACAAACCGTCAAAGTCAAAGCGTGTATGGGGGTGGAGTCGTCAATGCACAATCTCTATGTCCGTAGTCAAATGTCGACACCCCCACACTAGAGTGTAGTCACGTCCCCCTCTCAAGTAGTCAGATACGATATATCACGTGCCTAATTTAACCGAACCTCCTACACCAAGATGATAAAAATCCGGTACCTAGCACGTTCCACCAATTGAATACAACCACCCCATTTCGTGAGATTAGACGTCACGCACTCAGGCTCTCCACTACCGTGTATAGTGGTGTAATGACATGGAACACCGCCACACCGTAGTGTGCAAGCCAACTCACTCACCCTCGTATTTCCTCAAGGATATCTAATGAAGCACATGCGAACAATAGGACTCACATAAATGTGAAATCAAGCACTCCCTCATTGAACCCCCTCAACTACTACTCCCTTGTGACGCTCTAGAAAGGTAATTCTAAACGATATATGATGATAGCTAAGAATTGTCTTCATATGTCAAGAGGCTAACAATGAATCCAAGGATCAATTAAGGTTTACTAGTGGTCCTACAAGGTAAGATCTAAAAGCAGTGAGTGCTCTAATACACATCCTCGCACAACTGTTCTGTGTGCCACTACGAGGCTGGCTGGCGACTATCTAAGGCGGACAACATGAACGTTCGGCTTGTTTAGCAAACACCAAGATCAACTCTTGTAGGAGAAAAACAGCACACACTTTAGTTTTTAAAATTTAATTTAAGTTTAAAAATAGGTAGGCATTCCCGTAATAAGATTCTCTCTATACTTACTAGGGGGAACTAAAATTGAACATTCTCGGTCAAAATTCACACCCTATGCCTAAAGTTTGCACATCTCACTAAATCAACCGAGTCTATACTTCTTTCAATTGCCTTTTCTCAACTTCTATTTTTTATGGATTTCCTCTTTTTTCTCATTTTTTTGTATTTTTCTTAATATCCTAACTCTATATGCAAGGCTTAGACTCGAAAAAATTTGACACTACACAACTACCTTTGTTGGTGGGTATACTCAATAAAATAAAAGTGCAAACCAAAATATAAATCTATCCTACACAATATGACAATATAAATAAAAACTCAAAACCACTGTCTCTACACACAATACAATCTAAACACATTCTACATGTAACTGGCTATGCAAGACCCATGGCTAGCAAACAGATAAACCACCCCCGCACTGAATGCTTCGGTGTCCTCAACGAATTTAGAGATCATGCATAGGACTCAGCAATCAATGTGAAAGAACAGTAGATGAGATGGAGCATGACATATACATTAAAAGTGACACAAAATACAGCAAAAGAAAAAGATACTCACAACCACCTCAAGGGTGGGGACGAATTCGCGCCAAGCAGTCCCCAAGCACAGTAGTGGCGCCACCATGCCCCTCTAAAGTCAGTGTGTTCTCGCACACTGGGGTCGACTGCCTCCTCTGCTAAAATCCATGTCTGAAGAATCCCCAACTCGCCAATGCAAGCCCCTGTGAAGGTCATGTGTGACATGACACACCGGGGTAGATTCTCCAATAATCTGCTCAAATATGTCACTTGGAAAACACCATTAGTCCCTCTCTCTCATATCTCCAAGATAAATAAACAAAACGCACGCAACTGTATTAAAAACTAACTCCCTAAATTAACGAAATAAATAGGTTGGGTTGCCTCCCAACAAGCGCCGTGTAATTTAAGGTCGACGACCCGACCCAGTTATCTCAGAGAATGTTAAGGAGGTCTAGCATGACGTGCCTCACCCTTCAATTTCTTGTCCTTAATTCTCTGCACCACATCATGCGCACACACCAGATTTGGCTTCTTTTCTGATTCGGATGGATCGGGTTGCAACACTGTCGGTAAACTCAAGAGAAGGATCCACACTATCTTCTCTGAAATTTATCATAGCCAACTTGTTCTTCCCCTTGCCCGGAACAAATTCTTTGAACACGAGTGATGAATCTAGAGCTTTGATAGTCAACTCCTCAGTCTCTAGATCCACATTAGCGCGCATTGTCTTCAAAAGCGGTCTTCCAAAGATGAGTGGAACATCCCGATCCTCCTTGATGTCCACTATCACAAAGTTAGTTGGAAAGACAAACGCACCAACTTTCACGAGCAAGTTCTCAATCACCCCTTTTGCTGTAACAATAGAATTGTCTGCCAATTGCAGACCCATTTTCACCGGAGTTGGCGCGCCAATGCACAATCTCTGAAATAGGGACAGTGGCATGAGATTGATATTCGCGCCCAGGTTACAGAGTCCATGTGTGTGATATCCATCCCCAAGAGTGCAGCCTAGAATGACACTGCCTGGATCTCTCATCTTGGGAATGTCCCTCTGTATAACAGTACTACATGTCTCTGTCAATTTCACCGTAGCATAAGGGTCTATGCTCTTCTTGCCCGATAAGATTTCCTTCAAGAACTTCTTGTACTTGGGCATCTGAGCAAGTGCTTCCAATAATGGGATGTTTATATGCAGCTGCTTGATATGTTCATAAATTTTCCAAAGTGTTCCTCATCATCCTTGTTTATTGCCGCCGGATATGGTATCCGTGGCTCATAAGTGGCCGGATTTGGAGTGTTCTTGGGCTCTTTTTTTCTCAACCGTGTCCTTTGATTGGGAACTCACGGATTTGGGCAACTCTTCACCCAGTTCCTTCTCAGTGTCCTTTGTAGCTTCAGCTCTTGCATGACTACGATATGAAGGATCCTGAGTAGTAATGCAACTGCGAGTAGTAATAGCTTTGAGCTGCTCAGTAGGAGGAATGGTATTAGAAGGAAGCATACCTGGTTGGAAATTTAGCATTCTGCTTAGCAATCTGCCTCATCAGAGTCTCGTGGCTCTTCATTGTGGCTTGCATAGAGACAATCGTGCTCTCCACTTTGTCTTGATTAGCAAGCAACTTCCTCAATAACGCATTTTTCTCTTGCTCTTCTTGTCGTGGAGCATGCTCCTGTGCCTGGTATGACGTATTTGGCTGATGACCCGGTGCATACAACCCATTGTTAGGGTTGGCATAGCTAAAGTTGGGGTGATTGCGGTTGTTGGGATGATAAGTGTTAGTCCACTGTTGTTGTCGTGGTGGAACCATGTAATTCACATCTTCAATGAAGCCATATCCCTGATTCTCATCCGCGAGTAACTCACCCATAGATTTTACCTTTGATGGAGGTAGCATGTCGTGAAAGGCTGAGGTCATATATTCAAGCTTCTTCTCCATTGATTCAATTTTGTTGACCAAAGCAGCATCCCCAGGTCTCGAATACCTCCGAGTATCATACCTCGCAGTCTCTCTCTTGGCCACGTTGTTCAGCAGATCCTGAGCTCGTTGTGCCCCAAGTCCCATAAAGTTACCCCCTTCTAGCATATCCAACTGATCAGCTGTCTCCTTGTCTAATGTACTGTAGAAGTAATGGAGGAGCTTGTGCCATGGCTCCCCGTGATTCGGACATCTACGAAGAATTTGGCTGAACTTCCTCCATGCGTCCCCCAATGAGCTATCTTCTTCCTGAGTGAATTTTGCAATCTCAGCCATCTGCTGAGCCAATCTGGATGGTGGAAAATATTTCCTCAGAAACTCATGACAACAATCTGCCCATGTCACAATACTCCCAGCTGGCAGCTCCATAAGCCACTTCTTGGCTTTTCCAGATAAAGAGAAAGGAAATAGTAATAACTTAAATGTTTCATCTGGAACTCTCTGGTCGTGCAAGGTTGATGTGATTTTCTCAAACACAAGTAGATGGTGGTTGGGGTCATCTCCTGGAGCTCCAGTGAACGCGCATTGATCACGAACCATATTGATGATATGTTGGCGCAGCTCGAAGTGCTGGGCATTGATCTGATGCCTAAAAATGGTGGGTTGATAACATGCTGGAGTAGTTCTGAAATAGTCTACCATAGGGTAGTCTTCAATCTCGGCATTGTTATCTGGTGCCGCGACGTTCTGCCTGTTGTTTCCCCCATTATTCCCATTATTTCCGCCATTTTTCCCACCGATGTTCGCAACTTGTGCCCCCACACCAGGACGTGGTTGTGGATTTTGGGGGGGGGGGGGGGGCAAGCGACCCATCCTTGCCTGCATCTCAGCCATTTGAGTCTTCAGCTGCTCAGTTTCTCGTGCTCGATTGGCGGCATCCTCCACAGCTGCTGCTCTAGCTGCCTCCGCATCCTCCATACCTTTGCGGATCCTCTCAAATTCAGCTCTAGTATCATCATCCATGGTAACTGAGCTTGAATTCCTCTTGTCTCTACGCTGTGCTCCTAACAGGGATCCCGGGTCTTCAAGTGTTGGATGCAAAGGCTCGTCTCTAGAACGGGACATGCACCGTACAATCTAACCTGAAATCACAAAACGAACACAAAGCGTAGGTGACTATCAGATGTAACAGAAAAGTAAAATCCCTAAGGCTATGAATTATAACTAATTTAGCCGAAGTCCCCGGCAACGGCGCCAAAAACTTGACACGTTCCAACTGCAAGTGTACAGTTGTCGTTGTAGAGATAAAATTCCGGAAATCCGGGTTGTCGAACCCTAGAGACTTCTTTGTAAGTTAGTTCATAATTAAAATCCTTATGTGGGTCAAGCGCAATTGTTGTTTTTATTAATTCTACTAAATTAAAGAAAATACGAATCTCAATTAATCGATTGATTTGATTCACGATTAATAAAGACAAATTGATTTGGGTTTTTCTCAAAGTTTTACGAAGTCAGGATATCTCTACGGGTCTCTAGGTATGTCACATCGAGGTTGGATTTATGTTCTACTAAAAAGATGATTCCTTATCTAGCTAAACGAGCACACTTACGTTGAAGATGTCTCAACCAACACCTATATTCAAACTATCAAAGCTGATTTCTCTAGTCTATTCAAGTTTAAATACGCGTTATGATCATTAGTCTACTTTTTGTTCTTAGCTAAATAGCAAGATTTCTCAACCCTAGATACGGCTAGTGCGTGTTTCAAGATTCCGGGAAATAAACGTAGATGCCTCTATCGTTCACGACCTAACTCAATCCTATCCATACGTCTACTAATATAAAAGATGAATTAAACGCATAAAATACACAGCTAAATAATAAATCATCAATTAAGCTCTAAAGCATGAAAGAAAATCCATCAATCATCAACAAAGTGATCCGAACCTAAATCCCTACGAGATACCCTGATAAAAGAGTTTAGCTACTCCAAAACATGATCACGATACAAAGTTTCATGATCAAGATAGCAAAACTAGAGTAGAAATAGAGTTTGAGAAGCCAAACGAATGACCCAAAAGCTCTACGCAAGTTCTCCAAGCTCCAAGTACGTTTTCCCCCTTCGAATATCCATAAACTATCCCTAACTCCTTCTAATACGTTCCCAAAGAGCTTAGAACAAGTTACAAATAATTACAAAGTAACCCCAAGTTGTTTCCAAAAACTGCTGCTAACGAACAGGTCGTGCGTCCTGATGAACTTGGTCGTGTGACCTGTCCAGCACTTAGAAATATTTTCATCTTTTCTCCAATAGGTCGTGAGACCTCTGCAAACAGGTTGTGCGACCTGTTTCTCAATTTTTCTGAATTTGCCCTTTTGCTATCAGGTCGTGCGACCTGTTACAGAGGTCGTGCGACCTCTTTCCAAATCCTACAGCTTCTGTCCTCTTAGCCACCAGGTCGTGCGACCTGTCCCAGAGGTCGTGCGACCTCTTTCCTTAGCCAAAATCTTTCAGCTTTTTTCCTCCGACTTTCTCCGTGCCATAACTTTCACAACCGACTTCCGCTTTAGCTTCGTGACCCGCCGTTGGAAAGCTCTTCGAGTCTACTTTCAATTGCCAGCGGTCTCACCTCCATCTTCATAGTAAAATGCAAGATATCCTCAAAACATCCTTAGTTTGCTCTAAACATCCTGAAAAACCAACTATGCTTTTTGAAAAGCAAACAAGGACCCGGATTTCGATCCCGAACTCCGATGAATGAGATTTTTGCACCTTTGGATTCCTTTTGCGACGTAGAATTCTCCCATGTAGAGAAATCTCCGTTTCCGGAAAATTTTCTCGTTTTTCTCCATTATTGCCCAAACTTGGCGAAAACATCCAAAACACATGTTTCTTCTATTATGAAGGTCGTTTCTTCAATCCCTTGACTCCCGCATACGTAATCCATGTCAAACCACAACACGAACACTACCGCGAAGATCAAATGTGAGAAATTATCAAAATCGTACTCAAAACCATTAAGTACGCCCAGATATTACTTTGAAGCTCAAAAACATCCAAAAGTGCATTTTCTTCATAATTTGGCTCAAATCTCGTTACTTAGCACCGAAACGCACACAAATAACAATGTGAAACGTACGTAGGATAACTCTTATTAAGGAGTTATCAGTGGTGCAGTCTGTGATAGCCGTATATAAGTTACCTTTCTCTGTGTGTACATACAGTCATGGCATACAGAATAGCAACAAGTCTAACAAAAAATTCCCTCGGTCACCTACAAAGTTATGTTTTCATATGCATATACTTGTGCCAGATAAAAACTACAACTAGTCTAGAAATATTTTCTCGGAATAACCAACGTAAGTTATCAATTTATGTGCATAACCCTAAAAAATACAACTTATTCAAAACTTTCAGAATCACCCAAATCTGTATCATGATCACAGTCACCTACATTTGATCGCGAGGCATATAACATATATCTAACATGCAATTTAAACCAAACCGGAAACTCTCGCTGTTATACATGCTCGACACTTGAAGATCCAGAGCCGCAACTCTAAATTTCTTCACGATGTTGACTAAATTTAGTTTCAGTTAATTAAGTTTTTTAAATACGTACAGTTCATCAATGAATGAAATTCAGGTTTTAAGGATATCAGGTACCTCAAACACTTACGTAAGAGATGGTTCAACTTCTTCGAATTTATTTGAACAAACAAACCTATCTTCTCAATATATTTTGGATCTAGGTTGTCCTTCGATTGGACGTTCAAAGGCGAGCACCATAATTGAATATAGATATAATAGGCTTTCGACTACATTAGACCTTTTCGTCGTTTCACGCCTTACAATTGAATTGGTTTCAAATCCACGAGGATACAATGAACAAAAATTGATGCATTCACTGTCAGTGTAAGACTCCGCAATTGAACCATTTGACCTAACTTTATTTCATACAAACAATTTCACTGTGTGTAGAAATCTGTTTAAAATAACATGTGCACTCCACATAAGTAAACAATATCTGATAAAATAATTGCTAATTATAGTTAAGCGTAGTCTAGCTAACATAATTTAACATTTCAATAGGATAAATCCACCTATATTGCACAAGACCACCATATAGTGCCTCTTGAGGCAGATGATAGGTAGATGCGTCATGACAAAAAAGAAGGATGGAGGAATTATCAATTTAATTTTACATAATATCAGTAGTATATCCCTTTCTAATTTGTGTAAGCCATCCACAGTCAAAGTTTTAGAGGAAAGCTCCTTGAATAACATACTCAGCTCAATTATGGCATCACAATTTTCTTTTCTCAGATGTACACGCATCGCAAGGGGTAGCAGCCTTTTCAGCGGGATATGATAATCATGGCTCTTCACGCCAATTAGCTTGTGATCAGCAACACTTATACACTTCCCAATATTTAAAGCATAGCCCTCTGGAAATTTAGTCAAATTCAACCATTCACACACAGATTTCAAACCCTCTGCATTAATGGAATATAGTGTTGGAGGTATTTTATTACTACTCCCATCCTTTGGTATCTTTTCTCTTTCCATCAACACACATCAATGTCCTGACAGCACTATCGCAAAATTTTCTCAATGTGCATTACATTGGAGTTATGTCGTAGCTTAAGTGTATCCCAATAAGGTAGTTCAAAAAATTACTCTTCTTCTTCCAATGCAACTCATTTTCTCTATGCTTTCTCTTCCTGTTTGTCGTCGTCTTCTTAAATCTTAAATATGTAGTCAATGCCTTTAAATCCTCAAGTACATTGTCCCTGTTAGGTCTTTTAGATTTGACTGATGTTCACTCTTTCTATTAAACTTTATATCCTTCCGCCACCTATCTTTTGGGTCCAGGAACTGATAGTGACCCATATAATCTTGTTTCTTACTATAGGGCAACCTAATAGAATGGGTCTGGTTATTTTATGGAGGGAATGCTAGATTTCCGTTTACACTCCATCCCAACAACATGGTGTATGTGGGAAAATCATTTATCGTCCACATCACAGCAGCGTGCAACTTAAATAGCTCACCGGTATAGGCATCAAATGTGTCTACGCCTTCTTCCTACTTCTCTTTAAGGTCATCAACTAATGGCCGAAATTAGACATCTATATCATTTACAGTTGAATGTTGGTAATGTATTAGCAGACGCATTATCATAGATTCCTCGCTCATACACTCTTCAGGAGACATGCTGTAAGGGAAGGCCATAACGGCAACATACTTCATGCACTACTCATTTTGCCAAATGGATTAAATCCATCACTGATGAATTACGCAGATATTTGGAAAATCATTCACTATGTTTGCCAAATTCTTTCCACTGCTTGGCATCAAGTGGATGAATAATGACATTTCTATTTTGGACACGTTCTTCTTGATAGACTTAACAATGATTTAGATATAAACATTTTTTGTGGAATACATGAAATCAGTGTACATTGTAATTGTAATTAGGCCGAAAAAATTTTCTATCTCTAGAATCTCGTGCTCCCCAAGAATTGTGATACATCCTTTCCCGATCATGGACAACCATTCCCGCCGGGGGATGGTGCCGGCGACTCTGGTGACCGACTGCGTTGCAGTCAATTGAATTTTAAGCGTAGATTTGTGGCGAGCTCTTCGTTGTCAGATGAAGAGGTGTATCAATCTCGCTTTCAGAAATTTAGCGATGCTCTGCTGGGGGTTCCTAAGGGGATTTATATGGATAAGGATGAGTCGATGGATCTGGAGGTCATGGCTGGCTCCAGCGTGCAATCGGAGGTCTGTGCTGACGCAGTGTCCATATTCAGATCTCTGGTTCTTTCGGAAGCTCCATCAGCCCTGGAATAGGGCTATAATTCTTCATGTGTTAGGAAAGGTTCCTATCTATGGAGTTCTATTTGATCGGATTACAGATCAATGGAATTTACAGAAGGGATTTGAGCTTGTAGATCTCAGAATGGCTTCTACTGTGCTCGGTTCTATTGTAAGGAAGACTACGATAGGGTGTTACTTAATGGACCATGGAAGTTTCAGGGTAACTACATCACGATCCAGAAGTGGCGGCCTCATTTTGATCCGTTTGCTCCGGCGGACTTGCGTACGCCGATTTGGATCCGTTTGAAGGGAATCCCTGTGGAGTACTTTAAGAAAGATACTCTGATGGATATTGGATCGATTTTTGGTACGACTCTTAGGGTTGATCCAATTACCCTAGCGGCGGAGCGAGGTAAGTTTGCCAGAATTTGTGTGGAGGTGGATCTGAATCGTAGCCTGATTCCAACGATTTGGCTGAATGGGAAAGAATTCAAGCTGGAGTATAAAGGCTTACGGAGGATCTGTTTTGAGTGCGGAACGTATGGGCACACGAGAGACTCTTGCCCTAAACTAACCCCTCCGGTGATGGTAGAGAAGGCTCCGGCGGAAAACGTGGCGGTTGTGAATGATATGACAGCCGGAGAGTCTACAACTCCGATACCAGCGACGGAGAAGAGTCAGTTTGGCCCGTGGATGATTACCCGATCCAGGTGGCGTGCCTGGATTGGGCTCTCGTTTCGGAGTTTTGGGTCTAACTGATCAGGAGGAGGGGGTTGGTGTACCAGGGAGCATGGGATCTCCGGCCCTTGCCAACGCGACGGTTAGGATACTAACCAATCCGGTGAGGACACGTCGGCGAGGTGTGTCGAGACCTGCTGATTTGGCCGGTCCGCGTGGAGTTAATCCAGCGGGTCCGCGTAGTGGCAATCCAGTGGGTCTACGTGGGGTGTCGAAGAGATGGGGGATCAATAGGAACCCTAATCAGCAAGGTCGTACGCCGCTTCAGGCGTTAGATTCAAATCAGCGTCCGGCTACGGCGACGGGAGGAAGGAAAGGGAAGCAAGTAGGCTTCAATGGAGGTGGTTACTCGTCTCATACAAGACATGACTCTGGAGGTGGTCATAAATCAAGACTGGCTTCCTTCGGTTCAGGCGGTCATAGCCCCAGCGATCGATTCGATCCATTTCTCAATTCAAAAGTGGTTTTCACCGGCGGTGGAACCACAATGGATAACGGAAATCAGTCTCTCCCCGGCTCTGCGTCAAAGTTTGGTGGTGCGTATGCTCCGGGAGTTGGAGTATTTGAATCAAACCCGTCTGGGTTTTGCTCACAGCCGGTCGCCCGGCAACCCTCGTCCTAGTTTTCCGATAAAGATTCTCTGTTGGAACTGTCGGGGGTTTGGAAATCTGGAAACGGTACGATCTCTTCTTGAGCTTTGTCGTATGTACAATCCTTCTGTGTTAGTGATTGTTGAACCCCGGGTTTCTAGAGAACATGCTCTGGCTTTTTGTCGACGTTCACAGTTTCATAGGGTTGAGATGGTTGAAGCTGAGGATTTCTCAGGTGGTATTTGGTTATTTTGGTCATCAGTTGAAGTCACTATTGACATTGTTGCTACTTCCTCTCAAATTGTCTGTGGGATTGTGAAGAGGAATAATGAGCCTGATTGGCTTTTCCCGGCGATTTATGCCAGTCCAAATTTCCTCTCTCGTGAAGCTCTCTGGGATCTTCTGAAATCTATGGCTGCCACTCACACTCTGCCTTGGCTTTTGGCTGGAGACTTCAACCAGGTGGCGCATGCTGGTGAGAAGAAGGGGGGTAGGCCAGCTAACTCCAGTAGATGTGGTAGAATGCTGGATTGCTTCAATATGTGCAATCTGCAAGACATGGGTTTCTTTGGGCCCTTGTATACTTGGTCAAACTCTCAAGGTTGGGGTGCTACTATAAGACAGAGATTGGATAGGGCTCTGTGTAACACTTCTTGGAGGGAGTTGTTTCCAGCTGCCAATGTGAAACATGTAGTAAAGCTCTGTTCTGATCACCACCCTATTATTGTGGATACAGTGGGGCTTTCTCCTCCTTCTCCCAGTCTTAAACCTTTTAGGTTTGAGGCTGCTTGGATATTGGAAGCTAGTTTTGAGAATCTTGTCAAGAAAAAGTGGAAGATGGAGAGTTCACATTCTGTTGCTGCTTGTGTCACTAGCTTTACAGCTTCTCTTTGGGCTTGGAATTGGTCAACCTTTGGGAATATTTTTCAGAGGAAGAGGTGGTTGATGGAAAGGCTTAATGGGATCCAAAAATCCCTAGCTAAGATGGATAGTCTATTTCTCATGGATCTTGAGGTTAAGTTATAAGAAAATTTGAATAGTGTTCTTCTTCAAGAGGAGGTGTTTTGGTTTCAAAAGGCAAGATTGAATAAACTGTTATTGGTTGACAAGAATACCAGGTTCTTTTATTTGTCTACAGTGGCTAGGAGGGCTAAGAGTAAGATTGCTATAATTAAATTGGAGAATGGTGAGTGGTGTGAAGACCCTGATATTATTAAAAAGGAAGTTTTTGATTACTTCAAACAGATTTATGCTGATCCTGCCCCTGTCCTTCATAAGCCTGTGGAGTGGAAAGGGAGTAAAGTTAGTGACTCTGAGTTGGCCAGTCTTCTCCTCCATGTATCTGCTATGGAAGTGAGGCAAGCTATGTTCTCTATGGTCCCTTACAAGAGCCCTGGGCCTGATGGGCTTCCCCTTGTGTTTTTTCAGAGTCAATGGGCTTTAGTGGGTGTTTCAGTTTGCTCCATGGTCCAAGAAGCTCTCTGCAGTGGTAAACTTCCTCCTGATATCAACTCTACTCTTATCACTTTGATTCCCAAGGTGGACAATCCCTCTACTTTTGCTCAGCTCAGGCCTATAAGCTTATGCAATGTGACTCTCAAAGCTATCGCTAAAGTAATGACTAGACGGTTAAGGCCAATTATGCAAAGGATTATACATCCTAATCAGTTCAGTTTTTCGCCTGGTAGACATGCTAGTGACAACCTGATCATGGAACAAGAACTTTTTCGTTGTTTGAATACAAAGAAGGGGAGAAAGGGTGGCTTAGCTATTAAGGTGGACTTAGCTAAAGCGTATGATTGGGTTAAGTGGGCCTTGATTGATGCTGTTATTGAGCAGATTGGGCTCCTCTTACTTGGAGGACTCTAATTATGGAGGTGGTCACTTCTGCTGATTTTAAGGTCCTTTGGAATGGGGAGAAGCAGCCACATTTTATTCCTCAAAGAGGGTTAAGGCAGGGGGATCCAATTTCCCCCTACTTGTTCTTATTGACTATGGAAGTGTTAGCTCACAAGATTGAAGAAGCTGTTGCTAGCAAGAAGTGGAAGGGTGTCAAATGTTCAATAGGTGGCACTGCTATTACACATCTGTTTTTTGCAGATGACTTACTTCTCTTTGGAGAGGCTACTGCTAGAGAAGTTAAAACTATGATGAAGGTCCTTGATGAATTATGTTTGGATACTGGTCAGGCCATAGCTTGGAGAAATCTAAGATGTTTGTGGGGCCATCTATTTGTAGAAGGAGAGCTAGAGAGTTGAGTCTTCTAGCTGGGATTGGGTTAACTGAAGACTTGGGGTTGCAGCTAGGTATGCCCCTAATTCATAAGAAACTTAGCTGCTGTCAGTTTCAGTTTATCCTTGATAAAGTTCTTAGGAGGCTTTCTGGGTGGAAAGCATCACAGCTATCTTTGGCTGGGAGGGCTGTATTGGTTAAAAATGTTTTACAAGCCTTGCCTTCATATGCCATGCAGTCAACTCTTATGCCTTCAAAAATTTTGAATGGAATTGATGAAGCTTGTAGGAGCTTTCTGTGGGGTAGCACTAGTGAGAAGAAGAGGTACCTCTGATTAGATGGGAAGCTGTTTGCTCTCCTAGAGAAAGTGGTGGTTTGGGTTTTAAAAAGCTGAATGTTTAATCTTGCTATGCTAGCCAAAACTGGGTGGAAATTGGTTGGTGGCCAGAAGCCTTTATGGGCCAAGGAGTTTTAGGTGAATGATGGCAAAGAGGGTGTGCATACTACTCATCCTTGGCCTCCTCCCCCTAAAAAGCACCATTCTAGGGTGTGGAAACATATCTATAAGAGTTTGGAGGCTGTGAAATTTGGGATGGATGTAAACATTGCAAATGGCAAATCAACACTTTTTTGGATTGATCAGTGGTTGGGCAAATTCAGGCTAATTGATGTGTCCTTGGCTCAAGTTTCTGATGATGACTTATTATTAAAATTTAGGGATTTGCATTGTCCTGATAGTGGCTGGAAGTTGGATCTTTTGGAGGATAAACTTCCTTTGAATATTTTACAACTACTCTCTGGTGTCAGTATTGGTTTGGAGCTTGATGCTGAGGACAAGAGAGTTTGGGTTGCTGCTACTCAGGGTACTTATTCTGTGGCTTCTGGTTACAAGGAGTTGGCTAAGAATGCAGATTTTAGTACATCAAGTAAACAATGGAGGAATCTCTGGAAATGTTAGGGTTATGAGAGATGGAAGACTCTGCTTTGTCTTGTAAAGCATGACACATTAGCCACAAAGAAATTATTTGCTGCTAGAGGTATCACAGCAGATGCTACTTGTCCTTTTTGTGGGTTTTTTCTGTGAGGATTCAGCTCATGCTCTTAGGGATTGTGCTTGGGCTCAATCTTTGTGGCTCCAGCTTGTCCCTTCTTCTGATTGGTGCATGTTCTCTCATCTTCCAGTTTCAGACTGGGTGGATTATAATTTGGATGTTAATGTCAAAGGAGCAGGTGTTGTGGAAGGGCTGCCTTGGAACATTTTATTTCTGGTAAGTGTTTCTCAAATCTGGCTATGGCATAATAAACGTATTCATGAACCTGGTTTTTCTGTTCCTAGCAAAATGAGAAGAGTGGTTCTCAGTATTGCAAGAAGGGTGGTTCAGGGACTAGTTATTTCTTCTGAGAAGTTAGCTTTGAAACCTATGTGGTCACCTTGGTTAGACCTCCTCCAAATACTCTGAAGCTGAATGTGGATTGTGGGTCAATTCATGTTTCGGGGTTGATGGCTATTGGAGGGGTATGCAAAAACAGTGTTGGTGGCTGGCTTTGGGGTTTTAACAAGGTTATTGGCAAAGTGTGTGTCTTAAATGGTGAAATTTGAGCTGTGCTAGAAGGTCTTACCATTATGAAACAGAAAGGGGTGATGGGTTCTTTGATTGAATCTGATTGTCAAGATGTTGTTGCTTTGATCACTAATGGAGATGACACTTCTCCTTTCTGGAACCTCATTTTGGCTACTTGGGCCTGCTAGCTGATACTTGCAGCACTCTTAGCAGTATTTGGCGGGAAAGAAATAAAGTGGCTGACTTGTTGGCTTCTCATTGTGAAGAGGATGTTGTGGATTGTGTGTTGATGGTGAATCCTCCTCAGTTTTGTCTGGCAGCTGTTGAAGATGATCAAATAGGCCTTGGTAGCATTAGATTGATTATGTAGTTTTGTTCTTTCTTGTCTTTAGTACAAAAAAAAAACATTTTCTGTAGCCTAGCTTTAAAGGGGAAATTTCTAAGAACCTTTCGAGGAATCTTTTTACCTTTACGGTTACGGTTTTCCCATATACTTTCCCTGCAGGCTCGATTTGAACAGCTCTAAAAGTGTTCATTTTCTTTCCAATATAGTGCATAGTTGTTTGAGCACGCGTGGATGCTAATGTAGCCAAGACCCTAATCGCTTAACATTTTCTTGACTTCATAAAAAGATTTGTCTATGGAGTGACCATGAAGTACTAATTCTCTTATAAGGTCATTACCATGTTTACAGATACATTAATCCATTTACATGTGGTCTTAATATGAAGTAACATTATCACAAGTGACAACTTTGAGAAGTTCTGACACCCGAGATAAGATTCGCATTGGGCATTCTGTAACATCTAAGAAAATGTATCTAGCTCTCCCTGAGCACTTGATGTGGAGCAAAACATTCTATCCTGCAAATCCCCTATCAGACCCCCGCCTCCATGTCATCGTGTGTGATTGTGTCACCCACACTACTAACCTAATTATTAGCCATACTAAGGATGTCGTCATTTACTGCACTGTAAGACTCCCCATGAAATACCCATCTTGTATTTGGATCATACTATGCTCATGTAAATGAGTTTTAACATCACTTATTGTTTGAAAGTATACATTCACACAACTAAAGAAAGGACATCGTATCCTGCTACTTTATCACTCCTGGAACTAGAAAGCTCCTTAAACCATGTAACTCCTTTAACATATTTAGTATAAAACTTACCATTCAATTGGATTCAAGTACGATCCATCAGCCTACACATTCAGCGCCACCACAACAATTCTAAATTTAACTACCAAATCATGATTTCACGGGAACAACAGATGTTACACAGTATTTAAGACACCATATCAAGATCACACATATAAAAACATTCGTATTATTAACAATTAATAGCAATAATAGACAAATGAGCACCATCAGACATGATTGTTAATCAGAATATATGAATACACGATTAACAAACTAAAAATTCAACATAGTGTACAATTTTCACAAGTTAAGCAATTCAAACATACTTGCAGCCAGTACACCACAAAATATCACAAGTGACATTCTAAATGTTACTTTTTTAGGTATAAACTGGAAGTGACGAGTACTTGGGATAACATCCCTCGTTTACCGATCAGAACGCCGTTTTGTAGATATTTTGCACTATATATGGGTAGTATTTCTCTGTACAAATCTACAAAAAGTTACATAAAAGGTCAAGGAACTATATTCTATTCAATTAACAAATACATTACTGATTTCTTAAGTGATAATAGCATAACTTAATGTAAGACCATCTAGCTTGTAACTGGTTCATGTAAGGAACCTTGTTACAGGGGTAAAAAGGTAGCAGATAGTGTCAACATTGGGATCCAATGTGGCTCAAAGAGGGATATACATAGATAGAACTATCAAAGAGCAACTAATAGCTTCATCAATTAGAGAAGAATTGAAGAACAAATACACAATTTTGTTCTGAACTAAACCCTAGAACAAACCACTACAAACACAAAAAGTCTCAATCCATAATCTAATCAGTCTGAAAGCAAGAAGAAACAAAATTCCCAATTTCCCAAAACTCCTAAGTAACATACTCGCACACATTCACGGACATGCATATGGGACTCACGCTTCACATACCCGCAGAAATATTCCCACAATGCAACAGATGTAAAGCAACAATTGAGAAGAACAATCAATGAACGAAACAAACTCATTAACAAAAGCAAGAGACAAGAAGCTTACCGAGAGAGAAAGAGGGAGAGTAAGGTGCTACCACACGTCGTTGGCTCGGTCTTTTGGTCAGTCAATATTGTAGTTTCCGTGAAAATCGTAGAGACAAGATCACCAGAGAGATGATAAGCTAGGGTAGAGAGTAGTTCTCCATCTGGATTAATTTTTTAAGAGGCTAGGATAATTTTTTTGATGTTTTTTTCTTACATTTTCTTTTGGTAAAGTGTAAATTTTCCTCCACAATTTGCCCTCCAATTTTAGTGAAACTTTGTTTCCCTCCAAAATTGGATACTCAAGACTATTTTTAGTCCAAAGTGTTGTCCTAATTTTGTTATTGCCTTCTCTTTTGAAAAACAACGTCAATCATACTCGTCCTTAATTTGGTATTTTTGATAAATAGTCGATTCTCGAAAGACGAAATCAAATATGGTCGGCAGATTCTTGAAAAACGACATGTAAAAGGAAAAAATTAAAAATTGATATTCCTTATTGATATCAACGACCATTTTCAGTTCTATCCATCTCAAAATTGTCGTAACAAGTCAGTTTGTTGTGGCGTGTGCACCACCGCGGTCCGTGGGCACGAGTGTTGCCCGGACCTTGTCTCATTGTTCAGGCTGGGCGTGGAGCCCTCTCGTTGTGCAAATCGTGAGGTCAAAGACATGGCCCACCCTCCTCTTGACAGCCTCGTGTGGGCGTAAAGGACATGGTTCCCTGAAAGTGGTACTCCACGTGGCATGTATGAGTGTCGATGCCCATGCAGATTTGGTGTACCCTAAACCAGGCATCTACTTTAGCCCTTAAGTGTGGCTGCGTGTTGCTAATGCATGTGTGCGGACTGATAGTGGAAACCTGTATTCATCTGAGGTGTCACGTGCCTAGTGGTCTTTTGAGTGACTATTCGTTGTCAGTGATGTGGTGTTTCGAAAGACCTTTCCTATAAAAAGGAGTCTTGGACTCCAACTAGGCAACTGTATCCTTCTTCTGTCAGGGATTTCTTTGTCTCCCTGCCAGTTTCCATGGTCAAGAAGAAGCCTTTGGTTCTGATGTTGATCCCAGTTACTGGTCTTTCGCAAAAGTCTCATCTTTTTTGCAGAAACGAGTTTTACCACACTGTCCAGTCCGGATCAGTTCTCATATGTGGAGTCCCTATCACATGGATGAGTGAGCTAACTATATTTAGCAGGTTTATGAACCAGTGTTGAATAAAACGCATGTGCATTGGGCCAATAAAGCGAACTAGGAGCTCGGCTTGAAGAGAGATTCCGCCATGATGAACACCCTAGTCTCGGTGGAGCCCTCAGCTCATACTCTCATCTGGTGAGCGGGGAAGTCAGCGGTGCTATTGGAAGACGTTAGGATGTTGCGGGAGCTCCCCATGGTACGACACCAAGACCCCTTTGCAGCTCCGAGCGCTTTGTGAAGCCCTCTTGTTGTGGATGACCTAATAATGTTCACCCACATGTCATGATTGAAACCACTATTGGGGGGGGGGGGGGGGGGGGGAATTAGTGCTCCATTAGAACACCACGTGGTGTTATACAGCCAATCAATGTGCAGCACTTAAACAAACTGTCAGTGATTGGCAGACAACCATTAGTTGTACAGCATCACGAGGTGCTCTTTTGGAGCACTAAAAAAAAGTTACTCCTATTAAGGTCGATAAATCTCTAATCCAGGTGGTGGAACTTAAGATCCGGGCAGAGAGAGTCTAGATGTGTAGAGAAATAGGGAGGAATAAGAGGAGAGGGAGGGGAGCGTGAAGCACACCACATAAAAATACCACCGCCCACAGCCGCCACGAGCCACAGCGACACATCCATCAACCACCTTGATTGCAAGTTCCAACGAACCCATTGGTGGATTGAACCGAACCCAAATCAAGTCATGTCTCCATCGTTGGTTTTGGTCAGAGAGAGAAGAATGAGAAATAGAGAGAGAAGATAAAATGAGATGGATGAGAGCACATATACAAAAATATACAAAGGTCCTTTAGTCATTTGACAGATTGTATAAAGGAAATATGCTGTCGCAAAAAGATGAAACCACAATGTACTAAACTACATCATTTAGAGTCGCATGGGGGTATAAAGTATGAAGACGGAGAAGCAATCACCAAAGACACTCTATATTCTAAAAAAAAATGACACTCTATTGAGTGGTAAATACTTGAATAGTGTACAATACAGTCATGCATATTAATCTTGTCAAAACCACAGTGGTTTTTCTAATGTTAGGACGCTACAAGTTTATTCATGACTTTTTATCATCAAGCAAACCAAAACAAAAAAAGGTGCAGAGTAGTTTAATCAGTTAAATCAAGTACTTCCGGCTACTTTCAAGCCTTGAAGCACGAAACAAGATGGTGGTGGTTGTCGTGATTGTTTTGGTTGGAGTTAGTTTCCATGTCTATCATGGCACAAGCTTGGCGAAACACCTCGGGATGGCACGGTATGTTGATGGGACCGTCCTGGTCGAAGCCATACTCTTCCTCAGCTTCCTTCAAAAACTTCAAGAACAACGGGTGGTTCATGTATGTGACAGGGACTACGAACCTCTCATGCTCCTCGTGCTTCTCCTCTTGTCCCACCTTGATCGCCAAACAACCTTTTGGAATCTCTTTCTCGGGCTCCTGGTGATCGTTTCTGTCCTCGTCACCCATATTGCCGAATATCAAAAAAAAACCCTCCAAAAAGATTCGAATGGAGAAATGAGAAATCAAGAGAAGTAG
Source organism: Linanthus parryae (assembly GCA_023055425.1). Classification (NCBI taxonomy): domain Eukaryota; kingdom Viridiplantae; phylum Streptophyta; class Magnoliopsida; order Ericales; family Polemoniaceae; genus Linanthus; species Linanthus parryae. The sequence goes on from JALGPY010000015.1 coordinate 4,506,853, forward strand.
TTCTTGTTGTGTTTAGTTGGGTAGAAAAAGGCAGGCACACAGCCAATATATGTATGAACGGATTTTTTGATTTGAGTGATGATGAAGTTGTTTAATGAATGGGCTTTCAATTGTTTTTATAGAGAAGTTTAGGAATTGGGTCGATTATTTGTTTACATGTGTAATGTGCATCTTACATCTGATTCATGTGGGGGTGGTGATATGTTTTTTGAAGTGCAAGTTAAAGAGATGGATCACACACAAGAGAGAAATGTGTAAATTAATGGAGGTTTGACTTTTGACCCTTGACTTTTCAAGCCGCGGAAGTAGAATCACATGCATACTTCACCATCTTGTTAAGGTAAAGATTAAAAATGATGGTTGCGGTTTTGGTTTGTGAAAGAAGAAGAGTTGTCACTTAGACGCAATAACACAAATCATTATCAAATTTGGGGTTTCTTGTTCTTTACAACAGGACAGCTAGCCACCGACGTCCTAGTAGTCCGACTTAATATTTGAAGATGTGCTTATGTGATTCATCAAGAAAATGTGCTTATGTGGTTATCTACCAATTCATGGATTTACATTGTGAGTAAATGTTGGAAATATTCAAGAAAAATTAGTTTGATATATGAAACGTAAATACAATTCAGGAATACTTATCGAATTTGTCGAGGCGCGGAACCGAACATGCTGTCTTTAAGAACGATTTCGTCGCCACTAGGACTCTCTCATTTGGTGCAGATGTTGAGGCGTCTGTCCTCCGAGTCTTGATAGTTTGTATCATTTATGTGTATTCTTCCATGTATCCTAAATTTGATTGGACCATGTCATAACTGTTTTATCAAAATTATAACATCCATGCATTTTGAAGTAACATAATGGGAAACAATTGTGACATGGACCAATCAGATTTTAGGCTACACAGAAGGATATACATAAAGGATACAGACGATCTGGACTTCCGTTTTCCAGGATACAACGACTTGCTTCAGGTAATGTGCACTCAACAAACCCGAAGCATGAACTCCTCCATAGCTTCACTCAAGAGCAGTGAAATAGTAAAGAGAAGAATTGATTGGATTTCGAATATGCTGGAGGAAACTGGTTATAAAGAAATGTTTAGAGTTAATTTTGGAGAGAAATTATTTTGGAATTAATTTTGAAATCAATCAGTGGTCAAATGCCCATGATCTTGGCTGTGAAAAAATAATTTCCAAAAGTGAGTTTGAAAACTTTCAAAAAAATTGGAATGAGTTAAATTCCGCTGACGTAATCACAACACGCGTCCCAAGTCTAAGTCCATGCCGCACGCGGTTATTATATGGGTTTGTCTAGTGGGATCAAGCTAGCATAGTTTCTCCTTCTATTGGGCTCTCAAATACATAACCCAACCTTAGTACTAATAAAGAAGTAGAGAAGGGAAAGTGACAATATGTGCCAAAATACTATATGAGTTTCCGAAGCACATCTAACAATCCCCCACATGATTCAAAAACAGAAAGAGAAGAAAGAGGGTGCTCTTGAGTCGGTTCCAGAGATGCAGTGATGTCGATGTCTTGTGGACTTGAATGGACACTTAGTGACAACAGGGCTTGTTCCACTTGTGGTGAAGGTGAACATATTCTTGAACCTTCGCCCTTGAGTAGATTAGAGGTCATGCTCCACACCTCCGAATGTGCTATGACGAGTTCTCCATTTGGCGCATTTAGGCCATGTGCCCTACCTGGATATTCATGAGTGCTCTAGTGAGTTAGCCCCAATTCTCATGGGGGGCGGCCCCACCCCCACACTCACATAGGTGAAACCATCAAGTGTGGCTGCAACACACCACCCATAAGGGCTATGAGTTCATTAAAAGCATAGTGCTCATCCTTGGTTATCTTTCAGCACACTTATTTACACCTTTGGGGAGAGACATAAAGAATACAGTGTTTACTTGAGTTTTTCCATGACTTGTTGTTACCCATTGAACCTGTTTCCTGGGATCTCCATTCATGCGGGTTGGGTTTCCATCATGGGAATCTCACTCTATGGGCTTGAGTCTCATCCCCGTCGATGCATCAACAATTATCTTCCTTTCTAGCCCCTTCGTCAAAAGATTTTTTAAGTTTTTATTTGACCCCATGAAGTCTAGGGTAATCACACCATTGCTCATTAAGTTGTGTATAATATTTTGCTTGAAGCGAATATGTCTTTTTTTTTTCATTTTACGCCTTGTTCTTTGCTCGAACTATGGCCGCCTGTGAATCACAATGCAAGGATATAGATGGAACTGGCCTTTCCCACAATGGAATGTCTGCCAATAGGTTCCTTAGCCACTCTGGAGCTTGTGTATCCTCTTATTCCACATGTACCAAGTTGATGCTCTTGAAAACACTCTCACTCATGTACTTCATCTGCCTCAACTCAGTACTCAACTAATATATAGTCCCTGCTTCAGCTCATCCAGTTCATTTTCAATAAATTCCATCTTCTGAAGAACTTGAGACTGGTCCTGAGAGGTAGAAAGTAGGGATAATGGAGTGGTTAAGGACTTAGGCTTTGAAAACTTCTTGGCCTTCAACTCTTCAGCAGATAATACCGTTAAACCCAAAGCATTCACTTGTTTCAGATTCAGGTAAATGAGTCCGGTAAGCCTAGGGTATGCAATCTCAGAGGGGTTTAGATGATTTTCCAAATTGAAATTTGTTTCAATCTCCTAATACACTCCAAATTCATATTATCCAGCATGCTAGTATTGATCATACTACCGAAAGCAATTGAAACAGAGGCAAATCCATCTAACCAAACTCCATGAGAAGCATGATTGATGAACCAATGATCAGAAAGAGATTTCTTACCAGAATATGATCTCTTTTTAGCTTTGCCCTTATCACTGTAAATCTGAATAGACTTCCCTTTGTATTTTTCTGATCTCTGTATCTCCTTACCCTTGTTTGATTGCTTAGCTTTCTTTACCTTCTTCACCATTCTTGGACTATCAATCTGAATACCCTTTTGTTTCCCAGAAGTAGCTATTTTATCTGACTTCTTCTTGCTGGAAGTAGCAGTCTAATCATCCTTGTCCTTTTTTCTTTTCTTCTTCGGAGGATGAGTGGGCTGTTTTGGTGCACTGACTGTTCTAGAATTGGAGATGTCACTAATAGCTAGAACTTCTTCTTCTCCAGCTTTTCTTTTCTTCCCTGTGTTCTTCTTTGAGCTTCCAGCTATCTTGATTCTTTGAGAGATCTCCTGTGAATCCATATGGTTTGGAGTTTAGAAGAGAGAGGAAGGAAAGATAGAAGAGAGAGAGAGAGAGAGAGAGAGAGAGAGAGAGAGAGAGAAGATATATACGGAAGAGTTGGAATGAAAGAAGGAAACTAAATATTTCCAAATATTTGAGGAAGGAAAGTTTGTTTGAAATTCAAACTCGTGTCGAAAGGAAATAGTATTATACAGATTTGAAAAAGATCCGTTTAAAAGGTAAAAGTTTAATGCCAGAAAATTATCTACAAAGATAACACCAGCATTAGTGATCCGTCATTGATATATATATATATATATATAGTATACAATTTTTTTGTTCAAAGCTTTAAAAAGGATTTCAAGGCTTTGAAAACCTGTTATACTGCAGACAAAATTTTCAAGGCTTTGAAATTCTTTTTAAAACATTGAAACACAAATAATTTACCTGATGCTCTCCCTAAACCAGTGCTTCCTTATTCAACATGACAAGTTCTAATCTCAGGACTGTGAATCTATCCTCTGGCAGTGGTTTAGTGAAGGTATCTACAAACTGCAAGTTAGATGGCACAAATGATAGATATACATCACTTTTCTCCACATGATCTCTAATGAAGTGATGTTTGACATCAAGGGGCTTAGTCTTTGAAGGTTGTACCGGATTCTTTGTAATTAAGATAGCACTAGTTTTGTCACATTTGATGGGGATATCTCTGAAGTCATAACACAAATCTCTCATCCATTGAGCTATCCACAACACTTGTGAGAACCAAGCTCCTGCTGCTATGTATTCAGCTTCTGCTGTTGATAAAGCTACTGAATTTCGGATTTTAGAATGCCAGCTTATCAGAGATGATCTAAGGAATTGACAACATCATGAAGTGCTTTTTCTATCTACTTTATATCCTGCAAAATCAGCATCTGGATAACCACACAGAGAGAAGTTAGACTGTTTAGGATACCAATGCCCTAAGTCTTTGGTATCATTGAGATATCTGAAAATTCTTTTGACAGCAATTAAATGTGACTCTTTAGGATCAGATTGGTATCCAGCACACATACAAACACTAAACATAATGTCTCGCCTACTTGGAGTAGGATAGAGCAGTGAACCAATCATACCTCTGAACTCTTTTCGGTTCACACTCTTACCATTTTGATCCTTGTCTAAGGATAGTGTAGAGCTCATGGGAGTTTTGACTACCTTGGATTGAGACATATTATACTTGTTCAGCAAATCCTTGGTGTACTTATTCTGGTGTAGGAAAATTCCTTTCTTCATTTGATGTACATGAAGTCAAAGAAATAAATTGAGCTCTCCCATCAAGCTCATCTCAAATTCCTTGCTCATAAGACTAGAGAAATCCTTGGAAAGAGAATCATTAATAGCACCAAATACATTATCATCAACATATAATTGTACTACTAAAATGTCTTTCTCATGTGTCTCTATGAAAATATTTTTGTCAACTAAGCCTCTTTTGAAATCATTTTCAAGTAAAGATTTTGAAAATCTTTCATACCAACCTCTTGGAACTTGTTTGAGGTCATAAAAGCTTTGTCAAGCTTATAAACATGATTCGGAGACTCATCACTTTCAAACCCATGAGGTTGAAAAACGTGTACTTCTTCTTGCAGATAACCATTTAGAAATGCACATTTAACATCCACTTGAAAAAATTAATGTTCCTATTTGATGCAAATACAAATAACATTCTTATTTCTTCCAACCTGGCCACAGGAGCAAAAGTCTCCTCATAATCAATATCTTCTTCATGGTTGTAGCCTTGAGCTACCAGTCTTGCCTTATTCCTAATAACCTTATCATTTTCATCCACCTTGTTTCTGAATACCCACCTTGTTCCAATTACAGACTGATATTTGGAAGAAGGAACTAGATTCCAGACTTTGTTCCTCTCAAATTCATTCATATCACTTTGCATTGCATGATCCAGTTTGCTTCTTCTAGTGCTTCTTTCATATTCTTAGTTTCTACAAGAGACACAAAATCATTAAAGGCACACAAGTTCTGTAAATGAGATCATGTTGTGTACTAGCGGATGGATCATAAATAATGTTTTATGTTGTATGGGATGACAAATATTTGAACTTCTTTCTCTGTGTTCAGGTTTCTGTCTCTCCATGAATCTTTTCAAGGCCTTGAGAGCTTGATGTAGTGGCTTGACCATTATGTGTTCATTGAGGTCCTGATTCAAGGCTTTGAGATCCACTTTCAAGGCTTTGAAAATCTCATCTGTTTTCCTGCATGTTAGTCTTAGAACCATCTGGATCTGCTTCATTCTCTGACTCATGCTTGTTCACATTTAAGTCTGCAAAACCTTCACTTAAAGAACCCTCATTTCTTTCATCAAATATAACATGTATGCTTTCCTCAACAATCTTAGTTCTCTTATTGTAAACTCTGTAGGCTTTGCTAGTCAAAGAATAACCAAGGAAAATACCTTCATCACTCTTGGCATCAAACATGCCAAGATTACCCTTACCATTGTTGTGAACAAAACAAATACAGTTAAAAGGTTTGAAATAAGAAATAGTTGGCTTTCAGCCATTGAAAAGTTCATAAGGAGTCTTCTTTAAAATATGCCCAATCAAACACCTGTTCAAAATGTATTTGTAGTATTAACAGCCTCTTCCCAAAAAGAATTGATCAATTTTTTTTTCTAAAAGCATTGTCCTAGACATATCCACAAGAGTCCTGTTTTTCCTTTCAACTACACCATTTTGTTGAGGAGTTCTAGGAGCACAAAAGTTGTGATAAATGCCATACTTAGCACAGAATAAATCAAACTCCAATTGATCAAATTCTCTGCCATGAGCACTCCTTATTGAAGCAATAGGCAGGTTTTTCAAAGTTTGCAGCTCTTTACACAGTTTTGAGAATTCAGATGGTGCCTCAGACTTTTCTCTCAAAAACATTACCCAAGTAAATCTAGAAAAATCATCTATAATAACCAGCATATACTTCTTACTGTTTGGAGTTGGAACTCTCATAAGACCACATAGATCCATATGAAGCAGTTTAATAGGTCTAGTTGTACTTACAAAGTTCTTAGTCTTGAATGAGCTCCTTATCTGTTTTCCTTGAGCACAATCCGTGCATACCTCTTCATCCTTAAACTTGATGGATGCCAACCTCTGACTTGGTCTTTAGATAATAGTTTGTTTAGTGTATGCAAGCTGATGCGTCCAAGCTTTATGTGCCAAATCATTGAATCTTCTTTAAAAGCCTTGAGACATTTCAGAATTTCTCTTGCAACTTTGTTAGTATTCAAAGAGTAAATATTGTTTGAGCTTGGAGCAATGAGAATGCAATTGCCAAATTTTTCATCTTGCAACACATTTCTCCTTGTAAAAAATAACCTTATTACATTTATCATAGAGTTGAGATACACTAACCATATTTAACTTTAGACCATCTACAAGATAACATTTGAAATAGTATTTTAAAAACCATTACCACCTTTGCCAATTCCTATGATATTGCATTTTTCTTTGTCACCAAGTGTGATTGTCCCTCCTGATTGTTCTTTCAGTTCAGTGAATAAAGAACTCTTGCCGCTCGTGTGCCTGGATCAACCACTATCCATAATCCACTTCTGCTCTTTCCTCTTCGTGACAACCTGCAAACACCACTCACTGCCTTACCCGGTTGTTAGACTAAGTGTGATATTTGAATTCATATTCAAGATCAACCATGTTAGGTGTTCTGATCCCTTTAGGAACCCAAATATGTCTCACATGTCCCTTAAGATGAAATGGAAAAGTATTCCTCATGATGTGAGGTTCTGTTCTTCTGAAGGGACAGGTCATCTTAACATGACCGATCTTGCCACAATAAAAGCATTTTGGAGAATGTCTGCTACCTGCTTTCACAAAGATGGTATTGTTCTTTCTTTGAAAGTTTGGATTATATCAAATACCAGTACTGTGGACAGAATGCAAACTTCCTCCAAGAACCAAGTTGAGATAATGTTCAGAACTAGCAAGTTTTTCATAACATTCTTGGAGTCTTGAAGTTTCTCAGCTAAGAGAGTCTTCTTTTCCTCTAATTCATCATTCTGATGCCTTAGAGCAACAAGATTGTCGCTCAAAAGAGATTTCTCTGTTACAACTTCTTTGACTTGAGTTTTCAAGTCTTTGAAATTGGTTTCCAATGCTTTGAAATCTCTGTCAGTCTTTGTCTGAGAAATTTCAAGATTCTTGTTCTTGCAAACTAATTGCAATTTCTCTTTTTCTTGCTCATGAATTTTTTCCTTTAAAGACTTAATTTCATTTAAGTAGTCTTCTTCATTCTAAAAACTTTATTTTCAAAATATCAGAAAGTACATTTGCAGGTTTAGATATTAGACTATTCACCATAACCTCAATGTTCTTTTCGGAGCTTTCATCATGCTTGGTCATAAGACATAGGTTTGCTTGATCTTATTAAGAATTTGATTTGCTTGAAGAATCGAAGTCACTCCATGAAGCTACCATGGCCTTCTTCCTTCTATCATTTTCCTTCTTTTGAAAGTGCTTTATGTTCTTGTGAGGGAAATCTTTGATCAAATGTCATGCATCACCACACTCTAATCATTTCAGTCCTTTAGATTTATTTACATGGGAAGAGGACTTACCTTTGTATTCCTTGAGTACAAGAGCCTTGACACTCTCTGGTAGTTCTCCATCAGCTTCACTCGTGGAGATCTCATGTGTGAGTAGCTTTCCTTATAAATCATCGAGTTGAAGAGAGGACAGATCTTGATTTTCTTCTATGGTTGTATTCTTTGGTTCCCATTTGGATTTGGGAAGACATCTCAAGATCTTTCTGACTTTCTCTTCATTGGAAATGATTTCTCCAATGACTCCAGATTGTTGACAATGATAGTGAATATCTCTTGAACATGTCCTCGATAGATTCATCTCCATTCATCTTGAACAGTTCATACTGTCTAAGGAATATGTTGATCTTGGTTTGCTTCACTTGGCTGGTTCCTTCAAAAGTGACCACAAGTTTGTCCCAGATCTCCTTAGCAGCTTTGCAGATAGATATCCTGTTTAATTCATCTGCATTCAAAGCACAATATAAAAGATTCATGGCTCTATAATTTTTTGAAAGTTGTTCTAATTCAGAAGGTGAGAGAGTTTTCATGTTTGGGAGTTATAATCCCATCCTTTTCTATGTAGAGTGTGTGAGGTCCATTATGATTAATGGACCACCGTTCAATGTCCTGATCAATGATGAACATTTTCATCAAGGCTTTCCAGTGTACAAGATCGTCTCCACAAAACAAAGGAGGTCTGTTAGCAGCTCTTCCCTGTGACAAACCATATTCACCCACATTACTCATGATCAAAAGATTGTTATATATGTACAGCGATACATGCTCTGATACCAATTGAAGATTGAATGCATGTATGCAGTTACTGGATCAAATACTCCAGACGGGGGTTGAATAGATTATGGCAACTTTTTCTAAAAGTGTGGTTCTAAAACAAAATGAGAATAACTTGAAGTATTTCAAAGTTTTGAACTCCGTTTCAAGGCTTTGAAACCAAAACAGACAGTTTAAAAGAAACTGAGTATTTTCAAAGCTTTGAACAGAAACCTGTTTTGAAGCAATTTTGAAGACAAGTAAAGAGCAGTAAAGCAAGACAATGAACATAGTGATATGTTACGAATTTTCGGTTCTAAGTGACCTACTCTCCGCCTCATGGATCTAATTCCTCTAGATTTCAACAACCTCTTATTTATTAAAAGCTAAGCCCTAGATGTGAGGCCAAGAGAATCACCTTACTCTTTTTCAACATGTTGTTCTTCCTAATCTATCAAGTAACAGCTCTAGCTAACTGATACAACAAGAGTACCAGTTGTTCCTCTTGAACAACGTAACTCTGACATATGATTAAGTAATATAACAAAATGATATACAAATTAAGCTCTGTATGAAGAACACTGTGAAGACAGTGAAGCAATAAAGCTTGAAGTGTTATTCAGGCATCTGGAATAGATGAATGATCTTCTTCAATTATGCTCGTAAATCCGTCAGAGTGTATGAATCTCTGTGTAAAGCTCTGTGCTTTTTTAGAGTCTCTGAATCAGTACTTTATGTCAATTTGAATTACAGTCTATATAGGAAGCTTCAACTGGAATCCCTAAAAATCCTCTTGCAGATACTTGACTCCCAATAGCTTTTTCCCAACGGCTAGCTGCATGATTTTCTCAATTGCTTTTGATCTGATCTTCAATCTGCAACCCTAAGGTAAGTTTAGCAAACTTTCCATAAGAGTAGCACCAATATGCAGGCCTTGATTGCCAATTATGCAATCCTCCAAATAAGGAAACTTCAGCTAAACCTGCAATACAGATTTAGCTAACAATCCCTGCAAAACTACTTAGGCGAATGATAAGATCAAAGAATTTTATAACACATAATTACTTTGTCTTTCATCATATAATATAGCATGATCAAGTAAAGGAGATTAGAGAATGAATAGGAGTAAGAACTCCCCCTTAGTTCATGTTGTGAGGTTTTCAAGGTCTTAAAACCAGTTCCAAACCTTTGAAAACAATTTTGAATTTACACATGTAACAACTACAAATATAGTACAAGCAAAGTTCCAAACGGAGAGCCCAAACAAGGGCATAGAAGTAGCCAAGAATACACAAAAGATATGTTGTATGAGTTTCATTAAGGTAGTTTGGATGAAAGCTAGTAGCGATTTCTCCATTAGTTCCTCCATCTTGGATTGATCTTATGTCTCCAGATTTGTTGGGGTGTCCTCTGACTCCTGATGCTGAAAGTTGAGAGTCTGTAAAAGTTGTGGGAGAATTTAAGGGTTCAAATATATATATATATATATATATATATATATATATATATATGTGTGTGTATATATATATATATATGTATATATATATATATGTATATATTGTGTTGCAGATGGAGTGCGTGCAAGGATTTAGCAGGGAAACTGCACAAAGGCTGGTAGTCATTTGTAGAAAATTGAGTCCAACTCATGTGGAGAACCATAGTCTCAAGAGTCGTCCTTTATGGTCTCACCCTGGAGAGCACCTCCTTTGTTAGTAAATAAGGAAATGACGGTTGTTGTGTGATCAGTGTGATGATGGGAGTGTCCTTTGATCCAGAATGAGGTAGCAATGGAATGGGTTTGGGGACAGTGCCATATTGTAAGCAGATCATAAGCCAGGCTATAAATTTGAGCTTTGATAGCTTGAATAGATATAATATCTTTAGTAAAGAGTTATGCCCTTCTTTATTGAATGTTCCAAATAGTAGTTTCCCACTAACACATGTTATAGGTGGAAACTATTCTAGAAAACAAATGAGTTAAAATATTAATAGTTATCAAAGTGAAATGGGATGAGGGTGAGTTAATCCCAATTTCTCTCCAACGAGGAGCTGCAAAAGCTGGGAAAAGGAAGAAGATGTTCTCAACTGTTTCTGGATAGGAGGAACATGTGAGACAGGTTGGAGAGGGAATGATTTTAAATTGATGCAACTTAGACATAGTGGGGATGGAATTAGAGATAATAGACCACATGAGGAATTTTTTTATGGGGAAAAATGAATTTCCATCAGAACTTCCACGAAAAAGAATCTCATTTAGGGTCTAAACCATTTATCTTTGCAGCATTCAACCTGGGCCATTTATCCTCAGAGGTAGCCAAAGATAAGCATTGACAGAAAGTTTTGTCAGTAGTTAAAGTCCATATGGGTTTCCATGAATGATAGGTACAGAGGATTTTTTTTTTTAAATTCGGTTGCTTGGCGAGGGAGGGACATAGGCGTTCCTTACAGCTCCATGGACTCATTGAGAGAAGTTCTCAAGCCTAATACATCAGGTTTGGCTACAATCCCATCTACTTCTCCTGATTATAAACATGATTATTCAACGAAAGCTACATCTCTTAAAAATAATCAAATTAGGTGAGGATCAATGAATCTAATAAATAAAAGAAAAGAGAGACCTAAATTGCTTGATTATTAGTCTTTCATAAATTCTACTTCCTAGTTATCGATAGTTTGCAAAAAGAGAAAAACGCCACTGTAGACAACTAAAATGTGTCCAATCAAAATTGTTATGGGCTAAAGGATGTCCTAATAAAGAGATCAAATGGAGCAACACGACAAGGTAAATTCAGTATCAAACACTGTCAAATGACGAATTTCATGACGCTGTGTGTCAAGATACAACTCAAGAATGGCCACTGCAGTCATACAAACACCAACTCTCAATAAACTGAGGCTACGATTGGTAGTGCATATTAATTACATAAATCTCCCCTAGAATTTTTTATTTTTTTATAGGGTACCCCAAATTATTACCAAATTTCACAACAAACCGTCTATCTCGCCTACAAATATAGGAAGAAGTTCACAAGAAAAGTGAAAACTTTCTTTACGACTGTCCTTACACCTTTCATACTACTTCTCACAAATTTATCACAAGATCAAAGCGGAGAAAATAGAATATATCAAAGCTCTGACAGGAGAACCTTGAAGGAGCCAAAAATCCTAGAAGATGGCAAAGCCTCCAAGGATCCAAAAATCTTCAAATATGGCGATGCCCTGACAAGCAAGCTACAATGATAGCCAAATTTTCAAAGACGGATACATCAAGAAGGTCTAGTCATCCATCCCAAACAAATAAAATCTTCAAAGAACATCGAAGTATGGCGAACTCGTGAAAAACAAGCTATAGCCAAGTCAAAAGACCATATGCACATGTGCCGATTATAAGCGCATCAAGGACGTGGAAGATCCAACCGTTTGAAATCATCCAATCAAAATTAAATTCCCGAGAAGAATCATATGAGTAGTCTTTCTTGTAAAGAAATATGTTTGACATATTAGCCTCCTGCTTTCACATAATAAAATGACATTTCTTGCCAAATTTATGTGTCTACTTACATAAGCAAAAAAATTGTTTATATAAATTCTAGCGCAGTGGGACATTTTTGCCTCTCATCTCTAACCACCAAAATACCAACCCCAAATATGACTTTGAGAGACGAATCCCAAATATTTCCATCCATACGGGAACCTCCAAGTCTGCGACGAGACGTGGATGTGAGTGTAATGTCTCAAAATCTCTATCACACTCACTTTTGTGAGGCCTCCTTAAGACAGTGCTAAATTTTTTGTAATAATTTTCTATGGAGATCCATTTACAACCAACATACATCTTTCTTGGGACCTAATTTCACGTCTCCATAGGTGATTTTGGGTGACTTTAATGAAACCATGTCTCCATAGGAATAATCGGAGATACAAATGAGAAACTGGAATCAAATACGATAGTTTTCTGAATCGTTGAATACTTTTTGGCTTGAGTGATATGGGCTAAAGGGAGGAATTCACATGGTCTAATCGAATGGTTTATCTTGATCATGTAGAAGAATGTCCAGACATGGTGGTCGATCCACATCATTGGGAAGAATTGTTCCACACAACATCAAAGAACTTAAAATAGTGGGCTCGGATCACTTACTGTTGAAATTGTATATTTCTTCTGTTTCTATGGTTCTAATGGATATGCGTCATTTCCATTATGCAGCAAAATATGTGAATTCTCTAGAATATAACAACATGGTGCATGAGGTATGGACTTCTTCTCCATCCTCTAATTATAATCTACATGCTAGTCCTATTAGTATACATGGTTTACATTGAAAATTAAATAGACTATCTTATGGAATACAACAATGGGGAAAAGAATTTTGAAAATAAATTACGTTGAGATAAAATATGCATCAAGATTTTGAGTTTTTCAATTATCTGGTTCCTTCCGAAAGTACTCCGCAAAAAATTGAGATTTTATTGTTGCTATAAATAAAATTGATGTTGAAGGCGAAATTAAATGGAGACAACATGTAGTATTTCGGTGCAGGTTACGCAGCTGAAATACAAAAAAATTCCTCCCCAAAACTATCCAAGGATTACAGGTGAAGCATCATTACATGATGAAGGAGAAAGGTTACGTTGGTAATATGACTGATCACTGGGCATAAGTAGTGTCCACGCCTCTGCTGGTATCCATTCCGTAGGATCAACAACTGGAACATTCTCTCCTGTTTGGGCTAGCAGTGTAGGAGAAGAGCAATCATGAAGCTTGATCCAATCAAGCTTGGTGCGCAACAATGGAGGAGGGAAGGGTTCAGCCCTCTCTATGATGTCAGTTATGGGGAGGACGGCCTCTCTTTCTGTTTTGTCTGACAGACTAATTTTCATCTAATGAAAGATTACGGCTGGAATTTTCTTTTATAATTAATAACTCTTTGTTAAATACAAATTGCCCCACTACTAATTAGATCCAAACTTGGATTAAATTTCGTTTCAGTCTAGTTTTCTATTTAGTCTAACTAAATATGCACGTTGTTGCACTTTGATCCCTGCTTCTTTATTGTTAAATTAGTTCAACTAATTAACATATATATTCAGTCTAATTCTTTGGTGTGTGACCCTGCAAGTTCCTATTACATTAACAGTACCAATTACAAACATTGAGCGGTGTCTAGCAACACATCAATGCTACCCAAGTAACAGGAATAGTCAGTGATCTGACAAACCTCTCTGACCAATGTTACCGTGCTGTATAGTCCCTTTGTCACAATATCCGGATTGGACACGAGACACAAATGTCACACTCGTATATCCAATCCATAGTTTTTCGATCCTGGGAATAGACTTATCTAAACATATAACATCAATATCTTATATTGATTTACCTGAGCCTCGTCAGGGATTTGTTAAGTTCTACACATCGAGTGGCCATGGATACATACTCCCATTATGTGGGAGGGACAATCCTCTCTACATCACTACTATCTCTCAGCTTGTTTCATATCATGTCCGATTATCGCCTTTATGGTTACCCAGTTATGGTGAAACGTTTGACGATATCAAAGCATGATAATTCACAACTAGAGTATCCAGTGACTTCAAGTCAAAGGACCACAGCACCATTGTCACTACGAGAAGCACTTGTGACATTCACATAACTTCCATGTAGCCTTCTTGTGGCGGGTTAATCCAGTATGCTATTACTCCTAATACATACCCGTGTGCTAGACTTGATATCTCCATATCAATCTACCCACATACTAGTCTCAATGCATAGTGATCGTCCTAATAATCACTATACTTGACTAGAGATAATTTAAGATAACAAAAATTGCAATATAAGGACTTCATTATATTAATATCTGCATATCCAATAAAATTAATAGTCTAGCCAAAAAAATGTTCACACTAAATATATTGCCTTTATGGCATAAACCAAAACAACATTCTCGTCAAATTTTGTTAAAGGAGGGTATTCGCAATACCTCTTTTATGAAAATATGCATCGAATATGATAAGGAAAATATTGTTTTATTCTATTATTTTAGATTGTGAATATATTATAACTGATGTAAATTATATTGGATCACTATTCATGGATTATTACAAAAACCTTTATACTAGTGGAGGAATTAGTTTTCTTCAAATTATTGATACCATTCCTTCTAAATCACTCCTGATATGGAAACACTATCTCGACCTTTTATTGCGGATGAAATTAAAGGGGCTCTTGATGAGATGCATCCTCTTAAACCATCGGGCCCGGATAGACTTCATGTTGTCTCTTACAAAACTTATTGAGCTTGTTGGGCTTATATTGGGAATGAGGTTATTCAATCTTGCCTTAATTTCTTGAATAACGGTGTGACATCTCATATGTTGATGAAACTTATATAGCCTTATCCCTAAAAATAAATATGTCAATAAAGTTGTGGACTGTAGACCAACTAGTTTATGCAATGTTACTTAAAAGTTGATTCTAACAATTACTAATAGAATACCCAATATTATGTATGTTATTGTGGATGAATCTCAAATAACTTTTGTTAAAAACAAACTTATTTATGATAATTATATCATTGCTTTAGAAACGATACACATTATGCATAAACAACCTAGTAAAGTTGGCTAAATTTCCCTGAAATTGGACATGGCCAAATCGTACGACAAAATTGAGTGGAGTTTTTTTACATCTTATCCTTCCAAAGTTGGATTTTCCACAATATCTTGTTGATCTAATTATGGCTTGTGTTTCAATTGTTAGTTTTAGCATTTTAGTTAACGGTCATGAACACCCACTTTTAAACTCCGAATGTGGTCTTTGACAAGGTGATTCCTTAAGCCCCTACTTACTTTTATTTTGTACTGAAGGTCTTTCCAATCTCTTACGAGATGGTGTTAATAGAATTTTTATCCATGGTGTTATAGCTTCAAGATACAGTCCTAGAATAACTCATCTTTTGTTTGACGAGGGATGTATCTTATTTGGTAAATCAACTTTTCAAATGCTATTTCTTTTAACTCCACGCTACCAATATTGCAAAGCTTCTGAGCAACTAATCAATAAAATCTAAATTTTCTTTAGTGTTTTGCTCACCCGTTAACATCAATACTCAAAAAAACATCTCGCATATTTTTCAAATTCCTATTCGGCAAGGTCATAATAAATATTTAGGCTTTCCGGTTGTTGCTGGTAGAATAAAGAAAGTATTTTTTAAAGACCTTAAACATATGATTTGGAATAAATGCAAAGATTCGAGAAGTAAAAAAATATCTTTTGGGAGGAAATAAGTTCCAATCAAATCGATTGATCATGCCATTCCAAATTACATCATTTCGGTTTACATGTTTGCTTTAACTCTTTATGATACAATTCAAGGTATTGTCTCTCATTTCTGGTAGAATTCTAATTCGGATTTAAGGGGTTTGGTTTGGAGATAATGGGATGACTTGTGTGTGAATAAGAAAGAAGAAGATATTAGTTTTAGAAACTTATCTGCTTTCAATTTATCTCACCTTCCTAAATAAATGTGGCGGTTGCTTGAAAATCCTAATTTTTTATTAGCAAGAGTCTTAAAAGATAGGTATTTCTACCATTTTATTGCTCTTTCGGCTAATGCTAGCAGCCCAGCCTCTTTTACTTGGAGAAGTATTACTACTGCGAGAGATACTGTCTTTATAAGAGTTAGGCATGACATTTGTGATGGGCATTCGACTATTTACTGGAAAGGGTGAATACCTATTAGTCTGGATAGTATTCATTTGAGCTATCCTTCTTTACCTCGTAATCCTTTAGTTAGTTCTCTGTTCAATGAACATTGTGATTGAAATAAATCAATATTGCCAAATTTCTCTAAGGATGAAGCCGGAGAAGTTCTGAATATCCCTAGAGTTAGGAAAATTGAGCCTGGTTGTGTTGTGTGGAGTCAAACCAAAAATGATGATTATGTGGTTATATTTGCTTACCAGGTTGCTTTCATGCATGTAAACCAAACATTTTGTGCAAAATCTCCCAATCAAGTGCTAATTGACCAATTTGTGATTGGGATACCATATGTAATCTCAAGATTCCTAAGAAATACTAAATTTTTATGTGGCATTTGTCACGAAATCTTCTGTCAACTGAGGTAAATCTCAAGAAGAGGGGCGTAAATTTACCTATTGATTTTATCTTTTGCAATCAATTTGAGGAGGATGCCTTCCATATGTTCTTCGCTGTGATTAAGTGTATCAAATCTAAAATTCGACTTCTTAGATTTTTCGTTCTCTCTTTTTTTATTTAAACTCTTCAGATTCTTTTTGCTTTGGGTTTATGGAAAATTTTGGTTGCTCCAAACAAAAAAGTTTTTGAATCAGTCACTACCGAGAAGGATCTAGTAATAAACAGAAGTATATATGTGTGTGTGTGTGTGTGTGTGTGTGTGTGGAAATGAAAGAGGTATAGCTTGTGCATATAATTCAGCGCGTAATCGGACTTGGATTCCCCTGTTGCCGGAAAGACTCAAAGCGAATTTTGTTGCTGCATGTTGCCGATCGAATAATTTGTCAACTGGTTCTATTGTGCTGCAATTCGGATGTGGATTTTGTTCATGGATGTAGTTTCCCAATTCCTTTTCAACGGGACTCAAAACTCTTGTGGAGCTTCAGACCATGAACATCGGCATCGGTTTGGCAAGCATATATGGCTATTAGATTTTCATCCCAGAAACAGATTCGCTATCTCTTTCCACCCGAAAAAACCGACTTCTCATTCAACACCGAAGCGGTGGGATTATGGTGGGGAAGACTAATGGTTCAAAACGACTTTCTTATTCCGAGAAGTCTCGGGAAAACTTCACAAAGCTTCAATCAGTGAAGTCAATTGCGTTAATCGAAGTTGTAATATGTTAGCTGATAAGTTATGTACTAGTATTTTGGACACACCAGGTGTTTTAACCTGTGTATTATTCTTTTGTGTATAATCAATGGTTGTCTGATAAAAATGTGACTTAGCTTTTAATATATTATCAAATTTCAGAACAAAAAATTGTGCTAACTCGTGTTGCTGGTCCACTGAATACTTCCCAGTTCCCACCACACCCCATGGCATCACAGATTACTTGGCACGATTGAATCCACACAACCCTCTTCAATCAACCTTCTTCATTCTCTGTCACTGCAACTCAAAGTGCAAAAATGATTCTCAACATGGCCACTCCACGTTTCATCTGTTCAAGCTCCTCCAGTGACTCTCTACTCGCTTCTTCTCCCTTCAAGCCTCTGAAACTCCCTCTTTACTGGCCCTGGCAAAAGGTATCCCTCCCTCTCTCTCTCTCTCTCTCTCTCTCTCTCCATCTCTCCCTCTCATGAATGTTTTGATGTTGTTGGGCAGGTGAAAATAGGACCAATGTCTGTATCCCCAATGGGTTTTGGGACATGGGCGTGGGGCAACCAGCTTCTTTGGGGGTACGAAGAATCCATGGACAGTGAACTTCAGAGAACCTTCAATTTAGCTGTTGAGAATGGCATCAATCTGTTTGATACTGCTGACTCTTATGGTACTGGTCGCTTGAATGGAAAGAGTGAGAAGCTTCTAGGAAAGTTCATCCGCGAATTCAAAGGTCTCTATTTGTGCCCAATTTGATCACCAACATAAAATGAGAATACAAACTTGAAACCCTAGTTCATCTAATTGATTAATCAGTAGTGCTAGCACAGAGTTTTTTCATCTGTTAACTTTACTACTAATTTCACTGTGAAATGGGTAACATTAATTTGGTGTTGTGGTGACGAAATGAGGGCAAGTCATTCTCATTGTTATTTCTCA
The DNA here is from genome assembly GCA_023055425.1 of Linanthus parryae. NCBI lineage: Eukaryota > Viridiplantae > Streptophyta > Magnoliopsida > Ericales > Polemoniaceae > Linanthus > Linanthus parryae. Next base: position 4,525,231 of record JALGPY010000015.1, read on the forward strand.
GGAGGAAATGAGGATAGGGAGAACATTGTGATCGCGACTAAGTTTGCAGCATATCCTTGGCGACTCACACCGGGACAGTTTGTGAATGCTTGCAAGTACTTCCCTTCTCTTAAAACTATTTCATAATTCATTGCATGTGGAGTCCAACTCCATTGTGGGATATGTATTTTAGGTTAGATGGGAAGATTTTAATTATGGGGAATTATCCAGGTCTTCAATGGAGAGGATGCAGATTGAGCAAATAGGAATAGGGCAATTGCACTGGTCTACTGCAAACTACGCGCCACTGCAGGAACGAGCGCTCTGGGATGGTTTAGTGGCAATGTATGATCAGGTTACAATGGATCAGTTTGTGTTTATGAATATGATGATTATGGCTATATTTCCACGGACTTGTTACTGATTTCATTGTGCTTTTAAGTGACTAGAAGGCATGATGGTCATACATAACGTTCTTGCTACAAATCATGCCACTCCAAAATACCCGTAAAAACTTTCAGTTTTGTCAAATCATCTCAGATTGTTCCCGGAAATCCAGGCACTCCTAGGAAGCACGTACTTGTAAATTCTAATGTTTTTTTTTTTCTTTTTTTTTTCATGCTGCAAGATTTGTGTTCTGATGATGCTTTGGTTTGTGTTCATTTTGTTTACAAGTTCTGACATTGGTGGCTCGATATCTAATGCTGTATGTCAGTGAACTACTATTATAAGGAAATGATTCTTAAGTTGATATTATGGTGTCCTTGTTAAGTTTTGTGAGTCTAGATTAATATACAAACTTGTTTTTTGTGTGTACCAGTTTAGTATCTGATGCCCATTTTGTCTGTCTGCGTACTTGCGATATCCTGTATCCTTATTGTGTTCACTAGAATACACGGCACACACACTATGTGTGCAAACACACATTTTTTTTCAAAAAAAAAAAAAAAAAAAAAAGAAATCACACTAAGAAATGATAAATGTTGAGGGACAGTGGGTGAAAGCTAATGGGTTAGTGGGTTGAAAATTATACGAAATGTGTGCCCAACGGTTAGATAGTTACTAGTTACCAAGTGATGGGTTTCTTGTGATTTCCAGTTTTACACCAACAATAACTTTTTTTCTCTTTAGTCAGAAGGGCATTCAGTCTAGTGAAAAAGGCTTCACCAAAATCCTTATGCCCTTTATATATTAGTACATATGCTTCTTAGAATAGGACCATTTTTATGTCTTTTGCACTGATTCTTCTACTGCAGCTTCAGATGCTATGCTGGGTTTCATGTCAGAAGTGTTTACTCGGTTAAATGCAGTCTGATTATTTACTGATAAGGGATGGTAAATGCAGGGCTTAGTTCGGGCAGTAGGAGTAAGCAATTATGGGCCGAAGCAGCTCCTAAAGATCCACGATTACCTTGAAGCCAGAGGAGTTCCATTATGTTCAGCTCAGGTTTGACTTATGCTATTTCATTTTTGATGCTTGTGTGGATCTATGAACTAAAATCCCAAAAGATTGTAAAGTCTTAACTATGCACAAACATTCCCTTTTATTAGGATAAAAAGCACCAGGAAATACTAGGCCAATAATAAAACAGTGGAGAATTATATTATTTTGTTGAATCTCAACAGCAAAAATGCTTTGTTCAATGTGTCGTCCATTTTAGAATGTAGCATAGCATCCTAAGTATGAATCATACGCAAAATATACGGGAGCAAACCAGAGATTGACCCAGTGCAACTTTCCATTGTAAGCTACTGCATTGTTGTAGTTGATTCCGATTTATGACCAACTATGTTGTGACCGAGGAGCTTGGGGTTGAAAATGACAAAAAGTTATATCTTCCATCTTCTTGTCTCGGAAGAGTATATGTCGACGTCGAGAGTTGTGTTGGGAAAAGCTTTATAAGGCGGAACTGTTTGTTGAAGATTGTGGTTGATCTCGAAAAGGGTCGTTGGAGATGAAACGAACCAACAAGCCTTGTCGGAAACCGTTGGGATTGGAGGGAGGGCAATTCACTGCTTAGTAAAGGGATTCAGAATGTAGCAAACCTCCTCCTGCTCGATCATGTTGCTAAGAGCATAACACCAAATCGCTGTTGGCAGTTTAAAATTGGTACTTGACTGGCTTAACAGAATCAATAATCTAGACATATATTTATGGTGTCATCCGAGAAGGTGGAGTTGCTGAGGGAGTAAATAGTTTATGAAGGCCCATTTGCGCATAAACTGATTGACATCGCGAAATTTGACATAACAGCTACGAAATAATTATTTGAGATTGTATTGAACCAAAACTTAGAGACACTTGCATCGGATCGCCATTTCAGGACGCTTGACCTTAGAGCTGAAAAATACATTGTTCTCTCTCTACATCCTCATCCCACTCTCTCAAAACCCTAGCCGCCGCTCAACAGCAACTCTCCGGCGACGGCGGCTCCGAGCATCTGAGTTGCCGCCGGGGAACCACAGGTGTAATGAAGTCGGTCGCCCCTCTTCGCCAACCTTACCCCCCGGCCCCCGCCCCCTCTCTCGGAGCTGGGGGTTTTCCGTTGGACAATCCAACTACCCTGCCGCCCTTGGTCAAAGCCACATCCATCCGCCTAAGGTGTGCTCAACCCCAAATCTGTGCAGCCGTCGCTGCTCCGCGCCTCCGCCCTTCCCGGCACCTCTGCTCAGCCCCCTGTCTTGTTCGCCCTCCCGGCCGCCTCCTTTCCTCCAGCCCAATGTTGACGAAGCCGCCGCCCTTCGCCACAAGACCGACAAAGAAGAAGAAGACGCCGGCGACATCCTGTTATGCTCCCCTACCCTTACTCATCCCGGGGGTCGAAGCGGTGTGGTGTTGACCGCCACAAAACTTCCCGGCTTTGGGGGCGAGGAGATGTTTCACCTTCGTTTGTTGTGACACCCGCTCCCCTTCCCCCTCCCCCAATGGGGCATGGTATTTTGTTGGGAGTGGGTTTCTGCCACCGTCCTGCCGCCGGTTTCTGCCGGGTTGTTGGTCGTTGCTGTCCATTTTCTAGGTCTTGGGTTGTGGCCACTTGCGGACAGTTGCTATTTTAGCTCTTGGGCCTAGGTTGGGCTTGGTTCTGGGCCCATTTGTTTTTGGGCTATTTAGGGCTTTGTATTGTGGACATCTTGTCGTCCAAGGAGCCCGTTTTAGTTGTTTGGAGTTTGTTCGTGGGTGCCTTTGAGCTTAGTCCATTAGGTTTCTAGCTGGTTTTGTTTGGGAGGCTTATGGGTTTGTTTAGCAGGTATCTTTAGTCGGCTTTTCCATTTTAGGGGTATGCCCCTATTTTCCCTTGTATTAACTTTTATTGCTATGACATTCTTTCCTTTCCCGTGAAAAGAAAGGGAGACGCTTGAGAATCTAGATGTGCTGGCTTTCGGTGAGACTGTCGATTGTCGAAGAATGATCTGCTCTTTTCTGTGAATAATTTGTAAGTTTTACGACTATCACGATTTTGACCATCACCGGAATGATCTTCCCTCAAAGACGTTGATTGTCTGCTCTCTGGGGATGAATATACAAGGGCTTGTTCTTCTTAGGCCATCTCCACCCAAAGCTCACCCCCTCCTCTTCACCTTCACCTTCACCTTCACCTTCACCTCAAAGACCCACTTATTTTCCCCTTTACCTTCACTACCACATCGTCTCCAACCGAATAACATATATCGTCCAATTAAACTTATTTTTAATCATTTACATAATTTATTAGTAACTAAATAAATATATATATATATAATATTTTATAAAAAAAAATAGAATTTTGTGATTGTGAATTACATAAATGTTTAGAGAATATTTCGGTACACTAATAGTCAGGAAAATAATTTGAAAAATAATTGCAATACCAATTACTACAACATCACAAAGCAACAATTAATATTAAATCTTATTAAAATCTACACAGAAGTACGTTGGGAACGTTAGACTTAAACTTAAATTACAAATATGAAATAATTATATATTTAATTATTTTTGTTAATCATTTATATTTGTTCAAAATACAATTAAAATTCTTAGACAGAACTACCTAAATCACCCACTTGATATCCGTCCCCACGAGGGATGGCTCAAGTTTACCAGGATCTCAAAACGCTGTGGCTCGCAGAATGGTCAGAAAGGTGATACGCGGTCTGGTACTAATGCGGTTGGCTGGGTAGGGTCGATTGGTTGGAGCGAAATTTGCTTGTTCAGTTCGAAGAATGCGTTTTAGGAATGTCTTGTAAAATATTAACTCATATTAGCGTTGCCTAGTACCATCGATTTATCATCAGATAGAATTTTGAAGGGACTTGCCAAGAAAAGGTAGAGGTAAAGACGTGAATTACTTCATAAAATTGTGAGGTAAAAGAGTAAAATATAAAAACATGTAGATCTGTGTAAGAACTTTAAGGATCGCCAGATCTAATCACGGACAATCCGCGGTTGGATCGTGCGATCTGGATAGCAGATGAGTGGTTTCTGGTAACTATGGGATGGTCTAAGGGGTTTCCTCTTCACCTTCCCCTTCACCTCCATTGGTTGGAGACCACAACCCCCACCCCTTCTCCTTCCCCCACCCCTTCCGTGATTGGAGATGCCCTTATCAAACCCTAGAAAGCCACAACTCATAACCAACCAGATGAAGGTTCTTGGCCCATCTCTCTGTTCCTTTCTTCGTTACTTCCCTACCCAATGGACATTTGTCAGCGTTGAAATTGTTTAGCTGGAAATCTTCAGCTTTAAATTCACAAATACTTCCTCCGTTTCTGGGTGATTTACACTTGTCACCCCAGGGTTTTGGTAATTATGCAATCAGTACCCTCACTGTTTGCCAATTTACATGAGACACCCCTAGTTTGTGTTAAAGTATTTACAAAGATCACTCTTCTGTTAACCGCCGTTAAGAAGGTGTGAGGTGGCAGTGGGTACACCTTTAGGTGCTGATTTGATGCCCAAATTGCCCTCCCAACAATTTAAAAGCTATTTGTAACTTTGTGGCCACTTATTTATTTCCAAAGGAAGGTTTCAACTACCTTTCTTATGTCATTTGTACCCTCCATGCTAATAAAACCCACCATCTCTTTAGCTCTATACACCCCCCCCCCCCCTCCCCCCCCCAATCAAACAACATTAGTGAGGATCGTAATGTCTTAAAATCAAATATTATGTACAAAAGAAAATATTTGTGAATCAAAGAAAGGAAACTGATTATGTACTTTTTTATTAGGGGAATGTACTTGTAAAGTACAATTTCGTACATAGTTAAAAAACTTAAAATTTTATATTAAGAAATAAATGAAATATAGAAACAAAATAATTATGTACTCGTCAACTCCCATTTTTTCTCCTATTGTGTAGTCGGAGGGGAAAAGAAGTACTTCATATGTTTCTTCTAGAATGTCTTGGTTTGACTTTTCGACCCGTAATTGGGTCACTTAGAAAGCAAAACGATAAAAGTTTTTGGAAATTTTTTCATGGTGTTGTACAAGACCATGCAAAGATTATCGTTTTTATAATCAAATCACCGGGTCAAAGTAACCAAATGAATAGTGACAAAACGTAAAGTAGACTGTTCCTAAAGAAACAGCGGTAGTAATAATGTACACGACGTCTAATATTCTCCTACTTTTTCCTACTATTTTTTCACTGTCCTCTCATTCCGTAACTGCACCAACAAAAACAACTTAAAAAATAGTAAAAGAGAAGAAAAAATGCATAACAGAATTCTCCTCTTTTCACTCCATTACCAGCCTATTTTCTCCCCATATATGTCTAAGTGATTAATTAACAATAACAGCAACAATTTTTCTCAAATAATAATAATAATAACAGCAACAATAACAGCAACAGATAAAAAATAGAGAACCAAAACACAGTTTATTGCCGAGAAAAGAGGCGACGGAGGAGGAAAGTGGTGCCGGGCCGAGGGCGAGCTCGCCTCCCCCGCCAACACCCCAACCTAGGCCCTGATTAGCTTCACCCTGCCGCAACGCCGTTGGAGACACTAATCCCGCGCCCAACAGCCCCGGAGACCACCGTTGGATAAGACAGTTGGATTGAGGCTTATTGTCCAGGGTTTAAAAATTGGGGCTTGAATCTCTTGGTTTAGGGATCAGGTTGATGGCGGCGGTGATGATGGAGTTCGGTAATCTCCAAATTGACAACGCAACTCCCAAATCAAAGCAGCATAAGCCAAGCGAATTTGAACAGTAGACAAATTGAAGGTCGGGGGATAGAGAGAGAGAGAGATAGAGAGGGGATATTCTGGTCATTACTTAGTATAAACAAGTGGGGAGTTAAATACTGAATATAGTATGATGGGTAAAAGCGTAATTTATGTATGTCCATCAACTTCCTTTACTTTCCATCCAAAATAAGGGGTGTCCCCCGTCATTTGATGAACAGTGATAGTAGACTTTGCCTATTTACCAAAACACAATGGTAGAAAGTGTAAATTACCCTCCGTTTCTTCTGGAATGTCCTGATTTGACTTTTCAACTCGTAACTGAGTCACTCTGACTCGGTGATTTAGATAGCAAACCGATATATTTTTTTGATTTTTTTTATGGTGTAGAGTAAAGTTTATTCTACAAGACCATGCTAAGATTACCAATTTTTTATATCGTTTTGCTAATCAAATCATCGAGTCAAAGTGACCCAGTGAATAGTAACAAAAAGTGAAGTATGCTGAAAGAGAAGAAACGGATGTAGTAAGATTCGAAGGCATTTGGATAGTCTGAGCTGAAAATCTCTCGGAATGCACATTTCAGGTGGTTTCATTATAGTAGGATGAGAGTTGTAGATAAATCAATGCATTCAAATGAATGACAATAAGAAAATTATAAAATAACATGGTAATTCATCAAAATTATACCAAACGATATTGCCCACCCTACACCATGCAATATTTAAGTTTCATACCCTATATCAGATTCCTACATTGGAAAGGGGTTGAAGGGGCATCTCTGGGTTAACATGCACAAAAATTATTTATTTATTTTTGCCTTTTTGGGGAAAAACAATCTTCTGTAGTGCATATTTAAAAATATAAAAAAATAAGCTTTGCTGTGGTTGATTACTGAAAATTTAAAAATTTCAGGTGCAGTATTCGTTGCTGAGCATAGGCGAAGATCAGTTGGAGATCAAGAATATATGTGATTCATTAGGAATCCGCTTGATTTCATATAGTCCCCTGGGTCTCGGGATGCTCACTGGAAAATACACACCTTCTAATCTTCCTCCAGGACCTCGGTAATTAGACTTCTTTATCTGTTGTAGATCCAATTTCTGTGATTTTGATTTTTATATTGGTGCTTTCTTTACAGGGGTCTTCTGTTCCGCCAAATAATTCCTGGTTTGGAACCTTTACTAAAGTCGCTGCGGGATATTGCACAGAAAAGAAGGAAAACCATGTCCCAGGTTCTTCTCTTCTCTGACTTGGTGAACACAATTTTGTGCTATTTGAACGGCCTCGCCCCCACCATAAGCTTTTGTAGTGAAAACCTTATCAAAGGCTTCATAGAAAGAATAACAGAAATCTCCCTCCATCAACAGTTGATCTATCCAAAGAGCAGTGAATTCTTCCAATGAACAACGAGATATGGAAGAATTAGTAGAAACTATTTCACCTTTTAAGAATACTGCACGTGCTCAAAAATTGTAGACCGGTTCATGAGTGTTAAAGGTCTAAGCTGTGTTCGGCTCTGGTTCACATGCCTCGCAAAGCTTAATTCTATAAGATCAACTGTTTAGTAGGTTGATTCAGTCGAACTTGCAGACAGAGAAACCTAATGGACCAAGTGACGGAATGAATTACCAAACTAGGCACCACCCGCCCCACATCTGTCCTTAGCACTACCGAAGCTTAGATCTCAATTTTCCAGCAACCAACCAAACAAGTTGGACATGTCCACGAATGCGAGCACTGTGCGAACATATAAGCATGGTGTGACATTTTGCAAACTTAGATGTGTAGTTCATGTGCTTGTTTGGGAGGGTTTTGATGTTTAGAAAACTAAACCTCCTTTGTGTTTGCGGTGGAGGGTTTTGAGGTTTTGATTTTTAGTTGTTTGTTAACTTTTTTGTGGAGCATGGTACCGGACTTTTGAGCATGGCGCCCTTTTTCTTTTATCTGTGTTTTGTGAGAGGAAAATATAAAATAAAAGCCGGGCACCGGTACCTTACAAGCATTATTTTGGAGCACGGCAACGGTGGTGGTCGAAAAGAGTTAATTTTGGGTTGGGGTTTTCCAAACCCTCCCTCCCAAACAAGGCCCATATCTAGATTCTATATTCCTCACTGATGAACTTAAATAGAGAGACACTCTCATTTTCTTTCTCTAATGCAATTTGTTTACTTGGCAGGTGGCCATAAACTGGTGCATCTGCAGTGGCACAATCCCAATACCTGGTGTTAAATCAGTGAAACAGGCAGAGGAAAATCTTGGTGCTCTGGGCTGGCGGCTTAGTTCAGATGAGTTGCTTCAATTAGAATATGCAGCACTTCGATCACCTCGCAGAATGATTCAAAACGTGTTTCAGACTAAGTGACAACTGAAAAGAATCAATCACTCTTTAGGTCGCCTATGATATCTGAACATGACAATCCTCCATCCGCAAGTGAAGTTAGGAAAGAGGGAAAGCTTGATATGTACAGAAGAGAAGTAGATACAAATTGTACAAGGCTGTCAAACTGAGTGAACAGCTGAGCTAACAATCAAAGTAACGCATCCACAATTGTACCATGTTCATTCAAAGATATTGCAAACTGGCCTGGTATAAATCTCAGAAGGCATTGATGAGTGAACCATTTGTTGGAATTTGTCGGTCATTTCTACCTCTCTAGCAGAGCTAACTTGTACATCTGCCAAGTAAAACTGTTAATACTAGAAAGTTACTCGCACATACACAGGATCAATTTTTTTTTCATGCGTCCAATATCTCAGGTTCATGAGAATACCCACGACAACTTAAGTATTGATGGCCAGATCCTTGAGGCACTTCGACCTCCTCATCATATGAGCAACAGTATTTTCTTCTCAAGTCATTAGTAATCATTCAAAGCACTCCTCACAACCATCTCTCCATCATATGGGCAACAACATTTTCTCCTCCAGTCATTTTGTAGTAATCACTGTAAATCTCAACAAAGTGATGATTCCAACCATGCACTCATCTCCAGGGTCGTGAAAGTACTTGTCAACCAATTAGTTTCTTGCCACAAAACTCATGTTTCATAGTTCAACAACCAAAGTATGAAGTTCTTGCAATGCTGATTTTCTGTGTTAAGGATGCGAATGGCTAAGCCAATTGGCCCATAAACGATGCCTACCTTTATGCAATCTTTCCTTGTTAAATCTGCTGTTATAACAAGAACCATTTCATCCTCCCTAAAATCCTTCCATCAACTACTTTCATACTATCCCTTGCGTCTCCTGTCAAAGAATTTTTTTTGTACTAGCTTAAAGGTGACAACAGGAAAACCTATCAAAAGAAGGTTGAATAAAATCAGATTCATTCTTTAAACCCACTGCATGTGTTGGAAAAGTAGGGAATGAAGTTTTTCCGTTGATGGCTACTTCGAGTGGCAATTTCATAAACTTCGAGTTTTATCTAGAGGTGCGAATTCGGTTCGGACCGAACCGAAACCGAGAGAAAACCAACCGATTAAAAGGACCCGTAACCGGACCGACAAACCGACGAACCGAACCGGACCCGGGGGTATACTGGTTACGGTTCGGTTTCTACTTTTTTCGGAACCGGAACCGGAACCGGAACCGTTGGAACCGGAACCGTTGGAACCGGAACCGGCCCGGAACGGAACCGAAAACCAGTCAAACGGCTTGATTTTTTAAAAAAATGCCAGTTTGTGTGTTGTCCTAATCGGTCCTGAACCGGAACCGAACCAAAACCGAACCGGTCAACCAACCAGTTTCGGTTAACGGTTCCGGTTCGGTTCCAGCCGAACCCCATTAATCGGTTCCGGTTCAACCGAACCGAACCGAAGGCTCATTACTAACCAAAAAACCGAACCGAAACCGAACCGAAGGCTCATTACTAACCAAAAAACCGAACCGAAACCGACCGGTTTGCCTCCAACCGGTTCGGTTCTGGTTCAAACCGAAATCACACCCCTAGTTTTATCTAGAACACAACCATTCACCCGCAGTGCCACAGGACATTACACAAACTGCTTCCCAACATGTCTTGTTCCAAATTAGAGACAAATCAGTTTAAACAAAGAACTATTGATTCAGACAGAATACTAATAGGAATGCAGCAATGGAAAAACAAACCAAAAGAAAGTATCAATACTCAGTTGATCTTCTTAACTGGCAAAACAAACCATACAAACGAAGTACTATAGATCCCAACAGATAATACTAAACACAGTGCTTTTGAAAATAAAATTTTCAAATTGACCACGGACACCAGCGCGTTCCTGGCAATGGAGCTCGTCTACTTGATCTTCTTCTTCGGCCTCAGCTGCAGTTCAAAATATAGCATCATCAAATGCATAATTTCGCGATCACAATACTAATTATGAAAGATGAAGATCAATGGATACCTGGTTGCTGTGGCCGCACTTCTTTTTCCTACAGTTGACAGCACGGGGATGAAGGCGAGCATAGCACCTAACATACGAGGTTCAAAAATTCCAGCATGAGATAGTTGGATAATGAAGAATGTATGCTTCTAAAAAATCAAAATATCTGTTTAAATGTCTCTTTTGAATGTCTAAGAGTGCATAGCACCTAAGCAGATATTCTATTCTTATAATGTCAATCATGTATGTTCAATCATCAGCGAATCGTGCTTTACTTACCATTTTTGATATCTTTAATGTCTCATGTTAGTCTTAACATTTGGAGCAAGGCTCAGAACATAGCCCACAAACTTCTTCACCTTTAAATGCAAATTTCAACTGTTTTCCTCCTAAAAAAGTCTTTCGAATGCAGTAGCCAAGACAGTCAAGAAATTCTGGAAGTAACTGAGACTTCACCCATTCCACTGAAATTACTTCGTTCATCATGTTCATTTCACATAATCACATGTGTTTCAGACAATAGCAAAGTTACTCAGTTAATGATCAAGTAAGGCATGAGCTCTTTTCTTTTGAACTTGTACACAGGTTCAACTATGACTATTGAAGAACAAAGAGAAGCCTTTAAAATGCTACAAGTTCCCGTTAATAACTAAACTCGTGATATATCACAGGCAAATCCACAAACTTTATAATTGAGGGTAATAGCAAGTCGGGACATATTCAGCAACACAATTGGAAAACCTACATTAACCTAACATAATTCTGCACTAACTTAGCTGCCTATCAGATGGAAGTAAGCAGATTCACACTTAGAAATATCAATTACCCATGCAGGAAAAATCCACCAATGAAGAAATAGACTTCACACACGGCATTCTAATCAACAATGCTGAGCATCTATAAACTAGGGTTTTATATCAGGGTTGCTATCATTGTACATTTGCAACTTGCTTAACCATAATCCAATAATAAACAATTTGTCAAAGACAGAGCACACAGTACATGTTATTGAAACTCCAAAATCCTCAAAGAATAGAACGAACTCATAGCATATGAGACTGATAAAACAAAACAAGGTCTATAGTGCTTACTTGCGGCAGATCATCTTCTCCTGGTTGTACTTACGAGCCAAAGCCATCAGAGACGGCTCAATAATACCACCACGGAGCCTCAAAACAAGATGCAAAGTCGACTCTGTAACAGCACAATTCCGCTCAAATCAACAAAACGAAATGAAAATTTCTCAATTGTCTGGAGTATATCTCATCACACAGTTAAGCACAACAACACAAACCTTTCTGGATATTGTAATCCGCGAGAGTACGGCCATCTTCGAGCTGCTTTCCGGCGAAGATCAGACGTTGCTGGTCCGGAGGGATACCTGGAAAACAACCGCAGAAGAATCGTACTCGTAAGCAGTGAAAAAAATCGCCAAACGACGAAATTGAAACAGCGATTACGAACCTTCCTTGTCCTGGATCTTAGCCTTGACATTGTCGATCGTGTCGCTGGACTCGACCTCAAGGGTGATGGTCTTCCCGGTTAGGGTTTTCACGAAGATCTGCATCTTCTCTTTCGATAGCGGCAACCTGTATCGCTCCTGCAGCAGAATGAGTCCTCGCCGTGCTACTGCAGTCTATAAATCAAAACCCTAGAGGGGCGGCTTCCTATTGTTCATGCCTCGTCTTGTGACCGTCCGATCAGAACCGATATCATCTTGGCCGTTGAACGCCCGACTCACAACTTTCATTTGCAAGTTGTAACCTCGCTAAAAGTGAAATTTTACAAGGCTAAATTGCACCGGAGGTACCCAAAGTTTGCCAAACGAACAAGTAGGTACCCAAATTTCAAAATTGAGCATCACAGGTCTCAAACTTTGGATTTTCGAGCAAGTAGGTACTTTTCCGTTAAAACTTTGGACGGAAAATTATAAAAAGACTTTTGTACCCTTTATTTTCACCTCATTTTTTTGTTAAAATACATGTTTTACTAAAACTCTGAAAAAAATTCAAAAAAAATTATTTAATAATTTAATATATGTAAGATAATGCAATATATTTTATCAAAATTACATATTTTTACATCATTTCAAGATATGAAAAATTTTTTCATTAACATATATCCATCAAGCTTAAAGTCTTTAACTTTTTTTTAACACCTTTTAAAAAAAATCTCAAAATTTCATAATTTCACATGTATCTTTGTGTATTTAGTAAAACTTGTATTTTAAAAAAAAATGTTAGAGGTGAAAATAAGGGGTACGAAAGTCTTTTAATAATTTTCCGTCCAAAGTTAACGGAAAGTTAACGGAAGGGTACCTACTTGCTCGTCCAAAATTTGAGACCTGTGGTGCTCGATTTTGAAATTTGGGTACTTACTTGCTCGTTTTGGCAAACTTTGGGTACCTCCGGTGTAATTTAGCCATTTTACAATTAGGTCTTAAATTACAAAAAAAAATGTACACATTACACTGGTGCATCTCCAATGGCATTAGGTCAAAGTTCGACATATGCCCAAAATTTGGGTGAGATACAGTTTATACTCTTGTGTTATGGTAAATAGGCAAAGACTACACGAATTGACATGTAATACCCCTATTTTGGATGGAATTTAACGGAAGTTGATGGATAATATGAAATTATATTTTTGCCCATCATTAATTATTACATATTTAAATTCTCACTGACTGATATTCTCTAATGACCATAATATTATCTATCTTTTTTATCAAAAAAATAATATTGGGTGGGTTTGGTGTGGACTTTTTGGATTTTAAGCTGTCTTTTAAGATGGTGTGAAAAAAGTTCGTGACACAAAAGTTCAAGAAAAAGATGCATGTGTTTGGTAAAAAAAGTTGGTGATGTTTAAAAGTCAGTGATGTGACAGTTTGTTGTTTAGCGAAACTTACCACTTTATCCTTTTTGTCTATTTATTGAAGGTAAGTGATGTGTCAGTTTTGTTGTTTAGTGGGGATATTATTGTCATTTGTATGATATGATGAGACACAAAAAATCCACCCAAACCCAACTTTTTGCTTCCACCTTTTCTACACTACAACTTGAAAATCCAAAATCCAAAATCCGCTCAAAAAGATCCATACCAAACCTTAACAAAAAGTCCAAAAAGCTGAAAAGTGGATTTTGGATTAAAATCCACAAAAAAGTCCACACCAAACCCACCCATTATCTATCTCCCTCTTCTATCTCGTTCTCTCCATTCTTAGTGACCGACTGAAATCAAATTGCAGATACCGTAAAACATGGGGTTTGCGAGGCATAGGTGGGAGAGGACACCGAGCTAGGGTTCGAGGATCGAAAAGGTCAGGAGAAGAAATTAACAAGTCCTGAGGGAATACACAGAGGAGATGAGAGAGTTCGACGCAGAGAGTTGGTTCTGGCGAATAAGGACAAGGGTTTTGGAGGAGAAGAAGATTTGCAAGTGAGTTTGAGACGAGTGGTGAGAATAAGGTACGAATGCTCGAATCAACCAAGGAGATCATTGGGTAGGCCTGGGATTAGGGTTAGGTTGAGGATATGGGGGTCGCGATTCATCAATCGAAATCGATGAAGAACGAGGAGGAGGAGACATGGGTCAGTGGTCGAAGGCATCCAAAGCGGTCGAAGTTTCAAAGGTTAGCTCAGTGAGAAGTTTGGTTGTCACTGACTGAATTGGTGGTGGTGTTGGCTTTAGTAGTCGAAGAGAATCACATGGATTGTAGTCGAGTGAATCAAACTCAGGAGGAAGAAGATCGTTTGGGCACGAACTATTAAGGGTACCATTGGGTTGTTTTGTTCTTGGTGGTCCAAAAGCCATGGAAATCCACCGCGACAAGAAACGTCACTCATTTCTTTCTCTCTTCCGTCTCTCCACCACCTCTCAATCTGGAGATCAATCCGGGGTTGTGATGTTACTAGCTTCATTTTGAAGGGTCATGGTATGCTCCAATTTTGTGTTTCCATGTTTCTGTTTTTTATTTTTTCAGAATGTGAAATTTTGGGTGATTAAGGGAACTATTACATGTTCTAATCTATATGATGAGAGCTTGATGATTAGTTCTCTCTCCTGCCTTTTTGATTCTGCTATGTTCTTTATTTTATTTATTTTTTTGGTTGGCTCCTCATTTTTCTTCAAATGCGGTTTGGTTTTTGTTAGTTCTTGAGAAGGTAGGCACAAGTGGGAAAATATAATACCATTAGAAGGTTAAAAGAGGCAACTGTTCGGTTTTGTAACGGGTTATGCAGCGGAATTAAACAAATAAGATCCGCACAAGACCCACCAAGGATCACAGGAAGAGACATCATAATGATAGTGAAGGTTCAAGTAATGATTACCTTGTTTGTCTCCTGTGATGACTTCAAACGCAAAATTGTGTTTGCGTCTCTATAGCTAGTCCACTCATAGGATGAAGAACTAGATTGCTCCACACATTTGTGTTAGCAATTGGTGTGAGAAGGAAGAATAAGAATCACACAACGGAGACCAAAAGAAGAGGCTCGGCCTCGTCCTCTTTGGCCGACGGGTAGAGGGGGGCAGACGGGGTCTAGGTTCGGCCTAGACTTTGTCTTTCTCTCTCTCCTTGCTTTTTTTCTCCTACTCAAAGTATGTTATGAGCATTAGATATGATAAAATAAGCTAGGAGTGTTCTTTAGATAGTCCAACAACTCCTTGTTTAACTAGCCCCTCTCCTAATTCTACCCAAACATGGATTAGGCCAACTTACAAATTAGTCCTACTAAGTTTGCAAGTAGTTGCGTATTGATCCTTCTATTAATTAATCATATTAATTAATTCCCATGTCTAGTTTAATCCTTATGGCGTGTGACCCCATAGGTTTTTACTTAGTTGGTAGTAACAATAAACTAACATGGAGCGGTATCTAGCAACGCATCTATGCCACCCAACTAATAGAAATAGTCATTACTTTGGCAAACCTTGTGCAAGTATTGTCTCATCCCTTTGTCTCTATATCCGGATTGGACGCGAAACATACAAGTCACACTTGTATATCCAATTCATAGTTTCTCGATCCTGGGAAAGTCTTATCCATGCAGATAACATCAATATCTCATATTGATTTATTTGAGTCTGGCCAGACATTCTATAAGAACCATCCCTCGAGTGGCCGTGGATATTTGCTCCCGTTATGTAGGAGAGAAAAATTCTATCTACATCACTACCATCTCTAAGCTTGCTACCTTATTGTGTCCGATCAACGCCTTTATTACTACCCAGTTACGGTGTAGCGTTTGACGATGTCAAAACACAATATTCCACAACTAGAGGATCTCGTGACTTCAAGTCTAAGGATGACGATACCGTTGTCACTACGAAAAGCACTTGTGGCTTTACATAACTCGTATGTAGTCTTCTCGTGGTGGGTCGATCTAGTATACAATTACTCATAATGCATGCCCATGTGTTGGATCGTGATATCTCCATATCAATCCAACCCCATACTAGTCTATAATTGATCGTCCAATTAATCAGTATAGTTGACTAGGGATTTTTAAGAACATAACATTTATATTCCAAGGACATCATTCCTGTTAACATATCTCCATATCGATAACATAATGAATCGCAAGTTCATAAATGTCACAAGAAATATATTACCTCTAGGGCATATTTGCAACATGAACAACAGTCCATTAGAGGGCAAAAGGGGAAGGAAAATACCACCACATGTGATCCCCACTGTCAGCTTGAAGCCCACTAACGGATGTTGACGAAAGGGTTCTTTGTGTTAATATTTTGACACAAAATAGGGGTGTTCCGTGTCAATTGATGAACAATGAGGGTACTTATTGTCTATTTACCATAATCCGAGGGTGCAAAGTGTAAATTACTTTTGATTTTGGGTTAGCGTTTTTCACTTGTACCACTCTTATTCTTCTCTTCCACATCAATTTGACTTTTTGAATCGTATCTGAGTCACTTTGACCATGTGATTTGGATCGCAAAATGATATAATTTTTTAATGATTTTTTCACCGTGTTATAGAAAAACTTTTTCTCTACAATACCATGAGAAAATTATCAAAAAATTGCATCATTTAAGTCACATCCCCCTCCCGCCGACCCCGATTAGCGATTAATAAAACCTTGCGTTAACGGAAGGAGGGCCCGACATGTCGGTGCGGCCTTGACTCATCGAGAGGCTAAACGAGTAATTTATAAAAGTCGTGATCAAAAGATTGTATTTAAAAAAAAAACTGTGCGGAAGCGTAATTGATAAATTTACTTGGGGCGTCTTGATAAACAATTTGACTTGTAAAGAAAAGAAAGTTGTAACATAAAAATTCAATGTCATATAGCCATCTCGACTCATAACGTAGGCAGAGCATACCACGGGAAACGTTCTAGATATCATATAAGGGCTCATACAAAGTATTATATACATAATTATACAAATCTTACATTCTTAAAACAATTATGAACATGCATTCCATGAAATCTCCAAGTCGTTTAGCATACACGCAACATATGAGCACACAAGCGTCACAAAGCACATTGTCACATATCAACCTAACACCTTGATACTTCCTGCCTTTTATGTGTCCTTAAAACCTGAAAAAAGGGTAACGTGAAAGGGTGAGCGCAACTAGCTCAGTGAGTTACATCTACGCCTCTCCGTAGATTTGGAAAACCAAAAAGGGCTACTTTTCCCATGGAGCGTCATGAACATAAGTCATAGTCATACATACATAAACTTGTGGAACTTGAAAGAACATGACATTCATAAAACATAACTTGTACATGAAGAAAGCGTAACGTAAAGCATAACTTGTATGTGTGAAACCGTATTGTTCCAAGTAGGAAACTTGCATTGTCTCACGTAGAAACCTTATTAAACTTGAACATACTTTCTTAGTTTCTTATCTTATGGCCCGTGTCACTTTTGTGACTTAACATAACGTCGGGACATGTCCATCGCGACGGCTCGTGAGGCGATGTGTTGCCTGCTTATATTGCCCCGGCAAAAGGGTTGTAGCCTGCCTATACTCGACAGAGGGTTTCACTCCGGTAACGTGGCCTTTCTGAAAATGTTTTTTTATCTTATGAATCATCTTTTTTTTTCTTAGCATCCATGGGGCATAAATCGTTTACTTGATTCAAAAGCATACATACTTACATAATGGGGAAACATGAACATACATAAGCTTGTAAGAAATTTGAGGTTCGGTACAAAATTCGGGAGGTAGGGTAACTCACCTTGCGAGTTTAATCCATTTACTTAATATTTCTTTATTCCAAATTCAATCATCTTTAGGCACATGATCATCAACTCAATTGTCACGTAAGTAGCAAAGAAGGCTACAAATCACACATATAATCACTTTTGCATAAAATCATACCAAACATAGCACATAATCACTTAGCTCAACGACACCAATCTTATTAATGCAAAAAAGGTAACTTTTCACACATATTCATACGCTTGTATAGCCTTAAACATGTTCCTAGATACATATGAGATGTAAAATGCATCACATAAGAGCATCATAACATATAATGAACTAAAAGTAACTTACATAAACTAACATTGAGAAACTTGACAACTTTTAGATTATGCTCATAAACAAAAAGTGACTATATGTAGATCAAAATGATTATTCGAGACCCAAATTTTGACATAACATAGATAAAGAGTTTACTGATAACATATAAAAATATCAAAAATTATGAAAACTCTTAAGTATTTTTAAACATTAACTTTTAGAGCTGTTTAGGTGTAAAACAGATGCTGAAATTCGGTCTTGGGAGTAAATTCATAAACTATTCATAAATTCTAACAATTATGAAATTTTAACTGGAAGTAGATAACACCCCTAGAAACAACATATCCAAATTTGGTAACCATTTGAGTAGAATAAGTACATAAAATGTATGAAAAACCTCACTGGTCTGGGGTTGAGCAGAGTATTAAAACAGAACTGGTTTTTCGCCGATTTAAAATTAAATACAAGTCCAATGTTTCTGAAATTTTTACTGTATAAATATCACATGAAATTACACAAACTTTAAATTTTTCATAATTGTCTTAAATTTTTAAGTAATATTCTCCATTTTGTGAAAATCAGCTCAAAACATGAGTTTTATGGTTCTCTATAATTCAAAACTTGTTGCATGCAAGAAATTATCTACCAAGATATGAAATTGAACTAATACAAGGTCTAAATCATATGCATATCACTACCAACAACAATTAATTTCATGAATCTAGGGTTTTTTTTTCCTACATACTCATTTTTGCACATGCATGTATGAAGATCATGAAGATGATGATGAATCAAGAACATGCAACAATAAACCACCATGCCATCTTACAAAATAAGATGGTCAATGCTAAAATTTTGTCTTAAATATTATGATCCACTAACATGCAACTAAAGATTTGCCATATAATCACAAGAATGAGGAGTGAATGACCAAAATCGTGATGTAGATCCAAAGATGAAGAACTTACTCCTCATTTTCATGATGTTCTGGATGTGGGTTTGAAAAATCGATGAATAATAGCTCATAGATGCTTCAATGTTGAAGAAAATGCTCAAACCTTGCTCCCCAATTGATATACTAACACTCAAGATGGGTTTCCAACACTTCAAACCTCAAAAACATGATTTTTAGACCATGTTTGTGGAAGGGTCATGAACAAAACCGGGAATGAAGCTAAGGGGAGAGAAATGAGAGCTTTGGAACTTCATAGAGAGAGAAAAATGAGTAGAAAATATGATGGAGAGATGCATCTTGTGCCTTATATACACCCACAATAATTGAGTGTGGTGGTCACACCAAAATAAGTGAGAACAAGTATGTTTTAAATCATGTAATTGTTGGAATAGATGCCCTAGAGGCAATCTAGTTTAGTATGAATTTATTTTGGCTAGAAAATTCATTGTATTATTTATTAGATATTTAATATAATGAAGTCCTTAGATTTACAATTGTGTTGTTTATCTTAAATATCTATAGTCCAGTATAATGATTAATGGGACAATCATCTATAGACTAGTATGGGGTTGGATTGATATGGAGATATCATGATCCAACACATGGGTGTGCATTAAGGGTAATGGCGCACCGGATTGACCCATCTCCGAGAAGGCTACATACATGTTATGATAAGTCACAAGTACTTCTCGTGGTGCAATGATATTGTCATCCTCAAACTTGAAATCGCTAGATATTCTAGTTGTTGATTATTGTGATTTTGGTTGCGTTAAACGCTACACCGTAACTGGGTAGTTATAAAGGCGTGTACCGGATACAATAAAAAGCAAGCTTATAGATCGTAGTGGACGTAGATAGAATTTGTCCCTCCCACATAACGGGAGCAAATATCCTAGGCCACTCGAGGGATAGTGCTTATAGAATGTCTGGCCAGACTCAAATAAATCAATATGGGATATTGATGTTATTTGCACGAATAAGGCTATTCCCATGGATCGAGAAACTATGGATTGGATATACGAGTGTGACTTGTATGTCTCATGTACAATTCGGATATAGATAAAAAGGGATGAGACAATTACTTGTACAAGGTTTGTCGGATGGCCATTCTATTAGTTGGCTAGAATGGATGTTTTGCTTCAAACCGCTCCATATTAGCAAATTGTTGCTACCAACTAGATAGAACCTATGGGGTCACACGCTATATAGAGTTGAACTAGATTTGGGAATTGATTAATAGGATTAATTAATTAGAAGGATCACTTTGCAATACCTTGCAAACTTAGTAGGACTAATTTGCAAGGAAGGGACTAAACCGAATTCTAGTAGGACTAGAATGGGTCCTTTAGGTAGTTGGCAAGGATTTGTTGGACTATATAAAGGATGCTCATTCCTTCCTTCCCACACTTATGATCCTTTAGTTCATAACATGAGTGGGAGAGAACAAAAGGAGAGAGCAAGCAAGCAAGAGGGACCCGTCCGCCCCCTTGCGGCCGCCCCATCCCGTCGGCCCAAACAAGGAGGCCACCCCTCTTTGTTTACTCGCGTTGTGTGATTTCTTCTTCCTCTTCCTCCATTCCGGGCTAGCACAAAGGAGAAGGGAGATCTAGATCTCAACTCTAGGCGTGGATCAACTATAGAGAACGTGACACAATTCACGTTCCAAGTCATCACAGGAGAAACCCTAAGGTGTGTAACTTGATTTCTTCTCTTACCATCGTTATGTCTCTTGTCCTGTGATCCTTGGAGGGTATTGCATGGATAATATTTGTTTTTCCGCTGCGTATCCATGATCAAAACCCTACAGTGGTATCAGATCCTGGTTGTAGAGCATAAACGTGGTTTATGCGTTACGTTTTGTTAGTTTTACACTTTAAATTTATTGTTTATCGCGTAAAACAAGACAAATCAAGCATGTGATGCAATTTGTCAATAATCAATCATAACAAGAACTAGTTCTTGCATTGGATGCATGAATTAGTGAGTTTGAGAAATTTTAGGATCTTAGATGTAGGGTTTGGGCATCCTATGGAAAGAAGGAGTTCTTTTCATACAAGGGAACAACCAAACCTGGGCACCACGCAAGGGAGTTGTTTTGGAAACAACTCCCAAACGAAGTTCGGCCCCCTAAGGGACCGCCCTGTTGGAATAGATGCCCTAGAGGCAATATAGTTTAGTATGAATTATTTGTGGCTAGAAATTCATTTATTATTTATTGGATATTTAATATAATGAATTCCTTAGATTTACAATTGTGTTATTTATCTTAAATATCCCTAGTCAAGTATAATGATTAATGGGACAATCATCTATAGACTAGTATGGGGTTGGATTGATATGGAGATATCACGATCCAACACATAGGTGTGCATTAGGGAATGTTGCACTGGATTGACCCATCTCCGAGAAGGCTACATACACGTTATGTTGAGTCACAAGCGCTTCTCGCGGTACAATGGTATTGCCATCCTTAGACTTGAAGTCACTAGATATTCTAGTTGTGGATTATTGTGATCTTGGTAGCGTTAAACGCTACACCGTAACTGGGTAGTTATAAAGGCGTGTACTGGATACAATAAGAAGCAAGCTTAGAGATCGTAGTGGACGTAGATAGGATTTGTCCCTCCCACATAACGGGAGCAAATATCCTAGGCCACTCGAGGGGTAGTGCTTATAGAATGTCTAGCCAGACTCAAATAAATCAATATGGGATATTGATGTTATTTGCACGAATAAGGCTATTCCCATGGATCGAGAAACTATGGATTGGATATACGAGTGTGAGTTGTATGTCTCGTGTCCAATCCGGATATAGAGACAAAGGGATGAGACAATTACTTGTACAAAGGTTGTCAAGATGACTATTCTATTAGTTGGCTAGAATGGATGTTTTGCTAGAGACCGCTCCATATTAGCAAATAGTTGCTACCAGCTAGATAGAACCTATGGGGTCACATGCTACATAGAGTTGAAATAGATTTGAGAATTAATTAATTGGATTAATTAATTAGAAGGATCACTTTGCAAACCCTTGCAAACTTAGTAGGGACTAATTTGCAAGGAAAAGACTAAATTGAATTCTATTACGACTAGAATAAGTCCTTTAGGTAGTTAACAAGGAGTTGTTGGACTATATAAAGGACCTTCCTTCCTTCCTTCTCACATAACTTATGCTCATAATTGAACATAACAAAGAGTGGGAAAGAACAAAAGGAGAGAGAGCAAGCAACAAGGGAGCCCGACCGCCCCCTTGCCGCCGCCCCGTCCCCGTCGGCCAAAGGAGGCCGAGACCCTCCTTTTGGGTCTCGTTTTGCGTGATTCTTCTTCCTCTTCCTCTTCCGGGCTAGCACCAAGGACTTGGGAGATCTAGGATCAACTCTAGGCGTGGATCAACTATAGAGAACGTGACACAATTCGCGTTTGAAGTCATCAAAGGAGAACATTGAGGTGTGTTTATGATTTCTAACCCTTACCATCGTTATGTCTCTTGAATTGTGATCCTTGGAGGGTTTTGCATGGTTTTATGTTTGTTTATGCTTCCGTTGCACATCCATGAATCAAAACCCTACAGTGGTATCAGAGCCACAGGTCGTAGAGCATAAACGTGGTTTATGTGTTACGTTCTTTAGTTGTTTTACACCTTAATTTGATTGTTTATCGCGTAAAACAAGACAAATCAAGAATGGGATGCAATTTGTCAATGATTAATCATAACAAGATCCAATTTTTGCATTGGATGCATGAATTGGTGAGTTTGAGAAATTTTAGGATCTTAGATCTAGGGTTTGGGTATCCTTGGGGAAGAAGGAGTTCTCCCAAAACAAGGAAATAACCAAACTTGGGCACCAAGCAAGGGAATTGTTTTGGAAACAACTCCCTCAAGGAGGTTCGGCCCCCTAGGGACCGCCCCCCTTGCTTGCCGCCCAAGCTTGGCCGCCCTAGGGGTCGGGCGGCCCTAACCCGCGGGCCTAGGCTTGTGGAATTTGGGCCGGGCCGGCCCTAGGGCCTTGTGGTTCACTTTGTTGGGCCCGGGCAATTTGATTGTTGGGCCCATGGACCGTTTTAACCCTAGAAATCCTAAAATCAATTAAAATTGACCAAGCGCGTTAAAATTGGATTTTAACTGTTTATGTGCAAATCGCATGGTGATTGGATATGGCCTTAGGATGTGGTTTGATGTGGATGTTTAATTTTGTGGTTTGGTTTTACGGCCTGCGAGCTGATCAATTAATTGTAATAATTAATTAGGGTTTTATGGCCTGCGTGCCATTTTTTTCTCAACTTGTGAGATTTATTTTATTTAGTGTAGATATTAGCTAGTGCTAGATAAAATAGATTGTTAGCCAAGATTGAAGAAAAAAGAAGCCCAAAGCCAAAGAAGCCACA
Organism: Linanthus parryae; assembly: GCA_023055425.1. NCBI lineage: Eukaryota > Viridiplantae > Streptophyta > Magnoliopsida > Ericales > Polemoniaceae > Linanthus > Linanthus parryae. The sequence continues at coordinate 4,548,577 of JALGPY010000015.1, forward strand.
AAAGATGGAGCATGGAGCATGGAGCCTTTCCATATGACTATGAAGGATGGACCAAAAGATCAAGACGCATGGAGATGTGTTTTTTTAGGGTTCATAGATAATTCTATTGGCTTGGAATTATCTTAGTCTAGAAAAGGCCATATCCACATCACGTTTAATTTCTGTTTTGTGGTTGTTTATTTTATTGTCTTATTATTGTGTGGTTGGTGTATGGATGATGCATGCAATTAGGATAGTAAGATAATTAGATAACCCGGATCTATTATTTGGAGTTGTGCCCAAACTCAAATAGATAGATTAGTTGATATTGATCAACAAAACAATTAAAAATTGAATTTAAAATCCCTCAAAATTCAAATATTGTGTTCTTGCCTTCTCGTTATTTAAACACTCATTATCATCATTATTTACCAAGCTCGTGCGTGCCAAAGCATGGCGACTTGGTTCATCATGATGGAATGCGATGGCACGTAACAATGTGCAATTGTTTAGATAAGAGGTTGAACACAACTAGGCTATTAATTTGATTAAGAAACCTAGAGGCAATCAATTGGCATTATCCATATGGATGGATAAATAAGGAGTTATTTGCCCAATTGAACCAAGAGTTGCATATGGGATGCAATTGGAATTGTTCCTACCTAAAGTAGTCAAATTATGGGTGACTTGCCAAAGCAAGCTCATAAGGAGATAAAAGATGGATCTTGGCCCACTAGAAAATATAAGGATATTTTCCGCATTAATATCTTGAGGGTTATTAATCCGTAGTAAAATAGTGGGAGCTATATTTGATAAACTAGCCATTATTGAATATAGTCAAAAATTCACAAATACTAAAACTTGCGTATTTTCCTTTTGTAGAATTCCAAATGGAAAATAACTCATCGAGTTCACAACATTCCGTACGATTAGTCCTTGAGAAGGACAAGCTCTCTGGAACCAACTTTCTTGATTGGTACAGAAACTTGAGAATTGTTCTCAAGCAAGAGAAGAAATTGTACGCAATAGAGGAGCATGTTCCAGAAGGTCCAGAGAACCAAACACCTGCTGCCCTAAAGGCGTATCAAAAGCGTGTTGATGACGCTAATGATGCGGCCTGCCTTATGCTTTGCACCATGACTTCTGAGCTTCAGAAGCAACACGAAAACATGAATGCTGTCGATAGGATCGAACATCTAAAGCAGCTCTTCCAAGATCAGGCGAGGGTAGAGAGGTATGAGGTCTCAAAGGCACTGTTCAAATGTCATCTGGCAGAAGGGAAACCGGTGTGATCCCATGTACTCCGAATGATCGGGTACTTGGAGAATCTCGCCCGACTTGGGTTCCCGGTCGGCCAAGAGTTGGCAACCGATCTCGTGTTGCAATCGTTGCCCGAGAGTTATGGACAGTTCATTATGAACTATAACATGAACGAGATCGTTAAACCACTGCCAGATTTACTCAATATGTTGAGGACGGCTGAACAGAGCATCAACAAGGGTAAGGGCAAGGCCATAATGATGGTACAGAAAGGAAAGGGCAAAAGGTTTGCCTCTTCCTCCAAGGGCAAAGGCAAGTCAGTTGCCAAGTCCAAGGAACCTGCCCTTAAGCCTGTTGGTGGCATTGCCAAAGGCGTGACTAAAGGTGAGTGTCACTACTGCAGTCAGCCTGGCACTGGAGGAGGAACTGCCCAAAATATCTGGAGGACAAGAGGCTTGGAATAGTGATTCCACCACCACCAGGTATTTTTGTTGTAGATGTTAATTTAACTTTCTCTACATCATGGGTATTAGATACTGGATGTGGATCTCATATTTGTCGAAATATGCAGGATCTAAAGAGAAGTAGGAGATTGGCTAAAGGGGAGATAGATCTGCGCGTTGGGAATGGAGCAAAGGTTGCTGCGTTGGCCATAGGCGTGTGCGAGCTATCTCTGCATTCAGGATTAGTTTTAGAATTAAATAATTGCTATTTTGTGCCTGCTATGAGAAGAAACATTATTTCTATTTCTTGTTTGGACAAGGATGGTTTTATTATTTCAATAAAATACAATTGTTGTTCCTTTTATTTAAATAATATTCACTATTTTAGTGCGCAATTATTTAATGGACTTTATGTCCTTGATCTAAGCAATCCTGTCTACAACATTAATACCAAGCGGATTAAAATAAATGATTTAAATCCTGCTTATTTATGGCACTGTCGTTTAGGCCACATAAATGAGAAACGTGTATCTAGACTCCATAAGGATGGATTACTAGACTCATTTGATTTTGAATCGTATGAGACATGTGAGGCTTGTTTATTGGGAAAAATGACAAAGTCCCCTTTCAATAAGAAAGGTGAGAGGACTAGTGAGCAATTGGCGCTCATACATACCGATGTGTGTGGGCCATTTGCCACGCCTGCCAGGGGTGGTTATGTCTACTTCATTACATTTGCTGATGATTACAGTAGATATGGATTTGTGTACCTCATGAGGGCAAAATCCGAATCCTTTGAAGTGTTCAAAGAATTCAAAAATGAAGTAGAGAAGCAACTTGGCAAAAGTATCAAGGCTCTACGATCGGATCGTGGAGGAGAATACTTGAGCCAAGAGTTTGACGACTATCTTAGAGAGTGTGGGATCGTGTCCCAACTCACTCCACCGGGAACGCCACAATGGAATGGCGTGTCCGAGAGGAGGAATCGAACCCTATTAGATATGGTTCGATCTATGATGTATCAAACCGATCTTCCATTATCATTTTGGGGCTACGCTCTATTAAGTGCAGCTTTCACCATTAACCGTGTTCCATCTAAATCAGTCATGAAGACACCATATGAGATGTGGAGTGGGAGGCGTCCCACACTGTCGTTCATGAGGATTTGGGACTGTGATGTCTATGTAAAACGTTTACAATCAGACAATCTAGGGCCGAAATCGGATAAGTGCAAATTTGTGGGGTACCCTAAGGAAACTAAGGGTTACTACTTCTACAATCCAACCGAGAACAAAGTGTTTGTTGCTCGGACTGGCGTGTTTCTAATAAAAAGAGAATTTCTCTCTAAAGAAGCAAGTGGGAGGAATGTAGAACTTGAAGAGGTTCAAGAACCACAAATCACTGAACCGATTATGGAACATGAACAGGAACCACAAGCAGTTGTGGAGCAACCTGTTCAGGTAACACAAGAGCTTCGTAGATCTAGTAGAGTGCGCCAGGAACCCGAGAGGTATGGACTTCTCGTGACCGATTCCGGTGACACGATGCTCATAGATGATGAGCCTACTACCTATGAGGAGGCCATGAGTGGCTCAGACTCTCAGAAGTGGCTGGAAGCCATGAGATCCGAGATGAAATCCATGTATACCAACAAAGTATGGACTTTGGTGGAACCACCCGATGGGGCACGACCCATAGGGTGCAAGTGGGTCTTCAAGAAGAAGATCGACATGGATGGTAATGTGATTACCTATAAGAGTCGATTGGTGGCTAAAGGATTCAGACAGATTCATGGTATTGACTATGATGAAACCTTTTCACCAGTCGCTATGACCAAGTCCATCCGAATCCTACTTGCAATTGCAGCATACCACGACTATGAGATTTGCAGATGGATGTCAAAACAGCATTCCTTTATGAGAATCTCTTTGAGGACGTGTATATGATACAGCCGGAGGATTTTGAAGATCCAAAGCAAGCCAACAAAGTCTGTAAGCTGCAACGATCCATTTATGGATTGAAGCAAGCTTGTAGGACGTTTTGATGAAGTGGTCAAAGAGTTTGGCTTCATCAGAAACGAAGATGAGTCTTGTGTCTACAAGAAGGTTAGTGGGAGCTCTGTAGCTTTTCTGGTCTTGTATGTGGATGACATACTACTCATTGGAAACGACATTCCCATGCTGCAATCTGTTAAAGATTGGCTAGGAAAGTGTTTCTCAATGAAGGACTTAGGGGAAGCAGCCTATATACTCGGTATAAAGATCTATATAGATAGATCTAAAAGGTTGCTAGGCCTAAGTCAAAGTACATATATTGACAAGGTGTTGAAACGGTTCAACATGCAAGATTCCAAGAAGGGATTCTTGCCCATGTCACATGGAATCACTCTTTCGAAGAGTGGTTGTCCTTCCAATGAGATTGAGAAGGAACGCATGAGTAGAATTCCCTATGCCTCGGCCATAGGATCTATCATGTATGCCATGTTATGTACTAGACCAGATGTGTCATATGCCTTGAGTATGACAAGCAGATACCAATCCAATCCGGGTGAGAGTCACTGGATTGCAGTCAAGAACATCCTAAAGTACTTGAGAAGAACTAAGGATGCCTTCTTGATATTTGGCGGTGAGGAAGAGTTGCGTGTAAGGGGTTACACTGATGCAAGCTTCCAAACCGACAGAGATGACTTTAGATCACAATCGGGATATGTGTTTTGCCTGAATGGAGCAGCGGTGAGCTGGAAGAGTTCCAAGCAAGAGACGGTGCTACAACAGAGGCTAAGTACATTCCTGCAAATGGCGCAGCAAAGGAAGTTTGGATCAGAAAGTTTGTTTCTGAACTTGGTGTAGTCCCTAGTATTGCAGATCCAGTTGAGTTGTTCTGTGACAACACTGGGGCGATCGCGCAATCAAAGGAACCCAGGTCGCACCAGAAGTCCAAGCACGTGCTCAGGAAGTTTCATCTGATTCGAGATATTATCGATAGAGGAGACGATCGGATATGCAAGATTCCTACTTATGATAATCTGTCAGACCCGCTTACAAAGCCTCTCACGCAGTGGAAGCATGAAGGGCACACTAGGAGTATGGGCATACGAGATGCGCCAGATTGGCTCTAGTGCAAGTGGGAGACTGTTGGAATAGATGCCCTAGAGGCAATCTAGTTTAGTATGAATTATTTGTGGCTAGAAATTCATTTATTATTTATTGGATATTTAATATAATGAAGTCCTTAGATTTACAATTGTGTTGTTTATCTTAAATATCCCTAGTCAAGTATAATGATTAATGGGACAATCATCTATAGACTAGTATGGGGTTGGATTGATATGGAGATATCACGATCCAACACATAGGTGTGCATTAGGGAATGTTGCACTGGATTGACCCATCTCCGAGAAGGCTACATACACGTTATGTTGAGTCACAAGCGCTTCTCGCGGTACAATGGTATTGTCATCCTTAGACTTGAAGTCACTAGATATTCTAGTTGTGGATTATTGTGATCTTGGTAGCGTTAAATGCTACACCGTAACTGGGTAGTTATAAAGGCGTGTACTGGATACAATAAGAAGCAAGCTTAGAGATCGTAGTGGACGTAGATAGAATTTGTCCCTCCCACATAACGGGAGCAAATATCCTAGGCCACTCGAGGGGTAGTGCTTATAGAATGTCTGGCCAGACTCAAATAAATCAATATGGGATATTGATGTTATTTGCACGAATAAGGCTATTCCCATGGATCGAGAAACTATGGATTGGATATACGAGTGTGACTTGTATGTCTCGTGTCCAATCCGGATATAGAGACAAAGGGATGAGACAATTACTTGTACAAAGGTTGTCAAGATGACTATTCTATTAGTTGACTAGAATGGATGTTTTGCTAGAGACCGCTCCATATTAGCAAATAGTTGCTACCAACTAGATAGAACCTATGGGGTCACACGCTACATAGAGTTTAACTAGATTTAGGAGTTAATTAATTGGATTAATTAATTAGAAGGATCACTTTGCAAACCCTTGCAAACTTAGTAGGGACTAATTTGCAAGGAAGGGACTAAATTGAATTCTAGTAGGACTAGAATAAGTCCTTTAGGTAGTTAACAAGGAGTTGTTGGACTATATAAAGGACCTTCCTTCCTTCCTTCCCACATAACTTATGCTCATAATTGAACATAACAAAGAGTGGGAGAGAACAAAAGGAGAGAGAGCAAGCAACAAGGGAGCCCGACCGCCCCCTTGCCGCCGCCCCGTCCCCGTCGGCCAAAGGAGGCCGAGACCCTCCTTTTGGGTCTCTTTTGCGTGATTCTTCTTCCTCTTCCTCTTCCGGGCTAGCACCAAGGACTTGGGAGATCTAGGATCAACTCTAGGCGTGGATCAACTATAGAGAACGTGACACAATTCGCGTTTGAAGTCATCAAAGGAGAACCCTAAGGTGTGTTTATGATTTCTAACCCTTACCATCGTTATGTCTCTTGAATTGTGATCCTTGGAGGGTTTTGCATGGTTTTATGTTTGTTTATGCTTCCGTTGCGCATCCATGAATCAAAACCCTACACGCCCCTCCTTGCTTGCCGCCCAAGCAAGGGACGACCTAGGGGCCGGGGAAGCCCTAGCCCGCGGCCTTGCCGTGTGGGCTAGGGGTCTGCCGGCCCAAGGCCTTTGCGGTCATTTTTTGGGGTCCGGGCAATTTGATTGTTGGGCCCAATTGACCGTTTTAACCCTAGAAATCCTAAAATCAATTAAAATTGACCAAGCGCGTTAAAATTGGATTTTAAATGTTTATGTGCAAATCGCATGGTGATTGGATATGGCCTTAGGATGTGGTTTGGTGTGATTGTTTAATTTTGTGGTTTGGTTTGCGGCCTGCGAGCTGATCAATTAATTGTATTAATTAATTAGGGTTTTATGGCCCGCGAGCCATTTTTTCTCTCAACTTGTGAGATTTGTTTTATTTAGTATAGTTGTTAGCTAGTGCTAGATGGAGCATGGAGCATTCCACACAACTATGAAGGATGGACCAAAAGATGAAGACGCATGGAGATGTGTTTTCTTTTCGGGTTCATAGATAATTCCATTGGCTTGGAATTATCTTAGTCTAGAAAATGCCATATTCACACCAAGTTTTATTTTGTTTTGTGGTTGTTTATTTTATTGTCTTATTATTTTGTGGTTGGTGTATGGATGATGCATGCAATTAAGATAATAAGATAATTAGACAACCCGGATCTATTATTTGGAGTTGTGCCCAAACTCAAATAGATAGATTAGTTGATATGGATCAACAAAAACAATTAAAATTGAATTGAAAGATCCCTCAAAATTCAAATATTGTGTTCTTGCCTTCTCGTTATTTAAACACTCATTGTCATCATGATTTCTCAAGTTCGTGCATGCCAAAGCAAGGCGACTTGGTTCATAATGATGGAATGCGATGGCACAAACGAGTAATGTGCAACTATTTAAGTAAGAGGTTGAACACAACTAGGCTATTAATATGATTAAAACATAGAGGCAATCAATTGGGATTATCCATACGGATGGATAAATAAGGAGTTATTTGCCCAATTGAACCAAGAGTTGCATAGAAGATGCAATTGGAATTGTTCCTACCTAAAGTAGTCAAATTATGGGTGACTTGCCAAAGCAGGCTCATAAGGAGATGAAGCATGGATCTTGGCCCACTAGAAAATATAAGGATATTTTCCGCATTAATATCTTGCGGGTTATTAATCCGTAGAAAAATAGTGGGAGCTATATTTGATAAACTAGCCATTATTGAATATAGTCAAAAATTCACAAATACTAAAACTTGCGTATTTTCCTTTTTGTAGAATTCCAAATGGCAAACAACTCATCGAGTTCACAACATTCCCTACGATCTGTCCTTGATAAGGACAAGCTCTCTGGAACCAACTTCCTTGATTGGTACAGAAACTTGAGAATCGTTCTCAAGCATGAGAAGAAACTGCACGCAATAGAGGAGCAAGTTTTAGCAGGTCCAGAGAAAAATACCCCTGCGGCCCTAAAGGCGTATCAAAATCGTGTTGAAGACGCTAATGATGCGGCCTGCCTGATGCTACGCACCATGAATTCTGAGCTTCAGAAGCAACACGAAAACATGAATGCTGTCGATATGATCGAGCATCTGAAGCAGCTCTTCCAAGAGCAGGAAAAGGTTGAGAGGTATGAGGTCTCTAAGGCATTGTTCATGTAACACCCCTATTTTTAAATAGGGTGTTTGGTGTATTAATCTTGAGTTTTGGGCTAAAATTATTCTTTCCTAGCCTGGGGGGTTGGTATTTGTAGTTTTAGAAACTAATGAGAGGGGGGTTAAAGTGTCTTTACTTTAAAACAGGTGGAGCACCCACCTGCAACCTCTCTTCCTCACTTCAACGGAAAACCCAGAACTTTCCCCCCGATTCTCCCTCAACTTCTCTCCGATTTCACCTCAACGACTCCCCCATCTCCCCCACGAAATCACCCACGTCCTCCCCAACTTCAACCCACTGCCTCCATATATTCAACCCATCTTCAACCCTCGTCAATTTCAATCACTCTCACCTCTGTTTGCCGAACCCACTTCCCCTGTTTCTCAAATCACCACCACACCTCTGCAAACTCCGGCGAAAACCCACAACAACTAACTCGCCTCCAACCTCCGTTCATCCCGGCGAAACCACCAGGAAGTAACAGAGGCATCTCCGGCTCTGTTTTGGCACAGACCCGGTTCCGACCCGAGAACCGCCGACGCCAAACCCGGCGACTCTCGCCCTCCTTTCCGTTCGACGCCGCCCTCTTTCCTCTCGCCACTCCGTCCTCAATCTCCGGCGACCACCGCTGGTAGCAGCAGCAGCGACATCACCATCGTTGCCGCCTTGTTCGTTCATCTTCTCCGATCGGTAAATCACGAGAACGCTTTTCCGAATTCTCATTTTTAATTCATGATGTCCCCATTTCCTCTATCCACTTCCGTATAATCATACATGTGTATGTGTATGTGTGTGTGTGTGGGTGTGTGTTGGACTGAACTCAGATTGCAGAGTGTAGAGAATAAGAAGAAGAAGACTGGGTTTGGGTTGAATTGAAGTGTTATGTTTGTGGGGTACTTCTGGAAATTTTGTGAAAACTTTGGGGTGGTTGTTGTACTTACAGAAACTTTGGGGGTGGTCTTGGTCAATACTATGAACTGTTTTCATTATTTTGCCATTTATTCTATAAATAACTTTTTGTTTGTTACATACCAATTATAAGTAATTAATTTCTTCAATATGAAAACAAATATAAAGTTTTATGGTATGATCTTTATAAGAAGAATTTTAGTAATAAAAGTAATTATCTCTTAGTAAACAAAATTTGTTTTTCCTAAGTTATTTTTATATATCTATATCATGTGTTTATTTTAAAGATTTACTTTTCGTAAATATATATATACTCTTTAATAAGTAAATGTAACTTTTTATTTAATATTAATATCAAAGTTGAATACTTTACTCTTTTCTAAATAGCTATTAGATTCTTTAAGTATATTATTAATTAGTTTAAATCTTGTTACTATTGTTTTATTAGTTTTATTATTTTTCTATATATATATATATAATATCATGACTTTATAAGTTATTAGTTATTTATTTTATTAATACTAGAGTCGTGTAAAATTAAATTGGGGAACTTGTTGGGGAAATTGGATTGCATTGGCATATAGGGCATTGTTGTATTTACATTTGTCGTGCAAATGAATATGTATTGATGTTAGGATTATGTGGCTATTGTAGATTCCGACTTCGTAGGCGATCAGTTTGTTGAAGATCTGTGCTACGACTATTAGTTCTGCTTGCTTGTGTGTGTCGAGCTTCCTTCGATCCAAGTAAGTTCATATGTACATTTTTTACTCTCAAAATGTGATTACTTGTGAAAATGTTTTTGTATCTGCTTTATATATCTCCTGTTACGAATCTGTTCAAACCCCTAATTTGGAAAATACTTGTGGAAACTAATTGTTTGGAAATTTTTGGTTCCGTGATAAAATAACGAAAGATTAATTCACTCTAATAGAAATAGGGCGATGTTCAGAGGATGTGTGTGGAGGCTGAGGCCGGAGGCGCTAGGACGCGAACCTCCTCGGGGGTAACCCATAGCGGTTACATACCCGCCCCTGTGGTGGCCAATAAGCACCGATGTGCTGAGGTAGCGGGGGGTATTTATTGTGAAAGCTATAGAGTACTACCTATGCTAGTGTGGGTCACAACAGTATAGGGGTGTCGACACTTAAGGTCTTTTAGCTATGTGGTTGAGCGGGGTTGCGTAGGGTAGCCCTTAACGCTCTGGGTGAAATGGGATTTGTGACATCCCAAGAGGCACCTCTATTGATGATGTTTTATATTGCATCGTGACCTCTCTGAATACATCGTTCCTGCTGGGCCTTATGTGCTTCAGCTGAATTAACATCAATTTAAATGGTTCGGTTACTTGTTACAATTCTAATTCCATTTCTTTTAAAGCTTGCTTTTAAAATTATATTAGTTAGAGCCCAATCATCTGTTTCCACGTGCTGTAGTATGCTCTTACTCAGTTTTTACTGACTTAAAAATTTTCCTGCGGTCGGCTTTGTCTATTGTAAAACCCGCAGGTTGGCATTGAGGTGGGGGAAACGCGCACACATGGTGAAGCTTAGGCTAGCTGCAAATAAAGTTTGTTTAGTTTTCATTTTCATCACTTAGACTTTTCAGACAATGTTATTTCTTTGTTTCGAAACGTTGTTGGAGGGTTTTCTCCTTTTATTTATAAATAATGTACTTGGATTTTGGTTGAGTTGTACTAGCTGTGAACCGTGGTCCTTCGGGCTGTTTCAGTTCAAGTGTCATCTAGCAGAAGGGAACCCGGTGGGACCCCATGTACTCCGTATGATCGGGTACCTGGAGAATCTCGCCCGACTGGGGTTCCAGGTCGGCCAAGAGTTGGCAACCGATCTCGTGTTGCAATCGTTGCCTGAGAGTTATGGACAGTTCATCATGAACTATAACATGAACGAGATCGTGAAACCACTGCCATATTTACTCAATATGTTAAGGACAGCTGAACAAAGCATCAACAAGGGTAAGGGCAAGGCCATTATGATGGTGCAGAAAGGAAAGGGCAAAAGGTTTGCCTCATCCTCCAAGGGAAAAGGCAATTCAGTTGTCAAGTCCAAGGAACCTGCCCTTAAGCCTGTTGATGGGATTTCCAAAGGTGTGACTAAAGGTGAGTGTCACTACTGCAGTCAGCCTGGACACTGGAGGAGGAACTGCCCAAAATATCTGGAGGACAAGTGGCTTGGAATAGTGATTCCACCACCGGGTATTTTTGTTGTAGATGTCAATTTAACTGTCTCTACATCATGGGTATTAGATACTAGATGTGGATCTCACATTTTTCGAAATGTGCAGCATCTAAAGAGAAGTAGAAGATTGGCTAAAGGGGAGATAGATCTGCGCGTTGGGAATGGAGCAAAAGTTGTTGCGTTGGCCGTAGGCGTGTGCGAGCTATCTCTGCCTTCAGGATTAGTTTTAGAATTAAATAATTGCTATTTTGTGTCTGCTATGAGCAGAAACATTATTTCTATTTCTTGTTTGGACAAGGAAGGTTTTATTATTTCATTAAAGAACAATTGTTGTTCCTTTTATTTTAATAATATTCACTATTTTAGTGCGCAATTATTTAATGGACTGTATGTCCTTGATCTAAGCAATCCTGTCTACAACATTAATACCAAGAGGTTTAAAATACATGATTTAAATCCTGCTTATCTATGGCAACTTCGTTTAGGCCATATAAACGAGAAACGTGTATCTAGACTCCATAATGATGGACTACTAGACTCATTTGATTTTGAATCATATGAGTCATGTGAGGCTTGATTATTGGAAAAAATGACAAAGTCCCCTTTCAATAAGAAAGGTAAGAGGACTGGTGAGCAGTTGGCGCTCATACATACTGATGTGTGTGGGCCATTTGCCACGCCTGCCAGGGGTGGTTATGTGTACTTCATTATATTTACTGATGAGTACAGTAGATATGGATTTGTATACCTTATGAAGGCCAAATCCGAATCCTTTGAAATGTTCAAGGAATTAAAAAGTGAAGTAGAGAAGCAACTTGGAAAAATTATCAAGGCTCTACGATCAGATCGTGGAGGAGAATACTTGAGCCAAGAGTTTGACAACTATCTTAGAGAGTGTGGGATCGTGTCCCAACTCACTCCGCCCGGAACGCCACAATGGAATGGCGTGTCTGAGAGGAGGAATCGAACCCTATTGGATATGGTTCAATCTATGATGTGTCAAACCGACCTTTCATTATCATTTTGGGGCCACGCTCTATTAAGTGCAGGTTTCACCATTAACCGTGTTCCATCTAAATCAGTCATGAAGACACCACATGAGATGTGGAGTGGGAGGCGTCTCACACTGTTGTTCATGAGGATTTGGGGCTGCGATGTCTATGTGAAACGTTTACAATCAGAAAAGCTAGGGCCAAAGTCTAATAAGAGTAAATTTGTGGGGTACCCTAAGGAAACTAAGGGTTACTATTTCTACAATCCAACCGAGAACAAAGTGTTTGTTGCTCGGACCGACGTGTTTCTAGAAAGAGAATTTGTCTCTAAAGAAGCAATTGGGAGGACTGTAGAACTTGAAGAGATTCAAGAACCACAAATCACTGAACCGATTATGGAACAAGAACAGGAACCACAAGCAGTTGTGGAACAGCCTGTTCAGGTAACACAAGAGGTTCGTAGATCTAGTAGAGTGCGCCAGGAATCCGAGAGGTATGGACTTCTCGTGACCAATTCCGGTGACAAGATGCTCATAGATGATGAGCCTACTACCTATGAAGAGGCCATAAAAGGGCGAGACTCTCAGATGTGGCTAGAAGCCATGAGATCCGAGATGTAATCCATGTATACCAACAAAGTATGGACTTTGGTGGAACCACCCGAAGGGGCGCGGCCCATAGGGTGCAAGTGGGTCTTCAAGAAGAAGATCGACATGGATGGTAATGTGATTACCTATAAGGGCCGATTGGTGGCTAAAGGATTCAGACATATTCATGGTATTGACTATGATGAAACCTTTTCACCAGTCGCTATGACCAAATCCATCTGAATCCTACTTGCAATTGCAGCATACTACGACTATGAGATTTGGCAGATGGATGTCAAAACATCATTACTTTATGGTAATCTCCTCGAGGATGTGTATATGATACAGCCATAGGGTTTTGAGGATCCAGAGCAAGCCAACAAATTCTGTAAGCTGCAACGATCCATTTATGGATTGAAGCAAGCTTCTAGGAGTTGGAATCGACGTTTTGATGAAGTAGTCAAAGAGTTTGGCTTCATCAGAAACGAAGATGAGTCTTGTGTCTACAAGAAGGTTAGTGGGAGCTCTGTAGCTTTTCTGGTCTTGTATGTGGATGACATACTACTCATTGGAAACGACGTTCCCATGCTGCAATCTGTTAAAGATTGGCTAGGGAAGTGTTTCTCAGTGAAGGACTTAGAGTAAGCAACCTATATACTCGGTATAAAGATCTATAGAGATATATCTAAGAGACTTCTAGGCCTAAGTCAGAGTACATATATTGACAAGGTGTTGAAATGGTTCAACATGCAAGATTCCAAGAAGGTATTCTTGCCCATGTCACATGGAATCACTCTTTCGAAGAGTGGTTGTCCTTCCAATGAGATTGAGAAGGAACGCATGAGTAGAATTCCCTATGCCTCGGCCTTAGGATCTATCATGTACGCCGTGTTATGTACTAGACCAGATGTGTCATATGCCTTGAGTATGAAAAGCAGATACCAATCCAATCTGGGTGAGAGTCACTGGATTGCAGTCAAGAACATCCTAAAGTACTTGAGAAGAACTAAGGATGCTTTCTTGATATTTGGCGGTGAGGAAGAGTTGCGTGTAAGGGGTTACACTGATGCAAGCTTCCAAACCGACAGAGATGACTTTAGATCACAGTCGGGATATGTGTTTTGCCTGAATGGAGCAGCGGTGAGCTGGAAGAGTTCCAAGCAAGAGACGGTGGCTGATTCTACTACAGAGGCTGAGTACATTGCTGCAAATGGCGCAGCAAAGGAAGCTGTTTGGATCAGAAAGTTTGTTTCTGAACTTGGTATGGTTCCTAGCATTGCGAATCCAGTCGAGTTGTACTGTGACAACACTGGGGCGATCGCGCAATCAAAGGAACCCAGGTCGTACCAGAATCCAAGCACGTGCTCAGGAAGTTCCATCTGATTCGAGATATTATCGATAGAGGAGAAGTTCGGATATGCAAGATTCCTACAGATGAGAATCTGTCAGATCCACATACAAAGCCGCTTGTGCAGTGGAAGCATGAAGGGCACACTAGGAGCATGGGCATACGAGATGCGTCAGATTGGCTCTAGTGCAAGTGGGAGACTGTTGGAATAGATGCCCTAGAGGCAATCTAGTTTAGTATGAATTTATTTTGGCTAGAAAATTCATTGTATTATTTATTGGATATTAAATATAATGAAGTACTTAGATTTACAATTGTGTTGCTTATCTTAAATACCCCTAGTCCAGTATAATGATTAATGGGACAATCATCTATAGACTAGTATGGGGTTGGATTGATATGGAGATATCATGATCCAACACATGGGTGTGCATTAAGGGTAATGGCGCACCGGATTGACCCATCTCCGATAACGCTACATACATGTTATGATAAGTCACAAGTGCTTCTCGTGGTGCAATGGTATTGTCATCCTCAGACTTGAAGTCGCTAGATATTCTAGTTGTGGATTATTGTGATTTTGGTAGCGTTAAACGCTACATCGTAACTGGGTAGTTATAAAGGCGTGTACCGGATACAATAAAAAGCAAGATTAGAGATCGTAGTGGACGTAGATAGAATTTGTCCCTCCCACATAACAGGAGAATATATCCTAGGCCACTCGAGGGATAGTGCTTATAGAATGTCTGGCCAGACTCAAATAAATCAATATAGGATATTGATATTATTTGCACGAATAAGGCTATTCTCATGGATCGAGAAACTATGGATTGGATATACGAGTGGGAATTGTATGTATCGTGTCCAATCCGGATATAGAGACAAAGGGATGAGACAATTACTTGTACAAGGTTTGTCGGATGACTATTCTATTAGTTGGATAGAATGGATAGAAACCGCTCCATATTAGCAAATTGTTGCTACCAACTAGATAGAACCTATGGGGTCACACGCTATATAGAGTTGAACTAGATTTGGGAATTAATTAATAGGATTAATTAATTAGAAGGATCACTTTGCAACACCTTGCAAACTTAGTAGGACTAATTTTCAAGGAAGGGACTAAACCGAATTCTAGTAGGACTAAATGGGTCCTTTAGGTAGTTGGCAAGGATTTGTTGGACTATATAAAGGATGCTCCTTCCTTCCTACACTTATGAGCCTTTAGTTCATAACTTGAGTGGGAGAGAACAAAAGGAGAGAGCAAGCAAGCAAGAGGGACCCCTCCGCCCCCCTTGCCGCCGCCCCATCCCGTCGGCCCAAACAAGGAGGCCACCCCTACTTGTTTCCTCGCGTTGTGTGATTTCTTCTTCCTCTTCCTCCATTCCGGGCTATCACAAAGGATAAGTAAGATCTAGATCTCAACTCTAGGCGTGGATCAACTATAGAGAACGTGACACAATTCAAGTTACAAGTCATCACAGGAGAAAACCTAAGGTGTGTAACTTGATTTTTTCTCTTACCATCGTTATGTCTCTTGTCCTGTGATCCTTGGAGGGTATTGCATGGATAATATTTGTTTTTCCGCTGCGTATCCATGATCAAAACCCTACAGTAATGCACACTATCAATTTCATATGGATGAATGTACTTTGTGTAACCAAAACATTCTACTAAAATCTAATACTATATTTTATTTCTCATACAAATATTGCACAAAATACCTTAAACTTTATCTAGAAGACATTATAGTTTAAATGAAACAAACGTCAACTTGACTTCTACTATAACTATATAACTTTTTTTAACAAAAGTCTAGCATGCTTAACACAATATTTACCTTAACACACTCAATTAAGTAATACTAACATCACTTAAAAGATAAACATGTAACATGGGACTATTCATAAAATAACGTAGGGACATGTCCATCGCGACTGCTCGTGAGGCGACGTGTTGCCTGCTTATATTGCCCCGGCAAAAGGGTCGTAGCCTGCCTATACCCGATAGAGGGTTTCACTCCGGTACCGTGGCCTTTCTGAAAACGTGTTTTATCTTTTGAATAATCATTTTTCTTAGCATCCATGGGGCATAAATAGTTTACTTGATTCAAAATCATACATACACACATAATGGGGAAACATGAACATACATAAGCGTGTTAGAAACTTGAGGTTCGGTACAAACTTCGGGCGGTAGGGTAACTCACCTTGCGAGCTGAATTGATTTACTTAATATTATTTATTCCAAATTCAATCATCTTTAGGCACATGATCATCAACTCTGTAATTTCAATGCAGGTTCAAGACTTGAAATAGCTTGTCTATTTCAAGGCCTTGAAACAGCTTTCAAAGGCTTGAAACTGACTAAGCTTTATATGCATGAACTTAGTGGGAGTTTCTTGACTTGATTCAACTCCTAAACCCCTGTGCATGATTAGCTGATATTTGATGACGAAAGACAAATTTTTTTGACACGGTTTGTAGCATCCAACATCATCTGTTTGATTGAGTTTTGCAGGGATATTGTGTTTCCTAACTTATGTTTTGCAGAAATGGAAACTACTTGATGACTTGATTCTGTGATCAATATGCCGTGTTTAAAAGCTTCCCACATTTTTTCAACAAGATCAAATCAGTATCCTGGAAGATACCGAGCTACTAGCCGTTGGAAGAAGCTGTTAGAAGAGTCAAGATCTGAAGCTAATTTTCAGGAAAGTTTGTTGAGAAGATTCTGAAGATCTTCAATTCAAACTGAGTGTTTAAAAGGAGAATTGCTGAGGGAATTCGAATACACAACAACACAGATTAATTCACAGAGACACTCAAAAACATCCAAGGATTAACAAGCAACAAAGAAGCAGATTCATCTCTCTCAATCCAAGCATCAGAAGAACACTGCATACTCACTGCAGTTTCATTTCTTGTGTTCTTATTTTCTAAACTTCATTTGTATATCATTTTGATAATACTTCTAGTTCTCATTCTCAAGGATTTTTTAAGGTGAACAATAGATAATTCTTAGTTAATTATATAGCTAGAGCAGGTACTAGATAGGTTAGTGAGAACCACAAGCTGTAACAGAGTAAGGCATCTCTCTGTGCTAGAGATCTGGGGCTTAGCTGTGGATTAATAAGAATTGTGTTGAAAATCCTGCAGGGAGAAGATCCCTGAGGTAGAGACGTAGGTCCAAGTGGACTGAACTCTGTATATCTTGTGTCTCTTGCATATACTTTTCAGTTTTATACTTAGAACTTTTGCAGCATTTAAACAATTTCATTTCAAGGGTTTGGAACTCATTTCAAGGCCTTGATATAGACTTATTATTTTGTATACTCTAACTATTTTTATTCCAAGGGCTTGAAACTCATTTCAATGCCTTGAATCTCTTTACAAATCTCTTTTCTTGCAAGTTTAGCAAAAGTTTGCATACTCTATTCAACCCCCCTTCCAGAGTATTGATCCTGCATTTCTACCTACTGTACACCCCTTCAATTGGTATCAGAGCTTGTATCACTGCATATATTTAACCATATTGTGATCATGAGTTCTGTAGGTGATGGTGGTTTTTCACAGGGGAGAGCTGCTAACAGACGTCCTCTCTTTTGTGGAGACAATTTTGTCCACTGGAAAGGTTTGATGAAAATGTTCATCATTGATCAGGATATGGAACTATGGATTATCATTCAAAATGGTCCTCGCACTTTCTACACAGAGTAAGATGGGACTAGAACTCCCAAATCTGAAGACACACTCTCCTCCTCTGAGTTAGAACAATTTTCCAAAAATTATAAAGCTATGAATCTCTTATATTGTGCTTTGAGTGCAAATGAGTTCAATAGATCTCAAGTTGCAAGACTGCCAAGGAGATCTGGGATAAGCTTGTGATGACGTTTGAAGGAACCAGCCAAGTCAAGCAAACCAAAATCAATATATATCTCAGGCAATATGAGCTATTCAAGACGAATGGATATGATTCAATCAGAGATATGTTCAAAAGATTCACTGACATTGTCAACAACCTTGGTTCATTGGGAAAGTACATTTCTAATGAAGAAAAGGTTAGGAAGATTCTGAGAAGTCTTCCAAAGGCGAAATGGGAACCAAAGACTACTGCTATTGAAGAAGCTCAAGATCTTTCATTGATTCAACTTGATGACCTACAAGGATAGCTCCTCACATGAATGAGGTGGATGGAGAACTGCCAGAAGGTGTCAAGAACCTAGCTCTCAGGGCAATGGAAAATGAGCCATTTTAAAGCTTTCAAACTGAAGATTATGATGAAGATCCACTTGTTTTGATTTCCAAAGCCTTAACCATAATTCTTAAAATGAAGAAGAACTTTGGAAACAAGGTTTTCAGCAGAGATAGACACAGATCCTCCAGTAGCAAAGACTACAAAGGTAAATCTTCTTCACATGGTAATAAGGCTAAAGTCATTAATTGCTTTGAGTGTGGTGATGCAGGAAACTTGATCAGAGACTGTCAACACAAGAAGAGCAAGAACTTCCTGAAGAAAGATCAGGATAAAAAAAAGAAAGCTATGATAGCTTCCTGGAGTGATTCAGAAACCTCAAGTGACTCTGAATCTTAAGAAGAACATGACAACCTATGCTTTATGGCCAAGAATGATGAAAGTTTTGAAAAGAACAGTGAGGTAATGGTATACTGTTTGATTTCAAAACCAACTGAATCCCTCTCTAATTATCTTAGAACAATGATTTTAAATGAAGAGGACTATCTGAAAGAGATTAGAGTTATGAAAGAAAAATTTAATGAGCAAGCAAAAGAAAACTTGCATCTTGTTTGCATGAATTAGAATCTTGAAATCTCTCAGAAGAAAACTGACAGTGATTTCAAGGCCTTGAAAACCAGTTTCAAAGCCTTGAAAACAAAACTCAAGGAAGTAGTCACTGAGAACTCCCTTCTGAGTGACAGTATTGTTAATCTAAGACACCAAGTTGATGAATTGGATAAACAAAAGACTACTCTGACTGAGAAACTTCAAGAATCTGAATTATTCAAAACAAAACTTGCAGGCTCAGAACACAACTTGAACTTGATTCTTGGAGGTAGCTTAAAGTCTGTTCACGAAACTGGCATTGGATACAATCCAAAATTTCCCCATAAAGAACAATACCAGATTTGTGAAAGCTGGGAGAAAAACATTTCCCAAGTGCCATTACTGCAATAAGATTGGTCATGTTAAGATGACTTGTCCTTTTAGAAGAAGAGACCCTCACATAATGAGGAATACTTTTCCCTTCCAACTCAAAGGACAAGTTAGACAGATTTGGGTTCCTAAAGGAGTTAGACCATCGAACATGGTTGACCCTGAATATGAATCTAAATTCCACACTTGGTCTAACAACTGGGTAAGGCAGTGAATGGTGTTTTCAGGTTGTCACCAAGATCAAAGAATAGAAATGATTTATGGACAGTGGTTGCTCAAGACACATGAGTGGAAAGAGATCTTTATTCTCAGAACTGGAAGAGCAATCTGAAGGATCAATTACACTTGGTGAAAAAGGCAAATGCATCATTCTTGGTATTGGTAAAGTTGGTACAGCTTCTGAAAATTCTATTTCCGATGTACTAGTTGATGGTTTGAAATTCAATGTGCTTTGTGTTTCTCAACTTTGTTATAATGGCAACAAGGTTATCTTTGACAAATAGAAATGTGTGGTGAAAGATGAGAAATCTAGCAATTGCATCCTCAAAGCTTCCAGATCAAACAATGTTTATACTTTTCAAACTAACAAAGTTGCAGGAGAAAACTTGAAGTGTCTCAAGACCTTGAAAGAAGATTCAAAGCTTTGGCATAGAAAGTTGGGACACATTAGCTTGCATACCTTGAACAAGCTAGTTTCCAAAAACTTAGCAAGAGTTCTACCCTCTATCAAGTTCAAAGATGAATAAGTATGCAAGGCATGCGCACAAGGCAAGCAAACTAGAAGCTCATTCAAACCAAAGAACTTTGTAAGTACTACTAGACCCATTGAATTACTGCGTATGGATCTCTGTGGTCCTATGAGAACTCCAACTCCAAAGGGTAAGAAGTGTATGCTTGTTATTGTAGATGATTTCTAGATATACTTGGGTTATGTTTCTCAGAGAAAAATCTGAAGCTCTTACTGAATTTTCAAAGCTTTGTAGAGAACTTCAAACATTGAAAAACCTACCTATTGCTTCAATCAGAAGTGGTCATGGTAGAGAATTTTATCAACTAGAGTTTGATGTATTCTCTTCTACGCATGGCATCTCTCACAACTTTTGTGATCCTAGAACTCCTCAGCAGAATGGAGTTGTTGAAAGAAAGAACGGGACTCTTGAAGACATGTCAAGAACAATGCTTCGGGAAAACAGATTACCAAAGCATTATTGGGCTGAAGCTGTGAATACAGCAAACTATATTCTCAACAGGTGCTTGATCAGACCTATTATGAAGAAGACTCCTTATGAGCTGTTCAAAGGAAGAAAGCAATACATTTATTACTTCAAACCATTTGGCTGCACTTGTTTTGTCCACAATAATGGTAAGGACAATCTTGGTAAGTTTGATGCAAGAAGTGATGAAGGTATATATCTTGGTTATTCACAGACAAGCAGAGCCTACAGAGTTTATAATAAGAGAATCAAGCTTGTTGAAGAAAGCATTCATGTTATATTTGATGAAAGCTAAGATGGTTCTTTGAGTGATGGTTTTGCAGATCTCAATCTGAACAAGCATGTAACACCCCCAAAATGACCAAGCCGAAAACCCGGGGGTGTCACTCCGTACCCGAGATTAAACCCGGATACAAGGAGGTTTAAGACAGAGAATCCGAACATAACTTTATTAAACTCGAATCCTTGAGCCTCAAACTCAGGCATACAATCCAACTACAGTTTAATGATACTAAAAGAATCTCTAAGGAACTAAGTGTGATATCACTAATCGTGTAAGTGATGATTTGCGTCCCCAGCTAAGCTATGCTCCCATCATATAGACCTGTGGTGCAGAAAACAAAAGAGAAACACCACAGTTTCCAAAGTCAGCGAAAATACTGAGTGAGTAACACCCAAGCATGTAAACAGGATATGAAGTAATTTGAAAACCAGTTTGTAGTAGTTTAGCTAAAACAAATTGAAAGTAAAAGCTTTGACCCTTTTATAAAAGAAATAAGATGAGAGATTCCAAGTTCATTTATATTTTCCAAATCACATCCATTATCCAAATAATGGGATTCCAAAACTCATGATATTCCATTTCCCATTAACAGCATCCAATCCAAAAACCAATTTGTTAATTTGTTGATACGGGGAAAACTAACCACTTCGCAAGCATCCATGACCTTAAGTGTCGACACCCCCTTACAGACTTCTTGCGGCCAGAAGAGTGAGTACAAGGAGCTATCCGGGGACTTGCAACCGGATCAAATAAAATAAATTAATTGGATGAGAGACCGAAGTCAACACGCCCAATGCCAATAGTAACCATACAACAACAATCCCAGCACAACTCTTCCACTTTACGTTATCGTTGATTATTAGATTGCATTGATATTTTTAGAGAAACATTTCAACAATTTGAAACAAGTATTCGGTAGCACATATTTCACATAAAATCATTTTGAGACAAATAGGAAAGAAATCATTTGAAACGAAAAGGCGGAATGGGCGCTAGGCCTGGCATGTTTACTTACCTTGAATCTCAAGCCAAAGCAATTCACTTCTTAGTAATACTCGACGTATCATTCGTCAACGAAATTGTCGCCTACAAATTTAATAGTATCCTAACCAACACATTGCACACGAAGTCCTATAGGTAAATGAAATAAATCCCTTACTAACTTTCCCCAACCTTTGCTAAGGTGAACAACCCCTTTTACAATAAAATACGCTTTATAAAGCTAACTTTTATTATTTGTAAAAACATAACAAACTATAATTATATAAATATAACTTATAAGATTAGATAAACTATCATTTTTATTATTTAGGGTAGAGAAGCATATTATTTTACCCCACTTTTGATTCTAATAGTAGTTTCTCCCAATCCAAACAAGCCTTAGTAGAGAAATAATTAACTAACTTTATTTAAAATAAATAAGAAATCTATTTGAAGAAAGTAACTTATTCTAATTTTTTATAAGCCTGTAAATATAAATAAGAAAATTATATTTTAATCATCTTTAGTCTATACTTTTATTTTTGGGTAAAGATGAGTAAAAAAAATGATTTTAAACTTGTATAAAAAGAAATGCCTCTTGTGAGATTCGAACCTAGAACCTAACCCCCACACACACCAAGCTCTTAAGTGTTACCATCTAACCACTTGGCCAAGCCCTTACTTGTTTCCTCCTTTTTCCCAAATATTAATATTAACCAACTAACTACCTTAAATAACGAGAAAACAAAACAAAGACAAAGAAGGAGAAAGAGAGAGAAAAACGGGTTTGTTACCCGATTGAGGAGAAGAGGACGGCGACGATGAGGGACGACGCCGGGGACGGGACGACGGAGGTGGCGGACGCGGCTGGGCACGGCGGCGGCGACGGGCAGCGGCGACGGCGGTGGGCAGCCCGTCTGGTGGGAGAGAGAGAGAGAGTGATTGAGAGGGAGATATTGTTGGTTTTTGGTGTGTGTTTTTCTCTGATTTCATAGGGGGTATTTATAGGTTGCAATTGAAGAATGCCGCGAAGAGTTGGAGAGTTTCCAGGTTTATTTTGATTCTGAATTGCATCTTGATTTTGGACGAAATTGGGTTGCTTGATGCTAAATTATCGAGCCTTGATGAGTTTAAATCGGATAGGGAGTGATTTGGGACAAACATCAACGATTTTGGTGAAGATTTGAATGGTGTTGGTGTTGGATTCGGACATGGAGATGTCTCTCCCGTCCATGGAATTGTTGAGGAAGAAGATGACTCTTTTAAGGGAAAATGACACTTTCACCCCCTAGGTTTTAGTAAAAGACAGGTAGCACCCCTTAGTTTAAATAAAAGACACTATATAAGTTTAGGAAAAATACATAAAAGCACCTAGGTAGTTTATAACATTAAACTTAACTCTTTTAAATAATAACAACTAATACCCTAACTTATACTAATGTCATATTAACACCTAATATCATTATAAAATATCGTAAAATACCTGTATCCACATAACGGGGTATTTCATTCTTCTCCCCTTAAAGAGAGCTTCGTCGTTGAAGCTTAAACCAACTTCTCAACAACCACTAAGGTATGATTCTCCACTCTAGGGTCTAAACACTAAATGCAAACCTAAGGTCATGCACGATGAGCAATATACTATAAGGATGTACTAAAATGACTTGCTTCAAAACCGATTCTTCAGAACCGAAGGATTACAAAGCATGATTCAGATACTGAAGAAGAATCCTCAAAAGGATCCAAAGAAATGTCACAGGAACAAAGCATGCATTTTCAAGGCCTTGAAGCCAAGCTTCAAAGCCTTGAAACAGAATCTCCAGAGAATACAACAGAACATGCTACTACTTCAAATTCTCAGAGACTTGAGAAGAAAACTGGAGAGCGTGAACCTTGGACACCAAGAAAGAGATTTACATATCTCTCATCTCATCCTGCTGACAACATTATTTATGATCCAACCACTGGTACACAAACTAGATCACAGTTGAAGAATTTCTGTGCTTTTAATGCTTTTATCTCTCTTGTAGAACCTAAAACTGTGAAGGAAGCATTACAAGAAGCAGACTGGATCATAGCAATGAAAAGTGAACTCAATGAGATTGAAAGGAACAAGGTTTGGAATCTAGTTCCTCCTCCAAGAAATCAGTCTGTCATTGGCACCAGATAGGTATTCAGAAACAAGTTAGATGAAAATGGAAAGGTAATCAGGAACAAAGCTAGATTGGTAGCTCAAGGCTACAATCAAGAAGAAGGTATTGACTTTGAAGAAACATTTTCTCCTGTTGACAGGTTAGAGGCAAATATAATTCTACTTTTATTTGCATCTCACAAGAACAAGAAACTTCTACTTGTATTTGCATCTCACAAGAACAAGAAACTTTTTCAAATGGATGTGAAGTGTGCATGTTTAAATGGTTATTTGCAAGAGGAAGTTTATGGTGCTCAACCTCCAGGTTTTGGAAATGACAAGTTTCCAGATCATGTTTACAAACTTGACAAGGCTCTATATGGTTTGAAACAAGCTCCAAGGGCTTGGTATGAAAGATTGTCAAAATTTCTACTTGAAAATGATTTCAAAAGAGGATTAGTAGATAAGACCCTTTTCATAAAGACTCATGAGAAAGACATGCTTTTAGTTCAAATTTAGTTGAAGATATCTTGTTTGGAGCTACTAATGATCTTCTGTGCAAGGAATTCTCATGTATTATGAGCAGGGAATTTGAAATGAGCTTGATGAGAGAATCGAACTTCTTTCTTGGTTTTCAAATTCAGCAGGTGAAGAAGGGCATATTCCTACATCAAAGCAAATACACAAGAGACTTGATAAGCAAGTACAATATGTCTCAGTCCAAAGAGATTAAGACCCCCATGAGTTCTACACTGCCTCTAGACAAAGATGAATCTGGTAAGAGTGTGAATGTGAAAGAATATAGAGGTATGATTGGATCATTACGCTATCTCACAGCTAGTAGACCAGACATCATGTTTAGTGTGTGCATGTGTGCTAGATTTCATGCTGATCATAAAGAATCACACTTCACTGCTGTTAAGATAATTTTTAGATATCTCAATGGTACCAAGGACTTAGGGATTTGGTATCCTAAACAATCTAACTTCTCCTTGTGTGGCTATTCAGATGCTGACTTTGCAGGATATAAAGTTGATAAAAAAAGTACATCAGGATGCTTTCAATTTCTTGGATCATCCTTAATCAGTTGGCATTCAAAGAAGCAAAACTTAGTTGCGCTATCAACAACAGAAGCTGAATACATAGCAGCTGGATCTTGCTGTTCACAAGTGTTATGGATAGCACAACAAATGAGAGATATTGGATTTGATTTCAGAGATATACCTATCAAGTGTGACAACACAAGTGCAATATCCATTACAAAGAATCCAATTCCGCATTCAATTACAAAGCATATTGATGTTAGACACCACTTCATCAGAGATCATGCTGAAAAAGGTGATATTGTTTTTGAATTTGTTTATACTAACTTGCAATTTGCAGATATCTTCACTAAACCATTGCCAAATGAAGATTCTCAGCCTTAATATTGGAATTGGATATGCTAAATAAATAAGCATTGGTTTAGTGGGAGAATCAGGTAAGTTTTATGTGTTTCAAAGGTTTGAACTGATTTTTAAAGCCTGGAAAATCTTTTCAAAGCTTTGAGTATATGTGATTTACATCATACAAATTTTCAAGGCCTTGAAATCCTTTACAAAGACTTGAAATAAGACTACATGCTAGTTAGTCAATAAATTGGATATTACAATGTTGGGTGTTATCTTTGTAGATAATTGCTCAATGTTGCCCTCATTTTTTAAAATACTCCTTTTCAGCCAAAATAGTATTATATCTTTTATTTCCAACAGCACAAACAAAATTTGAATCTTTTTGACTCAGCAGATCTTCAAAAATCGGAGAGAATATTTAGTTTCTTTTTCAATTTGAAAATCTCTTCTATTTATCTTCTTCTTTCTTTCTCTCCTTCGTATCTATCCTACCTCCCTCTTCTTATCTCCAAACCCTAATGAGCACTAGGTAAGCCTCTGACATAATCAAGATGACTGGTGGTTCAAAGGCTACAACAGAGAAGAAAAGAAAGACCACTCTGGAAGAGGTTCAGAACATCAGTGGATATTCCAGTTAAAGAATGCTATAGCAGAAGACATAGCACCTCCTCCTCCAAAGAAGAAGGCCAAGAAAGATGAGACACCAGTATCCAACAACAACAAGAAGAAGAAGGCAGTGGAGTCTGCACCAGAAAAACAGAAGGGAATTCAGATTGGTATCCCTAAGAAGACAAAGAAGAAGGCTGACATAGCATACAAGGTAAAAGGAAAAGAGAAGATATACATTCAAGACTCATATTCAGATGCAAATTCAATTTCATATGAAGTCTATTCAGCTTCAAGAAATGACAAAAAGAAGAGTGAACTTCAAAAAGATGTGTCTGAGTCCAGCATGGAGTCTGAAAGAAAGAGTCAGAAGAAAAATTCTTATTTGATTAAGAAAAGGTCTTTTGTAAAGAAGAAACTGAAACATGGAAGGAAAGCTTTGGAAGGGTTAACCTTCCTGTTCAATAGTGTGATCAAGACCATAAGCTCAATCATTGATGATTGTAGATAGTGCTTTCTGGACAAGAAGATCTTAACCACGTGGCAATCATCTAGCACACCATATTGTGCTCCACACACACTGGATCACCAGCCGGGCTGATCCACGTGGGGGCTGCGAGACAGGGCCCTCGCACACCATCGCACGGGACTTGTAGGGACTTAGTGGACTGGAGGCTAGAGTAAGTCCTGTCGCGTGCGAGCCAAGCTCGCGCGCGACCTTTAGTAACTGCTTTTGAGAGATTTATGGCACGAGCTCCATAAACCCGGTCAATCCGGTCAAAACCCGGTCAATCCCATAACGGTTCCGGTATACGCGGATAACGTGCTGTAACGGTCCCTATATACACGGACGAACGTGCTATTGTGGTTAAGCTAATTAAGCCGCCATTGATGGGCGCATTAACCACACTATAACGGTCACATTCTCTGTTATATATGGATCTTTAACCCTTCCATACGGGGGACGAACGATTCGAGACACGCGAAAGCTCTGCCAGAATCGTGTCTCTCTCTCTCTCAGTACTACTGCCTTACTCTCTCCCTACACACAACCCAACATTTCCTGTGCTATTTTCTATTCTCTGCCCTTGGTGTACACAGAGTTCTCCCTGCCGGATTCTCTTGTACACATTTTGGTGAACCCGACGTGAACGTACCATTGCAAGCAACCATGTCTCATGAGGATGATGTCAGTAACAGATCGCCTTCCACGGAAACCACCTCGGGAGTGGAGGCCCGCCGTACTCCTACAGCCGCCGGTGAAGCTCCGACGCTGGAAGCCTTGGACGCCACTATCCAGAGTCAGGCGAAGGCTCTCAAAGCTCAATCTGCGCAGCTAGAACGGATAATGGCTGTCCTGGGGACTCTCGCTCCAAACCCCACACCAGCCACCACTGTCTCTCAGGGAGGAGGAGCCTCCACCACTCAAGGATTGGGAGTGTCAACCACAACGCCCAATCCTAACATGCAAACTCCACCGGTAACTACGCAGCTACCCTCAATTCAGGGATCAACGGCTCAAATGTTGCCTCTTACTACTCATACTCCTCAACCTCCAACTTTGATACCTAATCCGGCCTCACAGTATCCCTTGCCTCCTCCAACGGCAATGTGGGGTAATGCGAATTCACAATATGTCCCTAGCCCTCCTGCGGCGTATGTGTCGCCTCCACCTGCAGCAACCCCTCCTCCCGCTGCCGAGGGAAGTGCTCCGGAGTGTATGACGTCGCTGCAACGGCGCATAGACACCATTCTGGCCCACCAATCGTTCGCGGACACCATCGTCCCAAAACTTGACAACGATCCGCCCATTCCACGAGAGATTTACCTCATGCCTAACCATGCTGGGTACAAGGCTCCTAAATGGGACAAGTTTGAAGATGTCAATGGGAACGCCCATGAGCATGTCATGCGCTTCATTGACGTAATGGAGCCATATGGGGTTGATTCTAAGCTGCTGATGCGCGAGTTCCCGAAGTCCTTGGGGAACGTGGCCTACAAGTGGTACAGGACATTGGAAGCCGGATCCGTGAAGACTTGGGACGACATGGTCCAGAAGTTTTACACTAAGTTCTTCCAAATGGAGGAAAAGGTGACGATGATTCATCTCACGCGGATGTACCAGAAGCGCGAGGAGGATGGAATAACATTCATCAAGAAGTTCAGGGCCAAGTCCTTGGAGTGCAAAGATGTGCTACTCGAAAGCAGACTCGTGGAGATATGCCTGCAATGCATGCGAGACGAATACAAAGGTATGCTTATCAACCTGCAAACACCTACGTTTTCGAAGATAATTGAATGCACGAAGAATATCGAGCCTATAGTGGAGAGACAGAAAAAGAGGAATGCCCCTGAGAGTTCCTCGAGCGGAAACACTTTCAAAATTGGGAGATTCAGCTACAAGAGAGGACGAGAGGCTGAAGTGAATACAATCTCGCCCCAAAAGCAGCCAAAGGTAGTGAACTTCGATGCGCCACCGCTGCCATGCTCAGTAGAGGAGGCGAGCGACCTGTGCAGAAAATGGCGAAAGGACGGTATCTTGCCGCCGCTCGAAAAGGCACCCTCCAGGGAGATGGTGAGAGACCCCAAGTGGTGCGAATGTCACGGAAAGGTCATGCACCCTACAGCTGATTGCAAGAAGCTCAGAATCATGGTAAGACAAAATATGAAGAATGGCGAACTGATCGTCAGCGATCAAAGGCAGGATGTGCGAAACAATCCACTCCCTGCCCATGCGGAGCAAGAGCCGAAGGGCAAAGAGGTCGCCATGATCTCGATTGTGGACCTTGAAGAGGTTGCGGAGGATGGTCTACCCATCATTGTCGAGATTCACAACGACGAGGATTACAGTGTAGACATTGAGGACGAACACGCAGACCGGATGAAGGGGTCGCACGGGTTCAGCAGGTTCTTCGACGAGATGAATTTCTCAGAAAAATGCCGGACGGAGATGACAAAGGCGATCCTGAGGATAGCAGAAGATTACGAGGAGGATCTCGTAGTCTCCAATGGAAAAGTTGTCTGGGCATCTCGCTCTACAGAAAAGGTCATAACCTTCTCCGCAAGCGATAAGAAGACAGATGCGAGCCACCAGAAGCCTCTGTATGTAACAACAATCATCAATGGCGTGGAATTCAAAAGAGCGTTCTTTGACGGAGGAGCAGCAGTTAACGTTGTTTCGCTCCATACTCTGAAGTTGGCAGGAATTCCAGAGCACAAGATCGTCAAGCGTCCGTCCCCACTGATGGGATTCAGAAGCGACTCCAGAATGACAACAGGATGGATCCGCCTGGGTGTCCATATCGGCAAAATTAAGTGTTCAGCAAAATTCTATGTCATAGATGCGAACACCACATATTACATGATTATAGGCCGGGCTTGGATTCATCGCTTTGATGTTGTCCCTTCAACAGCTCACCAAGTGATGAAAGCTATATGGAATGATAGAGTAGTTGAGATACCAGCTTCGACAAACCCTTTCAACATGGATGAAGCACATCTCAGTGAGGCGGTATGGTTCACTGAGATGGCAGAAGAGCAAACGCCAGGGCCGTTCAACCCCACTCCTTTGCCCCGTTGGGAGGACATCAAAGATCATTCACCTGCAGGGTGATGGTGACAAGAGAGGAAGCCAAGGAAAAGCCGCCTACGCGAGAAGAGGTGCCGCGGATTGCCTACGAGCGAAAGAATGTGTATACTCTGAAGAGGATAGCGAAACATGACCCCGAAGGCAAGGAAATAGAGAGTTTCTACGCCAACGGAAAGAAATGCTATCGCATATGAAGGTGCGCGGGGGTGTCCTCACGCGAGCATGGGGATATCCCTGGGCAAATCAATCAGATTGAGCAGATTTTGGAACCAGACAAACCAATGCAAGTGTTCTAGAGGAGAAACTCAAAGAAGCGCCTGAATGCATGGAGGATAAACCCATGCCGCAAAAGCAGGAGCTAAAGGAGGTATTCCTGAGCCCGAGCGAAGAAAAAAAGAGGCCAGTCTTTCTAAGTGCAGACCTCGCAGGTGAGGAGGAGGAAAGATTGCTGCAACTCCTGACTGAGTACAAAGATGTGTTCGCATGGGAGTACGATGAGATGCCCGGCCTGGACACGAGCATCACTATGCATCGGTTGGATGTAATCCCAGGATCCAAACCGGTAAAGCAGAGCACGAGAAGCTTTAGACCGGAGCTCAACGTTAAGATCAAGCAGGAAGTTGTCAAACTTCTGAATGCCAAATTCATAGAGCCAAATCACCATCCCACATGGTTGGCTAACATTGTGCCCGTGGTAAAGAAGAACGGGCAGCTTCGCATTTGCGTGGACTTCCGGGATCTCAATCGTTTCTGCCCTAAGGATGATTTTCCACTCCCCAACATCGACTTACTTATTGATTCGACTGCGGGTCATCGCATGTTCAGCTTCATGGACGGCTTCAGTGGGTACAATCAGATCAAGATGGACCCCGAAGATGCACGGAAAACCGCATTCATCACTCCGGTGGGAGTCTTCAATTACACGGTTATGCCCTTTGGTCTAAAAAACGCAGGTGCGACTTATCAGCGAGCCATGATGGCCCTGTTTCACGATATGATGCACAAGGAAGTAGATTTCTACGTGGATTACTTAGTCGTCAGATCAAAGGAAGAGGCAGACCATCTGGGGGATCTGCGAAAAGTGTTCAACAGATGCAGAAGCTTTCAATTAAAAATGAACCCAATGAAGTGCGCATTCGAGGTAAAGTCGGGGAAGTTCTTGGGATGCGTGGTTGATAACTCCATAATTGGAGTTATATTCTATTGTGATTACTTGTCGTTTCGCGTACTTTCCGATGCATTTATGAGTGTTTTAGGTCGAGTTTTGATAGTTTTGAGCATACTTGAGTATTTGGACTTCATGGTGTAATCCGGGCGTTTATGCATGTTTTATGCTTTATTTGTCGCATTTGATCTTCCGGTATTTGTTCGTGTTGTGAATTTCAGGAACCGGAAGCGTGGAGTTCGGATTTTGGAGCGGAAGCGAACTTCGGAAAGAAAGAAACTCAAGGAATGCATGAGAGAATAGAAGAAGAGGAGAAGCTAAGAGGAGAAAAAGACTTAGCTAAATTTTCAAGAGGTGAAAAGAAGCAACACACATGGAAGATCAAGGTGATCCTACAAGACAAAAGGTGATCCTATGATCACAAGATCAAGTACAAGACCACCAACGTGATCCTACAATCAACTAAGGTGATCCTAGGATCACAAATTGTGATCCCAAGATCACATTAGTAGATCTGACGTGATTAGAAAAGGGGTAAAAAGTGTAATTTTTAAGAACTTAAAAGAAGTGACGTGATTTAACAAGAGGGAACGACCTAGGGCTGAAAGACTCATCTATTCTACGCCATTGGAGAGCAAGGAGCATTCTTGGAGCTTGGAGACCATCGTTTGATTCTCTATCTTCTTCCCCTCTTTAGTTTTTGTTTATGATCATTGAAAATTTGTACTTTGATCATGTGGTTTAGTAGCTAAAACCTCTATTCGGGATATCTCATAGGGAACTAGGGTTTTGAACACCATATTTTGGTGATTTATGGATTATGCTTCATGCTTATTAGCTTAATTGGATGTTTATGCTTAGTTATGCTTGATTCATATGCGTAATCCTATCTTTCATATTGTTTGACGTCACAATAAGATTGATCTAGGTGATAATTATCAGAGGAATCAATAGTTATTGCTTGAACTTGAATCTTGCACTAGTCGAATCTAGGGTTGAGGAATCTTGCTAGTTAACTAGAACTAAGAGTTGATATCAAGATCATAATGCATATTTAAACTTAAGTAGGCTAGAGGAATCAGGTACAAGAGTTTAAATATAGACTTTGGTTGAGGAATCTTCAAAGTGAAATTGCTCGTTTGGCTAAGTAGAAAATATCCGTGTCGCATGAACGTAAATCATAAGTGGTGTGAATTCCCTGGTGAACCCTGATAACTCTCTTTTAGGAGTTATTTTTATACTTCCATATTACTTGTAATAGGCTTATTTCACATGATTTATATGTTACATGTGCGTTAATATGTGGAATTGATGACTTACAAGCCTAAGAGTGAAAAGTAGTGTTTCTAGCCTATTTGAGCATGTTTTCTCTCATATTTGCTATGATAATTGCACGGGTTGTTTAGTGTTGTGTATCTCAGGTAAAATAGGTGCAATGGAGCTTATGAGATGCTTGGACAAGCTTGGAATGGAGCTAGATGAAGAGGAGAAAAGGAGACGCACAAACAAAGCAAAGTTGGAAAAGTCACACAGGACCAGCCTGCACTCTTTTCGATGCCCAGGAAAATCTAAAAGGAATTTTGATGCAAGGCTTGCTGCATTGGAAAGTAGACATCCGTAGATTTCCAACGGTATATGGTAGGCCCGAAGACGAGTCCGTATGAGGGAGATACAGCCCGCGCAAAATCAGCAAAGAATTCTGTCCGGGAATTACAAAGTAGAGGGGCTGAAGTGCAATTTCGGTTAGTTTTCATTAAAAAGCGTGCCCAGCTGGTAAAAAACGGGGAGGACGACCTAAGAGACAGATATTGACGCATCTTTGAAGTCTTGGGAGCTAGGGAAGAAGGGAGAACAAGCTTGGAGCTTGGAAGATCATCAACATTGAAGATTCAAGCGTTTGATCATCTTTTCTTCATCTTTTCTTCATGAACTCTATGATTTTGGATATGTTGAACCATATTATGTCTAGCTAAACTTCTTAGAGCTAGGTGATTGATGGAAAACTAGGGTTTGTTGGATGATTTTCCGGATTTTGGACTTGATGCATGCTTTTGCTTAATTCTATGAACGTTCTTGTTAGCTTATCTATTCTTGTACTCAATTCTTAGTGTTCTTGGCTTGATCACCCGTAGAATGCTACTTGTTGATAGAACTGCACGAAAGTGAATTCTTTGAGACGTGTTAAAGAATAGTTTAGGTGATCTTGTAGTTTCTTGAGACCGAGAGGAGATAGAAACTTGATTAATCGTGTGAGGGTAGTTTCAATTGATTTTTGTTAGAACTTAGTGAATTCGGTGGACCGATAGGACCCGGTGAACAAGTCTAGGAAATCAATTAGATTGTAGTGATAGACGGAGGTGGACCGAGAGGACCCGAAATCTACTATTTACACAAATTCACGTGAGATCGAGAGAAGATCGTGATGGGTATTACCCGATATAACTAGAACGTGAGTATAGTGTTTCATGCATAATTCCGGAAATCGTTAACAACCCTAGGGACCATCAATTGCCTAGTTCTTTCTCATTAATTGTAGTCAATTTCAATTTATTTTCATTAAAAGTGAAAACCCTACAAAAAATATTTAGTTACTTGTTATTTAATTTACGTCGCTTGTTTGTGGGCGACAACGTTCCAACTTAAAACAAATTTTTACCGGCTACTTAGATCTCCTATAATTACTTTATAGTTAACTAATAATCGTAAATTCCCTTGGGTTCGATACTCGGAGTCGTAAAATACTCCACTTACTACTTGACCGTATACTTGCGTTTAAGCGCGTAAAGAATTCACGTCAAGTTTTTGGCGCCGTTGCCGGGGACTTTAACGGTTTATTAGTTTAGTAGAAATTGATTTAGGATATCTCTTTTACTTTTTGTTTAATTAGCTACTTGTTTTCTCACTTGTATTTGAGTCTGCTTTTCAGGTCATCAGTGTATGTCCAGGATCCCTAGAGAACTTGTGCCCCCACTTGAAGACCCAGAGCAGTTATTCAGAGAACAGAGGAGAAGACAGAAACATAGCACTATGGGTGATCAATTGACCAACGCGCAGCTCAATGAGAAAATGGAAGAGTTGGCGAAACTGTTGAATGATCGCAACGCCCAGACACCGTACAAAAAGTCTGGGCAGGCTATTGTGGAGAAATTCCAAACGTCCACGTATGGACACAATCCGGCTATAGTAGTGCCAGACATACAGGCTGAGCATTTTGATCTCAAGCCAGCTACTATCCAGACAGTCACCAATCAGTTCCAGTTTTATGGGAACAAGGATGAGGATCCCAACGATTTCATTGGGAAGTTCAATGCTTATATCAAGACTGTGAAGTATAAGAACGTGACTCCAGAGACATTGAAACTTATTCTATTTCCCTATTGTTTGAAAGGTGCAGCTGAGAAGTGGCTTGAGTCGAGAGCTCCGGATTCAATCACTACATGGGCTCAATGTGTGGATGAATTCATGGCAAAGTTTTACCCAGTTCAGCGGGTGATTCAGTTACAAGGTGATATCCTTGGATTTCAGCAGCAGACCCATGAGACCGTGGTAGAGGCGTGGGATAGATTTATGCATTTGATCAGGAAATGCCCAAATCACGATTTTGGGGACTACAAAATTTTGCAGGTCTTCTACCATGGCTTAGAACACCATAACCAGGAGCTGGTTAACAGAGAAGCTGGGGGCAATTTTCTGTACTCTGTTGACAAGGAAGGAGCCTATGCGCTCATGAAGCAGGTCGCTAAGCAGGACTCACAACTCTATGATTCCAGGAGATTATCGGCATTGCCTGAGCCTAGAGATGATGAATGGAAGACTGGGATCAGCAAGATGGTGTCAGATTTAGCCAAGCATGTGTATCGGGATCATAAGCCAGTTGCAAGAGTAGAGGAGCAGGAATTTGATTCAGCCTTGGCCCAGATTACAAGTGAAGATGTGAACTTTGTGGGGGCACAAGGACAGCGGCAGAATTGGAACCAAGGGAACTACAGACCAGGCACAAGAGATCATCCAGGTTTCAGGTATGGGGATCAGTCTGGAGCTATATACGCACCCGGGTTTCAGCACATGCCACAAGCACCAGTGTCGCAGGCTCCACCACCGGCTGTTGTAGCGCCAAACCCAGAGATTTCTGTACTCACTAAGGCGTTGACACAGCTGAGTAACAACATGAACGATATGACCACGACGGTCAATGCTATGTCTTCTGATTTGCAGGCTACGAAGACTTCTCTCCGTGCACTAGAGGTTCAAGTTGGGCAAATTGCAACGCAATTATCTGCTAGAGCACCTGGTTCTCTACCGTCTGACACAGAGAATGTGCGTCAGGTAAATGCCATTACCACTCGCAGCGGGGTTTCGTCGACTGATCCACCATACCCGAGACACCTGTCATGGTCCCCCAATCAAAGGGCATGACTCCACATGATGATGAAAAGTCCAATGAGGTATTACCACCGCCCTCTTCTTCTAAAGATGTACCTTTTCCATTGAAAACTAGAAAGAAGAAGGATGACTCTGAGGAGTACAGGAGATTTCTCAATATTTTCTCCAAACTGCACATAAACATTCCGTTGATTGAGGCGCTGCAGAAAATGCCTAAGTATGCGCGGTTTATTAAGGATGCAATCTATGGGAGAAAATCTATGGATAACTTTCAGACAGTGAAACTGAATGAGCAGGTGAGTTCATGTGTCTTGCATGGGCTACCCAAGAAGAAGAAAGATCCAGGTAGTTTTGTGATTGAGGCTACACTTGGTGGGGCATATACAGGCAGGGCTCTATGTGATTTGGGGGCGAGTGTCAACCTGATGCCGCTTTCAGTATTTAAAAAGCTAGGTGTGGGGGAGCCTAGTAAAACCTGGATCAATCTGCAGTTCGCAGATAAGTCGTCCAAGAAGGCCATTGGGGTGGTAGAAGACTTACTTGTGAGGGTTGGTAGTTTGATCATGCCAGCTGATTTTGTGATCCTTGACATGCCAGTTGGTGACGTTCCGATCATTCTTGGTAGGCCCTTTCTGGCTACTGGTCGGACTTTAATTGATGTGGAGAATGGAGAGTTGATCATGAGGGTCAACGATACTGTTGAGACATTTCAGGTTTTCAAACCGACTCCTCAGTACACTTATGAGGTGAAGCCAGACTTGCCATTTCCTGTGAAAGTTGTGCTTGGAATTTCAGAGCTGACACAAGGAGATCCGCCAGATCCTAAGGGTAAAGAATCGAGTGTGCAGGCGCACGAGGTAGTCATGAATATCCAGCGCCAGAAGTTGGATGCGACACGACCTGCCAAACCACCTTTCTGAGCTTCGTGAGGTAACTGGTTCGGGCCGTCGACCGTAAATTACAAAGCGCTTGTTGGGAGGCAACCCAACGTATTTTATGCATTAGTGTAGAGAGTGTGTTTTAAATACTGTTGTGTGCGTTTTTAAATTCCGTTTTGTTATCTGAGGGGTGAGAGAGCGAGAATTTGACATTTGAATTGAGTCTCCGCAGGTTTACAGGTTATTACGAGATCCGGACTCCCCTTCTTGATTGCGTAGACTCGCATGGAAATGCGCGCATCGGAGTTCAGACGTAAGAGAAAGGCGGAATAGAACGAGAAAGATGTGATCACGAGGAGATTTCCGAGGATGTGGGAAGCGTGTCGAGTTTTTGTCACGAAAAGTTGGCTCAAGAACAAAAAGAGGAACATGGAATTCAAGCTAAGGACCCTCGAAGATCAAGCAAAGGAAACGGAATATAAAAAAAAAAAAGAGCAGTTCTTGCCCCAGACTGGTCTTATGATCAGCCAACTGGTCGTAGGACCACTTTGTACTTAGTCAAAATATGGAGAACTCGCAAAACATGGCTTCTGCTGGTCACACGACCAGTACAAGTGGTCGTACGACCATTATGTGCAGGGGCGATATTGCCTTCATTACTCAGGGGTAAAAACGGGAATTCGCTGGTTTATGAGGGTGAAAAGAGGAATTCAGGCCAAATTTTGATTTTCATCGGGGCATACATGGTTCTTCTTCTTCCTCACGAACACAGAACCACCAATCTCTCTGCTA
This sequence comes from Linanthus parryae, assembly GCA_023055425.1. Lineage (NCBI taxonomy): Eukaryota > Viridiplantae > Streptophyta > Magnoliopsida > Ericales > Polemoniaceae > Linanthus > Linanthus parryae. The sequence continues at coordinate 4,585,092 of JALGPY010000015.1, forward strand.
AACCCGTCGCGTCTCCGGCGTGTCTCTCGATTTCCCGTCGTCTCTCCGGCCATCCCTTCGCTCCGGCGACCACAGCGAACTCAAAGCAGCACCGGGCTTTCTCCCTCCCGACAGTTTCAAGACGCCACCACCACAAGTCCCCCCGTCCCGAATTCCGGCGATTTGTGGTGGTGTCCCATCGCGCCTCCGGCCGCCTGTGAAGCCGGCGACTTCTCTTCCTCACTCCGGCGAACCCGCAGGAGTAATCACCGGAACTCGCCGGGAATTGGTGCGTTCTCCTCGCCTTATCAGCGCCGACGAAATTGGGGCTACAACTCGCTGCATCCAGCATCAACAGGCTTCTTTCGTTCAGACCCACGGCAAAGCTCCAAGAACACAAGGACCGCCTGAAGAACACGTACTGATCGGATAATCGCCGAATCGCCGAAATTTTGCAGGAGATTGTGGGTTTTGCTTGGCTATTCAGCGCCGACGAACTAGGGTGCGATTCTGAAGATCCGGCGAGGTAAGCGTGGGGCTCGGCGCCTCTTCTTGCGCACTGCCATGGCTTCTTTGTGGGTCGCGGTTTCAAACTGAATCAGGTAGATTCAGACTGTTCTTCGCTGCTTCTACTGGTTTGAGCTTCAGGCCGAATTCAATGGCGGCCTCGTGGTGGATTGATTCGGTGTACTGTTGTTGCTGGTTTGTTTCAGTACTCGGGTCTGTTAGAGGTCGTGGCTGTGATGTTGGGTCAGCAAGTGGGTTAATCGGTTTTCATGGAGGAATTGGGTGGATTTGGTAGCGAATGGTGGTGGTTGCAGGTCCGGTGATTAGGAGGGTAGGCTGGAGGTGTAATGGTGGTTATTGGGTCAGTTGTGTGAAAGGTGTAGGCAGCGGAGAAGATAGGGTTCTACTCAAACAAATTTGCCAATTCGTTCTGAACCAGTTGGAATTATAGCACACCGGTTGTGGAGTTGTAACGGGGACAACGTGGAGAAGCCGTTGAGTGAAAAATCTCACATCGCAAAAGTTATCGAAAAATCAGTCAACCGTACGGTTCTTGACTGATTTTGTTTATCAAGTCTCGTCAGAATGGAACTCCAGGGCTTCAGGTATCTCTAAATTCTCTATTTTAATTCAGTTTAAGCACTTGCTATGGATATATTGAATTGGTTGTTGGATTTGCCTGAATTTTGTGCTTAATTGCTCAAGTACTACACTCCTTGTCACGTGCACGTAGCAACAATAATCTCTAAATTGGAATTGCTATTTTCTTGTGCAATGAAATCGTTTAGGGGTAATGACGATGGTACTGAGTAGATTCACCACACCTTGCATTAGAATTGCCGAGTCCTCTTGATTGATTTCTAAATTCGTTGAGGACAACGACGCAGGCTAGTGTGGGGGGGGGGATTTTAGTCTGACTAGCCAGTCCGTGTCTGCATTAACCTGTCAGCATGTAGATTGTCAGTTTGTATTGTGTCGTATTCGTGGTCCGTGTCGTGTCTATTTATAGTGTCGTATGGTCATGTATTAGCGGTGTATATATGTGTTAGTCGGTTGATTTTTGCACGTTTATTTAATTGAGTCCACCTACCGAATTGAGTCAGTTTCGAGTCTTCTTTCATGTCTGGCCTTGCATATAGAGTAGGAATTAGTAAAAAAAAAAAAAAAATGAAAAATCCTTAAAAATTAAAAATTGAATTTTTAAGAGAAAGGGCAATCAAAATGAGTTGAACTTGGCGAGGGCTTAATGATAGAATTCCCTAGGAGTATGAAGATCCGAAGTGAGGCAGAGACGCGAGAATCTGGAGTAGGAAGACTTATAGAGCTAATGCACACTAGAAATGCAAGTAACTGTCTCTCAGACTTAGATATCCTACTAGTACTACACCGCCGCCATTTAGGTAGTCGTCAACCCTCCTCGTAGTGGCAACAGAACAGTCGTGCGAGTGACTTTTATGGGGACCTCACGTCCCGTCTCACAGCCTAGGTCCACTAGTTACCCTCTTCGATCCATTTACCCCTTTTATTCACAGCCTCTAGCCTAGGAAGCTTTTCACTGTGACTTTCATCACTTGTTAGAATGGCCATTTCCTATGCGTCATGATAGAGGGAGTCGAGTTAGGGAGGTTCGATGAGGGTGTGCTGAGTTGATACATTCGTTGTGGATACTCTTACAGGTTTCGTCTTACGAGGGGATGTGAGGGTGAGTTAGAGACGGCAGCACACTTCGGTGTGGCGGTGAATCGTGTCCTTACACCACGATCACAGGTGGAGTGCCGTAGTGCGTGACATTCTTTCCGCACGATAGGAGGTGGGGTTGATTGATATTATAGGAGGACGTGCGAGTTTTTCATGTTATTCTCTATATCTTAGGTGACGAGGAGGATCGGTTGGAAAACACGTATCACTTTGACTACCGAATTTTGTGAGTTGGTTTACATCGAGTGTGGGGGGTGTCGACGATTATTATTACATCTCTTTGACTTGACACATTCCACCCCCACGTCATCTACATGATATTTTTATCTCGTCGGGTTCATTCAGTATTACTTGTGCTCCATGTGTTGATTATTTGTGGAAAGAAAAAAAAAAAAGAAAAAAAAAAAAGAGAAAGAGAGAGAGATAGAAAAAATGAAAAAAAAGGAGAGAGAATGAAAGGAAAGAAAAGGAAATAAAGGAGCATGTTTTGGCAATTGCAAGGAAACCGAGGAAATCAACTATGATTCTGTCTAACACTCTTTCACATTTGTGGCCGCGAGAACGGCGTTGCACCGGGAATGAGGGCCGGAGTAGGTGAGATTCGGTTGGGTACCTTGGATTTCGGTGAGGGAGTGTGAGAAACGGGTTAGGTGAGAATATCATGACGTCTAGGACTACGCTTCTAAATAGCCTATCCCACCCGTCCTAAGCCTTCAACAGTTTTAACCCGTGGATAAATAGCTCGGATGGTAAGTACTAGGGGTATGTCTGATGAGTGTGTGAGTGCAAATTATTAAGTGCTCGTGCTTGTTCTGTCCAACGAAACTGGCCGCAAGTTCTGTCGATCATGGAGGTTGTAGAGTTTCCAATGGGGATATGAGAGCCTAATGACTTACCAGTTTGCTTATGGAGATTGCCCAATCTCAACCAAAAAGAAATACTTTTGTGTGCGTGTGTAAATATGTGTTGTGTAGGATCGAGTCATACCTTGCATTTGCATCATATCGTTGCATTGTTGAGTCGTATTTTGATATTGAGTCGGCTAGTTAAGATTTGTATGCAACGGTGTTTCGAATTGTATGCAATTTTTTTGGCTCGTATCTTGTTGGTGGTGGGATGAAGTGAGAATGTGGTTGGATTTTGATTTGTTGCTCGGGACGCGCAAATGGTAAGTGTGGGGGTATTTGATAACTCTCTTTTAGGAGTTATTTTTATACTTCCATATTACTTGTAATAGGCTTATTTCACATGATTTATATGTTATATGTGCGTTAATATGTGGAATTGATGACTTACAAGCCTAAGAGTGAAAAGTAGTGTTTCTAGCCTATTTGAGCATGTTTTCTCTCATATTTGCTATGATAATTGCACGGGTTGTTTAGTGTTGTGTATCTCAGGTAAAATAGGTGCAATGGAGCTTATGAGATGCTTGGACAAGCTTGGAATGGAGCTAGATGAAGAGGAGAAAAGGAGACGCACAAACAAAGCAAAGTTGGAAAAGTCACACAGGACCAGCCTGCACTCTTTTCGATGCCCAGGAAAATCTACAAGGAATTTTGATGCAAGGCTTGCTGCATTGGAAAGTAGACATCCGTAGCTTTCCAACGGTATATGGTAGGCCCGAAGACGAGTCCGTATGAGGGAGATACAGCCCGCGCAAAATCAGCAAAGAATTCTGTCCGGGAATTACAAAGTAGAGGGGCTGAAGTGCAATTTCGGCTAGTTTTCATTAAAAAGCGTGCCCAGCTGGTAAAAAACGGGGAGGACGACCTAAGAGACAGATATTGACGCATCTTTGAAGTCTTGGGAGCTAGGGAAGAAGGGAGAACAAGCTTGGAGCTTGGAAGATCATCAACATTGAAGATTCAAGCGTTTGATCATCTTTTCTTCATCTTTTCTTCATGAACTCTATGATTTTGGATATGTTGAACCATATTATGTCTAGCTAAACTTCTTAGAGCTAGGTGATTGATTGAAAACTAGGGTTTGTTGGATGATTTTCCGGATTTTGGACTTGATGCATGCTTTTGCTTAATTCTATGAACGTTCTTGTTAGCTTATCTATTCTTGTACTCAATTCTTAGTGTTCTTGGCTTGATCACCCGTAGAATGCTACTTGTTGATAGAATTGCACGAAAGTGAATTCTTTGAGACGTGTTAAAGAATAGTTTAGGTGATCTTGTAGTTTCTTGAGACCGAGAGGAGATAGAAACTTGATTAATCGTGTGAGGGTAGTTTCAATTGATTTTTGTTAGAACTTAGTGAATTCGGTGGACCGATAGGACCCGGTGAACAAGTCTAGGAAATCAATTAGATTGTAGTGATAGACGGAGGTGGACCGAGAGGACCCGAAATCTACTATTTACACAAATTCACGTGAGATCGAGAGAAGATCGTGATGGGTATTACCCGATATAACTAGAACGTGAGTAGAGTGTTTCATGCATAATTCCGGAAATCGTTAACAACCCTAGGGACCATCAATTGCCTAGTTCTTTCTCATTAATTGTAGTCAATTTCAATTTATTTTCATTAAAAGTGAAAACTCTACAAAAAATATTTAGTTACTTGTTATTTAATTTACGTCGCTTGTTTGTGGGCGACAACGTTCCAACTTAAAACAACTTTTTACCGGCTACTTAGATCTCCTATAATTACTTTCTAGTTAACTAATAATCGTAAATTCCCTTGGGTTCGATACTCGGAGTCGTAAAATACTCCACTTACTACTTGACCGTATACTTGCGTTTAAGCGCGTAAAGAATTCGCGTCAAACCCGTAGAGATATCCTGAACTTGTCCACTTGTTAAGTAACTTAAAAATCATTCTTCGTTAATCGTGAAGCTTTTCACCTGATTAATTGAGATCTTTGTCTTTCAATTTCAGTAGAGTTAGTAGAACAAACCACTGCGCTTTGCCCACACAAGGTTAAGAACTAATAGCTAATTTACAAAGAAGTCTCTTGGGATTCGACAATCCGGGCTGTTCCGATTATTACTGCACCGACAGCCATACACTTGTGGTTTGGACGTGTCAAGTTTTTGGCGCCGTTGCCGGGGAATTCGGCTAAATTAGTTATAATTCCTAGCCTTAGGGATTTATTTTATTGTTTATATCTATTACTCACGTACTTTCTGTGTGTAATATGTGTTTTCAGGTTGAACTTCACGGTGCATGTCCCGTTCTCGAGACGAGCCTTTGCACCCAACACTTGAGGACCCGAACACTTTGTTACGCGCAAAACGTAGAGACAAGAGGAAGACAAGCTCAGTTGCTATGGATGACGAAACTAGAGCTGAGTTTGAGAGGATCCGCAAAGGTATGCAGGATGCGGAGGCAGCTAGAGCAGCAGCTGTAGAGGATGCAGCCAATAAAGCACGAGAAACTGAGGAGCTGAGGGCTCAAATGGCTGAGATGCAGGAAAATGGATCGCTTGGCTCCCCCAAATCCACAACCACGTCCTGGTGTGGGGGCACAAGTGGCGAACATCGGTGGGAACAATAATGGGAATAATGGGGGAAACAACAGGCAGAACAATGCCAAGATTGAAGAACGCCCTATGGTGGATTATTTCAGGACTACTCCAGCGTGTTATCAGCCTAACATTGTCAGGCCACAGATCAATGCCCAACACTTCGAGTTGCGCCAACATATGATCAATATGGTTCGTGATGAGTGCGCATTCAACGGAGCTCCAGGAGATGATCCCAATCACCATCTGCTGGTATTTGAGCAAATCACATCAACCCTGCACGACCAACGAGTTCCAGATGAAACAGTTAAGCTATTACTATTTCCCTTCTCCTTATCTGGAAAAGCCAAGAAGTGGCTTTTGGAGCTGCCAGCTGGTAGCATAGTGACATGGGCGGATTGTTGTCATGAGTTTCTGAGGAAGTATTTGCCACCATCCAGAGTCGCTCAGCAGATGGCTGAGATTGCAAAATTCACTCAGGAAGAAGACAGCTCATTGGGAGATGCTTGGAGGAAGTTCAGCCAAATTCTCCGTAGATGTCCGAATCATGGGGAGCCATGGCACAAGCTCTTCCATTATTTCTACACTGCATTAGACAAGGAGACAGCTGACCAGTTAGATATGCTAGCTGGAGGTAATTTTATGGGGCTTGGAGCATAGCGAGCTCAAGATCTGCTGAACAACGTGTCAAAGAGAGAGTCTACACGAACTGAAACTCGTAGGTACTCCAAACCGGGGGATGCAGCCTTAGTCAACAAGATTGAATCTATGGAACAAAAGATGGAATCCATGACCTCAGCATTTCACGGCATGCACCCTCCATCACAAAAGCCCATGGGTGAATTACTATCAGATGAAAGCCAGGGATATGATAATAGTGTTGAAGATGTGAATTTTATGCGACAGCAGCAATGGCCTAACACCTATCATCCCAACAATCGCAATCACCCCAACTTCAGCTACGCCAATCCGAACAGTGGATTATATGCACCCGGTCAGAGACCAAATGTTCCATATCAAGCACAAAGGCAAGTTCCAGAACAGCAGGCTCCACAAAAAGAAGAGCAAGAGACGAATGCTTTATTGAGAAAGCTCCTAGCTAATCAAGACAGGATGGAGAGCACGATTGTCTCAATACAAGCCACAATGAAGAGCCACGAGACTCAGATTGGGCAGATTGCCAATCAAAATATCAAGCTTCCACCAGGTATGCTTCCAGCAAATACCATCACTCCTAATGAGCAGCTGAATGCCATCACAACTCGCAGTGGCATCACTACTGAGGATCCCCCATATCCTAGCCACGCGCGAGCAGAAGCAACTAAGGCAACCGAAAAGGCGTTGGATGGAGCAATTCCCGTGCCTACCGTGATTCCCCAATCAAAGGACACGAGTAGGAAGTCGGAAGAGAACCAAAAGCCTAAGGAGTATAGCATGCGTGTTCCATACCCGCAGAGGTTGAAGAGCCAAGAGGATGCAAAGCACTTCAAGAAGTTTGTGGATATCTTCAAGAAGCTGCATATCAATATTCCCTTTGCAGAGGCCATATCACAAATGCCAAAGTATGCTAAATTTCTCAAGGACCTCCTTTCCAATAGGAGGCGCATGGATGATTTTGAGACAGTGACTCTGAATGAAGAGTGTAGCGCCGTTGTTCAAAAAGCGCTACCAAAGAAGATGAAAGATCCAGGTGGTTTCATCATTCCTGTGACTTTGGGAGATGCCTTTCATGGTAGGGCATTGTGTGATCTTGGCGCTAGCATCAACTTAATGCCTACATCAGTTTTTGAGCAGCTTGGTGTGGGAGATCCAAAACCCACTCGGATGTGCTTGCAGATGGCTGACCGCACCATCAAACGCCCAAGGGGTGTGTTGGAGGACGTGCTTGTGAGAGTCGAGGGACTTATCTTCCCCGCTGATTTTGTGATCCTAGACATGGAGGCCGACGATGATGTCCCCCTTATCTTGGGCCGCCCGTTCTTTGCTACAGGGAGGACAATCATTGATGTGGCTAACGGAGAGCTAACTATGAGGATCAATGATGAGAAGGTGGCTTTCAACGTCTTTGAAGCTATGAAGTTTCCCGCGTATGCGGTGAGTGAGCAATGTTTTGGGGTGGAGGCATACACACCAGATGAGGAGGAAGACATTTTATTGGAGCGACTATATGAGGAGCTTTCTCTACTTGACTCTAGCGAAAAAGAGCAGGCTATGGAGACCCATTGGCGCCAGCCCTTACCCCTCTCTAATGAGGGAAGCAGGAAGACTCTTATTCCTTCTCTTGATATTGCTCCTATTTTAGAGTTAAAACCTTTACCTGCACATTTAAAATATTTATATCTTGGATCTAATGATACTTTACCTGTGATTGTGTCTTCTTGTTTGGACAGGGAACATGAGGAGCAATTATTGAAAGTGTTGCAGGAAAGGAAAGCAGCTATGGGATGGACCATAGCGGATATCAAGGGGATCAGCCCCACAGTTTGCCAGCACAAGATCCGGCTCATGGAGGACAAGAAGCCGGTAGCTCAATTTCAGCGCCGCCTCAACCCTCATATGCAGGAGGTGGTGAAGAACGAGGTGCTTAAATGGTTGGAGGCGGGCATCATCTACCCGATTTCCGACAGCACATGGACTAGCCCGGTGCAGTGTATCCCTAAGAAGGGTGGTATTACTGTGGTGGAAGGGGAGAAAGGTGATCAAATTGCTACCCGTACTGTTACTGGGTGGAGAGTTTGCATGGATTACCGCAAACTCAATGATGCCACATTGAAGGATCACTTCCCCCTCCCATTTGTTGATCAAATGCTTGATAGTCTGGCACATCATTCTCACTATTGCTTTCTGGATGGGTACTCCGGGTACAACTGTAGGGTTTTGATTCATGGATCGCGCAAACGGAAGCATAATCAAACAAATAACCATGCAAAACCCTCCAAGGATCACAAGTCTAGATGCATAACGATAGTGAAGGTAAGAAATCATAAACACACCTTTGGGTTCTCCTTGATGACTTCAAACGCGAATAGTGTCACGTTCTCTATAGTTGATCCACGCCTAGAGTTGATCCTAGATCTCCAATCTCCTTGGTGCTAGCCCGGAATGAGAGGAGGGTGAAGGAATCACGCAAAACGAGACAAAAGAAGGGGCTCGGCCCTTCCTTTTGGCCGACGGGGTGAGGGGCGGCGGCAAGGGGCGGCGTCGCTCCTTGTTGCTTGCTCTCTCTCTCCTTTGTTCTCTCCCACTCTTGTTATGTTCTCTTTAGAGCATAAGTTATGAGGAAGGAAGGAAGGATGGTCCTTTATATAGTCCAACAACTCCTTGTTAACTACCTAAAGGACTTATTCTAGTCCTACTAGAATTCAATTTAGTCCCTTCCTTGCAAATTAGTCCCTACTAAGTTTGCAAGGGTTTGCAAAGTGATCCTTCTAATTAATTAATCCAATTAATTAATTCCCAAATCTAGTACAACTCTATATAGCGTGTGACCCCATAGGTTCTATCTAGTTGGTAGCAACTCTTTGCTAATATGGAGCGGTTTCTAGCAAAACATCCATTCTAGCCAACTAATAGAATAGTCATCTAGACAACCTTGCACAAGTAATTGTCTCATCCCTTTGCCTCCATATCCGGATTGGACACGAGACATACAAGTCACACTCGTATATCCAATCCCTAGTTTCTCGATCCGTGGAATAGCCTTATTCGTGCAAATAACATCAATATCCTATATATTGATTTATTTGAGTCTGGCCAGACATTCTATAAGCACTATCCTTCGAGTGGCCTAGGATATTTGCTCCCGTTATGTGGGAGGGGAAAATCCTCTCTACATCCACTACGATCTCTAAGCTTGCTTCTCATTGTATCCAGTACACGCCTTTATAACTACCCAGTCACGGTGTAGCGTTTAACGCTACCAAGATCACAATGATCCACAACTAGAATATCTAGTGACTTCAAGTCTAAGGATGACAATACCATTGTACCCGAGAAGCACTTGTGACTTAACATAACGTGTATGTAGCCTTCTCGGTGATGGGTCAATCCAGTGCAACATTCCGTAATGCACACCTATGTGTTGGATCGTGATATCTCCATATCAATCCAACCCCATACTAGTCTATAAATGATTGTCCCATTTAATCATTATACTTGACTAGGGATATTTAAGATAAACAACACGATTGTAAATCCAAGGACTTCATTATATTAAATATCCAATAAATAATAAATGATTTTTCTAGCCATATACAAATTCATACTAAACTAGATTGCCTCTAGGGCATCTATTCCAACAGTCTCCCACTTGCACTAGAGCCAATCTGGCGCATCTCGTATGCCCATACTCCTAGTGTGCCCTTCATGCTTCCACTGCGTGAGAGGCTTCGTAAGCGGGTCTGACAGATTATCATCTGTAGGAATCTTGCATATCCGAACGTCTCCTCTATCGATAATATCTCGAATCAGATGAAACTTCCTGAGCACATGCTTGGACTTCTAGTGCGATCTGGGTTCCTTTGATTGCGCGATCGCCCCAGTGTTGTCACAGAACAACTCCACTGGATCCGCAATGCTAGGGACCACACCAAGTTCAGAAACAAACTTTCTGATCCAAACAGCCTCCTTTGCTGCGCCATTTGCAGCAATGTACTCAGCCTCTGTTGTAGAATCAGCCACCGTTTCTTGCTTGGAACTCTTCCAGCTCACCGCTGCTCCATTCAGGCAAAACACATATCCCGACTGTGATCTAAAGTCATCTCTATCGGTTTGGAAGCTTGCATAAGTGTAACCCCTTACACGCAACTCTTCCTCACCGCCATACATCAAGAAAGCATCCTTAGTTCTTCTCAAGTATTTTAGGATGTTCTTGACAGCAATCCAGTGACTCTCACCCGGATTGGATTGGTATCTGCTTGTCATACTCAAGGCATATGACACATCTGGTCTAGTACATAACATGGCGTACATGATAGATCCTATGGCCGAGGCATAGGGAATCCTACCCATGCGTTCCTTCTCAATCTCATTGGAAGGAAAACCACTCTTCGAAAGAGTGATTCCATGTGACATGGGCAAGAATCCTTTCTTGGAATCTTGCATGTTGAACCGTTTCAACACCTTGTCAATATATGTACTTTGACTTAGGCCTAGCAACCTCTTAGATCTATCTCTATAGATTTTTATACCGAGTATATAGGCTGCTTCCCCTAAGTCCTTCATTGAGAAACACTTTCCTAGCCAATCTTTCACAGATTGCAGCATGGGAATGTTGTTTCCAATGAGTAGTATGTCATCTACATACAAGACCAGAAAAGCTACAGAGCTCCCACTAACCTTCTTGTAGACACAAGACTCATCTTTGTTTCTGATGAAGCCAAACTCTTTGACCACTTCATCAAAACGTTGATTCCAACTCCTAGAAGCTTGCTTCAATCCATAGATGGATCGTTGCAGCTTACAGACTTTGTTGGCTTGCTTTGGATCCTCAAAACCATCCGGCTGTATCATATACACGTCCTCGAGGAGATTCCCATAAAGGAATGCTGTTTTGAGATCCATCTGCCAAATCTCATAGTCGTAGTATGCTGCAATTGCAAGTAGGATTCGGATGGATTTGGTCATAGCGACTGGTGAAAAGGTTTCATCATAGTCAATACCATGAATCTGTCTGAATCCTTTAGCAACCAATCGGCCCTTATAGGTAATCACATTACCATCCATGTCGATCTTCTTCTTGAAGACCCACTTGCACCCTATGGGCCGCGCCCCATCAGGTGGTTCCACCAAAGTCCATACTTTGTTGGTATACATGGATTCCATCTCGGATCTCATGGCTTCAAGCCACTTCTGCGAGTCTGGGCCATTCATGGCCTCCTCATAGGTAGTAGGCTCATCATCTATGAGCATCGTGTCACCGGAATCAGTTACGAGAAGTCCGTACCTCTCGGGTTCCTGGCGCACTCTACTAGATCTACGAAGCTCTTGTGTTACCTGAACAGGTGGATCCACAACTGCTTGTGATTTCTGTTCATGTTCCATAATCGGTTCAGTGATTTGTGGTTCTTGAACTTCTTCAAGTTCTACATTCCTCCCACTTGCTTCTTTAGAGACAAATTCTCTTTCTAGAAACACGCCGGTCCGAGCAACAAACACTTTGTTCTCGGTTGGATTGTAGAAGTAGTATCCCTTAGTTTCCTTAGGGTACCCCACAAATTTACACTTATCCGATTTAGGCCCTAGCTTGTCTGATTGTAAACGCTTTACATAGACATCGCAGCCCCAAATCCTCATGAACGACAGTGTGGGGCGCCTCCCACTCCACATCTCATATGGTGTCTTCATGACTGATTTAGATGGAACACGGTTAATGGTGAAAGCTGCACTTAATAGAGCGTAGCCCCAAAATGATAATGGAAGATCGGTTTGACACATCATAGACCGAACCATATCCAATAGTGTTCGATTCCTCCTCTCGGACACGCCATTCCATTGTGGCGTTCCGGGTGGAGTGAGTTGGGACACGATCCCACACTCTCTAAGATAGTCGTCAAACTCTTGGCTCAAGTATTCTCCTCCACAATCCGATCGTAGAGCCTTGATACTTTTGCCAAGTTGCTTCTCTACTTCATTCTTGAATTCTTTGAACACTTCAAAGGATTCGGATTTTGCCCTCATAAGGTACACAAATCCATATCTACTGTAATCATCAGTAAATGTAATGAAGTAGACATAACCACCCCTGGCAGGCGTGGCAAATGGCCCACACACATCGGTATGTATGAGCGCCAATTGCTCACTAGTCCTCTCACCTTTATTATTGAAAGGGGACTTTGTCATTTTTCCCAATAAACAAGCCTCACATGTCTCATATGATTCAAAATCAAATGAGTCTAGCAATCCATCCTTATGGAGTCTAGACACACGTTTCTCATTTATGTGGCCTAAACGACAATGCCATAAATAAGCAGGATTTAAATCATTTATTTTAATCCGCTTGGTATTAATGTTGTAGACAGGATTGCTTAGATCAAGGACATAAAGTCTATTAAATAATTGCGCACTAAAATAGTGAATATTATTCAAATAAAAGGAACAACAATTGTTCTTTATTGAAATAATAAAACCTTCCTTGTCCAAACAAGAAATAGAAATAATGTTTCTGCTCATAGCAGGCACAAAATAGCAATTATTTAATTCTAAAACTAATCCTGAAGGCAGAGATAGCTCGCACACGCCTATGGCCAACGCAGCAACCTTTGCTCCATTCCCAACGCGCAGATCTACCTCCCCTTTAGCCAATCTTTTACTTCTCTTTAGATCCTGCATATTTCGACAAATATGAGATCCACATCCAGTATCTAATACCCATGATGTAGAGACAGTTAAATTGACATCTACAACAAAAATACCTGGTGGTGGTGGAATCACTATTCCAAGCTTCTTGTCCTCCAGATATTTTGGGCAGTTCCTCCTCCAGTGTCCAGGTTGACTGCAGTAGTGACACTCACCCTTAGTCACGACCTTGGCAATGCCACCAACAGGCTTAAGGGCTTGTTCCTTGGACTTGGCAACTGACTTGCCTTTGCCCTTGGAGGAAGAGGCAAACTTTTTGCCCTTTCCTTTATGCACCATCATAATGGCCTTTCCCTTACCCTTGTTGATGCTCTGTTCAGCCGTCCTCAACATGTTGAGCAAATCTGGCAGTGGTTTAACGATCTCGTTCATGTTATAGTTCATAATGAACTGTCCATAATTCTCGGGCAACGATTGCAACACGAGATCGGTTGCCAACTCTTGGCCGACCGGGAACCCGAGCCGGGCGAGATTCTCCAAGTACCCGATCATTCGGAGTACATGGGGTCCCACCGGGTTCCCTTCTGCCAGATGACATTTGAACAGTGCCTTTGAGACCTCATACCTCTCTACCCTCGCCTGCTCTTGGAAGAGCTGCTTTAGATGTTCGATCATATCGACAGCATTCATGTTCTCATGTTGCTTCTGAAGCTCAGAGGTCATGGTGCAAAGCATTAGGCAGGCCGCATCATTAGCGTCATCAACACGCTTTTGATACGCCTTTAAGGCAGCAGGTGTCTGGTTCTCTGGACCTTCTGGAACATGCTCCTCTATTGCGTACAGTTTCTTCTCTTGCTTGAGAACAATTCTCAAGTTTCTGTACCAATCAAGAAAGTTGGTTCCAGAGAGCTTGTCCTTCTCAAGGACAGATCGTAGGGAATGTTGTGAACTCGATGAGTTGTTTGCCATTTGGAATTCTACAAAAGGAAAATACGCAAGTTTTAGTATTTGTGAATTTTTGACTATATTTAATAATGGCTAGTTTATTAAATATAGCTCCCACTATTTTTCTACGAATTAATAACCCTCAAGATATTAATGCGGAAAATATCCTTATATTTTCTAGTGGGCCAAGATCCATCTTTTCATCTCCTTATGAGCTTGCTTTGGCAAGTCACCCACAATTCGACTACTTCTAGGTAGGAACAATTTCCAATTGCATCCCATATGCAACTCTTGGTTCAATCGGGCAAATAACTCCTTATTTATCCATCCATATGGATAATCCCAATTGATTGCCTCTAGGTTTCTTAATCAAATTAATAGCCTAGTTGTGCTCAACCTCTTATCTAAACAATTGCACATTGTTACGTGCCATCGCATTCCATCATTATGAACCAAGTCGCCATGCTTTGGCACGCACGAACTTGATAAATAATGATGATAATGAGTGTTTAAATAACGAGAAGGCAAGAACACAATATTTAAAATTTGAGGGATTTTCAATTTTAATTATTTTGTTGATCAATATCAACTAATCTATCTATTTGAGTTTGGGCACAACTCCAAATAATAGATCCGGGTTGTCTAATTATCTTATTATCCTAATTGCATGCATCATCCATACACCAACCACACAAATAATAAGACAATAAATAAACAACCACAAAACAGAAATTAAACGTGATGTGGATATGGCCTTTTCTAGACTAAGATAATTCCAAGCCAATGGAATTATCTATGAACCCTAAGCAAACACATCTCCATGCGTCTTGATCCTTTGGTCCATCCTTCATAGCCATGTGGAATGCTCCATGCTCCATGCTCCATCTTTTGTGGCTTCTTTGGCTTTGGGCTTCTTTTCTTCAATCTTGGCTAACAATCTACTTTATCTAGCACTAGCTAATATCTATACTAAATAAAATAAATCTCACAAGTTGAGAAAAAAATGGCACGCAGGCCATAAAACCCTAATTAATTATTACAATTAATTGATCAGCTCGCAGGCCGTAAAACCAAACCACAAAATTAAACATCCACATCAAACCACATCCTAAGGCCATATCCAATCACCATGCGATTTGCACATAAACAGTTAAAATCCAATTTTAACGCGCTTGGTCAATTTTAATTGATTTTAGGATTTCTAGGGTTAAAACGGTCCATGGGCCCAACAATCCAATTGCCCGGGCCCAAACAAAGTGAACCATAAGGCCCTAGGGCCGGCCCGGCCCAAAACCCGCAAGCTAGGCCCGCGGGTTAGGGCCGCCCGGCCCCTTAGGGCGCCCATCTTGGGCGGCAAGCAAGGGGGGGCGGTCCCCTAGGGGCCGAACCTCCTTATGGAGGTTGTTTCCAAAACAACCTCCTTGCTTGGAGCCCAAGTTTGGTTGTTTCCTTGTTTTGGGAGAACTCCTTCTTCCCCAAGGATGCCCAAACCCTAGATCTAAGATCCTAAAATTTCTCAAACTCACCAATTCATGCATCCAATGCAAAATTGGGTCTTGTTATGATCTAATTATTGACAAATTGCATCCCATGCTTGATTTGTCTTGTTTTACGCGATAATCAACAAATTAAGGTGTAAAACAACAAGAATGTAACACATAAACTACGTTTATGCTCTATGACCTGTGGCTCTGATACCACTGTAGGGTTTTGATTCATGGATCGCGCAAACGGAAGCATAATCAAACAAATAACCATGCAAAACCCTCCAAGGATCACAAGTCTAGATGCATAACGATAGTGAAGGTAAGAAATCATAAACACACCTTTGGGTTCTCCTTGATGACTTCAAACGCGAATAGTGTCACGTTCTCTATAGTTGATCCACGCCTAGAGTTGATCCTAGATCTCCAATCTCCTTGGTGCTAGCCCGGAATGAGAGGAGGGTGAAGGAATCACGCAAAACGAGACAAAAGAAGGGGCTCGGCCCTTCCTTTTGGCCGACGGGGTGAGGGGCGGCGGCAAGGGGCGGCGTCGCTCCTTGTTGCTTGCTCTCTCTCTCCTTTGTTCTCTCCCACTCTTGTTATGTTCTCTTTAGAGCATAAGTTATGAGGAAGGAAGGAAGGATGGTCCTTTATATAGTCCAACAACTCCTTGTTAACTACCTAAATGACTTATTCTAGTCCTACTAGAATTCAATTTAGTCCCTTCCTTGCAAATTAGTCCCTACTAAGTTTGCAAGGGTTTGCAAAGTGATCCTTCTAATTAATTAATCCTATTAATTAATTCCCAAATCTAGTACAACTCTATATAGCGTGTGACCCCATAGGTTCTATCTAGTTGGTAGCAACTCTTTGCTAATATGGAGCGGTTTCTAGCAAAACATCCATTCTAGCCAACTAATAGAATAGTCATCTAGACAACCTTGCACAAGTAATTGTCTCATCCCTTTGCCTCCATATCCGGATTGGACACGAGACATACAAGTCACACTCGTATATCCAATCCCTAGTTTCTCGATCCGTGGAATAGCCTTATTCGTGCAAATAACATCAATATCCTATATATTGATTTATTTGAGTCTGGCCAGACATTCTATAAGCACTATCCTTCGAGTGGCCTAGGATATTTGCTCCCGTTATGTGGGAGGGGAAAATCCTCTCTACATCCACTACAATCTCTAAGCTTGCTTCTCATTGTATCCAGTACACGCCTTTATAACTACCCAGTCACGGTGTAGCGTTTAACGCTACCAAGATCACAATGATCCACAACTAGAATATCTAGTGACTTCAAGTCTAAGGATGACAATACCATTGTACCCGAGAAGCACTTGTGACTTAACATAACGTGTATGTAGCCTTCTCGGTGATGGGTCAATCCAGTGCAACATTCCGTAATGCACACCTATGTGTTGGATCGTGATATCTCCATATCAATCCAACCCCATACTAGTCTATAAATGATTGTCCCATTTAATCATTATACTTGACTAGGGATATTTAAGATAAACAACACGATTGTAAATCTAAGGACTTCATTATATTAAATATCCAATAAATAATAAATGAATTTTCTAGCCATATACAAATTCATACTAAACTAGATTGCCTCTAGGGCATCTATTCCAACAGTCTCCCACTTGCACTAGAGCCAATCTGGCGCATCTCGTATGCCCATACTCCTAGTGTGCCCTTCATGCTTCCACTGCGTGAGAGGCTTCGTAAGCGGGTCTGACAGATTATCATCTGTAGGAATCTTGCATATCCGAACGTCTCCTCTATCGATAATATCTCGAATCAGATGAAACTTCCTGAGCACATGCTTGGATTTCTAGTGCGATCTGGGTTCCTTTGATTGCGCGATCGCCCCAGTGTTGTCACAGAACAACTCCACTGGATCCGCAATGCTAGGGACCACACCAAGTTCAGAAACAAACTTTCTGATCCAAACAGCCTCCTTTGCTGCGCCATTTGCAGCAATGTACTCAGCCTCTGTTGTAGAATCAGCCACCGTTTCTTGCTTGGAACTCTTCCAGCTCACCGCTGCTCCATTCAGGCAAAACACATATCCCGACTGTGATCTAAAGTCATCTCTATCGGTTTGGAAGCTTGCATCAGTGTAACCCCTTACACGCAACTCTTCCTCACCGCCATACATCAAGAAAGCATCCTTAGTTCTTCTCAAGTATTTCAGGATGTTCTTGACAGCAATCCAGTGACTCTCACCCGGATTGGATTGGTATCTGCTTGTCATACTCAAGGCATATGACACATCTGGTCTAGTACATAACATGGCGTACATGATAGATCCTATGGCCGAGGCATAGGGAATCCTACCCATGCGTTCCTTCTCAATCTCATTGGAAGGACAACCACTCTTCGAAAGAGTGATTCCATGTGACATGGGCAAGAATCCTTTCTTGGAATCTTGCATGTTGAACCGTTTCAACACCTTGTCAATATATGTACTTTGACTTAGGCCTAGCAACCTCTTAGATCTATCTCTATAGATTTTTATACCGAGTATATAGGCTGCTTCCCCTAAGTCCTTCATTGAGAAACACTTTCCTAGCCAATCTTTCACAGATTGCAGCATGGGAATGTTGTTTCCAATGAGTAGTATGTCATCTACATACAAGACCAGAAAAGCTACAGAGCTCCCACTAACCTTCTTGTAGACACAAGACTCATCTTCGTTTCTGATGAAGCCAAACTCTTTGACCACTTCATCAAAACGTTGATTCCAACTCCTAGAAGCTTGCTTCAATCCATAGATGGATCGTTGCAGCTTACAGACTTTGTTGGCTTGCTTTGGATCCTCAAAACCCTCCGGCTGTATCATATACACGTCCTCGAGGAGATTCCCATAAAGGAATGCTGTTTTGACATCCATTTGCCAAATCTCATAGTCGTAGTATGCTGCAATTGCAAGTAGGATTCGGATGGATTTGGTCATAGCGACTGGTGAAAAGGTTTCATCATAGTCAATACCATGAATCTGTCTGAATCCTTTAGCAACCAATCGGCCCTTATAGGTAATCACATTACCATCCATGTCGATCTTCTTCTTGAAGACCCACTTGCACCCTATGGGCCGCGCCCCATCAGGTGGTTCCACCAAAGTCCATACTTTGTTGGTATACATGGATTCCATCTCGGATCTCATGGCTTCAAGCCACTTCTGCGAGTCTGGGCCATTCATGGCCTCCTCATAGGTAGTAGGCTCATCATCTATGAGCATCGTGTCACCGGAATCAGTTACGAGAAGTCCGTACCTCTCGGGTTCCTGGCGCACTCTACTAGATCTACGAAGCTCTTGTGTTACCTGAACAGGTGGATCCACAACTGCTTGTGATTTCTGTTCATGTTCCATAATCGGTTCAGTGATTTGTGGTTCTTGAACTTCTTCAAGTTCTACATTCCTCCCACTTGCTTCTTTAGAGACAAATTCTCTTTCTAGAAACACGCCGGTCCGAGCAACAAACACTTTGTTCTCGGTTGGATTGTAGAAGTAGTATCCCTTAGTTTCCTTAGGGTACCCCACAAATTTACACTTTCCGATTTAGGCCCTAGCTTGTCTGATTGTAAACGCTTTACATAGACATCGCAGCCCCAAATCCTCATGAACGACAGTGTGGGACGCCTCCCACTCCACATCTCATATGGTGTCTTCATGACTGATTTAGATGGAACACGGTTAATGGTGAAAGCTGCACTTAATAGAGCGTAGCCCCAAAATGATAATGGAAGATCGGTTTGACACATCATAGACCGAACCATATCCAATAGTGTTCGATTCCTCCTCTCGGACACGCCATTCCATTGTGGCGTTCCGGGTGGAGTGAGTTGGGACACGATCCCACACTCTCTAAGATAGTCGTCAAACTCTTGGCTCAAGTATTCTCCTCCACGATCCGATCGTAGAGCCTTGATACTTTTGCCAAGTTGCTTCTCTACTTCATTCTTGAATTCTTTGAACACTTCAAAGGATTCGGATTTTGCCCTCATAAGGTACACAAATCCATATCTACTGTAATCATCAGTAAATGTAATGAAGTAGACATAACCACCCCTGGCAGGCGTGGCAAATGGCCCACACACATCGGTATGTATGAGCGCCAATTGCTCACTAGTCCTCTCACCTTTCTTATTGAAAGGGGACTTTGTCATTTTTCCCAATAAACAAGCCTCACATGTCTCATATGATTCAAAATCAAATGAGTCTAGCAATCCATCCTTATGGAGTCTAGACACACGTTTCTCATTTATGTGGCCTAAACGACAATGCCATAAATAAGCAGGATTTAAATCATTTATTTTAATCCGCTTGGTATTAATGTTGTAGACAGGATTGCTTAGATCAAGGACATAAAGTCTATTAAATAATTGCGCACTAAAATAGTGAATATTATTCAAATAAAAGGAACAACAATTGTTCTTTATTGAAATAATAAAACCTTCCTTGTCCAAACAAGAAATAGAAATAATGTTTCTGCTCATAGCAGGCACAAAATAGCAATTATTTAATTCTAAAACTAATCCTGAAGGCAGAGATAGCTCGCACACGCCTATGGCCAACGCAGCAACCTTTGCTCCATTCCCAACGCGCAGATCTACCTCCCCTTTAGCCAATCTTTTACTTCTCTTTAGATCCTGCATATTTCGACAAATATGAGATCCACATCCAGTATCTAATACCCATGATGTAGAGACAGTTAAATTGACATCTACAACAAAAATACCTGGTGGTGGTGGAATCACTATTCCAAGCTTCTTGTCCTCCAGATATTTTGGGCAGTTCCTCCTCCAGTGTCCAGGTTGACTGCAGTAGTGACACTCACCCTTAGTCACGACCTTGGCAATGCCACCAACAGGCTTAAGGGCTTGTTCCTTGGACTTGGCAACTGACTTTCCTTTGCCCTTGGAGGAAGAGGCAAACTTTTTGCCCTTTCCTTTATGCACCATCATAATGGCCTTTCCCTTACCCTTGTTGATGCTCTGTTCAGCCGTCCTCAACATGTTGAGCAAATCTGGCAGTGGTTTAACGATCTCGTTCATGTTATAGTTCATAATGAACTGTCCATAACTCTCGGGCAACGATTGCAACACGAGATCGGTTGCCAACTCTTGGCCGACCGGGAACCCGAGCCGGGCGAGATTCTCCAAGTACCCGATCATTCGGAGTACATGGGGTCCCACCGGGTTCCCTTCTGCCAGATGACATTTGAACAGTGCCTTTGAGACCTCATACCTCTCTACCCTCGCCTGCTCTTGGAAGAGCTGCTTTAGATGTTCGATCATATCGACAGCATTCATGTTCTCATGTTGCTTCTGAAGCTCAGAGGTCATGGTGCAAAGCATTAGGCAGGCCGCATCATTAGCGTCATCAACACGCTTTTGATACGCCTTTAAGGCAGCAGGTGTCTGGTTCTCTGGACCTTCTGGAACATGCTCCTCTATTGCGTACAGTTTCTTCTCTTGCTTGAGAACAATTCTCAAGTTTCTGTACCAATCAAGAAAGTTGGTTCCAGAGAGCTTGTCCTTCTCAAGGACAGATCGTAGGGAATGTTGTGAACTCGATGAGTTGTTTGCCATTTGGAATTCTACAAAAGGAAAATACGCAAGTTTTAGTATTTGTGAATTTTTGACTATATTTAATAATGGCTAGTTTATTAAATATAGCTCCCACTATTTTTCTACGAATTAATAACCCTCAAGATATTAATGCGGAAAATATCCTTATATTTTCTAGTGGGCCAAGATCCATCTTTTCATCTCCTTATGAGCTTGCTTTGGCAAGTCACCCACAATTCGACTACTTCTAGGTAGGAACAATTTCCAATTGCATCCCATATGCAACTCTTGGTTCAATCGGGCAAATAACTCCTTATTTATCCATCCATATGGATAATCCCAATTGATTGCCTCTAGGTTTCTTAATCAAATTAATAGCCTAGTTGTGCTCAACCTCTTATCTAAACAATTGCACATTGTTACGTGCCATCGCATTCCATCATTATGAACCAAGTCGCCATGCTTTGGCACGCACGAACTTGATAAATAATGATGATAATGAGTGTTTAAATAACGAGAAGGCAAGAACACAATATTTAAAATTTGAGGGATTTTCAATTTTAATTATTTTGTTGATCAATATCAACTAATCTATCTATTTGAGTTTGGGCACAACTCCAAATAATAGATCCGGGTTGTCTAATTATCTTATTATCCTAATTGCATGCATCATCCATACACCAACCACACAAATAATAAGACAATAAATAAACAACCACAAAACAGAAATTAAACGTGATGTGGATATGGCCTTTTCTAGACTAAGATAATTCCAAGCCAATGGAATTATCTATGAACCCTAAGCAAACACATCTCCATGCGTCTTGATCCTTTGGTCCATCCTTCATAGCCATGTGGAATGCTCCATGCTCCATGCTCCATCTTTTGTGGCTTCTTTGGCTTTGGGCTTCTTTTCTTCAATCTTGGCTAACAATCTACTTTATCTAGCACTAGCTAATATCTATACTAAATAAAATAAATCTCACAAGTTGAGAAAAAAATGGCACGCAGGCCATAAAACCCTAATTAATTATTACAATTAATTGATCAGCTCGCAGGCCGTAAAACCAAACCACAAAATTAAACATCCACATCAAACCACATCCTAAGGCCATATCCAATCACCATGCGATTTGCACATAAACAGTTAAAATCCAATTTTAACGCGCTTGGTCAATTTTAATTGATTTTAGGATTTCTAGGGTTAAAACGGTCCATGGGCCCAACAATCCAATTGCCCGGGCCCAAACAAAGTGAACCATAAGGCCCTAGGGCCGGCCCGGCCCAAAACCCGCAAGCTAGGCCCGCGGGTTAGGGCCGCCCGGCCCCTTAGGGCGCCAATCTTGGGCGGCAAGCAAGGGGGGGCGGTCCCCTAGGGGCCGAACCTCCTTATGGAGGTTGTTTCCAAAACAACCTCCTTGCTTGGAGCCCAAGTTTGGTTGTTTCCTTGTTTTGGGAGAACTCCTTCTTCCCCAAGGATGCCCAAACCCTAGATCTAAGATCCTAAAATTTCTCAAACTCACCAATTCATGCATCCAATGCAAAATTGGGTCTTGTTATGATCTAATTATTGACAAATTGCATCCCATGCTTGATTTGTCTTGTTTTACGCGATAATCAACAAATTAAGGTGTAAAACAACAAGAATGTAACACATAAACTACGTTTATGCTCTATGACCTGTGGCTCTGATACCACTGTAGGGTTTTGATTCATGGATCGCGCAAACGGAAGCATAATCAAACAAATAACCATGCAAAACCCTCCAAGGATCACAAGTCTAGATGCATAACGATAGTGAAGGTAAGAAATCATAAACACACCTTTGGGTTCTCCTTGATGACTTCAAACGCGAATAGTGTCACGTTCTCTATAGTTGATCCACGCCTAGAGTTGATCCTAGATCTCCAATCTCCTTGGTGCTAGCCCGGAATGAGAGGAGGGTGAAGGAATCACGCAAAACGAGACAAAAGAAGGGGCTCGGCCCTTCCTTTTGGCCGACGGGGTGAGGGGCGGCGGCAAGGGGCGGCGTCGCTCCTTGTTGCTTGCTCTCTCTCTCCTTTGTTCTCTCCCACTCTTGTTATGTTCTCTTTAGAGCATAAGTTATGAGGAAGGAAGGAAGGATGGTCCTTTATATAGTCCAACAACTCCTTGTTAACTACCTAAAGGACTTATTCTAGTCCTACTAGAATTCAATTTAGTCCCTTCCTTGCAAATTAGTCCCTACTAAGTTTGCAAGGGTTTGCAAAGTGATCCTTCTAATTAATTAATCCAATTAATTAATTCCCAAATCTAGTACAACTCTATATAGCGTGTGACCCCATAGGTTCTATCTAGTTGGTAGCAACTCTTTGCTAATATGGAGCGGTTTCTAGCAAAACATCCATTCTAGCCAACTAATAGAATAGTCATCTAGACAACCTTGCACAAGTAATTGTCTCATCCCTTTGCCTCCATATCCGGATTGGACACGAGACATACAAGTCACACTCGTATATCCAATCCCTAGTTTCTCGATCCGTGGAATAGCCTTATTCGTGCAAATAACATCAATATCCTATATATTGATTTATTTGAGTCTGGCCAGACATTCTATAAGCACTATCCTTCGAGTGGCCTAGGATATTTGCTCCCGTTATGTGGGAGGGGAAAATCCTCTCTACATCCACTACGATCTCTAAGCTTGCTTCTCATTGTATCCAGTACACGCCTTTATAACTACCCAGTCACGGTGTAGCGTTTAACGCTACCAAGATCACAATGATCCACAACTAGAATATCTAGTGACTTCAAGTCTAAGGATGACAATACCATTGTACCCGAGAAGCACTTGTGACTTAACATAACGTGTATGTAGCCTTCTCGGTGATGGGTCAATCCAGTGCAACATTCCGTAATGCACACCTATGTGTTGGATCGTGATATCTCCATATCAATCCAACCCCATACTAGTCTATAAATGATTGTCCCATTTAATCATTATACTTGACTAGAGATATTTAAGATAAACAACACGATTGTAAATCTAAGGACTTCATTATATTAAATATCCAATAAATAATAAATGAATTTTCTAGCCATATACAAATTCATACTAAACTAGATTGCCTCTAGGGCATCTATTCCAACAGTCTCCCACTTGCACTAGAGCCAATCTGGCGCATCTCGTATGCCCATACTCCTAGTGTGCCCTTCATGCTTCCACTGCGTGAGAGGCTTCGTAAGCGGGTCTGACAGATTATCATCTGTAGGAATCTTGCATATCCGAACGTCTCCTCTATCGATAATATCTCGAATCAGATGAAACTTCCTGAGCACATGCTTGGACTTCTAGTGCGATCTGGGTTCCTTTGATTGCGCGATCGCCCCAGTGTTGTCACAGAACAACTCCACTGGATCCGCAATGCTAGGGACCACACCAAGTTCAGAAACAAACTTTCTGATCCAAACAGCCTCCTTTGCTGCGCCATTTGCAGCAATGTACTCAGCCTCTGTTGTAGAATCAGCCACCGTTTCTTGCTTGGAACTCTTCCAGCTCACCGCTTCTCCATTCAGGCAAAACACATATCCCGACTGTGATCTAAAGTCATCTCTATCGGTTTGGAAGCTTGCATCAGTGTAACCCCTTACACGCAACTCTTCCTCACCGCCATACATCAAGAAAGCATCCTTAGTTCTTCTCAAGTATTTTAGGATGTTCTTGACAGCAATCCAGTGACTCTCACCCGGATTGGATTGGTATCTGCTTGTCATACTCAAGGCATATGACACATCTGGTCTAGTACATAACATGGCGTACATGATAGATCCTATGGCCGAGGCATAGGGAATCCTACCCATGCGTTCCTTCTCAATCTCATTGGAAGGAAAACCACTCTTCGAAAGAGTGATTCCATGTGACATGGGCAAGAATCCTTTCTTGGAATCTTGCATGTTGAACCGTTTCAACACCTTGTCAATATATGTACTTTGACTTAGGCCTAGCAACCTCTTAGATCTATCTCTATAGATTTTTATACCGAGTATATAGGCTGCTTCCCCTAAGTCCTTCATTGAGAAACACTTTCCTAGCCAATCTTTCACAGATTGCAGCATGGGAATGTTGTTTCCAATGAGTAGTATGTCATCTACATACAAGACCAGAAAAGCTACAGAGCTCCCACTAACCTTCTTGTAGACACAAGACTCATCTTCGTTTCTGATGAAGCCAAACTCTTTGACCACTTCATCAAAACGTTGATTCCAACTCCTAGAAGCTTGCTTCAATCCATAGATGGATCGTTGCAGCTTACAGACTTTGTTGGCTTGCTTTGGATCCTCAAAACCCTCCGGCTGTATCATATACACGTCCTCGAGGAGATTCCCATAAAGGAATGCTGTTTTGACATCCATTTGCCAAATCTCATAGTCGTAGTATGCTGCAATTGCAAGTAGGATTCGGATGGATTTGGTCATAGCGACTGGTGAAAAGGTTTCATCATAGTCAATACCATGAATCTGTCTGAATCCTTTAGCAACCAATCGGCCCTTATAGGTAATCACATTACCATCCATGTCGATCTTCTTCTTGAAGACCCACTTGCACCCTATGGGCCGCGCCCCATCAGGTGGTTCCACCAAAGTCCATACTTTGTTGGTATACATGGATTCCATCTCGGATCTCATGGCTTCAAGCCACTTCTGCGAGTCTGGGCCATTCATGGCCTCCTCATAGGTAGTAGGCTCATCATCTATGAGCATCGTGTCACCGGAATCAGTTACGAGAAGTCCGTACCTCTCGGGTTCCTGGCGCACTCTACTAGATCTACGAAGCTCTTGTGTTACCTGAACAGGTGGATCCACAACTGCTTGTGATTTCTGTTCATGTTCCATAATCGGTTCAGTGATTTGTGGTTCTTGAACTTCTTCAAGTTCTACATTCCTCCCACTTGCTTCTTTAGAGACAAATTCTCTTTCTAGAAACACGCCGGTCCGAGCAACAAACACTTTGTTCTCGGTTGGATTGTAGAAGTAGTATCCCTTAGTTTCCTTAGGGTACCCCACAAATTTACACTTTCCGATTTAGGCCCTAGCTTGTCTGATTGTAAACGCTTTACATAGACATCGCAGCCCCAAATCCTCATGAACGACAGTGTGGGACGCCTCCCACTCCACATCTCATATGGTGTCTTCATGACTGATTTAGATGGAACACGGTTAATGGTGAAAGCTGCACTTAATAGAGCGTAGCCCCAAAATGATAATGGAAGATCGGTTTGACACATCATAGACCGAACCATATCCAATAGTGTTCGATTCCTCCTCTCGGACACGCCATTCCATTGTGGCGTTCCGGGTGGAGTGAGTTGGGACACGATCCCACACTCTCTAAGATAGTCGTCAAACTCTTGGCTCAAGTATTCTCCTCCACGATCCGATCGTAGAGCCTTGATACTTTTGCCAAGTTGCTTCTCTACTTCATTCTTGAATTCTTTGAACACTTCAAAGGATTCGGATTTTGCCCTCATAAGGTACACAAATCCATATCTACTGTAATCATCAGTAAATGTAATGAAGTAGACATAACCACCCCTGGCAGGCGTGGCAAATGGCCCACACACATCGGTATGTATGAGCGCCAATTGCTCACTAGTCCTCTCACCTTTCTTATTGAAAGGGGACTTTGTCATTTTTCCCAATAAACAAGCCTCACATGTCTCATATGATTCAAAATCAAATGAGTCTAGCAATCCATCCTTATGGAGTCTAGACACACGTTTCTCATTTATGTGGCCTAAACGACAATGCCATAAATAAGCAGGATTTAAATCATTTATTTTAATCCGCTTGGTATTAATGTTGTAGACAGGATTGCTTAGATCAAGGACATAAAGTCTATTAAATAATTGCGCACTAAAATAGTGAATATTATTCAAATAAAAGGAACAACAATTGTTCTTTATTGAAATAATAAAACCTTCCTTGTCCAAACAAGAAATAGAAATAATGTTTCTGCTCATAGCAGGCACAAAATAGCAATTATTTAATTCTAAAACTAATCCTGAAGGCAGAGATAGCTCGCACACGCCTATGGCCAACGCAGCAACCTTTGCTCCATTCCCAACGCGCAGATCTACCTCCCCTTTAGCCAATCTTTTACTTCTCTTTAGATCCTGCATATTTCGACAAATATGAGATCCACATCCAGTATCTAATACCCATGATGTAGAGACAGTTAAATTGACATCTACAACAAAAATACCTGGTGGTGGTGGAATCACTATTCCAAGCTTCTTGTCCTCCAGATATTTTGGGCAGTTCCTCCTCCAGTGTCCAGGTTGACTGCAGTAGTGACACTCACCCTTAGTCACGACCTTGGCAATGCCACCAACAGGCTTAAGGGCTTGTTCCTTGGACTTGGCAACTGACTTTCCTTTGCCCTTGGAGGAAGAGGCAAACTTTTTGCCCTTTCCTTTATGCACCATCATAATGGCCTTTCCCTTACCCTTGTTGATGCTCTGTTCAGCCGTCCTCAACATGTTGAGCAAATCTGGCAGTGGTTTAACGATCTCGTTCATGTTATAGTTCATAATGAACTGTCCATAACTCTCGGGCAACGATTGCAACACGAGATCGGTTGCCAACTCTTGGCCGACCGGGAACCCGAGCCGGGCGAGATTCTCCAAGTACCCGATCATTCGGAGTACATGGGGTCCCACCGGGTTCCCTTCTGCCAGATGACATTTGAACAGTGCCTTTGAGACCTCATACCTCTCTACCCTCGCCTGCTCTTGGAAGAGCTGCTTTAGATGTTCGATCATATCGACAGCATTCATGTTCTCATGTTGCTTCTGAAGCTCAGAGGTCATGGTGCAAAGCATTAGGCAGGCCGCATCATTAGCGTCATCAACACGCTTTTGATACGCCTTTAAGGCAGCAGGTGTCTGGTTCTCTGGACCTTCTGGAACATGCTCCTCTATTGCGTACAGTTTCTTCTCTTGCTTGAGAACAATTCTCAAGTTTCTGTACCAATCAAGAAAGTTGGTTCCAGAGAGCTTGTCCTTCTCAAGGACAGATCGTAGGGAATGTTGTGAACTCGATGAGTTGTTTGCCATTTGGAATTCTACAAAAGGAAAATACGCAAGTTTTAGTATTTGTGAATTTTTGACTATATTTAATAATGGCTAGTTTATTAAATATAGCTCCCACTATTTTTCTACGAATTAATAACCCTCAAGATATTAATGCGGAAAATATCCTTATATTTTCTAGTGGGCCAAGATCCATCTTTTCATCTCCTTATGAGCTTGCTTTGGCAAGTCACCCACAATTCGACTACTTCTAGGTAGGAACAATTTCCAATTGCATCCCATATGCAACTCTTGGTTCAATCGGGCAAATAACTCCTTATTTATCCATCCATATGGATAATCCCAATTGATTGCCTCTAGGTTTCTTAATCAAATTAATAGCCTAGTTGTGCTCAACCTCTTATCTAAACAATTGCACATTGTTACGTGCCATCGCATTCCATCATTATGAACCAAGTCGCCATGCTTTGGCACGCACGAACTTGATAAATAATGATGATAATGAGTGTTTAAATAACGAGAAGGCAAGAACACAATATTTAAAATTTGAGGGATTTTCAATTTTAATTATTTTGTTGATCAATATCAACTAATCTATCTATTTGAGTTTGGGCACAACTCCAAATAATAGATCCGGGTTGTCTAATTATCTTATTATCCTAATTGCATGCATCATCCATACACCAACCACACAAATAATAAGACAATAAATAAACAACCACAAAACAGAAATTAAACGTGATGTGGATATGGCCTTTTCTAGACTAAGATAATTCCAAGCCAATGGAATTATCTATGAACCCTAAGCAAACACATCTCCATGCGTCTTGATCCTTTGGTCCATCCTTCATAGCCATGTGGAATGCTCCATGCTCCATGCTCCATCTTTTGTGGCTTCTTTGGCTTTGGGCTTCTTTTCTTCAATCTTGGCTAACAATCTACTTTATCTAGCACTAGCTAATATCTATACTAAATAAAATAAATCTCACAAGTTGAGAAAAAAATGGCACGCAGGCCATAAAACCCTAATTAATTATTACAATTAATTGATCAGCTCGCAGGCCGTAAAACCAAACCACAAAATTAAACATCCACATCAAACCACATCCTAAGGCCATATCCAATCACCATGCGATTTGCACATAAACAGTTAAAATCCAATTTTAACGCGCTTGGTCAATTTTAATTGATTTTAGGATTTCTAGGGTTAAAACGGTCCATGGGCCCAACAATCCAATTGCCCGGGCCCAAACAAAGTGAACCATAAGGCCCTAGGGCCGGCCCGGCCCAAAACCCGCAAGCTAGGCCCGCGGGTTAGGGCCGCCCGGCCCCTTAGGGCGCCAATCTTGGGCGGCAAGCAAGGGGGGGCGGTCCCCTAGGGGCCGAACCTCCTTATGGAGGTTGTTTCCAAAACAACCTCCTTGCTTGGAGCCCAAGTTTGGTTGTTTCCTTGTTTTGGGAGAACTCCTTCTTCCCCAAGGATGCCCAAACCCTAGATCTAAGATCCTAAAATTTCTCAAACTCACCAATTCATGCATCCAATGCAAAATTGGGTCTTGTTATGATCTAATTATTGACAAATTGCATCCCATGCTTGATTTGTCTTGTTTTACGCGATAATCAACAAATTAAGGTGTAAAACAACAAGAATGTAACACATAAACTACGTTTATGCTCTATGACCTGTGGCTCTGATACCACTGTAGGGTTTTGATTCATGGATCGCGCAAACGGAAGCATAATCAAACAAATAACCATGCAAAACCCTCCAAGGATCACAAGTCTAGATGCATAACGATAGTGAAGGTAAGAAATCATAAACACACCTTTGGGTTCTCCTTGATGACTTCAAACGCGAATAGTGTCACGTTCTCTATAGTTGATCCACGCCTAGAGTTGATCCTAGATCTCCAATCTCCTTGGTGCTAGCCCGGAATGAGAGGAGGGTGAAGGAATCACGCAAAACGAGACAAAAGAAGGGGCTCGGCCCTTCCTTTTGGCCGACGGGGTGAGGGGCGGCGGCAAGGGGCGGCGTCGCTCCTTGTTGCTTGCTCTCTCTCTCCTTTGTTCTCTCCCACTCTTGTTATGTTCTCTTTAGAGCATAAGTTATGAGGAAGGAAGGAAGGATGGTCCTTTATATAGTCCAACAACTCCTTGTTAACTACCTAAAGGACTTATTCTAGTCCTACTAGAATTCAATTTAGTCCCTTCCTTGCAAATTAGTCCCTACTAAGTTTGCAAGGGTTTGCAAAGTGATCCTTCTAATTAATTAATCCAATTAATTAATTCCCAAATCTAGTACAACTCTATATAGCGTGTGACCCCATAGGTTCTATCTAGTTGGTAGCAACTCTTTGCTAATATGGAGCGGTTTCTAGCAAAACATCCATTCTAGCCAACTAATAGAATAGTCATCTAGACAACCTTGCACAAGTAATTGTCTCATCCCTTTGCCTCCATATCCGGATTGGACACGAGACATACAAGTCACACTCGTATATCCAATCCCTAGTTTCTCGATCCGTGGAATAGCCTTATTCGTGCAAATAACATCAATATCCTATATATTGATTTATTTGAGTCTGGCCAGACATTCTATAAGCACTATCCTTCGAGTGGCCTAGGATATTTGCTCCCGTTATGTGGGAGGGGAAAATCCTCTCTACATCCACTACGATCTCTAAGCTTGCTTCTCATTGTATCCAGTACACGCCTTTATAACTATCCAGTCACGGTGTAGCGTTTAACGCTACCAAGATCACAATGATCCACAACTAGAATATCTAGTGACTTCAAGTCTAAGGATGACAATACCATTGTACCCGAGAAGCACTTGTGACTTAACATAACGTGTATGTAGCCTTCTCGGTGATGGGTCAATCCAGTGCAACATTCCGTAATGCACACCTATGTGTTGGATCGTGATATCTCCATATCAATCCAACCCCATACTAGTCTATAAATGATTGTCCCATTTAATCATTATACTTGACTAGAGATATTTAAGATAAACAACACGATTGTAAATCTAAGGACTTCATTATATTAAATATCCAATAAATAATAAATGAATTTTCTAGCCATATACAAATTCATACTAAACTAGATTGCCTCTAGGGCATCTATTCCAACAGTCTCCCACTTGCACTAGAGCCAATCTGGCGCATCTCGTATGCCCATACTCCTAGTGTGCCCTTCATGCTTCCACTGCGTGAGAGGCTTCGTAAGCGGGTCTGACAGATTATCATCTGTAGGAATCTTGCATATCCGAACGTCTCCTCTATCGATAATATCTCGAATCAGATGAAACTTCCTGAGCACATGCTTGGACTTCTAGTGCGATCTGGGTTCCTTTGATTGCGCGATCGCCCCAGTGTTGTCACAGAACAACTCCACTGGATCCGCAATGCTAGGGACCACACCAAGTTCAGAAACAAACTTTCTGATCCAAACAGCCTCCTTTGCTGCGCCATTTGCAGCAATGTACTCAGCCTCTGTTGTAGAATCAGCCACCGTTTCTTGCTTGGAACTCTTCCAGCTCACCGCTTCTCCATTCAGGCAAAACACATATCCCGACTGTGATCTAAAGTCATCTCTATCGGTTTGGAAGCTTGCATCAGTGTAACCCCTTACACGCAACTCTTCCTCACCGCCATACATCAAGAAAGCATCCTTAGTTCTTCTCAAGTATTTTAGGATGTTCTTGACAGCAATCCAGTGACTCTCACCCGGATTGGATTGGTATCTGCTTGTCATACTCAAGGCATATGACACATCTGGTCTAGTACATAACATGGCGTACATGATAGATCCTATGGCCGAGGCATAGGGAATCCTACCCATGCGTTCCTTCTCAATCTCATTGGAAGGAAAACCACTCTTCGAAAGAGTGATTCCATGTGACATGGGCAAGAATCCTTTCTTGGAATCTTGCATGTTGAACCGTTTCAACACCTTGTCAATATATGTACTTTGACTTAGGCCTAGCAACCTCTTAGATCTATCTCTATAGATTTTTATACCGAGTATATAGGCTGCTTCCCCTAAGTCCTTCATTGAGAAACACTTTCCTAGCCAATCTTTCACAGATTGCAGCATGGGAATGTTGTTTCCAATGAGTAGTATGTCATCTACATACAAGACCAGAAAAGCTACAGAGCTCCCACTAACCTTCTTGTAGACACAAGACTCATCTTCGTTTCTGATGAAGCCAAACTCTTTGACCACTTCATCAAAACGTTGATTCCAACTCCTAGAAGCTTGCTTCAATCCATAGATGGATCGTTGCAGCTTACAGACTTTGTTGGCTTGCTTTGGATCCTCAAAACCCTCCGGCTGTATCATATACACGTCCTCGAGGAGATTCCCATAAAGGAATGCTGTTTTGACATCCATTTGCCAAATCTCATAGTCGTAGTATGCTGCAATTGCAAGTAGGATTCGGATGGATTTGGTCATAGCGACTGGTGAAAAGGTTTCATCATAGTCAATACCATGAATCTGTCTGAATCCTTTAGCAACCAATCGGCCCTTATAGGTAATCACATTACCATCCATGTCGATCTTCTTCTTGAAGACCCACTTGCACCCTATGGGCCGCGCCCCATCAGGTGGTTCCACCAAAGTCCATACTTTGTTGGTATACATGGATTCCATCTCGGATCTCATGGCTTCAAGCCACTTCTGCGAGTCTGGGCCATTCATGGCCTCCTCATAGGTAGTAGGCTCATCATCTATGAGCATCGTGTCACCGGAATCAGTTACGAGAAGTCCGTACCTCTCGGGTTCCTGGCGCACTCTACTAGATCTACGAAGCTCTTGTGTTACCTGAACAGGTGGATCCACAACTGCTTGTGATTTCTGTTCATGTTCCATAATCGGTTCAGTGATTTGTGGTTCTTGAACTTCTTCAAGTTCTACATTCCTCCCACTTGCTTCTTTAGAGACAAATTCTCTTTCTAGAAACACGCCGGTCCGAGCAACAAACACTTTTTTCTCGGTTGGATTGTAGAAGTAGTATCCCTTAGTTTCCTTAGGGTACCCCACAAATTTACACTTTCCGATTTAGGCCCTAGCTTGTCTGATTGTAAACGCTTTACATAGACATCGCAGCCCCAAATCCTCATGAACGACAGTGTGGGACGCCTCCCACTCCACATCTCATATGGTGTCTTCATGACTGATTTAGATGGAACACGGTTAATGGTGAAAGCTGCACTTAATAGAGCGTAGCCCCAAAATGATAATGGAAGATCGGTTTGACACATCATAGACCGAACCATATCCAATAGTGTTCGATTCCTCCTCTCGGACACGCCATTCCATTGTGGCGTTCCGGGTGGAGTGAGTTGGGACACGATCCCACACTCTCTAAGATAGTCGTCAAACTCTTGGCTCAAGTATTCTCCTCCACGATCCGATCGTAGAGCCTTGATACTTTTGCCAAGTTGCTTCTCTACTTCATTCTTGAATTCTTTGAACACTTCAAAGGATTCGGATTTTGCCCTCATAAGGTACACAAATCCATATCTACTGTAATCATCAGTAAATGTAATGAAGTAGACATAACCACCCCTGGCAGGCGTGGCAAATGGCCCACACACATCGGTATGTATGAGCGCCAATTGCTCACTAGTCCTCTCACCTTTCTTATTGAAAGGGGACTTTGTCATTTTTCCCAATAAACAAGCCTCACATGTCTCATATGATTCAAAATCAAATGAGTCTAGCAATCCATCCTTATGGAGTCTAGACACACGTTTCTCATTTATGTGGCCTAAACGACAATGCCATAAATAAGCAGGATTTAAATCATTTATTTTAATCCGCTTGGTATTAATGTTGTAGACAGGATTGCTTAGATCAAGGACATAAAGTCTATTAAATAATTGCGCACTAAAATAGTGAATATTATTCAAATAAAAGGAACAACAATTGTTCTTTATTGAAATAATAAAACCTTCCTTGTCCAAACAAGAAATAGAAATAATGTTTCTGCTCATAGCAGGCACAAAATAGCAATTATTTAATTCTAAAACTAATCCTGAAGGCAGAGATAGCTCGCACACGCCTATGGCCAACGCAGCAACCTTTGCTCCATTCCCAACGCGCAGATCTACCTCCCCTTTAGCCAATCTTTTACTTCTCTTTAGATCCTGCATATTTCGACAAATATGAGATCCACATCCAGTATCTAATACCCATGATGTAGAGACAGTTAAATTGACATCTACAACAAAAATACCTGGTGGTGGTGGAATCACTATTCCAAGCTTCTTGTCCTCCAGATATTTTGGGCAGTTCCTCCTCCAGTGTCCAGGTTGACTGCAGTAGTGACACTCACCCTTAGTCACGACCTTGGCAATGCCACCAACAGGCTTAAGGGCTTGTTCCTTGGACTTGGCAACTGACTTTCCTTTGCCCTTGGAGGAAGAGGCAAACTTTTTGCCCTTTCCTTTATGCACCATCATAATGGCCTTTCCCTTACCCTTGTTGATGCTCTGTTCAGCCGTCCTCAACATGTTGAGCAAATCTGGCAGTGGTTTAACGATCTCGTTCATGTTATAGTTCATAATGAACTGTCCATAACTCTCGGGCAACGATTGCAACACGAGATCGGTTGCCAACTCTTGGCCGACCGGGAACCCGAGCCGGGCGAGATTCTCCAAGTACCCGATCATTCGGAGTACATGGGGTCCCACCGGGTTCCCTTCTGCCAGATGACATTTGAACAGTGCCTTTGAGACCTCATACCTCTCTACCCTCGCCTGCTCTTGGAAGAGCTGCTTTAGATGTTCGATCATATCGACAGCATTCATGTTCTCATGTTGCTTCTGAAGCTCAGAGGTCATGGTGCAAAGCATTAGGCAGGCCGCATCATTAGCGTCATCAACACGCTTTTGATACGCCTTTAAGGCAGCAGGTGTCTGGTTCTCTGGACCTTCTGGAACATGCTCCTCTATTGCGTACAGTTTCTTCTCTTGCTTGAGAACAATTCTCAAGTTTCTGTACCAATCAAGAAAGTTGGTTCCAGAGAGCTTGTCCTTCTCAAGGACAGATCGTAGGGAATGTTGTGAACTCGATGAGTTGTTTGCCATTTGGAATTCTACAAAAGGAAAATACGCAAGTTTTAGTATTTGTGAATTTTTGACTATATTTAATAATGGCTAGTTTATTAAATATAGCTCCCACTATTTTTCTACGAATTAATAACCCTCAAGATATTAATGCGGAAAATATCCTTATATTTTCTAGTGGGCCAAGATCCATCTTTTCATCTCCTTATGAGCTTGCTTTGGCAAGTCACCCACAATTCGACTACTTCTAGGTAGGAACAATTTCCAATTGCATCCCATATGCAACTCTTGGTTCAATCGGGCAAATAACTCCTTATTTATCCATCCATATGGATAATCCC
The DNA here is from genome assembly GCA_023055425.1 of Linanthus parryae. Classification (NCBI taxonomy): domain Eukaryota; kingdom Viridiplantae; phylum Streptophyta; class Magnoliopsida; order Ericales; family Polemoniaceae; genus Linanthus; species Linanthus parryae. The sequence continues at coordinate 4,620,552 of JALGPY010000015.1, forward strand.
AATTGATTGCCTCTAGGTTTCTTAATCAAATTAATAGCCTAGTTGTGCTCAACCTCTTATCTAAACAATTGCACATTGTTACGTGCCATCGCATTCCATCATTATGAACCAAGTCGCCATGCTTTGGCACGCACGAACTTGATAAATAATGATGATAATGAGTGTTTAAATAACGAGAAGGCAAGAACACAATATTTAAAATTTGAGGGATTTTCAATTTTAATTATTTTGTTGATCAATATCAACTAATCTATCTATTTGAGTTTGGGCACAACTCCAAATAATAGATCCGGGTTGTCTAATTATCTTATTATCCTAATTGCATGCATCATCCATACACCAACCACACAAATAATAAGACAATAAATAAACAACCACAAAACAGAAATTAAACGTGATGTGGATATGGCCTTTTCTAGACTAAGATAATTCCAAGCCAATGGAATTATCTATGAACCCTAAGCAAACACATCTCCATGCGTCTTGATCCTTTGGTCCATCCTTCATAGCCATGTGGAATGCTCCATGCTCCATGCTCCATCTTTTGTGGCTTCTTTGGCTTTGGGCTTCTTTTCTTCAATCTTGGCTAACAATCTACTTTATCTAGCACTAGCTAATATCTATACTAAATAAAATAAATCTCACAAGTTGAGAAAAAAATGGCACGCAGGCCATAAAACCCTAATTAATTATTACAATTAATTGATCAGCTCGCAGGCCGTAAAACCAAACCACAAAATTAAACATCCACATCAAACCACATCCTAAGGCCATATCCAATCACCATGCGATTTGCACATAAACAGTTAAAATCCAATTTTAACGCGCTTGGTCAATTTTAATTGATTTTAGGATTTCTAGGGTTAAAACGGTCCATGGGCCCAACAATCCAATTGCCCGGGCCCAAACAAAGTGAACCATAAGGCCCTAGGGCCGGCCCGGCCCAAAACCCGCAAGCTAGGCCCGCGGGTTAGGGCCGCCCGGCCCCTTAGGGCGCCAATCTTGGGCGGCAAGCAAGGGGGGGCGGTCCCCTAGGGGCCGAACCTCCTTATGGAGGTTGTTTCCAAAACAACCTCCTTGCTTGGAGCCCAAGTTTGGTTGTTTCCTTGTTTTGGGAGAACTACTTCTTCCCCAAGGATGCCCAAACCCTAGATCTAAGATCCTAAAATTTCTCAAACTCACCAATTCATGCATCCAATGCAAAATTGGGTCTTGTTATGATCTAATTATTGACAAATTGCATCCCATGCTTGATTTGTCTTGTTTTACGCGATAATCAACAAATTAAGGTGTAAAACAACAAGAATGTAACACATAAACTACGTTTATGCTCTATGACCTGTGGCTCTGATACCATTGTAGGGTTTTGATTCATGGATCGCGCAAACGGAAGCATAATCAAACAAATAACCATGCAAAACCCTCCAAGGATCACAAGTCTAGATGCATAACGATAGTGAAGGTAAGAAATCATAAACACACCTTTGGGTTCTCCTTGATGACTTCAAACGCGAATAGTGTCACGTTCTCTATAGTTGATCCACGCCTAGAGTTGATCCTAGATCTCCAATCTCCTTGGTGCTAGCCCGGAATGAGAGGAGGGTGAAGGAATCACGCAAAACGAGACAAAAGAAGGGGCTCGGCCCTTCCTTTTGGCCGACGGGGTGAGGGGCGGCGGCAAGGGGCGGCGTCGCTCCTTGTTGCTTGCTCTCTCTCTCCTTTGTTCTCTCCCACTCTTGTTATGTTCTCTTTAGAGCATAAGTTATGAGGAAGGAAGGAAGGATGGTCCTTTATATAGTCCAACAACTCCTTGTTAACTACCTAAAGGACTTATTCTAGTCCTACTAGAATTCAATTTAGTCCCTTCCTTGCAAATTAGTCCCTACTAAGTTTGCAAGGGTTTGCAAAGTGATCCTTCTAATTAATTAATCCAATTAATTAATTCCCAAATCTAGTACAACTCTATATAGCGTGTGACCCCATAGGTTCTATCTAGTTGGTAGCAACTCTTTGCTAATATGGAGCGGTTTCTAGCAAAACATCCATTCTAGCCAACTAATAGAATAGTCATCTAGACAACCTTGCACAAGTAATTGTCTCATCCCTTTGCCTCCATATCCGGATTGGACACGAGACATACAAGTCACACTCGTATATCCAATCCCTAGTTTCTCGATCCGTGGAATAGCCTTATTCGTGCAAATAACATCAATATCCTATATATTGATTTATTTGAGTCTGGCCAGACATTCTATAAGCACTATCCTTCGAGTGGCCTAGGATATTTGCTCCCGTTATGTGGGAGGGGAAAATCCTCTCTACATCCACTACGATCTCTAAGCTTGCTTCTCATTGTATCCAGTACACGCCTTTATAACTACCCAGTCACGGTGTAGCGTTTAACGCTACCAAGATCACAATGATCCACAACTAGAATATCTAGTGACTTCAAGTCTAAGGATGACAATACCATTGTACCCGAGAAGCACTTGTGACTTAACATAACGTGTATGTAGCCTTCTCGGTGATGGGTCAATCCAGTGCAACATTCCGTAATGCACACCTATGTGTTGGATCGTGATATCTCCATATCAATCCAACCCCATACTAGTCTATAAATGATTGTCCCATTTAATCATTATACTTGACTAGAGATATTTAAGATAAACAACACGATTGTAAATCTAAGGACTTCATTATATTAAATATCCAATAAATAATAAATGAATTTTCTAGCCATATACAAATTCATACTAAACTAGATTGCCTCTAGGGCATCTATTCCAACAGTCTCCCACTTGCACTAGAGCCAATCTGGCGCATCTCGTATGCCCATACTCCTAGTGTGCCCTTCATGCTTCCACTGCGTGAGAGGCTTCGTAAGCGGGTCTGACAGATTATCATCTGTAGGAATCTTGCATATCCGAACGTCTCCTCTATCGATAATATCTCGAATCAGATGAAACTTCCTGAGCACATGCTTGGACTTCTAGTGCGATCTGGGTTCCTTTGATTGTGCGATCGCCCCAGTGTTGTCACAGAACAACTCCACTGGATCCGCAATGCTAGGGACCACACCAAGTTCAGAAACAAACTTTCTGATCCAAACAGCCTCCTTTGCTGCGCCATTTGCAGCAATGTACTCAGCCTCTGTTGTAGAATCAGCCACCGTTTCTTGCTTGGAACTCTTCCAGCTCACCGCTGCTCCATTCAGGCAAAACACATATCCCGACTGTGATCTAAAGTCATCTCTATCGGTTTGGAAGCTTGCATCAGTGTAACCCCTTACACGCAACTCTTCCTCACCGCCATACATCAAGAAAGCATCCTTAGTTCTTCTCAAGTATTTTAGGATGTTCTTGACAGCAATCCAGTGACTCTCACCCGGATTGGATTGGTATCTGCTTGTCATACTCAAGGCATATGACACATCTGGTCTAGTACATAACATGGCGTACATGATAGATCCTATGGCCGAGGCATAGGGAATCCTACCCATGCGTTCCTTCTCAATCTCATTGGAAGGACAACCACTCTTCGAAAGAGTGATTCCATGTGACATGGGCAAGAATCCTTTCTTGGAATCTTGCATGTTGAACCGTTTCAACACCTTGTCAATATATGTACTTTGACTTAGTTCTAGCAACCTCTTAGAGCTATCTCTATAGATTTTTATACCGAGTATATAGGCTGCTTCCCCTAAGTCCTTCATTGAGAAACACTTTCCTAGCCAATCTTTCACAGATTGCAGCATGGGAATGTTGTTTCCAATGAGTAGTATGTCATCTACATACAAGACCAGAAAAGCTACAGAGCTCCCACTAACCTTCTTGTAGACACAAGACTCATCTTCGTTTCTGATGAAGCCAAACTCTTTGACCACTTCATCAAAACGTTGATTCCAACTCCTAGAAGCTTGCTTCAATCCATAGATGGATCGTTGCAGCTTACAGACTTTGTTGGCTTGCTTTGGATCCTCAAAACCCTCCGGCTGTATCATATACACGTCCTCGAGGAGATTCCCATAAAGGAATGCTGTTTTGACATCCATTTGCCAAATCTCATAGTCGTAGTATGCTGCAATTGCAAGTAGGATTCGGATGGATTTGGTCATAGCGACTGGTGAAAAGGTTTCATCATAGTCAATACCATGAATCTGTCTGAATCCTTTAGCAACCAATCGGCCCTTATAGGTAATCTTATTACCATCCATGTCGATCTTCTTCTTGAAGACCCACTTGCACCCTATGGGCCGCGCCCCATCAGGTGGTTCCACCAAAGTCCATACTTTGTTGGTATACATGGATTCCATCTCGGATCTCATGGCTTCAAGCCACTTCTGCGAGTCTGGGCCATTCATGGCCTCCTCATAGGTAGTAGGCTCATCATCTATGAGCATCGTGTCACCGGAATCAGTTACGAGAAGTCCGTACCTCTCGGGTTCCTGGCGCACTCTACTAGATCTACGAAGCTCTTGTGTTACCTGAACAGGTGGATCCACAACTGCTTGTGATTTCTGTTCATGTTCCATAATCGGTTCAGTGATTTGTGGTTCTTGAACTTCTTCAAGTTCTACATTCCTCCCACTTGCTTCTTTAGAGACAAATTCTCTTTCTAGAAACACGCCGGTCCGAGCAACAAACACTTTGTTCTCGGTTGGATTGTAGATGTAGTATCCCTTAGTTTCCTTAGGGTACCCCACAAATTTACACTTATCCGATTTAGGCCCTAGCTTGTCTGATTGTAAACGCTTTACATAGACATCGCAGCCCCAAATCCTCATGAACGACAGTGTGGGACGCCTCCCACTCCACATCTCATATGGTGTCTTCATGACTGATTTAGATGGAACACGGTTAATGGTGAAAGCTGCACTTAATAGAGCGTAGCCCCAAAATGATAATGGAAGATCGGTTTGACACATCATAGACCGAACCATATCCAATAGTGTTCGATTCCTCCTCTCGGACACGCCATTCCATTGTGGCGTTCCGGGTGGAGTGAGTTGGGACACGATCCCACACTCTCTAAGATAGTCGTCAAACTCTTGGCTCAAGTATTCTCCTCCACGATCCGATCGTAGAGCCTTGATACTTTTGCCAAGTTGCTTCTCTACTTCATTCTTGAATTCTTTGAACACTTCAAAGGATTTGGATTTTTCCCTCATAAGGTACACAAATCCATATCTACTGTAATCATCAGTAAATGTAATGAAGTAGACATAACCACCCCTGGCAGGCGTGGCAAATGGCCCACACACATCGGTATGTATGAGCGCCAATTGCTCACTAGTCCTCTCACCTTTCTTATTGAAAGGGGACTTTGTCATTTTTCCCAATAAACAAGCCTCACATGTCTCATATGATTCAAAATCAAATGAGTCTAGCAATCCATCCTTATGGAGTCTAGACACACGTTTCTCATTTATGTGGCCTAAACGACAATGCCATAAATAAGCAGGATTTAAATCATTTATTTTAATCCGCTTGGTATTAATGTTGTAGACAGGATTGCTTAGATCAAGGACATAAAGTCTATTAAATAATTGCGCACTAAAATAGTGAATATTATTCAAATAAAAGGAACAACAATTGTTCTTTATTGAAATAATAAAACCTTCCTTGTCCAAACAAGAAATAGAAATAATGTTTCTGCTCATAGCAGGCACAAAATAGCAATTATTTAATTCTAAAACTAATCCTGAAGGCAGAGATAGCTCGCACACGCCTATGGCCAACGCAGCAACCTTTGCTCCATTCCCAACGCGCAGATCTACCTCCCCTTTAGCCAATCTTTTACTTCTCTTTAGATCCTGCATATTTCGACAAATATGAGATCCACATCCAGTATCTAATACCCATGATGTAGAGACAGTTAAATTGACATCTACAACAAAAATACCTGGTGGTGGTGGAATCACTATTCCAAGCTTCTTGTCCTCCAGATATTTTGGGCAGTTCCTCCTCCAGTGTCCAGGTTGACTGCAGTAGTGACACTCACCCTTAGTCACGACCTTGGCAATGCCACCAACAGGCTTAAGGGCTTGTTCCTTGGACTTGGCAACTGACTTTCCTTTGCCCTTGGAGGAAGAGGCAAACTTTTTGCCCTTTCCTTTATGCACCATCATAATGGCCTTTCCCTTACCCTTGTTGATGCTCTGTTCAGCCGTCCTCAACATGTTGAGCAAATCTGGCAGTGGTTTAACGATCTCGTTCATGTTATAGTTCATAATGAACTGTCCATAACTCTCGGGCAACGATTGCAACACGAGATCGGTTGCCAACTCTTGGCCGACCGGGAACCCGAGCCGGGCGAGATTCTCCAAGTACCCGATCATTCGGAGTACATGGGGTCCCACCGGGTTCCCTTCTGCCAGATGACATTTGAACAGTGCCTTTGAGACCTCATACCTCTCTACCCTCGCCTGCTCTTGGAAGAGCTGCTTTAGATGTTCGATCATATCGACAGCATTCATGTTCTCATGTTGCTTCTGAAGCTCAGAGGTCATGGTGCAAAGCATTAGGCAGGCCGCATCATTAGCGTCATCAACACGCTTTTGATACGCCTTTAAGGCAGCAGGTGTCTGGTTCTCTGGACCTTCTGGAACATGCTCCTCTATTGCGTACAGTTTCTTCTCTTGCTTGAGAACAATTCTCAAGTTTCTGTACCAATCAAGAAAGTTGGTTCCAGAGAGCTTGTCCTTCTCAAGGACAGATCGTAGGGAATGTTGTGAACTCGATGAGTTGTTTGCCATTTGGAATTCTACAAAAGGAAAATACGCAAGTTTTAGTATTTGTGAATTTTTGACTATATTTAATAATGGCTAGTTTATTAAATATAGCTCCCACTATTTTTCTACGAATTAATAACCCTCAAGATATTAATGCGGAAAATATCCTTATATTTTCTAGTGGGCCAAGATCCATCTTTTCATCTCCTTATGAGCTTGCTTTGGCAAGTCACCCACAATTCGACTACTTCTAGGTAGGAACAATTTCCAATTGCATCCCATATGCAACTCTTGGTTCAATCGGGCAAATAACTCCTTATTTATCCATCCATATGGATAATCCCAATTGATTGCCTCTAGGTTTCTTAATCAAATTAATAGCCTAGTTGTGCTCAACCTCTTATCTAAACAATTGCACATTGTTACGTGCCATCGCATTCCATCATTATGAACCAAGTCGCCATGCTTTGGCACGCACGAACTTGATAAATAATGATGATAATGAGTGTTTAAATAACGAGAAGGCAAGAACACAATATTTAAAATTTGAGGGATTTTCAATTTTAATTATTTTGTTGATCAATATCAACTAATCTATCTATTTGAGTTTGGGCACAACTCCAAATAATAGATCCGGGTTGTCTAATTATCTTATTATCCTAATTGCATGCATCATCCATACACCAACCACACAAATAATAAGACAATAAATAAACAACCACAAAACAGAAATTAAACGTGATGTGGATATGGCCTTTTCTAGACTAAGATAATTCCAAGCCATTGGAATTATCTATGAACCCTAAGCAAACACATCTCCATGCGTCTTGATCCTTTGGTCCATCCTTCATAGCCATGTGGAATGCTCCATGCTCCATGCTCCATCTTTTGTGGCTTCTTTGGCTTTGGGCTTCTTTTCTTCAATCTTGGCTAACAATCTACTTTATCTAGCACTAGCTAATATCTATACTAAATAAAATAAATCTCACAAGTTGAGAAAAAAATGGCACGCAGGCCATAAAACCCTAATTAATTATTACAATTAATTGATCAGCTCGCAGGCCGTAAAACCAAACCACAAAATTAAACATCCACATCAATCCACATCCTAAGGCCATATCCAATCACCATGCGATTTGCACATAAACAGTTAAAATCCAATTTTAACGCGCTTGGTCAATTTTAATTGATTTTAGGATTTCTAGGGTTAAAACGGTCCATGGGCCCAACAATCCAATTGCCCGGGCCCAAACAAAGTGAACCATAAGGCCCTAGGGCCGGCCCGGCCCAAAACCCGCAAGCTAGGCCCGCGGGTTAGGGCCGCCCGGCCCCTTAGGGCGCCAATCTTGGGCGGCAAGCAAGGGGGGGCGGTCCCCTAGGGGCCGAACCTCCTTATGGAGGTTGTTTCCAAAACAACCTCCTTGCTTGGAGCCCAAGTTTGGTTGTTTCCTTGTTTTGGGAGAACTCCTTCTTCCCCAAGGATGCCCAAACCCTAGATCTAAGATCCTAAAATTTCTCAAACTCACCAATTCATGCATCCAATGCAAAATTGGGTCTTGTTATGATCTAATTATTGACAAATTGCATCCCATGCTTGATTTGTCTTGTTTTACGCGATAATCAACAAATTAAGGTGTAAAACAACAAGAATGTAACACATAAACTACGTTTATGCTCTATGACCTGTGGCTCTGATACCACTGTAGGGTTTTGATTCATGGATCGCGCAAACGGAAGCATAATCAAACAAATAACCATGCAAAACCCTCCAAGGATCACAAGTCTAGATGCATAACGATAGTGAAGGTAAGAAATCATAAACACACCTTTGGGTTCTCCTTGATGACTTCAAACGCGAATAGTGTCACGTTCTCTATAGTTGATCCACGCCTAGAGTTGATCCTAGATCTCCAATCTCCTTGGTGCTAGCCCGGAATGAGAGGAGGGTGAAGGAATCACGCAAAACGAGACAAAAGAAGGGGCTCGGCCCTTCCTTTTGGCCGACGGGGTGAGGGGCGGCGGCAAGGGGCGGCGTCGCTCCTTGTTGCTTGCTCTCTCTCTCCTTTGTTCTCTCCCACTCTTGTTATGTTCTCTTTAGAGCATAAGTTATGAGGAAGGAAGGAAGGATGGTCCTTTATATAGTCCAACAACTCCTTGTTAACTACCTAAAGGACTTATTCTAGTCCTACTAGAATTCAATTTAGTCCCTTCCTTGCAAATTAGTCCCTACTAAGTTTGCAAGGGTTTGCAAAGTGATCCTTCTAATTAATTAATCCAATTAATTAATTCCCAAATCTAGTACAACTCTATATAGCGTGTGACCCCATAGGTTCTATCTAGTTGGTAGCAACTCTTTGCTAATATGGAGCGGTTTCTAGCAAAACATCCATTCTAGCCAACTAATAGAATAGTCATCTAGACAACCTTGCACAAGTAATTGTCTCATCCCTTTGCCTCCATATCCGGATTGGACACGAGACATACAAGTCACACTCGTATATCCAATCCCTAGTTTCTCGATCCGTGGAATAGCCTTATTCGTGCAAATAACATCAATATCCTATATATTGATTTATTTGAGTCTGGCCAGACATTCTATAAGCACTATCCTTCGAGTGGCCTAGGATATTTGCTCCCGTTATGTGGGAGGGGAAAATCCTCTCTACATCCACTACAATCTCTAAGCTTGCTTCTCATTGTATCCAGTACACGCCTTTATAACTACCCAGTCACGGTGTAGCGTTTAACGCTACCAAGATCACAATGATCCACAACTAGAATATCTAGTGACTTCAAGTCTAAGGATGACAATACCATTGTACCCGAGAAGCACTTGTGACTTAACATAACGTGTATGTAGCCTTCTCGGTGATGGGTCAATCCAGTGCAACATTCCGTAATGCACACCTATGTGTTGGATCGTGATATCTCCATATCAATCCAACCCCATACTAGTCTATAAATGATTGTCCCATTTAATCATTATACTTGACTAGGGATATTTAAGATAAACAACACGATTGTAAATCTAAGGACTTCATTATATTAAATATCCAATAAATAATAAATGAATTTTCTAGCCATATACAAATTCATACTAAACTAGATTGCCTCTAGGGCATCTATTCCAACAGTCTCCCACTTGCACTAGAGCCAATCTGGCGCATCTCGTATGCCCATACTCCTAGTGTGCCCTTCATGCTTCCACTGCGTGAGAGGCTTCGTAAGCGGGTCTGACAGATTATCATCTGTAGGAATCTTGCATATCCGAACGTCTCCTCTATCGATAATATCTCGAATCAGATGAAACTTCCTGAGCACATGCTTGGACTTCTAGTGCGATCTGGGTTCCTTTGATTGCGCGATCGCCCCAGTGTTGTCACAGAACAACTCCACTGGATCCGCAATGCTAGGGACCACACCAAGTTCAGAAACAAACTTTCTGATCCAAACAGCCTCCTTTGCTGCGCCATTTGCAGCAATGTACTCAGCCTCTGTTGTAGAATCAGCCACCGTTTCTTGCTTGGAACTCTTCCAGCTCACCGCTGCTCCATTCAGGCAAAACACATATCCCGACTGTGATCTAAAGTCATCTCTATCGGTTTGGAAGCTTGCATCAGTGTAACCCCTTACACGCAACTCTTCCTCACCGCCATACATCAAGAAAGCATCCTTAGTTCTTCTCAAGTATTTTAGGATGTTCTTGACAGCAATCCAGTGACTCTCACCCGGATTGGATTGGTATCTGCTTGTCATACTCAAGGCATATGACACATCTGGTCTAGTACATAACATGGCGTACATGATAGATCCTATGGCCGAGGCATAGGGAATCCTACCCATGCGTTCCTTCTCAATCTCATTGGAAGGACAACCACTCTTCGAAAGAGTGATTCCATGTGACATGGGCAAGAATCCTTTCTTGGAATCTTGCATGTTGAACCGTTTCAACACCTTGTCAATATATGTACTTTGACTTAGTTCTAGCAACCTCTTAGAGCTATCTCTATAGATTTTTATACCGAGTATATAGGCTGCTTCCCCTAAGTCCTTCATTGAGAAACACTTTCCTAGCCAATCTTTCACAGATTGCAGCATGGGAATGTTGTTTCCAATGAGTAGTATGTCATCTACATACAAGACCAGAAAAGCTACAGAGCTCCCACTAACCTTCTTGTAGACACAAGACTCATCTTCGTTTCTGATGAAGCCAAACTCTTTGACCACTTCATCAAAACGTTGATTCCAACTCCTAGAAGCTTGCTTCAATCCATAGATGGATCGTTGCAGCTTACAGACTTTGTTGGCTTGCTTTGGATCCTCAAAACCCTCCGGCTGTATCATATACACGTCCTCGAGGAGATTCCCATAAAGGAATGCTGTTTTGACATCCATCTGCCAAATCTCATAGTCGTAGTATGCTGCAATTGCAAGTAGGATTCGGATGGATTTGGTCATAGCGACTGGTGAAAAGGTTTCATCATAGTCAATACCATGAATCTGTCTGAATCCTTTAGCAACCAATCGGCCCTTATAGGTAATCACATTACTATCCATGTCGATCTTCTTCTTGAAGACCCACTTGCACCCTATGGGCCGCGCCCCATCAGGTGGTTCCACCAAAGTCCATACTTTGTTGGTATACATGGATTCCATCTCGGATCTCATGGCTTCAAGCCACTTCTGCGAGTCTGGGCCATTCATGGCCTCCTCATAGGTAGTAGGCTCATCATCTATGAGCATCGTGTCACCGGAATCAGTTACGAGAAGTCCGTACCTCTCGGGTTCCTGGCGCACTCTACTAGATCTACGAAGCTCTTGTGCTACCTGAACATGTGGATCCACAACTGCTTGTGATTTCTGTTCATGTTCCATAATCGGTTCAGTGATTTGTGGTTCTTGAACTTCTTCAAGTTCTACATTCCTCCCACTTGCTTCTTTAGAGACAAATTCTCTTTGTAGAAACACGCCGGTCCGAGCAACAAACACTTTGTTCTCGGTTGGATTGTAGAAGTAGTATCCCTTAGTTTCCTTAGGGTACCCCACAAATTTACACTTATCCGATTTAGGCCCTAGCTTGTCTGATTGTAAACGCTTTACATAGACATCGCAGCCCCAAATCCTCATGAACGACAGTGTGGGACGCCTCCCACTCCACATCTCATATGGTGTCTTCATGACTGATTTAGATGGAACACGGTTAATGGTGAAAGCTGCACTTAATAGAGCGTAGCCCCAAAATGATAATGGAAGATCGGTTTGACACATCATAGACCGAACCATATCCAATAGTGTTCGATTCCTCCTCTCGGACACGCCATTCCATTGTGGCGTTCCGGGTGGAGTGAGTTGGGACACGATCCCACACTCTCTAAGATAGTCGTCAAACTCTTGGCTCAAGTATTCTCCTCCACGATCCGATCATAGAGCCTTGATACTTTTGCAAGGTTGCTTCTCTACTTCATTCTTGAATTCTTTGAACACTTCAAAGGATTCGGATTTTGCCCTCATAAGGTACACAAATCCATATCTACTGTAATCATCAGTAAATGTAATGAAGTAGACATAACCACCCCTGGCAGGCGTGGCAAATGGCCCACACACATCGGTATGTATGAGCGCCAATTGCTCACTAGTCCTCTCACCTTTCTTATTGAAAGGGGACTTTGTCATTTTTCCCAATAAACAAGCCTCACATGTCTCATATGATTCAAAATCAAATGAGTCTAGCAATCCATCCTTATGGAGTCTAGACACACGTTTCTCATTTATGTGGCCTAAACGACAATGCCATAAATAAGCAGGATTTAAATCATTTATTTTAATCCGCTTGGTATTAATGTTGTAGACAGGATTGCTTAGATCAAGGACATAAAGTCTATTAAATAATTGCGCACTAAAATAGTGAATATTATTCAAATAAAAGGAACAACAATTGTTCTTTATTGAAATAATAAAACCTTCCTTGTCCAAACAAGAAATAGAAATAATGTTTCTGCTCATAGCAGGCACAAAATAGCAATTGTTTAATTCTAAAACTAATCCTGAAGGCAGAGATAGCTCGCACACGCCTATGGCCAACGCAGCAACCTTTGCTCCATTCCCAACGCGCAGATCTACCTCCCCTTTAGCCAATCTTTTACTTCTCTTTAGATCCTGCATATTTCGACAAATATGAGATCCACATCCAGTATCTAATACCCATGATGTAGAGACAGTTAAATTGACATCTACAACAAAAATACCTGGTGGTGGTGGAATCACTATTCCAAGCTTCTTGTCCTCCAGATATTTTGGGCAGTTCCTCCTCCAGTGTCCAGGTTGACTGCAGTAGTGACACTCACCCTTAGTCACGACCTTGGCAATGCCACCAACAGGCTTAAGGGCTTGTTCCTTGGACTCGGCAACTGACTTGCCTTTGCCCTTGGAGGAAGAGGCAAACTTTTTGCCCTTTCCTTTATGCACCATCATAATGGCCTTTCCCTTACCCTTGTTGATGCTCTGTTCAGTCGTCCTCAACATGTTGAGCAAATCTGGCAGTGGTTTAACGATCTCGTTCATGTTATAGTTCATAATGAACTGTCCATAACTCTCGGGCAACGATTGCAACACGAGATCGGTTGCCAACTCTTGGCCGACCGGGAACCCGAGCCGGGCGAGATTCTCCAAGTACCCGATCATTCGGAGTACATGGGGTCCCACCGGGTTCCCTTCTGCCAGATGACATTTGAACAGTGCCTTTGAGACCTCATACCTCTCTACCCTCGCCTGCTCTTGGAAGAGCTGCTTTAGATGTTCGATCATATCGACAACATTCATGTTCTCATGTTGCTTCTGAAGCTCAGAGGTCATGGTGCAAAGCATTAGGCAGGCCGCATCATTAGCGTCATCAACACGCTTTTGATACGCCTTTAAGGCAGCAGGTGTCTGGTTCTCTGGACCTTTTGGAACATGCTCCTCTATTGCGTACAGTTTCTTCTCTTGCTTGAGAACAATTCTCAAGTTTCTGTACCAATCAAGAAAGTTGGTTCCAGAGAGCTTGTCCTTCTCAAGGACAGATCGTAGGGAATGTTGTGAACTCGATGAGTTGTTTGCCATTTGGAATTCTACAAAAGGAAAATACGCAAGTTTTAGTATTTGTGAATTTTTGACTATATTTAATAATGGCTAGTTTATTAAATATAGCTCCCACTATTTTTCTACGAATTAATAACCCTCAAGATATTAGTGCGGAAAATATCCTTATATTTTCTAGTGGGCCAAGATCCATCTTTTCATCTCCTTATGAGCTTGCTTTGGCAAGTCACCCACAATTCGACTACTTCTAGGTAGGAACAATTTCCAATTGCATCCCATATGCAACTCTTGGTTCAATCGGGCAAATAACTCCTTATTTATCCATCCATATGGATAATCCCAATTGATTGCCTCTAGGTTTCTTAATCAAATTAATAGCCTAGTTGTGCTCAACCTCTTATCTAAACAATTGCACATTGTTACGTGCCATCGCATTCCATCATTATGAACCAAGTCGCCATGCTTTGGCACGCACGAACTTGATAAATAATGATGATAATGAGTGTTTAAATAACGAGAAGGCAAGAACACAATATTTAAAATTTGAGGGATTTTCAATTTTAATTATTTTGTTGATCAATATCAACTAATCTATCTATTTGAGTTTGGGCACAACTCCAAATAATAGATCCGGGTTGTCTAATTATCTTATTATCCTAATTGCATGCATCATCCATACACCAACCACACAAATAATAAGACAATAAATAAACAACCACAAAACAGAAATTAAACGTGATGTGGATATGGCCTTTTCTAGACTAAGATAATTCCAAGCCAATGGAATTATCTATGAACCCTAAGCAAACACATCTCCATGCGTCTTGATCCTTTGGTCCATCCTTCATAGCCATGTGGAATGCTCCATGCTCCATGCTCCATCTTTTGTGGCTTCTTTGGCTTTGGGCTTCTTTTCTTCAATCTTGGCTAACAATCTACTTTATCTAGCACTAGCTAATATCTATACTAAATAAAATAAATCTCACAAGTTGAGAAAAAAATGGCACGCAGGCCATAAAACCCTAATTAATTATTACAATTAATTGATCAGCTCGCAGGCCGTAAAACCAAACCACAAAATTAAACATCCACATCAAACCACATCCTAAGGCCATATCCAATCACCATGCGATTTGCACATAAACAGTTAAAATCCAATTTTAACGCGCTTGGTCAATTTTAATTGATTTTAGGATTTCTAGGGTTAAAACGGTCCATGGGCCCAACAATCCAATTGCCCGGGCCCAAACAAAGTGAACCATAAGGCCCTAGGGCCGGCCCGGCCCAAAACCCGCAAGCTAGGCCCGCGGGTTAGGGCCGCCCGGCCCCTTAGGGCGCCAATCTTGGGCGGCAAGCAAGGGGGGGCGGTCCCCTAGGGGCCGAACCTCCTTATGGAGGTTGTTTCCAAAACAACCTCCTTGCTTGGAGCCCAAGTTTGGTTGTTTCCTTGTTTTGGGAGAACTCCTTCTTCCCCAAGGATGCCCAAACCCTAGATCTAAGATCCTAAAATTTCTCAAACTCACCAATTCATGCATCCAATGCAAAATTGGGTCTTGTTATGATCTAATTATTGACAAATTGCATCCCATGCTTGATTTGTCTTGTTTTACGCGATAATCAACAAATTAAGGTGTAAAACAACAAGAATGTAACACATAAACTACGTTTATGCTCTATGACCTGTGGCTCTGATACCACTGTAGGGTTTTGATTCATGGATCGCGCAAACGGAAGCATAATCAAACAAATAACCATGCAAAACCCTCCAAGGATCACAAGTCTAGATGCATAACGATAGTGAAGGTAAGAAATCATAAACACACCTTTGGGTTCTCCTTGATGACTTCAAACGCGAATAGTGTCACGTTCTCTATAGTTGATCCACGCCTAGAGTTGATCCTAGATCTCCAATCTCCTTGGTGCTAGCCCGGAATGAGAGGAGGGTGAAGGAATCACGCAAAACGAGACAAAAGAAGGGGCTCGGCCCTTCCTTTTGGCCGACGGGGTGAGGGGCGGCGGCAAGGGGCGGCGTCGCTCCTTGTTGCTTGCTCTCTCTCTCCTTTGTTCTCTCCCACTCTTGTTATGTTCTCTTTAGAGCATAAGTTATGAGGAAGGAAGGAAGGATGGTCCTTTATATAGTCCAACAACTCCTTGTTAACTACCTAAAGGACTTATTCTAGTCCTACTAGAATTCAATTTAGTCCCTTCCTTGCAAATTAGTCCCTACTAAGTTTGCAAGGGTTTGCAAAGTGATCCTTCTAATTAATTAATCCAATTAATTAATTCCCAAATCTAGTACAACTCTATATAGCGTGTGACCCCATAGGTTCTATCTAGTTGGTAGCAACTCTTTGCTAATATGGAGCGGTTTCTAGCAAAACATCCATTCTAGCCAACTAATAGAATAGTCATCTAGACAACCTTGCACAAGTAATTGTCTCATCCCTTTGCCTCCATATCCGGATTGGACACGAGTCATACAAGTCACACTCGTATATCCAATCCCTAGTTTCTCGATCCATGGAATAGCCTTATTCGTGCAAATAACATCAATATCCTATATATTGATTTATTTGAGTCTGGCCAGACATTCTATAAGCACTATCCTTCGAGTGGCCTAGGATATTTGCTCCCGTTATGTGGGAGGGGAAAATCCTCTCTACATCCACTACGATCTCTAAGCTTGCTTCTCATTGTATCCAGTACACGCCTTTATAACTACCCAGTCACGGTGTAGCGTTTAACGCTACCAAGATCACAATGATCCACAACTAGAATATCTAGTGACTTCAAGTCTAAGGATGACAATACCATTGTACCCGAGAAGCACTTGTGACTTAACATAACGTGTTTGTAGCCTTCTCGGTGATGGGTCAATCCAGTGCAACATTCCGTAATGCACACCTATGTGTTGGATCGTGATATCTCCATATCAATCCAACCCCATACTAGTCTATAAATGATTGTCCCATTTAATCATTATACTTGACTAGGGATATTTAAGATAAACAACACGATTGTAAATCTAAGGACTTCATTATATTAAATATCCAATAAATAATAAATGAATTTTCTAGCCATATACAAATTCATACTAAACTAGATTGCCTCTAGGGCATCTATTCCAACAGTCTCCCACTTGCACTAGAGCCAATCTGGCGCATCTCGTATGCCCATACTCCTAGTGTGCCCTTCATGCTTCCACTGCGTGAGAGGCTTCGTAAGCGGGTCTGACAGATTATCATCTTTAGGAATCTTGCATATCCGAACGTCTCCTCTATCGATAATCTCGAATCTGATGAAACTTCCTGAGCACATGCTTGGACTTCTAGTGCGATCTGGGTTCCTTTGATTGCGCGATCGCCCCAGTGTTGTCACAGAACAACTCCACTGGATCCGCAATGCTAGGGACCACACCAAGTTCAGAAACAAACTTTCTGATCCAAACAGCCTCCTTTGCTGCGCCATTTGCAGCAATGTACTCAGCCTCTGTTGTAGAATCAGCCACCGTTTCTTGCTTGGAACTCTTCCAGCTCACCGCTGCTCCATTCAGGCAAAACACATATCCCGACTGTGATCTAAAGTCATCTCTATCGGTTTGGAAGCTTGCATCAGTGTAACCCCTTACACGCAACTCTTCCTCACCGCCATACATCAAGAAAGCATCCTTAGTTCTTCTCAAGTATTTTAGGATGTTCTTGACAGCAATCCAGTGACTCTCACCCGGATTGGATTGGTATCTGCTTGTCATACTCAAGGCATATGACACATCTGGTCTAGTACATAACATGGCGTACATGATAGATCCTATGGCCGAGGCATAGGGAATCCTACCCATGCGTTCCTTCTCAATCTCATTGGAAGGACAACCACTCTTCGAAAGAGTGATTCCATGTGACATGGGCAAGAATCCTTTCTTGGAATCTTGCATGTTGAACCGTTTCAACACCTTGTCAATATATGTACTTTGACTTAGTTCTAGCAACCTCTTAGATCTATCTCTATAGATTTTTATACCGAGTATATAGGCTGCTTCCCCTAAGTCCTTCATTGAGAAACACTTTCCTAGCCAATCTTTCACAGATTGCAGCATGGGAATGTTGTTTCCAATGAGTAGTATGTCATCTACATACAAGACCAGAAAAGCTACAGAGCTCCCACTAACCTTCTTGTAGACACAAGACTCATCTTCGTTTCTGATGAAGCCAAACTCTTTGACCACTTCATCAAAACGTTGATTCCAACTCCTAGAAGCTTGCTTCAATCCATAGATGGATCGTTGCAGCTTACAGACTTTGTTGGCTTGCTTTGGATCCTCAAAACCCTCCGGCTGTATCATATACACGTCCTCGAGGAGATTCCCATAAAGGAATGCTGTTTTGACATCCATCTGCCAAATCTCATAGTCGTAGTATGCTGCAATTGCAAGTAGGATTCGGATGGATTTGGTCATAGCGACTGGTGAAAAGGTTTCATCATAGTCAATACCATGAATCTGTCTGAATCCTTTAGCAACCAATCGGCCCTTATAGGTAATCACATTACCATCCATGTCGATCTTCTTCTTGAAGACCCACTTGCACCCTATGGGTCGCGCCCCATCAGGTGGTTCCACCAAAGTCCATACTTTGTTGGTATACATGGATTCCATCTCGGATCTCATGGCTTCAAGCCACTTCTGCGAGTCTGGGCCATTCATGGCCTCCTCATAGGTAGTAGGCTCATCATCTATGAGCATCGTGTCACCGGAATCAGTTACGAGAAGTCCGTACCTCTCGGGTTCCTGGCGCACTCTACTAGATCTACGAAGCTCTTGTGTTACCTGAACAGGTGGATCCACAACTGCTTGTGATTTCTGTTCATGTTCCATAATCGGTTCAGTGATTTGTGGTTCTTGAACTTCTTCAAGTTCTACATTCCTCCCACTTGCTTCTTTAGAGACAAATTCTCTTTCTAGAAACACGCCGGTCCGAGCAACAAACACTTTGTTCTCGGTTGGATTGTAGAAGTAGTATCCCTTAGTTTCCTTAGGGTACCCCACAAATTTACACTTATCCGATTTAGGCCCTAGCTTGTCTGATTGTAAACGCTTTACATAGACATCGCAGCCCCAAATCCTCATGAACGACAGTGTGGGACGCCTCCCACTCCACATCTCATATGGTGTCTTCATGACTGATTTAGATGGAACACGGTTAATGGTGAAAGCTGCACTTAATAGAGCGTAGCCCCAAAATGATAATGGAAGATCGGTTTGACACATCATAGACCGAACCATATCCAATAGTGTTCGATTCCTCCTCTCGGACACGCCATTCCATTGTGGCGTTCCGGGTGGAGTGAGTTGGGACACGATCCCACACTCTCTAAGATAGTCGTCAAACTCTTGGATCAAGTATTCTCCTCCACGATTTGATCGTAGAGCCTTGATACTTTTGCCAAGTTGCTTCTCTACTTCATTCTTGAATTCTTTGAACACTTCAAAGGATTCGGATTTTGCCCTCATAAGGTACACAAATCCATATCTACTGTAATCATCAGTAAATGTAATGAAGTAGACATAACCACCCCTGGCAGGCGTGGCAAATGGCCCACACACATCGGTATGTATGAGCGCCAATTGCTCACTAGTCCTCTCACCTTTCTTATTGAAAGGGGACTTTGTCATTTTTCCCAATAAACAAGCCTCACATGTCTCATATGATTCAAAATCAAATGAGTCTAGCAATCCATCCTTATGGAGTCTAGACACACGTTTCTCATTTATGTGGCCTAAACGACAATGCCATAAATAAGCAGGATTTAAATCATTTATTTTAATCCGCTTGGTATTAATGTTGTAGACAGGATTGCTTAGATCAAGGACATAAAGTCTATTAAATAATTGCGCACTAAAATAGTGAATATTATTCAAATAAAAGGAACAACAATTGTTCTTTATTGAAATAATAAAACCTTCCTTGTCCAAACAAGAAATAGAAATAATGTTTCTGCTCATAGCAGGCACAAAATAGCAATTATTTAATTCTAAAACTAATCCTGAAGGCAGAGATAGCTCGCACACGCCTATGGCCAACGCAGCAACCTTTGCTCCATTCCCAACGCGCAGATCTACCTCCCCTTTAGCCAATCTTTTACTTCTCTTTAGATCCTGCATATTTCGACAAATATGAGATCCACATCCAGTATCTAATACCCATGATGTAGAGACAGTTAAATTGACATCTACAACAAAAATACCTGGTGGTGGTGGAATCACTATTCCAAGCTTCTTGTCCTCCAGATATTTTGGGCAGTTCCTCCTCCAGTGTCCAGGTTGACTGCAGTAGTGACACTCACCCTTAGTCACGACCTTGGCAATGCCACCAACAGGCTTAAGGGCTTGTTCCTTGGACTTGGCAACTGACTTTCCTTTGCCCTTGGAGGAAGAGGCAAACTTTTTGCCCTTTCCTTTATGCACCATCATAATGGCCTTTCCCTTACCCTTGTTGATGCTCTGTTCAGCCGTCCTCAACATGTTGAGCAAATCTGGCAGTGGTTTAACGATCTCGTTCATGTTATAGTTCATAATGAACTGTCCATAACTCTCGGGCAACGATTGCAACACGAGATCGGTTGCCAACTCTTGGCCGACCGGGAACCCGAGCCGGGCGAGATTCTCCAAGTACCCGATCATTCGGAGTACATGGGGTCCCACCGGGTTCCCTTCTGCCAGATGACATTTGAACAGTGCCTTTGAGACCTCATACCTCTCTACCCTCGCCTGCTCTTGGAAGAGCTGCTTTAGATGTTCGATCATATCGACAGCATTCATGTTCTCATGTTGCTTCTGAAGCTCAGAGGTCATGGTGCAAAGCATTAGGCAGGCCGCATCATTAGCGTCATCAACACGCTTTTGATACGCCTTTAAGGCAGCAGGTGTCTGGTTCTCTGGACCTTCTGGAACATGCTCCTCTATTGCGTACAGTTTCTTCTCTTGCTTGAGAACAATTCTCAAGTTTCTGTACCAATCAAGAAAGTTGGTTCCAGAGAGCTTGTCCTTCTCAAGGACAGATCGTAGGGAATGTTGTGAACTCGATGAGTTGTTTGCCATTTGGAATTCGACAAAAGGAAAATACGCAAGTTTTAGTATTTGTGAATTTTTGACTATATTTAATAATGGCTAGTTTATTAAATATAGCTCCCACTATTTTTCTACGAATTAATAACCCTCAAGATATTAATGCGGAAAATATCCTTATATTTTCTAGTGGGCCAAGATCCATCTTTTCATCTCCTTATGAGCTTGCTTTGGCAAGTCACCCACAATTCGACTACTTCTAGGTAGGAACAATTTCCAATTGCATCCCATATGCAACTCTTGGTTCAATCGGGCAAATAACTCCTTATTTATCCATCCATATGGATAATCCCAATTGATTGCCTCTAGGTTTCTTAATCAAATTAATAGCCTAGTTGTGCTCAACCTCTTATCTAAACAATTGCACATTGTTACGTGCCATCGCATTCCATCATTATGAACCAAGTCGCCATGCTTTGGCACGCACGAACTTGATAAATAATGATGATAATGAGTGTTTAAATAACGAGAAGGCAAGAACACAATATTTAAAATTTGAGGGATTTTCAATTTTAATTATTTTGTTGATCAATATCAACTAATCTATCTATTTGAGTTTGGGCACAACTCCAAATAATAGATCCGGGTTGTCTAATTATCTTATTATCCTAATTGCATGCATCATCCATACACCAACCACACAAATAATAAGACAATAAATAAACAACCACAAAACAGAAATTAAACGTGATGTGGATATGGCCTTTTCTAGACTAAGATAATTCCAAGCCAATGGAATTATCTATGAACCCTAAGCAAACACATCTCCATGCGTCTTGATCCTTTGGTCCATCCTTCATAGCCATGTGGAATGCTCCATGCTCCATGCTCCATCTTTTGTGGCTTCTTTGACTTTGGGCTTCTTTTCTTCAATCTTGGCTAACAATCTACTTTATCTAGCACTAGCTAATATCTATACTAAATAAAATAAATCTCACAAGTTGAGAAAAAAATGGCACGCAGGCCATAAAACCCTAATTAATTATTACAATTAATTCATCAGCTCGCAGGCCGTAAAACCAAACCACAAAATTAAACATCCACATCAAACCACATCCTAAGGCCATATCCAATCACCATGCGATTTGCACATAAACAGTTAAAATCCAATTTTAACGCGCTTGGTCAATTTTAATTGATTTTAGCATTTCTAGGGTTAAAACGGTCCATGGGCCCAACAATCCAATTGCCCGGGCCCAAACAAAGTGAACCATAAGGCCCTAGGGCCGGCCCGGCCCAAAACCCGCAAGCTAGGCCCGCGGGTTAGGGCCGCCCGGCCCCTTAGGGCGCCAATCTTGGGCGGCAAGCAAGGGGGGGCGGTCCCCTAGGGGCCGAACCTCCTTATGGAGGTTGTTTCCAAAACAACCTCCTTGCTTGGAGCCCAAGTTTGGTTGTTTCCTTGTTTTGGGAGAACTCCTTCTTCCCCAAGGATGCCCAAACCCTAGATCTAAGATCCTAAAATTTCTCAAACTCACCAATTCATGCATCCAATGCAAAATTGGGTCTTGTTATGATCTAATTATTGACAAATTGCATCCCATGCTTGATTTGTCTTGTTTTACGCGATAATCAACAAATTAAGGTGTAAAACAACAAGAATGTAACACATAAACTACGTTTATGCTCTATGACCTGTGGCTCTGATACCAATGTAGGGTTTTGATTCATGGATCGCGCAAACGGAAGCATAATCAAACAAATAACCATGCAAAACCCTCCAAGGATCACAAGTCTAGATGCATAACGATAGTGAAGGTAAGAAATCATAAACACACCTTTGGGTTCTCCTTGATGACTTCAAACGCGAATAGTGTCACGTTCTCTATAGTTGATCCACGCCTAGAGTTGATCCTAGATCTCCAATCTCCTTGGTGCTAGCCCGGAATGAGAGGAGGGTGAAGGAATCACGCAAAACGAGACAAAAGAAGGGGCTCGGCCCTTCCTTTTGGCCGACGGGGTGAGGGGCGGCGGCAAGGGGCGGCGTCGCTCCTTGTTGCTTGCTCTCTCTCTCCTTTGTTCTCTCCCACTCTTGTTATGTTCTCTTTAGAGCATAAGTTATGAGGAAGGAAGGAAGGATGGTCCTTTATATAGTCTAACAACTCCTTGTTAACTACCTAAAGGACTTATTCTAGTCCTACTAGAATTCAATTTAGTCCCTTCCTTGCAAATTAGTCCCTACTAAGTTTGCAAGGGTTTGCAAAGTGATCCTTCTAATTAATTAATCCAATTAATTAATTCCCAAATCTAGTACAACTCTATATAGCGTGTGACCCCATAGGTTCTATCTAGTTGGTAGCAACTCTTTGCTAATATGGAGCGGTTTCTAGCAAAACATCCATTCTAGCCAACTAATAGAATAGTCATCTAGACAACCTTGCACAAGTAATTGTCTCATCCCTTTGCCTCCATATCCGGATTGGACACGAGTCATACAAGTCACACTCGTATATCCAATCCCTAGTTTCTCGATCCATGGAATAGCCTTATTCGTGCAAATAACATCAATATCCTATATATTGATTTATTTGAGTCTGGCCAGACATTCTATAAGCACTATCCTTCGAGTGGCCTAGGATATTTGCTCCCGTTATGTGGGAGGGGAAAATCCTCTCTACATCCACTACGATCTCTAAGCTTGCTTCTCATTGTATCCAGTACACGCCTTTATAACTACCCAGTCACGGTGTAGCGTTTAACGCTACCAAGATCACAATGATCCACAACTAGAATATCTAGTGACTTCAAGTCTAAGGATGACAATACCATTGTACCCGAGAAGCACTTGTGACTTAACATAACGTGTATGTAGCCTTCTCGGTGATGGGTCAATCCAGTGCAACATTCCGTAATGCACACCTATGTGTTGGATCGTGATATCTCCATATCAATCCAACCCCATACTAGTCTATAAATGATTGTCCCATTTAATCATTATACTTGACTAGGGATATTTAAGATAAACAACACGATTGTAAATCTAAGGACTTCATTATATTAAATATCCAATAAATAATAAATGAATTTTCTAGCCATATACAAATTCATACTAAACTAGATTGCCTCTAGGGCATCTATTCCAACAGTCTCCCACTTGCACTAGAGCCAATCTGGCGCATCTCGTACTGCCCATACTCCTAGTGTGCCCTTCATGCTTCCACTGCGTGAGAGGCTTCGTAAGCGGGTCTGACAGATTATCATCTGTAGGAATCTTGCATATCCGAACGTCTCCTCTATCGATAATATCTCGAATCAGATGAAACTTCCTGAGCACATGCTTGTACTTCTAGTGCGATCTGGGTTCCTTTGATTGCGCGATCGCCCCAGTGTTGTCACAGAACAACTCCACTGGATCCGCAATGCTAGGGACCACACCAAGTTCAGAAACAAACTTTCTGATCCAAACAGCCTCCTTTGCTGCGCCATTTGCAGCAATGTACTCAGCCTCTGTTGTAGAATCAGCCACCGTTTCTTGCTTGGAACTCTTCCAGCTCACCGCTGCTCCATTCAGGCAAAACACATATCCCGACTGTGATCTAAAGTCATCTCTATCGGTTTGGAAGCTTGCATCAGTGTAACCCCTTACACGCAACTCTTCCTCACCGCCATACATCAAGAAAGCATCCTTAGTTCTTCTCAAGTATTTTAGGATGTTCTTGACAGCAATCCAGTGACTCTCACCCGGATTGGATTGGTATCTGCTTGTCATACTCAAGGCATATGACACATCTGGTCTAGTACATAACATGGCGTACATGATAGATCCTATGGCCGAGGCATAGGGAATCCTACCCATGCGTTCCTTCTCAATCTCATTGGAAGGACAACCACTCTTCGAAAGAGTGATTCCATGTGACATGGGCAAGAATCCTTTCTTGGAATCTTGCATTTTGAACCGTTTCAACACCTTGTCAATATATGTACTTTGACTTAGGCCTAGCAACCTCTTAGATCTATCTCTATAGATTTTTATACCGAGTATATAGGCTGCTTCCCCTAAGTCCTTCATTGAGAAACACTTTCCTAGCCAATCTTTCACAGATTGCAGCATGGGAATGTTGTTTCCAATGAGTAGTATGTCATCTACATACAAGACCAGAAAAGCTACAGAGCTCCCACTAACCTTCTTGTAGACACAAGACTCATCTTCGTTTCTGATGAAGCCAAACTCTTTGACCACTTCATCAAAACGTTGATTCCAACTCCTAGAAGCTTGCTTCAATCCATAGATGGATCGTTGCAGCTTACAGACTTTGTTGGCTTGCTTTGGATCCTCAAAACCCTCCGGCTGTATCATATACACGTCCTCGAGGAGATTCCCATAAAGGAATGCTGTTTTGACATCCATCTGCCAAATCTCATAGTCGTAGTATGCTGCAATTGCAAGTAGGATTCGGATGGATTTGGTCATAGCGACTGGTGAAAAGGTTTCATCATAGTCAATACCATGAATCTGTCTGAATCCTTTAGCAACCAATCGGCCCTTATAGGTAATCACATTACCATCCATGTCGATCTTCTTCTTGAAGACCCACTTGTACCCTATGGGTCGCGCCCCATCAGGTGGTTCCACCAAAGTCCATACTTTGTTGGTATACATGGATTCCATCTCGGATCTCATGGCTTCAAGCCACTTCTGCGAGTCTGGGCCATTCATGGCCTCCTCATAGGTAGTAGGCTCATCATCTATGAGCATCGTGTCACCGGAATCAGTTACGAGAAGTCCGTACCTCTCGGGTTCCTGGCGCACTCTACTAGATCTACGAAGCTCTTGTGTTACCTGAACAGGTGGATCCACAACTGCTTGTGATTTCTGTTCATGTTCCATAATCGGTTCAGTGATTTGTGGTTCTTGAACTTCTTCAAGTTCTACATTCCTCCCACTTGCTTCTTTAGAGACAAATTCTCTTTCTAGAAACACGCCGGTCCGAGCAACAAACACTTTGTTCTCGGTTGGATTGTAGAAGTAGTATCCCTTAGTTTCCTTAGGGTACCCCACAAATTTACACTTATCCGATTTAGGCCCTAGCTTGTCTGATTGTAAACGCTTTACATAGACATCGCAGCCCCAAATCCTCATGAACGACAGTGTGGGACGCCTGCCACTCCACATCTCATATGGTGTCTTCATGACTGATTTAGATGGAACACGGTTAATGGTGAAAGCTGCACTTAATAGAGCGTAGCCCCAAAATGATAATGGAAGATCGGTTTGACACATCATAGACCGAACCATATCCAATAGTGTTCGATTCCTCCTCTCGGACACGCCATTCCATTGTGGCGTTCCGGGTGGAGTGAGTTGGGACACGATCACACACTCTCTAAGACAGTCGTCAAACTCTTGGCTCAAGTATTCTCCTCCACGATCCGATCGTAGAGCCTTGATACTTTTGCCAAGTTGCTTCTCTACTTCATTCTTGAATTCTTTGAACACTTCAAAGGATTCGGATTTTGCCCTCATAAGGTACACAAATCCATATCTACTGTAATCATCAGTAAATGTAATGAAGTAGACATAACCACCCCTGGCAGGCGTGGCAAATGGCCCACACACATCGGTATGTATGAGCGCCAATTGCTCACTAGTCCTCTCACCTTTCTTATTGAAAGGGGACTTTGTCATTTTTCCCAATAAACAAGCCTCACATGTCTCATATGATTCAAAATCAAAGGAGTCTAGCAATCCATCCTTATGGAGTCTAGACACACGTTTCTCATTTATGTGGCCTAAACGACAATGCCATAAATAAGCAGGATTTAAATCATTTATTTTAATCCGCTTGGTATTAATGTTGTAGACAGGATTGCTTAGATCAAGGACATAAAGTCTATTAAATAATTGCGCACTAAAATAGTGAATATTATTCAAATAAAAGGAACAACAATTGTTCTTTATTGAAATAATAAAACCTTCCTTGTCCAAACAAGAAATAGAAATAATGTTTCTGCTCATAGCAGGCACAAAATAGCAATTATTTAATTCTAAAACTAATCCTGAAGGCAGAGATAGCTCGCACACGCCTATGGCCAACGCAGCAACCTTTGCTCCATTCCCAACGCGCAGATCTACCTCCCCTTTAGCCAATCTTTTACTTCTCTTTAGATCCTGCATATTTCGACAAATATGAGATCCACATCCAGTATCTAATACCCATGATGTAGAGACAGTTAAATTGACATCTACAACAAAAATACCTGGTGGTGGTGGAATCACTATTCCAAGCTTCTTGTCCTCCAGATATTTTGGGCAGTTCCTCCTCCAGTGTCCAGGTTGACTGCAGTAGTGACACTCACCCTTAGTCACGACCTTGGCAATGCCACCAACAGGCTTAAGGGCTTGTTCCTTGGACTTGGCAACTGACTTTCCTTTGCCCTTGGAGGAAGAGGCAAACTTTTTGCCCTTTCCTTTATGCACCATCATAATGGCCTTTCCCTTACCCTTGTTGATGCTCTGTTCAGCCGTCCTCAACATGTTGAGCAAATCTGGCAGTGGTTTAACGATCTCGTTCATGTTATAGTTCATAATGAACTGTCCATAACTCTCGGGCAACGATTGCAACACGAGATCGGTTGCCAACTCTTGGCCGACCGGGAACCCGAGCCGGGCGAGATTCTCCAAGTACCCGATCATTCGGAGTACATGGGGTCCCACCGGGTTCCCTTCTGCCAGATGACATTTGAACAGTGCCTTTGAGACCTCATACCTCTCTACCCTCGCCTGCTCTTGGAAGAGCTGCTTTAGATGTTCGATCATATCGACAGCATTCATGTTCTCATGTTGCTTCTGAAGCTCAGAGGTCATGGTGCAAAGCATTAGGCAGGCCGCATCATTAGCGTCATCAACACGCTTTTGATACGCCTTTAAGGCAGCAGGTGTCTGGTTCTCTGGACCTTCTGGAACATGCTCCTCTATTGCGTACAGTTTCTTCTCTTGCTTGAGAACAATTCTCAAGTTTCTGTACCAATCAAGAAAGTTGGTTCCAGAGAGCTTGTCCTTCTCAAGGACAGATCGTAGGGAATGTTGTGAACTCGATGAGTTGTTTGCCATTTGGAATTCGACAAAAGGAAAATACGCAAGTTTTAGTATTTGTGAATTTTTGACTATATTTAATAATGGCTAGTTTATTAAATATAGCTCCCACTATTTTTCTACGAATTAATAACCCTCAAGATATTAATGCGGAAAATATCCTTATATTTTCTAGTGGGCCAAGATCCATCTTTTCATCTCCTTATGAGCTTGCTTTGGCAAGTCACCCACAATTCGACTACTTCTAGGTAGGAACAATTTCCAATTGCATCCCATATGCAACTCTTGGTTCAATCGGGCAAATAACTCCTTATTTATCCATCCATATGGATAATCCCAATTGATTGCCTCTAGGTTTCTTAATCAAATTAATAGCCTAGTTGTGCTCAACCTCTTATCTAAACAATTGCACATTGTTACGTGCCATCGCATTCCATCATTATGAACCAAGTCGCCATGCTTTGGCACGCACGAACTTGATAAATAATGATGATAATGAGTGTTTAAATAACGAGAAGGCAAGAACACAATATTTAAAATTTGAGGGATTTTCAATTTTAATTATTTTGTTGATCAATATCAACTAATCTATCTATTTGAGTTTGGGCACAACTCCAAATAATAGATCCGGGTTGTCTAATTATCTTATTATCCTAATTGCATGCATCATCCATACACCAACCACACAAATAATAAGACAATAAATAAACAACCACAAAACAGAAATTAAACGTGATGTGGATATGGCCTTTTCTAGACTAAGATAATTCCAAGCCAATGGAATTATCTATGAACCCTAAGCAAACACATCTCCATGCGTCTTGATCCTTTGGTCCATCCTTCATAGCCATGTGGAATGCTCCATGCTCCATGCTCCATCTTTTGTGGCTTCTTTGACTTTGGGCTTCTTTTCTTCAATCTTGGCTAACAATCTACTTTATCTAGCACTAGCTAATATCTATACTAAATAAAATAAATCTCACAAGTTGAGAAAAAAATGGCACGCAGGCCATAAAACCCTAATTAATTATTACAATTAATTCATCAGCTCGCAGGCCGTAAAACCAAACCACAAAATTAAACATCCACATCAAACCACATCCTAAGGCCATATCCAATCACCATGCGATTTGCACATAAACAGTTAAAATCCAATTTTAACGCGCTTGGTCAATTTTAATTGATTTTAGCATTTCTAGGGTTAAAACGGTCCATGGGCCCAACAATCCAATTGCCCGGGCCCAAACAAAGTGAACCATAAGGCCCTAGGGCCGGCCCGGCCCAAAACCCGCAAGCTAGGCCCGCGGGTTAGGGCCGCCCGGCCCCTTAGGGCGCCAATCTTAGGCGGCAAGCAAGGGGGGGCGGTCCCCTAGGGGCCGAACCTCCTTATGGAGGTTGTTCCCAAAACAACCTCCTTGCTTGGAGCCCAAGTTTGGTTGTTTCCTTGTTTTGGGAGAACTCCTTCTTCCCCAAGGATGCCCAAACCCTAGATCTAAGATCCTAAAATTTCTCAAACTCACCAATTCATGCATCCAATGCAAAATTGGGTCTTGTTATGATCTAATTATTGACAAATTGCATCCCATGCTTGATTTGTCTTGTTTTACGCGATAATCAACAAATTAAGGTGTAAAACAACAAGAATGTAACACATAAACTACGTTTATGCTCTATGACCTGTGGCTCTGATACCAATGTAGGGTTTTGATTCATGGATCGCGCAAACGGAAGCATAATCAAACAAATAACCATGCAAAACCCTCCAAGGATCACAAGTCTAGATGCATAACGATAGTGAAGGTAAGAAATCATAAACACACCTTTGGGTTCTCCTTGATGACTTCAAACGCGAATAGTGTCACGTTCTCTATAGTTGATCCACGCCTAGAGTTGATCCTAGATCTCCAATCTCCTTGGTGCTAGCCCGGAATGAGAGGAGGGTGAAGGAATCACGCAAAACGAGACAAAAGAAGGGGCTCGGCCCTTCCTTTTGGCCGACGGGGTGAGGGGCGGCGGCAAGGGGCGGCGTCGCTCCTTGTTGCTTGCTCTCTCTCTCCTTTGTTCTCTCCCACTCTTGTTATGTTCTCTTTAGAGCATAAGTTATGAGGAAGGAAGGAAGGATGGTCCTTTATATAGTCTAACAACTCCTTGTTAACTACCTAAAGGACTTATTCTAGTCCTACTAGAATTCAATTTAGTCCCTTCCTTGCAAATTAGTCCCTACTAAGTTTGCAAGGGTTTGCAAAGTGATCCTTCTAATTAATTAATCCAATTAATTAATTCCCAAATCTAGTACAACTCTATATAGCGTGTGACCCCATAGGTTCTATCTAGTTGGTAGCAACTCTTTGCTAATATGGAGCGGTTTCTAGCAAAACATCCATTCTAGCCAACTAATAGAATAGTCATCTAGACAACCTTGCACAAGTAATTGTCTCATCCCTTTGCCTCCATATCCGGATTGGACACGAGTCATACAAGTCACACTCGTATATCCAATCCCTAGTTTCTCGATCCATGGAATAGCCTTATTCGTGCAAATAACATCAATATCCTATATATTGATTTATTTGAGTCTGGCCAGACATTCTATAAGCACTATCCTTCGAGTGGCCTAGGATATTTGCTCCCGTTATGTGGGAGGGGAAAATCCTCTCTACATCCACTACGATCTCTAAGCTTGCTTCTCATTGTATCCAGTACACGCCTTTATAACTACCCAGTCACGGTGTAGCGTTTAACGCTACCAAGATCACAATGATCCACAACTAGAATATCTAGTGACTTCAAGTCTAAGGATGACAATACCATTGTACCCGAGAAGCACTTGTGACTTAACATAACGTGTATGTAGCCTTCTCGGTGATGGGTCAATCCAGTGCAACATTCCGTAATGCACACCTATGTGTTGGATCGTGATATCTCCATATCAATCCAACCCCATACTAGTCTATAAATGATTGTCCCATTTAATCATTATACTTGACTAGGGATATTTAAGATAAACAACACGATTGTAAATCTAAGGACTTCATTATATTAAATATCCAATAAATAATAAATGAATTTTCTAGCCATATACAAATTCATACTAAACTAGATTGCCTCTAGGGCATCTATTCCAACAGTCTCCCACTTGCACTAGAGCCAATCTGGCGCATCTCGTACTGCCCATACTCCTAGTGTGCCCTTCATGCTTCCACTGCGTGAGAGGCTTCGTAAGCGGGTCTGACAGATTATCATCTGTAGGAATCTTGCATATCCGAACGTCTCCTCTATCGATAATATCTCGAATCAGATGAAACTTCCTGAGCACATGCTTGTACTTCTAGTGCGATCTGGGTTCCTTTGATTGCGCGATCGCCCCAGTGTTGTCACAGAACAACTCCACTGGATCCGCAATGCTAGGGACCACACCAAGTTCAGAAACAAACTTTCTGATCCAAACAGCCTCCTTTGCTGCGCCATTTGCAGCAATGTACTCAGCCTCTGTTGTAGAATCAGCCACCGTTTCTTGCTTGGAACTCTTCCAGCTCACCGCTGCTCCATTCAGGCAAAACACATATCCCGACTGTGATCTAAAGTCATCTCTATCGGTTTGGAAGCTTGCATCAGTGTAACCCCTTACACGCAACTCTTCCTCACCGCCATACATCAAGAAAGCATCCTTAGTTCTTCTCAAGTATTTTAGGATGTTCTTGACAGCAATCCAGTGACTCTCACCCGGATTGGATTGGTATCTGCTTGTCATACTCAAGGCATATGACACATCTGGTCTAGTACATAACATGGCGTACATGATAGATCCTATGGCCGAGGCATAGGGAATCCTACCCATGCGTTCCTTCTCAATCTCATTGGAAGGACAACCACTCTTCGAAAGAGTGATTCCATGTGACATGGGCAAGAATCCTTTCTTGGAATCTTGCATTTTGAACCGTTTCAACACCTTGTCAATATATGTACTTTGACTTAGGCCTAGCAACCTCTTAGATCTATCTCTATAGATTTTTATACCGAGTATATAGGCTGCTTCCCCTAAGTCCTTCATTGAGAAACACTTTCCTAGCCAATCTTTCACAGATTGCAGCATGGGAATGTTGTTTCCAATGAGTAGTATGTCATCTACATACAAGACCAGAAAAGCTACAGAGCTCCCACTAACCTTCTTGTAGACACAAGACTCATCTTCGTTTCTGATGAAGCCAAACTCTTTGACCACTTCATCAAAACGTTGATTCCAACTCCTAGAAGCTTGCTTCAATCCATAGATGGATCGTTGCAGCTTACAGACTTTGTTGGCTTGCTTTGGATCCTCAAAACCCTCCGGCTGTATCATATACACGTCCTCGAGGAGATTCCCATAAAGGAATGCTGTTTTGACATCCATCTGCCAAATCTCATAGTCGTAGTATGCTGCAATTGCAAGTAGGATTCGGATGGATTTGGTCATAGCGACTGGTGAAAAGGTTTCATCATAGTCAATACCATGAATCTGTCTGAATCCTTTAGCAACCAATCGGCCCTTATAGGTAATCACATTACCATCCATGTCGATCTTCTTCTTGAAGACCCACTTGTACCCTATGGGTCGCGCCCCATCAGGTGGTTCCACCAAAGTCCATACTTTGTTGGTATACATGGATTCCATCTCGGATCTCATGGCTTCAAGCCACTTCTGCGAGTCTGGGCCATTCATGGCCTCCTCATAGGTAGTAGGCTCATCATCTATGAGCATCGTGTCACCGGAATCAGTTACGAGAAGTCCGTACCTCTCGGGTTCCTGGCGCACTCTACTAGATCTACGAAGCTCTTGTGTTACCTGAACAGGTGGATCCACAACTGCTTGTGATTTCTGTTCATGTTCCATAATCGGTTCAGTGATTTGTGGTTCTTGAACTTCTTCAAGTTCTACATTCCTCCCACTTGCTTCTTTAGAGACAAATTCTCTTTCTAGAAACACGCCGGTCCGAGCAACAAACACTTTGTTCTCGGTTGGATTGTAGAAGTAGTATCCCTTAGTTTCCTTAGGGTACCCCACAAATTTACACTTATCCGATTTAGGCCCTAGCTTGTCTGATTGTAAACGCTTTACATAGACATCGCAGCCCCAAATCCTCATGAACGACAGTGTGGGACGCCTGCCACTCCACATCTCATATGGTGTCTTCATGACTGATTTAGATGGAACACGGTTAATGGTGAAAGCTGCACTTAATAGAGCGTAGCCCCAAAATGATAATGGAAGATCGGTTTGACACATCATAGACCGAACCATATCCAATAGTGTTCGATTCCTCCTCTCGGACACGCCATTCCATTGTGGCGTTCCGGGTGGAGTGAGTTGGGACACGATCACACACTCTCTAAGACAGTCGTCAAACTCTTGGCTCAAGTATTCTCCTCCACGATCCGATCGTAGAGCCTTGATACTTTTGCCAAGTTGCTTCTCTACTTCATTCTTGAATTCTTTGAACACTTCAAAGGATTCGGATTTTGCCCTCATAAGGTACACAAATCCATATCTACTGTAATCATCAGTAAATGTAATGAAGTAGACATAACCACCCCTGGCAGGCGTGGCAAATGGCCCACACACATCGGTATGTATGAGCGCCAATTGCTCACTAGTCCTCTCACCTTTCTTATTGAAAGGGGACTTTGTCATTTTTCCCAATAAACAAGCCTCACATGTCTCATATGATTCAAAATCAAAGGAGTCTAGCAATCCATCCTTATGGAGTCTAGACACACGTTTCTCATTTATGTGGCCTAAACGACAATGCCATAAATAAGCAGGATTTAAATCATTTATTTTAATCCGCTTGGTATTAATGTTGTAGACAGGATTGCTTAGATCAAGGACATAAAGTCTATTAAATAATTGCGCACTAAAATAGTGAATATTATTCAAATAAAAGGAACAACAATTGTTCTTTATTGAAATAATAAAACCTTCCTTGTCCAAACAAGAAATAGAAATAATGTTTCTGCTCATAGCAGGCACAAAATAGCAATTATTTAATTCTAAAACTAATCCTGAAGGCAGAGATAGCTCGCACACGCCTATGGCCAACGCAGCAACCTTTGCTCCATTCCCAACGCGCAGATCTACCTCCCCTTTAGCCAATCTTTTACTTCTCTTTAGATCCTGCATATTTCGACAAATATGAGATCCACATCCAGTATCTAATACCCATGATGTAGAGACAGTTAAATTGACATCTACAACAAAAATACCTGGTGGTGGTGGAATCACTATTCCAAGCTTCTTGTCCTCCAGATATTTTGGGCAGTTCCTCCTCCAGTGTCCAGGTTGACTGCAGTAGTGACACTCACCCTTAGTCACGACCTTGGCAATGCCACCAACAGGCTTAAGGGCTTGTTCCTTGGACTTGGCAACTGACTTTCCTTTGCCCTTGGAGGAAGAGGCAAACTTTTTGCCCTTTCCTTTATGCACCATCATAATGGCCTTTCCCTTACCCTTGTTGATGCTCTGTTCAGCCGTCCTCAACATGTTGAGCAAATCTGGCAGTGGTTTAACGATCTCGTTCATGTTATAGTTCATAATGAACTGTCCATAACTCTCGGGCAACGATTGCAACACGAGATCGGTTGCCAACTCTTGGCCGACCGGGAACCCGAGCCGGGCGAGATTCTCCAAGTACCCGATCATTCGGAGTACATGGGGTCCCACCGGGTTCCCTTCTGCCAGATGACATTTGAACAGTGCCTTTGAGACCTCATACCTCTCTACCCTCGCCTGCTCTTGGAAGAGCTGCTTTAGATGTTCGATCATATCGACAGCATTCATGTTCTCATGTTGCTTCTGAAGCTCAGAGGTCATGGTGCAAAGCATTAGGCAGGCCGCATCATTAGCGTCATCAACACGCTTTTGATACGCCTTTAAGGCAGCAGGTGTCTGGTTCTCTGGACCTTCTGGAACATGCTCCTCTATTGCGTACAGTTTCTTCTCTTGCTTGAGAACAATTCTCAAGTTTCTGTACCAATCAAGAAAGTTGGTTCCAGAGAGCTTGTCCTTCTCAAGGACAGATCGTAGGGAATGTTGTGAACTCGATGAGTTGTTTGCCATTTGGAATTCGACAAAAGGAAAATACGCAAGTTTTAGTATTTGTGAATTTTTGACTATATTTAATAATGGCTAGTTTATTAAATATAGCTCCCACTATTTTTCTACGAATTAATAACCCTCAAGATATTAATGCGGAAAATATCCTTATATTTTCTAGTGGGCCAAGATCCATCTTTTCATCTCCTTATGAGCTTGCTTTGGCAAGTCACCCACAATTCGACTACTTCTAGGTAGGAACAATTTCCAATTGCATCCCATATGCAACTCTTGGTTCAATCGGGCAAATAACTCCTTATTTATCCATCCATATGGATAATCCCAATTGATTGCCTCTAGGTTTCTTAATCAAATTAATAGCCTAGTTGTGCTCAACCTCTTATCTAAACAATTGCACATTGTTACGTGCCATCGCATTCCATCATTATGAACCAAGTCGCCATGCTTTGGCACGCACGAACTTGATAAATAATGATGATAATGAGTGTTTAAATAACGAGAAGGCAAGAACACAATATTTAAAATTTGAGGGATTTTCAATTTTAATTATTTTGTTGATCAATATCAACTAATCTATCTATTTGAGTTTGGGCACAACTCCAAATAATAGATCCGGGTTGTCTAATTATCTTATTATCCTAATTGCATGCATCATCCATACACCAACCACACAAATAATAAGACAATAAATAAACAACCACAAAACAGAAATTAAACGTGATGTGGATATGGCCTTTTCTAGACTAAGATAATTCCAAGCCAATGGAATTATCTATGAACCCTAAGCAAACACATCTCCATGCGTCTTGATCCTTTGGTCCATCCTTCATAGCCATGTGGAATGCTCCATGCTCCATGCTCCATCTTTTGTGGCTTCTTTGACTTTGGGCTTCTTTTCTTCAATCTTGGCTAACAATCTACTTTATCTAGCACTAGCTAATATCTATACTAAATAAAATAAATCTCACAAGTTGAGGAAAAAATGGCACGCAGGCCATAAAACCCTAATTAATTATTACAATTAATTCATCAGCTCGCAGGCCGTAAAACCAAACCACAAAATTAAACATCCACATCAAACCACATCCTAAGGCCATATCCAATCACCATGCGATTTGCACATAAACAGTTAAAATCCAATTTTAACGCGCTTGGTCAATTTTAATTGATTTTAGCATTTCTAGGGTTAAAACGGTCCATGGGCCCAACAATCCAATTGCCCGGGCCCAAACAAAGTGAACCATAAGGCCCTAGGGCCGGCCCGGCCCAAAACCCGCAAGCTAGGCCCGCGGGTTAGGGCCGCCCGGCCCCTTAGGGCGCCAATCTTGGGCGGCAAGCAAGGGGGGGCGGTCCCCTAGGGGCCGAACCTCCTTATGGAGGTTGTTCCCAAAACAACCTCCTTGCTTGGAGCCCAAGTTTGGTTGTTTCCTTGTTTTGGGAGAACTCCTTCTTCCCCAAGGATGCCCAAACCCTAGATCTAAGATCCTAAAATTTCTCAAACTCACCAATTCATGCATCCAATGCAAAATTGGGTCTTGTTATGATCTAATTATTGACAAATTGCATCCCATGCTTGATTTGTCTTGTTTTACGCGATAATCAACAAATTAAGGTGTAAAACAACAAGAATGTAACACATAAACTACGTTTATGCTCTATGACCTGTGGCTCTGATACCACTGTAGGGTTTTGATTCATGGATCGCGCAAACGGAAGCATAATCAAACAAATAACCATGCAAAACCCTCCAAGGATCACAAGTCTAGATGCATAACGATAGTGAAGGTAAGAAATCATAAACACACCTTTGGGTTCTCCTTG
Source organism: Linanthus parryae (assembly GCA_023055425.1). Taxonomy (NCBI): domain Eukaryota; kingdom Viridiplantae; phylum Streptophyta; class Magnoliopsida; order Ericales; family Polemoniaceae; genus Linanthus; species Linanthus parryae. Next base: position 4,657,420 of record JALGPY010000015.1, read on the forward strand.
ATGACTTCAAACGCGAATAGTGTCACGTTCTCTATAGTTGATCCACGCCTAGAGTTGATCCTAGATCTCCAATCTCCTTGGTGCTAGCCCGGAATGAGAGGAGGGTGAAGGAATCACGCAAAACGAGACAAAAGAAGGGGCTCGGCCCTTCCTTTTGGCCGACGGGGTGAGGGGGGGCGGCAAGGGGCGGCGTCGCTCCTTGTTGCTTGCTCTCTCTCTCCTTTGTTCTCTCCCACTCTTGTTATGTTCTCTTTAGAGCATAAGTTATGAGGAAGGAAGGAAGGAGGGTCCTTTATATAGTCCAACAACTCCTTGTTAACTACCTAAAGGACTTATTCTAGTCCTACTAGAATTCAATTTAGTCCCTTCCTTGCAAATTAGTCCCTACTAAGTTTGCAAGGGTTTGCAAAGTGATCCTTCTAATTAATTAATCCAATTAATTAATTACCAAATCTAGTACAACTCTATATAGCGTGTGACCCCATAGGTTCTATCTAGTTGGTAGCAACTCTTTGCTAATATGGAGCGGTTTCTAGCAAAACATCCATTCTAGCCAACTAATAGAATAGTCATCTAGACAACCTTGCACAAGTATTTGTCTCATCCCTTTGCCTCCATATCCGGATCGGACACGAGACATACAAGTCACACTCGTATATCCAATCCCTAGTTTCTCGATCCATGGAATAGCCTTATTCGTGCAAATAACATCAATTTCCTATATATTGATTTATTTGAGTCTGGCCAGACATTCTATAAGTACTATCCTTCGAGTGGCCTAGGATATTTGCTCCCGTTATGTGGGAGGGGCAAATCCTCTCTACATCCACTACGATCTCTAAGCTTGCTTCTCATTGTATCCAGTACACGCCTTTATAACTACCCAGTCACGGTGTAGCGTTTAACGCTACCAAGATCACAATGATCCACAACTAGAATATCTAGTGACTTCAAGTCTAAGGATGACAATACCATTGTACCCGAGAAGCACTTGTGACTTAACATAACGTGTATGTAGCCTTCTCGGTGATGGGTCAATCCAGTGCAACATTCCGTAATGCACACCTATGTGTTGGATCGCGATATCTCCATATCAATCCAACCCCATACTAGTCTATAAATGATTGTCCCATTTAATCATTATACTTGACTAGGGATATTTAAGATAAACAACACGATTGTAAATCTAAGGACTTCATTATATTAAATATCCAATAAATAATAAATGAATTTTCTAGCCATATACAAATTCATACTAAACTAGATTGCCTCTAGGGCATCTATTCCAACAACAACCAAATAGCCATTGAGCCAGCGGATCAGGAGAAGACGACATTCACATGTCCCTATGGGACTTTTGCTTTTCGACGCATGCCCTTCGGGTTGTGCAATGCGCCTGCTACTTTTCAGAGGTGCATGATGTCGATCTTCTCAGACATGATGGAGCAGAACTTTGAGGTATTCATGGATGACTTTTCGCTTTATGGTGATGGTTTTGATGATTGTTTGCAACAGCTGTCCCGGGTTCTTGATAGATGTATTGACACTAACCTAGTGCTCAACTGGGAAAAGTGTCATTTCATGGTGACTGATGGCATAGTTTTGGGGCACAAAATTTCAAGCAAAGGCCTGGAAGTAGACAGGGCAAAGATTGAAGTCATTGAGAAGCTTCCATACCCTACTTCTGTCAAAGGGGTAAGGAATTTCTTGGGACATGCAGGGTTCTACCGGCGATTTATCAGAGACTTCTCAAAGATCACAAAGCCTTTATCTGGATTGCTCGAGAAAGATGCGGCATTTGATTTCAATGCAGAGTGCAAGTCAGCTTTTAATTTGCTCAAGGAGAAGTTGATTAGCGCGCCTATCATCACCACCCCAGACTGGACTTTACCGTTTGAGCTCATGTGTGATGCTAGTGATTATGCGGTAGGAGCAGTTCTAGGACAGCGAAAAGACAAGGTAGCTCATGTCATCTATTATGCTAGCCGGACCTTGAACAATGCACAGGTAAACTATGCTACTACTGAGAAAGAAATGTTAGCTATTATTTTTGCATTGGACAAGTTTCGGCCGTATCTTGTAGGTTCTCAGGTGACTATTTTTACCGACCATGCCGCTCTCAAGTATCTTCTCACCAAGAAGGATGCAAAGCCAAGATTGATCCGGTGGGTACTTTTGATGCAAGAATTTGATATAGAGATTAAGGACAATAAAGAGGTGGAGAATGTTGTGGCGGATCACTTATCCAGGTTAGAGATTGAGAAGCATGAGGAGGTGCCTATCAGAGAGGAATTTCCCGATGAACAGCTTATGGTAGTGGTCGCAGCTGTGCCTTGGTTTGCTGATTTGGCAAACTTCAAGGCGCTCAACATTGTTCCCAAAGACATGTCCTCGCATCAGAGAAATAATTTCTTTGCAGATGCACGACAATATTTCTGGGATGATCCCTATCTGTTCAAGCTGGGAGCAGATAATGTATTGCGGAGATGTGTAGCGCCACCAGACACGTTGGAGATTCTCAGACACTGCCATGAGTTGAACTGTGGGGGTCATTTTGGCAAGTCGCGCACAGTGGCCAAGGTACTTCAGAGTGGATTCTATTGGCCCACATTGCATAAAGATGCTCATTTGTTTGTGCAGCAGTGTGACCGGTGTCAGAGAACCGGCAATATTTCCAATCGGAATGAGATGCCTCAGAATTTCGTGTTGGAGGTGGAGCCGTTTGAAGTATGGGGTATAGACTTCATGGGGCCATTCCCCTCTTCACTTGGTAATCTTTACATATTGCTTGCTGTTGATTATGTGACCAAGTGGGTAGAGGCAATGGCTTGTCCCAAGAATGATGGTGCTACTGTTGAGAGGTTCATGCGCAAGAACAAATTTACGCGGTTTGGGACACCCAGGGCAATTATTAGTCATGAAGGTACTCATTTTGTGAACAAAGTCTTTGCTAATGTTTTGAGCAAGTACGGGGTAAAGACACATAAGATATCACTAGCCTACCATCCGCAGTCAAATGGGCAAGCTGAAGTGTCTAACCGAGAGATTAAGGGGATTTTAGAGAAGACGGTCAATCCGGGACGCAAAGACTGGTCCCTACATCTAGATGACAGTCTATGGGCTTATCGGACTGCATACAAGACCCCCTTGGGCATGTCTCCTTATCAACTTGTGTTTGGGAAGTCATGCCACCTCCCGGTTGAGCTTGAGCATAAGGCGTTTTGGGCGCTGAAAAAGATCAACTTAGATGCAAAGCTCTCAGGTGAGCAAAGGAAGCAGGCATTACTTGAACTTGAAGAATTTCGATTGATGGCTTATGAGAGTGCAAGAATCTACAAGGAGAGGACCAAGCAATGGCACGATAAGCACATTATACCGCGAGACTTCAAGGTGGGACAAAAGGTGCTGATCTTTAACGCACGTCTGAAACTGTTTCTTGGCAAGTTGAAATCGAGGTGGAGCGGTCCTTTCACGATTACGGAGGTATATCCATGGGGGTCACTTGAAGTAGAAGCTGAGAACGGTAATCGGTTCAAGGTGAACGGACAGAGATCCAAGCCGTACGTGGACGGGAATTTCATTGGGGCAATTGAGCGCCTCAATGCAATTCCCGTGTTCTGATCTCTTATGAGGTAACTGGGTCGGGTCGTCGACCTTAAATTACACGGCGCTTGTTGGGAGGCAACCCAACGTATTTTTATGCTTTCGTGTAGAGTGTGTGTTTAAATATTGTTGTGTGCGTTTTTCAATACAGTTTTCTTATCTGAGGGGTGAGAGAGTGAGGATCTTACCTTTGAATTGAGTCTCTGCAGGAATACAGGTTGGAGACGCTATCCGGGTACCCATTCTTGATGCGCGCGGAAGAAACGCACAAAAATCGAGAAAGCGACGTAATAGTCACGAAATTTGAGGTCATAAATTCTGAAGTTGACTCCAGTAATTTTGGAGTAACACAAGAAAAAGGAGAAAGGGCACGAAACGAGCTTTCCAACGGTATATTATATGCGTGCATCGGAGTCCGGGAGCGTAAAATAGTAGAACAAGAAGAAAGAAGAAGAAGAAGAAAAAAAAAAAGAAGCAGGCTGATACTTAGAAAAAAAAGTGGGGAAGAAATTTTGACACGCTCACTGTTAACGCACGATCAAATTAGATGATCGTGTGAAATTTTTGCTGATCGCAGGATCAGCCCCCTTCCCTCCGCTGAAGCTCACTTAAAGAGGGGCAATTTTTTCCTTTTGTGGTTAAGTGAAAGAAAAAGAAAAAAAAAAGAGAAGAAGAGAACGACGAACTACAGAGCACTCAGAACACAGAGTAGCGACAGGAAACTGAGCAGCGACAGGAAAGAAGACTCGCCGGATTTTCACCGGCGTTTGGTGGTTCTCGCTCGGCACAGCAGCGCCGACAGTCTCCGGTGGCCCGTTTTTGAAGAGAGGGACGAACTCCAGGACGAAGAAGACCCACGGAGAGCCCTCACGGACAGAGTTGCCGACCCGAAAATTGCCGGATTTTGACGGTGGTTGGTGGGTTCTGCTCGGGACAGCAGCGCCGGCGACATCCCCTCTTCAATTTTGAAGTTTTGGCAAGAATAGTGTGGGAGGCAGCCTAAAAGCTAGGGTTTTCTCAAGAACAAATCTTCAAATTCATTCTCAACCGGTTGGAATTTGATTAAACCGTTTGCGGGGTTGTGACGGGGACAACGAGGAGAAGCTATTGAGCTAAAAATCTCAAATCGCGAAAAGTATCGAAAAATCAGTCGGCTGTACGGTCCAACTTGACTGATTATGTCGATTCAGCCCCGTTTGAACGGAACTCCAGGGCTTCAGGTATCGCTAATCTCTCTCTTGCAATTTAATTTTATCGAGTCTAGGCACATTGAGTAAAAGCCCAAATTTGTTATTGTTGTCGCTTAGTTGCGGCGTTTGGGGGCGATTGACTAGTGTCCTAGGACTTATCTGCTAAATTGCTTGCTTGTTTTGATTCAGTACACACTCCTTGTCACGTGCACGTAGCGAATATAATCTCTAAATTTGAATTGCTACTTTCTTGTGCAATGAATTCATCTAGGGGTAAGAGGAGTAAGGCACCTGAATCTCGTAGTAAAAAGAAACCGAAAGTAGTTGGGGAAGCAGAAACTGATGTCGTGACTGTGTTTGAGTGTCCTAGATCTTACCTTATCAGTGGTTGAATAATCCATTGCCGGTTATCCCTGACGCTAAGGGGAGTAGAGGACATAAAATTAAGGATATTACAGACCCTGCGAAAGTGACCCCTACTAATTTTTGCAGCCTGAGGTTTGTTTGTTATCATGCCCATATTCACTTTCTCAATGAGGTTCTTAAGTATAAGCCAAATCCTGAAAGAGTTTTTCAAGCTAAAAAAGTTGCTCCACCACTTTGCGGTTTTGTGCCCCAAGAGTTGAAAGATGTAGCCGTGAGAGAGAACTTTGAGGGCATGGAAAAATTAATTAATGGTGATTCGTGCTCAGCCCTTGCTCATGAGATGACCGTTAATGCCCGTTTTACAAATTGTAGTTGTCGATATAGCGAGATAAGAGATGAGAGGGTGATTTTTGCTAGGAAAGTGTTTGTAGTCTTCACACCGGAGACTATTGCCGAGGCCCTTGAGTGGCCGCCCATCGAATCTTGTAAGTTTCGAGAGACTTTGGAGAGAGAGAAAATAGAGGATGAATTAGAAGAGTTTTGCTTCAAGGGAGTGTCGGGAGCCGCGTGGGTTAAAAAGGAAAACAAAAGGCATTGGCAAATCGATAACAAGTTTCTCCTTCGGCCTGCGCGATGGTTGATTGAGTGGGTAGAGACATGGGTTTTGGGAATTACCTCGACCCGTTACGTCGACTTAGAAACATGTGTCATGGCCTATTGTCTATACAAGGGTTGGAGATTCGATATTCCCGCTCGGATTCACAGAAATTTCCGAGCAAGGTTGATGGAAAAGGGGAACCGAAGAGCGCCAGGGTATAGTTATTTGCTCATGCATCTGGCTCTCAAAGCAGGGTTGAATTTGCCAACTTGTGACCGCGATCGGCGGATGCCTGCTAGGCGGTTCTATGCAAGCATCCCGGATCCTTTTGCAGTCAAGATGACTGGGGGCATGCCATAAAAAGGCGGTAAGAAGAAGGGTAGCAAGAGTAGAATTAGTAAGCGAGAAGTTGAGAGAGAGACCCCTTAGGAGAGGAGAGTGGACTGAGTCAGCCGGAGCCCGTTTCTGATACTGAGCATGCCATTAGATTGATGAGAGCAGATACTTTAAATGCTATTGGGCAGGTGTTGGATAAGGAAGATAGGCATTTTCTGCATGTGCGTAGCAGTTTAAGGAAGATAGGGGCAGAGCAGACTAGGCAGAACCAGTGGTTTGCCCAGATGAACGCTAAATACAATCTTGAGCTTCACCCTCAGCCTGGATTGTATGAGTATGCTTCAGATGCCTATAGTAGTGATGAGGAAGAGGGTGATGATGGCCCTGAGTAGATTCACCGCCCCTCGCATTAGAATTGCCGAGTCCTTTTGATTGATATCTAAATTCGTTGAGGACAACGAAGCATTCTAGTGTGGGGGGATTTTTAATCTTGATTAGCCAGTCCGTGTCTGCATTAACCTGTCACATATAGATTGTTAGGGCGTATTGTGTCGTCTTCGTGGTCCGTGTTGTGTTTTGTTTTAGTGTCGTAATGTGTATGTTAGTTATATATATGTGTTAGTGTTAGATTCTTGCACGTTTATTTAATTGAGTCTACCTACCCAAACAAACTAAGTCAGTTTCGAGTCTTCTTTCGCGTCTGGCCTTGCATGTAGAGTTAGAATAAATAAAGTAAAAAAAAAAAATTAAAAATTTGAAAAAATAATAATAAGAAAATTTGAGAAAGGGCAATCAAAAGAAGCTTGAATTTGGAAAATCGAGGAGTGTGAGAACTTTAGGCATAGGGTATGACTTGTGACCGAGAATGACAATGTGAGTTCCCCTTAGTATGTATAGAGAGACTTTCTTTATGGGAATACCTGCCTATTTTAATACACTTAAATGATTTTCAAATCTAAAGTGTGTGCCTTGTTTTCTTACAAGAGTTGAGCTAGGTGTGAGCTAAATAAGCCGAACATTCATGTGTACGTCTTAGGTAGTCGCCAACCAGCCTCGTAGTGGCACACAGAACAGCTGTGCGAGGTGCGTATTAGAGCACTCACTGCTTGATAGATCTCACCTTGTAGGACCATTAGAAAGCCCAATTTGAACCTTGGTTTTATTCATAACCTCTTGACCTAGGGTGACGATTCTTGGCCTTCATCATAAATCTTTTAGAATCACCACTTTAGTGCGTCACGAGGGAGTCATAGTTGAGGGGGTTCGATGAGGGAGAGCTGTAATGCATATACTTGTGAGTTCTACATGATCGCTTGCGTATTATTACATATCTTCGAGGGGATGCGAGGGTGAGTGAGTAGGCTTGCACACTTCGGTGTGGCGGTGTTCCATGTCACTACACCATGGACACAGTTGTGGAGAGCCGTGAGTGCGTGACGTCTAATCCGCACAACAATGGGGTGGTTGATCTTAATTGGTGGGTCGTGCTAGGTATCGTTTCTTTTCATCATCACGGTGTAGGAGGATCGGTTGGATTAGGCACGAGACTTACATACATTTGATTACTTGAGAGAGGGCATGTTTACATTCTAGTGTGGGGATGTCGACTTTTGACTACGGACATCGAGATTGAGCTTCTGACGACTACATCCCTACACACGCGCTTTGACTATTTGGCGGCTTTGTTTGGTGACACCGTGTACTTCATTGAGTTAGGGGGAGATGAATTTTACTTGTGATATGCATTCATTGGATCGTCTATTTCCTCCCCTTAACATGCTTGCTTTGCTGGATTCTTGGAAGACCACTCGGATACTTTTACGACATTTTGTTATATTGAGAGATGAAAAAAAAAATGAAAAAAAAAACAACAAAGAGAGAAAAAAGGATAGATGATAAAGGAGTAAATTTGAGCTTATTGGAAATTGAGTGGTGGAAAATTACTAGTTCGTTGACGACAGTTTGCATTTCGTGCACGTATCGCCATGGTGGCCACGGAGATCGTTATTGTACCAGGGTTTGAGGGGATCGAGGGCCGGAGACAGTGAGTTTCGGGTTGCGGTTTCTATCATCGTGGTGAGGGTGTGTGAGATGTGGGTTTTAACGTGAGAATGTGACGCTTAGGACTTGTTACTACATGATTATCCTTTTGTCCCTAAGCTTCTACATTCTAACCCGTTAGCAGAATAGGAGCTCGGACCTTGAATGTGGCTTAGCCTAGCGTAGCCTCTTATTTATCGGCACACGCGAAGAGGTAGGTTATTCTTACACTTAGTAAAGCTAGGCTTTCTATACTAACTAGGGGAAATTCTCGTTGTCGAGTTTAGTTGCAATCACGCCTTGTTCCTAGATTGATCATCACTCCATGAGAACCGGTTTGAGCTAATTGAGATTGCCCAATCTCGCAAAAGAAAAGAAAAAAATGTTATTTTGTTATGTGCATTGTATATATTGCATTTTCATATTGTTGCATAGTCGAGTCATGTATTGAGTCGTGTTTATGTCGAGTCGGCTAGTCTTGGTTTGTATGCAAGTGGTGTTTCGAAAAGTATGCAATTAGTTAGACTCGTACCATGATTTGTTGGGGAGAAAGTTTGGAGATGATGGCCAGTTTTGATAGATTGCTCGGGACGCGCAAATGGTAAGTGTGGGGATATTTGATAACTCCATAATTGGAGTTATATTCTATTGTGATTACTTGTCGTTTCGCATACTTTCCGATGCATTTATGAGTGTTTTAGGTCGAGTTTTGATAGTTTTGAGCATACTTGAGTATTTGGACTTCATGGTGTAATTCGGGCGTTTTACGCATGTTTTATGCTTTATTTGTCGCATTTGATCTTTCGGTATTTGTTCGTGTTGTGGATTTCAGGAACCGGAAGCGTGGAGTGCGGATTTTGGAGCGGAAGCGAACTTCGGAAAGAAAGAAACTCAAGGAATGCATGAGAGAATAGAAGAAGAGGAGAAGCTAAGAGGAGAAAAAGACTTAGCCAAATTTTCAAGAGGTGAAAAGAAGCAACACACATGGAAGATCAAGGTGATCCTACAAGACAAAAGGTGATCCTATGATCACAAGATCAAGTACAAGACCACCAACGTGATCCTACAATCAACTAAGGTGATCCTAGGATCACAAATTGTGATCCCAAGATCACATTAGTAGATCTGACGTGATTAGAAAAGGGGTAAAAAGTGTAATTTTTAAGAACTTAAAAGAAGTGACGTGATTTAACAAGAGGGAACGACCTAGGGCTGGAAGACTCATCTATTCTACGCCATTGGAGAGCAAGGAGCATTCTTGGAGCTTGGAGACCATCGTTTGATTCTCTATCTTCTTCCCCTCTTTAGTTTTTGTTTATGATCATTGAAACTTTGTACTTTGATCATGTGTTTTAGTAGCTAAACCCTCTATTCGGGATATCTCATAGGGAACTAGGGTTTTGAACACCATATTTTGGTGATTTATGGATTATGCTTCATGCTTATTAGCTTAATTGGATGTTTATGCTTAGTTATGCTTGATTCATACGCGTAATCCTATCTTTCATATTGTTTGACGTCACAATAAGATTGATCTAGGTGATAATTATCAGAGGAATCAATAGTTATTGCTTGAACTTGAATCTTGCACTAGTCGAATCTAGGGTTGAGGAATCTTGCTAGTTAATTAGAACTAAGAGTTGATATCAAGATCATAATGCATATTTAAACTTAAGTAGGCTAGAGGAATCAGGTACAAGAGTTTAAATATAGACTTTGGTTGAGGAATCTTCAAAGTGAAATTGCTCGTTTGGCTAAGTAGAAAATATCCGTGTCGCATGAACGTAAATCATAAGTGGTGGGAATTCCCTATTGAACCCGTAGAGATATCCTGAACTTGTCCACTTGTTAAGTAACTTAAAAATCATTCTTCGTTAATCGTGAAGCTTTTCACCTGATTAATTGAGATCTTTGTCTTTCAATTTCAGTAGAGTTAGTAGAACAAACCACTGCGCTTTGCCCACACAAGGTTAAGAACTAATAGCTAATTTACAAAGAAGTCTCTTGGGATTCGACAATCTGGACTGTTCCGATTATTACTGCACCGACAGCCATACACTTGTGGTTTGGACGTGTCAGTGGTACATCGTCAAGGAATAGAGCCTGATCCTGCGAAAGTATCGGCGATCACTAGCATGACTGCGCCGCAAAGCCAAAGTGCCTTGAAACCTTCCTGGGAAAGTTATCCTACCTGCGAAGATTCATCCCAGCGATCGCCGAAATCACCTACTGTTTCAGCGATCTTCTCAAGAAAGATGCTGCATACAACTGGACTACGGAGCACGAGGCTGCGTTCGGAAAGCTAAAAGACCTGTTGACATCGTCAAAGGTAATGATCGCACCTCAGCTCGGATCACCGCTCTTGTTGTATCTAACGTCAACAAAGAGGTCCATAGGGGCACTCCTAGCTCAGGAGTATGAGGGTCAAGAAAGGCCCATCTACTACATTTCTCGCATAGTGCAGCCAGCAGAATCAAGGTACACGGACATCGAGCGTCATTTCCTTGCTTTATTCTTTGTAATAGAGAAGTTGAGGCACTATTTTGCTTCGCACAAAGTAGTAGTGGTCACAAAGAGCGATCCTATACGGTATCTTCTGACTCACACTGCTCCTGGGGGAAGATTGGCAAAATGGTATATGACCATTTCTCAATATGAAATCACATGTGTTCGACCGCGGGCAATCAAATCGCAAGCGGTAGCGGATTTGCTAGCGCAGTTCCCTGATAACAGTCATGAGCCTGTAATTGAAGAAGAATTAGAGGGACCTGAAATCTACGCAGTTAAGTTGCCCTATTGGACACTCCACTTTGATGGTTCGTCAACAAGGAAAGGTGGAGGCATCGGAATAGTCTTGACCAAACCCGATGGAGAGGTCATACAGATGTCAGCAAAGCTCGACTTCGCAGTCACTAACAATGAAGCAGAGTATGAGGCTCTCATCGCTGGTCTTCGCGCAACAAAGGCACTAGAAGTAAGCAACTTGACGGTTATGGGAGACTCTAAGCTAATCGTCAAACAAGCCTCGGGCGAGTATGGTTTGAAGGAGATCAACTTATTGCCCTACCGGACCTTGGTACAGAAACTGGTGCAACAGTTCTGCGACGTCAAGTACGAGCACAAACCCAGAGCGGACAATAGGCATGCTGATGCTTTAGCTACCTTGGGATCCAAGGCTAGTGCGGATAAATGTCCCGCGAAAGTCTCAATTGAAGTGCGAACATACTCGGCACTGACAGTGGACAAGTGCGACGACGAATGCATGGATGATGCGGACTGGAGAAAGTCAATCCTGCGTGCTATCGCGGAAGGCACAAGCAACGAAAATTGGGCATCTACGAAGGGGTATTGCATACATGACAACACCCTTTACTACAAGGGCCCTGGCGGAATACTGATGCGATGCGTCTCGGAGCAGGAAGGACAGGCGCTGTTAGAAAAGATTCACCAACATGCTTGCGGGGAAAGCGAGGTGTCAATCTATCGGAAAGCCCAGAGGTATGGGATTCACTGGCCGGACATGTCAACGGCCGCGACATTGGTTCAAGGAAACTGCGAGAGTTGCGCACTGATCAAAGACTCTTTATCAATTGCTCTGACTGATGATGATGTGGATTGGAGGAAGCCACTCTTTGACTTTCTCACGCAGGGTATTGTGCCTGAGTCAAGAAAAGAAGCTGAGAAACTAAAGAGAAAAGCAGCACGATATGTGGTGCAAGAAACTATGCTCTGGCGCAGGGGCCATGAGGGTAACTTGCTGCGATGTCTAGACAGCAAAGAGGCGCAAGAAGTGATGGACCTCTCTCATCAATTGGAACACCAGGGAGGTGCGAAGTTATGCAGACAGCTCCTTTCGATCGGCTACTTTTGGCCCACCATGGAAGCAGACTGTCGCGCTAAAGTAAGACGGTGCCAGGAGTGCCAATTCAAAGGGAATTTAGTACACACTCCTGCTGTGGATTTACATGCGTTGGGAACACCGTGGCCGTTCCATACATGGGCTTTGGATTTTGTTGGTCCCATTCGACCAACCTCGCACGGGAATCATTTCATTCTCACCGCGACCGAGTTGTTCACCAAGTGGGTAGAAGCGATACCACTAAAGACAGCAAACGCGCTAGCCGTGGTCCATTTCATTCAAGAAAGCATCATATGCAGGTTCGGAATTCCAAACACCATCCTCTCGGATAATGGCACTCCCTTCGTTAATCGCCAGGTAGCTGTGAAACTAGCAGAGTACAACATAAGGCAGATATGCTCCACCCCCTACTACCCGAAGGGAAATGGGCAAGCAGAAGCAACCAACAAGACATTATTGATGATCTTGAGCAAGATGGTGGCAGATGACCACAAGAAGTGGGCTGATTCGTTGAACATAGCCTTGTGGGCCTATCGGACTTCTCCAAGGACGCCCATAGGAGTCTCACCATTCCTCTTATCTTATGGGGCTGAAGCTGTAGTACCCGCAGAGGTGAAAGTCAACTCCGCGAGACTGGCTTTTCATGCATTATACGACAATCAACGCGACCATGATCTAGTCCTGTTAGAGGAGAAACGGGAGCAAGCCAAAAGAACTAACAAACGATTCCAAGAAAGGGTTGCCCGTGCGTACAACAAAACAGTCCAACGTCGAGATTTCGCAGTTGGAGATTTGGTCTTGCGCGCGTCGGACCACTGAATGCGAGAAGCAGCTCATCCAAAATTCGCAGCCAACTGGGAAGGACCCTTTGAAGTTACAGAAGTCGTTGATAGTGGCTACTGCAATATACAAAGGCTATATGGGACGGCCTCAACCCCAAGCTCAGTCAACATGCGCTGGATTAAGAAGTAATTACCCTTAACTCCTCTCATTATATGCGTTAGATTACAACGTCTGCTTTATGCCTTGTATTGCTATAACCCGTGCATCTTCTCTCCCATATGAGGGAATTGTAATCTCATCTCTCCCATATGAGAGCATTTTTATAATAAAAAGACTTCTCCCAAATGGGAAGAACTTTATAATTTCAGCTCTTTATTACTTTGTTTATTTCATTATTTCTCAGTAGCGAAAGCCTATCCTCTGTGATAACAGCCTATGCGAATACGATCTTAAGTGATCTTTTAAGCCTATTTGCCATGATAGCAGCCTATGCGAATACGATCTTAAATTATCTCTAAGCCTATCCGCCGCGATAGCAGCACCATGCGAATATGATCTTAAGTGATCTTTTAAGCCTATCTGCCATGATAGCAGCCTATGCGAATATGATCTTAAGTGATCTTTTAAGCCTATCTGCCATGATAGCAGCCTATGCAAATATGATCTTAAGTGATCTTTTAAGCCTATCTGCCACGATAGCAGCCTATGCGAATATGATCTTAAGTGATCTTTTAAGCCTATCTGCCACGATAGCAGCCTATGCGAATACGATCTTAAGTGATCTTTCAAAGCCTATCTGCAACGAGAGCAGCCCATGCGAGTATGATCTTAAGTGATCTTCTAAGCCTATCCGCCGTGATAGCAGAACTATGCAAATATGATCTTAAGTGATCTTCTAAGCCTATCTGCAAAGATAGCAGCCGCACTAGAATCACATCTTAAGCAATTCTCAGGCCTATCTGCCAAAATAGCAAAACTATGCGAGTGCGGTCTCAAATGATTTGAAATAAAATTGCGAATCTATATGATGGATAGCGAATCATTGCAACAATGCAAAGTGTGAATACAAAACTACAAAAGGCGAAATTTGCCAACGCGTATGCGAAATTGTAATTTGTTGTAACAAGACAGCAAATCATACAAAGCGATTTATCATTATGAGTCAAAAATGACTTACAATTTATCTGTCTAGATAATAGCTTACAAGCGAAAAGCTCAGATCAAGCTAGCTACGCAGCCAACATGGCTTACAATGCATCTAAATAGTAGCCTACAAGCGGAAGTTACACATCGGGGGAATCCTCGCTAAAAGAGGGTCGACCTACTGGTTCTAACAAAAACCATGCGATGCAATGGTATGCGACCAAAGATCTGTAGCAAGTAGGCTGTTCTTATACAATGGACAGCCCGCCATGTCTAAAAGACCTATGCGACGCTATGTCCAAGATCTCAGGATCTGACAAGGCCTATGTCTGATCAAGATATGTGCCCGAGGAACCACCTGTTCCGGTGTATGCGGCTGTGCAAGACAGGGAAGCAGTCATTCCTAGGGCAAGAGGCTCCTTGTCCACGGAGACGAGCACATTAGCTCGCCACCCCGAGTTCAAGAACGTGGAGGCAAGAAATTCTCCTCCGGGAAAGCTAGAGGAGAAATCCGCCGTTCATTACGAATTGGTAGCAAGGTCACTACGGCGCTGCACCTCGCCGGCAGGCGGCCGGAAACATGACCTGCAAGCATAATAGACGAAGAAAATTCTTCGAGCAAGCATGAGGTATTATCTGCATCTTCTTTATGATAGTTATAAAGATCAATAAGCCTTATAAAGCAGATCTTGGAAGCTATTTCTATGGCACAAAGCACAAACTCAGGTTTCACAACTCGAAACTGCCATGAATCAACGAAAAATAAGCGTTGATGCCAGCAGTCGTTGGGACTCACGGCAAGCCACATTGTGGGATGAAGAACCCAAGCAGCAAAAGGCAGGGTTTATATAGACCCTGTTGAGACTCTTCAGTTGCTTAGATGAGTCAGCAAAACTTGGAAAAGGGGTAAGAATCAATCACTTACGCCTTGGAAAGAGGTAACAATCAATGCCCTACTAAAGGCTACGACGATTCGGTTGCGTATCCTAATTAATGACGGATAGTCATGATACGGATGGACTTCCCAAGGAAAGCGTGCTTATCTAATGAGCAATTAGCGCGAGAATCAAGGCGGAAAATCAATAGCTGACGTCATAAATTGATATGCACAGAGATATTTGAGCAAATCCCGGGAAGGGTAAAACAGGCATTCAAATTCTTTTCGAAAAAAAAGGGGGAGAAACCCTAGCAGCATTACAGTAACAACATTTTTGCATTACAGTAATAGCATCTTTTTGTTCAAATACAAATTTGTTATTTTTCAAAACAAGCCTTTGACCAGGGAGTCATCAGGAGTAAACTGAGCAGACAAGTTTGCCACTTGTTCCACTTCTTGCTTCAATCGCTCATAGTTGGCGTTCATTTCATGGAAGAGCTTTACAGCCTCTTCAGCCTTCTGCTTTTTCTGCTCCACCTTCTGTTCCTCAGCTGCGAGGTTATGGTAGCCACGGTTCAAATTCACGGCCGCGCGAATCTGGGTGACTCTTTTGGTAAGATAACCGAAACCAGCTTGCCTTGAACTTTGTTGCGAAGGATTTGGCACATGCCGAAAAGCAGCTCCGCGCTCTGAGGAGAGATGGTCGCAGGTGTGGCCGCAGATAGATGCTTCAAAATCCAGATGGCCTCGGTCAAAAACAGTCTTCTGTCGAAGGGCCCTATCTCCAGTGACCTCACAAATTATTGAGGGTAGGAGAGACGCATTCGAACCAGCCAGTCAACGTCAGCTTGCTTCAATCCTAAGCAATCTTAAAACAAGTTAGTTATCAAACTTGTGAATGAAGAATGCGAGGTGCGAATAACAATCACAGCATACCAGTCCCTTCAAGGATTTCACGCAAAGATGGAATGCGCACTGCTGGGGCAGCTGAAGATTGTCTCTGCTCCATTACCCTCCCGTCATCTGCGAGCTCTAACTCCTCATAGTTGGTAGGGAGAGCATAAGCCGCACCAGGCGCGATTGCAGCCCCGACCTGCGAACTCCAAAAGTTCCACGCAGGAAGAGTCACTGCAGGCTCAGTCATCGCCGGAGGCATAGCAGCGGTAGAGGTTGCAGCTTGATCAAGGATGCCTTCAGGTGCGATAGCATCAGCAGCATTTGTTTCCTCCACAGTAGCATGGGCATCTTCCTCCATCAACACGGTGTTAGCTTCGGCATCGTCCGAAACATCGATGATGTCCTCGAAGGGCTCTCCCGCATACTCAGCAGCTGCGACGGGCTTCTCAGTGTGGGAACTGGGCACCGGGACATAAGAGTCAGAAGGTTGACTCCTTTGTTCCAACATAGCTTCATCATCGTTGCCTGCGATACAAGATACGATGATGTGAGGTAACTTGTATTGCATCATATTTTAGTATCGTATCAATAAAGCCAAGAGTTGGCACCTCCACGCGAGGGTGGGATTGCAGCATCTGCGTCGTAGGCTAAAGACGCGGAACCATGTCCTATTAATGTATCTTCATTAAGCATGTCTTTAAGAGGAGCATGACCTGGGGTGCGAAGAAACCAGTCATGATCATGTTTGGGTTACTAAGCCTAGTTCACAAGTGTTGTTCAAGCGATTATCTGAAGGTTCACCGCACTAGCTTACTAGCCATGTCAAATCGCCGATTATACCCTTACATACGTGGTTACCACCTTTTGATTTACCATAAGCAGAAGAAGAACAAAGTTCTTTTCCTTAGGATCATTTCAAATAGAGATAGAGAACGAAGGAACTAGAAGCGGCGAATGTCAGCTTTCGACAAACCATGCTTTAATGCACCAACAATCACATCTCGGTAAGTTACTGCGAGATTAAAAATCTCACCTTCGTTACCACCTGTGATTTCTTCGAAGTCCGCTTGGACTTGCTCTAGAGCTGCCGCATCTTCTTCTGGAGCCGCATCCTCCTCGTCAATTTCAGGGGCTTCCTCTTCTGGAACCGCACTTCCCTCATGGGTTGGACGCACTAAGTCGTCGACGTTTTGCTCTTCTAGGCTCCTTTGATTTACGCGCTCAAGCTCCTCTTCTTCTCGCTTTCTTCTTCTTTCAGCAGCCTCCGCAGCTGTTCTCCTGGATTCGGCAAGGATTTCCTCGCTTATGGTTTCGTCGGGAACACCAGAATAGGAACCCCTCTTCTGCCTCTTGGCCAAAAGGCCACTGATGGTCTCATCATCATCATCATCTGCAAAGGAACAATTTGTTCAATTAAGATTGCGAAAAGTTAAGATAATGATAAGAGAAGTACGATTGAGATACCTCCTGACGCTTCCTCTTGTATCTCATCTCTCTCCCTGTCTCCGAAATCTTCGATTCTTTCCTCTTCTTCATGCCCTCTCGCCTCCTCTCTCTCCTCCTCCTCTTCCTCCTGGTCAAACGGAACAAAGGTCTCCACTGCGAGCTCTTTCTGCGCTTTACCTGGCATGCGACCTTTACCTTTATCCTTGGAAGTAAGGGATCTCGCAGGAGGAGAAGTTGGAGCGCTCCTAGGGGAAGATATTGTAATTCCTCTTCGTCTGGGCCTCTTCGCTCTTGGGGCAGCAGCAGCTGGGGGAGACGGATCGTTCCTGGGTGGAGACAAGGTTGGAGTGTTCTCTATCAGCGAATCAGCGAAAGCATCCATGATCTCGCGAATCTTGGTCTCAACTGCGGGATCCATTTTCAATGCTAGCCTAACGGGTTCTACCCGTCTTCTTGCAGTAACAATGGTGGTGACCAGCGATTTGGAACGTTCACCAGATGCGAACCTCCTCACATAGCACTGCGGCAGAAAATGAAGCATCAAGTTTCAATGAATTGGAATAAGGAAACTTAGCACATGCAGGAGAGATTGTTTACCTTGGCGAAAGTTTCGCTGTATCTGATAACATGCGAATCACCTCTCTTAACTGCGGCTATCTTCTCGTCAAGAATGGTAGAGGGGCACAGGTGATTCTCGCAATCCAGCAATGAATAGCAGCCGTATTCAGACTCGTCCAAGCTACAATTAGGACGAAAAGGGAAGGAATTCCTTTTGATCACAGGAGCTCTGTTTGGCCGAGGGGACGACTGCGTCTCAAACCTGGTCTGCTGCGTATTCCAATAAGCGATCCAGTTTCTGGAGTAGCCACCTTCGCGGTTACCTGGGGGTTGCTCGAAGGGAAGATTGCTCCTTAAGATTGTTTTGCACTCCCCAGACAGTAGTCGCTTGTAGCAGCCTCTTCTGATGGACTGCATCCAGATTGATGGTGCCACCGCATCAAAGCCAAATTGAGGAGAAACGCGAGTGGGGTCAACATCCACTGTGATCCTCTCGTATCTGGGGGAGAGCTCACGCACATACTCCGCAAGAGCAGGAAGAGAGCCCCTTAGAAACCAGCAGAAGAATTCACGATAGCGTTCGTGGAAATGCTCCCCACCCTCGAAAAGAAGCTCTTCTGAGAAAGCAACAGCCTTGGAGGGATACAGTTTTGGGAACCATCGCACATTCTCAATGCGCGTGGCGTAGGGTCTCGCTATGAACTCCTCCCGATTGTCGCATACCAAGCTCCAAACGCAATTGGGAAAGTTAGTTCCAAACCACCTCGCAGCCCTGCCGCAATTACGCTCCTCCTCCGCACCTAGGGGACACCATTTGCTGGGCCTAGAAGGATTGGGGGCATAAGAAGGCCACCGCTCGAAGAACCACATAGTCAGGAAGGCAATATTGACATAGGTCAGCACGTCAAGGCGACCGCGCGATTCCTTCATTGCTACAACTAGCTGATCCAACCTATGGTACAGCGTGCCCAAGACCAGGGGCCCAAGTGCGACTTTCTGACCAAGGGCCAGTTTCACAGCAAGAGGAAGGACATGATAGAAGACCCCATCATGTGGATGTCCATCGATCAGATACCTCGACAGCCAGGCGCAGAGAAAAGCGCATAGGGTCAAGTGATAACCCTTGCCATCTACATAGTTTTTAGCCTTCAGGTTTTGACTCAAAAGCTTCTTGGTGATACTGCTGTTCGCATAATCGCGAAAGAAATATTGCACCCACTTGTTCCAAGTGTTCTTTGCAGAGGTGTCAACCAACTGCCAGTCAGGAAGAAGCTTTGTAGGAGTCCACCGGGTGGAAATTTTCTTCACCTCCGACAAGCATTCCTCCATCTGCTTGTACAAGGCAATTTCTGCATCAGTCCTCAAGGGACTCAAAGGATCCACCTCGCCCACAGGGGACAGATCGTACAGCATGTGCACATCTTCCAGAGTGGGGGCAGCCTCGAACTCAGCAAAGTCAAATGTGTGAGTCGTAGGCGAGTAACGTGAAAGAAGGTTTAGAAGCATGGACTGGTCCAGCTTCACGACAGCACCCTTCATAGCTCTGACTGCGAAATAAATGCCAGCATCGTTTAAAGTAATGGCATGATTGGTCAGTACATGGTCAATCCACTCATCCATGAAGTCCAATTTCTGAACAAACTCTTGAGTGGAAATCGCAGTGTACGGGAAAAACCCATTTTCGACCCCCAATCGAACCACGTCCTTGGAATCAATCCATTCGAGCATGGCCGCATTAACTGGAGGGGTCAGTGTTTGCAATTCCTCAGAAGGGACTGGAATCGGCGGGTTCTTCACCTTAACCCTAGCATGGTAAAAGTCTTTGCCACCCAGATAGGGGGCTTTTCGCCATAAGGCCTGGGGGAGATCAGGAATTTCTTCGACCTCCTTAACAGGTTTGGTTCCTTTTGTCTTTGCCATTACTGCGGAAAAGCAAGAAAAAATGGGGGAGAAATACACATACTTTAGTTTGAATTTCAAGTTCAGTTCAAGGCATACGAGGATTTATTGGAAGAAAGATGAACAGTCCAGTGTCAATTGTGGAGTTTTAAGTTCAGAATCGTTTGCATTATTGGGAATTTCAGAAACCCTACATTCAGATTCTTGCAATTTGGGGATTAATCAAAGCTGGATTCAAAGAGCGAATACTCCTTCATACATTTTCAGTGGATAATATGTTTTGGAGAATCGTGGGTTTGCAGATCCAACGCAGTTCAAAGCATACATTGGTATATTAAGCAAAATTGAACAAGGCCAACCTTGTTTTGGTAAAGCTTGCTTGGATGTGCACAGTTGAAGAAGACGATTGACAAGAGAGAACTGGTGATTGATTATCTGAATCTGCTCTTGAAGGCTTCCGGGGGTCATTCACTTTAAAGAGAAAGAAGTGATGCTTTGCAGCAATGGAGAGTACAGAGTATTTATCCAAAAACAATGAAGGGTTGCGTCCTTTCAGTAGTCGAATCGCAACCGTCACCGTCGAATCGCGCAATCACAGGGCAAGCTCACGTCACGCCTAAAACCCTAAAAGGCCAGACGGCACGCTCTAGGGGTTTAGGTCATAATGGCACGCATTGGGGCTGAACTTGTGTATATTTGAATTGGTGCGTGGCGGCGACGCGTACGTTGGTTCCTGCGCATGGAAGTCTATCCGGCTATGAGTCTTCACGCGCAGAAAGGGGGCTAATGTAGATAGTGCTTTATGGACAAGAAGATCTTAACCACATGGCAATCATCTAGCACACCATATTGTGCTCCACACACACTGGATCACCAGCCGCGCTGATCCACGTGGGGGCTGCGAGACAGGGCCCTCGCACACCATCGCACGGGACTTGTAGGGACTTAGTGGTCTGGAGGCTAGAGTAAGTCCTGTCGCGTGCGAGCCAAGCTCGCGCGCGACCTTTAGTAACTGCTTTTGAGAGATTTATGGCACAAGCTCCATAAACCCGGTCAATCCGTTCAAAACCCGGTCAATCCCATAACGGTTCCGGTATACGCGGATAACGTGCTGTAACGGTCCCTATATACACGGACGAACGTGCCGTTGTGGTTAAGCTAATTAAGCCGCCATTGATGGGCGCATTAACCACACTATAACGGTCACATTCTCTGTTATATATGGATCGTTAACCCTTCCATACGGGGGACGAACGATTCGAGACACGCGAAAGCTCTGCCAGAATCCAGTCTTTCTCTCTCTCTCAGTACTAATGCCTTACTCTCTCCCTACACACAACCCAACATTTCCTGTGCTATTTTCTATTCTCTGCCCTTGGTGTACACAGAGTTCTCCCTGCCGAATTCTCTTGTACACAATGATGTGGCTCAACCAGAAGAAGAACAAGTTGATGATGACGAGGGTGATAGTCAGGAAGAAGATGCAGAGCAGCAAGGAGATGAAGACCCTAACCCTTAACTCTTGCATACTCTTTCTTCTCCTTTTCAAGGCCTTGAAATTCGCTTCAAAGTCTTGAAAATTCTGTCTTATCAAACAGTCTTTTAAAAATCTTTCCAAATACTTTGATCCAACATTTTATTTTCTCATTCTTTTTTTGACGAAATTCAAAAAGGGGGAGACATTTAGGATATTTTATGTTTACTTGTGTGTTTAGAGACCTGGTTTTGGTCAGTAGGATTATCTAAAACTTTGCTGCTGTTATTTGCTGTTTTCAGTTAGTTTAATAAGTTGGATTATCTTTTTTGGACATTATATGTTATGATTTAATCTGCTATGTGCTAATGCATATTTGTTGCAGAATCACAGTATCGAACAGATTGACAGATTGTGGTTTTGTCTTTCATCAAGGGGGAGATTGTAAGTTCAATGCAGGTTCAAGACTTGAAATAGCTTGTCTATTTCAAGGCCTTGAAACAGCTTTCAAAGGCTTGAAACTGACTGAGCTTCATATGCATGAACTTAGGGGGAGTTTCTATACTTGATTCAACTCCTAAACCCAGTGCATGATTAGTTGATATTTGATGATGAAAGACAAATTATTTTTACACAATTTGTAGTATATAACATCATCTGTTTGATTGAGTTTTGCAAGGATATTGTGTTTCCTTATTTTATGGGAATCTGTTTCCTAACTTATGTTTTGCAGAAATGGAAACTCCTTGATGAATTGATTATGTGATCAATCTGATGTGTTTAAAAGCTTCCCAACATATTTACAAAAAGATCAAATCAGTATCCTGGAAGATACTGAGCTACTAACCGTTGGAAGAAGCTGTTAGAAGAGTCAAGATCTGAAGCTAATTTTCAGGAAAGTTTGATGACAAGATTCTGAAGATCTTCAATTCAAACTGAATGTTTAAAATGAGAATTGCTGAAGGAATTTGAAGACACAACAACACAGAGCAATTCACAGAGACACCCAAAAACATCCAAGGATTGACAACCAACAAAGAAGCAGATTCATCTCTCTCAATCGAAGCATCAGAAGAACACTTCATACTCACTGCAGTTTCATTTCATGTGTTCTTCTTTTCTGAACTTCATTTGTATATCATTTTTATAATACTTCTAGTTCTCATTATCAAGGATTGTTCAACGTGAACAATAGAGAATTCTTAGTTAATAAGATAGCTAGAGCAGGTACTAGATAGGTTAGTGAGAACCACAAGCTGTAACAGAGTATGGCATCTCTCTGTGTTTGAGATGTCGGGCTTAGCTGTGGATTAATAATAATTGTGTTGAAAGTCCTGCAGGGAGAAGATCCTGAGGTAGAGACGTAGGTCCAAGTGGAATGAACTCTATATATCTTGTGTCTCTTGCATTTACTTTTCAGTTTCATACTTAGAACTTTTGCAGCATTTAAACAGTTTCATTTCAAGGGTTTGAAACTCATTTCAAGGCCTTGATATAGACTTATTCTTTGTATACTCTAACTGTTTTTTTTCCAAGGGCTTGAAACTCATTCCAATGCCCTGAATCTCCTAACAAATCTTTTGAAAACACTATTCTTGCAAGTTTGGCAAAGTTTGCATACTCTATTCAACACCCCCCTTCTAGAGTATTGATCCTGCATTTCTACCTACTGTACACCCCTTGAAACTCCATTGTCACACAAGTAGAAAAGAAGGCTACAAATCACGCATATAATCACTTAGAATAAAATCATACCAAACATAGCACATAATCACTTAGCTCAACGACACCAATCTTATTAATGCAAAAAAGTAACTTTTCTCACATATTCATATGCTTGTATAGCCTTAAACATGTTCCTAGATGCATATGAGATGTAAAATTCAGCACATAAGAGCACCATGACATATAATGAAATAAAAATAACTTACATAAACTAGCATTGAGAAACTTGACAACTTCTAGATTATGCCCGTAAAAAAAATGTGGCTACCATTAGCTCAAAAATTCATAAGTAGATCAAAATAATTATTCGAGCTGTTTATGCGTAAAACAGAGGCTGAAAAGCGGTATTGAGAGTATTCATAAAATATTTATAAATATTACAATAATTATGAAATTTTAAAATAAAGTAGATAAAACCCTGGAAACAACATAACCAAATTTGGTAACCATTGGAGTAGAATAAGTACATGAATGTATGAAAACCTCAATGGTCTGGGGTTGAGCAGAGTATTAAAACAGAACCGATTTTTTGCCGATTAAAAATTAAATACAAGTCCAATGTCTCTGAAAGTTTTACTGCAAAAATATCACATTAAATTACACAAATTGCAAATTTTTCATAATTTTTGAAAATTTTAAGTAATTTTCTCCATTTGTGAAAATCAGCTCAAAACATGAGTTTTATGGTTCTCTATAATTCAAAACTTGTTACATGCAAGAAATTATGTACCAGTATCTGAAATTGAACTAATACAAGGTCTAAATCATATGCATATAACTACCCACAGTATTTAATTTCATGAATCTAAGGGTTTTACCCAACATACTCATTTTTGCACATGCATTTTGAAGATCATGAAGATGATGATGAATCAAGAACATTCAACCATAAACCATCATGCCATCATACAAAATAAGATGGTCAACGCTAAAAAAAATTCTTCAATATGATGATACACTAACATGCAACTCAAGATTTGCCATGGAATCGCAAGAATGAGGAGTGAGTGACCAAAATCACGATATAGATCCAAAGATGAAGAATTTACTCCTCATTTTCATGATGTTCTTGATGTGGGTTTGAAAAAGTGATGAATAATAGCTCATAGAGGCTTCAATCTTGAAGAAAATGCTCAAAAGTTGCTCCCCAATTGATATACTAACACCCAAGATGGGTTTACTACACTTAAAACCTCAAAAACTTGATTTTAGACCATGTTTGTCGAGGGTCATGAACAAAACCGGGAATGAAGCTAAGGGGAGATAAATGAGAGCTTTGGAACTTCATAGAGAGAGAAAATGAGTAGAAAAAATGATGGAGAGATGCATCTTGTGCCTTATATACACCACAAAAATTGAGTGTGGTGGTCACAGCAAAATAAGTGAGAACAAGTTAGTTTTAAATCATGTAATGAACACTATCAATTTCATATGGATGCATGTACTTGGTGTAACCAAAATATTAAACTAAAATCTAATACTATATTTTATTTCTCATACAAGTATTGCACAAAAGACCTCAAACTTTATCTAAAAGACATTATAGTTTAAATGAAACAAACGTCAACTTGACTTCTACTATAACTTATATAACTTTTCTTAACAAAAGTCTAGCATGCTTAACACAATATTTACCTTAACACACTCAATTAAGTAATACTAAAATCACTTAAAAGATAAACATGTAACATAAATATCAGGGTTACTACATTCTACCCACCTTATAAAAAGTTCGTCCTCGAATTCAATTAACGCATATCTAACATGAACGAAATCACATAAGATTCTAACTAATATGACATCAATGAACAACTTATATTTTTGTTCATCCTACCCTTTTACTCGGGATAGCAAATGCATCAAGCTTGTCACGCTTACAAGCGGGAACAATACGCAGCGTCGTCACAGTTTGTACGCTCCAGCAAGATCGTAATTGTTTTAGAGGTCATGTCTTTCACACTTACGAGAGGGAACAATACATCGTGTCGTCACACTATGTACCGCTCCGGCAAGCTCGTAACTGTGTCAGAAGTCCCCGTTGAGTCGTACAACATAGTGGGAACAACTTATAGCATCGTAATGATGTAGCTGCTCGTCCAACTTGCACATTAGCGGCCCAAACATTTGACATTCGCACCTCGGTTGAACTTTTGACATGCTCATATTATGATTAATTTGCTTAATAACATTCATGTTACATGGACATAACTTATCAAACACCGAAGCAAACATGGCATGCATGACTCCCACATAATACTTCACATATTTTCTCAATTAGTAAAAATAAAAAATACTTCATGCACATAACCGAGACATAACATAACGTGTAATGACATAACATAGCAAATCGTTTTTTTGTATAACTTTATTTGGACATGAAAATCACACTTGTCGCATATGCACACTCCAATTAAAACAACCAATAACAAAGTTGAAAGCATGTTATAATTTTCTAATCTTTCATATATATTTTTATATACATCATGCATAATCAAGAAACATAGCATACTTAGTGTCAATAAACCTCACATAACATGCACATACATTTACACATATAACACACTGCATACATGAAATTATATCGTTACAGTAAACAGATCACATAAACATACTTATCATACCGACACATAAAAGCACCCCACATACTTAGTATCATCACATTTTCATGGAAATGTCATAAAATGTAATTTTAGTATCACACTTGGTCCGTGACCACATAACATGAACATGTCTCTACACTTCCATATCTTACATGTCATAATTCATAGACCATAAATCACAAATTTATCAGTCATTTATCATTCACATAATATGCTTAGACAAAAACCAAAAACAAATCAAAATATGATACTATACTTAATTCATGAGCTCTTATCATAAACTTGCTTCTATCTTGTTCTCATGGAGCATACACCAAGCTTAATCATGGTCTCGTAACTCAACATGTCATTTTTCTTATCTCATGCATGACTAATGAAAGCTAAAATATAATTTTAAGTCACTCACACATAATTCATACGTATGTATTATAGAGAATCATTTTAACTTCAACCACGATCGTGCATAACAACTTACACATAATTCAAAAAAGCATTTAAAGAAGCACTTAGGTACGTAAGTCAAATAAAAATCCATATATCATGGGATGTAACTTATAACCTTAGGCCTTATAAATACTAGCGTCATACGAACATAGCATAGAATCATACACATAACATACGTACACATAAAAATTTCACATAAAGAAGCACATAATGGGTTCCTAGGTTTACTAATGTTAGGTATCTATAACATAATGCTCTGATACCACAAAATGTCACATCCCCATCCCGCCGACCCCGACTAGCGATTAATAAAACCTTGCGTTAACGGAAGGAGGGCGCGACATGCCGGTGCAGCCTTGACTCATTGAGAGGCTAAACAAGTAATTTATAAAATTCGTGATCAAAAGATTGTATTTAAAAAAATTGCGGAAGCGTAAATAATAAATTTACTTGGGGTCGTCTTGATAAAAAAAATTGAATTTTAAGGAAAAGAAAGTTGGAACATAAAAATTCAATGTCGTTTAGCCATCTCGACTCATAACGTAAGCAGAGCATATCACGGGAAACGTTTTAGGTATCATATAAGGGCTGATACAAAGTCTTATATACATAATTATACAATCTTACATTCTTAAAATAATTACGAACATGCATTCCATGTCGTTTAGCTTATACGCAACATATGAGCACACAAACGTCACCAAGCACGTTGTCACATATCAAACTAACACCTTGATACTTCTTGCCTTTTATGTGTCCTTAAAACATGAAAAAAGGTAACGTGAAAGGGTGAGCGCAACTAGCTCAGTGAGTTACATCTACGCCCCTCCGTAGGTTTGGAAAACAAGAAAGGACTACTGTTCTCATGAACCGTCATGAACATAAGCCATAGTCGTACATATATAAACTTGTGGAGCTTGAAAGAGCATGAAATTCATAAAACATAACTTGTACATGAAGAAAGCGTAACGTAAAGCATAACTTGTATCGTGTGAAACCGTATTTTTCCAAGTAGGAACCTTTCATTGTCTCACGTAGAGACCTTATTAAACTTGAACATACTTTCTTAGTTTCTTATCTTAAGGCCCGTGTAACCTTTGTGACTTAACATAACATAACGTCGGGACATGTCCATCGCGACGGCTCGTGAGGCGACGTGTTGCCTGCTTATATTGCCCCGAAAAAAGGGTCGTAGCCTGCCTATACCCGACAGAGGGTTTCACTCCGGTACCATGGCCTTTCTGAAACGTGTTTTATCTTATGAATCATCCTTCATTTTTCTTAGCATCCATGGGGCATAAATTAATTACTTCATTCAAAAGCATACATACATACATAATGGGGAAACATGAACATACATAAGCTTGTAAGAAAGTTGAGGTTTGGTACAAACTTCGGGAGGTAGGGTAACTCACCTTGTGAGCTTAATCCGTTTACTTAATATTTCTTCATTCCAAAATCAATCATCTTTAGGCACATGATTATCAACTCCAATGTCACGTAAGTAGCAAAGAAGGCTACAAATCACACATATAATCACTTAGCATAAAATCATACAAAATATAGCACATAATCACTTAGCTCAACGACACCAATCTTATTAATGAAAAAAAAAATAACTTTTCACACATATTCAAATGCTTGTATAGCCTTACACATGTTCCTAGATACATATGAGATGTAAAATGCAGCACATAAGAGCACCATAACATATAATGAACTAAAATTAACTTACATAAACTGGCATTGAGAAACTTGACAACTTCTAGATTATGCTCATAAACAAAATGTCGCTACCATTAGTTCAAAAATTCATAAGTAGATCAAAATAATTATTCGAGACCTAAATTTTGACATAAAATAGATAAAGAGTTTACTGGTAACAAATAAAAATATCAAAAATTGTGAAAACTCTTAAGTATTTTTAAACATTAACTTTCAGAGCTGGTTTGGTGTAAAACATATGCTGAAAAGCGGTCTTGGGAGTAAATTTATAAAATATTCATAGAAAATTCAACAATTATGAAATTTTAAGTGGAAGTAGATAACACCCATGGAAACAACATATCTAAATTTGGTAACCATTGGACTAGAATAAGTACATAAAATGTATGAAAAATATCACTGGTATGGGATAAGCAGAGTATTAAAACAGAACTGGGTTTTGGCCGATTAAAAATTAAATACAAGTCCAATGTTTCTGAAATTTTTACTGTAGAAATATCACATGAAATTTCACAAACTTTAAATTTTTCATAATTTTCTGAAATTTGTAAGTAATATTCTCCATTTTGTGAAAACCAGCTCAAAATATGAGTTTTATGGTTCTCTATAATTCAAAACTTGTTGCATGCCAGAAATTATCTACCAAGATCTGAAATTGAACTAATAAAAGGTCTAAATCATATGCATATCACTACCCACAACATTTAATTTCATGAATTAGGGATTTTTACCCAACATACTCATTTTTACACATGCATGTATGAAGATCATGAAGATGAATCAAGAAAATACAACCATAAACCACCATGCCATCATACAAAATAAGATGGTTAATGCTTAAATTTTGTCTTAAATATTATGATACACTAACATGCAACTAAAGATTTGCCATAGAATCACAAGAATGAGGAGTGAATGACCAAAATCATGATGTAGATCCAAAGATGAAGAACTTAGTCCTCATTTTCTTGATGTTCTTGATGTGGGTTTGAAGAAGTGAAGAATAATAGCTCATAGAGGTTTCAATCTTGTAGGAAATGCTCAAAACTCGCTCCCCAATTGATATACTAACACCCAAGATGGGTTTCCAACACTTAAAACCTCAAAACTTAATTTTTAGACCATGTTTGTGGAGGGTCATGAACAAAAACGAGAATGAAGCTAAGGGGAGATAAATGAGAGCTTTGGAAATTCGTAGAGAGAGAAAAATGAGTAGAAAATATGATGGAGAGATACATCTTGTGCCTTATATACACCCACAAAAATTGAGTGTGGTGGTCACACCAAAATAAGTGAGAACAAGTAAGTTTTAAATCATGTAATGCACACTATCAATTTCATATGGATGCATGTACTTGGTGTAACCAAAACATTCAACTAAAATCTAATACAAAATTTTATTTCTCATAAAAATATTGCACAAAAGACCTTTAACTTTATCTAAAAGACATTATAGTTTAAATGAAACAAACGTCAACTTGACTTCTACTATAATTTCTATAACTTTTCTTAACAAATTCTAGCATGCTTAACACAATATTTACCTTAACACACTCAATTAAGTAATACTAACATCACTTAAAAGATAAACATGCAACATACATATCAGGGTTACTACAATTTAGCTATCCAAATCACCGGGTCATAGTGACCTAGTGGATTGTACAAAAAATCAAATTGATGGGGAATAGAAGAATCAGGGTGGTACTCCACCACTATTAGCTAAAAAATCGGAATTTTGGATTTCCAAATAATTTGGTGCAATGTCGCCTAGTTTCCGTACGTGAAAATATACTTAAATCATAGTTTTGAGATAAAATAGGAAAAAGTTATATTTCACAGGACAAGTGTATGTTTTTTCTTAATTCATTGAGAGGTGGCAGGTAGATTTACTTCGCCAAACATAGCGATTTTTTGCAAAATAGGAGGTATGATATGTAAATTCCTAATTTGATGAAGCTTAAAACTTCTCAAACTTATCTAAGTTTTTTCATAAAAATATTTATTTACCTATTCCATTGGAGATGTTGTAAAGATGAAAGATAAAAGTTATGGGTATGTGGTGATAAAAGTCATGTTGGGATAGGAGGTATGATATAATTAAACTGGGTTAAGGTACGGTGAGTATTTTTTGTTAAAAATGTTTGGTTAGAGCAGAATATGAGACATGATAATAGGTAGGGATATGAGACATGATAATTGCTGTGATATGTAATAACATATTTGGGAAATACATGATAAGATGCAGGATATGTGTACAAATGACCATATTACCATACTAACACGTTTAGTTTTTTGGACTAGTCGGATTAGATTGGACTAAACTGGATTAGATTGTTGAGATATGATAGAATTGGATTGGATTGGATCAGATTAGCTGAAACTATAATTAATAATTAGTTTGGTTTCCTGCAGTATTAATTCAACATTAATGTACAACTAATCCAATCCAGCTAATACCCTAATGTAAGCGGGGACTAATTTAGGGTATTAAACACCATATTTTCATTATTTAATACCGCTATTAAAATTAGTTTAGAACAACCCAACACAATATTAATTAATACTCGGGCTATTTTTTAGTCCAATTCCAGTTAATCATGCTAATCCTAAAACACCAAACTGTAGACAGGGGGAATATGAGATGGATAACTGTGTGTACCTGCAATAGAATTGAAAAACTACAAACGTTGCACAAATATTTAAATATGGGTTAGAATGATGCACGTAAGGGGTGAGAGCAAGCCAAGTATGTTACTCGAGAAAGAGACAGTAAAGCAACGAAGAGAGACAAAGATCTTAATATCTACGGAGATGATGACCCTCATGTATATACCAGTCTTAAGACAGCAGTTATGAGTAGTTATATAACCTCATGGAGTGGTTGTATAACTACCTCGCATAAGAAACCGTCGACTACATATATAGGCGAATCTTTTGCAGGTCTCTTGAATAACACACAAGTGCCGCATACGAGTATATACTTAGCTCGCACGTAACGAACCTTACTCTAGCCTCCAGACCACGCAAACCCTTAACTCATGAGCATGTATAAAATCATATGTGAATGGTGCCTTGTCTATCAACCATTGTGTAAACAGATGAGCGCGTGTGTGCCCGCACACACCCACATACATATATATAGTGTGTGTATGGAGTATCAATATAACTTACATGTGAGTGCCATGTGGTAAGCAATGGTACCACTAATTCATGGTATCTACATTAGTCTCATTTTACGCGTGAAGCTTATACGATAAGAGTGAGAGCAGAACCCTAATACATGCGTAAGTCTCACACAGTGTGATTGGCTACAAAACCCTATCCCCTATGCTCACTATGAGCTAGGACATGAAGATTTGTGTCAAGAACACGAGCAGGCTCTGAGTGACGTGTGCAAAACCCATTAAAACACATTTAGCGGTTATGTAGGAGTTATCAGTATGATGCTTGAATACTTGGAGATTTGAAAGGACACCGCCATTTTTTTCTCTGTGAAGAACTTCTCTGAGGAAATCTCTCTCTTTCTCTCTCTTCACTATTTCCAAAATTATCTGCAATGATCTTCTCCATTTAGTATTATATATGATTACTCTACTTTTCTGGATTCCTTCAAGCAATCCACAGTCGCGATTGTTATTACAATTACTTGAATCTTGATAAAGATCTGAGTTCCTTCTCTTTAAACCAAGTTCAGGATGAACTAGGTTTGTAGAATAGCCAACAAGTAAGCCCAGATCTACCAATTGATATCAAGATATCTCACTAATTATTTCAATATTTACACAATTTCAGATAGTTTTGCTTCACTATGTCAAGATCCAGAAAAGAACTTGAGGATCTTGAAGAATTTCCAAAAGAATCTATATATATAAGCGGATCAATGAGAGAGGGTTAACCTCCTTATGTCACATTGAATTTAAGAAGAATGTTAGTATGAAACGTGTCGTGTTATGTGGCACAATTGGCTGACAATTCAGATACTAATGACATATAAGAATTTAACACTCAATTGCATATTTTCAACTCAATTTAAATGACATGTAATACATAAAATATCACAATTTCATGAATCTTGTCAAATGTTCATGCATTGGTAATTGAACATTAATTTTTCAGTTCTCTATACATTTGCAATATTTTTTTTTTCAATTTTGAGTTCAATGAATCCCATATCAAAATAATATTCTTCCATTAAAAACACATTTCTTTAAGATATCAGCATTAGAAAACAGACGAATTTTTTTTAGCGACATCCGTTATTCTCATTTATTTATGTATTATTTTTTTGCATAATGATGCACGAGCGGATGAATCTGATGAAGAAGAACTATGAAACCCTACTAATTTGGCGCTTAAATATCATTATATGGAAGATAAGCGCAAGGGACAGAAGTAATTGCAACATTAGGGGTTGTCGCACTATTTTGGTATTATTTTTGGCTAAGAATGTCAGAATGACAATTGCGACCCCAATCTGGAAAGCTCTTCACGAGACGCACAAGGGCCAATCTTTGATTTCATTTTTTGTTTATCTATACATTTAATAAATTTTTATCTTTCATATCTCAATTCAATGAATCCCATGTCAAAATAATATTCTTACATACAAAAGAATATATTTTTTAAAGAAATAGATATAAGGAAACATACAATTTTTTTACAGCAACAACAATTTTTCTCATTCATTTATGTATCTCTTTTTTTTTCCATAAAAATTTACCCACTTTAAGACTAAAATATGTGCTAACTACACGCTTTAAAAAAGGATGTGCTAAATATGAGCAATTAGCTCTCAAAATAAAAAGAAAACGTGTAAAAATAAAACTATTCATTTCTTAACAATGTATATCTATATAAAAACAAATAGATGAGAAGGTTTAAACTCCTAATGCCACATTCGATTTAAGAAGAAATGTTAGTATGACACATGTTGTGTGGCACAATTGGCCAATTATATATTGCCAACTCAAATACTCACGACATGTAAGAATTGAACGCCTTTTTACATATTGCCAACTCAATTTCAATGCCATGTAATACATAAAATCACAATTTCATGAATTTTTCAAATCTCCAAGCATTGGTAATTGAGGAATTGATTTTTCATTTCTCTACACATTTGCAATAAATTTTTTATTTCCAACTTACAGTTCAATGAATCCCATATCGAAATAATATTCTTCCATAAAATCATTTTTTTTTGGAAAAATCAGCGTTAGAAAACAGACAAAAAAAAAATTAGGGCGACAACAACTTTATCATTTATTTATTGAAAGACAGTACGTAGGTATGTGATACAGGATCTATACTCTAGAAGGGGAGGGGGTGAATAGAGTATGACAAATTTTGCCAGAGTAGTTGTTTTAAAATAGGGTGTGAAGATCACGAAGTATTTCAAGGCCTTGAACTCAAATTCAAGCCATTGAAACCAAAACATATAGTGTGAAAGTTGCTGATCTTTTTCAAGGCCTTGAAATTCCTTTCAAGGTCTTGACTAAAAACCTGGTTTGAGGCAGTGAACATAGCAAATATATAACTAAAAAGTAAATGGAAGGAACACAATGATTTTATGGATTTCAGTCCTCAATGACCTACATCTCCGCCCGAGGGATCTAAATCCCTGCAGTATTTTAACAGACTTCTTATTAATCAAAATCTAAGCCCTATATCTCACGAACAGAGAATTCCCTTACTATGTTACAGCTCGTGGTTCTCTCTGACCTATCTAGTACATGCTCTATCTAACTGATTCAATAAGAATCTCTTGTTGATCCTCTTGAACAACACTACGAGATTAAATTACCAAGTAACAATACAAATGAAAGCACAGAAGGAAGAACGTTGTATATGCAACAAAGCTGTGAAGCTTGAAGTGTTATTTTGTAGATTGAGATGGATTGGATGTTTGATCTCCTTTAGTGTTGCTTGTAAATCCTGTGAGAGTGTTCCTGTCTCCGTATGCTCTGAATTTTTTTGTTTCTCAAACTCTATCTTTTCTAGAATTTTGAATTGCAGTATTTGTAGGAACTTCAAAACAGAATTTCCTCAAAATCCTCCAGAGATATTTGACTCTTAACAGCTCAATTCTGACGGCTAGCTGCTTGATTTCCTCACTGATTTTGATTTTATCTTCCATCTGTAGACTTAAGGAAGGTCTGGGCATCATTTCAGAACAGTAGGATCATTCTGCAACCTTTAAATGATAGGTACACAATCCAGTTAAATAAGAAAACTTGCTAAACCTGCATACACAAGGTTAGCTAGCAATTCCTGCAAAACAACTCAAGCTTATAATGTAATAACTGATCAGATTAGGTTTGCATTTCATCATACAACATGATGAGATCAAGTGCAAAACATTAAAAATTATTTGGAGTAGAAACTCCCCCTGAGATTATGCTCAGATATTTTCAAGGCTTTGAGATGGGTTTCAAGGCCTTGAAACTCATTGTGAGCAACCTGTGAACTTAAAATCTCCTCCTTGATGAAAGACAAAATCAATAACCCTGTGTAAACTGTATTTCTGCAAAATATAACCATTAGTAGTCCAGCGGCAACAGGTATATAAGATCAAAATCAAATATCAAAACCTAAACCATAGCCGAATCAAAAGAACAGACTAAGTTACCAATCCAAACACACAAAAGTACTAAGGAGTTCACAAACCAACTACTACACATCCAAACCAAATAAAAACTAAAGTATCCCCCCTAAATTTCTCCCCGTTTTTGACTTTCATCAATAAGGATGAGAAAATGTTTGATCAAATCGTTTTGAAAAAAAAGGAAATACTTAAAGAAATTTTTGAAAGAGGAAGGATGATGTCAAGGTTTTGAAAAGAGGTACAAAGATTTGAAAGAGGAAGACAGGCTAGAACCAAGGTTTTGGGTCTTCATCTCCCTTAGGCTCTGCAGCTTCACTTTGATCACTTTCTTCTTCCTTCTCTTTATCATCTTGCTGTTCTTCTTCCTGTGGTACTTCCTCACCAGTCTCATAGCAGCCACATTACCTTCAAACATTTCGGCTGAAGTCACAATTGTAGGAACATTTTCTTTCATTTTCTTCTGCTTCAGTTCTTTAAGAGGCATGTCAGAGTCCACATTATCTTCTTCTTGTTCCCCATCCCAGTAGCCTTTTCATCTGCATCTGCATCTCCAACAACCTGCTTTCCAGTACCCTTATCCCTAGCTTCATTCTCGGTACTATGTTCAACAAACAAATCAGCTGTAGAACCTGCCTTCTTTAATCCTTCTGGAACCTGTGAGACTTCTTCTTTCACATGGATCAAGTTGATACTTCTTAAGACACTCTCAAGCAAATACTTCATTTGTTTGAACTCAGTATCCAACTCATATTGACCATGCTTCAAATCATCCAACTCATTCTCAATGCACTCTAACCTTTGAAGAACTATGGATTGGTCATGAGATTGAGAGGGTAGGGTAGATGGAGAGGGTAGAGATTTAGGCTTAGGGAACTTCTTACCCTGCAACTCTTCTGTTGAAAAATTAGAATAGAGTTTCCATGCTCCTTCACTGGTTTTTACGATTCCAATCCTTTGAAAAGCATTTTCATCAAGCATTCGAAAACCAGTGGTGATTTTATCTTTCTTATCTACTGGGATTTCAAGGTGTTAAAAGAAAGTGTGAGGAGGTTAGTATAGGGTAGAGGATGTTTCCTTTGCTCAGTAAATGATTAAATCATGTGCTCCATCACAATGCTTGGAAAATCAATCTCATAACTATGCATAATCAGATGCATAAAATACAATACCCTTTTAGACAACAACTCTTTTGAATTCTCCTTAGGTACTAAACACCTTATCAGAATGGTGAACAAAATATTAGCTTCAACAGTCAACACAGAGTGAGTTATTTGTTTTGAGGTAGTAGCTACATTAGGTAAAAATAGTTCCTCTTTAGCCTACTTCAAAGCATCATTCTTACTAGGATGATTGTCTGTATTGTACCTCTTTGGACAACCTAAGACATTGGAAAACTTAGAATGATATAACTTCATGTAAATCCCAGCCACCTTAGAAGATATGGTTAAGGCTAAGGTTTTCTCTTGTTTCATGTTCAAATAGAAAAGTCTGGCAAGCCTAGGGTATGCAACTTCTGATGGATTAAGGATTCTACAAAGAGAACTCGTTTTCAATCTCATTATGCATTCCAATCATACCATTCAACATGCTAGTACTGATAAAGCAAAAGTATGCAATAGGAGCTAAAGCAAAACCATCTAACCAGTTTCCTCTTGCACAATGACTAATAAACCACTTGCTAGAGAGAGTCTTCTTACCAGAATGGAATTTCTTCTCAGTGTAGATCTGAATTTCCTTACCAGTGTCCTTCTATGATTCTTGAATCTCCTTTCCAGTGACCTTTTCCTTTCCTTTGTCTGTTTTCTGAAGCTTCTTCTTCACCTCTTTTAGGGCTACCGATTTGAATGTCCTTCTGTTTCTCAGAACCAATTGTTGGATCTACCTTTTTTCTTGCCTGAGGTAGCAGTCTGTTCACCTTTATATTTATTTCTTTTCTTCGAAGGAGGAGAGGTTGGTCTTTCTACACTAGGAATTCTGGAACTGCAATCATCACTTATTGCTTGAACTTCTTCCTCTATAGCTTTTCTCTTCCTCCCTGAATTTTTCTTAGAGCATCCAGCCATCTTGATTCTCTCAGAGGTTCTTCATGAGTCCGTTAGGGTTTGGGAGGTTTATAATAGAGAGGCAGGAGTGATAGAAACAAGAGAGAGAAGAGAGAGAATAAGTATGGAAGAGTTTGAGTTTGAAAAGGAAACTGAATATTTCATGAATATTTGAGGATGGAAAGTTTGAGTAAAATTCAAATTATTGTGTGACGTGTGGAAGGAAATAGAATAATATTGATTTGAAAAAGATTTTCTTTAAGGTAAAACAATGTTAGGGAAATTATCTACACAGATAACACCCAACATTGGAGATCCATTCATTGACTATATAGTATACATATTCATTTTCAAATCTTTGAAAAGAATTTAAAGGCCTTGAATAATTGTAGTACTGAAAGCAAAAAATATTAATGCTTTGAAAAGCTTTTCAAGGCTTTGAAAAACTTTCCAAAACATTGAAACACGAAGTCTTTACCTGATACTCCCCCTAAACCAGTGCTTCCTTGTTAAACATGCCCAGTTCTAATCTCAGGGCTGTGAATATATCTTCTGGAAATGTTTAGTGAAGATATCTGCAAACTGCATGTCACTAGGAACAAATGACAAAGATAGATCACCTTTATCCACATGATCTCTGATGAAATTATGTCTGAAATCTATGTGTTTAGTTCTTGAGTGCTAAACTGGATTCTTAGTAATTGAAACTTCACTAGTGTTGTCATATTTGATGGCAATATCTCTGAAGTCATAACCCAAGTCTCTCAATTGTTGAGCTATCCACAGCACTTGAGAGCAACAAGCTTCAGCTGCTATGTATTCAGCTTCTATTGTTGATAAAGCTACTGAATTTTACTTCTTAGAATGCCATCTTATCAGGGATGATCCAAGGAAGTGGCGACACCCTGAAGTGTTTTTTCTATCTACTTTGTAACCTACAAAATCAGCATCTGAATAGCCCCACATAGAGAAGTTAGATTTTTTAGGATACCAAGGCCCTAAGTCTTTGGTACCATTGAGATATCTAAAGATTCTTTTGACATCCACTAAGTGTGATTCTTTAGGATCAGCTTGGAATCTAGCACACATACAAACAGTGAACATGATATATGGCCTGCTTACTGTTAGATAAAGTGGTGAACCAATCATACCTCTGTATTCTTTCTGGTTCACACTCTTACCATTCCAATCTTTGTCTAGAGATAGTGTAGAACTCATGAGAGTTTTAGCAGCCTTGGATTGAGACAAGCTATACTTGTTCATCAAAGACTTGGTGTACTAACTTTGATGTAGAAAAAACCATTCTTCATTTTTTGCACATGAAGTCCAAGAAATAAATTTAACTCTTCCATCAAGCTCATTTCAAATTCTTTTCTTATAAGACTTAAGAAATCTTTAGAAAGAGAATCATTAGTAGCACCAAAAAAATATCATAAACATATATCTGTACTACAAAAATGTCTTTCTCATGAGTCTTTATGAAAAATATTTTCATCAACCATGCCTATTTTGTAACCATTTTCATGTAGAAACTTTGACAATCTTTCATACCAAGCTCCTGGAGCATGTTTCAAACCATAAGCTCTTGTCAAGTTTATAAACATAGTTGGGAAACTCATCACTTTCAAATCCAGATGGTTGAGCAACATATACTTCCTCTTGTAGATAGCCATTTAAAATGCACATTTAACATCAATTTGAAAATGTTTGACGTTCTTATGAGATGCAAAAGCAGGTAAGATTCTAATTTCTTCTAACCTGGCTACAGGAGCAAAAGTCTCCTCATTGTCTGTACATTCTTCTTGGTTGTAGCCTTGAGCTACTAATCTTGCTTTACTTCTGATAACCTTGCCACTTTCATCCAGCTTGTTTCTGAACACCCATCTTGTTCCAATCACAGAATGATCTTTGGGAGGATGAACTAGATTCCAAACCTTTTTCCTCTCAAATTAATTCAGCTCACTTTGCATAGAAATGATCCATTCTGCCTCTTGAAGTGCTTATTTCACATTCTTGGGATCTATAAGAGATACAAAAGCATTAAAATCACACAAGTTCTTTAATTGAGACCTTTTTTGTGTACTAGTGGATGGATCAAAAATGATGTTTTTCTACCGGATAAGCTGACAGATATCTGAACTTCTTTTTAGGCGCCCAGGGTTCTGGTTCTCCGAGAATATTTTCAAGACCTTGAGATCAAGATGTTGTGGATTCACCACTCTGTGTTTCTTGAGAGTCTATTTCAAGGCCTTGAAAACTTCTTCTGTTTTCTTGCAAGCTATTCTTGGAACCATTATTAGGATCCGTTTCATCTTCTGATTCGTGCTTGTTCAGATTCAGATCTGCAAAACCATCACCCAAAGAACTATCATAGCCTTCATCAAAAATAACATGTATACTTTCCTCAACAAGCTTTGTTCTTTTATTGTAAAGCCTATAAGCTTTGTGTAGGGTTTTGATCATGGATACGCAGCGGAAAAAGATAATTTATCCATTCAATACCCTCCAAGGATCACACGAAGAGAAGCATAACAGTGGTAAAGGAAGAATCATGTTACACACCTTAGGGTATCTCCTGTGATGACTTGTAACGTGAATTGTGTCACGTCTCTACGGTTGATCTACGCCTAGAGTTGAGATCTAGATATTCCTTCTCCTTTGTGCTAGCTTGGACCAGAGGAAGAGGAAGAAGAAATCACACAACACGAGGCAACAAGGAGGATTCGGCCTCCTTTGTTGGCCGACGGGTAGGGGGCGGCGAAAGGGGGTCGGTTCGACCCTCTTGTTGCTTGCTCTCTCTCCTTTGTTCTCTCCCACTCAAGGTATGAATAATAGATTCATAAGTGTGGGAAGGAAGGAAGGAGCATCCTTTATATTGTCCAACAAATCCTTATCAACTACCTGAAGGCCCTATTCTAGTCCTACTAGAATTCGGGTTAGTCCCTTCCTTGCAAATTAGTCCTACTAAGTTTGCAAGGTGTTGCAAAGAGATCCTTCTGATTAATTAATCATATTAATTAATTCCAAAATATAGTTCAACTCTATCTAGCGTGTGACCCCATAGGTTCTATCTAGTTGGTAGCAACAATTTGCTAATAGGGAGCGGTCTCTAGCAAAACATCTATTCTAGCCAACTAATAGAATAGTCATCCGACAAACCTTGTGCAAGTAATTGTCGCATCCCTTTGTCTCCATATCCGGATTGGACACGAGGCATACAAGTCACACTCATATATCCAATCCATAGTTTCTCGATCCTGGGAATAGCCTTATTCGTGCAAATAACATCAATATCCATATTGATTTATTTGAGTCTGGCCAGACATTCTATAAGCACTATCCCTCAAGTGGCCTCGAATATTTGCTCCCGTTATGTGGGAGGGACAAATTCTATCTACGTCTACTACGATTTCTAAGCTTGCTTCTTATTGTATCCGGTACACACCTTTATAGCTACCCAGTTACGGTGTAGCGTTTCGCGGTACCAAAATCACAATAATCCACAACTAGACAATCTAGTGACCTCAAGTCCAAGGATCACAATACCGTTTTCACCACGAGAAGTGCCTGTGACTTCACATAACATGTATGTAGCCTTCTCGGAGATGGTTCAATCTAGTGCGCCATTACCCTTAATGCACACCCATGTGTTGGATCATGATATCTCCGTATCAATCCAACCCCATACTAGTATATAGATGATTGTCCTATTAATCATTATATTGGACTATGAATATTTAAGATAAACAACACAATTGTAAATCTAAGGACTTCATTATATTAAATATCCAATAAATAATACAATGAATGTTCTAGCGAAAACAAGTTCATACTTAACTAGATTGCCTCTAGGGCATCTATTCCAACAATATCCCACTTGCACTAGATCCAATCTGATGCATTCCGTATGCCGATGCTCCTAGTGTGATTTCATGCTTCCACTGAACAAGCGGCTTTGTAAGTGGATCTGACAGATTCTCATCTGTAGGAATCTTGCATATCCGAACTTCTCATCTATCGATAATATATCGAATAAGATGAAACTTCCTGAGAACGTGTTTGGATTTCTGGTGTGACCGGGGCTCCTTTGATTGCGCGATTGCCCCAGTGTTGTCACAGTACAACTCTATTGGATCCGCAATGCTAGGAACCACACCAAGCTCAGAAACAAATGTTCTGATCCAAACAGCTTCCTTTGCTGCGCCATTTGCAGCAATGTACTCAGGCTCTGTTGTAGAATCAGCCACCGTCTCTTGCTTGGAACTCTTCCAGCTCACCGCCGCTCCATTCAGGCAAAACACATATCCCGATTGTGATCTGAAATCATCTATGTCAGTTTGGAATATTGCATCCGTGTAACCCCTTACACGCAACTCTTCCTCTTCGCCAAATATCAAGAAAGCATCCTTAGTTCTTCTCAACTAATTTAGGATGTTCTTGACTTCAATCCAGTGACTCTCACCCGGATCGGATTGGTATCTGCTTGTCATACTCAAGGCATATGACATATCTGGTCTAGTACATAACATGGCGTACATGATAGATCCTATGGCCGAGGCATAGGTAATTATACTCATGCGTTCCTTCTCAATCTCATTGGAAGGACAACCACTCTTCGAAAGAGTGATTCCATGTGACATGGGCAAGAATCCCTTCTTGGAATCTTGCTTGTTGAACCGTTTCAACACCTTGTCAATATATGTACTTTGACTTAGGCCTAGCAGTCCTTTAGATCTATCTCTATAGATCTTTATACCAAGTATATAGGCTGCTTCCCCTAAGTCTTTCATTGAGAAACACTTTCCTAGCCATTCTTTAACAGATTGCAGCATGGGAACGTCGTTTCCAATGAGTAGTATGTCATCTACATACAATACCAGAAAAGCTACAGAGCTCCCACTAACCTTCTTGTAGACACAAGACTCATCTTCGTTTCTGATGAAGTCAAACTCTTTGACTTCTTCATCAAAAAGTTGATTCCAACTCCTAGAAGCTTTATTCAATCCATAAATGGATCGTTGCAGCTTACAGACTTTATTGGCTTGCTTTGGATCTTCAAAACCCTCCGGATGTATCATATAAACGTCCTTGAGGAGATTCCCATAGAGGAATGCTTTTTTGACATCCATCTGCCAAATCTCATATTCGTAGTATGCTGCAATGGCAAGTAGGATTCGGATGGATTTGGTCATAGCGACTGGTGAAAAGGTTTCATCATATTCAATACCATGAATCTGTCTGAATCCTTAAGACACCAATCGGCCCTTATAGGTAATCACATTACCATCCATGTCGATCTTCTTCTTGAAGACCCACTTGCACCGTATAGGTCGCGCCCCTTCGGGTGGTTCCACCAAAGTCCATACTTTGTTGGTATACATGGATTCCATATCGGATCTCATGGCTTCAAGCCACTTCTGAGAGTCTGGCCCTTTCATGGCCTCCTCATAGGTAGTAGGCTCATCATCTATGAGCATCGTGTCACCATAGTTTGTTACTATAAGTCCATACCTCTCGGGTTCCTGGCGCACTCTACTAGATCTACGAAGCTCTTGTGTTACTTGAACATGCTGTTCCACAACCTCTTGTGGTTCCTGTTCATGTTCCATAGTGGTTTCAGTGATTTGTGGTTCTTGAATTTCTTCAAATTCTACAGTCCTCCCACTTGCTTCTTTAGAGACAAACTCTCTTTCTAGAAACACGCCGGACTGAGCAACAAGCACTTTTTTCTCAGTTGGATTGTAGAAGTAGTAACCCTTAGTTTCCTTAGGGTACCCCATAAATTTACACTTATCCGACTTTGGCCCTAGCTTGTCTGATTATAAACGCTTTACATAGACATCGCATCCCCAAATCTTCATGAACGACAGTGTGGGACGCCTCCCACTCCACATCTCATGTGGTGTCTTCATGACTGATTTAGATGGAACACGGTTAATGGTGAAAGCTGCACGTAATAGAGCATAGCCCCAAAATGATAATGGAAGATCGGTTTGACACATCATAGATCGAACCATATCCAATAGTGTTCGATTCCTCCTCTCGGACACGCCATTCCATTGTGGTGTTCCGAGTGGAGTGTGTTGGGACACGATCACACACTCTCTAAGATAGTCGTCAAACTCTTGGCTCAAGTATTCTCCTCCACGATCCGATCGTAGAGCCTTGGTACTTTTGCCAAGTTGCTTCTCTACTTCACTCTTGAATTCTTTGTACCTTTCAAATGATTCGGATTTGGCCTTAAAGAGGTATACAAATCCATATCTAATGAAGTCATCAGTAAATGTGAAGTAGACGTAACCACCTCTGGCAGCGTGGCAAATGGCCCACGCACATCAGTATGTATGAGCGCCAATTTCTCACTAGTCCTCTCACCTTTCTTATTGAAAGGGGACTTTGTCATTTTTCCTAATAAACAAGTCTCACATGTCTCATATGATTCAAAATCAAATGAGTCAAGAAATCCATCCTTATGGAGTCTAGATACACGTTTCTCGTTTATGTGGCCTAAACGACAGTGCCATAAGTAAGTAGGATTTAAATCATTTATTTTAATCCTCTTAGTATTAATTTTGTAGACAGGATTGCTTAGATCAATGACATATAGTCCATTAAATAATTGCGCACTACAATAGTGAATATTATTAAAATAAATTGAACAACAATTGTCCTTTATTGAAATTATAAAACCTTCCTTGTCCTAACAAGAAATAGAAATAATGTTTCTGCTCATAGCAGGCACAAAATAGCAATTATTTAATTCTAAAACTAATCCTGAAGGCAGAGAAAGCTCGCACACGCCCACGGCCAATGCAGCAACCTTTGCTCCATTCCCAACGCGCAGGTCTATCTCCCCTTTAGCCAATCTTCTACTTCTCTTTAGATCCTGCACATTTCAAAAAATTTGATATCCACATCCAGTATCCAATACCCATGATGTAGAGATAGTTATATTGACATCTACAACAAAAATACTTGGTGGTGGTGGAGTCACTATTCCAAGCCTCTTGTCCTCCAGATATTTTGGGCAGCTCCTCCTCCAGTGTCCAGGCTGACTACACTAGTTACACTCACCTTTAGTCACACCTTTGGCAATTCCACCAACAGGCTTAAGGGCAGGTTCCTTGGACTTGGCAACTGACTTTCCTTTGCCCTTGGAGGATGAGACAAACTTTTTCCCCTTTCCTTTCTGCACCATCATAATGGCCTTGCCCTTACCCTTGTTGATGCTTTGTTCATCTGTCCTCAACATATTGAGTAAATCTGGCAGTGGTTTCACCATCTCGTTCATGTTATAGTTCATGATGAACTGTCCATAACTCTCAGGCAACGATTGCAGCACGAGATCGGTGGCCAACGCAGGCCGACCGGAAACCCTAGTCGCGCGAGATTCTCCAAGTACCCGATCATTCGGAGTACGTCAGGTCCCACGGGGTTTCCTTTCAGCCATATGACATTTGAAAAATTCCTTAGAGACCCCATACCTCTCAACCCTTTCCTGCTCTTGGAAGAGCTGCTTCAAGTGTTCGATCATATCGACAACATTCATGTTTTCGTGTTGCTTCTTAAGCTCAGAGGTCATGGTGCATAGCATAAGGCAGGCCGCATCATTAGCGTCATCTACACGATTCATATATTGTTGGAATAGATGCCCTTGAGGCAATCTAGTTTAGTATGAATTTATTT
Organism: Linanthus parryae; assembly: GCA_023055425.1. Taxonomy (NCBI): domain Eukaryota; kingdom Viridiplantae; phylum Streptophyta; class Magnoliopsida; order Ericales; family Polemoniaceae; genus Linanthus; species Linanthus parryae. Next base: position 4,701,318 of record JALGPY010000015.1, read on the forward strand.
GTGGCTAGAAATTCATTTATTATTTATTGGATATTTAATATAATGAAGTCCTTAGATTTACAATTGTGTTGTTTATCTTAAATATCCCTAGTCCAATATAATGATCAATGGGACAATCATCGATAGACTAGTATGGGGTTGGATTGATATAGAGATATCACGATCCAACACATAGGTGTGCATTAGGGAATGTTGCACTGGATTGACCCATCTCCGAGAAGGCTACATACACGTTATGTTGAGTCACAAGCGCTTCTCACGGTGCAATGGTATTGTCATCCTTAGACTTGAAGTCACTAGATATTCTAGTTGTGGATTATTATGATTTTGGTAGCGTTAAACGCTACACCGTAACTGGGTAGTTATAAAGGCGTGTACTGGATACAATAAGAAGCAAGCTTAGAGATCGTAGTGGACGTAGATAGCATTTGTCCCTCCCACATAACGGGAGCAAATATCCTAGGCCCCTCGAGGGATAGTGCTTATAGAATGTCTGGCCAGACTCAAATAAATCAATATGGGATATTGATGTTATTTGCACGAATAACGCTATTCCCATGGATCGAGAAACTATGGATTGGATATACGAGTGTGACTTGTATGTCTCGTGTCCAATCCGGATATAGAGACAAAGGAATGAGACAATTACTTGTACGAAGGTTGTCAAGATGACTATTCTATTAGTTGGCTAGAATGGATGTTTTGCTAGAATCCGCTCCATATTAGCAAATAGTTGCTACCAACTAGATAGAACCTATGGGGTCACACGCTATATAGAGTTGAAATAGATTTGGGAATTAATTAATTGGATTAATTAATTAGAAGGATCACTTTGCAAAAACCTTGCAAACTTAGTAGGGACTAATTTGCAAGGAAGGGACTAAACTGAATTCTAGTAGGACTAGAATAAGTCCTTTCGGTAGTTGGCAAGGAGTTGTTGGACTATATAAAGGACCTTCCTTCCTTCCTTCCAACAACTTATGCTCATTACTGAACATAACAACAGTGGGAGAGAACAAAAGGAGAGAGAGCAAGAAACAAGAGGAGCCGACCGCCCCTCTTGCCGCCGCCCATCCCGTCGGCCACAAAGGAGGCCGAAACCCTCCTTTTGGGTCTCGTTTTGCGTGATTTCTTCTTCCTCTTCCTCTTCCGGGCTAGCACCAAGGAGATCTAGGATCAACTCTAGGAGTGGATTAACCATAGAGAACGTGACACATTTCGCGTTTGAAGTCATCAAAGGAGAACCCTAAGGTGTGTTATTGATTTCTTCCTTTACCATCGTTATGTCTCTTGACTTGTGATCCTTGGAGGGTTTTGCATGGTTTTATGATTGTTTGTGTGTTTCCGTTGCGCATCCATGAATCAAAACCCTACAGTGGTATCAGAGCCACAGGTCGTAGAGCATAAATGTGGTTTATGTGTTACGTTTTAGTTGTTTTACACCTTAATTTGATTGTTTATCGCGTAAAACAAGACAAAACAAGCATGGGATGCAATTTGTCAATAATTAATCATAACAAGATCTAATTTTGCATTGGATGCATGAATTGGTGAGTTTGAGAAATTTTAGGATCGTAGATCTAGGGTTTGGGCATCCTTGGGGAAGAAGGAGTTCTTCCAAAACAAGGAAACAACCAAACTTGGGCACCAAGCAAGGGAGTTGTTTTGGAATCAACTCCCTCAAGGAGGTTCGGCCCCCTAGGGGACCGCCCCTCTTTCTTGCCGCCCAAGATTGGCCGCCCTAGGGGCCAGGCGGCCCTAACCCGTGGCCTAGGCATGTGGGTTATGGGCCGGGCCGGCCCTAGGGCCTTGTGGTTCACCTTTTTTGGGCCCGGGCAATTTGATTGTTGGGCCCATGGACCGTAAAAACCCTAGAAATCCTAAAATCAATTAAAATTGACCAAGCACGTTAAAATTGGATTTTAACTGTTTATGTGCAATTCGCATGGTGATTGGATATGGCCTTAGGATGTGGTTTGATGTGGATGTTTAATTTTGTGGTTTGGTTTTACGGCCTGCGAGCTGATCAATTAATTGTAATAATTAATTAGGGTTTTATGGCCTGCGTGCCATTTTTTTTCTCTACTTGTGAGATTTATTTTATTTAGTATAGAAGTTAGCTAGTGCTAGATAAAGTAGATTTTTAGCCAAGATGGAAGAAAAGAAGCCCAAAGCCAAAAGAAGCCACAAAAGATGGAGCATGGAGCATTGAGCATTCCACATGACTATGAAGGATGGACCAAAAGATCAAGACACATGGAGATGTGTTTGCTTTTAGGGTTCATAGATAATTTCATTGGCTTGGAATTATCTTAGTTAGAAAAGGCCATATCCATATCACGTTTAATTTCTGTTTTGTGGTTGTTTATTTTATTGTCTTATTATTGTGTGGTTGGTGTATGGATGATGCATGCAATTAGGATAATAAGATAATTAGACAACCCGGATCTATTATTTGGAGTTGTGCCCAAACTCAAATAGATAGATTAGTTGATTTTGATCAACAAAACAATTAAAATTGAATTTAAAATCCCTCAAAATTCAAATATTGTGTTCTTGCCTTCTCGTTATTTAAACACTCATTATCATCATTATTTATCAAGTTCGTGCGTGCCAAAGCATGGCGACTTGGTTCATAATGATGGAATGCGATGGCACGTAACAATGTGCAATTGTTTAGATAAGAGGTTGAACACAACTGGGCTATTAATTTGATTAAGAAACCTAGAGGCAATCAATTGGGATTATCCATATGGATGGATAAATAAGGAGTTAATTGCCCAATTGAACCAAGAGTTGCATATGGGATGCAATTGGAATTGTTCCTACCTAAAGTAGTCAAATTATGGGTGACTTGCCAAAGCAAGCTCATAAGGAGATGAAACATGGATCTTGGCCCACTAGAAAATATATGGATATTTTCCGCATTAATATCTTGAGGGTTATTAATCTGTAGAAAAATAGTGGGAGCTATATTTGATAAACTAGCCATTATTGAATATAGTCAAAAATTCACAAATACTAAAACTTGCGTATTTTCATTTTGTAGAAATCCAAATGGCAAACAACTCATCGAGTTCACAACATTCCCTACGATCTGTCATTGAGAAGGACAAGCTATCTGAAACCAACTTTCTTGATTGGTACAGAAACTTGAGAATTGTTCTCAAGCAAGAGAAGAAACTATACGTAATAGAGGAGCATGTTCCAGAAGATCCAGAGAACCAAACACCTGCTGCCCTAAAGGCGTATCAAAAGCGTGTTGATGACGCTAATGATGCGGCCTGCCTTATGCTATGCACCATGACTTCTGAGCTTCAGAAGCAACACGAAAACATGAATGCTGTCGATATGATCGAGCATCTGAAGCAGCTCTTCCAAGAGCAGGCGAGGGTAGAGAGGTATGAGGTTTCTAAGGCACTGTTCAAGTGTCATCTGGCAGAAGAGAACCAGGTGGGACCCCATGTGCTCCGTATGATCGGGTACTTGGAGAATCTCGCCCGACTAGGGTTCCCGGTCGGCCAAGAGTTGGCAACCGATCTCGTGTTGCAATCGTTGCCCGAGAGTTATGGACAGTTCATCATGAACTATAACATGAACGAGATTGTGAAACCACTGCCATATTTACTCAATATGTTGAGGACAGCTGAACAGAGCATCAACAAGGGTAAGGGCAAGGCCATTATGATGGTACAGAAAGGAAAGGGCAAAAGGTTTGCCTCATCCTCCAAGAGCAAAGGCAAGTCAGTTGCCAAGTCCAAGGAACCTGCCCTTAAGCCTGTTGGTGGCATTGCCAAAGGTGTGACTAAAGGTGAGTGTCACTACTGTAGTCAGCCTGGAAACTGGAGGAGGAACTGCCCAAAATATCTGGAGGACAAGAGGCTTGGAATAGTGATTCCACCACCACCAGGTATTTTTGTTGTAGATGTCAATTTAACTGTCTCTACATCATGGGTATTAGATACTGGATGTGGATCTCATATTTGTCGAAATATGCAGGATCTAAAGAGAAGTAGAAGATTGGCTAAAGGAGAGGTAGATCTGCGCGTTGGGAATGGAGCAAAGGTTGCTGCGTTGGCCATAGGCGTGTGCGAGCTATCTCTGCCTTCAGGATTAGTTTTAGAATTAAATAATTGCTATTTTGTGCCTGCTATGAGCAGAAACATTATTTATATTTCTTGTTTGGACAAGGATGGTTTTGTTATTTCAATAAAGAACAATTGTTGTTCCTTTTATTTAAATAATATTCACTATTTTAGTGCGCAATTATTTAATGGACTTTATGTCCTTGATCTACGCAATCCTGTCTACAACATTAATACCAAGCGGATCAAAATAAATGATTTAAATCCTGCTTATTTATGGCACTGTCGTTTAGGCCACATAAATGAGAAACGTGTATCTAGACTCCATAAGGATGGATTACTAGACTCATTTGTTTTTGAATCATATGAGACGTGTGAGGCTTGTTTATTGGGAAAAATGACAAAGTCCCCTTTCAATAAGAAAGGTGACAGGACTAGTGAGCAATTGGCGCTCATACATACTGATGTGTGTGGGCCATTTGCCACGCCTGCCAGGGGTGGTTATGTCTACTTCATTACATTTACTGATGATTACAGTAGATATGGATTTGTGTAACTCATGAGGGCAAAATCCGAATCCTTTGAAGTGTTCAAAGAATTCAAGAATGAAGTAGGGAAGCAACTTGGCAAAAGTATCAAGGCTCTACGATCGGATCGTGGAGAAGAATACTTAAGCCAAGAGTTTGACGACTATCTTAGAGAGTGTGGGATCGTGTCCCAACTCACTCCACCTGGAACGCCACAATGGAATGGCGTGTCCGAGAGGAGGAATCGAACCCTATTGGATATGGTTCGACATATGATGTGTCAAACCGATCTTCCATTATCATTTTGGGGCTACGCTCTATTAAGTGCAGCTTTCACCATTAACCGTGTTCCATCTAAATCAGTCATGAAGACACCATATGAGATGTGGAGTGGGAGGCGTCCCACACTGTCGTTCATGAGGATTTGGGGCTGCGATGTCTATGTAAAGCGTTTACAATCAGACAAGCTAGGGCCAAAATCGGAGAAGTGTAAATTTGTGGGGTACCCTAAGGAAACTAAGGGATACTACTTCTACAATCCAACCGAGAACAAAGTGTTTGTTGCTCGGACCGGCGTGTTTCTAGAAAGAGAGTTTGTCTCTAAAGAAGCAAGTGGGAGGAATGTAGAACTTGAAGAGGTTCAAGAACCACCAATCACTGAACTGATTATGGAACATGAACAGGAACCACAAGCAGTTGTGGAGCAGCCTGTTCAGGTAACACAAGAGCTCCGTAGATCTAGTAGAGTGCGCCAGGAACCGGAGAGGTATGGACTTCTCGTGACCGATTCCGGTGACATGATGCTCATAGATGATGACCCTACTACCTATGAGGAGGCCATGAATGGCCCAGACTCTCAGAAGTGGCTAGAAGCCATGAGATCCGAGATGGAATCCATGTATACCAACAAATTATGGACTTTGGTGGAACCACCCGATGGGGCGCGGCCCATAGGGTGCAAGTGGGTCTTCAAGAAGAAGATCGACATGGATGGTAATGTGATTACCTATAAGGGCCGATTGGTGGCTAAAGGATTCAGACATATTCATGGTATTGACTATGATGAAACCTTTTCACGAGTCGCTATGACCAAATCCATCCGAATCCTACTTGCAATTGCAGCATACCACGACTATGAGATTTGGCAGATGGATGTCAAAACAGCATTCCTTTATGGGAATCTCCTCGAGGACGTGTATATGATATAGCCGGATGGTTTTGAAGATCCAAAGCAAGCCAACAAAGTCTGTAAGCTACAACGATCCATTTATGGATTGAAGCAAGCTTCTAGGAGTTGGAATCGACGTTTTGATGAAGTGGTCAAAGAGTTTGGCTTCATCAGAAACGAAGATGAGTCTTGTGTCTACAAGAAGGTTAGTGGGAGCTCTGTAGCTTTTCTGGTCTTGTATGTGGATGACATACTACTCATTGGAAACGACGTTCCCATGCTGCAATCTGTTAAAGATTGGCTAGGGAAGTGTTTCTCAATGAAGTACTTAGGGGAAGAAGCCTATATACTCGGTATAAAGATCTATAGAGATAGATCCAAGAGGCTGCTAGGCCTAAGTCAAAGTACATATATTGACAAGGTGTTGAAACGGTTCAACATGCAAGATTCCAAGAAGGGATTCTTGCCCATGTCACATGGAATCACTCTTTCGAAGAGTGGTTGTCCTTCCAATGAGATTGAGAAGGAACGCATGAGTAGAATTCCCTTTGCCTCGGCCATAGGATCTATCATGTACGCCATGTTATGTACTAGACCAGATGTGTCATATGCCTTGAGTATGACAAGAAGATACCAACCCAATCCGGGTGAGAGTCATTGGATTGCAGTCAAGAATATCCTAAAGTACTTGAGAAGAACTAAGGATGTTTTCTTGATATTTGGCGGTGAGGAAGAGTTGCGTGTAAGGGGTTACACTGATGCAAGCTTACAAACCGACAGAGATGACTTTAGATCACAGTCGGGATATGTGTTTTGCCTGAATGGAGCAGCGGTGAGCTGGAAGAGTTCCAAGCAAGAGACGGTGGCTGATTCTACAACAGAGGCTGAGTACATTGCTGCAAATGGCGAAGCAAAAGAAGCTGTTTGGATCAGAAAGTTTGTTTCTGAACTTGGTGTGATCCCTAGCATTGCGGATCCATTCGAGTTGTTTTGTGACAACACTGGGGCGATCGCGCAATCAAAGGAACCAAGATCGCACCAGAAATCCAAGCTTGTGCCCAGGAAGTTTCATCTGATTCGCGATATTATCGATAGAGGAGACGTTCGGATATGCAAGATTCCTACAGATGAGAATCTGTCAGACCCGCTTACAAAGCTGCTCACGCAGTGGAAGCATGAAGGGCACACTAGGAGTATGGGCATACGAGATGCGCCAAATTGGCTCTAGTGCAAGTGGGAGACTGTAGGAATAGATGCCCTAGAGGCAATCTAGTTTAGTATGAATTTATTTGTGGCTAGAAATTCATTTATTATTTATTGGGTATTTAATATAATGAAGTCCTTAGATTTACAATTGTGTTGTTTATATTAAATATCCCTAGTCCAATATAATGATCAATGGGACAATCATCTATAGACTAGTATGGGGTTGGATTGATATGGAGATATCACGATCCAACACATAGGTGTGCATTAGGGAATGTTGCACTGGATTGACCCATCTCCGAGAAGGCTACATACACGTTATGTTGAGTCACAAGCGCTTCTCGCGGTGCAATGGTATTGTCATCCTTAGACTTGAAGTCACTAGATATTCTAGTTGTGGATTATTGTGATTTTGGTAGCGTTAAACGCTACACCGTAACTGGGTAGTTATAAAGGTGTGTACTGGATACAATAAGAAGCAAGCTTAGAGATCTTAGTGGACGTAGATAGAATTTGTCCCTCTCACATAACGGGAGCAAATATCCTAGGCCACTCGAGGGATAGTGCTTATAGAATGTCTGGCCAGACTCAAGTAAATCAATATGGGATATTGATGTTATTTGCACGAATAACGCTATTCCCATGGATCGAGAAACTATGGATTGGATATACGAGTGTGACTTGTATGTCTCGTGTCCAATCCGGATATAGAGACAAAGGGATGAGACAATTACTTGTAAAAAGGTTGTCAATATGACTATTCTATTAGTTGGCTAGAATGGATGTTTTGCTAGAAACCGCTCCATATTAGCAAATAGTTGCTACCAACTAGATAGAACCTATGGGGTCACACGCTATATAGAGTTGAACTAGATTTGAGAATTAATTAATTGGATTAATTAATTAGAAGGATCACTATGCAAAAACCTTGAAAACTTAGTATGGACTAATTTGCAAGGAAGGGACTAACCCGAATTCTAGTAGGACTAGAATAGGGCCTTCAAGTAGTTGATAAGGATTTGTTGGACAATATAAAGGATGATCCTTCCTTCCTTCCCACAACTTATGCTCATTATTGAACATAACAAGAGTGGGAGAGAACAAAAGGAGAGAGAGCAAGCAACAAGAGGAGCCGACCGCCCCTCTTGCCGCCGCCCATCCCGTCGGCCACAAAGGAGGCCGAGACCCTCCTTTTGGGTCTCGTTTTGCGTGATTTATTCTTCCTCTTCCTCTTCCGGGCTAGCACCAAGGACTTGGGAGATCTAGGATCAACTCTAGGCGTGGATCAACCATAGAGAACGTGACACAATTCGCGTTTGAAGTCATCAAAGGAGAACCCGAAGGTGTGTTATTGATTTCTTCCTTTACCATCGTAATGTCTCTTGACTTGTGATCCTTGGAGGGTTTTGCATGGTTTTATGATTGTTTGTGTGTTTCCGTTGCGCATCCATGAATCAAAACCCTACAGATATGCCTTTAGGGCTGCAGGAGTATTGTTCTCTGGACGTGTTGGAACTTGCTCTCATATTGCGTACAGTTTCTTTTCTTGCTTGAGAACGATTCTCAAGTTTCTGTACCAATCAAGGAAGTTGGTTCCAGAGAGCTTGTCCTTCTCAAGGACAGATCGTAGGGAATGTTGTGAACTCGATGAGTTGTTTGCAATTTGGAATTTTACAAAAGGAGAATATGCAAGTTTTAGTATTTGTGAACTTTTGACTATATTCAATAATGGCTAGTTTATCAAATATAGCTCCCACTATTTTTCTACGGATTAATAACCCTCAAGATATTAATGCGGAAAATATCCTTATATTTTCTAGTGGGCCAAGATATGTTTCATTTCCTTTTGAGCTTGCTTTGGCAAGTCACCCAAAACTTGACTACCTTAGGTAGGAACAATTCCAATTGCATCTCATGCAACTCTTGGTTCAATTGGGCAAATAACTCCTTATTTATCCATCCGCATGGATAATCCCAATTGATTGCCTCTGGATTTTTAATCACATTAATTGCCTAGTTGTGTCGAACCTCTTATTTAAACAATTGCACATTACTTGCTTGTGCCATCGGATTCCATCATTATGAACCAAGTCGTCTTGCTTTGGCATGCACGAACTTAATAAATCATGATGACAATGAGTGTTTAAATAATGAGAAGGCAAAAACACAATATTTGAATTTTGAGGGATTTTAAAATTCAATTTTTAATTGTTTTGTTGATCCATATTCAGATTGCACACGAGACACACATGTCACAATCATATATCCAATCCATAGTTTCTCGATCCTGGGAATAGCTTTATTCGTGCAAATAACATCAATATCCCAAATTAATTTTTTTGAGTCTGGTCAGACATTCTATAAGCACTATCCCTCGAGTGGCCTCATATATTTTCTCCCGTTATGTGGGAGGGACAAATTCTATGTACGTCTACTACGATTTTTAAGCTTGCTTCTTATTGTATCCGGTACACGCCTTTATAGCTACCTAGTTACGGTGTAGCGTTTGACGCTACCAAAATCACAATAATCCACAACTAGACAATCTAGTGACTTCAATTCTAAGGATGACAATACCGTCGTCACCACGAGAAGCGCCTGTGACTTCACATAACATGTATGTAGCCTTCTCGGAGATGGTTCAATCCAGTGCGCCATTACCCTTAATGCAGACACATGTGTTGGATCATGATATCTCCATATCAATCCAACCCCATACTAGTCTATAGATGATTGTCCTATTAATCATTATATTGTACTAGGGATATTTAAGATAAACAAAACAATTGTAAAGCTAAGGACTTCATTATATTAAATATCCAATAAATAATGCAATGAATGTTCTAGCCAAAAACAAGTTCATACTAAACTAGATTGCCTATAGGGCATCTATTCCAACACTTTGCTAGTCAAGTAATAGCCATGAAATATACATTCATCACTTCTCGCATCAAATTTACTAAGATTATCCTTACCATTGTTGTGAACAAAACAAGTACAACCAAAAGGTTTGAAGTAAGAGATGTTTGACTTTCTACCTTTGAAGAGTTCATAAGGAGTCTTCTTCAGAATAAGCCTAATCAAGCACCTGTCCTAGACATGTCCTCAAGTTTCATATTCTTTCTTTCAACAACACAATTCTGTTGAGGAGTTTTAGGAGCAGATAAGTTGTGAGAGATACCAAACTTAGCACAAAATAAGTCAAACTCTAGTTGATCAAACTCTCTGCCATGATCACTCCTGATAGAATCAATGTCCATGTTTTTTAAAGTTTGAAGCTCTTTTCAAAGTTTTGAAAATTCTGATAGAGCCTCAGACTTATATTTGAGAAACATTACCCAAGTATATCTAGAGTAATCATCTACAATAACCAGCATATACCTCTTACCCTTTGAAGTTTGAACTCTCATAGGACCACACAGATCCATATGTAGTAATTCAATAGGTCTAGTTGTACTTACAAAATTCATGGGCCTGGAAGAGCACCTTGTCTGTTTACCTTGAGCACAAGCCTTACATACCTCTTCATCCTTGAACTTGATAGAAGGCAGACCTCTGACAAGATATTTGGAAACCAAATTGTTCAATGTATATAGGCAAATGTGTCCAAGCTTTCTGTAACAAATCTTTGAGTCATCTTTCAAGGCCTTGAGACACTTTAGAATTTCTCCTACAACTTTGTTAATATTCAAACATTATACATTGTTTGACCTAGAAGCAGTGAGGATGCAATTTCCAGATTTTTCATCGTGCACAACACATTTTTCTTTGTCCAATACAACTCTATTACATTTGTCACACAGTTGTGATACTCTAAGCAGATTAAACTTTAGATCATCTACAAGATACACATCAGGATAGAATTTTCAGAACCATTACCAGCTTTACCAATACCTATGATGTTGCATTTGCTTTATTACCAAGTGTGATTAGCCCTCCTGATTGTTCTTTCAATTCAGAGAATAAGGAACTTTTTCCACTCATGTGTCTGGAGCAACCACTATCCATGATCCATGATCCATTTATGTTCTTTGTTCTTGGTGACAACTTGCAAACATCATTCACTGCCTTACCCAGCTGTTATACGAAGTGTGATATTTGAATTCATATTCAGGGTCAACCTTGTTAGGTGGTCTAACCTCGTTAGGAAGCCAAATCTGTATCACTTGTCCCTTAAGTTGAAATGGAAAAGTGTTCCTCATGATGTGAGGCTCTCTTATTCTAAAGGGACAAGTCATCTTTACATGACCAGTTCTGTTGAAGTATTGACATTTTGGAGAAGTTTGCTGGTTTCTTTCACAAATCTGGTATTGTTCGTTCTTGGAAAATTTGGATTATATCCAATACCAACTTTGTGAACAGACTGCAGACTTCCTCCAAGAATCAAGTGGAGATTGTGTTCTGAGCCATCAAGTTTTTTCATAGTCTTCTTAGAGTCTTGAACTTTCTCAGTCAAATCATTCTTTTGTTCCTCTAATTCATCATACTGATATCTTAGGGCAACAATGTTTTCACTCAAGATAGAGTTCGATGTGACAACTTATTTGACCTAAGATTTCAAGGCTTTGAAATTGGTTTCCAAGGCTTTGAAATCTATGTCTGTTTTTGCCTGAGAAATTTCAAGATTCTTGTTTTGGCAAACTAGTTGCAGATTATCTTTTGCTTGCTCGTGAACTTTCTCCTTCAAAGATTTGATTTCATTTAAATAATCTTCTGCATTGTTTTCTAAATTTCAGAAAGCATATTTGAAGATTGAGACATAAGACTTTTCACCATTACCTCGATCTTCTCATCAGAACTTTCATCATGCTTGGCCATGATACATAGATTAGCCTGATCTTCTTCAGAGTCACTTGATGAATCTGAATCACTCCGAGAAGTTACCATGGCCTTCTTCTTTCTTTCATGGTCTTTCTTTTGAAAGTGTTTTCTTTTCTTGTGTGGACAGTCTCTGATCAAGTGTCCTGCATCACCACACTCATATTAATTCATAACCTTGGATATATGAGAAGCATATTTACCCCTGTAGTCTTTGCTGCTGGAGGATCTAAATTTATCTCTGTTGAAGTCTTTGTTCCCAAAGTTCTTCTTCATCTTGAGAATCCTTGTCAAGGCTTTGAAAATGAGATCAAATGGATCTTCTTCTCTTTCAAGGCTTTGAGGTTGTTCACTCTCTTTATCCTTTAGAGCCTGATTCCTTACACTCTTTGGTAATTCTCCTTCAGCTTCATTAATGGAGATCTCATGTGTGACAGTGTGAGTAGCTTTCCCTGTAGATCATCAAGCTGGATGGAGGAAAAATCTTGAGCTTCTTCAATAGACGCGGTCTATGGTTCCCATTTGACTTTGGGAAGAATTCTCAAGATTTTTTTGAATTTTTCTTCATTGGAGAACACTTTCCCCAAGGACTCCAGATTGTTGACAATATCTGTGAATCTTTGAGCATATCTTTGATGAATTCACCACAATTCATCTTGAATAGCTCATAATGTCTAAGAAAGAAATTAATTTTGGTTTGCTTCACTTGGTTGGTTCCTTCAAAAGTAACCACCAGTTTATCCCATATCTCCTTAGCAGTCTTGTATGTGGATATCTTGTTGAATTAATCTGCACTCAAAGAAAAATATAAGAGATTCATAGCTCTATAATGTCTTGATCAATGATGAACATTTTGATCAAAGCTTTCCAGTGTACAAAATTGTCTCCACAGAACAAAGGAAGTCTGTTAGCTGCTCTTCCCTATGAGAAACCACCATCACCTACAATACTCATGACCACCAGATTGTTAGATCTATGTTGTGATACAAGCTCTAATACCAATTGAAAGACAATATGTAGGAATGTGATACATCATCAATAATATACAAGGGGGGGGGGGTGAATAGAGTATGGCAAATTTTGCCAAAGTAGGGGTTTTAAAACAAAGTGTAAAGATCAGGAAGTATTTCAAGGCCTTCAACTCAAATTCAAGCCCTTGAAACCAAAACATATAATGTGAAAAGTTGCTGATCTTTTTCAAGGCCTTGAAATGCCTTTCAAGGTCTTGACTAACAACCTGTTTTGATGCAGTGAACATAACAAGTATAGAACCGAAAAGTAAATGCAAAGAACACAATGATTTACGGAGTTCAATCCTCAATGACCTACTTCTCCGCCTGAGGGATCTAAATCCCTGCTGATTTCAACAGACTTCTTATTAATCAAAAGCTAAGCTCTAGATCTCAAGCACAAAGAATCCCCTTACTCTATTACAGCTTGTGGTTCTCTCTAACCTATCTAGTACCTTCTCTGGCTAACTGATTCAATAAGAATCTCTTGTTGTTTCTCATGAACAACACCATGATATTAAATGATGAAGTAATATTTCAAATGATATACAAATGAAAGCACAGAAGAAAGAACACTGTATATGCAGTAAAGCTGTGAAGCTTGAAGTGTTGTTCTGTAGATTGAGATGAATTGGATGTTCGATCTCTTCAATGCTGCTTGTCAATCCTGTGAGAATGTTCTTGTCTCAGTAATGCTTTGAATTCAGTTTTCTCTCAAACTCTATCTCTTTATGGAATTTTGAACTGCAGTATTTGTAGGAACTTCAAAACAGAATTTCCTAAAGATCCTCCAGAGATCTTTGACTCGTAACAGCTCAATTCCGACGGCTAGATGTTTGATCTCCTCACTTATTTTGATTTGATCTTCCATCTGTAGACTTAAGGAAGGTCTGGGCATCATTGCATAACAGTAGGATCAATCTGTAACCTTTAAATGACAAGTACACAATCCAGTTAAATAAGAAAACTTGCTAAACCTGCATACACAAGGTTAGCTAGCAATTCCTGCAAAAAAAACTCAAGCTTATAATGTAATAAATGATCGGATGACGTTTGACTTTCATTATACAACCCTTTAAGATCAAGTGCAGAAGATTAAAGAGGGTCTGGAGGAGAAACTCCCCCTTAGTTGATGCTCAGATATGTTCAAGGCTCAGAGTTGAGTTTCAAGACCTTGAAACTCATTGTGAGCAACCTGTGAACTTACATTTATGTATTGCATATCTGCATAATGATGCAGAAGCGGGTGATCCAGATAAAGCAAAACTATCAAACCCTATTAATTTGGCGCTTAACTGTCATTATATGGAAGATAAGCGCAAGGGAGGGAAGTGATTGTTGCATTCTGGTTGTTTCACTATTTTGGCCATAACTTTGGCTAAGAATGTCAAAATGATAATTATGACCCCAATCTGGAAATCTCTTGACAAGACACATGCGGGCGCGATCGCGATATGCTCTATCGGGGTCCAACTTCAACCTGAAATCCTATTTTTTGACGAGTCCTACGATCAATTTCAAATATATTTCACTTTTCTAATTCCGATATCTCTTTCCCCCTCGAGGAATTATCGTGGGACGTTCTTCGGCTTTTTTAGACCGCGTCAACATAACATCTCACATTTCATGAATCTTTTGAAATATCAATGTATTGATAGCGTGAACATTTAATTTTATCATTTCTCCATGCACTTTCAATAAAAAGTGTAAATGTACTTCTATGTTGTACTTAATTTTTAATATGGTTCTTAAATACGATAAATATAGGTAGCTGACATTTTCATATGTTGTTTAGATTTATATGTTCTACATAATTAATCAGTATATGCATTTAACCTCTTTGTTGTATTTTATTACTTAGCGTGTTTTTATTAATATTTTCTTTAATTTGTGAGACATATATTTATCAAATAAAAAAATTAAAAATTTATTACATCATTTCCTAAAAATCTGAATCACTCATTTGCCTTTTATAGTTAACCAGTGTTTAATAAGTATATATGTTTTAGTGTATATTATTAACTATGATACCAATGTACTTCTTTCTTTAATTATTATTTTCATGAAAAAATTAATTATTAAGTAACATAATTTTCAACCTCCAAATGATGTTAGTAACTTTTCAATAAAAAATAATTGTTACATGCACATCCGCGGGGTTAAGACTAGTTATGGAGAAATACTCTGTACTTTGATGGTTGTGATTTTTACCATCCATTACTGAAAACTTAGAAACTTCTAGTTCCCCTTGATAAGGATGCTCACACATTTTGTCATGTTCCAAGCCGTGATGACTGAGATATGGTTGAAAGCGACCAGATTATTCGAACTTCCATCGAATCCGGACATCATCCCTATGTGTATGT
This sequence comes from Linanthus parryae, assembly GCA_023055425.1. Taxonomy (NCBI): domain Eukaryota; kingdom Viridiplantae; phylum Streptophyta; class Magnoliopsida; order Ericales; family Polemoniaceae; genus Linanthus; species Linanthus parryae. The sequence continues at coordinate 4,716,498 of JALGPY010000015.1, forward strand.
AAAGTATGAGTCTTTCGTGAATGAGATAGGTTTGGTGGAGGATGGAACAATCCATGTGTTAACCAACTTTGAAGATCTATTAAAATCTGCATGTATTTATCATGCTATCCATGCGACTAAGGGGTATAAGTTGAACTTAGATCATGATATGCCCAAAACTTTGCAATCTAGATGGTCTAAAAAAACTCATTCCTTTCATTTCACTTTAAATCCAATCTTATACCAGAAGACGTGCAACAGTTAATAGATCTGCCTGCGATGGGACAGGTTACTCTAGCTCCTCTTAAATCTAGCACAGAGATAACATTATATGAACACATGAGGGAAATCATAAGGGATATGCGTATATCTTCTACTAGATGTGTAACACTCCCAAATTCCATCCACTAGGAATTCGAATAGGTGCCACTCCGCACTTGGGATATCCTCCCACAGTACAAGGACATTTAAAGGCGAACATCAAACCAACTATCAATCCATAATTAATGAAAGTGCTTAATGTAACTTATTCAACATCTAGTGCCATAAACCGGGCAAAATACATTACCAAACTAACGTGAACATGTCTAATTATTGCATGATTAATACTGAGAAAAAATAAAATGAAACGTCCCAAGCTAGATCATGCATCTATCACCGGAACCTGTAGTGTGGAAAGAAAACAAACACACCACAGTTTAAAAATCCACAACATATAATGAGTGAGATTTAACCAAGCATGTAAACACGAATAGACATCATAAGATGTAGTAAAAAGAAATAATAAGAGTACTTAAAATAAAAAAACACTTGAAACTTCTCAAGTTGACGAACCATTACTTTTCCTTTCTTTATATTTACCAACCAATTCCTTCCGAAATCTCACTATATCATTTTTCAAGAAAATAAATTTTTCCTTCAACAAATATTAAGTTGTACTTTGCTTCACGGAGATGAGTAACCAACATCTTTATAAACCGGCAAAGACTACTTGAGGCCAGAGAGGTGAGTCCTAGGAGCGACTCGGGACTTATTAACGACCGACTATTATATAAAAAAAGAGCCGAGTGGACGAAGCCAGCACAACACTGCCATTCGAGTGACCATAGGCCAAACGATACAAAAACCATTCGAGTGACGGAAGCCAAACAATACATATATGATGTTATTGATCTCCGTACAACTATTTCCACTTTTATGTCATTATGCATTAATATATTTTCAATGTAATTTCTCCAAAATATCACTTTAAGTAAAAAAATCAACTTGAAATAAAACATGTAATCATGAAACAAATTTTGAAACATATATAATAGAACATCACGTAGACACGAAGGAAGTTAAGAGTCAACTCTTGGCATATCAACTCACCTTGAATCATAAGCACACGCAAATTGCTTCCTAATAATACCCGACGTATTCTTTGTCAACGAAAACGTCTCCTACAGTTTAATAATGCGCTAATCAAAACACAGTACTCAAAATGGATAAATAATGTTTACCTAACAAAATAATGCCCGTACAAGGTTTGGTTCCGACTCTCTAGGTCACTCCATAATTCATACTCCAAAACACAATCTAAAACTTTGTTCCAAAATCCCATAACTTAATATGCACATAACCTAACATAACTTCACTATTTTACTACTCCAACTTCGCAAACCTATCTCAAGTTAAAAGTAGTCTCATTAGACTCAAAACATTTTGAAAATAAGTCTCGCATCAAAGGGGTTCGAATTCCGCTTCCTGGATCGAAAGATATTCCCACTTTAACTTACTAGTCACAAAGTCTGCCAAATACAACATGTTTACCCGCCGTTTATACCAAAATTCAGGATTTCTACATAATCTAACATCCAAAACATCTTGTTAATCATCCCGTATTCAATCTAACTTAAAATTACAACAATTTTCCATTTCAAATCAAGTTATTACCATATTAGGATTACCAAATCTCCCATAAAAATTAATTAAACATCCCCTCCAAAACTAGAGTTTTGCCCATAACCTATGAACAAGATGAGTACTAAAAATTGATTGTTGATCCTACAACTTCATGAATGATGGGACTAGCAATACGAATCTGAAAATTGAGATATTAAGATGAAGAATTGAACTAGGGTTTTAATTCACATACTGGAACAAGATCGTAAAGGTGATCACAATGGTGTAACTGAAAATCAAACGTCCCAACACAATAACTGGGGTAAGAATTCATTGATTGTGATCATCGTAGAGATTTGAGAGATTTGAGATAGAGATGTAGAGAATAAGAGAATATAAGATAAAATACTCACCAAAACAAAGAGAAAGGAGCAAGGACAGAAGACCGACGACGGTGGCTCAGGCGGCGACTTGGGTGGTGTTGGGTACAAGAGAGCACGAGAGAGGGAGAGATTGGGGAGAGTGAGATAGATAGGGAAAATGTAGGAGAAGAAAATAGAAAAATAATAGGAGTAGGAAAAGGACTCTAGGGGTTTTAGAAAACAATCTACTGGAAACTATAATTCGGTGTAGTCCAAACTAACTTTTCACAACTTCTCCTAAAGTCCCCAACTTCTAGTTAATTAATAATAACTCCCCCAAAAAGATCTAAACTAATAGTAACTCCCCTCAAAATATCTAAAAAAAACGGTTATAACCTTATAATAAAAAACGGGGTATTTCTTCCTTCCCTCCTTAAAGAGAGCTTCGTCCTCGAAACTTAAACAAAAAAATATATTTCTTCCAACCAATGCCCCCTTTCATCTAAACAACAAACTTTTGAAATAATACTCACGGTACTAAAGATACTAATGGTCACAATATTTCGTATATCTAATACAGAACATAAATGATACTCCTAACTAATGATGTTCATAACATGTAATGCAACATAAGGTAATGCAGTGCGGTACAAGAAAACACGAAGGTTACATCCTCTCCCCCTTAGAAGAGTTGTCCCTGGAACTCACTTTTGTATTCGAACATGTGAGGATATTTCTTCTTCATTTCATCTTCATCTTCCCATGTTGCTTCTTCCATTTGTTGATTCGTCCAGAAGACTTTTACTAACTTCACACTCTTGCTACGCGTGTATCCTGTCTTTATATCTAAAATCTTAAAAAAATGCTCATAACTCAACGAAAGATCTATCTCAACTGGTTCAGGATCCAGTACATGAGAGGAATAAGGAACATACTTCTTCAATTGCGACACGTGAAATACGTCGTGCACTCGCGTCAGACTAGATGGTAAAAATAACGGATAAGCAACTTCGTCAATCCTTTCCAGAATATCATACGGTCCTATGAACTTCGGAATCAACTTTCCTTTCTGATAGAAAAATCTCATAACTCCTTTGGTAGGTGATACTTTCAGAAAGACCTTTTCTCTAACTTGAAATTCAATTGGTCTTCTCTTCATATTCTTTGGCAGGTCGTGACCTTGTCAAATTTGGTGTGTATTGGAACATCAGGGATGGGAACCAGGTTAGAGCTTTTTCAGATAGGTGGCTGCCAAGACTCAGTTCTTTCCATCCTATCTCCATTTGCCCACTAGGTTTCGAAGACGTGAAGGTAAACTATTTTATTAATTCTGACTCGGGAACATGGAATGAGGAAGCTCTGAATCTTCATTTTGAACTGGCTGATCGAGAGCTTATCATATATATCCCTATTCATACCGAGGCTCAAGATGAGTATTTGTGGCTCTATTCGGATGATGGCAATTACACAGTTGCATCTGGGTATAAAGCACAATTGAGAATATCTACAGGTAATCCTTCTTCCTCGAGTGGGGATGTGAATAGAAACTGTTTACAAAAGCTATGGAATTTGAAATTACCCAAAAAATTCATCTACCCAGTTTGGCGATTGTGGCATGAGGCTTTACCAGTGGCGTCCAAACTGGTTCGTAGAGGGGTGGAAGTACTGGCTGGCTTTCAAATCTACAACTATAATAATGAAGAGGAGGAACATTGTTTTATGTACTGTGAATTTTCTAGAAGTGTTTGGGTAGAGGCAATGGGTTCTGATTTTAGAATCCCATTAGCAGGACGGGTCAAAGATTGGATCTTTGAATTTTTCAATTGAAAATCGGTGTGAATAGTTCACGATAATAATCTGGGCATTATGGAGAAGCAGAAATGACAGAATATTCAACGATATCACTCGAACCCCTCTGCAAGTTGCGCGAATGGGTCTTGATTATCTAAACTGGTTTAAGGAAGCTTCAGTTTGTGGACTATTGAGTGAGTAATTGCGGTCGCAGCTTGCAGGGAGAGGAAAATGGAAGCCACCGCCGGCTGGTCGATTCAAAATCAACACGGACGCCGCATGGTTAGAGGAAGGTACCATCTCCGGCATTGGCATCTGTGTAAGGGATGAACTGGGTAATTTCTTGGATGGAAGGTTCAGAAGACTACACCGGCTATGCTTTCCGCTGGTAGCTGAAGTGTTAGCGTTGGAGGAAGGGTTAAAGTTAGCAGCATAGCTCCAATTGTCAGATGTTATTCTCGAGTCGGATAACTTGAATGCGGTGAAAATACTCTGGAAAGGCACTGCGGACAAGATTACGGTGGCAAATTCTCTCTCGGACCTTAAATTTTCTTTGCAAGGATGTGCGAGAAGAGTTGAATATTTCTTAAGTGTGGAATTTTCCTTCGCCCCGAGAGATGGAAACCAATTGGCGAATTCTTTTTCCAAAAAGGGTTTATTATAAGATGATATGTCATTTTACTCTGTTATCCCTACTTGGGCAAATGATGTATTCCTTTCGGATCTCTTGGGCATGACTACCCACTCTTAATGAAATTATTTTCCATAAAAAATTAAATTGGTCTTCTCTTCATATCCGCATACGACTTTTGTCTATCCCGTGCTGCCTTCATTCATTGCTAGATTTGTCTCACTTGATCTGTCATCTCCTCAATCACTTGTGGTCCAATCACTACTCTCTCCCTGATGTCATTCCAACATAGTGGCGTGCGGAATTTCCTTTGAAGCTTCTTGTGGTGCCATACCAATACTGTCATGATAATTGTTATTATAAGAAAACTCTATCAATGGTAATTTGTCTACCCACGATCCTTAAAAATCCTTATTACATGCTCTAAGCATATCCTCCAAAGTATGCATAGCTCTCTCCGTCTGCCCATCACTAGCAGGATGGAACGATGTACTAAACCTAAATTTAAATCCCCATTTCTTCTTGCAAAGATTGTAGGGTTTTGATGCATGTAACGCAGCGGAATAAAAATAAATAATTCCTAATCAAAGCCCACCACGGATCGCAGGCAAGCATTCATAACATGATGAAAGTAAGCGATTTATGTACCTTAGTTGGTTGTGTGATCCCAACATATAATTATGTCCATGTCACTACAAGTATCCACACCTAGGATTTCAAGTTTGAATCCCCTTCACGCATTAGTGATAGCTACACGAAGAATGAGGCAGAAGGATCACGCAAAACGGAGCAGGTTGCCGAACCACCGAAGGGTAGGGGGCGGTACTTCCTGTGTCTCTCATTGCTTTGTTATTTCTCATAATAATGACACTTGTTATGAAATACTAAGCTAGGAGTCCCTTAATATAGTTAATAACTCCTTATTAACTACATATTTGACCCAATACTAATCTTGTCCATACACGGATTAGTCCACCTTGCACATTAGTCCTACTTACTTTGCTTGTGGTTGTGTTTTGATCTTTTTGATTAATTAGTCCTACTAATTAATATTCAAATCCACTTTAATCAATAAGGTGAGTGAACACATAGGTTTTTACTTAGTTGGTAATAACAATTATAAACATAGAGCGGTGTCTAGCAACACATCTACGCCACCCAACTAATAGAAAAGTTAGTGATCTGATAAACTATGTGCCAAATGTTATCGTTGTAGGGTTTTGATTCATGGATCGCGCAAACGGAAGCATAATCAAACAAATAACCATGCAAAACCCTCCAAGGATCACAAGTCTAGATGCATAACGATAGTGAAGGTAAGAAATCATAAACACACCTTTGGGTTCTCCTTGATGACTTCAAACGCGAATAGTGTCACGTTCTCTATAGTTGATCCACGCCTAGAGTTGTTCCTAGATCTCCAATCTCCTTGGTGCTAGCCCGGAATGAAAGGAGGGTGAAGGAATCACGCAAAACGAGGCACAAAAGGGGGCTCGGCCCTCTTGTGGCGTCGGGGACGAGTGGGCGGCGGCAAGGGGCCGGCGTCCCTCTTGTTGCTTGCTCTCTCTCTCCTTTGTTCTCTCCTACTCTTGTTATGTTCTCTTTAGAGCATAAGTTGTGTAGGGAAGGAAGGAAGGAGGGTCCTTTATATAGTCCAACAACTCCTTGTTAACTACCTAAAGGACTTATTCTAGTCCTACTAGAATTCAATTTAGTCCCTTCCTTGCAAATTAGTCCCTACTAAGTTTGCAAGGGTTTGCAAAGTGATCCTTCTAATTAATTAATCTAATTAATTAATTCCCAAATCTAGTACAACTCTATATAGCGTGTGACCCCATAGGTTCTATCTAGTTGGTAGCAACTCTTTGCTAATATGGAGCGGTTTCTAGCAAAACATCCATTCTAGCCAACTAATAGAATAGTCATCTAGACAACCTTGTACAAGTAATTGTCTCATCCCTTTGCCTCCATATTCGGATTGGACACGAGACATACTAGTCACACTCGTATATCCAATCCCTAGTTTCTCGATCCATGGAATAGCCTTATTCGTGCAAATAACATCAATATCCCATATATTGATTTATTTGAGTCTGGCCAGACATTCTATAAGCACTATCCTCGAGTGGCCTTGGATATTTGCTCCCGTTATGTGGGAGGGGCAAATCCTCTCTACGTCCACTACGATCTCTAAGCTTGCTTCTCATTGTATCCAGTACACGCCTTTATAACTACCCAGTTACGGTGTAGCGTTTAACGCTACCAAGATCACAATGATCCACAACTAGAATATCTAGTGACTTCAAGTCTAAGGATGACAATACCATTGTACCCGAGAAGCACTTGTGACTCAACATAACGTGTATGTAGCCTTCTCGGTAATGGGTCAATCCAGTGCAACATTCCGTAATGCACACCTCTGTGTTGGATCATGATATCTCCATATCAATCCAACCCCATACTAGTCTATAGATGATTGTCCCAATTAATCATTATACTTGACTAGGGATATTTAAGATAAACAACACGATTGTAAATCTAAGGACTTCATTATATTAAATATCCAATAAATAATAAATGAATTTCTAGCCAATTACAAATTCATACTAAACTAGATTGCCTCTAGGGCATCTATTCCAACAGTCTCCCACTTGCACTAGAGCCAATCTGGCGCATCTCGTATGCCCATACTCCTAGTGTGCCCTTCATGCTTCCACTGCGTGAGAGGCTTGTAAGCGGGTCTGACAGATTATCATCTGTAGGAATCTTGCATATCCGAACGTCTCCTCTATCGATAATATCTCGAATCAGATGAAAATTCCTGAGCACATGCTTGGACTTCTGGTGCGATCTGGGTTCCTTTGATTGCGCGATCGCCCCAGTGTTGTCACAAAACAACTCCACTGGATCCGCAATGCTAGGGACCACACCAAGTTCAGAAACAAACTTTCTGATCCAAACAGCCTCCTTTGCTGCGCCATTTGCAGCAATGTACTCAGCCTCTGTTGTAGAATCAGCTACCGTCTCTTGCTTGGAACTCTTCCAGCTCACCGCTGCTCCATTCAGGCAAAACACATATCCCGACTGTGATCTGAAGTCATCTCTATCGGTTTGGAAGCTTGCATCAGTGTAACCCCTTACACGCAACTCTTCCTCACCGCCAAACATCAAGAAAGCATCCTTAGTTCTTCTCAAGTACTTTAGGATGTTCTTGACAGCAATCCAGTGACTCTCACCCGGATTGGATTGGTATCTGCTTGTCATACTCAAGGCATATGACACATCTGGTCTAGTACATAACATGGCGTACATGATAGATCCTATGGCCGAGGCATAGGGAATCCTACTCATGCGTTCCTTCTCAATCTCATTGGAAGGGCATCCACTCTTTGAAAGAGTGATTCCATGTGACATGGGCAAGAATCCCTTCTTGGAATCTTGCATGTTGAACCGTTTCAACACCTTGTCAATATATGTACTTTGACTTAGGCCTAGCAACCTCTTAGATCTATCTCTATAGATCTTTATACCGAGTATATAGGCTGCTTCCCCTAAGTCCTTCATTGAGAAACACTTTCCTAGCCAATCTTTCACAGATTGTAGCATGGGAATGTCGTTTCCAATGAGTAGTATGTCATCCACATACAAGACCAGAAAAGCTACAGAGCTCCCACTAACCTTCTTGTAGACACAAGACTCATCTTCGTTTCTGATGAAGCCAAACTCTTTGACCACTTCATCAAAACGTCGATTCCAACTCCTAGAAGCTTGCTTCAATCCATAAATGGATCGTTGCAGCTTACAGACTTTGTTGGCTTGCTTTGGATCCTCAAAACCCTCCGGCTGTATCATATACACGTCCTCGAGGAGATTCCCATAAAGGAATTCTGTTTTGACATCCATCTGCCAAATCTCATAGTCGTAGTATGCTGCAATTGCAAGTAGGATTCGGATGGATTTGGTCATTGCGACTGGTGAAAAGGTTTCATCATAGTCAATACCATGAATCTGTCTGAATCCTTTAGCCACCAATCGGCCCTTATAGGTAATCACATTACCATCCATGTCGATCTTCTTCTTGAAGACCCACTTGCACCCTATGGGCCGCGCCCCATCAGGTGGTTCCACCAAAGTCCATACTTTGTTGGTATACATGGATTCCATCTCGGATCTCATGGCCTCAAGCCACTTCTGCGAGTCTGGGCCACTCATGGCCTCCTCATAGGTAGTAGGCTCATCATCTATGAGCATCGTGTCACCGGAATCAGTTACGAGAAATCCGTACCTCTCGGGTTCCTGGCGCACTCTACTAGATCTACGAAGCTCTTGTGTTACCTGAACAGGTGGATCCACAACTGCTTGTGATTCCTGTTCATGTTCCATAATCGGTTCAGTAATTTGTGGTTCTTGAACTTCTTCAAGTTCTACATTCCTCCCACTTGCTTCTTTAGAGACAAACTCTCTTTCTAGAAACACGCCGGTCCGAGCAACAAACACTTTGTTTTCGGTTGGATTGTAGAAGTAGTATCCCTTAGTTTCCTTAGGGTACCCCACAAATTTACACTTATCCGATTTAGGCCCTAGCTTGTCTGATTGTAAACGTTTTACATAGACATCGCAGCCCCAAATCCTCATGAACGACAGTGTGGGACGCCTCCCACTCCACATCTCATATGGTGTCTTCATGACTGATTTAGATGGAACACGGTTAATGGTGAAAGCTGCACTTAATAGAGCGTAGCCCCAAAATGACAATGGAAGATCGGTTTGACACATCATAGACCGAACCATATCCAATAGGGTTCGATTCCTCCTCTCGGACACGCCATTCCATTGTGGCGTTCCGGGTGGAGTGAGTTGGGACACGATCCCACACTCTCTAAGATAGTCGTCAAACTCTTGGCTCAAGTATTCTCCTCCACGATCCGATCGTAGAGCCTTGATACTTTTGCCAAGTTGCTTCTCTACTTCATTCTTGAATTCTTTGAACACTTCAAAGGATTCGGATTTTGCCCTCATAAGGTACACAAATCCATATCTACTGTAATCATCAGTAAACGTAATGAAGTAGACATAACCACCCCTGGCTGGCGTGGCAAATGGTCCACACACATCGGTATGTATGAGCGCCAATTGCTCACTAGTCCTCTCACCTTTCTTATTGAAAGGGGACTTTGTCATTTTTCCCAACAAACAAGCCTCACATGTCTCATATGATTCAAAATCAAATGAGTCTAGTAATCCATCTTTATGGAGTCTAGATACACGTTTCTCATTTATGTGGCCTAAACGACAATGCCATAAATAAGCAGGATTTAAATCATTTATTTTAATCCGCTTGGTATTAATGTTGTAGACAGGATTACTTAGATCAAGGACATAAAGTCCATTAAATAATTGCGCACTAAAATAGTGAATATTATTCAAATAAAAGGAACAACAATTGTTCTTTATTGAAATAATAAAACCTTCCTTGTCCAAACAAGAAATAGAAATAATGTTTCTGCTCATAGCAGGCACAAAATAGCAATTATTTAATTCTAAAATTAATCCTGAGGGCAAAGATAGCTCGCACACGCCTATGGCTAACGCAGCAACCTTTGCTCCATTCCCAACGCGCAGATCTACCTCCCCTTTAGCCAATCTTTTACTTCTCTTTAGATCCTGCATATTTCGACAAATATGAGATCCACATCCAGTACCTAATACCCATGATGTAGAGACAGTTAAATTGACATCTACAACAAAAATACCTGGTGGTGGTGGAATCACTATTCCAAGCCTCTTGTCCTCCAGATATTTTGGGCAGTTCCTCCTCCAGTGTCCAGGTTGACTACAGTAGTGACATTCACCCTTAGTCACGACCTTGGCAATGGCACCAACAGGCTTAAGGGGTTGTTCCTTGGACTTAGCAACTGACTTGCCTTTGCCCTTGGAGGAAGAGGCAAACCTTTTACCCTTTCCTTTATGCACCATCATAATGGCCTTGCCCTTACCCTTGTTGATGCTCTGTTCAGCCGTCCTCAACATGTTGAGCAAATCTGGCAGTGGTTTAACGATCTCGTTCATGTTATAGTTCATAATGAACTGTCCATAACTCTCGGGCAACGATTGCAACACGAGATCGGTTGCCAACTCTTGGCCGACCGGGAACCCAAGCCGGGCGAGATTCTCCAAGTACCCGATCATTCGGAGTACATGGGGTCCCACCGGGTTCCCTTCTGCCAGATGACATTTGAACAGTGCCTTTGAGACCTCATACCTCTCTACCCTCGCCTGCTCTTGGAAGAGCTGCTTTAGATGTTCGATCATATCGACAGCATTCATGTTCTCATGTTGCTTCTGAAGCTCAGAGGTCATGGTGCAAAGCATTAGGCAGGCCGCATCATTAGCGTCATCAACACGCTTTTGATACGCCTTTAAGGCAACAGGTGTCTGATTCTCTGGACCTTCTGGAACATGCTCCTCTATTGCGTACAGCTTCTTCTCTTGCTTGAGAACAATTCTCAAGTTTCTGTACCAATCAAGAAAGTTGGTTCCAGAGAGCTTGTCCTTCTCAAGGACAGATCGTAGGGAATGTTGTGAACTCGATGAGTTGTTTGCCATTTGGAATTCTACAAAAGGAAAATACGCAAGTTTTAGTATTTGTGAATTTTTGACTATATTTAATAATGGCTAGTTTATTAAATATAGCTCCCACTATTTTTCTACGGATTAATAACCCTCAAGATATTAATGCGGAAAATATCCTTATATTTTCTAGTGGGCCAAGATCCATCTTTTTCATCTCCTTATGAGCTTGCTTTGGCAAGTCACCCATAATTTGACTACTTCTTAGGTAGGAACAATTCCAATTGCATCCCATATGCAACTCTTGGTTCAATTGGGCAAATAACTCCTTATTTATCCATCCTTATGGATAATCCCAATTGATTGCCTCTAGGTTTCTTAATCAAATTAATAGCCTAGTTGTGTTCAACCTCTTATCTAAACAATTGCACATTGTTACGTGCCATCGCATTCCATCATTATGAACCAAGTCGCCATGCTTTGGCACGCACGAACTTGATAAATAATGATGATAATGAGTGTTTAAATAACGAGAAGGCAAGAACACAATATTTTAAAATTTGAGGGATTTTCAATTTTAATTATTTTGTTGATCAATATCAACTAATCTATCTATTTGAGTTTGGGCACAACTCCAAATAATAGATCCGGGTTGTCTAATTATCTTATTATCCTAATTGCATGCATCATCCATACACCAACCACACAAATAATAAGACAATAAATAAACAACCACAAAACAGAAATTAAACGTGATGTGGATATGGCCTTTTCTAGACTAAGATAATTCCAAGCCAATGGAATTATCTATGAACCCTAAGCAAACACATCTCCATGCGTCTTGGTCTTTTGGTCCATCCTTCATAGTCATGTGGAATGCTCCATGCTCCATGCTCCATCTTTTGTGGCTTCTTTGGCTTTGGGCTTCTTTTCTTCAATCTTGGCTAACAATCTACTTTATCTAGCACTAGCTAATTTCTATACTAAATAAAATAAATCTCACAAGTTGAGAAAAAAAAAATGGCACGCAGGCCATAAAACCCTAATTAATTATTACAATTAATTGATCGGCTCGCAGGCCGTAAAAACAAACCACAAAATTAAACATCCACATCAAACCACATCCTAAGGCCATATCCAATCACCATGCGATTTGCACATAAACAGTTAAAATCCAATTTTAACGCGCTTGGTCAATTTTAATTGATTTTAGGATTTCTAGGGTTAAAACGGTCCATGGGCCCAACAATCCAATTGCCCGGGCCCAAATAAAGTGAACCATAAAGCCCTAGGGCCGGCCCGGCCCAAAACCCGCAAGCTAGGCCCGCGGGTTAGGGCCGCCCGGCCCCTTAGGGCGCCATTCTTGGGCGGCAAGCAAGGGGGGCGGTACCCTAGGGGGCCGAACCTCCTTGTGGAGGTTGTTTCCAAAACAACCTCCTTGCTTGGAGCCCAAGTTTGGTTGTTTCCTTGTTGTGGGAGAACTCCTTCTTCCCCAAGGATGCCCAAACCCTAGATCTAAGATCCTAAAATTTCTCAAACTCACCAATTCATGCATCCAATGCAATAATTGGGTCTTGTTATGATTAATTCTTTGACAAATTGCATCCAATGCTTGATTTGTCTTGTTTTACGCGATAAACAACAAATTAAGGTGTAAAACAACAAGAATGTAACACATAAACTACGTTTATGCTCTATGACCTGTGGCTCTGATACCACTGTAGGGTTTTGATTCATGGATCGCGCAAACGGAAGCATAATCAAACAAATAACCATGCAAAACCCTCCAAGGATCACAAGTCTAGATGCATAACGATAGTGAAGGTAAGAAATCATAAACACACCTTTGGGTTCTCCTTGATGACTTCAAACGCGAATAGTGTCACGTTCTCTATAGTTGATCCACGCCTAGAGTTGTTCCTAGATCTCCAATCTCCTTGGTGCTAGCCCGGAATGAAAGGAGGGTGAAGGAATCACGCAAAACGAGGCACAAAAGGGGGCTCGGCCCTCTTGTGGCGTCGGGGACGAGTGGGCGGCGGCAAGGGGCCGGCGTCCCTCTTGTTGCTTGCTCTCTCTCTCCTTTGTTCTCTCCTACTCTTGTTATGTTCTCTTTAGAGCATAAGTTGTGTAGGGAAGGAAGGAAGGAGGGTCCTTTATATAGTCCAACAACTCCTTGTTAACTACCTAAAGGACTTATTCTAGTCCTACTAGAATTCAATTTAGTCCCTTCCTTGCAAATTAGTCCCTACTAAGTTTGCAAGGGTTTGCAAAGTGATCCTTCTAATTAATTAATCTAATTAATTAATTCCCAAATCTAGTACAACTCTATATAGCGTGTGACCCCATAGGTTCTATCTAGTTGGTAGCAACTCTTTGCTAATATGGAGCGGTTTCTAGCAAAACATCCATTCTAGCCAACTAATAGAATAGTCATCTAGACAACCTTGTACAAGTAATTGTCTCATCCCTTTGCCTCCATATCCGGATTGGACACGAGACATACTAGTCACACTCGTATATCCAATCCCTAGTTTCTCGATCCATGGAATAGCCTTATTCGTGCAAATAACATCAATATCCCATATATTGATTTATTTGAGTCTGGCCAGACATTCTATAAGCACTATCCTCGAGTGGCCTTGGATATTTGCTCCCGTTATGTGGGAGGGGCAAATCCTCTCTACGTCCACTACGATCTCTAAGCTTGCTTCTCATTGTATCCAGTACACGCCTTTATAACTACCCAGTTACGGTGTAGCGTTTAACGCTACCAAGATCACAATGATCCACAACTAGAATATCTAGTGACTTCAAGTCTAAGGATGACAATACCATTGTACCCGAGAAGCACTTGTGACTCAACATAACGTGTATGTAGCCTTCTCGGTAATGGGTCAATCCAGTGCAACATTCCGTAATGCACACCTATGTGTTGGATCATGATATCTCCATATCAATCCAACCCCATTCTAGTCTATAGATGATTGTCCCAATTAATCATTATACTTGACTAGGGATATTTAAGATAAACAACACGATTGTAAATCTAAGGACTTCATTATATTAAATATCCAATAAATAATAAATGAATTTCTAGCCAATTACAAATTCATACTAAACTAGATTGCCTCTAGGGCATCTATTCCAACAATCGTGTTGTATCTATCCATTTGTCTCCATATCCTGATTGGACACAAGCCATAGTTGTCACACTCGTACATCCAATCCATAGTTTTTCGATCCTGGGAATAGGCTTATCTATACATATAACATCAATATCCTATATTCATTTATCTGATTCTGGCCAGACATTTTATAAGCACTACCCCTCGATTGGTCGTGGATATTTACTCCCATTATTTAGGAGGGAAAAATCCTCTCTGCATCACTACCATCTCTCAGCTTGCTTCCTATCACGTCCGATTACTATCTTTATATTTACCCAGTTCCGGTGTAACATTTGATAATATCAAAACATGATATTTCACAAATAGAGTATCTAGTGACTTCAAGTCTAAGGATCACAACACCATTAACACTACGAGAATCACTTATGACAATTACATAATATAATGTAGCCTTCTAGTTGTGGGTCAATATAGTATGCCATTACTCCTAATGCATACCCATGTGCTAGACTTGATATCTCCATATCAATCTATCCACATACAAGTCTATAGTGATCGTCCTATTAATCAATATAACGGACTAGTGATATTTAAGAATATAACATTTATATTCTAAGGACTTCATTCATGTTAACATATCTCCATATCGATAACATAATGAATTGTAAGTCCATATAAATGTCGCGATAAATTGATTGCCTGTAGGGCACAATTCCAACAAAGCTTTCCTAAAGTGTGAAAGTAAATTAGGATCTCTGTCAGATACAATAGAAGTTGGTACTCCAGAAGTAGCACATTAAGCAAATTAGGCATCCGCTCGTTGTTCCATATTTCATGTGTCTTTCATAGGAATAAATCTTGTTGTGTTCGTTAATCTGTCTAGTACAACCCAAATTTGATTCAGTCCATTCTTGGACGTTTGTAAAAAAGTAACGAAGTCCATGGAAGTAGAATCTCACTTCCAAATCAAAACTTCTAATGGTTGCACTGATCCTCACATTCGTTTATGCTCGAATTTCACGTTCTGACACGTCAAACATCGTGCTACAATTCTGCTATATCCTTCTTCATATTTGGCCACCAGAATGTCTTATTTTGATCCTTTTAGAGCTTATCACCTCCAGGGTGTATCGAATAGGGTGTATTGTGCACCTAACGCATAAACTTATCCTTAGTCTTTAGAAAATTGAGTGGCACACACCACCTTCCTTTTTAGGGAATACTTCCATCCTCATGGATTTATCCTATGGCTTGTCCTTTGGAATTTTTCTGCTTGATCCTTTCCAACTTCACATCTCCTGGTTGGTTACTTCGGATCTCATCGAATAATTTTGTAATAATTTTCATACTTGCAATCAAATTCTTCCCTCCCCCCTTGTTTCACAACATCAATATCGAGCTTTCTAAACTCACGACATAGCCAATCTAGCAAAACTATCATTGCATTGGCAGTATGACTCGATATCCTACTTATAGCATCAGCTACCATGTTAGCTTTTCCCTCATGATATGGGATACGCATATCATAGTCCTTGATTACTTCCAACCAACGATGTTGTTTGTTGTTAAGCTCATTTTGATTGAATATGTACTTTAGACTGCTTTGGTCCGTGTACAACTTGCAATACAGATGATGTCTCAATATCTTCAGTACAAAAATAATAGCTGCTAGCTCTCAATCACGTGTAGCATAATTTTCCTCATGTGGTTTCCGCTGTCTTGAAGCGCATGCAATTACTCGTCTTTCTTGCATCAGGACACATCCCAGTACCTTCTTCGATATGTGACTATATACTTCGAATTATCTGGAATCATTCGCTTGTGCTAATACCAGTGCTTTGGTTAAATTCTCCTTCAAAGTTTGAAATGCTAATTTGCAACTTTCGGTCCATTGATACATTACTGCCTTCTTCGCCAAATTGGTTAGTGGTCTTGTAATCTTTGAGAAATATTTCACAAAACAATAATAATATCCTGCCAACCAAGAGAACTTCGTGTTTTTGACACGTTCTTCGGTGTTGGCCCGCCCTTTACTGCTGAAATATTTGCTAGATCTACCGCTAATCCTTCCTTTGATATTATATGACCCATAAATGGAACTTGTTGTAGCCAAAACTCACATTTAGAAAGTTTAGCATACCACTTTTCCTTCCTCAGAGTTTGTAACAATTTCCTGAGTTGATCTTTGTGTTTTTCCTCTCTCTTTGAATAAACGAGAATGTTATCAGTGAAGACGACCAAAAAATAATCCAAGAATGGTCTCATGAAAAGGTTCATTAGGTCCATAGACATTGCAGATGCGTTAGTCAGACCAAAAGGCATAACAGTAAATTCATTATAGCCATACCTCATTCTAAAGGTTGTAATTGGAATATTCTTTTCACCGACACGGGGATGATGATATAAGACCTCAAATCAGTCTTCGAGAACATACTCGTCCATTGTAACTGATCGAACAAATAATTAATTCGGGGTAAGGGATATTTTTTTTTGACTGCTGCGCTATTCAATTCTCGAAAGTCAATGCACAGTCGTAAGCTTCCGTCCTTATTCTTCTTCACAAATAATACTGGATCTCCCCAAGGCGACACACTCGGCTGAATGTACCCTTTCTGTAAGAGCTCGTTCAGTTGATCCTTCAATTCTTGTAAGGTGCTTTTGTGATCGGTGTAGTACTGGGTTTCCAGCCAATAGTAAACTCGATCATTTTTTGGTGGCATGCCTGGGATCTCTTCGTCTTCAGCCTCTATATGCGTGAATGACTGATTTTCAGTCCCCTATGCCGTTCTTGAGTTAATTCCCGTCATTTTCCTTCAATACTTGCATTTTAACCCCCAAAATTCCGCTCCAGATTAAGACTATTTCGTGCGAAATCCCCGACCATTTCGTGCGAAATGATTTCTTGTGAAATGATTTCCTATTTCGACGAATGGAATCTAGAATCTGAATTTTCTAGGCTATAATTTCTTCGTCCTATCTCCGATTAAGCTTCATGACCTAGGTTAGAAAGCTCTTTGAGTCTACTTTCATTTGGCACCAATCTCGCTCCTAAATTCATTGTAAAACTCCAGAAATCATCAAATAAGTGCAGACTTGTCATTCTAGCTTCCCCAACTTTGCTTCCATTCACTCCACTTGAGCTCCCACTGGTTTCGAAGTTCGTTCCATGCCTCCTATCAACCGATTAGCATCCTTTCTTGTCAAGAAAACATGAGCAAACATGCCAAGCGATCATATTTGACACCTAACATCAAAACATGCATAGAAACGCCCAGACTGACTATAAAGCGCATACAAAGAAACAAGTGATAAAACGAATCATATTTCCTGCAATTATGTTCAAATATCTGATATTAATGTGGCAAAGGTAATAAGATATAGCTCCTAAAGGCGCTATCAGAGGGGGCAGCGACATCTGTCCGAAACCCTAGGTGGAAAAACATTTATTTCTTTCCTTCCTCTTGTAGTCGAACCTTATTGTATATACGATTTTCAGTGCACTACGTACATTTATGGTTTTTTTCCAGTACACTATGTATATCAAATATACGCTTTTCAGTACACTATGTATATCATATATACGTTTTCATATATGCAGTACACCGTATTGCATCATATGAAATTTTTATGATTACATCACATATGAATCATAATCATATCGTATCAAATACGATAAATAAATTTATACCATAATTGCGTAAAATAGTAAAACACATAATCATGGTTGCACAAGTGGCTCTGAAACCACTGTTACATTTTGGGAAATCAAGCGCAGTGAAAATACAAAAAATTAATTTGCCGAAACCCACCAAGGAACCGTGTGAATGAGCATAATCTGATGATTAGAGGTTTACCCCAGTCAAACTGACTGGTGACGATCATTAACGCAGATCAAAGGAACAGCGTGTCTACGGTTTCCACACGAACAAATATGAACTGGACTTCATCTTCTAGGTAGCTAGCCTCTTTGAATAAGAGGATCTTGTCTCACAAGATGATGAACCTGGACGTGCACGGTGGTCGGGTCCAACCCAACGGCAAGGAGGAGGCGAGGGGGAGACTTCTTGGTGTTGGTCAAACCCTAGGAGGCCAAACTCCTTTGGTCTCCTTTCCTCTTTTCTCTCTAGTGTATGTGGGTGTAGGAATGTATTTGACTGGATTTTCATAGCCTATGAATCCTATTTATACGATACATAAATTCATCTTTACCTTTAGTACTAACACTTGGAAATAGTTTGCATTCTAGTCCACAATTGCTCTTTAGTCCAACTAATGAGCATCGTTTACACTTTAGCCCAAATAATTCATTATGCTCTTTAGTCCAACTAATGAGCAACTAATTCCAATTAGATCTATTCTGTGTGTGTGACCCATTCGGTTCTTAATTACGTTGGCAGTAAAAATTACAAATATTGAGCGGTATCAAGCAATAAATCAAGGCTACCCAAGTAATAGGAATATCAGTGATCTGAGTAACTTCTATGACCAATGTTATCGTGTTGTATAATCCTTTTGTCTCATCTACCAAATGGACACAAGGCATGGAGTGTCACACTCGTATATCCAATCTATAGTTTTCTCGATTCTTTGAGTAGACTTAGACAAGAAAATGACATCAGTATCTCATATTGATTCATTTGAGCATGGACATACATTTCCCTATGTCTCACTGATTGAGTGGCCATGGATATTTACTTATAGGAGGGACTTATCATATCTACATCACTCACACCTCTTAGCATGTTTCATAGCATGTTCAATTATCGAGTTTATAGTCACCTTGTTACGACGCGTTAGTCGACGTTAAAACGTGTACTCCGCATCTAGAGAATGTAGTGATTTCAAGTCGAAGGAACACAACACCATTGTCACTATGAGAAGCACTTGTGACGTTCACATAAAATTCATGCAGTCCACTCATGGCGGGTCTCCAGTGCACCATTACTCTAAATGCGTACCCCTGTGTTAGACTTGATATCCCCATATCAATCTACCCACATACTAGTCTCTACATATTATAGTCGTCATTAGGTGTGTGTAATACTTGACTAGGGATATTTAAGAATACAACCATTATATTCTAAGGACTTCATTATATTAACATATCTCCATACCGATAACACAATTAATAGAAAGCTTTTAAAATGTTCACGGTAAATAGATTGCCTCCGGGGAATACTCCAACATGACTGTTATTCATCAGTCTAAATATGCAACTGATTTGCTCAAGAAAGAGGATTTTCTTGATTCAAAGCCAGTAGCCACCCCTACTGCAATAAGGTCGACATCCATGATTTAACACACTACTCCTCTATCATCTTCTCAGATCACTCATTTCAAAAGAATAGTTGGTGTCTTGCGTTATTTGACCATTACTAGACCTGATATTCAAGTCTCTGTCAACTGTCTTTGTCAACATATTCATTCTCTAACAGTGTTTCACGAACATGCACTCAAGAGAACTCTTAGATATGTGAAAGGTTCTCTTCATCGGGGTTTGGTTTTCTCTTCTGGATCATGTTTAGCTTCCTCACTACAGCTTCATGCCTTAAAAGATGCTCACTAGGCTGGTTCAATTTGTGATAGGAGATTTACTACTGGCTTTTGCACCTTCTTGGGTGACAATATAATTTCTTGATGCTCTAAGAAGCAATATACAGTTGCTAGGTCCAGTACAGAAGCTGAGTATAGAGCTCGTGTTGTTACTACAGCTGAGCTTAAATGGTTACATTATCTTCTTCATGACATGGGCATTGGGTTTCATCCTCTTGTTTTATGATGTGACAACAATTGAGCTTTAGCTCTTGCTGTCAATCCAATGTTTCATGCCATGACTAAACACATTGAGATAGACTACAATTTTTTCAGAAAAATGGTCATTTTGAAACATCTCATGCTAGCCAAAATTCATATTTCTGAGCAAGTAGCTGATGTGTTTACCAAGGCTCTCCATTCTCATCAACATCATACTTTGTGTAGCAACCCAAACTTGAATATTGCTTCTTCAGTTTCTTTCTCAACACCTTCAGCTTGAGGGGTAATATTAGAGATATATTTTATAGAAAGGATAAAATTGTTATATTTAAGAGATAGAGGGTCCTTGGTGTAAATAGTGTAAATACACAACAGTCTATATATAGACATCTATGCATACATTGTACAATCAATACAATACAATTATTGATTAACCCTCTTCTCCCTTCTTCTTCTTCTTCTTCTTCTTCTTCTTCTTCTTCTTCTTCTTCTTCTTCTTCTTCTTCTTTCTCTCTCTAAATAATTTTCTGTTCTCTATAAGATTCAACAGACTCCACCTCCCTCACCGTTCTAAGAAATGGTTGTTCCTTCTATAAAAAAATGATTGTTCTTTCTAATATACGAACTACTATAATGGATCGCATTGATCGATATGACATTCAAGGTGTTCTATGTTTTCGTATAATTTTTAGGTTGATCCACTCCAACTGCAGCAAAACCACCATCGCGGCTAACATCCATTGCTGACCTAATAATCTCACTTTTATATCCATGCCCCATTCAACCATTCAGCAGGCTATGGATCGTAATATAAGATGCTCAATCGATAGAATATGTATGTATCTCTTATTCCACTCAAATACCATGAAAGTTGGTAAAAGAAATTAACAACAAAATAGTGAAAAACAACGGTCCTAAACTACCCTTACATCCCTTAAGCGAATCATTTCAGAGCTTATAATCGGACTCACTCACGAAATCGGTCAAGGAGAAAAATTCAAATATGGCAACCATCCTCTCCAGTATCATGTTTCTACAATCCAAAAATCAGAGAACATTATAGGGTTTGTATTTAACTTATGTAGTGGAAAATTTGGATCAAGAGAAAGAGGAGACAATCATTTATGTTTATTTTGAACCATATAGGACTCACAGTGATGATTGCAAAATTCACAATCTTAGATATAATTCATCTATCACAATTAACCATCTTGTTGAGGTTGGTTGGATTTTTGGCATAAATCCTATGTGCAACTTTGTTTTTCTAGGATGTGGTGTTAGATTTTACAGGTGGTGGTCCTTTGTGACGGTAACTTTCATTAATCATGGGGAGTCAGACCCAAATAATCAGCATTCAACAAATTTTCAGCCAACGCAAGGGCAATTGAATAAAAGTCATATCATTTTCTACATAACCTTGTTGAGCGAAGGTATGAGCTAAAACGTTGCAAGACATGGGAACAAATGAGATGGAGAAATTCTCAAGAGCTTCCAAAAACTTCTTGCTCGACTCCAAAGTGGTTCTCGTATCAGAGAGGGCTTATATTGCCTTCATTTTTTCTTTGACACCGTCATGAAGCAAGTTCACCGCTGCCTTACTATCATATTCAATCTCAAGCATTGTGTACTTCAGTTCACTAGCTAGCTTGATGCCTTCCTCCACTGCAGAAAGCTCGGCAATCATAGGTGAGCGCAAACGAGGAAATCTACATATTCGACCAGCAATAAAATCTCCATTTTCATCATGCAGAGCACACCCAAGGCCAGTTGATGTACCCATCTCCCTCCATGACACGTTAACATTCAATTTAATCATCCCCTACTCGGCTTTGTCCACTGGGTTGGATAAAAAACTGTATTTTTCGAATCATCATCCATTAGTCCCTTCAAGTTAGCTTCTCTACCTCCATTGGAGTCCTCTTGACCCCTTCAAATCTCTCCTTATTCCTGCATTGCCAAATAACCCATATTGTAGCAACAAATAGCTCACAATTTGAAATCGGCTGAGTTGATAAAAATGCGCAATCCAGTTCCGAATTCCTCCATTATTTGATTCTAGGGAATTGGGACCTAAAGTGTTGAACCAAACCTGTCGAGTGAAGGAACGGTGAAGAAAAAGATGTTCATCAGTTTCATTATCTTCTCCGCATAGCTAACAACATAGTGGTACATAAAGTCCTCGACCGTTCATCCTTGTTGCCACATGTAGAGACGAAATCCTTGCTCTCCAAGTTGGCAGATGATTTTCTTGGGAATTTTCAATTTCCAGAGTGTTTGCAGCCACGCCCTATTTACATGACCCGAGGAAGAGGAAGGGTCCCCTTTCGAGAAATTCAGTTACGCTTGATAACCTGTAGCTACAGAATAAACCCCATCATCAGAAAAGATCCATGAAAACGAGTCACCCAAACCTTCATTAATTGGGATATTGAGGACTGCTTCGACGTCCATCGGAAGTAGAAGCCTGAGAGCTTCAGTCCTTCCCAAGTCCTTATCAAAGGGTCCAAAAGATATGAATCCATAGTGTAGGGTTTTGATCATGGATACGCTGCATAAAAAGAAATTATCCATTCAATACCCTCCAAGGATCACAGGAAGAGAATCATAACGATGGTAAAGGAAAAAACATGTTACACACCTTAGAGATCTCGTGTGATGACTTGTAACGTGAATTGTGTCACGTCTCTACGTTTTATCCACGCCTACAGTTGAGATATATATCTTCCTTCTCCTTAGTGCTAGATTTGACCGGAGGAAGAGGAAGAATAAATCACGCAACGAGGACCAAAGAGAGGGCTCGACCTCTCTTTGTGGCGGACGGGTAGGGGGTGGACGGCTAGGGGCAGTCGGCCTCCAGTTGTCTTGCTCACTCTCCTTTGTTTCTCTCCCACTCAACTTATGTTATGAGCATTAAAGTGGGAAGGAAGCTAGGAGCATCCTTTATATAGTCCAACAACTCCCTGTTTGCAAGGTGTTGCAAAGTGATATTTCTAATTAATTAATCATATTAATTAAATCCCAAATCTAGTTCAACCCTATTGGGCGTGTGACCCCGTAGGTTCTATGTAGTTGGTAGCAACAATTTTCTAATATGGAGCAGTCTCTAGCAAGACATCCATTCTAGCCAACTAATAGAATAGTCATCCGACATACCTTGTGCAAGTAATTATTTCATCCCTTTGTTTCTATACCAGGATTGGACACGAGACATACAAGTCACACTCGTATATCCAATCCATAGTTTCTCAATCCTGGGAATAGCCTTATTCGTGCAAATAGCATCAATATCCCATATTGATTTATTTGAGTCTTGCTAGACATTCCATAAGCACTATCCCTCGAGTGGACTCGGATATTTGCTCCGTTATGTGAGAGGTACAAATTCTATCTACGTCTACTATGATTTCTAAGCTTGCTTCTTATTGTATCCGGTACACGCCTTTATGGCTACCCAGTTATGGTGTAGCGTTTGACGCTACCAAAATCAGAATAATTCACAACTAGATAATCTAGTGACTTCAAGTCTAAGGATGATAATTCCGTTGTCACCACGAGAAGCGCTTGTGACTCAACATAACATGTATGTAGCCTTCTCGGAGATGGGTCAATCCAGTATGCCATTACCCCTAATGCATACCCATGTGTTAAATCATGATATCTCCATATCAATCCAACCCCATACAAGTCTATAGATGATTGCCCCATTAATCATTATAATAGACTAGGGATATTTTAGATAAACAACACAACTGTAAATCTAAGGACTTCATTATATTAAATATCCAATAAATAATACAATGAATGTTCTAGCCAAAATAAGTTCATACTAAACTAGATTTTCCTCTAGGGCATCTATTCCAACATTCTCCCCCATGAACTAGAGCCAATCTGATGCATCCCGTAAGCCAATGCTCCTAGTGTGCCCTTCATGCTTGCGCTGAACAAGCGCTTTGTAAGTGGATCTGACAGATTCTCATATGTAGGAATCTTGCATATCCGAACGTCTCCTCTATCGATAATATCTCGAGTAAGATGGAACTTCCTGAGCAGGTGTTTGGACTTCTGGTGTGACCGGGGCTCCTTTGATTGCGCGATCGCCGCAGTGTTGTCACATTACAACTCTACTAGATTCGCAATGCTAGGAACCACACCAGGTTCAGAAACAAATTTCTTAATCCAAACAGCTTCCTTTGTTGCGCCATTCGCAGCAATGTACTCAGCCTCTGTTGTACAAACAGCCACCATCTCTTGCTTGGAACTCTTCCAGCTCACCGCTGCTCCATTCAGGCAAAACACATATCCCGATTGTGATCTGAAATCATCTTTGTCGGTTTGGAAGCTTGCATCGGTGTAACCCCTTACACGCAACTCTTCCTCATTACCAAATATCAAGAAGGCATCCTTAGTTCTTCTCAAGTACTTTAGGATGTTCTAAACTACAATCCAGTGACTCTCACCTGGATTGGAGTGGTATCTGCTTTTCATACTCAAGGCATATGACACATCTGGTCTAGTACATAACATGGCGTACATGATAGATCCTATAGCCGAGGCATAGGGAATCCTACTCATGAGTTCCTTATCAATCTTATTGGAAGGACAATCACTCTTCGAAAGAGTGATTCCATGTGAAATGGGCAAGAATCCCTTCTTGGAATCTTGCATGTTGAATCGCTTCAACAACTTCTCTATATATGTACTTTGACATAGGCCAAGCAGTCTCCTAGATCTATCTCTATGGATCTTTATACCAAGTATATAGGCTGTTTCCCCTAAGTCATTCATTGAGAATTTCCTAGCCAATCTTTAACAGATTGCAGCATTGGAGTGCCCTTTCCAATGAGTAGTATGTCATCCACATAAAGACCATAAAATCTATAGAGCTATCACTAACCTTCTTATAGACACAAGACTCATCTTCGTTTCTGATGAAGCAAAACTCTTTGACTACTTCATCAAAACGTGAGTTCCAAATCCTAGAAGCTTGGTCCAATCCATAAATGGATCGTTTCAGCTTATAGACTTTGTTGGCTTTCTTTAAATCTTCAAAACCCTCAAGTTGTATTATATACACGTCCTCGAGGAGATTCCCATAGAGGAATGCTGTTTTGACATCCGTATGCCAAATCTAATAGTCGTAGTATACTGCAATGGAAAGTAGGATTCGGATGGATTTGGTCATAGCGACTAGTGAAAAGGTTTCATCATAGTCATGGCCTCTTCTTAGGTAGTAGGCTCATCATCTATGAGCATTGTGTCACCAGTCTCAGTCACGAGAAGTCCATACCTCTCTGTCTCTTGGCGCACTCTACTAGATCTACGAAGGTCTTGTGCTACATGAATAGGTTGCTCCACAACTACTTGTGGTTCCTGATCATGTTCCATAGTAGGATCAGTGCTTTGTGGTTATTGAATTTCTTCAAGTTCTACAGTCCTCCCACTTGCTTCTTTAGAGACAAAATCTCTTTCTAAAAACACGCCGGATCGAGCAACAAACACTTTGTTCTCAGTTGGATTGTAGAAGTAGTAACCCTTAGTTTCCTTAGGGTAACCCACAAGTTTACACTTTTCTGACTTGGGCCCTAGCTTGTCTGATTGTAAACGCTTTACATAGACATCGCAGCCCCAAATCTTCATGAACGACAATGTGGGACGCCTCCCACTTCCCATCTCATGTGATGTCTTCATGACTGATTTATATGAAACACGGTTAATGGTGAAAGCTGCACTTAATAGAGCATAGCCCCAAAATGATAATGGAAGATCGGTTTGACACATCTAGATCGAACCATATCCAATAGTGTTCGATTCCTCCTCTCGGACACGCCATTCCATTGTGGCGTTTCGGGTGGAATGAGTTGGGACACGATCCCACACTCTCTAAGATAGTTATCAAAATCTTGCCTCAAGTACTCTCCTCCACGATCCGATCGTAGAGCCTTGATACTTTTGCCAAGTTGCTTCTCTACTTCACTCTTGAATTCTTTTAACCTTTCAAAGGATTCGGATTTGGCCTTCATAAGGTATACAAATCCATATCTACTGAAATCATCAGTAAATGTGATGAAGTAGACGTAACCACCCCTGACAGGCGTGGCAAATGGCCCACATACATCAGTATGCACGAGCGCCAATTGGTCACTAGTCCTCTCACCTTTCTTATTGAAAGGGGACTTTGTCATTTTTCCCAATAAACAAGCCTCACATGTATCATATGATTCAAAATCAAATGAGTCTAGAACTCCATCCTTATGGAGTCTAGATACATGTTTCTCGTTTATGTGGCCTAAACGACAGTGCCATAAGTAAGCAGGATTTATATCATTTATTTTAATCCTCTTAGTATTAATGTTGTAAACAGGATTGCTTAGATCAAGGACGTATAGTCAATTAAATATTTGCACACTACAATAGTGAATATTATTAAAATAAATGGAACAACAACTGTTCTTTATTGATATAATAAAACCTTCCTTGTCCAAAAAAGAAATAGAAATGATGTTTCTGCTCATAGCAGGCACAAAATAGCAATTATTTTAACTCTAAAACTAATCCTGAAGGCAGAGACTGCTCGTACACACCTACGGCTAATGCAACAACCTTGTCTCCATTTCCAACGCGCAGGTCTATCTCCCCTTTAGCCAATATTCTATTTCTCTTTAGATCCTACACATTTCGACAAATGTGAGATCCACATCCAGTATCCAATACCCATGATGTAGAGATAGTTAAATTGACATCTACAACAAAAAGACATGGTGGTGGTGGAATCACTATTCCAAGCCTCTCGTCCTCCAGATATTTTGAGCAGTTCCTCCTACAGTGTCCAGGCTGACTGCAGTAGTGACATTCACCTTTGTTCACAGCTTTGGCAATGCCACCAATAGGCTTAAGGGCAGGTTCCTTGGACTTGGCAACTGCTTTGCCTTTGCCCTTGGAGGATGAGGAAAACCTTTTGCCCTTTCCTTTCTGCACCATCATAATGGCCTTGCCCTTAATCTTTTTGATGCTTTGTTCAGCTTTCCTCAACATATTGAGTAAATATGGCAGTGGTTTCACGATCTCGTTCATGTTATAGTTCATAATTAACTATCCATAACTCTCAGGCAACGATTGCAACACGAGATCGGTGGCCAACTCTTGGCCGACCAGGAACCCTAGTCGCGCGAGATTCTCCAAGTACCCGATCATACTGAGTACATGAGGTCCCACAGGTTTCCTTCATCTAGATGACACTTGAACAATGCCTTAGAAACTTCATACCTCTGAACCCTTGCCTGCTCTTGGAAGAGCTGCTTCAAGTGTTCGATCATATCGTCTGCATTCATGTTCTCATTGTTGACTCAAAGACCCTTGAATGTGTTTTCAGAAGTAATTTTTTTGAGTGATGAAAGACATAGACAAAGCATTATAGATACACCAAGGCCTTGAGATACTAACAGAGCTTCAAAGCCTTGAGAGTTGTTTTTTATTCTACTGAATGGTCTAACAATCTTGTGTTGCAGATTGGCTATCTGATTACACAGATCAGAGATTTGCTGCATATATTCATGTTTTACATTATCTACATATCTAAAACAGTTGCACATGTTCAGATCAGAGAGAATTAAAGTTTTGTGGACTTAACTTTGACAGACTGTGAAGCATGTTCAGAGCTTCAAGGCCTTGAGATGTGCCTTGAGCTGCTGACAGTTTTACATAACTAAGTTAATTCTTTCTTGCAGGGTTTGATTCTAATTATTGTGATTGTTTATTGACTTCTAAGAGTCTTAAACTGGTTTATCATGATTTATATGTGTCAGAAGTTAATCAGATTATTGTTCTAATCTTTTAACAAGTTTTATCAGAAGCTGGAAAACCAAACAGTCATAGTACTGCTATATTACTGGATTTTGTTGTTGCTGTGTTTTAATGTTGTTGCAGGTTTGTTACGTGCAAATACAATCTCGAAAAATTCCAACGGATATCCACTTAGAGCTGTTTGAATTTCAGTTGAAAACAAAAGGAGGATTTGTAGGAACTTAGATCCTAAAATCTCTCATTCAGTTGCAGCTGGTGGATAAAGAGACTGGTTTGAATTTTTTTGAAAGAAGAGAGGCTCGCAGAATACTGATAAAGGTGTGACAAGTTCGTGGGAGATCATTCATTCAAACACAAAGGCATTCAAGCTTCAATTCCAGATTTCAGAAGATCAAGTCATTCCAGTTTTCAGAAGAACACATTCAGGCTCCACTAGCTTATTCTTCTACTGTGTTCTTCATCTGTTTTGTAATCTTTATATCTTTTGAATATTTAAAACCTCACTAAACCTAGTGGTTGTTTGTTCAAGTGAACAACAAGAGGTTCTTGTTAGCTCAACAGTTGGTAGCTGGTACTAGATAGGTTTGGAACCACAAGCTGTATAGGTGTAAGGGAAATCACTTAGGCTTGAAGATCTAGGACTGTTTCTGTGTGAGTAATAAGAAGTGTCTACCCAATCCTGGTGGGATTAGATCCCTCAGGCAGAGATTAGGTCCATTGGGACTGAACTCTGTAAATTGCTTTGTGTTCTTTACTTTGCAGGTTTGTTATTTTCTGCTGCACACAACTCAAATCAAACTAGGGTTTATAAGCTGTTTAGAACTGGTAATAGTTCAAGGCCTTGAAGCTTTCTATTCAGAATTTGAAAGTTTATGACAGTTTTCTAAAATCACAAGGCCTTGAGATTTGAGTTTCACACAAATCCAATTTTTTTTTAAAATATGAGTTTTGCAAAAAAGTTTCCATACTCTATTCAACCCCCCCTTCTAGAGTATTTAGGTCATGTATTTAGTCTACATTACACACTTTAAATTGGTATCAGATCTTGCGGCACTGATATAGATCTAACAATCTTGTGACTATGAGTAATGTAGGAGATGGTGGATTCTCACAAGGAAGGGCAGCCAACAGACCTCCATTGTTCTGTGGTGATAACTTCATGCACTGGAAGGCATTGATGAAGATGTTCATCATAGATCAAGACATGGAACTGTGGTCAATAGTTCAGAATGTTCCTCATGAGTACTACACTACAATTGATGGAGTCAGATGTATCAAGTCTGAGGAAAATCTTTCAGCGACTGAACTGGAAAATGTATCAAAAAATTACAAGGCTATGAATCTGTTATACTCTGCTCTTAATGCAGATGAGTTCAACGAAGTGTCCAGTTGCAAGAGTGCCAAAGAAGTATGGGATAAACTGGTTGTGACATATGAAGGAACTAGCCAGGTTAAGCAGACCAAAATCAACATACTTCTGAGGCAATATGAGTTGTTCAAGATGAACTCAAATGAGACCATCAAGGAGATGTTCAAAAGATTCACTGATGTGGTGAATAATCTGGAGTCATTGGGAAAGAAGTTCTCAAATGAGGAGAAGGTCAGGAAAATTATGAGAAGCTTGCCAAAAGCCAAGTGGGAGGCAAAGACAACAGCCATTGAGGAAGCTCAGGATTTAAGTCTTCTTCAGCTAGATGATCTACAAGGAAAGCTGCTCACTCATGAAATGTCTATGAAAGATGTGGAAGGTGGTCTGAGTGAAAACATCAAGAACTTAGAACTTAAGGCCAAAGACAGTGAAAAGTCTCAAAGCCTTGAAACTGAAGATGAGCATGATGATGAAGAGGCTTTAGCATTGATCTCCAAGGCCTTGGCAAGGATTCTCAAGAAGAAGAGAAACTCTAGTAACATGGACTACAACAGAGAGAGATCAAGACCTTCAGGCAGCAAGGACTACAAAGGTAAATCTTCATCACAGTCACATAAAACTAAAGTAACGAATTGTTTTGAGTGTGGTGATGCAGATCATTTAGTAAGGGACTGTCCACAAAAGAAGAAGAGCATGAATTTTCAGAACAAAGATAGTGACAACAGAAGTAAGAAAGCCATGATGGCTTCTTGGAGTGATTCTGATTCATCAAGTGACTCAGACACTATAGAAGATCAAGCAAACTTGTGCTTCATGGCCAAGCATGATGAATAAAAGTCACCAGACAAACATATTGAAGAAATGGTAAAAGAATCTTCTTGCTAGTCCTTCTGATGTACTTCCTGAAATTCTCAAGAGTATGTTTTTAAATGAGGAAAGTTATAGAAATGAGATTTTTGCTTTAAAGATTAAGATTCATGAGCAGGTAAAAGAAAACACGGACCTTGTTTTTACCAACAAAACTGTTGAAGTTTCTAAGACAAAAATTGAAAAGGACTTCAAGGCCTTGGACAGCAGGTTCAAAGCCTTGAAGGCACAGATAAAAGAGATTGTTGATCAAAACACTCTTTTGACTGAAAGATATGCTGATCTAAAGACTCATTATGAGGATTTAGAACGACAAATCTGTTATTTGACTAAGAAACTTCAAGAGTCTAAGAAGGTCCTAGCTAGTTTTACAGGCATAGAACATAATCTAAATCTCATTCTTGGAGGAAGTCTGAAATCAATGCATAAAAGTGGGATTGGCTATAATCCAAATTTTCCAAAGAAAAGCCAAACTACTTTTGTCAAATATGGTAGCAGACATTCTCCAAAGTGTCATTACTGTGGAAAATTTGGTCATGTCAGATTAACTTGTCCCTTCAGAAGATCAGAACCTCACATTATGAGGAATACTTATCCTTATCAGCTTAAGGGACAGGTTAGGCAGATTTGGGTTCCAAAAGGAATTAGACCACCAAACATGGCTGATTCTGAGTATGACTCAAAGTTCTGCACTTGGTCTAACAGCCTGTTGAGGCAATGATTTATTTTTGCAGGATGTCACCAAGGCCTTGAAAGATCAGAAATGGATATTAGACAGTGGATGTTCCAGACATATGAAAGAAGTCTCTCTTTACTGAGCTTACAGAAAAATCTGGAGGAACAATCACACTTGGTGACAAAGCAAAATGCAATATTATTGGTATAGGTAGTATTGGTAATGGTTCTACTAACTCTATCTCTGAGGTTTATCTGGTAGATGGACTTAAGTATAATCTGCTTAGTATCTCTCAGTTATGTGATAAAGGTTATAAAGCTATATTTGACAAGGAGAAATGTGTGGTGCAAGATGAGAAATCTGGTGATTGCATACTCACTGCTCCTAGATCATACAATCTATATGCTATGAGTACTAACAGTGTTGCAGGTGACAAGCTAAAATGCCTCAAGGCCGTGAAGGAAGGTTCAAAGCTTTGGCACAGAAAGCTTGGGCATATTACATACACACCTTGAATAAACTCATCTCAAAGAATTTGTTAAGAGGTTTACCATCACAGAAATTTTCAGATGATGAGGTTTGCAAGGCATGTGTACACGGTAAGAAAACCAGAAGCTCATTCAAGCCAAAGAACTGTGTAAGTACTTCTAGACCCTTAGAATTGTTGCACATGGACTTGTGTGGTCCTATGAGAGTTCAGACCCCAAAAGGTAAGAGGTATATGCTTGTTATAGTAGATGATTATTCTATATTTACTTGGGTCATGTTTATTAGAGACAAAACTGAAGCTTTAACTGAATTTTCTAGATTATGCAAAGAGATTCAAACTTTGAAAAATTTACCTGTTGCATCCATTAGAAGTGATCATGGTAGGGAGTTTGATCAACTTGACTTTGATTTGTTTTGTGCAAGGCATGGCATATCACACAACTTTTCTGCACCTAGAACTCCACATCAAAATGGAGTAGTTGAAAGGAAAAATAGAACACTTGAGGATATGTCTAGAACCATGCTTCTTGAAAGTAATTTGCCAAAATTCTTGTGGGCAGAAGCTGTTAATACTGCCAATTATGTGCTAAATAGATGCTTGATCAGACCTATTTTGAAAAAAGACCCCTTATGAAATGTTTAAATGTAGGAAGCCTACTGTTTCATATTTCAAACCTTTTGGTTGTATCTGTTTTGTGCATAATAACGGTAGAGACAATCTTGGTAAGTTTGATGCTAGAAGTGATGAAGGTGTATTTCTTGGATATTCTCAAACTAGCAGAGCTTATAGAGTTTACAATAGAAAAACCAAGATTGTGGAAGAGAGTATTCATGTGATTTTTGATGTAAGTACTAAGGATTCTCTGAGTGATAGTTTTGCAGATCTAGATTTGAACAAGCATGAGTCTGATGATGATGTTGTGAAAGAAGACAAAGGCAAAACTAATGTGCAGAATCAATCAGCAGAATCTCAAGGCTTGAACCTCATGCTGAACCAAAATCTCAAAGCCTTGAGACAGAAGCTGAAACTTTCTATGATGCTCCCTTTACAGTTTCAAGAACTCAAAGCCTTGAAGGAGAATATTCCTGGATACCCAAGGAAGAAGTTTAAGTACCTTGCAGATCATCCAGCTGACAATATCATATCTAATCCATCAACTGGAACTCAGACAAGAGGACAGTTGAAGAACTTGTGTGCTTTTAGTGCATTTGTATCTTTGATTGAGCCTAAAAATACCAATGAAGCACTAGAAGATGCAACTGGATCATTGCAATGCAGAGTGAGCTGAATGAGTTTGAAAGAAACAAGGTATGGAATCTGGTTCCCAGACCTAAAGAGAAATTAGTTATTGGAACCAGATGGGTATTCAGAAATAAGCTTGATGAAAATGGCAAAGTGGTAAGGAACAAAGCCAGACTGGTGGCACAAGGATATAATCAGGAAGAAGAGTTTTCTAGTCTGATGTACAGGGAGTTTGAGATGAGCTTAATGGGAGAACTGAATTTATTTCTTGGACTTCATATCTTACAAATGAATAAAGGAATTTTTGTACATCAAGGAAAGTATACCAAG
Source organism: Linanthus parryae (assembly GCA_023055425.1). NCBI lineage: Eukaryota > Viridiplantae > Streptophyta > Magnoliopsida > Ericales > Polemoniaceae > Linanthus > Linanthus parryae. The sequence goes on from JALGPY010000015.1 coordinate 4,749,371, forward strand.
TAATTATTAAACAAGTACAATATGTCACAGTCCAAGGTGCTTAAACCCCCTTTGAGTTGATCACTCTCATTAGACAAGGATTCAAATGGTAAGAGTGTGAATCAAAAGGAATACAGAGGTATGATTGGATCACTTTTGTATTTAACTGCTAGCAGACTTGATATTATGTTCAGTGTTTGTATGTGTGCTAGATTTCAAGCAGATCCTAAGGAAAGTCATTTAACTGCTGTCAAAATAATTTTTAGATATTTGAATGGAACCAGAGACTTGGGGCTTTGGTATCCAAGGAGATCTAATTTTATGTTGAGTGGCTATTCAGATGCAGATTTTGCAGGATATAAAGTAGACAGGAAAAGTACTTCTGAATGTTGCCAGTTTCTTGGATCCTCATTGATCAGTTGGCATTCTAAAAAGCAAAATTATGTTGCATTATCAACTGCAGAAGCTGAATACATTGCAGTTGGAGCTTGCTGTTCACAAGTTTTATGGATTGCTCGGCAACTTAGAGATCTTGATTATAATTTCAGAAATGTGCCTATTCATTGTGACAATACAAGTGCTATATCAATCTCTAAGAATCCAGTCCAACACTCAATAACCAAGCACATAGATGTGAGACATCACTTCCTTAGAGATCACGCAAAACAAGGTGATGTTGTTTTAACTTTTATTTCTACTTCAATGCAGATTGCTGATATTTTCACTAAACCTTTGCCAGATGATAGGTTTTCATCCCTAAGAGATGTTTGAATTTCAGTTGAAAACAGAAGGAGGATTTGTAGGAACTGAGATCCTAAAATCTCTCATTCAGTTGCAGCTGGTGGATAAAGAGACTGGTTTGAATTTTTTGAAAGAAGAGAGGCTTGCAGAATACTGAGAAAGGTGTGACAAGTTCGGAAGATCATTCATTCAAACACACAGGCATTCAAGCTTCAATTCCAGATTTCAGAAGATCAAGTCATTCCTGTTTCCAGAAGAACACATTCAGGCTTCACTAGCTTATTCTTCTATTGTGTTCTTCATCTGTTTTGTAATCTGTATATCTTTTGAATATCTAAAACCTCACTAAACCTAGTGGTTGGTTGTTCTAGTGAAAAAAAAGAGGTTCTTGTTAGCTCAACAGTTAGTAGCTGGTACTAGATAGGTTTGGAACCACAAGTTGTATAGGTGTAAGGGAAATCACTTAGGCTTAAAGATCTAGGGTTGTTTTTGTGTGAGTAATAAGAAGTGTTTTCCCAATCCTGGTGAGATTAGATCCCTCGGGCAGAGATTAGGTCCATTGGGACTGAACTCTGTAAATTTCTTTGTGTTCTTTACTTTACAGTTTTGTTATTTTCTGCTGCACACAACTAAAATCAAACTAGGGTTTATAAGCAGTTTAGAACTGGTAATAGTTCAAGGCCTTGAAGCTTTCTATTCTGCCTTTGAAAGTTTCTGACATTTTTCTAAAATCTCAAGGCTTTGAGATTTGAGTTTCACACAAAGCCAATTTGTTTAAAATCAGAGTTTTGCAAAAAGTTTCCATACTCTATTCACCCCCCTTCTAGAGTATTTAGGTCTTGTATTTAGTATACATTACACACTTTCACTCATGTTGCTTCTGAAGCTCAGAGGTCATTGTGCAAAGCAAGAGGCAGGTTGCATCATTAGCGTCATCAACACGCTTATGATACGCCTTAGGGCTGCAGGAGTATTGTTTTCTGGACCTGCTGGAACTTGCTCCTCTATTGCGTATAGTTTCTTTTCTTGCTCGAGAACGATTCTCAAGTTTCTGTACCAGTCAAGGAAATTGGTTCCAGAGTGCTTGTCCTTCTCGAGGATAGAGCGTAGGGAATGTTGTGAACTCGATGAGTTGTTTGCCATTTGAAATTCTACAAAAGGAAAATACGCAAGTTTTAGTATTTGTGACCTTTTGACTATATTTAATAATGTCTAGATTGTCAAACATAGCTCCCACTATTTTTCTACGAATTAACAACCCTCAAGATATTAATGCCGAAAATATCATTATATTTTCTAGTGGGCCAAGATCCATGTTCATCTCCTCTTCTGCTTGCTTTGGCAAGTCATCCAAAATTTGACTACTTTAGGTAGGAACAATTACAATTGCATCACATGCAACACTTGGTTCAATTGGGCAAATAACTCCTTATTTATCCATCCGCATGGATAATCCCAATTGATTGCCTCTAGATTTTAATCATATTAATAACCCAGTTGTGTCCAACCTCTTATTTAAACAATTGTACATTACTTGCTTGTGCCATCGCACCACATCATTATGAACCAAGTCGCCTTGCTTTGGCATGCACGAGCTTGATAAATCATGATGATGATGAGTGTTTGAATAACAAGAAGGCAAAAACACAATATTTGAATTTTGAGGGATTTTAAAATTCAATTTATTTTAATTGTTTTCTTGATCTATATTAACTGATCTATCTATTTTGGTTTGGGCACAGCTCCAAATAATAGATCCGGGTTATTAATTATCTTATTATCCTAATTGCATGCATCATCCATACTCCAATCACAAAATAATAAGACGATAAAATAAACAACCACAAAATAATAAAATGTGATGTGGATATGGCCTTTTCTAGACTAAGATATTCCCAAGCCAATGGGATTATCTATGAACCCCAAATTGCAAACACTTCTCCATGCGCCTCCATCTTTTGGTCCATCCTTCGTAGTCTTGTGGAATGCTCCATGCTCTTTCTTTGTGGCTTCTTTGGCTTTTGGGCTTCTTTTCTCCAATTTTGGGTAACAACATATTCTATCTAACAACTATACTAAATAAAATAAATTTCACAAGTTGAGAAAAAAATCGGCTCGTAGGCCGTAAACCAAACCACAAAATTAAACAATCACACAAAACCACATCCTAAGGCCATATCCAACCACCATGCGATTTGCACATAAATGATTAAAATTGAATTTTCACGTGATTGGTCAATTTTAATTGATTTCATGATTACTAGGTTCAAAACGGTTTAAGGGGCCCACCAATACATGGCCGAACCACCTTGGATTCACCACGGGCCGAGCCTAGGCCGGCCGGCCTAACCCGTGGGGTTGGCCGACCGCCTAGGCCTTCGGCCTAGGTGGCTTGGGCGGCAAGGAAAGAAGGGGGGCGGTCCCTAGGGCCAAACCTCCGTAGTTGTTTCCAAAACAACTCCTTCCTTGTTCCCCAAGTCCAAAACGTTTCCAAATTTGAAACTAGTTTCCAATTTGTGCCCAAACCCTAGATCTTTGATCCTAAAATTTCTCAAACTCACTAATTCATGCATCCAATGCACAAAATAGATCTTTTTTGTTTGAATTATTGACAAATTGCATCATATGCTTGATTTGTCCGTTTTACGCGATAAACAACAAATTTAAAGTGTAAAACTATCAAAATGTAACACATAAACCACGGCTATGTTCTACGACTTGTGGCTCTGATACCACTGCAGGGTTTTGATCATGGATACACAACGGAAAAAGAAATTATCCGTTCAAGACCCTCCAAGGATCACAGGAAGAGAGTCATAACGATGGTAAAGGAATAAACAAGTTACACACCTTATAGATCTCCTGTGATGACTTGTAACGTAAATAGTGTCACGTCTCTACGGTTGATCCACGACTAGAGTTGAGATCTAGATCTTCCTTGTCCTTTTTGCTAGCTTGGAACAGAGTAAGAGGAAGAAGAAATCACGCAACGAGGACCAAAGAGAGGGCTCGGCCTCTTTCTGTGGCCGACGGGTAGGGGGCGGACGACTAGGGGCGGTCGGCCTCTAGTTATCTTGCTCTCTCTCCTTTGTTTCTCTCCCACTCAACTTATGTTATGAGCATTAAAGTGGGAAGGAAGCTAATAGAATCCTTTATATAGTCCAACAACTCCTTGTCAACTACCTAAAGGCCCTTCCTAATCCTACATGAGTTCGGATTAGTCCCTTCTTTGCATATTAGTCATATTAAGTTTGCAAGGTGTTGCAAAGTGATCCTTCTAATTAATTAATCATATTAATTAATTCTAAAATCTAGTTCAACACTATTGGGCGTGTGACCCCATAGGTTCTATCTAGTTGGTAGCAACAATTTGCTAATATGGAGCGGTCTCTAGCAAGACATCCATTCTAGGCAACTAATAGAATAGTCATCTGACACACCTTCTGCAAGTAATTGTCTCATCCCGTTGTCTCTATATCTGGATTGGAAACGAGACATACAAGTCACTCTCGTATATCCAATCCATAGTTTCTCGATCCTGGGAATAGCCTTATTCGTGCAAATAACATCAATATCCCATATTGATTTATTTGAGTCTGGCCAGACATTCCATAAGCACTATCCCTCGAGTGGCCTCGGATATTTTCTCCCGTTATGTGGGAGGGACAAATTATATCTACGTCTACTACGATTTCTAAGCTTGCTTCTTATTATATCCGGTACACGCCTTTATGGCTACCCAGTTATGGTGTAGCGTTTGACGCTACCAAAATCAGAATAATTCACAACTAGATAATCTAGTGACTTCAAGTCTAAGGATGATAATTCCGTTGTCACCACGAGAAGCGCTTGTGAGTCAACATAACATGTATGTAGCCTTCTCGGAGATGGGTCAATCCAGTATGCCATTACCCCTAATGCATACCCATGTGTTGGATCATGATATCTCCATATCAATCCAACCCCATACTAGTCTATATATGATTGTCCCATTAATCACTATAATGGACTAGGGATATTTAAGATAAACAACACAATTGTAAATCTAAGACTTCATTATATTAAACATCCAACAAATAATACAATGAATGTTCTAGCCAAAATAAGTTCATACTAAACTAGATTGCCTCTGGGGCATCTATTCCAACACATAGATAACTGGACACTTTAATTACTCTACCATCTCCAATGTGCCACATTAAGCCTTTCTTAATTAAGTCCCGCCTTGAAAGAATAATTTGGAAAGTATACAAAATTTGACTGTGAGGTTTTAGCTTGTAATCAAGTATAGTAGAATCTCTATAGTACTTAGCTCGTAAAAGGTGGGAAATAAGGCTCCCTGGGTTTTGCAGCAGTGTCCAACTTTGTTTTTCCAGGATGGCAACTTTGAAATCTCGGAAATCATGAAATCCTATTCCCCCGTCTTGCTTGTGCTTATTCAATTTCTCCCATGCCATCCAATACATCTTTCTCTTGTCTTCATATCCTCCCCACCAAAATTGATGAACTAGTTTTTCCAAATTCTAGCATGTCTTATTTGGTAGCAAAAAGCACCCCATTGCATAATTCAGTATAGCCTGGATAACAACTTTGATCAGAATTTCCTTCCCTACAGCTGAGAGTTCATGTCCCTTCCTCCCTTTGATCGTTTTCCTGAACTATTTATGGGAGATAAAAGAAAAGGATAAAGTTATTCTCCTTCCGATGAAGGTAGGTAGGCCAAGTTAAGTATCGAATTCATCCGTCAAGCGAATCCGACATTCTTGACTGAGTGCTTCCTTGATGCTTTGATCGATATTTTCAGAAAATAGTACTGAGGATTTCTGCAAATTGAGAACTTGACCCGATGCTATCTCATACTCATTTAGAATATGACAAAGATTTTGTATCTCTTCCCTCGTAGATTTTATGAATAAGATACTATCATCTTCAAAAAACAGGTGTGAGATGATTGGGCCACCCCTGGATGCGGCTAATACCGACAAGCGCCCTTCCTGCACAGCTAGAGATGAACTTCGTGAGAGAGTTTCACTAGCAAGCAAAAATAAGTAAGGGTATAAAGGGATACCTTGTCTGAGTCCTCTCTCTGGCGTATTTGATCCTCTAACTTCACCGTTAACAATCAAGCTATAAGAAGCAGTTGAAATACACTTCATAACTAGATTAATCCATCTTTTAACAAATCCCATTATCTCTATAAAGGCTCGTAAGAAATCCCATTCGAACCTATCATAGGCCTTGCTCATATCTTCTTTAAGGGCTAGATACCCCCACTTTACCTTTCTTCCTGTTTGTCATAGAATGAAGAAGCTCGAAAGCCGCTAAATTGTTATCAGAATAAGCCTACATGGAACAAAAGCCCTTTGGTTCTGTGAGATTAGGGAAATTAAAAAAACTTTTAACCTGTTTGCCATAACATTTGTAACAATCTTGTAAATAGTATTCTAAAGACTGATATGTCGTAAATCAGTAGCTTTTCGTACTTGTTTGACTTTAGGAATAAGATCTATTAGAGTATGATTGAACCTGGTAATCTCAGCATCTCCATTCAGAATCTGCAAGCAAGTATCCATCACTTTTGTTCCCACTATGCCCCAGTACTTCTGATATAAAATTTCCGGAAAACGATCTGGCCCAGGTGCTTTAACTGGCGCCAACTATGTCAAATCAGTGTATACATCATCAACTGAGAAAGGTTGGTTCATGAAGGCTCGCTGTTCTAGTGAGACTCCTCTATCCCTGGCATAACTGGTTCCATCTGTAGACGAAGTGGCTCTGTGGAAGTGAAAATTGTTCTGAAATATCCCTCAAGGATACCCACAACATGCTGCTGATCCTTAGTCCAAACGCCAGACTCATCCTCAAGGACACTAATTCAGTTCCTGGCTTTCCAAATATCCCTTCGATGAAAAACCTCGTGTTTTGGTCTCCTTTATTCATCCACATCTCTATATATCTGGCGCCATATCTCGTTTTCGCGAAGGAGGATGCGGAGTATACTATCTGAAAGATCAGTTTGTGCAAGAATTGAAATAGCTTGGCTAATTCAAGGGCTTGAACCAAATTTCAAAGTCTTGAATCAGTCTCAGAGGCTTGAAAATATCTTAGCTATTTTCAAGGCCTTGAAACTGGATTCAAATCCTTGAAACTGCTTAAACTTGTATGCACACTCTCAGGGGGAGTTTTCTGCAAACTCTCTGGATTGTTTTACTCTCTCTTTCATTTGTTTGATTCTTTTTTATTAGATGATGAAAGACAAATTGTTATAACATGTTTTTAATCGTAATACATCATCTGTTTGACCATGATAATGCATGAAATTTTTTTTCTAAGTCTTGCAGGATTGTTTCCTAAACTAAATTGCTGCAGATTTGGAAATACTTGGACACTTTGATCCTGTGATCAATCAGACGTGTATGACAGCTTATCATGGTGTTTAAATGAAAGATTACAACAATATCTCTGAAGATTGTGATCATCCAACCGTTAGAGAAGATATCAAAGTAGTCAAACTCTGTTGCCTACAAAATAGGAAGGTTGTTGCTGAAAATCTGGAGAGATTTGCAGAGTTGTTTGAAGTTTAAATAGAGCTCAAATCCGAAGCAACTGGACACAATTCTCAACCGGAAAAAACAGAGAAAGTATTCTGGATTGACAAGCATCAAAGAAGTTCTTCATTTCTTCCAATCGATTCACAGAAGTTCACTGCAGTTTTTCTACACTTAGTGTTCTTCTGTACTGAGCTGTATTGGTAGATCACTTTTGTATTATCTCTACATCTATTATCAAGGATTGTTAAAGGTGAACAATAGAGAATTCTTAGTTAATCAGTTAGCTAGAGCAGGTACTAGACAGGTTAGGGAAAACCACAAGCTGTAACAGAGTAAGGGAACTCTCTGTGCTTGAGTTCTAGGGCTTAGCTTCTGATGAATAAGAATTGAGTTGAAAATCCTGTAGGGATCTAATCCCTGAGTTAGAGACGTAGGTCCAAGTGGACTGAACTCTATAAATCACTTGTCTTCTGCATTTTCAGTTCATTTACTTTCATAGCTTTTGCAGCATACAAAAACTGTTTATTTTTCAAGGGTTTGAACTTGTTTTCAAGGCCTTGAAAAAGGCATACTTGCTTCACTCTGTCTGCATTCTTTTCAAAGTCTTGAACTAGATTTCAAGGCCTTGAACTCCATTGTTTGCACAATCTTTCATCTTCCTATCAAGTTTTGTAAAAAGTTGGCATACTCTATTCAACCCCCCCCCCCCTTCTAGAGTATCTTAGCTGCATATACATCTGCATACTCACACTTTCAATTGGTATCAGATCTTGTATCACTGTATAAGATTTAACCATCTGGTGATCACGAGTACTGCAGGTGATTGTGGTTTCTCACAGGGAAGAGCTGCTAACAGACCTCCTCTATTCTGTGGACAAAATTTTGCTCACTGGAAAGCTCTTATGAAAATGTTCATTATTGATCAAGAACTAGAGCTTTGGACCATTATCCAAAATGGACCTCATACTTTCTAAACAGAGAAAGATGGGATCAAAACTCCCTAAACAGAAGACTCACTCTCCTCTTCTGAATTAGAGAAATTTTCTAAGAACTACAAGGCTATTAACATTTTGCATTTTGCTTTGAGTACAGATGAATTTAACTGGATCTCTGGATGCACAACTGCTAAAGAAATATGGGATAAACTTGTGGTTACCTTTGAAGGAACCATTCAAGTCAAGCAAACCAAGATCAACATTTATCTCAGACAATATGAGTTGTTCAAGATGAATGCCGATGAGTCCATCAGAGACATGTTCAAGAGATTGGCTGATATTGTTAACAACCTTGACTCACTGGGAAAACATTTTTCCAATGAAGAAAAGGTGAGGAAGATTCTCAGAAGTCTTCCAAAAGCAAAATGGGAACCAAAAACCACAGCCATTGAAGAATCTCAGAATCTCTCAACTTTACAACTTGATGACCTACAAGGGAAGCTCCTAACACATGAGATATCTATGAATGAAGTTGATGGAGAACTCCCAGATGGTGTCAAGAACTTAGCCCTCAAAGCCAAAGAGAATGAGAGAACACAAAGCCTTGAAATTGAGGATGGTGATGATGAATATCCAATTGCCTTAATTTCCAAAGCCTCGACAAAGATTCTCAAAATGAAGAAAAACATTGGAAACAAAGATTTCAACAGAGAAAGGCACAGATCATCCAGCAGCAAGGACTACAAAGGTAAGTCCTCCTCACAAAACAAATCAAAAGTGATAAACTGCTTTGAATGTGGTAATGCAGAACACTTGATAAGAGATTGTCCACACAAGAAAAGCATGAGCTTTCAAAAGAAAGATCATGATAGAAGAAAGAAAGCCATGATAGCTTCATGGAGTGATTTAGACAGCTCTAGTGAATCTGAATCTGAGGAAGAACATGCCAATCTATGCTTCATGGCCAAGCATGATGAAAGTTATTAAAAGAACATTGAGGTAATGGTGAATTGTCTAATTTCAAAATCAAAAGAAGCTTTTTCAGAATATCTCAGAACAATGCTTTTAAATGAGGAAGATTATCTGAAAGAGATCAAACTTTTGAAAGAAAAAGTTCATGAGCAAGAAAAAGAAAACTTACAACTTGTTTGCCTAAATCAAGATCTTGAAATCTCTCAGAAGAAAACTGATAGTGATTTCAAGGCCTTGAAAACTAGTTTCAAAGCCTTGAAAACACAAGTCAAGGAAGTAGTCACTGAGAACTCCTCAGTGAGTGACAGCCTTGTTAATCTAAGACATCAGGTTGATGAATTAGAGAGAAAAAAGACTACTCTTACTGAGAAACTTCAAGAATCTGAATTATTCAAAGTCAAGCTTGTTGGATCAGAACACAAGTTGAACTTGATCCTTGGAGGAAGTTCATAGTCTGTTCACAAAGCTGGTATTGGATTCAATCCAAATTTCTCAAGAAGGAACAATACCAGATTTGTGAAAGCTGGAAACAAAACTTCTCCTACTTGTCATTATTGCTGCAAAACTGGTCATGTTAAGATGACTTGTCCTTTTAGAAAAAGAGACCCTCACATAATGAGGAACACTTTCCCCTTTCAACTCAAAGGAAAATTTAAACAGATTTCGGTTCCTAAAGGGGTTAGACCACCTAACATGGTTGATCCTGAATATGAATCCAAATTCCACACTTGGTCTAACAGCTGGGTAAGGCAGTGATTAGTGCTTGCAGGTTTTCACCAATGTCAAAGAACAGAAGTGGTTCATGGACAGTGGTTGCTCAAGACATATGAGTGGAAAGAGATCTCTTTTCTCATAATTAAAGGAGCAATCAGAAGGTTCAATAACACTTGGTGAAAAAGGCAAATTTAATATACTTGGTATTGAAAAAGTTAGTACAAATTATAAAAACTCTATTTCTGATGTATATCTGGTTGTAGGTTTGAAATTTAACTTGCTTAGTGTATCTCAGCATTGTGATAATGGCAACAAAGTTATTCTTGATAAAGAGAAGTGTGTGGTGCAAAATGAGAAATCAGGAGATTGCATTCTCACAGCCTCTAGATCAAACAATGTTTATACTTTTCAGACTAACAAAGATGCAGATGAGAGTTTGAAGTGTCTCAAGGCCTTGAAAGAGGATTCAATGCTTTGGCACAAGAAACTTGGTCATATCAGTTTGCACACTTTAAACAAGTTGATTTCCAAAGACCTGGTAAGAGGATTGCCATCCATCAAGTTCAAAGAAGATGAAATGTGCAAAGCCTGTGCACAAGGAAAACAGACCATAAGCTCCTTCAAGCCAAAGAAGTTTGTAAGTACAACTAGACCCATTGAATTACTTAATATGGATCTATGTGGTCCTATGAGGAATCCTACTCCAAAAGGTAAAAGGTATATGCTAGTTGTTGTAGATGATTTTTCAAGATATACTTGGGTTATGTTTCTCAAAGAAAAATCTGAAGCACTCTCTGAATTTTCAAAGCTTTGCAGAGAACTTCAAAACTTGAAAAACCTACATGTAGCTTCAATCAGAAGTGTGTTGGGTTTTGACGTAGGTAACGCAGCGGAATAACAAAATTAATCCTACTTCAAAGCCCACCACGGATCGTCAGGAGGAGACATCATAACATGATGAGAGACATAGTATTGTGTACCTTTTTATTTGTGAGATCACACGAAGAATTGTGTCATCGTCTCTACGGTTGATCAACGTCTAGAGGTGAGATCTAGATTCTTCCATCCATCAAGTGCTAGCTTGGACCCGGAGGAAGAGGGAAGAAGAATCAAAGCAACAAAGGAACAAGGAGGGGTTCGGCCCTCCTTTGCGCCGACGGGGAGGGCGGACGACCTAGGGGCGGTCAGGCCTCTAGGCGTGTCTTGCTCTCTCTCTTTTGCTCTCTCCCACTCTCTTTGTTATGTCTCATAACATTAACATCAAGTGGGAAGGAAGCTAGAGCCTCCTTTATATACTCCAACGACTCCTTGTTGTTTCCATAAAAGAGTTTCCTAATTCTAGATGAACTATAATTATTCCCTTCCTTGCAAAGTAGTCCTATTAAGTTTGCAAGGTGTTGCACAATGATCCTTCTATTAATTAATCAATATTAATTAATCCCAAATCTAGCTCTACTCTATTTGACGTGTGACCCCATAGGTTTCTATCTAGTTGGTAGTAACTTTTACTAACATGGAGCGGTGTCTAGCAACACATCAATGCTACCCAACTAATAGAAATAGTCAAAGATCCCGACAAACCTCTTGTGCCCAATATCTCATATTGCACTTATCCCTTTGTCTCCATATCCGGATTGGACACGAGACATAAATAGTCACACTCGTATGTCCAATCCATAGTTCCTCGATCCTGGGAATATGCTTATACTAGCAGATAACATCAATATCTCCATATTGATTTATCTGAGTCTGGCAAGACATTCAATGAGCCTCATCCCTCGAGTGGCCGTGGATATTTACCCCCATTATGTGGGAGGGACAAATCCTATCTACATCACTGCGATCTCTAAGCTTGCTTCCTATCATGCTTGATAGCTACCTTTATGATTACCCAGTTACGGTTTAACGTTTGATAACATCAAAGCACAATATTCCACAACTAGAGTATCTAGTGAATTCAAGTCTAAGGATTGAAATATTATTAGCACTACGAGAAGCGATTGTTACTTCAACATAATCTAATGTATCCTTCTCATTGTGGGTCATCCAGTATGCCATTACTCCTAATGCATACCCATGTGTTGGATCGTGATATCTCCATATCAATCCAACCCCATACTAGTCTATAGATGATTGTCCCATTAATAATTATAATTGACTAGGGATATTGAAGAATATAACACTTATATTCTAAGGACTTCATTCATATTAACATATCTCCATATTGATAACATAATGAATCGTAAATCCATATATTTGTCACAATAAATTGATTGCCCCTGTGGCACAATTCCAACGGTCTCCCACTTGCACTAGAGTCAATCTCCTGCATCATATGCCTATTGATCTAGCGAAGCCCTCCATACTTACACTGCATAGGGGCGTGGTAGGCGAGACATGTGCTGGTCCTTTGCAAATATTCACATCTCCTCTATCAACAATTTGATTGAGATTGAATATTCTGAGTAAGTGCATCTTATGCATAAATATACTCAGTCCTCTGTGATAGAAACAGTGACTGAATCTTGCCTGGAACCTTTCCAGCTCACAGTCGCTCCCACTAGTGCAAAACATAAAGCTTGACTATAATCTGAAATCTTCTTTGAAGTTTGAATCACTGTAACTCTTTACAGTAAACTCTTCTTATTCTCTATTTATCAAGAATTCATCCTTTATTCCTTCTCAAGTACTCAAGGATATAATTATCAAGTGACGCCTCACTTGGATTTGATTGGTATCTTTGTGTCATACCATATGACACATCTGGCCCAGTACATAACATGGCGTATCTCATGAATCTTATTCATGTGGTCCCATTTCAATCTAATTGAAAATACAATTAGTCTTCCAAAGACTAATTCCATGTGACATAGGTAGAATCTATATTCTATACATGTTGAACCATTTCAACATCTTTTGTCAATATATGTACCATGATTCAGGCTGAACAATTTCTTTGATCTATCTCCATAGATATTATAGATTGTCTCGCCTAAGTCTATTATTGGAATTCAATTTATCTAGACAATCTTTAACAGATTGCAGAGTAGAGACATTATTCCCAATGATTAGTATGTCTCCACATACAAGACCAGAAACGTAGTTGTGCTCCCACTAACCTTCTTGTAAACACAAGTCTCTTCTTCAATTTTTATGGAACCAAACTCCTTTGATTGCATCATTAATTCGAAGAGTCCAACACCAAGAAGCTTGATTCAATATATAGACAGATTGCTACAAGCAAGATGCGAATGAATTTAAGCATCACAACTGGGGGAAGATATCGTCATAGTCTATACTATGAACTCTCATGAAATCTTTTCAAACCAGTTTTCCCTTAAAATTAATCATATTACCATCCATGTTGGTTTCCTCATAACCCACTTGCACCCTATGGGTCCTGCCCTTTCAGGTGGTTCCACCAAAGTCCATACTTTGTTGGTATACATGGATTCCATATCGTATCTTACGGCTCCACGCCATTTCTGAGAGTATGGCCTACACGTTGACAACTCATAGGTTGTAGGCTAATCACGATGAGTAATATATCACAGTCTATGAGAAATCCTTATTTCTCTAGTCCCTTGACATATCCCACATAACCTACGAGGTTCTTATGTTACTTGAGTAGGTTCCTCCACAACATCTTGTGAACCTGCTCATGTTCCATCAAACGGATCAATGTTCTGTTGTGGTTCTTGAACTCCTTCAAGTTCTACAGTGCACCCACTATTTCTTTTAGAGACAATCTCTATCTAGAAACACAGTCGTTCGAGCAACAAATAATTTGTTCTCGATTGGAGTGTAGAGATAATATCCTTTGTTTCCTCAGGATATCCCACAAAACATTTATCCGATTTGAGTCCAAGTTTTTCTGTAAACGCCTTTACATAAACTACATAACCCCAATCATTATGAACTACCTACTAGGACACTTCCTAGTTCATATCTCATATGGTGGTTCTCATAATTGATTCTAGATGGAACAAGGTTAAGGGCGAAATTCGCTGTAATTAGAACATAGCCCCTAAAAGTTAACTGGAAGTTTTGTTTCACTCATCATGGACCGAACCGTGTCCAACAACGTCCGAAATCTCCTCTTAGTCAGGCCAAACCCATGTGGCGTGCTAGGTGGAGCGAGTTTGGATCATATCCAACACTCCCACTGATGCTTGTCAAACTCTTGGCTTAAGTATTCTCCTCTACGATCCGATCGTAGAGCCTTTAATACTTTTTCCAAGCTATCTCTTTACTTCATTCTTGAATTCCTTGAACTCTTCAAAGGATTCTGATTTGTTTCTTCATAAGATATACAAATCCATATTTCTCTAATCCCATCAGTAAATATGATGAAGTATTGAAAACCATCTTCAGTATCTGCGCTTAGTGGCTTACATACATCAATATGTATGATTCCCAAAAGATCATATCTTTTCCTAATAAATAAGTCTTACATATCTCATATGATTCAATAATCAAATGAGTTCTATAATTCCATCTATATGGAGTTCTAGATATGTATCTCTTATTCATGTGGCCTAAACGATAATGCTAAAGATGAGTGAAGTTCATATCATTATATGCAAACCTCTTGTAACTAATGTTATAGATGATATTATCATGATCAAGGATATACAATCCATTAGACAAAATTTCATTACGATAATGCTTATCAGAATAAATGGAACAACATTTGTCATTTATTATGATAGAGAGCTTTCTTGTCCAAACAAGAAACTGTGATAATGATCCTACTCATAGAAGGGTCATAATCACTTTTTTTCTAATTCATGAAAAATTACATAAAGGTAGAAATAATTTCATACGGCTAATTTAGCAACGCCTTGCTTTATTGCCCTGCGTGTAGGATTATTTATTCCTTATCCAATTGTCTTTATCTCTTAAGAACCATCACAATTCTATAAATGTGAGATCCTCATCAAGTATCATATACTAAAGATGATGAGATAGACATATTGACTTCTATAACAAAATTATCTAGGTTGGAATTCATAATTCCTTTATTATTTCCTTCCAGGTACTTTAGGCAGTTTCTCTTCCTCCATGCCACCTTTGGGATCTTTAAGGCAACTTGTTTTTAGCAACAAGCTTGCTTTATACCCATAAGGTCCACGCAAACCTTTTTGCTTTTACTCATGTTGTTTAACCATTAAGATGTTTTGACTTTATCCCTTTATGAGTGCTTTGTATAGCGATTCTCAATCATATTGAGTAAATCACTTTTTGAATAAAAACTTTAATTGCATTCAATGCAATTCTTGGTCCATTTGGGAGAATAACTATCTATTCTTTATCTATCTTATAGATAACTCCCAGTCTCTAAGCTTTCAATCCTATTGAGATAGCTTAGTTTGCCCTTTACCTCTTGCTTCAGCAGTCACACATTACTAGCTTGTGTCGTCGCGTCATATCTCGATGAACTAAGTCGCCTTGCTTTGGCAAGCCCGAACTTATTCCATCTTGACCATTACGAGTGCTAAGAAAGAGAGTGCAAAGTGGAGCAAAACTTCAATCCTTTCATGACAAGCTCGTATGATCATATCACACGCCTCCATATTTCTCATCTTGCTTCCAAAGCTCAGAGTCCATGGGAGCTTGACATGAGACAAGTTACATCCAAAGAACCATTCTTTGATGTTCCTTCCATAAGGCTTTAGTGTGTTTGGTAGTTTGTGGGAAGAGAACTTTATGCTCTACAATGTACAACATTTTTCCTTTATTTGAGAACAATTCTTAATTTTATACCAATCCAGAAAATAGATTCCAGACATCTTGTCCATCTTAAGGACATAAAGTCGCGTTTTGTTTGTTTAATGCGATGGGTATTCAACACTTATAGGATTATACAAAGCATTGTGACGTTTAACTATGTTCAACAAGGATTTAAATTGTCAAACATAGCTCCCACTATTTTTCTCGGATTAATAACCCTCCATATTAATGCGGAAAATATCATTATATTTTCTAGTGGGTCCAAGATCCCTTTTTCACTTCTTGTTGACCTTGCTTTGGCAAGTCACCCAAGAATTGGTTATTTAGTTAGGAACCATTCCAATTGCATTCCATGCAACTCTTGGTCCAATTAGATGAATAACTCTTTATTCTTTATCCTTTAGATAACGCCTAATTGTCATGCCTCTAGGTTCATCAATCCAATTGAGTCTTACCCAGTTGCGTCCAACCTCTTGCTTCAACATACACACATTACTTGCTTGTTTAGTCCGCTACATATCATGGTGAATTAAAATCGCCTTGCTTTGGCAAGCCCGAATTTCAATAGACCATGATCATGAAGGGTGTTTAGGCAAGAGAAGGCAAAACGCAATATTTTATTTGAGGGATTTAATAGTTATTTTTCGTTTGGTTGATCACATCAACATGATCTACTTATTTGGATTGGGCTATCCACAATAAAAGACTAACCTTGTTTATTATTATCTTGTTAACGTTTTGCTAGTATCGTCATACACACAAAAAATAAATAACAAGACATAAATAATAAACATCCACAAACATAAAAGAAACATGGCATGGATATGGCCCCTAGACTAATGATATTATCAAGCCAATGATAATATCCAATTGCCCTAAAGTGCCGAGCTCATCTCCATGTGCTCCACCATAGCTGCGCGCCTAGGGATGTCTTCTTTGTCTCTTGGCTCCTTTGGTTCTCCGGTCTTCTTCTCCATGTTCTTGGCTATCATCTAAATATTTCTAGTTCTAGCCTAACTTCTAGAATAAATAAATAATAAAAGCCTCACATGTCGAGGAGAAAAGACGACTCGCAGGCCGTAAAACCTAATTATTATTACATTAATTTGATCAGCTCGCAGGCCGTAAACCAAAACACAAAGCAATAAACATCCACAATCCTAGGCCATATCAATCCACCATGAAACAAAGCACATAATACAGTTAAAACCAACTTTTAACGCGCTTGTTCAATTTTAGTTGTTTTTGGACATACTTGGGTTAAAATGGTCCAAGAGATTTACCAAGAGAATGGCCAAAATCAACCAAGGAACAGCCACACTAGGCCCGGACCGGCCGGCCCCTAGCCCACACGGCTAGGCTGTGTGCTAGGGTGTGCCGGTCCCCTTTGGGGCCGTGTGTTACTTGGGCGGCAAGGAGAAAGAGGGGCGGTCCGTACAAGGGCCACACCTCCTCATGGAATTGTTTCCATAAACAATTCATGGAATTATTTCCATAAACAATATATGGAATTGTTTCCAAAAATAATTCCTTCCTTGTTGGGTTGTTTCCATAACACCCTTATGGTATTGTTTCCAAAATAATTCCTTCCTTGGTTCCCAAGTTTAGTTCTTTCCATAAACAACTTCTTACTTGTTGCCCAAGTTTAGTTATTTCCATGCTTGGAAAACCCATTTTCCAAGTATGTGCCCAAACCCTAGTTCTTGATCCAAAATTATTCACATCATATGTGACAAAAATCACTAATTTCTACATCCCATGTAAAATTAGATCTTGTTTATTGCATCTACTATGCCAATTATTTTCAGTTTTCGCGTAATAACAATAATACGGTGTATAAACTGAAATCGTAACACATAAAATCATGTTATGCTCTACGACCTGTGGCTCTGATACCACTGTTGGGTTTTGACGTAGGTAACGCAGCGGAATAACAAAATTAATCCTACTTCAAAGCCCACCACGGATCGTCAGGAGGAGACATCATAACATGATGAGAGACATAGTATTGTGTACCTTTTGATTTGTGAGATCACACGAAGAATAGTGTCCTCGTCTCTACGGTTGATCCACGTCTAGAGGTGAGATCTAGATTATTCCATCCATCAAGTGCTAGCTTGGACCCGGAGGAAGAGGGAAGAAGAATCAAAGCAACAAAGGAACAAGGAGGGGTTCGGCCCTCCTTTGCGCCAACGGGAAGGGCGGACGGCCTAGGGCCGGTCGGGCCTCTAGGCGTGTCTTGCTCTCTCTCTCTTTTGCTCTCTCCCACTCTCTTTGTTATGTCTCATAACATTAACATCAAGTGGGAAGGAAGCTAGAGCCTCCTTTATATACTCCAAAAACTCCTTGTTGTTTCCATAAAAGAGTTTCCTAATTCTAGATGAACTAGAATTATTCCCTTCCTTGCAAACTAGTCCTACTAAGTTTGCAAGGTGTTGCACAATGATCCTTCTATTAATTAATCAATATTAATTAATCCCAAATCTAGCTCTACTCTATTTGACGTGTGACCCCATAGGTTTCTATCTAGTTGGTAGTAACTTTTACTAACATGGAGTGGTGTCTAGCACACATCCATGCTACGCAACTAATAGAAATAGTCAGTGATCCCGACAAACCTCTTGTGCCCAATATCTCATATTGCACTTATCCCTTTGTCTCCATATCCGGATTGGACACGAGACATAAATAATCACACTCGTATATCCAATCCATAGTTCCTCGATCCTGGGAATATGCTTATACTAGCAGATAACATCAATATCTCCATATTGATTTATCTGAGTCTGGTCAGACATTCAATAAGCCTCATCCCTCGAGTGGACGTGGATATTTACCCCCATTATGTGGGAGGGACAAATCCTATCTACATCGCTACGATCTCTAAGCTTGCTTCCTATCATGCCCGCTAGCTACCTTTATGATTACCCAGTTACGGTGTAACGTTTGATAACATCAAAGCACAATATTCCACAACTAGAGTATCTAGTGACTTCAAGTCTAAGGATTGAAATATTATTAGCACTACGAGAAGTGATTGTGACTTCAACATAATCTAATGTATCCTTCTCGTTGTGGGTCATCCAGTATACCATTACTCCTAATGCATACCCATGTGTTGGATCGTGATATCTCCATATTAATCCAACCCCATACTAGCCTATAGATGATTGTCCCATTAATCATTATAATTGACTAGGTATATTTAAGAATATAACACTTATATTCTAAGGATTTCATTCATGTTAACATATCTCCATATTGATAACAAATGAATCGTAAATCCATATATTTGTCACAATAAATTGATTGCCTCTAGAGCACAATTCCAACAAAGTGATCATGGTAGATAATTTTATTAGTTAGAATTTGATTTATTCTGTAATAAGCATGGTATTACTCACAACTTTTTTGTTCCAAGAACTCCTCAACAGAATGGTGTTGTTGAAAGAAAGAACAGGACTCTTGAAGATATGTCAAGAATAATGCTTCTCCAGAACAAGCTGCCTAAACATTATTGCGCAGAAGCTGTGAATACAGCAAACTATATTTTCAACAGGTGCTTGATTAGACATATTCTGAAGAAAAACCCCTATGAACTATTCAAAGGAAGGAAGCCAAACATTTCTTACTACAGACCCTTTGGATGTACTTGTTTTATCCATAACAATGGAAAAGACAATCTTGGTAAGTTTGATGCAAGAAGTGATGAAGGTATATTTCTTAGTTAATCTCTGAATAGCAAAGCTGATAGAGTTTACATTAAAAGAACCAAACTAGTTGAAGAGAGCATTCATGTTATTTTTGATGAAAGCTATGATGGTTCTTTGAGTGAAAGTTTTGCAGACTTGAATTTGAACAAGCATGAATCATATGAAGAAAATAGAAGACATTTTCAAGACCTTGAAAATAGTTCTCAAGGCCTTTAAAATACAGCTCAAAGCCTTGAAAAAGATGATTACAAGGATTCTAGTGACAAAGCCACTACTTCAAGACCAGAGAAGATCTATGGTGAACATGAACCATGGTATCCAAGAAATAGATTCAAATATCTCTCATCCCATCCAGCTGATAATATCATATCAGATCCAACCACTTGTACACAAACTAGATCACAGTTGAAGAACTTATATGCTTTTAATTCTTTTATTTCTCTTGTAGAACCAAAAACTGTGAAAGAAGCTTTACAAGAAGCAGACTGGATCATTGCTATGCAAAGTGAACTCAATGAGTTTGAAAGGAATAAGGTTTGGGACCTGGTTCCTGCACCTTCAAACCACTCTATCATTGGTACCAGATGGGTATTCAGAAATAAGTTGGATGAAAGTGGCAATGTGATCAGAAACAAAGTAAGGTTAGTTGCTCAAGGTTACGATCAAGAAGAAGGTATTGATTATGAGGAAACTTTTGCTCCAGTTTCCATGTTAGAAGCAATTATAATTTTGCTTGCATTTGCATCTTACAAGAACATGAAACTATTTCAAATGTGTGAAGTGTGCTTTATTGAATAGCTATTTGAAAGAAGAAGTTTATGTTGCACAACCACTTGGTTTTGAAAATGACAAGTTTTCAGATCATGTTTAAAAACTTGACAAAGCTCTTTAGGGTTTGAAACAAGCTCCAAGGGCTTGGTATGAAAGATTGTCAAAGTTTTTACTTAAAAGTGATTTCAAAAGAGGTTTAGTAGACAAGACTCATTTCATTAAGACTCATGAGAAAGATTTACTTGTAGTTCAGATATATGTTGATGATATATTGTTTGGAGCTACTAATGATCAATGTTGCGGAGAATTCTCTAGTCTTATGAGCAGGGAATTTGAAATGAGAATGATGGGAGAGTTGAACTTCTTCCTAGGACTTCAAATACATCAATTGAAGAAGGGCATCTTTTCGCATCAAAGCAAGTACACAAGAGACTTACTAAATAAATATAGCATGGCTCAATGTAAGGAAGCCAAGAATACTATGAGCTCTACACTATCCTTAGACAAGGATGAATCTGGTAAGAGTGTCAATGTAAAAGAGTATAGAGGCATGATTGGATCATTACTCTATCTGACAGCAAGCAGACCAGATATTATGTTTAGTGTGTATGTGTGCTAGATTTCAAGATGATCCAAAAGAATCACACTTGACTGTTGTGAAGAGAATATTCAGATATCTCAATGGTACCAAAGACTTATGGCTTTGGTATCCAAGACACTCTAACTTCTCTTTACATGGCTTTTCACATGCTGACTTTGCAGGTTACAAGGTTGATAGGAAAAGTACTTCGGGAACTTGTCAATTCATTGGATCATCATTGATCAGTTGGCATTCCAAGAAACAAAATTCAGTTGCTCTATCAACAGCTGAAGCTGAATATATAGCTGCAGGAGCATGTTTCTCACAAGTTTTATGGATTAATCAACAGCTAAGAGACCTTGTATTTGACTTCAAAGGAATACCTATTAAATGTGACAACACTAGTGCAATTTCAATTACAAAGAATCATGTGCAACACTCAAGAACCAAGCACATTGATGTCAGACACCACTTCATCATAGATCATGCTGAGAAAGGTGATATTGTTCTTGAATATGTTTCTACTAACATGCAAATTGCAGATATCTTCACTAAACCATTAGCAGATGAAAGGTTCTCGGCTCTAAGATTGGAATTGGGAATGCTAAACAAAGATGCATTGGTTTAGGGGGAGCATCAGGTAAGACAGGTAAGCTTTATGTGTTTCAAAAGGTTTGAACTGAGTTTCAAAGCCTTGAAAATCAGTTCAAAGCCTTGACCTTTACTTGTTGCAGAGTTACAGTATTTCAAGACCTTGAAAGCCTTTTCAAAGCCTTAAAAATAAGCCTGCTACACTGATTGTCAATAATATTGGATCATTCTATGTTGGGTGATATCTCTGTAGATATTTCCCTAATATAGCCCCTACCCTTTTCAAAAATTTTTTTTTAGCCAAAAATAGTATTAGTATATTCTATTTTCCAACGGCATAAAAGTTTTGAAATCTCTCTGATCATTGCAAATCTTTTGAGAATCAGAGAGATACTAGTTTCCTTTTGAAACTCAAACTCTTTTAGTATTTATCCTCTTCTCTTCTCCTTCATTACGTATCACTCCATCTCTCTCTATTCTTCTCCCAAACCCTAATGAGCACAAGAAGAGCCTTAGACAGAATCAAGATGGCTGGAGGTTCGAAACCTGTCTCAGAGAAGAAAAGAAAAACAGCATTGGAAGAGGTTCAAGAAGTCATTGGAGACTCTAGCTCCAGAACTCCTAGTGTAGAGGCAGTCCAAGATCTTCCTCCACCAAAGAAGAAGGTCAAGAAGGTTACAGTCTCCTTTTCAGAAAATCAAAAGAAGCAGAAAGTTGTTACAGAAAAGCAACCAGAAACAGAGCCTACCAGCTCAAAGAAGGTGAAGAAGAAAGACACTCAGGCAGAAAAAGGGAAAGGAAAGGTGACAGAAGCACAACCAGAAGGAAAATTGGAGAAGGCATTGCAGATCTATTCACAAGCCTCAACAAAGAACACAGCACCATATGAGACTTGGTTTGTCTCAAAAATCTCTAAAGGTCAGTGGTTAGATGGTTTTGCTTCAAGATCTATTGGTTTCTGCAGTTTGGTTAATAAGCATGTGTTGGAACACATGAAACTTAAATGCATCTCTATGTTGAAGAAGAGTTCTTTGTGGTGTATGCTGAATCCTAGAGAGTTAGCCTATCCTAGACTCACCAGACTCTTTTACCTGAACCTGACCCAAGTTAAGAGAACTGCACACTTGGTGATCAAATCTAAAGTTGCTGGGATAGTAATTGAATTGGATCACTCTGAGTTTGCAAATGTGTTAGGGTGTCCAAAGAGGTATGATACTAGCAACCATCACCAAAGTCAGAAACCCTGAAGCTAGCCAAAGAAGAGTTCTTTCTTCCAAACATCTCAACCTCATCCAAACAGTTAACACATTCTGTGTTGAATGTTGAAGCCAAAGTCCTTCATACTATACTGGTTAGATGTGTCTTTCCCAGAGAGCACTCTAGAGAATTGGTGACTGAGAGAATGCGGCACATCATGTATCTGGTTATGCATGGTTATGAGATTGATCTTCCAAAACTAGTCATTGAACACATGATCTATAGCCTTACCAGTAAGAGGATTCACCCTCTACCCTATGCAAACCTGCTCACTTTGTTCTTTCAACATTTTGAGATTCCAACTACTGGAGAGGAATCAGTCACATCTGGTTTTGGGGTACTTAATGAGAAAGCCTTTGAGAACATTGTAGTTGTGAAGACAAAAGATAAAGTTTGGAAACTTTACACAGACTTGAGGTGCAAAGAATTTTTCTAAACCCAAGACCTTGACTCCCACTTCAAGTCAGACTTCTCAGTCAACATACAATCACAGACTTGATGGTTTGGAGCTGTACATGGAGGATGTCAAAGCAACTTTTTTTGAACTGGAGAGTGATTTGGGGCAAGTCAAGTACATGGTGGAAAGCATCTTCAGAAGCATGACTTTGCTTGATGTTCCTGAGGATGCTGAAGTACAAAGAAAGGAGACTCTGACAAGGATTTACCTAGTGAGCATTCAGACCAGGAAGAAGTTACTCCAGTTTCAGACAAGGGAAAGCAGGTAGCAGATCAGGCATCACAGGAAGAAGATGAAGCCAATAGCCCTGAATCAGATGAACTGCTGATCACCTTGAAGAAGAAAAAGAAATCTCCCAAGGCTGCTACAAAGGAAGAGACTGATGATGTAACCATTGCTGGTGAAGAGGAACAGGAAGTGCAGGACAAGTCTGATGCAGAAGAGAGTGAGAAAGAAGAAGGAGATCAAGCTGCAGATGAAGATTAAACCCCTTAATCTTGCCTACTCTTTCTTTCCCATTCTTCAAAGTTTTTCTTTTAAGTTTTCAAAATTTTCCAGACACTTCATCCAACATCTTCTATCTTTTTTATGAAAGTCAAAAAGGGGGAGAAAATTCTAGGTTTTTAGTTTTAGCTCTTAGGTATATTTGGTATATTTGCTATTTGTTGAACTGTTTAAGTTTATGTTGGTATCATGAATAAGTTTGATCTTTTTGGAAATACTATGTTTTAAATTGTGGTCTAATCAACTTATTTTACAGAGACTAAGGATCAAACAGAATTTGGTTTTGTCTTTCATCAAGGGGGAGATTGAAAGATCAGGTTGTGCAAGACTTGAAATAGCTTGGCTATTTCAAGGCCTTAAACCAGCTTTCATATAGCTATTTTCAAGGCCTTGACACTGCTTAAACCTGTATGCACACTCTCAGGGGGAGTTTTCTGCAAACTCTCGGGATTGTTTTACTCTCTCTTTCATATGTTTGATTCTTTGTTATTAGATGATGAAATACAAATTGTTATAACATGTTTTTAATCATAATACATCATCTGTTTGACCATGACAATGCAGGAAATTTTGTTTCTAAGTCTTGCATGATTGTTTCCTAAACTGAATTGCTGCAGATTTGGAAATACTTGGACACTTTGATCCTGTGATCAAACAGACGTGTATGAAAGCTTCTCATGGTGTTTAAACGAAAGATAACAAAAATATATCTGAATATTGTGATCATCCAACCGTTGGAGAAGATTTCAAAGTAGTCAAACTCTGTTGCCTACAAAATAGGAAGGTTGTTGCTGAAAATCTGGGGAGATTTGCAGAGCTGTTTGAAGTTTAAATAGAGCTCAAATCCGAAGCAACTGAAAACAACTCTCAACCGGAAAAAATAGAGAAAGTATTTTGTATTGACAAGCATCAAAGAAGTTCTTCATTTCTTCCAATCCATTCACAGAAGTTCACTGCATTTTTACTGCAGTTTTTCTACACTTAGTGTTCTTCTGTACTGAGCTGTATTGGTAGATCATTTTTGTATTATCTCTACATCTATTCTCAAGGATTGTTCAAGGATAACAATAGAGAATTCTTAGTTAATTAGTTAGCTAGATTAGGTACTAGGCAGGTTAGGGAAAACCACAAGCTGTAACAGAGTAAGGGAACTCTCTGTGCTTGAGTTTTAGGGCTTAGCTTTTGATTAATAAGAATTGAGTTGAAAATCCTGCAAGGATCTAATCCCTGAGGTAGAGACGTAGTTCCAAGTGGACTGAACTTTCATAGCTTTTGCAGCATACAAAAACTGTTTATTTTTCAAGGGTTTGAACTTGTTTTCAAGGTCTTGAAAAAGGCATACTTGCTTCACTATGTCTGCATTCTTTTCAAAGGCTTGAACTAGCTTTCAAGGCCTTGAACTCCATTGTTTGCACAAGCTTTCATCTTCCTAGAAAGTTTTGAAAAAAGTTGGCATACTCTATTCAACCCCCCCCCCTTCTAGAGTATCTTAGCTGCATATACATCTGCATACTCACAGTTTCACTATCACTGACCTGTTTCCCTTCCTCTATTTCCGAAGTTGTCTGTTGCCCTTCAGTCAAATTCTTCAACCGAAACCTGACTTGTTGTAACTGACCTCTAACGCTCCCAAAAGAGTCTTTATCCCATAGCTTCGGAGAGCCAGCCACATCATAGAGCTTCCTGTCCACTGGTAAATCTGAGCTGTTCCACGAGATAACAACAACATTTTTAAAATTGTCATGGTGCATCCACATTGTCTCAAAATGAAATCGTCTAGGAGACTTTCTCCTATCCGATTGCTGTAAACTCCAATACGCCTCACTGGGTACGTGACCTGAGACTTCTATTTTAGGTGGTGAACTCCAGCTCTACCAAAATTATCAATCCATCTATCTGTAACAAGACAACGATCTAGACATTCTCTAATTGCAGCTTCGTCCCCTTGCCCATTGTGCCAGGTAAAAGGATCTTTAGAAAAACACATATCTCGCTACTGTAAACGGTTGATGACGCTGTTCAAACCCTCTATTTGAATAAAGAAGTCTGATCTTCCTCCTTCCTTCTCTAAGATAGACGAGAAAGCGTTGAAATCCCAGATACAACACCATGGATTATCTCCTGTACACAATATTTCTAATAACCTCCACGAGTTATGACGCTTGTTTCTATCTGGATCACCGTAGAAACATGTCAGGAAACTGTGTCTTCCTTCATCTTCTAAACCAAAAGTGTCGTGAATGTGGAAGTTTGACCAATTTCTCAGGCCAAACCTAACTGTGGCATCCCACATCATAGCTAGTCCACCCCTTCTGACGCTAAAAATTGTCATCACAGTCTCTAAAAATACCATTCTTCAAACCCAATGCTCGTTTGATCCTCTCCATCTCGTTTGCATATAGCTTAGTCTCCATTAGGAAGACCATATTTGGCTTGCGCCTCCTCACAAGATCGCGAAGAGAGACAACGCTAAGAGGGTCGCCAAGCCCCCGTACGTTCCAGCTTACGAGATTCATTGCGCCTGGCTAGGCTGCACTGCAACCTCAATATAGATGGTGGGTTCTTTAAGGCCGTACTTTGGCGGAATCCGATCAACAGAAACCTGGGTTCCCACTTCATCTTGAGCCTTTGCAATAGTCTTCATCAGGTTGCCCGGGACCTCTTGAAGTGTGCTGCCCTGTCTTATAGTCTCATTCTTGTGTGTCTTATGACCCGCTTGGACTGAAGATTTTATCCTCACATTTGCCGTTTGTGAAACAGTCGGTTTTGGAGGAGGCGCTGGTTGAGCACTGCGCCTTTGCTGAGATGATTGGGGTGCAAAAGCACTACTGAAATCCCCTTGCCTCCATTACCTTTGCCACGCGCAGTCGGCCCTCCTCTCGGTGTGACAGTGAATCGAAACCTATCCTTCGTTTTCAGATCTGGCGATAGACTAGTGTCTGAAACCTTCCTCTTGGAACCTCCTGAAAGGGCCCCCTGTGAAGAGAAGAGAGAGAGATCGAGAAACTTATTTTATTTCGGACGTGTTCAGTGTTAGATGAGGTCGATAGAAGAAAATAGATGTCTAAATGAGGGTAAAATTGTCATTGTATTGATAAAAAGCATATCATGAGAAAAGAGACTGCTGATCGGGAATCATTTTTTCACTCAACAGTATTGTGGTTAAAGACGCTCCGATCTAAATGGGCTAGAATTAATAAGGATAAAAATCTCACTGTAATGAATGGTTCTTTTTAGAATTATATATATTTTCCTCGAGTTCGAACACGAGACCTCATGCAGGGGCTTTAAACACTCTACCATTGAGTTAACACCCATTTGTCACTGTGATGAATGTTAGTGTAAGAATTTGCTAGTATAAGAATCACTACTCAATAAAAAATTATGAAGTGATCTTTTACACTAACCAACAAAATTATTATACTACTAAGTTTTTAATAACAAAAACTTTTTTCACTAAACATGTATTTCTTGTCCTCTTTTATATGTCATGTTTTCTGAACCATGTTAATAAGGCATTTTCAGAAGATGATCTGATTCATCAAGTGATACAAGAATAGTGAACTTTTTTTTTGTTAAGTGTAGAGCTACAACCAGTCTACAACATCATTAAAATAATTGTAAATTCTAACACCGTTTGATTAATTAAATTAAATTTTCAAAATACTTCAAGAACTTTTTTTCTTTTTTTATTGAGAAATGTTTCAAGAACTTGATGATTCAAAAGACAAGACACAAAATAAAATGGAAAGAGTACATATTTTCTTTTTTATCAATCCTTGTATCTTGAATTTTTCTTACAATAGTAGCTACGGTGGTAGCTCAAGTGGTAGAGTGTTGGAAACCCCTACATGAGGATACGAGTTCAAGTTCCGTTAACGACAAAAGCAATTTCTCAAAAAAAAAAAGACTTGAAAATTTAAAAGATTATACCTAACTCATCCTAAACACCAAGCTCGCAAGCTGTGACTCAGTGAAAGGACGAATGGCCCACCAAAGTTGACCAAAGTCGTAGTGCTATTTGGACTCATGAAACGAGATAATGTTATCTTAAACCCCACCCTAATGACTTAGTTAGTCATTAAATATATAAACTTGGACACATTACAGCCTACCGTGTTAATAGGACATAATGTTATCTTAAACCCCACCCTAATGACTTAGTATAATGTAGGCCCTTTTATTTTTGATGAAGATATAATGTTAGCTTTGTTTTTTTTCCTTTAACCACTCCCGTAATGATTATGATTAGGTCCTCTCTGTCAGTGCAATGTACTATTATTCTACTCTATTTTTATTCCCTGTATTATGATATCGAACACCCATAATTAATCGAAAATGCTATGGGAGCCCAAAACTTCTCCCGGCAATGAGGCCAAAGTGCTACCTCATGCCTATTTGGTGAGTCTTAAAAGATTTGAGTGTGTCAACCTGCTCTTTACTAGATCATTTTATGTTTATTTTTTTGAGAAAAAAAAAGACACTGACAACCGCTGAGTTTAGGAAAAATTCCACCCGTTACCTTGTGTGTTGGATAAAGACACTCCGCACCCAGTTAACAGAATATTCCGTGGACAATGACCATCCTTCTGCTAGGTTCCGTCCGTGGTACTAGGGGTTTCAATTTTTATGACAATTCTACCCTTATTGACATTAATACCCCTGATAGTTTGATAGCACCTTTTTGGGGCTATAATTCTTTAGCATTTACCACATGTTAATAGGTATTTGAGAATGATTTGAGCCTAATGTTAGAGAATAAAGGTCGTTTTATCATTTGTTGTTCACCATGTGCTATATTGTTAGTCCGGACGTTTTCCATACATATTTCATTGTTATTTGTCAAATATAATCGCTTGGTATGTTTGTTCATGTTGTCTTGGCAGGAACGGATACCAATCGGTTGATAGGAGGCATGGAACGAACTTCGGAAACAATGGGAGCTCAAGTGGAGTCAAGAGAAGCCGAATTGGAGGAGCTTGGATGATCAGTCTGCACTATTTTGATCATATCCGGAGTTCTACAACTCATTTTGGGGTGATACCAGTGCAATATGAAAGTAGACTCAGAGAGCTTTCAATCGATAGGTCACGAAGCTAAATCCGAGTTCGGACAAAGAAGATATCGCGTTTTGAAGTCAGGGGCAGATTTTAGGGGGCTTTTATGCAATTACTGAAGACTTCTGCGGGTTATGATTGAAGAACGACCTAGGGACGAAAATAATGATCATTCACGCCTATTGAGAGCCACGAACAAGGAGGAGAGCAAGGAGACTCCATTGGGAGCAACCTCAAGCAAGGAGAAGAGCCCGAATCGCGCCAATCTTCCCGATTTCTAGCGTTTGATTTCTTCTTCCCTCTTTTAACCACTTGTATGGAGAAACTTTGTTGTGTTGCTACGATTTCAACTAGTATCTAGATATTTTGCTAGGCTTCTCTAGAGAGCCTAGGGTTTATGTAGACAATATGTTTTCCGTATTTTAGACTTGTCTCATTCTTTTGGATTTTGATCTATTGGATGAAGTTTGAATTCATGAACGTGTTAATGAGTGTAGTCTATTGACACGACTATGTTAGGAATTGATATTCATGAACTTAGGGTTTATTCATAGATTGTAATCTTGCTTAAAGTTAATATTTGTTTTAGCTAATTGTTCATATACTATGCTTAATTCCTTAGCAAGAATGGAGTAATTAATCGGACTTGTTAATTAGCTAACGAGTGCGTGAGAGCGACTTAGACCTAGTTTTGATGAGATATGAACAACAATCCTTAATCACGGAGACTGAGAAGAGAAGTGTGTAGGATTGGCCTGAGTGGGTAGATTCGGTAGGAGATAGTAAGGTCTTCGTGTGGTGGTGGTCTGAGAGGACATCATTCCTTACATTGTTGTTAGCCTACTAGAACGGACCGGTAGATGTAGGTGGACCGACGAGACACCAAGTAGACCGTGAAGTAGAACGACATGAGACTGAGAGGAGATTGTCAGTACTATTACCCGACTTAACTAGAATAGGATTAACGTGTTACATAGCTAATCCGGAAATCGTCTACAGCCCTAGGTGATCTAGAGAAGGCCTAGTTTCTCCTTATTTGTTTGATAAATTAAAAAACCCAAAAATATTAGTTAGTTATTTATTTCAGTTCTTAATCAACCACAATTCTTCCTCCTGTTACAGTATTCTAAGTTAATAACTAATTAAAAATTCTCAAGCTTTTTCTCGTGGGATCGATAACTCGGGTTGAAATACTACCCTATATTACTTGAACCGTGCACTTGCGGTAACACATAAGAAAGCATGTCAAGTTTTTGGCGCCGTTGTCGGGGACAACGGTAGATTATTTAGTTAGGAGTTAGTTTAGAGTATTTTTTATTTTAGTTTTGTTTATTTTTTTTTTCTATCTCTGTGCTTCACGGGTTTCTTGTGAGTTTGTTTTTGCAGGAACACGGGAAGCAGGAGACATAATGAGCATGTCGAGCGAGGAAGATTATGAGGGGATCGCAGATTACCCCTACTACTGTGCTAGATGCAAAATTTGGCACACAGATGACTGCTCAGTAATCTGGTGCTATAAATGCAAGAAGGATCACAAGTATGAAGACGCATGCATTTTTGATCCACCACAGTTTCATCAGCATCAAGAGGACTCATCAGCAAGCATGGACGACTTGCACAGTATTATGGGGGAGATCCAAGCGCGTATCACAAGGATGTCCCTTATTATAGATGAGCCACAAGAGGAGCCTCTGCCACATGCCATTGAGCCCTTAATTGAGTCTCTATGGACACCATCACAAGATGGTTTGGATGAACCTCATGGTTACTAGCTGTCTTAGAGATGCAAAGGAAACTGATGGCTAGGATGGAGAAAGAACGAGAATCCAAATCGCAAGCTGCAGATCCGTCCATAAAGGGTAAAAACACCCCAAAATTGGATCAAACACCACTTTTCTTCATCTTCTTCCTCCCAAACCTTCAAGAACACCCATACATCCATACACCCAAATTTTCAAAACTCAATCAAATTCAAAAAATTTTGTTGGGTTTTGCTCCTTGCAAACCCAACAACAACATTAACTCTTGAGTTTTTGAAAGATAGGGATTTGTTTGAGTGTGGGGGAAATCAAAGAGGAAGAGCTCCAAGAACAAAAATTTCCCGATTCATCAACTTGGAGGGGGATTCGGCCAAAGCTCAAAGAGGAACTTAAGACGGGGACACCAATGAGCTTAAGGAGGTAAACATGCCTTCACTAGCTCGTGTTTCCGAAAAATTTGGTACAATTTTCTCTCTCTCGTCTTTAATTCTTGCTTAGGCACTCTTTGGGCTTAATTTCTTGAAAAATTTTACTTGCTCATACTTGGATTCTTGGATACTTGTTTAGCTCACTCCGACTAGACCTCACGTGCACTCACTCCGACTAGACCCACCGGCCCTACGCTTGAGCAGCCGAGTCCTCTTGATTTCACTCTACTTTTCGTTGAGGACAACGAAGCGCTTAAGTGTGGGGGAGTTTTTAGAAAGTCGCGTTTGCATGTAGATGTCGAGTCGGTTAGTTTTGCATGTGCACGTTTAAATATTTGCATTGTATATATTGTTGCACTTTTAAATATTGAGTCCACCTACCCTATGTTGTTGGTTAATCGAGTTGGCCAGTTACATATAGTGTCTAAAAAAATTAAAAATTCAAGAAAATCCCTAAAAATTGATTTTTTTTTAGAAAGGGCAATTGAAGAGAGTAAGCGTGGAGAGGGCTCAATGATAGTATTCCCTAGGTAGTATGAAAATCTAAGGTGAGGTAGACACGCGAGAATCTGGAGTAGGAAAGCTATAGGGCCAATGCACTCGAGAATTGTGAGTAGCTGTCTCTCAGACTAGTTATCCTACTAGCGCTACACCACCGTCACTTAGGTAGTCGTCAACCCTCCTCGTAGTGGCAACGGAACAGCTGTGCTTGTGATTTTATGGGGACCTCACGTCCCATCTCCATCGCCTAGGTCCACTAGTTACCCCAATATTATCCATTTACCCATTTTATTCACAGCCTCTAGCTTAGGAAACTGTTCCTTGTGACTTTCATCACTAGTTAGAATGGTCCCTTCCTATGCGTCATGATAGAGGGAGTTGAGTTAGGGAGGTTCGATGAGGGTGAGCTGATTTGATACATCTTGAGTGGACATTCTTACATGTCATCTTTTGAGGGGATGTGAGGATGAGTTAGAGACGGCAGCACACTTCGGTGTGGCGGTGATTCGTGTCCATACACCACGATCACAGGTGGAGTGTCGTAGTGCGTGATACTTTTTCCGCACGTCATGGGGGTGGGGTTTGGTTGATCTTATAGGAGGAAGTGCTTGTACTTCATTCATATTTTCTACATCTTAGGTGATGAGGAGGATTGGTTGGAATTAGCACGTTTAGACATTGACTACCGGGTTCGAGATATGCTTTACATCGAGTGTGGGGGTGTCGACATATATTTGATTTTATCATTTGATTTAACACATTCCACCCCCAAGTTATCTATATTGATTTGATCTCCTTGGATATTGTATCATCAGTGGTGGCTCCATGTGCTTATGGAGAATGAAATTGAAATTGAAGAGAAAAGAAGAAGAATAAAATAGAAAGTCGAAAGTGAAATGGAATAGGGAGCCGAAAATTGAACTTCATGAGACCAAGGAGATTAGCTATTGTTCGAGATCACTTCTTCACATTTGTGGCCGCGAGAACGGCGTTGCACCAAGATTGAGGGAATGAGGGTCGGAGTAGTTAGTTCGGTGGGGTTCCTTGGATTTTGGTGAGGGAGTGTGAGAATGGGTTCTTGTGAGATATATCATGACGTCTAGGACTGCGCTTCTAAATATCCTATCCTACCCGTCCTAAAGCCGTCAACAATTGAAACCCGTGGATAAATAGCTCGGTTGGTAAGTGCTCGGGATACGTTTGATGAGTGTGCGAAAGCAACTTATTTTGTGTTTGTGCCGGTTCTGTCTGACGAAACTGGCCGCAAGTTCTACCGATAACCAAAGCTATAGAATCTTCTGGGGGATGTGAGAGCCTTATGACATGCCGGTTTGTTCTTCGAGATTGCCCAACCTCTAACAAGAAAAAGAAAAAAAATATGTTCTTTAATTCCTTGCATTGTACATACTTGAGTTGCATTGTACATATCATGTAGTTCGCATAGTCGTGCCTTTGTGTATTGAGTCACGAGTCGTTTTGGCTAGTGTAAAGTTAAGTATGCAAAGTGGTGGGGTATACATTAGTTTGGTTGTGGTATGTATGCAGTGTCTCAAGTGTGGGGGTTGTGTGCTTCATTGTTGCTCGGGACGAGCAAGAGAGTAAGTGTGGGGGAGTTTGATAGGACCTTTTTGGGGCTATAATTATTTAGCATTTACCACATGTTAATAGGTATTTGAGAATTATTTGAGCCTAATGTTACAGAATAAAGGTCGTTTTATCACTTGTTGTTCACCATGTGCTATATTGTTAGTCCGGGCGTTTTCCATGCATATTTCATTGTTATTTGTCAAATATAATCGCTTGGTATGTTTGTTCATGTTTTCTTGGCAGGAACGGATCCTAATCGATTGATAGGAGGCATGGAACGAACTTCGGAAACAATGGGAGCTCAAGTGGAGTCAAGAGAAGCCTAATTGGAGGAGCTTGGATGACCAGTCTGCACTATTTTGATCATATCCGGAGTTATACAACTCATTTGGGGGTGAGAACAGTTCCATATGAAATTAGACTCAAATAGATTTCCATCGACAGGTCACGGAGCTAAATCCGAGTTCGCACGAAGAAGATATCGCGTTTTGAAGTCAGGAGCAGATTTCAGGGGGCTTTTATGAAATTACTGAAGACTTCTGCTATGATTGAAGAACGACATAGGGACGAAAATAATGATCATTCACGCCTATTGAGAGCCACAAACAAGGAGGAGAGCAAGGAGACTCCATTGGGAGAAACCTCAAGCAAGGAGAAGTGCCCGGATCGCACCAATCTTCCCGATTTCCAGCGTTTGATTTCATCTTCCCTCTTTTAACCACTTGTATGGAGAAACTTTGTTGTGTTGCTACGATTTCAAGTAGTATCTAGATATTTTTCTAGGCTTCTCTAGAGAGCCTAGGGTTTATGTAGACAATATGTTTTCCGGATTTTGACTTGTCTCATGCTTTTGGATTTTGATCTATTGGATGAAGTTTGAATTCATGAACGTGTTAATGAGTGTAGTCTATTGACACGACTATGTTAGCAATTGATATTCATGAAATTAGGGTTTATTCATAGATTTTAATCTTGCTTAAAGTTAATATTTGTTTTAGCTAATTGTTCATATACTATGCTTAATTCCTCAGCAAGAATGGAGTAATTAACCGGACTTGTTAATTAGCTAGCGAGTGCGTGAGAGCGACTTAGACCTAGTTTTGATGAGATATGAACAACAATCCTTAATCACGGAGACTTAGAAGATAAGTGTGTAGGATTGGCCTTAGTGGGTAGATTCGGTAGGAGATAGTGAGGTGTTCGTGTTGTGGTGGTCTGAGAGGACATCATTCCCTACATTGTTGTTAGCCTACTAGAACGGACCGGTAGATGTAGGTGGACCGACAGGACACCAAGTAGACCGTGACGTAGAACGACATGATACCGAGAGGAGATTGTCAGTACTATTACCCGGCTTAACTAGAATAGGATTAACGTGTTACATAGCTAATCCGGAAATCGTCTACAACCCTAGGTGATCTAGAGAAGGCCTAGTTTCTCCTTATTTTTTTGATAAATTAAAAAACCCAAAAATATTAGTTAGTTATTTATTTCAATTCTTAATCAACCACAATTCTTCCTCCTGTTACAGTATTCTAAGTTAATAACTAATTAAACAGTCTCAAGCTTGTCCTCGTGGGATCAATAACTCGGAGTTGAAATACTACCCTATATTACTTGAACCGTGCACTTGCGGTAACACGTAAGAAAGCGTGTCATAGTTTAGAATATTACCTTAATTTAAAGACAAACTTGCCCTTATTGACATTGTTAATTTAAACTAAATTAAACCACAATATGACAACTAACCCATTTAATTAAGCCCACAACTAACCCATTTAATTTACTAACCTAACCTAGGTTTCTACCCACCCAACCCAAAACACTACCCTAAGTAATGACAGACAGCCACCAACGCTCATTCTCTTATCCATTCATCTCCTTCCTCCCCATTTCTCAGCTCCCCCACCTCTCGCCCAAACCATCCTCCTCACCACAGAGCCACCACCTCTCATCTCCGTTATCAGAGCATCCGCGCCAAAAAACATGAGAATTGCAGAGATCTCGTCGTCGGATCTCCGCCAGGCTCTGGCAGGACAACAATCCGACAACATCCTCTTACAACTCGAGAATTTGAGAGGATCTCCGCCTGCGTCGACCTTGCCAACTCCCTTGGGGTCCGCCCCTCTTCCACCTCCTTCGCCTTAAAATTTGACGACGAGCACGCAAAGCTCCGTCAAATCTCCACCGATCTGCTCCACCTCGCCGTGGATGTCATCGAAGTTCCGTCTCGAGCTTTCAAGACCGCTTCATTCTTCAACAAGACCGGGCTCATCTGGCATGTTTTCGCAAGTTCGATTTGGCCAATACTTGTTTTGAGAAAGTCACCGACCTCACCTCTTGTGTTGAAATAGTGGCTATTACTGAAATCCAAGAGCGGAAACTCTTATTGCCACTGTAGATCGGAGAAGAGGGAGGGACGGAGAGAGATCTCTATCGAGGGGCTCTGGGGTTTCGAGGAGGGCGGTCGGCGTGCTTCTGCAGTAGCGGGTGTCGACATATATTTGATTTTATCATTTGATTTAACACATTCCACCCCCAAGTTATCTATATTGATTTGATCTCCTTGGATATTGTATCATCAGTGGTGGCTCCATGTGCTTATGGAGAATGAAATTGAAATTGAAGAAAAAAGAAGAAGAATAAAATAGAAAGTCGAAAGTGAAATGGAATAGGGAGCCGAAAATTGAACTTCATGAGACCAAGGAGATTAGCTATTGTTCGAAATCACTTCTTCACATTTGTGGCCGCGAGAACGGCGTTGCACCAAGATTGAGGGAATGAGGGTCGGAGTAGTTAGTTCGGTGGGGTTCCTTGGATTTTGGTGAGGGAGTGTGAGAATGGGTTCTTGTGAGATATATCATGACGTCTAGGACTGCGCTTCTAAATATCCTATCCTACCCGTCCTAAAGCCGTCAACAATTGAAACCCGTGGATAAATAGCTCGGTTGGTAAGTGCTCGGGATACGTTTGATGAGTGTGCGAAAGCAACTTATTTTGTGTTTGTGCCGGTTCTGTCTGACGAAACTGGCCGCAAGTTCTACCGATAACCAAAGCTATAGAATCTTCTGGGGGATGTGAGAGCCTTATGACATGCCGGTTTGTTCTTCGAGATTGCCCAACCTCTAACAAGAAAAAGAAAAAAAATATGTTCTTTAATTCCTTGCATTGTACATACTTGAGTTGCATTGTACATATCATGTAGTTCGCATAGTCGTGCCTTTGTGTATTGAGTCACGAGTCGTTTTGGCTAGTGTAAAGTTAAGTATGCAAAGTGGTGGGGTATACATTAGTTTGGTTGTGGTATGTATGCAGTGTCTCAAGTGTGGGGGTTGTGTGCTTCATTGTTGCTCGGGACGAGCAAGAGAGTAAGTGTGGGGGAGTTTGATAGGACCTTTTTGGGGCTATAATTATTTAGCATTTACCACATGTTAATAGGTATTTGAGAATTATTTGAGCCTAATGTTACAGAATAAAGGTCGTTTTATCACTTGTTGTTCACCATGTGCTATATTGTTAGTCCGGGCGTTTTCCATGCATATTTCATTGTTATTTGTCAAATATAATCGCTTGGTATGTTTGTTCATGTTTTCTTGGCAGGAACGGATCCTAATCGATTGATAGGAGGCATGGAACGAACTTCGGAAACAATGGGAGCTCAAGTGGAGTCAAGAGAAGCCTAATTGGAGGAGCTTGGATGACCAGTCTGCACTATTTTGATCATATCCGGAGTTATACAACTCATTTGGGGGTGAGAACAGTTCCATATGAAATTAGACTCAAATAGATTTCCATCGACAGGTCACGGAGCTAAATCCGAGTTCGCACGAAGAAGATATCGCGTTTTGAAGTCAGGAGCAGATTTCAGGGGGCTTTTATGAAATTACTGAAGACTTCTGCTATGATTGAAGAACGACATAGGGACGAAAATAATGATCATTCACGCCTATTGAGAGCCACGAACAAGGAGGAGAGCAAGGAGACTCCATTGGGAGAAACCTCAAGCAAGGAGAAGTGCCCGGATCGCACCAATCTTCCCGATTTCCAGCGTTTGATTTCATCTTCCCTCTTTTAACCACTTGTATGGAGAAACTTTGTTGTGTTGCTACGATTTCAAGTAGTATCTAGATATTTTGCTAGGCTTCTCTAGAGAGCCTAGGGTTTATGTAGACAATATGTTTTCCGGATTTTGACTTGTCTCATGCTTTTGGATTTTGATCTATTGGATGAAGTTTGAATTCATGAACGTGTTAATGAGTGTAGTCTATTGACACGACTATGTTAGGAATTGATATTCATGAAATTAGGGTTTATTCATAGATTTTAATCTTGCTTAAAGTTCATATTTGTTTTAGCTAATTGTTCATATACTATGCTTAATTCCTCAGCAAGAATGGAGTAATTAACCGGACTTGTTAATTAGCTAGCGAGTGCGTGAGAGCGACTTAGACCTAGTTTTGATGAGATATGAACAACAATCCTTAATCACGGAGACTTAGAAGATAAGTGTGTAGGATTGGCCTTAGTGGGTAGATTCGGTAGGAGATAGTGAGGTGTTCGTGTTGTGGTGGTCTGAGAGGACATCATTCCTTACATTGTTGTTAGCCTACTAGAACGGACCGGTAGATGTAGGTGGACCGACAGGACACCAAGTAGACCGTGACGTAGAACGACATGATACCGAGAGGAGATTGTCAGTACTATTACCCGGCTTAACTAGAATAGGATTAACGTGTTACATAGCTAATCCGGAAATCGTCTACAACCCTAGGTGATCTAGAGAAGGCCTAGTTTCTCCTTATTTTTTTGATAAATTAAAAAACCCAAAAATATTAGTTAGTTATTTATTTCAATTCTTAATCAACCACAATTCTTCCTCCTGTTACAGTATTCTAAGTTAATAACTAATTAAACAGTCTCAAGCTTGTCCTCGTGGGATCAATAACTCGGAGTTGAAATACTACCCTATATTACTTGAACCGTGCACTTGCGGTAACACGTAAGAAAGCGTGTCATAGTTTAGAATATTACCTTAATTTAAAGACAAACTTGCCCTTATTGACATTGTTAATTTAAACTAAATTAAACCACAATATGACAACTAACCCATTTAATTAAGCCCACAACTAACCCATTTAATTTACTAACCTAACCTAGGTTTCTACCCACCCAACCCAAAACACTACCCTAAGTAATGACAGACAGCCACCAACGCTCATTCTCTTATCCATTCATCTCCTTCCTCCCCATTTCTCAGCTCCCCCACCTCTCGCCCAAACCATCCTCCTCACCACAGAGCCACCACCTCTCATCTCCGTTATCAGAGCATCCGCGCCAAAAAACATGAGAATTGCAGAGATCTCGTCGTCGGATCTCCGCCAGGCTCTGGCAGGACAACAATCCGACAACATCCTCTTACAACTCGAGAATTTGAGAGGATCTCCGCCTGCGTCGACCTTGCCAACTCCCTTGGAGTCCGCCCCTCTTCCACCTCCTTCGCCTTAAAATTTGACGACGAGCACGCAAAGCTCCGTCAAATCTCCACCGATCTGCTCCACCTCGCCGTGGATGTCGTCGGAGTTCCGTCTCGGGCTTTCAAGACCGCTTCATTCTTCAACAAGACCGGGCTCATCTGGCATGTTTTCGCAAGTTCGATTTGGCCAATACTTGTTTTGAGAAAGTCACCGACCTCACCTCTTGTGTTGAAATAGTGGCTATTACTGAAATCCAAGAGCGGAAACTCTTATTGCCACTGTAGATCGGAGAAGAGGGAGGGACGGAGAGAGATCTCTATCGAGGGGCTCTGGGGTTTCGAGGAGGGCGGTCGGCGTGCTTCTGCAGTAGCGGGTTCGTCCTCCGGCAGCGGCATCGTCCTCACCTTGCTCTTCTTCTTTCCTATTCTTCTTCCTTTTCTTATCCTCCTCCTCCGTAGATTGTTTATGTGTGTTTTTTTGTTCAATTTTTCCTCTCATTTAATGAGAGTAGTTGGGGGTTGGGAAGATATTGTAATATATCTGATTATTATATGAAAAGGATAATTTAGTCGTTAAATATATTTGCATTTGTATCATATAATAAGACAGTTAAAAATAACAACGGTATAAATGTCTTTTCGCATCATTTTTTTGATAGTTGTTACCTCCATCCACAATTTGGGTGCAAAGTGTCTTTATCCAAAACACAGGGTAGCGTGGTAGAATTTTCCCTAAACTCAGGGGTAGTCAGTGTCTTTTACCCTAGTTATTCATATTCAATGCAACTAGTATTAGATGAAATAAAATCAATGATAATAATAAAAATAGATTGTGAAACTTATAGTGAGATTCATTTATTATATGTTCGCTGTGATAGCCTCTCTTTCTATTTAATGAAATCTATGCAGTTTGTTCGGAAAGAGAAGGTATTCATTGGGGCTAGCCCCACCACGTGGCATGCTTAAATGGTGGGGCACGCCAATCAGTTTCTAACAAATATTCAAAAAATGGTGGGTTCCATCTCACCAATGCACGTTCGTCAAAAACTGATTGGCGTGCCACACCATGTAGGCATGCCACGCGGTGAGGCTAGCCCCAATGAATACTTTCTCTAAAATAAAAATGGAAATTCTTTGTGGGTTCCTCACAAGTCTTGCTTGACAAAATGACAAAACTACCCTTCAGAAAAGACTACCAAGTGTCAGTTTCGGAAACGAAACTTCAAACTCTAAGATTACTTGATTATACTATCATATATAGTACTCTAATTAACTAACTTTTGATGAATTAACCAATCCTTTAGTGAAGAGCTTCAAAATAAATTGTGTATTCTCGAACTCACCAACGGTGTTCTGTTTGCATTACAACTCTAGCAAAAGAAAAAACTTTTGACAGAAAACCCCCTTACAATATAATCTCGCTGACACTTAGCTACCAGCAGTATTGATTTTGCCAGGAAACCCCCCTGCATTTTCACATTTACTGACATCGCGCACAATTTTACTAAAACTGTTGGTAGCTAAGTGTCGGTAAAAGTAAAACTGCGAGGAGGTTTTTGTTTGAAAAATGGTGCGGGATGTCGGTAAAAGTGAAACTGCAGGGGAGTTTTTTGACAAAATCAATACTGCTGGTAGCTAAGTGTCAGCGAGACCATACTGTAGGGAGGTTTTCTGTCAAAAGTTCAAGAAAAAATTTATATTTAGTATGATCAATTTTTTTGTAAATAATCATCAACCTGTAACTCTTCGGTTTTTCCACAAAGTGTGTAGTTTATTTACGGCGGTGGTTTCTTCTGGTTTTGGGTTTGCTTTTATTTATTTGGTCTTCTCCTGCATCACTTCTTCTCATCTCTCTTAAGAATTGTTTTCCTCATCTTCTTCTTTCTTCTCTTTCATTTCCTGCTATTTCTCTTCTCCAAACGGCTTACCATTGGTCCCATCATTCCCACCTCTCATCATGTTCTTCTAATATATCCACGGAAGAGCAGATTGATGAGTGGGGTTTCTGAATTCACCTTGACCCCCAAAGGGTCGACGTCTACAAAGCATTATGGAAGAACTGCATCATCGGCATATTCCTCACCGATGCCAGAGATTGTTACCTATCTACTCAGTCATTTAAAACATTGTGGACGATGTTTGGAAGACCGTTGAGAAAATATGGGCAAAGAATATATGTTTTTGTTATTAGCTTCATTGTTTTGACCCACTCGATAAAGTAAATATGTTGGAACATGGTGCAATCACTGTGCATGATAGAACTTTAGCTGTTCAAGAAATGTCTCCAAACTTTGCAATTTCAGAAGCTGTTTTCCATTCAATGGATGTCTGGATCCGAATGCCAAAAGTACCGATAGAAGGTTTCTATTTTGATCTAGCTCTGAGTCTGGGTCATCTTGCTGGAAACCTTCTGCATGTGGACTGGGACCTTGACAGGCGTTGGTCCGAGGTGCTTACATCAAACCAACTGATCTGGAGGCGCCACCGAAGTAGATATTCTTTAGATACGTGAACATCTTTAAATTTTGTTTCAGATGTGTATGTGTGGGTCATTCTAATCTCCATTGTAACAAGTATTAGGTGGAGGTCCTACATGTTTTGGAGGAGAAATATAATCGTTCTACCTTCCATGGTTCACTTCAATTTCACATGGCGGCCGAAAATCCATTATTTACTTCAAAATCAGAGCTTTCAATGTGGTCGCTCCTAATCGGACAACTAAAGTTAATTCAGTTAATGCTTCAACGGCGCTTCCATGGCAAAGGAAGATGACATGGGTAATTTTGTATTTTCAATTAGCGATGGTTCTTCTTCGAATGGGTTTTTCACTCCCGGGTCATCTCTAGGCCCGATGGAATTCCATACTTTAACCCATCAACCATTTTACCCTTACTCGCTTGATTTATTTGGGCCCAACCCTCTTTGCAACTCCCTTTCTTTAAACCAACCCAGTCTTGGCCCATCTTTGTATGAACCCTAGTGTTTACCCGACCTGACCCTTTCCCTCCATCAATACCAACCTCATTGTCAGACCCATCCTCAATCACATTCTGACCCGATCCATGTTTCATCCGACCCAAATCAAACAATCCCCTTTTGGGATCTATCCAGTCTTGTCCATGGTCGACCCGATAGCAACCATCTTACTCTGGCTTCTAACCTTCCCTCTTTTAATGCCCGAATTACTTCAGATTTCGGACCCTACTGTTCTGGAAATCGTACCATCCATGCAACCCCCTTGAAACATTCCTCACTTCTAGCCTTTGAAAAAATATAAGAGCATTTAACCAACATTAATCTCTTGGTTCTTTTCAATAACCTAACTTGCAGTGAATAAACTGTTCGTTCTCGGGTGATTTTTCCTCCACACCATTTCCATGCAGATTCCAATGGAGGATGATGATCTATCTCGTTTCATGCTTTATTTACTGGCCAATTACACCTCTTCGCCAGAATCCATGAAAGTGGAGTTGAGGAGACCTGCAGAGTCCGTACCCTCAAACCTCAAGTCCATGCTAGAGTCTAAACTGAAGTCCTTCCAGTATAACAGAATACGGTAATAACACATGATAATCCAATTATTGAAAAGCAGCTCTAAAGCTTTTAGTTTAATCAACAAAAAAAAATCTGTAAGGGCTTTTGGAAATTCACCTGATTCCTTGAAAACTGTGTTTCCAAATATGAACACAAATAAGCAAACATAGTCAAGTAAATGCTCACATGACACCCACCAGTCAAATAAACTCGTTAGCAGAGCTGATTATCTACTCTGGCAGTATCTACACAGTTTAAGTTTATCTCCTATTAACACATATCCTTTAAGTGAGGTAGGATGCATATATGCAATGTCTTATATGTTGGATGCCTAACAAAATTATCAATTTGCCTCTAGTAGGTTAGTCTTGTCCCATACAGTCCCTGACTATGCATGCATCCCTGAGCTAAGCTCAATAGGTGAGTCACATAAGTTTTAAGGTATGCACATGATAGAATGCCATTGTCTCCGCTTAATTCTAGTCAGTCCCCTGCATTTTGATAAAACAACAATTTTGTCCCAACATTTGACTTGATCAATTCTAACTCCAGATTGGTACAGGTTGACTTCGAATGCCATATAACTTTACATGACACATGGTGACATGTACGAGGCCAGATTTAAATTATCAAGTTGGTATGATGTGAAGTTACCAAATTACCCCCTCCTTATATAGCTTAGTCAAACTAGGGTTTCTAAAAAGTAAACTCTTGCCAAACCTGACACGTTCGACTTAATCACATTTTGAAAAAAAATCATGAATGGTGCTAAAGTAAAAAAGGCCATTCAGTAGATCAAATTTGAAAGTCAAAGCTTGAGGCAAAACTATCCCACATGGTCAACTTTGCAGGACTTCTCTGGGATTTTGAGAGCGAATTTTGAGATACTAGTTGCAGGGTCTTGAAGATGAGAGTTTGATGTCTTGAAAAACGTTCAATCACTCAAACACAACATATAGACACTAAGTTACGGAAGGTTATAGTTGGCCAAAATCATGTTTGAAATACTAAGTTTCAACGAAGTGGCAAATGTGTTAAGGCTACAACTTTGGATTTGAATATAGGGTAATCTGGAAGGATTCATGTTATGATCTAGTTGAATGAAATAGAGTATTAAACACCATATTTTTATAGGAGAAATACAAGTTGAATTTCATCAAGGACTCAATGAGTTATGATAAAATGAAAATGGCTTTCCGAACATGATTTCTAACACTTTGAATACTTTGAGTGTTGCAACATAGCAACTTCAAGCAGAATTACATGCATGATAAAGATTGAATTTCAAGAGACAATCAACATTAAACTTGTAGAATAAAATACATGGGACAAATGGGTACATATAGAAAGTAAATATACCAAGAAAATGAGTGATATACAAGGTTTGGAAGTTGACTGCAAAACACAAGGCATTCATGACATGTTCAACTAGCTTTTTTTCAGAACCGCAACAAGATTTTAGGTGTTTTAGAGGTAGATTCATATGAAGTAATTAAGATAAAACTTGTAGCATGATGTTTAAGGAAAACGTAGGAGCAACAAGTGTCTTAAACCGTCAAGTATTGAGTGAGTTATTAGTCATTTGAATAATGTGTGATGTTCACCGGAAAATGATAAAAGTCTAAGAATCAAATTCAGGAATTTAGTTGTTCCTGGTAGATCTTGGGTTGCTAATCATGCTCCGTATCACCTAAGAGTAAAAATCAAGCATAAGAACAAATAAATGTTTGAAGGATTTTTCAAATCCTAAAAAGCTATCCAGTTTTTACCCGTCGGGTTCTGAAGTAAATTGGGCGTTGCTTCGATCCTTTGATTCAGGTGATCATATTGAGTACTATAGGTATACTTCCCAGCAGAAGTAAAGAGGGACGGTCCAATTTCTAGATTAACAAAAAGAATACGAATCTTCATCTTAAAGAATGAAAGGTGTTCTTTGGGTTCCTATGAAAATTCTTGATTACCCGAGATGAATTAAACCAATTTCATTTTTTGTCTAGTTCGTGATGATGTGAAGTAGCTGATGTAACATAGGAATTGGCAAACATGAATGAAATGGTGATTTTTTGAATTTTCCCTACAAGATTCTCTTACACTTTGAGGAGAAAAATGAAGTGATCAAGAGTTTATATAGGCTCATGCATAGATACACATCATGGAGGTCTCTTTATAATTAATCAAACTTCTAGGGTAGTTTTAGGTTTTCTTATTTTCTATAATGTTATTTTCACCCCCAT
The DNA here is from genome assembly GCA_023055425.1 of Linanthus parryae. Lineage (NCBI taxonomy): Eukaryota > Viridiplantae > Streptophyta > Magnoliopsida > Ericales > Polemoniaceae > Linanthus > Linanthus parryae. The sequence continues at coordinate 4,793,443 of JALGPY010000015.1, forward strand.
AACTTCTAGAAATTATAATTTAGCCCCTCATCAATCTCTAATTACCACATTGCCAAAATACCAAATGATGTTCTTAGAATTTTCTGTAAAAATTAATTATAGTTTTTCAAAAAACTTGTGGTATTACATTTGATTCCCGATTCATATTTTGGCGGTGTTAGACATATGTAAAGGTAGATGCATAAGGACTTTTGACAATACATCAACCCTGTAGAAATCCAGCATATGACCACTATTGAAAAAGATATTCTCAATAGAAGGTAAGGGACAGTAAGCATCCAACAACGGTTGAGAGCTTATTGATCATGTAAGCTTCATGAGCTCATGTTCAGGTTATCATGGTCTGATGTTTATGCTCAACACGAACGAGGTATGGAAGGATCTGTTTCACAAGGGGGAAATGGGCCTCCCTGTTCAAAGGGTTGATGGAGTTGAGTAGGGCACACTACATCATATTTTGAGTGCGGCTAGTCCTTTACAAGACGAACTCCTTGCTCAGAAGTTTGGAATGCTTTGTTCTATTTAAAATAACACGTTCCGTATTCATAATAATAACGAGTGTTCTCTTATAGTTTTCTATTTACAAGGAAGGAGTAGTCCAACTCATCAGTACGAGACGATTGTTGGAGGATCAAGGAAGCAATTCTTGAGTTCCAGACATTACAAAAATTAAATTAATTTTTTTGAAGAATATTTATAGAATATATATGATAAATTAAATAGTTTATGCAGTGTTGAGCTGAAATATTATTTCCACATCTATAGCTTTGCATGATGAATTCTCCAAATTACTAACCTTAATTTCATGTCTGTGATTGCAAGGAAATCATCCTCAACATAAAAATTGAAAATCATCTCCTTCAGCGTTTCTAAAATCAAACACACATGCACCAGCTATCAAGAATTCCAAAACGGTGAGTGAAACGGCTGTAATCCGAAATTCAATCGGTGACAATGTTCGCAGTTTCTCATTTCCGATTCCATATCACGATGATTCGATGCTTTTATAAGCGGAGGCTCTTCGAACATCGTTGTTGATGGCGAAGAACTATGAGCTTCATTCCTTAATCGCCGAGACAAATTCAAAACTGCTTCTTGATTCTCTCTCTAGAAGCATCTACGGCAAGTCCGTAAGAGAGACGTTCTGGAGAGCTATGTCAGTTTGACAGAGTTAACAATATTAATTTCCCTGACTATATCGAGCAGCTGTCTTAATTTTGTCAAAAGGGGCCAAAATACCCTTGCTGACAAGTTATCATCCTTTGTATTGGGAGTACATATTGTAAACACTTGGTGTGTCAAGTGTCCTCCTCATATGTATTGTACTTGGATGTCAGATAAGTGTCTTTATTTTGGGGTAAAACATTTCATTCGGAATTCAAAAGCCAAAACGGTGGATTTAAAAAATCTATCCCACTGGGTCATCACCGAAACGAGGCGCATCGGAGGTAGGGGGATACACTGGCGAGGGGGGCTAGTGGGGGCCATGGCCCCTCCTAACTTTCGTAATTGCCAATATATCCTTTGAGTTATGTTGAGCTTTTCAAAGAAGTACTACAAGTTGGCCCCCTCAAGAATTTTAAATAATCGATTTGATCCTCCTAAATTTCAAAATTTACTCTAGTACTTATATTATATGTGTCCGGACGAATATATTGGTATGAATAAAATAAAGATATGTTGTTAAATATCAATTTTTTTGTAGTACTATTTCAATAACATATTTCTAAATTATCTTCATTACATATAACTGTTTCCAATTTGTACACTTCGATGAAAAATATTCAGTTAAATAGCATACATAATAATAAACCGGCCCGCACTCATCTACAATCCTGTGTCTGGCACTGGAGGGATATTCTCAGTTCCGGCAGGTTGTGCCATGCGTGGTGGAGGAGGCCGCCACGCAGTATTCAAGGTCCAGACGTTAAATATAATTCAAGACTAATTTCAATAAGAACTTTTGACAGAAAACCCCCCTACAGTATGGTCTCGCTGACACTTAGCCACCAGCAGTATTGATTTTGTCAGGAAACCCCCCTGCAGTTTCACTTTTACTGACATCGCGCACCATTTTACTAAAATTGTTGGTAGCTAAGTGTCGGTAAAAGTAAAACTGCATGGAGGTTTTTGTTTCAAAAATTGTGCGGGATGTCGATAAAAGTGAAACTGTAGTGGGGTTTTCTGACAAAATCAATACTGCTGGTAGCTAAGTGTCAGCGAGACCATACTGCAGGGGGGTTTTCTGTCAAAAGTTCTTTCAATAAAAATCCAATAAGAAACTCACTACTTCTAAAGGAGAAGCTCAACAACCTTGGTCGCAATTGGGTCCTCATGAATTGAGACATCAACATCAAACTTCAATGACTAAATTAATTTATAAAATATTATAAAACAAATTGTAACAAAAGAAGCCATGTCAAAAGAAAAACATTATCCTGTCAAACAAAGCACTTGGTGAAAGTGAAACTTCTACTAATAAAATTAGGCACAGATCCTCTTCTACACTCTGCGGAGGGACAAAAACAAGTTTAAAAGAGAGCGTGAAGCTAGTGAAGACAAAGGGAGACCCACTATTGATGGAGAGAGACAGAGACCCACCAGTAAAAGAAAAGGAAATCGAAAAAGACCAGCAGCAATCAGTACAATAAGGCGAGCCCAAAGGGGGTTTTCAGTTGGTAATGGTGGAAAACCCACTTCCCCTGCAATCATTCGATTAACGGGTTTCGCCGGAATCGCTTTGGCAGCCGCCGTAATCTACGCTAGTTGATTAAAGAAAGATTAAAACTGGGAAGAGTTCCGAGGAAGCGATCAAGCTGTTTGATTTGACCTAGAAATGGATGGATGATATCCAAAAGTACAGTAGATGTTATAAATGAAAGCACTCCGGCGAAGCCACACTTCAACGTCTTCGAATTCTTCAGCGACGTCGTCTTCGAGTTCTTCTTCATCGTCGTCGTGGATCCATTTGAGATCTGTCTTGTTTGTAGTCTCATCCTCCTCTCCATCCGCTTGTTCATCTTCTGATCGGTGAGTTCTTTTTTTTCTTCTTCTTTTCTTCCACTTATTAACCGATGATAAAGATACTGAATTTGTTTTAAATTTCTTTTCTTTTGATTCAGTAGTGTTTCTTATTTTAGATCTTGGTCTGAGGGTTGTTGGGGAGTCTCTTTCTCTCTATTTGATTCAATCTTCTGACCCATTTGATAGAATCTACTTCTACACTTTTGTCACTTTTCTGTGTGGATTGGACTGTGTTTTTCAGTGGATGTGTATGGATTAGGGGAGGTCCTGTTTGGCAGTTTGAAAGTTGACCTGCTCAAACTTGTTTGACTGCTTGACCTCTTTGCCTTGGTTGCCTAGATGGGTCAACCTTCAATTTCAGCTTACTAGTTCTTGAGAGTTGACCGAAGCACAAGAGAAACAGATTCTTTTGTTTTGCAATGTGGATGTCATATTCCCTTCGTAGTTTGAGCTTAAGCTCCTACGGACAGTTTCTCTTCACCATAATCTGATTGTTGACTTCGAATTTTGGATTTAAATGGAACGTGATTCTACTAATTTTAGTCCTTTTTGTTAATACAACTTAAAATAGCTATCAGGAGTTAGTTCTTGAGGAATTTTTCTGATTGGGTAGTGCTTGAGGTGTTTTCTTGTACTTTTATGTGAGAAAGCATTAACCAAGTGCCACAATCTGGGGAAAGATCCAGAACAGGTAAGTTTAGAGACCCATCTAGATGTCAGACAGTATCTGATACAGTCATTGTAGACCAACCTAATGTGTCTCTCTTTATAGAGTTTATAACGCTTGGCATTTGATCACGTTGTTATCCCCTATGTTTCCTGAGACTTGATAATTTGTAAGTTTAGCCTTCTTGATGTCCCCTTTGTTTTGTTTTTACTTTTACAAGTTACAGATCTACACATCTTAAAAAGTGACAACAGAGTGCCTTCACTTTTTGCTACAGTTTCATTCGTTTTCCGATTAATGTTACATTCTTTTCATTATGTGTGTGAGTGGAAAACATCAATCCTTGGCTACTGTCTTGCGAAAAAAAGAATAATTCAGTAAGAGAGTATCTTTGTGAGGCTAACTTTTTCGTAATTGTTTTATTAACTATTATAAGCCTGATAAGTAATGAGCAAACAGTGATGCTAGATTTGGTCTGAATTCTATAGTTATTCATCTGGTTTTACTAGTTTATTAACTAGTCTAAGCCGGATAAGTAACGAGCAAAAGATTTGGTTTGAATGCTTAATCATACATACTAGAGTGAATGAAGCAAGGTTGTGTTTCTACTTTGTACTGGTTCTTCAATGCGTTCCCTTTCAGAAGTCTAAACCGACTTTTGAAGAGATCTTCTTCCAAGTGGGATTGTGGTGGTCAAGTAGTAAGATTTATCGTTTATAAACCAATAGGCTAAGTGAGGACAAGGCACCGGACTGGTAGGGTTTTGGAGGATCAAGTTGTTGCAACATCTGGTTGTCTAGAAGTAGGAGAAGGTAGGTGTTACTGAATTGGAATCAGATGGCAATGTTTCTACACAGCATAGTACTTGCTGGCAGTGAATTTAACTTGATAGTCATGTGCAAAAGGCTCATGACAATGATGTCATCTAATTTAATGTATACTGCCAAGAAGTGTTTGGTGTCGGCTTTTTCTTCTTTTTTTGTTGTTTTAATGTGTGTAAACCAAAATTAACCTTTAGACAGGCAACAGCATTCCCTCTCTTAAAAATAAGCTCCCTATAATACAACGTCAACTGAAAATTTGATAGAGGAACTCTCTCTGTTTCAGTTTTAACTTCATCTGTTCTACTATTTTCAATAAAAATGCTTAAAACTGTCTCCATCAGGTATAATTTTCCTTTAAGTGAAACAACCGTAGCATGTCCTGAAATGCTTGTTCAGCTTAATGGCAGCTGCATTCATGTCATCTGATCATGATTTTCATGTTCAATGATTCCCTGCCTGTTTCCTCTCAGTGACATCAGAAAATTGAAACTCTGTCGTCAGTATCTACACTTTCTAATGTCCACATGTGAAATTCTAAAATGGGTGTTCGTTTTTATATAATGAATTTTCCGGATAGGATTAGATGAACTATATTTAATGATTCAGTGCAGTATTAGTTCAGCATTAGAGTACAAACCCTCATGTAAGAGGGGATTAGTTTGGGGTTTAAACACCATCTTTTCACTATATATTGGTATTAAATTAGTCCAGAACAACCAGCCACAGTATTAAGTAATACCAGGACTATATTTACTCCAATACTAGCTAATACTGCGAATCCCACAAAACCAAATGTGCCATAAATGACACTGAAATTGAAATGAAACTGAAATGAAAAATGCACTAATCACAACCAGATGTGTCATGATTAGGCGCCAATTGACTGCCTAAAATCACTTGAGTGAAACACACTGTTTTGCACTAAATGGTGTCGTTCCACTAAGTGACTCAAGACTTATTTATTTCAATACACCCCCTCAAGTTGGCGATTTTGTGCAATACACTCCCAACTTGGAAACAAGAGAATGAAACACAGGAGAGGAAGTGGTTTTATGAGCAAATCTGCAAGTTGATGGCTGGAAGGGACATGCTGTAATTTCAGCATAATGTGACCAAAATTCCCTTGTGTATGCTGCATTGGTGTCCTATGTGTCCACCACCATTAACGAAGTACATTGCTAAAGGAGGAGCAAACTATTGTATTGAAGATTCTTGTTACTGCAATTGCATTTGTGGAGGTTTCTGCATTAGTGAATACATAGCCATGACTGGCATTTGGCCTGCAGCACTGTTTACTGATTTGTCCCTGCATTTCTTGTTGCACCACCTTAGCAAATACTTTATTCACTTTAGGGAGTGCATCAGTTAACAGCAATTGATGCCTAACTAGAGCATAGTAACTGTTAAGTCCCATCAGAAATTGCATGACATTAGCCTCATTTTATGTCCTATTCAGTTCTCCCAGTACATCAGAACCACTATGTTTTAATATTCCGCAACTGCAAATAGGCTTCATCCTGTAGCTATCATATTCATCCCAAAGAAACTTCAATTTCGTAAAATAAGCAGTAACACTTAAATCACCTTGCCTCATATTGGCAACAACACTACTCAATTGAAACACACAAGGTAAATTTCGCTGAAAAAATCTTTCAATCAAATCATTCAAAATATCCTTAGCTATAGTTCTAGAAACCACACTAGCAGCAATCTCAGGTGAAACAGAAGTAATAAGCCAGGAAATGATCATGCTATTAAACTTCTCCCAAGCAGCATACAGATCCATATCCGAGTCAGGTTCGGCAATGACATCATTAGCAAAATCTAGTTTATTCTTGGTTTCCAACACAACAATCATAGAATGATACTAAGGGAAGTTACTACCAGTCAAGAGGAGTGTAACCAAAACAGTACCTAGAGCTTCAGAATGACTAAGAAAATACGGCGATGAAGCATCTGGAACTACACCTGACTGCATATCACCAGTAACTCGAGTCCGAGCTTTACTTAATCACCAGCGAGCACCATTACTCAACTGAAACAGAAAATTTTCACTTCACCGAAAAAGAAGAAGAAAAGAGACTTCAATTGAAGCAGCAGCCGAATTAGTCGAAAACCCTAGGCAATGATATCATGTTGAGAAACGAGAGAAATGAAGGAGAAAAGGAAAAGCTGAGAATTCATTTAGATTGATTTGTAAACAAAATGAGATCTAACACACCCACATATATCCTCTAAATGACACTGGTGAAATGAAACCGAAAAGAAAAATGAACCAATCACAGCCAGACATGTGTCTTGATAAGGCACCAATTAACTGCCTATTAGCACTTAAGTGAAACAGACTTTTGTCACTAAATGGTCGTTCCACTAAGTGACACAAAACTTATTTATTTCAATAGCTACTGGCTTTGGGAGGTTTAACTGTTGTGAGGAGTCCTTGTTTGGGGAGGGGAAAGGAAACATGACGGAAGTTATCTTCAATCTTGATAACCAGCAGTAGATCAATACATGTCAGTGATTTCGCAGAAAACCCCCTCTGCATTCTGTGTAATATTGTTAGGCCTTGAGACTGTAATCCTTTGATGATCAGTAGGAGGGATGATCATTCTGTTATCAAAGGGTTACATGACTGTAATCCTTTGATAACCACTCAAATGTTTTTGTTCATTTGAGTGGCTAAAAGGAGTGATATTGACTCTGTACTCGTCCTTCTTGGCCAAAGAGGCGAACACATAAATATTTTTCCTGTCTGCATTGTATTTTCTTTCTCAGTTTCGTATTGTAATTTATGCCTGAACTTGCCAAAATAATTAAGTTAGACTGTTTTTCTTTACATGGGCAATGGAGCATATTGAATTTGTGTGAAACTTGAGACATTCTGCGAACCTACTACTTGCATTTCCGCTGTCATTTTCATATGCCCATAACATTTCACCATATTTTTTCAAGAAACCACCCAGTGGTATGACAGCATAACCCCAAGTATTTTAGAAAGAAACATCTGGGCTCCCAGCCCATACATGAATATTGGGATGGAGGAACTAAGCCTATCCCCCTATATTGAAAGCAAGACATATTTACACCACTTTACCAAGAAAGAGAAAGCAAGTTTCAACAACCTTGTTCCCCCCTTTTTAACCATTCTCTGATACCAATTAATTATGAATCCTTTATCTGCAGGGGAAGAATCAAGTCACCATGGTCCCGTCGGAAAAAGAAACATGCGCTTTCACCTGAGCAGTGGAGAAGCTTGTTTACGTCAGATGGAAAGCTTCGTGATGGTGGACTTAAACTTTTAAGAAAAGTTCGAAGCGCAGTAAGTTGCCATTCCTTGTAATGTGTTCTCATATCAATCCTTAGATGTATTAGTATCTCAAAGCACTAAAAAATTAGCCCCAAAATGTAGCAAACTAAAGCATATCTGCGTGGGCGAACCCAATCTTCAGTTAGATCCTTGTTCCTATATCCTCAAGTAAATGTGATGACTAGTAATTATTTCTCACGCTAAGGATTTTTAAGATATATTTGAATTTTTAATTTGTTAGACTACTAAAACTTTCACTTCCACATGTAATGCCCATAAATTTTTTGTAATAATAAACACCAATTGGCTGTGCATTCTTTCACTTCCACATGTAGTGCATTGTACGTTGCATGGAAACGGAGATGGGTGTGTGTGTGTATTCTCATTTTTATGTAACATTGGCATTTGGCAGATAGGTAGGTCTTTGTTTCTTCTCTTCGTCTTAGAGTTTCAGTTTTCTCTTTCTTCTCAGTTCTCAAACCCGATTTCTTCATTTCTTTCTTTGTCTGTCTTCATGTTTTCGTCTTCGCATTTCAGTTTTCTCTTTCTTCTCAGTTCTGAAACCCGATTTCTTCATGTCTTCCCTTCTTTCTTCGTGTCTTTGTCTTCGCTTTCAGTTTTTTCTTTCTTCCCAGTTCTCAAACCCGATTTGGGATAGTGCTAGGGTTACGTCACTCTCTCTTTTCAGAAGATAACACTACGTAATTTCACAACAGCCCCTCTACTTTTTTGAAATATCACAAAACGGCCAACAAGAACTTTAAAACAATTCCAGACGTTTCCCCCGGTGTCTCCGATTCAAAACACGCGTGTCCCCCACGTTTCCGCGGTGTTTCCGGCCGTTTTCTTTTTGCTGTTTTATGAACCGTTCGGAGACATCCAGCGGCGCGGCGTGTCGGAGATGTTTCCGCATGACCCGAGTATCTGAAACGCGAAAGAGGCCATATTTAGAGTGTTGGTGCAACATAGTCTACATTTAGGGAAGTATTAGGTACATTTGTATACTTCTATGTATCACTTTTTAAAAATGATAAGTTTATCTATATGTATCACACAAAGAATATTTTGTCAGAAAAAATTGAATGACTACTATGTCATTAAAGTAAAAAGATTCCACCGTAGGTAGTTGGGCCAAATAAGCGGCTTGTAACCCTCAGGGGAGGTCGTGTGTCCGACTCCTGCAGCCATCACCCTGGGTAGGGCGCGTCACAGACTGGAATTGCATGAGCAATATCTACAAAGACGAAAGTGTATAATCTTTTGTTATAGGAATTATTGAGTGTGAAGACTAGCTTTAAAGCATTTGATTAGTAAATTTATACTATTGTATCCAGATATTGCTCGTGCGACCCGTGTTCCTTTTATATTTACTCCATTGTGGCTATACTTTATGTAGGGTATTGATCCAAGTATCAGAGCAGAGGTCTGGCCATTCCTTCTTGGACTGTAAGTCAAACTATCATAAGTACTGCTGTAGTGAAATTCAGTTTCGTACTACGAGATGTGTTGCTAAGATCTTGTTCAGATTATCCTGTCTCACATTTCTGTGCTTGTTTTAGCAGGTCTTTGTAATATGTATGTTCGTGTTTCCACATAGTTGTGTCAAAACTTTTACCTTGTAGCCCGGGGTTTTCAATTCCCATAAATCACCTTCACGACGGTTTTTACTGATCTCAATTTTCCTTTTCCCGTGTTGGTCTGTTCCCCTGCTTTCCCTCCAACTTTAGCAAGTTCCCATACGTGCAAATTGATTACTAATATGTACTAATGTAAACGAACCAATCCGAACCAAAGATTCATTGTTTGAGTGTACAAATTAAAAAAAGAACACAGGGGGTGTTTGAGTTGGTTTGTTTAAAGTGTTGAATGCATGAAACTGAACTAGTTTCTGTATTTTCTAAATAGTTTCAGATCTGTACTAGGCATGGTATTTACCATTATGAACATGTAATAAGATAAACACTTAGAATCTTTTGGAACAACACGACGAAAGAACAATGAGAAACTTAAATCAATCAAATCTTCACTTAAATTATAGAAACAAATTACTAAAAAGAATAACAGAAACGAATTGTTTATTAGAAACTTGAATATTGAATACATATGTCACATTCAAGAGAAGTTACCTGAAGATAATTTGAATAAGATACGCGGGCCCAGACTGAAGTAGATTATAGGTACTTACCCATCTGCATATTTGGACTGCAATGCGACAAGAGAAAATTCAGCAATTGATTTTTAAAGAGAAATATAAAATGAGGTGGTGCAAGGAGTGGAACAGATGGAGTAAATCATTATATAGTTAGAGAAGGGAACTCTACGTATGCTAGTGAGAGGATATTTTCCTAATTAAATCTGGGCCCAAGTTTTGGAAGTTGAAATATGCATATTAGCAGCTCGGCTAGTTCTCGTTACACTAAATTAATCCATTTGAGCAAACTAAAAAGGTAGCCTGACTATATTATCAGGTCATGGCCCTTACCCATTGGGGGGAGAGGGATAAAGCTGGTGCCGTAGCTGCCTTCCTATTGAGCCGGCTCTTTAAGGCAGTTACAGCAGTATTTCACAATGGATTAGAGGTTTATTGATATTTTGCATACTATTTTATCCTGTTTGGAACATCTTTTATGTTTGTGTCTTGTACGTATTTTGGTTGTAAAAAATTGAACCATAATTTTGGTTGACACTAAAACCTATTTGGTTGTTTTCGTGTTATACCTATACTCCACCTTGAGCTTATAGATTAAGTTTGGCATTGGTCATGCATCTTTCAGTATTCCTTGTTTCTGTTTCATTCTTCGACTTGCCAATCATGTTAACAAGTTTCTAGTTATACCAGGACCATAATGGAGCTGCTTGAATTTATGGTTTCACGGTTTTGGTTTAGTAAAAGCTGGAGTATTTGGGTAGTTAGCTTTTTCTTTTTAAATTTGGTGTCTGGGTCCCGTTCCCAAAATTAGATAAAGGGTTTGTAACCCAAAACCACAAAAATACCATGGTAGCCAAACACCCTCAATAAGCTCCCTGTCCGAGTGTCTCTCTGTGTGTGTTTAAAAAACACTTGAATCCTAGGCGGCCTTTCTGTTGTAGCATTTGTTCAAAATATAGTTGCTTTGTATTTATAGGCCTATAGCTTGAAATTACCTTCGAGGGTAAGAAATTCTAAACCCAAAAGGTGCTAACGTCATTGATGTTCGTTTCTGTGAACTATATAACTGGTCACTGAAAAGATCTGCAGCCTGATTAACCTTCATATCTTAACATCTTCGCTTATATTTGCACTTCTTTTTTAAATAAAATATGTAACACTAATTACTATCCTATAAGTTTCATGTTTCTGTATTGCATGCAATGTAAATACATTTTTTTTGCCTTCTGCTTTTACATGCTGGGGGTTGGATGCTCTCCTCACCAAGTTGATTGCCTTTTTTTAACAGCTACGACTTCAATAGTTCCTCAGAAGATAGAGAAGTGTTAAAAACTAAGAAGAGGTAACCTTTACCAATTTCTCTCTCTACGTCTGGCATTCCACATAATTTACATGGCAAAAATTGTCGGGTGCGGTGCATTGCTGCTAAGCAGTATGTAATTCCGTAGTCTTATATCAGTTCTCTATGAATGGTGCAGAAAGGAGTATGAAAAGCTGCGAAGACGATGCCGACAGCTCCACAAACATTTTAACAAGAGCAAAAGTTTGAAGGAAGCTGGTGGTACAAGCAGCGATGAGGAGAGTGTAATCTTTGGTCCCCAAGAAGATTCAGAAGATTCGGAAGATGTAGTTAGTGCCCGGGAATCACTTTCTAGTGAGGAGAGGAACCTATATCTTGAGTCACCTAATCAACTCTGCAGCACTTCAGAAGGAGTTGCTGGTTCAAATCAAGAGACAGATCCAGTTTCCTCGACACTTGACTCCGAGTCATCAGGCTCAGAATCCTCTTCTGATGACCCAGAAGTGAGTAATGCCTTTCCCTCTACAGAAATTAGAGAGACAATGAATCTCAACTTTCCACTTAAGGAGGATTTCCCACCTTCTAATGAAGAAGTGCAGTCCAAATTTTGTGATACTGAAGATTTTAGCACATGGCAAAGAATCATCCGGCTTGATGCCATTCGTGCCAATGGAGAATGGATGTCTCATTCCCCAACTCAGGCTTCTGTAACAAATGAAAGGGCATGCCGTTCTGCGGAAGCTGTAGGGTTAAAAGATTATAATCATCTAGAACCCTACAAAATCTTCCACGCGGCTCGATTAGTCGCCATTCTCGAGGCCTATGCGCTTTATGATCCTGAAGTTGGCTACTGCCAGGGCATGAGTGATTTACTTTCTCCTATAATCACTGTTATCACAGAAGATCATGTGGCTTTCTGGTGTTTTGTTGGTTACATGAGAAAAGCTCGACATAACTTCAGGCTCGACGAGATTGGAATCAGGAGGCAGCTCAACACTGTTTCCAAAATCATCAAATGCAAGGACTCTCATCTATACAGACACTTGGAGAAACTCCAGGCGGAGGATTGCTTTTTTGTTTACAGGATGGTGGTGGTACTCTTCAGAAGGGAATTAGCTTTTGAGCAGACAGTTTGTCTCTGGGAGGTAATGTGGGCAGATCAAGCTGCCATTAGGGCTGGGATTGGAAAATCCGCTTGGAGCAGGATAAGACTCCGAGCTCCACCAACAGACGATCTCTTACTTTATGCAATCGCAGCTTCAGTATTGCAAAGAAGGAAGCAGATAATAGAGAAGCATAGTAGCATGGATGAGATACTGAGGGAGTGCAATAGCATGGCTGGTCAGCTGGATGTGTGGAAGCTCCTTGATGATGCCCACAATTTGGTGGTGACTCTTCATGACAAGATCAAGACTCCTTTGTGATGGCACTGGTATTTGAAAACTTTGTTAACTAATTTACTTCTTTGCGCTCTTATCGGGCTACTGACACTTGATAGTGTCTCTTCAGACGTGGGCTGCAACCTGAATTTGAAGCAGGCAACAGGTATTTATGCTTGTATGGGATACTCAGAAAATGGTAATTGATGTTCTCCTAGGTGTCTGTAGTTGTTGATAGGAAGCTGACTTTGTAATAGTATTTCCATTTTTCATCCCTCAAAGGGTGTAATTTTCTTGAACTAAAAGATCAAGGTGTGGGAGGGGCCTTCCCTTTGCCAGCTGTCACCAGTTAAATGTAACATATTGCAAGACGATATCAGTGACTCATTGATTAAAAGGCGCTATATTAAGTTATTAATTTAAAAGGCTGTGTATTAAGATATTAATTTACAGTTATCTCAAAGGATTTGTCTGATAAATTTTCTTTTAGAATGGTTATCGTCTGTATTGCTTAGCTAATTTGTAGTATGGTTTACACACTCTATCAAGGAACTGTCCGAAATTGATCAGGCTAATTTTGTTAACACCATTTGGGTTGCTTGCGCTGTAGAAACAAGCAAACATCTACAGGAGAAATGGTGGAGCTCATTAGCCAGACTTGGTTAGAGTTAACTGCTGCAACCGGTAACGTGATGGTGTCGGCTACACCACGGGGTATGCAGACTCATTATCTCCACGGGGTATGCAGACTCATTATCTCGGTGATCTATCATCAGGACAAGTGCCAAAAGCATGGCAGCCACCTGAGATTGGATGGCTTAAAATCAACAGCAACGGAGCCTGGATTGATAATATTGGGAAGGCGGTGTTTGGAGTGGTAATCCGCGATCATTGTGGTCACACAAAGGGGGCTATGGCGGGGAATCTTCCCTCTGTTATTTCATCGAAGTTATCGGAAGGGCTGGCAGCACTTAAGGATTGCTACTTTCTTGTATGGGGTACCCAAAAATTGTTCTGGAAGTAGATTTGCAAAGTATTCATGCTCAGCTAGTGGAGAAGGAAACATCGCAGCAAGACAAGTCTGCGTTTGGCACTGTAATGGAGGATTGCTGGGCTATTCTTCGCCGCTTCTCCGACACTAGGATTGCTTGGTGCCCCCGGAGAGCCAATAGACACAGTTCGGATTAGACTATAGTCTGGATAGGCATGGTGCCAAGTTGGGCAATTGATTGTACTGAAAATTAGGGCTGTAAGAAAAACCGGATAAGTTGGTCAAACCGACCGAACCAAACCGAAATGCTTGGTTTTGGTTGTTTTTTTCTGAATGTTCGGTTTATCAACGGTTCAAATTTTCACAAACCGGTCTATTCGGTTTGGTTTTTGGTTTGTGAAAATATCACACCGCACCAAACCGAACTGAACCGATATGTGCTTAACGTACTTTTACTACAATGTGTATTGCGTAAAATATATTAAGTAATCTATAAAAGAAAAACACGAGCAAATAGATTCAATTAAAATGATATATCAATCTTAATCTTCTCCATTTCTCTCACGTTTCATCATATTTTCTCTCTAAAACGATAGTTGCGCATATTTTTTTAAGTCTATCTAATTTATTTTTCCCTTAAATCTTGAAATTCGTTGACAAAATAGTATTACAATATCCATTCCATAATTTTTACGCAAACCGACCACACCGAACCGAACCGAACCGAACCGAACCAGGCCGATATTTTTCGGTTTGGTTTGGTTCATCCTTTCAAATGGTTTGGTTTGGTTACAAAATTAGTAAACCGATGTATTCGGTTCGGTTTATGGTTTTAGCAAAAACCGCATCAAACCGAACCGCTTACACCCCTACTGAAAATGATTTGGTTCCCTTGAACCTAAGTTAATGCAAACAAATTTTCCTTAAAAATAAAATAAAATTGTAGTATGGTTTATGATCGATTGGTCTTAAACCCTGAAAAGACATCCTCTGTCAAATAACTACCAAATCCTCCTTCACCACTATCATATCCGTAACATCCGATTGCATAAAAGGGTCACCGGCTCGCTCCGATATGCTGCTCTGGTTATTAGGTTTTTTTGGTGATCTTCCTGCACTGTTTCACATCTTTTCTTCTTCCTGTTCTTATTTACATTTTACAGTGGTAGCCTGATGCGGATAAGGATTGAAATTATTCAATTATCTAGGATTTTATTTAGTTTATCTTGGTTAGGATTTTTGTGATCAGAATAAGTTAGTAGTTATCCTTTTAGGATTTTATCTTGTTTAGAGTTTTAGTTAAGTTAGGAGTCCGTCATTGTTGCCTATTTATAGGCCACCAGTTTTCATTTGTTTTCCAGCTTTTATGATTGAATAAATATTATTTTCCTCCTCACGTTTGAGTTGAGTGCTTATTGGATCAGTGTGATTCATTATCTCGGTGCATCCTGCATCATTTTGGTATCAGAGCCAAAATTCGGTTCATTACCACTACCACTGTTTCTACTGCTAGCTCTGTTCTGCGACAACCAGCATTCTTGCTGCTTCATTTCTTACGTACTCCTGCAGAATTCCTCGCCACAACCAGGAGAAAACACAGCATTGCCGCTGCAGCCATCTCCTTTGCTGAACTGAACCAGACCTTAAGGAGCTCTCCTAACTACTGGTCCGCCAGGTTGGGTCAACCGCGGGCTCCGGCAAACACCGGAGACACTCTCCATTGACGTCTTTAACACAGTTAACCTCCTGGTTGAAGACCGAACTGGCGCCAAACTCCAGGAAACCTCCACCATCTGCTCCAGTTCTTCACTCGTTATCGTCGGAGTTCAAGATCCCTCGGGTTTGAACCAGAGCTCCTCGACGCAGCCAAGACATCCCCTTTCCGTAAGACTCGCTACTGCTGCTAACCCAACAGCCACCAATCGCCGTCGCCATCACTGCAGAGTCCATAAGCACCCAAACGCCGGCGAATCTGCCATCACTGGAGAACGCTGAAGCCCTGTACAAGCTTCGTCCGCTTCGTCTCCGTCCCCTGTCATCACCGAGAAACCTCGAAGCTCTCTGACCAACCATTGTCGAAGCTCTCCGTAGCAGAGAACTACCAAAAACAACACCACGTCTGTTCCGCTTGCGGCCAGAACCCAGGCGAAACCCTCAACGCCACCACTTCTCACCCCACGCCACTGCCCTTGTTCTCCGTCTGCGTCCCCTTCGTTGCTCTTCCATCCAGGAACAATAAAGACACAGAAGACCCATTTTACCCCTGTCTAGACCCATAAAACCCTGTGTTATCCCTTAACCCTATTAGCCCAACTCTTCCAACCCAATCTGTTACAAGCCCAACCACCAGTTAATAAGGCCAATCCCAGCAGCCAGCAAGAGCCCAGCTACTTTGATCTTCAGCCAGTAACTCTACAGCCCCCCGAAAAAAACAAACTTGTAATTATTTGGCGGATTTCCTTATAGAGGAATTTTGTCACAATTGGCTCATATTCTTTAGGAATTTTGGGTCACCTATTTGGCTCATATTCATTGGAATATTGGGTCACACTTGGTTATTATTCGGTCAACGAAAATTATTTTGAAGGATCTCTCATGCTTTTTTGGGGTCACCAATGGCTTCGAGTCCCATTGCATAAGATTTTGTAATGACCATGTCGAGATATGGAGAGTATTCTCCATATGCCTACTCAAATGGTAATTCCAACAGTCAGGAACCACGCAGATATTATGACGAGTCTCGATATGTCCCAAAAGATGTGTCGTACTTTTCGGGTCAATGTTGCAGACACTTGGGAGTTGCGGATTCCGTTGTCTTCTTAGATTGGCTTGATAAACTAGAAGATTATTTTGATTGGTATGACTTTTCTGATGCTAGAAGCATTCGATTTGCCACGATGTTACTTGAGGGACCAGCTCAAAAATACTGGAAAGCGGTAAAGGCAGAATTGGAACACCAAGGAAAAGAGCCAATTACCAAGTGGTATGAAATGAAGAGAATTTTGAAGGATAAGTACCTCTGGGCTTCTCACAAAAGAAGACAGCGAGATCATTATGCTTTTGATGAGGAACTATATAGGGGCCGTACTTTTCAGAAACTCTCATCTGCTAAAGTTCGAAAGTCACACCATCAAACCTATCATTCTCAGAGGACATGTAGCACATGTTATTTCGATTATCCAGAAAACAATGATGGTAATTGTGATTACATGCGCGTTTATTCTCATGAGTATACTCCTTCAAGGGTTAGTCACAAAGTCAGGCAACAAGTTTCCCACACCTCCCAATCTATTGATACTCCTAAATTCGATGATGATAGCCATCTAGTTGAGTATGTAAAGGAACCTTCACAGCCAAATGACGAAGATATTCAAGAAGTTCACCCTCTCGAGGAACCTATATATTCGGATGATGAAATTGAAGAAGATGATACAGTTGCGCAGATCTTTGAAGAAACCTCGAACTTGAATGGGAACAAGTCAATTATCATTAAAGATGATCCAGTAACCAATCACGATGGTGCTAGGGTTACACACTCGTTCGTGGCTATAGTTTCGAGTTCTCTTATGATGCCTAAGGTAATTGTGACGAGTACGAGATGGGATCTTGTCTCTATTCGAGTCAGCAAATGTGACATGCTACGACCTACGAAACATTTCAAAGCTACTCAATTCTCTCTTGATGGTTGTTCACACCCTTTGGTGATATACCGCATCAAGTCTCATGTGGGTACTCCTAAGAAAGTCGAGGAGATTTGTGTTGGCCTGTTTCTCGATCATAATTCTTTTGAGATGTCGACTCCTAAAGAGCCACCTCCACCATCTCTAGAATTCATTCATTGTTCGAACAAGTATAACCACTTGAACTTCAATCTCATTCTTCAGCCTCAAGTGAACTTAAGCAAAGGTGACAAGACACATAAACCTTATTTATTTTCTCAAGTTGTTCAACTAGTTGATGAGTCACATACAAGCACTGAGCCCAAGTATTCTCTTGCATCTCGAGATATAATTTGGAAGTATTTAGTGTATTGGAAGAATTATCCATGCTTGGAGCATACTCCTCAATTAAAGAGCTATCTGGATTCTCCCACTCAAAATGATTTTCTACAACACCTGGTTCGGTGGAAAGGACATCCGAATTTCGTATCTCATCACGTGACACTTTGGAAATTTCTTGTAAAGAATTTCCCTAAGTCGTTTCCCGACTATGATCTTCTGCGATATCTGGTTCATTGGAAGAACCGTCCCAAAGTATCAGTTCACAATAGTTCATGGAAATACTTGGTTCAGTGGACCAACCGTCCAAATGGTCTACTTCATTATGGTATATGGAAGTATTTGGCGCTTTGGAATGGTCGCCCGCGCTCATGGATTTTCCTTTTAACTCTCCGGAGTAGAGTTTTCTCAGTGGAGGAGAATGATGCGGATAAGGATTGAAATTACTCAATTATCTAGGATTTTATTTAGTTTATCTTGGTTAGGACTTTTGTGATCAGAATAAGTTAGTAGTTATCCTTTTAGGATTTTATCTTGTTTAGAGTTTTAGTTAAGTTAGGAGTCCGTCATTGTTGCCTATTTATAGGCCACCAGTTTTCATTTGTTTTCCAGCTTTTATGATTGAATAAATATTATTTTCCTCCTCACGTTTGAGTTGAGTGCTTATTGGATCAGTGTGATTCATTATCTCGGTGCATCCTGCATCATAGCCAGTGTCTACTCTTGTTTTCTACTATTTGTTATTTTCTTGTTGGAGGCTACGGAGTTATAGATTCTAGGAGGTCTACAAAGCAGTCGCCAAACAAGCAATATGCCTTGTTTGGAATATCTCATCCCCACATTTTCAAGATTCCCCGCAAACCATTTCTAGCACATCGAAAAACAATAGAGTTTAGTTTACGGCAATCAAATCCACGATAATCTAATAGTGATGGTGGATTTGTTTATCTGATTTGGTTAAAGACAATATATCTTGTTTAACTCCACAAGGGGTCCATTTAAGCTAATTTTGCAATCACTACTCGCTCACCGAACTTGGACTTGCTTGCCTAGTTGATGATACTACAGATAGTTTCGATAGACCAATGAAAAAGACCGAGTAGTCTAAAAACAAGCAAAATGAGAATAGCCAAATGTTGACCAATGAAAAAGACCGAGTAGTCTAAAAACAAGCAAAATGAGAATAGCCCAATGCTTATTTTCACAAGTGTCAGACACCATAGGAACCACACATTATCAAATAAATACCAGTACGAGACTGATAAGTAACCTTACGACATACATTAACCACCAGAACAACAAAAAAAATGCCACTTAGAACTGCTCAAGAGGAACGATACCCACAGTCCAATTTCTACAACCTAGTACTCGATAAAAGTAGCAACATATAAGGATAACTAGAAGGGCAACCCTCTTCTAATAGGAAACTAATGGACCACCAAACCCGTGCAAAGTTGTTGATTACTTCTCTTTCGTGTAGTGGCGAACAACAAATGCCAATCCCAAGATCAACAGAGGTACGAGGAATTGCAAAATCTTAATCAAGAACTCAGGGGTCTTGTCCGGGTTGTACGCTGCTTCCTGGGGAGGAATGTAGCTGCGCTTCAAAGGAACAGTCGACGGATCAATTTCACCAATGTAATACTTGTCCATCATTTCTCTGGCTGAATCGCTGTGACCAACGTCTTCAAAATCATTCGTGGCATCTTTTCCTGCAAAACTCAAATGATACCTTCAGTGATTCAAAGTGGAGTACATATAAGCCAGCAAGACATGAACATGTCAAAATAGTACCAGTTGCAGAGAGCAAAACTTCATCTCCACCAGGATGATCCTCCATGAATGGAGTGACATCATACACCTAATACAAGGAATTTTGTTTAGTCAAATTGATCAACCCCGCATATATCGGACGAGAAAGGAACCGTATGTTCTATTTCTTATGCAAAAAAGTTACACCCAAGACAATCAAGCAGAAAAAATAAACAGCTGCAAAATAGAAGGGATCAATTATTACTACGACCTCTGCTAAATAAATAAGGTAAAATGTAATCATACATCACACTACAGCTTGGATTTGTTATTCAATTACTGCCCAGATATTGACTCTCAACTGGTAACACATCTATATACTAAATGAGCTAAGTGATTCACTGTTCACTAGCTTTGGTGGCAATAAAATAGCCGTTAGATCTATAAAAATCTCATGGTTGAAAAATTTGGGTGGGAGAATAAAAGAAGCCAACACGTGCTAATGATTGGTGGACCGCATCTGGGAAAAAAACCCAACACATGTTCTTCCTCTACCCTGTTAGAACTTTTACACAAATTAGAGCTAGATCTAACATGTGGGATTTAAATGAATGAATATGTTTAAAAGTCGTAACGGGACGGTTTTTCCCCTAGTATTCTACCTATCTAAGCTATGAGCCTGGTATTAGCATCAACTTAGAGCATCTCCAATAGGCCATGCAAAATGCAATGTTAGCAAATATATGCATAACTTTGTAAAATGCTAGGCTGTGTTTGGAATTTGGAAAAGTTAGGTAATATGAAAATGAAAAGAAAATGAAATCATGGACAATCGTTTTTGTGTTTGGATTAATATGGGAAAGAAAAAGAAAAGAAAGTAGATGCAAAAGATAAAGCATGATGCGATGATCCAATTTTCCGACCAAATCGGACGGAAAGTTGAAAGAAAATTTTGACGAAACAGCCCACGTGGACCACATTGCCTGAAATTTCGAGGAACAGCACCCAAATCACTTCGCCTGAGTTGCTCTCTCTCTCTCTCTCTCTCTTCAAGTCATTGCGCCACCGGCCCCACAGCCGCCACGGCTGACGAATCTCCTCGCCAAA
This sequence comes from Linanthus parryae, assembly GCA_023055425.1. Lineage (NCBI taxonomy): Eukaryota > Viridiplantae > Streptophyta > Magnoliopsida > Ericales > Polemoniaceae > Linanthus > Linanthus parryae. The sequence goes on from JALGPY010000015.1 coordinate 4,813,941, forward strand.
CCATCGCGCCGCCACCACAACCAACAACAACGCCTCCCTCCTGCCCCACCGATAGTGGCTTGTTGATTAATTGGATTTTACGAATCACCATGGGCTCATTTTGTTGGATTCGTGGGATTCAGATGAGAAAATCACCACCGTTGTAGACTCCGTTTGTTGGCGGTGGAGGTTAAGGTGGGAAAGGGTTTGCAATGGACTGGGGTTGGTGATGGGAGGGTGAGCGTAGGTGGAGTAGTGGGGGTGGTGGTGGTAATTTGGAGGAGGTTAAGGTGTGATGGAGGAATAAAACATATTCTTATGGCAAATTTCATAATAACTTTAATAAGGAGGGTATATTTTTAAAAAAACAAAGGGTGATCATTTTACTTTCTTGCCTATTTTATTTTGTCACCAAACAAAGGAAAGTGAAAGAAATATTGCCGGAAAATCTTTTCTTTTCTTTTCATTTTCTATTTCGTCTCATTTTCCAAGTTCCAAACATAGCCTTAAACTTCAATGACCATGCAATTTACGAAACATACATCATCCTCTCTATATTTAGCCAACTAGCAAGTGAGGAGGCAAATTTCTGTGTCCATCTCTCTCCTCTCATTCATTCTACACTTGCATATTTTAACTTCCCATTGCTATGAAATGTAAAAAATAAACTATATTGTTGGAATAAGCACTAAAGAATAACCATCCGGCACTTTGACACAGAATCATGAAACCCTACTTTCCGGACTACCCAATGTAGCCAAATTTAAAGCAGTAGGTGTCATCTGTAATCCTCGAATTAGATAAGTACGGACACTAGACAATGTTCAAGGTAGGGAAGAACTATAGGATCTTAGCATTATTAATTTCAGAAAACCAAAATTTGTTGTTCAATAATCCTCTGCCTTCTATTTTACCAATAGTAAACATGTATTCATTCTCCAACTATAAAAATAATCCATATTTACAAATTATCATAAGCTTATATACGGAAAGCTGATAAGCTTTTTCCTTCTTCTGCTGCACTAGATCTTCTTTGGGCTTACGCAAAATGCACACAAGCTACTTCTCGTAAAGAAGAATCCAAACACGCAACTCATTGATACCTCCACAACACAACCCCACCGCCTCAAAAACTTTGAGCACCACCGCATCAAATTAGCGGACAAAAATCACTTAAAGACAAGCAAAGAGGACATCATGCAGAAGGAATAAATACAAGTTCTTAGAGGCAGAAGTATTGGTTTCTGGGTGAAACTTTGTCTGCAAGCAATTATTAGAAGTGTTAGGGATAGATAGTCATTACCAATTACGGAAAATACAGTAAAGGGGAAATGGTGGCCGATTTGTCTAGCAAAGAATCAGTAATTAAACGAAAGAGTTCACAAAAAATAAGGAATGCTGACGTGCTGATTCAGGGATGGAGACTGAATGCGCCGATTCCGATATTTAGCTAAAAAGAATAGTTTTGACTTGGTAGGCTTTTTTCCTTATCTTCTACATTGAGCCGGGCATTGTAATAAGGGCATCCTACCCACTCTTAGAGACACCTTCTGAAGTCCCAAAGTGAGTTTACTCTGGGAACAAGGACCAGGGTCAGAATTTCCCTACCATCACTTTACAATCCTTGCACATCCTTGTATAGTCTCTCCTCGTGAGAAAGAAGTCTATTTGGCTAGCATTTGGTACACCTCAAAAAGTAATTAAGCGCTCATCCCTCTTTTTTAGAGAATGTATTCGTTACTACTAAACTACGTGCCACAGTGAACTTCAAGATGTCACCCCCATTACTCTCTCTGACACCAAAACCTCCATGTATTTTCTCAAAAAGGTCGCAAGTCTCAACATCCCCATTACGATTTCCACCTATGACGACTCTCTCTCTCTCTCTCTCTCTCTCTCTCTCTCTCTCTCTCTCTGCATTGTAACCCTCGTAATAGCTCATCCAAATCTTCCCAAAATTATCTCTTAATGGTGCTTTGGGAAGTGACTGTGGTCAGTCTGAGGGAGGTACAGACACTGCAAGGTAACCGACCTCTCTCTGCTTCTGCAGATAATCTTTATCGCAAACACAATTGACCCCACTCATGAGCGTAAAGCCAAAGACCTGGATGACATAACAGGAAATCTCCACCATACCATAACTCTAGTAAAACCATCACAAAACTGAGGCATAGACTGGGATAATCAATTGCAAGAAAATCAACCTCTTTAGTCTATGCAGGAAGTGGAGGATGTAAATAGAAAGAAAACTACTCCCTCCATCCCGCAAAGATAGTCCATATTTCTATTTTGGTCTGTCCCAAAATAGTTGTCCACTTATATTTTCATGGTAAAAAATATAATGAAGTTACAATACTACCCATTCATATTCAATGCACCTAGTTTTGGAGAAAACAAAATCAAGGGTAATAGTGGAAATATCATGTCAAAAACTTATAGTGGGATACATTAAATGTATGTCTCCAAAAAAAAATTGTAGTTCCAAAAATGGACTATCTTTGCGGGACGGAGGGAGTATCATCCTAGATTCTGGAACTTAATCACACATGATTACTGATTAATCCACACACACCACACTAGCTCAAGTGATTCATTTGCTTGATTCCTTTCTTACTCTCCAAAATCTCAAATTATTCTACTTTTACATCCTAGATTCTGGAATACATGAAATTATCTGATCACTAAAGTGCAAGAAAATACAATCAAGTAAAAGTAGCAAAATTGAAGCGAAATTAGCAGTAGTGACTTGAACTGAAGGAAGAATGAGATCACCAAAGAGAATTAGTTAAAGCCCGTAAAGATCTGACCTTTCCGGAGATAACAAGCCAGCAATCCTTGGTCTTGTTGTGATTGGCGACCTCTTCGAATGTGTGAACCTTCGGATCTGAAGCCATTTTTACTGCACGAAAGAAGGAAGACCACAAGAAAATGAAATTAATATCCTGGTGAGCATCATAGAGAGATGGAAAATTCAAAATACTTATTCCGCCTTACGAGAGAGGAAGTGGAAGCGTAAGCGCCAACCCTCTCTCTCTTTCTCTCTCGCCCTTCGTTTCTGATCGCAGCGATGAGACCGAAGTTCTCAATTCTAAAAAGTTGGTGGTTGAACTGGCCGGTGGATTTTGGTTTTGCAATCTTAACCAGCATTGACTTGAATACCGTTGTTGACCTCACTTGAGCTATTTTTAACAACTGTAATCAACATAAAATAAATAGAAAATTATGAAAGTGAATTAAATTTTGATTAAACTCTAATTCTCAACTCAAAAATCTCACTCCTCTCAGTGGTAGAGCATTTGAAACCCCTGCATGAGGTTCTGGGTTCGAACCCGGCTATATGATGTAATTTCTCAAAAAAAAAAAAAAAGACTCTCTCTCTCTCCCTCTCTAAACTCTCCGCATACTCTCTTGGCGCGTTCTTCATCTGTGATGGTGTCATCTTCTTCATTGGTTCTCGTGGCCGCTTCGTCCTCCGTTTTTCTTCCCCTTCCCCGGGTCGTAACCAACCCCACCGCCACCGTGGAAACCAGCACTGCCGTCGTCACCATTGTAATACCCCTACTTTTAATAGGGTGTTTATTTGATAATTTTCTAAAGTTGTGGGTTAGTGTTAGCTTTTCCTAAACAATAAGGGGGTATGCATTTGTAGTTTCCTAAATTTTGGTGTGGGGGTTATGTTGTAGTTTCTTAAACTTAGGTGTCTCCACCTCACCACCCTCTCTCTCTCTCTCTCTCTAACCGATCAGATTGATCGGAAAACCCAGTGAAACAAAATCACCACTTCTTCCTCAACGTCCCCCACAACTTCACCACTTTCTTCTCCCACGTCTCCCTCAATTCCACTCCTGTCAACATAAATCAACTTCACCTCTCCTTCTTCTTCGTCACTTTCATCTCAAACACTCTCTGCAGAAGTTAAACAAACCCAGTTCTCTGTTTTCCCAAAATCACCGCCAAACACCATTGCTCTCTGCGCCATTCTCCGGCGAACCCTCCGCCAAACAGTTCGCCACCTACCTCTATTCACCCCGACGATCCACCAGGCGGCAACAGGGCAATCACCGTCGCTGTTTTGCGCAGGGCCCGATTTCCGACCCGAATTTCCCGACGACGAAACCCGGTCAATTTCCCAGCCATTCTTCGTTGTTCTTTCAGCTCTTCCGACGGTTGCCTCCAGCTCGTTCAGGCGACCCCAGATTCATAACAGTAGCTGCATGAGAGTCTCCAATCATTGTCGGCGTCGCCGCTTATTTCTCCCTTGTTCTTTCTTCAATCGGTAAACCCAGGAACCCCACTCCATTATTTGTTCTCAATTCATTCATGATTTCGTGAATTTCCTCCTAGTCGTGTCTGTATTTGATGTATGTGAGTGGGTGTTGTGTTTTTATCGTGGGTTTCATCACTGTAATGTGGAAGAGGAGGAAGATGGAGAAATTGAGAGATTTAAATGAATTTGGGGGTGGTTGTTGTATTTTCAGAAACTTTGGGGAGGCTTAGTTGTTAACTATAAACTGTTTTAATATTTATTTGGTTATTTTATTCTATAAGTAGTAATTTGTTTATTACTTACCATTATAATTAACTAGTTTCTTTTAATATGAAAACAAATGTAATATTGTTTTATATTGTAATTTTACAAGAATACTTTTACTATAAAAGTAAATATTTTACTAATAAATAAAAAGTGGTATTTTCCTAAGTTATTGTATAGTTTTATATCATGTTTTTATTCCAAGTTTTTCTTTATGTAAATAACTATTTGGTCACAAATGAATATCTACTCTTTTAATAATTAAAGTTAGCTTTTCTTTAATACTCATATCAATTTTGAATATTATACTATGTTCTGAATAACTATTCGTAAATACCTTTTTAAGTATATTTAAATAGTTTAATCTTACTTCTAATTGTTTTAGTTTTAGTATTTTTCTTTAATATCATAACTATATAAATTAATATACTTTTTTCTAATACTAGAGTTCCGTAATGTAATTTGGGGTAAAATTATATTGGGAACTTGTCGGGGAAATATTCTTTGAATTTGCATATAGGCATAGTTGCATTTGTTGTACGAGATTGGTCGTGTATTAATGTTAGGATTATTCAACTATTGTAGGGTTCGTAGACGACTAGTTCATTGAGAACCCGTATGACGAGTACTAGTTTTCGTGCTTGCTTGTGTGTGTGGAGCTTTCTTTAATCCAACTAAGTTATATGCTCGACTCTTCTACCATCAAAATGAGTTTCCAAGATGTGTTATGTGCCAAATTTGTTACTGTTTTGATTATCGTACTATCCATTTGTTGAAACTCTGAAAATCATGTCTACTTTGGCACAAAGTGTGAAACTGAAATCTCTCTATTGAAGATATGAGTTATGTTCATCTTGGAACCGATCAGCACTTTAATCCTTGCTTCCCTTATTGGTATTGAATACCTGGTTTGGATCGAGAATCACCTTCTTTCAAGGAATACTCATAAGACACTAAGTAACGTAAAGTGAAATATAACTTGTACGAGCTGTTATTTAGTTCACTTCGGTGATTATATTGTTAAGGACCATACGTTCTGGTCAAGAGATTTTGGGAGCCAAAATCTGGCGTACCCTTTGTACCCATAGTCCTACACTACCATGAGGACTTGGGGGTTCCTACTTGTACTACTCTAGCGGAGTTGCTAACCTCTAGGGGGTGTCGACACTTAAGGTCTTGTAGGTCAGTATTGAGGCGGGAAGGCCATATTTATAGGGGCTTTCACAACTGCCGGGTTGAAGTAGGGTTTGATTGACCCATGAAGTAACCCTGAGTTATTTATTTCCGAGGCAGGCGGGAACTCTGCATTCGCTCGTACAATGATTAATTTCTGGGTCTCATGGGGAAGTAGAGCTAGCTGCTCCCGTGGCACGTGGCCAGGTGGCCGCCAGAAAAGTTTTGAAGGAGGACTTTAATAAGAAAGATTAAGCTGGAATCTCAAATCCAAGTTTATCCCTTTACCTTTCTTGTTTGCCTTTGTGATCTCAATCTAAAGCTTTAATCATCTTTTTCTTTACTTATTCTTGAATTAGGTGCCCAATAATCTGTTTACATGTTGAGTATTTCTTACTCAGTTTAAGCTGACTTTTGGAAAAACTGTGGTCGGCTTTTGCTATTTGAAAACCCACAGGTTAGCACCGCTGCATGCTCTTGGGGAACGAATCACTAGCTTGGATCGAGGAATCACTTTAGCTCTCACGGAATAAATCACTAGTTTCTTGTTTTTGTTGTTTTCAAACAATTTGGTTTGTTTTCAAGTTTCCATGTTAAGGACCACGTTTGGTCATTCCCTTTATTGTAATAAAGTTGATTTTGAATTAAAATTGGAGTTTTGTTCTTTATGGTTTGGTACGAGGCCGACGTTCACAATGAGGTAAAACTCCTCGTGCGGGGGACATCTTAGCGGTTTGGGTTAGGCCTGAAATCGCGGGGTGTTGCAGGTGGTATCAGAGCCCGGCTTCGTAACCTACCTAAAGAACTAGGATTAATTAACTAGTTAATCACAAATGGAAAATCTTTTCAAAATTTTAATAACTGGACTAGGAAAGACTAAAACTTGGAAAGTTAATAAGTAAACAAGCCGCGGGGAGTGGGTAACTTAGGTGTTTTTACAATTCATGTGCTTACTCGTTGATTAAGCTTTTAATTGATTATTGGGACATTTGTCCATATGAAAGTTATTTACCTACTTGTAAGATGTGATTCTTCTTTGCTATAACTTCATGTTTGTGGATATCATGCTATACATGAATAAGTTGCATTAGGCTCATTATATGATTTTATCGACAAGAGAGTAGCGATATTTCGACTTAGATGACCCTACGACCTTCTTTCCTCGTGGAAGCTTCTCGGTAAGCCGGAATTGGAGGTGATCGGTGACGCAGGTTTGGAGTATCCACCAATGAAGATTAGCTTTACGTCCTCTATCTTTCTACGTTTTCCCACCCTCCCACTACCATTCTATCCTCGTGAGAGTCGGTTTATGTTTTGATACCATGCTTATTTGACTTATCTGATTAATACTTCTTTGGTGTGCGTATGTTCTATTATTAAGTAGTAGTCATTTGGAAATAGGTTAATGAGCGGTCAGATTTACCCCTATTACACCAGGAACCGAACCCGTTCTAGAAATCAACAAGCAACCATGGACCAGGAAGCACGATTCGCCCGACTGGAGCAAATGACCTTGAACTTAGCTCAGATTGCCGAGAATAATAACAATCATGGAAATGATATAGCGCGTAAGATTTCCTACATGAAGCCTGACTTCTTCAGGGGCAAGGATGATCCAACTCTGCTTGAAGAATGGATTAGAGATTTCGATAAGATCTTTGAGTCGGTTAACTGCCTAGCTAACCAGTGTGTCCCTTGCGCGGCATACTACTTTAAGGGAGAGGCAGACAATTGGTGGACCGCTAACAAGGCTACGCTCCAAGCACAAGAGAACTTTGGATGGGAGGATTTGGTGAAAGCTTTGCGTGAGCGATTTTATCCCTTTCACGCGAAGAAGAAGAAGTTTCGTGAATTCCTGTAACTCAAACAAGGTAATGACACCGTGGAGGAATACTATGAGAAGTTCTCGGAGTTATCAAGGTTTGCTGTAGCCTTAGCCCCAACCGAGGAAGAAAAGATTGATCGTTTCATTGAAGGTTTGAACTACAGTGTCTTGAGGTCTGTGGGGGGATACAATTTGCTACTCTCCAGGATGCATATGGAAAGGCGATCAACATGGCTCGATATGCTGAACTCAACAATGAGAACAAAAAGAAGCGTAAGGCAGAATCAACACCAGCAGGAGGTCAGCTCATGAACCAATTTGGCAATGAGGATAAGCGCTTTAGGCAAAACCTTAACAACCAAACTGGGAATGGTTAATCGAAATGGAGCGGCTCCTCGCACTCACAAATGCAAGTTTTTCCCAAGGAATCATCCGGGAACCGATTGCCAGGGTAACAGAGTGCAATGCCGTAATTGTGGAATCATGGGGCATAGGATGTATGAGTGCCACAAACCGAGTAACAACCAAGGTGGTGGTGGTAATGGAAAGTTCAATGGAGGCACCAACTATCGCGGAGGTAACCAAGGCGGAGGATACGGATCCAAAAACAACCAAGGTGGTGGATATCGATCCAACAATAACAATGGTAACAATCAGGGAGGATACAACCGTGGGTATAACAACTACAACCAGCCACAAGTTGGGAACAACCAGGGAAATTGCAACTTCCAGAATGCCCCGGCAGCAACAATAGCTCAGCCATCAGGCACTATTGCAGCAACCACAGCTACAACTGGTCAGGCGAAGGGTATCATTACTGTGATGAATCCTACAGAGGCAGCAAATGCTAACGCCGTGACGGGTACATTCCTAATCCATAATACTTCTGCTTTCATTCTATTCGATTCAGGAGCATCCTATTCTTTTGTGTCATCATCTTTTGGCTAGAAAGCTAGATTTTCCTTCACCTTCCAAAATTTCTTTACCAATCTCTACCCCAAGTGGTCAAACCGTGGAGTGTGATACCATGTTTGAGGGAATAAGTTTAGAAATTATGGTTTATAAGTTTCCAACCGACCTTATCCTATGTGACCCGGACTTTTATTGATGTGTGACACCTATCCTCGACCAACCTAGAAGTGTAACTTGAAGTAAGACTACCATAATACCTGGTTTAGCGATATAGGAAACCCTGGTATCAAGTGTAACTTGAGTGACGGGGACGTCACTCCCTTTTAAGGGGAATGTGATGAAACACCCTATATGTTGTTCGCTTTTAGTATGATCTTTGCGTCTTAATGTGCATTAGAAATTTCATCCTTGCATCGTGCATATAGAAAAAATGTTTTCTCTGGGGAGTTACTGTTTTACGCTTCGAGGACGAAGCGTTGTCTTAAGGGGAGGGTGATGTAATACCCCTACTTTTAATAGGGTGTTTATTTGATAATTTTCTAAAGTTGTGGGTTAGTGTTAGCTTTTCCTAAACAATAAGGGGGTATGCATTTGTAGTTTGCTAAATTTTGGTGTGGAGGTTATGTTATAGTTTCTTAAACTTAGGTGTCTCCACCTCACCTCTCTCACTCTCTCTAACCGATCAGATTGATCGGAAAACCCAGTGAAACAAAATCACCGGTTCTTCCTCAACATCCCCCACAACTTCACCACTTTCTTCTCCCACGTCTCCCTCAATTCCACTCCTGTCAACATAAATCAACTTCACCTCTCCTTCTTCTTCGTCACTTTCATCTGAAACACTCTCTGCAGAAGCTAAACAAACCCAGTTCTCTGTTTTCCAAAAATCACCGCCAAACACCATTTCTCTCTACGCCATTCTCCGGAGAACCCTCCGACAAACAGCTCGCCACCTACCTCTATTCACCCCGACGATCCACCAGGCGGCAACAGGGCAATCTCCGTCGCTGTTTTGCGCAGGGCCCGATTTCCGACCCGAATTTCCCGACGACGAAACCCGGTCAATTTCCCAGCCATTCTTCGTTGTTCTTTCAGCTCTTCCGACGGTTGCCTCCAGCTCGTTCAGGCGACCCCAGATTCATAACAGTAGCTGCATGAGAGTCTCCAATCATTGCCGGCGTCGCCGCTTATTTCTCCCTTGTTCTTTCTTCAATCGGTAAACCCAGGAACCCCACTCCATTATTTGTTCTCAATTCATTCATGATTTCGTGAATTTCCTCCTAGTCGTGTCTGTATTTGATGTATGTGAGTGGGTGTTGTGTTTTTATCGTGGGTTTCATCACTTTAATGTGGAAGAGGAGGAAGATGGAGAAATTGAGAGATTTAAATGAATTTGGGGGTGGTTGTTGTATTTTCAGAAACTTTGGGGAGGCTTAGTTGTTAACTATAAACTGTTTTAATATTTATTTGGTTATTTTATTCTATAAGTAGTATTTTGTTTATTACTTACCATTATAATTAACTAGTTTCTTTTAATATGAAAACAAATGTAATATTGTTTTATATTGTAATTTTACAAGAATACTTTTACTATAAAAGTAAATATTTTACTAATAAATAAAAAGTGGTATTTTCCTAAGTTATTGTATAGTTTTATATCATGTTTTTATTCCAAGTTTTTCTTTATGTAAATAACTAATTGGTCACAAATGAATATCTACTCTTTTAATAATTAAAGTTAGCTTTTCTTTAATACTAATATCAATTTTGAATATTATACTATGTTCTGAATAACTATTCGTAAATACCTTTTTAAGTATATTTAAATAGTTTAAATCTTACTTCTAATGTTTTAGTTTTAGTATTTTTCTTTAATATCATAACTATATAAATTAATATAGTTTTTTCTAATACTAGAGTTCCGTAATGTAATTTGGGGTAAAATTCTATTGGGAAATTGTCGGGAAAATATTCTTTGCATTTGCATATAGGCATAGTTGCATTTGTTGTACGAGATTGGTCGTGTATTAATGTTAGGATTATTCAACTATTGTAGGGTTCGTAGACGATCAGTTCATTGAGAACCCGTACGACGAGTACTAGTTTTCGTGCTTGCTTGTGTGTGTGGAGCTTTCTTTAATCCAACTAAGTTATATGCTCGACTCTTCTACCATCAAAATGAGTTTCCAAGATGTGTTATGTGCCAAATTTGTTACTGTTTTGATTATCGTACTATCCATTTGTTGAAACTCTGAAAATCATGTCTACTTTGGCACAAAGTGTGAAACTGAAATCTCTCTATTGAAGATATGAGTTATGTTCATCTTGGAACCGATCAGCACTTTAATCCTTACTTCCCTTATTGGTTTTGAATACCTGGTTTGGATCGAGAATCACCTTCTTTCAAGGAATACTCATAAGACACTAAGTAACGTAAAGTGAAATATAACTTGTACGAGCTGTTCTTTAGTTCCCTTCGGTGATTATTTTGTTAAGGACCATACGTTCTGGTCAAGAGATTTTGGGAGCCAAACTCTGGCGTACCCATGGTAGCCATAGTCCTACACTACCATGAGGACTTGGGGGTTCCTACTTGTACTACTCTAGCGGAGTTGCTAACCTCTAGGGGGTGTCGACACTTAAGGTCTTGTAGGTCAGTATTGAGGCGGGAATGCCATATTTAGAGGGGCTTTCACAACTGCCGGGTTGAAGTAGGGTTTGTTAGACCCACGAAGTAACCCTGAGTTATTTATTTCCGAGGCAGGCGGGAATTCTGCTCGTACAATGTTTAATTTCTCGGGCTCATGGGGAAGTAGAGCTAGCTGCTCCCGTGGCATGTGGCCAGGTGGCCGCCAGAAAAGTTTTGAAGGAGGACTTTAATAAGAAAGATTAAGCTGGAATCTCAAATCCAAGTTTATCCCTTTACCTTTCTTGTTTGCCTTTGTGATCTCAATCTAAAGCTTTAATCATCTTTTTCTTTACTTATTTCTTTACTTATTCTTGAATTATGTGTCCAATCATCTTTTTACATGTTGAGGTATTTCTTACTCAGTTTAAGCTGACTTTTGGAAAAACTGTGGTCGGCTTTTGCTATTTGAAAACCCACAGGTTAGCACCGCTGCATGCTCTGGGGGAACAAATCACTAGCTTGGATCGAGGAATCACTTTAGCTCTCACGGAATAAATCACTATTTCTTGTTTTTGTTCTTTTCAAACAATTTGGTTTGTTTTCAACTTTCCATGTTAAAGACCACATTTGGTCATTCCCTTTATTGTAATAAAGTTGATTTTGAATTAAATTTGGAGCTTTGTTCTTTATGGTTTGGTACGAGGCCGACGTTCTACTCCGTTCACAATGAGGTAAAACTCCTCGTGCGGGGGACATCTTAGCGGTTTGGGCTAGGCCTGATATCGCGGGGTGTTGCAACCATCCTCAACCGCCCCGTACCTACTGTAGCTTTCGGTCAAGATGAGGTTTGTGTTTCAATCATTTCATTTTTCAAAAACATACTTGTAAAAACCATTTGATTCACAGATTCTTGAACCACCTTGAAATCACGATTCCAGATTGAGATGAGCAGATGAACACGTCAGATCTGTGAATTAGACAAGTTTACTCGTCTGGATCCGAGGTCTGACGAGTTCACTCGTCTATGGGCTCATCTCTCTCCGTAACCAGACGAGTGTGTCCACGACAGACGGGCAAAATAACTCGTCTGGCATGGCTTAGACGAGCATGTTTGGATGTCTGTCCGGGATAAACTCGTCCTGTTTGGAAGCGAGACGAGTGAGTGTAACCAAATTACAAAACAGACCAAATGAGTGTGTTCGTCTGCCTAGTATTTCCTGACGGGCGAACGCTTAATAAAAAATGTCACTATTCCAACAATTTTTTTAGAGTGAACATAAAAAGTATTAATAAACCATAGGGAAATAATGAAGTGAACACTAAGATTTAAAAAAAGTTTGAAACCAAGACTTAGACAATAATTGAATGAACACTTGATTAAAAAATGTCAAGATCAGTTAGCATAACACTTAGATGAGAAATTCTTAAAAACCAATACTTAGAGAATAATTAAATGAAAATAATGATCACTTGATTAACATAAATTTACGATCAATTAGCTATTTCAGTTTATCATAAACTTACTAGTGAGTTTATAATTTAATTACGTTTGCAGCTAACTAAGGTTCTCGCTTTGGGAGAGGTACCGTTCCTCTGTGCAAGGAGCTCGTTGGAAAAGGGAACATCACAACCCGACTGAACTTGTTACATCATGAGCAGAGTTTGAAGTACCATCGTTCGGGATGTTAGGAAGTTGATTGAAAGTAGTCCCAGGTTTGAAGTTTACGTTGGACTTGGATTATGGAGGGTACAATTGCTTGGGCAAATTGTGCACCTCGTTATGCACGCTAAGATAAAAGTAGGTAAGGAGGATTTAGAGTTGTGGTTCTACATCAACAGGGTGCCGATTCGATTTGGGCTGCAGGAGTATTGTCCAGTGTCGGGTTGAGTCTTAATAAAATATATGGTGAAGCGGAAAAAAATGGAGAGGTCGATTGGGCTTGTAAGTTTTACTCAAAATCACATAAGAGGAGTAATATTAAAATTAGTGATATTCATAAGGTCTTGAAATGATAGAATGAAGAAGGACAGTTGAGCGGAGAGAAAATGTACGATTATGAGAAGTTCTTGATGGTGTGCCCGATGGATGAATGGCGTGCACCAAAACCTATAAGGGGAGATATATATTATTTGGCTTGTTCTTGGATTTCGAGTGGGCAACCACATTCAGCTGGGGGAGGTACTTTTGGGCTGATTTCCTTGAGCATGTGAGGTTTGTTGCCTTGAATGCGGTGTTGGATTCGGAAGGCAGGCGAAAGTACTGTAATACTCCGTATTTGCATAAATACAATTCGCTAATTAAATGTCCTATTTGATAACTTTGTTTCCCTCAAATTTATTGTTTAGTATGTTAACATTAGAAATTAGTTAGGTACACTATTTGTTAGAAAAATAAAATAAATAAGCTTAGTGTAGTAATATTTGAGTTATTTGAATTTATTTGAAGTGCTAACATCAACATTTTAAATAAATATGTAAAAGTGGTTACACTTTGAGAATAAATTTGAAATAAAAGAAAGAGAAAAATAAAATAAAATGGAGTGGGTGTTGGTGTGTGGTTTGGCTGAAGCAAAGAGAGAGAGAGAGAGAGAGAGAGAGAGAGAGAGAGAGAGAGAGAGAGAGAGAGAGAGAGAGAGAAGAGGAAGGAAAAAAAATAAAATAAAAAAGGAAGTGTGGGTGGTGTTTCCGGCCAAAACAAGAGAGGAAGAAGGAAGAAGAAGAAGAATAAAAAAATAATAAATAAAAGAGAAGTGGATGATGTGTTCGGCCGAAACAAGAAGAAAAGAAGAATAAGAAGAAGAAGAAGAAGAAGAAGAAAGAGAGAGAGCGAGAGAGAGTTTCGGGAGAGGGAGGAGGAAGATGAGGGAGAGAAAAATAAGAAAGAGGAGTTTGGAGTTTGTGAAGAGTGGGCCCCACTTGTTGTTGGGGAATGGGAGTGTATTTGAGAATGAAAGTTAAGCTGTGATGTTCACGCAATTAGGAAGATAATTTTCAGCAACTTTTCTATTAAATAAACCCCTTTCATTCATCACACAAGAGAAAAAATAGGAGGGGAGAGAGAGAGGGAGTGTATGGTGGAAGAGAGAAAAGAAAGAAGAAATATTTCGCTAACAAAACCTTCCTAGATGCCGAATTGGGACATAACCCATCTTATGCCTGACGCAGTATATTGGAGGGGAGAAAGCTACTTAACTTGGGCATTAGATGGAAAGTGGGAGACGGGATATCGGTAAAAATCCAAGAGAAATGGATCCTAAGGGAAGACTCCTTCACACTGATCACAAAGTCCCCTGAAACAGAACATCTACAGGTTAGTAATCTGATAGATACTGATGGAGGTAAGTGGAATGTGCAAAAGGTCAACCAACTACTAAAACTGTGGGATGCAGAGGAGGTTCTTGAGATCCAACTACCAGAAAGGAGATGCAGAGACAGAATTATATGGCACTACGAGAGTGATGGAATATACATGGTGAAGTCTGGGTATATGAAAGCAAGGGAAAGAGAACTCACCGCCACAACAGAGACGTCGGAGAAGAAGACAAATCCAATCGCCAAAATCTGGAAACTCAGAATCCCTTCAAAGGTTAAACACTTTGTCTGGCGGGCTAGCCTCGACAGTTTAGCCACTTCAAGAAACCTGGGAAAAAGAGGACTAAAGGTGAGAAGATCAGTTCTCTATGCAAGAAACAGGAAGACTCTAGTAGACATGTTTTCCAAACCTGTAAAGCCACAAAACCAGTCTGGGAGGCCTTGTTTGGCAATGATTTCGTCAAAAACATGGGTGAAGTTAAAGTGCAGGAATGGATCCAAGAACAATTTGAGAAACACACAGAAAAACATCAATCCCTTTTTTGTCTCACACTTTGGGCGATCTGGATCTGCAGAAACAAAAGAGTCTTCCAAGGTGAACAATCCGATCTAAAGAAGATGCCATAAGAAATTATTGACAGATTTGAAGAACTCGAAGAAACCTTACCCAAAGTGCGTCAGAAAGAGCCGGGTAACTTGCCGGAAAAGGAAGCTCAGTGGAGGAAGCCACCGTCGGGGTGGATGAAGATCAACTATGATGGCGCGTGGAACCCGAGCACCAGAAGAGCTAAAGCGGGATTTGTGATCAGAGATGACAAAGGAAGGTTTGTGATAGCAGGAGCTCGCGATCTACAGAAGTGTGAAACGCTGCGGAATCAGAAATGAAAGCAGCGAGATTTGGCCTACAAACTGCATACGACAGAGGGCTCCGAAGCATAATTCTTGAAGGTGATTCAACGGGTGTACCAGAAGCATCAATCGAAAGCTCAGAGGAGACGAAAGGGTAGACTTCTCAAATGCCAGAGATACGCTTGAGTTAATGACTGAAACACTTCGGGAAGTGGAGGTCAAAGCATGCGCTGTCTCGTGCAGAGAAAATCACGCGGTGGACCACGTGGCAAAACACGCTCCAGACACGGATCAGATAACGTTTTGGGAAGTGGAAACCGAATGGGTTAAGAAATTATTAGATGTGGACAATGGTGTACCAGTTCCCTAGAGGTTTTCTCGGTTTTTAATACAACTTATTCCTCAAAAACAAAAACAAAAACAAAAAAAAAGAGAAGAAAGTAGAGGGAGAGAGAGGGCCACACAAACAAAGAGAGAGAGAAATAAATGATGAGAGAAAACATAGGAGTTATGTACGAGTTAAAGATTAAGAGAGAAATGGAGAAAAATTAGTAAGTGTTTTGGGTGCACCACACCCATTGAAGGAGGAATCTTCCAAGGCTTGTTTGGCTATTTCTTTAGAATATTTATTTGGAGCATTATTGGAGCTTTATTGGAATTATTGGAGGCGATATCAGAAAAAAAAATGAGTGATCTCCATGTTTATGAACGTCGCGGTGCTGTGAGTACAAATTACTTACTTTCATTATATGTTATATTTATATCAAAATTTTTGTTATTCACAAGTGTTACATTTTTTTTACGTAAATTTTCAGTATTGTGAAGTTTGTCATAACAATGAAATTTTTGACAATATGACTTGGAAATAACTTTCTGAATGTGAATAAAACTTGACCTTTTGTGCTCCCCTTTAATGGAAATTATGATTTTAGTATGGTATATTTGGTAACTTGGTAAAAGGAAAAATGTGTGTCATAAAAATTAATTGGACACTTCGGTACGGCGTTATGCCTTGGGACACTTGAATATTTTCGGCCCGTCATCGGGATATAATAGATGGTTTAGGCCCGGCCATCGGGATATAATAGATGGTTTCGGCCCGGTCGCAGGGATATAATATGCGATGTGCCACAAAGATTGCGTATTTGGACATGTCAAAATTTCTGTATGATACGATGGTTACCGATGGCATTAACTGACTGAAATTATGTTCTCTGATATGAGAAATTTCATAAAATATTCAATTTGAGAATATCTGGCACGATTATTTTGAAAATATTCTATTTATCAATTCAGTTTTCGCATTATCTGTAAAATATCATTTCTGTCAGTTATCAATAATTTGAACAATAAATTATATTTAAAATATAAAGGGGAGAAAAACCCTCACTGAGATTTGTGGCTCATTTTGTTTAAATTAAATATTTTTCAAGCGACACGACACAGGTGGAAAAGAAGAAATTCCGAGGCGAAACAATTGGAGAAATTAGTAGCTGTTATGTTTTGAGTTTATGTTGAACTAGTGTGACTTTATTGTCTAATTATGTGTTGTACTGTTAAAACTCTACAGTTAAGTATGTGTTGTAATATTTTGGTGGATCATTGTGAGACTTCGGGAGCATGTAATATACGATGTTTGGTAACTTGGAGATATTCGCAGTATGGACTTTTTTTGAGCTAAATAATTTAGTTCACGTTAGTTTTGTCTCTGATCCGCTCATCGTGGTTGAACCGGTAAATTGCTAAATTGACACTTTTAGAACTTACTTTTCAGAAAAGTCATTTTTACTGGATTTTAAATTAATTGGTTAATAACTCACTTTTCAATAAATTTTGAACACGAATGAATTATTTTCTTTACTATTAAGAAATATTTCAGGTTGACCCCGATAATTTTAACTCGCTTCCGCACTTTATTTTATAAACCAAATTTCTATTATTTTGGTGAAACAGTTCAACCCACATGAGTTTTCGTTTGAGGCCTTGGTGGCCGGTCTCGACCCTTGGTCTCGAATTAATAAATTGAGGTCCGGGAAAGGGGGTCGTGACAACGTGGTATCAGAGCAATATGTTTTGGTTGGAATGTGTGAATTTTGGTATCTTGGTCTACTCTAAGTGCGAGTTCTGGCTTTCTAGGATCTCGTTTTTGTGGCATGTTGTGTCGGAAGATGGTATTTCAGTAGATCCCCAGAAAGTAGAGGCTATTGTTAATTGGCCTAGACCTACCAATGTGACAGAAATTCGGAGCTTCCTAGGATTGGCTGGTTACTATAGAAGATTCGTGGAGAAATTTTCAGAGTTAGCATCCCCCTTGACTCGGCTTACAAGGAAGGAGTCCCCATTTAAGTGGTCTGACGAATGCGAGCAAAGTTTTCAAGAGTTGAAAAGAAGGTTGACTTCCGCTCATATATTGTCATTGCCATCAGATGGAGGAAATTATGTGATTTATAGTGACGCATCGCTGAACGGACTAGGTTGTGTATTGATGCAAGATGGAAAAGTGATTGCGTATGCCTCAAGAAAGTTGAAACCTTATGAGAGAAACTACCAGACACATGACTTGGAGCTGGCAGCTGTGGTATTTGCTTTGAAAACTTGGCATCATTATCTCTATGGTGTATCATGTGAAATTTTAACATACCAGAAGAGCTTGAAGTATATCTTCACACAAAAGGAACTCAACATGAGACAAAGGCGGTGGATGGAGATGTTAAAAGATTATGATGTGAGTATACAGTATCACCTTGGTAAAGCCAATGTGGTGGCTGACGCCCTTAGTCGAAAGTCAACTGCTAATTTGGCTTATGTCATTACCAGCCAAGTTGAGTTACATAAGGAGTTTGAAAGATTTTCATTAGAAGTGATTCCTATACAGACCTCGAGTGCAGTTTATGCTCTGATGGCCCAACCTAGCTTGCTAAAAGAAATCAAATAGGCGCAAAGAAGTGATGAAGACTTAAAGAATATTTCCGAAGATGTGCTTGGAGGTAAAGTCTCGGAGTTTTCTATTCAAGACGGATTTCTAAAATTCCATGGCCGAATTTGTGTCCCAAATGTGTCTGAGCTTAAAAAGTCCATTTTAGGGGAGGCTCATAATTCTAAATTTGCGATCCATCTTGGTGGAACAAAGATGTATAGGGATCTGCGTGAGCTTTATTGGTGGCCAGGAATGAAGAAGGATATAGCAGAGTTTGTGGCTAAGTGCTTATTGTGTAAGCAAGTTAAGGTGGGACACCAAAGACTTGCAGGGTTGCTTCAGCCTCTACTTATTCCCGAGTGGAAGTGGGAACACATCACTATGGATTTTGTGGTTGGAATGCCACGGTCTTCAAAAGGAAACACCTCCATTTGGGTAATTGTTTATAGGCTAACTAAGTCATCACACTTTTTAGCCGTAAAACCCAGTGATTCGCTAGAGAAGTTAGCCCAACTATACGTCAAGGATATTGTGAGATTGCACGGAGCACCTGTGTCCATTGTTTCTGACAGGGACACACGTTTCGTGTCAAGATTTTGGAATAATTTACAAGCAGCTATGGGGACTAGCTTAAGGTTCAGTACTGCCTTCCATCCTCAGACGGACGACCAGTTAGAAAGAGTTATTCAGATTTTGGAAGACTTGATTCGGCTATGTGTTTTGGATTTCGAAGGAGGATGGGAAGAGCACTTGCCTTTGGTAGAGTTTGCGTATAATAATAGCTTTCAGGCAAGTATGGGGATGGGGCCATTTGAGGCGTTATAGGGAAGAAGGTGTAGATCCCCCATCAATTGGACTGAAGTTGGAGAAAGACAGATGTTTGGACCAGAAATTGTCCAGGTCACTACTGAAAAGATTAAGACGATTCGTGAAAGGCTAAAAGAGGTTCGAAGCCGACAGAAGAGCTACGCGGATAACAGAAGACGAGATTTGGAATTTAACGTTTGAGATTTTGTGTACCTAAAAGTATCGCCAATTAAAGGTGTAATGCGTTTTGGGAAGAAAGGAAAGTTGAACCCCAGATATGTCGGACCTTATGAAATTCTTGAGCGAGTTGGACCTGTAGCTTGTCGTTTGGCATTACCGCCAGAGCTTAGTAATGTCCATAATGTCTTCCATGTTTCAATGATTAAGAAGTATGTCTATGACCCTAAGCACGTGTTAGCATATCAGCCTTTGGAGCTAAGGGAAGATTTATCTTATGAGGAGACGCAAGTGAAAATTTTATATCGGCGTGATCAAGTATTACGCAACAAAGTCATCCCGCTAGTGAAAGTTTTATGGAAAAATCATTTGGTGGAGGAAGCAACTTGGGAACGAAAGATGACATGAGAAATCACTACCCACATTTGTTTTGAGGTAATTACTTAAGTTTGGAGGACCAAACTTCTATAAGTGGGGGAGAATGTAATACTCAGTATTTGCATAAATACAATTCGCTAATTAAATGTCCTATTTGATATTTTTTCCCTCAAATTTATTGTTTAGTATGTTAACATTAGAAATTAGTTAGTTACACTATTTGTTAGAAAAATAAAATATATAAGCTTAGTGTATATTGAGGTTATTTGAATTTATTTGAAGTACTAACATCAACATTTTAAATAAATATGTAAAAGTGGTTACACTTTGAAAAAAAATTGAAATAAAAGACAGAGAAAAACAAAAAAAATGGAGTGGGTGTTGGTGTGTGGTTTGGCCGAAGCAAAGAAAGAGGGAGAGAGAGAGAAAGAGAGAGAGAGAGTAGAGGAAGGAAAAAAAATAAAAAAAGGAAGTGTGGGTGGTGTGTCCGGCCAAAACAAGAGAGGAAGAAGGAAGAAGAAGAAGAAGAAAAAAAATAATAAATAAAAGAGAATTGGATGATGGGTTCGGCCGAAACAAGAAGAAAAGAAGAAGACGAAGAAGAAAGAGAGAGAGAGAGAGAGAGAGAGAGAGAGAGAGAGAGAGAGAGAGAGAGAGAGAGAGAGAGAGAGAGAGAGAGAGAGAGAGAGAGAGAGAGAGAGAGAGAGGTTTGGGAGAGGGAGGAGGAAGATGAGGGAGAGAAAAATAAGGAAGAGGAGTTTGGAATTTGTGAAGAGTGGGCCCCACTTGTTGTTGGGGAATGGGAGTGTATTGGAGAATGAAATTTAAGTTGTGATGTTCACGCAATTAGGAAGAGAACTTTCAGCAACTTTCTTATTAAATAGCCCCCTTTTATTCATCACACAAGAGAAAAAATATGAGGGGAGAGAGAGAGGGAGTGTATGGTGGAAGAGAGAAAAGAAAGAAGAAATATTTCGGAAGATAGAGGGCCGCACAAACAAAGAGAGAGAGAGAAATAAATGATGAGAGAAAACATAGGAGTTATGTACGGGTTAAAGATTAAGAGAGAAATGGAGAAAAAATTTCAGTGTTTTGGGTGCACCACACCCATTGAAGGAGGAATCTTCCAAGGCTTGTTTGGCTATTTCTTTAGAAGATTTATTTTGGAGCATTATTGGAGCTTTATTGGAATTATTGGAGGCAATATCTGAAAAAAAATGAGTACTCTCCACGTTTATGAACGTCGCGGTGCTGTGAGTAAAAATTACTTACTTTCATTATATGTTATATATATATATATCGAGTTTTTGTTGTTCACAAGTGTTACATTTTTGTTACGTAAATTTTCAGTATTGTGAAGTTTGTCATAACAATGAAATTTTTGACTATATGACTTGGAAATAACTTTCTGAATGTGAATAAAACTTGCCTTTTGTGCTCCCCTTTAATAAAAATTATGATTTTAGTATGGTATATTTGGTAACTTGGTAAAAGGAAAAATGTGTGTCATAAAAATTAATTGGACACTTCGGTACGACGTTATGCCTTGGGAAACTTGAGTATTTTCGGCCCCGCCATCGGGATATAATAGATGGTTTAGGCTCGGTCATCGGGATATAATAGATGGTTTCGGCCCGGTTGCAGGGATATAATATGCGATGTGCCACGAAGATGGTGTATTTGGACATGTCAAAATTTCTGTATGATACGATGGTTACCAATGGCATTAACTGACTTAAATTATGTTCTCTGATATGAGAAATTTCGTATCAAAAATTTAACAAAATAAATTATATTTAAAATATAAATGGGAGAAAAACCCTCACTGAGCTTTGTGGCTCATTTTGTTTAAATTAAATATTTTTCAGGTGAGGCAACATGGGGAAAAGTAGAAATTTCGAGGTGAAACAATTAGAGAACTTAGTAGCTGTTTATGTTTTGAGTTTATGTTGAACTAGTGTGACTTTATTGTTAAAACTCTACTGTTAAGTATGTGTTGTAATATTTTGGTGGATCATTGTGAGACTTCGGGAGCATGTAATATCTGATGTTTCGTAACTTGGATATATTCGCAGTATGGACTTTTTTTGAGCTAAATAATTTAGTTGGCGTTAGTTTTGTCTCTGATCCGCTCATCGTGGTTGAACTGGTAAATTGCTAAATTGACACTTTTAGAACTTACTTTTCAAAAAAGTCATTTTTACTGAATTTTAAATTAATTGGTTAATAACTCACTTTTTAATAAATTTTGAACATGAATGAATTACTTTATTTACTTTTAAGAAATATTTCAGGTTGACCCCGATAATTTTAACTCGCTTCCGCACTTTATTTTATAAACCAAATTTCTATTATTTTTGTGAAACGGTTCAACCCACATGAGTTTTCGTTTGAGGCCTTGGTGGCCGGTCTCGACCATCGGTCTCGAATTAATAAATCGGGGTCCGGGAAAGGGGGTCGTGACAAGTACAACATGACTTAATTCCACACATATTTCTAGGAAGGAATTGCGAGGCCATTCCGCATCTCGGTAACCTTTAGGGAAAGAAGAAGAGATATGATACTATTCGGCCGTAGTTGGCTTTGTGGGCATGGAGAAATTGCAACCCAACCTTGGGAGAACCAGCCTAAATTTGGAAAGGCATTGAGCGAGTCCATCCTACCCTCATGCCACCGGCGGAAGAGAAATAATATTTGTACTGGAAAAGCTATATCAAGTACCAGTAGGCCCATTCAAGCCGTTTGGACTGAATTATTTGAGAAGTTAACCATCGTAGTGGATGACTTGAACTAGAATAACATTTTTTATCCTACATACAACCTGGGGAAAGTACCAGGGAGAAGAAATGATGATTAGGTTGGCCCGAAGAAGAAGGAGGAGGAGGAGGATGAGGAGGTTGTTAGGTTTAAAGTGAAGAAGATCCTGAGCGGACTGCATCAGAGAGAACCAGAGCTACCACATATGGTTCATCACCTCCTTCTATAGTAATTGACCATTCTGAGAATGTTGCACCAACTCCCTCTAAGGTTTCTTCTGATGGTCTTCCTGCTCGAGCTCCTGCTCAACCTGAAGTTGCAACAACTCCCATCGGGGAATTGGATTCCTTCAAAGTTGAATTGATTGCGCTTGTTCGGGAAGAGTTCAAACCAGTTCACATGAAAAAATGTCAAGGTAGGTTGAAATCTTGGCACGAGGGTGGGAAGCGTTGAGGGTTTAATAACAACCCTAACAGAAAACCATAATCATAATAGCAGTATGATAATGGAAGGAGTCCAGAAACACTCACTATTTGTGAGAAGAGTGATAAGGCGATGAAGAATCAGTTTGACAAGGTGGGAAACCAGGCGACTGACATGTGGAAACAGTCGCTAGGTATAACATCATCGGAAGATACCGTAGTTGATTTCTTCGACAAGGTTGTTGGTGTAGATGTCCTAGAGAAAAACTATTTTGTGAACGTTGTTTTGGCTAGACTTTTCATTTTGTTAGATATGGAGGTATTAATAAAATGAAGTCCTTAGATTACAATTGTTATCTTAAATTCTCTCTAGTCAAGTATAATGGTTATTGGGACAATCACTATTCATATAGACTAGTATGTGGGTAGATTGATATAGGGATATCAAGTCTAACACATGAGTATGCATTAGGAGTAGGCCTGTTAATGGGTCGGTTCTAACCCAGAACCGACCCGACCCATGAACTAAAATACCCATAACCGTGGACCCAGAACCAGAAATTGACCCGGTTAACCCAGAACCACCTTACCCGGTTAGTATTGGTCCGGCTCTGGGTTTGAACCAATAACCCACCGGGTGAACCGCGACCCAAAATCTGCAGACACATAAAGCATAAAAATGTCAACTTAATATTTTGAAAACTGAATCATCTCCGTAATAATCTCGAGTCAATAGTAATCATTGTAATTAATTGAAAAAAAATCACCATAATCAATTCCATTTTTTTTAATTTATAATCAGAACAATAACTACTCTGTCTCTGTGCCTTATCTTCTATCTCTCCCTTAATCTCCTCTCTCTCTCTCTCCTGAAATATCTCCCTCTCCTTCCGTTAGTTACGTTTCTCTCTCATTATTCGCCTAAATTCTTCCATTTCAGTTCCCTAAATCGCTATCCCTCTCTCTCTCTCTCCATGAAATCTCACTGTTTCGATTCACGATCGCTCCTTCACGATCTCCCCTGTTTCACGAGCGTTCCAGATTGTTTCTCAAATAAATATATTGATTTTCTCTAACATACAATGGAAGATAATGGGTCGATTTTTTGTTGGCCGTTATGATCGCCGGTAAAGAGAATCGAGGGTATGGAAGAAAGTAAAAGTGAATGAGGAGGGGTCTTACAGAGTTTTTAGACACGGGTCAAAATATAGCCTATCGGGTTCGTGGATCAGAACCGCCGGTTCCGGGTCTGCGACGGGTCTGGAACCGCGGGTCAGTTATTTAGACGGTCCGGTTCTGGTCCGGTTCTAATTCTCTTGGTTCTGGGTCGGGTCCATAGCGGGTCTACCCTTACCCGGCCCATTGACAGCCCTAATTAGGAGTTATGTCATACTGGATTGACCCTCCACGAGAAGGCTACATGGAGGTTATGTGAATGTCACAAGCGCTTCTTGTAGTGACAATGGTGTTGTGGTTCTTTCAGTTGAAGTCACTAGATACTATAGCTGTGAATTTTCATGTTTTGGTATCATCAAACGATGCACCGTAACTAGGTAACTATAAAGGCAATAATCAGACATGATATGAAGCAATTTGAGAGGATTTGTCCCTCCCACATAACGGGAGTATATATACATGGCCACTCGATGAGTAGTACTTACAAATGTCTGGCCATGCTCTGGTGAATCAATATATGATATTGATGTTATCTACTCAAATAAGTCTATTCCAGGGATCGAGAAACTATGGATTGGATATACGAGTGTGACATATGTGTCTCGTGTCCAATCCGGATATTTTGACAAAGGGACAATACAACACGATAACATTGGTCACATAGGTTTGTGAGATTACTGACTATTCCTATTGCTTGAGTAGCATTGATGTGTTGCTAGAAACCGCTCAATGTTTGTAATTGTTACCGCCAACGAAATAGGAACTTGTAGGGTCACACACCAAAGGATTTGACTAGATGTAGATGTTAATTAGTCTGAATAATTAACAGTTAAAAGAATCAGGAATCAAAGTGCAACAACGTGCATATTTAGTTGGTCTAAATAGCAAATTGGACTAAACTACTAATTAATCCAAGTATGGATCAGATTATGTTGGAATAGATGCCCTAGAGCAATCTTATTTAGTATGTACTGTGTTTTTGGCTAGAACATTCAATGTATTATTTATGGAGATATTTAATATAATGAAGTCCTTAGATTGTTAATGTGTTGTTTATCTTAAATATCACTAGTAATCTATATTGATTAACAGGACAATCAACTATAGAATAGTATGGGGTTAGATTGATATGGAGATATCACGATCCAACACATGGGTATGCATTAGGGGTAATAGCATACTGGATTGAGCCACAACGAGAATGCTACATACAAGTTATGTAAAGTCACAAGTGCTTCTCGTATTGACAATGGTATTGTCATCCTTAGACTTGAAGTCACTGGATCCTCTAGTTGTGGAATATTGTGTTTTGACATCCTCAAACGCTACCCCGTGACTAGGTAGTAATAAATGCGTTAGTCAGACACAATAAAGAAGCAAGCTTAAAGATGGTAGTGATGTAGATAGGATTTGTCCCTCCCACATAAAGGGAGAAAATATCCACGACCACTCGAGGGATGGTGCTTAAAGAATGTCAGGCCAGACTCAAATAA
Source organism: Linanthus parryae (assembly GCA_023055425.1). Lineage (NCBI taxonomy): Eukaryota > Viridiplantae > Streptophyta > Magnoliopsida > Ericales > Polemoniaceae > Linanthus > Linanthus parryae. The sequence goes on from JALGPY010000015.1 coordinate 4,839,278, forward strand.
AACAATAAGGGATATTAATGTTATCTTCATGGATAAGACTATTCTTAGGATCGAGAAACTATGGATTGTATGTACGAGTGTGACTTTGTATGTCTCGTGTCCAATCCGGATATAGAGACAAAAGGATGAGACAATACTTGCACAAGGTTTGTCAAAATAATGACTATTTCCATTAGTTGGGTGGCATTGATGTGTTGCTAGACACCGCTCCATGTTAATAAATGTTATTACCAACTAAGTAGAAACCAATAGGGTCACACGCCATAAGGATTAAACTAGACTTGGGAATTAATTAATATTATTACTTAATAGAAGGGTCAATACGCAACTACTTGCAAACTTAGTAGGACTAACTTGCAAGTTGGACTAATTCGTGTATGGGCATGATTATGTTATGGGCCTTTATGTAGTTAATACGGAGTTGTTGGACTATATAAAGAACACCCTAGCTTATTTCTCACACTAATGCTTATAATAGACTTTGAGTGAGAGAAAACAAAGCAAGGAGAGAACAAACACAAGAGGGTCGAAACCCCTTGTGACGTCCGACCCCTACACGTCGGCCAAAGGAGGCCGAGCCTCCCTCCGTTGTGTGATTCTTCCTCTTCCTTCCTATACCGTTTTCTAGCACAAAGGTGTGGAGGAATCGGGTTCTTCATCCTAGGCGTGGACTAGCTATAGAGACGCGAACAATATTTTTCATTTGAAGTCATCACATGAGACAAACAAGGTAATCGTTACTTTAGCCTTCACTATCATTATGATGTCTCTTCCTGTGATCCTTGGTGGGTCTTGTGCGGATCTTATTTGCTTAATTCCGCTGTGTAATCTGTTAGAAAACCCAACAGTGGTATCAGAGCCACATGTCGTAGAGCATAATGTAGTTATATGCTTATTTTATTAGTTTTACACCTTAAAATTATGAATTGATGGCATAGAACTAATAATTAAGCATATTGATGTAACTTTGAATATGATTCAACATGGGATGTAAGAATTAGTGAATTTGGATCACATAGGATGTGAAATTTGGATATAGAGACCTAGGGTTAGGGCACAAATTGGGAAAATGTGTTTTCTCAATTTGGAAACAACTAAACTTGGGAAACAAAGAGGAGGTTGTCTTGGTAAGACTATTTATCTCAGAGAGGGCTGAGAAAAATTCTGGGAAAACGTCAACGACTACTTGTTTATTTATCAAAAAAAAAGTGAAATACGCTATAAAGAATTAATTGGTCAGTTGAAGATTCGAAAAATAAAAACTCGTTAATTTGAAAAATTATTTTTAATTATTCGTAACTAATCCCAACATGGAAGTACTGAAAAAACTCATATAAGCAAAAATTCGCAAATATCATAACAACCTCCTAAGAGGTTCGACCCCGCCTAGGGGACCGCCCCTCCTTCTCCTTTCCGCCCAAGTAAGCCACGACCAAGGGGACGGGGCTCCCTAGCGCACGACCTAGCCGTATGGGCTAGGGGCCGGCCGGCCCAAGGCCTTTTGTGGCGGTCCTTTGGTGGTTCGGCCATGAAGATGGTGGGCCTCTTGGACCGTTTTGACCCTAGTATGTCCAAAATCAACTAAAATTGACCAAGCGCGTTAAAATGGATTTTAACTGTTTATGTTCTATTTGCATGGTAATTGAATATGGCCTTAGATGTGGATGTTGTGAATGTTTGATTTTTGTGGTTTGTTTTACGCCATGCGAGCTCATAAAATTAATGTAATAGTTAATTATGTTTTACGGCCTGCGAGCCGGTCTTCTTCTCAACTTGTGAGATCTTTTATTTAGTCTAGATTCTAGTTAGTGTTAGATAAAATAGATGATAGTCAAGACATGGAGAAGAAGAAGCATAAAGAATTAATTGACCCCAACATGAAGCATTCAAAAATGCTAAGAGGCTATGAAGCATGGACCAAAAGATGGAGGCATATGGAGATGAGCTTGCTATTTTAGGGGTTCATAGATATTCTCATTGGCTTGAGAATATCCTAGTTAGTAGCTATATCCATATCACGTTTAATTTTTGTTTGTGGTTGTTTATTTTATTGTCTTATTATTTATTGTTGGTGTATGGATGATGCATGAAAAATTAATAATAAGATAATTAACAACCCGCATCTTTTATTTGCGAGTTTACCCAACTCAAAATAAATAGATCAGTTGATATGAATTAACAAAACAATGAAAATCGAAAAGCAAAATCCCTCATTTTAAATATCGCGTTTTGCCTTCTCGTTACTTAAACACTCATCATGGTCATGATTACCAAGCTCGTGCGTGTCTAAGGAAGGCGACTTGGTTTGTCATGATGTGATGCGATGACACAAGCAAGTAATGTGCAATTATTTAAGTAAGATGTTGGACGCAAGTAGGTAATTTTAATAGGATTAAAAATCTAGAGGCAACCAGTTGGGATTATCTATGGGATAGATAAATAAGGAGTTATTTTCCCAATTGAACCAAGAGTTTCATAAGGATGCAATTGGAATTGCTCCTAACTAATTTTTGGATGACTTACCAAAGTAAGCTAAAAAAGAAGTGAAATATGGATCTTGGAGCCACTAGAAAATATAATTGATATTTTACACATTAATATTAAGGGTTATTAATCTGAGAAAAATAGTGGGAGCTGTATTTAATAATCTAGCCATTATTAAATATAGTTATTTGTTCACAAAATACTAAAACGTGTATATTTCTCATTTTGTAGAATCCCAATGGCAAGCAACTCATCGAGTTCATCACACTCCATACGTTCTGTCATTCAGAAGGACAAGTTTTCTGGAACAAACTTTGTAGACTGGTACAGGAACCTGAGAATCATTCTCAAGAAGCAAAAGAAACTGTACACTCTAGAGGAAGAAGTTCCTGAGGGTCCAGAAAATAATTCCCCGACGGCCCTAAAGGCGCATCAGAAGTTCGTTGACCATGCTAATGATGCGGCCTGCCTAATGCTTTTCACCATGTCCTCTGAACTCCAGAAGCAACATGAGAACATGGCTGCGTTTGATAGTTCACTTAAAGCATCTCTTCCAAGAGCAGACTAGGTTTTTCCAAAGCATTGTTCAAGTGTCATATGTTAGTGGGAAACCCAGTGGGACCTCATGTACTCTGAATTATCGGGTACTTGGAGAATCTCGAACGACTGGGGTTTCCGGTGGGTCAAGGGTTGGCCACAGATCTTGTTTTGTAATCGTTGTCTGAGAGTTATTAACAGTTCATTATGAACTATGACATGAACGAGATCGTAAAGCCTCTTCCCGATCTACTCAATATGTTGAGGACAGCTGAACAAAGCATCAACAAGGAAAGGGAAAGTCCATAATGATGTTTCACAAAGCGAAAGGTAAAAGGTTTGATTCTACCTCCAAATGGAAAGGCAAGGCAATTGTCAAACCCAATGATGTTGTCCTCAAACCTTTTGGTAGCGTTGCTAAGGGAGTGACTACGAGTGATTGCCACTACTGCAGTCAGCCTGGACACTGGAAGAGGAACTGCCCAAAGTATCTGGAGGATAAAAGGCTTGGAATAGTGATTCCAACACCACCAAGTATTGTTGTTATAGATGTCAATATAACTTGATCTTCATCTTGGGTATTAGATACTGGATGTGGATCTCACATTTGTCTAAATGTGCAGGATCTAAAGAGAAGTAGAAGATTGGCTAAAGGGGATATAGGCCTGCGCATTGGGAATGGAGAAAAGGTTGCTGCATTGGCTGTAGGCGTGTACGAGTTGTCTCTACCTCCTAGATTAGGTTTAGAATTAAATAATTGCTATTTTGTGCCTGCTATGATTAGAAACATTATTTCTATTTCTTATTTGGACAAGGAATGTTTTACTATTTCAATAAAGGACAATTGTTGCTCCATTTATTTTGATAGTATTCACCAATATAGTGCGCAATTATTTAATGGATTATATATCCTTGATCTAAGTAATCATGTCTATAACATAAATACCAAGAGGATTTAAATGAATGATTTAAATCCTTCTTATCTATGGCATTGTCGTTTAGGCCACATAAACAAGAAACGTGTATCTAGACTCAATAAGGATGGATTTCTAGACTCATTTGATTTTAAATCATATGAGACATGTGAGGCTTGTTTATTAGGAAAAATGACAAAATCCCCTTTCAATAAGAAAGGTGAAAGGACTAGTGAGCAATTTACGCTCGTACATACTGATGCATGTGGAACATTTGCCACGCCTTCCAGGGGTAGTTATGTCTACTTCATTATGTTTAGTGATGATTTCAGTAGATATGAATTTGTATACCTTCTGAAGGCCAAACTCGAATCATATGAGAAGTACAAAGGAATGAAGTAGAGAAGCAACTTGGCAAAAGAATCAAGTCTCTACGATCGGATCATGGAGGAGAATACTAGAGTCAAGAGTTTGACGACTATCTTAGAGAGTGTGGGATCTTGTCCCAACTCACTCCACCCGGAACGCCACAGTGGAATGGTGTGTCCGAGAGGAGGAATCGAACACTGTTAGACATGGTTCGATCTTTGATGTGTCAACCTGATCTTCCATTATCATTTTTGGGGCTACACTCTATTGTGTTCAGCTTTCACCATTAACCGTGTTCCATCCAAATCGGCCATGAAGACTCCATATGAGAAGTGGTGTGGGAGGCGTCCCACAGTGTCCTTCATGAATATTTGTGGGTGCAATGTCTATGTAAAACGTTTACAGTCAGACAAGCTCGGGCCTAAGTCGGAGAAGTGTAAGTTTGTGGGATACCCTAAGGAAACTAAGGAATATTACTTCTACAATCCAACTGAGAACAAAGCGTTTGTTTCTCGGTCCGATGTGTTTCTAGAAAGAGAATTTGTCTCTAAAGAATAAAGTGGGAGGACTGTAGAACTTGAAGAAATTCAAGAACCACAAACCACTGATCCTACTATGGAACATGGACAGGAACCACAAAATGTTGTGGAGTAACCTGTTCAAGTAACACAAGAGCTTCTTGGGTCAAGTATAGTGCGCCTAGGGATGGCAATACGGTCCGATCCGATATGAGATCCGAGCGATCCGAGCCGAATGGATCGGATCTGAATCCGATCCAATTGGAAATGGATCGGATTTGGATCTAGAAAGACAGACTCGAATGGATTTGGATCTGAGGGCGGATCCACCGGGTTCCGACCCAATCCGATCCGACGTATATGTATTCTTTAAAATTATACCCCTATTACCTCCCTATTTACACTTCCAAGAAGAATACTATAGTCACTCCAACCTACAAAACTTTTTTTTAGGCTTCATAACTTACGAACAAGTCTTAGTGTATGAAGTAGTGGTTGTTTTTTATGTTATTTTTTCAATTTTATTGCAAACCCGATTCGGATCCGATATAAATCTGATCCGACAACATACTATATGGATTTTCGGATCGGATTTGGATCAGCTGGATGAAACCCGATTCGATCTGATCCGAATCCGGTGATGATCCGAACGGATCTGGATCGGATCTGGATCCTATTTATTCTAGTCAGATCTGGATCGGGTTGAGCCTGATCCGATCCAGATCCGACCCGTTGCCATCCCTAAGTGCGCCAGGAGGTAGAGAGGTATGAATTCTCGTGACTGAGTCTGGTGACACGTTGCTCAAAGATGATGAGCCTACTACCTATGGAGAGGCCATGAAAGGGCCTGAATCTCATAATTGACTTAAATCCATGGAATCCGAGATGGAATCCATGTATACTAATAAAGTATGGACTTTGGTGGAACAACCCCAAGGGGCTCGGCCCATAGGGTGCAAGTGGGTTTTCAAGAAGAAGACCGACATGGATGGTAATGTGGTTACCTATAAGGGCCGACTGGTGGCAAAAGGATTAAAACATATTCATGATATAGACTATGATGTAACCTTTTCACCAGTCGCAATGACCAATTCCATCTGAATCCTACTTGCTATTGCAGCTTACTACGACAATGAGATTTGGCAGATGGATGTCAAAATAGCGTTTATGTATGGAAACCTCCTCGAGGATGTGTACATGACACAACCTGAGGGTTTTGTGGATCCAGAGCATGCAAATAAATTCTGCAAGTTGCAACTATCCATTTATGGAGTGAAGCAAGCTTCTTGGAGTTGGAATCGACGTTTTGATGAAGAAGTCAAAGAGTTTGAATTCATCAAGACCAAAGATGAATCTTGTGTCTACAAGAAGGTTAGTGGGAGCTCTGTTTCTTTTCTGGTCTTGTATGTAGATGACATACTGCTCTTTGGAAACGATATTCCTATGCTGCAATCTGTGAAAGATTGGCTAGGAAAGTGTTTCTCAATAAAGGACTTAGGAGAAGCAGCTTATATACTTGGTATCAAGATCTACAGAGATAGATCCAGGAAGCTGCTAGGCCTAAGTCAATGTACATATGTATACAAGGTGTTGAATCGGTTCAACATGCAAGATTCCAAGAAGGGATTCTTGCCCATGTCGCATGGAATCACTCTTTCAAAGAATGATTTTCCTTCCAATGAGATTGAGAGGGACCGCACGAGTAGGGTAACATATGCCTCGGCCATAGGATCCATAATGTACGCCATGTTATGTACTAGACCAGATGGGTCATACACATTGAGTATGACGAGCATATATCAGTCTAATCCGGGTGAGAGTCACTGGATAGCGGTCAAGAACATCCTAAAGTACTTGAGAAGAACTAAGGATGCGTTCTTGATCTATGGAGGGGAGGAAGAGTTGTGTGTAAGGGGTTACACGGATGCAAGCTTCCAAACCGACATAGATGATTTCAGATCGGAATCGGGATTCGTGTATTACCTAAATGGAGGAGCTTTGAGCTGGAAGAGTTCCAAGCAAGATACGGTTGCTGATTCTACAACTGAGGCTGAGTACATTGCTGCGAGTGGCGCAGCAAAAGAGACTATTTGGATTAAGAAGTTCATTACTGAGCTTGGTGTGGTTCCTAGTATTGTGGATCCAATAGAGTTGTATTGTGACAACACTAGGGAGATCGCACAATCAAAGGAACCAATGTCACACCAGAAATCCAAACACGTACTTAGGAAGTTCCATCTTATTAGAGATATTATCGATAGAGCAGATGTGAAGATATGTAAGATTCCTACATATGAGAATCTGTCAGATCCACTTACAAAGCCGCTTGTTCGGCGCAAGCATGAAGGGTACACTAGATTTATTGGCATACGAGATGCACCAGATTGGTTCTAGTGCAAGTGGGAGACTGTTGGAATAGATGCCCTAGAGGAAATCTTATTTAGTATGAACAATGTTTTTTGGCTAGAACATTCATTTGTATTATTTATGGAGATATTTAATATAATGAAGTCCTTAGATTGCAAATGTGTTGTTTGTCTTAAATATCCCTAGTCAATGATATTGATTAACAGGACAATCAACTATAGACTAGTATGGGGTTGGATTGATATAGAGATATCACGATCCAACACATTGGTATCATTAGGGGTAATGTTGGGTTTTGACGTAGGTTACGCACCAGAATAACAAAAATTTAAATCCTACTCAAAGCCAACCAAGGATCACTGGAAGAGACATTCATAACACGATGAGGGACATAGAAGAAGTGTACCTTTTCGTTTCGAGAGATCACACGAAGAATAATATCCTCGTCTCTACGGTTGATCCACATCTATAGGTGAGATCTAGATCTTCCTTCTCCTAGTGCTATCTTGGACCAGAGGAAGAGGTAAGAAGGAATCAAGCAACAGAGAACAAAGAGAGGATCGACCCTCTCTTTGGGCCGACGGGTAGGGGCGGACGGCTAGGGGCTTCGGCCTCTAGCTTGTCTTGCTCTCTTTATCTTTCTCTCCCACTCACTTATGTTATGAGCACTAGTTGGGACAGAAGCTAGAGCATCCGTCATATAGTCCAACAACTCCTTGTTAACTACATAAAGGCCCTTCCTAATTCTACATGAATTTGGATTAGTCCCTTCCTTGCATATTAGTCCTACTAAGTTTGTAAGGTGTTGAAAAGTGATCCTTCCAATTAATTAATCATATTACTTAATCTCAAATCTAGTTCAACTCTATTAGACGTGTGACCCCATAGGTTTCTACTTAGTTGGTAGTAACTAATTACTAACATGGAGCGGTGTCTAGCAACACATCCATGCAACCCAACTAATAGAAATAGTCAGTGATCTCGACAAACCTTTTGTGCCCAATATCACATATTGCATTATCCCTTTGTCTCCATATCCGGATTAGACACGAGACATAAATAGTCACACTCATATATCCAATCCATGGTTTCTCAATCCTGGTAATATGCTTATGCAAGCAAATAACATCAATATCACCATATTGATTTATCTGAGTCTGGTCAGACATTCAATAAGAACCATACCTCGAGTGGTCGTGGATATTTTCTCCCATTATGTGGGAGGGACAAATCCTCTTTACATCACTACGATCTCTAAGCTTGCTTCCTATCATGCCCGATAGCTATCTTTATAGTTTTCCGGTTAAGGCGCAACGTTGGATAACATCAAAGCATGATATTCCAAAACTAGAGTATCTAGTAACTTCAAGTCTAAGGATTGCAAATATATTAGCACTACGAGAAGGGATTGTGACTTTAACATAATCTAATGTATCCTTCTCGTTGTTGGGCCAATTCAGTATGCCATTACTCCTAATGCATACCCATGTGTTAGACTTGATATCTCCATATCAATCTACACACATATTAGTCTATATTTGATCGTCCTATTAACCAATATAATGGACTAGGGATATTTAAGATAAACAACACAGTGTATCTAAGGACTTCATCATATTAAATATCACAATAATTAATAAATGAATATTCTAGCGAAAACATTGTTCATACTAAATATAGGTTGCCTCTAGGGCACATATTCCAACATGTAGGGGTAATAGCATACTGGATTGACCCACAACGGGAACGCTACATACAAGTTATGTAAAGTTACAAGTGATTCTCGTAGTGACAACGGTATTGTCATCCTTATAATTGAAGTCACTGGATCCTCTCGTTGTGAAATATTGTGTTTTGACATCGTCAAACGCTACACTGTAACTGGGTAGTAATAAAGGCGTTAGTAAGACACAATAAGGAAGCAAGATTAGAGATGGTAGTGATGTAGATACGATTTGTCCCTCCCACATAACGGTAGCAAATATCCACGACCACTCGAGGGATGGTGCTTACAGAATTTCTGGCCAGACTGAGATAAATCAATATGAGATATTAATGTTATCTGCACGGATTAGACTATTCTCAGGATCGAGAAACTATGGATTGGATATACGAGTGTGACTTGTATGTCTCGTGTCCAATAGAGACAAAGGGATGAGACAATACTTTCACAAGGTTGTCAAAGTAATGACTATTTCTATTAGTTGGGTGACATGGATGTGTTGCTAGACATCGCTCCATGTTAATAACTGTTATTACCAACTACGTAGAAACCTATGAGGTCACACGCCATAAGGATTAAACTAGACTTGGGAATTAATTAATATGGTTAATCAATAGAAGGATCAATATGCGAGCAAACTTAGTAGGACTAATTTGCAAGTTGGACTAATCCGTGTATGGACAGGATTAGGATAGGGGCCTTGATGTAGTTAATAATGAGTTGTTGGAATATATAAAGGACACTCCTAGAGAATTTCTCAAACTAATGCTCATAATAGACTTTGAGTGAGAGAAAACAAAGCAAGGAGAGAACAAACACAAGAGGGCCGAACCCCCTTGTGCCGTCCGCCCCCTACCCATCGGCGAGAGGAGGCCGAGATTCCCTGCGGTCTCCGTTGTGTGATTCTTCCTCTTCCTTCCTCTATGTTTTCTAGCAAAAAGGTGTGGAGGAATCTTGTTCTTCATCCTAGGCATGGACTAGCTATAGAGACGCGAACACAATTTTGCGTTTGAAGTCATCACAAGAGACAAACAAGGTAATCGTTACTTTAACCTTCACTATCATTATGATGTCTCTTCCTGTGATCCTTGGAGGGTCTTGTGCGAATCTTATTTGTTTAATTTTGCGACGTAATCCGTTACAAAACCCAACAGATTAGTAGTGAGGAAGTTTTGTAATTAATAAAGAGTTATTAATTATAAAGGACTAGTCCAACCCTAAATATTTCATTAGATGAAATAATTAGAGCAAGGAAGGAAGCAAGAGAGAGGCACACTACCCCCATACCCGACGACAGAAAAGGACAAACCCCTCCCTCTTCCATTGTTGCGTGCATTGCTTGATTTGCTAGCACAAACAGTTGAGGAAGATCTAGTTGCTCATCCCACGATGTGGATACAAGAAGAGGCATGGACATTATTTCTGCTCAGTGAACACTCAGATTAACAAGGTAACCATTCTCCTTTATCATATTATGATGCTTCACTTGCGGTTCGTGTAGAGTTTTGGGCAGGAAATTTTTTGTATTTCCGCTGCGTAACCTACACCGAAACCCTACAGTGTTATCAGAGCCACAGGTCGATAGTGCACAATATGATTTATGTGGTAATCTGTTTTATCAGTTTTGACCGTATCTGTCAGTTTGACCGTAAACAATAATAAAACTGATATGCTTATTATGATGCGCCATGAACATGAGTCATGTGGAGATTCACTAAATTTGTATATGATGCAAAAATAATGAGTTATCAAGTAATTGGTAATGAACTTGGGTTAGGGAAAATTGGGGAAGAAAAGGGGTTTTCTGTCCCACATATGGTCCAACTAGCACAAAGGAGGCTGGAAATTTTGATTTTGACCCCAATGGGTTCGGCCAAGGTGGCCTACCGTACCCCCTTGATAAGCTGGCCAAGGTCTGACCGGTACTGACCGGTTCGGCCAGTTTGACTGGTCTGACCGTTATGGCCGTTTGACCAAGTTATCACAGTTAATTAAAATTGACCCAGCGCGATAAAATTGGATTTCAAATTTTTATAAAAGATCAGAATAGAAGAACACTAGAACTAAGTCTACAGTGAGTATGCAGTGGTCTTCAGATGCTTGGATTGAGAGGAATGAATCTGCTTCTTTGTTGCTTGTCAATCCCTGAATGTGTTTGAGAGTCTCTGTTAATTGTCCCGTTGAATTTCTCCAGCTCTTCACACTTTTAAGGAGCAGTTTGAATTGCAGATCTTCAAGATCTCTTCATAACAAACTTCCCTATTTTGTAGCTTCATCTGTTGACTTCTTTAACAGCTTCTCCCAACGGATAGTTGCTCAGTATCTTCAAAGATACTGTCTTGATCTTGTTTCGGAAGATGTTGGGAAGCTTATAAACAAGAAAAGTTAAGCACAAAATCAAATCATCAAACAGTTTCTCTTCCTGCAAAATACTGTTTAGGAAATATATCCTGCAAAATAGGAAACATAATTTCCCTACAAAAGCTTAGTCAAACAGATGAATTAGTCACAAATTAGAGTGTTCAAGTAATTTGTCTTTCATCATCAAACTTCATATAATAAAGTATAGGAGAATATGAGTTGGGATGGAGTCAGAAAACTCCCCCTAAGTTCATGCTTAAACTGTTCTGTCAGCTTCAAAGCTTTGAAAGCTGTTTCAAGGCCTTGAAATAGACTGGCTATTTCAAACCTCTGAAACCATGCTGAACTTACAGTTTTCAAAACTACATATATTAGCTTTTGTTATAAATCATATCTTACTTGTTGTAATATGATGTCGTGACTTTTTTGCTTTCTAGATCTTGGCCGGTGAATATACCGGGATCTAAGGAGTAGTCAACAACTGAGAGGTTTTCAAATCAGGGTGTACAAATTATGATAGTAAGTATATTTTAAGCTTTAGTTTCTTTAATTTCATCCTGTAGCAGAACCGTTAGGATTTGGCTCATTGCTGACCATTTTCGTTCTTAGCAGAGGACATCTCCTGAGAGTCTGAGGGATCCGAATGTAGTTCTCTAGTGCTCTAGGATAGGGGTGTTACAAAAACATGTTTATAAAATAAGGCCAACATGAAATGATATATGATGAAGTTGTATACTGATTTTTAGCCCGTTGAAATGGTGCAATGCTGAGAAATCATACCCAACTGCTTCTAAATGTTGTATAAGAAGATGCTAGATAGAGAAAGCTTAGGACCTCTAGACAAAGACACATCTGAGGAAAGACTTCGTGATTAATATCATTCATTGCAGTTCTCGGACATACCAAAAAATAAGGAGGCATGCTGAAAAATTTCTACTGTGGTTGTCTTCTGATTAGCATGTTCGCAGAAGCATGGTTTATATCAATGTTGATTTGTCTCCAGGTGGCACGCCATTGTGTGGGGACTGTTATCGCCGTATAGATAAAATCTAATTCCCATATATGCGTTTGTTAGCTGAAGGAAGTACCTCGCGCGCGCATCGTGTACCATCCAAAACAAAAGTAGGGCTCATGACTGTACATGTAACACCCCTGGAAATTTCTATGGGGTCAAAATACAACATTTCAAAATTTTGGTGTCAATGTGTAAGCTTTCAATGCCAGATATATGGCCGAATGGAAATTATTAAAAATGGGGGGATTAGTTGACAATAACATAACTCAGGGGTTGCTTTTGTAAATTTTACAAAAATACTACCCTAACCATACCCAAATTAGTGTTTTTTTGTTTTGTTTTTTTTTTTTTGTTTTTTGTTGTTGTTTTTTTTTTTTTTTTTTTTTTTTTTTTGGTGGGGAGAGAAACAAGACATTCAAAAATATTTCCTTCCTCCAAATAACCACTACTACCACCACCGAACTCCATTTTCCCTCTAAATCTTCAAGACCTGCTACTGCAGGAGATTCATAGCCTTATGGAGAGAAAAAGCCCTCTCTCAATTCGGCATTTCATTCCGCACTCAAGCTGGAAATCGGGTGAGTTGACATAAACCCTAACTTTCGGTTTAGCCCTGAATTCTCTCAAGCAGTTGAAATTTTAAATATAATCATCCCTATATGCTTTCCGAGATCGAGGGGAGTCCATAGAGTCCAAATTTTGCAGCAAAGTCGCTAGAATTTACAATTCGTCAGTACCCGGGTTCCTTGGGCCGACTAGGAAAAACGCCATAGCCGCCAAATCTGCTGGGCAAAATAGCAATATTGGTGGGACAATCAACATAACATATGCAATGTGCAATCCTATTTACTTAGAGAAGAATTGTTAATATCATGTATACTGGACTGGAATAACAATCACTGGATTACAAAATCGACTCTACAGATCAGGAAACGAGGTTGGATATGCACACTTAAGGTCTAGTTTGTCTTGGTGGATTTGTTTGGCTTCCTTATCGGAAGTGAATCTGGTCTTCGCGACCCTATGGGGTGGTGGGATTTGGAATCCTCCGTATAATGCTAGTACGGTGGTGACGATTATGGAGATTGATGATTCCTTGAGTTGCAAGTTGCTGGCACTCTATCTCTGTTATATGTGGTAATGTGACAGGGTCCTGGCTTGAGCGTCTATAAATTGAATTTGAATCATTTCAAAATTATTTTATATTATTTTCTAACTTGTGTGAATATTTTCTATCTTTTCACGTGAGTACGTGGGAATCTGGGGATATAGTCAATCACTTATAGGTCTACAAAGTATAATAGTAAGTTTAATTTAAGTTTTAGTTTCTTTAATTCTGTCTCGTAACAGAACCATTAGGGTTTGAGTCCTTTCTGGGGCATTCACGTGCCTTAGCGGAGGACACTCTCATGCGTCTGGGTGTCTTCTGGTAGATTTCCCAGATCTGAGAGGTGGGGTTGTTACAGATGGTATCAGAGCATTGGTTCTGTGAAAAGACATAATTAGAAACTAAAAGTAATAGGTGGATAGTGTTTTCAAAATTGAAACTTGATAGGAGACAAGACTAAAACTGAAATAGGATGGTTTGGGAGAGCACCAACGTGAGTGCTATATGCGTATCTCTGGGCCAAATAGGCCTATTTAGTTAGAGTCTCAGGCTGAGATTCAGAGTTGTTGCATTACTTTGCATATTGAGAAAAGTTGCATGACTCTGAGAATGAACAGTTGTTACGGAATAGTATTGAAATTGTGTTGATACCGGAATAATCGGGAATTTGATCAGAGGATGGCAAAAAGCATATATGGAATTATTATGCTGGTATAGCTGTGGAATTACTTGAGTTACTCATGATGATAGCCGGAAAACCGACAAGTGATTGTTATATAGCAACGGGGCATGATGGGTTTCTTGAGTTATGGTACATAATTGTAGTTGGATGACCTCCACCGGGATATGAGCATAGAACCTATTGAGGTATTGAGTAAGAGGTGGATAGGATTCAACAGTAGGGGAAATTAGTTATAAATGGAGCGACTAGGTTTGAGAGTAGAAATTATGGGGATTATCAGCCACGGAAAATCGTGTCTACGAATAGTGGGTGGGATATAGGAAGTCTTATGAATTAGTCATAAACTAAAGAGTAGCCTTTCAGGGATACTTTTGGGAAAGGTGGTGGAACCGGGATAGGGCCATATTAAGCGGCGGGCATATGCTAAGCAGTGGGTACAATAATCAGAGGTCGGAAATGTTCAAACATTAGAGTAATGGGGTCGGATGGTACATTAGTATTGAGAGGAGTATATGGGGGATATACGCATAAATTTTTAAGGCAGAGTTTTGTTTTCAGGAATGTAGAGTCGGGATATCGAAGAGTATATATTGTGGAGGATGTATACATAATTGGGTGGTATCCACAGTATAATGTGATGAATGTTGAGCCTAAGAGTTTTTTTTTTTTAAAAGAGATGACATATAGAATGTAATAGTGATGATTTTAGAGGTCAGGGTCTTGATCAGGGATACAACAGAGAAAGCTAGACATACGTGAACATCTAATTGAGAACCTTGAAAACTAGGGTAAAGGAGTGTGACTCTTGGGTACGTAGCTTGTGAAAAAGTCTGGAGAATCCAAGCGATGGTAAGACAGGTTAGCGTTAGAATGATACTCAAAGAAGGACTACAAGAAGATATGGGATTATAGTTTATTATAATATGGTTACTGATGGACTGACGGACCAAACACAAGTGATGCTTGTAACTCATGAAGGAAAGATTATGATTCCGGACTAACCTTCGCGTTGTAGCAAGACCATACCATATGAGAGGACTATGCAGATGACGGAATATCCGGATCAACAAAGTTCAGCAATGTAAGGGAATGAACCAAAGAAGTACGAAGTAGTAAGAGATCTTCGGGGACTTAAGGGGGGTAGGATGTAACACCCCTGCTAATTTCTATGGGGTCAAAGTACAACATTTCAAAAATTTGATGCCAATGTGTAAGCTTTCAGTGCCAGATATATGGCCGAATTGAAATTCTTAAAAGATGGGGGATTAGTTGACAATAACATAACTCAGGGGTTGCTTTTGTAGTTTTTACAAAATCGAAATAACACCTAATTGTACCCTTAATGTTTAAAAAATTACATTAGCACTCCTATGATGTGGCACTATCTTAACAATTCTAGTGACCCCTCAACATGATGAGGTGGAAGTTTATACAACAACAAAACAACTTATAAATACCACCCTAACCATACCTAAATCAGTTTTTTTTTGAGAGAAACAAGACATTCAAAAATATTTCCTTCCTCCAAGTAACCACTACTACCATCACTGGACTCCATTTTCCCTCTACCTCTTCAAGACCTGCTACTGCAAGAGATTCATAGCCATATGGAGAGAAAAATCCCTCTCTCAATTGGGCATTTCAGTCCGCACTCAAGCTGGAAATCGGGTGAGTTGACATAAACCCTAACTTTCATTTTAGCCCTGAATTCTCTCAAGCAGTTGAAATTCATTGAATATAATCATCCCTATATGCTTTTCGAGGTTGATTGGAGTCCATAGATTCCAAATTTAGCAACTAATTCGCTGGAATTTACAATTCGCCAGGAACCGGGTTCCTTGGGCCGCCGAAAAAACGCCATAGCCGCCAAATCTGCTGGGCAAAATAGTAATCTTGGTAAGACAATCAACATATCATATGCATTGTGAAATCCTCTTTATGTAGAGGAAGTTTTAATATCATGTATACTGGAATGGAATAATAATCACTGGATTATGAAATCGGCTCTACTGATCAGGAAACTAGGCTGGATATCAGGTATGCATATGTATGCTTGCTCTATTGCATGTGTTCATCTAAGTTGATAGCATTTATATGAATATTATGGTTAAAAGTTGTGATATGTTGTGGTATGATCATCTTTGGATGTTGTGTTGTCTTCGAACAACTGGGAATCGTCTTCGGACGGTGTGTTGTCTTCGGACAACTGGGAATTTTCTTTGGACAACTGGTAATTATCTTCGGACATTGTGTTTTCTCCGGACAAATGGGAATTGTCTTCAGAAATAGTAGGTAACTAGTACTACTCTCTGGACTAATGTCCAGTAGGGGGTGTGCACACTTTAGGTCTAGTTTTTCTTGGTGGATTTTCTTACCTTCCTTATCGGAAGTGAATCTGGTCTTCACGACCCTCTGGGGTGGTGGGATTTGTAATCCTCCGTATAAGGCTGGTACGGTGGTGACGATTATGGATGATTGATGATTCCTAGAGTTGCAAGTTGCTGGTACTCTATCTCTGTTATATGTGGTAATGTGACAGGGTCCTGGCTTGAGCGTCTGTAAGTTTTGAAGTTGAATCATTTCAAAATCTTTTTTATATTATTCTCTAAATTGTGTGAATATTTTCTATCTTTTCAGAATAGTACGTGGGAATCTGGGTATATAGTCAATCAGTTAGAAGTCTACAAACTATAATAGTAAGTTTAATTTAAGTTTTTTAGTTTCTTTAATTCTGTCTCGTTTAAGGTTTGACTCCTTGCTGAGGCATTCACGTGTCTTAGCGGAGGATACTCCCATGCGTCTGGGGGTCTTCTGGTATATTTCCCAGCTATGAGAGGTGGGGGTGTTACAGATGGTATCAGAGCATTGGTTCTGTGAAAAGACATAATTATAAATTAAAAGTAATAGGTGGATAGTGTTTTCAAAATTAAAACTTGATAGGAGACAAGACGTAAACTGAAATAGGATGGTTAGGGAGAGCACCAACGTGAGTGCTATATGTGCATCTCTGGGCCAAATAGGCCTATTTAGTTAGAGTCTCGGGCTGAGATTCAGAGTTGTTGCATTACTTTGCATATTGAGAAAAGTTGCATGATTATGAGAATGAACATGAAAGTGTGAGTGTGCAGGTGGTAATGCAGCTAATATACTCTAGAAGGGGGGGGGGGTTGAATAGAGTATGCGAACTTTTTGCAAAACATGCTAGGAAGATGAGATCTTGTGAAAGCTAGTGAAGTTCAAGGCCTTGAAAAAAAGTTCAAGCCCTTGGAATGAAGTATAGTTTGGAAAGATCAATCAAGTCTTTTTCAAGGCCTTGAAAAGAGTTTCAAACACTTTAAAACAGACAAGTTTGAATGCTGAGAAAACTGAGTAAGTCAGGAAACTGTAAATGCAAGAGACACAGGATTTATAGAGTTCAGTCCACTTGGACCTACGTCTCTACCTCAGGGATCTTCTCCCTGCAGGATTTTCAACACAATTCTTATTAATCAAAAGTTAAGCCCCAAATCTCAAGCACAGAGAGATGCCTTACTCTATTACAACTTGTGGTTCTTCCTAACCTATCTAGTACCTGCTCTAGCTAACTGAACTAAGAATTCTCTATTTATCACTTTGAACAATCCTCGAGAGTAAAGATAGAGATATTACAGAAATGATCTACCAATAAATCACAATACAGAAGAACGCTTAGAGTGTAGAAACTGTAGTGAAGTATGCAGTGATCTTTTTTGATGAACTTCTTTGATGCTTGTCAATCCAGAACTTTTTCTCTATTTTTTCCCGTTGAGTGTTGTTTCTTGTTGCTTCAAAAATGAGCTCTATTTAAATTTCAAACAACTCTGCATATCTTCCCAGATTTTCAGCAACAAATCTCCAATTTTGTAGGCAACAGACTTTGAATTTTTGAAAATCTTCTCCAACGGTTAAGTGATCACGATTTTCAGCAACATAATCATCTTCTCAATTATTTCCTTTCCTGCACAAGTTAGATTAGGAAATAATCTCAGTAGACTAGGAAATAAAATTCCCTGCAAAATCATAGTCAAACAGATGATATTCTATGTTCAAACAAGTTAGAATAATTTGTCTTTTATCATCAAATAAACGTAAGACAATCATATGAAGGAGAAATAGGAAATCAACATAGAAGAGTTTACAGAAAACTCCCCCAGAAATGTTCACATAGGTTAAACAATTTCAAGGCTATGCTATTTTCAAGCCTATGAGAACTGATTCAAGGCTTTGAAAGTTGGTTCAAGGCCTTGAAATAGTTAAACTATTTCAAGCCTTGCACAACCTGATCTTACAATATCCCCCTTGTTTAAAGACAAAACCAAATTATGTTTGATCCTTAGTCTCTGCAAAAGGTACTGATTAGTTCACAATTCATAATAACACAATAATTCCAAAAAGATCAAACTTATTAAATTCACCAACAGAAAATAAAAAGTTCAGAAAATAGAAAATAACTCCTAAGAATAAAGCCTAAACTCTATAATTTCTCCCCCTTTTTGACTTTCAGAAAAAAGATAGAGAGGATTCTGGATCAAGTGTCTGGATTTTTGAAAAGAAAACTTACTAACTTAAATAAAAAGAGAGAATGGGAAGAAAGAATAGGCAAGATTAAGGGGTTGGGTCTTCATCTCCATCCTAATATCCTTATTCTTCCTCACTGTCTTCAGCATCAGTCTTATCCTCTTCTTCATTCTCACCAGAAAAAGTTTCTCCTTCAGTCTTTTCCTTTGTAGCAGCCTTTGGAGATTTCTTCTTTTTCTTCAAGGTAATCAGCAGATCATCTGAGTTAGGAATGTTGACTTCATCTCCTTTCTGAGCAGCTTGTTTTCTCCGCTTACTTTCCCTTATATTTGACTGGAGCAGTCTCTTCCTGATTGGAGTGTTCACTAGGCAGATTCTTGTCAGAGTCACCCTTCTTTGTACCTTCTTCATCCTCAGGGACATCAAGCAAAGTCATGCTCCTGAAAATACTTTCCACCATATACTTCACGTGACTCATGTCAGTTTCAAGTCCATAAACAATTTCTTTGATTTCTTCCATATCCAACTCCAAACCATCAAGTCTCTGATTGTCTGTAGGCTGAGAAGTCTGATTTGAAGTGGGAGTCAAGGTCTTGGGCTTAAGAAACTTCTTTGCACCTAGTACGGCTTTAGTCGAATCTGAGTACAACTTCCAAATATTTTCTTTAGTCTACACCACTCCAATGTTCTCGAAGGCCTTCTCATTAAGCATTCCCATGCCAGAAGTGACTGATTCCTCTCCACCAGTTGGAATGTCAAAGTGTTCAAAGAACAGTGTGAGCAAATTAGCATAGGGCAGAGGATGTCTCCTTTGATTGGTAAGGCTACAGAGCATATGTTAAATTACTAACTTTGGAAGATCAATCTCATAGCCATGCATGATCAGATACATGATGTGCAACATTCTCTCAGTCACCAATTCCTTAGAGTGCTCTCTGGGAAAGATACACCTTGCCAGAATAGTGTGAAGGACTTGGGCTTCAACATTTAACACAGAGTGTGTTAGTTGTTTGGCTGTGGTGGGAGTGTTTGGTAGGTAGGACTCTTCTCTGGCTAGTTTCATTACTTCTGTCTTTGGTGGATGATTTCTAGTATCATACCTCTTGGGACAGTCTAGCACATTGGAAAACTCAGAGTGGTCCAATTCAATCTCTATCCCATCAACTTTAGATTAAATTACCAAGTGTGCAAATCTCTTAACATGCTTCAAGTTGAGATAGAAGAGTTTGGTGAGTCTAGGATAGGCTAATTCTTTAGGGTTCAGCATAAACCACATAGAACTCTTCTTTAACATAGAGATGCACTTAAGTTTCATGTGTTCCACCATATGCATATTGATCATACTACAGAATGGAATAGATCTGGAAGAAAAACCATCTAACCACTGACCTCTGGAGGTGTTTGAAACAAACCAAGTTTCATCAGGGGTTGAGGTCTTTGAGTATATTTGCAAGGCCTTCTCCATGTGATCTTCTGGCTGTTCTTCTGTTACCTTCCCTTTCCCCTTTTCAGCTTGAGTGGCCTTATTCTGTTTCAAATTCTTGGAAATGGAGACCTCTGTATCAGGTTTCTTATCTGAAGCCGCCTTCTCTTTCTTCTTCTTCTTTTCTGAGGAGGGAGTTGCAACCTTCTTGGCTTTCTTTTGGGGAGGAGGGAGATCTGCAACTTCCTCTTCACTAGGAGTTCTAGAGCTAGAGTCTCCACTAAGCTCTTGAACTTCATCCACTGCTTCCTTTCTTTTCTTCTCTGAACCCGGTTTTGATCCTCCTGCTATCTTGATTCTGTCTTAGGTTCTACTTGTGCTCATTAAGGTTTGGGAGAAGAATAGAGAGAGGTAGGAATGATACGGAGTGAGGAGAAGAGAAGGAGATAAATACTAAAAGAGTTTGAGTTTCAAAAGGAAACTAGAATATCTCTCTGATCTAAAAAGATCTGTAATAATCAGAGAAAATTCAAATTATTTAGGCCGTTGGAAATAAAATATTTTAATACTACTTTTGGCCAAAACGTGTTTTGAAAAAAGTAGGGGCTACATTGATCAAATATCTACAAAGATATCACCCAATACAGAATGATCCAAGTTTATTGACTATTAGTATAGCAGACTTATTTTCAAGGCTTTGAAAAGGTTTCCAAGGTCTTGAAACAATGTAATACTGCAACAGATAAAATCAAAGCTTTGAGATGATTTTCAAGGCTTTGAAAATCAGTTCAAACCTTTGAAAACACATACATCTTACCTTTCTTACCTGATGCTCCCCCTAAACCAATGCATCTTTATTTAGCATTCCCAATTCCAATCTTAGAGCTGAGAATCTTTCATCTGCTAATGGTTTAGTGAAGATATCTGCAATTTGCATGTTAGTAGAAACAAATTCAAGAACAATATCACCTCTCTCAGCATGATCTCTGATGAAATGGTGTCTGACATGAATGTGCTAGGTTCTTGAATGTTGAACTGGATTCTTTTTAATTGAAATTGCACTGGTGTTATCACACTTGATAGGTATGCTTCTGAAATCAAATCCAAGGTCTCTTAGCTGTTGAGCAATCCATAGTACTTGTGAACAACATGCTCCTGCAGCTATATATTCAGCTTCAACTGTCGATAGAGCAACTGAATTCTATTTCTTGGAATGCCAACTGATCAAGGATGATCCAATAAATTGGCAAGTTCCTAAAGTGCGTTTCCTATCAACTTTGTAACCTGCAAAGTCAGCATCTGAAAAACCATACAAAGAAAACTTAGAATGTCTTGGATACCAAATCCCTAAGTCTTTGGTACCATTAAGATATCTGAATATTCTCTTCACAACAATTAAGTGTGATTCCTTTGGATCAGCTTGAAATCTAGCACACATGCATACACTAAACATGATATCTGGTCTGCTTGCTGTGAGATAGGGTAATGATCCAATCATACCTCTATACTCTTTCACATTGATACTCTTACCAGATTCATCTTTGTCTGAGGAAAGTGTAGAAATCATAGGAGTCTTGGCTTCCTTACATTGAGCCATGCTATATTTTCTTAACAAGTCTCTTGTGTATTTGCTTTGATGCAGAAAGATGCCCTTCTTCAGTTGATGTATTTGAAGTCCTAGGAAGAAGTTCATCTCTCCCATCATGCTCATTTCAAATTCCCTGCTCATAAGACTTGAGAATTCTTTGCACAATTGATCATTAGTAGCTCCAAAAAAGATATCATCAACATAGATCTGAACTATAAGAAAATCTTTCTCCTGAGTCTTTATGAAAAGAGTCTTGTCTACTAGTCATATTTTGAAATCATTTTCAAGCAAAAAACTTTGAAAATCTTTCATACCAAGCTCTTGGAGCTTGTTTTAAACCATAGAGAGCTTTGTCAAGTTTGTAAACATTATCTGGAAACTTGTCATTTTTAAAACCAGGAGGTTGTGCTACATAAACTTCTTCTTGTAAGTAACCATTCAAGAAAGCACACTTCACATCCATTTGAAATAATTACATGTTCTTATGAGATGCAAAAGCAATTAAAATTATAATTGCTTCTAACCTGGAAACTGGAGCAAAAGTTTCTTCATAATCAATACCTTCTTCTTGGTTGTAACCTTGAGCAACTAACCTTTCTTTGTTTCTGATCACTTTGCCACTTTCATCCAACTTATTTCTAAACACCCATCTGGTACCAATGACAGACTGGTTTTTCGGTGGAGAAACCAGGTTCCAAACCTTATTTCTTTCAAACTCATTGAGTTCACTTTGCATAGCAATGATCCAGTATGCTTGTTGTAATGCTTCCTTCACAGTTTTAGGTTCTACAAGAGAAATAAAAGCATTAAAAGAACATAAGTTCTTCAGCTGTGATCTAGTTTGTGTACCAGTGGTTGGATCTGAAATGATATTATCAACTGGATGATATGAGAGATATTTGAATCTCTTTCTTGGAGACTAGGGTTCAATTTCTCCATATATCTTCTCTGGTCTTGAAGTCGTGGCTTTGTGATTTGTATCCTTGTGATCATCTTTTTCAAGGCTTTGAGGCTTATTTTCAAGGCCTTGAGCAGCATTTTCAAGGTCTTGAAAATGTCTTCTGTTTTCTTCTGAGCCTTTCTTGAATCCCAGTGGATTCTCAGTCTCTTCCTCTGATTCATGCTTGTTCAAATTCAAGTCTGCAAAACTTTCACCCAAAGAACAATCATAGCTTTCATAAAAAAATAACATGAATGCTCTCTTCAACCAGTTTAGTTCTTCAATTGTAAACTCTATAAGCTTTGCTATTCATAGAGTAACCAAGAAAGATACCTTCATCACTTCTTGCATCAAACTTACCAAGATTGTCTTTTCCATTGTTATGGATAAAACATGTACATCCAAAGGGCCTGAAGTATCAAGAGTTTGGCTTCCTCCCTTTGAATAGTTCATAGGGGGTCTTCTTCAGAATAAGTCTGGTCAAGAACATGTTCAGTGTATAGTTTGGTGTATTCACAGCTTCTTCCCAATAATGTTTTGGCAACTTGTTTTAAAGAAGCATTGTCCTTGACATATCTTCAAGAGTCCTGTTCTTTCTTTCAACAACACCATTCTGTTGAGGAGTTCTTGGAGCATAAAAGTTGTGAGTAATACCATGCTTATTACAAAACAAATTAAATTCTAATTGATCAAATTCTCTACCATGATCACTTCTAATTGAAGCTACAGATAGGTTTTTCATAGTTTGAAGTTCTCTGCAAAGCTTTGAAAATTCAGAGAGGGCTTCAGATTTTTCTTTGAGAAACATAACCCAAGTATATCTGGAAAAATCATCCACAACAACTAGCATATACCTTTTTACCTTTTAGAGTTGGAGTTCTCATAGGACCACAGAGATCCATATGAAGCAGTTCAATGGGTCTAGTTGTACTTACAAACTTCTTTGGCTTAAAAGAGCTTCTGGTCTGCTTGCCCTGAGCACAAGATTTGCACAATTCATCTTCTTTGAACTTGATGGATGGCAATCCTCTTACCAAGTCTTTGGAAATCAACTTGTTCAAAGTATGCAAACTAATATGACCAAGCTTCCTGTGCCAAAGCTTTGAATCCTCTTTCAAGGCCTTGAGGCACTTCAAACTTTTACCTGCAACTTTGTTAGTGTGAAAAGTATAAACATTGTTTGATCGAGAGGCTGTGAGAATCCAATCTCCTGATTTCTCATTTTGCACCACACATTTCGCTTTATCAAAGATAACCTTATTTCCATTATCACAAAGCTGAGATACACTAAGCATGTTAAATTTCAAACCATCAACTAGATACACATCAGAAATAGAGTTTTCAGAATTTGTACCAACTTTACCAATACCAAGAATATTGCATTTGCCTTTGTCACCAAGTGTAATTGAACCTTCTGATTGCACCTTCAGTTCTGAGAATAGAGATCTCTTTCCACTCATGTGTCTTGAGAAACCACTATCCATAAACCATTTTTGTTCTTTGGTGACACCCTGCAAACACCAATCACTGCCTTACCCATCTGTTAGAACAAGTGTAGAATTTGGATTCATATTAAGGATCAACCATGTTAGGTGGTCTAACCCCTTTAGGAACCCAAATTTGATTAACTTGTCATTTGAGTTGAAATGGAAAAGTGTTCCTCATTATGTGAGGGTCTCTTCTTCTGAACGGACAAGTCATTTTAACATGACCAGTTTTACAGCAGTAATGACATTTAGGAGAATTTTTGTTTCCAGCCTTCACAAATATGGTATTGTTCTTTCTTGTAAAGTTTGGATTGAATCCAATACCAGCTTCTTACTATGAACTTCCTCCAAGAATCAAGTTCAACTTTTTTTCTGATCCAGCAAGTTTAACTTTGACCAATTCAGATTCTTGAAGTTTCTCAGTAAGATTAGTCTTTTGTTTATCTAATTCATCAACTTGATATTTTAGATTAACGAGGCTGTTACTCATTAAAGAGTATTCAGTGACTACTTCCTTGACTTGTGTTTTCAAGGCTTTGAAACTGGTTTTCAAGGCCTTGAAATCACTGTCAGTTTTCTTGTGAGAGATTTCAAGATTCTGCTTTAGACAAACAAGTTGTAAGTTCTCTTTTGCTTGCTCATGAACTTTTTCTTTCAAAAGTTTGATCTCTTTCATATAATCTTCTTCATTTAAAAGTATTGTTCTAAGATAATCCGAAAGAGCATCTTTTGGTTTAGAAATCAGACAGTTTACCATTACTTCAATGTTCTTCTCAGAACTTTCATCATGCTTGGCCATGATGCATAGCTTGGCATGTTCTTCTTCAGATTCTGATTCACTTGAGCTATCTGAATCCCTCCATGAAGCTATCATAGATTTCTTTCTTCTGTCATAGTCATTCTTTTGAAAGATCTTGCTTTTCTTGTGTGGATAGTCTCTTATCAAATGTCCTGCATCACCACTTTCAATGCAGTTCAAACCTTTGATTTATTTTGTGAAGGAGACTTACCTTT
Organism: Linanthus parryae; assembly: GCA_023055425.1. NCBI lineage: Eukaryota > Viridiplantae > Streptophyta > Magnoliopsida > Ericales > Polemoniaceae > Linanthus > Linanthus parryae. Next base: position 4,864,344 of record JALGPY010000015.1, read on the forward strand.
GTAGTCCTTTCTACTGGATGATCTATGTCTTTTTCTGTTGAAGTCTTTGTTTCCAAAGTTTTCTTCATTTTGAGAATCCTTGTCCAGGCTTTGGAAATCAAATCAAATGGATCTTCATCATTACCATCCTCAGTTTCAAGGCTTTGAGTTCTCTCATTCTCTTTGGCTTTGAGAGCTAAGTTCTCGACACTTTGTGTGAGCTCTCCATCAGCTTCATTTATAGATATTTCATGTTTCAGAAGCTTCCCTTGTAGGTCATCAAGTTGTAGAGTTGAGAGATTTTGAGCTTCTTCAATAGGTGTGGTCTTTGGTTCCCACTTTTCCTTTGGAAGACTTATTAGAATCTTCCTCACCTTTTCTTGATTGGAAAGGTGTTTTCCCAGTGAATCAAGGTTGTTAATAATGTCTGTGAACCTCTTGAACATGTCTCTGATAGACTCATCCACATTCATTTTAAACAACTCATATTGCCTGAGATAGATGTTGATCTTGGTTTGCTTCACTTGACTGGTTCCTTCAAAAGTTACCACAAGTTTTTCCCAGATTTCTTTGGCAGTAGTGCAGCTTGAAATCCTGTTGAATTCATCTGTACTCAAAGCACAATATAAGATGCTAATAGCTTTGTAATTCTTAGAGAATTGCTCTAATTCAGAAGTGGAGAGTGAGTCTTCAGATTTGGGAGTTCTAATCCCATCTTTCTCTGTGTAAAAAGTATGAGGTCCATTCTGAATAATGGTCCAAAGCTCTATGTCTTGATCAATGATGAACATTTTCATCAAAGCTTTCCAGTGAGCAAAATTTTCTCACAAAATAGAGGAGGTCTGTTAGCAGCTCTTCCATGTGAGAAACCACCATCACCTTCATTACTCATGATCACCAGATGGTTAAATCTATACAGTGATACAAGCTCTGATACCAATTGAAAGTGTGAATGTGCAGGTGGTAATGCAGCTAATATACTCTTGAAGGGGGGGGGGGGGGGGTTGAATAGAGTATGCCAAATTTTTGCAAAACTTGATAGGAAGATGAGATATTGTGAAAGCTAGTGAAGTTCAAGGCCTTGAAAACAAGTTCAAGCCCTTGGAATGAAGTATAGTTTGGACAGATCAGTCAAGTCTTTTTCAAGGTCTTGAAAAGGGTTTCAAACCCTTGAAAATAGACAAGTTTGAATGCTGAGAAAAACTGAGTAAGTCAAGAACATGTAAATGCAAGAGACACAGGATTTATAGAGTTCAATCCACTTGGACCGACGTCTCTACCTCAGGTATCTTCTCCCTGCAGGATTTTCAATACAATTCTTATTAATCAAATGCTAAGCCCCAGATCTCAAGCATAGAGAGATGTCTTACTCTGTTACAGCTTGTAGTTTATCCTAACATATCTAGTACCTGCTCTAGCTAACTGATTAACTAAGAATTCTCTATTGTTCACTTTGAACAATCCTCCAGAATAAAGATAGAGGTATTACAGAAATGATCTACCAATAAAGCACTATACAGAAGAACACTTAGAGTGTAGAAACTGCAGTGAAGTATGCAGTGATCTCCTGTGAATGGATTCTGAGATTGATGAACTTATTTGATGCTTTCAATACATCACTTTTTCTCTCTTTTTGCCCGTTGAGTGTTGTGTCTTGTTGCTTAAAAAATGAGCTCTATTTAAACTTCAAACAGCTCTGCATATCTTCCCAGGTTTTCAGCAACAAATCTCCTATTTTGTAGGCAACATACTTTGACTCTTTGACAATCTTCTCCAACGGTTAAGTGATCACAATCTTTAGATATAATGTCGTGATCTTGCATTTGAATAGGTTGAGAAGCTTTCATACTAGTCAGATCAAACACATAATCATCTTCTCAATTTTTTCCTTTCCTGCACAAGTTAGATTAGGAAATAATCTCAGTAGACTAGGAAATAAAATTCCCTGCAAAATCATAGTCAAACAGATGATATTCTATGTTCAAACAAGTTAGAATAATTTGTCTTTCATCATCAAATAACAGTAAGACAATCATATGAAGGAGAAATAGGAAATCAACATAGAAGTGTTTACAGAAAACTCCCCCTGAGAATGTTCACATAGGTTTAACCGTTTCAAGGCTTTGAATCCAGTTTCAAGGCCTTGAAAATAGCTATACTATTTTCAAGACTATGAGAAATGATTCAAGGCTTTGAAAGCTGGTTCAAGGCCTTGAAATAGTCAAACTATTTCAAGCCTTGCACAACCTGATCTTACAGAATAGTTGTTACGGAATAGTATGTAAACTGTGTTGATACTAGAATAATCGGGAATTTTATCAAAGGATGGAAAAAGCATATATGGAACTATTATGTTGGTATAGATGTGGAATTACTTGAGTTACTCATGATGATAGCCGGAAAACCGACAAGTGATTGTTATATAACAACGGGGCATGATTGGTTTCTTGAGTTATGGTACAAAATTATAGTTGGATGACCTCCACCGGGATCTGAGCATAGAACCTATTGAGGGATTGATTAATATGTGGATAGGATTCACCAGTAGGAGCGACTAGGTTTGAGTGTAGAAATTATTGAGATTATCAGCCACGAAAAATCGTGTCTAGGAATAGTGGGTGGGATATAGGAAGTTATATGAATCAGTCATGAACTAAAGAGTATGCTTTCAGGGATACTTTTGGGAAAGGTGGTGGAACCGGGAAAGGGGCTTATTAAGCAGTAGGCATATGCTAAGCAGTGGGTAAAATAATCAGAGGTCGGAAATGTTCAAACATTAGAGTAATGGGGTTGAATGGTACATTAGTATTGAGAGGAGTATATGGGGGATATACGCAGAAATTTCTAAGGCAGGGTTTTGTTTTCAGGAATGTAGAGTCGAGATATCGAAGAGTATATCTTGTGGAGGATGTATACATGGTTGGGTGGTAGCCACAGTATAATGTGAAGGATGTTGAGCCTAATTTTTTTTTCAAGAGATGACATATAGAATGTAATAGTGATGATTATAGAGGTCAGGGGCTTGATCAGGGATACAACAGAGAAAGCTAGACATATGTGAACATCTAATTGAGAACCTTGAAAACTACGGTAAAGGAGTGTGACTCTTGGGTACGTAGCTTGTGAGCAAGTCTGGAGAATCTAAGCGATGGTATGACAGGTTAGCGTTAGAATGAAACTCTAAGAAGGACTACAAGAAGATATAGGATTATAGTTTATTATAATATGGTTACTGATGGACTGACGGAGCAAACACAAGTGATGCTTGTACCTCATGAAGGAAAGATTATGATTCCAGACTAGCCTTTGCGTTGTAGCAAGACCATACCATATGAGAGGACGAGGCAGATGAAGGAATATCCGGATCAACAAATTTCAGCAGTGTAAGGTAATGAACCAAAGAAGTACGAAGAAGTATAAGATCTTCGGGGACGAATATTCTTTTAAGGGGGGTAGGATGTAACACCCCTGGAAATTTCTATGGGGTCAAAGTACAACATTTCAAAAATTTGGTGTCAATGTGTAAGCTTTCAGTGCCAGATATATGGACGAATGGAAGTTCTTAAAAAAGGGGGGATTAGCTTACAATAACATAACCTATAGGTTGTTTTGTAATTCTCACAAAATGGAAATAACACCCAATTGTACCCTTAATGTTTAAAAAATAACATCAGTACCCCTATGATGTGGAACTATCCTAACAATTCTAGTGAAACCTCAACATGATGAGGTGGCTGTTTCTACAACAACAAAACAACTTACAAATACTACCCTAACCATACCCAAATCAGTTTAGGGGGGGGGGGGGGGAGAAACAAGACATTCAAAAAGATCGAGAAACTATGGATTGGATACACGAGTGTGACTTGTATGTCTCGTGTCCAATCCGGATATAGAGACAAAGGGATGAGACAATTACTTGTACAAAGGTTGTCAAGATGACTATTCTATTAGTTGGCTAGAATGGATGTTTTGCTAGAAACCGCTCCATATTAGCAAATAGTTGCTACCAACTAGATAGAACCTATGGGGTCACACGCTATATAGAGTTGAACTAGATTTGGGAATTATTTAATTGGATTAATTAATTAGAAGGATCACTTTGCAAAACCTTGCAAACTTAGTAGGGACTAATTTGCAAGGAAGGGACTAAATTGAATTCTAGTAGGACTAGAATAAGTCCTTTAGGTAGTTGGCAAGGAGTTGTTGGACTATATAAAGGACCTTCCTTCCTTCCTTCCCACATAACTTATGCTCATAATTGAACATAACAAGAGTGGGAGAGAATAAAAGAAGGAGAGAGAGCAACAAGCAAGGAGCCAACCGCCCCTTGCTCGCCGCCCCGTTCCCGTCGGCCACAAGGAGGCCGAGCCCTCCTTTTGGGTCTCGTTTTGCGTGATTTTTCTTCCTCTTCCTCTTCCGGGCTAGCACCAAGGACTTGGGAGATTCTAGGATCAACTCTAGGCGTGGATCAACCATAGAGAACGTGACACAATTCGCGTTTGAAGTCATCAAAGGAGAACCCTAAGGTGTGTTATTGATTTCTTACCCTTACCATCGTTATGTCTCTTGACTTGTGATCCTTGGAGGGTTTTGCATGGTTTTATGAATGTTTGTGTTTCCGTTGCGCATCCATGAATCAAAACCCTACAATGGTATCAGAGCCACAGGTCGTAGAGCATAAACTTAGTTTATGTGTTACGTTTTAGTTGTTTTACACCTTAATTTGATTGTTTATCGCGTAAAACAAGACAAATCAAGCATGTGATGCAATTTTTCAATAATTAATCATAACAAGATCCAATTTTTGCATTGGATGCATGAATTGGTGAGTTTGAGAAATTTTAGGATCTTAGATCTAGGGTTTGGGCATCCTTGGGGAAGAAGGAGTTCTCCCAAAACAAGGAAACAACCAAACTTGGGCACCAAGCAAGGGAGTTGTTTTGGAAACAACTCCCATAAGGAGGTTCGGCCCCCTAGGGGACCGCCCCCTTTGCTTGCCGCCCAAGCTTGGCCGCCCTAGGGGCCGGGCGGCCCTAACCCACGGCCTAGGCTTGTGGGTTTTGGGCCGGGCCGGCCCTAGGGCCTTGTGGTTCACCTTATTGGGCCCGGGCAATTTGATTGTTGGGCCCATGGACCGTTTTAACCCTAGAAATCCTAAAATCAATTAAAATTGATCAAGCGCGTAGAAATTGGATTTTAACTGTTTATGTGCAAATCGCATGGTGATTGGATATGGCCTTAGGATGTGGTTTGATGTGGATGTTTAAATTTTGTGGTTTGGTTTTACGGCCTCCGAGCTGATCAATTAATTGTAATAATTAATTAGGGTTTTATGGCATGCGTGCCATTTTTTTCTCAACTTGTGAGATTTATTTTATTTAGTATAGAAGTTAGCTAGTGCTAGATAAAGTAGATTGTTAGCCAAGATTGAAGAAAAGAAGCCCAAAGCCAAAGAAGCCACAAAAGATGGAGCATGGAGCATGGAGCATTCCACATGACTATGAAGGATGGACCAAAAGATCAAGACGCATGGAGATGTGTTTGTTTAGGGTTCATAGATAATTCCATTGGCTTGGAATTATCTTAGTCTAGAAAAGGCCATATCCACATCACGTTTAATTTCTGTTTTGTGGTTGTTTATTTTAATGTCTTATTATTGTGTGGTTGGTGTATGGATGATGCATGCAATTAGGATAATAAGATAATTAGACAACCCGGATCTATTATTTGGAGTCGTGCCCAAACTCAAATAGATAGATTAGTTGATATTGATCAACAAAACAATTAAAAATTGAATTTAAAATCCCTCAAAATTCAAATATTGTGTTCTTGCCTTCTCGTTATTTAAACACTCATTATCATCATTATTTATCAAGCTCGTGCGTGTCAAAGCATGGCGACTTGGTTCATAATGATGGAATGCGATGACACGTAACAATGTGCAATTGTTTAGATAAGAGGTTGAACACAACTCGGCTATTAATTTGATTAAGAAACCTAGAGGCAATCAATTGGGATTATCCATATGGATGGATAAATAAGGAGTTATTTGCCCAATTGAACCAAGAGTTGCATATGGGATGCAATTGGAATTGTTCCTACCTAAAGTAGCTAAATTATGGGTGTCTTGCCAAAGCAAGCTCATAAGGAGGTGAAACATGGATCTTGGCCCACTAGAAAATATAAGGATAATTTCCGCATTAATATCTTGAGGGTTATTAATCCGTAGTAAAATATTGGGAGCTATATTTGATAAACTAGCCATTATTGAATATAGTCAAAAATTCACAAATACTAAAACTTGCGTATTTTCCTTTTGTAGAATTCCAAATGGCAAACAACTCATCGAGTTCACAAAATTCCCTACGATCTGTCCTTGAGAAGGACAAGCTCTCTGGAACCAACTTTCTTGATTGGTACAGAAACTTGAGAATTGTTCTCAAGCAAGAGAAGAAACTGTACGCAATAGAGGAGCATGTTCCAGAAGGTCCAGAGAACCAAACACCCGCTGCCCTAAAGGCATATCAAAAGTGTGTTGATGACGCTAATGATGCGGCCTGCCTTATGCTTTGCACCATGACTTCTGAGCTTCAGAAGCAACACGAAAACATGAATGTTGTCGATATGATCGAACATCTGAAGCAGCTCTTCCAAGAACAGGCAAGGGTAGAGAGGTATGAGGTCTCTAAGGCACTGTTCAAGTGTCATCTGGCAGAAAGGAACCCGGTGGGACCCCATGTACTCCGTATGATCGGGTACTTGGAGAATCTCGCCCGATTAGGGTTCCCGGTCGGCCAAGAGTTGGCAACCGATCTCGTGTTGCAATCGTTGCCCGAGAGTTATGGACAGTTCATCATGAACTACAACATGAACGAGATCGTTAAACCACTGCCAGATTTACTCAATATGTTGAGGACGGCTGAACAGAGCATCAACAAGGGTAAGGGAAAGGCCATTATGATGGTACAGAAAGGAAAGGGCAAAAGGTTTGCCTCTTCCTCCAAGGGCAAAGGCAAGTCAGTTGCCAAGTCCAAGGAACCTGCCCTTAAGCCTGTTGGTGGCATTGACAAAGGTGTGACTAAAGGTGAGTGTCACTACTGCAGTCAGCCTGGACACTGGAGGAGGAACAGCCCAAAATATCTGGAGGACAAGAGGCTTGGAATAGTGATTCCACCACCACCAGGTATTTTTTTTTGTAGATGTCAATTTAACTGTCTCTACATCATGGGTATTAGATACTGGATGTGGATCTCATATTTGTCGAAATATGCAGGATCTAAAGAGAAGTAGAAGATTGGCTAAAGGAGAGGTAGATCTGCGCGTTGGGAATGGAGCAAAGGTTGCTGCGTTGGCCATAGGCGTGTGCGAGCTATATCTGCCTTCAGGATTAGTTTTAGAATTAAATAATTGCTATTTTGTGCCTGCTATGAGCAGAAACATTATTTCTATTTCTTGTTTGGACAAGGATGGTTTTATTATTTCAATAAGAACAATTGTTGTTCCATTTGTTTAAATAATATTCACTATTTAAGTGCGCAATTATTTAATGGACTTTATGTCCTTGATCTAAGCAATCATGTCTACAACAATAATACCAAGCGGATTAAAATAAATGATTTAAATCCTGCTTATTTATAGCACTGTCGTTTAGGCCATATAAATGAGAAACGTGTATCTAGACTCCATAAGGATGGATTGCTAGACTCATTTGATTTTGAATCATATGAGACATGTGAGGCTTGTTTATTGGGAAAAATGACAAAGTCCCCTTTCAATAAGAAAGGTGAGAGGACTAGTGAGCAATTGGGGCTCATACATACCGATGTGTGTGGGCCATTTTCCACGCCTGCCAGGGGGTGGTTATGTCTACTTCATTACATTTACTGATGATTACAGTAGATATGGATTTGTGTACCTCATGAGGGCAAAATCCGAGTCCTTTGAAGTGTTCAAAGAATTCAAGAATGAAGTAGATAAGCAACTTGGCAAAAGTATCTAGGCTCTACGATCGGATCGTGGAGGAGAATACTTAAGCCAAGAGTTTGACGACTATCTTAGAGAGTGTGGGATCGTGTCCCAACTCACTCCACCCGGAACGCCACAATGGAATGGCGTGTCCGAGAGGAGGAATCGAACCCTATTAGATATGGTTCGATCTATGATGTGTCAAACCGATCTTCCATTATCATTTTGGGGCTACGCTCTATTAAGTGCAGCTTTCACCATTAACCGTGTTCCATCTAAATCAGTCATGAAGACACTATATGAGATGTGGGGTGGGAGGCGTCCCACACTCTCGTTCATGAGGATTTGGGGCTGCGACGTTGATGCAATTAAGAGATAAAGTCTGGAAGTTTCTATAGAGTCCAGGAAACCTAAGAGTTTTTGTTGGGATTTAGAAGAGTAAATGAGTTTGACTGTCTCGGAAATTATGAGTTGACTGCCTAGTACATTTAGTCAGTAAATGCTATTTTGTACTCCCTATTTTCTACTCCCTATTTATATGGATGTATGAAGAAGTAAGAGGCAGATTATTGAAGAATAAAATTTCAGTTAAGAGTTATATACTCTGGTTTCTTTTTCTACAGGCTTTTTCCTAGTTTTCCCAATAGAAATCTAGGCTCCAACGGTGTTTGGAGTATTATCGCGCTGCTAGTGAATTTTCGATTCACATTAAGTGGTATCAGAGCCAAAATTGAGATCTGTGATTTTGCGGATCAATGGCTACAGATGGAAATAATGCAAATATGGCGACGAAAGAAGACATTGAGAACTTGCAACAGCAGCTTGCTCAACTTATCACAAGGTTGGATCAAGCCGGAATTTTCCAGCCCCCAGGTGCTACCGTTGGGAGACAGAATGATCAGCCAGCACGCGTTTACCAACGTGCAAATGTCAGAGGTCCCCCTGCAGTAGGAAGATATCATCAGCAACAAGCCAATGTGGAAGATGTATCGGATGACGATGATGATGCTCTACCACCGGCTGGACAAGTGAGGCGACATAACAACTTTGATCGCGATCATGATTCGCGAGTTAAAGTAGAGATTCCAGATTTCACTGGAGAAGAGTCGCCAGAAGAAACCTTGGACTGGATTAATGCAGTAGAAAGGATATTTGCATATCTTGATATTGCAGAAAACAAGAAGGTGAAGTTGGTGGCCATCAAGCTGAAGGGATATGCATCCTCGTGGTGGGAACAAACTCAAATGATGAGAGTTCAATCTGGAAAGGGACGAGTTCAGACTTGGCAAAAGATGCAGAGGTTAATCCGTGGACATTTTCTTCCTCTAAATTATGAAGGGCTCTTATTTCAGCAATATCAATCCCTTCGCCAAGGAAATCGTTCCGTCCGAGAGTATACTAATGAGTTTTATAAGTTCAGAACGCGGGTGCAACTAGCTGAATCGGAAGTGCAGGTTATCAACCGTTACCTAATGGGGTTGAGACCAACTATCAAAAATTTGGTGGAGCTGCAACCTTGTTGGACGTTAGCCCATACAGTGCAATTGGCAACGAAGGTAGAATCCCAACAATCTGCTGGAAGCCGTCCTTATCAACCTGCCAAAGGTCCAAGTCAAGGAGATGTTGTTCGAGGGAAGGACTTTGCTGAAAAAGATTCAACAATCGCCAAGTTTCAAGGTCGTGCCCAAGGTCGTGGAAGAGGAGCAGCCACCAAAGACGGCAGGACATCATCTCAATTTGGTGCTAATAGAATTATATGCTACAAGTGCAACAAGGAAGGTCACAAATCCTCCGAGTGTCGCAAATTATCTTCAAACTTACTTGTTGAGGAACAAGGTGATGAAGAAAATGAAGAATCATGGCACAATGATGACGACTCTGAAGATGGGTTATTCGGCTTTACGGAGGATGAGGTCACACAAGCGGACCAAAATTTGCCTAGTCTTGTGGTTAGGCGTGCCATGTTGACACCGAAAGTTAGTGACGATAATGGGCAGCGAAATAACATCTTTAAAACTAGATGTTCATCTCACGGAAGACTTTGTAATGTCATTATTGATGGTGGTAGCTGCGAGAATCTTGTATCCAAGGAGATGGTGAAGAAGCTGAAACTTGAAGTTCAACCACATCCCGAACCATATCATATTGCTTGGTTCAAGAAAGGAGGAGAAGTAAAGGTGAAAGAGCAATGCTGGGTTCCTTTCTCTATTGGTAAGAACTATAAGGATAAAGTTTTATGTGATGTCGTAGACATGGAAGCTTGTCATTTGCTGCTGGGTCGTCCTTGGCAATTTGATAGGAAGACGGTTCATCTCGGCGAGAAGAATCTCTACATATTCCGTCACCAAGGTAACAAAGTTATACTTGCTCCAATAAAAGATGAAGATTTTCTTAAATCCAAGGAGGAGAAGGCTGTTTATTTGTCATTTCAGGAATTCCAGCGGGAACTTGAAGACAATCAAGTCTCCTATGCTCTTGTATTGAAGGATTCTGGAGTTGAGCATCAACTTAATTCAGATGAAGTAAAGCTCTTGTTAGAGGAATTCAAGGGTGTGATTCCCGATGAATTGCCTAGTGGGCTGCCACCAAAAAGGAGTATTCAACATCATATTGATTTGATACCGGGAGCTAGTCTTCCAAGCTTACCTCACTATCGGATGAATCCAAGGGAGCATGACGAATTACAGAGGCAAGTTGAGGAGTTACTGAAAAAGGGGTTCATTAGAGAATCAATGAGTCCTTGTGCTGTGCCTGCACTCTTAACCCCAAAGAAAGATGGTACGTGGAGGATGTGCGTTGATAGTAGAGCTATTAACAAGATTACAGTGAAGTATCGGTTTCCCATACCTCGCTTGGATGACATGCTAGATATGCTACATGGGGCAAAGGTCTTTTCCAAAATTGATCTCAGAAGTGGCTACCATCAAATCAGAATTCGAGAAGGTGATGAATGGAAGACGGCGTTCAAAACTAAGGAAGGGTTGTATGAATGGATGGTAATGCCCTTTGGTTTGTCAAATGCACCAAGTACTTTTATGCGTTTGATGAATCAAGTTCTGAAGCAATTTATTGGGAAGTTCGTCGTGGTCTACTTCGACGATATCCTAATATACAGCCCATCCAAAGAGGCACATTTACAGCACATTCGAGAAGTGTTGGAAGTCTTGCATAAGGAGAAGTTATTCGTTAACTTGAAGAAATGTCACTTCCTAACCGATTCTTTGTTGTTTCTGGGTTTTGTTATTAGTGCAGAAGGAATAAAGGTGGACGAGAGCAAAGTTGAAGCGATAAGAAGCTGGCCGACACCAAAGACTATTGGGGAGGTACGCAGTTTTCATGGTCTGGCCACATTTTATAGGCGTTTTATAAAGAATTTCAGTGCGATTATGGCTCAGGTGACTGATTGCATGAAGAAGGGCAAATTTGAGTGGACTAAAGATGCGGCAGAGAGTATGGAACAAATCAATAAGAGATTATCTTCAGCTCCTATTTTGGCACTGCCAGACTTCGATAAAGTATTCGAAGTTGAATGTGATGCTTCGGGAGTTGGAGTTGGGGCTGTTTTGAGTCAAGAAGGAAGACCAGTTTCTTTCTACAGTGAGAAACTCAATGATACAAGGCAGCGTTACAGCACTTATGACAAGGAGTTTTATGCAATAATCAGGGCGCTTAAGCATTGGCAACATTACTTAATTTCCAAGGAGTTTGTGCTATTTTCAGATCACGAAGCTTTGAAGTACGTGAACAGCCAGAAGAAGGTAAATCAAAGGCACGCAAAATGGTTCTCATTTCTCCAATTATTTACCTTTACCATAAGGCACAAATCTGGAGTTCAAAACAAAGTCGCTGATGCACTAAGCAGGAAGACATTATTACTTAACACCATGGCTACAACAATTGTTGGCTTTGACTCCTTCAAGGATTTGTATCCTACCGACCCATTCTTTCGCTCTATTTTGGCAGAATGTTCTCATGGTTCACAAGGCCCATTCTCAATTCATGAAGGATTCCTTTTCAAAGGCAACCAATTGTGCGTTCCATATTGTTCTTTGCGACAAAAGATCATTCAAGATATGCATGGTGGGGGGTTAGGAGGACATTTTGGACAAGACAAAACCTTTGAAATGGTGGAGCATAAGTACTTCTGGCCTAAAATGAGAAGTGATGTGCAAAAGTTCGTGAAAAGATGCCGGATTTGCCAAGAGTCGAAAGGAAGAGTTCAAAATGCAGGCCTATACACTCCATTACCAGTCCCGGCTGCACCTTGGGAAGACGTGAGCATGGACTTCATTTTGGGGCTGCCGAGAACTCAAAGAGATATGGACTCTATTTTTGTTGTGGTTGACAGATTTTCGAAAATGGCGCATTTTATTTGCTGCAAAAAGACCATGGATGCGTCGCATATAGCTAATCTCTATTTTCGAGAAATTGTGCGCTTACATGGAGTGCCAAAGTCAATCACCTCAGATAGAGATTCGAAATTCTTATCTCACTTTTGGAGGACTTTGTGGAAAAATATTGGCACTAAACTGCAGTATAGCAGCTCATATCATCCACAAAGTGATGGACAAACTGAAGTGGTAAATAGAAGTTTGGGAAATTTGTTACGTTGTCTAGTTGGAGATAACCCCAAGCAATGGGAAGCGATTGTCGCACAAGCAGAATTTGCGTACATTACTCCAAAAATCGCACTACTGGAATGAGTCCCTTTGAAGTTGTTTATGGGAGGCAACCAAATCATTTTCATGATTTGTCGCCAATCCCACATGTTGCCAAGATCAATGCAAGAGGGCAGAGCATGGCTGAGAAAATGAAAGAGTTACATGATGAAATCATAAATAAGATTGAAGAGTCAAATGCCAAATATAAAGAATACGGTGATCGGAGAAGAAGAGCTCTTGATTTCAAAGAAGGAGACATGGTGATGGTTTATTTACGGAAGGAGAGGTATCCTGCTGGAACTTACTCAAAACTGAGCAAAAAGAAGATCGGGCCATTCCGTGTTGTCAAGAAAATTGGACAGAATGCTTATGAGGTTGATTTGCCATCTCATTTGGGCATTGATTCTACATTCAATGTTGCAGATCTCTATCCGTATTATGCCCCATCTGATTTGGAGGAAGCAGAAGATGAGTCGAAGAAATGAACCTCGAGGACGAGTTCTTTCCAGCGAGGGGAATCTGATGCAATTAAGAGATAAAGTCTGGAAGTTTCTATAGAGTCCAGGAAACCTAAGAGTTTTTGTTGGGATTTAGAAGAGTAAATGAGTTTGACTGTCTAGGAAATTATGAGTTGACTGCCTAGTACATGTAGTCAGTAAATGCTATTTTGTACTCCCTATTTTCTACTCCCTATTTATATGGATGTATGAAGAAGTAAGAGGCAGATTATTGAAGAATAAAATTTCAGTTAAGAGTTATATACTCTGGTTTCTTTTTCTACAGGCTTTTTCCTAGTTTTCCCAATAGAAATCTAGGCTCCAACGGTGTTTGGAGTATTATCGCGCTGCTAGTGAATTTTCGATTCACATTAGACGTCTATGTAAAACGTTTACAATCAGACAAGCTAGGGCCAAAATCGGATAAGTGTAAATTTGTAAGGTACCCTAAGGAAACTAAGGGTTACTACTTCTACAATCCAACCGAGAACAAAGTGTTTGTTGCTCGGACCGGCGTGTTTCCAGAAAGAGAGTTTGTCTCTAAAGAAGCAAGTGGGAGGAATGTAGAACTTGAAGAAGTTCAAGAACCACAAATCACTGAACCGATTATGGAACATGAACAGGAACCACAAGCAGTTGTGGAACAACCTGTTCAGGTAACACAAGAGATTCGTAGATCTAGTAGAGTGCGCCAGGAACCCGAGAGGTATGGACTTCTCGTGACCGATTCCGGTGACAGGATGCTCATAGATGATGAGCCTACTACCTATGAGGAGGCCATGAGTGGCCCAGACTCTTAGAAGTGGCTGGAAGCCATGAGATCTGAGATGGAATCCATGTATACCAACAAAGTATGGACTTTGGTGGAACCACCCGATGGGGCGCGGCCCATAGGGTGCAAGTGGGTCTTCAAGAAGAAGATCGACATGGATGGTAATGTGATTACCTATAAGGGCCGATTGGTGGCTAAAGGATTCAGACAGATTCATGGTATTGACTATGATGAAACCTTTTCACCAGTCGCTATGACCAAATCCATCCGAATCCTACTTGCAATTGCAGCATACCATGACTATGATATTTGGCATATGGATGTCAAAACAGCATTCCTTTATGAAATCTCCTCGAGGATGTGTATATGATACAGCCGGAGGGTTTTGAGGATCCAAAGCAAGCCAACAAAGTATGTAAGCTACAACGATCCATTTATGGATTGAAGCAAGCTTCTAGGATTTGTAATCGACGTTTTGATGAAGTGGTCAAAGAGTTTGGCTTCATCAGAAACGAAGATGAGTCTTGTGTCTACAAGAAGGTTAGTGGGAGCTCTGTAGCTTTTCTGGTCTTGTATGTGGATGACATACTAATCATTGGAAACGACGTTCCCATGCTGCAATCTGTTAAAGATTGGCTAGGAAAGTGTTTCTCAATGAAGGACTTAGGAGAAGCAGCCTATATACTCGGTAGAAAGATCTATAGAGATAGATCTAAGAGGTTGCTAGGCCTAAGTCAAAGTACATATATTGACAAGGTGTTGAAAAGGTTCAACATGCAAGATTCCAAGAAGGGATTCTTGCCCATGTCACATGGAATCACTCTTTCGAAGAGTGGTTGTCCTTCCAATGAGATTGAGAAGGAACGCATGAGTAGAATTCCCTATGCCTCGGCCATAGGATCTATCATGTACGCCATGTTATGTACTAGACCAGATGTGTCATATGCCTTGAGTATGACAAGAAGATACCAATCCAATCCAGGTGAGAGTCACTGGATTGCAGTCAAGAACATCCGAAAGTACTTGAGAAGAACTAAGGATGCTTTCTTGATATTTGGCGGTGAGGAAGAGTTTCGTGTAAGGGGTTACACTGATGCAAGCTTCCAAACCGACAGAGATGACTTTAGATCACAGTCGGGATATGTGTTTTGCCTGAATGGAGCAACGGTGAGCTGGAAGAGTTCCAAGCAAGAGACTGTGCCTGATTCTACAACAGAGGCTGAGTACATTGCTGCAAATGGCGCAGCAAAGGAAGCTGTTTGGATCAGAAAGTTTTTTTCTGAACTTGGTGTGGTCCCTAGCATTGCGGATCCAGTCGAGTTGTTCTGTGACAACACTGGGGCGATCGCGCAATCAAAGGAACCAAGATCGCATCAGAAATCCAAGCACGTGCTCAGGAAGTTTCATCTGATTCGAGATATTATCGATAGAGGAGACGTTCGGATATGCAAGATTCCTACAGATGATAATCTGTCAGACCCGCTTACAAAACCTCTCACGCAGTGGAAGCATGAAGAGCACACTAGGAGTATGGGCATACGAGATGCGCCAGATTGGCTCTAGTGCAAGTGGGAGACTGTTGCAATAGATGCCCTAGAGGCAATCTAGTTTAGTATGAATTATTTGTGGCTAGAAATTCATTTATTATTCATTGGATATTTAATATAATGAAGTCCTTAGATTTACAATTGTGTTGTTTATTTTAAATATCCCTAGTCCAGTATAATGATTAATAGGACAAACATCTATAGACTAGTATGGGGTTGGATTGATATGGAGATATCACGATCCAACACATAGGTGTGCATTATGGAATGTTGCATTGGATTGACCCATCTCCGAGAAGGCTACATACACGTTATGTTAAGTCACAAGCGCTTCTCGCGGTGCAATGGTATTGTCATACTTAGACTTGAAGTCACTAGATATTCTAGTTGTGGATTATTGTGATCTTGGTAGCGTTAATCGCTACACCGTAACTGGGTAGTTATAAAGGCGTGTACTGGATACAATAAGAAGCAAGCTTAGAGATCGTAGTGGACGTAGATAGAATTTGTCCCTCCCACATAACGGGAGCAAATATCCTAGGCCACTCGAGGGATAGTGCTTATAGAATGTCTGGCCAGACTCAAATAAATCAATATGGGATATTGATGTTATTTGCACGAATAAGGCTATTCCCATGGATCGAGAAACTATGGATTGAATATACGAGTGTGACTTGTATTTCTCGTGTCCAATCCGGATATAGAGACAAAGGGATGAGACAATTACTTGTACAAAGGTTGTCAAGATGACTATTCTATTAGTTGGCTAGAATGGATGTTTTGCTAGAAACCGCTCCATATTAGCAAATAGTTGCTACCAACTAGATAGAACCTATGGGGTCACACGCTATATAGAGTTGAACGAGATTTGAGAATTAATTAATTGGATTATTAATTAGAAGGATCACTTTGCAAAACCTTACAAACTTAGTAGGGACTAATTTGCAAGGAAGGGACTAAATTGAATTCTAGTAGGACTAGAATAAGTCCTTTAGGTAGTTGGCAAGGAGTTGTTGGACTATATAAAGGACCTTCCTTCCTTCCTTCCCACATAACTTATGCTCATAATTGAACATAACAAGAGTGGGAGAGAATAAAAGAAGGAGAGAGAGCAACAAGCAAAGAGCCGACCGCCCCTTGCTCGCCGCCCCGTCCCCGTCGGCCACAAGGAGGCCGAGCCCTCCTTTTGGGTCTCGTTTTGCGTGATTTTTCTTCCTCTTCCTCTTCCGGGCTAGCACCAAGGACTTGGGAGATTCTAGGATCAACTCTAGGCGTGGATCAACCATAGAGAACGTGACACAATTCGCGTTTGAAGTCATCAAAGGAGAACCCTAAGGTGTGTTATTGATTTCTTACCCTTACCATCGTTATGTCTCTTGACTTGTGATCCTTGGAGGGTTTTGCATGGTTTTATGAATGTTTTTGTTTCCGTTGCGCATCCATGAATCAAAAACCTACATTTCCCTCTTCCTCTTCAAGACCTGCTACTGCAGGAGATTCATAGCCTTATGGAGAGAAAAATCCGTCTCTCAATTGGGCATTTCAGTCCGCACTCAAGATGGAAATCGGGTGAGTTGACATAAACCCTAACTTTCGATTTAGCCCTGAATTCTCTCAAGCAGTTGAAATTCGTTGAATGTAATCATCCCTATATTCTTTGCGAGGTCGAGGGGAGTCCATAGAGTCCAAATTTTGCAAGTAAGTCGCTGGAATTTACAATTCACCAGTAACCGGGTTCCTTGGGTCGTCGATAAAACGCTACAACCGCCAAATCTGATGGGCAAAATAGTAATCTTGGTGGGAAAATCAACATAACATATGCATTTTGAAATCCTCTTTACTTCGAGAATAAGTGTTAATATCATGTATACAGGAATGGAATAATAATCACTGGATTATAAAATCGGCTCTACTGATCAGGAAACTAGGCTGGATATCAGGTATGCATATGTTTGCTTACTCTATTGCGTTTGTTTCTCTAAGTTGATAGCATTTATATGAATAATATGTTTAAAATTTGTGATATGTTGTGTTATGATCGTCTTCGGACGTTGTGTTGTCTTCGAACAACTGGGAATCGTCTTCGGACGTTGTGTTGTCTTTGGACAACTGGGAATTGTTTTCGAACAACTGGGAATTGTCTTCGGACATTGTGTTGTCTCCATACAACTGGGAACTGTCTTCGGACATAGTAGGCAACTAGTACTACTCTCTGGACTAATGTCCAGTAGGGGGTGTGCACACTTAAGGTCTAGTTTCTCTTGGTGGATTTGTTTACCTTCCTTATCGGAAGTGAATCTAGTCTTCACGACCCTCTGGGGTGGTGGGATTTGGAATCCTCCGTACAAGGCTTGTACGGTGGTGATGATTATGGATGATTGATGATTCCTTGAGTTGCAAGTTGATGGTACTCTATCTCTGTTATATGTAGTAATGTGACAGGGTTCTGGCTTGAGCGTCTGTAAGGTTTGAAGTTGAATTATTTCAAAATCTATTTTATATTATTTTCTAACTTGTGAAAATATTTCTATCTTTTCAGGTGAGTACGTGGGAATCTGGGGATATAGTCAATTACTTAGAAGTCTACAAAGTATTATAGTAAGTTTAATTTAAGTTTGAGTTTCTTTAATTCTCTCATAACAGAACTGTTAGGGTTTGACTCCTTGCTGGGGCATTCACGTGCCTTAGCGGAGGACACTCCCATGCGTCTGGGGGTCTTCTGGTAGATTTTCGAGCTCTGATAGGTGGGGGTGTTACAGTACAAGCTTCCATAGATTTTTGCAGTCATGTTATTCCTAGCTACTCTTCGGCTGATGGAGGGAGTTGTGCCACATATCCTCATATAATATGGGTAGACATGTTATATAATGGACATCCTCTAAGAGATACCCATTTAATTGTAGCTAGTGATGAAATTCTTGGTATGGGTCTTCCAGCGAGTGACGAAGTATTCTGGAGCATAGTCATCCTTTGGAATTTGTATGCATGTACAATCTTGATCACATCTATAAATACCTCTGGTACCATCAAGCCGTGACACCACATTCTTAACCCATTATATACAGCCTGTAGGAGGGGCTGTGGGAAATTGAAACTAGATGCGAGAAGAAGTCTTAGAGCCTTTCTCTACCCGAGTTCTGATGGAGGTCGGGGAAGATGTAATTTCACCACTAGTAATTAAAGATGGCTCATGGATGCTCATGTTGAGCATAATTCTAGAAAAGATAAACTTCTGAATCACTAGGATCCTAATCTCCAAAAACTAGGGGAAGAAACATGAGTCACATGGTCAACATAGGGATTTATCTCACGACGATCATACTTTCTGTTGAAGATCATGGTTCTAGACGTCGTTCGAGGAGGAGAAAGGAAGGAAATGGGTGTAGAGGAGGAGTTTGACAAGATAAAGAAGAAGTGGTGAGGAGTGGTTAAAAGAATGAAATGAGATATATGAATCATGATTTAATCTATTGGGATCCAAGTGGGGTTCAAGATTGAATTACGACCATTAATGTGCATCCAGAAAGAAAGGTGGAAAGTTGAATCAGTGGAATTGCAATGAATGTAGAAGCCATAAAGTTGCGCGCCTCCGTGTCGCTAAAGGACCAATGCGATAAGGACATGTGCGAGAATAATATTGATGCAAGGGTTGTGAAAGAGATGGATTGAAATAGCGAGAATGGGTAGATCCAGTGGAGTGAAGGTCAACACAAAGCTGAGCCAAGGAGAAAGAAAATGAGGAGTCAACAATCAACTACGACCTATGTGTCCATGGTTTAACTAAACCATGGATGGTGGTTGTTGATCTGGAAATTGCACGCCAAGAATTATGCATGTTAAAGGATGAGTTCTGTTCGTGATGGGGGATTCAAGATTCATTATTAGTTTGCTTCACCATTTTGTTCTTAGAGAAGACTTTTGTAATTCTTTCTCTTAGATTTTAATACGATTCACCACAACTACATTTTCTTTTGTTCTAGAGTGCTTCTTTAACTTTAGGAAACATTTTTGGTCAAAGTTACAAGTCCCTATGATTAGGAAATATAATGTATTATCATACTTTGAGATGTTTAGAAATTTTTCTGGAGGATGGAACATACTAGGGATCCATGTTTTCGACGTCCATCCCCAACTTACCATAGGTTGTCCTGATATATATATATATATATATATATATATATATATATATATATATATATATATATATATTGGTAGCTAAGGATTCAGTTTCCACATTGTTCCCTAGCCTAGCTGACCAATGGGATTGGTCAGCTAGGCTAGGGAACAATGTGGAAACTGAATCCTTAGATACCAACAAACTTATGTTCTTATCATTTTCATTTCGGGGAGAGCTGAGAAGTAGAATCTTTTTTCTGCTACAAGATGTAAGAACTTAAAATTAAGAAGCATTGTCAAGTTTAATTTGAGTGTGGGGTGAACTAATCTAGGCGATGAAGGATATACTCTTGACTAGTTAGATTTACTAAAATGTTATTTGTTGTATGTGATATTTTTGTTCGAAAGTGATGAAATAATGATTGAACGAGGCAGAAAAATTAACGTGCATTGAGGGAAGTAAGGCGAAAAGGTAATACACTTATTTTGAAACATTAGTTTTAGAAAATAAAAACCCTTCAATTGAGACGAAAAATGTAGGGTTTTGATTCATGGATCGCGCAAACGGAAGCATAATCAAACAAACAACCATGCAAAACCCTCCAAGGATCACAAGTCTAGATGCATAACGATAGTAAAGGTAAGAAATCATAAACACACCTTTGGGTTCTCCTTGATGACTTCAAACGCGAATAGTGTCACGTTCTCTATAGTTGATCCACGCCTAGAGTTGTTCCTAGATCTCCAATCACCTTGGTGCTAGCCCGGATTGAAAGGAGGGTGAAGAAATCACGCAAAACGAGGCACCAAAAGGGGGCTCGGCCCTTTGTGGCGTCGGGGACAAGGGGGCGGCGGCAAAGGGGGCGGCGTCCCTCTTTGTGGCTTGCTCTCTCTCTCCTTTGTTCTTTCCTACTCTTGTTATGTTCTCTCTAGAGCATAAAGTGTGTAGGGAAGGAAGGAGGAGGGTCCTTTATATAGTCCAACAACTCCTTGTTAACTACCTAAAGGACTTATTCTAGTCCTACTAGAATTCAATTTAGTCCCTTCCTTGCAAATTAGTCCCTACTAAGTTTGCAAGGGTTTGCAAAGTGATCCTTCTAATTAATTAATCCAATTAATTAATTCCACAATCTAGTACAACTCTATATAGCGTGTGACCCCATAGGTTCTATCTAGTTGGTAGCAACTCTTTGCTAATATGGAGCGGTTTCTAGCAAAACATCCATTCTAGCCAACTAATAGAATAGTCATCTAGACAACCTTGTACAAGTAATTGTCTCATCCCTTTGCCTCCATATCCGGATTGGACACGAGACATACAAGTCACACTCGTATATCCAATCCCTAGTTTCTCGATCCATGGAATAGCCTTATTCGTGCAAATAACATCAATATCTCATATATTGATTTATTTGAGTCTGGCCAGACATTCTATAAGCACTATCCTCGAGTGGCCTTGGATATTTGCTCCCGTTATGTGGGAGGGGCAAATCCTCTCTACGTCCACTACGATCTCTAAGCTTGCTTCTCATTGTATCAAGTACACGCCTTTATAACTACCCAGTTACGGTGTAGCGTTTAACGCTACCAAGATCACAATGATCCACAACTAGAATATCTAGTGACTTCAAGTCTAAGGATGACAATACCATTGTACCCGAGAAGCACCTGTGACTCAACATAACGTGTATGTAGCCTTCTCGGTAATGGGTCAATCCAGTGCAACATTCCGTAATGCACACCTATGTGTTGGATCGTGATATCTCCATACCAATCCAACCCCATACTAGTCTATAGATGATTGTCCCATTTAATCATTATACTTGACTAGGGATATTTAAGATAAACAACACAATTGTAAATCTAAGGACTTCATTATATTAAATATCCAATAAATAATAAATGAATTTCTAGCCAATTACAAATTCATACTAAACTAGATTGCCTCTAGGGCATCTATTCCAACAGTCTCCCACTTGCACTAGAGCCAATCTGGCGCATCTCGTATGCCCATACTCCTAGTGTGCCCTTCATGCTTCCACTGCGTGAGAGGCTTCGTAAGCGGGTCTTACAGATTATCATCTGTAGGAATCTTGCATATCCGAACGTCTCCTCTATCGATAATATCTCGAATCAGATGAAACTTCCTGAGCACATGCTTGGACTTCTGGTGCGACCTGGGTTCCTTTGATTGCGCGATCTCCCCAGTGTTGTCACAGAACAACTCCACTGGATCCGCAATGCTAGGGACCACACCAAGTTCAGAAACAAACTTTCTGATCCAAACAGCCTCCTTTGCTGCGCCATTTGCAGCAATGTACTCAGCCTCTGTTGTAGAATCAGCTACCGTCTCTTGCTTGGAACTCTTCCAGCTCACCGCTGCTCCATTCAGGCAAAACACATATCCCGACTGTGATCTAAAGTCATCTCTATCGGTTTGGAAGCTTGCATCAGTGTAACCCCTTACACGCAACTCTTCCTCACCGCCAAACATCAAGAAAGCATCCTTAGTTCTTCTTAAGTACTTTAGGATGTTCTTGACAGCAATCCAGTGACTCTCACCCGGATTGGATTGGTATCTGCTTGTCATACTCAAGGCATATGACACATCTGGTCTAGTACATAACATGGCGTACATGATGGATCCTATGGCCGAGGCATAGGGAGTCCTACTCATGCGTTCCTTCTCAATCTCATTGGAAGGACAACCACTCTTCGAAAGAGTGATTCCATGTGACATGGGCAAGAATCCCTTCTTGGAATCTTGCATGTTGAACCGTTTCAACACCTTGTCAATATATGTACTTTGACTTAGGCCTAGCAACCTCTTAGATCTATCTCTATAGATCTTTATACCAAGTATATAGGCTGCTTCCCCTAAGTCTTTCATTGAGAAACACTTTCCTAGCCAATCTTTCACAGATTGCAGCATGGGAATGTCGTTTCCAATGAGTAGTATGTCATCCACATACAAGACCAGAAAAGCTACAGAGCTCCCACTAACCTTCTTGAAGACACAAGACTCATCTTCGTTTCTGATGAAGCCAAACTCTTTGACCACTTCATCAAAACGTCGATTCCAACTCCTAGAAGCTTGCTTCAATCCATAAATGGATCGTTGCAGTTTACACACTTTGTTGGCTTGCTTTGGATCCTCAAAACCCTCCGGCTGTATCATATACACGTCCTCGAGGAGATTCCCATAAAGGAATGCTGTTTTGACATCCATCTGCCAAATCTCATAGTCGTAGTATGCTGCAATCGCAAGTAGGATTCGGATGGATTTGGTCATAGCGACTGGTGAAAAGGTTTCATCATAGTCAATACCATGAATCTGTCTGAATCCTTTAGCCACCAATCGGCCCTTATAGGTAATCACATTACCATCCATGTCGATCTTCTTCTTGAAGACCCACTTGCACCCTATGGGCCGTGCCCCATCAGGTGGTTCCACCAAAGTCCATACTTTGTTGGTATACATGGATTCCATCTCGGATCTCATGGCTTCAAGCCACTTCTGCGAGTCTGGGCCATTCATGGCCTCCTCATAGGTAGTAGGCTCATCATCTATGAGCATCGTGTCACCGGAATCAGTTACGAGAAGTCCGTACCTCTCGGGTTCCTGGCGCACTCTACTAGATCTACGAAGCTCTTGTGTTACCTGAACAGGTGGATCCACAACTACTTGTGATTCCTGTTCATGTTCCATAATCGGTTCTGTGATTTGTGGTTCTTGAACTTCTTCAAGTTCTACATTCCTCCCACTTGCTTCTTTAGAGACAAACTCTCTTTCTAGAAACACGCCGGTCCGAGCAACAAACACTTTGTTCTCGGTTGGATTGTAGAAATAGTATCCCTTAGTTTCCTTAGGGTACCCCACAAATTTACACTTATCCGATTTAGGCCCTAGCTTGTCTGATTGTAAACGTTTTACATAGACATCGCAGCCCCAAATCCTCATGAACGACAGTGTGGGACGCCTCCCACTCCACATCTCATATGGTGTCTTCATGACTGATTTAGATGGAACACGGTTAATGGTAAAAGCTGCACTTAATAGAGCGTAGCCCCAAAATGATAATGGAAGATCGGTTTGACACATCATAGACCGAACCATATCCAATAGGGTTCGATTCCTCCTCTCGGACACGCCATTCCATTGTGGTGTTCCGGGTGGAGTGAGTTGGGACACGATCCCACACTCTCTAAGATAGTCGTCAAACTCTTGGCTCAAGTATTCTCCTCCACGATCCGATCGTAGAGCCTTGATACTTTTGCCAAGTTGCTTCTCTACTTCATTCTTGAATTCCTTGAACACTTCAAAGGATTCGGATTTTGCCCTCATAAGGTACACAAATCCATATCTACTGTAATCATCAGTAAACGTAATGAAGTAGACATAACCACCCTTGGCAGGCGTGGCAAATGGCCCACACACATCGGTATGTATGAGTGCCAATTGCTCACTAGTCCTCTCACCTTTCTTATTGAAAGGGGACTTTGTCATTTTTCCCAATAAACAAGCCTCACATGTCTCATATGATTCAAAATCAAATGAGTCTAGTAATCCATCCTTATGGAGTCTAGATACACGTTTCTCATTTATGTGGCCTAAACGACAATGCCATAAATAAGCAGGATTTAAATCATTTATTTTAATCCGCTTGGTATTAATGTTGTAGACAGGATTGCTTAGATCAAGGACATAAAGTCCATTAAATAATTGCGCACTAAAATAGTGAATATTATTCAAATAAAAGGAACAACAATTGTTCTTTATTGAAATAATAAAACCTTCCTTGTCCAAACAAGAAATAGAAATAATGTTTCTGCTCATAGCAGGCACAAAATAGCAATTATTTAATTCTAAAACTAATCCTGAAGGGAGAGATAGCTCGCACACGCCTATGGCCAATGCAGCAACCTTTGCTCCATTCCCAACGCGCAGATCTACCTCCCCTTTAGCCAATCTTTTACTTCTTTTTAGATCCTACATATTTCGACAAATATGAGATCCACATCCAGTATCTAATACCCATGATGTAGAGACAGTTAAATTGACATCTACAACAAAAATACCTGGTGGTGGTGGAATCACTATTCCAAGCCTCTTGTCCTCCAGATATTTTGGGCAGTTTCTCTTGCCAGTGTCCAGGTTGACTGCAGTAGTGACACTCACCCTCAGTCACGACCTTGGCAATGCCACCAACAGGCTTAAGGGATTGTTCCTTGGACTTGGCAACTGACTTGCTTTTGCCCTTGGAGGAAGAGGCAAACTTTTTACCCTTTCCTTTATGCACCATCATAATGGCCTTGCCCTTACCCTTGTTGATGCTCTGTTCAGCCGTCCTCAACATGTTGAGCAAATCTGGCAGTGGTTTAACGATCTCGTTCATGTTATAGTTCATAATGAACTGTCCATAACTCTCGGGCAACGATTGCAACACGAGATCGGTTGCCAACTCTTGGCCGACCGGGAACCCAAGCCGGGCGAGATTCTCCAAGTACCCGATCATTCGGAGTACATGGGGTCCCACCGGGTTCCCTTCTGCCAGATGACATTTGAACAGTGCCTTTGAGACCTCATACCTCTCTACCCTCGCCTGCTCTTGGAAGAGCTGCTTTAGATGTTCGATCATATCGACATCATTCATGTTCTCATGTTGCTTCTGAAGCTCAGAGGTCATGGTGCAAAGCATTAGGCAGGCCGCATCATTAGCGTCATCAACACGCTTTTGATACGCCTTTAAGGCAGCAGGTGTCTGATTCTCTGGACCTTCTGGAACTTGCTCCTCTATTGCGTACAGCTTCTTCTCTTGCTTGAGAACAATTCTCAAGTTTCTGTACCAATCGAGAAAGTTGGTTCCTGAGAGCTTGTCCTTCTCAAGGACAGATCGTAGGGAATGTTGTGAACTCGATGAGTTGTTTGCCATTTGGAATTCTACAAAAAGGAAAATACGCAAGTTTTAGTATTTGTGAATTTTTGACTATATTTAATAATGGCTAGTTTATTAAATATAGCTCCCACTATTTTACTACGGATTAATAACCCTCAAGATATTAATGCGGAAAATATCCTTATATTTTCTAGTGGGCCAAGATCCATCTTTTTCATCTCCTTATGAGCTTGCTTTGGCAAGTCACCCATAATTCGATTACTTCTTAGGTAGGAACAATTCCAATTGCATCCCTTATGCAACTCTTGGTTCAATCGGGCAAATAACTCCTTATTTATCCATCCATATGGATAATCCCAATTGATTGCCTCTAGGTTTCTTAATCAAATTAATAGCCTAGTTGTGTTCAACCTCTTATCTAAACAATTGCACATTGTTACGTGCCATCGCATTCCATCATTATGAACCAAGTCGCCATGCTTTGGCACGCACGAACTTGATAAATAATGATGATAATGAGTGTTTAAATAACGAGAAGGCAAGAACACAATATTTTAAAATTTGAGGGATTTTCAATTCAATTTTAATTATTTTGTTGATCAATATCAACTAATCTATCTATTTGAGTTTGGGCACAACTCCAAATAATAGATCCGGGTTGTCTAATTATCTTATTATCCTAATTGCATGCATCATCCATACACCAACCACACAAATAATAAGACAATGAATAAACAACCACAAAACAGAAATTAAACGTGATGTGGATATGGCCTTTTCTAGACTAAGATAATTCCAAGCCAATGGAATTATCTATGAACCCTAAACAAACACATCTCCATGCGTCTTGATCTTTTGGTCCATCCTTCATAGTCATGTGGTGTGCTCCATGCTCCATGCTCCATCTTTTGTGGCTCCTTTGGCTTTGGGCTTCTTTTTCCTTCAATCTTGGCTAACAATCTACTTTATCTAGTACTATCTAATATCTATACTAAATAAAATAAATCTCACAAGTTGAGAAAAAAAATGGCACGCAGGCCATAAAACCCTAATTAATTATTACAATTAATTGATCAGCTCGCAGGCCGTAAAACCAAACCACAAAATTAAACATCCACATCAAACCACATCCTAAGGCCATATCCAATCACCATGCGATTTGCACATAAACAGTTAAAATCCAATTTTAACGCGCTTGGTCAATTTTAATTGATTTTAGGATTTCTAGGGTTAAAACGGTCCATAGGCCCAACAATCCAATTGCCCGGGCCCAAATAAGTGAACCATAAAGCCCTAGGGCCGGCCCGGCCCAAAACCCGCAAGCTAGGCCCGCGGGTTAGGGCCGCCCGCCCCCTTAGGGCGCCAAGCTTGGGCGGCAAGCAAGGGGGGCGGCTCCCTAGGGGCCGAACCTTCCTTGTGGAGGTTGTTTCCAAAACAACCTCCTTGCTTGGAGCCCAAGTTTGGTTGTTTCCTTGTTGTGGGAGAACTCCTTCTTCCTCAAGGATGCCCAAACCCTAGATCTAAGATCCTAAAATTTCTCAAACTCACCAATTCATGCATCCAATGCAATAATTGGGTCTTGTTATGATTAATTCTTTGACAAATTGCATCCAATGCTTGATTTGTCTTGTTTTACGCGATAAACAACAAATTAAGGTGTAAAACAACAAGAATGTAACACATAAACTACGTTTATGCTCTATGACCTGTGGCTCTGATACCACTGTAGGGTTTTGATTCATGGATCGCGCAAACGGAAGCATAATCAAACAAACAACCATGCAAAACCCTCCAAGGATCACAAGTCTAGATGCATAACGATAGTAAAGGTAAGAAATCATAAACACACCTTTGGGTTCTCCTTGATGACTTCAAACGCGAATAGTGTCACGTTCTCTATAGTTGATCCACGCCTAGAGTTGTTCCTAGATCTCCAATCACCTTGGTGCTAGCCCGGATTGAAAGGAGGGTGAAGAAATCACGCAAAACGAGGCACCAAAAGGGGGCTCGGCCCTTTGTGGCGTCGGGGACAAGGGGGCGGCGGCAAAGGGGGCGGCGTCCCTCTTTGTGGCTTGCTCTCTCTCTCCTTTGTTCTTTCCTACTCTTGTTATGTTCTCTCTAGAGCATAAAGTGTGTAGGGAAGGAAGGAGGAGGGTCCTTTATATAGTCCAACAACTCCTTGTTAACTACCTAAAGGACTTATTCTAGTCCTACTAGAATTCAATTTAGTCCCTTCCTTGCAAATTAGTCCCTACTAAGTTTGCAAGGGTTTGCAAAGTGATCCTTCTAATTAATTAATCCAATTAATTAATTCCACAATCTAGTACAACTCTATATAGCGTGTGACCCCATAGGTTCTATCTAGTTGGTAGCAACTCTTTGCTAATATGGAGCGGTTTCTAGCAAAACATCCATTCTAGCCAACTAATAGAATAGTCATCTAGACAACCTTGTACAAGTAATTGTCTCATCCCTTTGCCTCCATATCCGGATTGGACACGAGACATACAAGTCACACTCGTATATCCAATCCCTAGTTTCTCGATCCATGGAATAGCCTTATTCGTGCAAATAACATCAATATCTCATATATTGATTTATTTGAGTCTGGCCAGACATTCTATAAGCACTATCCTCGAGTGGCCTTGGATATTTGCTCCCGTTATGTGGGAGGGGCAAATCCTCTCTACGTCCACTACGATCTCTAAGCTTGCTTCTCATTGTATCCAGTACACGCCTTTATAACTACCCAGTTACGGTGTAGCGTTTAACGCTACCAAGATCACAATGATCCACAACTAGAATATCTAGTGACTTCAAGTCTAAGGATGACAATACCATTGTACCCGAGAAGCACCTGTGACTCAACATAACGTGTATGTAGCCTTCTCGGTAATGGGTCAATCCAGTGCAACATTCCGTAATGCACACCTATGTGTTGGATCGTGATATCTCCATACCAATCCAACCCCATACTAGTCTATAGATGATTGTCCCATTTAATCATTATACTTGACTAGGGATATTTAAGATAAACAACACAATTGTAAATCTAAGGACTTCATTATATTAAATATCCAATAAATAATAAATGAATTTCTAGCCAATTACAAATTCATACTAAACTAGATTGCCTCTAGGGCATCTATTCCAACAAAAAAGGAGTGTAAGTTGTGGGCGAGCTGTTGATGTAAGGGACACTTAAGTTGGGTAAAAGACAATAAACACCCTCCGTGTTTAGAATATATACAAAAACACCTCTCGTGTTGGGGGATATACGAAAACCACCCCTGTCAGAGTTAGTGGCTAACGACACACTAACAAAGGGGTTAAAATAAAAAAATACCCCTAAAATTTTAGAAAACAATCCACTATAAATACCATTTCCTTCCCTTCTCCTCCCCATTTCCTAATCCTAAACCAACTGACACGATCCAACCGCAAGTGTACGGCTGTCGCGTGTAGTAATATCCGGTAATCCGGGTTAGTCGAACCCAAGGGACTTGTCGTGAATTAACTAGGATGATTAACTTCGTGTGGGCAAGCAATTGGATGGTTTTACTATACTAATAATTTAAATAACAAACTGATTATTAAAGTGGGATTAATACGAGGGACAAGTATCAGGATATCTCTTCGGGTTCACTAGGGATCTCACACCACTTATGATTTATGTTCAAGTAACACGAACGTCTTTTACTTAGCCAAACGAGCACCTATGCTTTGAAGATTCCTCAACCAAAGCCTATATTCAAACTCTTGTACCTGATTCCTCTAGCCTACTCAAGTTCAAAATAAGCATTTGTTGTTGTGGTCTACTCTTAGTTCTAGCTAACTAGCAAGATTCCTCAACCCTAGATACAGCTAGTGCTTGATTCAAGTTTCCGGGTAGAGAATGTTGATTCCTCTAACATCCTCTACCTATAATCATCCTATTGAGAGCTCAAACAATAGAAACGATAGAATTAAGTACATAAATCAAGCATAGCTAAGAAAAACACATTCAATTAAGCTAAAAGCATGAAAAATATCCATAAATCACCAACATGGTGTTCAAACCCTAGCTACCTATGAGATATCCCGAATAGAAGAAAGTTTAGCTACTCATAGTTGGGAATACAACGAGGAATTTCCAAGTATTCATCAAAAACAAGAGAGATAGAGAGATCAAACGATGAATCCTTGATCCGGCGGGAATCCGAGCTCTCCAATGGCTTGGGAGCTGTCTCCTCCCTTCCTCCAGCAGCGTCCTTCCGTTTTCTAGGGCTGAGAAGACGTTTTTTAAGGCCTGGACACGATTTTTAATGTATTTTGGCCGAATTTGCAATTCAGCCCCTCTAGTTTGCAATTCTCGGACAGATTTCATAAGCTGATCTTGCACGGGCCTTTTCTTCCTCATCCGGACTCCGTTTTGGGCCTATCTTATATCTTTGGAAAGCCCTGGATGTCTACTTTCCAATGGCGTAGGCCTTGATCCAAAATTGTATACGTAACTCCAGATACATCCAGAAGAGTGCACACTGGTCCAGTGAAACTTCACCAGCTTTTCTTCGTTTTTGCGTCATCTTCAGCGGACCATATCTTTCTCTCCGGCCTTTGATTGAGCTCCATGACCTACCTTTGGAAAGATATTTGAGTCTACTTTCATTTGGAACTGGTCTCACTATAGCAGGTTTTGTAGAACTCAAGATATCATCAAAATAGTGAAGGATGGTCACTTTTGCTCCTCTAACTTTGCTACTCTTGCGTACTCTTTGACTTCCAAAGCTCGTTTCTTCTCTCCAATTGATCTCCTCATGTAATGTTCCTGTGAATCACAACACGAACACTACCGCGAAGATCAAATGTGACAAAATCATACAAATCATAAGTAAAACTATTCAAGAAACCCCCGGATTGTACGTTTAAGCTCTAAAACATCATAAAACTCATTTTCTTCTCAAATAGGCCCAAAATTTGTCACTTTGCACCGAAACGCACACAAAAAACAATATAAAGTGTATATAGGATGACTCTTATTAAGGAGTTATTAAGACCCCCACACTGGCCGTTTGCGCGTCCCGGGCAAAGTCTCATCTACTGCATTCGTCTGTCTACTAGCCGACAAGACACACACGACTCAAACACGACACACGACACAACAATGCAGCAATGTGATGCAGATGAAAATTCTAGACTCTATCTTAACACAACACACAAAGCGCTTTAAATCTTTCTTTTTGGTAAGATCAGGCAATCTCCCTCTCATCAACTAAAAATCATCAAGCTCTCACTAATCCTTTTTGAAATTCATATACACGTAGCAAGAATTTGAAATAAAATTGATTCTATGCAAAAGCTCACTAAGGTGTCCCCTTTCTTCCACCAATTCAAGCCAAGACACAAGCACGTCCTAAGCTTCATTGGGTCTAATTCAGATCAAATTTAACTGTAGCCTTTCTTCGCCGAACCATCTGAGGTTTTCAGACCCTCTTAGCCTTTATTGCGTTTGAATGCAAATTGTCCCAATGAAGGGAGTCACAACTCCTGTGAAATAAGGCTTGACTCTAGTTTTCCTCTCTATGCTCTACTTGGATGGAATCCAAATTTTCGTGTGACCGGAAGCACATTAGGTTGTTTCTCCTAGAATTACATTTTTTTTTCCAGATTTTCTCATTTTCTTTTCTTTCCTCCTCTGTTTTTTTACAACCGTGCAGTAGAGCATAAAGAGCGTGGGCTTTTCCGGTTAACTCTTGTGACCACCGTAAGGGATGGTGGTGTACGCCCCTCAACTTCACTTAGGCTGAGGCAACCGTACCACATGAAACCAACTCTACACGAAGGTCCACCCCAGATCAACAAGAGACCACAAGTTTCCACTTGAAAACAGAATATTCAGCTACAAGCAAAACTCAATCTAATTAGCACACTATAGGAAACTTAGGTATACTTTACATGTCATTCTTTCACAACTTCCAAAAATTCCCGGGACATCCTTAGTGAAACCTCTACACAAAATATTAAAGAATAAAAATTTCCCTACTACGGCACTTCCTACTCAAAAGGATTCATTCACTAAGCTCTCTTCAGTTTCAAGATCCTCAATTGCCTTTTTTCACAAATTTTTCAATTTTTATGAATTTTCTCTTTTCTCATTTTTTTTCATTTTTTATTTTTCACAATATCCTAACTCTATATGCAAGGCTTTGACACGAAAAAAATTTGACACAACACAACTCAACTTTTGGTGGGTAGACTCAATTATGTAAATGTGCAAATCAAATATAAATCTATCCTACACAACACGACAATATAAATAAAAACTCAACATAAAACACAATACTGACTCACAATACGAACTAAACACATCCTACATGTAACTGGCTATGCAAGACACTATGGCTAGCAAACAGATAAATCACCCCCACACTGAATGCTTCGTTGTCCTCAACGAATATAGAGAGTATGCAAGAAGACTCAGCAATCAATGTGTAGGCCAGTAGATGAGATGGAGCATGACATACTTATATAAAAGAAACACAAAATTTAGCAAGAGAAAAAGATACTCACAACCACCTCAAGGGTGGGGACGAAATCACGCCAAGCAGTCCCCAAGCACAGTAGTGGTGCCACCATGCTCCTATACAGTCAATGTGTACTCGCACACCGGGGTCGACTGCCCTCCTCTACTAAAATATGTGTCTTTGGAGAATCCCCAACTCGCCAATGCAAGCCCCTGTGAAGGTCATGTGTGTCATCGCACACCGGGGTAGATTCTCCCATAATCTGCTCAAATATGTCAATTGGAAAAATCATTAGTCCCTCTCTCTCTCTATCATCTCTCCAAATAACATAATAAAATAACTGAATTTAAAAACACAACTACGCTAAAGAAAATAAATAGGTTGGGTTGCCTCCCAACAAGCGCCTTGTAATTTAAGGTCGACGACCCGACCCAATTACCTCAAAATATAATTAAGGCAGCTTTTCTCTCCATTTTTTCTTCTTCCACCATCGTCTCTCTTTTTGTCTCTTCTCAAGTGAGCATGCATGAGACACATATGGCAAGAAGAAGTTGTAGAAGACGGCATTTGCAAATTTCTTCTTCTTGTGCTTCCACTCCTTGATCACCGGTCTTCTCGAGAATTCATTCACTACATCATGACCCATTGTACCTTTCCTCTTCTTCTTCTTCTTCTTCTTCTTCTTCCAATTCTTCAAAATCAATATCGTTGAGGATCGGTTATGTGGAAATAGCATCTCAGTTGGAACAGTAATGGCAAGGACTGTCGTCTTGACTGCTTCCTTCCCTTGCTCTTGTCTTGGAATCACAGGTGGCAAATCATGTATTGCATAAAACTGGGGTCTTTGGTCTTCCCCATGTGATTCACCCCATTTTATGATCTCCAAGATATATGGATTAGACTCAGGAATTTCTTGATATATGTCCATGTGAACATCTCCACACAGTAATTCCTTAGCTTCACGGCTTTGTTCCTTAAAGCAAATATCTTCAGTGGGCCATAAGCTTGCGATGTCCACACTCTCCCATTCATGCCATGTCTCCGGAATTATGCGAGGCACAAGGTGTATAGGCTTCACAATATCATCCCAATCTGAGTCCGAATCTGAGTCTGAAGCGACCAGAGGATCTATTACTTCATGATGGATAGTATTATAAACATAGATCTCTGGGGGTTCTTCGTCTTCCTCTTCGCACTCCTCAACTAAGTCAGGAATGATGCTACTTGGCCCATCGTCATTATCTGCATATGCCAATGCACTCGAAAGTTTTGCCAAGTGTTGTCCCTTCAACTGGAGAGTTTCATCTATCCTATCCAGCCCTTCCTCCATTCTATCCCTTTTTACTAGCATGAGCTTCAATATTTCTTTCATATTCTTATCTTCTTGATTGCAAGGAGGAGGAGTGTAAAAATCTCCATAGGAGTAGTACGGAGAATAGCCTGAATATTGCCCATAATAATTTTGCCGCCACATGATCACCAAGTTATCTGTAAAATAATTTTCTAGTGAGCCGGTGAGATTTACAAATAAATAAATAAAGACAGAAAGATAAAATCCCTAAAGTTAATAATCCTAATCAAATCAACCGAAGTCCCCGACAACGGCGCCAAAAACTTGACACGATCCAACCACAAGTGTACGGCTGTCGCGTGTAGTAATATCCGGTAATCCGGGTTAGTCGAACCCAAGGGACTTGTCGTGAATTAACTAGGATGATTAACTTCGTGTGGGCAAGCAATTGGATGGTTTTACTAAACTAATAATTTAAATAACAAACTGATTATTAAAGTGGGATTAATACGAGGGACAAGTATCAGGATATCTCTTCGGGTTCACTAGGGATCTCACACCACTTATGATTTATGTTCAAGTAACACGAACGTCTTTTACTTAGCCAAACGAGCACCTATGCTTTGAAGATTCCTCAACCAAAGCCTATATTCAAACTCTTGTACCTGATTCCTCTAGCCTACTCAAGTTCAAATAAGCATTTGTTGTTGTGGTCTACTCTTAGTTCTAGCTAACTAGCAAGATTCCTCAACCCTAGATACGGCTAGTGCTTGATTCAAGTTTTCGGGTAGAGAATGTTGATTCCTCTAACATCCTCTACCTATAATCATCCTATTGAGAGCTCAAACAATAGAAACGATAGAATTAAGTACATAAATCAAGCATAGCTAAGAAAAACACATTCAATTAAGCTAAAAGCATGAAAAAGATCCATAAATCACCAACATGGTGTTCAAACCCTAGCTACCTATGAGATATCCCGAATAGAAGAAAGTTTAGCTACTCATAGTTGGGAATACAACGAGGAATTTCCAAGTATTCATCAAAAACAAGAGAGATAGAGAGATCAAACGATGAATCCTTGATCCGGCGGGAATCCGAGCTCTCCAATGGCTTGGGAGCTGTCTCCTCCCTTCCTCCAGCAGCGTCCTTCCGTGTTCTAGGGCTGAGAAGACGTTTTTTAAGGCCTGGACACGATTTTTAATGTATTTTGGCCGAATTTGCAATTCAGCCCCTCTAGTTTGCAATTCTCGGACAGATTTCATAAGCTGATCTTGCACGGGCCTTTTCTTCCTCATCCGGACTCCGTTTTGGGCCTATCTTATATCTTTGGAAATCCCTGGATGTCTACTTTCCAATGGCGTAGGCCTTGATCCAAAATTGTATACGTAACTCCAGATACATCCAGAAGAGTGCACACTGGTCCAATGAAACTTCACCAGCTTTTCTTCGTTTTTGCGTCATCTTCAGCGGACCATATCTTTCTCTCCGGCCTTTGATTGAGCTCCATGACCTACCTTTGGAAAGATATTTGAGTCTACTTTCATTTGGAACTGGTCTCACTATAGCAGGTTTTGTAGAACTCAAGATATCATTAAAATAGTGAAGCATGGTCACTTTTGCTCCTCTAACTTTGCTACTCTTGCGTACTCTTTGACTTCCAAAGCTCGTTTCTTCTCTCCAATTGATCTCCTCATGTAATGTTCCTGTAAATCACAACACGAACACTACCGCGAAGATCAAATGTGACAAAATCATACAAATCATAAGTAAAACTATTCAAGAAACCCCCGGATTGTACGTTTAAGCTCTAAAACATCATAAAACTCATTTTCTTCTCAAATAGGCCCAAAATTTGTCACTTTGCACCGAAACGCACACAAAAAACAATATAAAGTGTATATAGGATGACTCTTATTAAGGAGTTATCACCAACCTTATCTATCCCCGCTTTATCTCTTCTCTCACTTCTTTTCCATCTTCTCCTCTACTACTACTCGTCTGAAAACCCTAGCCACAACCACCACCACAACCATCCTCCCGATCTCTTCCTGGGCAAACACCACCACAACCACCCTCCACACCTCGTGTCTCTCTCTACTCCTTCTCACAGATCTCCCTCCACAACCGATGTCTCAACACCCATACACATCCAGAT
Organism: Linanthus parryae; assembly: GCA_023055425.1. Classification (NCBI taxonomy): domain Eukaryota; kingdom Viridiplantae; phylum Streptophyta; class Magnoliopsida; order Ericales; family Polemoniaceae; genus Linanthus; species Linanthus parryae. The sequence continues at coordinate 4,899,733 of JALGPY010000015.1, forward strand.
CGCGACCCTTCTCATAGATTCCGTGATTCACCGGCTTTGATTTCATTTGTTTTCTGTTTTGAATCAGAAGGATGATGACCCTATTTGATGGGGAAGAGGGAAGAATGTACGAAGATTGCTATGTTCTCTCAGGGCATCTCCAACCCATGCATTTTCCCCCCTCCCCTCCTCTCCCTCTCCCCCTCCCCTCACGGGCCCACCATTTTTCTCCTCCCCCTCCCCTCACGGGCCCAAACTACTACTCGTCTACAACCATGTGAGGGGAGGGGGAGGGGGTGCTATGGGGAAATTTTTTTCCTTGGGTGAGGGCATGTCCATGGGGATCCATGGACATGCCCTCACCCAAGGAAAAAAATTTCCCCATAGCACCCCCTCCCCCCCATAGGGTTGGACATGAACCGTATTTTTATACGGTTTTCCCCATCCCCCTCCCCCTCCCCCCATAGGGTTGGAGATGCCCTCATCCATGGCCGCTGCCGCAGGGAACGGAGTTCCGACGGATTCGCTGTTTCAGTCGCAAATCCAAAAGCCTAATTTCGAGTTCATGGCGGCCACTATGCCCTTTCACGCCTTCCCTCGCTTCATACATGTAAGTCTCCAATCTCTCTCTAACTCTATCGCTCTCTGTCTCCTCCGATCTGATTTGGTTATTGATTGGTGTTTTCAGAAGGAAGAACCGGGGAAGCGACGGAGGTAGCTTCTGCGGAGGACGAGCAACGATCTGGAGCACAGCGCCTTCAATGGCGAATCTCGCCTTCTTCATCGACCCTGGTTCTTGCTGTGGGTTGGCCCTGGTTCTTCGATTGAAGCAGAGGAAGAGGGAGAGATATGAGCCATGGTTCTTCTCTCCCTAAATACCTCTGTTTTTTTTTCTTCCCCCCTGTAAATCTGTTCCATGGAGTGTCGTGGGTTCGATTTCGGCTGTGGATTACAGTGACTGGTATGATATTCTTGGAGTTGTTCTTCGGGTTTATTTATGGGTTCTTTGTCATTAGTGAGGAAACAAAGAGGTGGTGAAATACAGTGGGTCAGATTCTGGATTCTAATTTGATTTATGTTTTTTGATGAGATTTCAGTAGTGTGGTGGTGGTGTTTCAGTGGTGTTGCTCGTGGGTTTTCAGTGGCGACGGTGGCCAAGAACACCAAGAACATCATGAACATTAACAAAATAAACAAAAAAATACAAATAGGGGCAAAGTTGTCATAAAAAGTCATATTGCACCCCATACTCAGAATGGTGCTTTTCGGTCTAACATTCATCCATGACAGGAGTTTTTTTTGTCTCTGACAGAGGTGGTTTTTGTATATCCCTAAACACGAGGTTGTTTTTGTATATATTCCAAACATAGATGGTTTTTTGTGTTTTACCCGCTTAAGTTTAATAAGCTGGCCAAGCCCCTACCTCCGAGGGACCTATTTGGTAGGGCTATATTTGTAATTTCCGCTTACTCTAAAGTCAATGTTCGTGACAACCAACGTTTGTCCGGATATATAATTTGGAGATCCCAAATGGTTCTCTTTTCATCATTCTAGCTTGGAAGCAAACACAGAGCAGAGAGAGAGAGAGAGAGAGAGCTCCCAACGCTCTGGTAAGCCCCTACAAGTATTAACTGAATTATATACTTTGCTTGTATCGTTGAGCTATTCATATGTATACGGATATTGACTTCAGTTTCCGTATATTGGCTTGTTTCTTGAATTCGCAGTTACAATGACTTCGGATTCACAAGTTTACACATTCGAAGAGGTGGTGAAGCACACTAAGTTGAATGATTGCTGGGTAATTATATCTGGAAAGGTCAGATCTCTTCTTTTGATTATTAGTATTTCTAGTACTTTGATTAGACACAGAAAGTTCCAGAAGAAAAATAAATGAATATTTTGGGATCTCTACTGGTGAAAATAGGACTGGTAATTGACTACTTGCTGCAAACAACGTAGTGATTTCTTCATGTTCGGTTTGTTCGTACTTTGGTAGCTTCAGGAATCAACTATTTCTATGGTTTCCTTTAAACCAAATGATATAATTATCTGATTCTAATATGCTGTATTGTTTGGCAGTAATTTAATAAGTTATGCTGGTATATTCAAGTTCCTTCTGTTGTGGAAATTTGGTGAAAATGAAGAAATTCAAAGTTTTGAGAGGTGAAGAGAATATTGAATTGAAGATTCAGAGTATAGAAAGGAGAATAATGAAATAAAGAACAGAACAAACATGTGTTGGGAAATATGGTTTTCGACCCGACTTTGGACCCAGGTTCGAGAGAGCTTACTTGAAAGGTTACACTAACGAACACATACTTGTAAACATGGGCAAGTAGAAGATTAATTCAAGATCTCATCCGTCAAAAAACATAACTGGACGAATGAGAAATGAGACGTTGAAGTTAGACGTGTCTCATTTAATGTGAGTGAAGCAAGTAAAAGAGTCCTTGGACTTGGGAAGAGAGAGATTGCGCAGTATATCTATCCCAAGTTTGACAACTAAGGTAAGCGCAACAATATTGTGGAGGGAGGGCCTGGCCATGGTTTGAACCAGCAGGTGCGCACCGCCACCGTCCCTTCGTTCAGGCTCCGGCCATGGTGTCCGTTGGGCTAGGGTTTTTTTTTTTTTTTTTTGAAGTTATTGTAGTTTTTGGCACTTAAAAGATGAAACTTGGATAAAAACTGGTTAATTTTGACCAAAGATGTATTTCCATACAAGAAAATGAATGTAGTGAGTTCTAACAAAAAAAATACAGACTCCACATCCAAATAGTCTGCGTAAGATGACGAACTCGGTGTAGCAATAATACATAAGTTAATTCAAGCCGGATTTTCTAACCTATGGTACAATATTAGCCTCAATCATATAAGGAAGCTTTGTCTACTTGTCTAGTACCAATCAAGGTTTTAAAAAAGGGAAGCAGCTGACGTATCGGTCGCGGTCGCCTGTAACGAGATCGGACTATATCGGAGGGACTGTAACGAAAAACGGGAATCGGATGTGTGAATTTTAGAAAACGTTCACGGACGTTTTCTCCGTTTTCCCCGTTCTTTCCTAAAACCGTGGAACCAATCCATGCTATATGCTTTCAGTGCTACAGTCAATCTGTAGGAGGCAAGGCACAAATTAGTACACACAGTGGTATGTCTCGATGCGTACGTCGATAACATAATACCATTATACAACTTATCTCATAAGGAATCATATCGATCGATTCTATAAAGTCAAAAGAAAATTTAGTGAATCAGTTGAGTAAAGGTTTATCTGGAGAACTAGTTGCGAGTTCATCAAAAGGAATGGGGTTAACGCCTACCTCGTAAGAGTTGTACGTAGCTGCAATGCCCACCTAGATGACTGGAAATCCTAAGAATATGGTTCAAAATAGACAACCTAACTACCAATGCAATACTCTGGAAACAAAATTTTCAATGCATTCCTAGGGTAGACATCAAATGATAAAACATGATTAGCAAAGCTTTTAATGAGCTCATATCTTAAGGGATTTGTGAAAATATGAAAGATACTCATTATTCCCACATATGAGAATAGGAACGAGCCCGTTCTAAGAGGATGACGAGGCTATACTCCTATAAGAATACTCATGAAAACAAGTTCGTATTCGGCTCGAGTTCGAATAAGACTTAATCAAACTCACTCAACAGTCCTAAACGCATGTGGCTCGAGTTCGTTTTTGTTCAATTTTTAAACAAACTTAACCCAAACAGACTTTATTCGGTTCGGCTCAGTACGTTTACTGTCCTACATATACCACATGTTGGTTATATGTCTTTTTTGGTCCGTGAGCTGTCTTGAGAAGTTCATGAAGAAAGTCTGCCTAGTACCTATGCTATGGAGCTTTAAACCAGAGTTCATAGTAAGCAGTAGGGAAAAGTATCGAATATATATGACACATAAATCTTTAGGGGAAAACCTTAATGATCGAGCGGGAGCCTATGCATCAATTTCATTTCCATTTTCTTATTTCCGCTTACCAATATTTATTTTCCGGAACAATCTAAATCTATGTATCGATAAGTATTTTCAGTTGACCAACTTGGATTCCAAACTATTGTAAGTTTGTAACAGGTATACGATGTTTCCCAATTCATGGAAGAACATCCTGGTGGAGATGATGTCTTGATAGCCTCAACTGGTAATATTTTTGCATCATGTTCATTTCATGCTAACTTATCCGATATCTCTTTTACAATAGCATAAGACTACTCTGTGTGGATAGTGAAGTAACCTAGAGAAATTTGTATCTTGTTTTGACTTCTGCAGGTAAAGATGCCACAGACGATTTCGAGAACACGGGTCACAGTGATTCTGCTAAAGAGATGATGAAAGATTACATTATTGGTGACATAGATGCATCGACTATTGTTCCACTCAAACGAACTATAACAAGCGAAGTGGTATTGCCTAGCCAAGGAAAGGACTCGGACCTCTTCATTAAGCTTTTACAATTTCTTGCGCCCCTCTTCATCTTGGGATTGGCACTTGCTGCTCTGCAATATACAAAATAGGAAAAGGCAGTTAATGAGTTAAAATAATATTAAAAAATATTTTCGAAGGTTGATTTTCATCACCCATCAGGTTGTACTGCTGATGTTTGTTTCTCTTCTGTTTAATAACGTGTGTTTATTTTATTTTACTTTTTTAAGAGCCAATCTGAGAAGTTCGAACAAGTTTTGATATCAGACCTCCAGTCCAGGGTTGAATGTATTTAGCAATTCTGATATTGAAAACACACAAAAACAAAGGTTAGTTCTATTGAACGTAAACTAAATACTGCTAAAAGATGGAAGGTTTTTTCTTTGTACCAAAAAAAAATAGAGGGTCGTTTTATATGTAAATGCATCAAGAAGTTTTCAATTAGAGTTTTGGCTAGCCTAGAGTTTTCTGTTTTTTTTATTTATTTATTTATTTTTCTTTTTTTTTGTATGCAAATGCCCTGCATAATTAGAACTCTCAAAAGTTGAGGGGATGTAACCCCCACTTGTCCTATGGTAGGTCCACATCTTATGCTAACTCAATTGCATTTTAGACGTAAATATATGTTTATACCATCCCAGCCCTGATTCTGCAGAACTCGAACTTGTCCCTGGTCACCACCTTCGTCAGCATGTTGGACGGATCAGTATGAATTTTCTTGAGCTGCATCAATTGCCTCTCTATCACTTCGCGTATCCAGTGATACCGAACATCAATGTGCTTCGTGCGGGAGTGGTACATGGAATTCTTGCTCAAGTCCAAAGCGCTTTGACTATCACAATTAACCACGTACACGTCTTGCTTCAAACCCAGCACTTGGAGAAATCGCTTCAACCATAACATCTCTTTACCAGCTTCCGCTGCAGCAATGTACTCAGTCTCTGTAGTTGATAGAGCAACACATTTTTGCAATCTGGACTGCCATGATACAGCTCCCCCTGCAAAAGTAAACAAGTATCCGGAAGTGCTCTTTCGACTATCGAGGTCGCCTGCCATATCGGCGTCTGTAAATCCTTCCAATACTGGTTTGGAACCACCAAAGCACAAGCACCAATTGGAAGGGAATAGCTGCATCGCTAGAGGGACACGATCTCTTACTCAACTTGAAGTGACTGGCAAGTGGAGTACTAGTAGGCATAGCACCTTTCATGTTCTCAATCACGCGTTCCACGTACTTCTCTTGCGACAACCAAAGCTTCCCTGCTTTCCTGTCACGAACAATTTTCATGCCCAATATCTGTTGAGCGGAACCTAAGTCCTTCATGTCGAAAGACTTTAATAACTCCTTCTTCAGCTTGCCAATCATCTCCGAATTCTTACCAATAACCAACATGTCATCGACATACAGCAATAACAGGATGAAGTTACCATCGGGGAATCTTCTTATGTAAACACACTGTTCTGCATGTGTTCTCTTGTACCCATGACTCATCATGAATGAGTCTAACTTCTTGTACCATTGTCTTGGCGCTTGCTTAAAGCCATATAGACTCTTCTTCAGTTTGCAAACCATGTTCTTCCTCCCTTTCACTTCAAATCCTTCAGGCTGCTCCATGTAGATCTCTTCCTCCAAATCACCATGGAGAAAGGCAGTCTTCACATCAAGTTGTGCAAGCTCGAGGTCCATGCTAGCTACTAGCCCTAAGGCTACCCGAATTGAGGTCATCTTAACAACTGGCGAAAAGATCTCATCAAATTCAATACCTTTCTTTTGGCCGAATCCTTTGACCACCAATCGAGCTTTGTACTTCACTAGCTTTCCATCATTATCCTTCTTGAGCTTGAACACCCACTTGTTCTTCTGTACTTTTCTTCCCTTCGGTAGCTTTACTAACTCATAAGTATCATTCTTCTGCAAGGAACTCATCTCTTCTTGCATAGCCTTCATCCAACTGGATTTATCTTTATGAGTTTGCGCCTCCCGGAAACTTTCTGGCTCCCCCTCATCAGTAACTAAAATATACTCAGACGATGGGTACCTGAAAGATGGTTGCGGATTCCTAGTTGACCTTCTCAACTGAGGTCCTTCGTTCTCTGGTGGAGGGGGCTGCTCCCCTTGCTCAACACCCTCTTCATCGGAATCTTCATCGGAATCGTCATCTTCCATATCTGGAATCTCTATCTCTGGAACATCTCCAGGAATCTCTTCTCCACCCGTAGCACTAGGGGAGGTATCTGGACTGAGGTCGGGAACAACAACTTCCTTCGACTTTGAAGACATCTCGATATCTTCAATAGTCTGGTTCTCATAGAAAACCACATCCCTGCTTCCTATCAGCTTCTTATTAACTGGATCCCATAACCTGTAGCCAAACTCCGCATCTCCATAGCCCACAAAAACACATGGATTGGCTTTGTCATCAAGCTTAAGTCGTTTCTCCTTGGGTATATGCGCGAACGCCTTGCAGCCAAACACCTTCAGATGAGAGTAGGAAACGTCTCTACCGTGCCATACCTTATCTGGAATCTCAAAACCCAAAGGAGCAGATGGAGACCTGTTAATCACATAACAGGAGGTACGAACTGGTTCACCCCATAATGACTTTGGCAGCTTTGCCATTCTGAGCATACATCGGACTCTCTCAACAAAAGTCCGGTTCATCCTCTCGGCAACGCCGTTGTTTTGTGGGGTACCTGGAACCGTCATCTCATGCCGAATACCGTGGAAATCACAATAGGCTTCGAACTCCTTTGAAGTATATTCACCACCATTGTCTGTACGTAGACGCTTCAAAGGATAGCCTGTCTCTCTTTCAACCATGGCATGGAAATTCTTGAAGTAATCAACTACTTCATCTTTAGTCTTCAGGAAATACACCCACACTTTGCGTGAAGCATCGTCAATAAAGGTCAAAAAGTATATGCGACCGCCAATAGACTCCACCTCTTTGGGACCACACACATCAGAGTGCACTAACTCCAGTATCTTCGACTTTCTTTTAGCAGAGGAACTAAACGTAATCCTATGATGTTTTCCAAACAAACAATAATCACAACGATCCAGTGGTGTACTTTTGGCAAAAGGAATTAGAGACTTCCTTGCCAGAATCTTCAATCCTTTCTCACTCATGTGAGCAAGCCTCTTCTGCCACAAGTTTGGTGATGATGCATCCTCAACTACATTCAGGCTATCACCAAGAACCTTCACATGAGTCTTGTACAGATTGTAGCAAGCTTTTCCTCTAGCCACGACCATTGATCCCTTGGTCAGCTTCCACTTACCACTACCAAAGTAGCTTTCATATCCTTGGCGATCTAGAGAAATACCAGAGAGTAGGTTCAGTCGCAAATCAGGAAGATGGCGTACATCCTTCAACACCATCTTGAACCCAACATTGGTTTGGATGCGAATATCTCCAATCCTTGCGATCTTCGAGGTACTCGTATTACCCATCTTCACAGTTCCAAAGTCTCCAGCTTTGTATGTAGTTAAGAATTCTCGTCTCGAAGTTGCATGGTATGAAGCGGCTGTATCAACAACCCACTCAGTTTCCTGATTCGCTGCAACGTGAAGGCATTCTTATTTTCCCACAGAGAGTACCACAACCTGTGAGATTGTGGCAGTTGAATCATCATCCTCACTCTTATCATTCTTCTGGTTCCTTCTATTTTCGCCTTGGTTCTGATCATTCTTTGGGAATCGGCACGATCTTGCCATGTGACCCTGCCTTCCACAGTTGTAGCACTTGACCTTGGATCTTGGCTGAGAACCTCCATTCATGAACTTGCTGCGACCTCTGTTCTTGTTCCTAGTTTGGCTTCTCCCTCAATCCTTGTTCTTGTCTTTATTCTCCGTGACAAGAGCATGCGCGTTGTCAGAGCCCATCTCCTTCCTCCTTGCCTCCTCGTTGAACATCGCATCCTTGACCATACTCATGGACAGCTTTCCATCAGGGGCAGAATTGCTCAATGACACGACCAACGTCTCCCACGAGGTTGGTAGGGAGCTAAGCAGCAACAAGGCTTGTGTCTCATCATCCCAATTGAGCTTGACGGTAGCCAATTGGTTTATGAGACTCTGAAACTCACTCAAGTGCTCAGCAACTTGTTGACCATCTCTGTACTTCAAGTTCACGAGTGATCTCATCAGCAACGCTTTGTTCCTGGAAGTTTTCCTCTCATACATGCCCTCCAACTTTATCCATAGCTGGTAGGCATCTGTCTCTTGAGCAATATGGTGGAACACCGAATTATCTATCCACTGGCGGATATGACCAATCGTTTTCATATTCATCTTGGTCCACTCATCATCTTTAACTTCGTCTGGCTTGACCCCTTTCGCAAGAATAGGGTCCATCAAATCCTTGCAATAAAGCAAGTCTTGCATCCTAGGCTTCCATATCAAATAGTTTCTAGCCGTCAAGTTGATCATGGAACCTGTTGACTCCCCCCATTGAACTGGGCTCTGATACAACTTTCGTTGGGTCACGGGGCTGAATTAAACGAACTAGAACGCGAAAAAAAATGCCAACACAAACAAGTGTGGAAAAGTAGAAGATGTAGGACAAGAGAATTTAACGTGGGAAAAACCCTCTAAGTGAGAGGGACAAAACGACCCACTAAACTTCCACTATAACAATTACAATGGGTAGACAATCTTCCACAACGAATGTGGGTAACCAAACTAGAAACTAATAAACGGGTAAAACTAAAAACTCGCCGCTAGGCGGAAACCGAGCAAACTAATTGCAAACAAAGTTCCCCGAAATTATCTCCTGAAATCTTCGTCGTCGTCGCGAACGATCACGTCGCGGTATTCCTTCTTCACCTTCTCGCATTCACGAATGCAAGGCAAACTTACGTCTTCTTGTGCCAAACAGACTACTTTGTGTTCGCCAAGAACACTCAATGGCACAAGAGACACAATGAGAGAATGCCAAGACCAAAGGCAGGCACATGCCTTAAAATAGTCATTAGTGGCGGTGAGAATTCATGAAGGAAACAATCCAATGGGAATTGACTTCCTTGGTGCCAACGCAATCACCACATATGCACTTTCACCGCCTTACCCATGAAGTTACACCATGTGGCTGTTGTACTAAAATTTGGGCCAATTATATGGGTTTGGATCCAACACGGTTTTGGTGAAGACAAGGTTGCTAGGTTCTCTATGGCGGCTAAAGGAACGGCTGTGAGGACACTAACGACAGCGAGGAGGCTAGGGTTCTACTCGTCTGATGCTTGTTCAAGTCGGGGATTGAGAAATTTATGAAGTGATAGAGAAAGAAGTTGGAGAGATCAAGGGAGGAACGAGGGAGACGACGTGAACCACGACGATGGAGTTTTGTTCTCTGTGTGTTCATTTTCATCTTCTTCCCTGCTTCTTTTTCTCTACTTCTTTTACATTTTGTTCTTTTTATTTTCTTTTAGCTTTTATTTTAGTTAGTTTCAAATATATTTTTTTGAAGTATTTTTGTTTGTTCTTCTTTTCTGGTAGTAAGATTTTTTTCCGTTCAGTATTTCTTTTTTATTAATCTAGTGTTTTTATTCATTTTTGAAAATATTTGAAATTGTTATTTTCTATGGACAAAAATACCCCTAACAGCGTTTATTTTTTGACAGACTTTTTGGCCCAGTTGTAGATTGTGAGCAATGAAAAACTGGAGGTGGCACTATGTGAGTTTTCAAAATGGTGGTGGTACATGAATCATTATCCTATATTGGAGGTGCCTAACAAGTAATTGACCCAATAAATATTTAAAATCAATTTATACTCGTTAAATCCAAAACATCAACACCAACTCCACTCTTTGAAGCACCACCGGATAGGAATGTTTAAGAGTTGTGTGGTAGTATACCAATAATAGATGGTTCTTCTAAGTTTCCACAAAAGTATCTACAGAAGATCATGAAAGATGAGGAAGATGAATACCCATAAATTTCTTGATTCTACTAGTACATTTCTCTGATAGGAGAAGACAAGTTTGAAAAACGATTTTTCGATACCATTTTGGACTGCAAATAACACGCAGAGGGGGAGGAAGAAGAAGATAGATCTGAGGCAATGAAACAACTACACCACCACTACAACCAATACTGCAGCAACAACAACCACCAAATCCACCAGTGACATAGTTTGACTCACCACAACTGAATAATGTTCAGATATTGAACAATATTCCATGTCAAGAACCCTAAACGAGAACCCATAAATTGCACAACATCCAAACTCCAAAATTGATTCAAATTAGACCCATAATCAACATTCAAATTTGTCCAAATCAAACCCAGATTTTGCAACTGGAACCTAGTCACTCCCAGAATAATAAGCAGAGAGAGGGGGCAGTGAAAGAGAGAGATTTGAGCTCTTACGGTTCAATCAGAGTCGAGTTTGGAGATCTTCCTCAAATCCCAAATTGAGGCTCTCACTTTCGGGCGAAAGGCGACATCCTTGGCGGTCTCTCCAATCCACCTCTTCATCATCTTCTTCTTCGTCGACTGTGGCTTCATACCTGAAGTGAACTCATATCTCCAGTCGCGGCTCTTCCCTTGGCGTTTGGTAGGGTCGTCTTCACCTTCTTCTGATCCACCAGTATCAGGGCTGCCTCTCCAACGCCCAGGTTGCTTCGTCGTCGTCCTCTTCAGATTCGTGGAGGACCTCTTCAAATCCGTCTAGGACCTCAACATATCCGGAAGCCTTGATACCGCCGCCGGATTCCTCGATGCCGTCGATGTCCTCGTCGTCCCGCCACCGCCAAGAGCTCGCCTTCGACCAACGTCGCCTTCGACCACCTTCGATGAACACCCATATGGTGTAGAGAGCAGATGGTGGGAGATTATGTGGTCGAGGAAAGAAGTGGTTGAACTTCGTCCTCTGGGTTCTTTTATTTTTGGTTGTGTATTGAGAGATTAATCAATCTTTAAATGAGAGAAATAGAGCGAATGTGTTTCACAGCAAGAGAGAAAGAGGGGGAAGAGAGATGGATTAGGGTTAGAAAATGAAAAAGAGAGAAGGGTTAGGGTGATATATAGGGGGTAATTTTATAACATTTGTGGGGTAAAATGGTCTTTTTCCATGTTGTTAGTCAACCGTTAGCCTCCATCCAAAAAAGGTGTAGATTGTCTTTTTTCAAAACCCAGGGTAACAGGGTGGAATTTATTCAAAAGTCAGAGGTGGTCAGTGTCTTTTACCCAAAACATAATGTTAATCTGCTTCCTCCATCCTTCCATCTCTCCCTTTGAAAATACTGGTAATGCTGATTTGGATGATGTTTTTGGTTTGTGTTGGAATAGATGCCCTAGAGGCAATCTAGTTTAGTTTGAATTTGTATATGGCTAGAAAATTCATTTATTATTTATTGGATATTTAATATAATGAAGTCCTTAGATTTACAATCGTGTTGTTTATCTTAAATATCCCTAGTCAAGTATAGTGATTAATGGGACAATCATCTATAGACTAGTATGGGGTTGGATTGATATGGAGATATCACGATCCAACACATAGGTGTGCATTACGGAATGTTGCACTGGATTGACCCATCACCGAGAAGGCTACATACATGTTATGTTGAGTCACAAGTGCTTCTCGGGTGCAATGGTATTGTCATCCTTAGACTTGAAGTCACTAGATATTCTAGTTGTGGATCATTGTGATCTTGGTAGCGTTAAACGCTACACCGTGACTGGGTAGTTATAAAGGCGTGTACTGGATACAATGAGAAGCAAGCTTAGAGATCGTAGTGGACGTAGAGAGGATTTGCCCCTCTCACATAACGGGAGCAAGTATCCTAGGCCACTCGAAGGATAGTGCTTATAGAATGTCTGGCCAGACTCAAATAAATCAATATGGGATATTGATGTTATTTGCACGAATAAGGCTATCCCATAGATCGAGAAACTATGGATTGGATATACGAGTGTGACTTGTATGTCTCGTGTCCAATCCGGATATTGAGGCAAAGGGATGAGACAATTACTTGTACAAGGTTGTCAAGATGACTATTCTATTAGTTGGCTAGAATGGATGTTTTGCTAGAAACCGCTCCATATTAGCAAATAGTTGCTACCAACTAGATAGAACCTATGGGGTCACACGCTATATAGAGTTGTACTAGATTTTGGAATTAATTAATTGGATTAATTAATTAGAAGGATCACTTTGCAAACCCTTGCAAACTTAGTAGGGACTAATTTGCAAGGAAGGGACTAAATTGAATTCTAGTAGGACTAGAATAAGTCCTTTAGGTAGTTAACAAGGAGTTGTTGGACTATATAAAGGACCCTCCTTCCTTCCTTCCTCATAACTTATGCTCATTAGTGATCATAACAAGAGTGGGAGAGAACAAAGGAGAGAGAGAGCAAGCAACAAGGGCCGAACCCGTCCCTTGCCGCCGCCCCCTCACCCCGTCGGCCAAAAGAGGGCCGAGCCCCTCTTTTTGTCTCGTTTTGCGTGATTCCTTCACCCTCCTCTTATTCCGGGCTAGCACCAAGGAGTTTGGGAGATCTAGGAGCAACTCTAGGCGTGGATCAACTATAGAGAACGTGACACTATTCGCGTTTGAAGTCATCAAGGAGAACCCAAAGGTGTGTTTATGATTTCTTACCTTTACTATCGTTATGCATCTAGACTTGTGATCCTTGGAGGGTTTTGCATGGTTATTTGTTTGATTATGCTTCCGTTTGCGCGATCCATGAATCAAAACCCTACAGTGGTATCAGAGCCACAGGTCATAGAGCATAAACGTAGTTTATGTGTTACATTCTTGTTGTTTTACACCTTAATTTGTTGTTTATCGCGTAAAACAAGACAAATCAAGCATGGGATGCAATTTGTCAATAATTAGATCATAACAAGACCCAACTTTGCATTGGATGCATGAATTGGTGAGTTTGAGAAATTTTAGGATCATAGATCTAGGGTTTGGGCATCCTTGGGGAAGAAGGAGTTCTCCCAAAACAAGGAAACAACCAAACTTGGGCTCCAAGCAAGGGAGTTGTTTTGGAAACAACTCCCAAGAGGAGGTTCGGCCCCCTAGGGGACCGCCCCCTTGCTTGCCGCCCAAGCTTGGCCGCCCTAAGGGGCCGGGCGGCCCTAACCCGCGGGCCTAGCTTGCGGGTTTTGGGCCGGGCCGGCCCTAGGGCCTTGTGGTTCACTTTATTGGGCCCGGGCAATTGGATTGTTGGGCCCATTGACCGTTTTAACCCTAGAAATCCTAAAATCAATTAAAATTGACCAAGCGCGTTAAAATTGGATTTTAACTGTTTATGTGCAAATCGCATGGTGATTGGATATGGCCTTAGGATGTGGTTTGATGTGGATGTCTAATTTTGTGGTTTGGTTTTACGGCCTGCGAGCTGATCAATTAATTGTAATAATTAATTAGGGTTTTATGGCCTGCGTGCCATTTTTTTTTCCTCAACTTGTGAGATTTATTTTATTTAGTATAGAAATTAGTTAGTGCTAGATAAAGTAGATTGTTAGCCAAGATTGGAGAAAAAGAAGCCCAAAGCCAAAGGAGCCACAAAAGATGGAGCATGGAGCATGGAGCGTACCACATGACTATGAAGGATGGACCAAAAGGATCAAGACGCATGGAGATGTGTTTGCTTAGGGTTCATAGATAATTCCATTGGCTTGGAATTATCTTAGTCTAGAAAAGGCCATATCCACATCACGTTTAATTTCTGTTTTGTGGTTGTTTATTTATTGTCTTATTATTTGTGTGGTTGGTGTATGGATGATGCATGCAATTAGGATAATAAGATAATTAGACAACCCGGATCTATTATTTGGAGTTGTGCCCAAACTCAAATAGATAGATTAGTTGATATTGATCAACAAAACAATTAAAATTGAATTGAAAATCCCTCAAATTTTAAATATTGTGTTCTTGTCTTCTCGTTATTTAAACACTCATTATCATCATTATTTATCAAGTTCGTGCGTGCCAAAGCATGGCGACTTGGTTCATAATGATGGAATGCGATGGCACGTAACAATGTGCAATTGTTTAGATAAGAGGTTGAACACAACTAGGCTATTAATTTGATTAAGAAACCTAGAGGAAATCAATTGAGATTATCCATATGGATGGATAAATAAGGAGTTATTTGCCCGGTTGAACCAAGAGTTGCATATGGGATGCAATTGGAATTGTTCCTACCTAAAAGTAGTCGAATTATGGGTGACTTGCCAAAGCAAGCTCATAAGGAGATGAAAAGATGGATCTTGGCCCACTAGAAAATATAAGGATATTTTCCGCATTAATATCTTGAGGGTTATTAATCAGTAGAAAAATAGTGGGAGCTATATTTAATAAACTAGACATTATTAAATATAGTCAAAAATTCACAAATACTAAAACTTGCGTATTTTCCTTTTGTAGAATTCCAAATGGCAAACAACTCATCGAGTTCACAACATTCCCTACGATCTGTCCTTGAGAAGGACAAGCTCTCTGGAACCAACTTTCTTGATTGGTACAGAAACTTGAGAATTGTTCTCAAGCAAGAGAAGAAACTGTACGCAATAGAGGAGCATGTTCCAGAAGGTCCAGAGAACCAGACACCTGTTTCCTTAAAGGCGTATCAAAAGCGCATTGATGACGCTAATGATGCGGCCTGCCTAATGCTTTGCACCATGACCTCTGAGCTTCAGAAGCAACATGAGAACATGAATGCTGTCGATATGATCGAACATCTAAAGCAGCTCTTTCAGGAGCAGGCGAGGGTAGAGAGGTATGAGGTCTCAAAGGCACTGTTCAAATGTCATCTGGCAGAAGGGAACCCGGTGGGACCCCATGTACTCCGAATGATCGGGTACTTGGAGAATCTCGCCCGACTTGGGTTCCCGGTCGGCCAAGAGTTGGCAACCGATCTCGTGTTGCAATCGTTGCCCGAGAGTTATGGACAGTTCATTATGAACTATAACATGAACGAGATCGTTAAACCACTGCCAGATTTACTCAACATGTTGAGGACGGCTGAACAGAGCATCAACAAGGGTAAGGGCAAGGCCATTATGATGGTGCATAAAGGAAAGGGCAAAAGGTTTGCCTCTTCCTCCAAGGGCAAAAGCAAGTCAGTTGCCAAGTCCAAGGAACAATCCCTTAAGCCTGTTGGTGGCATTGCCAAGGTCGTGACTGAGGGTGAGTGTCACTACTGCAGTCAACCTGGACACTGGCAAGAGAAACTGCCCAAAATATCTGGAGGACAAGAGGCTTGGAATAGTGATTCCACCACCACCAGGTATTTTTGTTGTAGATGTCAATTTAACTGTCTCTACATCATGGGTATTAGATACTGGATGTGGATCTCATATTTGTCGAAATATGTAGGATCTAAAAAGAAGTAAAAGATTGGCTAAAGGGGAGGTAGATCTGCGCGTTGGGAATGGAGCAAAGGTTGCTGCATTGGCCATAGGCGTGTGCGAGCTATCTCTCCCTTCAGGATTAGTTTTAGAATTAAATAATTGCTATTTTGTGCCTGCTATGAGCAGAAACATTATTTCTATTTCTTGTTTGGACAAGGAAGGTTTTATTATTTCAATAAAGAACAATTGTTGTTCCTTTTATTTGAATAATATTCACTATTTTAGTGCGCAATTATTTAATGGACTTTATGTCCTTGATCTAAGCAATCCTGTCTACAACATTAATACCAAGCGGATTAAAATAAATGATTTAAATCCTGCTTATTTATGGCATTGTCGTTTAGGCCACATAAATGAGAAACGTGTATCTAGACTCCATAAGGATGGATTACTAGACTCATTTGATTTTGAATCATATGAGACATGTGAGGCTTGTTTATTGGGAAAAATGACAAAGTCCCCTTTCAATAAGAAAGGTGAGAGGACTAGTGAGCAATTGGCACTCATACATACCGATGTGTGTGGGCCATTTGCCACGCCTGCCAAGGGTGGTTATGTCTACTTCATTACATTTACTGATGATTACAGTAGATATGGATTTGTGTACCTTATGAGGGCAAAATCCGAATCCTTTGAAGTGTTCAAAGAATTCAAGAATGAAGTAGAGAAGCAACTTGGCAAAAGTATCAAGTCTCTACGATCGGATCGTGGAGGAGAATACTTGAGCCAAGAGTTTGACGACTATCTTAGAGAGTGTGGGATCGTGTCCCAACTCACTCCACCCGGAACGCCACAATGGAATGGCGTGTCCGAGAGGAGGAATCGAACCCTATTGGATATGGTTCGGTCTATGATGTGTCAAACCGATCTTCCATTATCATTTTGGGGCTACGCTCTATTAAGTGCAGCTTTCACCATTAACCGTGTTCCATCTAAATCAGTCATGAAAACACCATATGAGATGTGGAGTGGGAGGCGTCCCACACTGTCGTTCATGAGGATTTGGGGCTGCGATGTCTACGTAAAATGTTTACAATCAGACAAGCTAGGGCCTAAATCGGATAAGTGTAAATTTGTGGGGTACCCTAAGGAAACTAAGGGATACTACTTCTACAATCCAACCGAGAACAAAGTGTTTGTTGCTCGGACCGGCGTGTTTCTAGAAAGAGAGTTTGTCTCTAAAGAAGCAAGTGGGAGGAATGTAGAACTTGAAGAGGTTCAAGAACCACAAATCACTGAACCGATTATGGAACATGAACATGAATCACAAGCAGTTGTGGAGCCACCTGTTCAGGTAACACAAGAGCTTCGTAGATCTAGTAGAGTGCGCCAGGAACCCGAGAGGTACGGACTTCTCGTAACTGATTCCGGTGACACGATGCTCATAGATGATGAGCCTACTACCTATGAGGAGGCCATGAGTGGCCCAGACTCGGAGAAGTGGCTCGAAGCCATGAGATCCGAGATGGAACCCATGTATACCAACAAAGTATGGACTTTGGTGGAACCACCCGATGGGGCGCGGCCCATAGGGTGCAAGTGGGTCTTCAAGAAGAAGATCGACATGGATGGTAATGTGATTACCTATAAGGGCCGATTGGTGGCAAAAGGATTCAGACAGATTCATGGTATTGACTATGATGAAACCTTTTCACCAGTCGCTATGACCAAATCCATCCGAATCCTACTTGCAATTGCAGCATACTACGACTATGAGATTTGGCAGATGGATGTCAAAACAGCATTCCTTTATGGGAATCTCCTCGAGGACGTGTATATGATACAGCCGGAGGGTTTTGAGGATCCAAAGCAAGCCAACAAAGTCTGTAAGCTGCAACAATCCATTTATGGATTGAAGCAAGCTTCTAGGAGTTGGAATCGACGTTTTGATGAAGTGGTCAAAGAGTTTGGCTTCATCAGAAACGAAGATTAGTCTTGTGTCTACAAGAAGGTTAGTGGGAGCTCTGTAGCTTTTCTGGTCTTGTATGTGGATGCCATACTACTCATTGAAAACGACATTCCCATGCTGCAATCTGTGAAAGATTGGCTAGGAAAGTGTTTCTCAATGAAGGACTTAGGGGAAGCAGCCTATATACTCGGTATAAAGATCTATAGAGATAGATCTAAGAGGTTGCTAGGCCTAAGTCAAAGTACATATATTGACAAGGTGTTGAAGCGGTTCAACATGCAAGATTCCAAGAAGGGATTCTTGCCCATGTCACATGGAATCACTCTTTCGAAGAGTGGTTGTCCTTCCAATGAGATTGAGAAGGAACGCATGAGTAGGATTCCCTATGCCTCGGCCATAGGATCTATCATGTACGCCATGTTATGTACTAGACCAGATGTTTCATATGCCTTGAGTATGACAAGCAGATACCAATCCAATCCGGGTGAGAGTCACTGGATTGCTGTCAAGAACATCCTAAAGTACTTGAGAAGAACTAAGGATCCTTTCTTGATGTTTGGCGGTGAGGAAGAGTTGCGTGTAAGGAGTTACACTGATGCAAGCTTCCAAACTCACAGAGATGACTTTAGATCACAGTCGGGATATGTGTTTTGCCTGAATGAAGCAGCGGTGAGCTGGAAGAGTTCCAAGCAAGAGACGGTAGCTGATTCTACAACAGAGGCTGAGTACATTGCTGCAAATGGCACAGCAAAGGAGGCTGTTTGGATCAGAAAGTTTGTTTCTGAACTTGGTGTGGTCCCTAGCATTGCGGATCCAGTGGAGTTGTTCTGTGACAACACTGGGGCGATCGCGCAATTAAAGGAACCCAGATCGCACCAGAAGTCCAAGCACGTGCTCAGGAAGTTTCATCTGATTCAAGATATTATCGATAGAGGAGACGTTCGGATATGCAAGATTCCTACAGATGATAATCTGTCAGACCCGCTTACGAAGCCTCTCACGCAGTGGAAGCATGAAGGGCACACTAGGAGTATGGGCATACAAGATGCGCCAGATTGGCTCTAGTGCAAGTGGGAGACTGTTGGAATAGATGCCCTAGAGGCAATCTAGTTTAGTATGAATTTGTATATGGCTAGAAAATTCATTTATTATTTATTGGATATTTAATATAATGAAGTCCTTAGATTTACAATCGTGTTGTTTATCTTAAATATCCCTAGTCAAGTATAGTGATTAATGGGACAATCATCTATAGACTAGTATGGGGTTGGATTGATATGGAGATATCACGATCCAACACATAGGTGTGCATTACGGAATGTTGCACTGGATTGACCCATCACCGAGAAGGCTACATACATGTTATGTTGAGTCACAAGTGCTTCTCGGGTGCAATGGTATTGTCATCCTTAGACTTGAAGTCACTAGATATTCTAGTTGTGGATCATTGTGATCTTGGTAGCGTTAAACGCTACACCGTGACTGGGTAGTTATAAAGGCGTGTACTGGATACAATGAGAAGCAAGCTTAGAGATCGTAGTGGACGTAGAGAGGATTTGCCCCTCCCACATAACGGGAGCAAGTATCCTAGGCCACTCGAAGGATAGTGCTTATAGAATGTCTGGCCAGACTCAAATAAATCAATATGGGATATTGATGTTATTTTCACGAATAAGGCTATCCCATAGATCGAGAAACTATGGATTGGATATACGAGTGTGACTTGTATGTCTCGTGTCCAATCCGGATATTGAGGCAAAGGGATGAGACAATTACTTGTACAAGGTTGTCAAGATGACTATTCTATTAGTTGGCTAGAATGGATGTTTTGCTAGAAACCGCTCCATATTAGCAAATAGTTGCTACCAACTAGATAGAACCTATGGGGTCACACGCTATATAGAGTTGTACTAGATTTGGGAATTAATTAATTGGATTAATTAATTAGAAGGATCACTTTGCAAACCCTTGCAAACTTAGTAGGGACTAATTTGCAAGGAAGGGACTAAATTGAATTCTAGTAGGACTAGAATAAGTCCTTTAGGTAGTTAACAAGGAGTTGTTGGACTATATAAAGGACCCTCCTTCCTTCCTTCCTCATAACTTATGCTCATTAGTGATCATAACAAGAGTGGGAGAGAACAAAGGAGAGAGAGAGCAAGCAACAAGGGCCGAACCCGTCCCTTGCCGCCGCCCCCTCACCCCGTCGGCCAAAAGAGGGCCGAGCCCCTCTTTTTGTCTCGTTTTGCGTGATTCCTTCACCCTCCTCTTATTCCGGGCTAGCACCAAGGAGTTTGGGAGATCTAGGAGCAACTCTAGGCGTGGATCAACTTTAGAGAACGTGACACTATTCGCGTTTGAAGTCATCAAGGAGAACCCAAAGGTGTGTTTATGATTTCTTACCTTTACTATCGTTATGCATCTAGACTTGTGATCCTTGGAGGGTTTTGCATGGTTATTTGTTTGATTATGCTTCCGTTTGCGCGATCCATGAATCAAAACCCTACAGTTTGGGTAACTTCTCTGATGCTAAAAGCTATGAGTCTGCAGGTGAAAATTAGTTTAAATGTTCAAGTGGTAATTATTTTGCATGTACAGTTCCTGAAGACAAAAGATGATGAATCCATAAGTGTGTTGATATGATTCTGCATTGTCCTTGTCCCAAGTGTGCTAAACAATAAAAATCCCCCGGGAATTGATAGTGTCACCATGGATTTTGTTATCGTTTGAAGTGAGGATGTGTATGAGGGATTTGGTGGCTTCATTAGTGAGGAGGAATCCTTGATCTTGAAAAAGTTGGATTGAATTGTTTATGAAAGGGGGAATACGGAGTAGTTCGCCTTTGTTCCTGTAAGCAGAAGAACAAAACAAACGACAACTAGATAACCCGTCTAGGGCCTGAGAGTGAGAATATGTTTGGGGCAAGAGCAAGGAAACGTATGTTAACTAGATACGAGACAGTGATTGCTTGAGCATGAACGGGACAAACCCCTCTATATATAAAGACCATCAGACGGACATGGTTGAACATACACGCTTGTGATGGAGCCACTCGTTACCACAATGTCCGCCCAATTGAGCGGCTTGCGGTCCATATATGTAGGAGTCGTGGTCCGTAATTCCAGGGATGTGAACGATCCAATCGCATATCACTGGATAAAATACGAGGGTCGCATGAGAGACTAGAACCTCGCATGTGACAGTCCTTGCTCTAGCCTCCAAAACACCCGCACCCCCAGAGTCCCGTTTAACATAAGGCGCATATGCGAAGGAACCTGTCTCACAATCATTTGCATACGCGTAGGCAAAGGGCGTGTTATGGTTCTTGATGGAGCACGAAGTATGCACACGCGTCTCTTGTCCGAGGCGCCACGTGGCTTATCGATGGTATCACGATTAAAAGGTTTCTACATTAGCCCCCTTTTTGCACTTGGAGATCGAGGCATGATCTTCGAGGGAAAAAACCCTAGCCCCCAAGGGGCGGCTTGATTTGCGAGATCTCGGACGGTATTTTGACCAGTGTTAAACATCTAAGATACAGCCTACGGATAAGCCTTATCCTTCATAAAACATTATCAGTTTCAAACTTAAACACATCCACTGATGTATCCGGAGAGCTGTTAGTGACATGGTTCTCTTTGCGTCGTCGTTCTGTCAGGGCGGTTTTCAAAGCATCGCGCCTTAATGTTCTTGAAACGTGTCCCTTCCGATTTATTTCCTCAATCTGTTATGTTTCTATCGATAACCGAGACACCTTTACACTGTAATTAATGTACCCATATTTATTTCCGGCATTATATCCTAGAAGGCCGGTCGTTCATGCTTCTGCTCCAATTACCTTGACCGTTCGTTTCAATCGTGATTGTTGAGAGTCGCCATGCCTAAACAGTTTGGCTATAAAAGGGGCAGTTGTAACCACATTTGCTCATTCCATAGAGTGCTTCCTCTTTTTCTTTCTCCCTTCTTCCTCCTTTGAAGATGGCCACTTGGTGTAGAGGCGGCATTCTAATGTTTCTTATTTCTTTGGTAGATTCAAGAGGCAAAACCACTGTGGTTTTGTTTCTGGAATCCTCTTACGATGTAGTCGGCCCAAGGCTGATTTCCCCGTTTAAAGACTTCACTATCCTCGTCCAACAAGGAGATTGTGACAGAGATATTGGAGCTATTTGAAAATTCATCGTTTCACCTATTGAATTTACCAATGCAAGTTGCTTTCTTGGAGTTCTGGCTGTTGGGTTTTGGGAAATCAAACGCAGCAGAAATAACAAAATCTTTTGACTAAATCTCACCAAGGACCCATGTGAATGAGCATAATCTGATGAATAGAGGTTTACCTCAGTCAAACAGAATGGTGATGATCACTAGCGCAGATCAAAGGAACGACGCCTCTACGGTATCCACACGAACATATCTGAATTGGACTTCTTCTCCAATGGTGCTAGCCTGAGTAGGAAGAAGAAGGATCTTGTCTCACAATATTAACGAATATGGACTTACACGCTGATCGGATCCAATTCGGGTTGTGGCAGCAAGAGAAGGGCGACCATCCCATGGTCGTGGGCTTCAAGAGGGGGCGGCACAAATGTTGGCCAAACCCTAGGAGATAAAACTCATTTTGTCTCTCTTCCTCTTTTCTCTCTAGTGTATGTGTGGGTTTATGAATGTATCAAGACTGAATTTTCATAGCATATGAACCATACTTATAGGCTAGAGAATTCATCTTTGCCCTTTAATCCTAACAGTTAGGATTAGTTTGCATTCTAGTCCACAATTGCTATTTAGTCCAGCTAATGAGCAATTCATTCTAGTTTGATCTATTCTTTTGTGTGACCCTGTAGGTTCCTAATTATTTTGGCAGTAATAATTACAAACATCGAGCAGCATCTAGAAGTACATCAATGCTAACAAAGTAATAGGAATGTCAGTGATCTGACTAGCCTCTGCGACCAACGTTACCGTGTTTTATAATCCCTTTGTCACTTCTATCCAGATTGAACACAAGATATGGAGTGTCACACTTGTATATACAATCTATAGTTTCTCAATCTGTGAGTAGACCATTGGCCATGCATTTCCGTATATCTCACTCATCGACTGGTGGATATTTACTCCTGTTATGTAGGATGGACCAATCATATCTACATCACTCACACCTCTCAGCATGTTTCATAGCATGTCCAATTATCGCTTTTATAATCATCTTGTTAAGGCGAGACATTTGACGACATCAAAACATGATAACTCATATCTAGAGAATGTAGTGACTTCAAGTCTAAGGATCACAACACTATTGTCACTATGAGAAGCACTTGTGACATTCACATAACTCCCATGTAGCCTTGTCATGGCGGGTCAATCTAGCACGCCATTACTCTTAATGCGTACCCATGTGTTAGACTTGATATCCCCATATCAATCTACCCACATACTAGTCTCGATTCAATACAGTTATCCTAATTAACTGTAGTACTCGACTAGGGATATTTTAAGAATACAACAAGTATATTCTAAGGACTTTCATTATGCTAACATATCTCCATATCGTTAACACAATAAATAGTAAGTCCATATAGATGTCACGATAGATAGATTGCCTCTAGGGCATGTTCCAACACAGGTTTAACTCTTCGTAGTGCAATAAGTAAGCAGGCTCCTTGCTCGCATCATTATTGAGCTCCTGAACATGGGGTTCGATTTGTGCGGCAACAGGAGCTCCCCACTTACCAACATGCCCAATCTGCGGAATCGAGGATAGCTATTTGAAGGAGGCAAGGCGGATGCGATCTCCAATGTGACTCGTCTCTGTCAAAGACAGAGGGGTCGAATGATATGGTTGGTGCATCCCATATTGACTGCCAGAGCCGACAAGCCTGAAGCGCTCTAGGACAGAAGAAAGCTACTTCGAGCGGTTCAAGGACCGTTTTTTCATGCAAACACAATGGGGTGAATAAATTTCGTCGACCACCGCCAATGTCGGTCCCTACGTAGACTTGAATAAAACCTTCAAACCTGGTTCCATTGGCCAAGAAGACCGGACTTCTTTACTCATGTGCACTGGCACAATAGTCATCTATTGCATTAAGTCTCTCATCCAGCACTCTGTCGCACATCCAACACTCTGTTTGCGCAACTTTGAGTCACCTTCCTGGTTATTTTGTCATCTAAAGAATGTAGCCTAGTATTATTGTTAATTATAACATGGGTACACAGTAGCAGTAATGGCGTATTGGATTGACCCACCATGAGAACACTAGATGGGTGTTATGTGAGTGTCACATGTGCTTCTCATTGTGACAATGGTGTTGTGATTCTATGAATTTGAGTCGCTACATTATCTAGATGTGGAGTACATGTTTTAATATCGTCCAACATCACTCTGTAACAGTGTGCCTTTAAAGTCGATAACTGGACATGCTATGAAACATGCTGAGAGGTGTGAGTGATGTAGATATGATTTATCCCTCCTACCTAAAATGAGTGAATATCCATGGCCACTCGATGATTCTGACTTAGGAAAATGCATGTTTGTGTGTCTGTCTAAGTCTTCTAAGAGAATTGAGAAACTATATATTGGATAAACAAGGGTGACATTCAATACCTTATGTCTAATATGGATATATGAACAAAGGGATTATACGATACGGTAACATTGGTCATAGAAATTCGTCAGATCACTGACATTCCTATTACTTAGTTAGACTTGATGTATTGCTAGATAGCCCTCAATGTTTGTAATTGTTACTGCCAACGTAATAGGAACCTATAGGGGCACACACAATAACGGATATTCATTATAAGAATGAAAAGCATCGTAACTAGAACTTAATACTCATTAGTTGGACTAAATAGTAGTTGTGGATTTCAGACTTTAATGTAAACTAATCCTAACAGTTCGGATTAGAGGGAAAGCCGAATTCTCTCATCCCTATATATAACCTTCAGCGTTGATAGGGTTAATTGATGCATCTGGGCAACATTTGTCTTAGATACAGAAACTAGGGTTTGAGATCAGTCGTCTAAGTCCACCCGTTTTGTGAGACAAAATTTATGTCTTCCTCCAGCAGGCTAGCACCAGTGAAGAGGAAGTTCGGTGAAGGTATGTTCGTGTGGATACCGTATAGGCGCCGCTTCTTTTCTGCGCTAGTGATCATCACCAGTCCGTAGGACTCAGTTTAACCTCTAATAATCAGATTATGATCATTAACATGGGTCCTTGGTGGGTTTTTGGAAAAAATTTATGTTATATCCGCTGCGTTTGATTGCCCAAAACCCTACTGGGAGATAGAATTTTGATCCCTTAGGAGGGAATTTTACATGCCATATTAGGAGACACGCTTTTATCAGTTGATATCTTGGAAGATAGGCCTTTGACAATTGCTATCAGTAGGTGATAGGCTTTTTTGAAGTTGCTATCAGCAAGTGTTATCAGCTGGTGATATGCTTAGATCGCAGCTGTTATCCTGGGGGATAGGATTATGAAATTTGCTATCAACATGTGATAGGCTTATAACGTGGATGATATCTCAGGGGATAGTGCAATTTCTATCAACATGTGATAGGCTTGTGGCTCAGTTCCTATCTTAGGAGATATGCTTACACTTTCTACTAAATGTTTTTGAGAAAGTGGATGTGAGAGTTGATTATCAATCCCTAATATGGTAGGGTGATTTTATTGGTGAAATTCTCCATATGGTAGGAATTATAATTGATAAGTACATGACGAAAGCGAGAAACCGTTAAGTCTAAGGTTAGTATTTCTTGAGCCACGACATGTTAATGGGATTTGGCTCGAGTACTTGGCCTCCACATCTCTTTATTTTGCAATATCCGATTTCAAAGGCTTCTTTCACTTCAAAAGTCCCTTCCCAATTTGCAGCGAATTTTGAGTGTTCAGCATCACAGAGGTTGTGGTCTGAAGCTCTCAAGACCAAGTGTCCTGCGAAAAACTTCTAGGTTGAACTGTTTTGCTGCAGGCTCTAGCAATCCTTCGTTGATATAGTACATTCCCTTTCTTAGCCTTTTCTCGTCTTACTTCTAGGTTGATCGTGGCTTATCTGGTCGTTGATTTGTGTGTTCAACGACAGTTGTGTGGAAGAAACCTTTATTTTGGTCGTGATGACCAATTTTTCACCGTATCATCATGAAAATGACGACGCACTCCTAAGTCCGTGGGGACTTTTCATACGTCCATAGAGCAATAATTATGTAATTAACCCACATTTTGTGATCGTCAGCAACCAACTTGCTGAGAATCCTGATAAGAGTCTTATTAGATGCTTATGCTTGCCCATTCCCCTTTGGGTAGTAGGGAGTGGAAGTCAAGTGCATGATATTGACTTGATTGAGCTTCCTCGGGACTTGGCTGTTCATAGAGGTCGTTCCATTATCTTAAAGGATAGCATTTGGGATACCAAACATGCAAATGATATTACTGAGGATGAAATTAATCACCGTACTCCCATTAGGATTATGTAGAGGGATCACTTCTAGTCATTTAGTAAAAAGCTCCGTTACTGCGAGAATATACTTCTTGCCCTGCGATTTCGGTCCTTATGGGGCCAATGAAGCCCAAGGCTCATGTGTGGAATGGCCACGGGGTACCCAATGCCTTCAAGTTAACGGATGGTACGTGTATAAAAGTTCCATAGAATTGACACTTATGGCATCTCTTAACTTTCATCTTGCAATCTGCTTCCATGGTGGGCCAGAAGTAGCCAAGGTTTAAGAGTTGGTTGCATAAATTCAAACCTCCTTGGTGTTCTACCGAGTGCATTGTTTCCATTGCTTTGTGGGTCTCCTGTCCTTCAAGACATCTCAGTATGCCTTCCCAAAGCTTTTCCTCCATAACATGTCGTTTCTCATCTCATATATGGAGCTCTTCCTCTTGATGACTTTTGCTCTCTTCTTCTCGTCTGGTAGAAACTTATCTCGTAAATAAAGGATGAACGGCTCCCTCCAGTCGTGACTTTCGTCAATGGTGAAGATTCCAAGTATATCTTTAAAGAGAGTGCATGTGTCGCACTGCTCTTGAAGGATTGTCGTGTAGGAGAAAATTTGAGGCTAGAAGATCCCTTAGCGTTGCACCTTCCGGTAAAGAGATACTTCATTTTGTTTGTAATTATCTTGCAGCTTATCGTGGTACTCTTTTCCTTCTTGATTAGTTACACATCGCAGTAGGATTCCGCCAGCTCCTTTGGAGGACAAAATCCCCTCGTGGATGCTGAATCCCATGAGGCTAGGCGAATTCGAACCTTCACCGCCTTTCAGTAGTCGTTCCGCGATGGGCTTCCTCTTCTTCATCGAGTTTTTCTTCTCCACACACGTCCTATATAACGAAAGGACCAGTCTTCACTTCGACTTGAATTTGGACAGGGCACTTTTATTCTGCTACCCTGGACCCCAATGTTGCAAGCGTATCTCCGTGGTGGTTGGAGATTCTGGGTGCGTATTCGAAGTCAAGCGACTCGAAAGTACTTCACAACTTTTGTACCATTGTCTGGTAGCTTAAGAGATTGGTTTCCTTAAG
The DNA here is from genome assembly GCA_023055425.1 of Linanthus parryae. Lineage (NCBI taxonomy): Eukaryota > Viridiplantae > Streptophyta > Magnoliopsida > Ericales > Polemoniaceae > Linanthus > Linanthus parryae. Next base: position 4,926,962 of record JALGPY010000015.1, read on the forward strand.
CGCGAAACCTCCCCAGGATTTCTTGGACAATGTTTACGGGCAAGGTAGGATGGTTCACTAGTTTGATGTGCGTTGCCTTCAAAAGTTTCTCCACTTATTCTTTGATCTTGATTTCTAGCTCTGTTCAAAAGTTCCTTGTGTTTTGCTTTATTGGTTTGACCTTCTTATTGACGATGAGTCTGTGCATGGTGACTCTAGTGTCAAGCCCTGACATTTCTTCATAATCCCATGCGAAGACGTCATGGCATTCCTTTAAGAGGTTCAGCAAAGCCTTTCTGTGCGGCTGATGTGAGTAGTGGCCTTTTGATATCCTCAGCTGGGCACATGAACATTTCTTGCAGATCTTGGTTTTGTGGCTTGGGTTTCTCTTCGAAACATTCTGGGGAAGCTGGTAATTCTTATTCTGCGGCCATATCACATCCAGTCTTGGCCCCGATCTTATTTGCGATGAAGCCTTTGTTCCCGGGGTTGTCCTCATGAGCTGAGGACTACCCCACGCACCTTCAGATGCAGTAGCACTTCTTTCAATTCGTGTAGAAGTGAACCACATTGCCTTCCTCAGTGTACTCCACCAATCTCTTCAAGGATTAAATAATTTTATTTTGAGTGGGATGCACTGGATTCAGATTGGTTTTAGGCTTTCCTTGCAGCAACATAAGTCCTCCTGGGGATTGAAATTGTGTTGCATTGTATAGCATGAACTTAGAGGGAGATTTTCCTTCTAATATGATTCCTAATTTCTCATGTTTGGTTGTGCCTAATTAGATTATGAAAGACAAACCAATATGACACTCTAAACATTTCCTAATCTCACAGTTTGACTCATTTTTTGCAGGATTAATTAGCTACCTATCTTGCATGAGCACTGTCACATCCCCCTCTCGCCAACCCCGATTAGCGATTAATAAAACTTGCATTAACGGGAGGAGGGCGCGACATGCCGGTGAGGCCGGGACTCGTCGAGGGGCTAAACAAGTTAATTATAAAAAGTCGTGATAAAAGTTTCAAAAAAATAACTTTGCGGAAGCGTAAATAACAAATTCACTTGAGGTCGTCTTGGTAAACAATTTGAATTGTAAAGAAAAGAAAGTTGAAACTTGAAAATAAATATCATTTAGTCCTCTTGACTTATAACATAAACAGAGCATAAACTTCAGGAAATGTTCTAAGTATCATACAACGGCTCATACAAGGTCGTGTATACATAATTACATAAATTTTAGGAAATGTTGAAACTTGAAAATAAATATCATTTAGTCCTCTTGACTTATAACATAAACAGAGCATAAACTTCAGGAAATGTTCTAAGTATCATACAACGGCTCATACAAGGTCGTGTATACATAATTACATAAATTTTACATTCTAACAAAAAAGTTAAGAACATGTATTGTACAAATTTCTCTAAGTCGCCTAACATATTTGCAACATTTAAGAACATAAACATCATCCGTCCAACAAGCCAACACATATCAACTTAACGTCAAGCTACTTCTTGCATCTTACGTGTCCTTATAACCTGAAACGAAAGTTAATTTTAAAGGGGTGAGCTCAACTAGCTCAGTTAGTTACATCTACGCCCCCTTGTAGGTTTGAAAAATGGGCTAACTTTCCCATGGAGCGTCATGAACATAAGGCATAATCATACATACACATATACTTGTGGAACTTGGAAGATAATGACATTCATAAACACAACTTTTAACATAAATAGAGCATAACGTAAAGCATAACTTGAGTCGTGTAAAATCATATTGTTCCAAGTAGGAACCTTGCTTTGTCTCGCCTAGAGACCTTATCATACTTAGACGTGTTTTCTTAGTTTATTTTCTTATGGCCCGTGATAACCTTCGTGACTTAACATAACATAGGGACGTGTCCATCACGGCGACCCGTGAGCCGACGCGTGCCTACTTATATTGCCCCGGCAAAAGGGTCGTAGCCTGCCTATACCCGACCGGGGGTTTCACTCCGGTACCGTGACTTTCTGAAAACCGTGTTTTATCTTATGAAATGTTTATTTTGTTTATTAGCATCCATGGGGGCATAAATATTTCACTCTCGTTAAAAGCATACATACATACTAGGTGGGAGAACATGAACATACATAACTTCGTAAGAAACTTGAGGGTAGGTACAAACATTGGGAGGTAGGGTAACTCACCTTGCGAGCTTAAGCCATTCAATTTATTTCTTAGTCCAATTTCGAAAACTTTGAGCACATGAGCATCAACTCCAACGTCACATAGATGACAAGGAACACTACAATTAACACATATAATCACTTAGCTCCAATTCAATTCAAGCATAACGCATGCCTACATCGCTTAGATGCATATGGACTAACTTTTCGTATATTTATATTCGTTCTTTCATGCACATGAGATGTATAATGCAGCACATAAGCGAAATATGACATATATTGAACTAAAAAAGTAACTTAAACATGCTAGCTCTAATAAATTTGATGAACTTCTAAATTATGCTTATAAGCAAAGTGTAACTATTGCTAGTACAAAATTCATAGTTAATTCAAAATAATTATCCGAGACTCAAAATTTTACGTGACATAGACAAAGAGTTTACCCATAAAATACTGTAATATCAAAAATTATGAAGTTTTCGAAATATTTTTAAACATAATATTTCGGAACTGTTTGTGTACGAAAACAGAGGCTGGTAGCAGCCGTAGAAATAAATTCATAAAATATTCATATAAATTGAAACAATTATAAATTTTTTTCATTAGATAGCTGACATGTCTGGGAACAACATATACAAATTTCATAAGGATTAAAGTAGTTTAAGTACATGAAATTGATGATTTACCGGACTGGTACAGAGTTGAACAGAGTATCAAAACAGACCCGGTTTTTGGTGGATTAAAAATACAATTTAGGGAAATTGTTTTAAAATTTTTACTGTAGAAACACCACATACAAATACACAACTTGTAAATTTTTCATAATTTTCTGAAAAGCCTAAGTATTTTTCCCGATTTTGTGAAAATATGCTCAAAACATGAGTTTTGTGATTTTCCATACTTCAAAACTTGTTGCATGCAAGATATTTTCTACCAAGATCTGAAATTGAACTATTAAAATTTCTAAATAACATTCGTATCACTAGACAAAACATCTTCTTCTATGAATCTAGCAATAAACTTGTTTTTATCACATGCATGTGTGTTCTTGATGAAAGAGGTGAAAAAAATAACCAACAATATGAATTTATTTTACCTCAAAGATGGAAAGAATGATGTTGAAATTGTTCCTCCTAGCCTCCTAAGATGGACATCTTAGCATAACTTGGTGGAATTGAGAAGAAATAGAGGGTTGATCTACCAATTTGTGAGGATTTTGAGAGAATTTAGGACATGATAGCTACAATAGGGGGAAAGAGTTTCATAAGAGAAGAAGAGGAGAAGAGAGGGACGGATGAAGGAGGATAAAGTGGAGAAACTCTTGTTGTTGAATGAGAGAGACACGTGTGAGAGATGGGAGGACAAGTGGTTGTTCATCACATGGTTTGGGGGTTTGTTTTGGTGCATCACTTGTACCACTTAGACTATTTTATGTGGTTCTAATTTATTATCTAGTGTCTCTAATAATGCAAGTGTCATAGTTACTCGCATGAACACCACATCATCAAAGACACCTATAACATCTTATAACTTTCTACAACTAATATTTAATTGTCAAAAGTCTTATTGCATGAGGGTCCCTAACATTGTTGCTAAATCTAACATACATACAACTTAATATTTACAAGTTTAGTCTATGCAATGAAACACATAATATGAAACATTCATTTAGAACATAATATTTTAACTTAGGAAATAGATACACAACTTATATATGCGGATTATTACGTTTCACACCAATAATAATGGTAATCGCACGTCAAATACATTCGTACTTAATTACACGCATAATTCAAAATATCGTATAAAAGAGGAAATTTGAATGTTAATATAATACCCTCAAATCTATTTTAGTTACACAATAACGTATTATTCATATCTTTAAATGAACATTAGGTAATGGTCAAACACTTAATAAAATACTAACGTATAACAACGTATTAACGTGCTAATTTGACTTAGAAATGTGGGTTATTACATTCTCCTCACCTTATAAAGAGTTTGTCCTCGAACTCGCTTAACGCAATACTTGCGAGGAGATAACATGCATGATATCATAACTAACATAATAAATCACTTAATATCCATCGAAAAAGAATATTATTTGTGATATAGGGTCATCAACTGCATCAGGGCTTCCACGCTTATGAGAGGGAACAATACGTAGTGTCGTCACACTTTGTACCGCTCCGGCAGGCTCGTAGTTGTGTTAGAAGTCCATGTTTCCCTTTAACGCTTACGAGAGGGAACAATACGCAGTGTCGTCACACTTTGTACCACTCCAGCAGGCTCGTAATTGTGTCAGGAGTCCATTTTCCTGTGCATAATGGGGAACAACTTATAACATCGCAATGTTATAGCTGCTCTACCAACTTACATATACAACAACCTAACGCTTGATATTTATACTTCGGATCGGACATTAACATACTTAAATCTTTTGTTAACTAGATTAATCAACGTACATGTTACATGAAACAACTTGTTTATCAATAAATCCATGTCATGCATAACCATACTATGTTTTACATATTGAAACACACTTCGAAGATATCATGTTTGGCATATTAGAACATCTTATGGCAAACAAGTCAATTATTTTACCTTTATTGTGCACAATAAACTTAATACTTCACGTAAAACATTTTAAAGGGGCTCACATAGGAATATGCTTTAAAACATGCTATACTTTCTTAACACATGAGACCCACAATAATCATATTACAAAACTGAATAACATGGCACAATTAATGTCGAATGAAATATAACATGTATTACTCATATAAAGTTATATAAGAGAAGAATTTTACATGATTATGCATTCTTGCCATTCATACATAGATACATACAATTATTTATTACTTGCACATATGATATCTTTCACACATACGAAAAAAAATTGTCGAGTAACATACGGAACACATAAACTCATAAAAGATATAGTAGTATCACTTAGACATGGCCTGGTCAAATACGGAAAAGATTAAATCATCTACGGACACATAAAATCAGACCGCATACTTACTATCGTCATCTTGTTATGTAAATTTTATAAAGTAGAATTCTAGTATCACTTGGTACGTGACCACATAACATGAACCTGTATCTACACGTCCATATCTTACATGTCATACTATTAAAACATAAATCATAAAGTTTACAAGTCATGTATTATTCACATAATATGCTTAGACAAATACATAAAAAATCAAAACCATTTTACTATACTTGATTCATGAGCTCTTAACATAAAATTGATTCTATTTTATTCCTATGGGGCATACACAACACTTGACCATGGTCTCGTAAGTCAACTTGTCATTTTTCTTATCTCATGTATGACTAATGCAAGAAAGAAAAAGATAGAGAGATCGATCACACATATGCATAGCATTTACTCATAAACATATCATCGAATGTCAAATTAACTACAACATGATCATGCTTAGCAAATAACACGCAATTTACCAAAGTAAATATATAATTACATAATTGACTCATACACTAGGTCATTTTATCATAAAACTTAACGTATCACCTTAACTTTCACAAAAACTAGCATCACAAAGCCATAGCATGCAAGTACACAAATATAGCTACTCGTACATACTTATATACATGAAACACATGAAAGGGTTCCTACGGTACTAGTCGTAGGTATCTATAACCTAGAGCTCTGACACCACAAATGTCACATCCCCCTCCCGCCGACCCCGATTAGCAATTAATAAAACTTGCATTAACGGGAGAAGGGCGCGACATGCCGGTGAGGCAGTGACTCGTCGAGGGGCTAAATAAGTTATTTATAAAAAGTCGTGATAAAAGTTTCAAAAAAATAACTTTGCGGAAGCGTAAATAACAAATTCACTTGGGTTCGTCTTGATAAACAATTTGAATAGTAAAGAAAAGAAAGTTCAAACTTGAAAATAAATATCATTTAGTCCTCTCGACTCATAACATAAACATAGCATAAACTTCGGGAAATGTTCGAAGTATCATACAACGGCTCATACAAGGTCGTGTATACATAATTACATAAATTTTACATTCTAACAAAAAAGTTAAGAACATGTATTGTACGAATTTCTCTAAGTCGCCTAACATATTTGCAACATTTAAGCACATAAACATCATCCGTCCAACAAGCCAACACATATCAACTTAACGTCAAGCTACTTCTTGCATCTTACGTGTCCTTATAACCTGAAACGAAAGTTAATTTTAAAGGGGTGAGCTCAACTAGCTCAGTTAGTTACATCTACGCCCCCTTGTAGGTTTGAAAAATGGGCTAACTTTCCCATGGAGCGTCATGAACATAAGGCATAATCATACATACACATATACTTGTGGAACTTGGAAGATAATGACATTCATAAACACAACTTTTAACATAAAGAGAGCATAACGTAAAGCATAACTTGAGTTGTGTAAAATCATATTGTTCCAAGTAGGAACCTTGCTTTGTCTCGCCTAGAGACCTTATCATACTTAGACGTGTTTTCTTAGTTTATTTTCTTATGGCCCGTGATAACCTTCGTGACTTAACATAACATAGGGACGTGTCCATCGCGGCGACCCGTGAGCCGACGCGTGCCTGCTTATATTGCCCCGGCAAAAGGGTCGTAGCCTGCCTATACCTGACAGGGGGTTTCACTCCGGTACCGTGACCTTCTGAAAACCGTGTTTTATCTTATGAAATGTTTATTTTGTTTATTAGCATCCATGGGGGCATAAATATTTCACTCTCGTTAAAAGCATACATACATACTAGGTGGGAGAACATGAACATACATAACTTCGTAAGAAACTTGAGGGTAGGTACAAACATTGGGAGGTAGGGTAACTCATCTTGCGAGCTTAAGCCATTCAATTTATTTCTTAGTCCAATTTCGAAAACTTTGAGCACATGAGCATCAACTCCAACGTCACATAGATGACAAGGAACACTACAATTAACACATATAATCACTTAGCTCCAATTCAATTCAAGCATAACGCATGCCTACATCGCTTAGATGCATATGGACTAACTTTTCCTATATTAACATACTTCATGGACCTTATATTCGTTCTTTCATGAACATGAGATGTATAATGCAGCACATAAGCGAAATATGACATATATTGAACTAAAAAAGTAACTTAAACATGCTAGCTCTAATAAATTTGATAAACTTCTAAATTATGCTTATAAGCAAAGTGTAACTATTGCTAGTACAAAATTCATAGTTAATTCAAAATAATTATCCGAGACTCAAAATTTTACGTGACATAGATAAAGAGTTTACCCATAAAATACTGTAATATCAAAAATTATGAAGTTTTCGAAATATTTTTAAACACAATATTTCGAAACTGTTTGTGTACGAAAACAGAGGCTGGTAGCAGCCGTAGAAATAAATTCATAAAATATTCATATAAATTGAAAAAATTATAAATTTTTTTCATTAGATAGCTGACATGTCTGGGAACAACATATACAAATTTCATAAGGATTAAAGTTGTTTAAGTACATGAAATTGATGATTTACCGGACTGGTACAGAGTTGAACAGAGTATCAAAACAGACCCGGTTTTTGGTGGATTAAAAATACAATTTAGGGAAATTGTTTTGAAATTTTTACTGTAGAAACACCACATACAAATACACAACTTGTAAATTTTTCATAATTTTCTGAAAAGCCTAAGTATTTTTCCCGATTTTGTGAAAATATGCTCAAAACATGAGTTTTGTGATTTTCCATACTTCAAAACTTGTTGCATGCAAGATATTTTCTACCAAGATCTGAAATTGAACTATTAAAATTTCTAAATAACATTCGTATCACTAGACAAAACATCTTCTTCCATGAATCTAGCAATAAACTTGTTTTTATCACATGCATGTGTGTTCTTGATGAAAGAGGTGGAAAAAATAAACCAACAATATGAATTTATTTTACCTCAAAGATGGAAAGAATGATGTTGAAATTGTTCCTCCTAGCCTCCTAAGATGGACATCTTAGCATAACTTGGTGGAATTGAGAAGAAATAGAGGGTTGATCTACCAATTTGTGAGGATTTTGAGAGAATTTAGGACATGATAGCTACAATAGGGGGAAAGAGTTTCATAAGAGAAGAAGAGGAGAAGAGAGGGACGGATGAAGGAGGATAAAGTGGAGAAACTCTTGTTGTTGAATGAGAGAGACACGTGTGAGAGATGGGAGGACAAGTGGTTGTTCATCACATGGTTTGGGGGTTTGTTTTGGTGCATCACTTGTACCACTTAGACTATTTTATGTGGTTCTAATTTATTCTCTAGTGTCTCTAATAATGCAAGTGTCCTAGTTACTAGCATGAACACCACATCATCAAGTACTCCTATAACATCTTATAACTTTCTACAACTAATATTTAAGGGTAAAAGACACTGACCACCCCTGGGTTTAGGGAAAAACCCACAGACCACCCCTGGGTTTTGGATAAAGACACTGAGCACCATTTTTGGATGGAGGCTAACGATTTACTAACAGTGCGAGTTGAAAAGACTATTTTACCCCTGAGATGTAATGTAATTACACCATTTATATTAACCTTACTTCTCTATCCTTCATTTCTAACCCTAGGTTCTCTCTCTCTCCCTCCTATTTCTCTCTTCTCCTGCTGAGAAACAAGCCGCCGCCCTTAATCTCTGCTAACTTTAAGATCTGATATAGAGGAAGATCCGAAGAGGACGTCGCCCTTACTATGTCACAGAAGATCGGCACCCATCATTTCGTTTTTCTCTTCGACAGATCTGAAGAGGAAGACGCTGGTGGCAAACCTGCGCCACTAGGTTTCCGTTTATACCTTCGGTCCTGGTTGTTTGTGTTGATCAATCGAAGATCCTGTTTTTGAATTCAGCCCCTTGTGGGTTTGATGGGTTTTTCGTCGGAGGAGATTGTCCTCTCCCGGTTGAGAAGGTGGCGGCGCTGCGGTTGACCTCTCCCGTTTGAGAAGGTTGACCTCGACCTGGGCACTGCGGCTTTGCTGCAACTGGTTCTCTTCCTCTCCCTCTTCTTCTTTTGCTCTGCTTCTCCGCTGTTCTCCCTCTTCCTCTATTCTGATTCCATCTCTGTGGAAGTCTCGATCGAACATTTGGGTCGACGTGTGTTTGATTTTTGTTCTCGTCTTAATTGGGTTGAGATCTGTTTCAATTTTGGTGAGTAATACTTGTATTGTTGACCAGTGGTACCCAGATAAATAATTGAAATCAAAAACCCAGATAAATAATTGATTCAATTAAACGATTGGTGATGGAAGATAAGGTTGTGGATGTGGCTGCTGGTTTGGAGGTAGCATGATTAATTGGTGAATGGGGATTGAAGGAGGGATGTGGCTGCTGTGTAGGTCGTGGTTTTGGGTCTGAGTTTGTTGGTCTGTGGAAGAAGGTGTTGGTGGTGATCAACAGGTTGTAGGATGAAGGCATTGAGGTGGATTATGGTGTCTAAATCTCAGGTGGTTGATTGACAGGTTAATTGGGTTGTATGGTAGTGCAAGAGGTGGGTTGTAGATGATATTTTGGTAGGTTGTAGGTTGATGTGGTGTGGTGGAAGGTGCAGGTGGCTTGATTTGAAGAGGCAATGGTGGTTATTTGGGTTCAGTACTGTGCTCAGTTTGTAGGTTTAGGAGAATGAATTGGTGGTGATGGTCTGATGGTGGATTAATGGTGTATGGGTGGCTGTTAATGATGTAGCGGGTGGATAAAGCTATCTGGATTACTTAGAGTTTTGTTCTTGCTGCTGCTATGATATGGTGATATGATAAAGCTATCTTGATTGAACTTGGATTTGATATATGGGTGTATCAGAACTGCCTGGAGTGTTCTCTTCTTTAATTGTATTGAAGAAGAATGAATTAAATTTGGATTAAATATGGATTGTTGTGTCTGTGTGGTTGGTTTTTTGTTTTGATTTGATGCATAGGTGTTCTTCGAGTTCTTGGTGTTCTTCGAGTTCTTGAACCATGAACACCAAGAACATGAAGAACATCAACACAAAAAAACATGACACCAAATGTGAGAATCAATTATGTGGTTTGTTATTGGGGTTGATGTTTTGGATTCAAAGAGTGGACTTGGTGTTCATGTTTTTGGATTGAAAGAGCAAAAAATTGGTGTTGATAGTTTTTTGCTTTATTGAGATTTTTTTGTGTTCTTGGCTTGGTGTTCTTGATGTTCTTAGCTTAATGGTGTTTTTGGGTTGATGTTCTAGGAGTTCTTTATGATAAACATGGGAAAAAAACTAGAAAAACACAAGGGTAATATAGTCCGAAAATGTTTAATAACTACTTTTCTAACGGAACATAACAGAAGGGTGCTAAGTGTCCACGGAATATTCCGTTAATTGGGTGCTCAGTGTCTTTATCCAAAACTCAGGGGTGGTCTGTGGGTTTTTCCCTAAACCCAGGGGTGGTCAGTGTCTTTTACCCAATATTTAATTGTCTAAAGTCTTATTGCATGAAGGTCCCTAACATTATTTTTAACTACATTATTGTTGCTAAATCTAACATACATACAACTTAATATTTACAAGTTTAGTCTATGCAATGAAACACATAATATGAAACATTCATTTAGAATATAATATTTTCACTTAGGAAATAGATACACAACTTATATATGAGGATTATTACGTTTCACACCAAAATAATGGTAATCGCACGTCAAATACATTCATACTTAATTACACGCATAATTCAAAATATCGTATAAAAGATGAAACTTGAATGTTAATATAATACCCTCAAATCTATTTTAGTTACACAATAACGTATTATTCATATCTTTAAATGAACATTAGGTAATGGTCAAACACTTAATGAAATACTAACGTATAACAACGTATTAACGTGCTAATTTGACTTACAAATGTGGGTTATTACAAGCACTTTCCTAATATGTGTGTTTGCAGGAAAGGAAATACAGCTCTTAGAAGGATTATATACTTATGCAATCTTGTATGGACCTTCCTAACACCTTAATAAATAAGATCAAATCAGTATCTTTGGAGATACTGAGCAACTAGCCGTTGGGGAAGAGATATTAGAGAGTCAAGATATGCTGCTTGATTTCATGAAATTCTGTTTGAAGAAGATCCTATAAATCTGCATTTCAAATAAGCAGCAAACAAGAGAATTGCTGAGAGTCGTACACAAAATTTACTGAGACATTCAAACACTCTCAAGGATTGACAAGCAACACAGAAGGAGATTCAATTCACTCAATCCAATCATCAGAAAATCACTGCATATTCAACTGCTTCACTTGTTCTCAGTGTTCTTCTTTCTGTACTTAATTTGTATATTATTTTGATAATACTTCTCTGATGTTATTCTCGCGAGTTTTTCAACTGAACAACAGAGAATTCTTGTTGAATCAGTTAGCTAGAGCAGGTACTAGATAGGTTAGAGAGAACCACAAGCTGTAACAGAGTGAGGGACATCTCCGTGCTTGAGATCTAGGTCTTAGCTTTTGATTAATAAGAATTGAGTTGCAAATCCTGCAGGGATCATATCCCTGAGGTAGAGATGTAAGTCCTTCTGGATTGAACTATATAATTCATTGTGTCTCTAGCTCTTTACTTATTGTTCCATACTTATCTTGCTCAGAAGCTTCAAAACAGGTTTTCATTTCAAGGGCTTGAAACGCATTTCAAGGCCTTGAAAACTATCTGCAATCTTTCTACTTAACTGTTTGATTCCAAGGAATTGAAACTCATTTCAAGACCTTGAAATAATTCATATTTCCTACAAACTTATTCGAACTACTCTTTTGGAAAAAGTTTTCATACTCTATTCAACCCCCCCCCCCCTTCTAGAGTATTGATCCTGTTTTACTACCTACATTACTGTCTTTTAATTGGTATCAGAGCTTGTATCACTTCATAGATATAATAATCTTGTGATCATGAGTACTATAGGTGATGGTGGTTTCTCTCAGGGAAGAGCTGCTTACATACCTCCCTTATTCTTTGGAGACAACTTTGTGCACTGGAAAGCTTTGATGAAAATGTTCATCATTGATCAAGATATAGAATTGTGGAATATCATACATGATGGTCCTCACACATTCTACACAAAAAATGATGGGATATGAACTCCAAAAACTGAGGATTCACTCTCTACTTCTGAATTAGAACACTTTTCTAATAATTACAGAGCTATGAATCTCTTATATTGTGCTTCGAGTGCAGATGAATTCAACATGATTTCATGATGCAAAACTGCTAAGAAAATATGGGAAAAACTGGTGGTGACCTTTGAAGGAGCCAACCAAGTCAAGCATACATAGATCAACATATTCATTAGACAGTATGAACTGTTTAAAAGGAATGGAGATGAATCAATCAAAGATATGTTCAAGAGGCTTACAGATATTGTCAACAATCTAGATTCCTTAGGGAAGTTGTAACACCCCTTGATCCACAAGCTTTCCGTTCCGGACCAGAGAGCCTAGGAAGGTGCTACTAAAATTAAGCGGTGGAAATCAAGAACGACACATCTCATGCTTATATATTACAAACCCTTAATTGTCTTAACATAATATACTATTACACGAGATGAAGTAATACTAAGAGTTCGGCTTATTATAATACTAACAAATACTACCTGAGTGTCGAATCCTGCTACCCCATAATCCATCTCTTAAGACCTGTGGGGGAAAGAAACAAAGACCGCAGTTTTTCTAAAGTCAGCAATGAAATACCGAGTGAGTAACACCCAAGCACGTTAATCGGATAAAGGATATCTAACTCAAGTAACAAATGATAATGGTTGAACAATAAAAATTTCACAAGTATTTAACTTCAAATAGAGATACAACGGAAGTAAAAGATAGTGGAATAGCAAGACCTTCCCGAGTTCTTGTAAATTTTCCGGAAAATCTCGAATAATCATAATTAAATTCATGTCCAATATCCAAACCAATCTCAATATTTCCATATCCAAACCAATCTCAATATTTCCATTTCCATTAATATCCAATATCCAAATCATTTGATCCATTAGTTGATACGGGGAAGAACAATCCATCACAAGCATCCAAGACCTGAAGTGCCGGCACCCCTTAAGACTTCTAACGGCCAAAGAGGTGAGTACATGGAGCGACCGGCATGTTGCGAACGGTTTAAAATACACAGGCCAAGTGGACGAAGCCAACATCGACAATAATAATCACATGCCGAGTGGACGAAGTCAACACGACAATAATAATCACATGCCGAGTGGACGAAGCCAACACGACAAAAATAAAGTTTTCCCCGCACAACCCTTTCCAATTTACGTTATTACGCGTTATTATTTTCACGTGTCAATTCCAAAGAAAATATATCAAACATAAACAAATATCAAGTAAAGCATGTAAGTCATGAAACACATTTTGAGACAAATTATAAAATCATATTCCGACACGAAAGAAACTAGGCGCGCTAGATTTGACATGTTTACTCACCTCAATAATACGACAAATAGCACGTAAGATTTTACGGGTAGACGTAACCCTCGTCTATGAACTCGTTACCCACAAATTTATAATTTCAAATCAACTTCAATTCTAATTCCAACTAGCGCGTATAATGCAAGTAGGCGATGTGACTTGCTATGAACTCTAGTGTCGTCGTAAGAGAGTCTAACTCAATTTAATACAAATTTTAAATCTCTCTTGTTGTTATATTCGTCAAGAGTGTACTAGTTTACTAATTATATCCTCAAATTATAACTTTCTAACAGTATCACTCAATTTCATAATTAATAATCATGTATTTTTAAATAGTGAGAAAAGAACTTCTTAATTATAGACTTTTCCAATAGAAAATATTAGCTTTGACTTTAGAACTTTTGACAGAAAACCCCCCTACAGTATAGTCTCGCTGACACTTAGCTACCAGCAGTATTGATTTTGTCAGGAAACTCCCCTGCAGTTTCACTTTTACTGACATCGCGCACAATTTTACTAAAACTGTTGGTCGCTAAGTGTCGGTAAAAGTAAAACTGCAAGGAGGTTTTTGTTTGAAAAATTGTGCGGGAAGTCGGTAAAAGTGAAACTGCAGGGAGTTTTATCTGACAAAATCACTACTGCTCGTAGCTAAGTGTCAGCGAGACCATACTGTAGGGGGGTTTTCTGTCAAAAGTTCTAGACTTTATTATAAAGCAACACATTTTATTCTTGATATTCTACACAATTATATTTAACTTTGTAGGATGAATTATATGTAGCAAATAAACTGTTTAATTGACAAAATTAATTATTGGATATATATTTTTGAAGTATTAAAAGAACTAGACATTAAATGGTTTAGGCTATAAAATATCTAGTAAAACATAAGTGTTATTTAATTTCTATGTACATGTACGAGAGATAATTATTGAAATTAGAAAAAGATGAAACATTAATTAAAGAAACTATTCATAAATATTTCTCAAGTTACTTTCTAACTTATTTATTAAAAAATATATTTATTTAGAATGTCAATTTACAATCTTTTGATAATATGTAGTTAAGCGAAACCGTTACCGATTATTGGATAAATAGGCACAACATATTCTAACTTGTCTTGCTTTTAATAAAACGTTCCTTGTTAAAAAAAATTAACAGACATTCCGTATAATATTTCAACACCCGAATTACTTTTGCGTAACGAGATCAAAAATTAGTACTTTTATAAAATATTTTGAATCCAAATCTTCATTTTTATTTTTACGTAAAATTATCATTTGTGTAAACAACAAACAGCTCCCCCTAAGTTATATTAAAAGACAGCCAGTACCCCCACCTACTCACAAGACATGTTTGTTAAAAGACATTTTAACCCCTTTAAAGTTTCTGAAACAACACTTTTACCCTTACACCTAGTTTGTGGAAAAGACACATTCACCCCCTACATGAACTTCGAATTCGTTTAATCTAAACGTGGATTCAAGCAACAAAACATGATTTTGATTGACTAAAATAAAAAATTGGGTGATTTAGAGTGTACCCAAGCCAAAAATTGCTGGAAACGGTAAAGAAACGAGGCGGGTCAAGGTTGCCGATGGTGATTGCGGTGGAGTTCCACGCCGGTGACTTCGGCGTCCTTGGCTCCGCCGGTTGGTGATTCAAGACTTCTTGGACCTCCTGGATTTGATTGATACCAAAATCGAAGGGTGGGTCGCTCTGGTTAGCTCGGGCTTGAAACTCGTCGGCGTTAAATGGAGTTCGCCCGCCTTGGTGGTTGTTGCCGCTGCCTTCTGCTGCTGTTGCTGCTCTTGTTTGGTGACCGAGAGAAAGAGAGGGAGAGAAGAGAAGGGACGGCGGTGGTGGTGGTGGGTGTGATGGTGGCGGTGTTGCCCGTCCGGGAGGGAAGCGGCCTTGTGCCGCTGCCTCTGCTTTCTTCTTTGGCAGAGAGGGTGAGATAGAGGGGGAAGAGAGGAGACAGAACTGGTGTTGGTGGTGTCAGGTGTGAGGATGAGGAAGATGAAGAAGGTGGAGAAAATAAATAGAGGGAGGAAGGAGGGAGGAGATTACGTGAATGAGGGAGGAGGGGTGTTGGGGATGGCAAAGACATTGGGCTTGGATAAATTGTCAGGAGAGGTTGGGACAAAAACATTTCTTTTTGTTTTTATTTTATTAACTTGTTTCTAATTACTTATTAGGCTTTCTAATTTTTATAAAATGCAACTACGACCCCAACTATTAACTAATTAATATCATCTAAAATTACAACTACCTTCCCTCTAGCCCTATATTTTGAAAATAAACATTAAATTTAATGAAAAAGACGTCAATTATACTTAGAAAAAGACGGGATATTACATCCTTCCCCCCTTAAACAGAGCTTCGTCCTCGAAGCTTAAACCAACTAATTAACGAAAGACTACATATGATTTCCTATATATCGCAACAGGTAACATACATGAAATGATGATAACCTTATTATTTTATGGTTCGATACAAGTGGCGGGGGAGCGGTACACGGACTAAGGTCAAGAAAACTAATGGGTTAGATTCCTCTCCCCCTTAGAGGAGTGACGTCCCCGGAACTCAATATTAGTTGTCACGCTGGATGTCATACTAGTCGAACACAAGTCTTTCATACTCTTCTTTAGTTGTAGAATATGGACCTTATCCCTCTTGTTCTAGAGTGAATCCTCATATGAAATTATGTCTATCTTCCAAAATGGGTTGAGCCGGAAATTAATGTATCCTCCATGATCCTACGACTTTAAATGACTTTTAGAAGTCGCTTGCCTATTCTATCTGTTAGTTATAGTTAGTAACCTCCCCCTTACTGAAATCTAGGTCGTCACACCCTTATCATCTGGCTGAATTTTTAATATGTTCGAATACAAGGCAAGACATTGCCTCCACTGGCTCTTTCAGATAACACATTTTACAAGGGCTTCTAAAGAACATTTATATTCGTTGCTTCAAATAATACTTAGAGTAATCCCAGTAAAATTACATAAACCCTGAAAAATAACTGATAAGAGAATGAGCATCCGATGGCCCCCAAAGTAATTATTTAGTGACAAGAATTAAAATAGAGATTTTATGAAAAATATATATATTTAATAAGGAAGGAAACTTAAGCTATCCAAGCATAGCGTTGAGTTACATAACGACCAAACAACTCGTATAGGTTTATCAGTCTACATACTACTGAGAATCCTCGATCATATCAATATATAAAACTTGGCGGGTTAATCATGTGACATTTGGTCTAACTTCCAACGTCTATTTAAATTTTCTTCACAATTCTTAGTTAGAAGGTTCTCTCATCCTGACATTTGTTTGTCTGATATTTAGGTTTATCTTGCCTAGGTCATGAGTCTGCTCGTCGTGTCGATGTTGTCAGAGAGATAATTTCTTTTAGATCGTAATTATAGTCCCCCCTACAAGTCACCTTATGGTAAGCTGGTTCTAATTTGGGTTATCTTCTTATCTCATCTGTATTACTAAAAACTTTGACTATTCTATATGATTTCTATCATTGATAAGGATGTCTGATTCATGACTCTTTATGGTGTTGTAAATGTGTTATCTATCAGTCTTGCTTTCTATACCATAATCTATTCCATCCCCTAATATATCATACAGTAGAAAACATAACATATCTTATGCATGTAAGCATGTAATGTGGCATGTGGAACATGATCATTTCTATGCTGATGTACAATCAAAATTTTCACGTAAGTTCTCAACTATACATCTTTCCTCTTCCTTGAAAAATAACTTTGCCCCAAATCGGACAACCAAATTTGTGATTCTACTATGTTGTCAAGTCAAATTCTTTAAATCAATTTCTCGGAGCAAGCCTGCCTGGCTATCACAATATCATAATTTCAATAATATGTCAACATACTTCTCATCATATATTTGTCTTTCATCAAATGTTCATACTAGCACATAATCATATACATCTCATATCATATATTGCCAAGTCATGTGTAAACAACTTGTGGAAAGTCGAATATTCAAGCTAATAGAGATTTTTAACTTTGTGGCTGATCATTTGTGCAAATTTTTTACTAAACTATCTACTCTTGAAGTTTATAACTATGTCTCAAGACCATATTTGAGGCATAATTTCTCAAGATAGGTTCTTCCATAAGTCTATTACTAGGGAATACCCGGGATAATATTTCATTAACCAATTGTTGCTCATAGAGGAAATTAAAGACTTTCTATTCCATCCACTTGGTCATAACTCATACGCTTCCACCTAGTGTTTTAATCAAACCCCAAATGATGACTTTAATCCATGGCTCTTCATAGTCCAAATTTATCACTTGACTTGTAATCGTGGATTGATAAGAATTTAATCAAATAACGTGAAACACTGACTGACATCATGCTATACCAAAACAAATCTCCAGATGTAAAGCTATAACATGCCTCCAATTTCTAAACGAAAACCAAACTTCCATTAACATTTTTTTTTCTTAGAGACTCATACTATCATCTCCATAAAGTGCATACCACACCTCAAAAGCTAAACAATGCGAGATTGAAGAACGTACAATATTCCTTTTTAACAAAACGTTAGAACCCCAAAGTGGCATATGCGTAGCATATAATTCTTAAAAATAATCCACACATCCTAATTGTAAGAAAAATATTGTAGCGGTACTCCAAGTATTTATAAGATTGTTAAGCAATATAAAAAGCTTCTAAAATTTACCTTAGTAGAAAAATAACTTCTGAGTCATCACTATGAAATAGCATATTTCAAATGTGGACTTCTAAAATCTGAGTTAAAACCTTGAAATAATCTTCTGACCGAAACTCTAACATTAAGATAACACCAAATGTGAAACTTTAGAATAAATCCATCTAGGTCTGTAATGGGGAACATCCAAGTCTTGTAGACGATCATTAGTGAACCTACAATATTTAATTCACATTTTAAATATTATTCTTTCCAAGTGAGTACTATATCTCCAAAAGTATGGCATAACCAAATAGACATCCTGATCCTCAAGCAATATTAAAGTAACCAGATTCCACGTAACGCCTAATATAGCTAGATATCCTAGAGCCCCAAATTATTTACGACAGATTAGTCTACATTTGTTTCCCTGGTATAACTCATGGACTAGTATAATTGAACAATCATCAAAACCATCTAATAACTAAGACTGTCAGATTATAGTTAAAAAGCGTCGAAAGCTCGACAAGTTGAGTTCAAAGTTACTTGTCTTAGGCGTGGGTGGGTGGGAACTTCCTCGAACGTTTCTAAGATAACTCAATTTGATCATCATAAATACCTCATTCTTCACCCCTAACTCCAAACTACCATCCCAACCAGTACTTTGATTACGTCACCAAATTCTTCACGAATCTAGTTAATGAACTAGGGTTCATACGTTAAATATCTTAGCATTTGTGTTATATCTCTTAAGCCCTGAGTCTTCCATTGCCGGTTTATGATACTATCCTTAGAATTATCCTAAGAGCCACATAGCCTAGCAACATTATTATCGAACAAATATTTGGCCCATGTGCTTAATAATACTATTATTTTTATTTTTATTTTATTTTTCTACGTCATCTGTTCAAGTCAAATCTTCCTAGTGTAGTATCGCAGCAGTCTGGTAATCACATTTTTAGGCCATCATCTATGGTCTCATGCACAATTATCAGTTTAAGCATCACATAGAGAGTGGCATCTATCACCAGAGATCAAGACATGCTTCATATAAAATTTCTCGGTAACATACATGAAACTCATCTTCTCAAATTAATCAGTATACCATCCGCAATACATAATCTAGTTCCCATATTTTATAATTTTTATTTTCCATCGTCGGAGTAACACTTGACCTTTATACTCATATAATTCTTCTCCTTAGATAGGACAACACATAATTCATAATCCATAACCATATTTTTTGTTTTCTATAGCAAGAATAAAATTTGCCAATTTATCTATCAATAAGGAATTTATGAAATCAAACCAAAATACAGTATCAAAGGATGAGGCTGGGTGGGACTAACACTTAATCTACCCATAACCCGACCGGATTTTCCAGTTTTATTATCTTACCCTATGTCCATTTTAAGTTGCCCTATAGGTTTATATCCCTTTACTGGTTGCATGCTCTGATACCACCTGTAACACATCTCGATCCCCAAGCTTTCCGTTCCGGACCGGAGAGCCTATGATTGTGCTACTAAAATGAAGCGGTGGAAATCAAGAACGACACATCTCATGCCTATATATTACAAACCCTTAATTGTCTTAACATAATATACTATTACACGAGATGAAGTAATACTAAGAGTTCGGCTTAATCTAATACTAACAAATACTAGCTGAGTGTCGAATTGCGCTACCCCATAATCCAACTCTTAAGACCTGCGGGGGAAAGAAACAAAGACCGCATTTTTTCTAAAGTCAGCAATGAAATACTGAGTGAGTAACACCCAATCACGTAAATCGAATACAGGATATCTAACTCAAGTAGCAAGTAATAAATGGTTGAAGATTAAATATTTCACAATTATTTAAATTCAAATAGAGATACAGCGGAAGTAAAAGAGAGAGGAATAGCAAGACCTTCCCGAGTTCTTGTAAATTTTCCAAAAAATCTCCAATAATCATAATTAAATCCATGTCCAACATCCAAACCATTTAATCTCAATATTTCAATTTCCATTAATATCCAATATCCAAATCATTTGATCCATTAGTTAATACGGGGAAGAACAATCCATCACAAGCATCCAAGACCTTAAGTGCCGACACCCCCTAAGACTTCTTGCGGCCAGAGAGGTGAGTACATGGAGCGACCCGGCAGATTGCGACCGGGTTAAAATACGCAGGCCGAGTGGACGAAGCCAACATCGAAAATAATAATCACATGCCGAGTGGACGAAGCCAACACGACAATAATAATCACATGCCGAGTGGACGAAGTCAACACAACAATAATAATAAGTTTTTCCCGCACAACCCTTTCCAATTTACGTTATTACGCGTTATTATTTTCACGTGTCAATTCCAAAGCAAATATATCAAACATAACCAAATATCAAGTAAAGCATGTAGGTCATGAAACACATTTTGAGACAAATTATAAAATCATATTTCGACACGAAAGAAGCTAGGCGCGCTAGACTTGGCATGTTTACTCACCTCAATAATACGACAAATAGCATGTAAGCTATAACAGGTAGACGTAACCCTCGTCTATGAACTCGTTACCTACAAATTTATAATTTCAAATCAACTTCAATTCTAATTCCAACTAGCGCGTATAATGCAAGTAGGCGATGTGACTTTCTATGAACTCTAGTGTCGTCGTAAGAGAGTCTAACTCAATTTAATACAAATTTTAAATCTCTCTTGTTGTTATATTCGTCAAGAGTGTACTAGTTTAATAATTATATCCTCAAATTATAACTTTCTAACATTATCACTCAATTTCATAATTAATACCCATGTATTTTTAAATAGTGAGAAAAGAACTTGTTAATTATAGACTTTTCCAATAGAAAATACTAGCTTAGACTTTATTATAAAGCAACACATTTTATTCTTGATATTCTACACAATTATATTTAACTTTCTAGGATGAATTATCTGTAACAAGTAAACTGTTTAATTGACAAAATAAATTATTTAAGATATATTTTTTAAGTAATAAAAGAACTAGATACTAAATGGTTTAAGTGATAAAAATATCTAGTAGAAAAAAGTGTTATTTAATATCTATGTACATGTATGCGAAATAATTATTGAAATTAGAAAAAGATGAAACATTAATTAAAGAAATTATTCATAAATATTTCTCAAGTTACTTTCTAACTTATTTTATTAAAAAATCAATTTATTTAGAATGTCCTCCTTTGATATTATCTAGTTAAGCGAAACCGTTACCGATTATTGGTTAAATAGACACAACATATTATAACTTGTCTAGCTTTTAATAAAACGTTCCTAGTTAATTTTTTTTTAACAGACATTCTGTATAACATTTCAACACCTGAATTACTTTTCCGTAACGAGAACGAAAACTAGTATTTTTAGAAAATATTTTGAATCCAAAATCTTTATTTTTATTTTTACGTAAAAAGTATCATTTATGTAAACAACAAACAGCTCCCCCAAAGCTCTATTAAAAGACAGTCAGTGCTCCCTCCTACTCACAAGACATGTTTGTTAAAAGACACTTTAACCCCTTAAAGTTTCTGAAACAATACTTTTATCCTTACACCTAGTTTGTGGAAAAGACACTTTCACCCCCTTACCCGAACTTCAAATTTGTTTAATCTGAACGTGAATTCAAGCTACAAACATGATTTTGATTGACTAAAACAAAAAATTAGGTGATTTAGAGTGTACCCAAGAAAAAACCCGCTGAAAACGATAAAGAAACGAGGCGGGTCAAGGTTGTCGTCGATGGTGATCGCGGTGGAGTTCCTCGCCGGTGACTCCGGCGTCCTTGGCTCCGTTGGTTGGTGATACAATACTCCTTGGACCTCCAGGAGTTTATTGATACCAAAATCGAAGGGTAGGTCGCTCTGGTTAGCTCGGGCTTAAAACTCGCCGGCGTTAATGGAGGTCGCCCGCCTTGGTGGTTGTTGTCACTGCCTTCTGCTGCTGTTGTTGCTCTTGTTTGGTGACCGAGAGAAAGACATGGAGAGAAGAGAAGGGACAGCAGTGGTGGTGGTGGGTGTGATGGTGGCGGTGTTGCCCGTCGGGGAGGGCAGCGGCCTTGTGTCGCTGCCTCTGCTTTCTTCTTCGGCAGAGAGGGTGAGACAGAGGGGGAGAGATGGAGGGGGAAGAGAGGATAGAGAGCTGGTGTTGGTGGTTTCGGGTGTGAGGAGGAGGAAGATGAAGAATGTGGAGAAAATAAATAACGGGAGGAATGAGGGAGGAGATTACGTGAATGAGGGAGGAGGGGTGTTGGGGATGGGGAAGACGTTGGGGGTGGAGAAATTGTCAGGAGAGGTTGGAAAAAAACATTTCTTTTTGTTTTTATTTTATTAACTTGTTTCTAATTACTTATTAGGATTTATAGATTTTGTAAAATGCAACTACCACCCTAACTATTAACTAATTAATATCATCTAAAATTTCAACTACCTCCCCTCTAGCCATATATTTTGAAAATAAACATTAAACTTTATGAAAAAGACGTCAATTATACTTAGAAAAAGATGGGATATTACAGAAGTCCTTCTCCAATGAAGAAAAAGTCAGAAAGATCTTGAGAAGTCTTCTGAAAGCCAAATGGGAACCAAAGCTCACTACCATTGAAGAAGCTCAAGATCTATCATCTCCTCAACTAATGACTTGCAGGGAAAGTTGCTTACACATAAGATCTCCATGAATGAAGTTGATGGAGAACTGCCAAAAAGTTTCAAGAACTTGGCACTCAAGGCTAAGGAGAGTGAACCATCTCAATCCCTTGAAAAAGAAGAAAATGATGATAAAGATAACGAACTTTGGAAACAAAGACTTTAGCAGGGAAAAATACATGTCCTACAGTAGCAGAGACTACAAAGGTAAATCTTCTTCTCATGGTAATAAGCCTAAAGTAATGAATTGCTTTTAGTGTGGTGATGCATGACACTTGATTAGATACTGTCCACACAAGAAAAGCAAACACTTTCAGAAGAAAAGACTATGACAGAAGAAAGAAAGCTAAGGTAGCTTCTTGGAGTGATTCTGAATCTGAAGAAGAACAAGTCAACCTGTGCCTCATAACTAAACATGATGAAAGTTCTGGAAAGAACATTGAGGTAAGGGTGAACTGTTTTAATATAAAAGCCAACAGATTTCCTCTCTGATTATCTTAAAAAAATGCTTTTAAATGAAGAGGACTATCTGAATGAAATCAGGACTTTGAAAGAAAAGTTTCATGAGCAAGAAAAAGAAAATCTGTAACTAGTTTGTCAAAATCAGAATCTTGAAATTTCTCAGGCAAAAACTAACAGAGATTTCAAAGCCTTGTAAACCAATTTCAAGGCCTTGAAAACTCAAGTCAAGGAAGTAGTCACTGAGAACTCTCTTTTGAGTGACAATCTTGTTGCTCTAAGACATCACTGTGATGAATTAGAGGAACAAAGTACTACTCTAACAGAAAATTTTTCAAGACTCTAAGAAAGTTATGACCAAGCTTAGGGATGGAAATTGGGTCCGATCCGAGATCCGACATGATCCGACCCTAATGGAGCAGATCCGATCCGTTTGCAAATGGATCGGATATGGATCACAAGTTTTGTGATCCGTGAAACCCGATCCGATCCGATTAGGTTATGATACCTAATAAATTCAATAATATACAAGTATTAATATAATTACATATATATAATTGTACTATGTTTACTTTAGATAACGTCCTAAGTTTGATAAATCTATATTTGTATTGTGAATGAATTGATAAAATTATAGATGTAAAGTGTATGTTAATTCAATTTTAATTTTCATACATAATAATTTTAGGTAAAATAAACTAAAAATACCGTCCGCCATGATCCGATGGGTAATCCGATTCGAATCCGGCAAAATCCGGTTCGAATCCGATCCGATCCGAAACCTTATGGATCGGATCAGGATTTAGGCTGATCCGATCCAAACCCGATCCGTTGCCATCCCTAACCAAGCTTGCTAGCCCATAACATAATCTAAACCTGATTCTTGGAGGAAGCTTACAGTTTGTTCACAAAACGGGTATTGGTTATAATCCCATTTTCCTAGAAAAAGTAACACCAGATTTGTGAAGGCTGGTAGCATAACTTTTCCTAAGTGTCATTACTGCAACAACATTGGTCAAGTTAAGATGACTTGTCCCTTTAGAAGAAGAGACCCTCACATAATGAGGAACAATTTTCCAGTTCAACTCAAGGGACAAGTTAAACAGATCTGAGTTCCTAAAGGGGTTAGACCACCTAACATGGTTGACCCTGAATATGAATCTAAATTCCACACTTGGTCTAATATCTGGGTAAGGCAGTGAATGGTGTTTTCAGGTTGTCACCAAGAGCAAAGAACAGAAATGGATCATGGATAGTGGTTGCAAAAGAAACATGAGTGGGAAGAGTTCTTTATTCTTTGAATTGAAAGAACATGCGGTAGGAACAATCACACTTGGTGACAAAGGCAAATGCAATATCATTGGTATTGGAAATGATGGTAATAGTTCTGAAAATTCTATCTCAGATGTATATCTAGTAGATAGTCTTAAGTTTAATCTGCTTAGTGTATCACAATTATGTGACAAAGGTAGTAAGGTCATCTTTGACGAGGAGAAATGTGTGGTGCAAGATGAGAATCATGCAAATGCATTCTCACTGCTCCTAGATCAAATAATGTTTATTTTCTAAGTACTAATAAAGTTGCAGGAGAAAGTCTGAAGTGCCTCAAGGCCTTGAAAGATGATTCAAAGCTTTGGCACATAAAGCTTGGACACATAAGCTTACACACTTTGAAAAAACTAGTTTCCGAAGACCTTGTTAGAGGTCTACCATCCATTAAGTTCAAAGATGAAGAGGTATGCAAAGCATGTGCTAAAGGTAAACAGACAAGAAGCTCATTCAATCCCAAGAACTTTGTAAGTACTACTAGACCCATTGAATTAATTCATATGGATCTCTGTGGTCCTATGGAAACTCCTTCTCCAAAGGGTAAGAAGTATAAACTAGTTATTGTAGATGATTTATCTAGATTTACTTGGGTAATGTTTCTTAGAGATAAATCTGAAGCTCTAACTGAATTTTCAAAGCTTTGTAACGAGCTTCAAACTTTAAAAAACATGCCTATTGCTTCAATTAGAAGTGATCATGGCAGAGAGTTTGATCAACTTGAGTTTGATTTATTGTAATACCCCGGAGTTTTTGGGGTATTTTTAGGAGTTTGATAAATATTTTGGGATATCATTGCGAATTATAAAAGTAATGTTCTTAATTTTTATGTTACCTTTATACATATTTATATTTGTATAAATATTTATTAAAATAAAATAAAATAATAAACTTCTTTTTTTTATATATATATTTTATTTTTAGTTATAGTTGTGGTTGTTAACTAAGTATTTTTGTTATTATAAGTTACGTGTCGTATAACGTTTTAACGTGACCAAAATATGACTTTTAGATAAATTTACGTGTTGGACCACCGCGTGACCCATGCACCTTGCCACACAGGATAACTTCACCTATCATCTTCCCCAACCTCTTCCAGGAGATGAACTCCTCCATCTCCGCCTCCGAATCCAAATTAACTACCAATCGCCGCCTCCAAACGCCACCATTACAACCCAAATTCCGTCCCAATTCAATCCAAACTCTCCTAGGAGCAAATATTTCTCTCCAAGAAATCAATTTCGCCCAAATTGTCATTCCGATTCAAACCCAGAAATCTCTCTCGCCGGACTCCTCTTCGCGATCGAATTCATCACCCAAGGCCTATATAAACGCCTCAAAAACGGAGAGGAAACCCACACCCTCTCTCGCTCTCAAAATCGCTCTCTCTCTCCCCGTTGATTTGCCGAAGCAAACCCGGCCGACGAAACCGAGCCGAGCTCCGACGAAGGAAAAACCCAGCGCCGCCGGCCTTCGTCCCTCTGTTTTGCGAGCTCAACCAATCCCTCCGACGCCTCTCTGTCCCGACGAGCTGTAGCAGCAGCTGGTGCCACCAGGAGTCACCATCGCCGCCGTCGTCCCGAGCTTTCCCGTTTGGTAACGCCATTCTTCGTTTTCTTTCTCTGCATACACAATTAGATATACATACATACATAGTATATAAGTAAATATATAGGAGGGTCTCTCGGTGTGTGTTGTGCGAGGGAATGAAAGAAGAGAACATAGAAGGGTTGGGGGTGTGTGGTCTGGTGGTGGAAAGGATGGTAGTAGAAGTAGTATTATAGTAGTCATGATAGTAATAGTATTATAATACTAGTAGTAGTAGTAGTAGTAGTAGTAGTAATATTATAGTAGTAATGATAGTAATAGTATTAATACTACTAGTAGTTATACTTTTCTAGTTTCTTATAGTATATATTAAGGTAATATGAGGAGTATTTACTTCTATTTATTTTATTTTCTAATTCAATTCTTCATGTATTTTGTGTGTGTATATATATTATATATATACATATATATATATATATATATATCATTTTTAAAGTTTTAGATTTCAGAGATAAAAACGCCGTTTGTCGTAAATAGTTACTTTTCGGGTCAACCCAATTTAGAGAAGAATACACGAGCTTTTATAAATTTTAATATTTATATTTTCCCTACATGTATAGTTGTTTAACTCAGAAATTTATACAAGATGAATCTAGCTTCTTAAATAAAATAAATTATTTTAGAATATTAAATACAAAGTTTCTTTAATGCAAATTTTATTCTCTTATTAAATTTAATTGTAATAACAAATTGTATTTCAGTTTTGGGAGGTTAGTGGGGTTACACTTGCATTGCATATAGGGCCTTGTGTGCATTATAGCAGTGTTAGCAATATATTGATTAGGAATAATTGTTGTTGTAGACGCCGAGTTCGTAGACTGCGAATTTGTTAAAGATACGTACTTGCTTTCGTGTGACGAGCTCACTTCAAATCCAAGTAAGTTTATATGCACAACACCTTCAACTATCAAAATGTGTTTGGCGTGTGTTACTTGTGTATCGTGCAACTGTTTTAAACTTTGAATTTTGAAATCTCTCTTGCAAATATCTCTTTCGAAAGTATGCGGTCATGTGATATATTAATGAACGATAAATGATATGGGGCGATGTACAGAGGATGTGTGTGAAGGCTACGGCCGGAGACGCATGTCGGCGAGTCTCCATTGTATTTCTATATGGCTACGGTCGGAGACGCATGTCGGCGAGTCTCCTTTGTATTATGGCTACGGCCAGGGAAGCATGTCGGCGATTCCCTATGTTTATTGTGAAAGCTATAGAGTACTACCTATGCATGTGTGGGTCACAACTGTATAGGGGTGTCGACACTTAAGGTCTCATAGTTAGTTCAGGGGTGAATTGGGATGGACTGTGATATCCCGAGAGGTACTCTAATTATTATTTATTGCATCGTGACCTCTCTGTGGGCATTCGTTACCCGCTGGGCTCTAATATGCCTCAGCTCAACTAATGATTAAATGTGAAGTTACTTCAGTTATATTGTGATCCAGTCTTTTAGCCAAAACTCTGTTTTACATGTTGTGGTATATGCTTACTCAGTTTTTACTGATAAACGTTTTCTGCGGTCGGCTGTCGCTATTTTAAAACCCGCAGGTTATGAATAAAGTGGGGGAACGCGCACACGTGATTTGAAGACTAGGATCAGGCAGCTAGGAATATTTCATTTCATTTAGGAAGCAGATTTCTAGAATTTAGATTTGAACAATGTCATTTGTTTTATTTCAAATTATGGTTGGAGAATTTTCTCCGGCTTTCATTAATAAATGCACTTTTGGATTATCGTTTGGTCGTACTAGCAGGGAACCGTAGGTTCCAGGGTTGTTTCAGTTGGTATCAGAGCCGACGGTCCCAACGCTAGTGCGACCTTATGATTTCCATTAAAAATAGAAATTTAAATTAATAACTTTTCAAATATTTAAAATGAATATAGGCTAACTAAAATTGGAAATAAAATTTATACAAGTCGGGGTTGTGGGATAGTCTAGATGTATTCTTAGCCACCTTTTTGAGATCCCCTGATTTTCTGGATTTGTATATCGTTATGTGCTATGGATATTACTGTGATAGTTGCTCAGCTTATGTTATAAATGTGGTTGACTATTTTAGATTATTTAGATTAATTTCGTTAGGATTATGAGTGTATCCGTGGCGTAGGATATTACTGAGATATTCTTTTCTCTTCTCATATGGCTGGCCTATCTGCAGCTGCTCCACAATTCTTTGAAGATGTATACCCTTCATATGGCATGTTTATTTTAAGCCTATGTTTTGTGTGTGAATACCTTAGATTGTATTAAGTAAAGTTATATTTAAAAGGTACACTGCAATATTATACCAGGAGTCGTTCAAGACAAGTAGGAAACCAGAGTCGGGGAACTCAAGGAACCCAAGAAAACCAGCAAGTTCCGGTACCTCAACAGTATGACCTAATTCGGTTCCAGAATCTGGAACAATCGACCCTAGCCTTAACCCAACTCCTACCCCAATATCTATCTCTATCAGTTCCCCTAATGGAGAAGTCATATATTGTAATACCATGTATCCTGGAGTCAATCTATAGATCTTAGGATCACCCTATTCTCTTATATCTAGAAAATCTAGACGTCATCTTAGGTATGAACTGGCTTAGAAAATACAAAGCAACCATAGAATGTACCAACCAAAAGGTTAGATTTTGTGGCCCGAAAGGTGAAAGCTCATCATATAACCAGTAATCCCAAAATCCATATAGTGTCAGCCTTATCCAGCATATCCTATGTGAAGAAAGGGCATAAAGCATACCTTTGTACGATCCATGATCAGGAGAAAGAAGGGATAAACTAGAGGACATTCCAGTGGTGAGAGAAT
Source organism: Linanthus parryae (assembly GCA_023055425.1). Lineage (NCBI taxonomy): Eukaryota > Viridiplantae > Streptophyta > Magnoliopsida > Ericales > Polemoniaceae > Linanthus > Linanthus parryae. The sequence continues at coordinate 4,956,103 of JALGPY010000015.1, forward strand.
TTCCAGACGTCTTTCCGGAGGAGCATCCGGGAATGCCACCTAAGAGAGCCGTGGATTTTGCAATATATTTAGTACGAGGGACTGGACCAATATCGAATGCACCATAAGATGGCACCAACCGAGCTCAAGGATCTACAAGAGCAGCTTAAAGAGTTATTAGACAAAGGATTCATGAGACTTAGTGTATCACCCTGGGAGCATCATTTTTGTTCGTAAAGAAGAAGAATGGAAGTCCAAGAATTTTCATAGATTACTAGAAGTTAAATGGTGTAACCGTTAAGAATAGATACCCACTTCCTAGGATAGACGACTTGTTCGATTAGTTACAAGGAGCCGATACCTTTTCGAAGATCGATTTAAGGTTAGTGTATCACCAGCTTAGGATAGCTGAACAAGATATACCTAAAATGGCATTTCGGATTCGGTATGGGCACTACGAGTTTACATTAATGCCATTCGGTCTCACCAATGCTCTAGCAGGATTTATGGAGTTGAGGAATCGCGTTCTTCAGAAGTACATAGAAAAGTTTGTTGTCGTTTTCATCGATGACATTCTAATCGAGTCGAAAGGGAAGAGTAACACGACCAGCATTTGAGGAGGTATTGGAAACTCTAAGGGAAGAGAAGTTGTTTGGAAAGTAATTAAAAATGTGTTAAGTCGTCAAGATTTGGGTAGTTTTGGATAGCATCTATTATGTGAGAAACCCCTTAGAGGATAGCCATAGGAAGTGAGTACTACCACACACCCTCTCCTAGCTAGGAGTTTTGTCTTACCCGATTAGCTGAGGATTTAAATTGGAGACTTTCTTTGGAGTTTGCCTTACTTGGCTATAATTTAGGTGATTGATAACCTGACAGTTCATGTTTGGAGTGCATTTTTTTTGGAGTCCGCGTTTAAAAGTTCTTGTAGTATTCTCTGGAATATTAACGCATTATGGGATCATGTCACTGAAATTTTAAATGAAGATTGTTTTGGGAATATGATGCTTATTCTTATAACGAAGATCGTCTCAATTATGGTTTGTAATGCATATATACTTGGCGTAATGAGAGACTTATGGAGTCTATCTCTCTGTTTTTGGTAGATGGATAGAACGAGGTCAACCGTGAGGAAGACTAGTAGTAGTAGGCTTATTTTGACTTCGTAGACTTTAGTTTCATTCTACATTTACTTCGAGTAAGGCCATGAAGCCAAACAATGCCTTGAGGTTTCTTAAAATGATTTAGCATGGCCACGTTTGGCTAAGGATTTTCTATGGATAATTCAATTAGGCTAGTTGTTTTCGTAATGGAGAATGACATTGATGCATTTGAGGATCCGTTTTGGAATTTAATAAGATTATGTTTCTTTGAAGTTGAAGTATGGTGTGTAATTGAGGAGATGTTTCAAAAATTTGGAGTAGTGCATGCCCAACACCCTAAGTGATGGTGCATATGAAGTGTTCATGAAGTTAAAACGTGAGAACATTGATTTTATGGTGATTAGTAAACCTATAGGGCTATACCTAGGAGAAAACCTAGCCCATTTTCGCAAAGTTAAAGTGAGTTTAAGGCCTTGTAAAGTTGATGCTTCTGTTCTGATGGTCTATGTGACAGCAACGATGTGATTTCTGGAGAAGTTTGAGTTCTACAATATATTTTGAGTTGATTCTTCTAGATTGTGAAAGTAGACTCAGAGATGATGATGCACACCAAGATTCAAAATTTTGCTTGCCGATTGATTTTCTTTTCAAATTCCAAGAGAAAGAGATATAGGACATGTTCAGCTTATATGAATTGCATAGTAAATGATTAATTGTCGACCAATGTGTTATATGCATAATTGCACATTTTATGTCATGTATTTCATTTTTTTACTTGTAGTTCATGATATATTAAGAAATGATACAATAGGTTATAGTGTAGGACAATAGACCACACCCATGCAAAACTGGAAACAATCGTTGTAATCTATGTTGTATTAGGAAATTTTGGATGTTTATATCGAGTCATAGGGTTGTTGAGTTGGCTACTTTTGGTATTTTAGCTCGCTTAAATTCTTTTATTGATATAGTTCGGGTGTTTTAACGTGGCGTGGAATATTAAAATCTTCACATATTATTTGGAGTTCTATGAATCGTTGTTATACCCGGAGAATTTATGCTTCCTTTACTGATGACAGTTTTTCACAAACTTCTCCTTTAGAGTCTTGTTATCAGGGCTATAGTTTCGAAGGTTTTACTGTTTAGATTTGTTTTGGATTTGGGCTTCAGAGTCTCATTATTTCAGGACCTGTTTTGGAACCTCAATAAATTGGTTAGAGATCGACCTCCAATATTGTGATGTCTCTTGTACATGTTGTAAAGCTTTGGGAGTTATGGGGGAAAAAAATTAGAGGTAGAGAGTGTAAAAGAGTAAAGGAAAAGGGGGCTCACTCATGTGAAACTAAAGTTGAGGGTGAGGGGTTAAATTTTGTTTGTTATCCTGTAAACTATTTGAATTACCAAATACGCTGTTGTGGGTCGCTAAGATGTTAATGTTTACATTGGAGGCATATGTCTGGAGTTTATTTACTTATATATTATTTGAGGAACGGGTCATCTTCTTGTTAATGGTTTGTTCTTGGTGTTGTGTAAGTTGTTGGGATGTATCATCTTTATTTTGTAAGGCGTAATATAGTTCGTTATCATTCATTCACAAGCTGGGTAAGATGTATTGGACCCCAAAGATGTTACGCAAAGTTTTGGTGTCTCATGCAATGGTGAACCCGTGAGAAGAAGGGAAAGCTAGATGGATTACACCTGCGACATGTCCAAGAAAGATTCTGTTAGAAGAGGTACCCGTAACTAATGAGTGACTTCTCGAATTTACATTCGGACGATTCAAGTAATACTACCGAGAAGACACGTAGAATTTACTAGGTCAGATTACCATCATCTATGACCAACCGAGAATAAAAACTCAAAGTATTTACAATGAGAAAAAGATCAACCAATTTGGAAACCAAAGACAATACAATAGCTGGTACATCCCTATCCACCTTAACGCTTTAGCTTGCCTAAATTAGGAGCATCAGTTTCGACACCTCGTCATTGCTAGCTAATGAACTAAATTTCCAAATTCATAGGTGTGTGCGTAGTCGAGTGACGGGGACGTCACTCCTTTTAAGGGAGATGTGATTTAACAGCCGTACATTTGATTACCCATCCTGTCTTGTTAGTACTTGTCTTGTTATTATATGTGCATTAGAACTGCATAATTACATTGGAGGAGTTACTTTAAGCTTCGGGGACGAAGCTTTATTTTAAGGGAGATGTGATGTAATACCCCAGAGTTTTGGGGGTATTTTTAGGAGTTTGATAAATATTTTGGGATATCATTGCGAATTATAAAAGTAATGTTCTTAATTTTTATGTTACCTTTATACATATTTATATTTGTATAAATATTTATTAAAATAAAATAAAATAATAAACTTCTTTTTTTTATATATATTTTATTTTTAGTTATAGTTGTGGTTGTTAACTAAGTATTTTTGTTATTATAAGTTACGTGTCGTATAACGTTTTAACGTGACCAAAATATGACTTTTAGATAAATTTACGTGTTGGACCACCGCGTGACCCATGCACCTTGCCACACAGGATAACTTCACCTATCATCTTCCCCAACCTCTTCCAGGAGATGAACTCCTCCATCTCCGCCTCCGAATCCAAATCAACTACCAATCGCCGCCTCCAAACGCCACCATTACAACCCAAATTCCGTCCCAATTCAATCCAAACTCTCTTAGGAGCAAATATTTCTCTCCAAGAAATCAATTTCGCCCAAATTGTCATTCCGATTCAAACCCGGAAATCTCTCTCGCTGGACTCCTCTTCGCGATCGAATTCATCACCCAAGGCCTATATAAACGCCTCAAAAACGGAGAGGAAACCCACACCCTCTCTCGCTCTCAAAATCGCTCTCTCTCTCCCCGTTGATTTGCCGAAGCAAACCCGGCCGACGAAACTGAGCCGAGCTCCGACGAAGGAAAAACCCAGCGCCGCCGGCCTTCGTCCCTCTATTTTGCGAGCTCAGCCAATCCCTCCGACGCCTCTCTGTCCCGACGAGCTGTAGCAGCAGCTGGTGCCACCAGGAGTCACCATCGCCGCCGTCGTCCCGAGCTTTCCCGTTTGGTAACGCCATTCTTCGTTTTCTTTCTCTGCATACACAATTAGATATACATACATACATAGTATATAAGTAAATATTTAGAGTTGTTTGTGTGATAGGAGGGTCTCTCGGTGTGTGTTGTGCGAGGGAATGAAAGAAGAGAACATAGAAGGGTTGGGGGTGTGTGGTCTGGTGGTTGAAAGGATGGTAGTAGTAGTAGTATTATAGTAGTCATGATAGTAATAGTATTATAATACTAGTAGTAGTAGTAGTAGTATTATAGTAGTAATGATAGTAATAGTATTAATACTAGTAGTAGTTATACTTTTCTAGTTTCTTATAGTATATATTAAGGTAATATGAGGAGTATTTACTTCTATTTATTTTATTTTCTAATTCAATTCTTCATGTATTTTGTGTGTGTATATATATTATATATATACATATATATATATATATATATATATATATATCATTTTTAAAATTTTAGATTTCAGAGATAAAAACGTCGTTTGTCGTAAATAGTTACTTTTCGGGTCAACCCAATTTAGAGAAGAATACACGAGCTTTTATAAATTTTAATATTTATATTTTCCCTACATGTATAGTTGTTTAACTCAGAAATTTATACAAGATGAATCTAGCTTCTTAAATAAAATAAATTATTTTAGAATATTAAATACAAAGTTTCTTTAATGCAAATTTTATTCTCTTATTAAATTTAATTGTAATAACAAATTGTATTTCAGTTTCGGGAGGTTAGTGGGGTTACACTTGCATTGCATATAGGGCCTTGTGTGCATTATAGCAGTGTTAGCAATATATTGATTAGGAATAATTGTTGTTGTAGACGCCGAGTTCGTAGACTGCGAATTCGTTAAAGATACGTACTTGCTTTCGTGTGACGAGCTCACTTCAAATCCAAGTAAGTTTATATGCACAACACCTTCAACTATCAAAATGTGTTTGGCGTGTGTTACTTGTGTATCGTGCAACTGTTTTAAACTTTGAATTTTGAAATCTCTCTTGCAAATATCTCTTTCGAAAGTATGCAGTCATGTGATATATTAATGAACGATAAATGATATGGGGCGATGTACAGAGGATGTGTGTGAAGGCTACGGCCGGAGACGCATGTCGGCGAGTCTCCATTGTATTTCTATATGGCTACGGTCGGAGACGCATGTCGGCGAGTCTCCTTTGTATTATGGCTACGGCCAGGGAAGCATGTCGGCGATTCCCTATGTTTATTGTGAAAGCTATAGAGTACTACCTATGCATGTGTGGGTCACAACTGTATAGGGGTGTCGACACTTAAGGTCTCATAGTTAGTTCAGGGGTGAATTGGGATGGACTGTGATATCCCGAGAGGTACTCTAATTATTATTTATTGCATCGTGACCTATCTGTGGGCATTCGTTACCCGCTGGGCTCTAATATGCCTCAGCTCAACTAATGATTAAATGTGAAGTTACTTCAGTTATATTGTGATCCAGTCTTTTAGCCAAAACTCTGTTTTACATGTTGTGGTATATGCTTACTCAGTTTTTACTGATAAACGTTTTCTGCGGTCGGCTGTCGCTATTTTAAAACCCGCAGGTTATGAATAAAGTGGGGGAACGCGCACACGTGATTTGAAGACTAGGATCAGGCAGCTAGGAATATTTCATTTCATTTAGGAAGCAGATTTCTAGAATTTAGATTTGAACAATGTCATTTGTTTTATTTCAAATTATGGTTGGAGAATTTTCTCCGGTTTTCATTAATAAATGCACTTTTGGATTATCGTTTGGTCGTACTAGCAGGGAACCGTAGGTTCCAGGGTTGTTTCATTTATACCGTGCTAAGTATGACATCTCTCACAACTTCTTTGCTCCTAGAACTCCTCAACATAATAGAGTTGTTGAAAGAAAAAACAGGACCCTGGAAGACATGTGCATGACTATGCTTCTGGAAAACAAGTTACCAAAATTATTTTGGGCAGAAGTTGTGAACACTGCAAACTATAATATGAACAGATGCCAAAATGGCACATGTTCAAGTTAAAGAACATGAGGTTGTGAAAGTAGCCCCACGGTTGGTGGCAGACCTATTGTATATTGGTCAGTTCCCATCGACTGTGGAAGGTGCGAAGGTTATCTACATGGATGGAGAAACGGTCACATCGTTGATTGAGTATGCAGGAAATATCCAATCTACTACAAAAGAGTATCTGCATACTATCTTGCAGAACCAGGGTTGTTGGCAAAAGGAGGAAATTGTAATCGCATTCTGCAAATGAAGGAAACTGAGGCAGCGATTGGAAATGACAGAAATGCAAGAAAGATAATGGTTCCTGGTGAGACATCCTACCCTAACTACCCAATGAAATTTCTTCCGTGGAACAGTCGAAATGCTGGTAGCCCGATCTTTAGAAAGAACTTCAAATATTTGATTGTTGTTAATGGACCAAATGTGATAGCTATTACTGAAACAATATTGTCTGGCGATGAGGCTCGCACTATCCGTGCATCTCTCGGATTTGATAAGTGGTTTGTTGCTGATCATAATATTTATACTAGTGGATCGTGACTTTGATGGGATATCAATGAAGTTAATTGTCAGATCGTTCACATTTTCCAACAAGAAATACATGTTTCGATCCAGGTAAGTTGCTTTCATTCTCTTACTACATTAGATGTTCATGTTATGCTTGTCAAAATTTGCGTTTTACTTTTTTATTTAAGTCACTGATTCTATGTGTTTTACTACAACACATACATGTGAAATTTAGCGTTGTCGGACTGTCGAGATTGTGGAGTGGCTGACGTTGAAGAACTATGAGAATGAGTACTATTTGAATTTGCATTATTGGGTTTCAATAATTTATGTATTAACATCTTTTTAGGATGCAAAACTTATGGTTATATTTTATGTTCCTTTTTAATGTAATGGTTCTTACCTTAACGTTCCATAAATTACAATGTAGATACGTGTTTCCTGCATGGATTTGCTTGCTTCCTTAATTCGGGATTTCCCCTATAACATGCGTTATTATTATTAACAAACACATGTTTCAATCGATAGTACTGTGACATAGATTCAACAAAATATAAACATATGATGATATTGAATACAATGTGTTGTTACGTTCGTTGCGATAGTTGCGATGATGCATTGCTATTGTGCAAATCTAAAATCATGATATTTAACGCCTTCGTGACACCAAGATTTTAAAGAGTTATTTACTCCAAAAAAAGAATCATTAAAGTATAACTGACTTGAATGGCTAACAAAGAATAATGCCCAAATTACTACATCTTGAAGGATCGCAAGTATTATCGTTGATTTCATGTTTTGCAATTGCATTTTTAAATTACAGTGCCATCATTTTTGTTTAATACTTTCCGAATTTATTTTTATGATACTTACGCTAAACTATGATATCCTTCACACTTATCCTTACAAAAGAATCCAATGTCAATTTACTCTCCATAAAACATATTTAACATTCTAAACAATCCAACACTGTTACATCTAATGTAACAATATTGGAGCTAAAAATTATCGAACAACATATACGAACATGCTTTGCATTTCAGGATTCGCTCGTGACTACAGCAAGTACTTCGATCATTATCTGTTTGCATCGCTCCACACATACAACACACTGTTGATTTAACCCCTTTCCTTGCGTAGTTGCAATCAATATGGGAACGCTTTCAGCTTAGTATCTATATTTACAAGATTTATTTCTTTTACAATCTCAGGAGATACGAATTTGATCTCTGTACTTCATACTAACGTCGCTGGCCTTGAGAAATCATTAATCACGGGCTCAGTTTTTCAAAATCATGATTTAATATCAACTAACAATCACACATAACAATCCCTTCCTATATTTTAAAGCGGTATCAACAATGTACACGGTCTAAACGCTCACAATGTCAAACATATTAGGTCAGTCTTCACACACAATTATGAAATACAAATGGTTGAATTAATTTTCTAAACAATGAGAAATGCAATATTATGCTTGAAAAGACCGCAACTAATTAACAAAGTATAAACATACATAGCTCTCTTACCAATAAATACACCAACAAACATGGAATTTCCACATACCAACTCACGAACGCAATGAATTCGTCATTGCACATGCCCAAAACTCATCTCAATCATAGTAGAGTAACAATTAAACATTGATAACATGCAATACCATATACATTATCAACGATCCACTTCAAAATATTGCAACACCGCCCGTATCGCGCGCGGGTGTTAGACCTAGTGTATTTCAAATTCTAGTTTGCTTGTTGTTGCGCTTTGTAATGTCTGTTCTCCAAGTAGTTTTGTCTTCTCTCGTTTCTAATGCTATGGTTTACATTTCAACAATATTTTTTAGCATTGGAGTAATAATAAAATTTCCAGAAACTTTGAGGGTATATTAGCACATGGAGTAGAATTAGGTTTTGAGTTTTAGAATAGTCAAAAGTTTTGGACGGTTTACACCTGCACTCCGTATGACGTGACATCGGTGTGTTTAGAAAATACCGAGTACACAGAGAAAGAGGAGAGATGCAGAGAGTGAGAATAGCCGAAGCTCTTGTGGTTGAGAATCTGTATTGTTGAGAGATAAATCAGACTGTGGAGGACCAGAAGAAGATCGTATGGTTGCTGTTGTGTCTCTGAATGTTTTGTCAGACTTCGTTCACCGAGTGCAAGATAAGTTTCCCACCCTCAGATTTGCTCTTCTATCTTGTTCCTAAGCTCTGCGATTGATTCTTGTAGCTGTGAAATTCTATACCTGTTTTCTGATATCTTCTGTTGTGATTCTGATGAATTGAAATTGGGTTAATGATTATAAGCTCCTGGTTTGATTTTTCTGATGCATAAACTGCTAATGTCTTAGCCTGTCTTATCAAACGTTAGATCTGAAATTGAACTGGGTGTTCCTATTTCCTACAACCTAGGCATGCAATTCGTCACATAATGATATTGATATTAGAACTTCTTTTCTCTGTAAATAAAGGAAACAAAGAACATCTCATCTGATTTTCTAAAGACAGACCTCTAGTCCTGCAGCAGAACTAGACAGTTTCATTGTTAAATAAACAGAAAACAAGAGCCCCACTTGCTGCAACAACCAACAAGAAATTTGGTGCTTCTCCTCCGAAGTAGAATAACTTGACGATCTAATGCCACAAGAATACATCAAAATTGGGGTATGGACAAGTCTGGGTTTGAATCCTTTGTAGTTTTGTTTCAAAACATTAAAATCGGCCCTCAATTCGGATGTGGCCAAACAGCCCATTATAGTAATTCTGACAGTCTAACTGACTAAAATCAGTCCTCAAATTGGGTTATGAGCTCTTTAAGACAGCCCTCCTTCCTTTCTCTACAACCAATGAATCATTAACTTGGAGGGTCATCAACTGTAAGGTTAGAGCACACCCCAATTCATTCAAATACAAATATTACTCAGGGTACATGAGTTATATTCACTTAGGGAGAGCATAAAAAGTCCCTTGGAAATCCAGAATGCTTGGACCGGGCACAGAAATCGAAAGCTTAACATATATATGTAAAGTTATAAACTTAAACCAAATTTCAGACGAACAAGGAAGCATCATGTATGTATGACCTCTGGAACAAAAAGGCAATTAAAAAACCAACACCTCACAAAAGTAAATTACCCTTCTAAGACCTTAAAACAGCAAATCATCATATATCTTTAGGAACACATGCCCTTGGATTAGTGCCATCCCCGGTGCTGAACTGAACGGCGGTACTAGCTATACAATCACCTTCCATCTCTATCCTAGTTGGTTCACCATTTAACAGCATGCCCTGCGCTTCAGAAATCGCCCCATCATTCATCGAATTGACGTCTCCTACTTGTTTGGCCTTGCGACAACACCTCATGAAGCTATCTAGCTGAAAATAATACTGCATATATGTCTGTTCCTCTGAAAGCAGTTTCTCTATAAAGTTTTGTCCCTCTGTGAGCAGCTTTTCAGCCGCGCTTCTATCCAAATTATACTTTGTCGCGCCATCACAGGTCTGGCTGAGAATTCTTATAGCAAACTTTTGCAACTCAGGACATTCCCCTCCAAAGCGAGACCACCAACAGACTGCAAAAGATCGATAGGACAAGATTCACCGTATTTAGAACCAATTTGTTATATGAAGCAAATCAGAAAACCCAACTCCTCTAAAATGCAAATGTCAAAGATGATGAGCAAAGCAAGGAACAACATGCTAAAAAGACCTAGTTCTAACCGACCTCAGCAAGTGTCGATTTCTCAAGGTATACCGGAAGTAACCTATAAATTTGACTTTCAGATGTAACGCAACGAAATTTAAAAATAGCTGAATAAATGTTAAATAAGGGAAATTTGATAGTTTTCTAACCTGGAGACATTACTGACGATAGTTCAGCAGCTTCATCTTGACCGAAAGCACCCTCAACTTTTTCATATCGAGAAAGCTGCTGTATGATCAAATTGCGATTGTTCTCTTTTTCTACCATGGCGAAAATGCATGTAAATGTACCAGTGCTTATCTCTTCATCAGCACAGAAATTACTTGAATATTTTAACCTAGGATTCAAAAAATAACCAGCGGAATGGAGAGGATGGTGCAGACATTTGTTCCATATCTCATCCAGTACTATCCAGTAGGGCATGTACTCGTCCGCATTCTTATTTAGTCCCTCTTTTATTTTTTCCTTAGCTTGGTCTATAATCTCGTATATAAATCCCAGTTGGGGCTCAGTATCCTTTTGAATTAAATCCAAGGCATGCACCAGAGGAGTGGTAGCTTTCAGAACCACATTTGCCCCGTACCAAAATGAAGGATCCCTGACCCAATCAGACAGTCTTCTTCCTTCACTATGTGATGCCTCTACTGAAGAGATCCACTCCGGTGAATCGACCATTTTCTGTAAGTTCTCCTTTTCGGACACAATGGCCTCTAGAGTTAAGAAGGGCAGGCTAGAACTAACCTTCAAGTCCTTTACCAGGTCAGCGATACTTGTATAGCTTCTCACAAGATGCAAAATCGTTTGACTGCTGTAAATGAACTGCATTAAAGTCCATGCAATGCTCATTATCCAACTAGTATGGTCCATTATCGCTATTTCCTCTAACATGAGCTCAATACAAGTAGTAGAGCTGACTACCCAAGATATTGTCTTGTGTTTCCTCATTAGTTCTTTAGCGACATCAATCACGCCGGGAAATGTAGAACTCAAAATGATCTGGACCACGTTAGCTGCCCCAACCTCCAATACAGCTTCACTGAAATTCAACACCATCGCATCCACACTCCCACCAGCAGCTGTCATATCGAATGATCTCAGATAATGAGGTCCCTCGGGGCAATCCACTAAAATATTAATGAGGTCACGTCCTCTCCCATCTTTCCATCCATCAACCAGAATGCTACAACCTGTTGTCTTCCATGATGATCGTTTCTTCTCTAACTGAAATTCCATTTCTTCGCGCTCCTTTGGCAAGAGTAAGGATCTTAAAGTGGCGAAGGACTGGATGCTTATACTTTCATCCATCTTCACTAAACTTGCAAATGTAGCAGTTAGGCTATGGAATCTGTTAGATTCTTCAATGTTTCTCTTGACTTTGTCTGATAAATAACTGATAGTAGAAATGGGAAAGTCTTGGAAGATTCTAACTGGCCCTTGTCTTACTGTGATTTCTGTTGTAGTGATTTCCCGTGCACGCTTTTTACCTCCAGAGATAGAATCATACCTATTTAAACGAAGATTTGGATGAGTGCTGTCCCCAACTTCCTTTGTCATAGTTTTTTCCTTCTTCTTAAGGATTCGAATTCTGAACTGTTCCTTGACTGGATCAGGAACTACAAGACAAGGACCTACATCACCTTTCACACCTCCTCCTAGGTGTTTCTCAAGTCGGTTAAACCCGCTTACATCCTTGCTACAGTAATTGCATTTGGCTCTTTTTTTACCCGAAATAAAAACATATGTGCCATGATCACGGACGTTGATTTCAGAATTACTTGCTGCCATTTTCTTCCAATAACTTCAGGAATGGAACTTGCTACTAACTTTGCCTTACTGCGTAAACTCTTTGTAACTGTTCCTGTTGCAACCAAGTCTTTACCACCTGCAACTGAGAATCAAATTAATTTATAACAAGAAGTAGAAGCCAGAACTAGGCTATAGCCTCTTAATAAGCATAACTATGAACAAAACTTATGTTTTTGCGGTATAGAAGCTTTTAAGATAACAGTGATCTCACATGTAAACTCTTATGTAGTTGCAAAAGTTTTTAGGAGAAATCTACTGAATTAGCTTTCATACTAACTTTTGGAAAGTCATATAATAAGAATAAAAGGGTGGTGCAACCAATACAGAGAAACAATGTTGTGCTTTTGTAGGCCAAAGAGTGAATAGTGAATTTACCACCAATCATCTGAAATGCAAAGCTAAACCATTGGAGAGAACTTATGTTAACTTGTGGAAGAATGAGTATACGTGACGGTGAAAACAAATAAGAGTAGTGTATGCACACAAATTATTTGTGACTGTTACGGCACTAAGAAACTTGAAGATTAAAGAAGCAGGTGAACTGAAAAACTTAAGTCAAACGAAGTTCCGTACAATCACACTCGTTTAATTATGTAAAGAGTAAAGAGAGACAATCGGGACGAAATAGGAAGGAGGAAGCTAAAAAGCCCATCGTCTGGCTGCAACATAGCACGACGGGTATCCTTCAAAACTAAGTGGTTGTCAGGTTGATGCATATAATAGCAGCAAACAACTATATCCTGAAACTGCCCACAACTGAAGAGTGATGTCAACAGTTCTATGAAAAAGAATGATTTGGTCAGGAATGTAATAGAACAGAAGTTCAGAAAACTTGTAACAATTATACAGTCACATGGCAAAAAGTGTTCCCTGAGCAATTCTCCCTTGCTTCATGGATCAGTTAAGTTTTTATATTATAAGACCATTTAGGTGTAACCACAGTCCCAAAATTTCTTGATAGAAAAACTGGAGCTGTCTAACATCCTTCTGGCTGATTTAGACCAATTCAGAAAGCTCAAAGATATTTGCATATGGACAGGTACTAATCACGTGAAATGAAACACAAAAGGTATCAACAATTCAGGAGAAATCAATATATAATAAAACTTTCTAAACAGGGAAAATCAGAATCTAATTAAACACAAAAAATTCAGTAGAGCGTCACAAGCATAAATGTTCTCATGGTGTACTGCAGTTTGCTGCAAACCTAGAAATCAACTATTAAAATGAAAAATTACTTTGATTGATTGGTGGAATGTCAGATCGATCTTTCCAAAACCACCTGGGAGCAATTTGAGAAAGTTGAAACGGGAACATACCTTGATTGGCGTGACTTCAGAAAATTGTCCAGTAGATGATTGATTGACCTACACGAACAGCAGCGGCGCGGATCGGATTATTTCTGCGAGAGAGATTGAGAGAGGGAGATGAACAATGAGCGATTTCTCCTCAAATTCAGTCGGGCCGATAGCTAATTGAGTTTTGTGGCCAATGTCTGGTCAAGGCTTTCAAGATCACGCTCACATATGTCTTTGTGTGTGAGACGCTGTGCGTTGGATTCACTTAGAAAACCAATAAAGCTACATTATACATCGAAGTCGTTCTCGCATTGAAGAAGTGATTAATGAAAATAAAAGAGTTGAACTACTGGTGGCATTAAGTGTAATCCAAGAGTTTAAGGCTATGTTTGGAACATGGAAATTCAGTAGGAAAGGAAAAGGAAAAGGAAAAGTTTGGAAGCTTACAGAGAAAGGTTGGAAAATTGAATGACTCATTTTCAGAAATTACATCATTGCCTACATAGTTACGATAATTATCTTATAGAATTGCAACATTAGTCCTTCATTTCATTCAAATTTCTGATTATTAGTCCTTTTTTGTCACAGACCCACGTTCACTGTCCCAACACATTGCGGCCACTAAGTTTCTGAAATTTATTACAATCCACCGTCGCAACATCAGAATGGCCAACACAACGATTACCCCCCCCCCCCCCCCATTACTATCTCACAGTTAACCTAACAAATTAACACACATGACCATAGCCATGACCGCCCCCATCAGCCTCGCCGCCGCCATGATCTGTCATAAACCTAGCAAGACACAACACATCAGAAGAAAAATGCCAACATGAGAGAGAGAGAGACGCCGCCGAATCCGCTGTTAATGGCGGCAGGGAATGATGGTTAGAGCGAGTGACAGAGAGGTGGGAGGATCGCGACTCAGACCCAAGGAGGAGTTTTGCTCCGATGAAATTCTTGTTGAAATTTTCGTTCCGTTTTCCGCCGATTTGGGCAGAAAATCTGCCACAATTTCTCTTCGTTAAATTTTCTTTTTCTTTTACTTTTCTTTTCTTTCATTTTCCTTTATTTCCAAACAAACAAAATAAATTTCCCTTATTTTATTTTCTTTTCCTATTCATTTTCCTTACATTTTCCAAATTCCAAACATAGCCTAAACGGTTACATTTTCATAATGAAGAATGCAATAACTAATCCCTACCCCAAGATAGATAAATAGGAAACATTATACACAAAAAGAAATAGGAAATCTTAAATCTTGTAGACACCAGTATAAGGTAGACTGTTGAATTTTAATGTACACTAGATAACCATGAAACATTAAAGAAGTGTTGACAAAATCAAATGTCACCATAGAGGTTTGGAAATATAACAGTGATCATACTGACTGGACCTTGCTTATATCTCTCCTTACAAAACTGAACTTCCCACCCCATTGGAACAACCTCCTCTCTCATTACTTCACCACCATAACCTTGGCGATCCTCCTGAATGGGAGACCTTTGTCAAGGAGACCCCCTTTCCCCTTACCTCTTCATTCTCGACCTTAAAGCCCTATCCAAGTAGCTGCGTCCTCTAGATACCCAAGCCATCTGCCCGTATCAAGATACAAGCCTTAGCCCCATCCATTTCCCATCTTTACCTTGCCGATGTCTGCCTCATTTTGTTCAAGGCTTCAAATACTAGTTGTCGAATCCAACTGACGCTGGGGAAGATACAGGCGGCCGTAGATGGTTGAAATCTCAAGGACATGGTTGAAATCTCCGACACAAACCAAAGGTCTAGTGAGGATGGCTTGGAGAGAATGGTAGACGGCTTGACGCTGGGGAAGATACAGGCGGCCGTAGATGCATGCCAAATGTCGTGATGGGAACCAGGGTTCCAAGAGTTAACAGTGATGATGTACTTGTCCTTTTGAATGAGGGTAGCTTTAAGGGTATCTTTCCAGCCGGGCCGTATACCCCCTTTGAAGTCCTCTGGTTTGACACTGATGTGGTTCCTAAAACCCCACTTTTTTAACGTTGGTGAGGTGATTGCGGAGTGACATTTGGTTTACTGAAGGATGTCGTTCCCCAGTGAATGAAATGCATTGCAGGGTTGCCTAAGCCCAGCTAAATAAAATCATTGGAAAGGTCGTCACTGCACCTTGCAGTCAACGGCGGACATGGATAGGTGGGACAGTTCTTGCTTTTTAGGGAGTTGAAACGGGGTTAAAAAAAAAGGATTTGTGTTAGGGGGTGAGGGAGAAAAAATAAGAAAAGGGCGGTACACGTCTCTGTACTAGAATTAAAGCAGGAAATTAGAAAGAGGTGGTCCATACCATACAGTAACCGGAGAGAAGACAGTGGGATGACCGAGATTCGTTTTTCTTTTTCCATTTCCTACAGTCGGAGCGTGGGGTTAGGTTTCTCCGGAGTGGATGGCAGCCAAGTTCTGCGAGGCGGTTGATACAGTCTCCGACACTAGCAGCATAATCCTCCGCTACCGGTGGGGAGCAAATTTCGGGCGGGGTTTCTTCGATGGGAGGAGGGAGGCTTTCTCTGTCGGCTTCCTCTTCTTCTTTGGGCTCAAAGAGGTGGGCTCTTTCATGGTACTAGAGTCCAAAGGCTTCTTTAAGGTTTTACTCTTCATGCTTGGCCTAGTTGTAGTGGGCTTTTCAGAGTGACTTAAGTCCAAATCAGCAAGGGCATCTATTTTGGCTTGGAAGTGGGCACAAAGGCCAAAATGGCCCGATTGCTTTAGGTGGGTCGCGAGGGATAAAAGGAGCCTAAGTGGGAATTGTTGGTACTGCCCATTTATGGGCTTATGGTTGGTGAAAGTTTTTCTGAGAGGGTGCTCTTATAACGGGTGGGGGGCTCTATGAAAGGGACTCAACATACCAGGTATAGCAGGGTTTGTGGTGTCCAAGGTTTGACTGACTCATGAGAAGTCACTTCTGCAGTTGTTTTGATAGTATTTTGGTGGCTGACTTGCTCAGCGCGTCTCTGTCAGAGACCAACACTCTAAACGAGGATGTGGATTCAGAGGCGAAGAAGAAAAACTATCCAGAGAAGGAGGCGGAGCTTCGTCGGACTGGTAGTGGCTTCAACACTGTTCTCTTGGGATTCGTCTTCGGCTTCTTTCTCCGAAGGTGCGTCATCTTCTTCCTCCGAAAGGTCTTCGTCCTCTGATAGGTTTTCAATCATGGGGTATCGTCCTCACCATCTTCTTCTTCTTCCTCCATTGGTCCGTCGTGGGAGTTACTCTGAGGCTGGGGGCAAACACAGTGGTTAACAACCCCAATGGTGAAGTTTTTTCTCTGATACCCTGGTCGTCACCGTAATGAACCCTTATTTTTGAGGTGCGATTGAGCTATTGTAAACCACCTCCATTTCTCTAGTGAAGAGAACCGGATAGTTTAGAAGCCGGACATGGTGGGTTTGCTGGATGTCTCGAATGTGGGGTGGACAAGGGCTGGGGCTGGGGCGTGGTGGGGGTTTAGAGGGCAAGCATGGTCGATGTGATCGATGCGGCCACAGCAGTAAGGACATTTGAAGACCTTCTCGTAGCTGCATTGGATCCATTCCAGGGTGTCGTTTTGCAAACAGAGGTGCATTCCGGCAAGAAGAGTTTGAGAAAGTTCAATCTCAACTTGGGCTCTCATGAAGTAGTTCGGGCCATGGATTTAAGGGGTAGCGACAACTGCTGCGAGTTTCTTGGCGTTAGCGAGGGTGATATAGTCGAGAGGTGCTATACGAGCACGGACGAAGTTGTAGCTCCTTAGAGCCATGTCTGGGGACCATGGTTTAAGAATAAGGAGGCTCCTAGGATGATCCACAGGTTGGCTTCAAGAACATCGCTTCAGTCGTAGATGGAGTCGAATTGCATAATAAAGAATCTGAAGGCGACTTGGGTGACTTTGACAGACTCTGTAAGATGCCATTCCCTGTTGGCTTCGTCTTGAACTTCCTATTCGGAGAAGGACCGGTAGTCCCAAAAGTATCAAATGAGCGAGAGATCCCAGGTCTAGCGGTTAGCATCAACAGCTCAGGTGAGTTCAGCGCAAAATTCTAGTCTTATTAGAGGGAGAGCTGAGGGTAAATAAAGAGGATTGACATGAGAGTTAACACTATGCATGATTGGGAGAGGTAGAGAAGTTAAGAGATAGGTCAGGAGGTGGATGAGAAAACGGTAGCGAAAAGAAGAGATTGAATGAGTTGGTTGGGAGCTATGGGAGTTAATAAGGAGAGGGTGGTGATCGCAGATGCGGAGAGAAGAAGCAGGTTTCTAAGGAAGGGCCTCCTCCATGGCATGGGTACTAGAAAGGAGGAGATGGGAAGGATCAGGGACCAATGGATAGAGAGGAAGGGGGAGAAGAGGGGAGATGAGAGAAAAACCTAGATAGAGAAGTCACTTGACTTTTTTTTCCACCCCAATATGGGTAATCTGGTATTGCATAAATGCTTGAAGATTTATAGATCACATAATTGTAGAGCGAGAAGCAGAGATCTTGAGAAGGAACTAAAATTCAGTGAATCTAGAGAGAGAGAAAGCATACCCGGAAGAGATCGGAACCATAGCAGCAATGGAAGCTTCCAGATCAAGCTTTTTTCAAGGCAAACTTCGACATAACATGAGCTGATCTCTGGCAACAAAAAAGGTGGTGGCTGGAGTAGTACTCAGAGGTTCGACGGGAACCTGACGGTAGCAGCAGCAATCAATCTACAGAAATGCCAAACAGCAACGGATGGTGATGCACAAACAGCAAAAGAAGTATAGGATTTCGCAAAGAAGCAGTAATTCACAAGTTTATACTAGAAGGAAATTCAAAACTGGTTATGGAAATGGTGGATTTCACTCTATCTAATAGGGAGGTAAACGATGTAACCAAAGTGCACGAGACAGTCAAAGAGATTGTGAATTCTCTAGACTTCTTCACACCTGACAAGACTTGGTTCAGTGGGAGAGAAACTAATTGAGTGGCTCATAAATTAGCACAACAAGCACAAGCATACGGACTGACGACGTGGCTGATGACATGGCTGGGAAGAGGTCCACCACAGATTGAGAACGAATTAGTGGTGAGTCCTGATTATGAGTGAAAATCATATTTTCCCCTAAAGAAAAACAATAGGATCACTGTTTGTTATATTGCCAAACCTCTATGTTTCTTTGTTAATATTTCATGGTTATCTAGTGTACATTAAATTTCAACAGTTTACCTTATATTGGTGTCTACAAGATTAAAGATTTCAGATTTCTTTTTGTGTATAATGTTTCTCTATTTATCTATCTTGGGGTAGAGATTAAGTATTGCGTTCTTCATTATGGAAAAGGGAACCTTTTTTAACTCTTTGATTACACTTAATGCCGCCGGTTCAACTCATTTATTTTCAATAATCAGTTCTTCAATGCGAAGGACTTTGATTTATTGTAGTTTTGTTGGTTTTCAAAGCAAATCCAATGCACAGTCTTCTCTCACACACACACAAAGACATATGTGAGCGTGATCTCGAAAGCTTTGACCGAACAGTGGCCATATAACTCAATTAGCTATCGGCCCAACTGAATTTTGAGGAGAAAATCTTCATTGTTCATCTCCCTCTCTCAATATCTCTTGCAGATATAATCCGACCCCTCGTCGCTTTTGTTCGTGTAGGTCAATCAGCTACTGGACAATTTTCCCATAGCCGCACCAATCAAGGTATGTTTCCGTTTTGAACTTTCTCAAATTGCTCCCAGGTGGTTTCATCATTTTAATTGCACATTGGAATGTTGAAACTATTGATCTGACATTCTACCAATCCATGAAAGGAATTTTTCATTTTAATAGTTGATTTCTAGGTTTGCAGCAAGCTGCAATGCACCTTGGGAGCATTTATGCTTGTGACACTCTACTGAAATTTTTGTGTTTTATTAGATTCTGATTTTCCCTGTTTTGAAAGTTTTATTATATAATGATTTCTCCTTAATTATTGATATTTTTTGTGTTCCATTTAACGTGATTAGTACCTGTCCATGTGAAAGTATCTTTGAGCTTTCTGAATTGGTCTAAATCAGCAAGATGGATGTTAGCAGCTCCAGTTTTTCTATCAAGAAATTTTGGGACTGTGGTAACTAAATGGTCTTATAATATTGAAAACTTATCTGAGTCCATGAAGCAACGGGGATTTGCTTAGGGGAGCACTCTTTGTCACGTGACTGTATAATTGTTACAGTGTTCTGAACTTATGGTTTATCACATTCCTGACCAAGTGCTGACATCACTCTTAAGTTGTGGGCGGTTTCAGGAAATAGTTGTTTGCTGCTATTATATGCATCAACCTGACAACCACATGCTCTGTTGCAGCCAGACGATGGGCTCTTTAGCTTCCTCCTTCCTATTTCACCCCAATTGTCTCCCTTTACTCTTTACTTAATTAAAACGTGTGTGCTCGTACAGAACTTCTTTTGACTTGAGTCTTTCAATTCACGTGTTTCTTCTATCTTCAGTGTTCTAACTTAGTGCCGTAACCGTCACAAATAATTTTTGTGCATAAACTACTCTTTTATGTGCTTTCACAGTCACTGTGTACTCTTTCTTCCACAAGTTAACATTAGTTCTTTCCAATGGTATAGCTTTGCATTTCAGATGGTAAATTCACTGTTCTCTTTGGCGTACAAAAGCACAACCTTGTTTCTCTGTATTGGTTGCACCACCCTTTTAGTCTTATTATATGACTTTCAAAAGTTGATATGAAAGCTAGTTCAGTAGATTTCCGCACAAAACTTTTGCAACTACATAAGAGTTTACATGTGAGATCAATGTTGTCTTAAAAGCTTCTCTATTGCAAAAAACATAAGTTCTGTTCATACTTATACTTACTAAGAGGCTATAGCCTAATTCTAGCTTCTATTTTTTGTTTGAACTTTATTTGATCCTCAGTTGCAGGTGGTAAAGACTTGGTTGCAACAGGAATAGTCACGAAGAGTTTAGGCAGTAAGGCAAAGTTAGCAGAAAGTTACATTCCTGAAGTTCTTGGAAGAAAATGACAGCAAGTAAATCTGAAATCAACGTCCATGATCATGGCACATATGTTTTTATTTTTGGTAATAAAAGAGCCAAGTGTAACTATTGTAGCAAGGATGATAGCGGGTTTAACTAACTTGAGAAACACCTAGGAGGAGGCGTGAAAAGAGATGTAGGTCCTTGTCTTGTAGTTCCTGATCCAGTCAAGGAACAGTTCAAATTTCAAATCCTTCAGAAGAAGGAGATAAGTATGAATAAGGAAGTTGGGGACAGCACTCATCCAAATCTTCGTTTAAATAGGCATGATTCTATCTCTGGAGGTAAAAAGCGTGCACGGGAAATCACTGTAAGACAAGGGCCAGTTAGAATCTTCCAAGAATTTCCCAATTCTAATCAGTTATTTATCAGACAAAGTCAAGAGAAGCATTGAAGAATCTAACAGATTCCATAGCCTAACTATACCCTTGCAAGTTTAGGGAAGTGGGATGCAAGGATAAGCATCCCGTCCCTCGTCACTTTAAGAGTCTTTCTTGCCAGAGGAGCGCAAAGAAATGAAATTTCAGCTAGAGAAGAAACGATCATTAGGGAAGACAACAGGTTGTAGCATTCTGGTTGATGGATGGAGGGAAGCAAGAGGACGTGACCTGATTAATATTTTAATGGATTGCCCCGAGGGACCTTTTTACCTGAAATCATTTGATATGACAGCTTCTGGTGGAAGTGTGGATGCGTTGATGTTGAATTTCAGTGAAGCTTTATTGGAGGTTGGGGTAGCTAACGTGGTCCAGATCATTTTGAGTTCTACATTTCCCGGCATGGTTGATGTCACTAAAGAACTAATGAGGAAACACAAGAAAATCTTTTGGGCTGTCAGCTCTACTTCTTGGATATTGAGGAAATAGGGAAAATGGCCCATACTAGTTGGATATTGAGCATTGCAGGGACTTTAGTGCAGTTCATTTACAGCAGTCAAACATTTTTGCATCTTGTGAGAAGCTATACAAGTGTCGTTGACCTGGTTAAAGGACACTAAGGTTAGTTCTACCCTGCCCTTCTTATCTCCAGAGACTATTGTGTCCGAAAAGGAGAATTTACAGATAATGGTCGATTCACCCGAGTGGATTTCTTCAGTTGGGGCATCACACAGTTAAGGAAGAAGAGTGTCTGATTGGGTCAGGGATCCTTCGTTTTGGTACGGGGCAAATATGGTTCTGAAAGCTACCATTCCTCTGGTTCATGCCTTGGATTTCATTCAAAAGGATCCGGAGCCCCAACTGGGATTTATATATGAAATTATAGACCAGGCTAAGGAAAAAATAAGAGAGGGACTAAATAAGAATGGTGGAACAAATGTCTGCATCATTCCCTCCGCTGGTTACTTTTTGAATCCTAGGTTAAAATATTCAACTAATTTCCGTGCTGATGAAGAGGTAAGCATTGGTTCATTTACATGCATTTCCGCCATGGTAGAAGAAGAGAACACTCGCAATTCGATCATCTAGCCGCTTTCTCGATATAAAAATGTTGAGGGTTCTTCCGTTCAATATTATGCTGCTGAACTATCGTCAATAATGTCACCAGGTTAGAAAACTATCAAATTTCCCTTATTTTACATATATTCAGCTATTTTAAATTTGGTTCGGTTACATCTGAAAGTCAAATTTATAAGTTATTTTCGTTATACCTTGAGACATCTACACTTGCTGAGGTTGGTTAGAACTTGGTCTTTTTAGCATGTTGTTCCTTTTTTTTCATAATCATCTTTGACATTTTCATTTTAGAGGAGTTGGTTTTTCTGATGTGTTCCATATAACAATTTGGTTTTAAATACGGTGAATCTCGTCCTATCGAATCTTTTGCAGTCTGTTGGTGGACTCGCTTTGGAGGGGAATGTCCGGAGTTGCAACAGTTTGCTATAAGAATTCTCAGCCAGATCTGTGATGGTGCGACAGAGTATAATTTGGATAGAAGCGCGGTTTTCAGCCGCTCACAGAGGGATGAAACTTTATAGAGAAACTGCTTTTGGAGGAACAGACATATTTGCGGTATTATTTTCCGCTATATAGCTTCATGAGGTGTCGTCGCAAGGCCAAACAAGTTGGAGACATCAATTCGATGAATGATGGTCATTTCTGAAACGCAGGGCACACTGTTAAATGGCAAACTAACTAGGTTGGAAATTGAAGGTGATTGTATAGCTAGTACTGTTCAGTTCAGCACCAATAATCCAAGAGCATGTGTTCCTGAAGATGTATGATCCATTTGTTGTTTAAAGGTTTTAGAAGCGTAATTCACTTTCGTGACGTGTTGTTTTTTTAATGGTCTTTTTGTTCCAGAAGTCATACATGTTGCTTCCTTGTTCGTCTGACATTTGGTTTATGTTTATAACTTTATATATGTGTTAAGCTTTCAAATTTTGTGCCCGGTCCAAGCATTCTGGATTTCCAAGGGGCTTTTTATGCTCTCCCTAAATATAACTCATTTCCCGTGAGTAATATTTGTATTTGAATGATTTGGGGTGTGCTCTAAGTCATGACAATAGACAGGAGATGAGAAGATGTTCTCTTCTCCGGCTTTAGACAGAGAAATCTTGGCGTTAATGGGGCTGGTGGCTTTGGGTGTCTGGGTCCGCGATGAGAATTCTCGGTCTCTCTTGGATTCGTGATAGGTGGTGGCAAGAACAAATATAATGAGCGTGGGTTTTGAGTCCTTGTTGTTTTGTTGTAGGATCTCCGTTTATCTCTTCTTCCTTTCTTTTATGCGCAAACAATTTTACCCTTCACTACAGTTTAGCTAATTGTTTGGAAGATTTTTGGCCAAGAATGAAATTTCTTGGTTTTAGGTACTAATGATGATGAGAAGAGATGATTAGTTCATTGAATTGTTATGAATTGATCTGGGTTATATTGTGTTTTTATGTCCCATAATCATTTGATCATAGAATTTGCATAAATTCTCTTTTTTCTCCTAATTGATATCAGCATTGGATTTAAAGGTTTTGAGACTGCTTCTGAACACACACATAATTGAAATATCCTCCTAATATGTAATATCATGATCACAGTTGTCAAAAATTTATGATTCAGTTCGGTACACTTACGTGAAATCTTAACTGGAATAGAAAATTAATCCGAATTCCAATTCAAGAGACCGCCTCAGTAGCGATTCAGACATGTTCATGTGAATTGTTGCCGCTTTAGCTATTGGGTAAATTGGGTTAGAATTACTGCAGTAAAAGAGATTATTCTCCATTTGCTTCTATCAGTTCCATTACCTATGCTTATTTCAAGATGACTATTGTTAAGTCGCCTTCTGAAAGCAGCAGCTAACTGTATCCTGGAGTATTATCTCCCATTGTACTGGAATTCCTTGCTTTGGTTTGCATGCCTTGATAAATCTTTGTCATTATGGAAAAGTGATTGATAGGGTTTCAGCTGGGAAGGTGATGGTGGCTAGAGATGAGCAAAATCCACCCCAGACTGCCTCCTAAATTTTTCTGCATGTTCAACTCGGATGATTCTTGTTTGGTGAAAGTACCACGAGAAGTACGACAGTTGGGTTGTTTATTATTGCAAGTTAAGACATTTTGTATGGGGAGATTCATGAACTTCTTTTTCAGCGTAGGTGATGTCAGTTTGTACAGGAAAATAGACTTTCTTTCTCATTTTTTTTGAAGGAAAGGATAACTTCATTTCATCATCATCAAATGTACAAAGCATCAGATAGAGAAAACATCAAGCAGAGAACGCCAGAGGACATAGCCTAAACAAACTAAAACAACTAGCTACCCTAACGAAAAAACAGAGAATGCATAATCCTACTGCTGTAAAGATCAGCAGTACTACAACCAAACAGAACAAAATAGGACTAATTAAAACATCAACAAAGAAACGTGTTTGAAGGGAAATCCATGGGAGAGAAGATACAACTCTCCACACCGGAAGGTGGATCGGGTAGGCGGACACAGATCTAAAGCAACGATGCCGGCGACAGCAACCACATAGACTTGGATATGCTAAATCCGAAAACAACACATAAAGGTAGCAAAACCAAAACAAAATAAAATAACATGATCAAGAAAACTGAAAAAAATAGGACAAAGGGATTTCAATTCAGAAAATAGGGGGATAAAGTTGGGTAGAGCCCGGGTATGGGGGGGAGAAAACGACGACGGAACTTTTAGTAAGGAATTTGAACTGCTTCGTGGTTTCCACCACAAGTGTTAGATGATCTCTCCACCGCCCACCAGTACCATCTTTCATCAATCAGAACCACTTGTTTGGTTCTAGGATTGACGAATCTAAGCACATATTTTTTGCGCCCTTAGAAAGGCCAGCCAAAAAGTCAGAAAACACCTTGCATGTGTGATGTGATGCCGAATTCGAAAGAAAAGATGAGCGGATTGTCACGCCCCGGTTTTCCATAACCCGAGCACGTGAGTAAAGTTACAAACAACACACTGAAACTGGACAGAAATGGTAGTCTGGATTCAAAAATTGATTTCTCTCAAACCGTTCATTAAAACATTGTGAAATTTGGTAGGGAGGATCCTATAAGGGTGTATTACAACCCACTAAAACAGTTTTTACAAAAGTCAAGAGGTGTGGGAGATATAGGCCAAACCGTGTGGCTGGTCGCTACAAAATTCAGAACTATGACTACAACTTCGTAATTCGATATCTCCTAAACGGTAAGTCGAAATGTTATGAAATTTTGACACAACATTGATATAAAATTTTATAATACCCCATTAAAACAGTTTTGAAAAATAAAAAGGGGTGTTTGACTTATTGACACAAACGTGGGGCTGACCAGAGAAAACTACCCAAGACAGCATCACAAACTTTAAAAATTAATAACTCTTAAACCGTACGGTGAAATATCATGAAATTTGAACACAAGGTTGGTATATAAGTGTAGAATACCCATCTAAAACAGTTTTACAAATTAATAAACCAAGCTACACTTATTGAGGAAAACGTGCACTGCTGTCCGTAAAATTCAGGATGAGCAAAGTGACAAATAGATGTCTCCAAATCCTATTCGAGTTCAAACATCAAATCCAATCTATCTAAAACATGGAATAGCCTCTAGCCTCAAATACAATCTCAAATCGAAAGCAACATCTCAACAAGTTCAAGTGTGCATCATGTAGACGACTTTATTAACTAAATGCAACTAAAATCTTCTCCTTGCATGAAGCTCATATCTAGACTCTCGGCTCCAATCTAGCACCTGAAAAATGAAGGAGTGAGCAAACCAACGCCCAGTAGAAATAATAGTTTGAGATAATTAATTTGACATGTCATGAAATGCGAGTCACCGAAAGTATTCCACGAAATCAAAGAGTCACACATACTAGTTTACACTACAAGCGTAGACACAATTCACATATATAACACCTTACGTTTTCTTATTAACTCAAACCGTGACACTCAAATCGCCACCGGTGGTGTACGTACTAGTCAACACATAACTCTGCCAGCGACCGCACACAGCGCGTCCTGTTCAACTTAGCCAACACTTGGCTCTGCCGTGACCATATCACGTAATAGCCCCATAGGCTCTGCCCTCTTTACGGGTACTACCCGATGGAATGAGTTACCTCCTGCGCAGGTTTCCGGTCTTTCACCGTGGAGCTGTTCAAGCCCAACTTAATTATCAGCCGTACCCAACCGGTATCACCAACAACAACCTCTCCCTCGCATATAAAGTTTATGACATATTACAGCAACTTTAATCAATCCATGACCACAAGTACTACCGCATCACATGTAATTCACATATTGATGTCCAATTCATATACAACCAATATGATGAAAAAAAACTCAGATTTATAAAGTCATATGATGAGACACAAGAAAATCAATTAACATGTTTATTGATCACATAGAACACACGTAGTGCATCATACTTCATAACAAGTAAATTAACAATCAAAACTAAAACTCCTACCTCACGAAAAGGGTTTCAATTAAGAACCTCCAAGATTACAATCCCTAAGAAGTGGCTGTCTCTTGGAGTAAAGATCCGTTTCTTCCCCTTCACCGCACCCAAAATCCTCTTCTTGACTTCCGATTGAGAGCTTGAATGCTAGGGTTTAGTATTCTCCTTCAAAGCATCGTGTGTGTGAGAAAGGGGATGGGAGAATGAAGAAAAGTCGTGAAAAACAATACTGATCCCGTTTTTCAGATGTACCAGGTATAAAACTTTGTGTTAAAGTCACTTTCAGCCCCCTAACTATGTCTAAAATACACCTAGGCCCCCCTACATATAAAGTTATGTAATTCTTGCAGTTTTGACCCCAAAATCTTCATATCGTGCTCTAAAACCTTGCTACTTTATAATTTTAAACTACTCAATTCATTTTACCTAAAATCATATTCATATACAAGCAAAACATTCATTCAAATCATCATATAACACATAGGCATCAAATTTAACTATTTAATGATGATAATAACTATGAATAAAACTATATAATTTATAAAAAAAAGTTTCCGGTCACTACAACTTACCCTCCTTAGAGGAATTTCGTCCTCGAAATTCGGCACATACCTTATCCATTAAATAACTCTGGATATTTGTGGCGCACTTCATCATCGCGTTCCCATGTGGCCTCCTCGGTGCCGTGATGCTGCCACAACACTTTGACTAGGGGAATAGTTTTTCCTCGTAAGACTTGTTCTCGAGAATCTAGTATTTTGATTGGCCTCTCCTCATAAGTGACATCCTCCTCTATGCTCAAATCAGCCCAATCAAGAATATGTGAAGGATCAGGTTCATACTTGCGCAACATAGAAACATGGAACACGTTATGGACTCCTGACAACTGAGGTGGCAAGGCAAGACGATAAGCCACCTCTCCAACTCGTTCCAATATCTCAAAAGGACCAATGAACCTGGGTGCTAATTTCCCACTGCGGCTAAATCTCATTAAGCCCCTTTTCGGACTAACTTTCAGAAATACATGTTCCCCACTCTCAAACATCAATGGCCGTCTCCTCCTATCTGCATAGCTCTTTTGACGACTCTGCGCGGTGATTAAGCGTTGTCTTATCATCGAAATTTTCTCTGTAGTTTCCCGAACCAAGTCAGGCCCTATAATGGAGGAGTCACCAACCTCAGTCCAACAAACTGGCGAACGACATGGTCTCCCATACAATGCTTCAAAAGGTGCCATCCCAATGCTAGATTGGTAACTATTGTTGTAAGCAAACTCAACTAATGGCAAGTGATCTTCCCAAGAGCCCCCAAAATCAAGCACACAAGCCCTTAGCATATCCTCTAAGATCTGGATCGTACGCTCGGATTGTCCATCCGTCTGAGGGTGATAAGCTGTGCTCAGATGTAAATGAGTTCCTAAAAATTTCTGGAGACTTTGCCAAAAATGAGATGTAAAACGAGGATCTCTGTCCGAAACAATAGAAACTGGCACACCATGCAGTTTGACGATCTCCATAACATAAAGCTTACTAAGTGTCTCAACCGAATCAGTCATACGCATTGGAAGAAAATGTGCAGATTTTGTTAAACGGTCAACGAGGACCCATATAGCATCATGCTTCTTTGGTGACCTTGGAAGTCCCGACACAAAATCTATAGTCACATGTTCCCATTTCCATTCTGAAACAGGTAATGGCTGGAGTAGTCCTGCAGGTCTCTGGTGTTCAGCCTTCACCTGTTGGCAAGTCAAGCATCTTGCAACAAAATTGGCCACATCTTTCTTCATACCCTTCCACCAAAACTGGCGACGTAAGTCGTGATACATTTTGGTACCTCCTGGGTGTACTGCAAGCCGAGAGTGATGGAATTCACGAAGTACTTCTTCTCGAAACAACTCGGGAACAACTAGCTTACCCATATACCGCACACTCTGATCCGGTTTAACCGTTAAACCTGTTACTTCTTCCCCATCTAAAATACGTCTACGAATTGACTCCACTTCTTCATCATGTTGTTGCGCTTCAATTGCCCGTGTTACAATTGAGGGTTGCGCCACTATGGAGAACAATGCAGATCCCTCAGCTACTTCATTGAGATGCAAGTCGAACTCACTGACATCTTCAAGCATCTTCCACTCATTAACTGCCTTTCCCACTATGCTATGCAATGATTTTCTACTTAGTGCATCTGCCACCACATTAGCCTTGCCCGGGTGGTACTGCAAGTCAAAGTCATAGTTCTCCATGTATTCCATCCATCGTGTCTGTCGCTGGTTGAGATCTTTCTGCGAGAACAAATATTTTAAGCTCTTGTGGTCAGAAAACACATCAAACTTCTCACCATATAAGTAATGCCTCCAAATCTTCAAAGCAAAGATAACTGCTGCAAGTTCCAAATCATGAGTAGGGTAGTTTCGCTCATGCGTCTTTAATTGACGTGAAGCATAAGCAACAACCTTACCCAATTGCATCAAAACACAACCTAAGCCGTCGTGTGAAGCATCACAATATACTGTATAACCTATACCCCTTTCGGGTATCACCAGGATTGGAGCAGATGTCAACCTCTTCTTTAACTCCTGAAAGGCCAAATTACATTTACCATCCCAGACAAATTTTACCCCCTTGCGTGTCAATCGTGTCAGTGGTGACGCAAGTTTTGAGAAATCCTCCACAAATCTACGATAATAGCCTGCAAGACCGAGAAAGCTGCGGATCTCAAAAACATTTTTCGGTGGCTTCCAATTCATAACTGCATCTACCTTTGAAGGGTCAACAGAAACACCCCCACTTGATACAACATGGCCAAGAAATTTTACCTCAGATAGCCAGAACTCACACTTCTCATATTTTGCATACAAGTGGTGATCTCGTAAGAGCTGCAAGACAGTTCTCAAATGTTCTTCATGTGCTTCCTTAGATGGCGAATAAATGAGAATATCATCTACAAATACCACAACAAATTGATCGAGGTAAGGCCGAAAGATACGGTTCATCAAATCCATAAAAGCAGCTGGCGCATTTGTTAACCCAAAGGGCATAACAAGGAACTCATAATGCCCGTATCTAGTACGAAAAACCGTCTTAGGAATATCTTCTTCCTTAACTCGCAACTGATGATAACCTGATCGCAAATCGATTTTGGAAAAGCACATCGAACCCTTTAGTTGATCAAACAAGTCGTCAATCCTCGGTAAGGGGTACTTGTTCTTAATCGTCACTCTGTTGAGCTTCCTATAGTCAATACACATGCGGAGCGACCCATCTTTCTTCTTCACAAACAAGGCCGGAGCTCCCCAAGGTGACGTACTAGGACGAATAAACTTTTTATCCAGCAATTCTTGAAGTTGCACTTTCAGCTCACGCAACTCAGCAGGAGCGAATCGGTATGGGCTCATTGAAATAGGTGCGGTACCAGAAACAAGATCAATAGAAAATTCCACTTCACGACGTGGTGGCAATTCATGTAAATCATCTGGAAAGACATCTCGAAAATCACACACGACTGATGGAAACTCTTCATATGCAGCAATACCCTCGTCATCCTTACTTATGGAGAAAAGAAAATTTAGGTTTCCCCGAGCCCATGAGTCCAATTTAGATGGTGTCGCACAATCATTGCGGTCACCAAGAAAATTGAAACGAACTCCTTCAGTCGTAGTAACAGACACTCTCCTCTTATGACAATCAATGTTGGCACGATAGGCAGTCAACCAATCCATCCCAAGGATAACATCAAAAGTAGTCATGTCTAAGACAATTAAGTCAAACAATATGCAATAATCAGCAACTCCAAGCTCACATGACCTGCAAACCCTATTCAAAGTGACTTCATCGCTGACCGGGGTGTTTATAGTCAATGGGGTCTCTAACAAGTCCATCTCTAGGCCCAAGGATGATGCAAACGACAATGATATAAATGAATGTGATGCTCCAGTATCAATAAGAACGGATGCCCAAGAATGGAACACTAACAATGTACCTTGAATTACCGATGGATCTGTCGACTCCTCAACTGGTGCCTGCATTCCCGGTGGAACTGAACCTGTGACTGAGTAAACACGGCCTTGTGCTCCCTGTCCTTTCTGGCCACCTCCTTGAGTTCTAGCTTGCTGATTAGATAATGCTGAGTTAGACCCTTGGAGAGTTCTCTGACCCTGATTCCCAAACGACTGTTGTGGTGCTCCATTCTCTGATCGTGATGGTACTGACTGTGTAGAATGAGACTGATGTGCTCGAGTCACCCTTTGTGTTCCTTGACCCTGGGTACAATAACGACTAATGTGTCCGACCTGCCCACACTGATAGCATGTCCGAGGCTCCCCATTCTTTGTCGAGTCCTGTGAATATCCTTGCTGAAATCCTTGGGAACGCCCTCCCAATAGTGCTCTCTGAGGGCACTCAAAACGACGATGTCCCGGCTGGTTGCAGTGGTGGCACAAATCATTTCTCTGATACGTCTGTCCAGTACCATATGTTGGAGCAAGAGGAACAGATCTAGATGATCGCTGCTGCCCCTGAGGGTACGATGTCGTGTCAGAGGTCTTAGGACGTTTCGAGAAACGACTCTCAGATTGGGTACTAACATCTCCATGATGTGGCTTAAGCTCTCTAATCCTCTTGGTATCCTGCAAAGTTTCCTCCACAGTTGTTGCTGCCTCCACAAGCTCAGAATAGTTACGAATCCGCAAAGCTGCCACTCTCTCCCTGATAGCAGGCCTCAAACCGCGCTCAAATTTCTTGCACCTCAACTCCTCAGTCGCAATCATCTCATTAGCATGACGTCCTAGGGCGGTAAACTTGACCTCATATTGTGCCACTGTCATAGCTCCACCCTGAATCAAAGCAATAAACTGTTCTCGGAGAGCATCCTTAGCCGTTTCTGGAAAATACTTGCCCAAGAAAATCTTGGAGAAAGCCTCAAAATTCTTAGTGATTGTGGAGCTCACACGCTTCCACCAGTGATATGCATCTCCCTTCAACTGATTCACTGCAAAGTCCACTTTCATAGCCTCATCCTTGATGCTCAGAGTATCTAAATTGCGGCTAACCTGCTCCAACCACTCCTCTGCAGCTAGCGGGTCTGGTTCACCATGAAACTCAGGTGTCTTCATACGTAGAAACTCCCTCAAGGCTATAGGAGCTGAATTATGATCATCTCCAGTTTGGGTTTGGGCTGGAGTTCCTTTCTCGATCGCACTAGTCATTTCTCGCAATGTGTTGACAACCTCGCTAAGGAATTCCTGTGGAATAGCCTGCACTTGCGGTGCACTAGTATTTCTAGCTTGAGTCGTATTCCCCACCCCAGTATCACCAACATATTGAGCCTCAGTAGTTGAAGCTGCAACTGTAGTCTTTTTCTTAGTCTTAGTACTTCTACTCTTTTTCGGGGCCATCACTCTATATGAAAGCTTAAACAATAATTAGTCGTGCAATTATCCAAAATCAATTCAAGAACTCATTGGCATATTAATGATGAAATGAAACAAGTAGAACACAAATAAAACAAGTGAACGCGCCTAGAATACATCACAACCATGCATATCAACAAGGCACACAACTCATCACACACGTCAGCATGTATCACATAAACTCATGTATGCACCGAATATTCACATAATACATCACCCACTGCCCCTGGGTATTCGTACCTAGAGCTCTGATACCAAGTTGTCACGCCCCGGTTTTCCATAACCCGAGCACGTGAGTAAAGTTACAAACAACACACTGAAACTGGACAGAAATGGTAGTCTGGATTCAAAAATTGATTTCTCTCAAACCGTTCATTAAAACATTGTGAAATTTGGTAGGGAGGATCCTATAAGGGTGTATTACAACCCACTAAAACAGTTTTTACAAAAGTCAAGAGGTGTGGGAGATATAGGCCAAACCGTGTGGCTGGTCGCTACAAAATTCAGAACTATGACTACAACTTCGTAATTCGATATCTCCTAAACGGTAAGTCGAAATGTTATGAAATTTTGACACAACATTGATATAAAAGTTTATAATACCCCATTAAAACAGTTTTGAAAAATAAAAAGGGGTGTTTGACTTATTGACACAAACGTGGGGCTGACCAGAGAAAACTACCCAAGACAGCATCACAAACTTTAAAAATTAATAACTCTTAAACCGTACGGTGAAATATCATGAAATTTGAACACAAGGTTGGTATATAAGTGTAGAATACCCATCTAAAACAGTTTTACAAATTAATAAACCAAGCTACACTTATTGAGGAAAACGTGCACTGCTGTCCGTAAAATTCAGGATGAGCAAAGTGACAAATAGATGTCTCCAAATCCTATTCGAGTTCAAACATCAAATCCAATCTATCTAAAACATGGAATAGCCTCTAGCCTCAAATACAATCTCAAATCGAAAGCAACATCTCAACAAGTTCAAGTGTGCATCATGTAGACGACTTTATTAACTAAATGCAACTAAAATCTTCTCCTTGCATGAAGCTCATATCTAGACTCTCGGCTCCAATCTAGCACCTGAAAAATGAAGGAGTGAGCAAACCAACGCCCAGTAGAAATAATAGTTTGAGATAATTAATTTGACATGTCATGAAATGCGAGTCACCGAAAGTATTCCACGAAATCAAAGAGTCACACATACTAGTTTACACTACAAGCGTAGACACAATTCACATATATAAAACCTTACGTTTTCTTATTAACTCAAACCGTGACACTCAAATCGCCACCGGTGGTGTACGTACTAGTCAACACATAACTCTGCCAGCGACCGCACACAGCGCGTCCTGTTCAACTTAGCCAACACTTGGCTCTGCCGTGACCATATCACGTAATAGCCCCATAGGCTCTGCCCTCTTTACGGGTACTACCCGATGGAATGAGTTACCTCCTGCGCAGGTTTCCGGTCTTTCACCGTGGAGCTGTTCAAGCCCAACTTAATTATCAGCCGTACCCAACCGGTATCACCAACAACAACCTCTCCCTCGCATATAAAGTTTATGACATATTACAGCAACTTTAATCAATCCATGACCACAAGTACTACCGCATCACATGTAATTCACATATTGATGTCCAATTCATATACAACCAATATGATGAAAAAAAACTCAGATTTATAAAGTCATATGATGAGACACAAGAAAATCAATTAACATGTTTATTGATCACATAGAACACACGTAGTGCATCATACTTCATAACAAGTAAATTAACAATCAAAACTAAAACTCCTACCTCACGAAAAGGGTTTCAATTAAGAACCTCCAAGATTACAATCCCTAAGAAGTGGCTGTCTCTTGGAGTAAAGATCCGTTTCTTCCCCTTCACCGCACCCAAAATCCTCTTCTTGACTTCCGATTGAGAGCTTGAATGCTATGGTTTAGTATTCTCCTTCAAAGCATCGTGTGTGTGAGAAAGGGGATGGGAGAATGAAGAAAAGTCGTGAAAAACAATACTGATCCCGTTTTTCAGATGTACCAGGTATAAAACTTTGTGTTAAAGTCACTTTCAGCCCCCTAACTATGTCTAAAATACACCTAGGCCCCCCTACATATAAAGTTATGTAATTCTTGCAGTTTTGACCCCAAAATCTTCATATCGTGCTCTAAAACCTTGCTACTTTATAATTTTAAACTACTCAATTCATTTTACCTAAAATCATATTCATATACAAGCAAAACATTCATTCAAATCATCATATAACACATAGGCATCAAATTTAACTATTTAATGATGATAATAACTATGAATAAAACTATATAATTTATAAAAAAAAGTTTCCGGTCACTACAGGATCATCAACAACTCGTCCCGACTGTACTTAACCTTGATAGATTTAGCTTCATAGAGAAGCTGATGAAACTTCTCTATCCTCTGAAACCGCTTGCTCTGAGGAGACTCATCAGCCCAAAATCTACATATTTTCAACAATAAACGTGATTTTTTCTTTCTGGGTTTATAAAGACTTGATCATAAAAAACTTGCGAGCGGTCGTGGTTGGACGAGGTGATTCAGATCTCACGTCCTTGTAAAGACTGTCAATCTTAGCCTCTTCATACAACCTGGAAAAACCAGCGGAAAAGTGTCGGATCGGAAAGATTCGGACAGTTTTGAGCGTTTGATAGTAAGATTTGTTTGATGGTAACTACGTTGAGAATAGGGATGGCAACGGGTCGGATCCGGATCGGATCAGGCTAGATCTGATCCCGATCCGACTAGGAGAAATGGGATCCAGATCCGATCCAGCTCCGTTCGGATCATCACCGGATTCGGATCGGGTTTCATCCAACTGATCCAAATCCGATTCGTAGATCCATATAATACGCGGTCGGATCGGATTCGGATCGGATTTTCGACTTCGGTTTGCAATAAAATACAAAAAATAACATAAGAAATAAACACTATTTCATACGCTAAGGCATGTTCGCAAGTTATGAAGCCTAAAACACAACAGATATAGCTTTGTAGGTTGGAATTACTATTGTATTCTTCTTGGAAGTGAAAGTGGGGAGGTAATATGAATATATTTGTAAAACACAATATATGTCGGATCGGATCGGGTCGGAACCCGATGGATCTGCCCTTAGATCCAAATCCAGATCCAAATCCGATCGGATCTCAGATCCAAATCCGATCCATTTTCAATTGGATCGGATTCGGATCCGATCCATTCGGCCCGGATCGCTCGGATCACAAATCGGATCGGACCATATTGCCATCCGTAGGTGAGAAAAGGATGCGGCGGCGGTGGTGAGGAAAGGGAACCAGCCGCCAACACTAGATGAAAAGTTTTAGGGTTTTTAATAGTTGGAGAGAGGATAGAGAGTTTCTCTCTCTAAAGCACCAAAACCACTTTCTTTCTCATTGATTGTGAATACTTGCAGTCTCACTTTATCATGTTTTCCCTTTCATATCATGTTTTCCCTTTCATGTATTTTGCATTTTATTTTTATGCGATGTTGGTTGCTGCTCTTGTTACTTGTTATTTGTACATTATTTGCTAAACTTAATTTCTCGTATGGCACGTGATTTATTAACCCCTCCCGCTTCTACAGTCCTTTCGGAATCAACTTTTAGTGCAGGTAAACGAGTGTTGTCGGAGAAAATATCGTGTCTAACTACGGAGATGTTGGAGGTACTCATATGCTCAAAGGATTGGAGCGACGCCAACAAACGCACACAAGACCTACACCCTTTGGACGTGGCCGTGAGCGAACTTTACCAAGAATCGAGAATAGGCGAGGACACTCCGCTAGATCTAGACGAATAGTTAAAAAAAAATAAGTTTGCATTTCAATAAGTTCATTTCAATGAAGTTCGTATATAAGTTAGAAAAAATGCAAATGATTGGTAGTTGAGTGGGTGTCAACCTAGTTGGGATGTACTTAAACTATAGTGATGCAATTTTTTCTAAAATTGTATATTTTAATTAATAATACAAGTTTGTTTGTTTTTTTTTTTTTTTGATTATTTGTCTAATTTTATGTTTTTACATTTATTATTTGCCACAAACCACCCTAAAAAAAATGTCCAGACCCGGTTCGGTAACTGTACCGGTCAAGCCAACCGGTTCCGGTCCGGTTCCGGATATACCCAAAATTCGGTTCCGGTTAAACCGAACCGAAAAAATCAAAATAACCGTCTAACCGAACCGAAACCGACCGGCTTGGCTTCCACAGGTTCGGTTCCGGTTCGATTCTAACCGAATAAGCAGCTCTAGTGGATGCCCCTCTTAAGATCAGTTAGCTCCATGTCTCCTCAGTAGTACTACCTATGTTGCTGTTGAGTTTTTTACCCGTATCTGGGTCACTTTGACTCGGTGATTTGGACAACAAAACGATGTAATTTTTTGACAATTTTTCATAGTATTGTAGAATAAAGTTTACTGTATAAGATCATGCAAAAATTACTAAATTCGTGTATCGTTTTGCCAACTAAATCACCGGGTCAAAAGTGACCCAGTGAATAGTGTCAAAAAGTGAAGTAAGGTGAAAGAGAAAAAGAGGTAGTACTTTGTAAAGTGGGAACATTAGTATCCCAGGTAACGTGGTTCCCAAACCAATATGAAGAACAATCTCATATATCCATAAAAAAAGATGCTATATGCGTAATTCTGTAATGAATGCATTTCTCATTTGCCGGCTTTTTTTTGAGCTCTTGGTATAGGAAACTCTCATTGGCAAAGCTCTAATACATTTTTCTCTGACTTCTGAGTTGCGTCTTTGCTTATCTATTTAGGCCTTCCAGTATCTCATAGGCTCAGCACCAGACTGTGTTGGGTTATGATTTTCCCAAGACTGGCCATCCATCCTCATATTGAGTTTACGATGATATTCTTGTTGAATGAAGAAGCCAGAGGTTAGGGGTCCTATCTCCTATGTAATGTACTGGATAAATACTAAAGGTTAGGATATCTCCTTGGCTTCATTGTAGGCTTGCTTTCCCACAGAATGTAACAGTTACCTTGATAAAATACACTACCAACCATAAATTTTGGACAATATATGTTATGTCCCTCCCAATACTTGTCAGATAGGGCAATATCTAGTCATTCACCAAAGGAAATACTGATGAATTCAAATATTGTAGATAAATCCGCAATACACGATCCAATTCCACTGATATAACTATTGTGGTATTCAAAATAGTACAAGAACAAGAACACAAACAGGCTAGTAAACCGATACATAGTTTCTGATGCATGCAGCAACATCAAATCATCGATGAAAGACTTGTCTTCTATTTCCCAAGTAAGCGACGAGTGCGCTGATTTGCTCCTCGCACTCGGAAATCCAACTCCTCCACATCATCCTGAAGAGGATTCAGAGCATGGTTTTGCCTGCAATAATCACTCACAGCAATTAGATTTATAAATCAAGCAGAGAGAGAGAGAGAGAGAGAGAGAGAGAGAGAGAGAGAGAGAGAGAGAGAGAGAGAGAGAGAGAGAGAGAGAGAGAGAGAGAGTCATTATACATGAAACGGCAAATCCAAACAACTAACCTATCGATTTCAGATCCCATGTCTTTAGCCATACCCTTCAGCTCGTCCAGTATGTTGCTCAAATCCGAAAATGCATCATCTTGCTTGGCCTTTTCTACCTGTAATCATTTCAAATGGAGTAAACAATAAGGGTACCACAGAGAGTAAGTTGACTCCGTCCTATTACGAGCTACTTACATCATTTGAAAATTCAGACCAAATCAACGTGGGATTAATAAACACGCGTTGTTTTTCAGATGTCACTAGGCGTAAATTACTTTGTATCAGGATTGTCATTACCAAGAGGGGCTTGACAAAGGATGGTCAGAGAACTTATTTGGAAAAAAATCAGGATTGTCTTCAGGCATTTCATGGAATTGTTCTCTAAACCGCAGGAAAAATTAATTTACAGCAGGGAAAATGAGTTTACAGCAGCATTTCATGTAAATTCAATCTTTCATAATGAATTTACAGCAGGGAAATGACAGCAGCTTAATTCTATTTGGTTTTTCACCTCTTCTGCCTATTATAAGCTGAAAACATAATTAAGTTATGATTCACAATAATAAGAAGTGTAGACACTAACCTCAACTTTTTGATAAGCATTGGTGGGCTCAGGTGGCGGTGTTCGCGTGCTTGACCGTCCCTTGGGTGCCGAATTGAGTCCGAGTTTCTCACGCTGTTCCAAGTGGTTACCTGCTCTTCGGACAGGATCATCTGCAAAAATGTATCAGTCGCTGCCTCAGCTTTCCAATTCTTTTCTTGAAATATAATTATTATAGAAGATCATACCTCTGGATATAGAAGGCCCCTTAATGTGCCTGTTCTTTGTAGGCTTCCAGGTCTTAGAGAAGATACCCCCAAGACTACCCAATAGCTTCTCACCCTGGAAAGAGATGTGAAAAATATTTATTGACAAAAAACAACATCCAGAAAAACACCACCATAACAGTATGAGCAACTTTAATAAACTGCTCAAACATGGTGGAACTTCCAAAGCCAGAAAACAAATGTGTTCATCTGGGTGTGTGTGTGTCTCGCGTCCTCGGACATTTAACACATAATTCACTGCAGAACAAGCCCCGATGATTCAGACACCCTTTGGCAGTAAGCAAAGGATGATGACAAGTCACAGGTCAGGAGGACCTTTTAATCATGACAACAGCCTGCTCATAATATATACTACTAGACCAGTCAAAGTAAGGGGAATTTATATGAAATCATATGAAATCCAAAGAGTACAAATCTAGGACAGTACTGTAGAACTTAACCAATTGGATAACCTATTCCAAGGATGGATAATATATTGAAGACTTCACCAATTTCTTCTTTAGTCAGTCACTTGTAATTTTTTGGGTCAAATCTAATAAGGACATCACACCACAGTTATTAAGGTTTGGTTGAGTTACTCCTGCAGCAATGTAACTGTAATCATCGCCAAGTTCACACAAGGTTATTGAGTGAAATAAGCTAAACATTTGCAAGTTCAAGTCTAAAGGGTGGATTCCAACACATTCAAAGACAGGGTGGATTATGCTCTCTCGAAAGACGGCGAGATTAACTTACTTCGGAACATGGTTGATGGATGATAAAGGAAGCATTTTAAAGGGTGGATTCCAACACATTCAAAGACAGGATTACACACTGTGAGACAAAAATGTAAAGGGATGGCAACATAGCACCAATAGTTGGCGTAATAACAATAAACTACTGAAAAGGTTAGAAGGACATACCCTACTAAGATCATGGTCTATCTCAGTAGCAACCATGTGGGTCCTTGTAATTTGCTCCCCCTGCTGATGCAAAGTGACCATAGTATTGGTTGCAGTCTCTCTCATCTCCTCAGCTATCTTCAAGCAGCTATTGGCAGTCTTTGTAGTCTCTTCAGCCTTGTAAACAGCATAATCCTCTAATTCTTGGACACTCTGGTTCTCCACGCCTCTAGAGTCACGGAAATCACTCTTGTATCTGCTTCTGGCTGAGGAAATAAGCGAGTGTGAAGAAGAAGCTGTCTGTTTACCCTCATCATCAAAAGGATTGGTACTGCGGTTTGGAGTAACTAGTGTAGGGTCAGACGAAGTTCTCTGAGAGGGTTTAAGGGTTTTCTTGCCGCTTGATTCATCGTCAGAATCAAAAGGGTTAGGAGTTGAATTCTGTTTGGTAATATTGTTGTTTCTCAGAGAAGGTCTAAGGGTCTTCTTTCCACTTGATTCATCGTCAGAATCAAAAGGGTTAGGAGCCGGGTTGTGTTTGTTAACTTTGCTGTAAGGAGATTTCTTCAGATGATGCATCTCTTGACTTGGTGAAAAATGCAGGACTTGACGAAGCAGTGGTGTATTTTAAGAATCGCGAAAAACGTTCAACAACGGTGAACGTGCCTGATAAAAATTAGAGCATAGAACAGTTAGGATGAGCTATATACAAAAGGTGGCAAGAATCATGATCCAAATAAACCCCAACGGACAA
Organism: Linanthus parryae; assembly: GCA_023055425.1. Lineage (NCBI taxonomy): Eukaryota > Viridiplantae > Streptophyta > Magnoliopsida > Ericales > Polemoniaceae > Linanthus > Linanthus parryae. Next base: position 4,995,954 of record JALGPY010000015.1, read on the forward strand.
GTTGAGCTACTGATGATGGAGATTTACTAAGGTCAGCATCAAAATCGAAAAATCCAACATGTCGCCGGAAGAATTATGCTTAGTTACCCAGAACCTTTAAAGACAACCGAAAGACATCTAAACTGCTGGCATACAGATTATCATTTACAAGTAAATTGGGTAAAGAGACAACAAATTCAGCATCTAAAATAGAGAGAAAACTAACCCTAAGTTTTCAACTACAGAGGTGTTTACTAATCAAACAACAACAAAACATAGATTTTATTAGATTGAGCATTTTGCACATCAACCTAACAGTCAAACACACCCAAGCAAAAAAAAAAAAACAGAAACAAAAACCAAAACCAAGAAACCCCATAAGCATTCAGAAAATTGGACTCCTTAACAAGATACGTTCAAATAAAGATCAGATATCAAGATATCATCCCATCTAACAGAGTGAATACACAAAATCAACAAATTTGAGACGGCGAAAACTACATGAATTGACCAGTCGATGCATTCAAGAACTCGGCGAATAGAACAAAACAATACTGACAATTGGGTGTACATGATCAGAGAAATCCGAGTCCAAACGCAGATTAGAGAAACCCAAGTCCGGATTCAACTCAAAATCAAAATCAGGATCAGACCCAGATAGGCAAATCTTGGCAGTTACCTGAGACGACACCAACACTGGAGAAAATCTTCGGGAAAATCGGAGACCCAGATGGGAAATCTAGAGCGATAGTTGAGAACTGAGAAGGGCGTTCGGGAGAGAAAGGAGTATGTAAAAGATGGAGAAGACCGAAAGAGGTGAGAAATTTCTCCGCAAAAGACTTTCGTCTCTCTTGGCTTCTTGTTGTTATCTACTACTAATATTATCTATATAGAGAGATATGGTAGAAGCAATTGTTGTTGATGTTGGGTCTTGTTTGAGCAGATCAAACCGATGGGGGGTAGAGAAGCGCGTCGAGGAAAAGAAAGAGTCTAGAGAGAGAAGAGACGCCGCTGAAAGGATGAAAAGCTTGAACTTTCAAACAAAAATCCCCAATTTGTCACAATCAGACCGTTTCTTCTTCTTCTTGGGCATGCCCTGAAGAGGCAATCTAGTGCTCTAGTTGTACCCACCACCTCCTAGTGGTGCCATATTTTTAGTAGTTGTGGTGCCACATTTTTAATACACCATACTTTTTTCTTAGAAAAGTGTTCATGGTACGGGGAATGTGCGAAGAGCAGACTGTAGCACCCTCATCCTAGAGTATTGTAAAATGTCCCTTGAATCTCCCCAGACTCTCCGGAGATGTTCCTGTTAAGTACCGAAATGCTCAACAAGGAGTCCTACCCTAACGATTATGTTATAAGAGAGAATTAAAGAAACAAAAACATAAAAGATACTTACTATCCTTACTAGTACTTTGACGTATGAACCTCCAAGTGTGTCTAGTCCCCAGTTTCCCGCGAATGCACCTGCCAAATATAAAAAGCAGGCCACGTCAGATTACACAAAGTAAATATAGAACTTATGAAAAGTGTGCATATATATATATAATGTAAAAATGTTAGACTTGCATTTACAGATGTATCGTTCCAATAACCTAACTCAAAATAACAAATCACATAAATGATTATTCTAGTTATTAAAATGTCAGCTAATGCACATCTATTAACAGACAAGCCTTATCCAGAGGAATTCAAATCTCACTACCCAGAGCGTTGTGAGGACCATATTCACTTCTGAAAAGTAAGGCAAAACCAAATTCAAATCATATCCTCTCCCTGACAGGCTAGATCTTAGTTGTGCACACCCCCTAATGGATCCTCAATTCAGAGAGTAGTACTAGCTGTCTATAGTTAGGGCTAGCTCCTCCCGACTAAAAGAAGCTCGTAAATCGGGTCACATGTGTGTCCGCTATCGCAGCAGCCACACGTCCGGAGACTGTAATGACCATACAAGGGTCCAGAGTAAACTTGAATCAATTTCTAACCAAGTATTCAAAGACAAACGTGAATCATGCTCATATCAACATGTTTTATGTAGAAATATAAATATTTATGAATCAACATTAGCTATTTCACAATTTTTGTGTCTCCTACTAATATATATATATATATACATATATATGTATATGTATATGTGTGTGTGTGTGTATATATATATATATATATATATATATACATTTCAGGTAATCCTCAATAACAATTAAGCATTTGTATGCTTACTTGGTAGCCTGCCTAATAATCCTGATCAGCGATGGTGTTCTCTATCCGGCAAACTCTACACATACAAATGTACAAATACTATCAATACACGTCCTCAATAGTGACATAAAAAGCATATGCAGCTGCTATGCTGGCTGAATAGCCTCGAATTACAACTTTGCCATGAACTCAAAGGATTAACCAGTAAAGTCCATGACCGTTCTTGAACCCTTAGCTATGCCCAACCGGCAAGTCTCATAAATTACTAAATCTCCTAGTTTTCCCAACAATAGTAAGTTTTAAGTTCCAGATATTTGTGTTGGAATAGATGCCCTAGAGGCAATCTTATTAAATACGAACGTTATTTTGGCTAGAATAATCATTTTATTATCTATAGAGATATTTAATATAATGAAGTCTTTAGATTACAATTTGTTGTTTATCGTAAATATTTCTAGTCGTTTATATTGATCAATAGGACATTTAACTATATATTAGTATGTGGGTAGATTGATATGGAGATATCAAGTCTAGCACATGGGTATGCATTAGGGGTAATGGCATACTGGAATGACCCACCACGAGAAGGCTACATACAAGTTATGTAAAATTCACAGGCGCTTCTCGTAGTGACAATGGTATTGTGGTCCTTAGACTTGAATTCACTAGATACTCTAGTTGTGAAATATCATGCTTTGATATTATCAAACATTGCGCCTTAACCGGGTAACTATAAAGATAGTTATCGTTCATGATAGGAAGCAATCTTAGAGATGGTAGTGATGTAGAGAGGATGTGTCCCTCCCACATAACGGGAGCAAATATTCACGACCACTCGAGGAGAAGTGCTTATAGAATGTCTGGCTAGACTCAGATAAATCAATATGGGATATTGATGTTATCTGCATAGATAAGACTATTCCCAAAACTATGGATTGGATATACGAGTGTGACTTGTATGTCTCGTGTCCAATCCGGATATGGAGACAAAGGGATAATACAATACGGTAACATTGGTCACAAGGTTTGTCGAATCACTGACTATTTCTATTACTTGGGTGGCATAGATGTGTTGCTAGACACCGCTCTATGTTAGTAATTGTTACTACCAACTAAGTAGGAACCTAGGTGGTCACACACCTTATGGATTAAACTGGAATTTGGGATTGATTAGTATGACTAATTAAATAGAAGGATCAATACGCAACCACACAAACTTAGTAGGACTAATTTGTAAAGTGGACTAATCCGTGAATGGACATGATTAGTATTGTGGTAAATATGTAGTTAATAAAGAGTTATTAACTATATAAGGGCATTCCTAGCTTATTTTCTCACAATATTCATTCATGATTGAGTGAGAAAAAAAATCAAGGAGAGAGAGCAAGAAGATTAGGCCGAAGATTAGCCATCCCCCCCCCCTCTCACCCGTCGGCCACCAAGAGGCGTGGCCCTCTTGGTCCTCGTTATGCATGATCTTCTTCTTCCTCCTTGGCGTGATCTAGCACATACACGTAATGAGGATCCGGAGCAATCCTAGTTGGGGAAATTCATAGAGACGTGGACGCTATTCTATGTAAAGTGCTCAATTCAGACAAACAAGGTACATATATCTTTTATCCCTTACCATCGTTATGATACTAGATCTGCAATTTATGGAGGGTCTTGTACGAAATCTATTTATTGTTATTCAGCTGTGCAACCGTATCAAAATCGACAAGGGTATCAGAGCCACATGTCTAGTGCATAATGTGGTTTATGTGTTACTTTTCTGCCAGTTTACACCGTAATTATGATTTATCGCGTCAAACTAAAACTGGCATAATGATGCAAATTGAATATGATTCAGTAGAGAATAAGCTAAATTTACGTATCGTACTAAAATTAGCAAATTCCGTTCACATATGATGTGTCAATTTGGATTTTGAAAAGCTAGGGTTTGGGCACAATTATGAAAAAGGGGTTTTTCTTAATCAAGGGAAGGAAGGAAGAAAACAACCCTAGGGTGAAACCCTCGGGCCGTCCGCCCCTCTTTGTGCGCCAAGAAAGCCGTGTCCTAAGGGGTCGGGCCGGCCTAGCCGACGGTTTTGAAAGTTCGTAATGCAAGTTCGTAAAGAAGGGGGTTGAATAGAGTCTGGAAACTTTTGCTCAATAACTAGCCTTTTGAAACTTTAAGCAAATGTGCAGTTGAAATCTTAAAGCTTTGGAAAAGGTTTGAGAAACTAGATATGTAACTGCAGAATACAGAAGTTTCAAAGCTTTGAGATTGGAAATTCTCCAAAGCTTTGGAGCTACTTGTTTTGAACTGAATATTACAGTAATGAAAAGCAACAAAATAAAGTACAAGAACATAAGGATTTTTACAAAGTTCAGTCACAATTGGACCTAGTTTCTTCCTGAGGGATCTGATCCCTTCAGGATTTCAACACACTTCTTATTAATCACCAAGATTTAGCCATAGATCTCAAGGCTAAGTGAAATGACTTACACTTATACAGCTATTGGTTCCCAACCTATCTAGTTACAGCTTCAACCTGATGAAACAATAAGAACCTCTTGTTGTTCTAAGTTTGCGAGGTTTAAGAAATCAGAATGATAACACATATTAAGTACAGATTGAAGAACACATAAGAGAATAAGTAGTAAAGCTTGGAAGTTTTCTTCAAATTTTTGGATGATTGATCTTCTTCTCCTGCAATGTTGAAAGCTTGATTGATTGATGAGTTGTTTGTATGATTCCCAACGATTGTAAAACACTCTTCTTTCCTATTGATAAGCCTCTCTCAATGTTTTTCCCTTTGAAATTAAAACTCCATCTTTTTATCAACAGTCAGCAACTACTTGAGAGATTTTCGGAACTGAATTCCTACAAATCCTCTCCCCTGAGACGCTTCTTTCAACAGCTATGTTTGGATAGCTATCAAGTTTGTTTATGGACGTTTGAACGACTAACAAACCTGCTCACACTCAGCAATAAAGATCAAACAAAATCTAGACAAATAAGCAACATAATCTAATATGCAAAATACATAGAGTTCACTTTAGAACCCTAGCTATTTTGCCTTAGCTAAATTCAATATCTATATTCACATGTGAAAATATAACTATAAAACAATATAAATAATATGATAAGATGTTAGAATAACTCTCTATCCAATTCAGAATCCATCTAAGTCTCTCTGCATACACAGATCAGTTAAGTATACTTAGCAGTTTATAGGCATAAGAAAATCTCAAAGCTTTGGAGCTTTGACTGCTAGTTCACAAGTGTTAGCTTGAAACTGATTCCTGCAATATGTGAGACTTAAAGAATCCAAAAAAAGATACAATAATATTTGGAAGAGACATTAGTGAATGATAAACTCATCCCCCAATCAAATATCTAAGCTTGCAAACACAAGACTGTTAGGCACAATATAAAAAGCTTTGGAGCTTTGAAACTTAGTGTCTCTGAACTTATGGCATTCTTCATCAAGGAACAAACTCCCCCCCAAGTTTGTAACTTAATTCAAACTCAAGAGCTTTGAACTATCAATCCCCCTTGATGAAAGACAAAGAAAAAATGTTATTGCTTTCCAAGATTTCCTGCAACTCAAATTCACCATTAAAACTTAAATGGATAAAATCACACACACATCAGAACAAGCATCTAAACCAAGTGATTGCTTAAATAAAACCATCAACCAACATCCTACAGTATCCAAAATTATTACAAAAACTTCAGAAACCTAGAAAATAAGCAAATAAACTTCTCCCCCTTTTTGAATTGCATCAAAGAAGTAGAAGAAATGTAGGATCATGTTCAGAGGTTTTTGAAAGAAAATAACAAAAGACTTCAGAACTTTAGGAAGAAAAAAAGAAATAAAAAAGGTCCAGAAAGAAAAGGCTTCAAGGGTTTGAAGTTCAAGCTCCAACACTTTTCTTGGCAGTTGTCTTCCCACTTTCAGCTTTGCCATTGCCTTTGTTCTCAATCTCCAACTGTTCTTCCTCAGCTGTTTCAGCATCTGACTCTTCTCCAGCCTCAGCTTGTTACTCAACATTTTCATCATGTGCTTCCACATTCTTATCCTGCACATCAGCAATCACCTCTTCAACTGTAGCAGTATTCTTCTCAGTTCCTCCTTCAGCAGTCTCCTCAGCACAAGCTTCCTCATCAGACTGTTCAAATAAATCTTTTGAAGCAAGAACTATTGGAACCTTCTTCTTCTTCTTATGTTTCTTCAACACATCTCCAAGAACCTCATCAGAATCAATGCTTGTATCTTTGCTTTCAGCAAATGGTATCTTCTCCAAGCTCAAACCCTTGATGATCACATCCAGTCACTACTAGAAAAGTAGCCTATCACGGAGATTTTTATACGGCGGTTCGCAAAACCGCCGTTACAAGAACCACATTACGTCGATTTTTAGCTTTGTGTCGTTTAATACATGGCGGTTGATATAAACTGACGTATAAGAAATGATGGTTGACGAAAACCACCCTTAAATACACCACCAGACGGCGGATTTCAAAAACTCGCGAATAATAAATCACATTTTTGGCGGAATTCCATATACCGCCTTTAATCAAACAATTATATACTATTATACATTTTCTTTGTTACATTATTTCTAATGAATGAAGAAATAAATTGATAATTAAAGTTTCGGTGGAATAGTCAACGCTTTAATCTTGCCCGTCCAATTTTAGATCTAATCCTAACCATCCATGGAAAACCCTACTTCTTTATAACCCCACCTCTATTTCTTCCTCACCTGCGGCAGCTCACCCTCCCCTCTCCTCTCTTCGATCTACTGGTGATGGCCTCTGCAACCTCGCAGTATGGTTCTCTCGATTGGTTCACTCTCTTTCCCCGCCTTCTATTCTGTCTCTCTTTCTTTTTATTTCCCGGTTGTGCTCTCTCTCTCCCTCTCTCTTCTCTGTTTCTGGGTCTAAGTCTCTCACCCTCAATTTTTAAATTCAGATGTCTTTCCCCCTCTATTTCAATCATAACTTCGCCTCCCTCTTCTTGGATTTGATGTCTCTTTCTCTCTGTTCTAATTTCTCCACCCCTCTTTCTATTTTTATTACTTTTTCTCACTCTCTGTTTCCTCCCTCATTCTACCTCGATTGGATTTCTTCTGATTCTGCTTCTTCCCTCGATCTCGAACACTCATTTGATTAGATCTGTGTCCAGAAACTGAACGATGAAGCGGTTTTTGGATGTGAAGATAATACAGAACATTCATGATAAAAAAAACACAATTATAATTTTAATATTAAGTACAGAAATGTGTGTACAAAAATTAAAAAGAAACTAAATATCTAATAAAAATAGAAATTAATTATACTTATACAAGGCGGTTTCTAATAACTCGCCATTCAACAAAACTTATTCAGCGAGTTGGAAGGCGCTTTTGACAAACGGCCGAAACGTAAAATGACGTTGGTTTGAACCAAAGTTTTAAAAACCGGACCGGCCATCGAACCGGTGAGGCACCGGTTCATGGTCGGACCGGTCGGACCGGTGGTCGGACCGGTTCAAGCGCACATTTATTTAATAATATATATATTTTATTTATTATAAAAAAATAATAAACATAATGAAAAATATCAAAAAGTACTAAAATGTTTCAATTTGAAACTCATTTACTGTGGTACTAGTAATATTTTCTCAAAATTTTTTAGTGTTGTAATATTTTTTTAGTAACACGCATACATATATATATATATATATATATATATATATATATATATATATATATATATATATAAATGTGCCAAAGTGCCATCTGCGTTAGGAAATCAACTTATCAAAGAGATAAACATTCATGTGAGTTACTTTAAAAAAAACATTCATGATAATAAATATGAGCACATACTTAGAAGTCAAAAGTCAAGTGTGAGTAATACACACACGCGGACGGGAGGGAGGGAGAGAGAAAGACAGAACGACGGGAGAGAGAGAGAAAGAGAGAGAACGACGTGAGGGAGGGAGAGAGGTGGCCGGACAGAGAGGGGACGAAGGGATTGACGAGGACGACGGAGATTTCTTCTTTCTGCGACCCCGGCGCAGCAGCTTCATCTTTTCTTCTTCCTCTTCTTCACCTGCTTCTTTTCCTTCGTACATGTGAGATCTACTTCCAGATCTGTAAGATCTATGCATATTTTGTGGTGTTGGTTGCGATAGATCGACGGTGGCAGCGGTGGTGGTGGAAGATCGACAACAGCTACAAAAATTTTTCTGGGTTTTCTTCTGTCCGCCTGGGTTTTCGATAATTTGTGCAAAAACAGGCCAAACCGGTCAGAACCGGCCGGTTCACCGGTTCGGTGAAAACCGCCAGTTTTTGACCGGTTTTGACCGGTTCTCTGCATCTACGGTCCGTTACTCAAACCAGACCGGTTACCCACCGGTTCACCGGTCGAACCGGTCGAACTGACCGGTCCGGTCCGGTCTGGTTTTTAAAACTATGGTTTGAACTGATGTTTTAACATTAAAGACGCCTTTCTTCGTGGCTGATTTTAAACCACCGAGAAAACTGCCATATGTACACTGAACGGCGATTTTGATACATATTAAGGCGGTTTTTAAACCGCCGTTTCAAGCCATTTTTCTAATAGTGAGTTTTGAAACCACCAAACCTTTGAACTTCACAAAGTCAGTAGACAAATCAAACAATCCTTGTCTAAGATCCTCAATACCATCCTCCAAGACTTCAACTCTGTCAAGAACCTGAGAAAAATCCAAGTTACCAGAAGACCTTGATGATGTAGCTGCTATGGGCTTGATATATTTCTTCTCCTTCAATTCTTTTGAAGACAACTCAGCGTAGAACTTCCACTTCCCTTTTACAGTCTGAACCACACCAAATTTTTGAAGTTAAGCTTCATCCACTAACCCAAAACCATTGGTAATCTTCTCCTCATCCTTCATGGATACTCCAAAGTATTTGAAGAATAATGACAACAAATTTGCATAAGGCAAAGAATGATTCCTAGTTCTAGTACCATAGTACACCATATGCTCCATGATCACAGTAGGAAAATCAACCTCAAACCATTGGCAAATCAAGTACATCAGTACCAACACTCTGTCTGTCACCAACTCTTTGGAATGCTCCCTAGGAACTACACATCTCATGATAATTGAGAAAATAATTTTTTCTTCACAGTTAAACATAGAATGTGTTTACTGTTTGGGTCCAGTTGGGGTTCCCTCCAAGAAAAACATGAATTTTGCTAACTCCAAGCACTCTCTCCTATCTGGATGCTCATGTACCTTATACTTCCTAGGCACTCCCAAAACTTTGGAAAATACTTTTTGGTCAAACCTTATGTCCAGGCCAGCTTCCTTAGAAGTAAGGATAAAAATATCACTATCATCCATCTCTTGTACCAGATTCAAATAAAACAACCTAGTTAGCCTAGGATAAGTATCAGAATGTGGATTCAACATTTTTCAACAGAAGAATCTATGAACTTCCTAATGTAGTCTATGTCCAATTTCTCTAACATTTCATCACTTAGAAAACTGCCAAAGGCTACCTTAGAAGATGCATAACCATCAATCCTAACAGCTTTAATCTCAGGGTTTATAAACCAAGATTCAGGTAGAAGATTCTTACCATGTCTAGTGGTTTTCTTGGTTTTCATGACACTATGCTTAACCCTCTTTTTCTCTGTTGATGGATCAGTCTTCTTATCCTCAGGCTTCTTTTCCTTTGGAGATGGAGCACTCTTCTTTTTATCTGCTTCTTGTCTTCAATAACCTCTTTCTTCTTCTTGCTTGACTGATCTCCTTGATCTTTACTCCCCTGCTCCTTAGCTTTCACCACTTCCTCTGTTCCAGACTCAGATTCAGACCCATCTTCTTGAACCTCTTCTTGAACTTCCTTTCCTTCTTGATCTTCTTTGAAGGTGGAGAATTCTATTGAAGGCTAGATATTTCCTCATAATCTCATCCATGAATGGTGATCTTTCTGTTATCCTTTCTCTTTATTCTTTTAGAAGACCTATGTTCTTCCTGCTTGATTCTCTCTGATTTGCGCTCCATTGGGTTTAGGATTTCAGAGAGTTGAGAAAGAAGTTGAGAGAGAGAGAGATAGAGAGAGAGAGATTGATAATGAGAGAAATAAGCCCTAAAGTTGGCTTAAGTAGGTAAAAGAGTTTGACTGAAAATAGGATTGCATGCAAATCAGAATTTGAATGATATTCTTGAGATATTTTGGGATATTTTGACCAAATCCTCTGAACATACAAAATATTCTGGAATTATCTAAAAAGATATCACGAAATATTTCATGATGCAATTTTTTAAATAAAATTACACAGCATATTAATCACAGGTTTGAAACAGTGGCCCAAAGCTTTGAGATTTCAATGCTGCCAGAAAACTTCAAAGTTTTGAAGCATACTTTCAAGGCTAATAAAGTATGATTTCAAGGCTTTGAGATTTTCACACATAACACAAGTAAGAACTAATACTCCCCCTAAACCAATATATCCTTTTTTAACATACACAATTCAAGCCTTAGGGATGTATCCTCTCATCTGGCAAATGTTTAGTGAAACTATCAGCTATCTGCATAATAGTTGAAATAAAAGTTAAATATGCATCACCTTTTTCAGCATGATCTCCATTAAAATGATGTCTCACATCTATATGCTTAGTTCTTGAATGCTGCACTGGATTCTTCTATATTGAAATGGCACTAGTATTGTCACAGTTGATAGGCACATTTCTGAATTTGTAACACCCCCAAATGGCCCAAGCCGGAGACCCGGGGATGTCACTCCGTACCCGAGAGGAGCCCGGATACAAGGAGATTTTATAACATGGTTTGCAAGCACAAAACATCCACAAACAATAATTATCTCCAATTAAAACAATGTATTATCATAACCTTCGTCCTAGCCACAAACCGGCATAAACAACTAAAGCGTTTAAACTAATAAAGAGTTCAATTTCAAATGAAATACTACTACTAATAATCCATGTGATGCGCGTCCCCTTCTATGCCCGATAACCTTCTTCTAAACCTGTGGTGCGGAATCAAAAAAAAACACCACAGTACAAAATCAGCATTGAAATACCGGTAAGCAAACATCCAAACATGTAAAACGATGATGGATAGTTATAAACAATGACCCATTTGTTAGTAAGAGTTTTTCGCAAACACAGCGGTAATAAAGTTGACTCTTGTATGAAAACATAAGAGTTCCCAATTCCATAGTATATTTCCAAACCAATTTCCATAATCATTAGGAAAAATCCAAATCCAGTGTTAACTTCATTCCGTTAACAAAACCAAACAAATCCATTATTACTTTGTTGTGACGGGGGAAAACCAAATAAACCACAACTTCCATGACCTTAAGTGTCGACACCCCCCTAAGACTACGCCGGTCAGAGGAGTGAGTACATGCCGCTATCCGGGGACTTGCAACCGGATCAAAAAGAGACGGGACCGCAGCCAACACCGCCCAAAGAGAATAATAGAGTCCCGCACAACATCTTCCACTTTATGTTATAGTTCATTCATTATCATGGTGATGTTTTCATCAAAAACATTTAACAAGTAGAAATCGCATATTCCAAGTCATGTATCATGTAAACACATTTTGAGACGTAACAAATCAAATATTCGTTTGAAACGAAAGAGATAAGCACACTAGGCTTGGCACATTTACTTACCTCAAAGCAAATTCCAACAATAGAAATCAATCAACGTACTCTACGTACTCGTCGTCAACGAACTCGTTACCTACACATAACAATATGCTAATCAAACCAATATTCTAGCAATATACTTGCTATACTAATTACATGCATATGATAGTCCATGGTTTAGGGTTCTAACACTTCCCCAACATCTCATTAAAATCATGCCCCAAAATAAGCCCAAAGCTTTGCTTCAAAATCCCCTAACCTAAAGCATACATAATCCATCATAACTCCACCAAATCTATTACTCCAGTTTCCCAAACAGATCATGGTCTATAAACAGTCCCATTGGATTCAAACGTTCTAAATAATAAGTTTAGCCTCAAACGGATCTTAATTTCGATTCCTGAATCAAAAGTTACACTAGTTTCAAGTTTCCAACTTCATTCAAAATATTCATACGGGAATTGTCAATCTTCATGAAACTTTTCCCCCAAGCATCTAGTTCATCCTATAATCATACTAAACCTAATATAACATGATTCCCACATTCAAATCAGATTGTTATCCACCTATTATGATCATTCAAACTCCCAAATCATTCAATCAAACTTCTCTTTCAAACTAGGGTTTCTTCCCAACACCCAAGAACATGATAAACCCTAAAACTTGATAACCAATCATACGAATCCATGAACAATGATCCTAACAATAACAAACTGAAATTTAAAGATTACATGCAACATACATGAATCATGAACAAGTGATCACAAGATCAAGAGATCAACAAGAGAAAAGAGAAGAAGAAACAAAACAACCAAACCCGCTCAAACCCGCCGCCCATGGAGGCGGACGGAGAGAGAGACGGACGGGGTAGAGAAAAAAGAAAGAGAGAAAGAAAAAGAGAAAGAAAGAAAAGAGAAAATAGAGAGAGAGAGTTACCTTGCCGGAAAAAGAGAGAGAGCAGGACGGCGGCGGCGGTGGGGCTGCCGTCGGGTAGAGGGACGAGAGAGAGTGAGAGAGGGACGGGTAGAGAGTGAGGGACGGAGGGAGAGATTAGAAAAAATAGGGAGAGTGAGGGTTTTATGAGAGTTGGAAATAAAATCAACTTCATAAGAAAGAAACCCTCTAGAATTAGAAAACTTTTATGTAGGAAGAAAAGTTAGGTCAAAAGACACTTATTCCCCCTTAGTTTTGCCAAAAGACAAACACCTCCCCCAAACTCAAGTAAAAGACACTAAAACCTTTGATTAAAGTCACCAAGTTCCCCCAAACTCTCAAAGCATTATAATTAACTCTCTATAATTACATTAACTTCCCAACACTTATAATAATATCACAAAATACCCGTAGTCACAAAACGGGGTATTTCAGAATTCATATCGAAGATCTCTTAATTTTTGAGCAATCCATAGTACTTGTGAGCAACAAGCACCAGCTCTAATGTATTCAGCTTTTGCAGTTGACAAGGCTACTGAGTTTTGCTTCTTTGAATGCCAAATAATCAGTGATGAACCAAGAAATTGGCAACACCCTAAAGTATTTTTCTATCCACTTTGTAACCTGCAAAGTCTGCATCTGAATAGCCACTCAACATAAAATTAGTTCTTCTTGAATACCAAAGCCCCAACTCTGTGGTTCCATTCAAATATCTGAAAATCCTTTTAAAATCAATCAAATGACTTTCCTTAGGATCTGCTTGAAACCTTGCACACATAATACACTAAACATGATATATGACCTACTGGCAGTTAAATACATAAGTGAACCAATCATACCTCTGTAATCCTTTTGATTCACACTCTTACCACTTGTATCCTTATCTTGGGATAAAGATGAACTCATTGGAGTCTTTGCTACCTTGGACTGAGACATGTTGTACTTGTTTAACAAGTCCTTGGTATACTTCCCTTGATTTAAAAATATTCATTTCTTCATTTAATGAACATGAAGTCGAAGAAATAAATTAAGTTCTCCCATTAAGCTCATTTCAAATTCTCTGCACATTAGACTTTGAAACTCTTTTGAAAGAGCATCATTAGTAGCATCAAAGAATATATCATCAAAATAAATATGTACTACTAACAAATCCTTTTTCATGATTCTTATTAAAAAGACTTTTATGAACCAGTCCTCTCTTAAAATAATTTAGAAAAGCACATTTAACATCAATTTGAAAAAGCTTTATATGTTAATGGGATGCAAATGCAAGAAGTATTATGATAGCTTCTAACCTGGCAACATGAGAAAGTGTCTCCTCGTAATCAATTCCTTCCTCTTTATTATACCCGTGTGCCACAACTCTAGATTTGTTTCTCGCAACCTTACCATTTTCATCAAGTTTTTTTTTGAACACCCATCTGGTTCCAATCACTGATTGTGTCTTTTTCCTAGGAACGAAGTTCCATACCTTGTTCCACTCAACCTCATTCAGCTCATTCTACATTGCAATGATGCAATCTGTATCTTTTAATGCCTCCTTTGCATCTTTAGGCTCAATAAGTGATACAAAGGCACTAAAAGCACACAGATTCTTTAGCTGGCTTCTTGTCTGTTTTCCAGTTGTTGGATATGAGATGATGTGGTCTGCAGGATGATCTGATAAATACTTGAACTTCTTCCTTGATGTCCAGGTATATGGTCCTTCAAGGCTTTCAGATCTTGATACAGTAGACGCAGCATCCTGTGTTCTATCAATCGCAGTCTCAAGGCTTTGAGATTTTGGCTCAACAGGATGTTCAAGGCCTTGAAATTCTTCTCATTGTTCCTGCAAGTTAGTTTTGCTTCTTTTCTTTTTCTCATAATCATCATCTGCCTCATACTTATCAAGTTGAGATATGCAAAACTTTCACTCAAAGAAACATCAGTATTATCATCAAAAATCACATGAATACTCTTCTCTACAATCTTAGTTCTCTTATTGATTTGCTAGTTTGAGAATAACCAAGAAATACACCTTCATCGCTTCTGGCATCAAATTTTCCAAGGTTATCCTTGCCATTATTATGAAAATAACAAGTACAGCCAAAAGTCTTAAAATAACAGAACACTTGGCTTTCTACCTTTTAAAATTTCACAAGGAGTTTTCTTCAAAATAGGTCTAATCAAACATCTATTCAGCACATAATTGGCAGTGTTAAAATCTCCTTCCCACATATATCTTGGCAAATTACTTTCAAGTAGCATAGTTCTAGACATATCTTCAAGTGTCCTATTTTTCCTCTCAACTACTCCATTCTGCTGAGGAGTTCTAGGTGTAGAAAAGTTGTGTGAGATTCCATGCTTTGCAAAAATAGATCAAAATCAAGCTGATCAAATTCTCTACCATGATCACTTCTAATTGATGCAATAGGTAAGTTTTTCAAAGTTTGAAACTCCTTACAAAGCTTTGAGAATTCAGATAATGCTTCAGACTTGTCACTGATGAACATAACCCATGTAAATATAGAGTAATCATCTACCACAACAAGCATATATCTCTTACCTTTGGGTGTATGAACTCTCATAGGACCACACAAGTCCATATGCATCAATTCAAAGGGTCTAGAAGTACTTACAAAGTTATTTGGCTCAAATGAACTCCTGGTATGTTTACCTTGGGTACATGCCTTTCAAATCTCATCAAATTTGAATTTCAGGGTTGGAAAACCTCTTACCAAGTCTTTTGAGATGAGCTTGTTCTTTTTATGCATGCTAATATTCCCAAGATTTCTATGCTAAATCTTTGAGTCTTCCTTCAAAGCTGTGAGCAAAACTTGAATGGTCAGGACGGTAGGACTTATCTCTTAAAAAGAAAAGATGGATGTTCATATTTTTTTTGCTGACTTCAGCGTCACATCAAGGTGACAGGATTCGAACCTATGGCCCTCTGTACCCAAAACAGATGCGCTGACCAGACTGCGCTACACCTCCTCTCACCTGCCTTTCCAGTGCTTGTGTGCTTGGAATCGCCGCTTGTGGTTGCTGCTGCGGCTTGTCGTTGTGCTTTACTGAGGGGGACTAAAAAGTCTCCAGGGCCGATTGTTAAGAATAGTGAATTACTATTTTCATTAACAACATTTAACCAACCGGGCAACCATATGTTTCGCATCCTCTCTTAAGATATTAAATAAACAAGTGAAACTAAAATAAACATACTTCAGACTTTCACCTGCAACTTTGTTAGTACTAAAAGCATAAACATTGTGTGACCTAGGAGCAGTGAGTATGAAATCGCCAGATTTCTCATCTTGCACCACACATTTCTCCTTGTCAAAAACCTTCACCCAAATAGACATCTGAAACTGAACTTGCAGAATCATTACCAATACTGCCTATACCAATAATATTTCATTTTACTTTGTCACCAAGTGTGATTGTTCCTCCAGACTATTCTTTGAGTTTGGTGAAAAGAGACTTCTTACCACTTATATGCCTGGAGCAAACACTATCCATAAACCATTTCTGATCCTTCAAAACCTTGGTGATAGCCTGAAAAATTCAATCAATTCCTTAACAGGCTATTAGATCAAGTGTAGAATTTGGATTCATACTCAGAATTAACCATATTGGGTGTTCTAATTCTTTTTGGAACCCAAATATGTCTCACGTGTCCTTTAAATTTATAAAGATAGGTGTTCCTCAATATGTGAGGTTATGTCCTTGTAAAGGGGAAAGTCAACTTAATATGTTCAATTTTTCCACAGTAATGACATTTTGGAGAATGTTTGCTTCCTGATTTTACAAATGTGGTTTGGTTCCTTTTTGGAAAATTTGGATTATAACCAATCCTACTTTTGTAAACAGAATGCATACTTCCTCCTAGCATAAGATTGAGTTTGTGTTCTGAGCAAGCAAAAGGTTGATAAAATATTCTTCGATTCTTGAAGCTTCTCACTCAATGAAGTTTTATGTTGCTCTAAATCATCTGAATGATTCTTTAGATCAACATACTTATCAGTTAAAAGAGATTTTTTGCAACAGCCCGCGAATTCCAAGGCCTTCCATTCCGGACCGGAAAGACCGGGAGGGCGCTGCTAAAAGTAACGACGGGAATCAAAAGCATAACATTCCAAAAGTATTTATTTATTACACAACATTAAACGTCACAAAAGTTTCTAGATGTTACAAAAGCATTTTCAAAACTACTATATTATTTTGAGCTAGCCACACGAGATTCTATTCATGACGATAACCTTCTAGGTGAGTCTCGTACCCAGCTACACCTTAGTCTTCAGCTCCTAAACCTGCGGTGGGAAGGAAAACAGGAACCGCAGTTTCAAAGTCAGCATGAAAATACTGAGTAAGTGACACCCAAGCTCGTAAAACAGAAGACGAAGCATAACTTTCTTTTCATAACAAATACACAGAGGAAATAAAACTGTAAATTTGCAAAGTAAATCGGGAAATCAAATATAACTGTAAAACTGTAAGAAGTAAACCTGGTGCATCCAGTAAGAACACTTATAAAATTCTCATTCTTTTGATCTTCCTTTCTCAACTTTCAAACGGGGAGGATTAGTCCCAATCTCTTTCTTCTTTTCTTTTATAAATAACCAAATCTCAGAGAACTGTATTATTAACTGTGTTGTTACGGGGAAGAATCCACTATCCATCTTGCATACTCCAAGACCTTAAGTGCCGGAACCCCCCTAAGACTTCTTGCGGCCTGAGAGGTGAGTACATGGAGCAACCCGGCAGGTTGCGACCGGGTGAAGATAAACGGGCCGAGTGACCGCAGCCAACACGACCAATCTAATCACAGGCCGAGTGACCGAAGTCAACACGGCAATAATAATAAGCTTCTCCCGCACAACTCTTTTCACTTTAAGTTAATTACGAATTATTATCATTATTCGTGAGACAATATCAAGCAAATCAACTTCTGAAAAATGTAAGAATACCTCAAATAAAAAAATGTAACAAATAAATAGCAACCACATTTTGAGACAAATATCAAAATCAACTTGTGACACGAAAGAAGCTTGGCACGCAAGGCTTGGCATGTTCACTTACCTTACTTCCGTAGCAAAGCACGTCCTAGCAATGGCTCGGGTCTACAAAGACGTCACCTACAAGTCGTATCTTCTACGTCAATATTCAAATAAAATGCTATAAGTCCTAAAGAGTATTTTCTTTATATCAACCCAAACCCGCTACCTAAATTTCCATCGTTTTATTATCTAGTCACGATTTTCTATAAACGAAGCAACACATCTATTTTAGAAGACAAGTTCTATTATTATTATTATTATTATTATTATTATTATTATTATTATTATTATTATTATTATTATTATTATTATTATTATTATTATTATTATTATTATTATTATTATTATTTAAAAGTGGCTAATTATATTATTAAAAATAGGAGCTAAAGATGAATTTATACTTGAGAACTAATTTGAATTATAATGACAAAAGTGATATTTATTAGTATTTATCAAAATAAGCATAATATCACAATGGAAATAGCATTTTCTATATCTATAAATAGTTATCTAATTCTTAATAAAAGTTTGATGAGAAATTATCTCAACTCACTATTTATTTAAACAAAAGAGTCATAATATTTATATATTCCTCCAAATATCTCTTTTAGCTTATTTTGTTCAAGAAAATAATTTATTACATCCAAAACATATTTTTATTACCAACCCATTTCCACTTTTTGTTTATTTGAAATAATATTGAGGAAAATACACAAATATAGTCTTTAAACAAATCAATAATGTATATAATATAAATACTAATGCAGCCCCCCTAAGACTTCATAAAACACAACCAACACCCCCTTTATTGTGTTATAATCATTCCGAAAAAGACACTTCAACCCCCCTTAACAACAACTTCAACTTAATCGTTCTAAACTTGGATTCGAGCTAGCAAGTCGAGATTTTGACTATCTAAATCAACTAATTAGAAGATTTAGGACATACCTAGGCCAAAAATGGCCGGAAACCGTCAAGAAACGAGTCGGGTCGAAGTCTCACGTCGGAGTCGCCGGAGGTGAGCTTTGAGGCCGGATTTAATGGCTTCCCCCGCCTATTCTGAGCCTCCTAATGAGCTGGTCGGGGTCTAAGGAGGCTACTGGAAGCAGCTATGGAGCTGGGTGACATTGGTGGAGCTCATCCAAGTTTCCCGCCGGAAACAATGGAGGGACGGTAGTGGCGGTGATGGCCTCTGGTTGCAGCTGCTGCTGCCACTTTGCCGTTGTTTCCTTGTTCTCTTTCTGGTCTAAATCAGAGAGTGATAGGGAGAGAGGAAGGAGGGAGAAAGAGTGGTGAAGCAGCACTCTCGGTGGTTGTGGGTTTTGCCGGCAACTCCCGTCGGGAGTGGTGGCGGCTGTTGGTGGCCTTTATTGGCTACTGCTTCCGCTGCTTTTCTGCTGCTGCTGAGTCTCTGAGATGGCGACAAGAGGGGCAAGAAGAGAAACCGAGCACTGGGTTGATCTCGGGTTCTTGCTCAGGTTCTTGTCGCCGAGAACGACGGCGGCGGCGGTGGAGGTGGTGGCTGCTACCTCTGTTTCTGCTGGGTTCTTTGGTGAACAGAGAGATGTAAGAGAGAGAGAGAGAGAACATGCAGAGGGTATAAGTAATGGGGGTGGTGGGTTTACTCTTTCCGAATGTGACAATGGTGGTGGTGATGATGGTGATCACGGTGGTGGAGGTGAAGGAGGTAGTTGTGGTGGCTGCTGCTGCTGCTGGCGTGCAGGGGAGGTGGAGCGGGGTCTTTATACAGCCCGGGGTTGGGGCGATGGTGTGGAGGCGGTGATTGTGCCTTTGCCGTGAAGTCAAAGGAAATGGAGGCGGTGAAGGTTGAGAAATTTTCCGAAGAAAAATTGGCTAGGGGAAGATGGTCTTAAGAGGAATTGTAATGTGTGGTTGGGCACACCAATTATTTGGGTGATTGGGTGTGACAATTGCACGACGCCTCGCGGTGGTCGGATACGCGCTATTACTTAAACTAACTGAAATTTGAAAAACATCCACGTATAATTTTTGATTATTTTTCTAACGATTTTAAAATCTTACCCGCAAAGTTCTTAGCTACAGAAACACAATACTTTACCCAAATTATTTAATCAATTATTTATTTATTTTTGCAACAAAACTCTTATTACCGTTTTACCCTTACTAATTAAAGAGGGTATTACATTTTTGATCAACAACTTCTTTGACTTGTGCCTTCAAAGCTTTGAATCTGCTATCCAAGGCTTTGAAGTCACTATCAATTTTCAACGTAGTAGCTTCAAGACATTTATTTTGGAAAATTAAATCTAAATTTTCCTTCGCCTGGACATGAACCTTTACTTTCAAAGAATCAATCTCATGGATATAACTTTCCTCATTCAAAAACATACTTTTGAGGATTTCAGGTAAAACATCAGAAGGACTAGCAAGGAGATTCTTTATCATTTCTACAATATGTTTGTCTGAGCCTTTTTCTTCATCATGCTCAGCCACTAAAAAAAGATTTGCCTGTTCTTCATTAGAATTTGAGTCTGTTGAAGAATCTGAATCACTCCATGAAGCAACCATTTCTTTCTTCCTTCTGTTGTCATTTTCCTTCTTGGGAAAATGTCTGCTTTTCTTCTTTTGTGGACAATCTCTTATCAAATGATCTGCATCTCCACATTCATAGAAATTCATTACTTTAGGTTTATATGAATGTGAAGAAGATTTACCTTTCTGATCCTTGCTACTTGAGGATCTGAATTTTTCCTTGTTGTATTCCTTGTTTCGAAAGCTCTTTTTCTTCTTCAGAATTCTAGCCAAGGCTTTGGAGATCAAGGCTAAGGCTTCTTCATCATCATTGATAACTCCGTTTTCGGAGTTATTTTATTGCTTATTTGGCTACATTTTGTATGCTCATAATGAAGAATATAGCGTCTTTTCGAGTAAATCATTGCTTTAATTTGTGAAAATGAGTTCGTGTGTTAAATGTGAAGTCCGGAAATTTTTTGCATCGTTTTACGTGCTGTTTATCATATTTGTCACATTTTATCTTTGCGGGGTGTTCGTGTTGTGCTTTTGAAGGCCGGAGCACGTGATGAGCAAGTGGATAGAGATAGCGAGCTTCGGAAACTAAGGCGAGCTCAAGAGTTGAGAAAGAAAGCGGATGAGGAGGAATCAAGTGCTAGAGAGGCTCATGAGAAGATGTTACGAGTGTTGAGGCATGAAGAGAGCTCAAAATGGAGGATTAAATGAAGAATTGGTGCTCGGGAGGTGATTTGGAAGCATGAAGAGCAACATTGGAAAAAGCTGGAAAAATTGGCTAAGGCATTAGGTCGCACGACCTACTTTAGAGGTCGCACGACCAAATGGAGGATTTCAGCGGGTTGAAGTAGGTCGCACGACCTACCAGACAGGTCGCACGACCTAGTTGTCACGCCCAGTAGGTCGCACGACCTGCTTATTAGGCACGACCTACTTTTCAGCCCATAATTTTAAGAAATGGCAGGGGTCAATTTGTAATTACTCCTAACTTGTTCTAAACTCTATGGAAGCGTATTATAGAGAGTTAGGGCACGTTTTTTAGGGAGTATTCGACGTTGGAGACGTTCTTGAGAGCTGGGGATCGTTTGTGGAGCTACACTGACAACTGTTCACTTGCAGTTGGAACGTGTCAAGTTTTTGGCGCCGTTTCCGGGAACTTCGGCTAAATTAATTATAGTTTCAAGACTTAGGGATTTTATTTTATTGTTTATATTTATTACTCACCTACTTTCTGTGTGTAATCTGTGTTTTCAGGTTGAATTTCACGGTGCATGTCCCGTTCTCGAGACGAGCCTTTGCACCCAACACTTGAGAACCCGAAAAATTTGTTACGCGCACAACGTAGAGACAAGAGGAAGACAAGCTCAGTTAATATGGATGATCAAACTAGAGCTGAGTTTGAGAGGATCCACAAAGGTATGCAGGATACGGAGGCAGCTAGAGCAGCAGCTGTAGAGGATGCAGCCAATAGAGCACGAGAAACTAAGCAGCTGAGGGCTCAAATGGCTGAGATGCAGGCAATGATGGATTGCTTGCCCCCCCCCCCAAATCCACAACCACATCCTGGTGTGGGGGTGACACGTTCCAACTGCAAGTGCACAGCCGTCGTGTGTAGTAATAAACCGGAAATCCGGGTTGTCGAACCCAAGGGACTTTATTTAAATTAATTATTATTCTAAACCTTATGTGGGCAAGTCGCAAGTTGTGTTTTTATCTAATTCTAAGAAATTAGATGCAATATTCTCAATTAACCAAGTGAAATAATTCACGATTAATAAAGAATGAATATTTGGGGGTTTTTATCAATAAGGGAAAAGCACCGGGAATTCTCTAGGTTCACTAGGTCGATCTAAATTTATGTTTTGATTCGTAAAACAACCACGTGTTATTCACTATTAATCAAGCAATGTTGAACTTACCGAGTTACCAAGCAAATCCACTATACTTAAACTAAACTAAACCGAGTTACCAAGCCTAATTTAGGTTTAAGTATGCATTAAGATTGTAATTCTACTTTAACGATCCTAGTTAACGATGCCGAGTTACCAAACATTGATACGACTAGGTGGATTATTCAATTTACCGACTAGTTATCACGGAGTTACCGCGTGGAACTAATTGATTCTATCTCTACGTTAGCTACTCGCAAAGATAATAAGATTAAGAACGTAAATAATCCATAATAATGAATAAACACGAGAGATTAAGCTAAAGCATGCATCACAATCATCAAAACATCGACTTTAGATCAAACCCTAGCTACACCAAACGAGAATTCCCAGCAAAAGGTGTTTAGCTACTCATATTCATAATCAAAACGACGATTATAATGAGTTTAAACATAAAAATCAAGAAAAACGAGAGTTTAGAATTCAAACGAATGATCCAAAAGCTCCTAAGCTCTCTCCAAGGCTTCTTGATCTCCAAAGATGTCTCTAATCCTCCAAAACTACTGAAAAAGACGACCTAAAAGTCTTAAATACGTCCCCATAATAATATTACAAAGTTTGGAAATAATACGGAAAAGCCCCAAAAAACTGCTGCTGTCCCTCGACCTCTTCGCACGAAGACAGTTGTCTTCGCACGAAGAGTCTTCGTACGAAGACTTCTGCCTCTTCGTGCGAAGATCTTATTATGTAGATACTGAGAGCTGTTTTGCGAAGAGAATGCTGCAGAGCTAATTTTTGGCTAAGTATAATGTCTTCGCACGAAGACAAAAGTCTTCGCACGAAGACAACTGTGTCCAGCCCTCTTTTTGCCTCCTTTGACTTTTTTCTTCCACTCTTTGACTTTCTTCTTCCATTCTTTCTTTCCTTGATCTTCCTTTGACTTTCTTTGACCTTTCTCTTCTGTTTGACTTTCCTTTGACTTTCTTTTGAGTTCCTTTGACTTTTGACTCTTCCTTTGACTTGTCTTTGAGTTCCTCGTTTCCGAAGTTCGCTTCCAAATCCCGCACGATCATCCAAGCCCTGTTTTCCTGCGAATCACAACACGAAAACACAACCCGCGATCATATCACAATAAAAAGCTCAAAAATCTAAAGAAACGCCCGGATTTAACAAGTTTTGCACATGAACTCATATTTTCACATTTACGCTCAATCTACTCAAAAGACGACAAATTCTCCATTATAAGCACGCAAAACGTAGAAATAAAAGGCATAAAATAACTCCGAAAACGGAGTTATCAACTACCCCCACACTACCTTTTGCTCGTCCCGAGCAAATCTCCCAAGTCAATTCCATCTCTCTCAAGTCAAAACTTCTTTCGCTTTTCCGCAATTCATCCAACTTTGCATACTCAACCAATTACTCATTGCATACTTCCCTACGCCAATTGCATACTATCACCTCACATTGCATACAAAACCAAGAACACTTGCATACTAATCCGAGTAGAACCGTTCACCAACCATCCTTCCTACTAGTCGACACGACTCGATTATACACAATGCACCTATATGCAAATGCAATATTCACAATGCAAGTATTGAAATACAAAATTTTTTTTTTCTTTTGTGAGATTGGGCAATCTCCATTAGCTTAAACCGATTCACACGAAGCGATGAGAGATCTAGACACAAGGAATGGTTCGAAATCAAATTCGTCAACATGAATTCCCCCTAGCTAGTATAGAGAACCTAACTTTACTAAGTACAAGAATGCAATACCTTTTCATGTGTGCCACAAAATAAAAGGCTACGCTAGGCTAAGCCACGTTCAAGGTCCGAGCTCCTAATCCGCTAACGGGTTTAAAATGATGAGGCTTTAGGGACAAATAGGATAAGAATCAAATACAAGTCCTAAAGCGTCACATTCTCACAAATACCATAGCTCACACACCCTCACAACAATGATGGAAACCAAGCCCGAAACTCACCATCTCCGGCCCTCGATCCCCTCAAACCCCGGTACAATTACGATCTCCGCGGCCATCGTCATGAATGATGCATAAGCCAAAATTTCCCGTTCGTGAACTAGTCGCTTCTCCACTCGTTCTTCCACAACTTCTCATTCTACCTTTATTCATCTCTCCTTTTTTTCTCTCTTTTCTTTTTTTTTTTTTTTTTTTTTTAAATCTCTCAAAATCCTGCATAATTCCTTCAATATCTTTCACGAGTGGTCTTCCAATGAATCAAGCTAATCATGTAATCGTAAGGAGAGACAATATCCAAATCACGTATAAATCACAAATCAATGTCTCTCCCTATCTCAATGAAATCATCGGTGTAAATCAACAAAGCCGCTAACATAAAAGAGCATGTGTGGGGATGGAGTCGTCGCAAGCGCAATCTCGATGTCCGAAGTCAAATGTCGACACCCCCACACTCGAATGTAATCCTGTCCCCTCTCAAGTAGTCGATCAAATGTCTGTCTCGTGCCTAATCCAACCAAACCTCCTACACCATGATGAGTAAGATCCGGTACCTAGCACGATCCACCTATTAAATTCCCCCAACCCAAGTTTTTGTGTGTATTAGATGGTACACACTCACGGCTCTCCTCACTTGTGTCCATGTTGTAATGCCATGGAACACCGCCACACCGAAGTGCGCAAGCCTACTCTCACTCACCCTCGCATTCCCCTCGAAGATCACAAATGAAGTGCATGCGATATGTAAAACTCACACAAATATAGCATGAAGTACTCCCTCATCGAACCCCCTCAACTACAACACCCTCGTGACGCACTAAAGCGGTGATTCTAACCAATCAATGCTGAAGGCCAAGAATCGTCACCCTAAGTCCAAAGGTTGTCAAAGAATCCATGGTTCAAATACGGGTTTGCTAGTGGTCCTACAAGGTAAGTTCTATAAGCAGTGAGTGCTCTAATACACACCTCGCACAGCTGTTCTGTGTGCCACTACGAGGCGGGTTGGCGACTACCTAAGACGTACACAAGAACGTTCGGCTTGTTTAGCTCACACCTAGCTCAACTCTTGTAAGAAAATTAGGCACACACTTTAAATTTGAAAGAATTAAGTTTGTGTGTAAAATAGGCACGCATTCCCGTAAAGAGAGTTTCTCTATACTTACTAAGGGACTCTCACATTGTCACTCTCGATCGCAAATCACGCCCTATGCCTAAAAGTCTCACACTTCTCGATTTTACCGAATTTTCAGCTTTTTTCAATTGCCCTTTCTCAAATTTTTAATTTTTTTGGATTTTTCACATTTTTAGATTTTTTTTTTTTACCTACACTATATGCAAGGCCAACTCGATTAACGACTCAACAATGGTGGGTTGACTCAAAAATACCAAAACGTGCAAAAAGATGAATAATAAAATCAAAAATAAGGACATAACCAAAAACCTCTAACTACATGCAGACACTGGCGATGCAAAGACACGACACTGACTAGTAAAAAGGATTCAACCACCCCCACACTAGAATGCATCGTTGTCCTCAACGATAACACGAGGACTCAACAATTCTAGCATGAGGGCACACTCCACTACTCGTCATCTTCCTCCTCATCTTCCTCTTGTTCCTCATCATCTTCTTCTTCCTCATCCTCACTCGGCGGAACCTCATATTCAAAGTCATCCTCCTGAAACCATGGATCCGCCGTCGGGACCGGTGGAACAAACTCCCCCGCCGCCTGACCACTAGATTGTATAACCCACTGGCCAACCATCTGGATTAAACCCCCCAGCTTCGCCTGATTGTCCCGAGTGTGGGCAAACTGGCGTCTCCTCTCGAGTCTATCCCGGGCCATCTCCTCTCTCAAGTGGTCGTAGGCAACCTGGTTGTCAAACCTAGAGGTGTTCATCCTCCTACCCTTGCCCTTCTTCCTCGCTGTCTCATCAAACCTATGCCACTTCCTAGCAGTAAACGGTTTCAAGTCCATATCTCTCCCT
Source organism: Linanthus parryae (assembly GCA_023055425.1). Taxonomy (NCBI): domain Eukaryota; kingdom Viridiplantae; phylum Streptophyta; class Magnoliopsida; order Ericales; family Polemoniaceae; genus Linanthus; species Linanthus parryae. Next base: position 5,022,121 of record JALGPY010000015.1, read on the forward strand.
ATGACTACTTCAGCAGTTTTGGCTAGGTGAGTGATCAAGCAGGTATGACCGGGGCCCAATTTGTTCGTCCTCGACACCCTCTCAAGACAGTTCTCCCAAATCAGTTTGGGGATGTTAATTCTAACCCCGGTGTAAAGACACAGGGCCCAAACCGAGAGGCGGAAAGTATAACTAGGGTTTCGTGTGATTCCCAAAACCCAGTTTTCTAACACTTCACAGCACCACCTAGCCTCCGGCCTATAAAACCTCTTCTCGGCCTTCCAATGAATCACCTCTCCTTTCCTGTCCCATGGATCAACCCCCTTCGCAAAGCAAAAAGCATTTAGACGAGACCAAAGGTTCTCACTACGAAGAACCGTCTCTAACCCACAACCGTCTTTCAATGCGGGAAAACCCATGGCGAGTGCGATAGTCTCTGGCGTGAAGACTATCCACTCGTTCCGACAGTAAACGAGACGAGGATCTTGACTCTCTCCATCCTTTGCATAACGCAAATTAAACAAAAACTCTCTCGTAATATGTGAACTAGACTGCCCTACTAGCTTAAACCAATTGTCAAGCTTCTCGCGCTCATAAATTTCCTTAATTGCTTGAGGCATGTCCTCGTGCAAAGGAAAGGCTTTCTCGGGCTGCCCGTTCTTAGTCAAATAAGTATCTCTTCGAGAGTCAAGATGGGCCTCATGAGTGACGAAACGGTAGCTATCATAATAACCCGGCCCAATACTTCTCTCTTTCAAATTGGCCTTGGCCTTTCGTCGGCCGACAATACCCGGTTTAGCCGGGAAAGGGGCCGTCAAGATGGCATATTGGGGAGTAGGCGGAATCTCTAATTGAGGATCGCCCGATCCCGATGCTTCTTGCGAAGGACCCTCTCCCGTCTTCCGTTTCTTTCCACCCGCCATTTAAAATTCAATTCCAAGTAAAACAAGCAATTCAACAAGTGTGCACGTGAACAAGAAGTGTATACTAAACGGAACACGTAGGCACGTAACAAATAGTTCCTAGGACTTTACGCAATCGCCCCCAAATACGCTTCTAAGCGCAACAAAATATAACCGGGCTTTTACTCAATGTGCCTAAGACTCGAATATGAAATTACGAGGTTTAGATAGTACCTACGCGTCCGGAGCAAGTCTTACGGACGCAAAAATTTCACAATTTGACGAACCCGGACTGATTTTGATGGTGCCGGAAAAAGTTGTCGAAATCTCGAATTTCTTGCTGCTCCGTACTCCTTGCGTAGTCCCCGTCAATGTTTCCTTCTCGTCCGAAAGGTGATTCAAGCCCCAACTCGTCCAATTTCTCACTTCTCCTTCCAAACCCTAGCTTTCTTCTCCTCTGATTTCTCTCTTGTCTTGCACTCTCTCTCAAAACCACCTATGGATTCTTGTTCTCCTTGGAATTGCGAGCAAAACCCTAGGTGGGTTGCTGAATTTGGTGAAGAAACAATGGGGGAGGCGATTTTGACTCGTGCGTGGCTATGGAGGAGAAGAACTGGTTTGAAGATGAAGAATGAAGAAGAAGCTCGATCCCCTGCTGATGAAGCTTCAAGTTTGGGCAAAAGGTCAACTTTGCCCTTAGTAAGTTGCTTTCAGCCTCAATCCGTGTGTGGACAAAACCGCCATTTTGCCCGCTGTCTTCGTGCGAAGACAGATCTCTTCGTGCGAAGAGTCTTCGTACGAAGACAATTTGTCTTCGCACGAAGATCTTCTCACATAGATACTGCGCCTTGTTTTGAGAAGACAATTCAGAGGTTGAAAATTTTTCTAAGTAAAATGTCTTCGTACGAAGACAATTGTCTTCATACGAAGACAATTCTGAATTGTGCCAAAAACATCCTTTTTGTCGATTTTTCGCGTCTTCGATCGTGCCTTTGCTTTCCGAAGGATCTCCTCGACCTCGAGACTCCCTTTTCACCTTAAAACACTCCCAAAATCCGGGGAATATTTTATTTGTCAATTTCACGCGTTCCAAGGCACGTTTTGCATTTCCGGATGCTTTTGGCCTCGTTTTACTTGCTAAAACATCCTTTTTGGCGTAACTTTCTCATCCGGACTCCGATTTGCGCGATCCACCTGTCTACAGAAAGCTCTCGACCACCCCCACACGTTGGCATTGTTCAATTCTCATTTCAATCTGTCCTTCAAAATTTCACCTCGTAATCCGTGCCGGCGTGCTAGCTTTCTCCGTTAACTAATCAAATTCTTGCGCAAATCAAGACGGGGAGTCCGGGAACATGATCTTCCCCAGGTGCGTGTGTTGAATAGGTGCAGAAATGGCTTCTATCTTCAATTTCTTCACTTCGGATCCCGATACGCGTATTTAGCTGCAAATCCGGACTTTTTACTCTGTTTCGCACGCGCGCATCAAGAAGGGGGATCCGAAATAGGCCTTTCACCTCGTATTCCTGCCCATACTCATTGGAAATATTAAATCCACTCTCTCGCACCTCTCAATAACATCAAACCGAATAAAAATTACAAAACAGTATTAAAATCTATCCTAAAGCAATAAATAGGTTGGGTTGCCTCCCAACAAGCGCTTTGTAATTTAAGGTCGACGGCCCGACCCAGTTACCTCAGAGATATTTCAAGCTGCGGGAGTTGCATGAAGCCATTCAATGACTCCAATGAAATTCCCGTCCACGTACGGTTTCGCTCTCTGACCATTCACCTTAAACCTGTTCCCATTTGCATCTTCTACCTCAAGAGATCCCCATGGATAAACTTCAGTAATCGTGTAGGGACCACTCCACCTAGATTTCAATTTCCCTGGAAACAGCTTTAGTCTTGCATTGAAGATCAACACTTTCTGTCCTACCTTGAAGTCTCTCGGGATGATGTGCCTGTCGTGCCACAGTTTTGTCCTTTCCTTATAGATTTTCGCACTTTCATACGCCATCAATCGAAATTCTTCAAGTTCAAGTAGCGCTTGCTTTCGTAGCTCACCGGAGAGCTTAGCGTCCAAATTGATCTTCTTCAAGGCCCAGAATGCCTTGTGCTCGAGTTCCACCGGAAGATGACACGACTTCCCAAACACTAACTGGTAGGGAGACATGCCCAAAGGAGTCTTGTAAGCAGTCCTGTACGCCCATAAGCTATCGTCTAAATGCAGAGACCAATCCTTGCGTCCCGGGTTGACTGTCTTCTCCAGAATCCCTTTTATCTCTCGGTTAGAAACTTCTGCTTGCCCATTCGACTGCGGATGATAGGCCAGTGATATCTTATGCGTCTTTACCCCATATTTGCTCAAGACATTGGCAAAGACTTTATTCACAAAATGCGATCCTTCATCACTAATTATGGCTCTGGGAGTTCCAAACCGTGTAAAAATGCTCTTCCGCACGAATCTCTCTACAGTAGCTCCATCGTTCTTCGGGCAAGCCATTGCCTCCACCCACTTGGTCACATAATCCACAGCTAACAGTATATAAAGATTGCCAAGCGAAGACGGGAATGGCCCCATGAAATCGATGCCCCAGACATCAAAAGGCTCTACTTCCAACACGAAATTCTGAGGCATCTCGTTTCGGCTGGAGATATTGCCGGTTCTCTGACACCGATCACATTGCTGCACGAATAGATGAGCATCTTTATGTAAAGTAGGCCAGTAAAATCCACTTTGCAATACCTTTGCCACAGTACGCGCTTTGCCAAAATGTCCTCCGCAATTCAATTCGTGGCAGTGTCTAAGAATGTCCAAAGTGTCTGGCTCAGCTACGCATCTTCTCAACACATTGTCAGCTCCCAACCTAAACAAATAAGGGTCATCCCAGAAATAGTGTCGTGCATCTGCGAAAAATTTCTTTTTCTGATGGAACGTCATGTCTTTCGGGACAATTTTGAGCGCCTTGAAATTTGCCAAATCTGCAAACCAAGGCACCGCTGCTACCACCACCATAAGTTGTTCGTCTGGAAAATCTTCTCTAATCGGCACATCTTCTTGTTTTTCGTTATCCAGTCGTGACAAATGGTCTGCAACAACGTTCTCTACACCCTTTTTGTCCTTTATCACTATGTCGAACTCTTGCATTAACAATACCCATCGGATCAATCTAGGCTTTGCATCCTTCTTAGCAAGAAGATATTTGAGGGCTGCATGGTCCGTGAAAATAGTCACCTGAGAACCCACAAGATATGGACGAAACTTGTCCAATGCGAAGATAATGGCCAACATCTCTTTCTCCGTGGTGGCATAATTAACCTGTGCAGTGTTAAGAGTACGACTAGCATAGTAAATAACATGAGCTACCTTGTCTTTCCGCTGTCCCAGCACTGCTCCCACCGCGTAATCGCTGGCATCACACATAAGTTCGAACGGTAGAGTCCAGTCTGGAGTGGCTATAATGGGAGAACTAATCAGCTTTTTCTTGAGCAAATCAAAAGCTGTCTTGCAGTCTTCATTGAAATCAAACACGACATCTTTCTCAAGCAAACCAGATAAAGGCTTTGTGATTTTCGAAAAGTCCTTAATGAAACGCCGATAGAAACCTGCATGTCCCAAGAAACTCCGTACCCCTTTGACAGACGTAGGGTAAGGAAGCTTCTCAATCACCTCAATCTTCGCCCGGTCTACCTCTAAACCTTTACTGGAGATCTTGTGCCCCAACACTATTCCCTCGGTCACCATGAAATGGCACTTCTCCCAGTTAAGCACTAGGTTGGTGTCAATACATCTGTCCAGTACCCGAGCTAACTGCTGGAGACAGTCTTCGAACCCATCACCATAAAGCGAAAAATCATCCATGAAGACTTCAAACTTTTGCTCCATCATGTCTGAGAAGATAGACATCATACACCTCTGAAACGTAGCTGGGGCATTGCATAGCCCAAAGGGCATGCGTCTGAATGCAAACGTCCCATATGGACAAGTAAATGTCGTCTTCTCCTGGTCAGCCGGCTCAATCGCTATCTGATTATACCCAGAATATCCATCCAAAAAGCAGTATTGTGAATGGTGAGCTAGCCTATCAAGCATCTGGTCCACGAATGGGAGGGGAAAATGATCCTTCAAAGTGACATCATTGAGTTTGCGGTAATCCATGCAAACTCTCCACCCAGTAACGGTACGTGTGGCAATTTGATCACCTTTTTCCCCTTCCACCACAGTTATACCTCCCTTCTTGGGAACACATTGTACCGGGCTAGTCCACGTGCTGTCGGAAATCGGATAGATGATACCTGCTTCCAACCATTTAAGCACCTCTTTCTTCACCACCTCCTGCATGTGAGGGTTGAGGCGGCGCTGAAATTGAACTACCGGCTTCTTGTCTTCCATGAGCCTGATCTTATGCTGGCAAACTGTGGGGCTGATCCCCTTAATATCTGCTATTGTCCATCCCATAGCTGCTTTTCTCTTCTGTAGTACCTCGAGAAGCTGCACCTCCTGTTCCCTGTCCAAACATGCAGATACAATCACAGGTAAAGTATCATTAGATCCCAAGTATAAATATTTCAAATGAACAGGTAAAGGCTTTAATTCTAAAACAGGAGCAGTAATAAGAGAAGGAGTAAGAATCTTCCTGCTTCCCTCATTAAAGAGGGGTAATGGTGGGCGCCAATGAACATCCAAGGCTTGCTCTTTCTCGCTGGAATCAAATAGAGCAAGCTCCTCATATAGTTGCTCCAACAAAATATCGTCCTCCTCGTCCAGCGTGTATGCATCCACCCCAAAGCACTGCTCGCTCACCGCGTATGCGGGAAACTTCATAGCCTCAAATACATTGAAGGCCACCTTCTCATCGTTGATCTGCATAGTCAGCTCTCCATTGGCCACATCAATGATAGTTCTCCCAGTGGCCAGGAATGGACGGCCCAAAATAAGAGGAACATCCTCGTCGGCCTCCATGTCTAAGATCACAAAATCCGCTGGGAAGATGAGTCCTTCAACTCTCACTAGTACATCCTCTAAAACACCCCTGGGGCGTTTTATTGTGCGATCAGCCATCTGCAAGCACATCCTGGTAGGCTTAGGATCTCCCACACCAAGTTGCTCAAAAACCGATGTAGGCATCAAATTAATACTCGCACCAAGGTCACACAATGCCCTCCCATGAAATGCGTCTCCCAATGTAACAGGAATGATGAAACCGCCCGGATCTTTCATCTTCTTTGGTAGCGCTTTTTGCACAACGGCGCTACACTCCTCATTTAGAGTCACAGTTTCAAAGTCATCCATGCGCCTCCTATTAGAAAGGAGGTCCTTGAGAAATTTGGCATATTTAGGCATTTGTGAGATGGCCTCTGCAAAAGGTATATTAATGTGCAGTTTCCTGAAGATATCCACAAACTTCTTGAAATGCTTGGCATCCTCTTGGCTCTTCAATCTTTGCGGGTATGGCACTCGCACACTGTATTCCTCCCTAGGCTTCTGTTTCTCATCCGACTTCCTCACCGTGTCCTTTGATTGGGGACTCACGGTAGGCACGGGAATCTCTTCATCCAAAGCTTTCTCAGTGGCCTTAGTCGCCTCAGCTCGCGCGTGGCTAGGATATGGGGGATCCTCAGTAGTGATGCCACTGCGAGTTGTGATGGCATTTAGCTGCTCGTTAGGAGTGATGGTATTTGCTGGAAGCATGCCTGGTGGAAGTTTGACATTTTGATTGGCGATCTGCCCAATCTGAGTCTCATGGCTCTTTATTGTTGCTTGTATTGAGACAATAGCGCTCTCCATCCTATCGTGATTGGCTAGGAGCTTTCTCAATAGAGCATTTGTTTCTTGCTCTTCTTTTTGTGGAGCCTGCTGCTGTGGAGCTTGTCTTGCTTGATATGGAACATTGGGTCTCTGTCCGGGTGCATATAATCCACTGTTTGGATTGGCATAGCTGAAGTTGGGGTGATTACGATTGTTGGGATGATAGGTGTTAGGCCATTGCTGCTGTCGCATAAAATTCACATCTTCAACACTGTTATCATATCCCTGGCTTTCATCTGCTAGTAATTCACCCATGGGCTTCTGAGTTGGAGGGTGCATACCGTGAAATGCTGAAGTCATGGATTCCAACTTTTTTTCCATCGATTCAATCTTGTTGACTAAGGATGTATCCCCCGGTTTGGAGTACTTACGCGTTTCAGATCGTGTAGTCTCTCTCTTTGACGCGTTGTTCAGCAAATCTTGAGCTCGCTGTGCTCCAAGTCCCATAAAATTACCTCCAGCTAGCATATCCAACTGGTCAGCTGTCTCCTTGTCTAATGCAGTGTAGAAATAATGGAAGAGCTTGTGCCATGGCTCTCCATGATTCGGACATCTACGGAGAATTTGGCTGAACTTCCTCCATGCATCTCCCAAAGAGCTGTCTTCATCCTGAGTGAATTTTGCAATCTCTGCCATCTGCTGTGCGACTCTGGATGGTGGCAAATACTTCCTCAGAAACTCATGACAACAATCTGCCCATGTCACTATGCTACCAGCTGGCAGCTCCATAAGCCACTTCTTGGCTTTTCCAGATAAGGAGAATGGAAATAGTAAAAGCTTAACTTTTTCATCTGGAACTCGCTGATCGTGCAGGGTTGATGTGATTTGCTCAAATACCAGCAGATGGTGATTGGGGTCATCTCCTGGAGCTCCGTTGAAAGCGCACTCATCACGAACCATGTTGATCATATGTTGGCGCAACTCGAAGTGTTGGGCATTGATCTGTGGCCTGACAATGGTAGGCTGATAACATGCTGGAGTAGTCCTGAAATAATCCACCATCGGGCGTTCTTCATTCTCAGCATTGTTCTGCCTGTTGTTTTCCCCATTATTACCATTGTTGTTCCCACCGATGTTCGCTACTTGTGCCCCCACACCATGACGTGGTTGTGGATTTGGGGGAGCCATGCGATCCATCCTTGCCTGCATCTCAGCCATTTGAGCTCTTACCTCCTCAGCTTCTGCGGCTCTTTGTGCAGCTTCCTCTACAGCTGCAACTCTAGCTGCTTCCGCATCCTGCAAACCTTTGCGGATCCTCTCAAACTCAGCTCTCGTTTCTTCATCCATAACTACTGAGCTTGAATTCCTCTTGTCTCTACGCTGTGCTTTTAATAAGGATTCCGGGTCTTCAAACGTTGGATACAAAGGCTCGTCTCGAGAACGGGTCATGCACCGAGTAAATCAACCTGAAATCACGAAACACGCAAAACGTAGGTGAGTAACGGATATAAACAATAAATTAAAATCCCTAAGGCTAGGAATTATAACTAATTTAGCCGAAGTCCCCGGCAAAGGACGAAGAAAACAAGTGGTATCAGAGCCAGGTTCACGATCCGGGTGGAGCGCGCGAAGAAAAAGGACGAAGAAAAAGCAAAGAAAAGTAGAAAAAAAAGAAGTTAGCTGCTCGCGACATGGAGTTGGTGGTGGGTTGTTACCAACCAAAGGGTGAAGAAGGCAGCTGTTTGGCGCACATGGGGCTGCTGCTGGGCGGATGGATCAGGTGTGATAGATCCGCGGTGCTCCAGCGCGGCAAGGACGCGATCGAGTGGTCCATATTTGATTCGGGTGTTCTGAGCTGCCTGTAAGTCCGATTGGGCTCGAACAGGAGGTGAACCCTAGGTTTTTGGACATTCCTGACGCGATGGCGGGGTCACATTTTGCAAATTGTGGCTAGATTTTGCAGGATGCTGACGTGGAAGCGTATCGACGTGAATAGACGGTCCAAACTTGTTCGGGTGGTTACGACGTGCCTGTAGATCGGATTGGGATGAGTCAGGAGTCTAACCCAATGTTTTTGGACGTTGCTGATTCATTGGTACGGTCAGAATTTCCAGATTCTGAGTTGATTGAGAAGATCGGCATCAATCGATATCGATAGGGAGATCGAAGACGACGGGATGCGATCAGGGTCAATCAAGTTCAAGTCCAATCAGGTGGGGTCAATTAGAGGCGTTTTCCTAATTGAACGTTCGATTGGCAACCTATGCAGGCTTGGGAGTGTGTTGACAGGTGGAGCTGTTGTTCAACATAGCAAGAAGCGTAGGCTTTGTGTGTTTGTGAGCACAAGACGCAACAGTTGCAGAGAAGTCTGGTCAGAGACGTGGGCAACTATTGCAAGGAAATTCACAAGAAGCTCCAGGGGCAGAGATCGAGACGGCGGACGCAGTTGACAAGGCCATGGCAGAGGTGGCGTCCTGGTATCTCTGTGTGGGTTCGTGACGATAACTCTTGAGCAACTCGAGGCAAGAAGAGAGGTAAGTCACAGAGAGTATGCAGAGCGGTGGCTTTGCAAGACGCCTTGGTAAAGGCGTGGAATCGAACAGGAGAAGCAACAGCGCAAGGGAAAGCACTCAGGGCTGGCGTGGAGAAACACGTGGTTGACGTGTGAGGACGCTGAAGCATGTAGATAGTGCAGGCTATGCAGAAGTTGCAGGTTGTTCGAGATGGTGCTCAAGTGACGAGAACGGTGATGAAGAAAACTACTGTAGTAGTGAAGAGGAAGCGAGTCTCGTTTGCACTTGACGTGGTTGGTGGTGAACTCTCCAGTGATGAGCTAGCTGGTGGAGAGATGGAGCCACACAACTCCCCAAAGTGTCATGCTTTGGGATGCACCCGTGTCGGGGGTGCGAGGCGTGCCATAGGAGGGGGTGCAGAGCATCTCGGTAGAGGTGCGATGGCGGTCCATGCAGTTGGAGCATGGAGGATGCGGCGGAGTTGACATCAACAACGGAGTTGGCTGTGGAATTTGCTAGGCGCTTGCAGAATTCAAGCCAAGGTGGAGTTTGTTGGGTTTGTCTCGAATTCCGCAAGACGAATCGGTGTACCCGATGCGTCTGATTTGTCCTCTGAGGAGGTGATCTCTGAGGGGGTGATGGCTAGGGCTTGGTGGGCTTTTCCACCTCCTCTATATTAGTATAAATAGAGGTGCTAGCTATTGTTTCTAATTGAGTCGAGTTGAGAGAGATTGGTGAGAGATACCTTTGAGCGGATGTGTGAGGTTAGGGTTTCATGGTTGTAGGCCATGAGGATGAGAGTACCGCGTCGACGTGGTCCGCGGATTGAGCAGTCTCTCCCCTACGATGTATTCCCTCGTTGATATAGTGAAATTCTCCTCCTCCCGTGGATGTAGGCGGTTTGGCCGAACCACATTAAATTCTTGTGTATTGTTTTTCTTCTCCTAAATTGCGTGTGTGTAGTGCGTGATCGTGTGGCGTATTTTTGCTGACACGTTCCAACTGCAAGTGCACAGCCGTCGTGTGTAGTAATAAACCGGAAATCCGGGTTGTCGAACCCAAGGGACTTTATTTAAATTAATTATTATTCTAAACCTTATGTGGGCAAGTCGCAAGTTGTGTTTTTATCTAATTCTAAGAAATTAAATGCAATATTCTCAATTAACCAAGTGAAATAATTCACGATTAATAAAGAATGAATATTTGGGGGTTTTTATCAATAAGGGAAAAGCACCGGGAATTCTCTAGGTTCACTAGGTCGATCTAAATTTATGTTTTGATTCGTAAAACAACCACGTGTTATTCACTATTAATCAAGCAATGTTGAACTTACCGAGTTACCAAGCAAATCCACTATACTTAAACTAAACTAAACCGAGTTACCAAGCCTAATTTAGGTTTTAAGTATGCATTAAGATTGTAATTCTACTTTAACGATCCTAGTTAACGATGCCGAGTTACCAAACATTGATACGACTAGGTGGATTATTCAATTTACCGACTAGTTATCACGGAGTTACCGCGTGGAACTAATTGATTCTATCTCTACGTTAGCTACTCGCAAAGATAATAAGATTAAGAACGTAAATAATCCATAATAATGAATAAACACGAGAGATTAAGCTAAAGCATGCATCACAATCATCAAAACATCGACTTTAGATCAAACCCTAGCTACACCAAACGAGAATTCCCAGCAAAAGGTGTTTAGCTACTCATATTCATAATCAAAACGACGATTATAATGAGTTTAAACATAAAAATCAAGAAAAACGAGAGTTTAGAATTCAAAAGAATGATCCAAAAGCTCCTAAGCTCTCTCCAAGGCTTCTTGATCTCCAAAGATGTCTCTAATCCTCCAAAACTACTGAAAAAGACGACCTAAAAGTCTTAAATACGTCCCCATAATAATATTACAAAGTTTGGAAATAATACGGAAAAGCCCCAAAAAACTGCTGCTGTCCCTCGACCTCTTCGCACGAAGACAGTTGTCTTCGCACGAAGAGTCTTCGTACGAAGACTTCTGCCTCTTCGTGCGAAGATCTTATTATGTAGATACTGAGAGCTGTTTTGCGAAGAGAATGCTGCAGAGCTAATTTTTGGCTAAGTATAATGTCTTCGCACGAAGACAAAAGTCTTCGCACGAAGACAACTGTGTCCAGCCCTCTTTTTGCCTCCTTTGACTTTTTTCTTCCACTCTTTGACTTTCTTCTTCCATTCTTTCTTTCCTTGATCTTCCTTTGACTTTCTTTGACCTTTCTCTTCTGTTTGACTTTCCTTTGACTTTCTTTTGAGTTCCTTTGACTTTTGACTCTTCCTTTGACTTGTCTTTGAGTTCCTCGTTTCCGAAGTTCGCTTCCAAATCCCGCACGATCATCCAAGCCCTGTTTTCCTGCGAATCACAACACGAAAACACAACCCGCGATCATATCACAATAAAAAGCTCAAAAATCTAAAGAAACGCCCGGATTTAACAAGTTTTGCACATGAACTCATATTTTCACATTTACGCTCAATCTACTCAAAAGACGACAAATTCTCCATTATAAGCACGCAAAACGTAGAAATAAAAGGCATAAAATAACTCCGAAAACGGAGTTATGAGGGGGCGCAAGTGGCGAACATCGGTGGGAACAATGGTGGCAATAATGGGGGAAACAACAGGAAGAACACCGCGGCACCATATAACAATGCCGAGATTGAAGACCAGCCTATGGTGGACTATTTCAGAACTACTCCAGCATGTTACCAACCTACCATTGTCAGGCCGCAGATCAATGCCTAACACTTCGAGATGCGCCAACAAATGATCAATATGGTTCGTGATGAATGTGCATTCAACGGAGCTCCAGCAGATGATCCCAACCACCATATGCTAGTATTTGATCAAATCACATCAACCTTGCACGACCAACGAGTTCCAAATGAAACAGTTAAGCTATTACTGTTTCCCTTCTCTTTATCTGGAAAAGCCAAGAAGTGGCTTATGGAACTGCCAGCTGGGATTATAGTGACATGGGCAAATTATTGTCATGAGTTTCTGCGGAAGGATTTGCCACCATCCAGAGTCGCCCAGCAGATGGCTGAGATCACGAAATTCACTCAAGAAGAAGACAACTCATTGGGAGATACTTGGAGGAAGTTCAGCCAAATTCTCCGCAGATGTCCGAATCATGGGGAGACATGGCACAAGCTCCCCATTATTTCTACAGTGCATTAAATAAGGAGACAGCTGACCAGTTGGATATGCTAGTTGGAGGTAATTTTATGGGGCTTGGGGCACATCGAGCTCAGGATCTGCTGAACAACGTGTCTAAGAGAGAGACTACACGAGCTGAAACTCGTAGGTGCTCCAAACCTGGAGATGCAGCCTTAGTCAACAATATTGAATCTATGGAACAAAACCTGGAATCCATGATCTCAGCATTTCACGTCATGCAACCTCCATCACAGGTGAAGCCCATGGGTGAGTTACTAGCAGATGAGAGCCAGGGGTACGATGGTAGTGTTGAAGAGGTGAATTTTATGAGACAGCAGCAATGCTCCAACACATATCATCCCAATAATCGCAATCACCCCAACTTCAGCTATGCCTATCCAAACAGTGGATTATATGCACCCGGTTAGAGGTCAAATGTTCCATATCAAGCACAAAGGCAGGTTACACAATAGCAAGCTCCACAAAAAGAAGAGCAAGAGACAAATGCTTTATTGAGAAAGTTACTAGCTAATCAAGACAGGATGGAGAGCACGATTGTCTCAATGCAAGCAACAATGAAAAGTCACGAGACTTAGATTGGGCAGATTGCCAATCAGAATACCAAACTTCCACCGGGCATACTTCCAGCAAAAACGATCACGCCTAATGAGCAACTGAACGCAACCACGAATCGCAGTGGCATCACTACTGAGGATGCCCCATATCCTAGCCACGCACGAGCAGAGGAAACTAAGGCAACTGAGAAGGCGTTGGATGACGCAATTCCCGTGCCTACCGTGATTCCCAAATCAAAGGACACGAGTAGGAAGTCGGAGGAGAAGCAAAAGCCTAAGGAGTACAGCATGCGTGTACCATACCCTCAGAGGTTGAAGAGCCAAGAGGATGCTAAACACTTCAAGAAGTTTGTGGATATCTTCAAAAATTTGCATATTGATATCCCTTTCGCGGAGGCCATTTCACAAATGCCTAAGTATGCTAAATTTCTCAAGGACCTCCTTTCCAATAGGAGGCGCATGGATGATTTTGAGACTGTGACCTGAATGAAGAGTGTAGATCTGCGATGCAAAAGGTGTTGCCAAAGAAGATGAAAGATCCGGGGGGTTTCATCATTCCTGTGACTTTGGGAGATGCGTTTCATGGAAGGGAGTTATGTGATCTTGGCGCAAGCATTAATTTGATGCACACTTCAGTATTTGGGAAACTTGGCGTAGAGGATCCAAAACCCACTCGTATGTGTTTGCACATGGCTGACCGCACTATCAAACGACCACAGGGTGTTTTGGAAGATGTACTTGTGAGAGTGAAAGGACTTATCTTCCCAGCTGACTTTGTGATCCTAGACATGGAAGCGGATGAAGATGTTCCCCTTATCCTAAGCCGACCATTCCTAGCAACGGGAAGAACTATCATTGATGTAGCAAATGGAGAGTTAACGATGAGGATCAATAATGAGAAGGTGGCCTTCAACATATTCGAAGCTATGAAGTTTCCCGCATATGTAGTGTGTGAGCAGTGTTTTGGTGTGGAGGCATTCACACCGGATGAGGAAGACGACATATTGTTGGACCGACTATATGAGGAACTTGCTCTACTCGACTCTAGCGAAAAAGAGCAAGTTATGGAGACTCATTGGCGAAAGCCCCTACCCCTCTTTGATGAGGGAAGCAGGAAGATTCTTATTCCCTCTCTTACTACTGCTCCTGTTTTAGAATTAAAGACTTTACCCGTTCATTTAAAATATTTATACTTGGGATCTAATGAGACTTTGCCTGTTATTGTATCTGCGTGTTTGGACAAGGAACAGGAGGAGCAGCTACTCAAGGTATTGCAGAAAAGAAAGGTAGCTATGGGATGGACCATAGCAGATATCAAGGGAATCAGCCCCACAGTGTGCCAGCATAAGATTCAGCTCATGGAGGACAAGAAGCCGGTAGTTCAATTTCAGCGTCGCCTCAATCCTCATATGCAGGAGGTGGTGAAGAAAGAGGTGCTTAAATGGTTGGAATCAGGCATCATCTACCCAATTTCCGACATCACATGGACTATTCCGGTGCAGTGTGTTCCTAAGAAAGGCGGTATTTCTGTGGTGGAAGGGGAGAAAGGTGATCAGATTGCCACTCGTACTGTTACTGGGTGGAGAGTTTGCATGGATTACCGCAAACTCAATGATGCCACATTGAAGGATCATTTCCCCCTTCCATTTGTTGACCAGATGCTTGATAGGCTGGCGCATCACTCTCATTATTGTTTTTTGGATGGGTACTCCGGCTACAACCAAATTTCCATTGAGCCAACTGATCAGGAGAAGACGACATTCACATGTCCCTATGGGACTTTTTCTTTTCGACGCATGCCCTTTGGGTTATGCAACGCACTTGTTACATTTCAGAGGTGCATGATGTCGATCTTCTCAGATATGATGGAGCAGAACTTTAAGGTCTTCATGGATGATTTTTCTCTTTATGATGATGGGTTCGAAGACTGTCTACAGCAGCTAGCTCGGGTTCTTGACAGATGCATTGACACCAACTTAATGCTCAACTGGGAAAAATGTCATTTCATGGTGACCGAGGGAATAGTGTTGGGGCACAAGATTTCAAGAAAGGGTTTAGAGGTGGACCGGGCATAAATTGAGGTGATAGAGAGACTACCATACCCTACATCTATCAAAGGGGTTCGGAGTTTCTTGGGACATGCAGGGTTTTATCGGCGGTTCATCAAGGATTTCTCGACGATCACAAAGCCTCTATCTAGTTTGCTTGAGAAAGATGCAGTCTTTGATTTTAATGCAAAGTGAAAGTCAGCTTTTGATGTGCTCAAGGAGAAGTTGATTAGCGCGCCCATCATCGCCACACCAGACTGGACTTTGCCATTTGAGCTCATGTGTGATGCTAGTGACTACGCGGTGGGAGCAGTTCTGGGACAGCGAAAAGATAAGGTAGCTCATGTCATTTATTATGCCAGTCGAACTCTTAATGATGCATAGGTTAATTATGCTACCATGGAGAAAGAGATTTTGGCTATCATCTTTCCGTTGGACTTTCGTCCGTATCTTGTGGGGTCTCAGGTGACGATTTTCACAGACCATGCAGCCCTCAAGTACCTTCTCACGAAGAAGGACGCCAAGACAAAATTGATCCGGTGGGTTTTGTGGATGCAAGAGTTTGATGTGGTGATCAAAGATAAAAAGGGGTAGAGAATATTGTTGTTGACCATTTGTCACGGCTGGGGAATGAAAAGAAGGAAAATGTGCCAATTAGAGAAGATTTCCCAGATGAGCAGCTCATGGTAGTGGTAGCAGCTGTCCCTTGGTTTGCTGACTTGAAAAATTTCAAGGCGCTCAATATTGTTCCCAAGGATATGACTTACCACGAGAGGAAGAAATTCTTTGGAGATGCGCGAAATTATTTCTGGGATTACCCTTATTTGTTCAAGTTGGGAGCAGATAATGTATTGAGGGGGTGTATATCAGAGCCAGACACTTTGGAGATTCTCAGACACTGCCACGAGTTGAACTGTGGGGGTCACTTCGGCAAATCACGCACAGTGGCAAAGGTACTTCAGAGCGGTTTTTATCGGCCTTCTTTGCATAAAGATGCGCATCTGTTTGTGCAGCAGTGTGATCGATGTCAGAGAACCGACAATATTTCCAACCGAAATGAGATGCCTCAAAATTTCGTGTTGGAGGTGGAGCCGTTTGACGTATGGGGTATAGACTTCATAGGGCCATTCCCTTCTTCACTTGGTAATCTCTACATATTACTGGCAGTTGATTATGTGACCAAGTGGGTAGAGGCGATGGCTTGTCCCAGTAATGATGGTGCTAATATTGAGAGGTTCGTACGCAAGAACATATTCACGCGGTTTGGGACGCCCAGGGCAATTATTATTGATGAAGGTACTCATTTTGTGAATAAAGTCTTTGCTAATGTGTTGAGCAAGTACGGGGTAAAGACGCACAAGATATCACTAGCCTACCATCCGCAGTAAAATGGGCAAGATGAGGTGTCTAACCGAGAGATCAAGGGGATTCTAGAGAAGACAGTCAATCCGGGACGCAAAGACTGGTCCTTACATCTGGATGAAAGTCTATGGGCTTATCGGACAACATACAAGACTCCCTTGGGCATGTCTCCATACCAGCTACTATTTGGGAAGTTATGTCATCTCCCGGTGGAACTTGAGCATAAGGTGTATTAGGCCTTGAAGAAGATCAACTTGAATGCGAAGCTCTCAGGTGAGCAGAGGAAACAGGCGTTGCTAGAGCTGGAAGAGTTTTGGTTGATGGCTTATGAGAGTGAAAAGATATATAAAGAGCGGACAAAGTAATGGCACGATAATCACATCATACCGCGTGAATTCAAGGTGGGACAGAAGGTATTGATTTTCAACACAAGATTGAAACGGTTTCCAGGCAAGTTGAAGTCAAGATGGAGTGGTCCGTTCACAATTACAGAGGTATACCCATGGGGATCACTTGAGGTAGAAGCTGAGAATGGGAACCGATTCAAGGTGAATGGACAGCGAGCAAAACCATACGTGGACGGGAATTTCATTGGGGTGATTGATCGCCTCAAAGTAATTCTCGCTATCTGAGCTCACTTGAGGTAACTGGGTCGGGCCGTCGACCTAGAATTACAAAGCGCTTGTTGGGAGGCAACCCAACCTATTTATTGTTTTAGTGTAGATATCAATACTATTTTGTTTATTTTATTCTATTTGAGTTATTTGAGGGGTGCGAGAGAGTGGGAATAATATTTCCAATGAGTGTGTGCAGGAATTCTAGGTGGAAAGCCTATTCCGGATCCCCCTTCTTGATGCGCGTGGATAAAATTTCACAAAAATCGAGAAAGGCAGTCCAAAACGCGTATCAGGATTCGGAATGAATAATTTGATGAAGGATTACATTTCAACACACACTCAACAAACTCACATGAGGGGAGGTGCGTATCCGGACTCCCCATCTTGATGCAAGCGAAGAATGCAGTGCAAAACCGAGAAAGCTGACACAATGGCACGGATTACGAGGAAAACTTTTGCAAACATGACCATGAAATGAATTGAAGAGTGCCATTGTGTGGGGGTTGTCGAGAGCTTTCCGTTGATAGGTGGATCGCATGCATCGGAGTCCGGACGCGAGTCATAGCCATTTGGATGTTTTCGTGAAGAAAAAGCAGCGAAAAATATCCGGAATTGCCAAACGGGCCTTTGGAAGAGCAAATTTAAAGAATAAAGGATTTCCCTGACATTGTGAATTGTTTATAATGTAAATGGAGTCTCGAGGTCGAGGATATCCATCAAAAAAGCAAATGAACGATCAAAAATGCGAGAAATGATGCTTAAGCTGCGAAAACATCCGAAAATGGCGAAAAGGGTCAAAATCATGTGCTACCGGTCTAAATTGTGAAACGGCTGGTTGGATCCCAAGTGTGAGGGTGAAACATCATATTTTAGCTTATCGGGAGTTGTTGGGAGCTCAAATTTCAAGAAAAAGCAAGCCGGACGAAGCTAAAAACTTTGCAGGCTGCGGGGAGGGGGGGGGGGGGTCTTTTGCAATTTGTTGAAACCTTATCCGAGTGTCATATCTTCAAAAAAAACAATCCTTACCTTCTTCTCCTTCATCGTGCAAAGAAACCAGACACCCACCCCCGTCGTTCTTATTCTCCTTCTTCCTCCTCCAACACCACACCGCCACTCCAACACCACCACACCTCCACACCTCCACACCGCCACTACAACCGCCGTCCGCCGCTATCACCGACACCCACTCCAACAGTGAAGCAGAACCCGCTTTACCCGTCGTCCTCCTCTCGTCTCCTCCATCACCGACGGTCACAATCACAACAGCCGGCCGTCGTTCAGCGCGACAAGGGTTAGGATTGTGGCCGCACGCTCTTCTCTCCCTTAGAACCGCACCATAAAGCCATGAATTAGCTCTCTTCATTCACTCTCCCACCCGAAGAACCACAACCCTCTTCAACCAAAACTCGCACAAATTCAACTCTGCGTGAAGGGTTTTGGGCGCGAGGGACAGTAGAGAAGCAGGTGTGCTTGGAATTTTGTCTGAATTCGAAGAAGAAAGGACGAATTCGCAGATTGAAGAACCTAGCGTTCTCGAGAAAAAAATCAGAATTGGGGGTTTTTGGTTGCGATTCAGCTATTGGTGAAGAAGATGATATCGAAGGGGACACTGTGAGATCAACCTATGTGTAAATGCATGCGTAACCGATTGTTTGATGATCACTGTATTATATTACTTGCTTAATTTCTCATTAGGTTCCATGTGCTTCCTTTCACTTGTACTTCATGATATTTCACGAATAATACAATAGGTTATAGTATAGAACAATAGACCACATCCATGCAAACTCAAAATAATTCGTCGTAGTTTAGTTAATTGTTGTACTAGTAAGTTTATAATTTTTGGGTGTTTAAATGGAGTCCTGTGGTTGTTGAGTTGACTACTTTTGGGATTTCGCTATTCCAATTTGTTATGGAAATAGTTTGAGAGTTTTAATATGGTGATCCTCGACATACTACTTGGAGTTCTATAAATAATTTTTATACCTGGAGGGTAATTTTCTCTTATTGGCGACAATTTGTCACAAAGATCCCATTTAGAGTCTTGTTTTCAGGCTATAGTTTTGAGGATTTTACCATTTATATGTTATTTTAATTCGGATTTCAGAGTATCATTGTTGGAGAACCTGTTTTGGAATATTAATACATCACTTAGAGGTTGATCTCTAATATTATGTTGTCTCTTATAAATGTCGCGGAGTTTTTGGAATCCTTGGGCGAAATTTAGAAGTGGATGACTGTAAAAGAGTAAGGAAAAAGAGGGGATCACACATGTGAAACTGAAGTTTTAGGGTGAAGGGTTAAGCTTTGTTTGTTATCTTTTAGACTAGTTAATTTACCAAATGTGGTGTTTTGGGTCACCAGAATGTTAATGATTACATTGGATGTTTATAATTGGAGCTTTGTCACTAGGCTACAATTGGAGAAACGATATGTCTCCTTGTTCAAGATTTTCGCTTGGAGTTACATAAGTTGTTGGGTTGTATCATCATTATTGTGTAAGCGTAACATAGTTCATCTATTTTTTTATTCACAATCTGACTAAGAGTATCGATGGTCAGCCTTGGACGATCTTAAGACCTTACTCATCGTGAAAAACAGTTTATGATGTTGGAGTGGTTGCCATTTGAATTATAGATTGAGATCTTGGGATGCTTTCTATTACCTTAGTGCTGGCAATCAGAAAAATGTTTGGTATAGTCTAACTTATTATGGTATAGTCTCACGTTTGGGGTAGTTGGCATATATTGTCGTTTGAAGTGTATGATTGGAGCCTTGTCACAAAACTACTATTTGGACAATGGTATGGTTATTCACCTTTGAGGTACTTGTCGAGTTCTATGCTTACTGTGGATTACTTGGAGTTCTAAATCGCATTGAATTAAGGTTTACACCAGTTCTTTCTACGTCACCTTACCCGACCCCATCCAAACTTGTGGACCGTGCTATAGAAGTTTTGGAGTGTATAGCTAATGGGAATCGTTTCTTATCTCAGATGGATAAATCCACATCCAACCCAACTACCCGGGATCACTACATATGGGTCGTGACCTCGCGATTCGAATTCGAGTGTTTGTATGATTTCGCGATTGTGCGGTAGATGAGTGGGAGACTTTTGCAGAACGAGAAGAGTGTCAATGCTATATAATCCCTAAGACCAAGTGAATGCTCAATGCTTTTCGTGATAGACCTTTTCTTAGAGATATCAAGTGGGAGTATTTGTGATCCATTGGATGAACTTCATGGGGCCATAGCTAAAGTACATGCACCATGATAAGTGGCTAATCGACCCATGTTACATGTGTAAGAGACTACATGCAATCGTTATGAAGTGGGAAGAGAATTAAGGCTCCCTATGTGAGATGAGGAATAAGTACCATCACCTTTGACGAGATATTTTGAGTTCCGGGGACGTCACTCCTCTAAGGAGGAGAGGATGTAACCCTTCAGTTTTTCGTCCATCATTGTCAGTACTCCTTATAGTATATTGCATATCATTCATGACCTTAGGGTTGCATCTAGTAGTTGTACCCTTGAGTGGAGGCTCATCCTTAGTGGTTGTTGATGAATTGGATTAAGCTTCGAGGACGAAGCTCTCTTTAAGGAGGAAAGGATGAAATACCCTGCTTTGTGACTATGGGTGTTTTTATGACTTTAGTGTAACTTTTAGGAGTTAATCATAAGTGTTATTAAGGCTTGGGGGTCTTTTTGATTTTTATCTAAAGTTGTTAGTTCCTTTTAATTAAGATATGGGGTGGTGGTTGTCTTATTACCTAAACTAGGGGTGTGAAAGTGTCTTTTTCAACTGACTGATATAAACTTGTACACCCAAATCAAAACTAACGTGGAAATTTTTTCATCAATCGGATGAAGATCTGATTCCCTTC
Organism: Linanthus parryae; assembly: GCA_023055425.1. NCBI lineage: Eukaryota > Viridiplantae > Streptophyta > Magnoliopsida > Ericales > Polemoniaceae > Linanthus > Linanthus parryae. The sequence continues at coordinate 5,042,955 of JALGPY010000015.1, forward strand.
CTTTCTTCGTCAAATTTTATTTTCCGATTCCTCCATCAAAGTCGATCCTCTCAATATCTCTCTCCTCTCTCACGATTATCTCTTTCGCTCACGATCAGTTAGTCAAAAAATAACCCCATCCGTTTCTCCCTCACGGTCCCACTCTCCATCGTCTCTCTCTCTCTCTCTCGCGTGACCTCTCTGTCCGCTGCCCAGAAGCAGCAGCGCCAAGACAGCAGCAGTAGCTGCGTCGTCCGGCACCACCGCCGCCTCAAGGTTGTTTCTCCTTTGTTCTTTCTCCTTCTTATCTGCTTCGTGCAGTTTCTTTTCAGTTCTTGTTCTCTTTTTCTTCTTCTTTGATTTCCATCAAAGTGTAGGGTCGTTTCTGACCCGATTGATTCTGACATATTTATCGTGTCGTCTCCGCCAACAAAGCTCGTCCCGCCTCTCAATCGTTTCGAATCACCTCCTCCAATTGTAAGTCATGGTCAATTAATAATTTCAGTTCTATATCGCGAATTTTCAGATTTATATTGTTAGTTTCATCATTCATGAAGTCGTAGGATCAATAATCAAGTGGTGGGATTAATTATGTTCTTAGTTTATGGGAAAAACCCTAGTTATGGAGGGGACGTTTGATTAATCGATTTGGATGATTTGATGATCCTAGTATGTGGGTAGTAACTTGATTTGAAGCCGGTATTCATTATACATTGAATTTAGTTTGAATACGGGATGAACTAGATGTTTTGGAGGATAGTTTATATGAAAATCCATAATTCCCGTATGGGTAATGGGAGTGTGACTAGAAAGTTAAAACACGCATATCTTTTGATCCGGGAATCAAAATTCGGATCCGTTTGATGCTAGACTTACTTTTCAGAGTGTTTAGGATCTAATGAGACTATTTTTGAGTCATGATCTGTTTGGGAAGTTGGAGTAATAATTTGTGAAGTTATGTTAGGTTATGTGCACATTAGGTTATAGGATTTTGGGGAAAGATTTTGGGTTGTATTTTGAAGTATGAAGTAAGGGGTGAACTAGAGACTTCAAAACTAGACCTTGTAGGGTCATTATCTTGTTTAAGTAGGCATTGTCTATTTGTTTTAGTATTGTATTTTGATTTGTGAATTATTAAATTTGTAGGCGACAATGTCATTGACGAAGTATACGTCGAATATTACTAGGAAGTGATTTGGTTTTTCTTGAGATTCAAGGTGAGTAAACATGTCAGGCCTAGTGTGCCTACCGCCTTTCGTGTCAAATGATTATTTCACTTCTTGTCTCAAAATAAATTTATGTGTTATGTGCATTAGGTGTCATTTAAACATATGATATTACTTGTTAAATGCTTTTCTTGAAAATATCACAAAAAAATAATAATGGATGATAACGTAAAGTGAAAGAGTTGTACGGGGTTATTACTTGGTTACTTTTGGCTTGGGCGTGTTGACTTCATTCACGCGTCCAATTATTTTTATTTAATCCGGTTGCAATGCCCCGGATAGCTCCTTGTACTCACCATTCTGGACGCAAGAGTCTTTAGGGGGTGTCGACACTTAAGGTCCTGGATGCTTGCGAGATCGTTGGTTCTTTCCCCGTCACAAAAAATGAACAATGTATTTTTTTTATTTGATAATATTAATGGGAAAATGAAATAATATGTGGTTTGGATTCCCATCTTGGATAATAAACTAGTTTTGGGAAAATACAGTGGAATTGGAAACTCTTGTGTTTTTCTTACAAGTGTCAACCTTTATTTCCGCTGTGTTTGAAACAATCTACTACATGAAAAGTTGGTTACTGTTTTTTATAAATTTCCTCGTAATCATTTTACATACTTGGGTGTTTGATTGCAGTATTTATTGCTGATTTTGTACCGTGGTGTTCCCTTTTGTTTTTTCTGCACCACAGGTCGAGATGATGAGAATTTGGCTTAGCGGGAGACGCGAATCATCACACAGATACTTAGTCATTTCATTTTAATAAATTAGAACTCATTTGTTAGTTAATAATACTCTAGTTTGTTAAGCGCCCATGTTTGAGGCAGCATTTAAATTGTAATAAAGTTTTAATGTTTAACTTTTAATTTAGTTTGCTTGGGATCCACTGTTTAAATCTCCTTGTATATGGGCTTCGTCTTGGGTACGGAGTGACACCCCCCGGGCTTCCGGCTTGGTCATTTTGGGGGTGCTATAGTTCAAGCTCAGTTCAAGCCTTTGAACTTGAATGTGTTAACAAACTCAGGGGATTTTGATCTTTGATGATGAAAGCCAAAAGGATCAGAACTGTTATAAGTCTCAACGCTTCAAAGCTTTGAGATACTGTTTGCTTGTATTAACTGTCTGAATTTCTTAACAGTTTCTGTGTTTGCAGGCTTGAAGATTTGATTGAATGGCGATTCAATCATTTATTATTGTCTTTAAGTATCTTTAAGCTAATGCTAAGGATTTAATTGGTTTTGCAGATTGCAGGTTTCATTGTATGAACTGATGAACAAAGCTCCGAAGCTTTGAGATACAGTCAACGCTCCAAAGCTTTGAGATTAGTTTTATGATCAGAACTGGTCAACTATTTTTTGTGTGCAGGATGGATATGATGGATTCAAGATTGGATTGGGAATTAGTTTAACTTCTCATTATGATATTTATCTTGTCTTTCAATTATATTCACATGTGGCTTGTTATATTAGAACTTATCTAAGACAAAATCTGTTAGGGTTTTTGCAGGAACTGACTGTCTAACAGATCAGATCTTTTATAACTATTTTGCCTAGATTATGATTGATCTTTGTTGTTGAGATCGTGCAGGACTGTTTGTCGTTCAAACTTCTATAAATCAAATTCAAAATCTATTCAAACATAGCTGTTGAAAGAAGCATCTCAATGGAGAGGATTTGTAAGAAGTTAGTTCCTAAAATCTCTCAGAACTATTGCAGGTTGTTGATACATAAGTTGAGTTTGAATTTCAAAGTCAGAGACACACAGAGAGAGAGTCTGATCAATGCGGGTTTAGAAGAGAGTTACATACAGGAGAAATCAAGTTACACAACTCTTCAAACAATTAGGTCAATCAACACTGTAGAGATTGAAGATCATTCATCAAATCTGAAGAACTCTTCCAGGCTTCTTTAGCTTATTCTTTTTGAATTCTTCTACTTGTATTGAATTGTAATATTCATTCTATCTTTCTAAACCTCACAGAACTTAGAAGTTTGGTTGTTCAAGTGAACTACAAGAGGTTCTTATTGTTTCAACAGATTGTAGCTGGTAACTAGATAGGTTGGGAACCACAAGTTGTATAAGTGTAAGGTAGCTCACTTATGCTTGAAATCTAGGGCTAGATCTGGGTGATTAATAAGAAGTTGTGTGGAAATCCTGGAGGGATTAGCTCAGGCAGAGACTATGTCCAATTGTGACTTAACTCTGTAAAAATCCCTGTGTAATTGTTATTCATTTTGATTGCTTTTCATTACAGTTAAGAACATGCAGCTCCAACGCTTTGGAGGATTTCCAATCTCAAAGCTTTGTAGCTTCTGTGAGCTGCAATTATATCTCTAGTATCTCAAATCTTTTTCAAAGCTTTGAGATATCAACTGCACATCTACTCAAAGTTTCAAAAGACTGTTTTTGAGAAAAAGTTTCCATACTCTATTACCCCCCCCCCCCCTCTAGAGTATTTGATCATGTTTGTTTACTTACATTACAAACTTTCAATTTTGAAGTGGAAAAATATTGTTATAAAGAATTTCAAGAAACTTTAACAAGAAGTTTTCCATTAGGATTTTTTCCGACAAGTGTTTTTGTTCAATATTTTCAAATTGGACTTCTTAAGCTCGGTCCGCTCTTCCCCTTTTCTTAGGACCTGCATTTTCATCGGCACCTAAATCAATGTGTGTAAGTTGATCTCCTTCAATAATATTTTGTGATATATCCGCACCTATAGATACGTGTATAGTAGTTGTCGGTATCTACTATGCCGTCTATGTTATTAGAACTCATATTTGATAAAATGAATGAAAATAAATTCTAAGCGATGAAAACTAGTAAAACAATTACAAATTAAATGCAAAACAAATTAAGTACTCCAGGAACTTGCAAGATTGGAGGAGTTTGAGAGCGGATGAAGTTGGATGAATTGCTTCGATAGAGGATGAATTGCTTTAATGGAAGAACTTCACAAACTTTGGGGAGGAGAGAAAAGTAGATAGTTGAGTAAATTTTGAATGAGTTTGAAGAAGCGAAGAAAGAAAAAGTTAGTCGTTGCCAACGTTCACCTGTTTTGTTTGTGTGTGTGCTTGGGGTGGGGGGGGGGGGGGGGGGGGGTAGAGTTTTGACCGGTCAACCTACACGGGCCGATTTACCATCGATTTTCAGTTCGGTAAAGGTCCCAGTTCGGGCTGGTCCCGAATATTTTTGGACTGATTTTGGTTTGGTTAATCGATTAAGAATATCTAGAACCAGCCCGGACCACTAATAATTCGGTTCTGAGCCGGTTCGCGACAGTGTGGCTCGATTTCGGTTCAGGTTCTTACGTGGCCGGTTAATAGGCCCGAATGACAGCTCTGGGTTCAGGGCATATAAAATTTAGCTTCCACTCAGTTATTACAGAGAGCACGATGACCTCTCCAACGTATTAGGAAAGCCCTCTAACGTTAGTCAAGGATAACTTAGGTCCTCAGTTGCTAAGATCCAGAAGTTGCAATTTAATGTTGCTAAGGAAGTTGGAATTCTCTCAATGTTGCTAATAAGCATGTTGTTGGGTTTGGTTGAGAAAAAGATAAATGTGGCTAATAAAAGTTAACGTTATTGTTTCAAGTTGTTGGGTTTGTTAGAGAAAGTTCGTACAAATGTTTTTCCATTTTATTTTTTAATCCAATAGAGCAAGTTGATCATGGTTGACCAAGACCCTACAACTCTATGACTTGAATCATTTCTAATTTCTTCTAATAGAACATCAAGTTGATTATGGTTGACCAAGACCGTGCACTCACGAATCATTTTTTTTTTTTTTTTTTTTTTTTTTTTTTTTTTTTGTAGTGGAGGAATTTATAACATCATGTGCTTGCTGATAAGTACATCAACGTTGAATAAAAGGAGAGTCCATAGATGAGATGTGTGATGCAGCAAGGAATAATCACATTCCAACACTAGGATGTTTGTTTATAAAATGATTTAATTAAGATACAAGTGCTCGTATTGCTTCGCTGCTAATCTATTTCAATGAGGTCACTATCAGGCAACGTATTAACAAAAGGAAAACACGTGTCCAGTACTGGTGGACTTCGCTTGTACGAGGCATAGTAAAATACGGGACGGAAATAAAACGTGATACGGTACGTACGTGTATTATACGATTTTAAGTTAAAAATACGTTAGTAAAAATTCGGTTTAAAAATACATGATTTGATTAATTCGAGTTTTTTGTACTTACGTGTACAGTTCGTATACTAGTTATTCATTCGGAATTAAAAATACGGGTACATTTCTTAGTATTTTAGCATATATAATTAGTTTTTTGTGTCACACGTTACCAACTTTTCATATTTTTATCAAATATTTAAAAATACTTTGTAAGCATGTACTCAAATGTTTATCATTTCTGACATTTACACTATTTATTCATATTAATTACTTATGTAAAATAATATCATACTATTCAAACTACTTCTGTAAAAAAAGCTATTACGCATTCCCTAATCTTAAACATGTATTATTTTAAACTTAATAATATAACTCATAAGACTCAAGATGCATGTACACACACGCGCATATATAATTATAGTTATGTTAACTTAATATTTTCAAAATTTTATAATAATACTTGTAATATTTATAACAATAAATATTTAAAATATATAAATAGTAAGAAAATATTTAATAATAACTAATTACTATATCTATCAAAAAAAAAGAAACTAATGACTATAAGTTACACTATTTTTGATGATAGTTTATTCACTGCAATAGTGTTTTCAGGAAGTTTTATTCGGAAGTATTGTACGTTAAAACGTGAAATACGAGTATTAAACTTTTTTTCTCAAAAGTTCGAGTATTTTTCATTAGGTCCAGCAATAGTACGAAATACGAAAGTATTTTTCATTTATACGTACGAACGGGTATTAAACGGAAAAAATCGGAGTATTTACTAACTAGACAAGGAAGACATTTTGATGTACGGTAATTACTAACAATAACATTAACAAGGAAACCAACGTTTTCAGTTTCACCAACTTTAACATTATCACGGAAACTGAAGTTTTCAATAACAGCTACCATAACAAAGAGACCTGCGTTTTCAAATGCGTGAATTATAGTTTGGCAGATATCTGTGTGACCATTTTCGTCCCAGCACCAGAAGTTACAAGTTTGTAACATCAACAAATACTCTTCACTTACTATCAATATAATAAATCAGCTATGTATTACCTTTCAAAATATCTAAACTGAAAGATCCTGACCATCTAATCTCTAAATATGTCTTGAGACATTTTAATTCGTTCATTTGATAGAGCGTTCTTTTTCTTGCACTAAGTTATTTAAAAAGTAATTCAGTTAAAATGAATAAAAGATAAGATTTTTTGTCTATATTTCAAAAATACGTGTCTTATCTCATTAATTATTTAATGTCATCTTCACTAATTATCTAAGGACACAAACAAAATAAATTCATTTATAATCTCAATTGTTTTATGAAATTAAATTTTATCTGAGTGATATATTTTATAAGTGCCCTACGGGCACGGGTCATTTTCTAAGTAAATCACAATATAAACTCACTATAAATCAAAATATATTCAATGTAAACTTCCACAAATTTGCATGTGAGCCACCAAGGAGCTGTACAACAAATTTTAAATAAAAGCCCCAACATATTGCAACCGTGCAATTCCCCTTTTAACTGTACAACCAATCCAATGTCATTTCCGGAGTCTAAAACTCTAGTTTTCTTTCTTTCCTTTCTTTTCTGGTGAACAGTTTACTTTCTGTACTCGACTCACCGAGTTCCAATGTTCGGGCTCCAGTCCGCTTCAGACATCTTTGCACTATGCAATCTAATGGACTGGCAATATATAAATTTCTGATGACTTCCGAATCCAAGCAATAAGGAACTGAAGCACACATATCAAAACCTGCATGTTGCGTGGTACTGAGCATTACACCAAGAATAATAGGGTATGCTAAATTACGCGAGTTATGAGCATTACATAAGAAGAGTAACATATCAAGTGAAACGTATGTTTTTTTCTTTTCTTTTTCTTTTTCTTTTCTTTTTTCTTTTTTTTTTTTTTTTTTTTTTTTTTTTTGCCAAAAGCGTATTGAGGAGGAGGCAATTCATATGATAGAACACATCATGTTCATGCCTTGTCCCCATTCGCATCAGGGCCCGTATAGAATCAAACTAACTCTATCCGTATTCTAACCGGGTTCAAGCACCCTCAATCCCAATCCAACCAGTCTATCAAATCAAGCATGTTAATCATGTTAAACACACTTTCCCAAGGTTCAAAAGACAAACAGATACCAACTTTGTTCCAACAGGGTAACAAGAATATCACCAAGTTTCTGCATTGGTAATACATACTATCCTCCTTCACACACACACACACACAAAAATCTCTTTAGCATACCCCACCAAATTTTCTCCAAGCTCAACCAACGAGTCCATTTCATTGCGAAGGAGGATAGTATGTTATGGACTCGGCTGAGGGTGCAACTCTGCCCACTCATATTCTTTGAGGTAATGAGGTGCATGTTGTGTTAGGACAGATTAAGAAATAAAACTTTCAGGTTAGACGACATTCAATCTGCCACAATTACATGTTCTCCAAACATAGGAAACAATCAAAGTATGTCAATGGCAAGTTTTACCCTGGAAAAAGTTCAATTCAACTATGTCATATCCTTCCATCAATGGAAAACAAGAACCCTCAAGAGAATGGAAAATTAGGATCTTAACATGTCGGCGCTGTAGGCATCTTCCTGGGGAGTTGTTGGGCTCGTCATGAATTAGGTAGGTTGGGGTGGCTGGTTATTCCAGATAATCATACAGGCAAAATAGTGTTCTCTGTTAGGGTGTATGACACATGCCACTCGCTTAATAGGAATCGTGAGTTATGACTAACCCTGCTGCGTATTATAAAGGACTAAGTTAACTGTCTGACTATGAGGGAGTTTTCTCTAAAAATCAAGGAGCTCAATTTGACTTTTAGCAGCATAATATCAGAAGCAGCTACAAACATGCCATAATACAATATGATAACAAAGATCATCAAATAACTAACCTATTAACATATTTTCTGAAAGCTGTACTGCAGGAGCCATGAGACTAGTATAGTCAACTCCTAAGATTCATTGAGTAACCTGACCGGACTTGAAGTTTTCCTCTGTTCTGTTTGAATCTACATTACAAAAATTAAGAACCATCAGTAAATTATCTATCTTTTAATACTACGAAAGCAAGGGAAATGAAATGTCACCTGTGCTTCCAACTCCGCTATTCTCTTCAGAGATACTTGTTCAATCCAAGCACGCCGTTTGCGCTCTTCCTCTAGCAGATTTGTGACTTCATACCTCAATTCTGCCATTTCTTGAGCTAGATCTTCCGCTTCATCCTTTGCCTTCAATTTTTCTTCTCTTAGTTCACCCTAGTAATCAGGTCGAACCCCATTAAAAAGGTTGTACTATTGATTTGGTCTTGGTTGTGCTAAGTACTAACTAAAAAACTAAATGGAGTTGACACACAGCGCAAGCTGAGTTGTTATGTATTTGCACTCATGCTGTGTAATCATACCTTAAGCTGCTTCACAAGAAGTTCATATTCAACCATTTGACTTGACATCTTGTCCACCTTGTCCTTGTACTGCCTGACAACTGCTCCAACAAATGCGAGCTTGGAAAGAGTTGGACCCAAAATGTCCCTGCAATCGCTTCAGATGCAAGAAAGATGTAAACATGGAAGATGAAATAAGGTGTATTTGGAAGGAAAGATGGAATAAACATGCTAATGCTCTGAGCCTTCTTGGGAGAAAAAGATGAAAGAAGCAGAATTAGCTAAACATGATGGGTATGTTTGGGGAGCAATATATCTCTAGTTACTAGAATCTGACTTTTCAACACATGGTTGAAATGAAGAAAGAGAAACCCCTCCATTCATCTCCACCACATGTTGAAAAACCCGAGTCTAATATTTGGAGATATCTCCGCCCCCAAACATGACCAATGAAAAATAAGCTGGTACTTGGAGTAGGAGGACATAGACATTAGCCTTCACAAAACAATTAGAAGACATATGCTGATTATTTTGCTATTGCCCCTGAGAGCTAAGCAGGAAAATTATAGGCAGAAACATATTTGAAGCCTAGACATTGTCCAATAAAAAGACAACATCTCCGACATGTACGACTGAGGGAACGGGTTAGTAAATGAAACATTACCCGTTTCTTGCTTTTATATTACTCAAACTATGACGAGGTTGCAATTGTAAACTATGAAAGGGAACACATCGGGAGGATAAGTTATTTTTCTGTATAAAGGTGAAGTAAATGCTTTAAAATAGTACCTAATATCTTCTTCTGAATCAGATGATACTGGCTGGATATCAAAGTGAGCTTTGTGGTCTTCTAGCAACTCTTTATATTGTTCTCCTATCTTCTCAACAAATACTCTTGCATTTATGTCAGATGCTTCAAGTTTCTTCCTTAGTTCTTCATTTTCTTTATTCAAGAATTCAGTAACCTTTTCTGCATTTTGGATCTGAAGCTGGAGATCTTGTATATGATTTTTGTGTTCAGATTCTTCCTGGCTTTCCCCAGCTCCAATAGAACTGTTCTCTAAGGCCGCCAGAAGCTTCATGCTTTCTATTTCACATTGGTACTCCAGTGCAACAGATGACATTGATTCCTCCAATTTCTCAATGCATGATGATGAATGTTGTAAATCCACTTCTCTCTTCTCTAGTTCCTGCATCAAAATCAACCGCTCTGAATTGGAACTGATCAATTCTTCCCTTAAGCTGGCAACCTTCTCCTCTAAACTTTCCGTGTATGCAAGTTTTAACTCAAGGCTGTGCACATGCTCACCCAAGCTATATAACTCTTCATTCCTAGCATCGAGTTGCTCCTGCAGGTAATCTGTAAGGATTGTTATACTTACAATCATTGCAACCTTCCATGTATTTCTACAATAAATATGTAAAAATGCATACCAATAAACCAACCTACAAATGTACTAATAAAGTTGCATGATAATCCAAAAATATACCATATCAACAAGTTAGAGAGCTTATCTCTTGATAATTTCTCATGACTAATGTATCGTTTAAATATCCACATCAGCCATTTCTGTAGTTGGAGGCATGAGCAAATTCCATCAACATGCATAAAATTAAATTTCCTGTACAAATTGTCATATCCTCTTAAATAAGCTATAATTACACAAGTATGATATATTTCAGGGGAAACGACACAAGAAGAGAGGGAATGTAATTACTAGAAGTCTAAAATTTCTCCAAGAAAGTCCCTCCAATGGTGGCGTAATTTCATTGAAAATTGTATAAAATTAATTCAGAGACATTGAGCTTTTAAGGCTCTGTTTGGTTCGCAGTACAATATTTTGCAAGGGAAAATATTCTACGAGTAAAATATTGTGTGAAAAAGTTTTCTCTGCAATTATTTTCTCGTGTTTGGTTGACACTTGCCAAAACAGTGGGCCGTGACGGCAGTGGCAGTGATGGGTGGCGGTGATTGGTCGTGGTAGTGGAGGTTATTGGTGGTGGAGTTAAAAGTACGAGTTGTTGTTGTGCTCCTTCACTCTCCGGAAAATGGCTTACGGATTTGAAATGTGTAAATTATTTTACATCATTTGAGGGAAAACATTTTACAGGAAAAAATTTACCTCCAACCAAACAGCACCAAAACACCAAAACAAGGGAAAAGATTTTACAGGAAAATGTTTTACCACCAACCAAATGGAGCCTAAATGTCAAACATCGAAGATCACGTGGGGAATAAACAATTAATGGCACTGCAAAAAATGCAGTGTCGTTTGCGGTATATTCTGTTAGACATGACCAAAAAGACTAAAACATATTCCTTGTGAAATAGTTACATCAGCCCATCTGTTCCATCTAAGAAGCACATAAACCGACATGCAGGATCAAATACATGTGAATTGATGCTAAGTGATAGTAGTTAATGCCATATGAGCTCACACATACAATACACACACACACACATATAAGATGATCTTGGAAAATGGGTTCTCCCTCATGGGAGTCCAAATCATTGTTCAAGAACAATTCTGAACTCTCCAAACTCTTTATTGGATATAGATAATTAGACCATCAAATGTTCAGGTGTCGGAGTGCTACACATTTTTGGCCCGACAACTACATTAGGAGCGGCACTCCAGTACAGCAAGCATAAGAAAAGCATGGAACTTGAGTATCTGGTGCTTCTAAAGAAAACAAGGGAAAACTATGCATGCCAATAATACTAGTAGGTCCTATTACCTATTTCTTGGGAACAGTTCTTCAATTCTCTTTCCAGCTGCTGGATGTGCTTCCCATCTCCTGCACGGCATTGAGATAAATTCTTCACGTGTATTTCCAATCTCTGCACAAAGCAAATCCCATATTAAGATAATTAAATAAAGAGTCTCCTGAGTCCTCCCACAATCTTGTTTGCTTGTTTCATGACCCTTTATACAAGTTCAAAATATCAATATTCCATATATCTTCTAGTTCTAAATGCATGTTCTTAGATTATTCTAGATGAAATTTACAAAAGAAATGCTTAATCATGGGTAATAAGTATTCAGATCTGAAACTTCACAACCTTCAACAGCCATACTATTGGAAAGAGTTGGTTTCCCAGCCCTCAAAATCTTCTCCCGACTTCAGATAGGCAATATATTATAGATAAAACTGCAACAGAACAAGCAACCCGAGAACTACATGGGTAACTATCAATACAAATTTCACGATTGTGAAGTTCATCCTGGAAGAGTCGCGATTAAAACATTAAAAACCCGCGTAAGGATACGAAAGAGCTGTGAAGGGCTCAGTAAGTCCTGAAGTACAATGAGACTGGAATCTCAGCTTTTGGACAGAGGAAACCATGTAAGCCGGAATCTGTTGCAGTTTTATCTATAATAGGAAATGTAAATATCAAATAAAACATGCACAAAGCCGGATTCTAGGCCATTGAATTGGTTTACATTTAAGTTGGATGAAGGTGAATCATACATCTCGGATAACTCTTTTATGAAATCATCAACAAGACTTTTTTCAGGAACTTCCCCGAAATTTAAGATATACATTAAAGTATTGGGTAATAGACACTTTGACCCCCTATGTTTTGGTAGAAAGATACATTACCCCCTGGGTTTAGGATAAAGACAATCCCCCCCCCCCACATTGTGGCCAAACGTTAGGAAGCTTTACCCCCTCCCGTCTTTCTCCATCTTTGAAGCCAACCTTTGACATTTTTTGACCACTTTACCCCTAGTTTGTGTAAACTTCCTAGTTTACCCCCGTATCTTCCAACACCATTCAAAATCTGCCTCTTTATCAATCAATCTGATAAGGTCATGCGCATGAGGGTATATTCAAGGAGAAAAGTTAGGATATGTGGCAATGAGCACATGGCAGAAAACTAATTCAGTTCCTAACTTCCAACAGTCTAGTAAAGTCAAGTCAAGTCAGAAACTAATTCCTATTCCTAAGGAGTCTGTTTCAGTAGGTTAGCTGATAATGCTACTCTGTTAGCTGCAGATATTTTCCGGTTAGTAGTTTGTTTCTGGTTGTTAGCTATTTGAACTCTGGATATTCAGTATAAATAAGGGTAGGATATGTTTAGTAGGGGAATCATCATTGATCTTGTTTTCTATTAGCTGTGAGTGTGTTTGAGATTCTTGAGCAATTCACTGTCAGTAAATGTTCTTTCCTTTTTCCAACTCGCATCATTTTGATATCATAGCCACGTCAATCCAAAATGGTTAACACCAGATCGTCCAACCTTCCAAACGAAGCCAACGACCAAATTTCCAACCAAACCAACCCAACTTCGGATTCCATTGCCCAACAACTATCAGCCATTGCTTACAAATTAGACACCATTGATACTTTATCAGCTGAGGTTGCAGCACTCAAACCTTAATCCATCGGGCTTTCTCATACTGAAACAAACATTGGTGTAACTGCCAGAGGAAAAGCAAAGGAGTATTTGTCTGCCTCCCGTGAACCACGACGATTCTTTGGGTCTGAAACCGAAGAAGAGGATTTGGGAAATCCTTGGTGGCGACGGAACCAGATTATCATCCTCCCACGAAGATGGAGTTTCCCAAATTTAGCGGAGGCGACCCCCGTGGCTGTATCCTCAAAGCGGAAAAGTATTTTCGCTACTACAAAACTCCAGATGAACTTAAAGTGGATATTGCAGCAATGTATCTCGAGGGAGATGCACTGGATTTGTTCTCATGGCTCAACAAAGAAAGGACTATTGTGTATTGGGATGAACTGGTGAAGCCGTTACAAGAAAATTATGGTCCAATAGAGTTTCAAAATCATGATGAACATCTGTGCACCATTCGCCAAACACGAACCATTCAAGAGTATAGACAAGAATTTGCAAGACGATCAGCGAGGGAATCAAATTGGTCAGATAACTGTTTACTGGGAGTTTTTCTCAATGGATTGCGGGACGACCTCAAAGCTGAGGTGAGGATTCATAAACCTCACGCGGTGTAATGTGTAAAAGTCCATGAGCTTGGCCTGGGAATTTGAGAATAAATTAAGCCAAACTCGCGCAAACAGAAGTCACTCTCGTGGTCATTACCCGCACGAAGGCCAACAAGCTGGAAGCAACCTCACGACAAATAGTCGCACCCATCGGTCGTCTTCACAGCCCGCTGCCCGCTCATCACCAGTTCGTTCATGGGACGCTCTGTAGGGCTTGAACCTACGACATCGGGTTTTAGAGACCGGATTGCTAAGGCCTATGTTTCCGTTGTGTTTCCTTTCCAATTAAAATTTTGCCTCAGTCACCAGTGCAAAGCATGAGCTCTTTCACTATTGGAGCTCACGGGCGGAAATGACGACACAAGTAAAGATGAAGCTAACCCTCCAAATGATCCGGATGGGGAGACAAATGAAATGAGGACGTGGCTGAAATTAGCTTCCAAGCAATACTGGGAAAGTCGAATGCAACCACAATAAAGCTGCAGGGGATTCTCGAGAACAAAGATGTCCTTATACTTGTAGATAGCGGCTCAACACATAATTTTGTGGCTGAAACCGTTGTCAAAGATCTTCAACTCCCCGTGCAATTTGTTCCACCTTTCGGAGTACCAATAAGCAGTGGAGATGTGATCTGTTGCAATCGCATTTTTCGGAATGTTGAGGTCCAGTAACCAGGATTAAACCAGGATTAGCTTCCAGGGAATGTTGTGATCCGTTGCAATCGCATTTTTTGGAGCTGATCTTGTTCTGGGTATTCAATGGTTGGCGTCTCTCAACGCCGTCCAAGATAATTGGAATGACATGTTTCTCATTTTCAATTTGGATGGAAGGAGATACAAGCTTGAAGGGGTTTCTCAAAAAGGCCAAACTGACGCACGTTTCAGTATTTGGCAAAGAGCGGGGCAAATCATCAATATACCCCTGAAATTCAATCCTTACTTCATGAATTCGAGACTATTTTTCAGGAACCAACCACTCTCCCACCTTTTTGGTCACACACCCACTCTATACCCCACATCCCAAGTTCTAAACCCCCCAATACCCGACCTTATCCGTATCCCTATTTTCAAAAAACTAAAATAAAAAGTCAGGCTGCAGATTTACTTCAGTTGGGTTTTATCAGCCCTAGTTCTAGCCTTTTTGACAGTCCTGTCCTTTTAGTGAAGAAAAAAGATGATACATGGTGAATGTGTGTTGACTATAGAGCTTTAAATCAAATTACCATACCGGACAAATACCCAATATAGATGAGCTTCTCGATGACTTACACGGTGCAACCATTTTTTTCAAGATTGACTTGCGCTCTGGATATCAGCAGATCCGAGTTAATCCTGAGGATGTTTCTAAGACGGATTTTCGAACTCATTGGGGCCACTATGAGTTCGTAGTAATTCCGTTTGGCCTTACAAAGGTCTCTTCAACATTCCAAGCAGCGGCAATGAATGATCTTTTCAAACCACATCTTAGAAGATTTATCTTGATTTTCTTTTATGACATACTCATTTATAGTATGTCAATTGAGCAACACTTGTAACATCTACGGATTGCATGAGCTGCTCAAAGAGAACCCCTTTTTTGCTAAAGCTGCAAAGTGCTTAATTGGACAGACCAAATATCATTTTTGGGGCATGTGGTGTCGGTGAAAGGAAATGAAGCTGATCGGGACAAGATCAAGATTGTGGAAGGGTGGCCTGTGCTATCTAATGTGAAGGAGCTACGTGGTTTCGTTGGATTGGCAGGATACTACCACAGATTTGTACAGAATTACGGTATTATTGCTCGACCATTGACTGATCTCACTAAGAAAAACGCATTCCGGTGGTCTCCAGAGGCTAAACAAGCTTTCCATAGCTGAACGATACTTTAAATTCAGTCTCAGTGTTGCGCTTCCAGATTTCAGTCAACCATTTTTAGTGGAATGTGACGCTTCATCAGAAGGAATTTGGGCTATCCTTATTCAATACGATCATGCAGTGGCCTATTTTAGTAAGGGATTCTCTTTTTCTACGCTTTAAATCTACATATGATCGAGAATTACTTGCTCTTGTTCTAGCTTTAGATAAGTGGAGACACTATCTCTTTGGCCGTCATTTCTTTGTTAAGACAGATCATTTCAGCCTCAAATTTCTATTGGCACAGTGGGTTACCACAATGAACAACAGAGGTTGCTCATGAAGCTGCTACCATTTGATTTCTCCATCATTTACAATGCTGGAAAAGAGAACAAGGGCGCAGATGCACTATCCCATCATTCCCAGCATGCATATTTTCTCACTTTGGCTTTCCCAGTTTCACTGGATTTTATGGATCTGCAAGCAACCCTTCAAGGATCGTTGATATTGTGAAGTTCCTTTCTACTCTAGTTCGTGGTAGACCAGAAACTTTATTATAAGAATCGACTGGTGATTTCGGATAAGCCTTGAATGAGGCAGAAGCTTATCTCAGAGTGTCACGATTCTTTATTCGCTGGTCCTGGAGGGTTTCTGAAGACGCTTAACAGGCTTTCTTCAAACTTTTACTGGCTCGGGCTGAAACAGGTTGTTAAGCAATATGTTAAGAATTGTTTAACTTGCCAACAGAACAAGTACCAAACTCTGGCTCCTGCCGGCCTCTTGCAGCCTATACCTATTCTAGAGAGCATATGGGAAGATATCTCGCTGGACTTCATCAGTGGTCTCCCTAAATCTAAAAGGTTTGACACTATTTTAGTGGTCGTAGACCGGCTAAGTAAATATGTACACTTTATGCCGTTAGCTCACCCATTTAGTGCAAAAACAGTAGATGAAAGTTTTCGCAGGGAGATTGTTAGGCCGCACGGCATCCCAAGGTCAATTCTAAGGTAATTGCTATTTAGTCCCTATAGTTCCTATAAACCATAATCAAAATCCAAAATTCGAAACCCAAGTACCCCGAAGTGAAGTCTAAGACTGCAAAATCAAAACTCCAAATTGGCAACCTAGTTTGATTTTAGAGATAGAGAGAGAGTAAAAAAAAGGGGAATGTTACCAGAGCTGCACCACCGTCGTCCACGAACGGTGTCCGTGGCGATGGAGGCGCCAACTGAAACTCTGCTTGGTGGCGCATCATCTCGTCAGTCCTCCAACTCCCATACTTCATATTTTCTGATGTTTATGTTTCGACATACACTTCAGTCTACTCCAGTGGTTGTGGTGGTTATG
This sequence comes from Linanthus parryae, assembly GCA_023055425.1. NCBI lineage: Eukaryota > Viridiplantae > Streptophyta > Magnoliopsida > Ericales > Polemoniaceae > Linanthus > Linanthus parryae. The sequence continues at coordinate 5,059,853 of JALGPY010000015.1, forward strand.
ATGGATATGGAAGCGGTGATTGCAGTAACAGAGTGGTGGTCACGGAGGATATGGAGTGGGTGATTACTGCGATGGAGTGGTGGTCATGGTGGAGATGGAGGTGGCTGGGTTTTTGGTTAGGTCAGAAAATGTTGGAATAGGAGAGGAGAAAGTGCGGTTTGCAAAGGTGGTGAGAGATGGAGAAAGAAAGAGAGAGAGAGAGAGAGAGAGAGAGAGAGAGAGAGAGAGAGAGAGAGACGGCTACGGTTAGGAAGGGCAGAAGAAGAGGGTGAAGGAGAAGGGTTGGAGTAGGGTTGAAATTTTGCTGAATTGTTTGGGGCAGAATTGTCTGTTAAGGAGATCCATTAGGTTCCATCAGTAATGAAGGGGCAGAGTGTCTATCCTAAACACAAGGGGACGATGTGTCTTTGTGCCTACAGACAGTTAGTCAAAGTGTCTTTTACCATAAAGCTAGACAACCACCTCCTGCTCTTATTCTACCAGGGTCTTCTCTAGCTAGCTGGTAAACTCGTTATTTCATGATCAGTCTGATACCCTTACAAAATGGTGTCTTAGGCCTCCGATGGTCCATAGCTACAGTGTGAATCAAATTCAAAGAAGAGTCAGACGAGTCTCTCCCTTTAAGCCTGATAGTTTTACCGTTATGGTTGATTCGCTACCAATAATGAATATTCTCTCTACAGTATGTCCGATACGCCTGATACCGTTATACAGGGAACAATATGCTGGGCGCTTCCATTATTTAAAAACTCGGGTATATTTCCTCTCAGCAGCGTCTCATGTTTTTTAACTGCAGTTCCATAAGAAGAAGAAAAAAAATGAAGAAAGCCAACATCCCATCCCTAGCTTTTCTTTCAGATCATAAACATGGCTAAATCAGAATCCAGGATTTTTAGTTACCCGACAAATGTATGCTTTCAAGCTAAAGGTTAACTGAAGCAGTTGGTACTTCGCCCTGTCTCCTAGTATTGAATCAGAACCTGGACATTTTTTAAATGATTGAGAGAAACTTAATTCTTATATCTGTAAGCCTTTCATCACAAGCAGAAATCAAAGCCAAGATGGCAATGGTCAGGTTGAGGGAAAAGGTTCAAGGAAATCAAGAAACTATGTACTCTATTTGTTTTCCTTCAGTACTTCCACTGTAGGTATGCATCCACTAGCTCAATAGAATAAATCACTAGTTAAACATCACGTGTGTTTATGAGGAGGAGAATCCATTTCAAACTTCAATAAATGCTCATTGAGATGTATGTTAAGATCTGTGATCTTCTATAAACAATCTATCAGATAAGGCTACAACTCAACAAGTTTCTCCCAGTTTCAGTAAGGCTGGCCATACAGAACAATTTCCCCCAATTCCTTCTTCCAATAGCCATTCTCTCAGTTAGGTTTAATTTGATTGAGTCTTGCCTTAGTGTCTCTACCCACAATAGCTTTAGGTCGCCCGTGCAGTTCTTGTAATTGGTGCATCCATGGGTCTATGATACAGGTTACCAAAACCATCTCATCAGGATTCGCTCTCCTATTCAGCAACTCACGATGGAATTTGTTGTTGAAGTATCAGTATACCGTGAGGGGGATTTTGTATGTATTTATGCTGAATAATTTCTGTATCATTAAGTAATGATATTTCTATCATCTTGGAATCTATCTGCGAGTCGCAACTACTAGCTAATGGAAAAAAGAAATAATTGACGTGAGTTTTGTAAGCATTCGCAAACACAAAATAATAGCTCATAAACTAGTTTTAATCCAGCATCTTTTCCCATATACTGCACGAATCAACAGATAGACATGTGAATATTATAATAGCATACACACTGAGCAACGTTATGTGCTTCTCCAAACCAATACTTCCTTCTGTACCCTCCATCAACATGAAGTTAGCTTTACGTTTGAGTTCCAAATTAGCTTCCTCACTTTTTCTTCTTTTTCAATCAATAAAATTAGCTTCTTCACATTTTATGAAGAGATATAGAATTTGACACAACCACCACCAACACTTTTTTTGGTTCTTTTAAATAGAGGTTTTCCTGGTGTAGTAGATCGCAAATCATGACACTGCAAGAATATAGTCTATACAGGTCCTAATATAAAAGAAAAAGATTGAGTGATTACTGAATCCACTTCTTTCAACGCTGACTTAATTTACGCATTTATTTCTTTTAGTAGTTCCATGTTATAAGGAACATGTCATCACTGATTCAGGTATATGGGATCAACAGCTTTTAAGCGAAAATTTCTCTAGCCATTGTCTTATTTGTAATTTCCAGTTCAAATATTGTATCTTTCAACTGGTAGAGCACGGTGAGTTTCAATTCCACATTTAGAGAATGGGTTAGGAAATCATTGTTACTCACAATGAGACAGCAAATGTTCCTGTTAATTAATTACTTTATACTAGTTCTAATTATCTGAAAACATATGTAATAGATGGCTGCATCTTTTCTCTTCCTTTATATCCATTCGAGTAGGGCTACTCTGGACATTTATATTTCAGTTTTAGCAATAGTTGTTGGAGTCTTCATGTCTCGATAAGGTTTACACATGAAACGATGCAAGTTTCTCTGTGTAAACCGATTCACAAAGCCAAATCTTACTATTCAGTAGTGATGCAAACCAATTCATACGAATAATCATCAATTCAACTAGTTGGGTTTAATAATGTTTGAGCTTAGAACCAATATAGGAAATGATACTCGCTTCTTCTTTTATCAACTCTGCTAGACATGCGTGTTCAAAACACATGGTAGGTTTTTTCAAAGACCAAGGTTAATTTTGAAATTTCCTAATAAATAGCTATTGCAGCTTTGAAAATTTTGTGTTTGCCTATTGTTAGAAAATAAATACAATGCACACTCGTGCAATAGTTGAATAGTAGTGAATCTTTTAAAAATGCAACCAAATCTTTACGATTCATGATTGGTACAGCCCAAATCTCGATTTGATAACAATAGTTTTAACCTGGGTTACCAACTCCTCAAGAGGGAAGCTGGAGCAGCAACCTCAAAATACATAAGAAAACGCTTCCAACACCACCAAAGCCTTGTCATGTGAGATCAATAAGTAACCCTCTCCTATTGTGTATTGTTCTATATCTACTCACTTAGTCCAATTCTAAATGTCTCCCTTTCCTTTTATGGCGTCCAAATTATGTGCCACAATAAAAATTACATATTTTTCACTTTTCTCCACTCTACCATGTTTCAAGAGCTGGTTGATTCCTGGCTAAAGCAAAACAACCCAAGTATAATTTGTAAGTTAGATGTCCATAAAACTTATGAAAATGTTAACTGGAAGTTATTGTTGTATTTGCTTCAACAGAAGGGGTTTGGTACTAAATGGTATTCCAGTACTTGTTAATGGTGCACCAACGGAATTTTTCTCAACATCAGGGAGCTAAGGCAAGGGGATCCTATCTCGCTGATGCAGTAGCATATGTGTGTTAGCTTTGAGGGGTCTTTTGTCTTTCTTCCCTCATTTAAACTGAAGCTTGATTGGTCCAGCAGCCTTTGTTGACTTTTCAAATGGCTATTTTGTCACATATGTACATTTCAGGGGTTTATCTTGTAATATTTTGACAGAAACTTCTCTTGGAAGTTTCAGGCCTTCATAAAAGGCAGCTAGTTGCAGAGGATAAGATATGCTTGATTTTTAGAAAATTTGAGGAGCTAAAGCTCTTGTCCAGCTAGGGTTTCAAGTGTTGGAGGCTTGGGTTTTGAGGATTCAACCCGTGGCGCCTATCCATCTCTCTTCGCGGCTGGAGTGAGCGAGAGACTAGCTCGAAGCCACACTTCTACGCTGTTTCTATTCCCTGCAGGAGTGCGCGAGAAACTAGCATGAAGCTATCTTCCTATTCCTGTTTTTATGTTTCTGTTTTAGTTTTCTTCTCAAATCTGGTGAATAGTGTGTACTAGTACTTCAGATTTTGAGCTTTAGTTTTATTAATATATATAGTTATCTCCTAGCTATTTGCATCAACTTGGTATCAGAGCAAGTTCATTCTTGGGGTTGTATTAGACTGATGATTGGCAAGAAAGAGGTGGGAGATGAAAGCAAAGGCGACAACTCGAACGGAGTCGAGTTCTTTCGAACCGGGAGAGAATGATGCAGTAGCATATGTGTGTTAGCTTTGAGGGGTCTTTTGTCTTTCTTCCCTCATTTAATCGGAAGCTTGATTGGTCCAGCAGCCTTTGTTGACTTTTCAAATGGCTAGTTTGTCACATATGTACATTTCAGGGGTTTATCTTGTAATATTTTGACAGAAACTTCTCTTGGAAGTTTCAGGCCTTCATAAAAGGCAGCTAGTTTCAGAGGATAAGATATGCTTGATTTTTAGAAAATGTGAGGAGCTAAAGCTCTTGTCCAGCTAGGGTTTCAAGTGTTGGAGGCTTGGGTTTTGAGGATTCAACCCGTGGCGCCTATCCATCTCTCTTCGCGGCTGGAGTGCGCGAGAGACTAGCTCGAAGCCACACTTCTACGCTGTTTCTATTCCCTGCAGGAGTGCGCGAGAAACTAGCATGAAGCTATCTTCCTATTCCTGTTTTTATGTTTCTGTTTTAGTTTTCTTCTCAAATCTGGTGAATAGTGTGTACTAGTACTTCAGATTTTGAGCTTTAGTTTTATTAATATATATATAGTTATCTCCTAGCTATTTGCATCAACTTGGTTTCAGAGCAAGTTCATTCTTGGGGTTGTATTAGACTGATGATTGGCAAGAAAGAGGTGGGAGATGAAAGCAAAGGTGACAACTCGAACGGAGTCGAGTTCTTTCGAACCAGGAGAGAATGATGCAGTAGCATATGTGTGTTAGCTTTGAGGGGTCTTTTGTCTTTCTTCCCTCATTTAATCTGAAGCTTGATTGGTCCAGCAGCCTTTGTTGACTTTTCAAATGGCTATTTTGTCACATATGTACATTTCAGGGGTTTATCTTGTAATATTTTGACAGAAACTTCTCTTGGAAGTTTCAGGCCTTCATAAAAGGCAGCTAGTTTCAGAGGAAAAGATATGCTTGATTTTTAGAAAATGTGAGGAGCTAAAGCTCTTGTCCAGCTAGGGTTTCAAGTGTTGGAGGCTTGGGTTTTGAGGATTCAACCCGTGGCGCCTATCCATCTCTCTTCGCTGCAGGAGTGCGCGAGAGACTAGCTCGAAGCCACACTTCTACGCTGTTTCTATTCGCTGCAGGAGTGCGCGAGAAACTAGCATGAAGCTATCTTCCTATTCCTGTTTTTATGTTTCTGTTTTAGTTTTCTTCTCAAATCTGGTGAATAGTGTGTACTAGTACTTCAGATTTTGAGCTTTAGTTTTATTAATATATATAGTTATCTCCTAGCTATTTGCATCACTCGCCCTTGCTGTTCATTTTAGTAATGGAGACACTTTGAAGGATAAAGAAGATGGTTGATGAAAATTTGATTTGTGGCTTTTGGGTGACAGAAAGAGACGGTGTGACACTTCCGGTTTCACATTTGTTATTTACTGACGATACGTTATTTTTTTTGTGATGCTCATCAAGAAAAATAACAATTGTAGCGGTTGCAATGTGCTTTAGTGACGTTTGAAGCAATTTCCGGGCAGAGGGTTAAGATTTTTCAATGCGAATTGATTCCAGTTGGAAGGGTTTTTGGCTTGGAGCACTTTGGAAGGGAAATGGGATTCCAATTGATTCTTTACCGGTGAAGTATCTTGGAATCGCACTAGGGGTTTCGTTTAAGTCTATTGCGATATGCGATTCTGTTATTGAGAGAATGGAGAAGCGATTAGCATCATGGAAGAAGCAATATCTATCTGGGGGGGGGGGGGGGGGGGGGGGTTAACTTTAATTCCGAGCACACTATCATCCATGCCTACCTACTTCCTCTCATTATTTACACTGCCGGTGTCAGTTGAGAAGAGAATTGACAAATTGCAACGAGACTTTTTGTGGGATCGTATGGAGGGAGAAAAGAACATGCATCTCGCAGCTTCGATAGAGGTTTGTCAACCAATAAAAAATGGTGGAGCTGGTATTCACAACTTGAGATTATTTAGTCGTGCTTTATTAGGAAAATGGTTGTGGCGCTTCCTTTGTGAAGAAAATAGTCAGTAGCGGAGTTGTGGCAGTAAGAACTTTTGCTTCCGGGATGGAACATACCTTGGCTTCATCCCACTCATACTTGATTGATTGGAACTTGCCTCTGGTTCGAAAGAGCACCGGATCTACTAAGAGATTCCTATTACACGGAAAGGTTAAATAACCGATCATCATTATCAGAATATGAGTGAGAGTGAGATGAGGGAGCTGCTAAAGAAAGAAAAGCTTTCGAGCTCTATTTGTCCTCCTTTCAATTAAAATATTCCTAATTTTTTCCTAAAAACCTCGTTATAAGTGGTGAGACCTTTGATCGATAGATCGCGCCCTTGAAGGGGCGAGCTTGCGAGACCTGAAGGCCGTCGGGAGCCCTTGAGGGCTTTAGCACTCCGTACCGAATAGAGTCAAGTAGCGCATATCCTTTTTCCGCTCCTGTGCTTTCACACGAGCTTATGCAGGGAGGCTGGATGACTAACTTAGGAAGAGGACAATATGGGGTAGGGTTATGTAAGTTTATTAGGCAGAAGTGGGACGTTTTCTCACAAAACATTTTCTTCCAGGTATGTAATGGATCTCGAATAAGTTTTTTGGCATGATATTTGGTGCGGAGAAGTGCCCCTATCCGATGCATACCCCCAGCTTATTTTGCTATCAACTAACAAAGATGACATTAATGGCAAAGTGGTATGTGAGCCGTTATTTATACGGAATGTACATGATTGGGAAGTCGACGCTTTGCATCAGTTTATTGCAGGATTGTATTTTGAATGCGTGCATATAGGCAGAGACGACAAATTCTGTTGGTCAGGAGCCAAAGAGAAGTTTAATGTGGCAAGGTTTTACACTGTATAGAATGTTTTTCAGAATAATTTTCCTCACCGCATGGTGCGGAAGTCAGGTGCTCCCTCAAACGTGGGTTTTTTGCTTGGACGGTTGTTAGAAATTCTATTCTTACCATTGATAATCTAGAGAAAAGAGTATTGAGCTTGCAAATAGGTGTGTGATGTGTAAATATAACGAGGAAACAGTGTCACACCTCTTCCTACATTGCCCAACTGCCAGAAGTCTATGGGAAATTATTTGGGATGCGTTTAGGATCCAGTCGGTACGACCAATAGATATGAAAGACAGTTAGAATGTTGGCTGCCTGGTTGTCAAGGCTCAACACGAAAAAAAAGATCTGGCGAGTAGCACCGTTGTGTATTATTTGGCAAATTTGGCTGGAGCGCAATCATCATATTTTTAGGAGAAGTATACGCCCGTGCACAAATTGAGGTCTAAATTTCTATATAGCTTCCGTTGTTAGTGGGAAGGGAATTTCTCAAATTCAACTTCTGCCCTCATCAACTTATGTGATGTGATCAATAAAGGAGTTGATCAATCTTGTATTTTTGCCTTTCTGTGTATAATACAATCTTTACTTATCAAAAAAAAAGTTTCAAATAAGACGAAGGATTATTTGTAAAATCTATAGGTCAAAATCATCTCCCAAACTTATAAAGAGTCAAATAAGACGCTCAAAATGGGATGAAGGAATATATCACTAGATTAACAATACAGTGATTGATAATTATATTACGAAATACCAAGTACCTACGTCCTCCTTTTGTCACTGATAATTAAAATTAAAGCGTCGCGAGATTGTAAGCGGGGGAGTGTGGTTGTCAATGCTTCTGGAATGCTCAAATTAGTTACTCATCTGAAATAAAACCTCCTTGCAAGCACTGAACACAATTAATTATAAGTAATACCTCCTAGAAAATCCCATGGACCAAATCAAATTGTTAAGTGTAGTACTATGGACTAAAGGTTACTTATGTCCCATGTAACGGGGTTGCTTGGATACTTAGATTATTCACATATCAATAATCCGATGTTGAAATGAGTGGTGGTGATGAAAAGAGAGAAGGGATATACGTCATCACAACCACCGGAACACTATTCATCATACTTAGATTATTGATACATCAATAATCTAAGTATCCAAACAAGTCCAATGTGTCAAACTCAAGATTCTAACTCATACAACCACCTGAACACTATTCATCATAACCTAACAATAAGCTGGCTCATGTATTTCTGATAAACCAAATAATGCTCAATAAATTTCATAGATAACTGTGACTGATAATAGGAGAAAAAATCCTTATGTGGAGTTCTGGACATCTGAGTTTCACCTATAGAATTAGTTTTTCTTTAATGGAAATAATGAGTCTAGGTATCAAAATCTCAAATGCCCATGCCAATGCCAATCTGGGATATAAATAAAGTCGAATGCCATACTTGTCAAGGTGCAACAATGACCAAATGTTACAACTATTCTCATCTGATATTTCACTTAATATATACTAATTATATGAGATATAGCAGCAAATTCTTAATGGTTGAATATAAGTCATAACTAATTAGATTACGTTTAATTCTTAATGGTTGCAACAAAGACCTTTCATTTTTCTGTCTCAAATTTTGAAGTTCATTGGCCTTTTATGTTGAATTTTAGAAATTACTGAGACAGCTTATAAGATGTAATAGAAGTTTAAGCTAGGCACATATAATGAAATAATAGCAAATCCAATCATATTATAAGAGAATGGTATTATAATGTTGGTTTAAAAGTAATAACGTGGTTATTTAAAAAAAAAAGTAGTAAGGTAGTCAAATAGCAAAATGATAGTTATCAAACCATTTGTTTATATGCCACATACAACTTTGAAATTCTCACTAGACATGATTTGAGGATTTTTGTATTCTAACCAAGGTCATTTAGCATAAGTATGTTGTGGGAAGGTTTGATCAGTGATGAAATATCTTACTCTCGTCCACTTTTACCCAATGGCATTCCCAGATAATAAAGAGGCGAAAATCCCCAGATACACTGTAAATAACAATGTAATTTCTTATACCCCCATTCAACGCTTGAAAACATACATAAACTGTTAAACGTCCACTTGAGTGCCAAAAGAATTACAAACTAAAAACTAGGTTGTCATATGTACAACAGAAAAGATGAAAACTTTGGTTGAAGGAAGTTGACAAGAGTAAGTGACTTACTCTGATCAGGTCCAAGCTTTGTGACTGTGAATCTCTCAACATCTCCTTTTCTTTCCTCAGCTGCATTGTTCAACGAAGTGTAGTAGATCATTACCAAATCATCTAAGGAATTAATTGAGAAAATCTACAACATACAATGCTTGCAGATGACATTGAGATGCATAGCTCAGAAACATTCACTTATTAACAGTAAATATAACCACATTCGCCTTCATTACATTTCTTATGGATGCAAAGTGATGTGTTAATGGTAAGAAATTATCAGAAGGTATAAAATCACGGCATATAACTCGTAACTGGATAGAAATACTATTAGACCTTCAGAAAACAATGATGTTCCATTTGGCAAGAAGCAAGCAAGCCATCAATGCCGAAAATAATGCTACAAGATCATACCTCTTGACATCTTGTCCCAATCTGTAAAAGCTCCTCTGTGTAACAAGAGTTGTCGCTCACACTGCTGGAGCTACTAGACATCTATATATATATATAGATACCGCAGTTAGCACACATCATGAAAGTGCATAAAACAAACAGAGGCTTTACATTTTACATATCAACTCAAGAAAGTCATGGAGACTGCTAAAGGAAGACTTCCATAGAAGCTTTTACATGTTTTGGTATAAACATTAGGTCTTTGAAGCGAAGGAAACAACCAAACACAGTTTAAAAAAAAAAAAAAAATCCATCACCGATACCCAGTTTTAAAAAATAAAGAACTAGGTTCAACTTAGAGGTCGGAAAAGTCCCCAAAAAGAGCCAATCAATGAACGTTTCCAACCCAGAAAACTACAGAACATCACCGACCAAATCAATCGACGACCATAATTCAAACTCTACACACCCAGATTACAACTTAAAAATGCTCACAACGCGATAGCGATACAGGGTCATGAATTCATGCCTCTTTCTTGTCAACGCAATGATTAGCTACGGAAACGAAGAAAATGATTTAAAAACGCAGGAATCCGAAAATACGAACCTATTTAGAAGGATTGCTTCAGAACTGGAACTGTATGAATGAAGAAATTCAGTGTGACGAGCGAATTGGAACGAGAGAGATTTTGAATTTGGGGCGTTACCCAATTATGGGTTTCGAATTTGGAATTAGCAGCTGGCTCAGCTCAACTGCGTTTTGGGCTTTCCGTAACGTATTCGGGCTTATTTCTGTAATATTGGCATGTACCGCTCAATGATGCAGGCCTAGTTAGTAAATACTCCGAATTTTTCCGTTTAATACCCGTCCGTACGTATAAATGAAAAATACTTCCGGATTTCGTACTATTGCTGGACCTAATGAAAAATACTCGAATTTTTGAGCAAAAAAGTTTAATACTCGTATTTCACGTTTTAACGTACAATACTTCCGAATAAAACTTCTTGAAAACAATATTGCAGTGAAGAAATTATCATCCAAAATATTGTAACTTTTAGCAAATTATTAAATAATTTCTTATTATTTATTTGTTTTAAATAATTATTGTTATAAATATTTACAAATATTATTATAAAACTTTGAAAATATTTACTTAAAAAACTATAATTATACATATATATATATGTATGTATGTATGTAGGTGTGTGTACATGCATCTTTAGTCTTATGTGTTATATTATTAAGTTTTAAAATAATACATATTTAAGATTAGGGAATGCGTAGTAACTTTTTTTTTACATAAGTAGTTTGAATAGTATGATATTATTTTACACAAGTAATTAGTCATGAGTAAATATTAATAATATCATAAATGATAAACAATTGAGTACATGCTTTACAAATTATTTTTAAATATTTTATAATTATATGAAAAGATGGCAATGTGTGACACAAAGAACTCAATATATATGCTAAACTACTAAGAAATGCACCCGTATTTTTAATTCCGAATGAATAACTAGTATACGAACTATACACGTACGTATAAAAAACTCGAATAAATCAAATCGCGTATTTTTAAGCCGAATTTTTAATAACGTATTTTTAACATAAAATCGTATAATACACGTACGTACCGTATCACGTTTTATTTCCGTCCCGTATTTTACTAACTATGGATGCAGGTTTGGGGGTGTTTATTACAAACCCGACCCTACTACCCAAACCATAACCCGAGAAACCCAAAACCCGGACGTGCCCCATTTTTTTTAATCGGTACCCCACCCATTACTTGAAAATTTGATACGCGCTCTTACTGTGAACCTACCAGAATCCAAACCGGTTACACAAAGAAAACTAAAAACCAGAGAGACTGTCGGACATTTTTTGAGGGAATCTACCTCGTAGGTAGGGCGACATAAACCCCGCATTCATTAAAATAAGTTGGGCTTCCAACCCATAAAACAAGTGGAAAGACATATAAACCTTACCCACAAAGTTTAGATACAATGAAAACCAAGCCCAAATAAACGCCCAACAGATAAATAAGACATTAATGAATTAAAGCTAAACAAAAACTAATTAAACAAACACACCTTTACCACTAAGTGTCTAGAACCTCTCCAGTACGCTGAACTTCATTGAACTCTTCGTATAGGAAACTCCGCATTAAGATGGGAGGATGAACCGTGTAAACCTTTGCGTCTTTATCTTCCAGACCCCTCGTAGCCATCACATGTGCCGATAGGTTTCCTTTTCGCCTTATATAAACAAGCTTTCTCTTGTAGTGATCGATGATGAGATGTCAAAGCTCTGCCAAAATGTTGTGCCATTCGTTATACCATTTCTGAGATCCATTCATCCAATTGCAAACATTCAACGAGTTGATCTCAAAAATCATATGCCCAGAAGAGAAGTTTAGATTCCTCATCAATTTGGCTGTCTCAAGTAGGGCCATTGCTTCTCCAAGATTTGAATCATGCGGTAGAGAAATTGGGATCGTAGTTGCCATTAGAAAATCTCTGTTTTGATTCCTGCAAACAAATCCCACACATGCACAACGAAGATTAGCAGAAGAAGCAAAATCAACATTTATATTAGTTGAACCCATCGGTGGAGGCATCCATTTATAGGGTAAGCTTTTTGGCTCATGATTCTTCTTAATATCATTATTAGAACTCCAATCTGTCAGCGTAATATCAATCCGACTGAGAATCTGATTCTGTGTTTTTTCTTTGTCTTCAAAATCTTTTAGGTTCCAAATTCTCCAAATTATCCAGAGGCAAGCAATAAAGATTATCTGGCTTTTTACCTAATTGTGCAGAAGAATAAGTTAATCCAGTTTCTTTCTCCTGAAACAGTACCATATAAGTCTAATATGTGATTGAAATTATTCAGAATAAAATTGAAGTATCGACATTGTCTGAACAAGTGGTGTTGTGCTTCTGCAGGAAAGTCACAAAGATAACAATTGTTATCCAAATAAATACCACGGTGGAGAAGATTATCCCTCACTGGTAGAGTGTTTGAACAAAAGCGCCACAAGAAGAATTTGATTCTCTGTGGAAGAGGTAAGTTCTATATGCGTTTCCAATCTTCTTCACATACATAATCTTGTATAGCATTCTGACATATAAGGGTTCTGATAATGTCCTCAATATCATCGTGATTGAAATGCTGTGTAATAAGATCATAATTCCAATTTCTGTTCTGAGTTAGCAGAGAAATAACTGTGGAATTGATTGGTAGTGAAGGGGGGCTATAAGCTTTCCTTCCTCCTTTTTCCAAAATCCAAATATGTTTGTTGATAAGAATCTGATCACCATTACCCACTACAAGTCTGCAACCAACTTTCAAGGCTACTTTAGTTGTCATAAAACTTCTCCAGATGTAAGATGGGGAATATCCCAGCTCTGCATCTAGAATCCCATTGTGGAGTTATCAACTATTGTGGGATTTATGTGTGTTTTAGGCCGAGCATAAAACAAGAAATATAGTTGATAACTCCATTACTTGTCGTTTCGCGTACTTTCCGATGCATTTATGTGTGTTTTAGGCCGAGTTTTGATAGTTTTGAGCATACTTGAGTATTTGGACTTCATGGTGTAATCCGGGCGTTTTATGCATGTTTTATGCTTTATTTGTCGCATTTGATCTTCCGGTATTTGTTCGTGTTGAAGATTTCAGGAACCGGAAGCGTGGAGTGCGGATTTTGGAGCGGAAGCAAACTTCGGAAAGAAAGAAACTCAAGGAATGCATGAGAGAATAGAAGAAGAGGAGAAGCTAAGAGGAGAAAAAGACTTAGCCAAATTTTCAAGAGGACTGAAAAGAAGCAACACACATGGAAGATCAATGTGATCCTACAATACAAAAGGTGATCCTATGATCACTACAATCAAGTAAGGTGATCCTAGGATCACAAATGGTGATCACAAGATCACATTACTTGATCTGGCGCATGACAAAGGGGGTGAAAGTGTTATTTTTAAAAACTTAAAAGAAGTAACGTGTTTTAATAGTAGGGAACGACCTAGGGCATAGTTTTTTCATCGTTGGACGCCATTGAAGAGCAAGGAGCATTCTTGGGAGCTTGGAGACCATCGTTTGATTCTCTATCTTCTTCCCCTCTCTAGTTTTGTTTATGATCATTGAAACTTTGTACTTTGATCATGTGTTTTAGTAGCCAAACCCTCTATTCGGGATATCTCATAGGGAACTAGGGTTTTGAACACCGTATTTTGGTGATTTATGGATTATGCTTCATGCTTATTAGCTTAATTGGGTGTTGATGCTTAGTTATGCTTGATTCATATGCGTAATTCTATCTTTCATATTGTTTGACGTCACAATAAGATTGATCTAGGTGATAACTATTAGAGGAATCAATAGTTATTGCTTGAACTTGAATCTTGCACTAGTCGAATCTAGGGTTGAGGAGTCTTGATAGTTAACTAGAACTAAGAGTTGATATCAAGATCATAATGCGTATTTAAACTTAAGTAGGCTAGAGGAATCAGGTACAAGAGTTTAAATATAGACTTTGGTTGAGTAATCTTCAAAGTGAAATTGCTCGTTTGGCTAACTAGAAAACATCCGTGTTGCATGAACGTAAATCCTAAGTGGTACGAATTCCCTAGTGAACCCGTAGAGATATCCTGAACTTGTCCACTTGTTAAAAAATAATTCTGCGTTAATCGTGAAGTCTTTCACCTGATTAATTGAGATCTTTGTCTTTTATTTTAGTAGGATTAGTAGAACAAAACAACTGCGTCTTGCCTACACAAAGAACAAATTAATAGATAATTTACAAAGAAGTCTCTTGGGTTCGACAACCCGGATTTCCGGAATTTATTACTACACACGACAGCTGTACACTTGCAGTTGGAGCGTGTCAAGTTTTTGGCACCGTTGCCGGGGACTTCAAATAAATTAGTTATTATTTTTATCTTTGTGGATTTACTTTATCAGTTTATACTCGTTATTCACCTATTTTCTGTTTGTGATTTGTGTTTTCAGGTTTGATTTACTTGGTGCATGTCCCGTTCTAGAGACGAGCATTTGCATCCAGTACTTGAGGATCCGGAATCGTTATTGCGTGCAGAACATAGAGACAAGAGGAAAGAAAATTCAGTTCAGATGGACAAGCAAACTAGAGCTGAGTTTGAGAGGTTCCGCAAGGGGTTACAAGATGCGGAAGTAGCTAGAGCTGCAGCGGTGGAAGATGCAGCAAATCGAGCAAGGGAAACTGAGGAGCTCAGTTGACCGAGATGCAAGCTGCTATGGCTCGCTTGAACCCTACAAATCCACAACCACGTCTTGGTATGGGGGTACAAGAGAGAAACGATGGAGGTAATAATAACAACGGGGGGAACAATAACAATAGAGGAAATAATGCACAGGATGTGGCAGCACAGGTGAATTGCTGAGGAGGATGAGCGTCCTTTGGTAGATTACTTCAGAACTACACCGGAGGGGTATCAACCCACTATTTTCAGGCCTCAGATTAACGCCGCGCATTTTGAAATACGTCAACCATTGATCAACATGGTTCGGGATGAGTGCTTATTCACTGGAGCCCCAGGTGATGATCCACACCAACACTGGCTCAATTTTGAGCAGATTACCTACACTATGTATGATCAGAGAGTTCCAATCGAGACGATAAAGCTCATGCTTTTCCCCTTCTCCTTATCGGGAAAGGTAAAGACATGGCTTATGGAACTTCCAGCAGGAAGTATAGTTACATGGGCAGATTGTAGCAGGGAATTTCTCAGGAAGTATCTTCCGCCATCCAAGGTTGCTCAACGGATGGCTGATATAACAAAATTTACACAACATGAAGATGATTCTCTGGGAGACACGTGGAGAAAGTTCAATCAGCTCCTTCGCAGATGCCCCACTCACGGAGAGCCATGGTACAAGCTTCTGCACTATTTTTATAATGCCTTAGATAGAGGGACTGCAAATGAACTGGACATGATGGCTCAGGGTAATTTTTGGGCCTGGGATTACAGAGGTGCCGGGATCTGCTAGATAATGTAGCAAAACGTGAGTCTATGAGGTCTGAGACTCGTAGAAACACGAAATCAGATGGGGCATTGGTGAGTAAAATTGAGTCCATGGTGGAACAAAAATTTGAACATCAGATGGCAGTGATGACTTCAGCTTTCAGTAATATGAATCCATCAGCACAGGTGAAGTCAGTGGGAGAAATGGTGGCAGATGCAAATCAGGGATATGGAAATGGTATGGAAGATGTGAACTACATGGGTCAACCACGACAGCAGCAATGGTCCAACATTTACCATCCAAACAACCGCAACCACCCCAACTTCAGCTATGCCAATCCAAACAGTGGATTATATGTGGCGGGTTTAAGGCCAAATGTTCCATACCAAGCTCAAAGACAGGTTCCACAACAGCAGTCTCCACAATCAGAAGAACAAGATACAAACGCGTTGTTGAGGAAACTGTTAGCTAGCAATGATAAAATTGAGAGCAAGATTGTCGCGATGGAAGCCACGATGAAGAGCCATGAGACACAGATTGGCCAGATAGCCAATCAAAATACTCGAATTCAACCGGGTATGTTACCTTCTAACACAATCACTCCACCTGAGCAATTGAAGGCTATCACTACTCGCAGTGGGACCACTGTTGGAATAGATGCCCTAGAGGCAATCTAGTTTAGTATGAATTTATTTGTGGCTAGAAATTCATTTATTATTTATTGGATATTTAATATAACGAAGTCCTTAGATTTACAATTGTGCTGTTTATCTTAAATATCCCAAGTCCAGTATGATGATTAATGGTACAATCATCTATAGACTACTATAAGGTTGGATTGATATAGAGATATCATGATCCAACACATAGGTGTGCATTAAGGGTAATGACGCACTGGATTGACCCATCTCCGAGAAGGCTACATACACGTTATGTTAAGTCACAAGTGCTTCTCGCGGTGCAATGGTATTGTCATCCTTAGACTTGAAGTCACTAGATATTCTAGTTGTGGATTATTGTGATTTTGGTAGCGTTAAACGCTACACCGTAATTGGGTAGTTATAAAGGCGTGTACTGGATACAATAAGAAGCAATCTTAGAGATCGTAGTGGACGTAGATAGAATTTGTCCCTCCCACATAACGGGAGCAAATATCCTAGGCCACTCGAGGGATAGTGCTTATACAATGTCTGGCCAGACTCAAATAAATCAATATGGGATATTGATGTTATTTGCACGAATAAGGCTATTCCCATGGATCGAGAAACTGTGGATTGGATATACGAGTGTGACTTGTATGTCTCGTGTCCAATCCGCATATAGAGACAAAGGGATGAGAAAATTACTTGTACAAAGGTTGTCAAGATGACTATTCTATTAGTTGGCTAGAATGGATGTTTTGCTAGAAACCGCTCCATATTAGCAAATAGTTGCTACCAACTAGATAGAACCTATGGGGTCACACGCTATATAGATT
Organism: Linanthus parryae; assembly: GCA_023055425.1. Classification (NCBI taxonomy): domain Eukaryota; kingdom Viridiplantae; phylum Streptophyta; class Magnoliopsida; order Ericales; family Polemoniaceae; genus Linanthus; species Linanthus parryae. Next base: position 5,076,839 of record JALGPY010000015.1, read on the forward strand.
TGAACTAGATTTAGGAATTAATTAATTGGATTAATTAATTAGAAGGATCACTTTGCAAAACCTTGCAAACTCAGTAGGGACTAATTTGCAAGGAAGCGACTAAACTGAATTCTAGTAGGACTGGAATAAGTCCATTAGGTAGTTGGCAAGGATTTGTTGGACTATATAAAGGATCTTCCTTCCTTCCCACACTTATGTTCATAATTAATCATAACTTGAGTGGGAGAGAACAAAAAGGAGAGAGCAAGAAGCTAGAGGAGCTCGCTGCCCCCCTAGCTCGCCGCCCGTCCCCGTCGGCCCCAAAGGAGGCCGAACCTCATTTGGTTCGTCTGGTTTTGCGTGATTCTTCTTCCTCTTACTCTTCCTCTTTCCGGGCTAGCACCAAGGAGTGGGAGATCTAGAAATCAACTCTAGGCGTGGATCAACTATAGAGAACGTGACACAATTCGCGTTTGAAGTCATCAAAGGAGAACCCTAAGGTGTATAATTGATTTCTTCCTTTATCATCGTTATGTCACTTGACTTGTGATCATTGGAGGGTTTTTCATGGTTAATTATTGTTTCCCTTGCGCATCCATGAATCAAAACCCTACAGTGGTATCAGAGCCACAGGTCGTAGAGCATAAACGTGGTTTATGTGTTACGTTTTGATAGTTTTACACCTTAAATTGATAGTTTATCTCGTAAAACAAGACAAATCAAGCATGGGATGCAATTTGTCAATATTCTATCATAACAAGACCTAGTTTTTTCATTGGATGCATGAATTAGTGAGTTTGAGAAATTTTAGGATCTTAGATCTAGGGTTTGGGCATCCTAGGGGAAGAAGGAGTTCTCCAAAAACAAGGAAACAACCAAACTTGGGCACCAAGCAAAACAACTCCCTTAGAGGTTCGGCCCCCCCTAGAGGGACCGCCCCTCTTGCTTGCCGCCCAAGCTAGGCCGCCCTAGGGGCCGAGGCAGCTCTAGCCCGTGGCCTAGCCGCGTGGGCTAGGGGCCGGCCGACCCTAGGGCCTTGCGGTTCACCTTTTTGGGCCCGGGCAATTGGATTGTTGGGCCCATGGACCGTTTTAACCCTAGAATATCCTAAAATCAATTAAAATTGACCAAGCACGTTAAAATTAGATTTTAACTGTTTATGTGAAATTCGCATGGTGATTGGATATGGCCTTAGGATGTGGTTTGATGTGGTTGTTTAATTTTTGTGTTTTGGTTTACGGCCTGCGAGCTGATCAATTAATTGTAATAATTAATTAGGGTTTTATGGCCTGCGAGCCATTTTTTTCTCAACTTGTGAGATTTATTTTATTTAGTATAGAAGTTAGCTAGTGCTAGATAAAGTAGATTGTTAGCCAAGATTGAATAAAAGAAGCCCAAAGCTAAAAGGATCCACAAAAGATGGAGCATGGAGCATGGAGCATTCCACGTGACTATGAAGGATGGACCAAAAGATCAAGACGCATGGAGATGTGTTCGCTTTTAGGGTTCATAGATAATTTCATTGGCTTGGAATTATCTTAGTCTGGAAAAGGCCATATCCACATCACGTTTTATTTATGTTTTGTGGTTGTTTACTTTATTGTCTTATTATTTTGTGGTTGGTGTATGGATGATGCATGCAATTAGGATAATAAGATAATTAGACAACTCGGATCTATTATTTGGAGTTGTGCCCAAACTCAAATAGATAGATTAGTTGATATTGATCAACAAAAACAATTAAAATTGAGTTTAAAATCCCTCAAAATTCAAATATTGTGTTCTTGCCTTCTCGTTATTTAAACACTCATTATTTATCAAGTTCGTGCGTGCCAAAGCATGGTGACTTGGTTCATAATGATGGAATGCGATGGCACGTAACAATGTGCAATTGTTTAGATAAGAGGTTGAACACAACTGGGCTATTAATTTGATTAAGAAACATAGAGGCAATCAATTGGGATTATCCATATGGATGGATTAATAAGGAGTTATTTTCCCAATTGAACCAAGAGTTTCATATGGGATGCAATTGGAATTGTTCCTACCTAAAGTAGTCAAATTATGGGTGACTTGCCAAAGCAAGCTCATAAGGAGATGAAAGATGGATCTTGGCCCACTAGAAATTATAAGGATATTTTCCGCATTAATATCTTGAGGGTTATTAATCCGTAGAAAAATAGTGGGAACTATATTTGATAAACTAGCCATTATTGAATATAGTCAAAAATTCACAAATACTAAAACTTGCGTATTTTCCTTTTTGTAGAATTCCAAATGGCAAACAACTCATCGAGTTCACAACATTCCCTACGATCTGTCCATGAGAAGGACAAGCTCTCTGGAACCAACTTTTTTGATTGGTACAGAAACTTGAGAATTGTTCTCAAGCAAGAGAAGAAACTGTACGCAATAGAGGAGCATGTTCCAGAAGGTCCAGAGAACCAAACACCTGCTGCCCTAAAGGCGTATCAAAAGCGTGTTGATGTCAATTTAACTTTCTCTACATCATTGGTATTAGATACTGGATGTGGATCTCAAATTTTTCGAAATGAGCAGGATCTAAAGAGAAGTAGAAGATTGGCTAAAGGGGAGATAGATCTGCTCGTTGGGAATGGAGCAAAAGTTGCTGCGTTAGCCATGGGCGTGTGCGAGCTATCTCTGCCTTCAAGATTAGTTTTAGAATTAAATAATTGCTATTTTGTGCCTGCTATGAGCAGAAACATTATTTCTATTTCTTGTTTGGACAATGATGGTTTTATTATTTCAATAAAGAACAATTGTTGTTCCTTTTATTTGAATAATATTCACTATTTTAGTGCGCAATTATTTAATGGACTGTATGTCCTTGATCTAAGCAATTCTGTCTACAACATTAATACCAAGCGGATTAAAATAAATGATTTAAATCCAGCTTACTTATGGCACTGTCGTTTAGGCCACATAAACGAGAAACGTGTATCTAGACTCCATAAGGATGGACTACTAGACTCATTTGATTTTGAATCATATGAGACATGTGAGGCTTGTTTATCGGGAAAAATGATAAAGTCCCCTTTCAATAAGAAAGGTGAGAGGACTAGTGAGCAATTGGCGCTCATACATACTGATGTGTGTGGGCCATTTGCCACGCCTGCCAGGGGTGGTTATGTCTACTTCATTACATTTACTGATGATTACAGTAGATATGGATTTGTGTACCTCATGAGGGCAAAATCAGAATCATTTGAAGTGTTCAAAGAATTCAAGAATGAAGTAGAGAAGCAACTTGGCAAAAGTATCAAAGCTCTACAATCAGATCGTGGAGGAGAATACTTGATCCAAGAGTTTGACGACTATCTTAGAGAGTGTGGGATCGTGTCCCAACTCACTCCACCCGGAACGCCACACTGGAATGACGTGTCTGAGAGGAGGAATCGAACCCTATTGGATATGGTTCGATATATGATGTGTCAAACCGATCTTCCATTATCATTTTGGGGCCACGCTCTATTAAGTGCAGCTTTCACCATTAACCGTGTTCCATCTAAATCAGTCATGAAGACACCATATGAGATGTGGAGTGGGAGGCGTCCCACATTGTCGTTCATGAGGATTTGGGGCCGCGATGTCTATGTAAAACGTTTACAATCAGACAAGCTAGGGCCAAAATCGGATAAGTGTAAATTTGTGGGGTACCCTAAGGAAACCAAGGGTTACTACTTCTGCAATCCAACCGAGAACAAAGTGTTTGTTGCTCGGACCGGCGTGTTTCTAGAAAGAGAGTTTGTCTCTAAAGAAGCAAGTGGGAGGACTGTAGAACTTGAAGAGGTTCAAGAACCACAAATCACTGAACCGATTATGGAAGATGAACAGGAACCACAAGTGGTTGTGGATCAGCCTGTTCAAGTAACACAAGAGCTTCGTAGGTCTAGTAAAGTGCGCCAGGAACCCGAGAGGTATGGACTTCTCGTGACCGATTCCGGTGACACGATGCTCATAGATGATGAGCCTACTACCTATGAAGAGGCCATGAAGGGCCCAGACTCTCAGAAGTGGCTAGAAGCCATGAGATTCAAGATGGAATCCATGTATACCAACAAAGTATGGACTTTGGTGGAACCACCCGAAGGGGCGCGGCCCATAGGGTGCAAGTGGGTCTTCAAGAATAAGATCGACATGGATGATAATGTGATTACCTATAAGGCCCGATTGGTGGCTAAAGGATTAAGACATATTCATGGTATAGACTATGATGAAACCTTTTCACCAGTCGCTATGACCAAATCCATCTGAATCCTACTTGCGATTGCAACATACCATGACTATGAGATTTGGCAGATGGATGTCAAAACAGCATTCCTTTATGGGAATCTCCTCAAGGAAGTGTATATGATACAGCCCGAGGGTTTTGAGGATCCAAAGCAAGCCAACAAAGTCTGTAAGCTGCTACGATCCATTTATGGATTAAAGCAAGCTTCTAGGAGTTGGAATCGACGTTTTGATGAAGTAGTCAAAGAGTTTGGCTTCATCAGAAACGAAGATGAGTCTTGTGTCTACAAGAAGGTTAGTGGGAGCTCTGTAGCTTTTCTGGTCTTGTATGTGGATGACATACTACTCATTGGAAACAACGTTCCCATGCTATAATCTGTTAAAGATTGGCTAGGGAAGTGTTTCTCAATGAAGGACTTAGGGGAAGCAGCCTATATACTTGGTATAAAGATCTATAGAGATAGATCTAAGAGACTTCTAGGCCTAAGTCAAAGTACATATATTGACAAGGTGTTGAAACGGTTCAACATGCAAGATTCCAAGAAGGGATTCTTGCCCATGTCACATGGAATCACTCTTTCGAAGAGTGGTTGTCCTTCCAATGAGATTGAGAAGGAACGCATGAGTAGAATTCCCTATGCCTCGGCCATAGGATCTATCATGTACGCCATGTTATGTACTAGACCAGATGTGTCATATGCCTTGAGTATGACAAGCAGATACCAATCCAATCCAGGTGAGAGTCACCGGATTGCAGTCAAGAACATCCTAGAGTACTTGAGGAGAACTAAGGATGCTTTCTTTATATTTGGCGGTGAGGAAGAGTTGCGTGTAAGGGGTTACAATGATGCAAGCTTCCAAACCGACAGAGATGACTTTAGATCACAGTCGGGATATGTGTTTTGCCTGAATGGAGCAGCGGTGAGCTGGAAGAGTTCCAAGCAAGAGACGGTGGCTGATTCTACAATAGAGGCTGAGTACATTGCTGCAAATGGCGCAGCAAAGGAAGCTGTTTGGATCAGAAAGTTTGTTTCTGAACTTGGTGTGGTTCCTAGCATTGCGGATCCAGACGAGTTGTACTGTGACAACACTGGGGCGATCGCGCAATCAAAGGAACCCAGGTCACACCAGAAATCTTAGCACGTGCTTAGGAAGTTTCATCTGATTCGAGATATTATCGATAAATGAGACGTTCGGATATGCAAGATTCCTACAGATGAGAATCTGTCAGACCCGCTTACAAAGCCGCTCACGTAGTGGAAGCATGAAGGGCACACTAGGAGTATGGGCATACGAGATGCGCCAGATTGGCTCTAGTGCAAGTGGGAGACTGTTGGAATAGATTCCCTATAGGCAATCTAGTTTAGTATGAATTTATTTGTGGCTAGAAATTCATTTATTATTTATTGGATATTTAATATAATGAAGTCCTTAGATTTACAAATGTGTTGTTTATCTTAAATATCCCTAGTCCAGTATAATGATTAATGGTATAATCATCTATAGACTAGTATGGGGTTGGATTGATATAGAGATATCATGATCCAACACATAGGTGTGCATTAAGGGTAATGACACACTGCATTGACCCATCTCCGAGAAGGCTACATACACGTTATGTTAAGTCACAAGTGCTTCTCGCGGTGCAATGGTATTTCATCCTTAGACTTGAAGTCACTAGATACTCTAGTTGTGGATTACTGTGATTTTGGTAGCGTTAAACGCTACACCGTAACTGGGTAGTTATAAAGGTGTGTACTGGATAAAATAAGAAGCAAGCTTAGAGATCGTAGTGGACGTAGATATAATTTGTCCCCCCCACATAACGGGAGCAAATATCCTAAGCCACTCGAGGGATAGTGCTTATAGAATGTCTGGCCAGACTCAAATAAATCAATATGGGATATTGATGTTATTTGCACGAATAAGGCTATTCCCATGGATCGAGAAACTATGGATTGGATATACGAGTGTGACTTGTATTTCTCGTGTCCAATCCGGATATAGAGACAAAGGAATGAGACAATTACTTGTACAAAGGTTGTCAAGATGACTATTCTATTAGTTGGCTAGAATGGATATTTTGCTAGAAACCGCTCCATATTAGCAAATAGTTGCTACCAACTAGATGGGGTCACACGCTATATAGATTTGAACTAGATTTGGGAATTAACTAATTGGATTAATTAATTAGAATGATCATGTAATACCCCATTTCAATACAAGGGATAAAATTGGTAATTTGAAATAATAATTCAATTTTGAGTTACTAAGGGTAATGATTTGTATGTATACATATTTTGTTAATATGTATTAATAGGTTATGTACATATGGTTTGCATATACATCTAGTGTAGGAAAGGGTTATACTCATGCTTTCCCTAAGGTAGACCCATGATTTTCCTATCTTTAGGCATGCTAGTAATGTCTTACTTGTCCCATCAAACTTATTCCCCCTATACACTTTAGATTTAACATTTTTCAAGCTATCTTGTCCAAACAATCACATTCCCTAGTGTATTCCCGAATTTGAGAGGATGACCTCTCAAAACATCACCAAAAGTTGTTATTTTACAACTCTAAGTGTAGAAAAATAAGGGGAAAATGTATATATATATATGGACCCATTGACTATTTTCTATCATCTCTTATCAATATAGACCACAAAGAAGCTTTAATAACAAGCCATATCTCATGAGCACACCATCATCATATCCTTTAATAACTAGACATAACATGCTTGTAAAAGAAAATACTCAAGCCATCTTTGGCCATCATCACACCTTTGTGGGCTGTCGGGAGCCCTTGAGGGCTTTAGCACTCCATACCGAATAGAGTCGAGTAGTGCATATCCTTTTTCCGCTCCTGTGCTTTCACACGAGCTTATGCAGGGAGGCTGGATGACTAACTTAAGAAGAGGACAATATGGGGTAGGGTTATGGAAGTTTATTAGGCAGAAGTGGGACGTTTTCTCACAAAACATTTTCTTCCAGGTATGTAATGGATCTCGATTAAGTTTTTTGGCATGATATTTGGTGCGGAGAAGTGCCCCTATCCGATGCATACCCCCAGCTTATTTTGCTATCAACTAATAAGATGACACTAATGGCAAAGTGGTATGTGAGCCGTTATTTATACGGAATGTACATGATTGGGAAGTTGACGCTTTGCATCAGTTTACTGCAGGATTGTATTTTGTACGCGTGCATATAGGCAGAGACGATAAATTCTGTTGGTCAGGAGCCAAAGAGAAGTTTAATGTGGCAAGGTTTTACACCGTATAGAATGTTTTTCAGAATAATTTTCCTCACCGCATGGTGTGGAAGTCAGGTGCTCCCTCAAACGTGGGTTTTTTGCTTGGACGGTTGTTAGAAATTCTATTCTTACCATTGATAATCTAGAGACAAGAGTATTCGAGCTTACAAATAGGTGTGTGATGTGTAAATATAACGAGGAAACAGTGTCACACCTCTTCCTACATTGCCCAACTGCTAGAAGTCTATGGGAACTTATTTGGGGTGCGTTCAGGATCCAGTGGGTACAACCAATAGATATGAAAGACAGTTAGAATGTTGGCTGCCTGGTTGTCAAGGCTCAACACGAAAAAATATATATATATATATATATATATAATAAAAAAATCTGGCTAGTAGCACCGTTGTGTATTATTTGGCAAATTTGGCGGGAGCGCAATCATCGTATTTTTAAGGAGAAGTATATGCCCATGCACCAATCGAGGTCTAAATTTCTATATAGCTTCTGTTGTTAGTGGGAAGGGAATTTCTCAAATTCAACTTCTGCCCTCATCAACTTATGTGATGTGATCAATAAATGAGTTGATCAATCTTGTATTTTTGCCTTTCTGTGTATAATACAATCTTTACTTATCAAAAAAAAATCAAATAAGACGAAGGATTATTTGTAAAATCTATAGGTCAAAATCATCTCAAAAACTTATAAAGAGTCAAATAAGACACTCAAAATGGGATGAAGGAATATATCACTAGATTAACAATACAGTGATTGATAATTATATTACGAAATACCAAGTACCTACGTCCTCTTCTGATAATTAAAATTAACAGCATAGCGAGATTGTAAGCGGGGGAGTGTGGTTGTCAATGCTTCTGAAATGCTCAAATTAGTTACTCATCTGAAATAAAAGCTCCTTGCAAGCACTGAACATAATTAATTGGAAGTAATACCTGCTAGAAAATCCCATGGACCAAATCAAATTGTTAAGTGTAGTACTATGGACTAAAGGTTAATTATGGCCCATGTAACGGGGTTGCTTGGATACTTAGATTATTCACATATCAATAATCCGATGTTGAAATGAGTGGTGGTGATGAAGAGAGAGAAGGCATATACGTCATCACAACCACTCATACAACCACCGGAACACTATTCATCATACTAGATTATTGATACATCAATAATCTAAGTATCCAAACAAGTCCAATGTGTCAGACTCAAGATTCTAACTCATACAACCACCGGAACACTATTCATCATAACCTAACAATAAGCTGGCTCATGTATTTCTGACAAACCAGATAATGCTCAATAAATTTCATTTACAATTGTGACTGATAATAGGAGAAAAAATCCTTATGTGGGGTTCTGGACATCTGAGTTTCACCTATAGAATTAGTTTCTTTTTATGGAAATAAAGAGTCTAGGTATCAAAATCTCAAATGACAATGCCCATGCCAATGCCAATCTGGGATATAAAGAAAGTAGAATGCCATACTTGTCAAGGTGCAACAATGACCAAATGTTACAACTATTCTCATCTGATATTTCACTTAAAATATACTAGTTATATGAGATATAGAAGCAAATTCTTAATGGTTGAATACAAGTCATAACTAATTAGATTACGTTTACACGACAAGACCTTTCATTTTTCTGTCTCAAATTTTGTTTTTCACTGGTCTTTTATGTTGAATTTTAGAAATGACTGAGACAACATATAATGACATAATAGCAAATCCAATCATATTATAAGAGGATGGTATTACAATGTAGGTTTAAAAGTAATAACGTGGTTATTTAAAAAAAAATGCAGTAAGGTAGTCAAATAGCAAAATGATAGTTATCAAACCATTTGTTTATATGCCACATACAGCTTTGACATTCTCACTAGACATGATTTGAGGATTTTTGTAATCTAACCAAGGTCATTTAGCATAAGGATGTTGTGGTAAGGTTTGTTCAGTGATGAATTATCTTACTCTCGTCCACTTTTACCCAATGGCATTCCCAGATAATAAAGAGCCGAAAATCCCCACATACACCGTAAATAACAATGTAATTTCTTATACCCCCATTCAAGGCTTGAAAACATACATAAACTATTAAACATCCATTTGAGTGCCAAAAGTATTACAAACTAAAAACAAGATTGTCATATGTACAACAAAAAAAGATGAAAACTTTGGTTGAAGGCAGTTGACAAGAGCAAGTGATTTACTCTGATCAGGTCGAAGCTTTCTGACTGTGAATCTCTCAACATCTCCTTCTCTTTCCTCAGCTGCATTTCAACGAAGTGTAATCGATCGTGATCAAATGATCTAAGGAGTTAATTGAGAAAATCTACAACATACAATGCTTGCAGATGACTTTGAGATGAGAGATGCATAGCTCAGAAACGTTCACTTATTAACAGTAAATATACCCACATTTGTCTTCATTCCATTTCTTATGGATGCAAAGTGATGTGTTTGTTCATGGTAAGAAATTATCAGAAGGTATAAATCGCGGCACATATATTCGTAACTGGATAGAAATACCAATAGACCTTCAGAAAACAATGATATTCCAATTGGCAAGAAACAAGCAAGCCATCAATGCCGAAAAGAATGCTACAAAATCATACCTCTTGACATCTTGTCCCAATCTGTAAAAGCTCCTCTGTGTAACAAGAGTTGTCGCTCACACTGCTGGAGCTACTAGACATCTACATATAGATAAATACCGCAGTTAGCACACATCATGAAAGTGAATAAAACAAACAGACGCCTCACATTTTACATATCAACTCAAGAAAGTCATGGACCCTGCTAAAAGAAGACTTCAATAGAAGCACTTTACATGTTTTGGTATAAACATTAGGTCTTTGAAGCGAAGGAAAGAACCAAACAGAGTTCAAAAAAATCCATCACCGATACCCAGTTTTTAAAACAAAAGAACTCGATTCAACTATAGAGGTCGGAAAAGTCCCCAAAAATTCAAACCCAAAAAACTACAAGACAACACCGACCAAATCAATCGAGGACCAAAATTCAAACTCTACACACCCAGATTACAACTTAAAAATGCATAAAAACGCGATAGCGATACACGGACACGAATTCCTGCCTCTTTCTTGTCAACGCAATGATTAGCTATAGAAACTAAGAAAATGATTGAAAAACGAAGAAATCCGAAAAAGACGAACCTATTTAGAAGGATTGGTTCAGAACTGGAACTGGGTGAATGAAGAAATTCAGTGTTATGAACGAATTAACTGTGGATTGGGAGAGATTTTGAATTTGGGGCGTTACCCAATTATGGGTTTCGAATTTGGAATTAGCTGTTAATTGAGGAACATTTATGAGCTGGCTCAGCTCAACTGCGTTTTGGGCTTTCCCTAACGTATTCGGGCTTATTTCTGTAGAATTGGCAGGTACCGCTCAATGATGCAGGTTTTGGGGTGTTTATTACAAACCCGACCCTACTACCCGGACCATAACCCGAGAAACCCAAAACCCGGACATGCCCCATTTTTTTTAACGGGTACCCCACCCATTACTTGAAAATTTGATACGCGCTCTTACTGTGAACCTACCAGAATCCAAACCGGTTACACAAAGAAAACTAGAATCTTACACCAGAGAGACTGTCGGACATTTTTTGAGGGAATCTGCCTCGTAGGTAGGGCGACATAAACCCCGCATTCATTAAAATAAGTTGGGCTTCCAACCCATAAACTAAGTGGGGGGACATATAAACCTTACCCACAAAGTTTAGATACAATGAAAACCAAGCCCAAATAAACGCCCAACAGATAAATAAAACATTAATGAATTAAAGCTAAAGAAAAACTAATTAAACAAACACACCTTTACCACTAAGTGTCTAGAACCTCTCCAGTACGCTGAACTTCATTGAAGTCTTCGTATAGGAAACTCCGCATAAAGCTGGGAGGATGAACCGTGTAAACATTTGCGTCTTTATCTTCCAGACCCCTCGTAGCCATCACATGTGCCGATTGGTTTCCTTTTTGCCTTATATAAACAAGCTTTCTCTTGTACTGATCGATGATGAGATGCCGAAGCTCTGCCAAAATGTTGTGCCATTCGTTATACCATTTCTGAGATCCATTCATCCAATTGCAAACATTCAACAAGTCGATCTCAAAAATCATATGCCCATAAGAGAAGTTTAGATTCCTCATCAATCTGGCTGTCTCAAGTAGGGCCATTGTTTCTCCAAGATTTGAATCATGCGGTAGAGAAATTGGGATCGTAGTTGCCATTAGAAAATATTTGTTTTGATTCCTGCAAACAAATCCCACACATGCACAACGAAGATTAGCAGAAGAAGCAAAATCAACATTTATATTAGTTGAACCCATCGGTGGAGGCATCCATTTATAGGGTAAGCTTTTTGGCTCATGATTCCTCTTAATATCATTATTAGAACTCCAATCTGTCAGCGTAATATCAATCCGACTGAGAATCTGATTCTATGTTTGTTCTTTGTCTTCAAAATCTTTTAGGTTCCAAATTCTCCAAATTATCCTGAGGCAAGCAATAAAGATTATCTGGCTTTTTACCTCATTGTGCAGAAGAATATTGTTAATCCAGTTTCTTTCTCCTGAAACAGTACCAGATAAGTCTAATATGTGATTTAAATTATTCAGAATAAAATTGAAGTATCGACATTGTCTGAACAAGTGGTGTTGTGCTTCTGCAGGAAAGTCACAAAGATAACAATTGTTATCCAAATAAATACCAAGGTGGAGAAGATTATCCCTCACTGGTAGAGTGTTTGAACAAAAGCGCCACAAGAAGAATTTGATTCTCTGTGGAAGAGGTAAGTTCTATATGCGTTTCCAATCTTCTTCACATACATAATCTTTTATAGCATTCTGACATATAAGGTTTCTGATAATGTCCTCAATATCATCGTGATTGAAATGCTAGGTAATAAGATCATAATTCCAATTTCTGTTCTGAGTTAGCAGAGAAATAACTGTGGAATTGATTGGTAGTGAAGGGGGGCTATAAGCTTTCTTTCCTCCTTTGTCCAAAATCCAAACATGTTTGTTGATAAGAATATGATCACCATTACCCACTACAAGTCTGCAACCATCTTTCAAGGCTACTTTAGCTGTCATAAAACTTCTCCAGATGTAAGATGGGGAATATCCCAGCTCTGCATCTAGAATCCCATTGTCTTTGAAGTATTTAGCTTTCAAAACTTTGGAGACAAGTAAGTTAGGATTTTTGTAAACTCTACAAACTTGTTTAGCAAGGATAGAGAGATTGAAAATTTCCATATCTTTCATGCCAAAACCACACTTCTGTTTGTGAAGGCACATTTTAGACCAGGAAGGCCAGTGAAGGCATCTCTTATCCATGTTACTCCCCCACCAAAATTTAGACATTAAGCTTTCAAGATTCTTGATTAAAGAAGCAGGCAGCATAAAACAAGAAATGTAGTAAGTGGGTAAAGCTTGTACCAAAGCCTTCAAAAGGATCTCCTTGCCTGCAGGAGATAAAATTTTCTCTTTCCAGGTAGAGACCTTCTTCCAAACTCTACCTATAAGAATGCTGAAGGTTCTTTTCTTCTCTTTACCAATAGAAGTAGGCAAACCCAAGTATCTTTCATGGCATAAAGCAGCTGGAATTTGAAAAAATTCCTGCAAAGAAGCTCTAGCAATATCTGACACATTAGGGGAAAAAACTAAAGCAGATTTATCACAGTTAACCTTCTGACCAGAAGCATTCCAGAACAAATCCATAATATTTTTTAGAGTAGTTGCTTCCTCAAGAGTTGCTTTACCAAAAAATTAGGAGTCATCTGCAAAAAATAGCTTGGTAATCACATGACCATTACCAACTGATCTATACCCCCGTAATTTTCCTTCATTCACAGCATTGTTAATCAGAGCTGTAAAACCTTCTGAACATAAGAGAAAAAGATAAGGTGATAGAGGATCACCTTGTCTCAATCCTCTGGTAGGTCGAAAGAAGTCAGTTGAGCTAGATTTGAGAAAAAACCACGAGGAATCAGGAAGAGACTCACAGAAGATGATTTGGAGTACTTAGGCTTAGCTTTTTAAAGAAGGAACCATATCACAGATTCATTGGATAAGCAAGGAGATATGATCAGTTGAAAACAAGTGTTTATGTAAGTCTCAACAATTATTTGAAGTATAGACAAGTTTCAAAATTCATAAGAGCGGCACTTTCAAAGCAGATTTCAAGGAGCCAGAGAATGAGATTTTAGACATGCAACATATGGTTCTGAAGATCTGATAACCATCTATAAGCAGTAGAAAACGTAAATTAAATTTTCTAGGTAACAAGTATGATATACGTGCTCAGAGTTTAACAAAAAAACATTGAGTTATGAACAGTGTTCATGTTGCACAATTTGCGGGACTTAAAAAAAAAAAAAAAAAAAAAAAAAAAAAAAAAAAAAAAAACACATTGTCGGAGGAGAACTTTTTATGGATTTGAAGCCTTAAAACAAGCTACAAGTGGAAGAAAATAGGTGCTCTCTGAAGATTCTGTTTCAAGGCTTTGAATATTTGTTTCAAGGCCTTGAAAATGCCTGTCTTGTTCCTGTGACATTTCCTTGGATCATTTTGAGGATTCTCCTTCAGTATTTGAGTCATGCTTGTTCAGACTGAGATCTGCAAAACCATCACTCAAAGAACCATCATAACTTTCATCAAAAATAACATGTATGTTTTCTTCAACAACCAAGTTTCGACTTACCCTTACCCCTTGGATCACGTGAAGAACTTGAACTAGGGACTTCGTCACCCTTACCATACTTTGCAACATATTTTTCAAACATAAAATTAAGACTTGTTACAACACTCTCAATAGATGGTGTAATATCAACACCCTTATATTTCATGTTGTTCCTAATTTCACTTAGCGTAAAGCCCAATGTCTCAACCTTACACCTTGGATTAAAAATACTATCAAAAGAAAATTCCATAAATATCTCTTGAAAATATTTGAGATTTTTTTCTTCCATTGGACGCTTTGTCTAAAATAATGTTATCCCTCTAAGTGTTAAAAGTCTCGGTAATAAATTGAAGTTGAGGAAGAACATGGTTAGTAGTAGGATAATAAACACCCGATGCAAATTTAGTAGCAACATAAAATGGTTCAAGAAAATTTCTCATGGCATCACCAACCTTCCAATCAAAGCTACTTACGGAAATGTTAGGCAAGTTATAGTCACTCACAAACCGTGAAATAAGTTGCTCATAACCAACAACACTATGTAACATCAAGTAAGTAGAATTCCACCTCGTTTTACAATCATTTCCAAACTTCCTTCTCCTCATATTGTTTTTGGCACGCATATTAAGTGCCTTTAATCCATCTTGTACTATTAAATTAAGAATATGACATACACATCGGATGTGTCCTATAGTCTTGCCAAAGGGTGTAGAAATCAATCCTTCAAGATGATAAATCATGCTATCATTCGTCGTTGCATTGTCTAAAGCCATTGCGGTAATTCGGTCTCCAATACCCCACTCATTTAAAACGTCCAAAATTGTGTCTCCCATTTTTAAGCCGTTGTGAGGATATGAAACTTGTCAAAAACCAATTAAACGTTTTTGTAAAATCCACTCTTGGTCAATGTAGTGTGCGGTGACACAAATATATCATTTACTGTCTCTACCGGTCCACATATCGGATGTGCAAGCAATTGTAAAATTAGAATTTACTCTCATTGTATAAAGCAATAATATCATTCCTACTAGTATTTCTATCAATTCGCTTATGAGCGGGACAAAACACGGTATTAATCATTTTGACAAAATCGGGGTCGTCAGCCATATTAATAGGTTTCTCCGCATCGACAACATAAGTGGCTATTGATCTTTGTGCTATTGTCGTATTATAAATAAAAGGTGTTAAATGACCTTGTGCGTTATATCCTAGTTGGCTCAGTACCAACGTTTTGGTTATCGTTCAAAAGATCGTGGGCTTTTTGTAAATGTTTCTTAATTGATCCTAATCCCATGGTTTTGTGAAGTGCAAAAGATTTTTTACAAAGACGACAAACGGCTTTAAATTTTGGTTTACCCTCATTGTCTACGTCATCATCTACTTTATCCATGTAATTCCAAACTTCACTTTTTTGTTTTTCTTTACGAGTTCTTTTATATTTGTTCCTTGAGTCGGGTCGTGTTCAAATCCCTCTAAATCTACATCGGCGCAAACACCCATTACATCTTCGACATTTGTAATATCAATTTCTATATTGTGAGAAGAAGAATCAATTTTTTCGTAAAAATTATAATAAAGTGTGTGAAATAAAACAAATAAGAACAATTAAAAAACTAAAATGATCAATAAAAATTAAAAATTACAAACTCCAAGAAAAATTCTTGGAGGAGGAACGAGTAGGATGAGAAATTGAGGATGATTGCTTCACAATTGAGTGCTTGCTTCACAATTGAGGAGGAATGTGAGATATTCGCCGTTGAGAACCGAAGAAGTAGGAGGAATTGAGGAAATTTGAGAGTGCTTGATGATTTTTAGTGAGGAAATATGAAGAAGTTGGAGAGTGTTTGATAAATTTGAGTGAAGAAGTTTGAGGATAATGGAGAGCTTTTGATGAGGAAGTGTGAGAAAAATGTTGGAAGTGGTTGGATATTTATAGATGTTGAATTGGAGAGTAGGGGTGGTGATTGTAATAAAAAAAAGTTGAAAAAATCAGAAAAAAACACCCAACTGCGCGCCCAAACGGTCACTGACCGTTGATGGTGACAGCACAGCGACGGACCAATTTTTAAAACATAGCCGTTGAACATCGGTTCCGTACCGGTCCCGGTTCCGGCCCGGTTCCGGTTAATTTTTAGGCCCAACCGAACCGTACCCGATATATATCGGGTCCGGGTACGGTTCGGTTATTGCATCATGCGTTCTGTCCTCGGTTAAGCTACGTTTGGTTAAAACGGTTCGGTTCTAACCGGAACCGCCGGTTTAACCGAACCGAAATGCATCTCTACTGGAGGCCAATTGAGTATAACAATGCTTCGAGAAGCCCCCTTATTACAGATGACCTTACATATATATGTTGTTAGAGTTCTTTTATTCACCTTGAGCTTGCTTACACAAAACCATTTTAGTTAGTTTGGGTCATTATAAGAACATCTCCACCCAATACCTCTAGTTTTTCTTCTATTCTCCATTTTTGGTGGTAGAAAATGAAGCAGTCTCCGACCGATCGACCTCCATATCTCTATTTCTCTATTTTTGACGGATAAATTGAGATTTTAGCATATGTAATAAAGTTCTTCACCAAATCATAAAATAACATATAACTTTAAATCTCCATTTATAGAGAATGAAAATTTCGGCCTGAAACCGGTTATCACCAAATAAAAAATAAAAAATATTAATATTTTTTTCATGCATAGTTTCTGAGTAAAATGTCAATTGTTTAGTATCAAAATAGCTGAACTAAGTCACTTAAAAAAATTAGCAAAGAAGAGTTAAAATTCATTGAAAATGAACATTAACTCGACATAATACAAACATTTTAAAATTAGAGGCGTATGAGTCATAACATTTTAGACTCTGACCTCTCTCGCTTTAGAGATAGAAACCACAGCCTCTCGGAAGAGCCTCTCTGTCGGCCTCTTCTCTTATGTTTTTTGGTTCCCTTCGGTGTGTCTATTCTCAGATGGTTCTACGGTGGTTGCTACCCGTCGCTGTAAGCCGTTCTTCGGTAAAACCGAAAGGGGCTTTCTAGAGTTTTGTTCCCTATGCTTTCAGCCCTCATGGGCCAAATGAAGTTCGGATCTATGGTTTTCCGATCCCCTTCGCCTCCTTCTTCTTCTAGCACTCATCTTGGGGATATTTCTGGTGGTATTTCCAAATCAAGTTATGGCGATGGTGGAGGGTTCTCACCCTTGCTTCAGCTCCTTCGGGCTTCTTTTCTTTGGGAAGTTTTGTCTGGTGTGTGCTTTGCCATGATGCCGACAGCCCTTTAGTGCCAAATCAAGTAAGGACTTTTGATGTTGCAGCTTTGTTCCGGCTGCTAATCGCCTATGTTTGGCCGCATCTCCCATCGTCCTTCATCCGCTACGTTTGTTTTGGTGGTTTCTGGTTCCGATCCCTCTTTGCCCCCAGCTGTCTTTCTGGCCAAATCATCACAGGTATCTTGTTGCTGCTTTTGCAGCCCACACCGCCGTTGGCCGTCATGCTTCAGGCGGCGCCCACCTTCTTGCCTCGTGTCCTGCTATTCACCGCCTCACCGACTTCTACCGTGGTGACTTCTGGATCGACAACAGCAGAGGAGGGGCCCCTCTTTTTTGCTTTATGTTTTTAGTTTTTGTGTTTTATTATGCTTTTTAGTGTTTTATCTTTCTAGCTACTCAATTTTTTCAAGCTTTAAAGTGTTATGTCGGGTAGTATAGTTAGGTCTTACGTTTAGACTGTAGGTACTCTGTTGCGGCTATGAAGGCATGTAGACGTATTTCATTGTATTCAAGATCCGACTGTACTTTTATCTTACTAATGATATTACTTACCTTTCATAATAAAAAAAAAGGTATAACATTTTCATAAGAGATTACGAGTTCATTAAAAATGCGTCACTCATCTTCATCTCCATTTGATTCCGCATTACCCATAGATGAGAAACGAGCTTTTTTCTTAGTTCATGATGCTCACCCTTATTTATCAAATTTCGGTGTTGGAGAAGGTCAAGAATTTACACACACACACACATCCTCAATAGTGAGGTAGAATGCATATGTACATGTCATACTAACTAGTCTGGAATTACTATTTTGTCGCTGAAGTCTCAGTCTTATCAGTACAATCCCTGACTGTTCTTGAACTCTTCCGTTATGATCCAAATGACAAGTCTCATGATTTCCAAGTCACAGAGTGGCCTACTTAAGCTTGACTCAAGTTCTGATTATTTACACTCAAGTCCATGAAATTTGTTTAAATTGTACTTTGGTCCCTATTTCAGCCTGATTGATCATATTCAAGTCCAGATAGACACAATTAGATTTCAGATGTTACGAAACTAATACATAGACATGTGGTCATGTCCTGCACAATGATTTGAGTGTTTGACTAGAGGAAATGAGAAATTACTGTTTTACTTCTCATAGACAGCTCAATTGAGCTAGGGTTTTTAGAAAATTAAATTTGGTCAAACTTGACCAATCAACTTGAAATGTGATTCTGAACAAATTCCCAGAAGGATGTTTTGGTCAATTAGGTCATCTGGTAAGTCAAACCAGAAAGTCAAAGTTGATAAGAGGTTCCCTTAATCAAGCAACTCCACAAATAGCTTCTAGCCAAATGAGGAAGAGATTTGAGAAATTGAGAACATGATTTTGAAGATTAGAGATTGAGGTTTCACGATCATATATGTACTCCCAATAGTGCAGAAGATTCACGAAAATAAGATCAGTCAAAGTTGTATGGAAGACATCATTCCAACACTTAGAATATAGTCGAGAGTTTTCACAATTTCAAGCTAGTCGCTTTGGATTTAATTTTTTCTGCAATCTATCAAGGACATGGGATGTGCTACTCTAGGAATGACTTAGACTATTATTATTCAGCTTCTCATAGGAGAAACCAGAATGCAGTTTCATTAGATATCCAGAGAGTTATGACTGACAAAAATTGACAGTTTGAGATCACTTTCTTAATGATTCAACGGTTACTTAACACACAACACACAGAGGGTACGGGAAGGTTATTAGTACATGGTTGATTGCTCTTTTAGTGTGTGTGGAGTGGTTTTCATCGGGTGGGTTTATCTCAATAAATTCGGGTATCTTGGTCATGGAGGTAGCTAGCTAAGCACTAGTGAACCATGTTAATTGTTGTGTCTTGTTTTACCGTTTACATTTTCTTAGCTCGCGATACCTAGGTCACAAATTGGTATCAGATCTTAGGTGATCGGTGTTCCAAGATCAAGGTGGAGCTAAGAGTTTCGATTTCAAAATTCGGTGAAACTTGAAGCTAGGGTTTCACAATCAAGGTGGATCACGTGATGGGTGATCCGAACTGTGAAGTCGATGTCCGGGGGGATATCAAGATCGACATGTCTACTGGGAGGAACAAATTTAGTCTTGGCAGATCAAGATGCGTTTTATTGTTCAAGAAAAAATGCATTTGGTTGCCGTTGGCGGAGGACAAGAAGGAACTCTTTGTCCTATCCCCTAGACGATGGAGGAGAGGACGCACGCAACGATGTCTTTCAGACGACGTGATCACGAATGTCGCATATTAAGAGACAGTTGAAGGGCTTTGGGTCAAGTTAGAGAGATTCTACAAGACGAATTCGCTCACCAACAAGTTGATGTTAAAGCATCTACTGTTTGATCTATGGATGACGGAGGTACGGATCTAAGCGATCACTTGGGTCACCTTAATACTATTTTGCTTGAGTTGGAAGACAGTAACGAGAGAATAAGTGATGATGCCACTCTGATTTTGTTGGTGTCGCTACCAGCATCGTATGAGGGGTTCGTACAGTATACTGTCGCTGGGAAACAGACTGTGACGTTGGAGGAGGTAAGATCAGCTTTTCACACAAGGGAGATGCACCATATGGCTGCATATGGAGTTCAGACGTTCTAGTTTTCCGACGCGGCCAATGGATACAAGGGTAATAAGAACAAGGGTTCTAAGTTGCCAAACGATGTCTGCGCGTTGTGTAAAGAGAAGGGTCACTGGAAGAGAGGATGTAAGATCAGCTCTTCACACAAGGGAGATGCGACATAGGACTGCATATAGGGTAGACGTTCCATTTTTTCGACGCATTCATGGCGGCCAAGGGATACAATGGTAATAAGAACAAGGGTTCTAAGTTTTCAAACGATGTCTGCTCGTTGTGTAAAGAGAAGGTTCACTGGAAGATGGAGTGTTCAAATAAGGCATCTGCATATCTGGCTATAGATGCAACAGCTTCGGAGGTTGACTACGTCCTCTTAGCCCCTCTGGGGGGTATAGAATCCGTGCTCTTGACGAGGAGGCGGATTTTGCATGGGGGAGTCTTTGAAGAGGGACACGACACGTGTGAAAACGTGCAAGGGGGCGCAAAGGGGCGATATTGCAGTAATTCGGTGGGAATTGGAGCAATTTTGCAATAATGTTGCAGGAATTCGGTGGGTATTGGAGCAATGTGTTTGGGGGTTTTGTTGTACGGACTCGGTGGGAGTCGGAACAACAAACGATTATTTTGTACGAGCTCAGTGGCAGTTGGAACAGAAAACAGGGGATTCGATCGCAGGATCTCGGTCGGGGTTGGTGCATCGATAGGGTTTCGATTGTAGGAACTCGATGAGAGTTGGAGCATCACTCGTGGCACTCGTTTTAGGAAATAGGCGAAGTTGGCGCAACTTGTGGCTTGCGGGTTTCACATACAGCTGCGAAATGTTTGGGGTTGATTATTAGAGAAGCATCGATTCTCCTTATATAAGAGTAGACAATGCGAAACCACCTGATCCGGAGTTTCGTAATTAATTTTGTACCTTAACACTAATTTTACAAGACAACTATTCGAGGAACAACTAGATAACCTAGACGTACTCGCTTGGTGGAAGCAACAAAAATCTACATATCATGTTGTTTCGATTATGACACGTGATGTACTAACCCGCCTGTTTCAACAACGCCTTCTGAAACTACTTTCAGTTTAGATAAAAGAGTGTTGACGGAGAAAAGGACGCGGCTTACTTCAGAGATTTTGGAGGTTCTCATAAGCGCAAATGATTGGAGCGATGTCTAAAAACACATACAAGATGTGCGCCCTAAGGACGTCGCGGTGGAAGAACTATTCGAACAATAAGCATTAGGCGAGGACGACCCACGAGATGATAGAGCCTAGACGACGAATTATTCCAAAAATTAGCATTGTTGTTCTTTTTCAATAAGTTAGTATTCAATGTAAGTTAGGAAAAATGCAAATGATAGATAGTTGAGTGGGTGCCAAGTGCGAACCTAGTTGGGATATACTTGAACTATAGTTATGCAATTTTTTCTAACATTTTATAATTTGATTAATAATACAAGTTTGTTTATCTGTGTTATCCATATGTCGTGTTTTTTTTTCGTCAAAAAAAAAAAACAAAAAAAACAAAAAAAAACAAAAAAAAAATAACAAAAAAAATACGGTATAGGACCGAAACGGGTCAACCGAACCGAACCGAACCGGCGGTTCCTGTTAACCGGTCCTGGTCCGGTTAGAGGTAATTCAAAATTTTTGATTTCGGTTTAACCGAACCGTTACAGCCATCGGTTCGGTTTAACCGGAACCGGTGGAACCAATGAGCTTAGGTTCGGTCCCGGTTCGGTTGAACCGAACATGCACCTCTAGTCTCCACCAACTTCTTAAGTATTATAAAACAGTCATATTACTCATAACAAGGAAAAGTTTTCATAGAGCCCTCTATTAATGTTTTTGAAAGCGCCCTCTATTAATGTCGTATTCTAAAGCTTTTCATATACTCATTTAATAATTATTTTAACACAAAATATTCACTTCCTCATTAGTTTATAGTTAATAAAAAATAATTTTAAAATAAATGTAGGCACACTCTTTTATTTTATTATCAATATTTGAATTATGTTTTACATTGATAAATTATGCTAATACAATTAATTTTTTTTTTTCTATCTAAAAAAAAAACATTTTAAACAAGAGAAAAAGCCCCCTAATTTAGAATATGGTACAAACGGGTATGTACTTTATCCATACATATAGGGAGAGCATATATATAGAGAGAAAAGCATAGCGAATTTGGGGAAAAAATTCAAAATCGTCGCCACCAAAGAGGCCTGCGAGCTTGGCAGCGTACTCGGAAGAACCGGGCTTTGTGAAGCACTTACCCCACACATCCCCCTCCTTCTGGACGGCCTAAATCTGCTAATCAAGCTCCTAAGCTTCGGGCGCCCCACCTTCTAAGGATGGTCTAAGACTCTAGGTGCAATGACACGAGTATTCAGTATTTGGTATTGAGGTACGCAAACTCCGGGCATGTAGAGACCAACTTCTCTAGCATCATAAAAGAACCCAGACATTTGAACACAACTTTCACGACCACCTTCAGACCAAATTAAGGTCTGTAGGAAAAGAACTAGCTCAAATTAATTGAAGCTCCATGAGACGAACTACAAAGAAAAACAAACAGAAAAGTATGCATTTTTCAATGCCATGGCCTTCTTTTTGTCATAGGGACATCATATAAATCATATTATAACACATTATACTTGAGAAAATATCGGACTCGAGTTTCCTTTTTTTTCCAAGTAATACCTCCGTTCGCCAAGTTCTTCTCGGTGCATAGTGCACTAGGAAGAACATGGCGCGACGGGGAAACGGAGTCCTAATCCAGCCTGCACCTACCACTGAGCTAGTCAAATTTGCAATGCCCAAAACCTTAGAGATCACAAATTCTACAAGTTGCATTCATTAAACTAATTTAAATACCTTCACCATAAAACAATAGAACCAAAAACAAAATAAATGCAGCTGAATCTGGAACATGAATCCAGTACTAATTTGCAATACAGATCTTAGACCATCGTCGATTCATATTTTAATGCTCTATACAGTTCCAGAGCTGCATTGAGTAACTGCTTCAAGTGATAGGTAAAAAATGCACAAAACAAGTACACACATTAAAATTTCCAACGAGTTCATAACATAGCAAAAACCAAAACCATTTCACTCAATGATACTGGTATTAGGGAAAATTCATTTAACAGTTTAAACTAATAAGAAGTCTACTCTCTTCCAGCAACTACAATTTAAATTCCAAATAACAGTAAGTATGCAGAACTTCTCATTGTGCCCCACTCAGATAGCAACTGCAATCCTTCCAGCAACTTGGTCAAGATCTCTCTGCCCGTTTGAGGTGATTTTCCTCCCACTGCAAAAATAACAGTATTTTTAGAAAGTGTAACTACATTACACAAGCAATGGAAATAAACATTTCATCCAATCGCTGTCATGACAACCATAAACATTACTTGAAAAAAGTTCAACCACACGCAACTGAGGTTTACATGAGAACAAAGCATACATGCAACATAACACTGATAAAGTCTTAGGGAGTCAACCCATTCCACGCAAGTTTCAATATATCATAAATAACTAGATTGAATCTAGCCGCATATACAGTTTTCTTAAACCAAGGACTAAATAATGCTAATTCTTAGTGATAGACAAACAAAATTAGCTACAATAATGTGGAAGTACTGTACTTGCCAAAACATAGTCAAACCATGTTAACTTCTCAAGACATGAATTACAGATGGATGAAAGCCAAAGCAAAGAGTTGGAGCATATCTTTAGTAACTTGCATATAAACCATATTTACTTCTCAGAAAATTGAAATAAAGATGGATGAAAAGCAGAGGAAAGAATTCTAGCACATCTTTTGTTACTGCACAAAATAAGACATTTTTGCAAGCACATTCGCATCCTGCAACAGATTTCTTCCAAGAAAAAGAATCCGTGCTAGCACAGGTCAAAGATGATATCGACTGGAACCCTGACGAGTAGAAAAGGAAACGCATAAGAGAACTCACCCCTTCGAATCAAAGTCAACAATGTTCATGTTCTGCAGTTGCTGAAGGATGTGTCTTGCAACAGAGCCACTGCTCTTGCCGAAATGTCGTGGGCGACTTCCATTCCTCTTGCTCCCTCCATAGATCCTGCGGAACGCACCAACCCCAAGACCACCCCTCAGGTAGATTTTCCTAGCCATGGAAGCTGTGCCCAATAAACTATGTGTTAATAACTTGTGCTTTTCGCGACATACCCTAAGGGACAATACAATAAGCGAAATTGAAGATACAAAGAGAGTCACACACCAGCTCTGATGTAGTACCAGTCAGGGTCATATGGAGCAAGCTCCTTGAAGACACCAGTCTTCACAATGTCAGTCCATTCAGGCAACTCAATCTGACAAAAGGAACCACAAGGGATAAATACTTGTACACCAATGAAATAGACATTGTAGTAGCATGCATCAGTAGCCAATACACAACATAAACATGGAGAAGATAGAAAACACACTAAACATATTATGTCTATGCCAAATGAGATTATTATCCTTTTGTTTACCAACTTCATAGTTGATACAGATAACAGAAACTGTAATGCTTCAGACTATATCAATACACCCTGACACTGGATTACCATAACATACACAAAGAGACATATAACCCACATAAATTTAATGGTCTTTTGATTCCCAACTTGATACAATATACACAATATACAACATATACATTGACTAAGAAGATCAAATTCATCATTAAGCGTCTCATCCTTGAAGCCCTGGGTGTCGAGGAAGCTCTCATTTGGTCTCGAAGGAGAATGTACGATCTGCATTCTGACACTAAAATCATGGTGGATACAATCACATTAAGAAAGTAATCCTTGTGCTTCAAGATTGCAGAATTTTAGCTTCTAGTTCCCCCATTGGTATTTTTCATATGTCCATTGATTCTGTTTTTAAGCATTCTGGTTGTGTTCTTTGGCTTTGATAAGCATAGTCTCTTTGGGCATCTTGGCCCCCAAAACAAAGACCCATATTAGAGTTTCCCTCACTTCAGTAAGCAAAGGAAGGGAAGAAAAGGTCATAAAGTCCAAACACAAGCAAACCTTACATGAACCCAGAATGTGTAGCCAAGTTATACTCATACCAGATACCAAAATGCAAAATCAAAACAGAACATGAATTCAATATGTAGCTGTACACAAACAAACTGGAGAAACCGAAATGTAACAGAAATCAATCGACGGAGAGAACCTCTAAGAAAATTCCTGTAGAAAATAAACTAATCGACCGATATCGAAGGCAGTGAAACTAAATATAATCACTTCATCAAACCAAATTCAACTACGAAGACAATTAACGCCATGGATATACAACCAGCGATCACAAGCACAGCTACAGGAATACAAAAAATTGGGTCCCCAAGTAGATAAAAGTCTACCTTGCCGGAACGCTTGAGATGAGCGGCGTAAGCCTTGACGAAGTCATGAGGTGAGACGTCCTTCACAGTCCTCGCAGCCTCCATTTTCTTCTTCTTCTTCTTCTTCGACTTGTGCTGCAACTTACCCTCCTTGCTGTCTGCGGCGGCAGATCTTCCTGTGAGCTCTAGCGAAAGGGATCGTGAATGTGAGAGTTCACGGTACCATATATCCCAAATGAAGGCTAGGGTGAGGCTGGGTGGGCTAACTAGGGTTAAAACAGCAGTAAGAATATATGGGCCTAAATCTTCATTGCTATCTATTTCATGTGGGGTGTAGCCCATATCTCACAGAGCCCACTGGTTTGTGCGTAATCTATTACTAACTTTTTTCTCTACATGTTTCTGCAGCAAAACTCTATATGATGACTGCTAAAAAAAACTCTATATGATGAATAATTGGTAGTGATATAATTTTTTGTTAATAATAATAATAATAATAATAATAATAATAATAATAATAATAATAATAATAATAATAATAATAATAATAAAGATTGCTGAGTTATCGTGTGGGGTGCCGGCAAAGGTAGCGGAAGCTATGGATTTGCGTGAAGGAATTCGGTTGGCTATGCATCTGGGTCATCGTCTCTTGCTACTAAAGACGGACTCTCAGAATCTTGTTAAGCTATGGCTTGAAAGATGCGCGAGAAGTGGAGAGGAAGGTGAAGATATATCGGACGCTCTAAACATGGTCGATGATTGTATTTGGATGTTGGGTTCAGCAGTCACCTTCGACATCCGGTGGGTTCCTCGAGGAGGAAACAAGTGTGCTCATCTGTTTGCCAGGCGGGGATTAGAGAACCCGTAAGATGAGGAGTGGGTATTCATAGAACCCGATTGGGCAAATGATGTAATTTTGCAAGACCTTTGTGGCCTTAGTGCCTAGTTTATGAAGTTGTTTTCCTAAACAAAATAATAATAAAGAACGGTTAAAAATTCGAGATCATAATCTTTTGTGTTTTTAAAAAAACACAAAACAATTTCTCAAAAAAAAAAATAATCTTTTGTGTTTTTAAAATGTGCATGTATAATTCACATGTTAGTTTTTCATTCAAAATTAAAAATACGAATGTATTTCTTAGTCATGTAACTCATAGTTTTTTACTTTAAAAAAAAATACAGCAGCTAGGGTGGTAATTCACATGTTAGTTTTTCATTCAAAATTAAAAATACGAATGTATTTCTTAGTCATGTAACACATAGTTTTTTACTTTAAAAAAAAACACAGCAGCTAGGGTGGTAGCTCAAGTGGTAGACCTGCATGAGATCCCGGGTGTAATCCCGGTAGACGACAATAAAAATTTTCTCGAAAAAAAAAAACATTTTTTTTTTCTTTTTTGCAAACATGCAACACATAGTTGGTTCGCTATGTTCAAATTTATATCTTTCAATAACTTTTTCATATATTTTAAACCAGATTTGCTGAATTTTAGTCATTAATATTAAGGGTAAAAGACACTGACCACCCCTGGGTTTAGGGAAAAACCCACAGACCACCCCTGGGTTTTGGATAAAGACACTCCGCACCCATTTAACGGAATATTCCGTGGACACTCGGCACCCTTCTGTCATGTTCTGTTAGAAAAGTGGGTGATTGAGGTTTTTCGGACGGTATTACCCCTGTGTATTTTTCTAGACTTTTTTGCTCATGTTTATCATCAAGAACACCATAAACATCAAACCAAGAACATCAAGAACACTAATAATTTCTCAAAAATTCATAATACTCCATTGAACTTTTACATTGTTTGGAACTGAACCTGATAGTGAAAATTCAATAAATCATATTACTAGATTGAACTCCCAAAGCAATAATGAAAGTTTCTTCGTAACAACACATGGTGAAACTGAACCTGATAGTTCCAAAGATCCAAATTTGGTTAATCATGATATCTGAAGTACAATTATCTTGAAAATTCATTACCACTTGATAAAAAAATGAAACCAAATTACAAAAATCAACACAGGAGTGTCAGCCAGTAGAGTAAACTGCACAAACTGAGGAATTGAAATTGAAACAGAGTAAGTAGATGAAACGGAGAGAAATTAGAAGTGAAGGAGGAGGAAGAAGAACCATTCTGCTTCTGGGTGTCCATAGTCTCAGTCTTTTTCGAATTGGGAAATGAATTGAGACGATGGGAGGAGGGGGGTTATGGAGGTGGCCACCAACGCCAGAAGTGAAGGAGGAGGAGGAAGAACCACCACCACCTCAGGCTGAATCTGAAACATCATTACCACCACCATCATCTGCTTCTGGGCTTCCCCGAACCCACACCAACAACCATCACCTCCTCTCACTCTCCCTCTGTTCCCTCTCGGCACCACCAGATCTGAAAATTCTCTCCTTCATCCGTCTCTCCCAGAACCAGATCTGAAAATTCTCTCCTCCCTGATCCATCCGTCGAGGAACGATGACGACGGGATGTGTCGTGCGGCGGTCGATTCCAGTGGCAGTGGCGGTGACGGTTCCTGGGTTTCATCGGCCGAGAGAGAGAGAGCCACTTCGTCGTCCTTCACCAGCAGCGCCCTAACCACCGCCACCAGCAGCACCGCCGGTTTCTTCGTCATCGTCCTCTTCAGATCCGGCGGCTGTGTTTCACTGGGTTAGAAAGCTTCCTCGGAACGCTAGGACAGTTCTCCAACCCAAAGAGGAGATTGAACTGGGAGGGAGGGAGGCGCTGTGTTCTGCTGGTGTTGGAAGAGAGAAAGAGGAGGTAGAGAGAGAAAGGTTAGGGTTACAATGAAGAGAGAAAGGGGTTAGGCTTACATATATATGGGGTAATTTTTTATGATTTTAGGGATATAATGGTCTTTTTAGTCATGCTGTTAGTCCACCGTCTCCCTCCATCCAAAAAAAGGTGCGGAGTGTCTTTATCCAAAACCCAGGGGTGGTCTGTGGGTTTTTCCCTAAACCCAGGGGTGGTCAGTGTCTTTTACCCTAATATTAATGCTTCACAAAATTACTGGTACATAATATCACACTTTATTGACTCATACATCGACAAACTTATATATTTAAAAAAAAAAGTTAAAAAAAATGTTTACTGTGTTCTCTATGTAAGATTAATTTGGATCTTGTACAAGAAATTAAAACATCATTAATAAATTACGATAGCTATAAGACATACTGTTCGATCCAGCCATCTTCATAGTCGTCGATGTAGGGTTTTGATGCAGATTACGGAGCGAAAATACGAAAAAAAAAAATCCTTATCAAATTTCTCCATGAATCGAATGTTAAGCTCTCATAATGTGATAAAGGAAGTAACGTTTATCTTGAAAGTTTGTGTGATCACAACGTAAAATAACGTCCACGTCTCTACCGGTATCCACACCTTAGGATTGCAAACTTTAATCTTCTCTACGGATTGTGCTAGCAGTGTAGAAGAAGGCATCGCCATGAGCTTGATCAAATCAAGCAGATCACGCAAAACGAGGAAGGAGGTCGAGCCTCATTGGTGCCGTCGGGTAGGGGGTATGGTCGAACCTTTCTAGCTCTCTCCTTGCTCTAATTATTTCATCTAATGAAATATTAGGGCTATGACTAGCCTTTTATAGTTAATAGCTCCTTACTAACTACATACTTGCCCCAATATTAATCATTTTCATACACGGATTAGTCCACTTTGCAATTTCATCCAACTAACTTTGCATGTTGTTGGTTTTTATCATTGATCCTTTTATTTGTTAATTAGTCCAACTAATTAACATTCATATCCAGTTTAATCCTTTTGGTGTGTGACCCTGCAGGTTTCTATTGAGTTGGAAGTAACAATTACTAACATTGAGCGGTGTCTAGCAACACATCAATGTCACCCAACTAATACAAATAACCAGTGATCTGACAAATCTATGTGACCAATGTTCCCGTGTTGTGTATATCATTTTGTCTCTATATCCGGATTGGACACGAAACATATATGTCACACTCGTATATCCAATCTATAGTTTTTGGATCCTGGAATAGACTTATCTGAACAGATAACAACTACACCACATATTGATTTATCTGAGTCTGGCCAGCATTCCACAAGCACTACCCCTCGAGTGGCTACGGATATAAGCTCCCATTAGAGGGACAAATCCTCTCTTCATCACCATCATCTCTCAGCTTGCTTCATATCATGTTCGATTGCCGTATTTATAGTTACCCAGTTACGGTGTGACGTTTGACGAAATCAAAACATGATAATTCACCTAGAGTATCAGTGACTTCAAGCCTAAGGACTACAACACCATTGTCACTACGAGAAGATTTTGTGACATTCACATAATTTCTATGTAGCATTCTCGTGGTGGGTCAATCCAGTATGTCATTACTCCGGATGCATACCCATGTGTTAGAATTGATATCTCCACATCAATCTACCGACATACTAGTCTATAGTGACTGTCCTATTAATCAATATACTTGACTAGGGATATTTAAGATAAATAACAATTGTAATCTAAGGAATTCATTATATTAAATATCTCCATAAATAATAAAAATGAATATTCTAGCCAAAAACAATGTTCGTACTAAAATAAATTGCCTCTAGGACATCAAAACCAACAGTCTCTCACATGCAATAGAGCCAATCTGGTGCATCTCGTATGCCTATAGATCTAGTGTGGCCCTCATGCTTTCGTTGAACAATGGGCGTAGCAAGTGGATCTGAAAGATTATCATCCGTTGATATCTTGCATATCTTCACATCCCCTCAATCGATGATCTCTCGAATATGTTGGAATCTCCTGAGTATGTGTTTGGATTTATGGTGTGACCGGGGTTCCTTGGCTTGTGCGATCAGCCCAGTGTTGTCACGGTACTATGAAATGGGATCCACTATGCTAGGGAAACCTAGTTCAGTGATGAACTTCTTAATCCAAACAGCTTTTGAAGGGGTGTACAGTAGGTAGAAATGCAGGATCAATACTCTAGAAGGGGGGGGGGTGAATAGAGTATGCAGACTTTTGCAAAACTTTGCAAGAGTAGTGGTTTCAAAAGATTTGTAAAGAGATTCAAGGCCTTGAAACTCAATAAAACAGTAAGAGTGAATAGAAAAATAAGTCTATTTCAAGGCCTTGAAATGAGTTTCAGACCCTTGAAATGAAACTGTATGAATGCTGCAAAAGTTCTGAGTTTGTAACAGAAATGTAAATGCAAGAGACACAAGATATATAGAGTTCAGTCCACTTGGACCTACACAAGATATATAGAGTTCAGTCCACTT
Organism: Linanthus parryae; assembly: GCA_023055425.1. NCBI lineage: Eukaryota > Viridiplantae > Streptophyta > Magnoliopsida > Ericales > Polemoniaceae > Linanthus > Linanthus parryae. The sequence goes on from JALGPY010000015.1 coordinate 5,107,560, forward strand.
GGATCTACGTCTCTACCTCAGGGATCTTCTCCCTGCAGGATTCTCAACTGAAATCTTATTAATCAACAGCTAAGCCCTAGATCTCAAGCACAGAGAGATACCTTACTCTGTTACAACTTGTGGTTCTCACTAACCTATCTAGTACATGCTCTAACTATCTGATTAACTAAGAATTCTCTATCTTTCACTTTGAACAATCCTTGAGAATAAGAACTAGAAGTATTATCAAAATGATATACAAATGAAGTTCAGAAGAGAAGAACACTAGAATTGAATCTGCAGTGAGTATGAGGTGTTCTTCGGAAAATTAGATTGAGAATTTGATTTGCTTCTTTGTTGCTTGGCAATCCGTGAATGTGTTTGAGAGTCTCTAGTTTTTTGCCTGTTGAGTTATGTATCAAATGCTGCAAACTGATCTACTTATATACAGCTCATTTGATCTTTAAATCTTCAAGATTTTCAGCAACAAACTTTCCTATTTTGTAGGCAACAACTTTGACTTCTTTAACAGTCTTCTCCAACGGATAGTTGCTCAGTATCTTCAGGTATACTGATATGATCTTGTCCATAAACATGTTGAGAAGCTGTTAGAATCATTAGATTCATTGCAAAAGCAAATCAACCCAGAAATTCCTTCCCTGAAAAACTCAAGTTAGGAAATAAATCCTGCAGAATAGGAAATAAACTTTCCCTACAAAACTGAGTCAAAACAGATGGATTAGATGATGTTAAACATATCAAAATAGTTTGTATTTCATCATCAAGTAATAATAGATTAAGCACAGGGGTTTAGGAATTCAAACAAAACATAAACTCCCCCTAAGTTCATGCTTATAAGTCTCAGTCAGTTTCAAGGCTTTGAAAGCTGTTTCAAGGCCTTGAAATAGACTAGCTATTTCAAGTCTTTGAAACATTTAAACAACTTTGAACTTACAATCTCCCCCTTGATGAAAGACAAAACCAAGGTCTTCCAATCTATTTGATATTGTACTTATGCAACAAATAATCATTAGCACATAACATAAATAATCATATAAAATCAACACATAATGTCCAAAAGATCCAACTTATTAAACTGAAAAAGCAGCAAATTGTGCATATAACCCTAACTGAACAAAACCAGGTCATCTAATCAAAGTAAAACAACCTAAATTTTCTCCCCCTTTTTGACTTTCATCAAAAAAGAATGAGAATATGTTGGATCAGTGTTTGGAAAATCAGGAAATAAAAGTTTTGAAAGTTAAGAATTTCAAGGCTTTGAAAGAGTTCAAGGCCTTGAAAAAGAAAAAAGAAAGAGTAGGCAAGAATTAAGGGGTAGGGTCTTCATCTCCTTGCTTCTCTGCATCCTCTTCCTGAATTTCTTCCTCATCATCATTTTCTTCTTCTTGTTGATCCACATCATCACCTTTTTTACCTTCTCCCTCAAACAAATCAGCAGCAATCACAATCTCTGGTACAATAGACTTATTAGGTTTCTTCTTCTTGAGATCTATGAGCAGTGCACCTGAGTCTAGACTGTCTTCCTCTTGATCTTCATCTACTCGTTCAACCTCCGCCTGTTTGCCTTTTCTTTTGTCCTGATCAGTCTTATCTGGAGTTGAATGCTCAGTGGATGGATCCTTTGCTGATTCAGCATTTTTGGTCCTCTTCTCAGCTTGAGACACTTCCTCAGCTACATCAAACAATGGCATGCTCCTGAACATGTTTTCAACCATGTATTTCACTTTTATGAGACCAGTGTCAAACCCATGGCGATTCTCCTTTACCTCATCAATATCCATATGAAGTTCTTTTACAACAATTTGAGGGTCAAGGGGTTGTCTTGGGACTGAGAGGTTTGGATGGAAGTGGGAGTTAAGGATCTGGGTTTGAGAAACTTCTTGGAACCCAAATCTTCCTCTGTTAACTCTGAGTAGAGCTTCCAAACTTTAGAACTTGTTTTCACCACACCAATATTCTCAAAAGCCTTCTCATTGAGCATACCAAAACCAGTATTCACTGCTTCTTCACTAATAGTTGGAATTTCGAAGTGTTGGAAGAACAAGGTGAGCAGATTGGCAAATGGCAAAGGGTGTTTTCTCTGGTTGGTTTGGCTATAAAGCATGTGTTCCATCATCATCTTTGGGAAGATCAATCTCATACCCATGCATAACCAAGTATATGTAGTACAACACCCTGTCAATTACCAGTTCCTTTGAGTGTTCCCTAGGTACCACACATATCATAAAAATGGTAAACAAAACTTTGCCTTCAACAGTTAGCACAGAGTGTGTTAACTGATTAGATGAGGTAGGGGTATTTGGTAGAAAGAACTCTTCCTTTGATAACTTCAGGGCTTTACTCTTAGGAGGGTAGTTACCGGTGTCATATCTCTTAGGACAACCTAGAACACTTGCAAACTCAGCATGATCTAGTTCCATGTCAATACTAGCAACCTTAGTCTGAATCACCAGACTTGCAGAATTATTGACTTGTTTCATGTTTAGGTAAAAGAATCTGGTAAGTCTAGGGTAAGCTATCTCTGGAGGATTTAGAATAAATCAGAGAGAACTTTTCTTCAACATTTTGATGCATTCCAGATTCATACCATGTAACATAGGCATACTAATCATACTACAGAAACCAACTGGTCTAGAAGCAAATCCATCAAGCCACTGACCTCTATCAACATTTGTAATAAACCATGTACTATGAGGAGCTGATTTCTTACCAGTGGATTTCTTCTTTTCTGAATAGATCTGCAGTGCCTTTTCTATGTTCTCATCTGCTTCATCTTCTAGTTCATCATCTGTAACCTTTTCCTTTCTTTTTCCCTTGTCTGCTTTGTCAGCCTTCTTCTTTGACTTGTTTGGGCTACCAATCTGAATACCCTTCTGTTTCTCTGGTGCAATATCTACTGCCTTCTTCTTCTTCTTTCTTGACACTGGGGTTTCATCTTTCTTGGCCTTCTTCTTGGGAGTAGGAGGGGATATATCCAAGAAATTGACAACACCCTGATGTACTCTTTCTGTCAACTTTGTATCCTGCAAAATCAACATCTGAATAGCCACACAAAGAGAAGTTAGAATGCTTAGGATACCAAAGCCCCAAGTCTTTGGTACATGTGAGATATCTAAAAATTCTTTTAACTGCAGTCGAGTGTGATTCTTTAGGATCATCTTGAAATCTAGCACCCATGCACACACTGAACATGATATCTGATCTACTAGTTGTGAGATAGAGTAATGATCCAATCATACCTCTATACTTTTTCACACTCACACTCTTACCCGATTCATCCTTGTCTAAAGACAGTGTAGATCTCATGGGAGTCTTAATCTCTTTGGATTGAGACATATTATACTTGCTTAGCAAGTCCTTTGTGTACTTGCTTTGATGTAGGAAAATTCCCTTCTTCATTTGATGAATTTTAATTCCAAGGAAGAAGTTTAATTCTCCCATCAAGCTCATTTCAAATTCCCTGCTCATAAGACTTGGATACCTTGCACATAAGACCATTATTAGCTCCAAACAGATATCATCAACATAAATTTGAACTACAAGCATATCTTTCTCATGAGTCTTTATGAAAAGGGTCTTGTCTACCAATCCTTTTTTGAAATCATTTTCAAGCAGAAACTTTGACAATCATTCATACCAAGCTCTTGGAGCTTGTTTTAAACCATAAAGAGCTTTGTCAAGTTTGTAAAAATGATCTGGAAACTTGTCATTTTCAAAACCTGGAGGTTGAGCAACATAAACTTCTTCTTGCAGATAACCATTTAGAAAAGCACACTTCACAGCCATTTGAAATAGTTTCATGTTGCCAGGAGCAAAAGTTTCATCATAGTCAATACCTTCTTCTTGTTCCTTTCAAACTCATTGAGTTCAGTCCACTTGGACATACGTCTCTACCTCAGGGATCTTCTCCCTGCAGGATTTTCAACTCAATTTTTATTAATCAACAGCTAAGCCCTAAATCTCAAGCACAGAGAGATACCTTGCTCTGTTACAGCTTGTGGTTCTCACTAACCTATCTATTGCCTGCTCTAGCTATCTAATTAACTAATAATTTTCTATTTTTAACTTTGAACAAGTCCCTAGTCAATCTTTAGCAGATTACAAGGGAGGGACATCGTTTCTAATGAGTAGTATGTCATCCACATACAAGACCATAAATACTACAGAGCTCCCACTAGACTTCTTGTAGACACAAGGTTCATCTTCATTTTTTATAAAGCCACACTCTTTGACTGCATCATCGAAACGTAGATTCCAACTCCTAGAATCTTGCTTCAACCCATAAATGGACTGCTACAACTTACACACTTTATTGGCATGCTCTGGATCATCAAAACCCTCTGGCTGTCTCATAAACACATCCTCAAGGAGGTTTCCGTACAGAAACGTTGTCTTCACATCCATCTGTCAAATCTCATAGTCGTGATAAGCTTCAATAGCAAGCAAGATGCGAATGGATTTGGTCATCGCAACTGAGGAAAAGGTTTCATCGTAGTCAATACCATGAATCTCCTTTTGTCACCAATCGACCCTTATAGGCAATCACATTGCCATCCATGTTGGTTTTCTTCTTGAAACCCCACTTGCACCTATGGGCCAAGCCCCATCAGGTGGTTCCACTAAAGTCCACCACTAAAGTCCATATTTTATTGGTATACATGGAATCCATTTCGAATCTCATGACCTCAATCCATTTCTGAGAGTATGGCCCCTTTATGGCCTCTCCATAGGTTGCAGGTTCATCATCATCCATGAGCAATACGTCACCGGGCTCAGTCACGAGAAGTTCGTACCTCTCTAGCCCCTGACATATCCTACCTGACCTACGAAGCTCTTTTGTTACTTGAGTAGCTTGCTCCACAACATCTTATGGTTACTGCTCATGTTCCATTGTAGGATCAGTGCTTTGTGGTTCCTGAACTTTTTTAATTTCTACAGTCCTCCCACTGGCTTCTTTGGAGACAAACTCGCTTTCTATAAACGCACCGTTTTGAACAAAAAACACTTTGTTCTCGGTTGGATTGTAGAAATAATATCCTTTCGTTTCCTCAGGATATCCCACAAACTCACACTTATCCGACTTGGGTCTGAGTTTAGCTAACTATAAAGGCTTTACATAAACGTCGCAACCCCAAATCCTTATAAAACGACACTATGGGACGCCTCCCGATATGTAGCTCATATGGTGTCTTCATGACTGATTTGGATGGAACACGGTTACGGGTAAAAGCTGCAGTTAATAAAGCATGGCCCCAAAATGAAATTGGAAGATCAGACTGACTCGTCATAGATCGAACCATGTCCAACAGTGTTTGATTCTTCCTCTCAGACACACCATTCCATTACGGTTTTCCAGGTGGAGTGAGTTGGGACAAGATCTCACACTATCTAAGATAGTCGTCAAACTCTTGTCTTAAGTATTCTCCTCCATGATCTGATCGTAGAGTCTTAATACTCTTTCCAAGTTGCTTCTCTACTTCATTCTTGAATTCTTTGAACTTTTAAAAGGATTGGGATTTGTTCTTCATAAGATACACAAATCCATATCCACCGAAGCCATCAGTAAATGTAAATATATCCACCCCTGGCAAGCGTGGCAAATGGTCCACACACATTAGTATGTATGAGTGCCAATAGCTCACTAGTCCTCTCACATTTTTCTTGAAAGGGGACTTAGTCATTTTTCTCAATAAACAAGCTTCACATGTCTCATATGATTCAAAATCAAATGAGTATAGAAATCCATCCTTATGGTGCATAGAAATGTGTTTCTCGTTTATATGGCCTAATGCCATAAGTATGTGGGATTCAAATCGTTAGATTTAATCCTATTAGTATTTATGTTATATATGGAATTATCTAGATCGAGGAAATTAATCCATTAGATAAAAAAGCATTAAAATAATGCATACTATCAAAATAAACGGAGCAACACTTGATCTTTATAATGACAGAAAAACCTTTCTTGTCCAAACAAGAAATTTCGACAATGTTCCTACTCATAGCAGGGACATAACGTGTCAAATTCATGGATAGTTCCAGAATGTAGAGATGCATGATAAGTCCCTACAGCTAATTTAGCAACTTTTGCTTCTTTGCACCACGTGTAGGTGTATCTCTCCCTTATCTAATGGTCTGCATCTCTTGAGATCCTGCAAATTTCTGTAAATGTGAGATACATATAGTATCTAATAACCATGATGATGAGATAGACTCATTGACTTCTATAACAAAGATACCTGAAGTGGAATTCATAATTCCCTTATTTTTTCCTTTAAGTACTTTGAGCAGTTCCTCTTCCACTTTACCACATTTGGGCTTTAAGGCAACTTCCTTTGCTTTAGCAACAATCTTTCTTACACCCTTGGGGTTCCGGAAAAACCATTTGCCTCTTCTCCTTTTAACCATCAATATGGTTTTGCCCTTTCCCCTATCAGTTCTTTGTTCAGCGGTTCTCAACTATATTGAGTAAATTGCTTTTGAACAAAGCTATTGGAACTTCAAACCCTTTTCATGTCTAGGCCGCTCTTGAAAGAGCTTCTTTTGTATAATCATATCATACGCCTCCAAGTTTTCATCTTGCTTCCAAATCTCAGAGTTCATGGCAGCTAACATGAGGCAAGTCACATCCAAATAATATATTTTGGTGTTCCTCTCTTGGGTTTTAGTGGCATTGACAGCTGGTGGAAAGAAACTTTTTGCTCTATTATATACAGATTTTCTAGCTTGAGAACAATTCTCAAGTTTCTGTACCAGTCTAGGATGTTCATTCCAGAGTATTTATCCTTCTCAAGGACCAAACGCAATTGTCGATGTTGTCGATTGTTTTCCATTGGAATTTTACAACTAATGAGAAATATGCAATTTAGTATTTTGAACAATTGATTATACTTAATAATGGCTAGATTATTAAATATAGCTCCTAGTATTTTTCTCGGATTAATAGCCCTCACAATTAATGAAAAAAATATCATATATTTTCTTGTGGGCCAAGATCCACATTTCACCACCTCTTGTGCTTGCTTTGGCAAGTCACCCAAAAGTTAGTTATTTAGGTAGGAATACCTTCCAATAGCATCCTATGCACCTCTTGGTTCAATTGGGCAAATAAGTATTTAGTCTTTACCTATCTCATAGATAATTCCAATTTCCTTACCTCTAGGCTTTCAATCCTATTGAAGTAGCTTAGTTACGTTTAACCTCTTACTTCAACAATCGCACATTAATAGCTTGTGCCGTCACGTCAGATCATGATGAATCGAGTTGCCTTACTTTGACAAGGTCGGACTCAATACATCTTGATCATGACGAGTGTTGAGCAAGAGAAGGCAAAAAACGCAATATTATCGTTTGAGAGTTTTTCTTGTCAATTTTATTTGTTGATCATATCGACTGATCTACTTATTTGGATTGGGCAATCCCAAATAAAAGTTCCAACTGTTTAATTAATATCTTGTTACGTTTTGCATGCATCAACCATACATCAAAATAAAATAAGGCAATAAATAATAATTGAAACATGATATGGATGTGGCCCCTAAAGATATTCCAAATCCAATGAGAATATATATAAGCCCTAAAGCAGAAAGCTCATCTCCACGTGCCTCCGTCTTTAGTCCATACGTCCTAGCTTGTTGGTCTTCATTGTCTTGTGGTTTCTTTAGTCTTTTATCTTATTCTCCATGCCTTGACTATATTCTATCTATCTAATTCTAGTTAGTCTATAAACTATATAGAGTAAACTCACAGGCAAGGGAGAAGACGACACGCAGGCCGTAAGATTAATTGCATTAATTACATCTAAACAAAAAAAGACCACATAAAATAAACAATCATACAATCTAAGGCCACATCTAACCACCATGCGACAAAACACATAAAAACAGTTAAAAACCAATTTTATCGCCCTGAGTCAATTTTAGTTAAAATTGGGACAGTAGGGTCAAAACGATCGCGCCAATCTTACTGGCTGAACCGAACTCACCTGCCGGACCGGCCCAACCCGGTCAGACCAGCCTACCCGGTCGAACCGGTCAGCTAGCCAAACTGGTCTGGCCGGTCAACTCGAGTCCGCGCACCAAGGAGGGGACGGGCTACTATGGCCGAACCTCATAGGGGGTTAAAATCATTTTTTTTTACCCCCTTCCTTGTGAGAAGATCCCCAATTGTGGGACAAAACACATTTTTCTTCCTCAATTAAGCCATAACCCTGGTTAAATGTCTCCAATCAATTCATACATCATAAGTATACAAAATTGACTAAATTTCACATCATATGTAAAAATAACTTATTTCTTATGGAATCATATTCAAATTGTATCATTAAACAAATATCTTTTTTACACAAAAATTAACAGTACAGTGTAAACTTATAATGGAGGTAAACACATAAATCACATTGTGTGCTGTGACCTATGGCTCTGATACGCAACGGAAATACAAAATTTCCAGATCAAAGCTGTAAGATCCCGTGTTTCTTAAATATTTAAATACATATTTATTATGTAATTCGACTAATGAGCTATATATTTAAATGTCATTTTGCTAAAGAGATTCATTATTTAGTGTGCATATAAGAAGGTTCCCACTGTTTTCTTTGGAGTGCCATATGGGTTCATCTTGTGTAATATTTATGTGGCAAGAGTATGAGATTATTTTACAATTTTTGTGGTAAATTTTAGTTACCTAGCAAGTGACTAAATTAAATCAGAGACAATCATGTGTACAATTTTATGTCAACATGAATTGTATGCGTGCATGCATGAATATATTATGTGTACATTTTAGTCTGAGCCAGTTAATATTTTTGGTATTAATGTAAATATGTTCACTTTGTATGTTGTTATGATATTAGTAGTTCCATATTTATCATTTTGTCTATGTGTCAACCTAATAAGAGAAGAAAGAATGTGTGGACCAAGACATTAACAGCAAGCAAAATTGTTGCTTAGTCACTTCGTAACCAATGAGAGAGAATATTGGTGATAAGGATGGCCTATCTTTAAGAGGAGAAATAGCATGATTTTGTGGGAGGAACTGTCAAATTTACTTGCTTCCTCAGACAATATACAGAGAGTTCATGGTTTCGTTTCATACTCCAGTATCCTAGTAAGAAAATTGTGAGAAGAAAAACATAGAGCAGTGAGTTTCACGATGGTGAAAAATATTTTGGAGAAGCTATGGTTTTCAATTACACGAGATTTTGACCTGTCTAAGTTGAATTGAGGTAGGGGAAATCTAACTTCTAAATTTCTACAGTTACAGTCTATACCTGTTTATACTGCTGGTGTGAATTTTACAGCTTTTAAGCTATTTGTTGACTGTCTGGTGATTAATAAATCACGATATTTGTGTTTTGGTGCTGCATGCTGATGTGTAATAATTGGCCATTGTGTTAAGTAGATTTTAGATTTCTACGCCAGTGGTTACGTGGTACCTGCTGGGCTGTTTTGGCTCACCCATCTGTTTTACAGGTTGAGCCGGAGCGCGACTGAATCGCGGAGTAATTGCTAAAAAGTGAAAAGTTTAGCTAAAATAGATGTGTTTAGCTGTTTTTAGCGATTTGTTGTAAATATTTATTTTGGGCCAAATATTTATAAAATTGTCATTTTTGACGAGCTGGTGTAACTTTTTAGTAAATTTCGGTCACGTACCAGTTTATCAGAAATTTGACTAAAAATGTTGTCTGGTGGGCTGTGTGTCCTAGTGGTTGAGATTTGGACATCTGAAAGTGTCAGACGGGCTGACCGTAAACAGTGATTTTTATCATAAAATCGATAATTTATTATTAAAAGTGTGACGGGTCGTCACAGTGGTATCAGAGCCGAGCCCAACCGGAAGTACGGATAGTGTATCTGAGACTAGACGGGTGTTTTAGTGGGTGTAGGTAGACGGGTGTTGTACGAGTGGTACAACGGTACATACTTGTGAGCCTCCACAATTTTGAGTAACCGCACTGTCGATTTTAGGGTACACTGTCTAGTACTGCTTGGGTGGCAGAGGTGATGTGTCGTGTTTATATGTGATATTTTTTAAATAAAAGTTGGCTACTAGTTTAATCAAATTTCGGAATAAAATTCTTTTTAAATGAGGTCAATTGTGATACCTTGTATTTAAAAGAATGTTGTTGTATATATAGTTCGAAAGAGAAACAATTTAACTGATTATTTGAATTTTCTAACAGAGGATCTGAGACTTCGTGCTATGCTGTTATATGTGAAAAGGTTGCATCACTCGAATTCCTAGTAATTGTTCTATGTTCATTTGTGTACATGATTTGTATTAGTTGCAATTAATGTATGTGGCTTCTTGTGTAAAAACAGAAAACGCTTTTGGCTTATTTCAAATTTATCTAAAACAAATATCATTCGTATCTCTTATAAAATTTAAAGTAAGGCCCAGCTTGAATGTTTTGATTTATGATTAGTCATGTGGGATGCTAGTCTATATACTTAGCCATAGTCCACATATACAATTGGTTGTTTAATGTCATTTTGCCTTTATTAATGGTTTTGGCATGTTTGTATAGAATTCTACTTAAGTAGAAAAGAAAGGAAATAGAAGGCCTTAGGGAGCTCTCTGCCATGACGTAATTGTAGAAGATTGAACTTTTGTTTGTTTGTTTGTGACCCATGGGTAACACAGAGTCTAGTGACGTAGCAAGGGAGAAAATGAGGAAGAGTTGGGTTAGTAATTTTTTGTTTACAAGCAGTTGGCAGAGAGTTGCTTAGGTGTTTTTTTCCCTGATTCATACGTAGCATTTAGATGGATTGGAGATCAAGTAAGGGCTATTTGGCATTGTGTTGTCTAAATCCTATCAGGTAAAACAATTTAATTTTCAAGTCTAGTGCGACTACAATGTATATGTGACTACACATTATATTATTTCCTTTTTTGGCCTATTTTGTGATTGTTAGGTAAAAAAAATACCATGCCGTTGGTGCGGTTTGTGTTGTATTATTGCGTACAGAGCCATTATAGTGTAATCAAACTTTTTAATGTGGATCCTCATTAAGCGACGAGTGTTTCCGCTTAAGTGAGGTGGTTGTGGATTCTCATTAAGCGACGTGTGTTTCCGCTTAAATGAGGTGGTTGTGGATCACATTTAAGCGACGAGTGTTTCCGCTTAAGTGAGGTGGTAGATAAGCGTGTCACATTATTTGATTCAATATTAAGAAATTTGTGCTTTTGCTTTGATAGAGTTTACCAAACTCTACGTTTATTGATGAAAACAAATTGTTAGCCAGAAACTGTTGTTCTTCTAGCTATTTTTCAGTGAATTATTGAAATTCACAGTTTTGATGAGATATTTATACACTTGTATTGAAATTAGTCACGTACCAATCTTTCAAAGATCATATAAAAATGTAGATTCAGCGTTTTGTTCGTCCTGCTGGTGAACAATTGTCATGTGGACCCTATTTATTTGATATTATGTACCACAAGTAGAAGATCGTTTTCATTTGAGCTTATCATGTGGATTAAGCCGGTAGTCATGGTAAAAAGAGATTTCCATACCCGTCTGAGTTTATTATGGACGAACATCCTCAACAATAGTATAGAAATACAAAATTGTAGGTTTTCCTTCCATGTCTTCTCATTAAGATTTTATGAACTGTGAATCGTTGTAGGTGTTCTTGATGACACTTGTACATGTTTTACAATACTTCAGTGATGATGTCTAGTGCAATTTTTGAGATATTAACTCGGTTCTCTGGAGTTTGATTCTGAAGGAAAAAGATCCCTGATAAGTTGTTGATCATGTGACAATAAAAATATTGTCTCTTTACGTAGTAGTTGGTTGATGTTTTGGGTGAAATAATTATTTAAGAAAGTCAAAAGTTAGCTTTTCCTATGTGAAAAATAAATTTCGGGACGAAATTTTTATAAGTGTGATAGATTGTAAGATCCCGTGTTTCTTAAATATTTAAATACATATTTATTATGTAATTCGACTAATGAGCTGTATATTTAAATGTCATTTTTCTAAAGAGATTCATTATTTAGTGTGCATATAAGAAGGTTCCCACTGTTTTCTTTGGAGTGCCCTATGGGTTTTCATCTTGTGTAATATTTATGTGGAAAGATTATGAGATTATTCTACAATTTTTGTGGTAAATTTTAGTTGCCTAGAAAGTGACTTAATAAGATCAGAGACAATCATGTGTACATTTTTATGTCAACATGAATTGTATGCGTGCATGCATGAATATATTATGTGTACATTTTAGTCTGAGCCAGTTAATATTTTTGGTATTAATGTAAATATGTTCACTTTGTATGTTGTTATGATATTAGTAGTTCTATATTTATCATTTTGTCTATGTGTCAACCTAATAAGAGAAGAAAGAATGTGTGGACCAAGACATTAACAGCAAGCAAAATTGTTGCTTAGTCACTCGTAACCAATGAGAGAGAATATTGGTGATAAGGATGGCCTATCTTTAAGAGGAGAAATAGCATGATTTTGTGGGAGGAACTGTCAAATTTACTTGCTTCCTCAGACAATATACAAAGAGTTCATGGTTTCGTTTCATACTCCAGTATCCTAGTAAGAAAATTGTGAGAAGAAAAACATAGAGCAGTGAGTTTCACGATGGTGAAAAAATATTTTGGAGAAGCTATGGTTTTCAACCACACGAGATTTTGACCTGTCTAAGTTGAATAGAGGTAGGGGAAATCTAACTTCTAAATTTCTACAGTTACAGTCTATACCTGTTTATACTGCTGGTGTGAATTTTACAGCTTTTAAGCTATTTGTTGACTGTCTGGTGATTAATAAATCACGATGTCTGTGTATTTGGTGCTGCATGCTGATGTGTAATAATTGGTTGTTGTGTTAAGTAGATTTTAGATTTCTACGCCAGTGGTTAGGCGGTACCTGTTGGGCTGTTTTGGCTCACCCCTCTGTTTTACAGGTTGAGCCGGAGCGCGACTGAATCGCGGAGTAATTGCTAAAAAGTGAAAAGTTTAGCTAAAATAGATGTGTTTAGCTGTTTTTAGCGATTTGTTGTAAATATTTATTTTGGGCCAAATATTTATAAAATTGTCATTTTTGACGAGCTGATGTAACTTTTTAGTAAATTTCGGTCACGTACCAGTTTATCAGAAATTTGACTAAAAATGTTGTCTGGTGGGCTGTGTGTCCTGGTGGTTGAGATTTGGACGTCTGAAAGTGTCAGACGGGTTGACTGTAAACAGTGATTTTTATCGTAAAATGGATAATTTATTATTAAAAGTGTGACGGGTCGTCACAGTGGTATCAGAGCCGAGCCCAACCGGAAGTACGGATAGTGTATCTGAGACTAGACGGGTGTTTTGGTGGGTGTAGGTAGACGGGTGTTGTACGAGTGGTACAACGGTACATACTTGTGAGCCACCACAATTTTGAGTAACCGCACTGTCGATTTTAGGGTACACTGTCTAGTACTGCTTGGGTGGCAGAGGTGATGTGTCGTGTTTATATGTGATATTTTTTAAATAAAAGTTGGCTACTAGTTTAATCAAATTTCGGAACAAAATTATTTTTAAATGAGGTCAATTGTGATACCTTTTATTTAAAAGAATGTTGTTGTATATATAGTTCGAAAGAGAAACAATTTAACTGATTATTTGAAATTTTCTAACAGAGGATCTGAGACTTCGTGCTATGCTGTTAAATGTGAAAAGGTTGCATCACTCGAATTCCTAGTAATTGTTCTATGTTCATTTGTGTACATGATTTGTATTAGTTGCAATTAATGTATGTGGCTTCTTGTGTAAAAACAGAAAACGCTTTTGGCTTATTTCAAATTTATCTAAAACAAATATCATTCGTATCTCTTATAAAATTTAAAGTAAGGCCCAGCTTGAATGTTTTGATTTATGATTAGTCATGTGGGGTGCTAGTCTATATACTTAGCCATTGTCCACATATACAGTTGGTTGTTTAATGTCATTTTCTTGTAAGTTTGTGTGATCACAACGTAGAATATAGCCCACGTCTCTACCGGTATCCACACCTTAGGATTTCAAAATGGAATCTTCTATACGGATTGTGCTAGCAGTGTAGATGAAGGAATCGCTAGCAGCTTGATCAAATCAAGCAGATCACGCAAAACGAGGAAGGAGGCCGAGCTTCACTGGTGCCGACGGGTGGGGGTATGGCTGAACCTCTCTAGCTCTCTCCTTGCTCTAATTGTTTCATGTAATAAATTGTTAGGGCTAAGACTAGCCTTTTATTGTTAATATTTCCTTATTAACTACAAACTTGCTCCAGTACTAATCATGTCCATACACGGATTAGTCCAATTTGCAATTTAGATCAACTAACTTTGCATGTTGTTGCGTTTTGACCCTTTATCATTTTAATAGTTAATTAGTCCAACTAAATAACATCTATATCCAGTTTAGCCCTTTCGGTGTGGGACCTACAGGTTTCTATTGAGTTGGCAATGTTACCATGTTGTGTATATCCATTTGTCTCTATATCCGGACTGGACACGAGACATATATGTTATACTCGTATATTCAATCCATAGTTTCTCGATCCTAGGAATATACTTATCTGAACAGATAACAACAATATGACATATTGATTTATCTGAGTCTGGCTGGACATTCTATAAGTACTACCCCTCGAGTGGCCGCGCATACATACTCCCATTATGTGGGTGGGACAAATCATTTCTAAATCACTACTATCTCTCAGATTTCTTCATATCATGTCCAATTGTCGCCTTTATAGTTACCCAGTTACGGTGTAACGTTTAACGAGGTCAAAATATGATAATTCACAACTAGATTATCTAGCGACTTCGAATCTAAGGAATACAATACCGTTGTCACTACGAGAAGCACTTGTGACATTCGCATAGTTCATATGTAGCCTTCTCGTAGTGGGTCAATCCATTATGTCATTAAACCTAATGCATACCCATGTATTAGACTTGATATCTCCATATCAATCTACCCACATACTAGTGTATAGTGACCGCCCTATTAATCAATATACTTGACTAGGGATATTTAAGATAAACATGAATTGTAATCGAAGGACTTCATTATATTAGATATCTCCATAAATAATAAAAATGAATATTCTATCCAAAAACAATGTTCATACTAAAATAAAATTGCCTCTAGGGCTTCAACACCAACAGTCGAATCTCCACGAACTTGGAAGAGCTAGAGCGTCGGATCTTCCCCTCATACTACCACTCCTGTTATTTTTATGATAGGGTCAACATTCCCCCAGTTGTTCTTATTTGTAAGAGCCTGCTAGGGTTCTTGGGAGCGGAAAGTGACCGGGCCTAATAATCATAAACGTTCATTGGGCCCTCCTATCAAGGAACTCAATCATCCACCAGTCTACATTTCCTATACCACTCTAAATAACAACACTAAGATGTACCATGGCCCAAACACCAGATCACAAGCGTATTGGGCTTGTACCGGTGAATTACTGGAACCACTGAAATACAATTAGTGGCGGCTCAAACAATTAATTAAAAACAATTTTCTTACATTCTCCCACTTGGGCAACAATATTTGTGGATTTGAAAAAACATTTGTTTTTATAAAACGACTCTCGGTTTGATCAACTGAGTGGCCATGAACTTGATTCAAGCAAACTTCATCATAGACCCCAAAGCGTGGTAAAGTGCAGTATAGAATATATGCACACGTGATCCGATAATATACCATGCAAATTTAACATCAAAATCCACATGACCACTAAAGATCACTTACAGGCTTATCTCACATTACACTTCCAAGAGGAAGCTTTCACGTCTCTAAACTGAGATATCATGCTTCTTTACTAAATCACTCATCTTATACCAAGACACTGGTTATCAAGGATCCACAAATACCTCAAAACTGAAGCATCGTTTACGTCTCAAGACAGCTTAACCTGCATAAGCTAAATGAAAAAGAGTGCAACTTACAATAATGGTATAAAATTCACATTAGGCAAGTCAAAATGGGAATAAATTGATAAAGTCATCAATCAATATCATCACATAGTCCGTACTAGAGAATTACATAAATTCCCACTTACCAAACACATCGAAAGAATCACTATGCTCATACACTCAACATGTTTAGCGAACTCTACAAGCCTCAACCCTTTTATAAGTGGATCAGCTAACATGTCTGAGGTACCAATGTGCTCATAGAATACATAATCATTTTCAACCCATTCTCTAACCTTGAAATACTTTATGTCTATAAACCAATTCGATCCAAATTTTTGGTATTCTTAGAGAAGAACACTGCAGCCATATTATCACAATACATCTTCATAGGCTTAGAGATGGAGTTGAAAATATTTAACCCTGTGATGAAATTCATTAGCCATATAGCCTATGCCCCACCATCAAACATGCCAAATTCTCCCTCCATAGCGGAAGATGCTATAAGAG
Source organism: Linanthus parryae (assembly GCA_023055425.1). Taxonomy (NCBI): domain Eukaryota; kingdom Viridiplantae; phylum Streptophyta; class Magnoliopsida; order Ericales; family Polemoniaceae; genus Linanthus; species Linanthus parryae. The sequence goes on from JALGPY010000015.1 coordinate 5,123,963, forward strand.
ATTGTTTAGAGTTTTTCCACGATATCGCTCCACCTGCCAGTATGACTATGTACCTCGTGGTGAATTTTCTATCAACATAACGACTAGCAAAGCCCGCATTGGTGTAACCAGCAATCTCAAGAAGATTAATATTCTTATAAACATGCATGTAATTCATGGTTTTCTACAGATACCTCATAACTTTCTTGGCTCTCTCCCAATGATAATGGCCTGGATTAGAAGAATATCTACCCAGAAAAACTAGTAGCATAAGCTATATCGAGTATAGTGAAAACAGTAGCATACATAAAGGCTACCAGTAGCATTTGCATAAGGGACATTTTCCATAGACTGTCTCTGAATATCATCTAACTGACACTGGGTTTTATTGAGTTTATCCCCTTTACAAATAGGTAAAATACCAGGTTTACAATTATGCATGCCAATCTCGTGAGGACGGGATAAACGTAAGCTCTTTGGGACAACCCCAAAAGCTTCCTATCTTGGTCGGTCTTAATTTCAATCCCCGGTAAAAAAAAGGTTACACCAAGGTCTTACATGTCAAAGCTATCAGACAAAATTCTTGAATTCATACAATAATCCCAAATCACTAATGGTAAGCAATATGTTATCCATATACAAAATCATGAAAGTAAACTTGCTCCCACTGATCTTGAGATATATGCAAGAACTAACTGTATTCTCAATGAAACTAGGAGATACTATTACATGGTGAAACTTTAAGTACCACTGCCTTGAGGCTTGCTTTAGGCCATAAATAGACTTCTTTAACATGTATATCAATTTTTCGGTTCCAGTTGATAAAAACCCCTCAGGTTGCTTCATCCTCCTCATAGACATCAACATTCAAGAAGGCTATTTTCACATCCATTTGGTGAAGTTCTAAATCGAAATGTGAAGTTTATGTCATAATAATGCGGAAAGCATCTTTTGAGAAAATAGGACAAAAAAATCAGTGTAATCAACACCCTCTCTCGAGTAAAACCCTTCGGCAAAAGTCTAGCTTTAAACCTTTCATCATTTCCATTAGAATCTTTCTTTGTCTTAAAAACCCATTTACATCCAATGGCTTTAGAACCATGAGGAAGCTCAACTAACTACCACACCTCATTATTATACCTTGAGTTCATTTTCTCCTTCATTGTTTCAATCCACTTATCAACTTTTACACTAGTAATGACGTCTCTACAACTTATGGTATCAACTATATCCCCTCCAAGATAAAACAAAATCCTCATAAGTTGTGGTTTCGTTACCCTTTCAGATCTACGTACGTGGGGTGGATTTTGTAGAACATTCTCACATTGCGGTGGCAAGCTAATAGGGACGACTGGGGAATCTATCACTCCATCTATGTCTCTAAAATCACTTGATTTTTTTTTATCACAATCGACAATGGAAAAAGAGTTGGTTCATCATTGGACACTTAAATATGGATAGTATGGGAAGCATTATCACCCACATTGTCTTCAAAAGATTTTGCATTACCTGACTCAAATTTTTTGTCCCATGCCCAGGACGATAGAAATGATACCCCTTCACTTCTCGGGGTACCCTATGAAATAGCAACGAGTGGTTCTAGGACCCAACTTGGATTCAGCAGGATTATAGAGTTTAAATTTAGAAGGACAACCCCATATGGAAATATGGTTTAAGCTATGTTTTCTTCCAGTCAAGAACGCAACGGGTGTTTTAAGAACATAGTTCGAGGCTACACAGTTTAGAATATACACAACAGCTAAAATGGCTTCACCGCAAAGAGATTCGGGTAATTTGGATAAGCTCAACATAAACCTCGTCATCTCATCTAGAGTGTGACTACGGAGCTCACAAATATCGGTGTGGATGATTTCTAAAAGTTTCGTACTACGAGTGGATCCAAACTTCCTTGTTTTTGTCATCTTGCCTCGTAGGCAATCGACACAAGGTTCACTCTCATCTTGTTCACGTTTAGGAAGAAAAATTTTCTTAACCAGTAACTGAATTCTCTCATTAGAAATATGAGCAAGTCTCCTACGCCAAAGAATACGAGATTTGGCTTTACTTAAAGGTATTTTTGTCCCACCACACTCGACGTTCAAGGAGAAATGAGTAGATGATAGATTAAAAGGATACAATCCATCATCACACAAGAATCCACTACCAACAAAAGATGAATTCAAAAATAACTCAAACTTATTATCACCAAAAGTCAACTTATAACTAGAACCATCGAGTTTTTTACACGAAAATCAAAATGTCGTCATATAGACGGTACTAAAACAACATTTCTAAGACAATACTGGATTTGGACTCAAAGAATAACCTAACGCTACCAATGAAGACTATGGGAAAGCCGACTCCATTTCCTACAAAGATGAGATCTTCTCCTTCCCTAAGCTTGCGTTTTCTTAGGAACCCCTTGTGTCTTATTCTTATTATGTGATCAAGACTTGATCTTGGACACTCTGACTTCTTGTGACCACTCAACTTGAAAAACCGACAAGATAACTCCTTCTCAATGCTAGGTGTTGGGCCCTGTGGCTGTTTAGGCTGACCATAGTTACTCTTATGGTGTTGGCCTTTCTGATGCTTATGATTAACTGCGATTGCTATGCCCCCAGGATAGCATGGGTGATACACCATAATCAAACTCTCAGACTTGGCTCTCATTTGCCTCTGAACACAAAATGCAATCAACTCATTCACACATCAAGCCTCTTTGTGAACATCGTAAATTATTTTTGAGGTTATCAAACAGTGGTGGAAGAGAATTGAGGGCTTGGTGGACCAAAAATGTATCGGCTATGGGGACTTTGAGGTTGTTTAATTTTTTTGCTATTTCCTGCATCCTCGTAAGATAGGTCCTAACCCACTCACCTCATCGTATCTCATCATATAAAAAGTTTCCAAAAGCTCACCAGTTTCAGCTTTCTCAAACTCCTAATTTTTTTTTGCATTTGCATCTAGAAACTTTTTGGAATTTGTCTCATTCGGAACCACACTTTGAAAGCTCTTTGATACAGAATTATTCATAATCATAATGCTAAGCCTATTATGCAACAACCCCCTACTCTGGATCGGGACAAGACCGGAGGGCGATGCTTAATAGAAGCGGCGGAGATCAAAAGCAATACAATTCAAAACTCATATTATATTATTAGTAACTGAATGAAGTCTCTTACACACACTTATTACTTTACACAATACTTATCTAACATTATTAGATAAACTAACTGTGACGTCCATAGTCTACACGAGTCTCGCGCGCCTTCTATTTTATAGTCCCAACTCCTAGACCTGCGGCGGGAAGGAAAACAACAAGAACTGTAGTTTTGAAAGTCAGCAAGAAATGCTGAGTGAGATACACCTTAGCGTGTAAGAGAAGAAATATGAGATAGTTGTTGATTCATAAGCAAAACAGTAACAGAATACGAGTAAAACACTATCAGAGTTTGCAGCAGAAATAATCATTTATGAATGTTCCAGAAACAATTTCATTTATCAAAATTTCGATCCGTTGCACATTTCCAAACAGAGAAGCAAATATATCTATTTCTTATCTCTTCGTTGTACCAGGGTAGACCAGTGAACAGGGAAGACATACTGGACCTTAAGTGTTGCAACACCCTCCTAAGAGCGTCAATCAAATGAGTGTTATCTAGATGCTGGACCCTAGCTGATAAGACGTAGAGCCGGGGCACACGAAGTCCCGCATTTTAGGGGTCTAAACCCTAGGGGCACACGGGGTCCCGCATTTTAGGACCTGAGCCCAAGGGATCGAAACCTGATGTAAGTAACAAAACTAGTTCCGGTACAAGCGATTCTTTCCGCTTTACGATATTAATATATTATTAATTTTCGCATGACACTTCCAAAGAAAACATTTCAAAAGTGTAAATAAATATCAAGTAAAACATGTGAGTCACAAAACACATTTTGAGACATGTATTAAAATCATTTTATGACACTGAAGAAGCTAGGCACACAAGGCTCAGGATATAACTCACCTGAGGTCGACTCAGCAGTTAGTACGTAGGATGGTCTACAGAGCCTATATCCACGAATCCGTCGCCTACAATTTACACATGCCTAGTCACAACAGTGTTATTTCTGAATAAGCGAATACACTAGCCCTATGCGAATTCTCGGCTAGGTCGAATACTAATTATATCTCTCAGGATCCCCAAAAAAACTTGTCTTTTGAACGTATACTTATAATTGCAATATATATATATATATATATTGCAATATATATATATATATATATATAAGAAATAAATAAGACGGCACTTACAAATAATTATTTTGATAAACAAGTGATATTAATAGTGGTATTAAGATAACATAATTCCATTAAATAATAATATAACAATTATAAGGAGTTATTTTAGTTAAAACAACAATATTCAATTTAGGCATGTATACTTGATGAAAATGTATTATTTATTCCTAATTATGCATAATATACACACAAAATACTTTGTTAATTTGTTTTAGTTGCTAAAACGTACTTTTATTCTTCAAAATACTTGTTTAATTAATTCAGTTTCAAAAAAATAATTAATTTTTACTATAATCATATTTTATTTCAAAGTGCCAATATTTATAATTATTTGAAACCCGAATAAATATAAGATCAACTAAGCTAATAATCCAATTAATGATAATTTCAGAATATAAAAACAAAAATTGCTCTCCTAAAAATTTCAATAAAAGACACTCACGACCCCTAATTTTTTTGGAACAACTTTCTTAAAATACGCCTAGCCCCCCAAACATGAACATTCAAATTCATGGCCAAACACGGATTCAAGGCCCAAAGACATGATTTTGATCACATAAAACGATTTAGGGGAAGATTTAGAGCATAACCAACCCAAGAAATGCGAGAAACGGTCGAGAAACGGAGCTAGTCGAGTCGCCGAAAAACTTCGCCGGAGGTGAGCTCGACCGGAGCTTTTCCGGTGGTTCTTGGCTTCGTTTTAAGCCTCTTGGAGCTCAATCGGGCCCTATAGAGGCTAGGGAGACCGAGGGAGAGCGATGGGTACCTCCGGTTTGAGTTACCCGAACTCTTGCCGGAAAATATGGAGCTTCGCTGGCGGAACTTGGAGCTACTGTCGCTGCCTTCTACTGTCCTGTTTTGGATTCCTTTGACCGAAATATGATGGGGAATAGAGAGAGAGAGAGGAAAAGGAGGAAGGATTGAGGACGGGTTCGGGTGGTTTCGGGTGTCTTCTCCGACGACGGCAGCGGTGGTGGCTGGATTTACGCCGCTGCTTGCTGTTGCTGTCGTTGCTTGCTCACAAGAGAGAGAGAGAGAGAGAGAGAGAGAGAGAGAGAGCAGTGGGGTGTTGGTGGTGGTGGTGATCGGTGATGTTGGTGGTGGTGGTGGTGTTTGTTTGCTGGAGTAGAGGAAGATGATGATGATGATGATGATGATGATGATGAAGATGAAGATGAAGATGATGAAGAACTGAAACTAAATAGAGAAGTAAAGGAGGTGGAAAAGGTGGCGGTGAAAGTGATGGTGGCGGTGGAGAAAATCTTCTCCGAATAAGAAGAAGAAATGTAGAAGATGATGAAATGGAAAAATGCTACGCCGTGGTTGGAGCACTATTCACTAGAGTAATTAGGTGCAACATTCAGACCAAATCTAGCAGTGGTCGCACACGCGTTAATAGCTAAAGAAATAAGATATCACATATTAACTTACGACTACTAGTGTAATGTTTTCTAAAATTTTACCCGAATCTCTCAATTTAAATAACACGATAGTTTATCCAATTTTATTTTACTACGACTGGATTATTATTTAGCTCCCAAAATTCTCACGCAAGTTTCTTAACGAACAAAATTTTGATTCCATAAATTTCTCAAATCACTTGTCGAAAATTTTAAACTGAATTCTTGCGGTTTAGATTACAGAACTACCATTACGAAAAATAAGAAGTATTACATCCTCTTTCTGTTGGGTTTTGACGTAGGTAACGCAGCGGAATAACAAAAATTAATTCCTACTTCAAAGCCCACCACGGATCGTCGGGAGGAGACATCATAACATGATAAGAGACATAGTATTGTGTACCTTTTGATTTGTGAGATCACACGAAGAATGATGTCCTCGTCTCTACGGTTGATCCAGTCTAGAGGTGAGATCTAGATTCTTCCTTCAAACAAGTGCTAGCTTGAACCCAGAGGAAGATGGAAGAAGAACCAAAGAAACAAGGACAAGAGGAGGTTCGGCCTCCTCTTTGTGCCAACGGTAAAGGGGGTGGACGGGCCTAGGGCGTCGGCCTTAGGCTTGTCTTGCTCTCTCTTTTGCTCTCTCCCACTCTCTTTGTGTTGTGTCTAATAACAAATCACAATTAGTTGGAAGGAAACTAGAGCCTCATTTATATACTCCAACAACTCCTTGTTGTTTCCATAAAGGTGTTTCCTAATTCTACATGAACTATAATTATTCCCTTCCTTGCAAATTAGTCCTACTAAGTTTGCAAGGTGTCGCACAATGATCCTTCTATTAATTAATCAATATTAATTAATCACAAATCTAGCTCTACTCTATTTGACGTGTGACCCCATAGGTTTCTATCTAGTTGGTAGTAACTCTTACTAACATGGAGCGGTGTCTAGCAACACATCCATGCCACCCAACTAATAAAAATAGTCAGTGATCCTGACAGACCTTTGTGCCCAATATCTTATATTGCACTTTCCATTTGTCTCCATATCCGGATTGGACACGAGACATAAATAGTCACACTTGTATATCCAATCCATAGTTCCTCGATCCTGGGAATATGCTTATGCGAACATATACCATCAATATCTCCATATTGATTTATCTAAGTCTGGCCAGACATTCAATAAGCCTCATCCCTCGAGTGGCCGTGGATATTTGCTCCCATTATGTGGGAGGGAAAAATCCTATCTACATCACTACGATCTCTAAGCTTGCTTCCTATCATGCCCCATAGCCATCTTTATGATTACCCAGTCACGGTGTAACGTTTGATAACATCAACGCACAATATTCCACAACTAGAGTGACTTCAAGTCCAAGGATTGCAATTATATTAGCACTACGAGAAGCGATTGTGACTTGACATAATCTAATGTATCCTTCTCGTTGTGGGTCAATCCAGTATGTCATTACCCCTAATGCATAACCATGTGTTAGACTTGATATCTCCATATCAATCTACCCACATACTAGTCTATATTTGACCGCCCTATTAATCAATATAATGGACTAGGGATATTTAAGATAAACAACACATTGTATATAAGGACTTCATTATATTAAATATCACAATATATAATAAATGAATATTCTAGCCAAAACAATGTTAATACTAAATATAAGATTGCCTCTAGGGCATCTATTCCAGCAACTTGCACTAGAGCCAATCTGGCGCATCTCGTATGCCTATAGATCTGGCGTGCCCTTCATGCTTTCGCTGCGCAAGAGGTTTTGTGAGCGGATCTGAAACATTGTCATCCGTTGGAATCTTGCACATCTTCACATCTCCTCGATCGATCATATCACGAATAAGATGGAATCTCCTAAGTACATGCTTTGATTTCTGGTGTGATCTTGGTTCCTTGGCTTGTGCGATTGCCCCAGAGTAGTCAGAGTACAACTCTATGGGATCCACGATGCTAGGGACCACACCGAGCTCAGTGATAAACTTCTTTATCCAAACTGCCTATTTTGATGATTCCGCAGCTGCAATGTACCCAGCTACTGTTGTAGAATCAGCAACTGTCCCTTGCTTGGAACTCTTCCAGCTTACAGCTCCTCCATTCAGGCAAAACACGTATCCAGACTGCGATCTGTAGTCATCTTTGTCGGTTTGGAAGCTTGCATCAGTGTAACCCTTTACACTTAGCTCTTTCTCACCTCCAAATATCAAGAACACATCCTTAGTTCTTCTCAAGTACTTTAGGATATTCTTGACAGCAATCCAGTGACTCTCACCGGATTGGACTGGTATCTGCTCACCATACTCAACGCGTATGATACGTCTGGTCTAGTACACAACATGGTGTACATGATGGATCCTATGGCCGAAGCATAGGGTATCCTACTCATGCGGTCCTTCTCAATCTCATTGGAGGGACAGTCATTCTTAGAAAGAGGGACTCCATGCAACATGGGCAAGAATCCCTTCTTGGAATCTTGCATGTTGAACCTCTTCAACACCTTGTCTATACATGTACTTTCACTTAGGCCGAGCAGCCTTCTAGATCTATCTCTATATATCTTTATACCAAGTATATATGCTGCGTCTCCTAAGTCCTTCATTGCAAAGCACTTTCCTAGCCAATCTTTAACAGATTGCAAAGTAGGAATGTCGTTTCCAATGATTAGTATGTCATCCACATACAAGACCAGAAATACTACAGAGCTCCCACTAACCTTCTTGTAAACACAAGGCCCATCTTCGTTCTTGATGAAACCAAACTCTTTGACCGCGTCATCAAAACGTTGATTCCAACTCCTAGAAGCTTGCTTTAATCCATAAATGGATCTTTACAGCTTAAAGACTTTATCGACATTCTCTGGATCCTCAAAACCCTCTGGTTGTGTCATGTACACATCCTCGAGAAGGTTCCCATAAAGGAACGCTGTTTTGACATCCATTTGCCAAATCTCATAGTCGTAGTATGATGCAATAGAAAGTAGGATTCGAATGGATTTAGTCATGGAGACTGGTGAAAAGGTCTCATAATAGTCAATACCATGAATCTGTCTATACCATTTGGCTACCAATCGCCCCTTATAGGCAACTACCTTGCCATCCATGTCGATCTTCTTCTTGAAGACCCAATTGCACCCTATGGTCCGAGCCCCTTCGGGTGGTTCCACCAAAGTCCATACTTTGTTGGTGTACATGGAATCCATTTCGGATGTCATTGCTTCTAGCCACTTTTTAGAGTCTGGGCCTTTCATGGCTTCTCCATAGTTTGAAGGCTCATCATCTATGAGTAGTACGTCATCGGGCTCTGTCATGAGAAGTCCATACCTATCTGGCTCATGACATACTCTTCCTGATCTACGGAGTTCCTGTGTTACCTTAACAGGTTCCTCCACAACGGTTTGCGGTTCCTGTTCATGTTCCATCATCAGTTCAGTGATTTGTGGTTCTTGAATTTCTTCAAGTTCTACAGCCCTCCCACTTGCTTCTTTAGAGACAAATTCTCTTTTTAGAAACACGCCGGTTCGAGCAACAAACACTTTGTTCTCGGCGGGATTGTAGAAATAATATCCTTTAGTTTCCTTAGGATATCCCACAAATTTACACTTATCCGCTTTGGGCCCGAGCTTGTCTGTTTGTAAACGTCTTACATAGACATCGCAGCCCCAAATCCTCATAAACGACACTATGGGACGCTTCCTAGTCCATATCTCATATGGTGTCTTCATGACTGATTTGGATGGAACGCGGTTAATGGTAAAAGCTGTCGTCATTAGAGCATGTCCCCAAAAGGATATCAGAAGATCTGTTTGAGACATCATAGATCACACCATATCTAATAGCGTGCGATTCCTCCTCTCGGACACGCCATTCCATTGTGGCGTTCCAAGTGGAGTGAGATGGGATACTATCCCACACTCTCTAAGATACTCATCAAACTCTTGGCTCAAGTATTCTCCTCCGCGATCTGATCGTAGAGCCTTAATACTTTTACCAAGTTGCTTCTCTACTTAATTATTGAATTCTTTGAACAATTCAAATGTATGGATTTGGCCCTCATAAGGTATACAAATCCATATCTAATGAAATCATCATTAAATGTGATGAAGTAGGTATAACCACCTCTGGCAGGCGTGGGGAATGGTCCACATACATGGGAATGTATGAGTGCCAATAACTCACTAGTCCTGTCACCTTTCTTATTGAAAGGGGACTTTGTCATTTTTCCTAATAAACAAGATTCACATGTCTCATATGATTCCAAATCAAATGAGTCTATAAGTCCATCCTTATGGAGTCTAGATATGCGTTTCTCATTTATATGGCCTAAACGACAGTTCCATAGATATGTCGGATTTAAATCGTTAGTTTTAATCCTTTTAGTATTTACGTTATAGATTGGACTATTTAGATCAAGGATATACAATCCATTAGACAAATGCGCACTACAATAGTGCATACTATCAAAATAAATGGAGCAACACTTGTCCTTTATTGAAATAGAAAAACCATTCTCGTCCAAACAAGAAATGGAAATAATGTTTCTTCTCATAGCAGGCACATAAAAGCAATTGTCTAATTCTAAAATAAGTCCACAAGGCAAAGATAGCTCATAAACGCCTACAACTAATGCAGCAACTTTTGCTCCATTCCCGACGCGCAGATCTATCTCCCCTTTACTCAATCTTCTACTTCTTTTCAAATTCTGCACATTGCGACAAATGTGAGAACCACGTCTGGTATCCAATACCCAAGATGAATAAATAGAATGATTGACGTCTATAACATAAATACCTGGTGGTGGTGGAATCACTATTTCAAGCTTCTTATCCTCCAGATATTTAGGGCAATTCCTCCTCCAGTGACCCGACTGGCTGCAGTAGTGACACTCACCTTTAGCCACGCCTCCACTAGGCTTTAGGGCTTCCTTGGATTTTGCAAATTTCTTGCGCTTTCCTTTGGAAGTTGAGGCAACTAATTTGTCCATCTTCGTATGTACCATCATTATGGCTTTGCCCTTGCCTTTGTTGATGCTCTGTTCTGCTGTCTTTAGCATGTTCAATAAGTCAGGCAGAGTCTTACTGATCTCGTTCATATTATAGTTCATGATGAACTGATTATAACTATCAGGCAACGATTGCAAGATAAGATCAGTAGCCAAATCTTGGCCAGTGGGAATCCCAGTCTCTAAAGGTTCTCAATGTACCCGATCGTTCGAAGCACATGAGGCCCTACTGGATTCCCATCTGCAATACTACTCTTGAATAATGCTTTAGACACCTCATAGCGCTCATGCCTAGCCTGTTCCTGAAACAATTGTTTCAAGTGTATGATCATATCATAGGCTTCCATATTCTCATGCTGCTTCTGAAGCTCAGGAGTCATGGTACAAAGCATGAGGCAAGTCACGTCATTAAAATCATCAATATGTTTCTGAAGTGCCCTCACTTCCGCTAGAAGAGACTCATCTTGTGGTGGTTCTGGGATTGGAGTGTCCAAGACGTACAACTATTTTTCTTGCTTAAGGACAATCCTCAAGTTTCTGTCTCAGTCAAGGAAATTCGTTCCAAACAGTTTATCCTTCTCAAGGAAAAATCGTAGGGATGAAGTCGATGCGTTGTTGTTTGCCATTTGGAATTCTACAAAACGATAAATGTGCAATTTTAGTATTTTAAACAATTTAACTATATTCAACAATGGCTATATCATCAAATATAGCTCCCACTATTTTTCTCGGATTAATAGCCTCACCATTAATGCGGAAAATATCATAATATTTTCTAGTAGGTCCAAGATTCTTTTTTCACTTCTTCTTGAGCTTGCTTTGGCAAGTCACCCAAGAATAGGTTATTTAGGTAGGAACCATTCCAATTGCATCCCATGCAACTCTTGGTCCAATTAGGTGAATAACTCCTTATTCTTTATGCCATGGATAACACCTAATTTTCATGCCTCTAGGCTCATCAATCCAATTGATTCTTGCCCAGTTGCGTCCAACCTCTTGATTCAACATACACACATTACTAGCTTGTGTCGTCCGCAACACACCATGGTAAATGAAAATCGCCTTGCTTTGGCAAGCCCGAATTTTAATGAACCCTGATCATGAAGGGTGTTTTGGCAAGAGAAGGCAAAACGCAATATTTAATCGAGGGATTTTATTTCTTAATTTTTTTGGTTGATCTAATCAACATGGTCTACTTATTTGGATTGGGAAATCCACAATAAAAGACCAACCTTGTTTATTATTATCTTTTTCGCTAGTATCGCCATACACACAAAATAAATAACAAGACATAAATAATAAACATCCACAAAATAAAAAAACGTGGCATGGATATGGCCCCTAGACTAATGATATTATCAAGCCAATGATAATATCCAACTGCCCTAAAGTGACGAGCTCATCTCCATATGCTCCACCATAGCCGCGAGTCTAGGGGGTGTCTTCTTTGTCTTTTGGCTTCTTTGGTCCTCCGGTCTTCTTCTCCTTGCTCTTGGCTATCGTCTAAATATTTCTAAATCTAGCCTAACATCTAGAATAAATAAATAATAAAATCCTCACATGTCGAGGAGAAAAAGACGACTCGCAGGCCGTAAAACCTAATTAATTATTACATTAGTTTGATCAGCTCGCAGGCCGTAAACCAAACCACAAAGCAAAAAACATCCACAATCCTAGGCCATATCCATCCACCATGAAACAAATCACATAATGAAATTAAAACCAATTTTTAACGCGCTTGTTCAATTTTAATTGAATTGGGTAATTACGGTTACCACGTTCCAAGGAGTTCAAGCCAACAAGGGGCCCGAACCCCTAGGAGTGCCGCCCGCCACTAGGCCCGGCCCAAGGCCGGCCGCCCCATGTGGACCGCGGCCTTTTCTTGGCGCGCAAGGGAGGGGGCGGACGGCTAGGGTTTCGGCCCTAGCCTCCTTCCCTCTTCCTTGTTGCCCGAGCAAGGTTGTTTCCTTATTGATTTGTTTCCATAAATTTGTTTCCATAATTGAAAACCCCTTTTCAACTATGTGCCCATGAACCCTAATTTTTCAAGAACCCAATTGTTCACATCTTATGTGATTAAACTCACCAATTCTAACATCCAATGTTAAATTGGATCTTTTTTATATTGAATCAAATTCAATTTGCATCTACTATGCCAATTATTTTCAGTTTTCGCGTAATAAACAATAATACGGTGTATAAACTGAAATCGTAAACACATAAAATCATGTTATGCTCTACGACCTGTGGCTCTGATACCATTGTTGGGTTTTGACGTAGGTAACGCAGCGGAATAACAAAAATTAATCCTACTTCAAAGCCCACCACGGATCGTCGGGAGGAGACATCATAACATGATAAGAGACATAGTATTGTGTACCTTTTGATTTGTGAGATCACACGAAGAATGATGTCCTCGTCTCTACGGTTGATCCACGTCTAGAGGTGAGATCTAGATTCTTCCTTCAAACAAGTGCTAGCTTGAACCCGTAGGAATAGGGAAGAAGAACCAAAGCAACAAGGACAAGAGGAGGTTCGGCCTCCTCTTTGTGCCGACGGGAAAGGGGGCGGACGGGCCTAGGGCGTCGGCCTTAGGCTTGTCTTGCTCTCTCTTTTGCTCTCTCCCACTCTCTTCGTGTTGTGTCTAATAACAAATCACAATTAGTTGGAAGGAAACTAGAGCCTCCTTTATATACTCCAACAACTCCTTGTTGTTTCCATAAAGGTGTTTCCTAATTCTACACGAACTATAATTATTCCCTTCCATGCAAATTAGTCCTACTAAGTTTGCAAGGTGTCGCACAATGATCCTTCTATTAATTAATCAATATTAATTAATCCCAAATCTAGCTCTACTCTATTTGACGTGTGACCCCATAGGTTTCTATCTAGTTGGTAATAACTCTTACTAACATGGAGCGGTGTTTAGCAACACATCCATGCCACCCAACTAATAAAAATAGTCAGTGATCCTGACAGACCTCTTGTGCCCAATATATTATATTGCACTTTCCCTTTGTCTCCATATCCGGATTGAACACGAGACATAAATAGTCACACTTGTATATCCAATCCATAGTTCCTCGATCCTGGGAATATGCTTATGCGAACAGATACCATCAATATCTCCATATTGATTTATCTAAGTCTGGCCAGACATTCAATAAGCCTCATCCCTCGAGTGGCCGTGGATATTTGCTCCCATTATGTGGGAGGGAAAAATCCTATCTACATCACTACGATCTCTAAGCTTGCTTCCTATCATGCCCGATAGCCATCTTTATGATTACCCAGTTATGGTGTAAAGTTTGATAACATCAACACACAATATTCCACAACTAGAGTGACTTCAAGTCCAAGGATTGCAATTATATTAGCACTACGAGAAGCGATTGTGACTTGACATAATCTAATGTATCCTTCTCGTTGTGGGTCAATCCAGTATGTCATTATCCCTAATGCATACCCATGTGTTAGACTTGATATCTCCATATCAATCTACCCACATACTAGTCTATATTTGATCGTCCTATTAATCAATATAGTGGACTAGGGATATTTAAGATAAACAACACATTGTATCTAAGGACTTCATTATATTAAATATCACAATATATAATAAATGAATATTCTAGCCAAAATAATGTTCATACTAAATATAAGATTGCCTCTAGGGCATCTATTCCAACACTTTCCCCTTAGAATGAGCTTCGTCCTCGTAGCTCGAGTCCGAACTAGGGTTTCAGGTCTTTGAGTCACTACTAACGCCATAATGCCTAGCAGACTTCCAATGCAAAAGAAATATAAGGACACGCTATGAGGTCTACTGGTACGTCACATATGATCATTACCCCAGTCCGACTTCATTTCAAATTAGCATGGAACAATGGACATGTAACACATATTAACAAGCATCAAACATGAACTATCCACACCGTATGTCCACGAGAAGCATTTTACAACCAAATAGAAAATATCAATCAGCCATATGATATCTCGTCGAAATACTCTGAGGATAATCTACACATGAAAATACAACCATGTGCCTAAAACATTACTAGGGCCCCAAATCAAAGAACATGATAATACTAGATAACATATAGCAACTTATCATGCAAGAGGAAGTACAAAATAACTCCCAAAATACCCGACTTCTCCGTATTTTAACTTGCCCTAAGTTCATTTTTGGCAACCATACATGTTTTAATCCCTTATTTGAAAGAACTGCTCTGATAATACCTGCAACAACCCCCTAATCTGGCTTGGGACAAGACCGGTAGGGCGATGCTTAATAGAAGCGGCGAAGATCAAAATCAATACAATCTAAACTAATATTATATTATTAACAACTGCATAAAGTATCTTACACACACTGATTACTATTACACACTACTTATCTAACATTATTAGATAAACTAAAGGGGACGTCCATAGTCTACACGAGTCTCGTGCGACTTCTATTTTACATTCCCAGCTCCTATACACGCGGTGGGAAGAAAAACAACAAGACCCGCAGTTATGAAAGTCGGCAAGAAATGCTGAGTGATATACACCTTAGCTTATAAAACAATAAAGATGAGATAGTTGCTGATTCACGATTAAAACAGTAACATAATACGAGTAAAACATTATCAGAGTTTGCAGCAAAAATAACATTTATAAATGTTCCAGAAATAAGTCCATTTATCAAATTCTTATCTGTTGCACATTTCCAAACAGAGAAGCAAAGATGTCCATTTCTTATCTCTTCGTTGTACCAGGTAGACCAGTGACCACGACAGACATAATATACCTTAATTGTTGAAAGACCCTCCTAAGAGCGTCAATCAAAGGAATGTTATCTAGATGCTGGACCCTAGCCAATAAGACGTAGAGCCGGGGCACGCGAAGTCCCGCATTTTAGGGATCAAAACCCAAGAGATCTAAACCTTAGGGGCACACGGAGTCCCGCATTTTAGGGCCTGAGCCCAAGGGATCGAAACCTGATATAAGTAACAAAGCTCGTTCTAGTACAAGCGATTCTTTCCATTTTACGATAATAATGGATTGTTAATTATCGCGTGACACTTCCAAGGAAAACATTTCAAAAGTGTAAACAAATCTCAAGTAAAACCTGTGAGTCACAAAACACATTTTGAGAAGCATATAACTCACCTGAGGTCGACTCAGCAGTTAGTACGTAGGATGGTCTACGGAGCCTATATCCACGAATCCGTCGCCTACAATTTACAAATGCCTAGTCACAACGATGTTATTTCTAAATAAGCGAATACACTAGCCTATGAAAATTCTCGCCTAGGTCGAATACTAATTATATCTCTCACGATCCCCAATAAAACTCGTATTTCGAACGTATACTTATACTTGCAATATATATATATATATATATATATATATATATATATATATATATATATATAAAGATGAAATAAATAAGGTGACACTTACAAATAATTATTTTGATAAACTAGTGATATTAGTAGTGGTATTAAGAGAACATAAGTCCATTAAATAATAATAGAATAATTATAATGAGTTATTTTAGTTAAAGCACCAATATTAAATTTAGACACTTATACTTGATGAAAATGTATTATTTCTTCCTAAATATGCATAATATACAAACAAAGTACTTTGTTAACTTGTTTTAGTTGCTAAAACGTACTTTTATTCTTCAAAATACTTGTTTTATTAATTAACTTTCACGAAAATAATTCATTTTTGATATAATCATATTTTATTTCAAAGTGCCAATTTTAATTTAAATTATTTGAAACCCAAATTAATATAAGATTAGCTAAGCTAATAATCCAATTAATGATTATTTCATAATATATAAACTAAGACTACTCTCCCAACAGTTTTATTAAAAGACGTTAATGACCCCTAAATTTTTGAAAACAACTTTTTTTTTAAAAAAAAAAACCTTGCCCCCAAACATGAACATTCAAATTCATCGATCCAAACACGGATTCAATGCCTAAAGACATGATTTTGATAACATAAAACGATTTAGGGGAAGATTTAGAGCATACCCAACCCAAGAAACGGCAAGAAACGGTCGAGAAACGGAGCGGGTCGAGTCGCCAAAAAACTTCGCCGGAGGTGAGCTCGACCGGAGCTTTTCCAGTGGTTCTTGGCTTCGGTTGAAGCCTCCTGAAGCTTAATCAGACCCTATAGAGGCTAGGGAGACCGAGGGAGAGCTATGGGTAACTCTGGTTGAGTTACACGAACTCTCGCCGAAAAATATGGAGCTTCCCCTGTGGAACTTGGAGCCACTGTCGCTGTGTTGTGACCGAAATAGGATGGGGATTATATATATATATACATATATATATATATACAGATAGAGAGAGAGAGTGAGGAAGAGGAGGAACTGAGGAGTGAGGATGGGTTCAGGTGGTTTACGGTGTCATCTCCAACGATGGCAGCGGAGGTGGCTACATCTACGCTGCTGCTTTGCTGCTGTTGTCGTTGCTTGCTCACGAGAGAGAGAGATAGAGAGAGATAGAGAGAGAGAGCGAGGGCAGTGGGGTGTTGGTGGTGGTGATCGGTGATGTTGGTGGTGGCGGTGTTTGTTTTGCCGGAGATGATGATGATGATGATGATGATGATGATGATGATGATGATGATGATGATGATGAAGATGATGAAGAACTGAACTTAAATAGAGAAGTAAATGAGTTGGAAAAGGTGACGGTGAAAGTGATGGTGGCGGTGGAGAAATACTTATCCGAAGAAGAAGAAGAAAGGTAGAAGATGATAACATAGAAAAATGCTACGGTGTGGTTGGAGCACCATTCACTAGAGTAATTAGGTGCAACACTCGTACCAAATCTCGCGGTGGTCGCACACGCGTTAATAGCTAAAACAAATAAGATATCACGTATTAACTTACGCTATTAATGTAATATTTTCTAAAATTTCACCCGCAACTCTCTATTATAAAATAACACGACAGTTTATCAATTTTATTTATCACAACTCAATTATTATTTAGCTCCCGAAACTCTCATGCAAGTTTCTTAACGAATAAAATTTTAATTCCATAAATTTCTAAAATCACTTGTCAAAAATTTTAAACTGAATTTTTGCGGTTTAAATTACAGAACTACCCTTACGAAAAATACGGAGTATTAAATGTTAGCTATCTCCCACTTCTCATAGAAGCCCTTTGTTCAGCAATACTGACAGTAGTAAGTTCATCGGTCTCATTGTCAATCATGGCAATGTCTATATCAACAAGTCCCAAGTCCAACTCAACATCACATTTCAACATCTTAAAGTTATTAAAAGAGAGAGTCTCAATAGTACAAATATGATTATTAACAACAATATTGCTGACAGTTGCAACAAGAATTTTATTAATTTTTAACATCAACAATAATGCACGGGTATTCACAAAAATATTCTTAATATAAACTAAGCAATATTCTCACATGATCACAATGCGTCATCATATAAAATCTTTGGAAAGAATATATCTGACACATCCAAAATCACAATCAAGTCAATTAATAAGAATAATTCCTCAGAATAGCTAAATTCCTTTCTATATACGTCACTAGTAAGGGGGTCGATTAGTTCCTCATAAAACCATAAAATTATTTTCCCAAAGAAATTTAGCTATTCTGAGGAATTATTCTTACTAATTGACTTGATTGTGATTTTGGATGTGTCAGATATATTCTTCCCAAAGGTTTTATATGATGACGCACTGTGATCATGTGAGATTATTGCTTAGTTTATATTAAGAATATTTATGTGAATACCCGTGCATTATTGTTGATGTTAAAAATGAATAAAATTCTTATAGCAACTGTTAGTAATATTAAGAATATTTTTGTGAATACCCGTGCATTAGTAAGGGGATATTTAATTACCTACCTAAAGGGGGTCGATTAAATTATATGGTTTTCCATAAATGTCAGACGGAGAAAAATATCAAAACGGAGAAAACCTATCAACACAGTTCGTAACCCATCATCACAGTTTTCTAAAATAACCAATGGAATGCCAATATTTGGAATAGCCTCATGATCACATAGTACTATCATGCAGTAGTACTTAATTCAAAAGAAACACAAAACCTACTTTCAATCGTGTGTAGTGTATATTACATACTATTTTTTGTTTGTCGGCCACTAACAGAGTTATCACCAAAGATTCTTTTTATACTATTGAATACTCCATGCCCACAGGCCACTACCACTTCACCAAGAAAATTACATTATATTCGACGATCGTAGGGGCGACAATGATATCTGACTTGCAATGATTATTATCATCTAAATGATCGAACGAGCTTGTGCATAAGATCATATAATTTTTTTTTTGAAAATAACAACCCTTTCTTTGTTAGCAAGACAAATGACCATGTGATTAAAATATGGCAGGGAAAAGAACTCGGTAGAGTAACGACTAATTTCATTGAAAAAAAACCTTTAAAAATTAATATTTTACTGGAAACCTGCCATTTCTTCACTAAAAAGACAATTGACAATGTGAATATATATAAAGAAGGCGGAGAAAATTGGCAAAGTGACGGCTAATTTTGAAGGAAAACAAACCTGTAAAGAAGTAAAATTCCAAATAAATATCCATACTTAATGTTCATATCGAAGTGTATTCTATGATTACGTAGCTCATATCCATAAACTACCAAAAACATGACAATCAACACGCACAAAAATATACACCAAAACATAACCTCTTTCGGAAGAACACTCACCAAGTTCAAGGACTTCACAGAAGACTTTACATACACAGACAAAATATACACCAAATAAGAGCTTTCAAAATATATACATCAAGTTCTAGTGCTTTACAAAATACTTCGCTTCATTTGACAAAATAGATAGGAAGCGAAAGTTGGATGGAATAACTGCCCGGGTCATGTCAACAACTATATTTTTCCTCAATCACATTATAGGGATTGATCGTACCAATGACAATGTAATTGGACCATCCATTTTTATGCACAATAACCTAAAAATAAAATTTAAAAAAATCAAATACGTAATATAGGTAGATAAAATAATTGATCACAACATTATAATGTAAATGCACCTTGTTACAGTTTTCCCACACCCACAACTTGGTGGCATTCAACTGATATAATTTGTTTGTCATCTCATACCAAACCTATAAATAAAGTTAAGATTAAACAGTTGTACAAAATACATGCATAGTATGCTTAATACAACTATGAGAATCTATTATCTGGACACAAAGATTACCTTATCATTCTGTCTAATGAAGCGATCACACAACTCACGGTCAGTAATATCTCTGGATACACAATGTTGGTGGCTTTATTCGATTCATTGTCCTCAGATAGTACATAGCTGATACGATTAGCTGATGTGCATCTAGAAAGAGCAACATATAACTGACGGTAACTGAACACCGGATTCGAAAGATCAATTGCCAAAAATTTCACTGATTTTCTTTGTGCCTTATTAATGGTCATAAAGAATGCAAGTCGAACATGAAATTCACGTCGCGCCATATGAAAAGGTAGCTCTCCAGATGATAGGTTAATGATATCCTGGGTTTGAAGACAACGTTTCCAGCTTTGTCCCCGTTAATATTTTTAATTCAATGATTCTAGAAGCACGCTAAACAAATACTAATCTTGTTCCATTACACAGTCCATCCTTCGACGCCAAAATTCCTTAGCAACATTATTGGGCCGCCAACTTTCAACACTAATTTGAATGGGGGTAAACATGGAGGATCTAGTGAATGCAAACATTCTTCTGGATAGATACTGGTGATTGAATGATCTAATTCATCATCACATGAAAAATTTTCAACGGCTAGATATGTGACTGGATCCCTCTGGAAGACGTCTAACGCCATCCTGTTGATAGCATTCTCCTCGTCATTTCTTGCTAAAAGAATTGTGCGCTCCAGTGAGAAACATTGGAGTCATCAAAGTAATGTCACCCAAATTGGGATATGCCTTATTTAGAAAATCACCAGCACGGCGACAAACATGAATGCTTGAAGGAAGTGTGATCACCTCTTCTGGGTTGCTTCCTATCTATAATAAGGAGAAATAAAAAAAGAACTTAGGTAATAATCACTTAGATGGTTAAATTAAAAACAAGTGTGACACCAAAGACTATAAGTAGGGATCATAACCTGCTTAATAAAATTCACGAGATTGAAAGTTGAAGGAGCATCACTATCCATTCGCGTATTTACATCTAGAGTAAGAACATTTATGTCATTCCAGATGTCGGAGCGTCTCAATGTGGCACTTATAACCTGTTGACGCACACCCTTTGTCACGACAAGAAATATTTTTCTAAAACCCCCCTACAACCACAGTGATGCCTCCAAAAGGTTTATCAATATCACCGACGTCGCGTAGGCTGCAATCAACCGCTTCAACATAATGCTTGTGTTGCACTGGCACCTCATCCCATATTATCATTGCTGCTTTTCTAAAAAATTCAGCATGAATGGATTGCTTAGTATTTGCGCAAACAGAATTTTCATGTACACTTAGAGGTATGCAGAAAGTCGTGTGACCAGTCCTTCCTCATGTCAACAACAAAGCAGCAATAACCGAAGAATCCACAGTGATAACCATGTGTCCCATACTATATAATTTTAGAGCAATAGTATTGTATATGAGTGTCTTTCCAGTCCCTGCACCTCCGTTCATGAAAAAAGATGACTAATTGTTGTGTAAGCGACTAGTTGTTCATGGTTCAAGATATTCATCCGCAGATCGATATCTTCTTGTTTTTTAGAAACCTGTAGTTGTATGTGATCACTGATCAGTCTATTGACGACTAAAACACTCCAATTGCTTGTTGGTTGTGGCATGTGGGTATTCTTCAAAGGATTTTATTGATTGAATCAGAAATTAGTTTAAAAGAAATAGTTCATAGTCTTGTATCTGAGAAGGGGTAGGTTGTTCAATGACGTAATGTAACATCCCCAAAATTCACAAGCCGGAGGCCCGGGGATGTCTGTAACACCCCCAAATGGCCCAAGCCGGAGACCCGGGGATGTCACTCCGTACCCGAGAGGAGCCCGGATACAAGGAGATTTTATAACATGGTTCGTAAGCACAAACATCCACAATAATAAATTAAATCCAATTAAAAACAATGTATTACGATAAACCTTCGTCCTAGCCACAAACCGGCAAAACAACTAAAGCGTTTAAACTACTAAAGAGTTCAATTTCAAATGAAATACTACTACTAATGTTCCATGTGATGCGCGTCCCCTTCTATGCCCGATAACCTTCTTCTAGACCTGTGGTGCGGAATGAAAAAGAAACACCACAGTACAAAATCAGCATTGAAATACTGGTAAACACCGCCTAAAGAGAATAATAGAGTCCCGCACAACATCTTCCACTTTACGTTATAGTTCATTCATTATCATTGTGATGTTTTCATCAAAAACATTTAACAAGTAGAAATCGCATATTCCAAGTCATGTATCATGTAAACACATTTTGAGACGTAACAAATAAAATATTCGTTTGACACGAAAGAGATAAGTACACTAGGCTTGGCACATTTTCTTACCTCAAAGCAAATTCCAACAATAGCAATCAATCAACGTACTCTACGTACTCGTCGTCGACGAACTCGTTACCTACACATAACAATATGCTAATCAAACCAATATTCTAGCAATATACTGGCTATACTAATTACATGCATATGATAGTCCATGGTTTAGGTTTCTAACACTTCCCCAACATCTCATTCAATTCATGCTCCAAAATAAGCCCAAAGCTTTGCTTCAAAATCCCCTAACCTAAAGCATACATAATCCATCATAACTCCACCAAATCTATTACTCCAGTTTCCCAAACATATCATGGTCTAAAAACAGTTCCATTGGATTCAAAACGTTCGAAATAATAAGTTTAGCCTCAAACGGATCTTAATTTCGATTCCTGAATCAAAAGTTACACTAGTTTCAAGTTTCCAACTTCATTCAAAATATCCATACGGGAATTGTCAATCTTCATGAAACTTTTCCCCCAAGCATCTAGTTCATCCTATAATCATACTAAACCTAATATAACATGATTCCCACATTCAAATCAGATTGTTATCCACCTATTATGATCATTCAAACTCCCAAATTATTCAATCAAACTTCTCTTTCAAACTAGGGTTTCTTCCCAACACCCAAGAACATGATAAACCCTAAAACTTGATAACCAATCCTACGAATCCATGAACAATGATCCTAACCATAACAAACTGAAATTTAAAGATTACATGCAACATACATGAATCATGAACAAGTGATCACAAGATCAAGAGATCAACAAGAGAAAAGAGAAAAAGAAACAAAACAACCCAACCCCGCTCAAACCCGCCGCCCATGGAGGCGGACGGAGAGAGAGGCGGACGGGTATAGGGAGAAAATAAAGAGATAAAGAAGAAAAGAAAGAAAGAAAAGAGAAAAAGAGAGAGAGAGTTACCTTGCCGGAAAAAAAGAGAGAGCGGCGGCGGTGGGGGTGTGCCGTCGGTCACAAGAGAGAGAGAGAGAGTGAGAGAGGGATGGGTAGAGAGTGAGGGACGTGAGGGAGAGATTAGAAAAAAAAGGAGAGTGAGGGTTTTTATGAGAGTTAGAATTAAAATTAACTTCATAAGTAGGAAACCCTCTTGGATTAGGAAACTTTTATGTAGGAAGAAAATTTAGGTCAAAAGACACTTATTTCCCCTTAGTTTTGCCAAAAGACAAACATCTCCCCCAAACTCAAGTAAAAGACACTAAAACCTTTGATTAAAGTCACAAAGTTCCCCCCCAAACTCTCAAAGCATTATAATTAACTCTCTATAATTACATTGACTTCCCAATACTTATAATAATATCACAAAATACCCGTGGTCACAAAACGGGGTATTTCATCCTTCCCTCCTTAAAGAGAACTTCGTCCTCGAAGTTTAAACAAAAACCTCCCTCCTAAATGAGAAACTGTCCTTGAAGTTTAAACTAAACTTTTAACCACAATAAGGTATACACCTCCCCTCAATAGTACGACTAGTAAATGCAACCTAAGGTCATAAATGATATGCAATATACTATAAGTAGTACTGTATTAAAAATCGAAGGATTACATCCTCTCCCCCTTAGAGGAGTGACGTCCTCGTAACTCAAGGTACCTCGTCAAACAAGTGAGGGTACTTCTTCCTCATATCATCTTCCGCTTCCCAAGTTGCCTCTTCAGTGAGGTGGTAAGTCCATAAGACTTTTACAATCTTGAAACTCTTGTTACGGGTGTTCCTTGTCTTGGTGTCTAAAATCTTGACAGGCTGTTCTTCATAACTCAAAGACGGGTCCAGTTCTACTGGTTCGGGATTCAATACGTGAGATGCATCACGCATATACTTCTTCAGTTGCGATACGTGAAATACGTTGTGAACACGACCCAAATTCGATGGTAAATCCAATCGATAAGCCACTTCTCCAATATTTTCTATAACATCATATGGTCCAATGAATTTCGGGCTCAACTTCCCTTTCTGATTGAACCTCATGACTCCCTTAGTTGGTGATACTTTAAGAAATGCTTTTTCTCCAACTTGAAATTCCAACGGTCTTCTTTTCTGATCCACGTAAGATTTCTGTCTATCCTGCGCTGCCTTCATTCGTTGCTGTATAAGTCTCACTTGATCTGTCATCTCTTCAATAAGTTGTGGACCAATTACTATCGTCTCACTTATGTCGTTCCAACACAACGGTGTTCTACACTTCCTTCCATACAACCCCTCATGTGGTGCCATTCCAATACTGGCGTGATAATTGTTATTGTAGGAGAATTCTATCAAAGGTAATCTATCAACCCATGAACCTTGAAAATCCATAACACACGATCTTAGCATATCTTCCAACGTTTGGATTGTTCTTTCGGTTTGTCCATCTGTAGCCGGGTGAAATGCCGTGCTAAACTTCAGCTGAGTTCCTAGTGCTTCCTGGAGTGCTTTCCAGAAGTGAGAAAGAAAATTGGGATCTCTGTCGGAAACAATAGAGCTTGGTACTCCACGATACCTTACAATGTTCTTCATATACGCATCAGCTCTTTGTTCCATATTCCATGTGTCTTTCATCAGAATAAACCTTGCTGTCTTGGTCAATCTGTCGACTACGACCCAAATCTGATTCAGTCCATTCTTTGATGTCGGTAACGCAGTCACGAAATCCATCGAAATAGAATCCCACTTCCAAACTGGGACGTCTAATGGTTGTACTAAGCCTCCCATTCTCTTATGTTCAAACTTCACCTTTTGACAAGTTAGACATTTTGCCACAAATTCTGCCACTTCTTTCTTCATGTTAGGACACCAAAACATCTTCTTCATGTCCTTATAAAGTTTGTCACCTCCTGGATGTACTGAATAGGGTGTGTTGTGCGCTTCACGCATCAACTTCTCCTTAGTTTCCGTACACTTATGTGGTACACACCATCTTCCCTTGTAACGAATACTTCCATCTTCATGGATCTTGAAATCCTTTGCTTGGCCTTCTGCAATCTTCTTATTTATCCTTTCCAGCTTCACATCTCCTGGCTGGTTACTCCTTATTTCTTCCAAGATATCTGGCACAACTGTCATATTCCCAAGGATAATCTTTACTCCTCCTTGTTTCACTACTTCAATTCCAAGTTTTCGGAACTCTCGGCATAGCCGATCTGGTAAAACTAGCATAGTATCCAAAGTATGGCTCGACTTCCGGCTTAACGCATCAGCTACTACGTTTGCCTTCCCTTCATGGTATTGGATCCGCAAATCATAATCCTTTATGACTTCTAGCCAACGTCTTTGCCTGTTATTTAGTTCTTTCTGCGTGAAAATGTACTTTAGACTGCTATGATCCGTATACAATCTACACACAGATCCGTACAAGTGGTGTCTCCATATCTTTAATGAAAAAACTATAGCTGCAAGCTCTAAGTCATGCGTAGCATAGTTCTCTTCATGAGTTTTCAGTTGTCTTGAAGCATAGGCAATAACTCTTCTATCTTGCATAAGAACGCATCCTAAACCCTTCTTCGATGCATCACTGTAAACGTCAAATTCGCCAGAATCATTGGGTAAAGCTAAGACATGTGCGGTCGTTAATTTTTCCTTCAATGTCTGGAATGCTTCTTCACAATCTTCGCTCCACTTATACCTTACCGTCTTCTTGGTTAGTGTAGTAAGCGGTCTAGCGATCTTTGAGAAATCCTTCACGAAACGTCTGTAATATCCTGCTAATCCGAGAAAACTTCTTACTTCGGACACATTCTTTGGAGTAGGCCAATCCTTCACTGCTGAAATATTTCCTGGATCCACGGATATTCCTTCCTTGGAAATTATGTGACCCAAAAATGGAACGTGTTTTAGCCAAAATTCACACTTCGAGAGTTTAGCATATAACTTCTCATGTCTCAAAGTTTCTAACACTTCTTTGAGATGTTCTTCGTGTTCTTCCTCGCTCTTTGAATAAACAAGGATGTCATCAATAAAGACGACCACGAAACGATCTAGAAACGTCCTCATAACACGATTCATTAGATCCATAAATACTGCCGGTGCATTGGTTAGACCAAAAGGCATAACGGTAAACTCGTAGTGTCCATACCTCGTTCTAAAGGCTGTCTTCGGTACGTCCTTCTCGGCTACTCGAAGCTGGTGATAACCTGATCTCAAGTCTATCTTTGAGAAAACACTCGCCCCTTGTAACTGATCGAACAAGTCGTCAATTCGGGGTAAAGGGTACTTGTTCTTGATTGTTGCGCTATTCAACTCCCTATAGTCAATGCACAACCTCAAGCTTCCGTCTTTCTTCTTCACAAACAATACCGGTGCAATAAAGGTAGTCTAAACCTAGAGTCTCATTCTAAGATGGTGTCGGCGCCAGTTAACTCTTTTGTCACCTTGGGGAGCACTTGTTAATTTCCATTTGGTTTCGATCGACACTCAAACGAACAATGACCTTTCCTGCCGCAGTTGTGGCAGTTTACAAGGTTTCCTTGGCAGTCCTTTCCTGGATGGTTTTATTGGCACTTCTTGCAGATATAACGGCGAGGTTGCTCATCTCTATTATTCTGCTTGTTACCACGATACTGTCCTTGGTTACTTCGTCCGTGATTAGGCTTAAACCTTTTGTCCTGACTACCTTGGTTAGTCCTACCCTGATTGTTTCCGTAACCCGCGGCGTTCTCAACCTTGCGTTTCCCACGCTTCTCATCTTGTGCCTCTTGAATACGCCAAACGGCTGCAGCTCTATCGTAAGCTTCCTGGAGAGTATCGTACGTCCTGCACATCAAGTCTTTCTGCAGATGAAGTTCGAGACCAGACATGAACTTCCTGACTTTAGTCGCTTCATCAGGCATCAACTGACTTGCGAATCGGGATAATTCCATGAATTTATTGAAGTACTCGGTCACGGAACTGTTCCCTTGTGTCAGATTCACGAAGTCTAAGTACTTTTGATCCTGGACATGGTCCGGATAAAAGCGAGTGCGAAGTGCGGTTTGAAGAGCTTCCCAATTGAAATTGGGTTGCGCCAAAAATTTCTGGCGCGTACTCCTCCACCATGTATTAGCTTCGTTCTTCAAGTAAAATGCTGCGCAAACTACTTTGCGGTCTTCGGGGCACTCAACTAACTCAAGGATCTTATCCATCTCATCGATCCAATTTTCGAGCTCAACAGGATCCTCATTGCCTATAAATTTCCCTGGCTTCATATCTGCCACTTTCTTGGCCCAGTTAGCGTTATTCTGCTCTCCCTGTTTTGCGTTCTGCGCCGTTTGAGCAAATTGCGCGAAGAAATGCTCCATGTTGTTGTTGTTGTTGTTGTTGTTTGTTTCGGCCATTGGTACTTGGCGATTTCTCCTGGTGTAGTATTGATGTGGTCTATCAGTCATAATCCCTACACTATAGCCTATTGTATTACTTATAAAGTACTAATAAGTACAAACAATCACGCATATACGGCATGTAGTGCACAATTAAACAAGTAATGTCACACATTGATCATCGTTTAACTCAATTACTCATGTATTTCCACATAGACTAATCACGTCTCAACTTTTCATCTACTTCCAAAATTGGAAAAAGGATCAATCGATCAAGCAAAAATTGCGAATTTTGGCGTGCAACACCCCCTCTGAGATACTTTCATAATCAAGAAGAATCAACTCAATATCAATTGTGGAACTCAAGATACATAGGAATTACTACAGCTGCTGTCACAGCCCACCAGAACAGAAACGTTGACTTTGAAATGGCCTTAAACTGACTTTAAAATTCTCAAAATGAGCTAGGCTTTCTCCCAGAGTTAGAAAAACGTGTTTAATAGTCGTCATAAAAATTTGGGGTCAAAACAAGATCTGGAAGATAGGTAACAATAGAAAATGCTACAGCTAGTCACTTTGCAATTTTGCTACTAAACCGTCAACTTTGGAAATTCGTAACTAATTCTCCAGAATTCATATGGGGTTGAAATTTTTATGGAAGATACCTGGGTATGTCTACTTTTTGGGAAAAATTCAGGGAAAAACAACTCCAAAATTAAGTACGTCTGCTACAACAAAAACTCACTGCTGCGCAGATTCAACAGCACCGAGAATCAAAGCTTTCGCGTTCTAACTCCATGAACACTTTCTAAGCCCATAATCAATGATAACAAGCATAACACAACCTTAATTCATCAAATCATACTCCAAAATTTAGAAAGCTAAATTTATAAAACTCCCCAAATCGGGTCTTCAAAACATAAACATTCTTCATCCTAAAGCAAAACGCTAAGAATTTAACTCTAGCCCAAAAGTGACTATTCAAGAATTGATCTAAAACTTCAAATGTTGCTTGGCTATGGAGCCTTATTCAAACTAATAAATAAAACTTAAAGCATCTAGTCTAGGAAATCTAAAGAACTCTAACAAGCTTAATCGTCGTCCTCATCGCTTTCGTCCATCTCTTCCTCTTCATTGGAATCATACTCGTGCTCTTCATCTTCACCCGAGTCTTCTTCACTTTCTTCATATTCCATGGGATCTTCTTCAATCTCGGGGTATTCATCGACATCTTCCATTGGATCTTCTTCAACTTCTTCATCGTCACTAGAGTGTATAATAATCACCTCTTTTTCATCACTAGAGCTTATGTAGATCACGTCTTCTTCATCACTGGACTCTATCTCAATAACTGTATAACTTTGCCACTTAAGATAAGTCTCCATCAATAGCTTGCATATAAAGTCTGCACTTACCGTCCATTCACCTTGGCAACGATAATCCCTATCATTCAACCGATTCATCCTGCCCATGATGTTGCTATACTTTGTAATAATTTCCCCAAACATGGGTTTCATAGGTAATGCCTTCACCATACAGTAAGCCTGAAAAGCTGGATTTCTATATCGAGAAAAATCTAAGGCTTGGAATCTATCTTCACAATATTGAACTACACGGTCACGAAAATCTGGAAAATCTTCACCTTCGACCCAACGTGTCACAACAGGATGTTTCTCTACTGGCAACACACGCTTCCTTGCTGTATGCTTAGTTCTAGCCATCTACAAGAGGAAACAACTTAATAAATCTCTAATTTAAAAGGCATAGACCGTAATCCAAATAACTACTCTTCGCATCCAATAGTCATTCCCAAGACTCCAAATTGATGGTTACAAGACTCTTGAAGAAATTTCTCAACGAAGTCTCTTAAAATAGGCTTAACTTAGAATCCAACTGGAATACTTCAAAAATTCGATTGGATGGATGGGGCACTTGCTTTCTATCCTATTTTCTAAACACTTACACGTAACAATCCTATCCATACTACCCAAATTCCCACGGCTTGTCAAATTTTAAGTTATTTCTCCTATATTCATTTTAGTTGCCCTAACAAGTTTCAAATTTCTTTTTAGAATGCCGGCTCTGATACCACCTGTAACACCCCCAAATGGCCCAAGCCGGAGACCCGGGGATGTCACTCCGTAACCGAGAGGAGCCCGGATACAAGGAGATTTTATAACATGGTTCGCAAGCACAAACATCCACAATAATAAATTAAATCCAATTAAAAACAATGTATTACGATAAACCTTCGTCCTAGCCACAAACCGGCAAAACAACTAAAGCGTTTAAACTATTAAAGAGTTCAATTTCAAATGAAATACTACTACTAATGTTCCATGTGATGCGCGTCCCCTTCTATGCCCGATAACCTTCTTCTAGACCTGTGGTGCGGAATGAAAAAGAAACACCACAGTACAAAATCAGCATTGAAATACTGGTAAGCAAACATCCAAACTTGTAAAACGATGATGGATAGTTATAAAACAAAGACTCAATTGTAAGTAAGAGTTTTTCGCAAACACAGCGGTAATAAAGTTGACTCTTGTATTAAAACATAAGAGTTCCCAATTCCATAGTATTTCCAAACCAAATTCCATAATATATTTCCAAACCAATTTCCATAATCATTAGGAAAAAAAATCCAAATCCAGTGTTAACTTCATTCCGTTAACAAAACCAAACAAATCCATTATTACTTTGTTGTGACGGGGAAAACCAAATAAACCACAGCGTCCATGACCTTAAGTGTCGACACCCCCCTAAGACTACGCCGGTCAGAGGAGTGAGTACATGTTACTATCCGGGGACTTGCAACCGGATTAAAAAGAGACGGGACCGCAGCCAACACCGCCTAAAGAGAATAATAGAGTCCCGCACAACATCTTCCACTTTACGTTATAGTTCATTCATTATCATTGTGATGTTTTCATCAAAAACATTTAACAAGTAGAAATCGCATATTCCAAGTCATGTATCATGTAAACACATTTTGAGACGTAACAAATAAAATATTCGTTTGACACGAAAGAGATAAGTACACTAGGCTTGGCACATTTTCTTACCTCAAAGCAAATTCCAACAATAGCAATCAATCAACGTACTCTACGTACTCGTCGTCGACGAACTCGTTACCTACACATAACAATATGCTAATCAAACCAATATTCTAGCAATATACTGGCTATACTAATTACATGCATATGATAGTCCATGGTTTAGGTTTCTAACACTTCCCCAACATCTCATTCAATTCATGCTCCAAAATAAGCCCAAAGCTTTGCTTCAAAATCCCCTAACCTAAAGCATACATAATCCATCATAACTCCACCAAATCTATTACTCCAGTTTCCCAAACATATCATGGTCTAAAAACAGTTCCATTGGATTCAAAACGTTCGAAATAATAAGTTTAGCCTCAAACGGATCTTAATTTCGATTCCTGAATCAAAAGTTACACTAGTTTCAAGTTTCCAACTTCATTCAAAATATCCATACGGGAATTGTCAATCTTCATGAAACTTTTCCCCCAAGCATCTAGTTCATCCTATAATCATACTAAACCTAATATAACATGATTCCCACATTCAAATCAGATTGTTATCCACCTATTATGATCATTCAAACTCCCAAATTATTCAATCAAACTTCTCTTTCAAACTAGGGTTTCTTCCCAACACCCAAGAACATGATAAACCCTAAAACTTGATAATCAATCCTACGAATCCATGAACAATGATCCTAACCATAACAAACTGAAATTTAAATATTACATGCAACATACATGAATCATGAACAAGTGATCACAAGATCAAGAGATCAACAAGAGAAAAGAGAAAAAGAAACAAAACAACCCAACCCCGCTCAAACCCGCCGCCCATGGAGGCGGACGGAGAGAGAGGCGGACGGGTATAGGGAGAAAAGAAAGAGAGAAAGAAGAAAAGAAAGAAAGAAAAGAGAAAAAGAGAGAGAGAGTTACCTTGCCGGAAAAAGAGAGAGAGCGGCGGCGGTGGGGGTGTGCCGTCGGTCACAAGAGAGAGAGAGAGAGTGAGAGAGGGATGGGTAGAGAGTGAGGGACGTGAGGGAGAGATTAGAAAAAAAAGGAGAGTGAGGGTTTTTATGAGAGTTAGAATTAAAATTAACTTCATAAGTAGGAAACCCTCTTGGATTAGGAAACTTTTATGTAGGAAGAAAATTTAGGTCAAAAGACACTTATTTCCCCTTAGTTTTGCCAAAAGACAAACACCTCCCCCAAACTCAAGCAAAAGACACTAAAACCTTTGATTAAAGTCACAAAGTTCCCCCCAAACTCTCAAAGCATTATAATTAACTCTCTATAATTACATTGACTTCCCAATACTTATAATAATATCACAAAATACCCGTAGTCACAAAACGGGGTATTTCAATGTCACTCCGTACCCGAGGTTAAACCCGAATACAAGGAGATTTTATAACATGGTTCTCAAGAAAAAACATCCATCAAGTAATTTAAACTAACCGTTATTACAATCCAATTGTTCTTGCCTCAAACTGGGCATAAAACAAACTAGAGCTAAAGCATTTAAACTGTTCTAATTTAAAATGAAGAAGCTACTGAATAAAACGATGAAACGCGTTCCCCTTCTATGCCAGATTCCCATCCTCTAGACCTGTGGTGCGGAATAAAAAAGAAGCACCACAGTACAAAATCAGCATAAAATACTGGTAAGAAAACACCCAAGCATGTAAAATGATGATAGGATAGTTATAAAACAATGTCTCGTTTACAAGTAAGAGTTTTTCTCAAACATAGCGGAAATAAAGTTTGACTCTTGTAATAAAACAAGTGAGTTCCCAATTCCATAATATTTCCAAACCAATTCCACAATCATTAGGAAATCCAAAATCACATATTAATTCCTTTTCCATTAACAAAACCAAAACCATCTTATTAATTTATTCTGACGGGGGAAACCAACCATCTCGCAAGCATCCAAGACCTTAAGTGTCGACACCCCCCCAAAGACTTCTGGCGGCCAGAGGAGTGAGTACAGGGAGCTATCCGAGGACTTGCAACCGGATTAAATAAAAACAAATTGAACGGAATACCGAAGTCAACACGCCCAATGCCAATAGGTACCAATAATAAATGGCCCCGCACAACTCTTCCACTTTACATAATAGTTCATTGTTATTATCATGGTGATATTTTCAAGAAAGACATTTAGAAAATTAAAATCACATATTGCATGTCACATAAAACAAACTCATTTTGAGACGTAAAGAAATATAAGAATTAATTTGACACGAAGGAGTTAGGCACACTAGGCCTGGCATGTTCACTTACCTCAAAGCAAATCAACTACCGCAAATCAGTCGATGTAGTCGATGTACTCGTCGTCGATGAACTCGTCACCTACACGTAACAATACCCTAATTAAACATAATACTCTAGCAATATAATTGCTATACTATCTACACGCATATGGAACTCGACGGTTTAGGTTCCTAACACCAACACAACATTCCCAATTAAACCCGAAACACTAGTGGTTAGGACAATTGGCTCTAGGCTAACCACTCAACTCTACTAACATTGTTCAAGATGAACATCCCCTTTAAGCTATTTAATTCTAACTAAAGAGATCACTAACTAACTAGGTTCACATTACACTAGTCACAACTCACAAATCCACCCAACACTTGTACTTAGGTTCAAGACTTCAAAACAAGTAATAAAACTCCCAAAATCTAAATAATTTCCATGACTAGACACTATACAATAAACCCACCAACATTAATGACAAATTCAGTATCTTTCAGTGCCCAAAAACAGTCCTATAGCGAAAAATTCCAACCTTTTAACGACCGGACAGATTGTATATTAACCCTAGAACATCAAACTAAGTGTCCAACGATCACAATTTCGACTGCAATTCATTTAACCGGTGATTACCATTCACCTAACCAACCCAAAACATCAAACAAGTGATGATTTCTAATTAAACCTATTGTTTTGGCTTGATTTTACCTCTTACATAACCTAGGGTCTATGGGTTATCATGAACATGAATGATTTTGATGAATTATGATGAATAGCATGAAACTAGTACAAGTAAAAGATGATAATAAATCTGAAAATTAATGGCTACATGCTACGTACATGAATCGTAAGCAAGAGATCAAGAGAACAAGAGAAAAAAGATCAAACCGCCGCCCATGGAGGGTCGGACGGAGAGAGAGAAAAAGAGAAGAAGAGAAGAAGAAAAAGAGAGAGAGAGAAAGATACCTGGTCGGAGATAGAGAGAGAGACGGCGGCGGCGTTGGAGCCGCTGCTGCTCCTGGCGTCGAGGAAGAAGAGAGACTGAGAGAGTGAGAGAGAGAGGGACGGAAGTGAGGGAGAGAGAAAAAAAGAGAGTGTGAGGGTTTTATGAGAGTTGAAAAAAAAAATCAAACTCATAAGGAAGGAAACCCTCTTGAGTAGGAAACTTTACGTAGGAAGAAAAATTGGGTCAAAATAATACCAATCTGTGGTAAAAAAACACTTCCCCCTAGTTTAGCCAAAAAGACAACTACCTCCCCGAAACTCAATTAAAAGACACTAAAACTTTTAGATTAACGTCACAAAGATCCCCCAAACTCTAGTAAACATTATAATTAACTCTCGACAATTAAAATAACTCCCCAACCCATAGACACAAAACGGGGTATTTCACGTAAGACATATGTATTCTACGAGCAAGATCATCACATATTTGTGAAGCATCGATTTCACAACACATCCGGATGGAAATGAGAACATTGTGTAAGGATGGTACTAAACAGTCCGCGTAGTTAGTACCCAACACTACAACAAATTTGCTGTTTATTGACAATAATAATCGTAGGAAAAGATAAAAACTCGTCGCTAATAGATTTTAGGGACATTTAATTTTTGTTGAAGCTTTCGTCGCCTATAGCGCGTCGCTAAAAGCATTGTCGACAATTACATAAGTTGTTGCTATAAAAAGCTTTTAGCTACTATGTATTTTGTCACAACAAACACTATCTGCAACAACAGAAAATCGTTGTCTTATGTTTTTCATTGCAGAAAAAACAATTATAACGAGTTAATTTTTGTGGCCATATATATTAATTCGCCGAAGAGGTATCATATACAATGATATGTATATATTCTAAATATCCTGCGTTGCCTACAGAAATTTTAACAACAAATTGGTACCCCAAATTTTGCCTTAAATTATACTGGGAACCTTTGGTAACGATTCATGTACTGCAGAATTTTGTCTTAAATCATGCTACTTAAGGTCAATGTGTCTCATTTCTTTACCAAAATACGTCTATCTATTGACAACAATATTTTGTTTATTATGAAACAACAGTGCTGATATTAATAAGTTAACGTTCACATAATAAAAACACAAGAATTTTATTAATTGATGATAAACAAACTTTCAAACAATAATCATGGGGAGAATTACAATAAATTAAACTACACTATTTTCCGGGCGCACTAGAAAAGATATGCGCATCATACAAAATTCGAGATACAGCAAGAAGCATACTAATCAAGAGTAAATCTCCTCGCTTCTTGAAGAACTACAATCAATCCGCTCTCGCCTATGAAGCCTGCAAACAAAAAACAAAGCTTAGGTCATTTTTAAGCTCTCATATGGAGTTACATTTTAGGTGCGGAAAAGAACGGTAACTATTGAATGTTAAGTAATCTACCACTATCTCCGACCACCAATCTACACCCACAATGTAAGAAATCATCTACTTTGAATTTGCCGATTACGAACCTTCAACAATCGAACATGGTATTTATGGGCCACCACCACCACTATCGATGAGGGTGAATCGTCCACAACCCTCTACCTACACAACATCTCTTTCAGATCTCTAAGAAATATCTAAATGCGATTGATTCTACAATTAGTCGCCGATTATGATGAATCGAAATGTTGTTTCGTTTTGAACAGAAGAGAGAGAGCGAAAGAGACACGAATGAGCAGAGAAGGGGAGGATGATAAACAAGAAAACACCATAAAGAGTGAGATGACACATGTACATTTGATTTCATTGCTTGATATTTTCCCTAAAACCTCAAAGTCAGAGACTCCACGCGAGATGTGAGAAAATGAGAAGTGAGATTTTGTTCGGAGTTGGAGGCGCCGTCTGCTACTCTGCTACATGTAGGAGAGGTTTTTGGTATTAGGTTTTCCATAGTTAGGTTTTATAAATTTCTCTTCAACGAAAACACACACAGAGATAGATCATGGGCTTCATGGGTTAGTATTTTTGTGTTTTTAGGGAAGTATTTTCGTGTTTAATTAAATTTTCAAGTAAAGAAGAAAAAGATAAAAAATAAAACTAATTACAGATATATGCGCTCGAACTAGAAGTCAATTTAATTATAAAAATACAAATTCATTTTTATCCGATTTTTCATTTTTGAAATAAACACTAGATACATTGTTTCATTTCATTGGGTGTGTCTGAATTTTTTTATTAGGAAAAATATTAATAAACGCCTACTTAACCACATGTCCACATCTATCATTTACTAGCATTATCACTATAAACCTCACATCTTTCCCTCCCTCCATCCCACGACTAATACCCATGTTCTTATTTTTTACCGTGTTACTCTACCCCACCCTTGGCGAACTACAATATTATCTGCTCTTTTTTATTTTTTTCTCGATCATTGAATTTTTTTTGGTCTCATCAGGATACTGTAAATTTAACTATTTACATAGATATTTAGTTGTTTCTCAATGTCCACACTCGAACATTTGCAATGGAAATGATATGTTGCGCAATTTTTTTTTTTTTTTTTGTAACAAGTATATTTTGTCACCAACCGTAACCATGATAATTTAGCGACTATTTATTTTTTTACTTAATCAATAACTTTCGGAGACGGAAAACTACGTTAGTAATATTTTTTGTGAAGTTGCTAATCTTTTGGCGGGAACAGAAATGTTACACCGTGATGATTCTTGTAACGAAATTTCATTTTGGTCACTAAAAGTTTTGATATAGCGACGTGCTTAAATTTCATTACCAATCAACATTTGTTACGACGATTATTGTTCTGTAGCAAGTAATTTTGTTGCAGAAGATACAACTTGTTGTACTGCAGTTTGCATAATTTCAACTTCTTCAAGGCACTGGACCCACTCATTTTTATCTTCAACCAATCCACTTGCAACACATGCTGATTTTAAAGTATGGTGCGCCACACCATTGACTGTACGCAGAAACTCAAATGATAGGGGGCCTTGCGACATGAACCGCAACAAACACAAGTAAAATTTTTATCTGGAATTTGGACTGGCAAACTGCATTTTACCAATTGCAAATCTTCTCTTCATCGGTTCCCAAAATGTGTTCTTACAAAATTAGTGTTGCGGGAACTCTTGGTAGGTAAAATTAGGTGCATCTTTATGTGCGGCATAATATGCAGTCAAATTCGACACTTGGCTACTAATACGTTCGTCAGTTTCCTTAATGAAATTGTCCGGGTTAAAGTTCACTTGGTGCCTACCAGACAAATGGAGATGTAGTCGCATTACTAATGCCAACTGGTCATGCATGGGTTGCCCAATATTCGCCAAGCAGCTTTCGAAGGACCGATATACCTACCTTCAAGAAATTGTTGAATTTCGTCTCCTCTTAAAACCATTGTCGTACGATCATGACCATTGTAGATGTATTTATGAATTTACTTGACACATAGAGATCCAGCGCAATCCTCAACATTGATGTTACAATCAAACTCTCTAGAAAGGTATGGGTTATACGGGACAACATCCCTATTATCATCAAAGTGGCCCCTGCTCGTATATTTCTTGTCAATATTAGTACGACAATATAAAATATCAATTCTCGTCCATGGTGGTTGATTCGAAAAACTATCTTAGATAACCCTTTGTGCATTTGTCATTTTCCATACACGCAGCCTTAGGATTTCTGACCACGCACAGACAAATGTATCATACATTTCATAACGGTTTCCAAAAGTAATGGTTCCGCGACCGGATTAGGTATCTTTGTGGACACAAACCGGTCGACCTACTCACATGTTTGGATCTTATCAGGCCCATATAGAAACTGTAAAATATGCATATGCGGTAAGCCCCACTTTTGAAATTTGATAGTAAAGACATGTCCAACCTCCTTTCCAAAAGTGGTTTTAGTCTATCTCATTAACTCCTATCTTTTCAACTCGAAAACCCGGGCAGCTAAATCAGGACGATCAATTGATGATTGGTGTGGGAACAAAGCATATGTGGCAAGCCCATGTTTCTCTTTTTCACGTTGCTTTTGCTGAGCCAACTTAGCTTTGGATGGAATTATTTCACCTCATGCCTTTCTATAAAGAATACTTGAAGCATCTACATGATTACATAAACTATGATAAATAATGTAAATTGAAGAGTATAATGCAGATTACAAATACAAGATCAAATACTCTAGAAGGGGGAGGGGTTGAATAGAGTATGACAACTTTTGCCAAAAGAGTAGTTTTTAAACTTGACACGATTTTCTTACGTGTATACGCAAGTGCACGGTCGAAGTAATAAAGATGAGTATTAAGCTCAGGTTGTCGAACCCACAGGGACAGTCTCTAGATTATTTAGCTAAACGATTAATTTAGAGTTGAAGTAACCAGTATAAAAAAGTTGTGAGTTAATAGTTCTTCACCCTCAAACAAGTGACGGAAATTAAATAAACGAACTAAACTAATGTTTTTGTAATTTTCCGATGAATACGAATATGGAGAACACTAGATAGTTTTAGGGTCCCTAGGGCATTTAGACGTTTCCGGACTATGATTTGAAACACTCTACCTATGTCTAGTTATACCGGGTCACACTCATTACGACCTTCTGTCGATCTCACGCAAATCTACGTTACGGTCTACTTCGGGTCCTGTCGGTCCACCTCTGTCTACCGTTACGTTCTAGTCAGCTAGCCAGGTTCGCTCACCGGGTCCTGTCGGCCTACCGATCATGCTAATCCTAACTAAGTCTAACCGAAACAACCCACACACGGTCATTCAAGTCTCTATCTCCTGTCGGTCTCAAGAAACTACGAGAATAAAAACATGATCTTATTCGTAACCGGGTTAAGTCTCTGTCAAGCACCCACCTAGTTCACTAACAACTCCGGTTCGCGACTCCCTTGTTGCTAAGAATTAAGCCTAGATCATGATTTCTAATCAATTAGTTTGTAACATTAAGCTATGAATTCAACTAGTTCATCATCTTCATCTAACATGGTAGTTCCATTCAACGCTAACACGTGTCAATAGCCTTAGCTTACGGATTCACAATACAAGATGAAGAATAATAAACATTAATTGGATCAAACGCATGAATCAATCAACAAAATCCGGAAAATAAGTCTAAGTCATAACCCTAGGCTCTCCATAGAGCCTAACAAAGAAATTAGCTACTCATTGTTATGCTAAAATCACAAGTATTCTCCATAGAATGATAAAGAGAGGGTAAGAGAAGAATCAAACGATGAAATCGCCAAAGCTTTGGCGAATCCGTGCAATCCCCAAGCTCCTAGGTAGGGGTGCAACTTGGACGGGCTGTACCCGACCAACCCGAACCCAGCCCGGACTAAAGTCGGGCTTGGGCACATGTTTTGAGTAATTTGGACGGGCTCGGGCAAGAATTCTCAACCCGACTTGCAATTAGGGTCGGGCTTGGGTACGAATATTAAAAGACGGGCTAGCCCGAATTGCCCGATTTGTACACTCATTACCAACAAATGATATATTTGAAGAGTATTATATTGCATTTTTATCAAGAATATATTATTTTTCTATTAAATATTAGTAATATTTCTAATGATGTTTATGTTCTTAACTAATAAATTTTTCTCACAAAATATTTAGTATTGTCTTGTCTAAACGGATAATTTTTAAATTCATTCTAACAATATATAGTCATTCTTGTTTAGTCTTAAATAAAAAAAATTGAAGTATCTACATTTAGTATCTATTTTTATATGTAAGTTATTAACTTAACTATAAGGGCACAATATTAATTGAGTTGAATGTGAAAATGATGTTATTTTATTTAGTTTAATGGGCTAGCCCGAATTCAACCCGAACCCGAATTGGTTTGTTCAAATTCGGGCTTGGACGGGTTGGCGATGCTCGTAACCCGGGCTGGGTTGGGCTTGGGCAACCCTGACAGAACTCGGGCTTGGGCTTGGACAAGGGTGTCAACCCGCCCAGCCCGCCCGAGTTGCAGTCCTACTCCTAGGTGCTCTCCAATGGCTCCCGTACGTGAATAATCTCCAAATAGGTCTTCTCTGCCCGTATTTTACTAGCTGGGCACGATTTTTAATGTTATTTGGTCGAAATTGCACTTCAGCCCCTCCAGTTTGTAATTCCCGGACAGAATTATTTGCTGATTTTGCGCGGGCTGTATCTCCCTCATACGGACTCGTCTTCAGGCCTACCATATATCTTTGGAAAGCTACGGATGTCTAATTTCCAATGCCGCATGCCTTGCTTCAAAATTCTTTGTAGATGTTCCTGGGCATCGAAAAGAGTGCAGGCTGGTCCTGTGTGACTTTTCCAACTTTTCTTCGTTTGTGCGTCTCCTTTTCTCCTCTTCATCTAGCTCCATTCCAAGCATATCCAAGCATCTCATAAGCTCCATTGCACCTATTTTACCTGAGATACACAACACTAAACAACCCGTGCAATTATCATAGCAAATATGAGAGAAAACATGCACAAATAAGCTAGAAACACAACTTTTCACTCTTAGGCTTAGAAATAGTCAAATTCACATATTTGTGCAAATATAACATATAAATCATGTAAAATAAGCCTATTACAAGTACAAAGAAGGTATAATAATAACTCCTAAAAGAGAGTTATCAAGTAGTTATTAAACAAAAAGAGGAGAACTAGAAGTATTTAAAATCTTTGAACACAAATTCAACGCTTTGAAATGCTCACATATAGACAGAAAATTACTGATAATTTTCAAGGATTTGAAATGGCTTTCAAAGCTTTGAACTGAAACCTGTTTGAAGCAGTTATGAAGAACAAGTGCAGAAATGAAATGTAAGAAGATGAACGCAATAATTTGGTACGAAGTTCGGTCCCAAGTGACCTACTCTCCACCTGAGGGATCTAATCCCTCCAAGATTTGAAAAACTCCTTATTTATCAAAAGCTAAGCTCTAGATATAAGCACAACGAATTGTCTTACTCTGTTACAGCTTGTGGTTCTTCCTAACCTATCTAGTACATTCTCGCTAACTGATACAATTAAAAATTCTCTGTTTTTCCTCTTGAACAACTCACGAGAACAAATGATAAAGAAGTATAAAACAAAAGATATACAAATAAATCTCAAATGAGGAACACTGTAAAACAGTAAAGCTGTGAAGCTTGAAGTGGTCTCGTGGGAACTAGAATGGATTGAGTGGATGTTTGATCTCCTTAAATGATGCTTGTCAATCCGGGTGAGTGTTTGAATGTCTGTGAAATGCTCTGTGTAACTGAATCTCTCACAATCGCTGCTCTATTCTGTCAATTTGAATTGCAGAATATAAAGGATTTCTTCAACTGAAATCCCTAAAAATCCTCTGGAGATCTTTGACTCTCAACAGCTTTTTCAAATGGCTAGCTGCTTGATTTCCCTATTGATTTCGATCTGATCTGGCATCTGCAGACTTAAGGAAGGTGCAGACACCATTCCATAATAGTAGGATCATCTGCAGGCTTGGATTTACTTCTCTGCATAACTATAAATAAGGAAACTTTCTACAGTAGATAGTTATGTAAAAAAAACCCTGCAAACACTTAGGCAAACAATGAGATTAAGCAATGATAAAATACATAAGTGGCCTGTCTTTCATCATCTAATATAGCATAATCCAGTACAAGAGATTAGAGATTGATTAGGCAGAAGAACACCCTCTGCGTTCATGTAAGAATTGCAGTGCAGTTTCAAGGCTTTGAAACCTGTTTCAAACCTTTGAAACAAAACTGTGAACTTACAATCTCCCTTTTGATGAAAGACAAAACCACTAATCTGTTAGAACTGCATTTCTGCGAAAGATAAACATTAGAGCCTAGCAGAAAAGGTTATATAAGATCATAAACAAATAACTAAAGTTATAAGAAGAATCATAATCAAACTAATGAAAATAAAAGCCACTAAAAGCAAATTACCACAAAATCCAAAACCAAAACCATATCCTGCATCTTATGAAAAAATACCCCTAAACTTCTTCTAAATTTCTCCGCCTTTTTGACTTTCATCAAAAGAGTGAGAAAATGTTGGATCAAACCTTATTTAAAAGTTTTAAAAGAAGTAATTTGTTGAAAGAGAGTTCAAGGCTTTGAAAAGAAGAAATAAAAGGCTGGATTCAAGGCCTTAGGTCTACATCTGTCTTGTCTCCTGCATCAGCCTCTTGATCATCTTCTTCCTCATCCTCATCCTCTTGCTGATCTTCTTCATGTGCTCATTAATCCTTGTTAACTTCTTCGCCAGGCTCATCATCTCCAAACAGATCAGCTGAAGTAACAATTACTGGAGTCTTCCTTTCTATTTCTTCAGCTTCAAGTCTTTGAGAAGAAATCTAGAGTCCACACTATCTTCACCAGCTTTCTGATCCTCAGCAGTATTTTCCTCAGCTCCTTACGCCCAACATCCTTATCCCCAGAACTGTGCTCATCAAATAAGTCTCTGGTAGATCTAGAATTCCTTGAGCCTTCTGGAAGTGGTGTATCCTCTCTTCCACATTAACCAAATTAATACTCTTGAAAACACTCTCAATCATGTACTTCATCTGTCTGAACTCAGCACCCAGCTGATATTAACCCTGCTTGAGCTCATCTAGCTCATTCTCAATGAAGTCCAGCTTCTGAAGCACTTGAGTTTGGTCTTGAGTGGTAGAGGGTAGGGCTACTGGAGAGGTTAAGGACTTTGGCTTCAAGAAATTTTTGGCTATCAACTCATCTTCAGACAATTCATAGTAGAACTTCAATTCTCCCTTACTGATTTTCATAATTCCAATCCGTTGAAACGAATTTTCATCTATCATTCCAAAACCAGTAGTAATTGGCTTCAAAATTGAACACATAGTGAGTTAACTACTTAAAGGTAGCAGCTATACCAGGTAAAATGAACTCTTCCTTAGCCAATTTAATACCATCAGCCTTGTTAGGGTAGTTTTCTGTATTGTACCTCTTTGAACACCCCAAGACATTAGCAAACTCTGCATGATCTAATTCCAGCACAATACCAGCTACCATAGATGATATAGTCATGCTCAGAGTATTCACTTGTTTCAGATTGAGATAAAACAGTCTGGTAAGCTTGGGATATGCTACTTTAGAGGGATTGAGGATTTTCAAATAGAACTCTTTTTCGGTCTCCTAATTCACTCCAAATCCATATAATCCAACATGCTAGTACTGATCATACCACAGTAACCAATAGGAGAAGAAGCAGAACCATCTAACCAAGTGCCTCTAGCAGCATGACTGATAAACCACTTAGAAGAGAGAGCTTTCTTACAATAAGTTGTTTTCTCTTCAAAATACACCTGAATATGCTTTCCCTTGTCCTTTTCATAGATCCGAAGCTCCTTCCCTTTATCTATTTTATGAGGAGTCTTTACCTTCTTCACCTTATTTGGACTATCAATCTTGATACCTTTTGATTTCCTAGAAGAAGCAACTGGATCTAGCTCTTCTTGGCAGTGGCCGTTT
Organism: Linanthus parryae; assembly: GCA_023055425.1. Lineage (NCBI taxonomy): Eukaryota > Viridiplantae > Streptophyta > Magnoliopsida > Ericales > Polemoniaceae > Linanthus > Linanthus parryae. The sequence continues at coordinate 5,167,233 of JALGPY010000015.1, forward strand.
GTTCCTATTTGTCCTTATTACTTTTTTCTTCGGAGGAGGAGGAGAGGGCACTGGTGCATAGAGAGTCTTAGAGCTTGAACTGGCACTAATAGTTTGAACCTCTTCTTCTCCAGCTTTTCTTTTCTTCCCTGTATTCTTCTTTGAGCTTCCTCCTCCAGCCATCTTGATTTTTTGTGAGGATCTTCGTGATTCCGTGGGTTAGGGTTTAAGAAGAGAGAGGCATGACAGATAGAAGAGATAAAGAGAGAAGGGTAAGAATATATGAAGAAAGAAGTTTGACTGAAATTCAAACTCCTTAAGGAAAGGAAATAACTTGATACAGACTTGATAGAGATTTGATTTGAATTTTTTTAAAGAAATTAATGATAGGAAATTATCTACAGAGATAGCACCCAGCATTAGTGATCCATTCATTGAACTATATAGTATACAGATTGATATTCAAAGCTTTGAAAAGGATTTCAAGGCCTTGAAAAACTGTAATACTGCAGACAGATAAAATCAAGGATTTGAAAAGCTTTTCAAGGCTTTGAAAACTTTCTAAAACATTGAAACACATAATTCTTACCTGATACTCACCCTAAACCAATGATTCCTTATTCAGCATCCCAATTTCTAATCTCAGGGCTGTAAATCTTTCCTCTGTCAGTGGTTTAGTGAAGATATCTGCAAACTGCATGTTGGTAGGCACAAATGACAAAGATACATCACATTTCTCCACATGATCTCTTATGAAGTGAATGTATAACACCAATGTGTTTAGTCCTTGAATGTTGTACTTGATTCTTTGTAATTGAGATAGCACTAGCGTTGTAACATTTGATGGGAATATCTCTGAATTCATAGCTAGATCTCTCATATGTTGAGCTATCCACAACACTTGTGAGCAACAAGCTCCAGCTGCTATGTATTCAACTTATGATTTTGATAAAGCTATTTAATTTTGCTTATTAGAATGCCAGCTTATCAGGGATGATCCAAGGAATTGGCAACACCCTGATGTGCTTTTATGTCTACTTTATATCCTTTAAATCAGCATCTGAATAGCCACACAAAGAGAAGTTAGATATTTTAGGATGCCAAATCCCCAAGTCTTTGGTACCATCGAGATATATGAAAATTCTTTTGACAGCAACTTAGTGAGACTCTTTAGGATCAGCTTGAAATCTAGCACACATACAAATACTAAATATAATTTCATACCTGCTTGCAGTAAGATAGAGCAGTGAACCAACCGTACCTATGAACTCCTTCTAGTTCACACTCTTACCATTCTGATCCTTGTCTAAGGATAATGTAGAACTCATGGGAGTTTTGGATACCTTGGATTGAGACATATTATACTTGTTTAGCAAATCCATGGTGTACTTATTCTGATGAAAAATGCTTTCTTCATTTGATGAACATGAAGTCCAAGAAAGAAATTTAACTCTCCCATCAAGCTCATCACGAATTCCCCAATCATAAGACTTCCTCTTGGTTGTAGCCTTGAGCTACTAATTTTGCCTTCTTTCTGATCACTTTACCATTTTCATCCAGCTTGTTTTCGAACACCCACCTTGTTCCAATAACAAACTGATCTTTGGGAGGAGAAACCAGATTCCATACCTTATTCCTCTTAAATTCATTCAGCTCACATTTATTGCTATGATCCAGTCTAATTCTTGTAATGCTTCCTTCACATTTTTAGGTTCTACAAGAGAAACAAAATAATTAAAACATATAAATTGTTTAACTGAAATCTTTGAGTACCAGCGGATGGATCATAAATAATATTTCCTGCTGGATGTGATAAAAGATATTTGAAATTCTATCTTGATGTCCATATTTTTGGTTCTCCAGGAATCTTTTCAAGGCCTTAAGAGCTTGATGCAGTGGCTTGACCACTCTGTGTTCCTAGCGATTCTGTTTCAAGGCTTTGAGAACCAGTTTCAAGGCTTTTAAAATCTTTTCTGGTTTCCGGCATATTAGTCTTTGAACCATTCTCTTGATATGAATCATCCTCTGACTCATGATTGTTCAGATTCATGTCTGTAAAACTTTCACTCAAAGAACCATCATAGCTTTCATCAGATATAACATGTATACTCTCCTCAACAAGCTTTGTTCTCTTATTGTAAACTCTGTAAGCTTTGCTAGTCAAAGAATATCCAAGGAAAATACCTTCATCACTTCTGGAATCAAACTTGCCAAGAGTATCCTTACCATTGTTGTGGATTGACCACTCTGTGTTCCTTGCGGTTCTGTTTCAAGGCTTTGAATATATTTTCTAGTTTCCGGCATAATAGTCTTAGAACATTCTCTGGATCTGCATCATCCTCTGACTCATGCTTGTTCGAATTCATGTCTGCAAAATTTTCACTCAAAGAACAATCATATCTTTCATCAGATATAACATGTATACTCTGCTCAACAAGCTTTGATCTCTTAGTGTAAACTCTGTAAGTTTTTCTAGTCAAAGAATAACCAAGGAAAATACCTTCATCACTTCTGCATCAAACTTGCCCAGACTATTCTTACCATTGTTGTGAACAAAACAAGTACAACCAAAATGTTTAAAATAAGAAATATTTGGCTTTCTCCCTTTGAAAAGTGCATAAGGAGTCTTCTTCAAAATAGGCCTAGTCAGGCACCTGTTCAAAATATAATTTACGGTATTGATAGCCTCAGCCCAAAAAGAATTTGGCAATTTGTTTTCCAAAAGCAGTGTCCTAGACATATCCTCAAGAACTATGTTTTTCCTTTCAACAACACCATTTATTTGAGGAGTTCTAGGAGTAGAAAAGTTGTGAGAAATACCAAACTTGGTGCAGAATAAGTCAAACTCTAGTTGATCAAATTCTCTGTCATGTTCACTCCTAATTGAAGCAATATGTAGGTTTCTCAAGGTTTATAGCTCTTTACAAAGTTTTGAATATTTAGACAGAGCCTCAGACTTGTCTCTTACAAACATTAACCAAGTATATCTAAAGAAATCATCTACAATAACCATCATATACTTCTTACCCATTGGAGTTGGAACTCTCATAGGACCACACATATCCATATGTAGCAGTTCGTCCGATTTTACTTACAAAGTTCTTTGTCTTGAATGAGCTCCTTGTCTGTTTTTTTGAGCACATACTTTGCATACCTCATCATCTTTAAACTTGATGGATGGCAGACCTCTGACTAGGTCTTTGGAAACTAGTTTGTTCAATGTATGCAAGATAATATGTCCAAGCCTTTTGTGACAAATCTTTCAATCCTCTTTCAAATCCTTGAGGCATTTCAGGCTTTCTCCTGCAACTTTGTTAGTATTCAGACTGTAAACATTGTTTGACCTTGGAGCAGTGAGGATTCAATCACCAGATTTTTCATCTTGCACCACACATTTCTCCTTGTCAAAGATAACCTTATTACCTTTATCACACAATTGAGATACACTAAGTAGATTAAACTTTAAACCATCTACAAGATAAACATTTGATATATAATTTTCAACACCATTACCAACTTTATCAATTCCTATGATGTTACATTTGCCTTTGTCACCAAGTGTGATTGTCCCTCATGATTTTTCTTTCAGTTTAGTGAATAAAGAACCTTTGCCACTCATGTGTTTGGAGCAACCACGATCCATGAACCACTTATGTTCTTTGCTCTTGGTGACAACCTGCAAACACCATTCACTGCCTTACCCAGCTGTTAGACCAAGTGTGATATTTGGATTCATATTCAGGACCAACCATGTTAGGTGGTCTGACCTCTTTAGGAACCCAAATCTGTCTCACATGTCCCTTAAGATGAAATAGAAAGGTATTCCTCATAATTTGAGGTTTTCTTCTTCTAAAGGGACAAGTAATCTTAACATGACCAATTTTTTCACATGAATGACATTTTTCAGAATGTCTGCTGCTTGCTTTCAAAAATCTGGTATTGTACTTTCTTAGAAAGTTTGGATTATATCCAATAACAGTTTTGTGAACAGAGTGCATACTTCCTCCAAGAATCAAGTTGAGATTATATTCAGAGCCATCAAGTTTTGTCAAAACATTCTTGGAGTCTTAAATTTTATCAGCCATAAGTGTCTTATGTGTTGGAATAGATGCCCTAGAGGCAATCGTAGATTTAGTATGAACAATGTTTTGGCTAGAATATTCATTTATTATTTATGGCGATATTTAATATAATGAAGTCCTTAGATAAATTGTGTTGTTTATCTTAAATGTCCCTAGTCCACTATATTGATTAATAGGACAATCAAATATAGACTAGTATGTGGGTAGATTGATATGGAGATATCAAGTCTAACACATGGGTATGCATTAGGAGTAATGGCATACTGGATTGACCCACGACGAAAAGGATACATTATATTATGTAAAGTCACAATCGCTTTTCGTAGTGCTAATATTATTGCAATCCTTAGACTTGAAGTCACTAGATACTCTAGTTGTGAAATATTGCGCTTTGATGTTATCAAACGTTACACCGTAACTGGGTAATCATAAAGGTGGCTATCGGGCGTGATAGGAAGCAAGCTTAGAGATCGTAGTGATGTAGATAGGATTTGTCCCTCCCACATAATGGGGGTAAATATCCACGGCCACTCGAGGGATGAGGCTTATTGAATGTCTGGCCAGACTCAGATAAATTAATATGGAGATATTAATGTTATCTGCAAGCATAAGCATAATCCCAGGATCGAGGAACTATGGATTGGATATACGAGTGTGACTATTTATGTCTCGTGTCCAATCCGGATATGGAGACAAAGGGATAATGCAATATGACATATTGGGCACAAAGGTTTGTCGGGATCACTGACTATTTCTATTGGTTGGGCTGCATGGATGTGTTGCTAGACACCGCTCCATGTTAGTAATAGTTACTACCAACTATATAGAAACCTATGGGGTCACACGTCAAATAGAGTAGAGCTAGATTTGGGATTAATTAATATGGATTAATTAATAGAAGGATCAATGTGCAACACCTTGCAAACTTAGTAGGACTAATTTGCAAGGAAGGGAATAGTTCTAGTCCTACTAGAACAAGAAAACTCTTTTATGGAAACAACAAGGAGTTGTTGGAGTATATAAAGGAGGCTCTAGCTTCCTTCCCACATATGAGTTATTAGTCATAACACATAAAGAGTGGGAGAGAGCAAAAGAGAGAGCAAGACAAGAGCTAGGGCTGAAACCCTAGCCCCGTCCGCCCCCCTACCCGACGGCAAAAAGGGAGGCCGCCCCTCCTTTGTTGCTTTGTTGCTTTGTGCCTTTGATCTTCATCCCTCTTCCTCCAAGGTTCAAGCTAGCACTTGATTGAAGGAAGAATCTAGATCTCACCTCTAGACGTGGATCAACCGTAGAGACGAGGACATCATTCTTCGTGTGATCTCACAAATCAAAAGGTACACATCTTCTATGTCCTTAATCATGTTATGATGTCTCTTCCTGTGATCCTTGGTGGGCTTTGAGTAGGATTAATTTTTTGTTATTCCGCTGCGTTACCTACGTCAAAACCCAACAGTGGTATCAGAGCAACAGGTCGTAGAGCATAACATGATATTATGTGTTTACGATTTCAGTTCATACACCGTATTATTGTTTATTACGCGAAAACTGAAAAAATTGGCATAGTAGATGCAATATTGAATTTGATTCAATCAAACAAGACCTAATTTAACATTGGATGTTAGAATTGGTGAGTTTAATCACATAGGATGTGAATAATTGGGTTCTTAAAAAATTAGGGTTCATGGGCACATGATTGAAAAGGGGTTTTCAATTATGGAAACAAAATTATGGAAATAATTCCATAAGGAAACAACCTTGCTTGGGCAACAAGGAAGGAGGAAGGGGACTAGGGCCGAAACCCTAGCCGCCCGCCCCTCCCTTGGGCGCCAAGCAAGGCCGCGGCCCCCTTAGGCGTGCGGCGGTCCTAGGGTTCGGGCCACTTGTTGGCTTGGACCCTTTGGACCGTTGTGAAACCCTAGTTACCCAATTTCATTAAAATTAAACAAGCGCGTTAAAAATTGGTTTTAACTGTATTATGTGCTTTATTGCATGGTGGATGGATATGGCCTAGGATTGTGGATGTTTATTGTTTTGTGGTTTGGTTTACGGCCTGCGAGCTGATCAAATTAATGTAATAATTAATTAAGTTTTACGGCCTGCGAGTCGTTCTTTTTCTCCTCGACATGTGAGGCTTTTGTTATTTATTTATTCTAGATGTTAGGCTAGAATTAGAAATATTTAGATGATAGCCAAGAACATGGAGAAGAAGACCGGAGAACCAAAGGAGCCAAAAGACATCCCTAGGCGCGCAGCTATGGTGGAGCACATGGAGATGAGCTCGGCACTTTAGGGCAATTAGATATTATCATTGGCTTGATAATATCATTAGTCTAGAGGCCATATCCATGCCACGTTATTTTTATTTTTGTGGATGTTTATTATTCATGCCTTGTTATTTATTTTGTGTGTATGGCGCTACAAGCAAAACGATAACAAGATAATAATAAACAAGGTTGGTCTTTTATTGTGGATAGCCCAATCCAAATAAGTAGACCATGTTGATAAAGATCAACCAAACGAATTAAAAGAAATCCCTCAACTAAATATTGTGTTTTGCCTTCTCTTGCCAAAACACCCTTCATGATCATGGACTATTAAAATTCGGGCTTGCCAAAGCAAGGCGATTTTAATTTTTCATGATGTGTTGCGGACGACGCAAGCTAGTAATGCGTGTATGTTGAAAACAAGAGGTTGGACGCAACTAGGCAAGAATCAATTGGATTGATGAGCTTAGAGGCATGACAATTAGGAGTTATCCAATTGGATAAAGAATAAAAGGAATTTATTCACCTAATTGGACCAAGAGTTGCATGTGATGCAATTGGAATGGTTCCTACCTAAATAACCAATTATTGGGTGACTTGCCAAAGCAAGCTTAAGAAGAAGTGAAATAAGGATCTTGGACCCACTAGAAAGTATAAAGATATTTTCCGCTTTAATGGTGAGGGCTATTAAACCGAGAAAAATAGTGGGAGCTATATTTGATGATCTAGCCATTGTTAAATATAGTCAAATTGTTCAAAATACTAAAATTGCATATTTCTCGTTTTTGTAGAATTTCAAATGGCAAACAACAACGCATCGAGTTCATCCCTACGATCTGTCCTTGAGAAGGATAAATTGTCTGGAACGAATTTCCTTGACTGGTACAGAAACTTGAGGATTGTCCTCAAGCAAGAAAAGAAGTTGTACGTCTTGGACACTCCAATTCCAGACCCACCACAAGATGAGTCTCTATTAGCGGAAGTAAGGGCACGTCAGAAACATATTGATGATTCTAATGACGTGACTTGCCTCATGCTTTGTACCATGACTGGTGAGCTTCAGAAGCAACACGAGAACATGGAAGCCTATGATATGATCAGACACTTGAAACAATTGTTTCAGGAACAGGCAAGGCATGAGCGCTATGAAGTGTCTAAAGCATTGTTCAAAAGTAGTCTTGCAGAGGGGAATCCAGTAGGCCCTCATGTACTCCGAATGATCGGATACATAGAGAACCTTGAGAGACTGGGGTTCCCACTCGGCCAGGACTTGGCGACTGATCTCGTCTTGCAATCGTTGCCTGACAGTTATAATCAGTTCATTATGAACTATAATATGAATGAGATCAACAAGTCTTTGCCAGACCTATTGAACATGCTAAAGACAGCTGAGCAAAGCATCAATAAAGGCAAGGGCAAGGCCATAATGATGGTACACAAGAAGAAGGGCAAGTCAGTTGCATCTACTTCAAAAGGAAAACGCAAGAAAGTTGCGAAGTCCAAGGAAGCCCTAAAGCCTAGTGGAGGCGTGGCTAAAGGTGAATGTCACTACTGCAGCCAGCCGGGTCACTGGAGGAGGAATTGCCCTAAATATCTGGAGGATAAGAAGCTTGGAATAGTGATTCCACCACCACCAGGTATTTATGTTATAGACGTCAATCTTTCTATTTCATCATCCTGGGTATTAGATACCGGATGTGGTTCTCACATTTGTCGTAATGTGCAGGATTTGAAAAGAAGTAGAAGATTGCGAAAAGGGGAGATAGACTTGCACGTCGGGAATGGAGCAAGGGTTGCTGCATTAGCTGTAGGCGTTTATGAGCTATCTTTGCCTTCTGGACTTATTTTAGAATTAGAAAATTGCTTTTATGTGCCTGCTATGAGCAGAAACATTATTTCCGTTTCTTGTTTGGACGAGAAAGGTTTTTCTATTTCAATAAAGGACAAATGTTGCTTCATTTATTTTGATAGTATGCACTATTGTAGTGCGCATTTGTCTAATGGATTGTATATCCTTGATCTAAATAATCCAATCTATAACATAAATACTAAAAGGATTAAAACTAATGATTTAAATCCTACATATCTATGGCACTGTCGTTTAGGCCATATAAATGAGAAACGCATATCTAGACTCCATAAGGATGGACTTCTAGACTCATTTGATTTGGAATCATATGAGACATGTGAATCTTGTTTATTAGGAAAAATGACAAAGTCCCCTTTCAGTAAGAAAGGCGAACGGACTAGTGAGTTATTGGCACTCATACATACTGATGTATGCGGGCCATTCCCCACGCCTGCCAGAGGTGGTTATACCTACTTCATCACATTTACTGATGATTTCAGTAGATATGGATTTGTATACCTTATGAAGGCCAAATCCGAATCCTTTGAATTGTTCAAAGAATTCAAGAGTGAAGTAGAGAAGCAACTTGGCAAGAGTATTAAAGCCCTACGATCGGATCGTGGAGGAGAATACTTAAGCCAAGAGTTTGATGAGTATCTTAGAGAGTGTGGGATAGTATCCCAGCTCACTCCACCCGGAACACCACAATGGAATGGTGTATCTGAGAGGAGGAATCGCACTCTATTAGATATGGTGCGATCTATGATGTCTCAAACAGATCTTCCAATATCCTTTTGGGGACATGCTCTAATGACTGCAGCTTTTACCATTAACCGTGTTCCATCCAAATCAGTCATGAAGACGCCATATGAGATGTGGACTGGGAGGCGTCCCATAGTGTCGTTTATGAAGATTTGGGGCTGCGACGTCTATGTAAAGCGTTTACAAACAGACAAGCTCGGGCCTAAAGCGGATAAGTGTAAATTTGTGGGATATCCTAAGGAGACTAAAGGATATTATTTCTATAACCCTACCGAGAACAAAGTGTTTGTTGCTCGGACCGGCGTGTTTCTAGAAAGAGAACTAGTCTCTAAAGAAGCAAGTGGGAGGGTTGTAGAACTTGAAGAAATTCATGAACCACAAACCACTGAACCAATAATGGAACATGAACAGGAACCACAAGAGGTTGTGGAAGAGCCTGTTCAGGTAACACAGGAACTCCGTAGATCAGGAAGAGTGCGTCATGAGCCAGAAAGGTATGGACTTCTCGTGACTGAGTCCGATGACGTACCACTCATGGATGATGAGCCTGCAAACTATGGAGAAGCCATGATTTGCCCAGATTCTAAGAAGTGGCTGGAAGCCATGAGATCCGAAATGGATTCCATGTACACCAACAAAGTATGGACTTTGGTGGAACCACCCGAAGGGGCTCGACCCATAGGGTGCAAGTGGGTCTTCAAGAAGAAGACCGACATGGATGGCAAGGTAGTTGCCTACAAGGGACGATTGGTGGCCAAAGGTTATAGACAGATTCATGGTATTGACTATGATGAGACCTTTTCACCAGTCGCCATGACTAAATCCATTCGAATCTTACTTGCTATTGCAGCATACTACGACTATGAGATTTGGCAAATGGATGTCAAAACAGCGTTCCTATATGGGAACCTCCTTGAGGATGTGTACATGACACAACCAGAGGGTTTTGAGGATCCAGAGAATGCCAATAAAGTCTGTAAGCTGCAAAGGTCCATTTATGGATTAAAGCAAGCTTCTAGGAGCTGGAATCGACGTTTTGATGACGCGGTCAAAGAGTTTGGCTTCATCAAGAACGAAGATGAGCCTTGTGTTTACAAGAAGGTTAGTGGGAGCTCTATAGTATTTCTGGTCTTGTATGTGGATGACATACTAATCATTGGCAATGATATTCCTACTCTGCAATCTGTTAAAGATTGGCTAGGAAAGTGCTTTGCAATGAAAGAGTTAGGAGACGCAGCCTATATACTGGGTATAAAGATCTATAGAGATAGATCTAAAAGGTTGCTCGGCCTAAGTCAGAGTACATATATTGACAAGGTGTTGAAGAGGTTCAACATGCAAGATTCCAAGAAGGGAATCTTGCCCATGTCACATGGAGTCACTCTTTCCAAGAATGACTGTCCCTCCAACGAGATGGAGAAGGACCGCATGAGTAGGATACCCTATGCTTCGGCCATAGGATCCATCATGTACGCCATGCTATGTACTAGACCAGACGTATCATACGCGTTGAGTATGGTGAGCAGATATCAGTCCAATCCGGGTGAGAGTCACTGGATTGCTGTCAAGAACATCCTAAAGTACTTGAGAAGAACTAAGGATGTATTCTTGATATTTGAAGGAATGGAAGAGCTAAGTGTAAAGGGTTATACTGACGCAAGCTTCCAAACCGACAAGGATGATTACAGATCACAGTCTGGATACGTGTTTTGCCTGAATGGAGGAGCTGTGAGCTGGAAGAGTTCCAAGCAAGGCACAGTTGCTGATTCTACAACAGAAGCTGAGTACATTGCTGCTGCGGAAGCAGCAAAAGAGGCAGTATGGATAAAGAAGTTTATCACTGAGCTCGGTGTGGTCCCTAGCATAGTGGATCCCATAGAGTTGTACTGTGACAACTCTGGGGCAATCGCACAGGCAAAGGAACCAAGATCGCACCAAAAGTCAAAGCATGTACTTAGGAGATTCCATCTTATTCGTGATATGATCGATCGAGGAGATGTGAAGATATGCAAGATTCCGACAGATGACAACGTGTAAGATCCGCTTACGAAACCTCTTGCGCAGCGAAAGCATGAAGGGCACGCCAGATCTATAGGCATACGAGATGCGCCAGATTGGCTCTAGTGCAAGTGGGAGACTGTTGGAATAGATGCCCTAGAGGCAATCGTAGATTTAGTATGAACAATGTTTTGGCTAGAATATTCATTTATTATTTATGGCGATATTTAATATAATGAAGTCCTTAGATAAATTGTGTTGTTTATCTTAAATGTCCCTAGTCCACTATATTGATTAATAGGACAATCAAATATAGACTAGTATGTGGGTAGATTGATATGGAGATATCAAGTCTAACACATGGGTATGCATTAGGAGTAATGGCATACTGGATTGACCCACGACGAAAAGGATACATTATATTATGTAAAGTCACAATCGCTTTTCGTAGTGCTAATATTATTGCAATCCTTAGACTTGAAGTCACTAGATACTCTAGTTGTGAAATATTGCGCTTTGATGTTATCAAACGTTACACCGTAACTGGGTAATCATAAAGGTGGCTATCGGGCGTGATAGGAAGCAAGCTTAGAGATCGTAGTGATGTAGATAGGATTTGTCCCTCCCACATAATGGGGGTAAATATCCACGGCCACTCGAGGGATGAGGCTTATTGAATGTCTGGCCAGACTCAGATAAATTAATATGGAGATATTAATGTTATCTGCAAGCATAAGCATAATCCCAGGATCGAGGAACTATGGATTGGATATACGAGTGTGACTATTTATGTCTCGTGTCCAATCCGGATATGGAGACAAAGGGATAATGCAATATGACATATTGGGCACAAAGGTTTGTCGGGATCACTGACTATTTCTATTGGTTGGGCTGCATGGATGTGTTGCTAGACACCGCTCCATGTTAGTAATAGTTACTACCAACTATATAGAAACCTATGGGGTCACACGTCAAATAGAGTAGAGCTAGATTTGGGCTTAATTAATATGGATTAATTAATAGAAGGATCAATGTGCAACACCTTGCAAACTTAGTAGGACTAATTTGCAAGGAAGGGAATAGTTCTAGTCCTACTAGAACAAGAAAACTCTTTTATGGAAACAACAAGGAGTTGTTGGAGTATATAAAGGAGGCTCTAGCTTCCTTCCCACATATGAGTTATTAGTCATAACACATAAAGAGTGGGAGAGAGCAAAAGAGAGAGCAAGACAAGAGCTAGGGCCGAAACCCTAGCCCCGTCCGCCCCCCTACCCGACGGCAAAAAGGGAGGCCGCCCCTCCTTTGTTGCTTTGTTGCTTTGTGCCTTTGATCTTCATCCCTCTTCCTCCAAGGTTCAAGCTAGCACTTGATTGAAGGAAGAATCTAGATCTCACCTCTAGACGTGGATCAACCGTAGAGACGAGGACATCATTCTTCGTGTGATCTCACAAATCAAAAGGTACACATCTTCTATGTCCTTAATCATGTTATGATGTCTCTTCCTGTGATCCTTGGTGGGCTTTGAGTAGGATTAATTTTTTGTTATTCCGCTGCGTTACCTACGTCAAAACCCAACATTATGTTCCTCTAATTAATCATGCTGATGACTTAGAGCAACAAGGTTGTCACTCAAAAGAGAGTTCTCAGTTACAACATCTTTGACTTGAGTTTTCAAGGCTTTGAAATTGGTTTCCAAAACTTTGAAATATCTGTCCGCCTTTGCCTGAGAAATTTCAAGATTCTTTTTCTGGCAAACTAGTTGCAAATTTTCTTTTGCTTGCTCATGAAATTTTTCCTTTGAAGACTTGATTTCATGTAAGTAATCTTCTTCATTCTGAAGAATTGTTTTGAAAATCTCAGAAGTACATTTGTAGGTTTAGAAATAATACTATTCACCATTAACTCAATGTTCTTTTCTGAACTTTCATCATGCCTGGCCATAAGACAGAGGTTGGCCTGATCTTCTTCTGAGTCAGATCCACTTGAGGAATCAGAATCAATCCATGAAACTACAATGGCCTTCTTCTTTCTGTCATGATCCTTCTTTTGAAAATGCTTTCTCTTTTTGTGAGGAAATTCTTTGATCAAGTGTCCTTCATCGCCACACTCAAAGAAATTCATAACTTTAGATTTATGAGAAGATGACTTACCCTTATAGTCCTTGCTACTTGAGGATCTGAATTAGTCTCTGCCGAAGTCTTTGTTTCCAAAGTTCTTTTTCATCTTGAGAATCTTTGTCAAGAATTTGGAAATGAGAGAAAAATGACCTTCTTCATCAGTCTCTTCTTTTTCAAGGTTTTGAGGTTGTTCACTTTCTTTAGCCTTAAGTGCCAAATTCTTGACACTTTGTGGTAGTTATCCATCAGCTTCACTCATGGAGATGTCATGTGTAAGTAGCTTTCCCTGTAAATCATCTATTTGGAGAGAGGACAGATCTTGAGCTTCTTCAATAGTTGTTTTCTTTGGTTCCCATTTGGCTTTGGGAAGACTTCTTAAGAGCTTCCTGACATTCTCTTCATTGGAGAATGATTTTCCGAAGGACTCCAGATTGTTGACTATGTCAGTAAACCTTTTGAACATGTCCTTGATAGATTCATCTCCATTCATCTTGAACAGTTCATACTGTCTAAGGAAGATGTTGATCTTGGTTTGCTTCACTTGGCTGGTTCCTTCAAAGTTTACCACCAGTTTATCCCACATCTCCTTCGCAATCCTGCAGTTCGATATCCTGTTGAAATCATCTGCATTCAAAACACAACATAAGAGATTCATAGCTTTATAATTCTTTGAAAGCTTTTTTTTTTAATTCAGAAGTAGAGAGAGAGAGTTTTCAAGTTTGGGAGTTTTGATCCCATATTTTTATGTGTAGAATGTGTGAGGTCCATTCTAAATGATAGACCAAAGTTCAATGTCTTGATCAATGATGGACATTTTCATCAAGGCCTTCCATTGTACAAAATTGTCAGCTCTTCCCCTGAGAGAAACCACACTCACCTACATTATCCATGATCACCAGATTGTTATATCTATACAGTGATACAAGCTCTGATACCAATTGAAGACTGTAATACAAGTTACAAATACAGGATCAAATACTCCAGAAGGAGGGGGTGGAATAGAGTATGTTAACTTTTGCGAAAAGAGTAGTTTTAAAACAAAAAGAGAAGAAATATAAGTATTTCAAAGCTTTGAACACAAATTCAAGGCTTTGAAATGCTCACAAACATATAGAAAATTATTGACAGTTTTCAGGGCTTTGAAATGACTTTCAAAGCTTTGAAGTAAAACCTGTTTGAAGCAGTTATGAAGAACAAGTGCATAACTGAAATGTAATAAGATGAACACAATGATTTGGTATGAAGTTCGGTCCCAAGTGACCTACTCTCCGCCTGAGGTATCTAATCCCTCCAGGATTTGAATAACTTCTTATTTATCAAATGCTAAGCCATAGATATTAAGCACGAAGAATTGCCTTACACTGTTATAGCTTGTGGTTCTTCCTAACCTATCTAGTACTTGCTCTAGCTAACTGATACATTAAGAATTCTCTTTTGTTTCTCTTGAACAACTCACGAGAATAAATGATAAAGAAGTATAAAATAAAAGATATACAAATAAAGCTCAGACGAGGAACACTGTAAAACAGTAAAGCTGTGAAGCTTGAAGTGGTCTTCTAGGAAATAGAATGGATTGAGTGGATGTTTGAACTCCTTCAGTGATGCTTGTCAATCCGCGAGAGTGTTTGAATGTCCGTATAACTGAATATCTCACAATCACTACTCTAATATGTCAATTTGAATTGCATAATATAAAGGATTTCTTCAACCGAAATCCCTAAAAATCCTCTGAATATCTTTGAATCTCAACAGCTTGTTCCAACGGCTAGCTGCTTGATTTACTCATTGATTTTGATCCGATCTTGCATCTGCAGGCTTAAGGAATCTCCAGACACCATTCCATAATAGTAGGATCATCTGCAGGTTTGGATTTCTTGCTCCGCATAACTATAAAAAGGAAACTTTTAGGCAGTAGATAGTTAGCTAAAAATCCATGCAAACACTTAGGCAAACAATGAGATTAAGCCAAGATAAAAACACATAAGTAATTTGTATTTCATCATCTAATGTAGCATAATCAAGTACACAAGATTAGAGATTGAATATGAGGAAGAACACCCCCTGAGTTCATGCTAAGAACTGCAGTGCAGCTTCAAGGCTTTGAAATCGTGCAGTTTCAAGGCTTTGAAACCTGTTTCAAACCATTGAAAAAAACTATGAACTTACATAAATGACTAAGTTGTACCTCTTCGTGTATTTTTTTTCGTTGCTTTCGTTGATCCAGTGCCGCTTTTTATGGAGTCTAACAATGATGGAAGATGAAACGAGAAGTGTTTAAATTGAAAGAAAAAGCGAGATGTAGAAGGTGAACGTAATTTCCCGTCACCCCGTTTTGGGTGGCCGTCCCTTCCGGTTTTGTTTTGTAGATGAGCACGCAGTTATATTTCCTTCGGTAAGCTTGCCTATATATCGTGAAAAAGAGTTATTTGTTGGAGTTGTGCCCTAGAGGCAATCAATTAATTGTGACATTTATGGATTTACGATTCATTATGTTATCGATATGGAGATATGTTAACATGAATGAAGTCCTTAGAATATAAGTGTTATATTCTTAAATATCCCTAGTCAATTATAATGATTAATAGGACAATCATCCATAGACTAGTATGGGGTTGGATTGATATGGAGATATCATGATCTAACACATGGGTATGCATTAGGAGTAATGGCATACTGGATTGACCCATCTCCGAGAAGGCTACATACACGTTATGTTAAGTCACAAGCGCTTCTCGCGGTGCAACGGTATTGTCATCCTTAGACTTGAAGTCACTAGATATTCTAGTTGTGGATTATTGTGATTTTGGTAGCGTTAAACGCTACACCGTAACTGGGTAGTTATAAAGGCGTGTACTGGATACAATAAGAAGCAAGCTGAGATATCGTAGTGGACGTAGATAGGATTTGTCCCTCCCACATAACGGGAGCAAATATCCTAGGCCACTCGAGGGATAGTGCTTATAAAATGTCTGGCCAGACTCAAATAAATCAATATGGGATATTGATGTTATTTGCACGAATAAGGCTATTCCCAGGATCGAGAAACTGTGGATTGGATATACGAGTGTGACTTGTATGTCTCGTGTCCAATCCGGATATTGGGACAAAGGGATGAGACAATTACTTGCACAAGGTTTGTCATGATGACTATTCTATTTGTTGGCTAGAATGGATGTCTTGCTAGAGGCCGCTCCATATTAGTAAATAGGTAATACCAACTAAATAGAACCTATGGGGTCACACGCCATATAGAGGTGAACTAGACTTGGGAAATAATTAATTAATATGATTAATTAATTAGAAGGATCAAATCGCAACAACTTGTTAACTTAGTAGGACTAATATGCAAGTTGGACTAATCCATGTATAGACATGATTAGGATTTGCCAAGGTGGCCTAATTCATGTAGAGACATGATTAGGATTAATTTGCAAATAGAACTAATCCATGTATTGACATGATAAGGACTATTTTGCAAAAGGGACTAATCCGAACTTGAGTAGGATTATGAGGGGTTCTTTATGTAGTAGGACAAGGAGTTGTTGGACTATATAAAGAACACTCCTAGCTTATTTTTCTCTCTACACACATACACATCTATATGATAGAATAAAAGAGAGAACTAAGCAAGGAGAGAGCAAATCCCATAGAGGGCCGAAACCCCTTGGGACCGCCGCCCCCCTACCCGTCGGCCTAAAGGGAGCCGCCCCACCTTTGGCACTCCATTGTTGGCGATTTCTTCTTCTTCCTCCATTCTTCCGAGCTATCACATGGATTTGGAGAATCTAGATCTCACCTCTAGGCGTGGATCAACCGTAGAGACGTGACACTATTCGCGTTTGAAGTCATCAAAGGAGAACCCTAAGGTGTGTTATTGATTTCTTCCTTTACCATCGTTATGTCTCTTGACTTGTGATCCTTGGAGGGTTTTGCATGGTTTTATGATTGTTTATGCTTCCGTTGTGCAATCCATGAATCAAAACCCTACAGTGGTATCAGAGCCACAGGTCGTAGAGCATAGACGTGGTTTATGTGTTACGTTGTAGTTGTTTTACACCTTAATTTGATTGTTTATCGCGTAAAACAAGACAAATCAAGCATGGGATGCAATTTGTCAATAATATATCATAACAAGATCTAATTTTTGCATTGGATGCATGAATTGGTGAGTTTCAGAAATTTTAGGATCTTAGATCTAGGGTTTGGGCATCCTTGGGGACGAAGGAGTTCTCCCAAAACAAGGAAACAACCAAACTTGGGCACCAAGCAAGGGAGTTGTTTTGGAAACAACTCCCTCAAGGAGGTTCGGCCCCCCTAGGGACCGCCCCCCTTGCTTGCCGCCCAAGATTGGCCGCCCTAGGGGCCGGGCGGCCCTAACCCGCGGGCCTAGGCTTGTGGGTTTTGGGCCGGGCCGGCCCTAGGGCCTTGTGGTTCATCTTATTGGGCCCGGGCAATTTTATTGTTGGGCCCATGGACCGTTTTAACCCTAGAAATCCTAAAATCAATTAAAATTGACCAAGCGCGTTAAAATTGGATTTTAACTGTTTATGTGCAAATCGCATGGTGATTGGATATGGCCTTAGGATGTGGTTTGATGTGGATGTTTAATTTTATGGTTTGGTTTACGGCCTGCGAGCTGATCAATTGATTGTAATAATTAATTAGGGTTTTATGGCCTGCGAGCCATTTTTTTTTCTCAACTTGTGAGATTTATTTTATTTAGTATAGAAGTTAGCTAGTGCTAGATAAAGTAGATTGTTAGCCAAGATTGGACAAAAGAAACCCAAAGCCGAAAGGAGCCACAAAAGATGGAGCATGGAGCATGAAGTATTCCACATGACTATGAAGGATGGACCAAAAGACCAAGACGCATGGAGATGTGTTTGTTTTAGGGTTCATAGATAATTCCATTGGCTTGGAATTATCTTAGTCTAGAAAAGGCCATATCCACATCACGTTTAATTTCTGTTTTGTGGTTGTTTATTTTATTGTCTTATTATTTTGTGGTTGGTGTATGGATGATGCATGCAATTAGGATAATAAGATAATTAGACAACCCGGATCTATTATTTGGAGTTGTGCCCAAACTCAAATAGATAGATTAGTTGATATTGATCAACAAAACAATTAAAAATTGAATTTTAAAAAATCCCTCAAAATTCAAATATTGTGTTCTTGCCTTCTCGTTATTTAAACACTCATTATCATCATTATTTATCAAGTTCGTGCGTGCCAAAGCAGGGCGACTTGGTTCATAATGATGGAATGCGATGGAAAGTAACAATGTGCAATTGTTTAAATAAGAGGTTGAACACAACTAGGTTATTAATGTGATTAAGAAACCTAGAGGCAATCAATTGGGATTATCCATAAGGATAGATAAATAAGGAGTTATTTGCCCAATTGAACCAAGAGTTGCATAAGGGATGCAATTGGAATTGTTCCTACCTAAAGTAGTCGAATTATGGGTGACTTGCCAAAGCAAGCTCATAAGGAGATGAAACATGGATCTTGGCCCACTAGAAAATATAAGGATATTTTCCGCATTAATATCTTGAGGGTTATTAATCCGAAGTAAAATAGTGGGAGCTATATTTGACAATTTAAATCCTTGTTGAATATAGTTAAAATGTCACAAACTTTGCATAATCCTTTAGGTGTTAAATACCCATGGCATTAAACAAATAAAAACGCGACTTTATCTTTTTCTAGACTGGTATAAAATTGAGAATTGTTCTCAAATAAAATAGAAATTGTTGTACTTCGTAGAACATAAAGTTCTCTTCCACCGACTACCAAAATACACTAAAACCTATGAAAGGAACACCAAAGAATGGTTCTTTGGTTATGACTTGCCCCATGTTAGCTGCCATGAACTCTGAGCTTTGGAAGCAAGAAGAGAGACATGGAGAAGTATGATATGATCATACATTGAAAGAAGCTCTTTCAAAAGAGCGAGCTAAACATGAAAGGTTTGAAGTGATGCTCCACTTTGGGTTATGCAAATGTACTAATTCAATATGATTGAAACATTAGTGAATATGCATTATCTATGAGATAGATTAAGAATAAACGGTTATTCACCCAAGTGGACCAAGAATTGCATTGGATGCAATTATAGTTTTGTTTTAAAGTTGATTTACTCAATATGATTGAAAAATTCACTAAATAAAACACTCATAATGGGCATGGGCAAAGCTGTTAATGGTTAACAGCATGGGTAAGGGCAAATTGTTTGCACCGACCCCATGGGTATAAAGCAAGCCTGTTGCTAAAACCAAGTTGCCTTGGAGTCCCATAGGTGGTGTAGAGGAAGAGAGGCTACCCAAAGTACCGGGAAGTAAGTAATAAAGGAATTATGAATTCCAATATAGGTATTTTGTTATAGAAATCAATGTGTCTATCTTATCATCATAATTATATGATACTAGATGAGGATCTCACATTTATAGAAATGTGGAGGATCTCAAGAGACGAAGACAATTGGATAAGGCAGAAATAATCCTACACGTGGGGCTATAAAGCAAAGGGTTGCTAAATAAGCCGTAGGAAATTATTTCTACCTTTAAGAAATTGTTCATGAATTAGACAAAAACGATCATGTCCTAGCTATGACTAGGACCATTTATATAGTTTCTTGTTCGGACAAGAAAGCTCCTTATCATAATAAAGGACAAATGTTGTTCCATTTATTATGATATGCATTATTGTAATGCAATTTTGTCTAAGTGGATTCTATATCCATGATCATGATAATTTCACCTATAACATTAATACCTAGAGGTTTGCATATAATGATATGAACTTCACTTATCTTTAGCATTATCGTTTAGGCCTCATAAATAAGAGATACATATCTAGAACTCCATGAGGATGGATTTCTGGAACTCATTTGATTATTGAATCATATGAGACATGTAAGACTTATTAGGTAAAGATATGATCTTTTGGGAATCATACATATTGATGTATGAAGGCCGCTAAGAATAGATGTTAAAGATGGGTTTTCAATACTTCATCATATTTACTGATAAGATCAGGTAAATATGGATTTGTGTATCTTAGGAAGAAACAAATCAGAATCCTTTGAATCGTTCAAAGTAATCAGGAATGAAGTAGAGAACCAGCTTGGCAAAAGTATTAAGGCTCTACGATTGGATCATAGAGGAAAGTACTTGAGCAAAGAGTTTGACAAGAATCCATGGGAGTGTTGGATATGATCCAAAAACTCGCTCCACCTAGCACGCCACATGGGTTTGGCGTGTCTAAGAGGAGATTTCGAACCTTGTAGGACACGGTTCGGTCCATGATGAGTCAAACAGAACTTCCAGTTTACTTTTGGGGCTATGTTCTAATTACAGCAAAATTCGCTCTTAACCTTGTTCCATCAAAAACGCAATATGAATAACGTCATATGAGATATGGACTAGGAAGTGTCCTAGTATGTCATTCATAAAGATTTGGGGTTATGACGTTTATGTAAAAGAGTTTACAAAATAAACTTGAACCCAAGTCGGATAAATGTTTTGTGGGATATCCTGAAAAGGATATTATTTCTACAACCCAATCGAGAACAAACTGTTTGTTGCTCGAACTACAGTGTTTCTAGGTAGAGATTGTCTCTAAAAGAAACAGTGTGAGGAAAGTAGAACTTGAAGGAGTTCAAGAACCACAACATAACATTGATCCTTTTGTTGGGACATGAGCAGGATCACAAGGTGTTGTGGAGCAACCTACTCAGAAAACACAAGAACCTCATAGGTCAGGTAGGATATATTGAGGGACTAGAGAAATAAGGATTTCTCATAACCCACGATATATTGCTCATCGAGATGAGCCTACAACCTATGAGATGGCCACGTGTGGGCCATACTCTCAGAAATGGCTAGGAGCCATGGGATACAAAATGGAATCCATGTATACCAACAAAGTATGGACTTTGTTGGAACCACCTAAAAGGTGCAAGTGGGTTATGAGGAAACCAACATGGATGGTAATATGATTACCTATAAGAGAAAATTGGCAAGAAAGGGATTTCATGTGAGTTCATAGTATAGACTATGACGAAATCTTTCCCAGTTGTGATGCTTAAATCCATTTGTATCTTGCTTGTAGCAATCTATTTATAGATTGGATGAAGCTTCTAGGAGTTGGAATCTTCAAATTGATGATGTAATCAAAGGAGTTTGGTTCCATCAAAATTGAAGATGATACTTGTGTCTACAAGAAGGTTAGTGGGAGTACAGTTATTTTTCTGGTCTTGTATGTGGAGACATACTTAATCATTGGGAATGTTGTCCCTACTTGGCAGTCTTACGTAGATTGACTAGGGAGTTGACTTTCTAATGGTAGACTTAAGCGAAGCAACTTGTGATGATCTATTGAGGTAGATCAAGATGGTTGTATAGCTTAGGTCATAGTACATAAATTGACAAAGGTGTTGAAATGGTTCAACGTGAAAAGAATATTGATTCTTACCCATGTCACATTGAATTAGTCTTTGAAAGGCTAATTTTCTTACCAATTAGATTGGGAATGGACCGTATGAATTAGATTCATGAGATACGCCATGTTATGTACTAGGCCAGATGTGTCATATGGCATGACACAAAGATACCAGTCAAATCCGGGTGAGCGTCACTGGATAATTATCAAGATTATCCTTAAGTGCTTGAGAAGAACTAAATGATGGATTCTTGATAAATAGATAATATGAAGAGTTTACTGTAAGGGGTTACAGTGATGCGAACTTCGAATCTAACAAAGAAGATTTCAGATTATAAAGTCGAGATTTGTGTTTTGCCTTAGTGGGAGCGACTGTGAGCTGGAAAGGTTCCAGGCAAGATTCAGTCACTGATTCTAACATAGAGGACTGAGAAATTACTGCATGAGATGCACTTACTCAGAAGATTCAATCTCAATCAAATTGTTGATAGACGAGATGTGAATATTTGCAAAGCACCAGCGGATGTCTCGCCTATACGCAGCGTAAGCGTGGAAAGCCGCGCTAGATCAATAGGCATATGATGCAGGAGATTGACTCTAGTGCAAGTGGGAGACTGTTGGAGTTGTGCCCTAGAGGCAATCAGTTAATTGTGACATTTATGGATTTACGATTCATTATGTTATCAATATGGAGATATGTTAACATGAATGAAGTCCTTAGAATATAAGTGTTATATTCTTAAATATCCCTAGTCAATTATAATGATTAATAGGACAATTATCCATAGACTAGTATAGGGTTGGATTGATATGGAGATATCATGATCTAACACATGGGTATGCATTAGGAGTAATGGCATACTGGATTGACCCATCTCCGATAAGGCTACATACACGTTATGTTAAGTCACAAGCGCTTCTCGCGGTGCAACGGTATTGTCATCCCTAGACTTGAAGTCACTAGATATTCTAGTTGTGGATTATTGTGATTTTGGTAGCGTTAAACGCTACACCGTAACTGGGTAGTTATAAAGGCGTGTACTGGATACAATAAGAAGCAAGCTTAGAGATCGTAGTGGACGTAGATAGGATTTGTCCCTCCCACATAACGGGAGCAAATATCCTAGGCCACTCGAGGGATAGTGCTTATAAAATGTCTGGCCAGACTCAAATAAATCAATATGGGATATTGATGTTATTTGCACGAATAAGGGTATTCCCAGGATCGAGAAATTTTGGATTGGATATACGAGTGTGACTTGTATGTCTCGTGTCCAATCCGGATATTGGGACAAAGGGATGAGACAATTACTTGCACAAGGTTTGTCATGATGACTATTCTATTTGTTGGCTAGAATGGATGTCTTGCTAGAGGCCGCTCCATATTAGTAAATAGTTACTACCAACTAAATAGAACCTATGGGGTCACACGCCATATAGAGGTGAACTAGACTTGGGAAATAATTAATTAATATGATTAATTAATTAGAAGGATCAAATCGCAACAACTTGTTAACTTAGTAGGACTAATATGCAAGTTGGACTAATCCATGTATAGACATGATTAGGATTTGCCAAGGTGGCCTAATTCATGTAGAGACATGATTAGGATTAATTTGCAAATAGAACTAATCCATGTATTGACATGATAAGGACTATTTTACAAAAGGGACTAACCCGAACTTGAGTAGGATTATGAGGGGTTCTTTATGTAGTAGGACAAGGAGTTGTAGGACTATATAAAGAACACTCCTAGCTTATTTTTCTCTCTACACACATACACATCTATATGATAGAATAAAAGAGAGAACAAAGCAAGGAGAGAGCAAATCCCATAGAGGGCCGAAACCCCTTGGGACCGCCGCCCCCCTACCCGTCGGCCTAAAGGGAGCCGCCCCACCTTTGGCACTCCATTGTTGGCGATTTCTTCTTCTTCCTCCATTCTTCCTAGCTAGCACATGGATTTGGAGGATCTAGATCTCACCTCTAGGCGTGGATCAACCGTAGAGACGTGACACTATTCGCGTTTGAAGTCATCAAAGGAGAACCCTAAGGTGTGTTATTGATTTCTTCCTTTACCATCGTTATGTCTCTTGACTTGTGATCCTTGGAGGGTTTTGCATGGTTTTATGATTGTTTATTCTTCCGTTGTGCAATCCATGAATCAAAACCCTACATTATTAGTATAAAAAGAAAGTAAATGTGTACTTTAAATAAGTATTCCCCTCGGATAAGGGAATTTGGCTCCATCCTCTTTCATTGCCCTCAGTTGCCCCTATATTGGTTGCTTCAAATGAATTAATTGAACATGAATTGTGGTTTAGTAAATCATGCATAAAATTAGCCACTAAATATTAACATAGCGTACATATTATTACCATTTTTTCGAGACACTTGTCAACATGAAAAATTGAAAACATAACGTTCCGCGAAAATTAAAATGAATTCTAAGCCGAAAATGAGAGCACACTTATTTCATAATATCACCAATAGCTTACATTGTCGTAAATAGTGATGTCGTCCATATTTGATGTTCAAAGCAGTCTGCAAAAAGAAAAGCCAAGTACAAGGTGAATGGAGATAATAGAATAGAGGTAACCTTACAAAAATATTAACTTTCTTATATCATTTTAGGTTGCAAAGCAGTAGGGGTAGGGGATATGAAAGGTATAATTTTGCTCTTTAAACAAGTTGATTCGTCATCCCTATTCATGCTCTTTAAACAAACTGATTTGTGATCCCTACAACTCTTGTCACATGAGAATGAAATTTTTCTCAGGCCATGTAGCTGCACAACAAGGTATGAAAAGGAGAACAAATTTATATGGTAAGCTTGTATGTGAAGTGGCTAAATGGTAATACTAATCCCAAATTGACAATCAAGATCGTTTCTAGGCGAAGAGGACATTTGAGTGACAATTTATCTGAGCTCGAAAATAAAGTAGACATTTGCTCGGTAACAGATTCAAGAGACACGTATTTCTAACTAAGACATGGATTGGACAACTTAAGTTTAACATCGGAAGTCGAGCGGAAAACCTAAAAAATCATAGAAACCCAATATGATGTAACTCACCTGCTACTCTCAGCCCATACACTTCTATCATCATCATCAACACCTTCTTCAACCAATACATCAACACCCTGCCAGCAACTCCACACCCAGCAGATTACCTACAACCTACTAGTAACTCCCTGCAACAACCTGCCTATCCCCACCAAACCCAATTAACCATTCACTCCCAAGCCACCATAGCTAAACATTGCAGACACACCACAATAACCACTACACCACATACCACCATTAACCTCACCACCACTGCCGAACAGCCAACCTTTATCAAATAATCCACCTCAAACCCAAAACCACCTCAGCACCATGCAAAGCAACTCCACTAAATCATCACAGCCACCAAACTTACCACATCCATTTTTCTCAGACCCAAACTACCACATGCAAAACCTTGAAATCAATCACTAAACTGCTATAACCCACCATTACATCAGCCGAATACACACCTGAAACTCACCTAAAACCATCCATAACCATCTGATCCAAGTCCATGGAAACCACCTAAAACTAACCTAAAAGTAGAAGCACAAAAGAAAGAAAGAAAAAGCAAAAGACAGGGGCACTATGATTATGTGACTAGGTTTCGATCAACACCTTGTAATTAGGAAAACTATATGAATTCCAAACACAATATATTTTCTCTGAACTCTAAAGCTTAGGTCCCCCCCCCGAACAACAATAATTAAACTACCTAATCGATTGTACCAAAAAAAACTACCTAACAGAGCGTCAATTCCAATACCAGATGAATTACTTTATTATACATCAGTGCCCGCGATACCCTGAATAAGTATACATCATTAAAATTAAGATAATGTTAACTCAACTAATAATAATATGAATTTCAAGCTTACAAACAGAAGATAAGCCTACTAATGGGTTGGAGGAAGCTTTCTACCACATTCTCAACAATTTTACTAGGTTATCAAAGATCTCATAGGAGAATAAGACTATACAAACTTACAGATTAATGACAGCTTGGGCACATTCTCTTCCATTGGCATAGAACAAAGATCATAGCTAATTAATCAACTATTGAGCATATTAGATGGTCCAATTCGAAAGCCAGTGAGGGAGGAGAGAAAGCCCAAATAGAATCAACTAACCTAGCAAATTCGTGCTTATCTAATCCAGTGAGTGAAGAGAGAACACCCAAAAAAGGCTTCCTCTTCTTCCACTGTCTATCGGTGTTGACACATTCGGGGACGGAGGAAAAAGACGTGGAGGTGAAGGTGAAGGTGGGATAAGGCAGAAACCGGAATCGAATAGTTATCGACAGGGATGGAGACGATTTGCGAGAGAGAGAGAGAGAGGGGGTGGGGGTTAGAAAAGAGAAAAGGTGTCGGAGGTGTCTTGAGAGCTTGAATTCTCTTATCGATGTTTCTTGTCTACTCTAGTAAACATAACACATTTGATGTAGTCTTTTTTCGAGTGTAGTAACAAACTGAAGTTGCAGCCCGTCCAATCTATATAACAAATCAGCTTGAAGAATAGTGTATCCTCCCAAATATAAAAAATTCAACAAAACAAAAGATATCCTACCAAACATAAACCCTTTGAATAGATATCCTACCAAACATACACCATTGGAATATGAAACAAGAATAGGGACGAAAATCCACTTTTTCTACAACCTAATATTTTAAATTCCATGTTCTCAAGAAAAAAATTGGGACACAAAGCAATTTCATGGAGATTCGACGACTAAGAAGTTGACATCAAACGGTACGTCTTATAACTATCGTAATTTATTAATGGTGTTTTAATTTCTTGTATGAGAACCAAATTAATCTTACATGTGGTATCAGAGCCTACCTACACAGAATTAAAACCTAGAGCGCCAGATCTTCCGCTACAACTCCACTCTTGTTGTTTTTACAATAGGGCTAACAATCCCCCAACTGATCTAATTTATAAGAGCCTGCAAGGTTTCTTGTGAGTGGAGAGGGGACCATACCTAATAATCATAAGCAATCATTGGGCCCTCCTATAAGGGAGCCCAATGACCCACCATCCCACACATCTATACTACACTAAATAACAACACTAAGATGCACCATGGCCTAAACACCAGATCAAAAATTCAGTGGACTCGTGCCGGTGAATTACTTTCAACCCGTTTTATAAACACTGAATTACAATTATTGACAACCCAAATAATTAATTAAAAATAGTTTTCTTACACTCTATACATATTGTGCCTCTACTACTCTTGAATATGAACATTCTAAATATAAACAACATCCCAATATTTAATAGAAAACTAATAACACTTACGTGTGAAGATATTCTCAAGTAGTACAAGGTCTAACTATTCCAATCTTCCTTCCAAATATTCTCAAGCAGCACAAGGGTTAGCAATTTCTCTCAAGATATTATCTCAAGCATGTTAATCTAAAATTATAATAATTGAAGAAAAGATCATCGGTAGGTGTGTCCACAATGCTTGTCCTTCCTTCCTTACTGTATGGTTCTAAGTACCTCACTATCTCTTCGTCGTCATCAATGATAGCTCATTGTTGGTGCTCTCTTAGTTGAGGTGCTTGCTCGTGTGGTGGTACAAGTGGAATCTCCTGCTCAAATTCATCTTCTATCATGATTTTCTTTTTCAATTTCGACGTCTCTGTAGCAAGTTACGATACATCGATCAATTTCTTATTGTGGCACACGATCAATTGTACTCGGTGAGCAAACATAAAAAGTCGGATGCGGTTGATTGGTGGAAACAAAATAAAATACAAATACAATAAAAAATAAAAGAAACGTACGAAGCTAAAAATACAAATAGAGTTATTTTCCAAAAATCGTAAATTTACCTAGCAATGATGCTAAAAAATTTGTTGACCTCACAACTCGTGGATATTAAATACAGCAAAGGGACGTGGCCAAAAGTAGCTCAAGTGGTAAGTAATTATCATATTTCTCGAACCTTGGGGAAATAGTACATTTCGAGCAAATCGAGCACAACTATATTTCTAGTTTAATATGCAATAGGTAATTGATAAGTTTGATTATGCAAGATACAATTGAACAAACTAACTTGCAACTACACTTGGTAATTAACAACTAACTAAAAGGCAAATAAGCTAATGTCTAAATGTAGATCATTCTAATGTTCGACGTTCACATGGAAAGACATATTTATGACTATTTGTATTAAATGGACTGAGCTTGATTACAAGTTAAGGAACACCATGTAAGTGTCACGTACATCGGTAACATGCAAGTAGTGATCGCCGATGAATTTACCGAAACCTGATGGGTATTGTCCCCTTAGGTACTACGAGCTCGTGAGAATTAAGCTATATTTATATTATTATTCCTTCACTACAAATGGTCGTCCAACTAGGATAAGGGTAAGTCATAACTATCTATCGCATAACGGTCATAATCACATGAGCTACATAAGTAACAAATTCATGAGCCTGGACATCAAATTACTATTTTGGATCAAATTTAGTTCAAGATGTTAAAAACGTATTAAGAGCATATGATTATTCATAGAACTCATTTTCTTATGAAAATGATCTTCACTAAATCAAATAATCATTCAGAAAGATCCAATCTATGCTAATCCCTACTAGTGCGCTACTCCTCATGATAAAATTGAAAGAAAACAATGAGAGAACATACATAGGATAAGAGAAAGAGAATGCAAACTTTATTACGGTTTCATGGAGATGTAAGTTTGTCGTCTTATCCGCAGTGCAACCATTCGGTCCCCTCTTGCACCGCTTCTTTTCTCTCTCCATATATAGTGAAACTTATAAATATATAAGTTCTCTTTAGAAATGAGAAATTGACATATACTTATAGGCAGTCAAAATTCATCTGGAATGTAAAGCCCACGAGAGGCTAGTAATGGGAGCTGGAGTAGTGGTGATAAAAGTGGGGAAATTAGTTGACTGTCCTCCGGTGTCACGACATTAGAGGTAGTTTGCCTCCTTTACTCCACCACTTTGAGAATGTGGGTTTGTACTGCAAACTTAGTACTTTAACTTGTTTCTCATCTCATATTCCTCCAAATGTACTCTAATTCCCGTAGTTGCATTCCAGTCCTTGAAATATAAGGGACATAACTACTAAACTACACAAAATATTTAAGTGAGTAAGAATTAAGTTCAATTGCCATGAATATTCATTACACTTGAATAATAGTTCACTTGATTTTATTTATTCAGTGAACAAAAAACTGAAAGAAATGAACTCGAAAGATTACAAAAATAACCAATAATCAGGGCTATAAACATCACATATTTGCGTGTCATCATCAATTGTTTAATCTTTTATTTCTTTCCAAGTCATCTCCGTCAACGAAGCCGATTATTCTTCACTATTTCTTTTCATCAATCTTTCACTTCTATTTTTTAATCGTTCTTCACTACTTCGTTTGGTCCACCTCCTGTTCGACTAACCACGTGACCCCAAAATGTTAGTCATATCTATCATCTCTAGTGCAAATCTTCAAACTTTAAGCTCTTCATCTCTTCGTCATGAAATTTAATTTATCAACCAATCGCTTTGCATGCCCAATAATCATTATCGTCTTATCCTTCTTTTGTGTCGCATCCTCAAGAAATATGCTTTAACACAAACCTACGTCTGGTGATGTGACTTTCTTCATGTATGGATAATTCTATTGTACTAAACGGAATTCATGAGCAATACTTGGTCGAGCTCGTCAATTCTTGGTCGAAGCTAAGATGGGGAGAGCTATTCTTTCGTTGGTCATATAGACTTGCTCGGTTGATAGGGCTGCGAATGAACCAAGCAGTTAGCGAACAACTCGTGTTTGGCTTGTCAAAAACTTTCACGGAAAAATAAATAACAAACTCAAACAAAAAATAATGATCGATTGATAAACAATAAAGCACAAAATTTAGCTCGTTTGTTCGTTATGTTCATCAACAATTTTTATTTATTATACATGTAATTTTATATGTAAAAACGAGCATTCAAAATCTATAAGTGAATACACTTTTTTAAAACATACGGTTGTTGTATGTTGTGTTAGTTTTATAGTGTATTTGAAATATGTTATTGAGAAAAGATTTTTCATAAATATTAAAATGTTGACACATGATCGCATTACTTGTTTCTTAAATATTGCTTCGATTATCGGCTCGTATTTGAGTCAAGTTCGAATAAAACTTAATCAAACAAACTCAAACCGCAAAAAAAAAATGTTTGGTTTGAAATCATGTTCGTCCAATTAATTTTCATTCTAAATAAGCCAAATTGGAACAGCCAATACTCGGTTCGGCTCGGTTCATTTACAGCCCTATTTGGCCACTATTGTCTTTTTTATTTCCCATCGATTTATCTATTCTATGGCTGTGTAGTAAAACTAATGCATGAGGTGTTATATTTCCAAAGAGAGGGGAAGTTTGTACAATGAAGTCATACCAGAAGGGGGTGAATCTAAATTGTCAATACTACACATTCTCTGTACTGTATCCCACCACCCCTAATCGATTGATTCACACTGCTGTCTACTGTATGAGATGAGTCAAGTCAACCATGGCTATGGCGTCTCCCACCAATAACACTCCACCGTCTCCCACCGTCCGATTCCTTGGCCACATCAAGCCCCCACCCGATCCCGAATCCAACAACAACCCCCCATTCGAGCTCGACGAGAGCGACGTCGTCTGGTCCCCCACCACTCGCCCCCGTTCACCGCCGCAAAAACCCACAACTCCGATCAGCCTCCATCACTACCAGTTCCGCCAGGAGAGGTCGGGACTCTCCGCCGCGCTTTCCGATGACCACCACCCTCTGGTGCGACGGAAGCCCACCCTGAACCCATCCCTCTCCGCCGCCTCCGCAGCCCGGACGATCCCGCCCGTGCCTCAGCTCCGGCCGGAGAAGAAGTTTCCGCAGTCGGCTCCGGTGAACGTTCCGGTATGGCCGAGAGGTGTTGGTGGGTCTGGAGCGAGTAATTTTCTGGACGAAGTGGAGGAGGAGGAAGGGTCGGAGGAGGAGATTATTCCTCCGCACGAGATCGTGGCCAGGTCCCATACGACGACGTTTTCGGTGTTTGAGGGCGTCGGCCGTACCCTCAAAGGGAGGGACTTGCGGAGGGTCAGGAATGCTGTGTTTCAGAAAACAGGTTTTCTTGATTAGAAACTCGCCCTGACAATGCTCTTGTGATGTATTATTATTTTGTGCTCTATTTGCTTTTAACTGTTTTATTTTTCAATTGGCTTTTCTCTAGATAGGGCTCAATAATACTTCTGTATGAACTATGAATCCCGAGAATATGTACAATGATGGATTTGGGGTTTAATATTGCTATGATTATGATGATTTCCTTATCACAGTTACTTCCAATGTCTTGATGATTATGCTGTCTTTTAAATAGGTTTTAGATGATCAAATGCCGACGTTTTGTATTTGTGAAGAAACCTTTTAGTTGGATGGAGTCACACCACCATTTGCTTCCCTTTTTCTAAATCACTAGTTGTAGGGAAAACATATCGCCGTGTAGTTATCTCCATCATATCAGTGAAACAAAGTGGGGATCGGACAAGCCAAAACTACCCTATTAGCTACTACTGTTGTGGTCTCTAGTTCCAACCCCTCCATTTGGTAAACTATTGTTTTCATTGCATGAGTTATGGAACATCATGTCTAAGATTCATTTCAGTTTGCTGTGATAAGTAATTTGTCGCTGTTGTTATAAATCAATCATAATGGATTTAGAACCTTCGTTAAGATCCTCCTCTGTGTATTCTCAGAAACTTTGTAGATGCAGAGAGTGTGGTACCTCATTAGTTGAATTAGAGAAAACAACATGCTGCCAGGAATTGAAATAACTTAAGGGCTAGTTTGGGAATGTTGTGCTGGTGCTAGAAGCTGCTGCTGCTGCTATGAATTTTAGATAAAATGTTGTTTGGTAAATATTACTTGAAAGCTATGGTCAAATTTTAATATAGAAGTTTTGTGTTCGGTAAAATCAACTATGAACCTGCTGTGAGATAGTAAAATGACGAAAATACAACATGTATGAGTTTCGTAAAAGTAATGAAAATTTGAGAAGTTGTAAGGTTAAAACCGGTTGTAGATAAATTAATCAAAAGCAGGTTCCGGAGAAGCATCTCCCCCCTTGCTTTCTGAAAGCTGCTGTGGGACAATGCCCGAAAAATCAGAAATTTTAGTTTCACCAAACAAACTAAAACTGCTTCTGCTGTCGAAAGCAGCTCCGCTGGCAGAATAAGCATTCCCAAACTGGCCCTAAGTTGATTCCCTCGTTGGATTCCTCCAAGTTACCTGACTACTAGGATTGCATATTGTCATTTGTCATGGTTTATAGCCCTCCGTTCCGTGCTACTATCTTCACGGCAGAAATTTGGAAACTTCTAGGGTGATTTCAACATTCCATCATTGGGACATTTTTTTTACATTTAGAAATTTAGAAATTAGTAATGATGACGAATTTGGCTCCTGCATCAGTAACTTTCCCACTCTGTGTTCTGAAGGACACAAATCCAGAGCGGGCACCTCAGTAAGGTCTAAAGTCCAACTAAATAAAAGAGAATCCTGTCAAGTAATGAACTCCATTAGTGGCCGGACATTGCTGTTACTTACATATTTTGCTTCACCAACATTACTCTATGAAGTGTGGTAGTGCTTATTTTCTGCTAGCTGATTGCTCCGTGTTCTGGAGTAGCAACTTCCATTTCGTCTTTCCATTTCTATGACTAGTTTTCTAGCAAAATACAGAACTACTCTTACGGCATAAATGGAGTCTTATAAACAGCGCCCGTTGGTACTTCCGTGGTGCTTTTGTCATTGTAGTCTATACTCTTGAGTAGCTCTCCACCGATATACCAACTGCCTGCGTGACATAATGCAATCCTAGAAACAATACTTCTCACAGCGACCCCAGAGATATTGTCATGGTATCACCAAAAAAGTACCTCTCATGCTTATTGGAGCTATTGTTGTAGATGCGGGTCCGCCATTTTAGTACCATACTTTCATTTAGAAGAAGTTGAATAACAGAAAATAGGGAAATCTCAACTATCATGACTGGTTCGCTTAATGCAATTACTGCATCTTCTGTAATGTTAGGTTTTTATAAGCAGATAGTGAGCGATTAAAGTATCATTCCAATATGAGAAAACGACAGTAAACTACTAATGGAGTCATTTAATAGCTTTATGTGTTGTCATAAGTTTAGCCTTCTTATCTCCTGTAATACTTAACATTTATATGTGATTCCTCTTTTGTATTTCTAATTCATTATTGTCTCCTTTTCCAATTTGTCTCTCATAATATGAGTCTGGAGGATAACCGTAGTTCTGAACAATTCCCTTCTGCACTCTACCCTTCTTCTGCTCCACCCCCACTTAATGACAGTAAGATGCGACCTTATGGTTGCAAACACCTGAAGCTCCATTCCTCTTACCTCACTCCATAAGTGCAACAATGAAACAATGCATAGGCAAAGGTCTAGTTCTTGCCTGTTTTTTTCAGGGAATTATGGGTAAAATGTAATTGTAGGATGACCTTTCGATGGGACACGTGAAGATTATTTTAGTTTCGAGGTGTACAGTGAGATATTTGAAGAACATTGAGTTCTGCCGTCCTGGATTTGCGTGCCCTGATGGGATGTCACTCCAGATAATAGTTTCCTGAGGTTATGGAGTGAGAAGATACAGATTAAAGAACCTTTGACGGAATATACTGCTACTGATAATGGCCAGTGATTTTGATTTCCTAGTGGTAGAAACTTGTCCAGATCTGGCTTCATAGTTCCTGAGCAAGTTCCAGACGATCTCTGCTGTTTAGACATGAATGTAAATGACAGAACATTAGTATTCAGGACTAGATCAGTCCTTTGGTTAGAGAGTGCATCACAAGTTAACCCAGAAAGTCTTGCCATTTCTTCAGCCTTCAAAGTTTTCATTTCATAGAGGATACATCAAAATTCTGATGGAAGTTTTTTTTTTTGGGAAGAAAAGTGGTAAAAATCTGAATATGATTTTCTTGAGGCTGGGTGGAGTCAAGGCTGTTTTCTGGTTTGCTTGTGATTAGGTTCAGAATCGTACAGATTTTTTGAATTCATGATGAGTTTGGACTTGAGCTTCTCCAGGAACTCTTCTAGAAATTTTGATTTTATACTATCTTGTTTCTCCCGAACTATGCATTTGTCACCGTTTCTGATAAATCAATAGAGGGATACTAGCAACAAGAGATGTTTTAGGGCTCTTGGAGTTGCTAACGTTGTGGTCGTCTTCCCAAG
Source organism: Linanthus parryae (assembly GCA_023055425.1). Taxonomy (NCBI): domain Eukaryota; kingdom Viridiplantae; phylum Streptophyta; class Magnoliopsida; order Ericales; family Polemoniaceae; genus Linanthus; species Linanthus parryae. The sequence continues at coordinate 5,201,052 of JALGPY010000015.1, forward strand.
TCCCAAGAGCATCTAGTCGACCCTATATTGCGAGATTCTCATTAGTCGAAGGTGTCTTACAGCAAGGATTCAGATCTTGCTTAAAGACATGGCCACAAACATGTTACAACTTACTAGTGTGCCACTAAAGGCCCGATACAAGTGTGCCACTAAAGGCCCAATAGCAGTCTTCTTTGTTGATCATTTGTTGAATTTTCTTGCCACGCACTCAAGAAAACATCATGCTCTTTGGGAGCATCACTCTCAGCAACTCGCGGAGCAATGCATTATTTTCCAACTAACATCAGACATTTCACAGCTCCTGGAGCAATGCATAATTTCCAACTAGCAACAGACATTTCACTGAGAAGACCGAGTTGGTGTCCGTTGATCTCTCATGCGGTTGTCTTTTTTTCTAGCATCCTTTTCGAACTTGTCTTTCTTTTATTTTCTTCTATTTCATTTTTTGGTAAAAGAACATATGAGGTGTCTTTCTCCTCTCATATAAATGAACATTTTGGGGGATGACAACGATAACACACTCTCTTTAATTAAACACTAAAACTCGTGTGGCATCTGCAACTAGCGCTCCATTTGCTTCTCTTTACAAACTCTCTTTCTGGGGTACTTGATTGATAAGATCAAGATCAAGTCCGACCATCCTGTAAACAAGGTCTATACTTCGTAAACATTACTCATTTGTCAATCCATCTTTTGGACCAAATTACTCGTACGCCGATCCATCTTTTGGACCTTCCTAACTTGCAAATTTGAATTGGGAAGTGCATTTGCCTATCCAACTTTTGGATAGGCTAATGCACTTCCAATCTTTGGATAGGCAATTTTGAAGTAGGAAGTGCAAGGTATTTGCAATTTTGTGTACTACCTAATAACTTTCAAAATGGGTTTTTGAAGTCATGAACTAAACATCCCACATCCATTTATTGCAATAAAGGACACAAGTCGCCAAGAAAATGCAAGAGCAACACTAATAATGCATAATTCATAGAATGGGCAGTTTATCTTGCTTCTATTTCAATATTACCGGTTCCAAGGGATGCATACATAAAAAAGATAAAAGAGTAAGTAGTTCATGCCAGCTACTCAGTAGCTTTAACAATCTAGAAGAACAGAACAAATTCCTATTCGCTGGAGTGAACAGGAAACAATACACTGCATCACTAAACCAGAACGCTCTACTCAAGTTTTGTACTAGTATAACACAATCATCAACTATATCGAATCACAAAAATGTTGCAAAGAAAGAACCTAACACAGTACTTGCCACATTCTCATTTTACAACTGAAAATGTGGGAATAACCACCATAACAAAAGGTAAGGGCCGTCTATTACAGGGACCATATTCATCACCACCTCCTACATGAGAAGAAGGAAGACGTTGAATTATAATAGGTACTCGCATTCTTTGAATGAAACCGAGCACTCTCTGATGGTATCCAGGCTTTTTTCCTGTACTCCCCAAATGTTTTAACCGGTTGTTATTCCTATAATTAAACATCTGTCAATGGCTCTGCTTCAGGGTCCTTTTCCTTCAAAGAATTCCAGTCTTGAGTCTCTGTCATCATCATCAAACAATATTTAGCCCATCCATCTTGATTGAACAGTTAAGCATTTTCAAAACAAAAGCGGCATTATGCTAACCCGGTTCACTATACCAGCCTAGACAAACTAGGTACAGAAGATATGAAGTTTCTAAACACTCGAGGGAAAGAAAAACTTACTTGACGACTTATCAGCAATAACCATAAGCCTCCTCTGCAGAATAGACGCCACAAATAGGAAAATCGAGCACATCCCAAACATAATGGTGATGGGGAATGCATTTACCTAGAATCCACAGAAAAAACAAATTTTGAGCGACTGCAATGAGAAAACTTTACCACTGGTGCTGCTACATGGTACAACGTAAATAGTAGAAACCACGTCGCAAGTACATACTGTACAAATACCACACATAAGTAAATGTTACGTCTTCTTTCTCAAATGCGCCAAATGACAGTGCCAACCCAGTGTTGCACACTGTTAACGAAGTTTGCACACACCGTGTGTGTCTAGGGACACCATCAAAGCAAACACCGTGTGTGTTTAGGGACATTGTCAAAGCAAACACCGTGTGTGTCTAGGGACACCGTCAAAGCAGCCACTAGGTAGGTTGCTTTAACAAAAGACTGCATGTGAAGTACTTAATGTCTAGGGACACCGTCAAAGCAGACCTTTTGCTCGTTTAGATTGAGGAGCGGGGACATTTCAACAGTAAGCATTAACTATGTTATACTTACTTTGGCATGGTGATGAAACTTAGACAATAAAAGAATAGAACAAGGTCCAGTTTAATTCAAACTGAATTTATGTTAGTCTAGCAGTAGTATCTAAAGTCGAGCAGCAAAATAATATGAACAAAGTAACGTACGTTGTATAGCACAATGCAGACAAATATGTTGAGAGGAATGCGGAAGAAGTTCATGATTGTGCTTCTGGCTTCCTCTGGAATGTACTGAGACCTCATTTTCATAATAGAGGGCCAGAATATCCCCACACAAGCTTCGAAGGTGCAGAATCCAAGAAGCTGTACACAGCCAGCAAAAGAGATGCTACCACCTTTCACCTTTGAAGGAACGACCAAGAACTGTTTGAAAAAGAGAAGTTACAGAAAGCCAGGGCAATATTTTTCTAGATCGAAAGGTATATGATGTGAAATCAAGACGTACAGTAGTAAGTATAGGTAGCAGGAGAGAAGCGGCTGAAACCACAAATACAATCTGCATGTAACCCTCAGCTTTAGCCTGGCGAGCCATGAGGCGAGATGCAATTGAACTTCCCAACATAGAAGACAACATGAACGTCGCAAATATGAAACCATGGGGAATATCCTCCTCATTAGGACTCAAAGCAGGTGTCCAGAGGAATACAAATGTATACATAGAACCTTCAAATAGTGACTGTATGGCACCCAATAATGCAATCTTCTCATCTAAATCAAACAAGGTACCATGTTAGAGAGTTCAAGGACAGTAAGAATAAAGAGGTGCACATGAACCTTGGACGAGTAAGGTACAATACTGGGTCCGTGAATGTCAGAATAGCAACACCCCTCACAAAACAAATAGAAGTTAGGAGCTGAAAGGCAGCAGTGCAACAAATACAAGACTCGTACTAGGAATGGATTTTGGCAAATTCTATAAAAATGATGTCCGACACATTTAAGATGAAACATGCAATTGTTGCAGGTTGAGTTAGTCAACCCATTGTCAGTTATTTTGAGGATTTGGAAGGTTGGCCAGTTAACTAGAATCACTATATAAAATGCATAATCATTTTAGTAGTCTCTCAAGCAGCTCAAATAAAGGTGTCAGTGGTGGTTTGAAGTGTAGATTAGAAAACAATTGCAGGAATCTACCTGAAGCAATGGCCACGGCTGCACCCTTAAACTGGGTAAGTAAGTCTTTGTTCTCCGAAGGATCACCATAGTTCTCGGACCATGATGATAAAATAACAGCCATCCCAATAGCAAGAAAGCACGCAGCAGCATCAAAAGGTGCAACAGGCCCGAGGTTCAAGCTATCAACTAGCAGGTTCCCAAATAGCCCAGCTATGATTGCAACTAGACCATTCCCAAGAAATATTGCCTTCGAGAATGTCAGTGAAAGCCATTGCGACTCGAACCCTCTCTGTATGAAGTGAAGAAGTGAGAAGAAATACAGAAATCAAGTTACATGCATCAAAATCATTAATCCAAAACAGCCAAAGAGATGTATATCAGAGTGGCACCATTGCCAAAACCATACATGCAGAGCCAGAATCAAGGGGAAGTTGTTGCAAAAGGGCCATAACAAGATTACAAGAAACTGTGAAACAATTTTATTAAGAGAGTGCTCATAGTTATGGGACTAGTACCTGACATCAGGAGGATATGAATTTATGAAAATATGTTTTAGAGGGATAAAATGAAGATAAATTCATGACATAGTGATAAGTAATTCATATTGATTAAGAGTTTAACTCTGATCCCACAACTGAAACATATGTGGGTAGTATCTATTAGGTACCAATCCTCTAGCTATATGGCGAAGAGGTTTACTACGACAGTTTTAAGGTAAAGTTGCAGCAGGTCTACTCTATCAGTAGGGAAGAATGAGATTATTCACCTTGAAGTGCTCCGCCACGAGCCAGGACTCAAATGCCGAAAAGAGCAGAGACGTCGCAATACCACCCAAAATACGACCCACCATCAGGACTCTGTACTGAGGAGAATGTTTGGTAATGCAGCTGAGAATGTAGGTAATACAGTACGTGACACACGCTCTCTTACGGCCCCTGAATTACATTGTAAAAAGAAAAGTTAAGCATGAGAACAATCACTACTGAAGAATGCTGAGTGAACTGAGTTCAGAACGATTTCTCACTGTTTATCAGCTAGGGACCCAACAATTGTTCCAAACAACATGGACGATCCAAATCCTGCAATGAACAGTTGTCCAATCTCCCCTTTCCCAAACCCATATTGACTGTACAAGTAGTACACATATGGACCTTGTAGCCAATCCCCAGCTATATTAACGCATAAAACACCAAACAATCAATCAGTGTGTATGAAAATTATTAACAAAAAGACAATGAAATCTGAATGAAAGTGACGCAACAAGCTGAAAACATAGAGATGTATGGTAATGCAATTACCAAACAATCAAATCATATTGACCTGCCACTGAAGATAACAGTTAACGAAGAGGACATTGATGACAGAGCTTACGTTTGATCACATAGGGAAAGATCCAATTCATGAAAATGTCCTATTAATCGAGCTCAATTGAGTTATATCACAATTTTAGTAAATAAGGAACTAAGCCACAGATCGCGGAGGAGCTTTGAAACCCTAATAAGACAATCAAAACTCGTCCTAATTGCATCTAAAACGGATCACATGAGCAGATTCGAACACAGATCGAGTAAATATACACCACTTTTCCATCAAATTAAGCATTCAGATTCGAATTAAGAAATCGATAGTCAAATGTGCGGAAACATAGAGAATAAAGGGAACAGATCCGTGGTTTGCTCACCCATCATGAGAGAGTAGACGAGGAGGTAATTGTTCTTGAAGGAATTGAACGCAGAAGATGTGCTGACGCGATCTTTGTTATTCTTGCTCAGCTCGATAGCTGCGACGACGGCTGCGAGGACGCCGAACACTAGGTAGTAAAACACCTCCATTGTTGATGATCTCTGCTCCAAATCTCAGGTACGAAATGCAAACACACAGAGAGAGGAAGAGAAGAAGGAGAGGGAGAGAGTGAGATCTCACGCACACTGCGGAGAGCGAGACGTATTTATACGGGACTCGATAACAAGATAGACGCGGTTTTGCAGTGTGTGTGATCAGAGCCGTTTGTTCACCGGAGTCGACACGTGTCGCGATTCGAATCGATTGCTTGGTGTCGGTGGGATCTTACTATTACACTGGATCTAAACTTCATTGCTTCAAATGGTTGCATCATGGATCTGGAAAGCACAGAGGTCGTGGACCCCTGTTTGATTAAATCATAGCCGTGCGATCGTTCTCGTATCCGCGAAGCGAACAGTTAATGATCGTAGATCAGAACCAACGAAACTTTTATTTTTGTTATCTATCTAAAATAGTGGTCACATTTATTATGGACCACACTCCGTCTAAGGTTCGTTCATTAAAACCGAGCATGTGACCCATGTTGGCTTCTTTCCAATTTGCTCCGGTTCTTCACCGGGATTGCTACGTGTCTAGTGTCGGTTCAGATCTTTTCCTCCTGCTATCTAACAAAATTAAAATCAGACATTGTTACTGTTAATTAATTTTTAGCAATAACTATTTCAAAAAAATAAAAAGAGAAGATAGAAGAGGGCGAGCTTGGAGCTCTGCAGAAATGGCTTACGAATGAAAGTATTATTCACCCTCTTAGCTCACCCGCATCGTGAGTGTGAGAGATAAGTAGATGATGACAATTATGGAGAGTAGGAACACCCAATCACAAGGCGCCAAGTGTACATAAAATACAAAGAAGAGTAACTAACCGTCCATTAGAGAAATAGTGTCATTTTCCTAAATGACCAAGAAGATGTTACAGGGCCTAAGAAATAGCGTCATTTCCCTAAAGTTTTTTTGCATGTAGCTTTATTAGAAATGGTAATGACACTATTTTAGGGAAATAACACCAAGCTATATTTGGTGTAGCTTTTGTGAAATGGTAATCTACACTAAATTTTTAATTAATATTTATGACATATTTTTACATTACTTTTATATAATTGCAGATAGAATGTCATATTTTACAAATGATTAGTGTTAAAAATTATTTTTGACGACTAACATAATTAATCATAGTGATAGAAAATAAAATATAAACTAAAATGACCACAAGAACAATGTATTAATAATAAACTAAGAAAAATGAAAATAGATCACATTAATAGCATGAAAATAATTGATAAAAAAAAGCATGAAAATAAAATACATAGTCAAATTAAGAAAATGAAGAAAGCAGAATGATGAACAAAGTAACATAATAGAATGCACCATGTCTGCGTGACAATTTAGATGAAATCCTCGTTTTGGTAGTTGAAATTGGGATAACTTGCATGTGGTTGAGCATATGTCTGATCATTTTTGCTAGGAGGTTCTGGGACATACGATTCACCATTACTTCCTCCGCTCGCCCATGCACCAAAGTTTAAGTTCCGTGCTACACTAGACATGTTATCGCCTCATGGTCAAATAGATTAGACTGGTCTTTTAGATTTTTTAAAGTATTATTTAATCATTTTGCAATGTCGTGTAATATTGTCGTGGTAATAGCATATTTTTTTATTTTGATAGTTATATAGTTCATGATTTGGTGATAAATTTGATGATTTGTTGTGGGATGCCAAAAATACCATTCTCTAAATTTGATAAAATTGTGAAATAACTATTTGATGTAAAAAAATGGTAAAAACTGTGAGAGTGCAAAAGGGCTATTTTTCCACCAAAAATTGTGAAATTGTGTTTTTAAGAGTTAACTGTGGGATTTAACTACTGTGTCAGTTTTGTATTTTCTCTGATTTCTTTGATCTACTACCCGCTGCTTCTACAGCCCAACAAATGACTTTCTAGTATGTCATAAGGGTCTAGCTAGGCAGGTAACCTCTTGTTTCCGAGTAACTTGATTCCATTGACAGAAGGAAGAGTTCTCCCAGCGGGTCGAACTCGTTCATTTTGCAAGGCCATTCCCCAGCGGCTACTAACTTTCGTAAGGGAAAGCTACATCAGATTGGTTGCCTAAACTGGAATACCATCCCGGAAGATGGAATTGACTTAGTTATGTTACATCAACCTATTGCATTACCCGTCGTTTACAAAAAAATAACATTTTTTTAGGGAACAGAAAAAATAACCTTGCATTGCCCGTAAAATTTATTTTAAAATAACCGTTCAGGATTATTTGCCCGACTCCAGTACTCCCACTGCTAAATTCAATCAAATATAACAAAGGCCAAAGAGGCCCTAACAAACACCCCACGACATCGGTCATGCAAACCTAGAACTTGAATTCTACTTCTCTGGTTGGTTAAAGATAAAGGGTCACGGAACAGTAGGTGGGATCGGCTAAAATCGAGTATTTTTTACAGTAATAAAATAACCTTACATAAAAGAGACTGATGTTGGTCGTTACTCTATATTAGAGTTCTATTATTATTATTTTATTATCATAAAATATAACTTCAAATAATAAAAAAGCGGATAGTAGCCTCAAGTACATGCATAGAGATAAAAGCTGGTCGATCCTAACCAAAAGCATAAATTGACATTCTCTGAAGCCCATAAATTAACACACATTCTCTGAGCAGTGCAACCCAGAGTTTTTTCGTTTCTCCTGGGCTTCAAGTAGAGAGACATTTCGGTGCTGAAGATTCTTGTAATAAAGAAAATCAATGTTCTCTTAATCTTAACAGTTGGAACTTGGAACAGAATTTCTTTCTGAAAACCACCAAAAGACAACATCAGAAATCTCACATGAAATACATCTGCTCTTCACTTTCCATTTTATTTGTGTTGAGTAAACATTTCCTGTGGGCACTATCATATATCTCTATCATCCTGGATAACCTAAGCTTATCTCCTGCCATGCTATCTGGACTTTTCTGCTTCCAATTTGCTGAAGCAAATGAACACTTCATCTGTGTGAATATAAGGAATATGAAATTCCCCCCATCAAACTCTGCATACAGAAGGGCGCAAATGAGACACCAAGGTCACCTCAGATGAAATTATATTACTACATGCGATTGGAGCACTTTAACATGAGCCACCATCACAAACAACTCCTGACACAAAAGGTGCCTCTTGACTGACTTGGTTTTATACCCTTAACCTATGATTCATAACGCATTTGACTCCTGATTTTTAATCAATATGAAAAGCAATTTCAGCCCCCAATCAAGTCAGAAGAGATCCTGTGTAGATAGGATTTGAATGCTGATTTTAAAAATAAAGAAAAATATGCTACCGGATTTAAGAAACACCCACGCTCAAAATAGACCCCTTAGTCTTGTATCATCCCTGTCAACTATTTTTCTGGTATTTGTACTTTTCTAATTACATGTAAATACATCAAGATGCAGAAGCGTTACCAAGTGGGTTAAGCAGTTAGAATACAATCCCTGTAGGTTTGGGTAAATGATACTATATTTGTGTGTATTGTGTAACATGTGCTTTCATAATTCTACGCATGCATGGCATTGTTGATGGGATGCAATTATACCAGTGGTTCTTTGATGAATGGAGGACACAATAGATATAGTGAACAGTTCAACAAGAAACAGAGGTGAAAATACCGACTCTGACAATGATGATGATAACAGTGTTGACAATGATTACAAACGAGGGTAAAGTGTTTTCAATTTGACAACTATGCTTCATACCCATTGCTACACTAGGCTGTAAAGTGTTTTCAACGCTAACTGAAGCTCGCTAATATAGTGAACCCATCCATGAACATCGCTCAGTCTCACTAACCAGCTTATCCGTGACCGAAGTTCAGTGACTAACCAATGTCCTGTCGCGCTAGCAGCCTTTTCCCTATTAGTCTCCTACTCCAGATGCATCATCTAAACGAAACCCACAAGATGCATCAGAATCTACTACCTTTATCCCATCAGGATGTAAGCACCTCTTCAACCCTTTGAGAAGCCTTCCTCTTACCACGTCAGCCACCAAAAAATCAAAACAGGATCACTTTGGAAATATCTACACAATATCCTAAGAAGTTTGCAATATCATTCTACAACAAGTATTTAGTAATATCTCCATGTTTACTTGGGTTGATTTCGGACAGTCATATTTTCATCGATCAATCATAGTTTGCATTGAAACAAAGCAATACACAATACACCCAGTATGATCTATGAACAAGGTCGCGTGGACTTGGGAACAAGTGTCATGTGGGTTATGTATCCAAGAGTCAGATTTACTTCTAGTGGAAATTTTGGATCCTGGGGCTGGGCTAAAAAGTGTCCAAATTGGGACACGTTGCAAGGATACGCAGCTATTGCAATTTTTTACTGGTGTGTGTGTGTGTGTGTGTTCATAAACTGAATTCGAATTATTATTTTGACCCAAAAACCGACTTTAGTATTTGCGACTCATAGATCCATAAGAAAGGGGAACAAGGGAATGAGTTTAGAGGATGTCGCGAGATTCAAATGACCACAACTGCTTAATCTGGAAAGATTATTTTCGATGGTGTATTGGATGACGCTGTTAATAAAAAACCAGAATCAACCTTTACCACGGATTCTCTCATTCCCAACCCTAATGGGAGTTAGATCATGCATTACGGGCTGATGAAAGATGCATGATCCATCAGCTTTTTAACTGTTCATGCCTGAAAGGTTCCAGAGAACGGGAAATCATGATAACTTAGATGTTGCTATCAGAAGAGGTTTTACGCGATAAAATATAGAATATGCTTGGAAGTGATAGTAAGAGAGCTAACTGATACAAATGAAGCTTACCCATACTCTACCAGCTCCCATAGAATACTATATCCTGCGTTCCAGATTAGGATTTATCCCTACACTACAATGAACACCTCCTGAACAACACGACCTTCAGCAAGATCAAGTAATGGCTTTCTGATGTCTTTTATCTTGCATATATGAAGCCTGTATTCTTTGTTCTCTTACTCGGTCCCTCAACAAATGGGGTGTTTGAGAAGTAAAATTTATTGGGTTGAAAATTAAGCAGCATTTGAATAAGCGGCTAGGATTTAATCTAACTTTTCTCTGTTTCATCCTAGCCAAACATTAAAAATTAAATTAAATTTTAATCAAATAATTCAACTTCCAAACACACCCTTGACCGATAAGCCCAGAACTCGTCATTTATCAAGTGAGCTTCCGTGATACCGTATTACGAACTGATGCCAGAAGTAACATACAACAGAATTAAGTGAATAAGACAAGTGACAATAAATAGTCAGGTTATAGATTTCTGCTGACATTGGTGAGGTCCCAGGGATTCATATCATTTTGGAAGAGGGATGGTCAAAGTTTGAGGTTGAACCACCCTCGCTCACTCCATCCTGGGTCTACATAAATCTTTGTTCATTCTAATAAAAGAAGACACAGTTAACTGCCTTCTAGGGAACTCTAACTCAGTTATTTATACTATAGCATATCAAATCAGTTCATAATCATCATTGCCAAATCATGCCCCCAAAAGATATGCAATGCAGGATATGAACAAAATATATCAGAAGAACAATGTTCTGACCTAATGCAGTACGGAAATTTTCTGTCTCCTCAATCAGCATGGTCTCTGAAGCGTACAGTTTTGTTAATAAATTGTCTCTCACGGCGATAACTGTTCAAAATATCATCCACTGTGAGTGTACTTGTGATCACCAAACTTTAAAGACATCAAGATGCACAACTAGTGAAAGATCAAAACAATAAAAATAGCTGAAGTTGAGTCCTAACAACTACACAGAGAGAAATAGTCATGTACTTACATAACCAAGGATGAGAAACAGAAGCAGATTAACCCAACAGAGAAATGAACAGGAAATGTTCTCCAGAAGTTATGCCGATCCATAAACAATTTCTCTGAAATCAGAGTGATCATGCCTGAAAATAATACTACCATCCACCCCGAAGGTAAGCAGTTGCCGAAGTTGAATGATTGAAAATCCTGCAGAGAAGACACCGCAACGTTAGGGAGCGGAGAAAATATAGATTCATGCAAAAGTCTGCAATTGTTAGGTTGTAATCTAAAAAATAGACAAGAGTGAATGCATACCTTGAAGTAACCTTTGATGAATAAGGCCGAGTAGATAATTCTAAATAACATATCTATTTGCTGTCAAGAAAGCAAGCCTGATCTCAAGAAAGAGTAAGTTCTCCCCTGAGTAAATCACAAACAGGAAAAATCAACTACTTGCCTCTCTTAACACCAAAGGTACGAATACAGCCAATCTGTGCACATAGAGCTCATGAAACGTGTCTGCCCTAACAAGGGCGTGAATTTAACTAAGGATTTTGGCTCCAGAGGCTTTGATAAAGACCCACTAAAGTTTAGTCTGCAACCATTTCTCCTCCCTTAAATAACAGAGAGCACTTCATCACCTTAATATAAGTGGCATTCAAAAATGGTAGAATTACATGTCAAATTCTTCAGAAAGCGGAGTATTAACCTTCATAATTAGTATGACACTCTACGTTGAAATCCAGGATAGCTTTTCAGTAGCTCTGTAATATGGATAGGAAACTCTTAGCCAGCTGAATTTAACTTATAATGCTCATTGTAACGAGCTGTCATCAACATATCCCAATTCATCAAGCTACATCCATATGATTGATCCCCCTCGTCATAAAATCTACATCACAACCCCCAAGCACCACCACAACTACATTCCAGAACACTTTGTAGGAATTTCAATACCAAATCACCGAGCAGTAACCGAAGAAAATCACCACACGATCGACACACATGCAGTATAGGAGAAGAAGAAAACCCAAAATTTGCCTCACAACCCTACATCCACAGAGGAGAAATTCACTATTCGACGAGACTACAATTTTGAGAGAGAACTAATAATGTGACCACAGTCACCATCGCAAGACACTCTGACCACTCATAGATGTACATGTCTGTGAGCCTAAATTACTCTACCAATCACTATTATCTCTCATTATTTTCTCCACTCAACTCATTCAAGAATGGCCTGTTATTAAAAACGAAAACCAAACAAGAAAGAATCCCACAGATTTACGTGGTTGGGACAGAACAGCCTACAGTTACGGAGTTGCATAAATTTCACTAATAAGATGAAAACGTCGAGAATTACAGGTGAAATCAGGAAAACACACAACCTACTGCTGCAAACCCTAACTGCTTAATCAATATATGACTCATTAAACCGGGCTGGATAGAAGCTCAAGCCTCTGCACCCCGAACAATGTCTTCTTTTATCTCTGTTGGGGTCGTACCAAAAACACGCACCGGGGCAGGTGCATGAAATGGGTTGCCAGAACCAGGCTCCTCCAACACTCCCGTACAGACAAATGTTTATAGGCTGCTACAGAATCCTATTTTTTTTCTCCCCAAGAAATCCTAATATCTTTGAAAATAAGAAACAATTTGACAAGGAAAGTTCTAGAACTACCAATATTACGAAACTCACCCAATTAGAATCCTCCTAGAATCTGAATTTTCACTAGTTACGAAAATTGGTCAATTTTAATATATTCTACAGTTTCATAAAAAAAAAAAAAAAAAAAAAAAAAAAAAAAAAAAAAAATCTCAACACACCTCACACTATTAAGATTACAAGTCAACATGTTGCTGAAGAATAAGAGGGGAAAGTGAGATCTTTTGGTCTATAGAAAATACTAGACAAGATACTACTATAACAGAAGCATCCCTCAGAGCACCAAAGAGTGCCCAACACTTTAAAGTAACCCGAGTCGTCTAGCAACATAAAGAAAAAGGAAAAAAAAATAAAAGAAACAAAAATGTATTGAAGCACATACAACGGTGCAAAGCTAACTTAAAAAAACTAACTTATCATGTCTTGAATAAATTGATAGCGGCTGAGAAATCAAACCGGAGATAAAAGGATACTTAGAGAATTAGCGAAGATCAACCCAACAGCTCCAGCAAATCGTATCAATAAAAGGTTCATTAGTACGTAGATGATTGAGAAAAAAACTAGGGAGATATTTGAACGCTTGAGTTCCTCCGCCGTAGCAACGGCGTGCAAAAATGCTTCAGATGTTCCTGATACACAAATTAAAGAAACCTTCATATTCTGAAAGAACAATTTCAGGGAATGCAGAAAACCAATCATCACGTATCATTATGAAGGACTACATGTAGACCAGAACAGTTTATTCTAAGTAACCATCAATAATGCCTAACTGGGTAAAAGTAAGTGTTTTTTTTCCCTAATATCTTCTTAACATGCTTCTTCAAGTACGATGATAAAGAACGACGTAACCAAACTGAAAACGAGGGAAATTGAACTAAATCAAATAGAAACAAACTGATGTTCTCTACGCGTACTGAGGCGCCCCTCCTCCAAGCTGCTACTGTAATCGCCTACCCTAAACGATGCCCTAATACTCCTTTCATACCCAGAAAATCCTATAAATTTCTTCAGTCCTCACTACTGACTCTCTATATACAAAAAGGTAAGGGACAATAACCAAAAAAATGCCACAACATCCATAAGTGGTATCACAACCGAAATCACCTGGAGCGGGAGCGCGAACTGGAGCGGGAGCGGGAAAAGGTCTTATTTCATAAAGATTGCATTTGAGAGCGCCATGAGAGCGTCTATATATAATATCTATTTAATATAATTTTATGAAGAAACCTACTATATTCATATGATGAAGTGGTTTATGGATGATAATCCTTTATATTAAATTAGTTGTAAGTATTAATATGTCAAATAGGTTGATGCAGCATGGAATTTCCAGAATGCAAATTCGGATCAAATTACTAAATCATTCTAATTATCTTGGATTTAATTGCTCTATATATGAAGAGTCGTTCAATGAGTTGTTTTAGATGAAGTTTTTTCAGTTTTCAATCAGTCATTTAAGAGTTTTGTATTCTCCAATATGGAAGTCTGTCCAACTTCTTTGTTGGAAGTGTCGTCTGGTTAGTATCTTGAGAATTGTTGAGTCTAGTAACTAATATTGGGAAGTGTATGTGGCTGGAGAAGTTTTCCAAGCTACTCTATTTATGTTGTGATTTCATGAATGGAAAGGGGCAGACATCAAGATCGAGTTTTATAGAACAAGGATCTTTTTGAGTGGACTGAGTGTTCTCTCCCCTAATCAAGCTTGTGGCTAGGTCGCGTTGAGTGACATCCGCGATTAGCAACGTTGAGCGACATCCGTTGCCCCTGGTGAGTGATTCACAGGACCATTTCTTGTCGACTAAGCTTTGTTTTAGCTTCAGCCAACGGTGCAAGCCTACAGGCCTGCATCATAGGTTGCTTCTATAAGAAAGCATTATGCTTAAATAGTTGAATTATCAAACTGATAAGTAATAAGCCGAGATTCATCATCAAGTATAGTCCAAACTAATAGTAGATTGTCTTTAAAAGTAATTCGCTCGCGAAACCGCGCTCTCTATTTTCAGGAGCACCTTTAGAGCGAGGTTTGGTCTCGAAAGCGCCGGAGCGAGGTTCGGGAGCGGGAGCGATGCCCCCTTCGAGACAAGCGGCTGGTGGAGTGAAACAGACAGGGATTGTTTTGTACCAGTCTGAAGGAGGGGTGACGGGATAAACATGAGAAGCGTGCAGACAATAGCGAAGGAGAAGATAGTAGAGAAACAAGAGGCCCAGAAACAAAGAGGTAACTGCAAGCTACAACGAAAGAAAAGTTTGGAAGAGAAGAAATAATTAAGAAACTAAAGTGGTTTGTGTGAAAAGATGTGCAGCAAGCATATATAAGCAAGAAAAGCTGCCATGCGACCACAATGGCCTATTGAAAATCACCAACACGAAACATTTGAGTCAAATTGAAACATTTTGGAGGAAGTCGGGGCGGCAGCTTCCGAAGCCCCTCTTCAGACGAGTGGGCTAGTACCTGAACGCCTACGGGTGAAGTAGGGGAGCTAGCCTGAGGTCTGTCGGTAGATCTGTAGGTCTCCAGAAGGAAAGGAATAAAGAAATAAAAGTCTTTTTTGACTCGCCCCGCCTATAGGTACAAACTTACTTGACTTAATGGTGTAATTAAGAACCAGAAGTTAGAGTTACTGCCGCCGTTTACCGGGGGGCTTGGGATGGATTTAGGAGTCTTTGTGCAATCAGGAAAATCTTAAATAGTACAGCTCCTGGATAATGTAGAATAAGGAAAGCGCGCATCCAGACAAAAGTCATATATTTTCATCAGTCAAATAACATAAGATTACTTACCGTTCATAGCTAAAGCAATGATATAAAGGCAGTAATATCGGAGGGCAGTAGATGCTTCTCCATCACTCCATTTTTGGCCATACAACAATCTGATGAGAGAGTAAGAGTAGCTTGGCCCAAATGCCACAACTACAAGCCCTGCAAGACCAAAGATAAATTAAGTCTAAAACAAACAAGAATTGGTTCAAACAGTGTATAAAATCCTCAACAAGTTATAACTGCTGCCTGAAGAAATCTAGTGTGGCCAAAGATAAAGCTAATCCCTCTATAAGTTCTTGATGTTTTGGGGATAAAAATTGATGGTTTATTTGATCCCCAGTCTAGCGTACTAACATCGAAGAGAGTTCAGGTTTCCATATATGTTTCAACTACTTCTGACAATTTGAAGTAGCCCACAGACTCCTCGAACAACTCAGACTATTGTTATTGCTCACTTGGGGAGACTTGATGGAAGTGTTGAGTAACAGGAAGGGTTTGATAGGGATGATTTGCTTTACGTGGGATTTAAGGCATACAAGTCTATCCCGTGCTTCGGATTTGGATTTCTGCAACGTTTCTGTTTCTTTCTTTTTTTGGCTGAGGCACTCCGCACTTAATTTCCCTTAAACTGGAAAATTTTATGTCAGGCTCCAACATCTTAATACCACCACATTTGCTTTACAGAATTCATGTATTCAAAGTTCAGACTGTTTGTCACATTTAATGCAAATTATGGGTTATGATAACCGATCAAATAAATAGGTAAATACAGCAAAGGGAATAAAAAACATGTGTTATTGTAGATTCAAACCAACGGGATGTTTCAAGTATAAATCTCCATCTAGCTGATGTGTATTTATTTATTTATTTTGTCTGGATGGCCTATCAGATACACAATACGAAATTTGAGTCTAAGGAGTCAGAGACGGATGTGGGGCAATTAAAATTAAATGAACACGCTTCACCAAAATTGTCCAGTTCTAGCAAATCCTTTATGGATAGGAGTTTCTTCTCAATTCATTGGGTTAAAATCTGGAGACCAGAAACCCAGTAAAAGATAACTAAGGGTATTGTAGTCGCAAACAATGCAACAAACAAACAAACAAGGTCAAACAAGCAGTTCATAGATTTGACTTCAGAATTCAGCCTCAACGAGACCATTTCCTAGACTTTTGCCTTATACATAATGAAGCAACTCAAGAGAGTTCCATTGGCTTCTAAGATTCTACAACTTCCTTTCTTCTCACTTGTAAATAAATTACATGGCAAACAAGTGACCTAAACTCGTGTATTTATAAAATATCAAAGACAATTACCTCCCCTCAGCTTACTGAAATTTCAGGTTGCCACCTCCCAAATAAAATTCCACTTAATACCCGATCCAGAAGGCAAACACCTACATTCCACAGTGGCAACAAAACTTGTGTCCATAAACTAACTGGAATTAATGGCAATTAGGGTATCTTTGTATGTGTGTATCGAATATTGAGTAAACCCGTCATCAAAATATTCTATGAGATACAAAACTGTCCCCATCCACACATTAACATTGGGAGTAACAGTTAACTCCTGAAAATGGACTTCAGGAGGGGGTACAAGGTTGAATTCAGACCCAGGAGACAGGACGTACTTTGTTTTTGTCTAAGTGTATGTATGTCTCAAAGAGTTAAAATATATAGGATCAATTACTTATTAACCACTTCCAGATTGGGGTAACGATCCACTTACAACCCCCAATTTCAAAATCCTCTTATTGCCACCTCCAGTTTCTGATTGCAATCAATCAACAACTGGGATAAATTCCTTCCAAAATTTTCGGTTAGTTAACAGTTATTGAGGGGCAGAGTGGTCCACTCACAAAAATATGAACACAATGAACACGGTGACCTCCACCGCCGTAGCATCACTATTACTGCAACCACAAACTCATTATCCGGCAACCATCCCCACTAGAACCACCACCCTTACCGACCAAAACCACCATCATCACCGCCATCTCAACACCCAATCAATCGCACTCTCGGTCTTCAACAAACTCAGCTACACCCATGGAGAAAAGCAGAACGTAATGAGAGAGAGAGAGAGAGAGAAACAGATCGAGAGACAGAAAGGGGCAGAAACACTGATCGCATCTGAATCAGGCGACCTCCATGGATTCAGGCGAAGGCGAGGGTGGCCGATTTGATCTTGGATTCCGGCCCAGTAGCTTGCAGATCTCCTTTTTCCTGTCCTCTAAACCCGATCAGAAACACTGGTCGTCTTTGAATCCGGTGAAGCTCCTGCCAGCCACCGGACCCAGTTCACCACCACATCATATTTCCCAGCGACTTATTCACAGAGATAGAGAGGAGACTGAGGGAGAGATTGGGGATGGGGGGATTGGAGTAATACCCGTCTGTGAAATGCTCCTTGAGTAATGCACTTGGCTGAATTGGTCTTTGGAAAATACCCTCCAATTTAAACACAAGGTAACAACTGTCGTTAGCAGGCAAGCAAGTGGGTAGGGTCTACACAGGGTATCTCTCGTCTCCAAACACACGGTATCTCTCGTCTCCATTTCTCTCTCGTCTCCAAACACACGGTATCTCTCGTCTCCATCTCTCTCTCGTCTCCAAACAAAGGGTATCTCTAGTCACAAAAAGCAAGTGATGACATGGGGAGATTTGTTAAATGACTCTGCTACCCTTGTCACCTCAAAACAAACCCTAAAAACGGGTACTCTCTCTCCAACATTGAATTGTTTCTATCTACCTCAACCTGCCAAGTACAGTTGAATTTACTCCAACTGTAAACTTTATGAATGTATACCTTAAACTCCTCAAGAATATGGCTCATTTGTCACTCTCATTGGCTCCAGTTCTCCCATAGAAGTCTCCCATTTGTCTGTACAAGTCTCTCTCTTTCCCCACTTTTGTTCTTCAGCTACGGTAAAAACTAAAACTCTCATCTCTGTGCTTTTGCCCTAGTTATATGTTGATCACAGTACTCTAAAATGTATGATATTCTCATTTTTTTGCTTTCATCCTTCTAATATGTTCGTCACATTACTCTAAAATGTAGGCTACGTTCGTTAATTGCTTCTCTGTTCTTCATTTTGGGTTTGATGTGTGTTGTTGTATGTGGAGAGACTGGGACGAGTAGATTCATCGTCTCTGTCTTCTCATAAGACTGAGACGAGAAATATGCTCGTACCATTCTATCACATGCACAACTGGGAAGAGCAAGGCCTGCCAGACTAGGACGAGTAATCTCTCGTCTGACATTTAAATTACAGACGAGAGATGACTCGTCCCATGTGATAGACTAGTACGAGTACGATACTCGTCTCTGTCTTTTCTGAGAAGACAGAGACCAGCATACTTCTCGTCTCAGTCTTCGTCTTCTGAGAAGACAGAGACTATGTGCTCGTCTCAGTTGGAAATACCAGACGAGGTAATCACTCGTCTCAGTGTTGGCGGACCTGCTCGTCCCCGACACAAGTAAAGAGCAATCCATATTGACTGACTAAGACTGGGACGAGTGTGTGCTCGTCCTAGTCTGAAATAGCAGTTATCACTCGTCCGTGGTCCTTGTTCATGTATTCTCGCACAAAAGTAAAGAACATTATGTTACTCATCAGATGGTGGGGTATGGTGAGAGAAACACATTTTTACTTTCTCAGACCAAACCCTAATATCATCCAAACCCTAAAACCATTCTCTCACTCCCTATTACCAAACCCTAAACACTAAACCCTAAACACTAAAATCATCTAAACCATAAACACCAAACCATAAACAGTAAACCCTAAAATCATCTAACCAGTGTGCTATATTGACATGTAGAAATGGTGAGAAAATTGATGTTCCGCTGTTTGGAATGGTGAATGGACACGTGCCGAAGGTAGACACATATACATAGGTCAGGCATTGAAGAATTCAGTTTTCAAGATAATCCAAGGCATTACCGTTGAATCTTTGGAGCATGAAGTTTTGGTCAGAATGGATACAGATTGTCCGCCTACCAAAAAGGTGGTATTATGTTATCATTTCCAGATGCTAACTTGATCGAGCCTAATATCCTCACTAAAGATTTAGAAATCAAAGATATCTTTGATACTACGGAAAAGGGATCTATTGTAACCATGTACGTCACGTTAAAGGATTTGGTGGATCAACCATACATAAATGCTGACGTTGTTGACCAGGATTTGCTGAAACCCTTAACAATCAGTTGGTTCCTTTGACCCCCCCCCCTGCATACCGCGAGGATTACTTTTAGGATGTCGAGATACTCGCCGAGGATCTTGACGAAGACATGGTAGCATATAATGCAATAGATCTCACTCCATCGTCTTCGGTTCACCGCAACGACAGGGTGCAATTAGCTGACAAAGATATTGTTGCCACTCATGAATCAATTGAGCAAACTAATCTTGCATTGGCCACTGTTGTGGTAAACTGTTCAGGGAGTCGTGGACAGACTGGTGTGGGAAGGCTTGACGGTCCGGAAATAGAGATGAAAGGTTTGTATACTGGTAAGGCGTTGTCCGACCATATCAGAAAGGTTGCAGGTGCGAAGAAATGGACTTTTTACGTTCATAAGCGAGACCAAACTCAATTTATACTGCGCTGCTTGAAATGATGAATGCAAGTGAAAGGTTGGGGCATACAAGCATAAAGATTTTGTGCACTACCAGGAGAGAAAACATAACCCCATTCACACATGTACCGCAAGCAGCGTAGATGGGAAGCACCGTAACATTAATTGCGAGGTTGTCGCGCAGGAATTGTTGGGAATGATGGGGAAACAAAAAAGACACCCACAATCAGTGAAGTACAGAACATCGCCTTAGATCTAGGAAATAAAATATCGTATTGGGGGGCGTGGTATGCACGTCAAAGGGCCAAACAGATGATCCAAGGTACTCGTGCTCAAAATTACGGCGATCTTCCCGTGTTCATGTATTTTGGTGAAATCTTGAACCCTGGTACTTTATGGGATATGGGAGTGGACAAAGATAATGTTTTCATGTACTGCTGCCTTGCGTTTGGCGCACAAATTCAGGGATACCGCATATGCGACCCGTAATTGTCATCGATATGTCGCACCTGAAGAAAGAACCACTGCAATCGGTCGTATCCACAATGGTTGATAGCGAGAAAAAGTGCTATCCCATTGCATGGGGACTAGTGGACAAGGAGAACACCCGTGCATGGACTTGGTTCTTAACCAAACTGAGCTCAATTTTCAAGGATCACGAAGAGTTGACGTTCGTTTCAGATTGGCACCAGGCTATCATCAATTCAATCAAGGACGTGTACCCCTTATCCAACCACGTCCACTTCTATTACCATTTGAAAATGAACGCTCTGTCGCATTACACTACACAAAAGTGGGTGCCTCATTACCACGATGCGGCATATACATTTGATAGGGTGGCCTGTGAGTCACATTTGACGGACATGGGTAGCGAGTGCGACCGTGAAAACAGCGTTGACAAAAAGATCGTCGAACGTTACTTACGGGATGCCGGTCTAGAGAAATGGGCAAGGTCGTATTGTAAAACCGCACGGTTTGAGATGCTTACATCCAACCATGCAGAGTCTATTAACTCGTCCCTGCTGGCGCCGCGGTCTGACAAAGCTCTTACAATGTTCTCCCAAATATGCAACCAACGAAGCGACTGGCACCTAACAAAACGAAACCTTGCTATTGACATGGGAAACACCTACTTGATTGCAAAAATGGAGAAAAGAATGTTGAGCCGTGCTGTAAACTTTATAAGTTTTCGCGTGCGATCAATTACAGAGTCTTTGTTTGAAGTCCGCGGTAATGATCTGGAAACTCATACAGTGGAATTCAAACCAGGACATTGCCTTGGAACCTGAACGTGCGGCAAATACCAACAGATACGGTTCCCGTGTGTACATGCGTGTGCAACAGAACTCAGGAAACTTGGCCGTTACGATGTCGACCACGGTATGAAGGTCATGTACGACCACACCAGCGTGGACTACTACAAAAAGGCTTATGCAGGTACAATTAAGACTCCTCCCAACCCAGCAACGTGGGACACAAGCGAAGTACCTGCACACATAAGAAACTGTCGCCCACTTCCACCGAAGAAAGTGGTAACAGTTGGGAGGGACAAGGACAAAAGACACAAGCCAATTGTCGAAACCGTGCGTGAAAAGAAGCGAGGAACGGGAACGTACGGATGTAGCCATTGCCATGTAAAAGGGCATACCATAAAGATTTGCCCTCAATTGAAACATTAATGTTGTGATAGAAGCCGTGGTTCTTCGTAATCTCAAGTTCGCAACCTCTTCTGATGATTGCGCAAACAATATATCTTTTGTTTCAATCAATTATTGTGCTTTTAATATATATATGCATTTTATTACATAAATAAACAACATATTATTACATTTTTGAATTAGTACATATTTCTTTATTACATGTTTTAAATTTTGATACATTGCAAACTGTTACATTCTTGAATATGTATCAAAATTATTACATTTTCTAGAAAACATGCATGTTTTCTAGAAAATGTATCCAAATTATTACATTTTCTAGAAAACATGCAAAACTTAACCACGGCACATGAACCTAAAATCTCTCTCTGTCTCTTCATCTATCTAGGAATTGCATCTACAAAAGCCACTGATCTATCCTTCAAAACTCATCACATCTGAAATGGCAAAAGAAAGGCTACCAAAGGAGTGGGAAAGCGACGAGGAGGAAACCGAAAAATCAAAGGGAAGTGACGAGGAGGAAACCGAAAAATCAGAGGAGAGTGACGTAAAGAAGAATCAGAAGATGACGAATTACCTTCTTTTATCGCTAAAAGGTGTTCGGAAACGAATCAGTACTCAGATGACTCCGACACGGCGGCTTACTCTGGCTCACCGGAGAAGACGCCTCCTCCGGTGAAGAGAAGAAAGAAACCTGACAGTAGTGAGGAGGAAGAGGAGGAATGGAGTTCCGATGAAATGTAACTTTTTTCAAGTTTTAATGCCAAATGAAATTTGTTTTTTTTTTTAGGTTTCTATGTAATGAACTTCTTTTGTTTCCATTTTCGATCTTTTTTAACTGTTCTGACTCGCATCTCAGTTCAATTATGTTCAAGTTTTGGAAAAACACATTTTCTGTGTCAGATGAGCACTTGCTCGTCTCAGTATTCATAGCTCGTCTCAGTATGACAATACACTGAGACGAGCAGAACTCTCGTCTCAGTATATTGCCACACTAAGATGAGCAATGAAGAATGAGACGAGGGAATACTATACTAGGACGAGTAACAACTGGGACGAGCAAACAACTGGGATCGAGATCAGAGAGTTGTTTGCTCGTCCCAGTTGTTACTCGTCCCAGCTAATGCTCGTCCCTGTTTAGTATTCCCTTGTCTCATTCTTCATTGCTCGTCTCAGTGTGGCAATATACTGAGACGAGAGTTCTGCTCGTCTCAGTATATTGTCATACTGAGACTGAGACGAGCTATGAATACTGAGACGAGCAATTGCTCGTCTGACACAGAAATTGTGTTTTTCCAAAACTTGTACATAATTGAACTGAGAACAGTTAAAAAAAATCAGAAATGGAAACAAAAGAAGTTCATTACATAGAAACCTAAAAAAAAACGAATTTCATTTGACATTAAAACTTGAAAAAGTTTACATTTCATCGGAACTCCATTCCTCCTCTTCCTCCTCACTACTGTTTGGTCTCTTTCTTTTCTTCACCGGAGGAAGCGTCTTCTCCGGTGAGCCAGAGTAAGCCGCCGTGTCAGAGTCATCTGAGTACTGATTCGTTTCCGAACCCCTTTTAGCGAAAAAAGAAGGTAATTCGTCATCTTCTTCTGATTCTTCTTTCACGTCACTCTCCTCTGATTTTTCGGTTTCCTCCTCGTCACTTTCCTTTGATTTTTCGGTTTCCTCCTCGTCACTTTCCTTTGATTTTTCAGTTTCCTCCTCGTCGCTTTCCCACTCCTTTGGTAGTCTTTTTTTTGCCATTTCAGATGTGATGAGTTTTGAAGGATAGATCAGTGGCTTTTGTAGATGCAATTCCTGGATAGATGAAGAGACGGAAAGAGATTTTTGGTTCATGTGTCGTGGTTAAGTTTTGCATGTTTTCTAGAAAATGTAATAATTTGGATACATTTTCTAGAAAACATGCATGTTTTCTAGAAAATGTAATAATTTTGATACATATTCAAGAATGTAACAGTTTGCAATGTATCAAAATTTAAAACATGTAATAAAGAAATATGTACTAATTCAAAAATGTAATAATATGTTGTTTATTTATGTAATAAAATGCATATTTATATTAAAAAAACACAATAATTGATTGAAACAAAAGATATATTGTTTGCGCAATCATCAGAAGAGGTTGCGAACTTGAGATTACAAAGAACGAAGACCAACGGCTTCTATCACAACAATAATGTTTCAATTGAGGGCAAATCTTTATGGTATGCCCTTTTACGTGGCAATGGCTACATCCGTACGTTCCCGTTCCTCGCTTCTTTTATTGCACGGTTTCGACAATTGGCTTGTGTCTTTTCTCCTTGTCCCTCCCAACTGTTACCACTTTCTTCGGTGGAAGTGGGCGACAGTTTCTTATGTGTGCAGGTACTTCGCTTGTGTCCCACGTTGCTGGGTTGGGAGGAGTCTTAATTGTACCTGCATAAGCCTTTTTGTAGTAGTCCACGCTGGTGTGGTCGTACATGACCTTCATACCGTGGTCGACATCGTAACGGCCAAGTTTCCTGAGTTCTGTTGCACACGCATGTACACACGGGAACCACATCTGTTGGTATTTGCCGCACGTGCAGGTTCCAAGGCAATGTCCTGGTTTGAATTCCACTGTATGAGTTTCCAGATCATTACCGCGGACTTCATACAAAGACTCTGTAATTGGTCGCACGCGAAAACTTATAAAGTTTACAGCACGGCTCAACATTGTTTTCTCCATTTTTGCAATCAAGTAGGTGTTTCCCATGTCAATAGCAAGGTTTCGTTTTGTTAGGTGTTAGTCGCTTTGTTGGTCGCATATTTGGGAGAACATTGTAAGAGCTTTGTCAGACCGCGGCGCCAGCAGGGACGAGTTAATAGACTCTGCATGGTTGGATGTAAGCATCTCAAACAGTGCGGTTTTACAATACGACCTTGCCCATTTCTCTAGACCGGCATCCCGTAAGTAACGTTCTACGGTCTTTTTGTTAAAGCTATTTTCACGGTCGCACTCACTACCCATGTCCGTCAGATGTGACTCACAGGCCACCCTATCAAATGTATATGCCGCATCGTGGTAATGAGGCACCCACTTTTGTGTATTGTAATGCGATAGAGCATTCATTTTCAAATGGTAATAGCAGTGGACGTGGTTGGATAAGGGGTACACGTCCTTGATTGAATTGATGATAGCCTTGTGCCGATCTGAAACGAACGTCAACTCTTCGTGATCCTTGAAAATTGAGCTCAGTTTGGTTAAGAACCGAGTCCATGCACGGGTGTTCTCCTTGTCCACTAGTCCCCATGCAATGGGATAACACTTTTTCTCGCAATCAACCATTGTGGATACGACCAATTGCAGTGGTTCTTTCTTCAGGTGCGACATATCGATGACAATCACGGGTCACATATACGGTATCCCCTGAATTTGTGCGCCAAACGCAAGGAAGCAGTACATGAAAACATTATCTTTGTCCACTCCCATATCCCATAAAGTACCAGGGTTCAAGATTTCACAAAAATACATTAACACGGGAAGATCGGTGTAATTTTGAGCCCGAGTACCCTGGATCATCTGTTTGGCCCTTTGACGTGCATACCACGCCCCCAGTACGATATTTTACTTCCTAGATCTAAGGCGACGTTCTGTACTTCACTGATTGTGGGTGTCTTTTTTGTTTGCCCCATCATTCCCAGCAATTCCTGCGCGACAACCTCGCGATTAATGTTACGGTGCTTCCCATCTACGCTGCTGCGGTACATGTGTGAATGGGTTTATGTTTTCTCACCTGGTAGTGCACGGAATTTATATGCTTGTATGCCCCAACCTTCGAGTTGCATTCATCATTCAAGCAAGGCAGTATAAATCGAGTCTGGTCTCGCTTGTGAACGTAAAAAGTTCATTTCTTCGCACCAGCAACCTTTCTAATATGGTGGGACAACGCCTTACCAGTATACAAACCTTTCATCTCTATTTCCAGACCGTCGAGCCTTCCCACACCAGTCTCTCCACAACTCCCTGAACAGTCTACCGCAACAGTGGCCAATGCAAGATTATTTTGCTCCATTGATTCATGAGTGGCAACAATATCTTTGTCAGCTAATTGCACCCTGTCGTTACGGTGAACCGAAGATGATGGAGTGAGATCTATTGCATTATATGCTACTGTGTCTTCGTCAAGATCCTCGGCGAGTATCTCGACATCCTTAAAGTAATCCTCGCGGTATGTAAGGGGGGGGGGGGGGAGCTCTAAGGAACCAACTGATTGTTAAGGGTTTCAGTTTGATCCACCAAATCCTGGTCAACAACGTCAACATTTATGTATGGTTGATCCACAAAATCCTTTAACGTGACGTACATGGTTACAATAGATCCCTTTTCCGTAGTATCAAAGATATCTTTGATTTCTAAATCTTTAGTGAGGATATTAGGCTCGATCAAGTTAGCATCTGGAAATCGGAAATGATAACATAATACCACATTTTTGGTAGGCGGACAATTTGTATCCATTCTGACCGAAACTTCATGCTCCAAAGATTGGACGATAATGCCTTGGATTATCTTGAAAACTGCATTCTTCACTGCCTGACCTATGTATATATGTGTCTACCTTCGGCACGCGTCCATTCACCATTCCAAACAGCACGGAACATCAATTTTCTCACCATTTCTACATGTCAATATAGCACACTGGTTAGATGATTTTAGGGTTTACTGTTTATGGTTTAGATAATTTTAGTCTTTAGTGTTTAGGGTTTGGATATTAGGGAGAGAGAGAATGGTTTTAGGGTTTGGATGATATTAGGGTTTGGTCTGAGAAAGTAAAGGTGTTTCTCTCACCATACCCCACCATCTGATGAGCACACACTCGTCCCAGTCTTAGTCAGTCAATATGGATTGCTCTTTACTTGTGTCGGGGACGAGCAGGTCCGCCAACACTGAGACGAGTGATTACCTCGTCTGGTATTTCCAACTGAGACGAGCACACACTCGTCCCAGTCTTGGATTTAGTAATGATACTTAAGTGTACAATCTTAGGATTAGTTAAGATGCTCTATGATTTAGGGATTCAGGTTTACTTATCTGAAGGGGGATTAATATTATTTAATAACACTTTAAGTAGCCATAGTCATGGTAATTAGGTGTTTAGTGTGCACAATTTTGGGTTTTAGATTTTATGATCTAGGGTTTACATGCCTTAGGGTTTAGGGTTAGAGCTTTACGTGTGTTGTTGGTTTATTGATCTGATGGGTTAACATGATCCAATAACACTTTTAGTGGCTATAGGAATGATACTTAGTTGGTTCTAGTGTTTAGTATCTACAGATGTAGTATTTTGGTTAGATGATATATGGTTTAATGGTATGTATAAGGTTTAGGCTTTACATGATTGAGAGATGATGATTATAGGATTTTGAGTTTATAGTTTAGATTACATGATTATATGGTTTAGGACTTACAATTAACATTTTTAACAATATTGAATACCATTTTTTCATGATAAGAGAGGATTTCAGGGTTTAAGGTATGCTCGTCTCTGTCTTCTGTCTTCTCATAAGACTGAGACGAGAAGTATGCTTGTCTTTGTCTTCTCAGAAAAGACAGAGACGAGTATCGTACTCGTACTAGTCTATCACATGCCAGAGTGGGACGAGTCATCTCTCGTCTCTAATTTAAATGCTAGACGAGAGATTACTCGTCCCAGTCTCGCATGCCTTGCTCTTCCCAGTTGTGCATGTGATAGACTGGTACGAGCATATTTCTCGTCTCAGTCTTATGATAAGACAGAGACGATGAATCTACTCGTCCCAGTCTCTCCACATACAAGAACACACATCAAACCCAGAATGAAGAACAGAGAAGCAATATAAAGAACATAGCCTACATTTTAGAGTAATGTGACGAACATATTAGAAGGATGAAAGCAAAAAAATGAGAATACCATACATTTTAGAGTACTGTGATCAACATATAACTAGGACAAAAGCATAGAGATGAGAGTTTTAGTTTTTACCGTAGCAGAAGAACAAAAGTGGGGAAAGAGAGAGACTTGTACAGGCAAATGGGAGACTTCTATGGGAGAACTGGAGCCAATGAGAGTGACAAATGAGCCATATTCTTGAGGAGTTTAAGGTATACATTCATAAAGTTTACAGTTGGAGTAAATTCAACTGTATTCGGCAGGTTGAGGTAGATAGAAACAATTCAATGTTGGAGAGAGAGTACCCGTTTTTAGGGTTTGTTTTGAGATGACAATGGTAGCAGAGTCATTTAACAAATCTCCCCATGTCATCACTTGCTTTTTGGGACGAGAGATACCCTGTGTTTGGAGACGAGAGAGATGGAGACGAGAGATACCGTGTGTTTGGAGACGAGAGAGATGGAGACGAGAGATACCGTGTTTGGAGACGAGAGATACCCTGTGTTTGGAGACGAGAGAGATGGAGACGAGAGATACCCTGTGTAGACCCTACCCACTTACTTGCCTGCTAACAACAGTTTTTTTTTTTCTTTTTTTGATAAAGAACAACAGTTGTTACCTTGTGTTTAAATTGGAGGGTATTTTTCAAAGACCAATTCAACCAAGTGCATTACTCAAAGAGCATTTTACAGACGGGTATTACTCCAATTCCCCCGAGAGAGTAGTCTCTTCTTCTTCTTTCTGCGCCTCTTCTTCTTTTTATCTTCTTTTTTGTTTAAAATAAACTTTTTATTTGTGAAGGACAATTATACCCCTGACAGAGTTAGACTTTTTACCAAATTGTACCATTGCTTGCAATCAATCAACAACAGGAGGTGAATAGTTTGCAAAACATGGTAACAGAGAAAGTGTGTGTGTGTGTGTGTGTGTGCACGAGAGAGAGACAGAGAAGGGGAAGGAGAAGGAGAAAATGTATATGTCTAGTCTAAGTCCTTTCAGAGAATACACTGCGTTTAAAACATGGTAACAGAGAAATCAAGAGAAATACAATTCACTTGACTTGCCTATGCTCCTATCTCTCTTTTATTAACCAATTGGATCAATGAAGTACAATGGCTGAGAATTGAATGAAGTACTAAAGTCAGAACTGTGTCACAGATTTTTAACAATGATCATGAGCTAAGAAAATGCTAGATAATCTAACATCCTTCTAGTTGCAGTTTACGTCGCTGGAGCTTGATCCATGACACCAAAGTTTTGCAGCATGAAACTACCGAAAATTTAAAGGAGCGCACTTAGAGAAACCATAGATAACTATTTAGCTGGAATTCACTCATCTGGTAAATCATATTCATAGTGTATGTCAGCACTAATCAAGCTGACAGTCCCACCAAACAAAAATTATAGGACCATTGCAGTTTTTATGCATAATAAAGTGATTAAGATAAACAGATAGCAAACTTTTACATAACAAATGCTACGAGAAACTGAACATACCAATTAATGAAACTAGTTTCAAAGCATCAGTCAGACAACTTTTCAACTTCGAGCTTTTGCGTTCATTTTCAGCTGCAAAAAAAGCTAATTGTTACTGTATAGATAATATGGTGTAACACAGCAATAACAACCAACTGTAGGTTCTAGATTAAACTCAACTGACTAACTAAAAAGTACAACACTAGAAATAACCTTGACTATAACTAGAGACAGTAGTATAGCAAATAATGAAAACAGCAAATTAACATGGATAGTGACAAATACACAAATTGAACTGGGACAATGTCCTCAATTTTACTATTTAACAGACAATAGTGTTGTAACTTGTATGTTGTTATTTCTGAAACATGAAGGTCCCTTATGGTACTCATCCTAGCCAAAGGTTCAAAAGTTGATTTCTTCCTATAAATAATTTAAGAGGAAAGATCAAATCCCAGGTAGAGATACTGCACTACTAAATACAAGCAACACAGATATCTTGAAAAATGTGTGGATAATTATTTTTTCAAAGAATCGGTAAGTTGAGCATTTTGTTGTTCGAGTAAGAATGTTTCTTGGCAAATTTAATAACTGTTGGGAACTTGGCGATATCTTGGAAATCAATAGCTTGTTATGTAATGCCAATCCTTAACCTGGGACCTTGATAAAAAAAATGTATTCAGCTTGGTGACTGGAGAAATCCCACATAATATGGAAATGCAAAAGAATTTCAAGCTTACACCCAAATGGTAAACTTATTTTCGTAACAGCAAGTACACAACAAAATAAACAATAAATAAGCTAAATGATAAATAAATAAATAAACAGATATCAAGAAAGGAGAAAACTGAAAAGATAACAAGAAAATGCTATTTGATGAAAAGAAAGGATAAGAAATAAACCTGATGCCGACCTTGCAAATGTAGTATATGAGCTTTCCTCAAAAGGAAGGAAAACCAACCTTACTACCAGACTCCCTGTTGGGTGAAAAGTAATCAATCATGGTATGGTCAGGGTGAAAAATAATCAACGGGGGTATTGCAAGAAAAACAATAGAAAATGAACTGGAAATTTCATTAGCAAATTATTTCCCATTGTCATTCCAGTGAAACCTATACGACTTGCTCTGAGCAGAATACTAGAACATGAAATTTGCAGCTGCGGGCTTGCGGCCCTAATCAGTCAAAAGTGTTGCAGGTGACCCTGAATCTTAAAAATGTTATAGTGCCCAGCTGCACGAGGGGTTCACATACTTGAGCTTTTTAGATGAATAGCATGTCACCAGTTAACATAAATGATAAATCTGAATTGTAAAATGGATAACTTAAAAGTTACAAAAATGTTGTCATCAACCATAACGTTTTCATTATTTCCATAACTTTCCTCAAGTAATTTTTTCCTGGAAAGGCACACCACTAACTTGACTGGACTAACCAATAATTAAACCACCACTGTAACAACAGTTGGGTTCCACAATACCACTTAAGTATCATCTGGGTTAATTTATTAATATTTAGTACATGAGCTATGACATGTGGTAGCCAAAATGGTAAAGAAGGTTATAGAAGGCTGCAGGTAGGCTAGAAGAGCTTGGTTGATACGAGTGCCTGAGTGATCAAAGGACTACAGAGCACCTGTTTAGGATCCGTCCGTGTGCCCCAGTAAGAAGGTGAGAGAGTAATTTGGCAACTTCCGGTAACGGGAACTCTTTGTTCCATTGGCCTCTACTCTCTATAGTTTCCATCGCCTAGTTGGCAGAGCTATGAGTTCTCTGCTATTTTTATTTTTTTCTATATAGCAAGTAAAGAACCACAAGGAAAAAGATAAAGGCACCATGTGTAAAGTCGTGGAACACTTACCTAATTTGTCCACAAGTCCATACACAGCTTGGTTATATGGTGTATCAAACGAGACAAGGACCATTTTCTCTCCTTCTTGAAGTATTAACTTCTGGATGGATTGGAAGGTAAATATAATGCACATCTTTGATAGATGGCTGTCCAAACCAATGCTAGATCCTATTCTGAAAATAAATACATATAAAGTCATGTAAGAACTATTTAATATAGAGCTAAACAAGACAGCTACTCCAAAAAACACATTATATATTAGCAATAAATATCATGATTCAACCCTGATTAATTGAAATGTGCCATTCAAAGGCTCAGCCATACTCTAGACTAAGCAAAACCGTTAAGACACCGAGGGATTAGAAATAAGATAATCGTCCGATCATAAAGAAGCAAATTCATCAATCATTGTCTCATTAACAATCCACAATTTACATTATAGACATACTTAATTTACTTCACCAAAAGGACAAACTTACAATTAAAAATTTACAAGCATCACATATGAATAACATGCCCTGTAAGTACAATCTAGAGTTTCAGTAATTGAATATTTATGAAAGTTTTTCCTATATAAAGATCGCAAAAGTTTTCTAGTAGACTAGTATACTGATATAAGCTTCCTTCTGTTGTCACAAGCTATTCTAATGAATAAAACCAGCAATTGTCACACTAAAAGTGAGGCACGTGATTCTTTAATTTCCTAAATCCACCCAGTTAGTCCTATTTCTTATTTAACCACCTATGTTGTACGGGTGTTTCTGGGAGGTCGCGACCCGCGCCGGGTGCTTTGCGCTTAAGGCAGGGTCATTTAGAAAGTTTTAGGTGAGACGTCATCTAAAATACAACTACAATTTAACCAACAAAACTGCATCTATGTAAACAATTCTAACCCTTAGATTACTCATCTCTCCACAGCTACGGACAACGACGGGAAGAGATTATATGGTTGATATAGCAACTCCGTATCTTTGAATCTCTGTATGAATTTATGTTTGATTATAATAGGATTACTATTATTGTTGTTTTTATATTAGATGATAGTATAACAAATAACATAAGATAAAAATATAACTTAAGTTTCCGTAGCCGCACCCGCACCCTTGATTTTCAGGAATTTGCCGCACCCGTGCTACGTAGCAAACAATTTCCCACTGACATCAATCCTTGAAAAACCCATTTGATTTGGTCATCCATATTTAGTTATTTACTAATCACAACTAAGTCCAAAAATTAAATATTAGAGATGTAATACATATGCTACACTTTTGTTTTACATTTCAACATTGTGAAGTTCAGTTTTCTACTATAGTGTAGTTACTTGTACATGCATCGTGTGTTCTCTAGTATTATTTGTCACCGGATATTGATTCTTGGTGGAAAGAAACAATACCTGAATGGAAAAAGAACAGTACTTCTAAATACAGAAAAGAGAAGAAAGTAGCTCCAGTAGCAGAACAATGTGCAGGCTCCATATGCAGCCTGTGACCATGCAAATAGAATTGCTTTCTCCTGCAATTTAATGGTGAATTAAAAATATTAGTATAAACTACTCATGTTCAAAGTATCAAAGAACTCAAGATAATATTAATAATTTGATAAGAAAATTGGCTGTGATATATCGTCTTTCAAGTCTCATAGGAGATCAAGGAACTCTCTAAACTAGCTTCTGATTCAAGTTCAGCAGACATTATCCTAAACATGAAACAGTTTATAGTTTAACCATTTTACCATTACAGGATACTTCAAAATGAGGAGGCAGATTGTAATGCAACGCAAAATGGTGGAAGCTGTTTCTGCTACCAACCGTAGTCTGAGAAGAAGCAGGTTCTGAGAAAGAATGTACAACGGCTCTGCCCATAGCTCCAAAACACAAGCAAGACCTAGCAAACAAAATGACTTCACCTGTAAACTTCTATATGACATAAATCAGAGTATTCGCTTCTGTCAAGTGCTACACATGTGTACTTTAACGCATTACTTCATTTTATTTTATCTTCGATAGGTAATAAAAGAAATTGAAGCTGAAAACAAGAACAGTTGTAGAATAAGTGATAGGTCATACTCTCATCACATACACAGTGAAAGAAGGAAGAAAAACTACAGAAGCAATATAAGGAATCTATGAAATGTAGCAAATGGTCAACAGAACTAATAGGCATGCCGGTGCGCCATTCAGAAAGCAAGTGAAGAAAAGGATCTCTAACAAAGTGATCCAGAGACCGTGTGCCATCAATTATCTGTTTATTCCGGATCCTCCAAATAATCCACATAACCGCCAGAGGAGCCAAACGCCAAACCTTCCGCCTCTCTTTATCCACCCAAGCACTACGCCATGCAGTCAAGAACTCCGAAGCTGTAGCAGGTGCAACCCAACAATGCCGAAGGTCGATAAGATCAGGCCCCAGAAAGACCGCACAGCGGGACAATGCAGCAGGAGATGGTCAACCGATTTAGAATAAGCTAGATAGAAAGATAATGGGAGCTCGTCTTTCAACGCTCCACTTGCGAGCCCTACTTCAAGGGTAGGGTCCTTGAGCGGAAGCTTTGTTATCTGCCCGAGCCACTCAAGCGGAAATTCCTTTTCCAATGGTATCAGCCTCGTAGGAATAGCAGACGTTGGCGTTCAACGCTTTGCAAGCCCAGTCCCATTTGGGTTGCGAACTTAGTAATACCGTGTCTTATTTGTTGCTTTGAGAATGAACAGATTAGACTTGCACCAACAGCACCAATTAACTTAACAAATGTCGCCGATGAACCAAGTTGTCAATGGTCAAGATCCAAGATGCACACTAAACAAAGAAAGAAACCCGTAACGGAGCCCCTACTTTCCATATCAAAGGAGCAGGAATCGAGGAAGCCTGTTCCCACACAGGGAAGAATAATAGGAGCGGACCAAGAACAGACCAGTAGAAGACAGGTCCCACTCAAGAAAGTCAAGACCTCACTGAGGAGGTACGATACGGTAAAGAATTGAAAGAAGAATAAGTATCATGACCTCAGTCAGTCAAATCACGTCGGAACCGAATATTTCACACACTACATTCCCCCCCCCCCCCCCCGTCTCACTGTCTCCCACACTAAAGCACTGCCTCGCGAGAACCATAGGATCCTGAGTCACACGAAAAAGAGCAACAAAACTGACAAGACAAGGACTCCACACCTAACCATTGGTTCACCCAGAACCGAACCCTATTTCCTCACCCAACCTTAAACGGGACCATCCCCTCAAAACGATTCCAACCAGCTCTAATGCCGTTCCACAAACCACACCCATAAGGACCTTTGACCACATTGGAACTCCACCAGCCCCTCCCTATCCCAAAACTTACCAGTGATCACTCTCCTCCACAGGCTGTCACGCTCAAGCCCTTACCTCGACAACCACTTCCTTAGTAAAGCTTGATAGAAAAGGACCAAACGACTGATGCCTATACCTCCACTATCATCCGGTCGACACACCGTACCCCAGTAAACCACATGTACTTAAACTCGTCCCCAATTCCTCCCCACAAGAAGTCGCGCTGAATTTTCTCCAACCGTCTAGCCACAGAAGTCGGCATCACAAAAAGAGACATATATTACTTAAATAACTACCGGCCAATCAAATTATGCAAATTCTATGAACATGCCCTCTATCTTTCATCACGAAATAAGTGTCTGAAATAAGCAAAAAAGATTAAAAGAATAAACAAAGGATTCCAGTTCAAATGCAAAACTGACAAGGAACTCTACTAGTTACTGAGCTCCCAAGACAGCTTCAACTTCGAGTATATAACAACAAAATGTCCGAGCTTTTAAATTCGGAACCGAGAACTGCTTTACCGTTAATCAGGATGGCTTGTCCGTATGGGCTAGAATAACTCAGTCCCTGCCACCAGAAGACGAGAATGCATGCCACGACAGTAATTAAGATTCCAATTGGCACAGAAAACCATGCTACCTTCAAAAGCTTTGATGTTTCAGCACTTGAAGCATCACTGCAATAAGATGATGCATCTTAAGACATGAACAACAGAAACATAGGTTTATATATAATCAAGGAGTGATCACCAAATGCGAGTAAAACAAAGCAGATACAAAAAGATAACAGCTCAATTGTGCATATTTTAGCGAAAGCAAATGGGAAACATGTCAGTAGGTTTTTTTTTTATAGGTAAAGATAATGTTATTGAACAAAAGGGAAATTATATACATTGATGAGCTCAGGTGTTGATCAAATTCAACATATCGGACAAGGAAAAGGCAGAGATGAAATCATTCCAGTCGAACCAAACAATTAAGCGTATACAAACTACTCCCTTGATTGGTGAATAGACACCTCCTGGCCATCAAGAATACGACATTCTCACTCCTTCCGAAATTGCCAAATTATGCACTAGAGCGCAACTAGCCAAAACATCCTTCTGTTAGAACCTTTGCAACCTGCAGACCGACCTTGAAACTGAATAATTATGTAACCTTCTTGGAGTAACTGAGTACTGAAAAAACCTCGAACGGTCTTCCTAAGTACCCTAACAACCTGACAATGCAACAAGTGTAACACCGTTTCTTCAGCATATCACTCACCATTTTGGCAGTTTGAATCCTCTTCCAGTGAATTAGCCAGTGGTGAGATTGCACTTTTATAGACGCCCATTCCAAGAAACTTACCTTCAATGGAGCCATATTTCCAAATTGCTCTAAATGAAAAGTTTAGCTCAGAGTAAACAAAATTAAAATAAAACGATTCGCTCAGAACTTATCTTTAAACCCCTCATCCATTAGTATAGCGTACGACTTTTGAAAAAACTGTTGGAATATATTGACATCCTGATCGTGCAAGTTACAAAGAAAAACATGTAGCGAACAACAATTCCATTTGTAATCTTCAAAAACTCATACAACATTGGCATCTTTATTGGTGGACGTCTGAAATAAAATAGAATACGATGTAGATAAGGACTCATTTCCGGTAAAAAGAACCCTCCAAAGCATATACGAGTACACACACCTACGTGAAAGTAAACTTCCGTTGGAAAAAAAATCAGACCAGTTAGTCACATAAACTTCCACACTACAATACCGTAACTCTCTTTCCCTTCCTTAGTCAGTCATTCTCCCTCCAAAACCCCATAACTCTCTCCCTTCCTTCGTTATCCATCCTCCCACTGGAACTCCAAACTTGGCAGCTACAACTATACACCATAAACTAATGGAGGGAAGTTGTATATCTGGTCCCAAATGGAAGCTGTATTAAAAGCTGCTCAGTGAAGTAATTTTCCCTCCTTCCAAAAATACATAGCTTTTAATAATTTTCCAACTGTCTCTCCATATGTTCTATTATCTGGTCAGAAATGGAAACTGTATTAAAATCTGCTCCAAGCATACCTAAATATTTTACCGGCAACGATCCCACTTCAAACACTATTGCAATTAGAAAAGGCAGTAAATTGTGAACACTACCAATAACCAATTTACTCGGAGGCATATTAACCTTAAAGCCTGAAACTGCTTCGAGAGCCATCAACACGTAACCATTTGGTCTGGATCAGCATCACAACATAAGAGTGTCATCAGCAAATAAGATGTTAAGTATCATGTGTGAGCAGTTTGTCCCACATCGGGATGGTGGACATTAGGTTCATGGTTAATATAATATGATTTGGGCCCTAACTCATAAGGTTGACCTTTTGGGTAAGTGGGTGTCCCAGATCATACTATGGTGCTCCTCTCTCGCGGTGCTTAATCTCCCTATAATTGGTATCAGAGCCGATGGTTCGTGCGTGCTGCCGTGGTGAATCAAGGGTGAGATGTGTGGTGTTCTCATGGATGGGTCTTCCATGAATGGTGGACCAGGTGTTCCTGCAGATGGTCAAATTCCTGTGTTGCTCCCGCAGGTGGTCTGGCAGATGTTGGTCCGGTGCACTCTCACAAAGGTGATTCCAAGAAATTCGGCGAATGCTTCCGGGCGAGGGGAGCATGTTGAAGGGCTCACACATGAAGGGGAGATTGTTGGGTATCATGTGTGAGCAGTTTGTCCCACATTGGGATGGTGGACATGAGGTTCATGGTTAATATAATATGATTTGGTAAGGTTGACCTTTTGGGTAAGTGGGTGTCCCAGATCATACTATGTGCTCCTCTCTCGCGGTGCTTAATCTCCCTACATAAGAAATGAGAGATTTGGAGAGAGACACCAGCGCTCCCACTTATCTGAAAACCTGCAAGCAAATCAGCTCCTACCAACTCTTTACCATCTTATCAAGTGCTTTCTGTTAAAAGAATAAATAAAGGTAAAGAAATAGGATCCATTGTCGTAACCCCCTAGAAGCGGAGAGGCAACCGCTGGTGTGCCATTAACAAGAAGAGAAAATCTAGCTGTTGTAATTCACCATTTAACAAGCGCATCATTTGTGTCCAAACCCTATCCGCTCTAAATCAAAGGTCACAACTCTCCAATTAGCATTCATATGCTATATGAATATCCAACATGCAAACTACCCCAGGGTTGCCTTGTTTCAAATGGGAATCAACTACTTCATCTTCCATTAGAGCTGCATCTAGGATCTGTCGTCCACCAACAAAAGCATATTGTTCTTGCGGTAACACTTTGCCTTCAACTTTCTTAAGCCTTAACATCAATTCTTTAGCTTATAAACACTGTGCATAGGACAAAAAATCAATCAAATTAACAGATCCCCCGGCCCTCTTCTTTGGAAACAAAGCAATTAAAGCACTAAAACTTTGCTGGCCATATCCTTGAAGAAATTATTGAACACTGCCATAACATCAGCTTAACAGTCTCCAAGCAAAAGTGTAGAGTGATGTAGTGACTCATCTGAACCTAGAACTTTATCCCCGGCGCAGAATAGCAAAGCTTTCCACACCTCTTCCTCTGAGAAAGGTGCCTCTAGCCTTCTTTATTAAGTTGTGGAGTCTCGTACAAAATGTAATTGCCTGGGAGCAGTCTGTGCTCATAAGTTTCCATGTACAAATCCTTTTAAGAAGATAGCATGTCATCACTAATCTGATGCTGGTTAGTGATATCATTTCCCACAACTTATAATTGTGAAATTGATTAATAGCGGTAATGTCTCCTACGACGAAAATTCTTGTACTACTATCGCCTTCTTTAAGCCATAAAAAGGTTATGTATGTCTTCATGGTGTCAAATAATTTCTAACATTAGGAATGAATTCCCAAAATCAGCTTTTGCTGCCTCCCTTTTCAGATTTAACTCCTCGTTCATTTTCCCTTCCCTTTCCAGATTATCTACTACCTGAAAAAATTAATGCAAGAAATGTCCTTGAATTTTGATATCCCAAACCAATCTTATTCCATCTCTTCAGATCATACTTCAATAACTGCAACTTCTTACACAGAATCCCCAACATTATCACTCACGTCTTGATCAGGTTACTGATCACCCATAATATGGGGTTGTTTCGGTAAGTAAGTTCCTTCCTTTTGCAGTCTTCCACTGTGATAAATTTAAGATAGCTGAGATCACTAAAACTAATATAGTTAAATGTATGAAGGCACGCCATCAGCCAATAGTTCAAAGCATAAGTTATCAGACAATAGTCCCACCTCGCAGATAGGAAAAAGAAAGAATTAAAAGTGGGTCAAACAATAGCAGAATATAGGTCCAAGTCAATGAAATCAATCTGAGTATGAGAGAATACCATTTAATGTCTTCTCTCATGCATGCTCGGCGAAATCCCTCTCGACTAAGGAACAAGACGCAGGTAACAAATAAATGGAACTGGACAGCATAAAGCTGCATAGGAAAGAAATAAAATATAAGGCCAGACAAATTACAGCTCATGTACCATATTATTTTTAGGAAAAAACAATCCAATTCAAGGGTGAGAGACGAGGTAGGTACCAAAGTGAAACCAGATAGACTGTTAAACGAGATTTAAAGTAAACTTAAGTATTGAATAGAAAGAAGGAAATTAAGGAGATAGATCCAGGTAAGCGGATGACGGTAAAGATAGGAACAGGCTGGTGGATTTAAATTGAGTTGGGGTCCTTAGCAATAGAAAGCAAAGAATTTAACCATGGGCAGCCAATGATAACAATCCATTTAACACAAACCATTAGCCGCGTGAGACATTTTGCATCACTACATTCCAACATAGGGACTGATCTAGTGAATAAGGTGACAACTGACAAGTTAACAGTTTTGCATTGACATGGAGCTGGTCAACCATCTTCTGCTTTCAGGTATGAAACAAACTAGGAATCGAAGGCGGAAGCTGAAGCAAGCAAGTAAGGAGTACACTGATCAGCTGATAAATCTATATGAGTCATACCTTTTGTTATCTATGAAGTTAATAATGTTGTGAGTACAGCATTGAAAAATGCAGAGGTTATATTGAAGGCATTATTTAAAGATCGTTTTACTGGCCTTTAGGGTGACGGTTGTCACACTTCGGAACTGTATAGGCTCTCAAGTTTCTCCGAGTCTCCATTTCTGTGCTTTTTCGGTACATGATAGCTCCTTTATCTGTGTTAATTGTTGCCTTATGTAGTAAAGAAAATTGCTTGTAAATGTTACAGACATATTTGTGAGAGCATACATTTACTTGTAGATGTTTCAGTGTTTCTGTAAATAAATTTTCAACACTTCTGAGTTCTGCCATGTATAGTCGGCGACTCCAGGCATACAAAAAAAATGGATCATAATGCACCGACAGATTTCAGCCATGCCTCCCAGCAAGAATAATTATGAAGACAACTTATAGATATTGACAAGAATCCTCAGGCATTATCATGTGTGTTAGCACATTAGACAAAATAACCAGCCAACAACTAGGAAAAGGGGCAACCAATTCAATTTCAATGCATTCAAAGAAAACTAAAACTTTATAGTTACCAAGGCAACCGCATTTCTTATGGTGCCACAAGAGCTAAAGATATCTCCCACCCACACCCCTATTGTAGCCTGATTTTTCACTGAGTAAGAAAGAAGTGACATGGTATCTAAATTTTGTAAAGAAGAATAGTTACCGCATAATCTTGTTCAGTGAGACGTCTGATGATCCAAGAATTGAATATAAACGGAATTCCCCTCGAAAAGAATTGAGTGGCTGTTCAACCCACACATAGCCATATGCATAGATGGAAGGAGAGAAAATATTCATTTCAGATAAAAACGGAAAAGTATTAGACTGTTGAGAGTAAGAGTTAAACAGTTAACTAACCAAATAAGTACTTGAAAGTGTGAGAGAGATTAGTGCTACGGTCATCTTCACCAGTCATTCTGGAGTACAATATGCTTCTGATTTAACAGAATAATATGAATGGAACACATGCAACCAGTTCTAAGCCAAAGAGTAGAGGTCACTAAATGAAAGCCAAGCTGATTAACCTCTCTTCCAAACTCTCAACCGGCTAAGACAGGCAACCAACAAATAGAGAAAGGACAGTTCAATCTCTTTTCCTTTTTCCAATTCCCTGCCTGAGACATGAAAGAAAATAAATATAAATTCAGTAGACTTCAACCCGAAAAACATGATATACTCCAACATCAAGCATCTTTGACCATGACAAATCATCAGATGTTATCACCAGCAAGAAGAAAGAAAGAAAGCAGACCATCTAACCCTCAGCCTGTGATATCGAGAATCATAGATAAGCTCTAGGAACAATGCATAGATGACAAATAGCAAATATTCACACCAGAGAAATTCTTTTTTCTTAGTCTGATAAGAAGCTGAAAATTTTGAACTAACCATATTGAGCAAAAATAAACTCCTTCATTCACCTAATTCACTAGCAAACCAAACCATGCATTTGAAATCAATTTATATCCACAAAGACAAATTTGTAAGAAAAGAGCTTCAGGGGAGCAAAAGAATCAAAGACTCGTGAATTTGAATATACATATACTGACATGACTTCGAAACTTTCTCTCTTCCTGGGGCCTGATACCTAGCACCTGTCTGGTGACACTAGAAATAAGAAACTCTCGCCATTCCATAACATCTTTCTACCGAGATAAACATCAACCTCCACAAGATAATACACCTTTAACAACGCACCAAAAAGCTAGAGCTCCTCTCTCTAAACTCTAAGAGTTGAGATAAACAGAAAACATGGTTTCCATCTGCAAAATTCACAGGTCATGCAACTCAATTTTGGTATTTAACAATTAGAAGATATGAAACGAAGAACTAAGAACTTTCTTTGCCCACACTTGACCCGAATTCCAACAACGTAGCAAAAAGAGAATTGTTAAGCCAACTAAACTTCAAACAAAAATCTTTTCATCCATAGCGGAAAACCACGCAAGCCATTCTCATGTCCTGAGGACTATGACTAAAAATCTCCCAGATCATGGAGCTACAGAGATTGGAAATTCCTGAAGGCTTTTAACACTAGAATTCTAACAGCATGATCATCTGGAATCAAATAGACCTAATACCATAATTCCCCAATTCCCAACTTAAAGATGACTAGGATTCATCAACTGTCGAAATCTAACCCAAATCGCTTACATAATTACATTCTCACTGATCATCTCTAACAATTACAAGGAATAAAGAACAAGTGGGACACTAAAATCAAAGATCGACGTCAGTGGGGGTTATCTTCAATTACTGATGCTGTCAAGGGGAACGACATCAGATGGAGCAGGGATAGATCCAGAAAGTTAACTCAGTAGGGGACGAAATATTATGATAAACGCAAAGACAAAATCTGAAGAGTAATATAACAAATTTAACAATGAAAACACAAAAGGTGAGATCTGTATACTAATAGAAAAGTAGTGTTAGCTATTCATGTATGCCTATCTTCATTCAAAGTGGTAAAGAACCCAAAAGTGATTTATTTTATTTACCATAAAATATGAAGAATATACAGAAAAGCGACCCAGAGAGCCTTCTTTTACTACAAAGGACACAGAAAAGAACCCAAACATTACAATCATGAAATTCCATTTCTCATCACGTAGTTAATTTAACTATAGCATTCAATTTACAAGAGCAATCATAATTACCTACTTTCTGAATCCAATAATGAGGAGAGTAGTACACTGCACTACGCCCTTAGATATCAATTCATGATTTATTGACCTTTGAAACTCACATAATATTACTCCTAGAAGACTCTACTTTTCTATAATCTTGAGTATCTAAGAAAACCCAATCACAGAACATGTAAAAGTACTTATGAATTAGAGACGTTTCTACATAAAATTGAAGTACCGAACTCAAAGAAGATGAACAAATCTCGTATATGGGAACATTTTTTAGGATGTTGGGCGTTTCTTACCTAATCCTGGAGTGAATTCGCCTTAGGAGCTTCAATTTTCGAAAACCAGTGAGCCCCGG
This sequence comes from Linanthus parryae, assembly GCA_023055425.1. Taxonomy (NCBI): domain Eukaryota; kingdom Viridiplantae; phylum Streptophyta; class Magnoliopsida; order Ericales; family Polemoniaceae; genus Linanthus; species Linanthus parryae. Next base: position 5,243,264 of record JALGPY010000015.1, read on the forward strand.
GGCACCACCGTCGGGATTTCCTCAACTCGCCGCTGGTTTCCGACAGAGCTGGCCTGAATGGTAGAGCTTACCGCAAAGACAAACTCTCTGTACTTCAGCTGGCCTGGAACCAGTACGATGCTCTCTGTACTTCAAGTTTGCTCATTTTCTCAGTTAAAACCCTATTTGTAATTTTCCTTACTGTGTTACTTTATATTATAGGGTAATTTACACTTTCTACCCTTGTAATTTGGTAAATAGGCAAACTCTACCCGCACTGTACAAAGAATGACATGGGGCACTCCTACTATGGACGGAAAGTAACGGAAGTTGACAGACAAGATGAAATTACGTTTTTGTCCATCGTACTTCATTCAATATTTAACTTCGCTCTTGTTGATACTGAGTAATGACCAACATATCCTCTCCCTCACTTTCCTTCCCCGACCTTCAAATTATGTCTATTGTTCAAAATTGCTTGGGTTATGGTGTTTGTGAGGGTTGAAGACGACGAAGACGGTGGAGGAAGGGCAATCATATACTATGGTTTGGGTTGCATTGCAAGGGTGTTGGCGATTGCAGTAATGGATGTGGAATCATCTAATCTGGGTCAAATAGCTGGAAGGTTCGGGAATTGTTCGACAAGGGTTTTCTGGGTCTCATCCGATTTGGGATTTGGGGATTTGAGATGGCGTTGGAGGGAGGCGGTTGTGTGGGGAGTTGTAATTCCCCTGATTTTTTGGGGTATTTTTAGAAGTTTAAGTGAATATTTTGGCCCATTACATGGATATATAAAAGTATTATTTTTTTTACTAAATAGTTTTTTATATATATTTGTATAAATATTTATTAGAAAAAAATAACATAACTTGTTTTTATATATTATAGTTAAGGTTATAGTAGTTAACTAAGTATACTATTTATTAAAATGTAATGTGGGGTATAATGTGACCAAATGTGACGTTTTGATTTATTTTACGTAGACGACCACCGCGCTATTCCGTACACTTGCCACACCGGAGCACTCCTCATGTCATCTTCCCCATTCACCTCCTTACGCTACTAGAAAAATAAGTTTTGGCCACACTAAATTTAACCACAAGTAAGCAATGTGGCAATAAGTAATATTAACCACGGCATATAGGCGTGGTAAATTTATTTTAACAAGGCCACGGTTGGGAAGTAACTACCGGGGCCAAATGAACGTTTGGCTACGGAAATTTGTTTTCCCGGGGTAATTGGAATCTATAATTAAATTAGCCACGGTGATTCTCGTGCTTTTGGGTATACTTTCCAAATTGTTATTAAAAATTCTAACGCGGCAACTAAAAAGGTGGTTTTGCGGTTCATTTATCCATCGTGAGCCTTGTTCACTGATTAATCGATCGTGAGCGCATATAGAGAAAAATAAAACCCTATTCTGATTACCCAACTGAGAGAGTCGCCCCCATCCCCCTTCTCCATTGCGAATCGATCGATTGAAGTGTGAGATGAGGAACGGGTTTCAATCGGAAGTGTGAGACTCGCAATTGAAGTGCAATTAAAGTGGTGACGGGTTTCAATCGATCGGAAGTACTGCAACTGAAGTGGTTACGGGTTTCAAGCGGTAGCGCTCCTCTTTCTGTCGTCGTCGTCCTATTCCTCTCACCATCTGCAGGTAAGTTTGTCTCCATCACTCTCGCCTCCTCTTCTTTCTCTCTCCCTCCCACTCTGATTTCCTACACATGTTTAGGGTTTGTGTAAGTCTGTCTTAGATGAAGAATTGGTGTTGCATCTGCTTTTTAGCTGTTCATTCAATATTCTCGTGGTAATTGTTCATTCAATATTCCCAGTAGTTCAATATGTTGTGCTACTACCATATGCAGATAGTGGCTCATTCACTTATGGGTTTCATTTGTCTTTGATTTGGGAAGGTCTGAGGAAACTACAAATCTAATTTTTTCATGGAATTGAGATCATTTCAGATTCAATTGCAAAATAGAGTTATAAAAATTTAATATGATTATAAAATCAAACATGTCTTCCGGCAGGCAGTTTGATGTATGCTAAACCTTTGTCTATGATACTTGGGTAGCAGGTGGACTAAAAAAAACTGATCACTGAACGTGCCTGTAAGTAAGGAAACTTTAGTTACTAGCATTGGTAAGAGGGATTCTGGGCTATGATACTAATTTTGATGGTTTTAGCATTTTCTCGTTCAGTTATATTCAACAACTTGGTCATTATTTTTCTGTTTTCGTTGATTTTGATCTTATTGACAAGTATGTTCTATTTCTCCATTTCTCATAATGATAGTGCTTCCTTATGATTTATGAACTAGTCATTGATTTTTTATCTACTTTGTTTGGTGGCATTCTGTGTTTCACTACATCTGCTTTCTACTTCCGTGATTGTTGAAATTGATTCTTAATTAACTTTATTTTTTTTCTGGTAGGCATCACGTGATCATCTCATCACATATCCAGAGTTTTTCCAACTAAGGTATCACATCTGAACAAACTTTGTGTTTTTCAGCTGCGTTGGGGGTTAAAAAATGTGTTAGTACTGCAGAAGCACTGGCATCAACTAAAGTGAGTACTGAAAGATGAGTTGCGCAGCAAAATTTAAAAAATTGCCACTCGTTATGCCCACTCACTTTCTATTATGGACTGTGACTTTTTCAGGGTTGATAGTAAAATTGTCTTAAATTCACACAACCTAATTGGATTGGCACGTTGTGCTGTAGACTGAAGTTTAGTCTTCTGCTTTATATGATTATCAATCAAATAAAAAACTATTTTATGTATCGATTCTTACATCTCCTACTATTGGTGGGATAATAGCCAGTTTTGATATGTTGGGAGATGTCATTATTGCCAAACCCTACATTGTGTATGCGGGTAAAAGAGTAATTGAACAAACATTGAATAAAATTGGCCCTGAGGGTTCACAAGCGGCTAAATATGTATTCCAGAAGGGCCTATTCGATCTAATTGTACCACTTAATCCTTTAAAAAGTGTTCTGAGTGAGTTATTTCAGCTCCATGCTTTCTTTCCTTCAAACCAAAACTCAAACATGTCTTCTCAATGTCCCTAATAGCATATGTGACTACAGTAAGAAACTTGTATGCATTTTGGAATGAGGCATATGGAGTATGATCACCACATGGCTACAACAAAAGTTAAATACGCAATTTCACATCTGCGTGGTTTTGCTATTGTTTTTCTCATTGGTTTCTCCTTCAATCATAATAACATACCAACACATTCAATCAAACAGAAAACAAACCCTCCAGTAGTAGAAAAGGCATGTTTTAGGAGAAGACAAAGAGAGGCTCATGTCTGTTTTGATATGGAAAAGTGTGGGTACTACAAACTCCTGAATCCATGGCTGCAAAAGATGGGTACGTGTGAGAGCAAGAGGAAGAGACACAAACCCATCACAGATGAAGTATATATCTCTCTCTCTCTGTCCTGCACTGACCACCCTTGTTGCCCCGCCAGGAAACGGGTCGGGTACCCAAATCTCCCATCTAAAACCCAGAAACCCCTATCATCATAGCCTCTCTCAATAGTGGTGGTGGTGGTGGTGGTGGTGGTAGTAGTAGTAGTAGTGGTGGTGGTGGTGGTGGTGGTGTGGTAGTAGTTGCTGTTGTAGTTGTTGTTGTTGTTGGAAATGGAAGAAGATGATGGATGATGTTGTTGTTGTTGTTGTTGTTGTTGTTGTTGTTGTTTGATTGGTGAATGTTGTGGTGATGTATTTGTCCTGAATTGCTTTTCCATGATAGCTATTCGACCTATTCGTCATTCATTTTCTTGTTTTGATGAATGGAACAACATATTCACTCGGCTTTTCAAAATTATTTATTTGTCATCATTTATGTTTTGTAGCAACCAAAAAATTGAGCTCAAGAATGTCATAGTGGTCTCTCAACTATTTGATTAGTGGCGATTCAGTGTGAGATGAGTTGAAGTGCAACATAAATTGAAGTGCAACTGAAGTGGAACGAGTTTCAATCGAAAGCACTCCTCTTTGCGTCACAGTCGTCCTCTTCCTCTCACTGTCCACAGGTAAGTTTGCCTCCTCTTCTGTCTCTCTCCCTCCCTCGCTGATTTCTAGGGCCTGTATTTGTGTAGTATGGTTGTGTAAGTCTGTCTTAGATGAATCTCACTTGGTCTTGAATATGTCTGCTTAAGTTCATTCAATATCCATGTAGTACTGAATTGTTCTTGAATCTGTTGTTTACTAAATTTTATGTTTGATATGTTCTGAAACTGTAGTTCTGATTCTGAGTTCTGATTTTGATCCTGAAATTAATTTTCTAGTTATGTGCACAAAAAAAACCTATAAATATAAGTTCATTACGAAATTTCGATCCAATGTTTGCATCCCTTGAGACCTGTATTATACTATTAGGATCATATACACTGACACTAAAATATGGGTAGCTGTAATCGCTCACTTCACCTACCTTCCAAGCCAAATCAGATATTAGAAAGGATAAACGTTGAAACGATGTCTTAACCAGCACCTGTTGGAATTTTGAGCTTGAAAACTTGTCTTGTTATGAGTTATGATTTTCTTAATGTTTTGGTTAGGGGAGAGAGAGGCTTGGTGAGAAGTAACCCAAACTGCTAGTGTTTGCATAAAGTAATATACTTTATTTGGTATACTCAATAAATATGTAATAAAGCAAAAGTTATGCAACAGTACTTCAACGTATTAGGAGAACTTGTCGGATCAGAAAGAAACAAATGAAAAAAATATGCGATTACGTAGTATCATAAGTGACGTGCTGGATATAGTTGCAATTCTTTCAAAGTATATCCGATATACAGATTATGAACTTTTGATGTGCAGGTATTGTTACATAGATTTTCCACTGCAATGGATAAGTCTTGGATTCACCATCAAATCAGAGTTGATCATCTATATCGGACATGGTGCCAAACTTTTTTAGATTTTGCATTTTCTAATAACAACGGCGGTCAAGAAGTGCTTGAATATATGTTTTCAGGGGTGAGATGTGGTGGAAGAGCATATTATCATAAATGGATTCGACCAAACTTACACTAATTGGACCCATCACGGGGAGATCGAAGTAGGTAACACCACAATGTTTGATAATGTGGTCGATAGCATGGGAGATTTTAATGGAGTTGATATGGAAGGCTTGATCCACGACGGTCTTGGAATACCTAGGCAAGGAAACTCGGGGCCTAATGAGGAAACACATAAATTCTTTAAGTTGTTAAAAGATGCAGAACGGGAGTTATTCCTAGGTTGTCTAAAGTACAGCCTTCTGTCATTCCTAGTCCGTGTGTTGCACACAAAAGCATTGTTTGGGTGGAGAGATAAATCCTTAAATGTTTTACTAGATTTATTGAATGATGTCTTTCCCCAATGTCAATTGCTCGCCTCGACTTATGAAGCGAAAAAGTTCCAAAGTGCCCTTAGTTTTGACTACAAGAAGTACGACGCATGTCCGAATGACTGCATGTTGTTTTGGAAAGATAGTTCCCACAAGGACAAGTGTGACTTCTGCCAGGCTTCAAGGTACAAGAAATTTGAAGGGGACACAGATGATGAGAGCTGGAAGCTAAAAAAGTTCCTGTAAAAAAATTGCCTCACTTTCCGTTGAAGCCAAGGCTACAAAGCTGTTCATTTTAAAGGAAACAGCATCATCAATGAGATGGCATGATGCAAAGCGCAAAAATGATGGCCTCATGAGGCATCCGACAGATTCACCTGCTTGGAAATCCCTTGATGAGAAACATCCTGATTTCGCTATGGAGCCCAGAAGTGTCTGACTGGGTCTTGCATCTGATGGTTTTAATCCCTACAGGACGATGAGTATCACTCACAGTACATGGCCTGTCCTTTTAGTCACGTTGAATGGGCCCCCTAACTCTGGTTATTCACAACCTGATTTCATTTTATTGTTGCTGATTGATGGGCCTTCCGCACCGGGGAACGATATTGACGTGTATTTACAACCACTAATTGACGAGCTTAATGAATTTCGGGCAGAAGGCGTAGATACATATGATGCTGTCAGTGCTGAGATGTTTCGAATGCGAGCGGCACTGATGTGGACAATTAATGAATTTCCTGCTTATGCTAGCTTGTCAGGTTGGAGTACAAGAGGTAAATATGCGTGCCCTGTCTGTAATAAGGACACCGGGTTCAAATGGTTAATGCATGGTCATAAGTACTATTATATGGGATCTCGTAGAGCACTAGACTTGGGACACAGGTTTAGGAAAGACAAAAATAGTTTCGACGGGACTGTGTCGATTTTCAGGAGAGGCTGTTTTGAGGCAGGCGGCGCATATTAAAATTGAATTTGGGAAGCGAGAGGGACATGGTAAGACTGCAGGTCAGAAAAGAAAGGAACCAGGGAATTCTGCTTCTACTAGGCCGCCTGATTATGGCTAGAAAAAGAAAAGCATATTATTTGAATTGCCCTACTGTAAAGACAATCTTATCCCCCACAATCTTGATGTGATGCATATTGAGAAGAATGTATATGAGAGTTTACTTTACACACTGTTAGGTTGCGAGGGAAAGTCCAAGGACAGTTTGAAGGCATGTCGCGACCTTAAGGATATGGGTATTAGAGAAGAACTACATCCTGTACTACTTCCTTCAGGCAAATGGGATTGGCCTCGTGCCAATTTCACTTTGACCAAGGAAGCAAAGAACACACTTCTCAGAATGCTGAAAGGTGTTAAAGTGCCTAAGGGTTGTGCTGGGAACATCTCACGTAGTGTGAACTTAAAGAAGGGGATCACTTATGGTTTGAAGAGTCATGACTACCATATATTGATTCAACAATTGTTACCAATTACAGTGAGAAAACGTCTTCTGAAGAACGTAGCTCATCCAATAGTTGAACTCGGTAATTTCTTTCGAATATTATGCTCTAAGGTCATAGATGACACCGAGTTCACGCATCTTGAGGAAAGAATAAAGTTAACTCTTTTTCAGTTAGAGAAGATCTTCCCACCTTCTTTCTTCGACATTATTGTCCACCTTCTCGTTCACTTACCAAAGGAGGCAAAAGTTGCTGGGCCGGTGCCAAAGAGGTGGATGTATTCTGCAGAAAGGTATATTTAAACAAGTGATATAAAAATTGATATGTTCACCTATAAAAGTCATTAATTAATCATAAAATTTGTTATTAGATATATATATGCACTCAAACTGTATGTGCGGAATCGTAATCGTCCTGAAGGATCAATTGTAGAAGGCTATTTGTCAGAGGAATGCACCACCTTCTGTTCCAGATATTTGAATGATGTTGAATCAAAGTTGAATCGCACAAGTCAAAACTATGTAAGTGATGAAGCAGGGATAGGAAAGGGGAAGAGATATGAGTTTATAATTGATCATACTCAATGGAAGCAGGCTCATCGGTATGTGTTAGCGAACAGTCCGGAAGTCGTGCCGTGTCGACAGTAAGTGCACACACTATATCTGTCAGATTGTATCTTCTATTGATAAGTCAATACTTTAATTTTTATTTTTATTCTTAGGCAACATCAAACGGAGATTGAATCCGCATCAAGAAAAGGTCGTAAGGGTAAGAGAGAGCTGGCTCAAATGTTGCACAAATCATTTTTAAATTGGTTTCTGGAGAAAGTAAGTTCCTTATTATCCCTATTAGGCGCATGGTATAGTATTTTTGAAAATATATACATTACATTTTATTAAGGTAATCTTATTTATCATCTAGGTTGGGGAGATGACGAAACTTGACCCTTCTTCAGTTTCTGAGGAAATAAAAATCCTTGCAATCGGTCCTAATAAGTGGGTGAAGAGGTACAAGGAATTTCGTATAAATGGGTTGAGGTTTCGGACTTTTGCTAGTGAAAGGAAGTTGACAACCCAAAACAGTGGAGTGATGGTGATGGCCTCCACTTCAAGTTTCTCAAGTGGAAGTGATGATCATCTCATCGCAGGAGATGTTCCCTATTATGGAATCTTAAATGATATTATTGAGCTGAGCTATTCCGACAAGGTAAAACATGTCATGTTCAAGTGTGATTGGGTTGATAATGAGCATGGTATGAAAGTTGACGAGTTCAAGTACACGACGGTGAATTTCAAACATCTCATGCACTGGAAAGATGCTATATATATATTAGCTGTGGGATTACATTGTGGCAAAATTATTAATTTTGGCGGGTTAGCCACGGGAGATTATTATAAGCCACACTAAACAGGAGCACACCAAAGTTAATTGGCCACGGGAAATTCCGAGGCCAAAAGGTAGTTTAACCACAGTTGAATTCGGCGGCCAAATGTTAATTTAACCACTGGATACTACTGTGGCCAAAATAGTATTTGACCACGCGAAATAAACGTGGCTAACCAAGAAATTGGCCACGGTAATACAGGCAGCCACGGTTGTAGGGCGCGAACTAGTTAGCCATGGTAGTTGTCGTGGCCATAGGTTACCCACGGTACTTGGCCGTGGCCAATACAAACAACCACGAAGTTAGTGGGTACGTACTACTACCGTGGTAAGAACCGTGGCTAAAAGATTTCGCCACAGGAATTTTAGCACTGGTCACGTTTATTACCCGTGGCTAAATGTCGTTTTTCTAGTAGTGTTACCAAAACTGGACATGCTTTCTCCATTGTCGTCCGCCTCCAACTCCAACACGGCCACAAACACCGCCTCAAATACCACCACCACGGCCTAATTTCCGTCCGAATCCATAGGAACTCTGAACTTTGCCCAATTTTCTTCCCCAATTCAACCCGAAAATCACCATCTTCGGACTCAAACTCCGTGACGAACTCTCCTCACTCAGCCTATATAAACCCACCTCACAAACCAGAGAATCTTGCACCAAAACCACATGTTTTCTCCCCTCAAAGCTCCGAGATCTCTCTCTCCCTCTCTCTGTTTGGGTTGCTGAACCAGACCCAGCCAGGAAAAACCAGTCGAGCCTAGCTGCGGTGAAGCCGAAGCCCAGCCCTGCCCTCCTTCGCGTCGTCCTCCTTGTCCGGTGAACCCAGCTGCAGCAGCAGCAGAAACCCACCAAGGAACTCCATCACCGTCGTCTTCGCCTTCCCGTTTCAATTCGACGGTAAACTCTGAACCCCCTGTCTTGAATTTTTCAATTTCACTACCTTGTTTCTAAAGTCACTTCATTAATCTTTGAATTAGTTAAGTTATGGGGTTGGGTGTTGTAAAATTCTGTTAAAAATGGCTTGGGGTGTTTGAGTTCTGAATTTTCAAGTAGGTGAAGCGATCTGTGTATATTTAAGGTGGGGATACAAAGTGTCTTTTATCAATTTACAGGGGTACCTGATATCTGTTACAAAACTATAAGGGTATTAGTTGTATATTATGTAAATTTATTTATTTACTAAACTAATATATTTCGGCCTATATAATCAAGGCTATTATATGTATACTTTAATAAGTTTATTTGTTTTAAGATAGTAGTTATTAATTATGTTTCATTAGTTTCTCTATTCTAAGAACAAAACTATACTACCTTATAAGTTAATATACATAACTATAGGTATATTATGTTTTCTAATAGTAACGTTAGTTCATATAAATAATATTTTAAATAAAATACGTCTTTCACCGTTGTAAATTTTGGGGGAATTAAATAAGGGGTTATATGCATTGCATATAGGATTCTTTATGCAATATTGTCTTGATAGTAGGATAATAATTAGGAATACTTGCTATTGTAGATTCCGATTACGTAGGAGGCAAGTTCATTGATGACTTGTATTACAAGTAGTTGGGTGCTTGCTTTAGTGTGACGAGCTCTCTCTTTCCGAGTAAGTTTATATGCACAACACCTTCAACTATCAAAATGTGTTTGGCGTGTGTTACTTGTGTATCGAACAACTATTCTAAATCTTGAATTTTGAAATATCTCTTGCAAATATCTATTTCGAAAGTATGCGGCTACTTGTGGTTAGTATAATGATCGTGTGAAATCTTAACGAACCATAAATGATATGGCGCGATGTACAGAGGATGTTTGTGAAGGCTACGGTCGGAGGCGCCCGTATGGCATCCTTCTTGAGTTTCATACCCTACCCTATACGGGTTTTTATAATGTGAAAGCTATCGAGTAGTACCTATGCATGTATAGGTCACTACTGTATAGGGGTGTCGACACTTAAGGTCTCAGTTGTTTTAAGGAGAATTGGGATGGATTGTGATATCCCAAGAGGTACCCTATCTATTATTTATTGCATCGTGACCTCTCTGTGGGCATTCGTTACCCGCTGGGCTCTAATACGCCTCAGCTCAACTAATAATCTAAGATGTGAAGTTACTTCAGTTATGATTCAGTCTTTAAGCCAAAACTCTGTTTTACACGTTGTGGTATATGCTTACTCAGTTTCTACTGATCAAATTTTTTTACAGTCGGCCGTCTCTATTTTAAAACTCGCATGTCAATAATAAGGTGGGGAACGTGCACACATGAAGTGGAGACTAGGAATCGCTGCTAGAAAACATTTTATTTATTTAGCAATAATTACACTTTAGATTTAAACAATGTCATTTTGTTTCTTTCAAACTATGTTGGAAGATTTTCTCCTTTCCATTAATAAATGTGCTTCTGGATTATCGTTTGGTTGTGCTAGCAAGGAATCGGGGTTCCAGGGTTTTTCAGTTGGTATCAGAGCCAGGTTTCAACGCTAGTGCGACCTTTCAATTTCCATTAAGTAAAGGTTAAACATAAATTGAAAAACCTTTTCAAAAAAATAAATTAATAAAATTAACATAGGACAACTAAAATAAGTAATAAAAATAATCAAGTCGCGGTTTTGGGGATACCGTAGTCTTTATTCGTTATTTCCTCTTTAAATATCATATAATGTTTATTTGTTTCGCAGTTGAGTGACTTGGTGGTTCTGAGCTCTATGCTTGCTATTATCTAATTACATTTTTCTTGAGTATCGTGGTGCTAGCTGTGTTATAAACATTGCTATTTTATTATCGAGTGACGCGTCCGCACCCGGAACCTTCTCTGAGACTTATGTCTCTTTTCTTGGCTGCCATATGGCATACCCTTCCATCTCCACCATTGCACCAAACGAGGAATCCTACTGCTTCTGAAGTACCAAGAAGGTGAAAGCATCCATAAACTGATTCAAGCCAATGGTCGATCATTGTTGGGATTGGAGTTGGATACGAATTACCAACCGTAGTTTTCAAAATCGCTGATGTGGTGCCACTACATTCTTAACAATTTGACTGACGTGCTATCATGGTTACCATTGTAGCATATGTATGTTAACATCATAAAAGTTCTTAGTGAGCTGTATGTCAACCCGAGGAGGTCATACCGAATAAGTTCCCCACTTGTTCGAGCATTTATTGAATTGGGTTCCAGGGACATCACTCCTCTAAGGGAAAGATGATGTAACAACCGGTCCCACTTCAGGCCTTCTCACATTGTGAAATACCCTATTTTGTGACTACGGGTGTTTTTATGGCTTTAGTAGAAGTTTTGAGAGTTAATTCCATTATTAGTAAGCTTTTGGGGTCTTTGTGTCTTTTATCTAAAGTTTTTAGTGCCTTTTAAATAAACTAAGGGGTAATGGATGTATTTAACCTAAAATAAGGGGGTGGCAATTGTCTTTTACCTATTTCTATATGAGAAATTCTCACGGGTATATTTTTCTTCCCCAAATTTGTTCATCAATCAGATGTGAATCCGATTTCTCCGTTTTTTTGGTCCGATTTCTCCCCCAATTTCTCATCATCATCATCATCATCATCTTCTTGGATCTTCCTCACGTCCTCTCTCATCCCTCTCTCTGAAACCCAAAACACCCCAGCCCTCTCTCCCTCACGATCTCACTCTCTCCCTCTCTCTGCCGCTCCTTTGTTTGACGGAAGAAGCTGCAGCAGCAGCAGCGACCAGCAGCAGCAACAACTGCGTCCAGCCGCCGCCGTCCAGGCCTGCGCAGGTAACCCCCTGCCTCCTTTCTTGCTCTTCTTCTTCTTCTTCTTCTTCTTCTTCTCTCCTACGTTCATACTCTGTTTCTTCTATTTTCAGTTTCTCTTGTTCTTCTCCTTCTTTCTCTTCTTCTTCTTCTTCAATACAATATGTCCGGTTCTTTCTCTGACAATGAATGGCTCCAGCAGATTTTTCATAGTCGTCCCGTTCGTGCACCGCCTTATTCTCCGCCACTCAAAACTTCGTTCGCGTCTCAATTCGTCCATATTTATCTATTTTACTTGTAAGTTCATATCAATCTTTAATTTCAGAATATTGTCACTCTTAATTTCAGATTCGTTATTCTGTTATTCTTCATGAATCGTTAGATTCGTTCATGTGCACGTTTCACCCAAGAACCCTAGATGTGTAGGTGGTAAAATCAACCCGAAACAATAAGCGTAACTAGAAACTATCACTTGTTTGATGTATTGGGTTGCTAGGGCGATTGTAATCGTCGGGTAATTGAATTGGAGTAAAAAACGAGACCGTTAGACGCATATTTGGATGTTCTAGAGTTGTTGAACAATATGTCCGGTCGTAAAGGGTTCGAATTCGTCGCTATAGGGCTATTTTTAGTCGCCGAAAGTTGCTGAAATTGTCACTAATGTTGATGGGTTCAAATTGAAGTGTCTAGACGTTAAAATTAGCTGGATTATGGGAGTTTTAACAATCGTTTTGTGATCTCGACACTAAGTACCTATGTTCGAGAGAATTTCTGAGTTGTGCCTAGCAAAATATAAGTCTAAATTAATTAGTAATCTCTTTGTTTAAAATTAAATAGCTTAGTGGATATTAAACTTGGACCGGCGAGTAGAACCGTGTCACTAGCATAGAACCACTCGTCATACTCAAGTGTGTATCGGGTTTACTTGGGAATGTTGGGTTGGTGTTAGAACCCAAACCGTTGAGCATCATATGCATGTAATATAATTTAGCACTTATATTACTAAGATATTGTAATTACTTAGAATATTGTTAATTTGTAGGCAACGAGTTCTCGGACGACGGGTACGTTGAGTACTACGACTGAGTCGCTGTAGTTGCTTGCATTTGAGGTGAGTAAACATGTGAGGCCTAGTGTGCCTACCGCCTTTCGTGTCAAATGATTATTTCACTTCTTGGCTCAAAATGAATTTACGTGTTATGCGCATTATGTGACATTTAAATATCTGATTTTACTTGTTAAATGCTTTTCTTGAAAACATCACAAAAATACAATAATGGATGATAACGTAAAATGGAAGAGTTGTGCGGAGTTGTTACTTGGTTACTATTGGCTTGGGCGTGTTGACTACGTTCACGCGTCTAATTAATTTTATTTAATCCGTTTGCAATGCCCCAGATAGCTCCTTGTACTCACTCTTCTGGCCGCACAACAAATTAATAATGAAAAATGAAAAATGAAATATGAAATAATATGTGGCTTTGGATTCCCATCTTGGATAATGAACTTGTTTTGGGAAAATACAATGGAATTGGAAACTCTCACGCTTTTCTTACAAGTGTCAAACTTTATTTCCACTGTGTTTAAGATAATTTACTACATGAAAAGTTGGTTACTACTTTATAAATTGCCTCATAATCATTTTACATTCTTGGGTGTTTATTTGCTTAGTATTTATTGCTGATTTTGGAGATTATGGTGTTCCCTTTCTGTTTTCAGCACCACAGGTCTAGATGATGGGAGCATAGCTTAGTGGGGACGCGAATCTTCATTTATACGCTTATTAGTTTCACTTTAATAAACCCTGTTTAGTTTCATTGAATTTTTTTTGGTTGATGCCCATGTTTGTGTCACAATAATTTGAACTGTAATAAAGTATCACTTAAAGACTTATTGGTTGTTTATGCTTGGATTCACTTTTGAATGTCCTTGTATCCGGGTTTATCTCGGGTACGCAGTGACACCCCCCGGGCTTTCGGCTTGGTCATTTTGGGGGTGTTACAGGTGGTATCAGAGCCGGCAATCCAAAAAGGAAATCAAAACCTTTAGGGTAACTAAAATGAACATAGGAAAAGTAATTAAAATTTGACAAGCTGTTGGGGATTTGGGTAGTCTTGGATAGAGCTATTACGTGTGTAAGTCCTTAAAAAATAGGCTAAGGAAGCAAGTAAACACCCCACCCACTCCTAACTAAGAGCTTTGGCCTACCCGAGTAACTATGTAATTGGGTTTGAGGCGTTTCATTGGAGTTGGGTTAGGTGTCTATTGTTTGGGTGATCAAAAGTTGGGGATTGTTTCGAAAGTCTTGTGTGATACAAAATTGCGGTCTTGGGAGTATGTACTTATTTCATGAGGGTAGTCATTTTAGTTTATGATATATATACTTTGTGGAGTAAGAGACTTATGAAGTTGTTTTCTTTTATAGATGGCTAAAACCAAGAGAACCGAAAGGAAGCGTGTGTGGCCAAGAAAGCGTAAAATGAGGTCTATCTATCCCTTATCTCTTATATGAATTTGTTTGCTCTTACATTGTTCCAACACATTGAGGACAATGTGACATTTTAGTTGGTGGGTGGAGTAGATTTTATCTCTTGCTTAAATGGTTACAAGCATGCTTTTTCTTCATTAGTGATTTACATGAAAAATACAAAAAAAATGAAAAAATGAAAATCCAAAAAAATTGAAAAATTGAAAAAAAAATGTGTGAATCTTTCATGAGAAGCATCACTCTTTCCCCGTGTCAAACCATAGATATTTTTTTTATTCTTCTTTCTTTGGTAGTTATATTTTCACCTTTCATCTTGAGTCTAGATTTTATTCTCTTATTTTGATAGCTTTATTGAGTCTTAGGAAGTTATAGTTGAGTCACTTATTTCAAAGAAAAAAAAAATAAAAAAAAAAATGAAAAAAAATGAAAAAAAAAATGAGAAAAAGTGAAAAGGGGGAATTTTAGGAAGCTAGATGTTTTCAAATAATGAAATTTCTTAGTCCATGTTCTTTTTATTTTTATTTTAGAAAGGAATTCTTTGCTTATACTCAATACATCTACACCAATATCCCACATTCCGCGACATCATGCGTTCTCACAAAGCGACACACTAAATTTACGTTTCATGTTTAAGTCCTTCAAGCTAAGTTGATCACATAAACTTTGACGTCTTTTACTTTTGATAAAGGGTGCATTTTCTAAAGCTATTTGAACTCTACAAAAAGGATTTTACTCTATTCGTTTTTGCAGTGGAAACTTGTAGTCCATTGGAGTGGTGGTTACCAATGACACCCCATGCGATGTCTAAGAAATAGAGGGGTGTCCGGGGATAATGTTACGTCACCACCTAAATAGCTCCATTGGTTTAGCTTAAAAAGCCCACTCGCTTGTATATTCCTCTATTTTTTTGTGGGTCTTGGAGAGCCTTGGATTTGAGGTTAAATAAAAAAAAAAAAAAGAAAGAAAAAAAAAACATGATAAATCGCACCATCTACCAAAAATCCACAAAAGGATCATACAAGCCCACAACCACACCTCCCCTTCTTAAAATTTTTTGTTCAAAGCTTTGGAAGTCCATCCTACATGGGTGCTTTTGAATAAGTATGAGAATGTCTAGTTTCATGTGATCCTTATTTTTGAAGGCATACTTTCTTGCGAATTGGACTTAATTAACAAGTTTTGTGGTTCGCATGAGTCACCTTCTACCAAACACCGCCCACATTTGTATGAGTATATGCTTAGACGTCCATAGGCTTCTTTCTCAATCTTCTTGGACTTTGAGAATTTATTTGAGGAGACATTTGTGCATTCTTCTTTTTCTCCCACCAAAAAAATTAAAAATAGCTAGTAACTCTTAGTATTTTATTTCTTTGAGTTCTCACTTAGGATAGATAATGGGTGTGTGTGTTTTTGTAAATATTTGAGTCTAGCTTAGAATTGAGTCAAGCCTTGTCTAGTTGAGTGTGTGTCTCTCATGATTGGTTTTTCACTAAATGTTAACTCATATCGCTCTCTTTGCTCGAGGACGAGCAAAAGGCTAGTTGGGGTGTGTGTTAACGACTTAAAATCACATATTTTAGTAGGTTATTGAACTCCTCTTAACTTACTTTTATGTGTTATTTGCGTTTATAACTCTCTTTCTAGAATTATGCTTGTTTTCGTAGTTTTGGTTGTTTTTATCTTGTTTAGTAGGAAAATACATGCTTTAAAGAAGAAGCTAGCTAGGGGAGAGCTTTAATGATGAATTGAGACGCTTTGGAGGGGCCAAGAGAAGTGAAGAAGGAATTTGAAAGCTTAATTTGAAGAAGTCAAGTGATAAAGAGACTAAAGTTGAAGGCAAAGCATCTAATTTGCAAGTTCAAGTGAACATTTGAAGGCTTAAATGAAAAGACAAGGGAGGATAGAGGCCAAAAAGTTAAGTTCAAGAAGTCAAGAGACTAATTTGCAAGGCCAAAGTTGCATCCAGGGGTTTGTTTGAAAACCATTTAACAGATTTCGGGAGCTTATTGCAGTTTTCAAGACGTTTCAATGGCTTATTTGAAGGATTCTTAACGGAGTTGGGGTGTTATTGTATTTTCTCAAACGTTTTAAGAGGAGGAAGGGGGTATTTTAAAACATTCATCAAACTAGAGGGGGCCGAATTGTTTATTCGCCAAAAACACTCTGAAGACGTGCCTTCCCCTCTCTTCTCTCTCCCCGACGCACCAGCAACGCCATTGTTCTTCACCAAAGCTTCGCCGAAGCTTCCTTCAGCCCAAAACCACCTCAAATCGCCACCAAATCACGTGAAACCAGTCCCAATCTTCTCCTTGTCCAACCCTCTTCCTAACCCACTGCTCAATTCGGCCCAACAAGCAACCGATAGAAAAGCCCCAAATTAGCTAGGGTTCTTGAAGGTTCTGAAAATCAACGATTCATGATGAATTAGACGAATTGGATGGATGAGATGAGTTCTTGGAGGCCAAGTAATCCTGAAGACAAGGATATATAAACAAAGCTTGAAGAAATCAAAGCTCTCTTCTCCTCTCTCGGACCCCTGTTTTGGACGGCGGAAGCTCTGCCTCTCTCTCCTCTCTCTCGGTTCTGCCACTTGCTGGGTTGTTCTTGGTGAATCCGATCTCGTTCTGAGCTGCTGCGGAGCCAAGGACAACCAAGGGAGAGAGAGAGCTTGAATTCAAACTGTTTTTGTGTTACTTTGTTTTGGAGCACTGTGTTTGCTCTGTTCTTGGCTACTGTTAAATTATTTTATGAGATTGTTAGCTGATGTTGAAGTATTGGATCAAATCGTAGTAGTTGAAATCAAGTTGTTGGGTTGAAATTGAAGAATATATTGTGTAGTTCTTGAACTTGGGTATGAATATAGTGAAGTTATCTTTGAAGATATTTGATATCTCTTGTGTTGCACTCTCAAACATGAGTAGCTAAATGTGTTGTTGGATTGATTGGTGATCCTAGTTGATTCTTGAAACTCGAATATGTTTGTGCTTTGTGTTATGTTGTTTGAGAGATTGAATTCTTGAGTTCTATGAGTTGAAATAGGAATATTGTGGCTTGATTGAGTATGTGGATTTCAATCGAAATAGGCATACTCAATGCTTGAGGCAACATTGATTTGGATTTCTCCATTTGAACTCATGGATTTAACTCTCAAGCAAATGAGTTGGTTGTTGAAATCGGGTTACATGAATCACTAGGAGATCCAATTGATCCAACTTTTCTCTTACTAGTTCTACAAACTCTTTAGCAACATCTTTTTAATTGCCTAGTTGTTTACTAAGTTTCTTTGCATTGTTTCACACAAATCCTTGCTCCATCACTTGAGTGGTGGATTTCAAAGTTTGGCTAGCTCTAAAGCCTTTGAGAAACTCGTTTTGTCAATTTCGTTAGTTGCTTAGTAGTTTGCTAGTTAGCTTAGAGTATTTAATCTCTTTCCCAATCCTTGTGAAAATCGACCCCGTTCTTACTCGGGTACTACTTGTAGCGATATCCTATACTTGGGATAATCGACATCGAACACTGATCGAAATAGATTCTAGTGAAGACGATGAGGTTGAGGAAGACCCTAATGAGGATGATGAAGCTCATGGCGAATGGCAAAGTCACATGGTGATCAATGTGGACTCTAGTGATGACGATGAGGTCGAGGAAGAACCTTGGGAAGACGATGAAGTTGAAGAAGACCCTAGTGAGGATGAGGAGTTCGAGGATGACCCCAATGAAGACATGGAGTTGGATATAAGCAATGATGACGAGGATTAGGCATGTAAGACTTCTTTGATTTCCTGGACTTTTGATGCATTTTGAGTTTTATTTTCGTTTTGAATAAGGCCATGATGCCAAACAATATTTTGAGGATTCTTGAAGTGATTTTTGCATAGCCACTTTTGGGCTAGAGTTGAATTATTGGCAATTTGCTTTAAGGATGAAGGATAATACGCATGTTTTGAAGACCCGTTTTGGGATTTTAATAATTTATGTTTATTTGATTTAGAGTGTGGGTTGAATAATTAAGTTTGTCTTGTGTTTCGTCATTGTTTAGTGCATAGAAGCCGTTCATGAAGTTAGAACGCGAGAACATTGATTTTGGTGGTACTTGAATCTGTGCAGCAGGTGGTATTTTATGTAGCAGACGTGTTTAATATTGGATTTATTTTTCCCTGAAATTTTTCCCAGAAAGTATACATACCCAGGTATCTTTCATAAAAATTTTAGGCCCAAATGATTTCTGGAGACTTAGATACAAATTTTCAAAGTTCGTTGTGCAGTATCAGAATTGCAAAGTAAGTAGATGTAGTATTTTTGATGTTTACCTATCTTCTAGACCTTGGATGGTTCTCAAATTTTTATGGTAGTTAATAGACATATAGTGCTAAATCTAGGTGAAAGCCTAGCCCATTTTGAGAAGTTTAAAGTCAGTTTAATACCTTGAAAAGTCAAAGTTTTTGTTCTAATGCTATGTGACATCAGCTGTAGTATTCTCTGCACCGCTTGAGTTCTATAATTTATTTTGAGTTGTTTCTTCTTGATTATGAAATTGAACTCAGAGAGGTTGTGGCACACCACAATTTTTAATTTTTCTTTCCCTATTGACCACTTTTCTAATTTTCAAAGAAGCATGAAAAAACAAGTTGTGTTCAGCCTATGTGAAGATAGCATGTGTAATTGATTAGATGATGATCAATGTGTGACATTACATGCCTAATTACGCATTACATGCCATGCATTCATATTTACTTGTACTTCATGATGATTTATGAATAATACAATAGGCTATAGTGTAGGGATTATGACTAATAGACCCCGTCAATACTACACCAGGAGAAATCGTCAAGTCCCCATGGCAGCCCCAAACAACAACAACAACAACAACAACAACAACAACAACAACAACAACAACAACAAAAACAACAACAACATGGAGAAGTTCTTTGCTCAATTTGCTCAAATAGCTCGGAACATGAACCATGGAGAACAGAATGCAGCCAACTGGGCGAAGAAAGTGGTTGACATGAAGCCTGGAAATTATACAGGCAATGAGGATCCAGTTGAACTCGAAGGCTGGATTGATGAGATGGACACGGTCCTTGAATTGGTTGAGTGCCCTGAAAACCCAAGGTCCTTTGCGCGGCGATCTACTTGAAAACTGAGGCAAACATCTGGTGGAGGAACTTGCGTCAAACCTTTTTGGCCCAACCCAACTTCAATTGGGAGTCTCTTCAGACTGCACTTCGCACTCGCTTCTATTCGTCCCATGTCCAGGATCAGAAGTACATAGACTTTGTGAATTTGAAGCAGGGAAATGGTTCTGTGACTGAGTACTTTAAGAAGTTCATGTAGTTAGCCCGATTCTCAGGCCAACTGATGCCTGATGAGGCAACGAAGGTTAGGAAGTTCATGTCAGGTCTGCAACTCCATCTGCAGAAGGACTTGATGTGCAGGACATATGATACTGACGCGCGATTACTACGCGTTGCTAAACAAGTATACGGCCAAGTAATAAAGTGGAGTATTTTGGACTCCGAGTTATCGAACCCAAGGGAAGGTGTTCACTATATGCTCTAGATTAGCAATTAAACTCAATTTACCTAAGTAACCGGTAAAAATGATTGTAGTTTGAAGTGTTGTCACCCTCAAACAAGTGAATAGCAATATTAATGAAATAACGCGAATAAAATGATTTGATGTAAATTTGAGGAGAAAAAGCTAGGCAATCTATAGATCACCTAGGGTTGTTTTTACAATTCCGGATTCCATGTTCTAACACAATGACTCTTAGTAACCTATGCTGGGCAATGGCGTTGACAATTACCTATCGATGTCATGTCCTTCTACATAAAGATAATGATTTGTCCCTCTCAGGCCAAGTATACTACCTATGTGTTCTAGCAGACCAACAATATTGCAAGGGATAATGTCCTCTCAGACCACCATTCACGAGCAACTCATTACGTCCTACTGAATTTACCCTCATCTAACCATTCCTATCCAACTAACCTCTCAGTCTAGTCAATTAAGAATGATCTTTTTTACTCATCCCAACTAGGGTAGAGTTGCTTTCACACACTCACTAGTTACATAGTAATTTCGGGTCATGACTCCTACGTTACTAAGAATTAAGCACAATAAACAAGATAATTAAGCTACCAATATCTTAATTAATACTAGTTCATGATCGAATGAATAAATAGATAATCCACATCACACATCTTAGCCCTAACTTGTCAATGAAAGAACTCAACATGATGAAAACCAAAACAATCTCCATTAAACCATAATCCTAGCATGAAAGATCATCCAAAATCCGTAAAATATCATCAAAACATAAACCCTAGGATCTTCATAGATGGCTAGGTATGAGTTTAGATACTCATAACACAAGATAACATGGTTCTTGAATAGTTCATACAAGAAAGTAGAGAGAAAAATAGATCAAACGCTAGAAATCGTGAAGATTGGCGCAATCCGGGCTCTCTTCCTTGCTTGAGGTCGTTCCCTATGAAGTCTCCTTGCTCTCCTCCTTCTTCTTGGCTCTCTGGATGTTTGAATGATGAATATTTTCGTCCCTAGGTCGTTCTTCAATCATAACCTGCAGAAGTCTTCAGTAATTGCACAAAAGCCCCCTGAAATCTGCTCCTGACTTCAAAACGCGATATCATCTTCGTCCGAACTCGTATTTAGCTCCGTGACCTATCGATGGAAATCTATCTGAGTCTAATTTCATATGGCACTAGTATCACCCCAAAATGAGTTGTAGAACTCCGGCTATGATCAAAATAGTGCAGACTGGTCATCCAAGCTCCTCCAATTCGGCTTCTCTTGACTCCACTTGAGCTCCCGTTGTTTCCGAAGTTCGTTCCATGCCTCCTATCAACCGATTAGCATCCGTCCCTACCAAAACAACATGAACAAACATACCAAGCGATTATATTTGACAAATAACAATAAAATATGTGGAAAACGCCCGGACTAACAATATAGCACATGGTAGCAACAAGTGATAAAACGACCTATAATCTCTAACATTGGCCTCAAAACACTCTCCAAGTACATATTGCCATGTGGTAAATGCTAAAGAATTATAGCCCCTAAAAGGTGCTATCAGATACCCTCCAGGAGGCGTATGATAGATCTGCATTTGTTTGGCGCATCCAAGAGGCGCAAGATGAGAATCGTGGAAAGCGCAAGATGGAAAGTACAGGGGGTAATGGTAACAACCAGGGTAGAAACAACCATGGTGGTCAGGACAAGAGGTTCAAGTCAAACCATGGAGGAGGTAACCAGGTTCAGTATCGTGGTAACAAGCAGAACAATGGATATGAACCTCCTCGCCGCTACGTCTGCAAAAAGTGTCAATAGAATCACCCTGGAACTGACTGCCAGGGGAACCTTGTCATTTGCCACAATTGCGGCAAGAAGGGTCACCGTGCTTATGAGTGCCGATCGCGACCAAGTGGGAACCAACAGGGGAGCCAGGGAGGAAACTATCAAGGAAACAGGCAGTTCAATGGCAACAATCAGGGCGGGAACAGGAACTATGGGAACCACAACAACCAGAATAATTGGGGAAACAGCTATGGAAGACAACAGGGGAACAACCAAGGTAATGATAGAAACAATGAAGTTCAGAACATGAATGGAAACAACAATGCTCCAGCTAATGCTAACAACAACAATGGAACTGGTACAGCAGGAACCACAACGCAGAACGGGAATGTTACGCGAATTGCTGTAATGAGCGGGACTGAGGCAGAAGCAGCAAATGGAGTAGTCACTGGTACATTTCTTGTCCATGATCAACCAGCTACACTATTTGATTCTTGAGCATCGTATTCATTTATTTCATCAGCATTTGTGGAAAATCTGAGTCTCAATAAGCCGTCTAAAATATCCATCCCTGTTGCTACCCCAACCGGTCATATAACAGTTTGTGAAACCATTTTTGAAGAAGTAGAAGTTAAGATCATGGCTAGTACCTTGCCAGCGAATCTAATACAATTTGATTTCAGGGGAATATATGTTATATTGGGAATGGATTGTCTGGGTAAATATCGAGCAGTTATAGACTGTCACGATCAGAAAATCAGGCTTAAGGGTCCAAAGGGAGAAAAGGTTTCTTACCGTGGCATCACGAGGGAACCACGCATCCGACTAATGTCAGCCTTGACTATAGTCCACCAAATGAAGAAGGGGAATATTGCTTATTAATGTTATGTCCAAGACGTGTCTAAGAAGGAGAACGTGCTAGAAGAGATACCTGTAGTCAAGGAATTTCCAGATGTATTCCTAGATGAGATTCAGGAATGCCACCTAGAAGGGAAGTTGAGTTTACTATGGACTTAGCACCCAGAACAGCTCCAATCTCGAAGGCGCTGTACCATATGGCACCAGCAGATTTGAAGGAACTAAAGGATCAGTTGCAAGAGGTACTTCAAAAAGGTTACATAAGACCAAGTGTGTCACCTTGGGGAGCACCAGTGTTATTTGTGAAGAAGAAAGATGAAAGTTTGAGGTTGTGCATTGACTACAGAGAGTTGAACAGCGCAACAATCAAAAACAAATACCCTCTACCCCGAATTGATGACTTGTTCGATAAATTGCAAGTGGCGAGTGTCTTCTCAAATATAGATTTGAGAGCAGGATATCACCAGCTTTAGGTAGCTTAGAAGGACATCCCGAAGACAGCCTTTAGAACAAGGTATGGCCATTACGAGTTTACTGTATTGCCTTTTGGCCTAACTAATGCTCCTGCAGTATTTATGGATCTAATGAATCGTGTTACGAGGACGTTTCATGATCGGGTCGTGGTCGTCTTTATTGATGACATCCTCGTTTACTCAAAGAGCGTGGAAGATCACAATGAACTTCTCAGGGAAGTATTGGATACCTTGAGACACGAGAAGTTGTATGCTAAACTCTCGAAATGTGAGTTTGGCTAAATCATGTTCCATTTCTGGGTCACATAATCTCAAAGGAAGGTATATCCGTGGATCCAGGAAAGATTTCAGCAGTTAAAGATTGGCTAACTCCGAAGAATGTGTCAGATATAAGAAGGTTTCTGGGATTAGCAGGATATTACAGGCGTTTTGTGAAAGATTTCTCAAAGATCGTTAGACCGCTGACTACACTGACCAAGAAGACGGTAAAGTATCAGTGGAGTGAAGAATTGTGAAGAAGCATTCCTGACATTGAAAGAAAAGTTGACTACATCACATGTATTAGCTTTACCTAATGATTCTGGCGAGTTTGATGTTTACAGCGACGCATCAAATAAGGGCTTAGGATGTGTGCTTATGAAGGAAAGGAGAGTTATTGCCTATGCCTCAAGACAGCTGAAAACTCATGAAGAGAACTATGATACGCATGATTTAGAGCTTGCAGCAATAGTTTTCGCACTGAAGATATGGAGACATCACCTATATAGGGCAATTGTAGATTGTATACTAATCACAGCAGTCTCAAATACATCTTCACTCATAAAGAGCTAAATAAGAGCAAAGACGTTGGCCGGAGATCATAAAGGATTATGACTTGCGTATCCATTACAAGGAAGGGAAGGCAAAGGTAGTACCTGATGCGTTAAGCTGAAAATCGAGCCATACTTTAGGTGCTATGCTAGTTTTGCCAGACTGGCTATGCCATGAGTTCTGAAAGCTCGAGATTGAAGTGTTGGAACAAGGTGGAGTAAGGAATATCATTGGGAATATGACAGTTGTGCTAGATGTCTCCGAGTAGATAAGGAGTAACCAACCATGATACGTGAAGCTGGAAAGGATAAAGAAGAAGATTGTAGAAGGGCAAGCAAAGGATTTTAAGATCCATGAAGATGGAAGTATCCGCTACAAGGGGAGATGGTGTGTACCACATAAGTGTACAAAAATCAAGAAGAAGTTGATGCGTGAATCCCACAACACACCATACTCAGTACATCCAGGGGGTGACAAACTCTATACAGATCTAAAGAAGACATTTTGGTGGCCCAACATGAAAAGGGAGGTAAGAATTTGTGGCAAGATGTCTAACTTTTCATAAGGTGAAGTTTGAACATAAAAGAATGGGAGGCTTAGTTCAACCATTGGATGTACCAGATTGGAAGTGGGATTCAATTTCGATGGATTTTATGAATGCTTTGCCGACATCGAAGAATGGACTGAATTAGATTTCGGTCGTAGTTGACAGATTGACCAAGACAACAAGGTTCATTCTGATGAAGGATACATGGAACATGGAACAAAGATTTGATGCATATATGAAGAACATTGTGAGGTACCATGGAGTCCCAAGCTCTATAGTTTCTGACAGGGATCCCAACTTTCTTTCTCACTTCTGGAAAGCACTCCAGGAGGCATTGGGAACCCAATTGAAATTCAGTACTGCATTCCACCCTGCTACGGATGGACAAACCGAGAGGACGATTCAAACATTGGAGGATATGCTAAGGGCTGGTGTTATGGACTTTCAAGGTTCATGGGTTGATAGATTACCTTTGATAGAATTCTCCTACAACAACATTTACCACGCCAGTATTGGCATGGAATCTCACGAGGCGTTGTATGGAAGGAAGTGAAGAACACCACTGTGTTGGAGCAACATGGGCGAGACAATGGTAATTGGTCCACAACTAATTCAAGAGATGACTGATCAGGTGAGACTTATCCAGCTGCGAATGAAAGCAGTTCAGGATAGGCAGAAGTCCTACGCTAATCAGAAGAGGAGACTATTGGAGCTTCGAATTGGAGAAAAGGCATTCCTTAAAGTTTCGCCTACTAAGGGAGTCATGAAGTTCAATCAGAATGGGAAGTTGAGCCCGAAATTCATTGGACCATATGATGTCATAGAGAAGATTGGGGAAGTGGCATATCGATTGGATCAACCATCAAACTTAGGTCGTGTTCACAATGTATTTCACGTATCTCAACTGAAGAAGTACGTGCCTGACCCATCTCATGTATTAGACCCTGAACCAATAGAATTGGATCCATCTTTGAGTTATGAGGAGCATCATGTTAAGATTCAAGACACCAAGACAAGGGACACCCGCAACAAGAGTGTCAAGCTTGTAAAGGTCTTATGGACATATACCTCACTGAAGAGGAAACTTTGGAAGCGTAGGATGATATGAGGAAGAAGTATCCTCACCTTTTTGACGAGGTATTCTGAGATCCGAGGACATCACTCCTCTAAAACGGAGAGGAAGTAACCTTTCGGTTTTAATACAATACTCCTTATAGTATATGCATATCATTCATGACCTTAGGTTTGCATTTAGTACATATACCGTGGAGTAGAGATTCATACCTTAGTGGTTTTGAGGATTTGGGTTAAGCTTCGAGGATGAAGCTCTCTCTAAGGAGGGAAAATTGAAATACCCCGTTTTATGACTACGGGTGTTTTTATGGCTTTAGTAGAAGTTTTGAGAGTTAATTTCATTATTAGTAAGCTTTTGGGGTCTTTGTGACTTTTATCTAAAGTTTTTAGTGCCTTTTAAATAAACTGGGGGGTAGTGGATGTATTTAACCTAAACTAAGGGGGTGGAAATTGTCTTTTACCTATCTCTATATGGGAAATTCTCACGGGAATATTTTTCTTCCCCAAATTTGTTCATCAACTGGATGTGAATCCGATTTCTCACTTTTTTTTGTCCGATTTCTCCCCCAATTTCTCATCATCATCATCATCATCATCATCATCATCATCATCATCATCATCATCTTCTTCGATATTCCTCACGTCCTCTCTCATCCCTCTATCTGAAACCCAAAACCCCCCAGCCCTCTCTCCCCCACGATTTGGCTCTCTCCCTCTCTCTGTCGCCCCTCTGTTCGACGGAAGAAGTTGCTGCAGCAGCAGCAGCAACAGCTGCATCCAGTCGCCGCCGTCCAGGCCTGCGCAAGTAACCCCCTGCCTCCTTTCTTTCTTTCCTTCTTCTTCTTCTCTCCCACGTTCATACTCAGTTTCTTCTTATTTTCAGTTTATCTTGTTCTTCTCCTTCTTTCTCTTCTACTTCTTCTTATTCAATACAATCTGTCCGGTTCTTTCTCTGACAATGAATGGCTCAAGCAGATTTGCCATTGTCGTCTCGTTTGTGCGCCCCCTTCATCTCCGCTACTCAAAACTTCGTTCGCGTCTCAATTCGTCCCTATATATCTCTTCTACTTGTAAGTTCATATCAATCTTTAATTTCAGAATATTGTCACTCTAAATTTCAGATTCATTATCGTGTTATTCTTCATGAATCGTTAGATTCGTTCATGTGCACGTTTCACCCAAGAACCCTAGATGTGTAGGTGGTAATATCAACCCGAAACAATAGGCGTAACTAGAAATTATCACTGGTTTGATGTGTTGGGTTGCTAGGGCGAGTTGTAATCGCCGGGTAATTGAATTGGAGTCAACATCGAGACCCTTAGACGCATATTTGGATGTTCTAGAGTTGCTGAACAATCTATATGGTCGCTAAATGGTTTGAATTCGTCGCTATAGGGCTATTTTTAGTCGCCGAAAGTTGCTGAAATTGTCATTAATGTTGATGGTTTCAAATTGAAGTGTCTAGACGTTGAAATTAGTTAGATTATGGGAGTTTTAACACTCATTTTGTGATCTCTACACTAAGTACCTGTGTTTGAGAGAATTTGTGAGTTGTGCCTAGCAAAATATAAGTCTAAATTAATTTGTAATCTCTTTGTTTAAAATTAAATAGCTTAGTGGATGTTAAACTTGGACCGGCGAGTAGAACCGTGTCACTAGCATAGAACCACTCGTCCTACTCAATTGTGTATCAGGTTTACTTGGGAATGTTGGGTTGGTGTTAGAACCTAAACCGTTGAGCGTTATATGCATGTAATATAATTTAGCACTTATTTTACCAAGACATTATAATTACTTAGAATATTGTTAACTTGTAGGCGACGAGTTCTCGGACGACGGGTACGTTGAGTACTACGACTGAGTCGCTGTAGTTGCTTGCATTTTGAGGTGAGTAAACATCTCAGGCCTAGTGTGCCTACCGCCTTCGTGTCAAATGATTATTTCACTTTTTGTCTCAAAATGAATTTACGTGTTACGCGCATTATGTGCCATTTAAATATCTGATTTTACTTGTTAAATGCCTTTCTTGAAAATATCACAAAAATATAATAATGGATGATAACGTAAAGTGGAAGAGTTGTGTGAGGTTGTTACTTGGTTACTATTGGCTTGGGAGTGTTGACTACGTTCACGCGTCTAGTTAATTTTATTTAATCTGGTTGCAATGCCCTGACTAGCTCCTTGTACTCACTCTTCTGGCCGCGAGAGTCTTAAGGGGGTGACGACACTTAAGGTCATGGATGCTTGCGAGATGGTTCGTTCTTTCCGCGTCACAATAAAATTAACAAGTTGGTTTTGGATTTGATAATATTAATGGAAAAAGAAATAATATGTGGTTTTGGATTCCCATCTTGGATAATGAACTTGTTTTGGGAAAATACAATGGAATTGGAAACTCTCATGCTTTTCTTACAAGTGTCAAACTTTATTTCCACCGTGTTTAAGATAATTTACTACATGATAAGTTGGTTACTGCTTTATAAATTGCATCATAATCATTTTACGTGCTTGGGTGTTTATTTGCTCAGTATTTATTGCTGATTTTGGAAAATGTGGTGTTCCCTTTCAGTTTTCTGCACCTATGTCTAGATGATGGGAGCGTAGCTTAGCGGGGACACGAATCTTCACTTAGACGCTTATTTGTTTCACTTTAATAATGAACCCCGTTTAGTTTCATTGAATTTTTGTTTGGTTGATGCCCATTGAAAGGGGAGTAAGCAGGTAGAAATGCAGCACATATACTCTAGAAGGGGGGGGGGGTTGAATAGAGTATGCCAACTTTTTGTTAAACTTGCAAAGATAAGAGTTTCTGTGAAGTGCAATGAAGTTCAAGGCCTTGAAAACAGTTTCAAGCCCTTGGAATGAAATACAGTTTGAATGAAATAAAGTCAAGTCTTTTTCAAGGCCTTGAAAAGAGTTTCAAACCCTTGAAAACAAACAAGTTTGAATGCTGTAAAAAACTAAAGTATGAGAATGAAAAAGTAAATGCAAGAGACACAGGATTTATAGAGTTCAGTCCACTTGGACCTACGTCTCTACCTCAGGGATCTTCTTCATGCAGGATTTTCAACACAATTCTTATTAATCAAAAGCTAAGCCCTAGATCTCAAGCACAGAGATATGCCTCACTGTGTTACAGCTTGTGGTTCTCTCTAACCTATCTAGTACCTGCTGTAGCTGACTGACTAACTAAGAATTCTCTATTGTTCACTTTGAACAATACTTGAGAATGAGAGCTAGAAGTAGTATCAGAATGATATACAAATTGAGTACAAGTCAGATGAACACTGGAATTGTAAAACTGCAGTGAAGAATGCAGTGATCTTCTCTGAGATGGATTGTGAGAATGATGTGCTTCTTTGATGCTTGTCAATCCTGAAATGTGTCTCTCTAATTTCCCCTTGAGTCTTGTATTTGTTGCTTCAAAATGAGCTCTATTTATACAGCTCAGATGCTCTACAAATCTTTCCTGATTTTCAGCAACAAACTTCCTGTTTTGTAGGCAACAACTTTGACTCTTTTAACAGCCTTCTCCAACGGATAGTTGATCACAATCTTCAGAGATATTGTTTTGATATTGTCTTTAAACAGATAGAGAAGCTATCAAGAGTGTCTGATTGATCACAGAATCACATTTTCTCCATGTTTCCTTTCCTGCAAAAAGACAGATTAGGAAACCAATCATGCAAACTAGGAAATAAAATTTCCCTGCAAAACTAAGTCAAACAGGTTAAACAAATGAGGTATATGTGAATTATAAGCTTTTGATTTTCATCATCAAGTAATAACATATCACATATAAGGGTGAGAGAGTTAGAATAAGATCAGAATAACTCAGAAAAACTCCCCCTTAGAATATGCATACAGGTCAAACAGTTTCAAGCCTGTGAAACCTGATTCAAGGCCTTGAGATAGCTTTGTATTTCAAGCCCGTGAAACCTGTGAACTTACAACCATGTTTGTGGAACAATAGTTTGAACTGTAATAAAGTATTACTTTAAGACTTCTTGGTTGTTTATGCTTGAATCCACTTTTGCATGTCCTTGTATCCGAATTTATCTCGAGTACGGAGTGACCCCCCCCGGCTTTCGGCTTGGTCATTTTGGGGGTGTTACACATTGACTTTAGTTGTTGCGCGCATGCATTGTCGTTCCCTTGTTGCACTTAGGCTCATTTAGGCATTAAAATTAGGTCGCGTCATCTTGTAAATTATTTGAAGTTGTTGCAGAGTTTAGTGCTGGAGGATTTGCTTTAAGCTTCAGGGACGAAACTTTGTTTTAAGGGAGATGTGATGTAATACCCCAGAATTTTGGGGGTATTTTTAGAAGTTTAAGTGAATTTTTTGGGCCATTAAAGGGATATATAAAAGTTTTTTTTACTAAATATTATTTATATATATATTTGTATAAATATTTATTAGACAAAAAAAATAACATAACTTCTTTTAATATATTTTAGTTAAGGTAATAGTAGTTAACTAAGTGTATTATTTATTAAAATGTAAAGTGTCGTACAACGTTTATAACGTGACCAAAGGTGACATTTTGATTTATTTTACGTAGACGACCACCGCGCTACTCCGTACACTTGCCACACCGGAGCACTCCTCGTGTCATCTTCCCCATTCTCCTCCTTACCAGAACTGGAGATGTTTTCTCCAATGTTTTCCACCTCCAACTCCAACACGGCCACCTACACCGCCTCAAACACCACCACCACGGCCTAATTTTTGTCCGAATTCCGAGGTGATGTCTGACCCAATCTCAATTCTGAACTTCGCCCAATTTTCTTCCCCAATTCAACCTAGAAATCACCATCGTCGGACTCCACCTCCGTCACGGACTCTCCTCACTCCGCATATATATACCCACCTCATAAACCAGAGAATCACGTACCAAAACCACCAGCTTTCTCCCCTCAAACCCCCGAGCTCTCTCTCCCTCTCTCTGTTCCGATTGACGAACCAGACCCAGCAGGAAAAACCCAGCCGAGCCCAGCTCCGGCGAAACCGAAGCCTAGCGCTGCCCTCCTTCTCGTCGTCCTCCCCGTCCGGCAAACCCAGCTGCAACAGCAGCAGAAACCCACCAAGGAACTCCATCGCCGCCGTCTTCGCCTTCCCGTTCCAATTCGACGGTAACTCTGAACCCCCTGTTTTGAATTTTCAATTTCACTACCTTGTTTCTAAAGTCACTTCATTAATCTTTGAAATAGTTGTTATGGGGTTGGGTGTTGTAAAAATCTGTTAAAAATGGCTCGTGGTGTTTGAGTTATGAATTTGCAAGAAGAAGGTGAAGCCATATGTGTAAATGTAAGGTGGGGGTACAAAGTGTCTTTTACCAATTTACAGGGGTACCTGATATATTTTACAAAACATAGGGGTATTAGTTGTATATTATGTAAAGTTATTTATTTACTAAACTTATATTTTGGCCTATATAATCAAGGCTATTATATTAATACTTTAAAAGTTTATATTTTTGTAAGATAGTATTTATTAATTATGTTTCATTAGTTTCTATATTCTAAGAACAAAGCTATACTACCTTATAAGTTTATATATATAACTATAGGTATATTGTGTTTTCTAATAGTAACGTTAGTTCATATAAATCGTATTTTAAATAAAACATGTCTTTCACCTTTGTAAAATTTGGAGGAATTAAATAAGGGGTTATATGCAGTTCATATAGGATTCCATATGCACTATTGTCTTGATAGTGGATGATAATTAGGAATACTTGCTATTGTAGATTCCGATTACGTAGGAGGTGAGTTCATTGAGGACACGTATTACGAGTAGTTGCGTGCTTTGATTTCGTGACGAAATCAAAGCACGCCTACTAAACCATCAGGGCTTATTTTAGAATTAGACAATTGCTATCATGTGCCTGCTATGAGCAGAAGCAATATTTATATTTCTTGTTTGGACAAGAAAGGTTTACTATTTCAATAAAGAACAATAGTTGTTCCATTTACTTTGATAGTATCCACTATTTTAGTGGGAATTTATCTAATGGATTATATATCCTTGATCTTAATCTCATCTAACATTAATACTAAGATGATTAAAATTAATGAATTAAATCATGCTTATCTATGACATTGTTGTCTAGGCCATATAAACGAGAAACGCATATCTAGGCTCCATAAGGATGGATTACTAGACACATTTGATTATGAATAGTATGATACATGTTAGTCTTATTTGATTGGAAAGATGACAAAGTCCCCTTTCAAAGGTGGCAAGACTAGTGAGTTATTGGTACTCATACATACCAATGGATGTGGACCGTTTCCCACGCCTGCCAGAGGTGGTTACACCTACTTCAATACGTTTACTGATGATTTCAGTAGATATGGATTTGTGTAAATTATGAATGCCGAATCCGAATCCTTTGAATTGTTCAAGGAATTCAAGAATGAAGTAGAGAAGCAACTTGGCAAAAGTATCAAGGCTCTACGATCGGATCGTGGAGGAGAATACTTAAGCCAAGAGTTTGACGACTATCTTAGAGAGTGTGGGATTGTGACCCAACTCACTCCACCCGGAACGCCTCAATGGAATGGTGTGTCCGAGAGGAGGAATCCCACCTTGTTGGAAATGGTGCGGTCTATGATGTGTCAAATAGATCTTCCGATATCGTTTTGGGGACATGCTCTAATGACAGCTGCTTTTACCATTAACCGTGTTCCATCCAAATCGGTATGAAGACACCATATGCGATATGGACTGGGAGGCGTCCCATAGTGTCGTTTTTGA
Organism: Linanthus parryae; assembly: GCA_023055425.1. Classification (NCBI taxonomy): domain Eukaryota; kingdom Viridiplantae; phylum Streptophyta; class Magnoliopsida; order Ericales; family Polemoniaceae; genus Linanthus; species Linanthus parryae. Next base: position 5,275,496 of record JALGPY010000015.1, read on the forward strand.
ATATTCGGGGTTGCGATGTCTATGTAAAGCGTTTACACAGTGACAAGATCGAACCCAAGTAGGATAAGTGTAAGTTTGTGGGATATCCTAAGGAAACTAAAGGATAGTACTTCTACAACCCAACCGAAAACAAAGTGTCTGTTTCTCGAACCAGCGTGTTCCTTGAAAGAGAGTTCATATCTAAAGGAGCAAGTGGGAGGGCTGTAGAACTTGAAGAAATTCAAGAACCACAAAACACCGATTGACAATGGAGCATGAACGGGAACCACAAGCGGTTGTGGAGAAACCTGTTCAAGTAACACAAGAACTCTGCAGGCCGAGTAGGGTACGTCATGAGCCAGAGAGGTATGGACTTCTCATTACTGAGCCCGGATGAAACGACCCGGGATCTCGGTTCAGGGTTAAAAGAGACAATCGATAACCAAAAGTAGAAAATCAACTATTAAGATTGCATTTTATTTAATGTATACAACAAATTTCTCAAAAAAATGAGTACAATTTGGATAAAGAAAAAAAATGTGTTGTGATCTACTAAGTGACGACTTTGTCTCGATTCGCGTTCCAATTCTCCCACCTTGATTCATGACCTGCAGTTTTAAAATGGCAAAGCCGACGCAGTTTTGAAGAAAAATAATCAGTAAAAACTGAGTAAATACACACTACGACATGTAAAGCAACAAGTGGCACGGAAGCATGAGTTGAAGCAAATAAAGAGATTTGAAAATCAATGAGCAAAAGAGTTTGAACAATTCAGAACAATTATGAGTAATCGAGTAGCGAGAACCATCATCTTTGTGACATATAGGTTTGCATTTTTATTATAAATGTGTAAATTGGTTATAACGAGTACGTCATAAGTGTGATTGTAGACATCGACCTCGTAGGAGAGAGCGGTTGTCGTCGGAGTGCTAGGCTTAGTTTCTTGCTTTTAATTGTGCTTCATCTCAGTGGTAAGTACATATGTACGACCTTTTCATATCAAATGTGCGCATGTGTGTGATGGTTTCAAATGAATGCTTGTTATATGAAAAAGTATGAGAATGCATGTTGTCCACTCGAATGTTGTTAAACTATTTTATTCATCTCCTTTGAGAACTCTCGGAAATTACTTGTGAAATGTTGATATTTTGATTCTTGTTATGTGAAAGAGAAGAAATAAAATACATCTAATAGACTTAGGACGATGTACATAGTACTGTTATTAATGGGAGGCGTCAAGCGATCCTCCATTTTCTTATGGCTAAGACCATTGAAGCAATGCTTCTTATTATTGGATAGAACGTTAATGTTCACAAATCCGCCCCCGGTGAGCCAAAATGTATCAAGATATTGAGGCAAAGGGTTTTATAGAGCTATAGAGTGCTACTTATACTTGCAAGGGTCACTACGGTATAGGGGTGTCGACACTTAAGGCCTTTTAGCTAATGTTATGAGCGGGGTTGGCGAATGGGCTCCTCTAACGCTCGGGTGAAATACGGTTTGATAGACCCTAGAAGGAACCCTTAGTGATTATTTCGTGATCCCTCTGTTTACATCGATCCTGCTGGTGGCTCTGGACATGCCTCAGCTAAACCTAACTGTTAATTGAAGTCGAAATTAAAAATTGACTACTCTGTTGATGTTGTTTGTGGCTCTTGTTATGCCCTAATCGATTCAAATGATTTTAAAAGCTTTGGATACTTGTGATTTAATATCATTATCAGGTCAAATGGACTTGTTTACTGTTGATATTCTACTTTTTTAAGAATATGTTGACTACTTGTGGTTTATAAATGTTTTAAAGATGATGGTTCTCGCTACTCGATTACTCATAATTGTTCCGAATTGTTCAAACTCTTTTGCTCATTGATTTTCAAATCTCTTTATTTGCTTCAACTCATGCTTCCGTGCCACTTGTTGCTTTACATTTCGTAGTGTGTATTTACTCAGTTTTTACTGATTATTTTTCTTCAATACTGCGTCGGCTTTTGCCATTTTAAAACCGCAGGTCATGAATCAAGGTGGGAGAATGGGAACGCGAATCGAGACAAAGTCGTCACTTAGTAGATCACAACACATTTTTTTTTCTTTATCCAAATTGTACTCATTTTTTTTTGAGAAATTTGTTGTATACATTAAATAAAATGTAATTTTAATAATTGATTTTCTACTTTAGGTTATCGATTGTCTCTTTTAACCCTGAACCGAGATCCCGGGTCGTTTCACCGGTGACGTATTACCCATACATGATGAGCCTACTACTTACGAAGAGGCCATGAAAGGGCCAGACTTAAAGAAGTGGCTTGAGGCCATGAGATCCGAAATGGAGTCCATGTATTCCAACCAAGTATGGACTTTGGTGGAACCACCCGATGGGGTTCAGCCCATAGGTTGCAAGTGGGTCTTCAAGAAGAAGAATGACATGGATGGAAATGTAGTAGCCTATAAGGGCTGACTAGTGGCTAAAGTATTCAGACATATTCATGGTATTGACTATGAAGAAACCTTTTCCCCAGTCGCAATGACCAAGTCCATTCGAATCTTGCTTGTAATTGCAGCTTACTACGACTATGAGATTTGGCAGATGGATGTCAAACCTCTATATGGAAACCTCCACGAGGATGCGTATAAGACACGACCTGAGGGTTTTGAGGATCCAGAGCATGCAAATAAAGTCTGTAAGCTACAACGATCTATTTATGGATTGAAGCAAGCTTCTAGGAGTTGGAATCGACGTTTTGATGACGCGGTCAAAGAGTTTGTCTTCATCAAGAACGAAGATGAGCCTTATGTTTACTAGAAGGTTAATGGGAGTTCCGTTGTGTTTATCGTCTTGTATGTAGATGACATACTATGCATTGTAAACGACATTCCTATGTTGCAATCTGTGAACGATTGGCTAGGAAAGTGTTTCTCAATGAAGGACTTAGGGGATGCAGCTTATATACTGGGTATCAAGATCTATAGGGATAGATCGAGGAAGCTGCTCGGCCTAAGCCAAAGTACATATATAGACAAGGTGTTGAAACGGTTCAACATGCAAGAATCAAAGAAAGGATTCTTTCCCATGTCGCATGGAATCACCCTTTCGAAGGATGATTGTCCTTCCAATAAGATTGAGAAGGACCGCATGAGTAAGATCCCATATGCATCTTCCATAGTATCTATCATGTATGTCATGTTGTGTACTAGACCAGATGTGTCATACGCATTGAGTATGGCAAGAAATTATCACTCCAATCCGGGTGAGAGCCACTGGATTGATGTCAAGAACATTCTTAAGTACCTGAGAAGGACGCGTTCTTGATATTTGGAGGTAAGGAAAAGCTAAGTTTAACTGGTTACACTGACGCAAGCTTCCAAACCGACAAAGACGACTATAGATCGCATTCGGGTTATGCGTGTTTCCTAAATGGAGGAGTTGTGAGATGGAAGAGTTCAAAGCAAGAGACAATTGCTGATTCTACAACTGAAGCTGAGTACATTGCTGCTTCAGGCGTAGCGAAGTAGCATGTTTGGATAAAGAAGTTTATCGCTGAGCTTGGTGTGGTTACTAGCATTGTGGATCCCATTACGTTGTATTGTGACAACACTGGGGCGATCGCACAAGCCAAGGAACCCTGGTCGCACCAGAGAACAAAGCATGTACTTAGGAGATTCCATCTAGTTCGAGATATAGTCGATCGAGGAGATGTGAATATATGCAAGATTCCAACAGATGATAATCTGTTAGACCCTCTCACAAAGTCGTTGGTTCAGCGAAAGCTTCAAGGGCACACTAGGGCTATAGGCATACGTGATGCACCAGATTAGCTCTAGTGCAAGTGGGAGACTGTTGGTTTTGGATGCCCTAGAGGCAATCTGTTTAGTATGAACTTTAGTTGCTAGAATAAATCATTGCATTATTTATGGAGATATTTAATATAATGAAGTCCTTAGATTACAATTGTGTTGTTTATCTTAAATATCCCTAGTCCGTTATATTGATTAACAGGACGATCAACTATAGACTAGTATGTGGGTAGATTGATATGGAGATATCAAGTCTAACAAATGCGTATGCATTAGGAGTAATGGCATACTAGATAGACCCACCATGATAAGGCTACATTAAATTATGTCAATGTCACAAGCGCTTCTCGTAGTGCTAATGGTGTTGTAATCCTTAGACTTGAAGTCACTGGATACTCTATTTGTGAAATATCATGCTTTGATATTATCAAACGTTACACCATGACTAGGTAACTATAAAGATAGCTATCGGGCATGATAGGAAGCAAGATTAGAGGTGGCAGTGACGTAGATATGATTTGTCCCTCCTACATAATAGGATCAAATTTCCACAACCACTCGAGGGGTAGAGTTTATGGAATGTCTGGACAAACTCAGATAAATCAGTATGGATATATTGATGTTATCTGCATGGATAAGCCTATTCCCAGGATCGAGAAACTAATGATTAGATATACGAGTGTGATGATTATGTCTTGTGTACAATCCGGATATGGAGACAAAGGGATAACACAACACAGTAACATTGGGCACAAGGTTTGTTGGGATCACTGACTATTTCTATTAGTTGGGTGGCATAAATGTGTTGCTAGACACTGCTCTATGTTTGTAATAGTTACTAGCAACTAAGTAGAAACCTATGGGGTCACACACCATAAGGATTGAATTGGATGTGGGTATTAATTAGTTGGACTAATTAATAAAAGGATTGTAATGCAACCACAAGAAAAGTTAGTGGGACTAATTTGCAAGTGAACTAATCCATGTAATGACATGATTAGTATTGGGGCAATTACGTAGTTAATAAAGAGTTATTAACTATATAAGGGAACTCTAGCTTGTTATTTTCTCAACTAAGTCATTATTGTAAGAACATAACAAAGCAAGAGAGAGAGAGACAAAGCAAGAAGGTCGAAGCCTCCTTACCCGTCCGCCCCTAGGACCGTCGGCCTCCCATAGGCGCGCGGTTCGTGCCTTGTTTTGCGTGATCTCTTCCCTCTTTATTCCGTTGCTAGCACTAAACGTGGAGAAGGATTCCATTCAAAGATCCAAGGTGTGAATACTCGTAGAGACAAAGACACAATTCTTCGTAGTGATCACATAAACTAAGGTACACATGTTTCTACCCTAATCATGTTATGATTGCTTGCCTGTGATCCTTGGAGGGGTTTGAGCAGGATTAAAATGTTGTTATTCCGCTGCGTAACCTGCATCAAAACCCGACATTACGAGCACCCTCAAACATGTTTAAATTTTCATCATGTTCATCCCCTTATTAGCCAAAGTGTTAGTAACATCGTTTGCATTTCTCGTGCTTTCTCTGTAGACATCAAATACATGAAGTTAAAGATATTTTACGAGGTCAACAAGCTATTAAAATAACATTTATTTTTATCAAATCGGATATGTCACTGCTAGTGACAAATGCAATTCAAATATATTGGGTGACAAATGGGTGTTAGCTCAAGTGGTAACAGTCCATGCGTGAGGTCCTGGGTTCGAACCTAGTAGACGACAAACAAGTAAGTCCTAAAAAAAATATTGAGTGGAGGTGTACAATTTTGAGTGGAGGTGTACATGTCTGAGATTTTGCATACCACTCTGATTCTTGTCTTTCTCTGCATTTGACTTTTTTGACTCGTAACTGGGTCATTTTGATCGAATGATAGGATCGCAAATCGATAAGGTCTTTTGATAATTTGTTCACCGTGTTATAGAACGACTTTTATTTTACAATACCATAAAAAAGTTGTCAATTTTTTTTTATTGTTTTATTATCCAATCAACGGGTCAAAGTAACCCAGTGAATAGATGCAGAAATTAAAATGAAGAGAAAGATAAGACCCATTTAGTCCTTATCTTTTCGATATTTTCACTGAAGGTCTTACATGTCTTATAAATCAAGCTATGACTCAACGTATTCTTAAAGGTGTGGGAGTTGGACAATCTTCTCCCTCTATTACTCAACTTCTATTCGCCGATGATGGTATATTTTTCTCTCGTGCTACGTTGAATGATGCTATTTCCCTCAACTCAATTCTTTATCAATAATGCATGTCTTCAGGACAAACTATAAATAAAGAAAAGTCCTTAATTGTTTTTGGACCGACTGTCCCAATCATTCCAAAGTCAACATCTATCAAATATTTCAAATTCCAATGGCTGAAAGACATAATATTTTATCTTGGAATACCAACAACTACTGGCCGTAAAAATTCAATTTTTTCAAAGATATATAATCCAAAATTTGGTGAAAAATTCATGGCTGGAAAGAAAAATTCCTCTCACCAGCTTGTAAGGAAATTCTAATAAAATATATCCTTCAATCCTTACATACTTAATCTGATGTCGGTATACCTTTTGCCTAAGACATTTTGTAATGAAATACAACAAATGTTTGCCAAATTTTTGTGGAGTAACAATACTTCTAAAAGGAAAATCCATTGAAAAAACTGGAATAGTCCATGTACTCCAAAAAATATTGGTGGTTTGGGTTTCAGACATCGTCATGCTTTCAAGATTTCCCTTCTAGGAAAACAAGTTTGGCAGATTTTCCAAAAGCCGAATTCTTCATTTTCTCAGGTTCTTAAATGGAAATATTTCCTCCACAATTCTATTATTAGTTCTGAAACTAGCGGGTCTTGTTCAAATACTTGCAGATGTCTTATTTATGCCAAAAATATCGTTTTTCAAGAAGCTAGACATGGTATTGGGAATGGCCTCAACACTCTGATTTTTCAAAGCAAATGGCTTCCTGTTGGTTTCGGAAGAAAATCTCTTAGTTATCCCACTTTACCAAATCATTATAGAACGCCAGACCTTATTTCTTCATATATTAGGTGGAACGTTGATCTTATAAAAAACAGTTTTTCTGAAGATGAAGTTGATTTTATCATGAACATTATTTTGGCTGAACCTAATCAACATGCTTTTCTGATTTGGAATCAAACTTTTGATGGAAAATATACAGTTAAATCAGCCTATCATGCAGTTTACTCAATTCTTTATCCTAATAAGGGTATTACTAACAACTGCTGTTCAACTTTTAATCAAAATAATTTCTGGAATAGCATTTGGTCTACCAATGTTCCTGGTCAAATTAAGATATTTTTTGGCACCTTCTAAACAACTGCATTCCTACTAAAATGAGACTTCATCATAAAGGGGTAGATATACCTACAAACTGCTGCTTCTGCTCATCCGTTGTTGAATCCATGGCTTGAAAATATCATCATCTTTGAATTTCAGGATTGGTAAACCTCTTACCAAGTATTTTGAGATGAGCTTGTTCATTGTATGCATGCTAATATGCCCAACTTTTCAATGTCAAAGCTTTGGGTCATCCTTCAAAGTTTTGAGGAACTTCAGACTTTCACCTTCAACTCTGTTAGTATTCAAAGTATATACATTGTATGACCTAGGAGCAGTGAGTATGCAATTTCCAGACTTCTCATCTTGCACCACACATTTCTCCCTGTCAAAAACAACTCTATTTCCCTTATCACATTGAGAGATACTAAGCATATTATACATTAACCCTTCAACTAAGTAAACATCAGAAATAGAAGTGGCAGACTCATTATGAACACTACTTATACCAATGATATTGCATTTGGCTTTGTCACCAAGACTGATTGTTCCTCCTGAGTATTCCTTAGTTTCTGTAAATAGAGACTTCTTTCCACTCATATGCCTGGAGCAACCACTATCCATAAACCATTTTTGATCCTTCAAAGCTTTGGTGACAGCCTGCAAAAATCAATCAATGCCATTTCTTCAATGTTCTTGTCTGAGCCTTTTTCTTCTTCATGCTCAGCCATTAAGCAAAGATTGGCTTGCTCTTCATATGAATCTGAGTCTGTTGATGATTCAGAATCGCTCCATGATGCAATCATTGCTTTATTCCTCCTGTTATCATTTCCCTTCTTTGGAAAATGCATGTTTTTTCTTCTTTTGAGGGCAATCCTTACCAAGTGATCTGCATCTCCACATTCGAAGCAATTAATTACTTTAGGTTTATGAGAATGTGAAGAGGACTTACTTTTGTGATCATTGCGGCTTGAGGGCCTGGATTTTTCTCTTTGGTAATCCCTATTTCCAAAGTTTTTCTTCATCTTCAAAATTCTAGTCAAGGCTTTGGAGATTAGGGCCAAGGCTTCCTCCTCATCATCATTATCATCTTCCTGTTCAAGACTTTGAGATTTTTCATTGTCTTTTTCCTTGAGTGCCAGGTTCTTGATGTTGTCACTCAAGTCATCATCCACTTCATTCATGGACATTTCATGAGTGAGCAGCTTGCCTTGCAGATCATCTAACTCCAGAAGAATCAAGTCCCGAGCTTCCTCAATAGCAGTTGTCTTTGAGTCCCACTGGCTTTTGGCAAACTTCTGAGAATGTTTCTGACATTTCCTTCATTTGAGAAGGCTTTACCCAAGGATTCCAGATTATTCGCAATATCTGTGAATCTTTTGAACATCTCCTTGATTGATTCATCGGAGTTCATCTTGAACAACTCATACAGCCTCAGAAGAATATTGATCTTAGTCTGTTTGACTTGACTTGTTCCTTCATATTTCACAACTAGCTTATCCCATACTTCCTTGGCACTTTTGCAGTTTGATACTCTATTGAAATCATCCGCACTAAGAGCACAATACATCAAGTTCATAGCTTTATAGTTCTTTGATACTTTTCCAATTCGGTAACTGAGAGATCTTCCTCAGTTTTGACAGTCGTGATCCCATCTATAGTGGTGTAATACACATAAGGACCATTGAGAACGATTGAACACAGTTCCATGTCTTGATCTATGATGAACATCTTCAACAATGCTTTCCAGTGCATGAAATTGTAACCACAAAACAATGGAGGTCTGTTGGCTGCTCTTCCCTGTGAGAATCATCCATCACCTACATTACTCATTGTCACAAGATGGTTACATCTTATATAGTGACCCAAACTCTGATACCAATTGAAAGTGTGTAATGTAGAGAAAATACATGATCTAATACTCTATAAAGGGGGGGGGGGTGAATAGAGTGTGGTAACTTTTGCTAAAAATGAACTTTTGAAACTCTAACACAAGGAGCTAAAGAAATCTCAAGGCTTTGAAAAAGATTGAAAAGAGTTGAAACTGTTTAAGACCAACTGAAGCCTCAAAGCTTTGAGATGGAAAACTCTCCAAAGCTTTGGAGCAACATGTTTTGTGCTTGCCTGGTTTGTAGAAAGAAATAACAATGCAATAAAGTAAAGAACACAAGGATTTTTACAGAGCTCAGTCACAATTGGACCTACTCTCTGCCTGAGGGACTTGATCCCCCCAGTATTTGAACATACTTCTTATTAATCACCATGATTTAGCCCTAGATCTCAAGCCTAAGTGAGCTACCTTACACTTATACAGCTTGTGGTTTCCAACCTATCCAGTTTCAGCTACAACCTGATGAAACAATAAGAGCCTCTTATTTTTCACTTGAACAACTAACTTCTAATGTTGGTGAGGTTGAATAACACTTTAGAGTATTACAATGAAAGCTCAAAGGAGAACACATAATACAAATAAGAAGAAAATGCTCACAAATGTTCTTCAGATACTGGATGAGTTGATCTTGTTCAGCTGTTGAACCCTTGAATGATTTGAAGAGAATTACGTGTTCTTCTACCACGAATGAATGGCTCTTCCTTTCATAGTGATAGGACCTCTCGCTGTGTGTCTCTTCACTTTGAATTTCAAACTTAAATTTAAACACAGACTTTTGTAACCACCTGAGAGATTTCAGGTACAACCTTCCTGAAAATCCTTTCCTTTTAACAGCTTCTTTCAATAGCTATGTTTGAATAGCTTTTCAGATTTTTTTGAGGGGTTTTGAACGACAAACAATACTGCAACAACTCAATCACAAGATCACACAAAATCCAGATAAAATAGCATTAAGAATGCTAAATGTTTGGCATATCAGTTTAGCTAATAAACTGAATTGATAAACTCAGGATAATCACCAGATTAATTCCAAATAAATAACATATGATAAATAATAATAATAACATGATTAAAACTCATAACAAGTCAATAATAAATCACAAAAAGAGTTATAACATCCTGCAATAAGAATTATATTAACTGTCAGAGGCTTAAGATAGTCCTCCAAAGCTTTTCAAAGCTTTGACCTTGAATATGCCCTGATCCAAGATGCATTCATACTGAGATATCTGTTAGTGTTAGAAACTCAATAAACTAGCTTAAGAATATTTGCAAGAGACATTTAAACATTACCCAATCCAATGCCAAGCCTGCAATACAGAAACTATTAGTTAACAATCAACAAGTTCATAGTAGGCAATTGTGTCTTCAAAGCTTTGGAGCTTTGAGACTTGTCTCTTTAGAAACTGTCTTTCATCATCTTAAAAATATAAACCACCCAGAGTTCATACTTCTCATTCATCCAGAGGAATTGAGTTATCATAACACAATAACAAAATCTATAATTCTCGTCTTCTTCTTCATCGGTGTCATTACTATCTTTGTACCTCTCGAAACCACGAGACGACAACTTCACCGCATACGATCTTGCCATTTCGTTGATATTATCTACGATATTCTCTGTAATATCATGTGGGTACCTATCCGCAATCAAGAAATTCAACATGTTTAGCCCCTAGACTAATAAAAACTCCATCTTCGAGAAGCATATCGGCATGTCGTTCACTTTGAACCAAAGCTCATGCTTCTTCTTAGACACGAGTAGCCTGTGAAATACCAAAGTCGCAGCCATGCCCGCGAAGCCAAGATCAGTCGGATGGTCCAACAAAAATGTAAGGCATGGAAGTTTTACCTGGATGTAGGTCCTAAGCCAAGGCTCGCATTGGGCTTTCGCACTAGCCAATTCTTTCAATGTCGGCTTCACGCTAAGCCTCGTGGACCTGAAGGAACTTGGTACAATGTAGGAGGTAGCGGAGGAATATAGTGCGACGAAATCACATGTAGTCCTAAAAACAAATAATTAGCAAAAAAAAACAATTACTCAAGTCGTTAACTCAATCATGTTAGTTGAAATAGCAATTAAAAGTTATTTACGAACATCATAATTCATTCTACATGCCTAACAAGTACTGTGGTGGATTAACGAATTGAGTAAACCGGCCGAATGAACAAACACATAGAATGCTGAAAGTCTGCCCAGTATCCCGATCTTGCAAGATCGAGGCCCAAAATTGCAAGATCGTATTTCGATCAAGAAAGCTCGAGGCTCGATGTAGCAAGATCGCGACTCGATTACAAGTTCGAGGTATTTTTTTAGAGACAGAGACCTTTTAAGTTAAGCTAAAAAAACTCGATCTAGCAAGATCGTGTTTCTTGATTTTACAGATCTTCTTCAATTTTTTCCAAATTAGTCCTATTTCATACGAATGGTGCGTATTGTTCATTTTCATGCTATTATAGATTCAATTTCAAATAAAAAGAAGCCAAAATACATTCAAAATACTTTACAAGTTCAACGACAATTACCTATTGATCTTCATCTTCATGGTTTGGGTCAACTCCTCCAAGATCAACTTCATCCTCGCCTACACCGGCATCCACCAACCGGCATTCTTCAATTTCATCTTCTGTCGCAATGTTCAATCTCCCACTAGAGGAAGTGTCAGCCATGTAGAGAAGGGAAGTGAGTGAGAGATTTGGGGAGAGGGAGATGGGGACTTCGGGGTCACCGAAATCTGAACAGGTGGGTGTGGAGGTTTTTGATCGGAGGGTTTGGGGGGCTTTCCCGTTCGGTGACAAAGAGATGGGAGAGAGAGCCGTGGGTTTCTTTTGAAACAGAGAATTCTAAATGTTTTTTTTGAAATATGGATTAAGTTAATTACTTTAATTAACTTTAAATGGGGTCAAATATGATCTTCTAAAATATTGGCGTGGATTGACAGTGGATTCTTCAAATCCACCCTGATAGCCATTTTTTTTTGCCAAAATACCTGAACTGCTCTCGAAAACCCATCTGAAAAATACTATCCTACTTTTTGTGTGCTGATACATCATCTTCTCTACTACAGAGTACTATGGAAAAACTCAGGGAATCATTCAAATCGATTTCATAACAGACCCAGAAAACCCATTCCGCTGGAGAACGCAGGATTTTGTTGCAGCAACAACATGACGATCTCATGTCTGGGAGTGACCGTCGGAAGGAAGTGGTGCTGGATATTCGAGATAGCCCCAGAAGGGAGACCGAGCTCCCTTCACGGCCGTCTGCTCCGGCGCCTGCTTCGGCGACGGCGGCAGATTTGAAGGAAGAGCGCAATGGGGTCCTACCCATTTGGAGAGATTCCAACTACAATTTCACCAACGACGGCGGTGGAAGAGGGTTTGATTTTGACGTGGTCGATTCGCCTCTCTCTGATACTTCCATAACTAATTTGTAAAAAATAATATAGAGTGCGTCGAGGGTTTCACATAAGAAATTGACGGCAGAGCCGGTTCAGCGGCGGTCGAATGCTAGTGGTGTCGTCGATGAGGAGGTTCGGGAATGCAGTTCCAAATCTTCGTTTTGCCGGAAATCAAGCTTGTTGAGGATCAAGACGAAGTCGAGGCTCATGGACCCGCTGGAGCAGGACCGGAGATCACAGGACTAGAGGCCGAGCAGTAACAAATCTATTACTAAACTTTTATTTGCCGATGATGGTATATTTTTCTCTCGTGCTACGTTGAATGATGCTATTTCCCTCAATTCAATTATTTATCAATATTGCATGTCTTCGGGCCATACTATAAATAAAGAGAAGTCCTTAATTGTTTTTGGACCTACTCTTCGAAATCATTCCAAAGTCAACATCTCTCAAATCTTTCAAATTCCAATGGCTGAAAGACATAATATTTATCTTAGAATACCAACAACCACTGGCCGTAAAAATTCAATTTTTTTCAAATATATAAAATCCAAAATTTGGAGAAAAATTCATGGCTGGAAAGAAAAATTCCTCTCACCAGCAGGTAAGGAAATTCTAATAAAATATATCCTTCAATCCTGACCTACTTATCTGGTGTGGGTATACCTTTGCCTAAGAAATTTTGTAATGAAATACAACAACTGTTTTCTAAATTTTTGTAGAGTAACAATATTGATAAAAGGAAAATCCATTGAAAAAAACTGGAATAGTCCATGTACGCCAAAAAATATTGGTGGTTTGGGTTTCAGACATCGTCATGCTTTCAACATTTCCTTTCTAGGAAAACAAGTTTGGCGTATTTTCCAAAAACCTAATTCTTCAATTTCTCAGGTTCTTAAAGGGAAATATTTCCGCCAAAATTCTATTATTATTTCTGAAATTAGCGGGTCTTGTTCAAATACTTGGAGATGTCTTATTTATGCCAAAAATATTGTTTTTCAAGAAGCTATACATGGCATTGGGAATGGCCTCAACACTCATATTTTTCAAAACAGATGGCTTCCTGTTAGTTTCGTAAGAAAATATCTTAGTTATCCCACTTTACCTAATCATTACAGGACGTGTGACCTTATTTATTCAAATTTTAGGTGGAACATTGATCTTCTTAAAACAATATTTCTGAAGATGAAGGTGATTTTATCATGAACATTCCTTTGATTGAACCTAATCAACATGTTTTTATGGTTTGGAATCAAACTTTTGATAACAAATATACAGTTAAATCAGCCTATCATGCAGTTTACTCAATTCTTTATCCTAATAAGGGTATTACTAACAACTGCAGTTCATGTTTTAATCAAAATAATTTATGGAATAGCATTTGGTCTACCAATGTTCCTGGTCAAATTAAGATATTTTTTGGCGCCTTCTAAACAACGTCATTCCTACTAAAATGAGACTTCATCAGAAAGTGGTAGATATACCTACAAGCTGCTGCTTTTGCTCATCCGTTGTTGAATCCATGTCTCATCTATTCCTCGATTTCATCAGAACCCAGAAAATCCTTTCATCCCCTCTTCTTGATCAGCATATCCAAAATAACGGTTTACCATTTACAATCCAAATTGCAGAGTTTTTCAATAAGATTGGTAAGGAAAATAGAGATCTTTTATTGCACGTTCTATGACTAATTTGGATTTCTAGAAATAGAAAGCTATTTGATTGTGCAGATAAGAACGAAGAGGAACTGGTTTTGGAAGCAATCTCAGCAAGGGATGAATTTTCGAGTACTTATATTTTGAAAAAAATGTGCATGCATGAATCCAGGCGCCTCAAATCAGACGGCGGGTTTCTTCACCTACGGGTTATCTGAAATTAAACATCTACGCCACCATCTAGGACTGCAACTCGGGCGGGCTGGTCGGGTTGGCACCCCTGACCGAGCCCGAGCCCGAGTTCGGTCGAGGCTGCCCAAGCCCAGCCCAGCCCGAGTTAAGAGCATCGCCAACCCGCCCGAACCCAAATTCGTACAAATCAATTCGGGTTCGGGTTTAATTCGGGCTAGTATATTAAACATAATAGCTTTATTAATACATAAGAGAATAATAAATTGTTGGTAAAAAAAGAAAATTAACTTGTTCAAAAACTAAAAATATAATTTAAAGTGGTAATAATCAAAAGAAAACAAACATATTCATCTTAGATATGCTACATAATTATCTCAAAACATAATATTTATAGGTAGTTGTCATGCAAATCGGGCAATTCGGGCTAGCCCGTCGTTTAATATTTGTGCCCAAGACCGACCCTAATTGCAATTCGGGCAAAGAATTTATGTCCAAGCCCGTCCAAATTACTAAATTATGTGTTCGGGCCCTATTTTACTTCGGGCTGGGCTCGGGTTGGTCGGGTTCGACCCGCCCAAGTTGCACCCCTACCACCATCTCTCTTCCCTTGCATCGATTTGGAGCTGGAGGTGTGATCCGAAACTCAGAAGGACAATTTGAGTTTGGGTGCTCATTTCCAATTCCTTTCACAACAAATCCTTTGGTGGCTGAATCTATCGCTCTTCGAGAAAGCGACGAAGAAAGCCTACAACAGGGGATTTAGAAACCTCATTATTGAATCGACTCTACATCTCTGGTTCACAAGATCGGAAGAAGGAAGGTCAGAGAAGAGGAGGGTGGCTCTGAAGAGGAGCGCCTCTTCAGAGATTGTGTTAAGTGGTTACTGTAGGGTTTTGATCATGGATGCGCAACGGAAAAACAAATATAATCCATGCAACACCCTCCAAGGATAACAAGTCAAGAGACATAACGATGGTAAGGGAAGAAATCAAGTTACACACCTTAGGGTTTCTCCTGTGATGACTTGTAACGTGAATTGTGTCAAGTTCTCTATAGTTGATCCACGCCTAGAATTGAATTCTAGATCTTCCTTATCCTTTGTTCTAGCCCGGAAGGGAGGAAGAGGAAGAAGAAATCACACAACGCGAGGAAACAAGAAGGTTCGGCCTCCTTGTTTGGGCCGACGGGATGGTGCGGCGGCAAGGGGGGAGACGGGTGCCTCTTGCTTGCTTGCTCTCTCCTTTTTTGTTCTCTCCCACTCAAGTTATGAACTAAAGGCTCATAAGTGTGGGAAGGAAGGAAGGAGCATCCTTTATATAGTCCAACAAATCCTTGCCAACTACCTAAAGGACCCATTCTAGTCCTACTAGAATTCGGTTTAGTCTCTTCCTTGAAAATTAGTCCTACTAAGTTTGCAAGGTGTTGCAAAGTGATCCTTCTAATTAATTAATTAATCCTATTCATTAATTCTCAAATCTAGTTCAACTCTATATAGCGTGTGACCCCATAGGTTCTATCTAGTTGGTAGCAACAATTTGCTAATATGGAGCGGTTTCTAGCAAAACATCCATTCTAGCCAACTAATAGAATAGTCATCCGACAAACCTTGTACAAGTAATTGTCTCATCCCTTTGTCTCTATATCCGGATTGGACACGAGACATACAAGTCACACTCGTATATCCAATCCATAGTTTCTCGATCCATGGGAATAGCCTTATTCGTGCAAATAACATCAATATCCCATATTGATTTATTTGAGTCTGGCCAGACATTCTATAAGCACTATCCCTCGAGTGGCCTAGTATATTTGCTCCCGTTATGTGGGAGGGACAAATTCTATCTACGTCAAATACGATCTCTAAGCTTGCTTCTTATTGTATCCGGTACACGCCTTTATAACTACCCAGTTACGGTGTAGCGTTTAACGCTACCAAAATCACAATAATCCACAACTAGAATATCTAGTGACTTCAAGTCTAAGGATGACAATACCATTGTACCACGAGAAGCACTTGTGACTTAACATAACATGTATGTAGCCTTCTCGGAGATGGGTCAATCCGGTGCGCCATTACCCTTAATGCACACCCATGTGTTGGATCATGATATCACGATATCAATCCAACCCCATACTAGTCTATAGATGATTGTCCCATTAATCATTATACTCGACTAGGGATATTTAAGATAAACAACACAATTGTAAATCTGAGGACTTCATTATCTCCAATAAATAATACAATGAATGTTCTAGCCAAAATAAATTCATAGTAAACTAGATTGCCTCTAGGGCATCTATTCCAACCGTCTCCCACTTGCACTAGAGCCAATCTGGCGCATCTCGTATGCCCATGCTCCTAGTGTGCCCTTCATGCTTCCACTGCACAAGCGGCTTTGTAAGCGGATCTGACAGATTCTCATCTGTAGGAATCTTGCATATCCGAACGTCTCCTCTATCGATAATATCTCAAATCAGATGGAACTTCCTGAGCACGTGCTTGGATTTCTAGTGTGATCTGGGCTCCTTTGATTTCACGATCGCCCCAGTGTTGTCACAGTACAACTCAACTGGATCCGCAATGCTAGGAACCACACCAAGTTCTGAAACAAACTTTCTGATCCAAACAGCTTCCTTTGCTGCGCCATTCGCAGCAATGTACTCAGCCTCTGTTGTAGAATCTGCCACCGTCTCTTGCTTGGAACTCTTCCAGCTCACCGCTGCTCCATTCATGCAAAACACATATCCCGACTGTGATCTAAAGTCATATCTGTCGGTTTGGAAGCTTGCGTCAGTGTAACCCCTTACACGCAACTCTTCATCTCCGCCAAATATCAAGAAAACATCCTTAGTTCTTCTCAAGTATTGCAGGATGTTCTTGACTGCAATCCAGTGACTCTCACCCGGATTGGATTGGTATCTGCTTGTCATACTCAAGGCATATGACACATCTGGGCTAGTACATAACATGGCGTACATGATAGATCCTATGGCCGAGGCATAGGGAATTCTACTCATGCGTTCCTTCTTAACATCATTGGAAGGACAACCACTCTTCGAAAGAGTGATTCCATGTGACATGGGCAAGAATCCCTTCTTGGAATCTTGCATGTTGAACCGCTTCAACACCTTGTCAATATATGTACTCTGACTTAGGCCTAGCAGTCTCTTAGATCTATCTCTATAGATCTTTATACCGAGTATATAGGCTGCTTCCCCTAAGTCCTTCATTGAGAAACACTTCCCTAGCCAATCTTTAACAGATTGCAGCATGGGAACGTCGGTTCCAATGAGAAGTATGTCATCCACTTACAAGACCAGAAAAGCTACAGAGCTCCCACTAACCTTCTTGTTGACACAAGACTCATCTTCGTTTCTGATGAAGCCAAACTCTTTGACTACTTCATCAAAACGTCGATTCCAACTCCTAGAAGCTTGCTTCAATCCATAAATTGATCGTTGCAGTTTACAGACTTTGTTGGCTTGATTTGGATCCTCAAAATCCTCTGGCTGTATCATATACACGTCCTCGAGGAGATTCCCATAAAGGAATGCTGTTTTGACATCCATCTGCCAAATCTCATAGTCGTAGTATGCTGCAATTGCAAGTAGGATTCGGATGGATTTGGTCATAGCGACCGGTGAAAAGGTTTCATCATAGTCAATACCATGAATCTGTCTGAATCCTTTAGCCACCAATCGGCCCTTATAGGTAAGCACATTACCATCCATGTCGATCTTCTTCTTGAAGACCCACTTGCACCCTATGGGCCGTGCCCCTTCGGGTGGTTCCACCAAAGACCATACTTTGTTGGTATACATGGATTCCATCTCGGATCTCATGGCTTCTAGCCACTTCTGAGAGTCTGGGCCCTTCATGGCCTCTTCATAGGTAGTAGGCTCATCATCTATGAGCATTGTGTCACCGGAATCGGTCACGAGAAGTCCATACCTCTCGGGTTCCTGGCGCACTCTACTAGATCTACGAAACTCTTGTGTTACCTGAACAGGCTGTTCCACAACTGCTTGTGGTTCATGTTCATGTTCCATAATCTGCTCAGTGATTTGTGGTTCTTGAATATCTTCAAGTTCTACAGTCCTCCTTCTTGCTTCTTTGGAGACAAATTCTCTTTCTAGAAACACCCCGGTCCGAGCAACAAACACTTTGTTCTCGGTTGGATTGTAGAAGTAGTAACCCTTAGCTTCCTTAGGGTTCCCCACAAATTTACACTTATTTGATTTTGTCCCTAGCTTGTCTGATTGTAAGCGTTTTACATAGACATCGCAACCCCAAACCCTCATGAACGACAGTGTGGGACACCTCCCACTCCACATCTCATGTGGTTTTTTCATGACTGATTTAGATGGAACACGGTTAATGGTGAAAGCTGCACTTAATAGAGCGTGGCCCCAAAACAATAATGGAAGATCGGTTTGACACATCATAGATCGAACCATATCCAATAGGGTTCGATTCCTCCTCTCAGACACGCCATTCCATTGTGGCGTTCCGGGCGGAGTGAGTTGGGACACGATCCCACACTCTCTAAGATAGTCGTCAAACTCTTGGCTCAAGTATTCTCCTCCACGATCTGATCGTAGAGCTTGATACTTTTGCCAAGTTTCTTCTCTACTTCACTTTTGAATTCCTTGAACATTTCAAAGGATTCAGATTTGGCCTTCATAAGGTACACAAATCCATATCTACTGTAATCGTCAGTAAATGTAATGAAGTAGACATAACCAACCATGGCACTCGTGGCAAATGGCCCACACACATCAGTATGTATGAGCGCCAATTGCTCACTAGTCCTCTCACCTTTCTTATTGAAAGGGGACTTTGTCATTTTTCCCAATAAACAAGCCTCACATGTCTCATATGATTCAAAATCAAATGAGTCTAGTAGTCCATCCTTATGTAGTCTAGATACACGCTTCTCGTTTATATGGCCTAAACGACAGTGCCTTAAATAAGCAGGATTTAAATCATGTATTTTAATCCTCTTGGTATTAATGTTGTAGACAGGATTGCTTAGATCAAGGACATACAGTCCATTAAATAATTGCGCACTAAAATAGTGAATATTATTCAAATAAAAGGAACAACAATTGTTCTTTATTGAAATAATAAAACCTTCTTTGTCCAAACAAGAAATAGAAATAATGTTTCTGCTCATAGCAGGCACAAAATAGCAATTACTTAATTCTAAAACTAATCTTGAAGGCAGAGATAGCTCGCACACGCCTACGGCCAACGCAGCAACTTTTGCTCTATTCCCAACGCGCAGATCTATCTCCCCTTTAGCCAATCTTCTACTTCCCTTTAGATCCTGCACATTTCGACAAATGTGAGATCCACATCCAGTATCTAATACCCATGATGTAGAGACAGTTAAATTGACATCTACAACAAAAATACCTGGTGGTGGTTGAATCACTATTCCAAGCCTCTTGTCCTCCAGATATTTTGGGCAGTTCCTCCTCCAGTGTCAAGGCTGGCTGCAGTAGTGACACTCACCTTTAGTCACACCTTTGGCAATCCCACCAACAGGCTTAAGGGCAGGTTCCTTGGACTTGGTAACTGACTTTCCTTTGCCCTTTGAGGATGAGGCAAACCTTTTGCCCTTTCCTTTCTGCACTATCATAGAGGCCTTTCCCTTACCCTTGTTGATGCTTTGTTCAGCTGTCCTCAACATATTGAGCAAATCTGACAGTGTTTTCACGATCTCGTTCATGTTATAGTTCATGATGAACTGTCCATAACTCTCAGGCAACGATTGCAACACGAGATCGGTTGCCAACTCTTGGCCGACCGGGAACCCCAGTCGGGCGAGATTCTCCAGGTACCCGATCATACGGAGTACATGGGGTCCCACTGGGTTCCCTTATGCCAGATGACACTTGAACAATGCCTTAGAGACCTCATACCTCTCAACCCTTGCCTGCTCTTGGAAGAGCTGCTTCAGATGCTCGATCATATCGACAACATTCATGTTTTCGTGTTGCTTCTGAAGCTCAGAAGTCATGATGCCTAGGATAAGGCAGGCCGCATCATTAGCGTCATCAACACGCTTTTGATACGCCTTTAGGGCTGCAGGTGTTTGGTTCTCTGGACGTGCTGGAACTTGCTCCTCTATTGCGTACAGTTTCTTCTCTTGCTTGAGAACGATTCTCAAGTTTCTGTACCAATCAAGGAAGTTGGTTCCAGAGAGCTTGTCCTTCTCAAGGACAGATCGTAGGGAATGTTGTGAACTCGATGAGTTTTTTGCCATTTGGAATTCTACAAAAAGGAAAATACGCAAGTTTTAGTATTTGTGAATTTTTGACTATATTCAATAATGTCTAATTTATCAAATATAGCTCCCACTATTTTTTCCACGGATTAATAACCCTCAAGATATTAATGCGGAAAATATCCATATATATTCTAGTGGGCCAAGATCCATGTTTCATCTCCTTATGAGCTTGCTTTGGCAAGTCACCCATAATTTGACTACTTTAGGTAGGAACAATTCCAATTGCATCTTCTATGCAACTCTTGGTTCAATTGGGCAAATAACCCCGTATTTATCCATCCGCATGGATAATCCCAATTGATTGCCTCTAGGTTTTAATCATATTAACAGCCTAGTTGTGTTCAACTTCTTATTTAGACAATTGCACATTACTTGCTTGTGCCATCGCATTCCATCATTATGAACCAAGTCGCCATGCTTTGGCACGCGCGAACTTGATAAATCATGATGATAATGAGTGTTTAAATAACGAGAAGGCAAGAACACAATATTTTAATTTTTGAGGGATTTTTCAATTCTATTTTAATTGTTTTGTTGATCAATATCAACTAATCTATCTATTTGAGTTTGGGCACAACTTCAAATAATAGATCCGGATTGTCTAATTATCTTATTATCCTAATTGCATGCATTACCATACACCAACCACAAAATAATAAGACAATAAAATAAACAACCACAAAAAAATAAAACGTGATGTGAATATGGCCTTTTCTAGGCTAAGATAATTCCAAGCCAATGGAATTATCTATGAACCCTAAAATCAAATACATCTCCATGCGTCTTCATCTTTTGGTCCATGCTTCATAGTCATGTGGAATGCTCCATGCTCCATCTTTTGTGGCTCCCTTTGGCTTTGGGCTTCTTTTCTTCAATCTTGGCTAACAATCTACTCTATCTAGCACTAGCTTACAACTATACTAAATAAAATAAATCTCACAAGTTGAGAAAAAAATGGCTCGCAGGCCATAAACCCTAATTAATTATTACAATTAATTGATCAGCTCGCATGCCGTAAACCAAACCACAAAATTAAACATTCACATCAAACCACATCCTAAGGCCATATCCAATCGCCATGCGATTTTCACATAAACATTTAAAATCCAATTTTAACGCGCTTGGTCAATTTTAATTGATTTTAGGATTTTCTAGGGTTAAAACGGTCAATTGGGCCTAACAATCAAATGGCCCGGACCCAAAAAGAGGACCGCAAAGGCCTTGGACCGGCCGGCCCCTAGCCCACGCGGCTAGGCCGCATGCTAGGGCTGCCCCGGCCCCTAGGCCGAGCCTTGCTTGGGCGGAAAACAAGGAGGGGCGGTCCCCTAGGGGGCCGAAGCTCCTTTGGGAGTTGTTTTGGAAACAACTCCCATGCTTGGTGCCCAAGTTTGGTTGTTTCCTTGTATGGGAAGAACTCCTTCTTTCCATAGGATGCCCAAACCCTAAATCTAAGATCCTAAAATTTCTCAAACTTACTAATTCATGCATCTAATGCAAAAACTAGGTCTTGTTATGAATGATTATTGACAAATTGCATCATATGCTTGATTTGTCTTGTTTTACGCGATAAACAATAAATTTAAAGTGTAAAACTTTCAAAATGTAACACATAAACCACGTTTATGCTCTACAACCCGGCTCTGATACCACTGTAGGGTTTTGATCATGGATGCGCAACGGAAAAACAAAAATAATCCATGCAATACCCTCCAGGGATCACAAGTCAAGAGACATAACGATGGTAAGGGAAGAAATCAAGTTACACACCATAGGGTTTCTCCTGTGATGACTTGTAACGTGAATTGTGTCACGTTCTCTATAGTTGATCCACGCCTATAGTTGAATTCTAGATCTTCCTTATCCTTTGTGCTAGCCCGGAATGGAGGAAGAGGAAGAAGAAATCACACAACGCGAGGAAACAGGGAGGTTCGGCCTTCTTGTTTGGGCCGACGGGATGGGGCGGCGGCAAGGGGGGCGACGGGTCCCTCTTGCTTGCTTCCTCTCTCCATATTTCATATCTTGCAAGACTGAGCCTCGACTATGCTGATCGGGCTTTTGAGCCAAAAATTTGTGCTCTCGGGTTACTCATTCCAAAAACCTAATAATCTCCAAGTTTCAAAAAATTTTGACATCCAACCATAAAAAACATTCATAAAAAACATCCATTACATCAAAACTCGTCCAAAGGCATAAACCAAATTCCATAATCATTCGTAACATCAAAAATCAACCATACCATCAAAACTCAACCATTAATAACATCCATAGACTAAATTCTAAATCATCCATAAAAAACATAAAAGTGTGTATGTAGAGTAAATACATGATCTAATACTCTAGATGGGGGTTGAATAGAGTATGGAAACTTTTGTCAAAAATGAACTTTTGAAACTCTAACACAAGGAACTAAAGAAATCCCAAGGCTCTAAAAAAGAATGAAAAGAGTTGAAAGTGTTTAGGACCAACTGAAGCCTCAAAGCTTTGGGATGGAAAATTCTCCAAATCTTTAGAGCAACCTGATTTGTGCTTGCCTGGTTTGCAGAAAGAAAGAACAATGCAATAAAGTAAAGAACACAAGGATTTTTATGGAGATCAGTCGCAATTGAACCTACTCTCTGCCTGAGGGACTTGATCCCTCAAGAATTTTAACACACTTCTTATTAATCACCCTGTTTGGCCATAGATCTCAAGCCTAAGTGAGCTAC
This sequence comes from Linanthus parryae, assembly GCA_023055425.1. NCBI lineage: Eukaryota > Viridiplantae > Streptophyta > Magnoliopsida > Ericales > Polemoniaceae > Linanthus > Linanthus parryae. Next base: position 5,298,716 of record JALGPY010000015.1, read on the forward strand.
CTTACACTTATACATCTTGTGGTTTCCAACCTATCTAGTTTTAGCTACAACCTGATGAAACAATAAGAACCTCTTGTTGTTCACTTGAACAACTAACTTCTAAAGTTGGTGAGGTTGATTAACACTTCAGAATATTACAATGAAAGCTCAAAGAAGAACACATAATACAAATAAGTAGAGAATGCTCGAATGTGTTCTTCAGATACTGGATGAGTTGATCTTGTTCAGCTGTTGAATCCTTGAATGATTTGAAGAGCAGTATGTGTTTTTCTCCCAAGAATGAATAGCGCTTCCTTTCACAGTGATAAGCCATGTCTCTGTGTGTCTCTTCACTTTGAATTTCAAACTTCAATTTAAACACAGACTTTTGTAACCACCTGAGAGATTTCAGGAACAACCTTCCTGAAAATCCTTTCCCTTTAACAGCTTCTTTCAACAACTATGTTGAATAGTTTTTCAAATTTTTTTGTTGGGTTTTGAACCTCAAACAATCCTGAAACAACTCAATCACAAGATCACACAAAATCCAGATAAAATAGCATTAAGAATGCTAATTGTTTGGCATATCAATTTAGCTAATAAACTGAATTGATAAACTCATGATAATCTCCAGATTAATTCCAGATAAATAACATGTGATAAATAATAGTATAACATGATTAAGACTCATAATAAGTCAATAATCAATCACACAAACAATTATATACTCCCGCAGTAAGAATTAGATTAACTGTTAGAGGCTTAAGATAATCCTCCAAAGTTTTGGAGCTTCAGATAACCTTCAAAGCTTTGGCCTTGAATATGCCCTGATTCAAGATGCATTCATACCGAGATATCTGTTAGTGTTATAAACACTATAAACTAGCTTAAGCATATTTTCAAGAGACATTTAAACATTATCCAATCAAATGCCAAACCTGTTGTAACACCCCTGAAAATTTTCTAGGGGTTATAAAAGCAGTATTTCAAAAGTTGGGTAAATAGTGAAATTAAATATTTTCTGCTATCTAAGAATAAGTCTAAGAAGTAACTTTAGGAGAATATATGGTGGTTTTGCAGTCAAGAATTAAGTTCTCAGACTGGAGTTTGTCCAGATTAGGTTACTGGAATCACAAGCAGATCACAAGAAGATACCAATCCAATCCGGGTGAGAGTCACTGGATTGCAGTCAAGAACATCCTGCAGTACTTGAGAAGAACTAAGGATGTTTTCTTGATATTTGGCGGAGATGAAGAGTTGCGTGTAAGGGGTTACACTGACGCAAGCTTCCAAACCGACAGAGATGACTTTAGATCACAGTCGGGATATGTGTTTTGCCTGAATGGAGCAGCGGTGAGCTGGAAGAGTTCCAAGCAAGAGACGGTGGCTGATTCTACAACAGAGGCTGAGTACATCTTTAGGAGAATATTTTCTGTAATTTGATTTCTAGACATTAGGAGGTAATTGCGCAATCACAAATATAAGGGTAAATGTGCAATGTCTCAAAATTAAGTTCTCAGACTGGAGTTTGTCCAGATTAGGTTACTGGAAGTTGAGTGAATATTAGGATTATTTTAGAGAAGTGGGGTGAAAGTGTAATATCTAGAAAGTATAACTTCTTTTAAAATATAAAACCAACCCTAAACTTTCAAAATGTCCAACCACCTCCCCCTACATGTGTCACTTTTCCATTGTGTGTCACCTCTTGACACCTCAGCCTAAGAGGCGTCAAGCTTCCTAATCATTGTCTAGAGCTATATACACTCATGAGGGGAGCAAAAAACGTGAGATAGAGGGCAAGAACACCGCCACCGTGCTGTAGGGTTTTGATTCATGGATGCGCAACGGAAACAATAATTAACCATGCAAAACCCTCCAAGGATCACAGGTCAAGAGACATAACGATGGTAAAGGAAGAAATCAATAACACACCTTAGGGTTCTCTTTTGATGACTTCAAACGCGAAGAGGAAGAGTTAATTTCTAGATCTCCCTCTCCTTGGTTCTAGCCCGGAAAGAGGAAGAGGAAGAAGAATCACGCAAAATGAGACGAACCAAAGGAGGTTTCGGCCTCCTTTGGGGCCGACGGGGACGGGCGGCGGGCTAGGGGGGCGGCGGCTCCTCTAGCTTGCTTGCTCTCTCTCCTTTTGTTCTCTCACACTCAAGTTATGATCAATTATGAGCATAAGTGTGGGAAGGAAGGAAGGAAGGTCCTTTATATAGTCGAACAACTCCTTGCCAACTACCAAAGGACTTATTCTAGTCCTACTAGAATTCAATTTAGTCCCTTCCTTGCAAATTAGTCCCTACTAAGTTTGCAAGGTTTTGCAAAGTGATCCGTCTAATTAATTAATCAAATTAATTAATTCCCAAATCTAGTTCAACTCTATATAGCGTGTGACCCCATAGGTTCTATCTAGTTGGTAGCAACTATTTGCTAATATGGAGCGGTTTCTAGCAAAACATTCATTCTAGCCAACTAATAGAATAGTCATATTGACAACCTTTGTACAAGTAATTGTCTCATCCCTTTGTCTCTATCAATGTTGTCAAACCCGCGGGTTGACCCGTAAACCCGCCGGGTCTACGGGTCTATACTTAGAAACGGGTCAACTCGCTTCAAAACCTGTAATATAGCAGACCCGGGATAGACCCGTTCAAACCCGATAAACCCGTAAACCCACGGGTTAACCCGCGGGTTTACCGAGTTTATTAAGTTGCGAACAAGCACATTTTTTTGGGGTGAAATTGTGTTTCTTATAAAATAAGGGGTACGGTTAAACTTTTCATTAACAATTACCTTATCTAGTATCTACTCTCCACAAGCAACCAAGTCTATTCTCCACCAGCGATGGTTGTTCGCTTACCTCAGGGACCAACGACGGTGCTCGCTTGGTGGTCCTCGGTCGTCGGTCTCCTCCGCCAGCAACGACGGGAAGAGGGGGAGTGGAAGACACTAGCAGCAGAGACGCTACCGATTCTGATTCGGAGGCCTCTACTGCTAAATCAAAATTCAAGGACTGAATCAATTCGGATGCCTCTACTCTTTTACTTCTTCTACTTCTAAGTTTTAACTGCTGTGATTTCTCTCTTTTGCTTGTTGATTTCCCCTATACTGCTCCCACTTATTAAATTGAATGATTGAATCAATTTATTCAAGAACTAATTTTCTGAAATTCGACTCGATATTTGCTGTTTTCTCTGAAAATTGACGAGTTTAACAATTTCTACTCCATATTTGCTTTTTGAGATTTGCAGTAGCAATTTATGTTCAGAACTGTTCCTTTTTTCTCTGTTAGACCCACATCACAGCCGAAGCAATATATGTTCAGTGTGTTAGTTTCAGATACTTAAACACTTAATTACAATTATCACAGCCGAAGCAATATAAAGTATAAACTGACGAGTTGGTTTTGGTCGTTGGTTTGTGGTGGACTTGACCAAAACAATATGAATGTCTCAATGTTTGCATTTGTTGCGAATTGCGATTGTTGTGCTTAATTTGCTAGTTCACTTGAGGTTTTTTCAAGGGAACTGTTCTTCATCGTTGTGTTTGTTACTTTGTTTCATATATGTTTAGGTGGAACATGCAAAAATTTATCAAAAATACTACAAAGAAATATAATATTATATATTTCATAATTAAATACATAATCTTTTAACATTTATAGCTGACCCGTCCGGGTCACGAGTCACGGGTCACGGGTCGAGTTTACCTACCCCTAACGGGTTTACAGTGACCCGCGGGTTTGAAAACCTTGGTCTCTATATCCGGATTGGACACGAGACATACAAGTCACACTCGTATATCCAATCCATAGTTTCTCGATCCATGGGAATAGCCTTATTCGTGCAAATAACATCAATATCCCATATTGATTTATTTGAGTCTGGCCAGACATTCTATAAGCACTATCCCTCGAGTGGCCTAGGATATTTGCTCCCGTTATGTGGGAGGGACAAATTCTATCTACGTCCACTACGATCTCTAAGCTTGCTTCATATTGTATCCAGTACACGCCTTTATAACTACCCAGTTACGGTGTAGCGTTTAACGCTACAAAAATCACAATAATCCACAACTAGAATATCTAGTGACTTCAAGTCTAAGGATGACAATACCATTGCACCACGAGAAGCGCTTGTGACTCAACATAACGTGTATGTAGCCTTCTCGGAGATGGGTCAATCCGGTGCGACATTACCCTTAATGCACACCCATGTGTTGGATCATGATATCTCCATATCAATCCAACCCCATACTAGTCTATAGATGATTGTCCCATTAATCATTATATTGGACTAGGGATATTTAAGATAAACAACACAATTGTAAATCTAAGGACTTCATTATATTAAATATCCAATAAATAATAAATGAATTTCTAGCCACAAATAAATTCATACTAAACTAGATTGCCTCTAGGGCATCTATTCCAACCGTCTCCCACTTGCACTAGAGCCAATCTGGCGCATCTCGTTTGCCCATACTCCTAGTGTGCCCTTCATGCTTCCACTGCGTGAGCGGATTTGTGAGCGGGTCTGACAGATTCTCATATGGAACTTCCTGAGTACGTGCTTGGATTTCTGGTGCGACCTGGGTTCCTTTGATTGCGCGATCGGCCCAGTGTTGTCACAGTACAACTCAACTGGATCTGCAATGCTAGGAACCACACCAAGTTCAGAAACAAACTTTCTGATCCAAACAGATTCCTTTGCTGCGCCATTTGCAGCAATGTACTCAGCCTCTGTTGTAGAATCAGCCACCGTCTCTTGCTTGGAATTCTTCCAGCTCACCGCTGCTCCATTTAGGCAAAACGCATATCCCGACTGTGATCTAAAGTCATCTCTGTCAGTTTGGAAGCTTGCATCAGTGTAACCCCTTACACGCAACTCTTCCTCACCGCCAAATATCAGGAAGGCATCCTTAGTTCTTCTCAAGTACTTTAGGATGTTCTTGACTGCAATCCAGTGACTCTCACCCGGATTGGATTGGTATCTGCTTGTCATACTCAAGGCATATGACACATCTGGTCTAGTACATAGCATGGCTTACATGATAGATCCTATGGCTGAGGCATAGGGGATTCTACTCATGCGTTCCTTCTCAATCTCATTGGAAGGACAACCACTCTTCGAAAGAGTGATTCCATGTGACATGGGCAAGAATCCCTTCTTGGAATCTTGCATGTTGAACCGTTTCAACACCTTGTCAATATATGTACTTTGACTTAGGCCTATTAGTCTCTTAGATCTAATCCCTATAGATCTTTATACCAAGTATATAGGCTTCTTCCCCTAAGTCCTTCATTGAGAAACACTTTCCTAGCCAATCTTTAACATGTTGCAGCATGGGAACGTCGTTTCCAATGAGTAGTATGTCATCCACATACAAGACCGGAAAAGCTACAGAGCTCCCACTAACCTTCTTGTAGACACAAGAATCATCTTCGTTTCTGATGAAGCCAAACTCTTTGACCACTTCATCAAAATGTCGATTCCAACTCCTAGAAGCTTGCTTCAATCCATAAATGGATCGTTGCAGCTTACAGACTTTGTTGGCTTGCTTTGGATCTTCAAAACCCTCCGGCTGTATCATATACACGTCCTCGAGGAGATTTCCATAAAGTAATGCTGTTTTGACATCCATCTGCCAAATCTCATAGTCGTGGTATGCTGCAATCGCAAGTAGGATTCGGATGGATTTGGTCATATCGACTGGTGAAAAGGTTTCATAATAGTCAATACCATGAATCTGTCTGAATCCTTTAGCCACCAATCGACCCTTATAGGTAATCACATTACCATCCATGTCGATCTTCTTCTTGAAGACCCACTTGCCCCCTATGGGCCGCGCCCCTTCGGGTGGTTCCGCCATAGTCCATACTTTGTTGGTGTACATGGATTCCATCTCGGATCTCATGGCTTCTAGCCACTTCTGTGAGTCTGGGCCCTTCATGGCCTCTTCATAGGTAGTAGGATCATCATCTATGAGCATCGTGTCACCGGAATCAGTCACGAGAAGTGCATACCTATCGGGTTCCTGGCGTACTCTACTAGATCTACGAAGCTCTTGTGTTACCTGAACAGGTTGCTCCACAACCGCTTGGGGTTCCTGTTCATGTTCCATAATCGGTTCAGTGATTTGTGGTTCTTGAACCTCTTCAAGTTCTACAGTCCTCCCACTTGCTTCTTTAGCGACAAACTCTCTTTCTAGAAACACGCCGGTCCGAGCAACAAACACTTTGTTCTGTCGGCTGGATTGTAGAAGTAGTGACCCTTTGTTTCCTTAGGGTACCCCACAAATTCACACTTATCCGATTTCGGCCCTAGTTTGTCTGATTGTAAACATTTTACATAGACATCGCAGCCCCAAATCCACATGAACGACAGTGTGGGACGCCTCCCACTCCACATCTCATATGGTGTCTTCATGACTAATTTAGATGGAACACGGTTAATGGTGAAAGCTGCACTTAATAGAGCGTGGCCCCAAAACGATAATGGAAGATCAGTTTGACACATCATAGATCGAACCATATCCAATAGGGTTCGATTCCTCCTCTCAGAAACGCCATTCCATTGTGGTGTTCCGGGTGGAGTGAGTTGGGACACGATCCCACACTCTCTAAGATAGTCGTCAAACTCTTGGCTCACGTATTCTCCTCCACAATCCGATCGTAGAGCCTTGATACTTTTGCCAAGTTGCTTCACTACTTCATTCGGATTTTTCCCTCATAAGGTACACAAATTTATATCTACTGTAGTCATCAGTAAATGTAATGAAGTAGACATAACCACCCCTGGCAGGCATGGCAAATGGCCCACACACATCAGTATGTATGAGCGCCAATTGCTCACTAGTCCTCTCACCTTTCTTATTGAAAGGGGACTTTGTCATTTTTCCCAATAAACAAGCCTCACATGTCTTATATGATTCAAAATCAAATGAGTCTAGTAGTCCATCCTTATGGTGTCTAGATACACGTTTCTCGTTTATGTGACCTAAACAACAGTGCCATAAATAAGCAGGATTTAAATCATTTATTTTAATCCGCTTGGTATTAATGTTGTAGACAGGATTGCTTAGATCAAGGACATACAGTCCATTAAATAATTGCGCACTAAAATAGTGAATATTATTCAAATAAAAGGAACAACAATTGTTCTTTATTGAAATAATAAAACCTTCCTTGTCCAAACAAGAAATATAAATAATGTTTCTGCTCATAGCAGGCACAAAATAGCAATTATTTAATTCTAAAACTAATCCTGAAGGCAGAGATAGCTCGTACACGCCTATGGACAACGCAGCAACTTTTGCTCCATTCCCAACGCGCAGATCTACCTCCCCTTTAGCCAATCTTTTACTTCTCTTTAGATCCTGCACATTTCGACAAATGTGAGATCCACATCCAGTATCTAATACCCATGATGTAGAGACAATTGAATTGACATCTACAACAAAAATCCCTGGTGGTGGTGGAATCACTATTCCAAGCCTCTTGTCCTCCAGATATTTTGGGCAGTTCCTCCTCCAGTGTCCAGGCTGACTGCAGTAGTGACACTCACCTTTAGTCACACCTTTGGCAATGCCATAAACAGGCTTAAGGGCAGGTTCCTTGGACTTGGCAACTGACTTTCCTTTGCCCTTGGAGGATGAGGCAAACCTTTTGCCCTTTCCTTTCTGCACCATCATAATGGCCTTGCCCTTACCCTTGTTGATGCTCTGTTCGGCTGTCCTCAACATATTGAGTAAATCTGGCAGTGGTTTCACGATCTCGTCCATGTTATAGTTCATGATGAACTGTCCATAACTCTCGGGCAACGATTGCAACACGAGATCGGTTGCCAACTCTTGGCCGACCTGGAACCCTAGCCGGGCGAGATTCTACAAGTACCCGATTATACGGAGTACATGGGGTCCCATCGGGTTCCCTTCTGCCAGATGACACTTGAACAGTGCCTTAGAGACCTCATACCTCTCAGCCCTTGCCTGCTCTTGGAAGAGCTGCTTCAGATGCTCGATCATATCGACAACATTCATGTTTTCGTGTTGCTTCTGAAGCTCAGAAGTCACGCAGGCCATAAAACGGTCCATGGGCCCAACAATCAAATTTCCCGGGCCCAAAAAAGGTGAACCACAAGGCCCTAGGGCCGGCCAGCCCCTAGCCCACGCTGCTAGGCCGCGGGCTAGGGCTGCCCCGGCCCCTAGGGCGGCAAAGGATTGGACGGCAAGCAAGAGGGGCGGTCCCTCTAGGGGGGGGGGGGGGGGGCTGAACCTCTATGGGGAGTTGTTTCCAAAACAACTCTCTTGCTTGGTGCCCAAGTTTGGTTGTTTCCTTGTTTTGGAAGAACTCCTTCTTCCCCAAGGATGCCCAAACCCTAGATCTAAGATCCTAAAATTTCTCAAACTCACTAATCCATGCATACAATGCAAAAATTAGATATTGTTGTCATAGATTAAAGACAAATTGCATCCCATGCTTGATTTGTCTTGTTTTACGCGATAAACAATCAATTTAAGGTGTAAAACTATCAAAACGTAAAACATAAACCACGTTTATGCTCTACGACCTGTGCCTCTGATACCACTGTAGGGTTTTGATTCATGGATGTGCAACGGAAACAATAATTAACCATGCAAAACCCTCCAAGGATCACAGGTCAAGAGACATAACGATGGTAAAGGAAGAAATCAATAACACACCTTAGGGTTCTCCTTTGATGACTTCACACGCGAATTGTGTCACGTTCTCTATAGTTGATCCGCGCCTAGAGTTGATTTCTAGATCTACCACTCCTTGGTGCTAGCCCGGAAAGAGGAAGAGGAAGAAGAATCACGCAAAACGAGACGAACCAAGGGAGGTTTCGGCCTCCTTTGGGGCCGACGGGGACGGGCGGCGGGCTAGGGGGCGGCGGCTCCTCTAGCTTGCTTGATCTCTCTCCTTTTCTTCTCTCCCACTCAAGTTATGATCAATTATGAGCATAAGTGTGGGAAGGAAGTAAGGAAGGTCATTTATATAGTCCAACAACTCCTTGACAACTACCTAAAGGACATATTCTGGTCCAACTAGAATTCAGTTAGTCCCTTCCTTGCAAATTAGTCCCTACTAAGTTTGCAAGGTTTTGCAAAGTGATCCTTCAAATTAATTAATCCAATTAATTAATTCCCAAATCTAGTTCAACTCTATATAGCGTGTGACCCCATAGGTTCTATCTAGTTGGTAGCAACTATTTGCTAATATGGAGCGATTTCTAGCAAAACATCCATTCTAGCCAACTAATAGAATAGTCATCTTGACAACCTTTGTACAAGTAATTGTCTCATCCCTTTGTCTCTATATCCGGATTGGACACGAGACATACAAGTCACACTCGTATATCCAATCCATAGTTTCTCGATCCATAGGAATAGCCTTATTCGTGCAAATAACATCAATATCCCATACTGATTTATTTGAGTCTGGCCAGACATTCTATAAGCACTATCCCTCGAGTGGCCTAGGATATTTGCTCCCGTTATGTGGGAGAGACAAATTCTATCTACGTCCACTACGATCTCTAAGCTTGCTTCTCATTGTATCCAGTACACGCCTTTATAACTACCCAGTTACGGTGTAGCGTTTAACGCTACCAAAATCACAATAATCCACAACTAGAATATCTAGTGACTTCAAGTCTAAGGATGACAATACCATTGCACCACGAGAAGCGCTTGTGACTCAACATAACATGTATGTAGCCTTCTCGGAGATGGGTCAATCCAGTGCGACATTACCCTTAATGCACACCCATGTGTTGGATCATGATATCTCCATATCAATCCAACCCCATACTAGTCTAAAGATGATTGTCCCATTAATCATTATATTGGACTAGGGATATTTAAGATAAACAACACAATTGTAAATCTAAAGACTTCATAATATTAAATATCCAATAAATAATAAATGAATTTCTAGCCACAAATAAATTCATACTAAACTAGATTGCCTCTAGGGCATCTATTCCAACACGTGCATCACCAACCCCACCTCAACACCACCATGGCAGCTCCTCTCTCGGGCCTGCTGCTACCAGAACACCAGCACCACCTGGGTATCGAAACACCCGAATCAAATCGAAGTATCATCAAGTCTTGAGGTCTTAATTCACAGGTGAGCCCATGAACCCTATTGTCGGGTTTCTACAAATTTCTTCCTCCCTAATGATTTCGTGTCCAATTAATTAATGTTTTTGTGACCCTGAGGTGATGGTGAGCTCATTGGTACCAAGGAACGACAGTGAATCATCAAAAAAGTCGATTCATCGATTTCTGGGCTCGTACGGGCGCAGGAGCTTCGAAGCTCGCCGGAGCAGAGAGGTTTCCGGATAGGGAATCAGCAGCACTGATAAGGAGTACTAGGCATGTTACCAGGTAAGAATATGGATTCTAATTTAATATTGAAGAATAATGGAGTATTTTGTACGTACGTGTCTATGAATATAAAATACGGAAATTGGGGGATAACTAGATGCTGAGCTTGGACATCTATATATGCGCATAAACAAGTAAGTATGAGTATTGTTCAGGGACTTGTATACTTATCTCGATATGGTCAAATTTTAATGGGACCCGGACTCCAGGCTTTAAATATTTATGGGACTCGGTCTACGGGCTTAATACAATTATGGGACCCGTTCTTCGGGCTCTACATTCATGGCCTACGGGCCAAGTTGGTACATTGCTAGCTCCCAACTTGTAGGCAACTAGTACTACCCTATGAACTGACGATCCAGTAGGGGGTGTGCACACTTAAGTTATAGTTTGTCTTGGTGGATTAATGGGTGGTATAGGAATGGGTAAATGAATATGGATTTCGTCGCATTGTGTTATCGAATAATTGGAATCACAGGTATAACGTTGTCCTTTACTATTTGACGTGAGTCAGGGTACTGGGGAATATATTACTAGTGCAGGTTATACACTTTCAAATATGTGTACATATAAAATTATATCTATTTCATTATGAAGTCTATCTTGTTCGTCATAAACTGTTGTTGTGACATCACCGCCTTTTTTACTGGGCAGATGAGTTCGCGAGAATTCGGGAAAATGGGACATCACTTAGAGGATTGTCACACAAGTATGACAAGCTATAAAGTAAGTTTATTTTAAATTCCAATTTCTTATTTCTGTGTTGTAACAGAACCCTTAGGATTAGACTCCTTTCTGAGCATTTATGTGCTTAGCGGAGGACATCTCCAGAGAGTTTGGGGACCCAAGTGTAGTTCTCCACCACTCTAGGATGGGGGTGTTACATATGGTATCAGAGCATTGGTTATGTGAAAATATAGTGAAAGTGTGAGTATGCAGATGTTAATGCAGCTAAGATTCTTTAGAAGGGGGGTTTGAATAGAGTATGCCAAATTTTTGCAAAACTTGCTAGGAGGATGAAAACGTGTGCAAACAGTGAAGTTCAAGGCCTTGAAAACTAGTTCAAGCCCTTGGAGGAGATGCTGATTGTAAAAAGCAAGTAAGCCTTTTTCAAGGCCATGAAAACAAGTTCAAACCCTTGAAAAAACAAACAGTTGTATGCTGCAAATATTATGAAAAAGAATGAACTGTAAATGCAAGAGACAAGTGATTTATAGAGTTCAGTCCACTTGGACCTACGTCTCTACCTCAGGGATTAGATCCCTGCAGGATTTTCAACTCAATTCTTATTAATCAAAAGCTAAGCCCTAGAACTCAAGCACAGAGAATTCCCTTACTCTGTTACAGCTTGTGGTTTTTCCTAACCAGTCTAGTACCTGCTCTTGCTACCAGATTAACTAAGAATTCTCTATTGTTCACCTTGAACAATCCTTGAGAATATATGTAGAGATAATACAGAAATGATCTACCAATACAGCTCAACACAAAAGTACACTTCGAATAGAAAACTGCAGTGAAGAATGCAGTGAGCTTCTGTGGAATGGATTGAGAGTTTGATGTTCTTCTTTGGTGTTTATTCAATCCAGAAATTCGTCTCTCACTTTTGCAGGTTGAGTCTTGTATCTTTTTGCTTCAAAGTGAGCTCCATTTATACTGTTTGAAGCTCTGCAAATCTTCCCAGATTTTCAGCAACAACTTCCTATTTTGTAGGCAACAACTTTGACTCTCTTTAACAGCTTTCTCCAACGGATAGTTGATCAAAATATTCAGAGATATTGCCGCGATCTTGTCTTTAAACAATCTGAGAAGCTGTCATAAGTCTCTGATTGATCACAGGATCAAAGTGTCCAACTATTTCCAAATTTGCAAAAGTTCAGTTCAGGAAACAATCCTGCAAATTTTGGAAATAAAATTTCCTGCAATATCAAAGTCAAAAAGATGATATTCTATGTTCAAACGTGTTATAATAATTTTTCTTTCATCATCTAATAACAGTGAATCAAACATATGAAAGATAGAGAGGAAATAAACTCAGAGAGTTTGCATAAAACTTCCCCTGAGAATGTTCACACAGGTTAAGCAGTTTCAAGGCTTTGAATCCAGTTTCAAGGCATAAACTATTTTCAAGCCTCTGAGAACTGATTCAAGGCTTTGAAAGCTGTTTCAAGGCCTTGAAATATTTGAACTATTCCAAGCCTTGCACAATCTGATCTTACAATCTCCCCCTTGATGAAAGACAAAACCAAATTCTGTTTAATCCTTAGTCTCTGCAAAATAAACTGATTAGTTCACAATTTATAATAACACAGTAGTTCCAAAAAGATCCAACTTATTTAAATTACCAACAGAAAGTAAACAATTCAAGATATAGCAAATAATTCCCAAAAGTAAAAGCTAAACCTAGAACTAAACCTATAATTTTCTCCCCCTTTTTGACTTTCATCAAAAAAGGATAGAAAAGATGTTGGATCAATTTTCTAGAAAATTTTGAAAACTTAAAGCAAAACAAAGAATGTGGAAGAAAGAGTAGGCAAGATTAAGGTTCTTTATCTCCATCTTTATCATCTGCTTCTTCTTCACTTCCTTCACTGTTTACTTGAACCTCTTGTGAAACCACATCTAGTTCCTCAATGAAGGAGCTGATCTTCTCAATAACATTGTTGAATAGGAAGGTGAGTCCTTACAAGGATTTCTTCCCATGCTTCAGCTTCTTCTTTACAACTAACCTTTTCTGTTGAAGAGAACAGTTTGAGATTCTTCTTTCCTGCTTTTGAACCTTCTAAATACTGGGATGGATCCTTCTCATGTTTCCCTTTGTTGGATATGGAGTACACTCCATTGGATCCTGAAGTAGTGTCCGAGTCTGAGTCTTGAATGAGAATTTCTTTTCCTTTTCCTTTGACCTCACATACTGTCTTTTTCTTGTCTCTCTTAGGGCTTCCAATATGGATTCCCTTCTGCTTTTCTTGTGTAGATTTCGTAGTTTTTTTCTTCTTTGCTGGAGCCTGATATTTTCTCACCATCTTCTTGGGTGGTGAAGATTCTTGTTCTTCATCAGTAGATCTCTTTGAAGTAGAGTCTTCACTAATCTCTTGAACTTCATCTACTACTGCCTTTCTTTTCTTCTCTGAAGCAGGTTTAGATCCCCCAGCCATCTTGATTCTGTCTAAGGCTCTCCTTGTGCTCATTAGAGCTTGAAAGAAGAATAGAGGGAGCTGGAATGATACGGAGAGAAGGAGAAGAGAAGAAGATAAATATTGAGAGAGATTGAGTTTCAAAAGGAAACTAGTATCTCTCTGATCTCAAAATATTTGCAATAATCAGATTGAGTTCAAATCTTTTATGCCGTTGGAAAATAAAATATTCTAATATTATTTTTGGCTAAAACAAATTTTTGAAAAGGGTAGGGACTATATTAGGCAAATATCTACAAAGATATCACCCAATACAGAATGATCCAAGATTATTGACTATTAGTGTAGTAGACTTATTTTCAAGGCTTTGAAAAGGCTTTCAAGGTCATGAAAAACTGTAACACTGCAACAGATAAATATCAGGTTTTTAAAAGAATTTTAAAGCTTTTAAAATCAGTTCAAAACTTTGAAAACACATACAACTCACCTTGCTTACCTGATGCTCCCCCTAAACCAATTCATATTAATGTAGCATTCCAAATTCCAATCTTAGAGCTGAGAATCTTTCATCTGCTAATGGTTTAGTGAAGATATCTGCAATTTGCATGTTAGTAGCAACAATTTCAAGAACAATATCACCTTTTTCTGCATGATCTTTGATGAAATGGTGTCTGACATCAATGTGCTTGGTTCTTGAATGTTGCACTGGATTCTTTGTAATTGAAATTGCACTAGTGTTGTCACACTTGATAGGTATGCTCTTGAAATCAAATCCAAGGTCTCTTAGATGTTGAGCAATCCATATTACTTGTGAATAACATGCTCCTGCAGCTATATATTCAGCTTCAGCTGTTGATAGAGCAACTAAATTCTGTTTCTTGGAATGCCAACTGATCAGTGATGATCCAATATATTGGCAAGTTCCTGAAGTGGTCTTGCTATCAACTCTGTAACCTGCAAAGTCAGCATCTGAAAATCCATGCAGAGAGAAATTAGAATGTTTTGGATACCAAAGCCCTAATTCTTTGGTTCCATCGAGATATCTGAATATCCTCTTTACAGCAGTTAAGTGTGATTCCTTTGGATCAGCTTGAAATCTAGCACACATGCATACACTAAACATTATATCTGGTCTACTTGCAGTGAGATAGGGTAATGATCCAATAATACCTCTATACTCTTTTACATTGACACACTTACCAGATTCATCCTTGTCTAAGTACAGTGTAGAACTCATAGGAGTCTTGGCTTCCTTACAATGAGCCATGCTATATTTGTTTAGTAAGTCTCTTATGTACTTGCTTTGATGCATAAAGATACCCTTCTTCAACTTATGTATTTGAAGTCCTAGGAAGAAGTTCAACTCTCCCATCATGCTCATTTCAAATTCCCTGCTCATAAAACTTGAGAAATCTCCGCACAGTTGATCATTAGTAGCTCCAAACAAAATATCATCAACATATATCTGAGCTACAAGCAAATTCTTCTCATGAGTCTTTATGAAAAGAGTCTTGTCTACTAAACCTCTTTTGAAATCATTTTCAAGCAAAAACTTTGACAGTATTTCATACCAAGCTCTTGGATCTTGTTTCAAACCATAGAGAGCTTTGTCAAGTTTGTAAACATGATCAGGAAACTTGTTATTTTCAAAACCAGGTGGTTGTGCAGCATAAACTTCTGCTTGTAAGTAGCTATTCAGGAAAGCACACTTTACATCCATTTGAAAAAGTTTCATGTACTTGTGAGATGCAAAAGCAAGTAAAATTCTAATTGCTTCTAACCTGGCAACTGGAGAAAAAGTTTCCTCATAATCAATACCTTCTTCTTGATTGTAACCTTGAGCAACTAACCTTGCTTTGTTTCTGATCACATTGCCACTTTCATCCAATTTCTTTCTGAACACCCATCTGGTACCAATGTCAGACTGGTTTGTAGGTGGAGGAACCAGGTTCCAAACCTTATTCCTTTCAAACTCATTGAGTTCACTTTGCATAGCAATGATCCAGTCTGCTTCTTGTAAAGCTTCCTTCATAGTTTTAGGTTCTACAAGAGAGATAAAAGCATTAAAGCACATAAGTTCTTCAACTGTGATCTAGTTTGTGTACAAGTGGTTGGATCTGAGATGATATTATCAACTGGATGAGATGAGAGATATTTGAATCTCTTTCTTGGAGACCAAGGTTCAGGCTCTCCATAGATCTTCTCTGGTCTTGAAGTAGTGGCTTTGTCACTTGTATCCTTCTGATCATCTTCTTCAAGGCTTTGAGGCTTATTTTCAAGGCCTTGAGTACCATTTTCAAGGTCTTGAAAATGTCTTCTATCTTCTGAGCCTTTCTTGAATCCCAGTGGATTCTCAGTTTCTTCCTCTGAATCATGCTTATTCAAATTCAAGTCTTCAAAGATTTCACTCAAAGAACCATCATAGATTTCATCAAAAATACATGAATGCTCTCTTCAACCAATTTGGTTCTTTTATTTTAAACTCTATATGCTTTGCTATTCAGAGAGTAACCAAGAAATATACCTTCATCACTTCTTGCATCAAACTTACCAAGATTGTCTTTTCCATTGTTATGGACAAAGCAAGTGCGTCCAAAGGGCCTGAAGTAAGATATGTTTGGCTTCCTCCCTTTGAATAGTTCATGGGGGTCTTCTTCAGAATAGGTCTGATAACGCACCTGTTCAAAATATAGTTTGTTGTATTCACAGCTTCTGTCAAATAATGTTTTGGCAGCTTGTTCTCAAGAAGCATTGTCCTTGACATATCTTCAAGAGTCCTTTTCTTTCTTTCAACAACACCATTCTGTTCAGGAGTTATTGTAGTAGAAAAGTTGTGAGTAATACCATGCTTATCACATAACAAATCAAATTCTAACTGATCAAATTCTCTACCATGATCACTTCTAATTGAAGCTACAGGTAGGTTTTTCATGTTTTGAAGTTCTCTGCAAAGCTTTGAAAATTTAGAGAGGGATTCAGATTTTTCTGTAAGAAACATAACCCAAGTATATCTAGAAAAATCATCATTAACAACTAGCATATACATTTTACCTTTTGGAGTAGGAGTTATCATAGGACCATAGAGATCCATATGAAGCAGTTCAATAGGTCTAGTTGTACTTACAAATTTCTTTGGCTTGAAGGAGCTTCTGGTCTGCTTGCCCTGAGCACAAGCTTTGCACAATTCATCTTCTCTGAACTTGATGGATGGCAATCATCTTACTAAGTCTTTGGAAATCAACTTGTTCAAAGTGTGCAAGCTGATATGACCAAGCTTCCTGTGCCAAAGCTTTGAATCCTATTTCAAGGACTTGAGACACTTCAAACTTTCACCTGCAACTTTGTTAGTCTGAAAAGTATAAACATTGTTTGATCTAGAGGCTATGAGAATGCAATTTCCTGATTTCTCATTTTGCACCACACACTTCTCTTTATCAAAGATAATTTTGTTGCCATTATCACAAAGCTGAGATACACGAAGCAAGTTAAATTTCAGACCATCAACTAGATACACATCAGAAATAGAGTTTTCAGAATTTGTACCAACTTTACCAATATCAAGCATATTGCATTTTCCTTTGTCACCAAGTGTAATTGAACCTTCAGATTGCTCTTTCAATTCTGAGAATAGAAATCTCTTTCCACTCATATGTCTTGAGCAACCACTGTCCATAAACCACTTCCATTCTTTGATGTCGGTGACAACCTCAACGTTCTTCTATGAACTTTCATCATGTTTGGCCATGATGCATAGATTGGCATGTTCTTCTTCAGATTCAGATTCACTGGAGCTCTCTGAATCACTCCATGTAGCTATCATGGCTTTCTTTATTCTGTCATGTGACATGCTCCAACTGCAAGTGCACAATTGTCGGTGTAGTGATAATATTCCGGAAATTCGGGGTGTCGAACCCAAGAGACTTCGTGTAAATTAACTACTAAATTTGTTCTTCGTGTGGGCAAAGCGCGTTGAGTTGTGTGTTCTAATTCTACTAATAATTAAAATAACGAGTATCTCAAATAATTCGATGAATTATTTCAAGATTAACAAGCACAAGTTGATTTGGTTGTTTCTCAAAGTTGGTCAAGATCAGGATATCTCTACGGATCACTAGGTATTTCACACTACGTTGGATTTATGCTCTACTAACACGATGAGTTTTTGTTCTAGTTAAACGAGCAATTTATATTGAAGATGTCTCAACCAATAACTATGCTTAAACTCTCATAGATGATTCCTCTATCCTACTCAAGTTTAAGCACGCATTACGATATTGATTCTACTCTTTGTTCTTATCTAACTAGCAAGATTCCTCAACCCTAGATACGGCTAGTGTGTATTTCAAGTTTCCGGACAAAGAACGTAGATTCCTCTATCATTCACAACCTAACACAATCCTATTAATACGTCTACTAATAGAAAAGATAGATGAAAGGTGTTAAATACACATACCTAGACAAAACTTCATCAATTAAGCATGAATGCATGAAAGAAGATCCATAAATCACGATACGTAGTGATCAAACCCTAGTTTCTTACGAGATATCCCGAAAAAAGTGTTTAGCTACTCATAAACATGATCAATACACAATGTTTCATGATCAAATAGCAAAAGCTAGAGAAGAAACAAAGATTTAGAAGCCAAACGGATGATCCAAGCTCTTCAACCTAGCTCCAAGCTCTCCAAGCACGTCTCCCCAAGTGTTCTCTGATGCCAATCACGTTCCCCAATGTTTTCTAAGTGTTCCGTGGCTCTCCAACCTCAAAACTATGCCAAAATAGCAAAATAACCCCAAAAATACGATCCTGACAGCAGAGGTAATCGTACGATTACCTTGATGTAATTGTACGATTACTTCGCAAGATCACTTCACAAGATCACTTCACAAGATCACTTCACAGCTTCAATATTTGGCTAAGGGGTAATCGTACGATAACCTCCATGTAATCGTACGATTACTTTTGGGCAGCCAACATCCAAATCTCATCTTCTTGCTCTTTTTCCCGTCGTCTTCACTTCCCGAGCATTCCTTTGAGCCTCCAACTTTTCCGAAGTTCACTTTTGCTCTAATGTCACGTCCCGAGCTCCCGGTTCCTGAAAACCACAACACGAGAAACATACCGGAAGATAAAACGTGATAAAATATAGTCAAAATTAACGCAAAAAGTGCTCGGACTCATCATTTACATGCAAAGACTCAACATGCTCCAATTTTAGCAAGAAATGGTCTAAAATCCATCAAAACGCATTGGAATGCACGCAAAACGGTAAGGAAACATATACGAATATAACTCCAAATATGGAGTTATCAACTATCCCCACACTCACCCGTTGCGCGTCCCGAGCAACAATCCAAATCACAAGCTATCAAAAATCATCTGAACCTTCCTCCTCTCATCTCACCTCTCGAGTCAACTATTCCAACCAAGACCATTGCATACTTTTCAACTTACCAATTGCATACTAACCTCAATTAGCCGACTCAATACACATAACGACTCAATACAAGACTCAACGATGCAAAAATATGATGCAATGCAATTATATGACTCGATCTTAACTAAACACGTATATATACACAAAATATCTTTTTTAGGCGAGATCGGGCAATCTCAATTAGCTTAAACCGGTTCTCATGGAGTGATAAAGAATCTAGGAACGAGGTATGAATTGCAACTAAACTCGACAACAAGAATTTCCCTTAGTTATTATAGAAAGCCTAGCTTTACTAAGTGTAAGAATAACCTACATCTTCGCGTGTGCCGATAAATAAGAGGCTACGCTATGCTAAGCCACATTCAAGTTCCGAGCACCTATTCCGCTAACGGGTTAGCATGTAGAGGCTTAGGGACAAAAGGATAATCATGTAGTAACAAGTCCTAAGCGTCACATTCTCACGTTAAAACCCACATCTCACACACCCTCACCACGATGATAGGAACCGCAACCCGAAACTCACAATCTCTGGCCCTCGATCCCCTCAAACCCCGGTACAATAACGATTAATGTGGCCACCGTCGTGAAACATGCATAAACTGAACATCGCCGTCAATGAAATAGTTGCCTCCACCGCTCGGTCTTCATTAAGCTCAAACTTTATTTATTTCATCTCTCCTTTTTTTTCTCTTATCTTTTTTCTTTTCTTTTTTTTTTTTTTTTTTTCAAATCTCTCAAATTTCTGCACAACTTCTACAATGTATATCTCGAGTGGTCTTCCAAGTGTCAAGCCAAACAAAAACGTTAAGGGTAGGAAGTAAACAATCCAATGAATATATATCACAAGTGAAATCCATCTCCCCCTAACTCAATGAAATACAGTAAAACCTCTATAAATTAATACTCGATAAATTAATAACTTCGATAAAATTAATAATTTGTCCGGTCCCAACTTGGGACCAGTGCAAAATTGGACCCCAATCGATAAAATAATAAGATAATATTTTTTTTGAAATCCCAATGTACATATATTGGTCCCAACCAAACTATAAATTAATAATTACTAAAAAAGCTTCAAATTATAAGATTGTCTATCTATATTCACTTATTTTTTCTTGAACTTTAAATCTATACCGATTTCATCTTTAAATATCTCGCATAAAAAAATTCTTTTGTAATTGGTCATGGTCGATTTTTGAACACCTAGTAGTTTTGGAGCGATAGTTGATAGTTGATGTGATTTTAAAGTTTTTCAATGAACATTTTTATAGTGATTAATCTGTAACAATATTTCATGTATTGAGTTGGTATAGTGGACCAACTTTTTGGTATCATGAACTAAATTTTTTACTTATTAAAAAACAATGGATTTGAAAAATTCAATTAATTTGTAAATGTATATTCATAAAATGTGCCTTGGAACTTTTGTTTTTGTAATTTAGTTTTCATCTCTAACAAATATACACTGTAACTAGTACATAGGAATCGGAAATTTAAATGTCATACAAAAAACCTCTTTAAATTAATAAGTTATTAATTTATCGATATAATAATATATCTTTAAATTAATAAAATATCACGGTCCCAACGTTATTAATTTATAGAGGTTTTACTGTACACGGTGCCACCAAACTAAGCCGCAAACAAATCCAAGTACATGTATGGGGATGGAGTCGTCAAAAGCTCAATCTCAATGTCCGTAGTCAAAAGTCGACATCCCCACACTAGAATATACCCATGTCCCCTCTCAAGTAATCAAGCGTATGTAAGTCTCGTGCCTAATCCAACCGATCCTCCTACACCAAGATGATGAAAAGAAACGATCCCTAGCACGATCCACCAATTAAATCACCCAACCCAATTTGTGCGGATTAGACGACACGCACTTTTGGCTCTCCACAACCGTGTCCATGATGTAACGACATGGAACACCACCACACCGTAGTGTGCAAGCCTACTCACTCACCCTCGCATACCCTCGCAAATATCAAATGAAGTACAAGCGATCATGTAGGACTCACATAAGTATATCATGAAGTACTCCCTCATCGAACCCCCTCAACTACGACACCCTCGTGACGCACTAAAATGGTGATTCTAAACAATCTGTGATGAGAGCCAAGAATCGTCACCCTAGGTCAAAAGGTTATCAAAGAATCCAAGGTTCAAAGTCGGGTTTTCTAATGGTCCTACAAGGTGAGATCTAAAAGCAGTGAGTGCTCTAATACACATCCTCGCACAGCTGTTTCGTGTGCCACTACGAGGCGGGTTGGCGACTACCTAAGACGTACACATGAATGTTCGGCTTGTTTAGCTCACACCTAGCTCAACTCTTGTAAGAAAACAAGGCACACACTTTAGATTTGAAAATCATTTAAGTGTATTAAATTAGGCAGGTATTCCCGTAAGAAAAGTCTCTCTATACATACTAAGGGGAACTCACATTGTCATTCTCGGTCACAAGTCATACCCTATGCCTAAAGTTCTCACACTCCTCGATTTTCCAAATTCGAGCTTCTTTTGATTGCCCTTTCTCAATTTTCAATTTTTTTTTTTTTTTTTACCTTTTTTTTTTATAATTCCTACTCTATATGCATGGGCTGACTCGAAAGAAGACTCGAAACTGACTCAACTTGGGTAGGTGGACTCAATTAAATAAAACGTGCAAACAAGCTATACTAATATGCAAACATCAACTACTCACAATACGACACACACAATATATATAAACACGACATAGACTACAAATACTGACTCACAATATGACACAAACAACCTATATGTAACTGGTGAATGCAGACACGGACTTGGATAATAAAGGCTGATAACCCCCCCCCCACACACTTGAACGCGTCGTTGTCCTCAACGAATGCATAGGTCAAGAGAAAAGACTCAGCATTCAAATGCAGGAGGCGGTAAGTCTACTCGGACGAATCCTCGTCGTCCTGGTCCTGGTCTCCAGAATAGGCATCCGAATGATACTCGTAAGCACCCGGGTAAGTCTCTTGGCCACTAGGCCACTGGTCTCTCGGAAATCCCACATGAGTGGCCAATGCCTCTAGCCACTGGTCCTGACGGTGTAGATGCAGACTCACCTGACGTATTCCCTGTCCTAAGTTACGCATGCTACTGCGATGATGCTCAAACTACCTAGCACTCATGTCAGCCACATAGTCACGGGACCGACCCTGGGATGTGAGGGTCATGGTCCTGGTCAACCTCAACTCGGCCATTAAGTCTGCTAAGCTCACACTCGGCTGGCCAGGGTCAATAACAGGTGGAGGTACAGGCTGAGGTGGAACTGGAGGGGTAGGAGCTGCACGCGAGGAAGAGGCTTTTTTCTTAGCCTTTCCTTTAGGAGATCTAGAACTGGTCCCCGCCCCCATCACAACTTCATCTTTCAATGGGTCCGGGATTTTGTCAAACTGTCTCGGACCCTTGGGTATGAGGTCCCTCTCATCCTTAGTCACGCTGGCCCCGCAATCCTTAGCTGAGTGCGCGAGTAAGAAACTATGGCCCGCAGATTTCCTATTTTTCGGTTCAAACCTTTCGTGCAAATACAGGAAGATCCGCCTAGGAATGTCTATCTGATGCCCCCTGGATAAACAAAGAGCCATGAGACACACCTCAAAGTCAACATAATTTGGAGCCGAAACTCCCAATACCCACGACTCCAAGATCTCAATGAGCCACCTTGGTTTAGGCAGCAAGTATCCGACTGGGATCTTCCAATGTCTGATATTGGTTTTAGACCTATCCCAGTCGGATCCTGGCACTCCCGCAAAACAAAAGGCCGACACCTCATTAATGAGCGTCTGCTGGTCTTTCTGCAGATAAATCTTAAATTGACAGGGCTCTGTCAACGGGGGCCACTGAAGTGCTGCGGCGATGCGCTCAGAAGACAGAACTAGCCAGTTCCGACGAAAATAAATCACACGAGGGTCATTGAGCCTAGACGTCTCACCCTCATCGGTGTGTCTCGCATTCGCATAAATCTCACGAGTCAGTGCAGAACTGGCTTTCTTTTTCACTAACCTCATCCACCCCGCAAAGTTCTCGGTCTTCGCGACCTTTTTAAGGTCCTCAGGCACTCCCTCAAGTGGAAATACTCTCTCGGCCTGGACACCTCTATTAATCCTAGGGTTCCCTTTGTAAAAACCCTGGGCATTCGCCGAAATAAACCTATAGTCGCAAAATACCCCGCCCCTATTGAGTTCCAGCTTTTTGTCATCCGGCTTATCACTACGACCCTTTCGAATTGGGGGCAATTGGGATGGAACGTGTGTATGAAAAACCCTAAGTTCAGGGGATAACGGGATGACCAATTGGGCACCCGTGTTACCCCCATCAGAATCAGACTCACACTCGGGTTCTGCCACCCCACTCGCCCTGGGTAATATATAATCGGGGTCCTCATCACGACTTGTTCTAGCACGTTTGCTCATTTTGACCAAATGCAAGTATAACAAGTCAAGCAATTAACGTGACAAAATTCAATGAAGTGCACAGTGACAAGAAGTGTAACAGATATTAAGCATGAAGCAAGTAAGCACGTAATCCTAGGAATCTAAGCAATCGCCCCCAAGCACGCTACTAAGCGCAACAAAAATTAAAATGGGCTTTTACTCAATTTGTGCCTAAGACTCGATAAAATTTAATTGCGAGAGAGATTAGGACGTACCTACGTGCACCGAGCTAGTCTTACAGGCACAAAAATTCAGATTCGTTCGACAAGAAGGACCGATTTGGTCGTCGGAAAAATTTTTCTTCAAATTTTGCTATCAATTTGTGCCTTTTGCTCCTCGCGGTGTCCCCGTCGAAACCCCTAAACCAATTTCTTCCAATTTGACCTCAATCAACTTGAATTTCAGATTTGTGGTTCGAAACCCTAGCTTTTCTGCTTCAATGAATTTGTCACCAAACAACCCCCAAACTGAGACAACTCCAATCCCGTGCCCGCACTGCTCTCTTGCGCCGGCGTTGTTTCAGTGGTGGTGATGATGGAGAAAGGGCAGAGAGAAGGGTGATGGTGTCGGAGGGTGGAGAGAGGGCAGAGAGAGAATGGGTCGGTGGGGTTCTCTGCGGTGGAGAGAGAAAGAGATCGGGTCGGCGGTGGCCGTCGGATTTGATGGCGACGGACGTGGTGGTGGCTGGAGTGATGGTGGAGGTGGTGGAGATGGCAGAAAGAAGAAGAAGAAGAAGAAGACGATGGAAGGTTTTTGAAAGAATAGAGAAAAAAAAAACTTTGTTTTTACCCGATTCTCCTGACTTTTCAGAAGTAATCGTGCGATTACTTTTAAGTAATCGTACGATTACTTGAAAGTAATCGTGTGTTTACTTCGCACGACTGATCAGTGAGTTGTCCTCAAAAATTCTTCCCAACAAATTTTCTAAGTCAAAAGTAATCGTACGATTACTTGGAAGTAATCGTGCGATTACTTAAAGGTAATCGTACGATTTCTTTTAAGTAATCGTGCGATCACTTCGTACGATTACCTCGTACGACTGATCAGAAACTTTTCACAACCAATCCACCCAAAAAAAAATTTGAAGGCAAAAGTAAACGTACGATTACCTCAAGGTAATCGCACGATTACTTTTGTGCAGGGAAAATTTTTATTAGCAAAAATATAACCTTTACCTCGTATTTTGATCCCCGAACTCCGATGACTGTGAGTTTTGCACCTTTGGATCCCTTTTTCGGCATATGTCTTGCTCACATAAATAATGTCCCGTTTCCGGATCGTTTTCCCGACTTTTCTCAATTATCGCCCAATTACGCGAAAAATATCCAAAATGTGCCAAATTCGTCGCTTTCTTCAAAATTTTGCAATCACCTTCATCAAGATGGGGAGTGCGGGATCTCTGCGCATGTAGAAAAATTCTCAAAGTCCGGGGAACCTTTCCTTCTTCAATTTCGCGCTTCCAAAGGCTCGTTTTGCATTTTCGGATGCTTTTGGACGCCTTTTAGCATCCTTTTTCGTCTTTGTTGCTCATTTCTTTTCTTTGTCATGGATCTCCTCGACCTCGAGACTCCGTTTACGTTATAAAAGATTCCCAATGTCCGGGGAACCCTTTATTCTTCAATTTGATCATTCCAAAGACCCGTTTGGCAATTCCGGATGCTTTTGGCGCCTTTTTCACCTGCTGGACATCCTCTTTGGCATATCTTCTTCGTCCGTACTTCGATATACATGATCCACCTATCCACAGAAAGCTCTCGACCACCCCCACACTATGGCACTGTTCAAATCAGCTCACACTCCTGTCTTCAAAAATTTACCTCGTAATTCGTGCCATTGTGCCAGCTTTCCCAATTTCTTTACGTCTTCTTTGCGTATATCAAGAAGGGGAGCCCGGGAACTTGATCTTCCCCAGATGAGTGTGTTGAATAATTGTAGGAATGGCGTCAATCCTCTATTTCTTCATTCCGGGTCCCGATACGCGTTTTGGTCTGCTATTTCTCGTTTTTCGTGCAATTCTTCACTCGCGCATCAAGAAGGGGGATCCGGAATAGGCCTTCCACCTAGAATTCATGCACATACTCATTGGAAATATTAAATCCACTCTCTCGCACCTCTCAAATAGTTAGAACAAAATAAAATAACAAGACAGTATTGAAATCTACACTATGCAGTAAATAGGTTGGGTTGCCTCCCAACAAGCGCTTTGTAAATTAAGGTCGACGGCCCGACCCAGTTACCTCAAAATATGTTAAGGAGGTCTAGCACGACGTGCCTCCTCCTTCAATTTCTTGCTCTTGATTTTCTGCTCCACATCATGTGCACTCACCACATTTGGCTTCTTCTCTAATTCGGGTGGATCGGGATGCAAAACTGTATGCAACCCAAGAGAAGGATCCACACGATCTTCTCTAAACTTGATCATGGTCAATTTATTCTTCCCCTTGCTCGGAACAAATGCCTTGAACACGAGTGATGAGTCTAGAGCCTTGATAGTCAACTCCTCAGTCTTTAGATCCACATTTGCGCGCATTGTCTTCAACAATGGTCTTCCAAAGATTAGTGCAACATCGCGATCCTCCTTGATATCCACTATCACAAAGTCAGCTGGAAAGACAAATGCACCCACTTTGACTAGCAAATTCTCAAGCACCCCATTTCCCGTAACTATAGAATTGTCTGCCAATTGCAGACCCATCTTCACAGGGGTCGGTGCACCAATGCCCAATCTCTGAAACAGAGACAATGGCATGAGATTAATACTCGCGCCCAAATCACTGAGACCATGTGTATGATATCCACCCCCAAGAGTGCAGCCTAAAATGACACTGCCTGGATCTCTCATCTTGGGAATGTCTCTTTGTATGACAGTGCTACACATCTCTGTTAGCTTTACCGTGGCACAGGGTTCTATGCTCTTCTTACCCCATAGGATTTCCTTTAAGAGCTTCTTATACCTGGGCATCTGAGCAAGTGCTTCTACAAGAGGAATGTTGATATGCAATTGTTTGTATATGTTCAAGAATTTCCCAAAGTGTTCCTCATCATTCCTCTTTATTGCCGCTTGGTATGGCACACGCACACTGTATTCTTCCTTTGGCTTCTGTTTCTCATCCGACTTCCTCACCGTGTCCTTTGATTGGGGAATCACGGTAGGCACGGGAATCTCTTCATCCAAGGCTCTCTTAGTGGCCTTAGTCGCCTCAGCTCGCGCATGGGTAGGATATGGGGGATCCTGGGTAGTGGTCCCACTGCGAGTAGTAATAGCCTTCAACTGCTCAGTTGGAGTAATAGTGTTGGACGGAAGCATACCAGGTGGAAGTCGAGTATTTTGATTGGCTATTTGCCCAATCTGTGTTTCATGACTCTTTATCGAGGCTTCTATCGCGACAATCTTGCTCTCAATCTTATCATTGCTAGCTAACAGTTTCCTCAACATCGCGTTTGTATCCTGTTCTTCTGAGGGTAGAGGTGGAGCCTGTTGTTGTAGAACCTGTCTCTGAGCTTGGTAAGGAACATTTGGCCTTTGACCTGGCGCATATAATCCACTATTCGGATTGGCATAGCTGAAGTTGGGGTGATTGCGATTGTTGGGATGATAGGTGTTTGGCCATTGTTGCTGTCTTGGTTGACCCATGTAGTTCACGTCTTCAATACCATCGCCATATCCCCGATTTGCATCTGCTACCATCTCTCCCACTGACTTCACTTGTGCCGATGGATTCAAATTACTGAAAGTCGAAGTCATCACTACCATTTGATGTTCAAATTTCTGTTCCACCATGGACTCAATCTTACTAACCAATGCCCCATCTGATTTCGTGTTTCTACGAGTCTCAGACCTCGTGGATTCACGTTTTGCTACATTATCTAGCAGATCACGACATCTCTGTAATCCCATTCCCATAAAATTTCCTTGAGCCATCATGTCCAGTTCACTAGCAGTCTCTCTATCCAAAGCATTATAAAAGTAGTGGAGAAGTTTATACCATGGCTCTCCGTGAGTAGGGCATCTGCGCAGGAGCTGATTGAACTTTCTCCACGTGTCTGCCAGAGAATCATCTTCCTGCTGTGTAAATTTGGTTATATCAGCCATCCGTTGAGCAACCTTGGATGGTGGAAGATACTTCTGCTACAATCTGCCCATGTAACTATGCTACCTGCTGGAAGTTCCATAAGCCATGTCTTTGCCTTTCCCGATAAAGAGAAGGGGAAAAGCATGAGCTATATCATCTCGAGTGGAACTCTCTGATCATACATGGTAGAATTAATCTGCTCGAAATTGAGCAAGTGCTGATGTGGATCATCACTCGGGGTGAATAAGCATTCATCCCTAACCATGTTGATCAACGGTTGGCGAATCTCGAAATGTGCGACATTAATCTGAGGCCTGACAATAGTGGGTTGATATCCCTCCGGTGTAGTCCTGAAGTAGTCTACCAAAGGACGTTCATCCTCCTCAGCATTGTTGACTTACTCTACCGCATTCCGGCCGTTATTGTTCCGATTATTGCCCCCATTATTCCCATTGCCACCGTTGTTTCGACCATTAACTCCTCCATTGTTTCTATCAACTATTTCCGCACCAGGGAGTTGTTGTGGATTTGGGGGGTTCATGCGATCAATCATTGCCTGCATCTCAGCCATTTGAGCCTTAAGCTGCTCAGTCTCCCTTGCTCGATTTGCTGCATCTTCCACAGCTGCAGCTCTAGCTGCTTTCGCATCTTGCAGGCCTTTGCGGAACCTCTCAAACTCAGCTCTAGTTTGCTCGTCCATCTGAACTGAATTTGCTTTCCTCTTGTCTCTACTATGTGCTCGCAATAAGGATTCCGGGTCTTCAAGGGTTGGATGCAAAGGCTCGTCTCTAGAGCGTGACATGCACCAAGTGAACCAGACCTGAAAACACGAATCACACACACAAAACAGGTGAATAACAGATATAAACTGAAATAGTAAATCCCTAAAGAGAAAAATAATAGCTAATTTATCTGAAGTCCCCGGCCACGGCGCCAAAAACTTGACACGCTCCAACTGCAAGTGCACAGTTGTCGGTGTAGTGATAATATTCCGGAAATCCGGGTTGTCGAACCCAAGAGACTTCGTGTAAATTAACTACTAAATTTGTTCTTCGTGTGGGCAAAGCGCGTTGAGTTGTGTGTTCTAATTCTACTAATAATTAAAATAACGAGTATCTCAAATAATTCGATGAATTATTTCAAGATTAACAAGCACAAGTTGATTTGGTTGTTTCTCAAAGTTGGTCAAGATCAGGATATCTCTACGGATCCCTAGGTATTTCACACTACGTTGGATTTATGCTCTACTAACACGATGAGTTTTTGTTCTAGTTAAACGAGCAATTTTATATCGAAGATGTCTCAACCAATAACTATGCTTAAACTCTCATAACTGATTCCTCGAGCCTACTCAAGTTTAAGCACGCATTACGATATTGATTCTAATCTTTGTTCTTAGCTAACTAGCAAGATTCCTCAACCCTAGATACGGCTAGTGTGTATTTCAAGTTTCCGGGCAACGAACGTAGATTCCTCTATCATTCACAACCTAACACAATCCTATTAATACGTATACTAATAGAAAAGATAGATGAAAGGTGTAAAATACACATAATTAGACAAAACTTCATCAATTAAGCATGAATGCATGAAAGAAGATCCATAAATCACGATACGTAGTGATCAAACCCTAGTTTCCTACGAGATATCCCGAAAAAAGTGTTTAGCTACTCATAAACATGATCAATACACAATGTTTCATGATCAAATAGCAAAAACTAGAGAAGAAACAAAGATTTAGAAGCCAAACGGATGATCCAAGCTCTTCAACCTAGCTCCAAGCTCTCCAAGCACGTCTCCCCAAGTGTTCTCTGATGCCAATCACGTTCCCCAATGTTTCCTAAGTGTTTCGTGGCTCTCCAACCTCAAAACTATGCCAAAATAGCAAAATAACCCCAAAAATATGATCCTGGCAGCAGAGGTAATCGTACAATTACCTTGATGTAATCGTACGATTACTTCACAAGATCACTTCACAGCTTCAATATTTGGCTAAGGGGTAATCGTACGATAACCTCCATGTAATCGTACGATTACTTCTGGGCAGCCAACATCCAAATCTCATATTCTTTCTCTTTTTCCCGTCGTCTTCACTTCCCGAGCATTCCTTTGAGCCTCCAACTTTTCCGAAGTTCACTTTTGCTCCAATGTCACGTCCCGAGCTCCCGGTTCCTGAAAACCACAACACGAGAAACATACCGGAAGATCAAACGTGATAAAATATAGTCAAAATTAACGCAAAAAGTGCTCGGACTCATCATTTACATGCAAAGACTCAACATGCTCCAATTTTAGCAAGAAATGGTCCAAAATCCATCAAAACGCATCGGAATGCACGCAAAACGGTAAGGAAACATATACGAATATAACTCCAAATATGGAGTTATCATCATGATCTTTCTTTTGAAAGATCTTGCTTTTCTTATGTGGGAAATCTCTTATCAAGTGTCCTGCATCACCACATTCAAAGCAGTTCATAAATTTTGATTTATTTTGTGAAGAGGACTTACCTTTGTAGTCCTTGCTGCTGGATGGTCTATGCCTTTCTCTGTTGAAGTCTTTGTTTCCAAAGTTTTTCTTCATTTTTGAGAATCATTTTCAAGGCTTTGAAAATCAAAGCAATTGGATCTTCATCATCACCATCCTCAGTTTCAAGGCTTTGTGTTCTCTCATTCTCTTTGGCTTTGAGAGCTAAGTTCTTGACACTATCTGGAAGTTCTCCATCAGTTTCATTCATAGATATATCATGTGTCAAAAGCTTCCCTTGTAGGTCATCAAGTTGTAGAGTTGAGAGATTATGATCTTCTTCAATAGCAGTAGTCTTTGGTTACCACTTTTCCTTTGGAAGACTTCTTAATATCTTCCTCACCTTTTCTTCATTGGAAAAATGTTTTCCTTGTGAATCAAGGTTGCTTACAATGTCTGTAAACCTCTTGAACATGTCTCTGATAGATTCATCTGGATTCATCTTGAATAGCTCATACTGTCTGAGATAGATGTTGATCTTGGTTTGCTTGACTTGACTGGTTCCCTCAAAGGTAACCACAAGCTTATCCCAGATTTATTTACCAGTTGTGCATCCGGAGATCCTGTTGAATTCATCTGTACTCAAAGCACAATACAAAATGTTAATAGATTTGTAGTTCTTAGAAAATTTCTCTAATTCAGAAGAGGAGAGTGAGTCTTCTGTTTTCGGAGTTTTAATCCCATCTTTCTCTGTGTAGAAAGTATGAGGTCCATTTTGGATAATGGTCCAAATCTCTATATCTTGATAAATGATGAACATTTTCATCAGGGCTTTCCAGTGAGCGAAATTTTCTCCACAAAATAGAGGAGGTCTGTTAGCAGCTCTCCCCTGTGAGAAACCACCATCACCTGCAGTACTCATGATCACCAGATAGTTAAATATATACAGTGATACAATCTCTGATACCAATTGAAAGTGTGAGTATGCAGATGTTAATGCAGCTAAGATACTCTAGAAAGGGGGGTTGAATAGAGTGTGCCAACTTTTTGAAAAACTTGCTAGGAGGATGAAAAATTGTGCAAACAGTGAAGTTCAAGGCCTTGAAAACTAATTCAAGCCCTTGGAGGAGATGCTGATTGTAAAAAGCAAATAAACCTTTTTCAAGGCCTTGAACACAAGTTCAAACCCTTGAAAAAACAGACAGTTGTATGCTGCAGATATTATGAAAAAGAATGAACTGTAAATGCAAGAGACAAGTGATTTATAGAGTTCAGTCCACTTGGACCTACGTCTCTACCTCAGGGATTAGATTCCTGCAGGATTTTCAACTCAATTCTTATTAAAATAAAAGCTAAGCCCTAGAACTCAAGAACAGCGAATTCCCTTACTCTGTTACAGCTTGTGGTTTTTCCTAACTAGTCTAGTACCTCCTCTAGCTAACTGATTAACTAAGAATTCTCTATTGTTCACCTTGAACACTCCTTGAGAATAGATGTAGAGATAATACAGAAATGATCTACCAATACAGCTCAAATACAGAAGTACACTTAGAATAGAAAACTGCAGTGTAGAATGCAGTGAACTTCTGTGGAATGGATTGAGAGTTTGATGTTCTTCTTTGGTGTTTTGTCAATCCAGAAATTTGTCTCTCACTTTTGCCGGTTGAGTCTCGTATCTTGTTGCTTCAAAGTGAGCTCCATTTATACTGTTTGAAGCTCTGCAAATCTTCCCAAATTTTCAGCAACAACTTCCTATTTTGTAGGCAACAACTTTGACTCTCTTTAACAGCTTTCTCCAACGGATAGTTGATCACAATCTTCAGAGATATTGTTGCGATCTTGTCTGTAAACAATCTGAGAAGCTGTCATAAGTCTCTGATTGATCAAAGGATCAAAGTGTCCAACTATTTCCAAATCTGTAAAAGTTCAGTTTAGGAAACAATCCTGCAAATCTTTGAAATAAAATTTCCTATAATATCAAAGTCAAACAGATGATATTATATGTTCAAACGTGTTAGAATAATTTTTCTTTCATCATCTAATAACAGTGAATCAAACATATAAAAGATAGAGAGGAAATCAACTCAGAGAGTTTGCAGAAAACTTCCCCTAAGAATGTTCACACTGGTTAAGCAGTTTCAAGGCTTTGAATCCAGTTTCAAGGCCTAAGCTATTTTCAAGCCTCTGAGAACTGATTCAAGGATTTGAAAGCTGTTTCAAGGCCTTGAAATAGTTGATCTATTCCATCCTTGCACAACCTGATCTTACAGATAAATTTAGAAAACTAAATCAATAGGTGGCTAGTGTTTCCTAAATTAAAACTGGTTAGGAGAAAAGACTAAAACTGGAATAGGAGGGTTGGGAAGAGCACTAACGAGAGTGGTATATGTGCATATCTTGTCCAGATAGGCCTATATGATTGGAATCTCAGGCTGAGGTTCGGTGTCATTGAATTTCTTTGCATATATAGAAAAGTTGCATGATTCTGAGGAGAAGTGAATGTGTACATAGTATGGGGATGATATTGGTACCTCAATTATCCTAAATTAAGTAAGAGGTTGGCGTATATTGCATTACTCATACTGGTATAGCAATAGTATTGGATTGGGTTACCTATATTGATAAATGGGAAGCCGGCACCGGTATGTGATCGTTACATAATAATCGGGCAGGACTAGAGTTTATAATCTTTGGCACAATATTGTGGTTGGGTGACCTTGATCGGCATCCTATAACTTGGTATGGTATGTATTGATTGAATGATCAAATAAGGCGTGATTATGATAGGTTAGTATGTGAGGTTGCGTTATAAGTGAGACAATTAGTTATGGAAGTAAAATCCACTGAGATTAAGAGATGGGGGTAATCATGTCTCATGACATTGGGTGGAGAATAGGAAGTCATATGAGTTAGTCTGGAACTCAAGAGTATCATTTTGGGTATACTTTTGGGATAAGTGGTAGAATTAGGAAACTATTGTGGTAAATAAGGGGTTTATGCTTAAGACATTCGAGTGATGGATTGGGTGGTACAAAGGAATTGGGAAGAGTATATAAAGGTTATAAGGAGACATTTTTATGATAAGGTTATGTTCCCAACATTATGGGGTCAAGGAATCGTAGAGGATTTACAGGCTCAGGGTGGAAAATGAAGAGCTTAGATGAGTAAACTGATTTTATGTATGGGTTATTGGGGTCCATGTGAATATAGTATCTCATGAAGAATGTATACCTAGTCGGGTCGTATTCATAGTTCGATGGAATAGCTTACATGGGTAATTTAAATATGGGATAAATAATCATAGGAAGTAGTGTGTTGATAAAGGAAACTGAGAGTGTGGAATTAAGGTAGGCATGGGAAAGATTTGTTGGTCACTGGTAGCCTCATAGACCCATTAAGGATTCCCATGGGTGTGTGTAAGAGCATTGTAGGGTTATGAGAAAAGGTGTATGGCCGATTGTAGTATCCTGAGTCAGCCTAATGAATTTATGTATATCGTGGTGATTGGTTATTGTGCGGTACTTTGAAATTTGTGAAGACATGGAATGGAGAAATGAATTGTCTTGGGTATTTATTAGAGAGAAGAATGTCCAACTTATCAAGCCAAATGATACAATGTATTAATAGGAGTAATAAGTCTAGGAGAAGTCTCATGTGAGGTCTGGTAGGGGGACTGAAAGAGTTGTATGGCACTCAGAGGAATTTATACCAGGATAGTTCAGGAGGACATATAAGAGTCTTAAATTAAGTAGTTGGAAGATGTTATGACGATGATTAAAATCAATGAGGGACCATGGATTATGAAATGATCTTAGAGGACAAAAACATAACATGTGGTATAAAAATGAAATAATGATATGGTTGAACATCTATTAGGAATTGTAAGGACGATCATCTGTATGTGATGACGAAAGGACACCGCATGAGGGGACGAGGCTTGAAATATGGAACGGTAGATTCATAAAATTTCAGCAAATGATTTGAAGGAAGCAGAAGGAGTATGGAGTGGTATGAGATCTTCGGGGACGAAGATTCTTTTAAGGGGGGGGGTAGGATGTAACACCCCTGAAAATTTTTTAGGGGTTATAAAAGCAGTATTTCAAAAGTTGGGTAAATAGTTAAATAAAATATTTTCTGCTATCTAAGAATAAGTCTAAGAAATAACTTTACGAGAACATATGGTGGTTTTATATTTTCTATAATGTGATTTCTAGACATTAGGAGGTAATTGCGCAATCACAAATATAAGGGTAAATGTGCAATGTCTCAAAATTAAGTTCTCAGACTGGAGTTTGTCCATATTAAGTTACTAGAAGTTGAGTGAATATTAGGATTATTTTAGAGAAGTGGGGTGAAAGTGTAATATCTAGAAAGTGTAACTTTTTTTAAAATATAAAACCAAGCCCACCTCATCTTGTGTCACTTCTCCATTAAATATTTTGTCACCTCTTGACACCTCAACCTAGGAGGTGTCAAGCTTCCTAATCATTGTTTAGAGCTATATACACTCATGAGGGGAGCAAAAAACGTGAGATAGAGGGCAAGAACACTGCCACCGTGCATCACCAACACCACCATGGCATCTCCTCTCTCGGACCTGCTGCTACCAGAACATCACCACCACCTGGGTATCGAAACACCCGAATCAAATCGAAGTATCATCAAGTCTTGAGGTCTTAATTCACAGGTGAGCCCATGAACCCTATTGTCGGGTATCTACACATTTCTTCCTCCCTGTTGATTTCGTGTCCAATTAATTAATGTTTTCGTAACCCTGAGGTGATGGCGAGCTCATTGGTACCAAGGAACGGCAGCGAATCATCGAAAAATTCCGATTCGTCGATTTCTGGGCTCGTACGGGCGCAGGAGCTTTGAAGCTCGCCGGAGCAGAGAGGTTTCCGGATAGGGAATCAGCAGCACTGATAAGGAGTACTAGGCATGTTACCAGGTAAGAATATGGATTCTAATTTAATATTGAAGAATAATGGAGTATTTCGTACGTACGTGTCTATGAGTATAAAATACGGAAATCGGGGGATAACTAGATGCTGAGCTTGGACATCTATATATGCGCATAAACAAGCAAGTATGAGTATTGTTCAGGATGGACTTGTATACTTATCTCAATATGGTCAAATATTAATGGGACCCGGACTCCGGGCTTTAAACATTTATGGGACCCGGTCTACGGGCTTAATACAATTATGGGACCCATTCTTCGGCAACTAGTACTACCCTATGAACTGACAACCCAGTAGGGGGTGTGCACACTTAAGTTCTAGTTTGTCTTGGTGGATAATGGGTGGTATAGGAATGGGTAAATGAATTTGGATTTCGTCGCATTGTGTTATCGAATAATTGGAATCACTGGTATAACGTTCTCCTTTACTACTTGACGTGAGTCAGGGTACTGGGGCATATATTACTAGTGCAGGTTATACACTTTCAAATATGTGTACATATATAATTATATCTATTTCATTATGAAGTATATCTTGGTCGTTATAAACTGTTGTCGTGACATCACCGCCTTTTTTACTTGGCAGGTGAGTTCGCGAGAATTCGGGAAAATAGGACATCACTTAGAGGATTGTCACACAAGTATGACAATCTATAAAAGTAAGTTTACTTTAAATTCCAATTTCTTAATTCTGTCTTGTAACAGAACCGTTAGGATTAGACTCCTTGCTGAGCATTTATGTTCTTAGCGCAGGACATCTCCAGAGAGTTTGGGGAACCCAAGTGTAAATCTCCACCACTCTAGGATGGGGGTGTTACATATGGTATCAGAGCATTGGTTATCTGAAAAGATAGTGAAAGTGTGAGTATGCAGATGTTAATGCAGCTAAGGTTCTCTAGAAGGGGGGTTGAATAGAGTATGCCAACTTTTGCAAAACTTGCTAGGAGGATGAAAACTTGTGCAAACAGTGAAGTTCAAGGCCTTGAAAACTATTTCAAGCCCTTGGAGGAGATGCTGATTGTAAAAAGCAAGTAAGCCTTTTTCAAGGCCATGAAAACAAGTTCAAACCCTTGAAAAAACAGACAGTTGTATGCTGCAGATATTATGAAAAAGAATGAACTGTAAATGCAAGAGACAAGTGATTTATAGATTTCAGTCCACTTGGACCTATGTCTGTACCTCAGGGATTAGATCCCTGCAGGATTTTCAACTCAATTCTTATTAATCAAAAGTTAAGCCCTAGAACTCAAGCACAGAGAATTCCCTTACTCTTTTACAGCTTGTGGTTTTTCCTAACCAGTCTAGTACCTGATCTTGCTAATCAATAACTAAGAATTCTCTATTGTTAACCTTGAACAATCCTTGAGAATAGATGTAGAGATAATACATAAATGATCTACCTATACAGCTCAATACAAAAGTACACTTAGAATAGAAAACTGCAGTGAAGAATGCAGTGAACTTCTGTGGAATGGATTGAGAGTTTTAAATTCTTATTTGATGTTTTGTCAATCCAGAAATTTGTCTCTCACTTTTGCCCGTTGAGTCTCGTATCTTGTTGCTTCAAAGTGAGCTCCATTTATACTGTTTTAAGCTCTGCAAATTTTCTCAGATTTTCAGCAACAACTTCCTATTTTGTAGGCAACAACTTTGACTCTCTTTAACAGCTTTCTCCAACGGATCACCACCAATACCACCTCAGCACCACCATGGCAGCTCCTCTATCGGACCTGCTGCTACCAGAACACCACCACCACATGGAGATCGAAACACCCTATTCAAATCGAAGTATCATCAAGTCTCGAGGACTTAATTCACAGGTGAGCCCATGAACCCTAGTTTCGGGTTTTTATAAATTTTTTCCTCCCTGTTGATTTCGTGTCCAGTTAATTCATGTTTTCGTGACCCTGAGGTGATGGCGAGCTCATTGGTACCAAGGAACGACAGTGAATCATCGAAAAATGTCGGTTCGTCGGTTCCTGGGCTTGTACGGGTGCAGGAGCTTTGAAGCTCACCGGAGCAGAGAGGTTTCCGTATAGGGAATTAGCAGCACTAATAAGGATTACTAGGCAGGTTACCAGGTAATCATATGAATTCTTATTTACTATTGAAGAATAATGGAGTATTTCGTACGTACGTGTCTATGAGTATAAAATACGGAAATCTAGATGCTGAGCTTGGACATCTATATATGCGCATTAACAGGTAAGTATGAGTATTGTTCAGGATGGACTGGTATACTTATCTTGATATGGTCAAATATTAATGGGACCCAGACTCCAGACTTTAAACATTTATGGGACCCGGTCTACGGGCTTAATACAATTATGGGACCCATTCTTCGGGCTTTACATTCATGGCCTACGGGCCAAGTCGGTACATTGCTAGCTCCCGAATTGTAGGCAAATAGTACTACCCTCTGGACTGAAGATCCAGTAGGGATGGTCACACTTAAGTTCTAATTTGTCTTGGTGGATTAATGGGTTGTATAGGAATGGGTAAATGAATATGGATTTCGTCGCGCTGTGTTATCGAATAATTGGAATCACTGGTATAACGTTCTCCTTTCCTATTTGACGTAAGTCAGGGTACTGCGGGATATATATATATAGTGCAGGTTATAAACTTTCAAATATGTGTACATATATAATTATATCCATTTCATTTCGAAGTCTATCTTGGTCTTTATAAACTGTTGTCGTGACATCACCGACTTCTGTACTTGGCAGGTAAGTTCGCGGGAATCCGGGAAAATAGGAAATCACTTAGAGGATTGTCACACAAGTATGAAAAGCTATAAAATTAAGTTTATTTTAAATTCCAATTTCTTAATTTTGTCTTGTATAAGAACCGTTAGGATTAGACTCCTTGGTGAGCATTTATTTGCTTAGCGGAGGACATCTCCAGAGAGTTTGGGGGACCCAAGTGTAGTTCTCCACCACTCTAGGATGGGGGTGTTACACAATACATAAATTATTATTTAACAGTCAACAAGTTCATAGTAGGCAATAGTGTCTTCAAAGCTTTGGAGATTTGAGACTTGTCTCTTTAGAAACTGTCTTTCATCATCTTCAAAAGATAAACTCCCTTGAGTTCATACTTTTCATTCATCCATAGGAATTGAATTATCAAGATCGGCCTTGATGTAAGACAAAACAAATATTCTTGCTTTCTCAGTATAAAATATTCTTGCTTTCTCAGTATCCCGCAGCTTCATAAACATAAGTAACATAAAAATTGAAACAACTATCACACATAGCAAAAGAATAAGCACTTAAACAAAAACTAAACTGGCATAGACAATAAAACCTACAGTATCCAAAAAATATTACACAAACTAATAAATATTCCAGCTAGAAACATAAAACACATAAACTTCTCCCTCTTTTTGAATTTCATCAAAAGAGTAAAACAAATGTAGGATCATACCCAAAGTTTTTGCAAAAAAAAAAAAAAAAAAAAAAAAAAAAAAAAAAAAAAAAAAAAAAAAACTAACTTCAATGCTTAAAGAAAAAGATAGAAATGGATGGAAGAGACAGAATGGTTCAAGGCTTTGGGCTCATTTGCAGCATCTTTCTTGATTGTCTTCTTTCCTTCTTTGCTTTTTCCTTTTCCTTTGTCATCATCAGTTTCCTATGGTTCATCTTCTGTTGATCCTTCCTCTTCTGAATTTCCTTCATCCCCAGTCTGTTCCTCTGCAAGTTCAGCTTCCACCTCGACAACTACTTCAGCTATTACCTCATCAATTTTCTCAGCAACCTCCTCAGTAGCTTCTTCACCCTTTTCTCCAGCAACTTCCTTAGCAGCTTCTTCAATATCAGCTTCATCATCAGTTTGCTCAAACAATTACTTTGAAGTAAGAACCATTGGTACCTTTTTCTTATTCTGTTTCTTTAGAACATCTCCGATCACTTCATCAGAATCAATGTTGTCATCTCTACTGTCATCAGATGGTATCTTTTCCAAGTCCAAACCCTTGATGATCACATCCAGTTTATTTTCCACCAAGCCCTTGAACTTCCCAACCTCATTTGATAGATCAAATATACCTTGCCTCAAATCTTCAATACCATCTTCTAAAA
The DNA here is from genome assembly GCA_023055425.1 of Linanthus parryae. Taxonomy (NCBI): domain Eukaryota; kingdom Viridiplantae; phylum Streptophyta; class Magnoliopsida; order Ericales; family Polemoniaceae; genus Linanthus; species Linanthus parryae. Next base: position 5,337,733 of record JALGPY010000015.1, read on the forward strand.
CCTCAACACTGTCAATGATTTGTGAGAAATCCAAATTTGTTGAAGCCTGTGGTGTTGTTGCAGCCTTAGGTTTTATAAAACTCTTCTCTTTTAGCTCAGTTGCAGACAACTCTGAGTAAAACTTCCAGCTACCCTTTCTAGTCTGAACAAATCCAATCCTTTGGAGAGAAACTTCATCAACCAAACCTAACCCACAAGTAATATTCTCCTGGTTTTTCACAAAAAATCCCAAAATGCTTAAAGAATACAGGAAACAAATTTTCATAAGGCAAAGAGTGATTCCTAGTCCTAGTCCCCCAGTACACCATATGCTCCATGACTACACTAGGTAAATCAACCTCAAAGCCTTGACATATAAGATACATCAAGATCAAAACTCTGTTAGTTACCAACTCCTTTGAATCTCTTGGAACTGTTGGAATAGGTGCCCTAGAGGCAATCTATATTTAGTATGAACAATGTATTTTGGCTAGAATATTCATTTATTATTTATTGTGATATTTAATATAATGAAGTCCTTAGATACAATGTGTTGTTTATCTTAAATATCTCTAGTCCATTATATTGATTAACAGGACGATCAAATATAGACTAGTATGTGTGTAGATTGATATGGAGATATCAAGTCTAACACATGGGTATGCATTAGGGGTAATGGCTTACTGGATTGACCCACAACGAGAAGGATACATTAGATTATGTTAAAGTCGCAATCGCTTCTCGTAGTGCTAATATAATTGCAATCCTTAGTCACTAGATACTCTAGTTGTGAAATATCATGCTTTGATATTATCAAACGTTACACCGTAACTGGATAGCTATAAAGGTAATTATCGGGCATGATAGAAAGTAAGCTTAGAGATCTTAGTGATGTAGAGAGGATTTGTCCCTCCCACATAATGGGAGTAAATATCCATGGCCACTCGAGGAATGGTTCTTATTGAATGTCTGGACAGACTCAGATAAATCAATATGGAGATATTGACGTTATCTGCTTGCATAAGCATATTCCCAGGATCGAGGAACTATGGATTGGATATACGAGTGTGACTATTTATGTCTCGCGTCCAATCCGGATATGGAGACAAAGGGATAGTGCAATATGAAATATTGGGCACAAAGGTTTGCTGGGATCACTGACTTATTTCTGTTAGTTGGGTGCATGGATGTGTACCTAGACACTGCTCCATGTTAGTAATTAGTTACTACCAACTAAGTAGAAACCTATGGGGTCAAACGTCAAATAGAGTTGAACTAGATTTGTGATTAATTAATATGATTAATTAATTAGAAGGATCACTTTGCAACACCTCAAACTTAGTAGGACTAATATGCAAGGAAGGGACTGATCCAAGTTCATGTAGAACTAGGAAGGGCTTTTATGTAGTTAACAAGGAGTTGTTAGACTATATAAAGGATGCTCTAGCTTCTTTCCCACAACTAATGCTCATAACATAAGTGAGTGGGAGAGAGAGCAAGACAAGACTAGAGACTGAAGACCCTAGCCCGTCCGCCACAAGGAGAGGGCCGAACCCTCCTTTGGTCCCTCGTTGCTTGATTCGTTCTTCCCTCTTCCTCCGGTCCAAGCTAGCACTAGTAGAAGGAAGAATCTAGATCTCACCTCTAGACGTGGATCAACCGTAGAGACGAGGAAAATATTCTACGTGTGATCTCCCGAACCAAAAGGTACACATCTTCTATGTCCTTCATCATGTTATGAATGTCTCTTCCTGTGATCCTTGGTGGGCTTTGAGTAGGAATTAAAATTTGTTATTCCGCTGCGTAACCTACGTCAAAACCCAACAGTGGTATCAGAGCCACAGATCGTAGTGCATAACATGATTTTATGTGTTACGATTTCAGTTTTACACCGTTTTATTCATATTACGCGAAACCGAATTAATTGGCATAGTAGATGCAATAAACAATACCTAATTTAACATTGGATGTGTAAATTGGTGAGTTTGATCACATAGGATGTGAGGACTTTTGGATCAAGAACTAGGGTTTGGGCACATGCTTGGAAAAGGGGTTCTTCAAGTATGGAAACAATTAAACTTGGGCATGAAGGTAAAGGGTGTTTTGGAAACAACCCAACAAGGAAGGAATTGTTTTTGGAAACAATTCCATAGGAACGTGCGGCCCCATAAGGGAACCTCCCCTCCCTTGCGTGTCGTCCAAGACACACGGCCCAAGGGGGCCGAAGCACCCTAGCGCACGGCCTAGCCGTGTGGGCTAGGGGCCGGACGACCCGGGCCTAGTGTGGCGGTTCCTTGGTTAGTTCGGCCATACCCATGGTGAACCTCTTGGACCGTTTTGACCCTAGTATGTCCAATTCAACTAAAATTGAACAAGCGCGTTAAAAATTGGTTTTAACTGTATTGTATGCTTTGTTTCATGGTGGATGGATATGGCCTAGGTTGTGGATGTTTTATGTTTTTGTGGTTTGGTTTACGGCCTGCGAGCTGATCAAATTAATGTAATAATTAATTAGGTTTTACGGCATGCGAGTCGTTTTTCTCCTCAACATGTGAGGCTTTATTTATTTATTTATTATAGATGTTAGGATAGAATTAGAAATATTTAGATGATAGCCAAGAGCATGGAGAAGAAGACCGGAGAACCAAGAAGCCAAAAGACGATGAAGACAACCTACCCTAGGCGCGCGGCTATGGTAGAGCACATGGAGATGAGGTTGTCACTTTTGGGCATATAGATATTATCATTGGCTTGATAATATCTTAGTCTAGGGGCGATATCCATGCCACCTTATTTTTCTTTTGTAGATGTTTATTATTTATGTCTTGTTATTTATTTTGTGTGTATGGCGATACTAGCAAAACGTTAACAAGATAATAATAAACAAAGTTGGTCTTTTATTGTGGATTGCCCAATCCAAATAAGTAGATCATGTTGATTGGATCAACCAAACGAATTAAGAATGCTTAAATCCCTCAAATAAGATATTGCGTTTTGCCTTATCTTGCCTAAACACCCTTCATGATCAGGGTCTATTAAAATTCAGGCTTGCCAAAGCAAGGCGATTTTAATTCACCATGATGTGTTGGGGACGACACAAGCTAGTAATGTGTGTATGTTGAAGCAAGAGGTTGGACGCAACCGGGTAAGAATCAATTGGATTGATGAACCTAGAGGCATGACAATTAAGTGTTATCTAAAGGATAAAGAATAATGAGTTATTCACCTAATTGGACCAAGAGTTGCATGGGATGCAATTGAAATGGTTCCTACCTAAATAACCAATTCTTGGGTGACTTGCCAATGCAAGCTCAAGAAGATGTGAAAAAGGGATATTGGACCTACTAGAAAATATACATGATATTTTCCGCATTAATGGTGAGGGCTATTAATCCCAGAAAAATAATGGGAGCTATATTTAATGATCTAGCCATTACTGAATATAGCTAAACTGCTCAAAATACTAAAATTGCACATTTCTCATTTTGTAGAATTCCAAATGGCAAACAACAACGCATCGAATTCATCCCTACGATCTGTCCTTGAGAAGGACAAACTGTCTGTAAAAAATTTCCTTGACTGGTACAAAAACTTAAGGATTTTCCTTAAGCAATAAAAGAAGTTGTACATCTTGGACACTCCAATTCCAGCCCCACCCCAGGATGAGTCTGCTCTAGCAGATGCAAGGGCACGTCAGAAACATATTGATGATTCTAATGACGTGACTTGCCTCATGCTCTGCACCATGACTGCTGAGCTTCAAAAGCAGCACGAGAACATGGAGGCCTATGATATGATCATACACTTGAAAAAATTGTTTCAGGAACAGGCAAGGCATGAGCGATATGAGGTGTCTAAAGCATTGTTCAAGAGTAGTCTTGCAGAAGGGAATCCAGTAGGGCCTCATGTACTCCGAATGGTCGGGTACATAGAGAGCCTTGAGAGACTAGGATTCCCACTTAGCCAAGATTTGGCTACTGATCTTGTCTTGCAATTGTCGCCTGACAGTTATAATCAATTCATCATGAACTATAATATGAACGGGATCAGTAAGACTCTGCCAGACTTGTTAAACATGTTAAATACAGCTGAACAGAGCATCAATAAAGGCAAGGTCAAATCCATAATGATGGTGCATAAAAGGAAGGGCAAAGGAGTGCCTCTGCTTCCAAAGGAAAGCGCAAGAATGTTGCGAAATCCAAGGAAACCCTAAAGCCTAAATATCTGGAGGATAAGAAGCTTGGAATTGTGATTCCACCACCACCAGGTATTTACATTATAGACGTAAATATTTCTATTTCTTCATCTTGGGTATTGGATATTGGATGTGGTTCTCACATTTGTCGAAATGTGGAGAATTTGAAAAGAAGTAGAAGATTGGCTAAAGGGGAGATAGATCTGCGCGTCGGGAATGGAGCAAGAGTTTCTGCATTAGTTGTAGGCGTCTATGAGCTATCTTTTCATTTTGGACTTATTTTAGAATTAGACAATTTCTTTTATGTGCCTGCTATGAGCAGAAACATTATTTCCATTTCTTGTTTGGACGAGAAGGGTTTTTCTATTTCAATGCTCCATTTATTTTGATAGTATGCTCTATTGTAGTGCGCATTTGTCTAATGGATTGTATATCCTTGATCTAAATAGTCCAATCTATAACATAAATACTAAAAGGATTAAAACTATCGATTTAAATCCTTCATATATATGGCATTGTCGTTTAGGCCATATAAATGAGAAACACATATCCAGACTCCGTAAGGATGGACTTATAGACTCATTCGATTTGGAATCATATGAGACATGCGAATCTTGTTTATTAGGAAAAATGACAAAGTCCCCTTTCAGTAAGAAAGGTGAGAGGACTAGTGAGTTACTGACACTCATACACACTGATGTATGTGGGCCGTTCCCCACGCCTGCCAGAGGTGGTTACACCTACTTTATTACATTCACTGATGATTTCAGTAGATATGGATTTGTGTACCTTATGAAGGCCAAATCCGAATCTTTTGAATTGTTCAAGGAATTCAAGAATGAAATAGAGAAGCAACTTGGTAAAAGTATTAAGAGTCTACGATCGGATCGTGGAGGAGAATACTTAAGCCAAGAGTTTGAAGAGTATCTTAGAGAGTGTGGGATAGTATCCCATCTCACTCCACCCGGAACTCCACAATGGAATGGCATGTCCGAGAGGAGGAGTCACACACTATTGGATATGGTGCGATCTATGATGTCTCAAACTGATCTTCCGATATCGTTTTGGGGACATGCTCTAATGACGGCAGCTTTTTCCATTAACCGTGTTCCATCCAAATCAGTCATGAAAACACCATATGAGATATGGACTGGGAAGCATCCCATAGTGTCGTTTATGAATATTTGGGGCTGCGATGTCTATGTAAAGCGATTACAAACATACAAGCTCGGGCACAAAGCGGATAAGTGTAAGTTTGTGGGATATCCTAAGGAAACGAAAGGATATTATTTCTACAATCCCACCGAGAACAAAGTGTTTGTAGCTCGGACCGACTTGTTTCTAGAAAGAGAGTTTGTCTCTAAATAAGTAAGTGGGATGACTGTAGAACTTGAAGAAATTCAAGAACCACAAATCACTGAACCGATGATGGAACATGAGCAGGAACCGCAAGTTGTTGTGGAAGAACCTGTTCAGGTAACACAGGAACTCCGTAGATCAGGAAGGGTGCGTCATGAGCCAGAGAGGTACGGACTTCTCGTGACTAAGCCTGATGATGTACCACTCATGGATGATGAGCCTGCAACCTACGGGGAGGCCATGAAAGGCCCAGACTCCAAGAAGTGGCTAGAAGCCATGAGATCCGAAATGGATTTCATGTATACCAACAAAGTATTGACTTTGGTAGAACCACCTGAAGGGGCTCGGCCCATAGGGTGAAAATGGATATTCAAGAAGAAGATGGACATGGATGGCAAGGTATTTGCCTACAAGGGGCGATTGGTAGTCAAAGGGTATCGACAGATTCATGGTATTGACTATGATGACACCTTTTCACCAGTCGCCATGACTAGATCCATTCGAATCCTACTTGCTATTGCAGCATACTACGACTATGAGATTTGGAAAATGGATGTCAGAACAGCGTTCCTTTATGAGAACCTCATGGAGGACGTATAAATGACACAACCGCAGGGTTTTGAGGATCCAGAGTATGACAATAAATTCTGTAAGCTGCAAAGATCCATTTATGGATTAAATCAAGCTTCTAGGAGCTGGAATCGACGTTTTGATGACGTGGTCAAAGAGTTTGGCTTCATCAAAGACGAAGATGAACCCTGTGTTTACAAGAAGGTTAGTGGGAGCTCTGTAGTATTTCTTGTTGGAATAGATGCCCTAGAGGCAATCTAGTTTAGTATAAATTTATTTTGGCTAGAACATTCATTGTATTATTTATTGGATATTTAATATAATGAAGTCCTTAGATTTACAATCGTGTTGTTTATCTTAAATATCCCTAGTCCAGTATAATGATTAATAGGACAATCATCTATAGACTAGTATGGGGTTGGATTGATCTGGAGATATCATGATCCAACACATGGGTGTGCATTAAGGGTAATGGCGCACTGAATTGACCCATCTCCGAGAAGGATACATACACGTTATGTTAAGTCACAAGCGCTTCTCGTGGTGAAATGGTATTGTCATCCTTAGACTTGAAGTCACTAGATATTCTAGTTGTGGATTATTGTGATTTTGGTAGCGTCAAACGCTACACCGTAACTGGGTAGTTATAAAGGCGTGTACCGGATACAATAAAAAGCAAGCTTAGAGATCGTAGTGGACGTACATAGAATTTGTCCCTCCCACATAACGGGAGCAAATATCCTAGGACACTCGAGGAGTGCTTATAGAATGTCTGGCCAGACTCAAATAAATCAAGATAGGATATTGATGTTATTTGCACGAATAAGGCTATTCCCATGGATCGAGAAACTATGAATTGGATATACGAGTGTGACTTGTATGCCTCGTGTCCAATCCGGATATAGAGACAAAGGGATGAGACAATTACTTGTACAAGGTTTGTCGGATGACTATTCTATTAGTTGGCTAGAATGGATGTTTTGCTAGAAACCGCTCCATATTAGCAAATTGTTGCTACCAACTAGATAGAAGCTATGGGGTCACACGCTATATAGAGTTGAACTAGATTTGGGAATTAATTAATATGATTAATTAATTAGAATGATCACTTTGCAACACCTTGCAAACTTAGTAGGACTAATTTGCAAGGAAGGGACTAAACCAAATTCTAGTAGGACTAGAATAGGTCATTTAGGTAGTTGGCAAGGATTTGTTGGAATATATAAGGGATTCTCCTTCCTTACTTCCCAAACTTATGAGCCTCTAGTTCATAACTGTAGTGGGAGAGAACAAAAGTAGAGAGAGCAAGCAAGCAAGCAAGGCCGAACGCCCCCCTTGCCGTCGCCCCCTATCCCGTTGGCCACCAAGGAGGACGCCACCTCCTTGTTGCCTCGTGTTGCGTGATTTGTTCTTCCTCTTCCTCCATTCCTAGCTAGCACAAAGGAGAAGGAAGATCTAGATCTCAACTCTAGGCGTGGATCAACTATAGAGAACGTGATACAATTCACGTTACAAGTTATCACAGGAGAAACCCTAAAGTGTGTAACTTGATTTCTTCACTTACCATCGTTATGTCTCTTGTCCTGTGATCCTTGGAGGGTATTGCATGGATAAATTACGTTTTTCCACTGCGTATCCATGATCAAAACCCTACAGTGGTATCAGAGCCACGGGTCGTAGAGCATAAACGTGGTTTATGTGTTACGTTTTGATAGTTTTACACTTTAAATTTATTGTTTATCGCGTAAAGCAAGACAAATCAAGCATATGATGCAATTTGTCAATAATCAATCATAACATGATCTAGTTTTTGCATTGGATGCATGATAGTGTGTTTGAGAAATTTTAGGATCTTAGATCTAGGGTTTGGGCATCCTATGGAAAGAAGGAGTTCTTTTCATACAAGGAAAACCAAACTTGGGCACCAAGCAAGGGAGTTGTTTTGGAAACAACTCCCAAAGGAGGTTCGCCCCCCCCTAGGGGACCGCCCCTCCTTGCTTGCCGCCCAAGTAAGGGACGGACAAGGGGCCGGGGCAGCCCTAGCCCACGGCCTAGTCGTGTGGGCTAGGGGCCGGCCGGCCCAAGGCCTTGGCGGTCCTCTTTTGGGGTCCGGGCAATTTGATTGTTGGGCCCCATGGACCGTTTTAACCCTAGAAAATCCTAAAATCAATTAAAATTGACCAAGCGCGTTAAAATTAGATTTTAACTGTTTATGTTCAAATCGCAAGGTGATTGGATATGGCCTTAGGATGTGGTTTGGTGTGATTGTTTATTTTTGTGGTTTGGTTTACCGTCTGCCAGCTGATCAATTAATTGTAATAATTAATTAGGGTTTTATGGCCTGCGAGCTATTTTTTTCTCAACTCGTGAGATTTATTTTATTTAGTATAGGTTAGCTAGTGCTAGATAGAATAGATTGTTAGCCAAGATTGAAGAAAAGAAGCCCGAAGCCAAAGGAAGCCACAAAAGATGGAGCATGGAGCATTCCACATGACTATGAAGGATGGACAAAAGATGAAGACGCTTGGAGATGTGTTTTCTTTAAGGGTTCATAGATAATTCCATTGGCTTGGAATTATCTTAGTCTGTAAAAGGCCATATTCACATCACGATGTATTTTTTTTTTTGTGGTTGTTTATTTTGTTGGAATAGGTGCCCTAGAGGCAATCTAGTTTAGTATGAATTTATTTGTGGCTAGAAGTTCATTTATTATTTATTGGATATTTAATATAATGAAGTCCTTAGATTTACAATTGTGTTGTTTATCTTAAATATCCCTAGTCCAGTATAATGATTAATGGGACAATCATCTATAGACTAGTATGGGGTTTGATTGATATGGAGATATCATGATCCAACACATAGGTGTGCATTGGGGGTAATGGCGCACTGGATTGACCCATCTCCGAGAAGGCTACATACGCGTTATGTTGAGTCACAAGCGCTTCTCGCGGTGCAATGGTATTGTCATCCTTAGACTTGAAGTCACTAGATATTCTAGTTGTGGATTATTGTGTTTTTGGTAGCGTTAAACGCTACACCGTAACTGGGTAGTTATAAAGGCGTGTACTGGATACAATAAGAAGCAAGCTTAGAGATCGTAGTGGACGTAGATAGAATTTGTCCTTCACACATAACGGGAGCAAATATCCTAGGCCACTCGAGGGATAGTGCTTATAGAATGTCTGGCCAGACTCAAATAAATCAATATGGGATATTGATGTTATTTGCACGAATAAGGCTATTCCCATGGATAGAGAAACTGTGGACTGGATATACGAGTGTGACTTGCATGTGTCGTGTCCAATCCGGATATGGAGACAAAGGGATGAGACAATTACTTGTACAAAGGTTGTCAAGATGACTATTCTATTAGTTGGCTAGAATGGATGTTTTGCTAGAAACCGCTCCATATTAGCAAATAGTTGCTACCAACTAGATAGAACCTATTGGGTCACACGCTAGATAGATTTGAACTAGATTTGGGAATTAATTAATTGGATTAATTAATTAGAAGGATCACTTTGCATAACCTTGCAAACTTAGTAGGGACTAATTTGCAAGGAAGGGACTAAATTGAATTCTAGTGGGACTAGAATAAGTCCTTTAGGTAGTTGGCAAGGAGTTGTTGGACTATATAAAGTACCTTCCTTCCTTCCTTCCCACACTTATGATTCATTAGATCATAACTTGAGTGGGAGAGAACAAAAAGGAGAGAGCAAGCAAGCAAGAGAGAGCCCCCCCCCCTTGCTCGCCGCCCGTCCCCGTCGGCCCCGAAGGAGGCCGAAACTCCTTTGGTTCGTCTCGTTTTGCGTGATTATTCTTCCTCTTCCTCTTTCCGGGCTAGCAACAAGGAGTGGGAGATCTAGAAATCAACTCTAGGCGTGGATCAACTATAGAGAACGTGACACAATTCGCGTTTGAAGTCATCAAAGGAGAACCCTAAGGTGTGTTAATTGATTTCTTCCTTTACCATCGTTATGTCTCTTGACTTGTGATCCTTGGAGGGTTTTGCATGGTTAATTATTGTTTCCGTTGCGCATACATGAATCAAAACCCTACAGTGGTATCAGAGCCACAGGTCGTAGAGCATAAACGTGGTTTATGTGTTACGTTTTGATAGTTTTACACCTTAATTTGATTGTTTATCGCGTAAAACAAGACAAATCAAGCATGGGATGCAATTTGTCAATAATATATCATAACAAGATCTAGTTTTTGCATTAGATGCATGAATGATTGAGTTAGAGAAATTTTCGGATCTTAGATCTAGGGTTTGAGCATCCTTGGGGAATAAAGAGTTCTTCCAAAACAAGGAAACAACCAAACTTGGGCACCAAGCAAGGGAGTTGTTTTAGGAAACAACTCCCAAGGAGGTTCGGCCCCCCTAGAGGGACCGCCCCTCTTGCTTGCCGCCCAAGCTTGGCCGCCCTAGGGGTCGGGGCAGCCCTAGCCCGCGGCCTAGCCACGTGGGCTAGGGGCCGGGCCAGCCCTAGGGCCTTGCGGTTCACCTTTTTGGGCCCGGACAATTGGATTGTTGGGCCCATGGACCGTTTTAACCCTAGAATATCCTAAAATCAATTAAAATTGACCAAGTGGGTTAAAATTGGATTTTAACTGTTTATGTGCAAATCGCATGGTGATTGGATATGGCCTTAGGATGTGGTTTGATGTGGATGTTTAATTTTTGTGGTTTGGTTTACGGCCTGCGAGCTGATAAATTAATTGTAATAATTAATTAGGGTTTTATGGCCTGCGTGCCATTTTTTTCTCAACTTGTGAGATTTATTTTATTTAGTATAGAAGTTGGCTAGTGCTAGATAAAGTAGATTGTTAGCCAAGATTGAAGAAAAGAAGCCCGAAGCCAAAGGAAGCCACAAAAGATGGAGCATGGAGCATTCCACATGACTATGAAGGATGGACAAAAGATGAAGACGCTTGGAGATGTGTTTTCTTTAAGGGTTCATAGATAATTCCATTGGCTTGGAATTATCTTAGTCTGTAAAAGGCCATATTCACATCACGATGTATTTTTTTTTTTTTTTTTGTGGTTGTTTATTTTGTTGGAATAGATGCCCTAGAGGCAATCTAGTTTAGTATGAATTTATTTGGGGCTAGAAGTTCATTTATTATTTATTGGATATTTAATATAATGAAGTCCTTAGATTTACAATTGTGTTGTTTATCTTAAATATCCCTAGTCCAGTATAATGATTAATGGGACAATCATCTATAGACTAGTATGGGGTTTGATTGATATGGAGATATCATGATCCAACACATAGGTGTGCATTGGGGGTAATGGCGCACTGGATTGACCCATCTCCGAGAAGGCTACATACACGTTATGTTGAGTCACAAGCGCTTCTCGCGGTGCAATGGTATTGTCATCCTTAGACTTGAAGTCACTAGATATTCTAGTTGTGGATTATTGTGTTTTTGGTAGCGTTAAACGCTACACCGTAACTGGGTAGTTATAAAGGCGTGTACTGGATACAATAAGAAGCAAGCTTAGAGATCGTAGTGGACGTAGATAGAATTTGTCCCTCACACATAACGGGAGCAAATATCCTAGGCCACTCGAGGGATAGTGCTTATAGAATGTCTGGCCAGACTCAAATAAATCAATATGGGATATTGATGTTATTTGCACGAATAAGGCTATTCCCATGGATAGAGAAACTGTGGACTGGATATACGAGTGTGACTTGCATGTGTCGTGTCCAATCCGGATATGGAGACAAAGGGATGAGACAATTACTTGTACAAAGGTTGTCAAGATGACTATTCTATTAGTTGGCTAGAATGGATGTTTTGCTAGAAACCGCTCCATATTAGCAAATAGTTGCTACCAACTAGATAGAACCTATTGGGTCACACGCTAGATAGATTTGAACTAGATTTGGGAATTAATTAATTGGATTAATTAATTAGAAGGATCACTTTGCATAACCTTGCAAACTTAGTAGGGACTAATTTGCAAGGAAGGGACTAAATTGAATTCTAGTGGGACTAGAATAAGTCCTTTAGGTAGTTGGCAAGGAGTTGTTGGACTATATAAAGTACCTTCCTTCCTTCCTTCCCACACTTATGATTCATTAGATCATAACTTGAGTGGGAGAGAACAAAAAGGAGAGAGCAAGCAAGCAAGAGAGAGCCCCCCCCCTTGCTCGCCGCCCGTCCCCGTCGGCCCCGAAGGAGGCCGAAACTCCTTTGGTTCGTCTCGTTTTGCGTGATTATTCTTCCTCTTCCTCTTTCCGGGCTAGCAACAAGGAGTGGGAGATCTAGAAATCAACTCTAGGCGTGGATCAACTATAGAGAACGTGACACAATTCGCGTTTGAAGTCATCAAAGGAGAACCCTAAGGTGTGTTAATTGATTTCTTCCTTTACCATCGTTATGTCTCTTGACTTGTGATCCTTGGAGGGTTTTGCATGGTTAATTATTGTTTCCGTTGCGCATACATGAATCAAAACCCTACAGTGGTATCAGAGCCACAGGTCGTAGAGCATAAACGTGGTTTATGTGTTACGTTTTGATAGTTTTACACCTTAATTTGATTGTTTATCGCGTAAAACAAGACAAATCAAGCATGGGATGCAATTTGTCAATAATATATCATAACAAGATCTAGTTTTTGCATTAGATGCATGAATGATTGAGTTAGAGAAATTTTCGGATCTTAGATCTAGGGTTTGAGCATCCTTGGGGAATAAAGAGTTCTTCCAAAACAAGGAAACAACCAAACTTGGGCACCAAGCAAGGGAGTTGTTTTAGGAAACAACTCTCAAGGAGGTTCGGCCCCCCTAGAGGGACCGCCCCTCTTGCTTGCCGCCCAAGCTTGGCTGCCCTAGGGGTCGGGGCAGCCCTAGCCCGCGGCCTAGCCACGTGGGCTAGGGGCCGGGCCAGCCCTAGGGCCTTGCGGTTCACCTTTTTGGGCCCGGACAATTGGATTGTTGGGCCCATGGACCGTTTTAACCCTAGAATATCCTAAAATCAATTAAAATTGACCAAGTGGGTTAAAATTGGATTTTAACTGTTTATGTGCAAATCGCATGGTGATTGGATATGGCCTTAGGATGTGGTTTGATGTGGATGTTTAATTTTTGTGGTTTGGTTTACGGCCTGCGAGCTGATAAATTAATTGTAATAATTAATTAGGGTTTTATGGCCTGCGTGCCATTTTTTTCTCAACTTGTGAGATTTATTTTATTTAGTATAGAAGTTGGCTAGTGCTAGATAAAGTAGATTGTTAGCCAAGATTGAAGAAAAGAAGCCCGAAGCCAAAGGAAGCCACAAAAGATGGAGCATGGAGCATTCCACATGACTATGAAGGATGGACAAAAGATGAAGACGCTTGGAGATGTGTTTTCTTTAAGGGTTCATAGATAATTCCATTGGCTTGGAATTATCTTAGTCTGTAAAAGGCCATATTCACATCACGATGTATTTTTTTTTTTTTTTTGTGGTTGTTTATTTTGTTGGAATAGATGCCCTAGAGGCAATCTAGTTTAGTATGAATTTATTTGGGGCTAGAAGTTCATTTATTATTTATTGGATATTTAATATAATGAAGTCCTTAGATTTACAATTGTGTTGTTTATCTTAAATATCCCTAGTCCAGTATAATGATTAATGGGACAATCATCTATAGACTAGTATGGGGTTTGATTGATATGGAGATATCATGATCCAACACATAGGTGTGCATTGGGGGTAATGGCGCACTGGATTGACCCATCTCCGAGAAGGCTACATACACGTTATGTTGAGTCACAAGCGCTTCTCGCGGTGCAATGGTATTGTCATCCTTAGACTTGAAGTCACTAGATATTCTAGTTGTGGATTATTGTGTTTTTGGTAGCGTTAAACGCTACACCGTAACTGGGTAGTTATAAAGGCGTGTACTGGATACAATAAGAAGCAAGCTTAGAGATCGTAGTGGACGTAGATAGAATTTGTCCCTCACACATAACGGGAGCAAATATCCTAGGCCACTCGAGGGATAGTGCTTATAGAATGTCTGGCCAGACTCAAATAAATCAATATGGGATATTGATGTTATTTGCACGAATAAGGCTATTCCCATGGATAGAGAAACTGTGGACTGGATATACGAGTGTGACTTGCATGTCTCGTGTCCAATCCGGATATGGAGACAAAGGGATGAGACAATTACTTGTACAAAGGTTGTCAAGATGACTATTCTATTAGTTGGCTAGAATGGATGTTTTGCTAGAAACCGCTCCATATTAGCAAATAGTTGCTACCAACTAGATAGAACCTATTGGGTCACACGCTAGATAGATTTGAACTAGATTTGGGGATTAATTAATTGGATTAATTAATTAGAAGGATCACTTTGCATAACCTTGCAAACTTAGTAGGGACTAATTTGCAAGGAAGGGACTAAATTGAATTCTAGTGGGACTAGAATAAGTCCTTTAGGTAGTTGGCAAGGAGTTGTTGGACTATATAAAGTACCTTCCTTCCTTCCTTCCCACACTTATGATTCATTAGATCATAACTTGAGTGGGAGAGAACAAAAAGGAGAGAGCAAGCAAGCAAGAGAGAGCCCCCCCCTTGCTCGCCGCCCGTCCCCGTCGGCCCCGAAGGAGGCCGAAACTCCTTTGGTTCGTCTCGTTTTGCGTGATTATTCTTCCTCTTCCTCTTTCCGGGCTAGCAACAAGGAGTGGGAGATCTAGAAATCAACTCTAGGCGTGGATCAACTATAGAGAACGTGACACAATTCGCGTTTGAAGTCATCAAAGGAGAACCCTAAGGTGTGTTAATTGATTTCTTCCTTTACCATCGTTATGTCTCTTGACTTGTGATCCTTGGAGGGTTTTGCATGGTTAATTATTGTTTCCGTTGCGCATACATGAATCAAAACCCTACAGTGGTATCAGAGCCACAGGTCGTAGAGCATAAACGTGGTTTATGTGTTACGTTTTGATAGTTTTACACCTTAATTTGATTGTTTATCGCGTAAAACAAGACAAATCAAGCATGGGATGCAATTTGTCAATAATATATCATAACAAGATCTAGTTTTTGCATTAGATGCATGAATGAGTGAGTTAGAGAAATTTTAGGATCTTAGATCTAGGGTTTGAGCATCCTTGGGGAATAAAGAGTTCTTCCAAAACAAGGAAACAACCAAACTTGGGCACCAAGCAAGGGAGTTGTTTTAGGAAACAACTCCCAAGGAGGTTCGGCCCCCCTAGAGGGACCGCCCCTCTTGCTTGCCGCCCAAGCTTGGCCGCCCTAGGGGTCGGGGCAGCCCTAGCCCGCGGCCTAGCCGCGTGGGCTAGGGGCCGGGCCAGCCCTAGGGCCTTGCGGTTCACCTTTTTGGGCCCGGACAATTGGATTGTTGGGCCCATGGACCGTTTTAACCCTAGAATATCCTAAAATCAATTAAAATTGACCAAGTGGGTTAAAATTGGATTTTAACTGTTTAGGTGCAAATCGCATGGTGATTGGATATGGCCTTAGGATGTGGTTTGATGTGGATGTTTAATTTTTGTGGTTTGGTTTACGGCCTGCGAGCTGATAAATTAATTGTAATAATTAATTAGGGTTTTATGGCCTGCGTGCCATTTTTTTCTCAACTTGTGAGATTTATTTTATTTAGTATAGAAGTTAGCTAGTGCTAGATAAAGTAGATTGTTAGCCAAGATTGAAGAAAAGAAGCCCAAAGCTAAAAGGAGCCACAAAAGATGGAGCATGGAGCATGGAGCATGGAGCATGACTATGAAGGATGGACCAAAAGATCAAGACGCATGGAGATGTGTTTGCTTTTAGGGTTCATAGATAATTCCATTGGCTTGAAATTATCTTAGTCTAGAAAAGGCCATATCCACATCACGTTTTATTTTGTTTTATGGTTGTTTACTTTATTGTCTTATTATTTTGTGGTTGGTGTATGGATGATGCATGCAATTAGGATAATAAGATAATTAGACAACCCGGATCTATTATTTGGAGTTGTGCTCAAATAGATAGATTAGTTGATATTGATCAACAAAACAATTAAAAATTGAATTCAAAATCCTTCAAAATTCAAATATTGTGTTCTTGCCTTCTCGTTATTTAAACACTCATTATCATCATTATTTATCAAGATCGTGCGTGCCAAAGCATGGCGACTTGGTTCATAATGATGGAATGCGATGGCACAAGTTAGTAATGTGCAATTGTTTAAATAAGAGGTTGAACACAACTAGGCCATTAATATGATTAAGAAACCTAGTAGCAATCAATTGGGATTATCCATATGGATGGATAAATAAGAAATTATTTGCCCAATTTAACCAAGAGTTGCATAAGGGATGCAATTGGAATTGTTCCTACCTAAAGTAGTCAAATTATGGGTGACTTGCCAAAGCAAGCTCATAAGGAGATGAAACATGGATCTTGGCCCACTAGAAAATATAAGGATATTTTCCGCATTAATATCTTAAGGGTTATTAATCCGTAGAAAAATAGTAGGAGCTATATTTGATAAACTAGCCATTATTGAATATAGTCAAAAATTCACAAATACTAAAACTTACGTATTTTCCTTTTGTAGAATTCCAAATGGCAAACAACTCATCGAGTTCACAACATTCCCTACGATCTGTCCTTGAGAAGGACAAGCTCTCTGGAACCAACTTTCTTGATTGGTACAGAAACTTGAGAATCGTTCTCAAGCAATAGAAGAAACTGTACACAATAGAGGAGCATGTTCCAGAAGGTCCAGAGAACCAAACACCTGCTGCCCTAAAGGCGTATCAAAAGCGTGTAGATGACGCTAATGATGCGGCCTGCTTATGCTATGCACCATGAATTCGGAGCTTCAGAAGCAACACGAAAACCTGAATATTGTCGATATGTTCGAGCATCTGAAGCATCTCTTCCAAGAGCAGGAAAGGGTAGAGAGGTATGAAGTCTCTAAGGCACTGTTCAAGTGTCATCTGGCAGAAGGGAACCCGGTGGGAACCCATGTACTCCGTATGATCAGGTACTTGGAGAATCTCGCCCGACTGGGGTTCCCGGTCGGCCAAGAGTTGGCAACCGATCTCGTGTTGTAATCGTTGCCTGAGAGTTATGGACTGTTCATCATGAACTATAACATGAACGAGATCGTAAAACCACTGCCAGATTTGCTCAATATGTTGAGGACAGCTGAACAGAGCATCAACAAGGGTAAGGGCAAGGCCATTATGATGGTGCAGTAAGGAAAGGGCAAAAGGTTTGCCTCATCCTCCAAGGGCAAAGTCAAGTCAGTTGCCAATTCCAAGGAACCTGCCCTTAAGCCTGTTGGTGGCATTGCCAAAGGTGTGACTAAAGGTGAGTGTCACTACTACAGTCAGCCTGGACACTGGAGGAGGAACTGCCCAAAATATCTGGAGGACAAGAGGCTTGGAATAGTGATTCCACCACCACCAGGTATTTTTGTTGTAGATGTCAATTTAACTGTCTCTACATCATGGGTACTAGATACTGGATGTGGATCTCACATTTGTCGAAATGTGCAGGATCTAAAGAGAAGTAAGAGATTGGCTAAAGGGGAGGTAGATCTGCGCGATGGGAATGGAGCAAAAGTTGATGCGTTGGCCATAGGCGTGTGCGAGCTATCTCTGCCATCAGGATTAGTTTTAGAATTAAATAATTGCTATTTTGTGCCTGCTATGAGCAGAAACGTTATTTATATTTCTTGTTTGGACTAGGATGGTTTTATAATTTCAATAAAGAACAATTGTTGTTCCTTTTATTTGAATAATATTCACTATTTTAGTGCTCAATTATTTAATGGACTGTATGTCCTTGATCTAAGCAATCCTGTCTACAACATAAATACCAAGCGGATTAAAATAAATGATTTAAATCCCGCTTATTTATGGCACTGTTGTTTAGGCCACATAAATGAGAAACGTGTATCTAGACTCCATAAGGATAGACTACTAGACTCATTTGATTTTGAATCATATGAGACATGTGAGGCTTGTTTATTGGCAAAAATGACAAAGTCCCCTTTCAATAAGAAAGGTGAGAGGACTAGTGAGCAACTGGCGCTCATACATACTGATGTGTGTGGGCCATTTGCCACGCCTGCCGAGAGTGGTTACGTCTACTTCATTACATTTACTGATGACTACAGTAGATATGGATTTGTGTACCTCATGAGGGCAAAATCCGAATCTTTTGAAGTGTTCAAAGAATTCAAGAATGAAGTAGAGAAGCAACTTGGCAAAAGTATCAAGGCTCTACGATCGGATCGTGGAGGATAATACTTGAGCCAAGAGTTTGACGACTATCTTAGAGAGTGTGGGATCGTGTCCCAACTCACTCCACCCGGAACGCCATAATGAAATGGCGTGTCTGAGAGGAGGAATCGAACCCTATTGGATATGGTTCGATCTATGATGTGTCAAACCGATCTTCCATTATCATTTTGGGGCCACGCTCTATTAAAAGCAGCTTTCACCATTAACCGTGTTCCATCTAAATCAGTCATGAAGACGCCATATGAGATGTGGAGTGGGAGGCGTCCCATACTGTCGTTCATGAGGATTTGGGGCTGCGATGTCTATGTAAAACTTTTAAAATCAGACAAGCTAGGGCCGAAATCGGATAAGTGTAAATTTGTGGGGTACCCTAAGGAAACTAAGGGTTACTACTTCTACAATCCAACCGAGAACAAAGTGTTTGTTGCTCGGACCGGCGTGTTTCTAGAAAGAGAGTATGTCTCTAAAGAAGCAAGTGGGAGGACTGTAGAACTTGAAGAGGTTCAAGAACCACAAGTCACTGAACCGATTATGGAACATGAACAGGAACCACAAACGGTTGTGGAGCAGCCTGTTCAGGTAACACAAGAGCTTCGTAGATCTAGTAGAGTGCGCCAGGAACCCGAGAGGTATGGACTTCTCGTGACCGATTTCGGTGACACGATGCTCATAGATGATGAGCCTACTACCTATGAAGAGGACATGAAGGGCCCAGACTCTCAGAAGTGGCTAGAAGGCATGAGATCCGAGATGGAATCCATGTATACCAACAAAGTATGGACTTTGGTGGAACCACCCGAAGGGGCGCAACCCATAGGGTGCAAATGGGTCTTCAAGAAGAAGATCGACATGGATGGTAATGTGATTACCTATAAGGGCCGATTGGTGGCTAAAGGATTCAGACAGATTCATGGTATTGACTATGATGAAACCTTTTCACCAGTTGCTATGACCAAATCCATCCGAATCCTACTTGCGATTGCAGCATACCACGACTATGAGATTTGGCAGATGGATGTCAAAACAGCATTCCTTTATGGGAATCTCCTTGAGGACGTGTATATGATACAGCCTGAGGGTTTTGAAGATCCAAAGCAATCCAACAAAGTCTGTAAGCTGCAACGATCCATTTATGGATTGAAGCAAGCTTCTAGGAGTTGGAATCGACGTTTTGATGAAGTAGTCAAAGAGTTTGGCTTCATCAGGAACGAAGATGATTCTTGTGTCTACAAGAAGGTTAGTGGGAGCTCTCTAGCTTTTCTGGTCTTGTATGTCGATGACATACTACTCATTGGAAACGACGTTCCCATGCTGCAATATGTTAAAGATTGGATAGGGAAGTGTTTCTCAGTGAAGGACTTAGGGGAAGCAGCCTATAGACTCGGTATAAATATCTACAGAGATAGATTTAAAAGACTGCTAGGCCTAAGTCAAAGTACATATATTGACAAGGTGTTGAAACGGTTCAACATGCAAGATTCCAAGAAGGGATTCTTGCCCATGTCACATGGAATCACTCTTTCGAAGAGTGGTTGTCCTTCCAATGAGATTGAGAAGGAACGCATGAGTATAATTCCCTATGCCTCGGCCATAGGATCTATCATGTACGCCATGTTATTTACTTGACCAGATGTGTCATATGCCTTGAGTATGACAAGCAGATACCAATCCAATTCGGGTGAGAGTCACTGGATTGCAGTCAAGAACATCCTAAAGTACTTGAGAAGAACTAAGGATGCCTTCTTGATATTTGGCGTGGAGGAAGAGTTGCGTGTAAGGGGTTACACTGATGCAAGCTTCCAAACCGACAGAGATGACTTTAGATCACAGTCGGGATATGTGTTTTGCCTGAATGGAGCAGCGGTGAGCTGGAAGAGTTCCAAGCAAGAGACGGTGGCTGATTCTACAACGGAGGCTGAGTACATTGCTGCAAATGGCGCAGCAAAGGAAGCTGTTTGGATCAGAAAGTTTGTTTATGAACTTGGTGTGGTTCCTAGCATTGCAGATCCAGTTGAGTTGTACTGTGACAACACTGGGGCGATCGCGCAATCAAAGTAACCCAGGTCGCACCAGAAATCCAAGCACGTGCTCAGGAAGTTTCATCTGATTCGAGATATTATCGATAGAGGAAACGTTCGGATATGCAAGATTCCTACAGATGAGAATCTGTCAGACCCGCTTACAAAGCCGCTCACGCAGTGGAAGCATGAAGGGCACACTAGGAGTATGGGCATACAAGATGCGCCAGATTGGCTCTAGTGCAAGTGGGATACTGTTGGAATAGATGCCCCAGAGGCAATCTAGTTTAGCATGAATTTATTTGTGGCTAGAAATTCATTTATTATTTATTGGATATTTAATATAATGAAGTCCTTAGATTTACAATTGTTTTGTTTATCTTAAATATCCCTAGTTCCAGTATAATGATTAATGGGACAATCATCTATAGACTAGTATGGGGTTGGATTGATATGGAGATATCATGATCCAACACATAGGTGTGCATTAGGGGTAATGGCGCACTGAATTGACCCATCTCCGAGAAGGCTACATACACGTTATGTTGAGTCACAAGCGCTTATCGCGGTGCAATGGTATTGTCATCCTTAGACTTGAAGTCACTAGATATTCTATTTGTGGATTATTGTGATTTTGGTAGCGTTAAACGCTACACCGTAACTGGGTAGTTGTGAAGGCGTGTACTGGATACAATAAGAAGCAAGCTTATATATCGTAGTGTACGTAGATAGAATTTGTCCCTCCCACATAACGGGAGAAAATATCCTAGGCCACTCGAGAGATAGTGCTTATAGAATGTCTGGCCAGACTCAAATAAATCAATATGGGATATTGATGTTATTTGCACGAATAAGGCTATTCCCATGGATCGAAAAACTGTGGATTGGATATACGAGTGTGACTTGTATGTCTCGTGTCCAATCCGGATATGGAGACAAAGGGATGAGACAATTACTTGTACAAAGGTTGTCAAGATGACTATTCTATTAGTTGGCTAGAATGGATGTTTTGCTAGAAACCACTCCATATTAGGAAATAGTTGCTACCAACTAGATAGAACCTATGGGGTCACACGCTAGATAGATTTGAACTAGATTTGGGAATTAATTAATTGGATTAATTAATTAGAAGGATCACTTTGCAAAACCTTGCAAACTTAGTAAGGACTAATTTGCAAGGAAGGGACTAAATTGAATTCTAGTAGGACTATAATAAGTCCTTTAGGTAGTTGGCAAGGAGTTGTTGGACTATATAAATGACCTTCCTTCCCACACTTATGATTCATTAGATCATAACTTGAGTGGGAGAGAACAAAAAGGAGAGAGCAAGCAAGCAAGAAAGAGTCGCCGCCCCCACCGCCCCCCCTTGCTCGCCGCCCGTCCCCGTCGGCCCCAAAGGAGGCCGAACCTCCTTTGGTTCGTCTTGTTTTGCGTGATTCTTCTTCCTCTTCCTCTTTCCGGGCTAGCACCAAGGAGTGGGAGATCTAGAAATCAACTCTAGGCGTGGATCAACTATAGAGAACGTGACACAATTCACGTTTGAAGTCATCAAAGGAGAACCCTAAGGTGTGTTAATTGATTTCTTCCTTTACCATCGTTATGTCTCTTGACTTGTGATCCTTGGAGGGTTTTTCATGGTTAATTATTGTTTCCGTTGCGCATCCATGAATCAAAACCCTGCATATTTTATTGTCTTATTATTTTGTGGTTGGTGTATGGATGATGCATGCAATTAGGATAATAACATAATTAGACAACCCGGATCTAAAATTTGGAGTTGTGCCCAAACTCAAATAGATAGATCTGTTGATATAGATCAACAAAACAAGTAAAATTGAATTTGAAAAATCCCTCAAAATTCAAATATTGCGTTTTTACTTCTCGTTATTTAAACACTCATCATCATCATGATTTCCCAATATTGTGCGTGCCAAAGCATGGCGGCTTGGTTAATAATGATGTGGTGCGATGGCACACCTCATGTGCAATTGTTTAAGTAAGAGGTTGGACGCAACTAGGTGTTTAATAGGATTAAAACCTAGAGACAATCAATTGGGATTATCCATGCGGATGGATAAATAAGGAGTTATTTGCCCAATTGAACCAAGAGTTGCATAAGGGATACAATTGGAATTGTTCCTACCTAAAGTAGTCAAATTATGGGTGACTTGCCAAAGCAAGCTCATAAGGAGATGAAACATGGATCTTGGCCCACTAGAAAATATAAGGATATTTTCCGCATTAATATCTTGAGGGTTATTAATCCGTAGAAAAAATAGTGGGAGCTATATTTGATAAACTAGCCATTATTGAATATAGTCAAAAATTCACAAATACTAAAACTTGCGTATTTTCCTTTTTGTAGAATTCCAAATGGCAAACAACTCATCGAGTTCACAACATTCCCTACGATCTGTCCTTGAGAAGGACAAGCTCTCTGGAACCAACTTCCTTGATTGGTACAGAAACTTGAGAATCGTTCTCAAGCAAGAGAACAATACCCCTGCATCCCTAAAGGCGTATCAAAAGCGTGTTGATGACGCTAATGATGCGGCATGCCTTATGCTATGCACCATGACTTCTGAGCTTCAGAAGCAACACGAAAACATGAATGCTGTCGATATGATCGAACATCTAAAGCAGCTCTTCCAAGAGCAGGCGAGGGTAGAGAGGTATGAGGTCTCAAAGGCACTGTTCAAATGTCATCTGGCAGAAGGGAACCCGGTGGGACCCCATGTACTCCGTATGATCGGGTACTTGGAGAATCTCTCACGAATGGGGTTCCCGGTCGGCCAAGAATTGGCAACCGATTTTGTGTTGCAATCGTTGCCCGAGAGTTATGGACAGTTCATCATGAACTATAACATGAACGAGATCGTGAAACCACTGCCAAATTTGCTCAATATGTTGAGGACGGCTGAACAAAGCGTCAACAAGTTTAAGGGAAAGGCCATTATGATGGTGCAGAAAGGAAAACGCAAAAGGTTTGCCTCATACTCCAAGGGCAAAGGCAAGTCAGTTGCCAAGTCCAAGGAACCTGCCCTTAAGCCGGTTGGTGGCATTGCCAAAGGTGTGACTAAATGTGAGTGTCACTACTGCAGTCAGCCTGGACACTGGAGGAGGAACTGCCCAAAATATCTGGAGGACAAGAGGCTTGGAATAGTGATTCCACCACCACCAGGTATTTTTGTTGTAGATGTCAATTTAACTGTCTCTACATCATGGGTATTAGATACTGGATGTGGATCTCACATTTTTCGAAATGTGCAGGATCTAAAGAGAAGTAGAAGATTGGCTAAAAGGGAGATAGATCTGCGCGTTGGGAATGGAGCAAAAGTTGTTGCGTCGACCGTGGGCGTGTGCGAGCTATCTCTGCCTTCAGGATTAGTTTTAGAATTAAATAATTGCTATTTTGTGCCTGCTATGAGCAGAAACATTATTTCTATTTCTTGTTTGAACAAGGAAGGTTTTATTATTTCAATAAAGAACAATTGTTGTTCGTTTTATTTTAATAATATTCACTATTTTAGTGCGCAATTATTTAATAGACTGTATGTCCTTGATCTAAGCAATCCTGTATACAACATTAATACCAAGAGGATTAAAATACATGATTTAAATCCTGCTTACTTATGGCACTGTCGTTTAGGCAACATAAGCGAGAAGCGTGTATCTAGACTCCATAAGGATGGACTACTAGACTCATTTGATTTTGAATCATATGAGACATGTGAGGCTTGTTTATTGGGAAAAATGACAAAGTCCCCTTTCAATAAGAAAGGTGAGAGGACTATTGAGCAATTGGCGCTCATACATACTGATGTATGTGGGCCATTTGCAACGCCTGCCAGGGGTGGTTACGTCTAGTTCATTACATTTACTGATGACTACAGTAGATATGGATTTGTGTACCTTATGAGGGCTAAATCCAAATCCTTTAAAATGTTCAAAGAATTCAAAAATGAAGTAGAGAAGCAACTTGGCAAAAGTATCAAGGCTCTACGATCGGATCGTGGAGGAGAATACTTGAGCCAAGAGTTTGACGACTATCTTAGAGAGTGTGGGGTCGTGTCCCAACTCACTCCACCCGGAACGCCACAATGGAATGGAGTGTCCCAGAGGAGGAATCGAACCCTATTGGATATGGTTCGATCTATGATGTGTCAACCGATCTTCCATTATCATTTTGGGCTATGCTCTATTAAGTGGAGCTTTCACCATTAACCGTGTTCCATCTAAATCAGTCATGAAAACACCACATGAGACGTGGAGTGGGAGGCGTCCCACACTGTCGCTCATGAAGATTTGGGGCTGCGATGTCTATGTAAAATGTTTACAATCTGACAAGCTAGGGCCAAAGTCGGATAAGTGTAAGTATGTGGGGTACCCTAAGGAAACTAAGGGTTACTACTTCTACAATCCAACCGAGAACAAAGTGTTTGTTGCTCGGACCGGCGTGTTTCTAGAAAGAGAGTTTGTCTCTAAAGAATCAAGTGGGAGGACTGTAGAACTTTAAGAGATTCAAGAACCACAAATCACAGAACCGATTATGGAACATGAACAGGAACCACAAACAGTTGTGGAACAGCCTGTTCAGGTAACACAAGAGCTTCGTAGATCTAGTAGAGTGCGCCAGGAACCCGAGAGGTATGGGCTTCTCGTGACTGATTCCGGTGACATGATGCTCATAGATGATGAGCCTACTACCTATGAAGAGTCCATGAAAGGGCCAGACTCTCAGAAGTGTCTAGAAGCCATGAGATCCGAGGATGGAATCCATGTATACCAACAAAGTATGGACTTTGGTGGAACCACCCGAAGGGGCGCGACCCATAGGGTGCTAGTGGGTCTTCAAGAAGAAGATCGACATGGATGGTAATGTGATTACCTATAAGGGCCGGTTGGTGGCTAAAGGATTCAGGACAGGTTCATGGTTTTGACTATGATGAAACCTTTTCACGAGTCGCTATGACCAAATCCATCCGAATCCTTCTTGCAATTGCAGCATACTACGACTATGATATCTGGCAGATGGATGTCAAAACAGCATTCCTTTATGGGAATCTCCTCGAGGACGTG
Organism: Linanthus parryae; assembly: GCA_023055425.1. Classification (NCBI taxonomy): domain Eukaryota; kingdom Viridiplantae; phylum Streptophyta; class Magnoliopsida; order Ericales; family Polemoniaceae; genus Linanthus; species Linanthus parryae. Next base: position 5,363,205 of record JALGPY010000015.1, read on the forward strand.
TATATGATACAAACAGAGGGTTTTGAAGATCCAAAGCAAGCCAACAAAGTCTGTAAGCTGCAACGATCCATTTATGGATTGAAGCAAGCTTCTAGGAGTTGGAATCGACATTTTGATGAAGTAGTCAAAGAGTTTGGCTTCATCAGAAACGAAGATGAGTCTTGTGTCTACAAGAAGGTTAGTGGGAGCTCTGTAGATTTTCTGGTCTTGTATGTGGATGACATACTACTCATTGGAAACGGCGTTCCCATGCTGCAATCTGTTAAAGATTGGCTAGGGAAGTGTTTCTCAATGAAGGACTTAGGGGAAGCAGCCTATATACTCGGTATAAAGATCTATAGAGATAGAGCTAAGAGACTGCTAGGCCTAAGTCAGAGTACATATATTGACAAGGTGTTGAAGCGGTTCAACATGCAAGATTCCAAGAAGGGATTCTTGCCCATGTCGCATGGAATCACTCTTTCGAAGAGTGGTTAGCCTACCAATGAGATTGAGAAGGAACGCATGAGTAGAATTCCCTATGCCTCGGCCATAGGATCTATCATGTACGCCATGTTATGTACTAGACCAGATGTGTCATATGCTTTGAGTATGACAAGAAGATACCAATCCAATCCGGGAGAGAGTCACTGGATTGCAGTCAAGAACATCCTAAATTACTTGAGAAGAACTAAGGATGTTTTCTTGATATTTGGCGGTGAGGAAGAGTTGCGTGTAAGGGGTAACACGGATGCAAGCTTCCAAACCGACAGAGATGACTTTAGATCACAATCGGGATATGTATTTTGCCTGAATGTAGCAGCGATGAGATGGAAGAGTTCCAAGCAAGAGACGGTGGCTGATTCTACAACAGAGGCTGAGTACATTGCTGCAAATGGCGCAGGAAAGGAAGCTGTTTGGATCAGAAAGTTTGTTTCTGAACTTGGTGTGGTTCCTAGCATTGCGGATCCAGTTGAGTTGTACTGTGACAACACTAGGGCGATCGCGCAATCAAAGGAGCCCAGGTCACTCCAGAAATCCAAGCACGTGCTAAGGAAGTTCCATCTGATTCGAGATATTATCGATAGAGGAGACGTTCAGATATGCCAGATTCCTACAGATGAGAATCTGTCAGATCCACTTACAAAGCCGCTTGTGCAGTGGAAGCATGAAGGGCACACTAGGATCATGGGCATACGAGATGCGTCAGATTGGCTCTAGTGCAAGTGGGAGACTGTTGGAATAGATGCCCTAGAGGAAATCTAGTTTAGTATGAATTTATTTTGGCTAGAACATTCATGGTATTATTTATTGGATATTTAATATAATGAAGTCCTTAGATTTAAAATCGTGTTGTTTATCTTAAATATCCCTAGTCCAGTATAATGATTAATAGGACAATCATCTATGGACTAGTATGGGGTTGGATTGATATGGAGATATCATGATCCAACACATGGGTGTGCATTAAGGGTAATGGCGCACTGGATTGACCCATCTCCGAGAAGGCTACATACACGTTATGTTAAGTCACAAGTGCTTCTCATGGTGCAATGGTATCGTCATCCTTAGACTTGAAGTCACTAGATATTCTAGTTGTGGATTATTGTGATTTTGGTAGCGTCAAACGCTACACCGTAACTGGGTAGTTATAAAGGCGTGTACCAGATAGAATAAGAAGCAAGCTTAGAGATCGTAGTGGACGTAGATAGAATTTGTCCCTCCCACATAACGGGAGCAAATATCCTAGGCCACTCGAGGGATAGTGCTTATAGAATGTCTGGCCAGACTCAAATAAATCAATATAGGATATTGATGTTATTTGCACGAATAAGGATATTCTCATGGATCAAGAAACTATGGATTGGATATACGAGTGTGACTTGTATGTCTCGTGTCCAATCCGGATATAGATACAAAGGGATGAGACAATTAGTTGTACAAGGTTTGTCGGATGACTATTCTATTACTTGGCTAGAATGGATGTTTTGCTAGAAACCGCTCCATATTAGCAAATTGTTGCTACCAACTAGATAGAACCTATGGGGTCACACGCTATATAGAGTTGAACTAGATTTTGGAATTAATTAATATGATTAATTAATTAGAAGGATCACTTTGCAACACCTTGCAAACTTAGTAGGACTAATTTGCAAGGAAGGGACTAAACCGAATTCTAGTAGGACTAGAATAGGTCCTTTAGGTAGTTGGCAAGGATTTGTTGGACTATATAAAGGATTCTCCTTCCTTCCTTCCCAAACTTATGAGCCTCTAGTTCATAACTTGAGTGGGAGAGAACAAAAGGAGAGAGAGCAAGCAAGGAAGAAAGGCCGAACGCCCCTCTTGCCGCCGCCCCCTATCCCGTCGGTCACCAAGGAGGACGCCACCTCCTTGTTGCCTCGTGCTGCGTTATTTCTTCTTCCTCTTCCTCCATTCCTAGCTAGAACAAAGGAGAAGGAAGATCCAGATCTCAACTCTAGGCATGGATCAACTATAGAGAGCGTGACACAATTCACGTTACAAGTCATCACAGGATAAACCCTAAGGTATGTAACTTGATTTCTTCCCTTACCATCGTTATGTCTCTTGTCATGTGATCCTTTGAGGGTATTGCATGGATAAATTATGTTTTTCCGCTGCGTATCCATGATCAAAACCCTACATTTCTGGTTTTGTATGTGGATGACATACTAATCATTGGAAACGACATTCCTACTTTGCAATCTGTTAAAGATTGGCTAGGAAAGTGTTTCTCAATGAAGGACTTAGGAGATGCAGCTTATATACTAGGTATAAATATCTATAGGGATAGATCTAGTAAGCTGCTCGGCCTAAGTCAAAGTACATATATAGACAAGGTGTTGAAGAGGTCAACATGCAAGATTCCAAGAAGGGATACTTGCCCTTGTCGCATGGAGTCACTCTTTCTAAGAATGACTGTCCTTCTAATGATATTGAGAAGGACCGCATGAGTAGGATACCCTATGCTTCGGCCATAGGATCCATCATGTACGCCATGTTGTGTACCAGACCAGCCTTATCATACGCGTTGAGTATGGAGAGCAGATATCAGTCCAATCCGAGTGAGAGTCACTGGATTGCTGTCAAGAACATCCTAAAGTACTTAAGAAGTACTAAGGATGCGTTCTTGATATTTGGAGATAAGGAAGAGCTAATTGTAATTGGTTAAACTAATGCGAGCTTCCAAACTGACAAACATGACTACAGATCGCAGTCTGAATACGTGTTTTGCCTGAATGGAGGAGATGTAAGCTGGAAGAGTTCCAAGCAAGGGACAGTTGTTGATTCTACAACAGAAGCTGAGTACATTGCTGCTTGGGAAGCAGCAAAAGATGCAGTTTGGATAAATAAGTTTATCACTAAGCTCGGTGTTGTCCCTAGCATCGTGGATCCCATAGAGTTCTACTGTGACAACTCTGGGGCGATCGCACAAGCCAAGGAACCAAGATCACACCAGAAATCAAAGCATGTACTTAGAAGATTCCATCTTATTCGTGATATGATCGATGGAGGAGATGTGCAAGATTCAAACGGATGACAATCTTTCAAATCCGCTCACTAAACCACTTGCGCAGCGAAAGCATGAAGGGCACGCGAGATCTATAGGCATAAGAGATGCACCGGATTGGCTCTACTGCAAGTGGGAGACTGTTGGAATAGGTTCCCTAGAGGCAATCTATATTTAATATGAACAATGTATTTTGGCTAGAATATTCATTTATTATTTATTGTGATATTTAATATAATGAATTCCTTAGATACAATGTGTTGTTTATATTAAACATCCCTAGCCCATTATATTGATTAACATGACGATCAAATATAGACTAGTATGTGTGTATTTTGATATGGAGATATCAAGTGGTATGCATTAGGGGTAATGGCGTACTGGATTGACCCACAACGAGAAGGATACATTAGAATATGTTTAAATCACAATCGCTTCTCGTAGTGCTAATATAATTGAAATCCTTAGACTTGAAATCACTAGATACTCTAGTTGAGAAATATCATGCTTTGATATTATCAAATGTTGCACTGTAACTGGGTAGCTATAAAGGTAATTATCGGGCATGATAGGAAGCAAGCATAGAGATCGTAGTGATGTAGAGAGGATTTGTCCCTCCCACATAATGGGAGTAAATATCCATGGCCACTTGAGGAATGGTTCTTATTGAATGTCTGTCCAGACTCAGATAAATCAATATTGAGATATTGATGTTATTTGCTTGCATAAGCACATTCCCATGATCGAGGAACTATGGATTGGATATACGAGTGTGACTATTTATGTCTCGTGTCCAATCCGGATATGGAGACAAAGGGATAGTGCAATATGAAATATTGGGCACAAAGTTTTGTCGGGATCACTGACTTATTTCTATTAGTTGGGTGCATGGATGTGTTGCTAGACACCGCTCCATGTTAGTAATTAGTTACTACCAACTAAGTAGAAACCTGTGGGGTCACACGTCAAATAGAGTTGAACTAGATTTTGGATTATTTAATATGATTAATTAATTATAATGATCACTTTGCAACACCTTGCAAACTTAGTAGGACTAATATGCAAGGAAGGGACTAATCCAAGTTCATGTAGAACTATGAAGGGACTTTATGTAGTTAACAAGGAGTTGTTGGACTATATAAAGTATGCTCTATCTTCCTTCCCACAACTAATGCTCATAACATAAGTGAGTGGGATAGAGGGCAAGAGAGAGAGCAAGACAAGACTAGAGGCCGAAGCCCCTAGCCCGTCAAAACTCAACAGGCACAACACATCTCATGATAATAGAAAATAAAATATTAGCTTCACACTTTAACACAGAATGTGTCAATTTTTTGGGTCCAGTTGGTGTACCTTTTAGGAAAAACATAGACTTAGTTTTTTCCAAACACTCCTTTCTCTCTGGATGTTTATGAATTTTGTACTTCATAGGTATACCCAAAATTTGGCAAACACTTTGTGATCTAGTCTCATGTCAACACCAACAACCCTAGAGTTTAAAACATAGCTTTCTTCATATTCTTGCACCAAATTCAAATATAAAATACTTGTTAACCTAGGATATGCTTCAGAACTAGGGTTTAACATCTTCCAAACATATGAGTTTCTTAATCTCCTAATGCATCTATATCAAGATTATCTAGCAATTCTGCAGAAATCATACAACAATACGCTATTTTAGATGATGCATGCCCATCCATCCAAACTCCTTTTACTTCTGAACTAATAAACCAAGATTCAGGTAAAATATGCTTACCAAGCCCAGAAACCTTCTTCTTTGTCTTCACAGCACTATGTTTAACTCTCTTCTTTACAGAAGGTGGATCATCCTTCTTCTATGATTTCTGCTTCTTTGGAGTCTGATCTTTCTTCTTGCCTTCTTCAGTTTTCTTCTTATTTTCTCTCCCTTTCTTCTTTGTGGCTCAGATTGATCATCTTGATCCTATTTATGTTGACCATGTTCTTGTACATCATCTCCCTGTTCTTGATCCTTGAAAACTTTACCCTGTTCTTCCTGTTCCTCCTCTGATTCTGACCTAGATTCCTCCACATTCTTCTCCTTCCAGATCTTCTTGGCTGGAGGAGATTCCTCATGCCTGCTCTGGGTCTTCTCTGAATCTGAATCAGAGATAGTCACGTGTACCTTTCTGTTAGCTATTATTTTCTTCCCCATTGTTGAAGTTTGAGCCTTCTGTTGATGTCTGGTAGATTTGCGTTCCATTTGGGTTTAGGGTTTTGAGAGAAGATAGAGAGAATTGAGAGAGAGATAGAGACTGAGAGATTGAGAAGAGATAGGAGAGAAAAGCCCTGAAGTTTAGCTTTTAAGTTGGAAAGAAATAAGGTTTAAAAAGGACTCTTTTGATCTGCATGCAAAACATGTCTACAAAGATCTTTTAGATATTTTGTGATATTTTGAGCAAATATCTGAGCAAATCAAATATTTTGCAATTACCTATTAAGATAAAGCACAATATTTGGTGATCCAAATTTTTGAACAAACAACAGACAGTTTTTCTCCAAAGCTTTGAAGAACAAGTCCAAAGCTTTGGGGAACAACATAGTCTCACAGAAACTCCAAAGCTTTGAAACATACTTTCAAGGCTAGGAAAGAATGATATCAAGGCTTAGAGATTTCAAAACATAAGCAAATACACGATCCAATACTCCCCCCCCCCCTAAACCAATGCATCCTTGTTTAGCATACCCAATTCAAGCCTTAGAGATGCAAACCTCTCATATCGCAAATGTTTAGTGAAATACACATCACCTTTCTCAGTATGATCTCTTATAAAATGATGTCTTACATCTATATGCTTAGTTCTAGAATGCTGCACAGGATTCTTTGTGATTTAAATGGCACTTGTATTGTCACAGTTGATAGGCACATTTCTGAATGCATATCCAAGATCTCTTAGTTGTTGAGCAATCCATAGTACTTTTCAACAACAAGCATCAGCTGCAATGTATTCAGCTTCTGCAGTTGATAAGGCTACTGAATTCTGCTTCTTTGAATACCAACTAATTAGTGATGAACCAGGAAATTGACAGCATCCTGAAGTACTTTTCCTATCTACCTTGTAGCCTGCAAAGTCTGCATCTGAATAGCCACTCAACAAGAAGTTAGTTCTTCTTGGATACCAAAGCCTCAAATATTTGGTCCATTCAAATATCTAAAGATCCTTTTAACAGCTACTAAGTGACTTTCCTTAGGATCTACTTGAAACCTTGCACACATACAGACACTAAACATAATGTCTGGTCTACTAGTAGTTAAGTGCAATAGTGAACAATCATACCTCTATACTCATTTGGATTCACACTCTTACCATTTGTATCCTTGTCTAAGGATAATGATAAATTCATGGGTGTCTTGACTACCTTGGACTGAGACATATTATACTTGTTCAATAAGTCCTTGGTATATTTTCCTTGATGCACAAATATTCCTTTCTTCATTTTATGTACATGAAGTCCAAGAAAGAAATTGAGTTCTCCCATTAAGCTCATTTTAAATTCCCTGCACATTAGACTTGAAAACTCTATTGATAGAGCATCATTAGTAGAACCAACCAATATATCATCAACAAAGATATGAACTACTAATATGTCTTTCTCACGAGTCTTAATAAAAGAGTTTTGACTACTAGGCCTCTTCAAGTAGAAACTTTGAAAGTCGATCATACCAAGCCCTTGGAGCTTGTTTGAGGCCATAGAGAGTTTTATCTAATTTGTAAACATAATTAGGGAAATTGTCATCTTATAAACTAGGAGGTTGAGAAACATATACTTCTTCTTGTAAATAACCATTTAGAAAAGCACATTTGAAATCCATCTGAAAAAGCTTTATATGTTTATGGGAAGCAAATGCAATAAGTATTTTAATAGATTCTAACCTGGCAACAGGAGAAAATGTCTCCTCGTAGTCAATACCTTCTTCTTGATTATACCCCTTGTGCCACAATCTGGCTTTGTTTCTGACAACCTTACCATTTCCATCTAGTTTATTTCTGAACACCCATCTGGTTCCAATCACTGATTGTGTCTTTGGCTTAGGAACCAGGTTTCAATCCTTGTTCCTTTCAAATTCACTCGGCTCATTCTACATTGCAATGATCCAATCTGCATATTCTAATGCCTCCTTTTTATTTTTAGGTTCATTCATGGATACAAAGGCACTGAAGGCACATAAGTTCCTTAATTGTCCTCTGGTCTGTGTACCAGTTGATGGATCTGAAATAATGTTGTCTACTGGATGATCTGATAAGTACTTGAACCTCTTCCTTGGTGTACAGAGTTCTATCTCAGCAGGTAACTTTTAAAGTCTTTGAGAACTTGATGCAGTAGAAGGAGCATTTGGTGTTCTTTGAATTTCAGTCTCAAGGCTTTGAGAACTTGAGTCAGCAGGATGTTCAAAGCTTTGAGATTCTTCTGGATGTTCCTGCAGATTAGTTTTGCTTCTTTTCTCCTTTTCACAGTCACCATATGTCTCATATTTATTCAAATTGAGATATGCAAAACTTTCACTCAAGGAATCATCAGTACTTTCATCAAAAATCACATGACTCTCCTCTACAATCTTAGTTCTCTTATTGTAAACTCTATATGATTTGCTAGTTTTAGAATAACCAAGAAAAACACCTTCATCACTTCTAGCATCAAGTTTTCCAAGATTATCCTTGTCATTATTATGCACATAACAAATACAAGCAAAAGGTTTATAGTAAGAAACATTTGGCTTTCTACCTTTGAACAGTTCATAAGGAGTTTTCTTCAAAATAGGTCTAATCAAACATCTATTCAGCACATAGTTGGCAGTATTAATATCTTGTACCCACAAATATTTTGGCAAGTTACTTTCAAGTAGAATGGTTCTAGACATATCTTCAAGTGTCATATTCTTCCTCTCAACTACTCCATTCTGCTGAGGAGTTCTAGGTGCAGATAAGTTGTGTGAGATGCCATGCTTTGCACAAAATATATCAAAATCTAACTCATCAAATTCTCTACCATGATCACTTCTAATAGATGCAACATGTCAGTTTTTCAAAGATTGAAGCCCTTTACAAACCTTTGAGAATTCAAGTAAAGCTTAAGGTTTTTTCTAATAAACATAACCCATGTAAATCTAGAATAATCATCTGCCACAACAAGCATATACCTATTAACTCTTGGAGTTTGAACTCTTATAGGACCACACAAGTCCATATGCATTAGTTCTAAAGGTTTAGTGGTACTTACAAAGTTCTTTGGATTGAATGAACTCTCTGTCTGTTTACCTTGGGTGCATGCCTTGCAAATCTCATCATCTTTGAATTTCAGGGTTGATAAACCTCTTACCAAGTCTTTTGAGATGAGCTTGTTCATTCTATGCATGCTAATATGCCCACGTTTTCTATGACAAAGCTTTGGGTCATCATTCAAAGCTCTGAGGCACTCAGACTTTCACCTTCAACTCTGTTAGTATTCAAAGTATATAAATTGTATGACCTAGGAGCAGTGAGTATGCAATTTCTATACTTTTCATCTTGCACCACACATTTCTCCTTGTAAAAAACAACTCTATTTCCCTTATCACACAATTGAGAGATACTAAGCAGATTATACTCTAACCCTTGAACTAAGTAAACATCAGAAATAAAAGTGGCAGACTTATTACGAACACTACTTATACCATTGATATTGCATTTGGCTTTGTCACCAAGAGTGATTGTTCCTCCTGAGTATTCCTTAAGTTCTGTAACCAGAGACTTCTTTACCCTCATATGCCTGGAGCAACCACTATCCAGAAACCATTTTTGATCCTTCAAAGTTTTGGTGACAGCCTGCAAAAATCAATCAATGCCATTTTTTCAATTTGCTTGTCAAATCATTTTTCTTCTTCGTGCTCAAGCATTAAGCAAAGATTGCCTTGCTCTTCATCTTCATCTGAGTCTGTTGATGATTCAGAATCACTTCATGATGCAAAAACTGATTTCTTCATCATGTTATCATTTTCCTTCGTTGGAAAATGCATGTTTTTCTTCTTTTGAGGGCAATCCCTTACCAAGTGATCTGCATCTCCACATTCAAAGCAATTCGTTACTTTAGGTTTATAATAATGTGAAGAGGCCTTACCTTTGTGATTCTTACTGCTTGAGGGCCTGGATTTTTCTCTGTGGTAATCCCTATTTCCAAAGTTTTTCTTCATCTTCAGAATTCTAGTCAAGGCTTTGGAGATTAGGGCCAAGGCTTCCTCCTCCTCCTCATCATCATCTTCCTGTTCAAGGCTTTGAGATTTTTCATTGTCTTTTTCCATGAGTTCCAGGTTCTTGATGTTGTCACTCAAGTCATCATCCACTTCATTCATGGACATTTCATGAGTGAGCAGCTTGCCTTGCAGATCATCTAACTCTAGAAGACTCAAGTCCTGAGCTTCCTCAATAGCAGTTGTCTTTGGCTCCCACTGGCTTTTGGCAGACTTTTGAGAATGTTTCTGACCTTTTCTTCATTTGAGAAGGCTTTCCCCAAGGATTCCAGATTATTCAATATATCTGTAAATCTTTTGAACATCTCCTTGATTGATTCATCAGAGTTCATCTTGAACAACTCACACAGCCTCAGAAGAATATTGATCTTAGTCTATTTGACTTGACTTTTCCTTCATAGTTCACAACTAGCTTATCCCAGACTTCCTTGGCACTTTTGCAGTTTGATACTCTGTTGAACTCATCTGCACTAAGATTACAATACATCAAGTTCATAGCTTTATAGTTCTGTGATACCTTTTCCAATTCTGTAACTGAGATATCTTCCTCAGTCTTGACAGTCCTGATCCCATCTGTAGTGGTGTAATACACATAAGGACCATTGAGAATGATTGACCACAGTTCCATGTCTTGATCTATGATGAACATCTTCAACAATGATTTCCAGTGCATGAAATTGTCACCACATAACAATTGAGGTCTGTTGGCTGCTCTTCCCTGTGAGAATCCTCCCCCACCTACATTACTCATTGTCACAAGATGGTTAGATCTTATATAGTGACCCAAGCTCTGATACCAATTGAAAGTGTGTAATGTAGATTAAATACATGATCTAATACTATATAAAGGGGGGTTGAATAGAGTATGGAAACTTTTGCTAAAAATGAACTTTTGAAACTCTAACACAAGGAGCTAAAGAAATCCCAAGGCTTTGAAAAAGATTAAAAAGATTTGAAACTGTTTAAGACCAACTGAAGCCTCAAAGCTTTGAGATGGAAAATTCTCCAAAGCTTTGGAGCAACATGTTTTGTGCTTGCCTGGTTTGCAGAATGAAATAACAATGCAATAAAGTAAAGAACACATGGATTTTTACAGAGATCAGTCACAATTGGACCTACTCTCTGCCTGAGGGACTTGATCCCTCCAGTATTTGCACACACTTCTTATTAATCACCCTGATTTAGCCCTAGATCTCAAGCCTAAGTGAGCTACCTTACACTTATACAGCTTGTGGTTTCCAACCTATCCAGTTTCAGCTACAACCTGATGAAACAATAAGAACCTCTTGTTTTTCACCTGAACAAATAACTTCTAAAGTTGGTGAGGTTGAGTAACACTTTAGAATATTACAATGATGCTCAAAGGAGAACACATAATACAAATAAGCAGAGAATTCTCATTGTAAGTTCAAAGCAGTTTCAATGTTATAAAGATTTGAAATAGCTAGTATATTCAAGGCCTTGAAACAGCTTTCAAAGCCTTGAAATTGACTGAGACTTATATGCATGAACTTAGGGGGAGTTTATGATTCTGTTTGAACTCCTGAACCCCTGTGCTTGATTTATTATTACTTGATGAAAGACAAAGTGTTTTGACATACTTAACACTATCTAATCTATCTGTTTGACTTAGTTTTGCGGGGAGAATTTATTTCCTATTGTATAGGATTTATTTCCTAACTTGAGTTTTTCAGGGAAGGAAATTCTGGGTTGATTTGATTCTGTAATCAATCTAATGATTGTAACAACTTCTCAACATGATTATGAACAAGATCAAATCAGTATCCCTGAAGATACTGAGCAACTATCCGTTGGAGAAGACTGTTAGAGAAGTCAAAGTTTTTGCCTACAAAATAGGAAAGTTTGTTGCTGAAGATCTTGAAGATTTGTAGATCAGATGAGCTATATATAAGGAGATCAGTTTGAAGCATTTGACACAGAACACAACGGGCAAAAAGCTAGAGACATTGAATATACATTCAAGGACTGCCAAGCAACAAAGAATCAAATCATTCTCTCCCAGTCCAAGAATTTGAAGAACACTGCACTTTCATTGTAGTCTCACTCTCTGTGTTCTTCATTTCTGAACTCTATTTGTATATCATTCTTATACTACTTCTGTTTATATTCTCAAGGATTGTTCAAGGTGAAAAATATGGAATTCTTAGTTAATTAGATAGCTAGAGCAGGTACTAGATAGGTTAGTGAGAAGCACAAGCTGTAACAGAGTAAGACATCTCTCTGTGCTTCAGATCTAGGGCTTAGATGTTGGTTAATAAGAATTGAGTTGAAAATACTACAGGGAGAAGATCCCTGAGGTAGAGACGTAGGTCCAAATGGACTGAACTCTATATATCTTGTGTCTCTTGCATCTTCTTTTCAATTACAAATTTAGAACTTTTGCAGTATTCAAAACAGTTTCATTTCAAGGGTTTGAAACTCATTTCAAGGCCTTGAATCTCTTTACATTGAAACCACTACTCTTGCAAAGATTAGCAAAAGTCTGCATACACTATTCAACCCCCCCCCCTTCTAGAGTGTTGATCATCTATTTCTACCTACTGTACACCCCTTCACTCATAAGTGTTCTTCAGATACTGGATGAGTTGATCTTGTTCAGATGTTGAATCCTTTAATGATTTGAAGAGCAGTATGTGTTTTTCTCCCACGAATGAATGGCTCTTCCTTTCACAGTGATAAGCCCTCTTGCTGTGTGTCTCTTCACTTTGAATTTCAAACTTAAATTTAAACACAGACTTTTGTAACCACCTGAGAGATTTCAGGAACAACCTTCCTGAAAATCCTTTCCTTTTAACAACTTCTTTCAACAGCTATGTTTGAATAGCTTTTCAGATTTGTTTGAGGGGTTTTGAACGACAAACAATCCTGAAACAACTCAATCACAAGATCACACAAAATCCAGATAAAATAGCATTAAGAATGCTAAATGTTTGGCATATCAGTTTAGCTATTAAACTGAATTGATAAACTCAAGATAACCTCCAAATTAATTCCAAATAAATAACTTGTGATAAATAATAATAATAATAATAACATGATTAAAACTCATAAAAATTCAATAATAAATCACAAAAAGAGTTATAACATCCTGCAATAAGAATTAGATTAACTGTCATAGGCTTAAGATAATCCTCCAAAGGTTTGGAGCTTCAGATAACCTTCAAAGCTTTGACCTTGATTATGCCCTGATCCAAGATGCATTCATATTGAGATATATGTTAGTGTTGGAAACACAATAAACTAGCTTAAGAATATTTGCAAGAGACATTTAAACATTACCCAATCCAATGCCAAGCCTGCAATACAAAAACTATTAGTTCACAGTCAACAAGTTCATAGGTAGGCAATAGTGTCTTCAAAGCTTTGGAGCTTTGAGACTTGTCTCTTTAGAAACTGTCTTTCATCATCTTCAAAAGATAAACTCCCCATAGTTCATACTTCTCATTCATCCAGAGGGATTGAGTTATCATAACACAATAACAAATTCTTTAATTCTCATATTCTTCTTCATCGGTGTCATTACTATCTCTATACTCCTCGAAAGCAAGAGATGACAACTTCACCGCATACGATCTTGCCCTTTCGTTGATATTATCTACGATCTTCTCCGTAATATCATGTGGGTACATATCCTCAATCAATAACTTCAACATGTTTAGCTCTTAGACTAATACAAACTCCATCTTCGAGAAGCAGATCGGCATGTCGTTCACTTTGAACCAAAGCTCATGCTTCTTCTTAAACACGAGTAGCCTGTGAAATACCAAAGTCGCAGCCATGCCCGCGAAGCCAAGATCAGTTGGATGGTCCAAAAAAAATGTAAGGCATGGGAGTTTTTCCCGAACGTAGGTCCTAAGCCAAGGCTCGCATTGGGCTTTCACACTAGCCAATTCTTTCAATGCTGGCATCACGATAAGCCTCGTGGACCTGGAGTAACTTGGTACACTGTAGGAGGTAGCGGAGGAATATCGTGCGACGAAATCACATGTAGTCCTAAAAACAAATAATGAGCAAAAAAATAATTAGTCAAGCCGTTAACTCAATCAAGCTAGTTGAAATAGAAATTCAAAGTTATTTACGAACATCATAATTCATTCTACATGCCTAACAAGTACTGTGGTGGATTAACGAAAGGAGTAAACCGGTCAAATGAACAAACACATAGAATGCTGAAAGTCTACCAGTATCCCGATCTTGCGAGATCGAGGCCCAAACTTGCAAGATCATATTTCGATCAAGCAAGCTCGGGCTCGATTTAGCAAGATCGCGACTCGATCTTACAAGTTCTAGGGTATTTTATAGAGACAAAGACCTTTTAAGTTAAGCTAAAAAAACCTCGATCTAGCAAGATTGTGTTTCTCAATTTTATAGATCTTCTTCATTTCTTCCAACTTGGTCATATTTCATACGAATGGTGCGTATTGTTTAGCTTCATGCTATTATAGATTCAATTTCAAATAAAAAGAAGCCAAAATACATTCAAAACACTTTACAAGTTCAACAACAATTACCTATTGATCTTAATCTTCTTGGTTTGGGTCAACTCCTTCAAGATCAACTTCTTCCTCGCCTACACAGGCATCCACCAACCGGCATTATTCAATTTCATCTTCAGGCCCAATGTTAAATCTCCCACTAGAGGAAGTGCCAGCCATGTAGAGAGGGGAAGTGAGTGAGAGATTTAGGGAGAGGCAGATGGGGGTTTAGGGGTCGTCGAAATCTGAACAGGTGGGTGTGGAGGTTTTTGATCGGAGGGTTTGGGGGGCTTTCCCTTTCGGTGAGAGAGAGATGGAGAGAGAGAGAGTCGTGGGTTTCTTTTGAAACATAGAATTCTAAACATTTTTTTTGAAATATTGGTTAAGTTAATTACTTTAATTAACTTTAAATGGGGTCAAATATGATCTTCTAAAAGATTAGCGTGGATTGACAGTGGATTCTTCAAATCCACCCTGGTAGCCATTTTTTATTATTATTGTTTTTTTTGCCAAAATACCTGAACTGCTCTCGAAAACCCATCTGAAAAATACTATCCTATTTTTTTTTGTGCTGATTCATCATCTTCTCTACTACAGAGTACTATGGACAAACTCAGGGAATCATTCAAATCAATTTCAGAACAGACCCAGAAAACCCATTCTGCTGGAGAACGCAGGATTTTGTTGCAGCAACAACATGACGATCTCATGTCCGTGAGTGACCGTCGGAAGGAAGTGGTGCTGGATATCCGGGATAGCCCCAGAAGGGAGACCGAGCTCCCTTCACGGCCGTCTGCTCCGGCGGCGGCGACGGCGGCGGATTTGAAGGAAGAGCGCAATGGGGTTCTACTCATTTGGAGAGATTCCATCTACAATTTCACCAATGATGGCGGCGTAACAGGGTTTGATTTTGACATGGTCGATTTGCCTCTCTCCGATACTTCCATAACTAATTTGTAAAAAATAATGGAGAGTCCGTCGAGGGTTTCACATAAGAAATTGACGGCAGAGCCAGTTCAGCGACGGTCGAATGCTAGTGGCCCCGTCGATGGGGAGGTTCTGGAATGCAGTTCCAAATCTTCGTTTTCTCGGAAATCGAGCTTGTTGAGTACGAAGACGAAGTCGAGGCTCATGGACCCGCTGGAGCAGGACCGAAAGTCACAGAATCAGAGGCCGAGCAGTAACAAATCTGGGTTGATGAGATCTGGATTAATCAGGAGAGCTAGTGAAATTGACGAAGACGACCCCTTCCTGGACGCGGATTTACCCGAAGAGTACAAGAATATGAACTTCCACACATTCTCAGTTGTTCAATTGGTGAGCCTAATTGGTGCTCTATGTTCTACATTAGCTATTAAGAAATTGAGAAAGATGAGCCTGTTTGAACCTGGTATCTGGAAGTGGGAGCTCATGATTCTGGTTATCATCTCCGACCAGTTATATAGTCTCCGGTTGGGTGATTCGAATCATAGTCTTCTTCATCGAACGCAATTTCCTATTGCGAAAAAGGGTATTGTATTTCGTATATGGTGATAGGAATGCTGTTCAGAGCTTTCTATGGCAAGTTAGAATATGACATAGACATTATGTTTAGAATATGTGCACTTTATGTGATGTGCTAGCAAAATATGCAATGTTAATATTATGACATTGTATAGAATAAGCAATGTTAATGCTACAGATGCCTAGCTCAATGATTATACTCCACATACTGGTATGAGAGTTAGGTATACGCGGCATTAACTTTGCTTGCATATGTTTAGAATTTGCAATGTTAGTGCTATGCGCAGAATATTAAATGTTAATGATATGTGCATAATATGGCAATGTGCAGAATATGCAATGTTAATGTTACGTGCAGAATATGTGCAATTTATGTTATGTGCAGAATTTGCAATGTTAATGCTATGCGCAAAATATTCAATGTTAGTGATATCCGAGGGCTAAGCTAAGGACGAGACCAATGAAGTATGGTTTATTATCTCTCTCGGAAAAGTCTCATTTTAGGCACCCCATTTAGTAAGATTACGTGTGGGCGAAGCACCTCTAAAATACTTATAGTAATGGTCGGCGAGTGTTCCAGTTGAAAGCATCCTTCATTAGCTGATCTTAGGAATGGGGATATGGCAATGTGAAGAATATGCGATGTTAATGCTTCATATACCTAATTCAATGATTAAACTCCATATACTTGTATGAGAGTTAGGTATATGCGACATTAACTTTGTCAGAAACAAGCAAGTAGGTAACCAAATTTCAAAATCTAGCACCACAGGTACTTAAATTTTGATTTTCGAGCAAGTAGGTACCATTCTGTTAACTTTCCGTTAAAATTGGACGAAATAAATTTAAAAAGACTACTGTACCCCTTATTTTCACCTTCATTTTTTTAAATACAATTTTTACTAAGAAATTTACAAAAATTTAAAATAGTAAAAGTTTAATTTAATAATTTGATATCTGTATGATAATGCAATATATTTCATTAAAATTACATATTTTTACATCATTTCAAGATATGATATATGTTTTTATTAACATATATCCGTCAAACTTAAAATCTTTAACCATTTTGAAAAGTTTTGAAAAAAAAATCTCGAAATTTCATAATTTTACATTTATTTTTTTAGTAAAACAGTAACATACAAGTACCTTTTGCATTCTATACAATCGTATTTTTTTTACATTTTCATGAAACATACAAATCATTACAATAAAAATCTATTCAAGAATGTTCAAATCATTACAATTAAAAAATATTCAAGAATGTCAGGTGTCAACTCTTGTGTCAGTTGTTAAAAATTATTCAAGAATATCTAATTTTAATGAAATATATTGCATTATCTTACGTATATCAAATTATTAAATTAAAATTTTATTATTTTTCATTTTTTTGGCTTTCTTAGTAAAACTTGTATTTTTAAAAAAAGTTGGAGGTAAAAATAAGGGGTACAATAGACTTTTTTATATTTTTCCATCCAATTTTAACGGAAAGATAACTACTTGATCGAAAATCAAAATTTGGGTACGCTCGATTTTGAAATTTGGATGCCCACTTACTTATTTTTACAAAATATGAGTACCTCCGGTACAATTTAGCCAAAAAAAGACAAAAATCACCCCTTGAGTATGGGGTATATACAAAAGAACCCCTCGTGTTCGGGGATATACAAAGACCACCCCTGTCGAGACAAAGACCACCCCTGTCAGTGGATGGACGTTAGACGAAAAGTACCCTTCTGTTACTATCAATTAGTATGGGGGTGCAATCTGTCTTTTTTATGACCATTTTGCCCCTATTATGTTTTTGTGTTCATTATGGTTTATGTTCTTGGTGTTATTGTGTTCTTCTTCACCACCACCTCCACCACCAACACACCACCACCTCCACCACCAACACACCACCACCTCCACCACCAACACACCACCACCTCCACACCACACCACCAGCAAGACCACCACCACCACATAACACCACCAGCAAGACGACGACGGCGACGACGACAACAACAACAACAACAACAACAACAACAACAATAACATTTTTTTTGTAGAAACTGGGATCAAATTTTGGTGATACAAATTACAGAATGAAGAAACAAGGATAAGAAATCATACTAAGGCTAGCCGGAAATCTGCACTGTCAATAAGCTTCACAAGTCGCTTTTCCAATTCATCTAAACGAGTACCCCAATCGGGATTCACGCAAATAGGACGAACATTGCTGTAATCTAAAACATCCTCTTCGCCTTCTGACCCACTTGTGTAACTTGTAGCAACAGGGGACGACGAGATTGCTAGATCCAAACCCCTGTTCCCGTATCAAATTTGCGAAAACCATGGAATCGTAGTGGTTTCAGGGCGATCCCCAGACCCATGAGATCGAAAGACGAAGAGAGGTTCAATTTTGAAGCAGATCTGGGTTTTCTCCACCTTCGAATAACCTTCTCTCTCTCCAAAGCCTCCATGAATTGTATTGGTTGCGAGTTGAAATCAATCACTAACACACCATGTTGTTGCCGCTGATAGATAAAAAAAGCCCTATTTTCCCAAGCGACCAGTTATGAGGGGGAAAAGGAATTGTTCTTGTTAGGGCACACCACGGTAGAAGAAGAAGAGGAATCGACCAGTTATGAGGGGGAATCAAACGCCGCCGCCGCTTACAGCAACCCCGAAAGGTACTTTCCAGCGGCGGAGACCTGACTGGCGCCTTCTTCCTTCGGATGGATTCAGTTCCCTCCTCCCGGTGCCGGACCGGATCGAGAGCGGTCTGGTAGTTGAATTCCTCCACCGACCTCCATCGTTGATTCACCCTTCTGGGTCTGGTGGTTTCCGTCATGTTGGTCTGGTAGTTGAATTCGAACCAGACGGTGGTGTTAGGAGAGAATATGGGAGAAAGCGAGAGAGAGGGAGAGGAAGGGATAAGGTAGGAGGGTTCGGAAATGTGGAGAAGAAGGGGAGGGAGTGGGTTTTATTGTGATGTAATTTTGAAAAATTTTGAGGGTATTTTAGTCTTTTCGCCCATCCGTTAATTCACCATCAGCTTTGTTATCTGACAGGGGTGGTCTTTGTATATCCCCGAACACGAGGGGTTTTTTTGTATATGCCCCATACTCGAGGGGTGGTTTTTGTCTTTTACCCAAAAAAAAAAGGTTTCCCATTCCGACTGGCAACAACACAGTAACACACGGGCCACCCACAGTTTTCTCCTGCAAAACAGCCAAAACCCTCAGGTCATCTTTTGGCGGGAACTTTGAAAATGGCAAAAGAGCCTTTTGATCTTCTTCTAGGCGGGCTTTCGGAATGCTTGTCCTCCTCGGTACTGCTGCTGCTTCTTTCCCCTTTTAATGGGTCTTCAAGAGAATACAAAAGGGTTGTTTCTTTCATTTTCATTCCCATAAGACAAACAAGAAACCCTCCTTTGTTCTTCGTTTGTCATCCTCCTTCTGTGTCATCATGGCAATAGAAGCCGAGGCTGCTGTACCCGCAAGAAAATCCAGTCGGGTCAAGACCCAGGTGGTGGAATACAACGATGACGTGATGGCGAAGAGGACGCTGGTGAACAACGAAGACGGTGGTTCTGCGAAGTCCGGGAGAAGAGGAAGGCCAAAGAAGGAGATGGATGGGGAAGTTGAGAAAGAGAATAAGGAGCGAAAAACCCGGAGAAAGGATAGTGGTTTGGGGAATCAGGATGGAGATAGACAAGGGTATGAGCTCAGAGAGCAAAAGAAGCAGAAAATTAAAGAATTAAGTACTAAGCACAAAATTAAGGACGAGAATGTGAGTGAAGAAGCTTTGTTGACGTTTTCTTGTTAATGAAATTTCATTTTTCTTGGGGTTAGATTTCTGATATTTGGGTATGTTGCAGGGTGTGTTGATTTCCTTGATGTGTCACCAGTGCCAGAGGAATGATAAAGGAAGGGTTGTCCGGTGCCTGAATTGTAAAAGCAAAAGATATTGTATTCCTTGCTTGACAAACTGGTATAAACTTCAACTTGTTTGTTGTTTTACCCTTCTTTATTGCCTCTAGTGCTTCATTTTCATATGGTACAGTTTGCTAATTGGGTATTTACCCGTGGAATCTGTATTCTAGACCTAGTCCCTCAAATCAATTTTTTGGTATCACAAGTTTGGGAATGTAGAGAAAGTCTTGTGTTTGAGTGTACAAGATTGTCTTTTCTGTTTGTGCCTCGTCCTTAATTGGTTTCTTTGGTTAAATAGTTTGGAATCTAGGAGAGAATGATAATAAAGAAAAAAAAACCTAATAACAAGAGAGAAGTGTAAAATCAACTTATAGTGTTCAATATCATCGTTCTGCCTCCAATAGTTGTTCTTTGTTTTTCAATGGTGATGCAGTCATTGGGTTATGCTTCCATAATCACGTGACGTAAACACTGTCGCTTGCTCCCCTTTTCATTTGTTGAAATTCTTGTTTCATGCCTGAAGGTATCCTGGTTTGAAAGAGGAGAAAGTTGCTGAGCGATGTCCTGCTTGTTGTGGCAATTGCAATTGCAAAGCATGTTTGCGTTCAGAAGGATGTTATAAAGTAAGTCACATTCTTATCATGTTAGGAACTATCTGTACACTGATTACTAACTATCTGCTTGTCATGGTTCCTTGCAGGGAATGAATGATTCGGAAGTTGAGCCAAGTGAAGATGAAAAGGTTCATTATTCCATGTACTTATTGCACACTCTTCTGCCTCATCTGAAGCAGTTCAATCAAGAACAGTTGCTGGAGAAGCAACATGAAGCTAATATTCAAGGTAGTTTATTAGTTGGATATGACATTCTGTTTGAAGTTAAAGGACAAAATTTTTAGTGCACAAAATGAAGAGATGTGAGTACACTTTTTGGAAAAAAAAAAGTTGGGTCTAGGATACTCAAATGACATGCCGTAGTTGTTTCTGTTGTGATGGCAAATAATTATTTTTATTGTTAACATTTTTAATTAATATGACACCTTAGACTGGTGTGGGTAACCTAAAATATCAGGCAAATTTGCAGCATCTTAAGCAATAATTTGGGAGTAACAGTCCTCTGACTTAGTATGTTGATGAGATGTTCGAGTAATTAGCCAACATGTGTTTTGAATGAACACAGACCATTTGTTCCAGTTTGCATCAACAAGCACTTCATGGTTGTTGATTTCTGGATGTTGATATGGGCAGGTCTGTCAATGGAAAAGCTGAAGCTACCGCAGGCTATCTGTGATATTGATGAGCGGGTTTATTGGTATCTTTTGTGATTTTATTGTTCTTGAATTGAATGATTGGTTGATTTCTTAAATTTAATGTTGTGACTCGTTCCTTGCAGCAATTGTTGTAAAACTTCTATTTTCGACTTCCACAGAAGCTGCCCAAACTGTTCTTATGACATTTGCCTTACTTGTTGCCAAGAAATCCGTGTTGGTCGGCTGCAAGGAGGTGGGAAGGAAGTAATATATCGCTTCCATAATAGAGGGGCAGATTACTTGCATGGTGGCGACCCCAAACCTGGTTCTTCAAGAAATGGGTCAAAACCTGACGATTCTCTTCTTGAAACGGAAGTCATTGATCATCATAACATAATATCTAAATGGAAAGTGACGGAAAATGGTGCCATTCCTTGCCCTCCTAAGAAAATGGGTGGCTGTGGTAATGGTTTTCTGGAATTAAAGTGTATTCTCCAAGAAGATTGGGTTACAGACTTGGTGAAGATAGCTGAAGACATGACTAATAGGTGTGATCATACTACTTTCTCTTCAGTTCTTCAAACTTGCTCCTGTTTCAACTCAGTGGGTGAGGTTGACTTGAGGAGTGGTAGGTTACGGAAAGCAGCATGCCGCGAAAGTTCCAATGACAACCATCTATTTTGTCCAGCGGTTACAGAGATTAAGGAAGGAGACTTGCAACATTTCCAGTTTCACTGGAAAAAAGGCGAGCCTGTGATTGTTAGCAATGTGCTTGAACATACATCTGGTTTGAGTTGGGAACCAATGGTTATGTGGCGTGCATTCAGACAGATGAAGCACACGAAGCATGACCAGCATTTAGATGTTGTGGCCATTGATTGTTTGGACTGGAGTGAGGTTGGGTCACATTCTATATTGATTGCCACATTAACAAGCACTAGCATATCTCCTCAGCATCCACAATAACTTCTAAGTAAACACTTGCAATAAAGTTCCGTTTGTGCCTTGTTAGATTTCAAAGTTATGGCAAACTAAAACTTTAAACTACTATAATAATAGGTGAAATCTATTCTGAAGGGAAAAGTAGTTATAGAAAACCAAGCCTCCATTTTAAGGGTTGAATTTCGTGCACCCTTTTTCCTGTTATCGGGCAGTTAAAGTTTTAAGGTGCATGTGTAAATCTTTAAAGTGTCGCAGAAGTCTTGGAGGACTTCCTTTCCAGAATTATGCAACTGTTGCTGCTGTACATTCACAATTTTATTCTATCAAGTGAACTTTATGGGCTTAACAATTTAAAATGACCAGTTCTGAATACCCAGTTTATTGACGCTTGAAATGCATATGGGTGTGAATGTGTGATCAAGGGTGAAAGGTACTCCTATAAAACATGCTGGATTCTGATTGGTTGCCCTTAAGTGGTTTCTCATATTCTGCATATGATTGGGTTGGGTGATTTATATGAACTACTTCACACTTTTCTTGCTTCTTTCTAAACACTATGGACACCGACATAAATGACATTGACTGGTTTTGTACAAATTTGCTTGATCTATGTGCTTATATTTTCTTGGTTGTTCCTTATATCTACTGTTCACTGAACATGTTATGAATTGAACTGCAGGTAGAGATCAACATCCACAAATTCTTTACGGGGTATTTGGAGGGGCGGACTGATAGTAGTTCCTGGCCTCAGATTCTTAAATTGAAGGATTGGCCTCCATCTAATGCTTTTGAGGAACGGTTGCCTCGTCATGGAGTTGAGTATATGCATTGCTTACCCTTTAAGGAATATACCCATCCGCGTGCTGGCTATCTTAATCTTGCCGTCAAGTTGCCAAAGGAAATGTTAAAACCAGACTTGGGGCCAAAAACATATATTGCTTATGGGATTGCCCAGGAATTGGGCCGGGGGGATTCTGTGACCAAGCTTCACTGTGATATGTCTGATGCGGTAAGATGGATCATTTGTTGGGTTGTCTTGTACTTGAACTAGTGTATTGTTAGTTTGCAGGGTAAGCCTTTAGCACAATCAAAACCAGACTTAGGACTCAAGACTTTTATCTGAAGATTCGTTTCTTCCATTTCCTTGTTGACATTCAATCTTCAGAAGTTCAATTAAATTTTACTGCTTTTCTGTTTCAGGTCAATGTTTTAACACACATCAAAACAGTAACGCCTAAGCCTAAGGACATTCCCAAGATAGAGATGTTGAAACTCAAACACTTCAATCAGGATCAGAGGGAAATTTTCAATCATGGTTTTGACGTTGTAACTAATAGTGCTGCTAAAGAATCTAGTCCTGGCATTGTCGAAACTGGGGGTTGTCAAATTGCTGAAAACACTAAGCAGATGGGTGAAACAGCTCTAGATGGGGAAGCGACCATGAACCTAGATGAAGGATCTCTCTGTGATCTTCCACAAGAAGACAATAACAATGTCAATGAGACTGAAGCAAATGGGAAGAGAAGAAGAGGCCGGTCTGTTTCTAGGAAGACACATAAAGAGCAATCTCCTGATTCGCTACGGGATTCACGAGTCAACCAAAAGAAACTAAAATGTGAGATTGCTAATTCAGAGAATGGGATTGCAGGAGAAGTCGGCAATGTTGAGCTGGCAAATGGAGACCATAAATCTACTTTTGACGGTTATAGCAAGGGAGAACCAGAAAACTCAGAACCAACCAAATGTGCGAAGACAATATTTGACAACAGTTTTTCAAATGCTGAAACAATGTTTGAAGGGGCTGATGATGCTGATGCAGGAGCTCTTTGGGACATCTTTAGGAGACAAGATGCTCCTAAGCTGCAGGAATATCTTAATAAGCACTTCGGGGAATTTAGACACGTACACTGTTCTCCTGTACAGAGGGTATGATTTATTTTACTTGTTTTCTGGCAAACTGGCCATCCAGTTATCATGTTAACAGTTTTTTTTTGAACCAGATATGATCCATTCTTTGTTTGTGCATGCTGCCTTCATTCTATTTGCATTGACGTACCAAATTACCTTCTGTTTCCTGTAAGCTAATAGTGGCATTAGAATTTCACCTGAAGTAATTTGTTAGTTGTGAAAGTGCTGTTAAAAGAGTTACATTTTGAGATACAATAGGTATGATCCCTGATTGGTCTCTAGGCTCTACAATGAGAGGGTAAAGTGGGCAATTTTGATGGTAAATAAGGATGTAAAATTCCACTTTTGTCCTTTGTATTCTTTACACTCGACATTAACATCATATAAAATAGAAACTAATATCATTTGTGTAGTGATGCTGCTCCTAGATGCGTACTCAATGTGCATAAAATATAATCCTCCTTGTCTGTTTTTGTCTACAGGTTTGTCATCCTATTCATGACCAGACATTCTATCTGACATTTGAGCACAAAAGAAAGCTGAAGGAGGAATATGGTTAGTTTGTTGATTATATTCTAAGCGTAATTGGCCAATTAATTGTAATAACTGTTATGCTGACTCTTGTGTAGGAATTGAACCATGGACTTTTATCCAAAAGCTTGGAGATGCGGTTTTAATTCCTGCAGGCTGTCCTCACCAAGTCAGAAACTTGAAGGTACTCGTTGGTAGTCCCATTTACTGTTTATCAGTAAAGTAAAATGCGTCTGATTGCTCTAGGAGGGTGCTGCAGATTTTAATGTGTATGAATGGCAGACAAATTGCATTTCAGTAGTATATTTTACTGTACTGAAAAAAAGCATGCACAATTGATTTAATCATCTGAGTCTTCCCGCTAAAATTATTGTCTAATCAACTTTTCTTTAAGTACCAATCTTCTTGCGGCCTTTTTTGCAGCTTTCATGATAGTTGTGCATCAGTTAACGGTTTACAGGTTTACCATAGTGCTATGTCACAGTAAAAAATTTGGGGAGAGAAAAATCTCTTTCTTGAGGTGTTTATTAAAATAAAAGCTGAAATATTTATATATATTATTTTGTCAATAGTTTTGGAACTTATGTTAGCATTCAACAGGTTTTGGGTACTCACGCGGGGGCTTCTACTGCCTAGATCTATGATATGTGCATCACACTTGCAAATTGTTGTATCACGAGAACTTCTAGTCATGACTAAATCTTTTGAATTTCTGATAACAAGATGAAATTTTCATATTTTAGGTCTGACATTGATTATCTTTCTGCTATGGAATCTTCTTTGGTTTATAACTGTTTCTTAAGCTTTTGTTCTATGTGCAGTCATGCATAAAAGTAGCGCTTGACTTTGTCTCACCTGAAAGTGTTGGCGAGTGCCTACGTTTAACTGAAGAGTTCCGCTTGCTCCCTGAAAATCACAAGGCAAAGGAAGACAAGTTGGAGGTATGGTTGGCCATATCATTGTTATTATCATTCTGTATAGTCTTACCTTGTTTTTCTCTAGCAAGGAAAATAACTTGTTCAAGGATACTTCATTAATTTAGTGCCTATTCTGCTCTACTCCATCATCTAGGTAAAACGATGTTGTTGATTAATTTGTTATGATTGATCTTTCTATATACTCCTTTGGTCCCTGAATGAGTGTCCTACTGTTTTTTTAAGCATCTTGGGGAGGTGAATTGACTTGCAAAAATGATGCAACAACTTTGTTTCTCTTTTCACAATCTTGTAGCAAACTGATGCAATAACTAGTAAAAATAAATTTTAAAATTGTGTATAAAATGATTAAAATTTAAAATCAAACTTTTAGTTTTTCTACGTGGTTTAAGAGATAGTATGTAGCTTATTAAAATTGAAATAAAATGATATAAGTTTTTTACTCACTCTGATTAGTAACAAACATGTATTCTTGCTAATTTGCTTAGTCGTCTTATTTTATTTGTATTTCTTTGTTCCTTTTTCACATGCTCTGGCTTTCTGTCCTTAGTCTTCCCATTCCTTAATGGTTTCTGTCATATGTATGAGCAATCACATAAAAGATATTGTCAAGTTATTTCCAGGAGATTTTTTGTTCCTTGGTCAATAAGTTCTGCTTGGGAGGAAATGGGAAAAAACCGAGAATAATTTCCTTGATTGGTTTGCTCAAAATCCATCATTGTTTGGCAAATTCTAGTCAGTTTTAAGAGTTTTGTTAGGAGTTTGTCTTCTTTTCCTGGAAAATCCATGCCATGGATCATTTCTCAAGTCACATTTAATTATTTTGAATATTATAGGAAACAGATATTAAATGCTTTAAGATTGTTTTTGGTTTTTTTATTTGTTTGATTAAGGGTCACATCCTTTTTATTCTTTCATTTTCTTCATGAAATAATTCACTGCTGAATGCTGATCATGCACATACGAGAAAAACTGTAAAGTTCTTGCTTTGATGTAATAACCTTGGTATTTAGTGGTGAGCTTGCCTCTCATTGTTGCTCTGAACCATTCTGAAGACGCTAGGTGATTAATATTCTGGGCCAATAGCAATAGCTCATTGATTTTATAAATTACAGGTAAAGAAGATGATGATCAATGCTGTAAATGATGCTCTGATTCAGTTGAACCCTGTCCAGGTAGTACTTCATTAAGCATACCAAAAAACTTGTTTGCATTGTACTATTTCCATTTCTTTTTTGCTTTCATAACATCAGCTTAGTAGTAATACAGTTCTATTATGATTCAGGAGGAAAAAAGCTGAGGTGTTTGCTCGTTGGCTTTTGTTCAAGTGGAATACCCAGTAGTATGAAGTTAGGTTTTCTTAGGACAATTTAGACCTGGAATTGTGTACATTTTGTAAGGTTGCAAGAAAATATGCAAGCTTTTCCAGGTGATTTTGTTTCCTCTCGTACGAATGTGTTTGAGTGGAATTAGGAACGCAAGGAGGTGTTTTTGGTAATATTAGTAATCCTCTCTTTTTGGCTACTGTGTACTTCTGGTATTCATCGTTATAGTAATCCTCTCTTTTTAGCTACCAATCTTTTGTTCGCCAATGAGAAGCTATATTACGTATAAGGGCCATTAATTAAACCTATATGCAAACACCCCCTCACTTAGAATTTTAGGATTTAGATGCTGTTTTTGTTGTACCAGTACATGGCTTGGCAAATGTTTTTGGCAAAACTGCACCACAGATACTTGAAATTTATTCTTTTACAAGTGGGTATCTAAACTTTAAAAATTGTTGAATTGGGTACCCTTTCGTTAATTTTCCATTCATATTAAATGGAATAATCTAAAAGACTCTTGTACCCCTCGTTTTTACTCCTAATATGTTTTTAATAAAATTGGGTGTTTTACTAATAAATCCAAAAAAATATTAACCTAAAAAAATCCCACAAATATTAATAGTAAAATTTTAATTTAATAATTCAGATATATGCAATATAATGTCATATATTTTCATCAAAACAACAAATCTACATATATTTACATCATTTTAATATCCGAAATATGTTTTCATTAATATATATCCGTCAATTTGAAAGTAGGTACGTTTTTATTTTAACAAAGTTATTATTAAATTTTTATTGTAAATTCATCATTTTAGACGTATTTTTTTAATAAAACAATAAAGTCCAAGTATTTTTGTACATTTTAAGAACCGGCACCATAGTTAACAAATGATGTTCTTGAGTACTAGTTTTTAGTGGCATGATTTGTATTTTACATAAAAATATATGAATGCTTGTTATTTTTATAAAAATATATAACATTGTACTTTATGTATATATATATATCTAAATTATTAAATTAAATTTTTACAATTTATAATTTTTTTAGATTTGTTAGTAAAACTTGCAATTTTTCTTTTTATAAAAACTATGGGTGAAAATAAAGGGTCAATGGTATTTTTACATTATTCCGTCCAATATGGATGAAAAGTTAATGGAAAAGTATCAAATTCAGCGATTTTTGAAAGTTTGAGACCATGATTGCATGGTTTTAAAGTTTGGATACCTACTTGCTGAAGAAGACAAACTTCGGGTACATGCGACTCCTTTTGCTACTTCAGTCTTGTTTGTGTTGGGATGCTTTTGTACGTTTGGATACCTACTTCAGTCTTGTTTGTTTGTCTTGTTTGTGTTGGGATGCTTTTCTACGTAGGGAGAGATAAAAAACAATAGGAAAGGATAACTTCAAAATAACAACATAAATAAGCTTATTCTGAACGTTCTCGAGTACATTACACCAGAATATCGGATCAAAACAAGCCGAAAACTGAAAAAGAATAGTAAACCAACCCGTAAGAACTTCAAACGAATATAAACAGAATCGAGACCAATCTCGCTCATGCAGAGGCTGGCGACCTCAGCCTAAAAGGAGTCAATTATGCTAACTTAGCCAGTATATACCACCACTTGGAGAATAATCTTCACCTTTCCTGCTCTGAAGGAGGTGGTCCTTGCTGAAACTCCAAAACAGCATTGACAGGGGCTTTTGTTTTTAGTACCATCTCATTGTATTCTTCTTCAGGATCCGAAAGTGCGATAACAGCACCTCCTGCTCCTATGGAAGCTTCTCCCTTGTGTATAACCACTGTTCTTATCACAATGTTGAGATCAAATGTCTGGTTGTATGAGAAAAATCCTATGCAGCCAGAGTATATCCCCCTCGAACAACTTTCAAGAGTATCAAGAAGTTCCATTGATCTCAACTTTGGTGCACCTGTCATGGAACCACCTGGAAAAGCTGCTCTTACGCAGTCAACAGCGCTCAAATTTGATCTCTTTTTGCCCCGTATTGTGCTTACCATGGTATGGACTGTTGAATATGATTCCACTTCCATAAGATGGGGCACATGAACAGAACCCGGTTCACATACACGACCAAGGTCGTTCCTTAAAAGATCTACTATCATTAGATTTTCAGCCTGGTCCTTTTCACTGCTAAGAAAAAATGAGATAGTTAGAAATAGCCAATGGAACGTGGATAAATACTGGTATGCACAATTAAGGCTCTGTTTGGTCCGCAGTAATTTTGCAAGGGAAAATATTACAAGCGTAAAATGTTTTGCGTGAGTTTTCTCTGCAATTATTTTCTTGTGTTTGGTTGACACTTGCCAAAGCAGTAGGCCGTGACGGCAGTGGCATGATGGGTGGCGGTGAAGGTGGGTGGCGGTGATGGGTCGTGGTGGAGGTAGGTGGTAGTGGTGGTTATTGGGGGTGGACGTGTTTGTATGAGTTGTTGTGCTCCTTCACTCTCCGGAAAATGTGTTAGTCATTTTACATCATTTGAGGGGAAATATTTTACAGGAAAATATTTTACCTCCAACCAAACAGCACCAAAACACTAAAACTAGGGAAAACACCTTACATGAAAATGTTTTACCACCAACCAAACGGAGCCTAACTGGCATTGCGTATTCCAAAAAGCAGGATGGACATGGTGCCAGGTTTTATTAGTATGCAACATCTCAAGAAACAACGACGAATGTTGCCCCGCTAATACTTCACAGTTTACACTAATATCAACTTCAACTCGTAGCAGATGATGCATTTCATACATATCTCAATATAAAGTATGGGGAAAAGTGCAGTTGGACTTAAACACCCAAATTAGGGAAAGAGACGAAACAGAAGTGATAAGAGACTGATTTCCCTGTGTGGCAAAACGGATCAGGAACGTCAAACTCAAGATTTGGATAAACAAGAATAGAAAAGAGATTTTATTTTCATAAAGGGTCCAGAATTGTTTTAGAATTAGGGGAAACAAAGCTTCATAGCAAAGCTTCAAACAAAGAGGTCCCACGCCTATGCACTCATCTCAAGGAAATGATGATTATCCAAAAAGAGAGTAACCCTCTGTAACGATGATCTTTCTCTCGTGGTCAATCGGTTTCAGGCTTGAAAGTTAGTGCCATTATCCCACAAACTGCGCCTCCTTCACCTAGTTATATTGCTCTAGCATTTGATGCATCATCTAGTGGAGCTAACCACACCCTGAACCTCTAAACCAAAATAAATAAAACAGACTCAACTTGAGCTCAGTATATAATAAACTATTACCTGGATTGTAATTTTAATTTTAGCATTTCATCTTCCTCTGATGTTGATCCGCGTGCTATTGTACCTTTGATTGGTTTTGCTTCCAGAATACCATTTCTATCCAATCGAAGAAACCTCTCTGGTGAGGAGCAGCAAATGCACAAGCCTTCACTTGAAAAATTGAGCCAAGCAGCATACGGCGCTGGATTCTTTTCTCGGAGCTTCAAGTAAAGTCCCAGAGAATCTATATCCCCGACTCTGTTTCTCATTTGAGTTGTAAGGCACAACTCATAGCTCTCCCCATCCTTGATGAACTTCTGACATTTCTTAACATCTTCAATATATCGCTCTCTAGATTTCTCAGCAACAAATTTCACTTGAAATGGCGAATTAGCCCCAAGCTGTGAATTCTGCCGTACTAACTTGGTCGCAGCAGATGTCTTCAAGCTGAAAAGCTTCTGCTCTACATGATCCAGCCAAGCTGTCTGACTGGGGCTTCGATCAGTCAACGACATAATATAAACATCATCATTTTCATGATCTATCACTATAAAGCGATCTGAAAAGAACAAACAAGCATCCGGAGTCCCTGACATGTGACGGTTACTTCCTGTGCCACATTCAGCTTTGAGGTCATACCTGTATGATAGGGAGAATATATGTCCGTCAAACACTCGCCACAAAACAATAAAATCAGAATCATACTTACCAAATCACTTTTGCTCAATTCTGCATATTTGCCTCCTGAGTATACCCGATATTTTAAGGATGGAATTTTGTTCAATTTGTTTGCTTAAAAGAAAATTGTTGATGGGAGATTTTGTTTTTATTTTAGATTAAATGCAGAGTAGTCAAGTTAAGAGTCTCGTGTGGATAGAAAATGGAACACCGACATTGTTGTCCAGGGACCAAAGTTATTAGGGCAGGACTATATTCTTAAATTTTAATGTTGTGCAGACGTCAAACTCCCGTATTGTGTCCGTATAGAGGAATTTTAGAGGGTGGCTAGACATAGAGGTTTTACTGTAGAAAACCATTAGAGGTATTACTCCAAAATATTATTGGAGGTTTCACTTCACATCAATCCTCTGCATGTTTCCAGAAAATATAAAAGCTCCGTCCACCATGGAAAGAAACTCCTCACCACCAAAATTTTTAGTGCGAGGAGACCATCTGGCTTAGTTTAGTATTTTCAGCAAGAGCTGTCTTTCTAAGCTTTATCAGTATGAGAGTAAGCCACCAAGTGAAAAGATTGTAACTGATGTCCATGTTAAGTTGCACTATGCTATGTCAGAATAGTTTCCGATCGATATATGCACAGTTTGATTCTCTTTCTTGCTATTTCCATTCATTAATCTCGTAGTTTCATCTATTGTGACAGATAGGTGGCTCATCTATTAGAAACTTCAAAGTTTGTTTATGACAGAAGATTCTGGGACATTCATCAAGATAGATGCTGAAGTTTCTTTTTTCTTTCTTTTTTTTTGCTCTATTATTCTAATCTGATTATGATGAGAATACAAAGAGCTGGAGCTCATGAAGTATGCATCCTTTGAATTGTAAGGGACTGAAGATGGGCGAGTTTTGTTTGACATAATCTGGACATAATTCCAAATATAGAGTTATGGGTTCATTATTGTCGAACTCTGTAGTCGACTTTTTAGCACGTCAATCCATTTTACAATTACAACTGAAGTACCAAACCTCGTCATTTCAATCTAATGATGATTGTCAGATTTAAGTAAATGCATGCTTTTCTTAAGAAAGAAGTTGTTCTATTTACATAAGCTAACTAGAAAACATTTTGAAAGCTTTTCTCAGAAGTCAGAAGTCAGAACTCAACTGTTTCGCGGTCCTCTTTATTCCTCACAGCACAGTCGCACTTTGTGCACTTAACAGCTAAAGTAGATAAAAACAACCTTTTCCAAACAAGCTAACTGGAAAATCAATCTCCAATCACAAGATCTAGAGAACTGGAATTTCGCCGCCAAATGGCAGTTAATTTTAAAAGAGAAATCAAATAACTCGGACAACTAGAATCACCTTACCCGATATAGCCGATATATCCACCGTGAAAATCAAATGGTAATGCTGCAAAATCTTTTTCTTCATAACAGAAAGACTGGAGCTCCTGCTAAGCAAATATCATTGGTGGTTGTTAAAACTATATCCTGCTAATGCATCGAAAATAAGGCATAGACTTTGAATTGTCTAAAGACAATGCTGCAAAAACAATGTAATTGCCTTTCTTTTAGCTAGTTACATGGATCCTTGGATGAGTGTAAGGATGAGTGTAACTGTTGAGTATATGTATTTGGATCATATTCAAGCTAAGGGCATCAAAGTTGGCTTATAGTCAATTTCGTAATGCACATCTTCAAAAATGATGACATCCTACGAAGATAACCAAAGGTAACGGGTTTTGTAACATGAAAATATATATTTTTACTTACCAACATAACAATCTAATCCAGACTCTAAGTATAGTGAATAAAGTTCCTGTATTCCAAGTGGTGTCTACCACCATAAAGTCATACGTACAGTTCCAGAGCAAGTGGTTTCGGAAAGAAAAATAGAATTAAGAGACTAGCATGCTTATTATGGGACAGGTCTACCAAGACATGTAACACAAGTGTTCCCTACTTAAGGAGACGCCATAATTCCTCAAGTTTTAACACTTAAGTCTTTTTTTCCAGAAAATTAACTTACAAAAGATCTTTCTGAAGCAAGTTACCTTTCACCTTAATAAAAGGTAGGTTTTTACAAGAAATCATCTTTGTTGAAGCTCAAGTTTACCCATTGAGTTCATATTACTATATTATATCGATTTCCTAGTAGAGAATTTCTCTTAAGATGCCAATCTTGTAACAATACATTACTGACAAGGTGGATGACACCAAATAGTAGGTAGGATTATGGCATAATCAGGGGAATTGAAACTAATTAATTGTTGAGAGTCTCCATTTGAATGGTACTAAAAGGTAGTTTGACAATCATGGCATATCTGATGGCATTATGGCTATTTACATTAGATTGACTGGGTTTTATACCTGCAAAGCATGGTTTAAATATCTTCAATATTGTATCATCCAATACGGCAATACCTTTAAAGCTTTTGGCCTTCTGATAACATCTTCACACCCCACACTTACTGTTAAAATGAAATTCATGTGTGTCAGCAGCTATTTTCCCTTACTGAGCAAAATTAGTGAGTACTTGCCAATACGGCCACTAAATGCACAGGTGTATCAGCCGGTGCTCTGCTAATGGACTTATTCTTCATATTGTACTCATCAAGGCACGCAAGTTTTAAAATAAGCCACAATTAATTAAAAACTAGCAAGTAACCAAGTACTCCCTCCGTTCTCTCAGGATCTTCAAAAAATTGAGAAGTTGCTTTATTAAGAAAAGCAGGAGAAAGTCTGAAGTGCCCCTGGTAAGTGACTACAGCAGATAATGGAATCCTAGGTGGGAGAATATTTCTTTGATGGGTGTTTCTTTTAATTAAGGGTATGATGGTATTTTTGTTGTAGAAAGTTTTCTAAATTTTGAAGAATCAGAGAGAACATACAGAAAAGGGTAATTTTGAAGAATCTGAGAGAACGGAGGGAGTAACGTTTAATATGCTCAAAATCACACATCCACTTGCTGATTCCCATTACGGAAGTGTCTGATACTTCTAATACCATTACACTGCGAGTGCAACCGATGCAAGCACAGATACTTCTTATTTAAACGAGTTTCCAGGTTCTTCCTCTCTCAAGTTTATCATCAAAGTAGACAGAGTTAGTGCAATGCCAACTGTCTAAAACCTTCCTTTATATAGTTGGACTCACTAGAAGCATCAACCCTGAAGCCAAAATATTAACCTTAGGCATTGCTCAGTTGCTGATTCCCGTCAGGGAGGTGTATGATAATATAAGTGAGCATGTTGACATTGTGATGGAGATAAAGGATTCCATAGGGAGAATAAGTCAACTCTATTGGCATAGTCACAAGTCTACTAACAGCCATAGTAGAACTCATTAGGTTCATTGGCAATAGCATAATGAGGCTCTCGGAGAACAGTCATGATTCTCTTATAGCCATTAGTACATTTTTACTTAATACATCGTATAGACAATAATGTAAATAATATTGTCCTAATTTACATTGTCTATACACTGAATCTACAAATAATAGTTTGGGAATCGAGGTAGGAGGAGAAGAATTCCATCCAGAATATCATGCATTCTTTTGAGAAATACCCAATCATAAACTGGACACATGAAATTTTAGTCGTATAAGATAACTATTAGAACCACATCTTGCAGCTAGAAGGGGGAATATTATATATTCAGAACTATCAGTGCGACTAAGCCAAAAGCAAGGCCTAAAGAGAAATAAATTCATGGCACAATATTCTGAATTACAGGTCAAATTACTGAAGGTCAGAATATGACAAGATATGGAGAAATGACCTTAAACCTACACGCACTTAGTTAAACAAAACCACCGACGCTTACAATTTCCCATAAAAATCCTTCGTTCAGTTTCGTTATAGGTACAAATTGCCGTTATTGGCTAATGGGGTCACTAAAAATGAACGGAACAAGGGGCATAATGGTCTTTTCGCTCACCAATTTTTTTCAAAAAAGGCAAAAAGATAAAATAATTTATACACAAACAAAAGTACATGATAGTAATAAATATATTATACTATTAGCTTACCTCTCTTGATCGAAAAATTTCAATACAATTCAATTTTGCTAAACCAGAAAAAGAGAACATTTCAGAACCTGCCTCTCTCGATTTGTGTCATCCGTTCACACTCAACCTCCGTCTCAATCTCTCTCTGTGTTCTCCCTATCTCAGAATCTCTCTCTCTCTCTGTCTCTCTCGTTCTTCTCTCTATCTCACCCCCACTCTCTGTCCTCTACCATCCGTGGTGGAGCCACATGAGGGCACGGGTATGCAAGTGCACCCCCCAAATTTTCGTTAACTACTACTATATCCCCTAAATTCTGTTTTTTTATCAACTGTGCCCTTTATTAAGTGGCATGTGTGCACCCCAAACATAATTGTCAGGTTTGTTTTGCGAAACTGTGCCACCCCATAAATGAAATCCTGGCTCTGCCACTGTCTACCACCACCACTACCACTGACCTACCTCCTGCCTTCTCTTTCTCCCCTCCACTACCCAGTTCTTATGAATGGTTGGTGAAACAGACCGACGGTGGCTCTGTCGTTTTGATTGAAGCAAAGTCCGGTGAGTATGGTGGTTTAATGGGTCTGGATTCGGCCAATTTAGGGGCAAATGGCCGGAGTTTGTGAGCTTAGTCGCCGGAATTAATGGCGATTGGACTAAGTTACTGGTGGCTTATGATCGATTTGGTGTTTACGGATTAATTGACGGTTGATAGATGTGTGATTCAGGGTTCGTGAGGTACAAAGAGAGGTTTAGGTGAATTGGGATAGGGTACAAGTGATTTGGGTTATCGAGTGGGTGTTCTGTGGTTCAATTTGATGGTGGAGTAGAGGCGGTGGCGGCTAGTGTTTGGTGGAGGAGGAAGGAGGCGAGTGACGATGGTGGTGGTGTTTGATTTGGTTGCTGGGTTTGTAGCCCGTGTGGTGATATTCAACTGGAATTAACGGAGGTTCTTGGTCGTGGCGGTGGGTCTGAGCAACGACTGGGTAATCGTGGCAGCGGCTTGTTGATGGTGATGGGTTTGGGCAGTGGAGGGAAGAGAGAGAAATGTAGAGGTGTATGGTAGTGATGGGTGGTGGTGGTGGCAGTTTTGGGTGGTCGAGTGCGTGAAACGACCATTATGTCCCTGCTTCCGTAAATTTATATTAACGCCGTTAGTCAATTACGGTCAGTTGTACCAATAACGAAACTGAAAGGGGGGTTTTAGTGGGAAATTGAAAGTGTGGAAGGTTTTGCGTAACCAAGTGCATGTAGGTTTGAGGTCATTTTTCCTAATTATCTCTACTAAATGAATCTCCGAAATTCAGAAGGCCTAAGCGACGACTACACTGAACCATTGAACCTACTATCTTAGTCTAACATGGGCGATGTTCTCTTCCAGCATCCCTTGGATTGAAGTGCCTGAAGCTGACATGATACAGCATTACTTGGACATGCATCTGGTTCTTTCAAGTTGTTCCTTAGAGTTAGACACCACTGCTTGAGTGGTGAATGTTGACGGCTGGTTCCTTAATATTCAGGTTATAACCTCCCGGCCCATGTTCCGTTAAATTGCCTCAACCCAAACCCTTAAAGTAATAGTGTAACAACCTGAGCAGATTACAGTCCCCAACTTCTTGATTCACACTCCCTTAAAAAAATGAACACACACACACACACACACACACACACACACACACACACACGCACGCGCACGCGCACACACACAGACCCCTCACGATCCATACAGCTGAATCAAAATACGTACGCAGAAGGTGCTCAAAGTGACCCACAAGGTTCATTATAAAGCATAATTATCGTTCACAAGTTTCTAATGTGGGGCGGGATACCGCAACTAGGCTGGGTAGGGAGGATTCTCTAGGCCACCGAGCCTATGACCAGCCCTATAATTCGGTCTTCGAGTTTATCTGTTACATGTTAATTGATGATATACACAAATTGCCTTCTGTTTCGAATAATGTTATAAAGACAGACATTCAATCATAAATTCATGATAAAACATGACACGCCTTCCAGTATGAGAAAACACAAAGCACGTGAACTTCAAACGCCTTGGCGCTTACTTGTTCAAACAATCAATGAAGCCCCATCGTCCATGTATTTACGATTGGGTGAACTATGTCATAGACTGAAGCTCAAGGATGATAAAACATTACAAGTGTTAAAGTATGACATAACATAAAGCTCGTGAAAATCGAGAAATGCTTGTTGAATACCTTGTTCAGAAAATCAAAGAAGCCATCTTCCAACTCTATACTATTAGTAGAACCGCTGGCATTTTCGATTGACAAATAACCTCCATCTCTCACTGTCTTATCACTGGGCCAAAAATAGAAAGACATGTTCAACACAAAAATGGATGTATATATAGTAGCTTTCACAATCACCATACAGTATATGATCAAAATTGTTTCTCTTCTCTAACCTTCGATTTGACAGAGTGAAGGTAACTTGCTTCCATAGGGAGCCACCTTTACCACCCATAAATGAAAATCGTGCCCTCCTCTACACAAACAATAAGTTAGTTAAACACAGGGACATGTAACATCAAGTAAAACAGAACCGGGGAAGAATTGAAGAGCTCTCATAAATATTATTATGAAAAAAGAAATTGACTCGATGCATGAATTATTCGTGAAAGTGTGGGTCCGGTTAGTTGGGCACAACTAAGAAATGGTTAATCATGACTAAGCCAACAAGTTATGAGATGTAAATGGTTCATCATGACTAAGCCAACAAGGTATAAGAGGCAAAGATGCAGTCCAACAATATCCTTGAAAATCATATAGGCAGCATTAGATTAACTAAGTTGCTAAGGTGGAGGGTTCGCTGAACTAATCAACACAATTCCGGAATAGTTCACTTCTCTAAATATCCTGAACTTTCTCTATCTCAATGCACAAACTCCAGGTCACAAAAAAATTGACTTCATATAGCCTTCAAAAATTTCTTTGAAGATCAGATTTTGAAGCTGTTAAAAACAAATATTGAAGCTCAATAATAAAGGAACAAGTTTGAACGAGGAACAGACCTTTTCGACTGAGGAACTATCCAACCAAAAGGTATTATTGCCCTTTTTATCTCCAAACAATTTACAGAAAATACTTTTTGCTCCACCAACTTGACTAGCCAAGTTCTCAAGTTTCCTCCATTTCAACTTCAAATATTTAGCATCACTCCTGCAATTGGATAGCTTTTCACTACTGCACAAGCCACTTTCCTGGTTCTCTGCCAATTTGTTGGTCAATTGCCTTCTGAAATCTCTGAAGAAACAGCTAGCCTCAGGGACCTGCATGCACGCTATGTAGAGTTTACTGCTCAGACTGAATAGTAGCCAGGTCATGGACATCAAACTTGGATGGAAAGGGTCAAAATTCACAAGAAGAATGAAAAAGAAGAGCCTCTAAAGCCTCTGAGAGAGCTTATATATCTGAGATCAAATAAAATTAGAACTTTTGACAGAAAACCCCCTGCAGTATCGTCTCGCTGACACTTATCTACCAGCAGTATTGATTTCGTCAGAAAACCCCCTGCAGTTTCACTTTTACCGACATCGCGTACCATTTTTCAAACAGAAACCCCTCTGCAGTTTCACTTTTACCGACACTTAGCTACCAACAGTTCTAATAAAATGGTGCGCGATGTCGGTAACAGTGAAACTGCAGGGGGGCTTCTGTGAAGATCAATACTGCTGATAGCTAAGTGTCAGCGAGACGATACTGCAGGTTTTTTTTTTGTCAAAAATTCTAAAATTTAATACAAACAGACATCACACCTACGATGCCCACTGTATCCCAATTCAAAGCAGTGCTCAACGAAGAAGTTCAAAGTTAATGACTTCCCAGCTCAAGCAAAAGAGGTGGAAATCCAAGTTATAATCTCTACTGTACCCCCAAACTCAAGGAAGTCAAAATTAAGAACTTCCCAACTCAAGTAAGGAACTTGACATATGGAATCCGAAAATCGCTCCACAGTACTATAAATTCGACTTCATGGCAATGCTATCGTTAACCAGAGACTTAAACCTTAATGAGGTAGATTACCAGCTTGATGATAGCGTTGCTGACTTCTACTGGAGGATTGCAACCTCAACCAAAACTCCTCAGTGATTTCTCTGAAGTTTATAAAAATCTGTCTCCCATGACAGGTTGCGACACTCTCAGGGTGGAACTGAAACCCAAATAGAAGAAGGAATATCAAATCATCAGCATAATGGAAAATTTGCAACACTATCAGGATGAAACTGAAAACCAAAAGAAAAAGGGAAACCAATACAAACCTGCAAGCCATAATGAGGCCTGGAAGAGTGCTTGATGCCCATAAGCACCTTTCCAGTTTGCATCGCTTGAGAATCATGGGAAGCCAATGCACAGTCTTCAGATGAATAACTTGAGGATAGATTGTTAGATAATTGTTTTCTTAGACTTCTTCTGTAAGAATCAGAGGTAACTTCGGACTTTTGGTTTCCAAGGAAAGAAAATGCATCCTCAGAGGAAGTCCATGCTATAGGTACTAGTTCCTCAGGGAGTGAATCTGGGTCTATAACAAGGGAATGATACCTAACAACCTGCACTAAGTCAGCCAATCACAAAATAAATGTTTTTTCTGCTTAATTCTACTAGTTCTAATAGTAACATCTAAATTTAAAAATTAACTTGGTGTTGCCGAACTCCGCAGTTCAGTAGATGTAATTTAGACAATTTATATCAAGCATCACTCAAAAAGTTACTAAAACCTGTACAATTGATGATATAATTGACAGTCGGATCAGAGATGACCACTTAATTGAGTAAACTCCCCTTCATTTCACTCTCAAGAAGTCCAATGACGTCAATATAATCCAGGATGACGTGAACTCTGTACTTAATATAATCCATTCCTAAAGTTAAATATTTGACAAGTCTAGATGAGAAGCACTTCATCGGTAGTGACCATGCAAATTTTTAGTTACACACCACATACACACTCAGCATGTTCATTCACAGTGTTAGAAACTTGTGTTATTGAAATGAGGAACTGTTTTCAATGCTAGAAACTGTCAAGTGATATGATTTATACGCTATTTTAAAATAAAGAAGCTAACGTGTGATAAGACTACCTTAAATCCTGAATTTTTGCCAGAAGGTATCTTGTTGAACAGTCCACAGCCTGTATGCTCAATTTCACTGTATAGTGTACAAAAATAGTCAATGGATTAGAACGGCGTGCACTGAAAGCTTTGCGAATCTCATCATAAGACAAAAGTACGGAAAAAGGTAGATCGTACCATAATTGTCCACAGGGTAGTACCTATCTCAATACAGAACAGCAAGTTTATCAAACAAACATCCTGAAAATATGATACCATACCTTAAGCGTCCATGAACTGGTTCAGAGGCATGGACAACTTCAGCCCCATTCACGAAACCCAGAGCCTGTTATAATTAAATCATGAAGACAAAACAATATATGAAGCAGGGCAGCAGGCCAAGGAAATAGCAATAAATGAGCACAATCAAACAAGAGCTGTGACGTAGCTAAAGCTGTTCTAGATATAAATGATACAAAGAGATACCTGATGACCCAGACAAACACCAAGAATAGGTATATCTGTGCACTCGAGTAAGAGCTTCAGACAGATACCTGCAAGATTTTAAAAGTATACTATATTACTATGATGAAGCGTGCGGGTTCTTGGAAGAAAAAACATACATAAATGAACCTTGCACATCTTCATGGTATAGCAACCCATGTTACATGGAGCAGAACTGGACACCAAAGTCCAGGTAATTTAACTATACATGTCAACACCTAAACCCATTTTGAAACATGACATCCTGTTATAAGTTTAGAAACTTGACACAACAGGATTTATTTATTTGTTTCTTTTCATTTTTCTGCAACTGAAAAAGCTGAGACATCCATCTCATATTGATCATTTCATACAAGTGCTCAATATTGTACAAATAATAGGACACACGGGGCCCTTCCCATGTACAACAGAGACACAACAGATGAATATAATGTCTATGCAATACAAAACATAACGAATTCCGAACTTTTATATTTAAATCAACTTATTCGTGCTTAGTCCAAAGGTGACTGATGTACTGTGTACTCGGAAATGTTTCTGTTATTGCCCTTAGCCAAGTGAGTAATAGACATACAGCATCACAGTATTGCCTCGCCCTTGCAGTTTATATAAGCTAAAATTATTGACCTACATATTCAACAACAACCTTCTGTTGCGACCTTTTTAAAAATTAGATTAGAACGACAAAATCTGATCAAGTAGAGGTGCAGTTAACAATCAGTGGCCACTAAAGCCAATCATGTCTTGTAGCCACTTACAGTAGTTGAGCCTAGGATGCATAAATAATGTATAAAAGAGGGATCGTACAACGAACCTATGTCTGCTGGGCATGTCGGAGAACCAGGCCCAGGTGATATAACAATATTATCGAAGGCATTTTCTTCGTACACGTAACGGTAAATGTCTCTCCATGTCCATTCATCATTTCGCACAACTACTGGAGGAACTGAATATTAAGAAGCAGAATAATAGATGTCAAGACCAAGAACACTATCCAAAGATATAACAAATTATCAGACATCCTGTTTAAAATGTCATTAACAAAGTGTCACTCCATTGAAGTCGGAGAGCTGAAATTACATAGTTTATCAATAAATGAGTTCAATATTCTCATCAAGTAATAAAACAATTGCAGATGCAGCCATCAAAATACTCAAGATTTGCTGTCTAATTCGTATGATTTGAGACTTACATCTAAATAATTTAAGCAGTTGAGTCTACTCACATGATCTTTATTCAGTCAAGTAGTTTGGTATTTATCCAGGGCCAAACTAAAAGTCCACAAGACCAGCATGACTTTGCTTTCTTTTAATTTCTTCTTCATGCTGGTTACAAAATTCTTTTTAATGCTAGTGCCGATTTCCCATAACAATATGTTGTTTGGTAATGGGTGAGGTTACGAGGAGTATTCAAGATAATATCCCGTGGTATATGTTTTTTGCAGATTATATATGATTGATTGATGAAAAAAGGAGTTAAAGTTGGTTGGAGTTATGGAGAGATAATTTAGAATCTAAAGGTTTTAGGATTAGTGGGACCAAGACAAAGTTTATGGAGTGCAACTTTAGTGGCCATAGGACGGTACGATAGGAGACAATAACTATTGTTTGGGAGAGGTACTGAGCAATTAACAGAGTGATAGACGATAAGGTTACCTATAGGATAAGAGCAAGGTGCACGATGTGGGGAAGTGCATCTAGAGTGTTGTGCGGCCGCAGGATCCCCATTAGGCTGAAGGGCAAGTTTTATGGAACAGCTGTAAAACCCGCTTAGACGTACAGGACAGAGTGTTGGGCAGTTAAGAAAATATACAACCAAAAGATGAGTGCAACGGAATGAGACTGCTAAGGTAGATGAGTGATGTAACTACGAAAGATAGGATACACAATGACACGATTAGAAAGAATCTAGATGTTGCACTTGAACCTATAGAAGAAAAGATTAGATAATTGCTTGAGGCGGTACGGTCATGTGTATCGTAAGCAGCACCTCAGCAGAAATCTTGTAAGAGATATTCGACAAACTTTTAGGCCTGAAATCTTGAATGTTCACCGCTCCTGAGTTATTTGCGAAAAGATTGAACTCATGAATCATAGACATAAGATCGTCTCTAACAACGTCACAATTCTGCAGGTAAAAGGAAATCGTCAAACCATCTGTCCCCGGAGCTTTATCCCCGCCCAACGAGAAGAAAGCTCGCTTCACCTAGCACTCCTCAAAAGGGAGCATCCAATACTGCCATGGCACCTTCCCCTAAAACCCCAAAAACAGACTATCCAGATTTTGTCTATAACTTACTAGAAAAAGGGAAAGAAGCTCCTCAAGTTAACAGAGGAGAGGAAGAATTTTTCCGGGTTCAGTAATGATATTTACTAATCTATGATGATATTCAATAGTATGGTGAGCAATCAAGCAAAATGGTGCATCTCACCATATCAGAGATAAAAATGTGATCCAATATTCAAGCCATACAGGAAATAAAAAAATTCTGGTGGAAATGAGAACTGAAAGGGAAAATCAAATGCTGGACTAAATCTTAGTGGAGGAATAGAGATAAAAAGATATTGATTTTTATAATTAGTCTAGACTAGACTTCTCAAAAAAATTGAATTAACAATTCTATACTATAATCTTCGCCACTTTAAAAAAACAAAGAAAAACAAAACTAAACAACACAAACAACCAAACAAATACAAAACCAAAAAGTTATTAACTTCAAGCAACATCAAATGACTTGCAAGCCAAAATCAAGAACATAACAGCATCTACAATTACATATAAACTACTTCTCAGTGATTCAGACAAAACCAACAAGGATTTCGCGACATCCTAGCGCTTTCTCTTTTTACTCAAGTTCAAATTGATTATTTCGAGTATTATCAAACCTATAGATCATTCTCTTTGGTCCACAATTGACGAAACTAAATCACTCTTTTCCTACAGACGCAGGAGCTCACAAAGTTAAAGCTACGCTATTCCCCAATCTTTCTACATCCATCCCAATTTACTCAATTGTGTATTGTGTCTTTTGCCAGATCCACTTATCGGTGATAAGTTAAACCCATGTCAATTTTCTTACTACGTAAAATCATCAACAAACTCCTTCATTGACAAACGAATAATTGATATCAAATGCCGCAACAGATTTGCAAAAGTTCAATAAACATTACCTCTTCATAACTAGGATATTAGGAATACGTGAAATTCATGAGGTGACCTCCCATTACATGCATCCTTCTTGAACTTTATGGATGATCTAGAAAATCTTTCCATCCCTGTGAATGAATGACCTGATTAAGAATAACGATCCCACTACACAAGTACATGTATCTGTTGTCCCCCAAGAATCTCTAGTATCATCTCCTTATAGCCTTATAGGGACTAAATAATAATTAGCAGTTATTTAGATGTTTTGACTAACCTACCCTTGGGGGTTCTATTTATATGCTTGTA
Source organism: Linanthus parryae (assembly GCA_023055425.1). Taxonomy (NCBI): domain Eukaryota; kingdom Viridiplantae; phylum Streptophyta; class Magnoliopsida; order Ericales; family Polemoniaceae; genus Linanthus; species Linanthus parryae. Next base: position 5,406,739 of record JALGPY010000015.1, read on the forward strand.
CCTGTTTATCAGTTAATCAATACAATAATAATTCTCTCCAATATTTCTCTGTTCATCACTCCTTCCTTAGAACCCAATCCATGTAATTCTCTCCGTTCATTACTAAATTAGTCTAGACCCCACAGACCCTGGTCAATTCAAAAAGAACCCTACTCGCGTGCATAATCTGCTGTAGTGGTAGCAACAACAATAACAAGGAAAGGTTGGAGTTACATTTACTAACAATAACAAGGAAAGGATTGGAGTTACATTTACTAATCAGCTTGATGATTGAGTTCAAACTATTTGGTGATCTCCACCGACAATTATAATAAATATGTGGTAGCCATCAGTAGGTTCAGAGGTAAGAATAAAAATAAAAGTAATTTGATTATGATGATTGAGCTTGAACTATTTTGAATGGCACATCAGCGCCCTGGATGCAGGGTGATTCTCATAAAATCTACAAGTATGTCAACTATCAGTACTCATGTTTTTATCAATATGTTCTTAGAATTTTATTAGAAACTGGAGCTTTGCAAGGTGTTACAGAAGAGTAGTCCCAATGCTTGCCAAACTGTGGACTAGTGGGCCCTCCCTTGTAGCCTTTAACCTGCAATGTAGTCAACCTACTTCCAGCCTTTTGACCTGGAGTTTTGTTTTTCTATTAAGCACTGTTAAGTAGCCCTGAAATAAGGTCTTTTTAGCCTCGAGGTAAGGTTATATAGTACTTTGGTCTTGTTATAGACACAAGTGATTCCAGTACATATAGTGGTCTTGTTTTGGTCTCGTGGTTTATAACCAAAGGACCCGAGAGTTTTTATGTTTTCCACTTCAATCTACTATATCTCACTGCCGTATTATATTGTTCTTGGACCCCCAAACTTCCCAGAAGCTGTATATTACTATATTTGCACCTATTGCAGCATTAAATCACAGTTTGCACCCCTGTGCTGCATTAACCCTTAACCGAATGATCATTTAGCTGCAATGGTTGCATAATGGGTACCTATGTAAAACCAAATATACAAGCACAGGAAAAGTCAACTAAGTTGCACGTGCAAAAGGATCCTCTCCTCCAATAACCAAGGGAAATAAAAATAGCATGTATCTGAAGTTTCTGTGGAAAATGATGTACTTATAACCGAACCTTCTGATTAATGAAATATAGGTAAGAGCTGCAAGCAATAATGAGGCCATAAACGAAAGAACTTACATCCATTTACGACAGACAATTCTTGGTATATATTGTACGTGTAGCTATCATAGTTATCAATCAACAGTGTCCGGACAAATTCAAACTTTTGGCTTGGTTCCTTCTTCCTTCTGTTTGCAATGTACGATCCTTCCAATTGTCCACTCAACATCTCACTAGAAATCACAACTTCTTGCGCTTCATTATTCAACACTCGAATGCTATCTTTTCTTACAAACTTCGGCCGCTTCACAAAAGGTTTAGACACTCGTAAATTTCTACTAGTGATTCTCAGTCCTTCAATACTAGGAGAAGTGATCTCCGAGGGTATAATAGAGCCCAAGCTGAATGTCATTATTGGTTTAAAGGTAGAAAGAGCACTAGTTCACTAAGCTTCCTCCAAGATCTTCAAGTCCTCTGCAAAACGTAAATGCACGTCATTCAGATACATCCGAGATTTTGAAAGGAATGAATTGGCAACTGGGAACCTAACTATTACAAACAGTTATTATGTACAGAAGACAACAAAACTTTCTAGATGAGTGGAGAATTCAGTTACTGATTGTGGAAATTTGATCCATAAATTCTTCTACACGGTTACTCCTGATTATTCAGGTATGTGGCCCACATAATGCAAAAAATGTCCGTATAACCATACAAAATCCGGAGCATCAAAGATAATTTTATTTAATTAGGCAAGTACCATTCTTGAGAGAGAACCAAGATACTTAAAAGGTTAACAAATTAAAGCCCCCCTTGAGGAGTCCAAAAATCATATTTAAAATCCAATTCGAACCGTTTTTTAAGAAAATTCCACTTGAGGAGTCGCTCGAGAGAGTCAAGACCCACTTGAGGAATCACTGTATCAGGTTACTTTTTCTTTTGTTGCTGTTGCAAACACTGTATCAGGTTACATCAAAAATAACTATACCATGGATTTCTCCAAAAAAAAAAAAAAAAAAACTACCATAAGCAGCAGTTAATCATAGAACAGTGATGAACCTTCACACTTTCGCTGGAGTAAGCACAATTTGGTAAGGACGAAGCAATGGTACCTCACGTATTAAAAAAATAGCGTTGTCTTGTTCAGAGGTGAAGAAGCAAGAAGGTTGGTTTAGAGGCCCTGAATAAGCAAGGAGAGAGCTGGAATGATACCTGAAGAAGACGAGAAGGCCGAGGGCGTCGACGATGGCGCGTTCTGTTCTCGCTCTCCCTCTTTCTCTGCAGTCGGAGTCACGGGTTAAATTGCAGTCTAGATACGTGACTAAAGGTCCATGTACATCGCATAAATTGAGACTCGATGGATCAAGAGAATAATAATTTCCCAGAAAATGATATTACTTCTATAGAAAAGAGAATAACCGGCTAAGGGAGTGCAAATACCAAAACAGGTCCTTCTACATAGGAACACCACTGGCCAAAACTTTGAATACAACTTGTGTAGGACAACTTGGAAGGAAATATAGTTGATGGCGGCAACACTTTAACAGAAGGGTTGGTGGTTCATTGCCAACCTCCTAAGCCATCTCTTCTTCGGCCCCTCATCAGACCAACTCCAATGGTGGAGGTCTCCCCCACCCCTAAACTCCCCCTGACCCCACTGTCTAACTTCTTAATATTCACAAAACTGCCATTTACCCTCCAACAGTGGAGGTCTCCCCCACCCCCTTCACCCATTATCACTTATTATTTTATTCAGTTATTTCAATTACATTATCATTTTCATATTTTATAGACTTCAATTATTATTTACATTAAGTTATATATATGTAATTATTAATTTGCAATATTAGTTGTTTTTAATATAATAATTTTAAAAATCATATTTATATAAAAAAGTGAATTTGTCTAGAAATTTTAATCATCGAGATGATCCGTGAGTATATATTATGTAAAAGAGAATTCATAAATTAACCAGTAATGTTTTTTTGGGAAGTAAATAAATCAAGATTTAATGAATTATTAAGGATTGATTTTTTAGATCAACTACTAAAAGATAATTACTAATACTAAAAAAATTATGTTTCTAAAAAAACTAAATTTCTTATCAATTAACCAAATAAAAAAAGAAAAAAAAGAGAAGATGTACACAAATACATCGTTCTTATCAACTGAGAGATTTTTTTGTGAGGGATTTAGTCAAAGATTAGTACTAACAAAATAAATCTTATCAGTTTAACAAAAAAAGGAAAACAAATTAAGATTAAACAAAAAAATACGTTAGCAGTGAATCTTCCACCTATATTTTCTCCAACCTCTTCACAATCTACTCCTAGAATTTCTCCTAAATTTATGTAATTCATCCAATTCAAACAATAAAACTACCGAAAAAACAAAACAACGCAACCAACAAAATCGAAAATTGAGGAGCTTCCCACAACTCCGACTCCAACGGCGGGGCAAGGGCGTGCGCGCCGAACCCGCCCCCGCCCCTGTTTTGCTTGATTAACGGGCTCCTCAACCACCGCCCCTTCCCATTGGATTCGCTAATTCACAACCCAGGCGCGCCCAAGCCAACTGTTGGAGTTGGTCTCATTGGCCATCAATAACCTACCACACAAAACGAAACAAATAATATTTGTTAAAAACTGAGAGTAGAAAATTGGACCTCATTGATTTTTTTTTTTTTTTTAATTAAAAGATTATTAAAACTCAGCCAAGAAGAAAGTTTACATTATTGTCTAGAAAAGGAACAAGCCATTCCTACGGAGAGAAAACCACTGCATAGAGCACAGAGCTCCATGAGCTCTATTTGTTAAGGAATGCGCTGCACCATTTCTACTTCTTGGAATCCAACTGAGAGAGGAATTATCAGAAGATTGCAGCAGATGATACATTTCCATCAAAATGTCATGAGTTCTAGAGGAGTCTTCAATGCTACCTCCCCTTTTGAGGCTCTTCAAATATTCAATAATTGATCTTGCATCTCCCTTTATTGCTATGTTGCGAATGGCCAACTGTTGCACTAGAAGAATCCTCATTTTTAAAGATTGAGCTTCCGTTTCTCTTGGACATCCAGCAATATACCTCGCAGAGGAACGTGCACCCACGAAAGAACCTGTTCCATGAAAGACAACGACGCCTCCACCGGCTTGTCTTGTCTGGTGGTCGAAACCCCCATTTAAAAAATAGCCAAGCTTCAGTACGCCCTCGCAAAGCCAGTTGCGACCCCTCTGGACCCTGCCTTCGGTTTTTGTACCAGACCCATCATAGCCTTCAATTGCACCGTTGAGTTCTTTGAAACGAGCTTCAACTTCTCTGCAAAAAAAAAAAAATAAAAAATCATTCCACTGTTGACCATTAAAAATCATATTGTTCCTCAGACGCGATATCTCCCACAAAAAATGCATAACTTTTCCTTCTCCTCCTTGTATGCGTGCTCCAATAACTGCCAACCAAAACTTGTAGCTAATCCGAATAACTGTCATTTTTTATTGAAACCCATATTAGTCCACAACTGTCAACAAATAGGCGATTTTCAGTCTTGTCATAATGTCAATAGAGAGCACAACAGTTATTAAGTTGCATTCCTCTTTTCACAAGATTAGACCGCGTGGGCAATTTTCCATGAAAGTTTCTCCATATAGAATGGAGGATTTTCTTGGGAACTTTGATCTTCCACAACATCGAATGAAATGAGATCAAAGAATCATGCATAGAGTTGGAAATACCTCCACCGTGCATATTTGTAGCAACCTCATACCCGGATTTCACCGCTCATATACCTCTCTTTTCAAAATGCCAAACGATTCTATCCGGTCTTAAATTTGTCGAAATTGGAATAGCCGCAATGGCGTTGACATCCACATGTGGAGTATGCCCCAGAGGCAATCTATTTATCATGAGCATCTATAAATGCTACCTATTCATTGTATTATCGGTATGGAGATATGTTAATATAATGATTTCTTAGAATATATATGTTGGATTCTTAAATATCTATAGTCAAAGTATTACAGTTAATTAGGACAACTATACTGCGAGACTAGTATGTGGGTAGATAGATATGGAGATAGAAAGTCTAACACATGGGACACATTAGGAGTAATGGCGTACTGGAGACCCGCCTTGAGAAGGCTACATGGGGGTTATGTGAAAGTCACAAGTGCTTCTCACAGTGACAACGGTGTTGTGACCCATATACTTGAAGTCACTACATTCTCTAAATGTGAATTATCATATTTTGATCTCGTCAAACGTCACACCGTAACAGGGTGATTGTAAAGGCGATAATTGGACATGCTATGAAACATGCTGAGAGGTGTAAGTGATGTAGATGAGATTTGTCCCACCTACATAAAGGGAGTAAATATCTATGGTCACTCGATGAGTGAGACTTAGAGATTTGGATGGCCATGCTCGGATAAATCAATATGAGATATTGATGTTATTTGTTTGTCTACGTCTACTTACAGATCGAGAAACTATAGATTGGATATACAAGTGTAACACTCCATGTCTTGTGTCTAATCAGGATAGAAGAGAAAAAAGGATTATACAACACGGTAACATTGGTCACAGAAGTTAGTCAGATCACTGACATTCCTATTACTTGGGTAGCATTGATGTATTGCTAGATGTCGCTCAATGTTTGTAATTATATTACTGCCAACGTAATTAGGAGTCTATAGGGTCACACACAAGAATAGATCAAACTGGAATTAGTTGCTAATTAGTTGGACCAAATAGCAATAATGAATATTGGACTAAAGTGTTATTTGTGCTCATTAGTTTGACTAAAGAGCAATTGTGGACTAGAATGCAAACTAATCCAAAATGTTGGATTAAAGGGCAAACATGAATTTCTCTAGCTATAAATATGATTTGTAGGCTATGAAAATTAAGTCTTAATCCATTCATACTCCTACACACTTACTAGAGAGCTAGAGAGAAAAGAAAAAATAGGAGAAAACTCTCTTAGGGTTCGGCCAAAGCAAGTAGCTGCCCCCTCCTTGCTCCCTCACGAGTTTGGGTTGGACCTGGACACCGTGCGCGTCCAGGTTCGTTCGTCTTGTGTGACAAGATCCTCCATCTTCCTACGATTGCTAGAACCATTGGAGAAGAAGTCCAATTCAGATATATTCGTGTGGATACCGTAGAGGCGCAGTTTCTTCAATCTACACTTGTGATCGTGACTAGTCAGTTTGAGTGAGGTACGCCTAGGGCTGTAAACGAACCGAGCCGAACCGAATATCGGCTGTTTGGGTTTGGTTTGTTTAAAATTAGAACGAACACGGACTCGAGCCGAGCAGTTTTTAGGCTGTTTGAGTTTGTTTGTTTAAATTTTATTCGAACTCGATTCGAACACGAGCTTGCAATCGAGCCCACAATTAAGGAAATATTAAAGTAATTATATGTCAATATTACACATATTTTAATCTTTATGTTTTAGGATATTTCTTTTCTCAAACATATCTTTCGAATATACCCTAAAACTATCATAAAACACAACATAACAAAAAAAGGTTTAATGTAAATTCACCTACGAATTTTGAAGAATCATCTTGTACTTGTAAAAATACATATAAAATATGCAAATAACAATTGTTCATGAACAAAACGAACAAACGAGGTAGATCTTGTGTTTGTTTGTTTATTAATCGAACAAAATATTATGTTTGGGTTTGTTTGCTTATTTTTTTGAACCGAATACGAATGAGTTTTTGGCGAGCCGAACACGAGTTGTTCGCGAACGGCTTGGTTCATTTACAACCCTAGGTACGCCTCTAATCATCATATTATGCTCATTCACATGGGTCCTTGGTGTGTTTTGGCAAATTAATTTTGTATTTCCGCTGTGTTTGATAGCCCAAATCCCAATAGTGGTATCAGAGCCACTTGTGAAACCATAATCTGATTGTGTGTTTTACTGATTTACGCATAAACTGTAAAAACTATTAAATCATATATGATATGATAGGATTCTGATTTTGTACGATACAATCATAAATTTGTATATGATAGAATATGATGTACTACATATATGATATACTGAAAACGTATATATGATATACGTAGTGTACTGAAAGTCATATATAGTGTACTGAAAAATCGTATATACGATATACATGCTGTGATTGCTAGGGTATGGGAAAATAAGAAAAGAGAAAATTGGATTTTTTTTCTTCCTAGAAGGGTTCGGCCAACAAGAGGAAGGAAAGAAAAATGTTTTTTTCACCTAGGGTTTCGGCCAGATGTCGCTGCCCCTCCCTTGGTATGTCTCCCCCTTCCTTGTCCCGGTAGTCACATTTGGCAATTGTTAGTTTCCTAATTAATTAAACAACGCGCAATTAAAACTGAATTTTATTCGTCTTATTTGGTGTTTAAATAGCATAGTGCGTGGATGTGGCCTAGATGTGTGTTTGGTTTGTTGTGTTTGGTTTAAATGATCTTTTATGTAATAAAAATACGACTTGCGTGTCGTGCCTCTATATTTATTCTAAATATTTTCTCTTCTCATCTACATCCCCTCGTTTGTGAGATTTCTACACAGAAATTTTAACTAGATAGTAGAGATTTTATATAGATAGTTAGAGGCGATTAATTATATGGAAGCAACAAAGGACGAGGCGCAGATGATTGGAAGCTTGGAATAGAAGATGGAAGCACTTGTATAAGAGCTTAGCATTCTTATAGTTCTTTAGATATTCTCATTGGCTTGGGAATATCTTAATTTTTTTAGGGGCCACATCCATGTCACGTTTATATTATTTATGTTTTGTTTATATATTTATGTATGTGATGCATGATTGTATGGTAATAATAATAAAAGATGGATCTTCCAATCGGAATTGTCCAACCCGTTTTGAGTAGATCAGTTGATGAGATCAACTAAAATAAAAATCCCTCAAGAGTAAAATTTAAGTTATTGTCTTATTTTGCTTGACACTTGTTCGTACCTTGATTGATTAAGGCCCTGTTTTCTTTGCCTAAAATTAGGTGACTTTTTACCTTTTTTTAGGTCATAAAAAAAGTTCTAATTTACTTATTTTCGTTACAATTTAAGTTACGTAGCTTTTTTACCTTTTTATAAGACTAAAAAAAGTTAGTTTTTTCAAACTTCAACTTTTCTTACTTTTTACTCCTTAAATTTACTTTTTAGGAGCTAAAATAGAACATAAGTAAACAACCTTTTTCTAAAAAAAGTTACCTACAACTTTTTAGAAAATTTAACAAAGTCAAAGTAAGCAACTTTTTAATCTTTTTCTAAAAAGAACTAAAAAGCACCTAATTAGGTAAAGTAAACAGGGCCTAAGTGTTGGCTTGCCAAAGCAAGGTACCTTTATTTATCAACGGTATGGCGCGATGACATAAGCAAGTAATATGCAGTTGTTAAGAAAAATGTCTAACTTAACTAAACTACTCAATGGGATTGAAATCAAAGAGGCAAGTTAATTGGGTACAAGTCTATATGATAGATTATGAATAAAAAGTTATTCACCCAATTGTTCAAAGAGTTACATTGGATGTAATTGAAAATTGTTTCATACCTAAATAACTGAATTTTGGGAGACCAACCAAAGTTGGCTAAAAAACAAAGTGAAATATGGATCTTGGACCGCTAGAAGAATATATGATATTTTTCCGTTTAATGGTGAGGGTCATTAATTCGATAAAAACGGTGGGAGCTATATTTAATAAAATAGCTATTGTTAAATATAGTACAATATCACGATTCTCATACTTGCGTAGTTCTTTCTGTGTTAGATTCCAATGGCATAAAACTCACAAAACTCAACTTTAACACTGCGATCTATCCTTGACAAGGACAAGTTGTTTGGAAAAAACTTTATAGACTGGTACATAAGTTTGAGCATTGTTCTCAAACAAGAGAAAAATATGTACATTCTAGAGAAAGCAATTCCTCCTTCACCACCCGCTAAAGCCACTCAAGCCCAAAGGAAGGAAAACCACAATATTATAGATGATTCTTTAGATGTCACTTGCCTCATGCTAGCTACCATGAACTCTGAGCTTCAGAAGCAACATGAGAACTTGGAGGTGTATGATATGATCATACATCTAAAGTAGCTCTTCCAAGAGCAACCTAGGCATGAAAGGTTTGAAGTGTCAAAAGCCTTGTTCAAATGTAATCTTCCAGAGGGAAACTCAATGGGACCTCACTTGCTTAGGATGATTGGGTATCTTGAGAATCTCGAAAGGCTGTGATTCCCATTTGGTCAAGAGTTGGCCACTGATATCATCGTGCAATCGTTGCTGGATAGTTATAGTCAATTCATCATGAACTATAACATGAATTAGATTAATAAACCTATGGTAGATTTACTTAGGGTGAGTTTGGGAATGCTTCTGCTGCCAGCACAACTGCTTTTCAACAGAAGAAGCAGTTTTAGTGCGTTTGGTAAAAATAAAATTTATGTTTTTTCAGACAGTTTCTGATGTCCCACAACAGTTTTCAGGAAGCAAGGGAGGAGATGCTTTTCCAGAAAGTGCTTTTGATTAATTTATCTACAACCGATTTTAACCTTAAATATTTTTAAAATATCAATAGTTATCTTTACGAAAATGTCACGTGTCATATATTTTTGTCATTTTACCCTCTCACAGCAAGTCCGCAACTGATTTTACCAAACATAAAGTTACTACATCAATATTTCACAGCAGCTTTTACGTAATATTTACCAAACAACATTTTATCTAGAATTCACAGCAGCTTTCTCACAGCGGCTTTCTCACAGCAGCTTTAAGCCAATACACAGCATTACCAAACTAGCCCTTACTATGTTGAGAACTACTGAACAAGATCATTAATAAGGGATGCAAGCCATATTGATGGTTAATAACAAAGGAAAGGGCAGAAGGTTTGCTCAGAACTCCAAGGGTAAGGGCAAGATTGCTTCTCAAACCAATGAGGTTTCCCTAAATCCCAATGGTAGAATAACTAAGGAAGGCGCATGTCATCATTGCAGTTTGGCTGGCCACTGCAAGAGGAACTACCCAAAGTACCTGGAAGAAAAGAAGAGAGGAATTGTGAATTCAACTTCAGATATTTTTGGTTATAGGAGTTAATATGTCTGTCTCTTCATCATGGGTATTAGGTACTGTATGTGGATCTCACATTTGTATGAATGTGCAGGACCTCAAGAGAAGTAGACCATCGACTAAGGGCGAGGTGGACCTACGCGTTGAAAATGGAGAAAGGGTTGCTGAATTAGCTGTAGGAACATGTCATTTATCTTTGCCTTCTGGAATTATCCTTGAATTGGACAATTTTTTTTATGTCCCTTCTATGAGTAGGAATTTTATTTCAGTTTCTTGTTTGGACAAGAAATGTTCTTCTGTCACAATAAAGGACAACTGTTGCTCCGTTTATTTTGGTGACATGGATTATTGTTATGCACTTTTTGTCTAATGGATTATATATCCTTGATATTGGTATTCCATCTATAAAAATAATACTAATAGGCTTAAATCTAATGATATGAACCCCACACATCTTTGGCATTGTCGTTAGGCCACATAAATGAAAAGCGCATTTCTAGGCATCACAAGGATGGATTTCTGAACTCTTTTGATTTTGAATCATATGAGACATGTGATGCTTGCTTAATGGGAAAGATGTCTAAATCCCCATTCACAAGAAAGGGTGAATGTGCTAGTGATATTTTGATACTCATACATACTGATGCGTGCGGACCACTAAGTACAAGTGCTAGAGGTTGTTTTCAATACTTCATCACATTTACTGATGATCTCAGTAGATATGGATTTGTGTATCTTATGAAGAAAAAATCTGAATCCCTTAGGAATTCAAGAATGAAGTAGAGAACAAGCTTGGCAAAAGTATCAAGGATCTACGATCAAATCGTGGAGGATAGTACGTAAGCAAAGAGTTTGACGAGTATCTAAAGCAGTGTGGGATCTTATCCCAACTCACTCCACCTGGAACACCACAATGGAATGGTGTGTCTGAGAAAGATAAATCGGACTTTGTTAGACATGGTTCGGTCCACGATGCGTCAAACTGAACTTTTCGTTTCGTTTTGGGGGCATGCTCTACTTACAACGATTTTTACCCTTAACTGTGTTCCATCGAATTAGTTATGAAAACACCATATGAGATATGGACTGGGAAGCGTCATAGTGTTTCATTCATGAAGATTTGGGGTTGTGAAGTTTATGTAAGTCGTTTAGAGTCAGATAAACTTGGAACCAAGTTGGAAAAATGTAAATTTATTGGATATCCTAAGGAAACGAAATGATATTATTTCTGAATCCAATCGAGAACAAAAGTGTTTGTTGCTCGAACCGTTGTGTTTCTTGAAAGGGAGTTTGTTTCTAAACCAGTGGGAGGATAGTGGAGCTTGAAGAAGTTCAAGAACCAGAACAAAACATTTATCCTTTGATGGAACATGAGCAGGATCCACAAGAAGTTGTGAAGCAACAACCTGCTTAAGTAACAGAAGAACCTCGTATGTCAGGTAGGATGCGTCAAGGGCAAGATATATATGGATTTCTCGTGACGAAATACAGTGATATGTTGTTCATGGACCAAGATGAGTCTACAACCTATGAGGAGGCTGCGAACGGGCCAGAATCACATAAATGTTTGGAGCCATGAGATCCGAAATGGAATCAATGTATACCAACAAAGTATGGACTTTGGTGGAACCACATGAAGGGGTAAAAACTATAGGGTGCAAGTGGGTTTTTCAAGAAAAAAACTGACATGGATGTTAATGTAATTAATTTAAAGAGTCGATTGGTGGCTAAAAGTTTCAGACAAGTTCGTGGTATATACTATGACGAGACTTTTTCCCTAGTTGTGATGCTTAAATCCGTTTGCATCTTGCTTGCAATAGCTTCTTACCACGATTATGAAATTTGGCAGACGGATGTCCAAACATCGTTTCTTTATGGAAACCTCCTTGAGGATGTGTACATGACACAACCAAAGGTTTTTTTGGATCCAGAGCACGCCCATAAGATGTGCAAGTTGCAGCGAGCAAGCTTCTCGGAGTTGGAATCTTCAATTTGATGATGCAATCAAATAGTTTGGTGTCATCTAAAACAAAGATGAACATTGTGTTTACAAGAAGGTTAGTGGGAGCACAATAGTATTGCTTTTCAGTGAAAGACTTAGACGAAGCAACCTATATAGGGTGGGTTTGGTATGACTTTTTGAACTTTTAAGTCAACTTTTTAGTTGTTGCGAAAAAGTTCGTGCCAGAGAAGTTTATGGAAAAAGATGCATGTGTTTGGTGAAAAAGGTGATGTTGTCAGAAAGTTAGTGATGCAACACTATTGTTTGTTAGTGAAACTTACCACTTTGTATTTTTATATTTACAAATAAAATTATTATTACATTTAAGGAAAAAACTTAATTTATATTTAAAGAGAATGTTGTAAATTTTTTATAATTATTTTAAAAGGAAGATTCTGAAAAATATTTATTAAGAAGGAAAAAGTGAATGAACTTGTATGTCAAATGACAATTCCAACCTTTGCTCTTAGAAACAATTTCAACACACACTTGATGTTCTACTGTATCCCGATCAACAAAGCCTCGCCAAAGCTATTGATCGAACTTCTTTATCACAAGTCACCCATCACTTCCCTTCTTCTCCACCATCAATAACCACCATTATCAATCGACCATCACCACTCTTCTCTATCAACCAGCTACTAGCCACGGTCAATTTCTTTACTACCAGTAGCAACACCAATTCTTGTTCTGAAATCCTCCATAAATCTAATGAATATTAATATTATTTTTCATCTTGATTATTATTGTTTCATTCGGCCAAATTTCAGAATTAATTTGGTGTTCGAAGGCATTGGTTTAGATTTTAGGGTTTGATCGGGCATTTGATCGGAATTCTTTTACCGATGTCATGTTTTTCAAATGTATGGGTAATAAATTTAGGGTTTGCAGTGGGAAAAAGATGAACATAAATTCATATTTATAAAACTTTTTTTACCGTTGTTTATCTAAATAATGGGTATAAAGGTAATTTGGTTTACTTTCTCACATTGTTGCCTTCTCAATAAATATTTTTCATAATATTCCCTTTAAAATAATTATGAAACTTTTGCTGCCTTTCTCATAAATATTAATTAAATTCATGCCGAAAGTGTAATAATCCCATGAAATTATGGTATGTTTAATTAGCTTGATGCCGTAGTATGTTAATACAAAAGTAGAGATAAATTGATCATTTTTATTGTTTAAGAATAAAAAGGTCCAAAAAAGCTCATGAAACCCAACTTTTTTCAGAATTGAGTTTTACACTACAAGCGAAAGTGGATTAAAAGCTGGAAATAAGTCATACCAAATCCACCCATACGTGGTATAAGAATCTATAGAGATAGATCAAGGAAGTTGCTCGGCTTAAGCCGAAGTACATATATTGAGAAGGTGTTCAAACGGTTCAGCATGCAATAATCCAAGAAAGGTTTCTTACCCGTGACACATTGAGTTAGTATTTCAAAGGCTGCTTGTCCATCCAACAAGATTGAGAAGGACTGCGTGAATAGGATTCCATATGTTTGAGCAATTGGATCTATCATGTACGCCATGTTGTATACTAGGACAGACGTCTATGCTTTAAGTATGAATAGTAGATACCAGTCAAATCCAGGTGAGAGTCACTGGATAGCTGTGAAGAATATCCTTAAGTACTTGATAAGAACTAAGGAAGAATTCTTGATATATGGAGGAGAAGTATACCTCATTTTGAAGGGTTACACAGATGCGAGCTTCCAAACTGACAAAGATGACTTCAGATCGCAGTCAGGTTTTGTGTTCTGCCTAAATGGAGGAGCTATGTGCAGCACCCCCGAAATCACACGGCCGGCCGAACCCTATGTTTGGAAATATGCCTCCGCCCGAGGAGATAAACCCCATGGGGTACGGAGCAGGATCGCCGGTTCACAGTTAATACAACCATCGAATATCCAAATATAGTTATTATACATTAAAGATAACCAGTGACATTGTCTGAAAGAAATAAGTACATTATTTATGAAAATGAAAAATACTAGGTGAAGTAATAAACAACTCAATGTCTAGCCAGCGGCGTCGTGATCGTCTCCCACCTTACTCGTAACCTGCGGGTCTTAAAATAGAATGAGACGACGAGGATTCCGACGTTTTTGGGTTGGTTTGATGCCGTCTAGGAAGCCTTTGGACCTCCAGAAGGTGGGTGAGACGACTCTTAGGCAGTGGGTATGTCTAGGTGACCTTGGCCGAGCTCGACGTTGGCGTTCATGGTGGTGGCGGCGTCGAACGTCATTCCTGCATGGGTTCTTACCTGTCCTACTGCTATGTTTCTAAAAAGAGGTGAATTAGTAGAGAGAGCGTAGAGCTTTTAGAGGGAGTTGGAGACGGTGGTTTTGTTGGTGGTGGTGGTTTCTTCCCTTGTTTGATTTTTTGGCGGATTCTCCAGCAGTTTTCTGGGTCGGGCAGAGGTGAACTCGAGAGAGAGTGAGAATAGAGAGAGAGAGAAAGAGAGAGAGAGAGAGAGAGAGCGAAGGAGGGGCTATTTCACTGGTGGTTTCTCTCGGTGGTTGAGAGAAAATAGAAGTGGTGGTGGCGGTGATGTGTTGTTGCCGAAGTGGAGGGAGGGGGTTATTATAGGAGAAGAAGTAGGCAATTGATGGAGTGAAATGGGTCGTGTTGCATTTTTGTGTGTGTGCCGTGAGGGAGAAGAAGAAAGGAGGGAATGGGGGATGGATGGTGACGTAGGGGAGGAGAAAAACACATGGGAGGAGGTGGAATCTTGACAGCAAGGGGGGGGGGGTTATGAGGAGAGTAATTAGGTGGTGGGTGATTTTTTTGCATTAGGGGTGTTTAGGAGATGTAAAATTACAAAGTGGATGCATAATTAGTGTACTTTCTAGGTTGATTTTCTAATAACTAAAACGACGTCCCCTTAATTGAATAAAAATATTTCTTTTTACCCCTTTATTTTGCAATGAGTATTTCACTGTGAGCTGGAATAGTTTGAAGCAAGAGACAGTTGCCGATTATGCCACATAGGCTGATTTTATTCTACTGAAAGGGGGAGTATGCATGTAGAGATGCAGCACAGATACTCTAGAAGGGTGGGGGGAGGGCGGGGGGGGGGGGGGGGGTTTAATAGAGTATGCCAACCTTTTGCAAAACTTGTAGAAGAGAAGAGTTTCTATGAAGAGTAATGAAGTTCAAGGCCTTGAAAACAGTTTCAAGCCTTTGAAATGAAATACAGTTTGAAAGAAAACAGACAAGACTTTTTCAAGGCCTTGAAAAGAGTTTCAAACCCTTGAGAATAGACTAGTTTGAATTCAAAAAATACTAAGTATGCATGATAAACTGTAAATGCAAGAGATAAGGGATTTATAGAGTTCAGTCCACTTGGACCTACGTCTCTACCTCAGGGATCTTCTCCCTGCAGGATTTTCAACACAATTCTTATTAATCAAAAGCTAAGCCCTAGATCTCAAGCACAGAGATATGCCTTACTCTGTTACAGCTTGTGGTTCTCTCTAACCTATCTAGTACCTGCTCTAAATAACTGATTAACTAATACTATTCTATTGTTCACTTTGAAAAATCCTTGATAATGAGAGAAAGAAGTAGTATAAGAATGATATACAAATAAAGTGCAATTCAGAAGAACACTGAAGTGTGGAACTGCAGTGAAGAATGCAGTGATCTCCTGTGAGATGGATAGTGAGAATGATGTGCTTCTTTGATGCTTGTCAATCCTGAAATGTGTCTCTCTTTTTGCCCGTTGTGTGTTCTGCTTGTTTCTTCAAAAAGAGCTCTATTTATACTGATCAGAAGCTCTGCAAATCTTCCCAGATTTTCAGCAACAAACTTCCTGTTTTGTAGGCAACAACTTTGACTCTTCAAACAGCTTTCTCCAGCGGATAGTTAATCATAATCTTCTGACATATTATTCTGATCTTGTCTTTAAAAAGATTAGGAAACAGTTAGGAGTGTCTGATTGATAACATAATCACATTCTCTCCAAGTTTCCTTTCCTGCAAAATCCAGATTAGGAAACTAATCCTGCAAACTAGGAAATAATTTTCCTGCAAAACTGAGTCAAACAGATGGATTAAATGGTGTTAGATATAACAAAATCGTTTGTATTTCATCATCAAATAAAAACATATCAAGCATAGGGGTGAGATAGACAGAATCATATTAGAAGAGTTCAGAAAAACTCCCCCTAAGTATGTGCCTACAGGTTAGACAACTTCAAGGCTTTGAATCCTGTTTCGAGGCCTTGAAATAGCTCTCTGCTATTTCAAGCCTGTGAAGCCTGATTCAAGGCTTTGAAAAGTAGTTCAAGGCCTTGAAATAGCTCTACTATTTCAAGCTTGTGCAACCTGTGAACTTACAATCTCCCCCTTGATGAAAGACAAAACCTGAATCTGTTTGAATCTTAGTTTCTGCAAAAAATACTGATTAGCACACAGTTCAAATAGTATTAACACATTGGTTCCAAGAAGATCCAACTTATTCAATGATAAATAGAATAAAACATAAGTCCAAATAAATCCTACTGACCAAAAAGATAGGTCACCAAAACATAAAAAGAAAAACCTATTTCTCCCCCTTTTTGACTTTCATCAAAAAGAATGAGAGGATGTTGGATCAGAGTCTTTGGAGAATTTTGAAAATAAACTTAAAGACAAGTAGGAAATAAAAAATAGGCAAGAGTTTATGGGGTTTGGTCTTCATCTCCATCCTGATCTCCTTCTTCTTCCTCACTGTCTTCATCATTGTCCTGGTCTTCTGCAACTTCTTCATTCACACCAGCAGTCTCTTCTTCAGCCTTGTCTATAGTAGTAGTCTTTGGAGATTTCTTCTTCTTCTTCTTCTTCTTCTTCTTCTTCTTCTTCTTCTTCTTCTTCTTCTTCTTCTTCTTCTTCTTCTTCTTCTTCTTCTTCTTCTTCTTCTTCTTCTTCTTCTTCTTCTTCATCTTCTTCTTCTTCTTCTTCTTCTTCTTCTTCTTCTTCTTCTTCTTCTTCTTCTTCTTCTTCTTCTTCTTCTTCTTCTTCTTCTTCTTCTTCTTCTTCTTCTTCTTCTTCTTCTTCTTCTTCTTCTTCTTCTTCTTCTTCTTCTTCTTCTTCTTCTTCTTCAGGTTTATCAGCAAGGCATCTGAATCAGGAATGTCTTCTTCATCTCCCTCTTGAGCAACTTGTTCAACTACCACCTGCTTTCCTTTATCCTTTTCTTGAGCACCCTCTTCCTGGTTGGAGTGTTCACTGTGCAAGTTCTTTTCAGAACCATCATTCTTGACCCCTTCTTCATCCTCAGGGACATCAAACACAATCATGCTTCTAAACATAGTCTCCACCATGTATTTTACCTGTCTAAGATCATTCTCAAACCCATGTTAATTCTCTTTGATTTCACTATTTTCCATCTCTAAACCATCAAGTCTCTGAATAATTGAAGACAAGTCAGGAGGCTGAGAGGTCTGGCTTTAAGTAGGGGTCAAGGTCTTGGGCTAAAGAAATTTCTTTGCATTCAGCTCTTCTACTGTTAAATCTGAATACAACTTCCAAATTTTTGCCTTGGTCTTCACCACTCCAATCTTCTCAAAAGCTTTCTCATTAAGAATACCAACCCATAGGTGATAGACTCTTCACCAGCAGTTGGAATTTCAAGGTGTTGGAAGAACATAGTGAGCAAGTTTGCATTAGGCAAAGGATGCTTTATCTGATCTGTTTGGCTAAACAACATGTGTTCCATTACAAGCTTCTTAAGATCAATGTCATAGCCATACATAATCAAATACATAATGTATAACACTCTCTCAGTGATCAACTCCTTGGAATGTTCCCTTGGAAAGATACATCTCATCAAGATAGTGAATAGGACTTTGGCTTCAACATTTAACAAAAAGTGTGTTAACTGTTTGGATGAGGCAGGAACGTTGGGTTAGAAGGAATTCTTCTATGGAAAACTTCAAAACTTCATTTTTGGGAGGATGATTCTGTGTATCATACCTCTTAGGACAGCCTAGGACAGATGCAAACTCAGCATGATCTAATTCCATAGTAACACCAGCAACTCTAGTCTTGATTACTAAGTGTGGAGAGTTCTTAAGTTACTCCATGTTGAGATAGAAGAGTCTGGTAAGTCTTGGGTAGGCTAGCTCAGGAGGGTTTAGCACGAACCACATAGAGCTTTTCTTTAACATGGTAATGCAATTCAAATTCATTCCAGTCAACATAGGCATACTGATCAAGCCACAAAAAGCAATAGTCTTAGAGGCAAAACCATCCAACCACTGACCTTTTAAAGTATTTGAGATGAGCCAAGATTCATCAGGAACAGTGTTCTTTGATTAGATCTATAAGGCTTTCTGCACATTGTCTTCTGGTTCTTCCTCAGTCACCTTTTCTTTTCCCTTTTCAGCTTAGGAGGCCTTCTTGTTTTTCTTCAACTTCTTGGGGCTTGAGATCTGTGTTTCTGGTTGATTTTCGCAGCAGCCTTCTCTTTATTTTTGTTCTTCTTGTCTGAAGATGGTGTCACATCTTTATTAGTCTTCTTTTTTGGTGGAGGAATTTATTCAATAGCTTCTGCACTGGGAGTCCTAGATCTTGAGTCCCACTGATTGTCTGAACTTCATCCTCAACTGTCTTTATCTTCTTCTCAGAACTAGACTTTGATCCTCCGGCCATCTTGATTATATCAGAGGCTCTTCTAGTGCTCATTAGGGTTTGGGAGAAGAATAGAGAGAGGTAGAGTTGATACGTAGTGAAGGAGAAGTGAAAGAGATAAATACTGAAAGAGTTTGAATTTATAAAGGAAACTGCAATTTCTTTCTGATCTCAAAAGATTTGTAACGATCATAGAAGATTCAAATATTTGAAGCCGCTGGAAGTAAATAATTTAATACTATATTTGGCTGAAAAAGAATTTTGAAAAAGGTAGGGGCGATATTGAGAAAATATCTACAAAGATAGCACCCAATAATGAATGATCAAAGAATTATTGACTAGCCAGTTATTAGACTTATTTTCAAGGCTTTGAAAATAGTTTCAAGGTCTTGATACGCTGCTATACTGAAACAAGTAAAACTAAAGCTTTGAAAAGAGTTTCAAGGCTTTGAAAATCAGCTCAAATCTTTGAAACACATAATAACTTACCTTCCTTACCTTGTACTACCCCTAAACCAATGCATCTTTATTTAGCATGCCTGATTCCAGTCTTAGAGCTGAAAATCTTTCATCTGGAGTTTTTTTAGCGAAGATATCTGCAAGTTGCATATTAGTAGAAACAAATTCAAGAACAATATCACCTTTCTCAGCATGATCTCTGATGAAATGGTGTCCGACATCAATATGCTTGGTTCTTGAATGCTAAACTGGATTCTTTGTAATTGATATTACACTAGTGTTGTCTCATTTGATAGGTATACTTCTGAAATCAAATCCAAGATCTCTCAATTGTTGAGCAATCCACAAAACTTGTGAACAACATGCTCCAGCAGATATATATTCAGCTTCAGCTGTTGATAGAGCAACTGAGTTTTGGTTCTTGGAGTGCCAACTGATCAAGGAGGATCCAGTGAATTGGCAAGTTCCTGAAGTGCTTTTCCTATCAACTTTGTAACCTGCAAAGTAATCATCTGAAAATCCATGCAAAGGGAAGTTAGAATGTCTTGGATACCAAAGCCCTAAGTCTTTGGTACCATTGAGATATCTGAATATTCTCTTCACAACAGTTAAGTGTGATTCCTTTGGATCATCTTGAAATCTTGCACACATACATACACTGAACATGATATCTGATCTACTAGCAGTAAGATATAGCAATGATTCAATTATACCTCTATATTCTTTCACATTGACACTCTTACAGGATTCATCCTTATGTAAGGACACTGTAGAGCTCATAGGAGTCTTGATTTATTTGGATTGAGACATGCTATACTTGTTTATCAAGTCCCTAGTGTACTTGCTTTGATGTATAATGATGCCCTTCTTCAGCTGATGTATTTAAAGAACAAGGAAGAAGTTCAACTCTCCCATCATGCTCATTTGAAATTCCCTGCTCATAAGACTGGCAACTGGAGCAAAAGTTTCCTCATAATCAATACCTTCTTCTTGGTTGTAACCTTGAGCAACTAACATTGCTTTGTTTCTGATCACTTTGCCATTCTCATCTAGTTTGTTTCTGAACACCCATCTGGTACCAATGACAGACTGGTTTGTTGGTGGGGGAACTAGGTTCCACACCTTATTTCTTTCAAACTCAT
Organism: Linanthus parryae; assembly: GCA_023055425.1. Lineage (NCBI taxonomy): Eukaryota > Viridiplantae > Streptophyta > Magnoliopsida > Ericales > Polemoniaceae > Linanthus > Linanthus parryae. The sequence goes on from JALGPY010000015.1 coordinate 5,427,139, forward strand.
TGAGTTCACTTTGCATAGCAATAATCCAGTATTCTTCTTGTAATGCTTCCTTCACAGTCTTAGGTTCTACAAGAGAAATAAAAGCATTAAAAGCACAAACATTCTTCAACTCTGATCTTATTTGTGTACCAGTGGTTGGATCAGAGATGATGTTGTCAGGTGGATGAGATGAAAGATATTTGAATCTCTTTCTTGGAGACCAAGGTTCAGGCTCTCCATATTGCTTCTCTGGTCTTGAAGTAGTAGCCTGGCCACTCATATCTTTCGGATCATCCTTGTCAAGGCCTTGATCTCTATTTTCAAGGCCTTGATACCTATTTTCAAGGTCTTGAAAATGGCTTCTGTTTCCTTCTGAACCTTTCTTGAAACCAAGTGAGTTTTCAGTTTCTTTTTCTGACTCATGCTTGTTCAAATTCAAGTCTGCAAAACTTTCACTCAAAGAACCATCATAGCTTTCATCAAAGATAACATGAATACTTTCTTCAAAAAGCTTGGTTCTTTTATTATAAACTCTATAAGCTTTTCTAGTCAGAGAGTAACCAAGAAATATACCTTCATCACTTCTTGCATCAAACTTACCTAAGTTGTCCTTACCATTGTTGTGGATAAAACATGTGCAACCAAAGGGTTTGGAGTATGAAATGTTTGGCTTCCTCCCTTTGAAAAGTTCATAGGGGGTCTTCTTCAAGATAGGTCTGATCAAGCACCTGTTAAAAATGTAATTTGCTGTATTCACAGCTTCTGCCCAATAGTGTTTTGCCAGCTTGTTTTCTAGAAGCATTGTTCTTGACATATCTTCAACAATCCTGTTCTTTCTTTCAACAACTCCATTTTGTTGAGGATTTCTAGGAGCAGAGAAATTGTGAGAGATACCATGCTTAGCACAAAACAAATCAAATTCTAATTGATCAAACTCTCTACCATGATCACTTCTGATTGAAGCAATAAGTAGGTTTTTCAAGGTTTGAAGTTCTCTGTAAAGCTTTGAAAATTCAGAGAGGGCTTCAGATTTTTCTTTAAGAAATATAACCCAAGTAAATCTAGAACATTCATCTACAACAACTAGCATATACCTCTTACCTTTTGGAGTTGAAGTCCTCATAGGACCACAGAGATCCATATGAATTAATTCAATAGGCCTAGTAGTGATTACAAATTTCTTTGGCTTGAATGAGCTTCTGGTCTGCTTACCCTGAGCACAGGCTTTGCGTACTTCATCATCTTTGAACTTGATAGATGGTAATCCTCTTATCAGTTCTTTGGAGATCAACTTGTTCAAGGTATGCAAGCTAATGTGACCAATTTTTCTGTGCCAAAGCATTGAATCCTCTTTAAAGGCCTTGAGACACTTCAAGCTTTTACCTGCAACTTTGTTAGTCTGAAAGGTATAAACATTGTTTGATCTAGAGGCTGTGAGAATGCAATTGTCTGATTTTTAATTTTGCACCACACACTTGTCTTTATCAAAGATAAGCTTATTGCCATTGTCACAAATTTGAGATACACTAAGCAAGTTAAATTTCAAGCCATCAACTAGATATACATCAGAAATTGAGTCTTCAGAATCTGTACCAACTTTACCTATACCAAGAGTGTTGCATTTGCCTTTGTCACCAAGTGTAATTGAATCTTCAGATTGCTCTTTCAATTCTGAGAATAGAGATCTCTTTCCACTCATGTGTCTTGAGTAACCACTGTCCATAAACCACTTATTTTCTTTGACATTGGTGACAACCTGCAAGCACCAATCACCGCCTTACAGAGCTGTTAGACCAAGTGTGGTATTTGGACTCATATTCAGGATCAACCATGTTATGTGGTCTGACCCCTTTAGGAACCCAAATCTGTCTGACTTGTCCTTTGAGTTGAAATGGGAAGGTGTTCCTCATTATGTGAGGGTCTCTTCTTCTGAAAGGACAAGTCATCTTAACATGACCAATTTTGTTGCAAAAATGACATTTAGGAGAAGTTTTTTTTTTCCAACTTTCACAAACCTGGTATTGTTCTTTATTGGAAAATTTGGATTGTATCCTATACCAGTTTTGTGAACAGACTTTGAACTTTCTCCAAGAATCAAGTTCAACTTGTGTTCTGAGCCTGCAAGCTTGACTTTGATTAATTTAGATTCTTGAAGTTTCTCAGTAAGAGTAGTCTTTTGTTTATCTAATTCATCAACTTGATGTCTCAGATTAACAAGGCCATCACTCAGTAAAGAGTTCTCAGTGACTACTTCCTTGACTTGTGTTTTCAAGGCTTTGAAACTTGTTTTGAAGGCCTTGCAATCACTGTCAGTTTTCTTCTGAGAGATTTAAAGATTTTGATTTAGACAAACTAGTTGTAAGTTCTCTTTTGCTTGCTCATGAACTTTTTCTTTCAAAACTCTAATCTCTTTCAGATAGTCCTCTTCATTTAAAAGCATTGTTCTGAGGTAATGAGAGTGCTTCTTTTGGTTTTGAAATCAAACAGTTCACCATTACCTCAATGTTCTTTTCAGAACTTTCATCATGCTTGGCCATGAAGCATAGTTTGGCATGTTCCTCTTCAGATTCAGAATCACTTGAAGTATTTGAATCACTCCATGAAGCTATCATAGCTTTCGTTCTACTTTCATGGTCTTTATTCTGAAAATTCTTGCTTTTCATGTGTGGACAATATCTTATCAAGTGTCCTGCATCACCACACTCAAAGCAGTTCACGACTTTTGATTTACTTTGTGAAGAAGACTTACCTTTGTAGTCCTTGCTACTGGATGATCTGTGTCTTTCTCTGTTGAAGTCTTTGTTTCCAAGTTTTTTCTTCATCTTGAGGATTTTGGTCAAGGCTTTGGAAATCAAAGTAAATGGATCTTCATCATCCTCTTCAGTTTCAAGTCTTTGAATTTTCTCATTATCTTTAGCCTTGAGTGCTAAGTTCTTGACACCTTCTGGTAGCTCTCCATCAGCTTCATTCATGGATATTTCTGTTGTCAGGAGCTTCCCTTGTAGGTCATCAAGTTTTAGTGATGAGACATCTTGAGCTTCCTCAATTGCAGTAGTCTTTGGTTCCCATTTTTCCTTTGGTAGACTTCTCAGAATCTTCCTCACATTTTCTTCATTGGAAATATGTTTTCCAAGTGAATCAAGGTTATTGACTATGTCTGTGAACCTTTTGAACATTTATCTGATTGACTCATTTGCATTCATCTTGAATATCTCATATTGTCCGAGATAGATGTTGATCTTCGTTTGGTTGACTTGACTGGTTCCTTCAAATGTCACCACAAGATTGTCCTAGATCTCTTTGGAAGTCTTGCAGCCTGAAATCCTATTGAATTCATCTGTACTCAAAGCACAATACAAGATGTTAATAGCTTTGTAATTCTTAGAGAATTGTTCTAATTCAGATGAGGAAAGATAGTCTTCAGATTTGGAAGTTTTGATCCCATCTTTATCTGTGTAGAAAGTGTTAGGTCCATTCTGAATAATGGTCCATAGCTCTATGTCTTGATCAAGGATGAACATTTCATTAGAGCTTTCCAGTGAGAAAAATTATCTCCACAAAATACAGGAGGTCTGTTAGCAGCTCTTCCCTGTGAGAAACCACCATCACCTGCAGTACTCATGATCACCAGATGGTTAAACCTATATAGTGATACAAGCTCTGATACTAATTGAAAGGGGGAGTATGCAGGTAGAGATGCGTCACAGATACTCTAGAAGGGGAGGGGAGAGGTTGAATAGAGTATGCCAACTTTTTGCAGAACTTATAGAAGAGAAGAGTTTCTATGAAGAGCAATGAAGTTCAAGGCCTTGAAAACAGTTTCAATCCTTTGAAATGAAATACAGTTTGAAAGAAAACAGACAAGTCTTTTTCAAGGCCTTGAAAAGAGTTTCAAACCCTTGAGAACAGACTAGTTTGAATGCAACAAATACTAAGTATGTAAGATAAACTGTAAATGCAAGATACAAGGCATTTATAGAGTTCAGTCCACTTGGACCTACGTCTCTACCTCAGGGATCTTCTCCCTGCAGGATTTTCAACACAATTCTTATTAATCAAAAGCTAAGCCCTAGATCTCAAGCACATAGATATGCCTTACTCTGTTACAGCTTGTGGTTCTCTCTAACCTATCTAGTACCTGCTCTAGCTAACTGAGTAACTAAGAATTCTCTATTGTCCACTTTGAACAATCCATGAGAATGAGATAAAGAATTAGTATAAGAATGATATACAAATAAAGTGCAATTCAGAAGAACACTGAAGTGTGGAACTGAAGTGAAGAATGCAGTGATCATCTGTGAGATGGATTGTGAGAAAGATGTGCTTCTTTGATGCTTGTCAATCCTGAAGTGTGTCTCTTTTTTTGCCCGTTGTGTGTTCTGCTTGTTGCTTCAAAAAGAGCTCTATTTATACTGATCAGAAGCTCTGCAAATCTTCCCAGATTTTCAGCAACAAACTTCCTGTTTTGTAGGCAACAACTTTGACTCTTCAAACAGCCTTCTCCAACAGATAGTTGATCATAATATTCTGAGATATTATTCTAATCTCGTCTTTAAACAGATTAGAAAGCTGTTAGGAGTGTCTGATTGATCACATAATCACATTCTCTCAAAGTTTCCTTTCCTGCAAAATCCAGATTAGGAAACCAATCCTGCAAACTAGGAAATAATATTTCCTGCAAAACTGAGTCAAAAAGATGGATTAAATGGTGTTAGAAATAAATGGTGTTGGATTAAATGGTCTTTCATCATCAAATAACAACAGATCAAGCATAGGGGTGAGAGAGATAGAATCAGATTAGAAGAGTTCAGAAAAATTCCCCCTAAGTATGTGCCTACAGGTTAGACAATTTCAAGGCTTTGAATCCTGTTTCAAGGCCTTGAAATAGCAGAGCTCTGCTATTTCAAGCCTGTGAAACCTGATTCAAGGATTTGAAAACTAGTTCAAGGCCTTGAAATAGCTTTTCTATTTCAAGCTTGTGCAACCTGTGAACTTACTGCTACATTAGATGCATCAACGGAAGCTGTTTGGATCAGGAAGTTCATTACTGAACTAAGATTTATCCCTAGCATTGTGGATCCTATAGCACTGTACTGTGACAACAATGGTGTGATTTCGTAAGCTAAGGTACCTAGATCTCACCAATGATTACTTAGGAGATTCCATTTCATTCGAGAGATCATCGAAATAGGAGTGACGTGCATCTACTAACGCGTTCAGACGCAAGTATACGATTAAGTAATATAATGGAGTATTTGGGACTTCGAGTTATCGAACCCAAGGTAAGGATGTGTACTTTTTCTAGATTTAACAATTAAATCTAATTTACTTAAGTAACCGGTAAAAATGTTGGCGAATGGAGTGGTTTCACCCTCAAAGAAGTGACTAGCAATGACAATTTAATAACGCAAAAGAAATGATTTGGATTAAATCAATGGAGAGAAGACTAGGCAATCTATAGATCATTTAGGGAAGTCTTGAAGATTCCGGATTCCATGTTCTAACACGATAAATCACTAGTTAGTTAAGCTGGGTAATGGCACTGACAATCACCTCTGAGTCTCATGTCACTCTACACACCGGTACCGTTCTGTCCCTGTCAGGCCACACCGTCTACCGACACGTTCTAGCAGGCTGATGATGGTGCACGGAATGATGTCCTCTCAGACCACCACCAAACGAACACTTCACTATATCCTAATTAATCTACCCTCTTGTAGTCATTCCTATTCAGCTCACCTCTCAGTCTCATTGATTAGGAATGTTCTCGTTTACTCATCCCAACGAGGGTGATAACGCCCATATAGGGGTTATCTTTTAGCCTGATTTGACGTGCCATTGTGTCCGAAAGCCGTGTTTTAGCTAGAATTCACCCTCAGAAAGTCTCGTAAATTAGAACGAGATGTTTATAAGCTCATCATGAATTTATGCTTATTTTGCGCATTTCGAGATATGATCGCGGGTTTGTTCATGTTGTCTTTACAGGAACAGGTTCGGGAAGTGCATCGGGATGCGTGCCGAGACAGAAGCGGGTTCGCCTGGGGAAACTTGCTGAAAATGCTCGGGGCGAGATTTGACCGAGACTGGTAAAAAGGAGAATGGAACAGAAAACGGAAAGACTGGAGGAAAAACGGGCAGTGAAAACCGACCGAGAAAGCAGACAATGCCAAAACGAGAATGACCGGGATACGCTCGGTTGACAATATCTTGAGCTTGACTTGGAATTTAGAAGTGACACTAGCGGCAAAAGAACGGAGACGTCAAGGGCTTTCCGAAAACAGGTTATAATGCTGAAACGGAGTCCGGCCGAAAAACTAACTCCCATCAAGTGTGGGTCCCAGACAGGCCACGTCCGAGTAAGGAGTCTCGGTTTCCGGTGTCTGGAATCAGGAGCAACTATTTCATGTTCGTAACGATTTCCGGGACAGTTTTGGCCTAGGGGTATTTCGGTCATTTTGGCACCGGGCCCGGGTTTCCGGATTCAAGTTCAGATTTTGTCTCCCAAATTCAGTCAGCAGTTTTCCTATGGCCAGAGTAAGGATTGGGCAGAATTTGGAGCGGTTTTGACCCAGGGGTATTTTGGTAATTTTGACACAGTTTCGGGTCAAAACGCAGGCCGAGGCAGAAAAGAGCAGGGAGGCTTGCTGTCTGCGTATTTTACGCAGGGGGATGCGTATTATACGCAGACAGCAAGATGGAGGGGGATTTATGGCAGTTTTTGGGCCCTGTCTGCATATTATACGCAGACCCTGCGTATTATACGCAGCCAGGGTGGTGAAATACGCTGCCAGGGAGGAAAATACGCATAAATCAGCACATGTCATGTCCATGTCTGCATAATATACGCAGAGCTCTGCGTATTTTACGCAGACAACACACATTTTAAGGCGGTTTCGGTCAGTGGCAGTTTCGTAAATAAAGGCAAGTTCCAGAAACGTCTTCAGCACTATATAAAGACTCGTCCAAACTCATTTTGAAGACATCAACACAACCCAAGGAGAAATCTGAGCATCCCCGGAGAGCACGGAAACGCGAATCCAGAGTCAAGACACCCGTTTGCTCTTCTTCTCTCTCGTTCAAAAACTGTGTTATTTACGTTATGAATTTCAGTAGCTAAAATTTTACCTAGGTTCTCGGTGAACCTAGGGTTTCGTACTCAGTGATTAGTTCTACATTTTGACTATGAATTCATGATTACAATATCTTAATATCATCAGTTTTATTCGTTATTCTGTCTTTGAATGTTACTGTTCATGCATGATCGGAATAGCTAACCAGGATTGCTATAGACCCGAGCCGGTAGGTGAAAACGCATGGTTAGGGTTAGGAAGAGAAGAAAGAATTTAGCGCCTTACCCCGATGGGCCGACTAGCGAAGGGGAGTTAGGACTAGCCTGAAATCGTTGAGACCAACTGTTAGAGAATCTAACATGGGCCATTAGGACAGGTTAGAAACCCTAGCAGCCTTAGAATGAGACTGCAAATTTAGGCAGCTTAACAGGAATCCGACAGTCTGCAGGATTGTGATAACGTGCAGGAAAAGAAAAGATACTGCACAATTGGTACGTGGCACGGATAACGAGACTGCTGTGTGTTTTCATATCAAACTAGAACGAAAATCTGAAGAGACCCTAGGGGATCCTGGAATCTAGTATGCCAAACCCTATTTTTACAACCTTAATATTATTCAGAAAATTCTCACAAAAAGATTTACGTTTCAGTTATTTACTTTCAGTACTTAGTTAGTAAGCAAACTCTCAAAATATTCCTCCTTTTTACACTCTGTTCGTTAAAACTGATTACTATAAAAACCTGCAAAGTCCCTGTGGGATCGATAATCCGAGTTGAAAATACTCTCTATATTACTTGATTCGTATACTTGCGAATAGCACGCTAGAAAGCGCATCAAGTTTTTGGCGCCGTTGCCGAGTACTTTTTTATAGGATTTATTTGGTAGTCAGAATTAATTTTCAGATTTTTTATTTTCTTTTTTGTTTATTTTATTTTATTTTATTTTATTTTATTTTATTTTATTTTATTTTATTTTATTTTATTTTATTTTATTTTATTTTATTTTATTTTATTTTATTTTATTTTATTTTATTTTTCTGTTATCTCACTGCTCTTGAGATCTCTACTTTTTTCAGGATGGGCGACAATACCGAGAGAACGCTAGAACTGCCCGAGACACGTACTCCAGCCGAGATGGCTCGGTACATCGAAGATCTCGTTGCAGCAAGCTTTGCTGCCCGGAACAACCAGAGGACGTACAACAGGTCTGGAAAGGCGTTGGTGGAAAATTTTGAGGTCCCGACGGGAGGACATGAGCCAGCTATTGTGGTGCCCGAGATCACCGCAGAGCACTTTGACCTGAAATCCTCCACTATCCAGACTGTTCAAACCCTCTGCCCATTCCATGGCAAAGCTGACGACGACTGGGACGACTTCATCGAAGTTTGAGGACTACTGCAACAAGGTCTGGTATAAGGGAGTTGACACATAAGCACTTATGCTAATTCTTTTCCCATACTGCCTATACGGAGTAGCCAAAGACTGGCTCGAATCCCGACCATCGAAATCCATCACTACTTGGGAAGGGTGTATCACAGATTTTCTGGCCAAATTTTATCCCGCTTCCCGAGTCATTCAGCTACAAAGCGAGATCCTGTTATTCAAGCAGAAGATGGGAGAAACGGTGGTAGATGCTTGGGACAGGCTGATGAGATTGGTGAAGAGATGCCCGAACCACGGTTTTGGAGACCCAAAGATCCTGCAGGTATTCTACCATGACCTAGAAAAGGAGAGTGCTGAAAGGATTGATAGAGAAGCCGGAGAAAATTTCCTGTACCATGTGGACAAAGACGGTGCCTATGAGCTAATGAAGCAGTTAGCCAAGCAGGACACTTGACTGTTTGACGATCGCAGGATCATGGCCCGAGCCGAACCAGTGGAAGACGACCGAATAGATAATCTAGCCAAGATCGTGCAAGACTTGTTTAAGAAAGTCTACTCGGAAAAGAAGGCTATTGCGGCAGTAGACGGACCAGATTTGGACGCAGCCATTGAGGTGCTCAGGACCGAGGATGCAAATTATGTACAGCAGCAGTGGGATCCGAGCCGGTACAGACCGGGTACGAGAGATCATCCCGGATTCCGATACGGAACCCCGAATTCTGCAATTTATGCGCCTGGATTCCAGCACAAGCCACCGGCTCAGCAGGCCGCACCAATACCGCATGTTCAGTCGGGCCCATCTGCACAGCAGTACGACAGTCAGATGAAGAAAATCGAGTCAATGTTTCAGACTATTGAATCCCGGTTTTCACAGAATGACACCTTTGCATCTGACCTACAATCTACCAAAACATCACTGCGCACTTTGGAGGTACATGTTGGGCAGTTAGCACAACAGCTAACGGAGAGACAGCCAGGAAACTTGCCCTCAAAAACAGTTAATAATCCACGTGCTCAGGTCAATGCCATCACCACTCAGAGTGGATTAGTACTACAGGATCCGCCGTATCCTATCCATGCACGTGCTGAAAAGTCTAAGGAAATCGAACACGAAGTCTTTGTCCAGGATAACACCTCAACCGACCGCCCCTAGCCGAAGGGCTCGGTTGAGCAGGATGCAGTGCAAAATGAAAAGGAAGCTGAAACAGTACCTATCTCCAAGGAGGTACCGTACCCTTTAAGACACGGAAGAGGGATGATAGCAAAGACTACGCCAGGTTTCTCGAGATTTTTAAGCAGCTGCAGATCAACATACCCTTTGCTGATGCTTTGGCGAAGATGCCCACTTATGCCAAGTTCCTCAAAGATATTTTGTATGGACAGAAACATACGAGTGATTTCGAGACCATAAATTTGCCGGTAGAAGTGAGCAATTGTGTGAAGAATGGGCTACCGAGGAAGAGGAAGGACCCTGACAGTTTTGTCATCCCGGTGACCCTAGGTAATGCTTACACAGGAAAGGCTCTGTGTGACCTAGGGGCCAATATCAATCTGATGCCTTTGTCGATTTTAAAAACTTTGAAAATTGGTGAACTCAGGCCCACCAGAATCAAGCTGCAGATGGCAGACAGATCCTTGAAGCAGGCTTACGGAGTTATTGAAGATATTATGGTGAAATTCGGAGAATTTATTTTCCCGGCATATTTTGTGATTCTAGACATGGAGGCAGGAGACGTACCACTCATTCTGGGCAGACCGTTTTTGGCCACTGGAGAAGTCATGATAAACTGCAAGAGCGGAGAACTGACCATGCAGATCAATGACGACAAGGTGAAGTTCAACGTTTTCAAAAATCTGCAACTACCGCATTATTACGAGCATGACGACATCTTCACAGTGGAGGTAGTCGAAGAAGGTTGGGAGAACGAGGAGATGGATGAGCTATGGGCAGAGATTGACAGAGTGGACAGAGAGAACGAGGAGAGATTCCAGGAGGAGCAGGCTATGCAAATTGAAAATCGGACTAGTTTACAGCTGAACGGAAAAGGCGAGCAGAAATTGGCCCTGGTCCCGTCACTCAAAGAGTCACCAAACTTAGAGCTGAAACCTCTCCTGAGCCATCAAAGTTCAGCACAACCAAAGCAGTTTCAAGAAGGGCAGAAAGTACTTCTATGCGATTCTCGGAAGCAGCTTTTCATGGGAAAATTGAGATCTCGGTGGGCAAGACCGTTTATCATCAACGAGGTACTTTCATGGGATGCTGTTGAATTGGAGAATCTGCATGACAGTACAAATTTCAGGGTGAGCGGAAACCGGGTCAAGCCATATTTGGGCCCGAAAGCGGACGTCAAGGTAGACTGTTTTGACGTCCCTTGAGAAAACATGACGTAACTAGGTCGGGCCGTCGATCGTAAATTACAAGCGCTGGTTGGGAGGCAACCCAACTTAGTAAGTTAGATTTAATTATTTCAATTTTATTTTCAGTTTTGAATTTTGAGAGAGGTAAGATGAGTGGATACTGACTTTGAATTGAGCATGTGCAGATACAGCAGAGCAGAAAACGAGAACAAAACGGAGCAGAAATACTCTGTGTGCGTATTTTACGCACATCATGTGTGTATAATACGCACACAGGGGGCTAGAGAGAGAAAAAATATATGTCTAGGCTGCTGTGTGCGTATTTTACGCACACAGCAGCCCAGTTTGCCAAAATTTTGAAAAAAAAAATTGAGTTGCTGTGAGCGTATTTTATGCACATCCTGTGCGTATTATACGCACACAAGCAGCCCAACCTTAAGAAAAAAGTTGAGAAATTGAAATTTTACTGCTGCCTGCGTATTTTACGCAGAACGTGCGTATTATACGCAGCCAGCAGTAAAATTTCAGAATTTCTTATAAAAAAAGAAATTACCTGCTGTCTGCGTATTTTACGCAAAACCTGCGTATTATACGCAGCCAGCGGGCAAAGTTGCAATTTTTTTTTGTTTTTTGATCACTACGAGTGGCCCTATGTGCGTAAAATACGCACAGTATGCGTATTATACGCACACAACTTCAGTTTTTTTCAAATTTTAAATGAAGGGCATTTTCGTAATTTTTGCAAAAGTAGGGTTTTAAAGGCCAACGGGTTGGAGCCATTTTTGGCCTCTTTTCTCTCTCTACCTCCATACACAGATCCGTGGAGTTTGAAGCGAATTCAGAAAATTTCGTAGAAGGAAAGGCAGATTTCTTAAAACTTGAAACATCGACCCCGGTGTGTTCTGGCACACTCGACCGTCACAGGGACTCGTACGAGTTGGGGAATTTTCAGGAATAGTTTTTCTGCAGAATAGAGCAATCGACCCCGGTGTACAAAAGTACACTCGACCATATGTGAGCACATTGTCACACACAATGGTGCTCGAGGATTGCACATTTGAAGAGCGCTTATAGAGCCCGGAAGGTTGACAACTTCCGTCGAGAAATTTTCTGGCAACCGGTTAGTGGTCCTTCTCTGCCAAAATCTGCGAAAAAGTCAGCACCTGTAAGAACTGACTCTGGGTGCACAGGTTCAATTTATGTCTTTCGCTTTATTTTTCTGCATATGCTACCATCTGTTCCCATTCGATGAGGCAATCCAGCTTACCAATCCATATTATATGCCTGATGAATAGTACCATGAGGACATGGCACCATCCAGTGTGGGGGTGGTGGCGTTGTAACTGCATTACTTTTTATTTAAAAAAAAATTATTAAAAAAAATTAATTAAAAATTTCAAAAAATTAAAAATTAAAATTTTGAGACTGGGCAAAGGATTTAACTTAAAACTGGAGAGAGCTTAATGATAGAAAATTTCCCGAAGTGGACGAACTTAAGTGAGGAAGAGCTGCGAGAATCTGTCTAGGGGAGTTAATAGAGCCAATGCACTCCAGAAAACGCAAGTAGCTGTCTCCCGAGCCATGTATCCGACTAGCTGCCAGACCACCGTCACCAAGTAGTCGTCAACCCGCCATCACGGTCACCACATCATTTGGTGGAGTGATAGGCCATAGGGGACCTCGCGTCCTGTCTCGCGCCTTAGGTCCACTAGTGAGCCCCGTTGATCCATTAACCCTTTTCTTGTTAACCGTTTGACCCAGGAAGCCGTTTTTTGATACTCGCATCATTGTTAGTATTTTTACCTTTCCTACGCGTCATGGCACGAGGGAGTTGAGTTGAGGGGGATTTTCTGGGGTAGAGCATAATTTTCATATTTGATAGTGGATGAGTGTCATATTTTATTTGAGGGTGTGTAAGGGTGAGATAGTGACGGCAGCACACTTCGGTGTGGCGGTGACTTGCGACATCACACCGTGAGCACATGAGGAGAGCCGTAGTCCGTGAATTTTCCGCACGACATGGGGAACTTGGGTTGACAGGGTTGATTGGAGGACGCGCTGTGCGATTTAGACATCCTTGGAGTGAGGAGGATCGGTTGGAAAAGCGCGATTATTTTACAGATTGACTACGTGGTTCGAAAATTAGTGTGGGGGTGGTCGTTTCAGATTTTATTTCAATAATCTTCTGCCACCCCACGTTTTTGGTTTATCATAGAGTTGGCCTGGTTTATATTATTGTTGCTTATTGTGTTGCCTCGCAAAAAAAAAAAAAAAAGCAGAAGAAAAGAAAAAAAAAGAGTATCAAAGGCAGAAAATTCAGGGTGCTTGATTGATTTTATTTCAAAATGCCAGGTCGGCAATTTTTATCACAGTTTCACATTCGATCACTGTTGTGGCCACGAGAACGGCAGTTACACTGGGACTGGGGAAATTGAGTGTCTAGAATCTTAGGTGATTTGGGTCAGTTTCTACCATCTTGGTGAGGGAGTGTGAGATTGGGGTATGTGTTAGTGTGCTGTGACGTTTAGGACATCGCTTCTAAATGACTTATCCTACCGTCCCAAAGCCGGCAGAGTTACATTACACCCGGAGTAAAAGCACGGAAGGTGTGCGTTAGGGATACGTTCGGTTTGCGTGCAAAAGCGGAAGTAAGTGGTGTTCGCGCTTGTTCCTAGCCTAGGCTGGCCGCTAGTTCTTCCGATCACTGCAGTTTCTGAAATCTAGGAGAATATGAATGTTTGATGATGTTCAGTTTGAGTTGAAGAGATTGCCCAGTCTCACCAAAAATATACACTGTTTTTATCATAGTATTACTGTTTTTCAATAAGGGCAGTTACACCGCTCTGGATTGATTCCGGATAGTATGCATTGGTAGTATGTAGCTGGAAGTTGCTCGGGACGAGCAAAGTTTAGTGTGGGGGTATTTGATAACGCCCAAATAGGGGTTATCTGTTAGCCTGATTTGACGTACCATTGTGTCCGAAAGTCGTTTTAGCTAGAATTCACCCTCAGAAAGTCTCGGAAATTAGAACGAGATGTTTATAAGCTCATCATGAATTTCTGCTTATTTTGCGCATTTCGAGATATGATCGAGGGTTTGTTCATGTTGTCTTTACATGAACAAGTTCGGGAAGTTCATTGGGATGCGTGCCGAGACAGAAGCGGGTTCGCCTCGGGAAACGTGCAGAAAATGCTCGGGGCGGGATTTGACCGAGACTGGTAAAAAGGAGAATGGAACAGAAAACGAAAAGACTGGAGGAAAAAAGGGCAGTGAAAACCGACCGAGAAAGCAGACAGTGCCAAAACGAGAATGACCGGGATACGCTCGGTTGACAATTTCTTGAGCTTGACTTGGAATTTTGAAGTGAAACTAGGGGCAAAAGAACGGAGACGTGAAGGGCTTTCCGAAAACAGGTTATAATGTTGAAACGGAGTCTGGCCGAAAAACCGACTCCCGTCAAGTGTGGGTCCCAGACAGGCCACATCCGAGTAAGGAGTCTCGGTTCCCGGTGTCTGGAATCAGGAGCAACTATTTCATGTTCGTGACGATTTCCGGGACAGTTTTGGCCTAGGGGTATTTTGGTCATTTTGGCACCGGGCACAAGTTTTGGGGTCAAGTTCAAATTTTGTCTCCCGAATTCAGTCAGCAGTTTTCCTATGGCCAGAGTCAGGATTGGGCAGAATTTGGAGCGGTTTTAACCCAGGGGTATTTTGGTAATTTTGACACAGTTTCGGGTCAAAACGCAGGCCGAGGCAGAAAAGAGCAGGGAGGCTTGCTGTCTGCGTATTTTACGCAGGGGGCTGCGTATTACACGCAGACAGCAAGATGGTGGGGGATTTTTAGCAGTTTTTGGGCCCTGTCTGCGTATTATACGCAGACCCTGCGTATTATACGCAGCCAGGGAGGAAAATACGCAGAAATCAGCACATGTCAGGTCCCTGTCTGCGTATTATACGCAGAGCTCTGCGTATTTTACGCAGACAACACAAATTTTAAGGCGGTTTTGGTCAGTGGCAGTTCGCAAGTTCCAGAAACGTCTTCAGCACTATATAAAGACTCGTCAAGACTCGTTTTGAAGACATCAACACAACCCAAGGAGAAATCTGAGCATCCCCGGAGAGCACGAAAACGCGAATCCAGAGTCAAGAAACCCGTTTGCTCTTCTTCTCTCTCATTCAAAAACTGTGTTATTTACGTTATGAATTTCAGTAGCTAAACTTTTACCTAGGTTCTCGGTGAACCTAGGGTTTCGTACCCAGTGATTAGTTCTACGTTTTGACTATGAATTCATGATTGCAATATCTTAATATTAGCAGTTTTATTCGTTATTCTGTCTTTGAATGTTACTGTTCATGCATGATCGGAGTAGCTTACCAGGATTGCTACAGACCCGAGCCGGTAGGTGAAAACGCCTGGTTAGGGTTAGGAAGAGAAGACATAACTTAGCACCTTACCCCGATGGGCCGACTAGCGAAGGGGAGTCAGGACTAGCCTGGAATCGTTGAGACCAACTATTAGAGAATCTGACCCGGGCCATTAGGACAGGTTAGAAACCCTAGCAGCCTTAGAACGAGATTGCAGGTTTAGGCAGCTTAACAGGAATCCGACAGTCTGCAGGATTGTGATAACGTGCAGGAAAAGAAAAGATACTGCACAATTGGTATGTGGCACGGATAACGAGACTGCCGTGATTTTTCATATCAAACTAGAACGAAAATCTGAAGAGACCCTAGGGGATCCTGGAATCTAGTATCCCAAACCCTATTTTTACAACCTTAATATTATTCAGAAAATTCTCACAAAAATATTTACGTTTCAGTTATTTACTTTCAGTACTTAGTAAGCAAACTCTCAAAATATTCCTCCTTTTTACACTCTGTTTGTTAAAACTGATTACCATAAAAACCTGCAAAGTCCCTGTGGGATCGATAATCCGAGTTGAAAATACTCTCTATATTACTTGATTCGTATACTTGCGAATAGCAAGCTAGAAAGCGCATCAGAGGGTAGAGTTGCTCTCGCACACTCACTAGTTCAGTAGAGATCGGGTCATGACTCCTAACTTACTAAGGCTTAAGCACAATAAACGAGATATTAACTAACTATGATCATCATGAAACATATATTATACTTGAATGAAGAAAACAATAATCACATCATACATATTTATTCTACTTTGTCAATGGAAGAACTCAGTGTGTTAAAAACTAGAACAATCCTCATTCAATCATAAATCCTAAGCGGGAAAGTCATCAAATCCGGAAAAATTCCTCAAAACATAAACCCTAGGATCTCCATAGATGCATAGGTATGGGTTTAGCTACTCATCACAATAGTATTCGTAGCAAAATATTCCATACAAGATAAAGAAAGGAAGAAAAGTGGATCAAAAGCTAAAAAGATGATAAACGCTTTTATCAGGGCTTGTCTCCTTGCTTCTTGATGTTGCTCCTAGCTCTCCTTGATATTATTGGATCTCAAAAGACTCCCAATATTCTCTATTTCCGTCCCCTATCTGCTTAGGTCGAAGTGGGGAAGCTAAAGTCTTCAAAAATTACATTTTAGCCCCAAAATTCTGCATATGTCTCGCGGCCATTTCGTGCGAAATAGGGCATTTCGTGCGAAGTCATTTCGTGCGAAATGAACCTATTTCGTGTGAAATGCTCTGTGCTTCATGTTCTTGAATCTTCAACTTCTTTGTTCCAAGCCTCTTTCCTTGTCCTTTCTTGCTTCCGAAGCTCACGTTCTTGGTTCCAGCCGCTCCATAAGCCCTGTTTCCTTTTAAAGACAAGAAACAACTATACCAAGTGATCAAATCCGACAAATATATCATAAATCTACACATAAACCGTGCCCGGACTAGAATTAAGCATATGAAGGAACAAGTGACAAATCATGCTAAATCAACAACAATAGGCTCAAAACTCTTCCCAAAACCTATAAATCATGTGGTAAATGCTAGAGAAATATAGCTCATAAAAGTCACTATCAAATTCCCCCACAATTACTCTTTGCTCGTCCTAAGCAACGATGACGCTCAAAAATCCCCACACTTGAGAAATTGCATACATACCAACCAACCAATGCATACCCCCACCGCTTTGCATACTTACTTTTTCGCTAGCCAACATGAATCACGACTCAATACACATAGACACGACTATGAAAACTACATGATATATACAACAACTCAAGTATGTACAATGCAACAAAGTGAAAGAGCAAGATATTGTTTTTACAAGATTGGGCAACCTCTCTATCCTAAACCGAAAGTCATCAAATCCTCACTAGCTCATTTTGAAATTTCACAACCCGTATCAAGAAATATGATATGATGATCCTATGAACAAACTCACTAAGGCGTCCCAAAACATCCACCAAATCATACAGATACGGCACGTCTTTTGACTCAAAGCGTCTAGGCATCTCAAGCTCTAATTGATTTTCCTTCGCCAAGTCATTTGAGGTTTTCAGACTCTCTTAGCCCTTATTGCTTTGAATGCAAATTATCCCATTACTGAGAGACACAACTCCCGTGATATAAGGATTGACTTTAGTTTCCCTCTTAAGCTCTACGTTGGATTGCATCCAAATTTTCCGTGCACACGAAAGCACATTAGGTTGTTTCACCTTTTAAGATCAAGCTAATATAAATTTTTATTTTCTTTCTTTTTTCTTTTTTCTCCTCTGTTTTTACAACCGTGAAAAGGAACTTAAGAGTGTTGGCTTTTTCGGATTTTCTCTTAGAACCACCTTAAGGGATGGTGGTGTACGCTCCCCAACTTCACTTAGGCTAGAGACTCGTACCACATGGAACCAACTCTACACGAAGGTCCACCCCAGATTCTAAGAGTCCACAAGTTTCTACAGGAAACGGAATAATCAATCACTTAGAGACTCAATTATCTCAGCACAATAAAGGAGTCAAAAGTATGCCCGTAATCTACATTCACCTTTCCCTAGATACCCGGGACATCCCTTCGTGAGATTTGTGCACAAGATACTAGAATTAAAGTCTCCCTACCACGGTGCTTCCTAATCTCATGAGCTCTTTCTCTGGATTCTCTTCGGTTTCTAGGTCCTAAGTTGCCCTTTTAATTTTTCAGTTTTTAGGATTTTTTGATTTTTTGATTATTATTATTATTATTATTATTATTATTATTATTATTATTATTATTATTATTATTATTATTATTATTATTATTATTATTATTATTATTATTATTATTATTATTATTATTATCATCATCATCATCATCATCATCATCATCATCATCATCATCATCATCATCATCATCATCATCATCATCATCATTATTATTATTATTATTATTATTATTATTATTATTATTATTATTATTATTATTATTATTATTATTATTATTATTATTATTATTATTATTATTGTTTTCCTAACTCTATATGCATTTTGGGCCAACTCGATTAACAAACAAATAATGGATAGGTGGACTCAATTAAATAAAAGTGCAACAATATATACAATGCAATAAATAAACGTGCAAATGCAACCCTAAGGATTGACATCTACATGCAAACTCGACTCACTAAACGACATGTGACAAGGCTATGCAATGGCTAACTAGCGGATAGCTAAAAATCCCCCACACTTAAGTGCTTCGTTGTCCTCAAAAGAGACAAATACAACCCAAGAGGACTCGGCTGCCTAAGCGTAGCGCCGGTGGGTCTAGTTGGACCGGGTCTCCTCGTCCTCCTCGACTCGGACGTCCGGACTCGATTCTGGATGTACATCAGACTGGCAATGGAACAGTCCGTCGTAGGTGTGCGGGTGCTGCAACGTGACATTTCCCGCTAGGGCTAAGTCCTGGATCCACCCTCCCTGCTGGGCGCAGTTAAAGCTCACATGCTCTAACCCGCGGCCAAGCTAGCGCTGACTACTCCGGAGATGCTCAAACTGTCTCCGAGACCTAGCTCTGTCAGTGTCTGCCTGCAGTCTCTGTGAATCAAGCATGTGTGTGAGAGTTTTGAGTTGACTTTCTATGTTGGAGCTCGAGCTACTGGCCTCGCTCCTCCAAGGCAGTAGGGGTGGGACAACAGGTTTTGGGGCTTTCATGAGGTATGGTACTTTCTACCACTTGCGATCTCCCTCATTCTTGCGCTTTTGGTCATACTCTAGACCACTTAATACAACTTCAACATCTTTTGCTAGTTTAAGGATAAGGAAATGGTGCACGGGAGATATGCGGTTAGCGCGCTCATTCCTCTCCTCCATAAATCTATGAATGAAATACGGGAAATTGATACGCTTCCCGTTCCGAAGGCAATAAGCCATGGTGCATAGATGGAAGGAGTACGTGAGTTGAGGCGTAATGCCAAAAACCCAGTTCTCAAGAAGCTCGCAAATCCACCTGGCATGTGGAAGCACAAACTTCCTAGAAACAGACCACTCAGGAAAAGTGGGTTTCTCAATCCACCCTGCTCCAGGCACCCCCCGAAAATAAAACGCACTAACAACCTCAACAACATCCGCTCTCCGGACAGTCGCATGGTAAGCACAAGTCTCTTTAAGAGGCTTGAAGTTCATGGCGGAACCTATAGTCTCGGGCGTGAGAACTATGTAGGCTCGCCGAAAGTATACATGCCTAGGGGTCTCACTCTCCCCATCGTCATAGAAATGGGCATTCACAAGGACCTCTCTTGCAAGAGCGGAGCTAGAGTTCTTACAAACCTTAAACCACTTGTCTAGCGTCTCATTCTTGAAGATATCCTTGAGCTCTTTTGGCATGTTTTTGCTGCCAGGGAAGGGTTTCTCGGGAAGCCCTTCCCTCTTCAGGAATGCATCCGAGTAGTATGCAACATGGGCGTTCGCACTCGCGAACCTGAAGTTGCAGAACTTAGTACTGCGGACAACATCAAGGCTAATCTTTTTCACATCCTTATTTATACTACCAATCTCCGCAAGGGGAGGCATATCTAATTTCAACTCATAACAAATTGGAGACGGAGGCACCTAACGGCGGTTGCCAGAACCGTCTCCCTCGTTCACATCCTCTTTCCCTTAATTTATAACTACATCTTCCTCAGGATTAAAGACGAGGTGATCATCAACCACTAACCCCCGTCTCCTCTTAGCATTACCACCCGATGCGGACGTTATGATAGAGCAAGTGAAAATGAAAAATTGGTGCGCGTGAGGTCTAGAGTGAACTAAGAAAGTTCCCTATCGACTCAATTTACATCTAGCGCGCAATCCCCACAAGTTGCTTGGGGCCTTCGCGAGACACACTTCACAAGTATAAATCGCAAAAATTTAAACCCTAGAAAGTGCCTAAACATGAATTAAAGCGAGAGAAAGAGAGGTACCTACGGGCCCGGAGTGCCGTTCTTACGGGACCGGTTTGACTAAAATTGGTCAAGAAAGGACCGAATCGGTCGACCAAATTTCCGAGAACTTGAGCGAGATGAGGCGAGTATACCTCCTTGTTCTCCTCGGTGTCCCCGTCAAAAGTCTCTTCTTGAGTTTTGGCCGAATCCAACTCCAAAGCAACGCATCGGAAAATTTTGTGTTCTTGAAGCTTTTCCTCTTCTCTTTCCCCCACACTCAAACTACTCACTATCCTCACAACCCCAAGAATTAATCTTGTAGACGAGCTTGCAAGGAGCAAAACCCAACAAGAAATTTGGATTTGGACAAGTTTTGAGTTTTTGGGTGATTTGTGTTCTTGAGTTTGAGAGAGAAAGAAGATGAAGAAGAGGTGTTTTGATCTGAATGGGGGGTGTGGGAAGAAGTATTGTATTTTTTTTGGTATGAATACCCGCCCCCAAAATTGACCAAAATACCCTAAAAAATGACCAGCCCGAAGCATTTCGCACGAAATGGGGCCATTTCGTGCGAAATGATTTCGTTTGAAATGCCTCATTTCGCACGAAATGATTTTTGAAAAACAAAACAGGGGGTTGTTTTCATTTCGCATGGAATGGGGACGAAAATGTTTTATAAGTCTTGGCCATTTCACATTAAATGACCCATTTCGTGCGAAATGGCCTGGATTCTCGCGCCCCTTTTGCTCCAATTATTCGTTTGGCCTCTATTTTCCTTGATTCTCGAACCAATGAACTCCATTAACAGTGGGGAATCCATTTTGATTGAAAATTCCCAAAATCGGGGAACTTTTGATTTCCTCTCTTTTTTGCTCTCGTGAACCGCCTCTTCTGCTCCAGATTCCGATGCGTGCAACCACGATTCAAAAACTTGCTGTCATTATCTTCAAAATTAGGCAATTACTCCTCAACATCGAGTATTTTCTCTGTATAGCACAATTTCCTCCAAAATAGCTAGCTGTTACTCGGTTTGCGTGCAATCTCGTGCACATGCATCAAGAAGTGGAATCCGGAGTGGTCTTTGGTACCTGTGTCCTGCACACTCATAGGAAATATTAAAATCACTCATTCTCACCCCTCAAAATCATGTATGGGTATCAAACATAATATGAAAAATAACAAGTTAACTAACTACATTGCGTTGCCTCCCAATCAGCGCTTGTAATTTAAGGTCGACAACCCGACCTAGTTACCTCTCCGCCTCTAGATAGGCGGCATGGCACTACATGCCTACTCTTCCAGCTTCCTCTGCTGGATCCTCAACACAAATCGATGGACTTAAGAATTTGAATATGGTGGCTTAGAATTAACCACCTCTGAACTCGTGTGCACTGACTGCACTGCCACTGACAACTGTGTATTCTCTTGAGACTGCTGTGGGGTCGTCTTGGAAACTCGGAAAGTTTCCCACATGTCATTGATCCTCATGATCAATTCACCATTCTCAACATCGATGAGAGTCCGGCCGGCAGCCAAAAAAGGCCTACCCATGATGATCGGAACATCTCCCACAGGCATCTCAAGTATAACAAAATCAACAGGGATAATAGAATTACCTACCTTCAAAAGTACGTCCTCCACCACCCCATAAGCGCTCTTGCAAGACTTATCAGCAAATTGTAGATTGACCCACGTGGAACGAGCCTTCACCTCTAGCTTTTGAAAAAGTGATAGTGGCATTAAGTGACACTAGCCCCCAAATCACATAGGGCATGTCCCGTATAAGCTCCTACCAAGTTAGCTTCTATCACAAAGCTTCCTGGATCTTTCTACTTTTTAGACAAACCCTTCAATACACATGAGCTCACCTTCTCAGTCAAGTCCACTGTCTGAAAGTCTGGCACTGCCCTCTTCCCCAAAATTGCATCTCTCATATACTTGGCATACTTAGGCATCATCTTGACTGCCTCAATCAATGGCACATTTATATGCAATTTCGAGAAAATGGACAAGAAATGCCTATACTCTTCGGAATCATCTTTCTTCTTTCTTGCTTTCAATGGATAAGGAAGATCATTAGAAGAAGAAGAAGGTGCCGGTGCTATCTCGTCAGTGTGTGGAGTCACGCCCTTTGATTGGGGGATCATGACAGGGGTATTATCAAAGACCTCATGCTCCCTAGCCTTCGAGGCTCCAACTCTGGCGTGGCTCGGATATGGTTAAGCTCTTCTTTTGCTCTTTAAAATTCAAATCTGTCTTATAGCAACCTGCAATAACAACTTGAGAAATTTTCGGAACAACTTCCTAAAAATCCCCAACCCTCAAACTGCTTCTTTCAACACCTATATTTGAATATCTGGATTGATTTTGTTTGGAGGGGTTGAACGAAAAACAACCCTGCAAAACTTAATCACAATATCAAACATAATACAGAAAAATAGCATTAAAATACTGAATCTATTAGACATATCAGTTTGAACAATAAACTCAGCTATGTTCTCATGCAAATTAAAAACTACATAAACAAAGTCTCAAATAATATTATGACTCATAACAAGTAAGTAACCAATCACATAACCAGCTAAAACAACCTGCATAGAGAATCAATTAGTCACAAAAGTATCAGACAGAAACTCAAGGGCATCCTTGAAAGCTTTGGAGCTTTGACAGTTCTTTAAAGCTTTGGCTAAAAGACACTAATCCTTGAAGCCCAACATTATGTCAAACTAATAGCATAATAAACTTAATATGTAAGCTCAATAATATTTTTAAGAGACCCTTTTAACAACAATTAATCCAAAGTATAGCCCGCAACACAAAAACTTGTCTCTTAGTATTTATGTCTTTCATCATCTTCAAAATACAAACTTCCCATGAGTTCATGTATCCATTAATTCAAAGGGATTGAATTATCAATCTCCCTCTTGATGAAAGACAAAACAAATATTCTTGCTTTAAAAAAATCCTGCAACTCAAAGACAATTAAAACCCAGCAGATGAAAGATAGAAACAATAATAAAGCACTTAGCAGATATCTAAAGCACTAATATGAAATATGAACCACAAAGAAACTACCATAGATACATCCTACATCAATTATTAGACATAATCCACAAAAGACACATATTTTTCTCCCCCTTTTTGACTTTCATCAAAAGAGAATGAGAAATGTAGGTCTTGTTCAAATTTTTTGAAAACTAATAAAATGATAAAACTAAGCTGACTTCAAGGCTTTGGAGAAGAAGAAAGAAAGTAGATAGGTAGAAGGGGTTCAAGTATTTGAAGCATTTATGTATCAGCATCCTTCTCATGCTTTCTTCTTTCCACTTGAAGCTTTGCCCTTTCCTTTCTGCCCTTTTTCCTTCTCAACTTTCTCTGGATCATCTTCCTCTTGATCATCATTTGTTGCTCCTTGTGCTTCCTCTGCATCCTCTGTCTGCTTTGCCTCTTCTGCGTTCTCAATATCCTTAGTCTCTACAGCTATATCAACCTCGTCTTCATCTGACTCTTCTTCATCACCAGCAATTTCTTCCTCATTACCAGTATCCTCAACTACAGTTTCTTTTCTAATAACCTCATCTTTATCATATGCTTCACCAATACCCTCATCATCACTCTGCTCCAACAAATCCTTTGAATCTAACACTACTGACACTTTATTCTTCTTCTTTTTCTTCAGAGCATCTCCAAGAACCATGTCAGACTCAATGCTATCAGAATCCTGACTCTCAGAAGATGGTACTTTCTCTTGGTTTAAACCTTTGATGATCAAGTCTAGCTTCCCATTCATCAAATCTTTGAATTTGCCAAACTCAGTGGACAAGTCAAACTGGCGTTGCCTTAAATCCTCAATTCCATCTTCCAGGTTCTCAAATCTGTCAATAATCTGAGAGAAATCCAGATTTGTTGAAGTCTTTGGTGTTGTTGCAGCTTTTGGTTTAATGAAATCCTTCTCCTTAAGTTCACTTGCGGACAACTCATAATAAAACTTCCAACTACCCTTATCAGTCTGCACAACTCCAATCCTTTGGAGAGAGATTTCATCAACTAAACTAAACCCAGTTGTAATCTTCTCCTCATCCTTAACAGGCACCTTAAAGTAATAAAAAAAAGAGGCAACAAATTTGCATAGAGAATAAAATGATTCCTGGTCCTAGTGCCACAATATACCATATGCCCCATGATCACACTAGGCAGATCAATGTCAAAACCTTGACAAATCAAAAGTATTAGAATCAAAACCTTATCAGTCACCAATTATTTTGATTATTCTCTAGGCACAACACATCTCAAGATGATATAAAATAAGATTTTGGCTTCACAATTCAACACAGAATGTGTCAATTGCTTAGGACCAGAAGGTGTATGCTCTAAAAAGAATTCAAACTTTGCCTGCTCAAAACACTCCTTTCTATCAGGATGTTCATGAATTTTGTACTTTCTTGGAACTCCTAAAACCTTGGAAAACACCTTATGATCCAATCTCGTATCCACACCAGCCACTCTATAGGTTAAAACATAGCTATCTTCATCTTCCTTCACAGATTTCAGATAAGACAATCTAGTTAACCAAGATAAGCCTCAGAGCTAGGGTTTAACATCTTATGCGTTCAAGATCAAGTTTATCCAACAATTCTGCTGAAATCATACTACAGAAAGAAACTTTTGAAGAAGCATAACATCCATCAAAACTCCCCTAACCTATTAATTTATAAACCAAGATTCAGGAAGTAAATGCTTACCATGTCCAAAAACCTTTTTAGGTTTTGAAGCACTATGCTTAACCCTTTTCTGATCATCTTTCTTCTCTTATGGATTTTTCTTATTTGGAGTTTGATTCTCCTTCTTTTCTTCTTCAGATTTCTTCTTCTTTTATCCCCCTTTATTATTTTCTTGAGACTGATCACCTTGATCTTTCTTGGCTTCTCCCTGTTCTGTCTCAGATTCAGACACAGTTTCTTGCACTTCCTTATCCTTTCTGCTCTTCTTGGCTAGAGGAGAAGCCTCTTGCATGCTAGCAGTCCTATCTGAATCTGAATCAGAGATGGTTATCTCTGTTTTCCTATTAGCTCTTCTCTTCTTCCTCATTGTTGAACCCTGAGTTTGCCGTTGAATCCTCTGTGATTTTCGCTCCATTAGGTTTAGGGTTTTGAAAAGAATTAGAGAGAGAGAGAGAGAGAGAGAGAGAGAGAGAGAGAGAGAGAGAGAGAGAGAGAGAGAGAGAGAGAGAGAGAGGGGGAGAAAGATAGATAGATAGTGTTGGAATAGATGCCCTAGAGGCAATCTAGTTTAGTATGAATTTGTAATTGGCTAGAAATTCATTTATTATTTATTGGATATTTAATATAATGAAGTCCTTAGATTTACAATCGTGTTGTTTATCTTAAATATCCCTAGTCAAGTATAATGATTAATTGGGACAATCATCTATAGACTAGTATGGGGTTGGATTGATATGGAGATATCATGATCCAACACATAGGTGTGCATTACGGAATGTTGCACTGGATTGACCCATTACCGAGAAGGCTACATACACGTTATGTTGAGTCACAAGTGCTTCTCGGGTACAATGGTATTGTCATCCTTAGACTTGAAGTCACTAGATATTCTAGTTGTGGATCATTGTGATCTTGGTAGCGTTAAACGCTACACCGTAACTGGGTAGTTATAAAGGCGTGTACTGGATACAATGAGAAGCAAGCTTAGAGATCGTAGTGGACGTAGAGAGGATTTGCCCCTCCCACACAACGGGAGCAAATATCCAAGGCCACTCGAGGATAGTGCTTATAGAATGTCTGGCCAGACTCAAATAAATCAATATATGGGATATTGATGTTATTTGCACGAATAAGGCTATTCCATGGATCGAGAAACTAGGGATTGGATATACGAGTGTGACTTGTATGTCTCGTGTCCAATCCGGATATGGAGGCAAAGGGATGAGACAATTACTTGTACAAGGTTGTCTAGATGACTATTCTATTAGTTGGCTAGAATGGATGTTTTGCTAGAAACCGCTCCATATTAGCAAAGAGTTGCTACCAACTAGATAGAACCTATGGGGTCACACGCTATATAGAGCTGTACTAGATTGTGGAATTAATTAATTGGATTAATTAATTAGAAGGATCACTTTGCAAACTCTTGCAAACTTAGTAGGGACTAATTTGCAAGGAAGGGACTAAATTGAATTCTAGTAGGACTAGAATAAGTCCTTTAGGTAGTTAACAAGGAGTTGTTGGACTATATAAAGGACCCTCCTTCCTTCCTTCCCTACACAACTTATGCTCTAAAGAGAACATAACAAGAGTAGGAGAGAACAAAGGAGAGAGAGAGCAAGCAACAAGAGGGACGCCGCCCCCTTGCCGCCGCCCACTCGTCCCCGACGCCACAAGAGGGCCGAGCCCCCTTTTGTGCCTCGTTTTGCGTGATTCCTTCACCCTCCTTTCATTCCGGGCTAGCACCAAGGAGATTGGAGATCTAGGAACAACTCTAGGCGTGGATCAACTATAGAGAACGTGACACTATTCGCGTTTGAAGTCATCAAGGAGAACCCAAAGGTGTGTTTATGATTTCTTACTTTCACTATCGTTATGCATCTAGACTTGTGATCCTTGGAGGGTTTTGCATGGTTGTTTGTTTGATTATGCTTCCGTTTGCGCTATTCCATGAATCAAAACCCTACAGTGGTATCAGAGCCACAGGTCATAGAGCATAAACGTAGTTTATGTGTTACATTCTTGTTGTTTTACACCTTAATTTGTTGTTTATCGCGTAAAACAAGACAAATCAAGCATTGGATGCAATTTGTCAAAGAATTAATCATAACAAGACCCAATTATTGCATTGGATGCATGAATTGGTGAGTTTGAGAAATTTTAGGATCTTAGATCTAGGGTTTGGGCATCCTTGGGGAAGAAGGAGTTCTCCCACAACAAGGAAACAACCAAACTTGGGCTCCAAGCAAGGAGGTTGTTTTGGAAACAACCTCCACAAGGAGGTTCGGCCCCCTAGGGAGCCGCCCCCCTTGCTTGCCGCCCAAGCTTGGCGCCCTAAGGGGCCGGGCGGCCCTAACCCGCGGGCCTAGCTTGCGGGTTTTGGGCCGGGCCGGCCCTAGGGCTTTATGGTTCACTTATTTGGGCCCGGGCAATTGGATTGTTGGGCCCATGGACCGTTTTAACCCTAGAAATCCTAAAATCAATTAAAATTGACCAAGCGCGTTAAAATTGGATTTTAACTGTTTATGTGCAAATCGCATGGTGATTGGATATGGCCTTAGGATGTGGTTTGATGTGGATGTTTAATTTTGTGGTTTGGTTTTACGGCCTGCGAGCCGATCAATTAATTGTAATAATTAATTAGGGTTTTATGGCCTGCGTGCCATTTTTTTTTCTCAACTTGTGAGATTTATTTTATTTAGTATAGATATTAGATAGTGCTAGATAAAGTAGATTGTTAGCCAAGATTGAAGAAAAGAAGCCCAAAGCCAAAAGGAGCCACAAAAGATGGAGCATGGAGCATGGAGCACACCACATGACTATGAAGGATGGACCAAAAGATCAAGACGCATGGAGATGTGTGTTTGTTTAGGGTTCATAGATAATTCCATTGGCTTGGAATTATCTTAGTCTAGAAAAGGCCATATCCACATCACGTTTAATTTCTGTTTTGTGGTTGTTTATTTATTGTCTTATTATTTGTATGGTTGGTGTATGGATGATGCATGCAATTAGGATAATAAGATAATTAGACAACCCGGATCTATTATTTGGAGTTGTGCCCAAACTCAAATAGATAGATTAGTTGATATTGATCAACAAAACAATTAAAAATTGAATTGAAAAATCCCTCAAATTTTAAAATATTGTGTTCTTGCCTTCTCGTTATTTAAACACTCATTATCATCATTATTTATCAATTTCGTGCGTGCCAAAGCATGGCGACTTGGTTCATAATGATGGAATGCGATGGCACGTAACA
This sequence comes from Linanthus parryae, assembly GCA_023055425.1. Taxonomy (NCBI): domain Eukaryota; kingdom Viridiplantae; phylum Streptophyta; class Magnoliopsida; order Ericales; family Polemoniaceae; genus Linanthus; species Linanthus parryae. The sequence continues at coordinate 5,455,213 of JALGPY010000015.1, forward strand.
ATGTGCAATTGTTTAGATAAGAGGTTGAACACAACTAGGCTATTAATTTGATTAAGAAACCTAGAGGCAATCAATTGGGATTATCCATATGGATGGATAAATAAGGAGTTATTTGCCCGATTGAACCAAGAGTTGCATATGGGATGCAATTGGAATTGTTCCTACCTAAGAAGTAATCGAATTATGGGTGACTTGCCAAAGCAAGCTCATAAGGAGATGAAAAAGATGGATCTTGGCCCACTAGAAAATATAAGGATATTTTCCGCATTAATATCTTGAGGGTTATTAATCCGTAGTAAAATAGTGGGAGCTATATTTAATAAACTAGCCATTATTAAATATAGTCAAAAAAAATTCACAAATACTAAAACTTGCGTATTTTCCTTTTGTAGAATTCCAAATGGCAAACAACTCATCGAGTTCACAACATTCCCTACGATCTATCCTTGAGAAGGACAAGCTCTCAGGAACCAACTTTCTCGATTGGTACAGAAACTTGAGAATTGTTCTCAAGCAAGAAAAGAAGCTGTACGCAATAGAGGAGCAAGTTCCAGAAGGTCCAGACAATCAGACACCTGCTGCCTTAAAGGCGTATCAAAAGCATGTTGATGATGCTAATGATGCGGCCTGCCTAATGCTTTGCACCATGACCTCTGAGCTTCAGAAGCAACATGAGAACATGAATGCTGTCGATATGATCGAACATCTAAAGCAGCTCTTCCAAGAGCAGGCAAGGGTAGAGAGGTATGAGGTCTCAAAGGCACTGTTCAAATGTCATCTGGCAGAAGGGAACCCGGTGGGACCCCATGTACTCCGAATGATCGGGTACTTGGAGAATCTCGCCCGGCTTGGGTTCCCGGTCGGCCAAGAGTTGGCAACGGATCTCGTGTTGCAATCGTTGCCCGAGAGTTATGGACAGTTCATTATGAACTATAACATGAACGAGATCGTTAAACCACTGCCAGATTTGCTCAACATGTTGAGGACGGCTGAACAGAGCATCAACAAGGGTAAGGGCAAGGCCATTATGATGGTGCATAAAGGAAAGGGTAAAAGGTTTGCCTCTTCCTCCAAGGGCAAAGGCAAGTCAGTTGCTAAGTCCAAGGAACAAGCCCTTAAACCTGTTGGTGCCATTGCCAAGGTCGTGACTAAGGGTGAATGTCACTACTGTAGTCAACCTGGACACTGGAAGAGGAACTGCCCAAAATATTTGGAGGACAAGCGGCTTGGAATAGTGATTCCACCACCACCAGGTATTTTTGTTGTAGATGTCAATTTAACTATCTCTACATCATGGGTATTAGATACTGGATGTGGATCTCATATTTGTCGAAATATGCAGGATCTAAAGAGAAGTAAAAGATTGGCTAAAGGGGAGGTAGATCTGCGCGTTGGGAATGGAGCAAAGGTTGCTGCGTTGGCCATAGGCGTTTGCGAACTATCTCTGCCTTCAGGATTAGTTTTAGAATTAAATAATTGCTATTTTGTGCCTGCTATGAGCAGAAACATTATTTCTATTTCTTGTTTGGACAAGGAAGGTTTTATTATTTCAATAAAGAACAATTGTTGTTCCTTTTATTTGAATAATATTCACTATTTTAGTGCGCAATTATTTAATGGACTTTATGTCCTTGATCTAAGTAATCCTGTCTACAACATTAATACCAAGCGGATTAAAATAAATGATTTAAATCCTGCTTATTTATGGCATTGTCGTTTAGGCCACATAAATGAGAAACGTGTATCTAGACTCCATAAAGATGGATTACTAGACTCATTTGATTTTGAATCATATGAGACATGTGAGGCTTGTTTGTTGGGAAAAATGACAAAGTCCCCTTTCAATAAGAAAGGTGAGAGGACTAGTGAGCAATTGGCACTCATACATACCGATGTGTGTGGACCATTTGCCCCGCCAGCCAGGGGTGGTTATGTCTACTTCATTACGTTTACTGATGATTACAGTAGATATGGATTTGTATACCTTATGAGGGCAAAATCCGAATCCTTTGAAGTGTTCAAAGAATTCAAGAATGAAGTAGAGAAGCAACTTGGCAAAAGTATCAAGGCTCTACGATCGGATCGTGGAGGAGAATACTTGAGCCAAGAGTTTGACGACTATCTTAGAGAGTGTGGGATCGTGTCCCAACTCACTCCACCCGGAACGCCACAATGGAATGGCGTGTCCGAGAGGAGGAATCGAACCCTATTGGATATGGTTCGGTCTATGATGTGTCAAACCGATCTTCCATTGTCATTTTGGGGCTACGCTCTATTAAGTGCAGCTTTTACCATTAACCGTGTTCCATCTAAATCAGTCATGAAGACACCATATGAGATGTGGAGTGGGAGGCGTCCCACACTGTCGTTCATGAGGATTTGGGGCTGCGATGTCTATGTAAAACGTTTACAATCAGACAAGCTAGGGCCTAAATCGGATAAGTGTAAATTTGTGGGGTACCCTAAGGAAACTAAGGGATACTACTTCTACAATCCAACCGAAAACAAAGTATTTGTTGCTCGGACCGGCGTGTTTCTAGAAAGAGAGTTTGTCTCTAAAGAAGCAAGTGGGAGGAATGTAGAACTTGAAGAAGTTCAAGAACCACAAATTACTGAACCGATTATGGAACATGAACAGGAATCACAAACAGTTGTGGATCCACCTGTTCAGGTAACACAAGAGCTTCGTAGATCTAGTAGAGTGCGCCAGGAACCCGAGAGGTACGGACTTCTCGTAACTGATTCCAGTGACACGATGCTCATAGATGATGAGCCTACTACCTATGAGGAGGCCATGAATGGCCCAGACTCGCAGAAGTGGCTTGAGGCCATGAGATCCGAGATGGAATCCATGTATACCAACAAAGTATGGACTTTGGTGGAACCACCTGATGGGGCGCGACCCATAGGGTGCAAGTGGGTCTTCAAGAAGAAGATCGACATGGATGGTAATGTGATTACCTATAAGGGCCGATTGGTGGCTAAAGGATTCAGACAGATTCATGGTATTGACTATGATGAAACCTTTTCACCAGTCGCTATGACCAAATCCATCCGAATCCTACTTGCAATTGCAGCATACTACGACTATGAGATTTGGCAGATGGATGTCAAAACAGCATTCCTTTATGGGAATCTCCTCGAGGACGTGTATATGATACAGCCGGAGGGTTTTGAGGATCCAAAGCAAGCCAACAAAGTCTGTAAGCTGCAACGATCCATTTATGGGTTGAAGCAAGCTTCTAGGAGTTGGAATCGACGTTTTGATGAAGTGGTCAAAGAGTTTGGCTTCATCAGAAACGAAGATGAGTCTTGTGTCTACAAGAAGGTTAGTGGGAGCTCTGTAGCTTTTCTGGTCTTGTATGTGGATGACATACTGCTCATTGGAAACGACATTCCCATGCTGCAATCTGTGAAAGATTGGCTAGGAAAGTGTTTCTCAATGAAAGACTTAGGGGAAGCAGCCTATATACTCGGTATAAAGATCTATAGAGATAGATCTAAGAGGTTGCTAGGCCTAAGTCAAAGTACATATATTGACAAGGTGTTGAAACGGTTCAACATGCAAGATTCCAAGAAAGGATTCTTGCCCATGTCACATGGAATCACTCTTTCGAAGAGTGGTTGTCCTTCCAATGAGATTGAGAAGGAACGCATGAGTAGGATTCCCTATGCCTCGGCCATAGGATCCATCATGTACGCCATGTTATGTACTAGACCAGATGTGTCATATGCCTTGAGTATGACAAGCAGATACCAATCCAATCCGGGTGAGAGTCACTGGATTGCTGTCAAGAACATCCTAAAGTACTTGAGAAGAACTAAGGATGCCTTCTTGATGTTTGGCGGTGAGGAAGAGTTGCGTGTAAGGGGTTACACTGATGCAAGCTTCCAAACCGATAGAGATGACTTCAGATCACAGTCGGGATATGTGTTTTGCCTGAATGGAGCAGCGGTGAGCTGGAAGAGTTCCAAGCAAGAGACGGTAGCTGATTCTACAACAAAGGCTGAGTACATTGCTGCAAATGGCGCAGCAAAGGAGGCTGTTTGGATCAGAAAGTTTGTTTCTGAACTTGGTGTGGTCCCTAGCATTGCGGATCCAGTGGAGTTGTTTTGTGACAACACTGGGGCGATCGCGCAATCAAAGGAACCCAGATCGCACCAGAAGTCCAAGCATGTGCTCAGGAAGTTTCATCTGATTCGAGATATTATCGATAGAGGAGACGTTCGGATATGCAAGATTCCTACAGATGATAATCTGTCAGACCCGCTTACGAAGCCTCTCACGCAGTGGAAGCATGAAGGGCACACTAGGAGTATGGGCATACGAGATGCGCCAGATTGGCTCTAGTGCAAGTGGGAGACTGTTGGAATAGATGCCCTAGAGGCAATCTAGTTTAGTATGAATTTGTAATTGGCTAGAAATTCATTTATTATTTATTGGATATTTAATATAATGAAGTCCTTAGATTTACAATCGTGTTGTTTATCTTAAATATCCCTAGTCAAGTATAATGATTAATTGGGACAATCATCTATAGACTAGTATGGGGTTGGATTGATATGGAGATATCATGATCCAACACATAGGTGTGCATTACGGAATGTTGCACTGGATTGACCCATTACCGAGAAGGCTACATACACGTTATGTTGAGTCACAAGTGCTTCTCGGGTACAATGGTATTGTCATCCTTAGACTTGAAGTCACTAGATATTCTAGTTGTGGATCATTGTGATCTTGGTAGCGTTAAACGCTACACCGTAACTGGGTAGTTATAAAGGCGTGTACTGGATACAATGAGAAGCAAGCTTAGAGATCGTAGTGGACGTAGAGAGGATTTGCCCCTCCCACATAACGGGAGCAAATATCCAAGGCCACTCGAGGATAGTGCTTATAGAATGTCTGGCCAGACTCAAATAAATCAATATATGGGATATTGATGTTATTTGCACGAATAAGGCTATTCCATGGATCGAGAAACTAGGGATTGGATATACGAGTGTGACTTGTATGTCTCGTGTCCAATCCGGATATGGAGGCAAAGGGATGAGACAATTACTTGTACAAGGTTGTCTAGATGACTATTCTATTAGTTGGCTAGAATGGATGTTTTGCTAGAAACCGCTCCATATTAGCAAAGAGTTGCTACCAACTAGATAGAACCTATGGGGTCACACGCTATATAGAGCTGTACTAGATTGTGGAATTAATTAATTGGATTAATTAATTAGAAGGATCACTTTGCAAACTCTTGCAAACTTAGTAGGGACTAATTTGCAAGGAAGGGACTAAATTGAATTCTAGGACTAGAATAAGTCCTTTAGGTAGTTAACAAGGAGTTGTTGGACTATATAAAAGACCCTCCTTCCTTCCTTCCCTACACAACTTATGCTCTAAAGAGAACATAACAAGAGTAGGAGAGAACAAAGGAGAGAGAGAGCAAGCAACAAGAGGGACGCCGCCCCCTTGCCGCCGCCCACTCGTCCCCGACGCCACAAGAGGGCCGAGCCCCCTTTTGTGCCTCGTTTTGCGTGATTCCTTCACCCTCCTTTCATTCCGGGCTAGCACCAAGGAGATTGGAGATCTAGGAACAACTCTAGGCGTGGATCAACTATAGAGAACGTGACACTATTCGCGTTTGAAGTCATCAAGGAGAACCCAAAGGTGTGTTTATGATTTCTTACTTTCACTATCGTTATGCATCTAGACTTGTGATCCTTGGAGGGTTTTGCATGGTTGTTTGTTTGATTATGCTTCCGTTTGCGCTATTCCATGAATCAAAACCCTACAGATAGAGACAAAGAAATAGATATTGATATGGAGAGAAAAAAGCCCTGAAGTAGCTTATAAGTAGGAAACAAATTCTGAACTGATTGGTAGAAAAATGACTCTTTTTGAACTTCATGCAAAAAAACATATATAGAAGATATTTTGAGATATTTGAAGATCTTTTGAGAAATTTTCTGAAAAAATCAAATATTTCGTAATTATCTATTAAGATAACACAAAATATTCACTGATCCACTTATTGAATAAACTGACAGATTATTCTCCAAAGCTTTGACGCAGAGGTCCAAAGATTTGAGATTCTGCAAAATGGATAGAAAACTTCATAGCTTTGAAGCATGCTTCCAAGGCTGGGATAGCATGGTTCTAAGGCTTTAAAATTTCACACATAAGCACATATATAATCTAATACTCCCCCTAAACCAATTCATCCTTGTTTAACATACCCAATTCAAGCCTCAGGAACGCAAAACTTTAATCTGGCAATGGTTTAGTGAAAATATCAGCAACTTGCATAGCGGTAGACATAAAAGACAAAGGCACATCACCTTTTTCTACATGATCTCTAATGAAATGGTGTCTTACATTAATATGCTTCGTTCTGGAGTGCTGCACAGGGTTCTTTGTGATTGAAATGGCACTTGTATTGTCACAACGGATATGCACCTTTTTGTAATCATAGCCAATTTCTCTCTCAATTTTTGAGCAATCCATAGCACTTGTGAGCAACAAGCTCCAACTGCAATGTATTCATCTTCTGCATTTGACAAGGCTATTGAATTTTGTTTCTTTGAATGCCAACTAATCAGTGATGAGCCAAGAAATTGGCAGCATCCTGATGTGCTTTTCCTGTCGACCCTGTAACCTACAAAGTCTGCATCTGATATCCAATAAAAAAGAAGATAGACATTCTTGGATACCAAACCCCAAGTCTTTGGTACCATTCGGATATCTAAAGGTCTTTTTGACATATACTAAGTGACATTCTTTAGGATCTGCTTGAAACCTTGCACACATACATACACTAAACATAATATCTGGTCTACTAGCAGTTACATACAACAGTGAACTAATCATACCTCTCTATTCCTTTTGATTCACACTCTTACCATTTGTATTATTGTTTAAGGATAATGAAGAACTCATGGGAGTTTTAACTACCTTGGGCTGAGACATGTTGTACTTATTGAGAAAGTCCTTGGTATATTTGCCTTGATGCACAAAAATTTCTATCTTCATTTGATGTACATGAAGTCCAAGAAAGAAATTTAACTCTCCCATCAAGCTCATTTCAAATTCTCTGCACATTAGACTTGAAAAATCTTTTGATAGAGCATCATTAGTAGCACCAAATAATATATCATCAACATAAATTTGTACTACTGAGATTTCCTTTTCATGAGTCTTAATAAAAAGAGTTTTGTCTACCATACCTCTCTTAAAATCATTTTCAAGTAAATACTTTGAAAGTCTGTCATATCAAGCCCTTGGAGCTTGCTTGAGGCCATAGAGGGCTTTGTCTAATTTGTAAACGTGATCAGGAAAATTTTCATCTTCAAAAGCAGGAGTTGAGCAACATATACTTCTTCTTTTAAATAACCATTTAGAAAATCACATTTGACATCCATCTGATAAAGCTTTATATTTTTATGAGATGCAAATGCAAGAAGTATTCTAGTAGCTTATATCCTGGCAAGAGGAGAAAATGTCTCCTCGTAATCAATGCCTTCTTCTTGATTATATCACTACTAGAAATGAACACAAAAATGACAAAAAGATACTAAACTTCGCATGACAAGGGTATTTTCGCCGTTTATTGTATCACAAACGGCGGTAATTTATAATCTCGCTTAAAATAATCTTATACGGCAACAAATTAGTGGTCCCGTATTTAGTTATGATCTAACGGCAAGAGTCTTAACAAAAAAGAATGGTTTTTTTTATCGCCGTATACTAGAATTAAAAACGGCGATAATAAGTTACTAACGACGTCATTTTTTTTAACTCGGTAAATAATATTTAGGATTAATGGCGAGAGTCTTATTACACCGTTAGTTATTGTCATATACGACGAGAAAAATCGCCATATATGTTCTTTTTTACAAGTGTCACCCTATGCTCAAATTGTTTGATTTGTCCGCCAAATTTTGGGGCGAAAATTTGCTTACCCCGCGCAGAGAAGGAAATAAACCTAGCCAGAAGGAATTAGACCTAGCCAGAGGGTTTGACGAGGGTTCGAAGGCGATTTGGTGGTTGAGGAGACTTTGGTGGTTCAGGCGACTTTGGTGTTCAGGCGAAGTGTCCCTAGTGCTACCTTGTCTTCACGACGTTTCCCGTCGTATGAGTTCTTCTTCTCTTCTTCTTTTTGTTGTTCTTATGTAGGGTTAATATATTAGGTTGCATGTCGTCTTTGCCAATTTGATTTGATTGTTCAATTTTTTCAATTTCTTCTAGTTGAATGTCGTATGAAACCTTCTGGTTGTATGATTTCATATTGCGTTGGTCTGTTTGGATGATACTAGATTATATGATAAATTGTTCAAAAAAGGTTTGGGTATCACATACACATTGTAACTCCAGTTAATTTGGTCTGTTAGGAAAACATTTTGCCGGGGGTGGGCTTTTTCGGGTCTATTCTCAAGTTTTGTGCTAAAGTTCATTTTAGTAATAGTTAACACACACATATATATATATGTGATTAATTAAGTTCATTTTAGTAATGCTTCTAATATGTTCTTGTAGAACTAATGTATGAATTTGTCTTCACATTTGATTTTAGTTTATTTATCGATGGATAAGCGTTGGGTAAATATTACCCCAAGGTGTGATCCGGCTTTTGTTGATGGTTGTGACAAGTTCTTAGACTTTACGTACATGGGCATGGATGGTGGTTCACAAATATGTTGCCCTTGTAAAAAATGTCTTAACCGGTTTTACGAGACCAGAAGTGTAGTTAGAGGTCATATAATATGTAATGGTTTCCAGGTAATTATTTTCAATGGATTTATCATGGAGAACCATCTGAACTAGTTGAATCTGAGTTGGGTACTGAAGAAACAGTTGGGGGAGATGACATGATTGGTATGGTACGTGAAGCATTAGGAGCTCAGCCCGATCACGATTTTATGAGTTCTAATGAGACATCGGTTGACGAAGAAACTATGAAACTCCTTAAAATACTGGAACAAGCTGAGAGTGAGATGTATCCAGGATGTACGAAGTTTACAACATTGTAGTTCGTAGTTAGAATGCTGCACATTAGAGTCTTATATAACCTGCCAAATGTATGCTTCGATGATTTGATTCAACTATTCAAAGAGGCTCTCCCTAAGGAGGATACGTTACCCAATTCATACTATGAAGCAAAGAAGTTGAAGGATTCCTTAGGGTTTACCTACTTAAAGTATTATGCTTGCCCCCAAAATTGCACGCTATACTGGAAAGACAAGGCGCATTTAGAGAAATGTGATTTTTGTGGACAAGATAGGTATAAACCATTTCAGCAGTGGGGTGACCTAGATGGGACCACTCAGGCTACCAAGATTCCTCGCAAACAAATGCGCTACTTCCCTCTAAAATCTAGGTTGCAACGATTGTTTATGTCCTCTAAAACCGCAGAGTCAATGGTATGGCATGACAAAGGACGTACTAAAGATGGCATACTTAGGCATCCAGCTGACTCTTTAGCCTAGAATTTTTTTGATGAAAAGCACCCTGGGTTTTCTAGTGATCCTCGCAATGTCAAATTGGGCTTGGCATCAGATGGATTTAATCCATTTAGGACGATGACCATTGCTCACAGTACGTGGTCAGTCTTGTTGACGCAATTTAACTCAGAGCCGTGGATATGTACGTGGCACGCTAATATGATTTTGTCGATCCTTATTGATGGAAATAAGGCGCCTGTAAATAATATAGACGTTTACCTGAAACCGTTAATAGATGATTTGAATGATTTCTAGCATCAAGGTGTACGCACATTTGATGCAGCAACTGGTGAAATGTTCACATGACGTGCGTGTCTTCTGCGGACTGTAAACGACTTTCCAGCATACGCAAATTTGTCTGGATGGAGTACCAGAGTCCCAATTTCCAGAGTCACAATTTCCATACGCTATATCCCGACGTGTATCCATGAAGGACAGGACACTCATGGGTTTAAAGAGTCACAATTTCCATATTCTAATGCAGTAGTTGTTGCCCATTGCCGTGAGAAGGACACTTCCGAAGAATGTTGTTCAAGTACTGATCGAGTTCAGCTCTTTCTTCATGCAATTGTGTTCATAGTCACTTGATCCGGCTAATTTACTTCAGTTACAGTGGAAAGTAACACTGACTCTCTGTCATCTTGAGAAAATTTTTCCGCCGTCCTTTCTGAATATCATGTTACTTCTCCCTATCCACTTAGCTCATGAGGCGACAATTGCTGGTCCTGTAACATATCGGTCTATGTACCATGTTGAAAGGTATACTTAACTAATAATAACATGATGTAAATTGATAACTAAATGTGGTGTTTATATAATATATACCATGGGCAAATTGTAATGCAGGTATTTGCTCACTCTAAAAACATATGTACGCAATAGGAGTCGTCCCGAAGCTTCCATAGCAGAGGGATACCTACTTGAAGAATGCTTAAAGTTTTGTTCCATATATTTGGACGAGGATGTTGAGACCAAACTTAGATTTCCGAGTCGCAATGACAACAGTGAATTAGATCGTGCTTTGGGTGCAGGGAGGACTGTACATCTAGATCCAATCACGCAGGAGCAAGCGCATAGATACGTGTTAGCAAATTCAGAATCAATTGACCCTTACCGTAAGTATTTCCTCTTAGTCTAACCGATGTGGGTTTCCGAAATCATTTTGTAGAAGACCAAAATAATTTTCCTGTCCAAACTGCAGAGAACACAAAGCGCGTATCCACAGGGGAAACTCTTGATTATCGGGATGGGAGCTGTCGAAATTACACAATGACAAGTTCTATAGCTGGTTAAGAGGTCATGTAAGTTAAATGTGTAACGTTAAATAAAAAATTAAGTAGTTGCAATGATATGCTATAAATTAAGATTCTGAAAAATGTAGGTGCAAAGCCTAGGCGGGAATGACGTATCCGACGAAGTTAAAAATCTTTCACAAGGACCTTCGGAATGGGCAATTCAATATTCTGGATATGTAACATATGGTTTCAAATTTCACACTAAATGACGTGAACTAAGGAGGAAGACTCAAAACAGTGGGGTTTGGGTTAGTGCGTCAGCTGATAGCTACGCTAGTCGAGCGGATAGCATACCAGCTACTGGTGATGTACCATACTACAGTACTTTGAAGGATATTGTTGAGCTCCGATATACTGATTGTAATAGTTTTGTTTTGTTCAAGTGCGACTGGGTGGACAATCGTTATGGTATGAAAGAGGACGAGTTTAAATTCACATTGGTTAATTTTAAGCATTTGTTGTATAAGGATAAAACTGTGTCAGCTGAACCATTTGTCCTTGCATCGCAAGATCAACAATGTTGGTATGTGAAGGATCCAAGTGATACAGATTGGAGTGTTGCTGTGAAGATGGTGCCTAGAGAAAACTATGATTTTCCTGTGACATGTGCACAAGTAGAGCCATACTATGATTAGCAGATAGAAGAATATGGTCCAGACGACAATGACTGTGTTAGAGAAGATATGGAGGTAGTTGAAGTAGAATATGAACCAATAGTCGTTCCAGAAGACATCCACGACAATCCAAATGACATCCCCGTTGACGATGGCGGAAACGAAGAGGGTTTTGAGGATGATGACAACTACGACGAGGACGATGGTAGTGATGAAAATGATGACGATGATGACGATTTTGACTATGATATCAATAATGATTAGTTTGACCTTGGAATTTGGTATTTAACGGGTTAACTAGTTTGACCTTGGAATTTGGTATGACCTTGGATCCGTTTTTATGGGTTATAGTTATTTGTGTGATTTCAATAAAACATAAGGACCGTTTAGTGAAATTACAGGATTTGACGTGTCGTGTCATTTGTGGATTTGTGTTTGTCTCTCTATCTGACCATCTCGACACTTGGCAAACTAATTTTCAGTAAGTGTGCATTAGTTTCACTCTATGATTGAATGGAATGCGCATGACTTTTCTTGGATGTATATGGTAATAATTAAGTACCTTCTTATTTCAGGATACCATGGTGGTGAGGAAGCATAAACGGTTTTGCGCTCGCGTTATGTGTGAAATCATAGCAGATGGTTCCACTACCCCAGATCTAGAAGCCAATGCACCGCCTCATCCTCACCCTCCACCAACACCTGAGGTTCACCACAAGACTCCACACAATGCATCAACACCACAAGATGGCGGTTCAGGTAAACTGGTAATTTTTGGTTTGTATGAATTTATTGCCTCCTATTTATATGGTGTTGTTTGTCAAAATTTGTGAACGACTAGGTGGGTCTTCTAATCAACCAAATGGAGCAACAAGCGTGGAGAAGTCGGGTCCATCTGTACTGCATTCAAGTGTACCACATGACTCTCGCCCTGTACCAACCCCTGAGACGCCTTCACCAAGTGCTTCAACCCCACAAGATGGTGGTTCGGGTAAAATCTTGACAATTGGTTGTTTAAAATTATTCCATCCTATGTATTACGATGCGCCATGACACTCCCTTTTAACAACTAGGAGGGTCTACTCATCAATCAAATGGTACAAGGATCGTTCCAAGTTCAGGTACAGTCGCGACGTCTGCAGAAGTTCGTCTGAATTTGTATGCTGTTATTACTTAATTATGCTACACATGAATATACGTACTTTTCATTTCTGTTGACAACTAGGAGGACAATCAACTTCTGGAGGACAAAGGAAAAGGAAAGCTAGAGGAACTTCTAGACCATTCAAGGATTGAGCATCAGGGTTTAAAATTCCCCTTTAGTTCAACGAGTATAATGTGCCAATAGGGCCATGGAGAAGTGTGTTTCAAAGTCGGTTGGGGCATCTTGCAAGGAAGGGAGAAATGCTGCCCCTAATATACACAGATTGGCGGTATTCTGAACTAGAGTTTGCAGTAAAGAAAGAAGAGATGTAGGAACACATAAAGGTGGTAGAGTTTACCCCTTATGTTTGCTTATTATATTTGAAAAATTATACTTACGAAGTGTTTGGTAATTGTACCAGCAAAATGCTACCGTTATTGAGGAATACAGAGAAGTTTGTATGCGAGATCTTGGCGGAAAATGGTCGAACTGGAAGCACGCACTTAAAAACGAGTACTTTGACCCATTTAAAGACGAGCCTGTACTGTAAGCCGTATGTCCGCCATAGGTGAAACCAAGACAATGGCTGATATTGGTAAAAGATTGGAAGACGGAGGAAGCTAAGGTACTTCAATTAGTTCTGTCCTGTTATTATTATTATTATTATTATTATTATTATTATTATTATTATTATTATTATTATTATTATTATTATTATTATTATTATTATTATTATTTATTATTTATTTATTTATTATTATTATTATTATTATTATTATTATTATTATTATTATTATATTTGTACAAATACAAATACGGTATAAAATACGTAGTATGTATACGGTATAAATACGTATAGGTAGAAAGTATAAAAATATGTATAGTATAAATACAAATACGGGTATACATACAGGGTGTTACATATATATATATATTAAATAGTTGATGTTGGGGGTATTATTTGTCTTTTACAATTTTTTTGGTATGTATACCCGTATTTGTATTTATACTATACATATTTTTATACTTTCTACCTATATGTATTTATACCGTATACATACTACGTATTCTATATCGTATTTGTATTTGTACAAATATTATAATAACATTAATAATAATAATAATAATAATAATAATAATAATAATAATAATAATAATAATAATAATAATAATAATAATAATAATAATAATAATAACAACAACAACAACAACAACAATGATGATAAAAAAAGAAAAAGAGAGAAAAAAAAACAACCCGTTCTCCAACACTGCTTTGTTTCCCAACAAATCTGCCAACTCTCTTCTCCCTCTCTCTCTCCCCGTCACCCTCTCTCTCTCCTCTCGCCCTCCTATTTAATTGTTCCCCTTCTTCTCCTTCGGCACAACCCACCCGACACTACCACACCATCACCACCTCCAACTTCTCTTCTCTCCTCCCTTACCCTCCATCTCTCCCTCCGTCTCTTTTCTCTCTGCCAGAGCACAACAGCGGCCGCAGTAGGAAGCGACCAAGCCACCACCGTCCTCTCTCTCTCTCAGTTCTGGTGGAAGCAGGGAAGAAGAAGCAGCAGAAGCGGCAACAATGGCCGCTGCCGTCGCCGGAAAACACCATTAACGACGACCTCAACCACCACCAAAACACCTACTGGCCCATCTCGTCCCCTCTTCCTCACTGCTCCTCTCTCCACGACCAGGAGACCACCACAGAAGGCAGCAACAACAGCAGATTCGCCAGCCATAGCCGTCGGAGCCGTCGAACCTACATGGTTTCCGGCGAGCTTCGAGCCCGATCAAACAGAGGCGACCCATACCTCCATATCTGTCCCAATCACCTCCTGGAGGTCCGACCAAGCTAGAGGAGGCCTCAAACGAGGCCAATAATAGCCGGATAAAGCCCCGTCGAGCTCCAGCTCCGGCGATCTTGACCCGTTCGATTTTGTAACCGTTTCTTGCGAAATTTGGTCTGGGTATGCTCTAAATCTCCTCCAGTCGTTTGATGTAATCAAGATCAGGTCTTAGAACCTTAAATCCATGATTTGATCGGTTAGTTTGAATGTTCTTGGTTGGGGGGGGGGGGGGGGGTTAAAAATGCCAATTTTTAGAAAGTTTTTTGGGGGGGATGGTTATTTTGCAGTTTCAGAAAACCTTGGGGGAGGCAGATGTCATTTTAGAAAATTTACAATTTCGGTTTCATTAATGAAATTGGTTTTCCTCAATTTATCTATATTTTTAAATATTTATAAATTAATAGCTATATTTTTTATAAAATGGTTAGGGTGAATATTATATATGAAAGTGTGTAATGTAGACTAAATACAGAACCTAAATAATCTAGAAGGGGGGGGGGGGGTTGAATAGAGTATGGAAACTTTTTGCAAAACTTAAAGTTTAACAGGAAAGCTTTGTGTGAAACTCAAATCTCAAGGCCTTGAGATTTTGTAAACTGTCTGAAACTCACTAAGGCAAACTTGTAAGCTTCAAGGCCTTGAGCTGTGAATATTCTAAACAGCTTTTGAACCCTAGTTTGATTTCAGTTGTGTGCAGCAGATAATAATCAAACAGAAAAGTAAAGAACACAAAGCAATTTACAGAGTTCAGTCCCAATGGACCTAATCTCTGCCTGAGGGATCTAATCCCACCAGGATTGGGCAAACACTTCTTATTACTCACACAGAAACAGCCCTAGATCTTCAAGCCTAAGTGATTTCCCTTACACCTATACAGCTTGTGGTTAGCTACTAACTGTTGAGCTAACAAGAACCTCTTGTTGTTCACTTGAACAACCAACCACTAGGTTTAGTGAGGTTTAAGATAATATAAAGATACACAGATGGAAGTACAGATGAAGAACACAGTATAAAGATAAGCTGTTGAAGCCTGGAAGTG
Source organism: Linanthus parryae (assembly GCA_023055425.1). Classification (NCBI taxonomy): domain Eukaryota; kingdom Viridiplantae; phylum Streptophyta; class Magnoliopsida; order Ericales; family Polemoniaceae; genus Linanthus; species Linanthus parryae. The sequence continues at coordinate 5,470,650 of JALGPY010000015.1, forward strand.
TTCTTCTGGAAAACTGGATTGCTTTGATCTTCAGAAGTCTGGAATGAAGCTTGAATGATTGTGTGTTTGAATGGATGATCTCCCAAGAATTTGTCACACCTCTAAGAGTATTCTGCAAGCTCTCCTCCCTTCAAAATTCAAACCAGTCTCTTTTATCCACAGCTGCAACTGATTGAGAGATTTTAGGATCTCAGTTCCTACAAATCCTCCTTCTGTTTTCAACTTAAATTCAAACAGCTTCAGGTGAATATCCGTTGGAATTTGTTGAGATTTCCTCTGCACGTTTAACAACCCTGCAACATCATGGAAACACTGCAACAACAAAATCCAAACAGCTAACAGTACTAAGACTGTTTGGTTATACAGTTTCTGATAAAACTGTTTAATAAATTTAGAACAATAACCTGCATATCCTCTAGAACAAATAAATCATGAAAAAAAAGTTTAAGACACTTAGAAGTGAGTAAGTAATCACAATACTAAGAATCATAACCTGCAAGAAAGAATCAATTAAGTTATGTAAAAACTGGCAGCAGCTCAAGGCAAATCTCAAGGCCTTGGAACTCCGAACCGGCTTCACAGTTTTTCAAAATTAAACCCAGATAACTTTGATTCTTCCTGTTCTGTCCATCTGCAATTGTGTTAGATATAAAAATAGTACAAACCACAAGTATATACCATAAACCACTTATTTGCATAATCAGATATCCAATTCTGCAACACAAAAATGTTAGAACACACAGCAGGATAAGATAACTCAAGGCTTTGAAGTTCAGTCAATCTCAAGGCCTTGAGATAACTGAAATACCTTTGCTGCTAATGTCTTAGCCTTTTGTCTTTCATCACTCAAAACAATTACCATTCAAAGCACATTCAGGGATCTTGACTCAACAATCTCCCCCTTGATGAAAGACAAAACCTACAGTCTTGCATAGATCTTCCTGCCACTCATATTCAAAAATTAAATAACCACAATCTGCAGATACAAAAGATATACTGAACCCAAACAGATAACCAGGAGAATAAATATTACAAATTACCACAAATAACCACAGAAATAAAATTTACCAAAATAACTACAGGCCAACTCTTATTATTACTAGATGCTGCAAACAAAACACAAATACATTCTCCCCCTTTTTGACTTTCATCAAATAAGGTTGAAGAAATGTAGGATCAGTACCCAGATTTTGAAAATAAACTTAAAACAAAAAACTAGCTAAAAAGTCAAGGCCTTGAGACAGAAAAGATAGAAGAGAGTGAGATAGAAGGTCAAGGCTTTGGCAGTCTCTGATCTTCACTTCTTCTTTGATGTCTGGCCTTTCTCTGAGCCTTCCCCATTTTCTTCCTCACTTGCAGCTTCTTCTACAGACTGATTACCTTCTTGTTCAGCTTCAACTTCAGCAACCACTTCTTGGATTATCTCATCTACTTTCTTCTTAGTCTGTACTGAATCTACCTCTGTAGCTGCATCAGCACCTGTATCTTCATCAGCATCTTCTTCATCAGTTTGTTCAAACAAGTCTTTTGAAGCTAGCACCACTGGAATTGGCTTCTTCTTCTTCTTCTTCAGAAAATTCCCTAGCTTCTCTTCTGAATCCACACTTGTGTCATGACTAGTAGCAGAAGGTATCTTCTCCAGATTCAAGCCCTTGATGAAAACATCCAACTTCCCATTCATAGTATTCATCAAGCCCTTGAACTGATGAAATTCAGTTGACAGGTCAAACAACCTTTGTCTGAGATCCTCAATCTCAACCTGCTGATCTTCTAACTTCTCAACCAGAAGAGAGTAATCCTCATTGGCTTGCCCTTTCCCAGATGCAGTCCCCTTAGGCTTCACAAACTCCTTCTCAGCAAGTTCCTCCTTTGACAAATCAGAATAAAATTTCCAATGCCCTTTCCCAGTCTGAACTACCGCAATCCTCTGAAGTGCAGTCTCATCTATCAACCCAAAACCTCCAGTAATATTTTCTTCTCCTTTCACAGGCACATCAAAATACTCAAAGAAAAGAGGTAACATGTTGGCATATGGAAGAGGATGGTTTCTAGTCCTGGTTGCACAATAAATCATATGCTCCATAACAACTGTAGGCAGATCTATCTCAAACCCTTGAGATATCAAATACATCAAAATCAGAACTTTATCAGTTACCAACTCTCTTGATTTCTCCCTGGGAACTACACTCCTCATCAAAATAGTAAATAAAATCTTGGCTTCACAATTGAGCACAGAGTGTGTCAACTGCTTTGGACCAGAGGGAACACCTTCAAAAAAGAAAATCTCATTTGCCTTATCCAAACACTCCTTCCTATCAGGATAATCTCCAACATTGTACTTCCTAGGAATGCCCAAGACTTTGGCAAAAGTCCTATGATCTAACCTCAAATCCACACCAGCCACTTTAGATGTTAAAACCATTCTATCATCACCTTCAGACACCAAGTTCAGATAAAATAACCTAATTAACCTAGAATAGGCCTTTGAACTAGGATTTAAAACTTTCCAAACAGCAGTTTCCCTCAATTTTCTCATGCATTCTATGTCCAGTTTATCCAACAACTCATCAGAAATCATGCTACAGAAAGCCACTTTAGATGATGCATACCCTTGCATCCAAACTGTTCTAACTTCAGAACTAATAAACCACTCAGTTGGAAGTACATTCTTACCTTGATATCCTTTCTTAGTTGCAGCAGCAACTTGCTTAATCCTAGTCTTCTTCTCAGAGGGTTTGGTCTTTTCTTGTACTCCTTCAGTTGATTTCTTCTGGCTTTCCTGAGTTGACTTCCCTTTTTCCTCTTCAGTAGCATTTTTCTTTTCTCCCCCTTTCTTCTTCTCTGACCTAGGTTGGTCACCACCCTGAGTCTCCTGTTGTGGATCAACACTTGAGCCTTCATCTCCCTTCTCTGTCCTTGACTTCTTTGGAGGAGGGGTATCCTCATGCAAACTTTGAGTGTTTTCTGAATCTGAATAAGAAATCACTATCTTCTCCTTCTTGTTTGCTCTCTTCTTTGATCTGCCAGAGGGCTTCCCTTGTTGCTGAATTCTGGTTGATTTGCGCTCCATTTTAGGGTTTAGGGTCTTGAGAAGAGAATGTGATTGAGAGGAATTGAGAGAGAGAGAGAGAGAGAGAGTAGTCGCATAAAATTGGAAGAGAATGAGAAAAAAAAGCTCTGACTTTCAGCTTAAGTAGGTTGAAAAGGATGAGTCATAAAAGGACTCTGCAATATCTACATGCAAAAATAGAATCTTGAAAAATCTTTTTGGGATATTTTATAAAATTCTCTGAGTAATTCAAATATTATACAGTTATCTAAAAAGATAAGATATAATATTTGATGATCCAATTTTTTTTTTAAAAAAATACAGATATTAGCAAGACCTAGAGAACAATCTCAAGGCCTTGAGATTTTCTGCAGTTTGAGAAACTTCAAAGCTTTGAGCTATACTTTCAAGGCTTCAGAAAGTATAATCTCAAGGCTTTGAGATTCCATCACATATACACATATAGGTACTAATACTCCCCCTAGACCAATGCATCCTTGTTTAACATCCCCAATTCAAGCTTTAGAGATGAAAACCTATCATCTGGCAAAGGTTTAGTGAAAGTATCAGCAATCTGCATTGAAGTAGAGATAAAATTTAAAACAACATCACCTTGTTCTGCATGATCTCTAAGGAAATGATGTCTCACATCTATGTGCTTTGTCCTTGAGTGCTGAACTGGATTCTTAGAGATTGAAATAGCACTTGTATTGTCACAATGAATTGGCACATTTCTGAAGTTGTAGCCAAGATCTCTAAGTTGCTGAGCAATCCATAGCACTTGTGAACAGCAAGCACCAGCTGCAATGTATTCAGCTTCTGCAGTTGATAATGCTACAGAGTTTTGCTTTTTGGAATGCCAACTGATCAATGAAGATCCAAGAAATTGACAGCATCCAGAAGTACTTTTCCTGTCTACTTTATAACCTGCAAAATCTGCATCTGAATAGCCACTCAACATAAAATTAGATCTTCTTGGATACCAAATCCCTAAGTCTCTGGTTCCATTCAAATATCTAAAAATTCTTTTAACTGCAGTTAGATGACTTTCCTTAGGATCTGCTTGAAATCTAGCACACATACAGACACTGAACATAATGTCAGGTCTGCTAGCAGTTAAATATAGTAGTGATCCAATCATACCTCTGTATTCCTTCTGATTCACACTCTTACCAGTTGAATCTTTGTCTAAAGAGAGTGATGAACTCATTGGGGTCTTAAGCACCTTAGACTGTGACATATTGTACTTCTTCAGTAAGTCCTTGGTATATTTTCCTTGATGCACAAAAATTCCTTTCTTCATTTTTAATATATGAAGTCCAAGAAAGAAATTCAGTTCACCCATTAGGCTCATCTCAAACTCCCTGCACATCAGACTAGAAAAATCTTTTCAAAGAGCATCATTAGTAGCACCAAATAATATATCATCTACATAAATCTGAACTACTAACAAATCACTTTGTTGGTGTTTAATGAAAAGAGTTGTCAACTAATCCTCTTCTGAAATTGTTTTCAAGTAGAAATTTTGAAAGTCTGTCATACCAAGACCTTAGAGATTGTTTTAAAACATAAAGAGCTTTATCCAGTTTATAAACATGATCAGGAAAATTTTCATCTTCAAAACCAGGAGGTTGTGCTACAAAAACATCTTTTTGTAAATATCCATTTAGAAAAGCACATTTAACATCCATTTGATAAAGTTTTATGTGATTGTGAGATGCAAATGCAAGAAGTATTCTAATAGCTTCTAACCTGGCAACAGGAGCAAAAGTCTCCTCATAATCTATACCTTCTTCCTGATTATATCCTTGAGCTACCAGTCTGGCTTTATTTCTTACCACTTTGCCATTCTCATCAAGCTTGTTTCTCAATACCCATCTGGTTCCAATAACTGACTTCTCTTTAGGTCTGGGGACCAGATTGTAACACCCCTCGTTCCCAAGCTTTCCGTTCCGGACCGGAGAGCCTAGGAGGGTGCTACTCAAAATGAAGCGGCGGAAATCAAGAACAACACATCTGATACTTATATATTACAAATTTAATTATCTCAACATAATATACCGTTACACTAGATGAAGTGATACTAAAAGTTCAACTTATTCCAATACTAACAAATACTAACTGAGCGTCGAATCCCGCTACCCCATAATCCAGCTCTTAAGACCAGCGGGGGAAAGAAACAAAGACCGCAGTTTTTCTAAAGTCAGCAATGAAATACTGAGTAAGCAACACCCAAGCTTGTAAACAGATTAATAGGCATATTCTTTCAAAAACAATCATAAATGGGAATGAACAATAACTGAATAAATCCTTGGAGAATAAAGTATGAATACTGCAAACACATGTGTAATTCTCTTTCTTTTACTTTTCATCTCAATCCTTCTCTTGTATCTGAAACGGGGAATATTATTCCCAATCTATCTCTTCTTTCTTGTCATAAATCTTTTCTCAAAGAAACTCATATTATTAACTTGTTGATACGGGGAAGATTTATCCTTTCACTAGCTACCATGACCATAAGTGCCGGCACCCCCCTAAGACTTCTCGCGGCCAGAGAGGTAAGTACATGGAGACACCCGACAGGTTGCGATCGGGTTTAAAATAAAAACGGTCGAGTGACACGAAGTCAACACGACAATCTATTCATAATATATTGATCCCCGCACAACTCTTTCCGCTTTGCATTATTAATGAATTATTAATCTCGTGTAACATTCTCAAAACATTTATCTCAAAACGAAATCAATCTCATGAATAGCATGTAAGTCATAAAACACATTTTGAGACGGATATAAAATCACAATTTCGACACGAAAGAAGCCAGGGCACGCTAGGCTTGGCATGTCTACTTACCTCAATAAAACAGCAATCAGCACGTAATAGCTTCGACGAGTAGAAGTAGCCCTCGTCGACGAACTCGTCACCTACAAGTTTATAATTCCTACTCAGTCACAAGCTCAACTAGCACGTATAATCCAACGTGAAGCACTATAGTTTCTAACGAAGGTCGAAGAGTGCCTTATTTGATCTGAATACATCCCCGATTATTTTTATCTTGCTACACTCATGGCGAACACGTTAATTTCTACATAAAATGATGACATTCTCAAATTATAGTTATATACTACTGTCATTTAAAATTCATAAATAATACACTTGTATTTTTAAATAGTGAGAAAACAAGTTTAGATTTAAATATTCTTGACTAGCTTAGACTTCATTTTACAACAACGCCTTTTATTCTTAATATTATAACAATTATATTTTACCTTCCTAAGTAACTTCTCCATAGGAAATAAATTGCTTAGTTTACAAAATTAATTATTGGAGATATGTTCTCAATAGTGACATAAAAGACTATATACTTAACTTGTTTAGGAGATGATACCATGAAAATATCTATTAGGAAAATAAATATTATTTGAAATCTATTTATAAACATAAGAGATAAATATTTTTAATTTGGAAAAAGATAAAGAATTAAGTAAATAAACTACTCATAAATATTCCTCAAATTATTTTCTAACTAGTTTATTCTAAAAACGATATTTACTACCAATTCATTTAGAATGTCAGTCTATGATACTTTGAGATTAACTATTGGGAATACATTCTTAATAGTGAAATAAAATGACTAGATACTAACTTGATTAGGAGACTATACCATAAAATATTTATTAAGAAAACAAGTGTGATTTAATGTCTACTTATAAGTATGAGAAATAATTAAAGAAACTATTTACAAATATTTCTCAAATTACTTCATAACTTATTTTATTCTAAAACTATATTTTAGATAATTAATTTATTTAAAATGTTAACTTATAATATTTTGAGAATAACTAATTAAGTAAAACCGATATTGATTACTGAATAATTGTGCTCAATGTATCAAACAATTCTAGTTCACTTTATAACATCTATTTATTGTAAAATTTCATAACCCAAGTTATTTCCATATATCTAAATAATAATCAGAAGTTTAGAAATCAACTTTAAATCAAAATTTCATATCTTTAGTTTCACACATATATATATACACTTATGTAAATAACATTTCGTTAAAAGACAATAACAACCCCTCCTTCAAAATTAGTAGTTTCAGATGCCACAATACATAGCCACATATTTTCAGATTGTGCACCAAGTACCCCTCTCCAATTATACTCAGTTTATATAAAAGACACTTTCACCCCCTTTAACAAATCGAGCGATCTAAACCCTGATTCACGTCTCAAGACACGATTTTGATTATCAAATACGAACTAGTGAGTGATTTAGAGCTTACCCAAGCCAAAAACCGCGAGAAACGGTCGAGAAATGAGTCGGGTCGAGCTTCCCGTCGGTGGTGCTCAGCGGTGATGGCCGACGGGGCTTATCCGGTGGCTTCTGACTGCGGGTGAGACCTCCAAGAGATTGGTCGGGCCTCCAGGAGGCTAGAGGGATGGGTGGAAGAGGCTGGGTGCCTCTGTTTTGCTCGGGCTCGAAGCTCGCCGGAAAATGGTGGTCGCCGGTGGGTTTTCTTCCCCGGCTACTGTAACTTCCTCTGTTTCTGATTTCTTCCTCTTCTTCTGGTCGGAACAGAGTGAGAGGTCGAGAGAGAACGTGAAAGTGGTGGATAGTCAAGAGAAACGGAGGTGGTGGTGCTCGGGTGGGGTTCCCGACGGTGGTAGCGGCGGTGGTGGTGGTCGCCGCTGCCCACTACTGCTGCTGCTGTGCTCTCTGGCAGAGAGAAAGGGAGAGAGACAGAGAGTGGTGGCGTTAAGGGTGGTCTCGTTTTGATCGGGCCAAGCTCTTCGCCGGAAAACATGGTGGACGGCGGCGACGGTGGCTTTGTTACTCCACTGTTGCTGCCTCCTTGCTGCATCAGGAGCTTTTCTTGGATCTCTAGAGAGTGGGGAGGGAGAAGATAGGCTGGGAAAGAGAGAGGGAGCATGTGGTGGTGGCGGCTGTGGCCTCGTCGGGGTGGCCGCCTCCGGCTCCGCCGGTGGCTGCTCCGGCTGGGAAGCAGCTGCTGCTGCTGTTTGCTTGGCGGCAGAGAGGAAGGGAGATAGAGACATAGTTGAGACGAGGTGGTGTTTGGGGGTGACGGTGGCTCCGGTGGTGTTGATGCCGGAGGTGTTGGTGGTGGCGGAGCTGCTTCTTGCAGCTCCTCCCGCTGCTGTTGCTGTGAGGCCAGAGAGAGAGATAGAGGGAGAGATAGGGGAGAGAGAGAGACCAGAGATGGTGTTGGAGGCGTCGGGGGTGGTGCTGCTGTGAAGGGAAGTAGAATATTTAAATAGAGGAGGGAGGAGAGAAAGGCGGGGAGAGAGAGGGGAATGGGTGTGTTGGGGAACAAAAATTTGTTGGGGAATGGTAAAAATGTCAGATGAAGAAGGTTGGAAGATGAGAAAAGGTTTTGTTTTTGTTTGTTTTTATTTTATTTAATTATTTATATTTACCTACTAGGCTTTATTGTTTTTGTCTAATACAACTACCACCCCAATCATTAACTAGCTAATAACATCATTAACTACAAATACCTCCCCATACGACATATATTTTCGAATATAACTGATTAACCTTTATGAAAAAAATGCGTCAATAATACTTAGAAAAAGACGGGGTGTTACATCCTTCCCCCCTTAAAGAGAGCTTCGTCCTCGAAGCTAAATTCGAACAAATACCCGTGGTGCTAAAACCTTACAGAAACATGTGATCTTGCATTCGCAAGAAACCTCTATTTTATGCACATCGCGTAGTATGAAATGTACGCGTAACATCAAGTGATGCTATAACTCATTTTAGTCTCACAATGTTAGCTAGGCGTTTCATAATGATACTGAGGCTCTAATCCCGTGGCGATCTCAAGAGGCAGTTCTAAACGGAGGGCGACATCCTCTCCCCCTTAGAGGAGTGACGTCCCGGAACTCAATATAAGTTGCCACGAGGGATGGTTATAATGGTCGAATACAAGTCATGGGTACACTTCTTTTGTTGTAGCATGTGGACCCTATCCCTCTTTGTCCTAGAGTGAATCTTTATCTGAAATTATGTCTATCTTCCAAAATGGATTGAGTCGGAAATTAAGGTATCCTCCAAGATCCTACGGCTTTAAATGACTGTTAGAAGTCGTTTGCCTATTTCATTCCTTAATGATAATTAGTAACCTCCCCCCCTTAATGAAATCTAGGTCGTCATGCCCTTATCATCTGGTCGAATTTCAGTCTGCTCGAAAACAAGGTAAGACATTGCCTCCACTAGCTCTTTCAGATAACACATTTTACAAGGACTGCTAAGGAACATTTATATTCGTTGCTTCAAATAATACTTAGAGTTATCTCGATAAAATTGTATAAACCCCGAAAATAACTGATAAGAGAATGAGCATCCGATGGCCTCAAAAGTAATTATTCAGTGACAAGACTATCGATAATCCTCGATCATATCAATATCTAAAACTTGACAGGTTAATCATGTGACATTTGGTCTAACTTCCATCGTCTCTTTAAATTTTCTTCACATTTCCTAGTTAGAAGGTCCTCTCATCTAGACACTTGTTTGCTTGATATTTGGATTGGTCTTGCCCTAGTTAGTGGGTGTTAAACTGTCTAGGTTGCTTACTTTATGTTCCTTCATTTGTGATATCACATGGGTCTGCTCGTCGTGTCGATGTTGTCAGAGATCATTTCCTTTATATCGTAATTGTAGTCCCCCTACAAGTTATCTTGTGGTAAGTAGGTTCTAATTTGGGTTATCTTCTTATTTCATCTGTATTACTAGAAGCTTTTAATTGTCTCTTATGATTTCTATCACTGACAGGGATGTCCGATTCATGACTCTTTATGGAGTTGTAAACGTGTGATCTATCAGTCTTGCTCTCTACGCCATAATCTTATTTCATCTCTTGATATATAGCATACAATAGAACACATAACATATAATGTGCATATAAGCATGTAATGTGGCACGTGGAACATATCCGCTGCTAAACAAGGATTTTCACGCGAGTTTTCTACTATACATCTTTCCTCTTCCTTGAAAAATAACTTTGACCCAAATCGGGCAATCAAATCTGTGATTCTATTATGTCGTCATGTCAAATTCTTAAATCAATTTCTCTGAGCAAGCCTGCCTGGCTATCACAATATCATAATCTCAATAATATGTCCACATACTTTTCATCATATCTTTGCCTTTCATCAAATGTTCACACTAGCACACAATCATATACAGTTCACACATCTCATATCACATATTGTCAACTCATATGTAAACATCTTATGAAAAGTCAAACATTCGAGCTAATAGAGATTTTTAACTTTATGGCTGGTCATTTGTGCAAATTTGTTACTAACTGTCTACTCTTGAAGTTTATAACTATGTCTTAAGACTATATTTGGAGCAAGGTTACTCATGGTAGGTTTTATTCAAATAAAACAAGTGTTTAGTCACACATAATTTATGACATCAATTTGGAGAAATAATTTATAATATCTAGAAATAATAGTCAAGCTTTAACTGTTTATAAATAGAGGAGTTTACTTAAAAGTTATTATTATTATTATTATTATTATTATTATTATTATTATTATTATTATTATTATTATTATTATTATTATTATTATTATTATTATTATTATTATTATTATTATTATTATTATTTTCACTATTAAGCAAATAACGTATTTACTCAAAACACTAATTTATAAGTAATATTTATTTAATCACACTAAATTTATACGATTAAATCAACTATATAATTTATCTTGCTTATTTTTCAAGAAAATAATAATATTGCATAATACACATATAATTTTAATAACAAAAACATCTTTTGTATAATTAACAACCATATCCCCCAAGTTCTCATTAATGACTTATAATCACCCTCCAAAAACAGTTTTATTATGCTACCCAAGTCACCCTTAACTTTTCTGAAAATACAAGAACTACCCCCAACATGAACAAGTATAAATCCAACAACCCGATTCGATTTAGAACTAACAAAATCAGGTTTCGATGAACAATTATTTCTCATATCGGAAATTAAAGACTTTCTATTCCATCCACGTGATTATAACCCATACGCTTCCACCTATTGTTTTAATCCAACCCCAAATGATGATTTTAATCCATGACTCTTCATAGTTCAAATTTATCACTTGACTTGTAATCGTGGATTCACATAAATTTAATCAAATATCTTGAAACACTGACTGACGTTATGCCTATACCCGAATAAATCTCCAAACGTAAAGCTATAATATGTCCCAAATTTCTAGACAAAATCCAAACATTTTCTTTCTTAGTAACCGATATAATCATCTCCATAAATGCATACCATACCTCACAAGCTAAGTAACGCGGGATTGAAGAACGTACAATATTTCCTCCTAACTTAACAAAACATTAAAACCTCAAAGTGGTATGCGTGTAGCATAAAATTCTTAAGAATAATCAACACATCCTAATTGTGAGAAAAACATGGTAACAATACTCCAAGTGTTTCTGGGATAGTTCAGCAATATGAAAAATAGCTCCCGAGTCATCACTATGAAATCACATATTCATATGTGACCTTCTAAAATTTGAGTTAAAACCTTAAAATAATCTTCAGACCGAAGTTCTAACATTATAACACCAAATATGAAACTTTATAATAAATCTAGAACTTTTGACAGAAAACCCCCCTACAGTATCGTCTCGCTGACACTTAGCTACCAGCAGTATTGATTTTGTCAAGAAACTCCCTTTCAGTTTCAGTTTTACTGACATCTCGCACCATTTTACTAAAACTGTTGGTAGCTAAGTGTCAGTAAAAGTGAAACTGAATGGGGGTTTCTGATTGAAAAATGGTGCGCGATGTCGGCGAAAGTGAAACTGCAGGGGGGTTTCTTGACAAAATCAATACTGCTGGTAGCTAAGTGTCAGCGAGATGATACTACAGGGGGGTTTTCTGTCAAAAGTTCATAAATCTATCTACTTCTGTCATAGGGAACATCCAAAGCTTGTAGACGACCATTAGTGAACCAACAATATCTATCTCAAATTTTAAATATTACTATTTCCAAGGGAGTAATATATCTCCAAAAGCAAAACATAACGAAATAGATATCCAGATTCTCACGAAATATTAAGGTAACCAGACTCCACGTAACACCTAAGATAAGTAGATATCATTAGAGCCTCCAAATCACTTATGATGGATCAGTTTAGATTTGTCTCCTGAGTACAACTCATGGGGGAGTATAATTGAATCAACCATCATCACCATCCTAACTAAGACAGTCATATTCTTGTTAAAACACGTCAAACGTCTGACAAGTGGAGTTCTTAGGTTCTTGTCTTAGGCGTGGGAGGGTGGGAACTTCCTCGACCGTTTCTAAGATAACTCAATTTAATCATCAGAAATACTTCATTGTTGACCCCTAACTCCAAATTACCATCCCAACCAGTACCGTGAATACGTCGTCAAATTCTTCAAAAGTCTAATTAATGAACTAGGGTTTACACGTTAAACATCTTGGCATTCCCGTTACATCTTTTAAACCCATATTCTCCTATGGTCGAAATCTGATACTTCCTTTAGAGTTCTTATAAGAGTCACATATCCTAGCAACATTATCATCGAATAAGAATTTACCCCATGTGGTTGTTATTCTAAGCCTTATATCCAAGTCAAGTCTTCCTGATATAATTAGTACCGTGTGGTATATTAATCACGTTTCTAGGCCATTACCTATGGTCTCATGAATCAGGTTAAGCATCACACAAAGTGATATATCACACAAAATCAAATCATGCAGCATATAAAATTCTCATTGATAAGCATGAAACTCATCTTCTCAAATTAATCTGTATATCAACTGCAATCCATAATCTAGTTCTCATAGCTCATAAACTTTATTTTCCATCGTAGGAATACCACTTGTAGTGGATACTCATATAACTCTTCTCATCGGATAGGACAACACATAATTCATAATGCAGAATCTAATTACTGTAATCCATACTTCTCATTTTCCATCACAGGAATAACATTTGTAAATCAATCTACCACGAACGAAATACTCAAATCAAACCAAATAATAGTATCAAAGGATGAGGGTGGGTGGGACCTAGTATATTAACACTTAAGCTACCCATAACCCAATCGACTTTTCCAATTTTAATTATCTTGAACTATGTCCATTTTAAATTGCCCTACAGGTTTAATTCCCTTTATGGATTGCCTGCTCTGATACCACCTGTAACACCCCTCGTTCCCAAGCTTTCCGTTCCGGACCGGAGAGCCTAGGAGGGTGCTACTCAAAATGAAGCGGCGGAAATCAAGAACAACACATCTGATACTTATATATTACAAATTTAATAATCTCAACATAATATACCGTTACACTAGATGAAGTGATACTAAAAGTTCAACTTATTCCAATACTAACAAATACTAACTGAGCGTCGAATCCCGCTACCCCATAATCCAGCTCTTAAGACCAGCGGGGGAAAGAAACAAAGACCGCAGTTTTTCTAAAGTCAGCAATGAAATACTGAGTAAGCAACACCCAAGCTTGTAAACAGATTAAGAGGCATATTCTTTCAAAAACAATCATAAATGGGAATGAACAATAACTGAATAAATCCTTGGAGAATAAAGTATGAATACTGCAAACACATGTGTAATTCTCTTTCTTTTACTTTTCATCTCAATCCTTCTCTTGTATCTGAAACGGGGAATATTATTCCCAATCTATCTCTTCTTTCTTGTCATAAATCTTTTCTCAAAGAAACTCATATTATTAACTTGTTGATACGGGGAAGATCTATCCTTTCACTAGCTACCATGACCATAAGTGCCGACACCCCCTAAGACTTCTCGCGGCCAGAGAGGTAAGTACATGGAGACACCCGGCAGGTTGCGACCGGGTTTAAAATAAAAACGGTCGAGTGACACGAAGTCAACACGACAATCTATTCATAATATATTGATCCCCGCACAACTCTTTCCGCTTTGCATTATTAATGAATTATTAATCTCGTGTAACATTCTCAAAACATTTATCTCAAAACGAAATCAATCTCATGAATAGCATGTAAGTCATAAAACACATTTTGAGACGGATATAAAATCACAATTTCGACACGAAAGAAGCCAGGGCACGCTAGGCTTGGCATGTCTACTTACCTCAATAAAACAGCAATCAGCACGTAATAGCTTCGACGAGTAGAAGTAGCCCTCGTCGACGAACTCGTCACCTACAAGTTTATAATTCCTACTCAGTCACAAGCTCAACTAGCACGTATAATCCAACGTGAAGCACTATAGTTTCTAACGAAGGTCGAAGAGTGCCTTATTTGATCTGAATACATCCCCGATTATTTTTATCTTGCTACACTCATGGCGAACACGTTAATTTCTACATAAAATGATGACATTCTCAAATTATAGTTATATACTATTGTCATTTAAAATTTATAAATAATATACTTGTATTTTTAAATAGTGAGAAAACAAGTTTAGATTTAAATATTCTTGACTAGCTTAGACTTCATTTTACAACAACGCCTTTTATTCTTAATATTATAACAATTATATTTTACCTTCCTAAGTAACTTCTCCATAGGAAATAAATTGCTTAGTTTACAAAATTAATTATTGGAGATATGTTCTCAATAGTGACATAAAAGACTATATACTTAACTTGTTTAGGAGATGATACCATGAAAATATCTATTAGGAAAATAAATATTATTTGAAATCTATTTATAAACATAAGAGATAAATATTTTTAATTTGGAAAAAGATAAAGAATTAAGTAAATAAACTACTCATAAATATTCCTCAAATTATTTTCTAACTAGTTTATTCTAAAAACGATATTTACTACCAATTCATTTAGAATGTCAGTCTATGATACTTTGAGATTACCTATTGGGAATACATTCTTAATAGTGAAATAAAATGACTAGATACTAACTTGATTAGGAGACTATACCATAAAATATTTATTAAGAAAACAAGTGTGATTTAATGTCTACTTATAAGTATGAGAAATAATTAAAGAAACTATTTACAAATATTTATGAAATTACTTCATAACTTATTTTATTATAAAACGATATTTTAGATAATCAATTTATTTAAAATGTTAACTTATAATATTTTGAGATTAACTAATTAAGTAAAACCGATATTGATTACTGAATAATTGTGCTCAATGTGTCAAACAATTCTAGTTCACTTTATAACATCTATTTATTGTAAAATTTCATAACCCAAGTTATTTCCATATATCTAAATAATAATCAGAAGTTTAGAAATCAACTTTAAATCAAAATTTCATATCTTTAGTTTCACATATATATATATATATACTTATGTAAATAACATTTCGTTAAAATACAATAACAACCCCTCCTTCAAAATTAGTAGTTTCAGATGCCACAATACATAGCCACATATTTTCAGATTGTGCACCAAGTACCCCTCTCCAATTATACCCAGTTTATATAAAAGACACTTTCACCCGCTTTAACAAATCGAGCGATCTAAACCCTGATTCACGTCTCAAGACACGATTTTGATTATCAAATATGAACTAGTGAGTGATTTAAAGCTTACCCAAGCCAAAAACCGCGAGAAACGGTCGAGAAATGAGTCGGGTCGAGCTTCCCGTCGGTGGTGCTCGGCGGTGATGGCCGACGGGGCTTATCCGGTGGCTTCTGACTGCGGGTGAGACCTCCAAGAGATTGGTCGGGCCTCCAGGAGGCTAGAGGGATGGGTGGAAGAGGCTGTGTGCCTCTGTTTTGCTCGGGCTCGAAGCTCGCCAGAAAATGGTGGTCGCCGGTGGGTTTTCTTCCCCGGCTACTGTAACTTCCTCTGTTTCTGATTTCTTCCTCTTCTTCTGGTCGGAACAGAGTGAGAGGTCGAGAGAGAGCGTGAAAGTGGTGGATAGTCAAGAGAAACGGAGGTGGTGGTGCTCGGGTGGGGTTCCCGACGGTGGTAGCGGCGGTGGTGGTGGTCGCCGCTGCCCACTACTGCTGCTGCTGTGCTCTCTGGCAGAGAGAAAGGGAGAGAGACATAGAGTGGTGGCGTTAAGGGTGCTCTCGTTTTGATCGGGCCAAGCTCTTCGCCGGAAAACATGGTGGACGGCGGCGACGGTGGCTTTGTTACTCCACTGTTGCTGCCTCCTTGCTGCATCAGGAGCTTTTCTTGGATCTCTAGAGAGTGGGGAGGGAGAAGAGAGGCTGGGAAAGAGAGAGGGAGCATGTGGTGGTGGCGGCTGTGGCCTCGTCGGGGTGGCCGCCTCCGGCTCCACTGGTGGCTGCTCCGGCTGGGAAGCAGCTGCTGCTGCTGCTTGCTTGGCGGCAGAGAGGAAGGGAGATAGAGACAGAGTTGAGACGAGGTGGTGTTTGGGGGTGACGGTGGCTCCGGTGGTGTTGATGCTGGAGGTGTTGGTGGTGGCGGAGCTGCTTCTTGCAGCTCCTCCCGCTGCTGTTGCTGTGAGGCCAGAGAGAGAGATAGAGGGAGAGATAGGGGAGAGAGAGAGACCGGAGATGGTGTTGGAGGCGTCGGGGGTGGTGCTGCTGTGAAGGGAAGTAGAATAGTTAAATAGAGGAGGGAGGAGAGAAAGACGGGGAGAGAGTGGGGAATGGGTGTGGTTGGGAACAAAAATTTGTTGGGGAATGGTAAAAATGTCAGATGAAGAAGGTTGGAAGATGAGAAAAGGTTTTGTTTTTGTTTGTTTTTATTTTATTTAATTATTTATATTTACCTACTAGGCTTTATTGTTTTTGTCTAATACAACTACCAGCCCAATCATTAACTAGCTAATAACATCTTTAACTACAAATAACTCCCCATACGACATATATTTTCGAATATAACTGATTAACCTTTATGAAAAAAATGCGTCAATAATACTTAGAAAAAGACGGGGTGTTACACAGATTCCAAACCTTATTCCTTTCAAACTCATTCATCTCACTCTGCATTGCAATAATCCATTCTGCATCTTCCAGAGCTTCCTTGGTATTCTTAGGCTCAATCAAAGATACAAATGCACTGAAAGCACACAAGTTCTTTAACTGTCCTCTTGTCTGTGTTCCAGTTGATGAATCTGATATAATGTTGTCAGCTGGATGGTCTGCAAGGTACTTAAACTTCTTTCTTGGTACCCAGGAGTATTCTCCTTCAAGGATTTGAGTCCTTGAAACAGTAGAGGGAGCTTCATAGAAAGTTTCAGCTTCTGTCTCAAGGCTTTGAGATTTTGATTCAGCAGGAGGTTCAAGGCCTTGAGATTCTGCTGGTTGATTTTGTACAACATTTTTGCCTTTGTCTTCTTTCACAGCATCATCATCTGATTCATGCTTGTTCAAATCTAGATATGTAAAACTTTCACTCAGAGAATCCTTAGTACTTTCATCAAAAATTACATGAATGCTCTCTTCCACAATCTTGGTTTTTCTATTATAAATTCTATAAGCTTTGCTAGTTTGAGAATATCCAAGAAATACACCTTCATCACTTCTAGCATCAAACTTACCAAGATTGTCCCTATCATTATTATGCACAAAACAGATACAACCAAATGGCTTAAAATAAGAAACAGTAGGCTTTCTCCCTTTAAACAGTTCATAGGGAGTCTTTTTCAAAATAGGTCTGATCAAGCATCTATTCAGCACATAATTGGCAGTATTAACAGCTTCTGCCCATAAAAACTTTGGCAAATTACTTTCAAGCAGCATGGTTCTGGACATATCCTCAAGTGTCCTATTTTTCCTTTCAACTACTCCATTTTGCTGTGGAGTTCTAGGTGGAGAAAAGTTGTGTAAAATGCCATGCTTTGCACAAAACAAATCAAAGTCAAGTTGATCAAACTCTCTACCATGATCACTTCTAATGGATGCAACAGGTGAGTTTTTCAAAGTTTGAAGCTCTTTGCACAATCTAGAAAAACTCACATAAAGCTTTAGTATTGTCTCTAATAAACATGACCCAAGTAAATCTAGAATAATCATAAATTATAACAAGCATATACCTCTTACCTTTTGGGGTCTGAACTCTCATAGGACCACACAAGTCCATATGCAACAATTCTAAGGGTCTAGAAGTACTTACAAAGTTCTTTGGCTTGAAAGAGCTTCTGGTCTGTTTACCTTGTACACATGCCTTGCAAACCTGATCATCTGAAAATTTCTGTGATGGTAAACCTCTTACCAAGTCCTTTGAGATGAGTTTATTCAAAGTATGTATACTAATATGCCCAAGCTTTCTGTGCCAAAGCTTTGAATCTTCCTTCAAGGCCTTGAGGCATTTTGGCTTGTCACCTGCAACACTGTTAGTATTCATAGCATATAGATTATATGATCTAGGAGCAGTGAGTATGCAATCATCAGATTTCTCATCTTGCACCACACATTTCTCCTTGTCAAATACAGCTTTATAACCTTTATCACATAACTGAGAAATACTAAGCAAATTATACTTAAGTCCATCTACCAGATAAACATCAGATATAGAATTTGTAGAACCATTACCAATACTACCTATACCAATGATATTTCAATTTGATTTGTCACCAAGTGTGATTGTTCCTCCAGATTTTTCTGTAAGTTCAGTAAAGAGAGACCTCTTTCCACTCATATGTCTGGAACATCCACTGTCTAATATCCATTTCTGATCTTTCAAGGCCTTGGTGACATCCTGCAAAAACAAATCATTGCCTAAACAGGCTATTAGACCAAGTGCAGAACTTTGAGTCATACTCAGAATCATCCATATTTGGTGGCCTAATTCCTTTTGGAACCCAAATCTGCCTAACCTGTCCCTTAAGATGACAAGGATAAGTATTCCTCAAAATATGAGGTTCTGATCTTCTGAAGGGACAAGTTAATCTGACATGACCAATTTTTCCACAGTAATGACATTTTGGAGAATGTCTGCTACCAGATTTGACAAAAGTGGTTTGGCCTTTCTTTGGAAAATTTGGATTATAGCCAATCCCACTTTTATGCATTGATTTCAGACTTCCTCCAAGAATGATATTTAGATTATGTTCTGAGCCTGTAAACTTAGCTAGGACCTTCTTGGACTCTTGAATTTTCTCAGTCAAAGTACAGATCTGTTGTTCTAAATTATCAGAATGAGCCTTTAGATCAGCATATCTTTTAATTAAAAGAGTGTTTTGATCAACAACCTCTTTTATCTGTGCCTTCAAGACTTTGAACCTGCTGTCCAAGGCCTTGAAGTCTTTTTCCAGCTTTGTCTTAGAAACTTCAACAGCTTTGTTTGAAAATACTAGGTCCAGGTTTTCTTTTACCTGCTCATGAACCTTAATCTTTAAAGCAGAAATCTCATTTCTATAACTTTTCTCATTCAAAAAAATACTTTTGAGAATTTCAGGAAGTACATCAGAAGGACTAGCAAGTAAGTTTTTTACCATGTCTTCAATGTGTCTGTCTGATGAACTTTCCTCATTATGCTTTGCCATGAAGCATAAGTTTGCTTGCTCTTCTTCTGTGTCTGAGTCACTTGATGAATCAGAATCACTCCAAGAAGCCATCATTGCTTTCTTCCTTCTGTTGTCACCATCCTTTTTCTGAAAGTTCATGTTCTTCTTCTTTTGTGGACAGTCCCTTACTAAATGATCTGCATCACCACACTCAAAACAATTCATTACTTTAGTTTTATGTGACTGTGATGAAGATTTACCTTTGTAATCCTTTCTGCATGAGGGTCTTGATCTCTCTTTGTTTTAATCCCTGTTACCAGAGTTTCTTTTCTTTTTTAGAATCCTGGCCAAGGCCTTGGAGATCAATGCTAAAGCATCTTCATCATCAGGTTCCTCCTCAGTCTCAAGGCTTTGAGATTTTTTACTGTCTTTTGCGTTAAGAGCTAGGTTCCTGATATTTTCACTCAGATCACCTTCCACATCCTTCATAGACATTTCATGAGTGAGCAGCTTTCCTTGTAGATCATCTAGCTGAAGAAGGCTCAAGTCCTGAGCTTCCTCAATGGCTGTTGTCTTTGGCTCCCACTTTGCTTTTGGCAAACTTCTCAGAATCTTTCTGACCTTTTCTTCATTTGAGAACTTCTTTCCCAATGACTCCAGGTTGTTCACCACATCAGTGTATCTTTTGAACATTTCCTTGATGGTCTCATCTGAATTCATCTTAAATAACTCATATTGCCTCAGAAGTATGTTGATTTTTGTCTACTTAACCTGGCTGGTTCCTTCATATGTCACCACCAGTTTATCCCACACTTCTTTGGCACTCTTGCAGTTTGACACTTTGTTGAACTCATCTTCATTTAAAGCACATTATAGCGAATTCATAGCTTTGTAATTTTTGGATACCTTTTCCAGTTCAGTAACTGAGAGATTTTCCTCAGACTTGACAGTTCTGACTCCATCAATTGTAGTGTAGTACTCATGAGGACCATTCTGAACTATTGACCATAGTTCCATGTCTTGATCTATGATAAACATCTTCATAAATGCCTTCTAATGCATGAAGTTGTCACCACAGAACAATGGAGGTCTGTTGGCTGCCCTTCCTTGTGAGAATCCACCATCTCCTACATTACTCATAGTCACCAGATTGTTAGATCTAAAACCAGTGACACAAGCTCTGATACCAATTGAAAGTGTGTAATGTAGACCAAATACAGGACCTAAATACTCTAGAAGGGGGGGGGGGGTTTAATAGAGTATGGAAACTTTTGCAAAACTTAAAGTTTAACAGGAAAGCTTTGTGTGAAACTCAAATCTCAAGGCCTTGAGATTTTGTAATCTGTCTGAAACTCACTAAGGAAAACTTGTAAGCTCCAAGGCCTTGAGCTGTGAATTATTCTAAACAGCTTTTGAACCCTAGTTTGATTTGAGTTGTGTGCAGCAGATAATAATCAAACAGAAAAGTAAAGAACACAAATCAATTTACAGAGTTCAGTCCCAATGGACCTAATCTCTGCCTGAGGGATCTAATCCCACCAGGATTGGGAAAACACTTCTTATTACTCACACAGAAACAGCCATAGATCTTCAAGCCTAAGTGATTTCCCTTACACCTATACAGCTTGTGGTTCCAAACCTATCTAGTTCCAGCTACTAACTGTTGAGCTAACAAGAACCTCTTGTTGTTCACTTGAACAACCAACCACTAGGTTAAGTGAGGTTTAAGATAATATAAAGATACACAGATGGAAGTACAGATGAAGAACGCAATATAAAGATAAGCTGTTGAATCCTGGAAGTGTTCTTCTGGAAAACTGGATTGATTTGATCTTCAGAAGTCTGGAATGAAGCTTTAATGATTGTGTGTTTGAATGGATGATCTCCCACGAATTTGTCACACCTCTCAGAGTATTCTGCAAGCTCTCCTCCATTCAAAATTCAAACTAGTCTCTTTTATCCACAGCTGCATCTGATTGAGAGATTTTAGGATCTCAGTTCCTACAAATCCTTGCTCGCCCCGAGCAAACTTCAGCTATATACTACCACTACACACTATCCCGAATCAATCCAGAGCGTTGTAACTGCATTTATTTAAAAAAAGTACAAGTACTATAAAAACAGTTTAACTTTTTGGTGAGACTGGGTAATTTCTTCAACTCAAACCGGACATCTTCAATCTCTCATATTTCCCTAAACTTCTGAAACTGCAGTGATCGGAAGAACTCGCGGCCAGCCTAGGTTAGGAACAAGCACGAACACTACTTACTTCTGCTTTTGCACACAATCCGAACATATCCCTAACGCACACCTTCCGTGCTTTTATCTGGGTGTAATGTAAATCTGCCGGCTTTAGGATGGTAGGATAAGTCATTTAGAAGCGAAGTCCTAAACGTCACAGCACACTCACAAATACCCAAATCTCACACTCCCTCACCAAGTAGACAGAAACTGACCCAAATCACCTAAGATTCTAGACACTCAATTTCCCCAATCCCGGTGTAAATGTCGTTCTCGCGGCCACAACTGTGAAAGAACGTGAAGCTGCTACAAAATTTTCCTGGCCTGGCGTTTTGAAATAAAATAAATTAAGCACCCTGAAACTCTGCCTTTGCTGTTTTTTTCTTTCTTTCTGTTTTCTAATTTTTTTTTCTCTTTTTTTTTTCATCTCTTTTTTATTTTTCTTCTTTTAATGAGGGGAAATATATAAAAAAATACTACAAACCAGGCCAGTTCTGCCAAAAATCAAACTGTGGGGTGGCACAAAAATACAGTGAATAACATCTGAAACGACCACCCCCACACTGATCCAAACCACGTAGTTAATCTGTAAAATAATCGCGCTTTTCCAACCGAACCTCCTCACTCCAAGGATGTCTAAATAGCACAGCGCATCCTCCAAATAATCCTGTCAACCCAAGTCCTCCATGTCATGCGGAAAAAATGTCACGCACCACGGCTCTCCTCCTGTGCTCACGGTCTACTGTCGTGAGTCACCGCCACACCGAAGTGTGCTGACGTCACTATCTCACCCTTACACACCCTCAGATATTACAATGAAGCTCATCCACTATCAAATATGAAAAATCTGCTCTATCCCAGAAAATCCCCCTGAACTCTACTCCCTCATGCCATGATGCGTAGGAAAGGTAAAAATACTAACAATGATGCGAGTATCAAAAAACGGCTTCCTAGGTCAAGAGGTTACCAAGAAAATGGATAATGGATCAACGGGGCTCACTAGTGGACCTAAGGCGCGAGACAGGACGTGAGGTCCCCTATGGCCTATCACTCCACCAAATGATGTGGCGACCGTGATGGCGGGTTGACGACTACCTGGTGACGGTGGTCTGGCAGCTAGTAGGATACATGGTTCGGGAGACAGCTACTTGCATTTTCTGAAGTGCATTGGCTCTATAGACTCCCCTAGACAGATTCTCGCAGCTATTCCTCACTTCAGTTCATCAATTTTCAGGAAATTTTCTATCATTAAGGTCTCTCCAGTTTTAAGCTAAATCCTTTGCCCATTCTCAAAATTTTGAAATTTTCAAAACTTTTTCGATTTTTTTTCCAGTATAATAAAACTAATGCAGTTACAAAGCCACCACCCCCACACTGGATGGTTCCATTCCCTCATGGTACTAATCATCAGGCACATAATCTGGATTTGATGAGCTGGCATGCTTCATCTACTGGGATCGGGACGACCGAATGCTAGACTGACCGACTGACTGATGGCCTGATGGAGCCACTGGCTTGGTGGCTCGAGATTGGCTGTCAGTCGACCAGCTGATAGTATACTCTGAATATTAAAGCGAGAGACAGAAATTGAACCTGTGCACCCGGAGTCAGTTCTTACAGGTGCTGACTTTTTTTTTGCATATTCCGGCAGAGAAGGACTGTTGACCGGTCGCCGGAAAATTTCTCAACGAAAGTTGTCAACCTTCCGGGCTCTGTATTCGCTTCTTCAAATGTGCAATCCCCAAGCACCATCGTGTGTGACAATGTGCTCCCATATGGTCGAGTGTATTTTCGTACACCGGGGTCGATTTCTCTTTTCCTGCTGAAATTTTTTTCTGAAAAATCCCCAACTCATACGAGTCCCTGTGAAGGTCGAGTGCATCCTTTGCACCGGGGTCGATTCTTCGGGATTTTTCCAATCTGCCTTTTTCTGGCAGGCTGCCACTGAACGTCAGTCTGCATCTGGATGCTGACAGCGAGCCAGTTTATGTACTTCAGCTTCCTGTAACCTGTTTCCTGAAACTTTCTGCAGCTAAACATTAGCTCACCCTCATATCTCGTCTCAAAATTATTTAAACAGTAAATAATTTAATAATTGAAACTAACTCCTAGGTTGGGTTACCTCCCAACAAGTGCTTGTAATTTACGGTCGACGGCCCGACCCTGTTACCTCAACCTTTGAGAAATTTGAAGGCTTCTTTATCTCTCCACTTCTTCTTCTTCCACCATCTCTTCTCAATGATCCTCATCTCAGGTGCACACTCATTCTTTTGACAAGGTGGAAGGTTGTGGAAGATGATTTCTTTGATTTTGCACTTTTTCTTCTTGATCAGCTTCAACTCAACATTCACCGGCTTGTCTGTGAATATTTTTACAAAGTCCTGCCGATGAACTTCACCCCTGAATGCTTGAGTTGGACCCTGGAATTTCAACTCATACCCAGTTGACCCTTGATGCTGAACAACCCGTGCCGGCAGCTTATCAGTACCCCCACACTGTGTAATTTCCAATCCTTTTTCTATGTTCTGTGCAACGTCACTAGAACAGTCCATAGAGAAAGGATTTGGGGAATGGCCATGGTCAGCTTTCGTGTCAGAATCTCCATACAAAAGTTTCTCCAACTCATCGCAGACTTGATCAACGTAAGACTTGGAGAATTCTTCAATAGGCTGAGTTGGGATTCCTTCCTCAAGTTCATCCATATCAGTGGACACATTCTCCAACACAGTTTCCTCATTAGTACACCCCGAGTGCTCAATATCAGTGTCTTTCAAATCATGCCTAGAATTTGAAATTGGTTGTGGTTCCGTCCATGCAGGCACTGTTTCTTCCAAATCTGATTCAGAATCTGAGTCCTCATAATAATGAAATACCTGAGATGGATCTTGAATAGTGCACACTTCTCTTGGCTCGGGCACCTCTTCTTCCATGACAACAACCTGTGATGCAGCTTCTTGTTGTTCCTGCGCCATCTTTGCAAAGAACCCCTTCTGCATCTCCAGCACTGCTAGAAGCCAGTGAGGAATATATGAGTCTGTTTCCTGTGGTGCGAGTTTTGGATCAATTTTTGGCTCAACCGGACCTGATGATGTCACTGTCTGCACTTCTTCAATTTCTGGTGGCGTGAACTCTGTTTCTGGTTCTGGCGTATCTGCTGAGATCCATGACTGAGAAAGTCCGTGATACTTGTTTTCCAATCGCAATATGTCACTGTTGAATTCTCTCATCTCCTCTGCAATCTGGTCGAGGCGTGCTGAAAAAAATTTCTCCAGTATGCACTCCAATTTAGACATCCATGAGAAGAAAACTTCTTGAGTGAGCGGTTCAAAAGGTGGCGGAGGTACAAATTGAGGTGGATCTGGATAGTACAGAGCAGTCTCAAGATGCGCCCCTGATTGGCAGTGCTGAAAGTTCCACGGCAGATAAGTTCTGCATGCCCCAGCCCCGCAACCACCCCCACACTGGATGCAGTAGGGTTAATAGTGTTGATAAAGCTGGGGTGAGTGCAATATGCACGCCTCTTCATACTCATGATAATTTTTGCACTGAAAGCAATAAACTGGACGGTGTGCATCCTCTTTTCTGTGCCAATTGTGGCAGTATTCACAGTAGGGAGGACTCAGGAACTGAGTTTCCCCCAACTTAAGATTGCCGCTCCACATGCCTATAATTTCTCTGGCCCCTTGCGTTCCTGAGAAAACAAAGCTCCATAAATATCCGTGACGTAACTAGGTAAATATATATATATATATATATATATATATATATATATATATATATATATATATATATATTTCAATTTTTTTTCCAGATTTTTTTTCTTAACTCTTTAATCTAGTTCCTAAGTAACAATAAATCTGTCCCCGGCAACGGCGCCAGAAACTTGACACGATTTCTTACGTGTTACCGCAAGTGCACGGTTCAAGTAAAATAGGGCTGATATTTCAACCCCGAGTTATCGATCCCACGAGGACAGTGTTACTGTATAATTCGAAACTAGGCTTAAAGAATAAAAAACGCAAACAAGAAAAGAGGAATTTATAGTCGAATTCTACTACACTAAGTACTGAAAGTAAGAACGGGATTAACAATCTTTTTGGTAATTTTCTGGAAATATATTAAAGTAGGAAACTGATAAATTAAAGGTCTAGGCTCCAGGATCCCCTAGGGTTACTATTCAGCTATTCAGTTTTTCCTATTCAGAAAGACACAGCAGTTTTGTTTATGCCAGCATACCATTGATACAATCTCCTCTCGGTCTCATGCATCTATTACTCTCCTGCAGATTTTCGGATCCCCTTGGTTCACCTAGATCTACAGGTTTGTTCTAAGTCTGCTAGGGTTACAGGTTCTCCTCTCGGTCTCCCCCTAAACGTCTAGTAGTTGGTCTAATGCTTCTGGGCTAGTCCCCTGATTCTCTTCACCTCTCGGTCCATCAAGGCAGGAAACTAAATTCAGTCTTCTCTTCCTAACTCTCACTGGCCACTCTCGCGTACCAGATCCTGTCTGTAGCAATCCAGATTCGCTACTCCGTTCATGCATAAACAGTAAAAACCAAAGACAGAATAATAAACAAAACTTCTACTGTATTAAGACTTAACCAGTCATGAATCTGAAATCAAAATCTGAAGTACTGAAATCATAAACCCTAGTTTCACCGAGAACCTAGATAAATTGTCTAGTTACTAAAAACTAACATAAAGAAGAGAAGAGAATCAAACAGGTGCCGGAAATCTGGCAATCGCTGGGACTGCTCCGATCTCCTACTCTGCTCTGCTGTGTCTGACTCTGATGCTGTGTATTCTGTGCTGTCTGTGCTGTATATGTTGTATCCTGAAAGTGCTGGGCAGAGCTGCTTTATATACTGCTGAATTTTCCATAGTCCTGCGCTGAAATTCTGTTTCTGCCCCTGTTTAAACCGCCCTGGGAAGCTTCTGGAAATCCTGTCCTGCGTCTGAACGCACATTCTGAGAGTTGACTTTTTGACTTTCGTTGACTTTCTGGGTTGTGCGTTTGAACGCACATACTTGGTCTTCTGGTTGACTTCTGCCTGATTCTGACCTTTCTGAAATTTGAAGTTTTTTGCGTCTGAACGCA
Source organism: Linanthus parryae (assembly GCA_023055425.1). Taxonomy (NCBI): domain Eukaryota; kingdom Viridiplantae; phylum Streptophyta; class Magnoliopsida; order Ericales; family Polemoniaceae; genus Linanthus; species Linanthus parryae. Next base: position 5,497,467 of record JALGPY010000015.1, read on the forward strand.
GGATGTGCGTTTGAACGCACAATACTTAGTCATTTTCTGGCCACTTTTCCCTGTCTGTTGCTGCACTGTGTTGTGCCTCTGAACGCACATACTTAGCCAATTTTCTGCGCTTTCTTGCGTTTAGCCAATTTTCTCCCTTTTTCGGCCTCCGGGACTCGGTTTTTGCGTTTGGCCACCAATATTTCATGCGGACATATGTTATTTTGGACTTCGGGGTTGCGTTTGAACGAACATGTGCGTCTGAACGCAGGACATGTGCGTCTGAACGCAGGACATGTGCGTCTGAACGCACATCAGCGACAGCCCCAACTTTAAAACGCAGTAACTTCTTCGTCCGATCTCCGTTTTAGCTCCGTGACCTATCGTTGGAAATCTCTTGAAGTCTAATTTCATTTGCCGCCGGTCTCACTCCAAAATGCATTGTAGAACTCAAGATATGAGCAAAATAGTGGAGACTGGTCATGCTAGCTTCTCCAACTTTGCGTCTCTTTACTCCGCTTTAGCTCCCGTTGCTTCTGAAGTTCGTTTCAGGCGTCAAATCAACCACTAAGCATCCGTTCCTGTCAAGACAACATGAACAACTATACCAAGAGATTATATATGCCATTGAACATCAATTTATGCATGAAAACGTCCAGATTTCACCATTAAGCTCAAACTCATCTTTTCATACTACGGAGGCTTTGTTGGCTAAAACGTGCTCAATCTTATGGAAACTCAACTTATTAAATTCTAATATAAGCTCACAGATAACTCATAAATGAGAGTTATCAATCCTCCTTCTGTTTTCAACTTAAATTCAAACAACTTCAGGTGGATATCCGTTGGAGTTTGTTGAGATTTCCTCTAACCGTTTAACAACCCTGAAACATCATGGAAACACTGCAACAACAAAATCCAAACAGCTAACAGTACTAAGACTGTTTGGTTATACAGTTTCTGATAAAATTGTTTAATAAATTTAGAACAATAATCTGCATATCCTCTAGAACAAATAAATCATGAAAAACAAGTTTAAGACACTTAGAAGTGAGTAAGTAATCACAATACTAAGAATCATAACCTGCAAGAAAGAATCAATTAAGTTCTGTAAAAACTGTAAGCAGCTCAAGACAAATCTCAAGGCTTTGGAACTCTGAACCTGCTTCACAGATTTTCAAAATTAAATCCAGATAACTTTGATTCTTCCTGTTCTGACCATCTGCAATTGTGTTAGATATATAAATAGTACAAACCACAAGTATATACCATAAACCACTGATTTGCATAATCAGATATCCAATTCTGCAACACAAAAATGTTAGACACACAGCCGGATAAGATAACTCAAGGCTTTGAAGTTCAGTCAATCTCAAGGCCTTGAGATAATTGAAATACCTTTGCTGCTAATGTCTTAGCCTTTTGTCTTGCATCACTCAAAACAATTACCAGTCAAAGCACATTCAGGGATCTTGACTCAACAATATATAAAAAGAAAATTGAGAAAATAAAAGGAAATAGAATATATCGGTTGTTTTTATTGGAGCAAATAGATTTGGTTGTGGTTGTATTGATTTAGAAGCTCCAATTTGTAGGTGACGGTTCCGTAGACGAGAACGACATCTAGGACATGATTTTGAATTACGGTAAGTTAATATGCCTAGCCTCGTGTGCCTTTCATTCATTCGGGTATCGCATGTGTTATTTGTGAACTACTACTATACATGTTTATTTGAGTTGTCTACTTGTTTTTGAAAAACTTTTCTTTGGAAATATTGCATGAAATTGGTATCGAAATCTAAATAAGAATCCGAAAGAAGAACATCTAAATTCAATTGTGAAAATGAGAAAGTACCGTTCTAATCACGACTACCAAATTAGGCCGTGTTTACCAAGTTCACGGACTCGATTATCAATAGTAGAACACCGCTCACTTATTGGTCAAATCTGAATTTCTCTCTCAATCATACATCGATTATTATGAATGTGCCACACTGGATTTACTTGGAGCTCCCGATTTATATCTTGTAAGATTGTATAAAATCGTAATGACGTAAAGTGGAAACTGTTGTGCGTGGGTTTGTGCCATATCCCCGATACGACACATTTCTGACATATTGTGATTGGTTACTGTTATGAGATTATGAGTCTCTGACTTCCTTTTCATTATGTTATGGTTATGAGGCACTATGATGCGAACCTCCTGTGATTGAGTTATGGTTATGGTAGTGCCTTTTGCACAATATGAGAAAGCGATTTTGGATTGGATATGGTCACGCCCCGTATCAACTAGTTGGTAAAATGAACTCCTGAACTCGATTATCCTATCGATGAGAATGCGATCTCTTGAGATCTAAAGTTATGAGTTGTGGAATATTGAAAGTACTTTTAAAAAAGTGATGTCCCAAGATGGTCCACGTCTTTGGGTTGGAATAAAAAATATTGAAATATATCTTGTTAACAGTGATTACCCAAGATGGACCACATCATTGTGTCGGAATACAAAATTTGAGATCGTCACGAATTTGACACATCAAATCAACGTGAACGCTTTTCCCGTGAATATTTGATATTTATTATAAGCGAACTTGTTATTCCCGTCATATGTCTCATAATCTGTTTACGTGCTATGGGTTTTAGCTTACTGAGCCATTTGCTGATCATTTTCAGTAAAAATTGCGTCGGCTTTTGCTATTTTAAAATCGCAGGTTGGCTATCGAGGTGGGGGCTATTCACGACACAACTGGATAGGAAGGCTTGTTAGTTGGAACATCAATCACATAGTGTATCACTGAAAAATGTATTTCTGACTTTTCAAATGTCACTGTTCATCTTGAATTTATTAATAAGTTATGTTTTGAATTTTTATCGATGGTTGTACTAGCTATGAACCGACGATCATTATCCGTTCCCAATGAGGCTTATCACCTCGGGCAGAGACATCTCTTCCAAAAGTGCGGCCCGACCGACCGTTTTGATTTGGGGGGTGTTGTAGTTGGTATCAGAGCCGACGGTTCTAAGTTAGTACAACCGTTCAATTTGAACTAAAATAAGATTTTTCGAAATTAAAATGAATATAGGAGAACTAAAACAGGTAATAAAAATTGAAACAAGCCGAGGTTTGCGGGATAGCTTATGTCCTTATATGCTAGGTGTGCTGATTTGTGATTCTTCTTAGTTGGAATTGCTATCTGATTATTTGTGTTGTTGTGATCATTGCTATTTAGTTTTTTAAAGGGGAGTATGCAGATAGAGATGGAGCATAGATACTCTAGAAGGGGGGGGGGGTTGAATAGAGTATGCCAACTTTTTTCAAAACTTGTGGAAGACAAGAGTTTCTATGAAAAGCAATGCAGTTCAAGGCCTTAAAAACAGTTTCGAGCCTTTGGAATGAAATACAGTTTAAAGTAAAGCAGACAAGTATTTTTCAAGGCCTTGAAAACTTGAAAACTGACTAGTTTGAATGGTGTAAGAACCAAGTATGTAAATGAATTGTAAATGCAGGAGACACATAAATTATAGAGTTCAGTCCACTTGGACCTACGTCTCTACCTCAGGGATATTCTGTGAATTGGATTGTGAGAATGATGTGCTTCTTTGATGCTTCTCAATATTAAAATGTGTCTCTCTTTTTGCCCATTGAGTGTTGTATTTTGTTGCTTCAAAAAGATCTCTATTTATACAGCTTGAAGCTCTGCAATCTTCCCAGATTTTAAGCAACAACTTCCTATTTTGTAGGCAACAACTTTGACTCTTCAAACAACCTTCTCCAACGGATAGTTGATCATAATCTTATGAGATATTGATCCAATCTTGTCTTTAAACAAATTGAAAAGCTTTCATGAGTATCTGATTGATAACAAAATCACATTCTCTCCAAGTTTCATTCCCTGCAAAATCCAGATTAGGAAACCAATCATACAAACTAGGAAATAATATTTCCCTGCAAAACTGAGTCAAACAGATTGATTAAATGGTGTTAGATATAACAAAATCATTTGTCTTTCATCATAAAATAACAACATATCAAGCATAGGGGTGAGAGAGAAAGAATCAAAGTAGAAGAGTTCAGAAAAACTCCCCCTAAGTATGTTGATACAGGTCAGGCAGTTTCAAGGCTTTAAATCCAGTTTCAAGGATTTGAAAACTGGTTCAAGGCCTCTGCTATTTCAAGCCTGTGAAACCTGTGAACTTAAAATCTCCCCCTTGATGAAAGAAAAAACCTCAAACTATTTGATTCTTAGTTTCTGCAAAAAAATATTGATTAGTACACAGTTCAAATAGTAGTAACACATTGATTCAAAAAATATCCAACTTATTCAATGATAAACAGAAAAACACATAAGTTCAGATAAATCCTACTGACCAAAAAGATAGGTCAGCAAAACATAAGAAAAAAAAACCCTAATATTTCTCCCCCTTTTTTACTTTCATCAAATAGAATGAGAAGATGTTGGATCAGAGTCTTTCGAAAATTATGAAAATAAACTTAAAAGATAAGTGGGAAAGGAAGAATAGGCAAGAGTTTATGGGGTTGGGTCATCATCTCCATCCTGATCTTCTTTCTCTTCCTCACTGTCTTCATCATTTTCCTGGTCTTCTGCAACTTCTTCATTTACACCAGCAGTCTCTTCTTCAGCCTTGTCTTTAGTAGCAGCCTTTGGAGACTTCTTCTTCTTCTTCTTCTTCTTCTTCTTCTTCTTCTTCTTCTTCTTCTTCTTCTTCTTCTTCTTCTTCTTCTTCTTCTTCTTCTTCTTCTTCTTCTTCTTCTTCTTCTTCTTCTTCTTCTTCTTCTTCTTCTTCTTCTTCTTCTTCTTCTTCTTCTTCTTCTTCAGATTTATCAGCAATGCATCTGAATCAAGACTGTCTACTTCATCTCCCTCTTGAGCAACTTGTTCAACTAACACTTACTTCCCTTTGTCCTTGTTTTGAGCAGCCTCCTCACTAGGTAAGTTCTTGTCAGAATCACCCTTCTCTTGATGCCTTCTTTATCCTCAGGGACATCAAATTCAGTCATGCTCCTAAAGATGGTCTCCACCATGTACTTCACCTGCCTGAGATCAGTCTCAAACCCATGCTTGATTCTATTTGATTTCACTACTGTCCATCTCTAGATCATCAAGTCTCTGAAGAATTGAAGACAAGTCCAGAGGCTGAGGTCTGGCGTGAACTAGGTGTCAAGGTCTAGGGCTTAACGAACTTCTTTGAATTCAGCTCTTCTTCTGTCAAATCTGAATACAACTTCCAAATTTTTGCCTTGGTCTTCACCACTCTAATCTTCTCAAAAGGTTTCTCATTTAGCACACCAATTCCAGAAGTAATAGACTCTTCACCAGCAGTTGGAATTTCAAGATGTTGGAAGAACAGAGTGAGCAAATTTGTATAAGGCAAAGGATGCTTTCTCTGATCTATTTGGCTAAACAGCATGTGTTCCATTACATGCTTATGAAAATCAAATTTCATATCCATGCATAGTCAAATACATAATGTATAGCACTCACTCAGTGATCAACTCCTTAGAATGTTCCCTTGGAAAGATACATCTCGTCAAGATAGTGAAAAAGACTTTGTCTTTAACATTTAACACGGAGTGTATTAACTTTTTGGATGAGGCAGGAACATTGGGTAGAAAGAATTCTTCTCTGGCCAACTTCAAAACTTCATTTTTGGGAGGATGGTTCTGTGTATCATATCTCTTAGGACAGACTAGGAAAGATGCAAACTCAACATGATCTAATTCCATAGTAACACCAGCAACTCTAGTCTTGATAACTAAGTGTAGAGAGTTCTTAAGTTGCTTCTTGTTCAGATAGAAGAGTCTGGTAAATCTTAGATAGGCTAGCTCAGGAGGGTTTAGCATGAACCACAAAGATACTTTCTTTAACATGGTAATGCAATTAAGATTCATTCCAGTCAACGTAGGCATATTGATAAATCTACAAAAAGCAATTTTCCTAGAGGCAAAACCATCCAACCACTGACCTTTGGAAGTATTTGATATGAACCAAGAATCACCAGGAGCAGTGTTCTCCACATTGTCTTCTGGTTCTTCCTCTTTCACCTTCTCTTTTCCCTTTTCAGCTTGAGAGGCTTTCTTCTTTTTCTTCAACCTCTTGGGGCTTGAGATCTCTGTTTCTGGTTGCTTTTCTGCAGGAGCCTTCTCTTTCTTCTTCTTCTTGTCTGAAGAAGGTGTCACATCCTTCTTAGTCTTCTTCTTTGGTGGAGGAAGTTCTGCAACAACTTCTGCAATGGGAGTCCTAGAACTTGAGTCCCCACTAATTGTCTAAACTTCATCCTCAACTGTCTTTCTCTTCTTCTCAGAACTAGGTTTTGAACCTCCGACCATCTTGATTCTGTCTGAGTTCTAGTGCTCATTATGATTTGGGAGAAGAATAGAGAGAGGTAGATTTGATACGGAGTGAAGGAGAAGAGAAGAAGATAAATACTGAAAGAGTTTGTGTTTGAAAAGGAAACGGCAATCTTTCTGATCTCAAAAGATCTGTAATTATCAGAGAAGACTCAATCTTTCAAGCCGTTGGAAATAAATAATTTAATACTATATTTGGCTGAAAAAGAATTTTGAAAAAGGTAGGGGCAATATTGAGAAAATATCTACAAAGATAGCACCCAATACCAAATGATCCAAGAATTATTCACTAACCATATATCAGACTTATTTTCAAGGCTTTGAAAATAGTTTCAAGGTCTTGAAACGCTGCTATACTGAAACAAGTAAAATCAGTTCAAGTCTTTGAAACACATAATAACTTACCTTCCTTACCTGATGCTCCCCCTAAACCAATGCACTTTCATTTAGCATGCCTAATTCCAGTCTTAGAGCTGAAAATCTTTCATCTGGCAATGTTTTAGTGAAGATATCTGCAAGTTGCATGTTAGTAGAAACAAATTCAAAAACAATATCACCTTTCTCAGCATGATCTCTGATGAAATGGTGTCTGACATCAATCTTCTTGGTTCTTGAATGCTGAACTGGATTATTTGTAATTGATATTGCAATGGTATTTTCACACTTGATGGGTATACTTCTGAAATCAAATCCAATATCTCTCAACTGTTGAGCAATCCACAACACTTGTGAACAACATGCTCCACCAGATATATATTCCGCTCCAGCTGTTGATAAAGCAATTGAGTTTTGTTTCTTGGAATGCCAACTGATCAAGGAGGATCCAATGAATTGGCAAGTTCCAGAAGTGCTTTTCCTATTAACTTAGTAACCTGAAAAGTCAGCATCTGAAAATCCATGCAAAGAAAAGTTAGAATTTCTTGGAGGCCAAAGCCCTAAGTCTTTGGTATCATTGAGATATCTGAATATTCTCTTCACAGCAGTTAAGTGTGATTCCTTTGGATCAACTTGAAATCTTGTACACATACATAGAATGAACATGATATCTGGTCTACTAGCAATAAGGTATAGTAATGATCCAATCATACCTCTATACTCTTTCACATTGACACTCTTACCAGATTCATCCTTATCTAAGGACAGTGTAGAACTCATATGAGTCTTGATTTCTTTGGATTGAGAAATGCTGTACTTTTTTAACAAGTCCCTAGTGTACTTGCTTTGATGCATAAAGATGCCCTTCTTCCACTGATGTATTAGAAGTCCAAGGAAGAATTTCAACTCTCCCATCATGCTCATTTCAAATTCCCAGCTCATAAGACTCGAGAATTCTTTGCAAAGAAGATCACTAGTAGCTCCAAATAGAATATCATCAACAAAAATCTGAACTACAAGTAAATATTTCTCATGAGGCTTTATGAAAAGTGTATTGTATACCAATCCTCTTTTGAAATCATTTTCAAGCAAAAATTTTGACAATATTTCATACCAAGCTCTTGGAGCTTGTTTCAAACCATAAAGAGCTTTGTCTAGTTTGTAAACATGAACTGGAAACTTATCACTTTCAAAACCAGGAGGTTGTGAAACATAAACTTCTTCTTGCAAGTATCCATTCAAGAATGCACATTTCACATCCATTTGAAACAGTTTCATGTTCTTGTAAGATGCAAAATCAAGTAAAATTATAATTGCTTCTAACCTGGAAGCTGGAGAAAAAGTTTCCTCATAATCAATACCTTCTTCTTGGTTGTAATCCTGAGCAACTAACCCTTCTTTGTTTCTGATCACTTTGCCATTCTCATCCAATTTGTTCCTGAACACCCATCTGGCACCAATAACGGAATGGTTTGTTGGTGGAGAAACTAGATTCCACACCTTGTTTCTTTCAAACTCATTGAGTTCATTCTGCATAGATATAATCCAGTCTGCTTATTGTAATGCTTCCTTGACAGTTTTGGGTTCTACAAGAGAGATAAAAGCATTAAAAGCACAAAGATTCTTCAACAGTGATCTTGTTTGTGTACCAGTAGTTGGATCATAGATGATGTTTTCAGCTGGATGAGATGAAAGATATTTGAATCTCTTTCTTGGAGACCAGGGTTCAGGCTTTCCATATTTCTTCTCTGGTCTTGAAGTTGTAGCCTGATCACTTATATCTTTCTGATCATTCTTGTCAAGGCTTTGATCTCTATTTTCAAGGCCTTGAGACCTAATTTCAAGGTCTTGAAAATAGCTTCTATTTCCTTCTGAACCTTTCTTGAACCCAAGTGAGTTCTCAGCTTCTTCTTCTGATTCATGCTTGTTCAGATTCAATTCTACAAAACTTTCACTCAAAGAACCATCATAGCTTTCATCAAAAAATAACATGAATACTTTATTCAACTAGCTTGGTTATTTTATTATAGACTCTACAAGCTGTTCTAGTAAGAGAGTAACCCAGAAAGATACCTTCATCACTTCTTGCATTAAACTACCCAAGTTGTCCTTACCATTGTTGTGGACAAAACATGTGCAACCAAAGGGTTTGAAGTATGAAATGTTTGGATTCCTCCCTTTCTTCTTCAAGATAGGTCTGATCAAGCACCTGTTTAGAATGTAATTTGCTGTATTCACAGCTTCCGCCCAATAGTGTTTTGGCAGCTTGTTTTCTAGAATCATTGTTCTTGACATATCTTCAAGATTCATGTTCTTTCTTTCAACAACTCCATTATGTTGAGGAGTTCTAGGAGCAGAGAAATTGTGAGAGATAACATGCTTAGCACAAAACAAGTCAAATTATAATTGATCAAACTTTCTACCATGATCACTTCTGATTCAAGCAATAGGTAAGTTTTTCAAGGTTTGAATTTCTCTGCAAAGCTTTGAAAATTCAGAGAGGGCTTCAGAGTTTTCTTTTAGAAACATATCCCAAGTATATCTAGAATAACTATCTACAATAACTAGCATAAACCTCTTACCTTTTGGAGTTGGAGTTCTCATTGGACCATAGAGGTCCATGTGAAGTAATTCAATAGGTCTAGTAGTACTTAAAAATTTCTTTGGCTTGAATGAGCTTCTGGTCTGCTTACCCTGAGCACATCTTTGCATACTTCATCATATTTGAACTTGATAGATGGTAATCCTCTTAACAGATCTTTGGAGATCAACTTGTTCAAGGTATGCCGGCTAATGTGGCCAAGCTTTCTGTGCCAACGCTTTGAATCCTCTTTCAAGGCCTTGAGACACTTTAAGATTTTATCTGCAACTTTGTTAGTCTGAAAAGTATAAACATTGTTTGATCTAGAGGCTGTGAGAATGCAATTTTATGATTTCTCATTTGCACCACACACTTCTCTTTATCAAATATAACCTTATTGCCATTGTAACAAAGATGAGATACACTAAGCAAGTTAAATTTCAAGCCATATGATAACTCTCTATTAGAGTTATATTTCTTTCATACTTTATATCGTTTTGCGTGATTCCGAGTTTGAAATATGAGTTTTACACTATGAATGTTGAGAAAACGTAGAAAGTTGAGTTTCTAGCACTTTATTGTTAATCCGGGCGTTTCGATGCATATTTGGATGTTATTTTTCAAATATAATCGCTTGGTATAATCGTTCATGTTGTCTTGACAGGAACGGATGCTAAACGATGTTTAGGAGGCATGAAACGAACTTCGGAAGCAAAGCAAACTCAAGAGGAAGCAAGAGAAGCAAAGTCGGAGGAGCAAAAGTGACCAATCTCCACTATTTTGATTGTATCTCGAGTTCTACAATGAATTTTGGAGTGAGACCAGTGGCAAATGAAAGTAGACTCAAAGAGATTTACAACGATAGGTCACGGAACTTAAACGGAAATCGGACGAGAAAGATATGGTCCGTCAAAGATGCCAAAATGGAAGAAAAACATTCTGCTGGATATTAAGAACACCAAACTGTGTTCGCACGAACACTCGAGTGTTCGTGCGAACACCTGGGCCAGACGGAAATTTTGTGGGTTTTTTGGTGATTTTGTGAAACTGTAGAGACCCCAGCCCTATTCTAATGTTGGGGGACGATCCAAAAGGGGTATTCACACATATTTGGAGTCTAGAGAGCTGGAGAAGACGGGAGAACAAGCTTGGAGAAAGGATCATCAATTACATTGAAGATTTTAGCGTTTGATCTTCGTTTCTTCATCTTTTCTTCATGAACTCTATGATTTTGATCATGTTGAACAATATTATGCCTAGCTAAACACTTTAAGCTAGGTGATTGATGGAAAACTAGGGTTTGTTGAATGATTTTCCGGATTTTGGACTTGATGCATGCTTTTGCTTAAATTCTATGAACGTTCTTGTTAGCTTATCTATTCTTGTACTTATTTGTTAATTTTATTGGCTTGATCACCCGTAGAATATTACTTGTTGATAGGGTTGCATGAAAGTGAGCTCATTAAGACGTGTTAAAGAATAGTTTAGGTGATCTTGTAGTTTCTTGAGACCGAGAGGAGATAGAAACTTGATTAATCGTGTGAGGGTAGTTTCGGTTGATTTTGTTAGAACTTAGTGAATTCGGTGGACCGACAGGACCCCGTGAGCGAGCCTAACAAATCAACTAGAGTGTAATTTAAGACGGAGGTGGACCGAGAGGACCCGAAGGCTATTTATTGCACAAATTCACGTGAGATTGAGAGAAGATCGTGATGAGTATTACCCGGTATAATTAGAACGTGCGTAGAGTGTTTCAAGCACAACCCGTAAATCGTTAACAACCCTAGGGACCATCAATGGCCTAGTTCTTCCTTATTAATCGTATCAAACACAATTATTTTCTTTTAAATTGAAAAATCATACAAAAATAATAGCTTAGTTGTTATTTAAATTTCTAAAATCAAACAAATGTTTCCTCCTACACCGTACTCTAAATTAAATAACTAATTAGATAATATAAAGCTTGTCCTCGTGGGATCGATAACTCGGGGTTGAAATACCACCCCTATATTACTTGACCGTGCACTTGCGCATACGCGTTAAGAAATCGCGTCAAGTTTTTGGCGCCGTTGCCGGGGACAGCAGTAGATTATTTTGTTAGGAGTTAGTTTAGAGTACTTTTATTTTAGTTTTAGTTATAAATTTTTTTATTCTATATCTCTGTGCTTCACGGGTGTCTTGTGAGTCTATTTTTCAGGAACACAGTAAGCAAGAGACAATATAAGCATGTGGAGCGAAGAGTGTTATTCGGGTCCCCCCTACTGTTTCCACTGCAGGGGTAACCATGAAGAAGAGGATGCATGCATAACTTGGTGCTACGTATGCGGCATTTGGCATGACCGTAGAGACTCATGTCGAGTACATGCCCCCCAGCTTCATCAGCACCAGGAAGACTCATCATCGATTATGGCAGGACGGCGTAGTATTATGAATGACATCGAAGTGTGCGCCACATTTTTGTCCATAGCTTCACAATTATCAATGAGAGGATTCTGCCACAGGTAGGGAATACGTGAGGGAGATGTTGGAGAGGATAAAGAAACGAATAGAAAAACTGCCAACAGGAGGGGAATCTAGTATTCAAGAGCCACAAGAGGATCCCTTGCCACATGACAGTGAGCCTCACATTGAACCTTCATCATCCCCACCACAAGTGGAAGAAGAGATACCTGAGCCGAACGAAGACTGCAGTGTCTAGGAACCATTGGTGGACACCGCCACTTATGAGGACTCAGACTCTGATTCAGACAGGGGTGGACCTGTGTGCCCAAGATGGGAGGACCTTCCGTATTGCCAGCCAAAACTGCAAGAGCCCTCACTTCCTTGGCATGAATGGGAAGACACCAGCATTGGAAGCCTGTGGGGTGCCGACGATGAAGCTGATGATTCACTTGTGCCCATACCTATGGAGATAAAAGCCCCTACTCATACTTTCGAAGAATTCTCCGTATCTCATATTAATCAAGTCTGTGATGAGTTGGATAGACTTGTGTATGGAGATTCTTATGGGGAAAAGCATCATGAGAAATTTTCAATTCCTTGTCATATTGGCTACTTTATTGATGATCCATATGCCATAGTCAAGGAGTTGGAAATCAAAAAGTGTGGGGGTGTGGATGAATTGCATGGGTCATTTGAAGAGCATCTAGCACAGATGAGGTATTACTGGGATGATTTTATGGCCAGAGATTTATTTGAGCCCAGTGGTACTTGGTGGAAGTTTCTCAAGAAGATCAATTCCAAAATGAAAGGAGTCGGCTTCTACAATTGTCCACCTTCTTCAGAGCACAGGGGTGCATTTGCACGTGAAGTTCTTGAGAAGAGATGGTGGAAGAAGAAGAAGTGGAGGGATAAATCAGCCTCCACTATCCTTTTCGGTTGAGGTAACCGGGTTGGGCTGTCGACTTTAAATTACAAGCGCAGCTTGGGAGGCAACCCAATGTAGAGTAGGATGCAATTTGTTTATGTTTTTGCTTTTGGTTCTCCATATGATTTTGAGGGGTAAAAGAGAGTTGCTTTAATACTTTCAATCAGTGTGCAGGGACACAGGTACAGAAGACGCTACAGATTCCCCTTCTTGATGCGTGTGATAGAATGATGATTAGGCGCATCGAAATCCGGACGCGAGGTGAGACTTTTCCGGAAACTGTCAACGGTCCACAAGACCCTTTCTTGTTGCAGTTTTGCGGCAACGGTGCCCATGTAGGTCCGGGCACTCAGGTACCTCTAACTCTCTCTCTGTTCTACGTTTGGAGCCATAATTGTGTAGATCCACCACCAACACATTTAAGAGAGGATACCTCCTAGTATATCTCTAAATTCGTTGAGGACAACGAAACGCTTAAGTGTGGGGGGTTTGTGTAGTTTTGCTAGCCATATCTGTTTTGCATAGCCTTGTTACATGTAGATTATGTTAGTATTGTGAGTAGTGTGGTTAGTATTGTGTTTATTATATTGTCGTATTGTGTTAGGTTTATTTTCTTGCATTGTTAGCACTTTTACATTATTGAGTCACCTTACCCAATGTTATGTGATTAGTAGAGTTGGCTATTGCATATAGAGTTTAGGAAAATATGAAAAAATTGAAAATATTGGAAAAAAAATATATAAGAAAAGTGAAAAATCAGAAAAAATTTAAAAATTTTGAGAATAAGGGCAATTGATGAAGCTAGAAACCGAAGAGAGTTCAATGAAAGAGTCTCTGAGAATAGGAAGCAGTAGTAGGGATGTCTTTAATTCTTAGTATCTTGTGCACCGATTTCATGAAAGGAAGTCCCGGGTATTCAGGGAATGTGGAAAGTAGACAAGGGAATACATTTAGTTCCTTTATTGTGCTAGGAGGATTTAGTCCTAAGGAGTTGAATAGTTTGTTTTCGAGTAGAAACTTGTGGCCTCTTGTAAATCTGGGGTGGACCTTCGTGTAGAGTTGGTTCCATGTGGTACACTGCTTTAGCCTAAGTGAAGTTAGGGAGTGTACACCACCATCCCTTAAGGCGGTTTCAAGAGCTAACCGAAAAAGCCCACGCTTAGTTGCTCTAAATGCACGGTTGAAAAATTAGAAGAGAATGAAAAAGAAAAAAGAAATCAAAATCTTCTCTTGGATTAGATACGGTGAACAACCTAATGGGCCTCCGTTCGCGCGGGGAATTTGGATTCAATCCAATTAGAGCGTCTACGGAAAATTAAAGTCAAGCCGTATTACACGGAGTTGTGTCTCCCGTCACTGGGACAATTTGCATTCAAATGCAATAACGGCTAAGAGGGTCTGAAAACCTCAAATGACTTGGCGACGAAAGACTATCTTAGAATTTGAGATGCCTAGACCCTCTGAGCTAAAGGACGTGCCCAAGTCTTGGATTGTTTATGGTGGATGTTTGGGGACCCCTTAGTGAACTTGTGCGTGTGATCATCTTATCTCAATTTCTTTCTATTGGTTGTGAAATTTCGAAAAAGACTTGTGACAGCTTGATGATTTTGGTTAGTGATAGCGAGATTGCCCAATCTCTAAAGAAAAAGAAAAAAATTACGTTATTTTATTACTTGCATTGTGTAAAATCGAGTTGCATTTTCTATAGTCATGTAGATTGCATTGCGTGTGTGGGTTGTTTGTGTCACATGGCTAGTAAAGTTTTATGCAATTCGGTGGATTAAAACGTAGTGTGAGGATTGATTTTGCTCGGGACGCGCAAAAGGGTAGTGTGGGGGAATTTGATAACTCTCTATTAGAGTTATATTTCTTGCATACTTTATATCGTTTTGCGTGATTCCGGGTTTGAAATATGAGTTTTACACTATGAATATTGAGAAAACGTAGAAAGTTGAGTTTCTAGCACTTTATTGTTAATCCGGGCGTTTCGATGCATATTTGGATGTTATTTTTCAAATGTAATCGCTTGGTATGGTCGTTCATGTTGTCTTGACAGGAACGGATGCTAAACGATGTTTAGGAGGCATGAAACAAACTTCGGAAGCAAAGCAAACTCAAGAGGAAGCAAGAGAAGCAAAGTCGGAGGAGCAAAAGTGACCAATCTCCACTATTTTGATTGTATCTCGAGTTCTACAATGAATTTTGGAGTGAGACCAGTGACAAATGAAAGTAGACTCAAAGAGCTTTCCAACGATAGGTCACCGAGCTAAAACGGAGATCGGACGAGAAAGATATGGTCCGTCAAAGATGCCAAAATGGAAGAAAAACATCCTGCTGGATATTAAGAACACCAAACTGTGTTCGCACGAACACTGTTCGCACGAACACTCGAGTGTTCGTGCGAACACTCGAGTGTTCGTGCGAACACCTGGGCCAGACGGAAATTTTGTGGGTTTTTTGGTGATTTTGTGAAACTTTAGAGACCCCAGCCCTATTCTAATGTTGGGGGACGATCCAAAAGGGGTATTCACACATATTTGGAGTCTAGAGAGCTGGAGAAGACGGGAGAACAAGCTTGGAGAAAGGATCATCAATTACATTGAAGATTTTAGCGTTTGATCTTCGTTTCTTCATCTTTTCTTCATGAACTCTATGATTTTGATCATGTTGAACAATATTATGCCTAGCTAAACACTTTAAGCTAGGTGATTGATGGAAAACTAGGGTTTGTTGGATGATTTTCCGGATTTTGGACTTGATGCATGCTTTTGCTTAAATTCTATGAACGTTCTTGTTAGCTTATCTATTCTTGTACTTATTTTTTAATTTTCTTGGCTTGATCACCCGTAGAATATTACTTGTTGATAGGGTTGCACGAAAGTGAGCTCATTGAGACGTGTTAAAGAATAGTTTAGGTGATCTTGTAGTTTCTTGAGACCGAGAGGAGATAGAAACTTGATTAATCGTGTGAGGGTAGTTTCGGTTGATTTTGTTAGAACTTAGTGAATTCGGTGGACCGACAGGACCCGGTGAGCGAGCCTAACAAATCAACTAGAGTGTAATTGTAGACGGAGGTGGACCGAGAGGACCCGAAGGCTATTTATTGCACAAATTCACGTGAGATTGAGAGAAGGTCGTGATGAGTATTACCCGGTATAATTAGAACGTGCGTAGAGTGTTTCAAGCACAGCCCGTAAATCGTTAACAACCCTAGGGACCATCAATGGACTAGTTCTTCCTTATTAATCGTATCAAACACAATTATTTTCTTTTAAATTGAAAAATCATACAAAAATAGTAGCTTAGTTGTTATTTAAATTTCTAAAATCAAACTAATCTTTCCTCCTGCACCGTACTCTAAATTAAATAACTAATTAGATAATATAAAGCTTGTCCTCGTGGGATCGATAACTCGGGGTTGAAATACCACTCCTATATTACTTGACCGTGCACTTGCGCATACGCGTTAAGAAATCGCGTCACCATACACTAGATATACATCAGAAATAGAGTTTTTAGAATCTGTACCAACTTTACCAATACCAAGAATGTTGCATTTGCCTTGTCACCAAGAGTAATTGAACCCTCAGATTGATCTTTCAATTATGATAATAGAGATCTCTTCCCACTCATGTGTCTTGAGCAACCACTGTCCATAAACCACTTCTTTTCTTTGACATTGGTGACAAACTACAAACACCAATCACTGCCTTACCCAATTGTTAGACCAAGTGTGGAATTTGGACTCATACTCAGGATCAACCATATTGGGTGGTCTGAACCCTTTAGGAACCCAAATATGTCTGACTTGTCCCTTGAGTTGAAATGGGAAAGTGTTCCTCATTATGTGAGGGTCTCTTCTTCTGAAAGGACAAGTCATTTTAACATGAACAATTTTATTGTAAAAATGACACTTAGGGGTTTGTTTCCATCTTTCACAAATCTGGTATTGTTCTTTCTTGGAAAATTCGGATTGTATCCAATACCAGTTTTGTGAACTGACTTTGAGCTCTCTCCAAGAATCAAGTTCAACTTGTGTTCTGAGCCTACAAGCTTGACTTTGACTATTTCAGATTCTTGAAGTTTCTCAGTAAGAGTAGTCTTTTGTTTATCTAATTCATCAACTTGATGTCTCAGATTAACAAGGTTTTTACTCAGTAACGAGTTCTCAGTGAATACTTCCTTGACTTGTGTTTTCAAGACTTTGAAACTTGTTTTCAAGGACTTGAAATCATTGTCAGTTTTCTTCTGAGAGATTTCAAGATTGTGATTCAGACAAACAAGTTGTAAGTTCTCTTTTTCATGCTCATGAACTTTTTCTTTCAAAATTCTAATAACTTTCAGATAGTCCTCTTCATTTAAGAGAATTGTTCTGAGGTAATCTGAGAGAGCTTCCATTGGTTTTGAAATCAAGCAGTTTACCATTAACTCAATGTTCTTTTCAGAACTATCATCATTCTTGGCCATGAAGCATAGGTTGGCATGTTCTTCTTCATATTCAGAGTCACTTGAAGTATCTGAATCACTCCATGAAGCTATCATAGCTTTCTTTCTCCTGTCATGGTCTTTCTTCTGAAAGGTCTTGCTTTTCTTGTGTGGACAATCTCTTATCAAGTGTCCTGCATCACCACACTCAAAGTAATTCATGGCTTTTGATTTAATTTTTGAAGAAGACTTACCTTTGTAGTCCTTGCTACTGGATGATTTACTTTGTGAAGAAGACTTACCTTTGTAGTCCTTGCTACCTTTGTAAACCTTTCCAAAGTTTTTCTTCATCTTGAGGATTCTGGTTAAAGCTTTCGAAATCAAAGCAAATGGATCTTCATCATCATATTATGTTTCAAGGATTTAAATTTTCTCATTCTCTTTGTCCTTGAGTGCTAAATTCTTGATACCTTATGGTAGTTCTCCATCAACTTCATTCATGGATATTTCATGTTTCAAAAGCTTCCCTTGTAGGTCATCAAGTTGAAGGGAGGAGAGATCTTGAGCTTCCTCAATTGTAGTAGTCTTTGGTTCCCATTTTGCCTTTGGTAGACTTCTCAGAATCTTCCTCACCTTTTCTTCATTGGAAATATGTTTTCCAAGTGAATCAAGGTTATTGACTATGTCTGTGAACCTTTTAAACATTTATCTGATCGAATCATCTGTATTCATCTTGAAAAGCTCATATTTTCTGAGATAGATGTTGATCTTGGTTTGCTTGACTTGAATTGTTACTTCAAATGTCACCACAAGCTTATCCCACATTTCTTTGGCAGTCTTGCAGCCTGAAATCCTGTTGGATTCATATGTACTAAAAGCACAATACAAGATGTTAATAGCTTTGTAATTCTTAGAGAATTGTTCTAATTCAGATGAAGAAAGAGAATCTTCAGATTTGGGAGTTTTAATCCCATCTTTCTCTGTGTAGAAAGTGTGAGGTCCATTCTGAATAATGATCCATAGCTCGATGTCTTGATCAATGATGAACATTTTTATCAGAGCTTTCCAGTAAGCAAAATTATCTCCACAAAATAGAGGAGGTCTATTAGCAGCTCTTCCCTGTGAGAAAGCACCATCACCTGCAGTACTCATGATCACCAGATGGTTAAATCTTATACAGTGATACAAGCTCCAATACCAATTGAAAGGGGAGTATGCAGATAGAGATGCAACACATATACTCTAGAAGGGGGGGGGGGTGTTGAATAGAGTATGCCAATTTTTTTCAAAGCTTGTGGAAGACAAGAGTTTCTATGAAGCGCAATGCAGCCAAGGCCTTGAAAACAGTTTCAAGCCTTCGGAATGAAATGCAGTTTAAATTAAATCAGGCAAGTACTTTTCAAGGCCTTGAAAACTTGAAAACAGACTAGTTTGAATGCCGTAAGAACCAAGTATGTAAATGAACTGTAAATGCAGGAGACACAAAAATTAGAGACTTCAGTCAAATTGGACCTATGTCTCTACCTCATGGATCTTCTCCCTGCAGGATTTTCTACACAATTCTTATTAATCAAAAGCTAAGCCCTAGATCTCAAGCACAGAGATATGCCTTACTCTGTTACAATTTGTGGTTCTCTCTAACCTATCTAGTACCTGCTCTAGCTAACTGATTAACTAAGAGTTCTCTATTGCTCACTTTGAACAATCCTTGAGAATGAGAGAGATAAGTATCATAAGAATTATATACAAATGAAGTGCAAAACAAAAGAACACTGAAGTGTAAAACTGCAGTGAAGAATGCAGTGGTCTTCTTTGAATTGGATTGTGAGAATGATGTGCTTCTATGATGATTGTCATTCTTAAATGTGTCTCTCTTTTTCCCGTTGAGTGTTGTATTGTTGCTTCAAAGCTCTATTTATACAGCTTGAAGCTCTGCAAATCTTCCCAGATTTTCAACAGCAACTTCCTTTTTTGTAGTAACAACTTTGACTCTTCAAACAGCCTTCTCCAACGGATAGTTGATCATAGTCTTCTGAGATATTGATATGATATTGTCTTTAAACAAATTGAAAAGCTGTCATGAGTATCTGATTGATCACATAATCACATTCTCTCCAAGTTTCCTTTCCTGCAAAATCCTGATTAGGAAACCAATCCTGCAAACTAGGAAATAATATTTCCCTGCAAAAGTGACTCAAACAGATGGATTAAATGGTGTTAGATATAACAAAATCGTTTGTCTTTCATCATAAAATAACAAGAGATCAAGCATGGGGGTGAGAGAGAATGAATCAAAGTAGAAGAGTTCAGAAAAACTCCCCCTAAGTATGTGCATACAGGTCAGACAGTTTCAAGGCTTTTAATCCAGTTTCAAAGCCTTGAAATAGCCCTGCTATTTAAAGCCTGTGAAACTTGATTCAAGGCTTTGAAAATTGGTTCAAGGCCTTGAAATAGCCTGTGAAACCTGTGAACTTACAATTTTGTCTGTTGATGTAATTAGTGATACTCATGGACGTTAGAACCTTTCTGAGATCTATCAGTTCTAGCTTCGAGGACGAAGCTCTCTTTAAGGGGGGAATGATGTAACACCCGGTCATTTTCTAAATTTAATTGACATTTTTTTCGTAAAGTTTAATTAGTTATTTTCAAAAATACATAGCTAGCGTGGAGGTAGTTGTAATTTTAGATAATATTAAATAGTTGATGTTGGGGGTATTATTTTTATTTTACAAAACTTTTGTTATGTATACCCGTATTTGTATTTATGCTATACGTATTTTTATACTTTCTACCTAAACGTATTTATACCGTATACATACTACGTATTTTATACCGTATTTGTATTAGCACATATATTATAATAATAGTATTAGTAATACTAATAATAATAGTGATAAAAAATGAGAGCGAAAAAAAAACAATACGTTCTCCAACACTGCTTTGTTTCCCAACAAATTTGCCAACTCTCTTCTCCCTCTCTCTCTCCCCGTCACCCTCTCTCTCTCCTCTCCCCCTCCTATTTAATTCTTCCCCTTCAGCACAACCCACCCGACACCACCACACCATCACCACCTCCAACTTCTCTCCTCTCTTCCCTCACCCTCCATCTCTCCCTCTGTCTCTTTTCTCTCGGCCAGAGCACAACATCGGCAGCAGTAGGCAGAGGCCAAGCCACCACCGCTACCGCCGGCGAGAAGACCCACCACAACGCCACCAACGCCATTACCACCCCCTCATCTCTTCTCTCCCCTCCCTCTCTCTCTCTCTGTTCTGCTGGAAACAGCGAAGATGAAGCAGAAGCACAGGCAACAATGGCCACTGCCGTCGCCGGAAAACACCATTACCGACAACCCCAACCACCACAAAAACAACCACTGTCCAGATCATCCCCTCTGCCTCACTGATCCTCTCTCCACGACCAGGAGACCACCATAGAAGGCAACAACAGCAGCAAATTCGCCAGCCACAGCCGCCGAACATCCATTGTTTCCGGCGACCTTCGAGCCCGATCAAACGGAGGCGACCCATCCCTCTAAATCTTTCCCAATCACCTCCTAGAGGTCCGACCAAGCTAGAGGAGGCCTCAAACGAGGCCAAGAACAGCCAGAGAAATCCCCGTCGAGCTCCACCTCCGGCGACATCGACGACGATCTTAACCGGTTCAATTTCTTGACCGTTTCTTGCGAAATTTGGTATGGGTATGCTCTAAATCTCCTCCTTAGTCGTTTTATGTAATCAAAATCAAGTCTTAGAACCTTAAATCCATGACTTGATCGTTTAGTTTGAATGTTCTTGGTTGGGGGGGGGTGTTGAAATGCAATTTTCAAAAAGTTTTTTGGTGGGGGGGGGGGTTATTTTGCAGTTTCAGAAAACCTAGGGGGAGGCAGATGTCATTTCAAAAAATTTTGGGGACGTAGATGCAGTTAAAAATTTCGGTTTCATTAATAAAATTGATTTTTCCTAAATTTATCTAGATTATTATTTACAAATTAATAACTATATTTTTCTTAAAATGGTTGGGGGTGAATACTATAGAAAAAGACATTTTTGAGAAAACTAAAAGGAAATAGCATATATAGGTTGTTTTTAGTAGAGCAAATAGATTTGGCTGCGGTTGTATTGAGTTAGAAGCTCCAATTTGTAGGTGATGGTTCCGTAGACGAGAACGACGTCTAGGACATGCTTTTGGATTACGGTAAGTTAATATGCCTAGCCTCGTGTGCCTTTCATTCATTCGGGGTATCGCGTGTGTTATTTGTGAACCACTACTATACATGTTTTATTTGAGTTGTCTACTTTTTTTTGAAAAACTCTTCTTTGGAAATATTGCATGAAATTGGTATCCAAATCTAAATAAGAATCTGAAAGAAGAACGTCTAAATTCAATTGTGTAAATGAGAAAGTACCATTCCAATGAGGACTACCAAATTAGGTCGTGTTTACCTAGTTCACGGGCCTCGATTATCAATAGTAGCACACCGCTCACTTATTGGTAAAATCTGAATCTCTCTCTCAATCATACATCGATTATTATGAATGTGCCACACAGGCTTTACTTGGAGCTCCCGATTTATATATTGTAAGATTGTATAAAATTCGTAATGACGTATAGTAGAAACTGTTGTGCGTGGGTTTGTGCCATATCCCTGATACGATACATTTATGACATATTGTGATTGGTTACTGTTATGAGCTTATGAGGCTCTGACCTCCTTTTGATTATGTTATGGTTATGAGGCGCTATGATGCGAACCTCCTGTGATTGAGTTATGGTTATGGTAGTGCTTTTGAACATTATGAGAAAGCGGTTGTGGATTGGATATGGTCACGCCCCGTATCAACTAGTTGGTAAAATGAACTCCTGGACTCGATTATCCTATCGATGAGAATGTGATCTCTTGAGATCTAAAGTCATGAGTTGTGGAATATTGAAAAGTAATTTTAAAAAAGTGATGTCCCAAGATGGTCCACGTCTTTGGGTTGGAATACGAAATATTAAAATATATCTTGGTAACAGTGATTGCCCAAGATGGACCACATCATTGGGTCAGAATACGAAATTTGAGATCGTCACGAAAATTGACACATCAAATCAACGTGAACGCTTTTTCCGCGAATATTTGATATTTATATTTAGCGAACTTGTTATTCCTGTCATATGTCTCACAATCTGTTGACGTGCTATGGGTGTTATCTTACTCAGCCGTTTGCTAATCACTTCTGTAAAAACTGCGTAAGCTTTTGCTATTTTAAATCCGCAGGTTGGCTATCGAGGTGGGGGACGTTCACGACACAGCTGGATAGGAAGGCTTCTTAGTTGGAACATCAATCACATAGTGTATCACTGAAAAATGTATTTCTGACTTTTCAAATGTCACTGTTTATCTTGAATTTTGTAATAAGTTATGTTTTGAATTGTTATCAATGGTTGTACTAGCTATAAACCGACGATACTTTTCCGTTCCCAATGAGGCTCATCACCTCGGGCGGAGACATCTCTTCCAAACGTGCGGCCCGGCCGGCCGTATGATTTGGGTGGTGTTGCAGTTGGTATCAGAGCCGACGGTTCTAAGTTAGTACGACCTTTCGATTTGAATTAAAATAAGATTTTTCGAAATTAGAATGAATGTAGGAGAATTAAAACCTGTAATAAAATTGAAACAAGCCGGGGTTTGCGGGATAGCTTATGTCCTTATATGCTTGGTGTGTTGATTTGTGATTCTTGTTAGCTGGAATTGCTATTTGATTATCAGTGTTGTTGTGATCATTGCTATTTAGTTTTGTCTGTTGATACGATTAGTGATACTCATGGACTTTAGAACCTTTCCGAGACCTATCAGTTCTAGCTTCGAGGACGAATCTCTCTTTAAGGGGGGAAGGATGTAACACCCCATCTTTTTCTAAATTTAATTTACGTCTTTTTCGTAAAGTATAATTAGTTATTTTGAAAAATATATAGCTAGTGGGAGGTAGTTGTTATTTTAGATAATATTAAATAGTTGATGTTGGGTGTACTGTTTGTCTTTTACAAAACTTTTGGTATGTATACCCGTATTTTTATTTATACTATACATATTTTTATACTTTCTACCTATACGTATTTCTACCGTATACATACTACGTAGTTTATACCGTATTTGTATTAGTACATAATAATAATAATAATAATAATAATAATAATAATAATAATAATAATAATAATAATAATAATAATAATAATGATGATGATGATGATGATGATGATAAAAAAAGAGAGAGAAAAAATAACCCGTTCTCCAACACTGCTTTGTTTCCCAACCAATTTGCCAACTCTCTTCTCCCTCTATCTCTCTCCTCTCCCCCTCCTATTTAATACTTCCCCTTCTTCTCCTTCGACACAATCCACCTGACACCACCACACCATCACCACCTCCAACTTCTATTCTCTCCTACCTCAACCTCCATCTCTCCCTCTGTCTCTTTTCTCTCTGCCAAAGCACAACAGCGGCAGCAGTAGGCAGCGGCCAAACCACCACTGCGGCTGGCGAGAAGACCCACCACGACGCCACCAATGCCATCATCACCACGTCATCTCTTCTCTCCCCCTCTGTCTGTCTGTCTCTCTCTCTCTCTCTCTCTCTCTCTCTCTCTCTCTGTTCTGCTGGAAGCAGCGAAGAAGAAGCAGCAGCAGCGGTGGCAACAATGGTCGCTGCCATCGCCGGAAAACACCATTAACGACGACCCAACCACCACCAAAACACCCACTGCCCAGCTCGTCCACTCTGCCTCACTGCTCTTCTCTCCACGACCAGGAGACCACCATAGAAGGCAGCAACAGCAGCAAATGCGCCAGCCACAGTCGCCGAACCTCCATGGTTTTTGGCGAGCTTCGAGCCCAATCAAACAGAGGCGACCCATCCCTCCAAATCTGTCCCAATCACCTCCTGGAGGTCCGACCAAGCTAGAGGAGGCCTCAAACGAGGCCAAGAACAGCCGGAGAAAGCCCTGTCGAGCTCCACCTCCGGCGACATCGACGGCGATCTTGACCCGTTCGATTTCTTGACCGTTTCTTGCGAAATTTGGTATGGGTATGCTCTAAATCTCCTCCTAAGTTGTTTGATGTAATCAAAATCAAGTCTTAGAACCTTAAATCCATAATTTGATCGGTTAGTTTGAATGTTCTTGGTTGGGGGGTTAAAATGCAATTTTGAAAAAGTTTTGAGGGGGGGTTATTTTACATTTTCAGAAAACCTAGGGGGAGGCATATGTCATTTCAGAAATTTTTGGGGAGGTAGATGCAATTTACAATTCCGGTTTAATTAATAAAATTGGTTTTTCCTAAATTTGTCTAGATTATTATTTATAAATTAATAACTATATTTTTCATAAAATGGTTGGGGTGAATATTATAGAAAAAGACATTTTTGAGAAAAATAAAAGAAAATAGAATATATAAGTGATTTTTATTAGAGCAAGTAGATTTGGTTGCGGTTGTATTGAGTTAGAGGCTCCAATTTGTAGGTGACGGTTCCGTAGACGAGAACGACATCTTGGACATGCTTTTGGATTATGGTAAGTTAATATGCCTAGCCTCGTGTGCCTTTCATTCATTCGGGTATCGCGTGTGTTATTTGTGAACTACTACTATACATGTTTTATTTGAGTTGTCTACTTGTTTTTGAAAAACTCTTCTTTAGAAATATTTCATGAAATTGGTATCCAAATCTAAATAAGAATATGAAAGAAGAACATATAAATTCAATTGTGAAAATGACAAAGTACCGTTCCAATCACGACTACCAAATTAGGTCGTGTTTACCTAGTTCACGGGCCTTGATTATCAATAGTAGCACACCGCTCACTTATTGGTCAAATCTGAATAACTCTCTCAATCATACATCGATTATTATGAATGTGCCACAGCGGCTTTACTTGGAGCACCCGATTTATATCTTGTAAGAGTGTATAAAAGTCGTAATGACATAAAGTGGAAACTGTTGTGCGTGGGTTTGTGCCATATCCCTGATACGATACATTTCTGACATATTGTGATTGGTTACTGTTATGAGATTATGAGGCTCTGAACTCCTTTTGATTATGTTATGGTTATGAGGCGCTATGATGCGAACCTCCTGTGATTGAGTTATGCTTATGGTAGTGCTTTTGCACATTATGAGAAAGCAGTTGTGGATTGGATATGGTCACACCCCGTATCAACTAGTTGGTAAAATGAACTCCTGGACTCGATTATCCTATCGATGAGAATGCGATCTCTTGATATCTAAAGTTATGAGTTGTGGAATATTGAAAAGTACTTTTAAAAAAGTGATGTCCCAAGATGGTCCAC
The DNA here is from genome assembly GCA_023055425.1 of Linanthus parryae. NCBI lineage: Eukaryota > Viridiplantae > Streptophyta > Magnoliopsida > Ericales > Polemoniaceae > Linanthus > Linanthus parryae. The sequence goes on from JALGPY010000015.1 coordinate 5,522,887, forward strand.
GTCTTTGGGTTGGAATACGAAATATTGAAATATATTTTGTTAACAGTGATTGCCCAAGATGGACCACATCATTTAAGGGGAGAAGGATGTAACACCCCGTATTTTTCTAAATTTAATTGACGTCTTTTTCGTAAAGTTTAATAAGTTGTTTTCAAAAATATATAGCTAGTGGGGAGGTAGTTGTAACTTTAGATAACATTAAATTGTTGATGTTGGGGGTACTATTTGTCTTTTACAAAACTTTTGGTATGTATACCCGTATTTGTATTTATACTATACATATTTTTATACTTTCTACCTATACGTATTTCTACCGTATACATACTACGTAGTTTATACCGTATTTGTATTAGTACATATATTATAATAATAGTATTAATAATAATAATGATAAAAAAGACAGAGAAAAAAAAAACAACCCGTTCTCCTACACTGCTTTGTTTCCCAACAAATTTGCCAACTCTCTTCTCCCTCTCTCTCTCCCCGTCACCTTCTCTCTCTCTCCTCTCCCCCACCTATTTAATTCTTCCTATTCTTCTCCTTCGGCACAACCCACCCGCCACCATCACACCATCACCACCTCCAACTTATCTTCTCTCCTCCCTCACCCTCCATCTCTCCCCCTGTCTATTTTCTGTCTGCCAGAGCACAATAGCGGCAGCAGTAGGCAGCGCCCAAGCCACCACCGCCGCTGCCGCTGGCGGGAAGACCCACCAACGCCATCACCACCACCTCATATCTTCTACCCCCTCTGTTTCTCTCTCTCTCTCTCTCTCTCTCTCTCTCTCTCTCTGTTCTGCGGGAAGCAGCGAAGAAGAAGCAGTAGCAGCAGCAGCAGCGGCAACAATGGCCGCTGCCGTCGCCGGAAAACACCATTAACGACGACCCCAACCACCACCAAAACACCCACTGCCCAGCTCGTCCCCTCTACCTCACTGGTCCTGTCTCCACGACTAGGAGATCACCATAGAAGGCAGCAACAGCAGGAAATTCGCCAGCCACACCCGCCAAACCTCAATGATTTCCAGCGAGCTTCGAGCCTGATCAAACGGAGGTGACCCATCCCTCCAAATCTGTCCCAATCACCTCCTGGAGGTCTGACCAAGCTAGATGACGCCTCAAACGAGGCCAATAACAGCCGGAGAAAGCCCCGTCGAGCTCCACCTCCGACGACATCGACTGCGATCTTGACCCGTTCGATTTCTTGACCGTTTCTTGCGAAATTTGGTATGGGTTTGCTCTAAATCTCCTCCTTAGTCGTTTTATGTAATCAAAATCAAGTCTTATAACCTTAAATCCATGATTTGATCGGTTAGTTTGAATGTTCTTGGTTGGGGCGTTAAAATGAAATTTTCAAAAAGTTTGGGGGGGGGGGTTATTTTGCAGTTTCAAATATACTAGGGGGAGGCATATGTCATTTCAGAAACTTTTGCGGAGGCAGATGCAGTTTACAATTTCGGTGTCATTAAAAAAATTGGTTTTTCCTAAATTTTTCTAGATTATTATTTATAAATTAGTAACTATATTTTTCATAAAATGGTTGGGGTGAATATTATTATAGAAAAAGAATTTTTTTAGAAAAATAAAAGGAAATAGAATATATAGGTTGTTTTTATTAGAGCAAATTGATTTGGTTGCGGTTGTATTGAGTTAGAATCTCCAATTTGTAGGTGACGGTTCCGTAGACGAGAACGACATCTAGGACATGCTTTTTGGATTACGGTAAGTTAATAGGCCTAGCCTCGTGTGCCTTTCATTCATTCGGGTATCGCGTGTGTTATTTGTGAACTACTACTATACATGTTTTATTTGAGTTGTCTACTTTTTTTTGAAAAACTATTATTTGGAAATATTGCATGGAATTGGTATCCAAATCTAAATAAGAATCCGAAAGAAGAACATCTAAATTCAATTGTGAAAATGAGAAAGTACCGTTTCAATCAAGACAACCAAATTACTCCGTGTTTACCTAGTTCACAGGCCTCGATTATCAATAGTAGCACATGATAACTCTTTATAGAGTTATATTTCTTCTACGCGTTTCCTATTGTTTTGCGTGCATTCCGGGTAAATATTATGAGTCTTGTACTTTGAATGCGTGGATTTTGTGTACTTGAGCTAGATATTCTTATTTGATTAGTCCGGGCGTTTTCAAGTTGATTTGAGCTATAATTATCATATTCTATTCCGGTATTTGTTAGTGTTGTGATTCTCAGGTACCGGAAGCTCATGAGCGTGCAACGATAACGAAAGAGAACTTCGGAATTGAGCGAAGCTCAAGAATTGGCTGGAGTTGATGAAGACAGAAATTCCTGCATTCATCACTCAATTCCCTTACTATAGTATACCATGGCTCTCTGCTAGTAACTATCTTTAACAACCAAAACACAACTCACCAATTCACCAACTACAAATACCTTCACCAGTACCTAAACCAATTAAAATACCCCTAACTTCAAACCATTAGCCAATGCCTTCACCAAGCCAAACTCAACACTATGCCACCTCCTACACCATGAGTTGACTACACCACAACCTGACCATGTTAACTAACCAACTAAAACCAATGAACCTGAGCTTCACCATTCCTTCAATTCTCCACCGACCACCATCAATCCCAACCTTCACATACAACAAGAACTATACACCAGTACACCCAACTCAATAAACCCAGTACATCAACCATACACCAACCTACAGCCATAAACTCCACCACCGAACCACAACCAAAGCAGTGTGCTACAAATAAAATAAATACCCATTTTGCTAATACAATTCACACCACCATTCTCACCATCAAACACCTCCAATTTATTAACACCATCTCCATTCTTCATTAAACTACACCACCAGAATCAGCCTATTACCTTCACCATGACCCACATCAATTCCAATTTACTTCCATCATCATCACCCTACAACCAGAACCAAAAACCAATCATCCTAATCCATTCTCCACCTCCATTACCTCTTATCAACACCCGGACCTTCAAACAATCAGCACCGAAACCATGACCTGCAAATCATTCATACACCAACCTACAATTAAACCCATCACCATTGCCACATAACCTCCAATCTCCTACACCACGACTCAACCTCCTAACAGAACACCAATTCACTATTACCTCCTACTCTGTCCTCCTACCAGCCATTACCATGAATTTTACCTCCACCATTACTCTTGCCAACCAGCCACCTTATTCCCCAATTCAGTAACCCAACACAAACATTTCCCACAGCAACAAATTACCAGTACACCACCAAACTCCATATTCACATCCACCAAATAAGCTACCACCTCCATTAATACCGGCCACGGACACAGACCTCAATCACGATCACCACTGCCTACACCACCGCATCTGAAACTCACCCAATCTCAGACCCAAACATCCACAATTCATCCTCCACCTTCACAACCTACATATCCAATTACAACCATCAATAACCCACCTGTAGAATACCTTAGCGACGACCAGATACCAGCAGCAGGAATCTAGCAACCCATCAGGAGAAGAAAGGCACCGAGCAAAAGTAGAGCAGTAGCGCAGGAAGAAACAGAGGAAGATCAACGAAGAAAGGGTTGCGATCTTCTGCTCCTTCGTGCGAAAGAGATTGTCCAACGGGTGAGAATTGGGGAAAAAAGTGGAAATAATGAGAAGTTAAATGAAGGAGAAGGAACGGGGATTTTATGGCAGACCTAGTGTTCAGGAGAGTTTCCCACATCATTGGAGGGGTGAAAGTGCAAAAACTTTAGTTTTTCACTCCATGTCTACGGGTCTGATTTTAATTAGACCTAGGGGCTGATTCTACATCACGTATTCTACACATGGAACAGAAGAGAAGGATGGGAGAAGAGAGGAGACAGAAGACTACGAAGAACGCCGGATTGCTAGTTTGATCTCTTTCTCTTCTCCTTTCATCATGACTATGGAGAAAATTTGATTTCTATTTGTAAGATGACTAGATAGATTTATTTGCTAGGTTCTATGGAGATGAACATAGGGTTTATGCACTAGAAAAAGTTTTCGGATCAAGAATTTGATTCATGTTTCGACTCTTTTAATTGTTTTGTTCTTCTTTGATATCGTATATCTTGGTCACTATGGCTATTGACACGTCTTAGGTGACAAGAACAACTTTAGGAAGATGAATCAATAGATTAGTTGAATCGTATCTTAAAGATTATTGACTAGTTTGTTGGATTGATTGTTTTGAGCTTAATTCTTAGCGAAAACGGAGTCGCGAACCGGTTAGGCTACCTTTTGAGGTGGGTGCTTGAGAGAGACTTTACCTAGATACGAACGAGAACAATAAATTAGTCCCTAATCATTGAAACTGAGAGGTGAGATGATAGGACTAGTTGTGTGAGGGTAGATTCGATTGTTTAGCGTTAGACTTGGGAATTGGTGGACCGAGAGGACCCAGTGATCGGCTTAACGTTAGGCAGTTAGAACCATATCGATAGACGATGGTGGACCGACATGACCCGTAGTCGACTGATAGGTAGAGAGACATGAGACCGAGAGGAGATTGTCAGTGCTATTACCCGACACAACTAATTAGATGATAGCGTGTTTCAGTACTATATTCGGAACTGTCTAAAACCCTAGGGGATCCATAGATCACCTAGTTATTTCTCCATATTTGTTTATTAATAAAAAAATACATAAATATTACTTAGTTGTTTATTTCAATTCTTAAATCAAATTCTTCCTTACAGTACTCTAAATTAATCGACTGACTAAACAATCTCGAGTCTGTCCCTGTGGGTTCGACAACCTGAGTTTTAATACTCATTCTTTATTACTTCTACCGTGCACTTGCGTATACACGTAAGAAATCGTGTCAAGTTTTTAGCTCCGTTGCCGGGGACTGCGGTAGATTATTTAGTTAGGAGATAGTTTAGATTACTTTATTTTAGTTTTAGTTTTAATCTTTTCACTCTATATCACTGTGCTTCACGGGTGTCTTGTGGGTCTGTTTTTCAGGAACGCAGGAAGTAAGAGACAATATAAGCATGTGGAGCGAAGACTGTTATTCGGGTCCCCCCTACTGTTTCCACTACAGGGGTAACCATGAAAACGAGGACGCATGCATAACTTGGTGCTACGTATCCGGCATTTGGCACTACCGTAGAGACTCATGTCGAGTACATGCCCCCATGCTTCATCAGCAGCAGGAAGACTCATCAGCAATTATGGCAGAACGGCGTAGTATTGTGGAGGACATCGAAGTGTGCGCCAAATTTTTGTCCATAGCTGCACAATTACCACAAGAGGATTCAGCCACATGTAGGAAATACGTGAGGGAGATGATGGATAGGATAAAGAAACGAGTAGAAAAACTGTCAACAGCGGGGGAATCTAGTATTCAAGAGTCACAAGAGGAGCCCTTGCCACATGAAAGTGAGCCTCATATTGAACCTTCACCATCACCACCAAAACTGGAAGAAGAAATACCTGAGCCGAGCAAAGAATGCAGTGTCCAGGAACCATTGGTGGACTCTGCCATTTATGAGGACTCAGACTCTGATTCAGACTGGGGTGGACCTGTGTGCCCAAGATGGGAGGACCTTCCGTATTGCCACCCAAAAGTGCAAGAGCCCTCACTTCCTTCGCATGAATGAGAAGAAACCGACATTGGAAGCCTATGGTGTGCTGATGATGAAGCTGATGAAGCACTCGTGCCCATATCGGTTTGAGGTAAAAGCCCCTACTCATACTTTTGAATAATTCTCCATATCTCATGTTGATCAAGTCTGTGATGAGTTGAAAAGAGTTGTGTATGGAGATTCTTATGGGGAAGAGCATCATGAGAAATTTTAAATTTCGTGTCATATTGGCTATTATATTGATGATCAAAACGCCATAGTCAAGGAGTTGAAAACAAACAAGTGTGGGGGTGTGGATGAATTGCATGGGTCGGGTGAAGAGCATCTAGAACAGATGAGGTATTACTGTGATGATTTCATGGCCAGAGATTCATTTGAGCCCAGTGGTACTTGGTGGAAGTTTCTCAAGAAGATAAATTGCACGATGAAAGGAGTCAGCTTCAACAACTCTCCACCGTCTTTGCAGCACATGGGTGCACGCGAGGTTCTGGAAAAGAGATGGTAGAAGAAGAAGAAGTGGAGGGATAAAGCAGCCTCCACTTTCCTTTTCGGTTGAGGTAACCGGGTCGGGCCGTCGACCTTAAATTACAAGCGCTGCTTGGGAGACAACCCAATGTAGAGTAGTATGTTATTTATTTTTGTTATTTCTTTTAGTTCTCCATATTTGATTTTGAGGGGTGAGAGAGAGTTGCTTTAATTCTTCCAATAAGTGTGCAGGGACACAGGTACAAAAGACGCTCCGGGTTCCGCTTCTTGATGCGTGCGACAGAGAATGTTGAGTAGGCGCATCGGAATCCGGAAGCGATGTGAGAGTTTTCCAGAAACTGTCAACGGTCCACAAGACCCCTTCTTGTTGCAGTTTCGCGAAAACGGTGCCCATGTAGGTCCGGGAACCACAGGTATCTCTAACTCTCTCTGTTCTACGTTTTGAGCCATAATTGTGTAGATCCACCCCCAACACATATAAGCGAGGACACCTCTTACTTGATCTCTAAATTCGTTGAGGACAACGAAACGCTGAAGTGTGGGGGAGTTTGTGTATAATTTCACCAGCCATGTTTTGTCTTGCATAGCCTTGTTACATGTAGTTTGTGTAGCCTTGTTACTGTGTTGATGTGGTTAGTTAGAGTGGTGTTTTAGTGTCGTACTGTGCTAGTTTAAAATTTTTACATTGTTGCACGTTTAATTATTGAGTCCCCTACCCAAAACGTGTGGTTAATCGAGTTGGCCAAAAGCATATAGAGTCTAGGAAAATATGAAAAAAATTAAAAAAAAATTAAAAAATTAAAAATCATAAAAATTAAAAAATTGAAATTTTTGAGAATAAGGGCAATTGATGAAGCTTGAAACCTAAGAGAGTTCAATGAAAGAGTCTCTGAGAATAGAAGCTCCATATTAGGATAATCTTTAATTTTTAGTATCTTGCGCACCTGCTTCACGAAAGGATGTCCCGGGTATTCAGGGAAAAGTGGAAATTAGACTAGGGCATACCTTTAGTTCCTTTATTGTGCTAGGAAGATTTAGTTCTAAGGAGTTGAATAGTCTGTTTTCGAGTGGAAACTTGTGGCCTCTTGAAATCTGGGGTGGACCTTCGTGTAGAGTTGGTTCCATGTGGTGCGGTTGCCTCGGCCTAAGTTACGTCGAGGGGCGTACACCACCATCCCTTACAGCGGTTTCAAGAGTTAACTGAAAAAGCCCACACTTAGTTGCTCTAAATGCACGGTTGAAAAAATTAGAAGAGAAAGAAAAAAAAAAGAAAATGAAATCAAAATCTTCTCTTGGATTAGATGCGGTGAACAACCTAATGTGCCTCCGTTCACGCGGGGAATTTGGATTCAATCCAATTAGAGCGGCTAGGGAAAAATTAAAATCAAGCCGTATTACACGGAGTTGTGTCTCCCATCAATGGGACAATTTTCATTCAAATGCAATAAGGGCTAAGAGGTTCTGAAAACCTCATATGAATTGGCGACGAAAGACTACTATAGGATTAAGGATGCCTAGACCCTCTGAGCTAAAGGACGTGCCCGGGTCATGGATTGTTTATGGTGGATGTTTGGGGACCCCTTAGTGAGCTTGTGCGTAGGATCATTCTATCTAAATTTCTTGCTACTGGTTGTGAAATTTCAAAAGAGACTTGTGAGAGCTTGATAATTTTGGTTAGTGATAGCGAGATTGCCCGATCTCTAAGAAAAGAAAAAATAAGAATAAGTTTGTGTTGTTTCAATAATTGCATTGTGAAATATCGAGTTGCATCAGAGCATGTAGATTGCATACTCGTGTGTGTGAGTTGTTTGTGTCACATGGCTAGTGAAATTGTATGCAAGTCGGTGGATTGAAAATCATAGTGTGAGGTTTGTTTTTCATTTTTCTCGGGACGCGCAAAAAGGTAGTGTGGGGGAATTTGATAACTCTTTATAGAGTTATATTTCTTTTACGCGTTTCCTATCGTTTTGCGTGCATTCCGGGTAAATATTATGAGTTTTGTACTTTGAATGCGTGGATTTTGTGTACTTGAGCTAGATATTCTTATTTGATTAGTCCGGGCATTTTCAAGTTGTTTTGAGCTATAATTATCATATTCAATTCCGGTATTTGTTAGTGTTGTGATTCTCAAGTACCGGATGTTCATGAGCGTGGAACGATAACGAAAGAGAACTTCGGAGTTGAGCGAAGCTCAAGAATTGGCTGGTGGTTGATGAAGAGAGAACTTTCTGCATTCATCACTCAATTCCCTTACCATAGTATACCATGGCTCTCTGCGAGTAACTATCTTTAACAACCAAAACAACTTACCAATTCACCAACTACAAATACCTTCACCAGTACCTAAACCAATTAAAATACCCCTAACTTCAAACCATCAGCCAATGCCTTCACCAAGCCAAACTCAACACTACTGCCACCTCCTACACCATGAGTTGACTACACCACAACCTGACCATGTTAACTAACCAACTAAAACCAATTAACCTGAGCTTCACCATTCCTTCAATTCTCCACCGACCACCATCAATTCCAATCTTCACATACAACAAGAACTATACACCAGTACACCCAACTCAATAAACCCAGTACATCAACCATACACCAACCTACAGCCATAAACTCCACCACCGAACCACAACCAAAGCAGTGTGCTACAAATAAAATAAATACCCATTTTGCCACTACAATTCAGACCACCATTCTCACCATCAAACACCTCCAATTCATTAACACCATCTCCATTCTTCATTAAACTTCACCACCAGAATCAACCTATTACCTTCACATGACCCACCTCAATTCCAATTTACTTCCATCATCATCACCCTGCAACCAGAACCTAAACCCAATCATCCTACTCCATTCTCCACCTCCGTTACCTCTTATCAACAGCCGGACCTTCAAACAATCAGCACCAAAACCATGACCTGCAAATCATTCATACATCAGCCTACAATTCAACCCATCACCATTGCCACATAACCTCCAATCTCCTACACCACAACTCAACCTCCTAACAGAACACCAATTCACTATTACCTCCTACTCTGTCCTCCTACCAGCCATAACCATGAATTTCACCACCACCATTACTCTTGCCAACCCAGCCACCTTATTCCCCAATTCAGTAACCCAACACAAACATTTCCCACAGCAAAAAATTACCATTACACCACCAAACTCCTTATCACAGCCACCAACTAAGCTACCACCTCCATTAATACCGGCCACGGACGCAGACCTCAATCACGATCAGCACTGCCTACACCACCGCACCTGAAACTCACCCAATCTCAGACCCAAACATCCACAGTTCATCCTCCACCTTCAAAACCTACATATCCAATTACAACCATTAATAACCCACCTGTAGACTACCTCAGCGACGACCAGATACCAGCAGCAAGAAGCCAGCAACCCAGTAGGAGAAGAAAGGCAGCGAGCAAAAGCAGAGCAGCAGCGCAAGAAGAAACAAAGGAAGATCAGCAAAGAAAGGGTTGCGATCTTCTGCTCCTTCATGCGAAAGAGATTGTCCAGCGGGTGAGAATTGGGGCAAAAAGTGGAAATAATGAGAAGTTAAATGAAGGAGAAGGAACGGGGGTTTTATGGGAGACCTAGGGTTCATGAGAGTTTCCCACATCATTGGAGGGGTGAAAGTGCAAAAACTTTAGTTTTTCACTCCAAATTTCTACGGGTCTGATTTTAATTAGACCTAGGGGCTGATTCTACATCACGTATTCTACACACGGAACAGAAGAGAAGGACGGGAGAAGAGAGGAGATAGAAGACTAAGAAGAACGCCAGATTGCTAGTCTGATATCTTTCTCTTCTCCTTTCATCATGTCTATGGAGAAACTTTGATTTTCTATTTGTAAGATGATTAGCTAGATTTATTTGCTAGGTTCTATGGAGATGAACCTAGGGTTTATGCACTAGAAAAAGTTTTCGAATCAAGTATTTGAGTCATGTTTGGATTATTTTAATTGTTTTGTTCTTCTTTGATATCGTATATTTTGGTCACTATGGCTATTGACACGTCTTAGGTGACAAGAACAACTTTAGGAAGATGAATCAATAGATTAGTTGAATCGTAGCTTAAAGACTATTGACTAGTTAGTTGGATTGATTGTTTTGAGCTTAATTCTTAGCGTAAACGGAGTCGCGAACCGGTTAAGCTAGCTTTCTAGGTGGGTGCTTGAGAGAGACTTACCTAGATACGAACGAGAAAAAGAAATTAGTCCCTAATCATAGAGACTGAGAGGTGCGATGATAGGACTAGTCGTGAGAGGGTAGATTCGATTGTTTAGCGTTAGACTTGCGAATTGGTGGATCGAGAGGACCCAGTGATCGGCTTAACGTTAGGCGGTTAGAACCATATCGGTAGACGATGGTGGACCGACAGGACCCGTAGTCGACTGATAGGTAGAGCGACATGAGACCGAGAAGAGATTGTCAGTGCTATTACCCGACACAACTAATTAGATGATAGCGTGTTTCAGTACTATATTCGGAACTGTCTAAAACCCTAGGGGATCCATATGTCACCTAGTTATTTCTCCATATTTTTTTATTAATAAAAAAATACAAAAATATTAGTTAGTAATTTATTTCAATTCTTAAATCAAATTCTTTCTCCCTGTTACAGTACTCTAAATTAATCGACTAACTAAACAATCTCGAGTCTGTCCCTGTGGGTTCGACAACCTGAGTTTTAATACTCATTCTTTATTACTTCGACCGTGCACTTGCGTATACACGTAAGAAATCGTGTCAGCACACCGCTCACTTATTGGTCAAATCTGAATATCTCTCTCAATCATACATCGATTGTTATGAATATGCCACACCGCTCGATTTATATATTTTAAGATTGTATAAAAGTCCTAATGACGTAAAGTGGAAACTGTTGTGCGTGGGTTTGTGCCATATCCCTGATACGATACATTTCTGACATATTGTGATTGGTTACTTTTGTGAGATTATGAGGCTTTGACCTCCTTTTGATTATGTTATGGTTATGAGGCGCTATGATGCGAACCTCCTGTGATTGAGTTATGCTTATGTTAGTGCTTTTGCACATTATGAGAAAGCGATTGTGGATTGGATATGGTCACGCCCCGTATCAACTAGTTGGTAAAATGAACTCTTGGACTCGATTATCCTATCGATGAGAATGCGATCTCTTGAGATCTAAAGTTATGAGTTGTGGAATATTGAAAAATATTCTTAAAAAAGTGATGTCCCAAGATGGTCCACGTCTTTGGGTTGGAATACCAAATATTGAAATATATCTTGTTAACAGTGATTGCCCAAGATGGACCACATCATTGTGTCGGAATACGAAATTTGAGATCGTCACGAAGTTTGACACATCAAATCAACGTGAACGCTTTTCCCGCTAATATTTGATATTTATTATTAGCGAACTTGTTATTCCCGTCATATGTCTCATAATCTGTTTACGTGCTATGGGTGTTAGCTTACTCAGCCGTTTGCTGATCATTTTATGTAAAAACTGCGTCGACTTTTGCTATTTTAAAACCACAGGTTGGCTATCGAGGTGGGGGACGTTCACGACGCAGCTGGATAGGAAGGCTTGTTAGTAGGAACATCAATCACATAGTGTATCACTGAAAAATGTATTTCAGACTTTTCAAATGTCACTGTTTATCTTGAATTTTGTAATAAGTTATGTCTTGAATTGTTATCGATGGTTGTACTAGCTATGAACCGACGATCCTTATCTGTTCCCAATGAGGCTCATCACCTCGGGCTGAGACATCCCTTCCAAACGTGCGGCCCTACCGGCCATATGATTTGGGGGGTTGTTGGACTTGTTGTATAGCCTATATATAGGATCTCTTGTGCACTATTTCATCTAAGTTTTATACACATTTATTCACCCCTCAATTCCTTCCGCTCTAGTTTCTAACATCAACTAATTAGGTGAATGGCTTCACGATTAACAGAGAATAATTTTAAGAGTTACATAATAAATGGACAATTTCAGGATATCTCTACGGGTACACTAAGGATGTCACAGCAAAACGAGCACAATTACGTTGATTCCTCAACCATTATATGCATTTAAACTCTTGTACCTGATTCCTCTAGCCTACTCAATTTCAAACACACATTAAGGTTTGTTGTATACTCTTATTTCTTAGCCAACTAGTAAGATTCCTCCACCCTAGATACAGCTAGTGCACGATTCAAGTTCCTAAATTTTTTATTGATTCCTCTAATATCCAGAAACTAAATTAATCCTATTGCTACGTCTAACAATAGGAAAGACAAATAAATCTCATAAATCATACATAACTAGACAAACATATTCGATTAAGCTTAAAAGTATGAAACCAAATCCATAAATCACCAAAATCTGGTGTTCAACCCTAGCTACCTATGAGATACCCCGAAATATAAGCTTAGCTACGAGTACACATGATCACAATACAAAATTTTTTTCTGATCATAACCAAAAACTAGAGAGAAGAAGAAGAAGATAAAAATCAAACGATGGTTCCCAAGCTCCAAGACCGCTCCTAGCTCTCCAACGTCGCCCAATAGCTCCCCCGTAAGTCGAAAAGTCCAAAAGCACAAACTTCTAGGTCTAAAAAAAGTCCCCAAAGCTTTAAAATTTCTAAAAATTAAAAAACAACCGTAAATTTGCGTCCCGGCCTTCTGCTCGCACGAACACGTGTTCACACAAACACTTTTTTTGTGTTCCTACTAATTTTCAGCGATTTTTCAACATTTCTGTTTGCACGAATACGATAAGTGTCCGCACGAACATCCCTAGAGATGAGCTCATATTTTCAGCCTCTTCGACGGAACATAACTTTCTCGTCCGATCTCCGTTTGATCTCCGCGACCTATCGTTAGAAACCTCTTTGAGTCTAATTTCATTTTCCACTACTCTCACTCTAAAATTCATTGTAAACTCAAGATACTCTAAAAATAGTGAAGATTTGTCACTTTTTCTCTTCCCACTTTGCTTCTCTTCCTTCCTCTTGACTTCCAAAGCTCATTTCTTCTATACAACACGAACACTACCGCGAAGATCAAATGTGACAAAATAATGGAAATCATACGTAAAACTGTTCAAGAAACGCCCGGATTGTACATTGAAGCTCAAAAACATCCAAAAACTCATTTTCTCCTCTTTTTAGCTCGAATCTTACCACTTTTCACCAAAACACACACAAATAACACTATAGAACGTAAACCTACTTCACTTTTCCCTTAAGCTGATAAGGATGAAAAAAACAATCAATGCCTGAACAAGCTATTAGACCAAGTGTAGAATTTGAATTCATATTCAGAATCAACCATATTAGGTGGTCTGATTCCTTTAGGAACCCAAATCTACTTCACTTGTCCCTTAAGATGATAAGGATAAGTGTTCCTCAATATGTTAGGTTCTGTCCTTCTAAAGGGGCAAGTTAATTTCACATGTCAAATTTTTTCACAATAATGACATTTTGGAGAATGTCTGCTTCCTGCCTTCACAAATGTGGTTTGGTTCTTCTTTGGAAAATTTGGATTGTAACCATGTAACGTCCACGTTTTCTAAATATATATAAATGCAAATTTTGTAGTGAACATGATTTAGTTTTTGTGACTTGTATCACTGTTTGTAATTTCGGTTACTACTCATTAGATCTCTTTTTTTTGTATTTTGGTGATAAACTGATCATGAAAGTACGCATGATGTATTCATATTCTCTATTAAAAAATAAAAATCTTGTGAAAAGTGGTTGGAAAAGGATGTTTCTTTTAAAAATACAAATAGTAAATATTTTATGTCTCGAGTGTGATAAATTATTATTTTTATTTCAAAGCTAAATGGCTTAGACTAATACAAGTTTTAGTATGTGAATTGTTTCTGGTACTTATCATAAAGTCACACGTGGCATATCCTAAGATGACCATAGTGGTGGCTAGTATCAAAATTTTGCTGAGTAAGGTTCCAAATCATGATTCATCTTTATATAATTTTCACTTGCTTCGTGGAGAAGTCTGACTACATAAACTGTCTGGTGAGAAATTTTTTAAGAGGCGAAGTTGGTTTGAATAAAGGATCTTATGGTTGTTTAGAGTTGAGGGTTTCTATTAGGTTTTGTCTATAAGAGACGGAGATACTCCTTGTTTCTTTGTGGGCAGCAAGAAAAGATGGCTGCATATGTTTAATTCAGCTTTGCTAATTAGTTTTCTCCCTTAAATGTTTGCCCACATGAATTAGTTCATAGTGAGACTAGTTTACAAGACACTTCATGAGAGCCTTCAAATAAAACAGCGGATATGTTGGATTGTTCCTGCATGGGCCAGTTTGATACTTCGGCAGTGAAATGTTCAATACACTGGCACTGTATCAATGTGATCTCTTTCGATTTCAGGTAGGGGGAATCGAACTTCTAAATTTCTGCAGTTACATTCTATACCTGTTTATACTGCTCGTGTAAATTTTATAGCTTTCTAGCTATTTGTTGACTGTTTGGTGATTGTTAAATCACGTTGTATGTGTATTTGGTGTCGCATGCTGATGTGTAATAAATGGTTGTAATGTTAAGTAGATGTTCGATTTCTACGCCAGTGGTTAGGCGGTACCTGATGGGCTGTTTTGGCTCACCCCTCTGTTTTACAGGTTGAGCCGGAGCGCGACCGGATCGCGGAGTAGTTGCTAAAATTTGTATTTTTAGTTAACTATGTTGGTTTTAGCTATTTTTAGCTGTTTTTAGTAAATTTTTGTACATTACTATTTCGGGCGAGATATTTATAAAAATATCATTTTTGACGAGCTGGTGTAGTTATTTTTTAAACTCAGTCACGTACCATATTTTCAGAAGTATCATTAAAATATTGTTTCAGAGGACTGTGTGTCCTGGTGGTTGAGTTTTGGATGTCTGAAAGTGTCAGGCTGGTTGATATTTCTTCGTGATATTTTGTAAATCGATATTTTTTTGTATTAAAAGTGTGACGGGTCGTCACAAACCAATTCCACTTTTTTGTACAGAATGCAGACTTCCTCCAAGAATGAAATTGAGGTTATGTTCAGAGCCTTCAAATTCTGACAAAACTTTCTTTGATTGATGAAATTTCCCAGTCAAGTAAGGGTTTTGTTTTTATAAATCATCTGAATGATGTTTTAGATCAACAAACTTATCAGTTAAAAAGGAATTTTGATCTACAACTTCTTTGACTTGTGCCTTCAAAGATTTGAATCTACTGTCCAAGGCTTTGAGGTCACTGTCAATTTTTGACTTAGAAACTTCAAGAGTTTTATTCTGCAAAACTAAACTCAAATTTTCCTTTTCTTGCTCATGAACTTTCACCTTCAAAGATACAATCTCATTCCTATAGATTTCCTCATTCAAAAACATACTTTTGAGAATTTCATGTAGAACATCAGAAGGACTAGCAAGAATATTTTTTACCATATCCTCAATGTGCTTGTCTGAGCTGTTTTCTTCTTCATGCTAAGACATTAAGCATATATTAGGTTGTTCTTCATCTGAATCTGAATCAGTTGATGAATCAGAGTCACTCCATGATGCAACCATACCTTTCTTCCTTCTGTTGTCATTTTCCTTCTTGGCAAAATGTATGTTCTTCTTATTTTGAGGACAATCTCTCACCAAATGATCTGCATCTCCACATTCAAATCAATTCATTACTTTAGATTTATTTGAACGTGAAGAAGACTTACCTCTGTGATCCTTGCTGCTTGAGGATCTGGTTGTTTCCAAAAAAAATCTTCATCTTCAGAATTCTTGTCAAAGCTTTGGAGATCAAGGCCAAGACTTCTTCATCATCATCATCTTCCTGCTCAAGGCCTTGAGATTTTCCACTGTCTTTGGCCTTGGGTGCTAGGTTCTTGATGTTTTCAATCATGTCACCATCCACTTCCTTCATAGAAATTTCATGAGTGAGCAGCTTTCCTTGTAGATCATCTAGCTCTAGAATGCTCAAATCCTGAGATTCCTCAATAGCAGTGTTCGTTGGCTCCCACTTGGCTTTTGGCAAACTTCTTAGAATTTTTCTGACTTTTTCTTCATTTTAGGATGACTTTCCCAAGGACTCCAAGTTATTCACAATGTCTGCGAATCTTTTTAACATATCCTTGATGGATTAATCAGAATTCATCTTGAACAGCTCATATTGCCTCAGAACGATATTGATTTTGGTCTGCTTGACTTGACTTGTTCCTTCATATGTTACAGTTAATTGGTGCCAAATCTCCTTGGCACTCTTGTAGTTAGAAATCTTGTTGAACTCATATGCACTAAGAGCACAATATAACAAGTTCATAGCTATACAATTTTTTGATACCTTTTCCTATTCTGTAATAGAAAGATCCTCTTCTTTCTTAACAGTTGTGATCCCATCAGAAGTAGTATAAATAGATATTGGGACCATTTTGAGTGATTGACCAAAGCTCCATGTCCTGATCTATGATGAACAACTTCATCAATGCCTTCCAGTGAGCAAAGTTGTCACCACAGAATAGTAGAGGTCTATTCGCTGCTCTCCCTTGTGAGAATCCTGCATCTCCTACATTACTCACTGTCACAAGATGGTTAAATCCTTACAGTGAACCACAGCTCTGATATCAATTGAAAGTGTGTAATGCAGGTATAAGCAAGATCTTAATACTCTAGAGGGGGGGTTGAATAGAGTATGGAAACTTTTGCTAACAATGGCTTTCTGAAACTTAAACACGAAGTTAAGAAGGAATCTCAAGGCTTTGGAAAGTTTTGAAGTATTTTGAAACAAGCTAGAACTGTCTGGAGCTTCAAAGCTTTGAGACTGAAATTCTCCTAAGCTTTTGAGCTGCCTGTTTTTAACTGTCTTGTATGCAAAATGAATAACAATAAAGTAAAGCAATGAACACAAGGGACTTTTACAGAGTTCAGTCACAATTGGACCTACTCTCTGCCTGAGGGACTTGATCCCTGCAGGATTTCAAACACTTCTTATTAATCACAGACTTAGCCCTAGATCTCAAGCCTAAGTGAACTCCCTTACACCTATACAGCTTGTGGCTCCAAAAATGTCTAGTTCAAGCTACAATATGAGAAACAATAAGAACCTCTTGTTGTTCACTTGAACAATTAACTTCTAGCAGTTGAAAGGTTAAGAAATAATTAAGAATTTTACAATGAATGCAAAGAAGAACACATAAACAGATAAGCAATTAATGCTCTAAAGTGTTCTTTAGAATCAGGATGATTGATCTTCTGAGTATTAGATCATGTTTTATACCTGCATTAATCTTCCTTGAATTGTGATGGAATATATGCTTTACTCCCAGACAAAAGAAATAAAGCATCATTTTCCTTATTCCAACCTTCTATCTGCTTTCTTTCAACACCTTGAGATTCCAAATGACAGAGAATAAATTGTTACCACTGGTTTTGGTATGCTTGATGAGAAAGACTTTGAGAGAATTGGAATCATGAAAACCAGTGAGGGTAATTGGAAGTTATGCTCTGATCTGTCTGAAGAAGAACTGTAATCCAAGAAATTTCCAAAACCCATGGCCTTGAACTCTCCTTCAATCCTACCTTCTCAATCTCAAGACCTTTTCATGGTATTCCAGAGAATGGAAGATCTAGAGAAGGATATGGATGAAATGAAGGAAAATCATCATGAGTTTAGCACTGAGTTCAAGAAAGTGAGGTACATGGTTTAAAGCATCATCAAAAGTAGCAATGTGATCCATGTGGAAGAGAAAGTCTCTCAGGCTGCAGAAGGATCCAATAACACTGGTTCAACCAAGGACTTGTTCACATACTACTCAGGATGAGGCTGCAGGGTGGTGGACACATGAAACAAGTGGTTCAAGAACAAGGTGGTGAGGAACAAGGAACAAGATGATGCTGGAAGTCTAGACTACGGGATGTTGATCAAAGATCTTAAGAATAAGAAGAAGAAAACATTCCAGAGATAGTGACTGAGGCAGATCTTTTTGATGATGAGGTGGTTGATGATGCTGATGATGAAGCTGTTAAAGAAGAAGAACAGAAAGATGGTGAGGATGATGAAGAAGACAGTGGAGAAGAAGATGCAGAGCCAAATGGAGATGGAGAAACAACCCCCTAATACTTGCCTATTCTTTCTATCTCTTTCAAGGCCTTGAATTGATTTCCAAATTCTTGAAAAAATTTGCTTCTAAAACTTCTACTTCTGTTTTAAGTTTTCCAAAATTTGATCCAACATTTTCTCATTATTTTTTGATGAAAGTCAAAAAGGGGAGAAAAATTAGGGTTATTTAATTATTTGGTACTTTTTAGATGGCTTAGAGATCTGGTTTAGATCATTAGGATTTGCTGGATTTTGTTGGTTAATAAGTTGAACTATTTTAGATATTTGTGTTACAATTTATCATCATGGTTACTCTGCTATGCTCTAATGAATATTTTTTGTAGAGATTCAGTCCTTAAGAAGATTGTGGTTTTGTCTTTCATCAAGTGGGAGATTGTAAGTTGAGCTTATTTTAAAGGCTTCAAATAGCTTGTCTGTTTCAAGGCCTTGAAACTGTTTCCAAATGTTTGAAATACACATTGAAATATAAAGCATGAACGGGGAGCTTTTGATTCTAATCTGACTCCTAAACCCCTATATTTGATTATGTGTTATTTGATGATGAAAGACAAACTGTTTTGATGTTCTAAACTGTGGCTACTCCATCTGTTTGAACAATTTTTGCAGGGATAAGTTGTTACCTATTTTGCAGGGACAATTTCCTAAAATGTGTTCTCGAAGAAAAGGAAACCGGATTGATAGATTCATTCTGTGGTTATCCAAACTTGTTTGGACCTTCCTAACATACTCAGCTACTAGATCAAGTCAATATGTTTGAATATATTGAGCAACTAGCCGTTGGGAAGAGTTGTTATACAAGTCAAGATTTGCAGCTAATTTGTAGGAAGTTTGTTATGAAAAGATCTTGAAGATCTGCTACTCAAACTAGCTGCATATGAGGAAATGAAAGAAGAATTTGAAATAGAGACGCGAACACAGAGACTCATACATTTTGAGGATTGACAAGCAACACATAAGGAGATTCATTTCTCTCAATTCACTCATTATAAGATCACTGCACATTCAACTGCGTCATCAGTTTTCAGTGTTCTTCTTTCTGATCTATATTTTATATCATTTAGATAATACTTGCTACATATTATTCTCGTGAGTTTTTCAAGTGAACAATAGAGAATTCTTGTTGAATCAGTCAGCTAGAGCATGTACTAGATAGGTTAATGAGAAACACTAGCTGTAACAGAGTAAGGGAACTCTCTGTGCTTGAGATCTAGGGCTTAGCTTTTGATTAATAAGAATTGAGTTGAAAATCCTGCATGGATCAAATCCCTGAGGTAGAGACGTAGGATTACGTGGACTGAACTCTATAAATCTCAATGTCTCTTGCATTTATCTTGCTGTTATTTACTTAGCTTATTTGCTGTGCAAAACAGGTTTTAAGCTCAAGGGTTTGAAAGGCATTTCAAGGCCTTGAAAACTCTCAGCATTCTCACAAACTTCTTTGAAACCACTCTTTTTAGCAAAACTTGCCATACTCTATTCAACCCCCCCCCCCTTCTAGAGTATTGATCCTGCATTACTGCCTACATTACTTTCTTTCATAACCTCTCATTATTCTCCATGTACCCGATCATGCGAAGTACATGAGGCCCGACCGGATTCCCCTCTGGAAGACTACACTTGAACAGTGCTTTAGATATTTCATACCGCTCATGCCTTGCTTGCTCTTGGAAGCGCTGTCTCAAATGTACTATCATATCGTACGCCTCCATGTTATCATGTTGCTTCTGAAGCTCAGAGTTCATGGTGCAAAGCATGATACAAGTCAAATCATTAGAATCATCTATGATCTTTTGATGTGCCCTTGTTGCAACAAGAACAT
This sequence comes from Linanthus parryae, assembly GCA_023055425.1. NCBI lineage: Eukaryota > Viridiplantae > Streptophyta > Magnoliopsida > Ericales > Polemoniaceae > Linanthus > Linanthus parryae. Next base: position 5,542,920 of record JALGPY010000015.1, read on the forward strand.
CATCTTCTCCTAGTTGCCTCTGGAACAAGATTGTCTAAAATGTACAGCTTCTTTTCATGCTTTAGAACAATTCTCAAGTTTTTGTACCAGTCTAGAAAATTGGTTCTAGACAACTTTTTCTTCTCAAGGATAGAACACAATGATGGAGTCGATGTTTGATTGTTTGCCATTGGAATTCTACAAAATGAGAAATATACAATTTTTAGTATTTGTGAATAATAAACTACATTTAAAAATGGCTAGATTATTAAATATAGTTCCCACTATTTTTCTCTCATTAATAGCCCTCACCATTAATACGGAGAATATCATATACTTTCTGGTGGGCCAAGATCCATATTTCACTTCCTTTTGAGCTTGCTTTGGCAAGTCACCCAAAATCAGTTATTTAGGTAGGAACTACTTCCAATTGCATCCTATGCAACTCTTGGTTCAATTAGGCGAATAACTCCTTATTCTTTATCTATCCCATAGATAACTCCTAATTGTCTTGCCTCTAAGCTTTCAATCCTATTGAAGTAGCTTAGTTGCATTCAACCTCTAACTTCAACAATCGCACATTACTAGCTTGGGTCGTCGCGTCGCACCATGATGAATCGAGTTGTCTTTCTTTGGCAAGATCGAACTTAATAGACCCTTATCATGACGAGTGTTAAGCAAGAGAAGGAAAAACGCAATATTTACCGTTTGAGGGATTTACTTGTCAATTTTAATTTTTTTGTTGATCTTATCAGCTGATCTACTTATTTGGATTGGGCAATCCCAAATAGAGGATCCAACTGTTTAACTATTATCTTGATACGTTTTGCATGCATAAACCATACACTAAAATAAATAACAAACAAGAAATAAATAAATAAATAAATAAATAAATAAATAAATAAATAAATAAATAAACAAACAAATAAATAAATAAATAAATAAATAAATAAATAAATAAAACGTGGTATGGATTTGGCCCTCAAAACCAAGATATTCCCAAGCTAAATGAGAACGTCTATAAGCCCTAAGTGACAAGCTCATCTTCATATGCCTTCATCTTTAGTCCGCGCGTCCTAGCTTGTGGGTCTTCATCGTCTTGTGGTCTCTTTAGTTCTTGATCTTCTTCTTCATGCATTGATTATATTCTGTGTATCTAATTCTAGCTAGAGTCTATAACTAAATAGAGAAACCACACAGTCGAGGGAGAAGACGACATGCATGCCGTAAATTAATTACATTAACTACATTCAAAACCAAAACCAAAATCAAAACAAACCACAAAATAAACGTCCACAACCTAGGCCACATCCAACCACCATGCGGTAAAACACATAAACAGTTAAAATCCAATTTTATCTCGTTTGGTCAATTTTAGTTAAATTTGGGATTTCTAGGGTTAAAACGGTCAAAATGATCGTGCCAATCCAATTGGCCGAACCATAATGACCCGCTGAACCAACCCACACCAGTCGGACCAAGCAGCCCGGTCAAACCGGCAACTTAGCCGACCCGGTGGGCGGTCGGCCCAAGTCCGCGCGCCAAAGAAAGGGGGCGGGTTGGTGGTCGAACCCCTCTGGGGAAATATCCAAATATTTGTCCCTTCCATGCGGGCAGATTACCAATCGTAGGTAAAAACACCGTTTTCCCCCAATTGTGCCCAAATCATACCTTTTCAAATCACCACAAATTACATCATATTTAAACAATTATAACTGATTTTTGAACATACGTAAAATTAGCTCATTCCCTATTGAATCATATTAAATTTGCATCATTATGCCAATATCAGTTTTTCGCAAAATTTAACGAAACAGTGTAAAAACTGGAAAATTGTAATACATAAATCACTATGCACTACGACCTGTGGCTCTGATGCTGGATACGCAGCATAAATACAATAATAGATCATGTGGCTCTGATGAAGGATACACAGCAGAAATACAATTATATATTCCTGATCAAGACCCTCCATGAATCGCAGGTTAAGCCATCATAACGCGATAAACGAAGAACCATGTACCTTGTGAGTTTGTGTGATCACAACAAAGAATGATGTCCTCGTCTTTACGGTTTCCACACCTTAGGAATGAGAACTAAGATCTCCTTCTCGCCTTTGTGCTAGCAACTTCGAAGGAGGAACAAGCAATCACGCAAAACGGGACAACATGGCTAAGGGGGTCGGCTGAGCTCCTTGTGCCGTCGGGTAAGGGGGTTCGGCCACTCCTTGGCTCTCTCTCATTTATTTTTTAATTCACTCAATGACAACTCTCTTGTAAAACTTGGACTCCCCTTTTATAGTTGATAACTCCTTATAAACTAAAACTTGCCCCAATACTAATCCTGTCATACACAGATTAGTCCACTTTGCAAATTAGTCCAACCAACTTTGCACGTGGTTGCGTTTTGATCCTTTTGATTAATTAGTCCAACTAATTAATGTCCATATCCAATTTAATCCTTTTGGTGTGTGACCCTCTAGGTTTCTATTTAGTTGGCAGTAATAATTACAAACATAGAGCGGTGTCTAGCAACACATCTATGCTACCCAACTAATAGAAATAGTCAGTGATCCGACAAACCTTGTGCCCAATGTTATCGTGTCGTACTGTCGCTTTTTCTCTATATTCGGATAAGACACGAGACATAAATGTAACACTTGTATATCCAATCCTTACTTTCTCAATAGGCTTACCTATAAAGATAACATCAATATATCATTTTGATTTATCTGAGTCTGGCTAGATATTCCATAAGCACTAGCCCTCGAGTGACCGTGGATAGTTACTCCCATTATGTTGGAGGGACAAATCCTCTCGACATCACTACCATCTCTCAGCTTGCTTCCTATCATGTCCGATTACAGCTTTTAGTGCTACCCAGTTACGGTGTAGCATTTGACAAGATTAAAACATGATATTCCTCAACTAGAATATCTAGTGACTTCAAGTCTAAGGACTAAAACACCATTGTCACTACGAGAAGCACTTGTGTGATTAACATAATGTACACGTAGCCTTCTCGTGGTGGGTCAATCCAGTATGCCATTACTCCTAATGCATACCCATGTGTTAGACTTGATATCTCCATATCAATCTACCCACATACTATTATGTAGTGATCGTCCTATCAAACAATATATTGGACTAGGGATATTTAAGATAAACAACAATTGTGATCTAAGGGCTTCATTATATTAAATATCTCCATAAATAATAAACGACTATTCTAACCACAACAATGTTCATACAAAAAATGAGACTGACTCTAGGGCATCTACTCCAACACATTTGGCCAGTACTTCCGATTTCCAAGGTCCCATAACTCAAGCAGTGAAAACCTTCTACTATCTTGGCGAGTCATCAAGACAACCAAATATTTCCTGCAATTTATTAATTTTGACGGAGCTTGCAATCCTTGTCTGACTCGTTCGGGTACTGGCTTGCACTTGGTGGGAGTTGACGGAAGAGAATTGATTGTGGGGGAAAAATTTAACGATTCAAGCGCGCAGAACTCATGGTTGTGGAACACTGAATTTAATTTTGCCTTGCACCACAATATTCATAATGTTTCTATTAGTACACATAATGTCTCTTTTTTATCCTTGTTTCAGGGTTGGAGTAAACCAACTTTCCAGGACTTACCAGTTTTCTCGAGGATAAAGGATGCAGATAGTCATCTTACCTTTTGCAATATTTCCAAGGTGAAAGTTTAGCCTGATCTAAACATGCATAGATCTAAACACATAATAAAGCGGAAGATTTATTTGCTACCTCTTCTCCTAAGCTCCTTGCGCAACGGAAGATGATCTTTGTGATTGCTTGCTTTCAAGTTCTTCCACCAACGTCTTGCTCCCACCAATCTAGTGCGAATCTCGAGGACGAACACTATGATTCACCCCAAGTTCCACCTACTTGGATGTGGTTGGAAAGAGACTGGGGTTCTCTACAACTGAGAATGAGTCTGGACAGAATGTCTCTACTGACTAGCACTAGCATTATAATATGTAGGAGGCTGCCTCCTTTATATAGGAAAAACTTCTCCTAGGTTGCAATTAACACCCCAGGGTTTATGCCTTTTCTACTAACCCCTTAGGGTTTGTGCCTTGTTGCAGATAACCCCATAAGATTTGTAGTAATTACATGTGCACCCCCACATGGGCGCACCATATAATACTAACATCTCCCACTTGCACTGTGGGGCTGCACATATTTCATCTAGTCAACATCAATCTCCAACTATTTATCATACAAGAAGTATTGTTGCAGTCGTGGCGTGTGACCAGTGAGAGTACCTGCATTTTGGGAGATTCGTACACCAAACTCGTATAGCCAGCGCAGGAAGGCGCCCTTAAAATCATAACAGTAAAAATGCACTTTGTAACTCTCGTATCCCCCAGATTCCTCGAATTGTCATCTCGTGGATCATGAGCACCCGCCTTGTCCCGTAGGCCATGCTCCAATGAGTCCACATCTCCTTTATTATTTTCATATCCTGCATGATCCCGATGGATCTCGTAAGTGGGCCCAATGAAGATAACAAAGAGAGATGCAATGAGAATCTTTCCTTTCGTACATGTGTCACTTAGATTCGGCTCAGCTGCTTTCCCAGCAGTGTCCGGAAGGCCGAATCATCCATAGCCGTAAGGTGTCATGCCAAATTAGCATCACCAACCCGCCTCCTCGTGACACAGATGAAAGTACGAAGGGTATACAATGTCAATCATATTTGTATGATCGACGAGGCTCACACGATGAGGAATCTCTGGGACTAATTCTACTCATCACCACTGTTCACTCATAAGCACGCGTTATTTTGGGGAAATATGCGCCATAGTGTTTGAACTTTGATCAGAGCGCATGTCTTATCCCACAAGGACGACAATGCAGATTTAAGTCCAGTAGCCCTTATGACTACAACTCGAGTACTAAAATTCCGCACATATGCGAACTGATCAATTCTCTCATTTGGCTTTCTCTACGCAGAATATACATGGCTTGGGGTATTAAATCATGTTCGATTAGCCTAAAACAACCTCACCTTGGAACATATTCCAATGTGACATTTGAATCCGTCTGGCAGGCGTCTCGCTCTAATGATTGATCTCTAGCTCTTATCACGGGCCTTATGCCTTATATGATATGCATCTCATATCATATCACATCATATCATAGGATTCTAGCTCTTATCAAGATTCTGTCTCATCTTCCGCCTCACCCAGACTTATCCAGGATATAAAAAGGCGGTCGCTCGTGTGAGTGATCCGACCTAGTGTCTGCGCGACATGTGTCATGCTAGTACCATAAATGTAACTTATCATACACGTATCAAACAACATGTAGCATAACCAAAACAAATCCAATTAAAATCCAATCAATCAATGTCTCCTATGCTCATCAATCATATTGTCAGTCATCGTCTACCGAGTCCCAATTCTTTAAAATGATCCACAAAGACGATTTAAGTGGTTTAGGAGTGGGATAAGCCAATACTTTGGCATATATTCGATGCGCTCCAAGATTAATCCTCGGGTAGTCATTTTAACTCTTGTGAAATGGTACCCTTTTCCATGTGTTTGACTTTACCGCAGTGCTATAACTGATGCTAGCACAACTCAGGGTAACTGGTTTTTGCACAGCGCATAAGCTTACTAGAAACCCTTTTAGCTATACACATTTATGCTCAGTGACAGAACATGCAATTGTGCTTCGCTTCCATGGTCGATGGAGTGGTCCAATACGATCGTGCAATACTTATATTGTTGTTCCATGCGATGCGTCTGTCATCAAACATGGACGATAGCTTGAGGTGGATCCAAGTGAATCTAGTTCCCCACCCTAGTTAGCATGCATAGCTAACTAGTCGAAGCGTCTCTCCGATATTCATAGCACGTGATCCATCACATCCGAGTATTCTCGTGACTGCAATCTAATGTCTTAAATTTGAATTTCCTGAAATCATCCCTCGATTGCATAGTGTTCGCTGAGTCTAATTACACACCATAGTGTATAGAAGACTCCTACTACATCGGGCACTCTGTTCATCTAGTCATTCTCATGTGGTGTCTTTTAGGCTACATGTCTAGGCTCGTGAAGTCTTGCACAGAGCTACAGGAGTACAGTTACTTTTTGGTGGACTCGAACAGTCCTTGAGCTCTACCGGCTAATATTGTATCTTCGATTTTTAGGTGACGTGATCATCAACTCTCTACTAGTGAGAGTGATGCATAGCAGTTTTCATTTGTTATCGTGAACATATAGTAAACGATCATTGATGAAATAGTGATGTCCAGAGGATTATCCAAGACCACATATGGACTTAATTAGTTTGCACCCTTTTGTGCATTTGATCTTACGTCTCAAAACCATGTGGTCGAGACATGCAGATCACCTCTTTGATTTCTCCATTGATAAATTTAGTCGTCACGTCTATCGAGAGTGGAGCCGTAATACCATCATCACAAGTATTGCCGATATCAAGCGAATCAACGTAATTCTCACTACTCTATTCGGGAGAATTTCTCGTCGATGTCTATACTCAGACTGAGCGTAGCCCTTTTCGCTTCTATGCAAGGCATATACCTTACCACGCTTCCGTATGGGTCTCTGATTGACCTTGGAAATCCACTAATCTCAAATAGTCTTGCATCAAGTCAAAAATTCAACCTAGTCTTAAACTTGGTTTTCCCCTTATAGACTCTCATTCATCATGTGAAGCTTACCTTTCATTCTTCATAGTTAGGGAACGATGAGGACTAGGATTCTATCCTATTGTTTATGCAAGGTGATCCTAAAGATCATCCCTTTGATCTCAAGCATTCGATAGAGATACTTCTATGAGCAGTTCCTTTGCATAGGAGGATCATTTTCTATCATCCCTATGGATGGCCACGTCACTTGGAAAGCCACTCCCACTGTTCAAGAGATCTTTGAAGAACTACTTCCTTGTAATCGACTTAATGAACGGTTATCTTCCAGCGGTTCCTCCATGGTTGCGGAGATCATCATCTCTACGAACCTTTACCTTAATTATGGCCATCTCCTATGAGAAAACATACATCTTGTGAACCCATTTACGTTACACTACTAATAGAATTATGTTCGAATACGCAAACCCCTGTACTGACTGATCCGAATAGCATAAGAAGACACGTTACTCCATGATGATACGTTTCTTCCATCTAGGGTCCAACTTACAATTCCTCCTTGTCAGGTTTTAAAAAATCATGGGACTATATCCTTCGTTCATCATATTCTTGTGGGGACCATCACGGTCTACTCTTTGATGTCAAATCATCGACGATGTACGCTCCAAAGAACGTTCTTGTGCAAAGAGGGTTCCTCCACATAATCATAATCTATGATGGGCTGTTCACCAGGAAAGTCACTCCCACTATCCTGAAGATCTACAGGAACTGTTTCCTGTTGATTAATCAGGGATAGGGCGTCATCCAGTGAAACTTCTTTTCCGTAGAGACTTATTTCTCTGCGAACCTCTTCCTGAATTGAAAATTTGGTTAGCTCATAAGCTGTCGATTCCCATGGCCTAAGGTGACCCCATTAGGTTGCCTTTTGGTCCACATATCGTAGGGTGTAGTGGCTACAGACTTGGTGAGCTTTTAGTTGAGTATTCTAATAGCTGTTTAGCAAAGTGTCTCCTCTAATTAGGGAACATGCATTTTGTACGCGCTATCATACATCAAACCATTATTCACAGTATCCTATTCCACCTGTCCGCTACAGCATTCTGCTGTGGGGCGTGGGAATAGCCAACTGCGTTACTATTCCTCTTCAACACATAACTCTTACTATGATAGATACTCGCAGTCTCATTCTGGCCAAGGACATATCCTCTTGTCCATATAGTTCCACCTTTCGTAGAAACCTGTCTAAAGCACTCTTGTGCCTCAGACTTATGTGGCATCTATCATGCATAAACGAGATGCGGGCAATCATCTACGAATGTGATGATATAGTAAGCACCATGTCGTAGGTCTAACGTTGACGGAACATAATAACAGAATGAATAAGATATAAAGGCTCAATAGTACTCAATGTTTTACTGGATGGTTTGCGTTTCGCCTTTCCTATAAGGCAAGAATCACACATAGGTAAGCGTACCTTGGGCATATTCCAAGCAGGCCTGCACATCCTTTCTTGCCATCTTGTGTCTTAATCTAGCGTGCCACATATCAGAATCTTAGTCCTACTCTTGAGTTGACATTCAAGGATTCTGAGGCGTCTCCTGTGCTAGAATTTAAGAACGCAAACACCAAACATGATATAACCATATCCAAAGTTACAAACTGTGACCAAATAAAAATTTGATAGCTACTCCCTCAAAGATAATCCTATGGATCCTGAGACGAGAAGTTAGTGCCAGGTCTGGCCGTTTCTCTAGTCTTAGGAAAACGTCTTTTTCCTCCTTTGCGTTTGCCAGTCTTGGGCTATTGGTCTTATACCAGTATTGTTGCCATACTTCTTATCCTTTCCCAACCCATTGCCTCACGGTCCTAATATCGGGCTAGGGACTTTATCTGCTGATCATACTTCATTCACAACCTTTAGCAATCATATATTGCTTAGACTTCAGAAGTATGCTGGACTAGTATTCTATCGCAAACTCTTGGTTGCTTAGATCCTAAAGCCAAGTGACATTTATCTCATCAAAACTCATAAAGTATGTCTTATACATCTTCATGGTACTCCATAAAAATGTGGCAGAGATAGCAACAAATTGCTAATCGAATAGCTTGTACTTGGCAGCCGTAAACTCGCTTATCATATATGGCATGAATCTCAGATGATATCGACGAGTGCTCAATATTATGACATGATTCATAACTCATAGTTAAATCGGGACTTATGAGTCACTACTCATAATCATTACACGCAAATGGCTAAGGAAGATCCAAGATTTTTCTTTAGCCAATTCCTACAATACTTTGAATTTCAAAGTGGTCTAGAACTTGTTGATGAGGTCATCTCCCCACCTTGGCATAGCAAGCTCTATGACATTATCTTGACTACTCCTCCCACTATTGGTGAGCCTTAAGAAAATGTCCATGTGCTGCAGTGACAACTAATCATCACATGTTCAACCAAGTTTGTAGGTAGCCGACAACCTATGTTGAGCGGATGGTTACATAGTACGACGACTTGTCATATCGTTTGTTGTCACCATTTAGCCTTTACAGTTTCAATTTAGACACGATTGAGATGAGACATTGTGGAATTTAATAACTAGCATTTTCTTTTAGCTCCTAAATAACATGTGACATCGATTAAAATTTAATAGTTCCTCATAAGGACTCCACCAAAACCTAGCGTATATCCTAGGAACCAAATCTCGTCACTTATGATTCTCTATATATTTTAATCATGTCTCTCATGTGAGCTAATTTTGTTTTAGTTCTTTAGCATGCGAGGTTATACATTATATCCAATCACACACAGTTATAACATAAAACAAGCACAAGCATGAATAAATATGCAACATATGTGGCCCCCTAAGGTGCACTCCCACTATTGGGAATACTTCTTGAAAGTGTGAGTGTGCAGGTGTTAATGCAACTAAGATACTCTAGAAAGGGGGGATTGAATAGAGTATGTCAACTTTTTGCAAAACTTGCTAGGGAGATGAAAACTTGTGAATACATTGAAGTTCAAGGCCTTGAAAACTAGTTCAAGCCCTTGGAAGAAATGCAGTTTGTATAAAGCAAGTAAGCCTTTTTCAAGGCCTTGAAAACAAGTTCAAACCCTTGAAAAACAGACAGTTTTGTATGCTGCAAATACTATGAAAAGAATGAACTGTAAATGCAAGAGACAAGTGATTTATAGAGTTCAGTCCACTTGGACCTACGTCTCTACCTTAGGGATTAGATCCCTGCAGGATTTTCAACACAATTCTTATTAATCAAAAGCTAAGCCCTAGAACTCAAGCACAGAGAGTTCCCTTACTCTGTTACAGCTTGTGGTTTTTCCTAACCTGTCTCGTACCTGCAGAAGAACACTTAGAGTGTAGAAAATGCAGTGAAGTATGCAGTGATCTTCTGTGAATGGATTGGAAGAATGATGAACTTCTTTGATGCTTGTCAATCCAGAACCCTTTCTCTCTTTTTTCCCGTTGAGTGTTGTTTTCTATTGCTTCAAAGTGAGCTCCTTTTATTCAAACAGCTCTGCAAATCTTCCCAGATTTTCAGCAACAAACTTCCTATTTTGTAGGCAACAGAGTTTGAATTCTTTGACAATCTTCAGGGATATTGTTTTGATATTTCTTTTAAACATCTTGAGAATCTTTCATCCAAGTCTGATTGATCACAGGATCAAAGTGTCCAACTATTTCCAAATCTGCATAAGTTCAGTTTAGGAAACAATCCTGCAACACTTAGAAATAAAATTTCCTGCAATATCAAATTCAAACAGATGATATTCTATGTTCAAATGTGTTAGAATAATTTTTCTTTAATCATCTAATAACATTGAATCAAACACATGAAAGATAGAGAGGGAATCAACTCAGAGAGGTTGCAGAAAACTCCCCTTGAGAATGTTCATACAAGTTAAATAGTTTCAAGGCTTTGAATCCAGTTTCAAGGCTTTGAAAATAGCTAAACTATTTTCAAGCCTCTGGGAACTGATTCAAGGCTTTGAAAGCTGATTCAAGGCCTTGAAATTGCTGAACTATTCCAAGCCTTGCACAGCCTGATCTTACACTTCTTGAGCAAGTCTTGAATCTCGCTTCATGCAATCTCGCCTATCTTGAGAACGCTATTCTTGAAGCTCCTTAGTTCGTCTCTTTGCTCCATTCACCTTACGCCATGTCTTTTGGTTTGGTCACCTCTCTTGAAGCTTCTATCTTCAATCTTCACTAAATATCTTTATTCTGATAAGAAGTAACCTCTAGAGAGACGACTGGATAAGAAGAGAAGACAATAGAGTATGTAGAGAGGCACGATACGCAGGTCGTATTTTATTTTATTAAATATTCAAAACCAAAACCAAATATAAATACATCTATGCCACATCCATGCACCAAACACATCCATTCAACCCACAACAGTATGTAAAACAACATAATAAACATACTTAAATTTTCTAGAAATTTTTAGAGTTAATCTCTAATTACTGGAAATTAATAAGCAATAATCTAATCACCCTAAATAATAAAGAAATCTCAAAACTTCCAAAGGTATCACCACCTATGGTAGACAATAGGAAAATACCTAAGTCTCCAGAAAATATTTGGGCTAAAAACAGTGTGTTTAAGGTCGCCTAATTGCCTCGGTAAGTGTGATAAACACTAATTAATTAATCTGGAAATTAATAAATTTTCCGTAATTCCAAAAATAATGAAGAAATACCCACAAAATAGGAAATTCAATTTGGAGTACCCTGAAAAAAACCATACGAAAAACGACGGCGGAAGGAGGTCGCACGCGCCCTCAGGGGCCGCCGCGCGTGGGCGTGTCCCCCTCCGTCACGCGATTTTGTCGGTCGTCTGCAACGTCAGCACGCCACGTGACATGCCACGCCAGCACTTATGCTTACGTCGGTTGTCACGTCACCCTGCCACGTCAGCCAGCACGTCCCCCGGCACGTGGCTTGCCACGGCAGCGTCGCTTCAGCCTCTTGTTGACGTGGAACCGAGACGTCACCATGCCACGTTATCCCTAGCCACGTCATCAGCCGTCACCAGCCCTTTTGGCGCGTGCGGCGCGTGTGGCGTGTGGCCAGGCTTGGCGACATCGACGGTGGCGCGTGAAGGCCATGCGCTACCTTCCCATGCTCCGTTTCGGATGAATCTTATATCATTGGAATCGTCTCTTCGTCCTGATCTCGATTATGTGTTCAAAGTCAAATTTTAACAAGTTTGGAAAAATATGTTTTTCTAATCAAATTTAAGCAGTCCAGATTAATACAGTTCTGAATCTTTAAAGGGGCATAACTTTCTCTATTTTTTCCAAAAAATACAAAATTTATATTTCTAGAATCCTCGTGAAAAACCTTATCCAACCATATAAGATTCGCCTACTGATTATGAAAATTCAGAAACTCAATTTTCTACAGCAGGTACGGGTTCAGACTACGAGGCACGAAAAAAAAGCATATGGCTCTAATACCAATGAAGATTTAGGCTGATCCTAACATGCATAGATCTAAACACAAAATAAAGTGGAAGATTTATGTGTTACCTATTCGCCTAAGCTCATTGCGCAACGGAAGATGATATTTGTCATTGCTTGCTTTCACGTGCTTCCACCAACGTCTTGCTCCCACCAATCTAGTGCAAATCTCGAGGACGAACATTATGATTCACCCCACGTTTCACCTCATTGGATGTAGTTGGAGAGAGATTAGGATTCTCTACAACTGAGAATGAATCTGGACAGAATGTCTCTACTAACTAGCACTAGCATTAATAAATGTAGGAGGCTGCCTCCTTTATATAGGCAAAACTTCTCCTAGGTTTTCAATTAACCCCCTAAGATTTATGTCTTTGCTACTAACCCCTTCGGACGGAGGTTGTTAAAGCCCATAATGCCGCCAGGCAGGCAGTGATAGACAATCACCCTTTGTAGTTTGTAGTTTCTTGTGTATTTTCTTGTTTTTCAGTGTTTGTACATATGTCTGTACCATGTTATTTAGTTCATTTGATAATGAAGTTGACTTTCCATAAAAAAATCAATGATGTTCATGTATTGACATGAATATATTATTTTCTATATTTCCTATAAAAATCCTATGTTTGATATATATGCTTTTGTTACTATAAAACTTGTGAAGCGCAATTTAAGTTACCTAAGGGAAAGAAAAAGAATGAACTCCAGATTCATATTAGGGGCAGAGCGTTCGGATTCCCTGCCTACCAGCATGAGTTCTTGAGTTTGAACCCGACTATATAATGTAATTTTAAAATCTAAAAAAAAAAAAAGTAACTTTCAAAAAAGAAAGAATCAAAATTGGTTCCGACCCAAGCCTTGTGACCCAAACCTTGTGAATTAAATTTGAATAAATTTTAAAGTTGGAAATAGATTGATCTAATCCAAGCTCAATCTTATTAAAGCCCTATCCGTTATTAAACATAGTGTTGCTACACGACAAACATAGTGTTGTTAGATCCTATCTTTACTAATCGTGTTTTTCTTTTGTTTTATATAAAACTAATCGTGTTCAGATTAGCCATAAGTCATTCTTTAATTGAGTTGAAAAGTCACGCCCACCGCCCCTGTGATCTCATTGATGGATGAACAATAATAACGTGTTCATATTTTGCCCCTTTCACACACTACTCTCCCTCTTATTAACCTTCTAATCCTGAAGCGTTGACATTAACCTCTCTCGCATCCTCATAACCACGATCCCATTCTCTCTCAAGAAAAGCCATGGACATGTGGGCTTCTATAGCAAGCTGGTTCACGCCCAACGTTTTGTTCTGCGTCCTCAACCTCATGATCGGCACCATCCTCCTCTCATCAAACTTCAAAACCCACAACAGAAAACCAGAAGAAGATAATCAACATTACCACAGCCCATCAGCACCGGGACCACTTTACCGGGCTCCGTCTTTGTTAGAAAGAGTTAGGTCCATAAATTTCAATTCTTACATATCCGCATTTCCCGACTCGTCAGAGCCCGAAACACAGCAGTCTGCCCCACTTTTCCGAAGGGTGAGGTCTATCAATCTCAATACATACAAATCCGAATACTCCATGTCGTCGTCAGAGCCCGAGACCAACCAGACTGTGCCACTCGTTAGAGCACCCTCTTTGCTAGAACGTGTTAGGTCCATTAACTTCAAATCCGAATCCCCCAACCCAGCAAGAACAAAGACCAACCAGACCGATCCAATTCGTCAAGCCGAGGATAGCGATACACCGGCTCGCACTTCTAAACTTGATCGCAATCGTCCGGCTAGATTACGGAAATCGGCGAGCGAGAAGCGGAAGGTAGAGGAGGCTGGTGACTTTAAACGACGGGGCCCAATGACAGTGAGAGAGAGACATCCGACGCCAATGTTAGGTGGAGACGAAGCCGTTGATGCTAAAGCGGATGATTTTATCAACAAGTTCAAGAATCAGTTGAAGCTACAGAGGCTTGATTCATATATCAAGTACAAGGAGATGCTGCACAGAGGAGCTTCCAGGTGAATGACTCGGACTACAAATTTACCATCGCAAGCTTGGCGACTGTGCATGTATTCTTTGGAAGGTTAAAGAGTCATTTTGTCTCTTCAATGATTAAACCAGTGTTACCACAATTCACTCGTACCCCGGCGAATTGCGAATTGGGTCACCCGTTCCGAAACGTGGAACACCGGCGATCCATATCGCTTAATTTGGCGATCCCTATTTTTTCACTATTTTCACCTAAAGCATCTATGTAAAAGGGGGATTTTTGCTAAGTTACATCCATTTTTAGAGTATTGACTTCTAAATATTTCATATATTGAGCAGTTTTACACTTTATGATTTGCGATAAAAGGTAAAACAGCTATAAAGGTATCCAACGAAGCCTACCCCTGGCGTACCGAATTCCATAAGGTATAGCGTTCCGCGATCCCGTTCCCGTTTCACGAATTGGAACGATCCACGTTCCAGATAACTTAGGATTAAACCGTTCATAACTTGGAAAGACCCTAGTAGCACTATTAAGATATCTTTTGGTACAACTTCTTAGACTTAGATTTTTTTTTTTTTTTTTTTTTTTTTTTTTTTGAGAAATTGTTTTGTCGGATTTATACTCGGAATCTCATGCAGGAACTTTTAACGCTCTACCATTTGAACTACAACCCTAGCTGCCTTGTAGACTTAGATTGAGGATAGTTTTAAATGTATAAACTTTCTTTTTAATGTTTGGTAAAATTTAAAATTGAACACACAAATAAAGAGGTAAAAGACTATTTACGCAAAACATTCGATACCCTTCATTTGATTAATTCACTTTGCACCCTCATAACATAAAATGTTAGGACACTTTACACCATTTTGTCATTATCCGTATGTGAAGGCACGTTTTAGCACTTGTGGACTACTGTGCCTCTAATTTGAGTGGAATTCTATCAAATTCTTAACCAAATAACAAAATTAAGCTAGTCACCAGTAACAATTTTTTCTCTTCCTCTTTGAATTTATGAACACCAATAATGATATTTTTTGCATTGGTTTATACACGTATCTAGTTCAATTCAACAACTGGTCAGATATAACTTTATACTATAAAATAAGTAAAAATAAATTTATTAGATATTTTGAACTTGAAACAGAAACCATGGCTGCAACATAAATATTGCCAAAGAAGAATGTTACCACCATGGTTGTAATAGAAACTGTTTCACAAAAGAATATATACTGCGTGTAATTCAGAGATAAACTAACACAAAATTGAAGGATGAAAACATAATTGTTAGGTAGCAATGCATAACCAGATACTGCATATATTAAAAAGCTATTGCTCACCACTAGTCAATACAAGTTCAACCCATAAATTCACCCACTTACCAACACGTGAAAGACAAACCTCCACAACCACAACCTAACACCATAACCCAAAAACTGATCCCCATCCCCCCCCCCCCCCCCCCCACCCCAAAATGTGTTAAAACCTGATGTATTCGAGCAAGAACGATAAAGAATAATCAAGAACGAGAGACAAATTTAGCGTAGTTCACTAGCGCATCCGCTAGCTCCCTCCACGACCAGAAACTGATCTTTATTGAGAAAGAACACTGATTTTGCACCACACTAGCTAAAGCCACGACCTAGCATCTATTTATAGACCAAGTGTACAATGCTTGAGCCCCAAGTAACCAAACGTTGCCAAAAACAAAACGAAACAACTCCAAGAACCTGCCCAGCCGACTAGCTCGTGGGAGATCATCTAGCCGTGCGAGTTGGCCCTAAGCGTGTGCGAGCTAGCCCATTGCTCGTGCAAGCTTCCTTGGAACCCCCTGTCATGCAGCTTTGTTCCTTTCCTTGCCTTCCTTCTTTGTTCCGTCAACTGTTGCTTTGCCAATCTCCTAGCTAGGTATTTGGATCATTCCTAACAAATCTTCACCTTGATCCAAATACCCTAGCAACCCAAAACGATGCTCCTCTCACCAATCCAACCGTGAATGCGTCCTCCAATGAAGCACGCCTCCACCCAACGCCAAACTTGAACGTATTCCCTAATGCGGTATTGAACATATTCTCGATGCGCCCCAACAAGCGCGTCTATGCGTAAAAACAAACACGAAGAATAATGTGTCCCAATAAACACTCTCCCAATGCACCATGACATAATGCATACCCCAACATTTCTCTAGTGACACTTAGCAACAAATTGCATATCAATCAATGTCATGCCAATTGTGCCACAAACAAACTTCACTAATCATATATCCGCAAACCTGCTCTATAATAAGAGCTCGGTAGCTCCCCCAACAAGGAGCCTGATAACCTCTCAATAAAGGCTTAGATGTTGGGTGTATCAACAATACTCTTCTCAACCCGGTATATCTTGGCCATACCTCCAAACAATCTCTTCATTGTGAATCCCATATCCTTTAAACCAGATTCGCGTGCCCCATCTAGATCGCGAAACTCTCTACGTGCACGACCAGAAACTAACCTTTATTGAGAGAGCACACTGATTTTACACCACAATAGCTAAATTCACGACATAAAATCTATGTATATAATGCACAATGCTTGAGTCCCAAGCAACCAAATGTTACCAAAAAGGATGAAGGAAACAACTCCAAAACCCTGCCCAGCTGAACCAGCTCGTGCCAGCGGGTCCAGAGGTCGTGCAAGCTAATACAGAGCTCTTGTGATCTGCCATGAAACCCCCTTGTCATGCAGCTTTGTTCTCTGCCTTGCCTTCCTTCATTGTTCCATCAGTTGTTGCTTTTCCAATCTCTTAGCTAAGTATCTCGATCATTCATAATAATCTTTCAAATGAAAATAACACCTTCAATCCCCATCTCATTGTTCAATTTTTCACTAATTTAAAGAATGTAAAAGGAAGAATTTGGACGTAGCTATAATCGCTTGTGTCAAAGCGATCATACATCTGGTTTTGTGATGCTTGATTGACCTTCATATGGCCATATCTCTTTGGGTATTAGCTCTCATAGATCAAACAAATGGAAGGTCATTTTTTTGTGTGTTTGGGGTTGGGTTCGGCATATCGGAATAGTTTTTGTTTTCAGGTTCGGTTGCACAAGTCAACAACAGAAGTGGTAGAGTTGCTGCTTGAAATACCTCAACTTTTAAACTTTGACAATATCGTATTTTAAAATTTTTGGCCTAGGGATATTTGGTAATTTAACATATGGGTATTTTTATTATTTTTCCTAGGGATATTTTGATTATTTGTGCATCCATCACATGACCTAACTAATTCCATAACTAGAACCCTAACTAAAAAAATAACATAATCTTAACTAAAGGACTAACCAAATGCTAACTAGAACTCGTCAATTCAAGCCATAAACTGAACTCCCTTTCCCCCAACCACTGCCCCCTTGGCACCTTGCCCCTACCTTTTGACCTTCCATTTGCAGGTCCATAAGGAGTAAAAGCCTCCCAAGCTTTCATCTCACATCTTTCAGTCAACTCTCTATTTTATCTCTCTTCGTTGCTCTATTAAACATGTTGTGCTATGCAATTTTTCTTGAGTTTTTCAAGCTTCGAAGCCTTCATCACTAAAGTATCATCTTCATCTAAGCTAGGTTAGTATGTATCTCCATCTCTCTAGCCAGGCACGAATCTGTGTGATACTCAACAGGGCCCATGCCCCCCCCCCTAGAAGGTGGGTTGTAAGGTAGAAGTTGTTATATGATACTCCAACAATACCATTTGACAAATAAATTTTCTACTCATGGCCCCCCTTAGCCAATGTAACCCGCATAAACGGTGATACAATGGGTATTAACAATTCGAATTGTCTTTTATCTAATCTTAGCTTGTAATTTTTCATTAACATTTTCTCCAGAACAAAATTTTCATCTCAAAATCAAATATTTTTCTTAATTAATTGACATTTCATAGCCGTCATCTATTTAGGAAAGGTGTCATTATACTTGTAAATTGTGAACGGTAGTCAAATGTGTTAATTAACTTAATATTAGTTTGAATATTTATCTTTGCCCCTGCCAACAAAAAGTTCTTGGTCCATCCCTGTAGCTAGCTCATTTCATGTCCATTTCATAATTACTTTTAAATCATGATTAGTTTTTGTGATTTCGATTCAGGACAATCAATTTCTCAAATAATTTTTGTTTGACCTCAAAACATATTTTTCCATAAAACTAAACTCATAGAAGATCATTCTGCAAGTTGAATAAACCTCTACCTATTTTTATTTAGTTAGTTATGAATTTTCTGATTTGACTTTTCTTTGATGTTTTTGAATCTGGACTGTGTGTATCTCTCGAGGGTTTTCTCCATTTCAACCTCTATTTGAAAAGTCATACAGAAAGTCTATTTAAATTAGACTCACATAGCTTTTATTTTTGAAAAGAATCACCCTCAAAGTTGTTGGATAAGAATAGTTACAAAAACATTTAGAGTCACTACTTCCTATGATTGAAACTAGATTAAAAGTGCTTCATTCTTCAAAATTCCATGCCCAAAAGTGGTTGGTCATGTGGGATCATGCCCCTGCAAAGTTCACCCTACTGTACTGAGTTCATACTCTGCACAACAGTGTGTTTGATACTTTACAAGAAACCTGTAATAGCTTTTCAGTATATTAATTTGGATTTTGAAACTAGATTAATTTACCTTTCATCCCATATGTTTTTCATGACCTATCTCAGTAGCTTTATAGGGTTGTCCACGCCAAGAAGTCAGGCAAAAAGTTTAAGTTTTGAAACTCCTCATCGTTCTAAGTTTTATCTAACTACTAGAGTGTTTGTGACTATAATATCTTAGTATTTTTACTAACCGGGTCTTAAACTGTTATTTGGTGAAGTGTTGACTTAGGAGACCATCTCTCTTGAGTCAAATGTGTTGGAGTATGCCCTAGAGGCAATCTATTTATCGTGAAATTTCTAAAGGCTTTCTATTATCTATATGGAGACATGTTGACATAATGAAGTCCTTAGAATAAATTTTGTATTCTTAAATATCCCTAGTCTAGTATTATTGTTAATTAGGACGACTATAATACATCGAGACTAGCATGTGGTAGATTGATATGAGATATCAAGTCTAACACATGGGTACGCATTAGGAGTAATGGCGTGCTAAGAACACTACATGGGTGTTATGTGAATGTCACAAGTGCTTCTCATAGTGACAATGGTGTTGTGATCCTACGACTTGAGGTCACTACTTCTATAGATGTGAAGTACATGTTTTAATATCATCAAACATCACACTCTAACAAGGTGATCATAAAATCGATAATTGGACATACTATGAAACATACTAAGAGGTATGAGTGACGTAGATAGGATTTTTCCCTCCTACATAACATGAGTAAATATCTCTGGCCACTCAATGAGTGTGACTTAGGTAAATGTATGGTCGTGCTTAAAGGAATCAATATGAGATATTTATGTCATTCCTATGTATAAGTCTGGTCATAGAAGCGAGAAACTACAGATTAGATAAACAAGGGTGACACTTCATGCCTTTTGTCTAATATGGAATATGGGGAAAGGGATTATATGACACTGTAACATAGGTCATAGAGTTTAGTCAGATCAATGACATTCATATTACTTGGTTAGCATTGATGTATTGCTAGATACTGTTGACACGTTCCAACCGCAAGTGTCCGCGTGTCGCGTGTAGTAATAGATAAGAATAAGGTTGTCGTGTCCCAAGAGACTTGTTGTAAATTAGCTACAATCTCTTAACCTTGTGTGGGCGAGCAATTTGAGTTTGTTTGCTATTTTTACTAAAATTAAAGACAACTAGCTCAACTAACTGATTGAATAATCTCACGATTAACAGAGAATGATTACTGAAGTTACGAATATATCAAAGATCATGAAATCTCTTTTGGTTCATTAGGGATTTTGCACCGTTAATGATTTACGTACGTGCAACACAAATGTCTTCTACTTATCCAAACGAGCAGCACTACTTTGTTGATTCCTCTAACAAGGTCTATACTTAGAATTACGTAACTAATTCCTCTAGCCTACGTAAGTATAAGAACGCATTATGTTCCCGTGTTATACTCTAGACTAGATTGATTCCTCTAATCTTGATACGACTAGTGCAAGATTCAAGTTCGAGTAGTAAATATTGGTTCCTTTAACATTCACCACCTATATCATTTCTATTGTGACGTCAAACAATAAGAAGATAAATTAAAGGCATAAGTCAAGAATAACTAAGTAAAAAAAAATCAACTAAGCTAAAGCATGAAGCATAATCCATAAATCACCAAACACGGTGTTCAAAACCTAGATACCGACGAGATATCCTGAACAAGAAGTTTAACTACAACACGACATGATCAAAATAACAAAGTTTATGATCATGTGACAAAAACTTAAGAAGAAGAAGAAGAAGAAGAAGAAGAAGAAGAAGAAGAAGAAGAAGAAGAAGAAGAAGAAGAAGAAGAAGAAGAAGAAGAAGAAGAAGAAGAAGAAGAAGAAGAAGAAGAAGAAGAAGAAGAAGAAGAAGAAGAAGAAGAAGAAGAAGAAGAAGAAGAAGAAGAAGAAGAAGAAGAAGAAGAAGAAGAAGAAGAAGAAGAAGAAGAAGAAGAAGAAGAGGAAGAAGAGGAAGAAGAGGGAGAAGAGGGAGAAGAGGAAGAAGAAGAAGAAGAAGAAGAAGAAGAAGAAGAAGAAGAAGAAGAAGAAGAAGAAGAAGAAGAAGAAGAAGAAGAAGAAGAAGAAGAAGAAGAAGAAGAAGAAGAAGAAGAAGAAGAGGAAGAAGAGGAAGAAGAGGGAGAATAGGAAGAAGAAGAAGAAGAAGAAGAAGAAGAAGAAGAGGAAGAAGAAGAAGAAGAAGAAGAAGAAGACGACGAAGAAGAAGAAGAAGAAGAAGAGGAAAATAGAATCCAAACGAGTGTTTCCAAGCTCCAAAATTGCTCCCAAGCTCCAAAACAACCATATGATAATGTCTAACCCCCTCAAAATACGACCGTCAAGGCTTAATAGGTTTCCAAACCAATAAGATAAAGATATGATAAATTGCATAAAGATACCAGCTGGTTTGGCAGCCTCTGACTTCTCTTTGTAAGAAGACTCGACGTCTTCATGCGAAGTACTTCGTGCGAAAAACTTGATGATATTCTATGTTCAAATGTGTTAGAATAATTTGTCTTTCAACATCTAATAACAGTGAATCAAACATATGAAAGATAGAGAGGGAATCAACTCAGAGAGCTTGCAGAAAAATACCCCTGAGAATGTTCATACAGGTTAAACAGTTTCAAGGCTTTGAATCAAGTTTCAAGGATTTGAAAATAGCTAAACTATTTTCAAGCCTCTGGGAACTGATTCAAGGCTTTGAAAGCTGATTCAAGGCCATAAAATAGCTGAACTATTCCAAGCCTTGCACAACCTGATCTTACACTTCTTGAGCAAGTCTTGAATCTCGCTTCATGCAATCTCGCCTATCTTGAGAACGCTATTCTTGAAGATCCTTAGTTCGTCTCTTTGCTCCATGCACCTTACACCATGTATTTTGGTTTGGCCACCTCTCTTGAAGCTTCTATCTTTAGTCTTCACTAAATATCTTATTTCTAATAAGAAGTAACGTCTAGAGAGGCGACTGGATGAGAAGAGAAGACAATAGAGTATGTAGAGAGGCACGATACGCAGGCCGTATTTTATTTTATTACATATTCAAAACCAAAACCAAATATAAATACATATATGCCACATCCATGAACCAAACAAATCCATTCAACCCACAACAGTATGTAAAACAACATAATAAACATACATAAATTTTCTAGAAATTTTGAGAGTTAATCTCTAATTACTGGAAATTAACAAGCAATAATCTGATCACTCTAAATAATAAAAAAAGCTCAAAACTTCCAAAGGTCTCACAATGGTAGACAGTAGGGAAAATTCCTACGTCTCCAGAAAAAATTTGGGCTAAAAACATTGTGTTTAAGGTCGCCTAATTGCCTCGGTAAGTGTGCTAAACACTAATTAATATGGAAATTAATAATTTTTCCGTAATTCCAAAAATAATGAAAAAATAACAACAAAATAGGAAATTCAATTTGGAGTACCCTGGAAAAAACCAGAAGAAAAACGACGGCAGGAGGAGGTCGCACGCGCCCTCACGGGCCGCCGTGCGTGGGCGTGTCCACCTCCGTCACGCGATTTCGTCGGTCGTCTGCAACGTCAGCACGCCACGTGGCATGCCACGCCAGCACCTATGCTTACGTCGGTTGCCACGTCACCCTGCCACGTCCCACGGCACGTGGCTTGCCACGGCAGCGCCGCTTCAGCCTCTTGCTGACGTGGCACCGAGACGTCACCATGCCACGTTAGCCCTAGCAACGTCACCAGTCGTCACCAGCCCTTTTGGCGCGTGTGGCGCGTGGCCAGGCTTGTTGACGTCGACGGTGGCGCGTGAAGGCCATGCGCCACCTTCCCATGCTCCGTTTCCGATGAATCTTATATCATTGGAATCGTCTCTTCGTCCTGATCTCAATTATGTGTTCAAAGTCCAATTTTAACAAGTTTGGAAAAATACGTTTTTCTAATCAAATTTAACCAGTCTAGATTAATACAGTTTTGAATCTTTAAAGGGGCGCAACTTTCTCTATGTTTTCCAAAAAATACAAAACTTATATTTCTAGAATCCTCGTGAAAAGCCCTATCCAACCATATAAGATTCGCCTACTGACTACGAGGCACGAAAAAAAGCCTATGGCTCTAATACCAATGAAGATTTATGCTTACGTATTCGCCTAAGCTCCTTGCGCAACGGAAGATAATCTTTGTGATTGCTTGCTTTCACGTGCTTCCACCAACGTCTTGCTCTCACCAATTTTAGTGCGAATCTCGAGGACGAACACTATGATTCACCCCACGTTCCACCTCCTTGTATGTAGTTGGAGAGAGACTAGGATTCTCTACAACTGAGAATGAATATGGACATAATGTCTCTACTAACTAGCACTAGCATTAAAATATCTAGGAGGCTGCCTCCTTTATATAGGCAAAACTTCTCCTAGGTTTGCAATTAACCCCCTAAGATTTATGTCTTTGCTACTAACCCCTTAGGATGGAGGTTGTTAAAGCCCATAATGCCGCCAGGCAGGCAGTGATGGAAAATCACCCTTTGTAGTTTGTAGTTTCTTGTGTATTTTCTTGTTTTTCAGTGTTTGTACATATGTCTGTACCATGTTATTTTGCTCATTTGGTAATGAAGTTGACTTTCCATTAAAAAAAATCAATGATGTTCATGTATTGACATGAATTTATTATTTTCTATATTTTTTTATAAAAATCATATGTTTGGTATATATGCTTTTGTTACTATAAAACTTGTGAAGCGTAATTTAAGTTACCTGAGGGAAAGAAAAAGAATGAACTCCAAATTCATATTAGTGGCAGAACATTTGAATTTCCTGCCTACCTGCATGAGGTTTTGGGTTCGAACCTGGCTATATAATGTAATTTTCAAATCTAAAAGAAAAAGTAATTTCTAAAAAAATAGGAATCATAATTGGTTCCGACCCAAACCTTGTGAATTCTAAAATCAAAATCCCAACGACCTCCCCTCAAAAAATTTTGCTCTGCCCTCTCTCATCCACGTCACAAACACTATTCTCTATTGACATTTCGGTTATCTCCTTACAAAGGAGATAACTTCTATCAACCATCTGTGTTCATCTTTTACAACTGTCATTTCGGTAGTTTTTTGTCGGTTATTGACGGTTATTTCTGGAAATAAATATTTGATTGTGCTTTAGGCACTGCAATTTAGCCATTATGGGCTTGAAAATCTCTGCCATTACTGTGCAATTCTCATCAACACGTCCCCAACCATCACAATGCCTCCAAAACAAACCAAAAATCCTTGTCTTTCATCCGATATCACAAACCTACTATCAACTATGAACCTGACATCCAAGGAAAAACAAGGAGTCACTCTTCCGCCCGATGCACTGGCGGACGGACAAGCAGAATGCCGCAAAAATATCTTCGGTAAGATCATAACTACAAAGAATGTCAATTTGAGAAACCTAATGAACGTCATGTCCAAATCTTGGGACGACCCGGTGGGATTTCGAGTTATTCCGCTGAAAAATAAGATTTATCAGTTTGTTTTTGAAAGGGAAGATCAGGTGCAAAGTATTCTGAACACTCAACCGTGGTTCTATAGGGGGGCCATGATTGCTATGGAGAAGTGGTACCCGCGGAAGAATATGCGCACAAGTCGTTACAACGAGGCTTTTCTATGGGTACAGATCTGGAACCTTTCTCCAGATTGTTATAATGACAAAACTGGAAAAATCATCGGATCTATTCTGGGGCGGTTCCCTGAAGTGGTAATTCCAACTCGTGGCATTCTGGTTGGAAAATGCATTCGGGTCAAAGTCTTGGTGAAAGTTGCGGAACCATAACTTAGAGCATGCTCAGTTAATCTTCTTAAAGATCGAACGGAATGGGTCCTACTAAAATACGAGAAACTTCCTAGTATTTGCAATTTATGTGGCCGGATGCGCCATGAAATGAGGGAATGCGATGATTTGAGTTCGGTGGACATTCCCATTGAAGAGATTCCTCAGAACTACGGGAATTGGATGACCACGACTGCCATGTTGGATTATATTTTGGGGTATAACTCTGATCCTACTTCCATCTTTGGTCCTCTTGCAATCCCTTCCAAATGCAATATTCCACGTCCAGCACAACCAATTCTGGGAGAAAATTCAGAATATACAGGGGGAAGCATAGAGGAAAGTGAGGAGGAAATCGACCCAGATTCGGATGAGGGACAGTTTCTGTTACGGCAGTGGGAAAAAGAGTCCGACCTTGAACTTTTGAACCAGGCTAGAATTGATTCCTCGGTGAATGATGGTGATGACGAGTACAACGACACTGATGTTGTGACTTTATCCAAAGGAAGTGGTACGGATCAACCGATAGAACCTTCTGGTTTGTGTGGAAAAAGGAGTCTAAACTCAGAATCTGAGGATGGCGTAAAGAAGAAAAAGGGAGATCGAGACTTATCTCTCTCCCCCCCCCCTTGGCAGAGGCTGGCGAGCCCCAGCCCTGCCGCCAACCATGAATACCTTATGTTGGAACGTCAGAGGTTTAGGGAATGCTTCTACGTTCCATAATTTACATTCCCTGGTTAGGGACAAGCAACCTACTGTTGTTTTCATCATGGAAACAAAAGTGCTTGCCCCAGCTGCGGACTCTATCGGTTTTAAATTGGGTTTTCGTAATTCTTGTCATGTCCCCCGTGTTGGTTTAGGGGGTGGTTTATCGCTATTTTGGTCTAATCAAGTTAACATTCAGATTGTAGCGAAGAATCGTTTTCATATCCACTGTTTTGTAAGACCCCCCGAATCTGGATCTCAAGGATATTATTTCACAGGGTTTTATGGCGACCCTGTTGCGAAAAATCGGCGTTTTTCCTGGGAGTTGTTGAAACGCCTTAAACCAAGGGATAATGCTCCCCTGTTAGTAGCAGGTGATTTTAATGAAATTCTATCAAATTCGGAGAAGAAAGGCTGGAGTCTCCGAAGTTGGACACAAATTCAACAGTTTGTCGATGCCTTATCAATTTGTAATTTGGTTGATATGAGGTCTCAAGGTGAATTTTTCACTTGGTGGAATGGTCGGGCTTATCCTTTTTCAGTTCACGAGAGATTAGATAGAGCAGTCTCAAACTTTTCTTGGGAACAAACTTACCCAACTTACTCTGTCGAAGTTGTGCAAATGGTGGGTTCGGATCATCTGGCGCTTCTCATCACCGGGTCTTCTCAGCCAAAACAGCACCCAAGCACTCGTCGCTTCCACTTCGCTGCATAATGGACTCGCAACCCGGAATGCACAGAACTAATACAAGAGGTATGGCCTAACTACTTTCCTGCATCTACTTATATACATGATTTGCCTCAAAAAATTAATTACACAACGGAGCATCTTCGTAGATGGGGAAAAACTAATTTTATTAACAAAACTAAAGAAAAAAATTTCCTGCTCCGTAGGCTGTCTCATTTATCTTCAAGGCGTCAAACTAGTGATGTCATCTCCCCAAAAAAACATGTTTCCACCAAGTTACAAAAGATTCTTACTGATGAGGAAATCCATTGGAAACAAAGGTCTAGGAATAAGTGGCTGCGTGAAGGTGACCGTAATACAAAGTTTTTTCATAAAGTCACGACTGAAAGAAAACGCAAAAATACCATCTCCTCAATAACGAATTTAAATGGTAATTGTTTTACTGACATTGAGGGTATCAAAAACTGTTTCACAGATTATTTCAAACAAATCTTCACTGCAAATCCTACAAATTTTTATCAAACTTTGGATTGTGTCACTAATAAAATTTCTCCTCAAATGACAGACATGTTAAATGAACCCTTTACGGAAAATGAAATTTTAGACTCTTTAAATTCTATCAGAGCTCTAAAAGCTCCGGGTCCGGATGGTCTTCCGGCCCATTTTTACCACACTTACTGGCCAATTATTGGGAAGGATATTATTATTATGTGCCTTGATTTTCTTAATAATGGTGAGAATATTGATAAACTTAACGAAACTTGCATTGCTTTAATCCCGAAAATTAAGAATCCTCATCTTGTTTCGGACTACCGTCCAATTAGCCTTTGCAATGTTTCCTACAAACTTATTTCCAAAACAATTGCTAACCGTATTAAGCTAATCTTGCCCGATATCATTGATCCTTCTCAATCAGCTTTTATTAAGGGCCGTCAAATTTCAGACAATTCCATTATTGCTTTAGAAACTCTCCACACTAGCAGAAACTAATCGAGCTCCGTTTGATCTCCCAGACCTATCTTTTTATTTATCCGGGGAAGAAGGATCATCCAAGACTCAGTTATTAACAATCAAAAAAGCAGAGACGGATCTTTTTATCTTAAACTAGATATGGCCAAAGCCTACGATAGAATTGAGTGGACCTATTTGGAACAAATTCTTCTTTAGTTGGGTTTTCCTCTTGCTTTCACGAATAGAATTATGACTTGTGTGTCTTCTGTCTCTTTCTCTGTTTTAATTAATGGTCAAAAAACAAATTTGTTTCGTCCTAGCAGAGGTATTCGTCAAGGGGATCCCCTCAGCCCTTATTTATTTGTCATTTGCTCCGAGGGTCTTTCTGCTTTAATCAATAACGCTGCTGAAAATAATCTTATTCAAGGGATTAAAGCTGGTATGGGATCTTCTAGTGTTTCCCATCTACTTTTTGATGACGACAATATTTTTTTCTCCAAGGCCAATGTTACTAATGCTATTTCTATCCGGTCCATCCTTTTCCAATACTGTTAAGCTTCGGGACAAATGATTAATAACGACAAGTCAAAAATTGTTTTTGGTCCAACAGTCCCTCAACAAAACAGAACTATTATTTCGCAAATTCTAGAAATTCCAATTTCAAATTCCCATGATAAATACCTTGGTTTGCCTACTGTCACAGGTCGTAATAAAAAATTAATTTTTAATTCTCTGAAAAATAAAGTCTGGAATAAAGTTTCTGGTTACAAAGAAAAATTACTTTCTCCAGCGGGGAAGGTGATTCTTATCAAATCTGTTCTCCAGGCTATACCCACCTATATTATGTCTGTTTATTTAATTCCTATCACTACTCTTACGGAACTTCAACAATTTTTTGCGAGATTTTGGTGGGGAAATGATTCGGAGAAAAAAAATATTCATTGGAAAGCTTGGGACAAACTTTGTAATTCTAAAACTGTGGGAAGTTTGGGTTTTCGCCATTTGCATGCTTTTAATCTTGCTCTTTTGGGAAATCAAGTGTGGCGTATATTGCAAAATCCTAACTGTCTTCTTGCTAGAGTCCTTAAAGGGAAGTATTATCATCATTCTGACATTATAACTGTGGAGTCTACTTCTAACTCTTCTTATACTTGGAAAGGACTCATCAAAGCTAGAAATGTTACTTTCAAAGGGGTGCGTCAAGGTATTGGTAATGGTCGTCTTACTCTAATTTATCATCATAGATGGATACCCATAGGAAATGGTCGTAAACCTTACATTAAACCTACTTTACCAAATCGTGCCTATGTGGCCTCTCTCATCAATCCTGATTTCACATGGAACCATGACCTGATTTTGCAAAAATTTTCAGAAGAAGAGGCCAATGCAATTATCCAAATCCCCTTGCTTTCACCCCTAAACCAAGACAATTTTGTGTGGTCTCAAACAACTGATGGCACTTATACTGTTAAATCAGCCTATTACGTTGCTTTAAATGAGATTTTCCCATAAAATTTACTTGACTTGATTGCTACTTCTCAGAATAGTAAAGACAGTTTCTGGAAACTGATTTGGAACTTGAAGATTCAGGAGAAAATTAAACTTTTTATCTGGAAACTTTTTAACAATTGTTTGGCAACCAAAAATAATCTTTTGAAGAAGGGGATTAATTTACCTCAAACCTGTTGTCTTTGCTGTAAACAAAATGAAACCCCTGTTCATCTTTTCTTTGACTGCTGCTGGTCCCAAAAAGTTTTTTCTTCGGCTTTGATAGATCTCCAGGTTCCTTCAAATGACCTCCCTTTCAGGGTTCGTTTCAGACATTTTTTCCTCCATCTTACACCTGAAAAAAGGGAATTGTTTTGTTACATTTACTGGAACATCTGGCTGGAGAGAAATCGAAGAATTTTCAAAAACGAAAATCAAAATCAAGACTCGGTCATAACCCTAGCGACTTCTACATACACTGAATTTAAAAGTTCTACTTATCTTGATTTGGGATTGGTGCATGCAGGGACTGAACAGGACTCTTCGCCGGCGAAATGGACGGCCCCTCCACCGGGGATTCTAAAACTAAATGTGGATGCAGCGATTGATGTTCAATCGAGAAGATCTGGAGCGGGAGCAGTCATTCGAAACAGTACCGGAGACTTTGTGATGGGTATGGCCTTTCAAATCCCGTACTCATCAAATTCCACTGTGGCAGAAGCGTTTGCAATGAACATGGCGATTACAAAAGCAAAAGATCGTGGCTTTCTATCGCTGTTTATTGAATCGGATTCTCAAACCCTAGTTTCAAAGATGGGAGGAAGAGAGAGGATAGATGGTCCTTCAGAAGCTGCTAGACTGATGAATGGAGTCCGCACTTCCGTCTCTTCGCTTTTATATGGTAGGGTTAGATGGTGTAAAAAAGTCGAAAATGCCCTTGCTCATCAATTGGCAAAAATGGGCCTTCGTTGTTCTGAAACTATGTTTTGGGCTAATGTTTGCCCAACAAGCTTGTATAACATTTGGGTTTCTGATAGAGCCCAGTATTAAATAAATGAAGCTTGTTTGCAAAAAATAAATAAATAAATAAATAAATAAATAAATAAATAAATAAATAAATAAATAAGAAAAAAACCTTGTGAATTAAATTTGAATAAATATTAAAGTTGGGAATAGTTTGCAAAAAAAAAAAAAGTTGGGAATAGATTGATCTAATCCAAGCTCAATCTTATTAAAACCCTATCCGTTATCAACCACAGTGTTGCTACATGACAAACATAGTGTTGTTAGATCCTATCTTTACTAATCGTGTTTTTCTTTTCTTTTTTAGAAAACTAATCGTGTTCAGATTAGCCATAAGTCATTCTTTAATTGAGTTGAAAAGTCGCGCCCACCGCCCCTGTGATCTCATTGATGGATGAACAATAATAACGTGTTCATATTTTGCCCCATTCATACACTACTCCCCTCTTATTAACCTTCTAATCCTGAAGCGTTGACATTAACCTCTCTCGCATCCTCATAACCACGATCCCATTCTCTCTCAAGAAAAGCCATGGACATGTGGTCTTCTATAGCAAGCTGGTTCACGCCCAACGTTTTGTTCTGCGTCCTCAATCTCATGATCGGCACCATCCTCCTCTCATCAAACTTCAAAACCCACAACAGAAAACCAGAAGAAGATAATCAACATTACCACAGCCCACCAGCACCGGGACCACTTTACCGGGCTCCGTCTTTGTTAGAAAGAGTAAGGTCCATAAATTTCAATTCTTACATATCCGCATTTCCCGACTCGTCAGAGCCCGAAACACAGCAGTCTGCCCCACTTTTCCGAGCACCATCTTTGCTCCAACGGGTGACGTCTATCAATCTCAATCCATACAAATCCGAATTCTCCAGGTTTTCGTCAGAGCCCGAGACCAACCAGACTGTGCCACTCGTTAGAGCACCCTCTTTGCTAGAACGGGTTAGGTCCATTAACTTCAATAACTTCAAATCCGAATCCCCTAGCCCACCAATAACCCAGACCAACCAGACCGATCCAATTCGTCAAGCCGAGGACACCGATACACGGGCTCGCACTTCTAAACTTGATCGCAATCGTCGGGCTAGATTACGGAAATCGGCGAGCGAGAAGCGGAAGGTAGAGGAGGCTAATGACTTTAGTCGACTGGGCCCTATGACAGTGAGGGAGAGACATCCGACGCCAATGTTAGGTGGAGACGAAGCCGTTGACGCTAAAGCGGATGATTTTATCAACAAGTTCAAGACTCAGTTGAAGCTACAGAGGCTTGATTCATATATCAAGTACAAGGAGATGCTGCACAGAGGAGCTTCCAGGTGAATGACTCGGACTACCAATTCAACCATTGCAAGCTTGGCGACTGTGCATGTATTCTTTGAAAGGTTAAAGGGTCATTTTGTCTCTTCAATGATTAAACCGTTCATAGCTTGGAAAGACCCTAGTAGCAAATTTGTTGGTACAACTTCTAGACTTAGATTTTGTTATTTTATTTTTATTTTTTATTTTTTAAAAATAATTTTGTCGTCAACCGGTTTGAACTGGGTTTGAACCCGAATTCTCATACAGGGGCTTCCAAATTCCAACGCTGTACCACTGTCTTCTAAACTTAGATTGGTGATAGTTTTAAATGTATTGAGTCATTTTTAATGTTTGGTAAAATTTGAAATTGAACACACAAATAAAGAGGTAAAAGACTATTTGAATCCTTCTGTTTAGGCAAAACATTTAATACCCTTATCTTTTGATTAATTTTACTTTCCACCCTCATATCAGAAAATGTTTGAACACTATACACCATTTTGTCATTATAGTATGCGAAGACACGTTTTAGTACTTTTCGACTACTGTGCCCCTAATTTGAGTGGAATTCTATCACATTCTTAACCAAGTAACAAAAATAAGCTAACCACCCATAACAAATTTTTCTCTTCCCCTTTGATTCTACTAACACCAATAATGGTTTGGTTAGGCTCCTTCGCTGCTGGAGTTGGTCTTTGTTTTGAGCATTTCCCTCATCTTCTCTTGGATGTTTGGCTTTGTGGGATGTTTAGTTATGGATGTTTAATTGTGAATATTTGGATTAGTTTAGGTCTTTAGTATGGTGTTTTCTCTGTGTTTAGTTGTTTGAGAGTAGTAATTGTGGTTGATTGTACTCTATTATGCTCAATGAAGTTCTCTACTTTTTGCAAAAATAAAAAAATAAAAAAAAGAAACTTTACTATAAAGAAAAGTAAAAAAACTAAAGAATAGATACTGCATGTAATTCATAGATTATCTAACACAAAATTGAAGGATGAAAATTTAATTTTTATGCATAACCAGATACTGCATATATCAAAAAGCTATTGCTCACCACCGCTCAATAAAAGATCAACCCATAAATTCACCCACCCACCAACACCTGAAAGACAAACTTCCACAACCACAACCTAACACCATAACCCAAAAATTGATCAACATCCCCCCCCCCCCCCCCAGAAAAAAAAAAAAAAATGTTAACACATGGAGTAGTCGAGCAAGAACAATAAAGAATAATCAAGAACGAGACACAAATTTAACGTAGTTCACTAGCGAATCCGCTAGCTCCCTCCACGGCCAGAAACTGATTTTTATTGAGAAAGAACGCTGATTTCGCACCACACTAGCTAATGCCACGACCTAGCGTCTTTTTGTAGACCTATGGTACAATGCTTGAGCAGCAAGCAACCAAACGTTGCCAAAAATGAAGAAGGAAACAACTCCAAGAACCTGCCTAACAGAACGAGGTCGTGCGAGCTGGTCGAGAGCTCGTGCGAGGTCATCCAGCTCGTGCGAGGTCATCCAGCTCATGCGAGCCGGCCCATAGCTGGTGCGAGCTTCCTTGGAACCCCATGTCATGCATCCTTGTTCCTTTCCTTCCTTCGTTTTTCCTTCAATTGTTGCTTTGCCAATCTCCTATCTAGGTATTTGGATCATTCTTAACAAATCTTCACCTTGATCCAAATACCCTAGAAACCCCAAAATGATGCACCTCTCACCAATCCAACCGTGAAAGCGTCCCGCAATCAACACGCATCCACCCAACGTCAAACTCGAACGTATTCCCTATTACGTTTTTGAATACATTCCCGATGCGCCCGAACAAGCGCGCCTATGCGTAACAACAAACACGAAGACTAATGTTTCTCAAAAAACACTCTCCCAGTGCACCATGGTATAATGCATACCCCAACGTTTCTCCAGTGACACTTAGCAACAAAGTGCATATCAATGAATGGCATGCCAATTTTGCCACAAATAAACCGCACCAATCATATGTGCGCCAACTTGCTCCATAATAAGAGCTCGGTAGCTCCCCCAACAAGGATCCCGATAGCCTCCCAATAAAAGCTTGATGTTGGGTGTTTCAACAATATTTTTCTCATCAACTCGATATATCTTGACCATACCTCCGAACAATCTCTTCCTGCGAATCCCATAAACCCGATCCGCGTGCCCCACCTAGATCGCGAAACTCTCGCTTTGAATTTCTCCCGATAAGGAAAATCTAGCTTTGCTCCGCCTTGATCTTTAAAAACTGGTAACAGGTTATCCGATCCCACTTGTTAAAATCTGGGGTATTAGAGCAAGAACGATAGTGAATAATCAAGAACTAGACGCAAATTTAACATGGTTCACTCGCACATCCACTAACAGATCCTCTAGCTACATTCACTACCAGAAACTAATCTTTATTGAGAGAGATCACTGATTTTATACCACACTAGCTAAAGCCACGACCTAGCATCTATTTATAGAATGTACAATGCTTGAGCCCCAAGCAACCAAATGTTAACAAAAACAAAGAATAAAACAACTCCAAAAACCCTAGAGCTCGTGCAAGCTAACCCAGAGCTCTTGCGATCTACCATGGAACCCCATGTCATGCAGCTTCGTTCTATGCCTTGCCTTCCTTCGTTGTTCCGTCCATTGTTGTTTTTCCAATCTCTTAGCTAGGTATTTGGATCAGTCATAATAATCTTTCAAATCAAAATAACACTTTAATCCCCATCTTATTTGTTTTATATTTCACTAATTTAAAGAATGTAAAGGGGATCGTTTGGATGTATCTGTAATCGCTTTTGTCAAAGCGATCCTACATCTGGTTTGGTGATGCTTGATCAACCTTCATATGATCATTTTTCGTTGGGTGTTAGCTCGCATAGATGACCCAAAAAAAGAGAAGGTCATTTTTTGTGTGTGTTGGGGGTTAGGTTCGGCATAAGGGATTAGTTTTTTTTTCGGGTTCAGTTTCACAAGTCAACAACAGAAGCGGTGGAGATGCAGCTTGAAGTACCTCAACTTTTGAACTTTGACAATATCGTATTTTAAAAAAAAAATGCTTAGGGATATTTGGTGATTTAACATAGGGGTATTTAGATAACTTTTCCTATGGATATTTTGATTGTTTGTGCATCCATCACATGACATAATTAATTCCCTAACTAGAACCCTAACAAAACCTTAACTAAAACACTAACCAAACGCTAACTAGAACCATCGATTCACGCCATAAACTAACCTCAATTTCCCCCAACCACTGTCCCTTGGCACCTTGCCCCAACCACTTCCCATTTAGCATCTTGCCCCTACCTTTTGACCTTCCCTTTGCAGGTCCATAAGGAGTAAAAGCCTGCCGAGCTTTCATTTCACATCTTTCAACAAACTCTCTATTTTATCTCTTTACGTTACTCTTAAACATGTTGTATTAAAGCCCTCGTCACTCAAGTATCATCTTCATCTAAGATTGGTTAGTAGGTGTCTTCATCTCGCTAGCTAGGGTCAAACCTGTGTGATACTCAACATGGCTCATGCCCCCCCCCTCCCCTCCCCCTAGAAGGTGATTGTAGGTAGAATTTGTTATATGATACTCCAAAAATACCATTTGACAAACAAACTTTCTACTCATGGCCTCCATTGGCCAATGTAACCCACATAAAATATGATACAATGGTATTGACAATTCACATTGTCATTTTATCTAATCTTAGCTTATAATTTTGCATTAACATTTTCTACGGAACAAAAGTTTCATCTCAACATCAAATGTTTTTTTCTTAATTAATTGACGTTTCATACCCGTCATCTATTTAGGAAAGTTTTCATTTACTTGTAAATAATGGAGTGTAGTTAAAGTGTATTAATTCACTTAACATTAGTTCTGAATATTTATTTTTTCCCCTGCCAACAAAAATATATGGGTTCGTCCCTGTCTCTAGCTCATTTCATGTCCATTTCATGTTTTACTTTTAAATTATGCTTTTCGATTCACGACAATCAATTTCTCATATATATTTTTTTCAGTGACCTCAAAACATATTTTTCCAAAAAACTAAACTAAAAGAGGATCATTCTGCAAGTGAAATAAACCTCTAACTATTTTTATTTATTTAGTTATGAATTTTCTAAGTTGACTTTTCTTTGATGGTTTTGAATATGGACTGTGTGTATGTCTCGTGGTTTTTCCTCATTTGAACCTCTATTTAAAAAGTCATAGTTAAAGGTCTATTTAAACAAGACTTACATAGCTTTTATTTTCAAAAAGAATCACCCTCATAGTTTTTATATAAAAATAGTAACAGAAACATTTAGAGTCGCTACATCATATGCTTGAAACTAGATTAACAGTGCTTAATTCTTCCCAAAGCCATGCCCAAAAGTAGTTTGTCAAGTGGGATCATGCCCCTGCAAAGTTGACCCTATTGTACTGAGTTCGTACTCTGCAGAACATTGGGTTTAAATTTTTTACAAGAAACATGTAATAGATTTTCAATATATTAATTTTGATTTTTAAACTAGATCAATTTACCTTTCATAACATATTTTTACATGTATCTCAATAGCTTTATAGGGTTGTCCAGGCTAAGAAGCCAGGCAGCAAGTCTAAGTTTTGAAACTCCTCAGTGTTTTAAGTTTTATCTAACTTCTATAGTGTTTGTGACTGTAGTATCTTAGTATTTTTACTAACCGGGTGTTAAACTGATATTTGGTAAAGTGTTGACTTAGGAGATCATCTCTCTTCAGTCGGATGTGTTGGAGTATACCCTAGATGCAATCTATTTATCGTGAAATATTTTTAAAGTCTTTCCGTTATCTATACGGAGATATGTTGACATAATGAAGTCCTTTGAATAAATGTTGTTTCCTTAGATACCCATAGTCTAATATTATTGTTAATTAGGACGACTATAATGCATCGAGACTAGTATGTGGGTACATTGATATCAGATATTAAATCTAACACATGGGTACGCATTAGGAGTAATGGCGTGCTGAGAACACTACATGGGTGTTATGTGAATTTCACAAGTACTTCTAATAGTGACAATGGTGTTGTAATCCTACAACTTGAAGTCACTACTTTCTCTAGATGTGAAGTACATGTTTTAATATCGCCAAACATCACGCTGTAACAAGGTGATTATAAAGTCGATAATTGGACATGCTGTGAAACATGGTGAGAGGTGTGAGTGATGTAGATATGATTTATCCCTCCTACATAACAGGAGTAAATAT
Source organism: Linanthus parryae (assembly GCA_023055425.1). NCBI lineage: Eukaryota > Viridiplantae > Streptophyta > Magnoliopsida > Ericales > Polemoniaceae > Linanthus > Linanthus parryae. The sequence goes on from JALGPY010000015.1 coordinate 5,578,831, forward strand.
CCATCGAGGAGTGTGACTTAGGAAAATGCATGGTCGTGCTCAAATGAATCAATAAGAGATATTGATGTCATTTGTATGTCTTAGTTAGCTCAGAGAATTGACAAACTGTAGATTAGATAAATAAGGGTGACACTCCATGTCTTGTGTCTAATCTGGATATATGGACAAAGGGATTATAAGACACGGTAATATAGGTCATAGAGGTTAGTCATATCAATGACATTCCAATTACTTGGGTAGAATTTATGTATTACTAGGTACCGCTCAATGTTTGCTATTGTTACCGCCAACGCAACTAGGAACTCACATGATCATAAGAATGGTTCAAAATGGAATTAAATGCTCATTAGTTGTGAAGGGGTATACAGTAGGTAGAAATGCAGGTTCAATACTCTAGAAGGGGGGGGGGGGTTAAATAGAGTATGCATACTTTTGCTAAACTTGCAAGAATAGTGGTTTCAGAAGGTTAAAGATGTTGGAATACATGCCCTGGAGGCAATCTAGTTTAGTGTGAATTTATTTGTGGCTAGAAAATTCATTGTATTATTTATTGGATATTTAATATAATGAAGTCCTTAGATTTACAATCGTGTTGTTTATCTTAAATATCCCTAGTCCAGTATAATGATTAATAGGACAATCATCTATAGGCTACTATGGGGTTGGATTGATATGGAGATATCATGATCCAACACATAGGTGTGCATTAAGGGTAATGACGCACTGGATTGACCCATCTCTGAGAAGGCTACATACACGTTATGTTGAGTCACAAATGCTTCTCGTGGTGCAATGGTATTGTCATCCTTAGACTTGAAGTCACTAGATATTCTAGTTGTGGATTATTGTGATTTTGGTAGCGTTAAACGCTACACCGTAACTGGGTAGTTATAAAGGCGTGTACCGGATACAATAAGAAGCAAGCTTAGAGATCGTAGTGGACGTAGATAGAATTTGTCCCTCCCACATAACGGGAGCAAATAACCTAGGCCACTCGAGGGATAGTGCTTATAGAATGTCTGGCCAGACTCAAATAAATCAATATGGGATATTGATGTTAATTGCACGAGTAAGGCTAATCTCATGGATCGAGAAACTGTGGATTGGATATACGAGTGTGACTTGTATGTCTCGTGTCCAATCCGAATATAGAGACAAAGGGATGAGACAATTACTTGTAAAAGGTTTGTCAAGATGACTATTCTATTAGTTGGCTAGAATGGATGTTTTGCTAGAAACCGCTCCATGTTAGCAAATTGTTGCTACCAACTAGACAGAACCTATGGGGTCACACGCTATATAGAGTTGAACTAGATTTGGGAATTAATTAACTAGATTGATTAATTAGAAGGATCACTTTGCAATACCTTGCAAACTTAGTAGGACTAATTTGCAAGGAAGGGACTAAACCGAATTCTAGTAGGACTAGAATAGGTCCTTTAGGTAGTTGGCAAGGATTTGTTGGACTATATAAAGGACACTCCTTCCTTCCTTCCCACACTTATGACCTTATTGATCATAACTTGAGTGGGAGAGAACAAAAAGGAGAGAGCAAGCAAGCAAAGAGGGACCCGTCGCCCCGCTTTGCCGCCGCCCGTCCCCGTCGACCCACAAGGAGGCCGAGACCTCCTTGTTGTCTCGTTTTGCGTGATTTTTCTTCCTCTTCCTCATTTCGGGCTAGCGCAAAGAATTGGGAAGATCTAGAATTCAACTCTAGGCATGGATCAACTATAGAGAACGTGACACAATTCGCGTTTGAAGTCATCAAAGGAGAAACCCTAAGGTGTGTTATTGATTTCTTCTCTTACCATCGTTATGTCTCTTGACTTGTGATCCTTGGAGGGTATTTCATGGATTATGTTTGTTTGTGTTTCCATTGCGCATCCATGATCAAAACCCTACAAAATAGGTTCAAGGCCTTGAAATGAGTTTCAAGCCCTTGGAATGAAAGGAGTTGAATTATAGAAGAATGAGTCTATTTCAAGGCCTTGAAATGAGTTTCAAACCCTTGAAATGAAACTGTTTTGAATGCTGCAATAGTTCTAAGTATGCAGCTGAAAAGTAAATGCATGAGACACAAGATATATAGACTTCAGTCCAATTGGACCTAGGTCTGTACCTCATGGATCTTCTCCCTGCATGATTTTCGACACAATTCTTATTAATCCACAGCCAAGCCCAAGATCTCAAGCACAGAGAGATACCTTACTCTGTTACAGCTTGTGGTTCTCACTAACCTATCTAGTACCTGCTCTAGCTATATGATTAACTAATAATTATCTATTGTTCACCTTGAACGATCCTTGAGAATGACAGCTATAAGTTTTATCAAAATGATATGCATATGAAGTTCAGAAAAGAATAACACAAGAAATGAAACTGCAGTGAGTGTGCAGTGTTCTTCTGATGCTTGGATTGAGATAGATGAATCTGCTTCTTTGTTGCTTGTCAATCCTTGAATGTTTTGAGTGTCTCGGTGAATTGCTCTGTGTTGTTGTGTCAACGAACTCCTTCAGAAATTATCCTTTTAAACACCCAGTTTGAATGGAAGATCTTCATAATCTTCTCAACAAACTTTCCTGAAAATCTGCTTCAAATCTTGACTCTTCTATCAGCTTCTTCCAACAGCTTGTAGCTCAGTATCTTCCAGGATACTGATTTGATCTTGTCGGACATATATTGAGAAACTTTTAAACACAGCAGATTGATCGAAGAATCAAATCATCAAGCAGTTTCATTTTCTGCAAAAAATAAGTTAACAAACAGATTCCTATAAAATAGGAAACACAATATCCCTGCAAAACTCAATCAAACAGATGATATTAGATGCTGCAAACTGTGTCAAAATACTTATTCTTTCATCATCAAGTGTCAGCTAATCATGCACATGGATTTAGGAGTTGAATCAAGTAAAGAAACTCCCCCTAAATTCATGCATATAAAGCTCAGTCTGTTTCAAGGATTTGGAAGTTGTTTCAAGGCCTTGAAATAGACAAGCTATTTCAAGTCTTTAACCTGCATTGAACTTACAATATCCCCCTTGATGAAATACAAAACCACAGTCTTCCAATCTGTTTGATACTGTGATTCAGCAACATATACTCATTAGCACATAGCAGAATAAATCATGGCATATAATGTCAACACATAATGTCCAAAAGATCCAACTTATTAAATTAACCAACTGAAAACAGCAAATATTAGCACAGTTTCAGATAATCCTACTGACCAAACCAGGTCTCTAAACTCAAAAGTAGACATATACCCTAAATTTTCTCCCCCTTTTTTACTTTCATCAAAAAAGAATGAGAAAAAATGTTGGATCAAACTTTTTGGAAAGATTTTTAAAATATTGTTTTAAAGATAGAATTTTCAACACTTTGAAAGGGATTTCAAGGCCTTGAAAAGGATAAGAAAGAGTAGGAAAGAGTTAAGGGGCAGGGTCTTCATCTCCATGCTGCTGTGCATCTTATTCCTGAATATTTCCCTCATCATCCTGTTCTTCTTCCTATTGAGCCACATCATCACCAGCTTCACCTTCACCTTCAAATAAGTCAGCAGTAGTCACAATCTCTGGAACAGTGGGTGTTAACAACTTAAAATTGCATATTTTAGTATGTTAAGGAACTCTTCATAACTTGCTAATATGTGTAATTTAGCTATTTTATCTCCCTTCTAGACTTATGCTTGTCTTCGTAGTTTTGGTTGTTTTTATCTTGTTTTGTAGGCAAAGACATGCTTTAAACAAGAAGCTAGCTAGGGGAGAGCTTGAATGATGAATTGAGACGCTTTGGAGGGGCCAAGAGACATGAAGAAAGGGCTGGAGAGCTTAATTGGAAGAATATTTGAAGATAGAGGCTAAAAAGTGAAGTTTAATAAGACAAGGCACCAATTCGTAAAGCCAAAGTTACATCGGAGGGCTTATTTGAAGTCATTTTAACGGATTTGGGGCTCAATTTCAAGATTTTAAACATTTTAAGGGCTACAATGCATAGTTCTTAACTGAGTTGGGGTGTTGTTGCAATTTTCTAAAGTCTTTTTAAAGAGCTGGGGGCCATTTTAAAGCCCCCAGTAAACAAAGGGGGAGCCGATTGTAAATTCGGCAAAACAAGTGAAGCTCTCACGCGGCTCTCTCTCTCTCTCTCCCCCCGATGCTTCAGCGAAGAAGACCCAGCTCCTCCATGAGACCTTCTTCAAGCTCGAACCAGCCCTCACCCAAGCCCCAAATTGCCACCAAATCGCATAAAAATCGGTCTCAAATTTCTCCCTAGCCCATCCTATACATAACCCACCTCTTAATTCTCCCCAAGAGTGAAGTTACAAGAAAGCCCCAATTCGAACTAGGGTTCGTGAGCGGCTGCAAATCAAAGATTCAGAGCGTTTGGGATCAATTCAACGGTGGAGATGAAGCCTTGGAGGATACGAAATCAATCCCTCAAGTTTATATAACATTATATTGAAGAAATTTGAAGCTCTCTCTCACACCTTCGGGTTTCACGGTACTCTGTTCGGGTTTCCCCTATTTCTCCTCTCTCTCTCTCTGATTTTTCCCTCTTCTAGTTTTGTTCTTGAGCTCGCTAAAGGCCAAGAACAGAGAAAGAGGAAGAAAGGGAGAGAGGAGGACGAATTTGAGCTATTTTCAGTACGTTTCCGGGCAGTTATTTGGCTCAGTACTTGCTCTATTTTGCTTTGTGTTTTTGAGTTGTTAGATGAACTTTGCTGCTGAGTTCTAGCTATTATAGCAGCAGTAGCAGTAGCTTGTTGGGGCAAATTCTTTACTAGTTGATAGCTTAGCTTTGTGTTTTGGCTATTTTCTCTTAGTTTTGTGTAGTGTCTATCAAGTGTTGAGGTTGAATTGGCAAAAACAAGTGTATGACATCAATTGTGATTCATGTTTTGATTATTGAAAGTAAATTTCTCGCAATCTCTCTTGAATTTCTTATATTCTGTAGCTAGTTCATTTTCTTAGTGTCTAAATCTCCCTATTGATTCAAGTTGAACTTCAAGGATGAATGGGTTGAATTGGGTTCACTTGAATGCTTAATGCGACGTTTGGATTTCTCTTGTTGAAGTATTTGATGCATTGAATAGGTAGATGTGCGAATACTCTCGAATTTTTTGATTTGAAGTTGCACTTGAGTGAGAGAAACTCGTCAATCATAACGTTGAGAAATCGAGTTCTAGTTAGGTGATTTGAGTGGGAATTTACAAATCTCATTTTTTGCTTGATCATTTATGTGGAAACACCTATTTGTGTTTACATATGGTTGATGCTTAACACTTGAAATTTGAAAATATCATTTGAATAGCCTCTTTAGTGCTTGATTAGCATATTAGGATTACACACTTCATTTGTGTCGAGTTGGAGTGCAATAAGAAATCTCTTCTTGACAAACTTGTCTTGTGGATTTCTACATGTAATTTGAGAAACGGGCTTGAATCTAATAGGGGGATTGGTCACTAGAGAAACCGATGATCCCTAGCCCCTCATTACCTGGTATTAAACTTATTTTATTGAATCGTCGCTTAAGTAGTCATTTACTTTGTTCTCTAAATCGTACTCTCAACTTGCTCCATTACATTTTGTGGTGGATTTGATAGCTTGGCAAGCTCTAAAGCCATTGAGAATTTGCGTTATTTGCTTTAGTTAGTCGTTTTCTACTCCCTACTCTAGTTTTGCAAGTCAATTTCTAACCCTCATCTCCTTGTGGATTCGACTCCGGACTTACCGGATATTATTACTTGAGACGATATCCTACACTTGGGATTATTTTGTTCGAACAGTGGGCTTCTTTGATTTCTTCTTCTTGAGATCTGTAAGAAGTGCTTCTGTATCTGGACTGTTTTCATCTTGATCTTCATCCACTTGTTCAACAACCACCTTCTTTCCTTTATCCTTTACCTGAGCAGCCCCATCCCGAGTTGAATGTTCACTGGGCAGATCCTTGGCTGAGCCAACCTTTTTGGTACTCTTTGCAGCTTGAGACACTTCTTCAGGCACATCAAACACTGTCATGCTTCTGAACATGTATTCAACCATATACTTCACCTGTCTGAGATCAGTATCAAATCCATGTTGATTCTCCTTCACTTCATCAACTTCCATCTAAAGTCCATTTATCAACTGAAGAACCAAGGAGTTATCTTGAGGCTGAGAGATTTGGCTTGAAGTAGGAGTCAAGGTCTTGGGTTTGAAGAATTTCTTGGAGCTCAACTCTTCTTCTGTCAATTCTGAGTATAGCTTCCAAACCTCAGCACTGATTTTCACCACTCCAATCTTCTCAAATGCCTTTTCATTAAGCATACCGAACCCAGTAGTGATAGACTCTTCCCTATCAGTTGGAATTTCAAAGTGTTGAAAGAATAAGGTGGGCAAATTGGCATATGGCAAAGAGTGTTTTCTCTGGTTGGTTTGGCTGTATAGCATGTTTTCCATCACAAGCTTTGAAAGATCAATTTCATAACCATGCATAAACAAATAATTTAAGTGCAATACCCTATCACTGACCAGTTCCTTTGAGTATTCCCTTGGTACCACACATCTCATCAAGATAGTAAACAAAACCTTGGCTTCAACAGTTAGCACAGAGTGTGTTAACTGCTTAGATGAGGCAGGGGTATTAGGTAGAAAGAACTCTTCTTTTGCTTGTTTCAGGGTTTCACTCTTAGGAGGGTAGTTACTGGTATCATACCTCTTAGGAAAACCTAGAACATTGGCAAACTCAGAGTGATCTAATTCCATGTCAATACCAGCAACCTTGGTCCGAATCACCAGATTTGCAGTTTTTCTGAGTTGTTTCATGTTTGGGTAAAAGAATTTGGTGAGTCTATGTAGGCTAACTCTGGAGGATTTTGAACAAACCAAAGAGAGCTTTTCTTCAAAATTTTGATACACTCCAGATTCATACCATGTAACATAAGAATACTGATCATACTACAGAATGCAACTGATCTAGAAGCAAATCCATATAGCCATTGACCTCTAGAAACATGAGTAATGAACCATATATTATCAATGGCTAATTTTTTTACCTAGTGGATTTCTTCCTCTCTGAATAGATCTGTAGTGCCTTCTCAATGTTTTCATCTGGTTCATCCTCTGTAGCATTTTCTTTTCCTTTGCCCTTGTCTGCTTTGTTAGCCTTCTTCTTTGTCTTCTTAGGGCTACCAATATGAATTCCCTTATGGTTTTCTGGTGCAGATTCCACTGCCTTCTTCTTCTTGCTGGACACTGGTGTCTGATCTTTCTTTGCCTTCTTCTTGGGAGGAGAAGGTGCTATGTCTTCTGCATTAGGGGTCTCTGAACTGGAATCCCCACTAATAGTTTGAACCTCTTCCACATTGGTCTATCATTTCTTCTCTGTTGTAGCCTTTGAACCACCATCCATTTTGATTCTGTCAGAGGCTCTTCAAGTGCTCATTAGGGTTTTGGGAGAAGAAGAGAGTGGTAGGATAGATACGAAGGAGAGAAAGAAAGAAGGAGATAAATAGAAGAGAGTTTCAATTTGAAAAAGAAAGTATATATTCTTCTTAATCTTTGAAGATCTGTTGAATAAAAAAAATCATATTTTGTGTGTGTCGTTGGAAATAAAAGATATAATACTATTTTGCAGTCTTATTTTCAAGTATTAGGAAAGGATTTCAAGGCCTTGAAAAGTTGTATGATGTAAACCACATATACTCAAAGCTTTGAAAAGATTTACAAGGCTTTGAAAATCAGTTCAAACATTTGAAACACATAAAACTTAGCTGATTCTCCACCTAAACCAATGAATTTTTATTTACCATGACCAATTCCAATCTTAAGGCTGAGAATCTTTCATCTGGAAATGGTTTAGTGAAGATATCTGCAAATTGCAAGTTAGTAGAAACAAATTCAAGAACAATATCATCTCTTTCAGCATGATCTCTGATGAAGTGATGTCTAACATTAATATGCTTTGTTCTGGAATGCTGAACTGGATTCTTTGTAATTTATATTGCACTTGTGTTGTCACACTTGATAGGTATATCTCTGAAATCAAATCAAATATCTCTCATTTGTTGTGCTATCCATAACTCTTGTGAACAGCAAGCTCCAGCTGCTAGTATTCAGCTTCTGCTGTTGATAGTGCTACTGAGTTTTGCTTCTTGGAATGCCAGCTGATTAAAGATGATCCAATAAATTGACAACATCCTGATGTACTCTTCCTATCAATTTTATATCCTGCAAAATCAGCATGAGATTCTTCTTTGTCTAAAGACAGTGTATAACTCATGGGGGTCTTAATCTCTTTGGACTGAGACATATTATACTTTCTTTGATGTAGGAATATGCCCTTCTTCATCTGATGAATTTGGAGTCCAAGAAATAAGTTCAATTCTATCATCAAGCTCATTTCAAATTCCCTACTCATAATACTTAAGAATTCCTTGAAAAGAAGATCATTAGTAGCTCCAAACAGAATATCATCAACATAAATTTGAACTACAAGCATGTCTTTCTCATGAGTCTTTATGGAAATGGTCTTGTCTACTAATCCTCTTTTGAAATCATTTTCAAGTAGAAACTTTGACAATATTTCATACCAAGATCTTGGAGCTTGTTTCAAACCATAAAATGCTTTGTCAAGTTTGTAAACATGATCTGGAAATTTCTCATTTTCAAAATCTGGAGGTTGAGCAACATAAACTTCTTATTGCAAATATCCATTTAGAAATGCACACTTCACATCCATTTGAAAGAGTTTCATGTTCTTGTGAGATGCAAATGCATGTCGAATTCTAATTGCTTCTAACCTAGCAACAGGAGCAAATGTTTCTTCGTAGTCAATACCTGCTTCTTGATTGTAGCCTTGAGCTACCAATCTAACTTTGTTCCTGATTACATTTACATTCTCATCTAACTTGTTTCTGAATACCCATCTGGTACCAATGACAAAATGATTTTTTGGTGGAGGAACTAGGTTCCAAACCTTGTTCCTTTCAAACTCATTGAGTTCACTTTGCATAGCTATAATCAAGTCTGATTCTTGTAATGCTTCCTTCACAGTTTTAGGTTCTACAAGAGAAATAAAAGCATTAAAATCACAAAGATTCTTCAACCGTGATCTGGTTTGTGTACCAGTGGTTGGATCAGAAATAATGTTATCTGCAGGATGAGATGAGAGATATTTAAATCTCTTCCTTGGTGTCCAGGGTTCAGGCTCTCCAGTTTGTTTCTCAAGTCTCTGAGAACTTAGTAGCCTGTTTTGTTGTATTCTCTGGAGATTCTGTTTCAAGGCTTTGAACCTTGATTTCAAGGCCTTGAAAATGCCTTCTTTGTTCCTGTGAAATTTCCTTGGATCCTTTTGATGATTCTTCTTCAGTGTCTGAATCATGTTTTTCAGATTGAGATCTGCAAAACCATCACTCAAAGAACCATCATAGCTTTCATCAAATATAACATGAATTCTTTCTTCAACAAGCTTGGTTCTCTTATTATAAACTCTATAGGCTTTGCTTGTCTGTGAATGGCCAAGAAAAATACCTTCATCACTTCTTGCATCAAACTTACGAAGATTGTCCTTAACAATATTGTGGACAAAACAAGTGCAACCAAATGGTTTGAAGTAAGAGATGTTTGGATTTCTTACTTTGAACAACTCATAAGGGGTCTGCTTTGGAATAGGTCTGATCAAGCACCTGTTAAGTATATACATTGTTGTATTCACAGCTTCTGCCCAATCATACTTTGGCAAATTGTTTCCAGAAGGAATGTTCTTGACATGTCTTCAAGAGTCCTGTTCTTTCTTTCAACAACTCCATTTTATTGAGGAGTTCTAGGAGCAAAAAAATTATGAGAGATGCCATGCTTAGAACATAATAAATCAAACTCAAGTTGATCAAACTCTCTACCATGATCACTTCTAATTGAAGCAATATATAGGATTTTCAAGGTTTGAAGTTCTCTGCAAAGCTTTGAAAATTCAGTGAGAGCTTCAGATTTTTCTCTAAGAAACATAACACAAGTATATCTAGAAAAATCATCTACAATCACAAGAATGTACTTCTTACCCTTTGGGGTTGGAGTTCTCATAGGACCACAAAGATCCATATGTAGTAGTTCAATTGGTCTAGTTGTACTTACAAAGTTATTTGGCTTGAATGTTATTGTAGTTTGATTGCCTTGTGCACATGTCTTGCATACTTCTTCATCTCTGAACTTGATAGAGGGTAGACCTCTTACTAAGTTCTTAGAAACTAGTTTGTTCAATGTATGCAAGATAATGTGTCCCAACTTTCTGTGTCAAAGCTTTGAATCTTCTTTCAAGGCCTTTGAGACACTTCAAGTTTTCTCCTGCAACTTTGTTAGTTTGAAAAGTATAAACATTGTTTGATCTAAAGGCTGTGAGGATGCAATTTCCAGATTTCTCATTTTGCACCACACATTTCTCTTTGTCAAATATAACCTTTTTGCCATTATCACAAAGCTGAGATACACTAAGCAAGATAAATTTCAAACCATCAACTTGATATACATCAGAAATGGAATATTCAGAATCTGTACCAACTTTACCAATACCGAGAATGCTGCATTTTCCTTTATCACCAAGTGTGATTGATCCTTCAGATTGCTCTTTTAGTTATGAGAATAGATATCTCTTTCCACTCATGTGTCTTAAGCTACCACTGTCCATAAAACATTTTTGTTTTTTTATCTTGGTGACAACCTGCAAACACCATTCACTACATTACCCAATTGTTAGACCAAGTGTTGAATTTAGATGCATATTCAGGGTCAACATGTTGGGGTCTAACCCCTTTAGGAACCCAAATCTGTCTAACTTGTCCTTTGAGTTGGAAGGGAAAAGTGTTCCTCATTATGTGAGGGTCTCTTCTTCTAAAAGCACAAGTCATCTTAACATGACCAATAGTAATGGCACTTTGCAGATGTTTTGCTTCCAGCTTTCACAAATCTGGTATTGTTCTTTTTGGGAAAATTTGGATTGTATCCAATACCAGTTTTGTGAACAGACTTTAAGCTACCTCCAAGAATCAAGTTAAGTTGTGTTCTAAGCCTGCAAGTTTTGTTTTGACTAATTCAGACTCTTGAAGTTTCTCAGTCATGGTAGTCTTTTGTTTATCTAGTTCATCAACTTGATGTCTTAGATTAACAATACTGTCACTCAGAAGAGGGTTCTCAGTGACTACTTCCTTGACTTGTGTTTTCAAGGCTATGAAAATAGTTTTCAAGGCCTGGAAATCAGTGTCAGTTTTCTTCTGAGAGACTTCAAGATTCTAACTCAGGCAAACAAGATGCAAGTTTTCTTTTGCTTGCTCATGAACGTTTTCTTTCAATACTCTAATCTCTTTTAGACATTCCTCTTCATTTTATCAGAGAGGGATTCTGTTGGTTTTGAAATCAAACAGTTTACCATTACCTCAATGTTCTTTTCAGAACTTTCATCATGCTTGGCCATAAAGCATAGGTTGGCATGTTCTTCTTCAGATTCAGTCACTTGAGGTTTCTGAATCACTCCATGAGGCTATCATAGATTTACTTCTTCTATCATGATCTTTCTTATGAAAGTAATTGCTCTTTTGTGTGGACAGTCTCTGAAAAAATGTCCTGCATCACCACACTCAAAGCAATTCATGACTTTATGGTAAAATCATGTGAAGAAGATTTAACTTTGTAGTCTTTGCTACTGGAGGATCTGTGTCTATCTCTGCTGAATTCCTTGTTTCCAAAGTTCTTCTTCATTTTTAAAATTATGGTCAAGGCTTTGGAAATCAAAGCAAATGGATCTTCATCATCATATTCAGTTTCAAGGCTTTGAAATGACTCATTCTCCTTTGCCTTGAGAGCTAGGTTCTTGAAACCATCTGGTAGTTCTCCATCAACTTCATTCATGGATATTTCATGTGTAAGGAGCTTCTCTTGCAGGTCATCAAGTTGAGGTGATGAGATATCTTGAGCTTCCTCAATAGCAAAAGTCTTTGGTTCCCATTTTGCCTTTGGAAGACTTCTCATAATCTTTCTAACCTTCTCTTCATTGGAAATATTCTTTCGTAATGAATCAAGGTTGTTGATAATTTCAGTGAATCTTTTGAACATGTCTCTAATTGATTCATCTCCATTCATCTTGAATAGCTCATATTGCCTAAGATAGTTTGCTTGACTTGGATGGTTCCTTCAAAGGTCACCACAAGCTCACCCAGATTTCCTTGGCAGTCTTGCAAACTGATATCATGTTAAACTCATATGCTCTCAAAGCACAATATAAGACATTCATAGCTTTATAATTTTTGGAGAATTGTTCTAACTGAGAGGAGGAGAGAGTGTCTTCATATTTGGGAGTTCTAATCTTATATTTCTCTTTGTAGAGAGTGTGACGACCATTCTGAATGATATTCCATAGTTCCATGTCTTGATCAATGATGGACATTTTCATCAAAGCTTTGCAGTTGACAAAATTACTCCACAAAAGAGAGGAGGTCTTTTAGCAGCTCTTCTCTGAGAAAAACCACCATCATATACAGTACTCATAATCACAAGATGGTTAAATCTATGCATTGATACAAGCTCCGATACCAATTGAAGGGGTGTACAGTACGCAGAAAAGTAGGATCAATACTCTAGAAGGGGGGTTGAATAGAGTATGCAAACTTTTGCTGAACTTGCAAGAATAGTGGTTTCCAGAGGTTTGTAAAGATATTCAAGGCCTTGAAATGAGTTTCAAGCCCTTCGAGTGAAAACAATTGAAGTATATAAGAATGAGTCTATTTCAAGGCCTTGAAATGAGTTTCAAACCCTTGAAATTAAACTGTTTTGAATGCTGCAATAGTTCTAAGTATGACTTGAAAAGTAAATGCAAGAGACACAAGATATATAGAGTTCAGTCCACTTGGACCTACGTCTCTACCTCAGGGATCTTCTCCCTGCAAGATTTTCAACACAATTCTCATTAATCCACAGCCAAGCCCTAGATCTCAAGCACAGAGAGATACCTTATTATGTTACAGCTTGTGGTTCTCACTAACATATCTAGTACCTTCTCTAGCTATCTGATTAACTAAGAATTCTCTACTGTTCACTTTGAACAATCCTTGAGAATAAGAGCTAGAAGTATTATCAAAATGATATACCAATGAAGTTCAGAAAAGAAGAACACAGGAAATGAAACTGCAGTGAGTGTGCAGTGTTCTTCTGATGCTTGGATTGAGAGAGATGGATATGCTTCTTTGTTTCTTGTTCATCCTTGAATGTTTTTAGAATCTCTGTGAATTGCTCTTTGTTGTTGTTCCCACGAAATACTTCAGCAATTCTCCTTTTAAACACCCAGTTTGAATGGAAGATCTTCAGAAGATTTGAAGCAAATTTTCCTGAAAATTTGCTTCAAATCTTGACTCTTCAAAAAACTTCTTCCAATGGCTAGTAGCTCAATATCTTTCTGGATACTGATTTGATATTGTTTGAAATATATAGAGAAGCTTTTAAACACAGAAGATTGATCACAGAATTAAATCATCAGCACTTTCTTTTTCTGCAATAAATAAGTTAGGAAACAGATTCCTATAAAATAGAAAACACAATATACCTGAAAAACTCAATTAAATAGATGATATTACATGCTGCAAACTGTGTCAAAATACTTTGTCTTTCATCATCAAGTATCAGCTAATCATGCACAGGGGTTTATGAGTTGAATCAAGTAAAGAAACTCCGCCTAAGTTCATGCATATAAAGCTCAGTCAGTTTCAAGGCTTTGAAAGCTGTTTCAAGGCCTTGAAATAGAAAAGCTATTTCAGGTCTTGAACCTGCATTGAACTTACAAGTTGGAATAAAGAGTAATTATGGATTTTGGACTTGAATGTAAACTAATCCTAAATGTTAGGATTAAAGGGATAGTCGAACTCTCTCATACACATAAATAGAACATGAGCTGTGAGAATTCCTTACACATACAGATACACAAGTGTAAGAGAGGGAGAAGAAATAGATTTTCTCCCCTAGGGTTTCGGCTAACACAGTGCCCCCCCCCCGTAGCAGCTCACGACCAAGAGAGAAAAGTCTCTTTCTCCTAGGTTTTTGAGAGTATCCGTCCAGATTCATCCGATTTTGTGAGATTGAATTGTCCATCTTCCTCTAGTAGCCTAGCACCGTAGAAGAGGAATTCAAGTGCAGATATGTTCTTGTGGATACTGTAGAGGCACCATTTATTTTATGCGACTGAGGTAAAAATCTAATCATCAGCTTATGCTCATTCACATGGGTCCTTTGTGGGTTTTATGCAAAGTTCTGTTATATCCGCTGCATTTGATTTCCCAAAACCTAACAAGATGCATATAACATAGGTCATTCAAGTCATTTAGGACATGTGCATTGTTATACACTTGTCAAAGATAATTTTTTGTAACTGGAACTATGTTTACCTGTTTGTAAGTCTGACTTCATAGAATAAGGCACTGTGTACGAGTACTGCAGTTGCGTATATTTGGCTTTCACGCTGTGTTTTCATGTTTAGCCTTGCATGTGTACTTTCTTAATTTGAACTACTTACTTCTCATAAATGAAATTTAGTCATTTATTATGTAATTGATAATTGAGCTTTACCTGAACGAAATCCTCACTTTTATGCTCATATTAGAACTCGTAAACTTTTTTGTTCAAATTTCACACATAATCGGAAAACATTAACAAAATAAAGTGAAAGAAAAACATGTACCAAATCATGTTCACCAATCCATATTTGTTGGAGGGGGAGGGGGCTCGTTTTTTATCCGTTCATAGATCTGGTTGGGTTTTATCTTCTGATAATTCCTTTTCACCTATTTCCCTACTGGTTTTCTACTGTTCATTTTGGGTTTGGTGTTCCTTGTTTCACCAAGTCGTTTCTTTGATTTGGATATCTTTTTGAATTCTGGATCTTGTTCTCGGGGGTTGCTTTTGTCAAGCGCCTGTTTCTCTCGACCCCATTTGGATTCGAGCTTGTCTTTGTGGTGATGGTTTTTACTGTTGCCCATGTGTTATTCAAACTCTAATGGGTTTCTTGCGTTCACCATGGATGGTTTTGGACCTAGGTTACTCGGTCTTCTGGGGTGGTTGTCTCCATCGCCACTTGACTAACCAATTAAAATCCTCTCTTTGCTCCGGTGCTGTATTTTCTGTGTGGATAGACCTATGGGTGGACGAATCTTTAAGGGAGGCGTTGTCCATGGAAATTATAGCTTTGATTGTAAAAGGGAGTCGTGCTTTAGGCGTCTCTCTCACTCTCTCGGTGATCAAATTTAGCATGATTCTGTCTTGTATGCCAGACCAGATGGGAAGCCTCATTTATTATGGGGAATCTAATGTTGCTGGTAGCCGAGGGTTGAGAACGAAGCCGGCGACCTTGCTCTGACAGGGATGGAGCCTCTTCCCTGTCCAGACGGTGGTACTCTGTTGCTGCAATGGTAGTTAAAATGAATGGCTTGAATCAGTGCTACGTGGAACATGTGATTACCATCCAACATCTGTTTTAACCAGCTAGTGGGGGATTCTTTATTTTTTAGTTATCAGGTCACTTCACTAGCTTGGTCAGTCATTTCCTTGTGTGGGGTGTGGTCTTCTTTGCACCTGGTGGAGTGCTTGTTTTGTGAAAAAACTTTGTCACGTGGTGTTGTCTGTCCTTGGGCAATGATGATTGAACTACTTTACATTTTTTTAATGTTTATATATATCAATGTAAAGTAGTTGTTCATTTAGTTAAACCCCTCCATTTGCCAGATTTTTGCCTCACCACCTGGATCTGTTGTTGCCTCGAAGTGAAATTGAGAGAGCGTGATAGAAATATGGCGGTCTCCTAGTCTTCTTATCGACTTCTTCTTCTTCCTCTTCCTAGTCTCTCTCTCACCGTCGGCTTCCTTTCTCTCTCTCTCTCTCTCTTCCTCTCTCTCTCTCTATATATATATATATATATATATATCTTCATGTGTGTCTTTTTATAAACTGTGTAGTGGATGGGAGGGGTAGGGTATGGGGAAACGGGGGAGGGGTTAGTTGGGCAGTATTGAAAGGGTAGAGATCGGTTAAGGGTACAATAGTCATTTAACACAGAAAACTTACCAAATAATGAAAGTATGCTGAAAGAAAAGAAACAGTCCAATTAGGGAAGTAGGCTGAAAGATAAGATAGTATTGGAATAGATGCCGGGGAGGCAATCTTATTTAGTATGAACATTACATTTGGCTAGAATATTCATTGTATTATTTATGGAGATATTTAATATAATTAAGTCCTTAGATTGCACATATGTTGTTTATCTTAAATATCCTCAGTCGATTATATTGATTAACAGGACGATCATCTATAGACTAGTATGTGGTTGGATTGATATGGAGATATCACGATCCAACACATGGGTATGCATTAGGAGTATTGGCATACTGGATTGACCCATAACGAGAAGGCTACATACAAGTTATGTAAAGTCACAAGCTCTTCTCGTAGTGACAACGGTATTGTCATCCTTAGGCTCACTAGATCCTCTAGTTGTGGATTATTGTATTTTGACATCGTCAAACGCTACACCGTAACTGGGTAGCAATAAAGGCGTTCGTCGGATACAATAAAGAATAAAGCTTAGATATGGTACTGGCGTAGATAGAATTTGTCCCTACCACATAACGGGAGTAGATATCCACGACCACTCGAGTGATGGTGCTCATAGAATGTCTGGCCAGACTCAGATAGATCAATATGGGATATTGATGTTATCTGCATGGATGAGACTGTTCCCAGGGTCGAGAAACTATGGATTGGATATACGAGTGTGACTTGTATGTCTGGTGCTCAATCCGGATATAGAGACAAAGGGAAGAGACAATACTTGAACAAGGTATGTCGGATGACTATTTCTATTAGTTGGGTAGCATGGATGTCTTGCTAGAGGCCGCTCCATGTTAGTAAATAGTTACTACCAACTTAGTAGGAACCTATGGAGTCATACTCCCTATGGATTGGACCGGACTAGGGAAGTAATTAATATGATTAATTAATAAGAAGGATCAATACGCAATGGCTTGCAAACTTAGTAGGACTAATTTGCAAGAGGGACTAATCCGTACATGAGTAGGATTCAATAAAGAGTTATTGGAATATATAAAAGCACTCCTAGCTTCCTTCCCACATTACTTATGCTCATAACATATTGAGTGGGAGACAGAAGCAAGGAGAGAGAGAGAGCAACAAAGAGGGTCGAATCCCTCTGGCCGCCCCCTACCCGTCGGCCACCAAAAGAAGGTCGCGCCTTCCCTTGTTCCGTTTTGCGTGATTTTGATCTTATTCCTCCTTCAATCCTAGCTAGCACAAAAGGTTTGAAGGATCCTGATTCAAATCCTGTGAGTTAACTAGCCATAGAGACGTGAACACAATTTCACGTGAGAAGTCATCAAAGGAGATCCTAAAGGTATTTGATACTAATCTCTTACTATCGTTATGTAGCCTCTTCCTGTGATCCTTGGAGGGTCTTGATAGGATAATTTATTCTTTATACCGCTGTGTATCCATGATCAAAACCCCACAGTGGTATCTGAGCCACAGGTCGTAGAGCATAACGTAGTTTATGTGTTACGATTTATGTAGTTTTACACTTTAAGTTGTTGTTTATCGCGTAAAACGGACAAATCAAGCATATTAATTCAATTTTCAATAAAATAACCAAATAAGATCTAATATTACATGGGATGTAAGGATTAGTTAATTCGAATCACATAGGATGTGAATTTTGGGATCTTGGTGGTTAGGGTTTGGGCATATGTTTGGAAAACGGGTTTTTCAAACATGGAAACAACTAATCTTGGGAAACAAGGCAAGGAGTTGTTTTGGAAACAACTCCATAAAGAGTTCCGGCCCCCTAAGGGACCCCCCCCCCCCTTGCCTTGCCGCCCAAGCTAAGGCGGGACCAAGGGCTCAGGGCGGTCTAGCGTGCGACTTAGCCGCGCGTGGGCCTGGCCTATCGGCCCAAGGTCGTGCCTTGTTCCTTTAGGGTTTCTTACAAAGCCATTGAGAACCCTATTGGACTGTTTTTAACCCTAGCACATCCAAAAACAATTAAAATTTCACCAAGCACGTTAAAATTGGATTTTAACTGTCTATGTGATTTTGGCATGGTGATTGGATATGGCCTTAGGTTGTGGTTTGTTGTTGGTTTTTAATTTAGTGATTTGTTTACGGCCTGCGAGCTGATCAATTTGATGTAATTATTAATTAGAGTTAACGCCTGCGAGCCGGTGGATTTTTCTCAACGTGTGAGAATTATTTCTTTAATTTAGATGCTAGCTAGTACTAAATAGAATAGATAGCAAAGATTGAAGAAAATAATCCCAAAGAATTAAAGGAGCCACAACATGGAGCATGGAGCATTCCACAAGGCTATGGAGGATGGACCAAAAGATGGAGGCACATGGAGATGAGCATGCTATTTTTTGGGTTCATAGATATTCTCATTGGCTTGAGAATATCTTAGATTAAATTCCATATCCATATCACGTTATTTTTCTTTTGGTTGTTTATTTTATTGTCTTATTATTTTGTTGGTGTATGGATGATGCATGAAAAATTGATAATAAGATAATTAACAACCCGGATCTTTTATTTGTGAGTTTGCCCAACTCAAAATAAGTAGATCAGTTGATATGGATCAACAAAAAAATTTAAAATGAAAAGAAAAATCCCTCAATTAAAATATTGCATTTTTTCCTTCTCGTTATTCAAACACTCATCATAGTCATAATGTCTCAAACTCGTGCGTGACAAAGCAGGGCAAATTGATTCATTACAATATGGTGCGATGGAACAAACTTGTAATGTGCAACTGTTTGAGTAAGAGGTTAAACGCAACTGTGTGATTTTAATAAGATTAAAATCCTAGAGGCAAACAATTGAGATTATCCATGGGTTGGATAAATAAGGAGTTATTTCCCAATTGAACCAAGAGTTGCATGAGGATGCAATCGGAATTGTTCCTACTTAAATAGCGGATTTTGGGTGACTTGTCAAAGCAAACTCAAAAGAAGTGAAATATGGGTCTTCGCCCACTAGAAATATAAACATATATTCCGCATTAATATGGAGGGTTATTAATCCGAGAAAAAATAGTGGGAGCTATGTTTAATAATCTAGCCATTATTAAATATAGTCATTTGTTCACAAAATACTAAAACTTGTATATTTCTCATTTTGTAGAATTCCAAAGGCAAACAACTCATCGAGTTCATCAAATTCCTTACGAGCAGTCCTTGAGAAGGACAAGCTTTTTGGAACTAACTTTCTAGATTGGTACAGAAACTTGAGAATCGTTCTCAACCAAGAGAAGAAAGTGTACGCTCTAGAGGAGGAAGTTCTTGAGGATCCGGAAACAATACTCATGCAGCCCTAAAGGTGCATCAAAAGCGTGTAGACGACGCCAATGATGCGGCCTGCCTTATGCTTTACACTATGAGCTCTGCTTCGGAAACAACATGAGAACATGAGTGCAGTCGATATGATCGAACACTTGAAGCAGCTCTTCCAAGAGCAGGCGAGGGTTGAGAGGTATGAAGTTTCCAAGGAATTTTTCAAATGTCATATATCAGAGGGAAACCCAGTGGGACCTCATGTACTTTTTATGATCGGGTACTTGGAGAATCTCGCACGTCTAGGATTTCCATTCGGCGATGAGCTGGCCACTGATCTCATTGTGCAATCGTTGCCTGAGAGTTATGGACAGTTCATTATGAACTATAGCATGAATGAGATCGTGAAACCTCTTCCTGAATTACTCAATATTTTGGGACAGCTGAACAAAGGGTCAACGAGGAAAGGGGCAAGGTCATAATGATGGTGCAAAAGGGGAAGGGAAAAAGGTTTGCCTCTTCTTCCAAAAGGAAAGTCAAGGAAGTTTCCAAATCCAAGGAACCTGCCCTTAAACCCGTTGGTGGCATGGCCAAGGGATTGACTAAGTGTGATTGTCACTAATATAGTAAGCCCGGACACTGGAAGAGGAACTGCCCAAGGTATCAGGAGGATAAAAGGCTTGGAATAGTGATTCCACCACCACCAGGTATTTTTGTTATAGATGTCAATTTCACTATCTCTTCATCTTGGGTATTGGATACTGGATGTGAATCCCACATTTGTCGAAATGTGCAGGATCTAAAGAGAAGTAGAAAATTGGCTAAAGGGGAGATAGAACTGCGCGTTGGGAATGGAGCAAAAGTTGCTGCATTGGCCGTAGGCGTGCTCGAGATATGTCTGCCTTCAGGATTAGTTTTAGAATTAAATTATTGCTATTTTGTGCCGGCTATGAGCAGAAATATTATTTCTATTTCTTGTTTGGACAAGGAAGGTTTTACTATTTCAATAAAGGACAATTGTTTCTCCATTTATTTTGATAGTATTCACTATTGTAGTGCGCAATTGTTTAATGGATTATACATCCTTGATCTAAGCAATCGTGTCTATAACACAAATACCAAGAGGATTAAAATAAATGATTTAAATCCTGCTTATCTATGGCACTGTTGTTTAGGCCATATAAACGAGCAATGTGTATCTAGACTCCATAAGGATGGGTTTCTAGACTCATTTGATTTTTAATCATATGAGACATGTGAGGCTTGTTTATTGGGAAAAGTGACAAAGTCCCCTTTCAATAAGAAAGGTGAAAGGACTAGTGAGCAATTGGAACTCATACGTATTGATGTTTGTGGACCATTTACCATGCCTTCCAGGGGTGGTTATGTCTACTTCATTACATTTACTGATGATTTCAGTAGATATGGATTTGTATACCTTATGAAGGCCAAATCTGAATCCTTTGAAAGGTTCAAAGAATACAAGAATGAAGCAGAGAAGCAACTTGGAAAAATTATTAAAACTCTATGATCGTGTCGTGGAGAGAATACTTGAGCCAAGACTTTGACGACTATCTTAGAGAGTGGGATAGTATCCTAAATCACTCCACCCGGAACACCATAGTGGAATGGCGTGTTCGAGAGGAGGAATCAAACTCTGTTGGACATGGTTCGATCTATGATGTGTCAAACTGATCTTCCATTATCCTTTTGGGGCTACGCTCTATTGTGTGCAGCTTTCACCATTAACCGTGTTCCATCTAAATAGGTCATGAAGACACCACATGAGATGTGGAGTGGGAGGCGTCCCACGGTGTTGTTTATGAAGATATGGGGCTGCGATGTCTATGTAAAACGTGTATACTCAGACAATCTCGGGCCTAAGTCGGATAAGTGTAAGTTTGTGTGATACCCTAAGGAAACTAAAGGGTATTATTTCTACAATCCAACTGAGAAAAAAGTTTTTGTTGCTCGGTCCGGCGTGTTTCTATAAAGAGATATTGTCTCTAAAGAAGAAAGTGGGAGGACTTTAGAACTAGAAGAAGTCAAGAACCAAAAATTACTGATCCTACTATGAACATGAACATGAACCGCAAAGTGTTGTGGAAGAGCCTGTTCAGGTAACACAAGAGCTTCGTAGGTCTAGTAGAGTGCGCCAGGAACCAGAGAGGTATGGACTTCTCGTGACTAAGTCTGGTGACAGATTGCTCATAGACGATGAGCCTACTACCTACGGAGAGACCATGGTAGGGCCTGACTCTCAGAAGTGGCGCAAAGCCATGGAATCGGAAATGGAATCCATGTATACCAACAAAGTATGGACTTTGGTGGAACCACCTCAAGGGGCGCAACCCATAGGGTGCAAGTGGGTCTTCAAGAAGAAGACCGACATGGATGGTAATGTGATTACCTATAAGGGCCGATTGGTGGCAAAAGGATTCAAACTGATTCATGGTATTGACTATGATGAAACCTTTTCACCAGTCGCAATGACCAAATCCATCGGAATCATACTTGTTGTTGCAGCTTACTACAACTACGAGATTTGGCAGATGGATGTCAAAACAGAGTTTCTGTATGGAAACCTCCTCGAGGATGTGTATATCACACAAACTGAGGGTTTTGTAGATCTAGAGCATGCAAATAAAGTCTGTAAGCTACAACGATCCATTTATGGATTAAAGTAAGCTTCTAGGAATTGGAATCGACGTTTTGATGAAGCGGTCAAAGAGTTTGACTTCATTAAGAATGAAGATGAATCTTGTGTCTACAAGAATGTTAGTAGGAGCTATGTTGCTTTTCTGGTGTTGTATGTGGATGACATACTACTCATTGGAAATAATATTCTCAAGCTTCAATGTGTGAAAGATTGGCTGAGAAAATGTTTCTCAATGAAAGACTTAGGGGAACCAGCTTATATACTTGGTATCAAGATCTATAGGGATAGATCAAGGAAGCTGCTAGGCCTAAGTCAAAGTACATATATAGACAAGGTGTTGAATCGGTTGAACATGCAATCCAAGAAGGGATTCTTGCCCATATCACAATGGAATCACTCTTTCGAAGAATGATTGTCCTTCCAATGAGATTGAGAAGGAACACATGAGTAGGATACCCTATGCCTCGGCCATAGGGTCCATCATGTACGCCATGTTATGTACTAGACTAGATGTGTCACACGCGTTAAGTATACAAGCAGATACCAATCTAATCCAGGTGAGAGTCACTGGATAGCGGTTAAGAACATCCTAAAGTACTTGAGAAACTAAGGATGCGTTCTTGATCTATGGAGGGGAGGAAGAGTTGTGTGTAAGGGGTTACACAGATTCAAGCTTCCAAACCGACATAGATGATTTCAGATCGCAGTCGGGATTCGTTTATTGCCCGAATGGAGGAGCTGTGAGCTGGAAGAGTTCCAAGCAAGAGACGGTTGCTGATTCTATAACTCAGGCTGAGTAGATTGCTGCAAGTGGCGCAGCAAAGGAAGTTGTTTGGATTAGGAAGTTCATCACTGACCTTGGTGTGGTTCCTATCATTGTGGATCCAATAGAGTTGTTTTGTGACAATACAGGGACGATCGCACAATCAAAGGAACCCAGGTCACACCAGAAATCCAAACACATACTCAGAAAGTTCCATCTTATTTGAGACATTACCGATAGAAAAGATGTGAAGATATGCAATATTCCTACAGATGAGAATCTGTCAGATCTACTTACAAAGCCGCTTGTTCAGCGCAAGCATGAAGGGAACACTAGGAGCATTGGCATACGAGATGCACCAGATTGGATCAAGTGCAAGTGGGAGACTGTTGAAATAGATGCACTAGAGAAAATCTTATTTAGTATGAACTTTACTTTTGGCTATAATATTCATTGTATTATTTATGGAGATATTTAATATAATGAAGTCCTTAGATTGCAAATATGTTGTTTGTCTTAAATATACCTAGTCTATTATATTGATTAACATGACGATCATCTATAGACTAGTATGGGGTTGGATTGATATGGAGATATCAGGATCCCACACATGGGTATGCATTAGGAGTAAAGGCATACTGGATTGACCCATAACGAGAAGGCTACATACAAGTTATGTAAAGTCACAAGCGCTTCTCCTAGTGACAACGATATTGTCATCCTTAGATTTGAAGTCACTAGATCCTCTAGTTGTAGATTATTGTATTTTGACATCGTCAAACGCTACTTCGTAACTGGGTAGCAATAAAGGTGTTTTTCCGATACAATAAAGAAGGAAGCTTAGAGATGGTAGTGGCGTAGATAGAATTTGTCCCTCCCACATAACAAGAGTAGATATCCACGGCCACTCGAGGTATCGTTCTCATAGAATGTCTGGCCAGACTCAGATAAATCAACATGGGATATTGATGTTATCTTCATGGATGAGACTATTCCAAGGATCGTGAAACCATGGATTGGATATACAAGTGTGACTTGTATGTCTCGTTCCAATCCGGATAAAGAGACAAAGGGATGAGACAATACTTGCACAAGGTATGTCGGATGACTATTTCTATTAGTTGGGTAGCATGGATGTCTTGCTAGAGGCCGCTCCATGTTAGTAAATAGTTACTACCAACTAAGTAGGAACCTATGGGGCCACACTCCCTATGGATTGGACCGGACTAGGAAAGTAATTAATATGATTAATTAATAATAAGGATCAATACGCAATGGCTTGCGAACATAGTAGGACTAATTTTCAAGAGGGACTAATCCGTACATGAGTAGAATTAAGATAGGGGCTTTTATGCAGTCAACAAAGAGTTATTGGACTATACAAAGGCACTCCCATCTTCCTTCCCACATAACTTATGCTCATAAAACATTGAGTGGGATAGAGAATCAAGGAGAGAGAGAGAAACAAAGAGGGCCGAACCCCTCTTTGCCTCCCCCTTCTCGCCGGCCACCAAAGGAAGGTCGCGCCTTCCCTTGCTCTGTTTTGCGTGAGTTTGATCTTCTTCCTATTCCCCCTTCAATCCTAGCTAGCACAAAAGGTTTGAAGGATCCGGATTCAAATCCTAGGAGTGGACTAGCCATAGAGACGTGAACACAATTTCAAGTGAGAAGTCATCAAAGGAGATCCTAAAGGTAGTTAATAATAATCCCTTACTATCGTTATGTAGTCTCTTCATGTGATCCTTTGAGGGTCTTGATCGGATAATTTATTGTTTATTCCTCTTGCTATCCATGATCAAAACCCTACAGATAGAGGTACTATGACATTGTCATGAAATATCATCTATAGTGTTTGTCACATGCTCGTCAGGTATGTCTTTCTTTCTTCTACTTTTTAGAGATTTTTTTAACCAAGGTGTTTTGGCCAACTTACGCGCACCTGACGTCCTGGGATAGATCTATAGTTTAGATAGTCATGTCAATTCCCAATGGCCCCAAGGATAAACGGCGCTCGTGGGGTTGGAACTTGATACTTAAGGGTAGAATACCCTTAATTTGCAAGCCTCTTCTACTGGGTCAAGCCGTTGGGGTTAGGTATGCCGCAAAACATACATGAAACTACATTTTGTTAAAAAAACGGCGCATTTAAATTTGAATATCTTAAAATTCTGAATCTCACAATAATGTTATAGATACATCATGTGTAGTTGTTCGGAAATTCTCTTGAGATTATCCCAATCTTATTCAAAAGTAATATAATTTCTAAGAAAATGTAGATAGCAACTCTGTTATAAGCCCACATTGAAGAAGCCCAAGAGATTATTCCACACTCTTTTCTTCCAGTTATTATCCGTCCATTAGATTCTCTGTATAAAGCCTAAAAGGAATTTAGGGTTTCGGTTAAGGGAATGTAAATATACACTTCGTTTCTTCCACCTCTCTCTCTTCGTCTTTTTCGTTTCTGGTTTTTCACCTAGAATCCTAAAGGGTCTTTTGTGGTATCAGATCGATATGCTTCTCTCACTCGTTTCAACATCATTCATCTTAATTATGAACTCCAACCCCTTAAAAAGAGCTCGGTCTCCATAGATATGTACATGCAGAAGATTTCTACCATTCGAAACCAATTGGCTGTCTCATCGGTTCAGATTGATGATGAGGACATGCTTTGTTATGCCTTAAATGGATTACCCTGTGAGTTTAATCCTTTTCTCTCCTCTCTACACATACATTCCAATCCTATCTCCTTCGCAGAATTACATGTTCTTCTCAAAGCCGATTTACAGATGTGTGCCAATCAGGATCCTTCCCCAGATCCCTACACCACCGCCTTCTTTTCTGGGTCTAACCCTAATTTTCATGGGGGCAGTCACGGCAGTCGTAACCCTACTGGAAACCAGGGTGGTGGCCAGTCGGTTCACCGTGGTGGTTCTCGAATTGACCCATCCAGAGGGGGTCGAACTGGCGGTTCAGTTCAGCCTTATGGATCTTGGTCAGTTCAGTTCTCTGCATCCGCGTATGGTTCCGGTTATAGATCCGGGTTCGGAGATGGTTATGAATCTGGATCTGGACGAAGCGGTTATTGTCGAGCAGCTTCAAAGAGAGGGATATATGGGTCAAATCATAGGGCTTCAATTACTTACCATCTGCGGCATTGACTTCCACTCTGCTCTCGATTGCTGGCATCGCATGGATTATGCTTACCAGGGTCGCCATTCTCCTGAACATTTATCTGCCATGGCATCCTCCTCTTCTCAACAACAGATTTTTATCTTAAGTTTGGTTGAAACACAATGGTGCATCCAATCACATGACCTCTGAGCTCTCTCTCTACCGAGCCTCACAGCGACAACAACCAAGTCACCGGCGGTAACGGACACTCTCTTCCAATCCACAATTCTGGTACTGCCTATTTAACTACACCTCACAAATATTTTATTTTAAATGATACCCTGCACATACCTGAGCTTCTGTTAATTTGCTTTCTGTTAACAAATTGTGTGCTGATAATCATGTTCGATTTATCTTTGACAAACTTTTCTTTTATATTCAAGATATTGATACTGGTCAAACCCTTTTTTAGGATCCCACTAAGAATGGTTTATATCCAATGTCTCCTCTATCTCTATCGCCTGGCTCTCAAGCCTTCTTGGGTCAACGAGTTTTGTCCAGTCTGTGGCATAATTGTCTAGGTCATCCATAACATGTTGTGCTACCTACATGCTTAAATTGTTCTATTTATTTATCTTCTACAAACAAAAACTCTCTTTGTGAAGCTTGCCTCTATGGTAAAATGCATAGGTTACCTTATACTGCTTCTAAGACAACTGTTTCTGCTCGTCTTCACTTACTTCACATCGATGTATGGGGGCCAGCGTCTACTTTATCCTTGAAGAGTTTAAAGTACTATGTTTAATTTATTGATGATCTTTCTCGCCTCTCTTGGTTATTACCATTAAAGTTGAAATCTGAAGTTAGTGCTACCTTTATGAAATTCAAACCTTATATTGAGAATTTACTTGGTTATCCATCAAAATCCTTCGGAAAGGAAGAATGGGACGCGATTGTAGAAATGGTGAAGTGAATTGTTTAAGAAGGAGATGATGATACATATGCTATGGTGGGTTCGACTTGTGAGGAATAGGGTGGTAAGTAATAATGGTAATTGGTTGATGGCTTAATTAGGGGATAAATCCATTGCTGAAAGATTGTTGACCAGAATATTCAAGACATGGAATAGGATATGATTTTTGTAAAGAAGAGGTGGGTGATCTACTAAAAAGGACGGGACAGAGGACAGAGGAGTGAAATTGGGAAATGTTGACTTTGAAATTTCTGTTGTAAATGTGATTAGTGGGTGTAGCTTCTTAGGGTAAATTGGGTGGAAATCGTTAGGTGAGACAATTATATTAGTCATAGTCATGATTGGGTTTAAATTGGTAGGTTTTGAAAAAAAATGTGCGCTTGTTCATGAATATGAATAATTGAGATAAAAAATTAAGCAGAATGATTTTAAATGGTAGATGACCATAAGAATGGAATGATAAAACACACACACACACACACACACACACACACACACACACACACATATATATATATATATATATATATATGAATAAAAATAATTAAAATAGTAACCAGAAGTCGGGAACTTTTACTGAGAATTACTTAGTGTAACCCGACAATTACGAAAACCTAAAATCAACCCAAGTAAAGACAATATTATTAAGCTAGTTCCTAATAACTTCCAAAAACTCACTAATTTCCCCCCAAACAATAGTGAAATTTCTTTATTACTCAAACTAGTTAAACGGGGTATTTCACTCTACCCTCCTTAAACAGATCTTCGTCCTCGAAGCATAAACCAACACTCACGAAACAGTAAGGTAGTCAGTAGTCTCTATGCGAAAGTGTGACCGTGAAGTGCATAGTAATGGTATGAACAAGAGTCAGTATGATAGTGAAACATGACGTTCAACATGAAGTGATGATGTGATACTATTGTGATGAAGGGTACAGAACGAAATTTTGAAGGGTTACATTCTCTCCCCCTTAGGAGAGTGAAGTCCCCGGAACTCACTGTACCTCGTCAAAAAGATGTCGATACTTCTTTCTCATCTCATCTTCCGCCTCCCATGTTACTTCATCCGTCTGATGGTTTGTTCATAGGACTTTTACCAACTTACGCTCTTGGTGCGTGTGTCATGTATCTTCGTATCTAGAATCTTGATAGGGTGTTCCTCATATATTAGTGATGGTCTAATTCGAATAGTTCCGAGTTCAAAGCGTAAGATTAGATTATTGCTCTCAAGATCAAACCGAATGAGGCTAGCATATGGTCCTCTCTAAAATTTTACGACGTCCTTCTCTTTTCAAAAAAAGTATCTTATATGACGTCCATGTCTACCATTCACTCTTCGTGGTATAGAAAGTCAACGATGTTTAGCCAACCATACGGGTCTATCTGGTTACGATACCTCTTTTTAATCGCTGCGAACATTGGTCCATCGAACAGTGTCCTAAGCATACAATTTTCCTCGAGCAGATGGTTTAGCTTACCAGTTGCTCTTCTCCTACAAAATTGTTCTCCGAATTCTACCCCAACTTGATTACGACCCACATAAAACCATTCACCTTATCCCAAAGTCACCACAAGATGACTCATCCTAAACCTAAGGAGAGCTCTCCGGGTCTTGCACACCCTATCCATACGAAAATAGGAAAACAGTCTTCATTGGTTACTCATTCCACAAAATACATTCCACAGTCTATAAGTTGAATGACATTCGATATAGACATAAATTGCACTCTTCCAAAGCCAAACGAGACTTTAAGATTGCAAAGTAACCCAAGTGAATAACAAAGGACCAAAACATTACATAATTAAACAAACATCCCGACCCTCAAGAAACATCTAAGTAACTGAACTCCAAGTAATGCATCCATAATTCTAGATAAAATCAAAATCTCTCAACCCCTTTTTTATACTAAATCAAACTAGGAATGTCTCTGGATCCAAGAGCATACAACCATAAGCTCCAATGATGCACAAGATGTTATACTTTTCGAAAACCTAACACTATAGCGAACTAGCTAAGTGGCCGGAACCGTTAGGTTGACCTTGCAGACACTTGGCTTAGGTGAGGGTGAGCGGGTAATAATCTAGTTCAATCACGAGGTTACAAATCACATGTAGTGACCCATGGTAGCCTGGTTGAATGATGATTTATCCATCTAATATACAAAATGATTCCCATTAGTTTTTCACTCCAAAAAGTCTATAGCGCCGTCCACAAGTTTTGATTGGGTAGGGTAAGTTGTCGTAGAAAGAACTGGCGTAAACTTTAATTCAATACAATTTAGAACTCCAAGTAATCCAATAGAACCATAGAACTCGAAAAGTACCTTAGAGGTGAATAACCATTCCATATTCCAAACAGTTGTTTAGTGACAAGGCTCCAATCATACACATCAAACGATAATATATGCTAACTACCTCAAACGTGAGACTACACCATAATAAGTTAGACTACACCAAAAAATTGTATGATTTCTCTACTAAGGTAATAGAACGCATCCCCAAATCTCGATCAATAACTCAATTGATAACCGCTACAACACCATAAACTATTTTTCATAAGGAATAAGGAATTCAGATCGTCCAAGGCTGAACGTCGAAACTCTCAGTCAGATTCAAAATAAAAAAATGATTGAACTAAAATATGCTTACAAAGGAAAGATGATACATCTAAACGACTTACATAACACCAAGGACAAACCATTAACGAGAAAATATATCGTTCCTCCAATGATAGACAAGTAATAAAGCTCCAAACATATACCTCCAATGTAAACATTAACATCCTAGCGACCCAGAACACCGTATTTGGTAAATCAAATAGTCTAAAAGATAACAAACAAAACTCAACTCCTCACCCTTAAACTTCAGTTTCACACATGTCAGCATCCTTTTTCCTTTATCCTTTTACGGTCATCTACTTCTAAAAGTCTGCCCAATAATTCCAAAACTCCGCGACGTATATAAGAGACAACACAATATTGAAGATCAACTCTAAGTAATGTATTAAGATCCCAAAACAGGTTTTGCAACAATAAAATCTGAAGCCCAAATCCAAATCAAGCATAAATGGTAAAATCCCAAAAACCATAGCCGTGAAAACAAGACTCTAAGTGAGAAATTCGTGACAAACTTTTGCCAGTAGAGAAAATAAACTCACCAGGTATAATAACGATTTATAGAACTCCAAGTTATATGTCAAGTCTTTAGTATTACACACCACGTTAGAACTCTCAAACTATCTGCATAGCAAATTAAGATAGTGAAATCCCCAAAGTAGCCAACTCAACATCAATGGGACTCCATATAAACGCCCAAAATGTCCTAATACAACATTAGTCGAAATTACGGCGAACCATTTCTAATTTGCATGGATGAGGTCTATTGTCCTACACTCTAACATATTGTATCAATCGTAAAATATCATGAAGTACAAGTAAAAGCGAATTACATGGCATATAATGTGCAACTAAGCATGTAATATCACACATTGATCAAGATATAATCAGTTACACATGCAAATTTTCACATAGGCTGGACACATCTTATTTCTCATCCTTCTTTGATAAATTAGAAAAAGAGTCAATAGGAAAAGGAAAACTATGAATTTTGGTGTGAGAGATTCTATATGAGTCTAATTTCATAATAAGAAAGAATCAACTCAAAAAAGTTTATAGAACTCAAGTTATGCAGAGAATGGTACAGCTGCTATCACAGACCACATGAACAGAACTTCGACTTTCCAAGGTCTTAACCTGACTTTAACTTCCTCAAAATAAACTAGTTTTTACCCAGATATAGCCCTATGTCTCTATGAATCGCCATAAAAAAAAATTGACTCATCTAAGATCTGGAAGATTGGTTAAGAGTAAAAATACTACATATGGTAACTTTGCAATTCCGCTATTGTACAACAAACTTTGGAAATTTTTATCTAAGTCTCTGGAACTCATTTGGGACTGAAATTGTTATGGCAGATACCTGAATATGTCTATTACCTGAGAAAATTCAAGGAAAAATAAAGCTACAGTTAAATATGTCTGGTACATAAAATACCATATACTTCACAGATTGAAGCAACACCAAAATCAATGTTCTCGCGTTCTAACTTCATGAACGCTTTCTATGCACTATTCAACAATAACGAAACACAACAAAACCATAATTTATAACTACACTCCAACTCAAATAAACATAAACTTATTAAATTCCAAAATGGATCATCAATACATGAGTATTATCCTTCATCAATGGAGAAAAATTAACCTAAGAAGCTCACCAATAAACCATCTTTAACCCAAAAGTGTACTTTAAGAAACCTCGAAGCATTGTTTGGCTTGATAGCCTTATTCAAAACAAAACTTCAAAATTCATCAAGAGTCTAAGAACTTAAAGGATCCTAATATGCCTACTCATCATAGTCATTCACACTTGTCTCCGACTCCATGTCTTCACTAGGTTTTTCCACGATCTCATCAGAAACTATGCCACTCTTCATTGGCTTTCATCTAAAGTTGACCTCCAAAAAATATAGACGAGGCAAGATAAGGAGAGACGTAAGTACTAGTAAAGCAATGTGATCCATCAAGACTAGATAACAATACTCCTACCAACAAGAGAAACTCAGTTATGCTTTGATAGAAAATTTCAACTAAAATTCCAAAACGTACCATTTTCTTAACAACTTCAAAGTAAGTTCTAAAATAAATTATAATATTCGAAGAAACCATAAGACACAACTTTCAAAACGCTTTCTAGGCGAGGTGGGTGGGAAATCGCTATCTTCCATGCTAACTCTTTAGTCTACCACTTCTCCTAGATCCTCCATAGGTTTCTCCCAAGGCTTGTGAGCTAACAACAATGTACACTTCATGAAGTGCGGCATTATCATCCATTGGCCTTGATGCAAATATTTTTTTATTGGAAAGGTACCATCCTCCCTCATCAACCAAATCATTATACTGCCTCTTAATCAGAATTCACGGATGCTCATTAGGTAAAGACTCCACAATGCAGTGAATCTGAACTAGGAGGTAGTTGAATACCCATCCTCCAACAAAAGTGAAAACCCAATGCTCACAGCTATCCAAAACTTCTCCGATAAACTCCCCAATTGACATCCGTTCCAAGAACGGCGTTCTTTTTGGGTGGCTCAGCAAAAAATCCTCCACAGTTGGATTCACTAAGTTGGCGGCCATATGTACAAGAGTTAAGGAATACTATTATTAGACAACAAACATACATATTATTCTTCCATGAGGGTATCATAATGCTGACTTCTAAACAATCACACACTTGGCAGTTGCCAACTAAGACTACCCAGACCCCCAATGGCTTGTCAAATTTTATCAGTTTCCCTACATTCATTTTAGTCACCCTACAGGTTTTAAATTTCCTTTATGGACAGTTCCGCTCTGATACCACTTGCAACAGAAATTTCCCTCAATGGAAACCTGGGGTGCCACTCCGTGTTCGAGGTAGCTCGAACACAAGGTTAATCATAGATGATCAAAACAAACCATTCAAATTAACTTTAAGTAATGAATTATTAAAAATCTAAAATGTTCCTCAAACGCGGGATACAGAATTAAAACATTATTACCATAGAGTGGAATTAACTAAACGTTTATTATGAGAAATTCTAGATGGGTCGTAAGCGCTCGTGATCCCCAGATAAGCCCTGTTACCAGCATCTAGACTCATGGTGGTTTAAAACAAAAAGGACACCACAGTTTCCAAAATCAGCACAAAATACTGAGTGAATAACATCCAGACATGTAAACAGATTATGAGGCAAGTAGTTTTAGTCAAAACAGTTAGAAAATGTGTAATAAAGTAGTAAACAATAAAGTAGTAGGAATTCCATTTTTAGCATTTCAGTTGGGGAAACATTCCCAAACAATTGTCACGAATCAGGGAAATCCAACATTGATCATCCATATGCCAAACAATGAAAGTCCACGTCCAAAAACTCATGTTATTAATTGTTGTTACGGAGAAGAACCAACCATCACAAGATACCAAGACCATAAGTGCCAGCACCCCCTAAGACTTCTTGCAGCAAGAGAGGTGAGTACAAGGAGCAACCCGGGGCTAACTGCGGCCGAGTATAATAAAATAAAGTGGGCCGAGTGACCGTCGTCAACCTCGGCCAAACCAAAAGATCAATAAAGTGTTCGCCGAACAACTCTTCCACTTTACTATATTACCGATTCGTTAATTTTTGTGTGACAGTTTAAAACATTATTTTCAAGGAGACAACCAAGTTCTCAAGTAGGCATGTAAAACAGATTTTCAAATTGAGACGGTTTAACACATAATAGGTTTGACACGAAGCAAGGAATGGCACTAGGCCTGGCATGTTTACTCACCTCAACAAATAGAAACTGGAGCGAACTACTTCTAGAAGCGACGAATCATTTGTCTGAGAAATCTCTGCCTACAAGTACGAGTCTCTAGTCAAAATCACAACTCAGTGATATATGCACATGCACTAATCCTATGAGCAAATGGGTGATCGACTAGGTCTTGGGGTACGATAAGAGGGTAGTCGCCCAAGTCGTCCACACTAGTATGTGCTACGTGAAAGATATAAGCACGCCCCTTATCCTTTTAACGAAAATTAACAAATAATAAAGTTTATTGTATTTAAATAAAAGACGTATTCTATTATATTCACAAAAACTCGTTCGAGTTGAACACAATAGTTTAAAAAAATTAAGTCGAGACTGAAAGTTCATTTAACATAAACTTATAAGATTGATAAAGTTAAAACAAATACAGAAATGTAACTCATTTGTTTTAGTATGAAACTATTTATCTTAAGTTTACATCATTTTAAAATAATAAGACTGTTTCACTTTTATTTTAATGAAAAAAAATCATAGAATTATTATTACCGTAGAGATGTTTTTAGGTAAACTAACTTTTAAACGTCTTTTGTAAAATTTCCGCTTTAGTACAAAAGAACAGTATTTTCACGTCTATTCTAAGAAAAATTGTTTTCCAAAATATATAAAATTAAAATAAAAAAACATATAGTAAGTTTCAATGAAAGATATAAGTTGAAATGATCTCAAGCTTCCAAAAAAAATTAACTAAAAAGATAAATAGACTTAACATGAAAGTATTCAAAACCCACTACTTCTACTACTTCTTTCACCATTTCTTTTCTCTCTTTTACTGATGTGCATACCCCAGCCAACAACACACTACACCCGTGAAACTCTCACACACACTCAGCTCACACACATTGCACCACTTTTTCACCATGTATGTACATAGCTATGCTTGAAACTCCCATACACATCTATATTTGCACTGTAATAACGGGGAAAACATGATCGGCATGGTCATGAACGAGATTTGATTGACGAAATGAGTTACCGAGTGTCTGAAATAGTAAACATAATAAGAACTTACCATAAAACAAGAGTATCGAAAGCTCGGGTTGCGGCAAAAAGAGGACGGAGAGGACGAGGACTAGGCTGGTACGTTCACGACGAATGGGCAGCTGCTCAGGGACGGACCCAAGAATTTTTTTTAGAGAGGGCCAAGATAAAATAATAACATTATAAATTTTATATAAGACAATAATTTTCTCACTATAATAATAAATAGTCCATAAAAAGAAGTAATTCTAAGCAAAACTAACTTCAATTAAAAAACCGTTACATGCAAGATTTAAAGTAAATAACATCTTTTTTAGAAAAAATAACATGATGTTTACTCACTTTTCCACGTTTCTATAATTTGCTTAATGAATTTTTTTGCACTTCGAAAAAGATGGCGATTCTTCTAAAAAAGATAATGATTCTTTCTAATTTCAACCGATATTTCTATTTGAAATGACAATCATCTATGCCGACAAATTAAAATTGGCTTTTATGTGAAGACAATGTCAGATTAGTATTTTTATATAAACTGTTTCCGTAATTTTCTAGATTTTGTAAGGAGTTTTGATAAGTGTATATAGTGGTGATACAAGATGGTGAGAAGTAATTTTCTAAACCATTTGATCTTGTGGGTTACAAATGAAATGGTGCTACAATGGGTGACTCTATCAGGTCTCTAAGACCACAACAAGTCAACAACTCATTTGCTGGTACTACGTGTACGTGCTATGAAACGTGAGGGGGGGCCACCTTGTAACATAATGTTGTTATATGAGGATAAGCTAAGATATGTAACTAGGGATGGCAATATGGTCCGATCCGATCTGTGATCCGAGCGATCCGGGCCGAAAGGATCGGATCCGAATCCGATCCAATTGAAAATGGATCGGATTTGGATCTGAAAAGTCAGATCCGATCGGATTTGGATCTGGATTTGGATCTAAGGGCAGATCCACCGGGTTCCGACCCGATCCGATCCGACGTATATGTGTGCTTTACAAATATATTCGTATTACCTCCCCACTTTCACTTCCAAGAAGAATACATTAGTAATTCCAACCTACAAAGCTATTTATGTTGTGTTTTAGGCTTCATAACTTGCGAACATGCTCTAGCGTATGAAATACTGTTTATTTCTTATGTTATTTTTTGTATTTTATTGCAAAACCAAGCTGGATCCGATCCGAATCCGATCCGACCACGTACTATATGGATCCACGGATCGGATTTGGATCAGCTGGATGAAACCCGATCCGATCTGATCCGAATCCGGTGATGATCCGAACGGATCTGGATCGGATCTTGATCCCGTTTCTCCAAGCCGGATCTGGATCGGATCTAGCCTGATCCGATCCAGATCCGACCCGTTGCCATCCCTATATGTAACTACTAATCTACTTCTAAGCAAAAAATTAGGGGGGGCCACTGCCCCTGCTAAGCATATTGTAGTTCCGTCCCTGCAGCTGCTGAAAACGCAGATGTCACGATTGGGGTCCACCGACGGACAGAGAGGGTCAGCGGCTGAGATGGAGGAGAATCGATGTGTGCGTCGTCTGGGTACACGACGGGCTGTTGCTTCTGGGGTCTCTGTTTGGACGAGAGAAAGAAGGAGAAGAAGTCGGTGGTGGTGGTGGTGTGTTTGTCGGAAAGGAAGAATAAGACGTGATAGTAGAAATGGTGAACTGAAGTGTTTAAGAAGGATATGATGATACATATTCCATTGTGGTTTTTTTTTTTTTTTGAGAGAAAGAAATTATATTAACTAGGGGCAGTCAACCCCTGTAAATCAAAGTACGCTACATTTTGCGCCCAAATTGGCTTTTGTGCATAAAATGTAATGTCCTCCTCATCAATTGCTTTAGAAGCTACCAAATCTGAAAAAGAGTTGCCTTCCCTGTTTATATGAAGAAGCTCCACCATGTTGAATTTTGCCAAGCTTGTCCTGCATCTTTCAATTATCTCCTTCAAATCTGAAATGGCACTGACTTCTTTGATTTTTCCGGAACTTCCATCTTGAAGTAGAGAATACGCCACCAGATTGTCAACTTCTAACTGCACCGATGCATAGCCCATCTCCGCCGCAAAGACAGGCCTTCTTTTGCCGCCGCAAGCTCCGCCATAAGAGGCGACCTTTGACGAACCACTCTCCGTTGTCTAGCTGCTATAAAAGCCCCGTTACCGTCCCTGAGCACACATCCAAGCCCAGAAGCTGGGTGGTGATTCTTCCAAGCCGCGTCGCTATTGATTTTGACAAATCCCTGTTTAAGAAGACTCCACCTACTGTTGTTCGCCATTGTTCCTTTCCCTTGTTCTTCAAGCTTGCCAGCCAGTCTTGCCACTTTATACCAATTCAGAAAATTAATCCCATCGCTTGCCACTATTTCATCTTTCTTACCTTTGTAATTGAATATTTCTTCATTTCGATTCATCCAAATTGACCAGCGTGCCTTACTTTCAGTTTCAAAAAATTGAGAAACGAAATCCTTCAGAATCACTGTTTGACTAATAGAGAAGTTCAGTCCCATGATATGTTTCCAGACCTCCTGAGAGTGGGAGCACCTGAAAAATAAATGTTCCAACGTTTCGTCCCCGTTGCTGCATAGCTTACACTCCAAAGCAACATTAACACCTCTGCTTCTAAGCTTATTAGCAACTGGAAGAGATGATAACCATAAACGCCAACACGACATACACATTTTCTTTGGAATCTTTAGGTTCCAAAGTTTGTTAAGCCAGACATCTTTGTTTCTATTCTCTGAGGAGGAGGGAGTTGGATTAGTGATCTCCCTTTGAGCTTTGTACCTAGTACTTACAGTATAAATGCCATCTTCCGCATGCGTCCAGTAGTATTGATCCGAAATCCCGTTTGGTTAGATAGGTACTGACTTCACCACTTCTACATCTACTGCCCAAAGGAGTTGCAGCACTTTTTCGGTACTCCACTCCCCTGTTTCTTCATCGATAAGCTCAGCTACCCCTAAGTCTTCTAGGCCAGCACAACACGTGGTAATAACTCTAAAGGTGTTCGGCCTTAACAACCATTTATCCTTGAAAATACGTACTTTGCTCCCATCCTTGATCTTCCACACCAACCCACTTTTTATCAGATCTCTACCCTCTAACACACTTCTAAAGACATAGGAAATTTGTGTTATCTTCTTCAAATCATACTCCATAATTGTTGAATTACGAAAATATTTCTGCTTAAAAACTCGATGGACTACGGAATCCGGTTTTTTCAAGAACCTCCAAGTTTGCTTAGCTAGCATAGCTTTATTGAAATCTTGAAAGTCACGGAAACCTAGCCCACCGTTCTCTCTGTACTCGTTAATTTTGTCCCAAGAAACCCAATGAATCTTCCTATCATCACCTCCCCACCAAAACCGTCTTACCGCTTTCTCCAAATCCTGACAAGTTTTGGTAGGCAACAAGAAGCAACTCATAGTATATGTTGGTATAGCTTGTATAACAGCTTTAATCAATACTTCTTTTCCAATTGTAGATAAAGAATTACCTTTCCAACCTTTCATCTTTTTAAAGACTTTCTCAACTAAAGGAAGGAACATAGCATTACGATTTCTTCCCACTTGCGTTGGGAGACCCGAGTAGGTGTCGTGCTGGGTCTCCAGCTGCACTCCGCACAAGCCACCGATAATAATCCTATCCTCTGGAAGGATGTTGTCCGAAAATATAACTGACGATTTCTGCAGGTTCAGCATTTGTCCCGAAGCTATCTCGTAATCATGTAGGATATCTCTAAGCACTGCAATCTATTCAGGAGTAGCTTTAGTGAAAAGAAAATTATGATCTGCAAAGAAAAGATGTGATATCTTTGGACTACCTCGAGATGCGGCCATCCCTGATAAACGTCCTTCCTGCATTGCAGCTTTTAGACTTCAAGAAAGAGTTTCACTAACAAGCAATTAAGATAGGGCGAGAGTGGACAACCCTGAGGTAAACCCCTCTCCGGAGTAATCTGCCCTTTAATTTCGCCATTCACAAGCAGACTGTACGAAACTGTTGATATACAATTCATAACATTGTTAATCCAACGGTTGCCGAATCCCAGTCTTTCCATGACAGCTCTGAGGAAATCTCATTCCACTCTATCGTAGGCCTTGCTCATATCAGCCTTAATAGCTAAAAAACTTGTTTTTCCTTTCTTACGATTCTTCATAGTGTGTAACATCTCAAAAGCAATTAAAATGTTATCATAGATCAATCTACCCAGGACAAAAGAAGATTGATTCTCCGAGATAATCAAATCAAGGCATCCTTTATGACGATTAGCCATTGCTTTGTTATAATTTTGTAAACAGTAGAGCATAAACTGATAGGACGTAAATCAGTAGATTTTCTGACCTGTTTCACCTTGGGAATTTGAGCGATAAGGGTGTGATTAAAAGATGAAATATCTCCATCTCTGTTGAGGAAATCCAGACAAAGAGCTTGAATTTCTCCTCCAACTAAACTCCCAAAACCGCTGAAAGAATACCGCCGGAAAGCCATCCGGTCCTGGTGACTTCGACGGCGCAAGCTGTTTAAGAGTTGTTCGGACCTCTTCAGAAGTATACGGGTTGTCCAGTGCCTCTCTCTGAACCCCAGAAATCAGTGCTTCCACGTGGGTCAGCATACTTTCCATCTGAGCTCTATCAGGGTCACTTGAAGTAAAAATGCCCGTAAAATAATCTTCCAAAATAGTTACAACTGCCTGTGAATCAGTAGTCCACGTGCCTTCCGGGTCCTCCAAGCCTTCAATACGATTTATATTCCTATGGATAGAAGCTTTACGGTGAAAAAACCCGGTGTTTTGATCACCCTTCCTCATCCAAAGTTCTCGACTGCGTTGTCTCCACATATCCTCTTCCCGGAAAAGGTAACTGTAACATTCTGTCACGAATTGTTTTTCCTTCTGCAATTGCCGCGGCATTTTGAGCTCCTTCTTCCAACTGTTTCAGTCTGAACCTCATTTTCCCAAGTTCTATTTTAACATAGCCAAAAACTTGCTTCCTCCACGTCTTAAGAGCCGTAGCCATACTATCAAGTTTGCCATTGACCGGTCCTTGCAATCTGATCCAACTTTCTTCCACAAAGCTAGCACAACGGTGGTCTTGCAACCACATTGTTTCAAACTGAAAGCGTCGATTGACGCGGATATTTCTGAGGATGGCCGATGGCCATACTACGTGCAGCGATACATGATCCGAAACTTGTGCGATAAGGTGATCCACCTTACCCCATCCAAATATATCAGTCCATCCATCCGTGACAAGGCACCTATCCAACCGTTCCCTGATATTGTGGTCATCACCCTGGTTGTTAGACCAAGTGAATCGCACACCAGAGAAACCAATATCACGTAACTGCAGTCGCTTTATAACACCCGAGAATCCCTCTATCTGACTAAAAGAGACTGGTCTCCCTCCTTCCTTTTCAGAAATAGACGAGAATGCGTTAGAATCACCAATAACACACCAAGGTTGGTTATGTGGACGAAGACGCTCCAACAAAGTCCACGAGTGGTGCCTTTGATTTCTGTCTGGGTCCCCATAAAACCCTGTCGAATAACCATGCTTATTCTCACTTACAATGCTGAAAAAACCATGAATATAATACCTTGACATCTTATCTAGAGCAAAAGAGACTTCTTCGTCCCACATAAGAGCCAAGCCTCCCCTACGATCTTCACAATCTCTGAAAGTTCCATTACGAAAACCCATTCTATTCTGTATCCTTACCATCTCTGTTGCATACTGTTTTTTCTCCACTAAGAAGACTATGTGGGGCTTCTGTCTCCTTACTAAATCGCAAAGATAAATAATTCTACGGGGGTTCCCAAGCCCCCGCACGTTCCAGCTTAAAAGACTCATTGCGATTGGCTGGACTGGTTACCAGTCTCAGCCAATAAAGGTGGTAGGGTCTTTGAGGCACCCTCTTCCTGTGTTGGAATCTGCATAGCAAAAACATGTTTGTTACTCATTCCACTTGTTTCATCATCCTTCTTGTACGTCCTTGGGTTCGTGTGGACTGTGTGAGATGCCTTGACGTTTGCACGGTTATCCTGACTAGATCATTTGCCTTGTGTTGAGATTGCACTTGACCGTCCCCCTCTAGCCCCTCCTCTTCCACCTCGACCCCCCTAACCACGTCCTCGACCGTCTTTCCCACCTCCTGTACTTCCCTGCCCAATGCCTGAACGACCCGAGCCACGACCTGAGTTTGGAAGACGAGTCTTTACCGTCTCTGCCGGCAATGGACTGGTGTTAATCTCGCTGACCTTCCTCTTACCTGCAGCCGACCTATAAAGAGCAACAGCGATACCTTTTCCTTTGTCTTCGGGTGTAAACCTAGCTGTTTTGTCAGAGCTAGCGATAGGACTGTCAACAATATTCATATGATCCACTGTATCTGCCGCAATACTAGACACCGAATCTTTATCCGATTTGCTACTCTTCGATCTACCTTCTGCGTCCATTACTTCATCTTCCATATCGCCTACTGGGAACCCGTCATCCACATCAGTTTTATTATCATAATTATGGGTATCTTCTTCATTGAAGACGTCGGCTAATCTCTTTTTCAAAGGTGGTCTAAACAAAAGCCACTCTCCAAACCCAGGCTGATCTTGAGTCTTTTCCAAATCAATTTGTATCAAGCAATCTTCACCAAGATGGTTAATCCTTCCACACCAGTGGCATAGACACGGAATCCGCTCGTATTTATAATCTAACCAGATCTTCTTTACCAAAACTTCTATATATCGCCCTCTTCGTAATGGTTTGTTAATGTCTAAGCTCATTCGAGCTCTCATGTAATCTCCACCTGGACCTGAAGATATTTTGGAATCAACCCGGATGATAGGAGGATTTTACGAAGGTCGTCTTCAGTTTGATGATATAGAGGGTGTTGGTTTTGACGTAGGTAACGCTGCGGAATAACAAAACATAAACCTACTCAAAGCCCACCAAGGATCACAGGAAGAGACATCATAACATGATAAGAGACATAGTAATGTGTACCTTTTTAGTTTGATAGATCACACGAAGAATGATGTCCTCGTCTCTACGGTTATCCACGTCTAGAGGTGAGATCTAGATTCTTCCTTCTCAAGTGCTAGCTTGGACCGGGAAAGAGGGAAGAAGGGATCAAGCAACGAGGGACAAAAGGA
The DNA here is from genome assembly GCA_023055425.1 of Linanthus parryae. Lineage (NCBI taxonomy): Eukaryota > Viridiplantae > Streptophyta > Magnoliopsida > Ericales > Polemoniaceae > Linanthus > Linanthus parryae. The sequence continues at coordinate 5,620,234 of JALGPY010000015.1, forward strand.
GGGGATAAGCCTCCTCTTTGGCGCCGACGGGAAGGGGGGCGGACGGCTTAGGGGCGGCGGCCTCTAAGCTTGTCTTGCTCTCTCTCTCTTTCTCTCTCCCACTCTCTTGTGTTATGTCTAATAACGTTAAGTGGGAAGGAAGCTAGAGCCTCCTTTATATAGTCCAAAAACTCCTTGTTAACTACATAAAGGTCCTTCCTAGTTTTACATGAACTTGGATTAGTCCCTTCCTTGCATATTAGTCCTACTAAGTTTGCAAGGTGTTGCACAATGATCCTTCTTATTAATTAATCATAGTAATTAATCCCAAATCTAGTTCAACTCTATTTGACGTGTGACCCCATAGGTTTCTACTTAATTGGTAGTAACTTATTACTAACATGGAGCGGTGTCTAGCAACACATCCATGCCACCCAACTAATAGAAATAGTCAGTGATCCCGACAAACCTCTGGTGCCCAATATCTCATATTGCACTATCCCTTTGTCTCCATATCCGGATTGGACACGAGACATAAATAGTCACACTCGTATATCCAATCCATAGTTTCTCGATCCTAAGAATATGCTTATGCAAGCAGATAACATCAATATCTCCATATTGATTTATCTGAGTCTGGCCAGACATTCAATAAGCCTCATCTCTCGAGTGGCCGTGGATATTTACTCCCTTTATGTGGGAGGGAAAAATCCTATCTACATCACTACGATCTCTAAGCTTTCTTCCTATCATGTCCGATCACTACCTTTATAGTCACCCAGTTACGGTGTCACGTTTGATAACATCAAATCACGATATTTCACAACTAGAGTATCTAGTGACTTCAAGTATAAGGATTGCAATTATATTAGCACTACGAGAAGCGATTGTGACTTTAACATAATCTAATGTATCCTTCTCATTGTGGGTCAATCCAGTATGCCATTACTCCTAATGCATACCCATGTGTTAGACTTGATATCTCCATATCAATCTACCCACATACTAGTCTATATTTGATCGTCCTATTAATCAATATAGTGGACTACGGATATTTAAGATAAATAACACATTGTATCTAAGGACTTCATTATATTAAATATCACAATATATAATAAATGAATATTCTAGCCAAGAACAACGTTCATACTAAATATTAGATTGCCTCTAGGGAATCTATTCCAACGGTCTCCCACTTGCACTAGAGCCAATCTGGTGCATCTCGTATGCCTATAGATTTGGCGTGCCCTTCATGCTTTCGCTGCGCAAGAGCTTTTGTGAGCGGATCTGAAAGATTGTCATTCCTTGGAATCTTGCACATCTTCACATCTCCTTGATGGATCATATCACGAATAAGTTGGAATCTCCTAAGTACATGCTTTGATTTCTGATGTGATCTTGGTTCCTTAGCTTGTGCGATCGCCCCAGAGTTGTCACAGCATAACTCTATGGGATCCACGATGCTAGGGACCAGACCGAGCTCAGTGATAAACTTCTTTATCCATACTATCTCTTTTGCTGCTTCCGAAGCAGCAATGTACTCAACTTCAGTTGTAGAATCAACAACTGTCCCTTGCTTGGAACTCTTCCAGCTCACAGCTCCTCCATTCAGGCAAAACAGTTATCCTGCCTGCGATATGTAGTCATCTTTTTCGGTTTGGAATCTTGCATCAGTGTAACCGATTACACTTAGCACTTCCTTACCTCCAAATATCAAGAACGCATTCTTAGTTCTTCTCAAGTACTTTAGGATGTTCTTTACAGCAATCCAGTGACTCTCACCCGGATTGGACTGATATCTTCTCACCATACTAAACGTGTATGATACGTCTGGTTTAGTACACAACATGGCGTACATGATGGATCATATGGCCGAAGCATAGGGTATCCTACTCATGCGGTCCTTCTCAATCTCACTGGAGGGACAGTCATTCCTAGAAAGAGTGACTCCATGCGACATGGGCATGAATCCATTCTTGGAATCTTGTATGTTGAACATCTTCAACACCTTGTCTATATATGTACTTTGACTTAGGCTGAGCAACCTTCTAGATCTATCTCTATAGATCTTTATACCAAGTATATAGGTTGTGTCTCCTAAGTCCTTCATTGCAAAACACTTTCCTAGCTGATCTTTAACAGATTGCAAAGTAGGAATGTTGTTGCCAATGATTAGTATGTCATCCACATACAAGACCAGAAATATTGCAGAGCTCCCACTAACCTTCTTGTAAACACAAGGATCATCTTCATTCTTGATGAAGCCAAACTCTTTGACTGCATCATCGAAATGTCGATTCCAACTCCTAGAAGCTTGCTTTAATCCATAAATGCATCTTTGCAGCTTACAGACTTTATTGGCATTCTCTGGATCCTCAAAGCCCTCCGGTTGTGTCATGTACACATCCTCGAGGAGATTCCCATAAAGGAACGCTGTTTTGACATCCATTTGCCAAATCTCATAGTCGTAGTATGCTGCAATAGCAAGTAGGATTCGAATGGATTTAGTCATGGCGACTGGTGAAAAGGTCTCATCATAGTCAATACCATGAATATGTCTATACCCTTTGGCTACCAATCGCCCCTTATAGGAAACTACCTTGCCATCCATGTCGGTCTTCTTCTTGAAGACCCACTTGCACCCTATGGGCCGAGCCCCTTCGGGTGGTTCCACCAAAGTCCATACTTTGTTGGTGTACATGGAATCCATTTCGGATTTCATGGCTTCTAGCCACTTCTTAGAGTCTGGGCCTTTCATGGCCTCCCCGTAGGTTGCAAGCTCATCATCCATGAGTGGTACGTCATCGGGCTCAGTCACGAGAATTCGATACCTCTCTGGCTCATGACGCACGCTTCGTGATCTACGGAGTTCCTATGTTACTTGAATAGGTTCTTCCACAACAACTTGTGGTTCCTGCTCATGTTCCATCATCGGTTCAGTGATTTGTGGTTCTTGAATTTCTTCAAGTTCTATAGCCCTCCCACTTGCTTCTTTAGAGACAAACTCTCTTTCTAGAAACACGCCGGTCCGAACAACAAACACTTTGTTCTCGGTGGGATTGTAGAAATAATATCCATTAGTTTCCTTAGGATATCCCACAAATTTACACTTATCCGTTTTGGGCCCGAGCTTGTCTGTTTGTAAACGTTTTACATAGACATCGCAGCCCCAAATATTCATAAATGACACTATGGGACGCTTCCCAGTCCATATCTCATATGGTGTCTTCATGACTGATTTGGATGGAACACGTTAATGGTAAAAGCTGCCGTCATTAGAGCATGTCCCCAAAATGATATCGGAAGATCTGTTTGAGACATCATATATCGCACCATATCTAATAGTGTGCGATTCCTCCTCTCGGACACGCCATTCCATTGTGGCGTTCCGGGTGGAGTGAGGTGGGATACTATCCCACACTCTCTAAGATACTCATCAAACCTGTGGCTTAAGTATTCTCCTCCACGACCCAACCGTAGAGCCTTAATAATTTTACCAAGTTGCTTCTCTACTTCATTCTTGAATTCTTTGAACAATTCAAAGGATTCGGATTTGGCCTTCATAAGGTATACAAATCCATATCTACTGAAATCATCAGTAAACGTGATGAAGTACGTGTAACCACCTCTGGCAGGCATGGGGAACGGCCTACATACATCTGTATGTATGAGTGCCAATAACTCACTAGTCCTCTCACCTTTCTTATTGAAAGGGGACTTTTTCATTTTTCCTAATAAACAAGATTCACATATCTCATATGATTCCAAATAAAATGAGTCTAGAATTCCATCCTTATGGAGTCGAGATATGCGTTTCTCATTTATATGGACAAAACGATAGTGCCATAGATATCTAGGATTTAAATCATTAGTTTAAATCCTTTTAGTGTTTATGTTATAGATTCGACTATTTAGATCAAGGATATACAATCCATTAGACAAATGCGCACTACAATAGTGCATACTATCAAAATAAATGGAGCAACACTTGTCCTTTATTGAAAAAGAAAAACACTTCTCGTTCAAACAAGAAACGGAAAGAATGTTTCGGCTCATAGCAGGCACATAAAAGCAATTGTCTAATTCTAAAATAAGTCCAGAAGGCAAAGATAGCTCATAAACGCCTACAGCTAATGCAGCAACTTTTGCTCCATTTCCGACGCGTAGATCTATCTCCTCTTTAGACAATCTTTTACTTGTTTTCAAAACCTGCACATTTCGACAAATGTGAGAACCACATCTAGTATCCAATACCCAAGATGAAGAAATAGAAAGATTTACGTCTATAACATAAATACCTGGTGGTGGTGGAATCACTATTCCAAGCTTCTTATCCTCTAGATATTTAGGGTAATTCCTCCTCCAGTGACCCGGCTGGCTGCAGTAGTGACATTCACCTTTAGCCACGCCTCCACTAGGCTTTAGGGCTTCCTTGGATTTCGCAAATTTCTTGCGCTTTCCTTTGGAAGTAGAGGAAACTCCTTTTCCCTTCCTCCTATGCACCATCATTATGGCATTTCCCTTGCCTTTGTTGACGCTCTGTTCCGCTATCTTTAGCATGTTCTACAAGTCTGGCAGAGTCTTACTGATCTCGTTCATATTATAGTTCATGATGAACTGATTATAACTGTCAGGCAACGATTGCAAGACAAGATCAGTTGCCAAATCTTGTCCAAGTGGGAATCCCAGTCTTTCAAGGTTCTCAATGTACCCAATCATTCGGAGTACACGAGGCCCTACTGGATTCCCCTCTGCGAGACTACTCTTAAATAATGCTTTAGACACCTCATAGCGCTCATGCCTTGCCTATCCTGAAACTATTGTTTCAAGTGTATGATCATATCATAGGCTTCCATATTCTCGTGCTTCTTCTGAAGCTCAGGAGTCATGGTGCAAAGCATGAGGCAAGTCACGTCATTAGAATCATCAATATGTTGCTGACGCGCCCTCACTTCCGCTAGAACAGACTCAACTTGTGGTGGGGATGGAATTGGAGTGTCCAAGACGTACAACTTCTTTTCTTGCTTAAGGACAATCCTTAAGTTTCTTTATCAGTCAAGGAAATTCGTTCCAGACAGTTTATCCTTCTCAAGGACATATCGTAGGGATGAATTCAATGCGTTGTTGTTTGCCATTTGGCATTCTACATAACGAGAAATGTGCAATTTTAGTATTTTGAACAATTTAACTATATTCAACAATGGCTAGATCATCCAATATAGCTCCCACTATTTTTCTCGGATTAATAGCCCTCACCATTAATGCGGAAAATATCATTATATTTTCTAGTAGGTCCAAGATCCCTTTTTCACTTCTTCTTGAGCTTGCTTTGGAAAGTCACCCAAGAAGAGGTTATTTAGGTAGGAACCATTCAATTGCATCCCATGCAAATCTTGGTCCAATTAGGTGAATAACTCTTTATTCCTTATCCCATGGATAACGCCTAATTGTCATGCCTCTAGGCTCATCAATCCAATTGAGTCTTACCCAGTTGCGTCCAACCTCTTGCTTCAACATACACACATTACTAGATTGTGTAGTCCTCAACACATCATGGTAAATTAAAATCACCTTACTTTGGCAAGCCCGAATTTTAATAAACCTTGATCATGAAGGGTGTTTTGGCAAGAGAAGGCAAAAAGCTATATTTAATTGAGGGATATAATTTTCTTAATTTGTTTGGTTGATCTAATCAACATGATCTACTTATTTGGATTGGGCTATCCACAATAAAAGACCATCCTTGTTTATTTTTATCTTGTTAACGTTTTGCTAGTATCGCCATACACACAAAAATAAATAACAAGATATAAATAATAAACATCCACAAAATAAAATAAAAAAAACGTGGCATGGATATTGCCCCTAGACTAAGATATTATCAAGCCATGATAATATCAAATTGCCCTAAAGTGGCAAGCTCATCTCCATGTGCTCCACCATAGTCGCGCGCCTAGGGGGTGTCTTCTTTGTCTTTTGGCTTCTTTGGTCCTCCGACCTTTTTCTCCATGCTCTTGGATATCATCTAAATATTTCTAATTCTAGCCTAACATCTAGAATAAATAAACAATAAAAGCATCACATGTCGAGGAGAAAAGACGACTCGCAGGCCGTAAAACATAATTAATTATTACATTAATTTGATCAGCTCGCAGGCCGTAAACCAAACCACAAAGCAATAAACAACCACAACCTAGGCCATATCCATCCACCATGCAACAAAGCACATAATAAATTTAAAACCAATTTTTAACGCGCTTGTTTAATTTTAATTGAATTGGGTAATTAGGGTTACAACGGTCCAAGGGGTCCAACCTAAGCCTAGGTCGAACCCCAAGGACCGCCGCCCGCCACTTGGGCCCGGCCCAAGGTCGACCGTCTCATGTGACCCGCGGCCCTTGCTTGACGCGCAAGGAAGGGGCGGACGGCTAGGGTTTCGGCCCTAGCCTCCTTCCCTTCTTCCTTGTTTCCCAATCATGGTTGTTTCCTTTATGGATGTTTCCATAAAATTGTTTCCATAATTGATAACTCTTTTCAACTAGGTGCCCATGAACCCTAATTTTCAAGAACCCAATAATTCACATCCTATGTGATTAAACTCACCAATTCTAACATCCAATGTTAAATTAGATCTTGTTTATATTGAATCAAATTCAATTTGCCAATTTATTTCAGTTTTCGCGTAATAATAACAGTACGGTGTATAAACTGAAATCGTAACACATAAAATTATGTTATGCACTACGACCTGTGGCTCTGATACCACTGTTGGGTTTTGACGTAGGTAACGCAGCGTAATAACAAAATGTAATCCTACTCAAAGCCCACCAAGGATCACAGGAAGAGACATCATAACATGATAAGAGACATAGTAATGTGTACCTTTTTGGTTTGAGAGATCACACGAAGAATGATGTCACAGTTGATCCACGTCTAGAGGTGAGATCTAGATTCTTCCTTCTCAAGTGCTAGCTTGGACCGGAGGAAGAGGGAAGAAGGAATCAAGCAACGAGGGACAAAAGGAGGGGTTCGGCCTCCTCTTTGGCGCTGACGGGAAGGGGGGCGGACGGCTTAGGGGCGGCGGCCTCTAAGCTTGTCTTGCTCTCTCTCTTTTGCTCTCTCCCACTCTATTGTGTTATGTCTAATAACATTAAGTGGGAAGGAAGCTAGATCCTCCTTTATATAGTCCAACAACTCCTTGTTAATTACATAAAGGTCCTTCCTAGTTCTACATGAACTTGGATTAGTCCCTTCCTTGCATATTAGTCCTACTAAGTTTGCAAGGTGTTGCACAATGATCCTTCTTATTAATTAATCATACTAATCCCAAATCTAGTTCTACTATATTTGACGTGTGACTCCATAGGTTTCTACTTAGTTGGTAGTAACTTATTACCAACATGGAGCGGTGTCTAGCAACACATCCATGCCACCCAACTAATAGAAATAGTCAGTGATCCTGACAAACCTCTTGTGCCCAATATCTCATATTGCACTATCCCTTTGTCTCCATATCCGGATTGGACACGAGACATAAATAGTCACACTCGTATATCCAATCCATAGTTTCTCGATCCTGGGAATATGCTTATGCAAGCAGATAAAATCAATATCCCCATATTGAATTATCTGGGTCTGGCCAGACATTCAATAAGCCTCATCCCTCGAGTGGTCGTGGATATTTACTCCCATTATGTGGGAGGGATAAATCCTATCTACATCACTACGATCTCTAAGCTTGCTTCCTATCATGCCCGATCATTACCTTTATAGTCACCCAGTTACGGTGTAACGTTTGATAACATCAAAGCGCGATATTTCACAACTAGAGTATCTAGTGACTTCAAGTCTAAGGATTGCAATTATATTAGCACTACGAGAAGCGGTTGTGACTTTAACATAATATAATGTATCCTTCTCGTTGTGGGTCAATCCAGTATGCCATTACTCCTAATGCATACCCATGTGTTAGACTTGATATCTCAATATCAATCTACCCACATACTAGTCTATATTTGATCGTCATATTAATCAATATAGTGGACTAGGGACATTTAAGATAAACAACACATTGTATCTAAGGACTTCATTATATTAAACATCACAATATATAATAAATGAATATTCTAGCCAATAAAAACATTCATAATAAATATTAGATTGCCTCTAGGGCATCTATTCCAACAGAGGGATGTTCTTTACTTGAACCCAAAATTCTGTTGAATCAAAAGGTGTGTTGTCCAGGTTAGCAGTTAGATCGCAATGTTTGATTATCAAAAGATTCTCATCAAAGATCCACGCCCCCCCCCCCCCGGAGTATGCCAAATCAAGAGCTTCTTTGTTGGGAAACTAAAAACGAACCTTTTAAATCCAATCTCGTGAATACTTACTTCCTCTCCTCCTGACCAGATTTTCTTGAACACTAACTTCATAGCCCAGATGTTGAAGTTGATGGGCCGTAGAAATTTTTCGATTAAACATTGTCCCCTACCATTGATTGCTGCCAAATTATAATCCTTGTCGAAGATCTCTACCTCTTCTTCTTCAAGGTAAAGTTTACCGAAGTCTAGAACGCCTGTCATACCCATAGCCATAACAGAAAACGTACCGGTAGTAGCCTCTGTGTTGATCACCGGTTGAAACCCTAGCTTCTGCCTTGGTCGCCAAACGGATGGAACATTTGTCTCTCAAATCGCCTCCGATTAGTTCGGAGCTCAAAACCTTACGAAACAATTTTGTCCATTGCTACTACTTGTGCAACTACTAAACACAAATACTCTCTCCTTCTCCGTGCCATCTTATTTTTCCTCCACCTTTCACATACGGCGCGCGCCTATATGCCATGGTGGGTTTGACTTGTGAGTAATAGGGTTGTAAATAATAATGGTAATTGGTTGATAGCTTAATTAGGGGATCAATCAAATTCTAAAATATTTTTGACCATAATATTCAAGAGAGGGAATGGGGTATGGTTTTTGTAAAGAAGAGGTGGGTGATCTACTAAAAATAACGGAACAGAAGAGTGAAATTGGGAAATGTTGACTTTGAATTTTTTTTGTTGTAAATGTGATTAATGGGTGTAGCTTTTTAGGGTAAATTTGGGTGGAATTTTTTGGGTGATACAATTATATTAATCATAGTCATGATTGGGTTTAAATGGGTATGTTTTGAAAAAAAAATGTGCGCTTGTTCTTGAATATGAATAATTGAGATAAAAAAAATTAAGAATAATGATTTTAAATGGTAGATGACCATAAGAATGGAATGATAAAAAAAAACAACACATGCACATATATATATATATGTATATGTATATATAAAATTATAATAGTAATCAGGAGTCGGGAATTTTTATTGAGAACTACTTAGTGTAACCCGACAGCTACGAAAACCTAAAATCAACCCAGGTAAAAACAATATTATTAAGCTAGTTCCTAACAACTTCCCAAAACTCACTAACTGACCCCCAAACAAAAGTGAAATTTCTTTATTACTCAAAGTAGTTAAACGGGGTATTTTACTCTACCCTCCTTAAACAGAGCTTCGTCCTCGAAGCATAAACCAACACTCACGAAACAATAAGGTAGTCAATAGTCTCGATGCGAAAGCGCGGCCGTGAAGTGCATAGTAATGGTATGAACAATAGACAGTGTGATAGTGAAACATGACATGCTACATGAAGTGATGATGTGATACTATTGTGATGAAGGGCACGGAACGAAATGTCGAAGGGATACACTACTGGTTTTATTGCCTAAATTCCCCCAAACACGTTTGTTTACTACACAAGTCAATGTATGGTTTAAAACAAGCCCTTGGCCTTTGGTGTCAAATTTCACCTAACCGAAGGGACTCCTCTACCCGAACCCACTATTTATAGACAACTTCTGGGTAGTCTTCAATACTTGACTTTCACAAGGCCTGATATCGCCTTTTGCTGTGAACCACATGTGCCAATTTATGCACAGCCCCACTGATGTCCATCTTAGTGGAGCAAAAAGAATTATCTGCTATTTACAGGGTTCTAAATAACGTAGTCTCTTTTATTATTCATCTTTTCTTCCTCTAAATGTTTTCTCTTATGCAGATTGGGCTGGGAACCCCACTGACCGTCGGAGAAAAACAGGTTTAGCTGTTTTTATTGGGACTAATCCATCCCATTGGGCCTAAAAAAACAGTCCCCGGTTTCTTGGTCTTCTACGGAAGCTGAATACCGGGCTCATGCCACTGCAGTTGCAAATTTGTCTTGGTTTAAATTCCTTTGTCATGATTTACGCATTCGAATCACTACAACTCCTCTTCTCTTTACAGATAATAAATTTTCTCTTTCTATGACTTCTAACCTTCTTTTCCATGCACGTACTAAACGTATCGAGATAGAATACCATTATGTATGTGAGAAAGCTATTTTAAGAGAGCTCTTTGTGTCCTTTGTTCCCAGTGCAGATCAGCTTGTCGATCTCTTCACCAAGTCGCTGCCAACTCCTCACTTTGAAGCTTTAAATTCTAAACTCATGGCTCCAACAACGCCACAAGTTTAAGAGGGGGTAAAATCCCATATTCTTTAGCTATGCATGTTACAATCCCACCTTAGTGAAGCCCAAGAGCTTATCACACACTCTTTTCTTCCAATTTTTATTCGTCCGTTGGATTCTCTGTATAAAGCCTAAACGGCGTTTAGGGTTTTGGTTAAGTGAACGTAAATATACACATCATTTCTTCTGCCTCTCTCTCTACGTCTTCTTCATTTCTGGTTTTTTCACCAAGAACCCTAAAAGGTCTTTTAGAACAAAGATGGTGCAACACACAGACCGGTTGCTGGAAAACAGCACGAGACCTAGTGCGCTTCTGTTTAACGGTGGAGCAGAGATTTGGTCCTCTTCTGATAGCCGAATGGTTCCTCGATTTGCTATATTACATGGGCAGTTTGGACGGTTATTTTTTTTGAGAAACTGCTTGTAACAGACATGTAAAATATGGCTATATAAAGACATTGTATTTCCATAAAATGGGGAGGCATTCTAGAGGGCTGAGAGATGAACAATTTTTGTAATACATTAAGAATCTTTTTTTTTTGGAATAAAATTTGGGTTGATCCCGTTAAAATTATGTGTGCAAAGTTCCTATTTTCTTAGCGCTATGAACCTCAGGAACGAGAACGAGAAGGCTGAACCGAGTTGGTACGAACTTGGTTGCCGAACCGCGTTGATTTTGGTGATTTTAATTTGACTTGGTCACAACTTGTATCAGAGCCACCAGGAGGGAGGTTGTCCGCTGCATTTTGTTGCATTCGGCTGGTGGAAACAGTGGCCTGGTTGCGTGCTTTGCTACCTTGAGAACGACGGTTGTGTAGAAGCAATTTTCGCTGCCAGGATTATTTTTTGGGAAAGGGATTTCAGTGAAAGTTCAATGGTTGCTTTGATGAGTTCCTCGCTGCCCGATGGTGATTCCAGCTCCATAATTCTTGTGGGTGAAGATAATTCCTCGCTTCCTCCTTTTGTTCGTTGTGATGTGCAATACATCGCGGAGAGCGCAGGTTATCTCATGCGTTCCCGTGTGTAGCACGAGTTGCTGGCTATCAGGGCAGTGGGTGGACGATGTTGCTGGGTGCATCATGCCTGGCGGTGTCGTAAGAAAATTTGGCGTTTCTTGGTGCTTCTCTTCTCGCTGGAGTAGTGGGAGAGTTTGAGTTGCTATCAGTAAATATGGCGGATATGTGAGAATGGAGGCCTCAGTTAGATCTCATTGCTGGGTCCTTGGTGACGGATTTCTTACTATTTTCCAATGCAATGGGTAGGGGGAAACTGAGATGGACAAAGTTAAAAAGACGGTGAACACGAGGAGAGGAAGGGCGTCATTAGAGACTTGGTGTGGCCAAGAGGACTGGTGGCCTCCTATGCATTTGTGTACACTGTGCTAGGAAAATCTTAGTGTCTTCTCGGCTTGGGAAGGCCGTGAGAAGCGAGAAAATTTTGTCTCACTTATTCTTGTTGAGAGGGGTGTCGCAGTGGCATCCTGCAAGGAGACTTCTCAGTGGGCGGAGTTTATTGAGGATACTAGCGATCTTGAGTTGGTTTCGACAAGGTCGTCAGGGGTGGGAGGTTTGTTACGCCCCCAACCTCCTGAGACGAATTAGGTGTACCAAGTGAGCACGTTGGCTCAGTGTACCTACGAGTTGGTGCAACAACGTGGTCCTGTTCGTGGCTTGAATTGGTTACTTGATGTCAGTACAGAATGTTACATTGTTGGCAGAGGAGAATGGAATTCTGGTTTGATTTCCTGATCATGTTGCGACCAGACCTGAAGTTGGTTCGCTATGGATAGTTTCCTTGTGCACCGGTGTGCTTGCACAATGTGTTGACTTGAGTTGGTGGTCGTTGCTCGGTGCTCGGCCACGTCTGTCAATGTTCATTGGTTGTGTTGGTTGTGCAACAGAGATGGTGGAACCAGGATGAGATGTTGCGCAGTTCCTGACCGAAAAGTTGGTGCAGCACACTGAACAGTTGCTGGAAAACAGCACCAAACCTAGTGCGCTTCTGTGCACAGTGCAGCAGAGTTTTGGTCTGCTTTAGTTAGCCGGATTGTGTCTCGATTCTCTGTATTACGTGACTGTATAGTTGGGCAGGGTTAGGAGGTACTTATGGACACTTAGTACAGTTATTTCTGTGAGAAAATTGTTTGTAACCGACATCTAAAATTTGACTTTATTAAAGCCATTTTGTTTTCAGATATTCAGAAGCATTGTAGAGGGCTGAGAAATGGAATTTTTTTAACACATTGAGATTCTTTTATTCAGCATTAAAATTTTGTGTTTGTCCGGTAAAAATTATGTGTGAGAAGTTCATATTTGCTTAGCGCTACAAACCTCACAAACGAGAACGAGAAGACTGAACCGAATTGGGACAAACTTGGTTGCCGAAGCGCGTCGGTTTTAGTGATTAAAATCTGGACCCGGTCACAAACTCATCATGCAGCAGCACCATAATGAATCCAATATGGAAGAAATCCCTACAGATATACACCCATTAAACCACCACCACAGAAGTAGATTGTCCAAGAAACCTAAAATATCCACAATGTTCACTATGGCCCACCAAATTCCCCTTCAAAAAAAGAAATAAAATACTACTCCTACTGATCTCCAAACAAAGGCATTAGAAAGAGTGACAATAAATGTGAGAACCATCAAATTTCAGGTCCTAGAAACTTCCCAAGGCAAGTAGTGCACACACTATTGTTCCTTCAACGGACATATAAACCGTGTTTGAGGAGGACTAGTTTGTGTCAATGGCCACTCTAGCTTCAGTTACTTCTCCACACTCATGTTGTTCTTCATCTACCTCATCACAATCATCTTTCCATTCCAGTCCTATTAGTTTGTATGTAAATTCTAATCTTGACACAAGAAGTAGTAATAGTAGTGCTACTAGAGGGTGCTCTAAAGTGGGTGGTGGTGCTCCAACCAAATTTTGCTCAAGATCCATACCTTCTGGCTTGAGGATTCTTGGAGCTGCAACCAAACAAGTTAAATCTCCAGGTTTGTTTTTGTAGTGAATTTCTTGAATTGGTCGACCTATTGTTGTTCACTGGACTTCTTATCCTGATTTTGTCGCATCTCTTTGGAGGGATTAGCTGAAGAAGAATGGAAGGTTAAGCGCCAGGTTCTACTACAAAAGAAGGTCTCTCTCTCTCTCTCTCTCTCTCTCTCTCTCTCTCTCTCTCTCTCTCGCTCTCTCTCTCTCTCTCTCATATTTTCAGATGATCATTTGATTGCAAAGGTGGATTGCAATCCCTCTTCTATCATCTAAGAGAATTTCACCTTGATTATCTGCAAAATACTCAATTGGCACCCACTCTAATGGTAAAGAAACAAAAAATGATCCAGCTAGGTCTCAAATAACTTAAGGATAAGGGGTCCGAAAAAATTGCATAAGCAACATCCCCCAAACCAAAAAGATCACAAATAGAAAATCGAAATAAATAAAAGCTGAGTACTATACGATTTTCTCTTCGAACCCATAATCTTGTCCTTAATTATCTAATAATACTAATAATTTATGGAAGTCTTAGTGGTTCATTGTAATGTCTGGCAGGTAAGGAGCATGGATGCCAAGGAAGCTTATCGGCTTCAGAAAGAAAACAACTTTGTGATTCTTGACGTTCGACCGGAAGCAGAATTCAAAGAGGTGAGTGACTACTTATAATAAACAAGCCCTGAAATATAAACCAAACTCTTGCTCAAATTGAAAACCAGCCTTTAAGGATGCATTTTTGCGTTAATTGAGTGGCCAAACGAGATTGATTTTAGTCCTAAAACTGAGTTTTATGGTTTGTTGGATAGGCTCATCCACCAGGGGCTATAAATGTCCAAATATATAGACTCATAAAGGAATGGACCGCGTGGGACATTGCTAGGCGTGCAGCATTCGCATTCTTTGGCATCTTTGCTGGAACAGAAGAGAACCCCGACTTCATTCAGAGTATGATTATGTTCACACAGATTAGTTTGTTCGTACGATTAGCTCAGTTTTTACTTTGTACTAAAAAGAGATTTGTCTATCGTTTGATGCAGCTGTTGATTCGAAACTCAATAAAAACTCGAAGATAATAGTTGCTTGCACATCTGGAGGCACAATGAGACCAACACAAAATCTACCTGAAGGCCAGCAGTCGAGGTAAAAAATGCAAATCCAGCAATGTTTGCTTTTCGACTAACATCATCTACTTGTTAGAGATACGTTCAGTCTTAAAACCTTTAGCTTCCGGCTGATTGATTTTTGTTTCCATTCATAACATGTGGTGGTTTGTGCTTTAGAATGAACCATTTGATTCGGCCATTAAATAGAACTCAGTTCACAAATTTAATGTGATTCAAACACCAATATATGTGATAAGAGCCATGAAGTCTCAGAACATACTTCCCATAAGTTCTCGGATCGCTACCTTTATCAAAATTGGAATAGTCGTGATTCAGCATAATTATATTCGTGCCATTTTTTCATCCCATATGTTCTAGACTCGTTACCCAGTCAAATTGACATATCAGATTACTGATTTAGTTTTTCACAAGTACAAAATGAAGATTCATAAATAAGAAGCTGATCTTATTTCATTGTTCTACTCCTATTCCATGCAGATCATTCATAGCAGCTTACTTGCTGGTCCTTAACGGCTATACCAATGTGTTTCACATGGAAGGTGGTCTATATTCATGGTTCAAAGAAGGTCTACCAACAGTTTCTGAAGAAGAGGAAAGAGAAGAGTGAAAGTCTCCTTATATTGGATTGCCGATTTTTCACCCTCTATAGTTGTCACTGTAGTATCTGAATGTTCATATACTTCCTTACCTTTTCTGGGTTCTGGAAATTTGAAACTGTGTTTAGCTTTAGAGACATTTTCTATTTCAATTCTTGATTCTGGAACAATTCCTTCAGAGTTCAGACAATCTGCATTGTAATGGGTGCAAGGCCCAACAAATTTGCAAATAAAGCAATAACGAGACAGTTGGCTACTTGAACAAACAAGACCATTAAAACAAGAGCAGTGTAAATCATTACTTGTTATTCAGATAATACCATATACATCCGAAACAACTTCACGTAGTTGTTTAAAACCCACAAGCGCTGGGAAAAAATCAGTAACATTCATCATGGTATTACATCAACTCAAGGTACCTAGGTGCAAAGCCAATCTACAAAGATGCTGCTCTAAAAAATATTTCCAAGGATTTCAAATAAACTTGAGGAACGCGGATGAAATTCAAAATAAGTAACCATTAACTTTATCACGAGATCTTCTACAAGTTTGCTACTATGTTATAATAAAACAACAATTTTTCTGTTCATTTTTCTTCTCTGCATGGAAACACTCTCCAAGATTCAAATTAAGAGGTTTCTTCAAGACGGTAAATTGTGATTTCCTGCTGCTTGAAGTACCGGCGATCTTCCTCATCAACAAGTACTAGGTTCAAATAGTATTTGACGCTGAACTTGTTATTGATATTATGATGTGTAGGTGTCAGCTCATACGGGCTAAGGAACAGTCTGAGTGGGATCGATTCGCCTGTAAGAGAAACTAAATTTATCAACTCACAAAGTACTAAACTCATGTCATACAATTAACTAACATATATCACATGGGCACATTTTCTGCGAATCCCGGACCACCCTCAGTATCTTAGTATAAGCATCAACAGTCTCCTCCTAATTCTCAGGAACAACCGACAGCAGAACCATAGACTCTTCGTTTTCGGGCAGCCATCCACCTCACCCGCCGAGAGTGCCCCCCATCAACATATGATGCCTCTTTTAAGGGTGGCATGCTTCTCCAGGTTGGTTTGCACCACTTTAGAGCTATGTTGCACGGAAACGGAGACGCCGAAACGCCGCATATATAATTATATATATACACTACATATATATTAATTCAAAGTAAATGAAAATTTTAAAACTACATACATTGCAAGAGTTGATGAAGCTTAACATCCGAAAGATAGCAACTAGACAACATACAAATTATTAGGGTGTTTTTCAAAATTTTAAGTGGAGGTCATAGTTGTCAGATGCCTACGGTTCGATTCGTTTCACCCATGAAACGATGCGAATCAGAGGGTGAATCTTATATGGACCAAAATTTTATCTATCCCGATTCAGGAGACTGAATATTACGATTCATTTGTGATTCAGACCGATTCATCTCGATTCAGCTAGAGAGTCGTATTGAGTTTAGTAACGGTGCCAAAAATAATACTTGCGTCGTTTTTCTCTGTTAGCAAATGGTTTGTTTACTAATTACACTCTTCTTAAGTCCACGGCTAATAGCTTCATGTTATTTTCTATTATATTGGTATCATATATTTCTTTGCTTTACTACAACTTCATTAATCTTATCTTTTGGTCGGGTAAAACTCATGATAACTCGAATTAGTTGCGAGTTAGCTAAAAACTTCAGTTTGTTTTTGTTGAAATATAAATACACTGTTCACACATGTTATAGTTTTAAGGAATATGTTATTATATATGATTGGAGAGAATGTGAGTGAATCTTTGCGATTCACGATTCGATTCACAATTTAGTGAAGTTGAATTCCATTCACTCTCTGAATCCCGATTTGACAACTATGGTGGAGGTGGAGGTGAAAAACACTGTCTCAAGTTTTTGTATTTAAACCGTCTTCACCCACCCTAGCCGCACAATCTCTTGACAAAGACAACAAAGAGGAAGAGAAGGAAGAAAAATGAGGTGTGGTCAGGTAAATCTACTGACAACTTTGTCTAACTCTCTTTCTCTATGTCTCCCCCAAATGGAGACGCGTGTCTCAGGCGTGTCCCAGGCATTTCGGGCCATATTCTTATTATTTGTATTTGGAAACGCCAGGTGGAGTTTCAGAAACGTTGTTCAGGTGTGTCCGAGTTTCCGACACATTTCTGAGTGTCCGAAACGGAAACGGCACCCCTGATGGAGTGTCCGTGCAACATAGGTTGATTGGTTGCAGGTAACTAAAGCTGGACACACGGAATTTCACTCACTCACGTACTAGTCAAATCAGCCACAAAAAGAGCATCCGAAACTTCATATTTTGCTCCTTCTCGGGAAAGACCAAAATCACATGAACTGATGAATGAACACTTCTTTTACTCACCCAAAAAGAAAGACCAAAATTACAAGAATGAGATATCCCGGAAGCTTTGAGGGGTGTCATGTGGAACGTCGTCGTGGGAAAAATTTTGGTCGTGTTCTAAGGGCATGTTTGATGCAGGGATAAAGAAAGGGTACAGTAATAATAATACCAGTAGGGGGGTAATAACTGGTGTTTGGTGCAGGGATAATTTAAAGGGTGATTCAATCCCCCCTTAATATCTTTACCCCCTGTATGCCTAAAATCTAATCCCACCATGTAGGTGGGATTGAATATTAAAGTCTTAATACTCCTATTTATACTGGTGCAAACAAACATGTTACATAATCCTCCCTATATAATTAATACTCCCTTAATATCAATACACCCTATAATACTGTAGGACCCCCTGTACCCCCAATTTTCAATCCCGGCATCAAACGTGCCCTAAAGAAATGACGAGTGGTTTCTGCCTGTGCTTCCTCTCCAGGAGCCAGGATAACAAAGTACCAGTTAGATATTTATCGGTACAGGTATTAAACCTTAAAATATACCTAATCTACCTTGTACTGAACAAAAGAAAGCAAAAAAGGAAAGTACCTCTGACTGGGGCACCATCCATAAGCTCAAACTTCGCAAGTGTCTCTGTCTCAACATGTGTATTGGCCCCTGACCCTGTTGATTCTCGGCGTCTAATTTCAAGGTCCATGTTCTTTATCTTGATTCTTACAAGAAGAAAGTATATCTTGCCCACGATGACATCTTTCAAATGATACCTGAATATGGAAGAGACAATCAGTTTGTGCAGGAATGCCTCGGTTCCCAATTATATTTCAAAAGTCAAAAGATGAAGCTATTATCGGTCAGGCACCATACTATGCAAAATTCGTTGGATCAGATTTAGCTGAAATTGACCAGATACCCTTACCGAGTTAATATAAGTTTAATTAAGTTATTCAACATAAACCGGATTGAACTGACCAACAAAGAAAAAAACTTGACGACTCTCTCAGGTTTGAACTAATTGTGCCTAAGCATGGCAGTTCGGGTCCTCCCAAGCAAGTCGAAACCCGCACCGCCCGCTGCAAAGAACTCCACGAGCACTACAAATTTCGGATATTGGCTGGGTTGGGTGTGTGCATTTTTTGGGCGAAATATACACTGCAGTATGATTCAAGCTTGGTGCGGGTTGGGTAGGGTGTATAGCTTTCTTGTTACTCTCTCATAAGCGGCGACTCAAAAATTGGAAAGAGGAACCAAAATGGATAGTCGACTGTCACGGATATCTGATTGCAATCTAGCTTTTCAACAGTTGCAGCGCTACGAGAATGGAGAGAACATAGAGAGGGGTATTTGGAACTAGGAGAGACAAGGAGAGAGGATGAGAAACGTGAATCACTTGTATAAGATTAAGGGACAGGAGTGTGTATTTTGATTGAGACAGAGAAAGGGAGAGAATTAAGTGACAGAAAGACAATTATGCAGATGGGTAGTGAATTAGTTGGAGAAGATTAAGAGAGTGTATGTGTGTGATTTAATGAGAGAGAAGGGAGACGCGATAGGGGATGAGTGGAGAGAGAGAGAGAGAGAGAGAGAATTAAGGAGTTATCCACAGAGACAGAGAGTTGCGAGAGAGAGAGAGAGAGTTAAAGGAAGGAGTCAAAACTAAGGAGTTATCCACAGAGAGAGGAAGAGATAGTTGAGAGAGAGAGAGAGAGTTGAGGAATGAGAGAAAATTAAGGAGTTATCCATACAGACGGAGAGTTGCGAGAGATTATTGTGAAGGTTTCAGAATTTGCAAGAGAGATCACTGAACTCGGCAATATCTAGCATGGACACCTTCAAGACTGAAAATTGAACGCTGAAAATCTAACGCAGCAGAGTATGTTTCATAGCAAGCAGAGGGTAGATTGCGGGAAAAGATTGGGCCGGGTGCGTGTGCGGGTGCGGTTTGAATTGGGCCAGAGATTTGCGGGTGCAGGTATGGTTGCTACCAAGACGGACTCTTCTTAGTATGCGTGTATGCGTGTGCGGGTGCGGTTTGAATATGGCGGGTAGGGTCGGGATGGGCGAATTATACCCCGGGCCCGCCCGATTGCCATCCCTTTGCGCCAACATAGACTAGCACTTTAAATGTATCCATCACAAAAAATTAGACCATCAAAAGAACACTATATTCATATTCAGTCAGTTTTAAAGTTGCTTACTTGCTTTTGTTGTATTCGAACTCAATGTGAAGGCAATCTTCAATACCAACTTCCATCTGCAAGATAAAATAGAGAAATCGGTAGGTATTTCTTCCATGATCATGATGCTAGAGAATAAAGGTCATACTGTCTTTATTTGTCTTTAAGCATTGCTAGTGATATAATAATAACAGCAATAAACTAATAACAATAATAGTTGTTAAAAAATGATATCATATCCTTGACCATTTATTCTACTAATTGCTCCAGAGTACAGAAACGAACTAAAATTAAATAGTATATGGTTGCATACAGAAAATTAAGAATATGGTTAACAGATAATCTAGGAAATGTAATGTTCCAGTTATCACTGCTATATTCCATCGGAAGATAAAGTTAGAGTTAGGTTATGTAGGAAACTCCTTGATTTGGGTTCGAAGGTGAAATGATTTTGACTTCTCTGTTGAGGCGGCGAATCATTTCGATACAAAATAAAATAATCTTTATTCCTGGTTAAACATCATAATGCTTTTAGATTTCATTTCAAACAAAACGAAGATTGTGTACGAAAGACTACTGAATAAAATTCGTGTATGAAAGGTCCACAATTAGACTATCACATGTTTTGACTACGTAAAATTGAGTTCAGTTACCTAATTTATTATTTCCTTGACCTGCTATATAATGTAGAGTAGTGGGCACACATGATGAGTGTGCAGCTCATGGTAAAATAGGTATGCCAGTGAATTATGCCTAATTAACAGGATTTTAAGTAGGGATGGCAATATGATCCGATCCGATCTGGGATTCGAGCGATCCGAGCCGAATGGATCGGATCCAAATTGATCCAATTAAAATGGATCGGATATGGATCCGGAAAGCCAGACCCGATTGGATTTGGATCCGAATTTGGATCTGAGGGCAGATCCACCGGTTTCCGACCCAATTCGATCCGACGTATATGTGTGCTTTACAAATATACCCCCGTTACCTCCCCACTTACACGTCCAAGAAGAAAACAATAGTAACTCCAACCTACAAAGTTCTTTCTTTTGTGTTTTAGGCTTCATAACTTACGAACATGTCTTAGCGTATGAAATAGTGTTCATTTTTTATGTTAATTTTTGTATTTTATTGCAAACCCAAGCCGAATCCGATCCGACCACGTACTATGTGGATCTGCGGATCGAATTTGGATCTGCTGAATGAAAACCGATCCGATCTGATCCGAATCCGGTGAAGATCCGAACGGATCTGGACCGGATCTGGAACCCATATCTCCTGGTCGGATCTGGATCGAGAAGGGCCTGATTCGCTCCAGATCCGTAAGTTAAACAGGGAAAAGGGAAGGGCAAGGGTGGAAATGTCTCTAGCTCATGATGTCTAACCAGGATCACCCATATGTTTAAATATGGAAAAAAGGCACTTTATTATTAATTGCTTAATTTTTACAACTTCTGTTCTCCTAAACAACATCAATTGCAGGTACTTAAAACAATAAAATTTAAGCAAATGCACAAGATATTGCAAATTAAGATCTACCTTGATACTATTGTTTATTGGTGGAAGTGGACTGTAATTGCGAACCTGATGCATGAAAATGAAATGAACAGAGCAGACCATTAGTTCCAAAATGTATTTGTAAACAGACAGCGCAGAAAAAAATAAATGACGTGAACATGATTTAGATACGGTGGGTAGGAAACAAGTTCCCAGTCCAAAAAGTAGGGTAAATAGAGACAACATAGCCTGAATTAAAGGCTTCTCACATGTAGCACCCACATACTGAGGCAAGTACATTAACACCTCATGACTAAACGTCTAACACCTTTCTTGTGATTACCATAGTATCCAACTACTTTCCTATATCCTTAAAAGTGTGAACAGCTTTGCTCCTGCAGTTGCAAGTTTGAGAGAAGCATCGGAAAAGAGCACTTGGCTTTATTTGTTTATTTATTTATGATAACAAAAAGAACTTGCTGTAGTACACCAAAGAAGGAAAGCATCGTGAGGTTGAACTTTTATAATAGTTTCAGACCCAGACAAACAAAAGAGCCTTTATACTATACGCTAGAAGTTAGCTTAGACCAGAAACGACAATCATTTACTGACAAAATAGATAGGCTATGGGAATGCCACTGAGAGAGAAGACATGTTTTCATGAAGTGACAAGGGTAATTAGGGAATCATTCTATTATGATCATCTGAATTCTGAGGACTGGAATTTTTCTGAATGCTTGTGAGAAAGGGGGACGAAAGATAAGAGAGGAGTAAGAAGCTGTAAAAGTATAAAGGTTTGTCCCATGTTGTGTGGGCATTCATCTGTCAGTGTAAGAGTTAATATATGAAACACAGATTTCACGCTTCCCGAACATATGCCAAGTAATTATTGACATGATAACTTGTTTTTTCCACTAAGAATCTATTTGGCAGGATATAACCTTCGAGGAAGAGAATAATAAGAAGAAAGTGGGAATTCGGAGAACGCAAGTAACTAATGACATGAGGGATGACGCAAAGGTGAAGCCAGTGGTACAGCAAGCTTCATTTATTCAAATATAATTGATAGGAAAACTTCAAAGTGAACCTCCCTCCCTCAGGGTCATAGGGCCGAATCACGGGAAGGAGTAAGGAAAGCCAGGTTTTATGAAAGATTAGTTAGATGTTAGACGGCTCTTGGGCACAAAAATATAATAGGCTCGTGCTAATTAATCTCCATTGGGCTCATGCTCATTAATTCCCATTCCTTTGAATGAAGGGAAGTTAATCAGTGCTTTATTGTTTAAAGATGTAAGATTGTGCTTGTTTTTTCCAGTAATATTAGAGTAATGTGTTTAATAAACCTTATAAGAAAGGAACCAGTATACTTAATCAGGACAAATTCTGGAGGGTGTTCAATGAATATACCTCCATGTTCAACTATTTTGCTACATGTAGCTTTAAAGTAACGCTCACTCCTTCAGTCTACCAATTCCTTTTCTCTAGAGAAACAACATTCTTTCGATATGCTAATAATGGCTAATAGGAGATCCTTTCAAAGTTCAGAGGAGAACATGAAAGAGCCAACTTGACAAGATAATGCATCGAGATAGTTTGAATTCCTAAGCATGTAACTCAGATCAAGGAGGGACATGATACAGAATGGAAAGGTGACCGTGTTTAACTATTTATCGTAGTACAAACGACAATTGGAATAGTGGGACTTAACAGATCTTGCTTTTTTCTCAAACTCTGTAGGATATAAACCATTATCAAGTCAACTACTGAATGTAACACTACATTCTTTTAGAAGTACACTTTTTATTACTTTTTTCTTACGGTCTTACTTTTACCATCACATCCGTTTTTCTAAATTTCTCTCTTCTCCGAGAAAGTAATGGTATGTCACAAAATCAGTTCACTAAAAAAGTCCAACAAAATTAGAGACCAAATAAATCTGCCAAATATGAGAATCTTTTGAGGTGGTGTGGTCATGTGTATCGTAGCCTACTGATTCACGATTCGTAGGCCATTGTCTCCTCTTTACTGTAAACAAAGATGCTTTAAGGGCCTCTTAAGAACTAGGGAAACTGGTTTGGGAAAAGCCTGGCTATCAGAGAATCTCCCCCCTATCCCGGTCACCAATCATTAAGAACCAACAGCAAAATCTGCATCTCAGTTCTTATAGTTCATTCCATACATATGATTGCTGGTTGCGGACATCGTGGCGGTTCGCTTGATTTTGGGAGGCATTTCTGTTGGCGGCAGTGGTGGTTTCTGAAGGGCTGTCAACTGCTGTTGTAAGGGACGAGCCGACGAGGATTGTGTTGACCTTGAGGGTAGACGACAATTTATTTTTTAATTGAATGGGTGGTGATGATGGCAGATTTCGTGGTTGATGGCAGTGGTTGTAGTTTCTGTATCAGTGATGGTGGAGTCGGTAATGTGGGGATAGTTGGGGTAGTGGTAGCCAAATTATAAGAGTATAAGGATTATTATAGCAACTACCCATTGAACTGAGACAACTCTTAAAATAAATTTAACTGTAACACTATGTTTGGATTGAATGATTTGAAAAGAGGAGAAATGAATTTGTGGGAAATAGTTTTCTCGACCATGATTGGATTAGTTTTTATGTGAGAATTGATAAGAAGGAACCATAAACATGAGAAATAGAAATCTCAACGCATCCCATTTTTGATTCTCAACAATATGATGAGATTCGGTGACAAAAGAAATTAGTTAAAATATATTTCGACTTTATACCGAAGCTACCCATGTAAAAAGAGATTAAAATGAGGCACTCCTTCGTTTCTCATCACTACCAGACTAAATTGACTTCAGATATATTTTTATATTTTTAGTTCTCGTTTATCGTGGCCTATTTGTGATCTTCCTTGCCTTGTGAAGCGAGATCAAATTAGTTTATTTTTTCCTACTTAACTTCTTAAACTTACCTTAACATATAGGAAACTTATTCTATTGAGGCATTCATCTAAGGTTGTGGGTTTGCATTTATAAAATATAATGTTAAGAGTTGGTTTTGATGAACGCGCACATTGAGCTACTTGTGTTGCATTTGCATGGTATTATTAAAGATCAATTCAAAAACATATAAGACCTGTCAATTTCTTTTCTTTTTAAAAATTGATCCAAACATAGTAAACAAGAAAAGAGACTAATTTCTTACTTTTTCTCACTTATTCATCCAAACACGTTAGTGTGATAACGAAATCAATTCTTCTGATCTTCTCTTTTCTCATATAGTTTCCGTAATCATTTCTTTTCTCATTTGATTCCCAAGTACAATGTAAAGGTGAATTTTAATATACTAAAGTTGAATGATTTATTTTTCTTGCAAACTTTCTCAAGTTATCTAGCAAAAGAAGAAAAGTTCAAATTTTATAGGTTTCTTACATTTTTCTTTCCATTTTTATGTAAATTCTGAAACCCAAAGATAGCCTAAGGTGTTTCAATGAAAACAAGACATGGCTAAAGCTGGTTTAACTATTAAATATAATAGTAAATTACGGAAACATAACATGTGGGCTCAGTTCTGTTAACTGACCCGTGGTTGAACAGTTTCACGAATATAACCTGTGGTTTGTTCTATGTTTTATACAAGTTTTCCGCCCACAATTCTGCTAATAAACAAAATGTTAATTGCACTTTACCCCTGGGTTACTTTCATTTTACCCTTTTTGTAAATAAAATTATTACAAAAGAACCTAATAAAACTAAACTAGTATAGATAAAAATATAAGGCCTTACAAAAATCTGTAAGTGCTTCACGAGAGGAAAGAAGAGGAAGGAGGAAGAAAGACGAAAGACAAAGAGGAAAGTAGGACGAGAGACAAAGAAGAGGAAGATTAGATGAAGAAGTTGATGCCGTCGTCGTTGCCAGCCCCTCAGGTACGTCGCCGATGACTTCTTTGCATCAATTCGAACAGGAATCGCATCTTGGCTTCCAGATCTATGAATGCCGAAAGCGAATAGAAGATGAAGAGGAAGGGGAACGAGAGGAAACACCGCCGCATAAGCCGCTGCCGAAGGATGCCGCGCGGAACCCTAACTTCGGCAGCGAACACCAGTAGCCCGCAACCCTTCGACTTTTTCCGTTTGGCTGGGTTTAAGTCCTCTTCTTTCTCGTTCTTGCTTGTTTCTCTTCTTCTTCTCGACCCAGAATTCCCAATTCTGGCTTCGAATTTCTGGATTTGGTTTTGGTTTCTAGGTTTAATTTGATTTATTCTTCTCTCTCATTCTATTGATTGAAATTTGGAGTTTTGGACACGACATGACCAGATTTTGTCATCTTTAAAGTCAGATTTTGAGTTTTGCTTAGGTTCTATTTGGTTTCAGTTGTTAGGTTTGTGGGTCCCCATGGTTGTTGAAGTTGAATGAGCTCGGAAACAGTGAAAGGTTAGCTAGGATTCTAAGTGGTGTTGAGTCTCCAACAGTCGGAGGTTAGTTGGATGAGTTTTGGTGTTGAGTTTTCTTCCATAAAATTGCAGTATGCTCTGATTGAGGTGACAATCTGAGGGAGTGTAATTGGAGGAGATTACTACGCAAATATACTCGGTGATGATTAGTAATTGATTTAAGTTGTAGTAGTAGTTGAGTGTGAGATTTCACCATTGAAGGAATTGTGAGAGGCAGAGTAAGGATTTATCTCTTCCTTCAATTTTTTTTTTTTGATTTTTTTCTGTTTGGGGTTAAATTGAAATCTCAATTGTATCATTGGGGGGGGGGGGGGGGGGGGGGGGGGGGGGGGGGGGTAAAACTATATGAAACACGGAGCAAACCACAGGTCATGTTTCCGTAATTGACCCTAAAAATAAATATGATAGATGATATTCTTTGAGACTATGCTTAGGGCATCTCCAACCCGCACCACCTACCCCTTCCCATACCCCAAAATACTCATCGTCTACAACCCATCACCTTCCCCTCACTCAATTAATTTCATTTAGAAATATATTTAATCATTTCAAATATAATTTCACTAATAATAATAATAATAATAATAATAAATACTTACACAAAAAAGTCAAATTCATTTTTCAATAAATGGAAAACATTATAATTTTTTGTATAATTGAGAATGTGAACATAGTTACCAAAATATAACTAAGTGTAATTAAAAATATATAATTACGTGTAATTAAAATTACCCAAAACGGAATGAATTTGCTTCCCCTTGGGTCGGGTGGCCGGGGGAAGTTCCCCCTCCCTTCCCCCTGGCCCAGTTTGAATAGTCCCCTTTTTACCCCTTGAGGGGTGGACACCACCCCCTTTTCCTCCACCGCTTGGCGCTTGCCCATTTCGAACCTCTCCCTTTGAGGGATTAGAGATGCCCTTCTTAACTCAAATACCCAATATCGGAGGTACAGAAATATTAGGCAATTTAAAGACACTTCAACAGCAAACATCTATATTGCATGTCTGTCTAAACAGAGTGGGTTGGAACTAAAAGGCATACCAAGAAAACTCCTACTAATCTCACTCTCAACTTTGGAAAAGTTCTGAGCTCTTATTTATCAACTAAAAACTGAATAAATCGTAGCCACTTCCACCTATTAATGATGCATAGGTAAAGAGTCCACCCTCGTGAAAACTCCAAAAGATAATCACAGCTAAGAAACAAGATAAGCTGAACTCTTAAGAGATTAACATAAAGAATTCTGATAGTAGGAAAAATAACTTAAAATCATCAAATATTAACAACTTATCTTCTCCTTCTTTAGTAAGTCCTATGTAAGTCCCACTAATACTGATACAGTTCATTTCCTCCCATCTGGAAAGAACTCTCGTCGAAATAGAGGAAAAGAAACAACTGTAGGTCATTAACTGAGATCCTTCCTCAGTGATCCACTTAGAGATTTTTGGACGGTAATGCCCCTTCACTATTGATGACTGATGTCTTCTGTTGAAAGTATATCTAGTGTATCTAATACTTCATAAATTTTCTCAACTGGAGTAGGAAATGGCCGAGAAACAATGGAAAACATAAAATAGCTTATTAGATAAGTAAAAGAACTAATGATAATTTTGATAGAAACCTATGGGGTGATTGATTTGACTGATGCTTGATTGGAATTTCTGATTACGTTATTTGTTTTGATTGATGTTTATTTTGGGTTCCTGATTCGGTGCATCAAATCTGGTTATATTCTTGATTCGGTGCGTATCAAATCAAATTATTTCTTTTATTTGCAGAGAGAGTGATTAGAATAATTAGGCGTTAATTTTATGTGTTAGACACATTGAACCTGATAGTCATATGGCGTTCGGAGAGATCAAGATCTCGATATCCTGTCGGAGAGACCAGACTCTCGAAATCCCGGATTATCTTTCAATATCAATAATATTCCTCCATTTTTGTTTGTTTGATCTCTTCGAGGCTCTATCAATTGGTATCAGAGCACTCTGATCCCCTCTCATGGCGCAAAAGAAGGTTGGCGCTTTGGAGGAGAGAACGCTATCAATTCTAGAGGAGTGGAGAAAGGAGTTCACCACTGTTCGAGAAGAGCTTAACAGGTTGACCAAATTGGAGAAAACCATGGAGCTTATAATTGCACAAATGGTGCTGATTTTACAGCGAACAGAAAAGGGTATGCCGTAGCAGAGCATGTAGTGAGGCCCACCACAGACAGTGATTGCTACAGCAGGCAATCACTGCTGTAGCCTCGAGCCTTCCCGCTACAACAACAATCCCAGAACCAGTGTGTCATCCTGATGCTCATCACGTCTTCAGGAACTGCCGGCATTTGATGGAAACAATCCTGATGGTTGGATATTCTTCATAGAGAGGTACTTTTCCCTCAACCACTTAACAGAATCAGAGAAAATGGAATCTGGAATCTGTCGTCATTTGATTAGAGGGTGATGCTCTTATAAGGTACTAGTGGGAATATAAGTGATGTCAGGTAAAAAAAGGGGTCGATGAATGTACTGACCCTTCAGCGTTTCAAGCCAACCCAAGACGGCTCCTTATATGCTTCATTTCTAGCAATGAAACAAGTTGGATTTCTTCAAGAGTACCGGAAATTGTTCGATTCCATGTCTTCTCCTTTGATGGATGTTTCTGAGAGTGTTCTTGAAGGGACTTTTATCAAAGGCCTGAGAGATGATGTATGTGCTTAAGTTTTATTGCTGAATCCTCTAGGGTTAAGCCGAATAATGGATACTGCTCAGCGGGCTGAGGATAAACTGTTAAGTATTAACTTTTATCAAAGGCCTGGGATCTATCACATAACCTTGTCGATTGTCGTTATAATCTACACCTTGAGGACAAGGTGAAACTTGGGCGGCCGGTAATGACACAACCTATTATAGGAGCAGGAAATCTACATGCTGATGGAGTGATTGATCTGATTGATGCTTGATTGGAAATTTATGATTATGTTATTTATTTTGATTAATGTTGCTTTTGGGTTCCTGATTTGGTGCATCAAATCTGGTTATATTCATGATTCGGTGTGTATCAAATCAAATTATTTCTTCTATCTGCAGAGAGAGTGATTAGAATAAATAGGTGTTAGTTTTATGTGTTAGACGTCCCATTGAACCTGATAGTCAGTTGGCTTTGGGAAAGATGAGGCTCTCGAAATCATGTGGGAAAAGAGAGACCATGCTCGAAATCCTGGATTATCTTTCTACATCAATAAAATTCCTCCCTTTTTGTTTGATCTCTTTGAGGCTCTTATCATATCTTTTCCACTTTTCGTATGTCCCAAGCACGCTAGGATTGTCCTTGTTTTGGAGACCCAGAAATATCCACAATATTGATAAATGTTCTCCTAGCGGAACACAGGAACAATCTCCGAATTCAGTGCACAATATTTCAGTCCCAAAAAAAAGTCAATCATCAGATGTGCTAAAAATAGCACTGAGAGAGCAATATGATAATCTTGATGGAGAAACTCTTCTTGAGAGGCCTTCAAAATCTCTCATGCAGCACCACTTTCAGATATTAAAGAGTTTGCATGAATGAGTGTAAGTAGGCACGCCCACCTCGTGCGTTGTGAGTGTGTCTGTGTGTGTGTGTGTCTGTGAGACAGAGAGAGAGAGAGAGAGAGCATTACCACAAAGTCATGGTACTCCACAATGCTGCCAGCATAGCCACGACTGATTGTAACTTTTAGGACATATCTGTTGAGAGAATAATTTGAGGCAAACTTCAGCACGTTAAAAATTACAAATCCCATGGAACCACGATAATTTAATACTCGCCAGTCATCAAAAATAAAAGGCTCGAGATCTTTCTAGACCTCCAGATCATTCAAGCCACCAATTATAGTTGAGAGCTAGGTTTGTTGACATGAAAGTTCGGAGGTTTTACAGTTAATCCAGTGACGAAAAGTGTGTTTGAAAATATAGAAAAGAATGGAGGATCAGCTAGGTGTAGGGCTTTAAACATGTAGAATTATTAGTCTTGAAACAGCATGAGCAAAGAAAGATCTTCTCTATGTACTCTCTAGTGTCGCTAGTATAATTGATATAGATTTAGTTGGGTAAACAAATCGACTAAGCAGTGTGTCTGAGTTCGGGTGCTCCATGCTAGAATGTTAAGATTTATGCCAAAAGCAACAGGAACAGATTGGATTAAACATTTACTAAGACCCAAGCCATCTGCTATGAAAAGCATATTAGTCAGAACGTGCCATGTCCACCTCAGCACCGATACTCCCTGATTTGTCAGGCACTCCAACACTTGACAGTTGACACACATGCTTCACTTTACCATGTCTTGGCTAACATATTTTAGCATAGCTTGAAGTGGCAATGTAGCACATTTTGAGAATGACAATGTACCATATGGAGGTTTAAGCTTCTCGAAAATTTAAGCTTTACAATTTAGCTGGTGAATTTTGTTTGTTTGAATGATTCCGGATACGGATCAGTCATTAGGTATGCTAAACTTCTAAGTGAATACCTGTCGTTCGGCCACTGTCAATTTTGCATACATGTGGTTTGAAAACGATAAAGTGCATACGTGTTGTATACAGGTATTTTTGGTAGCCAGATCCTTTAGTTTTCAGTTAGTTATAAGTTTTCTCTCATTTTCTTGTTTTGTTTGTATGCCAAAAATAGAATTATACATACTAAATGTCAAACTTTTTCCTACCCCATTTAAGTTATGAACTACGTTCACTTGTTCCACGAACCATAGCATCACCATCATCATCACCACCACAACACAATCAACTCTCTATACATGACCGACCCAGTTTGTAGGAATTGGAAGCCAAAAGCCCCAATGTCCTACTTACAATTCAAACTTCCAACCTAGTATGTGGAAATTCTTTGCTTGAGGGTGTGAGGGTACTGTTCGGAGTAAGGGATGATGATGGTTATGATGGGCCCAGATTGGGGGTTCAATTCAATGTTGGAGAAGGTGGGTTTTTGATCTGTGGTCAGTTCTGTGCCAGTTTGGCCTCCTCTGTTCACCAATTAGGAGAACCAAGTCGAACTCTATGTAAATCGTAGGTGGAGTGAAGTCTCTCTCCTGATGTATTGGTTAACATGTCTGCGGTCTGGGATGGCATAGTGTTTTGCTGGGTGCTGATGTTGGTTGTGCTATAGCTGACGATAATGGTGCTGCAGGTATTGTTGCTAGTACAGAATTGTGCAGAGTCAGACGAGGTGGAGTTGAGCAATGGAGTGTGGAGTAGGAGGGTGAGTCTGGGGCCATGGTGGTGGTGACAGTGGCATGGATGGTGGGGATGGTTATACTGATTTGGCGGTAAGTAGTTGACTTTAAAAAGAACTATTTTAGAGAAAAAAAAATTATGTTGAAGTTACCTGATTGAGATGGACGGAAACATACATGTATACCACAGGTCTACAGTGTGATAGTTTTCACACAACGGGTATGCGAAATGGAAAATGTGGCCTAATCACAGGTATGCATTTGGAAGTCTAGCGTTAGGATTGGATATTATACTTGCAAATTGTATCTTATTATTGGAGTTGTATCATCTGTGATGCCCTGAGATTTTAAACATCCTGCGTCGAGTCCTGTGCCAGTGCCTTCATTAATTGATGCTGGAAATATAAGTGAAGCTTGACAGCAAGAGATAACTTAAAAGGCTGATTTTCAAATTGATGAAGAGATCAGCGAGAAGTGGAGGTGCACAATCGCCACAGTGATGCTGTGATGGTAGAAACTAGATCAACTCAAGAGAAAGTGTAAACTTTGTTTTTCCCTTCCTCTGTGAGTTTCAGACAATTAGGAAAAGGGAAAACGTCGATTCAATCCCCAAGAAAAGTTGGTGTAACATTTGCTATGATGCTTGGCTCCAATTTTTGGCAATTTAGAAAACAGGTGAGTGTATTTTAATCCGAGAGGATTGCTCCCGTATTGAGTTCAGTTCCTGAAATCAAACTATAGATCTTAATATGTGTCTGTGCTGCCAATATTAAAGCTTCTGTTAAACATCACAAGCTTACATCTACAGTTTAACCCTTTTGGTTTAGACTAGTAACACTATATGTTCTTTTTTCATTTTCCTCACCAACTATTCTTGAACCATTTCCAGACCATGTGAAAATAATGTTCGTCTTCTTATCCTACCCATCGAAATTGCACTTCCCAACAGATTATCAATTCACTGGATTAACGTCTTCTTACTTCAAGAAACAACAATTGACATTCTGATAACTCAATCAACTAACCCTCTGAAAAGTATCCAATAAGAACGCCAAAAATCCAAATAACATTCTATGCCCATCCAGCCAACAAACAAATTGGGCTATTCTGCTGTTTGAAATTGATTAATTTCACAATGAAGAGATCAAGGAATGTCATTGCTGCAACGACAAGTATCACAAAGGCCATATTGGTAAGCAAGTACAAGTTCGAGTTTTGGTGGTGTGTGACGATGAACCCAGCCATAGGAACGATGGTCACGGTCCTTTGTAAGGGACCAATGAAATGGTAAAAGACAGATTGCATTTTGAAGATAGCACAACTAACTTCTAGTTTCCCAATTTTCACATTGAGGACAAGGTGAAACTTTGGACAGTGGGTGATGATAGATCTTTAATCATTTGAAATTAGAAAGGAGAAATTGACGAAATTAATCCACGTAGCCGACCACTGTTGGGCTGATAAAAAAGTCCTGTTGAGTATCTTATATCAAATGTCTGGACATGAAAAGTTACTAAAATCACAAAATATTTGATAACCAATAGTTGTCTAGCATTTTTTTTTTTTTTAGAAAATGTTTTTGTCGTCAACCGGGTTTGAACCCGGGACCTCATGCAGGGGCTTCCAACGCTCTACCACTTGAGCCACCACCCTAGCTGCGTTGTCTAGCATATTAAGTGCCTAACTAATATTTTCCTGCTAAATTAACTCCCCAACTTCAAACAGTACGTAACTAACATTTGATTCGTAAATAAGATGAAACAGGAATTTGCATAGCGAACCGTAGCAGGTAACCATTCACAAATGTTACATTAATAGCACATTTTCTATTTAAAATATAAAAAATGCTCTAAATCCAGAAGACGACTTGATTTCATAAGCTATGATAGAATTCTTTACTGTTTCCTAATATGGAGAAAAAATTAACAAATTAACAGCTCACTCACCTGAGTCGCACATTCACCCCATTGTAAGTCTCGTATGGCATTTCAACCGTAGAAAATTCGAAAGGATACAACTTCCTTTCGTATAGATCACCAGGGACATCCAGCTCACGGACTATAAACCATAAAATAAGAGATCAAATGAAAGGTGATATATGCAGAGCAAACCCAAAGATTTGGCTTTGTGAAAATATAGACTAGGAAAAATACTCACCAAGGGAGGTAAAGTCATAGAAGTTGCCTCTGTCAAAATACATTTCTGCAACAAAAAGTAAAGGTAATAATCTTCGTATAGTATTTATCATCAATAACTTAGAAAACTGAGGTGAATCTTTGGTGATTCCTTGTCTTAAAGGAGAAACCCGAAATTGTATTACAATTACAAGTACTAACTTCACTAAGGCTCCGTTAGGATAAGAATGAATCTGAGAAGGTATTTGGATTTGATTGGCCTTAGGATCAAGCCATATTCTCATTACAAGACAAGGTTCAAGAATTGATACGGGTGGAACCTTTGATTCAGCCCCAACAAATACTTCACTGCCTATTGGTTTTCAAATTACTACAAAACCCGCGTTGTTTCAAATTATACCTGCTGGGGCTTGTATGCATTGTGTCTCTCTCTTTTCACACATGTTATTACTCTTCCACCACCCACCCCTAAACTAAGTTCAGTAATGTATATACATTCTTTGCTTTGAACCTAAATCCAAACTCAGTGCTGCCAGGGGTGGAGATAAAGGACCGAGGGGTACTGGTCATGGTATATAGAGTGATTGTTTGTATCCCCCTTTACATAAATATAGAGCATCTCAACTACGGAGAACTCACCTATCTGACCAAGGAGCTCAACTTTAATTCCATTATGGTCAACCTTCTTCCCTGGAACAGGTTCGATAGAAATCTGAAAATAATGTCACAAATAGAATGAGATGCACATCAGAACACTAAGCTGAATTAACTGGAGTTTGAAGCCATCTACAGCTTACGATGAAGTTACAAATAACCAGCAATAATAGCCACATTCATAGCACAAATAATACCTTCCCGGATATATTTTCCTGGCTTTTGAAGAGTGGGACATTAACTATTTGACCATTTTCCTTCTTCATGGGGACCTGTGAAGACATACAGAGGATACAAGGGATCCTAAAGGATGTATCACAAAAGCCATAGATTTATAGGAAGAATACATAATATCTGACATCGAATGCCAACTTTGCCAGTCCAAAAACTCACAATATCCAGAACCCCCTCACTCAAGCACGCTGGTTTCTCCGGAAGTTAGACACACAACAAATCGTGAAAAAGTTAAATAGATTTGGGCAGAAACGGCATACCTTTTTCCGATTCTTTTCATCAGTGAATATAATCGAGATGTTACATGCAGGCTTGAAAGCTCCCATAAGATAATTCTTCGTAAGAAATACACAAACATCTCTTATAATTAGTCCACGACATAATTGACCATCAATCAAACATATTACTTGCAAGCTGGTTGCAAAACCATACCATTTTGTTGGTGATCCGGCACCACAATTGAAACCCCTAATTAGCTGGAATTCAGAACTTCAAATTCCGAGTAGAAGGTGTAGCTGTACAGGAACATAAAATCAAGTCTTCAGAACATCACACACAGTTCACCAATCAGCAGCACAGAAGCGCCGTAATCGTCAGTATCGATGTATTCATCGAACGGAAACGCAATAGCAAGGCATTGCCCTAATTTGTACCCCGGATCGTGATCCTACTTAAACCCTAAGATTTCATTGTTATATGTTCCTGAACAACCCCCAATTTCTCTAAACCTTTACTGAGAGACACAAGAAACGATCTTACCAGGAAGAGAGAAATTTGCAGGATGAAATTCAGAGTCGACGGGAGGGCAACTGGACGGTGAACTTATTGATTGCGGTTGACGACGACGGAGAGAGGCACTGCAGTTGGGGACTAGTACAAACGAATCAGACCCGACGACGAACGAATACTGCGTACCCAACTCGACCTGTTGAACCATGGTTGAGTTATAGAACTCGCCCTGGGAGCCCTTCAAGTTTGGAGGTTTCCCAGTTTTGGTCCTTCATGTTAAGAGCATCTACATCGAGTAGGAGCAATAATTTGTAATTTTTTCTCATCATTTTATAGTTTTTTTTTCTGCATTGAAACGATAGAATGGCATAGAAATATTAAAAATGTCTTACATCCCGATCCAAGGTGCATACCCCCACAAAAAGCTACTTATAAGTTCCAAAATTAAAACAAACTAACACACGCTAGAAAGATGAGGAGATCCGCGACTAGGGGTAAAATTGAGTTTCTTCCCGGGCCGATTTTGCGAGAGAGTGCGCGGTGGAGACCATACTACGGTCAACCTTGGTCACTATGCCGGAAATCAAACAACGAAGAAGCTCCAAAACAGCCTGAAGAGTGGCCTCATCCTCAGAAGAAGCTTTGTGTGGGTCATGCAGCAGTATAAGAAGGTTAGAGCAGTTAGTAAGGAAGTGGACATTAGATAAATTCATGGCATGAAACCATTTACAGGCATAGAAAAGGGCAAGTAATTCAGAGTTAAGGGCGGAGTGGGCGTAGGTTTTGCGCTTAGCTGAAAAGAGGAGTTGGTCATCCCTTAAGTAAGCTGCAAACCCCACGCCCGCAGAACCTGTGTCTTTAACCCATACGTCGTCAGTTTGGATCTCTACTCTTTGGTCGTCGGTGTCCATATCATGTCTTCCTGTTTGGAATGGCAGGATAGGTGCCGGAACTGGATTCGTGGGTCTGCCCTAATATATTGTTTGAGTGACTGCGGAGAATTGGAAGGCTGTGGAAGCTGCTTCTGCACTTATGCTGGTAGATGGGCTTTCTTGATTCTGGAAAGTTCCTCGATTCCTGGCCCTCCATTGGCTCCAGAGGATAGCTATGAAGGCGCAGAGGTTTCTGTGGTCTCGCCTTAAAGTGTGTAACCAGTGGTTGATCCATTGGCATAGGTTAAGGTTCGAAGGGGTGGAGAGGATGGAGTGGTGGAAAGGGGAGGTTCTGAAGATGTGGTTGGGGGATTCGTCAATGTTGGGGCATAGACGGCAGGAGGGGTAATTGGGGATTCTAGAGGCAAGGGTTTTCCGAGCAGGGAGGGTGTTCGATAGAATTTTCCAAAGGAAGAGTTTTATTTTCTCGGGCAAGGGGAGGTCCCACAGGATTTTCCATTCGCTTTGGTTTTTTCTGGGGAAAAGGTTTCAAGCAGGTTGGACAGAAGCGGTATCCAGATTTGGTTGAATAAGCTCTGTTTTTTGTATAGGGCCATATAATCCGGTCCGGCCCGACGTTGGGGTGTAGCTTGATGGCCAGAATTTTGGGGATGAGGAACGGGGGATTGTGGGTTCTAAGGGCATGTTGGTTCCAGTAGGGGTCGAGGTCGTGGTATGAGAAAAGGCTAGAGACGGTGAGGGTAGGGGGTTGTTTCAAACAAGCTTGGCGAGGGATGTCTTAAGGGAGGGGATCCAGCGGTCCTCAAAAACCTTGACTGATGAGCCATTTCGGTTGTCCCATCTTGCGCCTCTTTTGATCAGGTCTCAGCCATGCAGGATGATTTTCCATTTCAGGAGCTTAAGGTGGAGGGGGTAGTTTCTAGGAGGGGTTTTTTTCAATAGTATTTGGTGTTGAGGGTGCGAGAGAGGAGGAGGTCCGGGTTTTTTAGAACGCACCATGCTTGTTGGGCAATGAGGGCTTGGTTTGAAAGTTCTAGGTCGGGAAGGCCTAGTCCACTGTGGTATTTGGGCTGGATAAGGGTGTTTTCTTTATAAGGTGGATGGGCTTTGAGGAGTTTGGATTCCACCAGAATTTGTGGATTTTGTAGGTGATGTTGTCACAGACCGAAATCGAGAGCTTAAAGGTCGAGGAGGCATAGACATGAAGGGTAGAGAGGACCGATTTTTCCAGGGTTAGGCGCCCGGCGCCATTGAGCCATTTGCCTTGCCATCCTGAGGTGCGTTTCGTGCATGGTCATCGGTGAACTGGAAGAACTCTTTCTTTTTTGCCCCTGGGTTAGTCGGTAGGCCAAGGCATCAGGTGGGGTAATCTGTTTGGGGTAGGGAAGGTGGCAGCCAATGGCTTGCATTGGATGGTAGTGTTAGGGATAAGGATAATCGAGGTTTTTTCTTGGTTGATGGATTGACCGGAGGCTTGGCACAAGTCGGTGAGGGCCTCCGAGAGGCGGAGACAACTAGATCTAGAGTTTTTGAAGAAGAAGAGAAATCGTCTGCAAAGAAGAGGTGGGAGATTGCAGGGGCTGATATGTGGATCTTGATACCACGGCAGAGACCGGTTGAGTCAAGGTGGTGGAGTTGTAGGGAGAGGCCTTCCAAGTATAGGATGAACAGGTAAGGGGAGAGGGGGTCTCCCTTCTTGAGCCATCGGATGGGTTGAAATGTTCTTGAGGGGCTACCGATGACCATGAGTCCATGACCGCCAGGGTGGTAGTTGGGATGCACTGTGATATGAGGGCGACCCAGTGTTCCGGAAATCCCATGTTGGTGAGCACTTGAAGAAGAAAATCCCAGCTGACTCTGTCCAAAGCCTTGCTCATGTCGATGTTAAGGGCCGTAAGCGATGATCTGTCGGTCTTGGTATTCTTGATATGGTGAAACAGTTTATTAGCAAGGATGGAGCTGTCGGAGATAAGACATCCGGGGAAAAGGCATTTTGGTTCGGGCTGATCAAAGCATGAAGGATAGGTTTTAGGCGATTTGTAAGGGTTTTGGAGATAAAGTTGTAGATGATGTTACATAGGCTAATGGGGCGGAAGTCAGAAGGTTTAGAGGCTCCTGGGGTTTTGGGGATTAGGACAAGGTAGGTAAGGTTGATCTCGGTGAGGATATGTCCTGAACGGGGGAAATAAAGGGCAGCTTTGGTGATCAAGTGCCCGACGATGTCCTTGTACTCTTGGAAGAAGAGGTCTGTCATACCGTCTGACCTAGGTGCCTTGTGAGCGCCAATCTCAAAAGCAGTCGCTTTTACCTCTTCAGCAGTGAAAGACTGTTGAAGGAAGTTTAGGTGAGAAGGTGTGAGAGTCTGGTGCGGAAATGTTGCCATCCTGTCCAATTGGCGGTCGGGGTGGTTGAGTCGGGGGTTTTAAAAAGCTCTTGGAAGTGTTCCACGAGGATACGGGATATGTCTTCCTCAGAGGTGTGGGTCCAACCAGCTTGGTCCTTGATACTGTTGATCCGCGAGGAGATTTGCTTGATCTTGAAAGCCTTGTGGAAGAGATTTGTGTTTTCTTTGTCCCTTATGAAGCCATTTGACTTTGGATTTCCGGGCCCAGAGATCTTCTTCAAAGATCAAGAGGTTTTCAAGGTGTCTGCGGGTCTCGGCTTACAGGGTTTGGAAGTGTGGGGGGTTGGGCTGCTGATAAATCCGTAATGGAGTTATATATTCTTATGGTTTTCTATCGTTTGGTGAGCAAAAATGGAGAATTTAGTGTCGTTCCGAGTCGTTTTTGGTATAAATTGAGAATGTGAGTGTTGCATACGTTAAATGTGAAGTTAGGGCGTTTTCTACATTTTTTAATGTGCAATTTGTCATATTTGTCACATTTGATCTTCGTGGGGGGGTTCGTGTTGTGTTTTTTCAGGAACGGAGCACGCGAGGAGCAAAAGGATATAGGAAACGAGCTTCGGAAGTTATGGCGCGCTCGCTGACACGATTCAACCGCAAGTGTACGGCTGTCGCGTGTAGTAATATCCGGAAATTCGGGTTTATCGAACCTAAAGAACTTGTCGTGAACCAATTAGCACTATTAACTTTGTGTAGGAAAGCAATTGAGAGAGTTTTCTAAACTAAATAATTGAAAAGTCAAAACAAGTATTTAAATATTGAGATTTAAGATATGGGAGGAACAACCAGGACACCTCGTTTGGGAGATTGTTAGGATTCTCTTGTTGACGTCGTTCTACGATTTGTAAAAACACAGACGAAGTTACTTTGCTAATCGAGCAATACTAACTCACCGAGTTACCAAGTGAGCATCCTACGTCTAGGTTAAATTAGAACCGAGTTACCAAGTTCTAGTTTTCCCTAAACATGCATTAACGTTGAATTCTACTCTAACGATCCCAATTCTTGCTTTCACTAAGAACGGGTGATTGTTTGCTTTTCCGGGTTTAACAATTACCGAGTTACCAAATAATAGCAAACTAAGTTCTAGCTAACAAGACGTCTCCGATTAACTAGATAGGATGAAGATCTCAAAGCAATCATAGCAAACGTAAATTCTATCAATTAGGTTTAGCAAAACATGAGTCTCAAGTCATAAAACGCATAATCAATTCGAAAAAACCTAACCCCAAACTCGGCTCCCAATTACATAGTTTAGCTACTCATCGTAACAAAAATAATACAGAAATCCATACAGTTCATGATAGACGAGAGAGATAACGAGAGTTTAGAAGAATCAAACGATTTTTTCCGCGCTCCCAAGCCTCCAAATCTTCAACCTGAGCTGCTCTTCTTTTCTGCGTACTTTTTTTGTCTCTGCCCAGTGTCTTTTTTTCAGGTCGTTCCGCCCTTCCAAACTAACCTGTAGGTCAAGTTTTATACTTTTCCTTAACTCCTCTTTTATCAAACTTTGCCTAATTGTAGAAATCCCCCATCTTCCAAGTCTATAACTTCTGTTAATTACAATTTTGGCCCAAAAACATGTCACAGCCGCCTGAAAATCTTTCTTCGCAAACAACTCCTGGGATTGCTTCAATTTCTTCTCTCTTTTGTCCGCTGCTTCTTCTTTTTGCTGGGTTCGATCGACGCCTTCAGAATTTAGAGAGGGAGGCGATAGATTTGGGGGTTAAATCGAAAAAGAGAGTGATGAGTGGGTTTCAGTGGGGATGTATTGTGACGCCGGCGAAATCAGAGGAGAACAACGAATTTGGCAGTGAGTGGTGTGGCGTTGATGCGGTAGAGTCGTGGCTTTCTGATCGGAAATTGAGGCTGAATTGGGTGGTTTCTGGGTTCGGTCGGAGATATTGGTCCGGTGAATTGGGTTTGTATCAGAGAGAGACAGAGATGGAGGAATTGATGGATGAAGGGGCTTTGTTCTGGGTTCTGGTTCAATGGTGGCCTGGTGGCTGTGGGCTATTGGATTCGAAGGCGATTCGGTGGTTGAATTCGTCGGAGAAGAGGGAGGTTTAAGTGACAGAGAAGGAGAAGAATTGGAGCGAGACGATGGCGGTGGTAGTTGGGTTCGCCGGATTTAATGGCGGTGAAGGAGGAAGGTGGGTGCGGTGTTGGCCATGGGTGTTTGGCGATTTTGTGGCAGCGGTGGGTGAAATCAGAGAGAGGCAGATTGGTGGGTTGGTGTTTCAGAGAAGCTGAGAGAAACAGAGAGATGATTTTAGTTTTGCAACTCTGTGTTGCGACACAGGGGGTAACTAGATGTAATTTTCTTAAACTTTCTGAAACTGCACTCGCTTCCCCTGCTCTACTTCCCTAGCCATTTTTTGAGCCTTTTTTCGCGTTTCCGAAGTTCGTTTTCACTTCCAATTCATGCTCCGAGCTTCCAGTAACTGAAACAAACAACACTAAACATACCGGGATCAAATGTGACATAAAAATAGCTCAAAATAAACACGAAAACGGCCGGATTCGACACTTACACACATAAAGCTCACATTCACTAATATTTCACAATCACGGCCAAAATCTCGTTAAATTGCATCAGAACGCACGCAAAACGGTAATAAATTATATCATATAATAACTCCATCTAAGGAGTTATTGCTCGCGAATTGATGAGGGGAGCAAGAGTTGATTATTCGATTGCAAAGAGCAAGTGAGAAGAGGATTCGAGCTTTGAGACATGTGGGAGGCTCAAAATGAAGGAGCAGGTGACGAATCGATGCTCGGGAGATGATTCGAAGGTAAGAGATATAGCTGGGAGCAATTCAGAATTTTGCCAAGTATTCTGCAGATCACAGGACCTCACAGGGGTGTTGCAGGACCTGGTTGAAGCAAAACTGAATGCTGTGAGAATTATCAGAGGTCGCACGACCTCATTCATAGGTCGCACGACCTGGGGTCAGAAGACAGTGAACTGCTAGCATGATTTGAGGTCTTGCAGGACCTAGATTTGAGGTCACACGACCTCCTGTCCATTTTCCAAAGGTCGTGCGACCTGGACAGGGAGCTCGTACGACCTGGGTTTCGCCTGAATTTTTTGAAACTTCGCGAGAACTTTGTGTAATTATCTCTAAGTAGTCACAGACACTTGGAAACGTATTTAGACTTTGTTAGGTCGACTTTTCATCAGTATTGAGGGCACAGGACATTAAGGAGAGCTTGGAGCACATCGTGGAGCCTTGGAAACCTAGTTTGATCTCTTTTCTCCTCTGTTTGTTTGTATTTCGACCATAAACTCTTGTCTTTGTGATCACGAGTATGTGTAACTAAACCTATTAGATCCGTGTTCGGGGTAAGGGTTTTCACATTGATTACGCGTTTTATGGATTGAGATTCATGTTTTGCTAAACCTAATTGATAGAATTTACGTTTGCTATGATTGTTTGATGATCGTCATCTCATCTTGTTAATTAGACACGTCTTTTTAGCTATAACTCAGTTTGCAATTATTTGGTAACTCAGTAATTGTTAAACCGGAAAAGCAAACAATCACCCATTCATAGGCTTGGTAACTCGGCTATGTTGAATGGGATCGTTAGAGTAGAATTCATCGTTAATGCATGTGTAGGGATAATTAGACATAGGATGCTCACTTGGTAACTCGGTGAGTTAGTGTTGCTCGATTAGCAAAGTAAATTTTATATGGGTTTCACAAGTCATAGATCGTTATCAATTGAAAATCCTAACAATCCCCCAAACGAGGTGACCTGGTTGTTCCTCCCATATTCAACTCTCAATATTTCATTACTTGTTTTGTTATTTAAATCTAGTTTAGTAAAATAATATATACTGCTTGCCCACACATGGTTAAGAATACTAATTGATTCACGATAACTCCCTTGGGTTCAACAAACCCGGATTACCAGATATTACTACACGCGACAGCCGTACACTTTCGGTTGGATCATGTCAGCTGCTCATGGTAGAGGCGAGGGCGCTGCTGGAGATAGAGAATCTCTTTGCGGAGGAGGGTAGTACCATCTTGGCTCCATTTAATAAGGGCAATTCTGGTTGATTTCCATTACTGGACCATTTGGAAGAGGGGGGAACCAATGTGGATAGCATTTCAAGCTGAAGCAATTTGGGCCTTGCAGGTGTCGAGCCGCGTTAAGTGGCTGAGAAAGGTGAAACGTTTCTTCTGTGGTCTTGGAAGTGGGGTTTTGAGGAGGAGAGGGCCATGGTCCGAATTTGAGGATGGGGTCGTTGAGGATGTTCCCTTGGGGGAAAGCATAGAGCTAATTGGGATTGCAGAAGCCTCGGTCAAGTCTCTCGTAGGTTCGGTGGCGAGGCTCTCGGTTGTTTGTCCAGGTCAGGTGAGAGCCAGGGTAGGGGATATCAAGGTGGTGAAGCGAGCTGAGGAAGGTCTAAAACTGGGAGGCGCCTCTTATGCAGGAGGCGTGGGGTCCACACTTTTCGTTACTGCAAAGGATTTGGTTGAAATCCCCTATGCAGGCAAGTGGACCTTGAATCCCGACCACTAGGGAGGCGAGAGTGTTCCAGACATCTTGTCGTTGTTCGAGGTAGGGTGATCCGTAAATGCAGGAAAGGTGCCAGTCTGGGAGGTCAGGTTCCGACACTTCGGTGAGGATGATGTGCTTGTTTTTGTGGATTAGGGTGAGGGAAAATGGCTCTTTCCATTCGAGCCAGAGCCCTCCTTTGGTACCTTCGGGTTCAACACACAAAAATTTCTTGTATCCCCATTTGTTCAGAATAGGGGTGGATATGGAAGAATGGCATTTGGTTTCCATGAGGAAAACCAGGTCGGGGTGGTAGAGACTGAGGTCTCCACCGAATGAGTGAACTGTCAGGTGCTGGCCAAGTCCCCTGCAGTTCCAGCTGTAAAGGATCATTGGCGATGTCGTGGCTGCTCCATGGCAGGCACAGCAAATGTCTGGTGCGGGAGAAAGCAAATTTTGTTTGGTGGGTAGGAAAGGGGGGAAATCTTCGCTTCCTGATTACCTTAGCATACATAGGGGGCAT
Source organism: Linanthus parryae (assembly GCA_023055425.1). NCBI lineage: Eukaryota > Viridiplantae > Streptophyta > Magnoliopsida > Ericales > Polemoniaceae > Linanthus > Linanthus parryae. The sequence goes on from JALGPY010000015.1 coordinate 5,663,233, forward strand.
TGGGAGGCATCGTTTAGAGGGGCAGATAAAGTAGGGGGGAATCAGTTTACGTTTTCTACATTTGGTGGTGGGGTCGTGGAGTTTGGGGGATTTTAGCATGTTCTTAGTAGACCCACCTAATACCAGGGGTTGGTGAGGGTCAAACAGTATAGACTTATACCCTAAAAGTCTTAGGCAAAAAATCATAGCATGCATGTAAAGGGGAATAGGCATAACAAGAATGGAAGTTAAGGCGCGTAAAAAGTGAGGGGGTGAGCTCGTACCCGACTGGTTATCATTGCATGATAGCCTGAGAATGGTGGGAGGGATTACCGACATGCGTGCTCTTAAGCAGAAGCGTCGGTAGGCGGGGCTGGAGCGGTGGCCTCGGCTGTAGATCACCATGGCAAGGCAGGTGGGGTTCATTGTTGGCGTTATCTCCGGGTCGGGGCTCGGGACAGTGGCGGGAGGCTCGGTGAAGCGTCTTTTCTTCAGGGGCAGCGAGTGGGAAGGGGAGGGAGAGAGGTCCCTGCCTATCTTAGTTGTTGGCCGGTTGGGGTGGGTTGTCTCTTCTTCAACACTTTAGAGTTTTTTCTTCAATAAGGAGATCCAAATTTGCTCTCTTATCAGTATTTTATTTATTTTTATTTATTTACTATCGAACAATTACATTATACATCATTTTTGTAGCAACATCAATAAATTTCATTTAAAACAAAAAACAAGGATGGTGAATTAGTTATATAATAATAATTATAAAAAATTTAGACAATCAAAATGATACAATGTTCAACCAATTTTATCTCATTCAAGGGTTACTACACAATTATACAGTGAAACATAATAAATGAATATTAGCAATTCAGCTTAAACTTAATAAAATATAGTCTCAATACAAAAGCTCAACACAAATGAATAAATCATTTTTTTAATATTTTATCTAGTGAACTGTACATCCTTCAAATTGGTAATTCCTTTGCTCCTCGATCAATTTTTTTAGTGATTGTCCCTCCTGATTGTTCTTTCAGTTCAGTTAATAAAGAACTCTTGTCACTCATGTGCCTGGAGCAACCACTATCCATAATTCACTTCTGATCTTTTCTCTTGGTGACAACCTGCAAACACCACTCATTGCCTTACCCAGCTATTAGACCAAGTGTAATATTTGAATTCATATTCAGGATCAACCATGTTAGGTGGTTGTGCACAAGAGATTCCGGCGGGGAGACCTCCGTGTACACCGTATGTAGTGGATCAAGGATCGCACAGGAAGAGTAGGGGTGTGTGTAGGGAGAGAGTAAGTCAGTAGCAATGTCTGAGAGAGAGACAGAGGTTTGGCAGAGCTTCCGCGTATGGCAATGTGTTCTCCTTTGTATGGAAAGGTTAACGATCTATATATACTGGAGAACATGACCGTTGTAGTGTGGTTAATGCGCCCATTGATGGCGGCTTAATTAGCTTAACCATAACGGCACGTTCGTCCGAGTATATAGGAACCGTTATAGCACGTGGTGCGCGAATACCGGAACCTGTACGAGGTTGACCGGGTTTGACCGGATTGACCGGGTTTGTGGAGCTCGTGCCATAAATCTCTCAAAACAGTTACTAAAGGTCGCGTGCGGGCTTGGCTCGCACGCGACAGGGCTTACTTTAGCCTCCAAACCACTAAGTCCCTACAAGTCCCGTGCAGCGGTATGCGAGGGCTCTGTCTCGCAGCCCCCACATGGATCAGCTCGGCTGGTGATCCAGTGTGTGTGGAGCACAATATGGTGTGCTGGATGGTTGCCACGTGGCCAAGATCTGTCAGCTCAGAAAGCACTATCTACATTAGCCCCCTTTCTGCGCGTGAAGGCTCATAGCTGTATAGGCTTCCATGCGCGGAAACCAACATGCGCGTCCCCACCACGCACCAATTCAAATACGGGTAAGTTCAGCCCCCGTGCGTGCCATTATGACCTAAAACCCCTAGAGTCGTGCCGTCTGGCCTTTAGGGTTTTAGGCGTGACGTCAGCTTGTCCTGTGATTGCGCGATACGACGGTGACGGTTGCGATTCGACTACTGAAGGGACGCAACCCTTCATTCTTTTGGATAAATACCTTGTATGCCCATTATTGCAAAGCATCACCTCTTTCTCATAAAGTGAATGGTACCCGGAGATCTTCGAGAGCAGATTCAGATCATCAATCATCAGTTCAGAACTGCAAATCGTGTTCTTCAATTGTGCATATCCAAGCAAGCTTCAAGAAAACAAGGTTGGCCTCGTTTAATTTTGATTTAAGATACCAGTGTTTGCCTTGAACAGCGTTGGATCTGTAAACCCATGCTTGTGAAGAGGCTTTGATCTTTGAACCCTCTTTTGCTTTAATCCTTCAACAATATTGGATCTTGCAACTTCCCGATTCCTGAAATCGATACCAGAAATTGTTCGTCTTCCTTTGCATAGATCTTGAATTTTGAAATTCAAACTGAAGTGTGGTATTTCTCCCCCCTTTTTTTCTTGCTCTTCCGCAGGAATGGCCAAGACAAAAGGAACCAGACCTGTCAAAGAAGATGAAGAGATGCCCGACCTTCCACAGGCCCTGTGGCGAAAAGCCCCCTTTCTGGGTGGGAAAGACTTTTATCATGCGAGGGTGAAGGCGAAGAGGATGCCTGATCCTGTCCCGGCTGAGCGATTGCTGACACTGACTCGCCCAGTTAACTCGGCCTTGCTCGAGTTGATCGGTTCCGAGGATATAGTTCGATTGGGAATCGAGAACGGGCACTTCCCATATACTGCGATTTCTACGCAGGCGTTCGTCCAGAAATTGGACTATATGGACGAGTGGATCGACCATGTGTTGGATCATCACGCCGCGACTCTTGATGAAGCCGGCGTATACTTTGCTATCCGTGCTATGAAGGGTGCTGCCGTGAAGCTAGATCAGTCCATGCTTCTAGACCTTCTGTCCCGTTACTCGCCTGCGACTCACACGTTCCATTTTGCTGAGTTCGAGGCTGCTCCCACGCTCGAGGACGTGCAAATGCTGTACGAGCTTTCTCCCATGGGCGTGGTGGACCCTTTGAGTCCTTTGAGGACATCTGCGGAGATTGCCTTGTACACGCAGATGGAGGAATGCCTAGCAGAAGTAAAGAAAATCTCCACTCGGTGGACCACTACAAAGCCTCTTCCGAACTGGCAGCTGGTTGATACGTCTGCGAAGAATACCTGGAACAAATGGCTGCAGTACTTCTTCCGAGACTATGCGAACAGCAGCATTACCAAGAAACTTCTGAGTGAGGACCCGGAGGCCGAGAATTACATAGAGGGCAAGGGTTATCATTTGACCCTTTGTGCCTTTCTCTGTGCCTGGCTGTCGAGGTACTTGATTGATGGTCACCCCCATGACGGAGTCTTCTACCATGTGCTGCCACTTGCTGTGAGGCTTGCTCTTGGCCAGAGAGTCGCACTCGGACCCTTGGTCTTGGGCACGCTGTATTATAGGCTCGATCAGCTGGTTCTGGCTATGAGGGAGTCGCGTGGTCGCCTCGATGTTTTGACATTTGTCAATATTTCCTTTTTGACAATGTGGGTTTTCGAGCGATGGCTGTCTTATGCTCCGACTGCTCTTAAGCTTGATAAGTGGTGTCCCCCAGGCGAGACAGAAGCGCGCAACAGCGGAAGAGCTGCGAGATGGTTTGGAGCAAGCAACACCAAGTGCGCATGGAGTTTGATATGCGACAAACGGAAGGAGTTTACTGCCAGGCCCTATGCCACGCGTATCGAGAATGTGCGATGGTTTCCAAAGCTATACCCCTCCAAAGGTATGGTCTTCTCAGAAGAACTTCTCTTTGAAAAGGGACCGCATTTCCACGAGCGCTATCGTGAGTTCTTTTGCTGGTGTTTGCGAGGTTCCCTTCCTGCCCTTGCAGAGCATATTCGTGAGCTCGCGCCAAGGTATGAAAAGCTTACAGTGGATGTTGACCCCACTCGGGTTTCTCCTCAGTTTGGTTTTGATGCGGTGGCCCCATCAATCTGGCCCCAGTCTATTATCAGAGGATGCTACAAGCGCTTGCTGACAAAGGAGTGCAAGACGGTCTTCATGAACAATCTTCCCTTTGAGCAGCCTGCGGGAACCCGCGAGGGTGGTTGTTCCCAGAACTGGCTCGCATACTGGGTTGCCCAGCAAACGAGGATTGAGACGGAGGCGGCGGCGCAGCCAGGTAGAGCTCCCTTGATCAAAAGAAACTCTTTTCCGTTCCGCCCCACTTGCAGTCTGAGCGAGTCTGAGTATGGTTGCTACTCACTGTGGGACCGTGAGAACCATTTGTGCCCTGATTTCATTCTGAAGGAGCAAGTCGCCGCAATCAAGAAGGGCGACACGCATGTCGTCAGATATAGCAAGGCGTTTGCTGAGGTAAGCAATTTCTTCGCGTGCGTCAAGCTTCTTGATTTCCTTACGCTGATATTTTCATTTTGTACTGCTTTAGTGTCATGTGCGGAGGTTTGCAGCTGGTGATCGCTCCAAATCGCTGGTTAACACCATTGTTGCCACCAGAAGGCAAGGGGAGTCGTTCCGGCTAGCATGGAGGATGGACGCCGAGGTCGAAACAAAGGTTCGCGCAGTCATGAAAATTTTTGCCGACTCGCTGATAGACAATCCTCCGGCTCCGTCTCCTCCTAGAGATGACCCGTCCCATCCAGCGACTGCGGCGCCGAGAGTGAAGAGACCTAGGCAAAAGGGAATTACGATTTCTTCCCCTAGAAGTGCTCCAGCTTCTCCCCCAGTGAGGTCCCTTTCTATCAAGGACAGAGGCAAAGGTCGCATGCCCAGCAAAGTGCGGAAAGATCTCGCAGTTGAGACTTTCGTTCCATTCAACCAAGAGGAAGAGGGAGAGAGGCAGGAGCCCCAAGCAAGTGATGAAGAAGAAGTAACAGTTGTGATGCACGAGGAAGAATCAGGAGGTACTTCCGTCGCATTTCCTTTCCCGTTATCATAACTTCTTTGCAATTCTGTTCAACTTGAACCAATTGTGTATTCGCAGATGATGATGATGAAACCGTTGGTGGCCTTGTGGCCAAGAGACAAAAGAGAGATGCCCATTCTGGCATTTCAGATGATCCCATAAGCGAGGACGTTCTTGCTGAGTCCCGGAAGACAGCCGCGGAGGCTGCTGAAAGAAGGAGGAGGCGAGAGGAAGAGGAGCTCGAGCGTGTGAAACAGCGGAGCCTCGAAGAGCAGCATGTTGACGACTTAGTGCGTCCAGTTGGCGAGGAAGACGAGCTTCCCGAAGAAGTGGCTCCTCATGTGGAGGAGGAAGATGCGGTTCCGGAAGAGGATGCAGCAGCGCTGGAGCAAGTCCAGGCGGACTTCGAAGAGATCGCAGGCGGCGATAAAGGTGAGATCTTCAATCTCGCAATAACTTATAGAGATGTTATTGTGGGTGCGTTAAAGCACGGTGTGTCAAAGGCTGACATTCGCCGTTGGTTAGTAGGCAAATGCGGAGAACCCTCAGGTAATCATTTGAGTGATATGCACATACTAGGCTGTAGCCACTTGAGGCAGAATCATGACTGGTTTACTCGCATCCCAGGTCACGCTTCTCTTAAAGACTTGCTTAGTGAGGACACACTGATAGGGCACGGTTCCACGTCCCTAGTGTATGATGAGGATACCTCAATCCCACCTTCGCGTGGAGGTGCTTACTCTTAGCTTTAGTAAAGATAGCGAAATAACTTATAACACAAGTTACCTCATATCATCGCATTTAATATCGCAGGTCATGCTGAGGAACCTGAGCTGGAGCAGAGAAGTCAGCCTTCCGCATCCTATGTTCCAATTCCGAGCTCCCATACCGAGAAGCCCGTCGCAGCTGCTGGACACGCAAGTGAGCCTCGCGAGGATATCATCGAACTTTCCGATGATGTCGAAGCTGATGCTGTGCCGATGGATGAAGGTGTCCATGCTGGTGCTGAGGAGGTAAGGACAAGTGCTGCTAATGCTTTCGCATCCGAGAGCGTCCTTCAGCAGGCGACTCCGGCTGTTCCTTCGCCTCCGGCGATGACTGAGCCAGAGGTACCTATTCCTGCGTGGAGCATTTGGGGCTCGCAGGTTGGGAATGCAGTCGCAGCTGGTGCGGCCTACACTCTTCCTCCTGACTACGAGAGATTGGAGCTCGCAGCTGATAGGAGAGCCATGGAGCGAGGGCGATCTTTGAACACCCCGACTGCTCGCATTCCTTCCCTTCATGAGATTCTGGAAGGAACTGGTAAGTAAAGATTTACCGTTCGCACATCGCATTATTCACTTGCGAGTTTTGACATCGTAACTTATTTTTGAAATCACTTTAGGTTTGAAGCAAACCGATGTGGACTGGGTGGTTCGAATGCGTCTCACCTACCCCCGATCGTTTGTGAGATCTCTGGAGATCGGGCCTTTTGACAGGAGGCTGTTCCTTACTGAAGCCATTTGGATTCTGGAGCAGCTATCTGCGGCTACGCCAGCGACCATTTCTGTCCAAAGTGCTGAACTGCTATGTGGCATGTGCCAAAATCTTGTTGCCAAAGTCCAGGGCAGACTTGGTTTCAAATTCCTTAAGGACAGAGTCACGCTGATTCGCGCAGCCGTAACTTTGAAACTCGGCCACCAGAATCTCGCAGCCGAGAAGCAGAAGGTGGAGCAGCAGAAGCAAAAGGTTGATGAAGCTCTGAAGCTGTATCATGAGATGAATGCTAGATGCGAGCTACTGAAGCAAGAAGTGGAACAGGTGGAGAAGCTGAGCGAGCAGTTCGGGCCCCAAGACTCCTTGATCAAGAATTTGCTTTGATTTTTCGAATTTTGAAAAGAACACAAGGAAATAGCTGAAACATTAATGTAATGTCTTGAAACATTAATGTAATGTTGCTAGGGTTTCTCCCCCTTTTTTTTTAACAACAAACAATGAGTTTGCCCGTTTTGCCCTTTTCGGGATTTGACAGGATATCTTTGTGCATATCCAATTATGACGTAAGCAACTGATACTTTGCTTGATCTTCGCGCTAATTTCTCGGCAGATAAGCACGCTTTTGTTGGGAAGTCCATCCGAATCATGACCATCCGTCATTTATTAGGATACGCAACTGAATCGTCGTAGCCTTTAGCAGGGTGATTGATTGTTCCCGCTTTTCGAGGCGTAAGTGATTGAACTTACCCTCTTTTTGAATTCTGCTGACTCATCCTTGGCAACTGAAGAGTCTCCACAGGGTCTATATAAACCCTGTCTTTGCTATTTGGGTTCTTCATCCCCCAAAGATGTGCTTTGCCGTGAGTCCTTACGACTGCTGGCTTCAACGCTTGTTTTTCGTTGATTCATGGCAACTTCAAGTTTTGAATCCTGAGTTTGCGCTTTGTGCTATAGAAATAGTTTCCAAGATTCACTTTATGAGGCTTATTGCTCTTTATAACCATCATAAAGAAGATGGAGATAACATCTCATGTGTGTTCGAAGAAATTTCTTCGTGTATTATGTGTGCAGGTCATGTTTCCGGCCGCCTCGTGGCGAGGTGCAGCGCCGAAGTGACCGTGCTACCGTCTCGTAATGAACGGCGGAATTCTTCTTCAACATCCCTGGAGAAGGCTCCGTCGCCCTCACATTTGTGAGCTCGGGGTGCTCGTCAATGCCCTTGTCCAACATGACAAGGAGTCCATCACCAGAGGAATGACTGCTTCGCCTGTTTTGCAGATTAGCCTCTGTCGGCACAGGAAGCTCCTCCGGCGCCTATCTTGATCAGACAGAGGCTTTTGTCATTCCTTGGGGTCTTGGGCGTATCGCATCCCCGACCTTGCTGCTAGGGATGTAGCGAATGACAAGTTGATCTCTTCGCGGCAGCATCCCTTTTGCTATAGATCTTTGGCCGCAGATCTGCGTGTTGCACTGCCGGTGTTAGGACCGGTGGGTTCCTCCTTTTCTTAGTCGGGAGTTCCCTAGTGTGTCTCTGGCTTGTCAGCCATTTTTCGAATGTATTGTAAGCCATGTTGGCTGCGTAGTTAGATTGGAGCTTTTCGCTTGTAAGCTGCTATCTAGACAGATAAATTGTAAGTCATTTGACTCATAATGATATATAGCTTTTGTATTATCTGCTGTCTCTTTGCAACAAATACAATTTCGCATGCGTTTCGGCTTATTTCGCCTTGCTATGTAATGATTTCGCATCTGCGATACAATTTCGCGGATGTTTCGTTAGATCGTCCGAGATCATATTTTTCGCAGCTGTGCCATCTCGGCGGATGGGCTTGTGGTTGGCCGTTGTGGATCATTTGAGATCATTTTCGCAACATTGCTATCGTAGCAGATAGTCCTCAGCAGATCAATCAAGATCGTTAAGTGGTGCGGATTGCTATCCCAACAGATAGGCTTTATTAGAGAATTGCTTGAGATCGTTTCTCGCATAAACTGCTATCGCAACAGATAGACTTTTAGAAGATCCAATAAGATCATTTTGCGCATGCGTTGCCATCTTGACAGAGGCTTGGGTGATCTACTAAAATCACTTTGCATATAAGTTGCTATCGTAACAGATAGGCTTGAGAAGATCAGGCAAGGTTGTTTCGCTTACGAGTTGCTATCGTAACAGATAGGCTTAGGTGATCAGTTAAGATCGCACTTGTATAGACCGCTACCGTGAGAGATAGGCTTAGATGATCGATCAAGATCGCATTTGTATAGGCTGCTATCGTAACAGATAGGCTTTTATGATCAATTGAGATCGCATTTGCGTTTGGCTGCTATCGTAAGAGATAGGCTTTTATGATCAATTGAGATCGCATTTGCGTTTGGCTGCTATCGTAAGAGATAGGCTTTAGATGATCAATTAAGATCGCATTTGTGTTTGGCTGCTATCGTAAGAGATAGGCTTAGATGATCACTTAAGATCGCATTTGCATTGGATGCTATCGCGAGAGATAGGCTTAGATGATCACTTAAGATCGCATTTGCATTGGCTGCTATCGTGAGAGATAGGCTTAGATGATCACTTAAGATCGCATTTGCATTAGCTGCTATCGTAGAGATAGGCTTAGATGATCAATTAAGATCGCAGTTGTATTGGCTGCTATCGTAGAGATAGGCTTATAAGATCAATTAAGATCGCATTTGCATTAGCTGCTATCGTAGAGATAGGCTTAGATGATCAATTAAGATCGAAGTTGTATGAATTGCTATTGCTGCGAATAAACCATTGTTGACAGTAATAACAAATTAAATAGAGCAACATAAACAGCTAGAAATATGAACTTCTCATTTGGGAGAATTCTTTTATTATAACGCTCTCATATGGGAGAGATGGGATTACAATCCTCTCATATGGGAGAGGAGATTGCGTAAATCATAGCCACATGAGACATTAAGCACGTTATCATAAAACGTATGAAATGAGAGAAGTCAGGGATAGTACTTCTTAATCCAGCGCATGTTGACTGAACTTGGAGTCGAGGTTGTGCCGTGCAACCTTCGTATGCTGCAGTAGCCACTATCGAAGACTTCTGTGACTTCGAAGGGTCCTTCCCAATTAGCTGCGAACTTTGGGTGAGTTGCTTCCCGCATACAGTGGTCAGATGCGCGCAAGACCAGGTCTCCGACTGCGAAATCTCTTCGCTGGACTGTCTTATTGTAGGCGCGAGCGATTCTTTCCTGGTACCGCTTGTTGGTCCTTTTGGCTTGTTCTCGCTTTTCTTCCAGCAAGACTAAGTCATGATCGCGTTGATTTTCATAGAGTGCATGGAAGGCCAGTCTTGCCGAATTGACTCTAACCTCCGCAGGTACTACAGCTTCGGGCCCATAACATAGTAAGAATGGCGAGGCCCCTGTGGGTGTCCTTGGAGAAGTTCGGTAGGCCCACAGAGCTATACTTAGGGAGTCGGCCCACTTCTTGTGGTCGTTTGCGACCATCTTGCTCAGAATTCTCAACAGCGTTTTGTTAGTCGCTTCGGCTTGTCCGTTTCCCTTTGGGTAATAAGGGGTAGAGCATATCTGCCTGATATTGTACTCCGCTAGTTTTGCAGCTACCTGGCGATTAACAAAAGGAGTACCGTTATCTGAAAGAATGGTATTTGGGATTCCGAACCTGCATACGATGCTCTCCTGGATGAAGTTGACCACAGCCAGCGCGTTTGCCGTCTTTAGTGGTATTGCTTCCACCCATTTGGTGAACAGCTCGGTTGCGGTGAGAATGAAATGGTTCCCATGCGACGTTGGTCGGATGGGACCGATGAAGTCCAGAGCCCATGTGTGAAATGGCCATGGCGTCCCTAATGCATGTAGATCCACAGCGGGAGCGTGCACTAGGTTTCCCTTGAATTTGCATTCCTGGCAGCGTCGCACTTTGGTTCGGCAATCGACTTCCATCGTGGGCCAGAAATATCCGATTGAGAGGAGCTGTCTGCATAATTTCGCACCTCCTTGGTGTTCCACCTGATGAGAAAGGTCCATGACTTCTTGTGCTTCTCTGCCGTCTAGACATCGCAGCAAGTTGCCCTCGTGACCTCTTCGCCAAAGCAGGTTTTCCTGTACCACGTATCGAGACGCTTTCCTTTTCAATTTTTCGGCTTCTTTTTTCGATTCGGGCACGGTGCCCTGGGTGAGGAAATCAAACAGTGGCTTCCTCCAGTCCGTGTCGTCATCGGTTAGGGCGACGAGTAGAGAGTCTTTGATTAGTGCGCAACTTCCGCACTTCCCTTGTATCAGGGCTGCAGCTGTTGACATGCCTGGCCAATGAATGCCATATCTCTGAGCCTTTCTGTAGATTGATACCTCGCTTTCTCCGCAAGCGTGTTGGTGAATCTTTTCTAACAGCTGTTGTCCCTCTTGCTCGGAGACACATCGCATGAGTATTCCTCCAGGACCCTTGTAGTAAAGAGTGTTGTCGTGGATGCAATATCCTTTTGTGAGCGCCCAGCTTTCGCTGCTGGTGCCTTTAGCAATAGCTTGCAGGATTGCTTTCCGCCAGTCCGCGTCATCCATGTGTTCGTCGTCGCACGCATCTTCTGTTAATGCCGACGATGTTCGCACTTCGATGGAAATCCTTGCGGGGCATTTGTCTATGCTGACCTTAGATCCCAAGGTTGCTAAGGCGTCTGCGTGCCTATTGTCCGCTCGGGGCTTGTGCTCGTATTTCACATCGCAGAATTGCTACATCAGCTTTTGTACTAGGGTGCGGTAGGACAGGAGGTTAATCTACTTTAAACCATATTCGCCCGAGGCTTGCTTAACAATCAGTTTGGAATCTCCCATGACTGTTAAGTTGCTCACCTCCAAAGCTTTCGCCGCACGGAGCCCCGCGATGAGAGCCTCGTATTCCGCTTCGTTGTTTGTGACTGCGAAGTTGAGCTTTGCGGACATCTGTATGACTTCCCCGTCTGGCTTTGTCAAGACTATCCCAATGCCTCCGCCTTTCCTGGTTGACGAACCGTCGAAGTGGAGGGTCCAATAGGGCACGTCGATTGCGTAGATTTCAGGGCCTTCGAGCTCTTCTTCGATCACGGGTTCGTGGCTGTTGTCAGGAAACTGTGCCAACAGATCCGCTACCGCCTGCGACTTGATCGCTCTTGGTTTCACGCATGTGATATCGTATTGAGAGATGGTCATGTACCATTTCGCCAATCTCCCGCCCGGAGTAGTGTGCGTTAGCAAGTATCTTATGGGGTCGCTCTTGGTGACCACTACTACTTTGTGCGATGCAAAATAGTGTCTCAACTTCTCTATCACAAAGAATAAAGCAAGGCAATGACGTTCGATGTCTGTGTACCTTGATTCAGCAGGCTGCACAATGCGAGAGATATAGTAGATGGGCCTCTCTTGGCCTTCATACTCCTGAGCCAAGAGCGCCCCTATAGATCTCCTTGTTGATGTCAGATATAGCAGAAGCGGTGATCCCAGTTGAGGCGCGATCATTATTTTTGAGGACGTGAGTAGCTCCTTCAGCTTTTCGAATGCGGCTTCGTGGTCTGGAGCCCAGTTGTACGCGGCGTCCTTCTTGAGAAGAGTGCTGAAACAGCATGTGATTTCGGCAATTGCTGGGATGAATCTCCGCAGATATGACAGTTTTCCCAAGAATGTTTTCAAGGTACTTTGGTTGTGGTGTGGCGTCATGCTGGTGATGGCTGACACTTTCGCAGGGTCAGGCTCGATCCCTTGGCGATGGACTACGCATCCCAAGAACTTTCCCGAGGTCACGCCGAACGCGCATTTCATGGGGTTCATTTTCAGTTGAAAGCTCCTGCATCTGTTGAACACCTTTCGCAGATCTGCAAGGTGGTCTGCTTCGTGCTTGGATTTAACCACCAGGTCATCCACATAGAATTCCACCTCTTTGTGCATCATGTCGTGGAATAGAGCCATCATGGCCCGCTGATAGGTCGCGCCCGCATTCTTAAGACCGAACGGCATCACCGTGTAGTTGAATACCCCCACAGGAGTGATGAATGCAGTTTTCCGCGCATCTTCGGGATCCATCTTGATTTGATTGTACCCGCTGAAACCGTCCATGAAACTGAACATGCGATGGCCTGCTGTTGAATCGATAAGCAAATCGATGTTGGGCAGTGGGAAATCGTCCTTAGGGCAGAAGCGATTGAGATCCCGGAAGTCCACGCAGATGCGGAGCTGTCCGTTCTTCTTCACCACCGGCACGATGTTGGCCAGCCATGTGGGATGGTGATTCGGCTCTATGAACTTGGCATCTAGGAGTTTGACAATCTCCTGCTTGATCTTCACGTTGAGTTCTGGCCTGAAGCTTCTGGTGCTTTGCTTGACCGGTTTAGACCCTGGGATGATGTCTAAACGGTGCATGGTGATGCTTGTATCCAGACCTGGCATCTCATCATATTCCCATGCGAACACGTCCTTGTACTCAGTTAGGAGCTGTAGCAGTCCTTGTTCCTCTTCGCATGTGAGGTCCGCACTCAGGAAGACTGGCCTTTTCTTTTCCTCGTTCGGGCTGAGGAACACTTCCTTTATTTCTTGCTTTTGTGGTCTTGGCCTGTCTTCCATGCATTCGGGCGCTTCTTTGAGTTTCTCGTCTGGAGCGCCCTGTGTTGGCTCTTTTGTCAGCGCAACTTGCTCGATTTGATTGATTTGCCCAGGGATATCCCCATGCCCGCGTGAGGACATCCCCGCGCACCTTCATATGCGATAGCATTTCTTCCCATTGGCGTAGAAGCTCTCTATCTCCTTGCCCTCGGGGTCATGCTTTGCGATCCTCTTCAAAGTGTACACATTCTTTCGATGATATGCGATACGTGGCGCCTCTTCGCGTGTAGGCGGCTTTTCCTTGGCATCTTCCCTCGTCACCATCACGCCCGCAGGTGACTGGTCCTTGATGTCCTCCCAGAGAGGCAAAGGAGTAGGGTTGAACGGTCCGGGTGTTTGCTCGTCCGCCATCTCAGTGAACCACACCGCTTCGCTAAGATGTGCTTCGTCCAAGTTGAACGGGTTAATCGAAGCCGGTATCTCGACTATTCTGTCGTTCCAGATAGCTTTCATAACCTGGTGAGCCGTCGAAGGGACTGCGTCGAAGCGATGAATCCAGGCTCGACCTATGATCATGTGATATGTGGTGTTCGCGTCTATGACATAGAACTTCGCCGAGCACTTGATCTTGCCAATCTGGACACCCAGGCGGATCCATCCGATCGTCATTCTAGAGTCGCTTCCGAATCCCACCAGCGGAGATGGACGTTTGACTACCTTGTGCTCGGGGATCCCTGCTAGCTTCAGTGTGTGGAGTGGTACGACGTTGACCGCTGCTCCTCCATCGACGAATGCTCGCTTGAATTCGACGCCGTTGATGATGGCAGTTACGTACAGGGGCCTCTGGTGGCTCGCATCCGTCTTCTTGTCGCTGACAGAAAAGGTCATAATCTTTTCTGTAGAACGGGACGCCCTGATGACTTTCCCGTTGGAGACCACGAGGTCCTCCTCATAGTCCTCCGCTATCCTTAAGATTGCTTTCGTCATATCTGTTCGGCACTTTTCAGAGAAGTTCATCTCGTCGAAGAATTTGTTGAAGCCGTGCGACCCCTTCATGCGGTCGGCACGTTCATCTTCCGTGTCCATGCTATAGTCTTCGTCTTCATGGACCTCAGCGATGATGGGTAGACCATCCTCTGCGACTTCTTCCAAGTCCACTATCGAGATCATGGCGACCTCTTTGCCTTTCGAGCCTGGCTCTGTATGGGCAGGAAGCGGGTTGTTGCGCACATCCTTCCGGTGGTCGCTGACGATGAGCTCGCCGTTCTTCATCTTCTGATCGAACGTGAATCTGAGCTTCTTGCACTCGGCCGTGGGGTGCATGACCTTGCCGTGGTATTCGCACCACTTAGGGTCCCTCGTCATCTCCTTGGAGGGTGTTTTCTCGAGCGGTGGCAGGACGCCGTCCTTGCGCCACTGTCTGCAGAGGTCGCTTGCCTCCTCCACTGAGCATGGCAGAGGCGGTGCATCGAAGTTCGCAACCTTCGCTTGTTTCTGGGGCGAAACTGTATTGACCTCAGCTTTGCGTCCTCTTTTGTAACTAAATCTGCCGATCTTGTAGGTAGTGCCGCTCGCAGGTCGCTCCGGAGCGCTCTTCTTTTTCTGTCTCTCGACTATGGGCTCGATATTCTTCGTGCATTCAATTAGCTTTGAAAACGTAGGTGTTTGCAAATTGATGAGCATACCTTTGTATTCATCTCGCATGCACTGCAGGCATATCTCTACGAGCCGACTTTCGGGCATTGGATCCTTGCACTCCAAGGATTTCGCTCTGAATTTCTTGATGAAAGTGATTCCGTCTTCCTCGCGTTTCTGATACATCCGTGAGAGATGGATCATCGTCACCTTTTCTTCCATCTGGAAGAACTTGGTATAAAACTTCTGGACCATGTCGTCCCAAGTCTTCACGGATCCGGCCTCCAGTGTTCGGTACCATTTGTATGCTACGTTCCCAAGAGATTTCGGGAACTCTCGCATCAGCAGCTTGGGATCGGCTCCGTACGGACCCATGACATCAATGAAACGCATGACATGCTCATGAGCGTTTCCATTGACGTCCTCGAACTTATCCCATTTGGGAGCCTTGTACCCCGCCGGGTTAGGCATGAGATAGATCTCTCGTGGAATGGGCGGATCGTTGTCTAACTTCGGGATAATGGTATCCGCGAATGACTGATGAGCCAGGATGGTGTCCACGCGCTTCTGCAAAGACGTCATGCACTCTGGAATGCTCCCCTCGGTAGTTGCCGGAGGGGTTGCCGTAGGCGGTGGCGACACATATGCCGCCGGAGGATTGGGAGCATACTGACTACCCGCATTTCCCCAGATCGTCGTTGGGGGAGGCAGAGTGTACTGCAGAGTTGGGTTGGACGCCAAAGCCGAGGGCTGAGAAGCGTGAGCAGCGGGAGGCAGCATCTGTGCCGTTGACCCCTGAACTGAAGGCAGCTGCGTAGCCGACGGTGGAGTCTGTAGATGAGGATTGGGAGGTGTGGCTGACACTCCCAATCCTGGAGCGGTGGGGGTTCCTCCTCCCTGAGGGATAGCGGTGGCTGGTGGAGGATTTGGCGCAAGGGTGCCCAGAACGGCCAAGATTCGTTCTAATTGCGCAGATTGAGACTTGAGAGCTTTCGCCTGACTTTGGACAGTAGCGTCCAAAGACTCTAACGTCGGTGCTTCGCCGGGAGTCGTCGGAGTACGGCGGGTCTCGTCTCCCGAGGGAGTTTCGGTGGAAGGCGATCGGTTGCTGACATCATCCTCCTGAGACATGGTTGCTTTTGCTGGTAAGTTCACGTCGGGTTCACCAAAATGTGCACAAGAGATTCCGGCGGGGAGACCTCCGTGTACACCGTATGTAGTGGATCAAGGATCGCACAGGAAGAGTAGGGGTGTGTGTAGGGAGAGAGTAAGTCAGTAGCAATGTCTGAGAGAGAGACAGAGGTTTGGCGAGCTTCCGTGTATGGCAATGTGTTCTCCTTTGTATGGAAAGGTTAACGATCTATATATACTGGAGAACATGACCGTTGTAGTGTGGTTAATGCGCCCATTGATGGCGGCTTAATTAGCTTAACCATAACGGCACGTTCGTCCGAGTATATAGGAACCGTTATAGCACGTGGTGCGCGAATACCGGAACCGTTACGAGGTTGACCGGGTTTGACCGGATTGACCGGGTTTGTGGAGCTCGTGCCATAAATCTCTCAAAACAGTTACTAAAGGTCGCGTGCGGGCTTGGCTCGCACGCGACAGGGCTTACTCTAGCCTCCAAACCACTAAGTCCCTACAAGTCCCGTGCAGCGGTATGCGAGGGCTCTGTCTCGCAGCCCCCACATGGATCAGCTCGGCTGGTGATCCAGTGTGTGTGGAGCACAATATGGTGTGCTGGATGGTTGCCACGTGGCCAAGATCTGTCAGCTCAGAAAGCACTATCTACAGTGGTCTAATCCCTTTAGGAACCCAAATATGTCTCACCTATCCCTTAAGATGGAATGGAAAGTATTCCTCATGATGTGAGGTTCTGTTCTTATGAAGGGACATGTCATCTTAACATGACCAATCTTGCCACAGTAAAAGCATTTTGGAGAATGTCTGCTACCTGCTTTTTCCAAGGCTGGTATTTTTTTTCTTGGAAAGTTTGAATTATATCCAATACCAGTTTTGAGGACTGAATGCAAACTTCTTCCAAGAATCAAGTTGAGATTATGTTCAGAGCTAGCAAGTTTTGTCATTACATTCTTAGAGTCTTGAAGTTTCTCAGCCAGAAGAGTCTTATGTTCCTCTAATTCATCATGCTGATGTCTTAGACAAGGTTGTCACTCAAAAGAGAGTTCTCTGTTACAGCTTCTTTGACTTGAGTTTTCAAGGCTTTGAAATTAGTTTCCAAAGATTTGAAATCTCTTTCAGTCTTTGCCTGAGAAATTTTAAGATTCTTGTTCCGGAAAACTAATTGTAAGTTCAGTTTTTCTTGCTCATGAACTTTCTCTTTTAAAGACTTAATTTCATTTAAGTAGTCTTCTTCATTCAAAAGCATTGTTTTTAAAATCGTAGAAAGTACATTTGCAAGTTTAGACATTACACTATTCACAAAAACTCAATGTTCTTTTCTGAGCTTTCATCATGCTCTGCCATAAGATATAGGTTAGCTTGATCTTCTTCGGAATCTGATTCACTTGAAGAATCAGAGTCACTCCATGAAGCTACCCTGGCCTTCTTCCTTGTGTCATTGTCATTCTTTTGAAAGTGCTTGCTTTTCTTGTAAGGGCAATCTCTGATCAAATGTTCTGCATCACCACACTCAAATCAATTCATTCCTTTGGATTTATTTACATGGGAAGAGGACTTACCTTTGTAGTCCTTGCTACTTGAAGATCTGAATTTGTCTCTGCTGAAGTATTTGTTTCCCAAAGTTCTTCTTCATATTGAGAATCTCTGTCAAGGCTTTGGAAATGAGAGCAAAAGGATCTTCTTCATCATCTTCTTCTTTTTCAAGGTTTTGAGCTTGTTCACTCTCTTTCGCCTTGAGTGCCAGATTCTTGGCACTCTCTGGTAGTTCTCCATCAACTTCACTCATGGAGATGTCATGTGTGAGTAGATTTCCCTATAAATCATCTAGTTGGAGAGAGGACAGATCTTGAGCTTCCTCAATGGTTGTAGTATTTGGTTCCCATTTGGCTTTGGGAAGACTTCTCAAGATCTTTCTGACTTTCTCTTCATTGGAGAATGATTTCCCCAAGGACTTCAGATTGTTGACAACGTCAGTAAATCTCTTGAACATGTCCTTGATGGATTCATCTCCGTTCATCTTGAACAGTTCATACTGTCTAAGGAATATGTTGATCTTGTTTTGCTTCACTTGGTTGGTTCCTTAAAAAGTCACCACCAGTTTGTCCCAGATCTCCTTAGCCGTCTTGCAGGTAGATATCATGTTGAATTCATCTACATTTAAAGAAAAATATAAAAGATTCATGGCTCTATAATTTTTGAAAACTGTTCTAATTCAGAAGTAGAGAGAGAGTTTTCAGGTTTGGGAGTTCTAATCCCATCATTTTCTATGTAGAATATGTGAGGTCCATCCTGGATAATGGAACACAGTTCAATGTCCTAATCAATGATGAACATTTTCATAAAGGCTTTCAAGTTTACGAAATTATCTCCACAAAACAGAGGAGGTCCGTTAGCAGCTCTTCCCTGTGAGAAACCACCTTCACCTACATTACTCATGATCACAAGATTGTTATATCTGTACAGTGATACAGGATCTGATACCAATTGAAGATTGTATGCAGGTATGCAGTTACATAAAATATTCTAGAAGAGGGGGGGGGGAATAGAGTATGGCAACTTTGCTAAAAGTGTGGGTTTAAAAAAAATGAGAAGAACTTGAAGTATTTTAAAGCTTTGAACTCTGATTCATGGCTTTAAACTGAAACAGACTGTTTAAAAGAAACTGAGTATTTGAACATCAACCTGTTTTGATGCAGTTTTGAAGACAAGTAAAGAACAGTAAAGCAAGACAATGAACACAGTGATTTGTTACGAAGTCCGGTCCCAAGTGACTTACTCTCTGCGTGAGGGATCTAATCCCTCTAGGATTTCATCAACTTCTTATTTATCTAAAGCTAACCCTAGATCTTAGGCCAAGAGAATTCCCTACTCTTTTTCAGCATGTGGTTCTACCTAACCTATCTAGTAACATCTCTAGCTAACTAATACAATAAGAATACCACTTTTTCCTCTTGAAAAAATTAACTCTAACATAAGATTAAGTAATATAACATAATGATATACAAATTAAGCTCTAGATGAAGAACACTGTGAAGACAGTGTAGCTATGAAGCTTGAAGTGTTCTTTAGAAATATGGAATGGATTGAATGGATGAATGATCTTCTTAAATGATGCTTGTCAATCCGTGAGAGTGTATGAATCTCTGTGTAAAGCTCTGTACTTCTCAATCTCTCCGAAAGTCTACTTCTGTCAATTTGAATTGCAGATTATATTGGAAGCTTCAACAAAAAACCTAAAAATCCTCTTGTAGATATTTGACTCTCAGCAGATTTCTCCCAAAGGCTAGCTGCATGATTTTCTCAATTGATTTTGATCTGATCTTCAGCCTGCAAGCTTAAGGTAAGTCCAGACAACTTTCCATAAAATTAGCACTAATCTACATGCCTTGATTGTCAATTCTGCAATCCTGCAAATAAGGAAACTTCAGCTAAACCTGCAACACAAAGTTAGCTAACAATCCATGCAAAACAACCTAGGAAAATTATAAGATCAAAGCATGTTATAACACATAATTAGTTTTTTTTTCATCATATAATATAGCATGATCAAGGGCAGGAGATTAGAGAATAAATAGGAGAAAGAACTCCCCCTTAGTTCATGTTGTGAAGTTTTCAAGGCTTTGAAACCAGTTTCAAAGCTTTGAAAACAACTTCGAACTTACAATATCCCCCCTGATGAAAGACAAAACCAACTATTATGTTTGAACTGTATTTCTGCAAAAGATAGACGTTAGTAGCATAGGAGAAACAGTTATATAAGATCAAAATCAAATAGCAATACCAACAGTTATAATAGCTGAATCATAACCAAACTAAATAACCAATTCAAAACTAATTAGGCAGTTCAACAGTTCATCACAACCAGATCCAAAACTAGATCTCCCCACAACGATATAATATCTCTAAATTTCTCCTCCTTTTTGACTTTTATCAAAAAAGTGAAAAAATGTTGGATCAACTGTTTTTAAAAAAATTATAAACTTAAAAGAAATAGAAAGTTTTGAAATAAGAGAGAGGATTTTCAAGGCTTTGAAAAGAAGAAAGAAAGGCTGGATTCAAGGCTTTGGATATTCATCTGTCTTAGGCCCTGCAACATCTTCTGGACCACTTTCTTCTTCCTCATCTTCCTCTTCTTCCTCATTCTCTAGTTGATCCTTTTCCTCTTCATCCTATTCTTGTTCAACTTCTTCACCAGGTTCATCAGTCACCACATCATCCTCAAACAGTTCATCTGAGTTGACAAGTGCTTAAGCCCTTCCTTTCTGTTTCTTCTACTGTAGAGCTTTTTTGAGTAGCAACCAGGAGTCAATTCTGTCTTCCTTACCAGGTTCCTTATCCTCAGCAACCTTTTCCCCATCATCCTTATCCCCAATAACTTTATCCCCAGTACTCTGCTCATTAAATGGGTCCTTGGTAGATCCTGACTTCCTTGAAAATTCTGGAGCTTGTGTATCCTCTTCTTCCATGTGCACCAAGTTGATGCTCTTGAAAACACTCACAATCATGTACTTCATTTTCCTGAACTCATTACTCAGCTGATACTGTCCCTTCTTTAGCTCATCCAGTTCTATTTCAATAAAGTCCAGCTTCTGAAGAACTTGAGACTGGTCCTGATAGGTAGAAGGTAGGGCTAGTTGAGTGGTTAGGGACTTAGGTTTTGAAAAATTCTTGGCCTTCAACTCATTATCAGACAATTCTGAGTAGAATTTCAATTCTCCCTCACTGGTTTTCACAATTCCAATCCTTTGAAAAACATCTCATCTATCATTCCAAAATCAGTAGTGGTTGTCTCTTCCTTCTCAACAGGTATGTCCAGATTGTGAAAGAAAAGTGGGAGGAGGTTGGCATATGGTAGAGGATGTTTTTGTTCTTGGTACATCAATACAACATGTGTTCCATTACAATGTTTGGCAGGTCAATCTCATATCCATGCATCACCAAGTACATTAGATACAACACCCTATCATATAAAAATTCCTTAGAATTCTCTTTTGATACCACACACCTCATCAGGATAGTAAACAAGATTTTGGCTTCAACAGTTAAAACATAATGAGTTAACTGCTGAGAGGTAGTGGCTACATTAGGTAAAAAGAACTCTTCCTTAGCCATCCTTATACCATCACTCTTGACAGGATAGTTTTTTCTACAGTACCTCTTTGGACAACCCAAGACTCTAGAAAATTCAGCGTGATCAAACTCCATCTCAATACAAGGTACCTTAGATGATATAGTTAGACCCAAAACATTCACTTTTTTCAGATTTAGGTAAAAGAGTCTGGTAGGGTATGCAATCTCATAGGGGTTCATGATTTTCCAAATTGAACTATGTTTCAATCTCCTAATACACTTCAGCTCTATATTATTCAGCATGCTAGTATTGATCATACTACAGTAAGTAATTGGAGTAGAGGAAAATCCATCTAACCGAATTCCATGAGAAGCATGACTGATGAACCAATGATCAGAAAGAGATTTCTTACCAGAAGATGATCTCATTTCAGCTTTGTCCTTCTCAGTGTAAATCTGAATAGCCTCCCCTTTGTCTTTTTCTGATCTCTGCATCTCCTTCCCCTTGACAGATTCTGAGCTTTCTTTACCTTCTTCACCTTTATTGGACTACCAATCTGAACAAACTTTTGTTTCCCAGAAGTAGCAACTTGATCTGACTTCTTCTTGCTGAAGTAGCAGTTTGATCATCCTTGTCCTTTTTTCTTTTCTTCGGAGGAGTGGGTTGTTTTGGTGCACTGATAGCTCTAGATATAGAGTTGTCACTGATAGCTTGAACTTCTTCTTCTCCAGCTTTTCTTTTCTTCTCTGTGTTCTTCTTCGAGCTTCCAGCCATCTTAATTCTTTGAGAAGATCTCCGCGAATCCATCGGGTTTGGGGTTTTGAAGAGGAAGGTAGGAGAGAGAGAGAGAGAGAGAGAAAGAGAGAGAGAGAGAGAGAGAAAAGAGAGAAGATAAATACATAAGAGTTGGAATGAAAGAAGGAAACTAAATATTTCCAAATATTTGAGGACGTAAAGTTTGTTTGAAATTCAAACTCATGTGTGACGTGTGGAAAGGAAATAGTATTATACTAATTTGAAAAAGATCTGTTTTAAAAAGAAAAAATAATGTCAGGCAATTATCTACAAAGATAACACCCAACATTAGTGATCCATCATTGATAAATATAGTATACAGATTTATATTCACAACTTTGAAAAGGATTTCAAGGATTTGAAAAACTGTTATACTGCAGACAAAATTTTCAAGGCTTTGAAAAACTTTCCAAAACATTGAAACCCCCTAAACTAGTGCTTCCTTATTCGATAAGCCAAGTTCTTATCTCAAGTATGTGAATCTATCCTCTGGCAGTGGTTTAGTGAAGATATCTGCAAAAAATTCAAGTTTGTTGGCACAAATAATAAATATACATCATCTTCTCCACACGATCTCTAATGAAGTGATGTATGACATCATTATGCTAAGTCCTTGAATGTTGTGGTTAGTTCTTATAATTGAGATAGCACTAGTGTTGTCACATTTGATGAGAATATCTCTGAATTCATAACCCATATCTTTCATATGTTGAGCTATCCACAACACTTGTGAGCAACAAGCTCCTTCTGCTATGTATTCAGCTTCTGCCAGCTTATCAGACATGCTCCAAGGAATTGGCAACACCCTGAAGTGCTTTTTCTGTCAAATTTTATATCCTGCAAATCAGCATCTGAATAGCCACATAGAGAGAAGTTAGACTGTTTAGGATACCAAAGCCCTAAGTCTTTGTTTCCATTAAGATATTTGAAAATTACTTTGACTGCAACTAAGTGGGACTCTTTAGGATCATCTTTGAATCTAGCACATATACAAACACTAAACATAACGTCTGGCCTACTTGCAGTAAGATAGAGCAATGAACCAATCATACATATGAAGTCTTTCTGGTTCACACTCTTACCATTTTGATCCTTTTCTAAGGATAGTGTAGAGCTCATGGGAGTTTTGGCTATCTTGGATTGAGACATATTATACTTGTTCTAAAAAATTCTTGGTGTACTTATTCTGGTGTAGGAAAATTCATTTCTTCATTCGTTGTACATGAAGTCCAATAAAGAAATTTAGCTCTCCCATCAAGCTCATCTCAAATTCCCTGCTCATAAAACTACAGAAATCCTTGGAAAGAGAATCATTAGTAGCACCAAACAGAATATCATCAACATATACTTGTACTACTAAAATGTCTTTCTGATGTCTCTTTATGAAAAGAGTTTTTTCAACTAAGCCTCTTTTTAACTCATTTTCAAGTAAAAATTTTGACAATCTTTCATACCAAGCGCTTGGAGATCATCACTTTAAACGCCAGGAAGTTGAGAAACATATACTTCTTCTTGCAGATAACCATTTAGAAATGCACATTTAACATCCATTTGAATTTTTTTTAATGTTCTTAGGTGATGCAAATGCAAGTAACATTCTTATTGCTTTCAACCTGGCCACAGGAGCAAAAGTCTCCTCATAATCTATACCTTCTTCCTGGTTGTAGTCTTAAGCTACCAGTATTGCCTTATTCCTGATAATCTTACCATTTTCATCCAGCTTGTTTCTGAACACCCACCTTATTCCAATTACAGACTGATCTTTGGGAGGAGGAACTAGATTCCAAACTTTGTTCCTCTCAAATTCATTCAGCTCACTTTGCATTGCAGCTCACATAGCACCAATCTACATGCCTTTATTGCAAATTCTGTAATCATGCAAATAAGAAACTTTAGCTAAACCTGCAACACAGAGTTAGCTAACAATACCTGCAAAATATCTTAGGCAAATGATTAGATGAAAGCATGTTATAACATATAATTAGTTTTTCTTTCATCATATAATATATCATGATCAAGTGCAGGATATTAGAGAATAAATAGGAGTAATAACTCCCCCTTAGTTCACGCTGTGAATTTTTCAAGGATTTGAAACCAGCTTCAAAGATTGAAAACAAATTTGAACTTACAATTATGTTAAGACGAATAATAACGAAGTATCGAGTCACCAAATACCTACTGCTCTGCTTATCATTATCTAAGACTGAGTCACCAAATACTTAGCCAATTCTAAACATGCATCAAGATCTTGTTTCTACTTAAATCCCCAAATTCAAATCAACGTGACTGAGTCACCAAGTTTGCGATTCGATTAGGTGATTCTTCTAACTTAACAAATAGAAACTAATGTGTCACCGAAGAGTTTCTAATTAAGTCCTAGTGTCATGAATCGTCATCCACAAACTAGTTAACACGAGGAACATAAAACAATCATAGCATGTAATTAATGATCATTTAAGTTATCAAACTGTGAATCACAACGCTATAATCATCAAATCTGGGAATAAACCCCTAATCCCAACTCGTGTCGTGATCTAATGAGTTTAGCTACTCATAATTGAGATTAAAACGATGATTTGAAAGTAATCATAAAAATCTAGGGATAGAGAGAATCAAATAAAGAAATCCTCTCTTCAATCTTCAATCCGTTATCCTCGTGCCTTCTCTACGTTTTTCAGTCTCTCCCTCATTAGAAAATGATCATAGGGCATAACATTTCCATAGGAACTCGTTCAAGTCCTTAAATATCATTAAACTATTTACCTGAAAGGATAGTTGCTCCTGCATTGTGCGAGCTCTATTCTTGCTCGTGCGAGCACCCCTGCAGGCTGCACTCTTTTGCTGTTGCCTCTTGCTCATGGGAGCACTGCATCAGCTCGTGGAAGCTCATTTCATTGGCTAATTTTCCATATTTTTGACCTCTCCTTTCTCTTCTTCTTCCTCAATCTTTTCCCGAGATCTCCCTTCCTTCAAAATTTGGGTTTCTTCTTCTTTCTTGATTTTCTCTTTCATCTTTGGCCATTTTCTTAAGATCTAATCATTTTCTAAGTTTGGTTTCTCTCCAGGTCAACTCTCCAAGCCTCTGGTACATGAGAAACACAACACTAACATACCGGGATCATATAAAAAGTATACATCTCTCAAACTAATGCGAAAAACGCCCGGAATCTGCAATAATGCACATAACGTTCTAATTCATGATATCAAATACACCCCCCACACTAACCATTTGCGCGTCCCGAGCAAACTCATCCACCACATTTGCATTGAGCATGCTCACTAGCGGAATCAAGACGCAAACGACTCTACACGACTCATGGCGCGAAAATATAGCAAGATGATGTGAATACACATACTACGATTCAATCTTCACTCAACTAACATTAAAAACACACAAACATCTTTTATTTCTTTTTGTGAGATCGGGCAATCTCGGCTATTGGAACACGAATATCATTAAGATTTCATTGCTCCCCTCAAGATTCTCCAACGCACGGGAAAGATTGGAATGTGGAAGGTGATTTCATGCAAAGACGTACTAAGGAAAAGCAACGTACTCAAAACCATATTCCATACATATTTTCACCTTAAGGATTTGATAAGATTACGTTCTACACTTCAGATGGTCCAAATTGAAGCTAGGAGACACTTGAATTAAGTTCCTATTCCAGCGTATTTCTTTCTTATTCTTTTTCTTTCTAAATCATATGAAGTTTTAAAACCTCTTAGCCTTGATTGCATTGAACGCAAATTGTCCTTGTGTAAGCAACCATAACTTCATGAAATAACGCTTGTTCTGCAGGTGTTTTTCAACTTAGCTCTATAGTATTGAATAAAAATTCTCCACGCGAATGTAGGAACGTTCAGTTGTGAATGAATGAATAAATGTTTAAAAATATAATTCAATCGTGTAGAGAGCTAAGATGCAGAAGCCTTTTTTGATTTTCCCTTGAAAACACCGTAAAGAATAGTGTTGCACCCCCCATGACTTCAGTTAGGCCATGGAAATCGTACC
Source organism: Linanthus parryae (assembly GCA_023055425.1). NCBI lineage: Eukaryota > Viridiplantae > Streptophyta > Magnoliopsida > Ericales > Polemoniaceae > Linanthus > Linanthus parryae. The sequence continues at coordinate 5,688,856 of JALGPY010000015.1, forward strand.
ACATAAAGCCACTCAACACGAAAGCCTACCCAAGATCTCCGGAGTCCACAAGTTTCGATGGAAAAGAAAAAATAGATAGATCACTAGGGAACCCCGTCGATAAATACATATTCAAAGTTATATTTTCTATATATTATCTACCATTTCACCTGATTTCCTATGCGTTTTGATAAGTATTTGACTGTATGTAGAAGCTTTATGCGCATTATTGTAGAGTCTGGGCGTTTTCGTGATTAGTTTTAGCATTTTAAATGTAAAATATGATACTGGTATATTATTTTAATGTATATAAGGTCCCTTAAGCTCGGAAAGTTGATCAGGAGTGAGAACGAGCTTTGGAAGATGAGAAAAGCTCAGGAATGGCCGACTAGAATGAAGATAAGAAAAAGTTGAAAGAGCAATAGTGAACAAGCTATACTATTTCAATGATAAATTGAGTTATACAATGATTTTTGGAGCGATACTGGAGGAAAAAAAAGTAGACTCAAAGACCTTTCCAACGGTAGGTCACCGAGCTAAAACGGAGATGGGACGAGGAAGTTATGGTCCGTCGAAGATGAAGAAAATGAGCAGAGCATCAGCCAGTAGTACTACTGGCATACCCAATTGTAGGATTGGATTTCCTTAGACAAATTCAGCATTTCCAATCGTGTGACACCTCTCAGGTGGTAGTACGATTGGTGGTGGGGGGCATTAGTATGTACTACTCGCATACCCAGTAGTACGTCTGGAAAGGTTACCAACACGCAATTTTGGAGGTTCAATGAAATTTTGTAATCTTTTATGAATAGGTTTGCTCCTAAATCATATAAATAAAATCTTGTTCATGATGTTTAAAAAATAAATAGGTCAGCCATACGGCCGTGAATTCGTTCCCATGCTTATTACGAGTCGGGTTAGGAATTGGTTGGCTCTTAGATTTGAACCCTAGCTGATGATGTTGAATCACCATTTAACGGGGTTACTAGGACTCGAGAATTGATGTGTACTCGAATCATAGGAGCTAGAAATCGCCGATATGCTCATATTGGAGACGTTATTGACAACGACCTAAGAATGGTAATTTTAGATTATACAACATTGGAGACCACGTTCCGAAGCTTGGAGCTTGGAAATACTTCGTTTGATCTCTTCTTGTTCTCTTTTCCTTGTTTTTGTTCATGATCACACAAAAATAGGCTATTGTGATCGTGAACATGCGTAGCTAAGTACTTACTATCGAATTTCTCTATGGTAGCTAGGGTTTACGTCGGTTTGGCGGATTATGGATCTTGTTTCACGTCTTTGAGCTTAAATTGAGGATGATCTTCTTTTTATTCATGAATTATATTCTTAATTCTATCTCGTTAATGTTTGGTGTCCCAATTGGAGATTTTAGCTAGTAATTTCTTGGTGACTCGGTAATCGTTAGCCGGTAAATTGATTCCTACACTTAGTCGTATCTAGGTTTGGTGACTCGACCTAGTTAACTAGGAACATGAGTAGATTTGAAGTGCGTAATGCATGTGTGTGATCAACGTGAATTTGGTGACTCGTTTTGCGTAATTCTAGACGTAAGAATTTACTTGGTGACTCGGTAAATAATTAATGCTCGTTTGACAATAAAATCATCATCAATGTTTCATGAACGTAATCCATTAACGGTAGTAACCCTAGTGATCCGAATAGATATCACGAATTCCCGATACTTGTCTCATTATCGCAATCTCGCCATCTTAATTGTGTGAATTATTCAAACGATTATTTATTAGTTGTATTTTGATTCTTAGTTTAGTAAATAAAATCCCAACTATCCGCCCGCTATAAGGTTATTAACTTTAATGGATTCAGCTTGCGAGACCTCAAGACTGGAAAGGAAGGATAAGCTACAAAAAGAGTGAAAGCAGTGGAAGTATTTTGGCCACGACTACCCTCACTTCCACACAACATTTTAAAACCAGATCGGCATCGAACCGGTGAGGCACCGGTTCATGGTCGGACCGATCACCGGTCCGACCAGTTCAATCGCACGTTTATTTAATAATATATGTTTTTTAGTATTTATTAAAAAATTAGTAAACATAATGTAAAATAGCCAAAATTTACTTATATGTAATAAATACGACTAATCTAACATCCATTTGACTGGCGTTGTTTTGAATAGCAGCTTCTTGTTGCATACATTGAATGTCCGGAATTTACATATTTGATACTATATATGTACATTTACATATTTGACTCGTAGTGAGTCCGGATCCTCTGTATCGTTTGTTTGTATCCTTCTATGTATCCTTACTATGATTTGTATATTTCATATTTTTTTATTGAATTTAGTTTTTTCAAAATTCTATTAAATTGAATAAAAAATATATTAAATGTACTATCCATAGTTTGATAAATGATTCCACAAAATTGATCACATTTAAGAGAAAAGAAACAATCAAAACGGAAACAAATAAGTTGATTCCCTCAACGAAAAAAATAAGTTAATTGATTTTTTCTTTTGTTAAGGTCGACGGTCTGGTGGTTAACAACGCCAGAGGAAATGCTACTGGTCTGGGGGTTCGAACCTCACAGCAGCATTTATGATATTTTGATTAACGAACCGGGCAAGTCCTATGCCGACCGGTTCGCCCGGTTTACCGGTTGAACCGCTGGTTTTGTTGACGTGGCCCGGTTCGCTTGCATCGCCGATCCATTAGCCGAACCGGACCGGTGACACACCGGTTCTCCAGTCCGACCGGTCGAACCGGTCGGTCTGGTCTGGTTTTTAAAACTATGTTTCCACATATTACTACATGCGACACCCGTGCACTTGTGATTGGAATGTTTCAAGTTCTTGGCGTCGTGTAGTTTATCATTAATCTACTCCTAAGTTGGGTTGCCTCCCAGCAAGCGCCCTGTAATTTGACATTGACGGCCCGATGCAGTTACATAGATGATCAAGGTGGTTTGGTATGACATGCCTCTTCCAGCTTGGCTTTCCTATGCTAGATCTTGAAAACCAGTTCGTGTTCTTGCGCGACCGATGCTTTGTTCTTATCCAACAGATCTCCTTGCATCTATTCAGGGAGTCCGCGCTTAATCGGTACGACAAACGGCACATCTTTCTGCAACTCAAAAGAATATTGGGGCATTATTTTTAAAACCGAAAAAGTCTCCATTGTATCGTTGACCTTCATGATAAGCTCTCCATTCGCCACAACAATCAACGTGCGACCGGTAGCCAAGAACGACCTGCCCATAATGATCACATACAACCTGCTGGCACTTCGAAGATCACGAGCTTTGCGGAATAATGTGATATCCGAATTTCACAAGAACATACTCCACCATGCAACATTCTCTCTTCGTGTATTTATCCACAAACTGGAGATTGATGCAAGTCGGGCGAGCATCCCCACACCTAGATTTTTGAATACCGAGATCGGCATCAAATTGATACTTGCTCCCATATCACATAGAGCTCTTCTTGTGTAGGCTCCACCTAGTGTTGCATCAATTATAAAGCTATCGATATCCTTCTTCTTCTTCGGTAACCCATGCAAAAAATAAGAACTTACCTCAACATTCAAATTTACCGCCAGGAAGTAATACATTGTCCCCTTTGCCATAATTATGTCCTTGATGAGCGAGCACATGATGACATTTTCAAAGTGCCTAGATCAAAGGAATGTTGATGAACATTTTAGAGAACACACTCATGTATTTCTTGTACTCCTCTGAAATTTATTGTGCAAAGAGGAAACGACAGATCCTTAGAAGACGAAGTGACATGTGTTAGCTCACTTTTCGATTCAATGTCTTTCTGAGTTGTATCCTTAGATTGGGGGTCCACGGTGGGCGTCTTATCAAATTCGATGATGTCATGCTCCTTAGCCGTAGAAGCAATGGTCCTGGTATGGCTCTGGTATGGAGGATCATTCAAGGCAATTACACTTCGAGTTGTAATTAAATTGACTTGGTGAGGCTTATTAGTTGTATATGGCAGTGATCGTAGAGCTCTCTGTGACAGCTGGGTCGTTATCTTCCCAACTTGCTCTTCTAAGGTCCGTAGCAAAGTTTAGTTACTTTCATATCAGCACCCATGACAGTAACCTGTGTGACAATATTCTTCACGTGCTGCCCCATCTGCATCATCATATTCTTGAGATCAACAATCTCTGCATTCGGTGCGACAACATATGGTGATGCATGTGATACTGGCGCTGGTGGTGGCTTGTGTTGGAAACACGGGGCATAGTTGGCCCCTAAAGGATCGCCATACCTGAATACTGGATGATCTCTGGTGCATGGCTTTGTAGTTTCTAGTGCTCGAGTTCTACCGCTATGCCTATGACAACACCATTTTATATATTAATGTTACCCTTATTTCTTAAGCCTTTTCGACTATTTGTAAGTAATTCTTAGCGATTTTAGATGATAAAATAGTGATTTCTCCTTTATGGTTCATTCATGCTACATTGTGAAGAACTTCTTATTTCATGCTAATTTACATCAATTTTTGCTATATTTTATCCCACTTGTAGAGTCAGGGGTATGGTTGTTGGTTATTTTAGGAACATGTGGAGTATTCATGAATGAACATGGAGCAAGAAAACAAAAATGGAGGCTAGAAGGTGGAGCGAGGAGCTAAGGAAGCATGGAATGGAACAAAGGAACAAAGACGCAAGCAAAAAGACATTTTAGCACTCAAACACCATGGTGAGGATTTTGCCGCCACGGTGAGAATTCAGAGAAGACCCTACCATGGTACGTCACGCTACCATGGTAGGAAAACTTATTCACGTAGAAAGGAAGGAAGCATCACACCACCATGGTGAGAGACTATGCCACCATGGCAATACGACAACAGAAAGCACGCCGCAATGTCGGGCATCATGCCACCATGGCAATACGACAACAGAAAGCATGCCGCAATGTCGGGCATCATGCCACCATAAAAGGAGGAAGACAAATCACGGCATAGGGAGGCGTGCCTCTTGGGTGAGCCCAACTTTGATGACATATTCTTGGTGCTATTCTGCAATTACTTAAAAGACTTATGAGGGTTTATGTGGAGCACTATTTAAAGACTTTTATAAGACTTCGTAAAGAGTTTCATAAAAGTTGGAAATGGGATTGTATTTTTTTTTCAAGAAGAATAAGAAGAGAACACCAGAGGTGGCAAGGAGTCGACTTCCCGTATGTTACAGAGACGGCGAAGAAAGACCCATTGGAGCTAATCTTGATACATGAGTTCTTTTATCTATCTTTCATTTCAGTCAGACATGATTACCAATTGTGGATCTTCATATTTTTCTATGATTGGCTAGACTCGTATACTAGGGCTCGAGTGGGTACGTAGGGTTGTTTGCGTTCTTGATGTTTATTTGCACTATTTGATACATCACATGACAAGGCTTAATTGATGATCTAGTTTTGAAACATTCCGTTTTGTTTCATGTTCTTCATTTATGTTCTTGATTAGGAGACGTCTTAGTCTTGAAACCTAGTTAACGTGTAGATCATTGCTAGCAATCGATAGGAGTTAACAGTCATGATGAATCAAAACCAAGGGAGGCCTTAGAACTTCACGATCTTTCAAGCATCACCTTGATTCGTAGATTGAATACCCAAAACTAAGTTAATGTTTCATTGGTAGCATGTAAACGCAAGAATATCTTAGGGATCCCTCATGGTGTCCTAGTTTGTTCCCATTACTTTCACAAAACAATCTTACTTTTGGCACTTTTATTGTTTATGTTAGACTTAGTTTTAGAACAATACACAAACAAAACCGTCATCACTTAAATTTCGTAGTTAAAATTAAAATTGTCTCCCCTAGTCATGTGGATTCGATATAAACCTGGTCCTTATCAGGAAAACTTGCTAAAATTGATATTGTGCACTTGCGGTTTCCAAAGGACAACATTTATGCCCGACCTGTTGTTCTTTAGCACAGTCATTTGTCGTGTCAGCCTATGCCCCCACATATATCACGTCTTCGTTCACCATATGGTTCAAGGTTGTATCCAAATCTGGTTCTTCCACCGTGGAAACCGTTTTCTTATCCTCGTACACCTATTTGACCAAATCAGTGACCAGTCTTGTGATACTATCTTTCCACTCGTCCACAACTGGTTCTGGAAATTTTGAGGCCCGACTTCCATAATATATGTGAGTATCTGTTGGGTTTTGGGAAATCAAACGTAACAGAAATAAAAAAAATTATTTACCAAAATCCACCAAGGACCCATGTGAATGAGCATAATCTGATGATTAGAGGTTTACCTCAGTCAAACTGACCGGTGACGATCACATGCATAAATTAAAGAAATTGCGCCTTGATAGCTCACATATAGAGTTAGTTTGGGACACCTTTTTACCATTGGTTCTGACCCTGTTGAGATTGATTTTGCCTACTTTCAGTCATTTTTCCACTTGATACGGGATAGAGGACGCTGAGAGCATAATTGATATATTTTAGTAATTTCATGCATAATTTTTTTTATTTGGATATGATCGCGGGTACTTGCTGCTGTATGCAGGAAACAGGTACTGAAAAGTGCATGAAAAAGGCTCGGAATGGAGGCAGCGTATCAAGGAGTCAAAGCAGAAAAACGCATAAAAAGACTGAGGCTGTGCGTTCAGACGCAGAGCGTGAGTTCAAACGCACATCACAGTGGAGCAGCAGAAGACAGGGAAAACAGACAGAAAAATTGACCAAGTGATGTGCGTTCAGACGCACATCAGAAACAGGCAAGAGATCGACCAGAAAACCAAGCGTGTGCGTTCAAACGCACATTGTGCGTCCAGAAAGTCAACAGAAGTCAGAGGGAAAAGTAAAAAAGCCAAACGTCAGAGTTGTGCGTCCGAATGCACGGGATGTGCGTTCAAATGCACATGTGCGTTCAGACGCCGAGAGGGTGCGTTCAGACGCACGTCAGGACTTCCACAAGCTTCCAGGACGGGTTTAGACAGGGGCAGAACATGAGTTTCAGGCATCAGTTTCAGAGACTGTGGTAGTATAAAAGAGACATCCCAGCACAGAATTAGGATACACTTCATCATCCCAGAAGACAGTACCAGAGCCGGCAGTTTGGAGCACAATAGAGATTGGAGCAGTTTCAGTATTCAACAGTAAACTCGTTTGATCTTTCTTCTCTTTATTTCATGAAACAGTGTTTATTAATAATTTACGCTTGCTAAACCTTTAACCTAGTTTCTCGGTGAACCTAGGGTTTATGAATTTAGCGACGTGGTTTGTATTGATTCTCAGATTCATGACTATTTAAGAAGTCTTAATACAATATTGGATTGTTTATTATTCTATATTCGATTTTATATTTATGCATGAACGGCCTGATCACCCAGGAGTGCTACAGACAGGATCTGGTGCGCGAGAGTGGCCAGTGAGAGTCAGAAAGAGAAGACAGGATTTAGTACTTTGCCTTGATGGACCGAGAGGTGAAGAGAATCAGAGGACTAGCCCAGAAGAATTAGACAAACTGCTAGAAGTTAAAGGGTAGACCGAGAGGAGAACCTGTAACCCTAGTAGACTTAGAACAAACTTGCAGATTGAGGTGAACCTAGGGGATCCGAAAATCGACAGGAGAGTGATAGATGCATGTGACCAAGAGGAGATTGTATCATTGGTACGCTGGCATTAACAATACCGCTGTGTGTTTCCGAAATGAAAGTAAACTGTAAAAGCTGAATAGTAACCCTAGGGGATCCTGGAGCCTAGATCTTTAACTCATCAGTTTTCAGACATAGAAAAATTCCCAGAAAATTTATATCAAAAACAGTTTCTTTAATTACTGCTTTTATTTACTGCAATTTAGTTTAATAAATCACACACAACTATTCCTCCTTTTTATATCTTTGCAATTGGTTTTGATTTCAAAAGTTAAAAATCGTCCTGTTCTCGTGGGTTCGATAATCAGAGTCACAAATACGTTACTCTATATTACTTGATCGTACACTTGCGAAAAAGCACATAGATTTACGCTGTTAAGTTTTTGGCGTCGTTGCTGGGGAACGGTGACTGTTTCTCTTAGGAATCATAATTAGTTTATCTTATTTTTTATTTTATTTTTCTTTCTCTTATCCTACTGCTCTTGAACTCTGATTTTCAGGCCATTCTAGTGTATGCCCAGATTGGCTCGCGAACTGGTGCCACCACTCGAAGATCCAGAAAAACTTTTCAGAGAGCGAAACCGCAGACACCGAGCCAAGATGTCTGAGGACGGAGATGATACGCCAACAAAACAAGAGACTCGAGAAAAAGAGACACGCACCCCAGCCCAGATGGCTCTTTACATTGAGGAGCTGATTGCAGCAGGCTTTGCTGCCCGAAACAATCAGATAACCTATAATAGATCTGGGAAGGCGATAGTGGAGAATTTTGAAGTTCCCACCTGAGGACATGAGCCAGCCATCGTAGTGCCTCCAATAACAGCGGAGCACTTCGACCTAAAATCATCCACTATCCAAACTGCCCAGACCCATTGTCCGTTCAATGAGAAAGCTGACGAAGACCCGAACGGCTTCCAAGGTAAGTTTGAAGATTACTGTAACAAGATCAAGCACAAAGGAGTTGAATCAGACACACTAAAATTGATCTTGTTTCCCTACTGCTTGTTCGGGACAGCAAAGGATTGGTTGGAGGCCAGACCACCGAGATCCATCACAACCTGGGGAGGCTGTGTTTCTGACTTTTTGGCAAGATTCTACCCCGCTTCTCATGTTATCAAACTTCAAAGCGAAATCTTATCTTTCAAATAGATGATGGGCGAGACGGTGGTAGACGCATGGGACAGGTTGATGATACTTGTTAAAAGATGCCCTAATCACGGCTTCGGGGATGCGAAAATTCTGCAAGTATTATACCATGCTCTGGATGGGGAGAATGCTGACAGAATTGACAGGGAAGCTGGGGGTAATTTTCTGTACCATGTAGATAAAGATGGAGCGTATGAGCTGATGAAGTAACTAGCCAAACAGGATATTCGCCTGTTTGATGAACGCAGGCTCATGGCAGTAGCAGAATCGGTGGCTAATGATCGAATTGACAATCTGACAAAAGTGGTGCAAGAGCTGTTCAAGAAGGTCTATACAGAAAAGAAGACTGTAGCAGAAGTGGACGAACCAGACTTGGATGCAGCGATCCAGGAACTTCAGAAGGAGGATGCTAACTACGTTCAGCAACAGTGGGATCCAAGCTGCTACAGACCAGGCACACGTGACCATCCTGGATTCTGGTACGGAAACCCTAATGCAGCAGTCAATGCACCAGGTTTTCAGCACATGCCACATATACAGCAGGCAGCCCCTGCACAGCAAGCACCAGCAGCACAACCACATCTCAACCTATCAATACAGTATTTTGATAACTACATGGAAAAATTTAATAAACAATGGGAAGACAAATTCTCGCAGATTGATTCATTCACCGCTGATGTAAGTCAAATGAAAATTGCAATCCGCAACTTGGAAGTGCAGAATGGTCAGCTCGCATAGAATCAGGCAGAAAGAATTCGAGGGAATCTACCATCAAACACAGTGAACAATCCACGTGCTCAGATCAATTCCATCTCCACTCGGAGTGGAGTTGCACTACAAGATCCATCGTATCCCAGTCATGCACGTGTAGAAAATTCGAAGAATATCGAACACGAAGTTTTTGACACGGAAGACAGTTCAACCGTCAGCCCCCAGCCGAAGGGGACGGTCAGACAAGATGCAGTACATGCTGATAAGGGTAAACCAGAAACAGTGCCAATTTCCAAGGCCTTACCCTTTGAAGACACGCAAGAGAGATGATAGCAAAGACTACGCCAGATTTCTCGAAGTATTCAAGCAGTTGCAGATCAACATACCGTTTGCCGAGGCGTTAGCTAAAATGCCCACTTATGCTACATTCCTCAAGGACATACTGAATGGAAGAAGGTGAATGAGTGATTTCGAAACAATAAATCTGACGGCAGAAGCGAGCAGTTTTGTGAAAAACGGGCTACCACTGAAAAAGAAGGATCCTGGCAGTTTTGTGATCCCGGTAACCCTAGGCAGCGCTTACACAGGAAAGGCACTGTGTGACTTAAGGGCCAACATTAATCTGATGTCGCTGACCATCTTCAAAAGTCTGGGGGTCGGGGACCCCAGGACAACCAGAATTATGCTTCAGATGCTGACAGATCCGTAAAACCTGCTTATGGAGTCATTGAAGACATTCTAGTGAAAGTTGGGGAACTGATTTTTCCAGTAGATTTTGTGATACTAGATATGGATGTAGGGGAAGTTCAGCTCATTCTGGGCAGAACATTCCTAGCAAATGGAGAATCCATCATCAATAGCAAGAGTGGAGAGCTATCTACGCAAATTAATGAAGAAAAAGTGAAATTCAATGTTTTCAAGTCTCTCAAACTCCCATATTATTATGGCCACGAAAACTGTTTTGCTGTGGAGGTGATTGATGAAAACCTGGAAAATGAAGAGATGGATGAATTATGGGCAGAGCTTGAGGACATGTACCCAGAGGAAAAGGAGGAGCACCAGGATGAGCATGCCATGAGAATAGAAAGATGGATCACATTATATAAAGATGAAGAAGGCGAGCTGAAAATGGCTCTGGTGCCATCACTCAAGGAACCACCAGTCCTGGAGCTGAATCAACTCCCAGACCACCTCAGGTATGCATACATTGGTGAAATAATACTCTGCCAGTAATTGTCTCGTCTCTTCTATCTCAAGAATAGGAACAGAAGCTGCTAGAAGTGCGGAAAGAGCATAAAGAAGCTATTGGATGGACAATTGCTGATCTCAAGGGAATATGTCCCGACTACTGCATGCACATGATTAGGATTGAAGAAGGAAAGAAGCCAGTAATTCAGCCTCAGTGGAGACTGAATCCGATCATGAAAGACGTTGTGCGCAAGGAGGTCATGAAGTGGCTGGAAGCAGAGATTATATAAACCATATCAGATAGCACCTCGGTTAGTCCTGTCCAGTATGTACCTAAAAAAGGGGGTATTACAGTGGTACATAATGCTAATCAGGAACAGATTGCTCAGCGGACGGTTACAGGCTAGCGAATCTGCATGGATTATTGGAAGCTGAATGACGCAACACTGAAGGACCACTTTCCATTGCCATTCTTGGACCAGATGCTAGACATATTGGCTCACCATGCCTAAGCTGTTTTCTTGACGGGTACTCCGGATACAACCAGATCTACATTAATCCGGAAGATCAAGAAAAGACGACCTTCACTTGCCCATATGGTACATTCTCCTTTAGACGTATGTCATTTGGATTCTGTAACGCTTTAGCAACATTCCAGCGATGCATGATGGCCATATTTTCGGATATGATAGAGAAATATCTGGAAGTTTTCATGGATGATTTTTCACTGTTTGGGGACAGTTTTGAAGACTATCTGTACCATCTGGCCAGAGTTCTGATCCGCTGCAGGAAGACTAATCTGGTAGTAAACTGGAAAAAATGCCACTTCATGGTTACTGAAGGCATAGTGCTGGGACACAGGATTTCTAGCAAGGGCTTAGAGGTGGACAGAGCGAAGATTGAGGTGATAAAGCAACTTCCGTACCCAACCACAGTAAAGGCGATCAAGAGTTTTTTGGGCCATGCAGGGTTTTACAGAAGATTTATCAAAGACTTTTCCAAAATCACAAAACCATTATGTAATTTGTTGGGAAAAGAAGTGCCATTTGTATTCGACGAAGCCTGTAGAAAAGCCTTTGACGTACTCAAAGATCGGCTGACCACTACACCAATTATCACGACTCCAGATTGGTCACTCCCATTAGAACTTATGTGCGATGCTAGTGACTATGCAGTTGGAGCAGTGTTGGGGCAGCGAAAAGATAAAGTCTGCAGTGTGATCTACTATGCTAGCAGGGTTCTGAATGAAGCACAAATTAACTATGGGACTACAGAAAAAGAGCTGTTGGCCGTAGTTTTTGCTTTGGACAAATTCAGATCTTATCTGGTGGGGTCAAAAGTTATCATATTCACTGACCACAGCGCATTGAAGTACCTGCTGGAAAAGAAGGATGCAAAGCCTCGGCTGCTGCGTTGGATTCTGATGATGCATGAATTCAATGTTGATATCAGGGAAAAGAAGGGAGTTGAGAATGTGGTGGCTGATCACTTATCTCGTCTGGAGAACCCAACTGAGGAGTCAGTACCGATTCAAGAGAACTTCCCTGATGAGCATATTATGAAGGTCAAAGCCAACAGACAACCCTGGTACTATGCCATAGCTAATTATTTGGTAAATGGAGCACTCCCTGAAGACATCATCCCTCTGCAGAAAAAGAAGTTTATTTCAGAATGCAGGCACTATTTCTGGGATGACCCTTTCCTGTTCAAACAGGGGGCGGACAACATTCTTCGACGTTTTATCCCATGTCACGAGATTCTGGAGGTAATCCAGCACTTTCACTCAGCACAGTGTGGGGGTCACTTCAGCAGACCCAGAATAGCTCACAAAGTACTACAATCAGGTTTTTCTGGCCTACTGTTTTCAAGGATTGCCATGATTATGCACAAATCTGTGACCGCTGCCAGGGCACATTAAATATTTCTCAACGGAATGAGATGCCCATGACACTGTGGCAAGAGGTTGAACCCTTCGATGTTTGGGGTATAGATTTCATGGGCCCTTTTCCATCTTCTCTGGGAAATTTGTATATCCTGCTGGCAGTAGATTACGTATCAAAATGGGTGGAAGCTATGGCCTGTCAGAAAAATGATGCAGCAACAGTGGAACGATTTCTCAAACGCAACATTTTCACCAGGTTTGGAACACTAAGAGCCATGGTCAGTGATGAAGGCTCTCACTTTATTAATGAAGTCTTTGCCAAAGTCTTAAAGCAGTATGGGGTGTCTATCCATAAGGTATCACTGCCTTACCACCCTCAGGTAAATGGGCAAGCAGAGGTGTCAAATAGGGAAATAAAAAGCATATTGGAAAAAACTGTGAATCTAGGACGGAAAAGATTGGTCCTTGAAGCTTGATGATGGACTTTCGGCGTACAAAACTACCTACAAAACCCCGCTGAGAATGTCCCCATACCAGCTGGTTTTCGGTAAGGCCTGCCACCTACCAGTGGAAACAGAGCACAGAGCTTACTGGGCAATCAAGCAGCTTAATATGGAACACAGTTTATCTGGAGAAAAGAGGAAGATGGCACTGCTCGAATTCGAGGAATTCCATAAAACATCTTATGAGAGTGCCAAAATTTATACGGAAAACATGAAGAAATTTCATGACAACCGCATTCTACCGAAAAACATAGAAATTGGGCAGAAGGTTCTCCTTTACAACTCAAGGATGAAATTTTATCCAGGAAAGCTGCACTCGAGATGGTCTGGACCATTTATTGTGAAAGACATTACATCCTGGGGAGTAGTGGAGATGAAAATCCCAAGGGAAAACACAATTTTTAAGGTGAATGGGAACCGAATGAAGCCATACAGAGATCCTCAGGAGGTAATAGAGGTAGAGGCCATCTACCTCAACATGCCCTGACCAACACTGAGGTAACAAAGTCGGGCTGTCGACTGTAAATCACAAGCGCTGGTTGGGAGGCAACCCAACGTAGAGTAGTAGTTTTTACATTCAGTAATTTATTATTTAAATAAAAAAGTTCATAAAAAGATAGAAAAGAGAGGAGAGGGGTTTAATGCTGATTTAGTGTTTCAGGGAAACAGGAGCAATTGTTGCAAGAATTGGAGTCTGCGTTCATACGCAGAATTGTGCGTTCAAACGCAGTTGTGCGTTTAAACGCATATTAGTGTGTTCAAACGCAGGAGGCCACATCAGCAAAAATTACTTAAAATGGAACAGTCAGGACCAAGAGTTATGCGTTCAAACGCAGAAGACATGCGTTCAAACGCAGATGTGCGTTCAAACGCAGAAGGGTTGCGCAGACACTCCAGGAGTAATTTTTAACCAACACATGTGCGTTCATACGCAAAGCCTGTGCGTTCAAACGCACACCAAAGAAGAACAATTTTTCAGATTACCAGACGTGCGCGCAAACGCAAGACATGTGTTCAAACGCAAATACATGGACTGAAATTTTTGAGGAGAAAGAATGTGCATTCAAACGCAACATGTGCGTCCAAACGCAGAAGACTTGTTCCAGAAATTTTCTAGAGAGCAGATGTGCGTTCAAACGCACATCATCACAAGCCCAGAAATTCCAGAATCCAAGAGTTATGCGTTCAAACTCACATCATCAAGACTCAAAAGATTTTCAGAAAATGAAGCACTGCGTTCAAACGCAGGATGTGCGTTCAAACGCAGGATGTGCGTTCAAACACACAATGAGCGGGATCAGAAAATTTTGAATTTTTTTGAATTTCAGGGGCCTATCTGCAGTTTCTCAAAGTTTTCCTATATATATTGTACGGCCGAAAGTGACCCATTTTCACTTCAGCCAAACAGTTTTCAACTCTTTCTCTAGCAAATTCGCTCTGCCCTAGCCAGCCGCCAGACGAAGTTTGCCGCCAGTCAACTCCAGCGACCACCACAAGAACGCCAAACTACCCAGGAATAGTGTGGGGGCAATCAACCCAGGAAGACCAGGAAGTTCCAGATCTTCTTCAGAGACAGTTTTCGGATCTATACCCGTAAAATTTACTCCGGGTACCCAGGTTCTTTTTTTTTCTCTCTCTCCGCAGATTTATTTCATTTTTTGCAATGGATGAGGACATACCCTACATGCGTCCATATAGGGAAATTTCCCCTCTAAATATCATAGACTGTAGGTTGTTGAGGGTGGACCATTTCTGTGACCACATGTTTGTCAACATGGAGGCCCGCCGTTTCTTTTTGCAGGACAAAAGATTAGGTATGACATACCGGCTGAGAGAATTGAAAGTGTGTAATGTAGACTAAATACAGAACCTAAATACTCTAGAACGGGGGGGGGGGGGGGGGGTGGAATAGAGTATGGAAACTTTTTGCAAAACTCAAAACTTAACAGATTAGTTTTGAATGAAACTCAAATCTCAAGGCCTTGAGATTTTAGAAAACTGTCTGAAACTTTCAAAGGCAAAATAGAAAGCTTCAAGGCCTTGAACAATTATCACTTCTAAACAGCTTATGAACCCTAGTTTGATTTGAGTTGTATGCAGCAGATAATAATCAATTTGTAAAGTAAAGAACACAAAGCAATTTACAGAGTTCAGTCCCAATGGACCTAATCTCTGCCTGAGGGATCTAATCCCACCAGGATTGGGCAAACACTTCTTATTACTCACACAAAACAACCTTAGATCTTCAAGCCTAAGTGATTTCCCTTACACCTATACACCTTGTGGTTCCAAACCTATCTAGTTCCAGCTACTAACTGTTGAGCTAACAAGAACCTCTTGTTGTTCACTTGAAAAACCAACCACTAGGTTAAGTGAGGTTTAAGATAATTTAAAGATACACAGATTACAGTACAAGTGAAGAAAACAGTAGAAGAGATAAGCTGTTGAAGCCTGGATGTGTTCTTCTGAAAAACTGGATTGATTTGATCTTCTGAAATCTGAATTGAAGCTTGAATCCTTGTGTGTTTGAATGAATGATCTCCCACAAATTTGTCACACCTTTCTGAGTATTCTGCAAGCCTCTTCCTCCTTCAAAAATTCGAACAGTCTCTTTTATCCACATCTGCAATTGATTGAGAGATTTTAGGATCTCAGTTCCTACAAATCCTCCTTCTGTTTTCAACTGAAATTCAAACAGCTCTAAGTGGATATCCGTTGGAGTTTCTTTAGATAGCTCTTGCACGTTTAACAAACCTGCAACAACATTAAAACACAGCAACAACAAAATCCAGAAAGATAACAGTTCTATGACTGTTTGGTTTTCCAGTTTTTGATAAAACTGGTTAAAAGATTAGAACAATAATCTGTTTAACTTCTAATACATATAAATCATGAAAAACAAGTTTAAGACTCTTAGAAGTCAATGAATAATCACAATAATAAGAATCACAACCTTCAAGAAAGAATCAACTTAGTCAGTTGGTATCAGAGCCGACGGTTCCAACGCTAGTGCGACCTCTCGATTTCCAATAAATAAAGATTAAACGTATATTAAAACTTTTCGAAATTTAAAACATAAGATAACTAAATTGGAATTAAAACTAAGTAAGCCGGGGGATAGTGGGGTAGTTTATTACTTGTCTCTTATCTGTTATATTGTACTTGTGTGGAACTATCATTCTTGGCTAAACATTTTATTGCGTTGTCTCTTTGTCTGCCCCGTGATGTGAACATTGTTATGTGTGTTCGTTATTACTTGTTGTTGTACTTGTTTACTTTTCAAGCGAATGAGTAATGCACCTGGACTTTAGAACCTTGTGAGACTTTTCTTCCTTCTTTACGACATCACATCATACCCGAGTGTTATATGTATGTGATAGTAGGTTAGAACTGTATTAAGTAAGGTCATATTTATAAGGTACAATGCGATTTGCCAACCCCCACCACTATTATACCAGGAGTCGCAGGAACCAACCAGCAACAATGAACCAAGGAGGTCAGCAAGGTCAACAAGGCGGACAAGTTCCACCTGTGGACCCGGTTGAATTCCAAGAGATGCGGCAGGCAACCCTAGCTCTCACCCAAATCCTACAGAATACCCACAATGGGGGAAATGTGATGAGCAAGGTAGCTGAACTCCGCCCGGACTTCTTTTATGGGACAGATGACCCCACTACCTTGGAAAATTGGATCAGGGACTTCAGTAAGGTCCTAGTATCTGTGCGCTGCCCTGAGGATCAGCGTGTTGGAGTAGCCATCTTCTACTTCAAGAAAGAGGCTGACGACTGGTGGTCAGCCAAGGGAGAAGAACTTCTTGCCCAGCAGGGATTTGGCTGGGAACAGCTGAAAACCGCGCTGCGAGAGCGTTTCTATCCCGACCATGTCAAGGATAGGAAGTTCAACGAGTTCATGAACCTCAAACAAGGGACCGACAGTCTTTCGGTGTATCACAAAAAGTACATGGAACTGATGAGGTTCGGGGGAGAACTGGTGCCAACTGAGGCGAAAAAGATCAAAAGGTTTCTTGGAGGCCTACACTTCAAACTTCGAATGGCTATAGGCGCAATAAAATTTGATACCCTCATGGATGCCTATGGAGCGGCTCAGAACATCCAGGATATAATCGACGAGAATAATGACGAAAGTAAAAAGAGGAAGCCCGAAGCATCGCCAGCATCTAGTACTGGGAACAACAGCGGGGACAAGAAGCATCACACCAGCCCAAACCCTCCCAACCAACATGTAGAAGCTGGCACGAATCGTGTCTACTACTGCAATCGATGTGGCAAAAACCACCCAGGGGTGGACTGCAAAGGCGAAAAAGTGACTTGCCTGAATTGTGGAAAGAAGGGACACCGCAGGTACGAGTGTGTGGCAAAAAGGAACAATAATTCCAATAGCTTTGGAAACTTCAATGAAGGAGGTAATGGAGGTAACAACAATGGTGGGGGTTACAACAATTGGAGGAACAACAATGGAGGGAGGTATAACCAAGGCAACAATTGGCAAGGTGGAAATGGCTACAATAACCGGACCCAAGGAGACAATGTCGTGGCAACAACAACAACACCATCTACGACACAAGCAACTACGACTCGTGGCGCGGCTGGGACCATCAACGTCATGAATCCGACGCAAGCGGCACAGGCCAACGTAGTAACTGGTACAAGCCTCTCCACCCTCCGTCGAGCTCCAGCAGCAGCAGGTAGCCACCGAAGCTCCCCTCCTCGCCTCCCGTCATCTCCTTTCAATTTCCTCATTCGGTAATCACCGAACCCACCCCTGTTTTGTTTCTGTCAGTTTCTATTCATTAGTTTTAGGGGACAGGGGTAGTAGCTTCTTTCAACAACAGTGGGTGTGTGTGTGTGTGTGTGTGTGTGTGTGTGTGTGTGTGTGGTCTGTATTTAGTGGTTAGTGGTGTGTGTGGTATGTGTATTTAGTGGTTAGTGGTAATGGTAGTAGTAGTATCAAGAGTAGTAGTAGTAGCAGCAGCAGCTTTGGGTTGTTGTTGTTGTTGTGGTTGTTATTATTATTATTATTATTATTATTATTATTATTATTATTATTATTATTATTATTATTATTATTATTATTATTATTATTATTATTATTATTATTATTATTATTATTATTATTATTATTATTATTATTATTATTATTATTATTATTATTATTATTATTATTATTATTATTATTATTATGTATATATATGCTTTACTAAATATAACTGTTAAGTTTACTCTTTTCAAAAATGGTCATATCACTAAATTAAAATAGTATTTTTATTGTTATGTATACAAATAAGTTTATAAAATCTCGTTATAGTTATATTATTTTGTTTATATATAAGCACTAGCTTTTATAAGCTATATGTATATCACTATTTACAAATTATGTAGTTTTTATAAAAGAGTTTGTTAACTCATAATAGATTATCAAGTTTTCTAATTTCTATAAAAATAGTTCTCAAAATAAATTATTTATTTATTTTTATTTTAAAAATAATAATGAAGTTAGTTAAGTTCTTTACGTTATATGGGGATCGTATATAGATCGTATGTAGCTTCTTTAGACAAATGATATTCCTATAATACCTGTTTAGGGGTATATTTTTTTTCTAACTTTAATTATTTTATTAAATTTAACGTTGTGAGCTCTTAACTAGTAAAATCATATTCGTTTTGGGAGGTTGGATAAGGGGGAAGTATATACAATTGCATATAGGATTCGTATGTACTTTGGCGTGATAGTGGTGTGTTAATTAGGAAATATTTGTTGTTGTAGACGCCGAGTTCGTAGACGGCGAATTTGTGGAGGGTCCGTATTACTAGGACTTCGTTTGCTTTCGTGTGACGAGCTCTCTTCAAACCAGGTAAGTTCAGGCGTGCAACACCTTTAACTGTCAAAATTTGTTTTCGCGTGCGTTATTTCTTAAACTGTGAACTGCTATATCTTCCAATACTCAAAATATTTTACTCGTGGATTGTGAAGCGTGATTTCGATAATCTGTTTTACTCAGCCTTTTGAATCAAATATTATTCTTGTGAAATTGTGAAAGAATAATGAACGATAAATGAATTGGGGCGTCTCAAGGCCTTGGAGCTCTAAACCTGCTTCACGGATATACAAAGTTAAATCCAGAAAATTTTGATTCTTCCTGTTCTGATCATCTGCAATTGTGTTAGATATGTAAATAGTGTAAACTATAAGTATATGCAGTAAATCCTTGATCTGTATAATCAGATCTCCAATCTGCAACACAGAACTGTTAGAACATATAGGAGAATAAAACAACTCTCAAGGCTTTGAAGTTCTGTCAGTATCTCAAGGCCTTGGAGTAACTGAAATACTTTGCTACTTATGTCTTTGTCTTTGTCTTTTTCTTTCATCACTCATAACAATTACCATCCAACACACATTCAAGGGTCTTTGAATCAACAATCTCCCCCTTGATGAAAGACAAAACCTACAGTCTTGTATAGATTTTCTTGCCACTCAGATTGAAAATTAGATAACCACAAAATGCAGATAAAATAGACAATAATACCAGATAGATAACCAGTATATCACATATTTTACATATAACCACAGATTTACATAAAATCGCAGTAATATAATAACACAGCTGATTAAACCAAAACAACTAAGTATTATTATTCAGATACTGCAAACACAAAAACACATAATTTCTCCCCCTTTTTGACTTTCATCAAATAAGGATGAAGAATTGTTGGATCATTACTCAGAGTCATTAAAAAAAACTTAAACAAAATTATTGCTAAAAAGTCAAGGTCTTGAGAACAGAAAAGAAGAAGAGAAAGAAATAGAAGGTCAAGGCTTTGGCATTCTATGATCTTCACTTCTTCTTTGATGTCTGGCCTTTCTCTGAGCCTTCTCCAACTTCTTCTTCACTTGCAGCATCTTCAGCAGACTGATTACCTTCTTGTTCAGCTTCCACTTCTGCAACAACTTCTTGAATTATTTCATCCACTTTCTTCTTAACATGTACTGAATACCCCTCTGTAGCTGCATCAACATCTGTGTCTTCACCAGCATCTTCTTCATCAGTTTGTTTATACAAATCTTTTGAAGTAAGCACCACTGGAATTGGCTTCTTTTTCTTCTTCAGAAAATCTCCCAGCCTTTCATCTGAATCCACATTGGTGTCATGACTAGTAGCAGAAGGTATCTTCTCCAAATTCAAACCCTTGATGAAAACATCCATTAACATTCATCAAGCCCTTGAACTGGTTGAATTCAGCTGACAGGTCAAATAACCTTTGTCTGAGATCTTCAATCTCAACCTGCTGATCTTCAAACTTCTCAACCAACAAAGAGTAATCCTCATTGGCTTGTCCTTTACCTGATGTAGTCCCCTTAGGCTTCACATACTCCTTCTCTGCAAGTTCCTCCTTAGGCAAATCTTAATAAAACTTCCAATGTCCTTTCCCAGTCTGAACTACCCCAATCCTCTAAAGTGCAGTCTCATCAATCAACCCAAAACCTCCAGTAATATTTTCTTCTCCTTTCACAGGTACATCAAAGTATTCAAAGAAAAGAGGTAACAGGTTGGCATATGGAAGATGATGGTTTCTAGTTCTGGTTGCACAATAAATCATATGCTCCATAACAACTGTTGGCAAGTCTATCTCAAACCCTTGAGATATCAGATACATCAAAATAAGAACCTTATCAGTTACTAACTCCCTTGATTTCTCCCTAGGAACTACACTCCTCATCAGAATTGTGAACAGGATTTTGGCTTCACAGTTGAGCACAGAGTGTGTCAACTGCTTTGGACCAGAGGGTACACCATCAATGAAAAACATCTCCTTCGCCTTATCCAGACACTCCTTCCTATCAGGGTAATCTCCAACATTATATTTCCTAGGAATGCCCAAGACTTTGGCAAAAGTCCTATGATCTAATCTCAAATCCACCCCAGCCACTTTTGAAGTTAACACCATTTTATCATCACCTTCAGAAACCAAATTCAGATAAAATAACCTAGTTAACCTAGGATAGGCTTTTGAACTAGGATTTAACACCTTCCAAGCAACAGTTTATCTTAACTTTCTTATGCAGTCTATATCCAATTTATCCAACAATCCTTCAGAAACCATACTACAGAAAGCTACCTTAGATGAAGCATAACCTTGCATCCATACAGTTCTAACCTCAGAACTAACAAACCAGTCTGTAGGAAGTACATTCTTACCTTGATAACCTTTATTGGTTGCAGCAGCAACCTGCTTAACCCTAGTTTTCTTCTCTGAGGGTTTAATATTTTCTTGTTCTCCTTCAGATGGTTTCTTCTTGCTTTCTTGAGCAGATTTCCCCTTTTCCTCTTCACCAGTCTTTTTCTTTTCTCCCCCTTTTCTTCTTCTCTGACTTAGGTTGATCACCACCCTGAGTCTGTGTCTCCTGCTGTGGATCAATGCTTGAGCCTTCATATCTCTTCTCTGTTCTGGACTTCTTTGCAGGAGGAGTGTCCTCATGCAAGCTCTAAGTGTTTTCTGAATCTGAATCATAAATCACTATCTTCTCCTTCTTATTTGCCCTCTTCTTGGATCTGCCAGAAGGCTTTCCCTGTTGCTGAATTCTGGCTGATTTGCGCTCCATTTTGGGGATTAGGGTTTTGAGAAGAGAATGTGATTGAGAGAAACTGAGAGAGAGAGAGAGAGGAGAGTCGTAGAGAATTGAGAGAGAATGAGAGGAAAAAACCCTGACTTTCAGCTTAAGTAGGTTGAAAAGGATGAGCCATAAAAGGACTCTGCTAAATCAACATGCAAAATAGAATCTTGAAAAAATATTTTTCGATTCTCTGAGTAACTCAAATATTATACAGTTATCTAAAAAGATAAGATATAATATTTGATGATCCATTTTTTTAAAAAAAATACAGATATCATCAAGACCTGGAGAACAATCTCAAGGCCTTGAGATTTTCAGCAGTTTGAGAAACTTCAAAGCTTTGATCTATACTTTCAAGGCTTTAGAATGTATAATCTCAAGGCTTTGAGATTTCAGCACATAATCACATATAAGTACTAATACTCCCCCTAAACCAATTCATCCTTGTTTAACATCCCCAATTCAAGCCTTAGAGATAAAAACCTATCATCTGGCAAAGGTTTAGTGAAAATATCAGCAATCTGCATTGAAGTAGAAATAAAATTTAAAACAACATCACCTTGTTCTGCATGATCTATAAGGAAATGATGTCTCACATCTATGTGCTTGGTTCTTGAGTGCTGGACAAGATTCTTAGAGATTGAGATAGCACTTGTGTTGTCACAATGAATAGGCACATTTCTGAAATTGTAGCCAAGATCTCTAAGGTCCTGAGCAATCCATAATACTTCTGAACAGCAAGCACCAGCTGCAATGTATTCAGCTTCTGCAGTTGATAATGCTACAGAATTTTGCTTTTTGGAGTGCCAACTGATCAATTAAGATCCAAGAAATTGACAGCATCCAGAAGTACTTTTCCTGTCTACTTTATATCCTGCAAAATCTGCATCTGAATAGCCACTCAACATAAAATTAGATCTTCTTGGATACCAAAACCCTAAGTCTCTGGTTCCATTCAAATATCTAAAAATTCTTTTGACTGCAGTTAAATGAATTTCGTTAGGATCTGCTTGGAATCTAGCACACATACATACACTGAACATAATATCAGGTCTACTAGCAGTTAAATATAACAGTGATCCAATCATACCTCTGTATTCCTTTTGATTCACACTCTTACCATTTGAATCTTTGTCTAAAGAGAGTGATGAACTCATAGGGGTTTTAAGCACCTTGGACTGTGACATATTGTACTTTTTCAATAAGTCCTTGGTATACTTTCCTTGATGTACAAAAATTCCTTTCTTCATTTGTAAGATATGAAGTCCAAGAAAGAAATTCAGTTCACCCATTAAGATCATCTCAAACTCCCTGCACATCAGACTAGAAAACTCTTTTGAAAGAGCATCATTAGTAGCACCAAATAAAATATCATCTACATAAATCTGAAATACTAACAAATCACTTTGATGATGTTTAATGAAAAGAGTTTTGTCAACTAGGCCTCTTTTTAAATTATTTTCAAGTAAAAATTTAGAAAGCCTGTCATACCAAGCCCGTGGAGCTTGTTTTAATCCATAAAGAGCTTTGTCCAGTTTATAAATATGATCAGGAAAGTTTTCATCTTCAAAATCAGGTGGTTGTGCTACGAAAATATCTTCTTGTAAATATCCATTCAGAAAAGCACATTTAACATCCATTTGATAAATCTTTATGTGATTGTGAGATGCAAATGCAAGAAGTATTCTAATAGCTTCTAACCTAGAAACAGGAGCAAAAGTCTCCTCATAATTTATACCTTCTTCCTGATTATATCCTTGAGCTACCAGTCTGGCTTTATTTCTTACCACTTTGCCATTCTCATCAAGCTTGTTTCTGAATACCCATCTGGTTCCAATAACTGATTTCTCTTTAGGTCTGGGAACCAAATTCCATACCTTCCTTTCAAACTCATTCAGCTCACTCTGCATTGCAAAGATCTAGTCTGCATCTTCTAGTGCTTCCTTGGTATATTTAGGTTCAATCAAAGATACAAATGCACTAAAAGCACACAAGTTCTTCAACTGTCCTCTTGTCTGAGTTCCAGTTGATGGATCTGATATAATGTTATTAGCTGGATGGTCTGCAAGGTACTTAAACTTCTTTCTTGTACCCAGGAATATTCTCCTTCAAGGCTTTGAGTCCTTGATACAGTAGAGGGAGCATCATAGAAAGTTTCAACTTCTGTCTCAAGGCTTTGAGATTTTGGTTCTGCAGGAGGTTCAAGGCCTTGAGATTCTGCTGATTGTTTCTGCACATTAGTTTTGCCTTTGTCTTCTTTCACAACATCATCAACTGATTCATGCTTGTTCAAATCTAGATCTGCAAAACTTTTACTCAGAGAATCCTTAGTACTTTCATCAAAGATTACATGAATACTCTCTTCCACAATCTTGGTTTTTATATTATAAACTCTATAAGCTTTGCTAGTTTGAGAATATCCAAGAAATACACCTTCATCACTTCTAGCTTCAAACTTACCAAGATTGTCTCTACCATTATTATGAACAAAACAAATACAGCCAAAATGTTTAAAATAAGAAACAGTAGGCTTTCTACCTTTAAACAGTTCATAGGGGGTATTTTTCAAAATAGGTCTAATCAAGCATCTATTCAGCACATAATTGGCAGTGTTAACAGCTTCTGCCCATAAGAACTTTGGCAAATTACTTTCAAGAAGCATGGTTCTCGACATATCCTCAAGTGTCCTATTTTTCCTTTCAGCTACTCCATTTTGCTGTGGAGTTCTAGGTGCCGAAAAGTTGTGTGAAATGTGTTAACGACATAAAATCGCATGTTTTAGTAGGTTAGTGAACTCCTCTTAACTTACTTTTATGTGTTATTTGCGTGTTATATCCCTAATTCTAGATTTATGCTTGTTTTCGTAGCTTTGGTTGTTTTTATCTTGTTTTGTAGGTGAGGCTAGATAGGGGAGAGCTTGAATGATGAATTGAGACGTTTTGGAGGGGCCAAGAGACTTCAAGAAGGGGGCTTTGAGGACTTAATTGGAAGAATATTCGAAGATAGAGGCAGAAAAGTGAAGTTTAAGAAGTTAAGGGACCGATTTGTAAAGCCAAAGTTACATCGCAGGGCTTGGTTGAAGACAATTTAACGGAACAGGGAGCTAAATGCAAATTTCTAAAGGCTTAAAGGGCTGCAGTGAATGGTTATTAACGGATTGGGGAAGTATATGTCATTTTCAAGAATATTTTAAAGCCCCCAACAAACTAGAAGGGGACATAATGCAATAAATGGCGAAACAACTCATCTACAGAGACATCGTTCTCTCTCCCCCACGTTAGAAGCGGAAGAACACAGCAGAGCCATGGAAGCTCCTTTGAAGCTTCGTTCGACCCTCAAAACCGAGCCAAATCTTCATCAAATCGGACGAAATTTGTCCCAATCAACTCCTCAGCGCGTAAGCAACCTTCCCATGGCCTTGATTCGGCCCAAAACGAAGCATCCTAGAAAGCCCCAATTTGCTAGGGTTCTTGAGAACGGCCACAAATCGACGAACTAGAAGGAATTGGACAAATTAAACGGGGGAGATAAAGCCTTGGAGGCTACGAAATCAAACCCCCAAGGTCTATATAAAGCAAGTTTGAAGAAATTTTCTCCTCTTATGAGACCCGACGGTACCACAGTCCCCTATTTCTGGGTTCGTCCGTCTCCTCTCTCTCTCCGATTTCTCTCAGTTTCTGGGTTGTTATTGAAGATAAGAATAGAGAAAAAGGAAGAGAGGGAGTGAGGAGGTAATTTTCAGTCCGATTTTGGACGATTTGGGGCTGTTGTTCTTGAGCACTGTGAAGCTCTGTTTCTGCTCTGTTCGTTTGTGATTGCAGCAGCAGCAGCAGCTGCAGAGAGTTCAGCAGTAGCTTAGTATTCCATCTATTTCATGTTTTGTTTCCTAGTTTAGGTTTGAAGTGTTTTTGCTCTTGGATTTGTAGTTTGAAACAAGTGTTTGGGATTGAATTAGTGAAAAGTGTATTGGTGCTATCAAGTATGAATTCAAGTTTTGATTATTGAAACTTAAATTTCTCTCAATCACTCTTGAATTTTCTATTATGTCTAGCTAATTCAATTTGCTTGGGTGATTTGGGACTATCTAGTGCCTAAATCTCTCTATTGATTCAAGTTGGACTTCAAGGATGAATGAGTTGAATTGAGTAGCTTCAATACGTAGTTTAATACTTGAATTTCTCATGTTGGAGTATTTTGATGCATTCAATAGGTAGATGTGCAAATAATCTTGACATGTTTGATTCGTAATTTCTCTTGCGTTGAAGTGACTCGTTAATCCTAACTTTGAGAAATTGAGTACTAGTTAGGTGATTTGAGTGAGAATTTAGGAATCTCATTTGTGGCTTGATCTTTCATGTGGAAACACCTTTGTGTGTTTACATATGTTTGATGCTTGAGGCACTTGATATTTGGAAAATTTCATTTGAATCGCTTCTCTAGTGCTTAATTATCGTGTGTTAGAGTTAGGCACTTCATTTGTGGCAAGTTGGATTGCAATGAGCAATCGATTCTTGAGGCACTTGTCTTGTGAAATTCTACATGTGATATGAGAACCGGGCTTGAATATAATAGGGGGATTGGTCACTAGAGAAACCGATGATCCCTAGCCCCTCATTACTTGTTATTTCACTACTTTCTTGAATCGTAGTTTTAGTAGTCGTTTACTTTGTTATTTAAATTCTCAAATCTCAAATCGCTCCATCAATTAGTTTTGGTGGATTTGATAGCTTGGCTAGCTAAAAAGCCAACGAGAATTCACATTACTTGCTCTAGTTAGTAGCTTAGTTTCGTCTATTGCTAGTTTAGTAAGTCATTGTCTAAACCTCATCTCCTTGTGGATTCGACCCCGTTCTTACTTAGGTACTACTTGAGACGATATCCTATACTTGGGATTTTGTCGAACAAGTTTTTGGTGCCGTTGCCGGGGAGAGGCTAGGTATTAGATTTGATTTGCTTTACTTAGTAGTTAGTAGTTTTCTTAGTATTCACTCTAGTCGCTTTGGATAATCAAAGTTGTGAGGTCAATGTCTTTTTTTCATGAAGATTCAAATACTCACCGGAGTTCCTATGACCACGAGTATGATGCGATTGAACGTTTATTGGAAGGTACTCCGGTTGAGATTGATACTCCAACTTATGTAGACTCACTTACTACATGCTCTAAGGATTTAGATGACCTTACTTGGGAGGAATTGAAATTTTTGTGTTTTGGTGACGTGTCTTACTCATCTCTTCTCATGGAAGATGCATTTAATTTTGATGAAGATGAGAGACTAGTGGCTCAAGATGACCAAGTCGATGACCCCACTTATGAGCCTAAGGGTTTGGATGTGATCTCATGTTCTCAAATGTTTTTACCTCTTACTTGTGAATCCACATCCCTAAATCCATGTGCTACATATGTAAATGATGAGATTGAAGATTCACAAGTTGTCCCTATCTCTCAAATTTTGGTTTCAAGTAAAAATTTGGCAACTTGTGAAGACTCATTCTATGATTCAATTAATTTGAGGATTTCAAACCCTTTTCTTAAGATGATGCTTGATACAACAACTTGCTCTAACTTTATTGTTAGATTTTGCTTGCATCTCTTATTCATCTTTTGTGTCTTGCCCCTACTTCTCCTATCTATTCTAATTGATGAATCAAACTTTTTAAAGGAGAAGTACTTTTATAAGAATGGAGTAGGGGCATGGCATGGAAAGAAATTTCCAAGATTGGGGGTGGGATAGCATCAATTCTTTGTTCCACCTCCCTAGTTGTAAATAAATAAATTAGTTTAACTCTATTTCTTGCATTTTTTCTCTTTCTATTGCCATTTTGTAGGTTGCTCTTGGAGGAGGACTTGTGCTTGGTGGCCAAGAAAGCTAAAATGAGGTCTATCTATCCCTTATCTCTTATATGAACTTGTATGCTCTTCCATCGTTCTCACACATTGAGGACAATGTGACATTTTAGTTGGGGGGTGGGAAGTAGATTTTATTTCTTGCTTAAATGGTTACTAGCATGCTTTTTCTTCATTAGTAATTTACATGAAAAATACAAAAAAATGAAAAAATTTGAAAAAAAATCATAAAAATTAAAAAAATTGAAAATTTTGAAAAAAATGTGTGTGAACCTTGCATGAGAAGCATCACTCTTTTCCCTTGACAAACCCTAGATTTTTCCTCTTTCTTTGGTAGTTTTATTTATTTTAACCTTTCATCTTGAGTCTAGATTTTATTTTCTTCTTTGATAAATTTATTGAGTCTTAGAAAGTCGTAATTGAGTCACTTATTTGAAAAAAAAGTAAAAAAAAAAATGAAAAATGAAAAAATGAAAGAAAGAAAAAAAAATGAGAAAAAGTGAAAAGGGAGAATTTTGGAAAGCTAGATGTTTTCAAATAATGAAATCTCTTAGTCCATGTTCTTTTTATTTTTATTTTAGAAAGGAATTCTTTGCTTATACTCAATACATCTACACCAATATCCCACCTTCCGCGATATCATGCGTTCTCACAAAGCGACACACTAAATTTACGTTTCATGTTTAAGTCCTTCAAGCTAAGTTGATCACATAAACTTTGACGTCTTACTACTTTTGATAAAGGGTGCATTTCTAAAGCTATTTGAACTCTACAAAAAGGATTTGATTCTAATCGATTTTTGCGGTGGAAATTTGTAGCCCATTGGAGTGGTGGTTACCAATGACACCCCATGCGATGTCTAAGAAATAGAGGGGTGTCCGGGAATAATGTTACGTCACCACCTAGATAGCTCCCTTGGTTTAGCTTAAAAAGCCCACTCGCTTGTATATTCCTCTATTTTGTTGTGGGTCTTGGAGAGCCTTGGATTAGAGGTGAAAAAAAATGTGTGTTAATGCTATAAATCTCTAAAAAAAATGATAAATTGTACCACCTCCCAAAAATCCACAAAAGGATCATACAAGCCCACAACCACATCTCCCATTCTAAAACTTGTTTTTGTTCAAAGCTTTGGAGGTCCATCCTACATGGGTGCTTTTGAATAAGTATGAGAATGTCTAGTTTCTTGTGATCCTTATTTTTGAAGGCATACTTTCTTGCGAATTGGACTTAAATTAACAAGTTTTGTGGATCGCATGAGTCACCTTCTACCAAACACCGCCCACATTTGTATGAGTATATGTTTAGACGTCCATAGGCTTCTTTCTCTATCTTCTTGGACTTTGAGAATTTATTTGAGGAGACATTTGTGCATTCTTCTTTTTCCCCCACCAAAAAAACAAATTAAAATTAGCTAGTAATTCTTAGGATTTTATTTCTTTGGGTTCTCACTTAGGATAGATAATGTGTGTGCGTTTTTTTAAATATTTGAGTCTAGTTTAGAATTGAGTCAAGCCTTGTCTAGTTGAGTGTGTGTCTCTCATGATTGGTTCTTCACTAGCTTACTACTTATATCGCTCTCTTTTCTCGAGGACGAGCAAAAGGCTAGTTGGGGGTGTGTTAACGACATAAAATCGCATGTTTTAGTAGGTTAGTGAACTCCTCTTAACTTACTTTTATGTGTTATTTGCGTGTTATATCCCTAATTCTAGACTTATGCTTGTTTTCGTAGCTTTGGTTGTTTTTATCTTGTTTTGTAGGTGAGGCTAGCTAGGGGAGAGCTTGAATGATGAATTGAGACGTTTTGGAGGGGCCAAGAGACATCAAGAAGGGGGCTTTGAGGACTTAATTGGAAGAATATTCGAAGATAGATGCCAAAAAGTGAAGTTTAAGAAGTTAAGGGACCGATTTGTAAAGCCAAAGTTACATCGGAGGGCTTGGTTGAAGACAATTTAACGGAACAGGGAGCTAAATGCAAATTTCTAAAGGCTTAAAGGGCTGCAGTGAATGGTTATTAACGGATTGGGGAAGTATATGTAATTTTCAATAATATTTTAAGAAGGTCTGGGGTCTTTTAAAGCCCCCAACAAACTAGAAGGGGCCATAATGCAATAAATGGAGAAACAGCTCATCTACAGAGACATCGTTCTCTCTCCCCGACGTTAGAAGCGGAAGAACACAGCAGAGCCATGGAAGCTCCTTTGAAGCTTCGTTCGACCCTCAAAACCGAGCCAAATCTTCATCAAATCGGACGAAATTGGTCCCAATCAACTCCTCAGCGCGTAAGCAACCTTCCTATGCCCTTGATTCGGCCCAAAATGAAGCATCCAAGAAAACCCCAATTTGCTAGGGTTCTTGAGAACAGCCACGAATCGACGAACCAGAAGGAATTGGACAAATTAAACGGCGGAGATAAAGCCTTGGAGGCTACGAAATCAAACCCCCAAGGTCTATATAAAGCAAGTTTGAAGAAATTTTCTCCTCTTCTGAGACCCGACGGTACCACAGTCCCCTGTTTCTGGGTTCGTCCGTCTCCTCTCTCTCTCTCTCCGATTTCTCTCAGTTTCTGGGTTGTTATTGAAGCTAAGAATAGAGAAAAAGGAATAGAGGGAGAGAGGAGGTAATTTTCAGTCCGATTTTGGACGATTTGGGGCTGTTGTTCTTGAGAACTGTGAAGCTCTGTTTCTGCTCTGTTCGTTTGTGATTGCAGTAGCAGCAGCTGCAGAGATTGCAGCATTAGCTTTGTATTCCATCTTTATTTCATGTTGTGTTTCCTAGTTTAGGTTTGAAGTGTTTTTGCTCTTGGATTTTTAGTTTGAAACAAGTGTTTGGGATTGAATTAGTGAAAAGTGTATTGGTGCTATCAAGTATGAATTCAAGTTTTGATTATTGAAAGTTAAATTTCTCTCAATCTCTCTTGAATTTTCTATTATGTCTAGCTAATTCAATTTGCTTGGGTGATTTGGGACTATCTAGTGCCTAAATCTCTCTATTGATTCAAGTTGGACTTAAAGGATGAATGGGTTGAATTGAGTAGCTTCAATACGTAGTTTAATACTTGAGTTTCTCATGTTGGAGTATTTTGATGCATTCAATAGGTAGATGTGCAAATGTGCTTGACATGTTTGATTCGGAATTTCTCTTGCGTTGAAGTGACTCGTTAATCCTAACTTTGAGAAATTGAGTACTAGTTAGGTGATTTGAGTGAGAATTTAAGAATCTCATTTGTGGCTTGATCTTTCATGTGGAAACACCTTTGTGTGTTTACATATGTTTGATGCTTGAGGCACTTGATATTTGGAAAATTTCATTTGAATCGCTTCTCTAGTGCTTAATTATCATGTGTTAGAGTTAGGCACTTCATTTGTGGCAAGTTGGATTGCAATGAGCAATCGATTCTTGAGGCACTTGTCTTGTGAAATTCTACATGTGATATGAGAACCGGGCTTGAATATAATAGGGGGATTGGTCACTAGAGAAACCGATGATCCCTAGCCCCTCATTACTTGTTATTTCACTACTTTCTTGAATCGTAGTTTTAGTAGTCGTTTACTTTGTTATTTAAATTCTCAAATCTCAACTCGCTCCATCAATTAGTTTTGGTGGATTTGATAGCTTGGCTAGCTAAAAAGCCTACGAGAATTTACATTACTTGCTCTAGTTAGTAGCTTAGTTTCGTCTATTGCTAGTTTAGTAAGTCATTGTCTAAACCTCCTATCCTTGTGGATTCGACCCCGTTCTTACTCGGTTTGATGCAACAGGTAAATTATTCAAAGTTTGAAACTCTTTGCACAATCTAGAAAATTAAGATAAATGTTCAGTTTTGTCTCTAATAAACATCACCCAAGTAAATCTAGAATAATCATCAATTATAACAAGCATATACCTCTTACCTTTTGGGGTCTGAACTCTCATAGGACCACACAAGTCCATATGCAGCAATTCTAAGGGTCTAGAAGTACTTACAAAGTTCTTTGGCTTGAATGAGCTTCTGTTTTGCTTACCTTGTACACATGCCTTGCAAATCTCATCATCTGAAAATTTCTGTGATGGTAAACCTCTTACCAAGTCCTTTGAGATGAGTTTAATCAAGGTATGTATACTAATATGCCCAAGCTTTCTGTGCCAAAGCTTTGAATCTTCTTTCAAGGCCTTGAGGCATCTTAGCTTGTCACTTGCAACACTGTTAGTACTCATAACATATAGATTATATGATCTAGGAGCAGTGAGTATGTAATCACGAGATTTCTCATCTTGCACCACACATTTCTCCTTGTCAAAAATAGCTTTATAACCTTTATTACATAACTGAGAGATACTAAGCATATTATACTTAAGTCCATCTACCAGATAAACATCAGATATAGAATTAGTAGAACCATTACCAATACTATCTATACCAATGATATTGAATTTTGCTTTGTCACCAAGTGTGATTCTTCCTCCAGATTTTTTTGTAAGTTCAGTAAAGAGAGACTTCTTTCCACTCATATGTCTGGAACATCAACTGTCTAATATCCATTTATGATCTTTCAAGGCCTTGGTGACATCCTGCAAAAATAAATCATTGCCTCAACAGGCTGTTAGACCAAGTGCAGAACTTTGAGTCATACTCAGAATCAGCCATGTTTGGTGGCCTAATTCCTTTTGGAACCCAAATCTGCCTAGCCTGTCCCTTAAGCTGATAATGATAAGTATTCCTCATAATGTGAGGTTCTGATCTTCTGAAGGGACAAGTTAATCTAACATGACCAATTTTTCCACAATAATGGCATTTTGGAGAATGTCTGCTACCAGATTTGACAAAAGTAGTTTGGCCTTTCTTTGGAAATTTGGATTATAGCCGATCCCACTTTTATGCATAGATTTCAGACTTCCTCCAAGAATGAGATTTAGATTATGTTCTGAGCCTGTAAACCTAGCTAGGACCTTCTTGGACTCTTGAAGTTTCTCAGTCAAAGAACAGATCTGTTGTTCTAAATTCTCAGAATGAGTCTTTATATCAACATATCTTTCAGTCAAAAGAGTGTTTTGATCAACAACTTCTTTTATCTGTGCCTTCAAGACTTTGAACCTGCTGTCCAAGGCCTTGAAGTCCTTTTCAAGCTTTGTCTTAGAAACTTCAACAGTTTTGTTTGAAAAAACTAGGTCCAGGTTTTCTTTTACCTGCTCATGAATCTTAATCTTTAAAGAAGAAATCTCATTTCTATAACTTTCCTCAATTAAAAGCATACTTTTGAGAATTTCAGGAAGTACATCAGACGGACTAGCAAGTAGATTTTTTACCATATCTTCAATATGTCTGTCTGATGAATTTTCCTCATCATGCTTTGCCATGAAGCATAAGTTTGCTTGATCTTCTTTTGTGTATGAGTCACTTGATGAATCAGACTCACTCCAGGAAGCCATCATGGCTCTCTTCCTTCTGTTGTCACTGTCTTTCTTCTGTAAGTTCATGTTCTTCTTCTTTTGTGGACAGTCCCTTACTAAATGATCTCCATCACCACACTCAAAAAATTCATTACTTTAGTTTTATGTGACTGTGATGAAGGTTTACCTTTGTAGTCCTTGCTGCCTTAGGGTATTGATCTATCTCTGTTGTAATCCCTGTTACCAGAGTTTCTTTTCTTCTTGATAATCCTGGCCAAGGCCTTGGAGATCAATACTAAAGCCTCTTCATCATCAGGCTCATCTTCAAACTCAAGGCTTTGAGACTTTTCGCTGTCTTTTGCCTTAAGTGCTAGGTTCCTGATGTTTTCACTCTAATCACTTTCCACATCCTTCATAGACATTTCATGAGTGAGCAGCTTTCCTTGTAGATCATCTAGCTGAAGAAGACTTAAATCCCGAGCTTCCTCAATGGCTGTTGTCTTTGGCTCCCACTTGGCTTTTGGCAAACTTCTCAGAATCTTTCTGACCTTCTCCTCATTTGAGAACTTCTTTCCCAATGAATCCAGATTGTTCACCACATCACTGAATCTTTTGAACATCTCCTTGATGGTCTCATCTGAATTCATCTTGAACAACTCATATTGCCTCAGAAGTATGTTGATTTTGGTCTGCTTAACCTGGCTAGTTCCTTCATATGTCACCACCAGTTTATCCCATACTTCTTTGGCACTCTTGCAATTTGACACTCTGTTGAACTCATCTGCATTAAGAACACAGTATAACAGATTCATAGCCTTGTAATTTTTTGATACCTTTTCCAGTTCAGTGACTGAAAGATTTTCCTCAGACTTGATACATCTGACTCCATCAATTGTAGTATAGTACTCATGAGGACTATTCTGAACTATTGACCACAGTTCCATGTCTTGATCTATGAAGAACATCTTCATCAATGCCTTCCAGTGCATGAAGTTATCACCACAGAACAATGGAGGTCTGTTGGCTGCCCTTCCTTGTGAGAATCCACCATCTCATACATTACTCATAGTCACCAAATTGTTAGATCTAAAACAGTGACACAAGCTCTGATACCAATTGAAAGTGTGTAATGTAGACTAAATAAAGGACCTAAATACTCTATAAGGGGGGGGGGGGGGGGTTGAATAGAGTATGGAAACTTTTTTCAAAACTCAAAACTTAACAGATTAGTTTTGAATGAAACTCAAATCTCAAGGCCTTGAGATTTTAGAAAACTGTCTGAAACTTTCAAAGGCAAAATAGAAAGCTTCAAGGCCTTGAACAATTATCAGTTCTAAACAACTTATGAACCCTAGTTTGATTTGGGTTGTATGCAGCAGATAATAATCAAACTGTAAAGTAAAGAACACAAAGCAATTTACAGAGTTCAGTACCAATGGACCTAATCTCTGCCTGAGGGATCTAATCCCACCAGGATTGGGCAAACACTTCTTATTACTCACACAGAAACAGCTCTAGATCTTCAAGCCTAAGTGATTTCCCTTACACCTATACAGCTTGTGGTTCCAAACCTATCTAGTTCCAGCTACTAACTGTTGAGCTAACAAGAACCTCTTGTTGTTCACTTGAACAACCAAACACTAGGTTAAGTAACGTTTAAGATAATCTAAAGATACACATATTACAGTACAAGTGAAGAACACAGTAG
Source organism: Linanthus parryae (assembly GCA_023055425.1). Taxonomy (NCBI): domain Eukaryota; kingdom Viridiplantae; phylum Streptophyta; class Magnoliopsida; order Ericales; family Polemoniaceae; genus Linanthus; species Linanthus parryae. The sequence continues at coordinate 5,723,439 of JALGPY010000015.1, forward strand.
AAGAGATAAGCTGTTGAAGCCTGGATGTGTTCTTCTGACTAAAACTGGATTGATTTGATCTTCTGAAATCTGAATTGAAGCTTGAATCCTTGTGTGTTTGAATGAATGATCTCCCACAAATTTGTCACACCTTTCTGAGTATTCTGCAAGCCTCTTCCTCCTTCAAAAATTCAAACCAGTCTCTTTTATCCACATCTGCAACTGATTGAGAGATTTTAGGATCTCAGTTCCTACAAATCCTCCTTATGTTTTCAACTGAAAGTCAAACAGCTCTTAGTGGATATCCGTTGGAGTTTGTTGAGATAGCTCTTGCACGTTTACCAAACCTGCAACAACATTAAAACACATCAACAACAAAATCCAGAAAGATAACAGTGCTATGACTGTTTGGTTTTCCAGTTTCTGATAAAACTGGTTAAAAGATTAGAACAGTAATCTGTTTAACTTATAATACATATAAATCATGAAAAACAATTTTAAGACTCTTAGAAGTTAATGAATAATCACCATAATAAGAATCACAACCTGCAAGAAAGAATCAACTTAGTTATGTAAAAACTGTCAGCAGCTCAAGGCACATCTCAAGGCACATCTCAAGGCCTTGGAGCTCTGAACCTGCTTCACAGATATACAAATTTAAATCCAGAAAACTTTGATTCTTCCTGTTCTGATCATCTGAAATTGTGTTAGATATGTAAATAGTGTAAACTATAAGTATATGCAGTAAATCCTTGATCTGTATAATCAGATATCCAATCTGCAACACAGAACTGTTAGAACATATAGCAGAATAAAACAACTCTCAAGGCTTTGAAGTTATGTCAGTATCTCAAGGCCTTGGAGTAACTGAAATACTTTGCTACTTATGTCTTTGTCTTTGTCATTGTCTTTCATCACTCAAAACAATTACCATCCAACACACATTCAAGGGTCTTTGAATCAACAAGAACCTTTCCCCGCGATATCATGTAAATGGGAGAAAACCTGTTCAACTACACCGAACAGGATCACGTTAGGGATTTATTCATTGGGTTTACCAACATACAGGTCAGTTCTGTACTCGCTAAGTATATTTTCAATAATCTCCAGCAGTGCATGAACAGCGAGGCCCAGTCCATAGAATGGATTTACTGCAGAAAGAAATGGATTAGGATCACCCCTGAGAGTATCCGAGAAAGTTTAGGACTTGAGCTGGTGTTAAACGACTGTCAATTTCAGGAATTTAGGCGTCACCCTTCTGAACAGCTTAGCGACCAGATCCTCCAAACTCTGTGTCCGGGTGTGCCAGGTGCTGCATGGAATTACCCCGAGCGGAGTCCTGCCTATAGGAAACTTCCTTCTACTTACCTAATTCGAGAGGCGAGATGGTATACTGAGTGGGTCAACAACCAGATCGTGGGCATTAAGCACATGACTCGGATGGACTATGATGTGGCAATATTGGTTTATTTGTTGATGACCCGTGAGCCAGTCAGCCTTCCGGAGATTATTTGTGAGTTTTTTGGGAAGTGAGGGAGTTCAACAGTAGGAAGGGGTTGGGTTTTTTGGGGATGTTGACAAAACTGGCCCAGGACTATCTGGTGCCAATTCCTGGAGAGCTGAGAGATATCCGACCGGTTCAGGTACGAAATTACCGTATGATGAGATGTGCATTGGAGGAGGCTCTGCATGTACCTCCATATTATGTCCAGGTGGACGACGACGACGACGACGACGATGATGATGATGGTGCGCCCCCCCATGGTGGGGGTGATGACATGCCGCCACCACCGCCATTGACTGGTGGTGGTCTGGATACCTTACCAGGTCCCCTTCGACTGCTCCGGTTCGCCAGTTCCAGTGAACCCAGGCAGATCGAGAATTACCACGGGCGGTCCAGCAGAGGGGCCAGACGCAGTTCTTTTGGGCGCTGGAGAGGACGGAGCACGAGGAGTGGGTCAGAAAGAAATCAAGGCCAAGGAGATGCAAAACTACCTGGTGAGGACAGTCAAGAAAATGGCCTGGGGCCTTGGAAAGTTGTTTAAGACCCAAAAGCATATCTACCAGGCTAACACTGCCGCTCTGCGAGCTCATGAGGCAGACCTCAATGAGATTCAGAACAATATGCGTGGTAAGAAATTTAACTTCCCAACCCGCTACTCCAGCGATAACTGTCCCAGCTGGACGATGGAGGATAGCAGGCCCTATGATAGCTTCTCTGGCCGTGACCCCACCCCGAGCCTAGAACACGCAGACAGTTTCGGTGACCCCGGCTGACCCGGTACCCAGACAGCACGCAGACCCAGGGGCCAGCAGTGCCCGTCCTGGTGCCAGCCATGCTGGTACATCAGCAACAGCACGCCAGGCTGCGAGGAAGAGACCCAGGGGGAGGCAGACTCCCGAACCGTCTCCTGAGCCGACATACCAGTCTACTATGGAGAACACAGATTCTAGTTATAGACCAGATCAGTAGAGTCGCGAGGACGCGCCCACTCTAGTGTGGGGGCGGGGGGAATCGTGTCCTCCTGCATAGCCATGTCTGCATATTTTGATTCATTTTATTTTTCATTTAATTTTAATTTTTGAGTCAGCACGTTTTTTACTTTTGAGTCCACCTACCTATTCTTCTGCCCTTGCACTATTATGAAAAAAAAATCAGAAAATTTTCGGGAAAGGGCAATTAATAGGACTATAAACTGGGGAGATTTCAGTAATTAAGTCTCCAACAGGAAGGAAAATTGACACGAGGTGTAGGAGTTTTGTTTTTATGTGGATGGTTAGATCCAGTGCAACCCAGAATTCACCGGTAGGTTGTAGCCTGAGTTAGGATTCCCACTAGTTGCCACACCACAATCACTTAGGTAGTCGACAACCTGCCTACGGGCGCCAGCACGGTCACTGCGTTTTTCAGTGGAGTGTTTGGATTATAACGGACCTCATGTCCTGTTTCTCAGCCTTAGGTACAAATAGACAGCCCATTTGCAGCCGTTTACCCCTTCATTCACAGCCACTGTAGCCTAGGAAGCCTTCTTTGTGACTTGCATCACTTGTTTAGTTGGCTAGTACTACGCGTTTTGACATAGGGAGTGAGTCTGGGAGGGTTTCAAATGGAGGAGAGCTTCATATCAGATCAGCTTTGGACAACTTGAGGGTGTGACAGGGTGAGTTAGAGGCGACATCAATAATTTGCACGAGGTGAATCACAAAATTACACAGTGATCACACGAGGTGTATTCGCGTGCGTGATATCTTTTCCGCACATGTTTGGGGTCTGGGGTTGTCAGGATCAATTGGTGGTTGTGCATATTTCTACATCTTTGGTGATGAGGAGGTTTCGTGGGACTACACGTATTTTCTGGACTACATGGATGAGCGCTTAGCGACTAACGCGAGGGTATTTCTGATAATTGATATTTTTCGCACTCCACATATTGGATTACTACTCAGCTCTGCTAGTTCATATTTTTTTTATTATTGTGTTCATATCTGTTGATTATCTATGTTGTTTTTTTTTAAAAAAAAAGAAAGGAAAAAAAAGGAAAAAGAAAAGAAAAAGAAAAAGAAAAAGGAAAAGGAAAAGGAAAAGGAAAAGAAAAATGTACTTGTTTATTTCAGTTTTAGTCAATAAAGTAGAGCTAAGTAGAGGACATTGTTTGGACTGCACACTGCTTCACAATTGTGGCCGCGAGAATGGCAAATCAGCTCCAGTATTTCAGGGAATTGAGACACAGGGACTTAGTTGTTCCGGACAGTTTTGAGGGACTTGGTGAGGGGTCTGAGTTGGGAACAATGAAATGTCATAACAAGTAGGATTGGCCTTACCTGATACATATAAAAATCCTACCTGTTTAGACTTAGGATACCGTGACGGATAAATAGCTCGGAAGGTGGATAACTAGGGATTCGCTCAGGATAAAGACGAAAGTAACAGTAAGGGAAGCCAGTGCTTATTTTCCACCCTGAGAAACAAACAGGCTCACCGATCGCTTGTTAGCCGGTACTTCCTGGAGGAAGATTGAACATTGAAAGACACATCAGTTTTAATTCAAGAGATTGAACATTGAAAGACACATCAGTTTTTCATACTTTGGTTTGTACATTCTTTGTGTGAATCAGTTGAATGATTGAGTCTTCGGGTCTATATCATGAATCTGTTGGATTACACAGTATGCAATTGAAGTATGCAAAACAGGGTCTGCAAGGCAGTATGCAAGGGTCTGCTCGGGACGAGCAGAGGTTAATGTGGGGGTCTTTTGATAGCTCACAGATAGAGTTAGTTTGGGACACCTTTTTACCATTGGTTCTGACCCTGTTGAGATTGATTTTGCCTATTTTCAGTCAGTATCCCACTTGATACGGGATAGAGGACGCTGAGAGCATAATTGATAGATTTGAGTAATCTCATGCATAATTTTGTTTATTTGGATATGATCGCGGGTACTTGCTGCTGTGTGCAGGAAACAGGTACCGAAAAATGCATGAAAAAGGCTCGGAATGGAGGCAACGTATCAAGGAGTCAAAGCAGAAAAACGCAGAAAAAGACTAAGGCTGTGCGTGCAGACGCACATCATGCGTTCAAACGCACATCGCAGTGGAGCAGCAGAAGACAGGGAAAACAGACATAAAAATTGACCAAGTGTTGTGCGTTCAGACGCGCATCCTGCGTTTAAACGCAGGAGACAGAAGGTCATAAGCAGGCAAGAGATCGACCAGAAAACCAAGTGTGTGCGTTCAAACGCACATTGTGCGTCCTGAAAGTCAACGGAAGTCAGAGGGAAAAGTCAAATATTGAAACGTCAGAGTTGTGCGTCCGAACGCAAGGGATGTGCTTTGAAACGCACATGTGCGTTCAGACGCAGAGAGGGTGCGTTCAGACGCACGTCAGGACATCCAGAAGCTTCCAGGACGGGTTTAGACAGGGGCATAACATGACTTTCAGGCACCAGTTTTAGAGACCGTGGCAGTATAAAAGAGACATCCCAGAACAGACATCATCATCCCAGAAGACAGTACCAGAGCCGGCAGTTTGGAGCACCGCAGAGATTGGAGCAGTTTCAGTATTCTGCAATAAACTCGTTTGATCTTTCTTCTCTTTATTTCATGAAACAGTGTTTATTAATAATGTACGATAGCTAAACCTTTTACCTAGGTTCTCGGTGAACCTAGGGTTTATGAATTCAGCGATGTGGTTTGTTTTGATTCTCAGATTCATGACTATTTAAGAAGTCTTAATACAATATTGAATTATTTAATATTCTGCCTTCGATTTTATATTTATGCATGAATGGCCTGATCACCCAGGAGTGCTACAGACAGGATCTGGTGCGCGAAGTTTAAGGGGATACCGAGAGGAGAACCTGTAACCCTAGCAGACTTAGAACAAACCTGCAGATTGAGGTGAACCTAGGAGATCCGAAAATTGGCAGGAGAGTGATAGATGCATGAGACTGAGAGGATATTGTATCATTGGTATGCTGGCATAAACAATACCGCTGTGTGTCTCTGAAATCAAAGTAAACTGTAAAAGCTGAATAGTAACCCTAGGTGATCCTGGAGCCTAGATCTTTAACTCATCCGTTTTTAGACTTAGAAAAATTCCCATAAAATTTATATAAAAAATAGTTTCTTTAATTACTGCTTTTATTTACTGCAATTTAGTTTAATAAATCATACACAACTATTCCTCCTTTTTATAGCTTTGCAATTGGTTCTGATTTCAAAAGTTAAAAATCATCCTGTTCTCGTGGGTTCGATAATCAGAGTCACAAATACGTTACTCTATATTACTTGATCGTACACTTGCGAAAAAGCACATAGATTTACTATGTCACGCCTCTACGTTATCCAAACAAATAGATCTGAACTGGACTTCTTCTCCAATGGTGCTAGCAATTGTAGGAAGAAGGATAATCTTGTCACACAAGACAAACAAACTTGGACACGCACGGAGGGCGGATCCAATCCAACCCGTGTGGCTAGGAGGGGGCAGCGTCTTTGGCTTGGCCGAACCCTAGGAGGCCAACTCTTAGTCTCTCACTCTCTATTTTGCATGTATGATGGAGTAAGAATATCATAAGACTGAATTTCATAGCCTATGGATCCTATTTATAGGCTAGAGAATTCATCTTTTCTCTTAAATACAACAGTTTGAATTAGTATGCATTACAGTCCACAACTTCTCTTTAGTCCAACTAATGAGAACTGTTTATACTTTAGTCCAATATTCACTATTTCTATTTAGTCCAACTAATTAGCAACTAATTCCAGTTGATCTATTCTTGTGTGTGACCCTGTAGGTTCCTAATTACGTTGGCATTAATATATAATTACAAACATTGAGCAGCATATAGAAGTACATCAATGCTCCCCAAGTAACAGGAATTTCAGTGATCTGACTAACATCTAAGACCAATGTTACCGTGCTATATAACCCCTTTGTCTCTTCTATCCAGATTGGACACAAGACATGGAGTGTCACACTTGTATATCCAATCTATAGTTTCTCGATTTATGAGTAGAATTAGACAACTAAATAACATCAATATCTCGTATTGATTTATTCGAGAATGGTCATGCATTCCCCCTAGTCTCATTCATCGAGTGGCCTTGGATATTTACTCTCGATATATGGGAGGGACAAATCATATCTACATCACTCACATCTCTCAGCATGTTTCATAGCATGTCCAATTATCCCTTTTACAATCACCCTGTTACGGCGTGACCTTTGATGACATCAAAACATGATAATTCACATCTAGAGAATGTATTGACTTCAAGTCGAAGGATCGCAACACCATTGTCACTATGATAAGAACTTTTTACATTCACATAACTCCCATGTAGCCTTCTCATGGTGGGTCTTTAGCACGCCATTACTCCTAATGCGTACCGATGTGTTAGATTTGATATCGCCATATCAATCTACCCACATACTAGTCTCGATGCATTAACGTTGTCCTAATTAACTGTAATACTTTGACTATGGATTTTTAAGAATCCAAAATTTATTCTAAGGACTTCATTATATTAACATATCTCCATTTCTATAATACAATGAATAGTAAGCCTTTACAAATTTCATGATAAATAGATTGCCTCTAGGGCATAATCCAACAGTATCATGCTTGGCTATTTGCTTCATCCGCTCATATGCCCCAGCTTTGTCACATGATACAAAACTACCACAACGGTAGAACTCCAACCCGTTACTCGATGCACCAGGTGCTGCCTGGGTGGCTGGTCGGGACTCCTTTGACCGATTGGTTTGATCGGATCTCGATGCAGGCTTTCTGCTATGCTGTTTCTCCACGGTCAGAGCCCTCTGGTAAGCTTCTGAGACCGACCAGAAAGTTTGAATGCATAGTACATCCTGCAGTGACTGTCGCAAGCCCGACAAGTATTGTGCTAGTAGCTGCTCTTCTGTCTCGGACAGGTCATTCCGGGCAATCAACTGGTAGAATTCTTCGGTGTAATCTTCTACTGATTTGGTACCCTGCCTCGACGTGTGGAGACGCTGATATAGGGTTTGGGTATAGCTGAATGGAAGAAAGTGAGCCCTCATCTTCTTCTTCATCTTTTCCCATTCAACAATCTTTGGTTTTCCCTGCTTCTCACGAGCACGTCGCAACTGCTCCCACCATGGTGAATCTCGACCCTTGATCTTGATCTCGACTAACTTCACCTTCTCGCGTTCAGAAACCTCCTTGTACTCAAAGATCCGATCCACCTCATTCAGCCAATCGATGAATCCATCAACTTTAAGGGTACCGAAATAGCTAGGGACCTCGACCTTGAAGCCTAGACCGCTGCGGTGATCGTCACGACCACGGTACCCCCGGAATCTTGGTTCACGATGGTACGTGTTATCGAGGGACGTCACTGAGTCGTCGTCTAAGTCTTCCTGATCATCCAGATCTTGTGCTGCCAGGCGCTGTGTCAGCTCCTCGATCCGCTGCTGTTGAACCTCGTTCTGCCGCTGCATATCTTCTATCCTCATCACGTCTTCGAGGTTACTTTCTATTTGGGGGGCATCTTTAGCAACCTGCTGCCCACGTCCACGAGCACGTCCACGAGGCATCGTCGATGATGATCTTCCTCCCGAGTCGAACTTGCTCTGATACCAACCTGACGCCGAATTGAATCAAGGCGAGGGATCAAACGCAGCAGAACAACGAACAAAAAGGCATAAACCAGTAGAGAGACTCTAGGGTTCGAAGAAAATATCTATTGATAAAAAACTGCTCAATTTTGCCCACAAGGCGGGCATATATAGCTGAAACCATAAAATATGCCAAAAATGGCAAAATCCGAAATTGGCCCAACAGTTTAGCCTTATTTAAGGAAACACGTACGTGAAAGTTTGACCCAAAATGGTTTCAAACTGAGGTTCTAATAAGCAAAACGCTGGTTTGATAGGTCAAACATCGGAATTTGGGGATGAAGATGGACCCTGATGGAGCGCCCTCGTGCGTCTCATCGAGAGCTTTCCGAAGTGGGGTGGCTCGCGTCATTCTGATACGCGTAGCCAAAGTTATGGCCCAAACAGTGCGACGACACCAAAAGCTGCAATTTCTTCCATCCCTTGTGCTTATCTTCCATCTCATGGTAGAAAAGCGCCACATTAGTCGCATCTGACAGTTCAGCTTCATCTTGATCGTCTGCTCCTGCATTAACTACAGACCTGTTTTACGACGCAGATGTTTGGAACCTTAATGAGGAAAAGCTATTATAAAAGTTGATAAAAGTGAGTGATCATTAACACATACCTTCTCTGATCATTGGGGGAGCTCTCCGTGTCTCGTTCTAAATATACTATGAGGTTATTTTTGCATAACAAAAAAATGTACATTATACTTAGATCAAGCTTCTCCAACTGCGTCCGTCTAAACTTCTGACTCAAGTACTTGATATGTTCGGCGGTGAATGTCCGACGCACAAATGTTTTATGCGTCTGATCATTACAAACTAACACTTCCAGCTGGTTATTCGGGATTAATTCCAGTGTCCAAGACGAAAGATCATTACTTCTAGGGCCTTGTTTGGGTAAGATATAGGACAAAATATACATGTTCTATCATATACTGCGTTTGGGTGCGTCATAAGTAACACATACAATTCATCACACCTTATCCCGTATCATTTTCTTAAAAAAAATTGCATATACAACTTTATTTCAGTACCCCTGATCATATTCTAACTAATATCCCAGTATATGCATTTACAGATCTTTCTTATACTTCACCAAAACAAGCCTCATGGTTAGAACTCCACCAGCCCAGGTGGGTTCATTTTGTAAACTGCGACAGTTCTCAATCTTCATACAGGAGAATCTAGCCTATGTCATGCATGAAAATAATAAAAAATTCAAATAACAAAGCTACTATCAAATAACAAAACCAAATTTGTCTGAAAATAAGGATATGATAATGCAGCTGTCTTAAACATGTAAGAGAAATCTTTTACCAGTCTTTGAGCCCTTTGAATTTAGGCTCATGTTACAAGTTTACAAACCATCAAAATAAAGTTAAATAAGATAGGTATAAATATTATAGAGAAACTCCAGAGATGAGATGGGCAGAAAAAGCTCTAGAAGAAGAAGATTAACCAATTCATGTGCTCCCATTCACAGCAGTCCCATCCGAACGAGCTCTTTCTCATCCTCAGCATCACTTCTTCTGATCAGCAGCGGTCACCTTTCCTTCTGTTTCTACATTCATCTTGTTCCCATCGCCGCCAAACCTAGCATTATCAGGCGTTGTCTTTATAGTAACGAGACCACCGCCTTTTTTAAGCAAATTAGCCCTGTGTGCCCTCCCAGCGCGATGTGCATCCATCAACTTCTCATTTACAGTCCCAATACTACAGACCACGCACCAACACTTAAAATAATTCCTAAACGCAGCCGGCATCTCTTTTTCACTCTCCTCATCCACAACAACATCATCATCATCATCATCATCATCAGCTTTGCCGCTCATCACCTTACAATCGTCAGCAGTGACTCCATTGATTTCTTCCAGTAAACCCTTCTTCTGTTTTGCCTTCCCATTGTTAGTAGTTTGAAAAATCTGTTCACTTGAGTTTCCAAACATCTTCTTCTGGGAATGGCCTCCTTCATCATCACCACTGGCTGATGTGCTGCTGCCGCCTATGGAGAGAGAACGTTCCTTTGACTTGTGCTTCTTCCCATTGATATGCTCCACAAGACCTCGCTCGCAGGTGGCGGTTACTTGGCATAGTCTACACTTGTATTCTACCGTCCGGTTTCTGTTTGCGTTTTTGTCCAAAGAAAGGGAGTTATCACCACCACTTTTTGTTATTAGGGTTTCGAATTTGCGCTTGGCCGGAGCAGCAACACTAGAAGGCATCTGACTAGTAGGTTTAGCCTGCATCGAGTAAAGAACCACTATCAACGACGACAAGAAAAAATGAACATCAATTTAATACATAGAGTAATTACAACTTGTTAGAATACAGATTTACCATTCGATTGGGCATATAAGAGAGGCAAAATGTTAAATTTTTATTCAATAGGTATCAAAGCAGCTCAAGCTAGTTCATTACCAATGCATTTCGTTTCTATTACTTCAAAATCTTATCACACCAATGCCGGAAAAGAGACTTGTACCCAGGGACGGACCCAAATTTCTTTTGTGTTAAATGCAAAAGGAAATAGTTGAGTCATTATGTCGTTATAAGAATATAAGGGTGGCCGCTAATATATGACTATGTAAATATCCAAAAGTCCTATATAAAATTTTACTTATTTTCCAAAGTGCAGGGGGCAATGGCCCTCTCCCTGCTTGTATAATAAAGAATCATGAACAAAAGAAATCAATTCTCACAGAAGGTTTTCGAATAAATGCATCACAAGGAGAAAGGGAAGAATCACAAAAGATTGACTGTGTGGTATAGGGTAAATAAAAGCTAGAGTTCCTTGACAGATGATTTATAGAAGATTCTTAAAAGTAAATAATCCATTTTTCATTACATATAGGTGCAATCTCAGTGTGTGTATAAAGTCTGAACATGGAAAATAAATTTGAAAATTCTAAAGACTATAAGTCCATTTAAAAAATAGTTGAATTTTCAAGGACCGCCAATTATATTACTTGACCTTCAATAAGAACAATGTTGCTACTATCAACACCAAGATGAATCTTAGGCTCTCTAGTTGAAAAAGTAAAATGCATTTTATTTCTAGGAGAGTGGTGCTTTGTAAAAGTGTCCTTGCTTCATTTCCTTACAGTCTGAAGCTTTTGCCCCTCCCTATTAGTGTGTGCAACAAGACTGATAAAATTTAAAGCGATTTAATTTGGGGCGACACGCATGAGAAAAGAAAAATTCACCTTGTTAATTGGGACTGTATTTGTCTCTCTAAAGAGAAAGGTGGTTTGGGTGTTAAGAAGCTAGAATGCAGAACCTGACTCTTCTTGCCAGCTAGGGTGGGGTTTTAGCTTTGGCAAAGAACTCTGGTGTAATGTTATTAGAAAGAAGATTTGAGAACTTGCAATTTGGGTTTTGCTAAAGCCAAGGTTGGCTCCTCTCCTGTGTGGAAAGGTATTCTGTTGACTAAAACCTTCCTTAGAGATGATCTTAAACGGAGCATTGGCAGCGAAGCCAATTTTCTGTGTGGATGACTGGTGGTGTGGAGAGAAAGCGCCCATACCTCCTCTTGAACCTGGCCTTCTCAAATTGAACGTCTCTAACCTTATTAATGAAGAGGGGCCTGGGACATTAACCCCCATTGTGGATTTCATCGATGAAGAGGCTAAAAGTGATATTTTTAATATCAATATTCCCCCTTTGAGTCCCACCCCTGACTCTCCTTCTGGAAAGGTTCCAGTTCTGGAACTTAATTGTTGTTGCTGCCTACAACTCCATTAATTAACAATCATCATCTAAGTGGAATTGACAGTGGTGTCTGGATAAGGATTTGAAAACTTGAGTCCCAAACAGCTTATCCACTTTCTTTGGATTTTTCTACATGGGAAATTGCTGTCTAGTACTAGTAGATAGAGAAGGGGCCTCGATGGTATTGATGCCTGAGCCTTTGTAGTTCAATTTTGAGGACTATAATCATACTTTCAGAACTTGTGCTAAAGTTGAGAATATAAGGGGTATGATCTCGGGTCCTTCTTGGCTTAACATGGGCTAGCTAGACCCTTTATAACTGGATTTTGCTCAATATCAAGAAGAAATATCAGGTTTTTTGGTATGATCACTGTATTTTATTTTTTACTACTCTTTGGATTATTTTGATTAGAAGAAATTGTTTCGTTTTAATGGCTCTTGTGATACGGACATGGCTTATGTGTGAAGAATCAAAATGCATACTCAGCTCACAGAGGGAGCTTTCTTCTCATAGCTTCAACTTTTCTTCTTTAATCTCCATAATTTTGGTCCTAATTGGTGTCTTCACGTGGCAGGTAAATTTAAGCTGAATATTAATGGTTGTGTGAGATTTGACAACAACAAAGCAGGAATTGGAAGTGTCTTCAGAAACAACAATGGAGATTGGAAGCTGGTCTCATCGGTAGGCTTGGCTGCACAAGCCTGTAGAGGGAGATCTGGACCATCTACAGATGCTTAACCGTGGCCTACAACAAGAATCAGATCAACCTGAAAATTGAGAGTGACTGCATGGAAGTTGTTTATATCTTCCAAGGAACCACCACTAGGCCTGCCACAATAAATGTTCAAGTCAATGGTAAGCTTCTGTTCGATTGGATTTGTGGAAGGATAAAACATGTGGGAAGGGATGGAAATGAAGTGGCCAACGCTCTTGCTAACCTAGGAGTCGCGCTAGTTGATCGATTGAAGATTTTGGATGAAGCTTCCCATGGTGTCTAAGGGGCTGATCATTGCTGGCAGATTGGGGATTAAAAGCTTCTTCATGTTGTGGTTGTTTTTTGTTGACCCTCTAAAGCAACAACAAAATATGCTAAAATCCAAACTAAGTTAGGCAGGCCTCTCAAGATCATCTGTTTTTTATCAAATAAGTCCACATAGTTCTAGAAGATCATCTCCTTCATCACATGTAGTTGTGTCAGTGTCAGCGTCACTGTGTGTGTCCTAGGTATGGACAGATCCAAATGATCTTAGAATAATGAAGACTATAAGTCAATTTAAATAAATTGTTGGATATTCAAAATTCACCAATATTATATCTTATTTCTTGCTACAGCTAAAATCCAACACGCTTAGGTGATGTCGCTCAGGATTAATTGACCTTCTAACCACTACGATTCAATGGATAAATGACGACGTAACGACAACATATCATTTATAAGTCTTCTTTCGTGATTGTTATTTTGGAATTTACACAATCTAAGAAATTTCATAATTTTCAATAGAATGATTTCAGCGGCAACTTTGTATTAAATCATTCCTAATGATTGTAAAAGATCCTCCCTTTTCATTACATGTAGATGTGTAAGTGTCGGCGTGTATGAACATGAAAAACAACTTCAAGAAAGTACATACCATAAGTCAATTTTAAAAAAATAGTTGGATTTTCAAGTCTCAGGCATTAGTATTACTTGTCCTTTCCTAACGCTAAGGCTTCGTTTTGGTAGCGGATAAGATACAACGGATATGACTTATGCTGGGATATAAGATAGGGTATGTATACTGTCGGATAAGGTTTGCTATGATATACTGGCTTACTGTGTTTGGGTGGTGCAGGATATGAAGTAGGATATGTAAGCGTATGTAGGCCACTTAAGATCAATTGCTCTTATCCAATAATCCCACATAATTCTAAAAGTCCTCTCCTTTCATCACGTGCAGCTGTGTCAGTGCCAGTATGCGGGTCCTAGGATGGGACATGGAAAAAAAATTTGGGAAAATGAATATAAGCCAATTTTAAGAATTAGTTGGATTTGTAGATTCACCAATGGTATACAACTTGTCGTTTGTAAACCATTTTAAGATTCAAACACGAGTAGATAGGCCGCTCATGATCAATCTTCTATGCGCTACGATTGGAGGGATACACGACAACATATCGATAATCAACATAATACTTCACAAGTCTTCTCTCATGATTGAAATTTTATTTTTTCACACAATCTTAACACAAAATTCACCATTGCCTAGAGAAAGAAATCAATCAAAATAGAAACTTTCCATATTTTTCTTAGCAATAATACCGCACTTTCTATAAGATTCCCCATTTTCATCACATGCAGCTTTGTCAATGTCAGTGTCAATGTGTGTACTAGGTATGAGCAGACAAACCAGTCTTAAAAAAACAAGGAGAGTATAAACCATTTTAGAGAATTTTCAAGACTCACCAATGATATAACATCTCCATTGCTAGCACCTTCATTGCTAGGTTTAGCAGTACCAGATGCAAAAGCAGTTGCTCCATTTCTAGGTTTGGCAACACCTGCAGCAGATGCAAAAGCAGTTGCAGCTCCTGGCTGCCTCTGAAATGGAAAAACCCTGAGAACTTGTCCGGCAGCCGACTTGCCGTCAGCTACCTCCGGCCGACTCACCACCGACGACGAGCTCCCATGATCAACTCCCAACCCGAACCTCTCACGTTTACTCGAGAGCGGGTCCCCCTTCACTTTTGGCGGCGGAAATCGGGTGTCCAGCATCGACAACCCTTCTCCGGCGGCGGCGATGCGACGACGCTTAAGATCATCCGTCTCCATCATCAACTCGGAAATCACCTCTGCTTCGAGCTCTCGCCGCCGCAAGAGCGCACCCTGGAGGATCTCCTCCCTGATCTTCATCTTCTCCCTCTCTCTGGCCTTCATCAGACGCCTCACCTCCAAGTCCAACGATTCTGTAGAAAACCCACCTGCAGAAGAACCCAGAAAAATAAATCAACCATCGGAGAAATCAAGATCAAACCCACATCAGAAGATCAATTTAGAGATCAAAGAGTAGAGGAAGTGAAGTGGGTTTTAGCCCAAACCTTGATCGCCGAACATGGCAGCGGCGGCAGAGGAGGAGGGTGGTAGGTAAGGCGATTTTCCGGCGAAGGAGGAGGGTGGTGGGGGGTTTTGAGGGGGCGGTTTTGTTTGTGTTGTTTCTCAGTGAGAGAAGAGTGAAGAAGCTAAATAAATGATGATGAAATATGATGTTGGATCACTATAGATATGTATCCAAGCGCCAAGACTGAATTTGTGTTTCGGTTACATTTTTGAACTA
This sequence comes from Linanthus parryae, assembly GCA_023055425.1. Taxonomy (NCBI): domain Eukaryota; kingdom Viridiplantae; phylum Streptophyta; class Magnoliopsida; order Ericales; family Polemoniaceae; genus Linanthus; species Linanthus parryae. The sequence goes on from JALGPY010000015.1 coordinate 5,738,586, forward strand.
GTGGTACTAACCACGACGATCATCCCTGTTTCCACTTGGAGCTTTCGCTTTCTCTCTCTCTTGCACTTCCTTTTTTCGGTGAGGGAGGTTCTTCATTGGTACACTGCATTCACTTGATTAGTTTTTTACTCTCCTCTGTTTGGGGAGCCAACAATTGTTTATCCTCGGAATAACATATACTAGGCCTCGTTTGGACAAGGGATAATAATTATGGGGATAAGAGATGTATTGGAAATATAATTGTGTTGATATAGATATGATAATTTATTTTTTTGCTAAGTATTTTATTAGAACATGATATAAGTCAGGATAAAATGCAGAAATATGTATTAATATCGAATCAAATCAAATCAATTATTATAATAATAATAATAATAATAATTATTATTATTATTATTATTATTATTATTATTATTTATATATATAATATTTATATATTAATATGTGTGTTTGTCTCTCAAGTATCGTGTGTTAATAAACTTGAGGATAGTATTTTATTTTATTTTATTATTTTGAGAAAAACCACCTGATTTTCAAATAATGTATACTAACATTAGTGAATATGCGGTCCTTTTTATAGCATAGTTAGTATCATATTCTGTTTGAAATTATTTTAATAAGTGCATTAATTAGTATATTATTTTGAATAAAAATATGTTAGTATATGAGTCAATAAATAAAACTATAACAATTTAAATTAAAGGTGTGCATAGTTTACAAATTAAGTCAAAAAATTAGAACGGAACGATGAAAAGATGGCAATATGGGACATAAAGAAATCACTACATGTGTTATTACTACAATACTAAGAAATGAGCTCATATTTTAATTCACAGCTTAATAACTACCGTACAAATTATACTTGTAATTTTTGAAAACTCGAATCATGCTTATCTCGTATTTTTAACACGAATTTTAGTAACAACTTTTAACAAAAGATTTTATAATACTCTTATGTATAGAATCACACTTTATTTCCGTACTGTATTTTACTTTGTTCACTCCTCCCTTTTATACGATGTCTTTTTCTTTGTCATGTGGAATATAAGGTTGTAAACAAAAAATAATGGTAGGGAATAAGAAAATGAGTTTGATAACTGCGTATATCCTACACTCAAACACGGAATAAGAAGCATGAGTTACAAAACTATACACATCTCTCTTTTATCCCTTATCCAAGTGAGGCTCTAGTACTGATTATTCTTGGGATAACATCAATTCAGGGAGTACATTTAAGTATTCGAAATTAAGAGTCAATATAGTAGTATGACGTGTATCAAATTATTGTGAGGCGAAGTTTAATACGAGTAAATTTTATTCCTTCCGCGCTTAAATAGTTTAAGGAAATAAAACACAAGATTTGTCCTCTAAAAAAACATAAAATTTGTCACAACATACTTTTCCTTTTCGACACGTGTTATGAAAAAAATGCAAGACTTCTATGTACGCGTTCATAATAAATGTAGTATAAATCTTCTTCTTGAGACGTGTTATGAAGAAAATGCAAGACCTATTATGTCCGCATTTGTATTAAATGTGGCATGAATATTCTTCTTATGACGCATTATGAAGAAAACATAAGACTATTATGTGCGCATGCATATTAAATGTAGCATGAATTAAACGATGTTTAATGATTGTTTCTCCATAAAAAATATGGAGTTGGTATTTTTATTTGTTAAGAGAGTATATATAATTACTACTACCCCTGTTATTTTTCTTTCAATGGCGGTTAACTGTTTTACCCGTAACTGGGTCACTTTGACAAAATAATATAATTTTTTGGTAATTTTTTCATAGTATTGCAAAGTAAAGTTTACTGTACAAGATCATGCAAAGATTACCAAATCCGTGCATCGTTTTGCTAACCAAAATCACCGGGTCCAAGTGACCCAGTGAATAGTGTCAAAAAGTGAAGTAAGTTGAAAGAGAAGAAACAGAGGTAGTATTAAACTTGAATAAGGCATGATAAAAACTTTTGTTTCTGAGTGTTAGAGCGGGATATGAGACTTGATAAGATGCATGTATATGTGATAACATATTTGGATAGGAAGGATAAGAGATGGAATATGTGTACAGATAACCACATTGTCATGCATGTATAAAGCTTAAATTCTGATAAATATCGAATAGTATAAAAATATGCAAATATCAAGTTACATAATATGTGCGCGTGTCTCAAGTCACATGTTTAAAAACATGAGGATACTATTTATTTTGAAATTATGCATATGTAACATTAGAGAAGGCCCAAACACACTTTACTTTATATAAATAACCTTGTTAGCATCATATTTAGTTTTAATTTATTTTCATAAGTACATTAGTATATTGGTTTTGAACAAGCATGTGTTAATAATCAGCCAAAGTTACCAGAATTAAAGTTAAAAGAGTGCATACTTTACTAATTAAGTCAAAAGAATTGAAAGACACGATGAAAAGATAGAAACATGGGGCATAAAGAACTCATTACGGGCCAGTTTGGGAGTGATGTGACGATTTAGAAAATAGCTGTGAGAAATTGCTTTCCCAAAGTTGCTTTACAGATCCACTTCAAAAGTATTTGGTAAATTTCATATATAAACTGTTGTGGAAAATCGCTTATTAAATTTTTATTTGGTAATTATGAATTTATAATTGTGGCAAGGGTCGAAATGACTACATCAGATATGGTAGAGTTCTCTAAAATGTATGCTACTATATATTTTTGTTAAAATTTATCTTCATTCGTTTTTCTGTGACAATTTATGTTCATTATATTGATTATGTGTTCTTTGTTCTGGGTTTGGTGTGTGTTGTTGATTGTGGTAAGACTGGGAAGAGTAAATGCTCGCCCCTTATATCATAGGCGAGCATTTACTCGTCACAATCTCACCAAATGCATAACTGGAACGAGCAAATCAGCCAGACTGAGATGAGGTTGCTCGTCTAGGAGCAATATTGAAAACCAATGTATTGGTATGTGGTGAGACTGGGACGAATAAAGAACTAGTAGCCTACAAATTATACTCACTTCCCTTTTCTATGGGCAACATCGTTTTTCTTCCAAACACCCACCTTATCCCCCTATTCCTCTATCATGTATTCCCTCAGTTTTTCAGACTCTTCTAAATATTATTTGGGCCTAGCGATTTGGTTAGCAAAACAAGGAAATGATCCAGATGATGACCAAAAGTGGAGTCTGTCACTGAAAATAATTTTAGAGACCAATTTGACCCCCCCCCCTATCATTCAAAAAGCCTAAAACTACCTATGTTTCTTCTCTTTCAGCTTACTTCACTTTTGAGTCACTATTCATTGGCTCACTTTGATCCGGTAATTTGGTTAGCAAAAAAGTACACAAATTTGGTAATCTTTGCATGATCTTGTTTAATAACTCTACAATACTATGAAAAAATTGACGAAAAATTATATCGTTTTGCTATCCAAATCACCAAGTCAAAGTGACCCAGTTACGAGTAAGAAGTCAACCGAAGTTGAAAGAGAAGAAACAGAGGTAGTATGTGATTGGATAATGCCTACAATTTTCATAACATGAGGGCAAATTTGTCCCAAAAATTATTTTACTGACGGTTGCCATTCCTTGACTAACGAAGTAGCAATATAGGGTTTAAAATTTTTGATGTTCGGAAAATTGAAGGGGTGAAAGTGTCATTTAAAAATTAGAGGGAGTGAAAGTGTCCTTCAATGAAACTAGAGGGGGTGAAAGTGTCTTTTACCCAATCCATTAGGCATAACAACCTTTACCATCGCCACATAATTCCTTCATCAAATCATCAACAGAGTGTTTCGGAGTTCAATTTACCAAACTCCTGGTACGCATGAAAAGTTGATATAGAAGAGTTCCATCATCCATGTAATCAAATCAAATAGAATTTCTTTCACTGACACATCCCTTCAACATTTCACTAGTACCACTTTGTTCCTTGTCTTTCTCTCTTTGGAGAAAGTTCTTGGATTAAGGAGCGACATCAAGTCAAGGGTAATTCATTTTTTTCTCTCTTAGTGGGATTGTAAAAGCACCCAAAAAGCAAACATCAACTGATATGGCGTATTTTGTTTAGGGTAAATTGGATTTTTCACAATCTAAAACTTGTCAAATAAAGAAAATGGAAGAAAGAGAGGGAACGTACAGAAATAGACAGTGATAGCTTCCAAGTTCCCTGAGTTCAAATAACATGTCGATCGAGAGAGAGAGACATGGAGCATGTGTCTAACTTTTTGACATTTGTCAAACTTTTTGTCGAAGTGGCATACACATGGAGCATGTGTGCGAATTAGATCTTTCCAAGTATATGTGCCGAATAATTCTTTGGAAATATAATTTGACTTTTTTTCTATAAATTGAATTTAAAACCCTTGACTAAACTTTTCATTTTCCGGCAACATATTTGTGATTCAATTATCCTCAAAAAATATTAGTGATTCAGTGAAGATGGAACAATGTAGTCTTTCACCATAACAAGAGTAGTTAGACCATTTTTTGAAATATTTTAAAGGAAAAAACTAGAAAATTTAATAAGGACAACCTATGTACTTTTGGACCATAGTAACTAGCTTCATTCTTTAAAAAAAAGTTTAACATTTCCGATACAATATATATACATTACGCAACCTTCCAATATAAAATCCAGTATGAAAATTCAATAAAATTTAATAAAATGACTAGCTAACATAAAATTAATGTATCATACTACCTATATAAAAGAAGTTATGGCCACATTGCGTGGCAGTGGTGGCCCAATCATGTGCTGCCACTTCGGACAAAGTGCCAGCGAAATGCCACGTTAATAGTGACGTGTAGAAAAGGTCGGTTATGCCCTTGCTGATACGAAACAGGTACGCTATGGTTGAAGGGCGATATTGTCATTTGGGATGTCCGTGGTTGGTTTGGGTTGTGGAACATGAACTTCGTAGTCGGTGTTCTTCTTGGTGGGACAGGTGGCTATGCTCCGAGCAGCTGTGCCTGGTTGCCGGCACTCGTTAGTGGGACAGGTGTCGACCTCTTGCCATTGATTCTTATAATGTGGGAGAACGTTCTTCTGATGTTGGTGCCATTTGCTGATCTATTGTCACCGGGTCAGTTCTTTCGTCTCTCTCCGTCTCTGTATTTTCTCCGGTTTGTGGGTTTTGTTTTCGCCGGCGGCCGGAAATTGGTTCGGTGGGTCGCGGGCTATCCGGTAGTTGGTGTGTCTAACGGTTTCTCAGGTTCTGTAGGGATGCTGAATTGGGTTTTCTAATTTGGGTTTTTTTTTTTTTTTTTTTTTTTTTTTTTTTTTTTTTTTTTTAATGATTCGAGGGTTTTCTAAATCGGGGCTTCAGGCAGTTAGTGGGGGGGATTGTATTTGGTTCGTTGTGAATTGAATATTTACTCTGCCATGTGGGTTGTTGTGATACCTTCTTGCATGTGTGTTTTTTATGATGAGTTAACAAATTGGTATGTATCTGTGGTTTGATTGCTTGCATGTGTGTGTTGTTGGGTTTTTTTGTTGCCTAATGGTGTTATTACTCTATATACAAGTGTGCTATATATACGTATTGGCTCAGCATGTGGTGGTTGTAGCCAGTTGATAAGATGATGCTTGGTTAGTTTGATTCACATTTGCTTACATTTAGCGTTGGTGTTTGCAGGTTGATCATCCGCTGCTTAAGCAAGGAATTTGTTGTGTTGCCTTATCTGGTACGTTCACCTCTCTAAGAGTTGGCAGTATATACATTAAAAATATAAATGTTGCTGTAAGAAGCCTGTGTGGTTTGTTTTATGCCTGTTGTATGTTGCTGTGTTGCTGTTTTGCTTTGCTAACGTGTGGGATTTGTGTCCCGGCATCCCTTTGGTTTTTTGTTTGTTTGTTTGGCTTAGTTACTTTTGACTGGTTTAATGTGTAATGCTGACTCAGTGTCTTGAACTGGTATTTTAATAATGAGGCATCTCGGTCAGGTTGGAATCGGTATAAATCATGTATAGGCTGAGTTGATGATGCGACCGAAAATGTGCGATGGAAATGTGGTTCGTCTACTGCTTAGTTAATTTGGTATGGACTTTGTGCCTGTGATGTTGTTACCGTGGTTGAAATTAATTGATTTTTGTGGCTTTCTGTAGTGTGTGGCCTGTAGTTTGTAAATGCCTACAGGTAGTCTTGGGAAACGACCTCGCCGGGGTTTAGTGGGGGAGGAGCTAGCACGCGGTTCAGGATTATCTGCAGGAGCTAACACTTCTGCCCCGGCTCTGCGGCCGTCGGGTAGACCGTGGCCTTCATCTGCAGGAGCTAATACTTCTGCCCTGGCTCCGCGGCCGTCGGGTAGACCGCGGGGGCGTAATGCGAATCCCGGGCCGTCCGTGTACAATGCAGATGTAAGGGGTTTTGTTACCGGTCCTGTTGTCCATACCGCGACGCCAGGTAGTAGTGTGCAAGCACTTAGGTATGCTTCCCCGTATCCCATGCCCGTCGGGTCCATGGCTATTAGGGGTTCTGGCCTGAATAGGCTGTCTGTTGGTTTTGCGGCCGGATATGGTACTGCTTTGGATTTGTATAATGGTTTACCAAATACTGTGCTGTCATACATGCCAGCTGTGTCATCTGGGTTGCCCAATATTGCTTCAGGCGCGTCAGGTTCTTCATCGCCGGGTTCATTACAACATCCACTCACCGTCAATGCGTCTTCTGGGAATAGAGGCACCTCCGTCGTACCTCCTGCTACATTTGTGGGTGAACGTAATAGTCGTGCTGGCGGTGCTGCTCGAGTTCCCCAACCACCCCGTTAGTCTTCTTTCCCGACTATGGCTTCATTTGTAGTTATATGTGTGTTCAGTTATGGTTTCATATCTGTTAATCGTTTTTTTATTCGGGTGTGTAGGGCAGAGACGTACGAAAAAGTGGGAGCGGGGTGCTCCGCCCCCGCCTATGGAGCCAAGCATGCTGCCATCTCCACGGAGATGTCCGCATTGTGATGCTAAATTATTTGCGTACGAACCAGATGGCTTTTGTTGCAGTGAGGGGTGTGTAGTCCTTGCCCCTCATGAGATCCCGAATTCGTTGGCGGAGTTGCTCCTATCCGACAATGTGACTAGCGAAGATTTCCGGAATAATATTCGTGCATACAATTGCCTGTTCTCCTTCACTTCGATGGGTGTGAAGGCTGATCCTGACACGAAGAATAAAAGCAAAGGGATTTACACATTCCGTGTCTAAGGGCAGATATACCACTACATTAATGATATTGATCCTGGCCAACAACCTCCTAGATATTTACAGGTTTATTTCTACGATCCAGCTTTCCAGCTGCAAAGCCGAGTGAAAGCTTTTGAAAATCTTGATCCGGTTGTTATTTCATGCTTGACTGATATTCTAGAGGCCAATCCTTATAACCAGTCATTTCAGTCTATTAGTGCAAGCCCTGAATTTGCTGATTGTGATGTGCGGATTAAATGTGATCCTGGACTTGATCAACGAACGCAAAATTTACCTACATCTGATCAGGTTGCAGCAATTTGGATTGACGATGAGTCGCGTGCTGGTAAATACGTCCGTGATATTAGGGTGAGGCATAAGGGTGGTGAAGCAAAGAGTATTCAGTATCATCTGGGTTGTTTTGATCCGCTTCAGTATCCTATCATGTTTCCTCGTGGGCAGCCTGGATGGCATCCTAGAATTAATAAAAAGCCTCCGAAAAAGAAGCCACGAAAAGGTAGTTTCACGTTGTTACTTAGTATGTGTGAGTTCATATTATCAATGTCGTTTGTATGCCGTGTTGCTGAATGATGAGCTTCTAATTGCAGGGCCAAGTGATGCAGAGTCCGATAGTGCAACTGTTAGCTGTCGTCAGTATTACTGCTACCGATTACAGATGCGAGATATACGCCGGTCATCGCTGTTGTTCTTTGGGCGTCTGCTCCAGCAATACATGGTCGATATGTATGTGAAGCTTGAGACAAGCAGGCTAGATTATGTGCGTCAGCATCAGGACACTATCCGGGCGGAACTTTACCAGGGAATACTGGACAGCATCAATGCGGGTGAAATGAACCCAAATAATGTCGGGCGTCAAGTCGTTTTGCCACCGTCTTTTGTGGGTGGGCCCCGTGATATGAAGCGTCGTTACCAGGCTGCAATGGCTCTGGTGCGTAAATACGGCAAAACTGATTACCTTGTCACGATGACATGCAATCCCAACTGGGCCGAGATTCGTGCGGAGCTTCTACCATTTGAGCAACCTCAAAACCGACATGATTTAGTAGCGCGAATTTTCCGGGCGAAAACAGTTGAGTTTAAGCGGGATTTGATTGATAGGGAGATACTTGGGCCAATTGCTGCTTACACCTACGTGATTGAGTACCAGAAGCGGGGTCTACCACATGTGCACTTCCTACTGATTCTAAAGAAATTCGCCAAGTTAATGAGCCCTGATAGAATTGACAAATACATATTTGCTGAAATACCTGACCCGCACGCAAATCCTCAATAACATAATGCAGTGAAGAAACATATGATTCATGGTCCATGTGGTGAGTTTAACCGACGGTGCCCTTGCATGCGACCCAAAACTGGCTGCAAGAACAAATATCCTCGGGAATTCGCAGATGTTACAAGGACTGGTGATGATGCATTTGCAGTTTATCGCCGGCAAAGAAATGGCCGCACTGTTGAGGTGAGAGGACAAACATTGGACAACAGGTGGGTTGTGCCGTATAATCCCTACTTGCTTGCTAAGTATGACTGCCACATAAATGTGGAAATATGCTCAACCATAAAAGCTGTTAAATATCTGTACAAATACATATACAAAGGTCACGACAGGGTTGTGTTCCAGGTGATATCGGAACAGAAGGGTTGCGTCGATGAAATAAAGGCTTTTCAGTCTGCCAGATGGATTTCCCCGCCTGAAGCTGCTTGGCGTATCTTTAAGTTTCCTTTGAATGAGATGTATCCTCATGTCACTGCCCTGCAACTTCATCTTCCTGGAATGCAATCCATTGCATTTAACAAATATACAAAACTCGCGTATATTGCGACGGATAAGAAATATAAGAAGACGATGTTAACTGAGTATTTTGAAACAAATAAACGGGATCCAGAAGCTAAGCGGTGGCTCTACAGTGAGTTTCCTGAACATTATGTATGGAATTCTACGAAATCGGAGTGGACGCCTCGGAAGAAAGGTCATACTATTGGTCGTATAGTGGCTGCTAACCCTGCGGAAGGCGAACGTTTCTTCTTACGTATACTATTAATGCATGTCAGAGGTGCGGAATCATACGAGCATCTTCGCACCGTTGGTAATCATGTGTGTGAAACATATCGTGAGGCCTGCGAAAAGCTTGGGCAGCTTGAGAAAGACACTGCATTGGAAGATTGTCTAGAAGAGGCTACAACGTTCCAGATGCCACACACTTTACGACGACTGTTTGCCACCATTCTGGTTTTCTGCCAGCCGAGTAATCCTCGGCAGCTGTGGGAACGATTTTATGCTAAGATTTCTGAAGACTATCATCGTGGAGAAGCCAACAGTGAAGGTCAGATCCTTTCAAGAACCCTAAGACATGTAAACATGGTTCTTGCGTCAATGGGAAGGCAGTTAAGAGATTATAACTTGCCAATGGATATCAATGGTTTCTGATGAAGTTGCACCGCTGAATCGAGAGATCGATGAAGAGTTAACAATTCCTATCCCTACTGAAGACATTGCGGCATCGAAGCAATTGAATGAGGACCAGCAAACTGCATATGATGTAATCATCGATCATGTTTTGCGGAAGAAAGGTGCGTGTTTCTTTGTTGACGGGCCTGGTGGCACTGGGAAGACATTCCTTTACAGAGCTATCCTCGCTCGTATTCGTGGCATGGGTTATATTGTTGCAGCATCCAATTTGCCTGGGGGTCGAACAGCGCATTCTCGCTTCAAGCTACCTCTGTACACAAAAGAGATCAGTTGCTGCAACATTGGGAAGCGGACTGCCTTGGCAGAGCTGATTCGACAATCAAGTGTAATAATATGGGATGAGGTCACAATGGCAAAGAAGCAGAATATCGAGGCTTTTGAATCTATGCTCCGCGATATATGCTCGAGCAACGAATTATTTGGAGGGAAGGTTGTTGTTTTCGATGGTGATTTCAGGCAAGTTCTCCCTGTGACAGTGCGAGCAACGAAGGAAGAGTGCATATGTAACAGCATTGTTGATTCACACCTGTGGCCTCATATGCGTTTATTGCGTCTAACGGCGAACATGAGGGCAATACACGATCCGTGTTTTGCGGAGTTTCTATTATCAGTCGGGGATGGCAGCTTACAAGAAAATGATGAATCCTTATTAAAGCTACCGCAATCAATGGTTGTGCCTTTTGTAAATGAGAGAACATCGATTAACACTTTCATTGACTGTGTTTATCCTAACTTTGAAAGCGATTGCTTGAAGTCTGATTACCTCGTCGACCGAGCCATCTTGACACCAAGGAATGACTGTGTCGATTTACTGAATCAAATTTTACTTGGTAGATTCCCTGGTAACACACATGTCTACACAAGTTTTGATCATTGTCTTCCTGGCAGCCGAGATCATCATTCTTTAGAGTTTTTACATACCCTTACACCTAATGGACTGCCCCCTCATGAGCTGCTCTTAAAACGTGGTTGTCCTGTGATGTTGTTACGAAATTTAGATCCATCCGCCGGGCTGTCTAATGGTATTAAACTTATTTGTAAAAATATCCTCCCTAATGTCATACATGCTGAAATAGCTATAGGTCATAATAAAGGCAAGGATGTCTTTATACCTAGGATACCACTCAGGCCATCTGAGACAGATAACTACCCAGTTGAGTTTGAAAGAAAACAATTCCCAGTCCGACCATGCTTTGCGATGACAATTAACAAGTCCCAAGGACAAACTTTGCAGTATGTTGGTATTTATCTTCCTCAACCAGTATTCTCGCACGGTCAACTCTATGTTGCATTGTCTCGAGCGACGTTGTCTGCGTCTGTGAAAATTTTAATACATCCACTTGATAATATCCAAACTGTTGACAGTACCCAGAATGTTGTGTACAAACATCTGCTGCGTCGAGCATCGGGGCAACAAGAATAGTGATTCACAATAGGAACAACATATACTATATATATACATATATATATGTATGTATATATATATATATATATATTTATATATATAAACATATATACATATATATACATACATTCATACATACATATATGCATATAATACTTACATATACATTTATATATACTACTTTTTAACACGTATATAATATATGTGTGTGTGTGTGTGTGTTTGTTTGTTTAGTTTTTATACTTGCTTTTTGTCATGCTTTCGTCTGTGTCACTGGAAATACCATACATGAAATTATGGCTCCGAATATGTACTTGCTATAATCTTGCCTGGCTGCATTATTGTGGCTTAAATTTGTTGTTCGTGTCATTTTGCTATATCAAATGTATTTGCTACAAGGTTAAATGATCGCGTCATTATGCATCAAGTTTTTTTACCATCTGAATAGCATGTAACTACAAATGTGGTGCTTAGATATGTTGTTCGTGTGTTGCTGTTGTAAAATAGGGATGGAAAGTGATATGCTGAAGTTATCTGCCTTAACTGATCAATTGAAAGAATGGAAGCTTAAACTTCGGGTCGTTGAGAAGTACCGTGCAACAACAGCTCGATTTGGCAACACAAAGTATCAGCGATATGTCCTTTGCGATAGCGAGGTTAGTTAACGAGTAGTACACCGACATCACCAATACCTGTGTCATATTTATCGTTACCTACTTTGTCCTGTGCAGGGCAAAAAGATACAGGCTACAGCTTTTGACGCTGAAATTGAATCGTTTGACAAACAGCTACATCCATATCATGCATACTGGTTCAGTGATGGAGTTGTACGCCGTGTTAACCCGCAACATCGCTACATTGATCACGATTATGTCCTTGTTCTGGATCTCAGATGAAAATTGTGCCAGTTGAAGGTGCCGCAGATGAAACAGCAAGTACTGCGTACAACTTCAAGACTCTGACTGAGGCCCGCGACTTCATCGGGAAACTTGATAAATTTGGTAGTTTCCCCCAATGTTTTAGCACTGCATCGCTTGCTGTGTTCTTTATGCGTTGCTCTTATTTAATTACGTTTGTTATTGTTTTTCTTCCCGTGGCTGTCTTCCTTCGTTCCATTAAAAATTACATACTCACAATATATGTATCCATATGCAGATGTCGCAGTGATAATCATAGCTGTCATGTCTCCGAAAACAGTGCCATGGAAGGATTCGACTGCTCGTTCGAAGGTTCGAGATATAGTTGTTATTGACGATACGTAAGTTCTCCAATGTGCCTTGCTTACTTCTAATATACTGTTCTGCGTCTATTCCTGTTAGTTAGGTGTGGCCACATTATAGGCGGCAGAAGTTCTTAAATCAATAGTAGAATTATCTATTTTCTGCTACACTGCAACTATTGCTTTGTTATGCTCTGGAAAATAATAGAAGAATGAAAGCATACCAAATCAACATTAAGCTTGTGTAATGTGACTTGCGAGCAATGAACCATCAATGTATGCAACCCAGAATATTGATTTTCCTGATGAATTAATACGAGTACGCATAACACTTGTTTGTTCCTCGGCTTCATCAATTTTACCTCGTTTTATACCGGTATGGAATGAAGATACCAAATATATATGTTATATATATGTAAGATGTATTTAGTTATTTATGATGCTGATAATTGTCATGTAATCGATGATATCCTGTGGTCTCTTTTCCCTCCCCCTTTCTCTATCTTTTCTACTCTATCTATTTGCTGTCTTCTCTAACTTTATTTGTCTTGCCAAACAGTTTGAATCCAGTGTGCCTTTCGTCTTGGGATGACATAGCAACCACTGATGCAGAAAAACTGGCCAAGTTAGCAAAGTCCCAGCCGGTTGTCATCGTCACTAATGTTGTGGCATCGAAATACTCCGGTATCGACATGATATTTTTTGCTGAAATGTTGACATATGATATGTTATGTTTGTTCCTGCTGCTATGTTCATAAATGGTTTTGCCCATGTCTCCCAGGATTCTCCTTGAAAACTCCTATGTCTACAATGTTCTTGTCTGATGTTCCCGATGCACGAGTTGATGAATTGTTGGATTGGTAAAATGCCTTCATTATCTACTTATATGTACTTCATAGCCTGTCGTCCAGTGGTATATGTTAACAATATAAAGATCTTGCAGGCGCGATGCTAACTACGAGAAAATTGATGCTATCAGTGACCCTGAGATGCTACTGAAGAAGAAAGTTGCCAATACTTCTACATCTGAGTTCAAACTTGTCAGGATTGCAGACTTACCAAGTACTCCGGTAATTTCTCCTGTCTAGCATTGTAACCGCGGGCAAGTTTATCCATGATGCTACCGATTGAATTAATGTTGTTTTGCATTGCAGCAGACTGGTTCCGATGAAATCTGGATGAGGGTGTCTGTTGTTGTAGCACCATGTAGTCAGCGACCGTGGTATACCGCATGCAACAAGTGCAACCGGGCTACCAACCACGTGCTAGGTGAAGTATTTGCTTGCCCAGGCTGTGCAAAAAATGACTGCATTTCTGCTCCATGGTATGCCACGTCCCATCTCACATAATTCCTCTGAAGTTAATGTTTACCAATCCAATAACTCATACCAAATATGGTTTTATACGCAACAATTTATTTGTGAACAACCGTGTCTTTCTCAAGTATGTATGTGATTTCTAATTGAGATGTAAATAAATTGATATCGTGCAGGGGGCGCCTCGGAGTTCGAATTGGTGATGGCAGTGGTGAACTTGAGGTTGCTATATTTGGACATGCTGTTGAAACTGTGTTAAACAAAAGTGCGGTTACCCTATCTGCAATGACTCCAGACGTAAGCTAACTACACCCATATGTCTCGCGGTTTCGAGTTGAAATGCGGCTGACTCCATGGGATGTTAATTAATGTAGTCATCTTATATTATCATGCAGGAACAAAGCGATGTGTTGTCAAAGGCGAATGATGCAGCGGTGGACAAACGATTCTACGCCTGGCTCCATCCAACAGCAAGAATCCACGCTGGCTTAACAAGTGGAGTGTTCGCCAAGTTGAGATTGCATAAAATTAACTCTGTGATGAAGGCTTATAAAACTATATGATCAGATATGTATGTAGATATAAGGACTACACTTAGCAGTGAACCCTAGAGACAGCAATGCATAAAATTAACAACTTGTGCTTATACAGTTGTTATTTTTATGCCTTTTGCTAATATTTTTTTGTGCAGTTACAAAGCAACAAATGGCCATCACTTTATGTAGGTGAAGATGCCATTCTGTATAGTTTCCTCTTCTGTTGTAGTTGCAAGAATAGGGTAATGTATCTGATCGCAACAGAAACTTGGGTATTTTTTTGGGTACATTTTTTGAGACGACGTATGTATAATATAAAATATAACTTTTTGTTTGTTCTATATCGCCGCGTTTTCCTTTATACATTTTCTTATGTCATTGCTTATATTTATTTCTCACATAATCATCTCTTTGGCACATCCAGTTTGACAATGTTTGCCCATGATACAATGTTGTTTGACATCAATAATTTTCGATTATGCATGTAATTGCATCCACTCATTGACTCGGTGTCTAATTAATTTAATGGCATTGTAAAATAAATGTCTTCTCCAGACATCGATACGAAACTTATCTACATTCACGTTGTTTTGCTGCATTGGGCAGTTAGTTAAATAAACACGCATACAAATCAAGCCAGTGTGATAGATAACACAGTAATTTAAACTTTGATAAAATACAAAACCTTAATAAGATCAATTATTAGTAATGTCCCAATTTCAGGACAATGCAAGTCTAGACTCCAATTTATACGTAATAATCTTTTGTCTAATTTTTAAATGTCGACACAGATATATTAATTACTAAAATGAAGTTTCAATTAGTGCCCAGCAAATAAACTATTATGTATTACTTCTTGATTAAAACCCAGCCAAGCATGTGCATAATATTAAATATCTACTCACTGGAGGGCTTGCACTGCAATTTTAGTCGAATAGAATAAATTAATCGTGCAGAACTTCGTTGGGTATTCATAACCACCCACTGCTCCTCCCACCCAACCCTTCAGATTGCATGTCTTAGGTATCGCCGCCAAGCTTTACTTGCTTCAGGTACGTTTTGTTTAGGGTTTTCTTTCCAATCTGTAATTTCACATGAAAAAAAAGAGGATTTGCACAAGTCCATAAGAATACATGCTTATGTATGTGTGCACAACTCATTGAAATCAGCTATCAGTTGTTTGTGTTGTTGTATTCAACAGTTTCAGTTTGCAGTGTTTGCAATTGCGTGCCAATAGTGACAGTTTGTTTTCCCCCTTTGATATTGTTTGTGTACTTTTACCTGTATGTACTGTTTGATCAAAGTATGCATACTCAAGATGCGTATGCAATTTCCCGCTGAATTAGTTCTTCCGAAGATTTGAATCGCGTAAATGAATAAATACAGAATACACCAGTTATTGGACACTTTGAACCGCGTTATGTTTGTGTCACTGTGACAATGCAAAACTATGATATCATCCTTTCCAGTTTGTTTTTTTTCTTTCCCCTACTTTTTTTTCCTTTGTATATGTATATGTGTTTAATTCAATATGAACTTGTTAAACAACTGATATGGTTGCTATTTGTATACACAGACTACATTCTATGATCAAACATTGGCAGTTAAGACTTCAATCCTGGTATCAGTATGAATTTCTTCAAAGTTATCGTATCGAGTGCTCCAGACAATGACAGACTGGTAAGCCTATATGTAAACCACTTGATACCAGTATATGATTGAGTTCGATCATAGTTTCCTATTACGTCTTCTGCATACAATCAACTTAACGACATTACCTCAATCAAACAATCTAATCACACGTTGTTTTGCTTCCAGTCCTTGCCTCGCATCTTTGTTGATGTGTACAAGAAAGATGTTGGAAAGATTATCCAGCTACGAACTCCCAACGGAGCAATCTTCAACACCACAATTCTTGCAGACAACAATGAACTGTACCTTACCAATGGGTGGAAAACTCTGGTCAAATGCAACTCCATCGGTTTAGGATATTTTGTCTTTTTCAAATTTAGGGCAAATCTGAGCTATGATATAAGGATAATGGATCCCACGTGCACCGAAATCAATTACCGCAGTATTGTTAAGCAGGAAAACAACGCTGCTACTGCCACAAAAGAAATAGCGCCTCGCTTCTTCAAGCTTTACGACCCATTTAATGCGAAAGATACCACACTGGTAACAATGTCATTCAAGTTATGCATACGTTCTCCTTAATTAGAATTTACATCTTAGCTATATTTGTTGAATAACTATGTCCTTGTGCAGCGAATCCCTCCAAAGTATGTTGCTTGTCACCGCGACAGCATCGCACCCATCATTCACCTACATGTGCCCAACGGGGCATTCTGGAATATCTGCATCGATCAAGTTGATAACGAGTATTACTTTGGCATGGGATGGCTTCAATTTACCAGTGCTTATTGCGTCCCCCCTAAGGCTGTACTTATGTTTAAATATGAGCGCAATTTGAATTTTAAGGTCCGCATCATGGATGAGTCTGCTGCGGAGATCAACTACGGGCTCAATTCTTCCACCTTTCGAATAGGACCACAGGAAAATCATGCTCTGGCTCGTGCGCAAGCTCACAACACTGTATCGCCATCCTTTGCATTCCGTATCATTCATTCCCACACTACGAAGAAGGGTGGAGTTGTAAGTACCTAACTTCCAATTCCTTAAGACATCTATATGCATGCATCATATGAACATGTTATTTAAAATCATGCAGAACATACCTACATATTTTGTACGGGATTACTTGATTGGGACTCCGAAAGAAGTATGGCTAGAAACATCGGATGGTGGCTATATGAGATGGGAAACAACCTGCGGTTTCACGCACGCGGGGAACCCTTTCCATTGTCGTCTCGCTTGGTATAAATACGTGTTGCATTCTCAGCTAGGGCTTAATGATGCATGTGTGCTTGAATTAATCGATCCAGTGATTCCAATGTTTCGAGCAACAGTCTTCCGCCAGTAATTTGTCCCGTATAGCAAGTTTCTGTACTATCTATGTATGCTCACTGTTATATTATGCGTGGTTTTTTTTTGTCTTTTTAGACCTGTATTGCCAATGTAATCAGAATGCAGTTAACTATTGCCTGTTTTGTTGAGCTCTTGTGAACAAATATTTAGTACGTGTGTGGTAAAAATCATCTAATTCAGGAAAGCTTGATGTTGACCAGATATCTACACTCAATTTATATTTAGTTTTATTTTTTGATGAGTGTTAAAACCATGGTTGTTAGGATCTCGATCCGGGTTGTTGATCCTCAGAGTGAGCGAGGTACATGATCGGCTAGAAAATCGTTTCCTTATAGGATCGGGTGGGATCGCGTGTGGGATCCTACGATCCTACCTTTTTTGACACACACACACACACACACACACACACATGTATTTGTTTTATCTTCTCATGGTTCCATCATGCCGCAAAAATGTTTATTGAAGTCTAATTTTGTACGCCTAAATCTGAAAGTTCTAATATTCAACATCGTATGCAAGCCAGCAAGGGCAGAGATTGTTAATGACCGAAATGATATGTCTCTATGATATATTAGGTCTTGAGCTTGTGTATTAATATTTCGTTGACATTAATAACCTGAAAATAAGTCATTTAAGTAGTCACAGTATCAATACAAAAATAACAATGACAGTTTTGGTAGAATTTCACAGTCCAATCCTACAATCCTCGATCCTGTGGGCTACTCCACGATTGCTGCAGTACTTCTGTTCATATTTTCCCACGTGATTCCTTTCTTGTGCATTTTCGTGATATTGTTATCCGATGACAAGTAATAATATCATGTGATGACATCAACCAAATAAAACATCCTTAATATGAATTCAAAATTTACAATAGCCACCGATACCAAAGTAATAGATCCATAATTTAAATTATATGACATACTACAAATAAAGATCTAACAGTTAATTTATTTTCTACGCTTCTTCTTCGAGATTTTTTCATTAACATCGTCGGCTTTCCTTTTCAGTCGTTCCTGTCGCTCTGCTCTGCTTTTACGTCCTGCCTCTCTCTGTCGCCGCAACATAGCTAAAATAGCCTTCTTATTTCTTTCGTAAGATCTTGCCGTATCACTATCGCATGCATCGTCTTCGTCGTCACCTCCTGAATAAACTGTAGTTTCAGATCCTTTGCCAACAACATAATCATGCTGATGCCAGCTTTCCAATTCAGATTCGCTCTCGCTCTCAGTACTTTCCATGCTTACAGTATGCTTCAGCTTCTTCCCCTTCCTGACTTCATCGTGTCGCTTCCTCTTGCTACTCAATTTGTTTTCCACAATTTCTGGAGGCCTACTTACAGCTTCCTCTTTTTTTTCCATAGCTATTCTGATATTATAGTTGTCAAAGCTTTAGGAATGTTTTTATAGCCACAGCATCGTATTAGAAGATGAAGAGCCCATTAACTGTTCTAATCTGCACCCACTGTATGCATTGGATAGATCCTTTTTTTTTATGTTGTATTTATTGTTCCATGTAGATAGATACAATTCCCACCAGAGGTTGCATTAAAGAGTTACATGCTATCATATAATATACCACAAATAGCTGCATCAGTTTCAGAGTACAGTGTATCTAAATATTTCTCATTTGTACATGAAAAAAAATAAAGCTCCGATCGAATAATATTCTGTGCTGATATTGTCTGCAAACGATACATTCCAAATTGCTATTGTTACTTTCTATATCCATTTATAAGAGCATTAGCAATTCAGAAAATCACAATACAAAAACCCCCAACCATCGTCATCTTCGCTCTCATCAGAGTATAATGTTGTCTCCGAACCTTTACCCAGATGTAGCCACTTCCACATGTACTTTCTTCTTCAAATATATCCTTCATCGCACTTGCATTTTCATGCTCTGTCTCAGTTGCTTTGCCAACCTCCTCGGAACTGCCTTCTTGTTGTTGTTCTTGGTATTCATCATCGCTCGATGCCATCTCAAGTTGTGTCGACTGACTGTTGTCTGCCATCCGATAGAATGCTCTTCCTGGTGCAGCTGGATGCAATAAGATGTTAAACCAGATAAACACTTGTATCAATAATGTAAAAAAAAAATACATTAATACAATATAATCACTAATTCGCTATATTAATCTTCAGCTTGGCAATCAACTTCAAATCCAGACTACTCTGCAAGCCAAGAAGTATATCGAATGAATTTCAACTTCATTACATATGTTATCTGCTATCACTATACCTACAGTACCTCAACAACTCATCCTAATCTTCGAGTAGCATCCCAATAATCTTAAAATGTGTGCCAAGATGTTGCCAGCTTCGATGTGATCAATCTGTGAAATGCACTGCATACAGATACGTCTGCTTTTCCTCCTTCACAACTCAGTGTCATCACATGCAACCTCACAAAGCTGTTATTTCATACACATAACAAACAGTTGGCATACAGCATTATCGTGTACAGCCCGTTGGTAGAAATAATCCAGTTGCTGCTCGTTGCATTTATGCAGCCAATACAGTCATTTTGTGACATCTGATTTAGACGATCACATAAGCGTATACCAATACGTATGGTAAATGGTGATGTAATTCTGCAATTACGACATTTTGCGCATGTTAGATAAAGTTTGCTGTATGTTCAACCGTGTTAATACTGTTGCCGAAGCAAATATTAATCGTCAGACGTTTATAGTTATAGAGGCACACCAAATGTACTCCAATGCCACTTCACTCATATCCCAATCACATGTATCAATGTAAACACAATTACACGCATACAAGTTTATATACATGGTCAGAATAGGTGAGCACCAGATGACACGCCAACATATCCAAGTGCTACTATTGAAATGCGTGCCATTATTTGTTAACTATAAAACTAGATCTCTCCCCCTCCATAATAACCAACGTCACACAACCACAACAACCAGCTAGAAAAATCTAAAAAAGTTAACAATCACTGCCTTCAATGTTAACACCAAAGGAGGACTCATCAGACTCATCTGCAACGTCCCAAACTTTACTCAGTGCAACAACTTTCCGAGGTGAAATTCCTCCTAGGAGCGTGCCTAATTTGCAAAGTAAGTACCAATACATTTAATCATGTTAGTCACTGATAAAATAAATGTGGACAAGTTTTATAATTTCTGGTGTAATTCTGTGCATAATATATGATTGACACAGGGATTGCCAGAATAAGTGTGTATGGCTTTGCAGCTTCTGCGACCAGCAGTGGTGGTATCGGTGCAGTTTGCCGAGACAATGAAGATAACTGGTTGCTTGGTTTCATAGGAAAATTAGATGCAACAAATAAAGTGGAGAGTGAACTTTGGGCAATCTATCACAGCATTCACTTAGCTTATGACAAGAACTGGAGTAACATAGAAATACAGACTTCATGCTATGAAGCAATAAAGATATTCCATTTTGTCAGAGATTTTCCTCCAGGTATGAGAAATGAAATCAATCGGGGGCATATTCTGCTACGAGATATGCACATAGCACTAAATCATATCGACTACATAGAAAACAGCGTTGCCAAACAGCTTGCAAGTATGGGGGCACAGCAATCAGATGAATGCAGAATCCTCTATGAAGCCCCAGAAATAATACAGGATTTAATTACAGAGGACAAATTAGAAGCGTGTAGTCGTTATATGTCACCCAGTGATACAGATTAGCTGCATAATTCTAGATATTTGTATCGCAGCTTGAATAAATGTTCATCGTCTGGTTGTTTAACAATTCGAAATTCCTGTATCTGGTGCTGCTTATTTTATATCGTTACAACCACATGTACAATCAAGCGGTAAGGTCCTCTATGCTTAAAACATCAAATTGACCCGATGCACAACCTGATTAATAGCCTATACAGGTAAGACAGGGTACTACCACATAAGTCCATGTAGCGTTGCGAACACGTAACCGCAATGATTTGTAGACATGATCAGTCCACACAAATTCAAAAGATATGTGAATATTTGCACAATGCTTCTTTGCCCAGATCACATTGCACTAATTATTACATTCAAGATTTATACTGGCTTTATCTAAGTTAGATGCCATAGTTTACTGAGTACCGGCACGTGTAGTCACTGTATCCTATCTATCTCGGTCACTGGGATGGAAACATTTAATTCTTTACATTGTAGGTAGTAGGAGCATGACCACACAATTTTTTCCACCATTGCAGAATGCTCTCCCGCAATTATCAAACAGCCAACTTAAATAGAAGTTAAAATTAACGTGCCCATAACTAACCCCATAACAACTCTGCCGCCAACCACTATCTGAAATCCTGACTTAGTTCAAGCATTAAAATACGTGCCCTTACTACGTTCAAAATTGAAACCTAACTGATTGCATCCACTTTATTTGAAGCATACCATAGATGCACACCACCCATGTCACATACTGATTGTCATTTCAGTTTCTCTTCCTAATCCGCTCCCAGCAAGGCTAACTATGAAGGCGATGGCATGCGATAGAGCTCTTTCCGAAGATGAGGTCAAAAGTAAATCCAAATTAAAAAAAAAAAAAACTGTACCAGTTCATTTGCTATCTTATCGAATTCCAAATACGATCCAATAGTCCTCGGTGTACTGCTTCCAGAACTTGTCCCTACTACCATGCGTTAAATATATTATATGATGCTCCTGAAATAGTACGCAACTTAATACTTGAGGAGCAGTTGTCTGCTCGTTGGTTTGAATCATGTAATTAATATTTCGTATCATTGCATGCTTCATCTAATACCCTTCGATTGCTGTATTACTTGTGCACTGAATGCATTATACTGATAATGTCCTCCGTACCAATTCTTCCGCATATATTTGCACCCCTAACTACAACTTGTTATGTTGCCAGGCATTAACATCCTGCAAAATCTTGAAGTATTTCGAATCTGAATATAGACACTCTTCTGTAACGGATTAATACCGCCAACAATAACCTGATGCAATCGTCAGATATAGCATACAAGTTGTGCATTCATTCACATCAATAGATTAATGCCAGCTTTCAATAGCTATACAACATATATGTATAATGTATTACCACGACAACACACATGTGATATGTAATATGTCGATTACCTTTTCCCTGTTTGGTTTTCACTGACTCAAAACCTTTTCTGACGCGATGGCTATCTTCTCAAGTAGACTAGATATGCGTGCCAACCAGTGAACGAATCAAACAAGATGAGCCTGACACTTTCAGCACAAACATCAAAAATTGCTATTCAACTTTAGAAACATACTGACCTCACATGCAAACTTAGAAAATTTGCATCCAACATGCAACTTAAACAGTTGGCGCATAACAGTATTATAGCAACACCACATAGGCCTACAAATTCAGATCAGACGCAACTTGTAATAAGCTTGACTCTAATTAATAGTTTATAACTGCGTATATTCATCTAAAAAGAAACTCAGTATAACAAACCGATACATTTGAGATACTTATAACTGATAAATTATACCAAACCTACTTCCCGGAACGCATTGTATATTTGGCAGTAATTCAATTTCCATTAATAACCGTTAGTACAAATGTTTATACTCACAACTCTTATTAACTTGCTCAATCTTTACTATCCTGAATCAAAACCTGGAATTTCCTCATATATTGAACCTAACAAAGTAAAGATGAGTTTGTAGAACCGTCAAATATAACTTGCAACTTACACATTGATTTGCATAAATGCATTAATATGAGTTTTGAACAACCATACAGCAGACTGATGCTCTGTATTAGAATACCAATATGTTCATCACCAGTGCAACTTGTGTAATATTATTGTCAGCTTCCCCATGAAGTAGAAATGTGTGTCAACAAATGGACAACTTAAATATGCAAAACTGACAATTGCAGTGCAATGATGATGAAATACTCTGAATGCTTTACAACCTAGCATGCTCACATGCACTCTAAACATATACTTATCTACCATGCAACCCAAACACTTGGAATACAACAATATTGCACCCACACACTTGGCACAAATAATACCATAACAACTTTAACGATCTGTAAAACTACACCGCGATCATTTCACAAAATATAACATTGATGATACTACAGTATGTATCGGTGTAATATACTATTAGCAAACTACACTACATAATTGAATTTGTATAGAAATACACCTCCTTCACTAATTTCTAACCATCAGCATGGAGACGAAACAATTTTCGAAGCCCCGACTGACAATACATGTAATTCTTGCTAATAAGAGCACATTACTCCACATCATATGCTTAATAGATTTCTTAAACAATTTCCCACCTACCAGTTATGCACTATATAAAACATTACCTCCCCAAACGAGACGCACATCCAGAACCATTCAACGCATCTTATGTTCCAACAATTCCACCACCAACATTCAATCACCAGACCAAACATCATGACACCATCTACGATTGCAGAACTTCGATCGTCATTGGTATCATTACTTCGCACAATACTGCTGTCATATTACTTTCCAATATCAGATTGTGTAAACCCTTACTTTACAACAATGTGATATTAAATTGAATCACTGCTACATTCTTCTCAGGAAACATACAATGAAGCTTGGATAAGAGTCTGCATTCGCATCATCCCAACAACACAGCAGGGATGGTTCAATGCATGTGACATCTGCCAGCGAGAGCGTATTCATTCAAACTGTTCCAGCTGCAAGAGCTCTCAACCTAAGACTACTCCCAGGTTAACCAGCTATAGCACATGCAAATTCACACTACAAGATGTTTAGATCAATATTTTATGTACAAATACTTATTTCGATACAGATTCCGTCTCATAGTTGAGCTTAAGGATGACACCGGTATATTGGATGTTACGCTGTTTGGGCAAGCTGGAGAAACTGTGCTTAACACAACAGCTGCACCCTTGGCACGAATGACGCTGGAGGTATCAATATAGTTCCTACAAATGATACACCATATAACTACATAACAAAACATTCATAACATATTTACAATGAAGTTTATGTCTCACTTCAATGTCATAATGTAACACCAGGAATGCCAGTCTCTCATCATCAATGTCAACACAAACAGTGCATCAAGACCTTTCTATGTGCGTGTTCTGAAGTGCACCCAACAAACCAATCGTAGAATAACTAGGTGGGTGGTCCGCCAGGTTGAGATTGCATGAATGCGACGAGGCAATGGCAATAATAATGAATAAGATCCAGTGATGCATCTGTATCAAAATAAATTCCTCTCATTACATACTTTCTTATATTTCATTTCCCTTTGTTGTACGATATGTGGTGTAGTACCATGTTTCCCTCCAGCTTTGTTGCATTAAATAAAGTTTGCTATATTTTCTACTCTGCCATTATTGTTGCATACTGCGGAGTGTACGGAATCCTATAATTGACTAAAACCACAACAACACAAGCAGACAAGGATTACTTGTTCCATATCTACTCCGGCTATAAACAAATCCCAACAATATCTACCCTATAATTATATGTCTACTGTTATGCTAAACAAGAGGATAACTCATCCAACATAGTGATGTTGTTAGACGTCGCAGATCTCATATTGTATATATGCTCTTCTATTGAGTAAAAAGACTGAATTAAAAAACAATACACACACAAACAATTTTTTCAGAACGTGACCATGTAAATGAAGTTCGTCGGCGTCCCCTGCAAATTATCTAAGTAAACTTGCGTAATCAATTCCGATAAATAATGCACGCCTACCTGAATTCTATTGTTCATTTACGACGAGCACAGCAACTGCACATATAATTGTTCATAGATTTGCATCTTTTACAGCCAATAAAATGAGTGTCAGTCCATTATACCGATACTATAAAGATAACTGGATGGTTAATTCGCTTGGGAGGATATATTAGGCAACCGAACTGGAAAATGAATTTTGGACAATATGCCATGCCATTCACTTAGCTTGTGATAACACTTGTAATAACAAATGAACACAGATTTCATACTATGAATCGGATAAAGTCTTTCATCAACTAGAAAATTATTCTCGACTACCACATGTGAAATCAATCGAAGCCGCATCCTGCTACAGAACATGCACATATCACTAAGTTATATTGACACTATAGCAAACAGCATCGCACTTAACATTCGTATATAAGTTCATCCCAACTTTGCTGAACATTTTTCATTTCATCGACATGTGGCAGCCTCGGTATATGCAAAACATTGGAGTGCGTGCCATTCTATCACGTACACCATAGTTCAATTAACTAAGTAGAGTAAGCATGCTATATAAGCAGTAGCTCCACAATCCAGACTATCATCAACATACAGAATTGGTGCGACGGCTTTCAATGGAACTCAGCAACATATCAGCTGCTAGGGCAACTTTGGTAAGTTATTTCTTCCATTTAGTTGTCTCGTCCACAGCATAACATTTGCAAAAAACTAACACCTATTTAATTATATGACAGCCCTTATACAGAGAAACATGGATGAAGGTATCAATAACCACAATACCAACAACCCAGCAACCATGGTTCAATGCATGCCGAAACTGCAAAAACGAGTGCTTCGGACAGATCTGCAATAGATGCGGCAATGCTACCCAGGATGCAATCCTATGGTTAGACAAATATTCAGCATACAATATGTGTAACAATTCTTCTGCTGTATACTACATTTATTCTTTACACACACATATGTACTTCTGGATTTCAGTACCGTTACATGAAATATATGCAAACTAACAACCTCACAACCCTTCGCTGCAGTGGCCGCCTCTATGTCGAGCTACAGGATGACACTGGGATCATGGATGCCACAATATTTGGGCTACCTGTTGAAACTGTCTTAGACAACACCCTTGTCACAATGTCAACAATGTCTGAACAGGTATTCTTATCATTTAAAATATGCAACATCTACAATCCATAACAACACCAACTACAATTTCATATTCAGGAACAACAAAATCTCCTACTAGCCGCAAATGCAAGAGGCACAGCAGAAAAATTCTATGTCCGCATACTCAGATGCACACAAAACAGGAACCCAAGATTAACAAGGTGGGTGGTTCGCCGAGTTCGAAGAGCATAATAAGCAGCGATAACAATCATTGCCGAATGGAAGTATGGTGTATGCTCCTATCGATACTACGCATGCTCACTGCTACTATACTTTCCACACTGCGATGCTGCAATACCATATGTCTACCTTCCTATTGTCTGAGTGTAATATGTAGAATTTAATCATTTATTGCCCCCATGTTCTCCGTTAGATGCAATAGATGCATATGGATCCACATGTGTGAATCAACAATGCTGTTACGTATGCACTCTTCATTCGTTGCTTGCATTGTCACACGGAAGTTGACACACACATGTTGAGACTATTTACAGTATAATTTTAATCAGATAACACCCAAACACAATGCATATATGAGTATGCCTCCTCCGGATCATGCAAGAACAGCAACAACAAGGACAGTGAAATCAACACTACAACCATCCACCAGAATCAATACAAATCATGATTAGCATGGTATAATAAATCATTCTAAGCGAACATGAGATCATCACGAATAAACACTGCATTGATAGACAAAACATAAACCAAGATTACATCACTTCATAAGCCCATTACAAGATGAACATAAACAAACTTGACATTACTGCTCATAAGACCTAACATGTAACTACATTACACCATATCATAATCCAATTCACTGTTTTAAGAAACAGCTTTGAGCCATTAGTGCTGAACCTCCGCAACCCCGAAGGCTCCTCCGACTTTCCAACAGTTCATATGTTCTTCATCATATGGCTTCTCTTCGAAGCCGCGTGAGTGAAGGACACACAAACCACGCAAAGAAGATCCAAAATGACCGTATCGCCCTTCAACCACAACGTCCATGGTTCACAGCAGCAAGGGCAAGACCGACCTTTTCTACACGTCACTACAATAAAATCAACACTAGAATCTTATACCAAATCAATACAAACCATCATTATATTTGTTATATTAAAATCCAGTAACGACTTGCCGAATAAGGAAATTAGTCATATCAGTTTACGTACAAGGGAAAAAAATGGAAAAAACAAAAATGAAAAAATATTACTTGTTCGATCAACCAGACACAATTTGTATCAATCCATGAATAACATAGTATAATACATCATTCTAAACGACTATTAGATTATGAAGAAAGCAAAATATGCATTGATACACGAAATATAGACCGAGATGACATCAATACATAACCCCATTACAAAGTAAACATGACCAAACTCAACATTACTACTCATAAAACGTGACATGAAACTACAATCCACCATAACATAGCAAAAAAAAAAAAAAAAACCTAGACACCCTATAATCTTGGTTTCTTCTTGCATGGCTCTTGAACATCTTCTCCGGTATTCTTCCTCTTGCTGCCCTTATCTGGTGTCGCATCCAGCGGAAGAATTGATTTCTTCATTTGCGAGTCTTCGCTACCTCCAACTATCACTTTTTCCTTCTTCTTTGTACCTGAAGTGGAAGAACGAGAGACAGAATGCTTCAACTTCAGCGAATACGAGGAAGCCGTATCAGCTCCCCAGAGGTCATTTCCTCCGCGTCTGAGTACACAGTAGTCTCCGAGCCCTTCCCGACTACATAACCATGTTCAGTCCAACTCTACCACTCAGACTCGTCCTCTGTGAATTCTTCCTCACTCTGATATTTTTTAATTTTCCTCATCTTCTCCTTGCTCTTCATCTTAGCAGTCTTTCTCCATTTGTCATCGGTATTTTCCTTACCAGAATCCATTGAATCACAGTATGTTGTAACTTAGGCCAACTGCTTATGCCTTTATACTAGAAGTAAGGAAGGAGGTCAAAAGATCATAGCAAGCTTTCATGTCCTTTAATTAAACTGCTTGACATGATTACTTAGACAGACACATCTTCAGTAAATGTAATCTGCAGGACAGGTCAATCAATCACCAAATACTGCAAACCCTACTCAATCTACTTAAGAAATCTTCAATGCACATCAAGCAATGCATCTAAATGATGAAACCTAGAGCAGAAGGAGAGAGATGATGGCTGATTGGGGAAGATAATAGGCGTTGACAATGGAATAGATGCATGAACTGGTAATACATAGCATCTGTTCATGTCTTCTCATTGAACTGATTGACATGCATATCCACACAAACACATCTCCAAATAAATGCAACCTGCAAGACAAGTGAATCAAGCAGAAGATACTGTAAACCCCACTCAATCTACTGAATAAATCTTCAATTTACATCAAGCAATGCATATAAATGATGAAACCCAAATAAGAATGACATAGATGTTGGGTGGTTGGGGAAGGTAACACATGTATTATGTACAGTCAACACACATATTATGTCAATCTACTGAATAAATCTTCGATCTACTCAATCTACTGCATTATGTCAGCCGCTAGAAATTTCCCAAATTTGACTGCACAACACATATATTATGTAGTTACAGCCCGATAATAAGAAAGATTGACGAACTATATCATTGTAAAACATATTACTCGATATATGTTACCAAAAAGACAACACCCAATTCAAAGGCAGGTACAGCCAATATCTATGTAACCAATTTAAGTTTCCATCAATGACACGCACGTCTACTACTCCTGTCCTACCTCACTATGATGCTGAAATACTCTGTGCCTACTATCTCGCATGCAATGTACTACAAATGTGATGCACTCACGGATGTTGAGGCTATTTACAGTATAACTCCGATAAAATAACATCCAAACGCGGTACACAACAATCCTGCATTAGCAAATGTATATCTCCGCCCATCGGACAAGCAAATATGCCAAGGCCACACCGAGCGCAACGCGCGCGGGGTGGAACCTAGTATATATATATATATGTTGTTAAGTTCGTTGTGATTTCTTTTTCGTCATGCTCATATAGAATAGGCTTTACTAATGTAATACTAGTACATGTAGCAATAAAAATGGGGTAGATAAAGAACACCGAGGGAATCAAATTCAATGTTTCTCTATATCATTTCACTTTCCTATGGCTTCATTGTTTGTCATGCATTGGTATTCCTAGGCAGTTGACGCAGACTAGAAGCAAAAGAAATTCAAACGACGTTCTTAGATAGGTAAAAGAGATCTCAAAAGATGAGAAACTCGAAATTATAATTCAGAAGGGAAAAACTGTCTTTGCCCGTAGGCTACATGCTGCTTAAATAGCAGAAAACCCTAATTACTGCCAAAAACAGTAAAAAATTAAAATATTCCAAAATCCTGCCACTAACTAAGGACGAGATTCTAAGACAGTCCCAATTTGCGGAATCGCAAAAGGAGTTGTCAATCTCGAGTTATTACGCGATAAACTTTTACAAAAAATAGTAAAGAAAACAGAAAAACTGCCAATTGACACCCTAAACGATCTCAGATTGCCGAAAATTGACGTTGGCAAGCGCTGGAGTTGTTTCTATCTAGCGATTCTGCATCAAATAAGGGTGTACCCATCCTGAACGGGTCACGTCGGTTATGCGTCAGTCTCCTCTTCTTCGAAAGAGCTCGGACCCGAGCTATCTTCTGGGTACAGCGGCACATCGTCATGGAACTCGTATGGATCAGCTACATTGAAACTCTTGGAAATTCCCATTCTTTCCGGCAAGTCAACAATATATGCGTTGTCATTAATCCTCTTCACGATCTTGTAAGGCCTATACTTCTTCGGCTTTAACTTGCTGTAAGTACCCACAGGAAATCTCTCCTTGCGCCGGAACACCATTACATCGCCACCTTCTTGGAACACCTTAAACCGACGGTGTTTGTCAGCAGCTGCCTTGTACTTCGCATTCTTCGACTGCAACGCCTTCTGCACCTCCTCATGAACCCTTATCACTTGCTCGGCTATCTTTTCTGCTGCATCAACGGAACCTGAAACCATTGGTAAAGTCACCAAATAAACCATATGACGCGGTGCAGTGATGTAGACAACAGCAAACGGTAACCTCCCAATGGCGGATTGCTCAGCACTGTTATTTGCAAATTCTACCTGTGCCAATACAATGTCCCACTGCTTTGGCCTATCCCCACAAATACAGCGAATGAGATTCCCCAATGTGCGGTTTGTTACCTCTCTTTGTCCGTCCGTCTGTGGATGTGCAGTGGTACTCCTTTTCAGGGTTGTATCAAATAACTTCCACAAAGTGATCCAAAAGTGGCTGAGGAACTTTGTATCACGATCCGAAGTAATAGACAGGGGTACTCCATGAAGACGAACAACCTCGCGAAAGAATAAGCGAGCAATGCTGCTAGCATCCGATGTATTTCGACACAGAATGAAGTGAGCCATCTTGGAGAATCGATCAACCACCACAAAAACTGAGTCTATTCCGCGTTGAGTCCTCGGAAGTCCCAACAGAAATTCCATAGAAAGATCCTCCCAAACTCCCTTGGGAACGAGCAGTGGAGTATAGAGACCGGTGTTCTGAGATTGACCCTTAGAACCTGACAGACATAACACTTACGCACATACTTACCCGCATCCTTCTTCAACTGCGGCCAGTAGAATCTCTCTTGAAGAGCTGCAATTGTCTTGTCACGTCCCAAATGGCCACTTAACCTGCTGTCATGCAACTCTCGAATTAGCTTTTCCCTTAAGGATGTTCGCGGCACGCACAAGCAGTTTCCTCGAAACAGATACCCACCATAAATGTGGAAATCTAGCACCTTGTGATCCAGGCTAAACTTCTGCCACAGCTCTGAAAAGTCTTCATCCTCTGCATACAAGTCTTTCCGGAACTCAAATCCCACAACGTCGTGTGCCAGAGTGGTAAGCAACACAGCCCGACGACTAAGCGCATCGGCAACACGGTTCTGGGCTCCAGACTTGTGTTTAATCACGAACGGGAACTTATTTAAAAAGGTAGACCACCGGATGTTCATGTTATCAAGATGCTCTGACTGTTTAGATACTTCAAATCCTGATGCTCATTGTACAAAACAAACTCCCGCTGAATCAAATAATGCTCCCAATGCTTTAGCGCGCGGACTACGACATAAAACTCCTGATCATAAGTGCTCCACAGTTGTCTTGCTTCATTAAGCTTCTAAATAAAGCCACTGGTCGGCCTTCTTGGGACAGGACCGCTCCAATGCCCACTCCACTAGCATCACATTCCACCTCGATCAGCCTCAAAACTATGCAATGCTAGAATTGGTGCTGAGCATAGGCGCTCCTTGATGAGAGTGAAACTTTGCTCTGCTGCCTCTCCCCACAAGAGCGTGCCTCTCTTCATATACTCGGTGATGGGAGCCATGATACCAAAATCTCTAATGAACCGGCGATAGAATGTAGCTAGTCCGTGGAAGCTACGAACTTCGCTAACGGTCTTCGGTGTGGGACAGTCCCTGATTGCACGCATCTTCTCGTCGTCCACCTGAACACCTTGTGCTCCCACGACAAAGCCAAGGAAAAATAGCTTGTCGGTCATGAAGGTCCACTTTTTGAGGTTGATGTACAGTTTTTCCTTCTGCAAAACAGTTAACACTTCCTCTACGTGTTGTACATGCTCATCCTAAGATCTACTGTAAATAAGGATATCATAAAAATAAACAACTACAAACTTTCCAATGTAGGGGCGAAGAACCTGGTTCATCAAACGCATGAAAGTGCTGGGCGCATTGTAAAAACCGAAAGGCATGACCAACCACTTGAACAACCCATCCTTGGTCTTGAATTCAGTCTTCCACTCGTCCCCTGGTCTGATACGAATCTGATGGTAGCCGCTGCGCAGGTCGATCTTGGAGAACACCTGCGACCCATCCAGCATTTCAAGCATGTCATCCAACCGAGGGGTAGGGAATCGGTACTTGATGGTGATTTTATTGATGGCCCTGCTATCCACACACATACGCCAACTTCCATCCTTCTTTGGAGCGAAAAGTGTAGGAACGGAACAAGGACTCATGCTCTCTCGAATGAAGCCCTTCTCAAGTAACTCCTTCACCTTATCTTGTAGTATCTGGTTCTCCTTGGGACTTATCCGATAGTGCGGCAGGTTTGTTAAGCTAGCTCCAGGAACTAGGTCAATATGGTTTTGTATGTCCCTCATAGGCGGCAGGCTTTCTGGTAGGTCGTCTGAGATCAACTCGCGAAATTGGTCAAGGAGGGACTGCAACTTCGCAGGAACAACACCTCCGCAAACATCGTCTTCCATGACCAGTGTTTGAACCATAAGGGCAAGCACGACCTTAGCTCTTCTCAATTCAGCTTCAAATACATGGGGTTTTCCCTCTACAACAAACAATGTATCAGCCATTTGCTTAGGCCGATTTACCCCAATCGCTGGCACTTTAGGAGCCATAGCTATCTTGTGACCCACCCACATGAACACATACACGTTGTCACGACCACGATATGTCACATCAACATCAAACTGCCACGGCCTCCCAAGTAGAATGTGGCTAGCATCCCTATCAATAACGTCACATAAAACTTCATATTTGTAATGCCTACTAAAAGAAATCGGTACCTTACAAACCTCTGCGATCTTTACACTGGAACCCTTCTTGACCCACCCGATGGAGTAAGGGGATGGGTGTGGTTCTGTAGGCAAATTGAGGTGCTGGACCAGCTTTGAGGACACAAAGTTCTCACTGCTTCCGTTGTCGATGATCACCTCGCAGACCTTCTGGTTGACTGTGCACTTTGTCTTGAAGATCTTGTGCCTCTGCCCCTGATCTTCCTTGGCCAACAAAAGTCGCTGTATCACGAGGTTAAACCTCTCTAGGTTGTTCATCTCCTCCGTCTACTCCGCCTGATCGTATGGGTCCTCGCCTCCCGTGTACCCGAGAAGTTCGGGGTCATATTCTTCCTCCGCATAACCATCACCTTCTTCAATCACGTTGGCCATCTTTCGGCACTGAGCCGACGTGTGCCCTGGTTGTCCGAACTTGTAACACTTCTCTGATCCTGGCTTGGCATATGGGTTAGGGTTAGGGTTACTAGCACGAGGCGGTGGTCGACTATTCTGCCCAGACGAACCGAGGGTTGTTCCGTCAGGGGCGCGACTAGGGGCCTGCTGGTATGGTTCGATGATGGATCTGATACCTTCGATTCTGCCTTTGATTTTTCCGACTGACCGAAACTGTCTTCCTTTTTTTTAACGATATTTTTCATAATCCCGTCCTACATCAGTCACCCTTTCTTCAAAAGAACTCGTCCTCGAGTTCAATCTAGAAAACTGAAACCTCCAATACCAAACAATAAGATATTTTGAGAATTTTTCACATTTGATTTTCATCTTTTCCATGATGTTGAAAGTCTTCAAAATCTGCATTTTTTCTTCATACTTCATCTTGTGTACAATTCCAGCTAATAAGGGTGACGAAGAAATTCTCAACACCAATAAAATCAACAACTTCAACAGTGTTAGTTGTGGTCAATTTCTGCATTGAAGAATCTTCATTCGTAGTATCTTGAAAAATTGTTGTCATGTCTTCAATTACCACATCCTTATTGTCAATATTCGTTTGATCAAAACTTTCAACTATTTTGTCTCCGACAAGATCATAGCCAACCTTATTTTCCTCAAATTTCTCAGATATAAAACTCTCGTCATTCTCCATTGATATTGATGAATCAATTTCAGGGGAAAAATAAGATGTGACACTAGATTTTACCTCAATCTCCTTTGCTCGTATGTTGTTCTCTGGAGCAATTGATCTTCCTTGAATGTGTCTCCCAGGAACTGCCAAACGACGTTCAACAGGACGTTCATGGGCAAACCCATGAATGTTATTCCTGCCGATGGCTCCCGTAACAGGTAGGAGGTTGCGTCGATGCATCTCCTTGCGAATAGTATTGCTTATATCTTCAACCATGTCGCGCAACTCTTGCAATCATGCCTCTACGGAATCCAACCTGCGACCAACGTCAACAGTAGTCTCACTACTAACTTTGCCACCGGGCATTTGAACAAGGCAATCCTCGCTCTGATACCACTTGACGCAGACTAGAAGCAAAAGAAAGTCAAACGACGTTCTTAGATAGGTAAAAGAGATTTCAAAAGCTGAGAAACTCGAAATTATAAATTCAGAAGGGAAAAACTGTCTTTGCCCGTAGGCTACATGCTGCTTAAATAGCAGAAAACCCTAATTACTGCAAAAAATAATAAAAAATAAAAATATTCTAAGACAGTCCCAATTTGCAGAATCGCAAAAGGAGTTGTCAATCTCGAGTTATTACGCGATAAACTATTATCAAAAATAGTAAAGAAAACAGAAAAACTGCCATTTGACACCCTAAACGATCTCGGATCGCCGAAAACTGACGTTGGCAAGCGCCGGAGGTTGTTTCTGTCTAGCGATTCTACATCAAATAAGGGTGTATCCATCCTGAACGGGTCACGTCGGTTCTGCGTCACAGTCCATGACCAATGGAAAGAATTAATTCCTTTGGACCCCTTGAAAATCGTAAAAGCCAAAAGAGTAGCAATCACTACTATTTTCTATGAATGTCAAGACGTTGCACTTAACAAGTGAAACAAATTGAGAAAAGAATGCAAATTACTCCATGAAATGGTCATCAAAATTGTTGAAGTCTCCTCAAGTCAAGCATCATGTCAGTGGATTGAATTTGGAACTTGGCTCGCCCTTTTCATTACCCACAATTTACAGAAGATAAGTTCCATTCACCATTTCTCATGAATCTCTTCTTCGTGCTATTCAGTTTCATCTTGATTGTTTTTAATAGAGTTTTCTTATTGCAAATTTAAAGAGTTTTAGATATGAGACATCTCAGTTTTATTTAAGAATGTCTTTCAGTTATTGCAAGTTTAAACAGATTAAGACATGACACATCTCAGTTTTGTTTAAGAATATAGTCTGAGCCCGAGCTATTAAACTTTTTTTTTTTTTTTTTGCAAACCCCGAGCTATTAAACTTAGAAGCCAACCAATGTAATAATTTAAATCGTAATCTTTCAAGTGTGTTTTCATTATTCTGCTATCAGTTAAATTTCATTCACTCTTAAACAAAAATTATATCATCCTATAGGAATTGATGTTTTGAATTTTCTACCAGTACTAAAATGCATGTGGTTCACTATGAATTTTTTTTCCAGGTCTTTCATTGATTTCAAATACACGCACCATTTCTAAAACATAAAAGGTAAGTGTAACATACTTCTTCATTGTTTTAGAACCCTTCCAGTAAATGAAATTAAGCATCATTGTTATACGTGCTTTCTACTTGGATGGCTTCTTAACGAGGAAAAAACCTCCTAAAGTAGCTGACAGATAGAATTTCAAAAAGTACGAGCATTTGATTTGGGTTTGGGTTTCTTAAGATAGTAAAAAAACGGCACTCTTATTATGTCCTGTCAAATCTTTTTTATGAATACATGTTGCTTCTTATCTCTAAAAATTGCTGTACATTATAAATTACAGATATTTTTGATATGTTAGAAAACAGTGGTTGCGAGGTCGAAAACTGTGAAATATTATGTACCAATCTTATAGGTGATGATAGTTTCATGATCGACATTGAAAATATTTTCTAACACGGACGCTATTAGATTTTTGAAATACAAAAAATTAAGTAATTCTCATAATGTAATAATCATAGTATTCTCTCTGGCTAACACATGAAAAGTAACAATATCAGATCTAAACTCTCAGGAAACTAAAAAATGTAACTGATGATCCCTTCATCATCGTATATATGAATATTATCTTCTCATGCATGATATTAAACTGATTGGATTGTGTACTAAAAATGCTTGGACAACAAATTTCTTAGGTTTAAATTTAAGCTTTTTGCTAATTAAAAAAACACAGTATCTTTTTAATTGTAGAGGTGAAAATGGGGAATTGAGGTTTTAAAGGGATATGGAGATCTGACCACCCCAAATAATAGAGAAAAAAATGGAAATATGACAAATTTAAATTTTGGTGGTTAACTCGGTTGGTTAGAGGCGGATAAAAATCTCTTCATTTTTAGAGATTCGAAAAATTCTCGGTTGAAAAAAATATGAATTTGCAAGTTTAACAAGTGCTCTGAGAGAGCAAACCCTAGTTGGCTGAGACGATGATAAACGACAGCGAACACAGGGAAGAAAGCAACGACTCGAACATGGAATGGCAACCAATGAGGCCTTACACTGAAGAAGAGGAAGATGTTTAGAAGTTTGAAGAAAGCTTTTGCATAGAAGTGATCAGAGATTTCCAATTCTGCTTGATAGGTTCCTTTGTAACTCCAGGAGTCGTTCAAACCTGGGCTATGAAGTTAGTTGTTGATGAATTAAAATTGCATATTTTAGTATGTTAACGAACTCTTCTTAACTTGCTAATATGTGTAATTTATCTATTTTATCTCTCTTTCTAGTCTTATGCTTGTTTTCGTAGTTTTGGTTGTTTTCTCTCATTTTGTAGGCAAAGAAGTGAGTTAAAACGCAAGGGGCTAGTTGTGAAAGCTTGAATGAAGAATTTGAAGGCTTAATTTGAAGAAGTCAAGTGATAACGAGGCTAAAGTTGAAAACAAAGCAAGAATTAGCAAGTTAAAGAGAGGTTTCAAGGGTTTAAATGAAGAGAACAAGGGAAGATAGAGGCCAAAAATGAAGATTTAGAAGCCAAGAGGCCACATTACAAGGCCAAAGTTGCATCTATGGGGTTGTTTGAGAAGAAACAAACGGAAGTGGGGCTTAAGTGCAAGTTTTGAAACATTTTAATGGCTTATGTGAAGAATACTTAACGGATTGGGGGTCAGATTGCTATTTTCAGAAGTTTTTAAGTAAGGAACGGGCCTTCTAAAGCATTCCAGCAAGCTAGGGGGGGAGCCGGGTGCAATTTCCCGAAACCAGCTCACCCCCCAGCCCTCTCTCACGCGTCACTCTCTCTCTCCCCGATCGTTCAACAGCAAGCGACCCAGCAGCCATGAAAGCTTCGTCGAAGCTTCTTCCAAGACCCACCCAAGCCTCGTTTCTTCACCAAATCAAGCAAGACCGGTCTCAAATTGCTCCCCAGCCCAAGAGCTCTCTCCTAAACCCATCAATTCGGCCCAAGAACAAAGCAATCAAAAAGCCCCAATTTCTAGGGTTCATGAAGACACGACGGAAATCAACGATTGAGGATGAAAGGGTTCAATTGGAGGGCTGTGATGATTCCTTGGAGGCTACTCAACTCATCCCCAATGCCTATATAAATCAGAGTTGAAGAAATGGAAGCTCTCTCTTGGACCCCTGTTTTGGGACGACCTAAACTCTGTCTCTCTCTCTTCTCTCTCGGTTCTGCAACATTGCTGGGTGTGTGCTGGTGATTCCGAGCTCGTCCTGAGCTAACACGGAGCCAGCAACAGCCCAAGGGAGAGAAGGATAGGTCTGGTTGAATCTTGTTTCGAGTTGAGCACTGTTTTGAGCACTGTTTTGGACAGCAGCAGTTAGTTTGTGTTTTAGCTGCTGTTAGCTTTGAATTGTTGGGTTGTTAGCTGGTTTAGATTGATTAGAGTGTGTTGGAATCAAGTTGCTAGTAGTTTGTTCATCATTTGGTAGCAAGTTGGTGTTATTTGGTGGAATTGAAGAGTATTTGAGCTTGAATATAATGACTATTTTCATGAATACTCTTGATTCTTGTGTCTTGCTCTTGAATATGAACAACTAAGCTACTTGTTGGGTTTGATTGATGAAGATAGATGACTTGTGTGTGAGAAGTTCAATTGTTCTTCTAGTCTTATAAGTTGGATGTCGAATTCGTAGTGTTCAAGTGTTGAATATCAAATCCGAATTGTGGCTTGATCTTTCATATGTAAACGAGAGCGTTTCCATATGAAAGATGCTTGACATAACTCGATTTTGCATTTCACTCTTGAATACAAGAGCTAGACAAAATCCTCTTGCTATATAATCCATGCTTTTCTTTGACATAAACTTTGGGTGTTGATGCTCACACACAAGGCATCTATTGGAATCGATTGACCCAACTTACTCTCTTCTTGACAAACTCGTTTGAATCGTATTAGTAATAGTGTTAGTAGTTGTTTTCTTTCTTAGTTATTTGCTTTAGCAATATCAACAACTCTTGCTCCATCACTTGAGTGGTGGATTCAAAGCTTGGCTAGCTCTAAAGCCTTTGGGAAACTTGTTTTGTTGATTTAGTTAGTTGCTTAGTAAGTTTACTAGTTAGCTTAGAGTGTTTAAATCTCCTTCCCAATCCTTGTGGAAATCGACCCCGTTCTTACTCGGGTACTACTTAGAACGATATTCCTATACTTGGGAATTATCGTCAACAAGTTTTTGGCGCCGTTGCCGGGGATTGGTGCTAAGAGACTCACTCTTTAGTTACTTTCTTGTTTTGCTTGTTTTTATTCTTAAATACGCTTGAAGAAAATTTCGGGTTCATTTTTTGAACTTTGGAACAAAAAAAAAGCGAAAAGTAAAAAATCACAAAAACATACTCTTAGTTTTTGTTCATCTATTAGTGGTAGTATTAGCTTAGCCCCTTCCAAAGATTTAAGCTTACTTGATAGCCTTGAAATCATGGAGGAAGATGATGGGCATAGTAGCAACAACGAAATGATGCCATTTCGTACACTTAGAGATTTGATGCAACCACCTAGGCAAAGTTCACCTTCTTGCTTTGTGGTTCCTTTGAATGAAAGAAATTTTGAAGTTAAACCGGGTACAATCCAACTCTTACCCAAGTATCATGGCTTAGAGGCCGAGAGTGCCTATTCTCATCTTAAAGATTTTTGTGACATTGCCTCAACGGTTTATTGTAATGGTGTTTCTAGCAACACTATCAAACTTAGGTTGTTTCCTTTCTCTTTGAAGGATAAAGCCAAATCATGGCTTCACTCCTTGAGACCTAGGACGATAGGCACTTGGGAAGAATTGGAGAAAGAATTTCTCAAGAAATTTTTCCCCACTTACAAGACTAATGCCATAAAAAGGCAAATTGTGACTTTTTGTGTTAAGGAGGGAGAGCCACTTCCCCAAGCTTGGGAACGCTTCAAGGATCTCCTCATTGCTTGTCCTCATCATGGATTTGAAACTTGGAGATTGATTAGCTCCTTTTATGAGGGTTTGCCATCCAACCACAAGCACACAATTGAGTCCATGAGTGGGGGATATTTTTTCACAAAAGGTGAAAATGAGGGTTGGGATTGTCTAGATGAAATTTGTGAGAAAGTCCAATCTTGGGACATCAATGAGCCTTCAAAAGAAGTGTCTTCTAAGCCTACAAGTAGCATGCATTACCTTAAGTCTAAGAATGAGGCATTGTGCTCTTTTTGTAGTGATTCGCATGAGTTAAGCGATTGTCCCGACTTCCTAAGAGCCCAAGAGCTTATGGGTGAGCAAGTAAATGTGCTAAATTCTAACAATTATGGGAAGTCATATGACAACTCGCCATACTCGGCCACATATAACTCCAATTGGAGAAATCATCCTAATTTATCATTGAGACAAGGCCAAGATACCCTAATGAACCCCTCAAGTTCTACCTATGTCCCTCCTAACAAGAGGAG
Organism: Linanthus parryae; assembly: GCA_023055425.1. Classification (NCBI taxonomy): domain Eukaryota; kingdom Viridiplantae; phylum Streptophyta; class Magnoliopsida; order Ericales; family Polemoniaceae; genus Linanthus; species Linanthus parryae. The sequence continues at coordinate 5,778,201 of JALGPY010000015.1, forward strand.
TTTTGAAGAAAATTTAGAGCAATTTATGGCTAACCAAAACCAAACAACCCAAGAGTTGAGAAATGCGTTGGCTAGGTTGGAGTCTACCATAAATGCTCAAGAGAGGGGAAAATTCCCATCTCAACCTCAACAAAATCCAAAGGGCCAAATTTTTAACCATGTGGAACATGCTAAGGCCATCACCGTTTTGAGAAATGGGAAAGTTGTTGACAATGGACTTCCAAGTGGGGAGTCCAATGAAAATGAGGAAGAAGAGTGTGAGAAGAGTGGTGAAAAAGAGAGAGTTGTTGACTTGCAAAAGTTTAAGGAGAGTCTTAACAAAGGGAAAGAAGTGGTTGATAATGAAGAAATTAGGATTGTTCCACCCTTTCCCCAAAGACTAGTGGCCAATAAGATGAAAGCAAGTCACCAAGATATCCTTGAGACATTTCAAAATGTTAAGATAAACATCCCTCTCTTGGATGCTATCAAGCAAATTCCGGCTTATTCTAAATTTCTCAAGGATTTGTGCACTTTCAAGAGAACTCTTCAAGTGAGAAAGAAGACATTTCTCACCGAGCAAGTGAGCTCAATTCTCCAAAGTAATCTCCCTCCTAAGTACAAAGATCCGGGTTCACCTACTATCACTTGCACCATTGGAGATCATAAAATTCATAACTCTTTGTTAGATTTGGGTGCAAGTGTGAACCTCCTTCCATACTCGGTGTATGAGAAGTTAGGATTGGGTGAGTTGAAACCCACAAGAGTGACTCTCCAATTAGCGGATAGGTCCATTAGAGTCCCTAGAGGTATCATTGAGGATGTGTTGGTTCAAGTGAACCAATGTTACTTTCCGGTGGATTTTATTGTCTTAGACACCTCTCCCTTGGCTAGTGGCACATCATCTATCCCCATTCTTTTAGGGAGACCATTTCTTGCTACATCTAATGCAATTATAAATTGTAGAAGTGGTATGATGAATATTACATTTGGAAACATGACTCTTGAATTAAACATTTTTAATGCAGGTATTCACCCAAAATCACAAGATGATGATGATGATGTATGTGAAGTGAGTTAGGTAGAATCATGTGTTGAAGATGTTTATACTCTAGCTACATGTTCCAAAGATTCAAGTGAGCTCACTTTAGAAGAATTGGAATTTTTGTGTGATTATGAGTCCCTTGCATCTCTTCTCATTGAATGGGACGATTTTGAGGAGGAGGAAGAGAAATTCTTAGCACAACTTGACCAAGGGTCAAGCGATCTTATTTTGGAAGATTTAGATTTTTTGTGTGATTGTGGACCTCTTGCATCTCTTCTCATAGAAGGTGACAATTTTGAGGAGGAGGAAGAGAAATTCTTAGCACAACTTGAGCAAGAGTCAACTCATGAATATTTTAGCATTGAGAGTGATTTGCATGATAGAAATGAGTTTCCTTCCATAGTAAGGAAAACTCCAACATATGATTTGAAACCCCCACATTTAGAATTAAGAAACACATTATTAGGGGTTGAGGATAATCTTTCTTGCATGGCTAATGAAGATGACTTATTTTGTGATGACTTAGAGGATATTCTAGGAAAACCCCCTCTACTAGAAAGTGTGGATGGACCTTCAAGCAAGTTGGGGGGTCCAAGTGAAGGTTTTGAAAACTTTGATGTCTTTTCTCACATTCCCCCTATTGAGCACTATGAAAATGAATTCCATGTTGTGAAAGATGAGTTTGGAATTTTTCTAGATGAATGTGTGAAATTCACGAATGAGAAGTCTTGCGTTCATATGTCAAAAGAGGATCTTAAAATTAATTTTTGTAGTGAAAATGTTGTTCTCATTGAAGGTATCAAGTTAACGAGTGGTAAAGATCCTCCTTTTGAGTTTTCTCATGACTCTTCTATCATTTTAAATTCTAAAGATGAGTCATGGTTGCTTCTCACTATGTGTGATGTCTCTTGCACTTCCTTCAATATGAGCATTTTAAAAAATGTATTTGAAAAACACAAGAGCGCTATTTTTATCAAAAAGGGAGAGATCAAATCCTTACATTTTGATTTACTTGATCCGGGTATTAGTTACCCAATCTTTGTGTTTGAGACATTAGAGAATGAGAAAGGGAAGTTGAGAATGCGAAAAAAGAAAGAATGTTACCTTGCCCCTAGTCATTCTCATAGTCATAGGCAAGCTTGCCTTGACTACAAGAAATTAAAAGTGCCATGACTTGACTTCTTCAATCTAGATATCGTGTATTGTACATAAATAAATCGTTAGTTCATATATTTGCTATTTTGTAGGTTGCTCTTGGAGGAGGATTTGTGCTTGGTGGCCAAGAAAGCGAAAAAAGAGGTCCATCTATCCCTTGTCTCTTTATATGAATTTGTTTGCTCTTCCATTGTTCTCACATTGAGGACAATGTGATATTTTAGTTGGGGGGTGGAGTAGATTTTATTTCTTGCTTAAATGGTTACAAGCATGCTTTTTCTTCATTAGTGATTTACATGAAAAAATACAAAAAAATGAAAAAATGAAAATCCAAAAAAAAAAAAAAAATTAGAAAAATTGAAAAAAAATATATGTGAATCTTTCATGAGAAGCATCACTCTTTCCCCGTGTCAAACCATAGATATTTTTTATTCTTCTTTCTTTGGTAGTTTTATTTTCACCTTTCATCTTGAGTCTAGATTTTATAGCTTTATTGAGTCTTAGGAAGTTATAGTTGAGTCACTTATTTTGAAAAAAAGAAAAAAAAGTGAAAATTAAAAAAATATAAAAAAAAATGAGAAAAGTGAAAAGGGGGAATTTTAGGAAGCTAGATGTTTTCAAAAAATGAAATTTCTTAGTCCATGTTCTTTTATTTTTATTTTAGAAAGGAATTCTTTGCTTATACTCAATACATCTACACCAATATCCCACCTTCCGCGACATCATGCGTTCTCACAAAGCGACACACTAAATTTACGTTTCATGTTTAAGTCCTTGAAGCTAAGTTGATCACATAAACTTTGACGTCTTTTACTTTTGATAAAGGGTGCATTTTCTAAAGCTATTTGAACTTCACAAAAAGATTTTTCTCTATTCGTTTTTGCGGTGGAAACTTGTAGCCCATTGGAGTGGTGGTTACCAATGACACCCCATGCGATGTCTAAGAAATAGAGGGGTGTCCGGGGATAATGTTACGTCACCACCTAGATAGCTCCCTTGGTTTAGCTTAAAAAGCCCACTCGCGTGTATATTCCTCTTTTTGTTGTGGGTCTTGGAGAGCCTTGGATTTGAGGTTTAAAAAAATGTTAATGCTATAAATCAAAAAAAAAAAAAAAAAAAAAAACAAAAAAAAAACAAAAATCATGATAAATCGCACCATCTACCAAAAATCCACAAAAGGATCATACAAGCCCACAACCACATCTCCCCTTCTTAAAAAATTTTGTTCAAAGCTTTGGAAATCCATCCTACATGGGTGTTTTTGAATAAGTATGAGAATGTCTAGTTTCATGAGATCCTTATTTTTGAAGGCATACTTTCTCGCAAATTGGACTTAATTTAACAAGTTTTGTAGTTCGCATGAGTCACCTTCTACCAAACACCGCCCACATTTGTATGAGTATATGCTTAGACGTCCTTAGGCTTCTTTCTCAATCTTCTTGGACTTTGAGAATTTATTTGAGAAGACATTTATGCATTCTTCTTTTTCCCCCACAAAAAAATAAATAAATAAAATTAGGTAGTAACTCTTAGTATTTTGTTTCTTTGAGTTCTCACTTAGGATAGATAATGTGTGTGTGCGTTTTTGTAAATATTTGAGTCTAGTTTAGAATCGAGTCAAGCCTTGTCTAGTTGAGTGTGTGTCTCTCATGATTGATTCTTCACTAATACTACTTATATCGCTCTCTTTGCTCGAGGACGAGCAAAAGGCTAGTTGGGGGGTGTGTTGATGAATTAAAATTGCATATTTTAGTATGTTAACGAACTCTTCTTAACTTGCTAATATGTGTAATTTATCTATTTTATCTCTCTTTCTAGTCTTATGCTTGTTTTCGTAGTTTTGGTTGTTTTCTCTCATTTTGTAGGCAAAGAAGTGAGTTAAAACGCAAGGGGCTAGTTGTGAAAGCTTGAATGAAGAATTTGAAGGCTTAATTTGAAAAAGTCAAGTGATAACGAGGCTAAAGTTGAAGACAAAGCAAGAATTAGCAAGTTAAAGAGAGGTTTCAAGGGTTTAAATGAAGAGAACAAGGGAAGATAGAGGCCAAAAATGAAGATTTAGAAGCCAAGAGGCCACATTACAAGGCCAAAGTTGCATCTATGGGGTTGTTTGAGAAGAAACTAACGGAAGTGGGGCTTAAGTGCAAGTTTTGAAACATTTCAATGGCTTATGTGAAGAATACTTAACGGATTGGGGGTCAGATTGCTATTTTCAGAAGTTTTTAAGTAAGGAACGGGCCTTTTAAAGCATTCCAGCAAGCTAGGGGGGAGCCGGGTGCAATTTCCCGAAACCAGCTCACCCCCCAGCCCTCTCTCACGCGTCACTCTCTCTCTCCCCGATCGTTCAACAGCAAGCGACCCAGCAGCCATGAAAGCTTCGTCGAAGCTTCTTCCAAGACCCACCCAAGCCTCGTTTCTTCACCAAATCAAGCAAGACCGGTCTCAAATTGCTCCATAGCCCAAGAGCTCTCTCCTAAACCCATCAATTCGGCCCAAGAACAAAGCAATCAAAAAGCCCCAATTTCTAGGGTTCATGAAGACACGACGGAAATCAACGATTGAGGATGAAAGGGTTCAATTGGAGGGCTGTGATGATTCCTTGGAGGCTACTCAACTCATCCCCAATGCCTATATAAATCAGAGTTGAAGAAATGGAAGCTCTCTCTTGGACCCCTGTTTTGGGACGACCTAAACTCTGTCTCTCTCTCTTCTCTCTCGGTTCTGCAACATTGCTGGGTGTGTGCTGGTGATTCCGAGCTCGTCCTGAGCTAACACGGAGCCAGCAACAGCCCAAGGGAGAGAAGGATAGGTCTGGTTGAATCTTGTTTCGAGTTGAGCACTGTTTTGAGCACTGTTTTGGACAGCAGCAGTTAGTTTGTGTTTTAGCTGCTGTTAGCTTTGAATTTTTGGGTTGTTAGCTGGTTTAGATTGATTAGAGTGTGTTTGAATCAAGTTGCTAGTAGTTTGTTCATCATTTGGTAGCAAGTTGGTGTTATTTGGTGGAATTGAAGAGTATTTGAGCTTGAATATAATGACTATTTTCATGAATACTCTTGATTCTTGTGTCTTGCTCTTGAATATGAACAACTAAGCTACTTGTTGGGTTTGATTGATGAAGATAGATGACTTGTGTGTGAGAAGTTCAATTGTTCTTCTAGTCTTATAAGTTGGATGTCGAATTCGTAGTGTTCAAGTGTTGAATATCAAATCCGAATTGTGGCTTGATCTTTCATATGTAAACGAGAGCGTTTCCATATGAAAGATGCTTGACATAACTCGATTTTGCATTTCACTCTTGAATACAAGAGCTAGACAAAATCCTCTTGCTATATAATCCATGCTTTTCTTTGACATAAACTTTGGGTGTTGATGCTCACACACAAGGCATCTATTGGAATCGATTGACCCAACTTACTCTCTTCTTGACAAACTCGTTTGAATCGTATTAGTAATAGTGTTAGTAGTTGTTTTCTTTCTTAGTTATTTGCTTTAGCAATATCAACAACTCTTGCTCCATCACTTGAGTGGTGGATTCAAAGCTTGGCTAGCTCTAAAGCCTTTGGGAAACTTGTTTTGTTGATTTAGTTAGTTGCTTAGTAAGTTTACTAGTTAGCTTAGAGTGTTTAAATCTCCTTCCCAATCCTTGTGGAAATCGACCCCGTTCTTACTCGGGTACTACTTAGAACGATATTCCTATACTTGGGAATTATCGTCAACATTAGTCTTCAGAAAGATCTGGATCAATGGTGAGAAGGTAAGTATAAACTAGCCCTAATATTTTCGTTTTCAAGTTCCCAGATCGGGAGACTAGAGACAAAGTTATGTCCGGGGGACCATGGATCTTCGACGACAACCTCTTGGTTCTTAAGCCATGGGGTGGTGTTACAAAGATAGAGCAGTCAAACTTCGAAAGGGTTGAAATATGGATTCAGGTTCACAACCTGCCGCCATACTTATTGAAACCTGAAGCAGCTAAACAACCCTTGCAACAACTAGGGGAAATCGTTGAGGTAGATAACCGAATATTGTCAGGACCGGAGGGTGATTATGCAAGGGTGGGGGTGAGAATAAACATAAAGAAGCCACTGGCAAGAGGAAGATTTGTTGATGTTCTGGGGGAGAAAAAGTGGATCAAGTATAAACATGAGAGGATCCCGCATGTCTGCGAGTGGTGTGGCTGTATCAACCACTATAACAAAGAATGCACGGTTGGGTTGGAACATAGGGACAAACAACTCCCAGGTTATGGCTCTTTTCTGTTGTTTCGGCCCCCACCACGAAGAGAATCCACGAAACATAAGAGTAATGCCACTGGAGAAAACAAGCCGACTGAAGTGGAAGAAAAAGAGGAAGCTACCAACAAAGAAGACGGGGAGGAGAAGGGTTCAACAGGATCAGAGTCTGAGCAGGTATTGGAAGAAGGGTCAGATATGGAGGAAGACAGGGAGATTGAGACCAACTCTGAAAAGCAAGATCAACAAAAGATTTATGAGAATCCGCTCGCTACGACAAGGCCTGTTAACGAAACCTTAGTCTCGGATAAAGGAAAATCTCCTGCAACGAATACGGCTCAGACCAAAGAGAAAAAAGCAAAAGGAGGCGCTGGCAAAGAGGATGTCACAAGAAATCAGTCTCACGTCTAATGCGAAGGAAAAACAACAAGATAGAAGATCAAGTAACGTCAGGTCTGGAGGACAGAATATGAACGGGATGGGCATCGCAAACCGAGATGTGGAGGAAGGGGGAGCATTAAAGAACCCTAACGCGACATTGACGGCGCCTGCTAAGCAGGGCCTCCAAGCACAATGAATGTGTTGAGCTGGAACATACGGGGGCTTGGGAAACTCCGTAGTGTTCTGAGCTTACAAAGCCTCATTAGAGGTAAGCAGCCCAAACTTGTCTTCTCGATGGAGACAAGAATGAACTCGACAGAGATGGAAGGAATTAAAACCAAACTAGGGTTCCCTGCTGGCCTTAGTGTGGATTGTGTGGGGCTCGGTGGAGGTTTGGCCTTTCTTTGGAGAGATGAAGTGGACGTGACTCTACGTTACAAATCACGAAATTGCATTGATGTTTTGATCAAAGAAGAGGAAGGGGAATTCTCATGGCAACTCACTTGCTTCTATGGATACCCGGTCAGTGAAGAAATGTATAATTCATGGAAGTTACTCTCCTATCTTAGGAGAGAGGTACCCACTCCATGGGTAGTCATTGGCGACTTCAATTCCATGACAAGTTTCGAGGAAAAGGAGGGTGGCCTCCTTGCCGATTTTCAATTAATTGACGATTTTCAACAAGCCCTTTCAAATAATGGGCTGTTTGATTTGGGCTACAGAGGTAGCAAGTACACATGGACAAGCAATCCAAGAAATGGGGTACGAATCAGAGAACGTTTAGATAGAGCGGTGGCTAACCTAGCATGGTTGGAGAAATTTGGGAATGCACAAGTCAACCATTTGACGAGTACTACCTCAGATTATATACCTATTGAGCTTTTCTGCTCACTCACGAAGACAAGAGGCAAGCGATTTCTTTTCGAATCCACTTGGCTCTCTCATGCGGAATTTAAGGGGTTCTTGGAGAAAGAATGGCACCAGCTAGAAGCCATGTGTCTAGAGGAAAAGTTAAAAACTATGAGTAGCAGGTTAAGGGTATTGGAAAAGGATGTTTTCGGAAACATCCGCAACAAGCTCCGGACTTCGCGACAAAAACTTAAAGGATTGGAGGAAGGCGACTTGGATGCTGAAAAGTGGGCAGAACACAGAGCTATTCAAATAGAGGTAAACACCCTCTTAGCTCGTGAAGAAGAATTATGGTTGCAACGTTCTCGAACTTAGTGGCTTAAGAAAGGGGATCGGAACACTAAATACTTCCATACGAAGGCTACGATAAGACAAGCTAGAAACACGCTGAAAGGATTAGAAGACGTAGATGGAGGCTGGAAAACAGAAGAGGAGGATATGGTCACTATTCTCGAAGACTACTTAAAAAATTTGTTCAAGTCAGACAAGCCGTCAGCGGAAAGCATTGCCGTGATTCTTAAGGAAACCCCTCAGAGTCTCTCGTTGCAACAAGCCAACGACTTGGATAAGCAGTACACTACAGCCGATGTGGAGACTGCGCTTTGGCAGATGGCCCCCTGGAAATCCCCTGGGATGGACGGTTATGGGGCTGGGTTCTACCAGAAAAATTGGAACCTAGTCGGTGACGAGGTTAGTAGCACTTGTCTTGATATTTTGCATGGTCATCGCAGTATTGAAGCTTTCAATAGTACTAGTTTAGCCATAATCCCCAAGTGAAACAAGTTAGGAAACCGAGCGAACTCATACCAATTGGTCTTTGCTCGGTGATTTATAAGATTGTTACTAAAATGTTGGCTAACCGCTTGAGATCAGTGCTTAGTGGATTAATTTCAGAGTATCAAAGCGCGTTTGTGCCAGAAAGACTTATCACATACAACATCTTGACAACACACGAATTAATTAACTCGATGAGAACGCAGAAGAAAGGCAGAGAAGGGTACATGGCTCTGAAGCTAGATATGGCAAAATCTTATGAACGGGTTGAGTGGGATTTTCTAGACGCAACAATGCGTAAAATGGGTTTTAGTGATCAATGGGTTCAATTAGTTTCCAGTTTCGAAGGCTACGATAAGACAAGCTAGAAACACGCTGAAAGGATTAGAAGATGCAGATGGAGGCTGGAAGACAGAAGAGGAGGATATGGTCACTATTCTCGAAGACTACTTTAACAATTTGTTCAAGTCAGACAAGCCGTCAGCGGAAAGCATTGCCGTGATGCTTGAAGAAACCCCTCACAGCCTCTCGTTGCAACAAGCCAAGGACTTGGATAAGCAGTACACTAGAGCCGATGTGGAGACTGCTCTTTGGCAGATGGCCCCCTGGAAATCCCATGGGATGGACGGTTATGGGGCTGGGTTCTACCAGAAAAATTGGAACCTAGTCGGTGACGAGGTTAGTAGCACTTGTCTTGATATTTTGCATGGTCATCGCAGTATTGAAGCTTTCAATAGATATTTTGGCCCTAATCCCCAAGTGAAACAAGTCAGGAAACCGAGCGAACTTAGACCAATTAGTCTTTGCTCGGTGATTTATAAGATTGTTACTAAAATGTTGGCTAACCGCTTGAGATCAGTGCTTAGTGGATTAATTTCAGAGTATCAAAGCGCGTTTGTGCCAGAAAGACTTATCACAGACAACATCTTGACAACACACGAATTACTTCACTCGATGAGAACGCGGAAGAAAGGCAGAGAAGGGTACATGGCTCTGAAGCTAGATATGGAAAAAGCTTATGAACGGGTTGAGTGGTATTTTCTAGACGCAGCAATGCCTAAAATGGGTTTTAGTGATCAATGGGTTCAATTAGTTTCCAGTTTTATTCGTACGTCATCGTTCGCATTGTCAATTGGAGGTTCAGTGAAAGGATCAATCATACCTGAAAGAGGACTAAGGCAGGGGTGTCCCCTATCACCTTTTTTGTTTCTTCTATGTGGTGAAATGTTGTCTAGGAAGCTCACGGCAGCAGTCGAGCAAAAAAGGCTAGATGGAATGTCGGCCTCCCAAGGAGGCCCAGTCATCTCACACATTTTCTTCGCGGATGATAGTATAATTTTTACAAAAGCTAAGCCTAATGACATATCTATTTTACAGGAAATATTACAGTGTTACGAAAGTGCTTCAGGACAAAAAGTAAATTACGACAAATCCGCGGTGGTCTTCTCTGGAAAATTCAGAATCATATCCGTGAAGCTATCTGTGCAGTGTTAGGGGTGCAAGAAGCTCCTGCCCACGAAAAGTATCTTGGCTTGCCCACTGCGATAGGAAAAAACAAGACCATCAGTTTCAGAAGTTTATTGGAAAAATTAGCAAACAAACTCAAGAACTGGAAACAATCAAGTCTGTCGGCAACAGGACGTGAAATTGTGATCAAGGCGGTTATACAAGCCATTCCAGTATACACGATGAACTGCTTCGCCATTCCAAAAAATTTGTGTGACAATATTGAAGCTTTGGCGAGCAATTTTTTTGGTGGGGTAAGAAGGTAGGGCAGCGAGGCGGACATTGGATTTCATGGAAAAATTTAAAAAAACCAAAGGAAAATGGGGGTTGGGGTTCAGAGACTTGCACAATTTTTATAAAGCTCTCTTGGGCAAACAGTTATGGAGGATTGCTCATTCCAACACTCTGCTGAACAAGGTGTATAAGGCTAAATATTTTGCAACCAACTCTGTGTTTTCAACTGATGCAAGACCTACGGATTCATACGCTTGGAAGAGCATTTTGATTAGCAAGTCGCTTATCAAGAGAGGTCTAAGATGGCAAGTGGGTGATGGTAAATCAATTGGTATTACAACGGAACCTTGGATACTTAGACCCTATTCCTACACACCAGTGGGTCCAATCAATTGCAGTCCTCACTTAAAAGTCTCTGATTTATCACAGATGAAAAACAGTGGGATGAAGAGAAACTGCGGGAGGCTTTTACACAGATTGACTTGGTAGAAATAAGAAAAATCCCTATCCCCAACAGAGATATTCCAGATAGGATCATATGGAACTTGTCCGTAGATGGTCAATACAACACTCGTTCGGGATATCAGGAGGCGTATAAAGTCGATGGGGAGCTAGAGAACCCATCAGGGGTGTCCACCAGCAACGATAGCAACTGGTGGAAGAGCTACTGGAAAACGGAACTCCCCAAGAGAGTTATGTACACTGGGTGGAGGGCAAGTCTCAACTCATTCGGTACGGCCGACAATCTCCAAAGAATGCGGTTAAAAGTCAATGGAGTCTGCTCACTATGCAAGAAAGTTCAAGAATCAGTGGAACACATTATGATGGAAAGTAAGTTCGCAAAAAAGATCTGGCAGTACCTGTTTAGAGCTGAATTTCTGGGAACAAGGACAGCAAGTTTCTATGACTGTCTGCCAAATTGCGGCACAACAATGAAGGTGGAGGATTTCAAACTCCTCTGCATCGGAATCTGGACCATTTGGAGAGAAAGGAATTTGAGGATCTTTCAAGAGAAGAGCAACACAATCGGCGAGACTGAAAGGAAAATCAGAGAGTACCTTGCAGATCTGGAGAGAGCAAAGGAGCTGAAGTCAGGAATCGGTAAAACTTCTCAGAAGACGAGATGGAAACCACCGGAAAGGGAGTGGGTGAAATTAAACACAGACGGAGCGTGGATCCCAACCTCGGAAGAAGGAGGAGGAGGAGCGGTAATCCGCGACCACCGAAGTCGATTTATGGTAGGGTTGAGCACTCCACTACGCTGTGTAACATCGATAAGAGAAGTAGAAGCAGTAACAATACTCGCCGGACTCCGGCTAGTGATATTACAGGGATTTCGAAGGGTTGAGATAGAAACGGACACCGAATATCTCTTATCGAAAATGGTCAACTGGGAAAGTGAGCGTATTAAAGACACATCGGAAGCTGCGGTGTTCATTGATGAAGCCATACACCTGTCAAAAGCACTAGGAGTAAAATTGAGACACACCAGACGTACCGGAAACGAAGTAGCACATCAATTTTCCAGACACGGACTATCACTGCCAAATATGATGATCTTGCCAAATTTAGAAACCAATTGGGCAGTTAAATTTCTTACTAATGATGTAATTGGCCTACCTGGCCCAGTTATCGAGTAATATAAGAAATTGTCTTTTTCTCAAAAAAAAAAAAAAGAAAATATCGGTTGAAAATAAAAGAACTCATAATTACAACAAATATCATGATAGAGCACATAATAGTTGTATTCATTTGAAAAAGGAAATGATATGGCCAACAAAAGATAGAAAAATTTAACAACTTTTCTTTCTACCTTAAAAAGTACAAACGGTAATATGTTATCTCCGTACCTTCTATGCCACATCTCCATAACCCAAGACAATACGAGTTATGATGGGTAAAAAAGAAAGGCACCTCTGATAAATAATCCGCGTCATGGCGCGGGATACCGACTAGTAAATATTATAGAGAAACTCCAGAGATGAGATGGGCAGAAAAAGCTCTAGAAGAAAAAGATTAACCAATTCATGCGCTTCCATTCACAACACTCCTATCCGAACAAGCTCTTTCTCATCCTCAGCATCACTTCTTCTGATCAGCAGCGGTCACCTTTCCTTCTGTTGCTACATTCATCTTGTTCCCAACGCCGCCAAACCTAGCATTATCAGGCGTTGTCTTCATAGTAACGAGACCACCGCCATTTTAAGCAAATTAGCCCTGTGTGTCCTCCCAGCGCAATGTGCATCCATCAACTTCTCATTTACGGTCCCAATACTACAGACCACGCACCACCACTTGAAATAATTCCTAAACGCAGCCGACATCTCATTTTCACTCTCCTCATCCACAACATCATCATCATCATCATCATCATCATCATCATCATCATCATCATCATCTCCGTTCATCACCTCAGCAGTGAACTCATTGAGTTTTTCCAGTAAACCCTTCTTCTGTATCTGTTCACTTAAGTTTCCAGACATTTTCTTCTGGGAATGGCCTCCTGCATCATCACCACTGGCTGATGTCCTGCTGCCGCCTATGGAGAGAGCATGTTCCTTTGACTTGTGCTTCTTCCCATTGAGATGCTCAACAAGACCTCGCTCGCAGGTGGCGGTTACCTGGCATAGTCTACACTTGTATTCCACCTTTAGGTTTCTGTTTCCGTTGTTGTCCAAAGAAAGGGAGGCATCACCACCACCTTTCGTTATCAGGGTTTCGAATTTGCGCTTTGCTGGAGCAGCAACACTAGTAGGCATATGAGTAGTAGGTTTAGCCTGCATCGAGTAAGGAACCACTAGCAAGGACGGCAAGAAAAATAAAAGCAATTTAATACAAATTAGAGTAATTACAACTCGTTAGAATGTAGATTTACCACTGATTGAATTGGGCATATAAGAGGCAGAATGTTAAATTTTTATTCAATACGTATCAAAGCAACTCATGCTAGTTCATTACGAATGCATTTCATTTCTATTACTTCAAAATCTTATCACACCATGCCGGAGAAGAGACTTGTGCCTAGGGACGGACCCATAAATTTTGTTTGTTAATACAAAAGGAAATAGTTGAGTTCATTATGTCGTTTTAAGAATATAAGGGTGGCCACTAATATATGACTATGTAAATATCCCAAAGTAATATGGAAAATTTTACTTATTTTCCAAAGTGCAGGGGGGCAATGTCCCCCTCCCTGATTGTATCATAAAGAATCATGAACAAAAGAAATCAATTCTCACATAAGGTTTTCAATGAAATGCATCACAAAGAGAAAGGGAAGAATCACAAAAGATTGACTGTGTGGTATAGGGTACAAAAAATCTGGAGTTGCTTGTTCTTCTTCGTCTTTAAAATGCTTTCTTCACAAAAACTAGTAGATCTTTCAATCTTTCCCTAGGAGACTGCCTCTCATCCACCCCTTTTATCCTATAGCTTTTGCAGCAGGTACCAAAAACATCAGAACATTGGATAAAAATAGAGATGTTGAATATGACTTGAAGTCAAAGACGGCAAAAAGTCAAAGGCGGCTAAGAGATTTAGGAAACAAATTGGGGCGGCAAACTTTGACAGTTTATAGGTTGTTTCATTATTTTTTCTATAGTCATTTTTGGGATTTCTTGGGCACTAAGTTGGTCCTATATGTCTATATAAAGGACCTAGCTAGGTTGTGCCTAAACATTGTGGGTTGTCACTATGGCCTTTGGCCATAGTGTAGGTTGTATTCGTGGTGTTTCTATCTAATAAATAGGGTTTTCGGGTCGTGGAGGTAGCTAGCTCATCGCTAGTGAACCACATTATATCGGGTGTGTTCTTGTTCTCTTGTTTTCATTGTTATCATCGTTCTCTAAGCTCTGCCCGGATCATAACAAACTGGTATCAGATCCAGGTCAAGGGGATTACCAGTTTTAACAAACTGGTATCAGAGCCAGGTCAGGAGAACGCCAGTTTTAACAAGCTGGTATCAGAGCTTAGGTTGCGGTGTTCCTAGATCAAGGTGGAGCTAATGGGGTAGGGTTTCACCATCCGTGAAATTCATAGCTACAATTTCGTGATCAAGGGGGAGAAAGCATTCGGGGGTTACGGATCTGGAAAAGGAGATGCAGAGAAGATGACCGGAGGGATGACCAAGATCTACAAGTTCACGGGGAGGAACGGCTTCAGTCTTGGGCAGATTGAGATGCGTGCGTTGTTGAAACGTGACGATCGTTAGCTTCTCCTAGTAACAGACGAGAAGGAAGCCAGTACAACCAACACCGCTGAGTTTGAGTCTCAGCAAGAGGGGATGCAGTATAGCGCTGCGTATGAGGGTTCAGACAGTCATTGTTCTGGCACGATGATGGCGGCCAAGGGAAGCTACGGTGACATCTGTTCAAACGGCAGAGAAAAGAGACACCGGTGGACGAAGGATGAACTCAGGATCTGCAGGTTTGGCTGCAGGTGGAGGGTACTTCGAACGATGGTCTAGTTCTCTAGGCCCCGTTGGGGGCATGTAATCCGTGCTCTTGACGAGGAGGGGGATTTGGCATGGGAAAGTCTCTGACGAGGCACATGGCGCGTATGAGGCGCGCAAAGGGGGCGATATTGGAGGAATTCAGTGGGAATTGGAGCAATTTCGCAAAACGTTGCATGAATTTTGTGAAATTGGAGCAACGTTTTGGGGGGTTTTGTTGTAGGGACTCGGTGGGAGTCAGAACAACAAACAATCTTGTTGTAGGAACTCGGTGTGAGTTGGAACAACATGCAGGGGATTTGATTGCAGAATCTCGGCTCGTAGTTGGAGCATGGGGTTCGATTGCGGTAACTAGACGGGGGTTGAAGCATCACTGGGGGCACATGTTGTAGGATCTCGGCGAAGATGGAACAACTTGTGAATTTGGGGTTATTGGAGAGAAGCATTGGTTCAGGTTCAGGTTCAGGTTGCTGAGATGATTCAAGTCAAGGTGGAGATTTGTTGAATATGACGTGAAGTCAAAGACGGCAAAAAGTCAAAGGCGGCTAAGAGATTTAGGAAACAAATTGGGGCGGCAAACTTTGGCAGTTTATAGGTTGTTTCCTTATTTGTTCTGTAGTCGTTTTTGGGATGTCTTGGACACTAAGTTGGCCCTATATGTCTATAAGGGACCTAGGTTGTGCCTAAACATTGCGGGTTGTCACTATGGCCTTTGGCGATAGTGTGGGTTGTATTCGTGGTGTTTCTCTCTAATAAACAGGCTTTTCGGGTCGTGGAGGTAGCTAGCTCATCGCTAGTGAACCACATTATATCGGGTGTGTTCTTGTGCTCTTGTTTTCATCGTTATCATCGTTCTCCAAGCTCTGCCCGAATCATAACAAGAGAAATATGTTTATAGTCATCTTTTACTTCTCAAGCATACAGTAAAGATTAGCAGTCAAAGGATCAAAATGAAGTATTTGGAGCAACAGAAAGACTGCTGAAGGACGAAAAATATAGCAACGAACATGCAACCATCACTCAATCGTACAGTCTAGATTAAAACCTTTGGTTTCTTCTTCTTTATAAGAAGGGTAAATGAAACCCCAAGTTATGTAATTCACACAATTACGGGCCTTACGGTTGTTCAATGAGTTCTCTCTTTTTTCGTACCCTTCTCTGGTTTATTCTTCTTTGTTCTTGAGTGTTTTTTCACATACCCTAAGGGTCTGTCACAGTAAAGTTGATCAAACCTACCTAGCTCAGCATCGATATGGGGTTTTTATATTGAGAAACAAAACAGTTCATTCGAGCTTTTGTGGTAGATAAGCTTTGAATATAAGTGAGAAACATACATCGTTTACACATTGTCTTCAGAACATACCATGATAACATCAATCATAAAACTAGCATAATTCTTGAACAAAGGAGAAAAGAGTTAGGAAAATATGCAGCCAATCCACTTCCAGGCGACACTCAATGACTCTCTATCCGTAAAGAGTATCAGAATGAATTACTAATCCTAAAGGACAATTTGGCGACAAGTAAACCACAACTTTGAATCAGAAAGGTATTCTTGACCCCTTTATTAGTTAGCCCTAAGATTCAAACATGCGCAGTGCTCACAATCAACTGATCTTGCAACCTTTACGATTGGAGGGATAAAGACAACATACCATTTCACGACTATTCTTTCTTATGAGTATTGCATGATTGCAATTTTTCTTTTTATACACATTTAACACCGATTAACCATTTCCAAGAGAATGAAATCCATCAAGATAGCAAATTTGTATTATATAATTCTACATAATTCTAAAAGATCATACATTTTCATTATATATACATGTGCCAGTTTTAGTGTCGGTCACATGTATGAACTTGCAAGCAATTTTAAAAAAACACAAACATAATTTAAGAGAATTGTTGGATTTTCAAGACCCTCCCATGTATTACTTGTCCTTTGTAAACGCTAAGTTTCCAAACTTGCATAGGTAGGCCACTCGTGATCAATTGTTCTTTTCAAATAATCCAACATATAGTAAAACCTCGATAAATGAATACTCTTCGGAGTAGATTTTTCCCTTAGTGAGATTTTTTACTTATTCATAAATGAATATGTAACTCGGTTATCAATAAATACATTTTTATTCACTTAGATAGCTTTTTTTCACATTAAAATTTTCTCGTATGATTAATTATTTTACATCTAATGTACAAATGTACTTAGAATGTAAATTTATAATAAGAATACATGAACCATGTACTTATGTAGACTAAGTACATTTTGGTACTTAGTTAGTATGTACATATTTGAAACTACTAATAAGATTGTATGTACAAATACTTGGAGTCTTAGAAAATGTACCTAACCTACACTACACACTATACATATAGTTTTAGATAAAGTGTTGGTTGTAAATAACTCATTCTACTATATCTTTCTTAATATTCAAATTTGTGACTTCCAATCACAAGTCCAAACCATTAACAAAAGCGACTTTGACTGACCATATAAGGAGCGTCATATGTGAGCATCATAGGAACATTCAAGTATTACGCAAAACAAAATGCAAGCATGGGTGACCAAAAGTTTGGTTTGGATCTTAGGATGGGATGCATTTTGGTAGAAGGAAAAACAAACAATTTTGAACTTTTTGTGTGTGAATAAATGACTTATTTTATGAAAATTGTTGATTGTAAGATTTGTTTAGTATAGTTATATATATTATGAATTTTAATCATTTTTATCTTATATCGACATGGGGTCTTTAGTGATTGAATAATAAATCGTTAACGCATTTAGCGAGGTTATTCATTTATCCCTTTTACCAAATTGGGGACCGAAGAAAATTATTCATTTGGCGAGGTTATTCGCTTATCGAAATTGTTAACTCATTCCGTCTTGGTTGTTGAGTGAGATGAGAGAGCTAGAAGCATCCTTCTGAGTTCTCAAATCATTATACTTTCGAATCTTCTCTTATCTTGAACAAATGTAGAAGTAGACCAGCTCGATTGTTAAAGAGAGAAGAAGTCATTCAAATTGGTCGCTGTGCCCTACAACTATCCTTTCGTGTGTTGTGAATGGAGCTATGCAGGTTTCTTCTTGGGTGTATTAGGTTATAGGTATTTTTTATGCTATATTCCTGATATTGTAATTCAATTGCTTATCGAGGTTTTACTCTAATTCTAAAATATTCTCTCCCTTCAAAATATGGAGATGTGTCAATGTCAGGTATGAACATGTTTAAAAGGAAAAATGAATACCACAAACCAATTTAAATAAATAGTTGAATTTTGAAGATTTACCACGGTACGACTAGTCCCTTGTTAATCGCTAAGATTCAAACACGCATAGGTGAGGTAGCTCGAGATCTGTTGACCTCAAACCGCTATGAGTGGAGGGATAAACGTCATGTAAGGACAATATACCATTTCACGAGTCTTTTTTCATGATTGCAGTTTTGTTAACACAATCTTACAATGGAAAGGTATTCTGTTGACTAAAACCTTCCTTAGAGATAATCTTAAATGTAGAATAAGCGACGCCAATTTTCAGTGTGGGATGACTTGTGGTGTGGGGAGAAACCCCTCAGACCTCATCTTGAACCTGGCCTTCTCAACTTGAAGGTATCTAACCTTATTAATGAAGAGGGGGCCTAGGATATTAACCCCATTGTGGATTTCATCAATGAAGATGCTAAAAGTTATATTCTTGATATCAATATTCCCCCTTTGAGTCCCACCCTGGACTCTTCCTGATGGAAAGGTTCCAGTTCTGGAACTTAATTGTTGTTGCATCCTAAAACTCCATTAAGATTAACAATCTTCATCTAAGTGGAATTGACAGTGGTGACTGGATAAGGATTTGAAAACTTAGAGTTCGAAACAAGCTTATCTACTTTCTTTGAAATTTCCTACGTGGTAAATTGTTGTCTAGTACTATTAAAAAGAGAATTGGCCTCGATGCTATTGATACTTGAGCCTTTGTGGTTTACATGTTGAGGACCAGAATCATAATTTCAGAAGTTGTACTAAAGTTGAAAACATTTGGGGTATGATCTATCTTGTCTTAACATGGGCTCTAGCTGGAGCCTTTATAACTGGATTTTTCTCAATATCAAGAAGAACGCTCAAGCTTTTTTTTATTATTATTTTTTTATTTTTTACTACTCTTTGGATTATTTCGATTGCAAAAAATTGTTTTCATTTTAACGGCTCATGTGATACTGACATGGCTTATGTGCAAAGAATCAAAATGCATACTCATCTCAGAAAGGGAGCTTTCCTCTCAGAGCTTCAATTTTTCTTCTTTTATCACCATACTTCTGGTCCTAATTGGTTTCTTCATGTGGCGTCAATTTAAGCTGAATATTGATGGTTGTGTGAGATTTGATAACAATAAAGCAAGAATTGGAGGTGTCTTCAGAAACAACAATGCAGATTGGAAGTTGGGCTCATTGGTAGGCTCAGAGGTTGCACAAGTGTGGAGAGTGAGATCTAGACCATCTACAGAGGCTTAACCGTGTTCAACAACAAGAATTGGATCAACTCGAAAATCGAGAGCAGCTGCATGGAAGCTGTTCATATCTTCCAAGGAACCTCCACTGGGCCTGCCACCATGAATGTTCAAGTCAATGGTAAGCTACTGCTCGATTTGATTTATGGAAGGATCAAACATATGGGAAGGGATGGAAATGAAGTGGCCAATGCTCTTGCCAACCTAGGAGCCGAGAAATTTGACCAATTGAAGATTTTGGATGAAGCTCCCCGTCTATGTTCTACGATCTGTGGCTCTGATACCACTGTAGGGTTTTGATCATGGATACGCAGCGGAAGAAAGTAATTATCTAGTCAAGACCCTCCAAGGATCATAGGAAGAGAATCATAACGATGGTAAAGGAAGAAACAAGTAACACACCTTAGAGATCTCCTGTGATGACTTGTAACGTGAATTGTGTCACGTCTCTACGGTTGATCCACGCCTAGAGTTTAGATCAAGATATTCCTACTCCTTTGTGCTAGCTTGGACCGGAGGAAGAGTAAGAAGAAATCACGCAACGAGGATCAAAGAGAGGGCTTCAGCCTCTCTTTGTGGCCGACGGGTAGGGGGCCGACGCAAGGGGGCTTCGGCCTCCTTGTGGTCTTGCTCTCTCTCATTTGTTTCCTTCGCACTCAATTTATGTTATGAGAATTAGTGTGGGAAGGAAGCTAGGAGCATCCTTTATATAGTCTAAGAATTCCTTGTCAACTACCTAAAGACCCTTCCTAATCCTACATGAGTTCGGATTAGTCCCTTCCTTGAATATTTTCCTACTAAGTTTGCAAGGTGTTGCAAAGTGATCCTTCCAATTAATTAATCATATTAATTAATTCTCAAATCTAGTTCAACCATATTGGGTGTGTAACCCCATAGGTTCTATCTAGTTGGTAGCAACAATTCGCTAATATGGAGCGGTCTCTAGCAAGACATCCATTCTAGCCAACTAATAGAATAGTCATCCGACATACCTTGTGCAAGTAGTTGTCTCATCCCTTTGTCTCCATATCCAGATTGGACACGAGACATACAATTCACACTCGTATATCCAATCCATAGTTTCTCGATCCTAGGAATAGCCTTATTCGTGTAAATAACAACAATATCCCATATTGATTTATTTGAGTCTGGAGTGGCCTAGAATATTTGCTCCCGTTATGTGGGACTATCTACGTCTACTACGATCTCTAAGCTTGTGAAGACGGGTTAAACAACCAAGCGAGGGATCACAGCGGAATCAACAAATGAAAACTCAAAGAACTAGGGCACGAAGCTCTCTAGAGTAATGAATAATTTCAATAATCAAAGTCTGTCCAAAATTACCCACAAGCCGGGTATAAATAGCGGAAATTATAATTATTCCAAATATAGTAAATCCTAAAATTAATACTAAATAATAATACTAACCTAATAAAACACTCAGCTAGAAGATTTACCCAAATCGGGTTTAAATTAACACCATAATTAAAGGAAGAAATATTCTGAAAAATTGAAAACTGGAAATTTTGACCTCTAAACGGTCGATTTTGGCCAAATTAAGGCGGTGCCCGTGATACATCACGGGTTGTTTTTAGAATATCGTTTCCAGTCAAAATTATGTATGCTTCGACCCGAATCTTCAATCCTTCAATTCTGCCCCTGATTCTGCGTTGTGACTGAAACTGCTTTTCTGGATGCAACTGATTAATTCTCCAATTTTTGCCTGCATGAGCTTGCTTCTTATTGTATCCGGTACACACCTTTATAACTACCTAGTCACGATGTAGTGTTTGACGCTACCAAAATCACAATAATCCACAACTAGATAATCTAGTGACTTCAAGTCTGAGGATGACAATACCGTTGTCACCACGAGAAGCACTTGTGACTTAACAAAACATGTATACCCATGTGTTGGATCATGATATCTCCATATCAATCCAACCCCATACTAGTCTATAGATGATTGTCCCATTTAATCATTATACTGGACTAGGGATATTTAAGATAAACAACACAATTGTAAATCTAAGGACTTCATTATATTAAATATCCAATAAATAATACAATGAATATTCTAGCCAAAATAAGTTCATACTAAACTAGATTGCCTCTAGGGAATTTATTCCAACACTTATGCCTGCCCGTTTAATATAAAAGTTAAATGGGCGGGCAATATTAACCCATTTATGTGATGGGCACCGACGAGTAAATGTGTCGGGTTAATCTGGTGGGCTCAAATTGTCGCATTTACCTACGAACTAGCTCATGCCGCAATTTCAAGAGTGCCATTTTCTATAAGCTTAGGACTCAGTAGTTCGTCGGAGAAGCTCCTAACCACATTCATATGCTCATTGTTCGTGAAACCTGCACGAGTTGGTGAGTTGTGACCTTGCGAAGCTAGCTTATAACGCGGCCAATTTGGTTCTTGTCGAGGGAAACTCAGATGGGAGTTGCCTTCCTCTCTGGGACTCCCTCGGAGTTGGAGATGCTCGTAGTATAATTTCTGAAGAGAAATGCTATGGGTCACCCATTTTTATTTATCCGTTGATTTCACCGTTCATGTAGCTAGAGTTCTCAAATTAGTGATTGAATTTTAACTAGAAAGATCAATATAAATAATTATCAACAATTATATTTTGAAACATAAGAAGTAAAACAAGATGGTGAAAAACAAAGGGTAAAACATTGCAGACCTTATTTTTGAGCCACTTTCTGATTGTAGCATTCACTGGTGTTACTCGGTACGTTGTTTCTGCAAGTATTCTGTTGGCATCATCCTTTCGTCAGTGGCAATATGATTGCTATGATCATAATCTCATACACTACAGACATGTTTTATGATACAGATGTTTGGAACCTTAATGAGGAAAAGCTATTATAAAAGTTGATAAAAGTGAGTGATCATTAACGCATACCTTCTCTGATCATTGAGGGAGATCTCCGTGTCTCGTGTCTCGTTCTAAATATACTATGAGGTTATCTTTGCATAACAAAAAAAATTACATTCTACTTAGATCAAGCTTCTCCAGCTACGTGTGTCTAAACTTCTGACTAAAGTACTTGATATGTACGGCGGTAAATGTCCAACACACAAATGTTGTTATGTGTCTGACCATTACAAACTGACACTTCCAGCTGGTTATTCAGGATTAAGTCCAGTGTCCAAGACGAAAGATCATTACTTCTAGGCCTTGTTTGGGTAAGTTATAGGGGCAAATTATACATGCTCTCTCATATACTGCGTTTCGGTACGTCATAAGCAACAAACCTTATCCCGTATCATTTTCTTAAAAAAAATTTGCATATACAGCTTTATTTCAGCACACCTGATCACATTCTAACTCATATCCCAGTATATGCATTATACACATCTTTCTTATACTTTAACAAAACAAGCCTCATAGTTAGAACTCCACCAGCCCAGGCAGGTTCATTTTGTAAACTGCGACAGTTCTCAATCTTCATACAGGACAGTCCAGTCTATGTCATGCAGGCAAACACTAATAAAATTCTAATACGAAAGCTACTATCAAATAACAAAACCAAATTTTTCTGAAAATAAGGATATTATAATGCAACGGTCTAAAACATCAAAGAGAAATCTTTTACCAGTCTTTGAGCCCTTTGAATTCAGGCTCATGTTCCAAGTTTACAAACCATCAAAATAAATTTAACTAAAATAGGTATAAATATTATAGAGAAACTCCAGAGATGAGATGGGAGGAAAAAGCTCTAGAAGAAGAAGATTAACCAATTCATGCGCTCCCATTCACAACAGTCCCATCCGAACGAGCTCTTTCTCATCCTCAACAGCGGTCAACTTTCCTTCTGTTTCTACATTCATCTTGTTCCCAT
The DNA here is from genome assembly GCA_023055425.1 of Linanthus parryae. Taxonomy (NCBI): domain Eukaryota; kingdom Viridiplantae; phylum Streptophyta; class Magnoliopsida; order Ericales; family Polemoniaceae; genus Linanthus; species Linanthus parryae. The sequence goes on from JALGPY010000015.1 coordinate 5,801,219, forward strand.
TTCCACCAAACCTAGCATTATAAGGCGTTGTCTTTATAGTAACGAGACCACCGTCATTTTTAAGAAAATTAGCTCTGTGTGTCCTCCCAGCGCGATGTGCATCCATCAACTTCTCATTTACAGTCCCAATACTACAGACCACGCACCAACACTTGAAATAATTCCTAAACGCATCATCTCTTTTTCAATCTCCTCCTCATTATCATCATTATCATCATCACCATCATCATCATCAGCATCGCCGTTCATTACCTTAGAATCCTCAGCAGTGACTCCATTAAGTTTTTCTAGTAAACCCTTCTGTTTTGCCTTCCCATTGTAGATAGTTTGAATAATCTGTTCACTTGAGTTTCCAGACATTTTCTTCCGGGAATGGCCTCCTTCATTATCACCACGGGCTGATGTGCTGCTGCCGCCTTTGGAGAGAGCACGTTCCTTTGACTTGTGCTTCTTCCCATTGAGATGCTCACAAGACCTCGCTCGCAGGTAGCGGTTACCTGGCATAGTCTACACTTGTATTCCACCGTCAGGTTTTTGTTTGCGTTGTTGTCCAAAGAAAGGGAGCTATCACCACCACTTTTGGTTATTAGGGTTTTGAGTTTGTGCTTGGCCGGAGCAGCAACACTAGCAGGCATCTGAGTAGCAGGTTTAGCCTTCATCCAGTAAAGAACCACTATCAACGAAAAAAAAAGAAAAAAATGAACATAAATTTAATACAAATTAGAGTAATTACAACTCGTTAGAATGCAAATTTATCAGTAATTGGATTGGGCTTATAAGAGGCAGAATGTTAAATTTTTATTCAATATGTATCAAAGCAGCTCATGCTAGCTCATTACCAATGCATTTGGTTTCTATTACTTCAAAATATTATCACACCAATGCCGGAAAAGATACTTGTACCCAGGGACGGCCGCTAATATATGACTGTAAATATCCAAAAGCACTATGGAAAATTTTACTTATTTTCCAAAGTGAAGGGGGGCAATGGCCCCTTCTCTGCTTGTATCACAAAGAATCATGAACAAAAGAAATCAATTCTCACAGAAGCTTTTTGATGAAATGCATCACAAGAAAAAAGGGAAAAATCACAAAAGATTGACTGTGTGGTATAGGGTAAATAAAAGCTGGAGTTGCTTGACAGATGATTTTTAGAAGATTCTAAAAATTAGATACTCCCTTTTTCATTACATATAGGTGCAATGTCAGTGTGTGTATAAAGTCTGAACATGGCAAATAAATTTGAAAATTCTAAAGACTATAAGTCCATTTAAAAAATAGTTGAATTTTTAAGGACCGCCAATTATATTACTTGACCTTTAATAAGAACAATGTTTCTCACCAAGATGTATCTTAGGCTCACTGGTTGGAAAAGTAAAATGCATTCTATTCATGGAAGAGCGGTGCTTTGTAAAAGTGTCCTTGCTTCATTTCCTTACAGTCTGAAGCTCTTACCCCTCCCTGTTAGTGTGTTCAACAAGACTGATAAAATTTACAGCGATTTAATTTGGGGCGAAACGCCTAAGAATAGAAAAATTCACCTTGTTAATTGGGACATTATTTGTCTATCTAAAGAGAAAGGTTGTTTGGGTGTTAAAAATCTAGATTTCAGAACCTCACTCTTCTTGCCAGCTAGGGTGGGGTGTTAGCTTTGGCAAAGAACTCTGGTATAATGTTATCAGAAAGAAGATTTGAGAAATTGCAATTTGGGTTCTGCTAAAGTCAAGGTTGGCTCCTCTTCTGTTTGGAAAGGTATTCTGTCAACTAAAAACTTCCTTAGAGATGATCTTAAATGGAGAATTGGCAGGGAAGCAAATTTTCTGTGTGGATAACTGGTGGTGTGGGGAGAAATCCCTCAGACCTCCACTTGAACCTGACATTCTCAACTTGAAGGTCTCTAACCTTATTAATGAAGAGGGGGCCTGGGACATTAAACCCATTGTGGATTTCATTGATGAAGAGGCTAAAAATGTTATTCATAATATCAATATTCCTCCTTTAAATCCCACCCCGGACTCTCCCTTCTAGAAAGGTTCCTATTCTGGAACTTAATTGTTGTTGCTGCCTACAACTCCATTAAGATTAATAATCTTCATCTAAGTGGAATTGATAGTTGTGACTAGATAAGGATTCGAAAACTTGAGTCCCAAACCAGCTTATCCGCTTTCTTTGGATTCTTCTACGTGGTAAATTGTTGTCTAGTACTAGTAGAAAGAGAAGGGGCCTCGATGGTATTGATACTTGAGCCTTTGTGGTTTAAATTTTGAGGACCAGAATCATACTTTCAAAACTTGTACTAAAGTTGAGAACATAAGGGGTATGATCTAGGGTCCTTCTTGGCTTAACATGGGCTCTAGCTAGAGCCTTTATAACTAGATCTTGCTCAATATCAAGAAGAAAAGCTCATGTTTTCTGTTATGATCACTGTTGTAGATGGTGCTTTCGAGACAAACAGGCCACGACACGTGGCAGCCATCCAGCACACCTAGCTGTGCTCCATACACACCGGATAACTACCTATACTTATCCACTTGGGGGCTGTGAGACAGAGCCCTCGCATATCAGCAACACGGGACTTGTAGGGACTTAGTTTTCTGGAGGCTAGAGTAAGACCCGTCGTGCGAAAGTGACAACCAAGCTCGCGCGCGACCTCTGGTAACTGACTGAGAGGTTTAAGGCTCGTGCATCCCATAAATGCGGACGACCTCATAACGGTCTCCAATATGTGCGGGCAGGTGTGTAACGGTCCCTATATATGCGGTCAAGGCTAGAGTAAGGCCCGTCGCGCGAAAGTGACAACCAAGATCGCGCGCGACCTCTGGTAACTGACTGAGAGGTTTAAAGCTCGTGCATCCCATAAATGCGGACGACCTCATAACGGTCTCCAATATGTGCGGGCAGGTGTGTAAAGGTCCCTATATATGCGGTCAAAGGTGCCGTTACAAGGGCTATCATTAAGTCGCATCGTTAGCCATCTATTGCAGCTTCTTAGACACTTCAATCTCTTACTAGTCTACTGTCTCACTTCCAAGAGCAGTTGCCCTTGCTTACTCTTTCCCTACTCACACCCTACATCTCTCTGCGTTCATACTCTCTGATCCCCTACTTGAGGTGTACACTTGGATCTCTCCTGAGGATTTCCTTGTATACAATTTGGTGAACCCTACGTGAAGTAATCAAAGCAGCTAGGGGATCTACCTCGCCCATGCAGGGGAGCTCTAGCAGTTCTTCGACATCCTCAAGTGTTGGCCCAGCCTCAAAAGTCTCAAAATGAAAACTATGGGTTTTCTTCGAGTAACACGAAAACAAAGTCATCAGCATGTCTTTGTCAAGTTCTACACTTAGTCCCTTTGTCGCGCGCACGGCCCCAAGGATTCCTGCACGGGATAACTCGGCTTCAAAGTGAGTAAGAATGTACACCGTCCACTCGTCCATATAATCCAGCTTTTCGGTGAAAGTATGGTGAAGAATATATGTGAAAGGGTAAAGTATGGCTTCGAGGCCAAGTCGATGGACGTCATTTACATTGGCAAGGTCCCAATCGTCCCTTTCAGGCTCGGATGTCAATTTCAAAGCATCCTTAGAAGGAGAGGTCTCAACGGAGGCACCCCTGATAGTGGCCAGGTAAAAATCATCTCCTCCCAAATAGGGAGCCTTACACCATAGCTCTTTGGGAACCTCTTGAAGGGCAACAGCCTCCTTCAAACTCTTGGTTCTGGCCATTTCTGGTTTGAAAGAAAACGGTAAAGAAAGAATGTGAGGTTCATCTGTAATTCTAAACTAAAAAAAGATAGGAGGGGAAAACTGAAATCACAGAAATCCCTAACTTGTTTGATGAGGAATAGATTGTTGATAAAGCACCTGGACCGCCTGAACCGTCTGGGAAGTTTGTCGAGGACTTGATCGAAGGTTTCTACTTCTTGCTGTTGAGCTTCCCTCTGGTTCATATGTTTTTCGCAGAGTAATTTGGTGAAAAGTTCTAATCGAGGAGATAAAGGGTTTAAATAGCCCTCAAAGACTGAAGAGTCGCGACTGCTGATGATTGATGAGTCAGCAAATGCTTCGGTATCCGGCGAAATTGACGACCAATCAGAGCGTTCTGAGTTATTCTTGCCTCGAAAATCGGCAAAATCTGTGGGAAGCGTCTGTTCAACTTTGCAGAGACCACGCTTCATCAGACGCTAGACGGCGCTGCTAAAACTTAGGCAATCATGGCTATGACTGGGGGCTAGAGATTTGATTTTTATTCAAAAATTCAAAATCTGCACGGAGTCCACGCACGGCTGATTTTACGCGACTGCAAAAAGGATGCGCGCGTGACATTCGCGTAAAATGGGGCTAATGTAGATGGTGCTTTACAGACAGACAGGCCACGGCCATGTGGCAGCAATCCAGCACATCAAGCTGTGCTCCATACACATCGGATAACTACCTATACTTATCCACTCGGGGGCTGTGAGACAGAGCCCTCGCGCGCGACCTCTGGTAACTGACTGAGAGGTTTAAGGCTCGTGCATACCATAAATACGAACGATCTCATAATGGTCTCCGATATGTGCGGACATGTGTGTAACGGTCCCTATATATGCGGTTGAACGTGCCGTTACAGGGGCTATCATTATGCCGCCATTTATGATGCATTTATCCCCTTCACAATGGTCACTTCCTGATTATATATAGGATCGTTAGACCTCTATCGCAGCTTCTTAGACACTTCAATCTCTTGCTAGTCTACTGTCTCACACACAAGAGCAATTGCATTTGCTTACCCTCTCCCTACTCACACCCTGCATCTCTCTGTGTTCATACTCTCTGATCCCCTACTTGAGGTGTACATTTGGATCTCTCCTGAGGATTTCCTTGTACACAACTGTATTTTATTTGATACTACTCTTTAGATTATTTGAATAGAAGAAATTGTTTCGTTTTAATGGCTCATGTGATACTGCTATGGCTTATGTGCAAAGAATCAAAATGCATACTCAGCTTACAGAGGGAGCTTTCTTCTCATAGCTTCAATTTTTCTTCTTTAATATCCACAATTTTGGTCCTAATTGGTGTCTTCGCGTGGCAGGTAAATTTAAGCCGAATATTGATGACTGTGTGAGATTTGACAACAATAAAGCAGGAATTGGAGGTGTCTTCAGAAACAACAATCGAGATTGGAAGCTGGGCTCATTGGTAGGCTTATAGGCTGCACAAGCCTGGAGAGTGAGATCTGGACCATCTACAGAGGCTTAACCGTGGCCTACAACAAAAATTAGATCAACCTGAAGATCGAGTGACTGCATTGTAGCTATTTATATCTTCCAAGGAACCACCACTCGGCCTGCCACAATAAATGTTCAAGTCAATGACAAGCTTCTGTTCAATTGGATTTGTGGAAGGATCAAACATGTGGGAAGGGATGGAAATGAATTAGCCAACGCTCTTGCTAACCTAGGAGCCGAGCAATATGATCAATTGAAGATTTTGGATGAAGCTCCCCATGGTGTCAAGGGGCTGATAATTGCTGGAAGATTGGGGATTGAAAAGCTTCTTCATATTGTGGTCGTTTTTTGTTGATCTTCTAAAGCAACAAAAAAAGCTAAAATTCAAACTAAGTTAGGCAGGCCTCTCAGGATCAACTGTTTTTTATTAAATAATTCCACATAATTCTAGAAGATCATCTCCTTCATCACTTGTAGTTGTGTCAGTGTCAGTGTCACTGTGTGTGTCCTAAGTATGGACAGGGCCAAATGATCTTAGAATAATGGAGACTATAAGTCAATTCAGATAAATTGTTGGATATTCAAAATTCACCAATATTATATCTTATTTCTTTCTACCACTAAAATCCAACACGCTTAGTTGATGCCACTCAGGATTAATTGACCTCTTACCACTACGATTCAATGGATAAACGACAACGTAACGACAACATAACATATATAAGTCTTCTTTCGTGATTGTTATTTTGGCATTTACACAACCTAAGAAATTTCATGATTTTCAACGAATGATATCAATGGCATCTTTGTATTAAATCATTCCTAATGATTTTAAAAAATCGCCCCTTTTCATTACATGTAGATGTGTAAGTGTCGGCGTGTGTATGAATATGAAATACAACTTCAAGACAATACAGACCATAAGTCAATTTAAAAAAAGAATGTTGGATTTTCAAGACTCGACATTAGTATTACTTGTCCTTTCCTAAACGCTAAGGCCTAATTTTGGTAGCGGATAAGATACAAATGATATGACTTATGCTGGGATATGAGGTAAGATATGTATGCTATCGGATAAGGTCTGCTATGATATACTGGCTTAATATGTTTGGGTGGTGCAGGATATGAGGTTAGATATGTAAGCGTATGTAGCCACTTAAGATCAATTTCTCTTATCCATTAATCCCACATAATTCTAAAGGATCATCTCCTTCCATCACATGCAGTTGTGTTAGTGTGCGGGTCCTAGGATGAGAGAAGGCAAAACAATCTTGGGAAAATGAATACTATAAGCCATCTTTATAAAGAATTAGTTGGATTTGTAGTTCACCAATGGTATATAACTTATCTTTTGTAAACCGTTAAGATCCAAACACACGTAGGTAGGCCGCTCATGATCATTGTTCTACGTGCTACGATTGGAAGGATACACAACAACATATCGAAAATCAACATACTAGTTCACAAGTCTTTCTTTCATGATTGAAATTTTGTTTTTCACACAATCCTACCACAAAATTCACACCTTCCAAAAGAAACAAATCAATCAAGATAGCAACTTTCCATATTTCTCTTATCAATAATACCATGCTTTCTATAAGATCCTCCATTTTCATCACATGCAGCTGTGTCAATGTAGGTGTCAATGTGTGTACTAGGTATGAGAAGACAAAACCAATCTTAAAAAAACAAGAAGAGTGTAAGCCAATTTAGAGGATTTTCAAGACTCACTAATGATATGACATCTCCTTTGCTAGCACCTTCATTGCTAGGTTTAGCAGTAACAAATGCAAAAGCAGTTGCTCCATTGCTAGGTTTGGAAACAGCTGCAGCAGATGCAAAAGCAGTTGCAGCTGCCTCTGTAATGGAAAAGCTCCGAGAACTTGTCCAGCAGCCTCCCGGATCGACTTGCCGTCAGCTACCTCCGGCCGACTCACCACCGACGACGAGCTCCCATGATCAACTCCCAACCCGAACCTCTCACGTTTACTCGAGAGCGGGCCCCCCTTCACTTTCGGCGGCGGAAATCGGGTGTCCAGCATCGACAACCCTTATCCGGCGGCGGCGATGTGACGACGCTTTAGATCATCCGTCTCCATTATCTACTCGGAAATCACCTCTGCTTCGAGCTCTAGCCGCCGGAAGAGCGCACCCTGGAGGATCTCCTCCCTGATCTTCATCTTCTCTCTCTCAGGACTTCATCATACGCCTCACCTCCAAGTCCAACGATTCTGTAGAAAATCCACCTGCAGAAGAACCCAGAAAAATCAATCAACCATCGGAGAAATCAAGATCAAACCCACATCAGGAGATCAATTTAGAGATCAAAGAGTAGGGGCATTGAAGTGGGTTTTAGCCCAAACCTTGATGCCGAACATGGCAGTGGCGGCGGAGGAGGAGGGTGGTAGGTAAGGCGATTTTACGGCGGAGGAGGAGGGTGGTGGGGGGTTTTTGAGGGGCGATTTTGTTTGTGTTGTTTCTCAGTGAGAGAAGAGTGAAGAAGCTATATAAATGATGATGAAATATGATGTTGGATCACTTTGGATATGTATCCAAGCGCCAAGATTGAATTTGGGTTTCGGTTATATTTTCGAACTAGTGGTACTAATCACGACGATCATCCCAGTTTCCACTTGGAGCTTTCGCTTTCTCCCTCTCTCTCTACTGCATTCACTTGATTAGTTTCTTACTCTCCTCTGTTTGGGGAGCCAACAATTGTTTATCCTCGGAATAACATATACTAGGCCTTGTTTAGACAAGGGATAATAATCATGCTTATCTCGTATTTTTAACACGAATTTTTAGTAACAAATTTTAACAAAAGATTTTATAATACTCCTATGTATAGTATCACTTTATTTTCGTACCGTATTTTACTAACTTTGTTCACTCGTCCCTTTTATATGACGTCTTTTCCTTTGTCATGTGGAATATAGGATTGTAAAAAAAAGTATGGCAGGGAATAAGAAAATGAGTTTGGTAACTGCGTATATCCTACACTCAAACACGGAATAAGAAGCATGAGTTACAATAATATACACATCTCTTTTATCCCTTATCCAAGTGAGGCTCTACTGCTGACTATTCTTGGGATAACATCAATTCAGGGAGTACATTTAAGTCTTCGAAATTAAGAGTCAATGTACTAGTATGACGTGTATCAAATTAGTGTGAACCAAATTTATACGAGTAAATTTTGCTTAAATAGTTTAAGGAAATAAAACATTAGATTTGTCCTCTAAAAAAACATAAGATTTGCCACAACATACTTTTTATTTTCGACACGTGTTATGAAAAAAATGTGAGACTTCTATGTACGCGTTCATATTAAATGTAGTTTGAATCTTCTTCTTGAGACGTGTTATGAAGAAAATGCAAGACCTATTATGTCCGCACTTGTATTAAATGTGGCATGAATCTTCTTCTTATGACGTGTTATGAAGAAAACATAAGACTTTTATGTGCACATGCATATTAAATGTAGAATGAATTAAACAATGTTTAATGATTGTTTCTCCATCAAAAATATGGAGTTGGTATTTTTATTTGTTAAGAGAGTATATATAATTACTATTAAACTTAAATAAGGCATGATAAAAACTTTTATTTCTGAGTGTTTGGTTAGAGCGGGCGAGATATGAGACTTGATAAGATGCATGTATATGTGGTAACATATTTGGATAGGAAGGGTAAGAGATGGAATATGCGTACAGATAACCACATTGTCATGCATGATAAAACTTAACTTATGATAAATATCGAATATTATAAAATTATGCTAATATCAAGTTACATAATGTGAGCGTGTCTCAAGTGTCACATGTTTATAAAAATGAGAATACTATTTATTTTGAATAATGCGCATGTAACATTAGAGAAGGCCCAAAAACACGGTACTTTATATAAACGTTGTTAGCATCATATTTAGTTTCAGTTTATTTTCATAAGTACATTAGTATATTGGTGTTGAACAAGCCTATGTTAATAATCAGTGAAAGTTACCAGAATTAAAGTTAAAAGAGTGCATACTTTACTAATTAAGTCAAAAGAACTGAAAGACACGATGAAAAGATGTAAACATGGGGCATAAAGAACTCATTACGGGCCAGTTTGGGAGTGATGTAACGATTTAGAAAATAGCTGTGAGAAATTGCTTTTTCCCAAAGTTGCTTTACAGATCCACTGAAAAAGTATTTGGTAAATGTCATATATAAACTGTTGTGGGAAATCGCTTATTAAATTTTTATTTGGTAATTATGGCTTTAGAATTGTGGCAAGTGTCGATATGACTACATCAGATATGGTAGAGTGCTCTAAAATGTATGCTACTAGACATTTTTTGTTGAAATTTATCTTCAATCGTCTTTTTGTGACAATTTATGTTCAATATATTGATTATGTGTTCTTTGTTCTGGGTTTGGTGTGTGTTGTTGATTGTGGTAAGACTGGGAAGTCGTTCCAGTCTCACCACATGCTGTGACATCCCGCGTAATTAAACTCATAAAAACATTATTTGGAGTTGGTTTATGACCTTATAATATGATTTTTGGGCTAATTAAGTTGGACGTGAAATTTCATATTAGTCCCCTATAGTTTCAATATTGATCAATTCTTATTTGCTATGAAGTGTGAAGAAAGTATGAAGTGCGATTTTGGTATATACGTATTTCTTGTATGTGGAAGAGTATTGTTACCGTATTGTTTTTCTTGCATGTACACCTAGTGTAGTGGGGGAAGTATACCCATAATTACCTATTATTAGGCATGCTAATGACCTATCATGACTACTTGCCTTGCACACCATAGATTTGTATCAATTTTACTCTTCCAAAGCTATCTTTTTCATTGAACCAAAACTTTCTAGTGCATTCCCAGATTTGAGAAAGGGATCCACCAAAGCATGGCCAAAACTTGGTATTTTGCTATTCTATGGGTGTAAAATTTGTGGGAGTTGGATACCTATCAACCCTAGAGTCTATTTCCAATGTTAATCCTCATATTTACATCATTTGGAGCTAGTAAAGTGTGCCATCTCTTGTTGTGTTATTTGTGCCTAGTTTGATTATACTACTGCACTCCTTGCAAACATGTGTGGCATATAGTTAGGATATTATAAAAAAAATTGACAATTGAAAATTCGAGAAAAGGCAATTGAAAGAAGCATAGACTTGGTTGATTTAGTGAGATGTGAAAACTTTAGGAATAGGGTGTGAATTTTAACTGAGAGTGACATTTTTAGTTCCCCCTAGCAAGTACATAGAGAATCTCATCACAGGAATGCCTTCCTAGTTTTAAAATAAAATTAAATTTTTAAAAGCTAAAGGGTGTGCTGTTTTCTCCTAAAAGAGTTGAGCTTGGTGTTTGCTAAACAAGCTGAATGTTCATGTTGTCCGTCTTAGATAGTCGCCAGCCTGCCTCGTAGTGGCACACAGAACAGCTGTGCGAGTATGTCTATTAGAGAACTCACTGCTTTTAGATCTTACCTTGTAGGACCACTAGTAAGCCCTAATTGATCCTGGGTTAATTTGTTAGCTCTTTTGACCTAGGGAGACGATTCTTGGCCTTCATCATATATTGTTAGAATCACCTTTCTAGAGCGTCACGAGGGAGTAGTAGTTGAGGGGGTTCGTTGAGGGAGTACTTCGTTTCATATCTTTGTGAGTTCTACATACCGCATATACTTCATTTGATATCTTCGAGGGGATGCGAGGGTGAGTGAGTTGGCTTATGCACTACGGTGTGGCGGTGTCCCATGTCATTACATTGTGGGCACAGTAGTGGAGAGCCTGAGTGCGTGACGTCTAATCCGCACGAAAATGGGGTTGGTTGTACTTAATTAGTGAATTGTGCTAGGTATCGGATTTCTATCATCTTGGTGTAGGAGGTTCGGTTGGATTAGGCACATGACATATCTTATTTGAGTACTTGAGAGGGGGTGTGACTACATTCTAGTGTGGGGGTGTCGACATTTGACTACGGACATAGAGATTATGCTTTTGATGACTCCACCTCCACACATGTGCTTTGATTGGCTTGCAGCTTTGTTTGGTGACACCGTGCATTTTATTGAGTTAGGGGGAGATTAATTTTATTTGTGATACTCATTCATCGGTTCGTCTATTTCCTTCCCCTAACATGATTACTATTGCTTGATTCTTGGAGAAGACCACTCGTGCATTGTGATTGGTGAGATTGTATTGATGTATTATTGAGAAAAGAAAAAAAAAATGAAAAATAAAAGAGAGAAAAAAAGGAGAGGAATAAAGGAATAATTTGAGCTCATTGGAAATCGAGTGGTGGAGTTTGATATTTCGTTGACGACGATTTACATTTCGTGCACGATTCGCCACGATGGCCACGGAGATCATTATTGTACCGGGGTTTGAGGGGTCGAGGGCCGGAGACGCTGAGTTTCGGGTTGCGATTTCTATCATCATGGTGAGGGTGTGTGAGAGGCGGGCTTTGATGTGAGAATGTGACGCTTTATGACTCATTGATTCACGATTATCCTTTGTCCCTAAGCTTCATCATTCTAAATCGTTAGCGGAATAGGAGCTCAGACTATGAACGTGGCTTAGCCTTGGTTAGCCTCTTATTTTTTTCAGCACACATGAAGAGGTAGGCTATTCTTGATAGTAAAGTTAGGCTCTCTATAATAACTATGGGGAATTACTTATTATCAAATTTAGTTGCGATTCACACCTCTTACCTAACTTTTTCATTACTCCGGAAGAACCGGTTTATGTGGATTGAATTTGCCTCATATCCCAAAAAAGAATGTAATTTGTGTTTTATGTTTTAAGTTCGAGTCTAGATTTGCATTTGCATCATCATGCTGCATTAGTAGTGTCTAGAGTCGTGTTAGAGTCGTTTGAGTCTTGTCGGGTAGTAGACTGTTAGATGCAGTAGATGAGACTTTGCTCGGGACGGCGAACGATAGTGTGGGGGTATTTGATAACTCCGTAATGGAGTTATATATCTTTATGAGATTCTATCGTTTGGTGAGCGAAAATGAAGAATTTAGTGTCGTTCAGAGTAGTTTTTGGTATAAATTGAGAATGTGAGCGTTGCATGCGTTAAATGTGAAGTCCGAGCGTTTTCTACATTGTTTTACGTGCTATTTATCATATTTGTCACATTTGATCTTTGCGGGGTGTTAGTGTTGTGTTTTTCAGGAACAGAAGACGCGAGGAGCAGAAGGATATAGGAAACGAGCTTCAGAAGTTATGGCGTGCTTGAGAATTGATGAGGGGTGCAATAGTTGATGATTCGATTGCATGGAGCAAGTGAGAAGAGAATACGAGCTTTGAGACATGTGGGAGGATCAAAAGGGAGGAGCAAGTCACGAATCGATGCTCGGGAGATGATTCGAATGCAATAGATACAAGTGGAAGCAATTCAGAATTTGGCCAAGTATACTGCAGGTCGTAGGACCTCACAGAGAGGTTGCAGGACCTGGTTGAAGCAAAAGAGAATGCTGTGAGAATTACCAGAGGTCGCATGACCTCATTCACAGGTCGCACGACCTGGGGTCAGAACACAGTGAGCTCCCAACATGATTTGAGGTCTTGCAGGACCAAGATTTGAGGTCACATGACCTCCTGTCCATTTTCTAGAGGTCGTATGACCTGGACAGGGAGGTCGTACGACCTGGGTTTCGCCTGAATTTTTTGAAACTTCGCGAGAACTTTGTGTAATGTGTAATTATCTCTAAGTAGTCACAAACACTTGGAAACATATTTAGACTTTGTTAGGTCGACTTTTCATCAATATCGAGAGCACGAGACATTAAGGAGAGCTTGGAGCACATCGTGGAGCCTTGGAAACCTAGTTTGATCTCTTTTCTCCTTTGTTTGTTTGTATTTCGACCATGATCACACAAACTCTTGTCTTTGTGATCATGAGTATTATCAACAAAACAGATTAGATCAGAACCCGTGTTTGGGGTTAGGGTTTTCACATTGATTATGCGTTTTATGGATTAAGATTAATGTTTTGCTAAACCTAATTGATAGAATTTACGTTTGCTTTGATTGTCCGATGATCTTCATCTCATCTTGTTAATTAGAGACGTCTTTTTAGCTATAACTTAGTTTGCAATTATTTGGTAACTCAGTAATTTTTAAACCGGAAAAGCAAACAATCACCCATTCTTAGGCTTGGTAACTCGGCTATGTTGAATGGGATCGTTAGAGTAGAATTCATCGTTAATGCATGTGTAGGGATAATTAGAACTTGGTAACTCGGTTTTAATTTAAACTAGACATAGGATGCTCACTTGGTAACTCGGTGAGTTAGTATTGCTCGATTAGCAAAGTAAATTTTATCTGGGTTTCACAAGTCATAGATCGTTATCAATTGAAAGTCCTAACAATCCCCCAAACGAGGTGACCTGGTTGTTCCTCCCATATTCAACTCTCAATTTTTCATTACTTGTTTTTTTAATTTAAATCTAGTTTAGTAAAATAATATATACTGCTTGCCCACATATGGTTAAGAATACTAATTGATTCACGACAACTCCCTTGGGTTCAAAAAACCCGAATCACCGGATATTACTACACGCGATAGCCGTACACTTGCTGTTGGATCATGTCAGCTGCTCATGGTAGAAGTGAGGGCACTGCTGGAGATAGAGAATCTCTTTGCGGAGGGGGGGTAATACCATATTGTCTCCATTTAAGAAGTGCAATTCTGGTGGATTTCCATTACTGTACCATTTGGAAGAGGGGGGAACCAATGTGGATAGCATTCCAGGCTGAAGCAATTTTGGCCTTGCAGGTGTCGAGCCGCGTTAAGTGGCTGAGGAAGGTGAAACGTTTCTTGTGGGGTCTTGGAAGTGGGGTTCGATTTGAGGATGGGGTGGTTGAGGATGTTCCCTTGGGGTAAAGCAGAGAGCTAATCGGGATTGCAGAAGCCTCGGTCAAGTCTCTCGTTGGTGCGGTGGCGAGGCTCTCGGTTGGTTGTCCAGGTCAGGTGAGAGCCAGTGTAGGGGATATCAAGGTGGTGAAGCGAGCTGAGGAAGGTCTAAAAGTGGGTGGCGCCTCTTATGGAGGATGTGTGGGGTCCAGACTTTTCATTACTGCTAAGGATTTGGTTGAAATCCCCTATGCAGGCAAGTGGAACTTGAATCCCGGCCACTAGGGAGGCGAGAGTGTTCAAGACATTGTAGGGCTTTTATTCATGGATGCGCAACGGAAACAATAATTAACCATGCAAAACCCTCCAAGGATCACAAGTCAAGAGACATAACGATGGTAAAGGAAGAAATCAATAACACACCTTAGGGTTCTCCTTTGATGACTTTAAACGCGAATTGTGTCATGTTCTATATAGTTGATCCACGCCTATAGTTGATTTCTATATCTCCCACTCCTTGGTGCTAGCCCGGAAAGAGGAAGCGGAAGAAGAATCACGCAAAACGAGACGAACCACGGTCGGCTCCTTCCTTGCTTGTTGCTCTCTCCTTTTGTACTCTCCCACTCTTGGCATGATCAATTATGAGCATAAGTTGTGGGAAGGAAGGAAGGAAGGTCCTTTATATAGTCCAACAACTCCTTGCCAACTACCTAAAGGACTTATTCTAGTCCCACTAGAATTCAATTTAGTCCCTTCCTTGCAAATTAGTCCCTACTAAGTTTGCAAGGTTTTGCAAAGTGATCCTTCTAATTAATTAATCCAATTAATTAATTCCCAAATCTAGTTCAACTCTGTATAGCGTGTGACCCCATAGGTTCTATCTAGTTGGTAGCAACTATTTGCTAATATGGAGCGGTTTCTAGCAAAACATCCATTCTAGCCAACTAATAGAATAGTCATCTTGACAACCTTTGTACAAGTAATTGTCTCATCCCTTTGTCTCTATATCCGGATTGGACACGAGACATACAAGTCACACTCGTATATCCAATCCATAGTTTCTCGATCCATGGGAATAGCCTTATTCGTGCAAATAACATCAATATCCCATATTGATTTATTTAAGTCTAGCCAGACATTCTATAAGCACTATCCCTCGAGTGGCCTAGGATATTTGCTCCCGTTATGTGGGAGGGACAAATTCTATCTACGTCCACTACGATCTCTAAGCTTGCTTCTTATTGTATCCAGTACACGCCTTTATAACTACCCAGTTACGGTGTAGCGTTTAACGCTACAAAAAATCACAATAATCCACAACTAGAATATCTAGTGACTTCAAGTCTAAGGATGACAATACCATTGTACCGCGAGAAGCGCTTGTGACTCAACATAACGTGTATGTAGCCTTCTCGGAGATGGGTCAATCCAGTGCGTCATTACCCTTAATACACACCTATGTGTTGGATCGTGATATCTCCATATCAATCCAACCCCATACTAGTCTATAAATGATTGTCCCATTAATCATTATACTGGACTAGGGATATTTAAGATAAACAACACAATTTTAAATCTAAGGACTTCATTATATTAAATATCCAATAAATAATAAATGAATTTCTAGCCACAAATAAATTCATACTAAACTAGATTGCCTCTAGGGCATCTATTCTAACAGTCTGCCGCTTGCACTAGAGCCAATCTGGCGCATCTCGTATGCCCATACTCCTAGTGTGCCCTTCATGCTTCCACTGCGTGAGCGGGTTTGTAAGCGGGTCTGACAGATTCTCATCTGCAGGAATCTTGCGTATCCAAACGTCTCCTCTATCGATAATATCTAGAATCAGATGAAACTTCCTGAGCACGTGCTTGGATTTCTGGTGTGACCTGGGTTCCTTCGATTGCGCGATCGCCCCAGTGTTGTCACAGTACAAACTCAACTGGATCCGCAATGCTAGGAACCACACCAAGTTCAGAAACAAACTTTCTGATCCAAACTGCTTCCTTTATGCGCCATTTGCAGCAATGTACTCAGCCTCTGTTGTAGAATCAGCCACCGTCTCTTGCTTGGAACTCTTCCAGCTCACCACTGCTCGATTCAGGCAAAACACATATCCCGACTATGATCTAAAGTCATCTCTGTCGGTTTGGAAGCTTGCATCAGTGTAACCCTTTACACGCAATTCTTCCTCACCGCCAAATATCAAGAAAGCATCCTTAGTTCTTCTCAAGTACTTTAGGATGTTCTTGACTGCAATCCAGTGACTCTCACCTGGATTGGATTGGTATCTGCTTGTCATACTCAAGGCATATGACACATCTGGTCTAGTACATAACATGGCGTACATGATAGATCCTATGGCCGAGGCATAGGGAATTCTACTCATGTGTCCCTCTCAATCTCATTGGAAGGACAACCACTCTTCGAAAGAGTGATTCCATGTGACATGGGCAAGAATCCCTTCTTGGAATCTTGCATGTTGAACCGTTTCAACACCTTGTCAATATATGTACTTTGACTTAGGCCTAGCAGTCTCTTAGATCTATCTCTATAGATCTTTATACCGAGTATATAGGCTGCTTCCCCTAAGTCTTTCATTGAGAAACACTTCCCTAGCCAATCTTTAACAGATTGTAGCATGGGAACGTCATATCCAATGAGTAGTATGTCATCCACATACAAGACCAGAAAAGCTACAAAGATCCCACTAACCTTATTGTAGACACAAGACTCATCTTCGTTTCTGATGAAGCCAAACTCTTTGACTACTTCATCAAAACGTCGATTCCAACTCCTAGAAGCTTGCTTCAATCCATAAATGGATCGTTGCAGCTTACAGACTCAGTTAGCTTGCTTTGGATCCTCAAAACCCTCCGGCTGTATCATATACACGTCCTCGAGGAGATTCCCATAAAGGAATGCTGTTTTGACATCCATCTGCCAAATCTCGTAGTCATGGTATGCTGCAATCGCAAGTAGGATTCAGATGGATTTGGTCATAGCGACTGGTGAAAAGGTTTTATCATAGTCAATACCATAAATCTGTCTGAATCCTTTAGCCACCAAATCGGCCCTTATAGGTAATCACATTACCATCCATGTCGATCTTCTTCTTGAAGACCCACTTGCACCCTATAGGCCGCGCCCCTTCGGGTGGTTCCAACAAAGTCCATACTTTGTTGGTATACATGGATTCCATCTCGGATCTCATGGGTTCTAGCCACTTCTGAGAGTCTGGGCCCTTCATGGCCTCCTCATAGGTAGTAGGCTCATCATCTATGAGCATCGTGTCACCGGAATCGGTCACGAGAAGTTCATACCTCTCGGGTTCCTGGCGCACTCTACTAGATCTACGAAGCTCTTGTGTTACCTGAACAGGTTTCTCCACAACTACTTGTGGTTCCAGTTCATGTTCCATAATCGGTTCAGTGATTTGTGGTTCTTCAACCTCTTCAAGCTCTACAGTCCTCCCACTTGCTTCTTTAGAGACAAATTCTCTTTCTAGAAACACGCCGGTCCGAGCAATAAACACTTTGTTCTCGGCTGGATTGTAGAAGTAGTAACCCTTAGTTTCCTTAGGGTACCCCACAAATTTACAATTATCCGATTTTGGCCCTAGCTTGTCTGATTGTAAACGTTTTACATAGACATCGCAGCCCCAAATCCTCATGAACAACAGTGTGGGATGCCTCCCACTCCACATCTCATATGGTGTCTTCATTAATGATTTAGATGGAACACGGTTAATGGTGAAAGCTGCACTTGATAGAGCGTGGCCCCAAAATGATAATGGAAGATCGGTTTGACACATTATAGATCAAACCATATCCAATAGGGTTCGATTCCTCCTATCAGACACGCCATTCCATTGTGGCGTTCCGGGTGGAGTGAGTGGGAACACTATCCCACACTCTCTAAGATAGTCGTCAAACTCTTGGCTTAAGTATTCTCCTCCACGATCCGATCATAGAGCCTTGATACTTTTGCCAAGTTGCTTCTCTACTTCATTCTTGAATTCTTTGAACACTTCAAAGGATTCGGATTTTTCCCTCATAAGGTACATAAACCCATATCTACTGTAATCATAGTAAATGTAATGAAGTAGACATAACCACCCCTGGCAGGCGTGGCAAATGGCCCACACACATCAGTATGTATGAGCGCCAGTTACTCACTAGTCCTCTCACCTTTCTTATTGAAAGGCGACTTTGTCATTTTTCCCATTAAACAAGCCTCACATGTCTCCTATGATTCAAAATAATATGAGTCTAGTAATCCATCCTTATGGAGTCTAGATACACGTTTCTCGTTTATGTGGCCTAAACGACAGTGCCATAAATAAGCAGGATTTAAATCATTTATTTTAATCCGCTTGGTATTAATGTTGTAGACAAGATTGCTTAGATCAAGGACATATAGTCCATTAAATAATTGCACACTAAAATAGTGAATATTATTTAAATAAAAGGAACAACAATTGTTCTTTATTGAAATAATAAAACCATCCTTGTCCAAAAGAGAAATAGAAATAATGTTTCTGCTCATAGCAGACACAAAATAACAATTATTTAATTCTAAAACTAATCCTGAAGGCAGAGATAGCTCGCACACGCCTATGGCCAACGCAGCAACTTTTGCTCCATTCCCAACGCGCAGATCTACATCCCCTTTAGCCAATCTTTTACTTCTCTTCAGATCCTGCACATTTCGACAAATGTGAGATCCACATCCCGTATCCAATACCCATGATGAAGAGATAGTTAAATTGACATCTACAACAAAAATACCTGGTGGTGGTGGAATCACTATTCCAAGCCTCTTGTCCTCCAAATATTTTGGGCAGTTCCTCCTCAAGTGTCCAGGATGACTGCAGTAGTGACACTCACCTTTAGTCACAACTTTGGCAATGCCACCAACAGGCTTAAGGGCAGGTTCCTTGGACTTGGCAACTGACTTGCCTTTGCCCTTGGAGGATGAGGCAAACCTTTTGCCCTTTCCTTTCTATAACATCATAATGGCCTTGCCCTTACCCTTATTGATGCTCTGTTCAGCTGTCCTCAACATATTGAGTAGATCTGGCAGTGGTTTCACGATCTCATTCATGTTATAGTTCATGATGAACTATCCATAACTCTCGGGCAACGATTGCAACACGAGATCAGTTTCCAACTCTTGGCCGACCGGGAACCCCAGTCGGGCGAGATTCTCCAAGTACCCGATCATTGGGAGTACATGGGGTCCCACCGGGTTCCCTTCTGCCAGATGACACTTGAACAGTGCCTTAGTGACCTCATACCTCTCTACCCTTGCCTGCTCTTGGAAGAGCTGCTTCAGATGCTCGATCATATCGACAACATTCATGTTTTCGTGTTGCTTCTGAAGCTCAGAAGTCATGGTGCATAGCATAAGGCAGGCCGCATCATTAGCGTCATCAACACGCTTTTGATACGCCTTTAGGGCAGCAGGTGTTTGGTTCTCTGGACCTTCTGGAACATGCTCCTCTATTGCGTACAGTTTCTTCTCGTGCTTGAGAACAATTCTCAAGTTTCTGTACCAATCAAGAAAGTTGGTTCCAGAGAGCTTGTCCTTCTCAAGGACAGATCGTAGGGAATGTTGTGAACTCGATGAGTTGTTTTCCATTTGGAATTCTAGAAAAGGAAAATACGCAAGTTTTAGTATTTGTGAATTTTTGACTATATTCAATAATGGCTAGTTTATCAAATATAGCTCCCACTATTTTTCTACGGATTAATAACCCTCAAGATATTAATGCGGAAAATATCCTTATATTTTCTAGTGGGCCAAGATCCATCTTTCATCTCCTTATGAGCTTGCTTTGGCAAGTCACCCATAATTTGACTACTTTAGGTGGGAACAATTCTAATTGCATCCCTTATGCAACTCTTGGTTCAATTGGGCAAATAACTCCTTATTTATCCATCCATATGGATAATCCCAATTGATTGCCTCTAGGTTTCTTAATCATATTAATTGCCTAGTTGTGTTCAACCTCTTATTTAAACAATTGCACATTACTAGCTTGTGCCATCGCATTCCATCATTATGAACCAAGTCGTCATGCTTTGGCACACACGAACTTGATAAATAATGATGATAATGAGTGTTTAAATAACGAGAAGGCAAGAACACAATATTTGAATTTTGAGGGATTTTAAAATTCAATTTTTTAATTGTTTTGTTTATCAATATCAACTAATCTATCTATTTGAGTTTGGGCACAACTCCAAATAATAGATCCAGATTGTCTAATTATCTTATTATCCTAATTGCATGCATCATCCATACACCAACCACAAAATAAGTAGACAATAAAGTAAACAACCACAAAACAAAAATAAACGTGATGTGGATATGGCCTTTTCTAGACTAAGATAATTCCAAGCCAATGGAATTATCTATGAACTCTAAAGCAAACACATCTCCATGCGTCTTGATCTTTTGGTCCATCCTTCATATTCATGTGGAATGCTCCATGCTCCATTCTTTGTGGCTCCTTTTGGCTTTGGGCTTCTTTTCTTCAATCTTGACTAACAATCTACTTTATCTAGCACTAGCTAACTTCTATACTAAATAAAATAAATCTCACAAGTTGAGAAAAAAATGGCACGCAGACCATAAAACCCTAATTAATTATTACAATTAATTGATCAGCTCGCAAGCCGTAAAACCAAACCACAAAAATAAATATCCACATCAAACCACATCCTAAGACCATATCCAATCACCATGCGATTTGCACATAAACAGTTAAAATCTAATTTTAACGCGCTTGGTCAATTTTAATTGATTTTAGGATTTCTAGGGTTAAAACAGTCCATGGGCCCAACAATCAAATTGCCCGGGCCAAAAAAGGTGAACCGCAAGGCCCTAGGGTCGGCCCGGCCCCTAACCCACGCGGCTAGGCCGTGGGCTAGGGCCGCCCGGCCCCTAGGGCGGCCAAGACTTGGGCGGCAAGCAAGAGGGGCGGTCCCCCTAGGGGGCCGAACCTTCTATAGAGAGTTGTTTCCAAAACAACTCCCTTGCTTGGTGCCCAAGTTTGGTTGTTTCCTTGTTTTGGAAGAACTCCTTTTCCCCAAGGATGCCCAAACCCTAGATCTAAGATCCTAAAATTTCTCAAACTCACTAATTCATGCATCCAATGCAAAAATTAGATATTGTTATGATAGATTATTGACAAATTGCATCCCATGCTTGATTTGTCTTGTTTTACGCGATAAACAATCAATTTAAGGTGTAAAACAACTAAAACGTAACACATAAACCACGTTTATACTCTACGACATGTGGCTCTGATACCACTGTAGGGTTTTGATTCATGGATGCGCAACGAAAACAATAATTAACCATGCAAAACCCTCCAAGGATCACAAGTCAAGAGACAAAACGGTGGTAAAGGAAAAAATCAATAACACACCTTAGGGTTCTCCTTTGATGACTTCAAACGCGAATTGTGTCACGTTCTCTATAGTTGATCCACGCCTAGAGTCAATTTCTAGATCTCCCACTCCTTGGTGCTAGCTCGGAAAGAGGAAGAGGAAGAAGAATCACGCAAAACGAGACGAACCAAAGGAGGTTCGGCCTCCTTTGGGCCGACGGGGACGGGCGGCGGCGAGGGAGGGGCGGTCGGCTCCTTCCTTGCTTGTTGCTCTCTCCTTTTGTTCTCTCCTACTCTTGTTATGATCAATTATGAGCATAAGTTGTGGGAAGGAAGGAATGTCCTTTATATAGTCCAACAACTCCTTGCCAACTACCTAAAGGACTTATTCTAGTCCAACTAGAATTCAATTTAGTCCCTTCCTTGCAAATTAGTCCCTTCTAAGTTTGCAAGGTTTTGTAAAGTGATCCTTCTAATTAATCAATCCAATTAATTAATTCCCAAATCTAGTTCAAATCTATATAGCGTGTGACCCCATAGATTCTATCTAGTTGGTAGCAACTATTTGCTAATATGGAGCGGTTTCTAGCAAAACATCCATTCTAGCCAACTAATAGAATAGTCATCTTGACAACCTTTGTACAAGGAATTGTCTCATCCCTTTGTCTCTATATCCTGATTGGACACGAGACATACAAGTCACACTCGTATATCCAATCCATAGTTTCTCTATCCATGGGAATAGCCTTATTCGTGCAAATAACATCAATATCCCATATTGATTTATTTGAGTCTGGCCAGACATTCTATAAGCACTATCCCTCGAGTGGCCTAGGATATTTGCTCCCGTTATGTGGGAGGGACAAATTCTATCTAAATCCACTACGATCTCTAAGCTTGCTTCTTATTGTATCCAGTACACGCCTTTATAACTACCCAATTACGGTTTAGCGTTTAACGCTACCAAAAATCACAATAATCCACAACTAGAATATCTAGTGACTTCAAGTCTAAGGATGACAATACCATTGTACCGCGAGAAGCGCTTGTTACTCAACATAACGTGTATGTAGCCTTCTCGGAGATGGGTCAATCCAGTGCGTCATTACCCTTAATGCACACCTATGGTTGGATCGTGATATCTCCATATCAATCCAACCCCATACTAGTCTATAGATGATTGTCCCATTAATCATTATACTAGACTAGGGATATTTAAGATAAACAACACAATTGTAAATCTAAGGACTTCATTATATTAAATATCCAATAAATAATAAATGAATTTCTATCCACAAATAAATTCATACTAAACTAGATTGCCTCTAGGGCATCTATTCCAACAGACATCTTGTCGTTGTTGGAGGTAGGGTGATCCATAAATGCAGGAAATGTGCCAGTCCGAGAGGTCAGGTTCCGACACTTCGGTGAGGATGATGTGCTTGTTTTTGTGGATCAGGGTAGGGAAAAGGGCTCTTTCCATCCGAGCCAGACCCCTCCTTTGGTACCTTCGGGTTCAACACACAAAAAGTTATTGTATCCCTGTAAGTTCAGAATAGGGGTGGATATGGAGGAATGGCATTTGGTTTCCATGAGGAAAACCAGGTCGGGGTGATAGAGACTGAGGTCTCCACCGAGTGAGTGAACTGTTAGGTGCTGGCCAAGTCCCCTGCAGTTCCAGCTATAAAGGATCATTGGCGATGTCGTGAATGCTACATGGCAGGCACAGCAGACGTCTGGTGCAGGAGAAAGCAAATTTTGTTTGGTGGGTAGGAAAGGGAGGAAATTTTCGCTTCCTGGTTACCTTACCATACATAGGGGGCGTTGGGAGGCATCGATTAGAGGGGCAGATAAAGTAGGGGGAATCAGTTTACATTTTCTACATTTGGTGGTGGGGTCGTGGGGTTTGGGGGATTTTAACATGTTCTTAGTAGACCCACCTAATACTAGGGGTTGGTGAGGGTCAAACAGTATAGACTTATACCCTAAAAGTCTTAGGCAAAAAATCATAGCATGCATGTAAAGGGGAACAGGCATAACAAGAATGGAAGCTAAGGCGCGTAAAAAGTGAGGGGGTGAGCTCGTACCCGGCTGGCTACCATTGCATGATAGCCTGATAATGGTGGGAGGGATAACCGACATGCGTGCTCTTAAGCGGAAGCGCCGTTAGGCGGGGCTGGAGCGGTGGCCTCGGGTGTAGATCACCATGGCAAGGCAGGTGGGGTTCATTTTTCGCATTATCTCCGGGTCGGGGCTCGGGACAGTGGTGGGAGGCTCGGTGAAGCGTCTTTTCTTCAGGGGAAGCGAGTGGGATGGGAGGGAGAGAGGTCCCTGCCTCTCTTAGTTGTTGGCCGGTTGTGGTGGGTTGTCTCTTCTTCAACACTTTAGAGTTTTTGCTTCAATAAGGAGATCCAAATTTTCTCTCCTATCAGTATTTTATTTATTTCTATTTATTTACTATCGAACAATTACATTATACATGATATTTATAGCAACATCAATAAATTTCATTTAAAACAAAAAACAAGGTTGATGAATTAGTTATATAATAGTAATTATAAAAAAATTTAGACAGTTAAAATGATACAATGTTCAGCCAATTTTATCTAATTCACGGGTACTACAAAATTATACAGTGAAACATAATAAATGAATATTAGCAATTCAGCTTAAACTTAATAAAATATCGTCTCAATACAACAAAACTCAACACAAATGAATAAATCATTTTTTTTTAATATTTTATCTAGTGAACAATACATCCTTCAAATTGGTATTTCCTTTGCTCCACGATCAATTTTTTTAGTGATTGTCCCTCCTGATTGTTCTTTCAGTTCAGTGAATAAAGAACTCTTGTCACTCATGTGCCTGGAGCAACCACTATCCATAATTCACTTCTGATCTTTTCTCTTGGTGAGAACCTGCAAACACCACTCACTGCCTTACCCAGCTATTAGACCAAGTGTGATATTTGAATTCTTATTCAGGATCAACTATGTTAGGTGGTCTAATCCCTTTAGGAATCCAAATCTGTCTCACCTGTCCCTTAAGATGGAATGGAAAGTATTCCTCATGATGTGAGGTTCTGTTCTTATGAAGGGACATGTCATATTAACATTACCAATCTTGCCACAGTAAAAGCATTTTGGAGAATGTCTGCTACCTGCTTTTCCCAAAGCTGGTATTTTTCTTTCTTGGAAAGTTTGGATTATATCCAATACAAGTTTTGAGGACTGAATGCAAACTTCTTCCAGAATCAAGTTGAGATTATGTTCAGAGCTAGCAAGTTTTGTCATAACATTCTTAGAGTCTTGAATTTTCTCAGCCAGAAGAGTCTTATGTTCCTCTAATTCATCATGCTGATGTCTTATAGCAACAAGGCTGTCACTCAAAAGAGAGTTCTCTATTACAACTTCTTTGACTTGAGTTTTCAAGGTTTTGAAATTAGTTTCCAAAGCTTTGAAATCTCTTTCAGACTTTGCCTGAGAAATTTTAAGATTCTTGTTCGGGCAAACTAATTGTAAGTTCAGTTTTTCTTGCTCATGAACTTTCTCTTTTAAATACTTGATTTCATTTAAGCAGTCTTCTTCATTCAAAAGCATTGTTTTCAAAATCGTAGAAAGTACATTTGCTGGTTTAGACATTACACTATTCACCATTACTCAATGTTCTTTTCTGAGCTTTCATCATGCTTAGCCATAAGATATAGGTTAGCTTGATCTTCTTCGGAATCTGATTCACTTGAAGAATCAGAGTCACTCCATGAAGCTACCCTGACCTTCTTCCTTGTGTCATTGTCATTCTTTTGAAAGTGCTTGCTTTTCTTGTAAGGGCAATCTCTGATCAAATGTCCTGCATCACCACACTCAAAGCAATTCATTCCTTTGGATTTATTTACATGGGAAGAGGACTTACCTTTGAAGTCCTTGCTACTTGAAGATCTGAATTTGTCTCTGCCGAAGTATTTGTTTCCAAAGTTCTTCTTCATCTTGAGAATCTCTGTCATGGCTTTGGAAATGAGAGAAAAAGGATCTTCTTCATCATCTTCTTCTTTTTCAAGGCTTTGAGCTTGTTCACTCTCTTCAGTCTTGAGTGCCAGATTCTTGACACTCTCTGGTAGTTCTCCATCAACTTCAGTCATGGAGATCTCATGTGTGAGTAGCTTCCCTATAAATCATCTAGTTGGAGAGAGGATAGATCTTGAGCTTCCGCAACGGTTGTAGTATTTGGTTCCCATTTGGCTTTGGGAAGACTTCTCAAGATCTTTCTGACTTTCTCTTCATTGGTGAATGATTTCCCCAAGTACTCCGGATTGTTGACAATTCAGTTAATCTCTTGAACACGTCCTTGATGGATTCATCTCCATTCATCTTGAACAGTTCATACTGTCTAAGGAATATGTTGATCTTGTTTTGCTTCACTTGGTTGGTTCCTTCAAAAGTTACCACCAGTTTGTCCCTGATCTCCTTAGCAGTCATGCAGGTAGATATCCTGTTAAATTCATCTGCATTTAAAGCACAGTAAAAAATATTCATGGCTCTATAATTTTTGAAAACTGTTCTAATTCAGAAGTAGAGAGATAGAGAGTTTTCAGGTTTGGGAGTTCCAATCCCATCATTTTCTATTTAGAATATGTGAGGCCCATTCTGGATAATGGACCACAGGTCAATGTCCTAATCGATGATGAACATTTTCATCAAGGCTTTCAAGTTTACAAAATTGTCTCCACAAAACAGAGGAGGTCCGTTAGCAGCTATTCCCTATGAAAAACAACCTTCACCTACATTACTCATGATCAAAAGATTGTTATATCTTTACAGTGATACATGATCTGATACCAATTGAAGATTGTATGCAGGTATGCAGTTACAGGATAAAATATTCTATAAGAGGGGGGGGGGTAATAGAGTATCGGCAACTTTGCTAGAAGTGTGGGTTTAAAACAAAAGAGAAGAACTTGAAGTATTTCAAAGCTTTGAACTCTTATTCATGGCTTTAAACTGAAACAGACTGTATAAAAGAAACTGAGTATTTTCAAAGCTTTTCAAAGCTTTGAACATCAACCTGTTTTGATGCAGTTTTGAAGACAAGTAAAGAACAGTAAAGCAAGACAATGAATACAGTAATTTGTTACGAAGTTCGGTCCCAAGTGACTTACTCTCTGCGTGAGGGATCTAATCCCTCTAGGATTTCATCAAATTCTTATTTATCTAAAGCTAACCACTAGATCTTAGGCCAAGAGAATTCCCTACTCTGTCAGCCTGTGGTTGTACCTAACCTATCTAGTAACATCTCTAGCTAAATGATACAATAAGAATACAAATTTTTCCTCTTGAACAACTTAACTCTAACACAAGATTAAGTAATATAACATAATTATACAAATTAAGCTCTAGATGAAGAACAATGTGAAGAGAGTGTAGCTATGAAGCTTGAAGTGTTCTTCAGAAATATGGAATGGATTGAATGGATGAATGATCTTCTTAATGATGCTTTTCAATCTGTGAGAGTGTATGAATCTCTGTGTAAAGCTCTGTACTTGTCAATCTCTCCGAAAGTCTACTTATGTCAATTTGAATTGCAGATTATATAGGAAGCTTCAACAAAAAACCTAAAAATCCTCTTTTAGATATTTGACTTTCAGCAGATTTCTCCCAAAGGCTAGCTGCATGATTTTCTCAATTGATTTTGATCTGATCTTCAGCCTGCAAGCTTAAGGTAAGTCCAGACAACTTTCCATAAAAGTAGCACTAATCTACATGCCTTGATTGTCAATTCTGCAATCCTGCAAATAAGGAAACTTCAGCTAAACCTGCAACATAAAGTTAGCTAACAATCCATGCAAAACAACATAGGCAAATTATTAGATCAAAGCATGTTCTAACACATAATTAGTTTTTTTTTTCATCATATAATATAGCATGATCAAGGGCAGGAGATTAGAGAATAAATAGGAGTAAGAACTCCCCCTTAGTTCATGTTGTGAAGTTTTCAAGGCTTTGAAACCAGTTTCAAATCTTTGAAAACAACTTCGAACTTACAATATCCCCCCTGATGAAAGACAAAACCAACTATTTTGTTTGAACTGTATTTCTGCGAAAAATAGACATTAGTAGCATAGGAGAAACAGTTATATAAGATCAAAATCAAATAGTAATACCAACAGTTATAATAGCTGAATCATAACCAAACTAAATAACCAATTCAAAACTAACTAGGCAGTTCAACAGTTCATCACAACCAGATCCAAAACCAGATCTCCCCACAACGACATAATATCTCTAAATTTCTCCTCCTTTGTGACTTTTATAAAAAAAGTGAGAAAATGTTGGATCAACTGTTTTTAAAAAAATAATAAACTTAAAAGAAATAGAAGTTTTTAAAGGAGAGAGAGGATTTTCAAGGCTTTGGAAAGAAGAAAGAAAGGCTTGATTCAAGGCTTTGGATATTCATCTGTCTTAGCCCTGCAGCATCTTCTGGACCACTTTCTTCTTCCTCATCTTCCCAATCTTCCTCATTCTCTAGTTGATCCTCTTCCTCTGCATCCTCTTCTTGTGCAAATTCTTCACCAGGTTCATCAGTCACCACATCATCCTCAAACAGTTAATCTGAGTTGATGACACGCTCCAACTGCAAATGCACAGCTGTCGGTGCAGTGATAATATTCCGGAAATCCGGGTTGTCGAACCCAAAAGACTTATATCTAAGTTAGTTAATAATTTCAATCCTTATGCGGTTCAAGCTCAGTTGTTTGTTTTCTAATTCCTACGAAAATAAAAGACAAGAATCCCACTTAATTCGAATAATTAATTCACGATTAATAGAGATTGATTTGTAGGTGTTTCTCAATAAGATGAAAAATTCAGGATATCTCTACGGATCACTAGGAATTTCACACAATGTTGGATTTACGTTTCGCTAACACGATGATTCTTTCTCTAGTTAAACGAGCACTCATACGTTGAAGATTTATCAACCAACTTCCACATTTAAACTATCATAGCCGATGTCTCTAGTCTAATCAAGTTCAAGCGTGCATTAAAATCGTTAGTCTACTCTTTGTTCTTAGCTAACTAGCAAGATTTATCAACCCTAGATACGGCTAGTGTGTATTTCAATTTTCCGGGCAACAAGCGTAGATATCTCTATCGTTTACGACCTAGCACAATTCTATTAATACGTCTACCAATAGAAAATATAGACGAAAAGCATAAAATACACATAACTAGACAAAAATTCATCAATTAAGCTTAATTGCATGAGAGCAAATCCATAAATCACCAAACATAGTGTTCAAAACCTAGTTTCCTACGAGATATCCCGATATAGAGAGTTTAGCTACTCCAAAACATGATCACAATACAAAGTTTCATGATCAAAATAGCAATACTAGAGTAGAAATAGAGTTTGAGAAGCCAAACGAATGATCCAAAAGCTCCACGCAAGTCTCCAAGCTCCAAGCACGTTCTCCCACCTTAGAATCACGATAAAACCAGCCCTAACTCTCTCTAATACGTTCTCAAAGAGTTTAGAACAAGTTACAAGTAATTACAAAATAGCCCCAAAGTGTTTACAAAATCTGCTGCCTACGAACAAGTCGTGTGACTCATTATAACAAGTCGTGCGACTTGTTGTCCGTACTTAGAAAATTCTGCAGCATCCAACAAGTCGTGTGACTTACTGTAAAAAAGTCGTGTTACTTGTTTCCTTAGCCAAAATCTTCAGCTTTTCTTCTCCGACTTTCTCGGTGCCATAACTTTCTTGTCCGACTTTCGTTTTAGCTCCGTGACCAGCCGTTAGAGAGGTATTCGAGTTTACTTTCAATTGTCACCGGTCTCACCTCCATCTTCATTGTAGAATGTAAAAAATCCTCAAAACATCCTTAATTTTCTCTAAAATATCCTGGAAAGGCAACTAAGCTTTTCGAAAAGCAAATAAGAACCCGAATTTTGATCCCGAACTCCGATGAATGAGATTTTTGCACCTTTGGATTCCTTTTGCGACGTAGAATTTGCCCATGTTGAGAAATCTCTGTTTCCGGACCATTTTATCGTTTTTCTCAATTATTGCCCAAATTTGGCGAAAACATCCAAAATGCGCCAAACCCGCCTTTTTCTTCTATTCCGAAGCTCGTTTCTTCTCTCCACTTGATTCCCGCATGCGTAATTCCTGTCAAAAAACAACACAAACACCACCGCGAAGATAAAATGTGATAAATTATCAAAATCATACTCAAAACCATTAAGAAACGCTTGGATTATACTTTAAAGCTCAAAAACATCCAAATGTGCATTTTCTTCTTATTTTGGCTCAAATCTCGGCACTTTGCACCGAAACGTACACAAATAACAATATAAAGTGTATATAAGATAACTCTTATTAAGGAGTTATCAGTTTACAAGTGCTTAATCCCTTCCTTTCTGTTTCTTCTACTTTAGAGCTTTTCTGAGTAGCAACCCAGAGTCAATACTGTCTTCCTTACCTGGTTCCTTATCCTCAGCAACCTTTTCCCCATCATCCTTATCCCCAGTACTTTGCTCATCAAATGGGTCCTTGGTAGATCCTGACTTCCTTGAACATTCTGGAGCTTGTGTATCCTCTTCTTCCATATGTACCAAGTTGATGCTCTTGAAAACACTCACAATCATGTACTTCATCTGCCTGAACTCATTACTCAGTTGATATTGTCCCTGCTTTAGCTCATCCAGTTCTATTTCAATAAAGTCCAGCTTCTGAAGAGCTTGAGACTGGTCCTGATAGGTAGAAGGTAGGGCTAGTCGAGTGGTTACGGACTTAGGTTTGAAAAATTCTTGGCCTTCAACTCATTAGTAGACGATTCTGAGTAGAATTTCAATTCTCCCTCACTGGTTTTCACAATTCCAATCCTTTGAAAAACTTCTCATCTATCATTCCAAAACCAGTAGTGGTTGTCTCTTCCTTCTCAACAGGTATGTCCAGATGGTGAAAGAAAAATGGGAGGAGGTTGGCATGGGGTAGAGGATGTTTTTTGTTCTTGGTACATCAATACAACTTGTGTTCCATTACAATGCTTGGCAGGTCAATCTCATATCCATGCATCACCAAGTACATTAGATACAACACCCTATCATATAGAAATTCCTTAGAATTCTCTTTTGATACCAGACACCTCATCAGGATAGTAAACAAGATTTTGGCTTCAACAGTTAAAACATAATGAGTTAACTTCTTAGAGGTAGTGGCTACATTAGGTAAAAATAACTCTTCCTTAGCCATCCTTATACCATCACTCTTGCTAGGGTAGTTTTCTCTATAGTACCTCTTTGGACAACCCAAGACTCTAGAAAATTCAGCATGATCTAAACAATAGTTGGTTGATACCCCTCCGGTGTAGTTCTAAAATAATCCACCAAAGGACGCTCATCCTCTTCAACATTATTCACCTGTGTTGTCACATCCTGTGCATTATTCCCCCCATTATTTTTGTTTCCCCATTGTTGTTATTACCTCCATCATTCCTCACTTTTACCCCCACACCAAGACGTGGTTGTAAATTCGGAGGGTTCAAGCGTGCCATAACAGCTTGCACTTCGGTCAACTGAGCTCTGAGCTCCTCAGCTTCCCTTGCTCTATTTGCTGCATCTTCCACAACTGCAACTCTAGCTGCTTCCACATCTTGCATACCCTTGCGGATTCTCTCAAACTCAGCTCTAGTTTGCTCGTCCATCTGAACTGAATTTGCTTTCCACTTGTCTCTACTCTGTGCGCGTAATAAGGATTTCGGGTCTTCAAGTGTTGGATGCAAAGGCTCGTTTCTAGAACGGGACATGCACCAAGTAAATCAAACCTGAAGACACAAATCACACACAGAAAGTAGGTGAGTAACATATATAAACTGAAAAAGTAAATCCCTAAAGAGAAAAATAATAACTAATTTATCTGAAGTCCCCGGCAACGGCGCCAAAAACTTGACACGCTCCAACTGCAAGTGCACAGTTGTCGGTGAAGTGATAATATTCCGGAAATCCGGGTTGTCGAACCCAAGAGACTTCTATCTAAATTAGTTAATAATTTTAATCCTTATGCGGGTCAACCGCATTTGTTTGTTTTCTAATTCCTACGGGAAATAAAAGACAAGAATCCCACTTAATTCGATGAATTATTTCACGATTAATAGAGATTGATTTGTAGGTGTTTCTCAATAAGATGACAAATTCAGGATATCTCTACGGATCACTAGGAAATGTTGGATTTACGTTTTGCTAACACTATGATTCTTTCTCTAGTTAAACGAGCACTCATACGTTGAAGATTTCTCAACCAAGTTCTACACTTAAACTATCATAGACGATTTCTCTAGTCTAACCAAGTTCAAGTGTGCATTAAAATCGTTAGTCTACTCTTTGTTCTTAGCTAACTAGCAAGATTTCTCAACCCTAGATACGGCTAGTGTGTATTTCAATTTTCCGGGCAAAAAGCGTAGATATCTCTATCATTTACGACCTAGCACAATTCTATTAATACGTCTACCAATAGAAAAGATACACGAAAAGCATAAAATACACATAACTAGACAAAAATTCATCAATTAAGCTTAATTGCATGAGAGCAAATCCATAAATCACCAAACATAGTGATCAAAACCTAGTTTCCTACGATATATCCCGATATAGAGAGTTTAGATACTCCAAAACATGATCACAATACAAAGTTTCATGATCAAAATAGCAAAACTAGAGTAGAAATAGAGTTTGAGAAGCCAAACGAATGATCCAAAAGCTCCACGCAAGTCTCCAAGCTCCAAGCACGTTCTCCCACCTTAGAATCACGATAAAACCAGCCCTAACTCTCTCTAATACGTTCTCAAAGAGTTTAGAACAAGTTACAAGTAATTACAAAATAGCCCCAAAGTGTTTCCAAAATCTGCTGCCTACGAACAAGTCGTGTGACTTGTTATAACAAGTCGTGCGACTTGTTGTCCATACTTAGAAAATTCTGCAGCATCCAACAAGTCGTGTGACTTACGGTAAATAAGTCGTACGACTTGTTGTGAGAAATTCAGCATTATGTCTCCTTTTCAACAAGTCGTGCGACCTACTGTAAACAAGTCGTGCGACTTGTTGTCTAATTTCCTGCAATATGCTCTTGTCCAACAAGTCGTGTGACTTGATGTAAAAAAGTCGTGCGACTTGTTTCCTTAGCCAAAATCTTCAGCTTTTCTTCTCCGACTTTCTCCGTGCCATAACTTTCTCGTCTGACTTCCGTTTTAGCTATGTGACCCGCCGTTAGAAAGCTCTTCGAGTCTACTTTCAATTGCCACCGGTCTCACCTCCATCTTCATTGTAGAATGAAAAAAATCCTCAAAACACACTTAATTTGCTCTAAAACATCCTGGACAAGCAACTAAGCTTTTTGAAAAGCAAATAAGAACCGGAATTTTGATCCCGAACTCCGATGAATGAGATTTTTGCACCTTTGGATTCCTTTTGCGACGTAGAATTTGCCCATGTTGATAAATCTCCGTTTCCGGACCATTTTCTCGTTTTTCTCAATTATTGCCCAAATTTGGCGAAAACATCCAAAATGCGCCAAATCCGCCTATTTCTTCTATTCCGAATCTCGTTTATTCTCTCCACTTGATTCCCGCATGCGTAATTCCTGTCAAACAACAACACGAACACCACCGCGAAGATAAAATGTGATAAATTATCAAAATCATACTCAAAACCATTAAGAAACGCCCGAATTGTACTTTAAAGCTCAAAAACATCCAAATGTGCATTTTCTTCATATTTTGGCTCAAATCTCGGCACTTTGCACCGGAACGCACACAAATAACAATATAAAGTGTATATAAGATAAATATTACTAATGAGTTATCAAATACCCCCACACTTGCCATTTGCGTGTCCCGAGCAAAGTCTCAACTACTGCATCTAACTGTCTAATTGTCAAACAGACTCAAACGACTCTAACATGACTCACGACAATCTAATGCAGCAAGGTGATGCAAATGCAAATCTAGACTCGATCTTAAACACATAAAAAATTTTAAATTCTTTCTTTTTGTGAGAACAGGCAATTTCAATCCACAATAGACTAGTTCTCATGGATGCTGAAAAAGTTAGGCAAGAGGTGTGAATCGCAACTAAACTCGACAACAAGTAATTCCCCATAGTTAGTATATAAAGCTTAACTTTACTATAAAGAACAACCTACCTCTTCATGTGTGCTGATAAAAATTAGAGGCTAACCAAGGCTAAGCCACATTCACAGTCCGACCTCCTATTCCGCTAATGGTCAAATATGATGAGGCTTAAGGACAAAAAGGATATAACTTGTATGAAGCAAAAAATCCTGAAGCGTCACATAAGCTCACCAAACCCCATATCTCGCACACCCTCACCATGATGATAGGAATCCACAACCCGAATCTCACCGACTCCGGCCCTCAATCCCCTCAAACCCCGGTACCATGTCAATCCCGTGTCCACCAAAGCGAAGCGTACGCGATCTCAATCAATCTTCAACAGGAACAAGAACTTTCACCACTCGATTTCCAATAAGCACAACTGTATTTCTCTATTCCTCTCCTTTTTTCTCTCTCTTTTTTTCGTTTCTTCTTCTTTTTGTTTTGTTTTTTTTTTGTTTTTTTTTCTTTCTCTAAATCAAATATCAATACAATCAAATAAATTTGAGTGGTCCTCCTTCAAGAATCAAGCAGTATAATAATGTCAGGGAAAGGAAATAAACAAATCCATGAATGTATATCACAATAATTATACATCTCCCCCTAACTCCATGAAGCACGATGCCACAAACCGTCAAAGTCAAAGCGTGTATGGGGGTGGAGTCGTCAATGCACAATCTCTATGTCCGTAGTTAAATGTCGAAACCCCCACACTAGGGTGCAGTCATATATAGGTAACGTGCCTAATCCAACCGACCCTCCTACACCAAGATGATAGAAATCCAGTACCTAGCACGTTCCACTAATTAAGTACAACCAACCCATTTCTTGCGGATTAGATATCACGCACTCAGGCTCCCCACTACTGTGTCCATGGTGTAATGACATGGAACACCGCCACACCTTAGTGTGCAAGCCAACTCACTCACCCTCGCATCCCCTCGTAGATATCAAATGAAGCATATGCGATCTGCAAAACTCACAGAAATATGTAATTACGCACTCCCTCAACTAACCCTCTCAATTACAGCTCCCTCGTGACGCTTTAGAAAGGTAATTCTAAACGATATATGATGAAGGCCAAGAATTGTCTCCCTAGGTCATATAGGCTAACAAATCCAAGGATCAATTAGGGTTTACTAGTGGTCCTACAAGGTAAGATCTAAAAAGCAGTGAGTGCTCTAATACACATCCTCGCACAGCTGTTCTCTTTGCCACTACGAGGCGGGCTGGCGACTACCTAAGACGGACAACATGAACGTTCGACTTGTTTAGCAAACACCAAGCTCAACTCTTTTAGAAAAAAACACACACTTTAGCTTTTAAAATTCAATCTAGTTTGAAAATAGGTAGGCATTCCCGTAACGAGATTCTCTCTATACTTACTGGGGGGAACTAAAAATGTCACTCTCGGTCAAAATTCACACCATATCGCTAAATTTTTCACATCTCACTAAACCAACCAAGTATATGCTTCTCTCAATTGCCTTTTCTCAAAATTTTAAATTTTTTATTTTTTTTATTGTTTTAATAAGATACTACTCTATATGCAAGGCTTTGACTTGGAACAAAATTTTGACTCTACACAATTTACTTTGTTGATAGGTATACTCAATTATGTAAAAGTGCAAACAATATGTAAATCTATCCTACACAATACACCAATATGAATAAAAACTCAACATAAACCACTATACTGACTCACAATACAATCTAAACACATCCTACATGTAACTGGCTATGCAAACACACTGGCTAGTAAACAGTTAAATCACCGCCACATTGAGTGCTTCGTTGTCCTCAATGAATTTAGAGATCATGCATAGGATTCAGCAATCAATATGAAAGGCCAGAAGATGAGATGGAGCTGACATATAAAATTAACACAAATTTAGCTAGAGGGACGAAATACTCATAACCACCTCAAGGGTGGGGAAGAAATCGTGTAAAGCAGTCCCCAAGCACAGTGTGACACCACTTGTGCTCCCACTAGGTCAGTGTGTACTCGCACAACGGGGTCGACTGCTCTCCTTTTCATGAATCTGCGCATTGAGAATCCCCAACTCGTATGCGTGAGTCCCTCTAAAGGTCATATGTGCCATGGCACACCGGGGTGGACTCTCCCATATCCTGATCAAATATTTCACTTGGAAAAAAATGTTAGTACCTCTCTCTCTCTCATCTCTCCAAAATAAATAAACAAAACACACGCAACTGTATAACCAACTCCCTAAATTAACGCAATAAATAGGTTGTGTTGCCTCCCAACAAGCGCCGTGTAATTTAAGGTCGACGACCCGACCCAGTTTCCTCAATTAATGTTAAGGAGGTCTAGCACGACGTGCCTCCTCCTTCAATTCCTTGCCCTTAATTTTGCTGCACCACATCATGTGCACGCATTAGATTTGGCTTCTCCTCAAATTCGGGTGGATCGGGCTGCAAAACTGTAGGCAACCCAAGAGGAGGATCCACACAATCTTTTCTAAACTTGATCATAGCCAACTTGTTCTTCCCCTTCCCCGGAACAAATGCCTTGAACACAAGTCATGAATCTGGAGCCTTGATAGTAAGCTCCTCAGTCTCTAGATCCACATTTGCGTGCATTGTCTTCAAAAGCGGTCTTCCAAAGATAAGTGGCACATCACGATCCTCCTTGATGTCCACTATCACAAAGTCGGCTGGAAAGAAAAATGCACCTACTTTTACAAGAAAGTTCCCAATTACCCCATTTGTTGTCACAATTGAATTGTCTGCCAGTTGCAGACCCATCTTCACCGGGGTTGGTGCACCAATGCCCAATCTCTGAAATTGGGACAATGGCATGAGATTAATACTCGCGCCTAAATCACAGAGCCATGCGTGTGATATCCACCCCCAAGAGTGCAGCCTAGGATAACACTGCCCGAATCTCTCATCGTGGGAATATCCCTCTGAATAATTGTACTGCATGTCTCTGTCAATTTTACCGTGGCATAAGGGTCAATGCTCTTCTTGCCCCATAAGATCTCCTTCAAGAACTTCTTGTACTTGGGCATCTGAGCAAGTGCTTCAACAAGAGGAATGTTTATATGCAACTGTTTGAATATGTTCAGAAATTTCCCAAAGTGTTCCTCATCATTCCTCTTTATTACCACTGGATATGGCACACTCACACTATAATCTTCCTTTGGCTTCTGCTTCTCATCCGACTTCCTCACCGTTTTCTTTGATTGGGGACTCACGGTAGGCACGGGAATCTTATCCAACACCTTTTCAGTGGCCTTTTTTGCCTCAGCTCGCGCGTGGGTAGGATATGGAGGATCCTTAGTAGTGATCCCACTGCGAGTTGTGATCGCCTTCAGCTGTTTTGGTGGAGTGATAGTGTTGGATGGAAGCATGCCTGGTGGAAGCCTAGTGTCCTGATTGGCTATCTGTCCAATCTGTGTCTCGTGGCTCTTCGTTGTAGCTTCCATACAGACAATCCAACTCTCCATTTTGTCTTGATTTGCAAGCATCTTTCTCAATAAAGCGTTTGTCTCTTGTTCTTCTTGCTGTGGAGCTTGCTGTTGTGGAACCTGTCTTTGAGCTTGATATTGAGAAGTCAGTTGCTGACCTGGTGCATATAACCCACTGTTTGGGTTGGCAGAGCTGAAATTTGGGTGATTGTGGTTGTTGGGATGGTACGTAGTAGGCCACTACAGCTGTCGTGGTGGACCCATGTAATTCACGTCTTCAATCCCATATCATTGATTCTCATCCGCGACCATCTCTCCCATAGACTTCACTCGTGCTGATGGATTCATGTTGTTAAAAGCCGAGGTCAGGACTGCGATTTGTTGTTCAAACTTCTGCTCCACCATAGTCTCAATCTTGTTCACCAGTGCCCCATTAGATTTTGAATTTCTACGAATTTCTGACCTCGTAGACTCACATTTTCCACATTATCCAGCAGATCCCGACATCTCTGTAGTCCTAGGCCCATAAAATTTCCCTGAGCCATCATATCCAGTTCGTTTGTAGTTTCTCTGTCTAGAGCATTATAAAAATAATGTAAACATTTGTACCATGACTCTCCGTGAGTGGGGCATCTGCGAAGGAGCTGGTTGAACTTTCTCCATGTGTCTCCCAGAGAATTGTCTTCCTGTTGCGCAGATTTTGTTATATCAGCCATCCGTTGAGCAACCTTGGACGGCGGAAGATATGTCCTGAGATACTCCTTGCAACACTCTGCCCATGCAGCGATACTGCCTGCTGGAAGTTCCATAAGCCATGTCTTTGCCTTTCCCGATAAGGAGAAGGGAAAAACATGAGCTTTATCGTCTTGAGTGGAACTCTCTGATCATACATAGTGGAGGTAATCTGCTCGAAATTGAGCAAGTGTTGATGTGGATCATCACCTAGGGCTCCAGTGAATAAAAACTCATCCCGAACCATGTTGATCAATGGTTGGCGTATTTCCAAATGTGTGGCGTTGATTTGTGTCCTGACAATAGTTGGTTGATACCCCTCCGGTGTAGTTCTAAAATAATCCACCAAAGGACGCTCATCCTCTTCAACATTATTCACCTGTGTTGTCACATCCTGTGCATTATTCCCCCCATTATTATTGTTTCCCCATTGTTGTTATTACCTCCATCATTCCTCACTTTTACCCCCACACCAAGACGTGGTTGTAAATTCGGAGGGTTCAAGCGTGCCATAACAGCTTGCACTTCGGTCAACTGAGCTCTGAGCTCCTCAGCTTCCCTTGCTCTATTTGCTGCATCTTCCACAACTGCAACTCTAGCTGCTTCCACATCTTGCATACCCTTGCGGATTCTCTCAAACTCAGCTCTAGTTTGCTCGTCCATCTGAACTGAATTTGCTTTCCACTTGTCTCTACTCTGTGCGCGTAATAAGGATTTCGGGTCTTCAAGTGTTGGATGCAAAGGCTCGTTTCTAGAACGGGACATGCACCAAGTAAATCAAACCTGAAGACACAAATCACACACAGAAAGTAGGTGAGTAACATATATAAACTGAAAAAGTAAATCCCTAAAGAGAAAAATAATAACTAATTTATCTGAAGTCCCCGGCAACGGCGCCAAAAACTTGACACGCTCCAACTGCAAGTGCACAGTTGTCGGTGAAGTGATAATATTCCGGAAATCCGGGTTGTCGAACCCAAGAGACTTCTATCTAAATTAGTTAATAATTTCAATCCTTATGCGGATCAACCGCATTTGTTTGTTTTCTAATTCCTACGGGAAATAAAAGACAAGAATCCCACTTAATTCGATGAATTATTTCACGATTAATAGAGATTGATTTGTAGGTGTTTCTCAATAAGATGACAAATTCAGGATATCTCTACGGATCACTAGGAAATGTTGGATTTACGTTTTGCTAACACTATGATTCTTTCTCTAGTTAAACGAGCACTCATACGTTGAAGATTTCTCAACCAAGTTCTACACTTAAACTATCATAGACGATTTCTCTAGTCTAACCAAGTTCAAGTGTGCATTAAAATCGTTAGTCTACTCTTTGTTCTTAGCTAACTAGCAAGATTTCTCAACCCTAGATACGGCTAGTGTGTATTTCAATTTTCCGGGCAAAAAGCGTAGATATCTCTATCATTTACGACCTAGCACAATTCTATTAATACGTCTACCAATAGAAAAGATACACGAAAAGCATAAAATACACATAACTAGACAAAAATTCATCAATTAAGCTTAATTGCATGAGAGCAAATCCATAAATCACCAAACATAGTGATCAAAACCTAGTTTCCTACGATATATCCCGATATAGAGAGTTTAGATACTCCAAAACATGATCACAATACAAAGTTTCATGATCAAAATAGCAAAACTAGAGTAGAAATAGAGTTTGAGAAGCCAAACGAATGATCCAAAAGCTCCACGCAAGTCTCCAAGCTCCAAGCACGTTCTCCCACCTTAGAATCACGATAAAACCAGCCCTAACTCTCTCTAATACGTTCTCAAAGAGTTTAGAACAAGTTACAAGTAATTACAAAATAGCCCCAAAGTGTTTACAAAATCTGCTGCCTACGAACAAGTCGTGTGACTCATTATAACAAGTCGTGCGACTTGTTGTCCGTACTTAGAAAATTCTGCAGCATCCAACAAGTCGTGTGACTTACTGTAAAAAAGTCGTGTTACTTGTTTCCTTAGCCAAAATCTTCAGCTTTTCTTCTCCGACTTTCTCGGTGCCATAACTTTCTTGTCCGACTTTCGTTTTAGCTCCGTGACCAGCCGTTAGAGAGGTATTCGAGTTTACTTTCAATTGTCACCGGTCTCACCTCCATCTTCATTGTAGAATGTAAAAAATCCTCAAAACATCCTTAATTTTCTCTAAAATATCCTGGAAAGGCAACTAAGCTTTTCGAAAAGCAAATAAGAACCCGAATTTTGATCCCGAACTCCGATGAATGAGATTTTTGCACCTTTGGATTCCTTTTGCGACGTAGAATTTGCCCATGTTGAGAAATCTCTGTTTCCGGACCATTTTATCGTTTTTCTCAATTATTGCCCAAATTTGGCGAAAACATCCAAAATGCGCCAAACCCGCCTTTTTCTTCTATTCCGAAGCTCGTTTCTTCTCTCCACTTGATTCCCGCATGCGTAATTCCTGTCAAAAAACAACACGAACACCACCGCGAAGATAAAATGTGATAAATTATCAAAATCATACTCAAAACCATTAAGAAACGCTTGGATTGTACTTTAAAGCTCAAAAACATCCAAATGTGCATTTTCTTCTTATTTTGGCTCAAATCTCGGCACTTTGCACCGAAACGTACACAAATAACAATATAAAGTGTATATAAGATAACTCTTATTAAGGAGTTATCAGTTGACAAGTGCTTAATCCCTTCCTTTCTGTTTCTTCTACTTTAGAGCTTTTCTGAGTAGCAACCCAGAGTCAATACTGTCTTCCTTACCTGGTTCCTTATCCTCAGCAACCTTTTCCCCATCATCCTTATCCCTAGTACTTTGCTCATCAAATGGGTCCTTGGTAGATCCTGACTTCCTTGAACATTCTGGAGCTTGTGTATCCTCTTCTTCCATATGTACCAAGTTGATGCTCTTGAAAACACTCACAATCATGTACTTCATCTGCCTGAACTCATTACTCAGTTGATATTGTCCGTGCTTTAGCTCATCCAGTTCTATTTCAATAAAGTCCAGCTTCTGAAGAGCTTGAGACTGGTCCTGATAGGTAGAAGGTAGGGCTAGTCGAGTGGTTACGGACTTAGGTTTGAAAAATTCTTGGCCTTCAACTCATTAGTAGACGATTCTGAGTAGAATTTCAATTCTCCCTCACTGGTTTTCACAATTCCAATCCTTTGAAAAACTTCTCATCTATCATTCCAAAACCAGTAGTGGTTGTCTCTTCCTTCTCAACAGGTATGTCCAGATGGTGAAAGAAAAATGGGAGGAGGTTGGCATGGGGTAGAGGATGTTTTTTGTTCTTGGTACATCAATACAACTTGTGTTCCATTACAATGCTTGGCAGGTCAATCTCATATCCATGCATCACCAAGTACATTAGATACAACACCCTATCATATAGAAATTCCTTAGAATTCTCTTTTGATACCAGACACCTCATCAGGATAGTAAACAAGATTTTGGCTTCAACAGTTAAAACATAATGAGTTAACTTCTTAGAGGTAGTGGCTACATTAGGTAAAAATAACTCTTCCTTAGCCATCCTTATACCATCACTCTTGCTAGGGTAGTTTTCTCTATAGTACCTCTTTGGACAACCCAAGACTCTAGAAAATTCAGCATGATCTAAACAATAGTTGGTTGATACCCCTCCGGTGTAGTTCTAAAATAATCCACCAAAGGACGCTCATCCTCTTCAACATTATTCACCTGTGTTGTCACATCCTGTGCATTATTCCCCCCATTATTTTTGTTTCCCCATTGTTGTTATTACCTCCATCATTCCTCACTTTTACCCCCACACCAAGACGTGGTTGTAAATTCGGAGGGTTCAAGCGTGCCATAACAGCTTGCACTTCGGTCAACTGAGCTCTGAGCTCCTCAGCTTCCCTTGCTCTATTTGCTGCATCTTCCACAACTGCAACTCTAGCTGCTTCCACATCTTGCATACCCTTGCGGATTCTCTCAAACTCAGCTCTAGTTTGCTCGTCCATCTGAACTGAATTTGCTTTCCACTTGTCTCTACTCTGTGCGCGTAATAAGGATTTCGGGTCTTCAAGTGTTGGATGCAAAGGCTCGTTTCTAGAACGGGACATGCACCAAGTAAATCAAACCTGAAGACACAAATCACACACAGAAAGTAGGTGAGTAACATATATAAACTGAAAAAGTAAATCCCTAAAGAGAAAAATAATAACTAATTTATCTGAAGTCCCCGGCAACGGCGCCAAAAACTTGACACGCTCCAACTGCAAGTGCACAGTTGTCGGTGAAGTGATAATATTCCGGAAATCCGGGTTGTCGAACCCAAGAGACTTCTATCTAAATTAGTTAATAATTTCAATCCTTATGCGGATCAACCGCATTTGTTTGTTTTCTAATTCCTACGGGAAATAAAAGACAAGAATCCCACTTAATTCGATGAATTATTTCACGATTAATAGAGATTGATTTGTAGGTGTTTCTCAATAAGATGACAAATTCAGGATATCTCTACGGATCACTAGGAAATGTTGGATTTACGTTTTGCTAACACTATGATTCTTTCTCTAGTTAAACGAGCACTCATACGTTGAAGATTTCTCAACCAAGTTCTACACTTAAACTATCATAGACGATTTCTCTAGTCTAACCAAGTTCAAGTGTGCATTAAAATCGTTAGTCTACTCTTTGTTCTTAGCTAACTAGCAAGATTTCTCAACCCTAGATACGGCTAGTGTGTATTTCAATTTTCCGGGCAAAAAGCGTAGATATCTCTATCATTTACGACCTAGCACAATTCTATTAATACGTCTACCAATAGAAAAGATACACGAAAAGCATAAAATACACATAACTAGACAAAAATTCATCAATTAAGCTTAATTGCATGAGAGCAAATCCATAAATCACCAAACATAGTGATCAAAACCTAGTTTCCTACGATATATCCCGATATAGAGAGTTTAGATACTCCAAAACATGATCACAATACAAAGTTTCATGATCAAAATAGCAAAACTAGAGTAGAAATAGAGTTTGAGAAGCCAAACGAATGATCCAAAAGCTCCACGCAAGTCTCCAAGCTCCAAGCACGTTCTCCCACCTTAGAATCACGATAAAACCAGCCCTAACTCTCTCTAATACGTTCTCAAAGAGTTTAGAACAAGTTACAAGTAATTACAAAATAGCCCCAAAGTGTTTACAAAATCTGCTGCCTACGAACAAGTCGTGTGACTCATTATAACAAGTCGTGCGACTTGTTGTCCGTACTTAGAAAATTCTGCAGCATCCAACAAGTCGTGTGACTTACTGTAAAAAAGTCGTGTTACTTGTTTCCTTAGCCAAAATCTTCAGCTTTTCTTCTCCGACTTTCTCGGTGCCATAACTTTCTTGTCCGACTTTCGTTTTAGCTCCGTGACCAGCCGTTAGAGAGGTATTCGAGTTTACTTTCAATTGTCACCGGTCTCACCTCCATCTTCATTGTAGAATGTAAAAAATCCTCAAAACATCCTTAATTTTCTCTAAAATATCCTGGAAAGGCAACTAAGCTTTTCGAAAAGCAAATAAGAACCCGAATTTTGATCCCGAACTCCGATGAATGAGATTTTTGCACCTTTGGATTCCTTTTGCGACGTAGAATTTGCCCATGTTGAGAAATCTCTGTTTCCGGACCATTTTATCGTTTTTCTCAATTATTGCCCAAATTTGGCGAAAACATCCAAAATGCGCCAAACCCGCCTTTTTCTTCTATTCCGAAGCTCGTTTCTTCTCTCCACTTGATTCCCGCATGCGTAATTCCTGTCAAAAAACAACACGAACACCACCGCGAAGATAAAATGTGATAAATTATCAAAATCATACTCAAAACCATTAAGAAACGCTTGGATTGTACTTTAAAGCTCAAAAACATCCAAATGTGCATTTTCTTCTTATTTTGGCTCAAATCTCGGCACTTTGCACCGAAACGTACACAAATAACAATATAAAGTGTATATAAGATAACTCTTATTAAGGAGTTATCAGTTGACAAGTGCTTAATCCCTTCCTTTCTGTTTCTTCTACTTTAGAGCTTTTCTGAGTAGCAACCCAGAGTCAATACTGTCTTCCTTACCTGGTTCCTTATCCTCAGCAACCTTTTCCCCATCATCCTTATCCCTAGTACTTTGCTCATCAAATGGGTCCTTGGTAGATCCTGACTTCCTTGAACATTCTGGAGCTTGTGTATCCTCTTCTTCCATATGTACCAAGTTGATGCTCTTGAAAACACTCACAATCATGTACTTCATCTGCCTGAACTCATTACTCAGTTGATATTGTCCGTGCTTTAGCTCATCCAGTTCTATTTCAATAAAGTCCAGCTTCTGAAGAGCTTGAGACTGGTCCTGATAGGTAGAAGGTAGGGCTAGTCGAGTGGTTACGGACTTAGGTTTGAAAAATTCTTGGCCTTCAACTCATTAGTAGACGATTCTGAGTAGAATTTCAATTCTCCCTCACTGGTTTTCACAATTCCAATCCTTTGAAATACTTCTCATCTATCATTCCAAAACCAGTAGTGGTTGTCTCTTCCTTCTCAACAGGTATGTCCAGATGGTGAAAGAAAAATGGGAGGAGGTTGGCATGGGGTAGAGGATGTTTTTTGTTCTTGGTACATCAATACAACTTGTGTTCCATTACAATGCTTGGCAGT
Organism: Linanthus parryae; assembly: GCA_023055425.1. Lineage (NCBI taxonomy): Eukaryota > Viridiplantae > Streptophyta > Magnoliopsida > Ericales > Polemoniaceae > Linanthus > Linanthus parryae. Next base: position 5,845,684 of record JALGPY010000015.1, read on the forward strand.
TCAATCTCATATCCATGCATCACCAAGTACATTAGATACAACACCCTATCATATAGAAATTCCTTAGAATTCTCTTTTGATACCAGACACCTCATCAGGATAGTAAACAAGATTTTGGCTTCAACAGTTAAAACATAATGAGTTAACTTCTTAGAGGTAGTGGCTACATTAGGTAAAAATAACTCTTCCTTAGCCATCCTTATACCATCACTCTTGCTAGGGTAGTTTTCTCTATAGTACCTCTTTGGACAACCCAAGACTCTAGAAAATTCAGCATGATCTAACTCCATCTCAATACAAGGTACCTTAGATGATATAGTTAAACCCAAAACATTCACTTTTTTCTAATTTAGGTAAAAGAGTCTTGTAGGGTATGCAATCTCAGAGGGGTTCAGGATTTTCCAAATTAAACTCTGTTTCAATCTCCTAATACACTCCAAATCCATATTATTCAGCATGCTAGTATTGATCATACTACAGTAAGTAATTGGAGTAGAGAAAGATCCATCTAACCAAATTCCATGAGAAGCATGACTGATGAACCAATGATCAGAAAGAGATTTCTTACCAGAAGATGATCTCACTTCAGCTTTGTCCTTCTCAGTGTAAATCTGAATAGCCTCCCCTTTGTCCTTTTTCTGATCTCTGTATCTCCTTCCCCTTGACTGATTCTGAGCTTTCTTTACCTTCTTCACCTTTCTTGGACTACCAATCTGAACAACTTTTTGTTTCCCAGAAGTAGCAACTTGATCTGACTTCTTCTTTCTGGAAGTAGCAGTTTGATCATCCTTGTCCTTTTTGCTTTTCTTCGAAGGAGTGGGTTGTTTTGGCGCACTGATAGCTCTAGAAATAGAGTTGTCACTGATAGCTTGAACTTCTTCTTCTCCAGCTTTTCTTTTCTTCTCTGTGTTCTTCTTCGAGCTTCTAGCCATCTTAATTCTTTGAGAAGATCTCCGCGAATCCATCGGGTTTGGGGTTTAGAAGAGGAAGGTACGAAAGATAGAGAGAGAGAGAGAGAGAAAGAGAGAAAATTAATACAGAAGAGTTGGAATGAAAGAAGGAAACTAAATATTTCTAAATATTTGAGGAAGGAAAGTTTGTTTGAAATTCAAACTCTTGTGTGACGTGTGGAAAGGAAATATAATTGTACTAATTTGAAAAATATCAGTTTTAAAAAGAAAAAATATTGTCAGGCAGTTATCTACAAATATAACACCCAACCTTAGTGATCCATCATTGATAAATATAGTATACAAATTTATATTCACAACTTTGAAAAAGATTTCAAGGATTTGAAAAACTGTTATACTACAGATAAAATTTTCAAGGCTTTGAAAAAAATTTCAAAACATTGAAACACAAATAATTTACCTGATGCTCCCCCTAAACTAGTTCTTCCTTATTCGATAAGCCAAGTTCTAATCTCAAGTATGTGAATCTATCCTCTGGCAGTGGTTTAGTGATGATATCTGCAAAAACTTCAAGTTTGTTGGCACAAATAATAAAGATACATCATCTTTCTCCACACGATCTCTAATGAAGTGATGTCTGACATCAATGTGCTTAGTCCTTGAATGTTGTGCTTAGTGCTTATAATTGAGATAGCACTAGTTTTGTCACATTTGATGGGAATATCTCTGAAGTCATAACCCATATCTTTCATATGTTGAGCTATCCACAACACTTGTGAGCAACAAGCTCCTTCTGCTATGTATTCAGCTTCTGCTGTTGATAAAGCTACTGAATTTCGGTTTTTAGAATGTCAGCTTATTAGACATGCTCCAAGGAACTGGCAACACCCTGAAGTGCTTTTTATGTCAAATTTTATATCCTGCAAATCAGCATCTGAATAGCCACACAGAGAGAAGTTAGACTGTTTAGGATACCAAAGCCCTAAGTCTTTGGTGCCATTGAGATATTTGAAAATTATTTTGACTCCAACTAAGTGGGACTCTTTAGGATAAGCTTTGAATCTAGCACACATACAAACACTAAACATAATGTCTGTCCTACTTGGAGTAAGATAGAGCAATGAACCAATCATACATCTGAAGTCTTTCTGGTTCACACTCCTACCATTTTGATCCTTTTCTAAGGATTGTGTAGAGCTCATGGGAGTTTTGGCTATCTTGGACTGAGACATATTATACTTGTTCAGAAAATTCTTGGTGTACTTATTCATGTGTAGGAAAATTCCTTTGTTCATTTGATGTACATGAAGTCCGAGAAAGAAATTTAGCTCTCCCATCAAGCTCATCTCAAATTCCCTGTTCATAAGACTAGAGAAGTCCTTGGAAAGAGAATCATTAGTAGCACCAAACAAATTATCATCAACATATACTTGTACTACTAAAATGTATTTCTCATGTGCCTTTATGAAAATAGTTTTTTCAACCAAGCCTCTTTTTAACTCATTTTCAAGTAAAATTTTTTACAATCTTTCATACCAAGCGCTTGGAGATCATCATTTTAAACGCCATGAAGTTGAGAAACATATACTTCTTCTTGCAGATAACCATTTAGAAATGCACATTTAACATCCATTTGAAAAATTTTTATGTTCTTAGGTGATGCAAATGCAAGTAACATTCTTATTGCTTCCAACCTGGCCACAGGAGCAAAAGTCTCCTCATAATCTATACCTTCTTCCTGGTTGTAGTCTTAAGCTACTAGTATTTCCTTATTCCTGATAACCTTACCATTTTCATCCAGCTTGTTTTTGAACACCCACCTTATTCCAATTAGAGACTGATATTTCTGAGGAGGAACTAGATTCCAAACTTTTTTCCTCTCAAATTCATTCAACTCACTTTGCATTGCAGCTCACTTAGCACCAATCTACATGCCTTGATTGAAAATTCCGCAATCATGCAAATAAGAAAACTTCAGCCAAACCTGCAACACAGAGTTAGCTAACAATCCCTGCAAGATATCTTAGGCAAATGATTAGATCAAAGCATGTTATAACACATAATTAGTTTTTCTTTAATCATATAATATATCATGATCAAGTGCAGGATATTAGAGAATAAATAGGAGTAAGAACTCCCCCTTAGTTCGCGCTGTGAAGTTTTCAGGGATTTGAAACCAGTTTCAAAGATTGAAAACAAATTTGAACTTACAATTATGTTAAGACGAATAATAACGAAGTATCGAGTCACCAAATACCTACTACTCTGCTTATCATTATCTAAGACTGAGTCACCAAATACTTAGCAAATTCTAAACATGCATCAAGATCTTGTTTCTACTCAACTCCCCAAATTCAAATCAACGTGACTGATTCACCAAGTTTGCGATTCGATTAGGTGATTGTTCTAACTTACCGACTAGAAACTGATGTGTCACCGAAGAGTTTCTAATTAAGTCATAGTGTCATGAATCGTCATCCACAAACTAGTTAACATGAGGAACATAAAACAATCATAGAATATAATTAATCATCATTTAAGTTATCAAATAGTGAATCACAACGTTATAATCATCAACTCTGGGAATAAACCCCTAATCTCAACTCGGGTCGTGATCTAATGAGTTTAGCTACTCATAATTGAGATTAAAACGATGAGTTGAAAGTAATCATAAAAATATAGGGATAGAGAGAATCAAACAAAGAAATCCTCTCTTCATGCTTCAATCCGTTATCCTCGTGCCTTCTCTACGTTTTTCAATCTCTCCCTCATTAGAAAATGATCCTAGGGCATAACATTTCCATAGGAAATCGTTCATGTCCTTAAATATCATTAAACTATTTACCTAAAAGGATGTAGTTGCTCCTACATTGTGCGAGCTCTATTCTTGCTCGTGCGAGCACCCCTGCAGGCTGCACTCTTTTGTTGTTGCCTCTTGCTCATGGGAGCACTGCATCTGCTCGTGGGAGCTCATTTCATTGGCTCCTTTTCCATCTTTTTGACCTCTCCCTGCTCCTCTTCATCCTCAATCTTTTCCCGAGATTTCCTTTCCTTCAAAATTTGGGTTTCTTCTTGTTTCTTGATTTTCTCTTCCATCTTTGGCCATTTTCTTAAGTACTAATCATTTTATATGTTTGGTTTCTCTCCTGGTCAACTCTCCAAGCCTCCGCTACCTGAGAAACACAAAACTAACATACCAGGATCATATACAAAGTACACATCTCTCAAACTAATGCGAAAACTCCCGGACTCTGCAATAATGCACATAACGTTCTAATTCATGATATCAAATACACCCCCCCACACACTAACCATTTGCGCGTCCCGAGCAAACTCATCCACCACATTTTCATATGAGCATGCTCACTAGCGGAATCAAGACGCAAACGACTCTACAAGACTCACGACACGAAAATATAGCAAGATGATGTGAATACACATACTAGATTCAATCTTCACTCAACTAACATTAAAAACACACAAAACATCTTTTCTTTTCTTTTTTGTGAGATCGTGCAATCTCGGCTACTGGAACACAAATATCATCAAGATTTCATTGCTCCCTCAAGATTCTCCAACACACGGGAAAGATTGGAATGTGGAAGGTGATTTCATGCAAAGACGTACTAAGGCAAAGCAACGTACTCAAAACCATATTCCATACAGATTTTTACCTTAAGGATTTGATCAGATTACGTTCTACACTTCAGAGGGTCCAAATGGAAGCTAGGAGACACTTGAATTAAGTTCCTATTCCAGCGTATTTCTTTCTTATTCTTTTTCTTTCTAAATCATTTGAAGTTTTAAAACCTCTTTGCCTTGATTGCATTGAACGCAAATTGTCCTTGTGTAAGCAACCATAACTTCATGAAATAACTCTTGTTCTACAGGTGTTTTTCAACTTAGCTCTATAGTATTGAATAAAAATTCTCCACACGAATGTAGGAACATTCAGTTGTGAATGAATGAATAAATGTTTAAAAATATAATTCAATCGTGTAGAGAGCTAAGATGCGGAAGCCTTTTTTTTATTTTCCCTTGAAAACACCGTAAAGAATAGTGTTGCACCCCCTATGACTTCACTTAGGCCATGGAAAACGTACCGCATAAAGCCACTCAACACGAAAGCCTACCCAAGATCTCTGGAGTCCACAAGTTTCTATGGAAACAAAAATAGATAGATCACTAGGGAACCCCGTCGATAAATACATATTCAAAGGTATTCTCTATATATTATCTACCATTTCACGTGATTTCCTATGCGTTTTGATAAGTATTTGACTGGATATAGAAGCTTTATGCGCATTATTGTAGAGTCTTGACGTTTTCATGATTAGTTTGAGCATTTTAAATGTCAAATATGATCCTGGTATATTATTTTAATGTATATCAGGTCCCGTAGGCTCGTAAAGTTGATCGAGAGTGAGAACGAGCTTTGGAAGATGATAAAAGCTCAGGAATGGCCAACAAGAATGAAGATAAGAAAAAGTTGAAAGAGCAATAGTGAACAACCTATACTATTTCGATGATAAATTGAGTTAGACAATGATTTTTGGAGTGATAATAGAGGCAAAAAAAAGTAGACTCAAAGAACTTTCGAACGGTAGGTCACCGAGCTAAAACAGAGATGGGACGAGGAAGTTATGGTCCGTCGAAGATGAAGAAAATGAGAAGAGCATCAGCCAGTAGTACTACTGGCATACCCAATTGTAGGATTGGATTTCCTTAGACAAATTCAGCATTTCCAATCGTGTGACACCTCTCAGGTGGTAGTACGATTGGTGGGGGGGGGCATTAGTATGTACTACTGGCATACCCAGTAGTACGTCAGGAAAAGTTACCAGCACGCAATTTTGGAGGTATAATGAAATATTGTAATCTTTTATGAATAGGAATGCTCCTAAATCATATAAATAAAATCTTGTTCGTGATGTTTAATAATCAAATAGGTCAGCCATACGGCCGTGAATTTGTTCCCATGCTTATTATGAGTCGGGTTAGGAATTGGTTGGCTCTTAGATTTGAACCCTAGCTGATGATGTTTAATCACCATTTAACGGGGTTACTAGGACTCGAGAATTGATGTGTACTCGAATAATAGGAGCTAGAAATCGCCGATATGCTCATATTGGAGACGTTATTGACAACAACCTAAGAACGTTAATTTTAGATTATACAACATTGGAGACCACGTTCCGAAGCTTGGAGCTTGTAAATACTTTGTTTTCTCTCTTCTTATTCTCTTTTCCTTGTTTTTGTTCATGATCACACAAAAATAGGCTATTGTGATCGTGAACATGCATAGCTAAGTAGTTACTATCGAATTTCTCTATGGTAGCTAGGGTTTCCATCGGTTTGGCGGATTATGGATCTTGTTTCACGTCTTTGAGCTTAAATTGAGGATGATCTTCTTTTTATTCTTGAATTATATTCTTAATTCTATCTCGTTATTGTTTGGTGTCGCAATTGGGAGATTTTAGGTAGTAATTGCTTGGTGACTCGATAATCGTTAGCCGGTATATTGATTCCTACACTTAGTAGTATCTAGGTTTGGTGACTCGACCTAGTTAACTAGGAACATGAGTAGATTTGAAGTGCGTAATGCATGTGTGTGATCAACGTGAATTTGGTGACTCGTTTTGCGTAATTCTAGACGTAAGAATTTACTTGGTGACTCGGTAAATAATTAATGATCGTTTGACAATAAAATCATCATCAATGTTTCATGAACGTAATCCATTAATGGTAGAAACCCTAGTGATCCGAATAGATATCACGAATTCCCGATACTTGTCTCATTATCGCAATATCACCATCTTAATTGTGTGAATTATTCAAACGGTTATTTATTAGTTGTATTTTGATTCTTAGTTTATTAAATAAAATCACAGCTATCCGCCCGCTATAAGGTTATTAACTTTAATGGATTCAGCTTGCGAGACCTCAAGACCGGCAAGGAAGGATAAGCTACAAAAAGAGTGAAAGCAGCGGAAGTCTTTTGGCCACGACTACCCTCACTTCCACACAAAATTTTAAAACTAGATCGGCCATCGAACCGGTGAGTCACCGGTTCATGGTCGGACCGATCAGACCAGTTCAATCGCACGTTTATTTAATAATATATTTTTTTTTAGTTTTTATAAAAAAATTAGTAAACATAATGTAAAATAGCCAAAAAAAAAATACTTATATGTAATAAATACGACTAATCTTACTTCCATTTGACTGACGTTGTTTTGAATTGCAGCTTCTTGTTGCATACATTGAATGTCCGGAATTTACATATTTGATTCTATATATGTACATTTACATATTTGACTCGTAATGAGTCTGGATCCTCTGTATCCTTTGTTTGTATCCTTCTATGTATCCTTACTATTATTGGTATATTTCATACTTTTTTATTCAATTTCATTGTTTCAAAATTCTATCAAATTGAATAAAAAAAAATATTAAATGTACTATTCATAGTTTGATAAATGATTCCACAAAATTTGATCACATTTAAGAGAAAAGAAACAATCAAAATGGAAACAAATAAGTTGATTCCCTCAACGAAAAAAATAAGTTAATTGATATTTTCTTTCGTTAAGGTCGACATTCATGGTGGTTAACAACGCTAGCGGAAATGCTACTGGCCTGGGGTTCGAACCTCACAGCAGCATTTATGATATTTTGATTAACGAACCGGGCAAGTCATATGCCCACCGGTTCGCCCGGTTTACCGGTTGAACCGCTGGTTTTGTTGACGTGGCCCGGTTCGCTTGCATCGCCGATCCATTAGCCGAACCGGACCGGTCATACACCGGTTCGCCGGTCCGACCGGTCGAACCGGTCGGTCTGGTCGGGTTTTTAAAATTATGTTTCCACATATTGTAGGGTTTTGATTCATGGATGCGCAACGGAAACAAAATAAACCATGCAAAACCCTCCAAGGATCACAAGTCAAGAGACATAACGATGGTAAGGGAAGAAATCAATAACACACCTTAGGGTTTCTCCTTTGATGACTTCAAACGCGAATTGTGTCACGTCTCTACGGTTGATCCACGCCTAGAGGTGAGATCTAGATCTTCCAATCCATGGTGCTAGCCCGGAAATAGGAAGAGGAAGAAGAATCACGCAAAACGAGGCAAGCCAAGGTGGGCGGCACCTCCATGTAGGCCGACGGGTGGGGCGGCAATCCCAAGGGGTTTCGGCCCTTTGTGGGATTTTCTCTCTCTCCTTACTTTGTTCTCTCCTACTCTATCATATAGATGTCTGGTGTGTGTGTAGAGAGAAAAATAAGCTAGGAGTGTTCTTTATATAGTCCAACAACTCCTTGTCCTACTACATAAAGAACCCCTCTCCTAATCCTACTCAAGTTCGGATTAGTCCCTTTTAGCAAAAATAGTCCTTCTCATGTCAATACATGGATTAGTTCTATTTGAAAATTAATCCTAATCATGTCTCTACATGAATTAGGCCACCTTGGCATATCCTAATCATGTCCATACATGGATTAGTCCAACTTGCATATTAGTCCTACTAAGTTAGCAAGTTGTTGCGATTTGATCCTTCTAATTAATTAATCATATTAATTAATTATTTCCCAAGTCTAGTTCACCCCTATATGGCGTGTGACCCCATAGGTTCTATTTAGTTGGTAGTAACTATTTACTAATATGGAGTGGCCTCTAGCAAGACATCCATTCTAGCCAACAAATAGAATAGTCATCATGACAAACCTTGTGCAAGTAATTGTCTCATCCCTTTGTCCCAATATCCGGATTGGACACGAGGCATACAAGTCACACTCGTATATCCAATCCATAGTTTCTCGATCCTAGGAATAGCCTTATTCGTGCAAATAACATCAATATTCCATATTGATTTATTTGAGTCTGGCCAGACATTTTATAAGAACTATCCCTCGAGTGGCCTAGGATATTTGCTCCCGTTATGTGGGAGGGACAAATTCTATCTACGTCCACTACGATCTCTAAGCTTGCTTCTTATTGTATCAAGTACACGCCTTTATAACTACCCAGTTACGGTGTAGCGTTTAACGCTACCAAAATCACAATAATCCACAACTAGAATATCTAGTGACTTCAAGTCTAAGGATGACAGTACCGTTGCACCGCGAGAAGCGCTTGTGACTTAACATAACATGTATGTAGCTTTCTCGGAGATGGGTCAATCCAGTATGCCATTACTCCTAATGCATACCCATGTGTTGGATCATGATATCTCCATATCAATCCAACCCCATACTAGTCTATAGATGATTGTCCTATTAATCATTATAATTGACTAGGGATATTTAAGAATATAACACTTATATTCTAAGGACTTCATTCATGTTAACATATCTCCATATCGATAACATAATGAATCGTAAATCCATAAATGTCACAATTAATTGATTTCCTCTAGGGCACAATTCCAACAGTCTCCCACTTGCACTAGAGTCAATCTCTTGCACCATATGCCTACTGATCTAGCGCGGCCTTCCACGCTTACGCTGCGTTGAGGCGAGACATACGCTGGCACCTTGCAAATATTCACATCTCCTTCATCAACAATTTGATTGAGATTGAATATTCTGAGTAAATGCATCTTTATGCATTAATTTACTCAGTCCTCTATGTTAGAATCAGTGACTGAATCTTGCCTGGATCCTTTCCAGCTCACAATCGCTCCCACTAGGGCAAAACTCAAAAATCGACTTATAATCTGAACCTTCCTTGTCAGATTTGAAGTTCGCATCACTGTAACCCCTTACAGTAAACTCTTCGTATCCTCCTTTTATCAAAAATTCATCCTTAGTGCTTCTCAAGTACTAAAGGATAATCTTGATAATTTATCCAGTGACTCTCACCCGGATTTGATTGGTATATTTGTGCCATATGACACAACTGGCCTTGTACATAACATGGCGTATCTCATGAATCTTATTCATACGGTCCCTTCCCAATGTAATTGGAAAGACAACTAGTCTTCAAAAGACCAATTCCACGTGACATAGGTAGAATCCATATTCTATGCATGTTGAACCATTTCAACACCTTTGTCAATTTATGTACTATGACTTAAGTCGCACAACTATCTTGATCTATCTCCATAGATCTTCCTAGGTTGTTTTGCCTAAGTCTATCATTTGAAAATCAATTCCCTAGTCAATCTACGTAAGATTGCCAAGTAGGGACATCATTCCCAATGATTAGTATGTCTCCACATACAAGATCAGAAACGTTATTATGCTCCCACTAACCTTCTTGTAAACACAAGTCTCATCTTCAATTTTGATGGAACCAAACTCCTTTGATTGCATCATTAATTCGAAGAGTCCAACTCCTAGAAGCTTGATTCAATCTATAAACAGATTGCTACAAGCAAGATACTAATGGATTTAAGCATCACAACTGGGAAAGATTTCGTCATAGTCTATACTATGAACTCACAAGAAATCCTTACCCAACCAATTGTCCCTTAAAGGTAATCATATTACCATCCATGTTGGTTTCCTCATAACCCACTTGCACCTTTCAGGTGGTTCCAGCAAAGTCCATACTTTGTTGGCATACATGGATTCCATTTTGCATCTCATGACTCCAAGCCATTTTTGTGAGTATGGCCCACATGTGGCCATCTAATAGGTTGTAGGCTCATCTTGATGAGCAATATACCGCGGGTTATGAGAAATCCTTATTTCTCTAGTCCCTAGATATATCCTACCTAACCTACGAGGTTCTTGTGTTATCTGAGTAGGTTGCTCCACAACACCTTGTGATCCTGCTCATGTTCCATCAAAAAGATCAATGTTTTGTTGTGGTTCTTGAACTTATTCAAGTTCTACTGCCCTCTCAATGTTTCTCTTAGAGACAATCTCTACCTAGAAACACTGTAGTTCGAGCAACAAACAGTTTGTTCTCGATTGGGTTGTAGAAATAATATCCTTTTCAGGATATCCCACAAAACATTTATCCGACTTGGGTCCAAGTTTATTTGTAAACTCTTTTACATAAACTTCATAACTCCAAATCTTTATGAATAACATACTAGGACACTTCCTAGTCCATATCTCATATGGTGTTTTTCATAATTCTGTTTTGATGGAACAAGGTTAAGGGCGAAATTTGCTGTAATTAGAACATAGCCCCAAAAAGTAAACTGGAAGTTTTGTTTGACTCATCATGGACCGAACCATGTCCTACTAGGTCCGAACTCTCCTCTTAGACACGCCAAATCCATGTGGCATGCTAGGTGGAGCGAGTTTTGGATCATATCCAACACTCCCATAGATTCTTGTCAAACTCTTGGCTCAAGTACTCTCCTCTATGATCCAATCGTAGATCCCTAATACTTTTTCCAAGCTGGTTCTCTACTTCATTCCTGAATACTTTGAAAAATTCAAAGGATTCTGATTTGTTTCTTCATAAGATGCACAAATCCATATTTCTCTGATCCTATCAGTAAATACGATGAAGTACTGAAAACCATCTTTAGTATTTGTGCTTAGCGGCCTTCATACATCAATATGTTTGATTCCCAAAATATCATATCTTTGCCTAATAAGTCTTACATGTCTCATATGATTCAATAATCAATTGAGTCCCAGAAAATCCATCCTCATGGAGTTCTAGATATGTATCTCTTATTTATGGGGCCTAAGTGATAATGCTAAAGATAAGTGAAGTTCATATCATTATATGCAAACTTCGTGGTATTAATGTTATAGATGAAATTATCATGATCAAGGATATACAATCCTCTTAGACAAAATTGCATTACAATAATGCGTATCAGAATAAATGGAACAACATTTGTCCTTTATTGTGATAGAGAGCTTTCTTGTCCAAACAAGAAACTATGATAATGTTCCTACTCATAGCAGGGACATGATCGCTTTTGTCTAATTCATGAACAATTTCTTAAAGGTAGAAATAATTCCCTACGGCTTATTCAGCAACCCTTTGCTTCATAGCCCCACGTGTAGGATTATTTCTTCCTTATCCAATTGTCTTCGTCTCTTGAGATCCTCCACACTTCCATAAATGTGAGATCCTCATCTAGTATCATATACTTATGATGATGAGATAGACACATTGATTTCTATAACAAAAATACCCAAATCGGAATTCATAATTCCTTTAATATTTGCTTCCTGGTACTTTGGGTAGTCTCTCTTCCTTTACACCACCTATGGGACTCCAAGGCAACTTGTTTTTAGCAACATGCTTGCTTTATACCCATGGGGTCGGCGCAAACCATTTGCCCTTACCCATGCTGTTAACCATTAACAGCTTTGCCCATGCCCATTATGAGTGTTTTGTTTAGTGATTTTTCAATCATATTGAGTAAATCAATTTTAAAAAAAAACTATAATTGCATTCAATGCAATTCTTGGTTCACTTGGGTGAATAACCGTTTATTCTTTATCTATCTCATAGATAATTCCCATTCACTAATGTTTCAATCATATTGAATTAGCTTATTTTCATAACGCAAAGTGGAGCAACACTTCAAACCTTTCATGTCTAGCTCGCTCTTTTGAAAGAGCTTCTTTCAATGTATGATCATATCATACTTCTCCATGTCTCTCTTCTTGCTTCCAAAGCTCAGAGTTCATGGCAACTAACATGTGGCAAGTCCCATCCAAAGAACCATTCTTTGATGTTTCTTTCCATTAGGTTTTAGTGTATTTTGGTAGTTGGTAGGAAGAGAGCCTTATGTCCTACGAAGTACAACAAATTCTCTTTAATTTGAGAAAAATTCTCAATTTTATACCAGTCTACGAAATAGATAAAGTCGTGTTTTTGTTTGTTTAATGTCATGGGTATTCAACATAATAGGATTATGCAAAGTTTGTGACGTTTTAACTATATTTAACAAGGATTTAATTTGTTAAACATGGCTCCCACTATTTTACTTCGGATTAATAACCCTCAAGATATTAATGCAGAAAATATCCTTATATTTTCTATTGGGCTAAGATCCATGTTTCATCTCCTTATGAGCTTGCTTTGGCAAGTCACCCATAATTTGACTACTTCAGGTAGGAACAATTCCAATTGCATCCCTTATGCAACTCTTGGTTCAATTGAGCAAATAACTCCTTATTTATCCATCCATATGGATAATCCCAATTGATTGCCTCTAGGTTTCTTAATCATATTAATAGCCCAGTTGTGTTCAACCTGTTATTTAAACAATTGCACATTGTTACGTGCCATCGCATTCCATCATTATGAACCAAGTCGCCCTGCTTTGGCACGCACGAACTTGATAATTAATGATGATCATGAGTGTTTAAATAACGAGAAGGCAAGAACACAATATTTGAATTTTGAGGGATTTGAAATTCAACTTTTAACTCCTTTTGTTGATCAATATCAACTAATCTATCTATTTGAGTTTGAGCACAACTCCAAATAATAGATCCGGGTTGTCTAATTATCTTATTATCCTAATTGCATGCATCATCCATACACCAACCACACAATAATAAGACAATAAAATAAACAACCACAAAACAGAAATTAAACGTGATGTGGATATGGCCTTTTCTAGACTAAGATAATTCCAAGCTAATGGAATTATCTATGAACCCTAAAGCAAACACATCTCCATGCGTCATGATCTTTTGGTCCATCCTTCATAGTCTTGTGGAATGCTCCATGCTCCATGCTCCATCTTGTGTGGCTCCTTTTGGCTTTGGGCTTCTTTTCTTCAATCTTGGCTAACAATCTACTTTATCTAGCACTAGCTAACTTGTATACTAAATACAATAAATCTCACAAGTTGAGAAAAAAATGGCACGCAGGCCATAAAACCCTAATTAAATATTACAATTAATTGATCAGCTCGCAGGCCGTAAACCAAACCACAAAAATTAAACATCCACATCAAACCACATCCTAAGGCCATATCCAATCACCATGCGAATTGCACATAAACAGTTAAAATCCATTTTAACGCGCTTGGTCAATTTTAGTTGATTTTAAGAATTCTAGGGTTAAAACGGTCCATGGGCCCAACAATCCAATTGCCCGGGCCCAAAAAGGTGAACCGTAAGGGCCCTAGGGCCGGCCCGGCCCCTAGGGCGGTCAAGACTTGGGCGGCAAGCAAGAGGGGCGGTCCCCTTAGGGGGCCGAACCTCTATAGGGAGTTGTTTCCAAAACAACTCCCTTGCTTGGTGCCCAAGTTTGGTTGTTTCCTTGTTTTGGAAGAACTCCTTATTTCCCAAGGATGCCCAAACCCTAGATCTAAGATCCTAAAGTTTCTCAAACTCACCAATTCATGCATCCAATGCAAAAATTAGATCTTGTTATGAAAGTTTATTGACAAATTGCATCCCATGCTTGATTTGTCTTGTTTTACGCGATAAAAAATCAATTTAAGGTGTAAAACAACAAAAAAAACGTAACACATAAACCACGTTTATGCTCTACGACCTGTGGCTCTGATACCACTGTAGGGTTTTGATTCATGGATGCGCAACGGAAACAATATAAACCATGCAAAACCCTCCAAGGATCACAAGTCAAGAGACATAACGATGGTTAGGGAAGAAATCAATAACACACCTTAGGGTTTCTCCTTTGATGACTTCAAACGCGAATTGTGTCACGTCTCTACGGTTGATCCACGCCTAGAGGTGAGATCTAGATCTTCCAATCCTTGGTGCTAGCCTGGAAATAGGAAGAGGAAGAAGAATCACGCAAAACGAGGCAAGCCAAGGTGGGCGGCACCTCCATGTAGGCCGACGGGTGGGGCGGCAATCCCAAGGGGTTTCGGCCCTTTGTGGGATTTGCTCTCTCTCCTTGCTTTGTTCTCTCCTACTCTATCATATAGATGTGTGGTGTGTGTGTAGAGAGATAAATAAGCTAGGAGTGTTCTTTATATAGTCCAACAACTCCTTGTCCTACTACATAAAGAACCCCTCTCCTAATCCTACTCAAGTTCGGATTAGTCCCTTTTTGCAAAAAATAGTCCTTCTCATGTCAATACATGGATTAGTTCTATTTGAAAATTAATCCTAATCATGTCTCTACATGAATTAGGCCACCTTGGCATATCCTAATCATGTCCATACATGGATTAGTCCAACTTGCATATTAGTCCTACTAAGTTAGCAAGTTGTTGCGATTTGATCCTTCTAATTAATTAATCATATTAATTAATTATTTCCCAAGTCTAGTTCACCCCTATATGGCGTGTGACCCCATAGGTTCTATTTAGTTGGTAGTAACTATTTACTAATATGGAGTGGCCTCTAGCAAGACATCCATTCTAGCCAACAAATAGAATAGTCATCATGACAAACCTTGTGCAAGTAATTGTCTCATCCCTTTGTCCCAATATCCGGATTGGACACGAGACATACAAGTCACACTCGTATATCCAATCCATAGTTTCTCGATCCTGGGAATAGCCTTATTCGTGCAAATAACATCAATATCCCATATTGATTTATTTGAGTCTGGCCAGAAATTTTATAAGAACTATCCCTCGAGTGGCCTAGGATATTTGCTCCCGTTATGTGGGAGGGACAAATTCTATCTACGTCCACTACGATCTCTAAGCTTGCTTCTTATTGTATCCAGTACACGCCTTTATAACTACCCAGTTACGGTGTAGCGTTTAACGCTACCAAAATCACAATAATCCACAACTAGAATATCTAGTGACTTCAAGTCTAAGGATGACAGTACCGTTGCACCGCGAGAAGCGCTTGTGACTTAACATAACATGTATGTAGCCTTCTAGGAGATTGGTCAATCCAGTATGCCATTACTCCTAATGCATACCCATGTGTTGGATCATGATATCTCCATATCAATCCAACTCCATACTAGTCTATAGATGATTGTCCTATTAATCACTATAATTGACTACGGATATTTAAGAATATAACACTTATATTCTAAGGACTTCATTCATGTTAACATATCTCCATATCGATAACATAATGAATCGTAAATCCATAAATGTCACAATTAATTGATTGCCTCTAGGGCAC
This sequence comes from Linanthus parryae, assembly GCA_023055425.1. NCBI lineage: Eukaryota > Viridiplantae > Streptophyta > Magnoliopsida > Ericales > Polemoniaceae > Linanthus > Linanthus parryae. The sequence goes on from JALGPY010000015.1 coordinate 5,861,602, forward strand.
AATTCCAACACATATTACTACATGCGACACCCGTGCACTTGTGATTGAAACGTTTCAAGTTCTTGGTGTCGTGTAATATATAATTAATCTACTCCAAAGTTGGGTTGCCTCCCAACAAGCGCCCTGTAATTTGACATTGACGGCCCGATGCAGTTACATAGATGATCAAGGTGGTTTGGCACGACGTGCCTCTTCCAGCTTGGCTTTCCTATTCTAGATCTTGAAAACCAGTTTGTGTTCTTGCGTGACCGATGCTTTGTTCTAATCCAACAGATCTCCTTGCATCAATTCAGGGAGTCCGCGCTTAATCGGTACGACAAACGGCAAATCTTTCTGCAACTCATAAGAATTTTGGGGCATTATTTTACACCGGAAAAATCTCCATTGTATCGTTGACCTTCATGATAAGCTCTCCATTCGCCACAACAATCAATGTGCGACCGGTAGCCAAGAACAACCTTCCCATAATGATCAAACATAACCTGCTGGAATTTCGAGGATCACGAGCTCTGCGAAATAATGTGATCTCCGAATTTCACAAGAACATACTGCACAACATGCTCTCTTCGTGTATTTATCCACAAACTGGAGATTGATGCAAGTCGGGCGAGCATCCCCACACCTAGCTTTTTGAATACCGAGATTGGCATCAAATTGATACTAGCTCCCATATCACATAGAGCTCTTCTTGTGTAGGTTCCACCTAGTGTTGCATCAATTAAAAAGCTATCCAAATCCTTCTTCTTCTTCGGTAACCCATGCAAAAAACAAGAACTTACCTCAGCATTCAAATTTACCGCCAGGAAGTAATCCATTGTCCTCTTTGCCATAATTATGTACTTGATGAGCGAGCACAGGATGACATTTTCAAAGTGCCTAGATCAACGGAATGTTGATAAACAGTTTAGAGAACACACTCATAAATTTCTTGTACTCCTCTGAAATTTCTTGTGCCAAGAGGAAACGGCAGATCCTTAGAAGACAAAGTGACATGTGTTACCTCACTTTTCGATTCAATGTTTTTCTGAGTTGTATCCTTAGATTGGGGGTCCATGGAGGGCGTCTTCTCAAATTCGATGATGTCATGCTCCTTAGCCGTAGAAGCATTGGTCCTGGTATGGCTCTGTTATGGAGGATCATTCAAGGCAATTACATTCCGAGTTGTAATCAAATTGACTTGGAGAGGCTTATTAGTTGTATATGGCAGTGATCGTAGAGCTCTCTGTGACAGCTGGGTCGTTATCTGCCCAACTTGCTCTTCTAAGGTCCATAGCGAAGTTTTAGTTACTTTCATATCAGCACCCATGACAGTAACCTCTGTGACAATATTCTTCACGTGCTGCCCCATCTGCATCATCATATTCTTGAGATCAACAATCTGTGCATTCGGTGCCACAACATATGGTGCTGCATGTGATACTGGCGCTAGTGGTGGCTTGTGTTGGAAACACGGGGCATAGTTGGCCCCTACAGGATCGCCATACCTGAATACTGGATGATCTCTGGTGCATGGCTTTGTATTTTCTAGTTCTCGAGTTCTACCGCTATGCCTATGAAAACACGATTTTATATATTAATGTTACCTTATTTCTTAAGCCTTTGCGACCATTTTTGAGTAATTCTTAGCAATTTTAGATGATAAAATAATGATTTCACCTTTTACTATTCATTCATGCTATATTGTGAATTTCTTCTTATTTCATGCTAATTTACATCAATTTTTGCTATATTTTATCCCACTTGTAAAATCAGGGGTATGGTTGTTGGTTATTTTAGGAACATGTGGAGTATTCATGAATGAACATGGAGCAAGAAAACACAAATGGAGGCTAGAAGGTGGAGCGAGGAGCTAAGGAAGCATGGAATGGAACAAAGGAACAAAGATGCAACAAAGACATTTTAGCACTCAAACACCATGGTGAGGATTTTGCCGCCACGGTGAGAATTCAGAGAAGACCCTACCATGGTGAACGTCACGCCACCATGGTAGGAAAACTTATTCACGTAGCAAGGAAGGAAGCATCACACCACCATGGTGAGAGACTATGCCACCATGGCAATACGACAACATAAAGCACGCCGCAATGTGGGGCATCATGCCACCATGACAAGAGGAAGACAAATCACGACTTAGGGAGGCGTACCTCTTGGGTGAGCCCAAATTTTTTGACATATTCTTGGGGCTATTCTCCAATTAATTAAAATACTTATGAGGGTTTATGTGGAGCACTATTTAAAGAATTTTAGAAGACTTCGTAAAGAGTTTCATAAAAGTTGTAAATTGGATTGTATTTTTTTTCAAGAAGAACAAGAAGAGAACACCAGAGGTGGCATGGAGGCGACTTCCCGTATGTTACAGAAACGGCGAAGAAAGATCCATTGGAGCTAATCTTGATACCTGAGTTCGTTTATCTATCTTTCATTTCAGTCAGACATGATTATCAATTGTGGATCTTCATCTTTTTCTATGATTGGCTAGACTCGTATACTAGGGCTCGAGTGGGTACCTAGGGTTGATTTTGTTCTTGATCTTTATTTGCACTATTTGATACATCACAAGATAAGGCTTAATTGATGATCTAGTTTTGAAACATTCCGTTTTATTTCATGTTCTTCATTTATGTTCTTGATTAGGAGACGTCTTAGTCTTGAAACCTTGTTAACGTGTAGATCATTGCTAGCTATCGATGGGAGTTAACAGTCATGATGAATCAAAACCAAGAGGCCTTAGAACTTCATGATCTTGCAAGCATCACCTTGATTCGTAGATTTAATACCCAAAACTAAGTTAATGTGTCATTGGTAGCATGTAAACGCAAGAATATCTTAGGGATCCCTCATAGTGTCCTAGTTTGTTCCCATTACTTTCACAAAACAATCTTACTTTTGGCACTTTTATTGTTTATGTTAGACTTAGTTTTAGAAAAATACACAAAACAAAACCGTCATCACTTCGATTTCGTAGTTAAAATTAAAATTGTCTCCCCTAGTCATGTGGATTCGATATAAACCTGGTCCTTATCAGGAAAATTTGCTAAAATTGATATTGTGCACTTGCGGTTTCCAAAGGACAACATTTATGCCCGACCTGTTGTTCTTTAGAACAGTCATTTGTCGTGTCAGCCTATGCCCACACATATATCACGTCTTCGTTCAACATATGATTCAAGGTTGTATCCAAATTTGGTTCTTCCACCGTGGAAACCGTTTTCTTATCCTCGTACACCTTTTTGACCAAATCAGTCACCAATCTAGTGATACTATCTTTCCACTCGTCCACAACTGGTTTAGGAAATTTTGAGGCCCGACTTCCATAATATATGTGAGTATCTGTTGGGTTTTGGGAAATCAAACGCAGCAGAAATAAAAAAAAATAAATTTACCAAAATCCACCAAGGACCCATGTGAATGAGCATAATCTGATGATTAGAGGTTTACCTCAGTCAAACTGACCGGTGAAGATCACATGCATAAATTGAAGAAATTGCGCCTTGATAGCTCACAAATAGATTTAGTTTAGGACACCTTTTTACCATTGGTTTTGACCCTGTTGAGATTGATTTTCCCTACTTTCATTCAGTTTTCCACTTGATACGGGATAGAGGACGATGAGAGCATAATTGATATATTTGAGTAATTTCATGCATAATTTTGTTTATTTGGATATGATCGCGGGTACTTGCTGCTGTATGCAGGAAACAGGTACTGAAAAGTGCATGAAAAAGGCTCGGAATGGAGGCAGCGTATCAAGGAGTCAAAGCAGAAAAACGCAGAAAAAGACTAAGGTTGTGCGTTCAGACGCAGAGCGTGAGTTCAAACACACATCACAGCGGAGCAGCAGAAGACAGGGAAAACAGACAGAAAAATTGAACCAAGTGTTGTGCGTTCAGACGCACATCCTGCGTTTAAACGCAGGAGACTTCAAAAATTCAGAAGGTCAGAAACAGGCAAGAGATCAACCAGAAAACCAAGCGTGTGCGTTCAAACGCACATTGTGCGTCCAGAAAGTCAACGGAAGTCAGAGGGAAAAGTCAAAAAGTCAAACGTCAGAGTTGTGCGTCCGAACACAGGGGATTTGCGTTCAAACGCACATGTGTGTTCAGACGCAGAGAGGGTCCGTTCATACGCACGTCAGGACTTCCAGAAGCTTCCAGGACGGGTTTAGACAGGGGAAGAAGAGGAATTTCAGGAATCAGTTTCAAATACTGTGGCAGTATAAAAGAGACATCCCAACACAGAATTAGGATACACATCATCGTCCCAGAAGACAGTACCAGAGCCGCAGTTTGGAGCACATCAGAGATTGGAGCAGTTTCAGTATTCAGCAATAAACTCGTTTGATTATTCTTCTCTTTATTTCATGAAACAGTGTTTATTAATAAACAATGGGAAGACAAATTCTCGCAGATTGATTCACTCACCGCTCATGTAAGTCAAATGAAAATTGCAATCCGCAACTTGGAAGTGCAGAATGGTTAACTCGCACCGAATCAGGCAGAAAGAATTCGAGGGAATCTACCATCAAACACAGTGAAGAATCCACGTGCTCAGATCAATGCCATCACCATTCGGAGTGATTTGCACTACAGGATCCGTCGTATCCCTGACATGCACGTGCATAAAAGTCGAAGAATATCGAACACGAAGTTTTTGACAGGGAAGACAGTTCAACCGTCAGCCCCCAGCCGCAGGGCCCGGTCGGACAAGATGCAGTACAGGCTGATATGAGTAAACCAGAAATAGTGCCAATTTCCAAGTAGGTACCTTACCCTTTGAAGACACGCAAGGGAGATGATAGCAAAGACTACGCCAGATTTCTCGAAGTATTCAAGCAGTTGCAGATCAACATACCGTTTGTGAGGCATTAGCTAAAATGCCCAATTATGCTAAATTCCTCAAGGACATACTATATGGAAGAAGACTAATGAGTTATTTTGACACAGTAAGTCTGACGGCAGAAGCGAGCAGTTGTGTGAAAAACGGGCTACCACTGAAAAAGAAGGGTCCTGGCAGTTTTGTGATCCTGGTAACCCTACGAAGCGCTTACACAGGAAAGGCTCTGTGTGACTTAGGGGCCAGCATTAATCTGATGTCGCTGACCACCTTCAAAATTCTGGGGGTTGGGGACCCCAGGCCAACCATAATTATGCTTCATATGGTTCACAAATCCGTAAAACCTGCTTATGGAGTCATCGAAGACATTCTGGTGGAAGTTGGGGAACTGATTTTCCAGCAGATTTTGTGATACCAGATATGGAGGCAGGGGAAGTTCAGCTCATTCAGGGCAGACCATTCCTAGAAAATGGAGAAGCCATCATCAATTGCAAGAGTGGAGAGCTGTCTATGCAAATTAATGAAGAAAAATTGAAATTCAATGCTTTCAAGTCTCTCAAGCTCCCAGATTATTATGGCCATGAAAACTGTTTTGTTGTGGAGGTGATTGATGAAAACCTGGAAAATGAAGAGATGGATGAACTATGGGCAGAGCTTGAGGACATGTACCCAGAGGAAAAAGAGGAGCACCAGGATGAGCAGGCCATGAGAACAGAAAGCTGGATCACATTATATAAAGATGAAGAAGGCGAGCAGAAAATGGCTCTGGTGCCATCACTCAGGAACCACCAGTCCTGGAGCTGAATAAACTCCCAGACCACCTCAGGTATGAATATATTGGTGAAAATAATACTCTGCCAGTAATTGTCTCGTCTCTTCTATCTCAGGAACAGGAACATAAGCTCCTGGAAGTGCTGAAAGAGCATAAAGAGGCTATTGTATGGACAATTGATGATCTCAAGGGAATCAGTCCCGACTACTGCATGCACAAGATCAGGATTGAAGAAGGAAAGAAGCCAGTAATTCAGCCTCAGCGGAGACTGAATCCGATCATGAAAGACGTTGTGCACAAGGAGGTCATGAAGTGGCTGGAAGCAGGGATTATATAACCCATATCAGATAGCACCTCGATTAGTCCTGTCCAGTGTGTACCTAAAAAAGGGGGTATTACGGTGGTACAGAATGCTGATCAGGAAAAGATTGCCCATCGGACGGTTACAGGCCGGCGAATATGCATGGATTATCGGAAGCTGAATGACGCAACACTGAAGGACCACTTTCCACTGCCATTCATGGACCAGATGCTAGAAAGATTGGCTCACCATGCCTATTACTGTTTTCTTGACGGGTACTCCGGATACAACTAGATCTACATTAATTCGAAAGATCAAGAAAAGACGACGTTCACTTGCCCATATGGTACATTCTCCTTTAGACGTATGCCATTTGGATTCTGTAACGCTCCAGGAACATTCCAGCGATGCATGATGGCCATATTTTCGGATATGATAGAGAAAAGTCTTGAAGTTTTCATGGATGATTTTTCACTGTTTGGGGATAGTTTTGAAAACTGTCTGTACCATCTGGCCAGAGTTCTGATCCGCTGCAGGAAGACTAATCTGGTAGTAAACTGGGAAAAATTCCACTTCATGGTTACTGAAGGCATAGTGCTTGGACACAGGATTTCTAGCAAGGGCTTAGAAGTGGACAGAGCAAAGATTGAGGTGATAAAGCAACTTCCGTACCCAACCATAGTAAAGGCCATCAAGAGTTTTTTGGGCCATGCAGGGTTTTAAAGAATATTTATCAAAGACTTTTCCAAAATCACAAAACCATTATGTAATTTGTCGGGAAAAGAAATGCCATTTGTATTCGACGAAGCCTGTAGAAAAGCCTTTGACGTACTCAAAGATCGGCTGACCACCGCACCAATTATCACGACTCCAGATTGGTCACTCCGATTCGAACTTATGTGCGATGCCAGTGACTATGCAGTTGGAGCAGTGTTGGGGCAGCGAAAAGATAAAGTCTGCAGTGTGATCTACTATGCCAGCATGGTTCTGAATGAAGCACAAATTAACTATGGGACTACAGAAAAAGAGCTGCTGGCAGTAGTTTTTGCTTTGGAAAAATTCAGATCTTTCTGGTGGGGTCAAAATTTATCATATTCTCTGATCACAGCGCATTGAAGTACCTGCTGGAAAAGAAGGATGCAAAGCCTCGGCTTCTGCGTTGGATTCTGCTGATGCAGGAATTCGATGTTGAAAGGGAAAAGAAGGGAGTTGAGAATGTGGTGGCTGATCACTTATCTCGTCTGGAGAACCCAACTGAGGAGTCAATACCGATTCAAGAGAACTTCCCTGATGAGCATATTATGAAGGTCTAAGCCAATAGACAACCCTGGTACTATGCCATAGCTAGTTATTTGGTAAATGGAGCAGTCTCTGAAGACATCACCCCTCTGTAGAAAAAGAAGTTTATTTCATAATGCAGGCACTATTTCTAGGATGACCCTTTCCTGTTCAAACAGGGGGCGGACAACATTCTTCGACGTTGTATCCCATGTCACGAGATTTTAGAGGTAATCCAGCACTTTCACTTAGCAGAGTGTGGGGGTCACTTCAGCGGACTCAGAACAGCTCACAAAGTATTGCAATCAGGTTTTTTCTGGCCTACTGTTTTCAAGGATTGCCATGATTATGCACAAAGCTGTGACCGCTGCCAGCGCACATGAAATATTTCTCAACAGAATGAGATGCCCATGACACTTTGGCAAGAGGTTGAACCCTTCGATGTTTGGGGTATAGATTTCATGGGCCCTTTTTCCGTCTTCTCTGGGAAATTTGTATATCCTGCTGGCAGTAGATTACGTATCAAAATGGGTGGAAGCTATGGCCTGTCAGAAAAATGATGCAGCAACGGTGGAACGATTTCTCAAACGCAACATTTGAACTAGGTTTGGAACACAAAGAGCCATGGTCAGTGATGAAGGCTCTCACTTTATTAATGAAGTCTTTGCCAAAGTCTTAAAGCATTATAGGGTGTCTATCCATAAGGTATCACTGCCTTACCACCCTCAGGCAAATGGGTAAGCAGAGGTGTCAAACAGGGAAATAAAAAGCATATTGGAAAAAGCTGTGAGTCCAGGACGGAAAGATTGGTCCTTGAAGCTTGATGATGCACTTTGGGCGTACAGAACTGCCTACAAAACCCCGCTGGGAATGTCCCCATACCAGCTGGTTTTCGGTAAGGCTTGCCACCTACCCGTGGAAATAGAGCATAGAGCTTACTGGGAAATCGAGCAGCTTAATATGGACCACAGTTTATCTGGAGAAAAGAGGAAGATGGCACTGCTCGAATTGGAGGAATTCCATAAAACAGCTTATGAGAGTGCCAAAATTTATAAGGAAAAAATGAAGAAATTGCATGACAACCGCATTCTACCGAAGAACATAGAAATTGGGCAGAATGTTCTCCTTTACAACTCAAGGATGAAATTCTATCCAGGAAAGCTGCGCTCGAGATGGTCTGGACCATTTATTGCGAAAGACATTACATCCTGGGGAGTAGTGGAGCTGGAAAACCCAAGGGACAACATAGTTTTTAAGGTGAATGGGAACAAAATGAAGCCATACAGAGATCCTCAGGAGATAATAGAGGTAGAGGCCATCTACCTCGACATGCCCTGACAACCACTGAGGTAACAAAGTCGGGCTGTCGACTGTAAATCACAAGCGTTGGTTCGGAGGCAACCCAACGTAGAGTAGTAGTTTTTACATTCAGTAATTTATTATTTAAATAAAAAAGTTAATAAAAAGAGTGAAAAGTGAGGAGAGGGGTTTAATGCTGAATTTAGTGTTTCAGGGAAACGGGAGCAATTTTGCAAGAATTGGAGTCTGCATTCATACGCAGAATTGTGCGTTCAAACACAGCTGTGCGTTTAAACGTATATATGTGTGTTCAAACGCAGGAGGCCACGTCAGCAAAAATTACTTAAAATGGAACAGTCAGGACCAGGAGTTATGCGTTCAAACGCAGAAGACCTGCGTTCAAACGCAGAAGGGTTGCGCAGACACTCCAGGAGTAATTTTTCACCAACACATGTGCGTTCAAACGCAGAGCCTGTGCGTTCAAACGCACACCAAAGAAGAACAAATTTTCAGATTACCAGACGTGCGTGCAAACGCAAGACATGTGTTCAAACGCAGAGACATGGACTGAAAATTTTGAGGAGAAAGAATGTGAGTTCAAACGCAACATGTGCGTCCAAACGCAGAAGACTTGTTCCAGAAATTTTCTAGAGAGCAGATGTGCGTTGAAACGCAGCCTGTGCGTTCAAACGCACATCATCAAGGATATGCAGAAAACTCCAAAAACTGAAGCTCTGCGTTTAGACGCAGAATGTGTGTTCAAACGCACATCATCACAAGCCCAGAAATTCCAGAAGCCAACAGCTATGCGTCCAAATTCACATCATCAAGACTCAAAATATTTTCAGAAAATGAAGCACTGCGTTCAAGCGCAGGATGTGCGTTCAAACACACAATTAGCGGGATCAGAAAAATTTTATTTTTTTAGAATTCAGGGGCCTACGGTCGAAAGTGACCCATTTTCACTTCAGTCAAACAGTTTAAAACTTTTTCTCTAGCAAATTCTCTCTGCCCTAGCCAGCCGCCAGACGAAGTCCGCCGCCAGTCAACTCCGGCGACCACCACAAGACCGCCAAACTACCCAGGAACAATGTGGGGGCAATCAACCCAGGAAGAACAGGCAGTTCCAGATCTTCTTCAGAGAAAATTTTCGGATCTTTAGCCGTAAGATTTACTCCGGGTAAACAGGTTCTTTTGTTTCTCTCTCACTGCATATTTATTTTTCTGTCTTTTCATTTTTTGCAATGGATGAGGACAGACCCTACATGCGGCCAGATAGGGCCATTGCCCCTCTAAATATCATAGACTGTAGGTTGTTGAGGGTGGACCATTTCTGTGACCACAGGTTTGTCAACATGGAGGCCCGCCGTTTCTTTCTGCAGGACATAAAGATTAGGTATGACATACCGGCTGAGAGAACCTTTCCCCGCGATATTGTGTCTATGGGAGAAAACCTGTTCAACTACACCAAACAGGATCACTTTGGGGATTTATTCACCGGTTTTACGAACATACTGGTCATTCTGTACTCGCTAAGGAGATATTCAGTAATCTTCAGCAGTGCATGAACAACGAGGCCCAGTTCATAGAATGGATTTACTGCAGAAAGAAATGGATTAGGATCACCCCTGAGAGTATCCAAGAAAGTTTAGGACTTGAGCTGGTGTTGGACGACTGTCAATTTCAGGAATTTAGGCCTCACCCTTCTGAACAGCTTAGCGACCAGATCCTCCAAACTCTGTGTGCGGGTGTGCCAGGCGCTGCATGGAATTACCCCGAGCGGAGTCCTACCTATAGGAAACTTCCTTCTATTTACCTAATTCGAGAGGTGAGATGGTAGACCGAGTGGGTCAACAACCGGATCGTGGGCATTAAGCACATGACTCGGATGGACTATGATGTGTACATTTTGGTTTATTGTTTGATGACCCGTGAGCCAGTCAGCCTTCCAGAGATTATTTGTGAGTTTTTTTTCGAGAAATGAGGTAGTCCAACAGTAGGAAGGGGTTGCGTTTTTTTGGGAATGTTGACCAAACTGGCCCAGGACTATCTGTTGCCAATTCCTGGCGAGCTGAGAGATATCCGACCGGTTCAGGTACGAGAGTACCGTAAGATGAGATGTGCATTGGAGGAGGCTCTGCATGGACCTCCAGATTATGTCCAAGTGGACGATGATGATGATGATGATGATGGTGCACCCCCTCATGGTGGGGGTGATGACATGCCGCCACCACCGCCACCGGCTGGTGGTGGTATGGCTACCTTACCAGGTCCCCTTCGACTGCCCGGGTCCGCCAGTTCCAGTGAACCCAGGCAGACCGAGAATGATCATGGGCAGTCCAGCAGAGGGGCCATGCATAGTTCTTTTGGGCGCCTGGACAGGACTGAGCACGAGTACCTTGTGAGGACAGTCAAGAAAATGGCCCTGGGTCTTGTAAAGCTGTTCAATACCCAGAAGCATATCTACCATGCTAACATTGCCGCTCTGTGAGCTCATGAGGCAGCCCTCAATGAGATTCAGAGCAATATGCGTGGTAAGAAATTTAACTTCCCAGCCCGCTACTCCAATGATAACTGTCCTAACTTGACGATGGAGGATAGCAGGCCCTATGATAGCTTCTCTGGAAATGACCCCACCCCGAACCCAGAACACACAGACAGTGTCGGTGACCCCGGCAGACCCGGTACCCAGTACCCGCCTAGACAACACGCAGACCCAGGGGCCAGCAGTGCCCATCCAGGTGCCAGCCATGCTGGTATAGCAGCAGCAGCATGTCAGGCTGCGCAGGAAGAGACCCCGGGGGAGGCAGACTCCCGAACCGTCTCCTGAACCGACATACCAGTCTACTACGGAAAACACAGATTCAGTAGAGTCGCGAGGACGCGCCCCCTCTAGTGTGGGGGTGGGGAATCGTGTCCTCCTGCATAGCCATGTCTGCATATTTTTGTTCATTTTATTTTTCATTTAATTTTAATTTTTGAGTTAGCACGTTTTTTACTTTTGAGTCCACCTACCTATTCTTCTGCCCTTGCACTATTATGAAAAGAAAAACTAAAAATCAAAAAAATTTCGGGAAAGGGCAATTAATAGAACTATAAACTGGGGAGATTTCAGTAATTAAGTTTCCAACAGGAAGGAAAATTGACACCGAGGTGTAGGACTTTTGTTTTTCTGTGGATGGTTAGATCCAGTGCAACCCAAAATTCTCCGGTAGGTTGTAGCCTGAGTTAGGAATTCGACTAGTTGCCACACCAGCGTCACTTAGGTAGTTGACAACCTGCCTACGGGCGCCAGCACGGTAACTGCGTTTTTCAGTGGAGTGTTTGGCTTATAACGGACCTCACGTCCTGTTTCTCAGCCTTAGGTACAAATAGACAGCCCATTTGCAGCCGTTTAACACTTCATTCACAGCCACTGTATCCTAGGAAGCCTTCTTTGTGACTTGCATCACTTGTTTAGTTAGCTAGTACTACGCGTTTTGACATAGGGAGTGAGTCTGGGAGGATTTCAGATGGAGGAGAGCTTCATATCAGATCAGCTTTGGACAACTTGAGGGCGTGACAGGGTGAGTTAGAGGCGACATCAATAATTTGCAGGAGGTGAATCACTACATTACACAGTGATCACATGAGGAGTAGTCGCTTGCGTGATATCTTTTCCGCACATGTTTGGGGTCTGGGGTTGTCAGGATCAATTGGTGGTTGTGCCTATTCCTACTTCTTTGGTGATGAGGAGGTTTGGTGGGACTACACGTATTTTTTGGACTACATGGATCAGCGCTTAACGACTAATGTGGGGGTATTTCTGACAATTGATATTTTTCGCACCCCACAGATTGGATTATTACTCAGCTCTGCTAGTTCATATTTTTTTATTATTGTGTTCATAACTGTTGATTATCTATGTTGTTTTTTTTTAAAAAAAAGGAAGGAAAAAAAAGGAGAAAGAAAAGAAAAATGTACTTGTTTATTTCAATTTTAGTCAATAAAGTAGAGCTGAGTAGAGGACATTGTTTGAAATGCACACTGCTTCATAATTGTGGCCGCGCGAACGGCAAATTTGCACCAGGATTTCAGGGAATTGAGACACAGGGACTTAGTTGTTCTGAACAGTTTTCAAGGACTTGGTGAGGGGTGCGAGTTGGGAACAGTGAGATGTCATAACAAGTATGATTGGCCTTACCTGATACATATAAAAATCCTACCTGTTTAGACTTAGGATCCCCTGATGGATAAATAGCTCGGAAGGTAGGATAACTAGGGATTCGATCAGGATACAGACGAAAGTAACAGTAAGGGAAGCCAGTGCTTATTTTCCACCCTGAGAAACAAACAGGCTCACCGATCGCTTGTTAGCCGGTATTTCCTGGAGGAAGATTGAACACACATTAGTTTTAATTCAAGAGGTTGCTCGATATAAAAAAAAAATCTCTGTTTTGTCATACTTTAGCTTGAACATTCTTTGTCTGAGTCAGTTGAATAGTTGAGTCTTCGGGTCTATATCATGAATCTGTTGGATGAGACAGTATGCATTTGAAGTATGCAAAACAGGGTCTGCAAGACAGTATGCAAGGGTCTGCTTGGGACGAGCAGAGGTTAATGTGGGGGTATTTTGATAGCTCACATATAGAGTTAGTTTGGGACACCTTTTTACCATTGGTTTTGACCCTGTTGAGATTGATTTTGCCTATTTTCAGTCAGTTTTCAACTTGATACGGGATAGAGGACGCTGAGAGCATAATTGATATATTTGAGTAATCTCATGCATAATTTTGTTTATTTGGATATGATTGCGGGTGCTTGCTGCTGTGTGCAGGAAACATGTACCGAAAAATGTATGAAAAAGGCTCAGAATGGAGGCAGCGTATCAAGGAGTCAAAGTAGAAAAACGCTGAAAAAGACTAAGGATGTGCGTGCAGACGCACAGCGTGCGTTCAAACGCACATCACAGGGGAAAAGCAGAAGACTAGGAAAACAGACATAAAAATTGACCAAGTGTTGTGCGTTCAGACGCACATCCTGCCTTTAAATGCAGGAGACTTCAAAAATTCAGAATGTCAGAAACAGGCAAGAGATCGACCCGAAAACCAAGTGTGCGCGTTCAAACGCACATTGTGCCTCCAGAAAGTCAACGGAAGTCAAAGGGAAAATTCAAAAATTCAAACATCAGAGTTGTGCGTCCGAACGCAGGGGATGTGCGTTCAGACGCAGAGAGGGTGCGTTCAGACGCACGTCATGACTTCCAAAAGCTTCCAGGACGGGTTTAGACAGGGGCATAATAGGAATTTCAGGCATCAGTTTCAGAGACTGTGGCAGTATAAAAGAGACATCCCAGCACAGAATTAGCATACACATCATCATCCCAGAAGACAGTACCAGAGCCGGCAGTTTGGAGCACATCAGTGATTGGAGCAGTTTCAGTATTCAGCAATAAACTCGTTTGATCTTTCTTCTTTTTATTTCATGAAACAGTGTTTATTAATAATGTACGATAGCTAAACCTTTTACCTAGGTTCTCGGTGAACCTAGGGTTTATGAATTCAGCGATGTTGTTTGTTTTGATTCCCAGCTTCATGACTATATAAGAAGTCTTAATACAGTATTGGATTGTTTATTATTCTGTCTTCAATTTTATATTTATGCATGAACGGCCTGATCACCCAGGAGTGCTACAGACAGGATCTGGTGCGCGAAGTTTAAGGGGGGGCCGAGAGGAGAACCTGTAACCCTAGCAGACTTAGAACAAACCTTCAGATTGAGGTGATCCTAGGGCATCCGAAAATTGGCAAGAGAGTGATAGATGCATGAGACCGAGAGGAGATTGTATCATTGGTATGTTGGCATTAACAATACCGCTGTGTGTTTCTGAAATTAAAGTAAACTGTAAAAGCTGAATAGTAACCCTAGGGGATCCTGGAGCCTAGATCTTTTACTCATCAGTTTTTAGACTTAGAAAAATTCCCATAAAATTTATATAAAAAACAGTTTCTTTCATTACTGCTTTTATTTACGGCAATTTAGTCTAATAAATCACACACAACTATTCATCCTTTTTATAGATTTGCAATTGGTTCTGATTTCAAAAGTTAAAAATCTTCATGTTCTCGTGGGTTCGATAATCTGAGTCACAAATACGTTACTCTATATTACATTATCGTAAACTTGCGAAAAAGCACATAGATTTACTATGTCACGCCTCTACGATATCCAAACAAATAGATCTGAACTGGACTTCTTCTCCAATGGTGCTAGCAATTGTAGGAAGAAGGATAATCTTGTCGCACAAGACAAACGAACTTGGACACGCACGGAGGGCGGATCCAATCCAACCCGTGTGGCTAGGAGGGGGCGGCGGCTTTGGCTTGGACGAACCCTAGGAAGCAAACTCTTAGTCTCCCACTCTCTATTTTGCATGTATGATGGAGTAAGAATATATTAAGACAGAATTTTATAGCCTATGGATCCTGTTTATAGGCTAGAGAATTCATATTTTCACTTAAATCCAACAGTTTGAATTAGTATGCATTACAGTCCACAATTGCTCTGTATTACAACTAATGAGAACTGTTTACACTTTAGTCCAATATTCATTATTTCTATTAGTCTAATTAGAAACTAATTCCAGTTGATCTATTATTGTGTGTGACCCCGTAGGTTCCGAATTATGTTGGAATTAACATATAATTAAAAACATTGAGCAGCATATAGAAATACATCAATGCTCCCCAAGTAACAGGAATTTCAGTGATCTGACTAACCTCTGAGACCAATGTTATCGTGCTATATAACCCCTTTGTCTCTTCTATCCAGACTGGACACAAGACATGGAGTGTCACACTTTTATATCCAATCTATAGTTTCTCGATTTATGAGTAGACTTAGACAACTACATAACATCAATATCTCGTATTGATTTATTCAAGAATGGTCATGCATTCCTGATAACTCCATTTTCGGAGTTATTTTATGCTTATTTTGCTACATTTTGTGTGCTCATAATGGAGAATGTTGCGTCTTTTCGAGTAAATCATGTGTTTATTTGAGAAAATGAGTTCGTATGCTAAAATGTGAAGTCCGGGAGTTTCTTGCATTGTTTTACGTGCTATTTATCTTATTTTGTCACATTTGATCTTCGCGGGGTGTTCGTGTTGTGATTTTCAGGGCCGGAGCACGCGAGGAGCAAGTGGATAGAGGAAACGAACTTCGGAAGTAAGGCAAGCTCGAGATTTGGGAAGGAAAGCGAGAGTTGATGGATCAAGTGCTAGAGAGGCTCAAGAGAAGATGACACGAGTGTTGAGGCATGAGGAGAGCTCAAAATGGAGGATTGGATGAAGAAACGATGCCCGGGAAGTGATTCGGAAGCAATAGGAACAAGTGGGAAGAAGATGGAAAAATTTGATGAAGTAACTAGGTCGCACGACCTAATAGTAGGTCGCATGACCTAGTTGGAGATTTCAGCGGGTTTCAGTAGGTCACACGACCTACTATAAAGGTCGCACGACCTGTTCTGGGCAGCACAGTAGGTCGCACGACCTACTTAACTAGGTCCACGACCTAGTTCGGGAAGAATTGTTTTGTAACTTTTTGGGGTTGCTTTGTAATTACTCCTAACTTGTTCTAAATATTGGGATAACGTATTAGACTTGGTTAGGGCATGTTTTTGGGGATTATCACGTACTCTATCACGTTGAAGAGAGCTTGGAGCTTAGGAGACGATCAAGGAAGCTTGGAATCATTTGTTTGACCTCTAAAACTCCGTTTCTTCTCTAGTTTTGTTATTTGATCACGAAACTTTGTACGCGAATCATGTTTTTGAGTATCTAAACACTTTTCTCAGGGTATCTCGTAGGGAGCTAGGGTTTAATCACGATATTTGTGATTTATGGATTTGATTTCATGCTATTATGCTTAATTGATGAACTTTTTATCTAGCTATGTGTATTTTATGTGTTTAATTCATCTTTGCTATCAATAGACGTATTGATAGGATAGAGCTAGGTTATGAAAGTTAGAGACATCGATATTCATTGCCCGTAAAATTGAAATACACACTAGCCGTATCTAGGGTTGAGAAATCTTGCTAGTTAGCTAAGAACGAAGAGTAGATTAATGATCTTAATGCATACTTGAACTTGTTTAGGCTAGAGACATCGGCTTGGCTAGTTTAAGTATTGGTGTTGGTTGAGACATATTCAACACATTCATGCTCGTTTAGCTAGAATAGTAAATCATTGTGTTAACAAAACATAAATCCGAATTCGCGAGAAATACCTAGTGACCCGTAGAGATATCCTGATTTTGTCAACTTATTGAGAAACTCCTAAAAATCAATCTTTATTAATCGTGAATTAATTCATCGAATTAATTGGGATAATGGTCCTTTTTCAATTTTAGTAGAATTTAGGAAAACAAAATACGCGCTTAGCCCACATAAAGTTAATCATACTAATTAGTTCACGACAAGTCCTTTGGGTTCGATAAACCTGGATTTCCGGATATTACTACACACGACGGCCATACACTTGTGGTTAGATTGTGTCAATTCCCCCGTAGTCTCATTCATCGAGTGGCCTTGGATATCTACTCTCAATATATGGGAGGGACAAATAATATCTAGATCACTCACATCTCTCAGAATGTTTCATTGCATGTCCAATTATCCATTTTATAATCACCCAGTTACGGTGTGACCTTTGATGACATCAAAACATGATAATTCACATCTAGAGAATGTAGAGACTTCAAGTCGAAGGATCGCAACACCATTGTCACTATGAGAAGCACTTTTGACATTCACATAACTCTCATGTAGCCTTCTCATGGTGGGTCTCCAGCACACCATTACTCCTAATGCGTACCGTTGTGTTAGACTTGATATCCCCATATCAATCTACCCAGATACTAGTCTCGATGCATTAAAGTTATCCTAATTAACTGAAATACTTTTACTAGGGATTTTTAAGAATCCAACATTTATTCTAAGTACTTCATTATATTAACATGTCTCCATTTCTATAATGCAATGAATAGTAAGCCTTTACAAATTTCATGATAAATAGATTGCCTCTAGGGTATAATCCAACGGTGTCATGCTTGGCTATTTGCTTCATCCGCTCATATGCCCCACCTTTGTCACATGATACAAAAATTACAACCTGCCTCTTTATTCACTAGCTCTGCGTTATCTCGAACAAGACCATGGTAGAATACGTGTAAGATATTATCACCCCAAGAGCCATGGTTGGGGAATTTTCTAAGCATCTCCAGGATTCTACAACTGTCTCATCATAACATTGCTTAAAAGCTATAATTTCACCCTGAGCGAGATCACCTATGAGGCATGATAGAGCTTACTCATGAACTTGCTGACACACTGATCCCATGTTGTAATAGAGCTCGGTTCCCTGGACTCCAGCCAATCCTTTGCTGCACCTTTCAAACAATGAAGGAAAAATATAAGCTTCAATGCCTACAGACTCGCATCCTTGTACTTTATTTTTTTGCAGTAGGCATTAAACTTACCAATAAATCCATTGGCTTCATCTTCGATTCCTCCAAATAATGTGAACTGATGCTTAATTGTCAAAATAGTGGAGGGTTTGATATCAAAGTGATCCGCCTGTATTTTTGGCACTACAATTGCAAGATTGAGACCTCCTGTAAGTGTCTCAAATATCTCAACCAAAGGTCAACCAGACTTGTTCTAGGGAATTTGGTTCTCACGCTCATTCAAGCATGATGTCAGTCTAGCAATGCGCTCAACAGGCTGCTCGCTCGTCATTTGCTGAATCATGTTAATCTCTCTCTCACATCTTCTATGATCTCTCAATAACTGTTTCGAATATTATAGTGGGGGCAAAAGCTCATGAGGGATCCTGGGCATACACTAGGTACCCGCACCTATTCAAACACAAAGAAAGATATCAGAGAATAGTAGATAAAACATAAATAAAATAAATACTCTAAATAAATTGTGAGCTAAACAATCAACCGTTATCCCCGGCAACGATGCCAAAAAATTGACATGATTTCTTACGTGCATGCGCAAGTGCATGGTCAAGTAAGATAATGGAGTGTATTAAAACCACGAGTATCGAATCTCACGAGGACATATAGTATTTGTATAGCTAATTAGAAACCATAAAAGATTAAAGTAACCGTATGATTTTGTTTGAATTGTGTTTTATAACTAAGTGCTGACAATAAAGAATTAAAGTAAAAAATTTTTGTGGATTTTTAAATTAACTGTTTTATCAATTAATGAGAATGAACTAGGTGATCTATGGATCCCGTAGGTTCTTTAGATAAATCTAGTTGTAGTATTGAAACACGCAATCTTCTATGTAGTTATGGCGGGTAATAGCTATCACATTTATGTCTCGATCTCATGCAATGTTACCTAACGAATGATGACGCGTCCTGTCGGTCCACCGTAACCTACCATTATTGTTCTAACCACCTAACGAAACGCTATTCATCGGGCCATATCGGTCCACAGATGTCTAAACTAAACAATACCTAATGGAATCTACCCTAACACGGATATTCCTTACCTATCGGTCTACAGTAAGTCGGGATAACGTGTTCTTCTCTTTCGTATCCCGATTAAGTCTCTCTCGCGCACCCACCTTGAACGCTAGCACTTTCGGATAGCTACTCCCCTAATGCATGAATTAAGCTTATAACAAGAAGTCTAACGAAGATAGTTGATAGTCTTTAAGTTATTATCCTAACTAGTTCACTATTCCCTAACTCTCGTAGTCATTACCAGGGTTACCATAATTCTCCGGAGGGGTGGCGAACTTCGATCTGGATTGTCCGATCCCAATCGAGGATCGCGGGTGATTTGGAACAGAGTTTTCCGCGTTCCGGAGATGAAGAAGAAACAGCGAACAAGTCAATAAACAGTACAAGTTTCCTTCGTAAAAGATAACATACCTTCTGAATGAATCGTAATCGTCACCGTCGACATCAACTCCTTTCTTGCCTCATAAGTTGAAATGTGCAAAGATTCATCGCCTAGGGTGAGAGAGAGTCCCGTTCCGGAGCTTTTTCCAAGTGGGGTAGAAGAAGAGGTGGGAAATCGCGAAAGAGTTGTCAATCCTTTAAAATAGTGATGTAGTTACTAATGATGAGTCCCGATGTTGTTTTCTTTTGAATTTTGAGTGGAGTCTTAGATTAAATGATTGTTTTTTATTCTATTTTTTAATATTTCAAGATGGTACATCTGTTGTAGCCTTGAGTTTAATATAGTTAAAAAATATAAAAGTATCACCACAATAATAAATAAATCGAACTGGTGTTGGTATAATATATTTTATATACTTGAATTCTTACAGTAAATAGAATAATATTGTTTTCTCTAGTATATAACTTAAAGTAGGATTCTATATTATATTGTTTCCATGTGAACTAGGAATTCTTGTCCTACAAGACCTGAAATTCTTCTCTTGCATCTACTCCATTGTGCACCCTACTACTAGTATAACTTTATACCCACTGGTGCTACAATTCTATATCAACAATTGTTATTTCTAGGTTTTATGACCCCACAAAAAAAAGTATCGTTTGTCCTAAAAAACAGTATCTTTTGAGACGTTTAATATCACCAGGAGGTTAGCTACCCCACCGTTCTATTACTTTTTACCTTTCTCTTTTCTTAAAATGGTTTTTGGGCACAAGAGGAGCTTTGAAAAAATTTCCCGCGATAATGGTTCTGAAGATAATGTTTGTATCTACGAGTACGAAGATCACCCAGAATCGGAGGATGAAGTTGAGGAGGTTGGATTTGTCAACGATCAGCGAACAAGTAGCACCACAACTCCAAAAGCAAAAATAATGCAGATTCAAGCGAAAGGAAGCGGATCTCAAGCCTCTCTTAGATGAAGTTATTATTCTTCAAGGCAGTGCAGGTGGAAAAAATCCAGGAGGAGCGAAGAATTGGCAGTGTAAGCACTGTAGAGGTAATTTTACTAGCACTTACACTAGAATCCATGCTCACACTTTGGTGTTTCTAGTGGAAGAAAAGCTAATATAAAAAAGATATATTGCCTTACGAAAAATCGTAATAAGCTTGATAGAATTCGCAATAAAGTTTAAAAGGCGGAAAAAGGAGTGTCACATGCACTTAAGAATGCTAAACTCTGCAGAAAGATCCAAAACATATAGGTCCACTTGTAGCATCTTTTACCATGATGGATAGGAATGGGGTTGATATAGTTGTTGAACGTGTATTGTGTGCCAATGGAATTCCGTTTAATGTGATTAGAAATCCTCAATTTTGTCAGATAGTGAATGCCATTAATAGAGCACCACAAGGTTATAAAGCTTCTTCTTTCAAAAACTCAAGAAATAGTTTGTTAGATGAGCTTAAGACAAGTCTTGATAATGATCTAGCTACTGTGAAAAGTACATGGTACACAGATGGAGTGAAACTTGGGTCTGCATGTTGGTCAAATGTGAAAAAATGTCATTTGATAAACATATTAGCAGTAAATAATCATGGTGATATGCTTTTGTATACTGAAGATTGTGCTGGTGTTGAAAAATCTGGAGCTAATAATTTTTGAGCTACTGTTGCGAACTATAAGTTCAACTTGTTTCAAAGGCTTGAAACAGCTTGTCTGTTTCAAGGCCTTGAAACTGTTTTCAAGGGTTTGAAATAAGCACTGCAGTATAAAACATGAACTTAAGGGGAGCTTCTAATTCTATTCTAACTCCTAATCTCCTATGCTTGATTATGTGTTGTTTGACGATGAAAGACAAATGATTTTGATACTCTAAAATATGACTAATATATCTGTTTGAATAAGTTTTTGCAGGGAAACGTTAATGCCTATTTTGCAGGGTCACTTTCCTAAATTGTGTTCTTGTAGAAAGGAAACTTTATTGCAGATTTGATTTTGTGCTTATTCAATCCTGCTTGGACCTTCCTAACACTCTCAAAAACAAGATCAAGTTAGTATCTTTGAAGATACTAAGCAACTATCCGTTGGAAGAGTCAAGATATGATGCTACTTTTTAGGAAAGTTTCTTAAGAAGATCCTGGAGATCTTCAATTCAAAACAAGCTGAATAAAAAAGGGAAGTACCGAGCTATTTTGTAGCAGAGCTTACAGAGATACTAAGATCCATTTTCACTCAATTTAATCATTTTGAAGAGAACTACATACTTACTGGAAGACTTAGTTCTCAGTGTTCTTCTTTCTGAACTTCATTTTTATATCATTGTGTTAATACTCCTAGTTTTATTCTCGAGGATTGTTCAAAGTGAACAATAGAGAATTATTGTTGAATTAGTTAGCTAGCATGTACTAGATAGGTTAGTGAGAACCACAAGCTGTAACATAGTAAGAGAACTCTCTGTGCTTGGGCGTATATTTTGATTAATAAGAATTGAGTTGAAAATCCTGAAGGGATCAAGTCCCTAAGGTAGAGAAGTAGTTCCAAGTGGACTAAAATCTATATATCTCTGTGTCTCTGGCATTTACTTTGCAGTTCTATACTTAGCACATTTGCGGAACAAAACAGGTTTTAGTTCAAGGACTTGAAAGCCATTTCAAGGCCTTGAAAACTATCACTCCTTTTCTTTACTGTTTGTTTTGATTCCAAGGACTTGAAACTCATTTCAAGGCCTTGAAATACTTACAGTTTTTCACAAACTTCTTTGAAACCACTCTTTTAGCAAAAGTTGAAAAAGTTGCCATACTCTATTCACCCCCCATCTAGAGTATTGATCCTATAGTTATTCCTACATTACTGTCCTTCATTTGGTATCAGGGCTTGTATCGCTGCATAGATCTAACAATCTTGTAATTATGAGTACTGTAGGAGATGGTGGTTTCTCTCAGGGAAGAGCTGCTAACAGACCTCCCTTGTTTTGTGGTGACAACTTTGTACACTGGAAAGACTTGACGAAATTGTTCATCATTGATCAAGATATAGAGCTGTGGACTATCATACAGAATGGTCCTCACATATTCTACACTGAGAAAGATGGGATCAAAACTCCTAAACAGAGTATTCACTTTATGCTTCTGAATTAGAACAATTTTCTAAAAACTACAGAGCTATGAATCTCTTATATTGTGCTTTAAGTGCAGCCGAATTTAACAGGATCTCTGGATGCAAGACTGCTAAGGAAATATGGGATAAGCTTGTGGTGACCTTTGAGGAACTGGCCAAGTCAAGAAAACGAAGATCAACATATTACTCAGGAAGTATGAGCTGTTCAAAATGAATGGAGATGAATCCATCAAATACATGTTCCAAAGGTTCACTGACATTGTCAACAATATGTACTCCTTGGGAAAGTCCTTATTCAATGAAGAAAAGGTGAGAAAATCTTGAGAAGTCTTCCTAAAGCCAAATGAGAACCAAAGACAACTGCAATCGAAGAAGCTCAAGATCTATCAAATCTCCAACTTGATGAACTTGAAGGAAAGCTACTCGCACATGCGATTTCTATAAATGAAATTGGTGGAGAATTACCAGGCAGTGTCAAGACTCTAGCTCTCAAAGCCAATGAGAGTGAACCTTATCAAAGCCTTGAACCAGAAGAAGATGATGATGAAGATCCCTGTGCTCTCATTTCCAAAGCCTTGACCAGGATTCTAAAGATGAAAAAGAACTTTGGAAATAAAGACTTCAGCAAAGACAAACACAGATCCTCCAGTAGCAGAGACTACAAAGGTAAAACATTTTCTGATGGTAATAAACCTAAAGTAATGAATTTCTTTGAGTGTGGTGATGCAAGAAACTTAGTCAAAGACTGTCCTCATAACACGTGTCTACTAACGCGCTTTGACGCAAGTATACGGTCAAGTAATATAATGGAGTATTTGGGATTCCGAGTTATCGAACCCAAGCGAACGTTCTTACTTTTCTAAGTTTAACAACTACTTTAACGTACTTAGTAACGGGTAAAAAGGTTTGCACTTGGAGTGTTGTCACCCTCAATCAAGTGACTAGAAACATAAGCAAAAGAAATGATTTAGATTAAACCAATGGAGAAAAAACTAGGCTATCTATAGATCATCTAGGGTAGTTTTGACGATTCTAGATTCCATGTTCTAACACGACAACTCTTAGTTAGCTAAGCTGGGTAATGGCATTGACAATTACCTATCGATATTTTGTTGTTCTACACAGCGGTATTAATTTTTCCCTCTCAGACCAACTCTAACTACCGATACGTTCTAGCAGGCTAACGATAGTGCACGGAACATTCCATCGTAGGTATGTGGGTGCTGCAGAGTGACATTAGCCGCTACGGCCATGTCCTGAATCCAGCCTCCCTGCTCAGTACAATCCAAACTCAATTGCTCTAAGCCGCGGCGAAGCTGGCGCTGACTACTCCGGATATGCCTAAACTGTCTCCGAGACCTAGCTCTATCCTCATCTTCTTGGAGCCTCTGAGACTCCATCATGTGTGTGAGCATGTTTAGCTTTCGCTCCACGTTGAGATCAAGCTACTGGCCTCATCTCTCCTAGGCTGCGGGGTTTCGACAGGCCTTTGGGCTTTCAAGGGGTCGAGGATTCTCTCCCATGTGCGCGCTCCATCACAATTCTTGTTATCCTTAGAGTCGTACTCTAGATCACTCAAAACAGCGCCAACATCTTTTGCTAGCTTTAGAAGAAGACAAGTGTGGTCGGGAGATCTACGGTTAGAAACAGTCCTCTCCATGAGAAAACGATAAATGAAGTACGGGACATTGATACGCTTACCGCTCCAAAAACAGTAAGCCATAGTGCAAAGCTGGAAGGAGTACGTGGGTTGCGCCGTAACACCGAAAACCCAGATCTCAAGAAGCTCGCACAACCTCCTAGCATGTGTAAGCACTAGTTTCCTAGAAACATTCCACTCAGGTAAAGTGGGTCTCTCATTCCATCCCGCTGCAGGCACTCCCTCAAAGCAAAAGGCGCTCACAACCTCAACAGCATCCCCCTCCGAATGGTCTCATGATAGGCGCAAGTCTCCTTCAGAGGCTTGAAGTTCATAGCGGCCGCTATAGTCTCGGGTGTGAGAACTATGTAAGTTCGCGGGCAATACACTTGCCACAGATCCTTACTCTCTCCCTCGTTATAGAAACGAGCATTTACAAGAATCTCTCTTGCAAGAGCGGAACTAGACTTCTTGCAAATCTTAAACCACATGTCTAGTCTCTCGTTCTTAAAGAGATCCTTAAGCTGTTTGGGCATTTTATCGCTTGGCGGAAGGGTTTTTGAGGAGTCCCTACCCTCTTCAGGAACGCGTTTGTGTAGAATGCCTTATGGGCATTTGCACTAACGAACCTGAAGCTGCAGAATTTGGTACTGCAAATAGCACCGAGGTTAACCTCCTTTGCAGCATTACCCCGCAACCCAATCTTCTAAAGTTGAGGCATAAGTAGGTTTAGTTCATAAATAATTGGAGACGGAGGCACCTGGCGACGGTTGCCAGAACTGTCTCCCTCGTTCACATCCTCTTTCCCTATCACTCATAACTACATCCTCTTCAATATTGAAGATGGGGTGATCATCAACCACTAACCCCCGTCTCCTCTTAGCACTACCCGATGTAGACATAATGATAGATAAAATAAAAACGAGTGCGCGTGAGGTTTAACAGTGAACCAAATCAAGTAACCCAGGGTACACATGAATAGCAAGTAAAATTCGTGACAAACTTAAGCCCTAGAAGTGCCTAAGCAAGAGTTTAAAGTGAGAGAAAGAGTTTGGTACCTACGTTCCTGGAGTACCGTTCTTAAAGGACCGGTTTTGCAAAAAATGGTCAAGAAATGACCGAATTGGTCGACCAATTTTTTGAAAATCAAAGTGCGTTGAGGCAAATATACCTCCTTGTGCTCCTCAATCTCCCCGTCGAATCCCCATCCATGTCGACGAATCATAATTTTTTTGTTCTTGGAGCTCTTCCTCTTTGCTTTCCCCCACACTCAAACCGCTCACTATCTCTCAAAACCGAAGAATTAATCTTGTAGACGAGCTTGCAAGGAGCAAAATCCAACAAGAAATTCTTGATATGGATGAGTTTTGGGTTTAGGGTGTGTTGGTGTTCTTGAGGTTTTGAGAGGAAGAAGATGAAGAAGGGGTTCTTTGATTAGAATGGGAGGTAGGGAAGCCCTCATGACCGGTTTTTGGCTTTTATACCCCTCCCGAAATGTCAAAAATGCCCCCAATTAATGTGCAGACCCGACCATTTTGGCCCGAAATGGGGGGTATTTCAGCCCGGAATACCTCCCATTTCGGCCCACAATGGTTTCAAAATCTCAAACAAACCAATTATTTCATTTCGGCCCGAAATTGGCGGGGGGGGGGGGGGGTATTTCCGCCCGAAATCACCCCATTTCGGCCCGAAATGCTCTGGATCATCCATGCTATTTTTGCTCCAATTTGTTCATCCGGCATTCTTTTGCGCGATTCTTGCACCGATAGACTCCATATTCAACAGGGAATCCTTTTTTAAGTGGAAAATCCCAAAGTCCGGGTAATTTCCCATTTCTTCTCAAATCCGCTCTCATGTGCATGAATCTAGTCGCTTAAGCTCTTTAATCGTGATTTCCTATCCGGATTCCAATGCGTGCAAACCCGGTACAACAACTCGCTGCCATGATCCTCCCAAATAATTAGCTACTCCTTGACCTCGATTAACTTCTCTATCATGCACAATTCTTCCGATTAGCCTGTTGTTCCTCGTTTTGCGTGCAAAATCATGCACACACATCAAGAAGGGGAATCCGGAGTGGTCTTCGGTACCTGTGTCCTGCACACTCATAGGAAATATTAAAACCACTCTCTCTTACACCTCCAAATCATGTAAAACTATCAAAACCGAATATGAAATACAACTAACTAACTACTACATTGGGTTGCCTCCCAATCAGCACTTTCTAATTTAAGGTTGACGGCCCGACCCAGTTACCTCATTGCCCCTAAACAGGTGGCTTTGAACCATGTGCCCTCTCACCCAGATTCCTCTGCCAGATCCTCAACACACCTCTATGAACCTTAGCTTTTGAATCTGGTGGCTCATCAATAACCACCTCAGAACTCTTGTGCATTGATTACACTGCCACTAGAAACTGTGTCTTCTCTTGAGACTGTTGTGGAGTCATCTTGGAAACCCGGAAAGTTTCCCACTCATCATTGATCCTCATGATCAATTCACCATTCTCAACATCGATGAGAGTCCGACCGGTAGCCAAAAAGGGCCAACCCAGGATGATCGGAACATCTCCCACAGGCATCTCAAGAATAACAAAATATGCAGGGATAATGGAATTCCCTAGCTTCACAAGCACGTCCTCCACCACTCCATAGGCCTTTTTGCATGATTTATCAGCAAAATGTAGATTGATCCACATGGAACGACCTTGAACTCACAGCTTATGAAAGACGGAAAGTGGCATTAAATTGACACTAGCCCTCAAATCACATAGGGCCTGTCCCGTGTAAGCTCCTCCCAAGTTAGCTTCTATCACAAAGCTTCCCGTATCTTTCTGTTTCTGTGGCAACCCATGCAATACACATGAGCTCACCTGCTCGGTCAAATCCACTGTCTGAAGATATGGCAATGCCCTTTTCCCTAAAATTGCATCCCTTGTCTATTTGGCATAATTAGGCCTCATCTTGACTGCCTCAATTAATGGCACATTGATATGCAATTTCGAGAAAATAGACAAGAATCTGTTGTACTCCACAGAGTCATCTTTCTTCTTTCTTGCTTTAAGAGGATATGGAAGACTCTTAGACATAGACGGTAGTGGTTTTGTTACCTCATCATCAACATGTGGAGTCACGCCCTTTGATTGGGGGATCATGACAGGGGTCTTGTCAAATACCTCATGCTCCCTAGCCTTTGAGGCTTCAGCTCTGACGTGGCTCGGATATGGGGGATCATCAAGAAAAATCCCACTACGAGTGGTGATGTCATTCACCTGGCAAACATTCTCAGTATCGAATAGCAAGGATCCTGGTGCTCTAGAGGAGAGTTGAGTAGCAATCTGTCCCACCTGCACCTCAAAGTTACGAAGTGAGGGCTTTGTGATTTGGAAATCAGGTGTCAATGTCTCCACCTGATAAGTAAAGGTATTCACGTTCTTGACCATTTGGTACATCACGTTCTTGTGATCTGCCATCTCACCATTTCGCCCTGAAGTTGGTGGTGGTGGTGGTTGCGCCTGAGCAGCTGCCATGTGCTGAAGTCCGGATGCATATGAAGCTCTAGCCTGATCCCCATACCTGAATCCTGGATGATCTCTGGTCCCTGGCCTATAGTTCCCCTGATTCTAGTTGCGCTGTCCTAGTGGCCCCACATAGTTGACATCCACATTAGCTGCTTGATTCAAAGCTGCATCAAAATCCTGCTCCTCTACCGCGGACACATTCTTCTCGTCCTAATACACATGCTTCTCCATGTCAGATACCATCTTTGTGATCCCATCTTTCCACTCATCGTTCTTTGCCTCCGGCAACTTAGATAACCTCCTAGAGTCATAAGACTGAGCATCTTGTTTTTCAATTTGCTTCATCCAAGCATATGCTCCATCCTTGTCAACTCTGTACAAGAAGTTACCACCTGCTTCCTGTTCAACAAATGTTGGTTGGGACGCTCCAAGTCGTGATAGAAACTTGGAGGATCTTGTAGTCGCCGAAGTTATAATTTGGACACTTATCGTCCTCATGAAATGATCCCATGCTTCTACAACTATCTCATCATCATGCTGCTGAAAACCAAGAATTTGTGCTTGTAAGCCAATGACACGCTACGGGGGGTAGAGCTTGTTCATGAACTCATCAACACATTACTCCCATGTGGTGATAGATTCTGGCTCTCTGAAATCTAGCCACTTCTCTTCCGCTCCCTTCAGACAATACGAAACAAAATCGAATTCAGTGTCTCTAGGGTCACATTCTTGTACTTCACTGTCTTGATGTAAGCATCAAACATCCCAATGAAGTCATTTGGATCTTCATCCCTATTCCCATAGTACTGAAACTAGTTCTGCACCGTAGTGATTGTGGCAGGCTTCAAATCAAAGTGCTCAGCCTGATTGTCTGGCACCACAATAGCTAGCTTGTGTCCTCTCTGAGTTGACTAAAACTTTTCAACCAAAGCTTTCCCTGATTTGTTATATTGCATCTGGTCCTTTTGCTCATCGAGCTTCTCTTGGAGCTCAGTCAACTTCTGATTCAGTTAAGCGTTCGTCAATTGCTCACCCATTGCGCATCTGTCTTGGACCTCTTCTCGGATTTCTGAATAAATATTCTGGGTCTTCAAACGGGGGCACAAGGTCTCTAGAGATCCGGTGCATATCCTAAAAACCTGCAACAAAATTCAGAAAACAAGTCAGAAATCACCGAAATAATAAACAAAAAGAAAAAGGTAAATTAAACTAATCGCTAAACTAGAATAGTAATCAATGCCTTCCCTTGCAATGGTGCCAAAAACTTGACGCGTGTCTACTAACGCTCTGACGCAAGTATACGGTCAATTAATATAATGGAGTATTTGGGACTCCGAGTTATCGAACCCAAGGGAAGGTGCTTACTTTTCTAAGTTTAACAACTACTTTAACCTACTTAGTAACCGGTAAAAAGGTTTTCAATTGGAGTGTTGTCACCCTCAATCAAGTGAGTAGAACTTATAAGTAAACTTAAGCAAAATAAATGAGTTAGATTAAACTAGTGGAGAGAAAACTGGGCAATCTATAGATCATCTAGGGTAGTTTTGACGATTCCGGATTCCATGTTCTAACACGACTACTCTTAGTTAGCTAAGCTGGGTAATGGAATTGAAAATTACCTACTGGTATTTTGTCGTTCTACACACCAGTATTGATTTGTCCCACTCGGACCAACCCTTACTACCGATACGTTCTAGCAGGCTAACGATAGTGTACGGAATAATGTCCTCTCAGACCATCACCACACGAACACTTCACTATCTCCCACCAAATCTACCCTCTTCTAGCCATTCCTACTCAACCCACTTCTCAGTCTCATTGATTAAGGATGTTCTCGTCTACTCATCCCAACTAGGGTAGAGCTTCTTTCACACACTCACTAGTTAAATATCAAGGTCGGGTCATGACTCATAACTCACTAAGGATTAAGCTTAATAAACGAGATATTTAGCTACTAAGATTTTCTTTAAGCAAAGTTCATGATTGAATGAAGATAGAGATAACCAACATCATACATCTTAGTTCTAACTTGTCAAAGGAAGAACTAAACATGACAGAAACTAAAACAAACTTCATTGAGTCATAAACCTTAGCATGAAAGTTCATCCAAAACCCGGAAAAGTTCAATAAAACATAAAACCTAGGCTCTTCATAGATGCCTAGGTATGAGTTTAGCTACTAATAACACAAATCAACATATTGTTTGAATAGTTCATATAAGAAATAGAGAGAAAATAGATCAAACGCTAAAAATCGTGTCTTGGCGTTGATCCGAGCTCGTCTCCTTGCTTGATGATGCTCCCAACGTGTTATCCTTTCTCTCCTTGGTGTTCTTTGCTCACAACTGAGGTCTATTCACGTCCCTTGGTGTTTAGGTCTAAGTAGGGAAGCTAAAATCTTCAAGAATTGCATTTTTCCCTAAAAATCCGTGCATCCTCTTTGTCTATTTCGGTCCGAAATGGCTAGAATTTCGGCCCAAAATGGTCTTCATTCCGGCCGGCATTTCGGGCCGAAATGCTCTGGGCTTCCATGTTCTTGAATCTTCAACTTCTTTCCCTCTTTGTTCCCGAGCCTCTTTCATTGCCCTTCCTTGCTTACAAAGTTCATGCTCTTGATTCCAATCACTCCAATAGCCATATGTCATGTCAAAGACAAAAACAACAACTATACCAAGCGATCAAATCCGAAAACTTTAGCACGAATAAACATAAAGAACCTGCTTGGACTAACATTACGCATATGAAGGAACAAGTGACAAATCATGCTCATCTCAACAATAATAGGCTCAAAAACTCTCCAAAAACCTATCAACCATGTGGTAAATGCTAAATAATTATAGCTCCTAAAAGGCGCTATCACCGCACAAGAAAATCAAACACTTTCGGAAGAAAGACTATGACAGAAGAAAGAAAGCTATGGTAGCTTCCTGGAGTGATTCTGATTCCTCTAGTGATTCTGAATCTGAAGAAGAGCAAGCCAACCTCTGACTTATGGTCAAGCATGATGAAAGTTCTGAAAAGAAGATTGAGGTAATGGTAAATTGTGTAATCTCAAAACCAACAGATGTCCTCTCTGATTATCTTAGAACAATGCTTTTTAAATGAGGAGGACTATCTGAAGGAAATCAGCATTTTGAATGAAAAGGTTCATGCGCAAGCAAAAGAGAACTTGGAACTTGTTTGTCAAAATTAGAATCTTGAAATTTCTCAGAAGAAGTCTGACAGAGATTTCAAGGCCTAGGAAACCAGTTTCAAAGCCTTGAAAGATCAAGTGAAGGAAGTAGTCACCGAGAACTCTCTTTTGAGTGACAGCATTGTTGCTCTAAGACATCAACGTGATGAATTGGAGGAATAGAAGACTAATCTAACTGAGATACTTCAAGATTCTAATAATTTTATGACAAAACTTGATGGCTTAGAACACAATCTAAACTTAATTCTTGGAGGAAGCTTACAGTTTGTTCACAAAAACTGGTATTGGCTATAATCCCAATTTTCCCAGAAAGAACAACACCAGATTTGTGAAGGCTAGTAACAGATCTTGTCTGAAGTGCCATTACTTCAATAGTATTGGTCATGTTACGGTGAGTGTCCTTTCAGAAGAAGAGACCATCAAATAATGAGGAACACTTTTCCAGTTCCACTTAAAGGACAAGTTAGACAGATTTGGGTTCCTAAAGGGGTTAGACCACCTAACATGGTTGACCCTGAATATGAATCAAAGTTCGACACTTGGTCTAACAGCTGGGTAAGGCAATGAATGGTGTTTGGAGGCTGTCACCAAGATCAAAGAACAAAAATGGATCATGGATAGTGGTTGCTTCAGACTAATGAGTGGAAAGAGTTCCTTATTCTCTGAATTGAAGGAACATGCAGGAGGACAATTACACTTGGTGAAAAAGGAAAATGTAACATCATTGGTATTGGAAATGTTGGTAACAACTCTGAGAACTCTATTTCAAACGTATATTTAGTAGACGGTCTTAAGTTTAATTTGCTTAGTGTCTCACAGTTGTGTGATAAAGGTAATAAGGTTATCTTTGACAATGAGAAATGTGTGGTGCAAAATGAGAAATCTAGAAATTGCATTCTCACTGCTCCAAGATCAAACAATTTTTGTTGTCTTAGTACTAACAAAGTGGCAGGAGAAAGTCTGAAGTGCCTCAAGGTCTTGAAAGAGGATTCAAACCTTTGGAACAGAAGCTTGGACACATTAGCATGCATACCTTGAACAAGTTGATTTCTAAAGACCTGGTAAGAGGTCTGCCCTCTATCAAATTCAAAGATGACGAAGTATGCAAAGCCTGTGCTCGAGGTAAACAGACAAGAAGCTCATTTAAGCCAAATAAATTTGTAAGTACTACTAGACCCATTGAACTGCTTCACATGGATCTCTGTGGTCTTATGAGGACTCTAAATCCCAAGGGTAAGAAGTATATGTTAGTTATTATGGATGACTATTCAAGATTTACTTGGGTTATGTTTCTTAGAGATAAATCTGAAGCTGTAGCTGAATTCTCAAGACTATGTAAAGACCTTCAAACTTTGAAAAACCTACCACTTGCTTCAATCAGAAGTGATCATGGTAGAGAATTTGATCAACTTGAGTTTAACCTATTTTTTGCTAAGCATGAAATCTCTCACAACTTGTATGCTCCTAGAACTCCTAAACAGAATGGTGTTGTTAAAATAAAGAACAGGACTCTTGAAGACATGTCAAGAACAATGCTTCTGGAGAAAAAATTGCCTAAATCTTTTTGGGCAGAATATGTGAATACTGCCAACTATATACTCAACAGATACCTGATTAGGACTATCTTGAAGAAGACCCCCTATGAGCTATTCAAAGGTAGAAAGCCAAATATTTCTTATTTCAAACCTTTTGGCTGCACTTGTTTTGTCCATAACAATGGTAAGGACAATCTTGGTAAGTTTGATGCAAGAAGTGATGAAGGTATTTTTTTTATTACTCTCTGACTAGCAAAGCTTATAGGACTTACAATAAAAGAACTAAGCTTATTGAAGAAAGTATTCATGTCATTTTTTTTTGAAATCTATGATGGTTCTTTGAGTGAAAGTTTTGTAGACTTGAATTTGAAAAAGAATGGGTCAGAAGATGAAGTAGAAACTTCACATGGTTTCAAGGAAAGCTTGCAGGAAAACAAGAAGTATTTTCAAGGCCTTGAAAGTGGGTCTAAAAGCCTTGAAAAAGAGCATCAGAAAAATCAAAGTGATCAAACCACTTCCTCAAGATCTCAAAGGATTGAAGTTACCTGGAGAATTTGAGCCATGGGCTCCAAGAAAAAGATTCAAAGATATGTCATCTCAACCAGTTGACAACATTATATCTGATCCATCCCCTGGTACACAGACAAGATCTCAATTGAAAAACTTGCGTTCTTTTAATTCTTTTATTTCTCTTGTGGAACCAGAAATGTGAAAGAAGCATTACAAGAAGCAGACTGGATCATTTCAATTCAAAGTGAACTCAATGAATTTGAGAGGAACAAGTTTTGGAATCTGGTTCCTCCTCCAAAAGATCAGTATAGGAACAAGATGGGTGTTCAGAAACAAGTTAGATGAATAT
Source organism: Linanthus parryae (assembly GCA_023055425.1). Taxonomy (NCBI): domain Eukaryota; kingdom Viridiplantae; phylum Streptophyta; class Magnoliopsida; order Ericales; family Polemoniaceae; genus Linanthus; species Linanthus parryae. The sequence goes on from JALGPY010000015.1 coordinate 5,894,854, forward strand.
GAAAATGTAATTAGAAACAAAGCCAGACTAGTAGCTCAAGGCTACAACCAGGAAGAAGGTATTCATTATGAGGAGACTTTTTCTCATGTTGCAAGGTTAGAAGCAATTAGAATGTTACTTGCATTTTCATCTTACAACAACATTAAACTTTTTCAAATGGATGTCAGGTGTGCATTTCTAAATGGTTACTTGCAAGAAGATGTTTATGTTTCTCAACCTCCTGGTTTTGAACGTGATAAGTTTCCAGATCATGTCTATAAACTAGACAAAGCTCTTTATGGTTTGAAACAAGCTCCAAGGGTTTGGTATGAAAGACTGTCAATGTTTTTACTTGAAAATTGTTTGAAGAGAGGATTAGTTGACAAAAACCATTTCATGAATACTCATGAGAAAGAAATTTTAGTGGTTCAAATCTATGTTGATGATATTTTGTTTGGAGCTACTAATGGTTCTCTTTTCAAGGATTTCTCAAGGCTTATGAGCAGGGAATTTGAGATGAGCTTAATGGGAGAATTGAACTTATTCCTTGAACTTCATGTACAACAGATGAAGAAAGGAATCTTTCTACATCAAAAAAATATAATATGATATGTATAATATGTATCAGTCCAAGGTAACCAAGATTCCTATGAGTTCTACACTGTCCTTAGGAAAGGATCAAGCTTGTAAGAGTGTAAATTAGAAAGAGTATAGAGGTATGATTGGATCTCTGTTATATCTCACTTCTAGTAGACCAGACGTTATTTATAGTGTATGTATGTGTGCAAGATTTCAATCTGCTCCTACAGAAACACATTTGGCTGTTGTTAAAAGAATTTTCAGATATCTCAATGGTACCAAAGATTTAGGGCGTTGGTATCCAAAACAGTCTAACTTCTCTCTTTGTGGATATTCAGATGTTGACTTTGAAAAGTAAAAAGTTGATAGAAAAAGTACTTCAGTGTTGATAATTCCTTGGTTCATCCCTAATAAGCTGGCATTCAAAGAAAAAAAATTTTGTGGCACTATCACAGCTGAAGCTAAATGCATAGCAGTTGGAGCCTGCTGCTCACAAGTGATGTGGATGGCTCAGCAAATGAGAGACCGCAGATTTAATATCAAAGAAATACCTATCAAATGTGACAACACTGGTGCTATTTCAGTAAAAAAGAATCCAGATCATCATTCCAAAACCAAACACATAGATGTTAGACATCATTTCATCACATATCTTGCTGAAAAAGGTGATGTTACTCTCGAATTTGTTTCTACTAACATGCAGCTGGCAGATATCTTCACTAAACCATTGCCAGAAGAAAGATTTACAGCCCTCAAATTAGAACTAGGCATGCTCAATAAGGAAGCATTGGTTTAGGGGGAATATCAGGTAAGTTCAAGGTAAGTATTATGTGTTTCAAAGTTTTGAATAGATTTTTAAAGCCTTGAAAATATTTTCAAATCCTTGATACTATTTGTTTCAGCAGTATAGCTTTTCAAGGCCTTGAAATTCTTTCCAAAGCCTAGAAAATAAGTATGTATGCTTCTCAATCAATAAATTTGATCTTTCAATATTGGGCGCTATCTCTGTAGATAATTGCTCAATATTGCCTTCACTTTTAAAAATTATTTTCTTACAAATCAGTTGTATATTATTTCCTTTCTCACGTCACTCACACACACAAATCTAAATCTCATTCAAACTATGCAATCCTAAAAGATTTGGAAATATTTTTGTTTCCTTTTCAAACTCAAACTCTCTAGTATTTATCTTCTTTTCTCTCTCTCTTTCTCATACCACTCCTGCTTCTCTCCCTTCTATACCCCCAAACCCTAATGAGCACAAAAAGAGAATCCCAAAGAATCAAGATGGCTAGAAGTTCAAAATTAGTTTCAGAAGAGAAGAGGAAGATTGTTGAAGATGCAGTTCAAACTATCAGTGGTGATTCTAGTTCAGAACCCCAACTACGGAAAGGGCTCCTTGTCCTCCAAATAAGAAAAGTAAGAAAGATCATACTCCAACTTCTAGCAAGAAGATGAAGACAGATCGGTCTGCACCTGAGAAACAACCAGTGGAACAGATTGCTAGTCCTAAGAAGTTGAAGAAGAAGAACCCACAAAAGCTGATAAAGGAAAAGGAAAAGCAGTAGAGGGAGAACAAGAGAAAAGCACTGGAAAAGAACTACATATCTACTCAGAAAAGAAACAGTCCCTTGGTAAGAACTCTGTTATTTCCAACAAGTGGTTTGTTACTCAAACAGCTAGAGGACAATGGTTAGCTGGATTTTCTGCTAGACCAGTATCCTATTGTAGCATGGTTAGTGTTAACATGTTGAAAATTATGAATCCGGAGTTTGTTAAGATGTTGAAGAAAATCTCTCTCAGGAAAGTTGTAAACCCTCCAGAAGTTGCCTACCGTAGGCTACTAGGATTTTCTATCCGAACATGAAGAAAATCATAACTAATAACTTGGTGATTCAATCCAAAGTTTCTGGTGTTACAATGGAGTTATATCACTCAGAGTTTGCCAAAGTTTTAGGCTGTCGCAAGAGGTATAACACAAATAATCATCCTAACAAGAGTGAAGCCTTGAAACTGGCTAGGGAAGAATTATTTCTACCCAATGTCTCTACCTCCTCCAAGAAATTAACACACTATGTGCTAACTGTTGAAGCAAAAGTTAAACTTAAAATCCTAATGAGGTGTGTAGTGCCTAGGGAGAATTCCAAAGAGCTGCTGACTGACAGGGTGTTATACTTGATTTATTTGATCATGCATGGGCATGAGATTGATCTTCCTTCAGTTGTGATGGAACACATGCTTTACACCAAGATTAAAGAAATAAAGCACCCTTTGCCTTATGCTAACCTGGTTTCTGCTTTATTTCAAGACCTTGACATTCCTAATGTTAGGGAAGAAATGTTACCATTGGTTTTGTCATGCTTTATGATAAAGAATTTGACAGAATCGAGTTGTAAAAACCAGTGACGAAATTTGGAAGTTATTTTCTGACCTGTCTGAAGAAGAGCTACAATCCAAGAAGTTTCCAAAACCCAAGGCCTTGACCTCTCCTTCAAACCTACCCTCTCAAACCCAATACCTTTCCATGGTGATTAAAATACTTACAGTACTGGAAAAGGATATATATGAATTCAAAGAAAATCAACATGAGTTTAGCACTGAATTCAAGCAAGTGAGTTATATGGTTGAAAGAATCTTCAAAACCATTAATGTGCTTCATGTGGAAGAAGAAGTATCTAAGGCTGCAGAAGGATCAAAGAAGGCTGCAGAAGGTTCAACCAAATATGAGTTCAGTGAGCAAATAACTTAGGATGAGGCTACAGGGGTGGTGGAAAAAGAAAAAAAAAGTGGTTCAAGAACCGGGTGATGAAGAACAGGAACAAGATGATGTTGATAGTCCAGACTCAGGGATGTTGATCAAGGATCTTAAGAAGAAGAAAAAGAAAGCTGAAATTCCAAAGATAGTGGCTGAAGCACAACTGTTAGAAGGATTTGGTGATCCTAGTGGTGAAGATGATCAAGAAGAAGAACAACAACAAGATGATGAGGATGATGAAGAAGACAGTGGATAAGAAGATGCTGATCCAAAGGGAGATGGAGACCCAACTCCTTAACTCTTGCCTCTTCTTTTCATCTTTTCTATGCCTTGAATTCCCCTTCAAAGTCTTGAAAATTTATGGTTTTTTTTCAACTTTTTCATTCCCTTTTCCAAAATTTGATCCAACATTTGCTCATTATTTTTTGATGCAAGTCAAAAAGGGGGAGAAATTTAGGTGTTTATTTGTTTACTTTTGGTACTTTTGGCTGGTTTAGAGATCTGGTTTAAATCAGTTGGATTTACTGGACTTTGCTGCTACTTAATTGCTTAATAAGTTGGATTGCTTGGATATTTGTGTTTCAGATTATTAAAATGTTTATTGTTCTACGTTCTAATGAATATGTTTTGCAGAGACTAAGTTCTTAAAAAGATTGTAGTTTTTTCTTTCATCAAGGGGGAGATTGTAAGTTCAACTTGTTTCAAAGGATTGTAACAGCTTTCAAGGCCTTAAAACTGTTTTCAAGGGTTTGAAATAAGCACTGCAGGATACATCATGAACTTAGGGGGAGCTTCTGATTCTATTCTAACTCCTGATCTCCTATGCTTGATTATGTGTTGTTTGATTATGAAAGACAAATCATTTTGATACTCGAAACTATGACTAATCTCTCTGTTTGACTAATTTTTTGCAGGGAAAAGTTACTACCTATTTTGTGGGGTCACTTTCCTAAACTGTGTTCATGTAGAAAGGAAACTGAATTGCTGATTTGATTATGTGCTTAATCAATCCTGCTTGGACCTTCCTAGCACTCTCAGAAACAAGATCAAGTCAGTATCTTTGAAGATAATAAGCAACTAGCCATTGGAAGAGCTGTTGGAAGAGTCAACATACGATGCTACTTTTTAGGAAAGTTTGTTAAGAAGATCCTGAAGATCTTCAATTCAAACAAGCTGCATAAAATAGGGAAGTGCTGAGGAATTTCATAGCAAAGCATACAGAGATACTCAAACACATTCAGGATTGAAAAAGAAATAAAGAAGAAGATCCATTTTCACTCAATCCAATCATTTTGAAGAGCACTGCATACTAACGAGAAGACTTAGTTCTCAGCGTTCTTCTTTCTGAACTTCATTTGTATATCATTGTGTTAATAATCCTAACGTTTATTCTCGAGGATTTTTTAAAGTGAACAATAGATAATTCTTGTTGAATCAGTTAGCTAGAGCACGTACTAGATAGGTTAGTGAGAACCACAAGCTGTAACAGAGTAAGGGAATTCGCTGTGCTTAAGATTTGAGATCTAGGGATTAGCTATAGATTGAATCAAGCTTCTTGGAGTTGGATTCTTCGAATTGATGACGGAATCAAAGGAGTTTGGTTCCATCAGAAATTGAAGATGAGAACTTGTGTTTAGAAGAAGGTTAGTGGGAGCACATTTATGTTTCTTGTCTTGTATGTGGAGACATACTAATCATTGGGAATAATGTCCCTACTTGGAAATCTTACGTAGATTGACTAGGGAATTAATCTTTGAAAGATAGACTTTGGCGAGTCAAACCTATGAAGATCTACGGAGATAGATCAAGATGGTTGTGAGGCTTAGGTCATAGTGCATATATTGACAAAGGTGTGGAAATGGTTCAACATGTATAGAATATGGATTCTACCTATGTCACATGGAATTAGCCTTTGGAAGACTAATTGTCTTTCCAATTAGATTGGGAAAGGAACCGTGTGAATAAGATTCACGAGATACGCCATGTTATGTACTACGCCAGATATGTCATATGGTATGTCACAAAGATACCAGTCAAATCCGAGTGATAGTCACTGGATAATTATCAAGATTATCCTTAAGTACTTGAGAAGAACTAAAGTATGAATTCTTGATAAATGGAGGATAGGAAGAGTTTACTGTAAGGGGTTACAATGATGCAAACTTCAAATCTAAAAAATAAGAATTCAGATTATAAGTCAAGTTTTATGTTTTGCTCTAGTGGGAGCGACTGTGAGCTGGAAAGGTTCCAGGCAAGACTCAGTCACTGATTCTATCCTAGAGGACTGAGTAAATTACTGCATGAGATGCACTTACTCATAATATTCAATCTCAATCAAATTGTTGATAGAAGAGATGTGAATATTTTCAAAGTACCAGCGGATGTCTCGCCTATCATTCCCCTATGCAGCGTAAGCATGGAGGGCCAGGCTAGGTCAATATGCATATGATGCAAGAGTTTGACTCTAGTGCAAGTGAGAGACTGTTGGAATTGTGCCCTAGAGGCAATCAATTTCTTGTGACAATTATATGGATTTACGATTCATTATGTTATCGATATGGAGATATGTTAACATGAATGAAGTCCTTAGAATAAAAGTGTTATATTCTTAAATATCCCTAGTTGATTATATTGATTAACAGGACAATCAACTATAGACTAGTATGGGGTTGGATTGATATGGAGATATCATGATCTAACACATGGGTATGCATTAGGAGTAATGGCATACTGGATCGACCCATCTACGAGAAGGCTACGTACAAGTTATTTAAACTCACAATTGCTTCTCGCGGCGCAACGATATTGTCATCCTTAGACTTGAAGTCACTAGATGTTCTAGTTGTGAAATATTGTGTTTTGGTAGCGTCAAACACTACACCGTGATTGGGTAGTCATAAAGGCGCGTATTGGACATAATAGGAAGAAAGCTTAGATATCGTAGTGATGTAGATAGAATTTTTCCCTCCCGTATAACGGGATCAAATATCCTAGACCACTCGAGGGATAGTGCTTATAAAATGTCAGGCCAAACTGAAATAAATCAATATGGGATATTGATGTTATTTGCACAAATAAGGCTATTCCCAGGATCGAGAAACTATGGATTGGATATACGAGTGTGACTTTTATGTCTCGTGTCCAATCCGGATATTGAGACAAAGGATGAGACAATTACTTGCACAAGGTTTGTCATGATGACTATTCTTTTTTTTGGCTAGAATTGATGTCTTGCTAGAGGCCTCTCCATATTAGTAAATTGTTACTACCAACTAAATAGAACCTATGGGGTCACACGCAGGGGTGAACTAGACTTAGGATTTAATTAATTAATATGATTAATTAATTAGAAGGATCAAATCGCAAAAACTTTCTAACTTAGTAGGACTAATATGCAAGTTGGACTAATCCATGTATAGACATGATTAGGATTTGCCAAGGTGGGCTAATTCATGTAGAGACATGATTATGATTAATTTGCAAAGAGAACTAATCCATGTATGGACATAATTAGGACTAGTTTGCAAAAGGTATTAATCCTTATTTGAGTAGGTTTAGGAGAGGGGTTCTTTATGTAGTAGGAGAAGGAGTTGTTGGACTATATAAAGAACACTCCTAGCTTTTTTTCTCTACACATCTACTTACTTGGAGTAGCAGAGAATAAAGAAAGGAGAGAGAAAACAACATAAGGAGTGGAGTAGCAGAGAATAAAGAAAGGAGAGAGAAAACAACATAAGGAGGCCGAACCCCCTTATGTCACCCCTCTACCTGTCGGCCACCAAGAGGTTCTGAACCCTCTTTTTTTGATTCGTTGCATGATTCCTTCATGCTCTTCCATTCTTCCTAGCTAGCGCAAGGAGTTGGAGGATCTAGATCTCACCTCTAGGCGTGGATCAACCGTAGAGACGTGACACAATTCACGTGACAAGTCATCACAGGAGACCTCTAAGGTGTGTTACTTGTTTCTTCCCTTGCCATCGTCATGATTCTCTTCATGTGATTCTTGGAGGGTCTTGAATGGATAATTCTTTCTTCCACTGTGTATCCATGATCAAAACCCCACAAAATGTGGATCATGGCCCACTAGAAAGTACATTATATTTTTTGCATTAATGGTGAGGGATAATAATCCGAGAAAATAGTGGGAGCTATATTTAATAATCTAGCCACTATTAAATGTAGATAATTTTTCAAAAATACTAAAATTATATATTTCTCATTTTGTAGAATTCCAATGGCAAACAATCAACAACAAACATCGACTCCATCGTCGTGTTCTGCCCTTGAGAATGACAAACTATCTTGAATCAATTTTCTAGACTGGTACAGAAACTTGAGAATTGTTCTGAAGAAAGAAAAAAAGATGTACATTATAGAGGAACCTGTTCCACAAGCACCACCTGCTGATGCTACTGCTCTCATAAGGAAGGCACATCAGAAGAATGTTAATGACTCTACTGATGTGACTTGCCTGATGTTTTGTACTATGACATCTGAGCTTCAGAAGCAACATGAGAACATGGAGGCGTATGATATGATCATACATTTGAGACAGCTCTTCCAAGGTCAAGGAAGGCATGAGCCAGATGAAGTATCTAATGCACTGTTAAGTCTCATCTACAAGAGGGAAACCCAGTGGCACCTCATGTACTCTGTATGATCAGGTACTTAGAGAATCTCACACGCCCGCTGTTTCCATTTGCCGAGAGTTTGCTACTGATCTCATCCTGCAATCGTTGTCGTACAGTTAAAGTCAGTTCATCATGAACTTTAATATGAATGAGATCACTAAGACTCTTCTGGATTTGCTCAATATGTTGAGGACCGCTGAACAGAGTATTAACAAAGTCAAAGGAAAGGCCATAATGATGGTCAATAAAGGGAAGAGCAAGCGAGTTTCTTCGACCTCCAAAGGGAAGAGCAAGGCAGTTGCAAAGCCCAAGGAAGTTGCCTTAAAGCCTGCTGGTAGTGTTTCTAAGGGCGCATGTCACTATTGTAGTCAGACTTACCACTAGAAGAGGATATGCCCAAAGTATCTGGAAGATAAAAGGCTTGGAATAGTGATTCCACCACCACCAGGTATTTTTGTCTATATCTTCATCTTGGTTATTGGATACTATATGTGGATCTCAAATTCGTCGAAATGTACATGATCTAAAGAGAAGTAGACGACTGGCTAAAGCGGAGATAGGCTTGTGTGTTGGGAATGGAGCAAGAGTTGCTACATTGGCCACAGGTGTTTATGAGTTATCTTTACCTTCTGGACTTATTTTAGAATTAGACAATTGTTATTATGTGCCTGCTATGAGTAGGAAAATTATTTTTATTTCTTGTTTGGACAAGAAAGGTTTTTCTGTCACAATAAAGGACAAGTGTTGCTCCATTTATTTTGATGGTTGCATTATTGTAATGCTCTTTTGTATAATGGATTATATATCCTTGATCTAGATAACTTCGTCTACAACGTAAATACTGAGAGGATTAAAAATAATGATTTAAATCCTACTTATCTATTGCGTTGTCGTTTAGGCCATATAAACGAGAAACACATTTCTAGACTCTATAAGGATGAGTTGCTAGACTCATTGGATTATGAATCATATGAGACATGTGAAGCTTGTTTTTGGGAAAAACGACTAAGTCTCCTTTCAAGAAGGAATGTGAGAGGACTAGTGAGCTATTGGCACTCATACATTCTGATGTGTGTGGAACATTTGCCACGCCTGCCAGAGGTGGTTATCTTTATTTCCTTACATTTACTGATGAATTCTGTAGATAAGGATTTTTATATCTTATGAAGAACGAATTTGAATTCTTTGAAAAGTTCAAAGACTTCAAGAATGAAGTAGAGAAGCAGCTTGGCAAAGAGTAATAAGGCTCTACAATCGAATCGTGGAGGTGAATACTTGAGTCAAGAGTATGACGACTATCTTAGAGAGTGTGGGATCTTGTCTCAACTCACTACACCCGGAACGCCACAATGGAACGGCCTGTCCAAGAGGAGAAATCGCACCCTTTTGGACATGGTGCGGTCTATGATGATTCAAACTGATCTTCCAATATCATTTTGGGGACATGACTATTAACTGCAACTTTTACTCTTAGCCGTGTTCCATCCAAATCAGTCATGAAGACACCATATGAAATTTGGAAGGGGAGGCATCCCATAGTGTCGTTTATGAGGATTTGGGGTTGCTAGGTGATAAGTTATTTTATTGCTTATTTAGCTACGTTTTGTATGTTCATAATGGAGAATATAGTGTCTTTTTTAGTAAATCATTTCTTTAATTTGTAAAAATGAGTTTGTGTGTTAAATGTGAAGTTCGGGCATTTTCTGCTTCGTTTTACGTGCTATTCATCATATTTTGTCACATTTGATCTTCACGAGGTGTTCGTGTTGTGATTCTCAGGGCCGGAGCATGCGAGGAGCAAGTGAATAGAGAAGACGAACTTCGGAAGCTAAGGCAAGCTCGAGATTTGAGGAGGAAAGCGAGAGATGATGAATCAAGTTCTAGAGGGGCTCATGAGAAGATGTTACGAGTGTTGAGGCGTGAAGAGAGCTCAAAATGGAGGATTAAACGAAGAATTGATGCTGGGGAGGTGATTGGGAAGCATGAAGAGCAACATTGGAAAAAGCTGGAAAATTGGCGAAGGCATTAGGTCGACGACCTACTTTACAGGTCGTACAACCTAATGGAGGATTTCAGCGGGTTTAAGTAGGTCGCACAACCTACTAGAAAGGTCGCACGACCTAGTTGTTAGCGCAGTAGGTCGCACGACCTACTTATTAGGTCGCACGACCTGCTTTTCAGCACAAAATTTTCAGAAACGGCCAAGGTCAATTTGTAATTACTCCTAACTTGTTCTAAACTCTATGGAAATGTATTAGATAGAGTTAGGGCACGTTTTTGAGTAGCTTTTTCACGTGGGAGACTTGCTTGGAGCTTGGAGATCGTGAGAAGAAGCTTTGGATAATTCGTTTGGATCTTTTTCTCTTCTTCTTCTTTTGTTTTTGGATTATGATCATAGAAACTTGTATTTTGATCATGTCTAAGCGTAGTTAATCTTTTATTTTGGCATATCTCGTAGGGAACTAGGGTTTTGATCACTTTGTTGGATGACTTATGGATTTGCTTGCATGCTTTCAAGCTTAATTGATTATTATTTATCTAGTTATGTGTATTTTATGCTTTTCATTCATATTTTCTATTGGTAAACGTATTAATAGGATTGAGCTAGGTTGCAAACGTTAGAGACATCAACGTTTGTTGCCCGGAAAATTGAAATACACACTAGCCGTATCTAGGGTTGAGAAATCTTGCTAGTTAGCTAAGAAAAAAGAGTAGATTAACGATTTTAACGCACACTTGAACTTGATTAGACTAGAGACATCGGCTATGATAGTTTAAGTGTAGAAGTTGGTTGAGAAATCTTCAACGCGTCAGTGCTCATTTAACTAGAGAGAGAATTGTCATGTTAACAAAACGTAAATCCAACATAGTGTGAATTCCTAGTGACCCGTAGAGAAATCCTGATTTTGTCAAACTTTAAGAGAAACCCAAATCAATTTGTCTTTATTAATTGTGAATTAATTCAATCGGTTCATTGAGATTCGTATTTTCCTTAATTTAATAGAATTAACAAAATCAACAATTGCTCTTGACCCACATAAGGATTTGAATTATTAACTAATTTACAAAGAAGTCTCTAGGGTTCGATAAAACCGGAATTACCGGATATTATTACACGCGACAGCCGTACGCTTGCGGTTGGATCGTGTCAAGTTTTAGGCGCCGTTGCCGGGGACTTCGGCTAAATTAGTTATAATTCCTAGCCTTAGGGATTTTACTTTTCTGTTATATCTAATACTCACCTACGCTTCGTGTTTGTTCTATGATTTCAGGTTAATTTGCACGGTGCATGTCTCTTTCTAGAGACGAGCCTTTGCATCCAACACTTGAAGACCCGGAATCCCTATTACGAGCACATCGTAGAGACAAGATAAAATCAAGCTCGTTACCATGGATGATGACACTAGAGATGAGTTTGAAAGGATCCGCAAAAATATGCAATATGCGGAAGTAGCTAGAGCAGCAGCTCTAGAGGATGCAGCCAATAGAGCACGAGAAACTGAGCAGCTGAGGACTCAAATGGCTGAGATGCAGGCACGGATGGATCGCTTGTTCCCCCCAAATCCACAACCACGTCCTGGTGTGGGGGCACAAGTGGCGAACATCGGTGGGAACAATGGTGGCAATAATGGTAATAATGGGGGAAACAAAAGGCAGAACGCTGAGGCACCGGTTAACAATGCCGAGATTGAAGAACGCCCTATGGTGGATTATTTCAGGACTACTCCAGCATGTTATCATCCTACCATTGTCAGGCCGCATATCAATGCCCAACACTTCGAGATGCGCCAACATATGATCAACATGGTTAGTGATAAATGCGCATTCAACGGAGCTCCAGGAGATGATACCAACCACCATCTGCTGGTATTTGAGCAAATTACATCAACCTTGCACGACAAACGAGTTCCAGATGAAACAATTAAGCTATTATGTTTCCCTTCTCATTATCTAGAAAAGCCAAGAAGTGGCTTATGGAACTGCCAGCTGGGAGCATTGTGACATGGGCAGATTATTTTCATGAGTTTCTGAGGAGGTATTTGCCACCATCCATAGTCGCTCAGCAGATGGCTGAGATTGCAAACTTCACTCAGGAAGAAGACAGCTCATTGGGAGATGCTTGGAGGAAGTTCAGCCAAATTCTCCGTAGAAGTCCGAATCATGGGGAGCCATGGCACAAGCTCCTCCATTATTTCTACACTGCATTATACAAGGAGAGAGCTGACCAGTTAGATATGCTAGCTGGAGGTAATATTATGGGGCTTGGGACACAGCGAGCTCAAGATGTGCTGAACAATGTGTCGAAGAGGGAGACTACACGAGCTGAAACTCGGTACTCCAAACGAGGGGGATGCAGCCTTAGTTAACAAGATCGAATCTATGGAACAAAAGCTGGAATCCATGACCTCAGCATTTCACGGCATGCAACCTTCATCACAGGTGAAGCCCATGAGTGAGTTACTAGCAGATGAGAGCCATGGATACGATGGTAGTGTTAAAGAGGTAAATTTTATGATACAGCAGCAATGGTCCAACACATATCACCCCAATAATCGCAATCACCCTAATTTCAGCTATGCCAATCCAAACAGTGGATTATATGCACCCGGTCAGAGGCCAAATGTTCCATACCAAGCACAAAGGTAGGTTCCACAACAGCAAGCTCCACAAAAAAGAAGAGCAAGAGACAAATGCTTTATTGAAAAGTTACGGGATGGAGAACACGATTGTCTCAATGCAAGCCACAATGAAGAGTCACGAGACTCCGATTGGGCAGATTGCCAATCATAATATCAAACTTCCACCTGGCATACTTCCAGCTAATACCATCACGCCTAATGAACAGCTGAACGCGATCATGACTCGCAGTGGCATCACTACTGAGGATCCCCCATATCCTAGCCACGCACGAGCAGAAGCAAATAAGGCAACTGGGAAGGCATTGGATGAAGCAATTCCCGTGCCTACCTTGATTCCCCAATCAAAGGACACAAGTAGGAATTCGGAGGAGAAGCAAAAGCCTAAGGAGTATAACATGCATGTACCATACCCGCAGAGGTTAAAGAGCCAAGAAGATGCTAAACACTTCAAGAAGTTTGTGGATATCTTCAAGAATTTTCATATTAATATCCCTTTCGCGGAGGCCATTTCACAAATGCCTAAGTATGCTAAATTTTCTCAAGGACCTCCTTTCCAATAGGAGGCGCATGGATGTTTTTGAGACTGTGACCCTTAATGAAGAGTATAGTGCCGTGGTGCAAAAGGCGTTGCCAAAGAAGATGAAAGATCTGGGGGGTTTTATCATTCCTGTGACTTTGGGAGATGCGTTTCATGGAAGGGCATTGTGTGATCTTGGCGCAAGCATTAATTTGATGCCCACTACAGTATTTGAGAAACTTGGTGTAGGGGATCCAAAACCCACTCGTATGTGTTTGCGTATGGCTAACCGCACTATCAAACGACCACGGGGTGTTTTGGAAGATGTACTTGTGAGAGTGGAAGGACTTATCTTCCCAGCTGACTTTGTGATCCTAGACATGGAAGAGGATGAAGATCTCCCACTCATATTGGGCCATTTCTTTCCACGGGGAAGACGATCATTGATGTTGCCAATTGTGAGTTGACTATGCGGATTAACGACGAAAAGGTGGCATTCAATGTATTTGAAGCTATGAAGTTCCCCGCGTATGCGGTTAGTGAGCAGTGTTTTGGTGTGGAGGCATACACACCGGATGAGGAGGAAGACATATTATTGGAGCGACTATATGAAGAACTTGCTCTACTTGATTCTAGCGAAAAAGAGCAAGTTATGGAGACTCATTGACGAAAGCCCTTACCCCTCTTTGATGAGGGAAGCAGGAAGATTCTTATTCCCTCTCTTACTATTGCTCCTGTTTTAGAATTAATGCCTTTACCAGTTCATTTAAATTATTTATTCTTGGGATCTAATGAGACTTTTCTTGTTATTGTGTTTGCGTGTTTGGACAAGGAACAGGAGAAACAGCTACTCAAGGTATTGCAGGAAAGAAAGGCACATATGGGATGGACCATAGCGGATATCAAGGGGATCAGCCCCACAGTGTGCCAGCATAAGATCCGGCTCATGGAGGACAAGAAGTCGGTAGTTCAATTTCAGCGTCGCCTCAATCCTTATATGCAGGAGGTGGTGAAGAAGGAGGTGCTTAAATGGTTGGAAGCAGGCATCATCTACCCGATTTCCGACAGCAAATGGACTAACTCAGTGCAGTGTGTTCCTAAGAAAGGCGGTATTACTGTGGTTTAAGGGGACAAAAGTGATCAGATTTCCACCCGTACTGTTGCTGGGTGGAGAGTTTGCATGGATTACCGCTAACTAAATGATGCTACATTGAAGGATCACTTTCCCCTTCCATTTGTTGACCTGATGCTTGATAGGCTGGCGCATCACTCTCATTATTGCTTTTTGGATGGGTACTCCGGGTACAACAAAATTTCCATTGAGCCAGATGATCAGGAGAAGACGACAGTCACATGTCCCTATGGGACTTTTGCTTTTCGATGCATGCCCTTTGGGTTATTCAACGCACCTACTACGTTTCAGAGGTGCAAGATTTCAATCTTCTCAGATATGATGGAGCAGAATTTTGAGGTCTTCATGGATGCTTTTTTTCTTTATGGTGATGGGTTCGAAGACTGTCAACAGCAGCTAGCTTGGGTTCTTGACAGATGCATTGACACCAACCTAGTGCTGAACAATGAGAAATGTCATTTCATGGTGACCGAGGGAATAGTGTTGGGGCACAAGATTTCAAGCAAGGGTTTAGAGGTGGACCGGGCAAAAATTGAGGTGATAGAGAGACTACCATACCCTACATCTGTCAAAGGGTTCGGAGTTTCTTGGGACATGCAGGGTTTTATCGGCAGTTTATCAGGATTTCTCGAAGATCACAAAGCCTCTATCTAGTTTGCTTGAGAAAGATGCAGTATTTGATTTTGATGTAAAGTGCAAGTCAGCTTTTGATGTGCTAAAGAAGAAGTTGATTAGCGCGCTCATCATCGCCACACTTGACTGGACTTTGCCGTTTGAGCACATGTGTGATGCTAGTGACTATGCGGTGGGAGCATTTCTGGGAAAGCGAATAGATAAGGTATCTCATGTCATTTATTATGCGAGACGAACTCTTAATGATGCACAGGTTAATTATGCTAACACGTAGAAAGAGATGTTGGCTATCATCTTTGCGTTGTACAAGTTTTGTCCGTATCTTGTGGGGTCTCGGGTGACGATTTTCACAGACCATGCAGCCCTCAAGTACCTTCTCACCAAGAAGGATGCCAAGCCAAGATTGATCCGGTGGGTTTTGTTGATGCAAGAGTTTGATGTGGTGATCAAAGATAAAAAGGTTGTAGAGAATGTTGTTGCTGACCATTTGTCACGGATGGAGAATGAAAAGCAGGAAGATGTGCCAATTAGAGAAGATTTTCCATATGAGCAACTCATGGTAGTGGTAGCAGCTGTGCCTTGGTTTGCTGACTTGGCAAATTTCAAGGCGCTCAACATTGTTCCCAAGGATATGACTTTCCACCAGAGGAAGATATTCTTTGCAGATGAGCGGCATTATTTCTGGGATGAACCTTATTTGTTCAAGCTGGGAGCAGATAATGTATTACGGAGGTGTGTATCAGGGCCAGACACATTGGAGATTCTCAGACAATGCCACGAGTTGAACTGTGGGGGTCACTTCGGCAAATCACGCACAGTGGCAAAGGTACTTCAGAGCGGTTTTTATTGGCCTTCTTTTCATAAAGATGCTCATCTATTTGTGCAGCAGTGTGATCGGTGTCAGAGAACCGGTAATATTTCCAACCGAAATGAGATTCCCCAAAATTTTGTGTTGGAGGTGGAGCCGTTTCACGTATGGGGTATAGACTTCACGGGGCCATTCCCTTCTTCACTTGGTAATCTCTACATATTGCTGGCAGTTGATTATGTGACCAAGTGGGTAGAGGCGATGGTTTGTCCCAAGAATGATGGTGCTACTGTTGAGAGGTTCGTACGCAAGAACATATTCACGCGATTTGGGATGCCCAGGGCAATTATTAGTGATGAAGGTACTCATTTCGTGAAAAAATTATTTGCTAATGTGTTGAGCAAGTACGGGGTAAAGACGCACAAGATATCACTAGCCTACCACCCGCAGTCGAATGGACAAGCTGAAGTTTCTAACCGAGAGATAAAGGGGATTCTTGAAAAGACAGTCAATCCAGGGTGCAAAGACTGGTCCCTACGTCTGGATGACAGTCTATGGGCTTATCGGACTGCATACAAGACTCATTTGGGCATGTCTCTCATCAGCTCGTATTTGGGAAGTCATGTCACCTCCCGGTGGAACATGAGCAAAAGGCGTATTGGGCATTGAAGAAGATCAACTTGGATGCGAAGCTCTCAGGTGAGCAGAGGAAACAGGCGTTGCTAAAACTGGAAGAGTTTCGGTTGATGGCTTATGAGAGTGCAAAGATCTATAAAGAGCGGACAAAGCAATGGCATGATATTCACATCATACCGCGCGACTTCAAGGTGGGAAAAAAGGTATGGATTTTCAACGCAAGATTGAAACTGTTTCCAGGCAAGTTGAAGTCAAGATGGAGTGGTCCGTTCACAATTACAGAGGTCTACCCATGGGGATCACTTGAGGTAGAAGCGGAGAATGGGGACCGATTCAAGGTGAATGGACAGTGAGCGAACCGTACATGGACAGGAATTTCATTGGGGTGATTGAGAGCCTCAAAGAAATTCCTGCTATCTGATCTCACTTGAGGTAACTGGGTCGGACCGTCGACCTTAAATAACAAGCGCTTGTTGGGAGGCAACCCAACCTATTTATTGCTTTAGTGTAGATTTAAATAATGTTTTGTTATTTTATTATGTTTGGTTTGATTGAGAGGTGCGAGAGAGTGGGACTAATATTTTCAATTAGTGTGTGCAGGAATTCTAGGTGGAAGGCCTATTCCAGATCCCCCATCTTGATGCGCGCGTGAAGAACAACACAAAAATCGAGAAAAAGTAGCAAAAAATGCGTATCGAGATCCGGAATGAAGAAATTGAGGATGAACACCATTACTACACTCACTCAATATCCGCACCTGGTGAAGAATGAGTATCCGGTCTCCCCGTCTTGATGCAAGCGAAGAATGCAGTGCAAAACCGAGAAAGCTGACGCAATGGCACGGATTACGAGTCTAATTTTTGTAAACAAGACCGTGAGCTGAATTGAAGATTTCCATTGTGTGGGGGATGTCGAGAGCTTTTCGTTGATAGGTAGATCGCATGCATCGGAATCCTGACGCGAGAGTTATGGCCATTTGGATGTTTTCGTGAAGAAAAAGCGGCGAAAAACATCCGAAATTGCCAAACGGGCCTTTGGAAGAGCAAAATTTGAAGAATAAAGGATTCCCCGGACATTGGGAATTGTTTATAAAGTAAATGGAGTCTCGAGGTCGAGTAGATCCACTAAAAAAAGCAAATGAACGATCAAAAAGGCGAGAAAGGATGCTTAAGCGACGAAAAACTTCCGAAAATGGCGAAAAAGGTCAAAATCATTACCGGCCTAAATTGTGAAACGACATGTTTGATCCCAAGTGTGGGGACGAAACATCATATTAGAGCTTATCGGGAGCTGTTGGGAGTTCAAAATTCATGAAAAAACATGTCAGGCGGAATTTAAAGTTTTGCGGGCTAGTAACTAGGTCGCACGACCTAGTGAGACAAAACAGCCCTTTTCACTAGGTGGTACGACTTACCAACTAGGTCGCACGATCTAGTTGTAGGTTGTTGCAGATTGGTCCACTCGGAGGTGTATTGGCATTTTAAAGAGAATAATGGGGATCCGGGTGTCTTTAATAAAACTAAAAGTTATCAAAAGATAACTTAATCATCATCGGTCATTCACTTTCTTCCTCCAACGCCCGACGTCCAAACCAGACCCCTCCACCATTGCCACCCGACCTCCTCGCCGTCCGAACACCATCCGACCGCCAGCCGCAGCACCTCCGGCCACTCCAGCGCCGGCCTCCACCGTCAATCACCACCACCCCCTTGCGAACCCACGGCCGCAGACCCAACCACCACAAACCAGTCGGCCTTCTTCACCATATCCCTCCCCCAATGGCCTACGCCCCTTCTGTTGGAATAGATGCCCTAGAGGCAATCTAGTTTAGTATGAATTTATTTGTGGCTAGAAATTCATTTATTATTTATTGGATATTTAATATAATGAAGTCCTTAGATTTACAATTGTGTTGTTTATCTTAAATATCCCTAGTCCAGTATAATGATTAATGGGACAATCATCTATAGACTAGTATGTGGTTGGATTGAATTGGAGATATCATGATCCAACACATGGGTGTGCATTAAGGGTAATGGCGCACTGGATTGACCCATCTCCGAGAAGGCTACATATACGTTATGTTGAGTCACAAGCGCTTCTCGCGGTGCAATGGTATTGTCATCCTTAGACTTGAAGTCACTAGATATTCTAGTTGTGGATTATTGTGATTTTGGTAGCGTTAAACGCTACATCGTAACTGGGTAGTTATAAAGGCGTGTACTGGATACAATAAGAAGCAAGCTTAGAGATCGTAGTGGACGTAGATAGAATTTGTCCCTCCCACATAACGGGAGCAAATATCCTAGGCCACTCGAGGGATAGTACTTATAGAATGTCTGGCCAGACTCAAATAAATCAACATGGGATATTGATGTTATTTGCACGAATAAGGCTATTCCCATGGATCGAGAAACTATGGATTGGATATACGAGTGTGACTTGTATGTCTCGTGTCCAATCCGGATATAGAGACAAAGGGATGAGACAATTACTTGTACAAAGGTTGTCAAGATGACTATTCTATTTGTTGGCTAGAATGGATGTTTTGCTAGAAACCGCTCCATATTAGCAAATAGTTGCTACCAACTAGATAGAACCTATGGGGTCACACGCTATATAGAGTTGAACTAGATTTGGGAATTAATCAATTAATTAGAAGGATCACTTTGCAAAACCTTGCAAACTTAGTAGGGACTAATTTGCAAGGAAGGGACTAAATTGAATTCTAGTAGGACTAGAATAAGTCCTTTAGGTAGTTGGCAAGGAGTTGTTGGACTATATAAAGGACCTTCCTTCCTTCCTTCCCATATAACTTATGCTCATTATTGAACATATCAAGAGTGGGAGAGAACAAAAGAAAGAGAGAGAGCAACAAGCTAGGAGCTCACCGCCCCTAGCTCGCCGCCCATCCCGTCGGCCACAAAGGAGGCCGAGAGCCTTCCTTTGGGTCTCGTTTTGCGTGATTTTCTTCCTCTTCCTCTTCCGGGCTAGCACCAAGGACTTGGGAGATTCTAGGATCAACTCTAGGCGTGGATCAACCATAGAGAACGTGACACAATTCGTGTTTGAAGTCATCAAAGGAGAACCCTAAGGTGTGTTATTGATTTCTTACCCTCACCATCGTTATGTCTCTTGACTTGTGATCCTTGGAGGGTTTTGCATGGTTTTATGATTGTTTGTGTTTCCTTTGCGCATCCATAAATCAAAACCCTACAGTGGTATCAGAGCCACAGGTCGTAGAGCATAAACGTGGTTTATGTGTTACGTTTTAGTTGTTTTACACCTTAATTTGATTGTTTATCGCGTAAAACAAGACAAATCAAGCGTGGGATGCAATTTATCAATAATTAATCATAACAAGATCCAATTTTTGCATTGGATGCATGAATTGGTGAGTTTGAGAAATTTTAGGATCTTAGATGTAGGGTTTGGGCATCCTTGGGGAAGACGGAGTTCTTCCAAAACAAGGAAACAACCAAACTTGGGCACCAAGCAAGGGAGTTGTTTTGGAAACAACTCCCATAAGGAGGTTCGGCCCCCTAGGGGACCGCCCCCTTTGCTTGCCGCCCAAGCTTGGCCGCCCTAGGCGCCGGGCGGCCCTAACCCGTGGCCTAGGCTTGTGGGTTTTTGGCCGGGCCGGCCCTAGGGCCTTGTGGTTCATCTTATTGGGCCCGGGCAATTTGATTGATGGGCCCATGGACCGTTTTAACCCTAGAAATCCTAAAATCAATTAAAAATTGACCAAGCGCGTTAAAATTGGGTTTTAACTGTTTATGTGCAAATCGCATGGTGATTGGATATGGCCTTAGGATGTGGTTTGATGTGGATGTTTAATTTTGTGGTTTGATTTTACGGCCTGCGAGCTGATCAATTAATTGTAATAATTAATTAGGGATTTATGGCCTGCGTGCCATTTTTTTTTCTCAACTTGTGAGATTTATTTTATTTAGTATAGAAGTTAGCTAGTGCTAGATAAAGTAGATTGTTAGCCAAGATTGAAGAAAAGAAGCCCAAAGCCAAAGAAGCTACAAAAGATGGAGCATGGAGCATTCCACATGACTATGAAGGATGGACCAAAAGATCAAGACGCATGGAGATGTGTTTGTTTTAGGGTTCATAGATAATTCCATTGGCTTGGAATTATCTTAGTCTAGAAAAGGTCATATCCACATCACGGTTGATTTTTGTTTTGTGGTTGTTTATTTTAATGTCTTATTATTGTGTGGTTGGTGTATGGATGATGCATGCAATTAGGATAATAAGATAATTAGACAACCTTGATCTATTATTTGGAGTTGTGCCCAAACTCAAATAGATAGATTAGTTGATATTGATCAACAAAACAATTAAAATTGAATTTAAAAATCCCTCAAAATTCAAATATTGTGTTCTTGCCTTCTCGTTATTTAAACACTCATTATCATCATTATTTATCAAGTTCGTGCGTGCCAAAGAATGGCGACTTGGTTCATAATGATGGAATGCGATGGCACGTAACAATGTGCAATTGTTTAGATAAGAGGTTGAACACAACTAGGCTATTAATTTGATTAAGAAACCTAGAGGTAATCAATTTGGATTATCCATATGGATTGATAAATAAGGAGTTGTTTGCCCAATTGAACCAAGAGTTGCATATGGGATGCAATTGGAATCGTTCCTACCTAAAGTAGCTAAATTGTGGGTGACTTGCCAAAGCAAGCTCATAAGGAGGTGAAACATGGATCTTGGCCCACTAGAAAATATAAGGATATTTTCCGCATTAATATCTTGAGGGTTATTAATCTGTAGTAAAATAGTGGGAGCTATATTTGATAAACTAGCCATTATTGAATATAGTCAAAAATTCACAAATACTAAAACTTGCGTATTTTCCTTTTTGTAGAATTCCAAATGGCAAACAACTCATCGAGTTCAAAACATTCCCTACGATCTGTCCTTGAGAAGGACAAGCTCTCTGGAACCAACTTTCTTGATTGGTACAGAAACTTGAGAATTGTTCTCAACCAAGAAAAGAAACTGTACGCAATAGAGGAGCATGTTCCAGAAAGTCCAGAGAACCAAACACCTGCTGCCCTAAAGGCGTATCAAAAGCGTGTTGATGACGCTAATGATGCGGCCTGCCTTATGCTATGCACCATGACTTCTGAGCTTCAGAAGCAACACGAAAACATGAATGCTGTCGATATGATCGAACATCTGAAGCAGCTCTTCCAAGAGCAGGAAAGGGTAGAGAGGTATGAGGTCTCTAAGGCACTGTTCAAGTGTCATCTGGCAGAAGGGAACCCGGTGGGACCCCATGTACTCCGTATGATCGGGTACTTGGAGAATCTCGCCCGACTAGGGTTCCCAGTCGGCCAAGAGTTGGCAACAGATCTCGTGATGCAATCGTTGCCCGAGAGTTATGGACAGTTCATCATGAACTATAACATGAACGAGATCGTGAAACCACTGCCAGATTTACTCAATATGTTGGGGACGGCTGAACAGAGCATCAACAAGGGTAAGGGCAAGGCCATTATGATGGTGCAGAAAGGTAAGGGCAAAAGGTTTGCCTCATCCTCCAAGGGCAAAGGCAAGTCAGTTGCCAAGTCCAAGGAACCTGCCCTTAAGCCTGTTGGTGGAATTGCCAAAGGTGTGACTAAAGGTGAGTGTCACTACTGTAGTCAGCCTGGACACTGGAGGAGGAACTGCCCAAAATATCTGGAGGACAAGAGGCTTGGAATAGTGATTCCACCACCACCAGGTATTTTTGTTGTAGATGTCAATTTAACTGTCTCTACATCATGGGTATTAGATACTTGATGTGGATCTCATATTTGTCGAAATATGCAGGATCTAAAGAGAAGTAGAAGATTGGCTAAAGGAGATGTAGATCTGCGCATTGGGAATGGAGCAAAGGTTGCTGCGTTGGCCATAGGCGTGTGCGAGCTATCTCTGCCTTCAGGATTAGTTTTGGAATTAAATAATTGCTATTTTGTGCCTGCTATGAACAGAAACATTATTTCTATTTCTTGTTTGGAAAAGGATGGTTTTATTATTTCAATAAAGAACAATTGTTGTTCCTTTTATTTAAATAATATTCACTATTTTTGTGCGCAATTATTTAATGGACTTTACGTCCTTGATCTAAGCAATCTTGTCTACAACATTAATACCAAGCGGATTAAAATAAATGATTTAAATCCTGCTTATTTATGGCACTGTCGTTTAGGCCACATAAATGAGAAACGTGTATCTAGACTCCATAAGGATGGATTACTAGACTCATTTGATTTTGAACCATATGAGACATGTGAAGCTTGTTTATTGGGAAAAATGACAAAGTCCCCTTTCAATAAGAAAGGTGAGAGGACTAGTGAGCAATTGGCGCTCATACATACCGATGTGTGTGGGCCATTTGCCACGCCTGCCAGGGGTGGTTATGTCTACTTCATTACATTTACTGATGATTACAGTAGATATGGATTTGTGTACCTCATGAGGGCAAAATCCGAGTCCTTTGAAGTGTTCAAAGAATTCAAGAATGAAGTAGAGAAGCAACTTGGCAAAAGTTTCAAGGCTCTACGATCGGATCGTGGAGGAGAATACTTGAGCCAAGAGTTTGACGACTATCTTAGAGAGTGTGGGATCGTGTCCCAACTCACTCCACCCGGAACGCCACAATGGAATGGCGTGTCCGAGAGGAGGAATCGAACCCTATTGGATATGGTTCGATCTATGATGTGTCAAACCGATCTTCAATTATCATTTTGGGGCTACGCTCTATTAAGTGGAGCTTTCACCATTAACCGTGTTCCATCTAAATCAGTCATGAAGACACCATATGAGATGTGGAGTGGGAGGCGTCCCACACTGTCGTTCATGAGGATTTGGGGCTGCGATGTCTATGTAAAACGTTTACAATCAGACAAGCTGGGGCCAAAATCGTATAAGTGTAAATTTGTGGGGTACCATAAGGAAACTAAGGGATACTACTTCTACAATCCAATCGAGAACAAAGTGTTTGTTGCTCGGACCGGCGTGTTTCTAGAAAGAGAGTTTGTCTCTAAAGAAGCAAGTGGGAGGAATGTAGAACTTGAAGAGGTTCAAGAACCACAATTCACTGAACCGATAATGGAACATGAACAGGAACCACAAACAGTTGTGGAGCAACCTCTTCAGGTAACACAAGAGCTTCGTAGATCTAGTAGAGTGCGCCAGGAACTCGAGAGGTATGGACTTCTCGTAACTGATTCTGGTGACACGATGCTCATAGATGATGAGCCTACTACCTATGAGGAGGCCATGAATGGCCCAGACTCTCAGAAGTGGCTAGAGGCCATGAGATCCGAGATGGAATCCATGTATACCAACAAAGTATGGACTTTGGTGGAACCACCTGATGGGGCGCGGCCCATAGGGTGCAAGTGGGTCTTCAAGAAAAAGATTGACATGGATGGTAATGTGATTACCTATAAGGGCCGATTGGTGGCTAAAGGATTCAGACAGATTCATGGTATTGACTATGATGAAACCTTTTCACCAGTCGCTATGACCAAATCCATCCGAATCCTACTTGAAATTGCAGCATACCATGACTATAAGATTTGGCAGGTGGACGTGTATATGATACAGCCGGAGGGTTTTGAGGAACCAAGGCAAGCCAACAAAGTCTGTAAACTTCAACGTTCCATTTATGGATTAAAGCAAGCTTCTAGGAGTTGGAATCGACGTTTTGATGAAGTAGTCAAAGAGTTTGGCTTCATCAGAAACAAAGATGAGTCTTGTGTCTACAAGAAGGTTAGTGGGAGCTCTGTAGCTTTTCTGGTCTTGTATGTGGATGACATACTACTCATTGGAAACGACATTCCCATGCTACAATATGTTAAAGATTGGCTAGGGAAGTGTTTCTCAATGAAGGACTTAGGGGAAGCAGCCTACATACTCGGTATAAAGATCTATAGAGATAGATCTAAAAGGTTGCTAGGCCTAAGTCAAAAGTACATATATTGACAAGGTGTTGAAACGGTTCAACATGCAAGATTCCAAGAAGGGATTCATGCCCATGTCACATGGAATCACTCTTTCGAAGAGTGGTTGTCCTTCCAATGAGATTGAGAAGGAACGCATGAGTATAATTCCCTATGCCTCGGCCATAGGATCTATCATGTACGCCATGTTATGTACTAGACCAGATGTGTCATATGCCTTGAGTATGACAAGCAGATACCAATCCAATCCAGGTGAGAGTCACTGGATTGCAGTCAAGAACATCCTAAAGTACTTGAGAAGAACTAAGGATGCTTTCTTGATATTTGGCGGTGAGGAAGAGTTGCGTGTAAGGGGTTACACTGATGCAAGCTTCCAAACCGACAGAGATGACTTTAGATCACAGTCGGGATATGTGTTTTGCCTGAATGGAGCAGCGGTGAGCTGGAAGAGTTTCAAGCAAGAGACGGTATCTGATTCTACAACAGAGGCTGAGTACATTGCTGCAAATGGCGCAGCAAAGGAAGCTGTTTGGATCAGAAAGTTTGTTTCTGAACTTGGTGTGGTCCCTAGCATTGCGGATCCAGTTGAGTTGTACTGTGACAACACTGGGCGATCGCGCAATCAAAGGAACCAAGATCGCATCAGAAATCCAAGCACGTGCTCAGGAAGTTTCATCTGATTCGAGATATTATCGATAGAGGAGACGTTCGGATATGCAAGATTCCTACAGATGATAATCTGTCAGACCCGCTTACAAAGCCTCTCACGCAGTGGAAGCATGAAGGGCACACTAGGAGTATGGGCATACGAGATGCGCCAGATTGGCTCTAGTGCAAGTGGGAGACTGTTGGAATAGATGCCCTAGAGGCAATCTAGTTTAGTATGAATTTTTTTGTGGCTAGAAATTCATTTATTATTTATTGGATATTTAATATAATGAAGTCCTTAGATTTACAATTGTGTTTTTTATCTTAAATATCCCTAGTCCAGTATAATGATTAATGGGACAATCATCTATAGACTAGTATGGGGTTGGATTGATATGGAGATATCACGATCCAACACATAGGTGTGCATTAGGGAATGTTGCACTGGATTGACCCATCTCCGAGAAGGCTACATATATGTTATGTTGAGTCACAAGCGCTTCTCGTGGTGCAATGGCATTTTCATCCTTATACTTGAAGTCACTAGATATTCTAGTTGTGGATTATTGTGATTTTGGTAGCGTTAAACGCTACACCGTAACTGGGTAGTTATAAAGGCGTGTACTGGATACAATAAGAATCAAGCTTAGAGATCGTAGTGGACGTAGATAGAATTTTTCCCTCCCACATAACGGGAGCAAATATCCTAGGCCACTCGAGGGATAGTACTTATAGAATGTCTGGCCAGACTCAAATAAATCAATATGGGATATTGATGTTATTTGCACAAATAAGGCTATTCCCATGGATCGAGAAACTATGGATTGGATATACGAGTGTGACTAGTATGTCTCGTGTCCAATCCGGATATAGAGACAAAGGGATGAGACAATTACTTGTACAAAGGTTGTCAAGATGACTATTCTATTAGTTGGCTAGAATGAATGTTTTGCTAGAAACCGCTCCATATTAGCAAATAGTTGCTACCAACTAGATAGAACCTATGGGGTCACACGCTATATAGAGTTGAACTAGATTTGGGAATTAATTAATTGGATTAATTAATTAGAAGGATCACTTTGCAAAACCTTGCTAACTTAGTAGGGACTAATTTGCAAGGAAGGGACTAGATTGAATTCTAGTAGGACTAGAATAAGTCCTTTAGGTAGTTGGCAAGGAGTTGTTGGACTATATAAAGGACCTTCCTTCCTTCCTTCCCATATAACTTATGCTCATTATTGAACATAACAAGAGTGGGAGAGAACAAAAGAAGGAGAGAGAGCAACAAGCTAGGAGCTCGCCGCCCCTAGCTCGCCGCCCATCCCGTCGGCCACAAAGGAGGCCGAGAGCCTTCCTTTGGGTCTCTTTTTGCGTGATTTTTCTTCCTCTTCCTCTTCCGGGCTAGCACCAAGGACTTGTGAGATTCTAGGATCAACTCTAGGCGTGGGTCAACCATAGAAAAAGTGACACAATTCGCGTTTGAAGTCATCAAAGGAGAACCCTAAGGTGTGTTATTGATTTCTTACCCTCACCATCGTTATGTCTCTTGACTTGTGATCCTCTGAGGGTTTTGCATGGTTTTATGATTGTTTGTGTTTCCGTTGCGCATCCATGAATCAAAACCCTACACCTTCACGCCGCCACCACCACTGTAAACCGCCGGCAAGAGAGAGCAAGCAGGGTGGAGTATCGAGGTGTAAGGGCTATTTGGTGGAGCGAATTGTGAAGAAGAAAAGCTAGGGTTCCCAGCAACAAAATCTGAAAATAAAGCAATTGGAATCCAAAATGGAGAAAATCATCAACAAGGTTTCGACGGGGATATCGCGCGGAGCAAAAGGCACTACTTGTTCGCGAAATTTGAAGAAACATTTTTCGGGGACCGAATCGGTCCTTCTTGTCGGATGAATCTGAATTTTCGTGCCAGTAAGACTAGCTCCTGGCACGTAGGCACGTCCTAATCCCTCGTAATTTAATTTAATTGAGTCATATGTACATTGAGTAAAATCCCAATTTTTATTGTTGTCGCTTAGTTGCGGCGTTGGGGGCGATTTACTAGTGTCATAGGAATTATCTGTTAATTTCTTACTTGCGTATTATCTGTAGACATCTTGACACTGTGCACGTTTCATTATTTATTTGCACATTAAATTGTTAAATCTTTGCTACTTTCTTGTGCCAATTTCGAGTCGAGATAGAGGGAAAGGTAAGGTCGTAGCTAAAGGAAAGGGGGTAGCTACGAGTCAGAATGTGACCGGTGGGAAACGGAAGAAACAAAAAAGTAGTCATCGACAGTGATGACAAATATATCCCTGAGGGAGAAGTAAGAGAGACGGGGGACGAGGGTGGTAACCTAGCTGAGAGTGCTACTTTTTGGGTTGTGGGGAGCATGGTTTCGCCAGGCTCAACGAACCCTGATGAGTAGGCCAGTGCGGAACCTGATAGAGTGCCATTGGCAAGGGAAGAGAGAGCGTCTAGTCCTAGGTCTGACCGTGCCCCTGTGACCGGAGTGTTTTGTGACTATAGATTTGTCACTTTTTAGGCGCATACTAGGTACCACAAGCGGAACCCGAGTGTGTTCAAGGGGGCAAACGTAGAAAAGCATTTCCCGTTCCAAAATGAGATGCCCAAGCAAATTAAAGATTTCATGACAAGAGAGAATCTCGCGGGGTGGTGTGAGCTCAACAAGGAAAACGCATGTTTGGAGCTCATGTGGGAGATTTATTCGAACGCCAAGTGGTGTGGGTATGAGGAGGATGGAGAGTTGGATGATCTTAGGATCCTTTGTACCTGTAGGAATTATTTTGTCTTCTCTCCAGCTAGCATAGCCGCGGCCCTACAATGGCCATCATTCGAGGGTTACTGTCACTTTGAGACCACCATGAAAATGAATGTAGAGGAGTTAGTGACCTCCGTGTCAAACTTTGCCTTTGATGGGGTGACGGGAGCGCTTTGGGATACTCATGCGAGTCAGGACGTTAGAAAGTGGACGGTGTCGGCCAAATACTTAGTTCATCTAGCGCGTTGGTTAATTAACATAGTGAAGGCATGGGTTGAGGGCGTTTCACCACAGAGCGACGTACGGTTCAGTGGTGTGTTATGGCTATGTGTTGGTATGATGGCCATCGGTTCAACGTCCCGAAGCGCATTTATAGGAGTTTTAGAGCGAGGCTTCGAGACTCGAATCGTCGGGCAGCCGGGTTTGGGTATTTTCTAAAGCTCTTGGCGACTGAGGTCGGTGCTACGTTTTATGATGGAGACCGTGCACCCGAACCCCCGAGATACTGGACTCATGTTCCTGACCCGAAGAAAGACGAGGTCGTCGCAGAGAGCAGCCAGGGCCCACCTAAAAAGGGGGCTAAGAAGGGCGGTAAAGGTATGGTCCCGGCTGTGAGTGAGGAGTCGAGCCCGTCTGTTGCAACTTATGCTAGCCTCGAGGCCACGATTAAGGGCATGCAAAAGATGATGATTGCCAATGAGAAAAAGGTTGAGGCTTGATGGCAGGAAGCATAGAGGAAAGCCAAGTCAAGGGCTTATCATGTGCGATGAAGCCAGCGCCAGCTCGGTGACATTCTGCATAGGCAGAATCAGTTGCTACACTAGCTTGGCAGGGCAGGCGGGGTGACACTGACTTTGACACCTCAGGATGAGATGTATGAGTCGAGTGAACACTCGGATGGCTCAGAGGAGAGCGAGTAGACCCGCACGCCCTCGCATTAGAATGTCGAGTCCCTTTGTTTTATCTCTAAATTCGTTGGGGATAACGAAGCATTCTAGTGTGGGGGTGAGATTTTCTGAATATTAGCCAAGTCCGTGTCTGCATGAACCAATTGCATATAGGATTTTTGTGTCGTAGTGTGTTTCGTAGTCCTTGTCGTAGAGTGTGTTTGTGTCATAGTGTTGTGTGTTATATATGTGTTCGTAGTTTATAATTGCACATTTTCTTATTTTGGGTCTACCTACCATCGAGTCGTATCTAATCTTTTTCGAGTTGCCGTGCATGTAGAGTAAAGAGGAAAATTAAACCATAAAAAATTAAAATTTAAAAAAAAACAAAAAAAACAAAAAAAAAAACAAAAAAAAACAAAAACAATTGAGAAAGGGAAATCAAAAAGATCTTAGATTTGGTAGAATCGAGGAGTGTGAGAAATTTAGGCATAGGGCGTGACTTGCAACCGAGAGAAACAATGTGAGTTCCCCTTAGTACGTATAGAGAGACTTTCTTTACGGGAGTGCCTGCCTATTTTTCTACACTTACTTGATTTACAAATCTAAAGTGTGTGCCTAGTTTTCTTACAAGAGTTGAGCTAGGTGTGAGCTAAACGAGCCGAACATTCATGTGTGTGTCTTAGGTAGCCGCTAACCCGCCTCGTAGTGGCACACAGAACAGCTGTGCGAGGTTGTGTATTAGAGCACTCACTGCTTTTAGATCTCACATTATAGAACCACTAGAAAACCCGATTTGAACCTTGGTTTATTTGATAGCCTTTTGACCTAGGGTGACGATTCTAGGCTTTCATCACAGATTGTTTAGAATCACCATTTTAGTGCGTCATGAGGGAGTTGTAGTTGAGGGGGTTCAATGAGGGAGTACTTCGTGTTACATTTATGTGAATCCTACATGATCGCTTGTGCTTCATTTGATATTTTCGAGGGGATGCGACGGTGAGTGAGTAGGCTTGCGCACTTAGGTGTGGCGGTGTTCCATGTCATTACACCATGGACACAATTGTGGAGAGCCGTGAGTGCGTGACATCTAATCTGCACGAAACTGGGTTGGGTGAATTTAATTGGTGGATCGTGCTATGTACCGGATTCCATTCATCTTGGTGTAGGAGGATCGGTTGGATTAGGCACGAGACTTGCATCTTATTGACTGCTTGAGAGGGGACATGATTACATTCGAGTGTGGGGGTGTCGACTTTTGACCACAGACATCGAGATTGAGCTTGCGACGACTCCATCCCCACACATGTTTTGATTATTTGCGGCTTTGTTTGGTGGTACCATGTACTTCATTGAGTAGAGGGGGATGAATTTCATTTATGATACTTATTCATCGATTTGTTTGCTTCCTCCCCCTACAATTTATGTGCTTGGTTACTTTTGTATGACCACTCGTATATTTTGGTATTGTGTTGTTGGATTTTGAGTGAAAAAAAAAGAAAAGAGAGAATAAAAAAAGGAGAGTTGAAATAAAGGAATAACTGGGAGCTTATCGAAAAAAACGAGCGGTGGAGCAACTAGTTCATTAAAAGAAAGGTTCATTTTGTTCACAACTCAAGACGGTGGCCACTGGGATCGTAATTGTACCGAGGTTTGAGGGGATCGAGGGCCGGAGACGGTGAGTTTCGGGTTGCGGTTTCTATCATCGTGGTGAGGGTTTGTGAGATGTGGGTTATGATGTGAGAATGTGACGCTTTAGGACTTGTTTCATCATGATTATCCGTATGTCCCTAAGCCTCAACATTCTAAAACCGTTAGCGGAATAAGAGCTCGTACCTTGGATGTGACTTAGCCTAGCGTAGCCTCTTACTTATCGGCACACGCGAAGAGGTAGGATACTCTTAGACTTAGTAAGGCTAGTTTCTCTATACAATATAAGGGAAATTCTCGTTGTCAAGTTTAGTTTCAATTCACGCCTTGTTCCTAAATTGATCGTCACTCCATGAGAACCGGTTTAAGAACTTGAGATTGCCCAATCTCGCCAAAAAGACAAAAAAAAGATAAGTTTCGTGTGTGTGTGTAAATATATGTGTTTAGGATCGAGTCTAATTTGCATTGCATCATACTTTTGCATTAATCGAGTTGTGAATCGAGTCTTGTTTGTGTTGAGTCGGCTAATATTCGGTTGTGTATGCAATGTGGTGGGTTGAAAGCTAGTTGGTTTTGTGGCTCGGTTGTGATGTGAAAGTTGAGACTTGCTCGGGACGAGCAAAATGTAGTGTGGGAGTAGTTGATAACTCCGTTTTCGGAGTTATTTTATTGCTTATTTAGCTACGTTTTGTATGCTCACAATGGAGAATATAGTGTCTTTTTGTTTAAATCATTGCTTTAATTTGTGAAAATGAGTTCGTGTGTTAAATGTGAAGTCCGGGCATTTTCTGCATCGTTTTATGTGCTATTTATCATATTTTGTCACATTTGATCTTCGCGGGGTGTTCGTGTTGTGATTTTCAGGGCCGGAACATGGGAGGAGCAAGTGGATAGAGAAGACGAACTTCGGAAGCTAAGGCAAGCTCGAGATTTGTGGAGGAAAGCGAGAGATGATGAATGAAGTTCTAGAGAGGCTCATGAGAAGATGTTAAGAGTGTTGAGGCATGAAGAGATCTCAAAATGGAGGATTAAACGAAGAATTGGTGCTCGGGAGGTGATTCGGAAGCATGAAGAGCAACATTGGAAAAAGCTGGAAAAATTGGTTAAGGCATTAGGTCGCATGACCTACTTTACAGGTCGCACGACCTAATGAAGGATTTCAGCAGGTTTAAGTAGGTCGCACGACCTACCAGACAGGTCGCACGACGTAGTTGTCACGCCCAGTAGGTCGCACGACCTACTTATTAGGTCGCACGACCTACTTTTCAGCACAAAATTCTCAAAAACGGCCGGGGTCAATTTGTAATTACTTCTAAACTCTATGGAAACGTATTAGAGAGAGTTAGGGCACGTTTTTTATTAGTTTTTTGACGTGGGAGACTTGCTTGGAGCTTGTAAATCGTGAGAAGAAGCTTTGGATCATTCGTTTGGATCTTTTTCTCTTCTTCTTCTTTTCTTTTTGGATTATGATCATAGAAACTTGTATTTTGATCATGTCTAAGCGTAGCTAAACTTCTATTTCGGGATATCTCGTAGGGAACTAGGGTTTTGATCACTTTGTTGGATGATTTATGGATTTGCATGCATGCTTTCAACCTTAATTGATGATTATTTATCTAGTTATGTGTATTTTATTATTTTCATTCATCTTTTCTATTGGTAGACGTATTAGTAGGATTGAGCTAGGTTGTAAACGTTAGAGACATCAACGTTTGTTGCCCGGAAAATTGAAATACACACTAGTCGTATATAGGGTTGAGAAATCTTGCTAGTTAGCTAAGAACAAATAGTAGACTAACGATTTTAACGCACACTTGAACTTGATTAGACTAGAGACATCGGCTATGATAGTTTAAGTGTAGAAATTGGTTAAGAAATCTTCAACGTGTGAGTGCTCGTTTAACTAGAGAGAGAATCGTCGTGTTAACAAAACGTAAATCCAACATAGTGTGAAATTCCTAGTGACCCGTAGAGATATCCTGATTTTGTCAAACTTTAAGAAAAACACAAATCAATTTGTCTTTATTAATCGTGAATTAATTCAATCGGTTCTTTGAGATTCGTATTTTTCTTAATTTAATTGAATTAGCAAAAACAACAACTGCGCTTGACCCACATAAGGATTTGAATTATTAACTAATTTACAAAGAAGTCTCTAGGGTTCGATAAACCCGGAATTACCGGATATTACTACACGTGACAGGCTTACGCTTGCGGTTGGATCGTGTCACTAGGTCTATGTAAAGTGTATAGAATCAGACAAGCTCGGAATCAAGTCGAAAAGTGTAAGTTTGTGGGATATCCTAAGGAAACGAAAGGATACTATTTCTACAACCTAACCGAGAACAAAGTGTTTTTTGCTCGGACCGGTGTGTTTCTAGAAAGAGAGTTTGTCTCTAAAGAAACCAATGGGAGGATTGTAGAACTTTTAGAAATTCAAGAACCAAAAAACACTAATCTTACTACGGAACATGAGCAGGATCTACAAGATGTTCTGGAGCAACCTTCTCAAGTAACACAAGAGCTTCATAGGTCGAGTATGGTAACTCAAGAGCCAGAGATGTATGGACTTCTCGTGACTGAGCCCGATGACATACTACTCATGGAGGATGATGAGCCTACAACCTATGGAGAAGCCATGAAGTGGCCGGACTCTCAAAATTGGGTTGAAGCCATGAGATCCGAAATGGAATCCAAGTATACCAACAAAGTATGGACTTTGGTGGAACCACCCGAAGGGGCTCAGCCCATAAGGTGCAAGTGGGTATTCAAGAAGAAGATCGGCATGGATGGCAATGTGATTGCCTATAAGGATCGATTGGTGGAAAAAGGATTCATACAGATTTATGGTATTGATTATGATGAAATCTTTTCCCCAGTCGCGATGACCAAATCCATTCGCATCTTACTTGATATTGCAGCTTATCACGACTATGTGATTTGGCAGATGGATGTCAAAAAACATTTCTATATGGAAAGCTCCTTAACGATGTGTACATGACACAGCCAGAGGATTTTGAGGATCTAGAGCATGCACATAAAGTGTGTAAGTTGCAGCGGCCCATTTATGGATTGAAGCAAGCTTCTTGGAGTTAAAATCTACATTTGGATGATTCAGTCAAAGAGTTTGGCTTCATCAAAAACGAAGATGAACCTTGTGTCTACAAGAAGGTTAGTGGGAGCTCTGTAGTATTTCTGGTCTTGTATGTGGATGACATACTACTCAATGGAAACAATGTCCCTACCTTGAAAACTGTGAAATATTGGCTAGGGAAGTGTTTCTCAATGAAAGACTTAGGGGATGCGGCTTATATACTTGTTACGAGATCTATAGGGATAGATCTAGGAAGTTGCTTGGCCTATGTCAGAGTACATATATAGACAAGGTGTTGAAATAGTTCAACATGCATGAATCAAAGAAAGGATTCTTGCACATGTGGCATGGAGTCACCCTTACGAAGGATGACTGTCCCTCCAATGAGATAGAGAAGGACCGGATGAGTAAGATACCATATACTTTGTCCATAGGATCTATCATGTACGCCATGTTACGTACTAGACCGGATGCGTCAATACGCTTTGAGTATGACAAGAATATACCAGTACAGTCCAGGTAAGAGTCACTGGACTGCTTTCAAGAATATCCTTAAGCACTTGAGAAGAACTAAGGATGCATTATTGATATATGGAGGGTAGGAATAACTCAGTTTAATAGGTTACACTGACACGAGCTTCCAAACCGACAAGGATGATTACAGATCACAGTCGGGTTATGTGTTTTGCCTAAATGAATGAGCTGTGTGCTGGAAGACTACAACTGAAGGTGAGTGCATTGCTGCATCAGGTGCAACAAAGGAAGCTGTTTGGATTAAGAAGTTCATCACTGACCTAAGTGTGGTTCCTAGCATTGTGGATCCTATTGCGTTGTATTGTGACAACACTAGGGCGATCGCACAACCCAAGGAACAAAGGTCACACCAGAAATCCAAGCACGTACTCAGGAGATTCCATCTCATTCGAGAGATCATAGATAGAGGAGATGTGAAAATATGAAAGATTACAACAGATAATAATCTTTCAAATCCGCTTACAAAGCCGATATTTCAGCGGAAGCATGAAGGGCATACTAGATCTATAGGCATACGAGATGCACTAGATTGGCTCTAGTGCAAGTGGGAGACTGTTGGAGTAGATGCCTCACAAGCAATCTTATGCTAGTATGAACATTGTTTTTGACTCGAATATTCATTTATTATTTATGGAGATATTTTATATAATGTAGTCCTTAGATTGAAATTTTTATTTATCTCAAATATCCCTAGTCAAGTATATTGATTAATAGGACGTTCACTATAGACTAGTTTGTGGGTAGATTGATATGGAGATATCAAGTCTAACACATGGGTATGCATTAGAAGTAATGGCATACTGGAATGACCCACCACGAGAAGGGTACATATAAATTATGTTAATGTCACAAGTGCATCTCGTAGTGACAATGGTGTTATAGTCCTTAGACTTGAAGTCACTAGATACTCTACTTGTGAAATATCATGTTTTGATCTCGTCTAACGTTACACCGTAACTCAGTAACTATAAATATGGTAATCGGACATGATAGCAAGCAAGCTGAGAGATGGTAGTGATGTAGAGAGGATTTGTCCCTCCCACATAATGGGAGTAAATATCCACGGGCCACTCGAGGGGTAGAGCTTATGGAATGTTTGGTGAGACTCAGCAAAATCAATATGTGATATTGATCGAGAAACTATGGATTGGATATACGAGTTTGACAATTGTTTCTCGTGTCCAATACGGATATGGAGACAAAGGGACACACGCAACACGGTAACATTGGGCACATGGCTTGTCGGATCACTGACTATTTCTGTTAGTTGGGTGGCATAGATGTGTTGCTAGACACCGCTCTATGTTTGTAATTGTTACTACCAACTAAGTAGAAACCTACGGGGTCACACACCTTATTGATAAACTGGATGAGGATATTAATTAGTCAGACTAATTAATTAAAGGATCAAAACGCAACCACATGCAAATTTAGTTGGACTAAGTTGCAAAGTGGACTAATCCGTGTATGGATAGGATTAGTATTGGGGCAAGCTTGTAGTTAATAAGGAGTTATTAAATATAAAAACCCTAGCTAATTATTTCTCATGAGTTTTCATCAAGATAAATAAGAGAGCAAGGAGAGAGACCCCAATCAAAGAGCCGCCAATACCCGTCGGCCTCACAAGGTGGTTGGGCCACCTAGTTGCTTCGTTTTGCGTGATCCTTTCTCCTTCCTTTTCGACGTAGCTAGCACAAGACGTGAAGGGTGATTCCAGCTTGCAATCCAAGGTGTGGATACCGGTAGAGATGAAGACATTGTTCTTCGTTGTGATCACACAAACTCACAAGGTACACATTGTCTTCCTTTATCACGTTATGAAAGCTTGCCTGCGATCCTTGGAGGGATTTGATCAAGAAATTGTTATTGTATTTCCGCTGCGTATCTTGCATCAAAATGCTACACTTGTTTGTGTGTTAATCCAGAGAGCTAAAGGTGCACATGGTGAAATTTATGAAATGATGAGGGATAATATTGTCATTCCACACCCATTTTTAATAAAGTAACTTTCTCTTTTTCCCACCTTTCTGGTGGTGGGACGGAGGGAGTAATTGTAAGAGGACGACTAAATCGGGTCCTACACACACCAGGGCGAGGACGATTACGGTGTAGGAGCTGACATCCACTGAGATAGTAAGCACGATAGTGGCCCAAAAAAAATGAATTGTCAGAGAGGCTTCCAGTTCACTGTTTAACTCTTACCAGTTTGTCCCTGCTCTTTCTTCCCATGGTGAAGAGCACGCGAATTAAGAAAAATGGCTTTTTTACTATTTTTCCCCTCAAATATTTGATAATTCCCAAAGTATATCCTCCCCCTATCTAACAACAACAACACCATCAGCCACTATCATCTCCACCACCACCCACCACTCCGCCACAAGTACCATCACTCTGCCACCAGAACATGAACATAACCAAACACAACAAATTAAACCGATTATTTACCAAAAAGTACAGATCTAGACTACAAAATTACAGATCTTAGAAAAATTACAAGAGTGTGTATAAAAGAGATGTAGAAGAAGAGAAGTTTTAGATTGAAAAAATAGCAAAACTAGTCCACTGCCACACCAATTTAACATAGAATGCACAAAACATATCCGATATCCCTATTTGTCGCCTCTTCAACGTCAATGGAGAGAGCATCTATCGCCAATGGCTTCGATTTCCCCAACGGGATGGCTGTGGGTGTCGCCGGAGAGTGCACGAAGATTTGGTCGCCTCGCCATGCCGCCACTTCCTCGTCGCCAAGATCTGAGAAAACAAGCAGATCTTGAAGCAAAAAGAGCAGATCTACAGGCCAAGAAGAAGAAGAAGAAGAAGAAGAAGAAGAAGAAGAAGAAGAAGAAGAAGAAGAAGAAGAAGAAGAAGAAGAAGAAGAAGAAGAAGAAGAAGAAGAAGAAGAAGAAGAAGAAGAAGAAGAAGAAGAAGAAGAAGAAGAAGAAGAAGAAGAAGAAGAAGAAGAAGAAGAAGAAGAAGAAGAAGAAGAAGAAGAAGAAGAAGAAGAAGAACTACCTAGGTCATCCTCCACCACCGCCTCCACTATCACCGGCGTCCTTGCTGTCGTCCTTGCCGTTATCTTCCACCAGCAACGAGCCCATCTTCTTCACCGTCGAATTCCCCGTCCTCTTCACCCCCAACTCACTGTCGTGCCTCTCTCTGAAATACCCGTTTTTGGTCTACGAGTGCTTTTGTGCTATTGGTATAAGTGTTGGGAGTTTATTTTTATTGTTGTGAAGCTTTTGGGGTCTTTGTGAATTTTATCTAAATTTTTTAGTGCCTTTTGAATAAACTAGGGGTGTTAAAGTGTCTTTCCCTAAACTAGGGGTGTGAAACTGTGTTTTTCAACATATTGATATATAAACTTCACCCCAAAAACCCCCCATTTGTGTGATTGTTCCCCAAATCACACATACGTGATTCAACCTCCGGTTTGTTCGTCAAAAATTTTCCAAACCCTTCCTTCTTCGTCGATTGTCTTTCCTAAACCATATCATCATCGTCTCTCTCTTCCTATCACGATCCAGTGAGTTCAAATTCCCCAAAGCAGCCTCTGTTTCTATTTCACTGCATTCCAATAGCAACCATCTCCCTCTCTCGTGCGATCTCTCTCTGCCCCTCTCTCCGCTGCTCCTGGACAACGGAAACAACAGCAGCAACGGGATAACCAGGTGCGTCCCTCTCTCTCTTCTTCATCTTCGCTTCTCCTTCGTCCTCTGTTCTTTTTCTTCTTCTTCTTCGTCTTCTTCTGCATTTTATTCTTCTTCTTCTTATTCGTTACTTCTTCTCCTTCTCTTCTTATGCCCTGTTCTTTTTCTTCTCTTTTCTTTATCTTCTCCTTCTTCTTTTCCACTGATTTTCATGGTGCCATTAGGGTCGTTTATGACCTACCATTTTTCAGCAGCCCCTTTCGGCCACCAAGATCCTCCACCACGTCACCGCCAACATCTCCGTCTCGCCTCTAAATATCTCTTGTGTTCACCTCCTTCACTTGTAAGTTGTTATTGTTCGTCGATTTCATGTTGTTCACTCTCATTATCAAATTTTAGTTGGTTAATTCTTGTATTATATCAAGCACTATTATGATTCATAGCTTGATTCGTATTGATCATGTTTCACCCAAGAACCCTAGTCGTGTAGGTGGTAAAATCAAGCCGAAAAAATAATATTAATTAGAAAATATCACTTGTTTGGTGTATGGGATTGCTAAGGCGAATTTTAATCGCTGGTTAATTGAATTGGAGTTGAAATCGAGACCGCCAGACGCGTAATTGGGTGTTCTAGGGCTTTTGAACAATCTGTTCGGTCGCGAAAAGGTCTGAATTTATCGTTGTAGGCCTAAAATCGGTCGCTAAAAATGCTGAAAACAGTCTTTAATGCTGGTGGGATTAGTTTGAAGTGTCTAGACGTTGAAATTAGTTGGATTATGAGAGTTTTGACACTCGTTTGTGATCTTGGCTCTAGGTAAATATGTTTGAGAGAAATTGTGAGTTACTTCTAGAAAAATATAAATCTAAGTTAATTAGTAATCTCTTTGTTTAAAATTAAATAGCTTAGTGGATGTTAAACTTGAACCGGCTAGTGGAATTGTGTTGTTGACCTAAAACCAATCGTCCAAGTCATTTGTGTGCTGGGTTCTCTTAGGAATGTTGGGTTGGTGGTAGAACCTAAACCGTTGAGCGTCATATGCATGTAATATTGTTTAGCACTTATATTACTCAAAAAGTGTAATTAATTAGAATATTGTTAACTTGTAGGCGATGAGTTCTCGGACGACGAGATCTCTGACGACGAGTACACTGAGTACTACGACTGGGTCGCTGTAATTTCTTGAATTTGAGGTGAGTAAACATGCTAGGCCTAGTGTGCCTAACGCCCTTCGTGTTAAATATTTTTCTTCTTTTGTTGTCTCAAAATGAATTTATGTGTTATGTGAAAAATGGGCTATTTGAACACTTGTTCCCACTTGTTGAAACGGTTCTCTGAAAACATCACCATAAACTAAAAATCAATGTTAACGTAAAGTGGAAGAGTTGTGCGGGGTTGATATGTGGTTACTATTGCGCTTGGGCGTGTTGACTATAGTCACTCGTCCAATTAATTGTATATAATCGGGTTTCAAGGCCCGGGATCGCTCCTTGTACTCACCCTTCTGGCCCCAAGAATCTTAAGGAGGTGTCGACACTTAAGGTCCTGGATGCTTGCGAAGTGGTTGGCTCTTCCCCCGCATCAACGAATTAGTAATGTGACTTTTGGATCTGATGGTTATTAATGGGACAAGAATGATTACGAGATTTTGAAATTTCCAAACTTGGATATTGAACTCGAATTTGTGAATTATAATTGAAGGGGTGTACAGAAGGTAGAAATACAGGATCAATACTCTAGAAGGGGGGGGTCGAATAGAGTATGCCAACTTTTTGCTAAACTTAAAAGAAGATTGGTTTCAAAAGATTTGTCATGAGATTCAAGGCATTGAAATGCGTTTCAAGTCTTTGGAATTAAAAAAGTTGTAGTATAAAAATATAAGTCTATTTCAAGGCCTTGAAATGAGTATCAAACCCTTGAAATGAAACTTTTTTGAATGCTGCAAAATTGCTAAGTATAAAACTGAAAGTAAATTGCAAGAGACAAAGGATATATACAGTTCAGTCCACTTGGACCTACGTCTCTACCTCAGGGATCTTCTCCCTGTAGGATTTTCAACTCAATTCTTATTAATCCACAGCTAAGCCCTAGATCTCAAGCACATAGAGATGCCTTACCCTGTTACAGCTTGTGGTTCTCACTAACAACCTGCTCTAGCTATCTGATTAACTAAGAATTCTCTACTGTTCACCTTGAACAATCCTTGAGAATAAGAACTAGCAGTATTATGAAAATGATATACAAATGAAGTTCAGAACTGAAGAACATTAGAATTAATTCTATAGTGAGTATGCAGTGTTCTTCAGATGCTTGGATTTAGAGAAATGAATCTGCTTCTTTGTTTCTTGTCAATCATTGAGTGTTTTTTAGTGTCTCTGCTAATTGTCCCGTTGCATGGATTCAGCTTTCCCTCTTTTATAGAGCAGTTTGAAATGTAAATCTTTAGGATCTTCTCATAACAAACTTGCCTATTTTGTAGCTTCAGCTTTGACTTCTCTAACAGCTTCTTCAACAGATAGTTGATTGGTATATTCAAAGATACTGATCTGTTATTGTGTAAACATCAGTTGGTAAGCTTCCAAACATAGCAGGATTGATCACAGAATCAAATCATCTCAGTATTTCCTTCCTGCAACACTTAGGTTCGGAATAATCCATGTAAAATAGGAAACAAAATTTCCCTGCAAAACTGAGTCAAACAGATGGATTAGATATTTTTAAATATGTCAAAATACTTTGTCTTTCATCATCAAGTATCAGGTGATCAAGCCACAGGGGTTTTAGGGACTGAATCAAGTTCAGAAAACTACCCCTAAGATCATGCATATAAAGCATAACCAGTTCAAGTCTTTGAAAGCTGTTTCGAGGCCTTGAAATTGACAATCTATTTCAAGTCTTGAAACTGAGTTGAACTTACAATACCCCCTTGATTAAAGACAAAAAACTTCTGATCTGTTTGCTACTATGTTCCTGCAAAAAATACTCATTATCACATACTACAGTTTAATATAGCACATGATATCCAAATTCAATCCATTTTATTAACTTGCTAAAGATAGCACATAACACAAAGTTCAGATAATTCTACTGACCCACAAACCAAACCAGGTTAGATCTCCTAGCAAATAAAGCAAATAAAGTCCTAAATTGCTCCCCCTTTTTTAATTTCATCAAAAAAGAATGAGAAAATGTTGGATCAGTGTTTTTGGAAAAATTTTAAAAGACTGATTTAAAAAGATAGAATTTTCAAGACATTGAAAAGGAGAAGAAAGAGTAGGCAAGCGTTAAGGGGTTGGTTCTTCATCTCCCTGCTGCTCTACTTCTTCTTCCCGACTATTTCCCTCATCATCATCATCAATCTGATCTTCATCTTGTTGAGCCACATCAACACCAGCATCACCTTCTTCTTCAAATAGATCAGCAGCAGTTAAAATTTCTGGAACATTTGCCTTCTTTGATTTCTTCATCTTGAGGTCTATAAGCAAAGCTCCTGAATCTGGACTGTCAGCTTCTTCCTCTTGATCTTCACCAATTTGTTCATCAACCACCTGCTTTCCTATGTCCTTTACTTGAGCAGCCTTATCTGGAGTTATTTGTTCACTGAGAAGACCTTGGCTGAATCAACCTTTTTAGTACCCTCTGCAGCTTGAGAGACCTCTCCAGGCACATAAAACACTGTCATGCTCCTGAAGATGTTTTCAACCATGTACTTAACCTGCCTAAGATCAGTGTCAAAACCATGTTGATTCTCAATTACTTCATCAATGTCCATCTGAAGTCCATCCAGATTTTGAAGAACCAAGGAGCTATCTTGAGGCTGAGAGGTTTGGCTTGAAGTAGGGGTCAAAGCTTTGGGTTTGAGGAATTTCTTTTCAATAACTAAGGAGTTATCTTGACGCTGAGAGGTTTGGCTTGAAGTAGGGGTCAAGGCTTTGGGTTTGAGGAATTTCTTGGAGCTCAACTCTTCCTCTGACAAGTCTGAGTATAGCTTCCAAGTCTTAGCAATGGTTTTTACTACACCAATCTTCTCAAAAGCTTTCTCATTAAGCATACCAAACCCATTAGTGATAGGTTCTTCCCTGTCAGTTAGAATTTCAAAGTGTTGGAAGAATGAGGTGAGTAAATTGGCATATGTCAAGGGGTGGTTCCTCTAATTAGTTTGGCTCTACAACATGTGTTCCATCACAAGATTTGGAAGATCAATGTCATAACCATGCATAACCAAATACATCAAATACAGCACCCTTTCAGTGATCAGCTCCTTCGAGTGGTACCTTGGTACCACACAGCTCATCAAGATAGTAAACAAAACTTTGGCTTCAACAGTCAGCACAGAGTGTGTAACTGTTTGGATGAGGTAGGGGTATTGGGTATAAAGAACTCTTCTTTAGCTAGCTTCAGGGCATCACTCTTAGGAGGGTAGTTACTGGTTTCATACCTCTTAGGACAACCTAGAACATTGGCAAACTCAGAATGATATAGTTCCATATCAATGCCAGCAACCTTGGTTTGAATAACCAGGTTTGCAGTGTTCTTGAGTTGTTTCAAGTTAAGGTAGAAGAATCTAGTGAGTCTAGGGTAGGCTATCTCTGGAGGGTTTAAAATAAACCAAAGAGAGCTATTCTTCAACATTTTGATACACTTTAGATTCATACCATGTAACATAGGAGCACTTATCATATTACAGAAAGCAACTTGTCTAGAAGCAAATCAATCTAGCCACTGACCTTTAGCAACATGAGTAACAAAACCATGTATTATCAGGGCCTGATTTCTTACCAGTGGATTTCTTCTTCTTTGAATAGATCTGTATTGCTTTCTCAATGTTTTCCTCTGGTCAACCTCTGTCACTTTCTCTTTTCCATTTCCCTTTTCTGATTTGTCATCCTTCTTCTTCACCTTCTTGGGGCTACCAATCTGTATTTCTTTCTGTTTTTCTTAAGCAAACTCCACTATCTTCTTCTTCTTGCTGGACAGAGGTGTCTGATCTTTCTCAGCCTTCCTCTTGAGAGGAGGGGGTGCCATGTCTTCTGCTGTGGCACTCTTTGAACTTGAATCTACACTGATGGTCTGAACCTCTTCCACAGTGGCCTTTCTTTTCTTTTTTCTTCCAGCCTTTGAACCACCAGCCATCTTGATTCTTTCAGAGGCTCTCCTAGTGCTCATTAGGGTTTGGGGAGATCCTAGAAAAATGGCCTATGCCCACAGAATTCATCCCCACATTAGGTTACTGTGGGTTCTACATTCATTTGCCGCGTGAGGTGACTGTGGTAATTAAATTTTATAACAGCCACGGTTAACTTCGGGACCCGTGGGGTAAGATGAATTTTAGCCACGACTAAAGTTTTACCCGTGGAGATTTATTATTCCCCATAGTTACTAACGTGGGCATCGAAAATTTTCAACTGACAAAATCTATGAAAAAAATACTACCGCGCAATTAGATCTCCATTTTTTTTTTAGTTAATTAGATCTCCAATTTTGACCTCCCATCCCCCTCACCTTTTCTTTCTCTTCCTTAGTTCATCTCCCATCTCTTGCACTCCTCCAGTCCTCCCTCTCGGCTCCTCTCGACTGCGATCATAGAAGACGAAGCCACCACAACCCTAATCACCGTCGCCGACACCAGAGAAAAATCGATGGAAACTTATTGCGACCACGG
Organism: Linanthus parryae; assembly: GCA_023055425.1. NCBI lineage: Eukaryota > Viridiplantae > Streptophyta > Magnoliopsida > Ericales > Polemoniaceae > Linanthus > Linanthus parryae. The sequence continues at coordinate 5,938,039 of JALGPY010000015.1, forward strand.
AAGGCCCACCAACAATTACTTCGCACTCTCGCTTGCTCAGTTCCTCTCTCTCTCTCTCTCTCACCAGTGGAAGCCTATACCGCCCGTTGCAGAGGTGAGTCTCGCCAACCTTTTCTTTATTCTGTTCTGGAACTGATTAATCTGTTAATGGGAGCCACATAGTCAGACATGTTTGAAATTCTAGGGTTTACTGGTGGATTCTTGAGTTCGTTGAAATTGGGGTCAACTTTACATAATTTACACAATTTGAAATCCTAATTGCACTCAGCCACTCAGGTTCTAAATAGGTATACTGCCACCCTTTAGCTTCTTGGGCTGGAATATCTTCTTTCATTGTTTATGCAGTAAATCCATCTTATGTTTGGTACTTATTTGTATTCAAATACATAGATAACGGGGTAGTGCATCCAAGGAATGTCATTTTACCCCGTACAAATCCCTTTGTACTAACTGTATATTGACTCAATACATAGACAATAGGGTAGTGCATCTAGGGTTCACAACATTTTGAGGTTTGAATCATTGTTCACAAAATTGTGGGGTAGGGCAGTGTATATACGACATTGAAATTGGGGTTAACTTTAAATAATTTTCATCTTGGCTATTAATTATGCCTTGCTTGCGTACCAGCCATTCCAGTGTAGTCAGGACTGAGTAGTGTATGTTAGGTTGTGTCAGTTTTGGGGTTACATTTTGTTGAGAGGGTATGTTTCTTCTTTATGGTTTAGGTTGCAGATTGTTATCAGCTTTATAGTTGTCGTTTTTCCTTTTGCATGCTGACACATGTGATGCTGTGGTTTGGTTGCATAGTCCTACGATCAAAAATTCTCTGTTTTACCATCACATAAGTATACTCTCAGTTGTTCGGTGTATGTTACTATACGACCTAGTAATTTTATTTCAAAAGTGGTGACATCTATGTGGGAACCCTCAATTTTTGCAAATTGACCTTGAGGTGCTATCTATATAACAAATTAGGACGGTGTTGTTATCATATAAGAGAGGTTTACATTTTTCACTCCAAATTGATTAATTATTATACTGTCTGATCTCCTTGTTCTTATCATACTGATTCTGAATTTTACAGGGAGTGGAGGGTTGACTTTCTTGCGAAGTTAAGGGGAAAATAAGATTTCTTTTTCATCGGTGATTTCCGGAATCTGTCCCTTGGGAAGCACACAAAGGATCGAGACATGGAAAAATGTTATGTGAATCCCTCCAGATGATGGTTTTCATCCAATTTGTTGTGTTGCTTGATAAAATTGTTACATGCCAACTCATGAGTTAAAATAGTTAGATTTGGCCTATGCACTGTCTGGTGAGATGCATGATATTCTGACTTGTGGTACATTTGTGATGTTGGACCATCTTTAGATGATTGTTAGTCCTCATTGCTTCAATTTTGCATGCAGGAATGTGTCAATTCTTGTCTAGCCGGTTGCAGTTACAAGTTCTGCTATACTAGATTTTCGTCAAAGCATCTCAAGTCGGCCTATTGGGTGCACAATAGACATCTGCAAGGGAACATATTTTTCTCCATCGTTTTTAGTAATTCTATGTTCACATTTTTCTTGTATATTTAAAGGTGCAAATTTAAAATTCTATGAAATATTTAATTTTGATTATTATAGGAACATTTAACACATTTTTTTTTGGAAAAAGAATTACATTCCCCGCGTTTGTTAGCTGTGGCAATAGGTGTATTTGCCACGGGTGCTAAATTCCCGCAGCAAAATTTTGTCTAAGCCCACGACGCCTTTTCCCCACGTTAACTAATGTGGCAAAGTTTTCCCCATGGGAGTTAAGCGTGGCTAAGTTTTTTGTCACGGCCGACCTCCCCGCGCTTCTTTCCCGTGGGCTTACCCGTGGGCAAAACTTTTCCCCACGGAAGTTGACCTTTTCCCCACATTTTTTAAATGTGGGCTAATGCGTTGTTTCTAGTAGTGAGAAGAAGAGAGAGATAGGATGAATACGAAGGAGATAAATAGAGAGGAAGATAAATAGAAGAGAGATTCAGTTTGAAAAGGAAACTAAATAATCATCCTGATCTTTGAAGATCTACTGAATAAAAAAGATTCAAATTTTGCTTGTGCCGTTGGAAATAAAATATAAAATACTATTTTGGCGGAAAAAGGAGTATTTGAAAAATTGAGGGGCAGTATTGAGCAGTTATCTACATAGACAACACCCAACACTGAAAGATCCATAATTATTGACTATTTAACATGCAGTCTTATTTGCAAGGATTTGGAATGGGTTTCAAGGCATTGAAAAGTTGTATGGATTAAAGCACATGTACTCAAAGGTTTGAAAATCAGTTCAAAACTTTGAAACACATAATACTTACCTGATTCTTCCCCTAAACCAATGCTTCTTTATTTAGCATGCCCAATTCCAATCTTAAGGCTGAGAATCTTTCATCTGGCAATGGCTCAGTGAAGATATCTGCAAACTGAATGATAGTAGAAACAAATTCAAGAACAATATCACCTTTCTAAGCATGATCTCTGATGAAGTGATGTCTAACATCAATATGCTATGTTCTCGAATGCTGAACTGAATTATTTGTAATTGATATTGCACTTGTGTTGTCACACTTCATAGGTATATCTCTAAAATCAAAGCCAAGGTCTCTCATTTGTTGTGCTATCCATAACACTTGTGAACAATAAGCTCCAGCTGCTATGTATTCAGCTTCTGCCGTTGATAGTGCAACTGAGTTTTGCTTCTTTAAATTCCAGCTGATTAAAGATGATCTAAGAAAATGAAAACATGTGGATGTACTCTTTCGATCAACTTTATATCCTGCAAAGTCAGCATCTTTCCATTCTCATCTAACTTGTTTCTGAATACCCATTTGGTGCCAATGAAAGACTGATTTTCTGGAGGAGGAACTAGATTCCATACCTTGTTCCTTTCAAACTCATTGAGTTCACTGTGCATTGCTATAATCCATTCTGCTTCTTGTAATGCTTCCTTCACAGTTTTGGGTTCTACAAGAGAAATAAAAGCATTAAAAGTACAAAGATTCTTCAAATGTGATCTAGTTTGAGTACCAGTGGTTGGATCAAAAATAATGTTATCAACAAGATGAGATGAGAGATATTTAAATATCTTCCTTGGTGTCCAAGGTTTAGGCTCTCCAATCTGCTTCTCAAGTCTTTGAGAACTTGAATTAGTAGCTTTTTCTGTTGTCTTCTCAGGAGATTCTGTTTCAAGGCTTTGAACCTTATTTTCAAGGCCTTGAAAATTCCTACTTTGTTCCTATGACATTTCCTTGGATCCTTTTGAGGATTATTCAATATCTGAGTAATGCTTGTTCAGATTAAGATCAAGATTTCCCTTACCATTATTGTGGACAAAAGAAGTACAACCAAATTGTTTGAAGTATGAAATGTTTGGCTTTCTTCCTTTGAATAGCTCCTAAGGAGTCTTCTTCAGAATAGGTCTGATCAAGCACCTATTAAGAATTGATTTATTCACTTTCCAATAGTACTTTGGCAATCTGTTTTCCAGAAGAATTTTTCTTGACATGTCTTCAAGAGTCCTGTTCTTTCTTTCAACAACTCCATTCTGTTGAGGAGTTCTAGGAGCAGAAAAGTTGTGAGAGATACCATGCTTAGAACAGAATACATCAAACTCAAGTTGATCAAACTCTCTAACATGATCACTTCTGATTGAAGCAATAGGTAGGTTTTTCAATGTTTGAAGTTCTCTACAAAGCTTTGAAAATTCAGTGAGAGCTTCGGATTTTTCTTTAAGTAACATAACCCAAGTATATCAAGAAAAAATCATCTAAAATGACAAGCATGTACTTCTTACCCTTTGGAGTTGGAGTTCTCTTAGGACCACAGAGATCCAAATGCAGCAATTCAATGGGTCTAGTAGTACTTACAAAGTTCTTTGGTTTGAATGAGCTTCTAGTTTCCTTTCCTTGTGCACATGCCTTGCATACTTCTTCATATTTCAACTTGATAGAGGGAAGGCCTCTTACTAGGTTCTTGGAAACTAGCTTGTTCAAGGTATGCAAGCTAATGTGTCCCAAATTTCTGTGCCAAAATTTTGAATCCTCTTTCAAGGCCTTGAGACACTCAAGTTTTCTCCTGCAACTTTGTTAGTTTGAAAAGTATAAACATTGTTTGACCTAGAGGCAGTGAAGATGCAATTTCCAGATTTCACATTTTGCACCACACATTTCTCCTTGTCAAAGATAACCTTGTTACCATTATCACAAATCTGAGATACATTAAGCACGTTAAATTTCAAACCATCAACTAGATATACATCAAAAATGGAATTTTCAGAATCAGTACCAACTTTACCAATACCAAAATGCTGCATTTGCCTTTTTCACCAAGTGTAATTTATCCTTCAGATTGCTCTTTCATTTATGAGAATAGAGATCTATTTCCACTCATATGTCTTGAGCAACCACTATCCATAAACCATTTCTGTTCTTTGATCTTGGTGACAACCTGCAAACACCATTCACTGCCTTATCCAGCTGTTAGACCAAGTGTGGAATTTAGATTCATATTCAGGGTCAACCATGTTTGGTGTTCTAACCCCTTTAGGAACCCAGATCTGTCTAACTTGTCCTTTGAGTTGGAATGGAAAAGTGTTCCTCATTATGTGAGGGTCTCTTCTTCTAAATGGACAAGTCATCTTGACATGGCCAATCTTATTGCAGTAATGGCACTTAGGAGATGTTTTGCTTCCAACTTTCACAAATCTGGTATTGTTCTTTCTTGGAAAATTTGGATTGTATCCAATACCAGTTTTGTGAACAGACTTTAAGCTAGCTCCAAGAATCAAGTTTGTGTTCTGAGCCTGCAAGTTTTGTCTTGACTGATTCAGATTCTTGAAGTTTCTCAGTAAGAGTAGTCTTTTGTCTATCTAAATCATCAACTTGATGGTTTAGATTAACAACAGTATCACTCCGAAGAGAGTTCTTAATGACCACTTCTTTGACTTGAGTTTTCAAAGCTTTGAAACTAGTTTTCAAGGCCTTGAAATCACTTTCATTCTTTTTCTGAGAGATTTCAAGATTCTAATTTAGGCAAACAAGATGCAAGTTTTATTTTGCTTGCTCATGAACTTTTTCTTTCAAAACTCTAATTTCTGTTAGATAGTCGTATTCATTTAAAAGCATGTTCTAAGATAATAAGAGAGGGATTCTATTGGTTTTGAAATCAAGCAGTTTACCACTACCTCAATGTTTTTTTCAGAACTTTCATCATGCTTGGCCATAAAGCATAGGTTGGCATTTTCTTCTTCAGATTCAGAGTCACTTGAGGTTTCTGAATCACTGCAGGAAGATATCATCTTTCTTTCTTATATCATGATCTTTCTTATAAAAGTTCTTTCTCTTTTTGTGTGGACAGTCTCTGACCAAGTGTCCTGCATCACGACACTCAAAGGAATTCATGACTTTAGGCTTATTACCATGTAAAGAAGATTTACCTTTCTAGTCTTTGCTACTTGAGGATCTGTGTCTTTCCTAGCTGAAGTCCTTGTTACCAAATTTCTTCTTCATTTTAAGAATTCTTGTCAAGGATTTGTAAATCAAAGCAAATGGATCTTCATCATCATCTTCAGTTTCAAGGCTTTAAGACGGCTCATTCTCCTTTTCCTTGAGAGCTACGTTCTTGAAATCTTCAAGTAGTTCTCCATCTACTTCATTCATGGATATTTCATGTGTAAGGAGCTTCCCTTGTAGGTCATCAAGTTGAAGTGATGAGAGATCTTGAGCTTCCTCAATAGCAGTAGTCTTTGGTTCCCATTTTTCCTTTGGAAGACTTCTTAGAAACTTTCTAACCTTTTCTTCATTCGAAATGTGCTTTCGCAATGAATCAAGGTTGTTGACAATGTCAGTGAATCTTTTGAACATGTCTTTGATTGACTCATCTCCATTCATCTTGAATAGCTCATATTGTTGATATTGGTTTGCTTGACTTGGATGGTTCCTTCAAAATTCACCACAAGCTTATCCAAGATATCCTTGGCATTCTTGCAACCTGAGATCCTATTAAACTCATCTGCACTCAAAGCACAATATAAGAGATTCATAGCTTTAAATTTTTTGGAAAATTATTCTAAATCAGAGGAGGAGAGATGGTCTTCAGATTTGGGAGTTCTAATCCCATCTTTCTCTGTGTAGAAAGTGTGAGGACCATTCTAAATGATAGTACAGAGTTCCGTATCTTATCAATGATGAACATTTTCATCAAGGCTTTCCAGTGAACAAAATTGTCTCCACAAAAGAGAGGAATTCTGTTAGCAGCTCTTCCCTGAGAGAAACCACCATCACCTGCTGTAATCATGATCGCGAGATGGTTAAATATATGTAGTGATACAAGCTCTGATACCAATTTAAGGGGTGTAAAGAAGGTAGAAATACATAATCAATACTCTAAAGAGGGGCTTAAATAGAGTATGCCAACTTTTTGCTAAACTTGCAAGAAGAGTGGATTCAGAAGATTTGTAATGAGATTCAAGGCCTTGAAATGAGTTTCAAGCCTTTGGAATTAAAACAGTTGTAGTATAAAAGATAAGTCTATTTCAAGGCCTTGGAATGAGTTTCAAACCCTTGAAATGAAACTGTTTTGAATGCTGCAAAATTGCTAAGTATAAAATTGAAAGTAAAATGCAAGAGACACAAGATATATAGAGTTCAGTCCACTTGGACCTACTTCTCTACCTCAGGGATCTTCTCCCTGCAGGATTTTCAACTCAATTCTTATTAATCCACAACTAAGCCCTATATCTCAAGCACATAGAGATGCCTTACTCAGTTACAGCTTGTGGTTCTCACTAACCTGTCTATTACCTGCTCTAGCTATCTGATTAACTAATAATTATCTATTGTTAACCTTGAAAAATCCTTGAGAATAAGAACTAGGAGTATTATGAAAATGATATACAAATGAAGTTCAGAACACAAGAACACTAGAATTTATTATGCAGTGAGTATGGAGTGTTCTTCAGATGCTTGGATTTAGAGAAATGAATCCGCTTCTTTGTTTCTTGTCAATCATTGAGTGTTTTTTAGTGTCTCTATGAATTTTCCCGTTGCATAGATTCAGCTTTCCCTATTTTATAGAGCAGTTTGAAATGCAAATCTTCATGAACTTTTCATAACAAACTTGCCTATTTTGTAGCTTCAGCTTTGACTTCTCTAACAGCTTCTCCAACAGATATTTGATTGGTATCTTCAAAGATACTGATCTGTTATTGTGTAAAAATCAGTTGGTAAGCTTCCAAACATAGCAGGATTGATCACAGAATCAAATCACCTCATTATTTCCTTCCTTCAAAACTTAGGTTAGGAAATAATCCCTGTAAAATAGGAAACAAAACTTCCCCGTAAAACTGAGTTAAACAGATGGATTAGATATTGTTAAATATGTCATAATACTTTGTCTTTCATCATCAAGTATCAGCTGATCAAGCACATGTGTTTTAGGTATTGATCAAGTTCAGAAAAATCCCCTTAAGATTATGCATATAAAGCATAACCAGTTCAAGGATTTGAAAGTTGTTTCAAGGCCTTGAAATAGACAATCTATTTAAAGTATTGAAACTGAGTTGAAAGTACAATAATGATCTTGAAATCTCTCTTGTTCTCTTATATGAGTTAAATTGTATTTCCGCTGTGTTTAAAGAGAAATTACTCCATGACAAGTTGTTTACTGTTTTATAAATTGCTTCATCATTATTTTACATGCTTGGGTGCTTGCTTGCCAGTATTTATTACTGATGTTGGAAACTGTGGTGTTCTCTTTCTGTTTTCTTCACCACATGTTTAGATAATGGGAGCTTGGCTTAGCGGGGAACGCAAATCGCAACTAGGCTTCCAAAAATATCACTTTTTCATTAGTTGGATTTATGCTCATGTTTGAGGCAACTTTGAATTGTAATAAAGTATAACGTTTAACTTTTACTTTAGTTGGTTGGGATCCACTTTTAAATGTCCTTGTATCCGTGCTTCATCTCGGGTACGGAGTGACACCCCCAGGCTTTCGTCTTGGTCATCTTGAGGGTGTTACATACTCTCTATCTCTCTATCTCTCTCTCTCTCTCTCTCTCTCTCTCTCTTTCATTCTTTTCTATCTTTTCTCTATCGTTTGTGTGTGTGTGTGGTGTGAGAGGAGTGAGAGGGGATATTAGGGTTAGGAAAAAGTGTGAGACATGAATAGGTAGGGTTGTGTTCTTTTTGGGAGGGTAAATAGTGTTTTCATTTTATTAAGGTTACCCAAATAGGAAATGGGAAGAAAGAGTAGGGACATCTCAAAAAAGAAATTGGGAAGAAAGATGACACGATTTCTTACGTGTATACGCAAGTGCACGGTCGAGTAATAAAGTGTGAGTATTTTCGTACTCAGGTTGTCGTACCCACAAGGAAAATATAGTAACAAGATTTAAATAACAAGTTAATAAGTTTACCAGGTAACCAGGGGAAGTAATAAGAATTTTGAGGTTTCCATCCCCAAACAAGTGGTTGTGCTGATCATAAAAGTAACAGAAAAGTAAATTAAGAAGGAGCTTTTAATCAATAATGGAGAAACTAGGCAATCACGTAGATCACCTGGGGTTGTAAACAATTTCCGGATAATCTGAATAACACGTCAGTTCAGTTCTAACTAAGCCGGGTACTAGCACTTACCATCTCCTGTCGCTACGTTACCGTACCCCTAGGGTCCTTTCACTCCACCTATGTTTACCAGTCTGTTCTAGCAGAACATCTATTGATATGCTAACGGGTCCTGTCGGTTCACCGTCCCACAGAACAGCTGTGTAATCCTGCCGAGTCTACGCACAATGGCCAATCCTAACAATTTTCCTTTCGGTCTCAGTGGGTGGGATTGATGTTCATATTATCTAGCTAGATTAAGTCGCTTTTGCGCACTCACTAACTACATGGTTTATGAACAATTAACTTAGGATTCCTTGTATTTTGGTGTGGGAGGTGAGAATCGGGTTTGGTGAGTTTTATCATGACGTCTAGGACTGCGCTTCTAAATTTCTTATCTAACCCGTCCTAAGCCGTCAAATGTATTAACCTGTGGATAATAGCTCGGATGGTAGGTGCTAGGATACGTTTGATGAGTGTGTGAAAGCAACTTATTGAATGTTCGTGCCCGTTCTGTCTGACGAAACTGGCCGCAAGTTCTACCGATCACCAAAGTTATAGAATTTCCAAGGGAATATGATAGCCTTACGACATGCCAATTTACTTTTCGAGATTGCCCAATCTCGGAATAAAAAGAAAAAATATGTTCTTTACTTTCCTGCATTGTTTATATTCGAGTTGCATTTTTTCAAGTCATGTAGATTGCATAGTCTGGTGCTTGAGTTGTTTGTGTCAAAGGCAAAGTAAATATATATGCAAACCTTGGTGGAAGCAAGTGTTTCCCGCGATGAGTAAGAAGGTAGTGTGAGGGAATTTGATAGCGTCTTTTCGGAGCTATATATTATGGTCATTTTCCACATTATCATGAGCTAATTTGAGCACCGTTGCGAAGAATATGATGCGTTTTATCACTTGATGCTTCATATGCGCTTTATTGATAGTCCGGGCATTTCTATGCATATTTTATTTTTATTTGTTAAATATGATCGCTTGGTATGTTCGTTGATGTTGTTTCGATAGGAAAAGATGCTAATCGGTTGATAGGAGGCATGGAAGGAACTTCGGAAACAACTGGAGCACAAATGGAGAGAAGCAATGTTGAAGGAGCAAGAATGACCAGTCTGCAATTATTTGATGATATCTGGAGTTCTACAATGAATTTGGGAGTGAGACTAGTGCCATATGAAATAAGACTCATATATCTTTCCAACGATAGGTCACGGAGCTTAATCGTAGATCGGACAAAGAAGTTATGGCCTGGAGAAGTCAGAGTCCAGATTCCATTTCGCAAGAAATTTAAAAATTTCCCACGAAATACATTTCGTACGAAATGCCCTATTTCGTACGAAATGCACTGACACCAAAGTACGAATTTTGGGGTTAAAATGAAAATATTGAACACTTAAGAAGAAAATTGGCTCAATGAGGACCTAGGGGACGGGAAATCACTCATTCACGCATAGGAGAGGCAAGGACGAAGGAGTAGATCAAGACTTCACCATTGAAGATCATTGTTTGATTATTTCGTCCCCTTTATTAATCAAATTCATGGAGAAACTTCTTGATATTATTTATTTTACAATGAGTAGCTAAAATTTCATAGCTAGGCATCTCATATGAGATCCTAGGGTTCATGTAAACGATGAATGTTTTCCGGATTGAATCTAATTTCATGCCTTTATTATTTCTTCTATTGAATGAGTTGTACTTTCTTGATTCCATTGGTAATCCTAATCTATTGACACGATTAGAAGATGAACTAATAACCATGAGCTAGGGTTTTATTCATTAGATGATTCATGCTTAATTGTTAGTGCGTTCTCACCGAATCTACTACTTCGTCCCTCATTCCCTCAACCTTCGTGCAACGCCGTTCTTGCGGCCACAATTGTGAAGAAGTGATCAAGATCCATAGCTCTCCTTGGTCTCATGGATTTCAACTTAAGCTCCTTATTTCATTCACTTTCAATTTCTGTTTTTTTCTTCTTTTCATCTCAACAACAATAATCATATGGAGCCACAATATAACAATAGTAGTATCCGAGGAGATCAAATGTCCAAGTGGATAAGGTGGGGGTGGAATGTGTCAAATCAATAACGTAGTCAAATAATCGTCGACGCCCCCACACTTGATGTAAACCAACTCTCGCAACCAAGTAGTCAAATGTGATACGGGCTTTTTCCACCCGATCCTCTTCATCACCTAAGATATAGAGAATATGAATGACAATCAAAGCACAACCTCATATAAGCTCAATCAATCCCACCCCATATCGTGCGAAAAGAATGTCACGCACTACAGTACTCCACCTGTGATCGTGGTGTAAGGAAACGACTCACCGCCACACCAAGGTGTGCTACCGTCTCTAACTCGCCCTCACATCCCCTCAAAAGATGACATGTAAAAGAATCCACATAAGATGTAGCGAACCTCCCTAAATCATCTCCCTCTATCATGACGCATAGGAAGGGACCTTTCTAACTAGTGATGAAAGTCACAAGGAAAGACTTCCTAGGCTAGAGGCTGTGAATAAAAGGGGTAAATGGATCAATAGGGATAAATAGTGGACCTAGGGGATGGAGACGGGACGTGAGGTCCCCATGAAGACTAACTAAGTGACAGTGGTGTAGCACTAGTAGGATAACCAGTATGAGACACAACTACTCACAATTCTAAAGTGCATTAGCCCTATAGCCTTCGTACTCCAGATTCTCGTGTATGCCTCACCTCATATCTTCATACTCCTAAGGAATTTTATCACTGAACCCCCGCCACATTCACTCTCTTCGATTGCCCTTTCTCAAAAAAATCAATTTTTAGGATTTGTCAAATTTTTAATTTTTTTCTTTGTTTTTAATTTAATTTTCCTAACTTTACATTCTTGGGCCAACTCAATTATCACACAATATGGGTGGGTGGACTTAATAAGTAAAAGTGCAAACCATATATACAATGCAATAAACTTAAATGTGCACATGCAACCCTAACTCTGACACCTACCTGCAAACTGACTCACTAATCTACATGTAACAAGGTTATGCAAGTTAAGGCTAGCAAAGATATGTGTAACCCCCCCCCCCTCCCCCCCCCCCCCCCACACTTGAGATAATCATTATCCTCACTGAATTTAGAGAGTACCCCAAAGGACACGATCCCCAAGTGAAAGGAGTAAAGAACAAAAAATTCAAGTGGTGCAGAGCATTTCACGCAAAATGACTCATTTCGCACGAAATGCATTTCATGCGAAAAAGTCATTTCGTGCGAAGTGATTTTATATTTTCAAAACAGCAAGCATGTTTCATTTCGTGCAAAATAGAGGTGAAAATTTTATCTAAGTGTCAAGGCATTTCGTATGAAATGGGGCATTTTGTACGAAATGCCTTGGCAACTTACCTCTTTTTCTGCATTTTCTCAAAGTTCGGACTCCGAAGCGCACTCCGCACTTCAAGAAGGGGAATCCAACACCTATGCTTGCTATGCCACTCCTGCACACTCAATTCAAATTTCAGAACTCTCCCTCTCATCTCTCAAAATCAGCTATGGAGAACTGACAAACACAAACTAAAATGACCAACATCGTACTCTACATTGGGTTTCCTCCCAAGAAGCGCTTGTAATTTAAGGTCGACGGCCCGACCATGTTACCTCTTCCACCTAGAAAGGTGGCTTGGCATGACGTTCCCCATCCTCTTGTGGTCTCTGCAGGATCTTCCAAACACCCTTGTGCTTTACTTTAGGATCAGGTGGATCATCATTTGTCACATCTGGAATTTGGTGTACTCCATGCACGGCATGTGGAACCGATGACAGCCCCTGAGACTGTTTGAGAGTAGGATTGAAAACCCTGGAGGTCTTGCATGCATCCTTGATCCTCATGATCAACTCTCCATTCTCAACATTTATCAATGTCCGAAAGGTAGCCAAGAAGGGCCTACGCAGAATAATCGGAACGTCTCCTCCGGGCAACTCAAGAATCTTAAAGTCTGCTGGGATAATAGATCTCCAAACCTTCACCAAGACATCCTCCACCACCCCATATGCTCTCTTCGATGACTTGTCTGCAAATTGCATATTAATCCAAGTAGGTCGTGCCCCCACACCTAACTTCTGAAATACTGACAAAGGCATCAAGTTGACGCTTGCCCCCAAATCACATAGGGAATGTCCACTGTTAGCGCCACCTAGAGTAGCTTTAATCACAAAGCTTCCTTGATCCTTCTGATTCTGAGGTAAACCATGCAAGGCACATGAGCTAACATGCCCAATCAAGCCCACAGTCTGAAAGTCATCAACAACTCTCTTCCCCAACACTCCATCTTTCATGAATTTGGCAAACTTAGGCATCATCTTGACTGCCTCAATTAGTGGTATGTTGATAGGCAGCTTGGAGAAGATAGATATGAATTTCATATAATCCTCAGAGTCGTCTTTCTTATTCCTATTACGCAATGGAAAAGGGAGATTCCTGGAATAAGAAAGGGGTGGAGTTACATCATTAATCACCTCCACAACTGACTGAGTCATGCCCGTTAATTGGGGAACCATGACAGGGGTCTTCTCAGAATCAAAGACTTCCTACTCCTTTGTCTTTGATGCTTCTGCTCTGGCAAGTCTCGGGTATGGACAGTAAGTCAGTGCAATCCCGCCGCGAGTAGTGATGACTTAGGCCTGTTCCTGAGATGTATCAATACTGAGTTCAAGTGATTTTTGGTCAAGTTGTTTCTTCAAAGACACAATTTCAACTTTAGCCTCCTGGAGTGAAGTTGGAACAGTAGTGAACTGATTTTGCATGGTCATCATGTGATGACCCATCATCTTCATCACCTTTTTCATTTCTGCTAACTCTGAAGCTTTTTCCTGTTGCTGCTGATACAACTCTAAAACATCTGCGTCAGGCTTTGCCTCCACAGCATTCACCTGAACTGTGTTGTAGGCCAATGAGTTATCTCTCATTGACTTTCGCTGCTCATATGGATTGCCCATTCTCACCTCTTGTTTAAACACACATCTGACCAGCTTATATGTGCCCTCTGAATCACAATTAAAGAAGAAATTACCCCCAGCGTGTCGGTATCAGAAGTGTCAAGTGCATCATAGAGTACATGAATGATGTGACCCTTGTCAAGTCTATGGTTAGGGAATCTACGCAGCAAGAAGTTAAGGCGCTCCCATGCTTGGACCAATGATTCACTCTGATTTTGTCTGAAATTCCAAATCTTGTTCTGCAGCTGAATCGTCCGGGAGAATGGAAAAAATCTGACCATAAACTGCGAGACACACTCTTCCCAAGTTTTGATGGAGTTGGATGGCAAAGAGTCCAACCAATCCTCAGCAACTCCCGTGAGGTAATAAGGGAACATCATCATTTTAAGTGCTTCCGCAGTGACCCCCTTAGGGCTGGCATAATTACAGTAGTGCTCAAATCCCCCAATAAATGTGTGAGGGTCTTCATCCTCTGTGCCTGAAAATGGGAATTGTTCCTTCACAAATTGAATTTCTTTCAGCTTTAGGCAAAAATTCTCTGCCTGAATTGGTGGCACCACAATTTCCGGCTCAGTCCCTTTCAGTTTCACCTCAAATCCCTTGATTATTTCTTTCTCAGAACGGTTGTAGGGCATTGAGGATGTAGCTATCCGTAATTGCTCTTCATACTTTGCTGACATAGCTACCAGCTGTTCTCGGGTAGGGCTGCTTGGTTCTTGTCCCTCTGCCATTGATCCTTGAGAAAACAGCACTAGCAAACCCGTGAGGTAACAAATAATAAACAAAATAAAAATAAAAAGTAAACTAAACTAATTGCTAACTAAAACTTGTTAACCGTAATCCCCGGCAATGGCGCCAAAAACTTGACACGTATTCTTACGTGTATACACAAGTGCACGGTCGAGTAATAAAGTGTGAGTATTTTCATACTTGGGTTGCCGTACCCAAAAGGTAAATGTCATAACAAGATTTAACTAACAAGCTAATTAAGTTTACCATGTAACCAAAGGAAGTAATAAGAATTGTGAGGTTGCCACCCTCAAACAAGTGGATGTGCTGATCGTAAAAGTACCAGAAAAGTAAATTAAGATAAGAGTTTCTAATCAATAATGGAGAAACTAGGCAATCTCGTAGATCACCTAGGGTTGTACACGATTTCCGGATAATCTGAATAACACGTCAGTTCAGTTCTAACTAAGCCGGGTACTAGTACTGAACATCTCATGTCGTTACGTCATCGTACACCTGGGGTCCTTTCAGTCCACCTATGTTACCGTTCTGTTCAAGCAGGACATCTACTGATATGCTAATGGGTCATGTCGGTCCACCGTCCCACAGAACAGCTGAGTATTCCTATCGAGTCTACCCACAATGGCCAATCCTAACAATTGTCCTTTCGGTCTCAATGGTTAGGATTGATGTTCATATTATCTAGCTAGATTAATTCACTTTCGCACACTCACTAACTACATAGTACATGAACAATTAACTTGGAACACACTAACAATTAAGCATGAATCATCTAATTAACAAAACGCTAGCTCATGATTATTAGTTCATTTCCTAATCGTGTCAATACACTAGGATTACCAATGGAATTAAGAAACCATATCTCATTTAATAGAAGAAATCATAAACACATGAAATTAGATTCAATCTTTAAAACATTTATCGTTTACATGGACCCTTGGATCTCATATGAGATGCCTAGGTATGAAAGTTTAGCTAGTCCTTGTAAAATAAACAATAGCTAGAAGTTTCTCCGTGACATGATTAAGAAAGGGGGAGAAAGAATCAAACAATGATCTCCAATGGTGAAGTCTTGATCTCCTCGTTCGTCCTTGCTTCTCCTATGCGTGAATGAGTGATTTCCCATCCCCTAGGTCGTCCTTGAGCCAATTGTCGTCATAAGTCTTCAATATTTGCATTTTAACCCCAAAAGTCGAACTTTAGTGTCAGTACATTTCGTAAAAAAAATAGGGCATTTCGTACGAAATGTATTTCGTGCGAAATGGAATCTGGACTCTGACTTCTCCAGGACATAATTTCTTCGTCCAATCTCCGATTAAGCTCTGTGACCTACCGTTGGAAAGATATCTGAGTCTACTTTCCTATGGAACCAGTATCACTCCAAAGGTCATTGTAGAACTCAAGATATCATCAAATAAGTGCAGATTGGTCATTCTTGATCCTCCAACTTTGCTTCTCTTCACTCCACTTGAGCTCCCATTGTTTCCGAAGTTCGTTCCATGCCTCCGAACAACCGATTATCATTCGATCCTGTCAAAACAACATGAAAGAACATACCAAGCGATTATATTTGACAAATAACAACGAGATATGCGTAGAAACTCCCGGACTATCAATAAAGCGTGAAAGTGTGTAATGTATGTGTAAACAGGTATATAAATATTCAAGAAGGGGGTTGAATAGAGTATGCTAGCTTTTGCCAAAACACAAGTTTTTGAAACATAAGTATAGAAAATTGTTGATATCTCAAATATTTGACAAGGATTTGAGAATCTTGAAGATATAACAGCAGAGTATAGAGGCTCCAAAGCTTTGAGACTTGGAAAGCTCCAAAGGTTTCAAACTTCCAATATAAACTGAAAGTAAATGCAGCAAAAGTAAATAGCAGAGACACGGAGATTTTACCGAGTTCAGTCACAATTGGACGTAGTCTCTGCCTGAGGGATCTAATCCCTCCAGGATTCAAACACAACTTCTTATTAATCACCCAAATTAAGCCCTAGATCTAAAGCCTAAGTGAGATACCTTACACTTATACAGCTGTGGGTCCCAACCTATCTAGTTATAGGCTACAACCTGTTGAAATAATAAGAACCTCTTGTTGTTCACTTGAACAACCAAACTACTAAGTTTAGTGAGGTTTGAGAAATGAAGAATAGATTATACAATTAAGTACAATAAGAAGAACTCAGAATAGATAAGATGTAGAAGCCTGAAAGAGTTCTTCTGAATCTGAATGATCTTCTATCTGCTGGAGAGTTGAATTCCTGAATGATTTGAAGAGCTGTATTAACTTGATCTTCCCATTTTGATGCTCTCTCCAAAATCCCGATCTCTGTCTCTTTTTCTAACTCTCTGCAGTTCAAATTTAAAGTGCTAATCTCAGTCTGCAACTAACTTGAGAAAATTCAGGAACAGAATTCCTAAATTATCTCCTTTCTGATAAGCTCCAATCAACAGCTATATTTGAATGAATTGCTGACTTGTTTTATGGACGTTGGAGTGCCCAACAAACCTGCATATACTCAGCAACAAGATCAACCAAATAACAATAAAATGTAGCAATAAGATCTGCTTAAAATAGCAGCTACCAGCTCATGAAAAACCTGAGCTAGGATTGTCTGTTGACAGCTCTGAGTTAATAAATACATTCAGCCACATGAATGTATCAAGTATCAAATATAGAACACACAATAATAGACAATAATCAGCTTATATCAAGTTCTAAGCCTCACATAATCCACCTGCATACAGGAAGATAATTAAAAGAACTTAGCAGTAAAGAGTAACCAGAATATCTCAAAGCTTTGAAGCTTTGCCTGCTAACCTACCAGAAAGAACATTGGATTTTCAATCCAACTTAGTCCTACTATAATCAACTTAGAAAATAGATTACTAAATGCATTAATATAATTAATCCATATCATAACCAAAACCTGCACAAAAACTGTTAGATAATTCAACATATAGGAACTACTACAGTAACTCAAAGCTTTGAAGCTTTGGTACTTAGCAATGTATTTTGCTTGTGTTTCTGGCTTTCATCATCAAGTAGCTAAGCTCTCTGCCTGTATATTCACAAAATAATGTCCAGAAGCTTCAGACTTATCAATCTCCCCCTTGTTGAAAGACAAAACACATTATTTGAGCACTGATATCCAACTTACAATCAGAAGTAAAAATCACATAATAACTTGATAACACAAAATCCAATACCACAGAATTGCATAGATAACATCCTACCAAATCCAGAAATAATTACAAACCATAAATCCATATTGTAAACATCCTCAAAACATAGAAACTAAAAAAGACATAACACATAATCTTCTCCCCCTTTTTGACTTTCATCAAAAGAGTATAAGAAATGTAGGATCGGTTCAGAGTATTTTTAAGAAATTAAGAAAGATTAAAAGAACTTCAGGACTGAGAAGAGTAGAAAGAATAGATAGAATGGGTTCAAGGTTTTGAACATCTTGAGGACTTTTCTTCTCCCTTTCCTTTTCCATGAGTCTCCTCTTGCTCTTATTCCGAGACTTCTGCCTCTTCACCCTGTTCCTCAGCCTGCTTCCCTGGCTCTTCAGCTATCTTTCCATGAGTTTCCACATATTCAGCTTCCACCTTCTCCACAACTTCATCAACCAACTTGTCTAAATCTGCAGCTTCCTTTTCAGCTTTCTCTCCTGCAGTGTCATCATCCTCTGCCTCCTCTTAGACCTGCTCAAATAGATCTTTTGATGTCAGAACAACAGGTATTCCTTTCTTTTTCTTCTTATTCTTAATAGCTTCCCCAAGAACCTCCTCTGAATCAATGCTAGTATCTCTGCTCTCTGAAGAAGGCACTTTCTGCAGCTCCAAACCTTTGATGATCAGGTCAAGTTTGTTTATCACCAAACCCTTGAACTTGGTGAAGTCATTGGACAAATCAAACAGATCTTGTCTCAAATCCTCCACACCATCTTCCAGAACCTCAACCCTATCTAAAATCTGTGAAAAATCCAGATTACCAGACACCTTGGGGGTTGAAGCAGCTCTAGGTTTGATGAATTCCTTCTCCTTCAGCTCCATAACATTCAAATCTGAATAGAACTTCCACTTTCCCTTAGCAGTATAAACAATCCGAATCCTTTGAAGAGATGCCTCATCAACTACCCCAAAACAAGTAGTAATCTTCTCCCCATTCTTCAAAGAAACTCCAAAATGTTTGAAAAACAATGGTAAAACAGTGGCATAGGGTAGAGAGTGGTTCCTAGTCCTAGTTTCACAATAGAACATGTGGTCCATAACCACGGTAGGAAGGTCTACCTCAAACCCTTGACAGATCAAATACATCAAGATTAATACCTTGTCAGTTTCCAACTCTTTGGAATAATATTCTTCTGGGGACAACACACCTCATAATGATTGAGAACAGGATTTTGGCTTCACAGTTAAACACAGAATGTGTTAACTGCTTGGGTTCAGAAGTGGTTCCCTCCAAGATAAACATGGATTTGGCTTTCTCTAGAATTTCTTTCCTATCAGGATGATCACCAACCTATACTTCCTAGGTACCCCCAAAACATTGGAGAACACCTTGTGATCTAACCTAATGTCTACACCAGCCACTCTTGAAGTATGGTTATATCTATCACTATCATCAAGCTCTTGAACCAGATTCAAATAGAACAGTCTTGTTAACTTAGGGTAAGCTTCAGAAGGTGGGTTCAACAGACTTCCAACAGATGAGTTTCTCAAACTCTTAATGTAATCTAATTCCAAAATCTCCAATAACTCAGAACTGATCAGACTACAAAAGGAAACTTTAGATGATGCATACCCATCCATTCATACAGTATTAACCTCGGAATTAACAAACCAGGACTTAGGTAATAGATTCTTACCAAAATTTTTTGTCTTCTTGGTTTTCACTGCACTGTGTTTAACCCTCTTCTTATCAGAAGTTGCTTCACTCTTCTTTTCTGGAGTAGCTTATGCTTTCTTGTCATTAACCTTCTTCTCTTTTGAAGATGGTACATTCTTCTTTTCCTTCTCAGTAGTCACCTCTTTCTTTTTCCTACTTGACTCTTCCTCCTGATCCTTGTTCCCCTGTTCCTTTTCTTTCACCAATTCCTCTGTAGCAGATTAAAAATTTGACCCAGCCCTTGCTTCTTCCTGAACTTCCTTACCCTTCTTGATCTTCTTTGTAGGAGGAGAAGTCTCATGAACACTGGTTGTACCTTCTGAGTCTGATGAATGGTGATCTTCCTATTGGCCTTTCTCTTAACCCTTTTGTTGGAGGTCTGACCTAGCTGCTTGATCCTCTCTTATTTTCGCTCCATTTGGGTTAGGGTTTGAGAGAGTTTGAGAAAATGGGGACAGAGAGAGATAGAGACGAAAAGATAGAAGTAGAGAACGAGAAAAAATAAGTCCTGAAGCTATCTTAAGTAGGTAGAAGAGTTTGATTGAAAAGAGTATATTTGCATGCAAAGAGATTTCAGAAGATTTTCAAAGATATTTGTAGATATTTGTTCAAATCTCTGAACATTTGAAAAGATTCTGTATCTAAAAAGATATAACAAAAATTTTCCCGATCCAATTTTTTAAAGATAATGCAAATCCACTCATCAAATCAGTGTAACAGTGGTTCAAAGCTTTGAGAAGTTTCATACTAACACAAAAACTTCAAAGCTTTGAGCCATACTTTCAAGGCTTAAGAAAGTATAATCTCAAGGCTTTGAAATCACACAGATAATACACATAGTAACTAATTACTCCTCCTAAACCAATGCATTTTTGTTTAACATACCCAATTCAAGCCTTAGGGATGAAATCCTTTCATCTGACAGTGGTTTAGTGAAAATATCAGCTATTTGCTTAGAAGTAGAAATAAAATATAGAACAATATCACCTGTTTCAGTATGATCTCTAAGAAAGTGATGTCTCACATCTATGTGCTTTGTCCTTGAATGCTGGACGGGATTCTTATAAATAGAAATGGCACTTGTATTGTCACAATGGATAGGCACATTTATGAATTCATATCCAAGATCTCTTAGCTGCTGAGCTATCCACAAGACTTGTGAACAACAAGCTCCTGCTGCAATGAATTCAGCTTCTGCAGTTGATAGAGCTACTGAATTTTGCTTCTTTGAATGCCAACTTATCAATGAAGATCCAAGAAATTGGCAGCATCCAGAAATACTCTTTCTCTATACTTTGTATCCTGCAAAGTCTGCATCTGAATATCCACTCAACATAAAGTTAGATCTTCTTTGATACCAAAGCCCCAAGTCTTTGGTTCCATTCAAATATCTAAAAATCCTTTTTCACAGCAATTAAATGACTTTCTTTAGGATCAGCTTGAAATCTTGCACGCATGCACACACTAAACATAATATATGGTCTACTAGCAGTTAGATACAGAAGTGAACCAATCATACCTTTGTACTCTTTCTGATTTACACTCTTACCAGTTGTGTCCTTGTCTAAAGACAATGATGAACTCATAGGGGTCTTTACTACCTTGGAATGTGACATGTTGTACTTGTTTAACAAGTCTAGGGTGTATTTTCCTTGATGCTCAAAAATTCCTTTCTTCATTTGATGTACATGAAGTCCAAGAAAGAAATTTAGTTCTCCCATCAAGCTCATTTCCAATTCCCTGCACATTAGACTTGAAAACTCTTTTGAAAGTGCATCATTAGTAGCACCAAATAGAATATCATCTACATAAATCTGAACAACTAACAAGTCATTTTCCTGTTTTTTTAAAAAAGAGTTTTATCAACCAGCCCTCTCTTGAAACCATTTTCCAACAAAAATTTAGAGAGTCTGTCATACCAAGCTCTTGGAGCTTGCTTAAGTCCATATAATGCTTTGTCCAGTTTGTAGACATAATCAGGAAAGGTGTCATTTTCAAAACCTGGTGGTTGAGCGACATATACTTCTTCTTGTAAATAACCATTCAAAAAAGCACAATGACATCCATTTGAAAAAGTTTTATGTGATTATGTGATTCATACGCAAGAAGTATTCTGATAGCTTCTAGCCTTGCAACAGGGGAAAATGTTTCCTCATAGTAAATACCTTCCTCTTGATTGTAACCCTGTGAAACCAGTCTTGCTTTGTTTATCACAACCTTACCTTTTTCATCAAGCTTATTTCTGAACACATCTTGTTCTAATCACTGATTGATCCTTTGGTCTAGGAACCAAATTCCAGACCTTATTTCTTTCAAACTCATTCAGCTCATTTGGCATTGCAATGATCCAATCTGCATCTTCTAGTGCTTATTTTTCATTTTTGAGCTCAATAAGTGATACAAAAGCACTGAATTCACATAGGTATCTCAATTGACCTCTTTTCTGAGTTCCAGTAGTTGGATTTGAAATAATATTCTCTGCATGATGATCTGAGAGATATTTGAACTTCTTTCTGGGTGTCCAAGTGTATGGACCTTCAAGGCTTTGAGTTCTTGAAACAGTAGAAGGAGCATCATATATTCTGTCAATCTCAGTCTCAAGGCTTTGAGATTTTGGCTCAGCAGGGGGTTCAAGGCCTTGAGATTCTTATGAAAGTTTTTGCTGCTTAGTTTTGCTCTTACTGGCTTTCTCATAGTCATCATCAGTCTCATATTTATTCAAACTAAGATCTACAAAACTTTCACTCAGAGAATCATCAGTACTTTCATCAAAAATAACATGAATACTCTCCTCTACAATCTTAATTCTCTTATTGTAAACCCTGTAAACTTTGCTGGTTTGAGAATAACCAAAAAACACAACTTCGTCACTTCTAGCATCAAACTTACCAAGATTATCTTTGCCATTGTTATGCACAAAACAGGTACAGCCAAAAGACTTAAAGTAAGCAACACAGGGCTTTCTTCCTTTGAACAATTCATAAGGAGTTTTCTTCAAAATTGGCCTGATCAAACATCTATTGAGCACTTAGTTGGCAGTATTAACAGCTTCTGCCCACAAAGATTTTGTCAAATTACTTTCAAGTGGCATGGTTCTAGACATGTCTTCAAGAGTCCTATTTTTCCTCTCAACTACACTATTTTGCTGAGGAGTTCTAGGTGCAGAAAAGTTGTGTGAGATGCCATGCTTTCCACAAAATAAATAAAAATCAAGATGATCAAATTCCCTACCATGATCACTCCTAATAGATGCAATAGGTACATTTTTCAAAGTTTGAAGCTCTTTGCAAAGTTTTGAAAATTCAGATAATGCTTCAGACTTTTCTCTAATGAACATAACCCAAGTATATCTAGTGTAACCATCAACCACAACAAGCATATATCTCTTACCTATGGGTTTTTGAACCCTCATAGGACCACACAAGTCCATATGCATCCATTCTAAGGGTCTAGAGGTACTTACAAAGTTCTTTGGCTTGAATGAGCTTCTGGTCTGTTTACCTTGACTACATGCCTTACAAAACTCATCATCTTTGAATTTGAGGATTGGTAATCCCCTTAACAGATCTTTTGATATGATCTTATTCAAAGAATGTATGCTTATATGACCAAGCTTTTTGTGCCATAGTTTTGAGTCATCTTTCAAAGCTTTTAGACACTTCAGACTATCACCTGCAACTTTGTCATACATAGTGCATAAACATTATGTGACCTAGGAGCGGTGAATATGAAATTACCTAATTTTTCATCTTGCACCACACATTTCTCCTTGTCAAAAACTACCTTATTACCTTTGTCACAAATCAGGGAAATACTCAATAAATTATACTTAAGACCATCAGCTAAATAAACATCAGAAATTGAATATGCAGAATTGTTACCAGCACTTCCTATACCAATTACGTTGCACTTTGCTTTGTCACCAAGGGTGATTGTTCCCTCTGATTTCTCTTTGAGCTATGAGAATAAAGATTTCTTCCCACTCATATGCGTGGAACATACACTATCCAAAATCCATTTATGATCTTTCAAAGCTTTGGTGACATCCTGTAAAATTCAATCAATGCCTTAACAGGCTATTAGACCAAGTGTAGAATTTGGATTCATACTCAGAGTCAACCATATTAGGTGGTCAAACTCTTTTTGGAACCCAAACCTGTTTTACTTGTCCCATAAGCTGATAAGGATAGGTGTTCCTCATTATGTGTGGTTCTATCCTTCTAAAGGGGCAACATGTCCAATTTTACAGCAGTAATTACACTTTGGAGAATGTCTGCTTCCTGCTTTCAAAAAAGTGGTCTGGCTTTTTCTTGGAAAATTTGGATTATATCCAATTCCACTCTTGTATACAGAATGCATATTTCCTCCAAGCGTAAGACTTAGCTTCTGTTCTGAGCCAGCAAAAGTTGAAAGAATTTTCTGGGATTCTTGAAGCTAACTAGTTAATGAAGTATTTTTTTGTTCTAAATCATCAGAATGGTTTTTTAGATCAACAAACTTGTCAGTTAAAATAGTGTTTTGATCAACTACTTCTTTGACTTGTGATTTAAGCATTGAATCTACTGTCCAAGGCTTTGAAGTCACTATCAATTTTTAACTTAGTAGCTTCAAGACATTTTTTTGAAAAACCAAAACTAAATTTTCTTTTGCCTGCTCATGAACCTTCAATTTCAAAGAATCAATCTCATTCATGTAACTCTCCTCATTTAAAAATATATTTTTGAGAATTTCAAGCAACACATCAGAAGGACTAGATAAGAGATTTTTTGCCATGTCTTCAATTGGCTTCTCAGTAGAATGGTCCTCTTGATGTCCAGCCATTAAACAGATATTGTCTTGCTCCTCATCAGAGTTTGAATCTGAAGAATCTAAATCACTCCATGAGGCTACCATTGCCTTCTTCCTTCAATTGTCATTTTCCTTCTTGGAAAATTGTCTGCTCTTCTTCTTTTGAGGGCAATCTCTTACCAGGTGATCTGCATCTCCACATTCATAGCAATTCATAACTTTAGGTTTATATGACTGTGAAGAAGACTTACCTTTCTGATCCTTGCTGGTTGAGGATCTGAACTTCTCTTTGTTGTAATCCTTGTTCCCAGTGTTTCTCTTTTTCTTCAGAATTCTGACCAAGGCTTTGGAAATCAAAGCTAAGTCCTTCTCATAATCATCATCATCTTCATGTTCAAGGCTTTGGGATTTTTCATTGTTTTTTGCCTTGAGTGCCAGATTCTTGATGTTGTCACTCAGTTCACCATCAACCTCCTTCATAGAGATCTCATGAATGTGTAACTTTCTTTGTAGATCATCAAGTCCCAGGATGCTTAAATCCTGAGCTTCTTCAATTGCAGTTGTTCAAGGATCCCATTTGGCCTTAGGGAAGCTTCTTAGAATCTTGCAGACTTTTCCTCTTTTGAGAATACTTTTCCCAAAGATTCCAAGTTATTCACAATATCTGTAAACCTTTTGAACATAACTTTAATGGATTCATCAGAATTCATCTTAAACAGTTCATAATGCCTTAAAAGGATATTGCTTTTTGTCTGCTTGACTTGGCTAGTTCCTTCATAGGTAACAGTCAGCTTATCCCAGATCTTTGCGTTTTTGCATTTGGATATCCTGTTGAACTCATCTGCACTAAGAGCACAATATAATAATTTCAAAGCTTTGTAATTTTTTGATACATTTTCCAGTTCACTAACTGAGAAATCTTCATCAGGTTTGACAGTTTTGTCAATTGACAGTAGTATAGAACAGGTTTGGCCTATTCACAATAATAGACCATAGTTCCATGTCCTGATCTATGATGAACATTTTCATCAATGCCTTCCAATATACAAAGTTATCACCACAGAATAGTGGAGGTCTATTAGCTGCCCTAACCTGTGAGAAACCTCCTTCACCTACAAAACTCATTGTCACAAGATTATTAGATGTTTAAACTGTGACCCAAAGCTCTGATACCAATTGAAAGTGTGTAATGTATGTGTAAAGAGGTATATAAATACTCTAGAAGGGGGGTTGAATAGTGTACGCTAGCTTTTTCTAAAAAACAAGTTTTTGAAACTTAAGTAGAGCAAACTGTTGATATCTCAAAGCTTTGAAAAGGATTTGAGAAGTTTGAAGATATAACAGCAGAGTATAGAGGCTCCAAAGATTTGAGACCTGGAAAGCTCCAAAGCTTTGAAACTTCCAATATAAACTGAAAGTAAATGCAGAGACACAGAGATATTACAGAGTTCAGTCACAATTGGACCTAGCATCTGCCTGAGGGATCTAATCCCTTTAGGATTCAAACACAACTTCTTATTAATCACCCAGATTTAGCCCTAGATCTCAAGCCTAAGTGAGCTACCTTACACTTATACATCTTGTGGTTCCCAACCTACCAAGTTACAGACTACAACCTGTTGAAAAAATAAGAACCTCTTGTTGTTCACTTGAAAAAACCAAACTACTAAGTTTAGTGAGGTTTCAGAAATGAAGAATAGATGATACAATTAAGTACAAGATGAAGAACTCAGAATAGATAAGTTGTTGAAGCCTGGAAGAGTTCTTCTGAATTTGAATGATCTTCTGTCTGTTGGAGAGTTGAATTCTGAATGATTTGAAGAGCTGTATTAACTTGATCTTCCCAGTTTGTTTCTCTCTCCAAAATCACGATCTCTGTCTCTTTTTCTAACTCTCTGCAGTTCAAATGCTGATCTCAGTCTGCAACTAACTTGAGAAAATTCCGGAAAAAAATTCCTAAATTATCTCTTTTCTGACAAGCTCCAATCAACAACTATATTAGAATGAATTGCTGACTTGTTTTACGGACGTTGGAGGGCCCAAAAAACCTGCATATACTCAGCAACAAGATCAACCAAATAACAATACAATCTAGAAATAAGATCTGCTTAAAATAGCAGCTACCAGTTCATGAAAAACCTGGGCTAGGATTGTCTGTTGACGGTTCTGAGCTAATAAATACATCCAGCCACATTAATGTATCAAGTAGGAATTATAGAACACCCAATAATAGACAATAATCATCTTATATGAAGTTCTAAGTCTCACATAATCCACCTGCATACAGGAAGATAATTAAAAGAACTTAGCAGTAAAGAGTAACCAGAATATCTCAAAGCTTTGAAGATTTGCCTGCTAACCTACCAGAATGAACATTGGATTTTCAATCCAACTCAGGCCTGCAATAATCAACTTAGAACATATATTACTAAATTAATTCATATAATTAATCCATATCATAACCAAAACCTGCACAAAAACAGTTAGATAATTCAATATATAGGAACTGCTACAGTAACTCAAAGCTTTGAAGCTTTGGTACTTAGCAATGTCTTTTGCTTGTGTTTCTGGCTTTCATCATCAAGGAGCTAAGCTCCCTACCTGTATATTAACAACATAATGTCCAGGAGCTTCAGACTTATCAAAGCGCATATGAAGCATCAAGTGATAAAACGCATCATATTCTTCGCAATTATGCTCAACTTAGCTCATGATAATGTGGAAAATGACAATAATATATAGCTCCTAAAAGGCGCTATCAAAAGAGCAGGGACGAAGTGGTATGTTTCAGATAAGGAGAATATGAACAGCCAGGCTGAGATATCAAATCCAGCAAGCTGAAGTTGGGTCAGTGTGATAATTAATATCCTTTTTTGGAAACAGATACTACACTGTGATGATTACCAGGGCTACTATACTTCTTTTCCTTTGGAATCTGGTATTTAGCCATTTTCAATGAATGAATGAAATTCCCGAGGAGGATGAAAATTTATTTGGTGACGTGTTTTTATTTATAAAGTGGGACTTCATTCAGGTCACGAGTGTCTCTTGAAAGTTCTCACTATCTCTTCGTCTTGTAGAAATAGTGTAGGGATCAGTTTGTATTACTGTCAGAACTACATGGGTAATAGTGTCTTTTATAATAGCTGGTAGTTACATACAGTATAGTCATAAAAGTATTATATTTGGTAATTGTAAGATATAGAATTGAACACATGTAATTACGTTTTTACCTCTTTACTTTATCTCTCCTCAACTTCTTCTTTCTCTCCTCTCTTCTAATCTTAGAACCCTAGATAATCTGATATGGTATCAGAGCCGTAGAAGCTCGTCGTTCTTCGATTCAGAGAGATTTGGTGTTTGATTGCTTCTTCCGTCTTCGTCATGGTGCTTCCTACTCCGGTGAATTCTTCTTCTTCGTTTCTGGAGTCTGTCTTTGATTTTCTTCCGTCCGGATTGTGCTTCTTGATTGCCAACCTTAAATCTCTGGTGCAATTGGAACTCGATGCAAGAAATTGCAGTGTCTGGCGTGCGAAGATGGAGACTGCGCTTTTGGTGAATGATTTGATGGATTTTGTTACCGGAAAAGTTTTTATCTCGTCTCTGATGTCATCGTCGCCGTCTGGTGAGTCTGGTTTTAATCATGATTATACTCGCTGGAAATTTATAGATCAGCACCTCAAGAACTGCTTAATTGCTGCGATTACTCTGTCTATGCTTCATTTGATTTTACATTTACCGCATGCCTGTATTATTTGGAATAGTCGTGAGTCCAGATTTGCTTCCATGTCTCGATCTCACATTCATCAGATGAAACTTGTGTTATGTACTATGGAGAAAGGGGATTTAACAATGGATCAGTATCTCAACGAGATTAAATTCCCCTTGATAGTTTTTTTAACACTCCCCTTGATCCGGATCGGGAGAGACCGGGAGCGTGCTACTTATAATGAAACGCCGGAAATCGAGAAAAAAACATCCCACAATAATAATATATTACAAACTGGTAAATTGTCCTCAACATGATAAACTACATATTATTACACAATATGGAATTAAGCTAATGGTTCGACTAAACAAAAGAAGATAACATGACAAGTAGCATATGGGTTCCTTTCTACGTCGAGTTCCTTCACCCACACATGCGGGGGAAAGAAACAAAGACTGCAGTTTTTCGAAAGTCAGCAAGAAATGCTGAGTGAGATACACCTTAGCATGTAAAAATAGGAAGGTTAAGAAAGTTCGTAGGGTCACGTGTTAAATAAATAAGAGTGACAGAGTATAAGTAAAACATCATATTTCAAGAACAAAGCAATAGTGTTATAAAATCTTAATTATTTCCCTCGTAACCAATCTGTTTACCAACATGTTTCTTAAAATTCATATACGTCAGAAGTATCCAACTGAAATATCTCATAAATTACATGCCCATTCGAATCACAACTAACGAATAACAGTTTCCAAAAAGATTAATCAGATTATCATTCATTTCACAGTACCCGGGTAGGCCAGTGACCACATCCGACATTCTAGACCTTAAGTGTTGCAACACCCTCCTGAGAGCGTCAATAAAGGAGTGGTATCTAGAAGCAGTACTCCAGCCTACAGCGAAAGGAGTCGAGGGCACACGAAGTCCCCCATTTTAAGGACCAAAGCCCAAGGGATTGAAACCTGAGGGGCACACAAGGTCCCGCATTTTAGGGACCTGAGCCCAATGGATCAAAACGTGATATAAGTAACATAACTGGTTCCGGTACATGCGATTCTTTTCACCTTATGTTGTTA
Organism: Linanthus parryae; assembly: GCA_023055425.1. NCBI lineage: Eukaryota > Viridiplantae > Streptophyta > Magnoliopsida > Ericales > Polemoniaceae > Linanthus > Linanthus parryae. Next base: position 5,966,881 of record JALGPY010000015.1, read on the forward strand.
ATGACTTTATGATCAAGTGTAACGAGTTTCCCAAGTCTGAATAACATTTCGAAGATTTTAAAACATGTAAAACACATATATCAAGTAGGGAATAAAATATGACAGCTATTTTAAATTAAACAATTAGTGGACACGAGATAAGCTGGCACGCAAGGCTAAGCATGACGCTCACCACAAGTCGATACAACAATTAGTACGAAGGGGCGCCGACGAAGCCTATGTCCACGAATCCGTCCCCTACAATATACCAGTCTCTACTCACAAAGGTAATACTTCTTGTAAGTTCAGCTTGCTCTTAATGGATGAAGTGCAGTAGTTTCAAGGCCTTGAAATAGCTTTCAAAGGCTTGAACATAAACTGCAAATTATAAGTATGAACTCAGAGGGAGCTTTTCTTGCTGACCCTTTCTAAATCTCGTAAGTGTTGTTTATTCCTTATTTGATGATGAAATAAAAACCAACATATTATTTAGATTTGGAGTTAATTCTACTGGTTGACTTGGTTTATGCATATTAATATGGTTGCCTATTTTGTAGGGTTATTTCTTAAACTGTTTGAATGCAGGAATGGAAATTAACTTGTCAAATTGATTGTGTGCCTGATCACTCATGCCTGGAGCTTCCTAACCCTTCTACAAACACGATCAAATCAGTATCTTTGAAGATACTGAGCAACTAGCCGTTGGGAAGAGTTGTTGGAGAAGTCAACACTGCAGCTATCTATTAGGAAAGGTTGTTATGAGAAGATCCTGAAGATCTTCAATTCAAACTGGCTCCATAAGAGTATGAATGACTGAAGAATTTAGAAGAGAATCACTAGAGAGACACTCAAACACATCTAAGGATTGAAAAGCATCATTGAAGTAGATTTATTTCTCTCAATCCAAGCAATATTAAGAGCACTGTATTTTCACTGACAGACTTTGTCTCAGTGTTATTCTCTCTGAACTTTATTTGTATATCATTATGGTAATACTTATTGATTGTTTTCTCGTGATATGTTCAAGTGAACAACAGAGAATTCTTATTGAATCAGCTAGCTAGAGCAGGTACTAGATAGGTTAGCGAGAACCACAAGTTGTAATAGACTAAGGAACATCTCTGTGCTTCAGATCGAGGGTTTAGCTTTTGATTAATAAGAATTGAGTTGAAAATCCTGCGGGGATTAAGTCCCTGAGGTAGAGACGTAGGTCCAATTAGACTGAACTCTATAATTCTTGTGTCTCTTGCATTTACATTTCAGTTCTTATACTTGTCTTATTAACAGCTCAAAACAAGTTTCAGTTTCAAGGACTTGAACCTCTTTTCAAGGCCTTGAAAAATATCAGTAACTTTTTCTTTAACTGTTTTGATCCAAAGGCTTGAAAAATATTTCAAGACCTTGAATTGCTATATTTTCTCTTCAAATTAATTTGAACCACATATTTGGCAAAAGTTGCCATACTCTTTTTAACTCCCCCCCCCCTTCTAGAGTATTGATCCTTTATTTCTACCTACTGTACAGGCCCCCTTTCAATTGGTATCAGATCTTGTATCACTGAATAGATCTAACAATCTTGTGATTATGAGTACTGTAGGAGATAGTGGTTTCTCTCAGGGATATTTAAGATAAACAACACGATTTGTAAATCTTGTATGTCATTACTCCTAATACATACCCATGTGTTGGATCGTGATATCTCCATATCAATCCAACCCCATACTAGTCTATAGATGATCATCATGTTAATCATTATATTTGACTAGGGATATTTAAGATAAACAACACGATTTGTAAATATAAGGACTTCATTTTATTAAATATCTCCATAAATAATACAATGATTATTCTAGTCAATTCATACTAAAATTAGATTGCCTCTAGCGCATCTATTCCAACACAGGCCTCCCTCCGAAAATCATACCGCTGCCTCCAATTCCAGTTGCACCGCTGGACAAGGCCGCCTACAACAGCGAATTCCCTTCGCCCCAACCAGCGTCGTCCTTATCCCCGTCCAAACCACCGACCTTCACCGGCTACTTCCGACCTCCAGATCCGAACCCCCAACAGCAACACCCGTCGGTTCCACCACCGCCAAACTTCCGCCTTTGCAAATTTTCTATCAACCGCTGAACCCGTCGTCCCAGCCACCTCCGAGAGCTCCCGCAAAGTCCGATGATACCTTTCCGGCCACCACCGCCACCAGCAAAGAGCCGCCTACGCGCCACCAGATCCACCACCACCACCCAACTGTCGAGTTTCTCTTCCTCATCCGCACGGTCTTAGGGCATCAGACAAGGGGGTGAAATGCAGTTGGGGTCCAACCTCAACATGGGCTGACCTTTGGTGTTGAGCCTACCCAATTTCTATACTTGGATCTATTTCTCCAAGTGGGATAATTTTTACAATTGGCTTGAAAGTGGCAATTAGGTCCAACAATTTATCTTGGCCCAATTCTTATTTTGGACTACAACCCGACCTTTTTGAGGTTGTTCGCCGTCAATTCGACCCGGGAAAAAAGATTGCGGAATTTTCAACATCCACTTTGAGGGCGATGTGGTTTTCAAGCGTAGGGGAGATGATACGGGTCATGTATCAGTTTATTTAGTTATTTATTAGTTAATCAATTATTAGTATTTAATTGTGTTATTTTATTTATTGATTTGATTCGGGCTTGGCCCGTAGGTCTAGGTTAGGTTTAGGGTTGGGGTTAGGGTACAGGATTTCATCTATTTAAGCAATGTACTCCCGCAGTATTATTCAATGAATAAACAAGTATTTCTCTCAACCCTAATCTCTCCCTACTCTTTTATCTCTCCCGGGGAGCGTACTCACTCGAATCGCTACAACCAGATACGTTAACCCTATTAATTCAAGTGAAGAACTCTAAGATAAAGTGCCATATTGTAAGTGTAGAAGTTGCAAGGTTGATCAAAATGTTAACTTTGTTTGGAATGAAATTGTAGTGTCATGGATGAATACTTAAATCGGCACTTAGGAAGTAAATAACTAGAATAGGAGGTTACCAAACTTGATCTTTAGGAGACCCAAAGAAGTTGAGTGAGAGAGAGAGAGAGAGCTTGAAGCCCGTAACTATGGAAGTGGGAAGAGAGTGGTGGTGGTTTCATCCAAGTGAATGAGAGGTATTTATAGGGATATATGGAGTGTTGGAGTTGATGATGTGACTTGACATGTGATGTGACTTGACATGTTGAGTGTTGGAGTGGGTGATGTGACTTGACATGTGATGTGACTTGACATGTTGAGTGTTGGAGTGGGTGTTGTGACTTGACATTTGATGTGACTTGACATGTTGAGTGTTGGAGTGGTTTTACTTTACTTGAAAAGACTACATAAAGGTGTGATGATAGCTAAAGATGGCTTGAGTGTTTTGGAAGAAATGAAATCATGATATGTCTAGTCAATTAGAAGTATGATGATAACCATTTTTTTGTGTAATCATGACATAATGCTCTACTCATGAAGTATGGCTTGTTAGAGAAGCTTCTTTAGAGTTTATATTGATAAGAGATTGTAACAAACAGTCATTGAGTCCATATATATCCATCACCCCCTTATTTCCTACACTTTGAGTTACAAAATAACAAGTTTTGGTCATGTTTTGAGAGGTCATACTTTCAAATACGGGAATACACCAGGGGAATGTGATTGATTTAACAAGATGATTTGGAAAATGGTAAAATATAGCTTAAAAAATGGTAAACCTAAAGTGTGTAAGGGAAAAAAGCTTTATGGGACAAGACGGACATGACTAGCATGACTAGAGCTACGAAAATCATGAGTATATACCATTCCTTAAAATAATTGTTTATGTAAGTAATAAATACATACCATATACATACTTACATACTAGGAGGAAGATTGAGAGAAATTTTTAGGTAGCTTGGACGTACTCCTTGATAGAGTTAAATGGTCTATTGGGTACACACTTGTGATTAGTCTTGGATGAAATAGACGAACATAAAAATAGCCTACGAAATTAATGTTTGGAAGGAAACTTGGAAATTTTAATAGAAGCCTCTTTGTTAAATTATGAATCTAAAAATGTACCAAACCATTTCTAGAACCTCATAATTCGAATATCACATGTCAAATTACTAATTTACCCTTTCTATAAAATCGGGGTATTACATCCCTCCTCCCTTAAAATAAGCTTCGTCCTCGAAGCTTGGACGGGTTCTAAAGCCTTAACGGGTTTCTAAATTCACATTGCAGATTTTATCACATCCCAAAATATTTCTAGCAAGAGAAGTCAGGGGTAGGACTCAGTAAGGTTCAGACTACCCATAACCCAATCGGCTTGTCAAAGTTTAGATTTTCTTTTCCTAAATTTATTTTAACCCTACAGGTTTTATTCCCCTTTTGGAAAGAACTGCTCTGATACCACCTATAACACTCCCCTTGATCCGACTCGGGAAAGACCGGGAGGGTGCTACTTATAATGAAACGGCAGAAATCGAGAAATAAACATCCCATAATAATATATTACAAACTGGTGAATTGTCGTCAACATGATATACTACATATTATTATACAAGATGAAATTAAGCTAAGGGTTCGACTAAACAAAAGACGATAACATGACTAGTAGCATTTGGGTTCCCTTCTACATCGAGTTCCCTTCACCCATACCTGCGGAGGAAAGAAACAAAGACCGCAATTTTTCGAAAGTCAGCAAGAAATGCTGAGTGAGATACACCTTAAAATGTAAAAACAAGAAGGTTAATAAAGGCCGTAGGGTCATGTGTTAAATAAAATAAGAGAGACAAAGTATAAGGAAAACATAATATTTCAAGAACAAAGCAATAGTGTTATAAAATATTAGTTGTTTCCCTCGTAACCAATATGTTTACCAACATGTTTCTTAAAATTCAAATACGTCAGAAGCATCCAACTGAAATATCTCATAATTTCCATGTCCATTCGAATAACGACGCACGAATAACTGTTTCCAAACAGATTAATCAGATTATCATTCATTTCAGAGTACCCGGGTAGACCAATGATCACATCAGACATCCTAGACCTTAAGTGTTGCTACACCCTCCTAATAGCGTCAATCAAAGGAGTGGTATCTAGAAGCAGTACTCCAGCCTACGGCGAAAGGAGTCGGGGGCACACGAAGTCCCGCATTTTAGGGATCGAAACCTTAGGGGCACACAAAGTCCTGCACTTTAGGAACCTAAGACCAAGGCATCGAAACCTTATATAAGTAACATAACTGGTTCCGGTACATGCGAGTCTTTTCAAATTATGTTGTTAATGACTTTATGATCAAGTGTAACGAGTTTCCCAAGTCCGAATAACATTTCAAAGATCTTAAAAATTTAAAACAATTTTATCAAGTAGGGGATAAAATACGACAACTATTTTCAATTAAACAGTAGTGGACACGAGATAAGCTGGCACGCAAGGCTAAGCATGACACTCACCACAAGTCGATACAACAATTAGTACGAAAGGGCGCCGACGAAGCCTATGTCCACGAATCCGTCCCCTACAATATACCAGTCTCTAGTCACAAAGGTAATACTTCTTACACAAATAAATGTGCTAACCCTATATGAATGCTCGATTACGGTACATGGCCAAATCTATCCCTTATGATCCCTATGAATACCCAAATGATTTTCGTGTGCAAATGGGATGTTCCTAAGTTAATTTGTATCATACTAGTAGTAACTCCTGTTTTTAAACAACTCTCATATGAGGGAGTCCTGAATTCATGCAATAGGGTTCAAAAAATAAATCTCTCAACTTGACACAGTTTGTTAAACTCAGAATTTCGAAAAATATACAATTCATTTCTGTGTGAAATTATTTTGAGATGAAAATAGACCGGTAGGGCTCCGAAATTATATAAAGTGGAGTGAAAACGGGGTTCTTATGAGTGAGTTATAGCCTTTCAAAGTTGGGTCAAACTAAGGAATTAATTAAATCCATGAGTCAAATGAATGTTTCTCCTGCTCCTATTTGCAATATGGTTCAGACTGATTCTGTCCAAGCCATGTATGCTACCAATTACACTGATAAATATAGAGGTTTTCAGAATGGCAATAAATTTCTTTCTCCCAAATCAAATGGTGGTGGTTCTGGTTCTACTTATCCTGCTTCTAGGAATATTACTGGTGCATCTTCATCATACAATGGCTATGGTTCTTCTGACACTTATTATAAGCCTCGAGGTAGAGGTAGAGGTTTATTCTCATCTGGATTGGTGCGTCAAATTTGTGGCAAGGGCAGACATTCAGCCCTCAATTGATAGCACAGGTTGAATGTGACCCAGTTTGCTGCTACTAACCTAGACCACAGAGTCTTATGGTTCTTCTGGAGGTTCTGCACCTGATTTTGGGTATTCTAAAACACCTTTAGGAGGACACTTGTTTCACTCTGGCTATGGTACCACTGGGTATTCAACTACTTCCTCTTTATTACCTCATCCTGCTCCACCTTTGTTGCATACTCATCCTACTATGCATCCTACACACCCATGACTTCTTGATAGTGGAGCTAACCAACACATTATCAATAATGTGAATCAAATCCACCATGTTACACCTTATTCTAGCACTGACACAGTGGATGTTGGGAATGGTGCAGCAGTTCCTATCACTCACACAGGCCATGGTATTCTTCAAACTCCATCATCTTCATTCTATTTAAAGAATGTGCTACATTCTCCTGCATTTGCCTCAATTTTTTTGTTTATTTCTAAACTTACTTGTGATAATAACTGCACAGTAACGTTTGATGCTCTTTGCTTTGTTATTCAGGACAATATATGCAAGAGTATCCTCTCTCAGGGCCCTTGTAATCAGGGACTCTATTCAATTCCTTTCTCAACTGCATTCTCTGCTTCTTCACCTACATCTTCAGCTTCACCAGTGTCTAGACCTACTAATTAGCATGCTAGACTTGGTCATCCCTCCAATAAGGTGTATGATCACTTAGAAAAAGAGCTGAAGATTCCTTCACAGTCTTCAGAGCATATGTGTGAATCTTGTAATATAGAAAAGAGTCATAAGCTTCCTTTCACTATGTCTGATTCTAATGCTACTCATGCTTTTCAGTTGGTTCATGATGATGTTTGGGGTCCATCCCCTGTTCCTTTTTGTCAAAACTATAGATACTATCTCATCGTTATTGATGACTATAGTCTATTTTGTTGGTTGTATCCTTTAAAGCACAAGTCTCAATCCTATGCCTCTTATGTTCATTTTACTAAAATGTTGTTTACTCAATTTCATTGTCATGTTCAAACCTTTAGAACAAATAATGGTGGAGAGTTTCTTAGTAATGAGTTTGGTGCCTATTTACTTAATCAAGGCAGTATTCATCAACTCACTTGTCCTCATACACCAGAACAAGCAGGTAGAGCGGAGAGGAGACACAGACACATTGTTGAAGTTGTTGTGGCTCTTCTTCATCAATCTTATCTTCCTATGAGTGACACGATTTCTAACGTGTATACGCAAGTGCACGGTCAAAGTAATAAAGTTTGAGTGTTAAAACTCAGGTTGTCGAACCCACATGGACAGTCTTGAGATTATTTAGTTAAGCAAATTAATTCAAAGTAACGTAACCGGAGGAAGAAGTTGTGATTTAAGAGTTTGTCACCCTCAAACAAGTGATTGAAAATAAATAAACTAACTAAACTAATATTTTTGTAATTTTCTGATTAATATGAATATGGAGAACACTATATAGTTTTAGGGTCCCTAGGTCATTTAGACGTTTCCGGACTATGATTTAAAGCACTCTACCTACGTCTAGTTATACCGGGTCACACTCATTACGATCTTCTGTCGATCTCACGCAAATCTACGTTTCGGTCTACTTCGGGTCCTGTCGGTCCACCTCCGTCTACCGTTACGTTCTAGTCGTCTAGCCAAGTTCGCTCACCGGGTCCTGTCGGTCCACCGATTACGCTAAATCCTAACTACGTCCAACCGAAACAACCCACACACAGTCATTCAAGTCTCTATCTCCTGTCGGTCTCAAGAAACTACAAGAATGTCAACAAAGTTCCTCACGAATCCGGATTATTTTCACTGTCGTGCAACAAACCTAGATAACTAGCATGTATTGGGTGATCAAACAAAACAAACTAAGAGTTAAGAACAAGAACTTGTCAAATAACTAGAACAAAACGTCGATTTAAGTATCAAAACATGAATCAAATATACAAATCCGGAAAATTTAATATAAACCCTAGTTCTCCATAAACTATCTAGCACGAGAGATTTAGCTAGACATAGAATTGTTTTGCTCTATAACATTCTCCATAAAATTGATAAAGCGAGAGAGAAAGAGGAAATCAAACGCGAAATCATAGCTCCGTGGTCCTCCTCGTCTTCTTTCTTCGTCTCCTCTTCTTTTTCCTTCTCATGTGCGTCCAATGTCGAATGAATGTTTCCAGCCCTTTTTTCAATAATACCAACCCCGCGTTCCTAACTAGTAGTAAAAAACCATCTATTCCGAATCAACCCCATTAGTTTTCTCACTCCCATAATGTTGGAGTAATCATTGGCAATGATTGCCTTTCACCCCTCAACCCTTGGAATGAAAGAAGACCCACGGATTTTTCTTTCTTCTTCTTCTATTTTTTCATTATTGCACTCTGCCCCAACCCAAATCACCGCCTGGACCCTCTGTTCGTACTAATCAGCAGAAGGTTGTGCAAACACTTTCAGAAAATTTCCCAAGTATTTATGTCCGCACGAACGAATCACTCATCGTACGAACACCCGTCAGAACCAGATTGTAAATATTCTTCTTTCTCTTCTCCGATTCTTCTCTGCGCTTCTTCTTCATCCTCTGTTCTGGGTCTATTTCTTGCGGCCTTTTCGGGTTTCTTCCAGTTCTGCGATCTACTGTGATTGGCTCGGTTTAGATTAGGGTTGTGCTGTGCTTCTTCTCTTCCTCTGTTTCTTCTTCTTTTTCTTTGCTGTCTGTGTTCTCTGTTGCGGCTTCTTTGCTCTATTTTGATTGGGATCAGAGAGGGCTTAGATTATTGATGGGTTCTTGCGCTGTTCTGTTTCTTTGCTCTCTTTCATCGTCTTTCTCTATTTCTGATTTGTTGCTCTGTTTTGTGCCCTTTTCTGCTGAGTTTATTCGCTGCCTTTCTCTTCTTCTTCTTGCAATCTGTTGTGCTTGTGTGATGCTGCGTTGCTTGGTTGATCGGGAATTCCTCTGCAGCAATGGCCGCTGCTATCTGAGTTGATGCGCTTGTTCTTGCTGGGTTTAGGTGGGTTTATGGTGAAGCAGAGGTGGTTTTGTAGGTGGTCTGAAGTTAATGGCATGGTGATTTAGAGGTTGCAGGTTTATTCACGGAGTTATGGAGGTTGTAGGTGAAGGTTTGTGGCAGAGAGGAGGGAATATTGGTGGAGGTTAAGTTGTTTCTTTGGTTGATTGGGTCATGGTTTGCAATGGGGTAATGATTTCGCCATGGCTTCAGGTGGGTTTAATCGGTAATTGATGGTGGTTTGTTGCTCTGGTTCGGTGAAGTCAGTTGGTTGCTGAGTTGAATTGGCAGAGGTGGAGGTTTAGGGTCAAAGATTGGCTGTGAAGGTGGAGGCTAACTGAAGTATAGAGGTGTAATGGTGGGAGCTGATGGTGGTTGAATGGTGAAGGTGTTTTGTAGCAGGTTGTTGGTGAATTGATGGTTTAAAGTGGTGAAGATAGGTAGCTGAATTGGATGGTGAATATGTTGGTGGTTGGTGATGGTATTTTGGAGGTAGTTTTTTCTGAGTTTTGGGTCGGTAGTTGGCAGGTTGTAGGAGGTGTTTATGGTGATTGGAGTAGAGGTGGCATTGAAGGTTTGTGATGTTCATGGAGGTATTGTGGGGTTGATGTGTAGGTTTGTTGATGATCAGGTTGTTTGGATGGAATAATGGTTGGTGAAGGTGATGGCTATGGTGGTAGGTTGTTAATGGTGATTGTTGTGGAGGCTAGGTGGTATTGATGATGGTTGTTGGTGTATTGTGGGTGAAATGGTAGCAGGCAGTGGTGATTGAGGTTGTAGGCAGGTTATGGTGATGGCAGTTGGGTGATGTTAGCAGGTCCAGTGGTGTAGTGGTGTATTGGTGTTGAATTACAGGTGAAGGAGATGGTGATTGTCTAAAATGGTGTAGGCTGTGAGTTAGCAAGGCAACAGGTTGCTTGGAGGTGGTTTAGAACTTGGGTTTATTTTGGTTTGTAGCTACTGGAACTTCTTTTTGTGGAGGAATTGGTGTTAATGGTTTGCATGGAGGTAAAGGTATTAATGGTGTTGAATGGATGAATTGGAAGTGATGTGTGGAGTAGGTGAATCGAGTTGTTTGGTATTGTGGTTTTTAGCAGCTTTTTCTGTCCATTCTCTCGGCCTTGAATTGTTTCCGACGTTCATTTTCATTCTCGTCATCGTGCTCCGAGCCTCCGGTACCTGAGAATCACAACACTAACACACCGGGTATAAAATATGATATAAATAGCTCAAATCAACTAGAAAACGCCCGAACTATCAATTAAGCACAACTAGCTTACTTACACGAAATCCTCACAATCATAGTATATGTATCATATATATTATCCGGAAATGCACGCTTAAAGATATAAACACACAAAAGAAATATAACTCTATACAGATTTATCAAATTCCCCCACACTACCTTTTTGCGTGTCCCGAGCAAAATCTCGATCAAACTCCTACACACTGTGATCTCTCAATCCACCGTTTTGCATACGATTTACTAGCCATGTGACACAAACAACTCACACACAAGACTATGCAATCTACATGACTATAAACGATGCAACTCGATTATTAAACAATGCAAATACTTAAATTACACAAATATATTTTTTTTCTTTAGAGATTGGGCAATCTCGCTATCACTAACCCAAATCATCAAGTTCCCGCAAGTCTCTTTTGAAATTTCACAACCAACAGCAAGAAATTGAAGTAGAATGATCCTACGCACAAGCTCACTAAGGGGTCCCCAAACATCCACCAAACTCAATCCTAGACTCGGGCACGTCCTTTAGCTCACAGGGTCTAGGCATCCTTAGTACTATGGTAGGCTTTCGTCGCCGAGTCATTTGAGGTTTTCGGACCCTCTTAGCTGTTATTGCATTTGAATGCAAATTGTCCCGGTGACGAGAGACACAACTCCGTGTAATACGGCTTGAATTTAATTTTCCTTAGACGCTCTAATTGGATTGAATCCAAATTCTCCGCGTGAACGGAGGCACATTAGGTTGTTCACCGTATCTAATCCGAGAGAATATTTTGATTCATTTTTTTCTCTTATAATTTTTTTTTCAACCGTGCATTTAGAGCAACTAAGTGTGGGATTTTTCGGTTAACTCTTGAAACCGCCTTAAGGGATGGTGGTGTACACCCCCTAACTTCACTTAGGCTAGAGCAATGTACCACATAGAAACAACTCAACACGAAGGTCCACCCCAGATTTACAAGAGACCACAAGTTTCCACTGAAAACAGACTATTCAACTCCTTAGGACTAAATCCTCCTAGCACAATATAGGAACTAAAGGTATGCCCTCGTCTACTTTCCACATTCCCTGAATATCCGGGACATCCTTTCGTGAAACCGGTGCGCAAGATACTAAGAATAAAAGACATCCCTACTACGGTGTTTCCTATTCTCAAAGACTCTTTCACTGAACTCCCTTCAGTTTCAAGCTTCATCAATTGCCCTTAAGTCAAATTTTTTAAATTTTTATGATTTTTCACTTTTCTTAATTTTAATTTTTTTAAATTTTTTCAATTTTTCTCATATTTTCCTAAATCTATATGCTAGGCCAACTCGACTATCCACATAACATTGGGTAGGGGGACTCAATAATTAAAAGTGCTAACAGTGCAAGAAAATAAACCTAACACAATACGACAATATATGAGAACGACACTGACCAACAATACTACACAAGCTACATGTAACTGGTGATGCAAACAGACATGGCTAGAAAAATATACACAACCCCCCCCCCCCCCACACACACACACTTAAGCGTTTCGTTGTCCTCAACGAATTTAGAGATATAATAAGAGGACTCATCACTTAAATGTGTAGGCGGTGGATCTCCAAAATTACCGCTCACAACAGAAACAGAGAGAGTAATACATACCTGAGGTGCCCGGAACTACATGGGCACCGTGCTTGCAAAACTGCAACAAGAAGGGGTCTTGTGGACCGTTGACAGTTTTCCGCTGATGAAAGTCATCTGAGCAATCCCCAAGCTACATCATGCTACAATGTGTCTCCCCTAAGGTCGTGTGTGCCTCGCACACCGGGGTAGATTGCTCCATCCTGCAAAAATGCACGAAAAATCCCCAACTCCCTCAAGAGTCCCCATGTGGGTCAAATGTGCCATGGCACACTGGGGTAGATTTTTTGCTAACATTACCTGCAAAACTATACAACTCATCAGTCCCTCTCTCTCACCTCTCAAAATCAGTTATGGAGAACTACACAGAAATAAAGTAAATAACATCCTACTCTACATTGGGTTGCCTCCCAAGAAGCGCTTGTAATTTAAGGTCGACAGCCCGACCCAGTTACCTCTGCCACCTCACGAGGGTAGCTTAGCTTTTCTGTGCTGAATCTGAAGTACTTCTTCATGTGCGTGCACCCCTGATGGCTTATTTCTTTCCCAATACTCAGGTGGATCCCTTTGAGACAAATCTTGGATTTGGCGCTTCACTGGCACAGAAAATGGATCCCCTGGCTGATACTCCCACGAGTATTGGGGTGTCGGTTTGAAGACTCGAAAAGTCTCCATGTCATCATTAACCCTCATAATCAATTCCCCATTCTCTACATCGATGAGAGTTCAACCAGTAGCTAAGAATGGCCTACCCAAAATTAGCGGAACAACACCTACTGGCATATCTAATATAACAAAATCAGCCGTAATGATCAGACTTCCGACCCTCACTAGCACATCTTTAACCATCCCACCTGCTTTCTTGGATGATTTTTCTGCAAATTGGAGTGTGATCCAGGTTTTCGGAGGCTCCCCCACACTTAGCTTTTTGAATACCGATAGTGGCATCAAATTCACGCTCGCTCCCAAATCACATAGAGCCCTTCCAGTGTAGGCGTCACCCAGTGTAGCTTCAATGACAAAACTACCTGGATCCTTCTTTTTCTTGGGTAGCCCATGCAAAACACATGAACTAACCTGTTCATTTAAGTTCACTCTTTGGAACTCATCCACTCATTTCTTTCCAAGAACTGCATCTTTAATAAACCTTGCATCTTTCGGCATCTTTTGAAGTGCCTCAATCAAGGGGATATTAATATGCAATTTAGAAAATACGTTCAAAAAGCGCTTGTATTCCTCAGAATCGTCCTTCTTCTCCCTAGTACGTAATGGAAATGGTAGTTCTGAAGAAGAAGGAGAAGATGGAAGTGTTACCTCGGTAGATTTCTCTGCATCGTGGTGAATCATGCCCTTTGATTGGGGGATCATGACAGGTGTCTTCTCATAAGCGAAGACTTCATGTTCCTTCGCCTTTGATGCTTCCGCTCTGGCATGACTCGGATATGGAGGATATGTAAGTGCAATACCACTTCGAGTGGTGATGTCTTGAGCCTGTCCCTCTGATGTGTCAACAATGCTACCCAGTGCTCTTTGTTCAAGTTGTTCATTTATATATTTTATTTCTGCTTGAGCCACTTGAAGTGCAATTGCTACAGAGATGACCTGTGTTGACATGTCCATCATGTGCTGAGCCATTGTCTTTATTATCCCTGTCATCTCGGTCAACTCTGAAGGTGGTACTGGCTGCTCCTGATGGATCTCTAGACCATTTATATTGTGCACTACCTCCATTGCATTCACTTGAACAGTGTTATAAGCCATCTTTTCATCTCTTACCAGTTCCATGTGCCTGTACTGGTAATTCATGCTCTCTTTTTGCTGAACCAAGCATCTCATCAATGCATATGCCCCTTCATGATCACAGTTAAATAAGAAGTTTCCCCAGCTTCTATATCCATCTTGTCTCTATTGGGCTGTCCAAGTGAATCATAGAAGACCTGGATTAACTGTCGCTTATCAATACCATGGTTGGGACATCTACGTAGCAAATGATTGAAGTGATGCTATGCTTTGACAAGTGATTCATCCTGCTTTTTCTTGAACATCCAGATCTCATTCTGAAGCTGAATCACACGTGAGATAGGAAACTTACTCATGAACTGTGCGACACACTCTTACCACGTTTTGATTGAACAGGATGGCATAGAGTCCAGCCAATCCATAGCAGCTCCCTTGAGAAAATGAGGAAAGAGCATAAGTTTGAGCGCTTCAGATGTGACCCTACTATATCAGATTAGCCCACAGTGGCTCTGAAATCTCCCAATGAATGCATGTGGGTCTTCCTCGTCTGTCCCAGCAAAAGTGCACTGGTCCTAAGCAAATTGAATTGTGCCCAGCTTGGGACAGATGGTTTCTGCCTCAATTGGTGGCACCACAGTTGCCGGCTCCCTTCCTTGAAGATCCGCCTCAAATGCGTGGATTATTGCTTTCCCTGAACAATTATATGGCATTGAGGTCGGGCGCCGTCTAGATGTTGTTGCAAGTGCTTTCTCTACAGCTTCAGCCACCAAAGCTTGTAGTTGCTCAGTGTTGAGGCTAATATGCCCTTGACCTTCCGCCATAGCTACCTGAGAAAACAACACTAGCACACCCGTGAGGTAAACAGATAGTAACAAAAACAAAAATAAAATAAAAACTTTAAACTAATTTCTAACTAAACAATCTACAGCTGTCCCCGGCAACGGCGCCAAAAACTTGACACAATTTCTTACATGTATACGCAAGTGCACGGTCGAAGTAATAAAGTTTGAGTATTAAAACTCAGGTTGTCGAACCCACAGGGATAGTCTTGAGATTATTTAGTTAAGAAAATTAATTCAAAGTAAATTAACTGGAGGAAGAAGTTGTGATTTAAGAGTTTGTCACCCTCAAACAAGTGACTGAAATTAAATAAACAAACTAAACTAATATTTTTGTAATTTTCTGATTGATATGAATATGGAGAACACTAGATAGTTTTAGGGTCCCTATGTCATTTAGACGTTTCTGGACTATGATTTAAAACACTCTACCTATGTCTAGTTATACCGGGTCACACTCATTACGATCTTCAATCGATCTCACGCAAATCTACGTTTCGGTCTACTTCGGGTCCTGTCGGTCCACCTCCGTCTACCGTTACGTTCTAGTCGTCTAGCAAAGCTCGCTCACCGGGTCCTGTCGGTCCACCGATTACGCTAAATCCTAACTACGTCCAACCGAAACAACCCACACACAGTCATTCAAGTCTCTATCTCCTGTAGGTCTCAAGAAACTACAAGAATGTCAACAAAGTTCCTCACGAATCCGGATTATGTTCACTGTCGTGCAACAAACCTAGATAGCTAGCATGTATTGGGTGATCAAACCAAGCAAACTAAGAGTTAAGAACAAGAACTTGTCAAATAACTAGAACAAGACGTCAATTTAAGTATCAAAACATAAATCAAATACACAAATCCAGAAAATCTAATATAAACCCTAGTTCTCCATAAACTATCTAGCACGAGAGATTTAGCTAGACATAGAATTGTTTTGATCTATAAAATTCTCCATAAAATTAATAAAGTGAGAGAGAAAGAGGAAATCAAACGCGAAATCAGAGCTTCGTGGTCCTCCTCGTCTTCTTTCTTCGTATCCTCTTCTTTTTCCTTCTCCTGTGCGTCCAATGTCGAATGAATGTTTCCAGCCCTTTTTTTTTCAATAATACCAAGCCCCCGTTCCTAACTTGTAGTAAAAACCATCTATTTCAAATCAGCCCCATTAGTTTTCTCACTCCGATAATGTTGGAGTAATCATTGGAAATGATTGCCTTTCACCCCTCAACCCTTGGAATGAAAGAAGACCCGCGGATTTTTCTTTCTTCCTCTATTTTCCATTATTGCACTCTGCCCCAACCCAAATCACCGCCTGGACACTCTGTTCGTACAAATCAGCAGAAGGTTGGGCGAACACTTTCAGAAAATTTCCCAAGTATTTATGTTCGCACGAACGAATCACTCATCGTACGAACACCCCTCAGAACCAGATTATAAATCTTCTTCTTCTCTTCTCTGATTCTTCTCTGTGCTTCTTCTTCCACCTCTGTTCTGGGTCTATTTATTGCGGCCTTTCCAGGTTTCTTCCAGTTCTGCGATCTATTGTGATTGGCTCGGTTTTGATTCGGGTTGTGATGTGCTTCTTCTCTTCCTCTGTTTCTTCTTCTTTTTCTTTGTTGTCTCTGTTCTGTGTTGCGGCTTCTTTGCTCTGTTTTTGATCGGGATCAGAGAGGGCTTAGATTATTGATGGGTTCTTGCGCTGTTCTGTTTCTTTGCTCTCTTTCATCATCTTTATATATTTCTGATTTGTTGCTCTGTTTTGCGCCCTTTTCTGTTGGGTTTATTCGCTGCCTTTCTCTTCTTCTTGCAATTTGTTGTGCTTGTGTGATGCTGCGCTGCTTGGTTGATCGGGAATTCCTCTGCAGCAATGGTCGCTGCTATCTGAGTTGATGCGCTTGTTCTTGCTGGGTTTAGGTGGGTTTATGGTGAAGCAGAGGTGGTTTTGTAGGTGGTCTGAAGTTAATGGCATGGTGATTTAGAGGTTGCAGGTTTATTCACGGAGTTATGGAGGTTGTAGGTGAAGGTTTGTGGCAGAGAGGAGGGAATATTGGTGGAGGTTAAGTTGTTTCTTTGGTTGATTGGGTCATGGTTTGCAATGGGGTAATGATTTCACCATGGCTTCAGGTGGGTTTAATCGGTAATTGATGGTGGTTTATTGCTCTGGTTCGGTGAAGTCAGTTGGTTGCTGAGTTGAATTGGCAGAGGTGGAGGTTTGGGGTCGGGGATTGGCTGTGAAGGTGGAGGGTAACTGAGTATAGAGGTGTAATGGTGGGAGTTGATGGTGGTTGAATGGTGAAGGTGTTTTGTAGCAGGTTGTTGGTGAATTGATGGTTTAAAGTTGTGAAGATAGGTAGCTGAATTGAATGGTGAATCTGTTGGTGGTTGGTGATGGTATTTTGGAGGTAGTTTTTTATGAGTTTTGGGTCGGTAGTTGGCAGGTTGTAGGAGGTGGTTATGGTGATTGGAGTAGAGGTGGCATTGAAGGTCTGTGATGTTCATGGAGGTACTGTGGGGTTGATGTGTAGGTTTGTTGATGATCAGGTTGTTTGGATGGAATAATGGTTGGTGAAGGTGATGGCTATGGTGGTAGGTTGTTAATGGTGATTGCTGTGGAGGCTAGGTGGTATTGATGATGGTTGTTGGTGTATTGTGGGTGAAATGGTAGCAGGCAGTGGTGATTGAGGTTGTAGGTAGGTTATGGTGATGGTAGTTGGGTGATGTTAGCAGGTCCAGTGGTGTAGTGGCATATTGTTGTTGAATTGCAGGTGAAGGAGATGGTGATTGTCTAAAATGGTGTAGGCTGTGAGTTAGCAAGGCAACAGGTTGCTTGGAGGTGGTTTAGAACTTGGGTTTGTTTTTATTTGTAGCTACTGGAACTTCTTTTTGTGGAGGAATTGGTGTTAATGGTTTGCATGGAGGTAAAGGCATTAATGGTGTTGAATGGATGAATTGGCAGTGATGTGTGGAGTAGGTGAATGGAGTTGTTTGGTACTGTGGTTTTTAGCAGCTTTTTTTGTCCATTCTCTCAGCCTTGAATTGTTTCCGAAGTTCATTTTCATTCTCGTCATCGTGCTCCAAGCCTCCGGTACTTGAGAATCACAACACTAACACACCGGGTATAAAATATGATATAAATAGCTCAAATCAACTAGAAAACGCCCGGACTATCAATTAAGCACAACTACCTTACTTACACGAAATCCTCACAATCATAGTATATTTATCATATATATTACCCGGAAATGCACGCTAAAAGATATAAACACGTAGAAGAAATATAACTCTATACAGAGTTATCAATGACATATTGGCTTGATGTAGTGTTTACAGCCAACTTTCTCATTAACAGACAAACAAAATCTCTTTTATCTTTCAAGTCTTCTTTTTAAGTTTTGTTCAACACTATTTCTTGATTATTTTTCCCTCAAAAGTTTTGGTTGTCTCTGTTTTACTTGGCTGAGACCTTACTCCTCAATCAAATCGTCTCCAAGATCTACTAAGTGTGTTTTCATTGGTTACTTCTAACACAAAGGGTTGTAGGTGCTTGGATTTGGTTTCACATGTTGTTTATACTTATAGACATGTTGTGTTCTATGAACACATTTTTCCATACTCTTCTGCTTCTTCTGCAGATTGTGCTACTCCAAAAGTTACTGACTTCTTTCTCAATCCTTTTATGTCTCATTCTTATTCTATTCATGATCATTCTTGTTTTACATTTGATGTTTCTCCTCTTACACATGTGTCTTCTTCTTCTTCTTCTTCTTCTTCTTCTTCTTCTTCTTCTTCTTCTTCTTCTTCTTCTTCTTCTTCTTCTTCTTCTTCTTCTTCTTCTTCTTCTTCTTCTTCTCCTTCTCCTTCTTCTTCCTCACATGTACCTTCTTCTTCTTCTTCTTCTTCACATATTCCTTCACACCCTATGGTGACAAGATCCAGAGTGGGGGTTCTCAAACCCAATCCTAAGTATCAAGTTCACTTAGCTACAACTCAGTACAGTGACACTGAACCCTCTACCTTTGCATAAGCTACTAATTGTGCTCATTGGCAGAAGGCTATGCAAGAAGAGTTTGCAGCTTTACAACATCAGAACACCTGGGTTCTGGTCCCAATGTCACTTGACAGGAAAGCTACTGGATCTAAATGGTTTACAAAATTAAAAGAGGTATTGATGGCAAGATTGCTAGATATGAGGCAAGGTTAGTGGCTAAGGGTTATCTAGAAGAGTATGGTTTAGATTATACAGAGACATTCAACCCAGTTGCCAAACATGTCACTACCAGGATTGTGTTTTCTTATGCTCTGGCACAACAATGGAGTGTTAAGCTATTAGATGTTTCTAATGCTTTTCTCCATGGGAATTTAACTGAAGAAGTGTGTATGCAGCAACCAGAAGGCTTTATTGATCCTCTGTTTCATCAGTTTGTATGCAAGTTAACAAAATCTCTTTATGGTCTAAAGCAAGCTCCTAGAGCTTGGTACCAAAAGCTATCTAATTTCGTGGTAGCACAAGGTTTTTTTATGAGCTTGGCTGGCACTTCTATGTTTGTCTTCAAGAAGTCTAATGTGCTTCTTCTGGTGTTAGTCTATGTTGATGAAATCTTAGTCACACGAAATAGTAATGCAGCTATTGAGGAGCTTCTTCACAGTATGAAGACTCACTTTGCGCTAAAAGGTTTGGGGGTTGTTAATTATTTCCTAGGCATTGAAGTTTCAAATAATTCTTCTGGGTTTGTGTTACATCAGACTAGTATGCAACTGATCTTCTTCTCAAGGTTGGATTGCAAGAAAGAAAAGTTGTGGTTACTCCAGTTGTGCCTCCACCTGTCATTGCTTTTGTGGTTTCTCATGAATATGTGTTTCCTTCTTCAGATGTTACTTTCTTTATGAGTGTGGTTGGAGCACTTCAGTACCTCACTATTACAAGACCAGATTTACAATTTGCAGTAAATGTGTTGTGCCAACATATGCATGCTCCTACCTCTACATATTTTCAGTCTCTTAAGAGGACTTTGAGATGTGTGAAAGGTACTCTTGGTCAGGGACTTCAATTTGTGGTGTCTGTTCTTCCCTTCTCTATATCTGCATTTAGTGATGCTGAGTGGGCTGGCTGGAGAGAGGATATAAGATCTACTACTGGATAGTGTGTTTCTTAGTTCCAATTTGATGTGTTGGTGCTCTAAGAAACAACCTACAGTTGCAGAGTCCTCTACAGAAGCTGAATAGAGCATTATCAGTTGTGGCATCTGAGGTAAAATGGATCACATATCTATTGAGAGATTTGGGAAATGCACATAATATTCCTCATTTGTGGCGTGATAATGTCTCATCTTTGGCTCTAGCATCAAATCCAATTTTTCATGGTAGAACCAAACACATTGAAATTGACTACCACTTTGTGCGAGAAATGGTAGTAGCCAAGTTTCTTTCCTTGTCCTATATTCCTTCCAAGGCTCAAGTTGCATACATTATGACAAAAGCTCTCTCTCATGCCCAATTTCTGGATTTGAAGGCCAAACTGTAGCTCACTCAAGTGTCTAAGTGAGCTCAGTTTGAGGGAGGCTATAGAAATAGTGTGGGGATCAGTTTGTATTACTGTCAAAACTATAAGGGTAATAGCTGGTAGTTACATACAGTATAGTCATATATGTACTGTATTTGGCAAGTGTAAGATGCACTGAATTACATTTTCCCTAATCTTAGAACCCTGGATAATCTGATACCTCTTCCTCTTCCTCTTCCTCTTCCATCTCCTTTCTTTCAATTACAATGTCCGGTGTGAGCGAAGCCTCCGGTCGTCGTCGTCCTCGTAAGTTCCGTGCAGCGTCCAAGAGAGTGGATAGGATCAGCGAGCTGCCGGAGGCCATAATCATGCACATCCTCTCTCTGTTGCCCACCACCGAAGACAGAATCAGAACTGGTGCTCTTTCCAGGAGATGGAAAGACCTCTGGACTTGTATCCCCAAGCTCTATTTCTGTTTTGAGTATGACTTTGATGAAGTTAATCAATCGGCACTAGGCGATTTCGTCGAACCCGTTCAAAAAACCCTAAATCGCATTCTCTCCTGCGGGACCAAAGTTAAAGAATTCGTGATGAAATGCCCATTCCATGATGATTTCAGTTCCGATGTGGATGAGTTTGTGCGGTTCGCAGAAAGGTTTCAAACCGACAAGTTTGAACTTGATCTCTGTCCCTGGGATGGTCACGGTTATGGTTTGCCGGAGGATATATATACAAATTCATACTTGAAAGAATTGCGGTTTTATTACTGCGATGTTGTCCCTAGCGAAACAGTGTCGTGGAGTTCTCTAAAAAAATTAACCATTGAATTTGAAGGCCAAACTGAGTTCACTTAGGGAGGTTGTAGAAATAGTGTAGGGAACAGTTTGTATTACTGTCAGAACTATAAGGGTAATAGTGTCCTTTACAGTAGCTGGTAGTTACATATACAGTATAGTCACATCTCCAATGGTTAGGTTAAAAAGTTAGTTTAGTTATAATTTACATAATTAGAAGAAATAACAAGCTCCAATGGACTAGTTAAATGACTCAATACTTTACATATTATGTATCCCGCTCTCTACCAGTAGCTAGCTAGAAAGTAGGAAGTTAAATTTTTTGTGTCTATCTCTCTCCTATTTTAATTTAACAAATAAATATTTTTATAATTTCATACCTACAAGTTATGTAAAATACATGACACCATTGGAACAAACACTAAATAGTTCACTTAGTTAAAAATTATACTAGTTATAATTTAGCTAATTTGTAGTTTTACCATTGGAGATGCTCTAAGTGCTTGTTTGGTATCGCCGATTTTAATCTAATTGGATTAAAATCGGCCTCTCTTCAACAATTTCATTTGTTATGCATGCAGATTTTAATCTGATAATCTGCAGATTAAAATAATCTCTGTGCAATTGTAGAATCTCCAAAATCGGGTATTATGCAGCTGAAATTCTCAGAAAAATTAATTTGATTTTTTTTTTAACATTAGCATGATCACAATTCAGTTATAAATAGGTGTATTCAATAATTTGACTTTAAAGCTCTTTACATTTTGTTAAATTGATCAAGTTGGTGATCTATAATTTCAGCTCATAACAAACAGACTGTGATTCTTAGTTAAGTTGGATTTTCTTATCAGATTATTTTCAGTTGATTATTGAGATTTTCAGCTGATACCAAACATGCTCTAAGTACTGTATTTGGCAAGTGCAAGATATAGAATTGAATACACTGAATTACATTTTCCCCTCTTTACTTGCTCTCTCTTCACCTTCTTCTTTCTCTTCTCTCCTATAATCTTAGAACCCTAGATAATCTGATACCTCTTCCTCTTCCATCCACTTTGTTTCAATTACAATGTCCGGTGTGAGCGAAGCCTCCGGTCGTCGTCGTCCTCGTAAGTTCCGTGCAGCGTCCAAGAGAGTGGATATGATCAGCGAGCTGCCGGAGGCCATAATCATGCACATCCTCTCTCTGTTGCCCACCACCGAAGACAGAATCAGAACTGGTGCTCTCTCCAGGAGATGGAAAGACCTCTGGACTTTTATCCCCAAGCTCTATTTCTGTTTTGAGTATGACTTTGATGAAGTTAATCAATCGGCTCTAGGCGATTTCGTCGAACCCGTTCAAAAAACCCTAAATCGCATTCTCTCCTGCGGGACCAAAGTTAAAGAATTCGTGATGAAATGCCCCTTCCATGATGATTTCAGTTCCGATGTGGATGAGTTGGTGCGGTTCGCAGCAAGGTTTCAAACCGACAAGTTTGAACTTGATCTCTGTCCCTGGGATGGTCACTGTTATGGTTTGCCGGATGATATATATACAAATTCATACTTGAAAGAATTGCGGTTTTATTACTGCGAGGTTGTCCCTAGCGAAACAGTGTCGTGGAGTTGTCTAAAAAAATTGACCATTGAATTTGGTGACGTTTGTTATAATGAATCCCTTGAAAACATTGTGGCCGGTGCTCCTGCGTTGGAGTTCCTGCATTTGGAACTCCTTGAAGGCATCTCCAAACTGGATTTCAGCAACTCTTTGGTTTTGAAGAAATTGATCCTGCACATAGAAGGATGGTGCTTTAGGGAGAATAAGGAAGCTGCGTTTGAAATTTTGGCCCCCAGTGCTGAGTCATTGGAACTTTCATGTCGTTTCCGGACTTGTAAACTGGTTGATATGACGTCTTTGGTTGAAGCTACCCTCTTCGGTAGGCATGTAAATTACGATTCTGGTTATCCAATTTTGACTGAAGAAGTTGTCTCTAGTCTTTTGAATGTAAAGAATCTCACAGTTGGCACTTGGGTTATACAGGTTGGTCTTTCATTCCACAATCTTTTACATGTCCTTGTTATGCATTTGGCCCATCAAATACTGTTTCTCTCAAGTGATATTCAGTCTTGTTCTGCAAATACTTTGTATATACTACATGTTATCTTATTGTTTAACTTTGAACAAGAACTTGCCTATGCTGAATGGTTCTATGATTTGCTTGCTAAATGGGTGAAGGGAATAGCAATGCTGCCGACAAGCCCTTTGTTTCCAAACTGCAAATTTTTAACTGTCGATACGCATCTATGGAAAGAAGACCCTAAGGCGGTTGCAGGTCTGCTGAAAAGTACCCCTCAAGTGGAAACACTGATGGTGACCATGTCCACGTTAGACAGCAAAGAGAAGGTGCGTTTCGTTGACTACTTCCAAATTTCCGATCCCTGTTATTAGTGAGCTGGAATATCTTCATGTGGAAGAGCCTGTTCTAAATGCAGATTCTGGCATGAAACCAGATTGATTCTTAGCATCTCTCCCTGTGAAACCAGCTTGGTTTTTCTATACCATGCACCGTAACGTTAGTTTGTTTAAGTTAAGGTTTTTTTATTGGTACTAAACTAATATAGGTACTAGATTGCTGTATTGAACAAGTCAATGGTTCACTCTGGCTTCTTGATTCCTTTTAATCTTTATACAGTCACATTTTTCTTCAATTATTTTAGAGCTAAAATAAATAATTAGTACCACAATAAACAAGCTTAATTTTAAGGTGGTTTCGGTATTTTACCTGTGTCCGGTACCACAATAAGGCTCGCTCTCACGGTGAGTGATATTTTTCCAAGGCTAAGTTGAGCCCAACACAGATACCCCAAAGCTCTGATGGCTCTTGTGATGAAGCTTCCATTTTGATCCCTGATAAGCCAGCCACAACATCCATGATTTTTTATGCCTTTGAATGCACTATTACATTTTAGCATTTTTAGCATAGCTCATCCACGAGTGGTAGAGGTTTGGATAATTTGGGAGAGCGTTTTTATAATTTGAAGGTTCAAAAATTTCAAGGTTTGTCAGCTACTAAGGTTTCTGGATAATTCATGCTGAATTTTAATCTTAGAACTGATTTTGTTCTTTATCCCAAATACTTTAGTTAAAAATCACATACAATGATTAAAGTAAACTACCTTCAATGGTGGTTTTGTATTTTCTTTGGTCTTCTATATCAGCTTCTGATTTTTCTCTAAAGTGATGTTGGTTAAATTAGTTCTTAAACCTCTAAGCCTTGACCGACATAGCTCATGGGACACCTAATTACTATGTTCTTCCCACTTTAATAGTCTTCCTTTCCTAAAGTGAATTTCTCGAAATTATAAAGTGTCGTTCTACGGAAAATTCTTTTATTGTTTATTTTTTTGGTTGCAACTTTGTTGTGTATTTTACTTCCCTTTATCATGCCTGTTTGAATTTTCACCAGTCCATTTTTCAAGAAAGTACCTGGTAAGGTGGAGGACCAATTTTTAAATCTACCAAGTCAAAAGCACATCTTACGACGATGTATAAAAAGTCAAATGGGACAGATGAACTCATCAGTGTGACATAACTAATGATGACTTTAACAAAGCCTAGAAAAATTTACTTCAAACTTGGTCTGACTAACCTGTTGTTCTAATATTTACCCTAGATACTAGATAGGCAGTGCGTCTTTGGTGCATAAAGAAAAGAAAAATCCAAGACCTTGTCCACCCTTTCAATATATCTCCAAAGGATCCCAGTGCACAACTGTCAACTTTTGAATTAGAAGTACCTGGAAATCTGTATGAACCAGTCATCTGTGTGTGTATGAGCTAGAATTATGTTTACTCGCTTTAAATTGAGTATCCGTTTACTTCCTTTTCCTGCTAGGATTGGAAATCTCGTATTTTACATATCCATACGATTGAGTCCTTGGGTTTCCGAATTGGTGTAAAAAGAAGTGCTTCAAATAGATATAGGATGTAAACTGTTTTTTCTTTATTTGTTGCAGTTTCGCAATCCCTCCAGACATGGCAACTGTTACATCGATCGGTATTGGACATCTCAAGAAATGGATGCCAATTATTTGACATGTCTCAGGACTGTGAAGTTCATTGGTTTCTGGGCATACCGCACAGTTGCTTTTCCGTTTTTACAGTTCCTGCTCCAGAATGTCAGGGGATTGCAAAAGGTGACCATTGATTTTGAAACTGAAGGTCTTTTGCTTGAAATTAGTCCAACTGAAGTATTTGAAACTTCCCAAAAGCTTTTAAGCTTTCCCAGATCCTCTCCCGATGCCAAAATTTTGATCCTACCAATGAGACGGGTGAGATGGGTATTGAAGTAGTTTAGGCTCTACAACTTTCGGATGATATGTAAGCTTTCGAGTGCTTAAAGTTTCAGGAACCGTCTATTTGGCACCTAAGTTTATCTTTTCGGGTTGGGTTGTAGACTTGTTGTAATTGCTTTGTTTTTTGTGGATCTGATTTTCTTTAATGTTAACCCAATTACTCCAAGTGGTGATTTATCTTTATACCAACTGACCGCAGATGGAGTGACAGCCAGGTGATCGATAGAGTTTCTGGGTTAATGTGATAACCTTGATGGTATCCGTGTTGGTTTCAAGAATTTCGAGAGGAATGCATCGTGCATTCTCATGGGCTCACAAACGTTCCGCGGGCTGTGCATAATTACCTGTCATTTGTTTCTCGAATATAGTGATCTTCAAGTAACTCCAATGATTGGATATAAGTTACCTTCACTTTCTGCTTTTGCTTACCCTTAGTTGGTCGTTGCATCACCTCAACTTTGTCTCACCTGTTTTGCGCTTCTATGCTCAATTCCTTAATACCCACTAGAGGTGTCGGGTGGGCTGGTTAACCGTGTTAACCCGTCCAATCGGCCCACCAAAAACCGCCTGACACATAACCTAAACCGGCCCGGGACCGAGTGAGTAGTGGTCCGGGCCGATCATTTATATGGTGGACTGTAAACTATCGTAACTGGAACGTTAACCCGGACCAGCCAGAAGTGGCCCCTAACTGAACAAACCGTCAATCATGTTAAAGCTAACAACTGTTGTTATTTCGAGTTATTTTTTTCGTTTTTGCAATCTTTCCCAGGAAATAATAAAAATACTACAATATACATACTATATATAAAAATATAAATGAACTGTTTTTTTAAAATAAAAAAAGGTTTTGAATGGTCCGAATCGTAACTGGGCCGGGTAAAGAGGACCAACCCCGTGGGACGAGCAGGTTAGGAGATTCTGCGAATTTTAACCGGTATGTAACCGTAACCGGTTGTGGCTTAACCGTAACCATACCGAACTATAATCGGCGGTTAATGGTTAACCGGGTCAGTTACGGTTACAACTCAACCCGGTGATGCAGAAAAAGAAGGAAAATAATAATTACAATAAGGGAAATATGGAATGATTTCAAATTTGGGTTGATTTTCAATCACAGTGGGAAAAGATTGGATGATTTCAAACTTGATTTGATTTTCATATTTATTTATGGTGAATTAGGATTTAGTTATTTAGTTTCCAGAAAAAATAATTATATTTCCTTTTAGAAGTTGTCTACTTTTCCTATAAATAAGTCCTCTTCTCCTATTGTAAGGCAGCCTTGATTGATGAATAAAACCATTCGAGTTCTTGAGATTATTGTCTGAATCCGGGGTGATTCATATATCCTTAGTTGCTAGAGTTTTCATCCTTGCCGTCCGGCATCAATTGGTATCAGAGCCTAACTTCCGTCCACCAGCCACCGTCTTCCGTCGCTTCTTTGCCGCCCGCCACCATTTCCACTGCCTTACCACCATTGCCGCTGCCTTACCAACGCTGCCTCGCTGCCACTTCTACAGCTAATTCACTGCCAGTTCCACTGCCATACCGCCACTGCCATACCGCCACTGCCGCTGTCTCGCCAACGCTGCCCCACCGCCACTTCCACTGCCTTGACGCCACTGCCACGACTTCCGCCTTGCCGACACGGTTGCTGCCTCGCCACCCAGTCGCTGACGGACCACCAGAAAAACAGCAAGGGACTGCAGCCATCGGAAATCTAGGCGATTGCAGACCACCAACCAGCCGACTTTGACTGCTTCAAAGGCCCAAACCTGATCAGGTATGTCTAAGCTCATACAACTTCGCCAGCGTTTGTAACATAATGATGGACCTGAGACCTACTTGGTTGAAGTTGCAACCTATTTGGTTGAAAGAGAGAACACTCCCCGAGCAATTGTCGGATGTTGCAAGTAAGTTGTTGCCTCTGCCATCAACGACCCATGAAGTGCTCATTTTACTTGATCGACTTGAACACTTGCTAAGTAAAGTCGATCAATCACCATCAAATGAGTTGCAGGAAGTTCTCTCTCCATATGTCCATTTGTTGATTCAAGAAGATCTCTTGAAACATCCGGACAATGATGTGAAGATCACGGTCATTACTTGCATTTGCGAGTTAACAAGAATTACAGCCCCTGTTCTGCCATATGATGACGATAAAATGAAGGATATATATGAGCTCATCGTGTTTTCTATGGGAAGTTTATCCTATCTTTCAAGCCGGGCGTGCGCCAAAGCAATCAATATTCTCAATATTGTTTCCGCTACAAGATTATTTGTGTTGATGCTCGATCTCGAGTGCTATGATTTGATAGTTTCCACATTTCATTCGTTCTTCGCCGTCATTAAACCAGAGCATCCATCATCAGTGTTTGAAGACATGGAGAATATCATGAGTATGTTG
Organism: Linanthus parryae; assembly: GCA_023055425.1. Taxonomy (NCBI): domain Eukaryota; kingdom Viridiplantae; phylum Streptophyta; class Magnoliopsida; order Ericales; family Polemoniaceae; genus Linanthus; species Linanthus parryae. Next base: position 5,994,602 of record JALGPY010000015.1, read on the forward strand.
CTCAATGAAGACGACATTCCAACTAAGTTGATTTCTCCGGTTCTCGCTTGTTTGGAAGAAGGTAATGGCGTTACAACGATCGCTCAAACTTTGGGATGGAAGGTTTTCGAGAATTGCTCTACAAGATTCATTCCTTATGTGGATCAAGCTAAGAAGAGCGATCAATTAACTATGGAGGACATTTCTCAGAAGGATTTTACCGCTAAAGATCCTGATGTTTCATCTGCTTTTATTGCTTGGATACCTAAGCCGATTGTGACAATTTCACAATGGAGTACAGTTTGCATCCAAGTAAATAAGCATGTTGTGCTCAGACCAACAAAGCTCCACAATACTGCCCTTCACCATGATTATCTCTTTGACCAACTACTTCTATACCGAATTGAGTCACAGGCAAATACATCGGGAAGAATTGAAGGAAGTCATGTGTTTGACCATATTGGCCTATTCTTTTCTAACCCCTCCAGGGTCTCACACTTTCCAAATCATGATCTTAAATGTCTACCTCCTGAAACTCTAAAGCATGCTGATTGTCTTGACAAGTCAGAGGATGAGGCTACTTTTTCTTGTGAGGATGTGGCATATTCTAAATATGCCGTTGGACCTCAAGTTATGCTTACTAGCCAATTCAAAGAAGGACAAAACTTTGGCTCCACTTATTTTCTTCCTCAGTCCATGCCATCCTCATTCGAAGTGAAAGATTCAAATAGATGTGGATTCGAGTATGTTCTTTCATCTCAAAGCATGTTTTGGAAGTATCTTGTCCACTGGAAGAATTGCCCATACGCGTTGTTGAATCGAGATAATTGGAAGTACTTTCAATGTTGGAAGAATCGTCACAAGTCAGTTGTTCAAGTTTATTTGCAGAAGTATATGGTCCAGTGGCAAAACTATCCCGATTCTTCAGTCCAGGATAATTTTTGGAGGTACTTAGTTCATTGGACAATTCAGCCGAAATTTACAAATCGTGACAGTCTTTTGGAGTATTTGGTGTGCTGGAAAGATCGTGGCAAATGTTTTTTCTCAACTCTACATGAGTAGAGTTCTCTTAGCCGGGGAGAATGATGCAGAAAAAGAAGGAAAATAATAATTACAATAAGGGAAATATGGAATGATTTCAAATTTGGGTTGATTTTCAATCACAGTGGGAAAAGATTGGATGATTCCAAACTTGATTTCATTTTCATATTTATTTATGGTGAATTAGGATTTAGTTATTTAGTTTCCAGAAAAAAATAATTATATTTCCTTTTAGAAGTTGTCTACTTTTCCTATAAATAAGTCCTCTTCTCCTATTGTAAGGCAGCCTTGATTGATGAATAAAACCATTCGAGTTCTTGAGATTATTGTCTGAATCCGGGGTGATTCATATATCCTTAGTTGCTAGAGTTTTCGTCCTTGCCGTCCGGCATCACCCGGCTAACGGGTTTAATCTATCTACCTTGTATAAAAGAAGATCTTGCCCATCCACGTAGGCGCCATGTCACTGATTTTGTACACCGTGGGCCTCTCAGCTTTTGCCGCGTGTGCTGATAATGTTTTTCGGGTTTACAATTTTGTCCCTGCTTTGCTTCGTAATTACTGCAGATGAGACAGACAATGGCAGTCGGTTCACTGTTCACTCTGCCCTTCTCCAAAGCTCTCCTGGACGACATAGTTCTTTCTAGATAGCTCTGATCTCTCTCACCGTCGGATTGAACTCCAAAGGTACAATTTTGTGTATTTTATTTCACATTGAGGCTTGCCTCCCCCATTCTTCCCGTCTCTCATATCTGCATGTGTGCTTGTGACCTATACCTTGCTCAAACCCTCGAACATGTAATTTCCCTCTTCTCTGAAATAACAACCTCCACAATAGTTTCCACTAGTTCAGTGTGTGATACAGAGATACAAACCCCCTTCAGGAATCTGAGTTTTGTTACCTACTGTTGAGATTTGTTTTTTTTGCAGGAAACATGTTTTTTCTTTAGTAGTCTTTGAATCTGAATTAGATAGTCAAGTGTAGGGCAATTTTTGAAGCTAAATTAGTTAGTTACATACCCATCTTCATGATCATTCTGATTTGCTGTTAAAAGACTTCATTTTTTAAACTTGTCTTGATCTTTTTTTTTTTTTTTTTTTTTTTTTTTTTTACCGGCTTTTGAGATATGGGTTGTGGCTAATCTTGCAGGAACCCAGTTTTTCCTTTGAATCTTTGAAGCTGAATTAGATAGCTATGTTGAATGCAATCAAATAAAAAGGGACAAATTTTGTATCGCGGTCTAATCCACTACTAATCAACTTATGGATTGGTTCTCTGATAATGACTGAGAGCAGAGTTGAACTACAAAATCCCGGCCAGAGCTAGTCTGAAAGCTGAATTTACATTAAAACTCTTCAGGTTTAGACTATAGGAATACTTCTAGGCTTTTGATTTCTCGGCTGCTACTTGTTTTGTCATGAAATATCAGAACTACCGTCCTGTATTTGCTGGCACTATACCCGGTGTAGCAAAGAATATGGGATGATATGCATTGCACCTGAATCCATTTTAGCCGTGTACTGGTGTATAAGAGCATCTCCAACGATCCTCCATTTCTCCATATTTGGTGATTTTTTTGAGGATTTTAGTCTCCAACCTCAAATCTCCATTTCTCTATTTCTCCAAAAAAATAGAGATTTTTTTTAGGCCTCCAACCATGTTTGACCAAAAAATCTCCATTTCTCCATTCTCTATTTTTTCTCCATTTATTTGGAGGTGGAGATGTTCATCTCCAACCATCCTCCATTTCTCCAGAAATATCTCCATTCCTCATTTTTTCCTCCAATTCTGGAGGAAAAAAAATGGAGAATGGAGATTCATCTCCATTTCATCGATTAGCGTGTAAAATGAATAATTTAACTCTAATTGTGTATATTAGTGACTTAAAACATATATATTATTGGTAAAAGTACGATATATTGACAATTGTTAACTATTACGAATAAAAATAATAATATAAGTCTATTTTCAATCTATTAACTTATAAATAAAAAATAAAATTATTTTTTTCCGACACAACATTAATTTTCAAACGTGATGACATACAAATATTACTAAATAAAAATATTACAAAAACAAAAACATAAAGACATTACATGAAAATAAAATTCATGGTTAAAAATAAAAACATCGAAAACGATTCTAAGAAAGCACATGAAATGATAATTTATTTCGGACTTCCTCCACCTAAGAAGTTGCATATGTAGCTTGAACCATGGGGTCCTTCAGGCTCGATTTGCAATCGTAAGAGGAGGAGCTCGTTTTTTGGAAAGATGATTTACATCAAATTATGCTAGCTTGCATCATAATGCATAACATGATAGTGGAACAAGAGCGCGATCAATATCTGAATGGTTACACTTTTGATGATGAGCAACAACCCACTAACCTAGACTACGAAATCTCATCTTCGGTGCCTCCCGTTGTGCTTCCCAGAGAATATAATAGGACAACATTCATGGATTTCCTTGGTCACCATCGAGATTATCGTATTGAGATTAATTGCTAAAAATTATGTTGAAACTAGCATTAATAATTTTTTGAAGAAATTGGTGTTAACCATTGGAGATTGAAATCTCCATTCTCCATAAATGGAGAAATGGAGATATATATTATTTTATGATTTGGAGTAAAATTTGGTTGTATTGGTTGGAGACTAAAATCTCCATTCTTCCTCCAAAAATGGAGAAATGGAGAAATAGAGGTAGAATGGTTGGAGGCTGCTCCATTTTTTTCCACCAAAAATGGAGAATGGAGAAAAAAAATTGAGATAATGGTTGGAGATGCTCTAATGGTTGTGGAAGTCCAAACCAGTTACTGCTTGGCATAAAGTATGAGTAATGTATAGGAGGTTCTGCCTGTTACAGATTTCATCCCCTATGTAGTTGGAAAGAGCAATGTTCACGGGACTTGATTGCTAGGAAGTCTATTTTTGTTCAGTTTACTACCCCATGTTGTTGTACTTAATTTTCTTGTCCTACAACATTATGATTTCAAAACAGGAAAAGAAAAGGCTGTACACAAGGCAAACCCAATTGATGATAAGGATAGGGCTCCAAGCGATACCTGTAATAAACGAAGTCAGTAAATTTACAGATGATTTTGTATTCTTTTTCGGCTTAACTTTAGAGTCATGTTACCTATTGTAACCTAAATATATGGATTAGTAACTAGCTTTTCCTCTAAATTTTGTAGTTCAATCCTCAATTGCTGTCAACACGTGGGTTGTCAGTGGTACCTTCGATTGTTGGTGAATCAGTCATCAGTGCACTAATTAGAACCTCTGATTAAATGAACTGACCTCCTATTACATTTGAAATGCAGAAAGCATGTAAATTCTACAGTTCAAACCACTATTATTAAGAATATTAATATATTTTCTCGTTTTGCTTTTATGTGCAGGTGATGTATGAAAACAGGGCTAGACTAATGTGTACAGATGATGCTGCTCCTGTTGACCTTTTCCTTAGGGTTGCGACGATTGCTGATACGCACAAATGGCAGCCCGAACTTCTTCGAGATCAATGAGAAATGACTATTAGCTGGTATCTACTTCTCCGAACTTCTTCAAGATCAATGAATCTGACCTGTGTGTGGATAATGAGGTGGCATTTGCAAAAGATCGAACTATTAGCTGGTATCTACTTTTCTCATTATCTTTTTTTCCCTGGAGTCTTTTATTTACTACAGACTTAAAGTCGTTTGTATGAGCAATCTCCGGAACAGTAGTTTCTTTGTTAAAATGGAGATAAATTTGCAGTTGGATTTCAATAGCCCTCCAAGCTTTCGATTTCTTAATATTTTCCACTGAATTTACTGATTGTCGATGGTCAATAGTAACTTATTTTGATCTTAATTTACTTCAAATTCATTTGAGGGCCAAAGAAACTCCTGAACGATGAAGACCCATTAGGGATTCGCAGAGAGTTCCTCCTCCTCTCTGTCTCTGCTTTACCCAAATGGTCTGACGACGCTTTCCAAAGCGGAGAGATGGGGTGGAAGCTCTTGCTCTGCCTTCAGACGGCAGCTCTCCCTCTTTCGAGTTTGGTTCCGAATGGTGATTTACGGGGAATGAGTATTTAGCACTTGCTGTATCCTTCATAAAATGAGTATTTATCATCTTTCAGTTGGAGCAAAATCTCATGAAAGATGAAGATTTAGCTATTTTTGTTGGGATATGGTCCTATATTGTTATAGTTCGTGTACTGTTTTTGGCGATTTTGTGTCTCATATCTTTTTTGCAGTTTGATACGGCCCCAATATCTTGAGCGTACGTTAGCAAGGTAAAAGAGGAGAGGATGCAGAAACCCAGATCAGGGTGCAGGGATTCTTCAAAGCTGTGTGACAAGGATGGGCTGCTATAGGCACGGGTCACAGATACCGCTCCTCCCACTGCATGGGAGCTTAAGGTTCAATGTTCTATATCACCTCTGATAGTGGTTCTTTTCACCCTTCCGTCATGGATCAAACAATGACCTATGCATGTATGGAAGGTGAGCAATGTTTGTCTTATTCTCTTACAATGGTTAATGTCGCATTACTTTTATCAGTTAGCTGCACCTGCAATAACCTCTTTGTTTTTGTGTTTCAGTTATACTTGGGGAGGCAGATGGATTTGGATTTTCGGGCTAGAAGGTGGTGATGCTTGCTAGAAAATTGCACATCCCATTACTTCCAAGATTTGGACTGAAAGTAGGAAAGTTGGGGATATACTTATTGAGTATGCCAAATGGTCTATTTGATCACAAGTTAAATAATAATGGTTATGTGGTCTCATCTTCATGATGATATGTGACCATAGTAAAAGGCACCGCTTTACAGTTAGGCCATTTGTCGGATTCCTATCTTCTCCATCTTCTTCTCATCATCAGTATGCCATTCACAGAAAGGTTTCCCTCCCCTCTCAGTTCTCTACATATTTCAAAGATACATAGTTTGATCTTTTTGCTATATCCATATGGTTTTGATTATTAGGTCGTAATCAGTTGTTGCGTGAATTTGATTTGAATCATTTGCAGGTTGTGGGCTTCGCCCACACCAGACCGTCATTTCATCGGACTGAGCAAGAGCTGCAGGTTGTGCTACACCAATGCTTTGGAAATAGGTAGATATCATGTTACTTTGTTGCATGAGTTTCTTGCTTCTAGCTGGCAAGCCACAAAATGCAAGAAGGGATACGAACCTTGAATATGACAACTATCACACGAGTTATGGACTATATACTATTTTTTTAATTTATTGATCTCTGATGGAGAAATGGTATTTCAAAGGGATTTACCATCGCGCATCATGGGCAGCCTTCCCATTTGTGCTGGATTATATATTATCGTTTTTCTGGTCTCCTATCTTCTCTAAGGCGTGGGTGTACATTGTTTGGCTGGAATCTTCAACGTGCGTTCCCTGTCACTCTATATTCTACTGGAACACGGTACGTAGCTCACATTCTATCCTTGGGAAGCCGAGTTTCAAAATATCAGAAGCTTTCTGTTTGTATCCCTTAAAAGTGAATGGATATTCTGTATGTCAGTGTTACGACACTCATGTAATTTTTGTTCAGAAAAGTTTCATTTAACTAAAAATTGGGGGAGGGATTATTGTAGTTTATAAGATTCGAAAGAAAATGTAAGCAACGCACTCAGAGAAGACTGAAAAGCCCATGTTTACATGAGCAGGCGTTAAGATATTGGATCCATATGATCAGCATAATACCCTCTGCTTTCAGGAAGATCTTAGACAAGAAAAATATATATTTTTTTTTCTATTTAAACATGTACATTTTGTTCAATACTATGAAACAAACATTAAAATGCTATATGTGTGGCTAATGTATCAACATTTGCCTGGTATTAACTGATGTTTTCCCTTGTAAATTCGTGAATATCAAAGAATGTCTGAACTTCGTCGATCTGCGTCCATGCATTTGTTTTGAAGTCAACCACCTACTACACTCGTACCATACGTAGTCTACCCCTGAAATCTTTTTGTGTTTTTGTCGCATCTTACAGTTGCTCTGTAACTTTTGCTCTTAGAGGTCTATTTGATTTGGATAGTCTCTCAGATGATAGTTGGCCCAGCATATTGCTACTCCAGCCATTGCGACTCAAGCTAACTGTTTTCAGGCCAAAAAGGGGTCAGGTGTATAAATGATTTGAGTGTGAAATCTTTTACTAAAGCTGCATTTTGAGTGTTGAACAATCAGAAATTAATTCACTTTACTTTTGTGTTCGTAATGATAACATCTGTTTGAGCATTCTATCCTCTGTCAAGCATACCAGTTATTCTTACTCCACTGTTTATGCTACTGCAGCATTGGGCTCTGGCTACTTTGTCGGCTGCACAATCCGACGCTACTGCGTACACACAGAGAGAAGACTGGTAATGATCTCACTTCTATTGCTCCTTTTTTTGGGTACTGAATGTTGTTCATGGTCATGGATATCATATAGTTACTCCTGCTAAGAAATATTGAGTTGCTTTGGTCATGCTAAGAAAGATGGAATGGGGGACTAGCCAAAGGTGCGACGGTTAACAACCAAGAATAGGGAAGACATGCCTGTGATGCTTATATTATTATAATTTCTGAGGTATTCCACTGAGCTTTCTTTTAGTGGTTACCTACGGTGTGGGTTACAGCATTCTTAATGAATGTGGATGGACGTGAAGTTGCTTATGTTAATGGCTTAGCTATAACTGTAATAATTGCCATATTTTTGAACTTATTGTAAAAGGCAATGATGATGTACAGATTGGAAATTCGCACTTCACAATATTGGTTTCCTCTGTTCATGGCAAGGCAAATTTTTATTTGCAGCTACAACGGTAGGAAACACACAATAATGCGATTTCGATTATGTTTCTGAGCCTGTGCAGATATATTACAACTTCTTGCCATAATCGCAACGAGTCTGAGCTCACAAAATTGAGTGATTTTGGGAATGAACTTCGGGTTGTAGCCCGGAGTGGAGATATCACGGGTGGCCACACGTACGTTTTTTTTTTTTTTTTTTTTTTTTTTTTTTTTTTTTTCCATGATTTGAGTTTGGAATTCAGTAAATGTTCGATGTCTTCGTCGTTAATGATCTTTCAGGTGCTTGGTGTTTCCGTGGATGTGGGGTCGGAGCAGGTCTGAGTGGATGTGCTCCTGATATGTTTGTGTGATTTTTTCTCAATTTGATATATTTGGTATATGTGGTTTTGCATGTTGGATTGTTGATAATTGATTATCCGATCTTTTAATTTTTTCCAGTTTGTTCCCGATATACCAAATATGCCTGTTGATTTTTCGAACAGTTTCTTTTCCTTTCTTCTAGAAATCATGGACGATTCAGAATTGTAATTACAAAATCCTATCGTGCTATAGTTTATTAGTTCCTTCTTGATTCTCCGTTCTGTTTCTTAGGTTGTCTCCTTCAAGACTTTCCAGACTCTAACTGAGGAGGTTGAGTTGCTTAAGCAGGCAAAAACAAGCTCAGAGAATAGCTAATTTATAGGAAGAACCAAAGAAATGATGCGTCAAGATCATTAGTATATCCTTCCTGCGATGGGTTCTGTTCATCTGCATTCACTTTTACTTTTCTGTTCTGGAGCCATGACGATCACGAATTTTCTTTCGTACATTTTTCCACAGGTGACTTGTGTGTTTCCTCAATGACTATGTAGATGGTTCATACCTTAGTTGGATGCTATTTACATTATTTTCACGAGTTGAGTGTCATGTGTCAGCGGTTCACCCACATCGGATGTTGGACAAGATGTCCGTGGTTAATAAAGTATTATGATTTGGGCCCTAAACTCGTAAGGTCTACCTTCGGGGTTAAAGGGTGTCCCGAATATGTGCTTCGCCTTGATTCAAGATTACCTTGATTCCATGATTGGCAATTTGACATGGGTACTGTGTATATCTTCCTGAGCTGCTGCTCCTTGATTCAATATTGCTTTGAGGTTTCTGGTTGCTTTTGGTACCTCTCTCGTACTAAATATCAAGACTTGTTCATGTAGGTTTTGGATGTATATACTGGACCAAATGGTTTGCTTTCCAATGGGAATCAATTAAGGCCATGGCTGTTTATTAATTCCCCTACAATTGATCCTCAGACATCAAGAAAGGTTTCTGGGGCTGTATCTAATTGTATATTAAAATAAATAAGAGGTATGGAGGAGATCAGAACCAATTTCATGTCCACTTGAACAAGACTTCATGAAGCACATTTATCCTAGAATTTATTCATGTATTAGCTTTCATGTGCATCTTTTATTGGAGCCTTCATCATTTTAATAGAAGCTTTCTTTACATATGTTTCTGATCATACGGTTCAGTCCAGTGTGACAGTATCATCCTTTGTGTTACTTAGATAATTGGGAGGATCCTGTCATGTTGGATGCTCCTGTATCTGGAGGTGTCCTCGCAGCAGATGCTGGATCACTTGCTTTCATAGTATGCTTATCGAATTTCTCGTTTCATGGAGAAAGTAATACTGTTCTTCCCTCCTCGGGCTCCATTATAATTAGGCGTATTTTCATGATGGCCTCTGACAAGAAGTACTTGTACTTAAATGGTTAGGCGGGAAATCGATTTGATTTAGCTTAATGAGCTTAAAGAGAGTGATTTTCGATAGATTGTGGTCTAATTTTATTTATCGCAACTTTCCTGGTTGGTGGTTTAGACGATGCATATTTGGCTGCTAAGTCCTTGTTCCTCACGATGGGAAGTCATACAATTCATTTTGGTGGAGCCGGAACTGGTTCTGTAAGTTTTCTTGCATCTCCTACATAAGGACAATTATTTTCTATATGTACATCCTGGCAGCATTCACGCTCTGAAGCTTGGAATAGTAGATTTTTTGGCTGCCTTCTGCTAAAAATCTTGAGTAGGTTGGCAACAACTGGAATCGCCTAGCAGATTATCAAACTGTTCTCTGACCATCACCTCAACTAGTGTGACCGTTAAGGATATGATGGAAGTGATTTGTCCATAAGACCCTTCCGTCTGCCAGTTTTAGTTTATAACTACATAGTGTTCTGCCAATATAAGAATTGTAGGTGCATAAGTTATTATATTTCTTTGAACTTCTGAAGAATCCGCACTGCACTGAGGGTCGGATCTTTTCGTTGTTTATGGTCTTTTTTGTTATTTAGGCAGCAGAAATTTGCAACTCTTCCTAAGCATTCACTTTAAAGCTTAATTTCTGTAGTTGGTTAAAATTTAAAGCATAATCAGTTGTTGATTTCAGTTTTAAGTAGTAGCCAATTTGTTAGTACTCATAGTTGGCGTTGTTGGTTTAAGCGTTAAAGCACAATCAGAGTAGTTGGGCCTTTTCTTTTCCTTCTCGTCTGGAAATTGCTTGTATTTTTTATTTTTATTTTGATTTTGTTTGAACTAAATCAGTGCTAATTTGTTCTCTCTTTCTTTCCAGAGGATGGGAATAATTCAACTAATGCGCAGAACATCTGTAAGGAAATCAAGGTTATCAAACCCGCGGGTTGACCCGCAAACCCGCCGGGTCTACGGGTCTACCCCAGGTAAGGGGCAACCCGCTCAAAAACCCAGAATATAATAGACCCGTAGCAGACCCGCTCAAACCAATCTGTAAGGAAAGGAAATCAAGGTTATCAAACCCGCGGGTTGACCCGTAAACCCGCCGGGTCTACGGGTCTACCCCAGGTAAGGGTCAACCCGCTCAAAAACCCAGAATATAATAGACCCGTAGCAGACCCGCTCAAACCCGGTGGACCCGTAAACCCACGGGTTGACCCGCGGGTTTACCGAGTTTGTTAAATTGTGAACATAACAAACTTTTTTGGGTGCAATTGTAATTTCTCAAAATGTAAGGGAAGGGTTTTCATTTACAATGACCTCACTTATCTTCTGCTCCTCAGTTTGTCACAGTTGAGTCAAAATTGAGAGAGAAAAGGACGACCACATCTATGCCGTAACGCGGGTGGTGTCCTCTACTGCTGTTTAGAAATTGCTGGTGTCTTCTCCACCAGCAATGACAAAAAAAAATGGGAGACCCACTAGAAGAGAAAGTGGGAGCCACTAGCAACAGAGACGATACTGGGTAGGTGGCCTCTACTGCTACTTCTCCAGTTCTACTTCAAACCCTATTTCTATCTTCTCTTTTCTCCTTCTACGAAATTTTCTTTCAAATTTGTACCCAAAAAGTTGCTCTTTTCTAAATAAAATGCTCGTCAATTAAGTTTATGAATCCCAAAATATTGAATTGAACCAGTTTATTCAAGGGTGATATGGCAATTTATTTTCTGATTCTGACATATCGAACAATCAGTCTGTTTTATGAATATATATAGTCTTCTTAAACATGTACAATACTGAATCTCGAATGTATAGGTAATTTCATACCAAAAGATTTTTTGGTCAACATACATAGTCTCAAACTGTCTTCTTTTCTCATGATAGTTTTCTTAAACATCCATTCATAATTTTTTAGCTTAAAACAAGTAATAAAAAAGTCTAATAATAACTGTTAATAGGGAGTTATCAACAACATTCTCATTCATCTCCTAGGGGTACCAAATCTTAGGCGGTCGTATAGCCTAGGTACATTAGGTAATCTCTTCTAGTTCATATGTCTTGTGCTAATTAATCTCTGTATCTTACACACTAATTTACAAGTCAGGCTCTGCCTAATTTTACTCAAACTCTTATGTTCTAGGTCCCACAATAGAATCAACCTAATCCTAGTTGTTTTCCCCGCTGTAATCAACCGGACCCACAGTGTCGTTCGCTCACAAACATGGCGTTGATCGCTGAAGAACACTCCCAAAATTCCTACGTTTCACGTCGAGAGAGGCTCACATTCGAGACAAGGGTCACTAAACTAATGTACTAGCTTACTGTATTGGTTGGCAACTTAATCTAGGTGTGACTTGGATTATCTCGCCAGGGCGTTTACGGGTTGCAAAAGATAGTCGGTACAGGTAACATCTTTGATTAGATTTTACCCTAACATCGTTGTAACCTAAGACACGCGTTTTCTCATTAATAAATCGTCTAGCACTAGTTCTTGCACGTATATGGATCTTTTAAGCGTTTCATTGCTAAGTCGCCAGATTAAGGTTTCCCCAAGATAAAAGATCCGGTGTCCTTCTGTGTAACTGATATAAATTGTTTGCTTTATAGTGACAACATCTAAACTGTTTAACTTTACACAATATATCTCTGCTCGAGCAGTTTAGATTTGCTTATTTTGTTAACCTCTATTCTTTTTTTTTTCGAGTAGCTCGTGTGCAAGTGTTGGCGGAGTAGATAGATAGATATATTCACAACATAGTCCTAATCAACTGGAACGTGTGAACACTATACATCACGTGGGTGTTAACCTCTATTCTACTCAATAGCAAGATTGTTCCATTACTTATAAATTTTTATTTATATATGTTATGCTTAAACAGCAGAGAATCGTAGACAAGCTCGTACTTGTGTGTGAAGTCGCAACGCTCCATTAGCGTGGAATTGTCTATCAATCTCTATATTCTCTTTCAATTGGTATCATAGTACGGTTACTTTACTTATACTTATCTAACAATCTCTATTTTCTCTTTCAGTTGGTATCATAGTTTGGTTACTTTACTTTACTTTTTTTTTTTTTTCACTAAGGCAAAGATATGATACTATCAAGGAAGGATCACCTTAAATTCACCAGGCGCACACTGATATCCAATGGTATTGATTGTGCAGGTGGAAGAATTGGATGGAGGGATTTCTGATACGGAAGGGTTGGTATATTATGCATGTTAGTCTTTCAAGTTATTCAAGATCCACTATCAACATGGAAGGCGAAATTGTAGATTATGAGTTGCAAGACTTTACTGCTGCAGAACAAGTTGCGTTTAAAAGCAAATAGCAATGTGCGGTTCATCATCAACAGTGCCATGGGTGAAACCGAGTATAACATGGTGAAAGCTTCCAAGCAAGCTAAAGAAGTGTGGGACATTCCGAATACTACCTTTGAATGTGTCAAAGAAAACAAGAGATCAAACATGAGGGCTTGTCAAGGAGCAGATGAATCATTATGCACCTATTATGGAAGGATTCAAGCCCTCTGTAACGAGGCTATCAAATTCTATGTCAGATTCAAACAACCAGATTATGATCTACGAAGTCATCGGATGAAGAGATTGGTTCCTATCTGGTGAAAAACTTTTCAACAATCCACTCAACTATGAAAACAGAGAAACCCTTCCCCACAAAAAAAAATAGGAAAGCCGCTAAGAATCTTACACTCAAACAACAGGATTCCATCCGTGGCAATGACTCGACGGTGTTGATGCGGGAATTCCCATATTTGCAAGGAATTTCACAACTTCCTAGGCTTTAACAAGATAGACCATATAGGAAATTCCATGGTATACTGAAGGTGTGACAAGTCCAAAAGATAAGGAGGACGCAAGGATGTGTTTCTAAGTAAAGGTTGATTGGGAGAATGAAGTAGAATGTAATTAGGGGGGTTTTGCGTCGAGAGTGATGGAATGCGCTAAGAACACAAAGTATGTAGAAGTTAGTACGAGTGTTTTCCGGTATCATTGGAAATAATCCCCAGTTTCTACTTCCCAGTGGAAGCAAGTTTCTTTCTGAGATAATAGAAAGCAACTTTCAGCAGGAAGAAGTAAATGAACAGAAACTAAGAGCCGTCGGAATGGAAAGTAAAATACTTTACCGGTTTCTCAGTTTTGACCGCTGTTCTATTATGCAATGAAACATGAAAGACGAAAACAGCCGTACAATGGCCTGTACAATAGAGGAACACAGATTCACTACTGTCCTCCGGATTATAAATGAATCACTTTAACTTCTGGCACTTCCTGATCTACAAAGTGTGGTATCTAAATAAAGTAAAATCAAATCATTGCATCAAATTAAGACAATCTTCAAAATGCCCCAAAAAAGTTTATTGCAACCTCAACTTGGATGCATAATTATACAAAACAGAAACTTATCCTTCATAACGCAATATTTTAAGTAGTGAATTAAGGCTCTTGGGCGTCTGGTTGAATGTTCAAGATCTGAGAAACCACAAGCTTAGAGAGCTCACTAATGGCGGACTGAACCTGATGATCATTAGAGTCGTTACTCCTTGATGACCATACTGTTGATTGAGAGTTTGACCTTGTATACTCACTTGCAGCTGACCGTGTCTTACTTGATGAACCAAGAACTGTCTCAAGATCCGACTGGGTCAACGCCCTTGGTTCCTAGAATTAAGAGAGAAGAAAGAAAAAATTATCAGAAGTAATAGATTAAGTCGCAAAAGATGAAATTGTGAATTACCATGATACAATACCCTAGGAGGACTCGTATTACTGATCAATGCTACACGTATCAACATAAACATCCCAATAACATCCCAACTTACACACATCAGCTACATGACCCACCACTAACTAAAGTAATTTTCAAGATATTGGTCAATAAAGCAGATGTGGCAAGTTGGGACATTACCGGGACGTCAATTTTGGGACATATAGCATTGTTGACATATAAAACAGCACCGAAAAATATCCAGCGTGCGTATTATCATCTAGTAGGTGGAAATTTTGATGAACATAAAAAGAGAGAATGCTCACATAAGATGCCTTCCCAGTTTTCTCATCATTAAGTAGGTCTCTGATGGGAAAATAAGCAGCTTTCTTGCACAAATCTAGAAGATCTGAACCAGTGTAGCCATCACATAAACCAGCAATGCGATCATAGTTGATGTTGTCTTCTACTTTCTCACCCTTCAAAAGTACCTTCAATATCTCAGTCCTCTCCTTACGATCAGGCATGCCAATCTCAAAAGCCTGAGAAAAGCGCCGAAGAATCGCTTCATCCAGTTCAGATGGACGGTTAGTGGCAGCAAGTACCATCACCCGAGCATTCTCTACACAACAACAATATCATCATAAAGAGAAGGAGAAATACAGCGAAAAGAGCAATTGGGTCAAATGGAAAACACGGTGCTTAAATGTGAACACGGTTACAGGTTAAAACTATGAAATCCAGAATTATTTCCTTAGGAACCACCTCACAGAAAAGCTCTGAGATTGTCAAACATAAGTACAATAGCAACTTAAGGAATGTTGAAACTCACGGTCTGTAGTGAAACCATCCCATAATGCCATGAACTCAGTCTTCATATTTGTCATGGCTTCATGGTCTGACGTGCGACGCTGGCCCAAGAAACTATCGACTTCGTCAATGAATATAATAGCAGGCTGAAGTTTATAAGCCAAGCTGAAGACAGCAGTCACTGCAAAAATATTTCACAACATCAACAAAAACTCAATAAATCATACTGCGCTTAAAATACTTTTAAAGAGAAGACAACCAACATACTCTTATTAAGGAAAGTGGTTGCCCCGATGCATTTGTTATTTCCCAAGACCAATCAAACAATTTGTGGGGCTTCTGGGCGAATTTAAGTTGAGCTGTGTAAACATATTCTACAAACTGTTTTCCTTACTTTTTTAGATGTAATACCATCATTCCTATTGGTCGTAAGTTTATCTAAAGCTAAATTTTGAGACTCAAATAACTGTATACTGCATTTAATTTTTTCCCTTCGGTTTCCACATGTCGCAATGATAATTTTACTTGGCTTAATGAGTCCAGCTTCATCTATGGTTGAAATAAAGTGATAAATGAAATTGTATTAAAAAATAAAATTCATAATACTTAGATCAAGACGAGAGAGAAGTTTGAGAAGCTTGTAAGCGAGTAGCTGTAGCATAATCTGTTTTTGAACCCTAGATGAATAGGAGAGATTTTGGCTATACAATGGGTTGTTACCATTATCTGGGAGAGAAAAATTGATTGGGCTCGATAGGGTTTCTAATCTTTTAAACATCCTTAATCATGTCAACGCATCAGCAGCCACCTGTGTTTTAAAGATCTGCAATAACTTGCTCGACAAAATAACATCCGTTTTTAAGCATATACGATACCCATAGGCAAGCTCCTAAGCTGGCTATGCTGGTCTGCCACGCCTCTCCATTCACCCATCTAAATCATAGCTTATGCGTGTTTCAAACCGAATTGGGTAGTGCAAGAAGCATGTTATTCCATAGTTACTGGACTTTTTGTAAGAAATGTTGCCCTGTTTCAACAACAATCCTCCTTTGTTCCATAATTCACCACAAAATGTCACACAAATGACAACAACCAATCACCTACACTCAACTAATCACATCTTTGGCACAAACTGCTTCTATCTTTCTTTAAGGGAAAAGAAAGTTTCGTAAGGCACAACTAAGCTGAACTATGAAGGGAATTTGATAACCAAAGTCAAAATCCTATAATATCTTAAACAAAATGAATAGTCCGGTAAGATAACGAGAAGACCACAACCACGACCAGGATCAAATTATATTTTGCAGGCACATATTTAACTCAGTCCCGTCCTAAGGACTCATCACTATGGTCTCCTCAGCTTATTATTTGTTTATCATTTTGGTCTCTGAAGTTATCAAAAAATGAAAGCAACTTGGCAGAGACAATAAGGGAGACAACCACACTCAATATAAGGGAGGAAATGAAACCGGAAAGAGGAGTAATTATTGCTTGCTCCAAGAGCAACTATGACATGGTGCTATAATCAATACACCACAGGACACGTCAGGAACATGTAGGAAATCCACTTTCTTTTGTCTGCCACTCATTCTCTTTCTTCCTGACGTGTCCTGTGCTGTATGGTTAGAGCAAATCCACATCATTTCCTCTAGAGCAAACAAAAATTACTCCGGAAAGAGGCACTGAAAGAGATTTTTCCTTGGGACCCCCGTTAAGCTGGGAAAAAGGTTTGGAGTGGAGTTGAGTTGTAGAAGTTGTCCTTAAATATGTTAATGAAAGCTCAGGAACACAGTTTCTTGGCAGCTCTACATTCATATAAGAAACATTTAGTTAGTATTAAATTATAAATCATTACAAGTAACACCAGACGTCATATCAAATTCTGTTTTTCGTGCAGCTGCAATACGGAACTGGGTGTCTTCTGAGGTATGTTATACATACCTTTAGATTTTCTTTGTAAACAGATTTCTTTTTTATAAAATATATCTCATGATTATGACATTAACTTAGCGCACTGACCTGGATAATTATTCCATGATGGAGATTACTTGAGCTTTTAGGCTTAGTCTCCACATTTTGTTGGTGGTTATCTAACTCTCTAGTATTCTAGTGTTTACTGAACTCTCTTTTCTTGAAACATTTAGAATAAGACTCTCTACAACTAGTTTTCTTATTCTGGTCCTGCAGATAAGGTAGGTGATTGTTGACAAGAAATTATTGTTCAACAATATGGAGGACACTAAGGAAGATTGGAGTAAACCATACCCGCACTAAGCTTTTCAGTTATTTAAAAATTCTCGCCAGTTTAGCTTCTTCTTTGCTCTTTTGAGATGTTTTGCTTTCTGTCCCTATGTAAACGTGATATGATTGCAGTTCAATTCTAAGCCTTAATGAATTGAAATTAGTGATTACTTATTTTATTTCTCTCTTTGAAAATTGGCGTTACATATTACCAGAATAATTGGTTTTCTTTTTATCTATTTTCTCTTTATCAGGTCTACCTCTCTTTACTATACAGTCTAATTTGGTTCTTGTCCTTGCTTCAACTTTGGACTCAGGCCTTACAATGAAGCACCTGGAAAGACTTGGGACAAGAAGAAGAAGAAAAAAAAAGCAGCGTACCAGCTGTATCCAGAATACTGTATGACGCAAAAGAAAACAAGGAGTGAGGGTTCACGGCCTTCATTCTAGTCAATAGTTGTGGGAACGTGAATCCTGAGTTTGGAGCCACCTCGATTCGGAATGTTGGAACGGGACCAGAAACTAAACCCTAAACTGACTTCAGACCAGGTTCAGGAGCTTCCATTTCAAATTGCCTTCCCAAAGTAAAAGAGTTATCACAGCTTCTCAATGATGTAGAGTTGCTAAGTGCAGAGTGCCATGGGGAAAGGGGGGATAGCTACCGAGTCTGACCCCACACACCAGCTTGGGTGGACATTGCATGATTTTTTTCTAACAATGTAATTCTTTCTCTGGGCTTAAAATTACATTGGGTTGGTCAAAGGAGGGATAGCTACCGAGTTTAACCCACTCAATGGTTCTCTACATTTCAGACCTTCCTTGGTTCCGCCCAAAAATTACAATAGAAGGTCTGAACTCATCCTCTAGACTAGCAATTCATTTGTTTCACAAAAATATAACAAATTGTGTACACAGGACCAAAGCTCGTTGTCCACATGATATAAGTCCATGAAATTAATGCTAGAAGCTTTACCGTAATGCCTAGGAAACATTTATCAAAGAAACTTGTTTTGAAGATAAACCTATGTAAACCAATCAGCAAAAAGGTCGCAACTAACGAGCATGTAGCCACAAGTCATCAACTTACTTAAAGCACCCACGGAACCTGGGTGGGTTGAACCATTCTGTTCTCCAAACTTTGTAATTAACTAGACCCCATAAGATAAAATTGCCGGCGTAGCGGCGTACGACAAATTTCCCAAATTCACCACTACCAGACTACGTTGCACGAGTGCTTCTGGGATGTCACGCACCCGCACTGGGTGTTTCAGGGTTCCTCGTAGGTGCTTGGGTGCTTCGTGGGTGCTTTGTGGATAAGGCAGGGTCATTTTTGAAGTCTTAGTTGAGAGGTCCTCTAAAAAACAAATACAATTTAACCGGAAAAAATGTGCATCTATGTGAATATTTCTAACCCCTAAGATTACTCGAATCTGTGTATGAATTTCTGTTAAAGTATAATTTCGATTACTATTTTTGTTTCTTTTATACTAGAATAATGGTATAACGGATAGTATAAAATATAAATATAAATAAAGTCGCTGCACACCAGCCGCAGCCTCACCCGCACCTTGATTTCTGGAAATTTGTCGTACCCGCACCCAGTTCTTGCACCCGCACCCGTGCCACATAGCTACGAGCTATTAACTAAGCCAGAATCTTACCCAACTACTTTCCTTCGCCCAATCAACTACTCACCTGTTAACTAGAAACCACATAGCAAAGGGTTAGATGTCGCGCTTGACAGTTAGATTGGCAAGAAACATTGCCTGTTTGACCCTGCCGTAGCAGTAGGCCTGTCAATGGGCCGGGTTCAACCCAGACCCGACCCGACAATCAGAATGACCCGAACCGGTGGAACCAGACCTGCAAGTTGGCCCACGAGAACCAGACCGAGAGACCCGCCTGTTGCTGGTTCGGTTTCGGGTTTTACCCGAAAACCCGTCAGGTATACCCAGAACCGTAGCTGTGAGAATATGTGGATTTTGCCACTCTCTCCCTCTCGATCGTGATGAATCTGCACGTTTCCAGTTTCCACACTATTTCTTCGGCATCAATCTCTCTCTCTCTGTCCTTCAAACATGATTAATTTTAATAAATAATAATCAGAATGATTATCTCCCCCTTAATTCTCTCTTTTCCGTTCTCTGTATCCAATAATCGCTAACAGAATCTCTCTCTCTCTGTTTCTCTCTCATAATTCTTATCCTTCTGAGTTCCTAAATGTCTCCCTCTGTTGAATCTCCCATAAATATCCTCGATTAAATCCTCCCTCCCTCCCTCCCTCCCTCCCTCCCTCTCTCTCTCTCGTTTCATGTAAATCAACCTAATCCGCAAACGATCAGCATACGCCTTTCGTAGTTGAGCATAACACCGTCGTCATCGAAATCCTATTCAACCCAGACCTTTCACGATTTGTTTACGCGGGTCTCCAACTACGGAAGGCGTATACTGATCGTTTGCGGATGGGTCTGGGTTCTGAAACTACATGGAGAGAGATTGATGCCGAAGAAATCAACCTAATCTCTCTCTGTCACCCATTAAACGATCAGTATCTCGTTCTGGGATCGGTATGGGTCTCGTTTCATGCAAATCAACTCTCTCTCTCTCTCTCTCTCTCTCTCTCTCTCTCTCTCTCTCTCTCTCTCTCTCTCTCTCTCTCTCTCTCTCTCTCTCTCTCTCTCTCTCTCTCTCTCTCTCTTGTTTACGCGGTTCTGAAGCTACATGGTTCGGGTCTGGGTTCTCGTTATGATGGGTCGGGTCGGGTCCATATCGGGTCTACCCAAACCCGGCCCATTGACAGGCCTACGTAGCAGTTAAGAAATTGACTAGTGAAAGCGATTGAGCAAATGAAAAAGTGGTGGACTTAATTAAAAGGCAGGTTCCAAGTGGTAACAGGGCAGGAAGTTGCAAGGGCAAGAAAAATTATGCAATATATATATATACAATCAATGTCAATCAAACTTCGTTTCAGAAATAAATGTAAATAAGCATACCACGAGAACATTAAGTTTCTAAAAGTTCCAGTAACTCTATTCAGGTTAGTGACTACAATAATATGGTTCGTTCAATTTTTATTTTCTGCCTCTTTGGTCAAAATTGACCGTAATGGTATGAAGTTTCCCACTACTTGACCCGTTAATTGTAACATTGCTCTGACAGTTGCACAGCTGTCTTACAATGAGTTAAACGTAAGAATTACACAATACATTTTGAGCAATCATTACGCTCACAACTTGATAACGGCAGTATGTCCAAATCCTGACTGTTTCCAACTTCATATTTCCATTCGATAAGAGTGTTTTACCCTTGGGGCAATTGACGCACACTGGAAAGATCACAAAGGAACGAAAGTGAGGGGTCTATACAAAGGTACATTGTCTTTCAAAGGTACTTAAGCAAACATGGTTGAGTTGGTCCAATATCTTGAATGCTGCGTCTGGAGAGTTATTTCCCTTTTGGTCCTTAAAATGAGTAGAATGATTCAGAAGTTCAAAACATACTCTTTAATCAAAGACTATGTTTTTACTCTGAAATTATATCCTAGAATGCTAATTGGTGATCTAGGAGGAGGTTCATGCACCAAGGAGAGAGAGTATGTGGCTCTGCATGGAAAAAATTGCCCCAGCTTACTTTAATGACTACACTGTCAACAGACCACGAGGAGCTTGAGCCTTATTAACCAAAGTGTAAGCGCAATATATTAATCTGTAGTGGTTAGCCTAGGCCTAAGATGTTTTTTTGTCACCACTTTAAAAGGTAAGGATATAACAAAATTTTAACATCTAAAAAGGGTGCTGATAATTACAGCACAAATATACTAGTTACAGCATATAAAAATCTCGAAAGACCAAATTGCCCCTCATTTGCATCTGGCATTAATTTTAGAGATTAAGTCTCTCTCTATCAATATCATTTGGACTCCGTCTCTTCTTTCATCACCGTGCCGGCACGAAACTATTCTAATTGTTTAAGAATGAAAACCTGTTCATAAGGTTTTCTGATTTCTGAGTTGTGCAACCCATAAAGAATGAGGCTTCTTGCAACTATCATTTGCAGAGAGATGAGAATGTTTAAAAGAGGGTTGTTGACCCTCTGTGCATTAGCAATTGCCTATGATATTGAGGGTTAGATATCCTACAAAGAGAGAAGACAAATTCTTCGTTGCTGCTGCTTCTGTTTTTCAATCACCATCTCCTTCAATACTCTCTCCTCTCCTCCATCCCTCTCTGCAAATCTCTCTCTCTCTCTCTAACAGACCCTAAACCACACACCCAACCCCAAATTCGACCTCGTCGTCGGCCGAATCGCCCAGCCTACACCCTCTCTAGTCTCGGGCAACTACTCGACACTCGGATTGAAGCCTCCGATTGATAACACCGCTAAATACAAACCCCAAAATCTCAACCGATCTACTCTGTCCTTCACTTGAGCCTCAACCTAAAAGCACCGAAAGCCTTCCCTGAAAAGCTGAAACCACAACCACCGGTCAAATTGTTGTTCCCACCACCATCATCACCGTCGTTCAAAATATTCCATCTCACATTTGTAAAAAAATTGACTTTCAAGAATATAATTATGTATACATTTCATCAATTAGGGCTCATCTTGCCACAAAAGAGAAATATCCATCTTAGTTGGCAGACTGTCATATGGATTCACTGATCTCTCAGGTGAGTACAGGGTGGGAGAAATCAGAGGAGGAGAACGTCAAAGAGGTTGAACCAGAATTGGGTATATGGTTGGAGTTGCTGGAGAAATAAAGAAGATGGCATTTTCTAAATAAGATAGTCAAACAATAAAATGCTGACGGGCAGTAATGATCTTTTTACATTTATTGAGGTGAGATGGTAGTATAGTCTTTTCGATATTAACTGTGCTGTAATTAGTGATTTGTGTGCTGTAATTATCTTACATAGGATCTACGTAATATATTCTCCTAATAAGACACCAAGATTAGAATGCTGGGCAGGACCTTAGATCAACTGATCAATCGTAACAACAAATTGAGCAAACATCATAATTGGATATGCCATTGTCTTTATAAATCCCTGTATGACAAACAGAAAATCACATCTTTCCTTTGATATATCTATATTTGAGAGTTTCTGAGTAGTGAGTACACATTCTCAGTGGGCTGCAGTTATTATACTCATTAGTCTTGACTGCTTTAGTTTCAATTTGCATCATGCAAACAGGGTTGTTTATGGAAGAAGAACCAAGAAGAGGGTAATTCCCCTACTTGATGAGCAGCCAGATCAACCATCTCTAAAGAAGATACCACGAGACACATGCCTTTTAATATGAGTCCAACAATCTGAATCATTTCAGCGATGATAAGCTGGAATGTATTTCATGTTGCCCGTAACTTCTGCAAGACAGAGCTCTGATGTCATGCGGAAGTGAATCTGCAGATCTATTATCTCCTCAAATTGATAACCATTTTCGGTCAGTTCCTGAACATGATGGAAAAAGTACCTTATCACCGTCACACAACCTTTTTACCTTCTTTAAACCTTCACCTATTCTGGTAGGTGACTTATTCTGCTTCATCTCTGCCAGTTGTCACCATTTCCTTCTAAGGCGATCAAATTTCTTCGTCCTAGATCTTCTAGCGTCATTTGGACCAAGGTTTTTTAGAATAGACAGACACATTTTACAGTGTTTAATTGGAGAGAGACGTTTTGACTTGACTTGACTTTAAACAAGAAGATTATATTGTGTTTTGAGCTAATTGGAAGTACAATATAACCTAGATATGTTACTCTGCTAGAGAGCCAATGACATGTTTTAAAAGGTCAATGGTGCTTAATAGATAGTAAATCAAAGTTACATGAATATAAAATACTATTTAATTCTGGAATAAGTACTAGTTAGATTGTCAGATCTCTTTTTAACTGTATAGGTTACTCGACATAACACTACTAATACTATCAAGAAACATGCTATAAAATCTAAATACATCTATGTAACTATGTACTTTTAACGTACCTATAAGAAAAAATGTCCAATAAGAATCCCTCTTTCCTATAAATGTGTTTCGCTCCGGAATAACGTCCCGGAAGAAGCCTACTCGCCCCTATCAGGACCTATCGCGAATGGCGATCCTCATTCCAGTTCCACCTACCGTGGTGTTCCAAGATCCTTGTAACATAGAACTAGAATACCCTCTGTGTTTCCTTTATACCGTAAAGGTGACTATCCACTGAGTGCTGACGGGTGCATGATACCTTAAGAAGACCCATGTGACACGTGTCATTGAGGCAGAATCACAAGTTTGATGTTGGGCGAGTGGTGGTTGACACCGTAATGGCAGTGGATTATGCATGTGGATCGGACCAATATGGCAGCATGAGCCAATCGAATGGACGGTTTCAAGTTTAATATGCATCTTCAATCGGCTTCAAAAGAACGCAATGACAGAACAAGAAGCCTTCCAGGCAAATGAATATGTGATCTAGCAGCCTTGTGTTGCTTAAGTCTTTCATCATGTATTTGTTAAAAAGGCGAGATTCCCTCTCCTTTCATGTATGAAATCATGAGACAGAATAAGATGACACAGAAAGCATTCTTGATATTATGGGAGTGACAAATTTTACTTTCACAGTTTGTGATTCTATGCACAGAGAGGCAGTTGGTATCGCATGTTGTAAAGTGTTTCTGGATCCGGACAGTGATCTATATTTGGTTCGTAAAGCTGTAATTCTGAACAAAGTAAAGCCACCGCTCTGCCACTAAGCATGTTATATTTTTCTTTTATTTTGAGGAGTACCAATCGTTTAAATCTCTTTATATTGTCTAACTAAGACAGAGCTACAGACAAGTTCTAGAAGAGATTCAGGATAAACTGCCCATTTTACATACTAGTTTTAGCAAAACTGCTAGGGATCGACATCCCCCTTGGAGAGAAGGAACACAAGAGTAGTTTCCCTTTTCATTTTTTTAGAGGGTTTTCTCTGTCTGAAGGTTTATTTTCTTCGCATTACTTCTGGTGTAAAGGAAGATTGAATATCCCTACTTTTCTCTCATCCATTTTGGGGCGACCACAATATCTAGGTGGAATTTTTTTCAATTAATATGATAGATCACTTAAAAGCTACATGTTTCTTCCTAAAAAAATAAGTCGCCATTACCAAGTAGAGAAAAGATACATACAAAACCCAGTACATATAACAGTAGAAGCATAGAACAGTTCATCATACAACCAAACAATTGGAAAAAAATTCACTTACCAAGTTTTTGGGCATCACCAAACCATTTACTCATTAAGTTGGATACCCTCACATTAATAAAAACAGCTCCCGACTCTTTTGCTATGGCTTTGGCAAGCATAGTCTTTCCAGTGCCAGGTGGTCCATACAACAATACTCCTTTCTGAGGTCCAAGGAGTTTCCCGTGTGAAAATAGCTCAGGCCTCCGTAATGGTAGAATCACCAATTCGATCAAAGCTTGTTTGATGGTTTCAAGCCCTCCAATAGAGCCGAATTCAACATCCATGTCATCAGGATTTATAACATCGCAAGCTATCACGTCCTATTCATCATTAAACACGTAGTTAAGAACAAATTAGTGACGAAGCTAAATTATTTTAACAAATTAACAAGCCGGTAGATTCACAACAATCATACATAGTAATTTTAGTCCTCTGTTCAGGAATCTCATGCTTAAGACAGTCTAAAATGACTTGTTAAAATATTCTTTAAGAGACCAGCCTTTGCAAAAAGGGCTTCAAAAAGGATATATACTAGTCATATGGAGAGATGAAATAAACAGATTCTTGGAAAATATATTATCTGAAACAAATGATAGGTTAATGCTCCGTAAACATGAAAAACGATCAATAACAACCATATAGAACTGAAAAATAATGCACAAGGAAAAGAATGACCTTGTACATCTATCTGACAAAGGTGAGGAGACTCAATCTCTTTTATCTTCCCGTTCATCACATCACTTACAAAATGATTCCTCTTGTTTACTTATCAAGGGTCCCCAGAAGATAATTCTTTTGTTTTTACAATAAGCAATTCACCATCCAAAGACTCAAACTTGAATAAATTTGGAATTCTGAAAAAATAATATAATGATATTATATAGGTGATTTAAAGAATATAAACGCGTATGTGTATGCACCTCATATTGATTGGTCTGAATGAGGGGTCTTCCCAAACGTTTAGCGATCTGCTTCTTCTGTTCAAGGGCTTTCTTGGAGGACTCGCGGTTTGGGTCAAGGTGCCGGAGTCCCGCGAACAGGACGAGAGCGCTAATTGCAGCGCTCGCCGCGTAGAGAAGAAGCTCCTGTAACAACTTTGCCTCGCCGGAGGAATTCTTCATTTTTTATCCTCCTGACAAGAGAAGCGAAGCTAGGGTTTGTCTGATGAAAGGAGGAGAGAGGAGTTGAGAGAGGGAGAGATATCGTTAGTTAAAAAACTTCCAGGAAAAAAACTTCGAATTGGGAGGGGGGTTACTACCATGGAATGGAGATAACTAAATTGGGTTTTTATTGGAATTGGTTTGTTTGCAGGAACACGAAAGGATTTAGTTCTTGTTCAACACGAAAAATACTCGGATGAAAAAAAAAAGAAAGGCGGGTCGAACGGTTTACGAACCCGACCTACATCCATGTCATTTTTGTGAGAAAATTACATTCAAAGTGGCTTTTATTACCACAAAGTTGAGAGTCCAGATCCTCTGTATCTTCTGTGTATCTCTATGTATCCTTATTATGAATAGTATATTTATATTTTTTAGTCAATTTAATTGTTTCAAAATTTCATCAAATTGAATAAAAAAATATGAAATGTACAAATCATAGTAAGGATACTGAGAAGGATACATGTAAAGTTGGGCTTTTCTCATGGGTAGATTGCACTTTCACCCCCTTAGTTATGACGAATTTTTTCTTACACCCCCTCTTGATCGGAAATCTTCACATACATCCCTTGAGAGATCCAAACTATATGTCACTTGTACCCATAGTGTACGTACATTAGTTAGTGGTGGGGTACCTTACTAAAATAACGTTTTTGGACAACTTTCCTTCCCTGGGTATCAATTAACCATTAAAACCCTCACTTGATTAACTATGTACAACTAGACCCACCATCATCACCATTGGCAACCTCTTCACTAATACCATTGTACAGCCAACAACCACAAATCAATCATACAACTGCATGCCCCTACTCAAAACACTTTGTTAGAACCCTAACTCCATTTAAATTCACAAACTCAAATTCTGAAATAGCCAAATTGCCAATGGAGTCTTAAATGGTCCCTGAACTTGATTAGTAAACCTACGCATCCAAGCAATACTCCATGTCCTCATTCTCCGACGCACAACTTCCCAATCCACCCCACTCTGCCACCAAAACCAACACTGCATCTAACAAATCTCCACCAAAAGCTTTCTATATATATCTCTCTCGCTCTTTCTCTTCCTGATAACTCCTTCTTAGGATTTAAATCTAGGACTACTACCTACCATTTTGTGAGGATATTGAGTGATTTATGTGTCTTGTCGGGCTGGAATAGGTATTATTTGCATTATTTAAGTTTTATATACTTCTGTGATAGTACGGGTGTTTTATGCATGATTTTGATTTATTATTGTATATGATCGCGTGTATTTGCTTGTTCGTGTTGTCTATGAAAGGAACAGGATGCTCGAGAATAATTTGGGAGCATAATCAAACTTTGGAAGGCTCGGGAACTCAAAATGACCAAGGATGTAGAGGAGTGGGGACCTAGATTTAACTAGTGCAAGGAGTTCCTCAGCTGGCACAAGCTCAAGAACAGAAGAATAAGCTCAGAATCGTTCGAATACAATATCAAATTGTGTGAGTTGACCTCAACTCGTGCGAGTTGCAGGGCCAACTCGTGCGAGCAAACTACGAGCTGGTCCATTCTTTTGGGGCCATAATGCAGTTTTTGAAGACTTTTCACACAAGGAACGTACAGGGAGCCTAAGTTACGGCCTAGGGTTGATTCTAGACAGATCTCAATGGAGTTACAGACTCTAAGACGTGCTTGGAGATTGCAGAAGAAGCTCGGAGTGACGATTTGTCTAAGAACGTCAATATTCTTCGTTTGATTTCTCTATTCTCTTTCTCATTGGAATGTATGCAAAACATAACATGTTTATTGATTTCATAAATAGAATGAGTAGCTAAACACCTTTGCCTAGGTTTCACGGTGAACCTAGGGCCATGAAGTGGTTTTCGGATTTTTGGATATTTGGTTTCATGGTTTAAATCTTAATTGAGTATTTTTCTTTCTATCTATCTCTTCTAGTTATAACTTTATTCTTAAGTTTTGATGGGGTGATCAACTGTATAGGCTTACATGTTTACATTTGAGATTGAGAGACACAAAAACCTAGGCTATAATGATACTAGAGAATAGGTGTTGCAAGTACTATCAAGATAAGGCTTGTGAGATTATCCAATACGCTGAGTCATTCATTAGAACAGTTAATCGGTGGGACGGAGGATCGAGGGACCACATCCTTCATTAGCTAGTGAGCGACACATGAATGAAGTTTGTAGGGTGCAAGGATCGAGAGACGGTAGTCAACCGATAACGTAGTAGTGAGCACCATCGAGAGAGGGTTCAAATTACCAAACGGCATGGCATAGATAGAGAACACATTCAGTGTTACTAAATCCAAAATATCATAATCACATTGTCCTACGGAATCCTAGAAACCTAGTTTCTCCATATACCGAATACAAACTTAGTTATTTACTTTTAATTATTTTCAGTTAGTAGTTTAACTAAATGTTCAATTCATATTTTCCTTTAGTTACTTGAAAGTTAGCTCTAGACTTATTTTGTACTTTAATTGATCAGATCGTCTCTGTAGAACCGATAAACCCGGGTTTAGAATACTTGCACCCTATATTACTTGACTAGTGCACTTTCTAATGGCATGACGTCAAGTTTATTGCACCATTGCTGGAGTCAGCTGTATCGGTTTCTAGTGTATGCGACAACTGTCTGACGAGCTTGTTGGAGAATGCCCTAAAGGCAATCAATTTATCGTGACATTTATATGGACTTAATATTCATTATGTTATCGATATGGAGATATGATAACATGAATGAAGTCTTTAGAGTATAAATGGTATATTCTTAAATATCCCTAGTCGAGTAATACAGTTAATTATGACGACTGTATTGCATCGGGACTAGTATGTGGGTAGATTGATATGGGAATATCAAGTCCAACACATGGTTACGCATTAGGAGTAATAGCATACTGGATTGACCCGCCATGAGAAGGCTACATGGGAGTTATGTGAATGTCACAAGTGTTGGAATAGAAGCCCTAGAGGCAATCTAGTTTAGTATGAATTTGTATATGGCTAGAAAATTCATTTATTATTTATTGGATATTTAATATAATGAAGTCCTTAGATTTACAATTGTGTTGTTTATCTTAAATATCCCTAGTCCAGTATAATGATTAATGGGACAATCATCTATAGACTAGTATGGGGTTGGATTGATATGGAGATATCATGATCCAACACATAGGTGTGCATTAAGGGTAATGACGCACTGGATTGGCCCATCTCCGAGAAGGCTACATACACGTTATGTTAAGTCACAAGCGCTTCTCGCGGTGCAATGGTGTTGTCATCCTTAGACTTGAAGTCACTAGATATTCTAGTTGTGGATTATTGTAATTTTGGTAGCGTTAAACGCTACACCGTAACGGGGTAGTTATAAAGGCGTGTACCGGATACAATAAGAAGCAAGCTTAGAGATCGTAGTGGACGTAGATAGAATTTGTCCCTCCCACATAACGAGAGCAAATATCCTAGGCCACTCGAGGGATAGTGCTTATAGAATGCCTGGCAAGACTCAAATAAATCAATATGGGATATTGATGTTATTTGCACGAATAAGGCTATTCCCATGGATCGAGAAACTATGGATTGGATATACGAGTGTGACTTGTATGTCTCGTGTCCAATCCGGATATAGAGACAAAGGGATGAGACAATTACTTGTACAAAGGTTGTCAAGATGACTATTCTATTAGTTGGCTAGAATGGATGTTTTGCTAGAAACCGCTCCATATTAGCAAATTGTTGCTACCAACTAGATAGAACCTATGGGGTCACACGCTATATAGAGTTGAGCTAGATTTGAGAATTAGTTAATAGGATTAATTAATTAGAAGGATCACTTTGCAATACCTTGCAAAGTTAGTAGGGACTAATTTGCAAGGAAGGGACTAAATTGAATTTTAGTAGGACTATAATAGGTCCTTTAGGTAGTTGGCAAGGATTTGTTAGACTATACAAAGGACACTCCTTCCTTCCTTCCCACACTTATGATTCAATTGATCATAACTTGAGTGGGAGAGAACAAAAAGGAGAGAGAGCAAGAAGGCAAAGGAGCCGCCGACCCTTGCTCGCCGCCCCTTCCCGTCGGCCCACAAGGAGGCCGAAACCTCCTTATTTCGGTCTCGTTTTGCGTGATTCTTCTTCCTCTTCCTCTTTCCGGGCTAGCACCAATGATTGGAAGATCTAGAAATCAACTCTAGGCGTGGATGAACTATAGAGAACGTGACACAATTTGCGTTTGAAGTCATCAAAGGAGAACCCTAAGGTGTGTTAATTGATTTCTTCCTTTACCATCGTTATGTCTCTTGAGTTGTGATCCTTGGAGGGTTTTGCATGGTTAATTATTGTTTCCGTTGCGCATCCATGAATCAAAACCCTACAGTGGTATCAGAGCCACAGGTCGTAGAGCATAAACGTGGTTTATGTGTTACGTTTTGATAGTTTTACACTTTAAAATTATTGTTTATCGCGTAAAACGAGACAAATCAAGCATGTGATGCAATTTGTCAATAATCTATCATAACAAGACCTAGTTTTTGCATTGGATGCATGAATTAGTGAGTTTGAGAAATTTTAGGATCTTAGATCTAGGGTTTGGGCATCCTTGGGGAAGAAGGAGTTCTTTCCATACAAGGAAACAACCAAACTTGGGCACCAAGCAAGGGAGTTGTTTTGGAAACAACTCCCAAAGGAGGTTCGGCCCCCCCAGGGGACCGCCCCTCCTTGCTTGCCGACCAAGCAAGGCTCGGCCTAGGGGGCGGGGCAGCCCTAGCCCGCGGCCTAGCCACGTGGGCTAGGGGGCTGCCGGCCCTAGGCCTTTGCGGTTCACCTTTTGAGCCCGGGCAATTAGATTGATGGTCCCCATGGACCGTTTTAACCCTAGATTATCCTAAAATCAATTAAAATTGACCAAGCGCGTTAAAATTGAATTTTAACAGTTTACGTGCAATTCGCATGGTGATTGGATATGGCCTTAGGATGTGGTTTGATGTGGATGTTTAATTTTTGTGGTTTGGTTTACGGCCTGCGAGCTGATCAATTAATTGTAATAATTAATTAGGGTTTTATGGCCTGCGAGCCATTTTTTTCTCAACTTGTGAGATTAAGTTTATTTAGTATATTTGTTAGCTAGTGCTAGATAAAGTAGGTTGTTAGCCAAGATTGAAGAAAAGAAGCCCAAAGCCAAAAGGAGCCACAAAAGATGGAGCATGGAGCATGGAGCATTCCACATGACTATGAAGGATGGACCAAAAGATCAAGACGCATGGAGATGTGTTTGCTTTTAGGGTTCATAGGTAATTCCATTGGCTTGGAATTATCTTAGTCTAGAAAATGTCATATTCACATCACGTTTTATTTTGGTTTTGTGGTTGTTTATTTTATTGTCATATTATTTTGTGGTTGGTGTATGGATGATGCATGCAATTAGGATAATGAGATAATTAGACAACTCGGATCTATTATTTGGAGTTGTGCCCAAACTCAAATAGATAGATTAGTTGATACTGATCAACAAAACAATTAAAATTGAATTTAAAATCCCTCAAAATTCGAATATTGTGTTCTTGCCTTCTCGTTATTTAAACACTCATTATCATCATGATTTATCAGGTTCGTGCGTGCCAAAGCATGGCGACTTGGTTCGTAATGATGGAATGCGATGGCACAAGCTAGTAATGTGCAATTGTTTAAATAAGAGGTTGAACACAACTAGGCTATTAATATGATTAAGAAACCTAGAGGCAATCAATTGGGATTATCCATATGGATGGATAAATAAGGAGTTATTTGCCGAATTGAACCAAGAGTTGCATAAGGGATGCAATTGGAATTGTTCCTACCTAAAGTAGTCAAATTATGGGTGACTTGCCAAAGCAAGCTCATAAGGAGATGAAACATGGATCTTGGCCCACTAGAAAATATAAGGATATTTTCCGCATTAATATCTTGAGGGTTATTCCGTAGAAAAATAGTGGGAGCTATATTTGATAAACTAGCCATTATTGAATATAGTCAAAAATTCACAAATACTAAAACTTCCGTATTTTCCTTTTGTATAATTCCAAATGGCAAACAACTCATCGAGTTCACAACATTCCCTATGATCTGTCATTGAGAAGGAAAAGCTCTCTGGAACCAACTTCCTTGATTGGTACAGAAACTTGAGAATCGTTCTCAAGCAAGAGAAGAAACTGTACGCAATAGAGGAGCATGTTCCGGCAGGTCCAGAGAACCAAACACCTGCAGCCCTAAAGGCGTATCAAAAGCGTGTTGATGATGCTAATGATGCGGCCTGCCTTATGCTATGCACCATGACTTCTGAGCTTCAGAAGCAACACGAAAACATGAATGTTGTCGATATGATCGAGCATCTGAAGCAGCTCTTCCAAGAGCAGGCAAGGGTTGAGAGGTATGAGGTCTCTAAGGCACTGTTCAAGTGTCATCTGGCAGAAGGGAACCCGGTGGGACCCCATGTACTCCGTATGATCGGGTACTTGAAGAATCTCGCCCGGCTAGGGTTCCCGGTCGGCCAAGAGTTGGCAACCGTCGTGTTGCAATCGTTGCCCGAGAGTTATGGACAGTTCATCATGAACTATAACATGAACGAGATCGTGAAACCACTGCCAGATTTACTCAATATGTTGAGGACAGCTGAACAGAGCATCAACAAGGGTAAGGGCAAGGCCATTATGATCGTGCAGAAAGGAAAGGGCAAAAGGTTTGCCTCATCCTCCAAGGGCAAAGGCAAGTCAGTTGCCAAGTCCAAGGAACCTGCCCTTAAGCCTGTTGGTGGCATTGCCAAAGGTGTGACGTGTCACTACTACAGTCAGCCTAGACACTGGAGGAGGAACTGCCCAAAATATCTGGAGGGCAAGAGGCTTGGAATAGTGATTCCACCACCACCAGGTATTTTTGTAGTAGATGTCAATTTAACTGTCTCTACATCATGGGTATTAGATATTGGATGTGGATCTCACATTTGTCGAAATGTGCAGGATCTAATGAGAAGTAGAAGATTGGCTAAAGGGGAGATAGATCTGCGCGTTGGGAATGGAGCAAAAGTTGCTGCGTTGGCCGTGGGCGTGTGCGAGCTATCTCTGCCTTCAGGAATAGTTTTAGAATTAAATAATTGCTATTTTGTGCCTGCTATGATCAGAAACATTATTTCTATTTCTTGTTTGGAAAATGATGGTTTTATTTTTTCAATAAAGAACAATTGTTGTTCCTTTTATTTGAATAATATTCACTATTTTAGTGCGCAATTATTTAATGGACTATATTTCCTTGATCTAAGCAATTCTGTCTTCAACATTAAAACCAAGCGGATTAAAATAAATGATTTAAATCCTGCTTATTTATGGCACTGTCGTTTAGGCCACATAAACGAGAAACGTGTATCTAGACTCCATAAGGATAGATTACTAGAATCATTTGATTTTGAATCATATGAGACCTATGAGGCTTGTTTATTGGGAAAAATGACAAAGTCCCCTTTCAATAAGAAAGGTGAGAGGACTAGTGAGCAATTGGCGCTCATACACACTGATGTGTGTGGGCCATTTGCCACGCCTTCCAGGGGTGGTTATGTCTACTTCATTACATTTACTGATGACTACAGTAGATATGGATTTGTGTACCTCATGAGGGCAAAATATGAATCCTTTGAAGTGTTCAAAGAATTCAAGAATGAAGTAGAGAAGCAACTTGGCAAAAGTATCAAGGCTCTACGATCGGATCGTGGAGGAGAATACTTGAGCCAAGAGTTTGACGACTATCTTAGAGAGTGTGGGATCGTGTCCCAACTCACTCCACCCGGAACGCCACAATGGAATGGCGTGTCTGAGAGGAGGAATTGAACCCTATTGAATATGGTTCGATCTATGATGTGTCAAATCGATCTTCCACTATCATTTTGGGGCCACGCTCTATTAAGTGCAGCTTTCACCATTAACCGTGTTCCATCTAAATCAGTCATGAAGACACCATATGAGATGTGGAGTGGGAGGCGTCCCACACCGTCGTTCATGAGCATTTGGGGCTGCGATGTCTATGTAAAACGTTTACAATCAGACAAGCTAGGGCCAAAGTCGGATAAATGTAAATTTGTGGGGTACCCTCAGGAAACTAAGGGTTACTACTTCTACAATCCAACCGAGAACAAAGTGTTTGTTGCTCGGACCGGCGTGTTTCTAGAAAGAGAGTTTGTCTCTAAAGAAGCAAGTGGGAGGACTGTAGAACTTGAAGAGGTTCAAGAACCACAAATCACTGAACCGATTATGGAACATGAACAGAAACCACAAGCGGTTGTGGAGCAGCCTGTCCAGGTAACACAAGAACTTCGTAGATCTAGTACAGTGCGCCAGGAACCCGAGAGGTATGGACTTCTCATGACCGATTCCGGTGACACGATACTCATAGATGATGAGCCTACTACCTATGAAGAGGCCATGAAGGGCCCAGACTCTCAGAATTGGCTAGAATCCATGAGATCCGAGATGGAATCCATGTATACCAGCAAAGTATGGACTTTGGTGGAACCACCCGAAGGGGCGCGGCCCATAGGGTGCAAGTGGGTCTTCAAGAAGAAGATCGACATGGATGATAATGTGATTACCTATAAGGGCCGATTGGTGGCTAAAGGATTCAGACAGATTCATGGTATTGACTATGATGAAACCTTTGCGCCAGTCGCTATGACCAAATCCATCCGAATCCTACTTGCGATTGCAGCATACCACGACTATGAAATTTGGCAGATGGATGTCAAAACAACATTCCTTTATGGGAATCTACTCGAGGACGTGTATATGATCCAAAGCAAGCCAACAAAGCCTGTAAGCTGCAACGATCCATTTATAGATTGAAGCAAGCTTCTAGGAGTTGGAATCGACGTTTTGATGAAGTAGTCAAAGAGTTTGGCTTCATCAGAAACGGAGATGAGTCTTGTGTCTACAAGAAGGTTAGTGGGAGCTCTGTAGCTTTTCTGGTCTTGTATGTGGATGACATACTACTCATTGGAAACGACGTTCCCATAATGGAATCTGTTAAAGATTGGCTAGGGAAGTGTTTCTCAATGAAGGACTTAGGGGAAGCAGCCTATATACTCGGTATAAAGATCTATAGAGATATATCTAAAAGACTGCTAGGCCTAAGTCAAAGTACATATATTGACAAGGTGTTGAAGCAGTTCAACATGCAAGATTCCAAGAAGGGATTCTTGCCCATGTCGCATGGAATAACTCTTTCGAATAGTGGTTGTCCTTCCAATGAGATTGAGAAGGAACGCATGAGTATAATTCCCTATGCCTCGGCCATAGGATCTATCATGTACGTCATATTATGTACTAGAACAGATGTGTCATATGCCTTGAGTATGACAAGCAGATACCAATCCAATCCAGGTGAGCGTCACTGGATTGCAGTCAAGAACATCCTAAAGTACTTAAGAAGAACTAAGGATGCCTTCCTGATATTTGGCGGTGAGGAAGAGTTGCGTGTAAAGGGTTACACTGATGCAAGCTTCCAAACCGACAGAGATGACTTTAGATCACATTCAGGATATGCGTTTTGCCTGAATGGAGCAGCGGTGAGCTGGAAGAGTTCCAAGCAAGAGACGGTGGCTGATTCTACAACAAAGGCTGAGTACATTGCTGCAAATGGCGCAACAAAGGAAGCTGTTTGGATCAGAAAGTTTGTTTCTGAACTTGGTGTGGTTGCTAGCATTGCGGATCCAGTTGAGTTGTACTGTGACAACACTAGGGCGATCGCGAAATCGAAGGAACCCAGGTCGCATCAGAAATCCAAGCACGTGCTGAGGAAGTTTCATCTGATTCGAGATATTATCGATAGAGGAGACGTTCGGATATGCAAGATTCCTACAGATGAGAATCTGTCAGACCGGCTTACAAAGCCGCTTACGCAGTGGAAGCATCAAGGGCACACTAGGAGTATGGGCATACGAGATGCGCCAGATTGGCTCTAGTGCAAGTGGGAGACTGTTGGAATAGATGCCCTAGAAGCAATCTAGTTTAGTATGAATTTGTATATGGCTAGAAAATTCATTTATTATTTATTGGATATTTAATATAATGAAGTCCTTAGATTTACAATTGTGTTGTTTATCTTAAATATCCCTAGTATAGTATAATGATTAACGGGACAATCATCTATAGACTAGTATGGGGTTGGATTGATATGGAGATATCATGATCCAACACATAGGTGTGCATTAAGGGTAATGGCGCACTGGATTGACCCATCTCCGAGAAGGCTACATACACATTATGTTAAGTCACAAGCGCTTCTCGCAGTGCAATGGTATTGTCATCCTTAGACTTGAAGTCACTAGATATTATAGTTGTGGATTATTGTGATTTTGGTAGCGTTAAACGCTACATCGTAATTGGGTAGTTATAAAGGCGTGTACCGGATACAATAAGAAGCAAGCTTAGAGATCATAGTGGAAGTAGATAGAATTTGTCCCTTCCACATAACGGGAGCAAATATCCTAGGCCACTCTAGGGATAGTGCTTATAGAATGTATGGCCAGACTCAAATAAATCAATATGAGATATTGATGTTATTTGCACGAATAAGGCTATTCCCATGGATCGAGAAACTATGGATTGGATATACGAGTGTGACTTGTATGTCTCGTGTCCAATCCGGATATAGAGACAAAGGGATGAGACAATTACTTGTACAAAGGTTGTCAAGATGACTATTCTATTAGTTGGCCAGAATGGATGTTTTGCTAGAAACCGCTCCATATTAGCAAATTGTTGCTACCAACTAGATAGAACCTATGGGGTCACACGCTATATAGAGTTGAGCTAGATTTGGGAATTAATTAATAGGATTAATTAATTAGAAAGATCACTTTGCAATACCTTGCAAAGTTAGTAGGGACTAATTTGCAAGGATTGGACTAAATTGAATTCTAGTAGGACTAGAATAGGTCCTTTAGGTAGTTGGCAAGGATTTGTTGGACTATATAAAGGACACTCCTTCCTTCCTTACCACACTTATGATTCAGTTGATCATAACTTGAGTGGGAGAGAACAAAAAGGAGAGAGAGCAAGCAAGCAAAGGAGCCGCCGCCCCCTTGCTAGCCGCCCCTTTCCCGTCGGCCCACAAGGAGGCCGAAACCTCCTTGTTTCGGTCTCTTTTTGCGTGATTCTTCTTCCTCTTCCTCTTTCCGGGATAGCACCAAGGATTGGAAGATCTAGAAATCAACTCTAGGCGTGGATCAACTATAGAGAACGTGACACAATTCGCGTTTGAAGTCATCAAAGGAGAACCCTAAGGTGTGTTAATTGATTTCTTCTTTTACCATCGTTGTGTCTCTTGACTTGTGATCCTTGGAGGGTTTTGCATGGTTAATTATTTTTTATGTTGCGCATCCATTAATCAAAACCCTACAACAAGCGTTTTTCATAGTGACAATGGTGTTGTGATCCTTCGACGTGAAGTCACTAGATACTCTAGTTGTGAATTATCATGTTTTGATATCGTCACACGTTGCACTGTAACTGGGTAACTATAAAAGCGAATAATCGGACATGATATGAAGCAAGCTGAGAGACGGTAGTGATGTAGATAAGATTTGTCCCTCCTACATAACAGAAGAAAATATCCATGGCCACTCCATGAGTGAGACTTAGGGAAATGCATGTCCATGCTAGAATATTGATGCTATATGTTTGTCTAAGTCTAGTCACACATCGAAAAACTATAGATTGGATATACAAGTGTGACACTCCATGTCTTGTGTCCAATCTGGATAGATGAGAAAAAGAGTTTTATCTCCTTAGGGTTTTGGCCAAGCAAGGGAGCCACCCCCTCTAGGAGCCACGACCATTAGATGGCCGCCCCTCTCCTCTTACCGCCACGGGTTGGATGTGATCCAGTCAGCTCGCGTGTCCAGATTCATCATCTTGTAGGACAAGATCCTCCTTCTTTATACGATTGCTAGCACCACTGGAGAAGAAGTCTAGTTGATGTATGTTCGTGTGGATACCGTTGATACGCCGTTCTTTTGATCTGCGTATGTGATCATCACCAGTCAGTATGACTGAGGTAACCTTTCTTATTCATCATATTATGATGATTCACTTGCGATTCACGGAGAGTTTTGAGCAGAATTTTTTGTATTTCCGCTGCGTAACCTGTATCAGAACCCTATAGTGGTATCAGAGCCACATGTCGATAGCGCATAATGTGATTTATGTGGTTATCTGCTTTATCAGTTTACACCGTACGTTAATTTTTTGCGTAACACTGAGATGCGTATTATGATACGATTTGAATATGATTCAATAGGAAATAAGCTAATTTTACATATGATGTGAAAATTAGTGAATTTTGTGTACCTATGATGTACGAATTAGTTGACAATGTAAAACTAGAATTAGGGCTCAGTTGGGGAACAAAAAGAGTTTTTTTTTTTTTTCCGAAATTGGGGTTCGGCCACAAGGAAGAAGTTAAAAATAATTATTTAACCCCCTAAAGGGTTCGACCATGGCAGCCCGTCCCCGCTTTGGTGCGCGGACCCGAGCCGAACGGCCAGACCGATTCAGTCAGCTGACGGGTTCGACCGGGTTGGCTGGTCCGACTGGATTGGACCGGTTCGGCTGGTAAGTATGGTTCGGCAAGTAAGACCGGCGCGACCGTTTTGACCGTTTTGACCCGATTGTCCTAATTTAATTAAAAATTGGCCCAGCACGATAAAATTGGATTTTAACTGTTTTATGTGCTATATCACATGGTGGTTGGATGTGGCCTAGTTGTGTGGTTGTTTTATTTTTGTGGTTTGGTTTTGTTTTTAACGTAATTAAAGTAATTAATTTTACGGCCTGCGTGTCGTCTTCTACCTCGCCTGTGAGATTCCTCTATTTAGTTCATATATTCTAGATAGAATTAGATACATAGAATATAGTCAAAGCATGGAGAAGAAGATCGAACAGCAAAAGACCACAAGACGATGAAGACTCACAAGCTAGGACGAAGACGGAGGCACATGGAGATGTGCTTGTTGTTTTTAGGGCTTATAGATATTCTCATCGACTTGGGAATATCTTAGTTTTAGGGCACATTCATGCCACGCTTTATTTATTGTTTATTTATCTTGTTTTATTTTGATGTATGGTTGATGCATGCAAAAGGTAACAAGATAATAATTAAACAATTTAGATCTTTTATTTGGGCTTGCCCTGTAATATCCCGTCCCACATCGTGATATTGTTGATGACATGTGTGGTACATAGTACTCCTTGTGGATTACTACTAGCACCTTTAAGGCTTAAGCATTTTTATCTGGTGGTACGGGTAAAGAAGTTGTTGGGACAGTAATCCCCTCGGGTTGTTCCAAATGGTATCAGAGCCAACCCTGGTCCCGCAAGGGCTCCGTGGCGGTGCAGTGCGGCGCCAGCCAAGGGATACGTGATTGGGCAATCTCGACGAGGACGTCGAGTATATAATGTGGGGGGATTGTAATATCTCCCCCCACATCGTGATATTGTGGATGAGATGTGTGGTATATAGTACTCCTTGTGGATTACTACTAGCACCTTCAAGGCTTAAGCATTTTTATCCGGTGGTACGGGTAAAGAAGTTGTTGGGACAGTAATATTATGTCTTTCCTTCTCTTGCTTAACACTCGTTATGCTCAAGATGTATTGAGTTCGTGTGTGCCAAAGCAGGGCAATTTAATTCATCATGATGTGGTGCGACGGAAAAAACAAGTAATGTGCGACTGTTGATGTAAGAGGTCAAACGCAAATAAGCTATTTCATTAGGATTGAAAGCTTAGAGGCAAGGCAATTGGGAATTATCTATGAGCCAAATAAATAACAAGGAGTTATTCGCCCAATTGTACAAAGAGTTGTATTGGATGCGATTGGAGTTTGTACCTACCTAAATAACTGGATTTTGGGTGACCTACCAAAGCCGGCTCAAGAGGATGTGAAATATGGATCTGGACCCACTATAAAGTATATGATATTTTTTGCATTAATAGTGAGGGTTATTAATTCGAGAAAAATAGTGGGAGCTTTGTTTAATAATAAGTCATCGTTAAGTATAGTAGAACGTCACAATATTTGCATCATCCTTTCCGTGTTGAATATCAATGGCATCAAACAAACAAAAACTCGGCTTTATTGTTATGACATGTCCTTGAGAAGGACAGGTATTCTAGAATCAATTTTCTAGACCGGTGTAAAGTTTTGAGAATTGTTCTCAAATAAAAAAATGTTGTATATCCTAGAACAGAAGTTTTTTTCCCACCGGCTGCCAATGCCACAAGAACCTAAAAGGAAGGAATACCAAAAGATGATTCTTTGGATGTGACTTACCTCATGTTAGCTGCCATGAGCTCTGAGCTTTTGAAGCAAGATGAGAACATGGAGGCGTGTTATATGATCATACATTTAAAAGAAGCTCTTTCATGAGCGAGCTATACATGAAGTGTTTGAAGTGTCGAAAGCTTTGTTCCAAAGTAATTTACTCAATATGATTGAGAAACACTGAACAAATCATTAATAAAGGCAAACACAAAGCCTATTGATGGTTAAACAACATGGGTAAGGACAAAATATTAGCTTGGAACCCCAAAGGTAAAAGCAAGTTGTTGCTAAAGCCAAGGAAGTGGCCTTAAAGCCAAAAGGGTAGTATAGTGAAAGATGAATTGCCGAAAGTACCTGGAAGAAAATAAAAGAATTGTGAATTCCACTTTATGTATCTTCTTATAGAAGTCAATGTGTCTATCTCATCATCATAGGTATTTGATACTAGATGAGGATCTCACATTTGTAGAAACTAGGTTCCACCCCGCGCGCGTTGCGCGCGGTGTGGCCTTCATGTGACCCGCGGAGCCGTAAGGCGGAGTAATAAGATATTCGCGAACAGACGTTAATTCTACACAGCGGGTAATTAATGTAATCTACACGAGAGCCTCATACAAAGTCGGTAAATATGTTAGATGTCTCATAACAAGCACTTGTCCATTGCAATGGCTGAAAAAACTTCAAACAGATCACAAAAGCCTCAACAAATAACTTGAAGTGCTATTCACCACAGTTTAGAAATCATCAGCTCCAAAGTAAACACAATTCATCAACTGAGACCGTGTGGCCTTGCCGTGATCTTCGTAGTTGAAAGGTGTTACGCTATACCACAAAGCACTGCAATGTGGAAATTCATCTCTAGAATTCTGTCTCTGCAGAAGAACGCATTCTCTTCCTCTCTGTCTCAGCGCAACGATTGTGGAATCGACACGAATCTATGCGGATCTAAACATGCACCAGTGCAGGGGGGAGTACAAAAAGTAGAAATTCACAAGTAGAGTTCACACGTTCAGAAATATATTCTAACATAGAGGAAGTAAATTACTAATAACTCAAAACTATCTTTAGTTGAATGAGAAGTTTATGATATCTTTTGCAGATAAACGTAATTAGAGAAGACTAATGAGCCGTAGAGGCAAAATTCAGGAAGAAATGTGGTATTGTGTTCGCGGAAAGATATGAAGCTTTTTAGAGTACTTCTTCATTAGCAGGAGGAGTAAAGAGCTTCTGCTCCAAGGACTTGGAGTCCCAATTCAAGCAAGCTCCTAGTGCTATTTCTTGAATTAGTTGTAGCTTCATGTCTTTTGAAGGTGGCAATGCTTTCAACCTCTCGACAAACTGAAAGTGCGCAAAAAATAAGTGATATTTTTGTTAGTTCTTAAACGAGATCGAAACGGGAGAGAATTTTAAAAAAAGGCAATGAAAAGAACCTCTTTGTTTGTATAAGGTTCAAGTGATTTCCCATCTGTCTAAGAATATGGTTCTGAGATCACGTAGTTCTGGTAAGTTGCCAAATCATCCTGCTGTAAACATTAGAAAAAGGTACTGCTGACCTGCATTCCTCCAGGCATTCCCTATAAGCAAGGAAACGGAAATCAATAACAATACGTTACGGTCTCATGATATAACAGTTGGGTGCAGTAAAATAATTCCCAATAGTCTCACACAAAACAAACATAACTCAACCTTGAGCGGCACAACAACTGAAAACATATGTTTTAAGAGGCACATACTTGCAGGTGTAGAAGAAGAGGCACTTCGATCTCCTCAAGCTTGGCAGCTAGAGAAAAGCAAGCAACAGCAACGACCTGAGTGATTCATGGCCTTCTTGAACTGAAATTTTCAGAAGTAAACTTTTAATTAAAAAGATGTTAAAGAAGATATAGAAGCCAGTATGAATCTGTAATCGAAGAATAACTGAGTTGCAAACAAGGGTCGTAGTCCGATGCTAATTTATAAATTCAACCCCGCCTATTTGACCACGACATGTGCGAGGTACTATGGAGAAAATGTATGTTATCTATATAACATACCGTAAATGATATCAAACACATCAATGTAGGAGAACATATGTCTATCATGAAATCACAAACTGGCATATTTTCATGAGAAGCAACACAGTAGTCAAACAAAGAGGGCAACTTATAAGGCATATGTGAGGATGCTTTTCATAATATAAAAAGATTACCAAAACACGAGACAACATGTGAGATTCATAAAAATTAGTACGAGATAGTATATGAAATCCTGAAAATGATTTAACCGTATGAAAATAAACAGATGCAGCTTTTACCTGTGAATACATTGGGACTGTATGTTGGCCAGTCAGCCTCTCCAGCAACTTCTGCAGCTGTGGACCTTGAGCAGCTGCATTGATAATGAGCAGTGCAATTCAAGATGAATGATAATGAGGCTCTCTAAACTCATAAAAAATTCTACTACTTCATTTCCAAATTGCACATTAACCCAGGCAGAATCCATAGAAAGTGGCACCTAACATTGGGTATACGTATGTAGATTACTCAAAACTAAAACTCACCCAATTGGTCCAGTTCAATAAGACGTGGTTCCATACCGAGCCTTGAGATCAAGGATTTCACCCCAGAAGAATACCTTCAATCAAATACACTTCCTCTGTTTTATTCTCTTTCTACCCGTTTTGACTTTTAGCACTATTCATCAGGTCGCTTTGACCGCATGATGTGATTACTAATACGATGCAATTTTTTGGTAAATTTTCATGGAGTTGTAAAGTAAACTTTATTCTACAATACCATGAAAAATTACCGAAAAATTACATCGTTTTGCTGTCCAAATTACCGGGTCAAAGTGACATGACTACGGAGGAAAAAGTCAAAACTGGAAGAAAGAGAAGAAACAGACCAAGTAGTAATAAAGATTGAAACTTGTGATATGAACTGTC
Source organism: Linanthus parryae (assembly GCA_023055425.1). Taxonomy (NCBI): domain Eukaryota; kingdom Viridiplantae; phylum Streptophyta; class Magnoliopsida; order Ericales; family Polemoniaceae; genus Linanthus; species Linanthus parryae. Next base: position 6,037,554 of record JALGPY010000015.1, read on the forward strand.
AGTAGGAGCAAGGGGAGGGGTGCATTAATGCAATTTTCTGTTGGCATTCAAACAAAATCAAAATTAGTCAACTGAGAAAAGTGTACACTTACATCAGGGACTCAAAATAGTACAGTTAGCTGCAGCTCAAAACAAAAACATTGACTCTAAAATTCCATCCAGCCATATCTCGATATTCTTATGTGTAGTCAGACTTCTATCAAGATTAAATCACAAATTATTGTTTCTCAAACTTGCATCTTTTTGGGTGGGTGGGTGTAAGAGAGATGTGATCGCGATGTTGAGCGGTTAGTCAACTCAAGTTCATAGTTCCGGTGGCTTAAATAAAAAATTAGCCAAAGAAAAGCATAAGCTTAAGGACAAGTCCTGAGCTACAAACTGATTTGATTTGAATGTCTTGCCATGGTAAGTATCTAAATATCCTATTTCTCTCCTATTTATTCTTAAAATAACATTGTTGAATAACTTGCACTGCGAATCAATGTTCAGTTCGCCCTTAGAGAATTAAGAGAATAAAGAATCTCACTGGGCAGTCGGATGCAGACATAAGTGAGCAACCCATAAATTGATACTGGAAGAGAACGACGATAGGATGGAACTTGGCGAACTGTCGACCCTACCCCTAAACAAACACCGTCACGTCCTTCAACCCATTCACAACCAAGCCCGGCCGATGAGGTCTTCATAACTGATTGTCTGTTGACAAACAATTAGTTATCTTAACGTGCTTTTGAAAAGCTGATTCCCCTTAATGTGAAGCCGTAGTGTATTAATTTAGTCCCGTTAACTCATTGTTTAGCAATAGTCCACTGCATAAGTAGGCAAGGGCGCTGCAGAACCGCAGATTATCAGGTCTGGGATTTTTGGTTCGGTTGTATTCAGGATTTATGATCCTCGTGTATGTTTCTTGGCCTAAATACCATCTGTTCAGGTTTTCCACCTGCAGGTTCCACACTCCCACATTGTCAAGAGATACCAAAATAGTAGTCCATCCCCCATGGACAACCTATACTCATCAGCACAGAAGCAACTTCTGAATGTGCATTCTGATTTTAGGGCAAAAGAGAAGTAACCAATGCATAGAAACATACAACTTCAAGTAGGTCTATATCCATAATTGAAAAGAGCAAGCAGAACTATATTTAGTTCTAACACCAGATTAGCATTGAGAGTGGAATACCCATTAAGGATGCAAGTTCAAACCAAGGGAACTGCAAACCAAACTGCGCAAAAATTGTCCAGTGTAAGTTTTTTATATCCCACGTCGTAAGGTGTGGTATGGAATTTTTTCAAACTTAAAACCAAATCAAACCAAACTGTTTAAAAGATATGCATACATGGCCTGTACCCAAAACACAAAATACTAAACTTCTCATATTTAAGATAGAAGATTTTGTTCATATTCCTTTTAGTTCTTGTAGCTTGTGGGGAAAAGATGCATAGGAAATTGAGTAAATGGTGATAAATTTTATTGAGTCCTTACTTGACTGTTTAGTTTAGTTTTCACATAAGTACTTGTTACGGGTAATATCTTATTTTAGGCTAACCGCAAACCGAGCTGCGTACAAAGGAAACCAGATTGAGAATATCTGTTTTGAGTTTTTAAGGTCAATTAAAACCGAACCAAACTGAACCCGTACATACCTAATAACCATCATTATCCCGAGGGGGTGAAAGACACTTCCACCACTTCCAGTTTGGGGAAGGATAATTTCACCCCTTCAGGATGCCAAACTTCAGGATACTCTAACAGGGAAAATTTGTTCCAGAAAATACTATCGGTGAGGAAGCCTCATCCTCAGACTAACTGGGTCACAATCAGGGAGGGTAGGTGACCAGAAATTTGGCATATTGAAGGGATGGAAAAGCCTTTGCATCAAACTTGAGAGGGTGAAAGTGTATTTTACTTGTGTGTAAACCGAGTAAAATGGAAGCACCCATAGTTTTTCCCTAGAGCAAAACGGGAAGTTCAAACACAACATATATATATATATATATATATATATATATATATATTCAAGAACAACCTAAACAAACCTGCCTTGTACACCGAGCCATTGCATCCCACCTATTGTATGAACCCCGGCTGTTTTCCGTCCACCCCTCCGAATGTAATCTGCAATTGACGGAGTAATGATGTCATCATTATAGCAAAAATCGACCACCCATGAATCATATTCCTAAAGACCAGGACTTAACAAAAAAAAAGTGCTTAATAGCAGGTCATCCAAGTCACCGCCTCTGGTAGTATCTGGATTACAAATGGAAACAAATATATAATATTCGTAGTTAACATAAATGCTTAATGTGGACAGGCTACACGATATCTGGACATGAAATTGGTGACAATCAGTTAAAACTAAATCAATTGGAACAATAGTTATACAGCAGCAGCAAAAGCTTCAGTTACAACCACGAAAAGCAACATATCTATCAAAGTCTGATATTTGGTTGTCAAGCAGTGTCGACATAATTGAACTTCAAATAGGCACAGCAAGGGTCCTTATTCCCTAAAATCTTACTCATTCGATCGGCGGATTCCAGTGATGTTATTCTCTTCATGCCTTATCAACCTTCAGATCCCCAATCTATCAAAAAATCAACCAAAATCTGTTTCTGTCCCAGTTTGACCCTAACCTTACTCAAACACCATGGTTCAATGGAAACTAAAATATGTCTTGGATGGATCAAATAATCAAATTAATCAATCAGGAATGATATGTTCAGCAACAGTTCACACAGACTCGGGCTTTTCACGGAATCTCTGAAAACATTGTACGCTAATATAGTCACTTGGATCAAGTGTTCCAGAGAAAATTGCAATTCGAACCTCACAGAATAAACCAAATATTGAATCCACCTATTTTATTTGGTAAATATTACATCCTACACCTAAATTCAAATTATTTTTTCGACTTTTATCTAGTTAAAGAATGCAGACTTAGTAAGCAACAAAAATGCATTGGATTAAAAATGGACAAAAGAAGAATCTTGAGAAATACTCACATAGTCAAATGATAGGAGAGTAAGCAAGAGGTTAAGAATTTGTGGTTTTAATAAGTCTCATTGGAGATACGAATGGTGTTTTCCTTTAGTTTCCCCTTTGTATATCATGGCGCGAACCTGATGGAGAATAAATGAGAGATATAGTACTCGTACACCTTTGCACATAAAAGGGGATATCAATACCAGTGAGTTAAAATACGACATAATGAGGGGGGTATCTCAGCCGCTAAATAATCAATTTGTAATGTACACACAACATAATTAGAACCTTTTCGTCTTTCACAAAGCAGCTCTAATAGTAGTTTTACTGGGGAACTTATTCATTCTTAATTGATCACTTACGTCGAAAGTTAGAAGCTATGACAGATAATTGCTTTTGTTTGTGATTGATGGATTGTGGAGTCAGCATTGACCATTTACACCTGCAAGTTAGATGCTGCAAAAGAACTGAGGCATATGTTAGACTCTTGCTTCCAATACAAAAACTCTTTGGTGTATGTTTGACACAATCTGTGTGACCTGTTTAAGTTTCATTTGTAGTATTTGTGGTAGAAATATATATATATATATATATGAAAGACAAATAGCTTTAGGTAGATGGACAGATCAACACACTCGGATTATTAGGGAATTTGAGGAGGCTAGAGGTTAGAGGTCGTTGGCAGTTGAATACTTCATTTTCTTTTATGTTTTTCCTTCGTATCTTTTTGCTGTGGTTAATTTTTTGGGTTATGGCATTGACAATTAGGTGAGCAAGAAGATTGTAGTAGAGATGTATAAAAGTATGGTCACACTTTAAACTCTGAACACGATACTCTATGAAGCTCAAAGGCGAGGAAGAATATCCTTCTATCTACATCACTGGACAAAGAAGTTGTGAGTATCGCATCAGCAGTTGCACTTACAATCGGATGATGTTATCTTTCCGTAGGTACGAGACGATGCTTTACTTAACGTTCAGGTACGGCCACATGCTACCTTGACCTGTGCAAAAAAAGTAAAAGGAATAATTAGTATGTTACCAAATGGAGCCCCTTCAGAGATGATTTCATGCTTGAGTTGTAGAGCAGGGTCGAGGTTATAGAGCATATAGTTTTTGTTGATTAATTATCAACCATGTTACTATCATAGCGATATGGACAAAAGGGGTCGAAGATTATCTACACTATTACTTTTGCGACAGGGGAAAAAGCACCGCTCATCAAATAGGCGGAAGCTGCGGGTTCGAGCCCCGTCAGTCCCGACGGATGTAATAAATCCATTAATAAAGTCTCATGGTTCAAAGGTTGTTTTCACTCACTCTACGGTGAAATTGAAGACCAGTAGCGTCTTTTCAAAGATAAGAGTCGAACGTAGTCTGCTAATGAGCAATTGACCACCCGATTTCAGACTTCAGGTCATTACCACCAGAATTCAGTGAGTATCATGGGACTCTAATAAGCAATGAGCAATTCACCCGCTTTGTTGCAAGGTCAATTGCTCATTGCTAATATCACGGTACCAGACAGTGGACAGTTCTAAGAGCGGATAGATGCTATCTTGCAACCTTGCAACAGAGCTGGCTATCTTAGGACAATATTACAGTGTGTCCCATTATAGTACACACTGTAGGCGCAAGAAGCAGAAGGACCTCGCCTGACTTTGCTCACTGAAATCGGGCAAAGTTTCATGCCTCTGTGATGTTTGCAAATAGCTGTCACGTTGCACCTATACTACAGTGTGTACACATTGTTTGCTAACTTCGACTTTAGTGAACACAGCTATTAGCATCAGGTCTGTTTGCTATTTTGATTTCTAAGATAGTACACACTGTAGGTCATTAGTATAGAAAGTCAGACCCGATGCTAATAGCAAACAGTGGGACTCCTAATCATGTTGATTAGTGTTCAGCAATCAGTATGAACTTCCACGTATAGAAAGAATGAATTTGTGACTTGCACATCAGTATGGATCAAAATCAGGCTGTGTAATGACTGTGAACTTCGACGCACAGATATCTCACAATGACGTAAAGGTTCTTTATCTTGACTACAGCCATTGTGTCCGTCTTCGCTGTTGGGGCGCAATTGCTCCACCAGTGGTGGCCATGCACCATCAAGTAATTGGCCAAGATTTTGTTTTTATTGTTATTGGTTAAAAATTGTCTTTGTCTTTTGATAGTTTAATTTTGATACTTTGAAATACTAATACAAAGTATCAAAATTGAAACTCGACTTTCGTACCTTCTTCTACCTGAGATAAATGGTGATGGATATGAAGTACACTCAATCAACCACTACATAGTTCAAGTTCATTTGCTCATCTTACAATCCACTGAAAGCTCTAGATGTCTTTCAGTTCAACTGCTTCAAGTTTCCGTTACCATCAAGATCATCGAGAACAATGTTACCTCAAACTCCAAGGGTACCACATAACAAAAATATATTCTAGAATCTGGAAGTCCACTTCTGTACTAAAAAGGTATTTCCAATGCGAAAGCACACTTTTTTTTAACAAATTTTACGTAGGTGGTATAGAGAAAAATTTGAAAGACATATCATCATCAAAACCATCTTCAAACTTCTATACATGTCTGAGATATCTCACATGCTTGGTTTCCAGGTAATCAATTTTGAAATGGTTCAGGTCTACACATGCCGTTAGTGGATCATAGACTCTAGATAGGTTACACATCGCTCTACTTTGAAATGATTTAGTCCTCCACCTACCTTAGTGGATAGAGCATGGACTCTCAATGGCGTAATTGTTTCTCTAGTCTGCTAAATACACCCTCTCCTAATGTCCTAAAATGATCACATATCCATTGAAACAACTATTTCAACTTTATGATGTTAAGTACTTGCACGGAAAAAAAAACAAAAAACAAAAAAATGAACCGATGTTTAACCAGTCTACGAATCAAACACTTGTATAAAACTGCGTGAATGTTCTGAAAACAAGAGTGCATTGATCATGAATTCTAGTAAACGATCACTCAAGTGATAAAACATACCTTCTGTCTCCTAAGCCTTTCATTCTCCTTTTCTAGACGCGAGACCTTGTTCTCCAGCTCGTTGGTGTAAGCCTAACCACAAGAACATGAATCAATAATCATGTAATCTAGTTACTGAAAGCAAGGAATAGCCATCCCAAGAAATGGAATACAACCAGCGATCAACTCCATTTTCATTTTCGTTCGCTAAGTTACCTGATAAGGCTATAATGTAAAGAATAAAGTCAGCAAGGTCACTCCTTTCGCTCTCAGGAAAAAATCACCAAATTAAAACCTATATCAGAGGTTTCAACACCAAAATGAGGTAAGCATATTAAAGCCTATGAGGTCATTCACCCACATTGATCAACTACTACACAAATTGAGCTCATATCTTCTGAATATTTTTTGTTTCAATTTGAGCACAGTTAGACTTTATTTCAGCGCGTATCCATTGACATGAAGATAGACATATGATGCTTAACCATAGGCCTACATATGTCTCTAATCAGGGCAGTATAAGAAAAATTCATCTGAGGCCGAGGTGGTTTCAATTTCTCCACAGCGACCGGGAGAATGACCTTTGTTACTCCCTCGAAAAAGCACACGCAGGAAGGCTTTGGTCAGAGAATACTGGAGTGATTTTAGGAAAATAAGTACCACTCCATCCCACCTCTTTTGCACCACACTGGGTCACTTTGACCCAGTGATTTGGATAGCAAAACTTTGCAACGTTTAGATATTTTTTTCGTAATGTTGTAGAGTAACTCTTATTTTAGAAGTCCATAAAAAATTATCGAAAAATTGCATCATTTTGCGATCCAATCACCTGGTCAAAGTGACCCAATTACGGGTGAAAAAATCCAACCGGTGCAAAAGAGGTGGGACGGAGTGGTATACCTTTATGATCATAAAATAGGGAAAGAACACAAAAAAAGCTAGAAAATGCCATTATTTGCTGTCTAAATACAAATGACTTAACTTGCATGGTCTTCAATTTGTAACTGAAATCTTCAACATCTAACAACCAGCTATAGCGTCATTTATGTAGCTATTAATTTATTTATGTAGCTATTATGTAGCTATTAATTTATTATATATTCATGTTCTTTTCCTTTTGTTTCTCAAATGTTATTTATACAGTACTCTAAAATTATAGAGAAGTAGATTCCGTCTATTACTCGTCCTTCAAAAACATGTCTTCATTCAGCAACTCCTCTTATCCCTAGAGTTAAGGATGCTGCATACAGGCTGCCGGCCTTCCAATAGAATGGAGGCAGAGACAACATCCTATCAATTCAGAACCAAATTAAATTTAAAAGAAAAAATCACAACCAAATTACAAATTCAGCTATTTCTCAAAAACAGCTTCAAAATTTGAAATCGATGAATGTACCCCTATACATTCAGTAGACAAACTGAATGTTCATTGCAGGCACAAATTATGAACAGTGAAGCACCGAGTGGAAAAAATTATATGGCTGAAACCCTCAAAAGAAACAAATGACAAACTGGGGGCTAACCTTCGACCACGATCATGTTAGAAAACAATTGTGTGGATTAGAATAGGACACATTGTCGCCATCAAGATCACACACATGGTCATTCAAAGTACAAAATTTGATTGAAAAATTAATTACGCACCAAGCTGACATTAAAGGGTAAAATTATGTGTCTTAAGCTTCACGGCGTAAAGAGGATATTTTGTCGAAGTAAAACTGCAGGCACTTACAAGAAAAATGAAACTGGGGGCCCTTAAGTGAAACAGATGGCAAACTGCTATAGTCTGATAGTTGCTCTATTTTAAATGCATTTATAAAAAACGAAATGTCAAGACAATAATGTAACTTGTCACTCAATGTAAAAGACATCCCGGTCTCACAATGATTCCCTCCTAAAGGACTGGGTTTAGTTCTACTGCTCATCAAACATATTTTACCAACTCCCTTAGAAATGGATAAAAACTAAAAAATGATCAAGTAAATACATACTAAAAACGAGCATCAAAGAGTCCCCAAAATGTCTTTTATGACATTGGATCAGAGCGTTTTCAGCCATTGGATGCAACCTCAGCAAGGGAAAACATTCTACAAAAAAGTGAAGACAGGTTTGCTGTTTTCCATAAAAGGAATTTGGGGGGTTGGGGAATCAGAATATTCAATCTTGAAAGTAAAACTGGGAGAGCTGAATTAAAGGATAGATAGATTAATTTTTGAATATTAATTCGGGCCGTTTGGATAATCTATCTATCCTAAAATCTATCTTTCCCAAACAAAGCCAATAAGACCACTTATGATTGAAAAGTTAAGTTCGTTGAGTTCCTGAGAGAGGGTGGAAATAAATGTTTTCATGCACAGAAAAAGGGGAGTGGCAGAGTTCAAATAAAGAAAGAATGAAGTTCTCTACGTCGTAAGCAAACCAAAAGCAGCGGTTCGTTCCATTTGCGCGAGTAAAGTTTCGTGGCTTCTTTCTTTTTCCTTTTTGGGGTTAATTTAACGGAATGCTCTTCAAAGATTGAATATCTTCGTTGAATAATGCCACAACTATGTGAGAAGAACTGATACTGGCATCAAAATTTTCAGTTATTTTGCAAATTGCCGCTTGTTTCAACTTCTCTTTGAAATACTTTTGTGACAATTGTCTCTTTTGGTTACAATAGCATTTGTGAATCAGGTTTAAAACACACGACTTTAGTGATACTCATATGCCTTGGAAATTTGACAACATTTTCCCCCAATCACCTGATTAGAATAGGTGGCCCCTATAACAGGTTATATTAGATGGCTTTCAAACCCTAAACAGAAGACCAAAGCATCATTCACATCAAATACATTCTCAGACAAAATATACCGCTGCAGGGGGAATAAGGCAAACCTGGGATTATGTTGATGCAGATAGTTCCCACTAACCCATAGGGCATCCGGAAACAACCGTTTCAACTTTCCCCCAGCAGTTCCCTTTCCATTAGCAGGAAGGGTCGCTGCAACAAAGATATATTGCTTACTACGCTCATAAACTTTTCTTACCCTTCTCCAACCTTTTCATGTCGCCACTCCAGCATTACGTCTTCCAGTTGAGTCCCCAATAGCATTCGCAGCCACCACATCAACTTCATCTTGTTCAGGAATGAAATCAGCCTCAGGGTCATCAACTTCATCCTCCTCCGCGATAAAATCAGCCTCAGGATCCTTAATTTCTTCAAATTCATCGTCCGCGAGAGAATCAGATGTAGCAGCATGCACTGCCTTATCAGCTGCTGAACTTCTCAGTTGCGAAGAAAGCTTTTCCTCGAAACGAAATATGTTTATAAGTCGTACAACTTGATTCTGGAAGCTCCCACAAAGTAAAATGTCTGCTTCATCAAATACCTGGGGTATAAACCAAAAGTTATCTTGCTTTGCAATGGTTAAAACAACACTAAAAAGGACGAGAGATGTTGGAAAAGTACCACATATTTGAGTCCACATATGAAATCAGAACGGCGTCGCTTCTCTGCATCAACTGCGTAGAGGTAATTCAAGAGAGCAGCAAGGGTTGATGCAACTATACCTTGGTCATTAACGGGCCATCCCTGAAATCAAGTCCATTGAACATATCAATTTGTAGCGAGCGCATGTTTGGCAACGCCGATTTTAATCAGTTTTGTTAAAATCGGACTTTTTAAATTAATTTCGTTAGTTATGACAAAAACTTAAAGCTGGGAATCAAATTAAAATAATCTCTGTGCAACAAAGTTGGTGATTATACAGTTGAAAATCTAATAAAAAAATTTAATGTGTTTTTGGCACTATAATGATCTTAGTTCATTTAGAAATGGATGTATTCAAGTAATTGACTAAATCTCTTTAAACTTTGTGAAATTGATCAAAATAGTAATCTACAATTTCAGCTCATACCAAACTAATTTTGAATTTCAATTCAGCTAGATTTTTCACCCAAGGAGTTTTCAGCCGATTTTCCAGATTTTCAGCTGAAACCAAACAGACCCTAAGTAGGAGATGACATTTCCAAAAGAAAGTATCATTCTACTCCAATGGCACATGATCACGAACTTTATCCGGATACAAAGATACAGGGGAAAAAAGGGAAAACAGAACGAATACCTGTCCGCCACATATAGCAGCCGCCCTCACTATTGGTATAGCATTATCATGACAAAGACTATTAGCCATCTGAACCACTTGCTCGCACAGCATGACGTTGAGGCATAGGACAAGAGATAGGCGGTGAGGAAGGCGAAAGCGGTCTTGTCTGTCCTGACCTTGCCGTCAACCAAAAACACGGCGTTGCATCAAGATAGATTGAACCTCACGATATGTAAGGGCATACTTCAGTCTGTTCCTAAGAATGAGCACCAAGGGGAGGCACTCCCTAGACTTGTGTGGCCCAGATGATGGTTTGGGGGCCTACAAAGAAAGTTTACAGCCAATAAATTGTGAGTAAACCTAAAAAGGGACAATAAAACACCACGAGGAGAACAATGATCTTCATGAACTTACAAAAGCTCCAAGTTTGTCAAGCATCCAATGCTTGGGGGAATTGAGCCTCTTCAAACCCCTGGCATGTAAAACATAGACAGAAACAGCAATATCTTAGTGCACGCAATATCATATTCAGTAAAATTCCAGTACATACGAGCACGCAAAAGAGCAGAGCATCTGAGAGTGAAATATGGCCAGCTTTACAGCTATAAGGTTTTGTACTGTCGCAAACCACTATGGAAGAAAGCAGGTGTGCTGCAGTACAGTCTTCTTGATTACTCCCCTTACTCCCTAAATTAGTAATTAGTTCATACTCATGTTGTGATTCCCTTCACATTTGGTTCCTGAAGACAATAAACAGCACACTGAAGCAGACCTAGGCCGAGTCAAACCAAATTCAACAGCATGAGACAGAAACACTCCACATTGAACCAACCAAATTAAAGAATCACAACCAGAGACAAGAACCAACTCAGAAACAGAAACATAATCGAACCTGGGAACCCATCATTAGTTTCAGTCGGTGTATTGAGCCATACAAATATTTACTCATTCAAAAACTTATCATTGCGAAATGGCATAATAGTTCATACTCGTCAATACACATCAACCAACGTCAGGCTCAGATATGCGAAAGAAATCAGACTATAGTCCAATCACCATGGCTGCAATAGGGAAACATGAGAACCCCACTGAATTGCATCGCCAAGGTAGGAGTTGAGTCGTAGTCTGAATTGCACGCTCTGCAAAACTATCATCACAGCCTTTCACAACAGCTTACCGGCTGGTGCGTAATGCGTAAGTTACTAAGATCATTGCAGATTCCAACTCCAAAGATGTCACATATTGGACATTCGTACCTCGGATAATACAAGAGCTCAAGAAGTAACTGGTTGACAAAGATTTGGGTGCCATATTCTTATTTATTTCCTTATAAATAATTGTGCGAGCGAGTAGAACGCACAGAACATCAGGTTACAGAAAAGCTAGAGAAGAGGCTCAGATCTCTGACTGCAATCAGACTACGGTGATTCCCGGGCATGGCTGCACAGGTTGCCCTGCCAAGACAAGAATCGAATTGTAGTATGAGTTGCAGGCTTTAGAAAGGTATCATCATAGCCTTTGACAGCAACACACCACACCTTTAAATATAGCAAGAAGGCGGGACGTTGATCATAATCTAAAAACAGACATTACTGCCACGTCACTATTTAGCTGGCAGAACCCAGCACACAAATGGTCCAGCGTGGAGAATTTTTGCCACGCAAACCACCCATCCATTCTTTTATTATAGGTTCCTTATAAATAATTGTGCGAGACAGTAGAACGCACAGAACATCAAGTTACAGAAAAGCTGCAGTAGAGGCTCAGATCTCTGACTGCAATCAGACTACGGTGATTCCCGGGCATGGCTGCAACAGGTTGCCCTGCCAAGACAAGAATCGAATTGTAGTATGAGTTGCAGGCTTTACAAAGGTATCATCATAGCCTCTGACAGCAACACACCACACCTTTAAATATAGCCAGAAGGCGGGTCGTTGATCATAATCCTAAAATCATAAGCCCCAAAGCAATCAAAGTTCATAGACAACACATATCCTTGAAGTACAGCTGAGAGTAAGTGACAAAAATTCATCTGCAATCATTAAAACCACAATTCCGTGATCAGTCACAAAAGCAAGAAGTTCACACAAAATCTAATGAAAGAAGCTGTGACATGTTTAAGATCGAACTAAACACATTATCCCAGATATGGTAAGCCCTCCAAGCAACACAAACAATTGGAATAACTCTCATCTTAATGCCTGCACTCTTAACCACAACTTGAGCTCAATTGAATTTGATATCAAGTTCAGCAGATGAACCAAAATTCAAAAATTAAATCCTGTCGTACCGCTAAGAACCAAACTATAAAAATTCATAACCTGAATTTTGACCTGTCAAACGTCATAATAGTGAGAGTGAGCTACTTGTTAGGAGATTTAACACAAAATAAATAAATTTTCTTTAGGTTATCAAAGAAGAGAAGAATTGACTAACCTGGGCAACAAATCGCTTCTGCAAATCAGAGCGGAAAGATGGGCGGCCTATACTGAAAGAACGCATGTTTGCAATCAAGGAGAACCAAATAAAAAGAGCAGAATAAACTAATCGAAGAAGAAGCAGTTTCGATTAGTAGATCAAAATCGGCAAAATAAAAAAATGAAATCGTACGCGGAAAGGGAGAAGAGCTCACCGGAATGAACCTTCAACTCGAAACCCTGTCCGTCGTCACCGCCAATCTCTGCGGAGCCCTCTCCCTCGCCATCGCCGATTCGGGAAATCGAAGCGCCTCCTTTGAATCGGACGAGTACACAACCGATTCGAACGAATCGGCAACCAATAATCCACAACATCAAATAGATTCATGAGAAAATAGGGTTTCAACCCCAAGAACAGCTTCTTCCCAGAAACCCTAACCAAGCAGAGGAAAACACAGCGAAGCCACCGCCTCCATCGACTGCAAAAGCACTTGCTGCACTTGCTTCTCTCGGAAGCGACGGGCAAAATTTCCAAGCGAAGAGAGAGAGAGAGAGAGCGAGAGAGAGAGAAAGAGACGCGGTGCTGTGGAAGTGAGAACAGAAAGAGATGAGAGAGAAGAACGAAGCTTCTGGTTGAAGCTGGCTTCTCTCAGAAGCCTTGTGATATCAAACCAGGCAAAGAAGATCCAAAATGACCACAACGCCCTTCAACCACAGCTTACCTGTTCCATGTCAGCAAGGGCATAACCGACCTTTTCTACACGTCACTATTACATAGGCATTTCGCTGGCACTTTGTCCGAATTGGCAGCACATGATTGGACCACCACTGCCACGTAAACTGGCTGTAACTTCTTTTATATAGGTAGTATGATGTGTAGGATCTCAAGAGATGTAGGCAATTCGATAAGGAAGAGATACACCTACACGTTAGGGAAATGAAGCAAGAGTTGTTGAATTTGAAATAGGAACTTATCATGCATCTCTACCTTTTGGAATAATCACTGAATTAGAAAAATATGATTATGTCCCTGCTATGAGTCGGACCATTATCTCAGTTTCTTTTTTGGACAAGAAAACTTTTCTTATTACAATAAAGGGAAAATGTTGTTCCAATTATTCTTATATGCATTATTTTAATACAATTTTGTCTAATGGGTTAAATATAATGAAACCTCACTTAACTTTGGCATTGTCGTTTAAGCCACATGAATGAGAAATACATTTCTAGACTCCATCTGGATGGATTTCTGGACTCATTTGATTTTGAATCATATGAGACATGTGACACTTTTTTAATGGACAAGATGCGATCTTTTGGGACTCATACATACTGATGTGTGTGGACCACTAAGCACAAGTGCTAGAGGTAGTTTTCAGTACTTCATCACATTTACTGATGGCTTCAGTAGACATGAATTTGTGTATCTTATGAAGAAACAAATTAGAATCCTTTGAAAAGTTCAAGTAATCCAAGAATAAAGTAGAGAACAAGCTTGGTAAAAGTATCAAGGCTATACGATTAGATCGTGGAGGAGAGTACTTAAGCCAAGAGTTTGACAAGCAACTAAAGGAGTAAGGGATATGATCCCAACTTGCTCCACCTAGAATGCCACATTGGAATGGCGTGTCTGAGAGGAGAAATCAGACCTTTCTGGACATGGTTCGATCCATGATGCATCAGGCAGAACTTCCAATTTCCTTTTGGGGGCCAAACTCTAATTACAATTTTTTTTACCCTTAACCGTATTCCGTCAAAATAAGCTACGAAAGACACCATATGAGATATGGACTAGGAGGTGTCCTAGTATGTCATTCATAAATATTTAGAATTATGAATTTTATGCAAAGTGTTTACAGTTAGTTAAATATGGACCCAAGTCGGATAAATGTGTTTTGTAGGATATCATAAGAAAACGAAAGGATATTATTTCTACAATCCAATCGAGAACAAAGTGTTTAATACGTGTTGGTTAAACATACTGTATAAGAAAGTAAATGCTAGATGCAACCAATAAGCTCTTTGTTATGAGGGTTAGTAAATATTGTTTAAGTTGTTTTAATAAGGGCATGCATATCATTTTGATACGCGATACAATACGATACACGATACGAAAATCCTACTATCGATAAACGATATGTGTCAAGCTTTGACAACTATGAGACTGACTAAAAATGTTCCTGAAAGTTTGAATTAATGAGAAGCGAAGCACATATTGGGTGTGTTTGGACAATCTTAAATCAGATGATATTATATCAGCTTATTGGAATGAGTGGTTGAGGTGAGGATAGAGGTTGTCTATCTCCTTACCTCAACCACTCGTTCGAATAAGCTGATATAATTTCAGCTGATTTAAGCTCATCCAAACATGGGCATTAAGGGTCGATTTCAAGACACCTAAAATTAAGGGCCAGTCTTCGTACAGTAAGATTTTAAAACCAAGTCAATGATAATAAAACTAAGACTAAGTGTCACTATTGACATCTCCACTAAGTCAACACTCAAAACAAACCTTCTAATTGATTACAAGCTTCTACCATAGTTTGAAAGTGTGGAGTACAAATAGCTTCTTCTTCGTTTTTGGTAATGGTTATTCATTAGGCCCTACTTTGTTTACCTAATTTACGTGACATTTTAGTTCCGTGAAGAAAAAGATAAAAAGTTGCTTACTTAGAATTTATTTAAGTTTCTAAAAAGTTTTAGGTAACTTTTTTTAGAAAATGATTGCTTACTTATGTTCTATTTTAGCTCCTAAAAAGTCAATTTTAAGAGTAAAAAAGTAAGAAAGGTTGAAGGTAGAAAAAACCAACATTTTTTAGTCTTATAAAAATGTGAAAAAGCTATTAGACATAAATTCTAACAAAAACTATACAATTAGAACTTTTTTATGACTTAAAAAAATGTTAATAGTCGCATGGAATTAATAAAGGAACTAGGGTCTTGGTATTTTTTTTGAAGTCACACTGTATGTTTATTGTAATTGTGGACGTAATTTCACAATGTAATAAATTATAATGTAATACCCTATACATTTATGGGGGTAAAACTACAATAAATAGAAAATGTGGGTACGTGGTTGCACAATCTAGTTTAGCAGTATAGCTAAACCATATCTAGCAATGGAAGAGACGGGTGAGAATGTGATTCACGCTAAAGAGTAATGGGGTTGAAGTAGAATATTAGAAACTTTTGTAAAATTATGAAAAAATTCATTTTTCACCCCCTAGGTTCTCACATATTACAAGATTACCCCAATGTAGTTATCAATCTTTCTCTTCATGCATGAACTATCATGCAATGCTTAGAAGCTTCATCAAGCTCTGAGGTGGCACTCATGCCAGCCACCATCTGGGAAGAAAACAAAAATCACCATCACCATTCCACTATACCTCTTTCTCTTCCTCCACCACCATTTCCCTTTTCTTCTCTTCAATTCAAGCCTCTGTTCTTCCTCTCCCTCATTTCTCTGCGTAAATTGCTACCACTACAGCTTTTACTTTATCATCTGAGAAGAAGGCACAAGTCAGGTTGCAGCCATCTTCTCTTTCTCATTCGAAGTCGGTAAGGATCTTCAAGAAATCAATCTTGTTTTCTCTCAAAATTCCCTCTATAATCATCTAATTGATCCAATTAAACCCCTATTTCATTCTCCAGAGGGTTCAGGGCATCCATTGCGATCAGTAGGAGTAGCTATCTTGTCAAAACATGCACCAGTCGCTGGATTCTTCAAAATATCGTCGGAAACTACAAGCTCTCGCCGGAATTCGGTAAAGTCATGATTTCTTGCACGTTTTCTGCTTAGATTCAACCTGCGTGATCCTTAGGTGCAAATCCGTGACAGCTGAGGGAACTGGAGGTAATTCCTGAAAATTTAATTAACCTAGGAAGGGATTCGCTGGGCGGGGGAACCGGGCAGGAACAGTAGCTCAGAGCAGTGTGAATCAGGGAATGGTAGCACTAGTGAGGACCGAGGCAGGGAAAGCAGGGAGCTACAGGGCAGGGGCGGTCAATTACATAACTACCGTGGGCGAAGGAGTGGAGTAGGATATTCAGGAGACTTATGTGAGCAGGGGGCAGAGCGGAGTTGGACAGATCCATATTCTAAGTCGTGCCCAGGCTGACGCTGCTGGCAATGTCGTGACGGGTACGCATCTCATCAACCATCATCCATCTGTTGGAATAGATGCCCTAGAGGCAATCTAGTTTAGTATGAACGTATTTTGGCTAGAATATTCATTGTATTATTTATTGGATATTTAATATAATGAAGTCATTAGATTTACAATTGTGTTGTTTATCTTAAATATCCCTAGTCCATTATAATGATTAAATGGGACAATCATCTATAGACTAGTATGGGGTTGGATTGATATGGAGATATCATGATCCAACCTATGGGCATGCATTAGGGGTAATGGCATACTGGATTGACCCATCTCCGAGAAGGCTACATACATGTTATGTTGAGTCACAAGCGCTTCTCGTGGTGACAACGGTGTTGTCATCCTTAGACTTGAAGTCACTAGATTATCTAGTTGTGGATTATTGTGATTTTGGTAGCGTCGAACGCTACACCGTAACTGGGTAGCTATAAAGGCACATATCGGATACAATAAAAAGCAAGCTTAGAAATCGTAGTAGACGTAGATAGAGTTTGTCCCTCCCACATAACGGGAGCAAATATCCGAGGCCACTCGAGGGATAGTGCTTATGGAATGTATGGCCAGACTCAAATAAATCAATATGGGATATTGATGTTATTTGCACGAATAAGGCTATTCCCAGGATCGAGAAATTATGGATTGTATATACGAGTGTGATGTCTCGTGTCCAATCCGGATATGGAGACAAAGGGATGTGACAATTACTTGCACAAGGTTTGTCGGATGACTATTTTATTAGTTGGCTAGAATGGATGTTTCGCTAGAGACCACTCCATATTAGCAAATTGTTGCTACCAACTAGATAGAACCTATGGGGTCACACGCTAGATAGGGTTGAACTAGATTTGGGAATTAATTAATATGATTAATTAATTAGAAGGATCATTTTGAAACACTTTGCAAACTTAGTAGGACTAATATGCAAGGAAGAGACTAATCCGAACTCATGTTGGATTAGGAAGGGCCTTTAGGTAGTTGACAAGGAGTTGTTGGACTATATAAGGGATACTCCTAGCTTCCTTCCCACACTAATTCTCATAACATAAGTTGAGTGGGAGAGAACAAAGGAGAGAGAGCAATACAAGCTAGAGGCCGAGACCCCTAGGCTTCCGTCCCCCATACCCGTCGACCACAAGAGGAAGCCGAAAGCTTCCTTTGTGATCTCCGTTGCGTGATTTCTTCTTCTTCCTCCGGTCCAAGCTAGCACAAAGGATAAGGAAGATCTAGACATCAACCCTAGGCGTGGATCAACCGTAGAGGCATGACACAATTCACGTTACAAGTCATCACAGGAGAACCCTAAGGTGTGTAACATGTTTCTTCCTTTACCATCGTTACGATTCTCTTCCTCTGATCATTGGAGGGTCTTCAATGGATAATTTATTTATTTTTTGCTGCGTATCCATGATAAAAACCATACACCATCTATTGTATTGTTTTATTCTGGTGCCTCGCATTCTTTTATATCGTCTACATTTGAGGATAATCTAGGGATGCAACCTTAGGGATGAAACCCGTTTCCATAAAGCTGCCAAATGCATAAGTGGTAAACTGTGATCTTATATATAGAGGAATTAAAATCTTAATTCAGGGTCAGGATTTTCCTTCGAACTTGATTTGTTTCAAATTAGGAGATATTGAAGTAATCCTAGGTATGGATTGGTCAGGTCATTTTAGGGCAGCCATAGATTGTTGTAGGCACGCTGTAAGGTTGAAGTCGTCTCAGTGGAAGACTGTGACCTTTAAGGCAAGACATGGGAGAATCGTATATGTTTGGTATCCGCTATACCAATATGGAAGGACATAAGAAAGGGGAATCAGGCTTATCTTTGCTATGTTAAGGAAGTCAATGAGAAAATCTTATAAGACATACATGTGGTCCGGGGATTCCCTGATGTGTTTCCGGACGAACTACCGGGCATGCCACCTCAGCGGGAGGTAGAATTCAAGATCGATTTGGTCCCTGGTACAGGACCTATTGCAAAGGCCCCCTTACCGCATGGCACATTCCGAATTAAAGGAGCTGAAAGCCCAATTGGATGACCTATTGCAAAAAGGTTACATCCGACCAAGTACCTCTCCTTGGGCTGCTCCGGTCCTCTTCGTCAAGAAGAAGGATGGAACTTTGAGATTATGCATCGACTACCGGCAGTTGAATGAGGTAACAGTAAAGAACAAGTACCCATTACCCAGAATGACTTATTTGATCAACTCCAAGGGGCAAGCATTTTCTCAAAAATAGATTTGAGATTCGGGTATCATTAACTCCGTGTGGCAGAGGAGGACATTTCGAAGACGGCGTTCTCGATGCGATATGGACATTATGAATTTAGTGTTATGCCTTTTGGATTAAAGAATGCACCGAGTATGTTTATGGAACTGGTGAACGGTGTATTGAGGCTCTATCTATATAAGTTTGTGGTGGTCTTTATCAGCAATATTTTGATCTACTCAAAGGATAAGTCAAGTCACGAGGAGCATTTGAGAACTACTCTGGAGACGTTGAGACAGAAACCGCTATATGGCAAGCTCTCCAAATGCGCATTTTTGTTGGAAAGTGTGCAATTTCCGTGACATGTGATCTCGAAGGAGGGGATCTTAGTGGATCCAAGAAAAGGTGTTTGCCGTGAAGGAATGGCCTAGACCTAAGAGTGTAGTGGATATTCGTAGCTTCTTGGGATTGGCAGGATATTACAGGCTGTTTGTGCAAGACTTCTCAAAAATCGGGCGTCCTGTAACCAAATTGATTAGGAAGACAACTAAAGAGGGATTGGGGTGACAATTGTGAGACATCATTCCAGACGTTAAAGGAGAAATTGGTTACTGCCACAGTCCTATTCTTTCCAGAAGGGACATAAGGATTTGGGGTATAAAACGATGCATCCAAGCTCGGGGTAGGGTGCGTACTGATGCAACATGGGAGAGTTATCGCATACGTGTCTCGACAGCTAAATTCGTATTAGGAGAACTACCCTACACATGATCTAGAACTGGCAGCAACTGTCTTCGCATTTAAGATTTGGAGGCATTATCTTTACGGAGTCTCTTGTAAGAATCTTTACGGATCACAAAAGTCTGAAGTACATTTTCACGCAAAAGGAGCTCAAAAATAGACAACGGAGATGGCTGGATCTTGTCAAGAAATATGACTTGCAAATTCAGTACCACGAAGGGAAAGCCAACGTAGTAGTGGATGCCCTAAGCCGGTAAAAGGAACACTCGCTTAATTCCACATGGGTACTCCCCAACCCTTTGTACAAGGAGGTTAGAGACTTTGGGTTAGAATTTTTTTAGTCAGAAAGGGTAAGTTACTTCATTAAAAGCTTGTTAGCTGCGCCCACTCTATTGGAGGAAATTCGAGAACAACAAATCACAGACCCCGAGATGCAAACTATAGTGGGAAAAATGGGAACTTAGAAGGGTAAAGAATTCCAGAAATCCGAAGACGGGCTCATCCAATTTCGGGGAAGAGTATGTGTGCCAAAGGGCGACGGACGACTGAGGGAGAAGATTCTGAAAGAGGGTCATCAAGCACCATATACCATGCATCCTGGAGGGGATAAGTTGTATAAAGATCTGAAGAAGCAGTATTGGTGGTCAAGGATGAAAAGGGACGTAGCATAGTACGTGTCGAAGTGTCTAACTTGTCAAAAGGCGAAAGCTGAGCATCGAAGGCCACGGGGTCTAATTCAACCTTTGGACATACCGAAATGGAAATGAGATTCCATATCCATGGATTTTGTCACAGCACTTCCTGTTACTTCGAAAGGGTTTAACCAGATTTGGGTGATTGTGGATCGTTTAACCAAGTCCGCCAGATTCGTACTGATGAAGGATACCTGGAGCATGGAGAAAAGAGCTTAAGCCTACTTGGACAACGTGGTAAGGTATCATTGTGTACCTCGGATGATTATTTCGGATCGTGATTCGAACTTTTTATCCCATTTCTGGAGGGCGCTACAAGGAGCTTTAGGTACACAACTATGCTATAGTACACGATTTCATCCGTCCAGGGATGGAGAAACTGAGCGAACTATTCAGACGCTAGAAGATATGTTGAGATCCAGTACTCTAGAATACCAGAGGTCTTGGGCGGAAAAGTTAACACTTATTGAGTTTGCCTAGAGCAATAGCTACCATGCCAGCATCAAAATGGCACCTTACGACGCGCTGTACAGGAGGAGGTGTCGCTCACCTTTATATTGGGACGATGTCAGCGAAACAGTCTTAATAGGACCTCACCTGATCGAGGATACCCAAAATCAGGCTCGCTTGATAAGGCAACTGTTGAAGGTTGCTCAGGATCGCCACAAGTCTTACGCGGATAAGAGAAGGAGGAATTTGGAATTTCAAGTTGGTGATAAAGTTTTTCTTAAAGTATCACATGTCAAGGGTGTCATGAAATTCAACCATAAAGGGAAATTAGGGCCTGAGTTTATTGGTCCATACCCAATTATTGAGCGAATCGACAAGGTAGTGTATCGCTTAGACCTACCTTTGTCTATTCGAAAAGTGCATGACGTATCTCACGCTTCTCAGCTCAAGTGGTACATTCCGGCTGTTATTTTTACGCACGTGATAGACCCAGAATCAGTGGAGTTGGGTCTGGACTTGACATTCGAGACTCAGCCAGTGAAGATTTAGATCACAAGACAAGGGACACTAGAACCCAGTTAGTCAAACTAGTCAAGGTGTTGTGGGCTAATCAGAAAACCAAGGAAGCTACTTGGGAGGCTGAGAGCATGATGAGAAAGAAGTACCCACATCTTTTCACGACAGAATAGACTTCTTGATCGGGTAGCTTGCAGTATTTTAGCTTGTGATTATAACTATGTTCCTTTGTAATTTTTGGATCTTCAGGGATAAAGATTCAATAAGGAGGGGAGGATGAAATACGCTAGAAATTTATGGGGTAAAACTTCAATAAATAGAAAATATGGATATGTTGTTGCACAATCTAGTTTAGCAGTATAGCTAAACCCTATCTGGCAATGGAAGAGACAGGTGAGAATGTGATTCACCCTGACGAGTAATGGGGTCAAAGTAGAATATTAGAAACTTTTGTAATGGAAAATTTCATTTTTACCCCCTAGGTTCTCAACTATTACAAGATTACCCCAATGTAGTTATCAATTTTTCTCTTCATGCATGAACTATCATGCAATGCCTAGAAGCTTCATCAAGCTCTGAGGTTGCACTCATGCCAGCCACCATCTGGGAAGAAAAAAATCACCGTGACCATTCCACTATACCTACCTATTCATCCACCACTCTTTCCTTTTTCTTCTCTTCAATTCAAACCTCTTTTCTTCCTCTCCCTCATTTCTATGCATAAATTGCTACCAATGCAGCTTCTCCTTCATCATATTAGAAGAAGGAACAAGTCAGGTTGCAGGCATCTTCTCTTTCTCATTCGAATTCGGTAAGAATCTTCAAGAACTCGAACTTGTGTTCTCTCAAAATTTCCTCTGTAATAATCTAATTGATCCAGTTAAACCCCTATTTCATTCTCCAGATGGTTCAGGGAATCCATTGCGATCAGTAGGAGTATCTATCTTGTCAAAACATGCACCAGTCGCCGGATTCTTCAAAATATCGCCGGAAACTACAAGCTCTCACTGGAATTCGGCAAAGTCATGATTTCTTGCACATTTTCTTCTTAGATTCAACCTGCGTGATCCTTAGGTGATAGAGAATTAATTATAATCCCTGTAAATAGCCCAAAATCGGTATTAGTCCCTGTATGATGACTTACAGTCACCGTTTTTCCGACAAAAGTGCATGTGTTCTTGAATAAATTGCCACCTCCTCAATGCATGTTTAGATTCATGGTTTTGAATGAGGGTTCTTGGGGTTGTCCTCTATGATTTTCATTAGGTTGGGGAGTCTGAAAGGATCAGTTGGTCATGTTGTTGCGTCATGACCAGGGGCTATTCATGTTTTGAGCAAGAAACTGCATACTTCAAGGCTCTGTTGCAACCCCCTATTGCTGCTGTTTTGGCCAAGGTTTGGGAAGCCAGTTGGCTTATGAAATCTTAGTGATTAAGGCTACATCTCCAACTAGATTGCAGCCCCTAATTTTATTGTTAGCTATGTCTGAATCTCTCTCAGACTGTTTGCTATTTCGCCAAGTTTCAGGCCAAGTTTCTCATTCAAAACTTGATCTTGAGAGATGCCCTCTACGCCTGGGTACTCTCTATTCTTGGGGTTATCATCTTCCAGTGTTTTGGGTGGTTAATAACATTGAAAATGGGCTGATTTAGAACTCTAAATCACTGGCTTGAACCCTTACGGGGAGGGTGTAGAAATTGCACTAAATGCAGAAATGCATGATAACAAATTGTTAAATTAAAGTTCCTGTAACTTTGTGGTCTCTATTTGGAACAGGATGTTTCTTGTTTCCATGATTAGAGCAGGCTTTGCTCTACAAATACCCCTGATATAACCTGAGTGATTCCTCACATATTGGAAATTATTCCAACTAAAAGTGATAATCTAGAAGAAAAAGGAAAAAAGGGGGTACCCCTTCTAAATGTGTGGCTCATTGGTTGAGAACATCCTTAGTTAGGGTGAGAATAATCAAATCATTTTGTTAGCCGACCAACCATTCTAGGGAAGTTAATTTAATACGTCCTTGGGGGTAACTTGATGCGGGAATTTGGGTTTAGTTGGATGGCAGGGGTGTTTTTGCTATTGTTAAAGGTGGAGGCAAGCTGGCCATAAAGCGTTGGGGGTCAAATTAGCAATTGGTAAACTTAATGATGAGAAATCAGATTGTCTTATTAAACCTAAAGGATCAAATTTGTCATCTATTAACTCAAATGGGCAAAAGTGTTAGTTATTAGACTTAATAGAAGGGGGTGCAATAGCAACTTACCAAACTTAAGGGAGGGAGTACAATCAAGTGACTAATTTAATCAACTAATCTAGGACAACGGATAAATTGAAATATCTAGCTAAGGTAGTATAAATCAGTTTGGAATTTTAGACTGTTTCTTTGGGACACTAACTTGCCAGATAAACGGTATTTTTGTGTATGGTTAATACCGAAGTCCTGGGCTAGGAATTCATGTGGTTCTAGGACATGCAATTTAAATAGTAAAAATAATTAGTAATAGAAGTTCATATTTGACTTGTATAGGTTACACGAGGAGTTAATAGCGAAACAACGCGTCACTTAAGTGACCATGTAAGCATATCAAATGCTTAAACTGTCTTGACGTAATTGTAAATAAACAAGAAAACACTGGAAAATCATGTGATAAAATGTAATTATTTACGGACATGTGGTATGAATGATCTGCGGACGTGTGGTTGCTACAGTAGCAGACATACATGGGACCCGCTCTCCGGGCTTAACACAATTATGGGACCCGTTCTTCGAGCTTTATACTCATGGCATGCGGGCTCATTCGGTACATTTCTACTTCCCGACTTGTAGGCAACTAGTACTACTCTCTAGACTGACGATCCAGTAGCGGGTGTGCACACTTAAGGTCTAGTTTGTCTTGGTGGAATACTGGGAATGGAAGATACTTGGAAGCTGATAACAAAAGAGGACTACTCTAATGACTGTAGTGTAGGGATGTGAAAATAAAAGAGGTGGAACTACATGTACTAAGTGAATATGAATATCTTTCTAGTTTAATATTATTTATCTCCTTAAACATACTTGCTTAGTGATGGCTGTTTTAATATTTTGTTGGATCCAAGTAAGACGGCGGGATAGAAGGGGGAAAACTCTAGAAGTCTATGTATTTTGTTAAACTATATTAGAACTTGTATGTGTAAGAAAGGTATGTAAATATTGTTTTGGACAAGTTTCTTTTCAAATTCTTTTACTACAGAACTGTTAAATCATCTCCTAGCCAAGACGTTATGCGTCAACGCATAGAGCACCCCTGGGGAGCTGAGTGTAGTTTTCCACTCCTCGAGGCAGGGGGTGTTACACATGGTATTACAGCACAATTCTGTAGAAGGATGGAATTGAAACAGATACTAGGACAGTAAAAAGTAAAAGATGTTTAGGGCAACTAAAACTGGACTAGGTTGGGAAGGGAGTGAGAGTCAGATGAGTGTATTGTGGGATATTGGACCCGCGTACTGATGTCTTCTTTGGTTATTCTTCTAGATGGCGCGTGCACCCACTTGGTTGGAGTTCAAGTACGACCACCCATGCACCTCCGCCGATCTGCTGGCGAGAACATACCGCGGATGGTAGAGAGAGTTTGCAACCATTGTAACTATTGGGGGTGAGAACATGATTGGATTTGGACGTTTCAGCCACCCGTTGGTCCAGGTGGGAGTGATACTTGGGGTACTTCCTGATGTAGAGCCTTGGGCAAACCTCAAGAGGAAGTATGCTAGGGTGGTCGACCGTGACTTCAGGCCCAATGATGAAGACTATAGGAGAGACGGGGTACACAAGGTATGCCCTCGTACTATTCGTTCAATCCTCCTGGATGCGTCGGATGACTGGTTAGAGGGGCTTGAAACTGACAGTGCTGCTTACTTAGACATGGGTGCAATCGACCACGAGGCACCTCAGTCACCTCAGTACACTCCTCATCCCCTAGTGATGAACCTGACCTGCAGATCTATGAGGACGACGTTGATGAGGATCCTGAGGAGCTAGAAGAATAGGATGCTAGAGCAACTGTGGTGGGGTTAGGTTGGGCCCGCGTGCTATACATGCTTGTTTTGTTGTACATAGGTGTTGCAACCTGTGCTTATTTTGGTATATGTATGGCAAGACAAATAGTGGCCTAATAGACTTTCTTTTGTTGTGTATATAAGTATCTGTTCTCACCAAGGACGTTTGCTGGGTTGGACCAGTTGTACTGTATTTTGGGTAAAAATAATATATATGCCTTTGGAAAATCGAATGTTTATGTCAAACTGTCAATACTATCAGGTACTAGGTGTCTCACTAACGGATATGGACACCAAAGCTAGATTGAAAAAGATTGAGAATTTACTAATCACTTTAGGACAAAACAACTAAGAACATGGGAAGCGAGAATCCGATGTGGCCTATAAGATAGTTTCGAGTAAGCCAGATTATTTTGTGGGAACTAAGGGACCTACTAAATTGGAAAACAGGATTAGATAATTTGAGATTTTTTTTGCAGCATTCAAGTACCCGGATGAAGAAAAGCTAGATGCAGAAGTCTTTTACCTGAAGGGTGGAGCTGATGATTGGTGGACTGCAAACAAGGAAGTTCTATGGGGCCATGCATAGTTTGGGTAGGAAAAGTTTAACGAAGCTTTGAGAGAACGGTTCTATGCCGATCACGTCAAGCTTCAGAAGTACGAGGAGTTCTTGGCCCTAACAGAGGAAGGTATGACTGTCATTGAGTACTACAACAAGTTTACGGAACTGTCGAGGTTTGCTGGAGATCTTTTACCCACCAAGGCCAAGAAAGTACGAATATTTGCAGCTGGGTTGAGTTACCGAATAAAGATGGCGCTGGCAGCTTTGGATTTCAAGACTGTACATGAAGCTTTTGATAAGGAAAGCTACATCGGGCAGATCAAGGAGTCGCATTTTTCTAACCAGAAGAGGAAGTTTGAAGGGAAAGACAAAAGGGGAAAGAGGCATGAAGGAGGGGGCGAGGGGGAAATGATAATCTTAGTAAGAAGTCGGGCACTATGAAGACTGACGAAGGGGGATCACCAGCGTTTGGAACAAAGACTTGGGGACGACTACCTACAGAGGTTAGAAGGTACTTCTGCAAAAGATGTCGCAGGGACCACCGAGGAGTAAGCTGTGAAGGGAAGCGCGTGGAGTGCTTATAATGTGGGAAGCTAGGACATCGGAGCTTCGAGTGCAGATTCGTGACAGCTGAGGGAACTGGAGGTAATTCCTCACAATTTAATCAACCTAGGAAGGGATTCGCTGGGCGGGGGAACCGGACAAGAATAGTAGCTCAGAGTAGTGTGAATCAGGGAATGCGAGCACTAGTGAGGACCGAGGCAGGGAAAGCAGAGAGCTACAGGGCAGGGGTGGTCAATTACATAGCTACCTTCGGAGAAGGAGTGGAGTAGGATGTTCAAGAGACTTATGTGAGCAGGGGGCAGGGCGGAGGTGGACATATCCATATTCCAAGTCGCGCCCAGGATGACGCGGCTGGCAATGTCGTGACGGGTACGCTTCTCATCAACCATCATCCATCTACTCTTTTGTTTGATTCTGGTGCCTCACATTTTCTTTTATATCGTCTACATTAGCGGATAATCTAGGGATGCAACCTGAGGTCATGAAACCCGTTTACACAAAGCTGCCAAACGCATAAGTGGTAAACTGTGATCTTATATATAGAGGAATTAAAATCTTAAATCAGGGTCAGGAATTTCCTTCGAACTTGATTTGTTTCAAATTAGGAGATATTCAAGTAATCATAGGTATGGATTGGTCATGTAATTTTAGGGCTATCATAGATTGCTATAGGCACACTGTAAGGTTGAAGTCGTCTCAGGGGAAGACTGTGACCTTTAAGACAAGACCTGGGAGACTCGTATCCGTTTGGTATCCGCTCTATCAATATGGAAGGACATAAGAAAGGGGCATCATGCTTATCTTTGCGATCTTAAGGAATTCAAGGAGAAAACCTTAAAAGATATACATGTGGTCCTAGAATTCTCTGATGTGTTTCCGGACGAACTACCGGGCATGCCACCTCAGCGGGAGGTAGACTTCAAGATCGATTTGGTCCCTGGTACAGGACCTATTGCAAAGGACCCTTACTGCATGGCACATGCCGAATGAAAGGAGCTGAAAGGCCAATTGGATAACCTACTGCAAAAAGGTTACATCCGACAAAGTACCTCTCCTTGGGCTGCTCCGGTCCTCTTCGTCAAGAAGAAGGATGGAACTTTGAGATTATGCATCGACTACCGGCAGTTGAATGAGGTAACAGTAAAGAACAAGTACCCATTACCCAGAATAGATGACTTATTTGATCAACTCCAAGGGGAAGCATTTTCTCAAAAATAGATTTGAGATCCGGGTATCATTAACTCCGTGTGGCAGAGGAGGACATTTCGAAGATGGCGTTCTCGACGCGATATGGACATTATGAGTCTAGTGTTATGCCTTTTGGATTAAAGAATGCACCGAGTATGTTTATGGAACTGGTGAACGGTGTATTGAGGCTCTATCTATATAAGTTTGTGGTGGTCTTTATCAGCAATATTTTGATCTACTCAAAGGATAAGTCAAGTCACGAGGAGCATTTGAGAACTACTCTGGAGACGTTGAGACAGAAACAACTATATAGCAAGCTCTCCAAATGCGCATTTTGTTTGGAAAGTGTGCAATTTCTGTGACATATGATCTCGAAGGAGGGGATCTCAGTGGATCCAGGAAAAGGTGTTTGCCGTGAAGGAATGGCCTAGACCTAAGAGTGTAGTGGATATTCGTAGCTTCTTGGGATTGGCAGGATATTACAGGCGGTTTGTGCAAGACTTTCAAAAATCGGGAGGCCTTTGACCAAATTAATTAGGAAGACAACTAAGTGGGATTGGGGTGACAATTGCTAGACATCATTCCAGAAGTTAAATGAGAAATTGGTTAATGCCCCAGTCCTAACCTTGCCAGCAGGGACATAAGGATTTGAGGTATACAACGATGCATCCAAGCTCGGGGTAGGGTGCGTACTGATGCAACATGGGAGAGTTATCGCATACTTGTCTCGACAGCTAAAGCCATATTAGGAGAACTACCCTACACATGATCTAGAGATGGAAAAAATTGTCTTCGTGTTAAAGATTTGGAGGCATTATCTTTACGGAGTCTCTTGTAAAAATCTTTACGGATCACAAATGTCTGAAGTACATTTTCACGCAAAAGGAGCTCAACAATAGACAACGGAGATGGCAGGAGCTTGTCAAGGATTATGACTTGCAAATTTAGTACCACGAAGGGAAAGCCAACGTAGTAGTGGATTCCCTAAGCCGGAAAAAGGAGCACTCGCTTAATTCCACATGGGTACTCCCCAACCCTTTGTACAAGGAGGTTACAGACTTTGGGTTAGAAACTTTCAGTCAGAAAGGGTAAGTTACTTCATTAACAGCTTGTTAGCTACGCCCACTCTATTGGAGGAAATTCGAGAACAACAAATCACAGACCCCGAGATGCAAACTATAGTAGGAAATATGGGAACTTAGAAGGGTAAAGAATTCCAGAAATCCGAAGACGGGCTCATCATATTTTGCGGAAGAGTATGTGTGCCAAAGGGCGACGTACGACTCAGGGAGAAGATTCTGAAAGAGGGTCATCAAGCACCATATACCATGCATCCTGGAGGGGATAAGTTGTATAAAGATCTGAAGAAGCAGTATTGGTGGTCAAGGATGAAAAGGGACGTAGCAGAGTACGTGTCGAAGTGTCTAACTTGCCAAAAGGTGAAGGTTGAGCATCGAAGGCCACGGGGTCTAATTCAACCTTTGGACATACCGAAATGTAAAAGAGATTCCATATCCATGGATTTTGTGACAACACTTCCTCTTACTTCGAAAGGGTTTAACCAGATTTGGGTGATTTTGGATCGTTTAACCAAGTTCGCCAGATTCGTACCGATGAAGGATACCTGGAGCATGGAAAAAAGAGCTTAAGCCTACTTGGAAAACGTGGTAAGGTATCATGGTGTACCTCGGACGATTATTTCGGATCGTGATTCGAACTTTCTATCTCATTTCTGGAGGGCGCTACAAGGAGCTTTAGGTACACAACTATGCTATAGTACACGATTTCATCCGTCGACGGATGGAGAAACTGAGCGAACTATTCAGACGCTAGAAGATATGTTAAGATCCAGTAATCTAGAATACCAGAGGTCTAGGGCGAAAAAGTTAACACTTATTGAGTTTGCCTACAGCAATAGCTACCATGCCAGCATCAAAATGGCACCTTACGAAGCGCTGTACGGGAGGAGGTGTCGCTCACCTTTATATTGGGACGATTTCAGCGAAACAGTCTTAATAGGACCTCAGCTGATCGAGGATACCAAAAATCAGGTTGGCTTTATATCCCAAAATCAGGTTGGCTTGATAAGGCAACGGTTGAAGGTTTCTCAGGATCGCCACAAGTCTTACGCGGATAAGAGAAGGAGGAATTTGGATTTTCAAGTTGGTGATAAAGTTTTTCTTAAAGTATCACATGTCAAGGGTGTCATGCAATTCAACCAGAAAGAGAAATTAGGGCCTAATTTTATTGGGCCATACCATGTTATTGAGCGAATCGTCAAGGTAGTGTATCGCTTAGACCTACCTTTGTCTATTGGAAAAGTGCATGACGTATTTCACGTTTCTCAGCTCAAGTGGTACATTCTGGATGTTACGAACGTGATAGACCCATAACCGGTGGATTTGGGTCTGGACTTAACATTCGAGACTCAGCCAGTGAAGATGTTAGATCACAAGACAAGGGACACTAGAACCAAATTAGTCAAACTAGTCAAGGTGTTATGGGCTAATCAGAAAACCGAGGAAGCTACTTGGGAGACTGAGAGCATGATGAGAAAGAAGTACCCACATCTTTTCACGATAGCATAGACTTCTTGATAGAGTATATTGCTGTATTTTAGCTTGTGATTATAACTATGTTCCTTTGTAATTTTTGGATCTTCGGGGATGAAGAGTCAATAAGGAGGGGAGGATGTAATACCCTAGAAATTTATGAAATTTATGGGGCTAAAACTTCAATAAATAGAAAATATGGGTATGTTGTTGCACAATCTAGTTTAGCAGTATAGCTAAACCCTATCTGGCAATGGAAGAGACATGTGAGAATGTGATTCACCCTAACGAGTAATGGGGTCGAAGTAGAATATTAGAAACTTTTGTAATGGAAAATTTCATTTTTACCCCCTAGGTTCTCAACTATTACAAGATTACCCCAATGTAGTTATCAATTTTTCTCTTCATGCATGAACTATCATGAAATGCCTAGAAGCTTCATCAAGCTCTGAGGTTGCACTCATGCCAGCCACCATCTGGGAAGAAAAAAATCACCATCACCATTCCACTATACCTCTTCATCCACCACCGTTTCCTTTTTCTTCTCTTCAATTCAAACCTCTGTTCTTCCTCTCCCTCATTTCTCTGCTTAAATTGCTACCACTGCAGCTTATCCTTTTATCATATGAGAAGAAGGCACAAGTCAGGTTGCAGGCATCTTCTCTTTCTCATTCAAATTCGGTAACAATCTTCAAGAACTCAAACTTGTGTTCTCTCAAAATTTCCTCTGTAATCGTCCAATTGATCCAATTAAACCCCTATTTCATTCTCCAAAGGGTTCAGGGCATCCATTGCAATCAGTAGGAGAAGCTATCTTGTCAAAACATGCACCATTCGCCGAATTATTCAAAATATCGCCGGAAACTACAAGCTCTCTCCGGAATTCGGTAAAGTCATGATTTCTTGCACGTTTTCTTCTTAGATTCAACCTGCGTGATCCTTAGGTGATCGAGAATTAATTCTAATCCCTGTAACTAGCCCAAAATCGGTATTAGTCCCTGTATGATGACTTACAGTCGTCGTTTTTCCGGCAAAAAGTGCATGTGTTCTTGAATAAATTACCACCTCCTCATTGCATGTTTAGATTCAAAATTTTGTATGAGGGTTCTTGGGGTTGTCCTCTATGAGTTTCATTAGGTTGGGGAGTCAGAAAGGATCAGGTGGTCATGTTGTTGCGTCATGACCAGGGGCTATTCATGTTTTGAGCAAGAAACTGCATAGTTCCAGGCTCTGTTGCAACCCCCTATTCCTGCTGTTTTGGCCAAGGTTTGGGAAGCCAGTTGGCTTATGAAATCTTAGTGATTTAGGCTACATCTCCAACTAGATTGCAGCCCCTAATTTTATTGTTAGCTATGTTTGAATCGCTCTCAAACTGTTTGCTATTTTGCCAAGTTTCAGGCCAAGTTTCTCATTCAAAACTTTATCTTGAGAGATGCCCTCTACACCTGGGGACTCTCTATACTTGGGGTTATCATCTTCAAGTGTTTTGGGTGGTTAATTACATTGAAAATGGGATGATTTAGAACTCTAAGTAATGAGTTTGAACCCTTACGGGGAGGGTGTAGAAATTGCACTAAATGCAGAAATGCATGATAACAAATTGTTAAATTAAAGTTATGCAACTTTGTGGTCTCTATTTGGAAGAGGATGTTTCTTGTTTCCATGATTAGAGCAGGCTTAGCTCTAAAAATACCCCTGATATAACCTGAGTGATTCCTCATAGGTTGGAAATCATTCCAACTCAAAGAGATAGTCTAGAAGAAAAAGGAAAAGGGGGGGGGAACCCCTCTAAATGTGTGGTTCATAGGTTGAGAACATCCTTAGTTAGGGTGAGAATAATCAAATCAGTTTGTTAGCCGACCAACCATTCTAGGGAAGTTAATTTAATACGTCATTGGTGGTAACTTGATGCGGGAATTTGGGTTTAGCTGGATGGCAGAGTTTTTGGCTATTGTTATGGGTGGAAGCAAAATGGCCATTGGTAAAGCGTATGGGGGGTCAAATTATCAGTTGGTAAACTTAAAGATGAGAAATCAGATTGTCATATTAAACCTAAAGGATCAAATTTGTCATTTATTAACTCAAATGGGCCAAAGTGTTAGTTATTAGACTTAATAGAAGGGGGGCGCAATAGCAACATACCAAACTTAAGGGAGGGCAAGTGTAATTTTATGGAACTTGTACAATCAAGTGACTAATTTAATCAGCTAATCTAGGACAACAAATAAATTGAAATATCTAGCTAAGGGTTATCGAATCGCTTGGAATTCTTAGACTGATTCTTTGGGACACTAACTTGCCGGATAAACGGTACTGTTGTGTATGGGATAATACCAAAGTCCTGGGCTAGGAATTCAGGTGGATTTCTAGGACATGAAATTTAAATAAATAGTAAAACTAATTAGTAATAGAAGTTCATATCTGACTTGTATGGATTACACGAGGAGTTAATACCGGAATAAAGCGTCACTTAAGAGACCATGTAAGCATATCAGATGCTTAAACCGTCTTGACATAATTGTAAATAGACAAGAAAAAACTAGAAAATCATGTGATAAAATGTAATTATTTACGGACATGTAGTATGAATGATCTCCGGACGTCTGAATGTTGCGGTGGCAGACATACATGGGACCCGGTCTCCGGGCTTAACACAATTATGGGACCCATTCTTCGGGTTTCATACTCATGGCATACGAGCTCAGTCGGTACATTTCTAGCTCCCGACTTGTAGGCAACTACTAATACTCTCTGGACTGACGATCCAGTAGGGGGTGTGAACACTTAAGGTCTAGTTTGTCTTGGTGGAATACTGGGAATGGAAGATACTTGGAAACTGATAACAAAAGAGGATTACGCTAATGACTGTAATGTAGGGATGTGAAAATGAAACAGGTGGAAACACATGTAGTAAGTGAATATGAATATCTTTCTACTTTAATATCTGTTATCTCCTTAAATATAGTTGCTTAGTGATGCTTGTTTTAATCTTTTGTTGGATCCAGGTGAGACGGTGGGATAGAAGGGGGAAAACTCTAGAAGTCTGTGTAGTTTGTTAAACTGTAATATTAGAACATGTATGTGTAAGATAAACTAAGGTATGTAAATATTGTTTTGGACATGTTTCTTCTCCTGTTCTTTTACTACACAACTGATAAATCATCTCATTTCCAAGAAGTTATGCGTCAAGGCGGAGGGCACCCCTGGGGAGCTTAATGGAGTTTTCCACTCCCCAAGGCAGGGGGTATTACATATAACAAACCTTTTATAACCTCCAGTTTCCTTTCTTGACACTTATTTCTCAATTTTCCAATATGTTTATTGACTGGGTTGTTACTAGGATTAGTTGTTGGGTTAGCCTGCAAATGGAATTGTTGAATAGTTCATTTTAGCAATGTTTAATAATCTGTGCTTAAGTTTTGAACACTAATTTGTGCTCAAGTACATTTTATTAATGATTCTAATATGTGCTCAGTTTCATTTTAGAAAAGCTTCTAAGATATGCTTCTAATATGGAGTTGTTGACTTATTACTTTTGGTCCACTGATGCATGAATTTGTCTTCACTTTTTATTTTAGTTGAATTCTTGATGGATAAGAGTTAGATACATATTACCCCAAGGTGTGAACCAACCTTTAAAGATGGTAGTGACAAGTTCTTAGACTTCGTGTACATGGGCATGGAGCATGGGTCACAAATATATTTCCCTTATAAAAGATGTCTTAACCGGTTTTACGAGACAAGAAGTGTAACTAGAGGTCATATAATGTGTACTGGATTCCAGCCTAATTATTTGCGATGGATTTATCATAGAGAACAATATGAACTAGTATGCTACATATGAAAGTATTATATAACCTGCCGAATGTTGCTTCAACTATTCAAATAGGCTCTCTCTAAGGATGACAAGTTACCCAATTGATATATGAAGTAAATAAATTGAAGGATTCCCTACTTATGTAAAGTATGACGCTTGCCCCCAAAATAGCGTGTTATTCTTGAAAGACAAGGCGCATTTAGAGAAAATCGAATTTTATACAAACAATTTCATCAGGAAGATGAACAAGATGGAACCATTACGGCTACCAGGATTCCTCCCAAACAAATGCGCTATTTTCCTTTGAAACCTAAGATGCAACAATTTTTTATGTCCTCTAAAATAGCAAATTCAATGATATGGCATGACAAATGACGTACTAAAGATGACATCCTAAGGCATCTAACTGACTATTTAGCTTGAAAGTCTTTTGATAAAAAATACCCTGAATTCACTAATGATCCCCGCATCGTCAAATTAGGGTTGGCATCAGATGGATTTAACCCATTTAGTACAATGTCCATTGCTCATATTACATGACCAGTATTGTTGATGCAATTTAAGTAAGAGATGTGGATATGAATGGGGGTAAGATAACATGATTTTGTTGATCCTTATTCATGGACCTAGTGTGCCTGGATAAAATATCGACGTTTACCTACAACCTTAACAGATGATTTGACTGATTTATGGCATAAAGGTATACGCACATTTGATGCAGCAACTGGTGAAATGTTCACACTGTGTGCATCTCTTATGTCGACCGTAAATGACTTTCCAGCTCACGCGAATTTGTCCGGATGGAGTGTGATAGGAGAATTAGCATGTGCCCCTTGTAATAAGAACACTCAATATCGATGGTTAAAAAATGGTAGAAAGTACTCTTATGGGGGTAAGCGACGTTCTTTCCTTTTGAGCAGATGTTCCATAAACGATAACAAAATTGATGGTACAGAAGAAGACAGAGAGGCCCCATCGCTACTACTGGGAGAAGAAGTGTTCAGTCAAGTAGAGCGTATTGAGAAAAAATATGGAGAGCGAGTGGTAGATGGAGATTCTATGACTCACCGAATTAGAAGCAAGAACACTGTTGAGGCTGCAGAAGGTGTACCTGTTTATAATTGCAAAAAATCAGACTATTTTCTTCGAATTACCTTATTGGAAGAACAATTTAATACGCCATAATCTCGACATTATACATATAGAGAAAAAATGTGTGTGATAGTGTTCTCAACACCATACTCGATGTAGGAAAAAAAGTTAAAGACAATTTGAATTCTCGTCTTGACATGAAGAAAATGGTTAATGAGAGTCACTTCATCCACAAGAGTTGGGTCATGGTAAAGTTGTGTTACCCCCTGCATCATTCACCATGAGCAAAAGTGCGAAAGACATATTTTGCAGTGTGTTGAAAGATGTTAAATTATCTGATGGTTATTCATCTAACATATCCCGATGTGTATCCATGAAGGACAAGATTCTCATGGGTTTAAAGAGTCACGATTTCCATATTCTTATGCAGCAGGTGTTTCCCATTTCCGTGAGAAGGACACTTCCAAATAATTTTGTCCAAGTTATGATTGAGTTGAGCTCTTTCTTCAGACACTTATGTTCAAAGTCACTGGATCCAGCCAATTTACTTTAGTTATAGCAGAACGTTACACTGACTCTCTGTCTCAAGAGAAAATTTTCCGCCATCCTTTTTGAATATCATGTTACATCTCCTATCTACTTGGATCACGAGACGATTATTGCTGGTCCTGTAACATATCGGTGGATGTCCCATGTCGAAAGGTATACGTAACTAACTCTAACATAATGTAAAATGAAAAAATAAATTTATAGTATGGTTCAATTGTACTGCAAGCATTTTCTCACTCTAAAACAATATATGTTATTGGAGTCGTCCAGAAGCATCTATAGAAGAGGGATACCTACTTGAAGAATGCTTAACATTTTGTTCAAGATATTTGGATCATGATGTCGAAACCAAGCTTACATGTCCGATTCGCAATGATAGCCGTCAATTAGGCCGTGCGTGCAAGGAGGAGTGTGCTTCTAGATCCAGTCACGCTGGAACAAGCGAATAGATACGTGTTAGTGAATTCAGAATCAATTGACCCTTACCGAGAGTAAGTATTGCGTCTAAGTCTAACATGTAGGTGTCCAAAAATATTTGAAAGAAAGCTAAAATTTGTTTCATGTCCCAAACTGTAGCGAAGACAAAGCACGTCTCAAATGAGAAAATCCTCAATTATCAGGACGTGAGATGTCTAAATTGAACAATCAAAATTTCTCAAAATGGTTAAGAGGTCATGTAATTTACACATCTCATGTTAACGAAATTAACATTTTAAATGGTTGCGATGATATTTGCTATAGCTTCTGAAATATGAAGGTGCAAAGCTTAGGAGGGAATCACGCATCTGATGAAGTGAAAAAAAAATCTTTCACAAGGACCTTCGAAATGGGCATGTAGCTATTCTGTATATGTAATAAATGGCTTCAGAATTCACAACAAACGACGTGAACTGAGGAGAAAGACTCAAAACAGCGGGGTTTTGGGTTAGTGCGTGAACTGATAGCTATGTCACCCGAGCCAATAGGAGACCAGCTACTGGTGATGTACCGTACTATTTTTTTGAAGGATATTA
The DNA here is from genome assembly GCA_023055425.1 of Linanthus parryae. NCBI lineage: Eukaryota > Viridiplantae > Streptophyta > Magnoliopsida > Ericales > Polemoniaceae > Linanthus > Linanthus parryae. The sequence continues at coordinate 6,074,185 of JALGPY010000015.1, forward strand.
TTGAGCTGTGATATACTGATGGTACAAGCTTTGTCTTGTTCAAGTGTGTCTGGGTGGACAATCGTTACGGTACGAAATAGGACGAGTTTAAATTCACATTGGTTAATTTTAAGCATTTTCTGTTGTAGACGAGGGCTTTGTCGGGACAGTTTTTCTGTGTTTCTGCAAGTAGAAGAACAAAATAAACGACACCTGTTTAACCTGTTATTGGGCCGGAGATGAGAGCCGGTTCGGTGTAAGAGCAAGCTAACATATGTTATCCAGAGGTGAGACAACGATGGATGAGCTAAGTGTGGTAGCTGCTATCTCTCTGTGTTTTCGTTATGAATGGGACATATTCTTTATATACAGGCCATTGGACGAACGTGGGTGAGTGATAACGCCCAATTAGGGGTTATCTTTTAGCCTGATTTCACGAGTATTTGTGTCAGAATTAGCGGTTTTTGCCGGAAAATGCCTTAGAATGCCTCGGGAATCTAGAACAAGACGTTTATTTGTACTTCCTGGATTTCTGCTTATTTATTGCTATATTTGGATATGATCGCGGGTTTTCGTTCGTGTTGCCTTTTCAGGAACAGGTTCGGAAGGTGCATCGGGAAGCGTGCCGGGACCAAGCCGGGACCGTCTCGGGAAACGTGCACAAGACCGGGACAAGACGGGAACACGGAAAAGCAGGAGAACACCAAGGGAGGCAAACCGGGAGCGTCAGGCAGAAGAGTGGGACCCAGGGGACCCAACCAGGCCCACCAAAGGACCAAGCAGGGCCCCATCTTCCCCCCTGCCTGCGTATATACGCAGGCCTGCGTATATACGCAGCCTTGCGTATATACGCAGGCAGGAGGGGGAGAGGGGGAGGTGGTTATAGGCTCTGGTTGCGTATATACGCAACCCTGCGTATATACGCAGCCAGTTTGACTTTTTGGTCAAAGACGGTGGACCGATGGCAGATTCCGTAATTTCGGGCGCATGCGTTTCGGGGAAAACAGCACTATTTAAAGACTCGTCCAGACTCGTTTTGAAGACACAGAGACACAACACAATTCTCAGCACAACAGAAGGGCAAGTCAGAGCATTCACGGAGAGCACGAAAGCGCGATTCAAGATTCGAAGACTTAGTTTGATTTCGTTCTCTCTCTTTATATTCAGAAACTGCGTTTTGTATTATGTCTAGTCGTAGCTAAACTTCTCACCTAGGTTCTCGGTGAACATAGGGTTTCGTACCTTGATTTTATGACTACTTCGTTTATGGATTCATGATGGTTATCTTAATTCAGCAAGTTATATATGTTATTCTGGTTTTGATTGTTATCGTATATGCATGATAGGATTGATCACCCAGGATTGCTATAGACCTGAGCTTGTAGGTGAAAACGTCAAGTTAGGGTTAGGAAGAAAAACCAGGATTTAGTACCTTACCCTGATAGACCGACCAGATAAAGGGAGATAGGGCTAGCATCGAAAAACGTGAGACCAACTGTTAGAGAATTTGACCCGGGCCATTCGGACAGGTTAGAAACCTTAACAGGATTAGACCGAGACTGCAGATTTAGGCAGCTTAACAAGAACCCGAAAGTCTGCAGGATCGGGATTACGTGTGGAATCTGAAAAGTCACAGCACAACTGGTACGTTGCACAGATATCGAAACTGCTGAGTGTTTTCATAATCGAACGTAAAACTGAAATCTGTAGAAACCCTAGGGGATCCTGAAGCCTAGTTTTCATCTATTATCGTTACAACCGATTCAACTTATTTCAGAAAACGTCACAAAAAATATTTACGTTTACGTTTTTAATTTCTGTTTTTATTTTAGTCACTACAATCACAACCTACTCCTCCTTGTTACTACACTCGGTTAACCGAAACTGACAACGTGAATAAACCCGAAATAGTCCTCGTGGGAACGATCACCCAAGTCTAATTGCACCCGGTATTACAAGATTCGTACACTTGCGACAGCACGTTAGTTTGCGCATCAGTGACTACGTACGAATGTAATGGAACTCTCGTGGCCTTAACGTCTGCCTATTGAGCGGCTCGCGACCCATATATGTAGGGATCGTGGCCCACGACTTCGGGGACGTGACACTCGATTCTCGGGTCACTAGATAACATACGAGGGTCGCGTGCGAGATCGGCATCTCGCACGCGACATGCCTTACCCTAGCCTCCAAGCCACTTGCACCCCCGAGTCCCGTTAGCATAAGGTGCATATGCGAAGGACTCTGTCTCGCAGTACTTCGCATACGCGTAGTAAAAGAATGGATTTTAGTGCTATGCGGAGCACAACAGCTATACACGTTTCCCCTATTCAGAGTGCCACGTGGCTGGTCGTTGGTATCACGATTTAGGGTATCTACATTAGCCTCTTTTTTTACGTTTGGAGATCATCGCGTGATCTTCGATGGAAAAAACCCTATCCCCCAAGAGTTATCTCAAACGAAATTTACGCTTATGCCCGAGATCACCGCCGAGCACTTTGACATCAAACCATCCACCATCCAGACGGTACAAACTCTCTGCCCGTTTCATGGCAGGGCCGACGAAGACCCGAACGATTTTATCGGGAAATTCGAAGATTACTGCAACAAGGTCAGATACAAGGGGGTAGAAGCAGAGGCACTCATGTTGATCTTATTTCCATACTGTCTTTATAGAGTAGCCAAAGACTGGCTCGAATCCCGACCACCCCGATCGATCACCACATGGGAGGAGTGTGTCGAAGATTTTCTGGCAAAGTTCTATCCCGCCTCCCGAGTCATACAGTTACAGAGCGATATCCTGTCATTCAGGTAGAAGATGGGGGAGACGGTGGTGGACGCATGGGACAGACTCATGAGATTGGTCAAACGGTGCCCGAACCACGGTTTTGGAGACGCGAAAATTCTGCAGGTTTTCTACCATGCCTTAGACAGGGAGAACGCCGACAGGATTGACAGAGAGGCCGGGGGAAACTTCTTGTATCACGTGGACAAAGAAGGTGTGTATGACCTGATGAAGCAGTTGGCCATGCAGGACACCCGACTGTTTGACGATCGCAGGATGGCGGCTAGGGCCGAACCCGCAGAGGATGACCGAATAGACAATCTGGCCAAGATCGTTCATGACTTGGTCACGAAAGTCTACTCGGATAAGAAGACTGTTGCAGCAGTCGAAGAACCTGATCTGGACGCAGCCATTGAGGAGCTAAGGACCGGAGACACCAATTACGTACATCAGCAGTGGTACCCGAGCCGGTACCGACCGGGTACGAGAGACCATCCCGGGTTTTGGTACGGAAAACCGAACGCAGCAGTTTATGCACCAGGATTCCAGCACAGGCCACCAGCTCAGCAGGCTGCCCCGGCCCAGCAGGCTCAGTCAGTCCCATCGGCACAGCAGTACGACGCCCAGATGAAAGAGATCAAGTCCATGTTCCAGACCATGGAGTCCCGGTTCAAGCACATGGACACCTTGACGGCAGATATGCAGACAACCAAAACGTCACTGCGCGCTTTGGAAGTACAGGTGGGACAGTTAGCACAGCAGCTAACAGAAAGACAGCCATGAAACTTACCCTCGAATACAGTAAATAATCCACGGGCTCAGATCAATGCTATCTCCACTCGGAGTGGATTGGCACTGCAGGATCCACCGTATCCCAGCCACGCACGTGCAGAAAATTCGAAAGAAGTAGAACGCAACTTGTCAGGCCAGGATAACAGCACAGTCGATCGCCCCCAGCCGAAGGGCTCGGTTGAGCAGGATGCAGTGCAGAACGAGACAGGTGCATAAACTGTACCAGTTTCCAAGGAGGTCCCGTACCCCTTGCGAACACGAAAGAGGGATGACAGCAAGGACTACGCCAGGTTTCTCGAGATGTTCAAGCAGCTGCAGATTAACATACCTTTTGCTGAGGCTTTGGCTAAGATTGTTGGAATAGATGCCCTAGAGGCAATCTATTTTATTATGAATTTGTATTTGGCTAGAAAATTCATTTATTATTTATTGGATATTTAATATAATGAATGTAGGGTTTTGATTCATGGATCGCGCAAACGGAAGCATAATCAAACAAACAACCATGCAAAACCCTCCAAGGATCACAAGTCTAGATGCATAACGATAGTGAAGGTAAGAAATCATAAACACACCTTTGGGTTCTCCTTGATGACTTCAAACGCGAATAGTGTCACGTTCTCTATAGTTGATCCACGCCTAGAGTTGATCCTAGATCTCCAATCTCCTTGGTGCTAGCCCGGAATGAAAGGAGGGTGAAGGAATCACGCAAAACGAGGCACAAAAGGGGGCTCGGCCCTCTTGTGGCGTCGGGGACGAGTGGGCGGCGGCAAGGGGGCGGCGTCCCTCTTGTTGCTTGCTCTCTCTCTCCTTTGTTCTCTCCCACTCTTGTTATGTTCTCTTTAGAGCATAAGTTGTGTGTAGGGAAGGAAGGAAGGAGGGTCCTTTATATAGTCCAACAACTCCTTGTTAACTACCTAAAGGACTTATTCTAGTCCTACTAGAATTCAATTTAGTCCCTTCCTTGCAAATTAGTACCTACTAAGTTTGCAAGGGTTTGCAAAGTGATCCTTCTAATTAATTAATTCAATTAATTAATTCCCAAATCTAGTACAACTCTATATAGCGTGTGACCCCATAGGTTCTATCTAGTTGGTAGCAACTATTTGCTAATATGGAGCGGTTTCTAGCAAAACATCCATTCTAGCCAACTAATAGAATAGTCATCTAGACAACCTTGTACAAGTAATTGTCTCATCCCTTTGCCTCCATATCCGGATTGGACACGAGACATACAAGTCACACTCGTATATCCAATCCCTAGTTTCTCGATCCATGGAATAGCCTTATTCGTGCAAATAACATCAATATCCCATATATTGATTTATTTGAGTCTGGCCAGACATTCTATAAGCACTATCCTTCGAGTGGCCTTGGATATTTGCTCCCGTTATGTGGGAGGGGCAAATCCTCTCTACGTCCACTACGATCTCTAAGCTTGCTTCTCATTGTATCCAGTACACGCCTTTATAACTACCCAGTTACGGTGTAGCGTTTAACGCTACCAAGATCACAATGATCCACAACTAGAATATCTAGTGACTTCAAGTCTAAGGATGACAATACCATTGTACCCGAGAAGCACTTGTGACTCAACATAACATGTATGTAGCCTTCTCGGTGATGGGTCAATCCAGTGCAACATTCCGTAATCCACACCTATGTGTTGGATCGTGATATCTCCATATCAATCCAACCCCATACTAGTCTATAGATGATTGTCCCATTTAATCATTATACTTGACTAGGGATATTTAAGATAAACAACACGATTGTAAATCTAAGGACTTCATTATATTAAATATCCAATAAATAATAAATGAATTTCTAGCCAATTACAAATTCATACTAAACTAGATTGCCTCTAGGACATCTATTCCAACAGTCTCCCACTTGCACTAGAGCCAATCTGGCGCATCTCGTATGCCCATACTCCTAGTGTGCCCTTCATGCTTCCACTGCGTGAGAGGCTTTGTAAGCGGGTCTGACAGATTATCATCTGTAGGAATCTTGCATATCCGAACGTCTCCTCTATCGATAATATCTCGAATCAGATGAAACTTCCTGAGCACGTGCTTGGACTTCTGGTGCGATCTGGGTTCCTTGATTGCGCGATCGCCCCAGTGTTGTCACAGAACAACTCCACTGGATCCGCAATGCTAGGGACCACACCAAGTTCAGAAACAAACTTTCTGATCCAAACAGCCTCCTTTGCTGCGCCATTTGCAGCAATGTACTCAGCCTCTGTTGTAGAATCAGCTACCGTCTCTTGCTTGGAACTCTTCCAGCTCACCGCTGCTCCATTCAGGCAAAACACATATCCCGACTGTGATCTAAAGTCATCTCTGTCGGTTTGGAAGCTTGCATCAGTGTAACCCCTTACACGCAACTCTTCCTCACCGCCAAACATCAAGAAAGCATCCTTAGTTCTTCTTAAGTACTTTAGGATGTTCTTGACAGCAATCCAGTGACTCTCACCCGGATTGGATTGGTATCTGCTTGTCATACTCAAGGCATATGACACATCTGGTCTAGTACATAACATGGCGTACATGATAGATCCTATGGCCGAGGCATAAGGAATCCTACTCATGCGTTCCTTCTCAATCTCATTGGAAGGACAACCACTCTTCGAAAGAGTGATTCCATGTGACATGGGCAAGAATCCCTTCTTGGAATCTTGCATGTTGAACCGTTTCAACACCTTGTCAATATATGTACTTTGACTTAGGCCTAGCAACCTCTTAGATCTATCTCTATAGATCTTTATACCGAGTATATAGGCTGCTTCCCCTAAGTCCTTCATTGAGAAACACTTTCCTAGCCAATCTTTCACAGATTGCAGCATGGGAATGTCGTTTCCAATGAGTAGTATGTCATCCACATACAAGACCAGAAAAGCTACAGAGCTCCCACTAACCTTCTTGTAGACACAAGACTCATCTTCGTTTCTGATGAAGCCAAACTCTTTGACCACTTCATCAAAACGTCGATTCCAACTCCTAGAAGCTTGCTTCAATCCATAAATGGATCGTTGCAGCTTACAGACTTTGTTGGCTTGCTTTGGATCCTCAAAACCCTCCGGCTGTATCATATACACGTCCTCGAGGAGATTCCCATAAAGGAATGCTGTTTTGACATCCATCTGCCAAATCTCATAGTCGTAGTATGCTGCAATTGCAAGTAGGATTCGGATGGATTTGGTCATAGCGACTGGTGAAAAGGTTTCATCATAGTCAATACCATGAATCTGTCTGAATCCTTTAGCCACCAATCGGCCCTTATAGGTAATCACATTACCATCCATGTCGATCTTCTTCTTGAAGACCCACTTGCACCCTATGGGCCGCGCCCCTTCAGGTGGTTCCACCAAAGTCCATACTTTGTTGGTATACATGGATTCCATCTCGGATCTCATGGCCTCAAGCCACTTCTGCGAGTCTGGGCCATTCATGGCCTCCTCATAGGTAGTAGGCTCATCATCTATGAGCATCGTGTCACCGGAATCAGTTACGAGAACTCCGTAGCTCTCGGGTTCCTGGCGCACTCTAATAGATCTACGAAGCTCTTGTGTTACCTGAACAGGTGGATCCACAACTGATTGTGATTCTTGTTCATGTTCCATAATCGGTTCAGTGATTTGTGGTTCTTGAACTTCTTCAAGTTCTACATTCCTCCCACTTGCTTCTTTAGAGACAAACTCTCTTTCTAGAAACACGCCGGTCCGAGCAACAAACACTTTGTTCTCGGTTGGATTGTAGAAGTAGTATCCCTTAGTTTCCTTAGGGTACCCCACAAACTTACACTTATCCGATTTAGGACCTAGCTTGTCTGATTGTAAATGTTTTACATAGACATCGCAGCCCCAAATCCTCATGAACGACAGTGTGGGACGCCTCCCACTCCACATCTCATATGGTGTCTTCATGACTGATTTAGATGGAACACGGTTAATGGTGAAAGCTGCACTTAATAGAGCGTAGCCCCAAAATGATAATGGAAGATCGGTTTGACACATCATAGACCGAACCATATCAAATAGGGTTCGATTCCTCCTCTCGGACACGCCATTCCATTGTGGCGTTCCGGGTGGAGTGAGTTGGGACACGATCCCACACTCTCTAAGATAGTCGTCAAACTCTTGGCTCAAGTATTCTCCTCCACGATCCGATCGTAGAGCCTTGATACTTTTGCCAAGTTGCTTCTCTACTTCATTCTTGAATTCTTTGAACACTTCAAAGGATTCGGATTTTTCCCTCATAAGGTACACAAATCCATATCTACTGTAATCATCAGTAAATGTAATGAAGTAGACATAACCACCCCTGGCAGGCGTGGCAAATGGCCCACACACATCGGTATGTATGAGCGCCAATTGCTCACTAGTCCTCTCACCTTTCTTATTGAAAGGGGACTTTGTCATTTTTCCCAATAAACAAGCCTCACATGTCTCATATGATTCAAAATCAAATGAGTCTAGTAATCCATCCTTATGGAGTCTAGATACACGTTTCTCATTTATGTGGCCTAAACGACAATGCCATAAATAAGCAGGATTTAAATCATTTATTTTAATCCGCTTGGTATTAATGTTGTAGACAGGATTGCTTAGATCAAGGACATAAAGTCCATTAAATAATTGCGCACTAAAATAGTGAATATTATTCAAATAAAAGGAACAACAATTGTTCTTTATTGAAATAATAAAACCTTCCTTGTCCAAACAAGAAATAGAAATAATGTTTCTGCTCATAGCAGGCACAAAATAGCAATTATTTAATTCTAAAACTAATCCTGAAGGCAGAGATAGCTCGCACACGCCTATGGCCAACGCAGCAACCTTTGCTCCATTCCCAACGCGCAGATCTACCTCCCCTTTAGCCAATCTTTTACTTCTCTTTAGATCCTGCATATTTCGACAAATATGAGATCCACATCCAGTATCTAATACCCATGATGTAGAGACAGTTAAATTGACATCTACAACAAAAATACCTGGTGGTGGTGGAATCACTATTCCAAGCCTCTTGTCCTCCAGATATTTTGGGCAGTCCCTCCTCCAGTGTCCAGGTTGACTACAGTAGTGACATTCACCCTTAGTCACGACCTTGGCAATAGCACCAACAGGCTTAAGGGCTTGTTCCTTGGACTTAGCAACTGACTTGCCTTTGCCCTTGGAGGAAGAGGCAAACTTGTTACCCTTTCCTTTATGCACCATCATAATGGCCTTGCCCTTACCCTTGTTGATGCTCTGTTCAGCCGTCCTCAACATGTTGAGCAAATCTGGCAGTGGTTTAACGATCTCGTTCATGTTATATTTCATAATGAACTGTCCATAACTCTCGGGCAACGATTGCAACACGAGATCGGTTGCCAACTCTTGGCCGACCGGGAACCCAAGCCGGGCGAGATTCTCCAAGTACCCGATCATTCGGAGTACGTGGGGTCCCACCGGGTTCCCTTCTGCCAGATGACATTTGAACAGTGCCTTTGAGACCTCATACCTCTCTACCCTCGCCTGCTCTTGGAAGAGCTGCTTTAGATGTTCGATCATATCGACAGCATTCATGTTCTCATGTTGCTTCTGAAGCTCAGAGGTCATGGTGCAAAGCATTAGGCAGGCCGCATCATTAGCGTCATCAACACGCTTTTGATACGCCTTTAAGGCAGCAGGTGTCTGATTCTCTGGACCTTCTGAAACATGCTCCTCTATTGCGTACAGCTTCTTCTCTGCTTGAGAACAATTCTCAAGTTTCTGTACCAATCAAGAAAGTTGGTTCCAGAGAGCTTGTCCTTCTCAAGGACAGATCGTAGGGAATGTTGTGAACTCGATGAGTTGTTTGCCATTTGGAATTCTACAAAAAGGAAAATACGCAAGTTTTAGTATTTGTGAATTTTTGACTATATTTAATAATGGCTAGTTTATTAAATATAGCTCCCACTATTTTTCTACGGATTAATAACCCTCAAGATATTAATGCGGAAAATATCCTTATATTTTCTAGTGGGCCAAGATCCATCTTTCTCATCTCCTTATGAGCTTGCTTTGGCAAGTCACCCATAATTTGACTACTTCTTAGGTAGGAACAATTCCAATTGCATCCCATATGCAACTCTTGGTTCAATCGGGAAAATAACTACTTATTTATCCATCCATATGGATAATCCCAATTGATTGCCTCTAGGTTTCTTAATCAAATTAATAGCCTAGTTGTGTTCAACCTCTTACCTAAACAATTGCACATTGTTACGTGCCATCGCATTCCATCATTATGAACCAAGTCGCCATGCTTTGGCACGCACGAACTTGATAAATAATGATGATAATGAGTGTTTAAATAACGAGAAGGCAAGAACACAATATTTAACATTTGAGGGATTTTGAATTTTAATTATTTTGTTGATCATTATCAACTAATCTATCTATTTGAGTTTGGGCACAACTCCAAATAATAGATCCGGGTTGTCTAATTATCTTATTATCCTAATTGCATGCATCATTCATACACCAACCACACAAATAATAAGACAATAAATAAACAACCACAAAACAGAAATTAAACGTGATATGGATATGGCCTTTTCTAGACTAAGATAATTCCAAGCCAATGGAATTATCTATGAACCCTAAACAAACACATCTCCATGCGTCTTGATCTTTTGGTCCATCCTTCATAGTCATGTGGTGTGCTCCATGCTCCATGCTCCATCTTTTGTGGCTCCTTTTTAGCTTTGGGCTTCTTTTCTCCAATCTTGGCTAACAATCTAATTTATCTAGCACTAGCTAATATCTATACTAAATAAAATAAATCTCACAAGTTGAGAAAAAAATGGCACGCAGGCCATAAAACCCTAATTAATTATTACAATTAATTGATCAGCTCGCAGGCCGTAAAACCAAACCACAAAAATAAACATCCACATCAAACCACATCCTAAGGCCATATCCAATCACCATGCGATTTGCACATAAACAGTTAAAATCCAATTTTAACGCGCTTGGTCAATTTTAATTGATTTTAGGATTTCTAGGGTTAAAACGGTCCATGGGCCCAACAATCCAATTGCCCGGGCCCAAACAAAGTGAACCATAAAGCCCTAGGGCCGGCCCGGCCCAAAACCCGCAAGCTAGGCCCGCGGATTAGGGCCGCCCGGCCCCTTAGGGCGCCAAGCTTGGGCGGCAAGCAAGGGGGCGGTCCCCTAGGGGGCCGAACCTCCTTGTGGAGGTTGTTTCCAAAACAACCTCCTTGCTTGGAGCCCAAGTTTGGTTGTTTCCTTGTTTTGGGAGAACTCCTTCTTCCCCAAGGATGCCCAAACCCTAGATCTAAGATCCTAAAATTTCTCAAACTCACCAATTCATGCATCCAATGCAATAATTGGGTCTTGTTATGATTAATTCTTTGACAAATTGCATCCAATGCTTGATTTGTCTTGTTTTACGCGATAAACAACAAATTAAGGTGTAAAACAACAAGAATGTAACACATAAACTACGTTTATGCTCTATGACCTGTGGCTCTGATACCACTGTAGGGTTTTGATTCATGGATCGCGCAAACGGAAGCATAATCAAACAAACAACCATGCAAAACCCTCCAAGGATCACAAGTCTAGATGCATAACGATAGTGAAGGTAAGAAATCATAAACACACCTTTGGGTTCTCCTTGATGACTTCAAACGCGAATAGTGTCACGTTCTCTATAGTTGATCCACGCCTAGAGTTGATCCTAGATCTCCAATCTCCTTGGTGCTAGCCCGGAATGAAAGGAGGGTGAAGGAATCACGCAAAACGAGGCACAAAAGGGGGCTCGGCCCTCTTGTGGCGTCGGGGACGAGTGGGCGGCGGCAAGGGGGCGGCGTCCCTCTTGTTGCTTGCTCTCTCTCTCCTTTGTTCTCTCCCACTCTTGTTATGTTCTCTTTAGAGCATAAGTTGTGTGTAGGGAAGGAAGGAAGGAGGGTCCTTTATATAGTCCAACAACTCCTTGTTAACTACCTAAAGGACTTATTCTAGTCCTACTAGAATTCAATTTAGTCCCTTCCTTGCAAATTAGTACCTACTAAGTTTGCAAGGGTTTGCAAAGTGATCCTTCTAATTAATTAATTCAATTAATTAATTCCCAAATCTAGTACAACTCTATATAGCGTGTGACCCCATAGGTTCTATCTAGTTGGTAGCAACTATTTGCTAATATGGAGCGGTTTCTAGCAAAACATCCATTCTAGCCAACTAATAGAATAGTCATCTAGACAACCTTGTACAAGTAATTGTCTCATCCCTTTGCCTCCATATCCGGATTGGACACGAGACATACAAGTCACACTCGTATATCCAATCCCTAGTTTCTCGATCCATGGAATAGCCTTATTCGTGCAAATAACATCAATATCCCATATATTGATTTATTTGAGTCTGGCCAGACATTCTATAAGCACTATCCTTCGAGTGGCCTTGGATATTTGCTCCCGTTATGTGGGAGGGGCAAATCCTCTCTACGTCCACTACGATCTCTAAGCTTGCTTCTCATTGTATCCAGTACACGCCTTTATAACTACCCAGTTACGGTGTAGCGTTTAACGCTACCAAGATCACAATGATCCACAACTAGAATATCTAGTGACTTCAAGTCTAAGGATGACAATACCATTGTACCCGAGAAGCACTTGTGACTCAACATAACATGTATGTAGCCTTCTCGGTGATGGGTCAATCCAGTGCAACATTCCGTAATCCACACCTATGTGTTGGATCGTGATATCTCCATATCAATCCAACCCCATACTAGTCTATAGATGATTGTCCCATTTAATCATTATACTTGACTAGGGATATTTAAGATAAACAACACGATTGTAAATCTAAGGACTTCATTATATTAAATATCCAATAAATAATAAATGAATTTCTAGCCAATTACAAATTCATACTAAACTAGATTGCCTCTAGGGCATCTATTCCAACAATGAAGTCCTTAGATTTACAATCGTGTTGTTTATCTTAAATATCCCTAGTCAAGTATAATGATTAAATGGGACAATCATCTATAGACTAGTATGGGGTTGGATTGATATGGAGATATCACGATCCAACACATAGGTGTGCATTACGGAATGTTGCACTGGATTGACCCATCACCGAGAAGGCTACATACATGTTATGTTGAGTCACAAGTGCTTCTCGGGTACAATGGTATTGTCATCCTTAGACTTGAAGTCACTAGATGTTCTAGTTGTGGATCATTGTGATCTTGGTAGCGTTAAACGCTACACCGTAACTGGGTAGTTATAAAGGCGTGTACTGGATACAATGAGAAGCAAGCTTAGAGATCGTAGTGGACGTAGAGAGGATTTGCCCCTCCCACATAACGGGAGCAAATATCCTAGGCCACTCGAAGGATAGTGCTTATAGAATGTCTGGCCAGACTCAAATAAATCAATATGGGATATTGATGTTATTTGCACGAATAAGGCTATTCCATGGATCGAGAAACTAGGGATTGGATATACGAGTGTGACTTGTATTTCTCGTGTCCAATCCGGATATGGAGGCAAATGGATGAGACAATTACTTGTACAAGGTTGTCTAGATGACTATTCTATTAGTTGGCTAGAATGGATGTTTTGCTAGAAACCGCTCCATATTAGCAAGGAGTTGCTACCAACTAGATAGAACCTATGGGGTCACACGCTATATAGAGTTGTACTAGATTTGGGAATTAATTAATTGGATTAATTAATTAGAAGGATCACTTTGCAAACCCTTGCAAACTTAGTAGGGACTAATTTGCAAGGAAGGGACTAAATTGAATTCTAGTTGGACTAGAATAAGTCCTTTAGGAAGTTAACAAGGAGTTTTTGGACTATATAAAGGACCCTCCTTCCTTCCTTCCTCATAATTTATGCTCTAGAGAGAACATAACAAGAGTGGGAGAGAACAAAGGAGAGAGAGCAAGCAACAAAGGAGGCCGACCCCCCCCCCCCCTTGTCGCCGCCCTCGTCCCCGTCGGCCAAAAAGAGGGCCGAGCCCCTTCTTTTTGTCTCGTTTTGCGTGATTCCTTCACCCTCCTCTCATTCCGGGCTAGCACCAAGGAGATTGGAGATCTAGGATCAACTCTAGGCGTGGATCAACTATAGAGAACGTGACACTATTCGCGTTTGAAGTCATCAAGGAGAACCCAAAGGTGTGTTTATGATTTCTTACCTTCACTATCGTTATGCATCTAGAATTGTGATCCTTGGAGGGTTTTGCATGGTTGTTTGTTTGATTATGCTTCCGTTTGCGCGATCCATGAATCAAAACCCTACAGTGGTATCAGAGCCACAGGTCATAGAGCATAAACGTAGTTTATGTGTTACATTCTTGTTGTTTTACACCTTAAATTGTTGTTTATCGCGTAAAACAAGACAAATCAAGCATGGGATGCAATTTGTCAATAATTAGATCATAACAAGACCCAATTTTGCATTGGATGCATGAATTGGTGAGTTTGAGAAATTTTAGGATCTTAGATCTAGGGTTTGGGCATCCTTGGGGAAGAAGGAGTTCTCCCAAAACAAGGAAACAACCAAACTTGGGCTCCAAGCAAGGAGGTTGTTTTGGAAACAACCTCCACAAGGAGGTTGTTTTGGAAACAACCTCCACAAGGAGGTTCGGCCCCCTAGGGGACCGCCCCCTTGCTTGCTGCCCAAGATTGGAGCCCTAAGGGGCCGGGCGGCCCTAACCCGCGGGCCTAGCTTGCGGGTTTTGGGCCGGGCCGGCCCTAGGGCCTTATGGTTCACTTTGTTTGGGCCCGGGCAATTGGATTGTTGGGCCCATGGACCGTTTTAACCCTAGAAATCCTAAAATCAATTAAAATTGACCAAGCGCGTTAAAATTGGATTTTAACTGTTTATGTGCAAATCGCATGGTGATTGGATATGGCCTTATGATGTGGTTTGATGTGGATGTTTAATTTTGTGGTTTGGTTTTACGGCCTGCGAGCTGATCAATTAATTGTAATAATTAATTAGGGTTTCATGGCCTGCGTGCCATTTTTTTCTCAACTTGTGAGATTTATTTTATTTAGTATAGATATTAGCTAGTGCTAGATAAAGTAGATTGTTAGCCAAGATTGGAGAAAAGAAGCCCAAAAGCCAAAGAAGCCACAAAAGATGGAGCATGGAGCATGGAGCATTCCACATGACTATGAAGGATGGACCAAAAGATCAAGACGCGTGGAGATGTGTTTGCTTAGGGTTCATAGATAATTCCATTGACTTGGAATTATCTTAGTCTAGAAAAGGCCATATCCACATCACGTTTAATTTCTGTTTTGTGGTTGTTTATTTATTGTCTTATTATTTGTGTGGTTGGTGTATGGATGATGCATGCAATTAGGATAATAAGATAATTAGACAACCCGGATCTATTATTTGGAGTTGTGCCCAAACTCAAATAGATAGATTAGTTGATATTGATCAACAAAATAATTAAAATTGAAAAATCCCTCAAATTTTAAATATTGTGTTCTTGCCTTCTCGTTATTTAAACACTCATTATCATCATTATTTATCAAGTTCGTGCGTGCCAAAGCATGGCGACTTGGTTCATAATGATGGAATGCGATGGCACGTAACAATGTGCAATTGTTTAGGTAAGAGGTTGAACACAACTAGGCTATTAATTTGATGAAGAAACCTAGAGGCAATCAATTGGGATTATCCATATGGATGGATAAATAAGGAGTTATTTGCCCGATTGAACCAAGAGTTGCATATGGGATGCAATTGGAATTGTTCCTACCTAAGAAGTAGTCGAATTATGGGTGACTTGCCAAAGCAAGCTCATAAGGAGATGAAAAAGATGGATCTTGGCCCACTAGAAAATATAATGATATTTTCCGCATTAATATCTTGAGGGTTATTAATCCGTAGAAAAATAGTGGGAGCTATATTTAATAAACTAGCCATTATTAAATATAGTCAAAAATTCACAAATACTAAAACTTGCGTATTTTCCTTTTGTAGAATTCCAAATGGCAAACAACTCATCGAGTTCACAACATTCCCTACGATCTGTCCTTGAGAAGGACAAGCTCTCTGGAACCAACTTTCTTGATTGGTACAGAAACTTGAGAATTGTTCTCAAGCAAGAGAAGAAACTGTACGCAATAGAGGAGCATGTTCCAGAAGGTCCAGAGAACCAGACACCTGCTGCCTTAAAGGCGTATCAAAAGCGTGTTGATGACGCTAATGATGCGGCCTGCCTAATGCTTTGCACCATGACCTCTGAGCTTCAGAAGCAACATGAGAACATGAATGCTGTCGATATGATCGAACATCTAAAGCAGCTCTTCCAAGAGCAGGCGAGGGTAGAGAGGTATGAGGTCTCAAAGGCACTGTTCAAAAGTCATCTGGCAGAAGGGAACCCGGTGGGACCCCATGTACTCCGAATGATCGGGTACTTGGAGAATTTCGCCCGGCTTGGGTTCCCGGTCGGACAAGAGTTGGCAACCGATCTCGTGTTGCAATCGTTGCCCGAAAGTTATGGACAGTTCATTATGAACTATAACATGAACGAGATCGTCAAACCACTGCCAGATTTGCTCAACATGTTGAGGACGGCTGAACAGAGCATCAACAAGGGTAAGGGCAAGGCCATTATGATGGTGCATAAAGGAAAGGGCAAAAAGTTTGCATCTTCCTCCAAGGGCAAAGGCAAGTCAGTTGCAAAGCCCAAGGAACAAGCCCTTAAGCCTGTTGGTGGCGTTGCCAAGGTCGTGACTAAGGGTGAATGTCACTACTGTAGTCAACCTGGACACTGGAGGAGGAACTGCCCAAAATATCTGGAGGACAAGAGGCTTGGAATAGTGATTCCACCACCACCAGGTATTTTTGTTGTAGATGTCAATTTAACTGTCTCTACATCATGGGTATTAGATACTGGATGTGGATCTCATATTTGTCGAAATATGCAGGATCTAAAGAGAAGTAAAAGATTTGCTAAAGAGGAGGTAGATCTGCGCGTTGGGAATGGAGCAAAGGTTGTTGCGTTGGCCATAGGCGTGTGCGAGCTATCTCTGCCTTCAGGATTAGTTTTAGAATTAAATAATTGCTATTTTGTGCCTGCTATGAGCAGAAACATTATTTCTATTTCTTGTTTGGACAAGGAAGGTTTTATTATTTCAATAAAGAACAATTGTTGTTCCTTTTATTTGAATAATATTCACTATTTCAGTGCGCAATTATTTAATGGACTTTATGTCCTTGATCTAAGCAATCCTGTCTACAACATTAATACCAAGCGGATTAAAATAAATGATTTAAATCCTGCTTATTTATGGAATTGTCGTTTAGGCCACATAAATGAGAAACGTGTATCTAGACTCCATAAGGATGGATTACTAGACTCATTTGATTTTGAATCATATGAGACATGTGAGGCTTGTTTATTGGGTAAAATGACAAAGTCCCCTTTCAATAAGAAAGGTGAGAGGACTAGTGAGCAATTGGCGCTCACACATACCGATGTGTGTGGGCCATTTGCCACGCCTGCCAGGGGTGGTTATGTCTACTTCATTAGATTTACTGATGATTACAGTAGATATGGATTTGTGTACCTTATGAGGGCAAAATCCGAATCCTTTGAAGTGTTCAAAGAATTCAAGAATGAAGTAGAGAAGCAACTTGGCAAAAGTATCAAGGCTCTACGATTGGATCGTGGAGGAGAATACTTGAGCCAAGAGTTTGACGACTATCTTAGAGAGTGTGGGATCGTGTCCCAACTCACTCCACCCGGAACGCCACAATGGAATGGCGTGTCCGAGAGGAGGAATCGAACCCTATTGGATATGGTTCGGTCTATGATGTGTCAAACCGATCTTCCATTATCGTTTTGGGGCTACGCTCTATTAAGTGCAGCTTTCACCATTAACCGTGTTCCATCTAAATCAGTCATGAAGACACCATATGAGATGTGGAGTGGGAGGCGTCCCACACTGTCGTTCATGAGGATTTGGGGCTGCGATGTCTAAGTAAAGCGTTTACAATCAGACAAGCTAGGGCCTAAATCGGATAAGTGTAAATTTTTGGGGTACCCTAAGGAAACTAAGGGATACTACTTCTACAATCCAACCGAGAACAAAGTGTTTGTTGCTCGGACCAGCGTGTTTCTAGAAAGAGAGTTTGTCTCTAAAGAAGCAAGTGGGAGGAATGTAGAACTTGAAGAAGTTCAAGAACCACAAATCACTGAACCGATCATGGAATATGAACAGGAATCACAAGCAGTTGTGGAGCCACCTGTTCAGGTAACACAAGAGCTTCGTAGATCTAGTAGAGTGCGCCAGGAACCCGAGAGGTACGGACTTCTCGTAACTGATTCCGGTGACACGATTCTCATAGATGATGAGCCTACTACCTATGAAGATGCCATAAGTGGCCCAGACTCGCAGAAGTGGCTTGAGGCCATGAGATCCGAGTAGGAATCCATGTATACCAACAAAGTATGGACTTTGGTGGAACCACCTGATGGGGCGCGGCCCATAGGGTGCAAGTGGGTCTTCAAGAAGAAGATCGACATGGATGGTAATGTGATTACCTATAAGGGCCGATTGGTGGCTAAAGGATTCAGACAGATTCATGGTATTGTCTATGATGAAACCTTTTCACCAGTCGCTATGACCAAATCCATCCGAATCCTACTTGCAATTGCAGCATACTACGACTATGAGATTTGGCAGATGGATGTCAAAACAGCATTCCTGTATGGGAATCTCCTCGAGGACGTGTATATGATACAGCCGGAGGGTTTTGAGGATCCAAAGCAAGCCAACAAAGTCTGTAAGCTGCAACGATCCATTTATGGATTGAAGCAAGCTTCTAGGAGTTGGAATCGACGTTTTGATGAAGTGGTCAAAGAGTTTGGCTTCATCAGAAACGAAGATGAGTCTTGTGTTTACAAGAAGGTTAGTGGGAGCTCTGTAGCTTTTCTGGTCTTGTATGTGGATGACATACTACTCATTGGAAACAACATTCCCATGCTGCAATCTGTTAAAGATTGGCTAGGAAAGTGTTTCTCAATGAAGGACTTAGGGGAAGCAGCCTATATACTCGGTATAAAGATCTATAGAGATAGATCTAAAAGGTTGATAGGCCTGAGTCAAAGTACATATATTGACAAGGTGTTGAAACGGTTCAACATGCAAGATTCCAAGAAGGGATTCTTGCCCATGTCACATGGAATCACTCTTTCGAAGAGTAGTTGTCCTTCCAATGAGATTGAGAAGGAACGCATGAGTAGGATTCCCTATGCCTCGGCCATAGGGTCTATCATGTACGCCATGTTATGTACTAGACCAGATGTGTCATATGCTTTGAGTATGACAAGCAGATACCAATCCAATCCGGGTGAGAGTCACTGGATTGCTGTCAAGAACATCCTAAAATAATTAAGAAGAACTAAGGATGCTTTCTTGATGTTTGGCGGTGAGGAAGATTTGCGTGTAAGGGGTTACACTGATGCAAGCTTCCAAACCGATAGAGATGACTTTAGATCACAGTCGGGATATGTGTTTCGCCTGAATGGAGCAGCGGTGAGCTGGAAGAGTTCCAAGCAAGAGACGGTAGCTGATTCTACAACAGAGGCTGAGTACATTGCTGCAAATGGCGCAGCAAAGGAGGCTGTTTGGATATGAAAGTTTGTTTCTGAACTTGGTGTGGTCCCTAGCATTGCGGATCCAGTGGAGTTGTTCTGTGACAACACTGGGGCGATCGCGCAATCAAAGGAACCCAGATCACACCAGAAGTCCAAGCATGTGCTCAGGAAGTTTCATCTGATTAGAGATATTATCGATAGAGGAGACGTTCGGATATGCAAGATTCCTACAGATGATAATCTGTCAGACCCGCTTACGAAGCCTCTCACGCAGTGGAAGCATGAAGGGCACACTAGGAGTATGGGCATACGAGATGCGCCAGATTGGCTCTAGTGCAAGTGGGAGACTGTTGGAATAGATGCCCTAGAGGCAATCTAAGTTTAGTATGAATTTGTATTTGGCTAGAAAATTCATTTATTATTTATTGGATATTTAATATAATGAAGTCCTTAGATTTACAATCGTGTTGTTTATCTTAAATATCCCTAGTCAAGTATAATGATTAAATGGGACAATCATCTATAGACTAGTATGGGGTTGGATTGATATGGAGATATCACGATCCAACACATAGGTGTGCATTACGGAATGTTGCACTGGATTGACCCATCACCGAGAAGGCTACATACATGTTATGTTGAGTCACAAGTGCTTCTCGGGTACAATGGTATTGTCATCCTTAGACTTGAAGTCACTAGATGTTCTAGTTGTGGATCATTGTGATCTTGGTAGCGTTAAACGCTACACCGTAACTGGGTAGTTATAAAGGCGTGTACTGGATACAATGAGAAGCAAGCTTAGAGATCGTAGTGGACGTAGAGAGGATTTGCCCCTCCCACATAACGGGAGCAAATATCCTAGGCCACTCGAAGGATAGTGCTTATAGAATGTCTGGCCAGACTCAAATAAATCAATATGGGATATTGATGTTATTTGCACGAATAAGGCTATTCCATGGATCGAGAAACTAGGGATTGGATATACGAGTGTGACTTGTATGTCTCGTGTCCAATCCGGATATGGAGGCAAAGGGATGAGACAATTACTTGTACAAGGTTGTCTAGATGACTATTCTATTAGTTGGCTAGAATGGATGTTTTGCTAGAAACCGCTCCATATTAGCAAGGAGTTGCTACCAACTAGATAGAACCTATGGGGTCACACGCTATATAGAGTTGTACTAGATTTGGGAATTAATTAATTGGATTAATTAATTAGAAGGATCACTTTGCAAACCCTTGCAAACTTAGTAGGGACTAATTTGCAAGGAAGGGACTAAATTGAATTCTAGTTGGACTAGAATAAGTCCTTTAGGTAGTTAACAAGGAGTTGTTGGACTATATAAAGGACCCTCTCTCCTTCCTTCCTCATAATTTATGCTCTAGAGAGAACATAACAAGAGTGGGAGAGAACAAAGGATAGAGAGCAAGCAACAAAGGAGGCCGACGCCCCCCTTGCCGCCGCCCTCGTCCCCGTCGGCCAAAAAGAGGGCCGAGCCCCTTCTTTTTGTCTCGTTTTGCGTGATTCCTTCACCCTCCCCTCATTCCGGGCTAGCACCAAGGAGATTGGAGATCTAGGATCAACTCTAAGCGTGGATCAACTATAGAGAACGTGACACTATTCGCGTTTGAAGTCATCAAGGAGAACCCAAAGGTGTGTTTATGATTTCTTACCTTCACTATCGTTATGCATCTAGACTTGTGATCCTTGGAGGGTTTTGCATGGTTGTTTGTTTGATTATGCTTCCGTTTGCGCGATCCATGAATCAAAACCCTACAAAGATGCCCACTTACACCAAATTCCTCAAGGACATCTTGTATGGGAGGAGGCGAATGAGCGACTTCGAGACTATAAACCTGACGGCAGAAGTGAGCAATTGTGTGAAGAATGGGCTACCGAGGAAGAGAAAGGATCCTGGCAGTTTCTTTATACCGGTCACCCTAGGTAACGCTTACACAGGAAAGGCTCTGTGTGACCTAGGGGCCAGCATCAATCTGATGCCGTTAACGATTTTCAAAAGTTTGAAAGTCGGTGAACCCCGACCCACCAGAATCATGCTGCAGATGGCAGACAGGTCCGTAAAACAGGCTTATGGGGTTATCGAGGATATTCTGGTCAAGGTCGGCGAGCTGATTTTTTTGGCAGATTTCGTCATCCTGGACATGGAGGCAGGGGAGGTACCGCTCATACTTGGCAGGACGTTTTTGGTCACGGGCGAGGCAATGATAAACTGCAAGAGCGGGGAGCTGACCATGCAGATTAACGAAGAAAAAGTGAAATTCAACGTTTTCAAAAATCTGCAACTGCCAAATTACTACGACCACGAGGACATCTTTGCTATAGATGTGGTGGACGAAGGCTGGGAAAACGAAGAGATGGACCAATTGTGGGAAGAGATCGACAGCATGTACGGGGAAGAAAAGGAGAAGACTCGGTGCGAGCACGCCATGAGAGCCGAGGACTGGACCACTTTGCACCGGGACGAAGACGGCGGGAAAAAGATGATTCTGGTCCCGTCACTCAAGGAGCCACCCGCACTGGAGCTGAAACCGCTCCCGAGCCATCTCAGGTATGCATATATTGGTGAAAATAGTACTCTGCCCGTAATTGTTTCGTCTCGTTTATCTCAGGAACAGGAGCAGAAACTGCTGGATGTATTGCGAGAGCATAAGGAAGCAATCGCTTGGACAATTGCATATATCAAGGGGATCATCCCCTCCTACTGCATGCACAAGATCCGAATTGAAGAAGGCAAGAAACCGGCGATTCATCCCCAGCGGAGACTGAATCCGAACATGAAGGACGTTGTGAGAAAGGAGGTCATGAAGTGGCTGGAAGCAGGAATCATCTACCCCATATCGGACAGCACGTGGATCAGCCCAGTCCAGTGCGTGCCCAAAAAGGGGGGTATTACGGTGGTGCAGAATAACGACCAGGAGCAGATTGCGCAGCGCACCGTTACGGGCTGGCGGATCTGCATGGACTATCGGAGGCTAAACGACGCAACACTCAAAGACCACTTCCCGTTACCATTCATGGACCAGATGCTGGACCGGCTCACCCACCACGCCTATTACTGTTTTCTGGACGGGTATTCCGGGTACAACCAGACTTGCATAGCCCCGGAGGATCAGGAAAAGACGACGTTTACCTGCCCATACGGTACGTTCGCGTTTCGGCGCATGCCGTTCGGGTTGTGTAATGCTCCTGCCACGTTCCAGAGATGTATGATGGCGATTTTTTCCGACATGATCGAGAAAAATCTGGAGGTCTTCATGGACGACTTTTTACTATTCGGGGACAGTTTCGATGACTGCCTGTTCCATTTGGGCCAGGTTCTGATCCGATGCAAGAAGGCAAATTTGGTGCTCATTTGGGAAAAGTGTCACTTTATGGTCACCGAGGGGATCGTGCTGGGTCACTGAATTTCCAGCAAGGGACTAGAGGTGGACAGGGCTAAGATCGAGGTGATAAAGCAGCTTCCATACCCGACGAACGTAAGGGCGATCAAGAGTTTTCTGGGACATGCAGGATTTTACCGAAGGTTCATCAAAGAATTTTCCCAGATCACAAAGCCACTCTGCGCTTTACTCGGAAAAGACGTACCCTTTGATTTCGATGCAGCATGTCGTCAGGCTTTTGACCATTTGAAAGAGAAGCTGACCACAGCCCCGGTTATAACCACGCCAGATTGGTCACTCCCGTTTGAGCTAATGTGTGACGCCAGCGACTATGCAGTCGGGGCAGTTTTGGGACAGCGAAAGGATAAGGTCTGCCACGTCATTTATTATGCCAGTCGGGTACTCAACGATGCCCAGCTCAACTATGGCACGACAGAAAAGGAACTGCTGGCCGTGGTGTATGCCCTGGATAAATTCAGGCCCTATTTGGTCGGGTCGAAAGTTATCGTTTTTACCGACCATAGTGCCTTGAAATACCTACTGGACAAGAACGACACGAAACCGAGACTGTTGAGGTGGGGGTTACTGATGCAGGAATTCGACGTGGAAATCCGGGACAAGAAGGGAGTCGAGAACGTGGTAGCGGATCACCTATCCAGACTTGAGAACGTAAAGGTGGACCCGGTGCCGATCAAGGAAAACTTCCCGGACGAACACATCATGGCAGTAAAAATCGGGAGACCGTGGTACTATGCCATAGCCAATTACTTGGTAACTGGCACGCTTCCCGAGGATCTCACCCCGTCGCAGCGGAAAAAGTTCATTGCCGAAAGTCGACAGTATTTCTGGGACGACCCGTATTTATTCAAACAGGGGGCCGATAACATCCTGAGAAGGTGTATCCCGACCCACGAGGCCTGGAACGTGATCCGACACTGCCACTCATCACAGTGTGGGGGTCATTTTGGGGGAACGCGAACAGCTCATAAAATACTGCAGTCCAGTTTTTTCTGGCCGACAATCTTCAAAGACTGTCACGACTATGTGCAGGGATGTGATAGGTGCCAGAGGACAGGAAAAACGTCACACCGGGACGAGATGCCGATGACCGTGTGGCAGGAGGTAGAGCCATTTGATGTATGGGGGATTGACTCCATGGGTCCGTTCCCGTCTTCGATGGGAAATCTTTACATTCTGCTGGCAGTAGATTATGTGACGAAGTGGATCGAAGTGATCGCGTGTCAGAAAAACGATGCAGCTACCGTTGAGGCGTTTTCTGAAACGTAACGTTTTCACTCGTTTCGGGACTCCCAGGGCAATGATTAGCGACGAGGGCTCTCACTTCATCAATCGAGTTTTTGCGAAAGTTCTGAAACAGTACGGCGTGTCAGGTCATAAAGTCTCGTTACCCTACCATCCGCAGACAAATGGGCAAGTCGAGGTTTCGAATCGAGAGATCAAGAGCATACTCGAGAAAACAGTGAATCTCGGCCGAAAGGATTGGTCCGTCAGACTGGACGATGCGCTTTGGGCCTACAGGACTGCTTTCAAAACACCGCTGGGAATGTCACCATACCAGCTCGTGTTTGGGAAAGCGTGCCACTTACCGGTGGAATTGGAGCACAAGGCGTATTGGGCCATCAAACTGCTCAACTTGGACCAGAATCTAGCAGGAGATAAGAGGAAGATGGCACTGCTGGAATTAGAGGAATTCCGAAGAACGGCTTTCGAGAGCGCCAAAATTTACAAAGAGAAGACAAAGAAGTGGCATGATAACCGTATCACGCCAAAGCAGTTTAACGAAGGCGACAAAGTGCTTCTCTACAATACCCGGATGCGGTTCTTTCCGGGAAAGCTGAGGTCTCGTTGGTCGGGACCGTTCATCATCAAGCAGATTTTTGCCTGGGGGGCATTCGAGCTGGAAAATCCAAAAGACAAGTCCAGTTTCAGGGTGAACGGGAACCGGATCAAGCCGTATCTCGAGACCGCCGAAGTCGTCAAAATAGACCCGGTCTATTTTGATGACCCGTAAGAGGTAACAAGGTCGGGCCGTCGACCGTAAATCACAAGGCGCTGTTTGGGAGGCAACCCAAAATTAATCGTTAATTTATTTATTTTTATTATTTATTATGTTATTATGTTCAGTTCTGAATTTCCGAGAGAGGCGAGATGAGCGGGTTTTTGACTTTGAATTTGAGAATGTGCAGATACAAAAACATCCAAAACAGCCAGAACCGGGAAACCAGAGGAGGAGAGATCATTTGAAAAAAAAATATGCCTCGGGCTGCGTATATGCGCAGTCCTGCGTATATACGAAACCCGAGACAAATTTTTTTATTTTTTTTATTTTCTTTTGATTTCTGATTGGGTATATACGCAGTATTGCGTATATACGCAAACAGAAAGAAAGAAAAAAAAAATTGTAGCTTTTTCAAATACCCAAGGGTATTTTGGTCATTTTGCCAAAACTAGGGTTTTAAGGGGAAGAGGGGGCCGGCTACTCCATTGTTGGCACCTCTCTTTCTCTCTCTTCCACCATTTTCTCCCACTTGAAGAACAAGGATTTTGCATCGGACCTCCAACTCAAAATCCGGGCACATTTCTGGAATCCCCTCGTCGCAAGGAGCAAGTTTCATCCATCAAAATCCAGAAACAAGCGAAAATCGAGCGGGCAATTCTCATAAAAAAGTGAGGTGTTCTTGAGGAAAAGTGCAGATTCGAAGGTGTTAGAGCAAGAACGAGCAAAAACCGTACAAGGGAACGTGAACGAGGAGATCGAGGGCTTCGATTTGGTGGGTTCGGATTTCAATTCCGGGCAGTTTCGTTTTCCGGCGATTTTTCCGGCGACCGCCGGCGACTTTCCGGGCAGAATCTCCGGTCTTCACCCCTGTTTAGGGAAGGTCGAAAATCTCATCCCTCGCTTTATTTTCCGTTTTGGCACGGCCCGTAGCCGGGTCCGTTATTTTCGGTATTTTTGATTTTGGAGCGGCACTTGCCGTGTGGACCTCTGGTAGCTCTTAGGTGGACTATCTATTGAGACACACTATTTTTGTGCACGTTTCACGTTTTTGCTTAAATTTCCCGAGTCGACACGTTTTACGAGGTTGTGACTGTTATGGAGTTTAATGTACCGGTCCTAGACCAAGAGCGGGACGAGATCCCTACTGACTATGAGGCGGATGAGATTACCTCTAGGAGGTTTGACAGTTTTCGGTTCGTGAACCATAACGCTCAGTTCTACTTTTTGACCGAAACCAAAATGGGTCATAGCCTTCCCCTAGACTACCAGTTTCAGGTTGACCATATGAACATGCCGCCAGAGATGGCAGAATTTGCGAGTCAACCGGAAATTTTCGGACAATCCCTAGCGGGGTTTCTGGATGTTTCTAGTTCCGACTTGGTGCGTGAGTTTTACGCAAACCTCATGCATAAGGGGGAGGGTGAGGCCAACGGGGATGTCCGATGGGTGTATTGTCGGCGTACGTTTTTGTTGATCACGGCGGATACCATCCGCCAAGCGTACCAGATCCCGTTGCGCCATTTCTCGTGCGCATATGCTGAGTGTGCAGATTACCCGCCTAGCGATTCTGAGCTTTTGCGGGTTGTGACTGGGGGGTACCCGGGTGCCCATTTCGAGAGAGAGGGGCCAGGCGAGATAGGCAAGAAATTGCATTCTCGTTTTATTACCGGTCCGCCACGTTGGTGGGCCGAGTGGGTAGTAAACAGGGTAGTGGGTATTAAGTATTTTACCTACCTTGACTTTGAGTACGTACTCTTAGTCTATTGCCTTGTTCTCCGACGAGAGGTCGACATTCCTCGTCGCATATGGGTGTACATGCAGGAGCGGAACTGCTCCGGGAGCCACAAGGGATTGGGGTATGCCAACCTCATCGCCAAACTGGCACGGGAGTTTGAGGTTCCGATGTACGATATCGAGGGTGATCTACTTCCTCCTAGGCCACGGCCTTATAGGAAGCTCATAGCCCGTCACCCGGGCCCACCATAGCCGGGCGTTGACCTCGATGAGGATGACGATATTATGGAGGAGGACCCGGCTCCTGCACCTGCACCTGCCCCTGCCCCTGCCCCTAGGAGGCGTTCGACTCAGGAGCGACCAGTCAGTCGCCAGGCATCGGCCAGACTTCGGCGGTGCCGTACTAGTAGAGAGAGTGAGCGTCCCGAGTCGACTAGACAGGGGACTGAGAGGAATGCCCAGCCCCAGCCAGCCCGACAGCGAGGTGAGCCGGCCCCACGGGCCGACCCAACCCCACGAGCTAGACCAGCCCTGCCTCGTAGACTGCCACGAGTGGACGAGAGATTTGAGGGGTGTCAGGGCAGACGCAAGTCCATAGGAGAGAAGGTGTATGAGAGCGTGGGCAAGCTATGGAGAGCTTTGACACATAACCGCCGGACTCAGCGGAAGGTCACGAAGGACACCCAGGCTGCCCTAGCTAGTATTCGAGAGGAGCAGCGGGATGCGGCTCGGCACGCAGGCCGAGAACCGCCACTTCCGCTGTATTTTCCACCCACCTACTCCAGTAGCTTTACCGAGGGTTGGTCGGATGACGGGGACTCTAGCGAGTGTACATCCGCTCCACCTCCTCCGACCCAGCCACCACCCCCGACTCAGCCATCACCGCCACCTGCCCGACAAGAGAGACGGCAGCCTGGGACACGATCCCGGCAGCCTACGGGCCGTCAGACTGGGTCCCGTACCCAGCAGCCTTCGAGTGGCAGGACGACTTTGCGATCCCAGCCACCTAGCAGTTGGACTGGGTCCGAGTCGCAGTCCTCTGATTACCGGCCCCGTACACGTGCGCGTTAGCCGGTCGTCTTTAGGTCTGATTCAGGTAGCAGCTCGCCGGGTAGCATATCCGGTACGTCCGAGACAGGGTCAGACCCGACATTTTTTCCGGACGAGTGAGTGCCATGAGGGCATGCCACCTCTTAGTGTGGGGGTGGTAGTCGTGTCTGCATTAACCCGGTCTGGACGTTTTTTCGTATTTATTTGCAGTTTTTATTTTTATTTTTGAGTCAGCATATTTTCTTTATTTGAGTCAACCCACCACAAACGTTCTGGCCGTGCATTGTATATAATTTAAAAAAAAAATGAAAAATTAAAATTTTTTTATGCTGCTGGTTGGGTATATATGCAGACTTGCGTATATACGCAAACAGCGAGTATAAATTATTTTTCAAAAAAAAAAAAAGTTAAAATCAGAAAATTTTGAGAAAGGGCAATCGAGATAACGAAAACAGTGAAGAAATTGAGTTTGAATCCTTTGAAAGAGAAGAAAACTCGCATCGAGGTATAGTAGATAGGTGAGAGCCAGCGACCTTTGGAATCCGCAAGTAATTATCACCTGAGCTAAAAATCCGACTAGTTGCTACACCACCGTCACATAGGTAGTCGACAACCCGCCCACGGGCGCCGTCACGGTCATCGCATTTCGGTGGAGTGACTGGCTATCAAGGGACCTCACGTCCTGTTTCTTACCCCTAGGTCCAATTAGTCAACCCGTTTGAAGCCATTTACCCTCTTTCTTCGTAGCCACTTTAGCCCAGGCAGCCTTTTTTGAGACCTCATCAGTCGATAGTTGGCTATTCTACGTGTTATGACGGAGGGAGTGAGTAGGGCAGGTTTTAGATGGGAGAGCTTTATGAGTTATCAGTTTTGGACAGTTTCGATATTGACACGTTTTTCGAGGGAAGGACAGGGTGAGTTAGTGGCGACAGTGCATTAATTTGCGGAGGTGGATCACTTCACTACATAGTGACCACAGGAGGAGTTAGTCGCGTGCGAGCATCTTTCGCACAAAACGGGGTTCCAGGGGGTTGTAGGGTCAATTGGTGGTTGTGCCGTTTTTCTACATCTTTAGTGATGAGGAGGTTCGGTGGGACCGCACAATATTATCTCGACTACAGGATCAGCGCTTCAGGATTAGTGTGGGGGGTACTTCACATGAGGACATTTTACGTACCCCACGACAGAAATTTATTTTCACTCACTCAGCGTTAGTCAGTTTAGTATTGTTGGTATTCGTGTACGTTTGTATATATAGTGTGTTATGAAAAATATATATATATATATTATAAAAAAAAAGAAAAAGAAAAAATATAGAAAAAGAAAAAGAAGAAAAGTCATGATCTAGTTTTTAAGTTTATTTTATGTTTTTATTATTTAAATAAAAAGCTGAGTGAGTGGCACAATTTTCGAGACATTTGCACCGCTTCACATTTGTGGCCGCGAGCACGGCGAAGACACACCGGGGGACAGGACGATTGGGAAAGCAGGAACTTAGGTGTTTCGGGCAGTTTTTCGGGATCTCGGTGAGGGGTGTGAGTTTGGTAAATTGTGAGAATGTCATAACAAGTAGGATTATGCCGTACCTTGATACAAATATTTATCCTACCTGATTAGACATAGATCCTTTCGGAAACAGCTCGGATGGTAATTTAGCTAGGGATTTGCTCAGTTTGATAACCAAAGTAGTAGTACTTCGGTCCAGTGCTTAATTCCACCATATAAATTTGTTCAGACTTACCGATCGCTTGCAGGGAAGTACATTCTGAAAAGGATAAGATCACGAGGACACACTGTTTATGTTTTTGAGGTTGCCCAATCTCACCAAAAAATATTTTTGTAATTAGTCTGTTTTGAGTCGTTTGAGTCTGTGTATATTCTATTTGAGTCAGTTTTTCTATCGAGTCGTCCGGTTGAAAGGTTCGGGTCGAAAGCGTATGCAACGGTAGGGTATGTACAGAGTCAGTCACGAGGACAGAAATGCAGGCTAGAGTTGGCAGGATTGCTCGGGACGAGCAATGTTTAGTGCAGAGGTATTTGATAACGCCCAATTAGGGGTTATCTTTTAGCCTGATTTCACGAGTATTTGTGTCAGAATTAGCGGTTTTGCCGGAAAATGCCTTAGAATGCCTCGGGAATCTAGAACAAGAAGTTTATTTGTACTTCCTGGATTTCTGCTTATTTATTGCTATATTTGGATATGATCGCGGGTTTTCGTTCGTGTTGCCTTTTCAGGAACAGGTTCGGAAGGTGCATCGGGAAGCGTGCCGGGACCGTCTCGGGAAACGTGCACAAGACCGGGACAAGACGGGAACACGGAAAAGCAGGAGAACACCAAGGGAGGCAAACCGGGAGCGTCAGGCAGAAGAGTGGGACCCAGGGGACCCAACCAGGCCCACCAAAGGACCAAGCAGGGCCCCATCTTCCCCCCCTGCCTGCGTATATACGCAGCCTTGCGTATATACGCAGGCAGGAGGGGGAGAGGGGGAGGTGGTTATAGGCTCTGGTTGCGTATATACGCAACCCTGCGTATATACGCAGCCAGTTTGACTTTTTGGTCAAAGACGGTGGACCGATGGCAGATTCCGTAATTTCGGGCGCACGCGTTTCGGGGAAAACAGCACTATTTAAAGACTCGTCCAGACTCGTTTTGAAGACACAGAGACACAACACAATTCTCAGCACAACCGAAGGGCAAGTCAGAGCATTCACGGAGAGCACGAAAGCGCGATTCGAGATTCGAAGACTTAGTTTGATTTCGTTCTCTCTCTTTATATTCAGAAACTGCGTTTTGTATTATGTCTAGTCGTAGCTAAACTTCTCACCTAGGTTCTCGGTGAACCTAGGGTTTCGTACCCAGATTTTATGACTACTTCGTTTATGGATTCATGATGGTTATCTTAATTCAGCAAGTTATATATGTTATTCTGGTTTTGATTGTTATCGTATATGCATGATAAGATTGATCACCCAGGATTGCTATAGACCCGAGCTTGTAGGTGAAAACGTCAAGTTAGGGTTAGGAAGAAAAATCAGGATTTAGTACCTTACCCTGATAGACCGACCAGAGAAAGGGAGATAGGGCTAGCATCGAAAAACGTGAGACCAACTGTTAGAGAATTTGACCCGGGCCATTCGGACAGGTTAGAAACCTTAACAGGATTAGACCGAGACTGCAGATTTAGGCAGCTTAACAAGAACCCGAAAGTCTGCAGGATCGGGATTACGTGTGGAATCTGAAAAGTCACTGCACAACTGGTACGTTGCACAGATATCGAAACTGCTGAGTGTTTTCATAATCGAACGTAAAACTGAAATCTGTAGAAACCCTAGGGGATCCTGGAGCCTAGTTTTCATCTATTATCGTTACAACCGATTCAACTTATTTCAGAAAACGTCACAAAAAATATTTACGTTTACGTTTTTAATTTCTGTTTTTATTTTAGTCACTACAATCACAACCTACTCCTCCTTGTTACTACACTCGGTTAACCGAAACTGACAACGTGAATAAACCCGAAATAGTCCTCGTGGGAACGATCACCCGAGTCTAATTGCACCCGGTATTACAAGCTTCGTACACTTGCGACAGCACGTTAGTTTGCGCATCAGTGAGTACGTACGAATGTAATGGAACTCTCGTGGCCTTAACGTCTGCCTAATTGAGCGGCTCGCGACCCATATATGTAGGGATCGTGGCCCACGACTTCGGGGACGTGACACTCGATTCTCGGGTCACTGGATAACATACGAGGGTCGCGTGCGAGATCGGCATCTCGCACGCGAAATGCCTTACTCTAGCCTCCAAGCCACTTGCACCCCCGAGTCCCGTTAGCATAAGGTGCATATGCGAAGGACTCTATCTCGCAGTCCTTCGCATACGCGTAGTAAAAGAATGGATTTTAGTGCTATGCGGAGCACAAAAGCTATACACGTTTCCCCTATTCAGAGTGCCACGTGGCTGGTCGTTGGTATCACGATTTAGGGTATCTACATTAGCCTCTTTTTTTGCGTTTGGAGATCATCGCGTGATCTTCGATGGAAAAAACCCTATCCCCCAAGAGTTATCTCAAACGACATTTACGCTTATGCCGAACGGATAGACTCCATCTCACACATGCTTCTGTAGACGAGTTTTCAAATTCGAACTCATCTGTTTGATGGGTTTAGAGCGTTTCCCGAAGCGTCGCACCTTAATACCCGTGACACGTGTCTTTTCTGGATAGGATAAATTCAAGTGATTGGAATCTTACCAATAACCAAGATCACTTTTACGGCTGCAATTGCCGACGTTACCTCCTAGGAGAGTGGCTGTTCACGCTTCTGCTTTAATGATCGTTACAGTCCATTTTGATCGTTTAGGATCTCCGTACTCTTACTGGTTATGTAATATGAGAAACCTCCGTATTCTTACTAGTTCCTCCGGTTACTCAGTAGATTTAGGTAGTAACTAATTAACAACTTGTTATAAGCGCTTTCATGTGGGTTCGACAACTGGAGTCCTAAATACTCAATTGTTACTAATTGACCGTATACGTGCATCTAAGCGCGCTAAGAATTCGCGTCACTCATCATTCATGAACTTGTAGAATCAATAGTCAATTTTTAGTATTCTTCATATTCATGGGTTATGGGTAAAACGCTATTTAAAGAATGGACGTTTAACTAATTATTTTGTGTGAATTAGCATGCTTAGTATGTGGGTATTAAATTATTTTAGAGTGTGTAATCTCTAGAATTTGAAGTTATATTGAGAAGGGATCGTTAAATATATATTTTAGGTTTATGTATAAAAGCTGAATTTTGGCATTAATAGCGGATACAAAGTGCTGTATTTTTACAGAACTTGTGACTAGTGAGCTTAAAGAGGGCATAACTTTTGTTTCCGGAAGAGGAATTCAATTCCATTTGATGTCAGACTTATTTTTTAGAATATAATATTTTGAATCTAATGAGACCATTTTTAGCTTGATATATGTTTGAGAAGTTCGGGTGATAAATTAGTCAAGATATGTTAGGTGTTGTGCATATTAAGTTATGGATTTTGGAGCAAGGTTTTATGTCGTGTTTTGGAGCATGAATTAAGGGGTGATCTATAGACTTAACATCAAACCTTTTAGGGTCATTATCTTGTTAAGTAAGCATTGTCTATGTATTGTAGTAGTTTTTTGATTAGTCCATAATTAATTTGTAGGCAACGTTTTCATTGACGAAGGATACGTCGAGTGTTACTAGGGAGTAGTTTGCTTGTTCTTGTGATTCAAGGTGAGTTGAAATGCCAGACACTGAGCCTTATAATCTTCCGTGTCTACATGAGTTTTATTATATACGTCTCAAAATGTGTTTCATATTTTACATGCTTTACTTGAAAGTTGAGTTTTACTCAAATTACTCTTTTGAGAAATTACATGGGAAATGTATATATTAATGCGTAATAACATAAATTGGAAAGAGTTTTACCGAGATCAATAACAGACATATGTATCTTTTGACTTATGGTCACTCGAATGGTTTTTATTGTCGTGCTGGCTATGGTCACCCGACCTTTTTATAATACTCGGTGGTTAATGATCCCAGAGTCATTCCTACTACTCATCTCTCTGGCCTCAAGAAGTCTTCAGGGGGTGGGGGTCGACACTTAAGGTCTTAGTTGCTAGTTTGTAGAGATGTTAGTTACTCCTCTCCGTATAACACAGTACACCGTAATATTTGTGTTGATGGACGAATTGTTTTCCTGAAAAAGGATAAAGTGAGATTTTGGAAGGAATCGTTTGAAAGGTATAAAGGGAGGAAAATAAATGGTTCGTAAACTTGAGAAGTTTATGGAATTGGTTTAATTCAAATACTCTTACAATTTTTTTTAGATAATAATTTACTTGTCTATTCGTGTTTACATGCTTGTGTATATCTCACTCAGTACTTGTTGCTGATTTTCATATTGTGGTGTCTTTTTTTTTCTTTCCATGCCACAAGTTTCGGTAATGGAGGTATGATCTAGCTTGAGAACATTTCACTACATTTTTCTTAGTATTAATCACACGTTCCCTTTTGTTTGGTAATGTTTTGTGCCCGCGTTTGTGGCACTGGATGTTTAATAATTTACATTTAAGTATTTATATAAATTATGGATTCAGTAGTTAGTTTGATGTTTATCTCTAAATGTCCTTCCACTGTGGGAGGAATTCCCAAGTGCGGTGTGGAACCTTTTGAATTATTAGGGGTTATTTGGAGGTTTTACAAAAATAATTCCCTAGCCAATATTTAATAGATTGCAAAGTAGGGACATCATTCTCAATGACTAGTATGTCATCCAAATACAAGACCAGAAGTAAAATTATGCTCCCACTAGCCTTCTTGTAAACAATGTTCATCATCATTTTGATGTAACCAAACTCTTTGATTGCATCATCAAATTGAAATTTTCAACTCCGATATGCTTGCTTCAATTGATAAATAGATCGCTGCAATTTACACACCTTTTCGGCATGCCCTGGGTCGTCAAAACTCTCAGGTTGTGTCACGACACATCCTCACGTAGGTTTTCGTACAGACATGCTGTTTTGACATCCATATGCCAAATATCATGATCGTGGTAAGCAACAATTACAAGCAAGATGCGAATGGATTTAAGCATCGCCATTGGGAGAAAAGTTTCGTCATAGTCTGTACCATGAACTTGCCTGGAACCCTTTAACCACCAATCGTCTCTCAAAAGTAATCACATTACCATCATGTCAGTTTTCTTCTTGACATACATTGTTGCACACCATGAACTTGCGCCATATAGGTTTTACCCCTTTAGATGGTTCCACCAAAGTTCATACATTATTGCATACATGCATTAAATTTTTAATCTCATGGCTCTAAGTCATTTATGAGAGTCTGACCCACTTGTGGCCTCCTCATAGGTTGCATGTTCATCCTCCATAAGAAATAAATTTCATGCCATTAGAAATCCTGATCTCTCTGTCCCTTGACATATCCTACCTGATCTGGGAGATTTTTGTGTTACTTGAGCAAGTTGTTGTTCCACGACATCTTGTGGGTGCTGTTCATGTTCCAGCAAGGGATCGATATTATGTTGCGGTTCTAAAATTTCTTCACGTTCTACCTTTCCCCCATTGGTTCATTGAGAGACAAACTCTCGTTCTTGAAACACACCAGTTCGAGCAACAACCACTCCGTTCTCGATCGAATTGTAAAAATAATATCCCTTCCATTCCTAAGGATATCACACAAAGATACCAAATACTAAATCCACTTTTACACTTTGATCATGTGACTTCCTTTAATATCAACATTGGTTTGTAATATAGGCGTATATCTCTACTTTCATGCCTATCTAGTTGTAATCCTTATCCTTCAATTTTAGTTTTTATGTTCAGAGAGAGAGAGAGAGAGAGAGGTGTGAGATGAGAGGACTCAACAACACATACATAATTCATGGAAAATTTGGATCGATCTTCAACTATATAAAAAAAAGTAGTATTTTTTTCTTGCCCCACTCGAGAACCAACTTATCTCTGTCTTGAGCATCCTCTCTGTATCTGGAGGACACAAATTCATCTCTTTCTGTACATGTTTTCGGTGACCACATCGCTGTAAAACTCAACCTGTTTTTAGGACAAAACCCGGTCAAATCCAACCATCCCCTCATCGAAACCGACGAACCCGAAAACGTCTGTTTTCACGGTGCTCATTACCGGGGTCGGATTGAATACCTCCTCACCCGAGTAGGCCGTTTCGGTTGGTAAAGTAGCAAGATATCCTGTTGAACCTACCCATGCTCAG
Source organism: Linanthus parryae (assembly GCA_023055425.1). NCBI lineage: Eukaryota > Viridiplantae > Streptophyta > Magnoliopsida > Ericales > Polemoniaceae > Linanthus > Linanthus parryae. The sequence continues at coordinate 6,109,368 of JALGPY010000015.1, forward strand.
CCATAGTACCGAAAAACAGACGTTTTCGAGTTCGTTAACTTTCCACACTTTCAAATATCGTTTAAATAAACCATACAATCACAATTTAAACCATGGAAGAAACAAGGCAAAATTGCACCATAAGTACCAAAAAAAAAATTATTTTTTTCGGCAAGTTGGTACTCAAAGTTTAAACCATACAATCACAGTCCCACACTTTCAAATATCGTTTAATTGGGTACCCATTCGTTAACTTTCTATCCATATTGAATGAAATAAATAAAAAAATGCTATTGTACCTCTCATTTTTTTAATTGCGAGTTTTACTAACAAAATCTAAAAGATATCAATCTCAAAAAAGATATCAACCTAAAAAAAACAATTCCAAAAATTATTAAAAATAGCAAAAGTTTAATTTAATAATTCAAGTATATGTAATATAATTTCATATATTTTTGTCAAAATAACCAACCTACATATTTACATTATTTTAATATACGAATATGTTATCATTAACATATATCCGTCAATCTTAAAGTCTTTAAGCTTTTATTTTAACAAAGTTATTATCAAATTTTATTTCTTAAAAATTCATAATATACATGTATTTCTTTTAATAGAACAATAAAGTACAAATATTTTTGTACATTTTGAAAACTTGCATCAAAATTGACACAAGACATTCTTGAATATGTTTTATTATAATAATTTATATTTTTCATGCAAATATACATAGGCTTGTTATTTTATGAAAATATACTTATATATATATATATGAACTAATTAATGTTTTACTATTTATAATATTTTTTAGATTTGTAGTAAAACTTTATAACTCTTTTAATATATAGGGGTGAAAATGAGAGGTACAATAATTTTTACATTATTATGATGGAAAATTAACGGAAGGGTACCAAATTCAAATATATTTGAAAGTTTTAGAACCGTGACTTCATGATTTTAAAGTTTTGGCATTTACTTGACAAAAAATAAACTTTTGGTATCTGTGGTGCATTTTTGCCATGAAACAATCAGCGGGTGCAAGTATCTTGATGTCTGACACACTGAATGGATGAAAAGTGGCCTTTCCAAAATTGGAAGGTCTTTATGTCAAATTTCAACGGGTGAAAGTGTCTTTTACTTGTTTCACATTTTTTTTTGAAAATTAGGGAATTGCCCGTGCCCGAGGGCACTATCCCAACCAAAAATATAAAAAAATGATAAGACGCACGATGAAAATATGCATCCACCCATATACTTGCGAAATATCAACTCTTGCAAGAGAGAAAGATAACGAATGTTGGCTTACTCAACCATTACAAAAATGGGGGAAGTTAAAGATGTGTGGAGGAAGTAAGGAGAAGTTCAAAAGTGGTGGGAGGTGGGTGAGATCTAAGAGCTGGGATCGATTTAATCTAAAGGTTGAAAAAAAGTCAACCGTGCTATTTTATAAAATAGACTAGTGGATGACCCGTGGCCGAGGCCACTACCCAAAAGAAATCGTAATGTATGATTTTCACCCGGATATTTTATAGGGCTTATTATTTTTCTTAAACTGTATTATTATTTGCTAAACTTGAGGGGTATGTAATATAATTTCCATAACTTATTCATACTCCAAAAACATCATAATAATATTTAATTCTCTTATGGTGCACCCAATGCACCCAAACAATTTTTCATAACTCTCTTTCTCTCTCTTACCCGATCGTGTGTTTAATTATGGAGTTGTGTGTTCAATTTTTTTTTTTTTTTTTTTTTTTTTCAGAATGCACGTCCTAAAGTAGGTGAGATATAAGGGTTGTGTTGATTCAATCTAACTGATGAAATAAAGTCAACCGTTCTATTTTATAGAATTGACTAGGGTATTGCCCGAGCCCGAGGGCACTATCCCCAATTTTTTTTGAAAGAACCTATCCGGAAGGTACAGCGGCATAACCCCGCGTATATTAAATCGGGCTTCCAACCCGTAAAAAGTGGGGGGACCAAACCTTACCCACAGTACATAAAACACCCAGTAGAACAATCTTTTTTATTTGAACGATTTAAAATGTGTAAGTCATTTTTTAACAACAGTTTAAGATGGGAAACTTAATCGATCAACTTTAATATAGCTGCTTGACACAACTCATACAATTACATTTTTTGTGATGACAAATATAACACTTAATTTTAGCATTTAAAAAGATGAACATATACAAATACTACATATAAATTAATTATACGCTCAATCACAATCTAAAATTAATATGTTAAAGAAATGCCGCAATGAATCATAATTTAGCTCTTTACATGATATACTTTATGGTAACGTAAATTAAAAATTCGCCATTACTCAGCCTAATTTAGAGGAATCAGTAACCTGTACTGACCTGCTTAACATAATCATATCATATTATACACATGAAACCGCATCCATATAATTTCACAAATAAAAAAAGTTTCACATAACCATATTAAACCGTCATAGTGTACACAATAGTTTGATACAAAAAGGCATACAATTTCCACCCTTAGATACAAAATAACAAACATTTGTCCATATTGCAACAAAGTCCATAGTCCATAATACCCAATACTGACATTTATATAGATTTGTGTTGTACCTTGCACGTAGTCCACAAAATAATCAATCAAATAGGGTGAAATTCTACTAAGAAAAATTATGAAGTATCCAATACTGGCATTTACAGAGATTTGTGTTCTTCCTCGCATATAGCCCACAAAATCAATCCCAACCAAATAGGGAGAAATTTTACTCAGAAATTCACCAAAATAATAAATGAAAAAGGGTTTGCTATCAAGAAAAAAGAGTGACGTAATGAAATCTCAATTATGAAGATATTCAAATGGATGAGACTAGGGCAAAATACACAAATAACACTTTCCGATGATAAAAGAAATTGGAGCAGAGGTAGTACATAGCACTTTAGGATGATAATTTAAACTTCCAAATTTCCAATTATTAATTATTAAAAGGTAGTTTGTTTGGTTCATTCTCCCACTGGGAAAGTAAGAAATAGCGTAAAATTAAATAAGAAAACATATAGCCCAAGGTATATCAATGAAGAAATCCAAACATAGGGAGATAAACAGAGCACATAAACAAAAACCCATAAACTAAATGAAAACACATAAACTATGTTGGGTATCATGTGTGAGCAGTTTGTCCCACATCGGGATGGTGGACATGAAGTTCATGGTTAATATAGTATGATTTGGGCCCTAACTCATAAGATTGACCTTTTGTGTAAGTGGGTGTCTCAAATCACACTATGGTGCTCCTCTCTCGCGGTGTTTAATCTCCCTACAAGTGGTATCAGAGCCAGGTTCGTGCGCGCTGCCGTGGTGAATCAATGGTGAGATGTGATGTGTTCTCATGGATGAGTCTTCCATGAATGGTGGACCAGGTGTTCATGCAGACGGTCAAATTTCTGTGTTGCTCCAGCAGGTGGTCTGGCATATGGTGGTCCGGTGCACTCTCACAAAGGCGATTCCAAGAAAATCGGCAAATGCTTCCAGGCGAGGGGGAGCATGTTGAAGGGCTCACACATGAAGGGAGAGATTGTTGGGTATCATGTGTGAGCAGTTTGTCCCACATCGGGATGGCGGACATGAAGTTCATGGTTAATATAGTATGATTTGGGCCCTAACTCATAAGGTTGACCTTTTGGGTAAGTGGGTGTCTCAAATCACACTATGGTGCTCCTCTTTCGCGGTGTTTAATCTCCCTACAAACTAATCAAGCATGGGAACACTCGATAGCATTGAAGAGGAGAAGAAGAGAACAACCGAAGAAAGCAAGGCAGAAAGTTCGTACCTGTGGTCGAATCGGAGCTCGTGGTCGACGCCTAAAGGTCAGGCGATGACGGTGATGGTGACAGTGAAGGCGAAGTGGTTTGCGAGCCGGCTGCAATTGGGGCGATTCTGCACTTCTCCTCTAAGGAAGGCGACATTTATTTCATGTGGGCTAGAAGAAGTGAGACACGAAGTGGGAGAGGGTGGGAAGTTGAGGGGGGAGTTGTTGGATTGTAAAATACACTATGTGCACCCCACCCCTAAATTTTTGGTATTATAACTGCACTGTTTCTCCTTAATTTTTTTTTCAAATTTTATTTATGTAAGTTGTTGAGATCTAGAGTTGTGGTTGATTCAATCAAACGGTTGAAGTCAACCGTTCTAATTATAGAATATATTTGTCCATATGCCAATGAAGTCCATAGTCCATAGTACCCAATACTGGCATTTACATAGATGTGTGTTGTACCTTGCATATAGCCCACAAAATAATCAATCAAATAGGGAGAAATTCTACCAATAGAAATTATGAAGTACCCAATACTGGCATTTACAGAGATTTGTGTTCTTCCTCGCATGTACCCCACAAAATCAATGCCAACCAAATAGGGAGAAATTCTACTCAGAAATTCACCAAAATAATAAATGAAAAAGGGTTTGCTATCAAGAAAAAAGAGTGACGTAAGGCAATCTCAATTATGAAAATATTCAAATGGATGAGACTGGGGTAAAATACACAAGTAACACTTTCTGATGATAAAAGAAATTGGAGTAGAGGTAGTACATAGCACTTTAGGACGATAATTTAAACTTCTAAATTTCCAATCATTAATTATTGAAAGGTAGTTTGTTAGGTTCATTCTCCCACTGGAAAAGTAAGAAATAGCGTAAACTCAAATAAGAAAACACATAGCCCAAGCTATATCAACGAGGAAACCCAAAAGTGGGAGATAAACAGAGCACATAAACAAAAAACTATAAACTAAATGATAACACATAAACTAATCGAGCAGGGGAACACCCGATAGCACTGAAGAGGAGATGATGAGAACAACCGAACAAAGCAAGACAGAACGTTCGTACCTGTAGTCGAATCGGAGCTGGTGGTCGACGCTTAAAGGTCAGGCGGCGACGGCGACAACGAAGTGGTTTGCGAGCTGGCTGCAGTTGGGCGGTTCTGCACTTCTCCTCTGAGGAAGGCGACAGTTATTTACATGTGGGCTGGAAGAAGTGAGACACGAAGTGAGAGAGGGTGGGAAGTTGAGGGGGGGGAGTTGACGTGGATTGTAAAATACACTGTGTGCACCCCACCCTTAAATTTTTGGTATTATAACTGTTTTGTTTCCCTCTATTTTTTTCAAATTTTATTTATGTAAGTTGGTGATATTTAGGGTTTGGATTGATTCAATTTAACAGTTGAAATAAAGTCAACCGTTGTAATTTATAGAATAGACGACTCGTTAATGTGAGCAAAGTAGAAGGGCAGTGGCGTCAATTTGTTATCGTCATCATAAACCCTCGTCGACTGCACTCTCCCCCTCCAGTTCCTTCTCCTTTCATTTGCTTGCTCTTCCAGTTCGTCGAAACCCAGAACCTGCTCTTCCTCTCTCTCTCTCATCTACGTGACATGGCGGATGCTTACTGGAGGTACACCGACGCTCGTCAGCAGCCCAATCTCCCCCCTCTCGTCGCGAAACGACCTCGGTCCGACTATGGTACTGTCCTCATCTTTCTCCCCATACATTCATTACGCCTCTCTCTGTGTGTTGTTATAACAGCTACTAGATTCGATAAAACCTCTGGATCTGCCAAGTCTTTGTACCTCTATGTTTTGTATCTGCATCGGTTATTTGACACCACTCAAGGTTTCTACTAAAGCGTCTACTTTTCTTATGCCTCGTATCTGTTAATCCTCCCCGCTCGCTTTCCTCCAGATCTCTCTATGTCAAATTGCATTTTTGTGCATGCAAGCACGCCTCTCGAGGAGCAATTAGGGTTTCAAGTTTATTTGTTTTTCACTTGTTAATGTAGAAGTTGAAGCTGTCATGGAGCTATTGAACTTATGGGCTTGCATACAGTCGATAAGTTTTCAGATGCTTAATTCTTGTTATTGGAGTATTTAGGAAATTTCTTTTCCCAAATGATATAGATTTATCTTTCATATTGATCCGTTTCTCAATTTCTTAATTAAAGAATTGAATATGATCGACTGCAATTATGCCAATAAATGATTGGTATAATCCAAATGTCTTTCTTAATTAAAGTGACGGACACGAGAATTCTCCGGTCTCTTATGATATGTTGCTTTCAAATTGACGGCTCATCACGAAACTTCTTGCATTATTTACGGAGAAATTGGATGTTTTAAATAGCATGTCGATCGGAGTTACTTAGGAAGAGTATGAGATGACTATCACAGTATCAGGTATATTATATAAGTGTCGTTTTCACTATTATTTTTCTGACCAGTGATGTATCTTTTGTCTTTCTGGTTGAATTGGAGTACAAGCAAATCTTTTTAATTGGGATTCTACTTAGTAATTTTCTGTAAATGTTTTGATTCATGGGTCTTTCTTACTGGCATCTCGACATATAGTGAACATCTTAACCTGGATTTTCTTTCTCGAAATAGAAAAGTTTCCATTAACTTTTGTTTACTATCATTACAGATGCTCCTGCTAGTCACGAGTTACAAAGCTATTATGCTCGTGACGACGAAAGAGCAGCCAGGCGTGTAATTAGAGATAGCGATCTCATTGGAGCATCCTACGATCAGTACTTGCGCGGTTCTGTATGTATTTTTCATCTTTTTGTTATTTTCAATTGAGCGTCAGCATTATCCCCATTTGGGTTGTTTCCCTGTTTTGATTACTGGATTAATGCTCTTTTGTCTTTGTTTGATTAAAGCAACAGGTGCCATCATATGGCGGGGGAGAGTCTGCTAGGTCGTATAGTGGTGGCCTAGGTGGTCTGCCTCCATTGGATGATCCTCGTCTTATTGGAAATGGAGGCTCAGACCCAGCTGTGGCAGCAAAAAGCCGTTCGATGGGATTTGGAGGAGGAAGGTCTGAGCTTCCGCTTCCTCCTGATGCCAGTAATACACTGTTTGTGGAGGGCTTACCTGCAAACTGTACGCGCAGGGAGGTGTCGCGTATCCTTTTATCATGTAGTGCAGGGCTTTTGTCTTTTTTGCTTTACAATTTAGACGTAGTTTATTCCTTAATATCTGTTGCAGATATCTTCCGACCATTTGTAGGGTACAAGGAAGTGAGACTGGTGACAAAGGAATCAAGACATGTAAGTTTACTTTTTTATTTTATTCGTAATCTTTACTTTTATTTATGATTTTTTTTCGCATTATGTTTATCACTCTCAGAAACTTCATTGGTCATCCTGCAGTCCAATGGCGATCCACTAGTGCTTTGTTTTGTTGATTTTGTGAGTCCAGCCCATGCTGCCACTGCTTTAGATGCCTTGCAAGGTGAGCTTGACATTTGTAATTGGCTGCAAGTTTGTTGTTACTGTGCTGCATTTTTTTTGAAGCTTTTTAATAGAGTTATTAAACTACTGTTGGTATGACCTTGCTCTGTCTTCCAATTTTTCGACTTCTGAGTGGGTAATAACTCCTCCTGTGAGATAGCATCTGTCGTTATAAAGGGGTGTGATAAGATTTGTTGCTATGACGGCGTGATTAGGTGCTTTCTTTTGGTCTTGTGCTGGGTTGGTATAAAGAGATCTTAGGATTATCCTTCACAAGCGGTTTGCTTTTGCTTATCTGAAATATCAGGTCCTGTCTTGTTTGCTTCATACAGTGAGATGGTTATTTTTCATCGGAGAATCTTGTCTGGATTGAAATGGTTTATTCCTTAAGTTGCACAGTCTGACTTTTTTCATAACACCTTCCCTTATATGTGCTCCTTCGTTTTTTTACCTTATGTGCTACATTGAGCTGTTTGCTTGTTTTATCCCAGCAAGGTATGTTGGGCTTGGTTCCTGACTAAGAAGCACGGATACGAATACGGGTGAATACTGGGACGGACACGGGATTTGTCATTTTCTAAAAATTGAGGATACACACACACACACTCTATCTACATATAGTAGATATATACATATGAATTATTAAACATGGAGCCTTCAATTATATTATATATACTATAACTACTTTAGCCTAGTTACATTTTAACCCATTTCAAGTTAAAATATTTCATAGAAGAACCCGTGTGAAAGTCTAACAAACTCAAAGGGGGAGTCTGTCATCTCTCATCAAATGTCCTGGCATGTCCCTTAAGTGTCCCTAAGTGTCTAATCTAATAAAATTCTCTAAAATATCTGGACACTCCAGCTATGCATATTTTGGAGTGTTGTACGAGTTTCTATGTGTCTGACACGGATACAGCCCCTATGTTGGAGTGTCCATGCTTCCTAGGTTTCTGACAAAGCATCAAGGATATGCTCTGAAGTCTTTCCATGTGAGCTTAATCAAACCCCTCCACAGCTAGACTAAAATATATTATTACATATAGCTATGCAGTTATATGGAAACGTTTTTCATTAAGTCATCTCTTTTACATTATCCTCTTCAGTTCAATCCTCAACAGGTGATGGATCCTACCATAGGGTATAAATGGACCACTAGTAGTAAATTTTGAATATGAAGGCAGTTTTTTCCAGATGCCAGATTAATTTGCAGAAGACGTACAGACTATGTTACCTGGACTCGTCACTTTCGCCAAAGTACCCGGGTCGATACGATACGATCTGGGTGCGGGTATGAAATCCGTGTCGATCCGGTCGTCTTCCTCGTGGACGCGGCTCTGTCAATCCTCATCTCAAACAACCAACGACCTCTCTCGTCTTTCATTCTCCTATCGCTTTGAACCGCCGAACTTCCACCCACGTCTCCACCATCTGTTTTCTGCAGGTCGTCTTCTTCGTCGTCGTACAAACGTTAGGCTTTGAACCCTAAGTTCTTTTGGGTTATGAGTATATGATAATTTGGGCTGGGCTTCATCTGTTTTATTAGTTAAATATAATAACTTTGTTGGGCTTCTTATGTTAAATAGCCCAAATGTAAAATATTATTATCAGGGCTCTTATTATTCATATTGTCCTAGCCCAAGAAGATGTTATTATTGATGTAAAGCTCTTTATATGGTTCTTTTATTTCAGAATGGTCCTTGGCATGATAAAAAATGTCATTGGACTCCTTATCTGTACTAAAATGGATACACAACTTGCACAAAATAAAATAGAAGAATATACGTATCCCCGCACCCGTGTCCAAATTTTGGGTACTTTTCAGCCCGAATCCTAAATTTCAACAGAAAGGCAAATCCTATCCTTGGATACACACCCAACATGACACCTGTACCCGAGTCCAGGTAACGCAGTAGCAGACAGAGTAAAAGCCCATATAATTAGACACAAGTTTGAAAGCATTGCATGTTATGCCTACCAAAAAGTAAACAAACAGGAAATATGTAAAACATAATTGATGAATGGTTTGAATCTGGCAGCCAGGGACAGAGCCAGAAAACAGAATCACCCAGGGCACACTTTTGCATGGTCAAAGGAAAAAGGTGTTCGTAAAAGAATAAATGTAATTATCACTCAATAAAAGATGTCCTTTTGTAGTAGATACAAGTAAGAACCACTCCTGGAAAATGAAAAGAAACATAACTTTTATAGTAATTAATTGATTCTTCATTTTTCTTCTGATCAAACTGTGCAACTTGAAGCCCTTACCAGACCAAATAACCCACATATGGTCACGTTTGTTGCCGTTGATTTCACTGGATCTCGGTCTTAGTTTTTGGGTTCTTTGCTTCGTTTGTGATTTGGTTTAGATTGGTTCAGGTGATTAGGTTTGGACAGACTGTAGAGAGAGTTACGTTTGTTGCTGTTGATTTCACCGGATCAGGGTCCTGGTTTTGGGTTCTTTGCTTCAGTTGTGATTTGGTTTGGATTGGTACAGGGGATTAGGGTTTGGATTTTGATATGGGACTGAAAACGATGGACTTCAGTGAGGATTGAAGTTCTTTTGGGTTTGATTGTGCATACGAAGAGTGTTTATTTGGGTGTGTTTGGTAACAATGGTGGTGGGTTTGCGTGAATGCACTACTATTCGATTTCGTTTTCGCTGAGTGGTAGGGATTGAGAGAGAATATGGAAAGAAAGAGAGATTGAGTGAACAGATAGGTGGCTGGGAAGAAGGGAGGAGATAGGTGTGGGTAGTGGTGGTGCTGGATGTGGGTGGAGAATATTTTGTCCCTGGTTCCATCCACTATACTTACAGTTTTTGTCAATTGGGTTAGTTGTCTCAATTGGTATATTGCAGGGGGTTAAATTGGTAGTGCAGTAAGTTTTGTTTTACTTTTGGCATAGTGCATATAGGTTGGCGTTTTCATAATAAGAAAGCATTCAATAATTGTCAGTCCCAGTTTTTGATTGGTTGAGCAAAATGCAGCTCAGAACTCACATTTTCAAGTTATGTACCACCAATATAGAGTCGAATCATCAGCAATTTATACGGGGAAAAGATCCAAGATGAACTTACGTGCGTAGAATCCATAGGGTTGTCTGTTGATGTAAAACCTAAAGCAGGAGTTCAGCTTCAGTGAAATGGAAACTGTTTGTCATTGCGTCGTTCACATTGTTTGTTGGACTGTATCCTTTTGTGAACTATTGAACCCTGGGTAATATGCTTGCCACCAATCCTTCGGCATAGCTTAGGTATTTTGGCGCAGAGTTACCAGAAATCACTCAACATGGTGCAATTTGTGATCCAGATCGCGTGATTCCAGTCAGGGGTCATTTGCGATCCCTTAAGCTGTTTACACAGACTTAAATATTTTAATTATTACTCTTGTATCCCATAATTTTGTCAAGTAATTCACATCTTGTCCCCGTATTTTGCTTATGTCTATTAGAATCCATACAAAATTTTACCTGAAAATGAATCGATCTTACTAGGGGATGCTAATACGACTTGTTATTACACGACATTCGTAAAAAGCATTCTTCGAACCGGACAAGCTAATTTCGATCCAACTATTCGACCCAAAGAAGCCTACGTACCGCGTTTTCTATCCCGTTGAGCGATCCTGGTAACCTTGTTTTGGAGTTATCATATGGCAATCATAGGGAACATATGGACATCTTAGAGGATAAGGTTTTCCTGTGCACGAAATTGATTACACCTCAAATGGTTGAAATACATCTTTTCATCCATAGCAGTCTTGTGTACTGTCAGGGTTCATGTACAGCACCCGGGAATAACGATAGTATGTCTTCAAGAGGATGAAATATAGCCTCTATTTGAACAACTGCATGCTAGTTTGGTCCTGAATTTTTTAAATCACCCATTGAGAGAAAACACCCGTGTGCACATATGTGCCCCAAACTTTAATTGCAATGTTACTTGGCTACCTATCAACAGAAGAACCAGAATCGAACTCAGATGTTCTCTCTCTCTCTCTCTCTCTCTCTCTCTCTCAGTTTTTTCTAAAAATCTTGTCCAATTGAGAACTTCTTATCTGTAAGATATCTTTTGCGTAAACTAGTCGATTAACGGTTATCACTTCACTCCTCCTTTGTTTGCCTTAAAAGAATATTAATGACTGGAGGTTCAGTGATGAGTAATAGGCCGCTTTCTCCACAATCCCGTGTATCCTGTTTATGCCTATTATGTAACTACTGATGTACTACGAATAATTATCGCAACATACTACCTAAAATATGCGTATCTTTTATCTGTCTTATTATATCTTCCATTAATAAAAGAGAACGCATGAACTCTCCAGTTCTCTCTCTCTCTCTCTCTCTCTCTCTCTTCATCTCTCGTGGTTCTCTTTCTTGCTTTGATCCACAACCTTTTTAACTAAATAGAACAAACATATTAATAATATGCACTCACGTTGTTAAGTATGGGCAAGTTTGCGAACCTATCAAAACAATTCATTTGCAAGCTCACTAAACACATCATCTGAGTCAGAACATTGTATTCTTGTATGGGGTTTGTTAGTAGTTCTTCCCTCTCAAATCTATTATTGTACAATAGCTGAGAAACTTGATAATAGTTGCTGACCAATACAAATTCTGAACTTGGGCACTTAGTGGGATCACGATTTAGTGTGTGAAAATTCTCATTTACGCCTTTTTAATGTGTAAGGGGACTACACCACTGTGCCCATATAGAAAATGAAATGGACAAATGACAGATACATCTTGCAGTCTAACTTCCGCTCTAGGACTGGTAGTAGCGCGTCTACTTGTATTTCCTGGTCCCATATTCCCGATTCGCCAGCGTGGACGTCGTAAAACAGCCGGACTCATTTTGCAGGTTACAAATTCGACGAGCACGACCGCGACTCGATCAGTTTAAGGTTGCAGTTTGCTCGCCACCCTGGTGCAAGGTCAGGTGGTGGGCACCGAGGCAGGCGTTGAATTACTCGATTCTACAGGTGAAAAATACTACCCCCTATGTTCGACCGCTTGCTCTATTAGAGGTAATATATTTGGGAACAAAAATCACACTAAAGTATGGAACGACGCTTTTATGTAGGAACCCTCGAGTCTGGGAGATATGCGATATGAAGAGAGACGAATCAACTGGCTTGGAAGTTTCGAGGAGTTGTATCTCACTTAGTCCGCGTTTCATTAGGATAAGCTTGAACGTAGTAGGATTTCGCTACCGAGAGTCGCTTTTATGGATTATTAAGCGTGTTAGCTTCTTATTGTTGTGATTTTAATCAGTGCAGCTTTTAGTTTGTACTCTTATATTTATATAACTTAATTATCCTAGTGGACGAATGGCTGCGCTCTTGTTTATGTCCCCAGGTTATCATGTTTTGTTGATGTATTGAAATCAAAGAAGTCTAGTTGGGATTGGCAGCGGACAGGTGCCATAAGTATTGATATAGTTAATTTGCATGTTACTGAGTTACCTTCCCTGGCCGAGCGAGAGTTTCCTCCTATGACCTTGTCTAATCTCTCCTTTTTTTTTATCAAGTATCAGAAGTCTTCTAAATTCCTGTTGCCTATTAAATCTAGAGTTGCGAAGTTTATCTGGTTTACCAATACACGTGGAACTTAAGTTGGGGTTTATCTTTTAGATTTGGAAAGTCTAGAGTTTGTTTTAGAGTTTTTACCCATCTTTTGGCCATGTTGCAGAAAACTTTACTCAGCTAAATAGTGATTTTGGCCCTTCTAATGTGTTTTTTTTTTCTGGCCAAACAGTAATGTAAAACTTTCCAGATGTTGGTATCCCGATATTTCATTGTTTATATTCTAGTTCTGGGTCATCCCGGTACCACAGAATTACTTGAGCAACAAATTCCACCTCTTTCTCTATAATATTATTCATGTTATGTTAACTTCAAGGAGGAATGCCGTTGCATGCATCTCTACTTTCAATGCAACTGCCGATGGTCTTGTTCAAATATTTCCTGGTCGATTCTAATGTTTTGTTGTATTTATGCTAAAAATAATTTGTGTATGTTGATAAGCTGTATTTATACCATGTTATTCTACTTCACTGTCACCCTCTAGTGACTTCAATCCCCCGTCCATCTCCCTTCTCTGAAATTGCTTTCTTCATTCACTATGATGTCTATGCATTATAGCTTTTTCCTTTGATTAAGTAAGAAAAAACAGCCACCCAACCTGAGCTGTGGATCTAATGGGTGCTAGATCACGTGGTAATAACATTGATAACCCTTTGCATTAGGTCTCGTGTTCGAGACCCCAAAGTAGAATATATAGGTTCAGGTTTTCTTAACTTGTCTAAAGTGTGCCAGGTAGGTTGCTGGCGATCCTTACAATTGAAGGGTGTTACCAGGTTTTGAACCGTATTAAGGCTGTATTTGAATTGAAGTTGCAAAACCAGAGCTCAAATATCCAAATATGTTGTTTATGAAAGAATTTTCTTGGAAAACGATGTGAAAAGCCTCGTTCGTTTACACCTGAAATTGGCAGATTTTTAGCAGGACCAAGGCCATGTCTGGGCTTGGCAAGTTCTTTGCAAGTACCGACTGGAAGGAGTAGAAGTTCTTCGACATTTTTTTAGTCTATGGTTCGAGATTGTAAAGAAACCATTTATGCACAGAGGAAATGATGGATACTGTTCAATGATTGTCCTCACCAATACACAAAGGGTAGATCCTTTTGTATGGAACAGGAGGTTGCTATGTAGCACGGGTGCGGGTTCACCTAATTCTAAAAAATCAAGGGTGCGGGTATGGCGGGGTGCGGCCGCTTTCTTTACAATTTTATTTTATAATGGTATTTGTGATACCATTATACTAATATAAAAAACAACAATAATAGTATTCCAAATTATAATGAAACAGAAATTCATACACAGATACAACGTTACTATATCAACATTATGATCTCTACATGTCGTTCTTAGCGTGGAAAGGAGAGTGATCTAAGGGTTAGAAATGTTCACATATATGCGTTTTTCTTTTTTAAATTGTAGTTTTATTTTAGAAGACCTCCCAACCAAAACTTTCAAAATGACGGCCTTACCTACAAAGCACCCGCGGAGCACTCATGAAGCACCCAAGCACCCACGAAGCACACATGCTACATAAGTACATAGTAAGGTTGTTCCCATAAGGAAGTATATTTGCCAAGTATTCAGGTCATTAACCACTGTGCAAAAAGCTTGCTAACCCGGTTAGGCCTTTTGCCTCACTGGAAACTAGAAAAACTTTGCAGAGTCAAAATGAATGGACATGCTATCCATGTCGATCCACCTCTTATGAACAAGAGAGGAGTACCTTTCTGATACGGTTCTTATGGAATAGAAGATTGTTGTCGCACAACTTGAAGCATATTGACATCTTCACGTTCTGCAAATTCAATATTCTGAGCTAGTTGCCTGGTGTATCTTTAGCGTCACCTGGGGCAGGGTCTTGTTCAATGTGTCAAGAATGTTGTTTTATTGCGCAGTTGAATTCCATAAGCACATCATGTCTGTCTTTTTCTCCGTTGTTAGATTAAGAAAATAAAATTGACAATTGAATCCTTATGGTTTCTTATACCAGCAGTCCAACACCATAGCCCATTTAACACATCCTGGAATTCGAGTTGTTGTCCCTAGTTGATTCTATCCCGTGGTTCGGAGTTGCAGTTTTGGTGTATTCTTGGAGGTAAAATGAAGATCAGTTTTGATGTATTCTTGGAGGTAAAATGAAGATCTCGCGTCTCCAAATTTCGATCTGTCATGCCAAATTATGAATTAGGTTTAGCTGGTGTAATCGTGCATGCGGAGAGCACACTATTTTTCCGTTATTTTAGAACCATCCAAGAGTTAATGGTATGTGAATATGTGATGGTTCAACTTTTTGTTGGGAGAAAAATACCACATCATTAGTACAAATATGGATACTATTCTGATCACAACCCTTTCTCTCTCATTGACCATTTCCTCTTTTGATAAAACTACAAGAATCAATTTTGCTTTACTTGAAACTTTGAGATAATGGAGTGAGGTTCTTGAACAAATATGGGTTGAACACTTGGTATATTTCTGTTGTCAGTTCGTGTTTCCCGGACAACAGTTCAGTCTATTAGTGTTGCAGGTCAAGTTGATTCTGCAATGTTTTACTTGAAACTTTGAGATAATGGAGTGAGGTTCTTGGACAAATAAGGGTTGAACACTTGGTATATTTCTGTTGTCAGTTCGTGTTTCCCTGACAACAATTCAGTTTATTAGTGTTGTAAGTAAAGTTGATTCTGCAATGTTTTACCTCTTTTACTTGTAGCGAGATTGTTTTTGGATTTCACATCTGGGGAAGGAGCTGGTAAAATATGAGCATTTATTTCAAATTTGTCTGATTACTCAACTTAAGAATTGAGAAAGCATGTGTTGTTTGCCTTGTCAGCGTTGTTTTCCCCAAACAAAGTCACGTTTGTAAACGACTTGAAATGTTTGCACTGTGATGAAGCCATGTATTTTTCGCGTCATGGTCATCTTTTATATGATCTGGCATTGCATCTATGGCATAAGAAGATTGATTGTGAAGCCATTCAAATCAGCTAAATTATTTGCAGTTTGAGACTTGTACTGCTACTTCTTGAGGAACCACTTCATTTTGGCTCCAGAATGTTCTTCCTGTGAAGCATGGCGATCTCTGTAGTGAATACGTGAAGAATGGTCGAAATGCACGTCAACATCTACTACAACTATAAGGACAGTGCCATTCCCTTGCGTTAGTCTCTCACCATCTGCTCTCAAGATTGCTTTTAGAGTTGCACAGCCTCTAGTAGATTGCCAAGGTATTTCATTGACCCCGTCCAGGTAAGTTGCTAACGTATTTCGTCTGCCGTATTCTTGCTTTGTTGGAAAGAGAAATAGCTAAAGGATGAAGTAATGTTTGCCCATTTAGGTTCGGATATGAGGACAACTCACTCTCGTGATGTAGGAAACCAAATCATTCCTTTCCAGATTTGCGAGTTTCTGGCTGAAAGATTGGGGTTGTATTTGGATTCCGTTATCCGATGGTCTGCGGTCACAGGCGATAAGAATGGAAGGATCACACATGGAGATGAGAAACAATCTTGTTTCTTTGTATACCCTAGACACAATCATCTCATCCTTCAAGCTAAACTCGTGATTAATGACATATTTGCTTCATTGTTGTGGCGATTTATGAGCCGTTTTTCTTAAATCACAAACTGTATGTCTTTTGTTCGAACATGCAAGTTCTAATTTTGATAGTTCTGGGTAATTTTACTGCCAACCTTGCGTATTGAAAGGGATAGTGTGAATGTCATTCATCTGCATCACCAGACAACAATTTGAAAGATATATTCGTCGATGTTCCTTTTTGTTTTCTGCTGGATGAGAAGACTGGATTTTCATCCAACCAATTTCAAGATCATAAGCCTTTAAGTAACCGCAAGTAGCTCTACGAAGCTACTACGAGTATTGCACGGTCCAAACTTCATTTTAGTCATCTGAGATTCTTGCATGATTCTATCAGCGAGGTCCGCTGCAAGCACAATATGATTTCCTACATGTAAAGAAAGAAATCTAACTCGATAGGACCAAAACTATTACCACATTTTCAAGAAGAAATAGTTGAGAATGCTTTGACGCTTTATGGAACTACACCCTCCGTCCCACCAGGTTGGTGAATAAGTTAATCGGGTATTATTTGGGCCTAGCGATTTGGTTAGTCAAACAAGACAAGAATTTGATAATTTTTGCATGGTCTTGAGAGTAAACTAGCATCTACAAGACCATGCAAAAATATCAAATTCTTGTTTTGTTTTACTAACTAAATCACTATGCCCAAAAAATATCCGATTAACTTATTCACCAACCTGGTGGGACGGAGGGAGTAGTATATAGCATGTACCTTGCACGTGAACAACAAATGCAATTGGTAAATACGGCTTTTGTATAAGAAATATAAGTACGTTAATTGAAGTGCAATTAATGTCAGATCAATTAAGAGGTTAGTAAAAGGCGCATAATACTTGGTTGCTTTAAAAACAATTCCCAAACATCAAACCTACCAACAAGAAGCCAATAATAATACAAACCTGACTTATGCATATATTCACAAAAAAACCTAAACCCTTGTACTCTATCGAGGCATTAACAAGAGTTGTCTAAATACTCTATTGAGGCATTAACAAGAGTTGTCTAAATACACAAGCCAAATATTGGTATCCAAACTTAGTTGCAGCAGACCAACTTTTGCACTTGAGTCAGAAATGTCCTCTTTATTTATCAGGCAACTACAAAAAGCGTTGTTGTTGCTATACATATAAACACGAGTATATGAAATTGAAAGGACCCCAACTGCTTGGAAAAATATATGTCCGTTTAAAATTTTCAGAAAAAACTTGATTGCATTCACTGCAGTATGAACTCCATATTCCGAAATTACTACATGCACTACTGATGAGCAAGTTGTCAAAAAGAGAATTCACTTTGGAAAAATGCTTTTACAAGAGACATATTTTTTTAGTTCCATTTCTAAAAACTCGGAGAACTTTTATGGTTATAACTCTTCGAAAGAGAGAGACGTGTTCATCGTTACATCCCGCGTATTGTTCATCGTGATTTGAAGTCATCCAACCTTCTCGTTGACAAGTTTTGGACTCGGAAGGTAGTACTTAAACCTTATTGTACAAATTTATTGTTTCCCATTTGACCATCTCAATTTTTGAATGCTTTTCCCATTGCATTTTTTTTGCTGAAAGGGGAGAACTTCAATTAATATCAGGAGGTACAAAAGAAAGTTCTGGAAAAACACTGAAACTAGACGCACAAAGTTCAAAACTAGACCAAATTAACCTATCAAGAGATACATGAGATAAACCGAGCAAACACCACCGGCATGAACCGAAACATGAAACCCACAATAATGTTTTAATGATAAGAAAACTACAAGAACACACAACGTCACAACCATAATTAGTAAAATATGGGACGGAAATAAATCGTGATACGGTACGTACTTGTATTATACGATTTTATGTTAAAAATACGTTAATAAAAATTCGGCTTAAAAATACGGAATTTGATTAATTCGAGTATTCTATACGTACGTGTATAATTTGTATACTAGTTATTCATTCAGAATTAAAAATACGGATGCATTTCTTAGTATTGTAGCATACGTAATGAGTTATTTGTGTCCCACATTGCCATTTTTTTATATTTTTATCAAATATTTAAAAATAATTTGTAAAGCATATACCCATTTGTTTATCATTTTTGATTAATACACTATTTACTCATGACTAACACATCACTTATGTAAAACTTCTATAAAAAAGCTACTGCGCATTCCCTACTCTTAAACCTTAATTATTTTTTAAAATTAATAGTATAACACATAATACTCAAGATGCACGCACATATATACACATGCATATATATATATAACTATTTCAAAAAGACTTTTAAAGTTTTATAACAAATACTGTAAATCTTTATACTAATGAATATTTATAATAAATAAAATATTATTCTTTACACTATTATTCTTTCAAAAAAAATATTTATAATAAGGAAATATTAAGAAAATATATAATAATAACTAATCAATATAACTTATAATATTTTGGATGATAATTTATTCACTGCAATTTTGTATGGAAGAAGTTTTATTCGGAAGTATTATACGTTAAAACGTTAAATACGAGTATTAAACATTTTTGGTCATAAGTTTGAGTATTTTTCATTAGGTCCAGCAATAGTACAAAATACGGAAGTATTATTCATTTATACGTACGGACGGGTATTAAACGGAAAATTTCGGAGTATTTACTAACTAGGGTCACAACGATCTTTAAACCAACTGCATGAAGAAAGGAGCACCATCCAGGGACAACTCAAGCAGATTTGACTTTTCTAATACCCGACTTCTCCGTTAGAAACTTGATCAGAGCAACTTCATGTGGATCAACCTTCTTGTGATGAACTGGTGTGTCAAAAGATAGGATCTCTTTCCCTTTGTCAGCAGATGAGGATCTAGGCTTTGGCCCTTTCTTCTCATTTTATGTTAGCTAATACTGCATGTCATGAAACCCATTAGAAGATGAGCCAATAGTAATTTGGTTAATGATATCCATAGCCTCGTGGTTACAAGAATCAATAGATGGAGTGACATTGTTGAAAATTGCAGCATTTGTAGTCTTCCAGATGATCCAACAAATCTAGGAGGTTTCAAGCACATTATGATGCTTAGAAATTCAGAGACATCTCTTAATCAATCTAGTTATGCAGTTGTGATTAGGAGCTGTATTAATACCAAACTTTTTCCAAAGATTGCAGTAAATTGACATGAAATAAAAAGATGATCAATTGATTCTACATGTAAATGGCACAGAGAACAAGTTGTCTTAATAGGGATATTTCTAGCTGCGAAGAAAGCTTTCCTAGGGAGAGACTGATGAGCTAGTTGCCAGATGAAAAACCCGAGTTTGAAAAGAATTTTCAATTTCCATAGATGTTTTCAATGAAAGTTTAGAAATGAGAAGTTAAAATAGTGAATAAAAAGATTCAGAGATAGAGAAGCGGGTTGAATAAAATGTTGTAAAGATATTTTACAGATAAGTTTTGATTTGGGCTACCCATCCACCTTGGCTCTTCTCAATCACTGTTTAGGGGCGTGGAAACAATAAGGTTTGTTAGCATTGATGGGAAATAGTTTTGAAGAAAGCTGATATTCCAAGAAAGCTCATTAGAATTGTTGCTAACTGTGAGATCTTTAACCCATTTAACTCTCTGAGACGAAGGGAGCTGGAAAATACATGTTATTTAAAGAGCTTCTCGGGATCGAATTAAAGAGATTTCCCATGAGAATGTAATGGGATGTCCACCGAGTTCTTTAACTACTTATTTACTTGTGTTTCTTAGTTTAATGTTGTTGGGAATCTAATTGTGTGTAATCGTGGTTTCTTATACTGCAGGCTCAATGGATGGCTTCAGAGGTTCTCCATAATGATCCCTCAAATGAGAAGGATGTGTCCTTTAAGAGCTTAACGAAAATTCAAATAGCAGTGTGAACACTCATGTTGTGAAAAAGATCCATTCGTGTTTGATAACCTATGCAAGTCTGATATATACAACTTTGGTGTAATATAATGGGAGCTGGCATCTTAGAAAATTCCATGGTGTTCTCAACCCAATGCAAGTATGATATTCTTTCAAAACCTTGTTATTGAGATTGATATTTGATTACGGATATGACGCATTCACCCAAGTGTTGTGTTTCTTGTTGTTTGATAACATGTGCGGGTAATTGGAGTTGTTGATTTCATGAACCACCAATTGATGATGCCTGAATAGAATGGGCATTTATGAGTGATAATCTTTTTTATATCATAAAACTAACTAAAAGGTTCAGAACAAGTAAAAAAGACAATACAAGAAAAACACATATATTGTGTATTAGAAGAACATCACTTATTTTAAATTCTATGAAAGCGAAAAATCCCGATGAGACGAATACCATATGGCCACGGATAAAAATGAAGCCTTTCACTCACAAAATAAAGCCTATTTTAACTCACATAATGAAGCATATTCCATTGATTACATAATAACTATCAACTAGTCGGATAACGAGATATACAATAACTAAAAGAATGACATATTTGTGAAATACCTGACAGTTGAGAGAGAAGATTGTGATCGATGAGCATAAAACTCAAGGAAAATATTCTTTGTATGTTGTACAACACTCGAATAACATAGAGAATTTGGCTTAGTGATCTCCAATTAAAGAGTTGCAGAGTCCTCCTTAGTGAGAGATTAGATGGATTCAACACTGCAAGATCAAGACAACAAATGAGATTACCAGAGTAACAAAGCTATTGTGGTTCGGGGTTCGGGAAGATTTTGTGCTAGTGTGGTAGAAACGGCGGCCAGAGGTGACTCCTCATTCCGGCGGTTGAAGGGAAAGATGTGGACGCGACGTTTTGAGTAGATTTCGTTGGAGGGTAGAGACATGTTTCGTTTGGTGAAGCAATGTAATAATACATATGTAATTTACATGGTGAGCGGTGGAAATTTTTGTAATAAACGATCTTATGAACACTTTCTTGAATCCTCACTCTTTTAAAGAGTCATAGAAGCATGATTGCACGATTACTGGTGTAATTCATGTGCATATAATCGCATACATCGTTCATGTGCATTAATTTGCATTTTCATAAAGTAAGTTCGTAACCTTATTTCTAAAAAACATTCTTAAGATTCGACCACAAATCTTTATTTTAAGGAGGAGATGATGAAATATCCTTATTTCGTTTTGTGTATTTTTAAAATTTTATAAATTTTGAAGTTTCTCAAGTAAATACTATTTGGAATTATTGTGGTTTTCTAAAATGGAGAGTGTCAATTTACATTGTTATGTTAACTAGTAGTTGGAATTCAAAAACGAACCTCCCTTATATTGAAATTTGAAAAGAACACCACTCAACTTTGTTTGGTTTTACATGCAACACCGCCGCCACCATTATTTCTTTTACATCACATCTTCTTATACAACTAGAGCCATCATCACCACCCACAAACCCACTAATACTCCAAATGCACACTCAAGCCCTCTCTATAAACTCTCACCCTCACTCACATTTTCAGGCTCTCTTCCTGCCTTTCTCTCTCTCTCTCTCTCTCTCTCTCTCTCTCTCTCTCTCTCAAGTTTCTCTCAAGCTCTCAAGCTCCTTCTTCAAGCACTCTTCGGGCCTCTTTGAAGTTCTCTTTGGGTCTTTGAGAATACTCTTAGTGTTTTTTCACTCTATTAATAATTTATCTCCCATTCATGTTTATTACTAGAACAAGATAGAAACTTAACGATATATTCTTACATGTCTCTTTTTTAACTTGGATTAGTAGCTCTTGAACTCATGAATTCTTAACTCTTATGGTTGAATCTTCTTCTTTATGGTTAGAATAAATTCTAATACATGTTTCTACACTTCTCCCATGAGTTTAAACTAGCATGAGACTCCATTTGAACTTGCATGCATCTTGTATGATTAGTTTAATAAAATTTTGGATAGATTAAAATCTCCATGTTTTGCATGTATCTTGTATGATTAAATTAATGATATTTGAGTTAGATTCAAGTTTTTTATGTTTGCATGCACAAATTGCATTAAGTTTAATAACACTTGTCTTAGATGAGTAAATTTTTTGTCTTTCAAAATCTGGGCAGTTTTGAATTTGGTTGTATTCTCAAACGTAACTATTCAAGATATTTAATGTGTATTTTAATCATAAATTACTCATTGGAGATCCTACTGCACAAATTTCATCCCTAGATCGGTTTCAAGTATTTAGTTATGATTTTTCAAAGTTGAATGTTCTACAACACTCTTTCAGTGGACCAATTGTAGTGTTTTCAATAAACTCATATTCCTGAACTAAATTGCATCCCATCTTTTTAATGTAGAAACTAGAGAAATAGAGGCTTATTTTGGAAAAAAGACCAGTCTTGGTTGACTTGCTTAAGAGGTAATTATGGCCATGGAAAATTGACATTTTTGTTCATATTTTTCTCTCTGCACAAAAGTAAGTTTAATCTCTAACTTGAGTTCTATAAAAGTATTTAAAGTGATTTTTCTTAATTTAAAAAAAGATGCATGTGTGATTTTCCAGTTTTATTTTCATAATTTTCTCAAGAGTTTTAGTAAGAAAATCAAATATCTTAAGTTCCAGCAGTGAATATGTCCAATCTCAAAATTTGACTACTTTAAGGAAACCCCTCTCATGAAATAATTGGTATAATATAGGACACGTGCATTATCATTTCTTGTAAAAGTGAAACTTTTTGTAAATTAGGGTTTATCTGTTTGTAGACAATCCATTCGTAGACGATCAGGTCATTGAATACGATTACTAGGATTGTTAGCTTGATTTTGTGCGCATCGCTCTAGTCATCTGCCGGTAATTACATATGTGTAGCCCTTATCAAATTGCTTTTGTACGTGCAATTTTAAAATGATGATTTTTTTTGTTATTTGTGAAAGTATGAGAATCATTATTTAAACTCACAACTTGTTTGGATGTTATTAATCCCTCTTTGAGAACTGCTGTAACCACTCTTTTAAATATTGCTAATTGGATATTGGTTTTGAGACAAACAAGAAATAAGATACTTAAAATAGAACTAGGTAAATGCACAAAGTTTGGCTTCGGCTGGAAGCGATTTGATACTTCATAGTATTTTGCATATAACCTTGAAATATTACATATTTGCCCCCAATGAGCTTACATGTTTCAAGGTACCTAGTCCATGGGTTAAGAGAAAGCTATAGAGTGCAACCTATATTGGTAAGGATCACTACGGTATAGGGTTGCGGCACATAAGGCCTTTTAACGAGTTACGAGTGGGGTGACGAATGCGCTCCCTTTAATGTTGTGGTTCAAAGAGGGGTTTTTGTTCCAACTACCGTTACCGTCTTTGATGTGGCCTTTTTAACAAATTCTTCCTTACTCATAAGTCTGTGATGTAGCTTCGGCTGGAAGCGATTTGACACTTCATAGTATTTTGGATCTAACCTTGAAATATTACATATCCGCCCCAAATGAGCTTACATGTTTCAAGGTACTGCGTCCATGGGTTGCAAGAAAGCTATAGAGTGCAACCTGTATTGGTAAGGATCACTACGGTATAGGGGTGTCGACACCTTTCCTTTTAACGATTTACGAGTGGGGTGACACATGTGCTCCCTTTAATTTTGTGGTTGAAAGAGGGGCTTCTAATCTCCTAGAAGGTTTTGGTAAAAAAAAAAAAAATCTCCTAGAAGGCCAGTCATTCACGCTTCTACTCCAACTACCTTTACCGTCCGTTTAATTCTTGATTGTTGAGAGTTTGCATGCTCAAACAGTTTGGCTATGAAAGGGAACTTGTAACTGTTGTAGTAGATTCCCTAGAGACAATCTTATGTTAGTATAAACAATGTTTTGGCTAGAACTTTCATCTATTATTTATGGAGATATCTAAAATAATGAAGTCCTTAGATAACATTTTTTTTATCCCAGTATATTGATTAATAGGACGATCACTATAGACTAGTATGTGGGTAGATTGATATGGAGATATCAAGTTTAACACATGTGTATGCATTAGGAGTAATGACATACTGGATTGACCCACCACGAGAAGACTACATATAAATTATGTTAATGTCACAAGTGCTTCTCGCTGTGACAATGGTGTTTTAGTCCTTAGACTTGAAGTCACTAGATAATCTAGTTGTGAAAAATCATGTTTTGATATTATCAAACGTTACACCGCAACTGGGTAACTATAAAGATGGTACTCAGACATGATAGGAAGCAAGCTGAGAGATGGTAGTGACATAGAGATGATATGTCCCTCCCACATAATGGGAGCAAATATCCACGACCACTCGAGGGGTAGTGCTTGTGGAATGACTGGCTAGACTCAGATAAACCAATATGAGATATTGATGTTATCTGTACAGATAAGCCATTCTCAGGATCAAGAAACTATGGATTTGATATATGAGCGTGAAATTTATGTCTCGTGTCTAATCCAAATATAGAGAAAATGGGACAATAAAACACGGTAACATTGGGCACAAGGTTTGTCGGATCACTGCTATTTCTATTAGTTGGGTAGCATTGATGTGTTGTTAGACACCGCTCAATGTTCGTAAAAGTTACTGCAAACTTAATAGAAACCTACAAGGTCACACAACAAAATGATTAAAATGGATATGGACATTAATTAGGTAGACTAATTAATCAAGATGATCAAAACGCAACCACATGCAAAGTTAGTTGGACTAATTTGCAAAGTGGACTAATCCGTGTATGGAAACGATTAGTATTAGGGCAAGTTTGTAGATGATAAGGACTATTATCTATAAAAGGGGAGTCCTAGCTCTATTATTTCACAAGAGTTGTCATTGAGTGAAATAACAGAGCAAGGAGAGAGAGACACAAGGAGTGGCCGAACCCCCTACCCGACGACACAAGGAGCTCGGCCAACCCCCTCGGCCACGTTATCCCGTTTTGCATGATCGCTTGTTCCCTCCTTCAACGTTGCTAGCACAAAGGCGTGAAGGAGATTCCAGTTATCATTCCTAAGGTGTGGATACCGTAGAGACGAGGACATCATTCTTCGTTGTGATCTCACAACCTCACAAGGTAAACAGTTCTTCCTTTATCATGTTATCCTGCAATTCATGGAGGGTATTGAAGATGGCCTTCTGGTGTTGGGGTAACATTCTAAAGTTGCTTATTTATTCGGTAGATTCATGTGAGTCATTCGGGCTTGCATGGTGGTTGTGGTAGCCGCCAAAGCTTGGACCGCAACTGTTGCCAATTCCGACTGTTGGGTTCTGCAGATTGATCAAATGTGGGTTATCTTGAGTAATGGGTAAGCCCTCACGGTTGTTGGGAGAGTTGGTTCCATCACGACCATCGACTTAGCGTGACATGCTAGGAATCATCGAAAAACTTGTTGAACTTCAC
The DNA here is from genome assembly GCA_023055425.1 of Linanthus parryae. Taxonomy (NCBI): domain Eukaryota; kingdom Viridiplantae; phylum Streptophyta; class Magnoliopsida; order Ericales; family Polemoniaceae; genus Linanthus; species Linanthus parryae. Next base: position 6,135,130 of record JALGPY010000015.1, read on the forward strand.
GTCAGGTTCTGAAAGTGTGTAATGTAGGTGTAAACAGGTATAAAAATTCTCTAGAAGGGGCGGGGGGGGGGGGGGGGGTAGAATAGAGTATGCTAGATTTTGCCAAAACTTAAGTTTTTGAAACTTAAGTAGAACAAGCTGTTGATATCTCAAACCAGTACGGCGCTGCACCTCGTCGGGAGGCGACCGAAAACATGACCTGCAAACATAATAGACGAAGAAAATTCTTCGAGCAAGCATGAGGTATTATGTGCATATTCTTTATGATAGTTATGAAGATCAATAAGCCTTATAAAGAAGATCTTGGAAGCTATTTCTATGACACAAAGCACAAACTCAGGTTTCACAACTTGGAGTTGTCATGAATCAACGAAAGACAAGCATTGAAGCCAGCAGTCGTAGGGACTCATGGCAAACCACATTGTGGGATGAAGAACCCAAGTAGCAGAAGACGGGGTTTATATAGACCCAGTTGAGACTCTTCAGTTGCTTAACTGAGTCAGCAACACTTGGAAAAGGGGTAAGAATCAATCACTTACGCCTTGAAAAGAGGTAACATTCAATTACCCTACTAAAGGCTACGACGATTCAGTTGCGTATCCTAATTAATGACAGAAGGCCATGATACAGATGGACTTCCCAAGGAAAGCGTGCTTATCTGATAAGCAATTAGCGCGAAAATCAAGGCAGAATATCGTTAGCTGACGTCATAATTGATATGCACAGAGATATTCGAGCAAATCCCGGGAAGGGCAAAACAGGCATTTAAATTTTTTGGAAAAAAAATGGGGAGAAGCTCTAGCAACATTACAATAATTTTTTTTTCAAAACAAATTTGTTATTGTTCAAAATAAGCCTTTGACCAGGGAGTCATCGGGAGTGAACTGACGTGACAAATTTGCCACTTGCTCCACTTCTCGCTTCAACTGTTCGTAGTTGGCGCTCATTTCATGGAAGAGCTTCACAGCCTCTTCAGCTTTCTGCTTTTGCTGCTCCAACTTCTGCTCCTCAGCTGCGAGGTTATGGAAACCGCGCTTCAGATTCACAGCCGCGCGAATTTGGGTGACTCTGTTGACAAGATACCCAAAGCCCAGCTTGCCTTGAACTTTGGCTTGAAGGTTTTGACACATGTTGAAAAGCAACTGCGCGCTCTGAGGAGAGATGGTCGCAGGTGTGGCCGCAGACAGCTGTTCCAAAATCCAGATGGCTTCGGTCAAGAACAGCCTCCTGTCGAAAGGTTCTATCTCCAAAGACCTCACAAATGAGCGGGGATAGGAGAGACGCATCTGAACCAGCCAGTCCACATCAGCTTGCTTCAACCCTAAGCAATGTTAAATCAAGTTAGAATATCGAGCTTGTAAACGAAGAATGCAGGATGCGAACAACAATAATCGCAACATACCAGTTCCTTCAAGGATCTCGCGCAAAGAAGGAATGCGCATTGCTGGGGCAGCTGAAGACTGTCCTCGTTCCGTTGCTCTCCTATCAGCTGCGAGCTCTAGCTCCTCATAGTTGGCAGGAAGGGTATAAGCCGCACCAGGTGCGACTGCAACTCCTACCTGCGAACTCCAAAAGTTCCATGGTGGAGGAATCGCTGGAGGCTCAGTCCTTTCTGGAGGCATGGAAACGGTAGAAGTTGCAGCTCGATTAGGGAGGCCTTCGGATGCAAAAGCCTCAGCAGCATCTGCTTCTGTTTCCTCAGCAGCAGCATTGGTATCTTCCTCCATCAGCACGGTGTCAGCCTCGGCATCATCAGAAACTTCGATGATATCTTCTAAGGGCTCTCCTGCATACTCAGCAGCTGTGACGGGTTTCTCGGTATGAGAACTTGGCACCGAGACATAGGACGCAGAAGGATTACTCCTTTGTTCCAACATGGCTTCATCAGCATTGCATGCGACGCAAGACAAGACGATGTGAGGTAACTTGTGTCAAGCAATACTTTATTATTTTGATAAACCAAGAGCGAGCACCTCCACGCGTAGGTGGGATTGCAGCATCTGCGTCATAGGCTAAGGACGCGGAACCATGTCCCATTAACGTATATTCATTAAGCATATCTTTAAGTTGAGCGTGACCTGGGGCGCGAGGAAACGAGTTATGGTAATGTTTGGGTTATTAAGCCTAGTTCACAAATGTTGTTCAAATGATTACCTGAAGGTTCGCCGCACTTGCTTACTAGCCAGCGGCGAATGTCAGCTTTTGATAAGCCATGCTTTAATGCACCAACAATCACATCTCGGTAAGTTACTGCAAGATTAAAAATCTCACCTTCGTTACCGCCTGCGATCTCTTCGAAGTCCGCTTGGACTTGCTCTAGAGCATCCGCTTCTTCTTCTGGAGCCGCATCCTCCTCGTCAACTTGAGGAGCCGCCTCTTCTGGAACCGCATTTCCCTCATCGGTTGGACGCACCAAGTCGTCGACGTGTTGCTCTTCCAGGTTCCTTTGCTTTACGCGTTCAAGCTCCTCTTCTTCTCGCTTCCTTCTTCTTTCAGCAGCCTCCACAGCTGTTCTCCTGGACTCGGCAAGGATGTCCTCGTCTATCGTTTCGCTGGAAACACCAGAGTGAGAACCCCTCTTCTGCCTCTTGGCCAAAAGGCCGCCGATGGTCTCATCATCATCATCTGCAAAGGAACGAATTGGTCAACCAAGACTGCGAAAGTTAAGATAACGAGAAGAGAAGTACAATGGGGATACCTCCCGATTCTTCATCTTGTATAAAACAACCCGGGATCTCGGTTCAGGGTTAAAGAGACAATCGATAACCAAAAGTAGATATATAGTTACGAATATTACATTTTATTTAATAAATACAGCAATCTTGAGAAGATAAGATTACAAATATAATGTGTTTGAAATAATCTATGTGATCTACTCTAACTTAATCTAAACGTCTTTTTCTCGTTCTGCGTTCCCATCCCCCACCTTGAGTGGTGACCTGCGGTTTTAAAATGGCAAAAGCCGACGCAGTTTTGAAGAAATGATCAGTAAAAACTGAGTAAATACACACTACGACATGTAAAGCAACGAGTGGCACGGAAGCATGAGTTGAAGCAAATAAAGATATTTGAAAATCAATGAGCAAAAGAGTTGGAACAATTCGGAACATTTATGAGTAACCGCGTTGCGAGAACCATCATCTTTAAAACATTTATAAACCACAAGTAGTCAACATATTCTTAAACAAGTAGAATATCAACAGTAAACAAGTCCATTTGACCTGATAATGATATTAAATCACAAGTAGCCAAAGCTTTTCAAATCATTTGATTAGATTAGGCAATCAAGAGCCACAAACAACATCAATAGAGTAATCAAACTTTCTTTCAATTCCAATTTAACCGTTAAGTTTAGCTGAGGCATGTCTAGAGCCACCAGCAGGATCGATGTAGACAGAGGGATCACGAAATAATCACTAAGGGTTCCTTCTAGGGTCTATCAAACCCTATTTCACCCGAGCTTTAAGGGAGCCCATTCGTCAACCCCGCTCATAACATTAACTAAAAGGCCTTAAGTGTCGACACCCCTATACCGTAGTGACCATTACAAGTATAAGTAGAACTCTATAGCTCTATAAACCCCTTGGCCTCAATATCTTGATACCTTTTGGCTCATCGGGGGCGGATTTGTGAACATTAACGTTCTATCCAATAATAAGAAGCATTGCTTCAATGGTCTTAGCCATAAGAAAATGGAGGATCGCTTGACGCCTCTCATTAATAACAGTACTCTGTACATCGTCCTAAGTCTATTAGAGGTATTTTATTTCTTATCTTTCACATAAACAGAATCAGAATATCAACATTTCACAAGTAATTTCCGAGAGTTCTCAAAGGACATGAAAAGAATAGTTTAACAACATTCGAGTGGAAAACATGCATTCTCATACTTTTTCATATAACAAACATTCATTTGAAATATCGAACGCATACGCACATTTTGATATGAAAAGGTCGTACATATGTACTTACCACTGAGATGAAGCACAATTAAAAGCAAGAAACTAAGCCTAGCACTCCGACGACAACCGCTCTCTCCTACGACGTCGATGTCTACAATCACACGTATAACGTACTCGTTACAACCAATCACACATGCATAATAAAAATGCAAACCTACATGTACATAGTCATAAATTTCACTAATGCACATATAATGATGTTTAAATATCAAAACAAGTCCAACAAAACACCTAGAAGTTCAAAAATTCAAGTTTTCTAAAAAATGTGAAACTACAATTCTGGACAGAATTGTAGCTCTGACTTTGGAGACATATTTACCATATCAAATCATCTCTTAAAATTTTGAAATTAATGTATGATGAACCTACATGTGTCTAATTTCAGAAACACCAAGAAAATCATGCATAGCTATTATAAAACTCAAGTTACAAAAATAACAAACACCGCTATGCAGAGACAAGTTTGGAAGAAAGTTTAAACTTTGAAGAACAATTACTACTACTTGAAGAATAGGAAAAATGCCCATATTCTCCATAATGAATACCTTATGTGTCTAGTTTCATCACAAGAAAGATTTGGTGCCATAGGTTTCTGGAAATGAGATTTTTAACAAAAATGGTAAAACTTGTCCAAAAACAGAGTTTCAGAAAACTTGCAACTTAGAATGAGCATATCTCCCTAACCAAAAAGGATATGGAGTTGAATTTTCTTTAAAAATGACCCTCTATGAGTCTAGTTTCAGAATATGAATGATTTTAAAATTCTACAGAGACAAAATTTAGAGATAATATACGTTTTTCACAAACTGGTCAGATTGTAAAAATGTGCAATTTTCACCTAGAGCACTTAAAACATGATCAAATCAATTATATGACACATGCAAATTATAGAGACTTGATTTTCACCCAAATTACATCATTTTAGGCATTAATTAAGACTTTTATATGCTCTTGACACAAATGATCAAAATTTTCTTGACATGCAAGTGCAACTACCAAGGATTTTACAAAGTGCATATGTGTTTTAGTGTGCGTTTCATGAAATAGTCAAAATTTTGGAATCAATCACATGATCTAACCATGAAAATGAAGAATCAAACATGGAGATGAAGAAAACTAAGATGAAATTTCATCAATCAAAGCAAAAGATGGACATGCATGAATGAATTCAAGACTAGAAGAAAGTTTACCCAAAGATTCAAGAAATGGTGGAGGAAAAGAGTGAAATTGACATTCAATCCTTGAGAAGAACGATGAAATAACTCCCCTCCATGATCATACTATGCTTGGACTAAAGTTTTCATGTTTTGGAGGCTTGAAAATGAAGATTTTATGGTGTTTTGTGAAGGTCAACACCCAAAAACGGGAATGGAGATATTGAGAGAGAGAAGATAGCATGTATGGGTATTCTTGAAGAGAAATCATATGAATAATTGAGGGAGAAATAGATAGGAAGTTGTGGTGATGAATGGGATGAGTGGTGGTGAGTTGGTGTAAGTATAAGAGTGTGTACATGTGTAGATTTTGATAAGTAGTGTTATTTTAATAGGAGTAGAAATAAGAATGAATTATTTTATTGGTGTTGACCAAAGTGATGGAGGGGGTAGTTGGTTGTAATTAGAACAAAATTAGAGGAGTTGTGGATGGGGCTAAAGAATTGATAGCCAAAAATTAAGGGGTAAAAAATGCAATTAAAAAGTCTCCCAACACCATAGTTGGGGTAGGAATTGGATTACCAAGAGAATGAGGGTTGACATGCAAATACAAGAAATTTAAGATAACTACAAAATTCCATATGCAAGAGGGGTATAAATGAGAAGTGCCAAAAATTGAGGGGTGAAAAGTTAATTTTCAATTAATAGCTCACACATATAAGTTAATTTTCATAAATAATAAATTTTCCAAAAAAATTCAAATACACCACTTTGTATATAAATGTTAAAATCAAATTTTAGAAAACTATAAGTATATCTCAAGTATACAAATAAGTTTCGTATAGTATCATCTAAGTTTCAAAAATTACAAAATAACCCCAAATTAAAAATTGATATCATCATAGATGTCAATTAACACCATTATACTTTAAAATTAAGAAAAGTCATTGATATGTTTGAAATACTAATTTCTCTAAATTTTCACATATTTTTCCAAAATGACCAAATAACCCCTTACTTAAATACGGGGTATTACATTGTATCTCGTCTCTCTCTCCTTCTCTGACATCTTCGATTCTTTCTTCTTCTTCTTCATCATCCTTTCTCTCACCTCCCTTCTCTCCTCCTCTTCTTCCTCCTGATCGAATGGAACAAAGGTCTCTACTGCGAGCTCTTTCCGTGCCTTGCTTGGCATGCGTCCTTTACCTTTGTCCCTAGAGGTAAAGGACCTCGCAGGAGGTGAAGTTGGAGCGCTTCTAGGGGAAGAGATTGTGATTCCCCTCTGCCTTGGTCTCTTTGCCCGTGGAGCAACAGTTGCTGGGGGAGACGGATCATCCCTGGGTGGAGACAAGGCTGCAGTATTGTCTATCAGCGAATCAGCAAAAACATCCATGACCTGGCGAATCCGGGTTTCAACTGTGGAAGCCATTCTCATTGCTAGTCGAACTGGTTCACCTTGTCTTCTCGCAGTAACAATGGTGGTGATTAGCGACTTGGAGCGCTCACTAGATGCGAACCTCCTCGCACTGCGGCATAAAATGGAGCATAAGTTTCAACGCGTCGGAATAAGGAAACTTAATGCGTGCGAAGGAAATTGTTTACCTTGGCGAAAGTTTCGCTGTATTTGATGACATGCGAATCGCCTTTCTTAACTGCGGCCATCTTCTCTTCAAGGATGGTGGAGGGACACAAGTGATTCTCGTGATCCAGCAACGAATAGCAGCCATACTGGGTGTCGTCCAGACTACAGTTGGGACGAAAAGGGAAAGAATTTCGCTTGATCACATGAGCTCTGCTTGGTCGAGGGGTCGACTGTGTCTCAAATCTTGCTTGCTGGGTATTCCAGTAGGCAACCCAGTTCCTGGAGTACCCACCTTCGCGATTGCCTGGGGGTTGCTCAAAGGGAATATTGCTCCGTAAGATTGTTTTACACTCCCCAGACAGTAATCGCTTGTAGCAGCCTCTTATGATAGACTGCGGCCAGATTGATGGTGCCACCGCATCGAAGCCAAACTGGGGAGAAACGCGAGTAGGATCGACATCCACGGTGATTCTCTCGTACCTAGGGGTGATCTCGCGAACATGCTCCGCAAGAGCAGGAAGAGAACCTCTCAGACACCAGCAGAAGAATTCGTGATAGCGCTCGTGGAAATGCTCCCCGCCCTCGAAAAGGAGCTCTTCCGAGAAAGCAACAGCCTTGGAAGGATACAGTTTTGGGAACCATCGCACATTCTCAATGCGCGTGGCATAAGGCCTGGCTGTAAACTCGCTGCGATTGTCGCATATCAGGCTCCAGGTACACTTAGGAAAGTGAGTTCCAAACCATCTCGCAGCCCTGCCACTATTACGCTTTTCCTCCGCACCCGGGACACACCACTTACTCGGCTTAGAAGGAACAGGAGCATAAGACGGCCATCGCTCGAAAACCCACATAGTCAAGAAGGCAATATTGACATAGGTCAGCACATCGAGGCGACCGCGCGAGTCCTTGATTGCTACGACCAGTTGGTCTAATCTATGGTACAGGGTGCCCAAGACTAAAGGCCCAAGTGCGACATTTTGACCAAGGGTCAGATTCACAGCAAGAGGAAGGACATGATAGAATACCCCATCATGAGGGTGGCCATCGATCAAATACCTCGACAGCCAAGCACAGAGAAAAGCACATAGGGTCAGGTGATAACCCTTGCCATTCACATAATTCTTCTCTTTCGGGTTCCAGCTCAGAAGTTTCTTGGTGATACTACTGTTCGCATAATCGCGAAAGAAGTATTACACCCATTTGTTCCAAGTGTTCTTCGCAGATGTGTCAACCAGTTGCCAATCGGGAAGAAGTTCCGTAGGTGTCCACCGGGTGGAAATTTTCTTCACCTCTGACAAGCACTCCTCCATCTGCTTGTACAAAGCAACCTCTGCATCAGTCCTCAAGGGACTCAAAGGATCCACCTCACCCACAGGAGACAGATCATACATCATGTGTACATCTTCAAGAGTGGAGCAGCCTCGAACTCAGCGAAGTGGAATGTGTGAGTCGCAGGCGAGTAACGAGAGAGAAGGTTTAGAAGCATGGACTGGTCCAGCTTCACGGCAGCACCCTTCATAGCACGGACTGCAAAATATATGCCAACATCGTTCAAAGCAATGGCATGATGGGTCAGTACATGGTCAATCCACTCGTCCATAAAGTCCAATTTCTGAACAAATGCTTGAGTGGAAATCGCAGTATACGGGAAAAACCCATTCTCAACCCCCAATCGAACCACATCCTTGGAATCGATTAATTCGAGCATGGCCGCTGTGCACAAGAGATTCCGGCGGGGAGAACTCCGTGTACACCGTAAGTAGAGGATCAGAGATAGCACATGAAGAGTTGGGTTGTGTGTAGGGAGAGAGTAAGGCAGTAGTAATGTCTGAGAGAGAGACAGAGGTTTGGCAGAGCTTCCGCGTATTGCTAGTGTGTTCTCCTTTGTATGGAAAGGTTAACGTCCTATATATAACGGAGAATGTGACCGTTGTAGTGTGGTTAATGCGCCCATCAATGGCGGCTTAATTAGCTTAACCACAACGGCACGTTCGTCCTCATATGTAGGGACCGTTACAGCACGTTATGCGCGAATACCGGAACCGTTATGGGGTTGACCGGGTTTGACCGGATTGACCGGGTTTATGGAGCTCGTGCCATAAATCTCTCAAAGCAGTTACTAAAGGTCGCGTGCGGGCTTGGCTCGCACGCGACAGGACTTACTCTAGCCTCCAAACCACTAAGTCCCTACAAATCCCGTGCAGTGGTATGCGAGGGCCCTGTCTCGCAGCCCCCACATGGATCAACGCGGCTGGTGATCCAGTGTGTGTGGAGCACAATATGGTGTGCTGGATAGTTGCCACGTGGCCAAGATCTGTCAGCTCAGAAAGCACTATCTACATTAGCCCCCTTTCTGCGCGTGAAGGCTCATAGCTGGATAGACTTCCATGCGCGGAAACCAACATACGCGTCGCCGCCACGCACCAATTCAAATATGAGTAAATTCAGCCCCCGTGCGTGCCATTATGACCTAAAACCCCTAGAGTCGTGCCGTCTGGCCTTTAGGGTTTTAGGGGTGACGTCAGCTTGTCCTGTGATTGCGCGATTCGACGGTGACGGTTGCGATTCGACTACTGAAAGGACGCAACCCTTCATTGTTTTTGGATAAATACTCTGTACTCTCCATTGTTGCGAAGCATCACTTCTTTCTCTTAAAGTGAATGATACCCGTAAGTCTTCAAGAGCAGATTCAGATAATCAATCACCAGTTCAAAATTGCAAATCGTCTTCTTCAACTGTCTGCATCCAAGCAAGCTTTACAGAAACAAGGTTGGCCTTGTTCAATTTTGATTTAATATGCTAGTATAGGCTTTGAACTGCGTTGGATCTGCAAACCCATGGCATATTATCTGTTGAAAACTTGTGAAGAAGCTCACAATTTCTGAATCCAATTTCGATTCAGTCCCCCAATGATAAAGACCTTGAATGTAGGGTTTTGAAATCTCTGATAATGCAAACTATTCCAATATCTAATTTCTGAAATTGGTACCAGAAACTGTTCATCTTTCTTCCCATAGATCTTGAATCTCAGAATTCAAAATGAAGTGTGCATATTTCTCCCCCCCTTTTTTCTTGCTTTTCCGGAGGAATGGCAAAGACAAAAGGAACTAGACCCACCAAGGAGGACGAAGAAATACCTGATCTTCCGCGAGCTCTATGGCGAAAAGCCCCCTACCTGGGTGGAAAAGACTTCTACCATGCTAGGGTTAAGGCCAAGAAACTGCCTGCCCCTGTCTCTGGTGAAGGGTTGCAAACATTAACCCCTCCAGTTAACTCGGCCTTGCTCGAATTGATTGGCTCCGAAGACGTGGTCCGATTGGGAGTCAAAAATGGGTACTTCCCGTATGCTGCGATTTCCACCCAAGCTTTTGTTCAGAAATTGGACTACATGGATGAGTGGATCGACCATGTATTGACTCATCACGCCATGATTCTAAATGAGGTCGACGTATATTTCGCAGTTCGTGCTATGAAGGGTGCTGCCGTGAAGCTGGACCAGTCCATGCTTCTAAACCTTCTTTCCCGCTACTCGCCTGCGACTCACACATTTCACTTTGCTGAGTTCGAGGCTGCCCCCATGCTCGAGGACGTGCACATGCTTTATGATCTATCTCCCATGGGCGAGGTGGATCCTTTGAGTCCCTTGAGGACGGATGCGGAGATTGCTTTGTACACGCAGATGGAGGAGTGCTTGACGGAGGTAAAGAAAATTTCCACTCGGTGGACCACTACAAAAGTCCTTCCTGACTGGCAGTTGGTTGACACATCTGCGAAAAATACTTGGAACAAATGGGTGCAATAATTTTTCCGTGATTATGCGAACAGCAGCATCACCAAGAAGCTTCTGAGTCAAAACCCAGAGGCCAAGAACTATGTGGAGGGTAAGGGTTATCGCTTGACCCTTTGTGCCTTCCTCTGTGCCTGGTTGTCGAGATACTTAATCGATGGTCACCCACACGATGGGGTCTTCTATCACGTTCTGCCCCTTGCTGTGAAATTGGCCCTCGGTCAGAAAGTCGCACTCGGACCCTTGGTCTTGGGCACGCTGTACTACAGACTGGATCAGCTGGTTGTGGCCATGAAGGAATCACGTGGTCGCCTCGACATACTGACTTTTGTTAACATTGCCTTCTTGACAATGAGGGTGTTTGAGCGATGGCCTTCCTATGCCCCCGTTGCTTCTAAACCCAACAAGTGGTGTCCCCCAGGCGCGGCGGAGGAGCGTAACAGCGGCAGAGCTGCAAGGTGGTTTGGGACAAATAATATCAAGTGCGTTTGGAGCCTAATATGCGACAATCGGCAAGAGTTCATAGCCAGGCCTTATGCCATGCGTATTGAAAACGTGCGATGGTTTCCAAAGCTGTATCCCTCTAAGGGTGTTGTGTTCTTAGAAGAGCTCCTCTTCGAAGATGGAGAGCATTTCCATAAGCGCTATCGCGAATTCTTTTGCTGGTGCTTGCGAGGTTCCCTTCCTGCTCTCGCAGAGCATATTCGTGAGCTCGCGCCAAGGTATGAGAGGATTACTGTGGATGTTGATCCCACTCACGTTTCTACCCAATTCGGCTTTGATGCAGTGGCGCCATCAATCTGGCCACAGTCTATTATCAGAGGCTGCTATAAGCGTTTGTTGACAAAGGAGTGCAGGACAGTCTTGCTGAGCAATCTTCCCTTCGAGCAACCTGCAGGTAATCGTGAAGGCGGCAGTTCCAAAAACTGGCTCGCATATTGGAACGCCCAGCAGACAAGATTTGAGACGCAGTTAGCGCCCCAGCCGAGCAGAGCTCCTGTGATAAAAAAGAACTCTTTTCCTTTTCGTCCCAATTGCAGCCTGGATGAGTCTGAATATGGTTGCTACTCATTGCTGGATCACGAGAACCATTTGTGTCCTGCCATCATTCTAGATGAAAAGATCGCCGTGGTTAGAAAAGGCGACTCGCATGTCATCAGATATAGCGAAACTTTTGCTAAGGTAAGCAACTTATTTCGCATGCGCTAAGCTTCTTTACTTCAATATCTTGACAACCTCATTCTACACTGCTTGCTGTAGTGCCATGTGCGGAGGTTTGCATCTGGTGAGCGTTCCAAATCGCTGGTTAACACCATTGTTTCCACAAAAAGACAAGGACAGTCGTTTCGGCTAGCATCGAGGATGGATCCTGAGGTCGAAGCCAGGATTCGACAGGTCATGAATGCTTTTGCCGACTCGCTGATAGACAATACTCCGGCCTTGTCTCCCCCTAGAGATGATCCGTCTCCTCCAGCGACTGCCGCGCCAAGAGCGAAGAGGCCTAGGCAAAGAGGAATTACAATTTCTTCCCCTAGAAGTGCTCCAACTTCCCCTCCTGCGAGATCCCTTTCTGCCAAGGACAAAGGCAAAGGTCGTATGACCGGTAAAACGCGGAAGGAGCTCGCAGTGGAGACCTTCGTTCCATTCGGCCAGGAGGAAGAAGAGGAGAGGCGGGAGCCAAGAGAAGGAGATGAAGAAGAAGAAGAAAGAGTCGAAGATGTCAGAGTCAGAGAGGAAAATGTGATACATGAGGAAGAATCAGGAGGTATCTCAATCGCGTTTCCCTTCTCATTATCTTAACTCTTTTGCAACTTGATTTTGAACAAATTGTTCCTTCGCAGATGATGATGATGATGAGACCATCAGTGGCCTTTTGGCCAAGAGGCAGAAGAGGGGTACTCATTCTGGTGTTTCTGATGAAACCATAAGCGAGGACATTCTTGCCGAGTCCAGGAGGACAGCTGCGGAAGCTGCTGAAAGGAGAAGGAAGCGAGAAGAGGAGGAGCTCGAACGCGTTAAGCAAAGAAGCCTCGAAGAACAGCATGTTGACGACTTAGTGCGTCCAGTTGATGAGGAATATGCGCTTCCCGAAGAGGCGGCTCCCCGAGTTGAGGAGGACGTGGCTCCAGAAGAAGACGCGGTAGCCTTGGAGCAAGCCCAAGAGGACTTTGAAGAAATCGCAGGCGGCAATGAAGGTGAGATTTTTAATCTCGCAGTAACTTATCGAGATGTTATTGTTGATGCATTAAAGCATGGTGTGTCAAAAGCTGACATTCGTCGTTGGCTAGTAAGCAAGTGCGGTGAACCCTCAGGTAATCATTTGAACGATATGCATGAACTAGGCTTAGCAACTCAAAACATAATCATGACTGGTTTCTTCGCGCCCCAGGTCACGCTCATCTTAAAGACATGCTTAACGAAGACACACTAATAGGGCAGGGTTCCACGTCCTTAGCGTATGACGAGGATACTGCAATCCCACGTTCGCGTGGAGGTGCTTGCTCTTAGCTTTAGCAAAGATAGTGAAATAATGTACGATACAAGTTACCACACACCATCGCATTTTGTCTCGCAGACAATGCTGATGAACCCGTGCTGGAGCAAAGGAGTCAACCTTCTGCGTCCTATGTCCTGGTGCCGAGTTCTCATACTGAGAAACCCGTCGCAGCTGCTGAATATGCAGGAGAGCCTTTTGAGGACATCATCGAACTTTCTGATGATGCCGAGGCTGACACTGTGCTAATGGAGGAAGATGTCCATGTTGGTGCTGAGGAAATAAGAACAAATGCTGTTGATGCTATCGCATCTGAAAGTATCCCTCGCCAAGCAACTTCGGCTGCCACCACGCCTCCAGCAATGACTGAGGCGGCGGCACCTGTAATACCCCGTAATTTAATCATGGGTAAATTGGTAATTTTGGAGGTAAAATATGAATTCTAAATTAATTCTAAATTATTCGGGAAATTTATTATAATTTTTGTGCGAATTTTAAAGATGAAACATTAATTTTACGTGTGTATATTAGTTTTATCGCGTGTGTAGCCACCGCGCTAGAAGGTAAACCCACCACACTATAACACTCCCACCACCACTACTACTATTATTATTATTATTATTATTATTATTATTATTATTATTATTATTATTATTATTATTATTATTATTATTATTATTATTATTATTATTATATTAACACCCTCACATGTCATCTCTCTCTCCCCCCCCTTCTGTTTTGTCTTCACCCGTAACCAACCTTTGCCTTCACGGCAAAGGACTCGACGCCGCCCCAACCAAGTACCGCCTCCCCCATCGCCGCCTCCACCAAACCGCCCTCAACTCACTATAAAACCTCCCCCACTGCCTGCTGCCTTCCCCCAGCAGCCACACCCCAGCACCCATCACTAGAAACACCGCCACCACCACACTCCACCAACACCACCGTATTCCACCATCACCGCCATCACTTCACCAACCCCCCTGTCACCATCTCTCTGCCTCCTCTCACACTCTCTGTTCGTCGGAAAGCCCACAGGGAGCTGCAACAGAGCCACCAAAAGCAGTGGTGGTAGCAAGGAGAGCCACCACCACCACTGTAGTCGCCAGCGGAAAAACCACCGAGAGGAAGAACAACCCACCCTCGATTCTTACTCACCCTCTGTTCCTCTCCCACTCTGCTCTCTGTTCCGATCAGAAAGAAGAAAGGAGAGGGAGGCAGAAGCAGCAACACCGCAGCTGCAGCAGAGACCCACCTCTCTCGCCGTCGGCCACCATTGTTGCCGGCGAGGAAGCTCGCCCAGGCCACTGAGGCTTGGCCACCGTCCGAAATCACCACCAATCATCTTCTGGGATTGCAAGGAAGCTCCAGGAGCTTGAACCCGGCACCGAGGACCACCGGGGAACCACCGCAGACCACTCCCGTCGTGAGCTCCGACCGCCGCCTTCGACCCGGCTCTGATCTTCATCGTTTCTTGCGGTTTTTCGATCAGGTGCACCCTAAAACTCTCCCTAGTCTGATTTTCATGCTTAGATTCTCATTTTAAGGCTTCAATTTGTGTTTTGATTTGGGCAGATTCATGTGTTCTTGGTTGGGGGTAGATTTTGTAGTTTCTAAAACTTTTGGGTAATGAGTATAACATGTAAAAACTGCTTTAAAGGGTTAAAGGGGGGGGGGGTATTTGCTTCTTTTCTCATAACTTGGGGGCTTTAGTATCAATTAACAAACTGAAATATATAAATAAATATAAAAAGTGATTTTTAGGGTTTAAATTGTTTTCAACTATTTTAAATAAAAATATAACAACACTTAAATTGACATTTGCTAGCTAAATAGAATTTGTAAAACTACAAGTTAAAAATATGTCTTGTAATTGTTTATTTACGATTTATTTAGTAAACACTTGCTTTGAACAAATTGGCTATTTAGTTATAGTTAAATGCCTCACGTCTAATTAATATCTTTTTGAAGCATTATTCCTTAGTTTATTTATAAAATTCTAATAAATAGCTATTTTGTTTAATTATTCTCGGTTATATGAAAATAATGTTGGTTAACTAAATTAACTTGCATTTAGAAAATTTACAAGTTAAATAGACTTAGAATGTGGACTCTTAAATAGTGATAATTTTATTAGGAAATTTGAATGTTGGGGAAATTAGGCAATTTCTAATATGACTTGCTAGACTTATAGCATTACGTGTTGTTTACTTGCGTAGATAATTTGTAATTGAATAAGAAAATGTAATGTGTAGGTGACGAGTTCATTGACGAGGGCTACGTGTCTTTCTAAAGGATCGTTGCGTGCTGATAATTGAGGTGAGTATACATGCCAAGTCTCGTGTGCTCAGCTTCCTTCGTGTCAAACATGTTTTGTACTTGTCTCAAATTGTATTTTATATGTCTTTACTTGGCAAATTGATGGATTTGTTTACTCTTTGAAGACTCGCACATTATGACTATTAATCCGTATTAACTTAAAGTGAAAAGAGATGTACGGGGAACATCATTTGGTTCATTTACGATTGGATTGGTCACTCGACCTATTGATATTTAGCCCGGTTGCAATTTGCCTCGGGTTTGGCTCCTTGTACTCACTCCTTCTGGGCACAAAGACCCTGTTAGGAGGGTGTCGACACTTAAGGTCTTGGAAGCGGGATTGGGATGTATTTATGTTGTGATTGGATTTTCCCCGTTCAACTCAGGAATTAAAATGGTTATTTTTGGATTGGCAGTTCATTAATGAGGAATTGGATATTTACGATTAAATGAGAATATCAGAGTTGGCTTATTGGAATTGAAATTTTCAGATGAGGATATTGGAAATGAATTAAAGTCTGGTTTTTCTGGAAATTTCTGAAACTGTGTAATCAGTTAACTTTTACTTCCGCTGTCATCATTATTGTTGTTTTACTGTAAAATTTCCTCACTTCCGTGTTTGACATGCTTGGGTGTTACTCACTCAGTATTTATTGCTGACTTTCAAAACTGCGGTTCCTGTTTTCTTCCAACCGCAGGTTTAGCAGCAGGAGACTTGATGTAGCAGGGCACGGGACTCACCTAGATGATAATCAACTTGAGTAGAAGCTAGTTTGGTTAGCTAAGCCTAGTGTAATAATCCTAGAGACGCACGTTTGTTCTAAGACTTATGTAATGTTTAAGACTTTGTACTGTCTAATATTATGTAATAAATAATTCAGGATGTTATGCTTTTGATCTCCACCGTCACTTTTAGCAGCACCCTCCTGGGCTTTCCGGTCCGGAACGGGAAGTTTAGGAAAACTTGGGTTGTTGCAGCACCTCTTCCTGCGTGGAGCTTTTGGGGCTCACAGGTCGGAGCTGCGATCGCACCTGGTGCGGCTTATACTCTTCCCCCCAACTATGAGGAGTTAGAGCTCGCAGCTGATAGAAGGGCAATGGAGCGAGGGCAGTCTTCAACCACCCCAGCAATGCGCTTTCCTTCTCTGCGCGAGATCCTCGAAGGAACTGGTATGTCATGATTTGCTGTTCGCATCTCGCTTTTGAATTTGTATAACTTGGCTTTGACATTGCTTCAGGTTTAAAGCAAGCCGATGTGGTGTGGCTAGTTCGGATGCGCCTCACCTACCCCCAGTCATTTGCGAGGTCTTTGGAGATAGGGCCCTTTGACAGGAGGCTGTTTCTTTCCGAAGCCATCTGTATTTTGGAGCAGCTGTCCGCGGCCACACCTGTGACCATTTCTCCTCAGAGTGCCGAATTGCTTTTTGGCATGTGCCAAAATCTTCTTGCCAAAGTTCAAGGCAGGCTGGGTTTCAAATTTCTTATCAAAAGAGTTACCCTGATTCGTGCGGCCGTAACTTTGAAACGCGGCCACCAAAACCTCGCAGCTGAGAAGCAGAAGGTAGAGCAGCAAAAGCAAAAGGTTGAAGAGGCTATGAAGCTCTATCATGAAATGAATGCCAAATGCGAGCAATTGAAGCAGGAAGTAGAGCAGGTGGAAAATCTGAGCCGTCAGTTCACCCCCCATGACTCCTTGATCAAGGGCTTATTTTGATTTTTGAAAAGTAGCAAATAAATAGCTGAAAACATTATTGTAATGTTGCTGGGGTTTCTCCCCCTTTTTTTTCAAAAAGAATAATCGAAATGCCCGTTTTGCCCTTTCCGGGATTTGCTAGAATATCTCTGTGCATATCCAATTATGACGTCAGCAATTGATATTCTTCCTTGATTTTCGCGCTAATTGCTCATTAGATAAGCACGCTTTCCTTGGGAAGTCCATCCGAATCATGACCATCCGTCATTAATTATGGTACGCAACTGAACCGCCGTAGCCTTTAATAGGGTAAGTGATTGTTACCGCTTTTCAAGGCGTAAGTGATTGATCCTTACCCTCTTTTCAAACTCTGCTGACTCATCTTGGAAACTGAAGAGTCTCCACAGGGTCTATATAAACCCTGCCTTTTGCCATTTGGGTTCTTCATCCCAAAATGTGCTTTGCCGTGAGTCCTCACGACTGCTGGCTTCAACGCTTATTTTCCGTTGATTCATGGCAACTTCAAGTTGTGAAACCTGAGTTTGCGCTTTGTGCTATAGAAATAGTTTCCAAGATCCGCTTTATGAGGCTTACTGATCTTTGTAACTTTCATAGAGAAGATGCAGATAATACCTCACATTTGTTCGAAGAATTTTCTTCGTCTATTATGCTTGCAGGTCATGTTTCCGGCCGCCTCCCGGCGAGGTGCAGCGCCGTAGTGACCTTGCTACCGACTCGTAATGAACGGCGGAATTCTCCTCCAGCAAGCCCGGAGGAGAATTTGTTTCCCCCACGTTCGTGAGCTCAGGGTGGCGAGCCATTGTGCTCGTTTCCGTGGACAAGGAACCCCCGTTCTTTGGAGCTTCTGCTTGCATGTTGTACGCCGGAACCGGTAGTTCCTCAGGCACACCTATTGGGGTGTTGATCAGGAAAGGGCCTTGTCAAATGCTGGGATCTTGAACGCATCGTCGCATAGCCTTTGTGGCGTTTGTAGGACGTTCATTTTATAGCAAGACCCTACTTGCTACAGATTTTTGGTCGCAGACCTTTGTATCGCATAGCTGGTGTTAGGACCGTTAGGTTCATCCTTTCTCAGTTAGGATTCCCCCGATGTGTAACTTCTCGCTTGTAAGTTACTTTTTAGACGCGTTGTAAGCCATGTTGGCTACGTAGTTAGATTTGAGCTTTTTCGCTTGTAAGCTGCTATCTAGACAGATAAATTGTAAGTCGTTTTGACTCATAATGTTAAATCGCTTTGTACGATTTGCTGTCTTGTTACAACAAATTACATTGCGCATGCGTATTGGCAAATTTCGCCTTCTGTAGTGCTATATACACATTTTGCATTGTCGCTTGGATATGTTTTTAGATCGTTCAAGATCGTGTTTGCGCAGCTGTGCTACCTTGGCAGATAGGCTTGTGATTTTCTTTAGATTCAAGTGCAAGTGCTATCTTATCAGATAGGCCTTTGTAGATCACTTAAGATCATTTTACATAATGCTGCTATCATGGCAGATAGACTTAAGAACGTTTTTAGAATCGCAAATGTATAGTGCTGCTATCGCAGCAGATAGACTTGAAAGATCATCCAAGATCATGTTCGCATGGGCTGCTATCATAGAAGATAGGCTCAGAATTAAGATTGTTTTCGCAGTAGCTGCTATCGTGGCAGATAGGCTTAGAGGATCAATTAAGATCATTTTCGCATGAGCTGCTATCGTGGCAGATAGGCTTAAGAGATCAACTAAGATCATTTTCGGATAGGCTGCTATCGTGGCAGATAGGCTTAAAAGATCAATTAAGATCGCATTTGCATGAGCTGCTATCGTGACAGATAGGCTTAAAATATCCGTTAAGATCGCATTCGCAGAGGCTGCTATCGTGACAGATAGGCTTAGAAGATCAATCAAGATCGCATTTGCATGAGCTGCTATCGTGACAGATAGGCTTAAAAGATCAATTAAGATCGCATTCGCATAGGCTGCTATCGTGACAGATATGCTTAGAAGATCAATTAAGATCGCATTCGCATAGGCTGCTATCGTGACAGATAGGCTTAGAAGATCAATTAAGATCGCATTCGCATAGGCTGCTATCGTGGCAGATAGTCTTTTGCTAACAGTAATAATAAACTAAATGAAGCAGTATAAACAGCTATAAGTATAAAGTTCTTCTCATTTGGGAGAAGTCTTTTATTATAGAACTCTCATATGGGAAAGATGAGATTACAATTCTCTCATATGGGAGAGAAGATGTGCGAATCATAGCTATACAGAGCATAAGGCAACGTTGTAATAAAACGCATAAAATGAGAGAAGTCAAGGATAGTACTTCTTAATCCAGCGCATGTTGACTGAGCTTGGGGTTGAGGTTGTTCCGTGCAACCTCCGTATGCTGCAGTAGCCACTGTCAAAGACTTCTGTGACTTCAAAGGGCCCTTCCCAATTGGCAGCGAACTTTGGGTGAGCCGCCTCTCGCATGCAATGGTCAGATGCGCGCAGGACCAAATCTCCAACTGCGAAATCTCTACGTTGGACTGTTTTGTTGTACGCACGAGCAATCCTTTCTTGATACCGTTTGTTGGTCCTTTTAGCTTGCTCTCGCTTTTCCTCTAGCAAGACTAAGTCATGGTCGCGTTGATTGTCGTACAATGCGTGGAAGGCCAACCTTGCTGAGTTAACTTTTACCTCCGCAGGTACCACCGCCTCAGCCCCATAGCATAGGAGGAATGGTGAGACCCCTGTGGGTGTTCTTGGAGAAGTCCGGTAAGCCCACAGGGCTATGCTTAAGGAATCAGCCCACTTCTTGTGGTCATCTGCGACCATCTTGCTCAAAATTCTCAACAGCGTCTTGTTGGTCGCTTCTGCTTGTCCATTCCCCTTCGGGTAGTAGGGGGTGGAGCATATCTGCCTGATGTTGTATTCTGCTAGCTTCGCAGCCACCTGGTGATTAACAAAAGGAGTGCCATTATCTGAAAGGATGGTGTTGGGAATTCCGAACCTGCATATGATGCTTTCTTGGATGAAATGGACCACAGCTAGCGCATTCGCCGTCTTTAGTGGTATTGCTTCCACCCACTTGGTGAACAACTCAGTCGCGGTAAGGATGAAATGATTCCCATGCGAATTTGGTCGAATGGGACCAATGAAATCTAGAGCCCATGTGTGAAACGGCCACGGTGTTCCCAATGAATATAGATCTACAGCGGGAGCGCGCACTAGGTTACCTTTAAATTGACATTCCTGGCAGCGTCGTACCTTGGTGCGGCAATCGGCCTCCATAGTGGGCCAGAAATATCCAATTGAGAGGAGTTGTCTGCATAATTTCGCACCTCCCTGATGTTCCACCTGATGAGAAAGGTCCATCACTTCTTGTGCTTCCCTGCTGTCTAGACATCGCAGTAAGTTGCCCTCATGGCCCCTTCGCCAAAGCAGGCTTTCTTGTACCACATATCGGGATGCTTTCCTCCTCAGTTTCTCAGTTTCTTTCCTTGATTCGGGCACAGTACCCTGGGTGAGAAAATCAAAGAGTGGTTTCCTCCAATCCGCATCATCATCGGTCAGAGCAATGAGTAAAGAATCTTTGATCAGTGCGCAACTCTCGCACTTTCCTTGTATCAGTGCTGCGGCCGTTGACATGTCCGGCCAGTGAATGCCATATCTCTAGGCTTTCTGATAGATTGACACTTCGCTTTCCCCGCAAGCATGTTGGTGAATCTTTTCTAACAGCAGCAGTCCTTCTTGCTCGGAGACGCATCGCATAAGTATTCCGCCAGGGCCCTTGTAATGGAGGGTGTAATCATGTATGCAATACCCCTTTGTGGATGCCCAATTCTCGCTGCTCGTGCCTTCTGCGATGGCCCGTAAGATTGACTTTCTCCAGTCCGCATCGTCTATGCACTCTTCGTCGCACGCGTCTTGTGTTAACGCCGACGATGTTCGTACTTCGATCGAGATCCTCGCAGGGCATTTGTCCGTGATAACCTTGGACCCCAAGGTAGCCAAAGCGTCCGCATGCCTGTTGTCTGCTCGGGGCTTGTGCTCGTACCTAACGTCGCAGAGTTGCTGCACCAGTTTTTGTACCAAGTTCCGGTAGGACAGAAGATTTATCTCCTTCAAACCGTACTCGCCCGAGGCTTGCTTGACAATTAGCTTGGAGTCCCCCATGACCGTCAAATTGCTTACTACCAAGGCCTTTGCCGCTCGAAGTCCCGCAATGAGAGCTTCATATTCTGCTTCGTTATTGGTGACTGCGAAGTCAAGCTTTGCGGACATCTGTATGACCTCCCCATCTGGTTTGGTCAAGACGATCTGTTACTGACATCATCCTCCTGAGACATGGTTGCTTATGATGGTAAGATTCACGTCGGGTTCACCAAAATGTGCACAAGATATTCCGGCGGGGAGAACTCCGTGTACACCGTAAGTAGAGGATCAGAGATAGCACAGGAAGAGTTGGGTTGTGTAGGGAGAGAGTAAGGCAGTAGTAATGTCTGAGAGAGAGACAGAGGTTTGGCAGAGCTTCCGCGTATTGCTAGTGTGTTCTCCTTTGTATGGAAAGGTTAACGTCCTATATATAAAGGAGAATGTGACCGTTGTAGTGTGGTTAATGCGCCCATCAATGGCGGCTTAATTAGCTTAACCACAACGGCACGTTCGTCCTCATATGTAGGGACCGTTACAGCACGTTATGCGCGAATACCGGAACCGTTATGGGGTTGACCGGGTTTGACCGGATTGACCGGGTTTATGGAGCTCGTGCCATAAATCTCTCAAACAGTTACTAAAGGTCGCGTGCGGGCTTGGCTCGCACGCGACAGGACTTACTCTAGCCTCCAAACCACTAAGTCCCTACAAATCCCGTGCAGTGGTATGCGAGGGCCCTGTCTCGCAGCCCCCACATGGATCAGCGCGGCTGGTGATCCAGTGTGTGTGGAGCACAATATGGTGTGCTGGATGGTTGCCACGTGGCCAATATCTGTCAGCTCAGAAAGCACTATCTACAGCCGCATTAACAGGAGGGGTCAATGTTTGCAATTCTTCAGCAGGAACAGGGGTTGGCAGGTTCTTCACCTTAACCCTAGCATGGTAAAATTCTTTGCCACCCAGATAGGGGGCTTTTCGCCATAAGGTCTTGGGGAGATCAGGTATTTCTTCGACCTCTTTAACGTGTTTGGTTCCTTTTGTCTTTGCCATTCCAGCGGAAAAGCAAGAAAAAAGGGGGGAGAAATACACACACTTTAGTTTGAATTTCAAGATTCAGTTTGAAGCAACAAGGTTTTATCAGAAGAAAGATGAACACTTCAGTTTCAATTTTGGGGTTTGAAAGTGCAGAATCGTTTGCATTATTGGGAATTTCAGAAACCTCACACATTCAAAACCCTTACAATCTGGGGATTAGATCGATTCTGAGTTTAGAGAACAAGGTCTCCTTCGCAGTTTCCAATGGATGGTATGTTTTAGACAATTATGGGTTTGTAGATCCAACACAGTTCAAAGCATATTGATACATCAAACAAAATTGAACAAGGCCAACCTTGTTTTGGTAAAGCTTGCTTGGATGCGGATAGTTGAAGAAGACGATTGACGAGAAAGAATTGATGATTGATTATCTGAATCTGCTCTTGAAGGCTTCCGGGTATCATTCACTTTAAGAGAAAGAAGTGATGCTTTGCAACAATGGAGAACACAGAGTATTTATCCAAAAACAATGAAGGGTTGCGTCCTTTCAGTAGTCGAATCGCAACCGTCACCGTCGAATCGCGCAATCACAGGACAAGCTGACGTCACGCCTAAAACCCTAAAAGATCAGACGACACGACTCTAGGGATTTTAGGTCATAATGGCACGCACGGGGGGCTGAATTTACGTGTATTTGAATTGGTGCGTGGCGACGACGCGTACGTTGGTTCCTGCGCATGGAGGCCTATCCGGCTGTGAATCTTCACGCGCAGAAAGGGGGCTAATGTAGATAGAGCTTTGTGGACAGGAAGATCTTGGCCACGTGGCGACCATCCAGCACATCATAATGTGCTCCACACACACTGGAACACCATCCGCGCTGATCCACGTGGGGGCTGCGAGACAGGGCCCTCGCATACCACCGCACGGGACTTGTAGGGACTTAGTGGTTTGGAGGCTAGAGTAAGTCCTGTCGCGTGCGAGCGACAACCAAGCCCGCGCGCGACCCCTAGTAACTGCTTTTGAGAGATTTATGGCACGAGCTTCATAGACCGGTCAAACCCGGTCAACCTCGTAACGGTTCCGGTATACGCGGACAACGTGCTGTAACGGTCCCTATATACGCGGACGAACGTGCCGTTGCAGTTAAGCTAATTAAGCCGCCATTGATGGGCGCATTAACCACACTACAACGGTCACATTCTCCGTTATATATATAGGACCTTAACCCTTCCATAAGAGGGGGGGGGGGACACCTGAGATACGCGGAAGCTCTGCCAGACTCCTGTCTCTCTCTCTCATACAGTGCTATTGCCTTACACTCTCCCTACACACAACCCAACACTTCCTGTGTTATTCCTATCCTCTGCTCTTGGTGTATATTGAGTCCTCTCTACATGATTCTCTCGTACACAGAAGGTTAATTTTAAGTAACGTCCAGACTGCAAAGTATGTGACAAATCTTTTTCACCCGTGTTATAGAATAACTTTTACTCTATAATAAAATAAAAATATTATCAAAATATTGCATCATTTTGCTATCCAAGTCACCGGGTCAAAATGACCCAGCAAATAGTAGCAAAAGTTAAATTAAAAAGAAAGAGCATGATAGAGTGATACGGTACACATTATCTTCTTTGGACAAAGGTAACGAAAGGGGCGGGTAGAAGCAAAAATTCCCGGACAGTATCCCGGTCCCTACTTCATAGTACTAGTACTTAGGCAGAGAGGTCTTGTTTCTCGAGCCATCCATCCTTCCATTTCGTCGCGGATATCGATGACTTTCCATTTTAGCCCCTATTCTTTCTCTCAATTCCATCCCCCAATTCCTCCTCTTCCATGACCAGAGAGTCTCTCAAACCCCCCTCTCACCTTTGCTTAAAATCTGGAGCGCCGAGAGAGAGAGAGCAGGAATCGTGAGCGATGAAGAAGAGCACATGGACTGGTAGTTCCTCATCCTGACTCGGTTCAGCGTGATTTGTAGACCTAAACATCCATGTGAGTGAGTTTCTTCTTCACGCCGACCCACCTCAATTCTCTGCTATTTTAATTGGTTGTTGGTACATACATCATCACTTACCTATGTTACAACACGAACTTGATCTGGGTTTCGTTTTTCTTATATTCATTCATTGCTTCATCTTCAATTTTCGTCTCTGACGTCCTTGCGGTCGTCACTCCGGTCATATCTTCTGACTTTGAATTCTGGGTATTGGGTTAATTTGCTAGAGAAGCTAGGGTTTTATGCTTTTCTTTGTCTTAATTGTTGAGTGATGTGTGTGGATAGGGTGCACACTTGCTGTTAAAATATGAATTACTGTACCATAGTCCTGGTTCAGTGGGTTTGGATTGGGAATTGTATTGTTTTATCAATTTTTTAATTCTTATTGATATTGTGGATTGCTGTTGTTTCAATAATTTATGATCTGGGTTTCTGGGTTTTTGTCATTTCTCTATGTTATTGGGTTCTGGTTTGGAGGGAATTTCAGGATGTGGTCAATGGCTTACAAAATCGTTTAGTTTAACAGGGTTTTCATGAACCGAACTTAAAGAATCATGAGTAGTATCGGCCAGGAAGATGAGGAACATCAGTTTTTCGATAGTCTCGAAAGCTTTGCGTCTGAACAGTGTGTTGATTTCGAGAGTTGTATGTGCTTTTCGGAATATGCTATGTGGACTAGAAGTCCTAATAAAAGTGTGAAAGAGCGACGGAGTGAGTTTCTGAATTGGATGGGTTTGGATTCTGGTGGATCAGTGACTGGATATGTTGGAGTCGAACAACATGATCGCCAGCAAAATGAGCTTGATAGGGTTATGGCACATAGTGGAGCAGTCCTGAGCTCTCCCAGCTTTGGAGATGAATTCGCTTCAAGTCGCTCATCCATGTCAAGTTGGTCTATTGATGCTTCGGATTTGTCAGACGAACCCAGATTCAGGGATTTCCCAGGTGGGGTTGAAGAAAAGTTTGGTGAAACCGAGAAGGATGACGAACAGGAACAACCCCACACATCAGAAGAGTTCCAAAGCACTTTTGGTTCATCAAGCAATCTATCTGGGACGATGAATAGAGTTAAGAAGAAGTGGTTGAGTAAATTGCGCTCCGCGGCGTGCATGGCTGATAACTTCGGACCTGATCATTCAAGCCCTTTTCAGGGAACTAAAGTTCAGAGAGTGAAGGTTCGACATTTTAAAAAGCGGTGGAAGGAACTCTCTGCACTTTTTGTTGGGCAAGAGATTCAAGCCCATGAAGGTTCTATTCTAGCAATGAAGTTTAGCCCTGATGGCCAGTACCTCGCTACTGCCGGAGAAGATGGTGTTGTGCATGTATGGCAAGTGGTGGAGGAAGCAAGATCTAACACTCACGATATCCCAGACACTGATCCTTCATGTGTTTACTTCACAGTAAACCATCGTTCAGAGCTTTCCCCATTAGTTGAGGAGAAGGAGAAACTTTGTAAAATTAGGAGCCTAAAAAAGACAGTGGATTCAGCGTGTATCATCTTCCCACCAAGAGTCTTTCGCATGTTGGAGAAGCCATTACATCAGTTCAAAGGACACATTGGTGAGGTTTTGGATTTGTCCTGGTCAGAGAACAATGTAAGTTTTCCTTGGGAAAGCAGTAAATGTACTTATGTGCTTTACTACGTTAGAATGGATATTCATGATTTGTTTCTTTGTGCAGCGTCTTTTGTCATCTTCAATCGACAAAACTGTCCGTTTGTGGCAAGTTGGATACGAGCACTGTCTCAATGTTTTTACGCACAGTGACTACGGTACACCGTCAGCTAATTATGTTTTTGAAAATCCAATTAATGTATGCAAAGTTGGTTCCCCAGGATTGAAAACATTATGCAGTTTTAACCTTGACAGAGTTCATTTATGTCTTGCAGTGACTTGTATTCAGTTCAATCCATCGGACAATGATTACTTCATCAGCGGCTCAATTGATGGGAAAATTCGGGTTTGGGCAGTCACTGATCACCAAGTTGTTTCTTGGACAGAAATTAGAGATATTGTTACTGCTGTATGCTATCGTCCTGACGGGCAGGTTTGTTCTGGACTTCACCCCTTATTTCAGCCCAGTTTTAGTAATTTTTTCTGAACAGGAACTTCGTTGTGATACAGGAAGTTATTGTTGGTTCCATGTCAGGTTCATGCCGTTTTTACGACGTGTCAGGTGAGCCACTCCTTTGCCTTATAATAAATAAACTAGAAGTTGTTTCTGATGCTAAAGGCAGTCGGGTAGGCATCCTTTCAGGGAAAATGTTTCTACTTGTTATGAGATTAATCTTTGCTTCTATTTCTTGCTTGAAATGAGCTTCATAATGTGATGCTATGCACTTCTGAGCTTCTTTGGTCACTTGTTTAGTTTGTTAAAACATACTTATATGTGAAGTAATTTCCTCCTTTCCTTTTGTTTTCCAAGTAAGGTGTGTGCCTTCTATAGTCTATCTAGTTTCCTGCTAGTGAATTTGTTGAACTGCAAAATTCTTGAGGAGTTTAACTAATTTGAACAAGGATTTTCGGGGTTGAAGGTTGTGGCTTGTGTTCTTTTTGATTTACAACTGTTATCTTGCAGTCACAAGCTTATTTCCTGACATGGCATTGTTTTGGAAAAGTTTTCAGCTTTCATGCTGTTGCTGGTTCTGCTATTAGGCCTAGGCAATATAATTTGTTTCTGAATTGCCGTTTAGAATAATTACAATGGAAAGATGATATTTGTAATCTCTTGCAACACTGGCTACATTTCGTCATACTTGGAAACAAGTAAATTTTTTGACATTTATGATTGATAGTACATGTTGAATAGATTGAGAATTGATCTCTGAAGTCTGAACTACATGATTTTTCACCTGTTTGTTATTTCTCTTTATTTTTGATTTCTATGTATACCAAACTTGAGGAAGGTGTTCCTTTTTTCCCCAAATCTGTGTTCCAGACTAAGGGTTGGCAGGATTTGCCTTTTATGGAACTAGTAATAAAATGGCTGCATGCGACAGAGTAAAAATATTTTTTGTACTGACCAACTTGTTTATCCTTTCTTGGGTCAGATAATCACTTCCAGCTAGAAAGTCAGATTAGTTTGCACGGCAAAAAAAAGGCAGAATGTAAAAGGATAACTGGTTTCCAGGTTCACATTTCTCACCCATCTGTGGTTTTTATGTCTTTGTATGTTGTACTAAGTTACTTGTACTCAACTCAAGCATTATTTCGTTGCAGTTTGTGCCTGGAGAATCACAAAAGCTAATTGTCACTTGTGCGGATTGGCAAGTCAGGATTCTACAAGGTACCAAAGTTGTCGGCAAATACAAAGGTAATGTCTTACTCTTGTCATATGATGACATGTGGAGGGTGACCTTAGAGCATCTCATAACACTTCCAATCTCTATTTAATAAATTAATACAATAAAATAGCTAGGTAGTCCCCTGCTGAGAAAATCTGTACAGGATGATTATAGCCGTTCATTTCTTCAACTTGTAATTCTGGCCAGCGAGTTTATCCAGATGTTTTCTCTATAATTTAATTAAGAAGCCAATAAATTAATTATATACTCCCCTCTCTACTTGGCTTGGAAAATGTAAACTTCCCATCGGTATTTCAAATTGTTAAGAGCCAACGTTGACTTTTGTTGTAATACTGCGATATATATGTGTGTGTATATATTGCAAATTTTAATTGATGTATCGTTCCTTTTCTTCCTGTACTTGCTATTTCAATTTTCTACTGCGGGTAATCATGTTTGATATAGAAATTGATTAATTTTGTAATTTTAGTTTGGTTCACATGAATTGTTTGTCTGCACATCATGGCTTACTACAATATTCAGTGGAGGGTTTACTTTGTAACCATCGCTGATATATCAATTGATTAATTTTGTAATTTTATTTTTGTTCACATGAATCGTTTGTCTGCACATCATGGCTTTACTACAATATTCAGTGGAGAGTTACTTTTTTTTTTTTTTAATATATTTTTCATCTACATTTTATCTGCATTACCAATCAATATAGTATGCCTTTTGAAGACTGGAACTCGTTTGCTCACACAAGCAAGTTGATCGATCTGTCTTTTCCTATAGGTCCTCGTGTCTCAGGAAACCAACTCTCTGCAAACATCACTGTCGATGGGAAGCATGTCGTGTCAATGTGTGAAGATAGTAATGTATATATGTGGAACTTCACTAACCAGGAAAAGTTTTGTGTCTCCAAGAAGAAAATAGTCAAGTCTTGGGAAAGGTTTTCTACAAATGCATCAGTTGCCATACCGTGGTCTGGAAATATGCGTAATAGTTGCCAAGTGAGAGTATCAGATGAAGCTTTGACGAATAAGTCACCTTTATCCCCTCCTCCTTGTCATTTCTCCTTGGATAAGGATTTTGTTTTGGAGCCTTTTCCTCCAAAGACTTCTGCAACGTGGCCTGAGGAGAAGCTTGCGTCTTCTTCAAGCTCACGCGTTGTGCATAAATCTCAATGCAAGTTTTTGCAAAGTTGCCAGAGGGTATCATCCACCTCTCATGCCTGGGATATGGTTATAGTAACTGCTGGCTGGGATGGGAAGTTGCGTTCATTCCACAACTATGGCTTACCGGTCGCTCTCTGACTACTTGATGGGATATATTTAATGTGTCCTCATGTTGTACCAGAGAGGTACAGATCGGCTAAATCAGAAAATGAGTCAAGTTATGCAGATGTTTAAACTGTATTTGTCGCCTTCCTCTATGGTAGGAGCGTAGAAATCCATCACCGCTACAATGGAATGAAGGTGGGTACACAACAGAGAATTGATTCTTTCTGATAGAAGTGCAACTTCAATTTTTTCATACGTCATTCTGTTCCTGTAAGTTTTGAGTTGATAGGGATTTTGATAGCTTTGTACGTACCTAATAGTTTGGTTTTGTTACTTTAAAATGTATAGAATAAATCGGTGAATGGTCACGATGGCCTTTCCTTTGAAAAGACCAATGGCACGAGATGGAAATGAATGATATTGGAATAAGGGTTGAATTGATTTCAGACTGGACTTTATGCACTGTTTGGATTGTAGATTATTGGTTTAACTTAGTATTACTGTTTTTTCTTTCTTTTTAGCGCGAGTCAAGAACTTTGTTAGGACATAGCAAAAAATACAACCATAGTGCGACAAAGCCAAACCTACAAGGGACAGCCAAAACATATCCCATAGCTAATCGAATTCTAACCAAAGGATGGATACATCCAATGTAAGGACTCCAGCTAAAACATGAAAACACAAAGATCCCATGAAAGACACCACAAAGCTAGGAGGTATAGCTCAAAACATTGCACGGACGAAACTAAAACTAAACCGAAAATCAACGAGTAGATTAAACCCTTAAATTATAAGACTTCTTCATTCTCGATTTCTCTTCCACGAACTTAATGAGATCAATCTCTGTTTGATCAGGTTCCACCATCTTTTTCTTCTATTTCTTTGAGAATGAAGCTGTGATGAAGAGAGAGATAGACACCCTTACATAAATTATGTTATATATTAAACCAATAATCTAATACTAAATGAGGCCAATGATATGGTAAATCAAATCTGTTACTGCTATGACATGTGTGGTGAAGTAGATAGCGTTTGAAAGTAGGATGTGTTTGATGGATGGGTGCGATTGACGTATTAACCGGGGACCATCTGGTATATTAAATCATCAACGGTCAACAATTAAGATTTTAGTTATTTATCAACTTCACAGAGGGTTAATCTCACGACGTACAAAATTTGCAGAGCACATTTTGTTTCGGCAGTTGGGTCCTCAACTTGAAAGGTCTTGTCAGCCGATTGTGATCACAACATTCCTGAAACTTGAAAAGGTCTTGCCCGACGATTGTGATCACAAAATTCCTGAACTGGACTTGGAAGATGTCGCCAACGAACTGATCAAAAGAAAATATAAGCTGTTACCTCATATTTCTGCATGTCGCATTTCAAGTGGAAGTTAGATAGCACTCGTGAATGGTGATGTATCGATATTGAATAAAAAAAAAAAGTTATTGCCTTATTGGAGACTGATATTTTGACACTTTCAAAAGGAAAATGCCATCCATTGCGTCCCTTTCAGCTTCTACCAATGCCGACCTCATCAAAGGACGACAATTTAGCAACACATCAAATTCAAACCTATAGAGTGGAGTGAGTCAATCGTGGCAGTATGGAAAGCAGTGGTGTGCTACGCTAACAAAGATAACTGTTCTCTTCTTATACTTTGTTTGGTTTATGTCCAACCCCTCCGAAATACTACTAATATGAGGAAAATATATTGATCAA
Source organism: Linanthus parryae (assembly GCA_023055425.1). Taxonomy (NCBI): domain Eukaryota; kingdom Viridiplantae; phylum Streptophyta; class Magnoliopsida; order Ericales; family Polemoniaceae; genus Linanthus; species Linanthus parryae. The sequence continues at coordinate 6,165,591 of JALGPY010000015.1, forward strand.
TTCTTTATGTTGCAAAGTTTGGTACTTGATGTACACAAATATAGTACAGTACATTATGACTGATGTTGATTAAATGATTAGTCCAGGACCACAACCGAGTGAATATCGTGGAAAATTTGACACTTGACATCCCACAAAAGCAAGTCTACCCTATCGTAACCAAAGATGGACCATAAAGAATCGCACAGCTGGTTATTTCCACAGAAAATGACTGCAAACAAAAAGAAAGCATGTCACTAATACAAAGAATCGTACCGCTGGTTATTTCCACATAAAAATGACTTTAAACAAAAAAGAAAGCATGTCACTAATGAAAGAAATTGAGACAACAGATCATGGAGTTCGGTGTCATAAGTTATGCTGAATTAGGCATCAATTTTGTCAGCTACTAGGAACCAACATTTTCATAAGCTGGATGCATTTGACTAAAGTTGTTTGGGTTTGTTAGTCTTTCTTTAATGATGGATGTGAGTTGAGAAACTGTGACACGCTGATTGCCTCCAACCCTATTGTTGATCCCACCACACCACTTATAGTTCCTGAGGAGCTGAGTGCTTCTGTCCCTGGTCATTTATCCACTGATTGCATTTTAATTTATTTCCAGATGAGAACTACAATTCTCATCTGCTGAGAGAACAGCCGGCTCTATCATAACCGTTAGGACCGGCTGAGAGAGGACAGCCGGTTCGGTCCCCGTCCTGGACTCAAGCGGGCCGGTCCGGAGAATGCATATGCTGTAACCGGACATGCCCATGGGACCACACCACCATAGGCAGGCTAGTTCACTGTGGGCTGGTCCTAAACCTTGGGTTTACTATTTAATTATTATTTTAAATATATTTATAAATTATATTTATGTACTTTTTATATTAAAATACTTAATTACTATGTTTTTCTATTTTTTCTTTTTTTATGAATACTTCTTAATAAATTACGGTCCTAGGCTGGTCCCAGTCCAGTCCTGGGCCAGTTATGGGCTTCACATGGGCCGGGCAGGGCCGTCCTTTGGTCCTTCGAATCTTCATCCGGACCAGACCACTTAGTACACGGTCCTGGGCTGGTCTTGGGCCGCCCGGTCCTGGTCTGGTCGGTCCTCCAGCGCACTAGCTCTATCATAAATCATAGTAAGCCTACTTGACAGCTCTATCATAAATCATAGTACAAGAAACCCAATCTGTATACATATTTGTCTTTTTCTTTAGGTCAACACCCTATGGCCATCAACTCCAACTCTCATCTAGTAAGCTACAGGTACATGAATACAAAAGTGCAGCAAGAAGTATTTTCTTAACTTTTGCCCTGCTCTTGCAGAGAGCCAGCTACCTATTCAACTCCTCAACAGCTAATATTAAGATGTTATTCCAGTTCGAGAAAGAAAAGAGCGAATCAAAAATTAAGAAAATTCGTAAAAGCACCTCCTAAAGAGTGTAAACTATTTTTTTCAATATATTCTCATGCCTATCTTGACAGCAACAACCGCCTGTACCAGTCATTACAAAACTGGTTGCATCTACATACATTCACTCGATACAACAACTGACGCAGACACGAAAAAAACATAACTTACATGTACCAAAAATCAGCTAATACTAACTGGATTCTGCAGCTGCACAAAACCATTGCAATACTTGCTAGCCTTTAGTAAAACATGTAAAGCCTCACCCAGCAGAACCGAGTGTTTGCAACGCATCAATATACAATTGTTCTTTGTAAATACTATCATCGTAATATTTTATCTAACATCGTATTAGATAAAAATATAGTAAAGGGTAAATTACAGATAAACGCAGATAAGATCTCTCCGTCACTCTTTATCTCTCTCCCAATCCGTTGTGGGTGATGCCGATTACGGTATATTGTGGTACTAATCATTGGTCTGGTTCATGACGGATATGGTGAGAAATTAAAGGTGGTAAGGTGAACAGATGACCAAACTATAACATTTTTTATATCATTTTGCATAGTTAGTGACTAACTAAGTATACCACATTTTAGCTAAGTGCAACTTTTCAAACCACCAGTAATATAAAGGAACATAGCCCAAACCACGGGTCAGTTAGCTGTAATTTACCCTATAATAAGCTTGGCTTTGTTCCAATGTCATTCAGAGTTCGGGAACAAATAGAAAAGCCAACTGAAAGAAAGGGATGATTAGGCAAGAACAAGCAACTTTGTCTTTGAAAAATGGAGAATTTCGTTGCTTGAATGTTTCTGGATCAAGAAATGAGATGACAGTAGGGGCTGACAACCAAAGCCTTCCATTAGGGGGTATCGCCTGCATTTCTGCAGGCATAACAAGGTATTGCTTATAAACTGGGTCTAGTTCATATCTAAAGGAGTGAAATTTTCAAAGGCAGTTGTTTAAGGGTTGGTTCTCTGACCCACATAGATATTTGTAAAGCATCACAGCAACAACTTTTCTCTTCCTGAAGGTGGTTGCAATCAAAACATCAGTGTTCTGAGGTAGCAGTTAGATTCAAGGGTCAAGTTCCTGACAATTGTGGTCAGCGAGTAGCTAAGTTACCGAAACTCTTCAATCTCGGCAACGTACCCATGTTTGGGCATGATCCTTGAGGATAAGTGTATGGGATATGTTGCGGGAGTTTCCTCCATACATCCAACACTCCAAGGTTTTAAAACATGGTCGGTCATACAGAAAAATGGTGCTTCAGTTTCTTCTTTGCCTTGCTGTTTTCTGCTTCATTTCATCATCTTAGCCTTGTTCAAAGTTCAGGTCATCCAAATCTCACTGAACATCCTCTTAACCACACTGATATGTTCCGCTTTCTTATCAATTGATGAGTTGCAAACACTCAAGGTCCTCTTTCCAGGTTTAACAATTGTTCAGGTTTATGTTTATGTTTATGTTTAGTTTATGAACATAAATATATGTTATGTAAAATAAAATGCAATGACACCATATCCCTGCACCCGAGTCCAAGATTTGGACACATTTTAGCCGAGTCCCCAAATCCTATGAAGGTAAAGCGGTGAAGGCATGGTTTGCACATAAGAGTACTCTGGGTAGAAGATTGAATTGTGGTAGATAAATTGGGAGGACAAATTGGGGGCTTATTAAGTTGATTGTGCAAGGAGATCCTTATATATTGCCGGTCTTAGTATGCTCTACTTCTTTTTGTGCCATGTAGTACCATTGACACTACCTGTTGGATCCCAAATCATGTAGTAGATGGCCATCTATGGATGCAAAAGAAGGGACTTTCACCAATTCTTTAGATTTTTGTGCAGAACAGGAGGATCAACAATAGAAAACGATTGTCTAAGTTTTGTTAGACTAGCTTGAAACTGAGAAAAACAAATAGCTCTGAAACTGCTTTAATAGTTATTTGGCACAGTTGGTAAGGTTCAAATCTTAACCAAATAGACTCGAGTTCAAACAGACTTGGGATTTTGAACTCATCTAACAACCTGATTATCTTCTATGTCTAATATTCCTAACCATATTACCCCTTATCAGCTCACAATAATTCTTCGCACCCCAGAAGACAGTAATACGTTTTAGCCCTGAGATTTCGATTCATCCCAAATATGTAATTATACCCACATACCCACAATTTATATTTTCAGGAAATAGAATGCAATCACCAACCACACCGTGATCTTTTTGACAATCCTAAAAGGAAAACATCTGTAGAGATACCTAATCTTCTAACAGTTGCCTCCTGCTTCATGAATCCAGTATTCAACAGAACAAAATAAATCTAACCATATTTCCCCAGCTACCATGCAATAGAATCACATCATACAGACACCAAAAAAGGCAATTTATAATCAGGAGACTGAATTATGCATAGAGTTGTGGAGATCTAAGAAACAATATGCACAATTATCAGAGAAAATAAATGGGATTTTAGATCTTGATAAAAATTGGAACTCTCTTGCAATCTAAGTACAGACCAGACAATCGTTTTGATAACTCGAAATAACCTTTCTTACAAGAAAACAAGAGGTGACTAGATACAATGAGAGGGCGATGTACCAAACATAGACGATCGGGGTTGTAATCAGACGGGGAGGTCCTCCACGGAGGCACAGTGGTGGTGGGTGGAATCATCAACATTGGTCTGGAGGTTGGTGAGCATGAGGGGACGATCTTTGGCTTCTTCTTCGTTCTCATCGTCGGAGTCGGCGGTGGTCAGATTCACGCAGGCACAGCGTTCCAGGGAAGCGAAGAACGCGGAGGCGACGCCGGTGCCGACCCAATTGAGGAACCCTGGGTTCTCCATCTCCAATGGCTGGATAGTGTACCGGAAGCTCTGATCCGATGGAATATCAGTGAGAGAAAGAGCGATTATAAGAGAGAGGGGGTGAGAGAGACAAGGGGCTGATTGACGGTTTCCGGATGCGTTTGCCAATATCGGAAGGAAAGGTGGAAATTAAGGTGGGACGTTAATTGTGGGGTAAATTATAATGACAATCCCTCTTTTAGTATCTTTTTTGGTTTTTGAATGTTTTTTTTTTGAAAGATTTTGATGACAATCCACGTTTTGTAATGTTTGAAAACAACGTTTTGTAATGTTTTGAAAACAATTACTCCCTCAAAAAAGTTTTGTTAGTTCTCTTAGGGCTCCGTATTATTCGGAGGTGAAGTTTTGCGCCGTAACCCTAGATGGCTTCACTGAATTCTGACGCTCTTCCGCTCGATTCTAAAGTTTCTTTCGCCACCGTCCGATAGAGGGAGATCACAGTCTCTCTCGTTATGCTACTGCTATGTCTGAAGAAGAAGAAGAAGAGGTTGTTATCTTGGGCAACGAGCGTTGCTTGGCCAAGACCCAAGAATACCAGTTCTGTCTTCTTTGATCCTTCGTCGTTGGGGGTAGAATTAATACGTGGTCTATAGTTATTCAACAAGATATGGCTGGAAGGTGAGTCTATTGAGATCACGGATACTAGACCCAACATCTTCATCATCAAATTCCCCAACAAACTAGCCATGGATCACGTCCTTGCCGGTGGTCCAGGGAATTTTTTACGACAACAGATGCTTCTCAAGCCCTGGGATATCAAGAACTCGATTGAAAAGGTCTCCTTCAACACGATGGACTTGTGAGTTCAAGTTAAGAGCTTACCACCGTACCTCCTTGCGACAGAGGATGCTCGTAAAGCTGCCCACCACATGGGTCCTATTCTCTACTCCGATGACCGAGTCATGTCCGGCGATGGCGACTACATGCGTGCGAGGGTCCGCATGAACACAAATGAAATCTGTCCGGAAAGGGACGACTACATCAATGTTCTAGGCAAAAGAATTTGGCTCGATTACAAATACGAGCGTCTCCCGTGTATCTGTGAATGGTGTGGCCGAATTAACCATGATTCGTTTGACTGTGAGCAGAGACCCAAGCCCAAAGAAGATAAAGTCCCTGTTTTCGGTGAATGGCTTTTGTTAAAACCCCCACCCCGGAAGAAGACCTTTCCAAAGAAACCTGAAGTTTCCACTGGCACCAAGGAAGAGGATGAGAAGCATTCGGACGAAGAAATCCCTGACGGTCAGATGGAGGTTCTGGAAGTGAAGACTCTTTGAACTCTGGTTCGGAAGATGATATGGCTCTTGATAATCCAATGCTCGATCCCTACGTCCCCAACAGCAAAGTAGGTATATCTATCCATGAAAATCTTCTATGTAACAATTCTGAACATCTGCAGAACCCACCAAAGGACAAAGGAAAGGCTATTTCCTGTGGAAGTGAGGTTAAACGATCCTCCAAGCGCAAAGCTGCTGACACAGTTTCTAACCCCAACCCTAAGGGAAGCAATGGCACAAAATCGAGATGTCCTATAACAGGGAAAAAGGATCAAGGCAGTAGCGTCATCTCAACCAAGAGCATCAATAACAACCCGGTTTCTGATTCTCGGATCCTAACAATGGAAGTGGGCGCCCTAAATACCCATAATGCCCAATTGGCGGCGGCGACTGTGAGCGCCGCCAGGCACAATGAGTCTCATATGCTGGATCGTTAGAGGGATTGTGAACCCTTGAAATTTTATCTCTCTTAACGATATCATGAGGAGACAGAAGCCCGCTGTGGTCTTTTCAATGGAGTCTAGAAAGTATGCAAGAGAGAAGGAAAGTATCAAGTTTCAGTTGGGTTACTCTTACGGTATTTTTTTTGGATTGTATGGAGAGAAGGGGTGGTTTGGGTCTGTTGTGGAACGAGGATGTCGACTCCACGCTCCATCGCTATTCATACCACTACATTCAAGGTATAGTTCAGCTTTCTGGTTTACCTTCGTCCTTTTTTCTAACTGGGTTTTATGGAGATCCTGTCAGAAGCGAAAGGCGTCACTCCTGAAAGCTTCTTTGTCGACTTCAAGCGGGCTCTACGCGATGGCTTGTTGTAGGAACTTTTAATGCGATTATTTCGGCTTCGGAAAATGAAGGTGAGAGAGAAGTCACCATCAAGCAAGTCGAAGATTTTCGTAATGGTTTGCATTCCCTTGAGCTCCGCGACTTGGGGTTTTTTGGCAACCAGTTTACTTGGGAAAATAATCGCCCAGATGATCATTCTATTTGAGCGAGGATTGACCGCACTTTAGCAACGGACAACTGGATCGACTCCTTTGGTTGGCCACGGGTGAACCACTTAATTGTTGATACTTCGAACCACGCACCCCATCGAAGTTGTCATTGATTTGAATCATTGTAAGCTGCAAAGTTAAAGAAGAAGGTTTTGTTTTGAAGCCATGTGGATTCAGAAGGCCGAATGCGAATAGTTTGTCATTGACACATAGGGTAATGCATCGGGGAACCTGGCCGGCAAGTTGGAGTTTCTCTCGACTAAATTTTCAGGTTGGAATCGTGAAGTATTCGGTTAAGTGAGGACATAGGTCCAAGAGTTGTGGTCTCAACTAGCGAAACTGGGCACGATAACACAGTCAGCTCGGGTGATCCGAGATGCTGCGAAATGCCGGAGGAAAGTTTCTATTCTTCTAGAACAAGAAGAAACTACGTGGCGTCAACGATCCAAGATGTTATTGCTGCGTGCAGGGGATATATACACGAAATTTTTTCACGGAAAAAAGATTATCTGAAGATCTCGTAATATCATCCGTGGCATTGAGGATGATAACGGGAACTGGGTGGAGGATCAGCAGCACATGGCTCACATTTTTTCGGAGTACTTTTCAGAACATATTTGCCTATTCTGAGCCCCAACGAGATTCCATGGAACCGCTTATGGGTCCTATCGAGGAACTGTTATCCTCGGCTAGTTGTTCTGCTGTTTACCAGCCCTTTACCGGCGACGAAGTTTGGTTTTCTCTTAAGGTAATGACCCTATAGAAAGCCCCTGGACCTGACAGATTTCCTCCACTATTCTTCCAGAAGTTTTGAGGTACTATCGAACCGGAAGTTATTGAAATATGCCTGAATATTCTTAACGAGGATGGGGATATCAGTGATTATAACCACACCCTTATTTTGCTTATTCCAAAGGTGACACAAGTTCGATAAGTGTCTGATTTGATACCTATTTATCTTTGCTCTAATATTTACAAGATTGTTACGAAATCTCCAGCTAATCGTCTTAACCATGTTATGTCTGAGCTCGTATCGGAAAATCAGAGTGCTTTTATTCAAGGGAGGCTTATTTCAGACAATATCTTGGTCGCCAGCGTGGACTGAGACAAGGCTGACCTTTATCTCCGTTTCTTTTTCTTCTCGTTAGCGAATCGCTATCGAGAAGCCTTGCTATAGATGTCGTGGAAAAGGACTTTTAGGGGTTTTGGCCTCCCGTGGTGGTCCTATTGTGTCTCCCCTTTTTTTCGGACGATTCTCTGATCTTTGTGAAAGCGAATCTTGACGAGATTAATTATTTGTTAAATGTTTTTCAGGTTTACGAAACTGTATCAGGACAAGCTCTAACTTACAGAAATCAGCTCTCGTATTCTCAAACAATGTGTGGAACAAGATCGAATTCATCTGGGAGGAATGTGCGGTGTTCCAGTGGTTCTTAGTCACGATTGTTATCTTAGAGTGCCCTCTACGATTGGACGTCAGAAGAAGGTTACTTTCCAAAGCATTATATAACGCATTAGTGCACTTCTGAAATGTTGGAAAGGAAAGTCACTTTCATTGGCTCGGAAAGAAATTCTTATCAAAACTATCGTTCAAGATATTTCGAACTATGCGATGAGTTGCTTCCTCCTCCCAAAGGGGATTTATGAAGAGATTGAAAAGCTGATTAGAAACTTTTGAAGGGGAAACTCAAAGGACAAAAGGCCCATTCACTGGCTTGGATGGGATAAATTAGAAGAAGCAAATGAATGTGGTGGCTTGGGTTTCATATATTTGTGTGACTTCAATATCGATTCGTTAGAGAAACAAGCATGGAGGGTTCACTCTAAGCTGAATAGCTTTCTATGTCGCCTTCTTACGCACATGTATTACAGACATTTCAGTTTTCTTGATTTCCAACCAAAGTCCCTGATAATTTAATTCCTTTGAATAAATGGATACATGAACTCAGGGAGAGTTTGTATTTTGAAGATGATGAAAGACAGAAATACTAAGAGACTTTGTCAAAGCCCCAAATCTTTGAAGTAGCATTACTATGCTGACAGGTTTTGTGTTGCAGGCTTAAGAGTGAACTGGACTTTTGCTTATAAGCCTTATAGTGTCTCTTTCAAATATTATTAAATGTTATATTGTGGTTTTGATGTCAAACAGATATCTTAGATTGATTGTGAAAATGATCAGAGATAGCAAAACCAAGGTCTTGAAGGACATTTAAAGCTCCGAAGCTTTGGAGGTTTCCCTTGAGCCTCTGACAGTTACTTCTGTGACTAACTGATTCTTGTTGCAGGGTGTTTCAACTGTTTATGTGATGGGTTATTGATCTGTTATGATTCATAATCTCACTTTGATTATATCTATGATCAGATATACAGGTTATACTTGCATAAATATTAGATCTGTAAATAGATTCTAGCTCAGTTTACAATGTAAACTGATATGTCAAACAGATTAGCATATTTGTGCTAAATTATCTGGATTGAATGTGTTGTTGTGATTTATTTGTGCAGGGTTGTTCGTCGTTCAAACCCTCCTAACAAATCATATCAGATATTCAAATATAGTTGTTGAAAGAAGCTGTTGATTGAAGAGGATTTTTAGGGATTTTGTTCCTGAAATCTCTCAGGTGGTTACTGCAGGTTGTTATAAAAGATATTTGAATTTAAAAGAAGAAAAAGAGGGCTTATCAATTGAAAATGAGAGAGGTCATTCGGTGGAGATTTATAGTCAAACACTCTTCACTCATCAAGGATTCAACACTGCTGAAGAAGATTAATCACCCAGATTCTGAAGAACACTTATGAGCATTCATTGCTTATTTGTTTCTGTGTTCTTCATTTTGATTTAATTTTAGTATTATTTTATATTTCTTAACCTCATCAACTTTAGTAAGTTATTTGTTCAAGTGAACGACAAGAGGTTCTTATCGTTTCTCAGATTGTAGCTGGAACTAGATAGGTTTGGAACAATAAGCTGTATAGGTGTAATGTAGTTCACTTAGGCTTGAGATTTAGGGTTAAGTCTGTGATTAATAAGAAGTGATTTGAAATCCTAGAGGGATTGCTAACTCCAAATTAGGAGTTATATTCTTATAGGATTCACCACCGTTTTGCGCGTGTTTAGAGAGATTTACATGAGAAATTGACCAATTCTTATATGTTTTGAGAATACTTGAGCATTTGGACTTCATGGTGTAATCCGGGCGTTTTCGGCATGTTTTATGCTTTATTTGTATCATTTGATCTTCCGGTATTTGTTCGTGTTGTGGATTTTTGGAACCAGAAGCTTGGAGTGCGGATTTTGGAGCGCAAGCGAACTTCGGAAAGAAAGAAACTCAAGGAACGCATAAGGGAATAGAAGAAGAAGAGGAGAAGCTAAGAGGAGAAAAATACTTAGTCAAAATTTTAAGAGGAGAGAAAAGAAGCAACTCACTGGAAGTAGAGGATCACAAATTGTGATCACAAGATCAAGTTCAAGACCACATAGAAGAGCATGGTGATCCTACAATAAAAAAAAGGTGATCCTATGATCACAAAATTTGATCACAAGGTCACAAAAGTGGATCTAACATGAGTAGAAGGGGGTAAAAGTGTTATTTCGCAAAACTAAAAAGAGAAGGACGGTGTTTTGATTAAAACCAATGACCTAGGGCACTGGATATCATTCTTTGGACGGCATTGGAGAGAAAATAAGCTCTCTTGGGAGCTTGAAGACCATCGTTTGATTTCTATTCCCTTCTCTTCTCTAGTTTTTGTTGATGATCAATAAACTTTGTACTTTGATCATGTGTTTTAGTAGATAAATATTCTATTCAGGATATCTCATAGGTAGCTAGGGTTTGAACACCATGTTGGCGATTTATGGATCTTTTTTCATGCTTTTAGCTTAACTGAATGTGTTTTTCTTAGCTATGCTTGATTTATGTACTTAATTCTATCGTTTCTATTGTTTGAGCTCTCAATAGGATGATTATAGGTAGAGGATGTTAGAGGAATCAACATTTCCTACCCGGAGACTTGAATCAAGCAGTAGACGTATTTAGGATTGAGGAATCTTGCTATTTAGCTAGAACTAAGAGTAGACCACAAGAACATAATGCTTAGTAGGCTAGAGGAATCAGGTACAAGAGTTTGAATATAGGCTTTTTCTAAGCAAAAGACGTTCGTGTTACATGAACGTAAATCATTAACGGTGTGAGATCCCTTGTGAACCCGAAGAGATATCCTGATACCTATCCCTCGCATTAATCTCAATCTTAATTTATTAGCTTGTTATTTACTTTCTCAGATTAGTAAAAAAAACTCAATTACTTTCCCACATTAAATTTAATCATCCTAATTCATTCACGAGAAGTCATTTGGGTTTGACAAACCCGTATTTATCGGATATTACTACTTGCGACAGCCGTACACTTGCGGTCGAAACGTGTCAGGGATCAAGTCCCTCAGGCAGAGAGTAGGTCCAATTGTGACCGAACTCTGTAAAATTCCTTGTGTTCATTGCTTTAATTTACAGTTCTTTCAGTTTGCATACAAATCTACACAAAACAGGAAGCTCCAAAGCTTTGGAGAATTTCCAGTCTCAAAGCTTTGATGCTCCACACAGTTTCCTTGTGATCTAAACTTCATTAAACCCTTTCATGGCCTTGAGATCCTTCTAAATTTTGCTTTTAAGTTTCAAAAGGTCATTGTTAGCAAACGTTTATGTAAGTTCAGCCTGTTTCAAAAGCTTGAAACAACTTGTCTGTTTCAAGCCCTGAAACGTCTTTCAAGGGTTTGAAACAAGTACAGCTGATACAGCATGAACTTAGGGGAGTTTCTAATCCAGGAGTTTGATACTTGTTTGATTATATGTTACTTGATGATGAAAGACAAATCATTCTATTACTCTAAAATGTGATTGATCTATTTGTTTGACTCGGTTTTTGCAGGGATATATAGTTTCCTATTTTTGCAGGATTGTCCCCTAATCTATTTGAATACATAATGGAAATCAAACTGTCAAAGTTATTGTGCACTTGATCTTCTATACCTAAAGCTTCCCAATCTTTTAACAAACAAGATCAAGACAGTATCTTTGAAGATACTGAGCAACTAGGCATTGGGAGAGCTGTTAGAAAAGTCAAAGACTTGCATATGAATTTTAGGAAAGTTTGTTAATGAAGATTCTGCATATCTTCAATTCAAATAAGCTGCATAAAAGGATTTTTGAATGAATAATTTCGAGACAACTGATGCGGATTTACTAACGCGTATGCGCAAGTGCACGGTCAAGTAATATAGGGGCGGTATTTCAACCCCGAGTTATCGATCCCACGAGGACAGACTTTAGATTATCTAATTAGTTACTTAATTAAGAGTACGGTACAGGAGGAAAGATTTGATGGATTTAAGAATTGAAATAACAACTAATCTAATATTTTTGTATTTTTTTATATTTAAGAAACAAGTTTGGAGAAACTAGGCAATCTCTAGATCACCTAGGGTTGTAGACGATTTCCGGAATATCTGAGCAACACGTTAACTATATTCCAACTAAGCCGGGTAACAGCGCTGACTATCTCCTATCGGTCTCAAGTCATTCTACTTCACGGTAGACTACAATCTCCTATCGGTCTCTTGTGTCTACCGGTCCGTTCTAGTAGGCTAACGACATGCACAACAGCGGGTCCTGTCGGTCCGTTGCACGAAACAGTCAAATCTCACCTACCGAATCTACCCACACTAGCCAATCCTAACACGTCTCTTCTCAGTCTCAGTGATACGGGATTGATGTTCAAGTCTCATCCTAGTTAGTTAGAATCACTGTCGTGCATTCGCTAACTAACCAGTGTTTCCGGTTAGCTACTCCATTAACACTGAGTATTAAGCACAGTACATGAACAATTGAATTAAAATATTGCTAACTTTAAGAATGAATCAACTATTGAACAAACCCTAGTTCTTGAACCCTAGTTTTATCTCCTAATCGTGTCACTCAATTAGGATTACTAACATAAATAAGAAACTAAAATTGATTCAAAAGAAGAAATCAAGAAATCATGAAGCAAAGATCAAATCCGGAAAAATATCATCGTTTACATGAACCCTAGGCTCTCAAAGAGACGCCTAGCAAAATGTCTAGCTAATAATAATCAACCGAACAAGACTTACAAGTTTCTCCATACAAAGATTGAGAGAGAAGAAGAAGAAATCAAACTTAGAGCTTCAATGGAGGAGGAGTCCTCCTCTTGTTGCGTCCGTCCTCCTTCCTCACGTTCCTAACCTTTTTTCTTCAATGAATCTTCTCTTCTTTAATTGTAGTTGTTTTTGTATTAATTATCTCCAATTAGGTTTAGGAGAGTCCGTGTGTTTTTTTTCTTCTTAAGCAGATCACATGATCTGAAATTCCTGATCATGCGATCTGGGGTGAGTTGCGTCCAGGACTTGTTTTCCTACAATCAGATCACACGATCAGCCATAAGCAGATCGTGCGATCTCCTTAAGCTGAACGCACGATCAGCCACTCAAGTCGTGGAAACAGTGAGTTGCTCAATTTTCTCCTCCAAATTTATTCTAAGTCTTGCTCCAGATCACAAGACCTTAGTTTTGCAAGTCGTGTGATTTGCTGATCTTGTCTTCTTCTCTCTCATCACGAGCTTTGTCTCAATTTCCGAAGTTCGTTTATCCTCTTCTTTCAGTCTCCGAGTTACGTTTCCTGTCAAAACAACACGAAACACACCCGTGCGATCAAACGTGACAAAATATCATAAAATAACGCAAGAAACGCCCGGATTTACAATTTATCGCTCAAACCTACACTTACTAAATTTCCTCAAGTTCATAGTGTATTTCTAATATATTCTACCCGGAAATCTCACAAAACGATAGCAAATTGTGTAAGAAATATAACTCTAATACAGAGTTATCAACAACACAAAAGAGCATACAGAGACATTCAAACACCATAGAGGATTGACAAGAAACCAAGAAGCAGATCTACATCACTCAATCCAATCATCTGAAGAACACTACATTCTCACTGAATACTTTCTCTCAGTGTTCTTTTCTTCTGATCTTCAATTGTATATCATTTAGATATACTTCCAGTTCGTATTCTCGTGAATTGTTCAAGGTGAATAATAGATAATTCTTAGTTAATCAGTTAGCTAGAGCAGGTACTATATAGGCTAGTGAGAACCACAAGCTGTAACAGAGTAAGGTATCTCTCTATGCTTGAGATCTAGGGATTAGCTTTTGATTAATAAGAATTGAGTTTAAAATCATGCAGGGATTAAGTCCCTGAGGTAGAGATGTAGGTCCAAGTGGATTGAAATCTATAAATATCTGTGTCTCTTGCATTTACTTTGATGCACTTTAGTTATCTTATATACTGCTCAAAACAGGTTTCAGTTCAATGGCTTGAAACTCATTTAAAGGCCTTGAAAACTATCAGCTTTCTCTTTACTTTCTGTTTTGATTCCAGAGACTTGAAACTCATTTCAAGGCCTTGAAATACTTGCTTCTATTCACAAGCTTCTTTGAAACCACTCCTTTAGAAAAAGTTGCAAAAGTTTCCATACACTATTCAACCACCCCCCCACTCCTAGAGTATTGATCTTGTTGTCATTCCTACATTACTGTCTTTCAATTGGTATCAGAGCTTGTATCTCTGCATAGATCTAACAATCTTGTGATTATGAGTACTGTAGGATATGGTGGTTTCTCACAGGGAAGAGCTGCTAATAGACCTCCCTTGTTCTGTGGTGAAAATTTTGTGAATTGGAAAGCCCTGATGAAAATGTTCATCATTGATCAAGATATGAAACTGTGGACTATCATTCAGGAGGGTCCTCATATATTATACACTGAGAAAGATGGGATCAGAACTCCCAAAACCGATGATTCACTTTTTGCTCCTGAATTAAAGCAATTTCTAAAAATTACAGAACTATGAATCTCTTATATTGTGCTTTGAGTACAGATGAATTTAACGAGATTTCAGGTTGCAAGACTGCCAAGGAGATCTGGGATAAACTTGTGGTGACCTTTGAAGGAACTACCCAAGTCAAGCAGACCAAGATCAATATATTTCTTAGGGAATATGAACTGTTCGAGATGAATGGAGATGAATTAATCAGATACATGTTCAAAAGGTTCACTGATATTGTTAACAACCTTGATTCTTTGGGAAAACACATTTCCAATGAAGAAAAGGTTAGAAATATTATGATAATTCTTCCTAAAGCAAAGTGGGAATCAAAGACTACTGCCATTGAAGAAGCTCAAGATCTATAATCACTTCAACTTGATGACCTGCAAGGAAAACTGCTTACACGTGAGATCTACATGAATGAAGCTAATGGAGATTTACCAGACAGTGCAAAGAACCTAGCTCTCAAGGACAAGGAGAGTGAATCATCTCAAATCCTTGAACCAGAATAAGATGATGATGAAGATCCTCTTGCTCTCATTTCCAAATCCTTGACCAGGATTCTAAAGATGAAGAAGAACTTTGGAAATAAATACTTCAGCAAGGACAAACACAGATCCTCCAATAGCAGAGACTACAAAGGTAAAGCTATCTCTCATGGTAGTAAAGCTAAAGTAATGAATTGCTTTGAGTGTGGTGATGCAAGACACTTAATCAGAGACTGTTCACACAAGAAAAGTAAACAATTTCAGAAGAGAGACCATGACAGAAGAAAGAAAGCTACGGTAGCTTCCTGGAGTGATTCTGATTCCTCGAGTGATTCTGAATTTGAAGAAGAACAAGCGAACCTCTGCCTTATGGTCAAGCATGTTGAAGTTCTGAAAAGACATTGAGGTAATGGTAAACTGTTTGATTTCTAAACCAACATATGTCCTCACTAATTATCTTAGAACAATGCTTTTAAATGAGGAGGACTATCTGAAAGAGATTAGAACTTTAGAACTTTAGAACTTTAGAGATTAGAACTTTAAACCAACAGAAGAAAAGGTTCATGAGCAAGCAAAAGAGAACTTGGAACTTGTTTTTCAAAATCAAATACTGAAATTTCTCAGAAGATGTCTGAAAAAGATTTCAAAACCTTGGAAACCAGTTTCAAGGCCTTGAAAACTCAAGTCAAGGAAGTAGTCACTGAGAACTCTCTTTTGAGTGACCGAATTGTTTCTCTAAGACATCATTATGATGAATTGGAGGAACAAAAGACTACTCTAACTGAGAAATTTCAAGATGCTAAGAAAGCTATGACAAAGCTTGCTGGCTCAGAACACAATCTGAACTTGATTCTTGGAGGAAGCTTACAGTCTGTTCTCAAAAGTGGTATTGGTTACAATCCAAACTTTCCTAGAAAAGCAACACCAGATTTGTGAAGGCCATTAACAAAACTTCTCCTAAGTGCCATTACTGCAACAGAATTGGTCATGTTAAAACGACTTGTCCTTTTAGAAGAAGAGACCCTCTAATAATGACGAACACTTTTCCATTTTGAATTAAAGGACAAGTTAGACAGATTTGGGTTCAAAAAGGGATTAGACCACCTAACATGGTTGAACCTTAATATGAATCTAAATTCCACACTTGGTCTAACAGATGGGTAAGGTAGTGAATGGTGTTTGCAGGATGTCACTAAGAGTAAAGATCAAAGATGGTTTATGGACAGTGGATGCTCCAGACACATGAGTGGAAATATATCTTTATTCTCAGAGCTAAAAGAGAAAACTGAAGGCTCAATCACACTTTCTGACAAAGGCAAATGCAACATTTTAGGTATTGGTAAAGTTGGTACAAATTCTGAAAATTCTCTGATGTTTACTTAGTTGATGGTTTGAAATTTAATCTGCTTAGTGTATCTCAACTTTGTGATAATGGTAACAAGGTTATCTTTGAAAAAGAGAAATGTGTGTGCAAAATGAGAAATATGGAGTTTGCATTCTCACTGTCTCAAGTTCAAACAATGTCTATACTTTACACACTAACAAAGTTGCAGGTGAAAGCTTGAGGTGACTCAGTGCATTGAAAGAACATTCAAATCTTTGGCACAGAAAGCTTGGACACATTAGCTTGCATACCTTGAACAAGTTGATCTCTAAAGACATAGTAAGAGGATTTCCTTCTATCAAATTCAGAGATGATGAAGTATGAAAAGCCTGTGCTCCAGGTAAGCAGACAATAAGCTCATTCAAGCCAAAGAAATTTGTAAGTACTACTTGACCCATTGAACTACTTCACATGGATCTTTGTGGTCCTATGAGGACTCCAACTCCACATGGTAAGAAGTATATGTTGGTTATTGTTGATGATTATTCTAGATTCAATTGGGTCATGTTTCTTACAGATAAATATGAAGCTCTAACTAAATTTTCAAAACTTTGTAAAGAACTTTAAACTTTGAAAAACCTACCAATTGCTTTAATGAGAATTGATCATGTTAGAGAATTTGATCAGCTTGAGTTTGATTCATTTTGTGCTAAGCATGGTATTTCTCAAAACTTTTCTGCTCCAAGAACTCCTCAACAAAATGGTCTTGTTGAAAGAAAGAACATGACTCTTGAAGATATTTCAAGGACAATGCTTCTAGAGAACAAGTTACCAAAGTCATTATGGGCTGAAGTTGTGAACACGACCAACTACATACTTAACAGGTGCATGATTAGGCAAATTTTGAAGAAGACCCCCTATGAAATTTTCAAAGGAAGAAATCCAAGTATTTCATATTTCAAATCTTTTGCCTGCATTTGTTTTGTTCACAACAATGGTAAGGACAATCTTGGTAAGTTTGATGCAAGAAGCGATAAATGTACATTTCTTGGTTACTCTCTGACTAGCAAAGCATATAGAGTTTACTATAAAAGAACTAAGCTTGTTGAAGAAAGTATCCATGTCATTTTTGATGAAAGCTATGATGGTAATTTGAGTGAAAGGTTTGCATACTTGAACTTGAACAAGCATGAGTCAATAGATGAAGCAGAGACTTCACATTGTTTCAAGGATAGCTTGGAGGAAAACAGGAAGAATTTCCAAGGCTTTGAAAATGATTCTCAAAGCCTTGAAAACGAGGACTAGAAGAATCAAAGTGATCAAGATTCTTCCTCGAGATCTCAAAGGAGTCAAAAGATATCTGGAGAACCTGAACCATGAACTCCAAGAAAGAGATTCAAATATATTTCATCTCATCCAGTTGACAACATTACATCTGATCCATCTACTGGTACACAAACAAGATCTCAATTGAAAAACTTGTGTGCTTTTAGTGCTTTTGTTTCTCTTATAGAACCCAAAAATGTGAAAGAAGCATTACAAGAAGCAGACATGATCATTGCAATGAAAAGTGAACTCAATGAATTTGAGAGAAACAAGGTGTGGAATCTAGTTCATCTACCTAAAGATCAGTCTGTTATTGGCACAAGGTGGGTGATCAGAAACAAGTTAGATGAAAATGGCAAGGTAATCAGAAACAAAGCCAGACTAGTATCTCAAGGCTACAACCAAGAAGAAGGTATAGATTCTCATGTTGAAAGGTTAGAAGAAATTAGAATGTTACTTGCATTTGCATGTTACATGAACATTAAACTTTTTCAAATGGATGTCTTGTGTGCATTTTTAAATGGTTACTTGCATGAAGAAGTTTATGTGGCTCCACCTCCTGGATTTGAAAATGATGAGTTTTCAAATCATGTTTATGAAATTGACAAAGCTCTCTATGGTTTAAAACAAGCTTCAAGGGCTTGGTATGAAAGACTGTCAAAATTTCTACTTGAAAATGGTTTCAAAAGAGGATTAGTTGAAAAATCCCTTTTCATAAAGACTCATGAGGAAAACAATTTAGTAGTTCAAATCTATGTTGATGATATTTTGTTTGGAGCTACTAATGACTCTCTTTGAAAGGATTTCTCAAGTCTTATGAGCAGGGAATTTGAGATGAATTTAATGGGAGAATCGAACTTCTTCCTTGGACTGCATGTGCAATAGATGAAGAAAGAAATATTTCTGCACAAAAAGAAGTATACTAAGGACTTTATTAAAAGTACAATATGTCTCAGTACAAAGTTACAAAGACTCCTATGATTTCTACACTATCTTTAGATAAGGATCAAGCTGGTAGGAGTGTAAATCAGAAAGAGTATAGAGGTATGATTGGATCTTTGCTGTATCTCACTGCTAGTAGACCAGACATTATGTTTAGTGTCTGTATGTGTGCAAGATTCCAATCCGATCCCAAAGAGTCACATTTAATTGTTGTCAAAAGAATATTCAGATATCTCAATGGTACTTAGGGCTTTGGTATCCAAAAAAATCTAACTTCTCTCTTTGTGGATATTCAGATGCTGACTTTGCAGAATATAAAGTTGAAAGAAAGAGCACTTCAGGGTGTTGCCAATTCCTTGGCTCATCCCTAATTAGCTGGCATTCACAGAAACATAATTATGTGACATTATCAACAGTTGAAGCTGAATATATACCAGCAAGAGCATGATGTTCACAAGTGCTATGGATTGCTCAGCAAATGAGGGATGTTGGATTTTATTTCAAATAAATACCTATCAAATGTGACAACACCAGTGCTATTTCAATTACAAAGAATCCAGTTCAGCATTCCAGAACCAAGTACATAGATGTTAGAGATCATTTCATCAGAGATCATGCTGAGAAAGGTGATATTATTCTTGAATCTGTTTCTACTAACAGGAGAACTGGCATATATCTTCACTAAACCATTGCCAGAAGAAAGATTACAACCCTCAGATTAGAGCTGGGTATGCTTAATAAAGAAGCATTGGTTTAGGGGGAGTATCAGGTAAGTTTAAGGTAAAAATTTATGTGTTTCAAAGTTTTGAACAGATTTTCAAAGCCTTGAAGATTGTTTCAAAGCCTTGATGTTACTTGTTTATGCAATATAGATTTTCAAGGCCTTGAAATTCTTCACAAAGCCTTGAAAATAAGTCTGTATGCTATGTAGTCAAAGAAATTGGATCTTTCAATATTGGATGCTATCACAGTAGATAATTTTCCACTATTGTATTTATTTTTTAGGAATTATTTTCGTATAAATCAGCATTATTTTATTTCCTTTCCCACGTCACACACACACGCAAATTTGAATTTCATTCAAACTGAAAAGATCTTAAAGAGATTTGGAAATATTTCTGTTTCCTTATCTGACTCAAACTCTCCAGTATTTATCTTCTTCTGTGTCTCTCTCTTCTCCTTATCACTCTTGTTTATCTATTCTCTACCCCCCAAACCCTAATGATCACAAGAAGAGAATCCCAAAGAATCAAAATGGCTGGAGGTTCAATGGTGGTATCTGAAAAGAAGAGGAAGACTGCAAAAGATGTGATTCAAACTATCCGCTGTGTTTCTAGTTCTAGAAATCCAACTGAGGAAAAGGTTCCTTCCCCTCCAACGAAGAAAATCAAGAAAGATTTAACACCAACTTCTAGCAAGAAGAAGGAAGAAGACAGATCAATGTGCTCCTATGAAACAACCCCAAGAACAAGTGGCTAGTCCAAATAAATTGAAGAAGAAGAAGCCTACAGTTGCTGACAAGGGAAAAGAAAAAGCTGTAGATGTTGAACAAGAGAAAAGCACTCGCAAAGAGCTGCAGATCTATTCAGAAAAGCCTCAATCCCCTGGTAAGAAACTTTCTAACAAGTGGTTTATTTCTCTAACTGCTAGAGGTTAGTGGTTAGATGGTTTTGCTTCTAGACCAGTAGCATTTTTAGCATGGTTAATGTTAACATTATGAAAACCATGAATCTGGAGTGTGTTAAGAGGTTGAAGAAAATCTCTCTTTGGAAAGTTTGAACCAACCTGAAGTTGCCTACCCTAGGCTTACTAGGCTTTTCTATATGAACATGACGCAACTCAAAACAACTGTTAACCTAGTGATTCAATCCAAAGTTTCTGGGATTACAATGGAGTTAGGTCACTCAGAGTTTTCGAATGTTCTAGGCTGTCCCAAGAGGTACAACATTGAAAACTATTCCAACAAAGTTGAAGCTTAGAAACTTGCTAGGGAATAATTCTTTCTACCTAATGTCTCTACCTCCTCTAAGCAGTTAACACACTCTGTGCTAACTTTTAAAGCCCAAGTTTTGTTCACAATCTTGATGAGGTGTGTAGTGCCTAGGGAGAATTCAAAAGAGCTGCTGACTGACATGGTACTATATTTGATGTATTTGATCATGTATGGGTATGATATTGATCTTCCAATAATTTTGATGGAACACATGTTCTACTCCCAGACCAAAGGAAGAAAGCACCCTTTGCCTTATGCTAATCTGCTTTCTGCATTCTTTCTTCAACTTGACCTTCCTATTGACAAAGAAGAAACCATTACCATTGGTTTTGGCATGCTTGATGAGAAAAAATTTGAGATAATTGGTGTTGTGAAAACTAGTAATGGGATATGGAAGTTATACTCTGATCTGTCTGGGAAGGATTTGCAATCCAAGAAGTTTCCTAAACCCAAGGCCTTGACCCCTTCTTCAAACCTACCCTCTCAAATTCAAGACCTCTCAATGGTGGTTCAAAGACTTGATATTCATGATAAGGATATGAATGAGCTGAAGAAAAATCAGCATGAGTTTGGCACCTAATTCAAGCAGGTAAAGTATATGGTTGAAAGTATCTTCAAGAGAATAAAATTACTTCATGTGAACGAAGAAGTATCTCAGGCTGCAGAAGGATCAAAGAGGGATGCATGAGATTCAACCAAAGATCTAATCAGTGAACATACAACTCAGGATGAGCCTACTGGGGTGGTGGACAAAGGAAAACAAGTCGTGCAGGAACAGGATGATGAAGAACAGTAACAAGCTGATGCTGTCAGTCCAGAATCTGGGATATTGATCAAGGATATCAAGAGGAATAAGAAAAAGAAAGCTGTCATTCTAGAGATAGTGACTGAAGAACAGTTGTTTGAAACAAGTGGTGTTGCTAGTGGTCCTGCAGATCAGGAAAAACAACAAGATGATGAGGATGATGAAAAAGATAGTGGATAAGAAGATGTTGAGCCTGTTGGAATTGTGCCCTAGAGGCAATCAATTAATTGTGACATTTATGGATTTACGATTCATTATGTTATCGATATGGAGATATGTTAACATGAATGAAGTCCTTAGAATATAAGTGTTATATTCTTAAATATCCCTAGTCAATTATAATGATTAATAGGACAATCATCTATAGACTAGTATGGGGTTGGATTGATATGGGGATATCATGATCCAACACATGGGTATGCATTAGGAGTAATGGCATGCTGGATTGACCCATCTCCGAGAAGGCTACATATACGTTATGTTAAGTCACAAGCGCTTCTCGCGGTGCAACGGTATTGTCATCCTTAGACTTGAAGTCACTAGATATTCTAGTTGTGGATTATTGTGATTTTGGTAGCGTCAAACGCTACACCGTAACTGGGTAGCTATAAAGGCGTGTACTGGATACAATAAGAAGCAAGCTTAGAGATCGTAGTGGACGTAGATAGAATTTGTCCCTCCCACATAACGGGAGCAAATATCCTAGGCCACTCGAGGGATAGTGCTTATAAAATGTCTGGCCAGACTCAAATAAATCAATATGGGATATTGATGTTATTTGCACGAATAAGGCTATTCCCAGGATCGAGAAACTATGGATTGGATATACGAGTGTGACTTGTATGTCTCGTGTCCAATCCGGATATTGAGACAAAGGGATGAGACAATTACTTGCACAAGGTTTGTCATGATGACTATTCTATTTGTTGGCTAGAATGGATGTCTTGCTAGAGGCCGCTCCATATTAGTAAATAGTTACTACCAACTAAATAGAACCTATGGGGTCACACGCCATATAGGGGTGAACTAGACTTGGGAAATAATTAATTAATATGATTAATTAATTAAAAGGATCAAATCGCAACAACTTGCTAACTTAGTAGGACTAATATGCAAGTTGGACTAATCCATGTATGGACATGATTAGGATATGCCAAGGTGGCCTAATTCATGTAGAGACATGATTATGATTAATTTTCAAATAGAACTCATCCATGTATTGACATGATAAAGACTATTTTTGCAAAAGGGGACTAATCCGAATTCTAGTAGGACTAGCATAGGACCTTTAGGTAGTTAACAAGGAGTTGTTGGACTATATAAAGGATGCTCCTTCCTTCCTTCCTAACAAATGCTCATAACATAAGTGAGTGGGAGAGAGAAGGAGAGAGTGAGAAATCCCACAAATGGGCCGAACCCCCCTTGGGATTGCCGCCCCACCCGTCGGCCTAAAGGGGTGCCGCCCACCTTAGCTTTCCTCGTTTTGCGTGATTCTTCTTTCTCTTTCTCTTTCCGGGCTAGCACCAAGGATTGGAAGATCTAGATTTCACCTCTAGGCGTGGATCAACCGTAGAGACGTGACACTATTCGCGTTTGAAGTCATCAAAGGAGAACCCTAAGGTGTGTTATTGATTTCTTACCCTTACCATCGTTATGTCTCTTGACTTGTGATCCTTGGAGGGTTTTTTTTGCAGGGTTTATTATTGTTTCCGTTGTGCATCCATGAATCAAAACCCTACAGTGGTATCAGATCCACAGGTCGTAGAGCATAAACGTGGTTTATGTGTTACGTTTTAGTTGTTTTACACCTTAATTTGATTGTTTATCGCGTAAAACAAGACAAATCAAGCATTGGATGCAATTTGTCAATAATTAATCATAACAAGATCCAATTTTTGCATTGGATGCATGAATTGGTGAGTTTGAGAAATTTTAGGATCTTAGATCTAGGGTTTGGGCATCCTTGGGGAAGAAGGAGTTCTTCCAAAATAAGGAAACAACCAAACTTGGGCACCAAGCAAGGGAGTTGTTTTGGAAACAACTCCCTATAGAGGTTCGGCCCCCTTAGGGGACCGCCCCTCTTGCTTGCCGCCCAAGCCTTGGCCGCCCTAGGTGCCGGGGCAGCCCTAGCCCGCGGCCTAGCCGCGTGGGCTAGGGGCCGGCCGGCCCTAGGGCCTTGCGGTTCACTTTTTGGGCCCGGGCGATTTGATTGTTGGGCCCATGGACTGTTTTAACCCTAGAAATCCTAAAATCAATTAAAATTGACCAAGCGCGTTAAAATTGGATTTTAACTGTTTATGTGCAAATCGCATGGTGATTGGATATGGTCTTAGGATGTGGTTTGATGTGGATGTTTAATTTTTGTGGTTTGGTTTACGGCCTGCGAGCTGATCAATTAATTGTAATAATTAATTAGGGTTTTATGGCCTGCGTGCCATTTTTTCTCAACTTGTGAGATTTATTTTATTTAGTATAGATATTAGCTAGTGCTAGATAAAGTAGATTGTTAGCCAAGATTGAAGAAAAGAAGCCCAAAGCCAAAGAAGCCACAAAAGATGGAGCATGGAGCATGGAGTATTCCACATGACTATGAAGGATGGACCAAAAGATGAAGACGCATGGAGATGTGTTTGTTTTAGGGTTCATAGATAATTCCATTGGCTTGGAATTATCTTAGTCTAGAAAAGGCCATATCCACATCACGTTTAAATTCTGTTTTGTGGTTGTTTATTTTAATTTCTTATGATTGTGTGGTTGGTGTATGGATGATGCATGCAATTAGGATAATAAGATAATTAGACAACCCGGATCTATTATTTGGAGTAGTGCCCAAACTCAAATAGATAGATTAGTTGATATTGATCAACAAAAACAATTAAAATTGAATTAAAATCCCTCAAAATTCAAATATTGTGTTCTTGCCTTCTCGTTATTTAAACACTCATTATCATCATTATTTATCAAGTTCGTGCGTGCCAAAGCATGGCGACTTGGTTCATCATGATGGAATGCGATGGCACGTAACAATATGCAATTGTTTAAATAAGAGGTTTAACACAACTGGGCTATTAATATGATTAAGAAACCCAGAGGCAATCAATTGTGATTATCCATATGGATGGATAAATAAGGAGTTATTTGACCAATTGAACCAAGAGTTGCATAAGGGATGCAATTGGAATTGTTCCTACCTAAAGTAGTCAAATTATGGGTGACTTGCCAAAGCAAGCTCATAAGGAGATGAAACATGGATCTTGGCCCACTAGAAAATATAAGGATATTTTCCGCATTAATATCTTGAGGGTTATTAATCCGTAGTAAAATAGTGGGAGCTATGTTTAACAATTTAAATCCTTGTTAAATATAGTTAAACGTCACAAACTTTGCATAATCCTATTATGTTGAATACCCATGGCATTAAACAAACAAAAACACGACTTTATTTTCTAGACTGGTATAAAATTGAGAATTGTTCTCAAATAAAAGAGAAATTGTTGTACTTCGTAGAACATAAAGTTCTCTTCCTACCAACTACCAAAATATACTAAAACCTAATGGAAGGAACACCAAAGAATGGTTCTTTGGTTATGACTTGCCCTCATGCTAGCTGCCACGAACTCTGAGCTTTGGAAGCAAGAAGAGAAACATGGAGAAGTATGATATGATCATACATTGAAATAAGCTCTTTAAAAGAGCGAGCTAAACATGAAAGGTTTGAAGTATTGCTCCACTTTGCGTTATGCAAATAAGCTAATTCAATATGATTGAAACATTAGTGAATGGACATTATCTATGAGATAGATAAAGAATAAACGGTTATTCACCCAGGTGGACCAATAATTGCATTGGATGCAATTATAGTTTTGTTTTAAAGTTGATTTACTCAATATGATTGAAAAATCACTAAACGAAACACTCACAATGGGCATGGGCAAAGCTGTTAATAGTTAACAGCATGGATAAGGGCAAATGGTTTGCGCCGACCCCATGGGTATAAAGCAAGCTTGTTGCTAAAACCAAGTTGCCTTGAAATCCCAAAGGTGGTGTAAAGGAAGAGAAACTACCCAAAGTGCCTGGAAGTAAATAATAACGGAATTATGAATTCCGATTTGGGTATTTTGTTATAGAAATCAATGTGTCTATCTTATCATCATAAGTATATGATACTAGATGAGGATCTCACATTTATAGAAATGTGGAGGATCTCAAGAGACGAAGACAATTGGATAAGGAAGAAATAATCCTACACGTGGGGCTATGAAGCAAAGGGTTGCTGAATAAGCCGTAGGGAATTACTTCTACCTTTAAGAAATTGTTCATGAATTAGACAAAAACGATCATGTCCTAGCTATGAGTAGGACCATTATCATAGTTTATTGTTTGGACAAGAAAGCTCTTTATCATAATAAAGGACAAATGTTGTTCCATTTATTATGATATGCATTATTGTAATGCAATTTTGTCTAAGTGGATTCTATATCCATGATCATGATAATTTCATCTATAACATTAATACCTAGAGGTTTGCATATAATGATATGAACTTCGCTTATCTTTAGCTTTATCGTTTAGGCCTCATAAATAAGAAATACATATCTAGAACTCCATGAGGATGGATTTCTGGAACTCATTTGATTATTGAATCATATGAGACATGTAAGACTTATTAGGCAAAGATATGATCTTTTGTGAATCATACATATTGATGTATGAAGCCCGCTAAGCACAATGCTAAAGATGGTTTTCAGTACTTCATCTTATTTACTGATAGGATCAGGTAAATATGGATTTGTGTATATTATGAAGAAACAAATCAGAATCCTTTGAATTGTTCAAAGAATTCAGGAATGAAGTAGAGAACCAGCTTGGCAAAAGTATTTAGGCTCTACGATTGGATCATAGAGGAAAGTACTTGATCCAAGAGTTTGACAAGAATCCATGGGAGTGTTGGATATAATCCAGAACTCGCTCCACCTAGCACGCCACATGGGTTTGGCGTGTCTAAGAGGAGAGTTCGAACCTTGTAGGACACGGTTCGGTCCATGATGAGTCAAATAGAACTTCCAGTTTACTTTTAGGGGCTATGTTCTAGTTACAGCAAATTTAGCCCTTAACCTTGTTCCATCAAAAACAGATTATGAATAACACCATATGAGATATGGACTAGGAAGTGTCCTAGTATGTCATTCATAAAGATTTGGGGTTAGGAGGTTTATGTAAAAGAGTTTACAAACAAACTTGGACCCAAGTCAGATAAATGTTATGTGGGATATCCTGAAAAAGGATATTATTTCTACAACGTAATCGAGAACAAACTGTTTGTTTCTCGAACCACAGTGTTTCTAGGTGTAGATTGTCTCTAAAAGAAACAGTGGGAGGACAGTAGAACTTGAAGAAGTTCAAGAACCACAACAAAACATTGATCCGTTTGATGGAACATGAGCAGGATCACAAGGTGTTGTGGAGCAACCTACTCAGAAAACACAAGAACCTCGTAGGTCAGGTAGGATATATCGAGGGACTAGAGAAATAAGGATTTCTCATAACCAGTGATATATTGCTCATCGAGATGAGCCTACAATCTATGAGATGGCCACGTGTGGGTCATACTCTCAGAAATGGCTAGGAGCCATGGGATACAAAATGGAATCCATGTATACCAACAAAGTATGGACTTTGTTGGAACCACCTAAAAGGTGCAAGTGGGTTATGAGGAAACCAACATGGATGATAATATGATTACCTTTAAGGGAAAATTGGTAGGAAATGGATTTCATGTGAGCTCATAGTATAGACTATGACAAAATCTTTCCCCAATTATGATGCTTAAATCCATTAGTATCTTGCTTGTATCAATCTGTCTATAGATTGGATCAAGCTTCTAGGAATTGGACTCTTCAAATGGATGATGTAATCAAAGGAGTTTGATTCCATCAAAATTGAAGATGAGACTTGTGTCTACAAGAAGGTTAGTGGGAGCACAGTTATTTTTCTGGTCTTGTATGCGGAGACATACTTAATCATTGGGAATGTTGCCCCTACTTGGCAGTCTTACGTAGATTGACTAGGGAGTTGACTTTCTAATGGCAGACTTAAGCGAAGCAACTTGTGAAGATCTATTGAGGTAGACAAGATGGTTGTATAGCTTAGGTCATAGTACATAAATTGACAAAGATGTTAAAATGGTTCAATGTGAAAATAATACTGATTCTTACCCATGTCACATGGAATTAGTCTTTGGAAGGCTAATTGTCTTTCCAATTATATTGGGAATGGACCGTATGAATAAGATACACGAGATACGTCATGTTATGTACTAGGCCAGATGTGTCATATGGTATGACACAAAGATACCAGTCAAATCCGGGTGAGGGTCACTGGATAAATGATCAAGATTATCCTTTAGTACTTGAGAAGCACTAAGGACGAATTTTTGATAAATAGAGGATATGAAGAGTTTGCTGTAAGGGGTTACAGTGATGCGAACTTCAATTCTAACAAAAGGATTTCAGATTATAAAGTCGAGTTTTGTGTTTTACCCTAGTGGGAGCGACTGTGAGCTGGAAAGGTTCCAGGCAAGATTCAGTCACTGATTCTAACATAGAGGACTGAGAAAATTAATACATAAGATGCATTTACTCAGAATATTCATTCTCAATCAAATTGTTGATAGAGGAGATGTGAATATTTGCAACGTACCAACCGAGTCTCGACCCTGCGCAGCGGAAGCGTGGAAAGCCGCGCTAGATCAATAGGCATATGATGCAGGAGATTGACTCTAGTGCAAGTGGGAGCCTGTTGGAATTGTGCCCTAGATGCAATCAATTAATTGTGACATTTATGGATTTACGATTCATTATGTTATCGATATGGAGATATGTTAACATGAATGAAGTCCTTAGAATATAAGTGTTATATTCTTAAATATCCCTAGTCAATTATAATGATTAATAGGACAATCATCTATAGACTAGTATGGGGTTGGATTGATATGGGGATATCATGATCCAACACATGGGTATGCATTAGGAGTAATGGCATGCTGGATTGACCCATCTCCGAGAAGGCTACATATACGTTATGTTAAGTCACAAGCGCTTCTCGCGGTGCAACGGTATTGTCATCCTTAGACTTGAAGTCACTAGATATTCTAGTTGTGGATTATTGTGATTTTGGTAGCGTCAAACGCTACACCGTAACTGGGTAGCTATAAAGGCGTGTACTGGATACAATAAGAAGCAAGCTTAGAGATCGTAGTGGACGTAGATAGAATTTGTCCCTCCCACATAACGGGAGCAAATATCCTAGGCCACTCGAGGGATAGTGCTTATAAAATGTCTGGCCAGACTCAAATAAATCAATATGGGATATTGATGTTATTTGCACGAATAAGGCTATTCCCAGGATCGAGAAACTATGGATTGGATATACGAGTGTGACTTGTATGTCTCGTGTCCAATCCGGATATTGAGACAAAGGGATGAGACAATTACTTGCACAAGGTTTGTCATGATGACTATTCTATTTGTTGGCTAGAATGGATGTCTTGCTAGAGGCCGCTCCATATTAGTAAATAGTTACTACCAACTAAATAGAACCTATGGGGTCACACGCCATATAGGGGTGAACTAGACTTGGGAAATAATTAATTAATATGATTAATTAATTAAAAGGATCAAATCGCAACAACTTGCTAACTTAGTAGGACTATATGCAAGTTGGACTAATCCATGTATGGACATGATTAGGATATGCCAAGGTGGCCTAATTCATGTAGAGACATGATTAGGATTAATTTGCAAATAGAAATAATCCATGTATTGACATGATAAGGACTATTTTTTGCAAAAGGGGACTAATCCGAATTCTAGTAGGACTAGAATAGGGCCTTTAGGTAGTTAACAAGGAGTTGTTGGACTATATAAAGGATGCTCCTTCCTTCCTTCCAAACAAATGCTCATAACATAAGTGAGTGGGAGAGAGAAGGAGAGAGTGAGAAATCCCACAAAGGGGCCGAACCCCCCTTGGGATTGCCGCCCCACCGTCGGCCTAAAGGGGTGCCGCCCACCTTAGCTTGCCTCGTTTTGCGTGATTCTTCTTCCTCTTCCTCTTTCGGGCTAGCACCAAGGATTGGAAGATCTAGATTTCACCTCTAGGCGTGGATCAACCGTAGAGACGTGACACTATTCGCGTTTGAAGTCATCAAAGGAGAACCCTAAGGTGTGTTATTGATTTCTTACCCTTACCATCGTTATGTCTCTTGATTTGTGATCCTTGGAGGGTTTTTTTTGCATGGTTTATTATTGTTTCCGTTGTGCATCCATGAATCAAAACCCTACAGAGCCCAAGGGAGATGGAGACCCAACCCCTTAATTCTTGCCTCTTCTTTCTTTCTTTTTCAAGACCTTTAATTTCTTTTCAAAGTCTTGAAAATTTCTATCATTTCAAAACTTTTTACTCAGTTTTTCGAACTTTGATCCAATATTTTCTCATTATTTTTTTGATGAAAGTCAAAAAGGGGGAGAAATTTAGGTGTTTATTTGTTTACTTTAAGTACTTTTTATCTGTCTTAGAGATCTGGTTTAGATTAATAGGGTTTGCTAGATATTGCTGTTTTACATTGTTAAAATTAGTTGGATTACTTGGATATCTTGTGTTATAGTTTATTATCATGAATTCTGCTATGCTCTAATGAATATGTTTTTCAGAAAATCAGTACTGTAAAAGATTAAGGTTTTGTATTTCATCAATGGGGAGATTGTAAGTTCATCTTGTTTCAAAAGTTTGAATCAGCTTGTCTGTTTCAAGGCCTTGAAGGCTTTCAAGGATTTGAAACAAGTACACCTGATACAACATGAACTTAGGGGGAGTTTCTAACTTCATTACAACTCCTGATCTCTTATGTATGATTATATGTTACTTTATGATGAAAGAAAAATCATTCTATTACTCTAAACTGTGATTAATCTATTTGTTTGACTCAGTTTTTGCAGGGATATGTAGTTTCCTATTTTGCAGGATTGTTTCCTAATCAATTTGAATGCAGAATAGAAATCAATCTGTCA
This sequence comes from Linanthus parryae, assembly GCA_023055425.1. Lineage (NCBI taxonomy): Eukaryota > Viridiplantae > Streptophyta > Magnoliopsida > Ericales > Polemoniaceae > Linanthus > Linanthus parryae. The sequence continues at coordinate 6,195,980 of JALGPY010000015.1, forward strand.
CAGTTATTGTGCACTTGATCTGCTGTACCTAAAGCTTCCCAACCTTCTTACAAACAAGATCAAGACAGATCTTTGAAGATATTATCAATTAGCCGTTGGGAGAGATGTTAGAAGAGTCAAAGACTTGTAGCTGAATTTTAGGAAAGTTTGCTAATGAAGATCCTGCATATCTTCAATTCAAACAAGCTGCATTAAAGGATTTTTGAATGAACAATTTTGAGACAACACAACAGAGCATACAGAGACATTCAAACACTACAGAGGATTGACAACCAACCAAGAAGCAGATCTACATCACTCAATCCAATCATCTGAAGTAACACTGCATTCTCATTAAAGACTTATATCTCATTGTTCTTTTCTTCTGATCTTTAATTGTATATCATGTATATAATACTTCCATTTCCTATTCTCGTGAATTGTTCAAGATGAACAATAGAGAATTCTTAGTTAATCAGTTTGCTAGAGCAGGTAATAGATAGGTTAGTGAGAACCACAAGTTGTAACATAGTAAGGCATCTCTCTATGCTTGAGATATAGGGCTTAGCTTTTTATTAATAAGAATTGAGTTGAAAATCCTGCGAGGATTAAGTCCCTGAGGTAGAGACGTAGGTCCAAGTGGACTGATCTATAAATCTCCATGTCACTTGAATTTACCGTTGGAATAGATGCCCTAGAGGCAATCTAGTTTAGTATGAATTATTCGTGGCTAGAAATTCATTTATTATTTATTGGATATTTAATATAATTAAGTCCTTAGATTTACAATTGTGTTGTTTATCTTAAATATCCCTAGTCAAGTATAATGATTAATGGGACAATCATCTATAGACTAGTATGGGGTTGGATTGATATGGAGATATCATGATCCAACACATAGGTGTGCATTAGGGAATGTTGCACTGGAATGACCCATCTCCGAGAAGGCTACATACACGTTATGTTGAGTCACAAGCGCTTCTCGCGGTGCAATGGTATTGTCATCCTTAGACTTGAAGTCACTAGATATTCTAGTTGTGGATTATTGTGATCTTGGTAGCGTTAAACGCTACACCGTAACTGGGTAGTTATAAAGGCGTGTACTGGATACAATAAGAAGCAAGCTTAGAGATCGTAGTGGACGTAGATAGAATTTGTCCCTCCCACATAACGGGAGCAAATATCCTAGGCCACTCGAGGGATAGTGCTTATAGAATGTCTGGCCAGACTCAAATAAATCAAGGGTAAAAGACAAAAACCACCCCTCGAGTATGGGGTATATACAAAAAAACCCCTCGTGTTCGGGGATATACAAAAACCACCCCTGTTAACGTCGGACGTTAGACAAATACCACCCTTCTGTTACAATCAGTTAGTACAGGGGTGTAATATGACCTTTTTAATGACTATTTTGCCCCTAGTTGTATTTTTGTATTTATTGTGGTTTATGTTGTTGGTGTTCTTCATCACCACCACATCAACCACCAACACACCACAAGAAACACCAACACCAGCAACACCACCAGAAACACAATCACCACCAGAAACACAACAACCACCACAAAGAAACCCAGAGAAAAAGTTCCCAACTTTTTACCCCTCTTTGTGTTTTTGGGTTTATTTTGTTGATGTTCTTGGTGTTCTTGACCACCTCTACCACCGCCGCCACCACCGCCGCCGCCGCCGATTTCTCCAAAACACCCACTGCTTGAACTACCACCACAACTGATTTCTCCAAATATAATGAATAGAAAAAAAAGATAGATATTCATTAAGAAAGTAAAAATTGAGAAAGAAGAAAAACTGAAAAACAATTATGTGCGGATCAAATGAGGAAGAAGAATTAGAGAAAAGGAAGAAGAAAATTGGGAACCCAACCCACACAACCGCCTCTCATTCCCTCTCGATCTCAGAACCCAACCCACCACCATCGACGGCTCTCTGCCTCCACCACCATCGACGGCCTCTCACCCATCCCTCTCCCTCTCCCTCTCTCTCCCCAACTCCACCAATCACCACAACCCAACCCACAACAACAAGCTCCTCCCACTCCTCATCTACTTCCACGGCGGCGCGTTTCTCTCGCAGACGAGATCTGGTTCACAGCCACCATATAAGGTAAACAACACAGCTCTTCTTAGTTCCTAATTCGTCTTTACTTTATCTCTCTCGACAAAGATCTAGATCGATCTGGTGCTTTATGCTTGACCTCCAGACCTCTCGATTCGTGTCTCTTCTTCTTTCTCTAGAGGCTCTAGAGAGAGAAAGCTGCTGTTTACAGCTAAAGCTATCTCGAAACTGACTCAGTCGAGTGATTGAGTCCGAGTTCAGAACTCGCCTCGAAATTTCACTGCAATAGAGCTGAAACCGAGTGGTGACGTCAGCCCGATTTTCGCGGCCGCCTCTCATTCCCTCTCGATCTCAGAAGATCCAGAGGGGATGGGCAGAGAGAGCCGTCGATGGTGGTGGAGGCAGAGAGAGAAAGAGGGGGATGGGTGGGAGGGCGTCGATGGTGGTGGAGGCAGAGAGAGAGAGGAGGAAGGAGATAGGAGGCAGTTAGGTTAAAGTGGGGGAGAAAGTAGAAAACACATGTATTTATAGTGTGGCATTTTTTGCCAAAATGAGGGTAAATATGTCTTCTTACCTTTCTGTTAGTGTGTTGTTAGTGACAGGGGTGGTTTTTGTATATCCCCGAACACGAGGGGTTTTTTTGTATATACGCCATACTCGAGGGGTGGTTTTTGTCTTTTACCCATAAATCAATATGGGATATTGATGTTATTTGCACGAATAAGGCTATTCCCATGGATCGAGAAACTATGGATTGGATACACGAGTGTGACTTGTATGTCTCGTGTCCAATCCGGATATAGAGACAAAGGGATGAGACAATTACTTGTACAAAGGTTGTCAAGATGACTATTCTATTAGTTGGCTAGAATAGATGTTTTGCTAGAGACCGCTCCATATTAGCAAATAGTTGCTACCAACTAGATAGAACCTATGGGGTCACACGCTACATAGAGTTGAACTAGATTTGGGAGTTAATTAATTGGATTAATTAATTAGAAGGATCACTTTTCAAAACCTTGCAAACTTAGTAGGGACTAATTTGCAAGGAAGGGACTAAATTGAATTCTAGTAGGACTAGAATAAGTCCTTTAGGTAGTTGACAAGGAGTTGTTGGACTATATAAAGGACCTTCCTTCCTTCCTTCCCAAAATATATAACTTATGCTCATAATTGAACATAACAAGAGTGGGAGAGAACAAAAGGAGAGAGAGCAAGCAACAAAGGAGCCGACCGCCCCTTTGTCGCCGCCCCGTCCCCGTCGGCCACAAGGAGGCCGAGACCCTCCTTTTGGGTCTCGTTTTGCGTTATTCTTCTTCCTCTTCCTCTTCCGCGCTAGCACTAAGGACTTGAGAGATTCTAGGATAACTCTAGGCGTGGATCAACCATAGAGAACGTGACACAATTCGCGTTTGAAGTCATCAAAGGAGAACCCTAAGGTGTGTTATTGATTTCTTCCTTTACCATCGTTATGTCTCTTGACTTGTGATCCTTGGAGGGTTTTGCATGGTTTTATGATTGTTTGTGTTTCCGTTGCGCATCCATGAATCAAAATCCTACAGTGGTATCAGAGCCACAGGTCGTAGAGCATAAACGTGGTTTATGTGTTACGTTTTAGTTGTTTACACCTTAATTTGATTGTTTATCGCGTAAAACAAGACAAATCAAGCATGGGATGCAATTTGTCAATAATTAATCATAACAAGATCCAATTTTTGCATTGGATGCATGAATTGGTGAGTTTGAGAAATTTTAGGATCTAAGATCTAGGGTTTGGGCATCCTTGGGGAAGAAGGAGTTCTTCCAAAACAAGGAAACAACCAAACTTGGGCACCAAGCAAGGGAGTTGTTTTGGAAACAACTCCCATAAGGAGGTTCGGCCCCCCTAGGGACCGCCCCCCTTGCTTGCCGCCCAAGCTTGGCCGCCCTAGGGGCCGGGCGGCCCTAACCTGCGGCCTAGGCTTGTGGGTTTTGGGCCGGGCCGGCCCTAGGGCCTTGTGGTTCATCTTGTTGGGCCCGAGCAATTTGATTGTTGGGCCCATGGACCATTTTAACCCTAGAAATCCTAAAATCAATTAAAATTGACCAAGCGCGTTAAAATTGGATTTTAACTGTTTATGTGCAAATCGCATGGTGATTGGATATGGCCTTAGGATGTGGTTTGATGTGGATGTTTAATTTTGTGGTTTGGTTTTAAGGCCTGGGAGCTGATCAATTAATTGTAATAATTAATTAAGGTTTTATGGCCTGCGTGCCATTTTTTTCTCAACTTGTGAGATTTATTTTATTTAGTATAGAAGTTAGCTAGTGCTAGATAAAGTAGATTGTTAGCCAAGATTGAAGAAAAGAAGCCCAAAGCCAAAGAAGCCACAAAAGATGGAGCATGGAGCATGGAGCATTCCACATGACTATGAAGGATGGACCAAAAGATCAAGACGCATGGAGATGTGTTTGTTTTAGGGTTCATAGATAATTCCATTGGCTTGGAATTATCTTAGTCTAGAAAAGGCCATATCCACATCACGTTTAATTTCTGTTTTGTGGTTGTTTATTTTATTGTCTTATTATTGTGTGGTTGGTGTATGGATGATTCATGAAATTAGGATAATAAGATAATTAGACAACCCGGATCTATTATTTGGAGTTGTGCCCAAACTCAAATATATAGATTAGTTGATATTGATCAACAAAACAATTAAAAATTGAATTTAAAATCCCTCAAAATTCAAATATTGTGTTCTTGCCTTCTCGTTATTTAAACACTCATTATCATCATTATTTATCAAGTTCGTGCGTGCCAAAGCATGGCGAATTAGTTTATAATGATGGAATGCGATGGCACATAACAATGTGCAATTGTTTAGATAAGAGGTTGAGCACAACTAGGCTATTAATTTGATTAAGAAACCTAGAGGCAATCAATTGGGATTATCCATATAGGTGGATAAATAAGGAGTTATTTGCCCAATTGAACCAAGAGTTGCATATGGGATGCAATTGGAATTGTTCCTACCTAAAGTAGTCAAATTATGGGTGACTTGCCAAAGCAAGCTCATAAGGAGATGAAAGATGGATCTTGGCCCACTAGAAAATATAAGGATATTTTCCGCATTAGTATCTTGAGGGTTATTAATCCGTAGAAAAATAGTCGGAGCTATATTTAATAAACTAGCCATTATTGAATATAGTCAAAAATCACAAATACTAAAACTTGCGTATTTCCTTTTTGTAGAATTCCAAATGGCAAACAACTCATCGAGTTCACAACATTCCCTACGATCTGTCCTTGAGAAGGACAAGCTCTCTGGAACCAACTTTCTTGATTGGTACAGAAACTTGAGAATCGTTCTCAAGCAAGAGAAGAAACTGTACGCAATAGAGGAGCATGTTCCAGAAGGTCCAGAGAACCAAACACCTGCTGCCCTAAAGGCGTATCAAAAGCGTGTTGATGACGCAAATGATGCGGCCTGCCTTATGCTTTGCACCATGACTTCTGAGCTTCAGAAGCAACACGAAAACATGAATTATGTCAATATGATCGAACATCTAAAGCAGCTCTTCCAAGAGCAGGCGAGGGTAGAAAGATATGAGGTCTCTAAGGCACTGTTCAAGTGTCATCTGGCAGAAGGGAACCCGGTGGGACCCCATGTACTCCGAATGATCGGGTACTTGGAGAATCTCGCCCGACTAGGGTTCCCGGTCGGCCAAGAGTTGGCAACCGATCTCGTGTTGCAATCGTTGCCCGAGAGTTATGGACAGTTCATTATGAACTATAGCATGAACGAGATCGTTAAACCACTGCCAGATTTACTCAATATGTTGAGGACGGCTGAATAGAGCATCAACAAGGGTAAGGGCAAGGCCATATTGATGGTACAGAAAGGAAAGGGCAAAAGGTTTGCCTCTTCCTCCAAGGGCAAAGGCAAGTCAGTTGCCAAGTCCAAGGAACCTGTCCTTAAGCCTGTTGGTGGCATTGCCAAAGGTGTGACTAAAGGTGAGTGTCACGACTGCAGTCAGCCTGGACACTGGAGGAGGAACTGCCCAAAATATCTGGAGGACAAGAGGCTTGGAATAGTGATTCCACCACCACCAGGTACTTTTGTTGTAGATGTCAATTTAACTGTCTCTACATCATGGGTATTAGATACTGGATGTGGGTCTCATATTTGTCGAAATATGCAGGATCTAAAGAGAAGTAGAAGATTGGCTAAAGGAGAGGTAGATCTGCGCGTTGGGAATGGAGCAAAGGTTGCTGCGTTGGCCATAGGCGTGTGCGAGCTATCTCTACCTTCAGGATTAGTTTTAGAATTAAATAATTGCTATTTTGTGCCTGCTATGAGCAGAAACATTATTTCTATTTCTTGTTTGGACAAGGATGATTTTATTATTTCAATAAAGAACAATTGTTGTTCCTTTTATTTAAATAATATTCACTATTTTAGTGCGCAATTATTTAATGGACTTTATGTCCTTGATCTAAGCAATCCTGTCTACAACATTAATACCAAGCGGATTAAAATAAATGATTTAAATCCTGCTTATTTATGGCACTGTCGTTTAGGCCACATAACTGAGAAACGTGTATCTAGACTCCATATTACTAGACTCATTTGATTTTGAAGCATATGAGACATGTGAGGCTTGTTTATTGGGAAAAATGACAAAGTCCCCTTTCAATAAGAAAGGTGAGAGGACTAGTGAGCAATTGGCACTCATACATACCGATGTGTGTGGGCCATTTGCCACGCCTTCCAGGGGTGGTTATGTCTACTTCATTACATTTACTGATGATTACAGTAGATATGGATTTGTGAACCTTATGAGGGCAAAATCCGAATCCTTTGAAGTGTTCAAAGAATTCAAGAATGAAGTAGAGAAGCAACTTGGAAAAAGTATCAAGGCTCTACGATCGGATCGTGGAGGAGAATACTTGAGCCAAGAGTTTGACGACTATCTTAGAGAGTGTGGGATCGTGTCCCAACTCACTCCACCCGAAACGCCACAATGGAATGGCGTGTCCGAGAGGAGGAATCGAACTCTATTGGATATGGTTCGATCTATGATGTGTCTAACCGGTCTTCCATTATCATTTTGGGGCTACACTCTATTAAGTGCAGCTTTCACCATTAACCGTGTTCCATCTAAATCATTCATGAAGACACCATATGAGATGTGGAGTGGGAGGCATCCCACACTGTCGTTCATGAGGATTTGGGGCTGCGATGTCTATGTAAAACGTTTACAATCAGACAAGCTGGGGCCTACATCGGATAAGTGTAAATTTGTGGGGTACCCTAAGGAAACTAAGGGATACTACTTCTACAATCCAACCGAGAACAAAGTGTTTGTTGCTCGGACCGGCGTGTTTCTAGAAAGAGAGTTTGTCTCTAAAGAAGCAAGTGGGAGGAATGTAGAACTTGAAGAGGTTCAAGAACCACAAATCACTGAACCGATTATGGAACATGAACAGGAACCACAAGTAGTTGTGGAGCAACCTGTTCAGGTAACACAAGAGTTTCGTAGATCTAGTAGAGTGCGCCAGGAACCCGAGAGGTATGGACTTCTCGTAACCGATTCTGGTGACACGATGCTCATAGATGATGAGCCTACTACCTATGAGGAGGTCGTGAGTGGCCCAGACTCTCAGAAGTGGCTGGAAGCCATGAGATCCGAGATGGAATCTATGTATACCAACAAAGTATGGACTTTGGTGGAACCACCCGATGGGGCGCGGCCCATAGGGTGCAAGTGGGTCTTCAAGAAGAAGATCGACATGGATGGTAATGTGATTACCTATAAGGGCCGATTGGTGGCTAAAGGATTCAGACAGATTCATGGTATTGACTATGATGAAACCTTTTCACCAGTCGCTATGACCAAATCCATCCGAATCCTACTTGCGATTGCAGCATACCATGACTATGAGATTTGGCAGATGGATGTCAAAATAGCATTCCTTTATGGGAATCTCCTTGAGGACGTGTATATGATACAGCCGGAGGGTTTTGAGGATCCAAAGCAAGCCAACAAAGTCTGTAAGCTGCAACGATCCATTTATGGATTGAAGCAAGCTTCTAGGAGTTCGAATCGACGTTTTGATGAAGTGGTCAAAGAGTTTGGCTTCATCAGAAACGAAGATGAGTCTTGTGTCTACAAAAAGGTTAGTGGGAGCTCTGTAGCTTTTCTGGTCTTGTATGTGGATGACATACTACTCACTGGAAACGACATTCCCATGCTGCAATCTGTTAAAGATTGGCTAGGAAAGTGTTTCTCAATGAAGGACTTAGGGGAAGCAGCCTATATACTCGGTATAAAGATCTATAGAGATAGATCTAAGAGGTTGCTAGGCCTAAGTCAAAGTACATATATTGACAAGGTGGTGAAACGGTTCAACATGCAAGATTCCAAGAAGAGATTCTTGCCCATGTCACATGGAATCACTTTTTCGAAGAGTGGTTGTCCCTCCAATGAGATTGAGAAGGAACGCATTAGTAGAATCCCCTATGCCTCGGCCATAGGATCTATCATGTACGCCATGTTATGTACTAGACCAGATGTGTCATATGCCTTGAGTATGACAAGCAGATACCAATCCAATCCGGGTGAGAGTCACTGGATTGCAGTCAAGAACATCCTAAAGTACTTGAGAAGAACTAAGGATGCCTTCTTGATATTTTGCGGTGAGGAAGAGTTGCGTGTAAGGGGTTACACTGATGCAAGCTTCCAAACCGACAGAGATGACTTTAGGTCACTATCGGGATATGTGGTTTGCCTGAATGGAGCAGCGGTGAGCTGGAAGAGTTCCAAGCAAGAGACGGTAGCTGATTCTACAACAGAGGCTGAGTACATTGCTGCAAATGGCGCAGCAAAGGAAGCTGTTTGGATCAGAAAGTTTGTTTATGAGCTTGGTGTGATCCCTAGCATTGCGGATCCAGTCGAGTTGTTTTGCGACAACACTGGGGCGATCGCGCAATCAAAGGAACCAAGATTGCACCAGAAGTCCAAGCACGTGCTCAGGAAGTTTCATCTGATTCGAGATATTATCGATAGAGGAGACGTTCGGATATGCAAGATTCCTACAGATGAGAATCTGTCAGACCCGCTTACAAAGCCGCTCACGCAGTGGAAGCATGAAGGGCACACTAGGAGTATGGGCATACGAGATGCGCCAGATTGGCTCTAGTGCAACTGGGAGACTGTTGGAATAGATGCCCTAGAGGCAATCTAGTTTAGTATGAATTATTCGTGGCTAGAAATTCATTTATTATTTATTGGATATTTAATATAATGAAGTCATTAGATTTACAATTGTGTTGTTTATCTTAAATATCCCTAGTCAAGTATAATGATTAATAATCATCTATAGACTAGTATGGGGTTGGATTGATATGGAGATATCATGATCCAACACATAGGTGTGCATTAGGGAATGTTGCACTGGAATGACCCATCTCCGAGAAGGCTACATACACGTTATGTTGAGTCACAAGCGCTTCTCGCGGTGCAATGGTATTGTCATCCTTAGACTTGAAGTCACTAGATATTCTAGTTGTGGATTATTGTGATCTTGGTAGCGTTAAACGCTACACCGTAACTGGGTAGTTATAAAGGCGTGTACTGCATACAATAAGAAGCAAGCTTAGAGATCGTAGTGGACATAGATAGAATTTGTCCCTCCCACATAACGGGAGCAAATATCCTAGACCACTCGAGGGATAGTGCTTATAGAATGTCTGGCCAGACTCAAATAAATCAATATGGGATATTGATGTTATTTGCACGAATAAGGCTATTCCCATGGATCGAGAAACTATGGATTGGATATACGAGTGTGACTTGTATGTCTCGTGTCCAATCCGGATATAGAGACAAAGGGATGAGACAATTACTTGTACAAAGGTTGTCAAGATGACTATTCTATTAGTTGGCTAGAATGGATGTTTTGCTAGAGACCGCTCCATATTAGCAAATAGTTGCTACCAACTAGATAGAACCTATGCGGTCACACGCTACATAGAGTCGAACTAGATTTGGGAATTAATTAATTGGATTAATTAATTAGAAGGATCACTTTGCAAAACCTTACAAACTTAGTAGGGACTAATTTGCAAGGAAGGGACTAAATTGAATTCTAGTAGGACGAGAATAAGTCCTTTAGGTAGTTGACAAGGAGTTGTTGAACTATATAAAGGACCTTCCTTCCTTCCTTCCCACAATATATAACTTATGCTCATAATTGAACATAACAAGAGTGGGAGAGAACAAAAGGAGAGAGAGCAAGCAACAAAGGAGCCGACCGCCCCTTTGTTGCCGCCCCGTCCCCGTCGGCCACAAGGAGGCCGAGACCCTCCTTTTGGGTGTCGTTTTGCATGATTCTTCTTCCTCTTCCTCTTCCTCTTCCGGGCTAGCACCAAGGACTTGGGAGATTCTAGGATCAACTCGAGGCGTGGATCAACCATAGAGAACGTGACACAATTCGCGTTTGAAGTCATCAAAGGAGAACCCTAAGGTGTGTTATTGATTTCTTCCTTTACCATCGTTATGTCTCTTGACTTGTGATCCTTGGAGGGTTTTGCATGGTTTTATGATTGTTTGTGTTTCCGTTGCGCATCCATGAATCAAAACCCTACATTTACTTTGCTGCACTTTACTTATCTTATATACTGTTGGGTTTTGACGTAGGTAACGCAGCGGAATAACAAAAATTAATCCTACTTCAAATCCCACCAGGATCGTCAGGAGGAGACATCATAACATGATAAGAGACATAGTATTGTGTACCTTTTGATTTGTGAGATCACACGAAGAATTATGTGCTCATCTCTACGGTTGATCCACGTCTAGAGGTGAGATGTAGATTCTTCCTTCAACAAGTGCTAGCTTGAACACGGAGGAAGAGGGAAGAAGAATCAAAGCAACAAGGAAAAGAGGAGGTTCGGCCTCCTCTTTGTGCCGACGGGAAGGGGGCGGATGACCTAGGGGCGTGCGCCTCTTAGGCTTGTCTTGCTCTATCTTTTGCTCTCTCCCACTCTCTTTGTGTTGCGTCTAATAACAAATCACAATTAGTGGGAAGGTAGCTAGAGCCTCCTTTATATACTCCAACAACTCCTTGTTGTTTCCATAAAGGTGTTTCCTAATTCTACATGAACTAGAATTATTCCCTTCCTTGCAAATTAGTCCTACTAAGTTTGCAAGGTGTTGCACAATGATCCTTCTATTAATTAGTCATATTAATTAATCCCAAATCTAGCTCTACTCTATTTGAAGTGTGACCCCATAGGTTTCTACTTAGTTGGTAGTAACTTTTACTAACATGGAGCGGTGTCTAGCAACACATCCATGCCACCCAACTAATATCAAATAGTCCGTGATCACGACAAACCTTTTGTGCCCAATATCTTATATTTCACTTTTTCTTTGTCTCCATATTCGGATTGGACACAATACATAAATAGTCACACTCATATATCCAATCCATAGTTCCTCGATCCTGGGAATATGCTTATGCGAGCAGATAACATCAATATCTCCATATTGATTTATCTGAGTCTGGCCAGACATTCAATAAGCCTCATCCCTCAAGTGGCTGTGGATATTTACTCCCATTATGTGGGAGGGAAAAATCCTATCTAGATCACTACGATCTCTAAGCTTGCTTCCTATCATGCCCGATAACCATCTTTATAATTACCCAGTTACGGTGTAACGTTTGATAACATCAAAGCACAATATTTCACAACTAGAGTATCTAGTGACTTCAAGTCTAAGGATTTCAATTATATTAGCACTACGAGAAGCGATTGTGACTTGACATAATCTAATGTATCCTTCTCGTTGTGGGTCAATCCAGTATGCCATTACCCCTAATGCATACCCATGTGCTAGACTTGATATCTCCATATCAATCTACCCACATACTAGTCTATATTTGATCGTCCTATTAATCAATATAGTGGACTAGGGCTATTTTAGATAAACAACACATTGTATCTAAGGACTTCATTATATTAAATATCACAATATATAATAAATGAATATTCTAGCCAAAACAATGTTCATACTAAATATACGATTGCCTCTAGGGAATCTATTCCAACAGTCTCCCACTTGCACTAGAGCCAATCTGGTGCATCTCGTATCCTATAGATCTGGCGTGCCCTTCATTCTTTCGCTGCGCAAGAGGTTTTGTGAGCGGATCTGAAACATTGTCATCCGTTGGAATATTGCACATCTTCACATCTCCTTGATCGATCATATCACGAAAAAGATGGAATCTCCTAAGTACAAGCTTTGATTTCTGGTGTGATCTTGGTTCCTTGGGACACTTCCCAGTCCATATCTCATATGGTGTCTTCATGACTGACTTGGATGGAACGCGGTTAATGGTAAAAGCTGCCGTCATTGGAGCATGTCCCCAAACGGATATCGGAAGATCTGTTTGAGACATCATAGATCGCGCCATATCTAATAGCGTGCGATTCCTCCTCTCGAACACACCATTCCATTGTGGCGTTCCGGGTGGAGTGAGATGGCATACTATCCCACACTCTCTAAGATATTCATCAAACTCTTGGCTTAAGTATTCTCCTCCACGATCCGATCGTAAAGCCTTAATACTTTTACCAAGTTGTTTCTCTACTTCATTCTTGAATTCTTTGAACAATTCAAATGATTCGGTTTTGGCCTTCATAAGGTAAACAAATCCATATCTACTGAAATAATTAGTAAATGTGATGAAGTAGATATGACCACCTCCGGCAGGCGTGGGGAATGGTCCACATACATCAGTATGTATGAGTGCCAATAACTCACTAGTCCTTTCACCTTTCTTATTGAAAGGGGACTTTGTCATTTTTCCTAATAAACAAGATTCACATGTCTCATATGATTCCAAATCAAATGAGTCTGGAAGTCCATCCTTTTGGAGTCTAGATATGCTTTTCTCATTTATATGGCCTAAACGACAGTGCCATGGATATGTAGGATTTAAATCATTAGTTTTAATCATTTTAGTATTTATGTTATAGATTGGAATATTTAGATCAAGGATATACAATCCATTAGACAAATGCGCACTACAATAGTGCATACTATCAAAATAAATGGAGCAATACTTGTCCTTTATTGAAATAGAAAAACCCTTCTCGTCCAAACAAGAAATGGAAATAATGTTTCTGCTCATAGCAGGCACATAAAAGCAATTGTCTAATTCTAAAACAAGTCCAGAAGGCAAAGATAGCTCATAAACGCCTACAGCTAATGCAGCAACTCTTGCTCCATTCCCGACGTGCAGATCTATCTCCCCTTTACTCAATCTTCTACTTCTTTTCATATCCTGCACATTTCGACAAATGTGAGAACCACATCCAGTATCCAATATCCAAGATGAAGAAATAGAAAGATTGACGTCTATAACATAAATACCTGGTGGTGGTGGAATCACTATTCCAAGCTTCTTATCCTCAAGATATTTAGGGCAATTCCTCCTCCAGTGACCCGGCTGGCTACAGTAGTGATACTCACCTTTAGCCACGCCTCCACTAGGCTTTAGGGCTTCCTTGGATTTCGCAACTTTCTTGCGCTTTCCTTTGGAAGTAGAGGCAAATGATTTGACCTTCTTCTTATGCACCATCATAATGGCCTTGCCCTTGCCTTTGTTAATGCTCTGTTCCGCTGTCTTTAGCATATTCAATAAGTCAGGCAGAGTCTTATTGATCTCGTTCATATTATAGTTCATGATGAACTGATTATAAATGTCAGGCAACGATTGCAAGACAAGATCAGTAGCCAAATCTTGACCAAGTGGGAATCCCAGTCTCTCAAGGTTCTCAATGTACCCGATCATTCAGAGTATGTGAGGTCCTACTGGATTCCCCTCTGCAAGACTACTCTTGAATAATGCTTTAGACACCTCATAGCGCTCATGCCTAGCCTGTTCCTGAAACAATTGTTTCAAGTGTATGATCATATCATAGGCTTCCATATTCTCATGCTGCTTCTGAAGCTCAGAAGTCATGGTACAAAGCATGAGGCAAGTCACGTCATTAGAATCATCAATATGTTTCTGACGTGCCCTTACTTCCGCTAGAACAGACTCATCTGTGGTGGTTCTAGAATTGGAGTGTCCAAGACGTACAACTTCTTTTCTTGCTTAAGGACAATACTTAAGTTTTTGTGCCAGTTAAGGAAATTCGTTCTAGACAGTTTATCCTTCTCAAGGACAGATCGTAGGAATGAAGTCGATGCGTTGTTGTTTGCCATTTGGAGTTACAAAAAGAGAAATGTGCAATTTTAGTATTTTGAACAATTTAACTATATTCAACAATGTCTAGATCGTCAAATATAGCTCCCACTATTTTTCTCGGATTAATAGACCTCACCATTAATGCAGAAAATATCATAATATTTTCTAGTGGGTCCAAGATCCCTTTTTCACTTCTTCTTGAGCTTGGTTTGTCAAGTCACCCAAGAATAGGTTATTTAGGTAGGAACCATTCCAATTGCATCCCATGCAACTCTTGGTCCAATTAGGTGAATAACTCTTTATTCTTTATCCCATGGATAACACCTAATTGTCATGCCTTTAGGCTCATCAATCCGATTGAATCTTGCCCAGTTGCGTCCAACCTCTTGCTTTAACATACACACATTACTAGCTTGTGCCGTCCGCAACACACCATGATAAATTAAAATCGCCTTGCTTTGGCAAGCCCGAATTTTAATGAACCCTGATCATGAAGGGTGTTTTGGCAAGAGAAGGCAAAACGCAATATTTAATTGAGGGATTTAATTTTCTTTATTTGTTTGGTTGATCTAATCAACATGGTCTACTTATTTGGATCGGGAAATTCATAATAAAAGACCAACCTTGTTTATTATTATCTTGTTATCGTTTTCGCTAGTATCGCCATACACACAAAAATTAAATAAAAATACATGAATAATAAACATCCACAAAATAAAAAAACGTGGCATTGATATGGCCCCAAGACTAATGATATTATCAAGCCAATGATAATATCCAATTGCCCTAAAGTGACGAGTTCATCTCCATGTGCTCCACCATAGCCGCACGCCTAGGGGGTGTCTTCTTTGTCTTTTGGCTCCTTTGGTCCTCCGGTCTTCTTCTCCATGCTCTTGACTATCATCTAAATATTTCTAATTCTAGCCTAAAATCTAGAATAAATAAATAATAAAAGCCTCACATGTTGAGGAGAAAAGACGACTCGCAGGCCGTAAAACCTAATTAATTATTACATTAATTTGATCAGCTTGCAGGCCGTAAACCAAACCACAAAGCAATAAACATCCACAATCCTAGGCCATATCCATCCACCATGCAACAAAGCTCATAATACAGTTAAAACCGATTTTTAACGCGCTTGTTTAATTTTAATTGAATTGGATAATTAGGGTTACAACGGTCCAAGGAGTTCAAGCCAACAAGGGGCCCGAACCCCTAGGACCGCCGCCCGCCACTAGGCCCGGCCTAAGGCTGGCCGCCCCATTGTGGCCCGCGGCCTTTGCTTGGCGCGCAAGGAGGAGGCGGACGGCTAGGGTTTCGGCCCTAGCCTCCTTCCTTCTTCCTTGTTGCCCAAGCAAGGTTGTTTCCTTATGAATGTTTCCATAAATTTTTATTTCCATAATTGAAAACCCCTTTTCAACTATGTGCCCATGAACCCTAATTTTTCAAGAACCCATTCGTTCACATCTTATGTGATTAAACTCACCAATTCTAACATCCAATGTTAAATTGGATCTTTTTTATATTGAATCAAATTAAATTTGCATCTACTATGCCAATTATTTTCAGTTTTCGCGTAATAAACAATAATACGGTGTATAAAGTGAAATCGTAACACATAAAATCATGTTATGCTCTACGACCTGTGGCTCTGATACCACTGTGGGGTTTTGACGTAGGTAATGCAGCGGAATAACAAAAATTAATCCTACTTCAAAGCCCACCACGGATCGTCAGGAGGAGACATCATAACATGATAAGAGACATAGTATTGTGTACCTTTTGATTTGTGAGATCACACGAAGAATGATGTCCTCGTCTCTACGGTTGATCCACGTCTAGAGGTGAGATCTAGATTCTTCCTTCAACAAGTTCTAGCTTGAACCCGGAGGAAGAGGGAAGAAGAATCAAAGCAACAAGGAAAAGAGGAGGTTCGGCCTCCTCTTTGTGCCGATGGGAAGGGGGCGGACGGCCTAGGGGCGTGCGCCTCTTAGGCTTGTCTTGCTCTCTATTTTGCTCTCTCCCACTCTCTTTGTGTTGTGTATAATAACAAATCACAATTAGTGGGAAGGAAGCTAGAGCCTCCTTTATATACTCCAACAACTCCTTGTTGTTTCCATAAAGGTGTTTCCTAATTCTACATGAATTAGAATTATTCCCTTCCTTGCAAATTAGTCCTACTAAGTTTGCAAGGTGTTTCACAATGATCCTTCTATTAATTAATCATATTAATTAATCCCAAATCTAGCTCTACTCTATTTGACGTGTGACCCCATAGGTTTCTACTTAGTTGGTAGTAACTTTTACTAACATGGAGCGGTGTCTAGCAACACATCCATGCCACCCGACTAATAAAAATAGTCAGTGATCCTGACAAACCTATTGTGCCCAATATCTTATATTGCACTTTCCCTTTGTCTCCATATCCGGATTGGACACGAGACATAAATAGTCACACTCGTATATCCAATCCATAGTTCCTCGATCCTGGGAATATGCTTATGCGAGCAGATAACATCAATATCTCCATATTGATTTATCTGAGTCAGGCCAGACATTCAATAAGCCTCATCCCTCGAGTGGCCGTGGATATTTACTCCCATTATGTGGGAGGGACAAATCCTATCTACATCACTACGATCTATAAGCTTGCTTCCTATCATGCCCGATATCCATCTTTATAATTACCCAGTTACGGTGTAACGTTTGATAACATCAAAGCACAATATTTCACAACTAGAGTATCTAGTGACTTCAAGTATAAGGATTGCAATTATATTAGCACTACGAGAAGCGATTGTGACTTGACATAATCTAATGTATCCTTCTTGTTGTGGGTCAATCCAGTATGCCATCACCCCTAATGCATACCCATGTGCTAGAATTGATATCTTCATATTAATCTACCAACATACTAGTCTATATTTGATCGTCCTATGAATCAATATAGTGGACTTGGGATATTTAAGATAAACAACACATTGTATCTAAGGACTTCATTAAATATCACAATATATAATAAATGAATATTCTAGCCAAAACAACGTTCATACTAAATATACGATTGCCTCTAGGGCATATATTCCAACATATACTGCTCAAAACATGTTTTAGTTCAAGGGCTTGAAACTCATCTCAAGGCCTTGAAAACTATCAGCTTTCACTTTACTTTCTGTTTTGAGTCCAAGGACTTGAAACTCATTTCAAGGCCTTGAAATACTTGCTGCTCTTCACAAACTTCTTTGAAAACACTCCTTTAGAAAAAGTTGCAAAAGTTGTCATACTCTATTCAACTCCCCCCCTTCTAGAGTATTGATCCTGTTTTCATTCCTACATTACTGTCTTTCAGTTTACATACTCTATTCAACCCCCCCTCTAGAGTATTTAGATCCTGTATTTTCCTGCATTACACAGCTTTCAATTGGTATCAGAGCTTTGGTTCACTCCAAGGATTTAACCATCTTGTGACAATGAGTAATCTGGGTGATGGAGGATTCTCACAAGGGAGAGCAGCCACTAGACCTCCCATGTTCAGGGGTGACAACTTTGCTCACTAGAAGGCATTGATGAAGATGTTCATAGATCAAGATATGGAGTTTTGGTCAATCACTAAAAATGGTCCCTATATCTATTACTTTAATTCTGATGGGATCACAACTGCTAAGAAAGAAGAGGACCTTTCAATCACAGAATGGGAAGATGTATCAAAGAATTATAAAGCTATGAGCTTGTTATATTGTAATCTTAATGCACATGAGTTCAACATGATTTCCAACTGAAAAAGTGGCAAGGAGATTTGAGATAAACTGACTGTGACATATGAAGGAACAAGCCAAGTCAAGCAGACCAAAATCAATATCCGTTTGAGGTAATATGAACTGTTCAAGGTGAATTCTGATGAATCCATCAAGGACATGTTTAAGAGATTCAATGATATTTTGAACAACTTGGAATCCTTGGGAAAGACATTTTCAAATGAAGAAAAAGTCATAAATATTCTTAGAAGTTTTTCAAAAGCCAAGTGGGAGCCAAAGAATACTGCAACCGAGGAAGCTCAGGATTTGAGCATTCTGGAGCTAGATGATCTGCAAGGAAAGCTACTCACTCATTAGATTTTTGTGAAGGAAGTAGATGGTGACATGAGTGACAACATTAAAACCTAGCACTCAATGCCAAAGACAATGAAAAATCTCAAAGCCTTGAACAGGATGAGGCTGATGATGATGAAGCCTTAGCCTTGATTTCCAAAGCCTTGACCAGAATTCTAAAGGTGAAGAAAAGCTTTGGAAATAGGGATTACAACAGACACAAATCCAGACCTTCAAGCAGCAAGGATCAGAAAGGTAAGTCTTCTTCACATTCACATAAACCTAAAGTAATGAATTTCTTTGAATGTGGAGATGCAGATCATTTGGTGAGAGATTTTCCTAAAAAGAAAAAGAATATACATTTTCCCAAGAAGGAAAATGATAACATAAGGAAGAAAGCCATGGTTGCATTATGGAGTGATTCTGATACATCAACTGACTCATAATCAGATGGAGAAGTTGTAGATCAAAACACTTTTTTGACTGATAAGTTTGTTGATCTGATACATAACTCAGATGATTTAGAGAAAAAAACACTTCTTTGACAGAGAAACTTCAAGAATCAAAGATTGTTTTTATCAAAATTTGCAGGCTCTGAACATAACCTCAATCTCATGCTTGGAGGAAGTGTGCATTCTGTTCACAAAAGTAGAATTGGTTACAATCCAAATTTTCCAAAAAGTAACCAAACTACATTTGTGAAAGCAGGAAATAGACATTCTCCAAAATGTCATTAGTGTGGAAAAGTTGGTCATGTGAAGGTAATTTGCCCCACACAACCTCACATACGGAGGAACACCTATCCTTATCAACTTAAGGGACAAGTGAAGCAGATTTGGGTTCCTAAAGGAGTTAGACCACCTAAAATGGTTGATTCTGAATATGGATCCAAATTCTACACTCGATCTAATAGCCTGTTGAGGCATTGATTGACTTTTTCGGGCTGTCACCAAAGCTTTGAAGGATCAAAAATGAATACTTGGCAGTGGTTGTTCTAGGCATATGAGTGGAAAGAAATCATTATTCTCAGATCTTAAAGATCAATCTGGAGGAATAATCACACTTGGTGGCAAAGTCAAATGCAATATCATTGGCATAGGTAGTATTGGTAATGAATTTACTACTTTTATTTCAGATGTTTATTTAGTAGAAGGTTTGAAGTACAACTTGCTTAGTAGTCTCAATCAAGGTTTTCAAACCCGTGGGTCAGCATAAACCCGTAGAGGGTGGGTAGACTCGACTCGTGACCCGTGTGCTTGATTAGTTTCGCGGACCTAGGAGCAGTGAGTATGCAGCAAAAAGCTAAGTATATAACTGAAAAGTAAATGCAAGAGACACAAGATATATAGTGTTCAGTCCTCTTGGACCTACGTCTCTACCTCATGGATCTTCTCCCTGCAGGATTTTTAACTCAATTCTTATTAATCAAAAGCTAAGCCCTAGATCTCAAGCACAAAGAGATACCTTAATCTGTTACAACTTGTGGTTCTCACTAACCTATCTAGTACATACTCTAGCTAACTAATTAACTAAGAATTCTATATTGTTAAATTTGAACACTCCACGAGAATGAAATGAGAAGAAGAAGTATTCAAATGATATACAAATGAAAAGCTTAGAAAGAAGAGACACTGAGAACAAGTTCTTCAGTAAATGTGCAATGTTCTTCTGTTGGATTGGATGAAGTTTGATCTGCCTCTTTGTTGCTTGTCAACCCTGAATGTTGTTTGAATGTCTTTGTAAGTTGTGCTCTGTTGCGTCATCGAAATTCATCATTCAAACTCCCTTTTATACAGCTAGTTTGAATTGCATATCTTCCAGATCTCTTCATAACCAACTTTCCTACTTTGTAGCTGCAGCTGTTGACTTCTCTAACAGCTTCTTTCCAACGGATAGTTTCTCAGTATCTTCAAACATAATTATTTTATGAAGTTTAGAAATATGTTGGGAAGCCTTCAAACAAAGCATATTGATCACATAATCAAATCATCAAGCATTTTCCTTTCCTCCAAAACATAAGTTAGGAAACAGATTCCTATAAAATAGGAAACACAATATCCCTGCAACACTTATTCAAACAGATGGATTAGATACAGTTTAGAGTGTCAAAATACTTCGTCTTTCATCATCAAATAGAAACTAATCAAGCATAGGGGTTTTAGGAGTTGAATCAAGATCACAAACTCCCCCTAAGTTCATGCACAAAAATAACTCTCAGTTCCAAAGCTTTGAAAGCTGTTTCAAGGCCTTGAAATAGAATAGCTATGAAACAACTCGGGATCTCGTTTCAGGGTTAAAGAGACAATCGATAACCAAAAGTAGAAATAAGTTTACGAATATTACAAGTTAGCTAATAAATTAAACAATTTTGAGAAGATAAGTTTACAATTGTAATGTGATTGAAATAAGCTATGTGATCTACTAGTGATCTAACTTAAGCTAAACGTCTTCGTCTCGATCCGCGTTCCCATCCCCCACCTTCATTGATGACCAGCGGTTTTAAAATGGCAAATGCCGACGCAGTTTTGAAGAAAATGATCAGTAAAAACTGAGTAAATACACATTGCGACATGTAAAGAAATGAGTGGATCACATTCAGGAGTTGAAACAAATAAAGAGATTTAGAAAAAAATTGATAAGTAAAAGAGTTGGGAATTTATGAACGATTATAAGTAATTGTGTAGCAAGAACGTCCAAACTTTAAAACGTTAATAAAGTACGAGTTTTCAAGGAATTCTTAAACAAGTACAATATCAACAGTAAACAAGTCATTTGGAACTGATAACAATATTAAATCACAAGTTGACAATGCTTTTCACTCATTCATTCGTTTAGGGCATATCCAGAGCCACAAACAACATCAACAAATTAGTCAACTTTCTTTCAAGTCCAATTTAACCGTTAAGTTTTGCTGAGGCATGTCGAGAGCCACCAGCAGGGACGATGTAAACAGAGGGATCACGAAGATATCACAAAGGGTTCCTTCTAGGGTCTATAAAACCCCATTTCACCCGAGCGTTAAGGGAGCCCATATGTCAATCCCCGCTCACAGCAATAGCTAAAAGGCCTTAAGTGTCGACACCCCTATACCGTAGTGACCCTTACACGTATAAGTAGCACTCTATAGCTCTACAAACCCCTTGGCCTCGATAACTTGGTACATTTTGGCTCATCGGGGGCGGATTTGTGAACATTAAAGATCTATCCAATAATATGAAGCATTGCTTCGATGGCAATAGCCATAATTAAAGGGAGGATCGCTTGGCGCCTCCGGCCGGAGCCATAAATAAACACAACCCTGTACATCGTCCTAAATCTATTAGAAGTATTTTATTTCTTATTTTGCACATAACCAGAATCAGAATATCAAGAGTTCACAAGTAATTTTCAAGAGTTCTCAAGATGGATCATAATATTACTAATCAAACTTCCAGTATAAATCATGCTTTTCATATTCTCTAAATAAGAAGATACTCATTTAAAACACCACACTCATACGCACAATTTGATAATGACGGCCGTACATATGTACTTACCAATGCGAAAAGAATGCTGAAAAGGAAAGCTAGCACTCCGGCTATAACGCTCGTCTCATATGAATCCGGGTCTCACAGTCAATGCAGCAACACGAATAAATACGTCTACTTGGTACGGGCACAACGGCTGGATATAAACAAGTCAAGTATACAGTCTATTAGAATTTACCCTTTATATGAGGTTGTATGCAAGAATGCAATGGAATGCGGGTCATGCAAGCTAACTTGACCAAAATGCCCCTGATACTTTGAAACTGTCCAGTACAGTCTCTGACTGTTCCTGGACCCCAGATTACACTCATACGGGCCCAACAACATCCAATAATGACTCTTAACTCATCCATATGAAGTTAGCATTGAAATCTACAACTTTCTATAAATTACACTTAGGCTCATAAAGTTTTGTAAAACTACAAAAAGGCCCCAATTGTTGACTTAGACGACCCAAGCGAAGAATGACATACGAGTGCTCCAAATATCAAACAAGACATGCTGCCAAAATCCAAGTTACTAACTGGATCTCAATTCAAAGTTTAAGTAACATCACTATTTTCCCCCTCCTATACAGTTTAGTCAAACTATGGTTTTTGAAAAGCCAAACTTGGTCAAACTTGGTATTTAGACTCAGAATATGAATAAAAATAAGTTTCAAGAAGAAGGTTAAGGCCAGACATATCGTTCAAATGGTCAAAACCGAATATCAAAGATAGCGAAAAGTCGTTTCAAGTAGTCAACTTCGCGACTGATTTCCGATTCGTTGGGAAGGATTTTTGAGAACCTAAGAATAGGGTTTTGAAGATGATAGTTCAAGGATTTCAAAACATATTTGAACTCCTAAAAACTCAAAGTATTCAAAGAGATATCGCTAGTCAAAGTTGGACAAAAAATCCGATTCAACACTTAGGCAAATTCAAACATTTTACACGAGTTCAAAGCAACAAATTTAGGCTTGATTTGTGAGAAATCCGTCACAAAATTGAAGATGACCCAGACAGGATAAAATGAAGCTTCACACAGGAGCAAGAAAAACAAGATTTCATTAAAATTTGAGGATGTTATAGATGTCACAAAATTGGTAGTTCAACACAGTTCTATACTTGAAAAAATTTCAACTTTTAATGGTTCAAAAACACATCAAACCAGCCCACTTCAAGGACAAATTTAGATAGGTTAGACTTGAAATCAAACAAAGAAATCTAAATGAGAGTTATATAGCTATCTACAGGCTTTCCAGAAAGCTAAGAATCATCAAAAACGGATTAAACGAGGAAGGTACATGAGTCCAAAGTTGGATCAAAATTCAGGTGGGTAAAAATTCAGCATGAACATTGTAGCTAGAACACACAAACACAGTCACTTTAACCCAAATTTCAAGCTTGTTAGAGATCGAATTGGACCAAGCAATCAAGACTAAATTTGTACCCAATTCTTCAAGGATTCCAGAAAGCAAAGGATCATCCAAAACAGTCTACTAACGAAGGAGCTAGACCCATGTGTTCATGGTGTAAAATACTCGTCGGAAAACTCATGAATACCGAATGAAAATGAATCAAAACCTATTAACACATAAATATGGGCATGATTTGATCCTCCTATAATACTCACGACATGTTAGGGAGTAGTTTGATGCATAGAAAGCGAAATTTGGTGAAGGAATGAGACTTACCCAAGGTTTGGTCGGCCATGGAGTTTTTCGGCGGCCCACATGCCCGACACCGGTGCTCCAATGAGTTCCCAACGGTTTTTGGGTTTCCTATAGGGTTCCACGACGTTCGAAGGTGATGGGTGCACCGTCGAGATGGGAAGAACGACCAAGAACAGAGGAAACGTCGAAATCCGGCGGCTTTTTGCGGTTCCCGTCAGGTTCTTCAACACGGATTCCGGCGACGCGTTTCCGGCGATTCAAGCTGCGAAGAAGCATTAGTTGTGCTCGCCATCGATACTGGAACACAATGCGACATATTAGAGATTCATAAACGAACTATCGAAGGAGAATTTGATCAAATTCTAACTCGGGTTCATCACCTTCAAATTCAATTTCCGACTTCGTCTCTTATTGAAACTTCAAATTGATTGAAGGCTTATCCTCCTCATCACAATTACTTGCTCTAGTAGCAGCAGATATTGAAACAAAGGGGCAGGGAGGTCGTTTCAGGGGTGGTGGTGTTGGTTGTGCTTGGACAATAAAGGGAAGAAGGTAAAGATGAAGAAAATCAAGAAAATGAGGAAGGAGATCATTTCTGAATAATCAGAGGGTGGAGAGGAGGTTAGAGATGCTGCCACTCCACCTTGTGAGGTGAAAAGTTGAGTTTGACAAGTGGCCTTCATGCATGGGGGGGGGGGGGGGGTGGAAGTGTAGTTTCTCAAACTTTAGGGTACAATTAGAAGTAGAGGTTCTACTTACTTTTGGAGAATTCTACTACCACCCCGAACATTTTGAATGCTTCAAAATCATTCTAACAACTTCCAAATATCGCCAACACTCCAAAATTCCAACTTCAAAGGCGTGACAAACTTTTTACAAACTTGCCCCCAAAGTCTTGATATTGCACTAAGAATTCTCTCGGGAATTAGGGGTGTTACAAGCTATTTCAAGCCTGTGAAACCAAGTTGAACTTACAATCTCCCCCTTTATGAAAGACAAAACCACAATCTGTTTCGAACTATGTTTCTGCAAAAAATTCTCATTAGATCATAGCAGAATAAATCATAACACATAATGTCCAAAAGATCCAATTTATTAATCAACTGAAAAACAGCAAATAACAGCAAAGTTTAAGATTGTCCTACTGACCAAAACCAGGTCTCTAAAACATAAAGTAACCTAAATCTCTCCCCCTTTTTGACTTTCATAAAAAATAATGAGAAGATGTTGGATCAAAGTTTTGTAAATAACTTTAAGAAAACTGTTTAAAAAGATAGAATTTTCAAGACTTTGAAAAAGATTTCAAGGCCTTGAAAAAGATAGAAAGAATAGGAAAGAATTAAGGGTTTGGATCTCCATCTCCTTGCTACTCTGCATCTTCTTCCTCACTATCTTCTTCATCATTCTCATCATTCTGTTCTTCTTCTTCCTGAGCCACTTTATCTCCAGCTTCACCTTCTTCCTCAAACAAATTGGCTTCAGCCACAGTTTCTGGAATGATTGTCTTCTTTGACTTCTTCTTGAGATCTTTAAGCAGTATTCCTGAATCTGGAATATCAGCTTCATCTTGTTCTTGATCTTCATCACCCTGTTCCTCATCCACTTGCTTACCCTTATCCTTCACTCAAGCATTCTAACCCTGAGTTGAATGGTCACTGAGGAATTTTTTGGTTAAACAATCCTTTTTGGTTCCTTCTGTAGCTTGAAAAACTTATTCAGGCACATCAAACACAGTCATGCTCTTTAAGATGTTCTCAAACATGTACTTCACTAGCTTAAACTCAGCACCAAACTCATGTTGATTCTCCTTTAGTTCATCCATGTCCTTCTCAAGTCCATCAAGTTTCTGAAGAACCAAGGAGAGATCTTGAGACTGAGTGGTTTGGCTTGAGGTAGGGGTCAAGACCTTGGGCTTAAGAAACTTCTTGGAGCTCAGTTATTCTTCAGTCAAATATGAGTACAACTTCCAAATCTTAGCACTGGTTTTTACTACACCAATCTTCTCAAACGCTTTCTCATCAAGCATACCAAAACCAGTTGTGATAGTTTCTTCCATGCCAGTTGGAATTCCAAGGTGTTGGAAGAATGAGGTGAGCATATTGACATATGGCAAAGGATGCTTTCACTGACTGGTTTGACAATACAACATGTTTTCCATCACAATTTTTGGAAGATCAACCTCATACCCATGCATAACCAAGTACATTAAGTACAACACCCTTTCAGTGATCAAATCCTTTGAGTTATCCCTTGGTACCACACATCTCATAAGGATTGTGAACAACACTTTAGCTTCAATAGTTAGCACAGAGTGTCTTAACTATTTGTTCGTGGTAGGAGTGTTAGGCAGAAAGAATTCTTCTTTGGCCAGTTCCTGGGCTTCACTCTTAGAAGGGTGATTACTAGTGTCAAACCACTTTAGAAATCCTATAACATTGGCAAACTCATATTGATCTAACTCCATATTAGTGCCACAACTTTAAGATTCACAGTGATCTTGAGTTGTCTCATGTTTAGGTAGAAGAATCTAGTTGGTCTGGGGTAGGCTATCTCTCGAGGGTTTAGAACAAACCAAAGAGATCTTTTCTTCAGCATCTTAATGCACTCTCGATTCATACTATTCAACATGGAGACACTGACCATGCTACAATAAGCAACTGATCTAGAGGCAAATCCATCTAGCCACTGACCTTTAGCAACATTTGTAATAAACCATTTATTTTCAAGG
Source organism: Linanthus parryae (assembly GCA_023055425.1). NCBI lineage: Eukaryota > Viridiplantae > Streptophyta > Magnoliopsida > Ericales > Polemoniaceae > Linanthus > Linanthus parryae. The sequence goes on from JALGPY010000015.1 coordinate 6,222,270, forward strand.
GCTGATTTCTTACCAATGGATTTCTTCTTTTCTGAATAGATCTGCAGTGCCTTTTCAATATTCTCCTCTAGCTTATCCTCAGTTACTTTTCCTTTTCCCTTGTCTTCTTTAGTAGGCTTCTTCTTCAGCTTCTTTGGATTAGTGATCTGCTTCTCAGGAACAGATTCAACTTCCTTCATCTTCCTTTTCTTGCTAGAAGTGGGGGTTTGATCTTTCTTTGCCTTCTTCTTGGGAGGAGGAGGGAAAACTTCCTCAACACTTGGAGTTCTTGAACTGGAATCACCACTAATGGTCTGAACCTCTTCCTCAGTAGTATTTATTTTATTTTTCGTAGCATTATTTGAACCACCAGCCATCTTGATTCTGCTAGAGGCTCTTCCAGTGCTCATTAGGGTTTGGGGTACAGAAGAGAAAGGTAGGAGAGATACTAAGGAGAGAAAGAGAGAAGAAGATAAATACTAAATAGTTTCAGTTTGAAAAGGAAACTAGATATATTTCTGATCTTTTGAAGATCTGCAGAATCAGAAAGATTCAAAATTTATTTGTGTCGTTGGAAGTAAAAAATATAATAATATTTTGGCTGAAAATGGGATTTTGAAAAGTGAGGGGAAATATGAAGCAATTATCTAGAAAGAAAACACCCAACATTGTAAGATCCATTTTTATTGACTAACTAGCATGCAGTCTTATTTTCAAGGCTTTGCAATGTATTTCAAGGCCTTAAAAAGCTGTTTTGCACAAGCATATAAAGTCAAAACTTTGAAAAGATTTTTAAGGCTTTGAAAATCAGTTCAAATCTTTGAAACACATAACACTTACCTTGTAATTACATGATACTCCCCCTAAACCAATGTTCTTTATTTAGCATACCCAAATATAATATCAAGGCTGAGAATATTTCATCTGGAAGTGGTTTAGTGAATATATCTGCAAATTGCATGTTAGTATAAACAAATTCAAGAACAATATCACCTTTTTCAGCATGATCTCTGATGAACTGATGTCTAACATCAATGTGTTTGTGCTATCCATAACACTTGTGAACAGCAAGCTCCAGCTGCTATGTATTCAGCTTCTTTTGTTGATAGTGCCACTGAATTTTGCTTCTTTGAATGCCAGGTGATTAATGATGATCCAAGAAATTGACAACATCTTGATGTACTCTTCCTATCAACTTTATATCCTGCAAAGTCAGCATCTGAATTGCCACACAAAGAGAAGTTAGATTGTTTTGGATACCAAAGCCCTAAGTCTTTGGTACCATTGAGATATCTAAAGATTGTTTTGACAACAGTCAAGTGTGATTTTTTGGATCATGTAGAAATCTAGAACACATAAAAACACTGAACATGATATCTGGTCTACCAGCTGTGAGATATTATAATGATCCAATCATACCTCTATTCTCTTTCACATTCACACTCTTACCATATTCATCCTTGTCTAGTGAAAGTGTAGAGCTCATGGGGTTCTTGATTTTTTTGGATTGAGACATATTATATTTTCTCAGCAAGTCTCTCGTGTACTTGATTTGATGTATAAATATGCCTTTCTTTATCTGATGTATTTGAAGTCCAAGAAAGAAGTTCAATTCTCCATTAAACTTATTTCAAATTCCGTGCTCATAAGACTTGAGAATTCCTTACAAAGAAGATCATTAGTAGCTCCGAAAAAAATATCATCAACATATATTTTTACTACAAGCATATCTTTATCATGAGTCTTTATGACAAGGGTTTTGTTTACCAATCCTCTTTTGAAATCATTTTAAAGTAAAATTTTTGACTATCTTTCACACCAAGCTCTTGGGGCTTGTTTCAATCCATAAAGAGCCTTGTCAAGTTTATAAACATGATCTGGAAACTTGTCATTTTCAAAGCCTGGAGTTTGAGCAACATAAATTTCCTCTTGAAGATATCCATTTAAGAATGAACACTTCACATCCATTTGAAACAGTTTCATGTTCTTGAGAGATGCAAATGCAAGTAGAATTATAATTTCTTCTAACCTGAAAACAGGAGAAAAAGTTTCCTCATAGTCCATACCTTCTTCTTGATTGTAGTCTTGAGCTACCGAACTAGTTTTGTTTCTTATTACCTTCCCATTCTCATCTAACTTGTTTCTGAGTACCCATATGGTACCAATGACAGACTGATCTCTTGGTGGAGGAACTACATTCCAAACCTTATTACTTTCAAACTCATTGAGTTCACTTTGCATAGCTGTGATCCAGTCTGCTTCTTGTAATGCTTCCTTCACAGTTTTGAGTTCTACAAGAGAAATAAAAGCATTAAAAGCACAAAGATTCTTTATCTGTGATCTAGTTTGTGTACTAGTGCTTAGATATGAATGAATGTTATCAACAGGATGAGATGAGAGATATTTGAATCTCTTCCTTGGTGTCCATGTTTCATGCTCTCCAATTTGTTTTTCAAGTCTTTGAGAACTTCAAGTAGCATTTTGATCAGCTGTCTTTTCAAGAGAATTTATTTCAAGGCTTTAAAATCTTTTTCAAGGCCTTGAAAATGCCTTCTGTGTTCATGTAAGTTTTCCTTGAAACCTTTTGAAGAGTCATATTTATTGTCTGAATCATGATTATTCAGATTTAGATCTGCAAAACCATCACTCAAAGAACCATCATAGCTTTCATCCAATATGACATGAATACTTTATTCAACAAGCTTGGTTCTCTTATTATAAATTCTATAGGCTTTGCTTGTCTGTGAATAACCAATAAAAATACCTTCATCACTTCTTGCATCAAACTTATCAAGAGTGTCCTTACCATTATTGTGAACATAGAAAGTACAACCAAATGGTTTCAAGTAAGAAATATTTGGATTTCTTCCTTTGAACAGCTCATAAGGAGTCTTCTTCAATATAGGTCTGATCAAGCACCTGTTGAGAATATAATTTGCAGTATTCACAGCTTCTGCCCAATAGTATTTTGGCTGCTTGTTCTCCAAAAGCATTGTCCTTGACATGTCTTCAAGGGTCATGTTCTTTCTTTAAACAACTCCATTTTGTTGAGGAGTTAAAGTTCTTTGGTTTGAAGGAGCTTCTGGTCTGCTTGCCTTGTGCACAAGCTTTGCACACTTTATCATCTTTGAACTTTATAGAGGGTAGACCTCTTACTAGGTTCTTTGAGATCAGTTTGTTCAAAGTATGCAAGCTAATGTGTCCTATCTTTCTGTGCCAAAGCTTTGAATCCTCTTTCAATGCCTTGAGACACTTTAAGTTTTCTCCTGCAATTTTGTTTGTTTGAAAAGTATATGCATTGTTTGACCTGGAGGCTGTGAGGATGCAATTGCCTGATTTCTCATTTTGCACCACATATTTCTCTTTGTCAAAGATAACTTTACTACCATTGTCACATAGTTGACATACACTAAGCAATTTAAATTTCAAACTATCAAGTAGATATATATCAGAAATATAATTTTCAGAATTTGTACCAACTTTACAAATACCTAGAATGTTGCATTTTCCTTTGTCAACAAGTGTGATTGAACCTTCATATTGCTCTTTCAATTCTGAGAATAAAGATCTCTTTCCACTCATGTGTCTGGAGAAACCACTGTCATAAACCATTTATGTTCTTTGCTCTTGGTGACAACCTGCAAACACCAATCACTGCCTTACCCAGCTGTTAGACCAAGTATGGAATTTAGATTCATACTCAGGGTCAACCATGTTAGGTGGCCTAACCCCTTTAGGAACCCATATCTGTCTAACTTGTCCTTTGAGTTGAAAAAGAAAAGTCTTCCTCATTATGTGAGGGTCTCTTCTTCTAAAAGGACAAGTCATCTTACATGACCAATTTTATTGCATTAATGGCATTTGGGAGATGTTCTGCTTCAAGCTTTCACAAATCTGGTGTTGTTCATTCTGTGGAAATTTGAATTGTACCCAATACTAATTTTATGAACAGACTTTAAGGTACCTCCAAGAATCAGATTCAAGTTGTGTTCTGAGCCAACAACTTTTGTTTTGATTCAGATTCTTGAAGTTTATCATCTAAGGTAGTGTTTTGTTTATCCAATTCATCAACTTGATGCCTTAGATTAACAATATTGTCACTCAAAAGAGAGTTCTCAGTGACTACTTCCTTGACTTGTGTTTTCAAGGCTTTGAAATTGGTTTTCAAGGCCTTGAAATCACTATCAGATTTCTTTTGAGAAATTTCAAGGTACTGATTCAAACAAACAAGGTGCAAGTTTTCTTTTGCCTGCTCATGAACGTTTTCTTTCAAAACTCTAATTTCTTTCAGATAGTCATCTTCATTTGAAATCTTGTTCTAAGATAATCAAATAGGGCTTCTGTTGGTTTTTAAATCAAACAGTTTACCATTACCTCGATGTTCTTTTCAAAACTTTCATCATGTTTGGCCATAAAGAATAGGTTTGTATGTTCGTCTTCAGATTCAGAGTCACTTGATGATTCAGAATCACTCCATGAGGCTACATAGCTTTCTTTCTTCTGTCATGGTCTTTCTTTTGAAAGTTTTTGCTTTTCTTATGTGGACAGTCTATGAACAAATATCTTGCAGTACCACACTCAAAGAAATTCATTACATTAGGCTTATTACCATGTGAAGAGGATTTATCTTTGTATTCTTTGCTACTGGAGGATCTGTTTCTGTCTCAATTGAAGTCTTTGTTTCCAAAGTTCTTCTTCATTATGAGGATTCTGGTCAAGGCTTTGGATACCAAAGCAAAAGCATCTTCATCATCATCTTCTTCAATTTCATGGCTGTGAAATTGCTCATTCTCCTTTGCCTTGAGGGATAGATTCTTGACACCTTGTAACTCTCCATCAACTTCATTCTGTTGGGTTTTGATTCATGGATGCGCAAAGGAAACACAAACAATCATAAAACCATGCAAAACCCTCCAAGGATCACAAGTCAAGAGACAAAACGATGGTAAGGGTAAGAAATCAATAACACACCTTAGGGTTCTCCTTTGATGACTTCAAACGCGAATTGTGTCACGTTCTCTATGGTTGATCCACGCCTAGAGTTGATCCTAGAATCTCCCAAGTCCTTGGTGCTAGCCCGGAAGAGGAAGAGGAAGAAGAATCACGCAAAACGAGACCCAAAGGAGGGCTCGGCCTCCTTGTGGCCGACGGGGACGGGGCGGCGGCAAAGGGGGCGGTCGGCTCCCTTTGTTGCTTGCTCTCTCTCCTTTTTGTTCTCTCCCACTCTTTGTTATGTTCAATTATGAGCATAAGTTATGTGGGAAGGAAGGAAGGAAGGTCCTTTATATAGTCCAACAACTCCTTGCCAACTACCTAAAGGACTTATTCTAGTCCTACTAGAATTCAATTTAGTCCCTTCCTTGCAAATTAGTCCCTACTAAGTTTGCAAGAGTTTTCAAAGTGATCCTTCTAATTAATTAATCCAATTAATTAATTCCCAAATCTAGTTCAACTCTATGTAGCGTGTGACCCCATAGGTTCTATCTAGTTGGTAGCAACTATTTGCTAATATGGAGCGGTCTCTAGCAAAAAATCCATTCTAGCCAACTAATAGAATAGTCATCTTGACAACCTTTGTACAAGTAATTGTCTCATCCCTTTGTCTCTATATCCGGATTGGACACGAGACATACAAGTCACACTCGTATATCCAATCCATAGTTTCTCGATCCATGGGAATAGCCTTATTCGTGCAAATAACATCAATATCCCATATTGATTTATTTGAGTCTGGCCAGACATTCTATAAGCACTATCCCTCGAGTGGCCTAGGATATTTGCTCCCGTTATGTGGGAGGGACAAATTCTATCTACGTCCACTACGATCTCTAAGCTTGCTTCTTATTGTATCCAGTACACGCCTTTATAACTACCCAGTTACGGTGTAGTGTTTAACGCTTCCAAGATCACAATAATCCACAACTAAAATATCTAGTGACTTCAAGTCTAAGGATGACAATACCATTGCACCACCTGAAGCGCTTGTGACTCAACATAACATGTATGTAGCCTTCTCGGAGATGGGTCAATCCAGTGCAACATTCCCTAATGCACACCTATGTGTTGGATCGTGATATCTCCATATCAATCCAACCCCATACTAGTCCATAGATGATTGTCCCATTAATCATTATACTGGACTAGGGATATTTAAGATAAACAACACAATTGTAAATCTAAGGACTTCATTATATTAAATATCCAATAAATTATAAATGAATTTCTAGCCACAAATAATTCATACTAAACTAGATTGCCTCTCGGACATCTATTCCAACACACTCATGGATATTTCATGTGTAAGAAGTTTTCCTTGCAGGTCATCGAGTTGAAGTGATGAAAGATCTTTAGCTTCTTCAATAGTAGTATTCTTTGGTTCCCATTTTGCTCTAGTAAGACTTCTTAGAATATTTCTAACCTTCTCTTCATTGGAAATGTGTTTTCCCAATGAATCAAGATTGTTAACAATATCAGTGAATCTTTTAAACATGTCTCATCTTCTTTCATCTTGAATAGCTCATATTGCGTGAGATATATGTTGATCTCGGTTTGCTTGACTTGGCTAGTTTCTTCAAAAGTCACCACAAGCTTATCCCAGATCTCCTTGGCAGTCTTGCAACCTAAATTATGTTAAACTCATCTGCACTCAAAGCACAATATAAAAGATTCATAGCTTTGTTGTTTTTGGAAAATTGTTCAAGTTCAGAAGCAGAGAGTGAGTCTTCAGATTTGGGAGTTTTAATCCATCTTTATCTGTGTAGAAAGTGTGAGGACCATTCTGTATGATAGTCCAAAGCTCTATGTCTTGATCAATGATGAAATTTTTCATCAGGGCTTTCCAGTGAACAAAATTGTCTCCACAGAAGAGAGGAGGTCTGTTAGCAGCTCTTCCCGAGGAGAAATCACCATCACCTACAGTACTCATAATCACAAGATGGTTAAATCTATGCAGTAATATAAGATCTGATACCAATTGAAGAGGTGTACAGTAGGAAATAATACAGGATCAATACTCTAGAGGGGGGTTGAATAGAGTAAGCAAACTTTTGCTAAGCTTGCAAGAAGAGTGGTTTCAAAAACATTTGTAAAGAGTGAAAGGTGTTTTCAAGGCCTTGAAATGAATTTCAAGTCCTTGGAATCAAAACAGTTGCTGAGAAAAGTTAAGTCTATTTCAAGGTCTTGAAATGAGTTTCAAACCCTTGAAATGATACATGTTTTGTTTGCAGCAAAAAACTAAGTATAGAACTGAAAAGTAAATGCAAGAGACACAAGATATATAGAGTTCAGTCCTCTTGGACCTACGTCTCTACCTCAGGGATCTTCTCCCTACATGGTTTTCAAATCAATTCTTATTAATCAAAAGCTAAGCCCTAGATCTCAATTACAGAGAGATACATTACTCTGTTACAACTTGTGGTTCTCACTAACCTATCTAGTACCTTCTCTAGCTAACTGATTAACTATGAATTCTCTATTGTTCACTTTGAAAAATCCACGAGAATGAAATGAGAAGAATTATTCAAATGATATACAAATGAAAAGCTCAGAAAGAAGAGAAACTGAGAACAAGTTCTTGAGTAAATGTGCAGTGTTCTTATGATAGATTGGATGAGGTTTGATTTGCCTCTTTGTTGCTTGTTGTTCACAAGAGAATCCGGCGGGGAGTACTCTGTGTACACCGTAAGTAGGGGATCGGAAATAGCACAGGAAGAGTTGGGTTGTGTGTAGGGAGAGAGTAAGGCAGTAGTAATGTCTGAGAGAGAGACAGGGGTTTGGCAGAGCTTCCGCGTATGTCTGGTGTGTTCTCCTTTGTATGGAAAGGTTAACGTCCTATATATAACAGAGAATGTGACCGTTGTAGTGTGGTTAATGCGCCCATCAATGGCGGCTTAATTAGCTTAACCACAACAGCACGTTCGTCCTCATATATAGGGGCCGTTACAGCACGTTATGCGCGAATACCGGAACCGTTATGGGGTTGACCGGGTTTGACCGGATTGACCGGGTTTATGGAGCTCGTGCCATAAATCTCTCAAAAGCAGTTACTAAAGGTCGCGTGCGGGCTTGGCTCGCACGCGACAGGACTTACTCTAGCCTCCAAACCACTAAGTCCCTACAAGTCCCGTGCAGTGGTATGCGAGGGCCCTGTCTCGCAGCCCCCACATGGATCAGCGCGGTTGGTGATCCAGTGTGTATGGAGCACAATATGGTGTGCTAGATGATTGCCACGTGGCCAAGATCTGTCAGCTCAGAAAGCACTATCTACATTAGCCCCCTTTCTGCGCGTGAAGACTCATAGCCGGATAGACTTCCATGCGCAGGAACCAACGCACGCGTCGCCGCCACGCACCAATTCAAATGTATGCAGGTTCAGCCCCCATGCGTGCCATTATGACCTAAAACCCCTAGATTCGTGCCGTCTGGCCTTTAGGGTTTTAGGCGTGACGTCAGCTTGTCCTGTGATTGCGCGATTCGACGGTGACGGTTGCGATTCGACTACTGAAAGGACGCAACCCTTCACTGTTTTTGGATAAATACTCTGTACTCTCCATTTTTGCAAAGCATCACTTCTTTCTCTTAAAGTGAATGATACCCGGAAGCCTTCAAGAGCAGATCCAGATAATCAATCACCAGTTCTCTCTGGTCAATCGTCTTCTTCAATTGTGCACATCCAAGCAAGCTTTACAAAAACAAGGTTGGCCTTGTTCAATTGCGTTTGATATACTGATATATGCTTTGAACTGCGTTGAATCTCGCAAAACCATAAAATATTATCCACTGCAACTTATGAATAAGCTCTTGATCTTTGAATCCAATTTCAATTTAATCCCCAGATGATAAGGATCTTGAATGTTGGGTTTCTGAAATCCCTGATATTGTAGACGATTCCAATCTTCTAATTTTGAAAATTGCCACTGGACTGTTCATCTTTCTTCCAATAAACCCTCGTATGCTTAAAACTGAATCTTGAAATTCGAACTAAAGCATGTGTATTTCTCCCCCCCTTTTTCTTGCTTTTCCGCAGGAATGGCAAAGACAAAAGGAACTAGACCCACTAAAGAGGACGAAGAAATACCTGATCTTGCACGGGCTTTGTGGCGAAAAGCCCCCTATCTGGGTGGCAAGGACTTTTATCATGCCAGGGTTAAGGTGAAGAAATTGCCAATCGCCGTCTCTGGTGAAGCATTGCATACGTTAACCCCTCCAGTTAACTCGGCGTTGCTCGAATTGATCGATTCCGAAGATTTGGTTCGACTGGGAGTCGAAAATGGGTACTTCCCATACACTGCAATTTCTACTCAAGCGTTTGTTCAGAAATTGGACTTCATGGATGAATGGATTGACCATGTGTTGACCAATCATGCCGTGACTTTGAACGATGCCGGAATATATTTCGCAGTTGGTGCTATGAAGGGTGCTGCCGTGAAGCTGCATCAGTCCATGCTTCTAAACCTTCTTTCCCGTTACTCGCCTGCGACTCACACGTTCCATTTTGCTGAGTTCGAGGCTGCTCTCACGCTCGAAGATGTGCATATGCTGTATGATTTGTCTCCCGTGGGTGAGGTGGATCCTTTGAGTCCCTTGAGAACGGATGCGGAGATCGCTCTATACACGCAGATGGAGGAGTGCTTGGCCGAGGTGAAGAAAATTTCCACCCGATGGACTCCTACAGAAGTCCTTCCTGACTGGCAGTTGGTTGACACATCTGCGAAGAATACTTGGAACAAGTGGGTCCAGTACTTTTTCCGAGACTATGCGAACAGCAGTATCACCAAGCAGCTTCTGAGTCGAAACCCGAAGGCTAAGAACTATGTGAATGGCAAGGGTTATCACTTGACCCTGTGCGCCTTCCTCTGTGCCTGGTTGTCGAGGTACTTAATCGACGGTCATCCACATGATGGAGTCTTTTACCACGTTCTGCCTCTTGCCGTGAAGTTGGCCCTTGGTCAGAAGGTCGCACTCAAGCCCTTAGTCTTGGGCACACTGTACTATAGGTTGGATCAGCTGGTTGTGGCGATGAAGGAGTCGCGTGGTCTCCTTGACGTGCTGACTTACATTAACATTGCTTTCTTGACAATGTGGGTCTTCGAGCGATGGCCCTCTTATGCCCCAGTCGCTTCCAAGCCCAGCAAATGGTGTCCCCCAGGTACGGAAGAGGAACGTAACAGCGGCAGGGCTGCGAGGTGGTTCGGAACTAACTATCCCAAGTGCGTTTGGAGCCTGATATGCGACAATCGGGAAGAGTTCATAGCTAGGCCTTATGCCATGCGCATTGAGAACGTGCGATGGTTTCCAAAACTGTATCCTTCTAAGGGTGTTGCCTTCTCGGAAGAGCTCCTTTTCGAAGGTGGAGAGCATTTCCACGAGCGCTATCGCGAATTCTTCTGCTGGTGCTTGAGAGGCTCCCTTCCTACTCTCGCGGAGCATGTTCGCGAGCTCGCGCCGAGGTACGAGAGGATTACCGTGGATATTGATCCCACTCGCGTTTCTCCCCAATTTGGCTTTGATGCAGTGGCACCCTCGATCTGGCCGCAGTCCATCATCAGAGACTGCTACAAGCGGTTATTGACGAGGGAGTTCAAAACAATCTTGATGAGCAATCTCCCCTTCGAACAACCTGCAGGTAACCGTGAAGGCGGCTGTTCCAGAAACTGGCTCGCTTACTGGAACGCCCAGCAGATAAGATTCGAGACGCAGTCGGTTCCCCAGCCAAGTAGAGCTCCTGTGATCAAGAGGAATTCTTTCCCTTTTCGTCCCAATTGTAGCCTAGACGAGTCTGAATATGGCTGCTATTCGTTGCCGGATCGCGAGAATCATCTCTGTCCTTCCATCATTCTAGATGAAAAGATTGATGCGGTTAGAAAAGGTGATTCGCATGTCATCAGATATAGCAAAACTTTTACTAAGGTAAGCAACTTCTCTTGCATGCGCTAAGATTCTTTACTTCAATAAATTGAAAACCTCATACTACGCTTCTTGCTGCAGTGCCATGTGCGGAGGTTTGCATCTGGTGAGCGTTCCAAATCGCTAGTTACCAGCATTGTTACTGCAAGAAGGCAAGGACAACCGTTTTGGCTGGCATCGAGGATGGATCCGGCGGTCGAGACCAGGATTCGCGAGATCATGAATGCTTTTGCTGATTCGCTGATAGACAACACTCCAGCCTTGTCTCCTCCTAGGGATGATCCGTCTCCTCCAGCGACTGCTTCCCCGAGAGCGAAGAGGCCTAGGCAAAGGGGAATTACAATCTCTTCCCCTAGGAGCGCTCCAACTTCTCCCCCTGCGAGGTCCCTTTCCGCCAGGGATAAAGGTAAAGGTCGCATGACCAGTAAAGCGCGAAAGGAGCTCGCAGTGGAGACCTTTGTTCCATTCGGCCAGGAGGAAGAAGAGGAGAGGCAAGAGCCAAGAGAAGGAGATGAAGAAGAGGAAAGAATTGAAGATGTCAGAGAGAAAGAGAGAGAGAGCGATGCGATACATGAGGAAGAATCAGGAGGTATCTCAATCGTACTTCTCTTCTCATCATCCTAACTCTTTTGCAATCTGGTTTGAACAAATTGTTTCCTTAGCAGATGATGATGATGATGAGACCATCGGTGGTCTCTTGGCCAAGAAGCAGAAGAAAGGTTCTCATGCTGGCGTTTCTGATGAAATCATAAGCGAGGACATTCTTGCCGAGTCCCGGAGGAAGATGTGCTTCCCGAAGAGGAGCTCGAACGCGTAAAGCAGAGGATCCTAGAAGAACAACACGTCGACGACTTAGTGCTTCCCACTGATGAGGAAGATGTGCTTCCCGAAGAGGTGGCTCCTCAAGGAGAAGAGGAGGATGCAGCTCCAGAAGAAGACGCAGCAGCTCTAGAGCAAGCCCAAGCAGACTTCGAAAAAATCGCAGGCGGTAACGAAGGTGAGATTTTTAATCTCGCAGTAACTTACCGAGATGTAATTGTCGGTGCACTAAAGCACGGTGTGTCAAAAGGTGACATTCGCCGCTGGCTAGTAGGCAAGTGCGGTGAACCTTCAGGTAATCATTTGAGCAATACGTGTGCACTTAGCTTAGCAACCCAAACATAATCATGACTGGTTTCTTCACGCCCCAGGTCATGCTCATCTTAAAATCATGCTTAACGAGGGCACATTAATAGGGCAAGGCTCCACGTCCTTAGCATATGACAAGGACGCTGCGATCCCACCTTCGCGTGGAGGTGCTCGCTCTTGACTTATCAAAGATAATAAAATAACATTCGATACAAGTTACCTCACACCATCGTATTTTGTGCCGCAGGTAATGTTGGCGAGGCCGTGTTGGAGCAAAGGAATCAACCTTCTGCATCCTATGTCCCGGTGCCGAGTTCTCATACTGAGAAGCCCGTCGCAGCTGCCGAATATGCAGGAGAGCCCCTCGAAGACATCATTGAACTCTCTGATGATGCCGAAGCTGACACCGTGTTAATGGAGGAAGATGCCCATGCCGGTGCTGAGGAAATAAGAACGAACGCTGATGATGCCGTCGCACCTGAAGGTATCCTTCCTCCAGCTGCAACTTCTGCTGCTCCCATGTCTCCGACAAAGACTGAGCCTGCAGCACCTCTTCCTGCGTGGAACTTTTGGGGTTCGCAGTTCGGGGCAGCCATCGCACCTGGTGTAGCTTATACTCTTCCCCCCAACTATGAGGAGTTAGAGCTCGCAGCCGATAAAAGGGCGATGGAGCGAGGACAGTCTTCAACTGCCCCAGCGATGCGCATTCCTTCTCTGCGCCAGATCCTTGAAGGAACCGGTATGTCATAGTTTTCCTGTTCGCATCTTGCATTCTTTGCTTGCGAGTTTGTCAGTCTAACCTTGACTTTAACATTGCTTTAGGGTTGAAGCAAGCCGACGTGGACTGGCTGGTTCGCATGCGTCTCTCTTATCCCCGATCATTTGTGAGGTCTTTGGAGATAGGTCCCTTTGATAGAAGGCTGTTTCTGACTGAAGCCATCTGGATTCTAGAGCAGTTGTCTGCGGCCACACCTGCGACCATTTCTCCTCAGAGTGCAGAATTGCTTTTTGGTATGTGCCAGAACCTTCTCGCCAAAGTTCAAGGCAGGCTAGGTTTTGGGTTTCTTGTCAAAAGAGTCACCCTGATTCGCGCGGCTGTGACCCTGAAACGTGGCCACCAAAACCTCGCAGCTGAGCAACAGAAGGTAGAGCAACAAAGACAAAAGGTTGAAGAGGCTGTGAAGCTCTTTCATGAGATGAACGCCAAATGCGAGCAATTGAAACAAGAAGTGGAGCAAATAGAAAACCTAAGCCGCCAGTTTACTCCTAACGACTCCTTGATCAAGGGCTTGTTTTGAAAAGTAGCAAACATTACTGTAATGTTGTTAGGGTTTCTCCCCCCTTTTTTTTCAAAAAGAATTGAAGTGCCCGTTTTGCCCTTTCCGGGATTTGCTCGAATATCTCTGTGTGTATCAATTTATGACGTCAGCAATTGATACTCTACCTTGATTTTCGCGCTAATTACTCATTAGATAAGCACACCTTCCTTGGGAAGTCCATCCGTATCATGACTATCCGTCATTAATTAGGATACGCAACCGAATCGTCGTAGCCTTTAGTAGGGTAATTGATTGTTACCGCTTTTCAAGGCGTAAGTGATTGACCTTACCCTCTTTTCAAATTCCGCTGACTCATCTTGGTAACTGAAGAGTCTTCACAAGGTCTATATAAACCCTGGCTTTTGATATTTGGGTTGTTTATCCCACAATGTGGTTCGCCGTGAGTCCTCACGACTACTGGCTTCAACGCTTGTTTTTCGTTGATTCATGGCAACTTCAAGTTGTGAAACCTGAGTTTGCGCTTTGTGCTATAGAAATAGTTTCCAAGATCCGCTTTATAAGGCTTATTGATCTTTATAACTATCATAGTGAAGATACAGATAATACCTCACGTTTGTTCGAAGAATTTTCTTCGTCTATTATGCTTGCAGGTCATGTTTCCGGCTGCCTCCCGGCGAGGTGCAGCGCTGTACTGACCTTGCTACCGACTCGTAATGAACGGCGGGATTCTCCTCCAGCATGCCCGGAGGTTGATCAGTCGCCACCATGTTCGTGAGCTCAGGGTGGCGAGCCATTGCGCTCGTCTCCGTGGACAAGGAGCTCGTTGCCCGAGGAATGACTGCTCCCCTGTTCTTCACAGCCGCACACGCCGGAACAGGTGGTTCCTCAGGAACTTCTCTTAGGTGTAAGGCCAAAGAATGGCCTTGCCAGATTCTGGGATCTTGAACATAGCGTCGCATAGCCTTTGTGGCGTTTGTAGGACGTTCATTTTATAGCAAGACCCTACCGGCTACAGTCCTTTGGTCGCAAGTCCTTGTATCGTATAGCCTCTGTTAGGACTGTTAGGTTGGTCCTTTTCCATTTAGGATTTCCCCGATGAGTAACTTCTGTATGCGAGTTACTATGTAGATGCATTGTAAGCCATGTAGGCTGCGTAGTTAGCTTGAGCTGAGCTTTTTCGCTTGTAAGCTGTTATCTAGACAGATAAATTGTAAGTCGTTTTGACTTGTAATGATAAATCACTTTGTCTTATTTGCTGTCTTGTTACAACAAATTGTGATTTCGCACGTGTGTTGACAAATTTCACCTTTTGTAGTGTTGTATAAACACTTTTGCATCGTCACATATGATTTGCTATCTGCTGGATGGATTTGCAGATCTGTTTTTAGATCGTTCGAGATCATATTTGTGCAGCTGTGCTACCTTGACTGGTAGCCTTGTGACTTGTTTTAGATTCAAGTGCAGATGCTATCTCATCAGATAAACTTTTGTAGATCGCTTAAGATCATTTTGCATAATATTGCTATCATAACAGATAGGCTTAAGCATCATTTGAAGTTGCCATTCATGTAGTGCTGCTATCGTGACAGATAGGCTTTGAAAGATCATTTGAGATCATATTCGCATGAGCTGCTATTGCAGCAGATAGGCTTAGAAGACCAGTTAAGATCATTTTCGCATGGGCTGCTATCGTGACAGATAGGCTTAAAATATCAATTAAGATCATATTCGCATGAGCTGCTATCGTAGCAGATAGGCTTAGAAGATCAGTTAAGATCATTTTCGCATGGGCTGCTATCATGACAGATAGGCTTAGAAGATCAGTTAAGATCATTTTCGCATGGGCTGCTATCGTGACAGATAGGCTTAAAAGATCAATTAAGATCATGTCCGTACGGGCTGCTATCACGGCGGATGGGCTTAAAAGATCAATTAAGATCGTGTTTGCACAGGCTGCTATCGTGACAGATAGGCTTAAAAGATCAACCAAGATCGCATTTGCACAGGCTGCTATCACGGCGGATAGGCTTTTGCTAATAGTAATAATGAACTAAATGAAGCGATAAAGACAGCTACAAGTATAAAGTTCTTCTCATTTGGGAGAAATCTTTTATTATAAAACTCTCGTGTGGGAGATGTGATATTACAATTCTCTCATATTGGAGATAAGATGTGCGAATCATGGTAACACGGAGCATAAAGCAAACGTTGTAATATAACGCGTAAAATAAGAGAAGTTAGGGATAGTACTTCTTGATCCAGCGCATATTGAATGAGCTTGGGGTTGAGGTCGTGCCATGTAACCTCCGTATGCTGCAGTAGCCACTGTCAAAGACTTCCGTGACTTCAAAGGGTCCTTCCCAATTGGCTGCGAATTTTGGATGAGCCGCCTCTCGCATGCAATGATCAGATGCGCGTAAGACCAAATCTCCAACTGCGAAATCTCCACGTTGGACTGTTTTGTTGTATGCACAAGCAATCCTTTCTTGGTAGCGCTTATTGGTCCTTTTGGCTTGTTCCCGCTTTTCTTCTAATAGTACCAAGTCATGATCGCGTTGGTTGTCATACAACGCGTGACAAGCCAACCGTGCAGAGTTAACCCTGACTTCTGCTGGTACCACAGCCTCAGCTCCATAGCACAAGAGGAACGGTGAGACCCCTGTTGGTATCCTCGGAGAAGTCCGATAAGCCCAGAGGGCTATGCTCAAAGAATCAGCCCACTTCTTGTGGTCATCTGCGACCATTTTGCTCAAAATCCTCAACAGCGTTTTGTTGGTTGCTTCTGCTTGCCCATTCCCTTTCGGATAGCATGGAGTGGAGCATATCTGCCTGATGTTGTATTCTGCTAGCTTTGCGGCCACCTGGCGATAGACAAAAGGAGTGCCATTGTCCGAAAGAATGGTGTTAGGAATTCCGAACCTGCATATGATTCTCTCTTGTATGAAATGTACCACGGCTAACGCATTGGCTGTCTTCAGTGGTATAACTTCTACCCACTTGGTGAACAATTCAGTCGCGGTGAGAATGAAGTGATTCCCGTGCGAGGTCGGTCGAATGGGACCGATGAAATCCAGGGCCCATGTATGAAATGGCCACGGTGTTCCCAATGCATGTAGATCTACAGCGGGGGCGTGTACTAGATTACCCTTGAATTGACACTCCTGACAGCGTCTTACTTTGGTGCAGCAATCAGCCTCCATAGTGGGCCAAAAATATCCAATTGAAAGGAGTTGTCTGCATAATTTCGCACCCCCCTGGTGTTCTACCTGATGAGAAAGATCCATCACTTCTTGTGCTTCTGTGCTGTCTAGGCATCGCAGTAAGTTGCCTTCGTGGCCCCTTCGCCAAAGCAGATTTTCTTGCACCACATAGCGGGATGCTTTCCTCTTTAGCTTCTCGGCTTCTTTTCTCGACTCGGGCACAGTACCCTGGGTAAGAAAATCAAAGATGGGCTTCCTCCAATCCGCATCATCGTCGGTTAGAGCAATGAGTAAAGAGTCTTTGATCAGTGCACAGCTCTCGCACTTTCCTTGAATCAATGCTGCGGCCGTTGACATGTCCGGCCAATGAATGCCATACCTCTGAGCTTTCCGATAGATTGACACCTCACTTTCCCCACAAGCATGCCGGTGAATCTTTTCTAATAGCAGTTGTCCCTCTTGCTCGGAGACGCATCGCATAAGTATTCCGCCAGGGCCCTTGTAATAAAGGGTGTTGTCATGTATGCAATAGCCTTTTGTGGATGCCCAGTTCTCGCTGCTCGTGCCTTCTGCGATGGCGCGTAAGATTGACTTTCTCCAGTCCGCCTCGTCCATGCATTCATTGTCGCACGCGTCTTCCGTCAACGCCGAGGACGTTCGCACTTGAATGAAGATCTTTGCAGGACATTTGTCCGCACAGACCTTGGATCCCAAGGTAGCTAAAGCATCAGCATGCCTGTTGTCCGCTCGAGGTTTGTGCTCGTATCTGACGTCGCAGAATTGTTGCACCAATCTCTGCACTGGGGTCCTGTAGGGCAATAAGTTTGTTTCTTTCAAACCATACTCGCCCGAGGCTTGTTTGATGATTAGCTTGGAGTCCCCCATAACTGTCAAGTTGCTTACTTCCAACGCCTTTGCCGCGCGGAGTCCTGCGATGAGAGCTTCATACTCTGCTTCATTGTTAGTTACTGCAAAATCAAGCTTTGCGGACATCTGTATGACTTCCCCATCTGGTTTGGTCAAGACTATCCCAATGCCTCCACCTTTTCTTGTGGACGAGCCGTCGAAATGAAGCGTCCAGTAAGGCAACTCAACTGCGTAGATTTCAGGTCCCTCCAATTCTTCTTCGATCACGGGCTCATGACTGTTATCGGGGAACTGCGCCAACAAATCCGCTACCGCCTGCGATTTGATCGCCCGCGGCCGAACGCATGTGATGTCGAATTGGGAAATGGTCATATACCATTTTGCCAATCTTCCTCCAGGAGTAGTGTGAGTTAGCAGATATCGTATGGGATCATTCTTTGTGACCACCACTACTTTGTGCGAAGCAAAATAGTGTCTCAACTTCTCTATTACGAAGAATAAAGCAAGGCAATGACGCTCAATGTCTGTGTACCTTGATTCTGCGGGCTGCACAATGTGGGAGATGTAGTAAATGGGCCTTTCTTGACCCTCGTATTCCTGGGCCAGAAGAGCTCCTATAGACTTCCTTGTTGACGTCATATACAGCAAAAGCGGTGATCCTAGCTGAGGTGCGATCATCACTTTTGAAGACATCAGCAACTCTTTCAGTTTCCCGAACGCAGCTTCGTGCTCCGGAGTCCAGTTGTATGCAGCATCTTTCTTGAGAAGATTACTGAAACAGAAAGTAATTTCGGCAATCGCTGGGATGAATCTTCGATGATATGACAGCTTTCCCAAGAATGTTTTCAAGGCACTCAGGTTATGTGGCGGAGTCATGCCAGTGATGGCTGAAACTTTCGCAGGGTCAGGCTCGATTCCTTGGCGATGCACCACGCATCCCAAGAATTTCCCTGATGTTACCCCAAATGCGCACTTCATAGGATTCATTTTCAATTGAAAGCGCCTACATCTGTTGAACATCTTCCGTAAATCCGCCAGATGGTCTGCCTCTTGCTTGGATTTGACAACCAGGTCATCTACATAGAATTCCACTTCTTTGTGCATCATGTCGTGGAACAGAGCCATCATGGCCCGTTGATAGGTTGCACCTGCGTTTTTTAGGCCAAAAGGCATCACCGTATAGTTGAATACTCCCACCGGGGTGATGAATGCGGTTTTCCGTGCATCATCGGGGTCCATCTTGATCTGATTGTACCCACTAAATCCGTCCATGAAGCTGAACATGCGATGTCCCGCGGTCGAATCGATAAGCAAGTCGATGTTCGGAAGTGGAAAATCGTCCTTAGGGCAGAAACGATTGAGATCCCGGAAATCCACACAAATGCGAAGCTGCCCATTCTTCTTTACCACAGGCACAATGTTGGATAGCCACGTGGGATGATGATTTGGCTCTATAAATTTAGCATCCAAGAGTTTGACAATCTCCTGCTTTATCTTCATGTTGAGCTCGGGCCTAAAACTTCTTGTGTTCTGCTTTACCGGCTTGGATCCCGGTATTACATCCAACCGGTGCATGGTGACGCTCGTGTCGAGGCCCGGCATTTCGTCGTACTCCCATGCGAATACATCCTTGTATTCGGTCAAGAGCTGTAGCGATCTTTCCTCCTCTTCGCTTGTGAGGTCCGCACTTAGAAAGACCGGCCTTTTCTTTTTTTTGCTCGGGCATAGAATACCTCCTTCAGCTCCTACTTTTGCGGTCTGGGTTTGTCTTCCATGCATTCGGGCGCTTCTTTGAGTTTCTCTTCTAGAGTGCTTAGCTTTGGTTTTTCTGTCTCCGCAACCTGCTCGATTTGGTTGATTTGCTCAGGGATATCCCCATGCCCGTGTGAGGACACCCCCGCGCACCTTCATATGCGATAGCATTTCTTCCCATTGGCGTAGAAACTCTCTATTTCCTTGCCCTCAGGGTCATACTTTGCTATTCTTTTCAAAGTGTACACGTTCTTTCGCTGGTAGGCAATCTGCGGCGCTTCTTCTCGCGTGGGCGGCTCTTCCTTGGCATCTTCTCTTGTCACCATCACTCCCGCAGGTGACTGATCTTTGATATCCTCCCATCGGTGCAACAGAGTGGGGTTAAATGGTCTTGGTGTTTGCTCGTCCGCCATCTCGGTGAACCACACCGCCTCACTGAGATGCGCTTCATCCATGTTGAATGGATTCGTCGAAGCTGGTATCTCGACTATTCTGTCATTCCAAATAACTTTCATCACTTGGTGAGCTGTTGAAGGGACAGCATCAAAGCGATGAATCCAGGCTCGACCTATGATCATATGATAGGTAGTGTTCGCATCTATGACATAAAATTTCGCTGAGCACTTAATCTTGCCGATCTGGATACCCAGGCGGATCCATCCCATCGTCATTCTGGAATCGCTTCCAAATCCCATCAGCGGAGATGGACGCTTGACAATCTTGTATTCTGGAATTCCCGCTAACTTCAATGTATGGAGCGAAACAACGTTGACTGCTGCTCCTCCGTCAACGAACTCTCTCTTAAACTCAACGCCATTGATGATAGCCGTCACATACAGAGGCCTATGGTGGCTCGCATCTATCCTCTTGTCGCTTGAGGAAAAGGTGATGACTTTCTCTGTAGGGCGAGACGCCCTAACAACTTTCCCATTGGAGACTACGAGATCCTCCTCGTAATCTTCTGCTATCCTTAAGATCGCTTTTGTCATTTCCGTCCGACATTTTTCGGAGAAGTTCATCTCGTCGAAGAACCTACTAAACCCGTGCGACCGCTTCATCCGGTCGGCGCGTTCGTCCTCCGTGTCAATGCTGTAGTCTTCATCCTGGATCTCGGCTATGATGGGTAGACCATCTTCTGCGAACTCTTCAAGATCCATAATCGAGATCATAGCGACCTCTTTGCCTTTCAATTCTTGCATGGGAAGGGAGTGGATTGTTGCGCACATCCTGCCTTTGGTCACTAACAATCAGTTCGTCATTCTTCATCTTTTGGCTAAACACAATTCTGAGCTTCTTGCAGTCCGCCGTGGGATGCATGACCTTGCCATGATACTCGCACCACTTCGGGTCCCTCACGATCTCCTTGGAGGGTGCCCTCTCGAGCGGCGGTAGGACACCATCCTTACGCCATTGCCTGCAAAGTTCGCTTGCCTCTTCCACCGAGAATGGTAGAGGTGGTGCATCAAAGTTCACAATCTTCGCCTGCTTTTGGGGTGAGACCACATTCACTTCAGCCTCGCGCCCCCTCTTGTAGCTGAATCTCCCGATCTTGAAAGTAGTACCACCCGAGGGTCGCTCAGGGGCGTTTCTCTTTTTCTGCCTCTCCACTATAGGCTCGATGTTCTTCGTGCATTCGATTAGTTTTGAAAACGTAGGCGTTTGCAAGTTAATAAGCATACCTTTGTACTCGTCTCGCATGCACTGCAAGCATATCTCTACGATTCTGCTTTCGAGTATCACATCTTTGCATTCCAGGGACTTTGCCCTGAATTTCTTGATGAAGGTTATTCCGTCCTCCTCGCGTTTCTGATACATCCGCGAGAGATGAATCATCGTCACCTTTTCCTCCATCTGGAAGAACTTGGTGTAGAACTTCTGGACCATATCGTCCCAGGTCTTCACGGATCCGGCTTCCAACGTCCTATACCACTTGTAAGCCACGTTCCCCAGGGATTTCGGGAACTCGCGCATCAGCAATTTGGGATCATCTCCATACGGACCCATCACATCAATGAAACGCATAACATGCTCATGGGCGTTCCCGTTGACGTCGTCGAACTTATCCCATTTAGGAGCCTTGTACTCAGCAGGGTTAGGCATGAGATAGATCTCTCGTGGGATAGGTGGGTCGTTGTCGAGCTTCGGAGTGATGGTATCTGCGAACGATTGGTGAGCCAGAATGGTGTCTATGCGCCGTTGGAGTGACGTCATACACTCCGGAGTACTTCCCTCGGCAACGGGAGAAGGAGTTGTCAAAGGTGGTGGCGACACATACGCCGCAGGAGGGCTAGGGACGTATTGCGAATTCACGTTACCCCAGATTGCCGTTGGGGGAGGCAAGGGATACTGTGAGGCCGGATTAGGTACCAAAGCCGGAGGCTGAGGAGTGTGAGCGGTGAGAGGCAACATTTGAGCTGTTGACCCCTGAATCGAGGGTAGCTGCGTAGCCGCCGGTGGAGTTTGCAGATTAGGGTTGGGGGGTGTGGCTGACACTCCCAATCCTTGAGCGGTGGATACTCCTCCTCCCTGAGAGACGGCGGTGGCTGGTGCAGGGTTTGGAGCAAGAGTCCCCAAGACAGCCATGATCCGTTCTAGTTGCACAGAGTGAGCTTTGAGAGCCTTCGCCTGACTTTGAATGGTGGCGTCCAAGGCTTCTAGCGTCGGAGCTTCACCGGGGGCTGTAGGAGTTCGGCGAATCTCCTCTCCTGAGGCGGCCTCCGTGGAAGGCGATCTGTTGCTGACATCATCCTCCTGAGACGTGGTTGCTTAAGATGGTAGGTTCACGTCGGGTTCACCAAAATGTGCACAAGAGAATCCGGCGGGGAGTACTCTGTGTACACCGTAAGTAGGGGATCGGAAATAGCACAGGAAGAGTTGGGTTGTGTGTAGGGAGAGCGTAAGGCAGTAGTAATGTCTGAGAGAGAGACAGGGGTTTGGCAGAGCTTCCGCGTATGTCTGGTGTGTTCTCCTTTGTATGGAAAGGTTAACGTCCTATATATAACGGAGAATGTGACCGTTGTAGTGTGGTTAATGCGCCCATCAATGGCGGCTTAATTAGCTTAACCACAACGGCACGTTCGTCCTCATATATAGGGACCGTTACAGCACGTTATGCGCGAATACCGGAACCGTTATGGGGTTGATCGGGTTTGACCGGATTGACCGGGTTTATGGAGCTCGTGCCATAAATCTCTCAAAAGCAGTTACTAAAGGTCGCGTGCGGGCTTGGCTCGCACGCGACAGGACTTACTCTAGCCTCCAAACCACTAAGTCCCTACAAGTCCCGTGCAGTGGTATGCGAGGGCCCTGTCTCGCAGCCCCCACATGGATCAGCGTGGCTGGTGATCCAGTGTGTATGGAGCACAATATGGTGTGCTAGATGATTGCCACGTGGCCAAGATCTGTCAGCTCAGAAAGCACTATCTACACTTGTCAACCTTGAATGTTGTTTGAATGTCTTTATAAGTTGTGCTCTGTTGTGTCATCGAAATTCTTCATTCAAACTCCCTTTTATACAGCTGGTATGAATTGCATATCTTCCAGGTCTCTTCATAACCAACTTTCCTACTTTGTAGCTACAGATGTTGACTTCTCTAACAGCTTCTTTCTAACGGATAGTTTCTCAGTATGTTCGAAGATACTGATTTGATCTTGTTTAGATATATGTTGAGAAGCCTTCAGACAAAGCAGATTGATCACATAATCAAATGATCAAGCAGTTTCCTTTCTGCAAAACATAAGTTAGGAAACAGATTCCTATAAAATAGGAAACACAATATCCTCTGCAAAACTTTTTCAAACAGATGGATTAGATACAGTTTAGAGTGTCAAAATACTTGTCTTTCATCATCAAATAGAAACTAATCAAGCACAAGGATTTTAGGAGTTGAATCAAGATCAGAAAGTCCCCCTAAGTTCATGCACAAAACCCACTGTCAGTTCCAAAGGTTTGAAAGCTGTGTCAAGGCCTTGAAATATAATAGCTATTTCAAGCCTGTGAAACCAAAATGAACTTAAAATAAGTATGTGACAAATGATGACTTTGAGAAAAGGAAAAGAAGGCAAAACTAACTTGCAGGAACAGCCAAAAGAATCTCAAAAGCTTAGAAATCATTCTAAATCAAAATCTCAAAGCTTTGACACTGAATCTCAAAGAACACAAAATGCTACAACCACTGCATCAAGTTCTCAAAGGATTGAAAACATTTCTCGAGAACCAGAACCCTGGACACCAAGGAAGAGGTTCAAGTATTTGTCAGCTCATACAGTGGACAATATCATTTCAGATCCAACAACTGGTACACAGACCAGAGGAAAATTGAAGAGATTGTGTGCCTTCAGTGCTTTTGTATCACTTATTGAACCTAAGAATGCAAATGAGGCATTACAAGATGCAGACAGGAGTATTGCAATGCAGAATGAAGTGAATGAGTTTGAGAGGAACAAAGTATGGAACCTGGTTCCTAGGCTAACGAATCAATCATTTATTAGAACCAGATGGGTGTTCAGAAATAAACTTGATGAAAATGGTAAAGTTGTGAGAAATAAAGCCAGGCTTGTGGCAAAGGGGTACAATCAAGAAGAAGTTTATGTTGCTCAACCTCCTGATGACAACTTTCCTGATCATGTTTTCAAATTAGACAAAGCTCTATATGGCCTCAAGCAAGCTCCAAGGGCTTGGTATGACTGACTTTCAAAGTATTTACCTGAAAATAATTTTAAAAGAGGTATAGTAGAAAAAAACTGTTTTTATCAAGACTCATGAGAAATACATCTTTAGGGTACAGATTTATGTTGATGATATATTGTTTGGTTCTACCAATGATGCTATATCAAAAGAGTTTTCAAGTCTAATGTGCATGAAATTTGAAATCAGCTTAATGGGAGAGTAAAATTTCTTTCTTGGACTTCATGTACAGCAAATGAAAAAAGGATTTTTTGTGCATTAAGGCAAATATACCAATGACTTGATCAGAAGTACAATATGTCTGAGTCCAAGGTAGTTAAAACTCCCATGAGTTCTTCATTATCCTTAGACAAGGATAAAAATGGCAAGAGTGTGAATCAAAAGGAATACAGAGGTATGATTGGTTCATTGTTGTATTTAACGCTAGTAGACCATATATTATGTTTAGTGTATGTATGTGTGCAAGGTTTCAAGCAGATCGTGAAGAATGTCACTTAGTAGCTGTCAAAAGGATCTTTAGATATCTGAATGGTACCAAAGACTTGGGGCTTTGGTATCCAAGAATGTCTAGATTTTGATTGAGTGAATATTCAGATTCAGACCTGGCAGGATACAAGGTTGACAAGAAGAGCACATCAGGGTGTTGCCAAATCCTTGGCTCATCACAGATTAGCTGGCATTCAAAGAAGCAAAATTCAGTAGCGTTGTCAACTGCAAAAGTAGAATACGTTGCAGCTGGAGCTTGTTTCTCACAAGTTTTGTGGATTGCTCAACAACTGAGAGATCTTGGCTATGATTTTAGAAAAGTGCCTATTGATTGTGACAATACAAGTGCCATTTCAATCACAAAGAATCTTGTGAAACACTCCAGAACTAAGCGTATTGATGTAAGACACCATTTCAAAAGAGATCATGCTGAGAAAGGTAATGTGTTTTTATCTTTTATATCTACTTCTAAGCAAGCTGCTGATATTTTCACTAAACCATTGCCATATGAGAGGTTTGCATCCCTAAGGCTTGAATTGGCTATGTTAAACAAAAATGCATTGGTTTAGGGGGATTATTAGATCATATATGTGCTTATGTATCACCATCAATTACGAGTTTCACCCACCACTAATTTCTTTCCAGTTGGTGCCGAAGAAGTCGGTTGATTTCCAACCATTTTTCCCTTCCCTTTATTTTCTCGTAGTGAGAAAATAGGGGATTCACTCTTCTTTCTAGAGTTACCGTTTTCTCCTAAGGCCTTCTCGATTGCCTCCAAGACATTCGATGCGACATTATTTTGCAACGTCGGTTTGGCAGTTTGTTCCATGAAGGATAGGGTTTCATAGACTTGGAAGTAAGCTTCAAAGCTTTAAAAATTTTAGTGTAGTTCAGCAGTTCCCCAAAGCTTTGGACCTGTACTTCAAAGCTTTGGAAAATAATCTGCTATTTTAGTTAATAGGTAAATCAGTGAATATTTTGTATTATCTAAATAGATAATTACAGAATATTTGATTTGTTCAGAGCTTTTATCAAAACATCTAAAATATCTCAAAAGATCTTCTAGATTTGATTTTTTCATGGGTTTCTATAGGAGTCCTTTTTTAAACCAATCACTGCAAAATTTTCTCCTACTTATAAGTAACTTTAGGGCTATCTTCTATTCATCTCAATCTCTATCTCTTCATCCCTATATATATATCTCTCTCTATTCTCTATAATTCCTCTCAAAACCCTAAACCCAATGGAGCAAAAATCACAGAGAATTCAACAGCAAACTCAAGGTTCTTCAATGAGGCAGAAGAAGAGGGAAAACAGGAAGACTGAGATAACAATCTCAGACTCAGATTCAGAAAAGACACCAAGCATGCATGAGGATACTCCACCAGCCAAGAAAAGCATAAATGAGGAGGATGTGCCAGAAGCTGGGTCATAATCTGAGAAAGAACAGGGGGAAGTCAAGAACGATCAGGGTGAGCAATCAAAAGCAAAGAAGAAAGATGGAGAAAAGAAGAAGAAATCTAGGGAAGACAAGAAGGAGGATCAAACCCCAAAGAAGAAGCCAGCAGAGAAGAAGGATGAACAAAAGAAAATGGTTAAGCACAGTGCTGCAAAACCCAAAAAGATTTCAGGTCATGGTAAGCACTTACTTCCTGAATCTTGGTTCATTAGTCTAGACGTTAAAGGTGTCTGGTTGAATGGGTATGCATCTTCTAAGATTACTTTCTGCAGCATGATATCTGATGAGTTATTAGATAAACTTGATATTGAATGCATTAGAAAATTGAGAGTTTCATCTGAGTGGAAGATGTTAAACCCTATTTCTGAGGCTTATCCTAGGCTAACTAGGTTGTTTTATCTGAATTTGGTTCAAGAAGTTGATGATGATAGTTATGTTTTGACTTCGAAAGTTGTTGGTGTAGATACGAGGTTAGATCATAAGGTTTTTGCCAAAGTTTTGGGAGTACCAAGGAAGTATAAGGTACATGAACATCCTGATAGGAGAGAGTATTTGGAGAAGGCAAAATCTGAATTTTTCGTAGAGAGAACACCAACTAGACCTAAACAATTAACACACTGTGTTAAATTGTGACGACAAAATAATATTTCTATCATCATGAGATGTTTTGTGCGAAGAGTACATTCAAACGAATTAGTAACTGACAGATTTTTGATTCTGATGTATCTGATATGTCAAGGCCTTGACATTGATCTGCCTAGTGTGATCATGGAGCATATGATTTAATGTGGTAATAGGACTAGGAATCATACTCTTCCCTATGAAAATCTGTCACCACTTCTCTTTGAGTATTTTAAGGTGCCTGTTAAGAATGAGGAGAAAGTTACTAGTTGTTTTGGAATGGTTGATGAGAGATCTCTCCAAAGGAATGGAGTTGTGCAGACTGGTAAGGGAAGTTGGAAGTTTTATTCTGAGTTGTCTGCTACTGAGTTAAAGGAGAAGAACTTTATTAATACAAAAGCTGCAACAACACCAAAAGCTCCAACAAATTGGATTTCTCTCAGATTATTGATAGAGTGGAGAATCTGGAAGATGGACTGGAAGACTTAAGGCAAGGTCAATTTGACTTGTCTACTGAGTTTGTAAAATTCAAAGCTTTGGTGAATGAGAAGCTGGACTTGATCATCAAAGATTTGGACTAGGAGAAAGTTCCATCTGCTGAAAGAAAAGATTCTGAAAGTATAGACTCAGATATGATTCTTGGGGATGCTCTGAAACTGAAAAAGAAGAAGAAAGTACCAATAGTGTTGACTTGTTTGAGCAAAGTGAGGAATAAGATTTTGTTGGTAAAACTACTGAGAAAGAAGATATTACTGCAAAGGAAACAGTTCTTGAGGAAGCTAGTGGTCAGGAAGATGCTGGTGATGAGGAAGAATCTGATGATAAAGAGGCTGAGAATGTTGTAGAAACTAAGAGAGCATAAGAGGCTGCGAAACTGAGGAAGACCAAGGAGAAACAAATGATGATCAAGAGGAAGATGAGCCAGAGAAAGAGGAGACTGCAAAAGAAAGGACAAAGGAAAGGCAAAAGATTCCTGTGGAAAGAAGGAAGCGTGAGAAGGATGTTGCTGCAGCGAGAGCTTCAAAGCCTTGAACCCCTTCTATCTATTTTCTTTCTTCTTCCCCAAATCCTTGAAGTCAGATTAGTCTTTTTTTTTTTAATTTCAAAAAAACTCTGAACACGATCCTACATTTCTACTCTTTTGATGTAAGTAAAAAAGGGGGAGAATTATGTAATTTGGATCCTATATAATTATTTTGGATGTTGTAGGGTTTATCTATGGCAGTTTCTATTTGGTACATGTTTGGTTCAATGTGATATTTGGTGCTATGTGATATTTTTAAGTGTTTTATTTTTATTTGTTGGGTTTTAACTGTTATTGAGTTGCGGGTTTCTTAGCAAAGCAATAATATTTGTTTTGTCTTTCATGAAAAGGGAGATTGATAATTCAATTCCTTTGAATAAATGGATACATGAACTCAGGGAGAGTTTGTATTTTGAAGATGATGAAAGAGAGAAATACTAAGAGACTTTGTCATAGCTCCAAAGCTTTGAAGTAGCATTACTATGCTATCAGTTTTTGTGTTGCAGGCTTGGGAGTGAATTGGACTTTTGCTTATAAGCCTTACAGTGTCTCTTTCAAATATTCTTAATTGTTATATTGCGGTTTTGATTTCAAAAAGATCTCTTATATTGATTGTGCAAAGGATCAGAGATAGCAAGGCCAAGGTCTTGAAGGAAATCCAAAGCTCCAAAGCTTTGGAGCTTGCCCTTGAGCCTCTGACAGTTACTTATGTGACTAACTGATTTTTGTTTCAGGGTGTTTCAATTGGTTATGTGATGGTTTACTGATATGTTATGAGTCATAATCTCGCTTTTATTCTTGATATGATCAAATATGCAGGTTATACTTGCATAAATATTAGATATGTAAATAGATTCTAGCTGAGTTTATAATGTAAACTGATATGTCAAACAGATCAGCATATGTGTGCAAAAGTATCTGGATTGGTTGTGTTTTTGTGATTTATTTGTGAAGGGTTGTTCTGCGTTCAAACCCTCCTAACAAATCAGATCAGCTATTTAAACATAGCTGTTGAAAGAAGCTGTTGATTGAAGAGGATTTTTAGGGAGTTTGTTCCTGAATTCTCTCAGGTGGTTACTGCATGTTGTTATAAAAGAGATTTTAATTTCAAAGAATAAAAATAGGGCTTATAAAGTGAAAAGAAGAAAGTTTCATCCTTGGGAGATTTACAGTCAAACACTCTTCATACAATGGGGGATTCAACACTGCTGAAGAAGATTAATCATCTAGATTCTGAAGAACACTTATGAGCATTCATTGCTCATCTGTTTCTATGTTCTTAATAGTGCTTTCATTGTATTATTCATTTATATTTCTTAACCTCATCAACTTTAGTAAGTTAGTTTTTCAAGTGAACAACAAGAGGTTTTTATTGTTTCTCAGATTGTAGCTGGAACTAGATAGGTTGGGAACCACAAGCTGTATAGGTGTAAGGTAATTCACTTAGTCTAGAGATTTATGGCTAATTTTATGATTAATAAGAAGTGGTTTGAAATCCTGGAGGGATCAAGTCCCTCAGGCAGAGACTAGGTCCAATTGTGACTGAACTCTGTAAAAATCCTTGTGTTCATTGCTTTACTTTACAGTTCTTTCAGCTTGCATACAAATCTACACAAAACAGGATGCTCCAAAGCTTTAGAGAATTTCCAGTGTCAAAGTTTTGAAGCCCCGCACAGTTTCATTATGATATAAACTTCATCAAACCTTTTCGTAGCCTTAAGATTCCTTCTAAACTTTGATTTTAAGTTTCAAAAGGTCATTGTTAGCAAAAGTTTACATACTCTATTCAACCCCCCCCCCTCTAGAGTATTTAGATCATGTATTTACCTGCATCACACAACTTTCAGTCCCAAGTCTCTTTCGCGTCCCGTAGTATCATTGCAGGACGTCAACTTCTGGAAAAAGGCTTATTTTGGAAAATTGGCTACGGAAAAGAAATTAATCTTCTTCGTGATAGATGGATCCCAAGGGCATCCGAGTTTGAAGTTATCACGCCGAGTCCGGATTATGCTTCTCGTAGGGTCTCGGATGTCATCACCGATGGCTCGTGGAATATTCTTCGCCTTCATACTTACATGTGGATTATGGATGTGGACCTGATTACCGATATTCAAATACCCCCTCCTGCGTCTGTGGATACCTTTATCTGGGGTCACTCAGAAATGGGGGTTTACACCGTGCTACATGTTACAAGATCCAAAGAAGCTTCGGCAGCAACCAGCTCGAATCATCATCAAGAACCCCCTGGCAAGTGGCTGGCAAACATCTGGATTACTAAGCTTCCAAATAAAACTCTTTTTACGACGTGGAGAGTGTGCAGTCAGTCCCTTCCAATGGCTACAAAGCTACGATAAAAAGGGTTAATGTCCCACTGGAATGCTCGTTTTGCAATGGTCGTGCCGAGACGGAAGACCATCTATTCATGAACTGCCCATATGCTATCAGCTTCTGGACCTCCTTCTTGGACGCCAAGTTCTTGGACATATCTTTACTGAGTTACCGGTTGACACTAGGGAGAGATGGGCGACTGGTCTTTGGTCACTGTGATATGAAAGAAACAACAGAAGGTTCAAGTTTAAGGAAGAAGTCGTGGATAGAGTGGTGGTGAAGGCAACATAACATCTTCCATTGTTCAAACAATAGGAGATTCGGGAGAACCAAGCTAGTCCAAACATTAGCCCCCTTCCCATCTACGTGGCCTCCAACGCTAGATGGGTGGGTAAAGGTGAATAGCAGCACCGCGAAAAATGAAGAAGAATGGATAAGCGGCTCAAGTTGTGTACTCAGGGACTCTACTAGATGTTTCATTGTAGGGAGACATGAACGTCTCTAGCTCAATTCATCACTATTGGTGCTCGAGCTTCATGGCATTCACAGAGGCATCAAAATGGCAGCATAGGCGCGTTGTCAAAAAATCCACTTAGAGACTGACTCTCAGTTGGCGGTGGATCTTATCCGAAAATTCAGATCGAACTTTTCTATTGGTGAAGTCAGTGCTGAGATTGGAAGAATCCTCCTCGACATCTCTAAATATCTACAAAGCTTTAATAATGTAATGGTCGATCATATTAGGCGCTCTGGAAACAGAGTCGCTCATCTTTTTGCACAAAGATCATTGCAAACCCATCTATATAGTCTCTACACTAGAAAGCCAGATTGGGCGAAAGATGTATTAGCTTCTAATTATGAGCCTTTCGGCGTCTAAATGAAAGCTTTTCCCTAAAAAAAATTATTCCCTCTGTATCAAAATACTACTCGAGGTAATTTTTCTTTGGGAAATGCTAAATGTCACCCTTTTTTCTTCGCCTTTCAATTTCACCCCTTATGTGGATATTTTTTACTGGTGATGTGATTATAAAAATATCTTAAAAAAAATAGTTACCACAATCATATCTTGATACGGAGGAGGTGAACTTGAAGAGTGTAGCATAGCGGCCCTCTTTTTTTTTAGAGAATAATATTCCATTACTTAGAGACTAAACTCTCTTTATCAGACAAAATATAATTCATAGCCCAATCAGGCACCCACCCATTCCATTTACACGTCGAGTTAAAGCCTAGCCCCTTGTTAGCCATGAAATGAGCAACCTGGTTTGCTAATCTGAGGCACCGCCGACTACTAGTTACATTAATTTAGCCGAATTTTTTCTAAAATAATCTAAAACGAAACCAAGCATGTTTCGATCCTCAACCATCTGGCTATCCATGAAATATTCAACACAACTCCTTAAGAACCACTCTCCAATTGAATATTGCAATAACCCAAATCCGGAGCCGTTAATAGCCCCTCAGAGAATTGCAATAGCCTCAGCTAATGTTGTCGTAGCTTGAGTTGCTAATGGACCAGACATGGACGCTACCACCTTACCCCAATCATCCCTTATAACAGCATCTATACCCCTTTACACGCTTCGCCCAACCAAGCTGCGTCTATAACCAACCAGTGGTGCTATCCGAGCCGAAGGCCACTGTTCGGGTTGATGCAAACCCACAGCTGAAAGGCTGCTCATGTACACCATCATGCTCTGCGAAATGCACCAAATAATTGCCACAAATAAACGCCAATTATCCGCTGAGTATGTCCCCAAGGACTGGACTAACCAATCCGGAGTAGAGGAGTGCAGATTATAACGCGAGTGCTGACCGAAAACCCAGCCCCTACACCTTCTTAGCTATCGAACAACGCATTAAGGTATGCATGTAGGTTTCCTGAATTTTCCCACATATTGGACACGTAATCAACACCACAATTCCCCACTTCACTAGATTCGTTCTTTTCGAGAGCGAATTAGTATAGACTCTTCACGATGTATGACCTATAACCATTTTCTTCGGTAGATTAACTCCCCACAACTTCTTCAGTCAAGTTGACTTTTCTGAAGAGGAGCCACTTCCAAGCAAGGCGGACATGTTCTCTAAACTTCTCACTTCCTCGACACATATATAATCGGATCGTAAAGTATATACTACCACAATCATCAAAAAACATGTCCAAGAATCAGCTTGCAGCTTCCGTGACAACCGCAGACCCAACACAATTACCGAATCCACTATTAAAAGAACCTGATGAACCATCCTTTGATCCCACACCATGTTAGTATCGCCAATAACTCACTAACTTTTATTGATTGTTGGATTAGGCTTGGTGATGTCGTCCTAAATCCAAAAGGCCTAAGCACCCATCTTCCCCTAAAAACACCCATGGCAGCACCATTTACAACCTGTTGATATACACCTCTAGCAAGTACTTTCCTCCTTCCCAAGTACTCCGGAACATATAGGAGGGATTGTAACCAAGACATGTCTCCGCAAAGCACGAGTTTCAGGAATACTTAGCTTTTAGAACTTGCGCCATCAAAGAATCCGACCTCGTAATAATTCACCATCCATGCTTAGCCAACAAAGCTAAATTAAAATAATGAAAACCCCGAAGCCCGGACCCACAACTTCTTTCCTTTATTTAATATGCTCCCACAACACCCAGCATTCTCCTGTCTTCTTATCGTTTCTTCTCCACCAAAAGCTTCTTATCATGATATTGATCTTGTCACGTTAAGGACTTTGATTTTTTGTGCTCAGAAATACTAGACAGAGAGAGTTAGAGGGATTAACGCAGTATTTGCAATATTATATTAGGAGGTTTTGGAGGTTCTATATTATTGTATTAGCAGCTTCGTCGGACCAAGGTAGGGAATCTCAACGTTATAGCCCTGTTGTATTGCGTTGACTATTTATATGCTAGTCTTTCTACTGCTTATATTCGTTGTAATTATCGAATTGCTATTACTGTGTCGATGTTATGCCTGATTACTGTGAAGTTATAAATTGATATATGATTCATGTGGAGGTGCTTCTGGGGGATCCAAGTGTAGTTCTCCAGCACTCTAGGATCGGGGTGTTACACTAGTCTCCTTATCAAATATGGAGCATTGGGATTCAAATATTTTTCAGCTCAAAATCAAAGCGTCCTCACAAATACAGCATATAAAATCGTGGAAATATTTATAAACCCTTATTTGTTAAAGTATTGCTTGAAAAATACTGCTATTATACTGCCATCATCAATAGCAAAATTGCATTAGCTCATCTTGGGGTGGAAGAGTATTCTATGAGGAAGGGAACTTGTTAGGACCTCTGTACCAAGTAAGAATAATGAACGAAAATAAAGAACGCGAGATAGGAATCCACATGGTTCGCTAGCTTTGAATCTAGCTACTCCATAACCCGAAACCCAAATTTCATTGAGATAAATCACCCTATTACAGCCACATGACTCAAATCCATGACCCTATCATGTATTTATACTAACATATTGACATAGAGCCGAAGAAACATCAAGTAACATTCCACAACGGACTTGTAAGTAAAAAGAACCGACCCAATCCAATACCATTCGCACAGTTGGAACGACCTATAGCACGAATCATTCGTGCGAAAGGGCAAAAACTCTGAAATCTTTGCTTCGTCTTTTTCTTCATATGTTGCCTCGTTTCTTTGATGCTTTGCCAGATGTTGCTTCATTGAATCACTTCTAACAAATCTTCGCCTTGGTTCAATGCGTAGCAGCCAGAATCGTTCTTCTATCCAATCCAGAACCTAAAAAAGATGCGAATCCAAGAATAAGAAACGAGCACACCTCCACCTACAACCGGACTCGAATGTATTTGCTGAGACAACATGACCGAATAAATTCCCGATGCGCCAACCTGCACTATACATATGCACCATGAAATAATGCCCGTATATCACTACAGACCTGTTGCACTTAGTGATGACTGCCCCAAATGTTGTAATGCTCGATGCTCCCCTTATGCCTCCGATGCGTCAAACACCCAAGTGCCCACCAATCGCGTCAGAACCATATTCGCTTGTCAGAAACAGAACCCACATGCTAGACCGCTCCATGCCAAGAGCCCAGAAAAGCCCCTAAGGGGTTTAGAGACTTAGGTCGTCCACCTATAACCATATTCGATTTGTTCTTCTTGGGACACTCTATTTTCCAATGACCTTTTTCCTTACATTAGGCTACAAACATCCTGTGGTAAGCTGGATCCTGTAAACATCTTGTTCCTTACCTTTTCCTTCTTTGACCAAGAACGCGCTAGGAACATGATCTTTGCCTGAACCCTGACCTGCAGCATTGGGCCTCGGATTCCTGGTATGAAGAGTTGATCTAACCTCTTATAGGGTTCATATCTTTCTGTGAACACAAGAATCCCTCTAAGAGATCCAAGTGTGCACCTCAAGTAGAGAATAAGAACAAAGAGAGTTGTAAGGTGTGTGTAGGGGGAGGGTAAGCATTGCTAAGTGCTTGAGAGAGAGACAATAGGCTGAGAGAGAGAAGTTGCTTAGAGTTCCAAGAGCTGAGATGTATCGGTCCGTACTCAGTGTGTACTCTGTTGTAATGGAAAGCTAACAATCCGATATATGGCGGGGAAGTGACCGTTGAGGGGGTTAATGCACCATAAAGGGCGGCTTAATGATAGACCCCCAACGGCACGTTCAACCGTGTATATAGGAACCGTTATGTATCTGTCTGCAAGTATCGGAGACCGTTATGAGATCGGCCGCATTGATGGGACAAGTAAGCCTAGAACCTCTCAGTCAGTTACCAGAGGTCGCGCACGAGCTTGGTTGTCGCTCACGCGCGACGAGCCTTACCCTAGCCTCCAAACCACTAAGTCCCTACAAGTCCCGTGTTGGTACACGAGGGCCCTGTCTCGCAGCCCCCACGCGGATAAGCATAGGTAGTTATCCAGTGTATGTGGAGCACAGCTAGGTGTGCTAGATGGGTGCCACGTGGATATGATCTATCTTTCTGGAAAGAACTATCTACAATAGCCCCCTTTTGCACGATTGTCATGTGTGCGTCCGTTGTGCAGTCGCGCAAAATCAGCCGTGCATGGGCTGTTGGGTTTTGACATAGGTAACGCAGCGGAATAACAAAATTTAATCCTACTCAAACCCCACCACGGATCGTCAGGAAGAGAGAAATCATAACATGATAAGGGCCATAGTAATTGTGTACCTTTTTGGTTTGAGAGATCACACGAAGAATGATGTCCTCGTCTCTATGGTTGATCCACGTCTAGAGGTGAGATCTAGATTCTTCCTTAAACAAATGCTAGATTGAACCGGAGGAAGAGGGCAGAGGGAATCAAAGCAACAAGGGACAAGGAGAGGTTCAACCCTCCTCTTTGCGTCGACGGGAAGGGGCGGACGGCCTGGGGGCGGTCGGCCTCTAGGCTTGTCTTGCTCTCTCTCTTTTGCTCTCTCCCACTCTCTTGTGTTGTGTCTAATAACATTCACACTTAGTGCGAAGGAAGCTAGAGCCTCCTTTATATACTCCAACAACTCCTTGTTGTTTCCATAAAAGTCCTTCCTAGTTCTACATGAACTTGGATTAGTCCCTTCCTTGCAAATTAGTCCTACTAAGTTTGCAAGGTGTTGCATAATGATCCTTCTTATTAATTAATCATATTAATTAATCCCAAATCTATTTCTGCTCTATTTGACGTGTGACCCCATAGGTTTCTACTTAGTTGGTAGTAACTTATTACTAACATGGAGCGGTGTCTAGCAACACATCCATGCCACCCAACTAATATAAGTAGTCAGTGATCCCGACGAACCTCTTGTGCCCAATATCTCATATTGCACTATCTCTTTGTCTCAATATCCGGATTGGACACGAGACATAAATAGTCACACTCGTATATCCAATCCATAGTTCCTCGATCCTGGGAATATGCTTATGCAAGCAGATAACGTCAATATCTCCATATTGATTTATCTAAGTCTGGCCAGACATTCAATAAGCCTCATCCCTCGAGTGGTCGTGGATATTTTCTCCCATTATGTGGGAGGGACAAATCCTATCTACATCACTACGATCTATTAGCTTGCTTCCTATCATGCCCGATAACTACCTTTATGATTACCCAGTTACGGTGTAACGTTTGATAACATCAAAGCACGATATTCCACAACTAGAGTATCTAGTGACTTCAATTCTAAGGATTGCAATTGTATTAGCACTACGAGAAGCGATTGTGACTTTAACATAATCTAATGTATCCTTCTCGTTGTGGGTCAACCCAGTATGCCAATACTCCTAATGCACACCCATGTGTTAGACTTGATATCTCCATATCAATCTACACACATACTAGTCTATATTTGATTGTCCTATTAATCAATATAGTGGACTAGGGATATTTAAGATAAACAACACATTGTATCTAAGGACTTCATTATATTAAATATCACAATATGTAATAAATGAATATTCTAGCCAAAACAATGTTTATACTAAATATAAGATTGCCTCTAGTGCATCTATTACAACATGGGTTTCACGCAAATCCTTTGTATTTTGAATTCGAATCCCCATAGCCCCCATTCATAGCCATGATTGCCAACTGGGCTATGATGCCGTCGCTTGATCTATAAACTGGGCTATGATGGCGTCTTGCCCCCCATGTGGTCCAAGTCTATTACCAAGGGCTACTACAACGGAGTTCTCTATGGGGAGAGCAACAAACTGCTTCTCGCGGAACTTCCTTTGACTCAGCCTTCCAGAGGAAGGCAGGGCAGGATTTCTGCTAGTTGGGTGGCTTTCTGGAATACCCAGGTTCGCCATTTGACCAGTCCTCAGACTCAGCTTCCGGTTAGTACGGTCCTCCGGCCTTTATCGAAAGATTATCCTTTCAAGACTACTCTGACCCGAAGTATGGCGAATTACGGATATTAATCCTTGCTAGATGAAGTCGGCCTTTGCCCGCAGCTCATCTTGAAGGAGAAGACTACCGCCATTGGATAGAACTCCCTTGATGCCAGGGACCAGTACGCGCAAGACTTCCAAGCGGTATTACATGACCCTACTTATCCCCTTGTTATTTTTTGTCTTGTGACTGAAAACATCGTTCCCCTTTTCTCTTATTAGTGTTGCTTGAGACGTTTTGCCTCGGGGGATCGTAGCGGGGATCTTATCGATCTTTGTCGCTCAAAGAAGAGTTGGCCCGACAGCGTCATCCTTCCAGATATGCCCATGGACGCTAAAGTCCAGCAAGCAATTTCGGAGGACCTTGAAATTTTCCTTGCTCCGAACGTCGAAGCGTCAAACAAGAGAAATGCAAGTCCCTCTTCGGCCGACGAGTTGGTGACGCGGCCATCGAAACGTTCGCGGAATGAGCCAGCAGTAAAGAAAACCCTCTCTTCTAAGAGATATCTTTCGAAGCAGAGGATCATCCCAGAATCTGAGCCGGGCTTTGTCGCCCGAGAAGAAGAAGAAGATCAAGGTGAGATAACACAACATGTTAACTTGGCGAATTAATGCGCCAGTACTCATTACTTATTCCTCCGTCGTAGATGAGGAAAGCCTTATGAAGGGACCGGCGGTTATGACTGAGGAAGAGGCCATCGGGGAGTCGAGACGTATGGCCGAGGAGAGATCTCTGCGAGTTAAACTGTCGGAGGAAGAGCGAATCGAGATGGCCAGTAAGGAAATTCTCGAGGAGATTGCCAAAGGGAGCTCCAGGGAGCGAAGATCGTGTGCGCGCTCAACTCGCTCGCGCGCACCTCGTCCCCTTCCCAGAGCAGTCCATGAATTGCATCGAGCCCAACTAGCCCTTAACGAGCTCGTCGACGATGGAGATGAAGTAGGTACAATTTTTAAGTTTTCTTTATCCAATCATGAAATTGTGATTGGCTCATTGTACCATGGTGTGCCTATACGTGATATCCGTAGGTGGATAAGAGACCAGTGTGGGGAACCCTTAGGTAACTCCTCTGGCAACACGCAACATACACATCCCCCCTCACCCTTCTTTGGGTCAGATTTTAATGACTTATTATAAGCAGGTCACGCTAAACTGAAAGGTGTCGGTGATAACCTGCATCATGCTTATCGCGCGGACACCCCATTTAAGTGGGGAAGCGCCACTTTAAACACCGGTAGAGGGTCTTAACTCCCATCGTTTGTTGTTTCAAGAGTAAATATCTTGTTTTTGCAGAACCCGACCCTTTTCGTTTGAGGCCTCGTCGTCCTCACAGCGCCATCGTTGTTCCTGAGCGTGAAAGTTCTATTGCAAGAGTTGCGTAGCAGGGTCCAGTGGAAAAGGCTTAAACGGTTGAAGGTGACGCTGATGCGGAGCGCCTCAGGTTCATTTCTGAGCAGGAAGAGGAGGACCGGCGAAGACAAGCGTATAATGTTGCTCCCATCATTCAATCAATATCCCTTTCTTCGGATGACGAAGATGCCCGGAAAAGGATAAGTGCTGAGCGAGCCCCCACGGTCATGAATTTTGGTCGGGACGCTTCTCCTGAGGAAAGTATTGGAAGGATCGAAGGTGTCCCTGAGTTGGGCGACCACGTCACCCCAGTTAAGGAAGGTATCACAGAAGCTTCCTCAGCTGAACGCGATGCTCTTGATGATAACGATCTTGGGTCAACTGGGCGTGATGCTCCTGTCGCGCCGAACGTTTCAGAGAGTGCTGCTGCCGCAGGGAACCTTTTTGATTTGGATGCTCTTTTCTCCGAGAATCCCTGGGAGGTCTGGGGTTCACAGGTTGAAAACCCTGTTGTCGTGGCCCAAAGGAGTCTTGTAATCCTCGAGGCATACTTAGCGCGCGAAGCTCAGGCTGATCAGAGCATGCTCTAGGCAGCTGGTTCTAGCGCGCAAGCAGCGGATCCCATTGCCACTCTTCGTCAAATCATCGAAGACACTGGTAAGGCCCCTTCACTCATTCTCATTATACTTAGTTGCTGAACTTACGCTTTTGCTGATTGTTCCATTCTTGTTTTCCTCATGTACAGATATCGACTAGGCTTGCCTTGGATGGCTGATGAAGGTGCGCCTATCGTATCCAAGGACATTTGCAGGAGTGCTGGAGTCGCTTCCCGAGGACAGAGAGTTTCTACTCAAAGGGATGACTGATCTTTTGGAGAAGGCGTATCAGGCTACTCCCGCATGCACCACAATTGAAAATGCCGAGAATCTCCTCGCTAGCGCAAACGAGCTTCAAGAAATCTCAACAGGTCGACTGAATCTGAGCTTCCTCATAGAGAGTTTAACCAGGATACACAACTCTGCTCAACTCCGATTTGAGCGTTCTGGCTATAACGAAGAGAAGGTCGCCCTTCAAGCACGCAAGGCAGAGCTAGATAAAGCTCTCAGAGAGTTTGAGGAGGCTGACAAGCGTTATAGTGACATCAAAGCTTGCTCAGAGCAATTAGCTGCCAATTCTATTCACTTGTCGGCTGGAGATTCCCTTCTGAAATACCTCTTCTCGGATTGAAAACGACCCATGCTTTTTTATGTAAACTTTTGGATTCTTTTTGTGGTCACATTTCTTGGATTGCTTGAATATGTGTGACCTTGTTGTTTTGGTGTGTGCTAGTTTTGCACATTATGATGTGCTCTTCTTTCGTTCTCTTGATTGGCTTATGTCTTTGCTTACATAAGTGATGGGCCATTACTTAGGCAAAAACTTTAGTTAGATCAGATAGCATTGTACTTGCAATCTGTAGGTTATAGTCATCCGACAGATAGACTCGCGTATTGCTATATATAATTGCTATCATATGAGATAGTCTTACACATAGCTACGCGCTTACTGCTACCATACGAGATAGGCTTACCCGCGCTTCTTATTGCTACTTAAGAATGTAGGCTTACACTTGTCTTGACATTTTCCGCTATTGAACACGAATAGGCTTACGCATGTATGTCATGTCTTGTCGTGGCATGAAAAATCGAGGTTCTCAATGTTCTGAATATCTTAATGGTGGCGGTTCAAGTTCCCAGAAGCCGTCATCATTGCCTGAATTATCGTGTCGGTATAGAGCCTGGATACATTCGTCACACAGCAGGTTGAACCCTCATTATTTCCTTGGGATAGTGTATCGTCACCTGCTTTTAATGGGCCCATCAATTATTGTTTACTTTCGAGATGTTGTTGACTCAGACCGGAAACTGAAGAGTCTCCTCCGAGCCCTATATAAAACCCCTTTTCTTGCTCTTTCATTTCTCATCTGGGCTCCTGCGCTTGGCAAAATGCCACCTTTCCTGAGTGCTTTCCCTTCTTTTCATCATTCTTCGCCCCCTTTCAATTCGTATCAGTTCTGATTTACTGGCTTTAATTCGTGCATTGTGCCATAGAAATGACTCCCAAGGAACTAACTGAAGAATCCCCAAGCTCTCATGGTATTTTCAGAGACAGATTGTGTAAGTTCTTTTTGAGTAATGAAGACATCTTTTCCTTTGTCGTGTCTGTAGGGGTCACCTCCGGTGGTCCTCCGGTGAAGAGCAACTTCGTGCCGGCTCTTATGCCAGCCAGTAATGAGTGGTGTGCATCTCCGTTGGATTTCGCTCGGAGAAATATTTGCCACCATTGTTTTAACCAGGGAGCGATAAGTGGGTGTGCTCTTCTCTTTCGCACGATCAACTTCCTACCCCATGAGCTGTTCTCCCATTTGCTCTTCACATCAGCAGCCTTGATGGATTGAAGTACATCTGGCATCTTACCATGTCAGGGGTTTTGAACAAGAGCTCTGTTCTGTCGAGAGCGTCGGGGGTAGCATCAAGCGTCGTAGTTGTAGGATCATGTAGGAGTGCTTCTTAAGAACACTTTGATTTTTTTTTCGTTTGTAAGCCTCGCTTTGGCTTGCTATCTCGACAGATAAGTTGCAAGCCACGTTTGACTGTTATGAAAGACTATTTTATTCTCTATCTTGTCTACTACAGTAGACTTTTAAATCGCGTATTGGCCTGCTACCCAACGAGCAGATAGGTTCTGATCGCGCTTAGCTACTATCTGAAGAGATAGGCTTTTAATCATGTTTGATTGCTATTGCTATCTCAACAGATAGGCTTTGTATTTTGTTTCCATCTATACAGATAGGCTTTGCTCGCGTTTGGCTGCTATCTAAACAGATAGGCTTTGTATTCTGCTGCTATCTAGACGGATAGGCTTTTGCGTTTGGCTGCTATCTAGACAGATAGGCTTTGATCGCGTTTGGTTGCCATCTAAACAGATAGGCTTTTCACTTTGCTTCTATCTAGACAGATAGGATTTGATCGCGTTTGGCTGCTACCTAAACAGATAGGCTTTTCATTTTGCTGCTATCTAGACAGATAGGCTTTATTCGCGTTTGGCTGCTATCTAGACAGATAGGCTTTGATCGCGTTTGGCTGCTATCTAAACAGATAGGCTTTTCATTTTGATGCTATCTAGACATATAGGCTTTGATCGCGTTTGGATGCTATCTAAACAGATAGGCTTTTCATTTTGCTGCTATCTAGACAGATAGGCTTCGTGAGTTACGATTGGTTGCTACCATATGAGATAGGCTTATACTCACGCTTGGCTGCTATCTAAACAGATAGGCTTTTAAATTCGCGATTTAGCTATCATGTGAGATAGGCTTACGTTCGCATTATGCTGCTATCTAAACAAATAGGCTTTGTTTTTGTGAGCGGTTGCTATCTAGGCAGATAAGCTTATACCCCAAGTATCGCTGTAGAGTGGCAAGGTGAGTCTGATAGTTAATCAGGAAAGGGATTCCCCAGGAGAGGGTTATTATTACTCACGATACCTTCATATGAGAATGTACAGTCATTAGTCACAAAATCCAGTAAAGAGAAGGCTAAGGACAGTACCATTGCGTTCTTAAGTGGCGTTGCAGTGATAGTAGTCCCGCGACAACCCTTAGATGCGATAGCACTTCCTACCGTTGGAGTAGAAACTACCTACCTGCCTACCCTCACTGTCATGTTCGATGACCCTTTTTAGGGTGTAGACTCCCTTCTTGTAAGCAACTTTGGGAATCTCCTCTTTCCTGGATTCCCTCTCAGATCATTCATGCATTATCATGACTCCGGCTGGTGACTGTCCCTTAACATCTTCCCACTTGGGTAAGGGGGTTGACCGGAATGGGGCTGGAGTAGGCTCATCTGCCAATTCTGTAAACCATACAGCCTCGGACAAATGTGCTTCTTCTAGATTGAAGGGGCTCACCGAGGCAGGTATCTCAACCACTTTGTTCTTCCAAATGTCTTTCATAACCTGGTGAGCCGTGGAGGGTACAGCGTTGAAGCGATGGATCCACGCCCGACCAATAATCATGTGGTAAGTGGTGTTGGCCTCAATGACGTGAAATTTGGCAGAACACTTGATCTGGCCAATCAGAATCCCCAATCGAATCCAGCAACCTGTCATTCTGGAGTCGCTTCCAAAACCCATTAGTGGTGACGGCCTCTTAACAATCTTGTCTAGGGGAATTCCTGCTAATTCCAAGGTACTAAGAGGGATGACATTCACTGCAGCTCCTCCATCAACGAAGGCCCTCTTTAACTCCACATGGTTGATAGTGTCTGTTACATATAACAACCTCTGATGATTGGCATTAGTCCTCTTGTCTGATTCGTCAAACGTTATGCTCAGACCTCCCGGTCGCGCGGCCGTCACAACCCTTCTATTAGAAATGACCAATTATTCCTCGTGGTCCTTAGCTATCCTCAAGATCGCCTTTATCATCGCATGCCTGCAGTTGTCTGAAAAATTCATCTCATCGAAGAATTTAACAAACTTGGCAGAGTCCTTCATCCGCTCAGCACACGAATCCTCTGTGTCGACACCATAGTCCTCATCTTCATAAACCTCTGCGATCATCGGGGCCTCTTCCTGCGCGATCTCCTCGAGGTTTCGTAATTGATATCATAGCTACCTCCTTTCCCTTGGGCTCCTGCCTTGCATGAGACGGTAGTGGGTTGTTGCGCACATCTTTGGTTGGCTCATCAACCACCAACTGGCCCTCCTTTATCTTCCTGTCCACCAGCCACCGGAGCTTTTTGCACTCTCTGGATGGGTCTAGCACCTTCCCGTGGCACTCGCACCACCTTGGATCCTGCAACTGGTCTCTCGTGGGTTTGTGCTCCAGGGGCGGAAGGATCCCATCTTTGCGCCATCTCTTGCAGAGGTCTATTTCATCCTCGATTGAACATGGCAAAGGTGGTGCCTCCTGGGGTGCGGGCCGCTGCTGTTTATTGGGAGACGATATTGCATGGATGCTGACGTCTCGAGTCCGCTTGTAGTTGTATTTTCCCATCTTGAAGCTGTGATTCGCCTGTGTACGCTCGTTAGCATACCTCTTCCTCATCCTTTCCACCAAAGGCTCCACGTTCCTGGGGCTTTCCACCAATCTGGAAAAGGTAGGCATGTTTAAGTTAATGA
Source organism: Linanthus parryae (assembly GCA_023055425.1). NCBI lineage: Eukaryota > Viridiplantae > Streptophyta > Magnoliopsida > Ericales > Polemoniaceae > Linanthus > Linanthus parryae. The sequence continues at coordinate 6,265,392 of JALGPY010000015.1, forward strand.
GCATACCTTTGTATTCATCGCTTATGCCCTGAAGGCATATCTCCACCAGTCGACTTTCCAGGACATCGTCCACGCATTCCAAGGACTTTCCTCTGAATCTTTTGATGAAGGCGACTCCCTCCTCATCATGCCTCTGGTACATGCGCGAGAGATGAATAGTGGTGACCTTTTCTTCGACTTGGAAGAATTTGGTGTAGAACTACTTCACCATATCTTCCCACGTCTTGACGGATCCTGCTTCCAAGGTCCTATACCATTTGTACGCGACATGCCCCAAAGACTTGGGATACTCGCGCATCAACAACCTGGTGTCTACCCTGTGTGGGCCCATCATGTCAACGAATCACATCACATGCTCGTGTGCGTTCCCGCCGACGTCATCAAACTTCTCCCACTTGGGTGCTTTGTACCCCGTTGGATTGGGCATCAAGTAGATGTCCCGTGGAATGGGAGGCGCGTTGTCGAATTTTGGAATAACAGCCTCTGCGAAGCTCTGGTTCGCGATGATGCTGTCTATATGTTTTTCCAAGGCTGCGAAGAGTGTAGGGAATTGTTGGATCATAGGGAGGTGGCGGTGGAAGTGCATGGCTGCCTAAAGCTCCACTTGCGTGGTATGGCATCGCCGAGTATGACGCAGGGTTTCCCGTCGCCATCAGGGAGGAGCTCGTCGGGACGCTCGGAGCTTGTGGCCCAAAACCACCGGAAAAAGAAGATTGTGCAACAGACGTATGCACTATGGATGTGGTTGCCGCCACGGGTAGAGGCAATGGGGGCTGTCAGTGGTGGGACCGGAGCCCCTACGGTGGTGTTTTGAGCGATCCTTCCCAAGATTGTCATGATTTGAGCAATCTGGGCGGATTGGGCTTGCATCATCTGGGCTTGACTCTGAATCGTGGCTTGGAGTGCCTCCAAAGAGGGCCCTCCTTCGGCAGCTACTAGCGCACGGACACTGGGATTGGCAGTGGTGTTGAGAAGCCCTCTTCTCCTGAGGTCTCTTCGTGGGAAGGAGACCGATCGTCGTCACGAGTGTTTGCGTCAGAAGACATTATGGAGGTGTTGAAAAGGGTTGAAGGTGGATGTTTCACATCGGGTTCACCAAATTGTGAACACAGGAATCCCTCGGAGAGATCCAAGTGTGTACCTCAAGTAGAGAATAAGAACACAAAGAGTTGTAAGGTGTGTGTAGGGGGAGGGTAAGCACTGGTAACTGTTTGAGAGAGAGACAATAGGCTGAGAGAGAGAGGTTGCTTAGCGTTCCAAGAGCTGAGATTTATCGGTCCATACTCAGTGTGTACTCTGTTGTAATGGAAAGCTAACGATCCTATATATAGCGGGGAAGTGACCGTTGAGGGGGTTAATTCACCATAAGGGCGGCTTAATGATAGACCCCCAACGGCACGTTCGACCGTGTATATAGGAACCGTTACGTATCTGCCCGCAAGTATCGGAGACCGTTATGAGATCAGCCGCATTGATGGGACACGTAAGCCTAGAACCTCTCAGTCAGTTACCAGAGGTTGCGCGAGCTTGGTTGTCGCTCACGCGTGATGAGCCTTACCCTAGCCTCCAAACCACTAAGTCCCTACAAGTCCCGTGTTGGTACGCGAAGGCCCTGTCTCGCAGCCCCCACGCGGATAAGCATAGGTAGTTATCCAGTGTATGTGGAGCACATCTAGGTGTGCTGGATGGATGCCATGTGGCTATGATTTGTCTGTCTGGAAAGCACTATCTACACTTTCCTACCAATGAAATGTTGCACGAAACCCTCACATGATGGGGGCAACAATACCAACAGAATTAAGGTCGCATCCTCATCACTTACTTTCTCCTCACTATTACACAACTCAAGCGAAATAGTGTTCTGAACATCTAAGTGATCACTGATTTGCTTACATTCAGACATGCGCAGATTGAACAGTTTCTGATTAAGCACAACTTGTTGGCAACCAGTTTTTTCATGTAAATCTTCTCCAACGTTGACATAAACCAGCATCTGTCTCCTGGTCCGGGACTTCGGTGATAACGTTGTCGGCCAGCCACAACATGATCGTCGCGTGTGCCTTTTCCTCCATCTTCAGATACGCCAAAGTGGTTGTATCCACGTTGCCCTTGTTGAACGCTAGAGGCAGCCAAAGATCATCACGTTTCAACAATGCATTCATCTTGTTCTGCCACAGACTGAAATTGTTTCTCCAACTGAACTTCTCAATCTTCATTAAAGAACCTGGCACCGTTCCTCTTGAAACCATAACCTAAAGCTCTGATACATATTTGTTATGACCTTGGTAATAAGAAATAACGATGAACGAAAACAAAGAACGAGAGACAAGAATTAACATGATTCACTAGCTTTGAATCTAGCTACTCTCGAACCCAATTTCATTAAGAAAAATCACCCGATTACAACCACACGACTCAAAACCACAACCTTAGCATGCATTTATACTAGAATGCTGACTTGGAATCGAAGAAACATCAAGAAACGTTCCAAAACGGACTTGGAAACAAAAGGAACCGATCGAGCCCAGTTCCAGCACGAATGGAACGACCGTGCGAATACCATCTTCCTTTCGTGCGAAAGGGCAGAAACTCCAGAAGCTTTGCTTTGTCTTTGTCTTCATGCATTGCCTCGTTTCTTTGATGCTTCGCCATATGTTGCTTGAATCACCAATAACATAACTCTTACTCCAATGAAAAATGGTCCGTAGGTAATGGAAACACTAGTAACCCCTTCAAGCAGCGTGAGATTTCCCAACATTTTTGAAACCATAACAAAGCCGTAGTAGGAGAGCCCAAATTTTAAGTAAACAAATGGATAAACGTTCTTTCCACCCCTCAAATTTAATGCAAAGACACCTTCACTCCTTCGAGTTTGGGAAATGATACTTTTAGCCTTTTACTATGTCAAATTTTAGCACACATACGCTTCCTAATTGTGTAGTTGTTTATCCAAGATGGAGGTCTGTTGGCAGAATCATGGGGCAAATCTGCCCGAAATTTGGTATACTAAAAGAGTGAAAGTGTAATTTCCTAAACTAGTAGGGGATGGAAGTGTCTTTGTCAAAAATTGAGGGGGTGAATGTGTATTTACCCAAACAAAATCACCCCTGTTTTCTCAAAAAAATACAAAAATCAACCATTTGAACTTGTAATCTTGAACACCCATCACCGGAAGCAATCTGACTGTTCCCATCCCACGTGTCCGTCCAGTTGTATCTGTCAGTGCTCTGTATAAGTAGTGTAAGGATAAGCCAATAAAAATCTTCCTGCAGCACTCGATAATGGCGATCCTTTCGTTTTCCCTCTCTCAAAATGCTCTTTCGTCGCGATTACAACAGACCCAATTCCTCAAAGTTCGGGAATTTCAGCCTTCCATCAAAATATACTGCTCCGGTAATACTTTTATTCATTTGGTGGTTCGATTACGGGATTTTTTCTTCTGTAAGATTAGAACTGTTATTAAACATTGTTTGCTTTCATGGTGTGCAAAAGCTTACAAGAGTGATGAGAAAGTTGATGGTGGGTTTAAGGATTTGAGGAATGTGGCTTGTGGGTTTCTAGCTGTTTGGGCTGTGAGCAGTTCCGTGCCCTTATTTGCTGCTCAGGTCAGGAGCTTTCTCTAATTATACTTATCTCACTTTATACCTTTATTTCCTCTGAGGATTCATTAGCTTATCATATTGGATATGGCTTTTAAGGCATTTGTGTCATTGAATTGAGGATATATTGGAAGTACGAGAGTGTATACTGTATGCGTGTCAAAGTAACTTTATTGGGAAAGAACACGAAAAAAATCTTATTGGTATAGCTTATGTCTTATTCTGCAGTCCATTTTGTAGATATCAGAAACATTTCGTTAATTCAGTTTCACCTCTGAGGTCTGAACGATAGATGGAAGTGAGGATATGACCTGTAAGATAGGCTTAATGTGCAACCCATGAATGTTTTTGAAATGTCTTGCTGTTGGTTAGCTGATAGTATATCTACAATAACTAAAAGATTTCTTGTTGATGATTATCCTAAGGAAATTTTACTTTCCACTTTTCCAGAAAGGCTTAGAATCCTGCGTTTGGTTTTGTTGTCAAATGCTCATGTGAGAACACCCATGTACAGGGGATCAGGGAGGTAAAAACAGTTCCATAATTTTCAAACATAATAACTATCCTTTTGGAACATGCTCCCTCCAACCCAAATTGAGTGTGGCGGAATTTTTCACGATGGTTTAGTATGACATTTTAAAGCTGTGGCACTTGTACTTAATATGCCATTTTAAAGTTTGCACAAGACCTAGTGAAATATCCAAATCATGTAACCGATTCACTAGCCAGATGAAAGTCACTAACATTACTCGTAGTTTTGTTCAATGCAATGCGCATAACAACTCTGTGAATTTTAAATGGAGCTGGCCAATAGTGCATGACCCGCTGGGAGGGCACAATCTTCTGAAAACGATGCCATAATATACCACCGATCAACAAAAGAAAAATGCTAAAAATCCATAAATAGCCAAACTTTTCTGATGCAAGTCCTCAACCAGAATGATCGTCTTTTTGGGCAAAAGGAAAAGAGGCAGTCTAGACAGTCTTCATGTCCATGTTCTCCTGAATTCAAAAGATCATACACAGACTAGGAAACAATTCTTAATATTGCTATGAACTACTACCCTTCTTCTTTGTTATGTGTCACCTCCATTGCTTCTCCTTGAATATTTCCAAATGGCAGAAATAAACTTTAACCATAGCATTCTCCAATGTTCAAAAATTTCGGGAGGCTTCATCTTCGTGCCCATATGAAAACAACAATTATGGCGTCCTCACAAATAAACAATATGAGAAAAAAAAGTTCAATTCGGAAAGGCCCTTTACCAATTACCATTGTGAGAAACCTTGAGAAAACAGTTTGACATGAAGATCCACATTTGGTTCACTGAACATAGGAATGAAATTACATTTGAACTAAAATACAAGCAATATGCTCTAATAAAAAAACAAAAAAAACATAGCAATATACTTAGACCAGTATGTTACTCTGAAATGTATGTCTCTGTATACGGAGTATGTATCAGCAACATTTCAGTGAGGATTAGCAAAGAGTGTCTAGGAGCACACATGTTGTGAGTTAAAATAATATAGTGGTTAGTGGATGACTATGCAAATCACTTAAGGCTCCGTTTGGATTTGCAAGGAATTTGAGCGTGGATTTGGATTTGATTGGTTACAGCCACGTTTTCACTACACAACAAGGGTTAAGATGTGATTAGTAGAACCTTGTCTTCCATCCCCTACAATTGCTTCACAACCTAATGGATTTCAAGTAACTACGAAACACGGGCTATTTCCTCCCTGTTTGAGCACTTGGGACTCTCTTTTCATACATGCTATCAATCATCCACAACCAATCCTCCCCCAAACTAAGTTCAATGATGTATATACAATATTTGCTTTGAAGTTTGAACCCAAATCCAAATTTTGATCCTCTATCTGAATTCAACCTAAATGTAAGTCAAATGAGGGTTGCAGCTGGAAACTTGTTTCAGTTTACTCTTGTCGGTATCTGCGCCCAAAAAGAAAGTCAGAACTAAAAGATTCAGTTCTCATAAGATTAAACGAATGATTCCATAAACTAATCGAAAAAAAATAACACCCCATCATGTCAAACCCGGTTCAGGACAATAAAATCAAACGCAGATAATCATGTGAACTGAAGGAATAAACTAATACTACCTGATAATGATTTCCATATATTTTGGCTATCAAACTTCATTTTCCCGACACCCGCTTTAGAATCAGATTACTGATTGTGAGTTGTCCAATGTTGACCTCTATGGGCTTCGCACATGACTTGAAAGAACATACATGAGAAGAGGCAGAAAAAAAAAAAAAAGAAAAGAAAAAAAACGATTGTCGATTAAATGGAATTAATGAAAGGGATGCCAGGGTAAATAAACCACTTACACAACAGTAATGGCTAGGTATACTAGCCATTCACCGGACTTCGAGACCAGCTGAATAAAACCTCAATAATTGTGGATATCTGATATCCTACAAGATATTTAATTTCTTGTACCTTGGCAGAAAAGTGTCAACATAAACTGTTGAAAATTACCAACATATGATCTTTCCTCGGTTAGGGAGTAAACACATCAAGATCAGTGTGAGTTCATACTTTATGATGTGATGCGCGGAACATCTATTATGGTCGAATTAGGGCAGTAGAAGCTTACTAGATAAGTAAAGAATAAACACCAAAAATATCGCCATTGACCGTGTTTTTTACAACAGATAGAACAAATATATGAAATACTAAAAGAGACTGCGCACAATCTGTATTTGAAAATGACCTATCATATTGCAGACAATAAAAACTATGAACAAACTATAGCAAAATAAAAATCCTGGAGCTGAAATCAAATGGGTCATGAATGATTGGATATCTCGAATGAGGGATGGTTTAACCTATGATACCTTTGCATAATTACACACATAATTTACTTAAATGAAATATAAATACTCAAATACATATCTTATGGTAGTGAAATTGTGATTGATTGACCAAAATTATTGTCTCCTCGAGGGAGAAACCCTCAACAAAAATTCTAAACCATCAAATAGTCTTGCGATCATCGAAGGCAAACTATCTTCTTCTCGATTATGTTAAAAGATTTCGGGTCACCCTTTTTGTTATATCAGTAACTAGTACTCCCTCCGTCCCATTCTGTCTGTCTTGTTTGACTTTTCATATATATTAAGGTAGTGAGAAAAAATTGCCCAAAAAAATTATGCACTCCCAAAATTGCCCTGACATATTTAATGATGATAGTACATGTGGATGAGTGGATCCGTATAGAAAGACTACAATCATGTAATTAATGAAGGGTAATAGTGGAACGGTATTGGTATAAAATGGTTGTGATTTCAAAGAAGACAATCATTTTGGGACAAGGGAAGATGGCAAACAGGACAAACAAAATGGGACGGAGGGAGTATTACTTAGCCCTGAAGTAAGGTCTGTTTTAAGGGTATGTATAACCACTGTATATAGGCTGTTGTTCTACCTCCATCAGGCAGTTGATATTCAGGAGTTATCTTGGTTCACCACCACAGAAGCTCAGATTTCTTTACTTCCCACTTTAGTTTTCTACTCTTACTGCCATATTATTGTGTTTTGGAATTAAACCTCTTTTCCAAGGTGTAAGTTGCATCTTTTGCAGCTTCAGGTTGCAAGCTCACTGTTATGACGCAGTGGATGAATTCGGGTATCAAGTAAGAAAGAATGATAACAAAATATAAAGAACGAGAGAAAAGAATTTTAATGTGGATCGCTAGTTTAAATACTAGCTACTCCACAATCCGAACCCGATTTATTGAGAGAAACAGAACGTAAAACCGATTACAACACAAACACACACACGCAAAGAAAAAACCCACAACTCACTGCTATGAGAAGTTCTCTGCCTTGTATGCTAGAGTTGCTCCTGACCCTTAAACAAACCAAAGAAGAAAAGTGCCTTATATATGGCCTGCCAAAGACCACTGCCTCCACAATTAGGAATTGGTAGATTTTGACTTATTTTATTTCCTTAACCCCCTTTGACTTGTTTTCCTTAGACCCCAAGATATTACTAAATTAATTCAAGTCACAAAATAACAAATCTCCAACTTGACTTGAATCAACTCAGCAACCCTGAACCAGAACCGATGCTTCTCTCGAACCTGAAACAGATGCGTCTCCCTGAAACTGAAACGAGCACGCCTCCACCTAGAACCAGACTCGAATGCATTCACTGAGAAAGCAGGACCGAATGTATTCCCGATGCGCTCCAAACAGCGCCAGAACCAGTGCACCATGACAAGTGCCCATAAGTCGTCCAGACCAGATGCACCGACGACGAGTGCCACAAATTGTCATGCCAGATGCGCCCCGTATGCCTCTGATGCGCCCGAAACCCTATTGCGCGCCAGAAATCTTTTCGGGCCTAGAACCCGATCCGCGTGCCAGAAATCTCACGCGCCAGATGCTCCATGCCAGGAGCCCAGAATTGCCCCCAAGGGGCTCAGAGTAGAAGGTCGTCCTCGGAGGAGGTCCCTCCACCTAGAACCAGATTCGTTTGGTTCTTCTTGGGACACTCCCTTTTCCAGTGACCTTTCTCCTTGCTGTAGGCACAGACGTCCTATGGTAAGCTGGATCCTGCAAACCTCTTGTATCCCTTACCTTTTCCTGCTTTGACCATTAAACCAGACGCATAATGATCACCTGAACCCTAACCTGCAGCCTTGTGCCTCAAACTCCTGGTGTGAAGAGCAGATCTAACTTCTTCTAGGGTTATCATATCTTTCCCACCGATGAAAAGATTGCACGAAACCCTCATACGATGGAGGCAGCGACACCAACAGAATTAAGGCCGCATACTCATCACATATTTTCTCCTCACTATTACGCAATTCAAGCAGAATAGTGTTCAGAACATCTAAGTGATCACTAATTTGCGTACCTTCAGACATTTGCAACCCGAATAGCCGTTGCTTGAGCATCAACTTGTTTGCCACGAATTTCTTCATGTAGAGCTCCTCTAACTTGACCCACGAAACAGCCGCCTTCTCCTGATCTGCGACACCGGTGATCACGTCGTTCGTCAGACACAACATAATCGTTGCGTGCGCCTTCTCCTCCATCTTCAGATACGCCGATGTGGTTGTGTCGACGTTGCCCTTGTTGGACGCCAGAGGCAGCCAAAGATCGTCGCGTTTCAACAACGCCTTCATCTTGATCTGCCACAGACTGAAACTGTTTCTCCCACTGAACTTCTCGATCTTCATAGTACCCGGCATCGTTTCTTCTTGAAACCCTAACCAGACCCGAGCTCTGATACCAGTTTGTTATGACGCAGCGGATGAATCCGGGTATCAAGTCAGAACGATTACAAAATATATAGAACGAGAGAAAAGAATTTTAACGTGGATCGCTAGTTTAAATACTAGCTACTCCACAATCCGAACCCGATTTATTGAGAGAAACAGAACCTGAAACCGATTACAACACAAACACACACATGCAAAGGAAAAATCCACAACTCACTGCTATGAGAAGTTCTCTGCCTTGTATGCTAGAGTTGCTCCTGACCCTTAAACAAACCAAAGAAGAAAAGTGCCTTATATATGGCCTGCCAAAGACCACCGCCTCCACAATTAGGAATTAGTAGATTTTGACTTATTTTATTTCCTTAACCCCCTTTGACTTGTTTTCCTTAGACCCCAAGATATTACTAAATTAATTCAAGTCACAAAATAACACTCACTGTTGGTGTTGCACTAGTACATGTCATTAATCACCCCAATATATTGAATTGATGCCCTATTTTCTCCAAGACTTTCCACATTAGCTCTGTAGGCACTTTATTACATGCCTTTGCTAAGCCTATGAACACTAAATGGAGGTCTTTATTTTCTGCACTTCTCCATTAAGCACATGGGCAGGAATATGACCTCCATAGTCAATCTCCCTAGCATAAAACCAAATTAATTGTGGATGACTACAGCCTGACATCTTAATCTCCTTTCAGTAATACACTCCATTATGAAACTCATGAGTTTGATACCTCGATAATCGTAGCAACTTTAAACATCTCCCTTGTTCTTTTTTTAATTAAGGCACTTAAAAATTCTTCCTCCATTCTTTCACTCTTTTTCTTGCATTTCAAGATTTTATTGAAAAAACTAATCAACTATACTACCCCTTTATCACCTAATGACTTCGGCACTTCAATAGTGACCCTATCAGGTTCAACAACTTTCCCCACTTTCATATTCTTTTAAGCATATTTGAAATGAATTTCGCTAATCGTACAAGTGAATTTCTATTTTCAGCACACACTAGAGCCAGTGAGCCACCAAGATCACCTCAGCGCAATTCACAGGAGTGGGCTATATTAAAGAGTTTCCCAAGTTAACTTCTCCACATTTTCTTAATCTCGTCGTCTTTAACTAAAAATCTATGATTCCCATCCTTAATACTCTTGACATAACTCAAGTCTTTCTCTTCCCTCTCTATTTTTTGCACTTTTATAGACATAGATATCCCTCTAACCATTCTTAGAATTTAGTCTTTCATACCCATCATAGGCTCTCGCCTTAGCCTCTCTAATTACTTTTGAGTTTCAACTTTAGCGACTTTATCTCTCTAAGTTCTCACTGCTACATATAAATAAGGGTTTGTGACTTTACCTTTTGTTTTAACGACTTTTTGGACTTATTCATTCCACCACAGTTTTTTAGATGGTGGTCCACTTCCCTTGTACTCCCCCAAAGTGCGCGTAGCTACCCATACCATTTGATTCTTCAGTAGTATGCCTGATTCCCTCCTCAAACACCTGGTTTCTAAAAATTCCAAGTTTTCACCACTCATTTTACTACCTAGTACATGGGTGCCTAGTTCTCCGGCTTCTACTGTTCTATCTCCTTGTACAAATGTCCAAAACCAATAGCATATATTGGGTGGTCAAGCTCACACCTACTATGACTTTACAGTCCTTGCACATCATTTCATCACCTCTCCTAGTAAGAAAGAATTATATTTGGCTAGTATTTGTTCCTCTTTAAACAGTTATTAAGTATTCATCAATCTTCCTAAAGAACGTAGTAGTTACTTACTACTAAGTCATGTGCCATAATCCCTCCTCAAACATTTGGTTGCTAAAAGCTTCCAAGTTTTCGCTTCTCAAATTTCACCACCTAGTAGGCTAGTACATGAGTGCCTTGTTCCCCGATTTCTAGTCTTCCATCTCCTTATACAGATTTACAAAACCAAAAGCTTATGTTGTGTCTCACACTACTATAACTTTACAATCCGTTCAGATCATTTTATCGCCCCTCGAAAGAAATATGTCTCTTTGGATAGCATGTTTTCCGCTCTTAAAAGTTATTAATTGTTCATCCCTCTTCTTAAAGGGCATGACCGTTACTTCTTAGGATAGCATTTTTTCCGCTCTTAAAAGTTATTAATTGTTCATCCCTCTTCTTAAAGGGCATGACCGTTACTTCTCAATCATGTGCAAAGGGAACTTCAAGATGTCACTCCCCTAGCCATTTCCTCTCCGATTTAAATACCTTCGTGTATTCTCTTAAACAGGCAGTCACCCCTCCCAGCATGCCAATTAAGATCTCCATCTATAACGACTCTCTCCACCTATAACAACTCACTCTGCTCAGTAGCTTTTGTACTAGCACGCCCAAGTCCTCCCAAAATTTTCTCTTAATAACGTCTGTTTGTCTGACTTGTGGTTCACTGGTAATAACAACATTCATTGTCACTTGTGAAAGAACTAACTTCAAGAGGATTAACCTATCACCTACTCTTTCAATCATTTCCACGTCACACTTAAGATTTTTGAATATCTACGTTATTCCTACGCCTACTTTACCTGGATGCCAAAGCTTAAAACCAGTTCCATCATCACAGCAGCTTGGGATTGACCCCCCTTTGAAGCATCATCAGAACAGCCATGGTGGCTTTGCTCAAAATTAATTTAACTCAGGCCCAAGCAAGAATGTTGAAGAAATAAGAGAGAATTTGTTGAAGGAGATTGGGTGTACTACAACTTAACAGGCAGAACCCTGTGGCTTCAAGGAAGAACTTCAAGCTTTCTGCACAATATTATGGGCCCTTTCATATTATCGAAAAGCTCAACAAGGTTGCTTACAAGCTGCAGCTACCTCTTGGAACCCAATTCCACCCATTTTTCCATGTGTCCCTATTAAAGAAAATAGTGGGAAAGAAAAAGACAGCTGAACCACAACTACTCCTGGCTAGACCGGATGGTTCACTCTTGGTGAAGTCAATGGCTATCTTGGCTAGGAGCTTGTCAGAGAAACAAGTGGTGCCACAAATCTAGGTGCATTGGGTGAATTCACTCCCTGAAGAACCTACTTAGGAGGATTGGTCTGTCATAAAGTCCAAATACCCCCATTTTGATCCTTGAGGACAAGGATTGATCTAAAAAAATAAGTGTGTGTGGGTGGGTGGGTGGGTGGGTGGGGGGGGGGGGGGGGGGGGGGTTATGTCATGAAATTGAGTCAAATGGGGTCCTAATGGATGTTCAGGAAACTTGAAGGATATGGTGGAAGAGCATCTTTGAAGAATTTTAGAGAAGGAGGGGCCTAAAGCAGAATACATCAGAGGGAACTTGGGTATCTTTTAGCTTTCAAATTAAGTGCTACTGTTTTAATTACAACAACAGCGTTTGGGTCGTCTTCTTCAACACCGACTATGACCTGTCACCAATGGCCGCAACAGCTTGGCCGAGATTCCCGCAAAGATTCCCTGCGGCGTATAAGTTCGGATAAGGACGAGAGAGACGGTGTGAAAATGATGACTTAATTCATGTCTTCTTCTCTTACGAATTAGGGTTTTTCAATTTTCTGTCTTATAGATTGAATAGTAGTCCTTTGTACCAAATTACAGTACTAATTTTCCCTCAATTGAAGTCATATTTGCTCCCAATTTCGCCATAATTTTGTATTTTCCTGTTAAAAACAATTTCCTTTTTTTTTTTTTTTTTTCATTATAGTGTTCTTGTATTTATTTTTCCAACTTTCATTTCTATCCCAAGAAGTGACACTAGGCTGATGGAGTTGGTGGCAGCGGGTGAGTGTTTCTTAAGATGGCGGGTGCTGGCGATTGCTAGGGGTGACTGCTCTATAACTTTTGATTTTAACTAGCCAATGTAATCTATATAACTACTCCTAAATTTCATCTGTATGAAAGTTCACTATGGAAACATTGAGCATGGTATACATGTTCTATATAATGAAAATATTGATTTCAATTATATAAAGAGTGTTCATTTGAAAGCTATGTTGCACAGGTGCGGCAGTTTGGAGCAGCACCGCGTGCGTACGGGTTCGTGGGTGCGGCTGGCTGCGCCATAGGTGCGTCAGGGGTGAGAGAATAAAGGGGATAGTTACCGAGAGGGTTTTGAATGTATTGACGGGTTCAAAACTGTCATAAATTTCAAAAATAGTGGATATAGTTAATAGATAACCTTTGGCATACTTTATTATTAAAAAACCTTTGGCATACTTCTAAAATAGTAATAATTATATATTTGTTATAAAAAAACATACTAAATGTGAATATATGGTAAATAATATAAATTAATTCGCCGCTCCCCCGCCGCACCCACACCCTTGAATTTTGGAAATTTACCGCATCCACCCGTACTTGTGTAACATAGTTTTAAAGTAACAGCATCTGCCATGATAGATGTCCACCTTTCAATCTTGGGATGTCCCAAAATAAGTGTCCATTTTCATTTTATGTTTGAAAGTTGATATTTTGACAAGAATACCTACTAAAAAGAAATTAGACTAGTGTTGGAAATTGAGAAATGAGAGACAATTGTGTCAATACCGTCACAAAAGTCATTCAAGGCTGTAATTAATGCATGTCTCCTTAAAAAGTTGGGGTTTCAAAAAAGGACACTTAATATTATAGGACGGAGGGAGTACTTATTAGAGGATTACAAATTTCCATCTCCTCTCAATTGAACTTTAATTTTTTTCTTTATTTTCAATGTCTTTTACCTTAATTCGAACAAATTGAACCACCCGCTAATCATGGTAATCACTAGTTTCTGATGTTATAAATCATGGCAGGAATAAAACTATGTATTTTCTTTGCAGAGGCTCCCTCCTCTTTCAACAGATCCCAGACGATGTGAACAAGCATTTGTTGGTAATACGATAGGTCAAGCTAATGGTGTTTACGACAAGCCAATTGACCTCCGATTTTGTGATTATACAAATGAGAAAAACAACCTCAAGGGAAAATCATTAGCAGCTGCACTCATGTCAGATGCCAAGTTTGATGGTGCAGACATGACCGAAGTGGTTATGTCAAAGGCTTATGCGGTGGGAGCTAGCTTCCAGGGTGAGTAATTATCTGTCTTTATAGAACCTGTTACAGATAAGATAATTCCTTAGCTTTCTATTAACTTCTTTGGACACTGCACATAATTTACTTTGTAGTAACAGAAGATTCCAATGAGTAAACAGAATTGCATAGATCCACACCCATTTTCTGTTAGCACGGAACCTAATCTTCTTGGGCAGTTTGCATATAGTAGCTCAACCGTCATCTGATTTATTTTATCAAGTCCGTTCAATGTTGCACCAAGTAGTGACCTCTTGGAATAGGGTAAAAGACACTTTCACCCCCTCAGGTTTGACACAAAAACACTTTCACTCCTTCCAGTTTGGGAAATGACACTTACACCCCTTATGTGTGCCAAACTTTAAGACACTTACACCCCTGACTGTGTCATTTCATACTCCAAGAGGGCAAAATTGTATCCAAAACTACTGTCAACTGCGGATTCCCGCCCCCATACTAACAACGTCACAAAAGAGAGTGTAGGTGTCCTAAAATTTGGCAGGCTGAAGGGGTGAAAGTGTTATTTCCCATACTGGAACGGGTGAAAGTGTCTTTGTGTTAAACTTGATGGGGGTAAAAGTGTCTTTTACCCCCTTGGAATAAGTTTTTTTCAATTAGAAGGAATATGAATAAAGTATTACTATATTAGAAAGAAATTACAAGGTAGGGTTTTCCTGGAAACTTCTCAGGTGGGATCTCCTGAAGTATGTAAAAAGTTTTCGTAATGATTCCTTTGCTTTAACAATTGTTATAACGGAATATCTATCCATATTTACTTCTGCATATGCTCCCTGTATGTTCCTTTGATTTTCCCCTACTGCCGTCCTATCTTTCTTCTATACATCTATGGAAGATGAGTCATCCTGTCAACAACAGGGAGCCATCAAAGAGTTAAATAGCTGGACACTGACTTCTTACCCCGTCTGTTAAGTGCCCAGATATGGCGAATACCTTCCACCGACTGTGATTACCCTCTAACTTTGAGGTCCCAACAACAAAATATTTCAGGAAACACGAATGGCCCATACTTCACTACTCTCACCAGAAGACAAATTCCCCCTTCTATTTAAACAGCTCCAACGTCTTTTATGACTTAGTGCTTCAAAAACGAATTATGGTGTCCGTACAGTACCTTTTTCACAAATCAACCTCCACTTTCCAATTCCATGCTCGTCCGCTGATGCCAGCTTTTTCCTTCGTCGCACCTTTTAAGATTATAGCATCTACAACATTGATATCAGCCACTTCTGAGAATGTTGGTAGTTCCTTTTGCATTTTTCTTTTCCAGTGCAATTGCCCAGCCCCCACCTTCAATATACATGCATTCGCCGTCCTCCTCCTGAACTTTATTAGCCTAGTTGTCATACATGGAATTCCTCTTTAATGTTTGAATTTCTTCTGTACCGGAATCATTGTTAATTGTTGGAAGTATTAGGATTGTTTCTGAACAAATGAACTAGACCATAGGTGAAGGGTATGGAAAGAATAACTGATGCTCCTAGTAATATCTATGCCGATGGATAGTCGCTTGCCTTGCCACCTTTTTCCTGGCAAGATTATGAGGAACACAGGTTTAGCATTTATATAACAGCACACCATTGACTGGTTTCATTCCAGGACACTACCTGCTTCTTTCATAGTATTAATTAATTTTTTATCCTGAAGAATCTTGTATAATCCACAGATTCTCTAATCTGCAGAATGACCCTAATTATATGCAGGTGTAGATTTCACAAATGCTGTTCTTGATCGGGTTGTTTTCGACAAAGCCAACCTGAAGGGAGCTTCATTTAAGAACACTGTGTTGTCGGGTTCAACCTTTAAGGAAGCACAGCTGGAAGATGTGGTGTTTGAGGACACCATAATAGGTTACATTGATCTTCAAAAGCTCTGTACTAATACTACCATCACCGAAGATGGAAGAGCCGAGCTGGGATGTCGATAGCCTAGTATGTATGGTGAATTCGTTTCAAAAGCTCTGTTGTTTAATACTGACATCTTCGTACCTAAATGTGAAATCGAGCTAATATTCAAGTATGAGTTTCAACGTTAAAAACAGCTCTTTGAGTCTCTTATGGGTTGACCTCTCCCTAAAACAACAGAGACAGCTCACAGCAGCCTTTCCCTGGCGGGTAACGCCTCTCTGGAGCTTCCCGCCGCGACACCTTCTTTTCCCTCTTTTGTGGAAGAACACAGATTAGGGCTAGAACAGAAAGATAGAGCTAGAGAGAATTGGGAAAGTGAGAGAGAGTAATTAATATCTGATTAATCACAACTAACTATTACAGCTCACTATATAGTAATCATCTAGATATTGCACTTCAGTCCTTCTACTATCAAAGAATGACAAATAGACCTCATCTTATCATATACTCTTAACATCCCCCCTTAAACCAAAGAGGAATGAAGAAAGGAAACTACTCTGTGGTTTGTGAAGCACTTTCAACAGAAACCAAGCCAACCTGAGCACATAAATCTTGAAACCTTGCTGCAGGCAGAGTTTTGGTCATGATGTCAGCTAGTTGGAAAGTAGTAGGCACATGATGCAGTAGAATATGACCAAGAAGGACCCTGTCCCTGACAAAATAACAGTCAAGCTCCATATGCTTGACTCTGCTGTGAAGAACTGGGTTTACAGACAAGCTCAAAGCAGAAAGATTGTCACAAAAAAGAGCAGGAGTCTGTAAAAGAGGAACTTTGAGCTCAGTCAAAATAATCTTGATCCAAAGAAAATCAGAGGTAGTGTGAGCTAAGGCTCTAAACTTTGCCTCAGTAGATGATCTGGACACAGTAGCTTGCTTTTTAGAACACCAAGCAATCAAATTAGAGCCTAAAAAGATACAAGACCCAGTCACATATTTCATGTCTGTAAGATCACCTGCCCAATCACTGTCTGAATAGGCATTTAGTAAAAGATCTGATTTCTGAAACTGAAGACCAAGATGAAGAGAACCTTTCAGATATCTTAGAATTCTGGTAAGCATCTTGTAATCAGCCACAGTAGGAGCATGCATCCTTTGACACACAGTATTGACAGCAGAGGTGAGATCAGGTCTGGTGATAGTAAGGTATTGGAGAGAGCCGACCAAGCTTCTTAATTTAACTGGATTCTCAAAAGGAGTGAGATCAGGAGAGACATCTACCTTAGTAGCCATGGGAGTGGGAACTGGTTTGCATTCTAGAAGACCAGCTTTAAGCAAAATCTCAATAGCATACTTGACTTGACTCAAGAAAAAGCCAAAAGCTGTAGGGGAATACTTCATGCCTAAGAAATAAGAGAGAGGACCCAGATCCTTGATAGAAAACTGTTGTTGCATAGCTTAAACAATAAGATCCATGAAAGCTTTGTCATTACCAGTAAGCACCAAATCATCAACATAAACAAGGAGAATAGTAGTACCATTGGGAGAGTGTCTGTAGAAGAGGGAAGTGTCTGTTGGAGAGGTCTTAAACCCCAAAGTTGAGAGAAATATGTGTAGTAGTTGATACCAGGCTCTTGGAGCCTGTTTAAGGCCATAGAGAGCCTTCTTTAAGCAGCAAACATGGTTAGGAGAAGAAGCATCTTCAAAAGCAGGTGGTTGAATCATATAGACAGTTTCTGTGAGAGGACCATGGAGGAAGGCATTGTTTACATCAAATTGCCTAATAGGCCAACCAAAGTGATTTGCCACAGTGAGAACAATTTTGATGGTTTTTTGTTTGACTACAGGACTGAATGTGTCGGAGTAGTCAATCCCTTCTTGCTGATTAAAGCCCTTTGCAACTAACCGGGCCTTATATCTAGCAATAGAGCCATCAGAATTTTTCTTGAGTTTAAACACCCACTTGCAACCAATGATATTATAATCTGCAGAAGGGGGAACTAGAGACCAAGTTTGTTGATGCTGAAGAGCCTGAAATTCATCAAATATAGCTTTGTACCACAAGGGATTAGCCACTACTTCAGCCACTGTTTTTGCCTCTCTAGGTTCAGAGGAGAGAAGAGCTTTGACAAGATAAGAGGTGATATGTTTGGCCTTTTTATGCCAGCTTTCAATCTTGTGACCATATGGTGAGTAGGAGCAGCAGGGGTGGGTACACTCTCTGCAACTGAGGATGCAGGATTAGAAGAGGAAGAAGTAAGAGATTCAGAAGAAACAAGAGGAGAAGGTGCATTAAAGGAGGCATTAGAAAGAGGAGGTGAAGGAGGAGGTGTATGTGAAGAAGAAGGAACAGTAGAAGGAGATAGGGTGTTATCTGAGAAATTGTGTGGTGAGGAATAAGGAGTGGATGTAGGAAAACCACTTTGTGATATAGGACTAGGTGCTGCAGGTGGTAGGGTACCATTAAAAGAAGTGAAGGTGGCTGTTGTAAAGGGAAAGTCTTCTTCATGAAAGACCACATGCCTACTGATGTACACTTTACCAGTTATAACTTGACCTATAGCCAACTGGATGGTGATACCCTAAAAATACACAGGGTAAACTCCTCTTCTCAAATTTATTGTGAGTATAGGGTCTAATCCAAGGGTAGCACAAACAGCCAAAGACCCGGTTATGATCCAAGATGGAGTTGCACCATAGAGAAGGCCATGTGGAGACACAAATCCCAAGGCTGGTAAGGGCATTTTGTTAATAAGACACACATATGTAAGAAAAGCTTCAACCCAAAATAAATGGGGAATTGTTGCATGATGAAGCAGAGTTTTGAGAGTTTTAGTGACATGTCTGTGTTTTTTCTCAACCACCCCATTATGTTGAGGGGTGTGAGGGCAGGTAATATAATGTTGGGTACCCTGAGACTTAAGAAACTGAGTCATGGCCTTATTACAGAACTCACCACCACCATCTATGTGGGCTGTTTGAATTCTTGTCTTAAATTGAACCTGAACTTGGGAGACAAATGCAACATATACTGAATAGACATCTTACTTGAGATGGAGAGGAAAAACCCAGGCAAACCTTGAAAATTCATCCACAGTGAGAAGATAATATTTGAAGCCTTTATTAGAGATTGTAGAAGAAAGGCCCCACACATCCATACGTAGAAGTGATAAAATGGTAGTTGCTTTTGGACAAGAAGACTGAAAAGGAAGTTTGTGCCCTTTAGAGACTGCACAAGCTCCACAGTGTGTAGTAGAAGAACAGGTGATATGATATTTCTTGGAAATTGCTGCTGTAATTTCACAGGAAGGGTGGCCAAGCCTAGCATGCCAAGGAGGGGTAGACTTAGCAACAAGGGCTTGTGGTGGTGTAGTCAACATAGATGAAGTGGAGGATGGAACCATCGTGTAGAGACCATTAGAAGCATGACCTTGATATAAAATCTTGTTGGTAAGCTTGTCCTGAGTAATCACAGAAGAGGCATCAAAGATAACATAACAATTGCTGTCTTTGGCAAGTTGTTGGACATAGACTAAATTGTGATCTAAACAAGGAACATGAAGTAGCTTATTAAGATAGAGTGTACCAGTAGGGTTTGGCAAGAGACCATCACCACTATGTGAAGCTGAAATGTGAGAACCATCAGCCATAGAGATTGTAGCCTTGCTAGCTTGACCATTATGTATATTAGACATATCATGAGTGAGATGTCTGGTAGCGCCAGAGTCAAGGAGCCACTTATGTGGTTGAGAAGATCCATGAGAAGAGGCCAAGAAAGCCCTAGGTTGGTAGTTCTCCTTGAACCTGTGCCAACATGTGAGTGCAGAATGACCTGTTTTGTTGCAAATTTGGCAAGCAACACCAGCATTGCCCTGAGTAGGCTTAGAATTGATAGTGGAAGTATTGTGAAAAGTAGCAGAGGGATTGGAGAATCTGTTGTTCGAGTTTTGACTCCATTTAACAGGTTGCTTGAAGGACTTATAACCATGAGACTGAGTGGCAACCAAGGCCACTGGAGATGTAGTAGATGAAACCACATATTGATGCACAAGTTCAACATGTACTGCCTTAGAAATAATTCGAGCATGAACTTCTTCAATATCAAGAGAAAAAGGAAGATTCCTGATAACAGGCTTAATAAAATTGAAATCACCAGGCAATCCTTGTAATGAATAGAAAACCAGATCAGCATGAGCGACCGGAGCTCCGGCAAGAGCCAATTGATCACTAATTTCTCGAATACTAGCCAAGAACTCCTTAACAGACTGAGAAGAAGACTTGTGCAAACTATGTAACTTGCAGCGAAGATTGTAGACATCCGTAGAACTGAGACTAGTGAATTTGTGCTCAAGAAATTTCCACAGATCATGAGTAGTTGTAAGATGCTTAACATGAACTAGCATAGATGGAGTCACCATAGCAAGAAGACAACTGCGAATGTATGAATCTTCGAGATGCCAAGTGAAATACAATGGATTAGTAAAACGATTACCTTCAGAATCGACGAGATCGGTCTCTGGAACAGCCGAAGAGTGAACACGATCGAGAAGAAGACTCGCAGAGAGCGCTCCTTCACACTGAAGCTTCCAAACACTGTAATTTGACGAATCAAGTCGAACATGAACTAGATGGTGGAATTAGCAACGAAGAACTGAAGATTCGATGGCAACGACGACGGAAACGCCATGGAAATCAATCAATCCGAGCATCGCCGAGCTCTAATACCATGTGGAAGAACACAGATTAGGGCTAGAACAGAAAGATTGAGCTAGAGAGAATTGGGAAAGTGAGAGAGAGAGTAATTAATATCAGATTAATCACAACTAACTATTACAGCTCATTATATAGTAATCATCTAGATATTGCCCTTCAGTCCTTCTACTATCAGAGAATTACAAAATAGACCTCATCTTATCATATACTCTTAACATCTTTGCCATCTTTCACCCTCTTTTGGACAGTCACAACGCCATCATCCCCATGGAAGCATAGCCAAGAACAGATCTGGAGACGCCCACCAACATACCTAGCAAATCCCACCCATGAACATTTCTGAAAAACTGATGTGTTCTTGTCCATAACCAACGTTCTGCCTCTTTTTCTTCTGCCATACATCATCGGCGGTTTCAAGACCTGCCTGACACTGTCCTGCTGCCATATCCGCCCCTTATGCTAAATGTCGTTCATATTAACAGTGAAGCCAAAAAGCACAGAAAGTGAAGCCCAAAGATGAGGAGGCCCAAAGTTTACTCAAGACCAAAGAATAATGATGAAGCCTAAAGAAGCCCAGAAGAATATTATTGAAGCCCATTCATAAACCCTAGAAGGACCGTTCTGTAATATGTATCACAAACTTCAGGGTCTAGCTTTGTAGTATTTATTGAACGGTCGTATATCCGACCGTTCCAATTCTTGTATTTATCATCTCCACCGTCTGTTGGAAACCCTGGGCTTTTCATTCTCTGTATATGGCTCCTAGAGAGCTCTGCCTCTAAATCTCTATGTTTATGTTCATTCAGTGAAATCCTAATACCAGTTTTCATGGTATCAGAGCTTTGATGCTCTCTGCAATCGATCTCACCATGGCTTCCGCCAATTCCTCTATCAACAATCCTCTTTTTATACTATCAAATATCAACAATTTGTTGCATTTCAAGCTGTATAACTCCAACTACGTTCTTTGGAAACATCAACTTTCTTCGATTCTTCGCGTTTAGAATCTCTTTGGTTATCTTGATGGCCCAACGCCGCTGCCGCCGCTATGTCACTCCGACGCCGACGAAAATCTCACCACCACTCCAAATCCTGCACATCAAATATGGCTGAGTCAGGATCAGGTCCTTCTCACCATCCTCAACGCCACCTTGACTCAGGAAGCTCTCACTCATGTCATTGGTCTTACTACCTTTAGATCTATTTGGTTGTCTCTCGAGCGAAGGTATGTCTCCCTCACTCGCTCCAATATCATTCAATTGAAATCCGATATGCAAACTATTAAGAAGAAATCGGATAGTATTGATGTTTACATGCAAAAATTGAAAAATGTTTGTGATAAACTTGTTGTTGCAATGGTTAAGATTGAAGACGAAGACATGCTTCTCTATGCTTTAAATGGTCTTCCTGTGGAGTATAATGCGTTTAGATCTACTTTGCGTATTCATTCTGCTCCTATTCCCTTTGAGGATTTGCATGTCTTACTTAGAGCCGAGGAACAAATCTTGGAGTCACCGTCTATTAATTCTTATGAGGGTATGAATCAATATGATTTTTCTGCCTCTTCTGGTTATTCTCACACTCGGGGTGGTTATCGTGGTGGTACTCGTGGTGGTTTCTCTGCTTACCCTAATCGTGGAGGGGGTCGTACCCCCAACCCTAATGGTGGCCGATCTAATTCAAGTTCAGGCTACAACAGAGGTAGATTTGGCTCTTCCAGAGACAACTCTGGTCGATTTGAATCCAGAGGAAGGGGTAATTCTTACACCACTAAGTCTGTGTCTGGTCAGTCCACTCCTATAAATTGTCAAATTTTGTGGTTATGATTACCAATCTGCCTTAGATTGTTGGCATAAGATGGACCATGCCTATCAGGGAAAGACTCCACCTGAACATTTATCTTCTATAGTGGCTACCAATTCTCAAATTCCATACCCCTATGAGTATTGGTTGTCTGATTCTGGAGCTTCTAGCCATATGACTGATGACTTGAAGAACTTGTCTATTTCTGATCCTTAAATGGGTACTGATCATGTTCCTGTTGGTAATGGTAATACATTGCCTATCTCTAATACTGGTACTGCACATCTTGACACCTCATCTCATTCATTTACTTTGAAAAATACACTTCATGTTCCTAAATTCTAATTTACTCTCTGTTCACAAAATGTGCAAAGAACATAACTGTAAATTTATTTTTGACTCCAATACCTTTTCCATCCAGGACAAGGATACGGGGAAAATTCTCTATCAAGGTCTTAGTCAAAATGGTTTATACCATGTTTATGGTTATGAGTCTTCATCTCAATCTCCTCCAACTGAGTCTGTTGCATATCTTGGGAAAAAAATTAACAGCTCTATTTGGCATTCATGATTGGGTCACCCAACTGATGAGATCTTGCCAAAAATGCTTTCTGTTTCTGTTCTTGATAAACATTATCCTACTTTATGTGATCATTGCTTAGCTGGAAAAATGTCTAAATTACCTTATAAATTATCTGTTTCTAAATCTTCTACTCCTCTGCAATTAGTTCATAGTGATGTTTGGGATCCATCTAGTGTTAAAAGCTTTCATGGCTATAGATATTACATTCTGTTTATTGATGACTTCTCTAGATACACTTGGTTGTTTCCTTTATGTCTTAAATATAATATTACAACTGTTTTTTTTTTCCTATTTTTAAATTGCAAGTTGAGAAAATGCTAGGTTATCCTATCAAAATTCTTAGAAGCGATGGTGGAGGTGAATACACCTCATATGTGTTTCAAAAACTGCTATCTGACAGTGGCATTACTCATCAAAAATCATGTCCTTATACTCCCCAACAAAATGGCATATTTGAAAGGAAACATAGGCATATTGTTGAAACTGCAGTTACATTACTTACTCAAGCTTCTCTCCCTAAATGTTTTTGGTATCATGCCTTTTGTACTGCTGTCTACTTGATTAACATAATGCCCTCTAAAACTACTGACTTCAAATCTCCATTTGAATTACTATTTGGCACTAAAAACTGACTATACTGAGTTAAAAATATTTGGTTGTGCATGCTATCCTTGTCTTAAACCTTATAATCACTCTAAACTTGATCCTAAAACAAAACAGTGTGTGTTTTTGGGATATGAAATTAACTTCAAAGGTTACACATGTTATGACAAGATCATACACAAATACTTTATCACAAGGGATGTGTTATTTGATGAACAAGTTTTTGCATACTCTCACAAATGCATATCTAAGTCTGATCATTGCTCCGCTGCTCCATCTTACTCCACTGTGATGTTCCCCATTTCAGGATATGATGAAACTGCAGTAAATGAGAGCCAAAATTCTGAACCTCAGCCTAGTACCTCTGCAATGCAACCAACTGTGGAAGAAAAAGACCCAAATGAACATATACAAGAACAGATACACAATTCTCCCAGTATTAGATGGCACCAGAGGTCACTCAGGATCCATAGGTTCCTGAACCAGGACACTCTATGCAAACCATAAGTAAATATGGACTTTTCAAAAAAGAAGGTTCCTGGATACATTGCTTCTTCTGGTGTTTCTGATCCTCCACAAACAAAACAAAAACCTGGTATTTCTGTTTCACTTCATAACACTGCTTCTTCTTCACTTCACAACACTGCTTCTTCTTCTTCTTCTTCTTCTTCTTCTTCTTCTTCTTCTTCTTCTTATTCTTCTTCTTCTTCTTCTTCTTGTTCTTCTCACAAAGACACTGTTTCTGGAAATCATTGTATTCCAGATCCTACTTGCTTTAATGAGGCTAATAAATACTCGCAGTGGCGAAATGCCATGACTGATGAATTTTTAGCCTCACACAGCAACAAACATGGACACTGGTACCTCCTCCACCTAATGCCAACATAGTTGGTACAAAATGGGTGTTTAGGACTAAGTAAAACCCAAATGGATCTGTGGCTAGGTACAAAGCCACCAAGCAGACTACATAATGATTTGTGTACTTATAAGCGTGTTTTTGGAAAGAGTATTCTAGTGAAATTGGCACTGTTTAGTATTAGGGATCAGCTTTGCTACGGTTCTAATTTGTATAGTGTTGGTGCAGTTGGAATCAAGCGGCCAGGATGCAACCATGTGTTACAAAAGAGAAGAAGCAAATCATTCTATCCCTTAATCAAAAGCACACTCACGCGCATAAGTAGTGTGTTCTCCGTCTTGTTGTCAGATAAGATATGCTCCATCCTCTCATCCTTTCTTCTCTCCCTTAGTACTTCACCCTCGAAAAACTTCAGCCGCCGTCTATATGTAATGAAAGTTATGATAAATCACTTTTCTGATAATCACAATCGGCGTTGTTGATCACTGATGTGCGAGTTTTTCTACCTTTTACTTTTGTGCTTCAATGGTCACTGCTTCAATGGAAGCATTTATTGCCCTCATCCTTAAGTGCCTTAAGTGATCTATTTCTCATTCATATTTTGCAATCGACGGTGTTTATCGCTGGATATGGAGATCGGCGCCCGAAACTGCAAACTTCATAGATACCCACATATAATGACTTCAATGGCGGATTCAACTAATTCATCAATCAGAAAAGGGATACAAAATAGTATGGACTTCGGAGCAAAACCCCTGCCCGAATATATTGAAGCGTCTCAAAGTAATATCGAGAAGCAGATGCAGAGAAAGAAATCTATAGAGAGAGAGGAAGAAGATGTGCGAGAGAAAGTTATGCGCATGTGAGTGAGAAGAGAAGTGTTTGTCTACAGTTCGTGTCTAAAGAGGTTGTAGACGTGGCTGCACCCTGGCCGCTTGATTCCAACCGCACGAACACTGTACATATTAGAACTGTAGAATAGTTGATCTCGTAGTATTATTACCCATGATCATATTGTTTATCTATAACTGTAGATCCCCATATTTATTTCGTTAATCGGTTAATCAAGTAAATGAATCAAATGAGGAAAAAAGTCAATTGGGTTGCTACATTTCTGAGATAGATTTAGGTGGTGACTTGGGGTTGCAATGAGTAGTAGTGAGTTATCCTAGAAATGGTGACGTGGCATGCGGATTGATAAGGTTTAAGAAGATGTGGGTGGAATTGTATGGTTGGCTCATGACACATGGGCACAACACGTGGGGTTAGCCGTCCACATTAAAGTGTTAAGGTCTAAGAAACCCTTACATGGTAGGCAGGGCCGGCTCTAGGATTTTGGGTGCTCTAAGCGAACACAAATTTTGAGGTTGTTGTATATAATGTAACATTTCAAAATTCATAAACAGAAGAATGTATCAATCTAGTGATGGTTTCTTTATACCAACATTTTATTTTCTGGTAATCTTGTCCAAACAAATTAGATTAAACAAAACATACTATCAAAAAAATTAGATTTAGTGGTTTCATTTTTTTTAAATAAACCAAGGAAAACCACGTCCCACACAAACAAAAGACATAATATCTACTGAGCAACAAAAAAAAGTCAAATTATTCAAACATTTGAATTTTGTTATCCAATCTACAACCTCAAAATGAATAATGAGACCTCAATCAAGTAAATATTACAAGCTGATTGTAGAAATTGATCTCCAAATCCCCTCAAACTGGAAAACAATGTGATTGAGCAAATGGGTCAATTCTACATCCCAAATGAATTATACACGAACCATTTCTTATTGGAATGTGTAGAATATTTTGTAGGATGAAAAATAATTTGATTATGGGTGACAATTCCTATCTATATCTAGTATAATCGGGAGGATTAAAAGTACTTTGACGATGGACCATGGAGTTATTTCTGGTAGAAATTTTGCCTAGTTAACAAAAGTATCAATGCATCATGGAGATGTGGAGAACAATACGTAAAAGTTGTTGGAGAACACGAAAGATTTTGAGATATTTTAGGAGAAGTTTGGACAAAGTGGGTAACGGATGAGGATAAACAATTTGGAATTGCTAAAAATTAGGAGATTTGGAACCGATACATGAAAACTTATTAATATCAACAATAATATTTAGATGCAGTGAAATTACTCAAATACCCATGTTCTTTTAACAAAACAGTGCCCCCTAATTTTTTGGTGCCCTAAGCAACAACATAGACGACCTAGCACTAAACTAGGCCCTCATGGTAGGGAAGCCCACGCTTAGTCATGCGGCCCCACTATTCTTCGATGTAACACATGTCTTCTCGGGGAAGTCATCTACACATAAACTCTTCATGTAGGACACTACCTGCTTCTTTCATAGTATTAATTAATTTTTTATCCTGAAGAATCTTGTATAATCCACAGATTCTCTAATCTGCAGAATGACCCTAATTATATGCAGGTGTAGATTTCACAAATGCTGTTCTTGATCGGGTTGTTTTCGACAAAGCCAACCTGAAGGGAGCTTCATTTAAGAACACTGTGTTGTCGGGTTCAACCTTTAAGGAAGCACAGCTGGAAGATGTGGTGTTTGAGGACACCATAATAGGTTACATTGATCTTCAAAAGCTCTGTACTAATACTACCATCACCGAAGATGGAAGAGCCGAGCTGGGATGTCGATAGCCTAGTATGTATGGTGAATTCGTTTCAAAAGCTCTGTTGTTTAATACTGACATCTTCGTACCTAAATGTGAAATCGAGCTAATATTCAAGTATGAGTTTCAACGTTAAAAACAGCTCTTTGAGTCTCTTATGGGTTGACCTCTCCCTAAAACAACAGAGACAGCTCACAGCAGCCTTTCCCTGGCGGGTAACGCCTCTCTGGAGCTTCCCGCCGCGACACCTTCTTTTCCCTCTTTTGTGGAAGAACACAGATTAGGGCTAGAACAGAAAGATAGAGCTAGAGAGAATTGGGAAAGTGAGAGAGAGTAATTAATATCTGATTAATCACAACTAACTATTACAGCTCACTATATAGTAATCATCTAGATATTGCACTTCAGTCCTTCTACTATCAAAGAATGACAAATAGACCTCATCTTATCATATACTCTTAACATCCCCCCTTAAACCAAAGAGGAATGAAGAAAGGAAACTACTCTGTGGTTTGTGAAGCACTTTCAACAGAAACCAAGCCAACCTGAGCACATAAATCTTGAAACCTTGCTGCAGGCAGAGTTTTGGTCATGATGTCAGCTAGTTGGAAAGTAGTAGGCACATGATGCAGTAGAATATGACCAAGAAGGACCCTGTCCCTGACAAAATAACAGTCAAGCTCCATATGCTTGACTCTGCTGTGAAGAACTGGGTTTACAGACAAGCTCAAAGCAGAAAGATTGTCACAAAAAAGAGCAGGAGTTTGTAAAAGAGGAACTTTGAGCTCAGTCAAAATAATCTTGATCCAAAGAAAATCAGAGGTAGTGTGAGCTAAGGCTCTAAACTTTGCCTCAGTAGATGATCTGGACACAGTAACTTGCTTTTTAGAACACCAAGCAATCAAATTAGAGCCTAAAAAGATACAAGACCCAGTCACATATTTCATGTCTGTAAGATCACCTGCCCAATCACTGTCTGAATAGGCATTTAGTAAAAGATCTGATTTCTGAAACTGAAGACCAAGATGAAGAGAACCTTTCAGATATCTTAGAATTCTGGTAAGCATCTTGTAATCAGCCACAATAGGAGCATGCATCCTTTGACACACAGTATTGACAGCAGAGGTGAGATCAGGTCTGGTGATAGTAAGGTATTGGAGAGAGCCGACCAAGCTTCTTAATTTAACTGGATTCTCAAAAGGAGTGAGATCAGGAGAGACATCTACCTTAGTAGCCATGGGAGTGGGAACTGGTTTGCATTCTAGAAGACCAGCTTTAAGCAAAATCTCAATAGCATACTTGACTTGACTCAAGACAAAGCCAAAAGCTGTAGGGGAATACTTCATGCCTAAGAAATAAGAGAGAGGACCCAGATCCTTGATAGAAAACTGTTGTTGCATAGCTTAAACAATAAGATCCATGAAAGCTTTGTCATTACCAGTAAGCACCAAATCATCAACATAAACAAGGAGAATAGTAGTACCATTGGGAGAGTGTCTGTAGAAGAGGGAAGTGTCTGTTGGAGAGGTCTTAAACCCCAAAGTTGAGAGAAATATGTGTAGTAGTTGATACCAGGCTCTTGGAGCCTGTTTAAGGCCATAGAGAGCCTTCTTTAAGCAGCAAACATGGTTAGGAGAAGAAGCATCTTCAAAAGCAGGTGGTTGAATCATATAGACAGTTTCTGTGAGAGGACCATGGAGGAAGGCATTGTTTACATCAAATTGCCTAATAGGCCAACCAAAGTGATTTGCCACAGTGAGAACAATTTTGATGGTTTTTTGTTTGACTACAGGACTGAATGTGTCGGAGTAGTCAATCCCTTCTTGCTGATTAAAGCCCTTTGCAACTAACCGGGCCTTATATCTAGCAATAGAGCCATCAGAATTTTTCTTGAGTTTAAACACCCACTTGCAACCAATGATATTATAATCTGCAGAAGGGGGAACTAGAGACCAAGTTTGTTGATGCTGAAGAGCCTGAAATTCATCAAATATAGCTTTGTACCACAAGGGATTAGCCACTACTTCAGCCACTGTTTTTGCCTCTCTAGGTTCAGAGGAGAGAAGAGCTTTGACAAGATAAGAGGTGATATGTTTGGCCTTTTTATGCCAGCTTTCAATCTTGTGACCATATGGTGAGTAGGAGCAGCAGGGGTGGGTACACTCTCTGCAACTGAGGATGCAGGATTAGAAGAGGAAGAAGTAAGAGATTCAGAAGAAACAAGAGGAGAAGGTGCATTAAAGGAGGCATTAGAAAGAGGAGGTGAAGGAGGAGGTGTATGTGAAGAAGAAGGAACAGTAGAAGGAGATAGGGTGTTATCTGAGAAATTGTGTGGTGAGGAATAAGGAGTGGATGTAGGAAAACCACTTTGTGATATAGGACTAGGTGCTGCAGGTGGTAGGGTACCATTAAAAGAAGTGAAGGTGGCTGTTGTAAAGGGAAAGTCTTCTTCATGAAAGACCACATGCCTACTGATGTACACTTTACCAGTTATAACTTGACCTATAGCCAACTGGATGGTGATACCCTAAAAATACACAGGGTAAACTCCTCTTCTCAAATTTATTGTGAGTATAGGGTCTAATCCAAGGGTAGCACAAACAGCCAAAGACCCGGTTATGATCCAAGATGGAGTTGCACCATAGAGAAGGCCATGTGGAGACACAAATCCCAAGGCTGGTAAGGGCATTTTGTTAATAAGAAACACATATGTAAGAAAAGCTTCAACCCAAAATAAATGGGGAATTGTTGCATGATGAAGCAGAGTTTTGAGAGTTTTAGTGACATGTCTGTGTTTTTTCTCAACCACCCCATTATGTTGAGGGGTGTGAGGGCAGGTAATATAATGTTGGGTACCCTGAGACTTAAGAAACTGAGTCATGGCCTTATTACAGAACTCACCACCACCATCTATGTGGGCTGTTTGAATTCTTGTCTTAAATTGAACCTGAACTTGGGAGACAAATGCAACATATACTGAATAGACATCTTACTTGAGATGGAGAGGAAAAACCCAGGCAAACCTTGAAAATTCATCCACAGTGAGAAGATAATATTTGAAGCCTTTATTAGAGATTGTAGAAGAAAGGCCCCACACATCCATACGTAGAAGTGATAAAATGGTAGTTGCTTTTGGACAAGAAGACTGAAAAGGAAGTTTGTGCCCTTTAGAGACTGCACAAGCTCCACAGTGTGTAGTAGAAGAACAGGTGATATGATATTTCTTGGAAATTGCTGCTGTAATTTCACAGGAAGGGTGGCCAAGCCTAGCATGCCAAGGAGGGGTAGACTTAGCAACAAGGGCTTGTGGTGGTGTAGTCAACATAGATGAAGTGGAGGATGGAACCATCGTGTAGAGACCATTAGAAGCATGACCTTGATATAAAATCTTGTTGGTAAGCTTGTCCTGAGTAATCACAGAAGAGGCATCAAAGATAACATAACAATTGCTGTCTTTGGCAAGTTGTTGGACATAGACTAAATTGTGATCTAAACAAGGAACATGAAGTAGCTTATTAAGATAGAGTGTACCAGTAGGGTTTGGCAAGAGACCATCACCACTATGTGAAGCTGAAATGTGAGAACCATCAGCCATAGAGATTGTAGCCTTGCTAGCTTGATCATTATGTATATTAGACATATCATGAGTGAGATGTCTGGTAGCGCCAGAGTCAAGGATCCACTTATGTGGTTGAGAAGATCCATGAGAAGAGGCCAAGAAAGCCCTAGGTTGGTAGTTCTCCTTGAACCTGTGCCAACATGTGAGTGCAGAATGACCTGTTTTGTTGCAAATTTGGCAAGCAACACCAGCATTGCCCTGAGTAGGCTTAGAATTGATAGTGGAAGTATTGTGAAAAGTAGCAGAGGGATTGGAGAATCTGTTGTTCGAGTTTTGACTCCATTTAACAGGTTGCTTGAAGGACTTATAACCATGAGACTGAGTGGCAACCAAGGCCACTGGAGATGTAGTAGATGAAACCACATATTGATGCACAAGTTCAACATGTACTGCCTTAGAAATAATTCGAGCATGAACTTCTTCAATATCAAGAGAAAAAGGAAGATTCCTGATAACAGGCTTAATAAAATTGAAATCACCAGGCAATCCTTGTAATGAATAGAAAACCAGATCAGCATGAGCGACCGGAGCTCCGGCAAGAGCCAATTGATCACTAATTTCTCGAATACTAGCCAAGAACTCCTTAACAGACTGAGAAGAAGACTTGTGCAAACTATGTAACTTGCAGCGAAGATTGTAGACATCCGTAGAACTGAGACTAGTGAATTTGTGCTCAAGAAATTTCCACAGATCATGAGTAGTTGTAAGATGCTTAACATGAACTAGCACAGATGGAGTCACCATAGCAAGAAGACAACTGCGAATGTATGAATCTTCGAGATGCCAAGTGAAATACAATGGATTAGTAAAACGATTACCTTCAGAATCGACGAGATCGGTCTCTGGAACAGCCGAAGAGTGAACACGATCGAGAAGAAGACTCGCAGAGAGCGCTCCTTCACACTGAAGCTTCCAAACACTGTAATTTGACGAATCAAGTCGAACATGAACTAGATGGTGGAAATTAGCAACGAAGAACTGAAGATTCGATGGCAACGACGACGGAAACGCCATGGAAATCAATCAATCCGAGCATCGCCGAGCTCTAATACCATGTGGAAGAACACAGATTAGGGCTAGAACAGAAAGATTGAGCTAGAGAGAATTGGGAAAGTGAGAGAGAGAGTAATTAATATCAGATTAATCACAACTAACTATTACAGCTCATTATATAGTAATCATCTAGATATTGCACTTCAGTCCTTCTACTATCAGAGAATTACAAAATAGACCTCATCTTATCATATACTCTTAACATCTTTGCCATCTTTCACCCTCTTTTGGACAGTCACAACGCCATCATCCCCATGGAAGCATAGCCAAGAACAGATCTGGAGACGCCCACCAACATACCTAGCAAATCCCACCCATGAACATTTCTGAAAAACTGATGTGTTCTTGTCCATAACCAACGTTCTGCCTCTTTTTCTTCTGCCATACATCATCGGCGGTTTCAAGACCTGCCTGACACTGTCCTGCTGCCATATCCGCCCCTTATGCTAAATGTCGTTCATATTAACAGTGAAGCCAAAAAGCACAGAAAGTGAAGCCCAAAGATGAGGAGGCCCAAAGTTTACTCAAGACCAAAGAATAATGATGAAGCCTAAAGAAGCCCAGAAGAATATTATTGAAGCCCATTCATAAACCCTAGAAGGACCGTTCTGTAATATGTATCACAAACTTCAGGGTCTAGCTTTGTAGTATTTATTGAACGGTCGTATATCCGACCGTTCCCATTCTTGTATTTATCATCTCCACCGTCTGTTGGAAACCCTAGGCTTTTCATTCTCTGTATATGGCTCCTAGAGAGCTCTGCCTCTAAATCTCTATGTTTATGTTCATTCAGTGAAATCCTAATACCAGTTTTCATGGTATCAGAGCTTTGATGCTCTCTGCAATCGATCTCACCATGGCTTCCGCCAATTCCTCTATCAACAATCCTCTTTTTATACTATCAAATATCAACAATTTGTTGCATTTCAAGCTGTATAACTCCAACTACGTTCTTTGGAAACATCAACTTTCTTCGATTCTTCGCGTTTAGAATCTCTTTGGTTATCTTGATGGCTCAACGCCGCTGCCGCCGCTATGTCACTCCGACGCCGACGAAAATCTCACCACCACTCCAAATCCTGCACATCAAATATGGCTGAGTCAAGATCAGGTCCTTCTCACCATCCTCAACGCCACCTTGACTCAGGAAGCTCTCACTCATGTCATTGGTCTTACTACCTCTAGATCTATTTGGTTGTCTCTCGAGCGAAGGTATGTCTCCCTCACTCGCTCCAATATCATTCAATTGAAATCCGATATGCAAACTATTAAGAAGAAATCGGATAGTATTGATGTTTACATGCAAAAATTGAAAAATGTTTGTGATAAACTTGCTGTTGCAATGGTTAAGATTGAAGACGAAGACATGCTTCTCTATGCTTTAAATGGTCTTCCTGTGGAGTATAATGCGTTTAGATCTACTTTGCGTATTCATTCTGCTCCTATTCCCTTTGAGGATTTGCATGTCTTACTTAGAGCCGAGGAACAAATCTTGGAGTCACCGTCTATTAATTCTTATGAGGGTATGAATCAATATGATTTTTCTGCCTCTTCTGGTTATTCTCACACTCGGGGTGGTTATCGTGGTGGTCCTCGTGGTGGTTTCTCTGCTTACCCTAATCGTGGAGGGGGTCGTACCCCCAACCCTAATGGTGGCCGATCTAATTCAAGTTCAGGCTACAACAGAGGTAGATTTGGCTCTTCCAGAGACAACTCTGGTCGATTTGAATCCAGAGGAAGGGGTAATTCTTACACCACTAAGTCTGTGTCTGGTCAGTCCACTCCTATAAATTGTCAAATTTTGTGGTTATGATTACCAATCTGCCTTAGATTGTTGGCATAAGATGGACCATGCCTATCAGGGAAAGACTCCACCTGAACATTTATCTTCTATAGTGGCTACCAATTCTCAAAATCCATACCCCTATGAGTATTGGTTGTCTGATTCTGGAGCTTCTAGCCATATGACTGATGACTTGAAGAACTTGTCTATTTCTGATCCTTAAATGGGTACTGATCATGTTCCTGTTGGTAATGGTAATACATTGCCTATCTCTAATACTGGTACTGCACATCTTGACACCTCATCTCATTCATTTACTTTGAAAAATACACTTCATGTTCCTAAATTCTAATTTACTCTCTGTTCACAAAATGTGCAAAGAACATAACTGTAAATTTATTTTTGACTCCAATACCTTTTCCATCCAGGACAAGGATACGGGGAAAATTCTCTATCAAGGTCTTAGTCAAAATGGTTTATACCATGTTTATGGTTATGAGTCTTCATCTCAATCTCCTCCAACTGAGTCTGTTGCATATCTTGGGAAGAAAATTAACAGCTCTATTTGGCATTCATGATTGGGTCACCCAACTGATGAGATCTTGCCAAAAATGCTTTCTGTTTCTGTTCTTGATAAACATTATCCTACTTTATGTGATCATTGCTTAGCTGGAAAAATGTCTAAATTACCTTATAAATTATCTGTTTCTAAATCTTCTACTCCTCTGCAATTAGTTCATAGTGATGTTTGGGATCCATCTAGTGTTAAAAGCTTTCATGGCTATAGATATTACATTCTGTTTATTGATGACTTCTCTAGATACACTTGGTTGTTTCCTTTATGTCTTAAATATAATATTACAACTGTTTTTTTTTTTTTTCCTATTTTTAAATTGCAAGTTGAGAAAATGCTAGGTTATCCTATCAAAATTCTTAGAAGCGATGGTGGAGGTGAATACACCTCATATGTGTTTCAAAAACTGCTATCTGACAGTGGCATTACACATCAAAAATCATGTCCTTATACTCCCCAACAAAATGGCATATTTGAAAGGAAACATAGGCATATTGTTGAAACTGCAGTTACATTACTTACTCAAGCTTCTCTCCCTAAATGTTTTTGGTATCATGCCTTTTGTACTGCTGTCTACTTGATTAACATAATGCCCTCTAAAACTACTGACTTCAAATCTCCATTTGAATTACTATTTGGCACTAAAAACTGACTATACTGAGTTAAAAATATTTGGTTGTGCATGCTATCCTTGTCTTAAACCTTATAATCACTCTAAACTTGATCCTAAAACAAAACAGTGTGTGTTTTTGGGATATGAAATTAACTTCAAAGGTTACACATGTTATGACAAGATCATACACAAATACTTTATCACAAGGGATGTGTTATTTGATGAACAAGTTTTTGCATACTCTCACAAATGCATATCTAAGTCTGATCATTGCTCCGCTGCTCCATCTTACTCCACTGTGATGTTCCCCATTTCAGGATATGATGAAACTGCAGTAAATGAGAGCCAAAATTCTGAACCTCAGCCTAGTACCTCTGCAATGCAACCAACTGTGGAAGAAAAAGACCCAAATGAACATATACAAGAACAGATACACAATTCTCCCAGTATTAGATGGCACCAGAGGTCACTCAGGATCCAGAGGTTCCTGAACCAGGACACTCTATGCAAACCATAAGTAAATATGGACTTTTCAAAAAAGAAGGTTCCTGGATACATTGCTTCTTCTGGTGTTTCTGATCCTCCACAAACAAAACAAAAACCTGGTATTTCTGTTTCACTTCATAACACTGCTTCTTCTTCACTTCACAACACTGCTTCTTCTTCTTCTTCTTCTTCTTCTTCTTCTTCTTCTTCTTATTCTTCTTCTTCTTCTTCTTCTTGTTCTTCTCACAAAGACACTGTTTCTGGAAATCATTGTATTCCAGATCCTACTTGCTTTAATGAGGCTAATAAATACTCGCAGTGGCGAAATGCCATGACTGATGAATTTTTAGCCTCACACAGCAACAAACATGGACACTGGTACCTCCTCCACCTAATGCCAACATAGTTGGTACAAAATGGGTGTTTAGGACTAAGTAAAACCCAAATGGATCTGTGGCTAGGTACAAAGCCACCAAGCAGACTACATAATGATTTGTGTACTTATAAGCGTGTTTTTGGAAAGAGTATTCTAGTGAAATTGGCACTGTTTAGTATTAGGGATCAGCTTTGCTACGGTTCTAATTTGTATAGTGTTGGTGCAGTTGGAATCAAGCGGCCAGGATGCAACCATGTGTTACAAAAGAGAAGAAGCAAATCATTCTATCCCTTAATCAAAAGCACACTCACGCGCATAAGTAGTGTGTTCTCCGTCTTGTTGTCAGATAAGATATGCTCCATCCTCTCATCCTTTCTTCTCTCCCTTAGTACTTCACCCTCGAAAAACTTCAGCCGCCGTCTATATGTAATGAAAGTTATGATAAATCACTTTTCTGATAATCACAATCGGCGTTGTTGATCACTGATGTGCGAGTTTTTCTACCTTTTACTTTTGTGCTTCAATGGTCACTGCTTCAATGGAAGCATTTATTGCCCTCATCCTTAAGTGCCTTAAGTGATCTATTTCTCTTTCATATTTTGCAATCGACGGTGTTTACGCTGGATATGGAGATCGGCGCCCGATACTGAAAACTTCATAGATACCCACATACAATGACTTCAATGGCGGATTCAACTAATTCATCAATCAGAAAAGGGATACAAAATAGTATGGACTTCGGAGCAAAACCCCTGCCCGAATATATTGAAGCGTCTCAAAGTAATATCGAGAAGCAGATGCAGAGAAAGAAATCTATAGAGAGAGAGAGGAAGAAGATGTGCGAGAGAAAGTTATGCGCATGTGAGTGAGAAGAGAAGTGTTTGTCTACAGTTCGTGTCTAAAGAGGTTGTAGACGTGGCTGCACCCTGGCCGCTTGATTCCAACCGCACGAACACTGTACATATTAGAACTTTAGAATAGTTGATCCCGTAGTATTATTACCCATGATCATATTGTTTATCTATAACTGTAGATCCCCATATTTATTTCGTTAATCGGTTAATCAAGTAAATGAATCAAATGAGGAAAAAAGTCAATTGGGTTGCTACATTTCTGAGATAGAGTTAGGTGGTGACTTGGGGTTGCAATGAGTAGTAGTGAGTTATCCTAGAAATGGTGATGTGGCATGCGGATTGATAAGGTTTAAGAAGATGTGGGTGGAATTGTATGGTTGGCTCATGACACATGGGCACAACACGTGGGGTTAGCCGTCCACATTAAAGTGTTAAGGTCTAAGAAACCCTTACATGGTAGGTAGGGCCGGCTCTAGGATTTTGGGTGCTCTAAGCGAACACAAATTTTGAGGTTGTTGTATATAATGTAACATTTCAAAATTCATAAACAGAAGAATGTATCAATCTAGTGATGGTTTCTTTATACCAACATTTTCTTTTCTGGTAATCTTGTCCAAACAAATTAGATTAAACAAAACATACTATCAAAAAAATTAGATTTAGTGGTTTCATTTTTTTTAAATAAACCAAGGAAAACCACGTCCCACACAAACAGAAGACATAATATCTACTGAGCAACGAAAAAAAGTCAAATTATTCAAACATTTGAATTTTGTTATCCAATCTACAACCTCAAAATGAATAATGAGACCTCAATCAAGTAAATATTACAAGCTGATTGTAGAAATTGATCTCCAAATCCCCTCAAACTGGAAAACAATGTGATTGAGCAAATGGGTCAATTCTACATCCCAAATGAATTATACACGAACCATTTCTTATTGGAATGTGTAGAATATTTTGTAGGATGAAAAATAATTTGATTATGGGTGACAATTCCTATCTATATCTAGTATAATCGGGAGGATTAAAAGTACTTTGACGATGGACCATGGAGTTATTTCTGGTAGAAATTTTGCCTAGTTAACAAAAGTATCAATGCATCATGGAGATGTGGAGAACAATACGTAAAAGTTGTTGGAGAACACGAAAGATTTTGAGATATTTTAGGAGAAGTTTGGACAAAGTGGGTAACGGATGAGGATAAACAATTTGGAATTGCTAAAAATTAGGAGATTTGGAACCGATACATGAAAACTTATTAATATCAACAATAATATTTAGATGCAGTGAAATTACTCAAATACCCATGTTCTTTTAACAAAACAGTGCCCCCTAATTTTTTGGTGCCCTAAGCAACAACATAGACGACCTAGCACTAAACTAGGCCCTCATGGTAGGGAAGCCCACGCTTAGTCATGCGGCCCCACTATTCTTCGATGTAACACATGTCTTCTCGGGGAAGTCATCTACACATAAACTCTTCATGTAGGACCACAGCACGTTGCAACACTATTAGTAAACATTCTTCTATAAATACGACTTGATATTGTAGTTAGATCTCATTCCAAATTTCAGTCAAGTATTAGAGAGACGGAGATAGATAGTAGGAGTAGAGGAAATTGTCAATATTATATTTGAATGTTCTGTATTATTATATTAGCATCTTTATCGGACCGAGGTAGGAAATTTCAATGTTATAGCCTCACCGTATTGATTTGCTTTTTCATATGCTAGTCGTTATACTATTTAGATTATATTCGTTGAATTTATTGAATTGCTATCACTATGTCGAGCCAATGTTCCATTTTAGCAAAATCTGATTTTGATACACGATTTATGTATAAATGTTGTCAAAATTGTAATTTGAATATCAGAATCATGTGGAGATGATGAAGAAATTATTATTTGGATATTTGAATTATGCAGAGATGCTGACAAAATTACTAATTTGAATATTGATATTCTTGAATATGTTGAATACTCACTATCAACTATATTCATTGCTATTATGCTGTTAGAATGATGATAATGTCGATCGTACTGTTCATGCACGATTTGTATGTGCAATTGGTAACGAAAGAGGAAAGATAAATGGATGGGGATAGCAAGAACGGATTTCGCATATCTTGGATGAAAGACCCTGAATGCACTTGATGTATAGTGCAAAAAGCATTGCCAACTTAATGGCAGGTGGGTGCTCGGCTCCTAGTTGAGAGCGCGTATGCGGAGGTAGGATGAATCACTCCTAGATGCGAGCGTGTATGTGAGCATCCCATGTTCGAAGAAGATAAAGAAAACAATGAAAGACTTGCACATGCATGACTTGACAGATACATGACAATATTGAATTGCGACAGAATGCCGATGTGATACGTCAATCAAGAAACTATACATGCTTGGACTGTTTCCTTGATATTAGTTACTGAGCTTGGCAGTTAGCTCACCCCTATCATATTTCAGGTACTAGTTATATTGGTGTTGGCGGATCAATCCTTGAGCTATCTTAATTACTTGCAGTCCTAGCTTATGTATAGCTTTTGAGACGAGTTTCAACTCGTTTTTTTATGTGATATACTTGGGTTGGGAGCCATTAGTAGGTATGACTACTTCGTAATATATTTTGGTATTAAATGAAAGTTTAGATTTGTTGAGATCATCTCTTGTTCAAATTAGTTTGTCTTATTTTATTTCAAAAAATTCACCCCCCCCCCCCCCCGATTACAGGCGCGACACCCAGACTCATCTCTCTAGGGTTTATCCTCTTTACATTTTGACTGTTCAGTCCCAAGACTATTAGCCGGATGCTACTGGAATGATTCTAGACCTAAGAATAAGGCTTCAAATTAGGAAAATTACCTGATTACCCTTAGAAAAAAGAACAATCTTCAGCTTGCTTCACTAAATTCAAGATGCTTGAATTACCAACAATAATAAGGTTAGAATTAAAGAAATATCTAAATACGACCTCTCAGATCATTTCTATATTTCATATGCATCAAACTACATGATCTAGGACATTTGAACCATAATTGACAATAAGTCAGATTAGCATAAACTGACACTTCCTGTTTCAGATGGCACTGCCATTGCCGAAGCCTAGAAGCTCTGGCAGAGAGACCGAGGCACTGCAATCCTTCAACCCTCTCTCTATCCTGGTCGAGCCCACACACTGAGGGACGCCTCTGTCCTAGGGCGAATCCTACTGGGGAGCCTTCTCTCTCTGTATAAAGTTTTCACACCTATAATACTCTCACAAACTAGTTTTCTTTCAACCCTAGCTCTAAATTTATTTAGTGCGGTTGCTTTAGAGCAAGTAAGAAAGATTAAGAAGAATCTAATATGAATACGATCTTTTAGAAATCAAATCAAATCAAACTCAAACTCCATTAAAGATTTAGTTTAAATCAAGTGATAGAGTTATAGTAATAATAAAAAGTCCCTTGATGCGTAGGTCCGGTAGCGAAATGGATCAACCCACCATCTGTATGGCTAAAGGTTGATTCAGATGCTGCCTGGAACCCGAAAAAGCGAAAGCTTTAGCCAGAGTAGTCATCAGAGAATCTGGTGGTCTCATCATCGTTGCAGTGCAAGCTATCATTTCGATCGGTCAATCGGCAAGAGAAGCAGAGGCTCATGCTCTCTGTGAAGCCGCGACCTTGCTATACATTAAATCTCCATAACCTTATCTTTGAATTTGATGCCAAATACTTGATTGATTGTTGGAAGAAGATGAGAGAGAAAAAGGAGGAGATAGATGATCGAACGGTGACAGGAAGCGTGATTCTTGAATGCCTTCAGCTCCTCGGTAACCGAAGAGACTACGTGGTCTCATTTAATCAGCGTACTGGCAATGAATGCCTACATTGCTTCGTGCAAAAAGACTTGGGAACCGACACTGATAGGGTGTGGTGTAGCTGTGAGCCTGAGTGAAAAAAGAATGTAATTTTAAAAGATAGAAGTGGTGTGAGCCTGAGTGGAAAAAGAATGTAATTTTAAAAGATAGAAGTGGTATTTCTGTGTAGTCCTAGTGACATTTTCCCATAAAAAATAAAATAAAATCAATGAACGTAGTCACAACGTATAGTAATAGAGGAAATAATATTCAAGTCAAAATCTCTTTACATTGTAAAAATAAATTTATATTAAAACTCTTCCAATTTATTTTAATTATAGAAACTAATAAGACCCCACTTCCTTCTCCTAATTAATGGAGTTTTCACCTTTTTAAAGTCATAAAAATTATAATTTTCTCATTTTTGTTAGGACTTATTTTATGCAACTTTTTAATATTTTTTTAGACAAGTAAGCAACCTTTTTTTCTAAAGAGATAACTAAAACTTTTTAGCACATTTAACATTTTGAATGTAAACAACATCATTTTTTAAAAAGATAAAAAGACCCTTGAAATTAGGTAATGACAGTGGAGCGTAAAAGTCATAGAGGTTTAATGGAAAATATATCTTTCTAATAATATGATAAATATCACTCATATAATTTGACTCAAGGACATATTTGTATTTCTTATTAAACTCTCTCACATGGAAGGATAAGATCGAAATCTTAAGAAATGTAGAAGAAGAGACTAAATCAGACTAAATCTGTCAAAACAGATTAACAAGAGAAGTCATAACAAGAGCAGTAAACGAATTGAGTTGATCTGGCCTGGCCGCCCACTTGTCAACGCCGTTGACGGCGGCCATGGCTAGGTCCAACTCATTCAGTTGACTCCCTTGTTTGACTGCATTGTCAGTTTCCTTAAAATTGGACGGATGCTGTATGAATATCCTAGATCTAATAATAAAGCTTGACACTAGGAAAAAGTACATGAATACTCCTAGGGTTATGATCTTGCTTCACTAAATTCAAGAATCTTGAATTACCTGCAAGAATAGGGTTAGCATCGCATAAATATCTAAGTATATAGTTCTCAGATCGTTCATATATTCACATATACATCAATTTACATGATATGAGATTTTTGAACCAAAATTCACAACTGTTAGAGACAATCATGAATCATAGGACAAACTGATACATCCTGTTCCACCCGAGACCATATTGTCTCTTTCTATGACTTGTTTAAAATTTAATAATGAAGATATTTGGTTGTACCTTGTATAACATAATGTTGTTGCTATGGTCCCAAATGTAAAGAGATCGTTCATCGTACGGACATTGATGAGATCATCCGTTAAGAACTGTCCAACCTAGCACTCGCCGTTCTCGTTTCCTGACAATACTCTTCGCTGTATCGAACAACCTCGTCTATCTTCGGTTACAGTGGTGTATTGTCGTTTGCCATTTTGTTGCGCATCATTTATTGAAACCCTAGATTTTCTCCGTCCTTCTCGGAGTGAGAAGTCCTATATGTGTGGTGGTTTCAGATCGGTTCTTCAATGGTTAAGCTGTAACTTCTTTTAATTGGGTGACAGTTTCATAAACGAATTTACAAGTAGTATTTAATTACAAGATGAATTCTAGCCAAAATAAAATTAAGTGATGAAATGGTAAAGATAACTACGGTGCTCATACCGCACAGAATCATCGCCATACAATAATGTCAATACGATAATTATTCTCAAAATACAGATAATTATTGAATTCGTAATTTCTGGTCCAGCCTTTGCACTTCTGGTCGTCTTCTTCTTCTCTCTCTCTCTACTCAAAGCGCCGCATTTGGTCGTCCGATCGGAGTTTGCCATTTCGAAAGCTCACTCATCGCGAATCAAGCCCTCAGGTGATTTCTTCATCACTTCCCTAAATTCTCGATCCACCGATTCTGAACATACATCTGATTAGGGCTCCCTTTGCTGATTGCGATGTTTGATCTGTTTTTCATTGATGCGTCTCTTTAATCCGTATCAATTTTTTGATTATGTTATCTTGTATTGGGTTTGGAGAAAAAACGTTGGATTTGAATGTTATCCGGTGTATTTAGATGCTCCAACTTCGATTTTTTGTTTCAACTACTGAGGAATTTGACGGCGCTAGATTGTTGTTGGGGGGGGGGGGGGGGAATTCTTTGGATGAATAATTTATACTTTTGATTTTCTGATAACTTGATATGAGGAGATTCGGTTTTGGGTATTTA
Organism: Linanthus parryae; assembly: GCA_023055425.1. Taxonomy (NCBI): domain Eukaryota; kingdom Viridiplantae; phylum Streptophyta; class Magnoliopsida; order Ericales; family Polemoniaceae; genus Linanthus; species Linanthus parryae. The sequence continues at coordinate 6,307,837 of JALGPY010000015.1, forward strand.
GGGTTTTGAGTAACAGTTAATACCCTAGTTCCATCACTTCTTTAGCTAGCTGTATGATTAAATTGGAGTCCAATGGTTCTGGTTATGGTTCTGTTAGCCTCCTGTTTCATAATTGACTCGTTTTAGGATGGGAAGTTTGGACATTTAGATCCGTTCTCCTCAATGGATAGGTGAAAAATTGTAAAGGATTTAATTCGGCAAAGGATTTTTTGGTGTATTTTTCATAGTCCCCTTGTCATGTTGATGGGTAAGCCCATCTATATTGGGTTATTGGTGATACAATCGGATACCCATTGACATCTTTAACTTACTCTTGCTTCTGTTTTTGTTTTGGTAAGTATGGCCTTATGGGGTTTCCCTCTTATTGCACATCAGGCCATGAGTCTATTCGATTTTTATCTTCAAGTTGAATTATTAAATTGAGGAAAATATGTAAAAGATAGATGATTTCATATGCAGCATGGCGATGGAAGTCACCCAGGTTCTTTTAAATGCACAATCAGTGGATGGAGCCGTACGGAAGCATGCAGAAGAAAGTCTTAAGCAATTTCAGGAGCAAAATCTCCCAGGTTTCCTGTTATCTCTCTCCGGTGAGCTTGCAAACAATGAAAAGCATGTGGATAGTCGTAGATTAGCAGGTTTAATCCTCAAGAACGCCTTGGATGCTAAAGAACAACACAGAAAGTTTGAGCTGGTTCAAAGATGGTTGTTACTAGACGCTTCTGTAAAGAGTCAGATTAAGGCGAACTTGCTGCAGACCCTTTCTTCTCCTGTTCCCGATGCCCGGTCAACTGCATCACAAGTAGTGGCAAAGGTTGCAGGAATCGAATTACCACACAAACAGTGGCCTGAACTAGTTGGATCACTATTGTCAAATATCAACCAGGTTCCAGTTCATGTCAAGCAAGCCACTCTAGAAACTCTGGGTTACCTGTGTGAGGAAGTTTCTCCTGATGTGGTAGATCAAGATCAAGTGAACAAAATTCTTACAGCAGTTGTTCAGGGTATGAATGCTTCTGAGGGGAGCATTGATGTTAGACTTGCAGCTACACGAGCACTGTACAATGCTTTGGGCTTCGCCCAGGCGAACTTCAGCAATGATATGGAACGAGATTATATTATGAGAGTTGTCTGTGAAGCTACGCTATCTCCAGAATTGAAGATCCGGCAGGCAGCTTTTGAGTGCCTCGTCTCCATTTCTTCGACATACTATGATAAATTAGCTCCTTATGTACAGGATATTTTCAACATCACATCCAAGGCTGTGAGGGAAGATGAGGAACCTGTGGCTCTTCAGGCTATTGAATTCTGGAGCTCTATCTGTGACGAGGAGATAGATATATTAGAAGAATATGGAGGTGATTTTAGTGGAGACTCGGATGTTCCTTGCTTTTATTTTATCAAGCAAGCACTGACCTTGCTTGTCCCTTTGCTGCTGGAGACATTGCTTAAGCAGGAGGAGGATCAGGATCAGGATGAAGGGGCTTGGAATCTTGCGATGGCTGGTGGCACATGCTTAGGTTTGGTTGCACGGGCGGTGGGAGATGATATTGTCCCACTTGTAATGCCCTTTATTGAAGAGAACATAACAAAACCTGATTGGAGGCAAAGAGAGGCTGCAACTTATGCATTTGGTTCCATCTTGGAAGGTCCCTCACCTGACAAGCTGACACCCATTGTTAATGTTGCACTAAATTTCATGCTAGTTGCCTTGACAAAGGACCCAAATAATCATGTGAAGGACACAACAGCCTGGACTCTCGGAAGAATATTTGAATTCCTACATGGTTCAGTTGTGGTGACTCCTATAATCACTCAAGCAAACTGTCAGCAGATCATTACTGTTTTGCTTCAAAGCATGAAGGATGCACCAAATGTTGCTGAGAAAGCTTGCGGGGCTCTCTATTTTCTTGCTCAAGGTTACGAGGATGTGGGTTCTTCCTCTCCATTGACTCCTTATTTTCAGGAAATCATTCAGTCTCTTCTGGCTGTAACTCACAGGGAGGATGCTGGCGAGTCACGTTTAAGAACTGCTGCATATGAGACATTGAATGAAGTGGTCAGGTGTTCAACAGATGAAACAGCTCCGTTGGTGTTGCAGCTGGTTCCTGTCATCATGATGGAGCTTCACCAAACTCTCGAGGCACAAAAGCTTTCATCTGATGAAAGGGAAAAGCAGAATGAGCTACAAGGTCTTCTTTGTGGATGCTTACAGGTTATGATTCAGAAGCTAGGATCATCGGAGGCTACCAAGTATGTCTTCATGCAGTACGCGGATCAGATCATGAGTTTGTTCCTCAAAGTTTTTGCATGTAGAAATGCCACTGTGCACGAGGAGGCAATGCTTGCCATCGGAGCCCTTGCTTACGTAGCTGGTCCAGACTTCGCAAAATATATGCCGGAGTTCTACAAGTATCTGGAAATGGGACTTCAAAATTTTGAGGAGTACCAAGTGTGTGCCGTCACTGTTGGTGTGGTGGGGGACATATGCAGGGCATTGGAAGATAAGATCTTACCTTACTGTGATGGGATTATGACCCAGCTGCTTAAAGATCTCTCAAGTAACCAGTTGCACAGATCCGTGAAGCCCCCCATCTTTTCGTGCTTTGGTGACATAGCACTTGCGATAGGCGAGCACTTTGAGAAATACTTGATGTACGCCATGCCTATGCTTCAGAGCGCTGCCGAATTGTCTGTCCACACATCAGGTGCGGATGATGAAATGATAGAGTACACCAATCTTTTGAGGAATGGAATATTGGAGGCATACTCTGGGATATTTCAAGGCTTTAAAAATTCTCCTAAAACTCAGCTATTGATTCCTTATGCACCTCATATACTGCAGTTCCTGGACAGCATGTACATGGAGAAAGACATGTGAGTATTTGGATTTCATTTTGCTGTAGATAAAATTTACTTTATTAGAAACCATCCCATGAGTAGCAGGGAAACGAAAGAACTGCAATATTAGGTTGCAGTTAAGATATATCTATTGATAAAATAAGATATTTCTCTGAAATTTTGGTTTCTAATCTATTGTCTGTTTGTGTTAGGGATGATGTGGTGATGAAAACAGCCATCGGAGTTCTTGGAGACCTAGCAGATACTCTAGGAAGCAATGCTGGTTCTTTGATTCAGCAATCGGTATCAAGTAAAGACTTTCTGAACGAATGCTTGTCGTCAGAGGATCATTTGATTCAGGAATCAGCTGAATGGGCCAAGTTGGCCATCAGCCGTGCAATTTCTGTTTGAGGCCTGTCATTTTGGATTATACTTTCCTTTTTGAAGTCCCTGCATGCATATGGGTGTGTCGAGTCAGGGTCCAGCATCTGCATTCATTGCTTCAGGTCAACCTTGTTCTCAAGACTAGAGAACGGAACTGACTTTGGAGTTGTCACTAACATTTGCATCAGCAACATCGAGTCAGGTTTCATTTGTTAACGAGGGAGTTGGTAGCAACTTCTTCTCGGAAATGATGAAAAGAGAGCAAAATCATTACCTGAAGCATTGGGCTTGTTGGGCTGGTATTTCCCAATATCTCAATGGGCAAAACAGCTCGGGCCTTGTCGTCTTGGGAGAAAACACCATACAAAATGCAGGTGATGATGTCTCTTAGCCGTTAATTTTGGGTTGGAGTTTGTTGCAAAGATTGCTGGTATTCATATATGGACCACCTAAACTCCGTTGAGTCCTTTCCCTACTTTTGAAGCCTCATTTTGTCTTTCTGGGCTGTTTTATTTCTTGCATCGTTTCAAATCATAGTATTGCCTCGCACTATGAGGTTGCATATTTAATTTATACTCGGGCATTTTTCATGGTATGTAGTCTGTTGAAGTCAAATATTGGGTATATTGCATTCATTATCTTTTGTTTTTTAACCTGTCAAATATAGGTGTCTCCGCTCTCTATTGTTTTTTCATGCTCACATTGTATAATCAGGCAAACTCTCTTGGTTTGTAATTAGGCTGCTTTGTTGAGATGTGCCATATTGTGTATTGACATTTTGGTGATTGCGGAAGAGAATTGTAGTGTCATTTGTACCTGGAAAATGAATTCAAACCACTCTCTATGATAGGACTTGATTGTTGTGATTTTGATTATACTCAGGTAACTAACTCTCCAATTTGTTTAAAGCCTGTGTAGCCCAGCAGCTCAAGGGGGTTTACCCTTGTTTGTGGTTTACTTCTGTATTTCTGCTATGAATCGTAGCGCAAGCAGTACAATCGTTTTTGTTTCCATCCACTATTTTTAATGAAGTCGGTCAAAGCACTTCGTTAACAGAATTGGATTGGAACTGATGGATAAATTTGATTGGAACTTATTGAGCTGGTTGGGTGGGGAGGCTCTGTGGTATAGAAAACCACACCTGTGTTGTGGTTAAATATGAAGGTTTTGAAGTTTGGGTTTGTAATTGTTTAGCAATTTTTTTATGGGAGCAGGGTACTGGATTTTGAGCTGGGTACCCGTTTTTTTCTTTTGTTTTGGTGTTCTTAGTGAGAGGTAAAGCCCAAAAAAAAAAAAAAGCCGGCCACGGTACCTGACAAGCAGGGTACTGGTGTCACACAAGCAGGCGATTTAATTTTATGGAGCAGGGCACCCGGTCGGGGTTGATTTGGGAGAGAAAACGGTTGATTTGGGGTTTGGACCTCTCTCCCAAACAAGCTCATTGATTGCCAGATTCTGGACCTGTAATTTTTTTAACAGTTACGCTATGTCGGTATCTTCTTTTTGCAGCACATTTAGCTTCTCTTTATTAGAATGCAATTCACAGTCATGTCCACTCTGCAATGTTTCTCTTGTTTTGACTGGGTTCAAAGCAGGATGTCTGAAAATCTTGTTTTTTTCCCCAATTAACTACGTAGAAGTGAGAAAGTGGTGTGTGAGGAAGATGTTAAAGCTTGGACAAAAAAAAAGGGAAGATGTTAAAGCCTGTGTTTTAAATATGATATATGTTGTGAAGTTGGTATGTAGCTGATGAAGGTGAGAACAAGTAGGCGGTCTCTTTTCAGTGAGTTTCTATGTTGCCATCCGAGGTGGTTGCGGAAAAGGAACGTGAAGAACTAGACGACATTAAACACAGGCTTTTGAGGGTGGAAAGTCCTCATTTATTTGGTTCCCCCATCAGGTCGCAGGTGATTGAGGAAGGAGATGTAAGAGATAATGAACATTCTTTTATGGGTAAACCTGGATTAGCGGGATGTCCGAACTATCGCAGATGCCTTTATCTGGAACAATCTTTTATGGGTAAATTGCATTCTACCTCGTGTGGGTTCTTCTTCTTCAAAGGTAAGAATTGAACTGAAGAGATATCAAGATACATGAGCACATGAAAGATAGAAGTAGACCTAATTCAAGAGCAAGGACAGAAGACGACACAAGTACAAACTACAGAGGATGTACATGAACTAACAAGACTACAATATACAAGCAAACTAAACCACAACATAAAACAAACTAGAAACGGAAGTAGCTACGAGCAGCGAGCCCATGAGCCTCCGAGACAAAAGAGCGTGGTACTTTTTGGACAGAGTGTCGGATAGCTAATATAAATAATGAATCCTCATAAGTGTAACGATATCTCTCCGGTAAAACATTATAAGCCATCCGGCTATCTAAATAAACAACAACATAAAGAATGCACAACAAGACAAGTTAAGTTTTTCAACTTACCGTCCTTCTGGAATGTCAAGATTCAATAATTTCCTCTCAAATCTCCAGCTTGAGGACATGAACACAAGTGGGGTTTTTTACACTTGGACAAATGGCAGAAAAGACAAAGCTACCACCTTCGAAAGGCTTGACAAACCTTTTATCCTACGACCATCCAGAGCATCAACATCGTAGCTCAGTCTTCGGTCGACTGGAACCTATTCTCGGCTCCCTTGACAAACCTTTTATCCTGACGGGAGACACGAATCAGATAACTGGGTTACAACACAAGTTAAGTTTTTCAACTTACCGTCCTTCCGGAATGTCAAGATTCAATAATTTCCTCTCAAATCTCCAGCTTGAGGAAATGAACACAAGTGGGGTTTGTTACACTTGGACAAATGGCTGAAAAGACAAAGCTACCACCTTCGAAAGGCTTGACAAAGCTTTCTACATTGCGCCTTGGATCAACGTGCATCCGCATGCAACGGCCATTTTAATGCCTATTCAGAGGTCTGATCATAGCCCCCTTCTTGTTGACACCTCAACTGTCTTCAACAGCCGCTCCTCAGTTAGACGTTTCGAACAGCTTTGGCTATATTATGGGGATGCTAGAGCTATTACGTCAAAATTGGAGTTAGCAGGCTTATAAAAGTTTGGATAGGAAGATTGATGATACTAAGGCGAAGCTTCAAAAGCTTCAACTACAGATTGCAATCCGGTCCTCCTCGGATTTTGCCAGCTTGAATAAGTTACTGACCGAAGAAAACCAGAACCGAGCTCAGCTAGACACTCTCACCCGCGACCATGAGCTTTAATGGGGTCAACGAGCAAAGCAGCACTGGCTTCAAGTGGGTGACAGAAATACACAGTTTTTTCACCGTGCAACAACCTTTGCGAAGAAACGGAACACGATTGCATGCATCACCTCTGCATCGGGGGATCTTCTCACCCAACCGATGGATATTGCGAATGAATTCAAGTCTCATCTCGAGCAGATCTTTCGCACTACCTCGGCCCACGAGCCAATCCCCGCTGGCTTTAACATCACCGCAAACATCACGCGGCGTCTTTCACCTGAGCAAGCTGCACTTCTGGATGCACCATTTACGGGAGAGGAAGTTAAGATAGCTGTTTTTCAGCTGCCGCCAAATAAAGCACCTGGACCTGACGGGATCATTGTCGGCTTTTACCAATCATACTGGGACATCACAGTCCCACAGTTGACGGCAGCAGTTCTGTCTTTCCTCAACAGTGGCCACATGTTGAATGATGTTAACAAAACTTACATCGCACTCATTGCGAAGTCAAAAGAAGCAACCACTACGGGTGACTTCAGACCGATCAGTCTCTGCAACACGGTTTATAAAGTCATCTCCAAGGTCCTAGCCAATCGAGTGAAGAGGGTCATCTCTTCACTCGTCTCCGACAACCAGAGTGCTTTTATTGAGGACCGTCTCATCTCTGATAATATCATGGTGGCTCACGAGATCCTCAATTACATCCCAAAGAAGAAAGAGGGGAAAAATATGTCTTCGCTTTAAAACTCGCTATGAACAAAGCTTTCGACAGAGTTAAGTGGGACTTCCTGCTTCAAACAATGGAGAAAATGGGATTCAGTCAGAAATAGATGACCCTGATCCATCGTTGTATCTCAACAGTCTCTTACTCGGTTCTCACAAATGGTACCCCCTCGACACACTTCAAACCTCTTAATGGGCTCAGACAAGGCGACCCCTTAAGCCCGTACCTGTTTATCCTGGTCATGGAAGTCCTCGCGGCAACTATCACACGCCTAGCACAACATGGTCAGTGTCGCGGAATTGCAGTAAGCAGGAAATCAACTCATGTGTCCCATTTGTTCTTTGCAGATGACTCATTTCTTTTCCAGGACTTCACAATTCCAAATGTCAACAAGCTTAAACAAACTTTGGATGTGTTTTGCACTCAATCGGGGCAGGTTGTCAATATTCACAAGTCAGATATATATATCAATCCCAATATGAGACATCTTCAGTCTGTCCTGCAAATCACTACCAGAGACAAGCCAAGCATTTACCTGGGAACTGTTATGGATTTCTCACTCAAGAAAGGGAATTTTTTCAAAGGAATATCCAACGTTTTATTGACAAGCTCAGCAAGTGGAAGCTCACAACCCTGTCCTTTGCAGGACGTTGTGTGTTGATCAAGAACTGTCTTAGCTCTATTCCGATTTATCTCTTCTCAGTGTTCCGAGCACCCAAGTATTTCCTGAAACAATTGAAAAGACTACTGGCCAACTTTTTGTGGAAAGGGGGTCAGGAAAGAGGTATTCATTGGAGGAAATGGGATGACCTCTGTAAGCCAACAGTAGAGGGAGGCTTGGGCTTCCGGTCTCTCGGCCACCTCAACCAGGCTCTTCTTGCAAAAATGGCAAACCGCATTGAGCAAAAGCCTGACTCCATTCTTGCCAAAGTATTGACAGGCAAATACTGCCAATCGCATTCATTTCAAACTGTCAAGAAATCGGCCAACGCTTCTTGGGGCTGGAAGTGCATTCTTTGGGGGGAAGGAGCTACTTCACAAAGGCCAGATTTGGATTCCTGGAGACGGCAAAACCATACGTCCTTTCACTGACAGCTGGATCCCAAAAGTCTCCTCCCCTCTCTTGTCGAACCTTTACACCACTATTGAGAACCCGACGCTGGATTTCTTTTGCAAAGGAGGCAAGCCGGAATGGCTGTTACCACTGCTCAGCTGCTTCTTCAAACCTGAAGCGCTTGAAAAGATTACTCGTATTTACATCCCGACATCAGCATGCCCAGACAAAATGGTTTGGAAACATACCAGTAACAGGATGTTTACTGTTAAATCAGATTCCCACCTTGCAAGAACGTTGGGCACAAATCCTTAAACTACAAGTGAAGTGACAAGCCAGTCGAATCATTTGATTTTGCATTTCGCCAAACTTCCATTGACCCCGAAGCTTCAATCCTTTGTATGGAAGATTGTTGTTAATGCGCTGCCTCACATGGAAAACCTGCACAAGTGGAAGATTACTCTTGTCACAGCTTGTGCCAGATGCTCGGCACCTCTGAAAAACTTGATTCATCTTTTCTTCGAATGTGACCTATCTCTTCACATTTGGCGTGGCTCCAGAATCGGATTGGACCTTAGGAACTACCCACACAGTTCCACATCTGAAACCATCCCTGCAATTCTTCACTCTCTCCTGAACGAGGAGGATAAAGTTTACTTTATTCAGACTCTTTTGGCATATTTGGCTTAATAGGAATTCCGCGGCTATGAAACACACAATTCAGAGTCCCGCGGATTCATTACAAGCCCTTCGTCATGCCGCTTCCGTTACAGTTACCCCACCGATATCTCCAATTGCGGAGAAAAAGTCAGACATCACGGTCCTTTTCAGCAACCCAGACCTAGTCTTCACGACAAATATGGAGCTTCAGTCACTCTGTCTTATTGACGCTGCGTGGGATAAGGACACCGGGGCATCAGCCGGAGCTTGGGTGTTTTTCAACGCCTTTGTAGAGCGTACCCATGATTTCAGCTTCCAATTCCAGAGTTTCACAGCCTTTTCGGCGGAAGCAACAACGCTTAAGCACGCACTTCGGTGGTTAATCTCACAAGGTCAATCACATGTCGTTGTGGCTACTGACTGCGCTGTGATTATCTCTACCTTGCTTAGGAACAACCCAGGTTACGCTGATCAAAACCTGTTTGCTGACATTCTCCTCCAAACCAAAAGTTTTGGGAAGTTAACCATCAATAAAGTTCCTAGAGCTGTGGTTGCGGAGCCTGACCAAATGGCCAAGCTTGCTATAAGACAGTTTAGTGAGCCGGCTAGATCAGGAATTGGTTAATTTTTGACCACCTCTTATTGTTGTATGCAATGTTTTTCTTATCAATATAAATTCTCCCTTTCTACTAAAAAAGAATGCGCAGAGTATTTGTGTAAAAAATGTCTTGTAAATTAGTCAACAACTCCATCGAGAAGCATTGGCAGAGTGTTTCCAATAAGTTAGTTGGAGAGCCGTGGCTTCATATTGTGGAGAAATGAACTACTATGCATCCCGACAATTTCCACTGCTCCAAGCTCCATCAACTTGAAGGGGATGCTGATAATTAGGATACAACTCTTGAGAGTGAGAAAGCTCGAAAGGAAGTAGTACGTGGAGTAGTTTGTGCAAGCGTTGTTTTGTGACTCAAAAACAAAATTGCTACTTATTACCACCCAAAATAAATATTCACTTGAATTTGAGTTCAACCATTTCGGTATAAATATCAATAACAAAAATTGTTCCAAACTGCTGTCTCTGCCTGTATAAAAGTGGATACACGTTTCCATTTTACTTCATTCCGAAATCTTTAGATTCCTATCCTTTCTATTTCCAAAACAGAGAGCTACCATGTCATAGATGGTTCGTAGGGTGTAAATAAGTTGGTATTGCTGCTTGCACATTGAGGCAATTATCTTGGAAGGCCCATTCGCTCTGAATCAACCAGTGCCTTAGGCAATTATCTTGTAAATACATGGAGTTCTTCACTTCTCTGTTTTTCTTTGGGTCCAGTCTTTAGGGACTCCAATAAATACTCTACGTCCACATCATCAGGCGCGAGTTTCACTAACACCCCTCTTCTATAGTCGTACCACCATATGTTAGACAATCTTACAGAAAAAAAGACACGTCACCAAAGTTGCTTCTGTAACATCAAGACGAAAAACTGAGCTTTCAAGAAGAAGGCTGAGTTCAAGAAGATCAATTACAATAAATGGGTAGAGGTCATAAATAGAAACTATTGCCATACTTCTGTGGACCTCTTCATTTCCCGTTCAGTTTCTCGCAGACTTCTTTTTTCTTTTTTTCCTTCAAATGCAGACTGCTTTCTCACAATCAGTATTCATCCAAGTATGTATATAGCATTTCATCTTTCTTGGACTTGCGCCGGCTGAGCAAGGCCTTGAGGAGTCGTTTACTTTTGCTGGTATGCTGTTCAATGTCCTTGAGGCTGTCCATTTCTTTCCCTGGGCGGAGACGCATCGAAGCTGATCTTCTAGGATCAGAAGAATACTGCAACATGGAAACAATGACTCAAACAATTAAGAAGATAACTGGCATCACTTTGAATTTAGCGATGAAATGAAGTTTAGTTGCATTGGAGAGAGAATCAGTAACACTTACAGTTGAGATTTGGTTGGAGGCTCTTGAATTTGGGGTAGTTGGCCGACTTGGTTTCGGAGTGGTTGCCCTCGAATTTGGCGTGGTTGGTCGACTAGAGCGAGACCCAGCACGTAGAAGTGGAAATCGATATGGTGAAATGGCTCGCTTTTCTGAGTATTGAGATGGAAAGTTAACAAGGATGATGTACATATACTACATAATGCAAGAAAGCAGCAGAAAAAGGAACTAATTTTCAGCGCAAATGTACAGACCTAGTTCTTTCTTTGGCGTGCTGCCTGTGAACAAGAAAGTTTCAGATCTCTGCAATGGTATTGGAGATGGTGATGGAGAGAGTTCATTCCTGCACAGCACCAAAGACACTTTTCGTGATCAAGCTCACAGTGACAAGAATGTACACGTAGTACAGTGCGTAGAACTTAGAATTTACCTGGCCGAGGATGATAATGGCGGAGTCTCACTGATTGTAGCTCGAACAGCTTCAGGTAAGACCACAATAAGAGAAAAGAACAACAACGTAACTTAACTAAACAGCTTATCAAAAAATAAAATAAAACAGCTAGGCAGCTTCATTTGAAGCAAGACAGGTGGATACTAAGATTTTAAATTTACCACTCCTAAATTGGTGCCAGTCATCCTCATCATCAAGTACTTGATATCTTGATTTTGTCCGGGTGGCACTAATATTCGTTTTCTCTCCCGCTGTATACAAAATTTAAGTCAGTAAAAACATTCAAATAACATATCCTCCAAAGTGACGACAGATTGTTGTGTGGTGATTGCCTGGCAAGATGTACCGCTTGTGGTGTTTGGGCGTATTAATGACCAGTGACTGTTGGGAAAGGCCTTCACGATCAATGTACTCCTGGCATGTCCGCAATCTCTGAAGTGTCAAAAAGGAAAGAGGGTCAACATTCTCCGATCATTATTATTTATTCGTTCTCTTCATAATTCGATTACAGAGGCCAAAAAAGTAGAATCCTACAATTTCAGGGTTCGGATGTGACGAATCAGTTAACCTGTCAAACAATGTGAATCAATATAAGCATCTATCTATCATGCAGATTGAAGGGCAGGAAGGATCTAACATGCTCAGATCAACAACATGAACTAAAGCGGAATATTCATGTGTTTACCTTGTCTTCCTTAGCTCCTTAATGCAGCGGATGATCGTTGTGTTGCTTGCTTTCACGCGCCTACTCCTTGATCTTGCTCCCACCAATCGAGTGCGAATCTCGAGGACGAACACTGATTTCCACACCACGTTCCACCTCCTTGGATGAAGTTGGAGAGAGACTAGGGTTCTCTACAACTAGTATGAATCTAGACAGAGAGACTTTTCTGTATGGAATAATCCAATATAATATGTAGGAGGCTGCCTCCTTATATAGGCAAAACTTCTCCTAAGTTTGCACATAAACCCCTAGGGTTTGAGCCTTAGCTACTAACCCCTCTAGTTTATGTATTAGTGCAACTAACCCCATAAGGTTATGTTAATTGCATTGGGCACCCCACATGGGCGCACCAATTGCTAACATCTCCCACTCGCACAGTGGGGTTGCACAATTCATCCAGTCTCCATCAATCTCCAACTTTCTATCATCTACAAAAGAGTATTGTGTGGCCGTGGCGTGTGACCGGTGAGAGTACCTGCATTTCGGGAGATCCGTACACCAAACTCGTATAGCCAGCATGGGAAGGCACCCTCTCGGGAGATCCACATACCAAACTCGTATAGCCAGCGCAGGAAGGCACCCTTAAAACATAAAACAGTGATAATGCTCTCCGTAACTCTCGTATCCCCCAGATTCCTCCGATTGTCATCTCGTGGATCATGAGCACCTGCCTTGTCCCGAAGGCCATGCTCCAATGAGTCCACATCTCCTTTATATTTTCATATCCTACACGATCCCATAAGATCTTGCAGGTGGGCCCAATGAAGATAATAAAGAGCGATGCAACGAGAATCTTTCCTTACATACATGTGTCACTCAGATTCGGCTCAGCTGCTTTCCCAGCAGTGTCCGGAAGGCCGAATCATCCATAGCCGTAAGGTGTCACGCCAAAGTAGCACCACCGACCCGTCTCCTCATGACACAGACGTAAGTACAAAGGGTATACAGTGTCAATCATCCTTATACGATCGACGAGGCTCACACGATGAGGAATCCCAGGGACTAATTCTACTCATCACCTCATGGTCACTCATAAGCGCGCGTTTATTCAAAAGGGGAATATGCGCCATAGTGTTTAGACTCCGATCAGAGCGCATGTCTTATCCTTGCAAAAGGACCACTATGCAGATGTCTATCCGGTAGCCCTTATGGCCACTAGCCCGAGTGCTGCCATACCACACTATTGTGATCAATTATCAGCTCTCGCATCTGGCTTCTTCTACACAGACTATACATGGTTCGGGGTAGTAACCATGTTCGATTGGCCATAACCAATCTCACCTTGGAACTTATTTCCAATGCGACAGTTGAATCCGTCTGACAGGCTCCTAGCTCTACGGATAGACTTCAAGCTCTTATCATAGGCCATATGCTCATATGAAGAAGGCATCTCATATCATATCGTAGGCTTTCAGCGCTTATCTGGATTCCGTCTCATCTTCCGCCACACCCAGACATATCCAGGATACTGCGAAGGCGGTTGCTCGTGTGAGTGAGCCAACCTAGTGTCTGCGTGACATGCTCTATGCTAGTACAGGAAATGTAACATATCATACATGTATCAAAACAACATGCTGCTTAAAACAAATCCAATTAAAATCCAGTCAATCAATGTCTCGTATGCTCATCAATCATATTGCTAGTTATCGACTACCAAGTCCCAATTCTCTAAAGCAATCCACAAGGACAATTCTTAAGTGGTTTAGGAATGGGATGAGCCAACATCCTGGCCCATAGTCGATCCACTCCAGGATTACCCTTTAGGTAGTCATTTCACCTTTTGTGAAATAGTACCCTTGACTATGTGTTCGTCTTTACCGCGGTGTTACAGCCATATGCTAACACTACTCATGGTAATAGGTTTGTTGATAGCTCATAAGCTTACCAAAAAACCTTTTCAGTTAAACACATTTCTGCCCTATGGCAGAACAGGCAATCGTGCTTCGCTTCCATGGCTAATGGAGCGGTCTAATACGATCATGCAACACTTATATTGCATTTCTTCCATGCGAGTCTATCATCGAGCATGGACGATAGCCTGAGTCGGATCCAAGTGCATCTAGGTCCCCACCCTAGTTAGCATATGTGGCTAACTAGTCGAAGCATCTTCTTCGATAGTCATAGCACGTGATCCATCATATAGAGTATCCTGGTTACAATCTTGTGTCTTAAATTGGAATATCCTGAAAACCAATTCTTCCGATTGCATAGCGTTCGCTAGGTCTGAGTACACACCATAGTGCATATGAGACTCATACTGCATCAGGCACTCTGGTCACTTGGTCATTCTTTTATGGTGTCTTTTAGGGCACATGCCTAGGCTCGTAAAGTCTTGCGCTGAGCTACAGGAGTACAATTACTCCTTAGGGGACTCGAACAATCCCTAAGCTCCATTAGCCAATAGTGTGTCATCGATATTAAGTGACGTGATCTTCAACTCTCTACTAGTAAGAGTGATATACAACGGTTTCCACTTGTTATCGTAAACATATAGTAAACGATCCCTGATGAAATACCACTGTCCAGAGGACTAGCTAAGATCCCATATGGACTTAGTTAGCTTGCACACATTCTGTGCATTTGACCTTAGTCACCTCTAGGATTTCTCCATTGAGAAATTCAGTCGTTACGTCTATCGAGAATGGATCCACAACTATTGATGCTACCAAGCGAATCAACGTAATCCTTATCACCCAAAACCTTGGGAAGGATACCTTGTTGAACCAACGCAAATTCGTCGGATCGACCCAAATTCGTCGATGTCTACTCTCAGAATGAGTGTAGCCTTTTTCGCTTCTACGCAAGTCATATGCCTTACCACGCTTCCGTCTGGGTCTCTGATTGACCTTGGAAATCCATTAATCTCCAATAGTCTTCCATCCAGTTGGAAATCCAACCTAGCCTTAAACTCGGTTGGCCCTTGATAGACTCTAATTTATCCTGCAAAGCTTACTATTCATTCTTCATAATTAGGGTACGATAAGGACTAGGATTCTATCCTATCGTTTTATGCAAGGTGATCCTTAAGATCATCCCATTCGATCTCAGGTAGTCGATGGGGTATGCTCCTATGAGCAATACCTTTGCATAGGAGGATCATCATTTGCTTTCATCCCTTATGGATGGAGCACCCTGCCTGGAAAGTCACTCCCACTGTCCGAATGATCCTCGGGGAACTAATTCCTCACAATCAACTGAGGAACAGGGTATCTTCCAGCGGTTCCTCCATGCTCGTGGAGATCATCATCTCTACGAACATATCCCTTAATTATGGTCATCTCCTATGAGAAGTCATATATCTCGTGAGTCCATTTATGTTACACTACTTATCGGCTATTGCGTTTCAAATACGCAACCCCTAGGATGCTCCGAATAGCATGAGAAGATACGTTACTCCATGAAGATACGTTTCTTCCATCTAGGGTCTAACTTCCAATTCCTTCTTGCCAGGTGATGAAAGATCCTGGGACAATATCCTAGGTTCATCATTCTCTTGCGTGGTGACCCTTATGGTCTTCCTTTCGATGTCAATTCATCGACGGGATATGCTCTAAAGAGCGTTCCTTCGCAAAGAGGGTTCCTCCACATAGTCATAATCTATGATGGGCTGTTCACTAGGCATGTTACTCCCACTGTCCTGAAGATCCGTAGGAACTATTTCCTGTTGATCATTCAGGGATGGGGTGTCATCCAGTGAAACCTTTGTTTCGTAGAGACTTATTTCTCAACGAACCTCTTCCTGACTTGAAATTTAGTTAGTACAAAAAGCTGCCGATCCCCATGGCCTAAGGTGACCTCATTCAGGTTGCCTTTTGGTCCACATCTCGTAGGGTATAGTGGCTACAGACTTGGTGGACTTATGGTTGCGTATGTTGATAGTCGTTTGGCAAAGTGTCTCCTCAAAATAGGGAACTTGTACTTTGCACGCTCTATCATACATCAGACCATCTCTTACAGTAACCTATTCCTCTTTATCCTCTACAGCATATTGCTGGGGCGTGGGGATAGCCAACTGCCTTACTTTTCTCCATCACATAGCTCTTGCTAAGATAGATGCTTCCAGTCTCGTTCTGGCCAAGGACATATCCTTTTATCCAGGCGGTTGTTCTACCTTTTGTAGAGACCTGTCTGAAGCACCCTTGTGCCTCAGACTTATGTGGCCCAAGCACACACATAGTTGAGACGTGGACAATAATCTACGAATGTGATGGAACAGTAAGCACCATATATTTAGCTTTAACAATTTAATGGAACACAACAACAGAATGAATAATATACAAAAAACTCAGTAGTCCTTAATGCTCTACTGGATGATTTTGCGTTTTTGCCTTTCATGTCCGGCAAGAATCACACACAGGTAAGGGTACCTTGGGCAAAAATCCAAGCAGGCCTGCCCTAGCTAGCCTGAACATCCTTTCCTGTCAACGTGTGTCTTAATCTAGCGCGCCACATATCAGAATCTTAAGTCATACTCATAAGTTGACATCCAAGAATTCTGAGGCGTCATTCATGCTAGAATTTTAAGAACGCAAACACCATGGTATAACCATATCCAAAGTTAAAACTGTGACCAAAACAAATTTTGGCGGCTACTCCCTCAAAGATAATCACACGGATCCTTAGACGAGAATTTATTTGCCAGGTCTGGCCTTTTCTCTTAGTCTTAGGAAAACATCATTTTCCTCCTTTTCATTTGCCTGTCTTGAGATATTGGTCATGTACCAATACTTCGCCCTTATTCCCTTATCCTTGCCCCACCTGTTCCACGGTCCTAATACCGGGCTAGGGACTACATCTGCCTATCATACTTCATTCACAGTCTTTTAGCATTCATATATTGCTTAGACTTCAAAAGTATCCGAACTAGTATGATTAGCAATCATATATTGCTTAGATCCTAGAACGGAGTGGTGTTTGGTCTCATCCAAACATCTTGACACTCTCAAAGTGTGTCATATAACGTTTTCATGGTATTTTCATGAAACGTGGCAGAGATAGCAACAATTGCTAATCGGATAACTTAAACATTTCATCATAAATGGCATGAATCTCAGAAGCTATAGTTGAGTACTAATCTCATAGACTATAGTCGAGTGCTAAAATTTTATGATAGTTTAAGGTGGGATTTATGAGTCATTACTCACAACTTTTAATGAGGCAAATGGCTAAGGTGGATGTGGATCCAAGATTCTTCTTTGGCTCATTCCTACAATCTTTGAATCTCAAAGTGGTCTTGAACTTGCTGATGAGGTCATTTCCCCACCTTGGCATAGCACGCTCTATGACATTTATCTTGACTGCCTCCCACTATTGGTTAGCCTAAAGATAATGTTCATGTGCTGCTGTGACAACTATTCATCACAGGTTCGACCATACTTGTAGGTATTTTTGACAAACTATGTCCAACGATTTGGTTACATAGTACGATGACTTGTCATATCGTTTATTGTCACTATTTAGCCTTTACAGTTTCGATTTAGACACGATTGATAGAGACATTGTGGAAGTTAATCACTAGCATTTACTTAGCTCCAAAGTAACATGTGACATTGATTAATCTCAATAGTTCCTCACAAGGACTCCACCAAAACCTAGCGTATATCCTAGGAATCAAATCTCATCACTTGTGATTTCCTATCAATTTTAATCATGTCATCATGTGAGCTCTTTTGTTTTAGTTCTTTAGCATGCGAGGTTAAACATATATATCCAATCACACGCAGTTATAACATAAAACAAGCACAAGCATAAATAAATATGCAATGGATGTGGCCCCTAAGGTGCACTCCCACTATTGAGAGCACTTCTTGAGCAAGTCTTGAACTCCATCTCATGCCATCTCGCCTACTTGAGGACTCCAAGCTTGAGGCTCCATTAGACCGTCTAATTGCTCCATGCACCTTGCGCCATAGCTTTTGGTTTGGCCACCTCTCTTGAAGCTTCAATCTTCAATCTCTACTAACTATCTTATTTCTAATAAGAAGTAACCTCATAGAGGCGAGTGGATGAGAAGAGAAGACACTAGAGTGTAGAGAGGCACGACACGCAGGCCGTATTTTGATTACATATTCAAAAACAAATCCAAAACCAAAATATAAAACATCTATGCCACATCCATGCACCAAACACATCCATTCAACCCACAACAGCATGTATAACGATATAATAAACATACTGTAATTTTCTGGAAATTTCCGGAATTAAGCAATAATTACTGGAAATTAATAAGCAATAATCTAATCAACTAAAAAGATCGAAAATTGCTCCCTACCACTTAGGGTCTCACCACCTATGGCAAAACGTAGGGAAAAATGACCTAAGTCTCCAGAAAAAATTTGGGCTCAAAACAGTGTGTTTAAGGTCGTCAAACTGCCTCGGGAAGTGTGCTAAACACTAATTAATTAATCTGGAAATTGCTAAAATTTTCCGTCGCTCTAAAAATTATGAAAAAATACCCATAAAATAGGAAATTTAATTTGGAGTCCCTAGGAAAAAACCGGACGAAAAATGACGGCGGGAGGAGGCCGCACGCGCCGACACGCGCCGCCGCGCGTGGGCGCGTCCGCCTCCGCCACGCGCCGACGTCGGCCATGTGCCACGTCAGCATGCCACGTGGCATGCCACGTCAGCACTTATGCTGACGTCAGCTGCCACGTCAGCCCGCCACGTCATCGCCACGTCAGCTGCCACGTCAGCT
The DNA here is from genome assembly GCA_023055425.1 of Linanthus parryae. Classification (NCBI taxonomy): domain Eukaryota; kingdom Viridiplantae; phylum Streptophyta; class Magnoliopsida; order Ericales; family Polemoniaceae; genus Linanthus; species Linanthus parryae. Next base: position 6,326,538 of record JALGPY010000015.1, read on the forward strand.
GACACGTGGTTACCACGCCATCGCCACGTCAGCCTCTTGCTGACGTGGCACCGCCACGTCATCTGCCACGTCAGCCCTAGGGCCACGTCAGCAGCCGCCGCCAGCCCTTGGGCGCGTGCGGCGCGTGGCGGCGCGTGGCCGCGCGTGGGGGCGGCGTCGGTGGCGCGTGAAGCCCACGCGCCGCCTTCCCGTGCTCCGATCGCGACGAGAAAAATTTTCCCGTGATCGTCTCTTCGTCCTGATCCCGATTATGTGGTCAAAATCCAATTTTATCAAGTTTTTGAAAACCGTGTTCTAATTATTGGATCTAGCAGTCCAGATTAATACTGTTCCGAAACTTTGAAAATTCATAACTAATTCATCGTAAATCCAAAAAATATAAAATTTATATATCTGGAATCCTCGTGAAAAACCCTACCTAACCATATAGGTTTCGTCTACTGGTTATGAAATTTCAGAAACGCGATTTTTATAACAGGTTCGGGAACGCTTATCGAGGCACGAAAAGTAAGCCTAGGGCTCTGATACCAATGAAGGGCAGGAAGGATCTAACATGCTCAGATCAACAACATGAACTAAAGCGGAATATTCATGTGTTTACCTTGTCTTCCTTAGCTCCTTAATGCAGCGGATGATCGTTGTGTTGCTTGCTTTCACGCGCCTACTCCTTGATCTTGCTCCCACCAATCGAGTGCGAATCTCGAGGACGAACACTGATTTCCACACCACGTTCCACCTCCTTGGATGAAGTTGGAGAGAGACTAGGGTTCTCTACAACTAGTATGAATCTAGACAGAGAGACTTTTCTGTATGGAATAATCCAATATAATATGTAGGAGGCTGCCTCCTTATATAGGCAAAACTTCTCCTAAGTTTGCACATAAACCCCTAGGGTTTGAGCCTTAGCTACTAACCCCTCTAGTTTATGTATTAGTGCAACTAACCCCATAAGGTTATGTTAATTGCATTGGGCACCCCACATGGGCGCACCAATTGCTAACACAGATAATCAATCCGAATCTCGATTCAATATGCCAAATCTTTTAATCCCGAAAGATAATCAATCCGAATCTAGATTCAGTATGCCAAATCTTTTAATCCCGAAATTATTTCAACCAACTAGTATAATAAATCATCATTTCAAATTGATAAAAAGTTGATTTAGAATCCGTCTAGGCAACACCATTTAATTTAACTTCTCTAGGGTTTGTCATTGGAAACTCATGTCTGTATCCGAATGAATAGCAAGTCTATCTGAAGCACAATTTCTTATTTATTCTCCATCATCCCCTTTTGTATTTCGTAATTCCTTCCTCCAAAATCGCCCTTCAAAATACCAATGAGGTAAACCAGTTAACATTTAAATCAATATTGTTTCAACTGTTCAGAATAATGAAATACGAGTAAGTGCTTTTTATAAGAAGATATATCTTTTGCACATTAGACATTTTACGGTGCGTACTCTAGTCTTCCATCTAATTTAAAAGCTGTAAGTTGGAGTGTCTGCATCATCAATCTCATCTTATGTTGAAGCGAATGTCTTGGGAAATATATACCTCTGGCCATCTTTGATCATAACTTCTTGGAATTTCAGCAGACCTTGTCTCCTTATGTTTTCATATAAAATACCTATCATGCAATGAGAAACTGAAGAAGAAATGGTAGAACATTGGCTCTCCCATGGCGGCTGTTGTGCCTCTTGGAAATATGGAGAGACATCAGACTTAAGACAATTAATCGGAATAAAGGCATGGGAAGATGTACACTTCAGAATAAGGCGTAATTTAGAACCAGAATGCCATGGTTTTGGTAGAATAGATAGGTGTTCTCTCTTCAGAGCTCCCTCAAAATACAAACTTCGTATTATCCATAAAGAAGAATCCAAATCTAAAAGACAGAGCCATAATGGAGAAGGGTCTGTGCAGGGTTGGGTCGACATGATGTGCATGGTTGCTCGAAGCGAAACTCCCTAAGCAGTTGGCTGCCCTGAAAAAGATGGATCTTTCTGGATATCGGTGGAATCAAAGCCTGGAAACACCGTCCTCGAGACCAGCATCATTTCAACACATGTCAGATAGATCACCGGACTATATCACCAAGGGAAATCACAGGATCGCGTGCATATAAATTATACACCAGGATATATCTAGGTTTCCTTATTCAACATTTTCTTTTAAATTTTGATAGTGTATTTTTATCAAATCGGTTGAGTGGAAAGTCATAAAATGATGATCACAAAAATTTATACTATTAATTAGGATATTTCAAGCATTTCAGAATACTTTTTGAAAAATCCATAGGTATTCATGATATTGGGATTATGATGCATTTAACTGGACTCAGTAAGTTAAAGCAGTGTTACCACAATTCATTCATACCCCCGCGAATTGCGAATTGGATCGCGCGTTCCGAAACGTGGAACACCAGCGATCCAGATCACTTAATATGGCGATCCCAGTTTTGTTCACTACTTTCACCTGAAGTATTTATGTAGAAGGGAAAATTAAATTTGGAAATGTTAAGTTACATCTATTTTTAGAGTATTGACTTTTAAATATTGTATAAATTGAGCAGTTTTTTATACTTCATGATTTGTGGACAATGGTAAAACTCCTATAGAGGTATCCAAAGAAGCCTACCCTTGGCGTACCGAATTCCATAGGGTATGGCGTTCCGCGATCCCGTTCCCCTTCAACGAACCGGAACAATCCGCATTCGAGGTAACTTAGAGCTAAAGTTCAACATGTTTTGACATTTCTCTTTCTCTCTTAGGAAAAGTGAAGAAAGAGAGGACCACTGACATGTCCGAAGCCAAAAAAGCTAATTTTTTTATTTTCTTCCATATATTTCTGTCTTTTCAATACAGAAACAAAAATATCATCTAAAGCGTGCAAAGCAAACAACCATTGCATATTTTATGCTCCTTCTCCTTGTCATATCTTTACTTTACAAAAAATGACAAGTAGACATTACTAGTACTTCTACGCGTGTCTTGCCAGTCAGAGTTCAAACCGACGTGAAATTGCAAATGGCTAGCAAGTTATCATTGACAACCTAACTGTGACACAGCACAGAGATGATATTACCTGCTGAGAGAGTAGCATGAGATGTCTGTAAAAGCTTTGGATGACAGACATACAATGCTGGTAAGGGTTAACAGAACAATGGTGGCAGTTGCCAACCACTAGCATGATCTCTTCAATGAAAAACCCACTGGACACAAAAGTTTCCTGAACTTTCTTAAAGTTTTACTCCACTAAGTAGAACATTAATCCAAACAGGTTTTGAGGAGAGTATGAAAAGCAACCAGATATTTCCCAAGATAACTAGGAAAATTGGCTTAGTCCATGTTTTAAACCAATACCTCCTATGCAATGCAACATGTCTCAGGCATGCCTCTAACATGTGATTTCATAACGTTTATGAAGCTAGATATTTCGCTGACACATGAAAAAGGCACATTTCATAGGTGATCATACTCTATAAGACATGGGTTGGTTCAAATGTTCTTTTCATTATTGAATATAGGTGATAGATTTATTGCACTATGTGAAGAAGGACAAAGAAAGATACGCTAACCTTACAGCACCCAAGTTTCTCAAAACTAATCAGTTAACTTTTCTTCAGTACATTTTCAATTATATTAGAATACAAGAAGAGTTACTGAGACTTATTTGATAACCTTGGATGTTCGAGTTAAGGTGTGGACCACATGCCGTGGCCTCGAGAGAGTTTTGGCTTTCGTGGGTCTTGAAATTTGGACCGGGAGCACAAATCTGAGATCAAGGCCAATACTAGCAAGAAAAAATCTCTTAATTGCTCGGATACCAACTGTCATAGGCATAACTACATAAGATATTCTCTATGGAACTCTTCGTATTGGAATTCTAATTGCCATCTTAAGGAATTATAAAAGTAAGAACACCAATTGTAAAATGTACCATTAGCAACTTAGCCACGATGATTGAGTCACGTTCTTCTTTCTCTATGTAGATTTCGCACAAGCCCTCTAGAACTGAAAGTTCTAGAAATTCGGTGTAGAATAATGTGTGGTAATGTGCTTTAATAGAAGTGAGAAGAGGTCATTATCTTTCATTTGAAACATTCCTTTTCCTATTGGCTTTATCATAATTGTGGTTTCCAATGAAATAAAATCAAGGCATACAAAATAAAGGTAAGTGGGACCAAGAAATCGGGACTGTCAAACTGTCAAGAAATCGGCCAACGCTTCTTGGGGCTGGAAGTGCATTCTTTGGGGGGAAGGAGCTACTTCACAAAGGCCAGATTTGGATTCCTGGAGACGGCAAAACCATACGTCCTTTCACTGACAGCTGGATCCCAAAAGTCTCCTCCCCTCTCTTGTCGAACCTTTACACCACTATTGAGAACCCGACGCTGGATTTCTTTTGCAAAGGAGGCAAGCCGGAATGGCTGTTACCACTGCTCAGCTGCTTCTTCAAACCTGAAGCGCTTGAAAAGATTACTCGTATTTACATCCCGACATCAGCATGCCCAGACAAAATGGTTTGGAAACATACCAGTAACAGGATGTTTACTGTTAAATCAGATTCCCACCTTGCAAGAACGTTGGGCACAAATCCTTAAACTACAAGTGAAGTGACAAGCCAGTCGAATCATTTGATTTTGCATTTCGCCAAACTTCCATTGACCCCGAAGCTTCAATCCTTTGTATGGAAGATTGTTGTTAATGCGCTGCCTCACATGGAAAACCTGCACAAGTGGAAGATTACTCTTGTCACAGCTTGTGCCAGATGCTCGGCACCTCTGAAAAACTTGATTCATCTTTTCTTCGAATGTGACCTATCTCTTCACATTTGGCGTGGCTCCAGAATCGGATTGGACCTTAGGAACTACCCACACAGTTCCACATCTGAAACCATCCCTGCAATTCTTCACTCTCTCCTGAACGAGGAGGATAAAGTTTACTTTATTCAGACTCTTTTGGCATATTTGGCTTAATAGGAATTCCGCGGCTATGAAACACACAATTCAGAGTCCCGCGGATTCATTACAAGCCCTTCGTCATGCCGCTTCCGTTACAGTTACCCCACCGATATCTCCAATTGCGGAGAAAAAGTCAGACATCACGGTCCTTTTCAGCAACCCAGACCTAGTCTTCACGACAAATATGGAGCTTCAGTCACTCTGTCTTATTGACGCTGCGTGGGATAAGGACACCGGGGCATCAGCCGGAGCTTGGGTGTTTTTCAACGCCTTTGTAGAGCGTACCCATGATTTCAGCTTCCAATTCCAGAGTTTCACAGCCTTTTCGGCGGAAGCAACAACGCTTAAGCACGCACTTCGGTGGTTAATCTCACAAGGTCAATCACATGTCGTTGTGGCTACTGACTGCGCTGTGATTATCTCTACCTTGCTTAGGAACAACCCAGGTTACGCTGATCAAAACCTGTTTGCTGACATTCTCCTCCAAACCAAAAGTTTTGGGAAGTTAACCATCAATAAAGTTCCTAGAGCTGTGGTTGCGGAGCCTGACCAAATGGCCAAGCTTGCTATAAGACAGTTTAGTGAGCCGGCTAGATCAGGAATTGGTTAATTTTTGACCACCTCTTATTGTTGTATGCAATGTTTTTCTTATCAATATAAATTCTCCCTTTCTACTAAAAAAGAATGCGCAGAGTATTTGTGTAAAAAATGTCTTGTAAATTAGTCAACAACTCCATCGAGAAGCATTGGCAGAGTGTTTCCAATAAGTTAGTTGGAGAGCCGTGGCTTCATATTGTGGAGAAATGAACTACTATGCATCCCGACAATTTCCACTGCTCCAAGCTCCATCAACTTGAAGGGGATGCTGATAATTAGGATACAACTCTTGAGAGTGAGAAAGCTCGAAAGGAAGTAGTACGTGGAGTAGTTTGTGCAAGCGTTGTTTTGTGACTCAAAAACAAAATTGCTACTTATTACCACCCAAAATAAATATTCACTTGAATTTGAGTTCAACCATTTCGGTATAAATATCAATAACAAAAATTGTTCCAAACTGCTGTCTCTGCCTGTATAAAAGTGGATACACGTTTCCATTTTACTTCATTCCGAAATCTTTAGATTCCTATCCTTTCTATTTCCAAAACAGAGAGCTACCATGTCATAGATGGTTCGTAGGGTGTAAATAAGTTGGTATTGCTGCTTGCACATTGAGGCAATTATCTTGGAAGGCCCATTCGCTCTGAATCAACCAGTGCCTTAGGCAATTATCTTGTAAATACATGGAGTTCTTCACTTCTCTGTTTTTCTTTGGGTCCAGTCTTTAGGGACTCCAATAAATACTCTACGTCCACATCATCAGGCGCGAGTTTCACTAACACCCCTCTTCTATAGTCGTACCACCATATGTTAGACAATCTTACAGAAAAAAAGACACGTCACCAAAGTTGCTTCTGTAACATCAAGACGAAAAACTGAGCTTTCAAGAAGAAGGCTGAGTTCAAGAAGATCAATTACAATAAATGGGTAGAGGTCATAAATAGAAACTATTGCCATACTTCTGTGGACCTCTTCATTTCCCGTTCAGTTTCTCGCAGACTTCTTTTTTCTTTTTTTCCTTCAAATGCAGACTGCTTTCTCACAATCAGTATTCATCCAAGTATGTATATAGCATTTCATCTTTCTTGGACTTGCGCCGGCTGAGCAAGGCCTTGAGGAGTCGTTTACTTTTGCTGGTATGCTGTTCAATGTCCTTGAGGCTGTCCATTTCTTTCCCTGGGCGGAGACGCATCGAAGCTGATCTTCTAGGATCAGAAGAATACTGCAACATGGAAACAATGACTCAAACAATTAAGAAGATAACTGGCATCACTTTGAATTTAGCGATGAAATGAAGTTTAGTTGCATTGGAGAGAGAATCAGTAACACTTACAGTTGAGATTTGGTTGGAGGCTCTTGAATTTGGGGTAGTTGGCCGACTTGGTTTCGGAGTGGTTGCCCTCGAATTTGGCGTGGTTGGTCGACTAGAGCGAGACCCAGCACGTAGAAGTGGAAATCGATATGGTGAAATGGCTCGCTTTTCTGAGTATTGAGATGGAAAGTTAACAAGGATGATGTACATATACTACATAATGCAAGAAAGCAGCAGAAAAAGGAACTAATTTTCAGCGCAAATGTACAGACCTAGTTCTTTCTTTGGCGTGCTGCCTGTGAACAAGAAAGTTTCAGATCTCTGCAATGGTATTGGAGATGGTGATGGAGAGAGTTCATTCCTGCACAGCACCAAAGACACTTTTCGTGATCAAGCTCACAGTGACAAGAATGTACACGTAGTACAGTGCGTAGAACTTAGAATTTACCTGGCCGAGGATGATAATGGCGGAGTCTCACTGATTGTAGCTCGAACAGCTTCAGGTAAGACCACAATAAGAGAAAAGAACAACAACGTAACTTAACTAAACAGCTTATCAAAAAATAAAATAAAACAGCTAGGCAGCTTCATTTGAAGCAAGACAGGTGGATACTAAGATTTTAAATTTACCACTCCTAAATTGGTGCCAGTCATCCTCATCATCAAGTACTTGATATCTTGATTTTGTCCGGGTGGCACTAATATTCGTTTTCTCTCCCGCTGTATACAAAATTTAAGTCAGTAAAAACATTCAAATAACATATCCTCCAAAGTGACGACAGATTGTTGTGTGGTGATTGCCTGGCAAGATGTACCGCTTGTGGTGTTTGGGCGTATTAATGACCAGTGACTGTTGGGAAAGGCCTTCACGATCAATGTACTCCTGGCATGTCCGCAATCTCTGAAGTGTCAAAAAGGAAAGAGGGTCAACATTCTCCGATCATTATTATTTATTCGTTCTCTTCATAATTCGATTACAGAGGCCAAAAAAGTAGAATCCTACAATTTCAGGGTTCGGATGTGACGAATCAGTTAACCTGTCAAACAATGTGAATCAATATAAGCATCTATCTATCATGCAGATAATCAATCCGAATCTCGATTCAATATGCCAAATCTTTTAATCCCGAAAGATAATCAATCCGAATCTAGATTCAGTATGCCAAATCTTTTAATCCCGAAATTATTTCAACCAACTAGTATAATAAATCATCATTTCAAATTGATAAAAAGTTGATTTAGAATCCGTCTAGGCAACACCATTTAATTTAACTTCTCTAGGGTTTGTCATTGGAAACTCATGTCTGTATCCGAATGAATAGCAAGTCTATCTGAAGCACAATTTCTTATTTATTCTCCATCATCCCCTTTTGTATTTCGTAATTCCTTCCTCCAAAATCGCCCTTCAAAATACCAATGAGGTAAACCAGTTAACATTTAAATCAATATTGTTTCAACTGTTCAGAATAATGAAATACGAGTAATTGCTTTTTATAAGAAGATATATCTTTTGCACATTAGACATTTTACGGTGCGTACTCTAGTCTTCCATCTAATTTAAAAGCTGTAAGTTGGAGTGTCTGCATCATCAATCTCATCTTATGTTGAAGCGAATGTCTTGGGAAATATATACCTCTGGCCATCTTTGATCATAACTTCTTGGAATTTCAGCAGACCTTGTCTCCTTATGTTTTCATATAAAATACCTATCATGCAATGAGAAACTGAAGAAGAAATGGTAGAACATTGGCTCTCCCATGGCGGCTGTTGTGCCTCTTGGAAATATGGAGAGACATCAGACTTAAGACAATTAATCGGAATAAAGGCATGGGAAGATGTACACTTCAGAATAAGGCGTAATTTAGAACCAGAATGCCATGGTTTTGGTAGAATAGATAGGTGTTCTCTCTTCAGAGCTCCCTCAAAATACAAACTTCGTATTATCCATAAAGAAGAATCCAAATCTAAAAGACAGAGCCATAATGGAGAAGGGTCTGTGCAGGGTTGGGTCGACATGATGTGCATGGTTGCTCGAAGCGAAACTCCCTAAGCAGTTGGCTGCCCTGAAAAAGATGGATCTTTCTGGATATCGGTGGAATCAAAGCCTGGAAACACCGTCCTCGAGACCAGCATCATTTCAACACATGTCAGATAGATCACCGGACTATATCACCAAGGGAAATCACAGGATCGCGTGCATATAAATTATACACCAGGATATATCTAGGTTTCCTTATTCAACATTTTCTTTTAAATTTTGATAGTGTATTTTTATCAAATCGGTTGAGTGGAAAGTCATAAAATGATGATCACAAAAATTTATACTATTAATTAGGATATTTCAAGCATTTCAGAATACTTTTTGAAAAATCCATAGGTATTCATGATATTGGGATTATGATGCATTTAACTGGACTCAGTAAGTTAAAGCAGTGTTACCACAATTCATTCATACCCCCGCGAATTGCGAATTGGATCGCGCGTTCCGAAACGTGGAACACCAGCGATCCAGATCACTTAATATGGCGATCCCAGTTTTGTTCACTACTTTCACCTGAAGTATTTATGTAGAAGGGAAAATTAAATTTGGAAATGTTAAGTTACATCTATTTTTAGAGTATTGACTTTTAAATATTGTATAAATTGAGCAGTTTTTTATACTTCATGATTTGTGGACAATGGTAAAACTCCTATAGAGGTATCCAAAGAAGCCTACCCTTGGCGTACCGAATTCCATAGGGTATGGCGTTCCGCGATCCCGTTCCCATTCAACGAACCGGAACAATCCGCATTCCAGGTAACTTAGAGCTAAAGTTCAACATGTTTTGACATTTCTCTTTCTCTCTTAGGAAAAGTGAAGAAAGAGAGGACCACTGACATGTCCGAAGCCAAAAAAGCTAATTTTTTTATTTTCTTCCATATATTTCTGTCTTTTCAATACAGAAACAAAAATATCATCTAAAGCGTGCAAAGCAAACAACCATTGCATATTTTATGCTCCTTCTCCTTGTCATATCTTTACTTTACAAAAAATGACAAGTAGACATTACTAGTACTTCTACGCGTGTCTTGCCAGTCAGAGTTCAAACCGACGTGAAATTGCAAATGGCTAGCAAGTTATCATTGACAACCTAACTGTGACACAGCACAGAGATGATATTACCTGCTGAGAGAGTAGCATGAGATGTCTGTAAAAGCTTTGGATGACAGACATACAATGCTGGTAAGGGTTAACAGAACAATGGTGGCAGTTGCCAACCACTAGCATGATCTCTTCAATGAAAAACCCACTGGACACAAAAGTTTCCTGAACTTTCTTAAAGTTTTACTCCACTAAGTAGAACATTAATCCAAACAGGTTTTGAGGAGAGTATGAAAAGCAACCAGATATTTCCCAAGATAACTAGGAAAATTGGCTTAGTCCATGTTTTAAACCAATACCTCCTATGCAATGCAACATGTCTCAGGCATGCCTCTAACATGTGATTTCATAACGTTTATGAAGCTAGATATTTCGCTGACACATGAAAAAGGCACATTTCATAGGTGATCATACTCTATAAGACATGGGTTGGTTCAAATGTTCTTTTCATTATTGAATATAGGTGATAGATTTATTGCACTATGTGAAGAAGGACAAAGAAAGATACGCTAACCTTACAGCACCCAAGTTTCTCAAAACTAATCAGTTAACTTTTCTCCAGTACATTTTCAATTATATTAGAATACAAGAAGAGTTACTGAGACTTATTTGATAACCTTGGATGTTCGAGTTAAGGTGTGGACCACATGCCGTGGCCTCGAGAGAGTTTTGGCTTTCGTGGGTCTTGAAATTTGGACCGGGAGCACAAATCTGAGATCAAGGCCAATACTAGCAAGAAAAAATCTCTTAATTGCTCGGATACCAACTGTCATAGGCATAACTACATAAGATATTCTCTATGGAACTCTTCGTATTGGAATTCTAATTGCCATCTTAAGGAATTATAAAAGTAAGAACACCAATTGTAAAATGTACCATTAGCAACTTAGCCACGATGATTGAGTCACGTTCTTCTTTCTCTATGTAGATTTCGCACAAGCCCTCTAGAACTGAAAGTTCTAGAAATTCGGTGTAGAATAATGTGTGGTAATGTGCTTTAATAGAAGTGAGAAGAGGTCATTATCTTTCATTTGAAACATTCCTTTTCCTATTGGCTTTATCATAATTGTGGTTTCCAATGAAATAAAATCAAGGCATACAAAATAAAGGTAAGTGGGACCAAGAAATCGGGACTCTATTTAATAATTTTGAAGACCGTTATGTTGATTGAGATGACATAAATTGATCTCTGAAATTGATCTCAAGGATTGCTCGGGTATCTCATGATGTTAAATTACCCAGATTCAAAAATAGAATGTAATGCGTTCACATATAGAAGTTCAAGGCAGAGATAGTGCCCTACCCTGTCAAATCTCACAACTCTAGAGCACTTCAGTTGATCTAATATCATTTTCATCATTGAATCTACACAGCTGAGTTATCTTACTATGTGAAGGGTAAGAAAAATAAGGTGTCGCATTACGAAGTGTATACTATATATCAAAGATTATCAGTGAGTACCTTTTCAATTGTATTAGCATACACGATATACTATTGTGGATACATGGCCCATTTGGCAAAAAAAAATGGATACATGGCCCAAATAAGTCTGTACTTCTTCAGAAGTGAAAGTATCTCAAATTCTCAATCAATGCAGGGAGCTTGAAGATTGGAGACTACACGGAAAGGACTTCATTTTGCTGGTCCATAAGACAGAGATCGTGGCCTAAGCTTTTTCTTTTTCTTTTTTTTTTCTAATTACAAGTCACGAAATCCAAAACCTATGCTACTGCTACTTGGGATGAAGGTCTCGAATCCGAGACCTATGCAGAGGCTATCAATGCTCTTGCCACGTGAGCTAGCACTCACTTGCAAAGTTAGATTCAGTTTAGCTGGGAAAAGGCTAATTGAGTTGTTGCTAGCTTCAGTTTCCTGTAACCTGGCAGCAAGTCGTTCCAAAGCCACAGTCTGTTACCGATGAAATTGTTCGCTTCTGGAATTTCTTAGCCTTTAATGTTGAAATGTTTATTGAATAATACTGTTGAAGAGCACCAGAATGAACGTGGTAGTTTCACACATTCCTTAAGGCTGAATTTCGTTGACTGTTGTTCTTGGTTATGCAATGGAACTGCCTCCTAAACTTATTCCACTGTACATTGCAGGTAATTACAGAACTTGTTTGCGGAGAAAATATGGATGAGAGAAGCTAAGTTTGTGTCGATTCATATTGCACGGAAACGGAGACGGAATCCGCCAAAATGCCAAATTTCATAACATCTGGAGACTCCGACATGCCGTGTGTGTGTGTGTGTGTATAAAACATGAGACAATTTTCTGTCCACCCCCTGTATTTTCTAAAATTTCAAAGAACACTCTAATAAGAAAATTTAAACTAAATACATTGTAAATTTCAACTCTTACAATGTATTTAGTTTTAAATTTCTTGTTTACTTTAAAATTTTGATAGTGACTTCAACTCTTACAATGTATTTAGTTTTAAATTTCTTATTTACTTTAATTTTTTTGATATTAACTAGAAAACATAATCATTATTAGAGTGTTTTATGAAATTTTAGTAAATATAGGGGGTGAAAGACAAAAACTGGTCTGATGTTTTCATCTTTCAAAAGTCTTCACCAACCCTAGCCACACAATCTCTTTGACTAAGACGACGAAGAGGAAGAGGAGGAAGAATAACCAGATCTAGTAAGGCAAGTTAAGTTAAAGCTTTGTCTAGCTCTTTCTCTACGTCTTTCCCCCGACATCATGTCCCAAGTCTCCCAGGCGTTTTGTCCCTATTTTGATTATTATTGTTTTTTTTAAACGCCATGTGGCATTTCAGAGACATTGTCACATGTCCGAGTTTCCAAGACGCAAACAGCATCCTGATGGAGTGTCCGTGCAGCATAGGTGTCCATGCGTCATCTAAGGCTATACTTCTGGAATCTGGCTGCCTTTTATGGCTAGAAATTAATGGAACACTGATGGTCTTAATCACCACAAAATTTTGACTAATTAATGATAGGGCTAAGCCCTCCCTTATGTCCAACCACAACAAGGAAGCATGGTAATTTGTGCCTCAAAGATGAAGATGGAGAAGAAAGCAGAAACCAGGGCCCTATCTCTCTTGTTACTCGTTACTAATGTGCTCCAAAAAAGTCTAATTACATTCTGATGGAGCCTCTCGGAGCTTTAAACAGGACCTAGATCTGGTTTGATTTGACCAACTTCCAATGCAGATACATAGAGACACGTCCAGATAAGAGGGTATGATGTCATGTGCACTTTCTCCCCATCACAGTTGTATGAGCGACTTGAGCTAGGCTCAGCTAGTTATGTAGCTCAAATTTTGCATTTACCAATGCGAATTTGTGAAGGACAAAAAATATATCCTTTCGATCTGCATGGAATGTGGGTTTGTAAACGATTTATCATCATTCAATGATTTTTATAGATTCTAACCTACATGCAAGTCCTCACTTAGGAAAATACCAATCAGACCCGATCCACTCGTTACAAAGGTGTAGGTTCCTCCCAAAATAGGCAAATTGTCCTTGACGCATCAACTTAATTTTTCAAATCGTAAAATCTAGCATGGGTCTCAGTCTTGTGGTGAGGACCCCATTACCAAAACAGCTTTACAAACAAGGTTCGCAAGCATGTATCCAGTAACACACCGCTTTAGATAAGTTACTCAATCCCACTATCAAAACAGCCTTATGCTATGGCGTAACTGATGAAACGACAATAAGGATGTCACATAACTGGTTTACATTATGAAATAATAAACATGTCCCGCAACTGAAAGGAAAATAGAAAAGAAACAAGGGAGATGATATACTCGCATAAATCACTATGCACAATCAACTGGCAAAAATCTACAACAGGAAGAATGGCACGCAAACACAGATCTGTTTTAGTTTCAACAAACACAAAACATCTGTAGTTAAAATATATAGATGACGAAATGATACCATAGATTGGCTTCAATATGGTGATGGGTTGCATATTACACTGGTGAGTAGGGCATTGAGAAAAAACTTCTGTTAGTACTTTGAATAAACATGTTCATTCTGGTTTTCCCGATCGGACTGGACGGGATTAGCCAGATAGGATTGGATTGGACTAGCTGAACTATAATTAATACTGTGTTTGGTTATGTGCGGTATTACTTCAGTATTACGCTACAAATAGTCCAATCCATCTAATCCCCTCATGAGAGGAGACTAATCTAGGGTATTAATCACCATCTTTTCACTATTTAGTACAGGTAATAAAATTAACCCAGAAGAACCAAACACAGAATTAAGTCATTGACCAATACCTGGACTATGTTTAGTCCAATCCCAGCGAATACAGGTAATACTAGAAAACCAAACGTACCATTAGGGAGACCTAATTATCGAGCATTAGTCGATACAAATAAGATGCTGCTTCAGTAGCAGAAAGCATAATTTTAGGAGAGGAAAGTAGAAAGATAAGAACATACACTGCAAGGGTATGTTTGGTGACTGGAGAGATCTCATATTTCAACATGTGGTTGAAGTGAATAGAGATTAATCTCTGTTATAATCTAAACCACATGTCGAAAAGATATTATTCTGAAAATCGGAGATATCTCGGTCCCCAAATGGTACTGAGATATCTGTTAGTTCTGGAGAACTTTGCAAAGAGAATAACATCAAGGACTCCGATTGAGCTTTACAATTATGCTGCAAGAATTATATCCTGAAAGTATCCAACACGGAACAGCAATGGGAGGGGACCGATTATAGAAGAAAGGGAAGTAAGCTTAGACTAGATTCTCCTACAACCCCCATGCTTATCCAAAAGTTTGTGTGATTTACATAGTTAAACTACCTCAGTAAGTGATTCAAACAACTCAAAGCAACAGAGATCAATAACGAAACCAAAGAAACCCACATACTAATAATGGAGGATAATAATACCTGCTGAATACAAGATAGCCGAAGCTCTGAACCAGAAACTTCATCCACTTTTTCACCCAATACAGCATTAACCTTACATGTCACGGTACCCAAATGATCCACAGTATTTACTAGGGCTTTTATAGCATAATCTTTCAAAGTCTCCATAACTCTGTAGTATAGCAATTTTCAGGAAAGGAGAAACACAATAAATTAGACAACAGTTCTAAGCAAATATCGTGGGTCTAGTTCTTGAGAATAACATACATCTGTTGTTGGTTGTCCTTGGTGTATGATAACTCAAAATACTCAGCAGCTGAATAAAGTTGTTTCCTTAGATTCTTCAAATCCTGGAGCATGAAAAGCACTAGTAAGCAACTTGCGGAAATACCCTCTACAAGCTACATTAAAATTATTTGACAGAAGCCCATCTCTACTCGACACGAGCCAACTTATGAACTACTGGAAAACGTAAACTATAAAGAGCTTTTTGTTTCCTTCTTTGGCTAATCTATTTGTAACGCTCAAGTTTCAATAATGATGTAAATAAACGTCAAATGTAATTCATAGACAATAACGTGTGTTTCAGAACAAAAGTAGACACAAACTTGCTGCACACATGAAATGTGTAGACAACAAGAAAATTGGCCCTTGCTAACTTTGTGGATATGCAAATCAAAATCAAAGCCAGGAACCAATTTGGGCAAATTGCATAAGCTGCAGCTAGACAAGACATGAGTTTACCTTAAGACTATCAGCGAAAAGCAAGCTTTGCTGCATAGAAACCTCATCATAGTTTGCCGGTTCTCGGAGGACAGGCAGTGAAACACGAGTCATTATCTCGGCGGATCAAAAAAATTGTATCCTCTTACCTACAACACATAACCATCATTAAGGAACTGGCTCATTCAGCAATACTGATAAATTACAAAATAAACCAGAATACAACAGGAACTCAGTGCTATTAACAATTTATACTGAACTCATATTACCCTTGTAGAAGATGAAGGAAATGACTTTCAAGAGTCCCAGTTGTCCCTCAAACCCTATTCCTAATCACTGCATAGAAGCACACACTACTGTCTTTCAAGATGAATATTCCACTATTACCACTCAATTCTTAGAGTCGAAAAAAAGATGGGAATCTCAGAAGATTCCAACGTTTATTCAGTTGCAGAACTCCGAGAGGGGTAGAGTATATACAAAAATCGTAATTTGGGGTTACAGAATGCAGGAGATCATGGAAGATTTTGAACACAATTCTTAGAAAACGATGATGCAAAGAGCCCAACCTGATATGTTTTGTCTAACTGAAGTTGTTAGCTACCAAGCGAGTCACGACACAATACGACGACATTGATTGCACTCAGTTGCAGATAAAATATAAGATCATTTCGATCCCCGCTCATAGCGGAGGAGACTGGCAAAAAGAAAGAAAAGTGATTAGGTATTCAGATGTTGACTAAACCAGTAGTATAAAGTGACCTTAAAAAGACGGTAATAGCGGAAAGGCCAAAGATTGGAGAGAGACAAGGTTTGCGGAAGGGGGGAATCCAGAGCAGAATATCTGGGCAAATTCTTTCCCTTGCAAAATGACAAACAAAGAAGCACCACAATTGACACTGACAGATATTTTCGAGACGGGGAGGGCAAGTGATTCGTTATATAAAAAAGGGTAAAAGACACTTTCACCCCCTTTAGTATCATTGAAGGACACTTTTACTCCCACTAGTTTCAATAAGGACACTTCCACCTCCTTTTTTTGGTACACGAAAGTTTAAGGGCAGGACACTTCCACTTCCACTTCCACCTCTTCAGTGTGCCGAACTTCAAGTTATTTACACTCTCTTGTTGTGACGCCCTTAGTCTGGGAGTGGAGAATGTCACTATAAGTAATAAATCAATATGAGATATTGATGTTATTTATTTGTCTAAGTCTATTAACAGATCGAGAAACTATAGATTTGATATACACGTGTGACACTCTATGTCTTGTGTCCAATCTGGATGGAAAAGACAAAGGGATTATACCACACGGTAAAATTGGCCACAGAGGTTAGTCAGTCACTGACATTACTATTACTTGGGTAGCATTGATGTATTGCTAGAGGCCGCTCAATGTTTGTAATTATTATTACTGTCAATGTAATTAGGGACCTACAGGTGCACACACAAGTATAGACCTAATTGAAACTAGTTGCTCATTAGTTGGACTAAAGAGCAATAATGAATTGTTTGGACTAAAGTGTAAATTATGCTCATTAGTTGGACTAAAGACCAATTGTGGACTAGAATACAAACTAATCATAACTGTTAGGATTAAAGGCAAGATGAATTTCTCTAGTTATAAATAAGATTTATAGGCTATGAAAATTGAGTCTAGATCCATTCCTACACGACATAGTATACGTGAGAGACATAAATAGAAGAGAAGAAGAGAGTCTTCTTCACCTAGAGTTCGGCCACGATGAGTGTCGCCCCTCCCTCTTGTCCCCACGGGTTGGATTGGATCCACCCATCGTGCGCGGTTGATTTTATATGACAAGATCCTGCTTCTTTCCTACAATTGCTAGCACCATTGGAGAAGAAGTCCAGTTCAGATATGTTCTTGTGGATACCGTAGAGACGTCGCACCTTTGATCTGCGTTAGTGATCGTCACAAGTCAGTTTGACTGAGGTAAACCTCTAATCATCGGATTGCGCTCATTCGCAAGGGTCCTTGCTGGGTTTTGGCAAATTATTTTATTAATTTTCGCTACGTTTGATTGCCCAAAACCCAACAGTGGTATCAGAGCCACTTGTCAAACAATAATCTAATTATGAGTTTTTACAGTTTTACACGATTACTATATAAACTGTTAAATCGTATATGATATGATTGGATTATAATTTGTATGCGATAGAATCATGAAGATGTGTTTGTAATCCTGATAATAAGATAGATTTCTTTTCTTCTTTTAATCTTCAGCCCCAGGACTCAATTGGGAAGTATTTAGGGGTTTTCCTAGATAATATAGGATCTAATGCTGATTGTTGGAGTTTGACTTGCAATCAAGTCGGCAAGGAAATATAGTGGAAATATTTGTTTCCATGTTTGAATCAGGAATGGTCAAAGTCAAAGGTGGTGGGGGCTTGGTGATTTCCACCGCCTCAATCCCTTTGGCTATATAATGGAATCTTTTATTTGTTTAGAAAATACACACACGGACAGGTTTTTTAGAGCAATATCGTGAGCTTTTGTGTGTGTCTTCGGGTCGCCGTTGTGACCGTTGTGGCCACGACGTGCATTGTAATCGGGTTCTCTTCTCAATAAAATATCGGGTTCTGGCCGTGGAGGTAGCTAGTGGGTTCGTTACGAATTCGTTAGTGAACCACGGTAATTTCTGTCTCGTTCTTGTTTTGATTTCGTCGTTCTTGCTCGAATACCCTCAGGTTATAACAAAATGGTAACAGAGCTCTGAAGTAGGAGTTCTGTTACAACAAACTGGTATCAGAGCCGGAGTTCCAAGATCCAGGTGGATTCAAGAGCTAGGGTTTCACGTTTTGGTGGAACTCAAAGCTAGGGTTTCGCGATTCAGGTGGAGCAGGCTATCAGGAGTAGGGTTTCGCGATTCCGCCAAGAACGATGTTTGGTTTGGCGATCAAGATTGATCTGTTCATGAGAGAGAAGCAGGTACACCCACCATCTGAAGCCCCATGGAGGGGGCTATCTGGGCTCCTGTTGGAGAAATCCGGTGTGCATCTGATTAGGTGTGCAAGGGAGCGGGCAAATCCAGCACACATTCGGTATCGGCGTGAATCCGGCTATTCACGCGCATCTGGAGTTCTGGCGATTGACGTTCAGGCGCAATCCGGCTCCCGACGTGGAGCATCTGGCGTGTGAATTGAATCTGGTTATGGCTCATGCGTTGCAAGAACTCGTTAGAGTTGGAGCAACGACATGGAGCATCTGGCGCGTGAGATTTCTGGCACGCGCATCTGATCTTGGTTCTGGACCGCATTATGCACGAGTTTGTTCTGGCGTGCATCTGGTTTTTGGAGCGTGTACCATGAGACACATTGAGCTCGCATCTGGCGCGATCTATTTATGGCGAGCATCTGGCGCATCTGAGGCATACGGGGCGTATCAGGCACGAAAAATCTGTTTGGGAACTTGTGATTAGGTGCATCTGGTCTGGTAAGTAATCACATCTCGGCACTTGTCGCGGTGCATCTGTCTGGCGCAATTGGGTGCATCTGGAATACATTTGGTCATGCTTTCTCAGTGAATGTATACGATTCTGGTTCTGGGTGGAGCACTTGTTTCTGTTTCAGGAAGTGCAACCACATCTGGCGCATTCGTTTCAGGAACGCATGGTAGTTGGAGCAACGATTTGGAAATTCGGGTTTCGCATCAGCTGCAAAATATTTGTCTGGGGAGGCGTTCTCGTTTCAGGTTCTGGGAGACGCATCCGGTTCAGGTTTGAGAAGAGAAACATCTGGTTCTGGTTTCGGTTTGCTGAGATGATTCAAGTCAAGGTGGAGATTTGTTGGAGTTTGACTTGCAATCAAGTCGGCAAGGAAATATAGTGGAAACATTTGTTTCCATGTTTGAATCAGGAATGGTCAAAGTCAAAGGTGGTGGGGGCTTGGTGATTTCCACCGCCTCAATCCCTTTGGCTATATAATGGAATCTTTTGTTTTGTTTAGAAAATACACACACAGACAGGTTTTTTAGAGCAATATCGTGAGCTTTTATGTGTGTCTTCGGGTCGCCGTTGTGACCGTTGTGGCCACGACGTGCATTGTAATCAGGTTCTCTTCTCAATAAAATATCGGGTTCTGGCCGTGGAGGTAGCTAGTGGGTTCATTACGAATTCGTTAGTGAACCATGTTAATTTCTGTCTCGTTCTTGTTTTGCTTTCGTCGTTCTTGCTCGAACATCCTCAGGTTATAACAAAATGGTAACATAGCTCTGATGCAGGAGTTCTGTTACAACAAGCTGGTATCAGAGCCAGAGTTCCAAGATCGAGGTTGAGTCAAGAGCTAGGGTTTCATGTTTTGGTGGAACTCAAAGCTAGGGTTCCGCGATTCAGGTGGAGCAGGCTATCGGGAGTAGGGTTTCGAGATTCCGCCAAGAACGATGTTTGGTTTGGCGATCAAGATTGATCTGTTCGTGAGAGAGAAGCAGGTACACCCACCATCTGAAGCCCCATGGAGGGGGCTATCAGGGCTCCTGTTGGAGAAATCCGGTGTGCATCTGATTAGGTGTGCAAGGGAGCTGGCAAATCCAGCACACATTCGGTATCGGCGTGAATCCGGCTATTCACGCGCATCAAGCGTTCTGGCGATTGACGTTCAGGCGCAATCCGACTCCCGACGTGGAGCATCTGGTGTGTGAATTGAATCTGGTTATGGCTCATGCGTTGCAAGAACTCGTTAGAGTTGGAGCAACGACATGGAGCATCTGGCGCGTTAGATTTCTGGCACGCGCATGTCATCTTGGTTCTGGACCGCATTATGCACGAGTTTGTTCTGGCGTGCATCTGGTTTTTGGAGCGTGTACCATGACACACATTGAGCTCGCATCTGGCGCGATCTGTTTATGGCGAGCATCTGGCACATCGGAGGCATACGGGGAGCATCAGGCACGAAAAATCTGTTTGGGAACTTGTGAATAAGAGCATCTGGTCTGGTAAGTAATCACATCTCGACACTTGTCGTGGTGCATCTGTCTGGCGCAATTGGGCGCATCTGGAATACATTTGGTCATGCTTTCTCAGTGAATGTATACGATTCTGGTTCTGGGTGGAGCACTTATTTCTGTTTCAGGAAGTGCAACCACATCCAGCGCGTTCGTTGCAGGAACGCATGGTAGTTGGAGCAACGATTTGGCGATTCGGGTTTCGCATCAGCTGCAAAATATTTGTCTGGGGAGGCGTTCTCGTTTCAGGTTCTGGGAGACGCATCCGATTCAGGTTTGAGAAGAGAAACATCAGGTTCTGGTTTCGGTTTGCTGAGATGATTCAAGTCAAGGTGGAGATTTGTTGGAGTTTGACTTGCAATCAAGTCGGCAAGGAAATATAGTGGAAACATTTGTTTCCATGTTTGAATCAGGAATGGTCAAAGTCAAAGGTGGTGGGGGCTTGGTGATTTCCACCGCCTCAATCCCTTTGGCTATATAATGGAATCTTTTGTTTTGTTTAGAAAATACACACACAAACATGTTTTTTAGAGCAATATTGTGAGCTTTTGTGTGTGTCTTCGGGTGGGTGTTTCGTGTCGCCTCCGTGGCTGTTGTGTCCACGGCGTGCATTGTAATCGGGTTCTCTTTTCAATAAAATATCAGGTTCTGGCCGTGGAGGTAGCTAGCGGGTTCGTTACGAATTCGTTAGTGAACCACGTTAATTTCTGTCTCGTTCTTGTTTTGATTTCGCCGTTCTTGCTCGAATACCCTCAGGTTATAACAAACTGGTAACAGAGCAATGAAATAGGAGTTCTGTTACAACACTGATCTTATAAAGAAGACTATCCAGCAGATTGCTTCTAAGTGTGCTAGATGGTAGGGTTTATTGCTAAACATCTTAGAAAGAAGCACTTTAATTAAATCCGTTTTAAATAGCACCCTTTTCTATGCTATGTCAATGTCTGTTTCCCCCAAAAAGGCCTGTGATCAGATCACTTCTATGCTAACCAGGTTTTTCTGGTTTGGCAATCATGCTAAGAAAGGAATTCACTGGATTACTTGGGACTTCTTGTGTAATCACACTAAGAAGGGGGGGGGGGATAGATTTAAAAATTTGTCTTGCTTTAATAATGCTTAAATTGCCAAAAATAGTTGGAGAGTGATATCCTCTCCCAACACCCTTTTTAGCTCTTACTTCACTACCAATTATTGTAAAAGAAAACCTTTACTTGCCTTAAAAGTCAACCTCTCCTCCTCTGGTGCTTGGAAAACTATTTGCAAGGGAAGAGAAACACTTAGACTGGACCTCTCTTGGGAAGTTGCTAGTGGTCACAAAATGTGGATCAGGTCAGGAGGATGGGTAAAGTATGTGCCACATGCTTCCATTTCTGATTGCTTGAAACATACAGCTGTTGCTTAAAATTATAAATGGGTCTCACAACTTATGAGAGAACTCAAACCAATGGAATTCAGATGTGATTACCCAACTTTTTGCAGATCGGTTAGCTAAGCTCATTCTTGAGACTCCAGTTTCTAGTAGAGAGGATTTGGACTTACCCTTCTGGCAGCCTTCCTCCCTTGGAATTTTCTCTGTCAAGTCAGCTTATAATATTCTTAATTATAACAACTATTTTCCTCATCTTTCTTCTAAAACCGTTCAATTAAATCTATTTCTCACAACTTTAATTGGCATAATTTGCGGTCCTCAGGTCTTCTTTCCATGTTATTGCTTTACTTTGGCGCATTCTTACTAATCTATCCCCACCCTTGATAATCTTCATTCTAGAATTAGCTCTATTCCTTCCTTCTCTCCCCTTTTCCCTGGTTGTCATGAAACTCCTCCGCATATCTTTCTTTCTTGCACAAGAGCTCAGGGGCTGTGGGAAGTGGATCCCTTAACCCACCCTCTCACTACTAATACTTGTAGGGTTTCGATACGGATTACGCAGCGGAAAAACAATAAATTAATTCCTTTCAAGACCCTTGTTGGTGAATTAAAATTGCATATTTTAGTATGTTAATGAACTCTTCATAACTTGCTAATATGTTTAATCTATATATTTTATCTCTCTTTCTAGACTTATGCTTGTTTTCTTAGTTTTGGTTGCTTTTATCTTGTTTTGTAGTCGAAGACATGCTTTTGAACACTAGAGGCTAGCTTGGGAGAGCTCAAATGATGGAGTAAAGAGAGTTGGAGGGCTAAGATACATGAAGAAGAAGCGCCTAATGTGAAGACTTAAGGGCCCAAAGTGAGAAGAAATGGAAGTTAGAGGCCAAGATTGAAGACAAACCAAGTTAAAAGACCAAAGTTACATCAAAGGGCTTGCTTGAAGTCATTTGAACAAAATTGAGGGCGTAACTACATGCAAGGGGGTAGTTTAAAGCCCTCAACAACTCAGATGAGCCTTTTCGCAATTTCTGCGCGGACAGCTCACAGTGACGCGCCTCTCTCTCTCTCTCTCCCCGACGCCAGAACACGAAGAAGACCCACCTTCCTCCATTGTTGCTTTATCCAAGCTCTTCAAAGCTCCACCACGGCCTGAAATCTCAACCAAATTCGCTCAAATTTGTCAACCCTATCCGATCCTCTACATAACCCACCTTTCAATTCGACCCAAGACACAACAAATCAAAAAGCCCCAATTCGACCTAGAGTTCATGAAGGTTCCAAAAATCAATGATAGAGATGGATAGGGATGAATTGGAGGGCAGGGATTCATCCTTGGACACCAAGAAACCCTCCCCTCACAGTCTATAAAGCCAAGTTGAATATTTAAGAACCCTCTCTCCCACCTCACAAAAATTTTGACCTCTCTCTCTCTCTCTCTCTCTCTCTCTCTCTCTCTCGGCCTTGGCCAATTTCTGGGTTTGTAATGGTGATTCTGAGCTCTCTATGAGCTATCTCGGAGCCAATAACAACCTTAGAGTTGGGGGGTTTCAGATTTAGGGTATTCTTCATCTTGTTCTTCATTTTTGGGTTATTTAGCTACTTTTAGTTGATGACTATGGGTTATTTAGCTACTTTTAGTTGATTTAGTGAAGAATTAAATCAAGTTCTAGTAGTGTTACTCTTCATTTTGTAGCAAAAATTCTTGAGTTAAGCTTGAATTCAATGGAATTGGTTATGAATGTTCTTGTTATATCTCTTGCTTGGATCTTGAATATGAGTAGCTAGACTAATTGTTGGTTGAAGTTGATGAATCTAGGTGTGTTGGGTGTGGATTCAATTGTTGAATCAATGAGTTGAGAAGTTCCTCTTGTGATTCATGGGTGAAAAAGTGTTGAAATACAAGTTCAATTTGTAGCTTCATCTTGTATGTGGATTCATGATTGAATACACATCCTTGATAGTTGGTACAAATTAGTTTTGGATTTCACTAGTGTTCTTCATGAATCACACTTGGATTTGACATTAGAATCCACACATCTCCTTGCAAAATCATTTTGGTGTTGGATTCATACACAACAAACCTAGAGGATTCAACTAAGACCAACTCGTCTCTCAATCCTAAAAACTTTTCTCAAGTTTTATATTCTCTTCAATCTACTAGTTGTTTGCTTAGTTTCTTTAAAATTTCTCAACCATCAAATCCTTGCTCCATCAAGCCTCTCTTGGTGGATTTTGAAGCTTGGCTAGCTGAAAAGCCTTTGAGAAATTTACTTTCATTGCACTAATTAGCTTAGTTTAGCTTATTTTCCTTGTTCATCAAGTGTGAGATTTCTCTTAACCAATCCTTGTGAATTCGACTCTGGACTTACCCCGATATTACTTGAAACGATATCTTATACTTGGGATTTCGTCAAACAACCCTTCATGAATCGCAGGTGATGCACTTTTTAGCGTGCTATTCTCAAGTATACGAATCAAGTAGTACCGGGTGTATTGCAACTCGGATTATCGTTCGCATGAGGACTATTGCCGGTTTTTTTAAGTAATCAGTTTAACTAACTAAGTGCAAAAAGAAGGATTAATTTGAGTGTTTGTAACTACGAACTAAATATTAAAAGCGAATAACTGAAAAGTAAATATTTTTTGTGAGAATTTTCGGTATACTCTTGAGTGTTTTTAAATCTAGGGTTTAAGGTACTAGGTCCTGGGATCCCCTAGGGTCTCTTCAGTTTTTCGTTCTTTTTCGATATGAAAGCACACAGCAGTCGCTTATCTGTGCCACGTACCGATTGTGCAGTATCTTTTCTTTTCCTGCACGTTATCACAATTCTGCAGATTTTTGGATCCTGTTAAGCTACCTAAATCTGCAGTCTCGTTCTAAGTCTTCTAGGATTTCTAACCTATCCTACAGGCCTCGGTGAAAAACAGTAACAGTTGGTCTAACGTTTTTAGGCTAGTCCTATCTCGCCTTCTCTGTTCGGTCTATCGGGGTAAGGTGCTAAATTATGTCTTGTCTTCCTACCCTAACCTGACATTTTCACATACCAGGTCGAGTCTGTAGCAATTCTGAGTGATCAAGCCGAGCATTCATAAACAGTAAAAATAAAAGACTTGATAACAAATAAAACTGCTGATATTAAGATCCTGAAATCATGAATCCATAGTCGAGAATAGAACTAGATACTGAATACGAAACCCTAACCTAGGTAAAAAGTTTAGCTACTAAATGACATAACTAAATAACAATATTCTGAAATAAACGAGAGAATTGAGATCAAACGAGTGTCTTGAATTATGGGTTCGCACTTTTGTGCTCTCCAAGGGTAATCTGAATTCTCCTTAGGTGTATTGCGTCTATAAAACGAGCTCTAGACGTTCCTTTATATAGTGCTTGAGAAGCTTCCGGAACACAGCCTGAAATTACGAAACTGCCATTGGCCAAAACTGCCCCGGGAACTATGATGTCTGCGTGGCTGCTGTGTGGCTGCTGTGTGCCTGCCAACTAGCCACGCAGACAGTGCTTGTGTATGCTCCAAAATCTTCCCCCTGCCCCCTGCCTGCGTGGCTGCCAGCTAGCCACGCAGATAGTGCTTCTGTATGCTCCAAAATCTTCTCCCTGCCCCCTACCTGCGTGGCTGTCAGCTAGCCGCGCAGACAGGGTCTTCTGGCTTGGATTTCTGCAATTTTCTCTCTCCTCCTGCTCTCGGCCTCCGTGGATACTGCGTGGCTGGCATCTAGGCACGCAGGCAGCAGCTTCCTGTCTTCATTCTGGCCATTTTCTAGACTCTGTCTTCCTCGGACTGCGTGGCTGGAAGCTAGCCACGCAGACATAAGCTCTCGCTGCTCTCTTCTGCTTCCTCAGCCTTCCCGAGTCCTCCTGCATTCTCGCTTAATTCCTAACTCTTGCTCAAGTCCTATCCCTGCATAAAAAACATGAACAAAACCCGTTATCATATCTCGAAATGCGTGAAATAAATCAGTAATGCATAAAGAAGCTCAAAAACACTCAGTCGTGAATTACGATGTAAAACAGGGCTGAAATCAGACCAAAACGCTCAAATACGACACAAATACCCCTCAAAATAATCTCACCGATAACTCCTAGTGGGGAGTTATCAGCAGGACAAGCCATCATAAAGTGGCAAGGGTAGAATCGTTGTGTACCAAGTTTGTCTGAAAGATCACTCCACGTAGAATGCTATCCACGTCTCTATGAATATCCACGCCTAGGATTGCACCAGAGTCCTTCCAACATCTATGTGCTAGCAACAGGAGGAAGGAGGATGAAGAAGATCACACGCACCAAGGAGCAAAGAGGCCGCGCCTCTTTGTGGCCGACGGGTAGGGGCGGGCGGACGGCTAGGGTTTCAGCCCTAGTTTCTTGCTATGTTCTCTTACTTAATGATGATTCACTTATGAGAAAATAGCTAGGAGTTGCCTTGTATAGTTAATAACTCCTTATTAACTACATATTAGCTCCAATACTAATCCTGTCCATACACGGATTAGTCCACTTTGCAAATTAGTCCTACTAAGTTTGCTTGTGGTTGCATATTGATCCTTATATTTAATTAGTCCTACTAATTAATTCCCAAGTCTAGTTTAATCCATAGTGCGTGTGAGCCCATAGGTTTCTACTTTGTTGGTGGTAATAATTACTAACATAGATCGGTGTCTAGCAACACATCTATGTCACCCAACGAATCGAAATAGTCAGTGCTCCGACAAACCTTGTGACCAATGTTACCGTATTGTATCATCCCTTTGTCTCTATTTCAGGATTGGACACGAGACATACAAGTTACACTCGTATATCCAATCCATAGTTTCTCGATCCTGGGAATAGGCTTATCCATGAAGATAACATCAATATCCCATATTGATTTATCTGAGTCTGGCCAGACATTCTATAAGCACTACCCCTCGAGTGGTCGTGGATATTTTCTCCCGTTATGTGGGAGGGACAAATCCTATCTACATCTCTACCATCTCTAAGCTTGCTTCCTATTATGTCCAATACCCGCCTCTATTTCCACCCAGTCACGGCGCAGCGTTTGGCGATATCAAAACATAACACTCAATAACTAGAGTATCTATTGACTTCAAGTCTAAGGACCACAATACCATTGTCACTACGAGAAACACTAGTGACTTTTACATGACGTGTACGTAGCCTTCTCGTGGTTGGTCATTCCAGTATGCCATTACCCCTAATGCATACCCATGTGCTAGACTTGATATCCCCGTATCAATCTACCCACATACTAGTTTATAGTTGATTATCTTATTAATCAATATAAACGACTAGAGATATTTAAGATAAACAACAATTGTAATCTAAGGACTTCATTATATTAAATATCTCCATAAATAATACAATGATTATTCTAGACAAAATAATGTTCACACTAAATAAGATTGCCTCTAGGGCATCTATTCCAACAGTCTCCCACTTGCACTTGAGCCAATCTGGTGCATCTCACATGCCTATAGGTCTAGTGTGTCCTTCATGCTTGCGCTGAACAAGCGGCTTTGTAAGTGGATCTGACATATTTTAATCTGTAGGATCTTGCATATCTTCACATCTACTCTATCGATGATCTGTCGAATAAGATGGAATTTCCTGAGTACGTGCTTGGATTTCTGGTGTGACCTAGTTTCCTTGGATTGTATGATCCCCCAGTGTTATCACGATACAACTCAATTGGATCCACAATACTATGAACCACACCAAGCTCAGTAATTAACTTCCTAATCCAAACAACCTCCTTTTCTTCACCCGATGAAGCAATGTACTCAGCCTCAGTTGTAGAATCAACAACCGTCTCTTGTTTGGAACTCTTCCAACTCATAGCTCCTCCACTTAGGCAAAACACAAATCCCGGCTGCGATCAGAAATAATATCTGCTGGTTTGGAAGCTTGCATCAGTGTAATCCTTTACACTCAGCTCTTCCTCCCCTCCATATATCAAGAATACATCCTTAGTTCTTTTCAAGTGCTTAAGGATATTCTTGACAGCAATCCAGTGACTCTCACCCGGATTTGATTGGTATCTGCTTGTCATATTCAACGCGTATGACACATCTGGTCTAGTACATAACATGGCGTGCGTGATAGATCCTATGGCTGAAGCATAATAAATCCTACTCGTGCGGTTCTTCTCAATCTCATTGGAAGGCAATCATCCTTCGAAAGGGCGATCCCATGCGACATGGGCAAGAATCGTCTCTTTGAGTCTTGCATGTTGAACCGTTTCAACACCTTGTTTATATATGTACTCTGACTTAGGCCAAGCAGCTTCCTCGATCTATTCTTATAGATCTTGATACCAAGTATATAAGCTACATCTCCTAAGTCTTTCATTGAGAAACACTTCCCTAGCCAATCTTTAACAGATTGCAAGGTAAGAATGTCGTTTCCAATGAGTAGTATGTCATCCACATACAAGAACAGAAACACAACAGAGCTCCCACTAACCTTCTTGCAGACACAAGGTTCATCATTGTTCTTGATGTAGCCAAACTCTTTGACCGCATCATCAAAATGCAGATTCCACCTCCTAGAAGCTTGCCCAAAAATGGATCGTTGCAACATAAAAACTTTATGGCATGCTCGGGATCCTCAAAAACGTCTCGCTGTGTCATGTACTCATCCTCAAGGAGGTTTCCATACAGAAACACTGTTTTGACATCCATCTGCCAAATCTCATAATCGTGATAAGGTGCAATAGCAAGTAAGATACGAATGGATTTGATCATCGCGACTGGGGAACAGGTTTCATCATAGTCAATACCATGAACATATCTGAAGCCTTTTGCCAACAATCAGACCTTATAGGTAATCACATTCAGTCTTCTTCTTGAAGACCCACTTACACCCTATGGGCCGAGCCCCTTGGGGTGGTTCCACCAAAGTCCATACTTTGTTGGTGTACATGGATTCTATTTCGGATCTCATGGCCTCAAGCCACTTTTGAAAGTCCGACCCTTTCGTGGCCTCTCCATATGTAGTAGGCTCATCATCTATGCGCAGTGCGTCACTGGGCTCAGTAACAATAAGCCCATACCTCTCTGGCTCCTGACGCACCCTACTCGACCTACGAAGTTCTTGTATCACTTGAACATGTTCCTCCACGACATCTTGCGGTTCCTGTTCATGTTCCATAGTAGGGTAAGTGGCTTGTGGTTCCTGAACTTTTTAAAGTTATACTGTCCTCCCAATGGCTTCTTTATCTCTTTCCAGAAACACACCCGTCCGGGCAACAAACACTTTGTTGTCAAATGGATTGTAGATGTAATATCCCTTCGTTTCGTTAGGGTATCACACAAACTTACACTTATCTGACTTTGGTCCAAGCTTGCTTGTTGCTTTACATAGATGTCGCAACCCCAATCTTCATAAAAGACACTGTGGGGAGCCTCCCACTCTACATCTCATATGGAGTCTTCATGACATATTTGGATGGAAAACAGTTAAGGGTAAAATGTGCACACAATAGAGCATGTCCCCAATAAGATAATGTAAGATAAGTTTGACACATCATAGATAGGGATGGCAACGGGTCGGATCCGGATCGGATCAGGCTAGATCCGATCGAGATCCGACTAGGATAAATTGGATCGGGTTTCATTCAGCTGATCCAAATCCGATCCGTAGATCCATATAATACGTGGTCGGATCGGATTTGGATCGGATCCGACTTGGGTTTGCAATAAAATAAAAAAAAAACATAAGAAATAAAATGTATTTCATACGCTAAGGCATGCTTGCAAGTTATGAAGCCTAAAACACAACATAAATAGCTTTGTAGGTTGGAATTACTAATGTATTCTTCTTGGAAGTGAAAGTGGGTAGGTAATATGAATATATTTGTAAAGCACACATATACGTCGGATCGGATCGGGTCGGAACCCGGTGGATCTGCCCTTAAATCCAAATCCAGATCCAAATCCGATCGGATCTGGCTTTCCAGATCCAAATCCGATCCATTTTCAATTGGATCAGATTCGGATCTGATCCATTCGGCCTCGATCGCTCGGATCACAGATCGGATCAGACCTTATTGCCATCCCTAATCATAGATCGAACCATGTCCAACAGAGTTTGGTTCCTCTTCTCGGACACGCCATCACACTATGGCGTTCCGGGTGGAGTGAGTTGGGACAAGATTCCACACTCTCTAAGATAGTCATCAAACTGTTGGCTCAAGTATTCTCCTCCAGGATCCGAACAGAGAGCCTTAATACTCTTGCTAAGCTGCTTCTCTACTTCATTCTTGAATCCTTTGAAATTTTCAAAGAATTTTGATTTTGCCTTCATAAGGTACACAAATCCATATCTACTGAAGTCATCAGTAAACGTAATGAAATAAAGATAACCACCTCTGAGAGGCGTGGAAAAATGCCCACATACATCAGTATGCATGTTCGAAAAAAATCCCAAGTATAGGATATCGTCTCAAGCAATAATATCCGGTAAGTCCGAAGTTGAATCCACAAGGAGGGGAGGGTTGAGAATTTTGCTTACTAAACTAGAATAGAGAGTAGAAAATGACTAACTAAAGCAAGTGACACAAATTCTCAAAGGCTTTAGAGCTTGCGAAGCTATCAAATCCACCTCAAGTGATGGAGCAAGTTGTGTTTGAAATTAAGAAATGAAAGAAACGACTACTAATACTACGATTCAAGAGAGTTTTGATAGGAAAAATGAAGTTGGGTCAATTGATTTCGCTAGATAACTTGGAAATGAATTTCAACTCTTAAAATTTGTATCAAGTGAAGAAACATGGATTCTAAATTAAAGATGAATGTCTAGCTAATGAATTCAAGAGAGAGACCCAAAATGGAGTTATGTCAAGCATCAAGGATATTTACTCATTTAAGTGAGTCCACATACAAGATCAAGCCAGATTTCGGATTTGTCTTTCGACACACGAATTCAATGAACTCGACATCCAAACTTGTGAAAACTTGAAGAACAATTGAAAGCTTCTGAACAAGCCATCCAACTTCATCAAGTAACCTAAAAAATGAACTAGCTGCTCATGTTATTGAGTTGAAGAAGAGATTTCACCAACATATTCAAATAAGATTCCATATATTTCAAGCTCAATACTTAAGAGAACACAAGTTAATCTCAAAATCAACCCAATACACATGATTAAGCTATAACTTGAAGAGAAAATCAAACTAACTTGAATCAAAAATATAAAACAGTATCTATAGCTGATGCTGTTGCCTCAAGATCATAAAAAAGTACAGCACACAGCAGCAGCACCGGTAACAGGGCAGTAGCATTAGTTGCTAAAACAGAGCAGATAGAAAAACCAACAACATGTCACGCAACATGTTCATAGAAAACAATGCAAGGGATAGAAGGACCTCATTTTAGCTTTCTTGGCAGCCAAGCACGAGTCCTTCTCCAAGAGCAACCTACAACATGTTCATACAAAAAAATGCAAGAAATAGAGATAAACTAATTTATTTATTTACAGCTAGGGAGGTAGAGTAAAGATAATGATGCTAACCCACCCCAATCTAGGAAACTCCTTTCCATGTCATGCCCCTACTTCATTCTTAGAAAAGTACTTCTCCTTCAAAAAGTTTGATTCATCAATTAGAATAGATAGGATAAGTAGGGGCAAGGCACAAAAGATGAATAAGATATGCAAGCAAAATCTAACAATAAATCTAGAGAAAGTAGTTATGTCATGCACCGTATTAAGAAACGGGTGGAAATCCTCAAATTATATGAATCATAGAAAGAGTCTTCATAAGTTGCCAATTTTTCACTTGAAACCACAATTTGAGAGATATGGGCAACTTGTGAATCATTAGTCTCGTCACTTTTAAGCATGACACATGGATTTAAGGATGTGGCTTCACAAGTGGGAGTTAAAATAATTTGAGAACATGAAGCCACATCCAAAACCTAGGCACATCTTCCACAATGATAGAATCCAATGGAGCATTCAAGCAAAATTCAATTTCGTCACAAATAAGATCATAGCTCCCCGGATCTTCATTAGGCATCTCAATATTAACCGGAGTACCTCTCAATAAAATTTCAATTTCATCACAATCAAGATCATAGGAACTAGATAAGTATTAGGCTCTTCTAGAGAACAAGACAAGACTACATTCCCTTCATGAGTGGTAGCATCAAATTTGACCTCTAACTCATCACATGAGTGGTTTCCATTTTGAGACTCCTCCTCACATGTGTCACTATGTGAGTCATCTAAAATCGCTTCACTCATGTCATGGGTTGAAGAGTCATCATAACAATATCAATCTCACTACCAATATAACTATCACATACTTCTTTAGAATGTGCAAATGAGAAATGAATACAATCACTTGTCCTAGTAGCAACAACTCCATCATCAAACACATCATCCGAAATGTGATCTTGAGTAAGGTCGTGATGTGTGTGGATGGGAACTTGAGACTCGTGTGATGATGAGTCTTGTGAAGAGTAAGTACTATATTCAAAAGAATCATCATGCGATTGTGAATATGAGGAAGCCACTCTATCCTCCAAATGAGAAAGTGATTCTACTAATTCTCTTTGTGATTCTGTTAGTGATTCCATAATTTCATTATTATTTTGAATAAACTTTTGAATTTTCTCATATAGAGAATCACTTATAGGCGTATTTATCTCATCATTCACAAGTTATTCCCTCTCAGAATGATCAACTCCTCTTGATTCACACATCATATCATTATATTGATAAGTTCAAGAATCATGAGAGTTCAAAAACATGTAAGTTTTTGAGGGAGGTGATTGTGCACAAGAAGCATGAGATGTGTAATATAGTGTCATACTATCATGCCAAGAATGATCATTATTAGGAAAATAATCACCATTTTGAATAGCACATTCACTTTTTTCAAGCATTGATTCCCTAGAATGATTTTCATGACTAGTAAATGCATAGTAGTAAGGATATGAAGAAACGTTAGGCCCCTCACCAAGTCCAAAATGTTCATAAGACATATTTTCAAGCAAGTAGATGAGAGGTACTTGATGAATTTCACTGAATCTCACAAGCTTAACTAACTACAAGCAACTAGAGAGAATGTTAAGAAGAGAAGAAGAAAAATACTACCAACTAACTAAGTAAAGCAAATCAAATCTAATGCCTAGCCTCTCCCCATAAACGACGTCAAAAACTTGTTCGACAAATATCCCAAGTATAGAATATCGTCTCAAGTAATAATATTCGGTAAGTCCGGAGTAGAATCCACAACGAGAGGAGGGTAAAGAATTTGAATTATTAAACTAGAATAGAGAGTAGTAAACAACTAACTAAAGCAAGTGACACAAATTCTAAATGGCTTTAGAGCTTGCCAAGCTATCTAATCCACCACAAGTGATGGAGCAAGTTGTGTTTGGAATTAAGAAATGAAAGAAACGACTACTAATACTACGATTCAAGAGAGTTTTGATAGAAAAAATGAAGTTGGGTCAATTGATTTCGCTAGATAACTAGCAAATGAAGTTCAACTCCCAAAATTTTTATCAAGTGAAGAAACATGGATTCTAAAGCAAAGATGAATGTCTAGCTCATGAATTCAAGAGAGAACACAAAAATCGAGTTATGTCAAGCATCAAGGATATGTACTCATTTAAGTGAGTCCACATGCAAGATCAAGCCACAATTCAGATTTGTCTTTCGACACACGACTTCAATGAACTAGACATCCAAACTTGTGAAAACTTGAAGAACAATTGAAAACTTCACAACAAGCCATCCAACTTCATCAAGTAACCCAACAAATGTACTAGCTTCTCATGTTAGTTGAAGAAGAGATTTCACCAATATATTCAAATAAGATTCTATATATTTCAAGCTCAATACTTAAGAGTACACAAGTTAATCTCAAAATCAACCCAATACACAAGATTAAGCTATAACTTGAAGAGAAAATCAAACTAACTTGAATCAAAACTAGAAAACAGTATCTATAGCTGCTGCTGCCTCAAGATCATCAAAAAGTACAACACACAATAGCAGCACCAGTAACAGGACAGTTGCATCAGTTGCTAGAACAGAGCAGATAGAGAAACAGAGCACATAGAAAAACAGAGCAAAACCACCCTAAACTGCCCGGAAACGACCTACTCTCCCCCTCTCTTCCTCTTTCTCTTACTCTTGGCCCTGATTATGCTCAAGAACGAGCTCAGTATCTGAAGAACAAGCTCTGAATCGAGTGAAATCGGAGAGAGAGGAGAAAGCATAGACCCAGAACAGAGCACTGTGAACCGTTGGTGTATCAGAGAGTCCTAAAATTGCTTCAATCTTGTGTTATATAGACTTGAGGGATGGGTTTCGTAGCCTCCAAGGCTTCATATCGTCCCTTCAGTTCGTCTCCCCACCCTCTGCATCGTCGATTCCCTCCTTGTCTTCATAAACCCTAGAAATTGGGTCTTTATCTTCACTTCGTTATTGGGCCGATTTAAAGGCATGGGTAGGTTAGGATTGGGCTAGCGAAGATTTCGATATCAATTTGGTTTGATTTGGTAGCGATTAAAGGCACCACCGGAGCTGGGTCGAAGCTTCGTCGAGCTCCCATGGTGTCTCTGTTCGTAAACTGTCGGGGCGAGAGAAGTTGCCCTCCTGTTGCTGAGTTGTTTGGCAAAATTTGCAATCTAGCCCCCTGTGTTTGCTGGGGGCTTTAAAATGGCCCCCCAACTTCCGTTAAAGTGCAAATAGAGCCCCCTGCCATTTGAATCTTTTCTAGACCGCCCTTAAAACGTTTGGGAAACTCCATTTAAGCCCGAATTCCGTTAAATTATCTTCAAATAAGCCCCTTTTATGTAACTTTGTCCTTCTCACTTGCTTTGTCTTCAATCTTGGCCTCTCAAATCTTCACTAATTTTCTAATCATGCACCCCAAGTACCTTCTTCATGTCTCTTGGCCCGTCCAAAGCGTCTCAATTCATCATTCAAGCTCTCCCCAACTAGCATCTTGCGTTCCAAAGCCCGTCTTCAACTGCAAAATGAGAGAAAAAAACCAAAAATACAAAGACAAGAATAAGTCTAGAAATAGGGATATAATGAATAAATTACACTTAAAAGCAAGTTAAGAAGAGTTCTATAACCTACTACAATGTGCAATTTACATTCCTTAATAATTCCCGAGAGCCAATTGCTCACTAGTCCTCTCACCTTTCTTCTTGAAATGGGACTTTGTGTTTTTCTGGATAAACAAGCCTCACATGTTTCATATGATTCATAATCAAATGAGTGTAGGAATCCATCTTATGGAGTCTAGAGAAGCGATTTTCGTTTATGTGGCCTCATTGACAATGCCATAAATAAGTAGGATTGAAATCATTAGTTTAAATCCTCTTAGTATAAATGTTATAGACGGAGTTATCTAGATCAAGGATATATAATCAATTAGACAATAAAGCATTACAATAATGCAAACCATAAAAATAAATGGAGCAACATTTGTCTTTTATTATAATAGAAAAACATTTCTTGTCCAAACAAGAAAAAGAAATAATGTTTCTACTCATAGCAGGCACAAAATAACAATTTTCAAATTCTAAGATAAGTTCTGAAGGTAAAGATAACTCGTAAACACCTACGACTAATGCAACAACTCTTGATCCATTCACCACACGCAAGTCTTGTTGGAATAGGTGCCCTAGAGGCAATCTAGTTTAGTATGAACAATAATTGGCTAGAATATTCATTGTGTTATTTATTGAGATATTTAATATGATGAATTCCTTAGATTTACAATTGTGTTATTTATCTTTAATATCCCTAGTTCATTATACTGATTAACATGACAATCATCTATAGACTAGTATGGGGTTGGATTGATATGGAAATTTCACGTTCCAACACATGGGTATGAATTAGTGTAATGGCATCCTGGATTGACGCATCTCCGAGAAGGCTACATACAGGTTATGTAAAGTCACAAATTCTTCTCTCAGTGACAACGGCATTGTCATCCTTAGACTTGAAGTCACTAGATCGTCTAGTTGTGGAATATTGTGTTTTGGTAGCGTCAAACGCTACACTGTGACTGGGTAGTCATAAAGGCGAGTATCAGACACAATAGGAAGCAAGCTTATATATCATAGTGATGTAGATAGAATTTTTCCCTCCCACATGAAGGGAGAAAATATCCTAGGCCACTCGAGGGATAGTGCTTATAGAATGTCTGGCCAGACTCAAATAAATCAATATATGATGTTGATGTTATTTGCACGAATAAGGCTATTCCCAGGATCGATGAACTATTGATTGGATATACGAGTGTGACTTGTATGTCTCTTGTCCAATCTGGATATTGAGACAATAGGATGAGACAATTCTTGCACAAGGTTTGTCGGATGACTATTTCTATTAGTTGGATAGTGGATGTCTTACTAAGACCGCTCCATATTGGTAAATAGTTACTACCAACTAAGTAGAAACCAATGGGATCACACGCCATATGGATTGAACTCGACTTGGAATTAATTAATATGATTAATTAATTATAAGGATCAAATCGCAATAACTTGCTAACTTAGTAGGACTGATATGCAAGTTGGACTTATCCGAACTTTAGTATGATTAGGAGAGGGCCTTTATGTAGTAACAAGGAGTTTTTGGACTATATACAGGATGATCCTAGCTTCCTTACTACAACTAATTCTCATAAAATAAGTTAAGTAGGAAAGAAGTAAGGAGAGAGAGCAAACAAGGAGCCGTCCGCCCCCTTTCCGCCTCCTTTACCCGTCGGCCACAACAAGAGAGGCCACCCCTCTCTTTGGTCATATGTTGCGTGATATCTTCTTCCTCTTCCATTCTTCGTAGCTAGCACAAGGAGATTGGAGGATCTAGATCTCAATCCTAGCCGTGGATCAACCGTAGAGATGGACACTATTCGGGTTTGAAGTCATGAAAGGAAAACAACAAGGTACTTGTTTGATTCCTTTACTATTGTTATGAATTATCTTCCTGTGATCCTTGGAGGGTATTGAATGGATAAATAATTGTTTATTCCGTTGCGTATCCATGATCAAAACCCTACAGTGGTATCAGAGACACAAGTCGTAGAGCATAACGTACTTTATGTGTTACGATTTTGTTGTTTTTGACCTATAATTGTTGATTATTGCGTTACAACGACAAATTAAGCATATTAGATGCATGTTGAATATGATTCAACTAAAAAAGATCTAATATTTATATTGGATGTATGAATTAGTTCGTTTGAGAAATTTTAGGATCTTAGATCTAGGGTTTGGGCACAAATTGGAAACAAGTTCTAACTTGGAAACGTTTTGGACTTGGGGAACAAGGAAGGAGTTGTTTTGGAAATAACTCCAAGAGGTTCGCCCCCCTAGGGAGACCGCCCCTCCTCCTTGCCGCCCAAGCCACCTAGGCCGAAGGCTTTGGCGGTCGGCCGACCCCACCTGTTGGGCCAACCGACCTAGGCTCGACCCGGGCGGCTCCAAGGGTTTCGACCACCTTGTTGGTTGGGCCTCTTGGACCGTTTTGACCCTAGAAATCCTAAAATCAATTAAAATTGACTAAGCGCGTTAAAAGTTGGTTTTAACTGTTTATGTGCAATCGTATGGTGATTGGATATGGCCTTAGATGTGGTTTGTTGTGAATGTTTAATTTTTGTGGTTTGTTTACG
Source organism: Linanthus parryae (assembly GCA_023055425.1). Lineage (NCBI taxonomy): Eukaryota > Viridiplantae > Streptophyta > Magnoliopsida > Ericales > Polemoniaceae > Linanthus > Linanthus parryae. The sequence continues at coordinate 6,364,140 of JALGPY010000015.1, forward strand.
GACTGCGAGCTGATCAATTTAATGTAATAATTAATTAGGGTTTACGGCCTGTGAGCCGGTATTTTTTTCTCAACTCGTGAGATTTATTTTATTTAGTATATATGCTAGCTAATACTAGATAAAATAGATGATAGCCAAGATTGAAGAAAAGAAGCCCAAAGAATTAAAGAAGCCACAACATGGAGCATGGAGCATTCCACAAAGCTATGGAGAATGGACCAAAAGATGGAGGCACATGGAGATGCACTTGCTTTTATGGTTCATAGATATTCTCATTGGCTTGGGAATATCTTAGTCTAGGAGGCCATATCCATATCACGTTAATTACTTTTTGTGGATGTTTACTTTATTGTCTTATTATTGTTGTTGGTGTATGAATGATGCATGAAATTTGATAATAGGATAATTAAACAACCCGGATCTTTTATTTGGAGTTTTGTTCGAATTCAAATAAGTAGATCAGTTGATATGGATCAACAAAATAATAAAAATTAAAAGAAAAATACCTCAAAAGTAAAATATTACGTTTTGCTCGTTACTTAAACACTCATCACAAAATCGATTAATCAAGTTCTTGTGTGCCAAAGCAAGGCGACTTGATTCATCATTATGTGGTGCAATGACACATATAATGTGTAATTATTGGAGTAAGAGGTTTGATGTAACTAGGTAATTTTAATAAGGTTTAAAAACCTAGAGGCACTCAATTGGGATTATCTATTAGATAAATAAATAAGGAGTTATTTGCCCAATTGAACCAAGAATTTCATGGGATGCAATTGAAATTGTTCCTACCTAAATAACTAACTTTTGGGTGACTTGGAAAAGCAAGCTCAAAATGAAGTGAAATATGGATCTTGGCCCACTAGAAAATATAATGATATTTCCGCATTAATATCTTGAGGGTTATTAATCTGTAGAAAGACAGTGCGAGCTGTATTTAATAATCTAGTCATTATAAAATATAGTTAATCGTTCAAAAATACTAAAACTTGCGTATCCTTTTTGTATAATTCCAATGGCAAACAACACATCAAATTCATCACACTCCTTACGCTCTGTCCTTGAGAAGGGCAAGCTCTCTGGGACCAATTTTCTAGACTGGTATAGAAACTTGAGAATTGTTCTCAAGCAGGATAAGAAACTGTACGCTCTAGGGGAGCAAGTTCCTGAAGGTCCGGAAAACAATACTCCTGCAGACCTATAGGCGTATCAAAATCGTGTTGATGATGCTAATGATACAGCCTTCCTAATTCTTTGCAGTCGATATGATCGCACACTTGAAGCAGCTCTTCCTTGAGCAGGCTAGGGTTGAGAGGTATGAGGTTTCCAAGGCATTGTTCAAATGTCATCTGTCAGAGGGAAACCCCGTGGGGCCGCACGTCATCTAGAGAGCCTTTGCCGCCTAGGGTTTCCAGTGGGTCAAGAGTTTCCATCGATCTCATATTTCAATCGTTGCCTGAGAGTTATGGACAGTTCATCATGAACTATAACATGAATGAGATCGTGAAACCTCTGCCAGGTCTAATCAATATGTTGTGGAAAGCTGAAAAAAACATCAACAAGGGTAAGGGCAAATCCATAATGATGGTGCAGAAAGGAAAGGGCAAAATGTTTGCCTCTACCTCCAAGGGAAAAGGTAAAGCAGTTGCCAAAACAAAGGAATCTGCCCTTAAGCCTGTTGGTGGCATTGCCAAAGGTGTGACTAAAGGTGAATGTCACTACTGCAGTTAGCCTGGACACTGGAGGAGGAACTGCCCAAAATATCAGGAGGATAAGAGGCTTGGAATAGTGATTCCACCACCACCAGATATTTTTGTTATAGATGTCAACTTAACTGTCTCTTCATCATGGATACTGGATACTGGATGTGGATCTCACATTTGTCGAAATGTTCACGACCTAAAGAGAAGTAGGATATTGGATAAAGGGGAGATAGACATGCTCGTTGGGAATGGAGCAAGAATTGCTGCATTAGCCGTAGGCGTGTACGAGCTGTATCTGCCTTCATGATTAGTATTAGAATTAAATAATTGCTATTTTGTGCCTGCTATGAGTAGAAACATTATTTATATTTCTTGTTTGGACAAGGATGGATTTACTATTTCAACAAAGAACAATTGTTGTTCCATTTATTTTGATAGTATTCACTATTGTAGTGGGCAATTATTTAATGGATTATATATCCTTGATCTAAGCAATCCTGTCTATAACATTAATACCAAGATGATGAAAATGAACAATTTAAATCCTGCTTATCTATGGCACTGTCGTTTGGGCCATATAAACTATAAACGTGTATCTAGACTCCATAAGGATGGATTCCTAGACTCATTTGATTTTGAATCATATGAATAACCGGTCGGCCGATAATTGCTTTTATGTCAAACTGTCCAAATGTTCTTTTTGCAGCTCTAGCGTCGACTATTTGGGCCATATTATCTCTGAGGGACAGGTCCGCGCTGATTCCCAGAAGATTCATGCTATGGTCGCGTGGCCCACACCGTCTTCGATCAGACAGTTGCGTGGATTTCTGGGTTTGACAGGTTATTATCGGCGGTTCATCCGTGACTATGCGACTATCGCTTCACCATTGACTGATCTGCTGCAAAAGGATGCTTTTGCATGGTCTGAGGACGCGGAGCAGAGTTTTACCGCCCTCAAGGCGGCCATGACAGCAGCCCCTGTGCTGCATTTTCCGGATTTCACTCAGACTTTTGTTTTAGAGTCTGATGCGTCGGACAGAGGTGTTGTGGCGGTTCTGTTGCAACAGGGCCATCCACTAGCGTTTTTCAGCAAAAAGTTGGGACCCAAGCTTCGCGTAGCCTCCACTTATCACAAGGAGTTATGTGCAGTGGTTGAAGCGGTTCAGAAGTGGCGACAGTACTTGTTGGGGCGTGAGTTTGTGATTCGCAGTGATCAGCGCAGTCTGAAGGAGTTATTATCACAGGTCCTTCAGACACCTGATCAGCAGTTCTATATTCGGAAATTGATGGGGTTTAAGTTCCGTATTGAGTACAAACCAGGGGCCGCTAATCGGGTCGCGGACGCTTTATCACGTCGGGATAGTGAGGATGACGCCTTGTCCTTGGTTTTATCCGCGTTACAGCCTCTGCCGTCCCTCTTGGCCACGATTTGGCAAGAGACTCAGTCGATGCCTGATCTCCAGGCTCTGGTAGTTGCTATTCAGTCACCTGCTAGACCGGCACACTTCAGTTTCGTTGACGGCATAGTCTATTACCGGACTCGGATTTGTGTGAGTCGTGATTCCTCTGTCCGCCCGTTGCTCCTTCAGGAATTTCACAGTTCTCCGACTGCTAGTCATCCGGGCGTGGATCGTACGTACCGTCGCGTTGCAGCTGTCTTCTATTGGCCCAATATGAGAGACGAGGTGCGTCCGTTTGTTTCCTCTTGTCTTGTTTGCTTAACGACGAAGTACTCTACCCAGAAGCCCGGGGGTCTGCTACAACCTCTTCCCATTCCTGACCGTGTGTGGGCGGCCGCGACTGTGGATTTCATTACAGGGCTTTCGACATCTCAGGGTTTCACTGCCATTATGGTCGTCGTCGATCGTCTCACGAAGTATGTTCACTTTGGCCCGTTACCGACTGATTTTGATGCTCCGCGCGTAGCTCGCTTGTTTGTTGATGTGGTAGTGAAGCTTCATGGGTTCCCAGAGTCCCTGGTGTCTGATCGTGATCAGGTGTTCATGAGTACATTTTGGAAGGAGTTGCTCAAACTCAGTGGTACGAAGCTCAAGTTCAGCACCGCCTATCATCCACAGACGGATGGTCAAACTGAGGTCATGAATCGTGTGTTGGAACAGTATTTGCGAGCTTTCACGTCTGAACAGCCGCGACAATGGGCTTCCTTTCTCCCATGGGCTGAGTTGGCAATGAACTGTAGTCATCATGAAGGGATCAACATGTCACCGTTTCGTGCCTTGTATGGGCGAGATCCCCCTTCTCTTTTTCCTGAGCTACCGGTTGCCAGTCAGTCTCCTTCGGTCGATGCGTTGGTTGCCGAGCGTCACGAGTTGTTAACTGATTTGAAGGGTCATTTGCAGAAGATGCAGCAGCGCATGCGCGTCCAGGCCAACAAACACCGCCGTGAGGTGTCTTTTCAGGTTGGTGATATGGTGCTTCTTCGTCTTCGGCCTTACAGGCAACGTTCTCTGGCACGACCTCTGTCCGCCAAATTGGCCCGCCGGTTTTATGGTCCATTTCTCGTGGTAGAGCAGGTTGGTCCGGTCGCTTATCGGCTGCAGTTGCCGGATGGGTGCCGCATCCACGACGTCTTTCATGTGTCATTATTGCGTCCTTTCGTGCCGGATGGTTCGGCCATTCCCGTTCCTTCGCTACCTAATCAGTTTTACAAAGGCCGCCCTGTCTCGATACCTGTCTCGGCTACTCAGGCGCGTACAGTACTGGTTGATGGCGTCCCTCAACAGCAGTGGTTGGTCTCCTGGTCCGACGGCGCACCTCCTTCTTGGGAACCTGTACAGGATCTTCGATCTTCTTATCCCGATTTACAGCTTGAGGACAAGCTGTTTTTCGAGCCCGGGGGAGTTGATACGGATGCTCAGGCTACTGTTGTCGAGGATAGCGATAGTAAAGATGGGTCTACGACTCCAGAGGTTTCTGCCTCTACACGACCCAAGCGTAGTGTGGGTCCTCCACGTTATCTTAAAGATTATGTTCAGCGTTAGCGATATTTTGTTAGTTAGCTTCATCCTTTGTTTTGAATTGTGTTAGGAGAACTGGTGTTTTGTTTTTTCGATTCGTCCGAGGTTTCTATACGGTTCTTTACCCGGACTAGGACTAGGTCGAACCGTCAGGGTTAGTGGTATAAAAGGGGTGTAATTTTCTAAAAAAAGTTATGAAGAAAATTATTTGCCCTAACTCTCTCTTTCTTCTCTCTCCCATCCCTTCTCCTCTGCTGTCTCTTTTCTCTGGTTTCTTCCCACGATACCTACTGGTATCACCTTTCAATAAGAAAGGTGAGAGGACTAGTGAGAAATTGGCGCTGGTACATACTGATGTATGTGGGCCATTTGCGACGCCTGCCACAGGTGGTTACGTCCACTTCATCACATTTACTGATGATTTCAGTAGATATGGATTTGTATACCTTATAAAGGCCAAATTCGAATACTTTGAAAATTTTAAATAATTCAAGAATGAAGTAGAGAAGCAGCTTGGCAAAAGTATTAAGGCTATACGATCGGATGGTGGAGGTGAATACTTGAGCCAAGAGTTTGACGACTATCTTAGAGAGTGTGTGATAATAGCCCAACTCACTCCATCTGGAAGGCCATAGTGGAATGACGTGTCCTAGAGGAGGAATCGAACTCTATTGGATATGGTTCGTTCTATGATGTGTCAAACAGATATTCCATTATCATTTTGGGGCTACGCTCTATTGAGTGCAGCTTTCACCATTAACCCTGTTCCATCTAAGTTAGTTATGAAGACACCACATGAGATGTGGAGTGGGAATCGTCCCACTGTGTCGTTCATGAAGATTTGGGTCTTCGATGTCTATGTAAAATGTTTACAATCAGACAAGCTAGGGCCTAATTCGGACAAATTCAAATTTGTGGGATACCCTAAGGAAACTAAGGGATATTATTTCTACAATCCAACTGAAAACAAAGTGTTTGTTGCTCGGTCCTGCATGTTTCTAGAAAGAAAGTTTGTCTCTAAAGAAGCGAGTGGGAGGACTGTAGAACTTGAAGAATTTCAAGAACCACAAAGCATTGATCCTCCTATGGAACATGAACAGGAACCACAAGAGGTTGTGGAGCAGCCTGCTCAAGTAACACAAGAAGTTTGTAGATCTAGTAGAGTGCGCCAGGAGCCAGAGAGGTATGGACTTCTCGTGACTGAGTCTGGTGACACGTTGCTCATAGAAGATGAGCCTACTACCTATGGAGAGGCCATAAAAAGGCTGGACTCTCAGAAGTGGCTTGACGCCATGAGATCCGAGATGGAATCCATGTATACCAACAAGTATGGACTTTGGGGGAACCACCCGAAGGGGCTCGGCTCATAGGGTGCAAGTGGGTCTTCAAGATGAAGATCGACATGGGTGGTAATGTGATTACCTATAAGGGTCGATTGGTGGCTAAAGGATTAAGACAGATTCATGGTATTGACTATGATGAAACCTTTTCACCAGTCGCAATGACCTAATCCATCCGAATCTTACTTGCTATTGCAGCTTACTACGACTATGAGATTTGGCAGATGGATGTCAAAACAACATTCATGTATGGGAATCTCCTCGAGGATGTGTACATGACACAACCTGAGGGTTTTGAAGATCCATAGCAAGCCAACAAAGTCTATAAACTTCAACGATCCATTTATTGGTTGAACCAGGCTTCTTGGAGTTGGAATCGACATTTTGATGAAGTAGTCAAAGAGTTTGGCTTCATCAGAAACGAAGATGAATCCTGTGTCTACAAGAAGTTTAGTGGGAGCTCTGTTCCTTTTCTGGTTTTGTATGTGGATGACATACTAAATTGGAAACGACGTTCCTATGCTGCAATCTGTTAAAGATTGGCTAGGAAAGTGTTTCTCAATGAAATACTTAGGGGAAGCAGCTTATATATTCGGTATCAAGATCTATAGAGATATATCTAAGAAGTTGCCGGGCCTAATTCAAAGTACATATATAGACAAGGCGTTGAAGCGGTTTAACAGGCAAGATTCCAAGAAGGGATTCTTGCCCATGTCGCATGGAATCACTCTTTCGAAGAGTGGTTGTCCTTCCAATGAGATTGAGAAGGAATGCATGAGTAGGGTTCCCTATGCCTCGACCATGTTATGTACTAGACCAGATGTGTCATTCATTGAGTATGACAAGCAGATATCAATCCAATCCAGGTGAGAGTCACTGGATTGCAGTCAAGAACATCCTAAAGTACTTTGGAAGAACTAAGGATGTGTTCTTGATTTTTGGAGGTGAGGAGGTGTTGCGTGTAAAAGGTTACACGGATGCAATCTTCCAAACCAACAGAGATGATTTCAGATCACAGTCGGGGTTTGTGTTTTGCCTGAATGGAGCAGCGGTGAGCTGGAAGAGTGCCAAACAAAAAGCGGTGGCTGATTCTACGACATAGGCCTAGTACATTGCTTCGAATGGCGCAACAAAGGAAGCTGTTTGGATTAGGAAGTTCATCACTGAGCTTGGTGTGGTTCCTAGCATTGCGGATCCAGTAGAGTTGTATTGTGACAACACTGGGGCGATCGCGCAATCAAAGGAACCCAGGTCACACCAGAATTCCAAGCACGTACTCAGGAAGTTCATCTTATTCGAGATATTATCGAGAGAGGAGACGTTCGGATATGCAAGATTCCCACATATGAGAATCTGTCAGATTCACTTACAAAGCCGCTTGTTCAGCGCGATCATGAAGGGCACACTAGGATCATTGGCATACGAGATGAACCATATTGGCTCTAGTGCAAGTGGGAGACTGTTGGAATAGGTGCCCTAGAGGAAATCTAGTTTAGTATGAAAAATAATTGGCTAGAATATTCATTGTATTATTTATTGAGATACTTAATATAATGAAGTCCTTAGATTTACAATTGTGTTGTTTATCTTAAATATCCCTAGTCCATTATACGGATTAACAGGACAATCATCTATAGAATAGTATGGGATTGGATTCATATGGAGATATCCCGATCCAACACATGGTATGCATTAGTGTAATGGCATAATGGATTGACCCATCTCCGAGAACGCTAGATACAGGTTATTTAAAGTCACAAGTGCTTCTCGCGGTGACAACGGTATTGTCAACCTTAGACTTGAAGTCACTAGATGTAGGGATGGCAATATGGTCCGATCCGATCTGTGATCCGAGCGATCCGGGCCGACTGGATCGGATCCGAATCCGATCCAATTGAAAATGGATCGGATTTGGATCTAGAAAGCCAGATCCGATCGGATTTGGATCTGGATTTGGATCTAAGGGCAGATCCACTGGGTTCCGACCTGATCCGATCCGATGTATATGTGTGCTTTACAAATATATTCATATTACCTCCCCACTTTCACTTCCAAGAAGAATACATTAGTAAATTCCAACCTACAAAGCTATTTCTGTTGTGTTTTAGGCTTCATAACTTGCAAACATGCCTTAGCGTATAAAATATTGTTTATTTCTTTTGTTAATTTTTTTTTTATTTTATTGCAAACCCAAGTCGGATCCGATCCGAATCCGATCCCACCACGTATTATATGGATCTATGGATCGGATTTGGATCAGCTGGATGAAACCTGATCCGATCTGATCCGAATCCGATGATGATCCGAACGGATCTGGATCGGATCTGGATCCCATTTCTCCTAGTTGGATCTGGATCGGATCTAGCCTGATCCGATCCAGATCCGACCCGTTTCCATCCCTAACTAGATGGTCTAGTTGTGGAATATGTGGTATTGTTAGCGTCAAACGCTACACCGTGACTGAGTAGTCATAAAGGTGCGTACCGGACACAATAGGAATCAATCTTAGATATCGTAGTGATGTAGATAGAATTTGTCCCTCCCACATAACAGGAGCCAATATCCTAGGCCACTCGAGGGATAGTGCTTATAGAATGTCTGGCTAGACTCAAATAAATAAACATACGATATTGATGTTATTTGCACGAATAAGGCTTTTCCCAGGATCGAGGAACTATGGATTGGATATATGAGTATGACTTGTATGTCTCGTGTCCAATCCGGATATTGAGACAAAGGGATGAGATAATGCTTGCACAAGGTTTGTCGGATGAATATTTCTATTAGCTGGGTAGTATGGATGTCTTGCTAGAGACCGCTCCATATTGGTAAATAGTTACTACCAACTAAGTAGAAACCTATGGGATCACACTCCATATAGATTGAACTAGACTTGGGAATTAATTAATACGATTAATTAATTAGAAGGATCAAATCGCAACAACTTGCTAACTTTGTAGGGCTAATATGCAAGTTGGACTAATCCGAACTTGAGTAGGATTAGGTGAGGGCCTTTATGTTGTAACAAGGAGTTGTTGGAATATATAAAGGATTCTCCTAGCTTCCTTCCTACAACTAATGCTCATAACATAAGTTGAGTAGAAGAGAAGCAAGGAGAGAGAGAGTAAACAAGGAGCCGTCCGCCCCCTTGCCGCCCCCTCTACCCGTCAGCCACAACAAAAGAGGTCGCCCATCTCTTTGGTCCTCCGTTGCGTGATTTATTCTTCCTCTTCCATTCTTCCTAGCTAGAACAAGGAGATTGGAGGATCTAGATCTCAGTCCTAGGCGTGGATCAACCGTAGAGACGTGACACTATTCGCGTTTGAAGTTGATAAGTCTGCAGCTCCTTAATATTAATGTATGGATGCATATGCAAGATCTTTGGTTCCTTGATGATGAAATACAGAAACACAAGTAGGTCTAACTTTTTTATGCAAGTTTTTATTTTTTGATATGGAATGACATTATGCAGGCATTGGTAATTTATGTTCTGATTAACAAAATATGCAGGACTGACGCCTGGTTAAACATTAAGCGGGGAATCACATCGGAATCAATAGAGGAAAGGGTAAGAACTAGGGCTCGAAGATCTCTAGAGTTCTGTATTCTTCAATGATAAAATCTAAGTCTGAAAGTTACCCACAAGCCGGGTATAATAGCTGAAACCCTACTTTTGCCAAAAATAGCAAAATTACAAAACTGGCCCAAAACTACTGGCCTTATGAAAATAACATGCAGATGGTAGTTTGACCCAAATCGGGCTAAATAAGAAGTCAAAATACGAAAAAGTAAAAACTGCCAAAAATAGCAAAATTTATCTTGGGAGCTCCTGTTGAATGATCAAACGTCGTTTTTCGAGTCTGAAATCTTGCTTGATGGGGCAAAGCCCGATCACTAGTGTCCGACTCGCCGAAAAATTTCCGGAAACATGCTGTAATAGTCATCTTGATCCCTGTAGCTCAAGTTACGCCCAGAACAGTGTGGCGTGACTAAAAACGATCATTTTTCCCCTCTCTTGCGCTTGTCCTCCATGTCATGATAGTGAAGTGCCAGATTAGTCGCATCAGACAGCTCGGTCTCGTCTGGTTCATCTGCTCTTGCATCAGTCTCCCCGGGTTGGAAAGAACTCGTCCTCGAGTTCACTCCTTCGTCTTCAGAATCCACAAAGCACCGTGAGAGGTGTTTGACATTAAACACGTTAGACGTCTTCAGGTGACTCAGCAGCCGCAACCGGTATGCATTGCCATTGATCTTTTGCACAATCTCGCAAGGCCCAATCTTCCAGTCCTTCAACTTACTGTATTCTCCCACAGGAAAGCGATCACGAGTCAAAACAGCCCAAACATAATCACCAAAATCAAAAAGTACCTGACGATGATGCTTGTCGACCCGGGCCTTGTACTTGCTATTGATTTCCTCAATCTTGCTCTTCATTTGGTCTTGAATGTACTTCAAATGATCTGCCATCTCCTCATCCTTAGGATGAACACATCCCACACGCGGAATGGGAACCAAGTCTAGCACCCCAGACGGGTTCTGACCATAGACAATCTGGAAGGACTCATTCCCGTAGTCCTGTTCACTGATTTGTTATACGCAAACTCCGCTTGAGCGAGTGCCATATCCCACTGCTTGGGCTTGGAACCTGTCAAACAACTGAGAAGATTCCCTAGACTGCAATTCACCACCTCCGTCTGTCCATCGGTCTGCGGGTGATACGCACTGCTGAAGTTCAACTGAGTGCCCAACTTATCCCAAAGGCTCTTCCAGAATTGACTCATGAACTTTGTGTCACGATATGAGGTGATGGACCGTGGTACTCCATGCAACCTCACAATTTCTCTTAAGTAAAGGTGGGCTATTGACACGATTTCTTACGTGTTACCGCAAGTGCACGATTCAAGTAATATAGGGTAGTATTTCAACCCCGAGTTATCCATCCCACGAGGACAAGCTTGAGACTATTTAATTAGTTATTAACTTAGAGTACTGCAACATGAGGAAGAATTGTGATTAACTAAGGCGTCACCTACAAACAAGTGACTAAAATTAAATAACAACTAAACTAATCTTTTTGTATTTTTTATTTGTTAAACAAATAAAGAGAAACTAGGCATTCTCTAGATAACCTAGGGATGTAGGCGATTTCCGGATTAGCTATGTAACACGTTAACTCTATTCTAGTTAAGCCGGGTAATGGTACTGACAATATCCTATCGGTCTCATGTCGTTCTACGTCACAGTTTACTTGGTGTCCTATCGATCCACCTACATCTACCGGTCCATTCTAGTAGGCTAATGACAGTGCACATAATGATGTCCTCTCAGACCACCACCACACGAACACCTCACTATCTCCTACCGAATCTACCCACTAAGGCCAATCCTACACACTTCTCTTCTCAGTATCAGTGATTAAGGATTGTTGTTCATATCTCATCACAGCTAGGTCTAAGTCGCTCTCACGCACTCGCTAGCTAATTAACAGGTCCGGTTAATTACTCCATTCTTGCCAAGGATTACGCATAGTGATAACTCTCTTTTAGGAGCTATTATTATACTTCCATATTAATTTTAATAGGCTTATTTCACATGATTTAAATTTTATATTTGCACAAATATGTGAATTTGATGACTTACAAGCCTAAGAGTGAAAAGTTGTGTTTCTAGACTATTTGTGCATGTTTTCTCTCATATTTGCTATGATAATTGCACGGGTTGTTTAGTGTTGTGTATCTCAGGTAAAATAGGTGAATTGGAGCTTATGAGAGGCTTGGATATGCTTGTGATGGATCTAGATGAAGAGGAGAAAAGATGACGCGAAGACGAAGAAAAGTTGGAAAAGTCACACAGGACCAGCCTGCACTCTTTTCGATGCTCAGGAAAATCTACAAAGAATTTTGGAGTAAGGCCTAAAACATTGGAAAGTATACATCTGTAGCTTTCCAACGATATTTGGTAGGCCCGAAGACGAGTCCGTATGAGGGAGATACAGCCCGCGCAAGATCAGCAAATAATTCTGTCCGGGAATTAAAAATTGGAGGGGCTGAAGTGCAATTTCGGCCATATTTCATTAAAAAGCGTGCCCAGGCCTTGGGGAACGCATTCTTAGACCTAAAACAAAGAAGGAGCTGCTGGGGAACGATCAAGGAAGGCTAGGAGAGACGAGGGGCATGGAGAACGACGCCGGAGTCGCCGGAACGCGAATTTCATCACGAGTTTGACTATCCTTCGTATCTTTTCTATCGTTTCTCAATACTATGAACTCGTTAGCTTTTATTTTCAGTATATTTGATTAGTTTTCTTGGCTAGGCTCTATGGAGAGCCTAGGGTTTTGTTAGACACCGTTTCCGGATTTGTTTGTTTGATTCACGAATATGGATTCATGTTATTGATTACTTTTCTTCTCTATTGATGTATTGTTGACCTAGAACTATTGACACGTTTTAGGTAGGATATGAATGATGAATAGAGATGTCTTTGATCCTTAACGTTTATCTTAGCTTAAAGTAATAATGAATTTTCTTCTTCTAGTAATCTTGTTCTTAATATTATGTTAACCTAGCGTCATGAACTAGGATAACTACTTGGTGAAAGATCGATGGACTGAGAGGTGAAGATTAATTAGCTTGTGAATCTAGGATTGCTAGCAACCCTGTATCATGATGGACCGAAAGGCGAAGTGTTAGGGTTTGGATCAAAACGTAGGATTAATCTTAATGCTTGTTAGGTGATATAGTTTATGGATCGACAGATGACGACTATTGAACTTAGCATAGGTTTACTTGAGATCGAAAGAAGATTGTAAGTAGAAAAACGTGATCAAGAGCATATTCAATATTACATGTTTCAAAGCAATATCTGGAATTGTCTACTGCCCTAGGTGATCCATAGATCGCCTAGTCTTTATTCTTAGTTAATCAAACCTTGTTTAATTATAAAAATCCAAAAATATTGTCTTTTAGTTAGTTTAATATAGTCACTTGATTGGGCGTGACAACTTCTCAAATCAACAACTTTCCTCCTGTTATTTCAATTACACTCTTTAGATTTAATCTCTAATTAACAATAAATCTACTATCTGTCCTCGTGGGATCGACAACCTGAGTATCAATACTCACACTTTATTACTTCGATAGTGCAATTGCGTATACACGTAAGAAATCGTGTCAAGTTTTTGGCGCCGTTGCCGGGGACAGTGGTTTATAGTTAAGTTAGAAATTAGTTTAGTGAGTTTATTTTTATAAATTTATTTTTTATTATCTATTCTTATCACCTCACGGTATTGCTTGAGATCTTTGGTATGCAGGTTATCTATAAGCATGGGGGATGAGAAAGATCATCGTTTTGCGAGTATAATTGAAGTATGCAACCTTGCGGGTTGGAAAATCGTGAAGGAGGGCCATGTGGATGGCACTAGAGAGAGGCTTGCCATGGAGATACAACGCTATATCTTTCGGCCTACTGAACCAACTCCTCCTACTAGCTTAATGTTCTTCTTTGGTTGGATGCTTGAGGAGATGATTCCAAATGTTAAAGAATGGAGGCAACGAGCAACACAATCGGGAATGGAAACGACACTTGTGGACGCACAACTTAGTCTCCATTTAAATGCTGAAGATGTTCCAAGCTTCCCAACGATCAAAGAAATGGATGATGGGCCCATATGTATCCCAACATGCCCGGACATCGATTCATGGCTTGAATCAAGTATGAGGGAGAAGCATGATGCGATTTTTGGCGAGATTGAAAGTCTCATTCATGGAATTAATTTTGACGAGCTTGACTCTCCGATTGTGGACTTGATGGATCATCTCATATGTCAGCTTGATGAAGATGAACAAGACGCCGAGATTGACTTTGTAGATGATGCGGGTGCGTTTATGTGAAGGAGACAAAGAAATCCCATCATTCATGCTCTATGAATTACCCCTTGAAATTTCAGTGAAGATATCGCAAATTGAAAAGACGATCAAAGATTACATCATTCTCTTCTCGCAACATAGGAGACTTGAGCTTATTGTTGAAGTCGTTATGATGACGATTCTCATGGATTGGAAGAAGAAGAAGAAGAAGAAGAAGAAGAAGAAGAAGAAGAAGAAGTTTCGGGAGAACATTGGCTTTTGCAACACATGTTCGTCGTTGTTGAGATTCATGGTTCGCCTGATAATTTGTTCTCGTTCAATTGAAAAGAGAAAGATCGAGAAGAGGTGGTGGAAAAAGAAAAAGTGGCGAGAAAAACTTCTTTCCGGGCACAAAGGGAGATGATAAAGTGCTGATTTAAGACTTCGTCTATTGTTTTCCAGCATCAGGGGAGTTACTCGAGTTACTGGTAGAGTTAAGGAGCGAAGACAAGTGCTTAAGTTACTGTTTATCCGCGTTTGGGGAGGTTGCTGCAATTTAAGGAAGTTTCCAGAAAAGTCATTGGACTCCCCCAGTGTCGCAACACCCACTTGCAGCTTCTCTGGATACTAACAAACTTTGTGTTCTGCAGGTTGCAACCCTGCGTTGCGGCTTTGAAAAAAAAAATAGATATGAAACTTTCTTAAAGCACCATGGAAGCCATCGGTCCCCCATCCCGGAAAACTCCGAATTCATCTTCCCCTGACCCAAAACCCGCCGCCTTGCTCGTCGGCCATTGAAGTCGGCCAAAAGCTCGTCCAAAGCAGAACCTACCACCACCGCTACCCTCCTTTCTCTTCCCCGACCCTGTCCTACACCGCCTTCTCCTCTCTCACTGACGTCGTCGAAACCACCTCCACCATTTCCTCCGACGAAGACAACCAACCCGGGCCCAGAACAACTCGCCTCTCAAACCGATCTCTCCCAGTACTGTGATTCCCGATTCCTAACCACGAAACCCAGAAACCCACTATCTCTCTCTCGATTGATCACCGAAGCCCTCTCTGTCCTCCACCGCCGTTCAACAATCGAACCCCACCCACCTCCGAGCCACCATCGAATCAACCCTGCAAAACACCCCACCGAGGCAGCCATTAACGCCGGCCTCCCCCATTCAAGCCGCCCCAAAGCTCGGCCAGACGCGAACAAACGACCCAGGAACTCGAATTGAACCCAGCCGCTATCTCTGATTTTGTCGAGTGGTGATCTGACTGTCTTGGCGACCCAAGACCCAATTCCGATCGAAACCCAGAACAGAGAGCAAAGAAACAGAGGCAGAGAAGAAGAGAAGAACAGAGCATCGTATCTAAGCTTCAGGGCGCTACACTTAGCCGATTTCAGCAAACTCTATTTCGGGCAGAAATCAAAACACCCCCCTGTTTCACGTCTTCGATTTGATTTCGTGCGAAATCAGATGATTTCGTGCGAATTATGTTCAGGCGGCTATTTGTGTGGCTTGGGGTAGAAGTGCAATAAATAGAAGTTGATGAAAGAGAAGGTATGGGTTTTATTTCAGATCTAGGGCAGAGGGTGAACTTCCACAAGATTGGAGGGGCGAAGTTGCAAATAGGCAGAGTCTATTCCAAGAGAAACCTACGAGAAAAGAATAATAATGTTTATTCCCGAAGCAATGAGAGGATTATGCAGGAAATTGATCAGAATAATAGTGTTTGTCTGACTTTGAAAAGAATGAAAAGTTTGACGAAGACATCGACCCGGGGTGCTAGGGCGCATTCGACCGTTACGGGAGCTCACATCATGAGTTCGGGGATTCTTCGTTTCTTTTTCGTCAGCAACGGTTCAATCGACCCCGGTGTGTTTCACACACTCGACCGCAAGGGAGCTTGCATTGGTGCGCACGATGTTTGCTTGGGGATTGTTCTTGCTATCTCAGTCAGCACATATCGGATTTCGTCCCCGACCTTGTGTCGGTTGTGAGTTTCTTTTCTCTCTCTTTACTTACCTTTTAGGCACATCGTACTTGCTCTAGGATTTTATTTTGACTACTTTGTTACGGTGCCTAGTCGCCGCTTGGATTAGCTGTTAGAATCCTAGGGAATAATTGAGTACTTGCTTTATTTCGGTATACACAACTTGTCACGTGCACGTAGCTTGAATTATCTCTTAATGTATTATAGCTACCTTCTTGTGCCGTGACTTTGACTCCGAGTAGAATCACTACTCCTTGCATTTGAATGCCGAGTCTTCTTGGTTGATCTCTAAATTTGTTGAGGACAACGAAGCGCTCAAGTGTGTGGGGGGGGGGGGGGGGGGGGATTTTAGCTATTCGCTAGCCATGTACTTCCTCTGTTTCTTCTCTTTCTTCCTACTTGCCATAAACGGACGTTTCCTCTCTTTCTTCCACTTTCCTTTTTTGGTAACCTTTGCAAGAGTAATTGACAGAAATACCCTTCCCAACCCTACTACCCAACTACACCCACCAGTTCATTTCCTCTCAATCTTATCAATTTCTCGTCTCTCTCTACCTTATCTTCACATATCTTCCTCTCTCTGTAAAACACGATAGCAACCTCCCTCCATCCGTCAGATCCCCCTTTCTCTGCGATCCCCTCTTGCTCTACCTCCCTATCTCTGCAATCCGCCGGTGGAGAAGCCATCACAAAGCCCGATCATCACTCTCTGTGCCTCTCTCTGTTCAGATCTTGCCGATTGAGTGGCGTTGGCGGTGATATCGACGGTTGCTGTCGTCTGTGGCGTCGCGTCCTCGTGCCTTCTCGCCCCTCTCTGTCTCTCTATATCTATCTATCTCTGTGTGTGTGTGTTTAGATCCGAAAGATGGAATGGATTTGCCGGTGGTTTCGCTGATGGTTGTGGCAAATCGAGGGACGGAGAGGACGATGATGCCGGCGGTGTTGGCGGACGACGAGAAGACAGTGGTAGAAGCCGACGAGGACGCCGACGGTGTTGGCGGATCTCCTCGTGGGAGATCGATTTAGGCTTGACCTCCTCCTCCTCCTCCTCCTTCTTCCTTTCTTTTTTTCCTCCTGTCCTGCTTCTTCTCTGTATAAATCTGTATAATCAGTAATAGCTATGTTTCTTCTGTAAATTGTTGGTGTTTGCTGTTTAATTATTGGTATTTTTTTGCTAAATTGCTGGTGGTTTGCTCTCTCTTTAATTTCCTAGTTTGATGTATGTTTCTTGATCTGAGTTTGTTCAAAGTTGTTCTTGGTGGAAACAGAGGGAGAGAGACAGAGAGTGAGGTAGAGTCGCAGAAAGAGAAAAGGACAGTGAGGAATTCTGTAAAAGGAGAAGGGCAAAATAGGTATTTCACTGACTTTCTTAATCCGCGTGAGTACAGTAAATGGAAGA
Organism: Linanthus parryae; assembly: GCA_023055425.1. Classification (NCBI taxonomy): domain Eukaryota; kingdom Viridiplantae; phylum Streptophyta; class Magnoliopsida; order Ericales; family Polemoniaceae; genus Linanthus; species Linanthus parryae. The sequence continues at coordinate 6,381,396 of JALGPY010000015.1, forward strand.
AAGAGCAGAAACAGAGGAAGTATGTGTCTTGCATCGCCAGTTACATGTAGATTAGATTGTCGTATTGTGAGTCAGTGTAGTACTTGTAGTCCGAGTCGTATTTTAATATATTGTTGTATTGTGCTTAGTTTTAGTGTAGTTTATGTTTATGTTGCACTTTTACTTTATTGAGCCCCCTACCCAGTTGTCTTGTGGTTAGTCGAGTTGGCCAAAATCATATAGAGTTTAGGAAAATATGAAAAAATAAAAAAAAAAATAAAAATTAGAAAAATCCTAAAAATTGAAAATTTGAGAAAGGGCAACTTAAGACCTAGAAACCGAAGAGAATCCTGTGAAAGAGCTCATGAGAGTAGGAAGCACCGTAGTAGGGATACTTTAATTTTAGTATTTTATGCCCAAGTCTCACGAAAGGATGTCCCGGGTATTCGGGAATAGTGAAAGTAGATAACGGGCATACTTTTGTCTTCTTTAGTGTGCTAGGAGGATTGAGTCTCTAGGTGGTTGAATAATCCGTTTCCCGTGAAAACTTGTGGACTCTTTGAATCTGGGGTGGACCTTCGTGTAGAGTCGGTTTCATGTGGTACGAGTCTTCGGCCTAAGCGAAGCCGGGGAGCGTACACCACCATCCCTTAAGGTGGTTCCAAGAGAAAATCCTAAAAAGCCCACACTCTTAAGCTCTAATGCACGGTTGTAAAAACAGTGGAGGAAAGAAAAGAAAAACGAAAATCTGAGAAAAAAATATGAAAAAAATTTGTTGTTCAAGGAGAAACAACCTAATGTGCTTCTGTTTGCGCGGAAAGTTTGGATTCAATCCAATGTAGAGCTTAAGAGGGAAACTAAAGTCAAGCCGTATTACACAGGAGTTGTGTCTCCCAGCAATGGGACAATTTGCATTCTAAGCAATAACGGCTAAGAGGGTCTGAAAACCTCAAATGACTTGGCGAAGAAAGACCACCTAGTGACTTAAGATGCCTAGACCCTCTGAGTCAAAAGATGTGCCGTATCTTGGTTTGGTTTGGTGGATGTTTGGGGACGCCTTAGTGAGTTTGTGCATAGGATCATCGTATATCATTTCTTGCTACGTGTTGTGAAATTTCAAAGTGAGCTTGTGAGGATTTGATGATTTCGGTTTATGATAGAGAGGTTGCCCAATCTCCTGAAAAGAAAAAAAAATGTTGTTTATTTTATTGCATTGTATATAATTGAGTTGCATTGTAGTTAGCTCATGTAGTTGCATAGTCATGAGTCGTGTTGAGTCGTTTGCGTCTTGAGTTGGCTAGTAAACAATGATTTGCTCGGGACGAGCAAAAGGTAAGTGTGGGGGTATTTGATAACTCTCTTTTAGGAGCTATTATTATACTTCCACATTAATTTTAATAGGTTTATTTCACATGATTTAAACGTTATATTTGCACAAATATGTGAATTTGACGACTTACAAGCCTAAGAGTGAAAAGTTGTGTTTCTAGACTATTTGTGCATGTTTTCTCTCATATTTGCTATGATAAGTGCACGGGTTGTTTAGTGTTGTGTATCTCAGGTAAAAGAGGTGCATTGGAGCTTATGAGAGGCATGGATATGCTTGTGATGGAGCTAGATGAAGAGGAGAAAAGATGACGCGAAGACGAAGAAAAGTTGGAAAAGTCACATAGGACCAGCCTGCACTCTTTTCGATTCTCATGAAAATCTTAAAAGAATTTTGGAGTAAGGTCTGAAACATTGGAAAGTAGACATCCGTAGCTTTCCAACGATATATGGTAGGCCCAAAGACAAGTCCGTATGAGGGAGATACAGCCCGCGCAAGATAAGTAAATAATTCTGTCCGGGAATTACAAATTGGAGGGGCTGAAGTGCAATTTCGGCCATATTTCATTAAAAAGCGTGCCCAGGCCTTGGGGAACGCATTCTTAGACCTAAAAAAAAGAAGGAGCTTCTGGAGAACGATCAAGGAAGGCTAGGAGAGACGAGGGGCATGGAGAACGACGCCGGAGTCGCCGGAACGCGAATTTCGTCACGAGTTTGATTATCCTTCCTATCTTTTCTATCGTTTCTCAATTCTATGAACTCGTTAGCTTTTATTTTCAGTATATTTGAGTAGTTTTCTTAGCTAGGCTCTATGGAGAGCCTAGGGTTTTGTTAGACACCGTTTTTGAATTTGTTTGTTTGATTCACGCTTATGGATTCATGTTATTGATTACTTTTCCTCTCTTCCTGATGTATTGTTGACCTAGAACTATTGACACGTTTTAGGTAGGATATGAATGATGAATAGAGATGTCTTTGATCCTTAACGTTTATCTTAGCTTAAAGTAATAATGAATTTGCTTCTTCTAGTAATCTTGTTCTTAATATTATGTTAACCTAGCGTTATGAACTAGGATAACTACTTGGTGAAAGATCGATGGACTGAGAGGTGAAGATTAATTAGCTTGTGAATCTAGGATTGCTAGCAACCCTGTATCATGATGGATCGAAAGGAGAAGTGTTAGGGTTTGGATCAAAACGTAGGATTAATCTTAATGCTTGTTAGGTGATATAGTTTATGGATCGACAGATGACGACTATTGAACTTAGCATAGGTTTACTTGAGATCGAAAGAAGATTGTAAGTACTGAAACGTGATCAAGAGCATATTCAATATTACATGTTTCAAAGCAATATCCGGAATTGTCTACTGCCCTAGGTGATCCATAGATCGCCTAGTCTTTATTCTTAGTTAATCAAACCTTGTTTAATTATAAAAATCCAAAAATATTCTATTTTAGTTAGTTTAATATAGTCACTTGATTGGGCGTGACAACTTCTCAAATCAACAACTTTCCTCCTGTTATTTCAATTACACTCTTTAGATTTAATCTCTAATTAACAATAAATCTACTATCTGTCCTCGTGGGATCGACAACCTGAGTTTCAATACTCACACTTTATTACTTCGACCGTGCACTTGCGTATACACGTAAGAAATCGTGTATCAATAGTGCAACGGCGCCAAAAACTTGACACGATTTCTTACGTGTATACGCAAGTGCACGGTCGAAGTAGTAAAGAGAGAGTATTGAAACTCAGGAGGAAAGTTGTTAATTAGAGATTAAATCTAACGAGTGTAATTGAAATAACATGAGGAAAGTTGTTGATTTGAGAATTTGTCACCCCCCAATCAAGTGACTATATTAAACTACCTAAAAGACAATATTTTTGGATTTTTATAATTAAACAAGGTTTGATTAAATAAGAAGAAAGACTAGGCGATTTATGGATCACCTAGGGCAGTAGACAATTCCGGATATTGCTTTGAAACACGTAAAATTATTATGCTCTTGATCACGTTTAACTACTCACAATCTTCTTTCGATCTCATGTAAGCCTATGTTAGATTCAATAGTCGTCATCTGTCGATCCATAAACTATATCACCTAACAAGCATTAAGAATAATCCTACGTTTTGATCCAACCCTAACGTTTCTCCTCCCAGTCCATCACGATACGGGGTTGCTAGCAATCCTAGATTCATAAGCTAATCAATCTTCACCTGACAGTCCATCAATCTTTCACCAAGTAGATACCCTAGTTCATGACGCTAAGGTAGCATAAAATTAAGAAAAAGATTACTAGAAGAAGCAAATTCACTATTACTTTAAGCTAAGATAAACGTTATGGATCAAATACATCTCATATGATCATTCATATCCTACCAAGCACGTGTCAATAGTGCAAGTTCAATATTCCATCAAACGAGATAAAATCAATCCATCACATGAATCCATAAGCACAAATCAATCAACATATCCGGAAAACTTGTCTAACAAAGACCTAGGCTCTCCATAGAGCCTAGAAAGTAAAACTACTCAAATAATCTGAAAATAGAAGCTAACAAGTTCATAGTATTGAGAAAAGATAGAAGAGATAGAAGGGATAGTCAAACTCGTGACGAAAATCGCGTTCCGGCGACTCCGGCGTTGTTCTCCATGATCCTCGTGCTCCCTAGCCTTCCTCCCTCTTCTCCAGCAGCCTATTCTTTGTTTTAGGTCTAAGAATGCGTTCCCCAAGGCCTGGGCATGCTTTTTAATGAAATATGGCCGAAATTGCACTTCAGCCCCTCGAGTTTGTAATTCCCGGACAGAATTATTTGCTGATCTTGCGCGGGTTGTATCTCCCTCATACGGACTCTTCTTCAGGCCTACCATATATCGTTGGAAAGCTACGGATGTTTACTTTCCAACGCCGCAGGTCTTGCTCCAAAGTTCTTTGTAGATTTTCCTGAGTATCGAAAAGAGTGCAGGCTGGTTCTGTGTGACTTTTCCAACTTTGCTTCGTTTTTGCGCTCCTTTTCTCCTCTTCATCTAGCTCCATTCGAAGCATATCCAAGCCTCTCATAAGCTCCATTGCACCTATTTTACCTGAGATACACAACACTAAAAAGCCCGTGCAATTATCATAGCAAATATGAGAGAAAGCATGCACAAATAGGCTAGAAACACAACTTTTCACTCTTAGGCTTGTAAGTCATCAATTCCACATATTTGTGCACATATATCATATAAATCATGTGAAATAAGCCTAATACAAGTAATAAGAAAGTATATTAATAACTCCTAAAAGAGAGTTATCAAATACCCCCACACTTACCTTTTGCTCGTCCCGAGCAAAATCACTATTTACTAGCCAACTCAAGACGCAAACGACTCTACACGACTCATGACTATGCAACTACATGAACTAACTACAATGCAACTCGATTATACACAGTGCAATAAAATAAAAACGTTTTTTTTTCTTCTTTTTTCGAGATTGGGCAACCTCTCTATCATAAACCGAAATCATCAAATCCTCACAAGCTCACTTTGAAATTTCACAACACGTAGCAAGAAATGATATATGATGATCCTATGCGCAAACTCGCTAAGGCGTCCCCAAACATCCACCAAACCAAACCAAGATACGGCACGTATTTTGACTCGGAGGGTCTAGGCATCTCAAGTCATTAAGTGGTCTTTCTTCGCCAAATCATTTGAGGTTTTCAGACCCTCTTAGCCGTTATTGCTTTTGAAATGCAAATTATCCCATTGACGGGAGACACAACTCCTGTGTAATACGGCTTGACTTTAGTTTCCCTCTTAAGCTCTACATTGGATTGAATCCAAATTTTCCGCGCAAACGGAAGCACAATAGGTTGTTTCTCCTTGAAGCACAATTTTTTTTTTCAGATTTTTAATATTATTTTCTTTCCTCCTCTGTTTTTACAACCGTGCATTAGAGCTTAAGAGTGTGGTCTTTTTAAGATTTTCTCTTGGAACCACCTTAAGGGATGGTGGTGTACGCTCCCCGGCTTCGCTTAGGCCAAAAACTCGTACCACATGGAACCGACTCTACATGAAGGTCCACCCCAGATTCCAAGAGTCCACAAGTTTCCACGGGAAACGGATTATTCAACCAACTAGAGACTCAATCCTCCTAGCACACTAAAGAAGTCAAAAGTATGCCCGTTATCTACTTTCACCATTCCCGAATACCCGGGACATCCTTTCGTGAGACTTGCGCACAAAATACTAGAAATTAAAGTATCCCTACTACGGTGCTTCCTACTCTCATGAGCTCTTTCACTGGATTCTCTTCGGTTTCTAGGTCGTTAGTTGCCCAATTTTCTAAAATTTTTAATTTTTAGGATTTTTCTATTTTTTTTTTCTTTTTTTTCATATTTTCCTAAACTCTATATGCTTTTGGCCAACTCGACTAACCACAAGACAATTGGGTAGGGGACTCAATAAAGTAAAAGTGTAACCTAAACATAAACTACACTAAAACTAAACACAATACAACAATATATTTAAATACGACTCGGACTACCAGTACTACACTGACTCACAATACTACAATCTAATCTACATGTAACTGGCGATGCGGACACGGACATGGATTCATGTGATGGATTGATTTTATCTCGTTTGATGGATTGTTGAACTTGCACTATTGATACGTGCTTGGTAGGATATGAATGATCATATGAGATATTTCAATACATATCGTGTTATCTTAGCTTAAAGTAATAATGAATTTGCTTCTTCTAGTAATCTTGTTCTTAATATTATGTTAACCTAGCGTCATGAACTAGGGTACCTACTTGGTGAAAGATTGATGGACTGATAGGTGAAGATTGATTAGCTTGTGAATCTAGGATTGCTAGCAACCCCGTATCATGATGGACTGAAAGGCGAAGTGTTAGGGTTTGGATCAGAACGTAGGATTAATCTTAGTGCTTGTTAGGTGATGTAGTTTATGGATCGACAGATGACGATTACAGAACCTAGCATAGGCTTACATGAGACCGAGAGGAGATTGTAAGTAGTTAGACGTGATCAAGAGCATACTCAATATTACATGTTTCAAAGCAATATCCGGAATTGTCTACTGACCTAGGTGATCCATGGATCGCCTAGTTCCTCTCTATATTTGATAAAACGTTGTTTAATTCAGAAAATACAAAAAAATATATTATTTTAGTTAGTTTAATACTGTCACTTGATTGGGGGTGACAACTTCTCAAATCAACAACTTTCTTCCTGTTATTTCAATTACAATCTTTAGATTTAATCTCTAATTAACAATAAACTTACTATCTGTCCTCGTGGGTTCGACAACCTGAGTTTCAATACTCACTCTTTATTACTTCGACCATGTACTTGCGTATACACGTAAGAAATCGTGTCACATAGCATATGAACAATAACTAGAATGAAATTAACTTTAAGCAAGATTAAAATCTATGAAGAACACGAAGATTCATGAGTATCAAATCCTAAACTAGTCGTGTCAATAGACTAAGATCTTCAACAAGTTCATGAAATCAAATGTCATCCAATAGATCAAATCAAAAAGCATGAAACAAAGTCTCAAATCCGGAAAACATATTGTCTACATAAACCCTAGGCTTTCTAGAGAAGCCTAGACAAACGTCTAGCTACAACTCGAAATACTAGAAAAGCAACAGAGTTTCTCCATACAAGTGATTAAAAGAGGGAAGAAGAGATCAAACGCTAGAAATTGTGAAGATTGGAGCGATCCGGGCTCTTCCCCTTGCTTGAGGTTGCTCCCAATGGAGTCTCCTTGCTATCCTCCTTGATCGTGGCTCTCAATAGGCGTGAATGATGATTCTTCCCGTCCCTAGGTGGTTCTTGAATCATAACCCGCAGAAGTCTTCAGTAATTGCCCAAAAGCCCCCCTGAAATCTGCTCCTGACTTCAAAACGCGATATCTTCTTCGTCCGAACTCGGATTTAGCTCCGTGACCTATCGATGAAAAGATATCGGAGTCTAATTTCATTTGGAACTGGTATCATCCCCAAATAAGTTTTATAACTCTGGATATGATCAAAATAATGCAAGTTGGTCTTCCAAGCTCCTCCTATTCGGCTTCTCTTCACTCCACTTGAGCTCCCGTTTGTTTCCGAAGTTCGTTCCATGCCTCCTATCAACCGATTAGCATCCGTCCCTGCCAAAACAACATGAACAAACATACCAAGCGATTATATTTGGCAAATAACAATGAAATATGCATAGAAAATGCCCGGACTAACAATATAGCACATGGTAGCAACAAGTGATAAAACGACCTAGAATCTCTAAAATTAGCCTCAAAACACTCTTCAAATACATATTATCATGTGGTAAATTCTAAAGAATTATAGCCCCTAAAAGGTGCTATCAAACTCCCCCACATTTACTCTCTTGCTCGTCCTGAGCAACAATGAAGCACAAACCCCCACACTTGAGACATTGCATACATATCACAACCAAACTAATGCATACCCCACCACTTTGCATACTTAACTTTACTCTATCCAACACACTCACGACTCAATACACCAAGACAAGACTATGCAAACTACATGATATGTCCAATGTAACTCAAGTATGTACTATGCAAGGAATTAAAGAACATATTTTTTTCTTTTTAGTAGAGATTGGGCAATCTCAAAGAACAAACCGGCATGTCATAAGGCTCTCACATCCCATAGAAGATTATATAACTTTTGTGATCGGTAGAACTTGCGGCCAGTTTCGTCAGACAGAACTGGCACGAACACAAAATAAGTTGCTTCCGCACACTCATCAAACGTATCCCTAGAACTTACCATCCGAGCTATTCATCCACGGGTTAAAATTGTTGACGGCTTTAGGACGGGTAGGATAGGATATTTAGAAGCGCAGTCCTAGACGTCATGATATATCTCACAAAACCCGATTCTCACACTCCCTCACCAAAATCCAAGGAACCCCACCGAACCTCACTACTTCGGCCCTCATTCCCTCAATCTTGGTGCAACGCCGTTCTCGCGGCCACAAACGTGAAGAAGTGATCTCGAACAATAGCTAATCTCCTTGGTCTTCATGAAGTTTAATTTCCGGATCCCTATTCCATTCCATTTCACTTTCAACTTTCTGTTCTTTTTATCTTTTTTTTTTTCAATCTCAATTTCATTCTCAATAAGCACATGGAGCCACCAATGATGGTACAATATCCAAGGAGATCAAATCAATATAGATAACGTGGGGGTGGAATGTGTCAAATCACGTGATGAAATCAAATATATGTCGACACCCCCACACTCGATGTAAAGCATATCTCGAACCCGATAGTCAATATATAAACGTGCTAATTCCAACATATCTTCCTCATCACCTAAGATGTAGAAAATATGAATGAAGTACAAGCACGCCCTCCTATAAGATCAACCAACCCCCACCCCATGTGCGGAAAAAGTATCACGCACTACGATACTTCACCTGTGATCGTGATGTATGGACACGACTCACCGCCACACAGAAGTGTGCTGCCGTCTCTAATTCACCCTCACATCCCCTCAAAAGATGACATGTAAGACAATCCACTCAAAATGTATCAAATCAGCTCACCCTCATCGAACCACCCTAACTCAACTCCCTCTATCATGACGCATAGGAAGGGACCATTCTAACTAGTGATAGAAGTCACAAGGAACAAATTCCTAGGCTAGAGGCTGTGAATAAAAGGGGTAAATGGATCAAATTGGGGTAACTAGTGGACCTAGGCGATGGAGACGAAACGTGAGGTCCCCATAAAAACCACTCAAACAGCTGTTCCGTTGCCACTACGAGGAGGGTTGACGACTACCTAAGTGACGGTGGTGTAGCGCTAGTAGGATAACTAGTCTGAGAGACATCTACTCACAATTCTCTAGTGCATTGGCCCTATAGCCTTCCTACTCCAGATTCTCACGTGTCTACCTCACCCCAGATTTTCATACTACCTAGGGAATACTATCATTGATCCCTCTCCACGCTTACTCTCTTCAATTTCCCTTTCTAAAAAAAATTCAATTTTTAGGATTTTTCTTAAATTTTTAATTTTTTTCGACACTATATGTAACTGGGCAACTCGATTAACCAACAACATAGGGTAGGTGGACTCAATATTTAAAAGTGCAACAACAATATACAATGCATAAAATAAACGTGCACATGCAAAACTAATTGACTCGACATCTATATGCAAACGCGACTTTCTAAACTACATGTAACAAGGCTATGCAATGGCTAACTAGAGGATAGCTAAAAACTCCCCCACAGTTAAGCGCTTCGTTTTCCTCAACGAAATAAAAGGTGAAATAAAGAGGACTCGGATGCTCAAGCGTAGGGCCGGTGGGTCTAGTCGGAGTGAGTGCACGTGAGGTCTAGTCGGAGTGAGCTAAACAAGTATCCAATAATCCAAGTATGAGCAAGTATAATTTTTCAAGAAATTAAGCCCTAAGAGTGCCTAAGCAAGAATTAAGGCCGAGAGAGAGAAAATTGTACCAATTTTTTTCGGAAACACGAGCTAGTGAAGGCATGAGTACCTCCTTAAGCTCCTCAGTGTCCCCGTCGTAAGTTCTTCTTTGAGCTTTGGCCGAATCCCCCTCCAAAGCAATGAATCGGAGAATTTTTGTTCTTGGAGCTCTTCCTCTTTGATTTCCCCACACTCAAACGAAGTCCTATCTTTCAATAACTCAAGAGTTAATGTTGTTGTTGGGTTTGCAAGGAGCAAAACCCAACAAATTTTTTTGAATTTGGTTGAGTTTTGAAAATTTGGGTGTATGGATGTATGGGTGTTCTTGAAGGTTTGGGAGGAAGAAGATGAAGAAAAGTAGGGTTTGATCCAAGTTTGGTGTGTTTTTACCCTCTATTGCAGGATATGGCTTTAAAAAATCAAGAAAATACCAAACAACACCCCCAAAATCGGACAAACCCGCCCGATTTCGGCCCCCATTTCGGCCCGAAATGGGTGCCGAAATCACTGTAGCAATTGAAAACAGTGGGCATTTTTGATTTCGGGCCGAAATCAGTGGATTTCGGCCCGAAATGGGTGCCGAAATGCACTGCTTTTCGCCCGTTTTGTGTTTGCTCTATCTTCTTCATCCGGTACCCGATTCGCGCGATTCTCGCGATTCTCCACACTGGACGAGGAATATATTTTTGACTAGAAAATTTCCAAACCAAGAAATTTTCCATTTCTTCTCAAATTATCTCTCTTGTGCAAAGAATCTCGCCTCCAAAGCTCTTGAACTTTATTTTCACTCCAGATTTCGATGCGTGCAACCCCGATACTCCAACTCGCTACCATGATCCTCATGACTCATTGCATACTCCTCGAACTCGAGTAGCTTCTTTATCAAGCTCAATGCCCCCGTTTAGCTAGTTGTTCCTCGTTTTGCGTGCGAAATCGTGCACATGCATCAAGAATGGGAATCCAGAGAGTTCTTCGGTACCTGTGTCCTGCACACTCATAGAAAATATTAAAACAACTCTCTCTCGCCCCTCATAATCAAATATGGAGAACTCAAAAAAAAAAAAAAAACGAAACAAAATATCAAACTCTACTCTACATTGGGTTGCCTCCCAAGAAGCGCTTGTAATTTAAGGTCGACGACCCGACCCGGTTACCTCAACCGTCTAGGATAGTGAAGGATGCTTAACTCTCGACTTCTTCTTCCACCATCTTTTCTCAATGAATTTCTTCTAGAGTGCACCCCCATGCTTCGAAGATGGTGGACAATTGTAGAAGCTGACCCCTTTCATCTTACACTTTTTCTTCTTAATCAGCTTCCACGAAGTACTAATGGGCTCAGGTGAATCTCTGGCCATGAAATCATCCCAGTAGTACTCCTTCGGTGCTAAATGATCTTTAGTCAACGCGTGCATCTCATCTTACACCCACACTTGCTGATTTCCAAAGCCTCAATAACAACAATCACAAGTGTTTCATCAGCTTCATCATCAGCAACCCACAAGCTCTCAATGTATGTGTCATCCCAATCATGCCAAGGCTGTAAGATAATTTGAGATTTCCTTGCAGCGAGCATCGCCTCCTCTATTGTCGGACACACAACTCCACCCCAGTCAGAATCAGAGTCTGAGTCCTCATAAATGGCAGAGTCCACCAATGGTTCATGGACACTGCGTTCTTTGCTCAGCTCATGTTCCTCTTCTTCCACAACTGCAGCTTGCGATTCAGATTCTCGTTCATTCTCCATCCTAGCCATCAGTGTCCTTTGCATCTCTAGGACAGCAGGTAGCCAATGAGGTTCATCCGAACCATCTTGTGATGGTGACCATAGAGGCTCGATTAAGGGCTCAATGACATGTGGCACAGGCTCCGCTTGTGGCTCATCTGTAATAAGGGACATCCTTGTGATGCACGCTTGGATCTCCCCCGTAATATTGTGCAAGTCTTCCATGCTTTCTGATGAGTTCTCTTGATGCTGATGAAGCTGTGGTGGATCAAATATGCATGCATCTTCATACTTGTGATCCTTCTTGCATTTGTAGCACCAAATCATTGAGCATGTGTCATCATTTTGCCAAACTCTGCATTTAGCACAATAGTAGGGGTAATCAGAGATCCCCACATAATCCTCGACGCTCCACATGCTCATTACGTCTCCTGCTTCCCGTGTTCCTGCAAAAACAAACTCAAGAAACCCGTGAATCACAAAGATAGAAACAAAATAAAACAAACTAAAGTAAAAGTACTCTAAACTAACTCATAACTAAATAATCTAACGCTGTCCCCGACAACGGCGCCAAAAACTAAACACGCTTTCTTACGTGTTAACGCAAGTGCACGGTTCAAGTAATATAGGGTAGTATTTCAACCCCGAGTTATCGATCTCACGAGGACAAGCTTGAGACTATTTAACTAGTTATTAACTTAGAGTACTGTAACAGGAGGAAGAATTGTGATTAACTAATGCGTCACCCACAAACAAGTGACTAAAATTAAATAACAACTAAACTAATCTATTTTTATTTTTTATTTATTAAACAAATAAGGAGAAACTAGGCATTCTCTAGATCACCTAGGGATGTAGACGATTTCCGGATTAGCTATGTAACACATTAACTCTATTCTAGTTAAGCCGGGTAATGACACTGACAATCTCATATCGGTCTCATGTCGTTCTACATCACAGTTTACTTGGTGTCCTATCGGTCCACCTACATCTACCGGTCCGCTCTAGTAGGCTAATGACAGTGCACAAAACGATGTCCTCTCAGACCACCACCACACTAACACCTCAATATCCCCTACCGAATCTACCCACTAAGGCCAATCATACACACTTCTCTTCTAAGTCTCAGTGATTAAGGATTGTTGTTCATATCTCATAACAACTAGGTCTAAGTCGCTCTCACGCACTCGCTAGCTAATTAACAAGTCCGTTTAATTACTCCATTCTTGCCAAGGATTACGCATAGCATATGAACAATAACTAGAATGAAATTAACTTTAAGCAAGATTACAATCTATGAAGAACACGAAGATTCATGAGTATCAAATCCTAAACTAGTCGTGTCAATAGACTAAGATCTTCAACAAGTTCATGAAATCAAATGTCATCCAATAGATCAAATCAAAAAGCATGAAATAAAGTCTCAAATCCGGAAAACATATTGTCTACATAAACCCTAGGCTTTCCAGAGAAGCCTAGCAAAACGTCTAGCTACTACTCGAAATACTAGAAAAGCAATAGAGTTTCTCCATACAAGTGATTAAAAGAGGGAAGAAGAGATCAAACGCTAGAAATCGTGAAGATTGGAGCGATCCGGGCTCTTCCCCTTGCTTGAGGTTGCTCCCAATGGAGTCTCCTTGCTCTCCTCCTTGATCGTGGCTCTCAATAGGCGTGAATGATGATTATTCCCGTCCCTAGGTCGTTCTTGAATCATAACCCGCATAAGTCTTCAGTAATTGCACAAAAGCCCCCTGAAATATGCTCCTGACTTCAAAACGCGATATCTTCTTCGTCCGAACTCAGATTTAGCTCCGTGACCTATCGATGGAAAGCTCTTGGAGTCTAATTTCATTTGGCACTAGTCTCACCCCCAAATAAGTTGTAGAACTACGGATATGTTCAAAATAATGCAAGCTGGTCATCCAAGCTCCTCCAATTCGGCTTATCTTCACTCTACTTGAGCTCCCGTTTGTTTCCGAAGTTCGTTCCATGCCTCCTATCAACCGATTAGCATCCGTCCCTGCCATAACAACATGAAAAAATGTACCAAGCGATTATATTTGACAAATAACAAGGAAATATGCATAGAAAACGCCTGGACTAACAATATAGCTCATGGTAGCAACAAGTGATAAAACGACCTAGAATCTCTAACATTAGCCTCAAAACACTCTCCAAATGCATATTATCATGTGGTAAATGCTATAGAATTATAGCCCCTAAAAGGTGCTATCAGCTATCCACACGGAATCCATTGTCTTCCTACATGGTACAAAATGTGCCATCTTGGAGAACCTGTCAACAACAACAAGGACATAATCTGCCGCTCTCTGGGTGCGGGGTAAGCCAAGCACAATAGCCATACTAACATTAAACCATGGCACCTCAGGGACAGGTAAGGGAGTGTAGAGACCTGCATTAGTGAGAACTCCCTTCGAACGCTGACACACATAGCAATGGTCCACATAGTGCGTCGCATCAGCATTCAATTTTGGCCAATAAATCAGCAGACACAAGGGCAAATGTCTTGTTTCGGCCAAAGTGCCCTTCCTGGTGGAGCTCCCTGATAATCTGCTGTCGTTAAGAACAATCTGGAACGCAAAAACGCCGTCCCCGAAACAGATAGCCATTAAACAAAAAAAAAATCATGGCGCTGACCAAAAGTTACCTCAGCAACGATCTTGCCAAAGGAAGGGTCTGCCTCATGCATATCTGCAAATTCTTCAAATCCAGGAACCTGGTTGATCAGGGAGGTAAGAAGCATATTACGTCTACTCAAGGCATCGGCTACCCGGTTCAAACTTTCTTCCTAGTGCTTCAATGCAAAAGTAAATTCCTGCAAATAGTCCACCCACTTCGCATGTCGCCGCTTTAACTTGTGCTGCCCATTGATGTACTTCAACGCTTCATGATCGGTGAACAAGCCGAAGTCGTTCTGCACTAAGTAATGACGCCAATGCTTCAATGTCTGAACAATGGCATAGAACTCTAGATCATACATCGAGTTATTCTTCCTAGCCCCGGACAGCTTCTTACTGAGAAACGCAATCGGACACCCTGACTGACTTAGAGCACCGCCAATACCCAAACCTGAGGCATCACAGTTAACCTCGAACATCTTGTCAAAATCAGGTAGTGCCAGAACAGGTGCCTCTATCATCATCTTCTTGACCTTATTGAAACTGGCCTCTACTTCATCCGCCCGCTTGAAATCACGCCCTTTTAGACACTGAGTGATGGGTGCCACCAAAGTGCTGAAATTCCTGATAACCTGCGATAGAAAGGTGACAACCCATGGAAACTACGCACATCGTGCAGTGTCTTAGGCCTGGGCCAGTCCACAGTGGCCTCAATATTCGAAACATATGCATGCACACCATTAGTAGACGCTATGAAATCAAAAATTGAACAGAAGTAGTGAAAAAGAAACACTTCTTCCTGTTAATGAACAAACTCTCCGCCTTCAATGCTTCAAAGACAGCTCACAAATTATCAAAGTGAGCAGCCCATGTGGGGCTGTAAATAAGAATGTCATCTAAATAAACGACAACAAACTTTCCCATAAAAGGCCTGAGAACCTGATGCATGAACCGCATGAAGGTGCTGGGTGCGTTGGAGAGACCGAAAGGCATCACCATCCACTCGTACAACCCATGATGTGTCTTGAACGCGGTCTTCCACTCGTCCACCTGCTTGATCGGAA
Organism: Linanthus parryae; assembly: GCA_023055425.1. Lineage (NCBI taxonomy): Eukaryota > Viridiplantae > Streptophyta > Magnoliopsida > Ericales > Polemoniaceae > Linanthus > Linanthus parryae. The sequence goes on from JALGPY010000015.1 coordinate 6,396,620, forward strand.
TCTGATGGTATCCACTCTTGAGGTCAATTTTTGAGAAGATATGAGAGCTGGACAATTGATCTAGCATATCATCAAGCCTCGGAATGGGAAACCTGTACTTCACGGTGATCCGATTAATGGCTCTGCTGTCAACACACATGCGCCAAGAGAAATCGTTCTTTGGAACTAACAGAACGGGCACTGCGCAAGGACTCATACTCTCCCTGATGTAAACCCTATCAAGTAACTCAACCACCTGCCTCTGTAACTCTTCTGCTTCCTTGGGACTGAGATGATAGACAGGTCTGTTTGGCAGACTAGAACCTGGAACTAGGTCTATCTGATACGGGATATCTCTCATTGGTGGCAAACCAGGAGGGAGGTCCTCAGGCATCTAGTATGAGAACTCATCCAAAACCTGCTGCACCGCAGGGGGTAATTCAGATTCCTCATTACTGGCACTATTATCAGAAGGGATCAACGCATAAACAAACTTTTCCTGTTGAATCTCCCCCAAGAACAGGGATCGAGAAAGCAGGTTAGCCGGCGCGGTAGGAGCTGGGGTGGGACCCTCCCGTCACGGAGGTAGTCGATTTTCTTCCCCTTCATAACAAACGAATGGGTATTCTTGTACCCATCATGGAACACACGTCTATCATACTGCCATGGACGACCCAACAAAACATGGCATGCATCCATCTTGAACACATCACACCAATGACTATCATTATATTTATTACCAATCGAAAAAGAAACAAGACATCTCTTATCAATTGTTACCTCAGAACCTCTGATTAACCATGACAACTTGTAAGGCGCAGGATGTTGCTCCGTCTTCAGCTGAAACTTCTTGACAGCTTCTTCAGAGACGATGTTGTCGCAACTTCCGCCGTCTAAAATCATCTTGCAAACCTTCTTCCCAATCGTGCAGGTAGTGCGAAAGATATTGGTTCTGAACCAATCATCCTCCGAGTCGCCCTTGGGAGTTAGCAAGTTTTTACGGACGACCAGATTCTCATGACCATCCCGTAAAGCACATCTTCATCTTCGTAGTCATCATATACGGGGTCTCTCTGGTACCCAACTTCTTCGACCTCGTCAGTAGCACCCTCTTCGATGAATAAGCTCTTCATCTTTTGCAAGGCCGGTTTCTTGCACTCTGTCGCCCTGTGCCCTGGTTCACCACACTTGTAGCACTTCAAGCCGCTACTCGATGCACCAGGTGATGTTTGGGTGGCTGGTCGGGACTCCTGAGATCGAGTCGATCGACTGGTTTGATCGGCCCTCGATGCAGGTTCTCTGCTCTATTGTTTCTCCACAGCAAGAGCCCCCATGTAAACTTTTGAAACTGTCCAGAAAGTTTGCAGGCATAGGACATCCGGCAGTGATTGTCGCAAACCTGACAAGTCCGTGCTATTAGCTGCTCTTCTGTTTCGGACAGGTCATTCTGGGTAACCAATTGGTAGAACTCCTCAATGTAATCTTTCAGAGATTTGACACTCTGCCTCAACGTGTGGAGACGCTGATATAGGGTTCGGGTATAGCCGAAAGGAAGAAAGTGAGCCCTCATCTTCTTCTTCATCTTTTCCCATTCAGCAATCTTCGGTTTTCCCTGCTTCTCACGAGAACGTCGCAACTGCTCGCACCATGCTGAAGCTCGACCGTTGAGCTTGATTGCGACCAACTTCACCTTCTCGCGTTCAGAAACTTCCTTGTACTCAAAGATCCGATCCACCTCGTTCAGCCAATCGATGAATCCATCGGCTTGAAGGGTACCGAAATAGCTAGGGATCTCGAACTTGAAGCCTAGACCGCTCCGGTGATCGTCACGACCACGGTACCCCCAAAATCGTGGTTCGCGATGGTACGGGTTCTCGAGTGACGTCACTGAGTCGTCGTCTAAGTCTTCCTGATCATCCAGATCTTGCGCCGCCAGGCGCCGTGTCAGCTCTTCGATCCGCTGCTGCTGAACTTAGTTCTGCCAATGCATATCTTCTATCCTCATCACGTCTTCGAGGTTACGTTCTCTTTTGGGGGGCATCTTCAGCAACCTGCCGACCACGACTGCGAGCACGTCCACGAGGCATCGTCGATGATGATCTTCCTCCCAAGTCGAACCTGGCTCTGTTACCAACCTGACGCCGGGTTAAACATCGAGCGGGGATTCACAGCGGAATCGATACAGAAAAGGCTAAGAACTAGGGCTCGAAGCTCTCTAGAGTTCTATATTATTCAATGATCAAAAACTAAGTCTAAAAGTTACCCACAAGCCGTGTATAGTAGTTGAAACCCTAATTATGCCAAAAATAACAAAATTACAAAACTGGCCTAAAACTACTGGCCTTATTGAAAAATAACGTGCAGATGGTAGTTTGACCCAAATCGGGCTATATAAGAAGTCAAAATACGAAAAAGTAAAAAGTGCCAAAAATAGCAAAATTTGTCTTCAGAGCTCCCGTTGACTAGTCAAACGTCGTTTTTTGAGGCTGATATTTTGCGTGATTGGCCCCATCTATAGTGACCGACTCGCCGAGAGCTTTCCGGAAACATGCTGTAATAGTCATTATGATCCTTTTAGCTCAATTTACGCCCAGAACAGTGTAGCGTGCCTAAGAATGACCATTTTGCCCCTCTCTTGCGCTTGTCCTCCATGTCACGATAGTGAAGTGCCGGATTCGTCGCGTCAAACAGCTCAGCCTCATCTGGATCATCTGCTCCTGCATCAAGGACTAAGTTGGATTGAAAATCCAAGTTCATTATGATGAACTAGCAGGCAAAGCTTCAAAGCTTTGAGATTCATTGGTTACTCTTCACTGCTAAGTTATTTATGTGTGATTCAGAACTTGTCATGAATCTATTGTTGACTAATAACACTTATTCTATACAGTTTATTTGATATATTCATCAAATTAAATATATATATATATATATATATATATATATATATATATATATATGCTAAGTCTATTACAAGACAAACCTAGCCTATTTTTCTCATGAACTGTTAGCATGCTGCTGAAAAGGTTTTTATGCTAGATTGTCTTGATGTTGTTTGATCTTGTTTGCTGAGTTTATGCAGGTTTGTTGGGTGTTCCAACGTCGACCAACACTTTGATTTGAAGAGAGATACAGAGATTAAGACTGATCTTCGTGAGATTTTAAGTGTGCTACAAACAGGAGAGTTCATATCATTCAAATATTCAAATTCATTAGGCCATTGACATTCTAGAAGCAAGATCATTCATCACAGATTGAAGAACACTTCCAAGCTTATTCTGCTTATTTATTTTCTGTGTTATTCACACTTGTACTGAACTTGTATTATCATTCTGTGTTCTTAAACCTCACAAACTTAGAAGTTTAGTTGTTCAATTGAACAACAAAGAGGTTTTTATTGTTTCAACAGATTGTAGCCGGAACTAGATAAGTTGGGAAACACAAGCTGTAATAGGTGAAGGGTAGTTCACTTAGGCTTGAGATATAGGGCTAAATATGGGTGATTAATAAGAAGTTGTGTTTGAATCCTGGAGGGATAAGATCTCTCAGGCATAGACTAGGTCCAATTGTGACTGAACTCTATAAAATCCTTGTGTTCCTGCTATTTACTTTTGTTATCTTTACATTCAGTCTAAACTGGAAGTTTCAAAGCTTTGGAGATTTTCAAATCTCAAAGCTTTGAAGCCTCTATATTCTGCAGTTATATCTTCAAGTTTCTCAAAAATGTTTCAAAGCTTTGAGATTCAACTGCCTACTCTACTTAAGTTTTCAAAAGACTGTGTTTTGGCAAAAGTTAGCATACTCTGTTCAACCCCCTTCTAGAGTATCTAGATCAGATTTTACACTTACATTTCAAACTTTCAATTGGTATCAGAGCTTTGGGTCACTGTTTAAGGATCTAAGAATCTTGTCACAATGAGTAATGTAGGTGATGGAGGATTCTCACAGGGAAGAGCAGCTAATAGACCTCCACTGTTTTGTGGTGATAACTTTGTGCATTGGAAGGCATTTATGAAGATGTTCATCATAGACCAGAACATGGAACTATGGTCTATTGTTGTGAATGGCCCAAACTTGTTCTATACTACTACCAATGGAGTTAGAACTGTCAAAACTGATGAAGATCTCTCAGTTACTGAACTGGAAAAGGTATCAAAGAATTACAAAGCTTTGAACTTATTATATTGTGCTCTTAGTGCATATGAGTTTAATAGGATATCCAACTGAAAAAGTGAAAAAGAGATATGGGACAAGCTGACTGTTACTTATGAAGGAACCATCCAAGTCAAGTAGACAAAGATTAATATCCTTTTGAGACAGTATGAACTATTTAAGATGCATTCTGATGAATCCATCAAGGATATGTTCAAAAGGTTTACAGATATTGTGAACAACTTGGAATCTTTGGGAAAAGCTTTCTCAAATGAGGAAAAGTTCAGGAAGATACTCAGAAGTTTGCCAATGGCAAAATGGGAGCCTTAGACAAATGCAATGGAGGAGGCTCAAGACCTTAGCATTCTGGAACTTGATGATCTACAAGGAAAACTGCTCACTCATGAGATCTCCATGAAGGATGATGATGATGAAAATCTCAAGGAAAAGGACAATGAAATATCTCAAAGCCTTGAATAGGAGGATGATGATGATGATGATGAAGAAGCCTTGGCCCGGATTTCCAAAGCCTTGGCCAGAATTCTGATGAAGAAGAGAAACTTTGGAAACAAGGGCTACAACAAAGAAAAATTCAGATCCTCAACCAGCAAGGATCAGAAAGGTAAGTCTACTTTACATTCACATAAACTAAAGTTATGAATTGCTATGAATGTGGAGATGCAGATCATCTGGTAAGAGATTGCCGTCAAAAGAATAAAAGCAAACAATTTCCTAAGAAGGAAAATGACAACAGAAGGAAGAAGGCAATGGTAGCCTCATGGGGTGATTCAGACTCTTCAGACTCAAATTCTGATGAGGAGCAAGCCAATCTCTGTTTAATGGCTGGAAATCAAGAAGACTACTCCACTGAGAAGCCAATTGATGATATGGTAAAGAATCTTTTATCTAGTCCTTCTGATGTTTACCTGAAATCCTCAAAAGCATGTCTTTGAATGAGGAAAGTTACAGAAATGAAATTGATTCCTTGAAAGTGAAGGTTCATAAGCAAGCAAAAGAAAATTTATATTTGGTTTTTCATAACAAGTGTCTTAAGGCTACTAAGTTGAAAATTGATAGTGACTTCAAAGCCTTGGACAGCAGATTCAAAGCTTTGAAATCACATGTCAAAGAAGTGATTGATCAAAACACTCTTTTAACTGACAAATTTGTTGATCTAAATAGTCACTCAGATGATTTAGAACAACAGAACACTTCATTGACTAGTGAGCTTCAAGAATCTAAAGAAATTCTTTCAACTTTTGCTGGCTCAGAACATAAGCTAAATCTTATGCTTTGAGGAAGTATGCATTCTGTATACAAAAGTGGAATTGGTTATAATCCAAATTTTCCAAGAAGAAACCAAACCACATTTGTAAGATCAGGAAGCAGACATTCTCCAAAGTGTCATTATTGTGGCAAAATTGGACATATGAAAATAACTTGCCACTTTAGAAGGACAGAACCTCATATAATGAGGAACACCTATCCTTATCAGCTTAAGGGACAAGTGAAACAGATTTGGGTTCCAAAAGGAGTTAGACCACCTAACATGGTTGATTATGAGTATGAATCCAAATTCTACACTTGGTCTAATATCCTGTTAAGGCATTGATTGAATTTTGCAGGTTGTCACCTAAGCTTTGAAAGATAAGAAATGGATTTTGGATAGTGGATGTCCAGGCACATGAGTGGAAATAAATCTTTATTCACTGATCTTAAAGAGAAATCAGAAGGAACAATCACACTTGGTTATAAACCAAAGTGCAACATAATTGATATAGGAAGTATTGGTAACAACTTTGCATACTCAATTTTAGATGTTTATTTAGTTGATGGTCTTAAGTATAATTTGTTGAGTATTTCTCAGCTTTGTGATAAAGGTAATAAGGTAGTTTTTGACAAGGAGAAATGTGTGGTGCAAGATGAAAAGTTAGGCAATTGCATACTCACTGCTCCTAGGTCACATAATGTTTATGCACTATGTACTGACAAAGTTGCAGGTGATAGTCTGAAATGTCTCAAAGCTTTGAAGGATGAATCAAAGCTTTGGCATAGAAAGCTTGGTCATATAAGCATGCACTCTTTGAACAAACTCAACTCAAAAGATCTGGTAAGGGGATTACAAATCCTGAAATTCAAAGATGATGAGATTTGCAAGGCATGCACTCAAGGCAAACAGACCAGAAGTTCATTCAAGCCAAAGAACTTTGTAAGTACTTCTAGACCTTTAGAATTGATGCACTTGGACTTGTGTGGTCCTATGAGGGTTCAAACACCCAAATGTAAGAGATATATGCTTGTTGTGGTTGATGATTATTCCAGATTTACTTGGGTTATGTTTATTAGAGATAAGTCTGAAGCATTATCTGAATTTTCAAAACTTTGTAAAGAGCTTCAACATTTGAAAAAATTAACTGTTGCATCTATTAGGAGTGAACATGGTAGGGAATTTGATCAACTTAATTTTTATTTATTTTTTGCAAAGCATGGCATCTCACACAGATTTTTGGCACCTAGAACTCCTCAGCAAAATGGTGTAGTTGGGAGGAAAAAATAGAACTCTTGAAGACATGTCTAGAACCATGCTACTTGAAAGTAATTTGCTAAAATTTTTGTGGGTAGAAGCTGTTAACACTTCCAATTATGTGCTCAATAGATGTTTGATCAAACCTATTTTGAAGAAAAATCCTTATGAATTGTTAAAGGCAGAAAACCTAGTGTTTCTTATTTCAAGACTTTTGGCTCTACTTGTTTCGTGCATAAAAATGGTAAAGACAATCTTGGTAAGTTTGATGCTAGAAGTAATGAAGGTAATTTTCTTGGGTATTCTCAATATAGCAAAGCTTAAAGGGTTTATAGTAAGAGAACTAAAGATTGTAGAGGAGAGCATTCATGTAATTTTTGATGAAAGTACTGATGATTCTCTGAGTGAAAGTTTTGTAGATCTCAATTTGAACAAGTATGAGGCTGATGATGACTATGAGAAAGTCAACATAAGCAAAAATAAGAAGCAGAAACATTCAGAAGAATCTCAAGGCCTTGAACCCCCTGCTGAGCCAAAATCTCAAAGCCTGGAGACTGAGACTGACAGGAAATATGATGCCCCTTCAACTGTGTCAAGAGCTCAAAGCCTTGAAGGACCATACACTTGAACACCCAGAAAGAAGTTCAAATATTTATCAGATCATCCTGCAGAGAATATCATATCAGATCCAACTACTGGAACCCAGACAAAGGCCAACTGAGAAATTTATGTGCTTTCAGTGCTTTTGTATAACTAATTTAGCCCAAGAATGCTAAAGAAGCACTAGAAGATGCAGATTGGATCATTGCAATGCAGAATGAGCTGAATGAGTTTGAAAGGAACAAAGTATGGAATTTGGTTCCTAAACCAAAGGATCAATCTGTGATTGGAACCAGATGGGTGTTCAGAAACAAACTTGATGAAAAAGGTAAGGTTGTGAGAAATAAAGCAAGACTGGTTGCATAGGGATATAATCAAGAAGAAGGAAATGACTATGAGGAAACATTTGCCACTGTTGCAAGGTTAGAGGCTATCAGAATACTTCTTCCATTTGCATCACATAATAATATAAAGCTTTTTCAAATGGATGTCAAATGTGCTTTTCTAAATGGATATTTACAAGAAGAAGTATATGTTGCTCAACCACCAGGTTTTGAAACTGACACCTTTCCTGATCATGTTTACAAATTAGAAAAAGCCTTGTATGGACTTAAGCAAGCTCCAAGGGCTTGGTATGACAGACTCTCTAATTTTTTACTGGAAAATGGTTTCAAGAGAGGACTTGTTGACAAAACTCTTTTTATAAAGAATCATGAAAAGGATTTGTTAGTAGTACAAATATATGTTGATGATTTTTTTATTTGGTGCTACTAATGATGCTCTTTCAAAAGAGTTTTAAGTATGATGTGCAGAGAATTAGAGATGAGCTTGATGGGAGAACTAAATTTCTTTCTTGGACTTCATGTACATCAAATGAAGAAAGGAATTTTTGTGCATCAAGAGAAATACACCCATGACTTGTTAAAAAAATATTACATGTCATAGTCCAAGGTAGTTAAGACTCCTATGAGTTCATCATTGTCTTTAGACAAAGACACAAGTGGTAAGAGTGTGAATCAAAAGGAATATAGAGTTATTATTGGTTCTCTTCTATATCTAACTGCTAGTAGAGCATATATTATGTTTAGTGTATTGACGCGATTTCTTAACGCGTATGCGCAAGTGCACGGTTAAGTAATATAGGGGTGGTATTTCAACCCGAGTTATCGATCCCACGAGGACATACTTGAGACTATTTAATTCGTTAATTAATCTAGAGTACGGTACAGGAGGAAAGATTTGATTGATTTAAGAACAAAAATAACAACTAAGTAATACTTTTATATATTTTTTATTTTTAAGAAACAAATATATGGAGAAACTAGGCGATCTCTAGATCACCTAAGGCTGTAGACGATTTCCGGTTCAGCTATGTAACACGTTAAACCTATTCTCGTTCAGCCGGGTAATTGCACTGACAATCTCCTATCGGTCTCATGTCAATTTACGTCTTGGTTGACTACAATCTCCTATCGGTCTCATGAGTCTACCGGTCAGTTCTAGCAGGTCATCTACTGGTACGATAACGGGTCCTGTCGGTCCACCGTTTCACGGAACAGCTACATAATCCTACCAAATATACCCACACTAGGCCAATCCTAACACTTCTCCTTTTCGGTCTTGGTGATTCGGGATTGTGTTCAAGTTCTCTTCACAATTAGGTCGAGTCACTGTCGTGCACTCATCTAATTAGCTAGTACGTCCGGGTAGCTACTCCATTCACACTAAGGATTACGCATAGAACAAGAACATGTAACAAGAATAAATATTAACATTAAGCGAGATTATAAACTACAAACAAACCCTAAGTTCATGAATATCAAATCCTAAACTATCCGTGTAATTGAATAGATTCATCAACAAGTGATGAAACTAAAATCCATTCAATAGAAATAAATCCCCAAAGCATGAAACAAAGTCTAAACCCGGAAATTCATTCGTTTACATGAAACCCTAGGCTCTCATAGATATGCCAAGCAAATAGTTTAGCTAATTGAAATCAACCAAACAAAGCTAAGAAGTTTCTCCATACAAGATTTGAAAGAAGAAAAAGAAATAGATCAAACCCTAGAACCCTCCAATGGTGGATTTGGATCTTCACCCGTCTTCTTCGTCGTCCTATCTTGCCTCCTCTAACTTGAGTTTTGCTCCAAAGTATGTGAATGATCCTTATCCCAAGTCCTTAGGTCATTTAGTACATAACTGCAATCACTTGTTGCCCAAAAAGTCTTCAAAATTGCATCAACCCCCAAGAATTTCCGTCCTGGTAGTCAGACTGGTCGTACTACCAGTCATACTGGTAGTACTACCAGCAGAAGGTGATATTTTTGCTGACTGCCAAAATTTTTAAGTATGGGACTGGTCTTACTACCAGTATAGTGGTAGTACGACCACTTTGGGAAGAAAAAAGACTTTTTCTTCACTCCTTAGGTCTTTTCTTCGCCCGTCTTCCATTCTACACACCGTTCTTGAGCTTTCACATATTCCGAAGTTCGTTTCCTCTTGCCAATGCACATATCCAAGCTTCCGGTTCCTGAAAAACACAACACGAAACATAACGGAAGATCAAATGTGACAAAAATAACCCGAAATTACACAAGAAACGCCCGAATTACACAATTATGCTCAAACGCTCACACATGCTATATTTCTATCTATTCATAGTGTAAATCTAAGATTATAAACCCAAAAAATACGTAAAATGGTATAAAATATGCAAGAAATATAACTCTAATAGAGAGTTATCAAATCCCCCACACTACCTTTTTGCACGTCCCGAGCAAAATCAATCTTCACACTACGTTTTCAATCCACCGAATTGCATAAAATTCCACTAGCCACGTGACACAAACAACTCACACACACGACTATGCAATCTACATGACTATACACAATTCAACTCGATTTTAAATAATGCAAGAACGAAACAACGCAATTTTTTTTAGTTAGAGATTGGGCAATCTTGCAAAGTAAACCGGCAAGTCATAAGGCTCTCATAATCCCTAGGAAATTCTTTAAATTTGGTGATCGGTAGAACTTGCGGCCAGTTTCGTTAGACAGAACGGGCACGAACACTTAAGTCATTGCTTCCGCACACTCATCAAACATATCCCTAGCACTTACCTTCCGAGCTATTTATCAATGGGTTCACATTGCTGACGGCTTAGGATGGGTTGGATAGGATATTTAGAAGCGTAGTCCTGGACGTCACGATATAACTCACTATTCTCACACTCCCTCACCAAAATCCAAGGAACCCCACCGAATCTCACTACTCCGGCCCTCATTCCCTCAATCTTGGTGAAACGCCGTTCTCGAGGCCACAAACGTGAAGAAGTGATCACGAACAATAGCTAATCTCCTCGTTCTTCAATTTCAAGCTTGATCCTTTACTCCCTTTCACTTTCAATTTCTGTTTCTCCTTAATTTTTTTTTCTTGTTTTTTTATTCTAACAAATTCCATGGAGCCAACAATAATGCTAGTAACATCCGAGGAGATCCAAGTATCAAATAACATGGGGGTGGAATGTGTCAAATAAGTAGTGTAATCAAAATAGATGTCGACACCCCCACACTCAATTTAAAGCATATCAAAAACTTGGTAGTCAATGTGTAAACGTGCTTTTCCAACCGATCCTCCCCATCACCTAAGATATAGAGAATATAAATGAAGCATAAGCACAACCTCATATAAGATCAACCAACCCCCACCCCATGACGTGCGGAAAGAATATTACGCACTACAATACTCCACCTGTGATCGTGGTGTAAGGACATGACTCACCACCACACCAAAGTGTGCTACCGTCTCTAACTCACCCTCACATCCCCTCAAAAGAAGACATGTAAGAGAATCCACGTAAGATGTATCAATTCAGCACACCCTCATCGAACCTCCCTAACTCAACTCCCTCTATCATGACGCATAGGAAAGGGCCATTCTAACAAGTGATGAAAGTCACAATGAAAGTCTTCCTAGGCAAGAGGCTTCGAATAAAAGGGGTAAACGGATCAATAGGGATAACTAGTGGACCTAGGATATGGAGGCGGGACGTGAGTCCCCATAAATATCACTCGCACAGCTGTTCCATTGCCACTACGAGGAGGGTTGACGACTACCCAAGTGACGGTGGTGTAGCGCTAGTAGGATAACCAGTCTGAGAGGCAGCTACTCGCATTTCTAATGTGCATTAGCCCTATAAGTCTTCCTACTCCAGGTTCACGCGTCTACCTCACCTCAGATTTTCATACTCCCAAGGAATTCTATCATTAAGCCCTCTCCACATTCAGTCTCTTTGATTTCCCTTTCTCAAAAGTTTTCATTTTTTTATGATTCTTTGAATCTTTAATAATTTTTTTTCTCATACTTCCTAACTCTATATGCTTTTGGCCAACTCAATTAAACACAAGTTTTGGGTAGGGAACTCAATAAAGTAAAAGTGCTAATAAAAATGCATAAAATAACCTCACACAATACAACAGTATATCAAAACACTCAACACTAACCACAAATACGGCACAATACTACATAAACTATATGTAACAAGGCTATGCATACAAAATGTGGCTAGTGAAAGTAGATACAAACTTCCCCACACTAAGCGATTCGTTGTCCTCAACGAATTTAGAGATAATGAAGGAGGACTCATCGCTTAAATGTGCAGGCGGTGGATTTCAACATTTATTACTCAAAACGTAGAAACAAGAGAGAGAGAGTTAGAGGTACCTGGGTGCCCGGACCTACATGGGAAATGTTGCCGCGAAATTGCAACAAGAAGGGGTCTTGTGGACCGTTGACAATTTCTGGAGAAGTCTCTACGTGCCCGGATTCCGATGCGCCTACTCAACATTCTCTATCGCACGCATCAAGAAGGGGAACCCAAAACGTATTCTATATATGTGTCCCTGCACACTGATTGGAAGAATTAACACAACTCTCTCTCACCCCTCAAAATTAAATATGGAGACTAAAAGAAAAATAAATAAATAAATAGCATCCTACTCTACATTGGGTTGCCTCCCAAGCAGCACTTGTAATTTAAGGTCGACAGCCCGACCCGGTTAACTCAACCGAAAAGGAAAGTGGAGACTGCTTTATCCCTCCACTTCTTCTTCTTCCACCATCTCTTTTCCAAAACCTCACGTGCACCCCTGTGCTGACGATGGAGAGTTGCGGAAGTTGACTCCTTTCATTTTGCAATTGATCTTCTTGAGAAACTTCCACCAAGTATCACTGGGCTCAAATTAATCTATGGCCATAAAATCATCCCAGTAATACCTCATCTGTGCTAGATGCTCTTCACTCGACACACGCAATTCATGCACACCCCCACACTTGTTGATTTCCAACTCCTTGACTATGGCATATGGATCATCAATAAAGTAGCCAATATGACAAGGAATTGAAAATTTCTCATGATGCTCTTCCCCATAAGAATCTCCATACACAAGTCTTTCCAACTCATCACAGACTTGATTAATATGAGATACGAAGAATTCTTCGAAAGTATGAGTAAGGGCTTTTACCTCAATAGGTATGGGCACAAGTTAATCATCAGCTTCATCGTCGGCACCCCACAAGCTTCCAATGCTGGTGTCTTCCCATTCATGCCAAGGACGTGAGGGCGCCTGCGGTCTTGGCTCGCAATACGGCATATCTTCCCATCTTCGGCACACAGGTCCACCCCAGTCTGAATCAGAGTTTGAGTCCTCATAAATGGCAGAGTCCACCAATGGTTCCTGGACACTGCAGTCTTCGTTCGGCCCAGGAATCTCTTATTCCACTTGTGGTGTGGATGATGAAGGTTCAATTTTTGGCTCACTGTCATATGGAACGGTCTCTTCTTGTGGCTCTTGAATGCTTAATTCCCCTGTTGTTGACAGTTTCTCAAGTCGTTCCTTTATCCTCTCCATCATCTCCCTCACGTATTCCATACCTATGGCTGAATCCTCTTGTGGCACTTGTGCAGCTATGGACAAACATTTGGCGCACACTTCGATGTCATTCATAATACTACGCCGTTCTGCCATAATTGCTGATGAGTCTTCCTGGTGCTGATGAAGTTAGGGGGCATGTAATCGACATGAGTCTCTACGGTCATGCCAAATGCCGCATACGTAGCACCAAGTTATGCATGCGTCCTCGTCTTCATGGTTACCCTTGTAGTGGAAACAGTAGGGGGGACCCGAATAACCATCTTCGCTCCACATGCTTATATTGTCTCTTGCTTCATGCGTTCATGAGAAACAGACTCACAAGACACCCGTGAAGCACATAGATATAGAATAAAAAAAATTAAAACTAAAACTAAAATAAAAGTACTCTAAAATATATCCTAACAAAATAATCTACCGCTTTCCCCGGCAAAGACACCAAAAACTTGACGTGATTTCTTCACGTGTATGCGCAAGTGCACGGTCAAGTAATATATGGGTGGTATTTCAACCCCGAGTTATCGATCCCACGAGGACATACTTGAGACTATTTAATTAGTTACTTAATTTAGAGTACGGTACAGGAGGAAATATTTGATTGATTTAAGAACTAAATAACAACTAAGCTAATATTTTTATATATATATATATATTTTTTTTATTTTTAAGAAACAAATATATGGAGAAACTAGGCAATCACCAGATCACCTAAGGCTGTAGACGATTTCCGGTTCAGCTATGTAACACGTTAAACCTATTCTAGTTCAACCGGGTGATTGCACTGACAATCTCGTATCGGTCTCATGTAAATTTACATCTCGGTTGACTACGATCTCCTATCGGTCTCATGAGTCTACCGGTCAGTTCTAGCAGGTCATCTACTGGTACGATAACGGTTCCTGTCGGTCCGCCGTTTCACGGAACAGCTACATAATCCTACCGAATATACCCACACTAGGCCAATCCTAACACTTTTCCTTTTCAGTCTTGGTGATTCGGGATTGTGTTCAAGTTCTCATCTCAATTAGGTCGAGTTACTGTCGTGAACTGGTCTAATTACCTAGTAACCGGGTAGCTACTAAATTCACACTAATGATTACGCATAGAACAAGAACATGTAACAAGAATAAATATGAGCATTAAGCAAGATTATAAACTACAAACAAACCCTAAGTTCATGAATATCAAATCCTAAACTAGCCGTCTCAATAGACTAGATTCATCAACAAGTTCATGAAACTAAAATCCATTCAATAGAAATAAATCCCCAAAGCATGAAACGAAGTCTAAACCCAGAGATTCATTCGTTTACATGGAACCCTGGGCTCTCATAGAGATGCCTAGCAAATAGTTTAGCTAATTGAAATCAACCAAACAAAGCGAAGAAGTTTCTCCAAACAAGAATTGAAAGAAGAAGATGAAATAGATCAAACCCTAGAATCCTCCAATGGTGGATTTGGATCTTCACCCGTCTTCTTCGTCGTCCTATCTTGCCTCCTCTAACGTGAGTTTTGCTCCAAAGTATGTGAATGATCCTTCTCCCACGTCCTTAGGTCATTTAGTACATAACTTCAATCACTTGTTGCCCAAAAAGTCTTCAAAATTGCATTAATCCCCAAGAATTTCCGTCCTGGTAGTCAGTCTGGTCGTACTATCAGTCATACTGGTAGTACTACCAGCATAAGGTGATATTTTTGCTGACTGCCAAAATTTCTGTGTATGGGACAGGTCTTACTACCAGTATAGTTGTAGTACGACAAGTCTGGGAAGAAAAAAAGTCTTTTTCTTCACTCATTAGGTCTTTTCTTCACCCGTCTTCCATTCTACACACTGTTCTTGAGCCTTCACATATTCCGAAGTTCGTTTCCTCTTGCCAATGCACATATCCAAGCTTCCGGTTCCTGAAAAACACAACACGAAACATAACAGAAGATCAAATGTGACAAAAATAACCCGGAATTACACAAGAAACGCCCGAATTACACAATTATGCTCAAACGCTCACGCATGCTATATTTCTCTCAATTCATAGTGTAAAACTAAGATTATCAACCCTGAAAATACGCAAAACGGTAAAAATTATGCAAGAGATATAACTCTAATAGAGAGTTATCATGTATGCATGTGTGCTAGATTTCAAGCTGATCCTAAAGAAAGTCATTTGATTGTTGTGAAAAAGATTTTCAGATATATGTTGGTGGTTATTCAGATGCAGACTTTGCAGGATACGAAGTAGACTGAAAGAGTACTTCTAGATGTTTCCTTTCCCTTGGTTCATTGACACGCTTTCTTATGTGTTACCGCAAGTGCACGGTTAAAGTAGTAAAGAGTGAGTTGATTTAATACTCGGTTTGTCGAATCCCACGAGGACAAGCTCGAGATTGTTTAGTTATGATATTAGTTTAAAGTGAAGTAACTGGGAGGAATGGATTAAGAATTGTGAGTTTGCCACCCTCAAACAAGTGGCGCTACGTAGCTACAAACTGAAAATTAAGTGAATGATAGTACTAAGAGTATAAAGAAACTAGATGATTTAGGGTCCTAAGGATTCTTAGTTGATTTCCGGATTCAATTCACAACACTTAACTCTTTCTTTCACCATATCAGATTATACTCGCAACACATATCTCTCAATCGTGTATCACACCGAGTGTATTCAACAACAAATCCTTTCAGCCTAGTGTTGTTAATCACACTAATCTATTTAATATAATAAAGGTACCTATAAGACCTCTCAACCTTGAAAAGTTATCACTTTAACATAATCAACTGAAACAATCTTCATGTGATCACTCTCATTCTTTCACCTCTCAGTCTCAAGAATATTAAGAGTATCTTCCCACTCTTCATGGAACTAGGGTTGAGTTATTTTCATACACTCTCCTAGATAACTAACATGCTATGGAAGATCAAGCCTCACATGCTAAGAATTAAGAACTCAAGTAGAAGAATGAATGAAATCAAGAGTAAAATTAAGCTGTAAGCATGAAGTAAATCCAATAATCCATCAATCAACCAAGTAAACCCTAGTTATCCATAATCACCTAGCTATGAGTTTAGCTAGACATGAAAGATCTTGATAAAATCATGATCTCCATAGAAAATAGGACAAGAGATGAAGAAAAAGAATCAAACGATGAAATCCTTGATGATGGGGCGTGAATCCTCTCTTCCTTGAACTCCCGTGCGTCTCACTCTCATCCTCCGTCGTGCGTGTATCTTTTTCAGGCCTTCTTCACGTTCTTTTACTAGCTAGGGCGAATTTTTAATTTACTTCGTTGAAATTGCATCTCAGCCCCTCTAGTTTGTAATTCCCGTCCGGAATTGTAAGCTGATCCTGCGCAGGCCATATATCTCTCATCCGGACTCGGATTAAGCTCCGTGACCTATTATTGGAAAGCTATTTGTGTCTACTTTAATTTGGAACTGGTCTCACTCCAGAAATGTTTGTATAACTGAAGATATTATCAGATTAGTGCAGACAAGTCATCCTAGCTTCTCCATCTTTGCTTCTCGTTCCACTTGTGCTCCCGTTGTTTCCGAAGTTCGTTCCATGCTTCCTATCAACCGATTAGCATCTGTTCCTGTCAAGAAACATGAACAAACATACCAAGCGATTATATTTGACAAATAACAACTAAATATACATAGAAACTCCCGGACTAACAATACAAAGCATGTGAAGCATCAAGTGATAAAACGACTCAAATTCTCTAACATTAAGCTCAAATCGCTGGTGATAATGTGGTAAAATGGAGGTAATAGATAGCTTCTTAAAGGCTCTATCAAATTCCCCCACACTACCTTATTGCTCGTCCCGAGCAATACTTGCTTTCGAGATTCACATATATTTTTACTTTGCCTTAGACACAACGACTCAAACGCTAGACTATGTAATCTACATGACTATAAACAATGCAACTCGATTATGTACAATTTAATAAAGTAATAAACATATTTGTATTTCTTTTTTGGTTGGAGATTGGGCAATCTCGAAGAACAAACCGGCATGTCATAAAGCTCTCGTATCCCCTAAAAGATTCTAAACTTAGGTTATCGGTAGAACTTGCGGCCAGTTTCGTCAGACAGAACGGGCACGAACACAAAATAAGTTGCTTCCGCACACTCACCAAACATATCCCTAGCACTTACCATCCGAGCTATTTATCCATGGGTTAAAATGTTGACGGCTTTAGGACGGGTAGGATAGGATATTTAGAAGCGCAGTCCTAGACGTCATGATACATCTCACAAGAACCCATTCTCACACTCCCTCACCAAAATCTAAGGAACCCCACCGAGCTGACTACTCCGGCCCTCATTCCCTCAATCTTGGTGCAACTCCGTTCTCGCGGCCACAAATGTGAAGAAGTGATCTCGAACAATAGCTAATCTACCCGATCTTCAATTTCAAGCTTGCTCCTTTATTCATTTTCACTTTCAATTTCTATTTTTTTCTAATTTCTGTTTTTTTCTTTCTTTTTAACAACACAATAAGTCACATGGAGCTCATAATAGTAGTAAATATCTGAGGCGATCAATCCGTCAAAGCAAATAATGTAGGGGTGGAACGTGTAGAATTAATGATGTAATTAATATAGATATCGACACCTCCACACTCGATGTAAACCGGTAGTCAATGTAACACGTGCTAATTCCAACCAACCCTCCTCATCACCTAAGATATAGAGAATGTAACTGAAGCACAAGCACGTCCTCCTTTAAGATTAACCAACCCACCCCATATCGTGCGGAAAGAATGTCACGCACTATGGCTCTCCACCTATGATCGTGGTGTAAGGACACGAATCACCGCCACACCGAAGTGTGCTGCCGTCTCTAACTCACCCTCACATCCCCTCAAATGATGACATGTAAGAGTATCCACTCAAGAAGTATAATATCAGCTCACCCTCAACGAACCTCCATAACTCAGCTCCCTCTATCATGACGCATAGGAAGGGACCATTCTAACTAGTGATAGAAGTCACAAGGAACGGCTTCCTAGGCTAGACGCTGTGACTAAAAGGGGTAAATGGATCAGATTGGGGTAACTAGTGGGCATAGGAGATGGAGAAGGGACGTGAGGTCCCTATAAAAATCACTCGCACAGCTGTTCCACTGCCACTACGAGGAGGGTTGACGACTACCTAAGTGGTAGTGGTGTAGCGCTAGTAGGATAACTAGTCTGAGAGACAGCTACTCACAATTCTCGCGTGCATTAGCCCTATAGCCTTCCTACTCCAGATTCTCGCGTCTACCTCACCTCAGATTGTCCTACTTCTAGGGAATTTCTATCATTAAGCCCTCGCCACGCTTACTCTCTTCGATTGCCCTTTCTCAAAAAAATTCAATTTTTTAGGGTTTTTCTTGTTTTTAATTAATTTATTTTGTTTTTTTTTTGTTTTTGTTTTAATTTTCCTAACTCTATATGCTTGGGACAACTCGATTTACGAACAACTATTGGGTAGGGGGACTCAATATTTAAAAGTGCAACAGTTATATACAATGCAAATATTTAAACGTGCACATGCAATCCTAACTCCGACACCTACGTGCAAACAGACTCACTAATCTACATGTAATATGGTTATGCAATGTACGACAAGTAAAGATATGTGTAAACCCCCCCCCCCCACACTTGAGATTATCATTGTCCTCAATGAATTTAGAGTGTCCCCCCAAAAACATGATCTCAAAGCGTAAGGATTTAAAATGACAAGTGTTGCATGGCATTTTGCACGAATCGAATCATATCGTCTAGAATGATTATTTAAAGAGAGAGATAATATGGTACCTATTATCCCGGAGTACCATTCTTACGGGATTGGTTTCGTGAAAATTAGTCAAGAAAGACCTAGTTGGTCGAACAAATTTTCCGAAAACTTGAGCAAGTTGAAACAAGCATACCCTTGATGTGCTCCTCGGTGTTCCTGTCTTAAGTTTCTCTTTGATATTTTGCCGAATCCCCCCTCCAAAACGATGAATCGGACGATTTAAGTTCTTGGAGATCTTCCTCTTTGAATTCCCCCACACTCAATCCGCTCACTATCTCAAAAGCTCAAGAGTTAATCCGCTCACTATCTCAAAAACTTCGCGATTTGGATGCGTTTTGGGTTTGGGGTGTGTTGGTGTTCTTGAGATTTTGGAGAGGAAGAAGATGAATTTTGGAGATATTTTATCCAAATTGGGGTGTTAGGGGACTTGTTGGTTGGTTCTTGGCTTTAAAAATCCTCCAAAATGTCAAAACAACCCCCAAAAAGTATCAAAACTACCCCCAAAAAGTGAGCTGTCCGGCTGATTTCGGCCCAAAATGGGGCCCGAAATCACTGGGAAATAATGAAGCATAATGGTCATTTCAATTCGGGCCGAAATGGCTTGATTTCGGCCACCATTTCTTCCCGAAATGGGTGCCGAAATGACTGAGTATGGCCATTTTGTTTTTGCTCTAGTTTCTTCATCCGGTATCCGATTCGCACGATTATTGAACCGTTGGACTCCACACTCGACAAGGAGTCCATTTTTGATTAGAAAATTCCCAAATCCAAGAAATTTTCCATTTATACTCAAATTATCTCTCTTGTGCAAAGAATCTCGCCTTCAAAGCTCTTGTACTTTATCTCCACTCCTGATTCCGATGCGTGCAACCCCGATACTCCAACTTGATACCATGTTCCTCATGAATAATTAGCTACTCCTCGACCTCGAGTAGCTCCTTTACCAAGCATAATTCTCCCGGTTAGCTCGTTGTTCCTCATTTTTCATGCAAACTTGTGTACATGCATCAAGGGAATCCGGAGGGTCTTCGGTACCTGCACACTCATCGAAAACATTAAACCACCCTCTCTCTCATCTCACTATCAAATATGGAGAAATCGAAAAAAAAAACAAAACAAAATAACAAATATCCTACTCTACATTGGGTTGCCTCCCAAGAAGCGCTTGTAATTTAAGGTCGACGGCCCGACCCAGTTACCTCAGCCACCTCACGAGGGTAGTCTGGCACATTGTGTCGCTTCCAGCTTAGATTTCCTGTGCTGAATCTGAAGAACTGATTTGTGTGCTTGTACAGCTGAAGGCTTGTTTCTTTCCCAGTAGTCAGGTGGATCTCCTTGTGACAAATGAGGGAGTTGTCGCTTCACTTGTACAGCAAATGGAACCCCTGGCTTCTTCTCCCACGAGTACTGAGGTGTCGGTTTGAAGACTCGAAAAGTCTCCATGTCATCATGTACCCTCATAATCAGATCTCCATTCTCTCCATCAACGAGAGTACGCCCAGTAGCTAAAAACGGCTTACCTAGAATCATAGGCACATCACCAGCTGGCATGTCCAATATGACAAAGTCAGCTGGCATGATCAGGCTTCCAACCCTCACAAGTACATCCTGTATCATCCCACAGACTCTCTTGGATGATTTGTCTGGAAAATGAAGAGTGATCCAGGTTTTCTGAGGCTCCCCCACACTTAAATTTTTGAATACTGACAGAGGCATCAAATTAACGCTTGCTCCCAAATCACAGAGAGCTCTCCCAGTGTAGGCATCACCCAACGTAGCTTCAATGAAAAAACTACCCGGATCCTTCTTTTTCTTAGGTAGACCATGCAAAACACATGAACTAACATGCTCATTTAAGTTCACTCCCTGAAATTCATCCACTGCTTTCTTACGAAGGACTGCTTCCTTAATAAACCGAGAATACTTAGGCATCTTTTGAAGTGCCTCAATCAAGGGAATATTAATATGCAGTTTCGAAAATACATTAAGAAAGCACATGTATTCCTCAAAATAACCCTTCTTCTTCCTACTACGCAATGGGTATGGAAGATCTGAAGAAGAAGAAGGATATGAAAGTAGTACCTCGGGGAGTTCCTCCTCATCCTACTGAGTCATGCCCTTTGATTGGGGCACCATGACAGGAGTCTTCTCAGAATCGAAGACTTCATGCTCCTCTTCCTTGGATGCTACCGCTCTAGCATGAGTAGGATAATGGGGGGGGGGGCGTATTTGAGTGCAATACCACTGCGAGTGGTGATGGATTGAACATGTTCCTAAGATGCAACAATAGTGTGTTGCGGTGTTCTATGTTTGAGTTGCTTCTTAAGATCCTTAACTTCTGCTAGAGCTTCGCGGAGTGCAAATGCAGAAGTAGTGCTCTCTACAATCTTGTTCATCACGTGTTGACCCATCACTTTCATCACTCCTCTCAGCTCAGCCAACTCTGAAGCTAATTCTTGTTGTTGTTGATGCAACTCTGAAACAGCTGCTTCATGCACTGCTTCCAACGCATTCACCTGAACTGTGCCATAAGCTATTGCATTTTGCTTTATCAGTTGTTGCTGCTGGGACTCATAATCCAAGCTCTCCTCTTGTTCAACCACTCGTCTCATCAGCTCACATGCACCCTCCTCATCGCATTTGAACAAGAAATTGCCCCCAACTTCTCTGTCAATCTTGTCCTTGTTTAGATTTCCAAGTGCATCATAAAAGATTTGGATGATATGGGCTTTGGCAATTCCATGGTTGGGGCATTTGCGTAGCAAGCAGTTGAGACGCTCCCATGCTTTGACCATAGATTCATGCTGCTTCTGCTTGAATAACCATATCTCGTTCTGGAGCTGAATCATGCGTGAGATGGGGAAAAAATCTCCCAATAAATTCATGTGGATATTCCTCATGTGTCCCAGCAAAAGTGCACTGTTCCTGAGCAAATTGTATCGTTCTCAGCTTGAGGCAAAAGGTTTCTGCCGGAATTGGTGGCACCACAATTGCCAGCTCCCTTCCTTTAAGATCCGCCTCAAATTCCTGGATTATTTCTCTTCCAGAACGGTTGTACGGCATTGAGGTTGGCTGCGGTCTAGATGTTGCAGCCAGTTCTTTCTCTACGGCTGCAGCAACCATAGCTTGCAGCTGCTCCGTGGTGAGGCTAATTAGCCCTTGGCCTTCCGACATCGCTACCTGAGGATAAAAAACTAGCACACCCGTGAGGTAAACATATAATAACAAAAATAAAAATAAAATAAAACTCTAAACTAATTTCTAACTAAACAATCTACCGTTGTCCCCGACAACGGCGCCAAAAACTTGACACTCTTTTTTACGTGTTACCGCAAGTGCACGGTTCAAGTAGTAAAGAGTGAGTATATTTAATACTCGGGTTGTCGAATCCCACGAGGACAAGCTCGAGATTGTTTAGTTATAATATTAGTTTAAAGTGAAGTAACCGGGAGGAATGAATTAAGAGTTGTGAGTTTGCCACCCTCAAACAAGTGGCTCTACGTAGCTAAAAACTGCAAATTAACTGAATGATAGTACTAAGAGTATGGAGAAACTAGATGATTTAGGGTCCCTAGGATGCTTAGTTGATTTACGGATTCAATTCACAACACTTCACGCTTTCTTTCACCATATCAGATTATACTCGCAACACATATCTCTCAATCGTGTATCACACTGAGTGTATTCAACAACAAATCCTTTCAGCCTAATGTTGTTAATCACACTAATCTAGTTGATATAATAAAGGTACCTACAAGACCTCTCAACCTTGCAAAGTTATCACTTTAACATAATCAACTGAAACAATCCTCATGTGATCACTCTCATTCTTTCATCTCTCAGTCTCAAGAATATTAAGAGTGTCTTCCTACTCTTCACGAACCTAGGGTTGAGTTATTTTCGAAGACTCTCCTAGATAACTAACATCCTATGGGTGATCAAGCCTCACATGCTAAGAATTAAGAACTCAAGTAGAAGAATGAATGAAATCAAGAGTGAAATTAAGCTGTAAGCATGAAGTAAATCCATGAATCCATCAATCAACCAAGTAAACCCTAGTTATCCATAATCACCTAGCTATGAGTTTAGCTAGACATGAAATATCTTGATAAAATCATGATCTCCATAGAAAATAGTACAAGAGATGAAGAAAAAGAATCAAACAATGAAATCCTTGATGATGGGGCGTGAATCCTCTCTTCCTTGAACTCCCGTGCGTCTCTCTCTCATCCTCCGTCGTGCGTGTATATTTTTCAGGCCTTCTTCACGTTCTTTTACTAGCTAGGGCGAATTTTTAATGTACTTCGTTGAAATTGCATCTCAGCCCCTCTAGTTTGTAATTCCCGTCCGGAATTGTAAGCTGATCTTGCGCAGGCCATATCTCTCTCATACGGACTCGGATTAAGCTCCGTGACCTATCATTGGAAAGCTCTTTGAGTCTACTTTCATTTAGAAATGGTCTCATTCCAAAAGTATTTGTAGAACTAAAGATATCATTAGATGAGTGCAAACTGGTCATCCTAGCTTCTCCATCTTTGCTTCTCCTCGTTCCACTTGTGCTTCCGTTGTTTCCGAAGTTCGTTCCATGCCTCCTATCAACTGATTGGCATCCGTTCCTGTCAAGAAAACATGAAAAAACATACCAAGCGATTATATTTGACAAATAACAACTAAATATACATAGAAACGCCCGGACTAACAATACAAAGCATGTGAAGCATCAAGTGATAAAACGACTCAAATTCTCTAACATTAAGCTCAAATCGCTCGTGATAATGTGGTAAAATGGAGGTAATAGATAGCTCCTAAAGGCGCTATCATTCAAAATTGATTATTTGGCATTCAAATAAGAAAAATTCAGTAGCTCTATCAACTTCAAAAGCTGAATACGTTGCAGCTGGAGCTTGTTGCTCACATGTTTTATGGATTGCTCAGCAGCTAAGGGATATTAGATATGAATTCAGAAATGTGCCTATCAACTGTGACAATACAAGTGCCATTTCTATATCAAAGAATCCAGTTCAGCACTCAAGGACTAAGCACATAGATGTGAGACATCATTTTCTTAGAGATCATGCTGAAAAAGGTGATATTGTTCTATCTTTTATTTCTACTTCTAAGCATATAGCTGATACTTTCACTAAACTATTTCCAGATGAGAGGTTCGCATCCATAAGGCTTGAATTGGGTATGTTAAACACTGATGCATTGGTTTAGGGGGAGTATTAGTTTCTATGTGTATTATATGTGTGGATCTCAAAGCCTTGAGATCATACTTTCTTAAGCCTTGAAAGTATGGCTCAAAGCTTTGAAGTTTCTGTATTTGTTTGAAACTTTTTAAAGCTTTGAACCACTGTTACATTGCTTTGATTAAGTGGATTTGTATTATATAAAAGTTTGGATCGTGGATTATTTTGTAATATCTTGTTAGATAATTACAGAATCATTCAAAAGTTCAGAGATTTTGAAAAAATATCTAAAAATATCTCAGAAAATCTTCTGAAATCTCTTTGCATGCAATCTCCCTTTTCAAATAAAACTCTTCTACCTACTTAGCAGACTTCAGGGCTTATTTCTCTCATTCTCAACTTCTATCTATTCGTCTCTCTCTCTCTCTCTCTACCTTTTCTCTCAAACCCTAGCCAAAATGGAACGCAAGTCTGAGAGAATCAAGCAGCAAGGTCAGACTTCCAACAAGAGAGTGAAGAGGAAGGCTAACAGGAAGATCACCATTAATGGATTCGATTCAGAAGACACATCCAGTGTTCATGAGACATCTCCTCCCTCAAAGAAGGTCAAGAAGAGAAAGGAAGTTCAAGAAGAACTAGTGGTTGAGTCAGAATTTGAGTTTGCTACAGAAGAAGTGATAAAGGAAAAAGAACAGGGGAGTAAGGATCAAAGGGAAGAAACAAGAACGAAGAAGAAGGAAGTGACTGGTGAGAAAAGTGAAAAGAAGAGCGTGCCATCTTCAAAGGATAAGAAAGCTGATGAGAAGAAGGGTGAAGCAACTCTAGAGAAGAAAAGAGTGAAACACAGTGCAGTGAAGAGCAAGAAGGCTACAAATTTTGGTAAGAACCTATTGCCTGAGTCTTGTTTTGTCAATTCTGAGGTTAAATCTGTGTGGATGCATGGGTGTGCATCATCCAAAGTATTTTTTTTTTACTAATTAGTAATGATTTGTTGGATATTATGGACTTAGACTACATTAAGAATTTGAGGAATTCATCTGTTGGGAGTTTATTAAATCCACCATCTGAAGCTTATCCTAGGCTAACCAGTCTATTTTATCTGATAGTTCAAGAATTGGATGATAGTGATAGGTATATTCTTTCTTCAAGAGTGGCTGGCGTGGACATTTGGTTGGATCACAAAGTGTTTGCTAAAGTTTTGGGAGTTCCTAGGAACTACAAGATTAGTGATCACCCTGATAGGAAGGAGATTTGGAGAAGGCCAAAGCCTTGTTTTTCTTGGAGGGAACCCCTTCTGAACCAAAACAGTTCACACACTCTCTGTGTTTACCTGTGAAGCCAAAATTTTGTTTTCTATCATCATGAGATGTGTAGTTCCCAGGGAGTATTCCAAATAATTGGTGACAGACAAAGTGTTGATCTTGATGTATCTTATATGTCAATGGTTTGAGGTAGACCTTCCTACTATTGTGATGGAACATATGTTTTACTGTGGCACTAGGACTAGGAACCATTCCCTGCCTTATGCCAATGTATTACCTTTGTTTTTCAAACATTTTTGATTTTCTTTGAAAGATGAGGAGAAGATTACTACTGGTTTTGGAGTAGTAGATGAGGCATCACTTCAAAGGATTGGGATTGCTTACACTGCCAAAGGAAAGTGGAAGTTTTATTATGAGTTGAGTCCTAAAGAGTTGAAGGAGAAAGAGTTTATCAAACCTAGAGCTGCTACAACCCCCAAAGTGTCTGGTAATATAGATTTCTCACAAATACTAGACATGGTTGAGGTTTTGGAAGATGGAGTGGAAGATCTGAGGCAAGGATTGTTTGACCTTTCCTTTTATGTTATGGAAGAATTGAGCTTATTGCTGGGCTGCCCCTTCGTTAGGAAGTTTGGAAGTTTGAATCTCTTCTCCTATTAAAGTCCCTTCGCTCAGTTCCATACGCAATCTTTCAGTACAGGACATCCCCTTATGTCCGATCAAGTGACAAACAAAAGAAAGAGGAGCTCTAATCGAACATTGGAGTCTTTCCAAGAAGCAGTCATCTCTGAGCTAGCAGCAGTTCCAATCGACAAAATAGAGTATGAACTCACCAAGTTCAAAGGTTTGGTGAACAATAAGCTAGACATCATCATCAAAGGTTTGAACCTAGAGCAGATACCCTCTTCAGAAAGCAGAGAAACAAGTATTGATTCAGATGAAGTACTTGGTGAAGCTCTTAAGAAGCAGCAAAAGAAGAAGAAACCAATTCCTATTGTTCTTACTTCAAAGGATCTTTTTGATCAATATGAGGAGGCTGGTGATAGGAAAATGCTGCAGAGACTGCTGAAAAGGAAGCTGCTTATTTGGACAAGCTTGTTGATGAAGTTGTGGGGAAAATGCGAACTGAGGAAGCACATGATGCACAAGGTACTGAACAAGGTGAGCAAATAGAAGAACCAGCTAAAGCTGAAGGACATTCAGAGGCTGAAACAGTTGAAGAGGTTCAGGAAGAAGTTCAGGACAAGGGAAAGGGAAAATCCAAGTCTTGGTAGAAGTCTACAAAGAAGGATCCCGAAGCTGAAACTTCAAAGCCTTGAAGACACCCTTCGATTTATTTCTGTTCTTCTTTCTTCATTCAAGTTCTGAAGTTTGTTTAAGTTTTCTGATTTTCTTCAAAACACTCTGAACTATATCCTACATTGCTTCTACTCTTTTGTTGAAAGACAAAAAGGGGGAGAAGATTATGTGCTTTTGTAAAGTTTTGTAATAAGTAGGACTTAATGGTAGTTGGTTATTGCTGCTTGCCATGAAATTCTTTGTTTTTTGGTTGAAGTATTATACTTTGTTTAAATATGATCTTTATGTTTAAAACTGTTATCAGAACTTGTGAATTACTTGTGTCTTTGAGTTGCAGGAAATTCATAATCTGGTGTCAAGTAATGTGTTTTGTCTTTCATCAAGGGGGAGATTGATAAGTCTGAAGCTCCTTTATATTAATGTATGGTTGCATATGCAAGAGCTTTGGTTCCTTGATGATGAAAGCCAGAAACACAAGCAGGAATTTTGCCTAAGTATAAAAGCTTCAAAGCTTTGAGGCAATGTAGCTGTTTTATGCATATTTTTGTTTTTTGATATGGAATGACATTATGCAGGCATTAGTAATTTATGGTATGATTAAAAAAATATGCAAGACTGAGTTTGATTGAAAATCCAAGTTCATTCTGATGAACTAGCAGGCAAAGCTCAAAGCTTTGAGATTCATTGGTTACTCTTCACTGCTAAGTTTATCTGACTAATTCTGTGGATGCAGGTTATTTTTGTTTGATTCAGAACTTGTCATGAATCTATTTTTGACTAATAACACTTGTCCTATATAGGTTTTTTGATATATTCATCAGATTGAATATATATATATATATTTATATATATATATATATATAAAATCTAAGTCTATTACAGACAAACCTAGCCCGGTTTTCTCATGAACTGTTAGCATGCTGCTGAACAGATCTTGATGCTAGATTGGCTTGATGTTGTTTGATCTTTCTTGCTGACTTTATGCAGGTTTGTTGGGCGTTCCAACGTCCATGAACAAATCAGATAGCTATCTAAATATAGCTGTTGAAAGAAGCATATCAGGCAAGAGGATTTATAGGATTTTTGTTCCTAAAAACTATCAGTTGAGTGCAGACTGTTATTTAAAGTGATCAACACTTTGATTTCAAGAGAGATACAAAGATTAAGACTGATCTTCGTGAGATTTGAAATGTGCTACAAACAGGAGAAATCATATCATTCAAATCTTCAGATTCATCAGGCCATTGACATTCCAGAAGCAAGATCATTCATCACAGATTGGAGAACTCTTCCATGCTTATTATGCTTATTTATTTTCAGTGTTCTTCACACTTGTACTGAACTTGTATTATCATTCTGTGTTCTTAAACCTCACAAAATTAGAAGTTTAGTTGTTCAAGTGAACAACAAAGAGGTTCTTATTGTTTCAACAGATTGTAGCTGGTACTAGATAGGTTGGGAACCACAAGTTTTAATAGGTGAAGGGTAGTTCACTTAGGCTTGAGATCTAAGGCTAAATCTGGGTGATTAATAAGAAGTTGTGTTTGAATCCTGGAGGGATAAGATCCCTCAGGCAGAGACTAGGTCCAATTGTGACTGAACTCTGTAAAATCCTTGTGTTCATGCTATTTGCTTTTGTTATCTTTAAATTCAGTTGGAAGTTTCAAAGTTTTAGAGCTTTCCAAATCTCAAAGCTTTGAAGCCTCAATATTCTGCAGTTATATCTTCAAGTTTCTCAAAACTGTTTCAAATCTTTGAGATATCAACTGCCTACTCTACTCAAGTTTTCAAAAGACTGTGTTTCGGAAAAATTTAGCATACTCTATTCAACCCCCCTTCTACAGTATCTAGATCCAGTTTTACACTTACATTACAAACTTTCAGAAGTCATAAAAGGAAAACAATATGGTACTTGTTTGATTCTTTTACTATCGTTATGAATTCTCTTCCTGTGATCCTTGGAGGGTATTGAATGGATAAATTATTGTTTATTCCGCTGCGTATCCAGCTAAAAACCCTACAAGTCTATCTCCCCTTTAGCAGGTCGTTTGTTTCTCTTTAGATCCTGCACATTTGAAAAAATGTGTGATCCACATCCAGTATCCAATACCCAAGATGAAGAGACAAACAGATTGACATCTATAAAAACATACCTGGTGGTGGAGGAATCACTATTCCAAGCCTTTTATCATCCAGGTATTTTGAGAGTTTCTTTTCCAGTGTCCGAGCTGACTTCAGTAGTGACATACACCCTTTGTCACGCCCCCAGAGGGCTTTAAGGCAGTTTTCTTGGATTTTGCAACTTTCTTTCTCTTTCCTTTAGTGGTAGACGCAACTCCCTTGCTCTTTCTTTTATTGACCATCATTATGGCCTTGCCTTTCCCTTTGTTGATGCTTTGGTCATCTCTCCTCAAAATATAGAGCAAATCTGGCAGAGGCTTACTGATCTCATTCATGTCATAGTTCATGTGAACTGGCTATAACTATCAGGCAACGATTGCAAGATGAGATCAGTGGCCAACTCTTGACCCACCAGAAACCCCTGACGCGTGAGACTCTCCAAGTACCCGTTCATGCGCAGAATATGAGGCCCCACCGGGTTTCCCTCTTACAGATGACATTTAAACAATGCTTTAGATACTTCATACCGCTCATGCATTGCCTTCTCTAGGAAGAGCTTCCTAAAATGTATGATCATATCATACACCTCCATGTTCTCATGTTGCTTATGAAGCTCAGAGTTCATGGTGCAAAGCATCAGCCAAGTCACATGATTAGAGTCGTCTACAATCTTCTGGTGTGCCTTGATGGCGACAACTATATTATTTTCTGCTTCTTCAAGAACTGGATCCTCTAAAATGTACAATTTCTTTTCTTGCTTGAGAGCAATTCTCAAGTTTCTGTACCAGTCCAGAAAATTAATTCCAGAAAACCTGTCTTTCTCAAGGACTGATCGTAGAGATTGTGATGAAGTCAATGGATTGTTTGCCATTAGAATTCAACAAAATGAGAAATATACAAGTTTTATTATTTTGTGAACAAATGACTACATTTAATAATGGCTAGATTATTAAACATAGCTCCCACTATTTTTCTCGAATTAATAACCTTCTCTATTAATGCGGAAAATATCATGTATATTTTCTAGTGGGCCAAGATTCATATTTTACTTTTTCTTGAGCTTGCTTTGGCAAGGCACCCAAGAATTAGTTATTTAAGTAGGAACAATTTCCAACTGCATTATATGCAACTGTTTGTTCAATTGGGAAAACAACTCCTTATTTATCTATCCCATAGATAATCCCAATTGCTTTGCCACTAGGACTTCAATTCTATTGAAATAGCCTAGTTGCGTCCAACCTCTTACTTCGAAAATTGCACATTACTTTTTGTGCCATCACGCCATCCTATAAAGAATCAAATCGCCTTGCTTTGGTAAACCTGAATTTAATACACTATAGATTTGATGAGTGTTAAGTAACGAGAAGGCAAAAACGTAATATTTAAATTGAGGGATTTTTCCTTTTTAATTTAATTGTTTTGTTGATCATAATAAACTAATCTACTTATTTGGACTGGGAAATTCAAAATAAAAGATCCGGGTTTTAATTATTATCTTGTTACAATTTGCATGCATCAACCATACACAATAAACAAACAACAAAACAATAAATAAGCAACCAAAAACAATAAATAAACGTGATGTGGATGTGGTTTCCCAAAAGTAGGATATTCCCAAGCCAATTAGAATATCTATAAGCCCTAAAAACAGCAAGCTCATCTCCATGTGCCTCCATCTTTAGTCCATGCGCCTTAGCTTGTGGAATGTCGCCCTCTTGTGGTTTCTTCAATTCTTTAAGCTTCTTCACCATGTCTTGGCTATCATCTAACTATCTAATACTGGCTAGCATCTAATTAAATAGAGAGACCTCACAAGTTGAGGAGAAGATAACACGCAGGCTGTAAAGCTTAATTAATTGTAATAAAACACACAAAAATAAACATCCACAACAGCCACATTAAGGCCACATCTAATCACCATGCAAAAACACATAATACAGTTAAAATCCACTTTTAAAGCGCTTGGTCAAATTAAGCTGAATTTGGATTTTCTAGGGTCAAAACGGTCCAAGGGCCCCACCAAACCAATTTGGCCGAACTCCACAAGGACTGCCGCAAGTCGCCCGACCGGTTGGCCCTCGCCCATGCGGTCAAGACGCTAGCCAGGTCAGCCCGACCCTTGGTTGCAGATTTCTTGGCGCGCAACGAGAGCGGCGGACGGCCCCATGGTCAAACCCTAGGGTTGGTTCCTTCCTTCCTTCCCTTGTGTACTTGTTTCCAATTAAGAAAAACCTCTTTTCCTTAATGTTTTTCAAACCCTAGCTTTTCAAAACCCAAAAAGACACATCATATGTGAACGAAATTCACTAATTTTTACACGATACGCAAAATTAGATCATTCTCTACGGAATCATATTCAGTTTGCATCATTTTGCCAATTTCAATTTTACGCAAAAAATAACATATATGGTGTAAAACTGACGAAAAAGTAACACATAAAACCACGTTATGCGCTACCCTGTGGCTCTGATACCACTGTAGGATTTTGATATGGATTACGCTGCGGAAAAACAATTAATTAATTCCGTTCAAGACCCTCCATGAATCGCAGGATAAACCATCATAACGTTGTAAGGGTAGAATCGTTGTGTACCTTGTTTGTCAAAAGATCATTCCATGTATATTTCTATCCACGTTTCTATGAATATCCATGCATAGGATTGCACCACATTCCTTCCAACGTCTATGTACTAGCAAGATGAGGAAGGAGGAAGAAGAATATCACGCACACAGAGGACCAAAGAGGCCGCGCCTCTTTGTGGCCGACAGGTAGGGGCGGGCAGACGACCAGGGTTTTGGCGCTAGTCTCTTGCTCTCTCCTTGCTTTGTTCTCTCACTCAATAATGATTCACTTATGAGAAAATATGTAGGATTACCCTCTTATAGTTAATAACTCCTTATTAACTACAATTAGCCCCAATACTAATCATGTCCGTACAGAGATTAGCCCACTTTGCAAATTAGTCCTACTAAGTTTGCTTGTGGTTGTGTATTTATCCCTCAATTTAATTAGTCCAACTAATTAATTCCCAAGTCTAGTTTAATCCATAGGGCGTGTGACCCCATAGGTTTCTACTTAGTTGGTAGTAACAATTACTAACATAAAACGATGTCTAGCAACACATCTTAGTCACCCAACTAATAGAAATAGTAAGTGATCCGACAAGCCTTGTGACCAATGTTACCGTATTGTATCATCCCTTCGTCTCTATATCATGATTGGACACGATAAATACAAGTCACACTCGTATATCCAATCCATAGTTTCTCGATCCTGGGAATAGGCTTGTCCATGCAGTTTACATCAATATTCCATATTCATTTATCTGAGTCTGGCCAGACATTCTATAAGCACTACCCCTCGAGTGGTCGTGGATATTTGCTTCCATTATGTGGGATGGACAAATCCTCTCTACATCTCAACCATCTCTAATATTGCTTCCTATTATGTCGATACCCGCCTTTATTGCCACCCAGTCACGGCGCAGCGTTTGGCAATATCAAAACATAATACTCCACAAATAGAGTATCTAGTGACTTCAAGTCTAAGGACCACAATGCCATTGTCACTACAAGAAGAACTTGTGACTTTTACATAACTTGTATGTAGCCTTCTCGTGGTGGGTCATTCCAGTATGCCATTACCCCCAATGCATACCCATGTGCTAGGCTTGATATTCTCATATCAACCTACCCACATACTAGTCTATAGTTCATCGTCACTCAATGTAAACGACTAAGGATATTTAAGATAAACAACAATTGTAATCTAAGGACTTCATTATATTGAATATCTCCATAAATAATACAATGATTATTCTAGCTAAAATAATAATCATACTAAATAAGATTGCCTATAGGGCATCTAATCCAACAGTGATATTCAATCATGGCTCAAAGGATAGTTGATAAGGAAAAAATATGTCAGTAGCATCCAAAATGGCATTGGTTTCCAACAATATTATGGGTGCTTTGGTGTGCAAGAAATAAGCTTATTTTTATAAGCAGCTCTCCCAAACAACTGAGTTCCTTCACCAATCCAATGATATAGTTGGGTCCATAAAGGCTGGTTGCCCTAACACATTTAATGATAACTAAATGTTTTCTTTTCTTCTATAGCAGATGATTCTTACCTTGCTGAAGTGGTTGTTGAAAGAGGCTCATCTGGGTTTCCTGGGAAAATCCAGTTTGCTCCTTCTCAGTCGGTTCTAGTCTCTGATGCATCCCCTATGGCAGTGCTCCCTCCAGTGAGGACTTCAGGATCCATGGATTTTTCCCCCCAGTTCTCCATGGTCCAAAT
This sequence comes from Linanthus parryae, assembly GCA_023055425.1. Classification (NCBI taxonomy): domain Eukaryota; kingdom Viridiplantae; phylum Streptophyta; class Magnoliopsida; order Ericales; family Polemoniaceae; genus Linanthus; species Linanthus parryae. The sequence goes on from JALGPY010000015.1 coordinate 6,429,754, forward strand.
GGTGGTTCGGTTGCAATCTCTGCTGCGAATTTCGATGTGTCTTCTAGGTTACTGGATGGTGTCCATGATTTGCACCCTTTTCTTGATGATGATCTGTTCATCTGCCATCATCCCCCACATTGATGCTTAAGTAGTTTCAGGCTTTGTTTTATGATGTTTATGATGTCATGTATTGTTTATGTAGCTTTGTGAGAGGTTTCTGGTAGGATTCCGTGGTATCTTTTCGTGCTCGCCCCGGTTTGTTTGTTGGGGGTGTTTTTGGCTTGTTTTGTGCATAGTCCGTGTTAGATTGTGCCAGCTCTAGTTGCTTAGGAGCGTTCCTCCGTTGCGCTCTATCTTGTTTAAACTCCGTTATTAATATGATGTTCTTCTTTTGCCGCAAAAAATCATGAAGCTGTATATGATACAATATGGTTGTACTATATATATGATGTTCAGTAAAATCGTATATATGATATACGTAGTGTACTGAAAAATCATATGTATACGTATTTTACAGTAAATTATATATGATATACGCAGCGTACAGTAAAAATTTATATTTGATATACGTGGTGTACTGTAAAACGTATATTTGATTTACGTAGTGTACTGTAAAATTATACGTATAATGCACGCATTGTACGGTAAAATCGTATATTTGATATACGTAAAATCGTATAAATGATATACGTAGTGTACTGTTAAATCGTATATCGTCGTAAACTGTAAAACGTATATATGCTATAAGTAGTGCACTGTAAAATCGTATATACGATATACGTATTGTGAATGCTAAGGTTTGGGCAAACGAAGAGAAAATTTTGATTATTTCTCTCCTAGAGGGTTCGGCCACACCAAGGAAGAAAGAAAAATTGTCTTTCCTTCTCCTAGGGTTTCGCCATGGTTGTGCCAACCCCCACTCCTTGTGTGCCGCCCCTCTGGATCCGGTAGTCACAATTGGTAATTATGAATTACCCTTTAGTTAAACAACGCGCGATTAAAACTGAATTTTTATTCGTCTTATTTTTTTTTTAATCGCATGGTGCGTGGATGTGGCCTAGATGTGTGATTGGTTTGTTGTGGTTTGATTTTGGAAATTTTTGATGTAATCAAAGTACGCCCTGCATGTTGTGTCTCTCTATTTATTCTAGATGTTTTCTCTTCACATCTAAATCCCCTCGTTTGTGAGCTTTCTACATAGAAATTTAAACAGATGGGTATAGGTGATTTATTCCAATGAAGCAACAATGAAGGAGGTGCACATGCTTGGAAGCTTGGACTATAAGAAGGAAGCACTTGGAGAAGAACTTGACATTCTTATAGTTCAATAGATATTCTCATTGACTTGGGAATATCTTAATGTTTAGGGGCCACATTTATGTCACGTTTATATTTTTTTATGTCTTGTTCATGTTGATGTATGTGATGCATGTTTGAATATTAATAAGATAATAATTAAATATGGATCTTTCGATCGGAACTTTCTAATCCGTTTGAGTAGATCAGTTGATGAGATCAACCAAAACAAGGTGGATCTTTCAATCGGGATTGCCCAACCTGTTTGGTTGGATCAGTTGACGAGATCAACTAAAATAAGCAAATCCAACAAACTTAAAATATTAAGTTATTGCATTCTTTTGCTTGGCACTCGTCAAGACCTAGATCAAGTAAGTGTAGGCTTGCCAAAGAAAGGTGCCTCGATTTATCGTGGTAAGGCGCGATTGCATAAGCTAGTAATATGCAACTGTTAAGTGAAAGGTCTAACTTAACTACGCTACTTCAATGGGATTTAGAGCTTAGAGGAAAGTTAACTGGGAAATATTCTATATGATAGATTATGACTAAGGATTTATTCACCCAATTGTTCCAAGAGTTGGATTGGATGTAATTGGAAATTTTTTTCTACCTAAATAACTGAATTTTGGGTGACCAACCAAAGTTGGCTCAAAAGGAGGTGAAATATGAATCTTTGAGCCCTAGAAAAATATGATATTTTCCCGTTCTAATGGTGAGGGTCATTAGTTCGATAAAAATAGTGGGAGTTATGTTTAATAATAAGTACTTGTTAAATATAATCCAGCGTCACAATACTTATGTAATTCTTTCATGTGTTGAATACCAATGGGATCAAACAAAAAAAATCGATTTTATCTATACGATCTATCCTTGATAAGGACAAGTTGTCTGGAATCAATTTTCTAGACTGGTACAAATTTTGAGAATTGTTCTCAAACAAGAAGAAAAGGCTATATATCCTAGAGCAGAGACTTTCTTCCCTCCAGCTGCCAATGCCACTAAAGCCCAAGGAAGGAACACCAAAAGATGATTCTTTGGATGTGACTTGTCTCATGTTAGTTGCCATGAACTCTGAGCTTTGGAAGCAAGATGAGAAAGTGGAGGCATATGATATGATCATACCTTTAAAGAAGCTTTTTCAAGAGCAAGCTAGACATGAAAATGGTTTGAAGTGTCAACAGATTTGTTCAAAAGGATTCTACTCAATATGATTGAGAACTACTGAACAAAGCACTAATAAGGGAAAAGGCAAAGCCATGTTGATTAATCAACAACAAGAATAAGGGAAAAAGGTTTTTCCCAAAATCCCAAGGGTATAATCAAGTTTGTTGATAAAGCCAAGGAAGTTGCCATGAAACCCGAAGGTGGTATAACTAAAGTAGATACATGCCATCTTTGGGGTTTGGCTGGTCATTCGAAGAGGAAATGCCCAAAGTACCTGGAAGAAAAGGAGAAGAGAATTGCGAATTCCACTTCAGGGATATTTTTTATAGAAGTCAATGTGTGTATCTCATCATCATGGGTACTAGATACTGGACGAGGATTTCATATTTGTAGAATGTGTAGGATCTCAAGAGATGTAGGACATTGGATAAGGGAGAGATATACCTACACGTGGGGCAATGAAGCAAAAGTTGATGAATTAGCCGTATGAATTTTTCTTGTATCTCTACCTTCTGGAATTATCCATGAATTACAAGAGTTTCTGAATTAGCCGTAGGAAATTATCATGTATCTCTACCTTCGGGAATTATCCATGAGTTAGAAAAATGCTATTATGCCCCTACTATGAGTAGGAATATAATCTCAGTATATTGTTTGGACACGAAAGGCTTTAATATCATAATAAAGGACACATGGTGTTCAATTTTTTTTGGTGGTATGCATTATTGTAATACACTATTGTTTATTGGATTGTAATTCCTTGATATTGATAATTCCATCTATAACATTAATACTAAGAGGTTCAAATCTAGTGAATGAACTTCACTTATCTTTGAAATTGTCGTTTAAACCATATAAATAGGAAACACATTTCTAGATTCCATGAGGATTAATTTCTGGACTCATTTGATTTTGAATATATGAGACATGTGAGACTTTTTTATTGGGCAAGATTTGATCTTTTGGGACTCGTACATACTGATGTGTGTGGACCAATAAGGAAAAGAGCTAGAGGTGGTTTTCTGTACTTCATCATATTTACTGATAGCCTCAGTAGATATGGATTTGTGTATCTTATGAAGAACAAATCAGAAACATTTGAAAAGTTCAAAGAATTTACGAATGAAGTAGAAAACCAATTTGGCAAAAGTATCAAGGCTCTACGATCAGATCGTGGAGGAGAGTACTTAAGCTAAGAGTTTGAAAAGTATCTAAATGAGTGTGGGATCTTGTGCCAACTCACTCTACCTGAAATACCACAATGGAATGGTTTGTCTGAGAGGAGAATGGGACCTTGTTAGACATGGTTCGTTCCATGATTCGTCAAGTATAAATTCCAGTTTCTTTTTGGGGCCATACTCTACTCACAACGATTTATTTACCCTTAATCCTGTTCTATCAAATTCAGTCATGAAAACACCATATGAGATATGGACTAGGAAGCGTCCTAGTATTTCATTCATGAATATTTGGGGTTGTGAAGTTTATGTGAAAAAAGTTTGCAGTCATATAAACTTGAATCCAATTCGGATAAATGTACCTTATTGGGATATCCTAAGGAAACGAAAGGATATTATTTCTACAATCCGATTGAGAACAAAGTGTTTGTTGCTCAAACCAACGTGTTTTTAGAAAGAGAGTTTATTGCTAAAGGAACCAGTGGGAGGCCAGTAAAACTTGAAAAAGTTCAAGAACCACAATAGAACATTGATCCATTGATGGAACAGTAGCAGGATCCACAAAGATTTGTGGATCAAAAACCTGCTCAGTAACACAAGAACCTCGTAGATCAGGTAGGATACCTTAAGGACCGGAGAAATATGAATTTCTTATAACAAAACCCAGTGATGTATTGCTAATGATCAAGATGAGCTTACAACCTCTGAGGATACAACCATGTAGGGTTTTGATAACGGATACGCAGCAGAATAAACAATAATCAATCTGTTTCAATAACCTCGAAGTATCACATGAAGAGACTACATAACGATAGTAAGGGATTAGTATCGAAATATCTTTTGGATCTCCTTTGATGACTTCACACGTGAAATTGTGTTCACGTCTCTATGGATAGTCAACTCCTAGGATTGAAACCCAGATCCTTCAAGCCTTTTGTTCTACCTAGGATTGAAGGAAGGAAGGAAGAAGAAGAAGATCACGCAAAGGATCACCAAAGAGGGTCGACCCTCTTTGTTGTGGCCGACGGGTAGGGGGCGGACAAAAAGGGTTGGACGGCTCCTTTGGTCTTGCTCTCTCTCCTTGATTTTCTCTCCAACTCAGTATGTTATGAGCATAAGTTATGTGGGAAGGAAGCTAGGAGTGCGTTTATATAGTCCAACAACTCTTTGTTGACTGCATAAAAGCCTCTATCCTAATCCTATCCATACACGGATTAGTCCAACTTGCAAATTAGTCCTACTAAATTTGCAAGCTATTGCGTATTGATCCTTCTAATTAATTAATCATTGTAATTGCTTCCCTAGTCCGGTCTAATCCATAAGGAGTGTGACCCCATAGGTTTCTACTTAGTTGGTAGTAACAAATTACTAACATGGAGCGGCGTCTAGCAAGACATCCATGCTACCCAACTAATAGAAATAGTCATCCGACATATCTTGTGCAAGTATTGTCTCATCCCTTTGTCTCTATATCCGGATTGGACACGAGAAATACATGTCACACTCGTATATCCAATCCATAGTTTCTTGATCTTGGGAATAGTCTCATCCATGCAGATAACATTAATATCCTATATTGATTTATCTAAGTCGGGCCAGACTTTCTATGAGCACCATCCCTCGAGTGGCCGTGGATATCAGCTCCCGTTATGTGGGAGGGACAAATCCTATCTACGTCACTACCATCTCTAAGGTTGCTTCTTTATTGTATCCGACGAACGTCTTTATTACTACCCAGTTATGGTGTAGCGTTTGACAATGTCAAAATACAACAATCCACAACTAGAGGATTTAGTGACTTCAAGTCTAAGGATGACAATACAGTTGTTACTACGAGAAGCACTTGTAACTTTACATAACTTGAATGTAGCCCTCTCGTTATGGGTCAATCCAGTATGCCATTACTCCTAATGCATACCCATGTGTTGGATCGTGATATCTCCATATCAATCCAAACCCATACTAGTCTATAGTTGATCGTCATGTTAATCAATATAATGGACTTGGGATATTTAAGATAAACAACATATTTGCAATCTAAGGACTTCATTATATTAAATATCTCCATATATAATACAATGAATATTCTAGCCAAAATTAATGTTCACACTAACTAAGATTGCCTCTAGGGCATCTATTCCAACAGTCTCCTACTTGCACTAGAGCCAATCTGGTGCATCTCGTATGCGGTTGCTCCTAGTGTGCCCTTCATGCTCGCGTTGAACAAGCGGCTTTGTAAGTGGATCTGATAGATTCTCATATGTAGGATTCTTGCATATCTTCACATCTCCTCTATCGATGATATCTCGAATAAGATGGAACTTCCTGAGTACGTGTTTGGATTTCTCGTGTGATCTGGGTTCCTTTGATTGTGCGATCGCCCCAGTGTTGTCACAGTACAACTCCATTGGATCCACAATACTTTGAACCACACCAAGTTCAGTGATGAAATTCCGAACCCAAATAGCTTCCTTTGCTGCGCCACTCGCAACAATGTACTCAGCCTCAGTTGTAGAATCAGCAACTGTCTCTTGCTTGGAACTCTTCCAGCTCACTGCTCCTCCATTCAGGCAATACACGAATTCCGACTGCGATCTGAAATCATCTCTTTCGGTTTGGAAGCTTGCATCCGTGTAACCCCTTACACGCAACTCTTCCTCCCCTCCATAAATCAAGAACGCATCCTTAGTTATTCTCTAGTACTTTCGGATGTTCTTAACCGCTATCCAGTGACTCTCCCCGGATTAGATTGGTTCATTCTTGTCATATTCAACGCGTATGACACATCTGGTCTAGTACATAACATGGAGTACATGATGGATCCTATGGCCGAGGCATAGGGTATCCTCCTCGTGCGTTCCTTCGCAATCTCATTGGAAGGACAATCGCTCTTCGAAAGAGTGATCCCATGCGACATGGGCAAGAATCCCTTCTAGGAATCTTTCATGTTCACCACATAAAAGACCAGAAAAGCAACAAATCTCCCACTAACCTTCTTGTTGACACAAGACTCATCTTCGTTCTTGATGAAGTCAAACTCTTTGACTGCTTCATCAAAACGTCGATTCCAACTCCTAGAAGCTTGCTTTAATACATAAATGGATCATTGTAGCTTACAGAATTTATTTGCATGGTATGTGAAAGTGTGTAATGTAGACTAAATACATGATCTAAATACTCTAGAAGAGGGGGGGGGGTTGAATAGAGTATGGAAACTTTTTGCAAAACTGGAAACTTAACAGGTTAGTTTTGAATGAAACTCAAATCTCAAGGCCTCGAGATTTTAGAAAACTGTCTGAAACTTTCAAAGGCAAAATAGAAAGCTTCAAGGCCTTGAACAATTATCAGTTCTAAACAGCTTATGAACCCTAGTTTGATTTGAGTTGTATGCAGCAGATAATAATCAAACTGTAAAGTAAAGAACACAAAGCAATTAACAGAGTTCAGTCCCAATGGACCTAATATCTGCCTGAGGGATCTAATCCCACCAGGATTGGGCAAACACTTCTTATTACTCACACATAAACAGCCCTAGATCTTCAAGCCTAAGTGATTTCCCTTACACCTATACAACTTGTGGTTCCAAACCTATCCAACTCCAGCTACTAACTGTTGAGCTAACAAGAACCTCTTGTTATTCAATTGAACAACCAACAACTAGGTTAAGTGAGGTTTCAGATAATTTAAAGATACACAGATTACAGTACAAGTGAAGAACACAGTAGAAGAGATAAACTGTCGAAGCCTGGATGTGTTCTTCTGAAAAACTAGATTGATTTGATCTTCTGGAATCTGAATTGAAGCTTGAATCCTTGTGTGTTTGAACGAATGATATCCCACGAATTTGTCACACCTTTCTGAGTTATTCTGCAAGCCTCTTTTTTTTTCTTCAAAAACTTAAACCAGTCTCTTTTATCCACAGCTGCAACTGATAGAGAGATTTAAGAATCTCAGTTCCTACAAATCCTCCTTCTGTTTTCAACTGAAATTCAAACAACTCTAAGTGGATATCCGTGGGAGTTTTTTGAGATAGCTCTTGCACGTTTGAAAAACCTGCAACAACATTAAAACACGGCAACAAAAAAATCCAGAAAGATAACAGTGCTATGACTGTTTGGTTTTCCAATTTCTGATAAAACTGGTTAAAAGATTAGAACAGTAATTTGTTTAACTTCTAATACATATAAATCAAGAAAAACAAGTTTAAGACTCTTAGAAGTCAATGAATAATCACAATAATAAGAATCACAACCTGCAAGAAAGAATCAACTTAGTTCTGTAAAAACTGTCAGCAGCTCAAGGCACATCTCAAGGCCTTGGAGCTCTGAACCTGCTTCACAGATATACAAAGTTAAATCCAGAAAATTTTGATTCTTCCTATTCTGATCATCTGAAATTGTGTTAGCTATGTAAATAGTGTAAACTATAAGTATATGCAGTAAATTCTTGATATGTATAATCAGATATCCAATCTGCAACACAGAACTGTTAGAACATATAGCAGAATAAAACAACTCTCAAGGCTTTGAAGTCTGTCAGTATCTCAAGGCCTTGGAGTAACTGAAATACTTTGCTGCTTATGTCTTTGTCTTTTTCTTTGTCTTTCATCACTCAAAACAATTATCCAAAACACATTCAAGGGTCTTTGAATCAACAATCTCCCCCTTGATGAAAGACAAAACCTACAGTCTTGTATAGATTTTCCTGCCACTCAGATTGAAAATTAGATAACCACAAAATGTGGATACAATAGACAATAATACCAGATAGATAACCAGTTAATCATAGATTTTACATATAGCCACAGATTTACATAAAATCATATAACCATAGATTTACATAAAATCACAGTAATATAATGACTCAACTGATTAAACCAAAACAACTAAGTATTATTATTATTCAGATACTGCAAACACAAAAGCACATAATTTCTCCCCCTTTTTGACTTTCATCAAATAAGGATGAAGAAATTTTGGATCATTACTCAGAGTCAGTAAAAAAACTTAAACAAAATTATTGCTAAAAAGTCAAGGCCTTGAGAACAGAAAAGAAGAAGAGAAAGAAATAGAAGTTCAAGGCTTTGGCATTCTCTGATCTTCACTTCTTCTTTGATGTCAGGCCTTTCTCTGAGCCTTCTCCAACTTCTTCTTCACTTGCAGCATCTTCAGCACACTGATTACCTTCTTGTTCAGCTTCCACTTCTGCAACTACTTCTTGAATTATTTCATCCACTTTCTTCTTAACCTGTACCGAATCCCCCTCTATAGCTGCATCAAAACCTGTGTCTTCACCAGCATCTTCTTCATCAGTTTGTTCATACAAATCTTTTGAAGTAAGCACCACTGAAATTGGCTTCTTTTTCTTCTTCAGAAAATCTCCCAGCCTTTCATCTGAATCCACACTGGTGTCATGACTAGTAGCAGAAGTTATCTTCTCCAAATTCAAACCCTTGATGACAACATCCAGCTTTCCATTCATAACATTCATCAAGCCCTTGAACTGGTTGAATTCAGCTGACAGGTGAAATAACCTTTGTCTGAGATCTTCAATCTCAACCTGCTGATCTTCAAACTGCTCAACCAACAAAGAGTAATCCTCATTGGCTTGTCCTTTCCCTGATGTAGTCCCCTTAGTACTCCTTCTCTGCAAGTTCCTCCTTAGACAAATCTGAATAAAACTTCCAATGTCCTTTCCCAGTCTGAACTACCCCAATCCTCTGAAGTGCAGTCTCATCAATCAACCCAAAACCTCCAGTAATATTTTCTTCTCCTTTCACAGGTACATCAAAGTATTGAAAGAAAAGAGGTGACAGGTTGACATATGGAAGAGGATGGTTTCTAGTTCTGGTTGCACAATAAATCATATGCTCCATAACAACTGTTGGCAAGTCTATCTCAAACCCTTGAGATATCAGATACATCAAAATAAGAACCTTATCAGTTACTAACTCCCTTGAGTTCTCCCTAGGAACTACACTCCTCATCAGAATTGTGAACAGGATTTTGGCTTCACAGTTGAGCACAGAGTGTGTCAACTGCTTTGGACCAGAGGGTAAACCATCAATGAAAAACATCTCCTTTTCCTTATCCAGACACTCATTCCTGTCAGGGTAATCTCCAACATTATATTTCCTAGGAATGCCCAAGACTTTGGCAAAAGTCCTATGATCTAACCTCAAATCCACCCCAGCCACTTTTGAAGTTAACACCATTTTATCATCACCTTCAAAAACCAAATTCAGATAAAATAACCTAGTTAACCTAGAAAAGGCTTTTGAACTAGGATTTAACACCTTCCAAACAAAAGTTTCTCTTAACTTTCTCATGCAGTCTATATCCAATTTATCCAACAATTCTTCAGAAACCATACTACAGAAAGCTACCTTAGATGAAGCATAACCTTGCATCCATACAGTTCTAACCTCAGAACTAACAAACCAGTCTGTAGGAAGTACATTATTACCTTGATAACCTTTCTTGGTTGCAGCAGCAACCTGCTTAACCCTAGTTTTCTTCTCTGAGGGTTTGGTCTTTTCTTGTTATCCTTCAGATGGTTTCTTCTTACTTTCTTGAGCAGATTTCCCCTTTTCCTCTTCACCAGTATTTTTCTCTTCTCCCCCTTTCTTCTTCTCTGACCTAGGTTGATCACCACCATGAGTCTGTGACTCCTGATGTGGGTCAATGCTTGAGCCTTCATCTCCCTTCTCTGTTCTGGACTTCTTTGCAGGAGGAGTGTCCTCATGCAGGCTCTGAGTATTTTCTGAATCTGAATCAGAAATCACTATCTTCTCCTTCTTATTTGCCCTCTTCTTGATCTGCCAGAAGGTTTTCCCTGTTGCTGAATTCTGGCTGATTTGCGCTCCATTTTGGGGTTTAGGGTTTTGAGAAGAGAATGTGATTGAGAGAAACTGAGAGAGAGAGAGAGGAGAGTCGTAGAGAATTGAGAGAGAATGAGAGGAAAAAGCCCCGATTTTCAGCTTAAGTAGGTTGAAAAGGATGAGTCATAAAAGGACTCTGCTAAATCAACATGCAAAATAGAATCTTGAAAAAATATTTTTGGATATTTTAGAAAATTCTCTAACTAATTCAAACATTATACAATTATCTAAAAATATAAGATATAATATTTGATGATCTCATTTTTTTTAAAAAAAATACAGATATTATCAAGACCTGGAGAACAATCTCAAGGCCTTGAGATTTTCTGTAGTTTGAGAAACTTCAAAGCTTTGAGCTATACTTTCAAGGCTTTAGAAAGTATAATCTCAAGGCTTTGAGATTTCAGCACATAATCACATATAAGTACTAATACTCCCCCAAACCAATGCATCCTTGTTTAACATCCCCGATTCAAGTCTTAGAGATGAAAACCTATCATCTGGCAAAGGTTTAGTGAAAATATCAGCACTCTGCATTGAAGTAGAAATAAAATTTCAAACAACATCACCTTTTTCTGCATGATCTCTAAGGAAATGATGTCTCACATCTATGTGCTTGGTTCTTGAGTGCTGGACAGGATTCTTAGAGATTGAGATAGAACTTGTGTTGTCACAATGAATAGGAACATTTCTGAAATTGTAGCCAAGATCTCTAAGTTGCTGAGCAACCCGTAATACATGTGAACAGCAAGCACCAGCTGCAATGTATTCAGCTTCTGCATTTGATAATGCTACATAATTTTGCTTTTTGGAGTGCCAACTGATCAATGAAGATCCACAAAATTGACAGCATCCAGAAGTGCTTTTCCTGTCCACTTTATATCCTGCAAAATCTGCATCTGAATAGCCCCTCAACATAAAATTAGATATTCTTGGATACCAAAGCCCTAAGTCTCTGGTTCCATTCAAATATCTAAAAATTCTTTTGACTGCAGTTAAATGACTTTCCTTAGGATCTGCTTGGAATCTAGCACACATACATACACTGTACATAATATCAAGTCTACTAGCAGTTAAATATAACAGTGATCCAATCATACCTAATCATACCTCTGTATTCCTTTTGGTTCACACTCTTACCATTTGAATCTTTGTCTAAAGAGAGTGATGAACTCATAGGGGTTTTAAGCACCTTGGACTGTGACATATTGTACTTGTTCAATAATTCCTTGGTATACTTTCCTTGATGTACAAAAATTCCTTTCTTCATTTGTAATATATGCAGTCGAAGAAAGAAATTCAGTTCACCCATTAAGCTCATATCAAACTCCCTGCACATCAGACTAAAACTCTTTCGAAAGTGCATCATTAGTAGCACCAAATAAAATATCATCTACATAAATCTGAACTACTAACAAATCACTTTGATGATGTTTAATGAAAAGAGTTTTTCAACTAGGCCTCTTTTGAAATTATTTTCAAGTAAAAATTTTGAAAGTCTGTCATACCAAGCCCTTGGAGCTTGTTTTAATCCATAAAGAGCTTTGTACAGTTTTTAAACATGATCAGGAAAGTTTTCATCTGCAAAACCAGGTGGTTGTGCTACAAAAACATCTTCTTGTAAATATCCATTCAGAAAAGCACATTTAACATCCATTTGATAAAGCTTTATGTGATTGTGAGATGCAAATGCAAGAAGTATTCTAATAGCTTCTAACCTGGCAACATGAGAAAAAGTCTCCTCATAATCTATACCTTATTCCTGATTATATCCCTGAGCTACCATTATGGCTTTATTTCTTATTACTTTGCCATTCTCATCAAGCTTGTTTCTGAATACCCATCTGGTTCCAATAACTGATTTCTATTTAGGTCTGGGAACCAGATTCCATACCTTGTTCCTTTCAAAATCATTCAGCTCACTCTGCATTGCAATGATCCAGTCTGCATCTTCTAGTAATTCCTTGGTATTTTTAGGCTCAATAAAAGATAGGAATGCACTAAAAGCACACAAGTTCTTCAACTGTCCTCTTGTCTGAGTTCCAGTTGATGGATCTGATATAATGTTATCAGCTGGATGGTCTGCAAGGTACTTAAACTTCTTTCTTGGTACCCAGGAATATTCTCCTTCAAGGCTTTGAGTCCTTAAAACAGTAGAGGGAGCATCATAGAAAGTTTCAACTTCTGTCTCAAGGCTTTGAGATTTTGGTTCTACAGGAGGTTCAAGGCCTTGAGATTCTGCTGATTGATTCTGCACATTAGTTTTTCCTTTGTCTTCTTTCACAGCATCATCATCTGATTCATGCTTGTTCAAATTTAGATCTGCAAAACTTTCACTAAGAGAATCCTTAGTACTTTCATCAAAGATTACATGAATACTCTCTTCCACAATCTTGGTTTTTCTATTATAAACTCTATAAAATTTGCTAGTTTGAGAATATCCAATAAATACACCTTCATCACTTCTAGCATCAAACTTACCAAGATTGTCTCTACCATTATTATGCACAAAACAGATACAACCAAAAGGTTTAAAATAAGAAACAGTAGGCTTTCTACCTTTAAACAGTTCATAGGGGGTCTTTTTCAAAATAGGTCTAATCAAGCATCTATTCAGCACATAATTGGCAGTGTTAACAGCTTCTGCCCATAAGAACTTTGGCAAATTACTTTCAAGAAGCATGGTTCTGGACATATCCTCAAGTGTCCTATTTCTTCTTTCAACTACTCCATTTTGCTGTGGAGTTCTAGGTGCAGAAAAGTTGTGTGAAATGCCATGCTTTGCACAAAACAAATCAAAGTCAAGTTGATCAAACTCCCTACCATGATCACTTCTAATTGATGCAACAGGTAAATTTTTCAAAGTTTGAAGCTCTTTGCACAATCTAAAAAATTTAGATAAAGCTTCAGTTTTGTCTCTAATAAACATCACCCAAGTAAATCTAGAATAATCATCAATTATAACAAGCGTATACCTCTTACCTTTTGGGGTCTGAACTCTCATAGGACCACACAAGTCCATATGCAGCAATTATAAGGGTGTAGAAGTACTTACAAATTTCTTTGGCTTGAATGAGCTTCTGGTTCTCTTACCTTGTACACATGCCTTGCAAATCTCATCATCTGAAAATTTCTGTGATGGTAAACCTCTTACCAAGTCCTTTGAGATAAGTTTATTCAAGGTATGTATACTAATATGCCCAAGCTTTCTGTGCCAAAGCTTTGAATCTTCTTTCAAGGCCTTGTGGCATCTTAGCTTGTCACCTGAAACACTGTTAGTACTCATAGCATATAGATTATATGATCTAGGAGCAGTGAGTTTGAAATCACCAGATTTCTCATCTTGCACCAAACATTTCTCCTTGTTAAAAATAGCTTTATAACCTTTACCAAGAAGATTATACTTAAGTCCATCTACCAGATAAACAACAGATATAGAATTAGTAGAACCATTACCAATACTACCTATACCAATGATATTGCATTTTTCTTTGTCACCAGGTGTGATTGTTCCTCCAGATTTTTCTGTAAGTTCAGTAAAGAGAGACTTCTTTCCACTCATATGTCTGGAACATCCACTGTCTAATATCCATTTCTGATCTTTCAAGGCCTTGGTGACATCCTGCAAAAAACAAATCATTGCCTCAACAGGCTGTTAGACCAGTGTAGAACTTTGAGTCATACTCAAAATCAACCATGTTTGGTGGCCTAATTCCTTTTGGAACCCAAATCTGCCTAACCTGTCCCTTAAGCTGATAAGATAAGTATTCCTCATAATGTGAGGTTATGATCTTCTGAAGGGAAAAGTTAATCTGACATGACCAATTTTTCCACAATAATGACATTTTGGAGAATTTCTGCTACCCGATTTGACAAAAGTAGTTTGGCCTTTCTTTGGAAAATTTGGATTATAGCCAATCCCACTTTTATGCATTGATTTCAGACTTCCTCCAGGAATGAGATTCAGATTATGTTCTGAGCCTGTAAACCTAGCTAGGACCTTCTTGGACTCTTGAAGTTTCTCAGTTAAAGAACAGATCTGTTGTTCTAAATTCTCAGAATGAGTCTTTAGATCAACATATCTTTCAGTCAAAAGAGTGTTTTGATCAACAACCTCTTTTATCTGTGCCTTCAAGGCTTTGAACCTGCTGTCCAAGGCCTTGAAGTCCTTTTCAAGCTTTGTCTTAGAAACTTCAACAGTTTTGTTTGAAAAAACTAGGTCCAGGTTTTCTTTTACCTGCTCATGAATCTTAATCTTTAAAGCAGAAATCTCATTTCTATAACTTTCCTCATTTTAAAACATACTTTTGAGAATTTCAGGAAGTACATCAGAAGGACTAGCAAGTAGATTTTTTTACCATATCTTCAATATGTATGTCTGATGAATTTTCCTCATCATGCTTTGCCATGAAGCATAAGTTTGCTTGATCTTCTTCTATGTCTGAGTCACTTGATGAATCAGAATCACTCCAGGATGCCATCATGGCTTTCTTCCTTCTGTTGTCACTCTCGTTCTTCTGAAAGTTCCCGTTCTTCTTCTTTTGTTGACAGTCCCTTACTAAATGATTTGCATCACAACACTCAAAACAAATTACTTTAGTTTTATGTGACTGTGATGAAGGTTTACCTTTGTAGTCCTTGCTGCCTGAGGGTCTTGATCTCTCTCTGTTGTAATCCCTGTTACCAGAGTTTCTTTTCTTCTTGAGAATCCTGGCCAAGGCCTTGGAGATCAATGCTAAAGCCTCTTCATCATCAGGCTCATCTCCAGTCTCAAGGCTTTGAGACTTTTCACTGTCTTTTGCCTTAAGTGCTAGGTTCCTGATGTTTTCACTCAAATCACCTTCCACATCCTTCATAGACATTTCATGAGTGAGCATCTTTCCTTGTAGATCATCTAGTTGAAGAAGACTTAAATCCTGAGCTTCCTCAATGGCTGTTGTTTTTGGCTCCCACTTGGCTTTTGACAAGCTTCTCAGAATCTTTCTGACCTTCTCCTCATTTGAGAACTTCTTTCCCAATGACTCCAGATTGTTCACCACATCAGTGAATATTTTGAACATCTCCTTGATGGTCTCATCTGAATTCATCTTGAACAACTCATATTGCCTCAGAAGTGTGTTGATTTTGGTCTACTTAACCTGGCTAGTTCCTTCATATGTCACCACCAGTTTATCCCATACTTCTTTGGCACTCTTGCAATTTGACACTCTGTGTGAACTCATCTGCATTAAGAGCACAGTATAACATATTCATAGCCTTGTAATTTTTTGATACCTTTTCCAGTTCAGTGACTGAAAGATTTTCCTCAGACTTGATACATCTGACTCCATCAATTGTAGTATAGTACTCATGAGGACCATTCTGAACTATTGAACACAGTTCCATGTCTTGATCTATGACGAACATCTTCATCAATGCCTTCCAGTGCATGAAGTTATCACCACAGAACAATGGAGGTCTGTTGGCTTCCCTTCCTTGTGAGAATCCACCATCTCCTACATTACTCATAGTCACCAGATTGTTAGATCTAAAACAGTGACACAAGCTCTGATACCAATTGAAAGTTTGTAATGTAGACTAAATACAGGACCTAAATACTCTAGAAGGGGGGGGGGGGTTGAATAGAGTATGGAAACTTTTTGCAAAACTCAAAACTTAACATATTAGTTTTGAATGAAACTCAAATCTCAAGGCCTTGAGATTTTAGAAAACTGTCTAAAACTTTCAAAGGCAAAATAGAAAGCTTCAAGGCCTTGAACAATTATCAGTTCTAAACAGCTTATGAACCCTAGTTTGATTTGAGTTGTATGCAGCAGATAATAATCAAACTGTAAAGTAAAGAACACAAAGCAATTTACAGAGTTCAGTCCCAATGGACCTAATCTCTGCCTGAGGGATCTAATCCCACCAGGATTGGGAAAACACTTCTTATTACTCACACAGAAACAGCCCTAGATCTTCAAGCCTTAGTGATTTCCCTTACACCTATACAGCTTGTAGTTCCAAACCTATCTAGTTCTAGCTACTAACTGTTGAGCTAACAAGAACCTCTTGTTGTTCACTTGAACAACCAACCACTAGGTTAAGTGAGGTTTAAGATAATTTAAAGATACACCGATTACAGTACAAGTGAAGAACACAGTAGAAGAGATAAGCTGTTGAAGCCAGGATGTGTTCTTCTAAAAAACTGGATTGATTTGATCTTCTGGAATCTGAATTGAAGCTTGAATCCTTGTGTGTTTGAACGAATGATCTCCCACGAATTTGTCACACCTTTCTGAGTTATTCTGCAAGCCTCTTTTTTTTTCTTCAAAAATTTAAAGCAGTCTCTTTTATCCACAGCTGCAACTGATTGAGAGATTTTAGGATCTTAGTTCCTACAAATCCTCCTTCTGTTTTCAACTGAAATTCAAACAGCTCTAAGTGGATATCCGTTGGAGTTTGTTGAGATAGCTCTTGCACGTTTAACAAACCTGCAACAACATTAAAACACAGCAACAACAAAATCCAGAAAGATAACAGTCCTATGACTGTTTGGTTTTCCAGTTTCTGATAAAACTGGTTAAAAGATTAGAACAGTAATTTTTTTAACTTCTAATACATATAAATCATGAAAAACAAGTTTAAGACTCTTAGAAGTCAATGAATAATCACAATAATAAGAATCACAACCTGAAAGAAAGAATCAACTTAGTTCTGTAAAAACTGTCAGCAGCTCAAGGTACATCTCAAGGCCTTGGAGCTCTGAACCTGCTTCACAGATATACAAAGTTAAATCCAGAAAACTTTTATTCTTCCTGTTCTGATCATCTGCAATTGTGTTAGATATTTAAATAGTTTAAACTATAAGTATATGCAGTAAATCCTTGATCTTTATAATCAGATATCCAATCTGCAACATAGAACTGTTAGAACATATAGCAGAATAAAACAACTCTCAAGGCTTTGAAATTCTGTCAGTATCTCAAGGCCTTGGAGTAACTGGAATACTTTGCTGCTTATGTCTTTGTCTTTGTCTTTCATCACTCAAAACAATTACCATCCAAAACACATTCAAGGGTCTTTGAATCAACAGTATGGATCTACAAAACCCTGAGGTTGTGTCATGTACACATGCTCGAGAAGGTTTCCATACATAAACGCTATTGTGAAATCCATCTACCAAATCTCATAGTCATTGTAAGCCGCAACATCAAGTAGGATTCGTATGGATTTGGTCATTGAAAGTAGTGAAAAGGTTTCATCATAGTCTATAGCATGAATCTGTCTGAATTCTTTTTCCACCAATCGGCCCTTATAGGTAATCACATTACCATCCATGTCGGTCTTCTTCTTGACGACCCACTTGCACCCTATGGGCCGCGCCCCCTGGGGTGGTTCCACCAAAGTCCATACTTTGTTGGTATACATGGATTCCATCTCCGATTCCATGGCTTTGCACCACTTCTGAGAATCAGGCCCTTTCATGGTGTCTCTATAGGAAGTAGGCTCATCATATATGAGCAACGTGTCACCGAACTCAGTCAAGAGAAATCCATAACTCTCTGGCTACTCGCGCACTCTACTCGACCTACGAAGCTCTTTTGTTACTTGAACATGATCTTCCACAACACTTTGCGGTTCCTGTTCATGTTCCATAGTAGGATCAGTAGTTTGTGGTTCTTGAACTTCTTTAAGTTCTACAATCCTCCCAATTGCTTCTTTAGAGACAAATTATCTTTCTAGAAACACGCCGGACCGAGCAACAAACACTTTGTTCTCTGTTGTATTGTAAAAAAACCCTTTAATTTCCTTAGGGTATCCCACAAACTTACACTTATCCGATTTAGGCCCGAGTTTGTCTGATTGTAAACGTTTTACATAGACATCGCAGCCCCAAATCTTCATAAACGACACTGTGGGACGCCTCCCACTCCACATCTCATGTGTTGTCTTCATGACCGATTTAGATGGAACACGGTTAATGATGAAAGCTGCACACAATAGAGAGTAGCCCCAAAAGAATAATGGAAGATCAGTTTGACACATCATAGATCGAACCATTTCAAAAAGTGTTTGATTCCTCCTCTCTGACACGCCATTCCACTAAGGCGTTCTGGGTGGAGTGAGTTGTGATACTATCCCACACTCTCTAAGATAGTCGTCAAAGTATTGGCTCAAGTATTCTCCTCCACGATCCGATCGTAGAGCTTTGATACTTTTTCCAAATTGCTTCTCTACTTCATTTTTTAATTCTTTGAACCTGTCAAAGGATTCAGATTTGGCCTTCACAAGGTATGCAAATCCATATCTACTGAGATCATCAGTAAATGTAATGAAGTAGAAAAAACCACATCTGGCAGGCATGGCAAATGGTCCACACAGATCAGTATGTATGAGTGCCAATTGCTCACTAGTCCTCTCACCTTTCTTATTGAATGGGTACTTTGTCATATTTCCCAATAAACAAGCCTCACATGTCTCATATGATTCAAAATCAAATGAGTCTAGAAATCCGTCCTTATGGAGTCTAGATACACGCTTCTCGTTTATATGGCCTAAACCACAATGCCATAGATAAGCATGATTTAAATCATTCATTTTAATCCTCTTGGTATTTATGTTATAGACATCATTACTTAGATCAAGGATATATAATCCATTAAATAATTGTGCACTACAATAGTGAATACTATCAAAATAAATGGATTAACAATTTTCCTTTATTGAAATAGTAAAACCTCCCTTGTCCAAACAAGTAATAGAAATAATGTTTTTTCTCAGGGCAGGCACAAAATAGCAATTATTTAATTCTAAAACTAATGCTGGAGGTAGAGATATGTCGTGCACCCCTACGGCCAATGCAGCAACCTTTGCTCCATTCCCAACGCGCATGTATATCTCCCCTTTAGCCAATCTTTTACTTCTCTTTAGATCATGCATTTCGATAAATGTGAGATCCACATCCAGTATCCAATACCCAAGATGAAGAAATGGTTAAATTGACATCTATAACAAAAATACCTGGTGGTGGTGGAATCACTATTCCAAGCCTTTTATCCTCCAGATACTTTGGGCAGTTCCTCTTTCAGTGTCCAGGCTGACAACAGTAGTCGCAATCACCCTTAGTCAATCCCTTGGCAAAGCCACCAACGGGTTTAAGGGCAGCTTCCTTGGATTCGGCAACTGCCTTGCCTTTCCTTTTAGAAGAAGAAGCAAACCATTTTCCCTTCCCCTTTTGCACCATCATTATGGCATTGCCCTTTCCCGTGTTGACGCTTTGTTAAGCTGTCCTCAACATATTGAGTAGTTCTGGCAGAGTTTTCACGATCTCATTCTTGTTATAGTTCATAATGATGTAATGAACTGTCCATAACTCATGCAACGATTGCAGAATGAGATCAGTGGCTAGCTCATCGCCGACTGGAAACCCTAGACGTGCGAGATTCTCCAAGTACCCGATCATACGGAGCATATGAGGTCCCACAGGGTTTCCCTGTGACAGATGAAATTTGATCAATTCCTTGGAAACTTCATACCTCTCAACCTCGCCTGCTCTTGGAAGAGCTGCTTCAAGTGTTCGATCATATCGACCGCACTCATGTTCTCGTGTTGCTTCTGAAGCTCAGAGATCATAGTACAAAGCATAAGGAAGGACACATCATTAGCGTCGTCTACACGCTTTTTATGCGCCTTTAGGCTGCAGGAGTATTGTTTTCTGGACCCTCATGAACTTTCTCCTCTAGAGCGTACAATTTCTTCTCTTGTTTGAGAACGATTCTCAAGTTCCAATACCAATCTAGAAAGTTGGTTCCATAAAGCTTGTCCTTCTCAAGGACAGCTCGTAAGGAATGTGATAAACTCGATGAGTTGTTTTCCATTGGAATTCTACAAAATGAGAAATATACAAGTTTTAGTATTTTGTGAAAAAATGACTATATTTAATAATGGCTAGATTATTAAACATAGCTCCCACTATTTTTCTCGGATTTATAACCATCCATATTAATTCAGAAAATATCATTATATTTTCTAGTGGGCCAAGATCCATATTTCACTTATTTTGAGCTTGCTTTGGCAAGTCACCCAAAATCAGCTATTTAGGTAGGAACAATTCCAATTGCATTCCCATGCAACTCTTGGTTCAATTGGGCAAATAAATCCTTATTTATCCATCCCATGGATAATCCAAATTGATTGCGTCTAGGCTTTAAATCTTATTAAAGTCACCCAGTTGCGTTCAACCTCTTACTCAAACAGTTGCACATTACTAGCTTGTGCCATCGCACCATATCATGATGAATCAATTCGCCATACCTTGTCACACACGAGTTCGAGACATTATGACTATGATGAGTGTTTGAATAACGAGAAGGCAAAAACGCAATATTTAATTGAGGGATTTCCTTTTCAATTTTAAATGGTTTTGTTGATCCATATCAACTGATCTACTTATTTTGAGTTGGGCTAACTCACAAATAAAAACCCAGAGTTGTTAATTATCTTATTATCAAGTTTGCTTGTATCAACCATACATCAACAATAAATAATAAGACAATAAAATAAATAACCACAAAAGAAGCATTAACGTGATATGGATATGGCCTCTAAACTAAAATATTCTCAAGCCAATGAGAATAACTATGAACCCTAAAATAGCAAGCTCATCTCCATGTGCATCCATCTTTTGGTCCATGCTCCATAGATCTTGTGGATTTGTCACCTTCTTGTGGTCCTTCGTTTCTTTAGGGTTCTTTTTCTCCATGTCTTGATTATTATATATTTTACTTAAATCTAGCTAGCATCTAGACTAAATAAAAAGATCTCACAAGTTGAGAAAAAATACCGGTTCGCAGACCGTAAAACTTAATTAACTATGACATTAATTTAATCATCTTGCGGCCGTAAAACAAACCATAAAATAAACATTCACAACAAACCAAAACCTAAGGTCATATCCAATCACCATGCAAAAAGCACATAAACAGTTGAAATCAAATTTTAACGTGCTTGGTCAATTTTAGTTGATTTTAGGACCACTAGGGTTAAAAACAGTCCAAGAAGGCCCACCAAGCTAGTGGCCGAACGCCTTTGAGCCGCTTGGGCAAAGCCTAGGCCGGTCGGTCCAAACCGTGGGGTCGGCCGAACCGCCTAGGCCTTCGGCCTTGTTGGCTTGGGCGGAAAGGAAGCATAGGGGAGGTCCCATGGGGGGCCGATCATCTTGGTAGTTGTTTCGAAAACAACTTCTTCCTTGTTCCCCAAGTCCAAAATGTTTCCAAATTGAAAACCTGTCCAATTTGTGCCCAAACCCTAGATCTATGAACCTAAAATTTCTCAAACTCACTAATTCTTACATCCCATGTAAATTAGTTCTTGTTTGGTTGAATCACATTAAAATTTCATCTAATATGCTTAATGAGTCCTTTTACGCGATAATCAAACAATTAAAGTGTAAAAGACATGAATCGTAACACATAAACTAAGTTATGCTCTATGATACGTGGCTCAAATACCGCTATAGGGATTTGAAAATGGATAGGCAGAGAATAAACAATAATTAATCTGTTTCAAGACCCTCCAAGGATCACGGGAAAGGACTACATAACGATATAAAGGTATTAATATCAAAATACATTTTGGATCTCCTTTGAAGACTTCACACGTGAAATTATGTTCACGTCTCTATGGCTAGTCCACTCCTAGGATTGAAACCCGGATCCTTCAAGGCTTTTTTCTAGATAGGATTGAAGGAAGAAGAAGATCACACAAAGGATCACCAAAGAGGGTTCAACCCTCTTTGTTGTGGCCGACGGGTAGGGGACGGACCAAGGGGGTGGACGGCTCCTTTGGTCTTGCTCTCTCCCCTTAATTTTCTCTCCCACCCAATATGTTATGAGCATTAGTTATGTGGGAAGGAAGCTAGGAGTCTTTATATAGTCAAAAAACTCTTTGTTGACTGCATAGAAGCCCCTTTCCTAATCCTGTCCATACACAGATTTGTCTAACTTGCAAATTAGTCCTACTAAGTTTGTAAGCTATTGAGTATTGATCCTTCTAATTAATTAATCATATTAATTGCTTCCCTAGTCCGGTCTAATCCATAGGGAGTGTGACCCCATAGGTTTCTACTTAGTTGGTAGTAACAAATTACTAACATGGAGCGGCCTCTAGCAAGACATGCATGCTACCCAACTAATAGAAATAGTCATCCGACATACCTTGTGCAAGTATTGTCTCATCCCTTTGTCCCTATATCCGGACTGGACACGAGACATACAAGTCACATTCGTATATCCAATCCATAGTTTCTCGATCCTGGGAATGGCCTCATACATGCAGATAACATCAATATCCTATATTGATTTATCTGAGTCTGGCCAGACTTTCTATGAGCACCATCCTTCGAGTGGTCGTGGATATCTACTCCCGTTATGTGGGAGGGACAAATCCTATCTACGCCACTACCATCTCTAAGCTAGTTTCTTTATTTTATCCGACGAACGCATTTATTACTACCCAGTTACGGTGTAGCGTTTGACGATGTCAAAATACAACAATCCATCACTAGAGGATCTAGTGACTTCAAGTCTAAGGATGCTAATACTAATGTTACAAAGAGAAGCACTTGTGACTTTACATACTTGTATGTTGCCCTCTAGTAATGGGTCAATCCAGTATGCTATTTTTCCTAATGTATACCCATATGTTGGATCGTGATATCTCCATATCAATCCAACCCATACTAGTCTATAGTTGATCGTCCTGTTAATCAATATAATAGACTAGGGATATTTAAGATAAACGACATATTTGCAATTCAAGGACTTCATTATATTAAATATATCCATAAATAATACAATGAATATTCTAGCCAAAAGTAATGTTCATACTAAATAAGATTGCCTCTAAGGCATCTATTCCAACACACAAATGGGCCAAATTCTCAAAAATGGCTTGGAGCCATGAGATCCGAAATGGAATCCACGTATACCCACAAAGTATGGTCTTTGGTGGAACCACCTGGAGGGGTAATAACCCATAGGGTGCAAGTGGGTTTTCGGCATGGATGGTATTGTGATTACTTTTAAGGGATGATTGGTGGCTAAAGATTTCATGCAAGTTCATAGTATAGACTACGAAGAATTTTTTTCCACAGTTGCGATGTTTAAATCCATTCGCATATTGCTTTCAATTGCTTCTTACCACGATTTAGCAGATGGATATATAAATAGCATTTCTTTATGGAAACCTCCTTGAGGATTCGTGTGACACACCCAGAGGGTTTTGTCGATCTAAAGCATGTAGTTGTAGCGATCTATCTAAAGATTACAGCAAGCTTTTGGAGTTGGAATCTTCTTTTCAATGATGCAATCAAAGAGTTTGGTTTCATCAAGAACGAAGATGAACCTTCGGTTTACAATAAGTTTAGTGGGAGCACAGTTATATATCTGGTCTTGTATGTGATGACATACTACTCATCGGAAGTGATGTCCCTATTCTTCAATTTGTTTAGATTGGCTAGGGAATTGCTTTTCAGTGAAAGACTTAGGTAAAGCAACCTATATACCTAGTATAAATATCTATAGAGATAGATCGAGAAAAATGCTCGGCTTAAGTGAAAGTACATATATTGACAAAGGTGTTGAAACGGTTCAACACACAAGAATCAAAGAGGGGATTCTTACCTATGTCACATGGAATTATTCTTTCGAAGGCTAATTGACCTTCCAATCAGATTGATAAGGAACTTATGAATAAGATTCACAAGATACGGCTTGCTATGTACTAGGCCAGACGTATCATATGCTTTTAAGCATGACATGTAGATATGAGTCAAATCCAGGTGAGAGTCACTGGATAAATTTCAAGAATATCCTTAAGTACTTGAGAATAACTAAGGACGAATTCTTGATATATGGAGGAGAGAAAGACCTCACTGTGAAGGGTTAAGCTGATGCGAGCTTCCAAACCGACAAAGATGATTTCAGATCGTAATCAAGTTTTGTGTTTTGCCTTTATGGAGGAGCGGCAAGCTTGAAAGGTTCTAGACAAGATTCAATTGCCGATTCTATCACAGAGGTTGAGTATATTGTTGTATCAGATGCACATACTCAGGATATTCCATATTATTCGAGATATCGTCGACAAAGGAGATGAGAATATATGCAAAGCACCGGTGGATAATTCGCTTACCAAACCTTTTGCGCAGTGAAAGCATGAGTGCCACGCTAGATCAATAGGCATACGAGATGCACCAGATTGGATCTAGTGCAAGTGGGAGACTGTTGGAATATGCCCTAGAGACAATCTATTTATCGTGACATTTATATGGATTTACTATTCATTGTGTTATCGATAAGGAGATATGTTAACATAAATGAAGTCCCTAGAATATAAATGTTTTATTCTTAAATATCCCTAGTCGAGTACTATAGTTACTTAAGGCATCAAGACAAGTATGCGGGTAGATTGATATGGGGATATCAAGTCTAACACATGGGACATTAGGAGTAATGGCGTACTGGATGAACCGCCATGAGAAGGCTACATGGGAGTTATGTGAATGTCACAAGTGCTTCTCATAGTGACAATGGTGTTGTGATCCTTTGACTTGAAGTCACTACATTCTCTAGATGTGAATTATCATGTTTTGATGTATTCAAACGTCACACTGTAACATGGTGATTAAAAAAGCGATAATCGAACATGCTATGAAACATGGTGAGATGTGTGAGTGATGTAGAAGGGTTTATGTCGGGGATGTTTTTGATGCAGAAATGCGGGTTAACACCCAATTTGGTTTCTTCTGCCCCTTTTCCCGACCCTACCGGTCGACCCGGCACCAAGTCCCAAACAGGAATTAACTGTTCAACTAACCTGACATCCCCGTTGGGCGCAAAACACAGCTGACCCCATCGAATTCCAACCAGGGCCACACAGGGTCACGTACGACGACGAACGAAACGACGGCAGTTGGCTGCCGCATACAACTCGCCACCGACAAGTTAGGGCTGCTCGCCCTCCTCCACTCTCATCTGCCTAAATCGACTACTACAGCGACCCATTATTGTACGCAAAGGATCGCTTTCGGCCATCAGACCCAATTTCACCCACAGACTAACAAGTTCTTCACCGGTTCCACCCCAATGTTAGCGGAGTAATACTCGGGTTGCATTCCCTAACTACGACAACGACTCATTACTATACGTGAAGGATCGCTTTCGGCCTCATGAACCGCCAATTTACATGACATGCGACAATTACCGAAGTTGGTTAATCACTGCGATCCGCCTTGAGGACAAGGCAATTTTCAACTGCGGGGGAGTTTGTACGGGCGACCTGTATTATTATATTTTATAATATTATTTATTTATTTATTTATTATTTTATTTATTTAATCATCAAGTAGTTAACGGAACATGTTTTCTTTGGGATTCTTTCCTGGTCAACGAAAGTGAACCGCCTAGGTCTAGGTTGTTCATTATTTAAACAAGTTGTAGTATTTTATTTTTTTTCATTAGATAAATAATGAAGAATCTTCGTTTTGTCAAGTCCTTGTTTACAAGAAAGAGGGTCATAGCCTCTAAGCTACGTGGGAGTTTTTTGATTTCTCACAAAATCGTCAATTTCGATACCTTCATGGTATCAGACAATTTTAGGTTTTCTCGAAGAATTAGATGAAAAAACATATTGTTAAAAGGAGGAATATTTGGTTGAGGTTTATGATTATGAATTTAAAAGATTGTAGTGTAAGTATATCAACAGAATCTAAATACTCTAGAAGGGGGGGGGGGAGGTTGAATAGAGTATGCCAACTTTTTATAAGTAATAGTCTTTTAAAACTTGAAGAGAGTATGAAGTAGATATCTCAAAGCTTTGAAAAAGATTTGAGAAACTAGAGATATAATTGCAGAACACAGAGGCTTCAAAGCTTTGAGATTTGGAAAACTCAACAGCTTTGAAACTTCCTGTTTAGACTGGAATGAAAAGATAATAAAAGTAAGCAGCAAGAACACAAGGATTTTACAGATTTCAGACACAATTGGACCTAGTCTCTGCCTGAGGGATCTTATCCCTTCAGGATTCTAACACAACTTCTTAGTAATCATCCAGATTTATCCCTAGATCTCAAGCCTAAGTGAGCTACCTTTCACCTATACAGCTTGTGGTTCCCAACCTATCTAGTTCCAGCTACAACATATTGAAACAATAAGAACCTCTTTGTTGTTCACTTGAAAAATTAAACTTATAGGTTTGTGAGGTTTGAGAACACAAAATGATAATACAAGTTTAGTACAAGTGTGAAGAACACAGAATAGAAATGAGCAATAAAGCTTGGAAGTGTTCTTCTATCACTGATGAATTATCTTGCTTCTGGAGTGTTAATGGCCTGATTTAATTGAACACTTGAATGATCTGATCTCTCATGTTTGGAGAACTATTCAATTCACACGTTGATCAGTCTCTCTTTTTGTGTGTCCCTTTGAAATTCAAAGTACTGATCTCTTAAATAACAGCCTGCAACAACCTGAGAGATTTTAGGAACTGAATGCCTAAAAATCCTGTCCCCTGATATGCTTATTTCAACATCTATGCTTGGATAGCTATCTCATTTTTTTATGTACGTTGGAACACCCAACAACCCTGCATACACTCAACAAATAACCAGAAAAACTTGCATCAAGATCCGATCAGCATTATGCTAACAGTTCATGAAGAAATTAGTCTAAGTTTTGTCAGACAAAAAAAACAGTTTATACATCCAATTAAATAGATGGACCAAATAACAATTATAGAAAAAATATTAATATACTAGTATAAGTCCATAGCATATTATATCCATAGCACATTATGCTATCTCTTTGTTGTGGCCGACGGGTAGGGGACGAACCAAGGGGGCGGACGGCTCCTTTGGTCTTGCTCTCTCCCCTTTATTTTCTCACCCACCCAATACGTTATGAGCATTAGTTATGTGGGAAGGAATCTAGGAGTCTTTATATAGTCCAACAATTCTTTGTTGACTGCATAGAAGCCCCTATCCTAATCATGTCCATACACAGATTTGTCCAACGTGCAAATTATTCCTACTAAGTTTGCAAGCTATTGAGTATTGATCCTTCTAATTAATTAATCATATTAATTGCTTCCCTAGTCCGGTCTAATCCATAGGGAGTGTGACCCCATAGGTTTCTACTTAGTTGGTAGTAACAAATTACTAACATGGAGCGGCCTCTAGCAAGACATGCATGCTACCCAAGTAATAGAAATAGTCATCCGACATACCTTGTGCAAGTATTGTCTCATCCCTTTGTCCCTATATCCGGATTGGACACGAGACATACAAGTCACATTCGTATATCCAATACATAGTTTCTCGATCCTGGGAATGGCTTCATCCATTCAGATTACATCAATATCCTATATTGATTTATCTGAGTCTGGCAAGACTTTATATGAGCACCATCCCTCGAGTGGCCGCGGATATCTACTCCCGTTATGTGCGAGGGACAAATCCTATTTACGCCACTACCATCTCTAAGCTAGTTTATTTGTTTTATCCGACAAATGCCTTTATTACTACCCTGTTACAGTGTAGCGTTTGATGATGTCAAAATACAACAATCCATCACTAGAGGATCTAGTGACTTCAAGTCTAAGGATGCCAATACTGTTGTTACTACGAGAAGCACTCGTGACTTTACATACTTGTATGTTGCCCTCTGGTAATGGGTCAATCCAGTATGATATTACTCCTAATGCACACCCACGTGTTGGATCGTGATATCTCCATGTCAATCCAACCCCATACTAGTCTATAGTTGATGGTCATGTTAATCAATATAATTTACTAGGGATATTTAAGATAAACAACATATTTGCAATTCAAGGATTTCATTATATTAAATATCTCCATAAATAATACAATGAATATTCTAGCCAAAAGTAATGTTCATACTAAATAAGATTGCCTCTAAGGCATCTATTCCAACACACAAATGGGCCGAATTCTCAAAAATAGCTTGGAGCCATGAGATCCGAAATGGAATCAATGTATACCCACAAAGTATGGTCTTTGGTGGAACCACCTAGAGGGGTAATAACCCATAGGGTGCTAGTGGGTTTTCGGAATGGATGGTAATGTGATTACTTTTAAGGGATGATTGGTGGCTAAAGATTTCATGCAAGTTCATAGAATAGATTACGAAGAAATTTTTTCCACAGTTGCGATGTTTAAATCCATTCGCATATTGCTTTCAATTGCTGCTTACCACGATTTAGCAGATGGATATATATATAGCATTTCTTTATGGAAACCTCCTTGAGGATGTGTGTGACACACCCAGAGGGTTTTGCCGATCTAAAGCATGCTGTTGTAGCGATCTATCTAAAGATTACAGCAAGCTTTTGGAGTTGGAATCTTCTATTCTATGATGCAATCAAAGAGTTTGGTTTCATCAAGAACGAAGATGAACCTTCGGTTTACAATAAGTTTAGTGGGAGCACAGTTATATTTCTGGTTTTGTATGTGATGACATAATACACACCGGAAGTGATGTCCCTCTTCTTCAATTTGTTAAAGATTGGCTAGGGAATTGCTTTTCAGTGAAAGACTTAGGCATAGCAAACTATATACCTAGTATAAATATCTATAGAGATAGATCGATAAAGTTGCTCGGATTAATTTAAAGTACATATATTGACAAAGGTGTTGAAACGGTTCAACACACAAGAATCAAAGAGAGGATTCTTACCTATGTTAAATGGAATTATTTTTTCGAAGGCTAATTGACCTTCCAATCAGATTGATAAGGAACTTATGAATAAGATTCACAAGATACGGCATGCTATGTACTAGGCCAGACGTATCATATGCTTTTAAGCATGACATGTAGATACGAGTCAAATCTAGGTGAGAGTCACTGGATAACTTTCAAGAATATCCTTAAGTACTTGATAATAACTAAGGACGAATTCTTGATATATGGAGGAGAGAAAGACCTCACTGTGAAGGGTTACACTAATGCGAGCTTCCAAACCGACAAAGATGATTTCAGATCGTAATCAAGTTTTTTGTTTTGCCTTTATGGACGAGCAGTGAGCTGGAAAGGTTCTAGAAAAGATTCAACTGTTGATTCTATCACAGAGGTTGAGTATATTGTTGTATCAGATGCACATACTCAGGATATTCCATATTATGCGAGATATCGTCGATAAAGGAGATGAGAATATATGCAAAGTACCGGTGGATGACTCGCTTACCAAACCCCTTGCTCACTGAAAGCATGAGTGCCACGCTAGATCAATAGGCATACGAGATGCACCTGATTGGCTCTAGTGCAAGTGGGAGACTGTTGGAATATTCCCTAGAGGCAATCTATTTATCGTGACATTTATATGGATTTACTATTCATTGTGTTATCGATATGGAGATATGTTAACATAAATGAAGTCCCTAGAATATAAATGTTGTATTCTTAAATATCCCTAGTCGAGTACCAAAGTTACTTAAGGCATCGAGACAAGTATGCGGGTAGATTGATATGGCGATATCAATTCTAACACATGGGACATAAGGAGTAATGGCGTACTGGATGAACCGCCATGAGAAGGCTACATGGGAGTTATGTGAATGTCACAAGTGCTTCTCATAGTGACAATGGTGTTGTGATCCTTTGACATGAAGTCACTATATTCTCTAGATGTGAATTATCATGTTTTGATGTCGTCAAACGTCACACTATAACATGGTGATTAAAAAATCGATAATTGGACATGCTATGAAACATGGTGAGATGTGTGAGTGATTTAGAAGGGTTTATGTCGGGGATGTTTTTGACGCAGAATTGCGCAATTTAGTTTCTTCCGCCCCTTTTCCCGACCCAACCGGTCGACCCGGCACCAAGTCCCAACCCGGAATGAACTGTTCAACTGACCTTACATCCACCTTGGGCACAAACCACTGCTGAACACATCGAATTCCAACCGTGGCCACACAGGGTCACGTACGACGACGAACAAACCGATGGCGGTTGGCTGCCGCATACAACTCGCCACCGAAAAGTTGGGGCTGCTCGCCGTCCTCCACTCTCATCTGCCTAAACCGACTACTACAGCGACCCATTATTGTACGCGAAGGATCGCTTTCGGCCACCTGACCCAAGTTCACCCACAGACTAACAGGTTCTTCACCGGTTTCACCCCAATGTCAGCGGAGTAATCCTCGGGTTGCATTCCCTACCTAGGACAACGACTCATTACTATACGCGAAGGATCGCTTTCGGCCTCATGAACCGCCAATTTACATGACATGCGACAATTACCGCAGTTGGTGAATCACTGCGATCCGCTTTGAGGACAAGGCAATTTTCAACTGCGGCGGAGTTTGTACGGGCGACCTGTATTATTATAGTTTTTAATATTATTTATTTATTTATTATTTTATTTATTTAATCATCAAGTAGTTAACGGAATATGTTTTCTTCGGGATTCTTTCCTGGTCAACGAAAGTGAACCGCCTCGGTCTAGGTTGTTCATTATTTAAACAAGTTGTAGTATTTTATTATTTTTCATTAGATAAATAATGAAGAATCTTCATTTGGTCAAATCCTTGTTTACTATAACGAGGGTCATAGCCTCTAAGCTACGTGGGAGTTTTTCGATTTCTAACAAAATCGTCACTTTCGATACCTTCATGGTATCAGACAATTTTAGGTTTTCTCGAATAATCAGATGAAAAAACATATTGTTAAAAGGAGGAATATTTGGTTGAGGTTTATGATTATGAATTTAAAAGTTTGTAGTGTAATTATATCAACAGGATCTAAACACTCTAGAAGGGGGGGAAGAGGTTGAATAGAGTATGCCAACTTTTTCTAAGAAACAGTCTTTTAAAACTTGAAGAGAGTATGCAGTAGATATCTCAAAGCTTTGAAACAGATTTGAGAAACTAGAGATATAATTGCAGAACACAGAGGCTTCAAAGCTTTGAGATTTGGAAAACTCCACAGCTTTGGAACTTCCTCTTTAGACTGGAATGAAAAGATAATAAAAGTAAGCAGCAAGAACACAAGGATTTTACAGAGTTCAGTCACAATTGGACCTAGTCTCAGCCTGAGGGATCTTATCCCTCCAGGATTCTAACACAACTTCTTAGTAATTATCCAGATTTTTCCCTAGATCTCAAGCCTAAGTGAGCTACCTTTCACCTATACAGCTTGTGGTTCCCAACCTATCTAGTTCCAGCTACAACCTATTGAAACAATAAGAACCTCCTTGTTGTTCACTTGAAAAACTAAACTTATAAGTTTGTGAGGTTTGAGAACACAAAATGATAATACAAGTTTAGTACAAGTGTGAAGAACACAGAATAGAAATGAGCAATAAAGCTTGGAAGTGTTATTCCATCACTAATGAATGATCTTGCTTCTGCTGTGTTAATGGCCTGATTTAATTGAACACTTGAATGATCTGATCTCTCATGTTTGGAGCACTATTCAATTCACACGTTGATCAGTCTCTCTTTTTGTGTCTCCCTTTGAAATTCAAAGTATTGATCTCTTAAATAACAACCTGCAACAACCTGAGAGATTTTAGGAACTGAATGCCTAAAAGTCCTCTCCCCTGATATGCTTCTTTCAACAGCTATGCTTGGAGAGCTATCTAATTTGTTTATGTACATTGGAACGCTAAACAACCCTGCATACACTCAACAAGTAACCAGACAAACTTGCATCAAGATCCGATCAGCATTATGCTAACAGTTTATGAAGAAATTAGTCTAAGTTTTGTCAGACAGCAAAAAACAGTTTATACATCCAATTAAATGGATGGACCAAACATCCATTATAGAACAAGTATTAATATACTAGTATAAGTCCATAGCATATTATAAAACCAAATGAATTGACCTGCATACACATATCAGGTTAGATGAACTTAGCAGCAAACAGCATTCTCAAAGCTTTGAAGCTTTGAATGCTAGTTAATCTCAAAGAGCTTGGATTCCCAATCTAACTCAGACATGTACATTGTGTTGTACCAAGCAAAACATGATTCCATAGCATTGGCAGAACGTTATAGATAATGACAGAATCATTCCAAAACCAACTTATAGACTTGCAAGATATAAAACAGTTCAGAGCATATAAGGCAATCAACAGTGTCTCAAAGCTTTGAAGCTTTGACACTTGTGCTTCTGGCTTTCATCGCCAAGGAACCAAAGCTCATTCTTTTTGTATATATCCACATGTTGACACAAAAGAGCTTCAGATCTATCCATCTCCCCCTTGATGAAAGACAAAAACTATTATTGAAGTCCTGAAATCTTGAATATTTCCTTGCAACTCAAACACAAATGATTCCCAAAATACCACAAATAAAAACAACCTGAACAGTCTTAAAATATCATGACAACACAATTATCAAAACAATTAGTCTTAAATAGCAAAAAGACTAGAGCCAGCGTCCTACAATAAGCATCCTACATAATCTTGAATTATTACAAAGACTTAACAAAACCTAAAAAACAAATAATCTTCTCCCCCGTTTTGACTTTCATCAAAAGAATAGAAGAAATGTAGGATCTTGTTCAGGGTGTTTTAAAAGTAACCATTTTTTTTTAAAAAAAAAACTTCAGTACTTAAAAGAAAGAAAAAACAGAAAGAATAAGAAAGATAGGTTTCAAGGCTTTGAAGATTCAGCTTCAGGATCCTTCTTTGCAGATTTCTTTCCAGTCTTAGCTTTTCCCTTTCCCTTGTCCTGAGCTTCTTCCTGTTCTTTCTCGACTGTCTCAGCCTTTGAATCTCCTTCAACTTCAGCTTGTTCTTCTGTTTTTTCACCTTGTTCATCAGCTTCCTCACCCTGTGCTTCCTCAGTTTCAGCTTGCATTTTTTCCATCACTTCATCAATAACCTTATCCAAATCAGAAGCTTCCTTTTCAGTAGTCTCTGCAACTATTCCCTCCACACCAACCTCATCCTCAGATTGATCAAAAGGATCCTTAGAAGCAAGAACAATAGGGAATGATTTCTTCTTCTTCTTCTTCTTCTTCTTCTTCTTCTTGAGAGCTTCTTCAATAACCTTATCTGAATCAATGCTAGTGCTCTGATTTTTGAAGAGAGTATTTTCTCCAGGTTCAATCCTTTTATGATGATACCAAGCTTATTGTTCACCAAACCTTTGAACTTAGTGAAATCAGTAGAAAAGTGAAATAACCCTTGTCTAGAATCCTCCACTCCATCTTCCAGAACTTCAACCCTATCTAGTATTTGATAAAAATCCAAATTACCAGAAACTCTGGGGTTTGTAGCAGCTCTAGGTTTGATAAAATCATTCTCCTTCAACTCTTTATCACTCAATGCAGAATAGAATTTCCACTTTCCTTTGACAGTTTGAACTATCCCAATCCTTTGAAGAGATGCCTAATCCACTAACCCAAAACCAGTTGTAATCTTCTATTCATCTTCCAAAGAGACTCCAAAGTGTTTAAAAAACAAAGGCAACACATTGGCATAAGGCAGGGAATGGTTCCTAGTCCTAGTGCCACAGTAAACCATATGCTCCATCAAAACAGTAGGGAGATCAACTTCAAACCCTTAACATATCATATACATGAGAATCAAAAACCTATTTGTCACCAATTATTTGGAATACTCCCTAGAAACTACACATCTCATAATGATAGAAAATATAATTTTAGCCTCACAGGTAAACACAAAATGTGTTAATTGTTTAGGTTCAGTAGGGGTTCCCTCCAAGAAAACAAGACTTTATCCTTCTCCAAAATCTCCTTCCTATCAGAATGATCATTAATCCTATACTTTCTAGGAACTCCCAAGACTTTGGCAAAAACTTTGTGATCCAACTTAATATCAATCCCAACAACTTTTGATTTAAGAATGTAATTGTCACTACCATCCAATTCTTGAATCAAGTTCAGATAGAAAAGTCTAGTCAGCCTAGGGTAAGCCTCATATGGTGGATTTAACAAACTCCCAACAGATGATTCTCTCAATTTATTAATGTAATATAAGTCTAATAAATCCAAAAACTCAGTGCTAATTAGACTATAGAAATATATCTTAGATGATGCATACCCATCCGTCTACACAGTCTTAACATCTGAATTGACAAACCAAGAATCAAGCAAAATGATCTTACCAAAATTTGTAGCCTTCTTGGTCTATACTGCACTGTGTTTCACTCTTTTCTTCTCTGGAGTTCTTTCATCTTTCTTCTCATCAGCTTTCTTTTCATTTGAAGATGGTACACTCTTATTTTCACTTTTTCCTTGAGCCTCTTCCTTCTTCTTCTTGCTTGATTTTTCTCCCAGATCCTTACTCCCCTGTTCTTTGATCTTCACCACTTCTTCTGTTGCAGACTCAGATTCTGACCCATCCACTGGTTCTTCTTGAACTTCCTTTTCCTTCTTGACCTTCTTTGAGGGTGGTGAAGTATCATGGACACTAGCTGTCTCTTCTGAATATGATCCATGAATGGTGATCTTCCTATTAGCCTTCCCCTTTATCCTCTTGTTGGAAGTCTGTCCTTATTGCTTGATCCTCTTAGATTTGCGCTCCATTGTGGTTAGGGTTTGAGAGGGTTTGAGAGAGAGAAGGGAGAGAGATAGGTACGAAGAGAAGAAAGGTGAGAATGAAAGAATAAGCCCTGAAGTTGGCTTAAGTAGGTACAAGAGTTTGATTTAAAAATGGATTTGCATGTAAAAGAGATTGCAAAAGATTTCATGAGATATTTTTGGGATATTTTATCAAAATATCTGAACATTTCAGTAATTATCTAAGAAGATATTACAAAATAATCCACGATCCCTTTTTTAATAAAACATATATCCACTTAACCAAAGCTATGTAACAGTAGTTCAAATCTTTGAGAAGTTTCAGACCAAAACGGAAATATTCAAAGCTTTGAGCCATACTTTCAAGGCTAAGAAAGTATGTTCTCAAGGCTTTGAGATTCAAACATATAATACACATAGAGACAAATACTCCCCCTAAACCAATGCATCCTTTTTAACATACCCAATTCAAGCCTTAGGGATGCAAACCTCTCATCTAGCAATGGTTTGGTGAAAATATCAGCTATTTGCATAGAAGTAGAAATAAAAGATAGAACAATATCACCTTTTTCAACATGATCTCTAAGAAAATGATGCCTCACATCTATGTGCTTTGTCATTGAATGTTGAACTGGATTATTTGATATAGAAATGGCACTTGTATTGTCACAGTTGATAGGAACATTTCTGAATTCATATCCAAGATCTCTTAGTTGTTGAGAAATCCATAAAACTTGAGAGCAATAGGCTCCATCTGCAATGTATTCAACTTCTGTTGAATTTAACTTCTTTGAATGCCAACTAATCAGTGAAGAACCAAGAAATTGGCAGCATCCTGAAGTACTCTTTATGTCTACTTTGTATCCTGCAAAGTCTGCATCTGAATAACCACTCAACATAAAATTAGATATTCTTGGATACCAAAGCCCCAAGTCTTTGGTTCCATTCATCTATCTGAAAATCCTTTTCACAGCAATCAAATGAATTTCTTTAAGAACTGCTTGAAATCTAGCACACATACATACAGTAAACATAATATCTGGTCTACTAGCAGTTAGATACACAAGTGAACCAATCATACCTCTAAAATCCTTTTGATTCACTCACACTCTTACCACTTATATCCTTGTCTGAAGATAATGATGAACTCATAGGGGTCTTAAATACCTTGGCATGTGACATGTTATATTTATTTAACAAGTCCTTGGCTTATTTCCCTTGATGCACAAAAATTCATTTCTTCATTTGATGCACATGAAGTCCAAGAAAGAAATTCGTTCTCCCATTAAGCTCATCTCAAATTCCCTGCACATTAGACTTGAAAACTCTTTTGAAAGTGCATCATTAGTAGCACCAAATAGAATCTCATCAACATATATATGTACTACTAACAAATCCTTTTCATGATTTTTGATAAAAAAAGAGTTTTGTCAACAAGTCCTCTATTGAAACCACAAGTCCTCTATTGAAACCATTTTCAAGTAAAAAATTAGAGTTTGTCATACCAAGCCCTTGGAGCTTGCTTAAGTCCATACAAGGCTTTATCTAATTTGTTAACATGATCAGGAAAGGTGTCATTTTCAAAACCTATTGGTAGCAACATATACTTCTTCTTGTAAATATCCATTTAGAAAATAACACTTGACATCCATTTGAAAAAGCTTTATATGATTATGTGATGCAAATGCAAGAAGTATTCTGATAGCTTCTAACCTTGAAACAGGGGAAAATGTTTCCTCATAATCAATTCCTTCTTCTTGATTATATCCATGTGCAACCTGTCTTGCTTTATTTCTCACAACCTTACCATTTTTATCAAGTTTGTTTCTGAACACCCATCTAGTTCCAATCACTGATTGATTCTGGGGTCTAGGAACCAAATTCCAAATTATTTTCCTTTCAAACTCATTCTGCTTATTCTGCATTGCAATGATCCAATCTGCATCTTCTAGTGCTTATTTTGCATTTTTGGGCTCAATAAGTGATACAAAAGCACTGAAAGCACACAAATTCTTCAGTTGACCTCTTGTCTTTGTTCCAGTGGTTGAATTTGATATGATGTTCTGTGCAGGATGATCTAATAAGTATTTGAACTTATTTCTAGGTGTCAAAGTGTATAATCCTTCAAGGATTTTATTTCTTGACACAGTAGAAGGATCATCATATGTCATGTTAGTCTCAGTCTCAAGGCTTTGAGATTTTGGCTTAGCAGGGGGTTCAAGGCCTTGAGATTCTTCTGAATGTTTCTTTAGCTTACTTTGCTTCTTTTAACTTTCTTATTATCATCATCAGCCTCATACTTGTTCAAGTTGATATCTTCAAAACTTTCACTCAGAGAATCATCAGTACATTCATCAAAAATGACATGAATAATCTCTTCTACAATCTTAGTTCTCTTATTGTAAACTCTATAAGCTTTTATAGTTTGAGAATAACCAAGAAAAACGCCTTCATCACTTCTAGCATTAAACTTACCAAGATTATCTTTTCCATTGTTATGCACAAAACAAGTACAGCCAAAATGCTTAACATAAGCGACACTAGGTTTTCTGCCTTTGAACAATTCATAAGGATTTTTCGTCAAGGTAGGCCTGATCAAACATCTATTGAGCACATAATTGGCAGTATTAATAGCTTCTACCCACAGGCGTATGCTGAACACGAAGACCAAGACAGGCTCTATATCATTCCCAAGGTAATGGTAGTTAAAGCGCAAGGCTGCTTCTCCGGCTTCAGCGGTGTCCAATTCGCAAGGCTGTTGCTAAGGCAGGGTAATTCTCCAGAGTTGTGATAGAGGTTGTCGCAAATTCTCTACCATGATCACTCCTAATAGATGCAACATGTAAATTTTTCAAAGTTTGAAGCTCTTTACAAAGCTTTGAGAATTCAGATAATGCTTCAGACTTATATCTAATGAACATAACCCATTTAAATCTGGAATAATCATCAACCACAACAAGCATATATCTCTTACCTTTGGGTGTTTGAACCCTCATAGGATCACATAAGTGCATATGCATCAATTCTAAGGTCTAGAATTACTTACAAAGTTCTTTGGCTTGAATGAACTCTTCGTATGTTTACCTTGGGTAAAGGCCTTGCAAATTTCATCATATTTGAATTTCAGGACTGGTAAGCCTCTTACCAAATCTTTTGAGATGAGTTTGTTATAGTGTGCATGCTTATATTACCAAGCTTTCTATGCCAAAGCTTTGATTCATCCTTCAAAGCTTTGAGACATTTCAGACTTTCACTTGCAACTTTGTCAGTAAATAGAGCATAAACATTATGTGACCTTGGAGCAGTGAGTATGCAATTGCCTGATTTTTCATCTAGCACCTCACATTTCCCCTTTTCAAAAACTACCTTAATTTTCTATCACAAAGCTGAGAAATGCTCAACAAGTTATACTTAAGACCATCAAGTATATAAACATCTAAAATTGACCATGCAGAGTTATTACCAATACTACCTATACCAATGATGTTGCACCTTGCTTTATCACCAAGTGTGATTGTTCCTTCTGATTGCTCTTTAAGCTCAGTGAATAAAGATTTCTTTCCACTCATGTGTCTGGAACATCCACTATCCAAAATCCATTTCTGATCTTTCAAAGCTTTGGTGACATCCTGCAAGATTCAATCAATGTTAGGTGGTCTAATTCCTTTTGGAACTCAAATCTGTTTCACTTGTCCCTTAAGCTGATAAGGATAGGTGTTCCTCATTATATGAGGTTCTGTCCTTTTAAAGGGTCAAGTTAATTTCACATGTCCAATTTTACCTCAATAGTGACATTTTGGAGAATGTCTGCTTCCTGATTTTACAAATGTGGTTTTGTTTCTTTTTGGAAAATTTGGATTATAACTGTTGGGTATCATGTGTGAGAAGTTTTTCCCATATCGGGATGGTGGACATGAATTTCATGGTTAATATTGTATGATTTGGCCCTAACTCATAAGGTTGACCTTTTGGGTAAGTGGGTGTCCCAGGTCATACAATGGTGCTCCTGTCTCGCGGTGCTTAATCTCCCTACAAGTGGTATCAGAGCCAGGTTCGTGTGCGCTGTCGTGGTGAATCAAGAGTGAGATGTGCGGTGTTCTCATGGATGGGTCTTCCATGAATGGTGGACCAGGTGTTCCTGCAGACGGTCAAATTCCACTGTTGCTCCAGCAGGTGGTCTGGCAAATGGTGGTCCGGTGCACTCTCACAAAAGCGATTCCAAGAAAATCCGGCACATGCTTCCGGGCGAGGGGGAGCATGTTGAAGGGCTCTCACATGAAGGGGGAGATTGTTGGGTATCAAGTGTGAGAAGTTTGTCCCACATCGGGATGGTGGACATGAAGTTCATGGTTAATATTGTATGATTTGGCCCTAACTCATATGGTTGACATTTTGGGTAAGTGGGTGTCCCAGGTCATACAATGGTGCTCCTCTCTAACGGTGCTTAATCTCCCTAAAATAACCAATTCCACTTTTTTATACAGAATGCATACTTCCTCCAAGCATAAGATTAAGCTTATGTTATGAGCCAGCAAAGGTTGAAAGAATTTTCTTGGATTCTTGAAGCTCACCAGTCAATGAAGTGTTCTGTTGTTCTAAATCATCTGAATAACTCTTTAGATCAACTTATTTTTCAGGTAAATGAGAGTTTTGATCAAAAACTTCTTTGACTTGTGATTTCAAATCTTTGAATCTACTATCCAAGGCTTTGAAGTCACTGTCAATTTTCAACTTAGTAGCTTCAAGACATTTTTTTTTAAAAACCAAATCTAAATTTTCTTTTGCTACCTTTACTTTCTAGGAATCAATCTCATTCATGTAACTTTCCTCATTCAAAAACATGCTTTTGAGGATTTCAGGCAATACACCTGAAGGTCTAGATAAAAGATTCTTTACCATATCTTCAATTGGCTTCTCGGTAGAGTGATCTTCTTGATGTCCAGCCATTAAACATAGATTGGCTTGCTCTCCATCAGAATTTGAGTCTGAAGAGTCTAAATCACTCCATGAGGCTACCATTGCATTATTTCTTCTGTTGTCATTTTCCTTCTTAGGAGATTGCCTACTTTTCTTCTTTTGAGGGCAAGCTCTTAACAGATGATCAGCATCTCCGCACTCATAGCAATGCACAACTTTAGGTTTATATGAATGTGAAGAAGATTTACCTTTCTGATCCTTGCTGGTTGAGGATCTGAATTTTTCTTTGCTATATTCCTTGTTTCCAAAGTTTCTTCATCCTGTTCCTTTGAGATTTTTTATTGTCCTTTTCCTTGAGTGTCGGGTTCTTGATGTTGTCACTCAGGTCACCATCTACCTCCTTCATGGAGATCTCATGAGTGAGCAATTTTCCTTGCAAATCATCAAGTTCCAAGATGCTTAAGTCCTAAGCCTCCTCAATTACAGTTGTCTTAGACTCCCATTTAGCCTTTGGCAAAATTCAGAGAAACTTCCTGACCTTTTCTTCATGTGAGTAAGCATTTCCCAAGGATTCAAACTACTTCACAATATCTATAAAACTTTTGAACATATCCTTGATGGATTCATCATAATTCATCTTAAACAGTTCATAGTGTCTCAAAAGGAAATTGATCTTTGTCTGCTTGACTTGGCTAGTTCCTTCATAAGTAAAAGTTAGCTTATCCCATATCTCTTTTGCACTCTTGCAATTGGATATCATGTTAAACTCATCTGCACAAAAAGCACAATATAATAAGTTCAAAGCTTTGTAATTTTTTGACACCTTTTCCAGTTCAGTAACTGAGAGATCTTCATCTGATTTGACAATTCTGACTCCATCAGAAGTATTATAGAACAAGTTTGGGCAATTCACAACAATAGACCATAGCTCCATGTCTTGATCTATGATGAACATTTTCATCAGGGCCATCCAATGCACAAAGTTATCACCACATAACAGTGGAGGCCTATTAGCTACTCTTCCCTGTGAGAATCCTCCATCACCTACATTACTCATTGTCACAAGATTATTAGATCCTTAAACAGTGACCCAACTCTGATACCAATTGAAAGTTTGTAATGTAAGTATATGAACATGATCTAAATACTCTAGAAGGGGGGAGGTTGAATAGAGTATGCCAACTTTTGCTAAAAACAGTCTTTTAAAACTTGAAGAGAGTACGCAATAGATATCTCAAATATTTAAGAAAGATTTGAGAAACTAGAGATATAACTACATAACATAGAGGCTTCAAAGCTTTGAGATTTGGAAAACTCCAAAGCTTTGGAACTTCCTGTTTAGACTGGAATGAAAACATAATAAAAGTAAGCAGCAAGAACACAAGGATTTTACAGAGTTCAGTCACAATTGGTTTAGTCTCCTCCTGAGGGATCTTATCCCTCCAGGATTCTAACACAACTTCTTATTAATCAGCCAAATTTAGCCCTAGATCTCAAGCCTAAGTGAGCTACCTTTCATCTATACAGCTTGTGGTTCCCAACCTATCTACTTCCAGCTACAACCTGTTGAAACAAAAGAGCTTCTGATCTATCAGAAGTAAGTTACTGAAAGTAGAAGCTGATAAGTAAAACCTTATGTGAATTTTTTCTGAATAATTCGAAGGTTAGTAAAACTTCGGTTTGAGGTACTTAGATTTCAGGATCCCATAGGGTTTCTCCATATTTTTTTCTTTCACATGAAAAAACACAGCAGGTTGTTATTTATGCCACGTTTTCGTTGGTGTAATCTCCTCTCGATCTCGTAAACACTATCACGATTCTGCATACTTTCATGTCATTTCGGCCCACCTAGATCTGCAGTATCGTTCTAAGGCTGCTAGGGTTTACGAATTATCCTTTCGATCTCGGTCAAAACAAGCTCAGGTTAGTCCTAACTTCGTTTCTCCTCTTGGTCTATCAGGAAAAGGAGCTAAATTATGTATTCTTTTCCTAATCGTAACCAGTCACTCTCGTGCACCGGGTAATGTCTGTAGTAATTCTGGGTGATCAAGTCGTGCATGCATGAACAGTAAAATCCGAAGAAATGAATAATAAATAAAACTACTATACTATGATCTAACGATCATGAATCCAAGTTGACACAAAAACCCTAAATTCACCGAGAACCTAGGTAAAGTGTTAAGCTGCTAGCCGACATAATTAAAATAGAAAAGATTTTGAAATACAGAAAGAATGAGATCAAACGAGTGTCTTGAATGCAGGATATGCACTTTTGTGCTCTCCGAGGGTACTTGGATATCTCCTTGGTTGTTGTAGTGTTGTGTCAAAAACGATCTCAAGACGCCTCCGTTTATAGTGCTGAGAAGTTACCAAAAAGTCTGCCTTAAAATTAAGAAACTACGACTGTATAAACCGCATCAGGATTTGCACTGTTTGTGCAGCCACCTACGTAGCTATGCAGACATTGACCCAAAATGCCCAAAATTCCCCAACTATTTGCGTTGATAAATCCTGCGTAGCTACTCAAACAATGGGTTTTTTCCTTCTTTTCCTGCGAACTTTTTGTGTAGAAACCAGCGTAGCTAAGAAAAATCCTACGTTTCTAATTGCGTAGCTACGTAGGCAGTGGATTGGATCTCTGTTCTAGCTTTTCTCTCTCTGTGTGTGCGTTGATACTTGCGTAGCTACACAGAATCATGTGTTTCTACCTGCGTAGCTATGCAGAAAGGGGCTTGAAATGTCTTCTCTGGCCTTTTCTCTTCCTTCTTAGCTTGCTGTATGTGTTGGTACTTG
This sequence comes from Linanthus parryae, assembly GCA_023055425.1. Lineage (NCBI taxonomy): Eukaryota > Viridiplantae > Streptophyta > Magnoliopsida > Ericales > Polemoniaceae > Linanthus > Linanthus parryae. The sequence continues at coordinate 6,472,517 of JALGPY010000015.1, forward strand.
CATAGGTACACAACCTGCATGGCTACCTGCGTAGCTACGCACACATCAACATCCTATCCATACCTTAGCCATTTTCTGCATTGTCTCCTCTCTGTCTGATAGCATCCCTTTTCTTCTCTTTTTTCTTCCTTAGGCACCTCAGCTCTCGTGTATTATTCCCAACTTCTCACAAGTCATATCCCTGCATAGACAACTTGATAAAACCATGTGATTATATCCAAAAATGCACGAAACAACACAAAAATTCATGAAGAGGCTCAAAACACATTATCGTAAATTCCGAGGCTAATTGGGGCTGAAATTTGGCTAAATCATGATCTCTTGACATATTTAAAACTCAAATTAAGCTCAATAACTCCTAGTGCGGAGTTATGCAGAAATATCACATAGAATTAGATCTTATGTCGACTTGTGATGAACCTTCATCCTCTGGAGGTCAGACGAGTAAGAAGATCTCTTGTTTGATATCATCAAGATTCTCCACTGCTTCTGAATATATTTTGAGAGCAAGTTTAGCTTGGGCCAGCTTACCTTAATTTTTTAAGTTTTCAACTTGGCGCCTTGGCTTACATTAATTTCACACGTAAAAATATATTGATCGAAACTAAATCGCAAGACTAACAACATTTCTATCTCAACTTTGTCTGATTTAATCGGGTTTGAAGGCATGGATATGAATATATACAGTTACAGATGGGTGCTGATACTCCCCATATGAGTTCAATTTCATAGTTCTCGGTGAGTGCTATCTGATTACCAATATCTGCAACAATTATCCTTCGATTAATGGTAGGTTTTATTACCAACCACCTCACGAATGATGAAAGAAATTAAATAACACGAGTAGTTAACGTAGTTTGCTAGAAAAAGTATGCTAAGAACGTCCAAAGAAAAGATGAACCCTCTATTCAACAATAGGAATGTATTAAAATATTTCATACTAGTTGTATACCTCAAAGGATCAATTTATACTACCCAATTCGTCCCCAAACCGGCCCAGACCCACAAGGAAACAACTAATTTTCGAATCCATGAGGCATTCATACGGATATGAGACCCATTCGTACGAATTCCTTTCCTACAAAAGTGCAAAAGGCCTTTTCCCATTTGTACGAATGACTCTGGGATTCCTCTTCCTAGTTTCGATTTCGTAATTTTTACATTCGAGTCATAAATCCAAAAAATCTCCACCTTAACTTGAATTCTCTCTCCTAGAAACAACTACTCCTCTTCTCGTGAAAAAAACTACACCTTCGTCCCACCCAATGTCTCTCGTCAAAGAGTCTGACTAGACCCCCCACCGAACCGACAGCCCCGAAGGACTTCATGGCTCATGATATTGAGAAATTTTATGAAATGATAGAACTTGATCTCCAGAATTGGCTTTGTGTATACATATGCGGTGTTGTCAGCTCTCCCACCTGCTTCACCTTTATTCTACTCTATTTTATTAGAAAATGATACCTGACGTTGTGCTGGTTCTTTCATGATGAACATGGTATTTAGTCAAGCATATCGCATTAGACTACTGCTCGATCTTGTTGTAGGCCCAGATCGTTGACCAATTCCTTCAACCAGATTCCCTCATTTGCTTCTTCCATCAAATCCATGTACTCTTCTTCTATGGCAGACAAAGTCACCATCGGCTGTAGTGTTTCCTTACATCTTAAACCAAAACCTCCTAGAGTGAACACATAATCAATCATCGATCTCCTCCTATCAACACCACATGCATAGTCTGAATATGAGAACCCAGCAACCAAAGAATCCTGATCGGCCCCACTGCATAGGCAAATGTTTGACGGACCCGCAAGGTACCTAAATATGTTTGTCACCACCTGCCAGTGTTCCCTACTTGGTTGAACCATAAAATGATTAAGCACACTAACATCGAATGCTATGTTCGGCCGAGTACATACCATAGCATACATCAGACTTCCAAAATGCGTTAGCAAATGCAATCTTGGGCATATACTCCTCCTCTTTGGTCTAAATGATGTACATTCCTAGCTTGCAGGTCGATTCCATAGGTGGACCTACAGATTTTGCTGATAGCATCCCAAACCTGCTTAAGATATTCTTGATGTATCCTTCTTGTGACAAGAAAAGTTTCTTCTTCTTATTATCTCTATAGATCTTAACTCCTAGAATATTCCGAGAAACACCTATATCCTTCATCTCGAACTTTATACTGAGAGACCTCTTCAATTACTGAATTTCCTTCATATTCCGAGCTGTAATAAGAAATCGTCGACAAAAAGGATTAGATAGATGTATGTGAAAGTGTGAGTATGCAGATGTTAATGCAGCTAAGAAACTCTAGAAGGGGGGGGGGGTGAATAGAGTATGCAAACTTTTTTCAAAACTTGCTAGGAAGATGAAAACTTGTGCAAACAATGAAGTTCAAGGCCTTGAAAACTGGTTCAATCCCTTTGGAGAAGATGCAGACAGTATAAAGCAAGTATGCCTTTTTCAAGGCCTTGAAAACAAGTTCAAACCCTTGAAAAACAGACAGTTTTGTGTGCTGCAAAAACTATAAAAATGAATGAACTGTAAATGAAAGTGACAAGAGATTTATAGAGTTCAGTCCACTTGGACCTACGTCTCTACCTCATGGATTAGATCCCTGCAGGATTTTCAACTCAATTCTTATTAATCAAAAACTAAGCCCTAGAACTCAAGCCCAGAGAGTTCCCTTACTCTGTTACAACTTGTGATTTTCCCTAACCTGTCTAGTACCTACTAAGCTAACTGACTAAGAATTCTCTATTGTTCACTTTGAAAAATCCTTGAGAATAGATGTAGAGATAATACAGAAATGATCTACCAATACAGCTCAAAACAGAAGTACACTTAGAATAGAAAACTGCAAAGAAGAATGCAGTGAACTTCTGTGGAATGGATTGAGAGTTTGATGTTCTTCTTTGGTGCTTTGTCAATCCAGAAACTTGTCTCTTGCTTTTTCCCGTTTGGTCTCGTATTTTTTTGCTTCAAAGTGATCTCTATTTATACGGTTTGAAGCTCTGCAAATCTTCCCAGATTTCAGCAACAACTTCCTATTTTGTAGGCAGCAGCTTTGACTCTTTTTAACAGCTTTCTCCAACGGATAGTTGATCACAATCTTCTGAGATATTGTTGTGATCTTGTCTATAATAAATATGAGAAGCTGTCATAAGCCTCTGATTGATCACAGGATCAAAAAGTCCAACTATTTCAAAAACTGCACAAATTCAGTTTAGGAAACAATCCTGCAAATATTGGACACAAAATTTCCTGCAATATCAAGGTCAAACAGATGATATTCTATGATCAAAACATTTTAGAATAGTTTGTCTTTCAACATCTAATAACACTGAATCAAAAATATGAAAGATAGGATGGGAATCAACTCAGAGAGTTTGCAGAAAACTCCCCCTGAGAGTGTTCACACAGGTTAAGCAGTTTCAAGGCTTTGAATCTAGTTTCAAGGCCTTGAAAATAGCTAAACTATTTTCAAGCCTCTTAAACTGATTCAAGGCTTTGAAAGCTGATTCAAGGCCTTGAAATAGCTGAGCTATTCCAAGCCTTGCACAACCTTATCTTAGAATCTCCCCCTTGATGAAAGACAAAACCAAATTCTGTTTGATCCTTAGTCTCTGCAAAATAAACTGATTAGTTCACAATTTATAAAAACACAGTTATTCCGAAAAGATCCAACTTATTCATAATACCAACAGAAACTATAGTTCAGCAAAAAGTAAATAAAGCAGATAAACCTAGAGATAAAAGCTACTAAATCCTATAATTTTCTCCCCCTCTTTGACTTTCCTCAAAAAGATAGAAGATGTTGGATCAAATATTTGGAAAATTTTGAAAACTTAATGAAAAACTTTTAAGAAGAGAGAATGGTGAAGAAAGAGTAGGCAAGATTAAGGTTATTTATCATGATCTTGGTCTCCTTCATCTTTCTCATTATCTTCTTCATCAGTCTTGTCTTGCACTTCCTGTTCCTCTGTATTCTCACCAGCAACAGTTACTTCTTCAGTCTTGTCCTCTGCAGCAGCCTTTGGAGATTTCTTTTTCTTCTTCAAGGTAATCAACAGATCATCTGAGTCAGGGCTGTTGACTTCATCTTCTTCCTGTGAGGCCTGTTCTGCTACCTGCTTTCCCTTATCTGAAACTTGAGCAACCTCTTCCTGGTCAGGATGCTCACTAGGCAAATCCTTGTCAAATTCTCCTTTATTGGTACCTTCAACACCCTCAGGAACAGCAAGCAAATTCATGCTTCTGAAGATGCTTTCAACCACGTACTTGACTTTCCGAATTTCACTTTCCAGTCCATAAACAGTTGCTTTGATATCCTCCATGTCCAACTCCAAACCATCAAATCTCTGATTTTCTGTTGGCTGAGAAGTCTGACTTGAAGTGGGAGTCAAGGTCTTGGGCTTAGGAAACTTCTTTGCACCTAGTTCTTCTTCAATCAAGTCTGAGGAAAGTTTCCAATCTTTTTATTTGGTTTTTACCACTCCAATTTTCTCAAAGGCTTTCTCATTAAGTTCTCCAAATCCATATGTGACTGATTCCTCTCCAGTAGTTGGAATCTCAAAGTGTTCAAAGAACAAAGTGAGCAAATTCGCATAGGGCAGAGGGTGTATCCTTTTACTGGTAAGGCTAAAGAGCATATGTTCAATCACTAGTTTTGGAAGATCAATGTCATATCCATGCATAACCAGATACATGATGTGCAGCATTCTCTCTGTCACCAATTCTCTAGAGTGCTCTCTCAGAAAGATACACCTAACCAGGATGGAATGAAGGACTTTGGCTTCAACATTCAACACTGAATGTGTTAACTGTTTGGCTGAGGTTGAGATGTTTGGAAGAAAGAATTCATCTTTGGCTAGCTTCAAGGTCTCTGACTTTGGTGGATGGTTGCTAGTTTCATATCTCTTTGGACACCCTAGCACATTGGCAAACTCAGAGTGATCCAATTCAGTTACTATCCCAGCAACTTTAGATTTGATCACCAAATGTGCAGATCTCTTAACTTGGGTCAAATTCAGGTAGAAGAGTCTAGTGAGTCTAGGGTAGGCTAATTCTCTAGGATTCAGCATACACCACAAATAACTCTTCTTCAACATAGAGATGCACGTAAGTTTCATGTTTTCCACCACATGCTTATTGATTATACTACAGAAACCAATAGATCTTGAAGAAAAACCATCTAACCACTGACCTTTAGAGATGTTTGAGACAAACCGAGTCTCATATGGGGCTGAGTTCTTTGTTGAGGCTTGTGAATATATCAGCATTGCCTTCAATTGACCTTCTGGTTGTGCTTCTGTCACCTTTCCTTTCCCCTTTTATGCCTGAGTTGCTTTCTTCTTCAGCATCTTTGAACTAGTAGGCTCTGTTTCTTGTTGCTTTTCTGTAACAACTTTCTGCTTCTTTTTCTTTTCTGAAGAGGAGGTTGTAACCTTCTTGACCTTCTTCTTGGGTGGAGGAAGATCTGGAACTACCTCTGCACTAGGAGTTCTGTAGCTAGAGTCCCCACTGACTTCTTGAACTTCATCCACTGCTGCTTTTCTTTTCTTCTCTAAAGCAGGTTTCGATCCTCCAGTCATCTTGATTCTGTCGGAGGCTCTCCTTGTCCATATTAGCTATAATGAGCTTCAATATTTCTCATCTCCTCATCTTTTTTATTGCAAGGATGAGGGGTGTACATATCTACTCTAACGACCCATTTCTTGCTTTCACTAAGAACGGGTGATTGTTTGTTTTTCCGGGTTTAACAATTACCGAGTTACCAAATAACTGCAAACTAAGTTTTATCTAACAAGACGTCTCCAATTAACTAGATAGGATGAAGATCACAAAACAATCATAGCAAACGTAAAATCAGTTAGGTTTATCAAAACATGAATCTCAATCCATAAAACGCATAATCTATGTGAAAACCCTAACCCCAAACTCGGGTCCTGATCTAATAAGTTTAGCTACGCATATTCATGATCACAAATACAATAGTTTATGTGATCATGTACAAAAATAATGAAAAGATAAGAGTAGAGGGATCAAACGGATGAATTCTCGCTTCCACGACGAACTCTAGCTCCAAGTTTCTCCTCAAATCTTCTTCTCCGCGTCTCCCTCTTTTCTAACCTGCCTTCTAGGTCTAAGAACCCGTTTTCCAAGGCATGGGCACGATTTTTAATGTATTTTGGCCGAATTTGCAATTCAGCCCCTCCAGTTTGCAATTCTCGGCCAGAATTCATAATCTGACTTCGCGCGGGCCTTTTCTACCTCATCCAGACTCCGGTTTGGGCCCATCTTATATCGTTGGAAAGCCCTGAATGTCTAATTTCCAAGCGTAGGCCCTGATCCAAAATTTTATATGTTACTTGTTAAGGATCGTAAATTGCATATTTTAGTAAGTTAGTGAACTCCTCTTAACTTACTTTTATGTGTTATTTGCGTGTTATATCCCTAATTCTAGACTTATGCTTGTTTTCGTAGCTTTGGTTGTTTTTGTCTTGTTTTGTAGGTGAGGCAAGCTAGGGGAGAGCTTGAATGATGATTTGAGACGCTTTGGAGGACCTAATTTGAAGAATAGTGAAGATTTAAGGGCTTATTTGAGACGACAAGAGAAGAATTGGGGCCAATATTGAAGATCTAGAAGTCAAAAGTGAAAGAGGAGGGAAAAATAGATGAGAAACTAATGGAAGTGGGGCTTAAGTGCAAGTTTTGAAACCTTTTAATGGCTCATTTGAAGGATTTTTAACGGAGTGGGGGTCGAATTGTCAATTTCAGAAGGCTTTAAGTGAGGAAGGGGGCCTTTTTAAAGCATTCCAACAAGCAAGGGGGGAGCCGGGTGCAATTTTCCAAACCCAGCTCACCCCCTAGCTTGTTTCACGCGGCTCTACTCTCTCTCCCCGTCAAAAAACCCAGCAGCCATTGTAGAGCTCGACCAAGCTCCTGCATAGCTTCACCCCGGGCTCGTTTCTTCACCAAATCAAGCCAAACCGGTCCCAATTTGATCCTTGTTCCACCCTCTATCAAACCCCTCTCTCAATTCGGACCAAGAACCACTCATATAAAAAGCCCCAAATTAGCTAGGGTTCTTGAAGCTTCTTCAAATCACTGATTGAGATGAATTGGGTTCAATTGGAGGGCTAAGATGTGTTCTTGGAGGCCACGAAACAAGTTTTTGAAGTCTATAAAAGCCAAATCAAAGATTGAAGGAAGGGAGGACGAACCAACGCTAAAGCTAGTCGAAATTCTGCCTCTCTCTCTCTTCTCTCTCGGTACTAGCTTGATTCTGGGTTGTGTTGGTGTTTCCGAGCTCGTCCCGAGCTAACACGGAGCCAACAACATCCATAGGAGGAAGAGCTAGGGCTGGGTTCGATTTGGGGCTGTTTTGGAGCACCGTTTTGGTCGCTATTTTGAGTTTAGTTGCTAATTAGTTGATAAATCTTGTTAGATTAGTTGTTATTAGTTGGTTTTGTGTAGTTTGGAATCAAGTTGTAGTAGTTTGAATCAAGTATTGGTAACTTTGTTCTTCATTTTGGGCATTTGAAGCAAGTTCTTGAGTTGAAACTTGAATTTGATGAAAATGTTCATGAATATGCTTGATATCTCTTGTGTTGCTTGGTTCTTGGATATGAGTAGCTAGATTAATTGTTGGTTGAAGTTGATGAATCTAGGTGTGTTGGGTATGGATTCAATTGTTAAATCAATGAGTTGAGAAGTTCCTCTTGTGATTCATGACTCAACAAGTGTTGGAATACAAATCCGATTTGTAGCTTCATCTTGTATGTGGATTCATGCTTGAATACACATACTTGATAGTTGATACAACTTAGTTTTGGATTCCACTAGTGTTCCTCATGAATCATACTTGAATTTGACATTAGAATCCATACATATCCTTGTAATATCATTTGGGTGTTGGATTCATGCACAACACTCCTAGATGATTCAACTAAGACCAACTCTTCTCTCAAATTCTACAAACTCTTCTCAAGTTTTGGATTCTCTTTAAAGTAGTTGCTTAGTTTCTTGGAATTCTTCAACAAATACCCTTGCTCCATCAAGTTTGCTTGGTGGATTTTGAAGCTTGGCTAGCTATAAAGCCTTTGGGAAACTTGTTTTGTTAATTTAGTTAGTCGCTTAGTAAGTTCACTAGTTAGCTTAGAGTGTTTAATCTCCTTCCCAATCCCTGTGGAAATCGACCCCGTTCTTACTCGGGTACTACTTAGAACGATATTCCTATACTTGGGAATTATTGTCAACAAGTTTTTGGCGCCGTTTCCGGGGATTGGTGCTAAGAGACTCACTCTTTAGCTACTTTCTTGTTTTGCTTGTTTTTATTTCTAGATACGCTTGAAGAAAAATTCCGGGTTCATTTTTGAACTTTGGAACCAAAAAAAGCGAAAAGTAAAAAAATCACAAAAACATACTCCTAGCTTGTGTTAGGCAACCCTCTTGAACTTAATTTGAGCTTGGGTTGCATGAGTGTGTGGCAACGTGATAGTACTCATAGATTGCATCGCACTTTATTTGAAGAAGAGGGTAGAAATCCCTTTAGTGAAAATACTTCTACTAGTGATAGTAGTAGTTTAGCCCAATCCAACGATTCTAGCTCTCTTAATAGCTTTGAAATCATGGATGGAGAGGATGGGCATAGTAGCAACAATGAGATGATGCCATTTCGCTCATTAAGAGATTTGATGCATCCATCTCGACAAAGTTCACCATCTTGTTTTGTGTTTCCATTAAATGAAAGAAACTTTGATGTCAAACCGGGCACAATTCAACTTCTTCCCAAGTTTCATGGCCTAGAGTCCGAGAGTGCTTACTCTCATCTTAAGGATTTCAATGATATTGCCTCAACGGTTAATTGCAATAATGTCTCTAGTAACACCATAAGGCTTAGATTGTTTCCTTTCTCTTTAAGGGACAAAGCCAAGACATGGCTTCATTCCTTGAGACCTAGGACCATAGGCACATGGGAAGAGTTAGAAAAAGAGTTTCTTAAGAAATTTCTCCCTACTTACAAAACAAATGCCATAAAAAGGCAAATTGTTACTTTTTGTGCTAAGGAGGGAGAGCCACTTCCCCAAGCTTGGGAACGCTTCAAGGATCTCCTCATTGCTTGCCCTCACCATGGATTTGAGACATGGAGGTTAATTAGCTCCTCTTATGATGGTTTGCCATGCGACCATAAGCACACAATTGAATCCATGAGTGGGGGAGATTTTTTCACAAAAGGTGAAGATGAGGGTTGGGATTGTATAGATGAAATTTGTGAGAAAGTCCAATCTTGGGACATTAGTGAGCCTTCTAAGGATGCTAACTCTAAGCCTAAAGGTACTATGTATCAACTTAACGCTAAGAGTGAGGCATTGTGCTCATTTTGTAGTGATAACTCTCATGAGTTGAACAAATGTCCCGATTTTCTAAGAGCCCAAGAGCTCATGGGTGAGCAAGTGAATATGTTAAATTCTAACAATTATAGGAAGCCCTATAATAACTCACCCTACTCGGAGACATACAACTCCAATTGGAGGAATCACCCAAATTTCTCATGGAGACAAGGCCAAGACACCCAAGTAAACCCCTCAAGCTCCACTTATGTTCCTCCTAACAAAAGGAGTATGGATGAGACTTTTGAGCAATTTATGGCTTCCCAAAACCAAACTAACCAAGAGTTTAGAAATGCATTAGCTAGGTTGGAGTCTACCATAAATGCTCAAGAGAAGGAAAAATTCCCATCTCAACCTCAACAAAACCCAAAGGGCCAAAGCTTTAACCATATGGAACATGCTAAGGCCATCACCGTTTTGAGAAGTGGGAAGGTTGTTGACAATGGACTTTCAAGTGGTGAGTCCAATGAAAATGAGGGAGAAGAGGAGTGTGAGAAGAGTGATGACCAAGAGAGAGTTGTCGACTCACAAGAGTCACAAAGTAGTCTTGATAAGGGGAAACAAGTAGTGGAAGAAAGTGATGAAGTTAAGGTTCCTCCACCATTTCCCCAAAGACTTTTAGCCTCTACTAAGAAAGCTAGCAACCAAGATATCCTTGAGACATTCCAAAATGTCAAGATAAACATCCCTCTCTTGGATTCTATCAAGCAAATTCCGGCTTATGCCAAGTTTCTCAAGGATCTTTGCACTTTCAAGAGAACTCTTCAAGTGAGAAAGAAGGCTTTTCTCACCGAGCAAGTGAGCTCAATTCTCCAAAATAATCTCCCTCCCAAGTATAAAGATCCGGGTTCACCTACTATCACTTGCACCATTGGAGATCATAAAATTCACAATTCTTTATTAGATTTGGGTGCAAGTGTAAACCTCCTTCCATACTCGGTGTATGAGAAGTTGGGTTTGGGTGAGTTGAAACCCACAAGAGTGACTCTACAATTGGCGGATAGGTCCACTAGAGTCCCTAGAGGTATCATTGAGGATGTCTTGGTTCAAGTGAACCAATGTTATTATCCGGTGGATTTTATAGTTTTAGACACCTCCCCTTTGGCTAGTGGCACTTCATCCATTCCTATTATTTTAGGAAGACCATTTCTTGCTACTTCTAATGCAATAATAAATTGTAGAAGTGGTATGATGAATATTACATTTGGGAACATGACGTTAGAGCTTAATATTTTTAATGCATGTATTCACCCAAGCTCACAAGATGATGATGATGTTTGTGAAGTGAGTTGGGTAGAATCATGTGTTGAAGATATTTATACTCTAGCTACATGTTCCAATGATTCAAGTGAGCTCACTTTGGAAGAATTGGAATTTTTGTATGATGATAACACTCCCCTTTCATCTCTTCTTATGGAAGAAGAATTTGATTTTGATGAAGGGGAGAGACTCTTTGGCCAACTTGACCAAATCATTGAGTCGACTCATGAGCATTCTAGTGTTGATAGTGAGTTGCAAGGAAGTGAGATGATACCTCCCATTGAAAGGGTTCCACCAATTTGTGAGTTGAAACCCCTTCCTTTAGATTTGAAATATGCATTTCTTGGGGTTAATGATACTTATCCTATTATCATCTCATCTTCTCTTGATGTTGAGCAAGAAAAGAGGTTGCTTGAAGTTTTGAAGGATTACAAGGGTGCCATAGGATGGTCCATTGAGGATATTAGAGGCATTAGTCCTTCCATTTGCACCCATAGAATTCATTTAGAGGAAAATGCCAAAACTTCAAGGGAGCCTCAAAGGAGGTTGAACCCTCACATGCAAGAAGTTGTGAGAGCCGAGGTGCTCAAGTTGTTGGATGCGGGTATGATTTACCCCATCTCGGATAGTAAATGGGTAAGTCCTACCCAAGTGGTCCCTAAAAAATCGGGGGTCACCGTTGTGGAAAATGAGAAGGGTGAACTTGTGACCACTAGAGTTCCTACTAAGTGGCGGATGTGCATTGATTACAGAAAATTAAATGCCGTCACTAGGAAGGATCACTTTCCCCTTCCATTCATAGATCAAATGTTGGAAAGGTTAGCGGGGCATGATTTTTATTGTTTTTTAGATGGCTACTCGGGTTATAATCAAATTGCCATAGATCCAATGGACCAAGAGAAAACCACTTTTACTTGTCCATTTGGAACATTTGCTTATAGTAGGATGCCTTTTGGTTTGTGTAATGCCCCGGCTACTTTCCAACGTTGCATGTTAAGCATATTTTCGGACATGGTAGAAAAAAGCATGGAAGTTTTTATGGATGATTTTTCGGTGCATGGAAACTCATTTGATACTTGTCTTGGAAATCTTGAGATGGTTTTGAGAAGATGTGAAGAAAAGAATTTAGTTTTGAATTGGGAAAAATGTCACTTTATGGTTAGGCAAGGAATTTTTTGGGTCATGTTATTTCCTCTCATGGTATTGGTGTAGACAAGGATAAAGTAGATGTGATTTCTAATCTTCCACCTCCTAAATGTGTTAAGGATGTTAGATCTTTCCTAGGTCATGCGGGATTTTATAGGAGATTTATCAAGGACTTTAGCTTACTTGCTAAGCCCTTGAGAAATCTCCTTCAAAAGGAAAATTCATTTGAGTGGTCTAGTGCATGCCAAGAGGCCTTTGAAAAGTTGAAGAATTTATTGGTAACGGCCCCTATCATGCAACCACCCAAATGGACTCTTCCTTTTGAAATCATGTGTGATGCTAGTAACCATGCGGTTGGTGCCGTTTTGGGTCAAAGAGGTGAAGATAAGAAACCACATGTTATCTATTATGCAAGTAGAACTTTGAATGATGCTCAATAAAATTATTCCACTACGGAAAAAGAGCTTTTGGCCATGGTGTTTGCTATTGAAAAATTTAGGCCATACTTGCTTGGTTCAAAAGTGCTTGTCTACACCGACCATGCCGCCTTGAAATACCTTTTCACAAAGAAAGATTCCAAACCTCGTTTAATCCGTTGGGTACTTTTGCTTCAAGAGTTTGATATTGAAATCAAGGATAAACGAGGTGTGGAAAATGTTGTGGCGGATCACTTGTCTAGGATTGACATTCCCAAGCCAAAAATCTCCTTGCCTATTCTTGAAACTTTTCCGGATGAACATCTCTTTGCCCTTTTAAATGTTCCTTGGTTTGCCGATATTGCTAATTATCTTGCTTGTGGAATTTTTCCGGAAAATTTAAAAGGGCAAGAGAAGTTGAGATTTGTGAGAGAATGGCGGAATTTCTTTTGGGATGACCCTTACTTGTTTAAATATTGCCCGGATCAAATTATTAGAAGGTGCATCCCAAATGAAGAGTTTCATAGTGTTATTTCATTTTGCCATGAGTATGCTTGTGGAGGCCATTTTCCGGCTAGAAAAACCGCCGCCAAGATTTTGCAAAGTGGTTTATATTGGCCTACTCTTTTTAGTGATGCATTTCATTTTTGCAAAGCATGTGATAGGTGCCAAATGATGGGAGGAAATATTGGAAAAAGAAATATGATGCCCTCGAATCCATTTTAATTATTGAAATATTTGATTGTTGGGGTATTGACTTCATGGGTCCATTTCCATCATCCTTTGGCAACCTATATATACTCTTGGCGGTGGATTATGTGTCAAAGTGGGTTGAAGCCATACCTTCAAAAACCAATGATCATAGAGTTGTGATTAAGTTTCTTCAACACCACATTTTATCTCGTTTTGGCATGCCCCGAGCTATCACTAGCGATGAAGGGACACATTTTTGCAATAGGCCTTTTGAGAGCCTCATGAAAAAGTATGGGATTGTGCATAAAGTTGGCACACCATACCACCCACAAACTAGTGGGCAAGTGGAAGTTTCTAATAGGGAAATTAAAAGAATTTTGGAGAAAACGGTAAACCCAAATCGCAAAGATTGGTCTTTGAGGTTGGTTGATGCTCTTTGGGCTTACCGTACCGCTTGCAAGACTCCCATTGGTGTGTCTCCATATAGACTAGTGTATGGTAAGGCATGCCATCTCCTGGTGGAGTTAGAGCACAAGGCCTATTGGGCTATCAAATTCTTGAATTTTGATCTTGCAAAAGCGGGAGAAGAAAGGAAGTTAAACTTGAATGAGTTAGAAGAGCTTAGAAATGAGGCTTATGAGAACACTAGGATCTCTAAGGCAAGGACAAAGGCTTATCATGACAAACATATTGTTCCTAAGTCTTTTGAGCCTAATCAAAAAGTCCTTCTCTTTAACTCAAGGATGAAACTCTTTGGAGGAAAGTTGAAATCAAAATGGAATGGTCCATATATTGTGAAGCATGTATATCCTTATGGGGCCATTGAAATTTTGAACCCCAAAAGTGGGGAAAGTTTTAAGGTGAATGGCCAAAGATTGAAACCATATGTTGAAAATTTTGAGGCCAAGGTTGAGTCCATTTCTCTTATGGACCCAACCTATACTAACTAGTGTTCACCAAAAGTATCACCATTGTAAATATTAGTTGTAGTTCTTTTGCTCTTGATTATTTTGTAGGTTGCTCTTGGAGGAGGACTTATGCTTGGTGGCCAAGAAAGCGAAAAATGAGGTCCATCTATCCCTTGTCTCTTTATATGAATTTGTTTGCTCTTCCATTGTTCTCACACATTGAGGACAATGTGATATTTTAGTTGGGGGGTGGAGTAGATTTTATTTCTTGCTTAAATGGTTACAAGCATGCTTTTTCTTCATTAGTGATTTACATGAAAAATACAAAAAAAATGAAAAAATGAAAATCCAAAAAATTGAAAAAAATTAAAAAATTGAAAAAATGTGTGAATCTTTCATGAGAAGCATCACTCTTTCCCCATGTCAAACCATAGAATTTTTATTCTTCTTTCTTTGGTAGTTTTATTTATTTTCACCTTTCATCTTGAGTCTAGATTTTATAGCTTTATTGAGTCTTAGGAAGTTATAGTTGAGTCACTTATTTTGAAAAAAAAATTAAAATATTGAAAAAAAAAATGAAAAAAATGAGAAAAAGTGAAAAGGTGGAATTTTAGGAAGCTAGATGTTTTCAAAAAATGAAATTTCTTAGTCCATGTTCTTTTTATTTTTATTTTAGAAAGGAATTCTTTGCTTATACTCAATACATCTACACCAATATCCCACCTTCCGCGACATCATGCGTTCTCACAAAGCGACACACTAAATTTACGTTTCATGTTTAAGTCCTTCAAGCTAAGTTGATCACATAAACTTTGACGTCTTTTACTTTTGATAAAGGGTGCATTTTCTAAAGCTATTTGAACTTCACAAAAAGATTTTTCTCTATTCGTTTTTGCGGTGGAAACTTGTAGCCCATTGGAGTGGTGGTTACCAATGACACCCCATGCGATGTCTAAGAAATAGAGGGGTGTCCGGGGATAATGTTACGTCACCACCTAGATAGCTCCCTTGGTTTAGCTTAAAAAGCCCACTCGCGTGTATATTCCTCTATTTTGTTGTGGGTCTTGGAGATCCTTGGATTTGAGGTTAAAAATAAAATTTTAATGCTATAAATCTCAAAAAAAAAAAAAAAAAAAAAAAAAAAAAAAAAAAAACCATGATAAATCGCCCCATCTACCAAAAATCCACAAAAGGATCATACAAGCCCACAACCACATCTCCCCTTCTTAAAAAAAATTTTGTTCAAAGCTTTGGAAGTCCATCCTACATGGGTGCTTTTGAATAAGTATGAGAATGTCTAGTTTCTTGTGATCCTTATTTTTGAAGGCATACTTTCTCGCAAATTGGACTTAATTTAACAAGTTTTGTGGTTCGCATGAGTCACCTTCTACCAAACACCGCCCACATTTGTATGAGTATATGCTTAGACGTCCTTAGGCTTCTTTCTCAATCTTCTTGGACTTTGATAATTTATTTGAGGAGACATTTATGCATTCTTCTTTTTCCCCCACCAAAAAAAGTTTAAAATTAGCTAGTAACTCTTAGTATTTTGTTTCTTTGAGTTCTCACTTAGGATAGATAATGTGTGTGTGCGTTTTTGTAAATATTTGGGTCTAGTTTAGAGTTGAGTCAAGCCTTGTTTAGTTGAGTGTGTGTATCTCATTATGGGTTTTTCACTAATACTACTCATATCGCTCTCTTTGCTCGAGGACGAGCAAAAGGCTAGTTGGGGGGTGTGCTAAGGATCGTAAATTGCATATTTTAGTAGGTTAGTGAACTCCTCTTAACTTACTTTTATGTGTTATTTGCGTGTTATATCCCTAATTCTAGACTTATGCTTGTTTTCGTAGCTTTGGTTGTTTTTGTCTTGTTTTGTAGGTGAGGCAAGCTAGGGGAGAGCTTGAATGATGATTTGAGACGCTTTGGAGGACCTAATTTGAAGAATAGTGAAGATTTAAGGGCTTATTTGAGAAGACAAGAGAAGAATTGGGGCCAATATTGAAGATCTAGAAGTCAAAAGTGAAAGAGGAGGGCAAAATAGATGAGAAACTAATGGAAGTGGGGCTTAAGTGCAAGTTTTGAAACCTTTTAATGGCTCATTTGAAGGATTTTTAACGGAGTGGGGGTCGAATTGTCAATTTCAGAAGGCTTTAAGTGAGGAAGGGGGCCTTTTTAAAGCATTCCAACAAGCAAGGGGGGAGCCGGGTGCAATTTTCCAAACCCAGCTCACCCCCTAGCTTGTTTCACGCGGCTCTACTCTCTCTCCCCGTCAAAAAACCCAGCAGCCATTGTAGAGCTCGACCAAGCTCCTTCATAGCTTCACCCCGGGCTCGTTTCTTCACCAAATCAAGCCAAACCGGTCCCAATTTGATCCTTGTTCAACCCTCTATCAAACCCCTCTCTCAATTCGGACCAAGAACCACTCATATAAAAAGCCCCAAATTAGCTAGGGTTCTTGAAGCTTCTTCAAATCAATGATTGAGATGAATTGGGTTCAATTGGAGGGCTGAGATGTGTTCTTGGAGGCCACGAAACAAGTTTTTGAAGTCTATAAAAGCCAAATCAAAGATTGAAGGAAGGGAGGACGAACCAACGCTAAAGCTAGTCGAAATTCTGCCTCTCTCTCTCTTCTCTCTCGGTACTAGCTTGATTCTGGGTTGTGTTGGTGTTTCCGAGCTCGTCCCGAGCTAACACGGAGCCAACAACATCCATAGGAGGAAGAGCTAGGGCTGGGTTCGATTTGGGGCTGTTTTGGAGCACCGTTTTGGTCACTATTTTGAGTTTAGTTGCTAATTAGTTGATAAATCTTGTTAGATTAGTTGTTATTAGTTGGTTTTGTGTAGTTTGGAATCAAGTTGTAGTAGTTTGAATCAAGTATTGGTAACTTTGTTCTTCATTTTGGGCATTTGAAGCAAGTTCTTGAGTTGAAACTTGAATTTGATGAAAATGTTCATGAATATGCTTGATATCTCTTGTGTTGCTTGGTTCTTGGATATGAGTAGCTAGATTAATTGTTGGTTGAAGTTGATGAATCTAGGTGTGTTGGGTGTGGATTCAATTGTTAAATCAATGAGTTGAGAAGTTCCTCTTGTGATTCATGACTCAACAAGTGTTGGAATACAAATCCGATTTGTAGCTTCATCTTGTATGTGGATTCATGCTTGAATACACATACTTGATAGTTGATACAACTTAGTTTTGGATTCCACTAGTGTTCCTCATGAATCATACTTGAATTTGACATTAGAATCCATACATATCCTTGTAATATCATTTGGGTGTTGGATTCATGCACAACACTCCTAGATGATTCAACTAAGACCAACTCTTCTCTCAAATTCTACAAACTCTTCTCAAGTTTTGGATTCTCTTTAAAGTAGTTGCTTAGTTTCTTGGAATTGTTCAACAAATACCCTTGCTCCATCAAGTTTGCTTGGTGGATTTTGAAGCTTGGCTAGCTATAAAGCCTTTGGGAAACTTGTTTTGTTAATTTAGTTAGTCGCTTAGTAAGTTCACTAGTTAGCTTAGAGTGTTTAATCTCCTTCCCAATCCCTGTGGAAATCGACCCCGTTCTTACTCGGGTACTACTTAGAACGATATTCCTATACTTGGGAATTATTGTCAACATTACTCCAGATACATCCAGAAGAGTGCACACTGGTCCAGTGAAACTTTACCAGCTTTTCTTCGTTTGTGTGTCAACTTTGCCGGACCATATCTTTCTCGTCCGAACTTTGATTGAGCTCCGTGACCTACCGCTGGAAATATATCTGAGTTTAATTTCATTTGGCACCGGTATCACTATAGCAGGTCTTGTAGAACTCAAGATATCATCAAAATAGGGAAGGTTGGCCACTTTTGCTCCTCTAACTTTGCTTCTCCTCATTCTTCTTGGCCATTCCTGTGCTTTTCTCATCTTCCGAAGTTCGTTTCATGCCTCCTAGCAATCTTTTAACATCCTTTCCTATAATTAAAATATGAGCAAGCATACCAAGCAATTATATTTGACAAATAACATCTAAAAACGCATAGAAACGCCCGGACTAGCAATAAATCACAACAAGCTCATTATTCACAAGAATTGGCCTAAATTCCATCACTTTTCACCGAGACGCACAAAAATAGCAATGTATTACTTACGAAAGATGACTCCAAATAAGGAGTTATCAAATACCCCCCACACTTACCATTTGCGCGTCCCGAGCAAAGTCTCATCTACTGCATTCATCTGTTTACTGGCCAACAAGACACAAACGAATCAAATTCGACTAACGACACAACAATGCAGCAATATGATGCACATGCAATTCTAGACTCGATCTTACAATTATTTAAAACATACAATTTCTCTCTTTTTGGCAAGAATAGGCAATCTCCCTCTCATCAACTGAAAATCATCAAGCTTTCACTAATCCTTTTTGAAATTCATATAAACGCAGCAAGAAATTGAAATAAAAACGACTTTATGCAAAAGCTCACTAAGGTGTCCCCTTTCTTCCACCAATTCAAACCAAGACACAAGCACGTCCTAAGCTTCATTGGGCCTAATTCAGCTCAAATTTCAGTATAGCCTTTCTTCGCCGAATCATCTGAGGTTTTCAGACCCTCTTAGCCTTTATTGCGGTTGAATGCAAATTGTCCCGGTGAAGGGAGTCACAACTCCTGTGAAATCAGGCTTGACTTTAGTTTTCCTCTCTAAGCTCAACTTGGATTGAATCCAAATTTTCCGTGTGACCGGAAGCACATTAGGTTGTTTCTCCTTGAAGCACATTTTTTCTTTTATTTTTCTTTTTCTAGATTTCTCATTTTCTTTTCTTTCCTCCTCTGTTTTTACAATCGTGCAGTAGAGCATAAAGAGTGTGGGCTTTTTCGGTTAACTCTTGTGACCACCGTAATTGATGGTGGTGTACGCCCCTCAACTTCACTTAGGCTGAGGAAACCGTACCACATGAAACCAACTCTACACGAAGGTCCACCCCAGATCAACAAGAGACCACAAGTATCCACTTGAAAACAGAATATTTAGCTACAGTAAAACTCAATCTAGTTAGCACACTATAGGAAACTTAGGTATAATTTTTCATTTCATTCTTTCACAACTTCCATAAATTCCCGGGAAATCCATAGTGAAACCTCTACACAAAATATAAACAATAATTTTTGTTTTCTACTACGGCACTTCCTACTATAAATGATGCATTCACTAAGCTCTCTTCAGTTTCAAGATCCTCAATTGCCTTATTCTCAAATTTTCAAATTTTTCGATTTTAATGGATTTCTCTTTTCTCATTTCTTTTTTATTTATTTTTTTATATCCTACCTCTATATGCAAGGCTTTGACACGATAAAAAATTGACACACACAACTCAACTTTATGGTAGGTATACTCAATTATGTAAAAGTACAAACAGTATATAAATATATCCTATACAATACAACAATATAAATAAAAACTCAACATTAACCACAATACTGACTCACAATATGAACTATAACACATCCTACATATAACTGGCTATGCAAGACCCACGGCTAGCAAACAGATAAACCACCCGCACACTGAATGCTTCGTTGTCATCAACGAATTTAGTGATCATGCATAGGACTCAACAATCAATGCGAAAGGCCAGTAGATGAGATGGAGCTATGACATACTTATATAAAATAAACACAAAATGTAGCAAGAGAAAAAGATACTCACAACCACCTCAAGGGTGGGGACGAAATCGTGCTCAGCAGTCCCCAAGCACAGTAATGGCGCCACCATGCCCCTCCAAAGTAAGTGAGTTCTCGCACACCGGGGTCGACTGCCTCCTTTGCTAAAATCCATGTCTGAAGAATCCCCAACTCACCAATGCAAGCCCCTGTGAAGGTCATGTGTGCCACGGCACAGCGGGGTAGATTCTCCCACAATCTGCTCAAATATGTCACTTTGGAAACACCATTAGTCCCTCTCTCTCTCATCTCTCCGAATAAATAAATAAATTCACAACAAAACTATATTAAAACACACTCCCTAAGCTAAAGCAGAAAATACATTGGGTTGCCTCCCAACACGCGCCGTGTAATTTAAGGTCGACGACCCGACCCAGTTACCTCAAATATTATTAATGATGTTTTCTCTTCACTTCTTCTTCTTCCACCAATGCTTCTCCCTCTCTTCTCAAGTAAGCGTGAAAGAGATGCGTGTGGCGCAACAAAATTGTAGAAGACAGCCTAAAAAAAATTCTTCTTTTTGTGCTTCCACTGCTTGATCACCGGTCTTCTCGAGAATTCATTCACCACATCATGATCCCTTGTACCTCTCCTCTTCTTATTATTCTTCCAAATTTTTAAAAGCATTATCGTCGATGACTGGTCATGTGGAAATAAAATCCCAAGTGGAACAGTAATGGAAAGGAGTGACGTCTTGATTGCTTCCATTCCTAGTGCTTGCCTTGGAATCACAGATGGCAAATCATGTATTGCGTAAAACCGGGGTCTTTGGTCATCCCCGCGTGATTCACCCCATTTTATGATCTCCAAGAGATATGGATTAGACTCAGGAATTTCTTGATATATTTCCATGTGAACATCTCCACGCAATAATTTCTTAGCTTCATGGCTTTCTTCCTCAAAACAAATATCTTCAGTGGGCCTTAAGCTCGCGATGTCCACACTCTCCCATTCATGCCATGGCTCCGGAATTATGCGAGGCACAAGTTGTATAGGCGTCACCACATCATCCCAATCTGATTCAGAATCTGAGTCTGAAGCAGCCCGAGGATCTATTACTTTGTGATGAACAGTATTATAGACATAGACCTCCAGGGGTTCATCGTCTTCCTCTTCGCACTCCTCAACTAAGTCAGGAATGATGCTACTTGGACCATCGTCATTATCTGCATATGCCAATGCACTCGAAAGTTCCGCCAAGTGTTGTCCCTTCAGCTGGAGAGTTTCATCCATCCTATTAATCCCTTCCTCCTATCTGTCCATAATAGCTATCATGAGCTTCAATATTTCTTTCATCTCCTCATCTCTTGATTGCAAGGAGGAGGGGTGTACCTATCTCCATAGCAGTAGTACGGTGAATAGCATGAAAATTGCATATAAGAATTATTCCCCCACATGATCACCAAGATACCTGCACAATTAATCTCTAGGAAATAAAATAAATAAACAAAAAAAAATCCCTAAAGTTAATAATTCTAATCAACTCAACCGAAGTCCCCGGCAACGGCGCCAAAAACTTGACACGATTCAACCACAAGTGTACGGCCGTCGTGTGTAGTAATATCCGGAA
The DNA here is from genome assembly GCA_023055425.1 of Linanthus parryae. NCBI lineage: Eukaryota > Viridiplantae > Streptophyta > Magnoliopsida > Ericales > Polemoniaceae > Linanthus > Linanthus parryae. The sequence goes on from JALGPY010000015.1 coordinate 6,493,629, forward strand.
ATCCGGGTTTATCGAACCCAAAGGACTTGTCGTGAACCAATTAATATGATTAACTTTATGTGGGCTATCAATTGAGAGATTTTTATAAACTAAATAATTAAAAAGACAAAACAAGTATTTAAATATTAAGATTTAATATGGGAGAAACAACCAGAACACCTCGTTTGGGGGATTGTTATGATTTTCTTGTTGACGACGTTCTACGATTTGTGAAACACAGACGATATTCACTTTGCTAACTGATCAATACTAACTCACCGAGTTACCAAGTGAGCATAATATGCCTGGGTTAGATTAAAACCGAGTTACCAAGTTCTAATTATCCCTAAATATGCATTAACGATGAATTCTACTCTAACGACCCATTTCTTGCTTTCACTAAGAAAGGGTGATTGTTTGTTTTTCCGGGTTTAACAATTACCGAGTTACCAAACGACAAACTAAGTTTTAGCTAACAAGACGTATCCAATTAACTAGATAGGATGAAGATCACAAAACAATCACAGCAAACGTAAAATCATCAGTTAGGTTTATCAAAACATGAATCTCAATTCATAAAACGCATAATCAATGTGAAAACGCTAACCCCAAACTCGGGTCCTGATCTAATAATTTTAGCTACGCATATTCATGATCACAAATACAATAGTTTGTGTGATCATGTACAAAAATAATGAAAAGATAAGAGTAGAGGGATGAAACGGATGAATTCTCGCTTCCACGACGAACTCTAGCTCCAAGTTTCTCCTCAAGTATTCTTCTCTGCGTCTCCCTCTGTTCTAACCTGCCTTCTAGGTCTAAGAACCCGTTTTCCAAGGCCTGGGCACGATTTTTAATGTATTTTGGCCGAATTTGCAATTCAACCCCTCCAGTTTGCAATTCTCGGCCAGAATTTATAAGCTGACTTTCCGCGGGCCTTTTCTACGTCATTCAGACTCCGGTTTGGGCCCATCTTATATCGTTGGAAATCTCTGAATGTCTAATTTCTAAGGGAATAGGCCCTTATCCAAAATTTTATATGTAACTCCAGATAAATCCATAAGAGTGCACACTGGTCCAGTGAAACTTTACCAGCTTTTCTTCGTTTTTGTGTCAACTTCGCCGGACCATATCTTTCTCGTCCGAACTTTGATTGAGCTCCGTGACCTACCGTTGGAAAGATATTTGAGTTTAATTTCATTTGGCACCGGTATCACTATAGCAGGTCTTGTAGAACTAAAGATATCATCAAAATAGTGAAGGTTGGTCACTTTTGCTCCTCTAACTTTGCTTCTCCTCATTCTTCTTGGCCATTCTTGAGCTTTTCTCACCTTCCGAAGTTCGTTTCATGCCTCCTAGCAATTTTTTAACATAATTTCCTATAATGAAAATATGAGCAAGCATAAAAAGCGATTATATTTGACAAATAACATTTAAAAACGCATAAAAACACCCGGACTAGCAATAAATCACAACAAGCTCATTAGTCACAAGAATTGGCCTAAATTCCATCACTTTTCACCGAAATGCACACAAATAGCAATGTATTACATCGTAAAGATGACTCCAACTAAGGAGTTATGACCGTTTCCGGGGACTTGCTAGGTTTTATTTAGTAGTCAGAATTAATTTTTAGAGTTTTTCCATTTATTTCTCTTTTTCTTTTATCTCACTGCTCTTGAAATCTCGTTTTCAGAAACATTTAGTGAATGCCCAGATTGCCCCGCGAATTGGTGCAACCACTCGAAAATCCATAAAAACTCTACACAAAGCGAAACCGCAGAAACTGAGAAAGCATAATGGCCAAAACCGCAGGCGACCAACCAGCAGACGTCCAGGAACGAACTCCGGCTCAGATGGCTTGGTACATCGAGGATCTGATCGCAACAGGTTTTGCTGCCTAGAACAACCATAGGACATACAACAGGTCTGGAAAGGAATTGGGGGAAAATTTTAAGGTCCCTACGGGAGGACATTAGCTAGATATTGTGGTGCCTAAGATCACCACATAGCACTTTGACTTGAAATCCTCCACCATCCAGACTGCCCAGACTCACTGTCCATTCCATGGCAGAGCCGAGGAAGACCCGGATGACTTTATCAGGAAATTCGATCACTACTGCAAGAAAATAAAGTACAGGGGAGCCGATGCAGAGGCACTCAAGCTAATCTTGTTCCCGTACAGCCTATACGGAACAACCAAAGATTGGCTCGAATCCTGACCACCCATGTCCATCACTACTTGGGAAAGATGTGTTGCAGATTTTCTGGCGAAGTTCTACCTCGGCTCTCTGGTAATCCAATTACACAGCGAGATCCTGTCATTCAAGAAGAACAAGGGTGAAGAGTTACAACTTGACCGGTTCAGAATTTTTCCGAAAACTTTTTCGGCGATATTTTTCGGCGACCGGTCGGGGTCCATCTTGTCGGAAACTGCAAACCGTACCCGTAAGACTTTCTCCAGGTGCTCAGGTCCACATTCCTTTCCTTCACTTTATTTTGGGTGTTAGGCATGAGCCCGTACCCGGGTCGAGAATTTTCTGTGTTTTTCTCGAGTTTCGTGCTGAATGTGGTAGAACCCCTGGTAGTGTTAGGAGGTAATTTGCTGAGACGCACACATCACATGAACTAATTTAGCTTACTTTATGCATATTTTTCTGCTTTATTTTTCTGCCTCATTGTGACCCGACCAGTGCCAGTAGCATTTCTACCAGCACTATGCCTGGAACCACGGATTCGGTTTCAGACTCGACTTTTATGTCAGATTAGTTTTTGCCATGAGGGAATGTCACCTCTTAGTGTCAGGTGTAACACCCCTATTTCTCAAGCGAGCTCTAAGTGCAATATCAAGACTTTGGGGGCGAATTTTTAAATAGTATTGCACGGCTTTAAAGTTAGAATTTTGGAGTGTTGGCGATATTCGAAAGTTGTTAGAATGATTTTGAGGCACTAGAAATATTGGGGGTGGTTCTGCAATTCTTTGAAATTAAATAGAAGCTCTAATTCTAGTTGTACCCAAAAGTTTGGAAAACTACACATTTACCCCCCCCCCCTATGCATGTGTACCACTTGGCAACCTCATTTTGACACCTCAATTGCTAGGTGGAAGCAATACTCTCCCCTCCCACTTCACCACCTGCTAAGAGAGAAAGAGAGGAAGAGAGAGAGACCTCATCACCTTCATCACCTTCTTCTTCTTCTTCCCTCAAGAACAACCACCACAACTACCACCCTAGCACCACCACCACTTTTCCAATTCAAAAACTGCTATTGCTGGAGATAGAGGGTGACGGGGGGAGCAAAACGCACAAAGAAATTTGAAGTTTCATCGGGTATTGAGAGAGAAAATTGCATTCAAAGGTGAAGAACCCTAACTTTTCAATCCTCGAATTCCCTCTCTCTGTTCATTCTCAGTTGTTAATTCTTGCTCTGTTGTATTCATGAGACCAAGGCGAGCTCGGGAAGCACAAGAACATGCCCTAACTCGCCGGATTTCGCTCCCCGGATTCTGGGCTTCAAACCCCTCGGAAACCGCTGCTAGACGCCGAACTTCGGCGTTCTCTCTGTTCCTGGCCAATTCTTCCCTCCACGCGGTTGCTCTGAGGTCTCTGGGCGTCCTGGACAACTCAGACGAACCCAATAGACCTAGAAAAGGCCGCAGAACCGTCGATTTTGGATATGGCCGCCGGAAACTGGGTTTCGTCGCTGGAAACGGCCGCGACATTAGAAGCTCGGTAATCCTTGTTCTTGGTTGCCGATTTTCACTCCTTCTTTCTCTCTTGAGTCCTAGGACTAACCTAAATCCATCTAGCAGGCTCAAACATACCTGAATCGCCGGATTTATCAGAGACTCTCGCCGGATTCCGCCGTTGTCGCCGGAAACGCGTAGCTCGCCAGAATCAGCGGTATCTCCCTCATTTGTAGCTATTTTTCATTGCAGCTTGCATATTCATGACCCTTAGAATGTTTAAAAAACTCCTACGGCCTGCAAACACACCCTGAATCGTGATTCGAGTGAGTTTGATCCGTTGTTGGGTCGTTTTTCCAAAACACAAACTGACCCTGTTCTAGGGTCTTTATCTTGCTCGTTACTTAATGAATTGTGGTGATTATTGGCTCTGTTAACTTCCGGGTCATCCCTCTACATGTTTCATGTTAATATCTTGGTCCAATTCGATCTCTAATTGTGTCTAAATCTGAGCTAAAGTTAGGGGAAAGTGAAGTTCTTGAATGTGTTCTTGGTGTTCATGTGTTTTGGTACAAAAACCTCCCCTGTTCAAGTGCTTGTATCTTCTTCGTTTGTAATCCGTTTTGAATGATCTTTAGCTTTCTGGAATCCTTGGAGAATTGGCTACAACTTTTGTGTTGATTTCTTGGTCCAATTTTAACTCTAAACCCTCTGATTTTGGCTCCAAAGTTGCTGCAATGCTAATGTTCTTCGCTAGCAAAGAATTCAAAATTTTTCTAAGTATAATATCATGGTGAAACACCCATTTTCCAAGCCTTGTATCTTCTTCAAAACTTACTGAAATGTTGATCTGTTTTCTCCCATGTGAAGATGATATATAATACTTCAAATCATCGTCTCTGGGGCATGTTCAAATTTCTAACGGATTTCTCACAAAACGAGCCTAAAGTTGCTAGTTTCAACTCATGAAACTTTCTTGAATTTTTCTAAGTATTGAATCGTAATTTTCATCCAACTTTGGCTAGCGATATTTCTTTGAAAACTTGGAGTTTTTAGGAGTTGAAATATGCTCTGGAATCCTTGAACTACCATCTTCAAAACCATATTCCCAGATTCTCAAAACTCCTTCCCAATTGATCATAAATCAGTCGCGAAGTTGACTACTTGAAACGACTTTTCGCTATCTTTGATATTCGATTTTGACCATTTGAATGACATTTCTGGCCTTAGCATTCTTCACGAAACTTGTTCGTATTCATATTCTGAGTCTACATATCAAGCTTGACCAAGTTTGACTTTCCGAAACCCTAGTTTGACTGAACTGTATAGGAGGAGCAAAATAGTCATTTCACTTAAACTTGAATTGAGGTTAGTTTAGTAACTTGGAGTTTGTCAGAATGTCTTGTATGCGTGTTTGGAGTACTTGTATGTAATTCTGGGCTAGGGTTGACCAAGTCAAATGTGGGGGTCTTTTTGCAGTTTTACCAAACTTTGGGGGCCTATGTGCATTTAATTAAAACTTCACACTTGAACTAATAGAGACTAAGTTAATGTTTTGAGACCTACTACCTGACTTAGAAGGATATTTGGAGCCTTAAGAAGGAAGTATTTGACTCGGGAGTTATCAAATCAATGGTGGGGGGTCTTTCTGTAATTTTAGCAACCTTTAGGGGCCTAAGTGCAATTTATTGAAAGTTGTATATTTCGATGCTAAGTTCATATGGGAGAGTTTAGAGCCGTTATTACATATTTTTGGGCCAGTATGAGTATAGTTTGGGGTCCATGCACAATCAAAGTTGGTACTAGAGAGTTTTGAAGTATCAGGGGCATTCTGGTCAAGTTAGCTTGCATGAACCCCCCCCCCCCTTTCTTTGCATTATTGCATACAACCTCATATAGAGGGTAAATGCTAATAGACTGTTGTGCACAAGAGATTCCGGCGGGGAGACCTCCGTGTACACCGTATGTAGAGGATCAGAGATGGCACAGGAAGAGTTGGGTTGTGTGTAGGGAGAGAGTAAGGCAGTAGTAATGTCTGAGAGAGAGACAGAAGTTTGGCAGAGCTTCCGCGTATGGTAAGTGTGTCCTCCCTTTGTATGGAAAGGTTAACGTCCTATATATAGCAGGGATTGCGACCGTTGTAGTGTGGTTAATGCGCCCATTAATGGCGGCTTAATTAGCTTAACCACAACGGCACGTTCGTCCTCATATATGGGGACCGTTATCGCACGTTATGCGCAAATACCGGAACCGTTACGAGGTTGACTGGGTTTGACCAGATTGACCGGGTTTATGGAGCTCGTGCCATAAATCTCTCAAAGCAGTTACTAAAGGTCGCGCGCGGGCTTGGCTCGCATGCGACAGGGCTTACTCTAGCCTCCAAACCACTAAGTCCCTACAAGTCCCGTGCAGTGGTATGCGAGGGCTCTGTCTCGCACCCCCCACATGGATCAGCTCGGTTGGTGATCCAGTGTGTATGGAGCACAATATGGTGTGCTGGATGGTTGCCACGTGGCCAAGATCTGTCAGCTCATAAAGCACTATCTACATTAGCCCCCTTTCTGCGCGTGAAGACTCATAGCTGTATAGACTTCCATGCGCGGAAACCAACATACGCGTCGCCGCCACGCACCAATTCAAATACGGGTAAGTTCAGCCCCCGTGCGTGCCATTATGACCTAAACCCCTAGAGTCGTGCCGTCTGGCTTTCAGGGTTTTAGGCGTGACGTCAGCTTGTCCTGTGATTGCGCGATTCGACGGTGACGGTTGCGATTCGACTACTGAAAGGACGCAACCCTTCATTGTTTTTGGATAAATACCTTGTACTCTCCATTGTTGCAAAGCATCACTCCTTTCTCTTAAAGTGAATGATACCCGGAAGTCTTCGAGAGCAGATTCAGATAATCAATCACCAGTTCAGAACTGCAAATCGTCTTCTTCAACTGTGTGTATCCAAGCAGGCTTCGCATAAACAAGGTTGGCCTTGTTCAATTTCGATTTAAAATACCAGTGTATGCTTTGAAATGTGTTGGATCTGCAAAACCATGACATATTATCTGTTGAAACTTGTGAAGAAGCTTTGATCTTTGAACCCACTTTTGCTTTAATCCTTCAATAATAAGGACTTCGGATGTGGGGTTTTGAAATCACTGATAATGCAACCCTCTAATTTCTGAAATTAATACCAGAAACTGTTCATCTTTCTTTCCATAGATCTTGAATCTCGAAATTCAAACTGAAGTGTGGTATACTTCTCCCCTTTTTTTTCTTGCTCTTCCGCAGGAATGGCCAAGACAAAAGGGACCAAACCCATCAAGGAGGACGAAGAGATACCTGATCTTCCGCAAGCTTTGTGGCGAAAAGCCCCCTATCTGGGTGGCAAAGATTTCTACCACGCGAGGGTTAAGGCGAAGAAGATGCCTGCTCCTGTCCCCAATGAGGGATTGCTAACACTGACTCCCCCGGTTAACTCAGCCTTGCTCGAGTTAATTGGCTCCGAGGATGCGGTTCGATTGGGAATCGAAAATGGGTACTTCCCCTATGCTGCGATTTCCACCCAAGCTTTTGTCCAGAAATTGGACTATATGGATGAGTGGATTGACCACGTGTTGACCGATCATGCCGCGACTCTTAATGAGGCCGGCGTATACTTCGCTGTTCGTGCTATGAAGGGTGCTGTCGTGAAGCTGGACCAGTCCATGCCTCTAAACCTTCTTTCCCGCTACTCGCCTGCGACTCACACATTCTACTTCGCTGAGTTCGAGGCTGCCCCCACACTCGAGGACGTGCATATGCTGTAAGATCTTTCTCCCATGGGTGAAGTGGACCCCTTGAGTCCTTTGAGGACGGCTGCGGAGATCGCTTTGTACACGCAGATGGAGGAATGCCTATCAGAGGTGAAGAAAATCTCCACCCGGTGGACTACTACCAAAGCCCTTCCGAACTGGCAGTTGGTTGATACATCTGCGAAGAATACCTGGAACAAATGGGTGCAGTACTTCTTTCGTGACTACGCGAGCAGCAGTATCACCAAGAAGCTTCTGAGTGAGGACCCGGAGGCCAAGAATTACGTGGAGGGTAAAGGCTATCACTTGACCCTTTGTGCTTTCCTCTGTGCATGGTTGTGGAGGTACTTAATCGATTGTCACCCGCATGATGGGGTCTTTTATCACGTTCTGCCGCTTGCTGTGAAGCTCGCCCTTGGCCAGAGAGTCGCACTCGGACCCTTGGTCTTGGGCACGCTGTACTATAGACTGGATCAGCTGGTTGTGGCCATGAAGGAGTCGCGTGGCCGCCTCGATATACTGACTTTCGTCAACATTTCCTTCTTGACGATGTGGGTCTTCGAGCGATGGCCGTCCTATGCTCCAACTGCTCTAAAACCCAACAAGTGGTGTCCCCCAGGCGATACGGAGGAGCGTAACAGTGGCAGGGCTGCAAGGTGGTTCGGAGCGAACAATACCAAGTGCGTTTGGAGCCTGATATGCGACAAGCGGCGAGAGTTTACTGCCAGGCCCTATGCCACGCGCATTGAGAACGTGCGATGGTTTCCAAAGCTGTACCCTTCTAAGGGTGTTGTCTTCTCAGAAGAGCTTCTCTTCGAAGAGGGATCGTATTTCCATGAGCGCTATCGCGAGTTCTTTTGTTGGTGTCTGCGAGGTTCCCTTCCTTCTCTCGCAGAGCATATTCGTGAGCTCGCGCCAAGGTATGAGAGGATTACCGTGGATGTTGACCCCACTCGAGTTTCTCCCCAGTTCGGCTTTGATGCAGTGGCACCATCAATCTGGCCCCAGTCCATTATCAGAGGTTGCTATAAGCGCTTGCTAACAAATGAGTGCAAGACAGTCTTCATGAACAATCTTCCCTTTGAGCATCCTGCGGGTAACCGCGAGGGCGGTTGTTCCCATAACTGGCTCGCATACTGGATCGCCCAGCAAACGAGGATTGAGACACAGTCGGCCGCGCAGCCGAGTAGAGCTCCCTTGATCAAGAGAAACTCTTTTCCGTTTCGCCCCAATTGCAGTCTGAGCGAGTCTGAATATGGTTGCTACTCATTGTTGGATCATGAGAACCATTTGTGCCCTGACGTCATTCTGAAGGAAAAGATCGCCGCAGTTAAGAAAGGCGACTCGCATGTCAGCAGATATAGCGAGGCATTTGCAAAGGTAAGCAACTTTTTCTACGTGCGTTAAGCTTCTTGATTTCCACATGTTGATGCCTTTATTCTGTACTGTTTGCTGTAGTGTCATGTGCGGAGATTCGCATCTGGTGATCGTTCCAAGTCGTTGGTTAACACCATTGTTGCCACCAAAATACAAGGACAGTCGTTCCTGCTAGCATGGAGGATGGACCCCGAGGTCGAAACCAGGATTCGCGCAGTCATGAATGCTTTTGCTGACTCGCTGATAGATAATGCTCCGGCCTTGTCTCCACCCACAGACAATCCGTCTCCTCCAGCGACTGTCGCGCCGAGAGCGAAGAGGCCCAGGCAAAATGGAATTACAATTTCTTCCCCTAGAAGTGCTCCAACTTCCCCTCCAGCGAGGTCCCTTTCTGCCAAGGACAAGGGCAAAGGTCGTATGCCCAGTAGAGCGCGGAAGGAGCTCGCAGTTGAGACCTTTGTTCCATTCAACCAAGAGGAAGAAGAGGAGAGGCAGGAGCCCAGAGAAGGTGATGAAGAAGAAGAAGAAATAACAAATGTGATACATGAGGAAGAATCAGGAGGTACCTCCATCGCGTTTCCCTTCTCATTATCGTAATTCTTTTGCAACTCTTTCTTAAACCAATCGTTTCTTCGCAATGATGATGATGATGAGACCATCGGTGGCCTTTTGGCCAAGAGACAAAAGAGGAATGCTCATTCTGTCATTCCAGACGAACCCATAAGCGAGGACGTTCTTGCAGAGTCCAGGAAGATAGTCGCGGAAGCTGCTGAAAGAAGAAGGCAGCGCGAAGAGGAGGAGCTCGAGCGTGTGAGAAAGCGGAGCCTCGAAGAGCAACATGTTGACGACTTAGTGCGTCCCACTGATGAGGAAGATATGCTTCCCGAAGAGGTAGCTCCTCAGACTGAGGAGGAGGATGTGGCTCTAGAAGAGGATGCAGCAGCTTTGGAGCAAGCCCAAGCAGATTTCGAAGAAATCGCAGGCGGCAATAAAGGTGAGATATTCAATCTCGCAGTAACTTATAGAGATGTTGTAGCGGGTGCATTAAAGCATGGTGTGTCAAAAGCTGACATTCGCCGTTGGCTAGTAGGCAAATGCGGAGAACCTTCAGGTAATCATTTGAACGATATGCATGGTCTAGACCTTAGCAACTTGAAACAGAATCATGACTGGTTTCTTCGCGTCCCAGGTCACGCTCATTTTAAAGACCTGCTTAATGAGGACACACTAATAGGGCATGGTTTCACGTCTTTAGTGTATGACGAAGATACTTCAATCCCACCTTCGCGTGGAGGTGCGTGCTCTTAGCTTTGGCAAAGATAGTAAAATAACATACAATGCGAGTTACCTCATACTATCGCATTTTGTGTCGCAGGCAATGTTGAGGAACCTGTGCTGGAGCAGAGAAGTCAGCATTCTGCATCCTATGTTCCGATTCCGAGTTCCCATACCGAGAAGCCCGTCGCAGCTGCCACATATACAGGAGAGCCTCATGAGGACATCATCGAACTTTCTGATGATGCTGAAGCTGACGCTGTGCTAATGGAGGAAGATGCCCATACTGGCGCTGAGGAAGTAAGAACAAGTGCTGCTGATGCTTCCGCATCTGAGAGTGTCCCTCGCCAAGCAACTTCGGCTGTCACTTCGCCTCCGGCGATGACTGAGTCGGCGGCACCTCTTCCTGTGTGGAGCTTTGGGGCTCGCAGGTTGGGAATGCTGTCGCAGTTGGTGCGGCTTATACTCTTCCTCCTAACTACGAGGGGTTAGAGCTCGCAGCTGACAGGAGAGCTATGGAGCGAGGACAGTCTTCGACCACTCCGGCAATGCGCATCCCTTCTCTTCGTGAGATTCTTGAAGGAACTGGTAAGTAGAGATTTACTGTTTGCATCTCGCATTATTCATTTGCGAGTTTGACATCATAACTTAGCTTTGACATTGCTTTAGGTCTGAAGCAAACTGATGTGGACTGGGTGGTTCGGATGCGTCTCACCTACCCTCAATCATTTGCAAGATCTCTGGAGATAGGGCCCTTCGATAGGAGGCTGTTTCTTACCGAAGCCATTTGTATTTTGGAGCAGCTGTCTATGGCCACGCCTGCAACCATTTCTGTTCAGAGTGCCGAGCTGCTTTTTGGCATGTGCCAAAATCTTCTTGCCAAAGTCCAAGGCAGACTTGATTTCAAATTTCTTATGAAAAGAGTTACCCTGATTCGTGCAGCCGTAACTTTGAAACTCGGCCACCAAAACCTCGCAGCTGAGAAGCAGAAGGTGGAGCAGCAGAAGCAAAAGGCTGAAGAGGCTATGAAGCTCTATCATGAGATGAATGCTAAGTGCGAGCAATTGAAGCAAGAAGTGGAGCAGGTAGAGAAGTTGAGTCATGAGTTCGCGCCCCATGACTCCTTGATCAAGAATTTACTTTGACTTTTTGAATTTGAAAAGTAGCAAGGAAATAGCTGGAACATTAATGTAATGCTGAAACATTAATGTAATGTTGCTAGGGTTTCTCCCCTTTTTTTTAACAAAAGAATCGACTTGCCCGTTTTGCCCTTTCCGGGATTTGATAGGATATCTCTGTGCATATCCAATTGTGACATCAGCAATTGATACTCTGCTTGATTTTCGCGCTAATTTCTCGGAAGATAAGCACGCTTTCCTTGGGAAGTCCATCCGAATCATGACTATCCGTCATTAATTAGGATACGCAACTGAATCGTCGTAGCCTTTAGTAGGAGAATTGATCGTTGCCGCTTTTCAAGGCGTAAGTGATTGACCTTACCCTCTTTTCAAATTCTGCTGACTCATCTTGGCAACTGAAGTGTCTCCACAGGGTCTATATAAACCCTGTCTTTGTCATTTGGGTTCTTCATCCCAAAAATGTGCTTTGCCGTGAGTCCTTACGACTGTTGGCTTCAACGCTTGTTTTTCGTTGATTCATGGCAACTCCAAGTTGTGAATCCTGAGTTTGCGCTTTGTGCTATAGAAATAGTTTCCAAGATCCGCTTTATGAGGCTTATTGCTCTTTATAACCATCATAAAGAAGATGGATATAATATCTCATGGATATAATATCTCATGTGTAGAAGATACGCTTTATGAGGCTTAGGAGATCAATTAAGATCATTTTTCGCATGAGCTGCTATCGTGGCAGATAGGCTTAGAAGATCAATTAAGATCATTTTTCGCATGAGCTGCTATCGTGGCAGATAGGCTTAGAAGATCAATTAAGATCGCATTTCACAATGGGTGCTATCGTAGCAGATAGGCTTAGAAGATCAATCAAGATCGCATTTCGCATAGATTGCTATCGTAACAGATAGGCTTAGAAGATCAGTTAAGATCGTATTTCGCACGGATTGCTGTTTGTGGCGGATAGCCCATTGTTAACAGTAATAACAAACTAAATGAAGCAAAATTAACAGCCAGAAATATGAAGTTCTCATTTGGGAGAATTATCTTATTATAATGCTCTCATATGGGAGAGATGAGATTACAATCCTCTCATATGGGAGAGGAGATTGTGTAAATCATAGCCATACAAGACATGAAGCAACGTTATAATAAAACGCATGAAATGAGAGAAGTCAAGGATAGTACTTCTTAATCCAACGCATGTTGACTGAACTTGGGGTAGAGGTTGTTCCGTGCAACCTTCGTATGCTGCAGTAGCCACTGTCAAAGACTTCTGTGACTTCGAAGGGTCCTTCCCAATTGGCTGCGAACTTCGGGTGAGCCGCTTCTCGCATGCAGTGGTCAGATGCGCGCAGGACCAAGTCTCCAACTGCGAAATCTCTTCGCTGGACCGTCTTATTGTAAGCACGAGCGATCCTTTCTTGATATCGCTTATTGGTCCTTTTAGCTTGTTCTCGCTTTTCCTCCAGCAAGACCAAATCATGATCACGTTGATTTTCGTATAGTGCGTGAAAGGCCAATCTCGCCGAATTGACTCTCACCTCCGCAGGTACCACAGCCTCGGCTCCATAGCATAGTAGGAATGGTGAGGCCCCCGTGGGTGTCCTTGGAGAAGTTCGGTAAGCCCACAGAGCTATGCTTAGGGAATCAGCCCACTTCTTGTGGTCATCTGCGACCATCTTGCTCAAAATCCTCAACAGCGTTTTGTTGGTCGCTTCGGCTTTCCCATTCCCTTTCGGGTAGTAAGGGGTAGAACATATCTGCCTGATATTGTACTCTGCTAACTTCGCAGCTACCTGGCGATTAACAAAAGGAGTACCATTATCTGAAAGAATGGTGTTTGGAATTCCGAACCTGCATATGATGTTTTCTTGGATGAAATTGACCACAGCTAGCGCATTTGCCGTCTTCAGTGGTATTGCCTCCACCCATTTGGTAAATAGCTCAGTTGCGGTGAGAATAAAATGATTCCCGTGCGATGTTGGTCGGATAGGACCAATGAAGTCTAGAGCCCATGTGTGAAATGGCCATGGCGTTCCTAATGCATGTAGATCCACAGCGGGAGCGTGCACTAGGTTTCCTTTGAATTGGCACTCCTGGCAGCGTCGTACCTTGGTGCGACAATCAACCTCCATCGTGGGCCAGAAATATCCAATTGAGAGGAGCTGCCTGCATAATTTCGCACCTCCTTGGTGTTCCACCTGATGAGAAAGGTCCATGACTTCTTTTGCTTCCCTGCCGTCCAGACATCGCAGCAAGTTGCCCTCATGGCCTCTTCGCCAAAGCAAGTTCTCCTTCACCACATATCGGGATGCTTTCCTTTTCAATTTCTCAGCTTCCTTTCTCGATTCAGGCACGGTGCCCTGGGTGAGAAAGTCAAAGAGTGGCTTCCTCCAATCCGTGTCGTCATCGGCTAGAGCGACGACTAGAGAATCTTTGATCAGTGCGCAACTCTCGTACTTCCCTTGTATCAGGGTCGCGGCTATTGACATGTCTGGCCAATGAATGCCATATCTCTGAGCCTTCCGATAGATTGACACCTCACTTTCTCCGCAAGCATGTTGGTGAATCTTTTCTAGCAGCAGCTGTCCCTCTTGCTCGGAGACGCATCGCATGAGTATTTCGCCAGGACCCTTGTAGTAAAGGGTGTTGTCATGTATGCAATACCCTTTTGTGAGCGCCCAGCTTTCACTGCTTGTGCCTTCTGCAATAACCCGCAGGACCGCTTTTCTCCAGTCCGCGTCATCCATGTGTTCATCGTCGCACACGTCTTCTGCCAAGGCCGACGATGTTCGCACTTCGATCGAGATCCTCGCGGGACATTTGTCTGTACTGACCTTGGATCCCAAGGTTGCTAAAGCATTTGCATGCCTGTTGTCTGCTCGGGGCTTGTGCTCGTACCTCACGTCGCGGAACTGCTGTACCAGCTTTTGTTCTAGAGTCCGGTAAGACAGAAGGTTAATCTCCTTCAAACCGTACTCGCCCGAGGCTTGCTTGACGATCAGTTTGGAGTCTCCCATGACCGTCAGATTGCTTACTTCTAGAGCCTTTGCTGCACGGAGTCCCGCGATAAGAGCCTCATATTCCGCTTCATTGTTTGTGACTGCAAAGTTGAGCTTGGCGGACATCTGTATGACCTCTCCATCCGGCTTGGTCAAGACTATCCCAATGCCTCCGCCTTTCCTTGTTGACGAACCGTCGAAGTGGAGCGTCCAATAGGGCACGTCGATTGCATAGATTTCAGGTCCTTCGAGCTCTTCTTCGATCACGGGCTCGTGGCTGTTGTCGGGAAACTGTGCTAACAGATCCGCTACCGCCTGCGACTTGATCGCTCGCGGTCGCACGCATGTGATATCATATTGAGAGATGGTCATGTACCATTTCGCCTATCTTCCTCCAGGAGTAGTGTGAGTTAACAGATATCGTATGGGATCGCTTTTGGTGACCACTACTACTTTGTGCGAGGCAAAGTAGTGTTTCAACTTCTCTATCACAAAGAACAAAGCAAGGCAATGACGTTCGATGTCTGTGTACCTTGATTCAGCAGGCTGCACAATGCGAGAGATATAGTAGATGGGCCTCTCTTAGCCTTCGTACTCCTGAGCCAAGAGTGCTCCTATGGACCTCCTTGTTGACGTCAGATATAGCAGAAGCGGTGATCCCAGTTGAGGTGCGATCATTATTTTTGAAGATGTCTGCAGATCCTTCAGCTTTTCGAACGCAGCTTCGTGCTCCGGAGTCCAGCTGTATACGGCATCTTTCTTGAGAAGGGCACTAAAACAGCAGGTGATTTCGGAAATTGCTGGGATGAATCTCCGCAGATATGATAGCTTTCCCAAAAATGTCTTCAAGGCACTTTGGTTATGGGGCGGCGTCATGCCAGTGATGGCTGATAGTTTCGCAGGGTCGGGCTCGATTCCTTGGCGATGAACCACGCATCCCAAGAACTTCCCTGATGTTACCCCGAATGCGCATTTCATAGGATTCATCTTCAGTTGAAAGCGTCTGCATCTATTGAACACTTTTCGCAAGTCCGCGAGATGATCTGCTTCCTGCTTGGATTTGACTACAAGGTCATCCACATAAAACTCCACTTCTTTGTGCATCATGTCGTGGAATAAGGCCATCATGGCCCGCTGATAGGTTGCACCCGCGTTTTCTAGACCGAACGGCATTACTGTGTAGTTGAACACCCCCACCGGAGTGATGAATGCGGTTTTCCGCGCATCCTCAGGGTCCATCTTGATCTGGTTGTACCCGCTAAAGCCGTCCATGAAACTGAACATGCGATGGCCCGCTGTTGAATCGATAAGCAAATCGATGTTGGGCAGTGGAAAATCGTCTTTTGGGCATAAACGATTGAGATCCCGGAAGTCCACACAGATGCGAAGCTGTCCGTTCTTCTTTACCACTGGCACAATGTTGGCCAGCCATGTGGGATGATGATTCGGCTCTATGAACTTGGCATCCAGGAGTTTGACAATCTCCTGTTTGATCTTCACGTTAAGCTCCGGCCTGAAGCTCCTTGTGCTCTGTTTTACCAGTTTAGACCCTGGGATGATGTCTAAACGGTGCATAGTGATGCTTGTATCCAGACCTGACATCTCATCATACTCCCATGCGAACACATCCTTGTATTCAGTTAGGAGCTGTAGCAGTCCTTGCTCCTCCTCGCTTGTGAGGTCTGCACTTAGAAAGACTGGCCTCTTCTTTTCCTCGTTCGGGCTGAGGAACACTTCCTTTAGCTCTTGCTTTTGTGGTCTGGGCCTGTCTTCCATGCATTCATGTGCTTCTTTGAGCTTCTCGTCTGGAGTGCTCTGCATTGGCTCTTGCGTTACCGCAATCTGTTCAATTTGGTTGATTTGCCCAGGGATATCCCCATGCCCGTGTGAGGACATCCCCGCGCACCTTCATATGCGATAGCACTTCTTCCCATTGGCGTAGAAGCTCTCTATCTCCTTGCTTTCGGGGTCATGCTTTGCAAATCTCTTCAGTGTGTACACACTCTGTCGCTGGTAAGCGATTCGTGGCGCCTCTTCGCGTGTGGGCGGCTTTTCCTTGGCATCTTCCCTCGTCACCATCACTCCCGCAGGTGACTGGTCCTTGATATCTTCCCATAGAGGTAAAGGAGGGGGGTTGAATGGTCCCGGTGTTTGCTCGTCCGCCATCTCGGTGAACCACATCGCCTCGCTGAGATGTGCTTCGTCCAGATTAAATGGATTTGTTGAAGCGGGTATCTCGACTATTCTATCGTTCCAGATAGCTTTCATAACCTGGTGAGCTGTTGAAGGGACCGCGTCAAAGCGATGAATCCAGGCTCGACCTATGATCATGTGATACGTAGTGTTCGCATCTATGACATAGAACTTTGCTGAGCACTTGATTTTGCCAATCTGAACGCCCAGGCGGATCCATCCGATCGTCATTCTAGAGTCGCTTCCAAATCCCATCAGCGGAGATGGACGCCTGACAATCTTGTGCTTGGGGATCCCTGCTAGCTTCAGTGTGTGGAGCGAAACGACGTTGACCGCTGCTCCTCCGTCTAAAAATGCTCGTTTGAACTCAACACCATTGATGATGGCTGTCACATACAGAGGCCTCTGGTGGCTCGCATCCGTCTTTTTATCGCTGGCAGAAAAGGTCATAATCTTTTCTGTAGAACGAGACGCCCTGATGACTTTCCCGTTGGAGACTACGAGATCCTCTTCGTAGTCTTCTGCTATCCTCAAGATTGCTTTCGTCATTTCTGTCCGGCATTTCTCCGAGAAATTCATTTCGTCGAAGAATCTGCTGAAGCCGTGCGACCCCTTCATCCGATCAGCACGTTCATCCTCTGTGTCCACGCTGTAGTCCTCGTCTCCATGGACTTCGGCAATGATGGGTAGACCATCCTCTGCGACTTCTTCCAAGTCCACAATCGAGATCATGGCGACCTCTTTTCCTTTCGAGTCTTGCTCCGCATGGGAAGGAAGTGGATTGTTGCGCACATCCTTCCTGTGATCGCTGACGATCAGCTCGCCGTTCTTCATCTTCTGATTGAACACAATCCCGAGCTTCTTACATTCCGCTGTAGGATGCATGACCTTGTCGTGGTACTCGCACCACTTCGGGTCCCTCACCATCTCCTTGGAAGGTACCTTTTCGAGCGGCGGCAGGACACCGTCCTTGCGCCATTGTCTGCAGAGGTCGCTTGCCTCCTCCACCGAACATGACAGAGGTGGTACGTCGAAGTTCACAACCTTCGCCTGCTTTTGAGGTGAAACTGAATTGACCTCAGCTTCGCGTCCCCGCTTGTAACTGAATCTCCCGATTTTGTAGGTGGTACCGCTCGCAGATCGCTCCGGAGCGTTCTTCTTTTTCTGCCTCTCAACTATAGGCTCGATGTTTTTCGTGCACTCGATGAGCTTTGAAAACGTAGGCGTTTGCAGATTGATGAGCATACCTTTGTATTCGTCTCGCATGCACTGCAGGCATATCTCTACGAGCCGGCTTTCGAGCATTGGATCTTTGCACTCCAAGGACTTCGCCCTGAATTTCTTGAAAAAAGTGATCCCGTCCTCCTCGCGCTTCTGATACATCCGCGAGAGATGGATCATCGTCACCTTTTCTTCCATCTGGAAGAACTTGGTATAGAACTTCTGGACCATGTCGTCCCAAGTCTTTACGGATCCGGCTTCCAACGTTCGGTACCACTTGTACGCTACGTTCCCTAAAGATTTTGGGAACTCTCGCATCAGTAATTTGGGATCAGCTCCGTATGGACCCATGACATCGATGAAACGCATGACATGCTCATGATCGTTCCCGTTGACATCCTCGAACTTGTCCCATTTAGGAGCCTTATACCCCACCGGGTTAGGCATGAGATAGATCTCCCGCGGGATGGGTGGATCGTTGTCTAGCTTCGGGATAATGGTATCCGCGAATGATTGGTGAGCCAGAATGGTGTCCATGCGCTTCTGCAGAGACGTCATGCATTCTGGAATGCTCCCCTCGGTAGCAGAAGGACGGGTTGCCGCAGGCGGAGGCGACACATACGCCGCCGAAGGATTGGGGACATATTGGCTGCTCGCATTGCCCCAGATCGCTGTTGGAGGAGGCAAGGGGTACTGCGAAGCCGGGTTAGATGCCAAAGCCGGAGGCTGAGGAGTGTGAGCAGTGAGAGGCAACATCTGAGCTGTGGACCCCTGAATTGAAGGCAGCTGCGTAGTCGCCGGTGGAGTCTGCAGATTAGGATTGGGAGGTGTGGTTGACACTCCCAGTCCTGGAGCGGTAGGGGCTCCTCCTCCTTGAGGGACGGCGGTGGCTGGTGACGGATTTGGCGCAAGGTGCCCAGAACGGCCAAGATCCGTTCTAGTTGCGCAGACTGAGCTTTGAGAGCTTTCGCCTGACTTTGGACAGTGGCGTCCAAGGATTCTAGCGTCGGTGCCTCGCCGGGGGTCGTAGGAGTACGGCAGGTCTCCTCTCCCGAGGCAGCTTCGATGGAAGGCGATTTGTTGCTGATATCATCCTCCTGAGACATGGTTGCTTTTGTTGGTAAGTTCACGTCAGGTTCACCAAAATGTGCACAAGAGATTCCGGCGGGGAGACCTCCGTGTACACCGTATGTAGAGGATCAGAGATGGCACAGGAAGAGTTGGGTTGTGTGTAGGGAGAGAGTAAGGCAGTAGTAATGTCTGAGAGAGAGACAGAAGTTTGGCAGAGCTTCCGCGTATGGTAAGTGTGTCCTCCCTTTGTATGGAAAGGTTAACGTCCTATATATAGCAGGGAACGTGACCGTTGTAGTGTGGTTAATGCGCCCATTAATGGCGGCTTAATTAGCTTAACCACAACGGCACGTTCGTCCTCATATATGGGGACCGTTATAGCACGTTATGCGCGAATACCGGAACCGTTACGAGGTTGACCGGGTTTGACCGGATTGACCGGGTTTATGGAGCTCGTGCCATAAATCTCTCAAAGCAGTTACTAAAGGTCGCGCGCGGGCTTGGCTCGCACGCGACAGGGCTTACTCTAGCCTCCAAACCACTAAGTCCCTACAAGTCCCGTGCAGTGGTATGCGAGGGCTCTGTCTCGCAGCCCCCACATGGATCAGCTCGGCTGGTGATCCAGTGTGTATGGAGCACAATATGGTGTGCTGGATGGTTGCCACGTGGCCAAGATCTGTCAGCTCAGAAAGCACTATCTACAACTGTATACTTGACTTGTTTATAACCAGCCGATGTTGAGGACAGTTCCACGATAGACGTATGTGCTCGTACTGCCGCTTTGACTATACGTCCCGAATTCATATGAGACGAGCGTTGTAGGAGTGCTAGCTTTGCTTTGCGCCTTTCATGGCCCAGAGGTAAGTACATATGTACGGCCTTTTCGTATCAAAATGTGTGTATGTGTTTGATGTTTCAAATGAATGCTTGTTATATGAAAAAGTATGAGAATGCATGTTTTCCACTCGAAAGTTGTTAAACTATTTTATTCATCTCCTTTGAGAACTCTCGGAAATTACTTGTGAAATGTTGATGTTCTGATTCTGGTTATGTGAAAGAGAAGAAATAAAATACCTCTAATAGACTTAGGACGATGTACAGAGTACTGTTATTAATGGGAGGCGTCAAGCGATCCTCCATTTTCTTATGGCTAAGACCATTGAAGCAATTCTTCTTATTATTGGATAGAACGTCAATGTTCAAAAATCCGCCCCCGATGAGCCAAAATGTATCAAGATATTGAGGCCAAGGGGTTTATAGAGCTATAGAGTGCTACTTATACTTGTAAGGGTCACTACGGTATAGGGGTGTCGACACTTAAGGCCTTTTAGCTAATGTTATGAGCGGGGTTGACGAATGGGCTCCCTTAACGCTCGGGTGAAATAGGGTTTGATAGACCCTAGAAGGAACCCTTAGTGATTATTTCGTGATCCCTCTGTTTACATCGATCCTGCTGGTGGCTCGACACGCCTCAGCTAAATTAAGCTGTTGACTGAAGTCGAAATTAAAAATTGACTACTTATTGATGTTGTTTGTGGCTCTTGATTGCCTAATCTAATCAAATGATTTGAAAAGCTTTGGCTACTTGTGATTTAATATCATTATCAGGTCAAATGGACTTTTTTACTGTTGATATCCTACTTGTTTAAGAATATGTTGACTACTTGTGGTTTATAAATGTTTTAAAGATGATGGTTCTCGCTACGCGATTACTCATAAATGTTCCGAATTGTTCCAACTCTTTTTCTCATTGATTTTCAAATCTCTTTATTTGTTTCAACTCATGCTTCCGTGCCACTCGTTTCTTTACATGTCGTAGTATGTATTTACTCAGTTTTTACTGATCATTTTCTTCAAAACTGTGTCGGCTTTTGCCATTTTAAAACCGCAGGTCGTCAATCAAGTTTGGGGAATGGGAACGCGGATCGATACGAAGAAGTGTAGCTCAACTTAGATCACTTAGTAGATCACAAATGTTATGTTTTAAATTGTACTTATTATCGAAATTTTGTTATGTACATTAAGCGAAATGTAATCTTAATAGTATATTTCTACTTTTGGTTGTCGATTGTCTCATTAACCCTGAGCCGAGATCCCGGGCTGTTTCACCAGGAATCCGACTAGTTTCCACACCGCCGTAACTTAGGTAGTCGACAACCCGCCTACGGGTGCCATCATGGTCATCGCATCTTTCGGTGGATTGATTGGCTCATAACGAACCTCACGTCATGTTTCTTAACCCTGGGTCCAACTAGTAAGCCCGTTTGAAGCCGTTTATCCCTTTTATTCATAGCCATTGTAGCCTTGGAAGCCTTCTTTGTGACTTTCATCACTCGTAAGCAGGCTATTCTACGTGTTAAGATAGAGGGAGTGAGTTAGGTAGGGTTTTAGATGGGAGAGCTTCATGTCAGACCAGTGTTGGATGGTTGTGATCATTTGCACAGTTTTCGAGGGTTGGACAAGGTGAGTTAGAGGCGACTTCATTGATTTGCCTAGGTGATTCACTACACTACATAGTGATCACAGGTGGAGAAGTCGCGTGCGAGGCATCTTTCCGCGCAAAACTGGGTACCGGGGGTTGTTGGGTTAATTGGTGGTCGTGCCGTTTTACTACATCTTTGGTGATGAGGAGGTTCGGTGGGACAGCACGACATATTTCTGACTACAGGATTGACACTTCAGGATTAGTGTAGAGGTACTGCCATGAGGACATATATGGTACCCCACGACATCAGTTTATCTTTACCTACTCAGCTTTAGTCAGCTTTGTGTATTTTCGTCAGTTTATTTATTTTATGTTTACGGAAAAATAAAATAAATAATAATAATAATAATAATAATAATAATAATAATAATAATAATAATAATAATAATAATAATAATAATAATAATAATAATAATAATAATAATAATAATAATAACGTGATGTTCTATTTTTTTAAATTTTTCAGTTATTTACGTTGTTTAGTTCAAGCTGAGTAGGTAGCACGGTTTTCTAGATTTTACACCGCTTCATCTTTGTGGCCGCGATAACGGCAAAGACACACCGGGGGCTAGGGAAATTGAGTAAGCAGAAACTTAGGTGATTCGGTCAGTTTTTCGGGAACTCGGTGAGGGGTGTGAGTTGGGAAATTGTAAGAATGTTATAACGAGTAGGATCGTGCCGTACCTTGGCGTGTGTGTGTGTGTGTGTATATATATATATATATATATATATATCCTACCATTTAGAGTTAGATTCTTGATTTAGAAATAGCTCGGATGGTAGGATAACTAGGGATTTGCTCAGATTGATAACGGAAGTAACAGTACGAGGAGACAGTGCTTGATTCCACCAATAAATATGTTCAGACTTACCGCTCGCTTGCAAGTTAGTATTTCCTGGAAAGAGGGTGAGGTCTCGAAGACACACCAGTTTACGTTTTGGAGATTGCCCAATCTCGCCCAAAAATAATATTGTTTTTACGGCTTTGTGTCTTTGTCTATTGAGTCAGTGTATATTCTTTTGTGAGACGGTCTTCTAATTGAGTCATCTGATATTTAAGTTCGGGTCAGAAAAGTATGCAATGACAAGTGGTATGCAAAGGTAGAAGTATGCAAAGCAGGGTCGGTTGCAAGATAGAGTTGTATGCAATCAGCGCAGTATGCAAGGGGGTTTTCATGGGACGAGCAAATCTTAGTGCGACGTATTTAATAACTCCCCACTAGGAGTTAAATTTGACCTGAAATGGAGGAGTGTTTGTGTTAAAAGGTGCAATTTTAGCCCGGATTTGCCCTTAGAAAGCCTAGAAAGTTAGAACGAGATGTTTAGAAGCTCTTTATGAATTAATGCTTATTTCATGCGATTTCTGGATATGATCGTGGGTTTGGTCGTGTTGTCTATGCACAAACAGGGCTCGTGAAAATAGTAGGGATAAAGCAGGAAAGCATGAGGAGGCTGAGGAGGCAAAATCACAAGTTGAAAAGCTGCTGTGTGCGTATTACTGTTTACATACGCACAAGGTACTGTTCACATACGCAAACAACGAGAAGATAGGGTGATTTTTGGCTAAGGAATGGAGACACAAGCTGATGTGTGCATATTAATGTTCACATACGCACACAACAGGAAGCCAGGACAAGATACAAGCTGCTGTGTGCATATTATTGTTCACATACGCATACACCAGATGAAGACTGAGGAGGCCAGGGTTCTGTGTGCATATTACTATTCATATACGTAAAGATGTGCGTATTAGTGTTCACATACACACACAGAGTAAATTTTTGAGGCGGTGGTTGCAGTGGTATTCTGGTAATTTCAGGCAGTCATTTTGGAAAAGTTTCAGCACTATATAAAGATATGTCCAGAGCTCGTTTTTTATGCACAACACACCTCAAGGAGAATTCTTGACATCCCCGGAGAGCACGGAAGCGCGAATCCAGATTCCAAGACACTCGTTTGATCTTCTTCTCTCTGTTATTCAAAAAATTTGTTATTTCGTTATGTACTTCAGTAGCTAAACCTTTTACCTAGGTTCTCGGTGAACCTAGGGTATCGTACTTAGTGATCAGTGATACGTTTTGACTATGAATTCATGATTGCAGTTTCTTAATATCAGCAACTTTATTCGTTATTCTGTCTTTGAATTTTACTGTTCATGCATGCTCGGATTGATCACCCAGAATTGCTACATACCTGAACCGGTAGGTGAAAGCGGCTAGTTAGGGTTAGGAAGAGAAGACAAAATTTAGCACCTTACCCCGATGGACCAAACAGAGAAGGGGAGATAGGACTAGCCTATACGTTTGACCAATTATTAGAGAATCTGATTCAGGCCTTTAGGAAAGGTTAGAAACCCTAGTAGACTTAGAACGATACTGCAGACATAGGCATCTTAACAGGAATCTGAAAGTCTGCAGAATCGTGACAGCGAGTAGGATCTGAAAGGTTACTACACAACTGGTACGTGGCACGGATAGATAACTGTTGTGTGTTTTCATGTCAAATAAAGAACGTTGAAATGAAGAAACCCTAGGGGATCCATGAATCTAGTATCTCAAACCCTGGATTTACAACACTTACAATTATTCAGAAAACTATCACAAAAAATTTACAGCTTCTGTCTTTACTTTGAGTACTTAGTTCGTATTCACAATCTCAAATTCCTCCTTCCTTTTACACTTTGCGAGTTAAAACTTATTACTAGAAAAACCTGCAAAGTCCTTGTGGGATCGATAATATGAGTTGTAATACTCTCTATATTACTTGATTCGTATAATTGCGACTAGCACGCTAATTTCACATCAAGTTTTTGTGCTCCCACCGTTTTAATCGAATTAACGACATTCATCAATAAAGCATAAAATATCGTATATCTTTTTAGTGGGCCAAGATCCGTATTTCACTTCCTTTTGAGTTAACTTTGGTTGATCACCCAAAATAGAGTTATTTAGGTAGGAAGCAATTCCAATTACATCCTATGTAACTCTTGGTACAATTGAATGACTCCTTATTCATAACCTATCTCATATACTAGTTCCCAATTAATTTGCATTCATGCTTTCAATCATATTGAATTAGCTTAGTTAAGTTATACCATTTTCTCAACAATTTGCATATTATTTGATTATGCCATCGCGTCTTACCATGATAAATAAAGGTACCTTGCTTTGGCAAGTCTACACTTAATTGATCAAGGTCTTGATGAGTGCCAAGAAAAGGAAGGCTATAACTTAATCTTTTAAGTTTTAGGGATTCTCTCCTTTTTAGTTGGTCACATCAACTGATCTCTCAAACGGATTAGGCAACTCCTATTGAAAGATCCTGTCACGATTAGAAAAATATGTTTTTCAATTGACATTCGGAGTGTTAATCCGATTGCACAGACAATCTGCGCAAATGAAATATCCTGACTATCAATCCCTATACATAAGAACCCTAGCAGCAGTCTCGTATATCACATACACGACTTCATAGTAGTACCCATGTTGTATCATATGCATTTTCATGATTGTATCTCATACAGAACATGATCCTACATAGCACATACGATCTAATAAATTGTAGAATATTCGTGTGAACAACAGTAATAAACACATAAGCGGATTATGCTTTCACAAGTGGCTCTGATACCACTGTTGGGTTCTGGGCAATCAAACACAGCGGATATAACAACAATATTTGTCGAAAATCCACCAAGGACCCATATGAATAAGCATATTCTAATCATTAGAGTTTTACCTCAGTCGCATTGACTGGTGATGATCACTAGCGCGGAAAAGAAGCGGAGCCTCGACAGTATCCACATCCCTCTTCGCTGGTGCTAGCCTGCTGGAGGATGATGGACGATTTTGTCTCACAAAAGCGATGGGCTTGGATGGCTGTTGTAATACCCCGTATTTAACTTAGGGGTTATTTGGTCATTTCGGAAATATATTTGAAAGTTTTGAGAAAATTGACTTTTCTTGATTTTAAAGTATAAGGGTGTCATTTGACATCTATGATGATATATATTTTTAATTTGGGATTATTTTATAGTTTTTGAAACTTTGATGATACTATATGAAACTTATTTTGTGTATTTGGGAGATAGTTGTAGTTTTCTAAAAGTGATTTTGACATTTATATACAAAGTAATTTATTTCAACTATTCGGATTTTTTTTAGTTTTTATGTGTTACTTAGTAATTAGAAATCTTATTTTTAACCCCTTAATTTTTGGTATCATCTATTTATACTCCCCCCCCCCCCTGTATATGAAATTTTAGAGTTAACCTCAATTTCTAGTATATGCATATCAACCCTCAGTTTCTTGATATTCTAACTTCTACCACAACTAACTAGTTGGGATATTTACTTTCACTCCATACATTCTCAAACTACCAAAGTCAACACACATTAAAATATTCTCACATGTGTAGTCTTCATACAGTTTCTCATAAAAAAACTCCCACACACACATGTATTTTTCTCCGTTACTTCCATCAACACCCACATTAAACTCTCCTTTCATCTCCATCACTTCATATCTCTATCTCTCTCAATTATTCATATGTTTCTCTTCAAGAGCACTCACACAAGCTCTCTTCCCTCTCTCCAAACTTCATCCCGTTTTTTGGTGTTGACCTCATGAAAACACCATCGAAACATCATTTTTTTTGCATCCAAAGCATGAAAAACTTGAGTCTAAGGGTTGTATCATCATGGAGGGGAGCTCTTTCACCATTCTACTCATGGGTTGAAGCCTAATTTCACCATTTTGCTCACAATTTCTTAAATCTTCGAATAAATCTTCCTTCTAGTCTTGAATTCATACATGCATGTTCATGTTTTTCTTTGATTGATGATATTTCATCTTAGATTTCTTCCTTTCCATGCTTGATTCTTCATTTTCAGGGTTTGATCAAGAGTTAAACTGCCAAATTTTGACTATTTCATGAAACCCACACTAGAACCCACATGCATGTTGTGAATGTCATCTTCTTTGCATTTGTTACTCAAGAGATTTTTGATAATTTGTTTCAAGAGCATGTAAACATTTTATTTTTATTATTAAAATGGTGCTATTTGGGTGAAAGTCAAGTCTTCTTAACTTGCATGTACTACTAGAACCATTCTTGTTGATTTTAAAAAATTGCATGTTCATACAATCTGACCAGTTTGTGAAAAATTTATATTATCACTAAATTTTGTCTTTGTGGAATTTTTAATCTTTCATATTCTGAAACTAGACTCAGATAGGGTCATTTTTAAATAAAATTCAACTCCATAGCCTTTTTGGTTAGGGAGATATGCTCATTCTAAGTTGCATGTTTTCTGAAACTCTGGTTTTGGACAAGTTTTGTTATTTTTGTTAAACATCTCATTTACAGAAACTTATGGCACCCAATATTTCTTGTGATGAAACTAGACACATAAGGGGTTCATTCTTGAGAAGACGGGCATTTTTCCTTGAAGGACGAACATGATCTATCACATACAGATGTACAACATGAATTATAGCGGAAGATTCTTGTGTTTACCTTGTCTTCCTTAGCTCCTATGCACAACGGATGATCGTAGGATGCTTGCTTTCACGTGCCCTTCTTGCTCCCACAGTCTGGCTCAAATCACTAGGACGAAAGCTCTGATCCACACCAAGTTCCACCAATGGAGGCTAGTTAGAGAGAGAGTCTAGGTTTTACTGCATTATGATCAGCACATGATCTCTACAGTATTGTGTATAAAATAATAGGAGGCTCTCTCCTTATATAGACAGACTTAGACCCAATTGCAACATTATCCTCGGGGTTTATGTCCTTGCTACTAACCCCATAAGGTTTGAGCTTGTCTCTCCTAAACCCATAAGTTTAGGATAATTGCATTGGGCACCCCACATAGGCGCACAAAATGCTAACATTCCTATTTTCCTAAGTAGTAGTAATTGTTCTTTAAAGTTGAAACTTTCTGCCAAACTTGTCCCTGCATAGCAGTGTTTGTTATTTTTGTAACTTGAGTTTTATAATAGCTATGCATGATTTTCTTGGTATTTCTGAAATTAGAGGGCGAGTCCGCCTCCGTCACGCGCCGACGTCGGCCGAGTGCCACGTCAGCATGCCACGTGGCACGCCACGTCGGCCCTGTGCTGACGTCAGCTGCAACATCGCCCCTCCACGTCACCTGCCACGTCAGCAGCCCATGTGGCTCCCACGTCATCGCCACGTCAACCTTATACTGACGTGGCACCGCCACGTCATCATGCCACGTTAGCAAGTCCGCCGCCGCCCTTTGGCGCGTGCGGTGCATGGTGGCGCGTGGAGGCGCGTGAAGCCCACGCGCCGTCTTCCCGGCCTCCGTTTTCGGCGATTCTTATATCGACGGACTCGTCTTTTCACCCTGATCCGATTATATGTTCAAAACTCAATTTTAACATGTTTTGAAAAAATCTTTTTACAACTCAGATCAAACAGTCCAGATTTATACAGATCCGAAACTTAAAATATTCATAACTAATTCTCTGTTCGTCCAAAAATTACAAAATTTATATTTCTGGAATCCTCGTGAAAAACCCTATCTAACCATATAGGTTTCACTAACATATTATGAAATTTCAGAAACTCGATTTTTCTAAACTGATTCGAGGAACGCATAACGAGGCACGAAAAACAAGCCTAAGGCTCTGATACCAATGAAGGACGAACATAATCTATCACATACAGATCTAGAACATGAATTATAGCGGAAGATTCATGTGTTTACCTTGTCTTCCTTAGCTCCTATGCACAGCGGATGATCGTAGGATGCTTGCTTTCACGTGCCCTTCTTGCTCCCACAGTCTGCCTCGAATCACTAGGACGAAAGCTCTGATCCACACCAAGTTCCACCAATGGAGGCTAGTTAGAGAGAGAGTCTAGGGTTTACTGTATTATGATCAGCACATGATCTCTATAGTATTGTGTATAAAATAATAGGAGGCTCTCTCCTTATATAGACAGACTTAGACCCAATTGCAACATTACCCCCAAGGGTTTATGTCCTTGCTACTAACTCCATAAGGTTTGAGCTTGTCTCTCCTAAACCCATAAGTTTAGGATAATTGCATTGGGCACCCCACATGGGCGCACCAAATGCAAACATTCCTATTTTCCTAAGTAGTAGTAATTGTTCTTTAAAGTTGAAACTTTCTGCCAAACTTGTCCCTGCATAGCAGTGTTTGTTATTTTGTAACTTGAGTTTTATAATAGCTATGCATGATTTTCTTGGTATTTCTGAAATTATAGGGCGAGTCCGCATCCGTCACGCGCCGACGTCGGCCGAGTGCCACGTCAGCATGCCACGTGGCATGCCACGTCAGCCATGTGCTGACGTTAGCTGCGTCACCTGCCACGTCAGCAGCCCATGTGGCTGCCACGGCATCGCCACATTAACCTTATACTGACGTGGCACCGCCACGTCATCATGCCACGTCATCCCTAGCCACGTCAGCAAGTCCGCCGCCGCCCTTTGGCGCGTGCGGTGCATGGCGGCGCGTGGAGGTGCCTGAAGCCCACCGCCGCCTTCCCGGCCTCCGTTTCCGGCGATCCTTATATCGACGGACTCGTCTTTTCACCTTGATCCCGATTATATGTTCAAAACTCAGTTTTAACATGTTTTGAAAAAATCTTTTTACAGCTCAGATCAAACAGTCTAGATTTATACAGATCCGAAACTTAAAATATTCATAACTAATTCTCTGTTCGTCCAAAAATTACAAAATTTATATTTCTGGAATCCTCGTGAAAAACCCTATCTAACCATATAGATTTCACTAACAGATTATGAAATTTCAGAAACTCGATTTTCTAAACTGATTCAAGAACGCATAAGGAGGCACGAAAAACAAGCCTAAGGCTCTCATACCAATGAAGGACGAACATGATCTATCACATACAGATCTAAAACATGAATTATAGCGGAAGATTCATGTGTTTACCTTGTCTTCCTTAGCTCCTATGCACAGCGGATGATCGTAGGATGCTTGCTTTCACGTGCCCTTCTTGCTCCCACAGTCTGGCTCGAATCACTAGGACTAAAGCTCGGATCCACACCAAGTTCCACCAATGGAGGCTAGTTAGAGAGAGAGTCTAGGGTTTACTGTATTATGATCAACACATGATCTCGACAGTATTGTGTATAAAATAATAGGAGGCTGTCTCCTTATATAGACAGACTTATACCCAATTGCAACATTACCCCTAGGGTTTATGTCCTTGCTACTAACCCCATAAGGTTTGAGCTTGTCTCTCCTAAACCCATAAGTATAGGATAATTGCATTAACATTCCTATTTTCCTAAGTAGTAGTAATTTTTCTTTAAAGTTGAAACTTTCTGCCAAACTTATCCCTGCATAGCAGTGTTTGTTATTTTTTGAACTTGAGTTTTATAATAGTTATGCATGATTTTCTTGTAATTTCTGAAATTAGACACTTGTAGGTTGATCCTAAATTAATTTCATGATTTTCAGATATGTCTTCATATGGTAAATATGGCTCTAAAGTCAGAGCTAGTAGTTTTACCGTTTTTAGAAAACTTGAATTTTTAAAATTCTAAGTGTATTCTTTGATTTTATTTTGATAAGTGAACATCATTATATGTGCATTGGTGACATATGGGACTATGTGGAATGTAGGTTTGCATTTGTATAATGCATGTGTAAATTAGTTGTAACGAATATGTTATACGTGTGACTGTAGACATCGACCTCGTAGGAAAGATCGGTTGACGTTGGAGTGCTAGGATTAATTTCTTAATTTTGGTTGTGCTTCATCTCAGTGGTAAGTACATATGTGTGACTTTTAATTATCAAAATGTGAGTGTTTGTGTGATGTCTTGAATGAATAATTGTTGATTGAAAAAGTATGCAAAGCATGAGTTATACTCGAAATTGTTTGGATATAAATTGAATCCTCTTTATAAGTCATGAAACTTTACGGTGATAAGTTGATAATCTAATTTTGTCTAGGGTAAAGAGAATAGATTAAATTCATATGTGCGAACTTTAATTACCACATTGTGCCATGTGTGTGACGTTTTTAATGAATATCGTATTATTTGGAAGAGTATGAAAAGCATGATTTATACTGAAGAATTTTGATTATTGATTTATACTGAGAACTCGTGGAAATGACTTGTGAAGATTGTATACCACCTTTGGTTATGAGAAATAAAGGTAATAAGATACCTCCAATAGATTTAGGACGATGTACAGAGTTGTGTTATTAATGGGAGGCGCCAAGTGATCCTCCATTTTCTTATGGCTAAGACCATTGAAGCAATGCTTCTTAATTGGATAGAACTTAATTGCTCACCAATCCACCCCCGATGAGCCAAAATGTACCAAGGTATTGAGGCAAAGGGTTTGTTAGAGCTATTGAGTGCTACTTATACTTGTAAGGGTCACTACGGTATAGGGGTGTCGACACTTAAAGGCCTTTTAGCTATTGTTGTGAACGGGGATTGACGTATGAGCTCCCTTAATGCTTGGGTGAAATAGGGTTTGATAGACCCTAGAAGGAATCCTTATTGGAATAGGTGCCCTAGAGGCAATCTAGTTTAGTCTGAACAATAAATTGGCTAGAATATTCATTGTATTATTTATTGGATATTTAATATAATGAAGTCCTTAGATTTAAAATTGTGTTGTTTATCTTAAGTATTCCCTAGTCCATTATAATGATTAAAAGGGACAATCATCTATAGACTAGTATGGGGTTGGATTGATATGGAGATATCATGATCCAACACATGGGTATGCATTAGGAGTAATGGCATACTGGATTGACCCATCTCCGAGAAGGCTACATTCATGTTATGTAAAGTCACAAGTGCTTCTCGCAGTGACAACGGTATTGTCATCCTTAGACTTGAAGTCACTAGTTGTTCTAGTTGTGGAATATTGTGTTTTGGTAGCGCCAAACGCTACACCGTGACTGGGTAGTCATAAAGGCGCGTATTAGACACAATAGGAAGCAAGATTAGATACGGTAGTGATGTAGATAGAATTTTTCCCTCCCACATAACGGGAGCAAATATCCTAGGCCACTCGAGGGATAGTGCTTATAGAATGTCTGACCATACTCAAATAAATCAATATGAGATATTGATCTTATTTGCACGAATAAGGCTATTCCCAGGATCAAGAAACTATGGATTGGATATACGATTGTGACTTGTATGTCTCGTGTCCAATCCAGATATTGAGACTAAGGGATGAGACAATACTTTCACAAGGTTTGTCATGATGACTGTTCTATTTGTTGGCTAGAATGGATGTATTGCTAGAGGCCGCTTCATATTAGTAAATAGTTACTACCAACTAAATAGAACCTATGGGGTCACACGCCATATAGAGGTGAACTAGACTTGGGAATAATTAATTAAGATGATTAATTAATTAGAAGGATCAAATCGCAACAACTTGCTAACTTAGTGGGACTAATATGCCAGTTGGACTAATCCGAACTTGAGTAGGATTAGGATAGGGCCTTTATGTAGTAACAAGGATTTTTTGGACTATATAAAGGATTCTCCTAGCTTCCTTCCATATAACTTATGCCCATAACATACTTTGAGTATGAGAGAAGGAAGGAGATTGCAAGACAAACAAGAGGGCCGAACCCCCTTGTCCATCCGCCCCTACCCGTCGGCCAAGGGAGGAGGCCAAAACCTCCTCTTATCTTCGTTGCGTAATTTCTTCATCCTCATCCACTCCTCCTAGCTAGCACAAGGAATTTGGAAGATCTAGATCTCACCTCTAGGCATGGATCAACCATAGAGACGTGATAATTTTCTCGTTAGAAGTCATCAAGGAGACCTCAAAGGTACTTAACACTATTCACTTACCATCGTCATGATTTCTCTTCCTGTGATCCTTGGAGGGTCTTGATTGGATGAATTTATTATCTTTCCGCTGAGCATCCATAATCAAAACCCCACAACCCCTTGTGATTATTTCGTGATCCCTCCGTTTACATCGATCCTGCTGGTTGCTCTGGACATGCCTCAGCTAAACTTAACGGTTAAATTGGACTTGAAAGAAAGTTTGACTACTCTATTGATGTTGTTTATGACTCTGGATATGCCTTAATCAAATTAAATGAGTTTAAAAGCATTGGGTACGCGTGAGTTAATATCATTATCAGTTCAAATGAACTTGTTTACTATTGATATCTTATTTATTTAAGAATATGTAGAATACTCATGGTTTACTGATATTTTAAAGATGAGAAGTACTTGATATGCGACTACTTATACTTGTTCAGAAGTTCATACCTCTTTACTAATTAATGTTTCAAATCTCTTGACTTATTTCAACCCATGCTTTCGTGCCACTCGTTGCTTTACATGTCTTAGTGTGTATTTACTCAGTTTTTACTGATCATTTTCTTCAAAACCGCGTCGACTTTTGCCATTTTGAAACTGCATGTCATCAATCAGGATGGGGGATGGGAACGCGAATCGAGATGTAGCTGCGTGTTTAAGTTAGATCACTTAGATTATCACGCACTTTTTATTTACGTATGGGATGGCGAATTTATGAACAATTAAATTCTATCCAATAATAAGAAGTATTGCTTCAATGGCATTAGCCTTAAGAAAATGGAGGATTGGTTGGCGCCTCCCATTAATAACACAACTCTGTACATCGTCCTAGATCTATTAGAGGGATATTATTACCTTTATTTCTCATAACCAAAGTTGGTATAAAATGTTCACAAGTCATTTCCAAGAGTTCTGAGTATAAATCAATAATCGGAATTTTTCAGTATAAATCATGCTTTTCATACTCTTCCAAATAAGACGATATTCATTTAAAACGTCACACACATGATCACAATGTGATAATTAAAGTTTGAACATATGTTTTTATTTATTCTCTTTACAATACACAAAATCAGAATATCAACGTATCGCAAGTAAAGTTCCAATACTTAAAAATAGGATTCAATTTATATCCAAACAACTTCGAGTATTAAGTCATGCTTCGCATACTTTTTCAATCAACAAATATTCATTCGAGACATCACAGAAACACTCACGTTTTGATAACAAAAATTAGCACATATGTACTTACCACTGAGATGAAGCACAACCAAAAGTAAGAAATTAATCCTAGCACTCCAACGACAACCACTCTCTCCTACGAGGTCGATGTCTACAATCACACGTATAGCATATTCATTACAACCAACTTAGACATCGATAATTCAAATGCAATCCTACATGCCACATAGTTCTATATGTAAAAAAAATGCACATATAATGATGTTCACGTATCAAAATAAATCCGACAAAACACTTGGAATTTCAAAAATTCAAGTTTTCTAAAAACTGAGAAACTACAATTCTGGACAGAATTGTAGCTCTGCCTTTGGAGGCATATTTACCATATCAAAGCATCTCCTAAAATCTTAAATAAATGTATGATCAACCTACATGTGTCTACTTTTAGAAACATCAAGAAAATAATGCATAGCTATTATAAAAATAAAGTTACAAAATAAAGAAACTATGTTGTGCAGAGACAAGTTTGGCAGAAAATTTCAACTTTGAAGAACAATTACTACTACTCAAAGAATAGGAAAAATGCCCATCTTCTGCATAATGAATCCCTTATTTGTCTAGTTTCATAACAAGAAAGATTGGGTGCCATATTATTTAAATGAGATTTTTAACAAAAATGACAAAACTTGTCCAAAAACAGAGTTTCGGAAAACATGCAACTTATAATGAGCATATCTCCCTAATCAAAAAGGCTATGGAGTTGAATGTTCTTTCAAAATGACCCTCTCTGAGTTTTTTTCAGAATATGAAAGATTAAAAAATTCCACATAGACAAAATTTAGGGATAATATACGTTTTTCACAAACTGATCAGATTGTATGAACATGCAATTTTTTGAAAATCAACAAGAATGGTTCTAGTAGTACATGCAAGTTAAGAAGACTTGATTTTCACCCAAATAGAACCATTTTAATCATGAAAATAACTTTTTTACATGCTATTGACACAAATTATCAAAAATCTCTTGAGTAACAAATGCAAAGAAAATGACATTCACAACATGCATGTGGGTTCTAGTATTGATTTCATGAAATAGTCAAAATTTTGGAGCTTAACTCTTGATCAAACCATGAAAATGAAGAATCAAGAATAGAAATGAAGAAATCTAAGATGTAATGTCACTAATCAAAGGTAAATTTAGACATGCAAAATGGATTTAAGTCTAGGAAGAATTTTACCCCAAGATTCAAGAAGATGGTGAGCAAGAAGGTGAATTTGACCTTCAATTCTTGAGTATGATGTTGGAAGATCTCCCCTCCATGATGATAATAAGGTTGGAATCAATATTTCCATAATTTGGAGCCACGAAAGTTGAGTTTTGATGAAGTTTTGTGGAGGTCAAGCTCCAAAAACGAGAATGAAGTCTTGGGAGAGAAAAGAGAGGTCATTTGAGTGATCTTGAAAAGAGAGTATGAAAAAAATGAGAAGGAAAGAAACATGGTTGTTGTGGAGGTTGGTGGTAAAGAATCTCACAAAATATGTACATACAAGATGGTATATAGTAGGAGTTGTTGAGGGAGGAGTAGAGTGCAATTAAAAAGTGTCTCAACAACGTAGTTGGTGTAGAAATAGAAAATGCCAAAAATTGAGGGGTGAACATATAATTTCCACTTAATAGGCAACACATAAAAGTTCATTTTCATAAAAAAGAAAATTTCTAAATAATTTTAATAAACTACTTTGTATATAAATGTCAAAATTTACTTTCAGAAAACTACAACTATCTCCCAAATACGCAAAATAAGTTTCATATAGTATCATACAAGTTTCAAAAACTATAAAATAACTCCAAATTAAAAATATATATCACATAGATGTCAAATGATACCCGTATACTTTAAAATTAAGAAAAGTAATTGATAAGCTTGAAATTTAATTTCACAAAATTTTCATATATTTTTTTTTCGAAATGACCAAATAGCCCATTGCTTAAATACGAGGTATTACAATAATGACAATCTTAATTCTAGTCTATGATTGATATAAACTTGGTCACTGGGTTTGGATTGAACTTAGGCGTAGATCACTTGTTTGGTAACTCGATAAGTCACAATTTCTCGATTGATAAGAGAACCGTATCAGTGTTTCGTTAATCAAAATACACGTCAATAGTAACCCTAGTGATCCAAAAAGAGGAATGCCGGTATTTGTCTCACAATCGTTTTCAACCGTCTTTCTAGTTGAATTGATCGTGAATTCAGTAATTTAGTAGTCCTTTAAATTAGTAGTGTTAGCAAAACAACCCACTCAAATATTCGACCACACAAGGTTATTAAGAATAATTTTTAATTTATGAAATGTCCATTGCGTACAATAAACCCGGTCTTTTCGAGTATTACTACGCACAACACCCGTACACTTGCAGTTGGAACGTGTCAGAGACTCTCCAACTTGATCCATAAAGTTGTTGTTGTTGTCTGATCCGCGACCTATGTGATAATGTCATATGCAAGACACAACATGATTTTCGAGTGTGCCTTCTCCTCCATCAGTCTTTACTCCATTGATGCAACATTCACACCTCCCTTGTCCGCGGCCAAAGGCGTTCAGAATGCCTTGAGACTTTATAAGGCACACATCTTGATTCTCCACATACTGAAGTTGTTCGCTCCTGTGAACCTATCTTCAACATTGATCCGGACATCATTCTTGGTGCATTTCAAAAACCTAGCTCTTAAATCAGTTTGTTATGACGAACCATCTCATGAATGAGGAACGAAAAGTAAATAAATGAGTATTTAACGTGGTTCGCTAGCAAAATTATGCCAACCACGTCCACGACAAAGAAGAACCTTGTTTTCTGCAAGATGAACGCTTTCAAATATTTCATATTGGTTCTAGACCTCAAAGGGCCAATTTATACTGCCCTATTCGTACCCGAACCGACCTAGACCCAGGGGCGGAGCCAACCCACGGCATGGGTAGGCACGTGCCCTACCCAAAACTTTGAAAAACTACAAGTTTCCCTTTAATTTATAAAACGTTCAAATTGTGCCCTTGCTAAAATTACAATAGTGCCCTAGGTAATTTGAAGATCTTGCAAGAGTGCCCCAGATGTTTCGAATACCTGGCTCCGCCCCTGCCTAAACCAACTAGGAAACAACTAAGTTGTCGTTTCCATGAGGCACTCGTACGAACACACGACCCATTCGTACTAATGCTTTAAGTGCAAAAGGCCTTTTCCCATTTGTAAGAACTAGTTATGAGCACGTGCATTGCACGTGAAATTTTATTTATTACAATAATTATATTTAAATGTTGTTATTTATAATTGAATTCCAACAAATAAGACTAAGAAGAATATATAATGAAACTGAAGAAGAAAATCAAGATAAGAAGCACAACAATATTTTAATGTCGATGAATACTAAACTCAGCAAATAATTGTGATATGAAGTGTTTTTAAACATTTTACATACAAAAAATATTCTTAAGACCTATATGCCATCAACGATGCAAATGGGTTTGGAAAAACGTCTCAGATGATACTTGCTTCATTTTTCACTTAAATCGTATAATGTGTTCCACTTAGGCATTGCTAACCTTCAATGAGGGAGAGAGAGAGATAGTAGGCAAGATATGGTGAAAATTTTGGTACTGAAGACTTCTTTTTATAATGGTGAAGGCACTCAATCAAAGAGGCACAAACTGAATAGTCACAACTATTCAGGTATGATGAAGATACGTTTTAGAATGACACAAACTGAATAGTCACAACTGTTGATGTTCAAACTAAGTTAAAGCTCAATCTTTAATTAAATTTTAATTTGAATAGTCACGACTCTTCGGAAATAGTTTTATTGTAAATTTTATATTTTACAAGGGCAAATGAACTGTTAAAACACTAAAACATTAAAACACCTTCACCCTTTTAGAGAGTAGTATAGATATGTCTGAGGGGCATCTTCCTTTTGCTATTTGGTGATTTTCTTCATTTAAGGCACAAATCCAACAGTAGGTTTAGTCCAATCGTCTTTGGATGATGGTGACTGCGAATGAGCGTGGTGGTGGAGGCGGTGACAGGGAGAGAGAGAGAGAGAGAAAGGGATAATAATAATAATAATAATAATAATAATAAGATATATTTTGTTATTTTCATTTTCTAAGCTGAAAATTTTGTTAATTACAAGGGTGTAACAAACATTTCGATGTTGTTTATTGAAAAGTAAAAAAATGTAAAACAAACAAAATTAAAACACATGAATGGAAAAAAGGTTCGGATTAAACGGGGTTCATTTGCTCATCCATGCTCGCAAATTTAAGTACCCGTTAAAATGAGCTGGGTAATATTCACCCCATTTATTTAAGCGGTCTGATTTCAATTCATTTGAAGAAGGCGGGCACTTAAAGCAGGCTGGCACGGGGCAAATGTGCTTGACTATTTTTGACAGCTCTAATATTACCGTTGCCAAATTCCATCATATTTGGAGTTTTTTACCAAAAGGAGTTGCCATAAACATATCACCATTGCGTGTAGAATAATCAAACATTCAAACCTGTATAATATAGTACAAAAGTAAGGGCAGAGAACCCATCTGACAACAGTACTGCTAGAGAAGTAACACAAATTTCAGTAGCTAAACAAACTAAAAACTATGAAGTGTTCGTCTTTCTGGAATTAGTTTCCTTTCGCCTCCACTGCACCACATGTTTCACGCTTTGATAAAAGCTCGCCTGTAGATTAACACAACATGCTCAGCGATAAATTGTAAGACAACACTGCGAAATGTTTTGCCAGATTTGAAGTATCCAAAGCAACACTAAACTAATAGTTGAGCATTTAACCACGGAAGCCCATGCAATATCTAATCCTAAATTGTCTTGATAAATGAAAAAGGAAAACTCATGCATGCCAAAAGAAGGGTACGATGTATACGCATAAATACACTCATTCTTATGTTCATGAATTGGGTACTTGAACTTTAAACATAAAAAGCATAACCTAAGATTTCAAACTAAAGTTGTAACTTCGAAGAAGGTTAAATAAAGTTTTATTTGCAGTTAAAATTTTCAGATTCAGAGAAAGTAAGAACAAACAAAAGAACTATAGCTTCACTTTGACACAGTTATCAGCTTTTACTAAAGACATACCACCAATACTATTTGAAATACTATGACAAATTGAAAAGGCAAAGTATATACTCGAAGGATCAAATACTACCAAAGCAAATGTCAAGACACTGTACACTGCTCCCAATTTTCGGAGTCATGCACGAGTCCTCAGTTGAAATCTTTATTTGACTGGACGCGCGAACACACACACATAAAAGAACCTTCGTTGCTTTTGGATTTTATGGTTTTCGGTAAATTTTGGAAATCTACCAATAGATGAAATCTGGGACCTTTGCTTACCAATAAATGTTCAAGTTAGAGCTTAGTTATGTAAATAAAATCTGGGACCTTTGCTTACCAATAGATGAGACTTTGAGGAACCAAACAAACTGCTTCTTCTCTTCTTACTTTTGTCCTTCTTGGTTACATGGTCACCATGAAGAGGAGAAGGCGAAAAGTCGTAAATGCCCTCCTTGTCGTCCATGGTTTTCTTGAAACTACTCTCCCACCTCCAAGAACTGAAATTCCAGGGCTCCTTCCCAATCTGTTTCTTCAACAACATCCCTCCGTCCGGTACCCTAAACGATGCCTTCCCAAACGAGAATGACAGAGTGTGAGAAATAGACTTCCCCCCCGAGTAAGGCCCTTCCAAAACTGTAGTGGGGGAGGGTGTAGCGGTAATTTTGCCCTCATTTGCTAACCTTGGTGGGAGGTCTAAGCACCTTGCAGCCTTGGGCTTGAGACTGTTTTGAGGCGATGGTGTTGCGGTGGTTCGGGGATTTCCCGGTGTCTCCTCCCAAAGGAAAGGGACAGAAGCCACGGTTTGGAGTGGCGGCGTAATGCTCACTGGAGACTCCTTCTGCTGCTTTGGGAGCGGTAACGAAGTGAGCTTTGGTGGGGTGGTAAACTCTTCATGACCCTCATGAATCTCTCCCTCATCTGCCATTATCTCTCTTTTTCTTTCCTCCCTAGACATCTTCATGGAATAAAGATGTGACATTGCTATATATAGAGATGGATAAATGAAGGGGCAGGGAGGGAAGAGAGATTTCAAAATGCTGGCGCACTTCTTATTGTCAAACGAAAAGAAGGTTATTCAGGTTCTTTTTTTCTCTTTTAGGAAAATAATGTTCTTATTCTGATTTGGTGATTTGAATGAAAAAAGTGATTGTAAACTATTTCGAGGTTAACGGTTCTTTGTGCACATCTATCAACAAAGTGGCATTCAAATGCGAAAAAGAAGTGCTAACCTATTACAATCACGATACTATCAAAGCTTAACTATAGACCTCTGTTACCTTGTTGATGACTAGAACTTGTTATATGCTGTTAAAAAGACATTTTATATATTTATATATGTGTGTGTGTGTAAGAAATCATGCCAGAATATTTAAAACGGAATTCTTTTTCTTCATTTGCCGAATGAATTTTCTTGAACCATAACAGATGGACACAGGTGATGAAGCTGCACAATCAATTTTTTTGGCCTCTGCATCTTCAAGTTGCTAACGAGGTTAGTAATGTGAGTTCCACATTCTCAATTGTGCATTAATAAGTG
Organism: Linanthus parryae; assembly: GCA_023055425.1. Classification (NCBI taxonomy): domain Eukaryota; kingdom Viridiplantae; phylum Streptophyta; class Magnoliopsida; order Ericales; family Polemoniaceae; genus Linanthus; species Linanthus parryae. The sequence goes on from JALGPY010000015.1 coordinate 6,533,525, forward strand.
TTGAACGGTTACAAATTTCGATACTGAATTTGGAGATATACACATGAGTATCCCTACCGCTCTCACAGCTAGAAGTCCACACTCGGACACTCCACATGCACCTTATAGTAAACTGACTGTTTTTGCCGAATGTGAACTTTCGTAGTCATGTCTAAAGAATATTTGTTACATGGGCTTCCATATTCTGGTCTTTGTTTGCAAAATTGAATTCTTTTTAATTTATGCTTCAATTTATCGATGTCATCTCCTGAATATATTCTTAGTTGGATCCATGTGCTTGATTATTTTATGAGTAGCTGTATATATTCTTAGTTGGATCCATGTGCTTGTAATACTCTAGTCACAACTCTGCAAACAAATCTTGTCAATTCTTTTTTCTAAGTTACATACTACTACAGTGTAATATGTTACTAGCCAGTAGCCATTGTCAATGTAACATTGTCATACATTCAACATGAAATATAAGACATTCGGTCACCACCTATATATTTTCCGTGGAACCAAATTGGAACATCTCCTCTACATGAAGTACTCTGTGGAAACTAATTACTGAAACAAAGCATGAATGTCATGTATGTACGCCTTCATTATAATAACTAAAACCTGAGATTTTTAATCCCGTCACAAGCCAGTGTACCCTCAAGATCACCAATGATCCGAGCTATTCGGACTTCAAGACCTCTTTGAGCTTCCTTGAAGAGTGTCCGAATGCTATCAGCAAAACGCTTCATGTCCACGCTTTCAGACCTGTCTAACTCCTCTTCCACAGCTTCCACGAATGCACCGTCTATCTTGGATTGTATACCATTCATTTTCTGCCCTGTTGCAACTATGTATCTCTGCAGCTGAAATGTCTCCTCTAGGAAGTTCCCTAGTGTTCTTGTTTCTTCCCTTGTTTTCCTAAGATTGCAACCACTATGTCTTGTCTCCATATCACTATCATGCTGAAAAATTAGAGAAAACGTTACACAAGGAAGATGTTATACGTTTTGGCCATCCACAGTAGATCATTCAAATAAAAGTTATTACTAAAATAGCAAGTCAATTGAATAAGTACGGCCGCAGTAGACTAGTTAAACTAGATGCTATTTTAGCCTCCTAATTTCATGCTAGCTAAATGTGGCGAGTCAACATGTCCTAGGCTCCTAGCTACTTTTATTATTTTAAATTATAATTTTAAATATTATTAGTACAACACTACTGCAGCAAATTTACCTCGTTAAAATGAATAGTTTAGATTTGGACTAAAATTTAGCTAATCGGTGCATAATACTCAATTGTGGATGTGGATGTGGATGATCTTAGAACCATAGAATAGAGAAAACCAGCATAATCAGGAGTGCTGCAGACCCTTTTTCTGGTTGTCTGATAAGGCTTCAACCTATCGAAACCATGGTCTTTTTGGTCCATGGTTTTCTTCCCCCAGCATAAATCATTTTATTTTTAACATTTGGATGACTCCCTAGGGTCCTAATCCTATAGGTTTAAGCCGGAGATTATCTTACAGTTTCACCAGTTGAATCCTTCTAAAGAACTCCAGATTCAGAATCAGTTTAACTTTTTTCTAATTTGTGAAACCTACTCCAACAATGTGTAAAGGGGCTTAAAGCATTTATACACTGAAGAAGGGTTAGGATTGGGACTTACCATTCTTCTGCAGAGCTCATCAATCTTCCCCTGGAGAGTCTGGTACCTGCTTACTTGCTTGTTCAAGAATGCCAATCGCACGTGGAAACCTTTGGTCTCGATCTTGACACTGCAACCACCTTCACTACCTTCGGAGAATTCACTCTTTCCAGTCAATCTTTCAAGCAAGAGAAGTTGCTGCTTCAGCCTCTTTATCTTGTATGACACACCAAGTGCATGTAGATCCATCTTCCATGCTGATGCTGGCTTTTCAACAACCTCAATCTCACTTCTGTTAGCTGGTGCTTCTCGGATTGAACCTGGGTCCAACAAAACATCTTTTTCCTCATCAGACTCTTTTTCTGGAGAATTGACTGCCAAAACTATGTCTCTGCACTGGCTTGTGTTGGACGGTTCCTCGTACTTTTGAGACTCCATTTCTTGAGTGATCTCCGCTGAAGTTGGCTTCTCGTCTTCTTGCTTCTCTTCTGGTATTTTCTTTACAATCTTCACTTCAGACCAGATGGTTTCTTTGCCAAAAGGCAGTGTGTGAGAAGTTTTCTGCTGGCTTGGGCTACTTAATTGCGACATAAGCTGATCTTTCAAGGAACTAATCTCTGCTTCCCGGTCTGATAACAACCCATCAAGCTTCAAATTCTCTTGCCTGAGCTGTGACATATCGTAATTGAGCACTTCAATTTTGGACTGCAGCCTCTTTGATTCTAGTTCCATGCTTAGAAGTCGCCACCGCAGAGGCTCTAATTTGTCATCTTTAAGTCTCAGCTGTTCAGCAAAAGCATTTATTTCCTGGCAGTGTCTTTGCTCAACTAGAGTAGTGTACTTTTGAGTTTCTGATCTCACCCATTCCTTTAACTGCCTTGCATCAACTGCAAACACATGAAATAAATAAGATTACAGGTTTAGTAATTGTGCATCTCACATAAGAGCAAAATTATAAATGTTTCAGTCAGCAGAAAGGATGAACTTACCCATTTCGTCGATCCCATCTCTTTTATGATCAGTGTGCTCATGATCTAGGAGAAAACTTGACTGACGTGCTTTACTTCGTCCACTTGGGGATGCAAATAAAGATTTGGAATGTGTTGTGCTTGAATGCAAAGATAACATGCTTCTCAATGACTGCCTCTCGCGTCCACTCGCGGAAACAGCCCTCCACCTTTCTGTTTCAACCTCAGCTTCCTTTCTTCTGGCTTTCGACAACTTCACTTCCTTAAAAAGCATTTGCTTCTCGTCTGCATCCAGCTTTGATTTCCTCAACAGAGCAGACAAAATGTTTTCTTTCTGTTCGAAGTCCTTTTGCGCTTTCATCAGCTCCAAAGACAGATTCTGCGCTATGGCATCAGATTCTTCCTTTTGCTCGAAAACCATGTTAAGTTCTTGCTTAGCTCGGCCTAATTCAGCTTCGATCTGCCTCTGGTTGGAAACAATCTCAATGAATGCAGATTTGTGCTTCCATAGCTCTGACGAATGCTCTTGGGATTCTTTCTTTGCTGCTTCTCTTAAATCAGCTGTAACTTTTTCAACCTCAATTAGTTTTTCTTCCAACTCCCTTCTCTTCTTCTGTACCTGATCTAATGTACCTTCTTTGGTCTGCAACAAAAGCTCCTTCTCCTGTAACTTTTTGTTCAGTTCCGAAACGGATTCCTCTTTCTTTGTTTTCACAGCTCGTAATTCATTCAAAAGAGACCCAATTTGCTGCCTCATTTTCCTTCTTTCTGATAACCAAACCTGTTCTTGGGCAGCAAAAATGCTCACAACTTTTTCGTTCGCCCTCGCGTCCTCTCTTCTCCTATGTTTCAATTCCTCTATCTCTAGCTTCGCGACTTCAAGCTTATGAAAGATCTCAGTCTTCACACTATCGATTTCAATTTCAATTCTTTGAACACTCCAAACAAGCATCCCTAAGAGATGTGCACTCCCTAGAAGCAACTTATTCTTGACATCTAACCACTTCGCAATCCTCTTTTCGTGCTCTTCCTCTTCGGGTAAGAGCCCGAGCGCGAAAAATGCGCAAGAAACACCAAACAAGATTGGACACAGGCTATCAACTCTTTCACCATGGACAACCAAAGATGTGTCCCCATTCTCACCCATTCCCAGGAATTTAGAGACAAATGACATTAACCCAATTTTGTGTAATCTAAGGATAGGACCAAAACGCAATTGAAGAACTACAATTAAGTATGTATAAGGCAGAGTTGAGGGTTGTTGAGAACTTACAAGGCATTGAGCTAGCTCAAGTGTTCTTCTTAAAGAGAATTGAGTGATCTGATGCTACAGATCTAAAGGAGCCAGATGCAATATCATCTTGGGTGCTGAGGAAGATATCTCATACTCCAAGAATGTGAGAGAAATGGGAATAGAATGGGATGGGATGGGCATTGACACGTGTTAGACTGACCAGAAAATCAGTTACAGAAAAAAAGGGGCTTTGTACTGTAAACTGGATGAAGAAATCATGAAGAAATAAACTCCCTGGTTTTCAGTGCAGGACTGGCCCATCTGATCCCATTTGCAAACAAAATCCCTTTTTTCCTTGAGGGAGTAACTACTCCATGTGATTGCCCTACCACATGTCTTCTTTCCTTTGCTGCTAGCACATATTTGGGCTAGTTTGGCAAGAACTTTTCTAGCTTGAAAACACAAATGACTAAGACAACAACCAGTCGGAGCACTTCAATAACACTCAAACATCCCTCAAAAAAAATAACACTCAAACAGCCGCTAAGATTTTGGAGCGCGATGTCAACCATTTAGATATTGTGGATAGTTAGTTAGGTGTTAATTTTTGTTATTACAGGTATGAAACCATACTCTTAACATATTGTTAGAAGAAGGTTTGAACTGAAAATATCAATGGACTGCTTCAGAGTCAACCATTGAACTAAACCGCTAGTTCAAGTTTTAAGTGCGGACTACTTTGTTTTAGATGTAAAGGTTAAAGAAGGTGCTGTGCCACAAGCGTTACTTTAAATATTTATAGGTAAAGATTTAACTCCGACTTAAAATATTCAAATTATTTCAATAAAAATGTTTTATCATTTTTTCAAACAAAGGCCAGTGTGACTGATGTCCTATTGCCAACATTTGTTCTGTCAAACATCATATAAATCTAATTCTGCATTAGATCGGAGTTTTCTATGTCCACTCGAATTAAACACATTTGATTTGATGCGGTGTCGCGTGGCCAATTGTTGAGGGTGGTTCAGAAGCACTGAATACTCTCTCGTTCTTCTTCTCCAGTTCCCGGTTAGATTTATTATGGCTGTGAGGAAGCAAAAGCACTAGATTCCTGCTTGTTTGTCACCATTACTAATACATAAAAAGAACGGATGGGAAAATTTTGGGAAATGATAAATTAAGCATCTCTTTATCAGACATTGCCACTGAATATGACCTGTACTTGTGTGTCCACATTGTTGATGATTTATAGGACATACATAGGAGATAGAGTATGTTTCAAGTTCTTTTTCTTGTTCTCAGTAAGAAAACGAGTTCATATTCATCTCATGGCCATGTGATGTGAGAATAGATATTTTCTTCCGAAAACGTAGGTTACAACTGTGAGCAACCAAGGACACTGTTCCTTTAACTAATTGCAAGTGGTACCCACAAAGTTAATAATTAATAGTATAATAAATTCTGACGGATTTTTTTTAATGCTAATTCTCATTATACAAACGATAACATAATACACGAACTAACGAAAGAGATAAGAAGTTTGAAGGAGGAGAAAGAAAAAGTTCTTCATGTTTTGACAAACATAAGGAATTTGAAGCAACGAAGGTGAAGAATAATGGAAGTGAAGGCAAGGTCGATGGTACTACTATGAACATCGAGACTCTAATATCGGCGGAGCTAACAGTCTCCGTCCGGAGCAATAAATTTCTTAAGCTAGAATGTGTGGGGGTTTGAAAACCCCAACATTGTTCTAGAGCTATTAAGGGAAGAAGTCCTCCAAATTATTACTTGATGGAAACCTGCCTAAAAAATAAAAATGTGGAAGAAATAAGGAGGAAGCTTGGATGTGCTTGTAGAATCCATGTACATAGTGTAGGAAAAAGCGCAGGTCTCTCTGATATGGAAGGATGACTTGGACGTCTCTTTCTTGTCCTACTCAAAATCCCATATTCACGTCTCAATATCGCATTCTGTTGGTACCTGGCAGCTCACGGGATTTTATAGCGACCCCCGCAATGAGGAACGCTCAAACTCATGGATGCTTTTATCTCGAATTGCTCGTGTCTCTGGTGTGTTGTGGTGCGTCCTAAGAGGGTTTTTTTTTCACCAGCAACGAAAGAAATCATTCAAGAAATACGATTACACAACACAAAGGGCCATACCCGTAGACAGAAAAGAAAAGAAAAATCCGATCTCCTACCATAAACTAGCCCCTACTCAGAAGAAATACTTCAGCTATTGGGATACAAGCTCGAAGGCCCCAATAAACTACTCTATGTGAAAAGATCCGGCCCAGTAAGGCCCAAGAGCCTCTAATCATCTCAGAACACCACAAGAGAAAGCCCAACACAAAAACCTCAATGACCTAAACCAGAGGGTGGCTGCTGCAGAGATGCTACACCACAAAGTCGCCGGACTATCAAACATCGCCGAAGGACCACCAAACAGGAGCCACCAGCCGGCGCAAGTGTCGGTGACCCGAGAAACAAGGGGGCGTCTCGATCGTCTCACGGAGAGCCATTATAGGTACGGGATTAGTGGTGTCGGTGGGCGGTGAGGGGACTACTCCGTGAGGCTTAACCAGGCCGAGGACTAGCCTAGTCAAGGGGGAGGGGGAGGAAGCAGCCCCACAACCGGGGGAGGGGGCGGAACAGCCACTAATGACCAGATCTAGAATGGGGGAAGGGGGAGGGGAGAGATCGGAAGCATACCAGGCCGTGGGTTGAATTCGAGACAGGGGGTGGCTTGTGGGGGAAGGGGGAGGAGCCAGGAGCGGAGGGGAGGGCGGCGGCGGCGACAGAGGCCCTGGAGCAGCAGCGACGACCGTGGAGGAGGAGGGCGACGGAGTAACAGGCCATGGCAGCGGCGGCGGTGGCGTCAAGAGAGGACCAGGGTAGTTGAGGCCATTACTGGAGTCCCACTGGGACGTCCAAGAGGGGCGCTCCCGACTTCGATACGGGCGGGAGGGCCGGTGCTGCGCGGATCTGGAGCAAAACCAGCACGGGCTGTAGATCGCCTCGATTGGAGCCGGTGGGGAGCGGTGAATGCTGAGAGGGAGGTGGCGGCGTGGTCGGAGGGGGAGAGGAGGACTACCGGAGGTGGGAGGCGGGTGGCAGCTCCATGGAGGAGGAGGAGGAGGAGGAGGAGGAGGAGGAGGAGCCGCCCCCGCCTGAGGTGTGTGGGTGTAGGGTTTCTGGGAGGGTTTTTTTAGAGAGAGCCGATAGTGTCCTAAGAGGTTTTGATGCTATGAAGAATGGGTGTGAAAAATAAAGTGGAAGAAAGGTCAGTAATTCACAGCTTTTGGTTTTCAATTTAGCTCTTGTCGGCAACAAGTTATCGGAGCTCGGGCTTAGAGGAACTAACTTACATGGTCGAATAAACAAAGTGGTGACGCAGACATTAGAGAATGTCTGGATCGGATGGTAGAAAATTCAGATGTGGAGGGCTTGGTTACCAAAGAGCCAAGTGTCCTACATAGCCGGAATAAATTTGGAAGACCCCCCTCTTCTCTTCTTTTGAATTCGAGGAAGCGAGAGGCAGGGCACAAACGGTTTTGTTTTGAAGCTATCTGGATGACTGAAAACAGTTCCAAAGAAGAGATTGGAAAAGGGTAAGAGGAGGTGAAGAACCGAAGGAATTTTGTAGTTTATGATGGTCTAGGGAATGTAGCAGGAAGACTAAGGAAATGAAACAAGGAAACTTTCGGTCATGTCAGAACTACTGTGGCAGAAAATATCAATCAGCTAGAAACATGTCCCCAAACCCACAGTTGTGTGGCGGAATGAAGCAAAATTGGAAGGTGCGTAATATGTGGCTTCGGAGGGAGCAAACTATATGGAAGCAACAATGAGAGTTATGTGACTCAACAGTACTGGGGACTCCAACACTAGATTTTCCACCGAAAAGTCTCTCACAGAAATTCCAAGAACTATATAGGGGGACTGGAGGGCGATGCATGCGTTTGGAAGACTGAGGTGCGACAGATTAATGAGATTCTTGAAATCAATTTCAGGACCTGTTCTCGTCCTCAGACCCCACGGTGGAGAATCTTAAAATTATTACAGGTTGTCTAACTAAAGCTATTTCGGAGGAACAAGCCATGATGCTGGATGAATCTCTTGCTGCAACGTTACCTATTTTTCGAAATGTTCATCACCCAATACTTAGCATCAAATGCATATTTTGATGTTTTTTGAGAAGTCAGAAACTGGTTACATTGATCACCCAGGCCCGTTGTTTACATATCAGTTACTAATGTCTTCAACAATTGCTAGTCTTTCTACTCCTCTATCAGGAATAAGCTTCCTATATTCCGACACATAATATGTACTCTCATAGCACAGTCTCACAATGGCTATAATCAGACAGATGCTGCTCCCACCTTCGTACGTGCTTCACTAGTTGGACATTTCCCCACAACAAAGAGAAGTGCCACCTCTGGGCCAACATCATAACCTCTTGAAATTTTGTTTCTGTTCTAGAGCTTACTGAGCTAAGCTTTACCTAGACTGCTCTGCAACCCGCATTCAAGTCTAATGGCAGACATAAGCTCGGGAGAGATAACAGGCCAACAATTACCGCCATCCCTTCTTGCGAGTGATTCCTTTGTATACCCTGTATTCTCAGAATTTTGCCCGAGTTCCTTCTCTAACCCCCAACCTCTATACAGAATGACTTTACTTGGTTCCTGAGACACCATTACCGACTCCGTTTCTTGCTGGGGAAAGATTAGCAGATCAGATGATTTGCCCATAGCTAAATGTACAAACAGGGAAAAAGACGAATAAACGAACCTCGAGCTTGAAAACCACCTCCTGGACTGAAGTCCCTTTGGCTCTGCCTTTGACATTCACTATGGCGAGAGGGTATTTCTTAAAGTGGGCATTGATCGTTTTCGCAACCCCAGTCACGATGTTGCTTCTTCCTGTGAACACACCCAAGTATTAGAAATTATCATCTTACTTACTGTTTTCATGCTTCTATAGTGTTAAAAAAATCAACATGAGGTAGATAGAACACGTTGGACTTGGATCTGACAAAGAAGAATGGAAGTGACAAGTGAGGTCTTCTTTTTTTTCTTTTTTTGTTAGGAAGTGGGGTCTTAGAGTTTGATCGTGAAAGTAAATACATAACTCTGGTAGTGAAGGAGAAGAAAGTAAGAAAGCAAAAAGAATATAAGGTAGAAATGCGGAAGAATCCTTATAGAAGTCACACACAGATTACAATGAAAGATGATAATACACAAGACTTCATTAGAGAATAAAAGAGAACACAAATAGGCTATTAATTAGATGGAGCTACTAGGCAAAACGATATCGAAACAGCAAGCATCTGATTGGGATACAAGACACATGCGGGTGAGAGCGAACACTTTTTTTTTTAAGATGAAAGAGTTTGTGAGAACACAAAGGCTCCGCTTTCTTTGCCTAATTTTATGAAACTTTTACCTTTTTTAAGTCATAAAAAAAATTCAAGTCGTATAAAAAAGTTCTATTTTGCTCCTTTTCCTTGTAATTTTTTTAGGCAACCTCTATCTTTTTCTAAGACTAAAAAGAAGTTTTTTTTCCTATAACTTTTCGTACTTTTTACTCCTAAAATCTAATAGTACTTTTTCCCCTCAAAAAAATCTACTAGTACTTTCTGGGAGATAAAATTCTTCCTCTGTTCTCTCTCTATCTTACTTATTTTTATCTTACCACTATTCATTGGGTCACTTTGATTTGGTGATTTGATAAGTAAAAATATTCAATTTTTTGATAACTTTTGCATGATGTTGTAGAGTAAACTTTACTCTACAGCACCACGAAAAAATTATCAAAAAATTGGATCTCTTGGCTATCCAAATCACCGGGTCAAAGTGACCCGATAAGAAAAAGTCAAACTAGGAAGATAGAGAGAGAACGGATGTAGTAGAACATAAGAAGCAGCCTTTTTCTAAAAAAAGTACATATTTTTTAGAAAATTTAAGAATACTAAAGTAAGCTACTTTTTTATCTTTTCCTAAAATGAACTAAAAAGCCACCTAAATTAGGTAAAGAAAGCACGTCCAGAGAATCTCTAGGTGGAAAGAGCATTACCAACTGCGAGCACGGGACGCTTTTTCATCTTGAGGGCATATTTCCGCAGAATAAGTCTATCTCTATTAGAAAGCCGTCGAGCTCTCGGAGGTCCAGCAGTAACAATACTCTCCTCGGCTTTTTTAACAGATATCTCTGCTACAGTATCATACATTGATTTAGCAGATGGAATCATGGTCTTGTTTTGATAAACACGTGGCTCGGCATTAACAGCTGACACAGACCATGCTTGAGCTCGTGACTAAAGTGACCAGAGCATATATCAGTTTTTAACAACTAAATAACAAAACTGGTTCAAAGAAAATAAGTAGCTCAAGGATATATACCTCGTGCTCATCAGGTAAAAATGCAGGCTCAACCGCTCCACCTTGCCCATTCATGTCCACAGGGTCATCTGTTTCTTCAGCATCTGATTCAGATGAAAGATCTGTATCGCTTAATCTAAATTCATGCTCTTCCGTAGCCCTTGAAACATCAATACCACCATTCGAGTGGAATGAACTAGAATAAGCTCCAGATCTTTCTCGAGCCTTCGTGGATGCCAATTTCATACATCAATGGAGAAGGGAACAAGAGTTATTAATCAAGTGTAACCACACACAGAAAAAGAGAAAGATAAATCAAGATATAATTGGATGCAGCAACAGGTGGCATGGTTTTGCTCTGTTGACCTTTCCTTTCCAATCTATTTCAACTTACACCTATGAACCTTTAGAAATGGACGTCACGGAACAAACATGAATAATTATCCCCGAAATTCAGCAGTAATACAGAGCACCCCAGACCCATCAGAGAGCAAAAGAATATGCAGAAATGAAGACCAAAAGGAGTTCATGCTGATACCCATCTTTTTAGTTGGGGCTGAACTTTTAATCTTGTATAATTTGGTCTAGCCAAAGCCTAGTATCAATTTTACAAGATATGCATCCTGCAGTACCAGGTTCTCGCATATGAAGTGAGACAACAGTATACTTTATCTCAATGGCAGTACTGCAGAAGTTATAAAATGGACTCACAGCCCGATGTCTATGTACTGGATTGTATTATCCTGCAACATTACATGATATTGCATATCTTTGTTGTGTTAGTGGATTTTATATTATGCAACAGTTATTCACTTAAATACAAAGCCAAACAGTTTTGTAGCCTTCTTCAGTCCTTCAGCCTTTCCATACAACAATGACGCAAAATCATATCCAACCAAACTATTTACTCCTCCCCTTCGCCTTCCCCTTCCCCTCAACAACATTATAGTTGCCAACCAAAGAGCTTACCAATTAAATTAATTTTATACACTTTTTCACCATGTTTAATAATTAAAATATCATGAAACAACAGAAAAATAAATGGAATAATCCTAATATGCTATTAATCATATTTAAAGAAAAAAATTGCAAAAAATAATTTTAATTAAATATTTTCACATAAACATAATAAGGCTATTAAATGTTTTTATTTAGAAACAATATTTTAGGAAAATACTTAAACCATACACCTAGGAAAGTAGGAAGCATGGACACTCCAAAACAGGGGCCGTATCCGGATCTGACACTTGGGATACTCCGTACGATTCTCCAAAATACGTGTCAGACACTCCGGCTGGCGTGTCCGAGTATTTTAGAGAATTTATTAGACTTGACACTTCGAGGGCACTTGGGGGACACTTTAGGGACACATAAAGAGAGACGATAATTGCCCCTTAGTGTTTATTAGACTTTCACACGGGTTGTTTTATGAGACATTTGAACTTTAAATGGGTCAGAATATAACTAAGCTAAAGTAGATACGATATATTTGATTATTGATGGCTCAATATATGAAAAGGTTACCCTTTTGAACGAAAAGTTCAAGTGAGGTTTTAAGTTCTCACATGCGACAAATTCAAGAGTATTCCCAGACACAACTCGTCAAACTCAAACCCACCTAAGCTACTCATCTTTCTCTTCTCATTCTTATACTTAATATATGCTTTCCGTGATATTTAAAAATTCAAATATATACATATAATGATAATAATAATGTTGACGTATCCGTGCGGTGTCGTATCCGCATTTTTTGAAAATGACGTATTCCGAGCCCATTTCGTATCCAATAATACCCGTATCCATACCCGTGCTTCTTAGCCATACACAAAATATTTCTAAATTTACACAAAATAAAAATATTCGTAAGTACCAAATAAAAAGATTAATGATTTTAAGTATAGAAAATATTTAAATTCTGACCAATGGATCAGAATTTAAATATGGATGCTGAACTTTTTGCATTGGTTGGAGGCAGGGCCGTTAAGGACGACGGTGTTGGATGGGTTTAGCCCACCCCTCGGGGGCTTACATATAGGGAAATATCGTACCATAAATATGATCAGACTAGTTGCACCATATCATCATCATGTGAGACTTTCTATTTAGCAAATGTTAAATTTCTTTAAAAAAGCTCTCTGTATCAAGTACTGGTATGTGCTATGTCGCACCGACACTCCAAATATTATCCGGTTCGCGTTTCAAACATTTCCGACATGCCAAAACGTCTCCGGCACATTGCTAAACGTCTCCGACACGCCAGGTAGCATTTCGGTTCGAAAAACAGAAAAAAATAATGAGGGGGGGGGGGGGGGGGGGTGCAGACACGCCGTCCGACACGCGGGAGACGTGCGTCTTGACACGGAGACGCCATTAGACAGGTCTGCAATTTTTTAAAATTTCTCGGGGGTCATTTTATGATATTCTAAAACTTAGAGGGACAGTTCTGAATTATCAAGTATCGTCCTCTCAATACATAGACCCTTAACCCAAGCCACACACTATCTCAAAGACTCAAATCGGGTTTGCGAAACAAAGAGAAAAACGTGAAGACAGCGAAGACGAAAGAAGCGAAAAATCGAAGACCTACTGTAGTGTCTGAACTTAATTATACTTTGATCTATTTGTACTTGGGTACTGGTAGTGACTAAACTTCTTATTGCTTTAATGTCTTTATTGCGATGCCTTATGACTTTACCTTGAGGTGTCTGCCTGCCATTGAACTGAGTAAAAAAATTGCGTATATATATATCCCGTGTCGGCGTTTCTCAATTTTTCAAAAATTGGTGTGTCGGTGTCTATGTGTCTTGCCGTACCCGTACCCATACCCGTTTCCCGTAACATATAGGTATATGCTAATGTTTGAATGATAGGTTGCGATTTTGCATACTATATCCTACGAAAGGTGATTCATCAAGATGAAACGTGAATTTTGAGTCAGAAAAGAATCTCGAATTTTCACTTCGAGTTGTACCTATCATTCAAAGCTTGAGCTGTAAAATCAAACTAAGAAGTGCAGAGAATTCGGCTTACTGCAGCACCAGCAACCAAATCCAAGTCAGAATGCACAATATCAATCTAATAATTCTTCGTAACTACAGCTTTCTCCTTCATAATAACTACTTTCATGAAACAAGATAAGACGGTATGAACTCAGTCAGTGGTGGCGTATGTCTTCCCAGCTCCTTTACTAAGATCGTAACAGAAAGGGTCAATTGCATACTAACCACTCGCAGTTTGGGGTAATGATCCACTCACCCCTCCCAGTTTCAAAACCCTCTTATCACCAGCCCCAGTTTGTGATTGCTAGTACTCAACAACTGGGGTAATTGCCGTCAGAATTTTCTGTTAGTTAACGGTTATTGAGGAGCAAAGTGGTCCAATAAAAGAATATACAGACAACCAACACATTCACCCCCACTGCCGTGGCACCACCATCACTGCCACCATAAAGTCAGAATTGGGTGACCACCGCCACCATCACCGCCATATCTACACCAACTGGACACCCAATCAAAACCAACACTCCTTTCGGTCTTTACTAAACTCAGCAACATCTGCCATGAATTCCGGAGACTCGAGAGTGAGGAATAGAGAGAGGCAGACAGATCGGGCTCATCACCTGGGCTTGATTCACAGACCTCTGTCAATACTACATATCGATCGATCGAGAGAGAGAGAGAGAGAGAGAGAGAGAGAGAGAGAGAGAGAGAGAGAGAGAGAGAATCAATTTTGGGGTCTGAGATTTGAATGTTCAAGTGAGGAACTCGCAGGAAAAAAAATGGCAAGAGAGCAGAGAGAGACAGAAGAGAGAGGCATCACGAGAGAGATTGAGAGGCAGCGTGAGACAGACCTCTTCCTCTTCTCATTCTCCTTCTCCTTCTTCTTATTACTATTCTTTAGTTTCCTTTTTAATATGAAAGTTCGTTTTTCAAGGATGATTATGACCCTGACAAATTAAGTTTTTGACAAAAAATTACCATAGTCGTTACTTGCTAGCAATCATAAACTAGTGGCGGTAATAAGAGGAATTTGAAACTGGGGGTGTAAAAGTGGATCATTACCCCATACTGGAAGTTGCTAATACACACTTCACCTAACAGAGATGCAGAACTTAGAATAACAATCACCAGGGAGTAATGTTACTCACCACAACAAAGTTTGATGGATCAGCTGACTTTATGGTTGAATCGCTGCCTTTGACCTGTGTCAACAAAAACTCGAGTGATATACTTTGCTATAAACTAATCTACGTCATAAAAAACTCCAGTGATTCTCATACTTATAAACCAATAAATAACCAACTGGTTGCACATAAAGTCAGGCATCAGAGACCCAACACAACTTACCGCTTGAAGCTTCAATTCTTCAATATCTTCGCCAAGTTTCAAAACATGAAGTTTCAAGGACTGCATTACATATAAATAGAAAGTATAAGACAGAGATGTACTTTAATGGGTAAAGTGTTCAAGTGGCACAAGGAAACGTAGACTCTTAAAAAGAAGAAAACGAACGGAAAGCTATCAGCCTATTTATCAGGAATAAACATGTAGTCTACGTTTGGTCAGCAGTAAAATCATATACAAAGAAAATATTTTATGCGTAAAATATTTTTTGGCAAATTTTTTTCTATTACAATCATTTTCTTGTGTTTGGTTGACACTTGGAAAACAATTTGCTTCAGCATTTGATATTATGAAAATTTACATATAGCAACAACTAAATTAGACGGTTCGATGCTAGGTGTAAAATAGTTTGAGTTTGAGGTTACAGGTTCAAGTCCTCAAACTTGAATTTTTTACATTAAATTGTAATGGCCATGTGGCGGAGTTATGGCAGTTTGTGGTGGTAGTTGAGCAATGATCGGTGGCAGGAGAGGTAGTGGTGGAATTTAAAAAGGATTTACAGGACTAGAAAACCATGATTTGTTCCAAGCTATGTTGCACCGACACTCCAAATATATCCCGGTTCGCGTTTCAGACACTCCGACACGCAGAAACGTCTCCGACACGTCGCTAAACGTCTCCGACACGCCAGGTGGCGTTTCGGTTTGAAAAACAGAAAAAAATGGCCAGACACACCGTCCGACACGCGGGAGACACGCGTGTCTTAAAACGGAGACGCACATGTCTGGAATTTTTTAAAATTTCTCGGGGTTTGTTTTTTGATATTCTAAAAATTAGAGGGACTGTTAATGGCCTTAACCCTGGTCGCACACTATCTCAAAGACTCAAATCGAGGTTGCGAAAATAAGAGAAAAACGTGAAGAGGCGAAGACGAAAGCAGAGAAGAATCAAAGACATACCAATAGTGTCTGAACTTATTTATGCTTTGATCTATTTGTACTAGGTAGTGACTAAACTTGTTATCGCTTTAATGTCTTTATTGTAATGCCTTATGACTTTCTGCCATATAACTGAGTAAAAAAAATTGTGTAGACACTAGACACACACACATACACACACACACACACACACACACACACACACACACACACACACACACACACACATATACATATATATATATAATTATATATATATATATATCCCGTGTCGGTGTTTCTCGATTTTTCAAATATTGGCGTGTCGGCGTCTCCGTGTCTTGCTGTACCCGTACCCGTTTCCCGTGCAACGTAGGTTCCAAGGAACCAATTGATTCAACCAGAGAAAATGACTTGATTTCATATCTATTATACTTTGAACCTTCTGAAAATGTTTAGTTACGGAAACAAATTTGATCCGATAGCAATGATTCCACTTGAGTACCTTGCAAAATCTTTATAATCCCCTCAGAAGAAGGGAGGGAAAAAGGTGAATTGATCCTGTAACTCAAAGTCAACAAGAGAAATAACTTTACCTCACGACGTTGCGCCTCTATAGACCGCTTCATCGCCTGTCTTTTTGTCAGAAGCGTTTGAGGCCTCAACGAAGCAGGTCGTTCATAGTTCTTCCCACGATATACTATAATTGCAAAACCTTTGCTGACTCTCTCCACTGCTACCAATATTCCACCACTTTCTGCCTCCAATATCTGCGCTCTTTTATAAACCTCTTCAGTGCTTCTTCCACCACAAATTATTTTCACAAGTTCTCTATATTTCCAGTGAAGATGCATATTTTCAACTGTTCCGGCAAAGACCCCACGTCTACCTGAGGACAAAAAAATCCGTCACATTAGCCACATTGGTGTCTTGAATAGATATTTTCTCCGAAGAAAAGAACTTTAAACAGCAACTAAATAACTCACCTAATAGAAGGAAAGGCTTCATTTTTAAGCCTATCTTCCTCAACATGAATCTTTCTTCCTCTGTTATACCCTCTTTATCCAGTTCAGCTTCTTGGGGAACCTCTTCCTTCTCCAACTCTGCCAGGATCTTCTCTGCCTGGGCTTTCTTCTCTAATGCCTGCTCTGATAAATAAAGCATTGAGAATGCAAATAAGACTTCAACAAAAACTTAGACCATATTACTATTATTCCATCGACATACCCTTTCCAACTTGTTGCTATTTCTTTCGAAGGCTGCTTCTGTTGACTTAGGCTTCCCAGGTTCAGCGACAACAATTTTTCCCTCATCCATGATCTCATTAGACACTTCATTGCCCGTGGGATCTACTGTTCCATGCTTATAGTTTCCTGAGACTGAAGCTAACGATCTATATCCTGTCCTCCTCCGCTCTTCTATTGCAGAAGAAACTGCAGCTGGAAGGAAATCTTTTCCTCTATAAAAGACAATGAATTCTTTGTCCCGCGAAAGAAGAGTTCCTCCAGTAAGCAGCTGAAATAAATAAATAGAAGTACAAGTAGAAGTAGAGAGAAAATGAGTTAACAGTAACCAGTTGCTGTGGAGAGAAACATGCTTAACAAGCAAGTTGATATATTATTTTACACCAAAACCATATAAAAACCTAATAAGAAGAAATGGGAAATTTTAGGTATTTCACATTTATCATCAATGTACCCCACGATTACTATAAACTACGAAAGCAATTTTCCCTTCTGTACTCAGTAAATTAGAAGTTATCTTTACTATAGTATTCAAGTATTTGACTTGTGAGTCCAGGATATTTGTGTTGAGAGATGGGGAATGCAGGTTAAACTTGACAGTTAACAGCCACTTTCTCTAGTAAATTGATGAACATGTTACATTCTTGAGCAGGAGCTAACACATCATCTATGAATTTACTCCTAGAGGTGCGTGGACTACGAAAGAACGATACTACCGATTACAAATCGCAACAGCCAGAAAACTGCATAACCTTTAATTCTTCAGCCATCAGTTCACTGCTAGTGTTCTGGACACCTCTCTTGACTGCAATCTTTGCAATCTCGGATTTCTCCCAGAGCTTGACCATCGAAGCAGCCAATCCTTGAAGCTTTCGGTTTCTTCCTGAGCAAGAAACACAAATGTTGGCAAAATGAATGTCTAGCACGAGTAACCATGATATTCAGAAACTTACCTAGTGCGAAATGGCAAGGTAACGGATGGCCAAGTCTCTTCAATATGGTCATTTCGTCATTTGTTAGTTTCGGCTGTATCCCATAAGGAAGCAGGCGAAAAGGTCTTCTGTAACCAGAAACTGTTGCTGGAAGAAGATCAGCATCAACAGGGAGAGGATCATATCCCCACCAGTCAGTAAACCTAGGACCTAATCCGTCTAGTAAACGATCAGCAACCTCCACAAGTTCTGCCTCTCCTGGCAACTGGAATCGTACTCTATTTGGCATACCAACACCATGCATCAGCGGCGGTTGAGTCTCCTTCTTGGATGAAACCATTACTGAAGACTCCGAACTTGTTGAAGTATCAACAGAGGCATTAATCGGATTCGGAATTTCATCAGAATCGAAATATGGGTACTTGTAATTCACCCCTCTGTATAAAATCACATTGCCTCCAGACCTCCATACTACCAATCCTCCAGTTTTCCTCTACAAGCATAAAAAACCGATATTTAAAAATCAAACACATATCTATATAACAATCTGCTATGGGGATTAGTGTATCCCGAAAATGTGACACCGAATACCAAACAACAAGTAGACCATCCAAACAATAAACAATAAATATGAACTCTCTCACTTCCCTATCCGAAAAGATAAAGTGAGAATAAGATATCCCCCTATCGACGTTTTCCATGTGGACCCAACAACCAATATTTCACATCCAATCCAACTTTATGTTTTGAATTTCATAACTCCCTCTTAATCTCCTTCTACTGTTTCTCTTTACAATTAGGTCTTAGAATATGCTAAAATTATTTGATGAAATTGTACGTCATAATTCGTTAAAATATTCACAACAACATAGCTAGCCACATCATTTTATGAGTGAACTTTGGATTGGTAAGTCGGTACATGCTCAACCCTAAATTGATACGTAAATCTGTTTGCCGTTGCTAAGGGTTGGTAGGGTAATGCACTAGTACTAAACATGTAATAAAACTATGAGAAGATCGATATCAATCAATCATGTGAAATGTCTCTAACCTCCAACAAGTCATGAGTCCTCTTCATATTCAATCTACAAATATCCTCACAAGCAATCCTGACAAGCTCAGCAGTCCTCCATCTCTCATGAATCCCATTCACAATACCCTCTGTAATCCCAGCCTTGCCAAGCTTCATCTTCTTCCTCACCTTAATCCCTTCAGACCTCAGCCTCCTCAGCTCCTCCCTCGGCAGCGTCAGCTCCGCCACCGTCGGCAATTCCTCTCTCACCTCCCCTCTCCTCTTCTCCCTCTCCGCATCAACCCCACGCCGCAACTCGTGATACCGCTGAATCGACTTCCCGTACCCCGGCATCGGAATTGGGTTCTCCGGCGTGCTCCAGCTCTGATCAATCGTGTGGCCGACTCTGTATTTGGGCAAATGCTTTGGCAGGGGGATGAATATCTCGCCCGGAGACCCATTTTCGGGAGCTGGGTTTGTTGGTGTGTTTTTTTCTTTTTGGTCGTCTTCTACGTAGCCGAGGCTGCGGAGCTTGTCGGCGATTCTCTTGATGGCGGATTGAGGGAGGGTTTCGGGGTTTCCGTAAGCGGCGGAAATTGGGCGGAGGAGGGGTGAATCGGGAAGTGGGAAGAGATTTCTGGGTAGAGATGACGGGAAGGAGAGTGGGAGTGAGGGGTGTGAAAGGGGTTTAAGAGGGAGAGAGGAGTGGTGATGGCATATGGGAAGCAACATGAGATAGATTCCGGCGGGTTTAAAACGCGAGAACTACATTCGGGGTTTCTTAGTTTGGCGGGGTGTGTGAGAAGTGGTCTCTGTATGCGTCTTCTTCGCCATAGGCCAAAGCAGGAGGGCTTGCGTTATCCAGTTCTTATGAAGTGATGAGTAGAGTTTTGCACCTGATACTGGAAAAAATTCGAAAGAATTGGCCAGAAGGCCAAAGCATTATTTATTAATGCTGCAAACTAATGTTATAATATTGCAACATTAATTCAATAATGATACAATTTTTCGCTAAACAGCTTATAAATTGCAGCATTAATCCAATAATGCTGTAATTTTTGGCTAAACAGCATATAAATTGCAGCATTATCACATTAATGCAGCTTTTTTAGTTCTACTTTGCAGCATTAACTAACTAACGCTGCAATCAGAAAAAGAAAAAAAAAAAGAAAAAAGAAAATAGAAAAAACAAAAGCCTATCTCTGTAACCCGCCATCAGATACTCCCCAAATCTGAAATTTTCCCCAAACCCGCCATCTCCCTTTCTCCTCTCACTCTCAATCTGAACGGAGCCATCTGAGGCACCCTCTCAAATTTCTCAAAAATTTTCCTCTCCCTCTCAATCTGAGACACCCTTGTTCATTTCTCCCAAAATTTTAGGTTAAGCAGAGAGAGAGGAGGAGGAGGAGGAGGAGGAAGAGGAGAGTGAAGTGGATGTGCTTTGTGGCAGTCCGATCCTATCAAGAGAGTTCCGGTGAAAACTGTGACTGGTTGTGGACGGTCGATTTCGAATCGGCGACGGAGGCAGCGACGACTAGTATTCACGGTGACTGTAAATTCAGAGACTTGATAGGTATGTATCTTGTTGTTTCTAACAATCCTTGGAAACTCCAAATTCAAATCCCTAATCAATCTTAATATTTCTAACAATGAAAGAGCTTCATATTTGAGTTGAATCTGCAAGCGTCGGAACCAGAATTGTGAAAGCCCTCATAAATCGCCCGTCACTGTCTCTGATGGTAGCTCCGGCACACACATCTTGATTACTGCTATCAATTTCTTAGTTTGAAATTTATTTTGACAATTCGATCTCTCCTTTCTCATTCTGATGAGTAGAATTAGTGAAAAAACTCGGAAGGATTGTGAACTAGTCCTAAATTGAACATCCCTACTGGAGCAATTTGGTTGCTTGTTAGATATGTTGTGTGCAGTTGGAATAATTTTGTTAGATGTGTGACATACATTTGTCTCAATTATGTCTCAAACCAGACTGACACACAGAGTCCCAATTGTTGTTAAATCCAGCAATAAGAATTGTTTTTTGGTCAAGACCACCAGACAGCAATGCCTAATGGCTGTCTAGACGACTTAAAAGCTGATATACAATTGTATTTTATATTCCAAGTGATCCACCAATTCGGGAGCCAGTGAAAATCGTGATAATTCGTATCAATTTCTTATTGGATGGGACACTCCTTCCCAATTTGATGCCCTTCTATATCGTGACATAACAAACAATGCACTAAATGAATTGGATACTTCTGCTTGTGTCATCTTATTGATGCTTCTCTTTATGTTAATACGTAGTTCAGCGTTGATTCTCTTAATAGGGAGTCAATGTCAATGTGCCTTTGTGGATAGTTTACAAGTCACAAGTTATTAGGTGCTTCTGTGAAGATGAAGTATCAGTCTAAATGCACCAGTCAATAAGAAGATGGCAGGAGAAATAAACAAAATACTAGTACTATATACCCTATAGCTTAATTTTATCTCGATCTGATGTCATTTTGGTTATGTTTGTTACTACGTCTGGCCTGCACTACTTGCATCTGCTCTGCTTAGGTTTGTTGGAGAATCGCGTAGGAAGGAGCAGTATTTCTGTTTTGCAGAACACTATTGTGCTTGATACCTTAAAGTTTGTTGGCGAAGTCCACTTCTTAATTTATGTCATCTTACTTTATGTATCAGTGTAAGCATCAATTAGCTGCCTGACTTGCAGCATCCTTACGAGTTTTCGGGGATCTCCGCCCTGAAGGCAGAGAACCATTAACTGGGTTAGTTTCCTTTTGAATCCTATTCATCAATTTGGTACTGGGCAATTTCTTCAATAGTTGTATAAACTAAATTAAGAGCTTGATGTTCTGCACAACTGATATCTTCAAAAACCTTCAAGTTTCTCATTCTCAAAATCAATCACAAAAATAGCAATGAATCTTTAATACACGGGTAAAAGACACTGACCACCCCTGAGTTTGGGATAAATTCCTCTCAGCTTCCCTGGGTTTTGGAAAAAGACACTCGGCACTCATTTAACGGAATATTCCGTGGACACATAGCACTCTTCTATCATATTCCGTTAGAAAAGTGTGTGATTGATTTTTTTCGGACCATAATACCCTTGTGATTCTTTTTGGATTATTTTATCCATTTGCTTATCATGAAGATCACCAACAAACTATTTCACTATAATTACCACAAGAACAACTAGAACACCATATCAAAACTGAAACTGATCTGAAATAACAACAGATAAAAACTGATCTGAAATAACATTAGAAGACAAGCTCGCATAATTCTTCGCAAGTGATGGGCACAAGAATTCCAATTTCTGGAAATAAAATAAAAATTACAAGAGTCAAGATCATTAACAATAAACTGACAATCTTCGGTGATAGATCAAACTTTCCTAATGTTTGCACCCTTGAAATCTTTCAAGGGTTTTATGAACACCTCGCAATCTGAGAAAATGTCCACAACTTTAATTTCCTCCTTCTTGTACCATAACAATGCTTCTCTAATTGCCATAGCTTCAAGAATACAAGCTTCCACAATACCTAAAACAGGGCATTGCAGACACTTAACCAAGTTACTGCAATGCCACCCACATTCCTCTTTAATTCTAACAGCAACATCTGTACATAAATTAACACTCACATTGAAGCTTGGCTAAGCAACCACCACATGTTTTACTGGGAATTGTTTTGCTTGAGCATTCGTAGCATTCAACATCAAATCGAACACAACCCCAACATCAAGTTTAAAGCTGAAAAAATCTTCCTCCAACAAAGCTCTGAACCCCAAATCAACACCCCAGATCCTCTGCTTCTTCCTCCCATGTACAAATTGAATCTCATTCACATCAAATCGAACACAACCCAAGCAAATCGCGACAATTTCAAAGAAATCAACCATGGAGGCGACTGTGGTTAACAGAGAGAGAGAGAGAGGGAGCCTAACCTGGATCTGTGGAAGCCCTATTCAAATTAGCTGGGCGCGCTGGCGGAAACGGCGGAACGTAATCGTCGGACCTGGGTTCGGCTTCGTCGGAGCTGGGCTCGGTCCGACGCTGTTAGATTTTTCGGAGCAAGGCTCGGTTCGTCGATTCTTCAGAGCCGGGTTCTTCGATTCTTCAGGCTTGGGTCGTCGTTCGTCGATTCGTCGAACATGGGTCGTCGATTCGTCGAACCTCGGTCGTCGATTCATCGAACCTCAGTCGTCGTTCGTCGATTCGTCGGACCTGGGCTCGGTCGTGGTTTGCCGGCAACCAGGAAAGAGAGGGAGCAGATCGAGAGAGGTTGAGGGAGGGGGATGTGAGCTCGAGAGAGATCGAAGCTTCCCCTTTGCATCTTCTTCTTCCTCTTCTCATACTTGGCGGCTGTGTTTCACAGGTGAGAGGGAAAGGAGAATTAGGGGAAGAGAGAGAGAGAGACTAGGGTTACAAATGAAGGTGAGTGAGGGGTTAGGGTAATATATATGAGGTAATTCTATAAAATATTAGGGGTACAATGGTCTTTTTCTCCGCGCTGTTTGTGACACCCCCATACTTCGTCGTGGGAGAAATACGGGAATGCCACTCCGCACCTGGGATCGCTCCCGGTGCAAGGAACAATGGTAATCAAAACAAACAACGCCATGATTATATATTACAAACTTTAATGTTTACAACAGTGAAATAATACATACTGTTAAACAAGATGAACATTATCTAGGTGTTCTATTTATTTAGCACTAGCACAACTAGGTGAGTCCGCGATTCCCCTTAAGCCGAGCTCCCTTTACCTAGACCTGCGGGGGAAAGAAACAAAGACCGCAGTTTTTCCAAAGTCAGCACAAAAATGCTGAGTAAGTAAACACCCCAACGTGTAAATCGGGAAGAGGCATATTTTTATTTTAATAAATCAGGATGATATGTAAGAAGTAAACAAATATTTTCTCATGTGAGAAAAGAAATATATTTCCCAAACTTTTAATTCTTTGTTTCCAGAAATGTGTTCTCAAATCATCACAGTACCAAATAGTCATTTATCCAAAGGAAACATTCCAGTCCATAATATTTGTCCCAATTATGAAATTCCCAATATCCAATATTCATCCACCATCCACATCTCAAAATTCACATTTTTATTTATTTAGTTGTAGCGGGGAACGAACCAACAATATAGAACCAACCATCTCGCAAGCATCCAAGACCTTAAGTGCCGGCACCCCTCTAAGACTCTTGCGGCCAGAGAGGTGAGTACATGGAGCAGCCCGGGACAATTGCAACCGAGCAAAATATAATAATCACAATAAATAATAATCCGCATATGGTTCCACCGCACAACTGTTTCCACTTTACGTTGTTACGTATTATTAATTTTCATGTGATAATTTCCAAATGAATCAATATACAAGTAATTGAAATTCCAAGTCAAGCACGCATTTCAAATTTCACATTTGAGACGTATAAATCACGAAAATAGTTGGACGCGTAATTGAAATATCAAGTTAAACACGTATGTCACAAATCACATTTTGAGACGTAAAAGTCATAAAAATATTTGGACACGAAAGGATGACGGGCACACTAGGTTAGGCATATTTACTCACCTCAAGTAGCAAAGCAAATAGCGCGATAAGCTTCTACGGATATTCGTAACCCTTGCTTACGATCTTGTCACCTACAATTTATAATTCCTAAATTATTTACAAGCTCAATTGTGCAAGTATGCTATGCCAAATGCTTTAACTCCTAATGTGTCGTTTTGAAATTATCCCCTTTACCCCCATTAATTATTAGCATGCAACAATTTTTTTTATCAAACTTGTGACATTAACACTTATATTTTTCTCATAAAAATATTACAACTTATATAAATATAAAATCGTAAAGTTATTGAGAAATAATTCCAATATTAAGATTATACACTCTCTTTATTTAGGAAATAATAATTTATTAAACAAACTATTTATTCATAAGTGACTATAAAAATTAATTCAAACTAATCCAATTATAGCTATTTATTTATTAGAAAGTGTATATACTATAAAATAATTAAATACTCAAATAAAATTCACAAAATACTTATTTCAATAAAATAAGTCATACATAACTATAAATTGATGTTGGATAAATAATTTCTACTTTCTAGAAAAATAGTCAAGTAATATCAAATAATAGTAATATGGATTTCTATTTAAAAAGTCTCTCACAAACTATCTTCCAACTTAATTATTTTTATCAATATTAACAAAATAATCTCTTTTACTCAAAACACTAGTTTATAAGCAATTTAAATATTTAGTTAATCAACCCGAAATTATATAATTAAACCAAATCACATATTTTTATCTTGCTTATAAAAACAACAATATTTCATTTAAATATAACTCTATGTAATTTTAACAACTTATTTACTTTTATATAGTCAAAATAATATATAGAAACATTAACTTATATCATTAATCCAAAAATAACATTTTAAATTTTATATATTATATGCAGTTTCACTTTGTACACTAATCACCCCCAACTTTTCAGAATATGAACATGCAGTGCACTACTCACCCTCAACTTTTCAGAAACTACATAAACAATCCCCCTTCAAGAACATATGCATACCACTTCAACCCAACATACCCGAATCGATTTTAAGCTATCAAGATGCGATTTTGATGATTAAAAATGAACTAGAGGGTGATTTAGAGTTTACCCATGCGAAAAATCGCGAGAAATGGTCAAGAAACGGAGCGGGTCACGTCTCCGAAGGTGGTGGTCGGCGGTGATGAACACCAACGACGAATCCGACGCTATGGCCTCTGTTTGGTGGTGCTAATGGACTCCTCGGACCTCCAGGAGTTGAATGGTACCAAAATCAAAGAGAGGGTCGCTCCGGTTAGCTCCGTTGAGCTTCTCGCCGGAAAATATGGTGGCGGCCGCGATGGTGGCGGTTCTGGGTTGCCTTGCAGCGGCTGCTGCTGCTTTTCCTCCTCCTTGGGTCGAAACAGAGGGGGAAAGAGGTCTGGGGTTTCAGAGCAGAGAGGGAGAGAGAAGGCAGAGGTGGTGGCGGTGGTTTTCCGTCGGGTGGGTTCGCCGGCTGCCTCCATGGTGGCTGGCGGCCTTCTCGCCGGAGCTACTGCTGCTCCTACTAGGACAGAGAGGTAGAGGGTAGGGAGAGTGAGAGAGATGAGGAGGAGGTTGTGGTTGTGAAGGTGGTGGTGCCGGTGGTGATGGAGGGTTCGGGTGGTGGTGGTGGTTTTTGTTTGTGGCCGTGGGTTTGATGAGAGAGAGAAGTTTCTTTTGTTTTGTTTTGTAAGAGAGAGAGAGAGAGAGAGAGAGAGAGAGAGGTCTGATGGTGTTTGGTGAGAAAGAGAAAGGTGAAGGTGACATTTAAATATTGAGTTGTTACTTGGAGAAGTAATCTTCCTTTCACCGACTTTGCATTTTTTTTTGTCTTCTAGTTAGTTAGGCTAGTGTGTGGTGGGAGCACACTTGGCTAGATAATTCTAGTGTTTTGGGTGCACCAATAGGTAGAGTCATCTAGTTGGTTGAGGGTACACACTAGACTTTATTTAGATAAACTACATAAAATGCTAAAATCAAATACACAACAAAAATATCATTTTCTAAGAAAATATAATAATATTATATGAACATTCCGACTATATTTTGAACTCAAAAAATAATCTAACTCATTACTCGCAATAAAAATTGAATCTTATTTCTCAATTGCTCAATTTACCCTTCAGAATTTAACGGTACATACTTTGGTATAGTTAAATAAATCACATAAAATGCTAAATAAAATACACAATAAGATACCGTTTTCTATAGAATTATTATACGAAATTCCCGAGTATATTTTCAACCCACAAATTACCAACTCATCGTTCGAAATTAAAATTACATTTTCTTGTCTCAATTACTAATTTACCCTTTGTAATAAAACGGGGTATTACATTGTTAGTCAACTGTTAGCTTCCATCCAAAAAAAGGTGGAGACTATCTTTTTTCAAAACCCAGGGTAGCTGAGAGGAATTTATCATAAACTCAGGGGCGGTCAGTGTCTTTTACCCTTAATACACATGTCTTACCTGCTTCAAATTGATTTGGGGAAGCGTGGATGTTGCTACCTATGTCTACTAGTTTCAATTGCAAGTATTTATCAAAGGGGCTTTTCAACCTTTATTCTATGGTGATATTTATGTGTGTACTCTCTAGGGTGCTCTGATTGGTATTACTGTAATATTGCCCTTTAGTATCTCCGAACTAAAGCATGTTTTGTAGATTACAGATAAGATAGGTTATTTTTCTAGATTGCTCTACTACTGTTTACATATGCCCAGTTCATGCCTTATTGAGCACCATATGAATGTACATTGCTAGTAAACATCTGAGCTTATGGATGACCTAGATATGATGATGTTTTCTTTTTTGTAACTCTAACTTGTGTTGAATGAGCTAGATATGAATGATTCTAGAGTTCCAGATAGCACTATTCTGGAGTTCTTACACATCTTGATCCATACTAATGTGATATATTTTTTTTGTGTGCAATCAGGTGCATATTACAGGTGTGGGTGACTACAATTTAGCTGGCACCACAAGCTTACCTGATCCATTCCCTCTACCTTCAGCTTCCAAAAAGAAGGGGTAAAGGGACAAGAGAAGCTCTTATATGCACCGATGTCTGGACTAGGAGATCTTTTATACGACAAGGATGATGTTTACATTAACATAAATGATCACTTTGTGCAGTTTTCTAAAAATGATGATGAAAATGGTAAAGTAGCACAAGAAGGTACGGTCTATACGTGTCACTTCAGTATAAAGCTGATATTTCTACTTTAGACACGTAATTTCTTGAAGTGACGGTCACTTGTTTATTAGTTTAGCTTGAACTCCAAGGTTGATGCCTATTATGTGCAAATTGTGGGTTTCAAATTAAGAGTTTCTCCATTTCTTACAGAAAAAACTGGGTTATGTAGCTGAAAAAGAGTATCTCTCTCCTGACGGCTGCTGGACTTTTCAACGGGGATATTGTCAGCCGTTTCATTGATCCAAGGTAATAGTTTTCTGTATAATGGTTTGCCTAAATATTTCTGGTTTTAAGGTGTTTGACAGAAATGGCCATGGTATTGCACCATAAACTGATTACACTAAAACAGTCTGAAGTTAAATGAGGTTGGTATGAGAATCAAATAAGGGTAGAGAGCGGCTAATTATAGACTGTTGGATCTAAGTTTAAACCACACACATGCCTTTGAGGAGACGCATTGAAGGATGTTGTCGTGAGTTGCCCCACAAAGTAGACTTGGCGAGTTACTGAGTTAGGCATAGTTTTAAAATCACCTCGGAGTTTTTTGTTTCTGGTTTCTTATATCAGTGCCGAAGTTCCACACTTTTAGTCGTATTCACCACGATGATATCAGTCCACCACCTGTTTAAAAGCTTGTCAGAGTATTTCAATGGTGTAAAACACCTAAATCTTTGCGGCGGACCCAAATGTTTAAATTCCTACAGTTCAAGTTACCTTTTCCCGACCCCTTGCAGTCAAAGCACTCCAACAACTATTGCTTTCCGATATCTTCAGATAGACTAGTGACTAGCCCATTTTAGATAAACTAGTTACAAAGGTCTTTTACTTGCCATTTTGTGCTCTTTATTAGTGGCTTAGTACGGTATTTAAACTTGTGTGTTATATCTTGGTTTTCTTATGTCAATGATGGACGCTGCTTGAGACATGATATCTTCTCCGTAGATATTCCCTAAATTAATTGGTCATAGTGTAATACCCCGTATTTAAGTTAAGGGCAACTTGGTCATTTCGAAAAAATATTTGAGAATTTTTAGAAATTTAAATTTCAAATGTATTCTTTACTTCTTCTTAGTTTTAAAGTATGAGGGTGTCATTGGACATGTACGATTATATAGAATTTCGTTTTGAGGTTATTTTATAATTTTTGACACTTGGATAATACAAAATACTATATGGAATTTATTTTGTATACTTCAGAAATATTTGTTTTCTAAAAGTGGATTTTGACATTTACATATAAAGTGGTGTATTTGAAGTTATTTGGAAATTTTATTATTTATGAAAGTTAACTTATATGTGTGAGCTATTAATTAGAAATTATATGTTCACCCCTCAACTTTTAGTTTTACAAAGAAACCTCTTATTTATCAATATTATATTTTCTACCCAACTAGCAATTGAACTCTTGCTAAATGCATGTCAATCCTCTTTTTCTTGTTATTCCAATTTCCACCCCAACTAATATGTTTGGAGACTTGTAATAACACTTCAATCCTCCCTCCATCCAACACAGTCAAATACCCATTTGTAATTAAAAGAAGACTCAAACTACCACCTGCCATCATGTGTGCACATTACTATGTGTGGTTTTTCACCACCAACCTCCACCATCAACCTCATTCATCCATTCTCATTTCTTTTCATCTTCTCTCTTCAAGAACACTCATACCACATCTCTTCCCTATCCACAAATTTCATTCCCGTTTTTGGTGTTGACCTCACAAAAATACCATCAAAAACTCATTTTCTAGTCTCCCAAGCATTAAAAAGTTGATTCCAAGCTTGGTATAACTATGGAGGGGAGTCATTTCACCATTCTACTCAAGTATTGAAGCCCAATTTCACCATTTTCATCACAATTTCTTGAATCTTGGGGTAAATTTTCTTTTTAGTCTTGAATTCATACATGCATGTTCATGTTTTGCTTTGGTTGATGATATTTCATCTTAGATTTCTTCCTATCCATGATTGATTCTTCATTTTCATGTCATGCCTAGTGTGTCGTCCTTCTTTCGTGTCCAACTATTTAATGACTTCATGTCTCAAAATATGATTTTTGATGTACATGTTTAACTTGAGATTTTGGTTATGTGTCTAAATGCTCCTTTCAAATTTATCACATGATAAATAATAATTGGATAACAACGTAAAGTGGAAACAGTTGTGCGGTGGAACTATATACGGATTCTTACATATTTTGATTGAAATATTTTTCTCGGTTGTAATTTACCCCGGGCCGCTCCATGTACTCACCCTTCTGGCTGCAAGAAGTCTTAACGGGGTGTCGACACTTAAGGTCTTGGATGCATGGTTGATGGTTGGTTATGTGTTGAGATAATGTGATGGTATACGGTGACGTATTGGTTCATTCCCCGCCACAACTAAATAATAAATATGGATTTTTATGTGGGAAATGAGATGAAAGTTATACTTTGATAATTCCCTAATGATGTGAGTTGAGTATGTTTTCCGTGGATATAAAGACGGAAATGGTTGAGAATGCTAATAAAGAGTTGGAAAATTTATATTTCTCATAAATGGTCATTTCAAATAACTTAATCGACTTCTTCCATTTTATTCTTCTTTTCTTAAAAGTAAAGCATGCCTCTTATCCGATTTACACGTTTGGGTGTTTGCTTACTCAGCATTTCTTGCTGACTTTGGAAAAACTGCGATCTTTGTTTCTCTCCCCCGCAGGTCTAGGCGAAGGAAGCTCAATTTAGGAGGGATCGCAAAATCCGTACTAGTTTATCTTAGGTTATTTTGTCTGGTTGAACGCTTAGTTTAATTTTAGCATTTGTAATGTAATGAGACAATTATGCCATTTGTAATATATAACTATGGATGTTTTTGTTCATGATTTCCGCTGTTTCGTTACAAGTAACACCCTTCTGGGCTCTCCGGTCCGGAACGGAAAGCTTGGGAATCGTGGGGTGTTACAAGTGGTATCAGAGCAGTTCTCTCCACTCAGGGAATGAAACCTGTAGGGTAACTTAAAATCAATATAGGGTAAGATGATAAAATTGGAAAAGCCGATCGGGTTGTGGGTAGCTTAAGTGTTGGTCTTGCTGTCACTTCGACCCTTATCCTTTGATATTGTTTGATTTGACAACTTTATTTTTATTGCTTGTTTGATATTTGCATCATAGAGAAGTTACTTTTCGGACGAGTAGCTCTAGCTTCGAGGACGAAGCTATTTTTAAGGGGGAAATGATGTAATACCCCATTTCAATAGAAGGGATAAAATTAATAATTTGAAATAATAATTCAATTTTGAGTTATTAAGGGTAATGATTTGTATGTATACATAAATGGTTAATATGTATTAATAGGTTATGTACATATGGTTTGCATATACATCTAGTGTAGGGAAGGGTTATACTCATGCTTTTCCTAAGGTAGACCCATGATTTTCCCATCTTTAGGCATGCTAGTAATGTCTCACTTGTCCCATCAAGCTTATTCCCCCTATACACTTTAGATGTACTATTTTTCAAGCTATCTTGTCCAAACAATCACATTCCCCAGTGTATTCCCGAATTTGAGAGAATTACCTCTCAAAACATGACCAAAACTTGATATTTTATAAATATAAGTGTAGAAAAATAAGGGGAATATGTATATATATGGACCCAATGACTATTTTCTACCATCTCTTATCAATATAGACCACAAAGAAGCTATAATAACAAACCATATATCATGACTAGAAGATTATTGCTTAAGCACACCAAAAACCAAAAGTTATCATCATACTCTTAAATGACTAGACATAACTTGCTTAGAAAATACTCAAGTCATCTTTGGCCATCATCACACATTTGTGTATTCTTTTCAAGTAAAGTAAAAACATTCCAACACTCCACATGACTAGTCACATCACCTCACTTTTATACACAACATGACTAGTCACATCATCTATTCCAACACTCTACATGATTTGTCATACCACTACATTTTTATACTTCATGTGAGTAGTCACATCACCATTCCAACACTCTACATGACTTGTCACATCACTCCATTTTTATACTCCATATGAATAGTCAGATCCAATCCAACACTCAACATGAGTAGTCACATCACTCCACTCTAATACTCTACATGTCAAGTCACATTATCCACTCCAAGACTCCACATCTCTCTATAAATACCTACCTCTCTCAATTGGATGCAATCATCACCACACTCTTCTCTTACTTCTATAGTTGAAGACCTCAAGCTCTCTCTTCCTTCTTCACTTCATCTGGATATTTCTAAAGACAAGGTTTGGTAAGTTTCAATCATAGTTCTTTATTTTGATCATTCATAAATCTTCTATACTAGAATTATTCAATTTCATGATTAATTCTTCATGTAGATCGTCTTCCATCTATTTTATATAAATAAAATGAAGTATTCTCATAAGGTTGTAGAGAGAAATGAAATTCGAAAGAAGTAAGTCTCGTTTGATACTCAATTTTCGGCCAAAATTCTTTCCCTGACTTTGAGAGGTCATATCTCACTCATAAAATTTCGATTTTTGTCCCACCTTATATTGTTTTGAAGGTCTACGAGTCTAATTTCATTTCCAACTGGTCTCATATTAAAATTATTTATACTTTTTCCATAATGTCATTTTTTGTAAGATGAGTCGGGTCTGAAAATCTGGATTCGGACACATTATTTTACCCAACTTTGTGAGGTC
Organism: Linanthus parryae; assembly: GCA_023055425.1. Classification (NCBI taxonomy): domain Eukaryota; kingdom Viridiplantae; phylum Streptophyta; class Magnoliopsida; order Ericales; family Polemoniaceae; genus Linanthus; species Linanthus parryae. The sequence continues at coordinate 6,565,668 of JALGPY010000015.1, forward strand.
ATAACTCACTCATACGAGCTCCATTTGTACTCCACTTTATACCGTTTCGAAGCTCTACTTGTCTACTTTCAGATCCAAGTGGTTTCACACCAAAAATAATTACAGATTTTTTTCTGAATTCTGATTTTTGTAAACTGTGTCAAGTTGAAAAAAATATAATTTTGAACCCTATTGCATTAATTCATAACTCCATCATACGAGATTTACTTAAAAATAATAGTAACTACTAGTATGATAAAAATTACCTTAGAGTTATCTCTATTTGCACATAAAAATCATTTGGGTATATATTCGGACCGTGAGAGTTGGACTTGGTCATATGTCCTAACCAAGCATTCATATAGGATTAGTACATTCATTTGTTTAGGAGTACAACCGTGTGACTAGAAACTTGCTAATTAAATTGTAGGTGAATGATTCATAGACGAGAGCTACGTCTATCCGTAGAATCTATTATTGTGCTAGTATTCGTTGCTACTCGAGGTGAGTAAACATGCCATGCCTAGTGTGCCGTCCTTCTTTCGTGTCCAACTATTTAATGATTTCATGTCTCAAAATATGATTTTTGATGTACATGTTCAACTTGAGATTTTGGTTATGTGTCTAAATGCTCCTTTCAAAGTTATCACATGATTAATAATAATTGCATAACAACGCAAAGTGGAAACAGTTGTGCGGTGGAACTATATTCGGATTCTTACATATTTTGATTGAAATATTTTGCTCGGTTGTAATTTACCCCGGGCCGCTCCATGCACTCACCCTTCTGGCCGCAAGAAGTCTTAAGGGGGTGTCGACACTTAAGGTCTTGGATGCATGGTTGATGGTTGGTTATGTGTTGAGATAATGTGATGGTATACGGTGACGTATTGGTTCATTCCCCGCCACAACTAAGTAATAAATATGGATTTTTATGTGGGAAATGAGATGAAAGTTATACTTTGATAATTCCCTAATGATGTGAGTTGAGTATGTTTTCCTTTGATATAATGACGGAAATGGTTGAGAATGCTAATAACGAGTTGGAAAATTTATATTTCTCATAAATGGTCATTTCAAATAACTTAATCGACTTCTTCCATTTTATTCTTCTATTCTTAAAAGTAAAGCATGTCTCTTATCCGATTTACACGTTTGGGTGTTTGCTTACTCAGCATTTCTTGCTGACTTTGGAAAAACTGCGGTCTTTGTTTCTCTACCCCGCAGGTCTAGGCGAAGGAAGCTCAATGTAGGAGGGGTCGCAAAATCCGTACTAGTTTATCTTATGTTATTTTGTCAGGTTGAACGCTTAGTTTAATTTTAGCATTTGTAATGTAATGAGACAATTATGCCATTTGTAATATATAACTATGGATGTTTTTATTCACGATTTCCGCCGTTTCGTTACAAGTAACACCCTCATGGGCTCTCCGGTCCGAAACGGAAAGCTTGGGAATCGAGGGGTGTTACACTATGTGTCATATAGGTTTGTATAAATTAGTTGTAACGAATATGTTATTCTTGTGATTGTAGACATCGACCTCGTAGGAGAGAGCGGTTGTCGTTGGAGTGCTAGGGTTAATATCTTACTTTTGGTTGTGCTTCATCTCAGTGGTAAGTACATATGTTCTACTTTAACTTATCAAAATTTGACTGTTTGTGTGATGTCTCGAATGAATATTTGTTGATTGAAAAAGTATGCAAAGCATGATTTAATACTCGAAATTGTTTGAATATAAATTGAATCCTCTTTTTAAGTCTTGAAACTTTACTTGTGATAAGTTGATAGTATGATTTGGTCTATTGTAAAGAGAAGAAATAAAATACATATGTGCAAAATTTAATTATCACATTGTGACCATGTGTGTGACGTTTTAAATGAATATCGTCTTATTTGGAAGAGTATGAAAACATGATTTATACTGAAAAATTCCGATTATTGATTTATACTGAGAACTCTTGGAAATGACTTGTGAAGATTGTATACCAACTTTGATTATGAGAAATAAAGGTAATAAGATACCTCTAATAGATCTAGGACGATGTACAGATTTTGTGTTATTAATGGGAGGTGTCAAGCAATCCTCCATTTTCTTATGGATAATGTCATTAAAGCAATGCTTCTTATTATTGGATCGAACTTAATTGTTCACAAATCCGCCCCCGATGAACCAAAATGTAACAAGGTATCGCGGCCAAGGGTTTGTTAGAGCTATAGAGTGCTACTTATACTTGTAAGGGTCACTACGGTATAGGGGTGTTGACACTTAAGGCCTTTTAGCTATTGTTGTGAGCGGGGATTGACGTATGGGATCCCTTAACGCTCGGGTGAAATAGGGTTTGATATACCCTAGAAGGAACCCTTTGTGATTATTTCGTGATCACTCTGTTTACATCGATCCTGCTGGTGGCTCTGGACATGCCTCAGCTAAACTTGACGGTTAATTGATCTTGAAAGAAAATTTACTACTCTATTGATGTTGTTTGTGACTATGGATATGCCTTAATCAAATGAAATGAGTTTAAAAGCATTGGGTACTCGTGATTTAATATCATTATCAGTTCAAATGAACTTGTTTACTGTTAATATCTTACTTGTTTAAGAATATGTAGAATACTCATGGTTTACTGATATTTTAAAGATGAGAAGTACTTGATATGCGACTACTTATACTTGTTTAGAAGTTCCTACCTCTTTTCTTATTAATGTTTCAAATCTCTTGACTTATCTCAACCCATGCTTTTGTGCCACTCGTTGCTTTACATGTCGTAGTGTGTATTTACTCAGTTTTTACTAATCATTTTCTTCAAAACTGTGTCGGCTTTTGCCATTTTAAAACCGCATGTCATCAATCAAGGTGGGGATGGGGAACGCATATCGAGACGAAGTTGCATGCTTAAGTTAGATCACTTAGAATATCATGAACTTTTTATTTTTTATTTTTTTTAAAATTATTTCGACAAGATTTGTTGTATACACTAAACAAAATGTAATCTTAATAGTATATTTCTACTTTTGGTTATCGATTGTCTCTTTAACCCTGAACCGAGATCCCGGGTTGTTTCACGTAGTGCATGTGATGTGCAGTTGTCAGAGAGAGCAAGCTGAGACAGTGAAGCTTGGCATTTGGAGTTCTTTGTGTTACTTCGTTTAGCATAACCTTTTTGGCTGATATTTATCTACATTTTATCTCTTACAACTCTTGGATTTAACATTTTCTTCACTGGCATTTTATCTACTGCTATCTTTTAGAATTCTTGCATTTGACCTTTTCTTCCTGGGCCATCTATAAATCCTTCATTTCAAAACCATGTTTAATCGTGGATCATTTTGTTATTTCAGTGTTCGGGTCAGTACATTTGCGGTTGCTACTTTGGCCTTTGGATGTTTCTCAACCGCAGCCCTACTGTCAAGGCGCATAATGTACTTGTATTTGAGTGGCCTGCTCGGTGCTGGCGTTTCAATACTGGTCTGGTTGCTTGTTGCCTCAGCCATCTTTGGTGGTTCCACGGCTCTTCTTCTATTTAAGGTACACCATCTAACATGAACTCTAAGTATCTGAAGTAGTTTCCCCTTGGCCTTTGTGCTTAACCTTCTTCTGATATCCAAGTAACTCAACAAATCAAGAGTCAAGATAATGACGTCATAGAATTCTAGAGTTCAACTTGTGAATTCAACCAATGATAGATGTAGCTTTCGTCTAGTAAGGGAGTTGTGCTTCAGGGTTCACTATTTCAACTGTAACCAAATTATCATCTCACAATATGGATTTGGACCTTCTATAATTACCAAGAACTCAATCTCAGTGTTCAATTTATGTAACATCCTCCAATGTTGTCCCTAGTTTCACATGTTTGCAGAATATTATCAAACTTCAGTACTAGGTTTTTGTATTTGATTAAAACATCTATCTAATGCGGGTGATTATGTGATGGGAATAATTCATTTTCACTAGAAACATCCTCTGCTGAAACTTGTTCCTCCATCAACTGAGGACAAAACAGTGAACGAACATGTCAAATGCGGGAAAACCAAACCCTCTGATTGGAACCTTCACGGATGAGAAGTTGCAATGGTTACTTCTCTTTTACCAAAAAATGTTTTTGTTACTACCATTAGCTGCCATGAACATAGTAGATGAAGCTAATATTTAGCAAGTGCCACACCTGGCTAACGCATGCCTCCGCCCCCGCATATAATGCATGCCTCCGCCCCTGCGTCCCAAATATTTGTAGTGCTTTCACATGAAATGGAATTTAGATTTTAGAGAGTATTGTACCAAGCATTATTAGTTGAACCGTCATAGGGTTGTTTTGTTAGTTTCACAGTTCTTTAAACTTAATGTACCAAGTAGTATAAGTTGAACTGTCATAGGGTTTTGTTTTTGGGTTAGTTTTCAGGTTCTTGCTCCCGTTGTTCATGTAAGTGGCATGATTGTCATACCTGTATTACTTGGCCCAAAGTTATGCACCTCACAACTGAACCACTGGTAAAAGCCCTCCTAGTATCACACCTTGTAGGTTTATAATGGTGTAATCTCTGATTTCACTGTACTTTATGTACTTTGTTCTGAAGAACCATTCATCCTTTTTCCTGCATTGGAAAAGAGGCCGCTTGACGCAATCATGCCTGATTGTATCACGGGATCATTTTCTTTTTTTCCTTTAACATCATGATTCATTCAAACATCAATAATAATCTACTGGGAAGTGGCTCTATGTAGGGATGTCACTTGAGTCCGATTTGATCCGATATCCGACATGATCCGGCCCAAATGGAGCAGATCCGATCCGATCTGTTTACAAATGGATCGGATTTGGATCACAAGTTTTGTGATCCGTGAAACCCGATCCGATCCGATTATGTTATATATATAATAAATTCAATAGTATACATGTATTAATATAATTACATATATAAATTGTACTATATTTACTTCATATAACGTCACAAGTCTGATATATCTTTATTTTTATTGTAAATTGATAAAAGTATAGATTTAAAGTGTATGATAATCCAATTTTGGCCCTAATTCATAGTAATCTTGTGTCTGATGAAATAAAAATATTGTTCGCCATGATCAGATGGATCATCCGATTCCAATCCGGCAAAATCCGGTCCGAATCCGATCCGGTCCGAAACTTTATGGATCGGATCTGGATCTAAGCTGATATGATACAAAACCGATCCGTTGCATTTCCTAGCTCTATGAAACTTGACCTGCATTTGTAGTCAAGTTAAAGCTTCAGATTATCTTGCATAAATAGTTGAATATGTCATACTGCCAACAGTGTCAAGTTATGACGAGTGAAGTTTTCTTTAAGGGATGTCAACCTGAAGATATTTTCCTTTATGAATCCGGATTTTTCTTAAAGGTAGAAGCGGTGGAAGAGATGGAAGAGAAGCTGCTGACAACAGAGAAAGAACTTTTAGCAAGCTGGCTGAGACAAGATAGCAAGCTGGAGCGTTTTTTCATGTGGATGTTTTTGTATGATCTTGGTTTTTTGATCGCTCGGGTAAACAAAGTACGGTTTCTACTATTCTTAGACTTGGTATCCCGACTTTTTGTATATGTTAGCCGTAGTGCAACACGGTACATTGACGATAATGTAATCGAACTTATTTATTAATTTTGTAATGATTTTTTTTTTTTTAGAAAGTGAAAAGTGTGTTGTTTGTTAAGCTGTATGTTTTGTTGCTTGCAAAGTGAAAGGGTTTATATGAATTTTAGGCATAAATGTGGTGTGTTAGTTATGCTTTGTAGGATTAGTCTAATGTTGCAAAGTAGTATAAAAAACAACATTAATCTCTGATAATGCTGCAAAAATGCACTTAAATTGCAGCCTTAATCTCTATAATGCCGCAAAAATAATATGTAAAATGCAGCATTATGTTATAATAATGCTGCAAATTATGTGTAAAATGCAGCATTAAACCCATAATTAGAGCTTGAACCTCGATTTCTGTCGCTCCATTTCCGCAATCAACCTTCTGGGCTTTGGCTAGCATCATCCCCCCATGTTTTGTTAATAACTATTACGACTTTGGCTTTAGTTGTAACAGTTATTAACAAAACATCAACTCAAAGTTAACAACTACGGTCAAAATAAAAATACTTAGACATTTAGTTTGCACAAAAACTCAACCACAGTTGTGGAAATGGGTGTTAGCTCAGTGGTAGAGCGTTTGAAGCCCATGCACGAGGTCCCGGATTCAAGCCACGCTATATCATGTAATTATAAAAAAAAAACGAAAACCCGACGACAACAACAACAACAACAACAACAACAACAACAAAAACAACAACAACAACAACAACAACAACAACAACAACAACAACAACAACAACAACAACAACAAACAAGCAAACAAACAAACAAACAAACAAACAAACAGACAAACAAGCAAGCAAGCAAACAAACAACAACACAGTTGTAGCCAACCAGAACAACGTCGATCGCCTTCCAACCCGTCAGCGAATCGATGTCTCTTTCTCTCTCTCTAAGTCAAATAACCACCCACAACTCGTGGTCGGGATTTGGTTCATTTTGAGAGGGACAAGGGTGGGTCTGCGGTGATGGTGGCTTTGTCGATGGTGATGTAGAGTTTGCCATCAGCTTTAATGGTTGGCGGCAACTGTGATGGTAAAATGCGATGAAGAAGTTGTTTTTAGGATTATGATGAAGGAGAAAGACAGTCACAAACGGAAGTTTAAAATCACTCTCGAAACTATTCTGGAAATGGAAAAACATAAATAATTGGCGATTTAAAATTGTATTTAAATACAAAAATAGCTATTTTTGAAAGCTAAGTAGAACTTCGCCCCACCTAGTTCAATGCTCGACTAACCCAGGTCGATTTGACATGGAATCCTATATTCGGGGCCATAACTCCTTCGCCCCCACTCCGTTTTAGCTCTACCAGCTATCTCAAGAAAGATCTTTAAGTCTACTTTTATTTCCACCATTCTTACTCTAAAGTTCCGAGTACAAATCAAGTTATGACCTAAAGAGTGCAGACTCTGTAGATAGGGTTTAGTGATGGTAAATGATGACAAGGATGTAGGTTTTTGATGCAGGTAACGCAGCGGAATATAAACAAATAAATCCTGATCAAAGCCCTCCACGAATCGCAGGCAAGCATTCATAACATGATGAAGGCAATAGAATTGTGTACCTTAGTTTGTGTGGTCACTACGAAGAATTGTGTCTTCGTCTCTATGGTATCCACACGTTTGGATTCCTCCTCCACGTGAAGTGCTAACAACAGGAATAAGAAGGCAGAAAAGATCACGTAGAACGGAGCACAAGCCTATGTGCCAACTAGTGGCCGACAGCAATGGAGGGGCAGACTGGGTTGGGGCTTTTGTCTCTTCTTTATCTCTCTCCTTACTTTGTTATATCTCTCAATAATGACTTGTGTAGAGAAATAATAAGCTAGGATACCCTTATATAGTTAATAACTCCTTATTTACTGTATATTTGCCCAATAGTAATCTTATTTATACACATATTAGTCCACCTTGCAAATTAGTCCTACTAAATTTGCTTCTGGTTGCATTTTAATAATTTGATTAATTAGTCCAACTAATTAATATCCAAATGCATTTTAATCCATTCGCTGTGTGACCCTGTAGGTTTCTACTTAGTTGGCAGTAATAATTACAAACATAGAGCGGTGTCTGGCAACAAATCTATGCTACCCAACCAATAGAAATAGTCAGTGATCCGACAAACCTTGTGCCCAATGTTCCCGTGTTGTGTTATCCCTTTGTCTCTATATACGGATTAGACACGAGACATAAATGTCACACTCGTATATTCAATCCATAGTTTCTCGATCCTGGGAATGAAATTATCTATACAGATAACATCAATATCTCCATATTGATTTGTCTGAATCTGGCCAGACATTCCGTAAGCTCAACCCCTCGAGTGGCCATGGATATTTTATCCCATTACGTAGGATGCAACACCCTCCCGATCCGCAAGGCCGGCCGGGCCTCACGTTCGGAAGAGATGTCTCCACCCGAGGTGATGAGCCTCATTGGAAACGTAAGGATCGTCGGTTCACAGCTAGTACAACCATCGATAACATAAAACTCCAAATTATACTTTTACAATTTCCATACAAGTACAAACAGTGATAATCTTTGAAAAATCAATGAATACACTTTTAGGTGAGATAATATACTATGTGATCTTCCAACTAGCAAGCTTTCCTGTCCAAAGTGTCGTGAACGTTCCCCCACCTCGACAGCCAACCTGCGGTTTTAAAATAGCAAAAGTCGACGCAGTTTTTACAGAAAATAGTCAGCAAACGGCTGAGTAAGCTAACACCCATAGCACGTAAACAGTGATGAGACATATGACAGGAATAACCAATTCGCTGATAATTAAATATCAAACACTCGCGGGAAAAGCGTTCACATTGATTCGGTGTGTCCAACCTCGTAACGATCTCAAATTTCGTGTTCCAACCCGAAGATGTGGTCCATCTCGGGAAATCACTGATATTAGCAAGTCACAAAGATGTGGTCCATCTCGGGAAATCAATTTTAATAGCATTTCACAATATCACTGTAAATCTCAATATATCTCATATCGATATGAATCGAGTCCAGAAATCCATTTTAGTAACTAGTTGATACGGAGCGTGACCATATCCAATCCACAACCTCTTTCTCATATGTGCAAAAGCACTACCACAACCATAACTCAATCACAGGAGGTTCGCATCACAGCGCCTCATAACCATAACTAATCAAAGGAGGTCAGAGCCTCATAATCTCATAATCTCATAACAGTAACCAACACAATATGTCAGAAATGTATCGTATCAGGGATATGGCACAAACCCACACACAACAGCTTTCCACTTTACATAATTACGTCTTTTCTTTCAACATGTAGAATCGTGTAAGGAGCTCCGAACAAAAAAGCCGGTGTGGCATAAAAATAAAGTAATAATCGAGGTGTGATTGAGATATTCAGATTCGACCAAAAAGTGAGCGGTGTGCTACTCTTGGTAACCGAGGCAACGATTTCGAATTTCGTACTTCCAACCCAATGACGTGGTCCGTCTTGGGGTATCACTTTTACAAGTTATTTCACAATATCATTTAGATGTTTCACTTTCGGATTGTTATTTAGATTTGGATACCAATTTCAAACGAGACTACAAAGAGGAGTATTTAAAAACAAATAAACAACTCAAATAAATCAAGTACGGCAGTAATTTCACAAATAACTCACGCGATACGCGAAATGAAGGAAAGGCACGCGAGGCTAGGCATATTAACTTACCAAAATCCAAGCACGTCATATAATTCGTTCTCGTCTACGGAACCGTCACCTACAAATCGGAGCTTCTAACTTAATATAAACTCAACAAATATACAACCTATATTTATTTCTAGCTCCTCTTATTTTTATCAATAAAATACTCATTTTAACTTATTTATTAACCCAAAATATATTTTCTTTCAATAATATATACACCCAAAAATATAGTTATTAATTTATAAATAATAATCTAAATAAATTTAAGAGAAACTAATTTTATAAATAAATTTGAAATTAAAAACTGCATATAGTATCTAAAAGTTTCTGAAATGACATCTACCTACCCCAAAGTTTCTGAAACGACATTATAACCCCCCTGAAAACTTTCTAAAAATGACACTTTAACCCCTAAATCAAGAACACCCAAACTCAATGATAAAAACATGGATTTAAGGTCTTAAAACTCGATTTTGATTACTAAAAACAACTCAGGGGAAGATTTCAAGCATACCCAGTCCAAAAATTGCGAGAAACGGCGAAGAAACGGGTCGGGTCGAGGTCGCCGTCGGGGTCGCCGGAGTTGGAGCTCGCCTGGGTGTTCTCCGGTCGTTCTCGTCTTCGGTTGAGGCCTCCTGGAGCTTAGTCGGACTCCTATGAGTCGAATGGAACTGTTTTGGCGGCTTGGATCGTCGTGGTTGAACTCCGGCAAGAAACTCGCCGGAATCCATGGAGGTTCGCCGTTGTTGGCGGCGGTCTGCTGTTGCAGCCGTTGTTTCCATCTTCTTCCTCTTCTTCTGGTCGCGCAGAGAAAGGGAGAGAGAGAGATAGCAGTGGAAAGAGAGGTGGATGGGTGGCACTGGTGTTGGCCATAATTTCCGGCGGTTTCTCCGGTGGTGGCAGCGGCTATTGCCGCTGCTGTTGCTGCTTCTGTTTCGTCGGGGCAGACAGAGGAGAGGGAGAGAGTTAGGCAGAGGGTGTGAGGGTCAAGGTGGTGAGGTGGTGTCGGGTGGTGATGGTGTTGTTGGCAATGGTGGTGGTCGCTGGAGGTGGCAGCGGCGGTGGCGCTGCATACTGCTGCTGCTGCTTCGGAGGCCAGAGGCAGAGAGAGATAGAGGGAGAGGGATGGAGAGGTGATGCCGGTGTTGGTGATGGTGGTGTGTTGCCTCTCGGAAAATCCAGAAGAGAGAGAGAGAGAGAGAGAGAGAGAGAGAGAGAGAGAGAGAGTGAGATGGATGCAGGGGAGGGAGAGATGGAGGCGTTGGGGGTGGTGTTGGTGTTGGGAGATGGAGTGGTCTCGGGTGTGGTTGCCGAAGGAGGTGGAGAAGGAGGGAGAAATAAATAGAGGGAGGAAGGAGAGAGAGGAAGGGTGACGGGGAGAGAGGGAGAAGAGGGTGAGGGATGTGTGTTGTTGGAAAACACAACAAGAGCAGGTGTTGGTGAATGGGATACCAAAACAAAGAAGATAAAATAAAAGAATAAAAAAAATTGTTGGGGATGGGGGAGAAATCTGATGTAGGAGGAAGGGGATAAAATTATATTTTATTATTATTATTATAAAAGTATTATAGTATGTATATAGTATAAAATACGTAAAGTGTAAGTATAAATACAAGTATACACTATGTATAGTATAAATACGAAAATACAAGTATTAAATACTACAAGTTATGTAAAAGACATTAATATACCCCCAACAACAACTATATAATATTTTTAAAATTACAACTACCTCCCCAAAATTATATATTTTCGAAAATAACTGATTAAACTTTACGAAAAATACGTCAAAATATTCAGGAAAATTACGGGGTGTTACATAGGAGGGACAAATCCTCTCTACATCACTACCAACTATCAACTTGCTTCCTATCATGCCCGATTTTTATCTTTATAGTTACCTAGTTATGGTGTAACTTTCGATAATATAAAAAAATGATATTTCACAACTAGAGTATCTAGTGACTTCAAGTTCAAGGATTCCAACGCCATTGTCAGTACGAGAAGCACTTGTGACGTTAACATAATTTAATGTTTCCTTCTCGTTGTGGGTCAATCCAGTATGCCATTACTCCTAATGCATACCCATGTGTTAGACTTGATAGCTCCATATCAATCTACCCACGTACACGTCTATACTGATCGTCCTATTAATCAATATAATGAAATAGGGTTATTTAAGATAAACAACACATTGTAATATATGGACTTCATTATATTAAATATATCCATAAATAATAAATGAATATTCTAGCCAAAACAATGTTCATACTAAATATAGACTGCCTCTAGGGCATCTACTCCAACAAAGGTTGTACTTAATGACAACTAGTACAAGCCACGGTGATTTATGAGTGTAAGGACACATGTAAATTGGTGGAGATAGGATTGGAAATAAGAAAAGTGTGATAAAGGAAAGAGACGGTGTTTGGTATGGCATATGAACGATCAAGGATGTGAGAACCTTTATGAAGAGGCTAAGCCGCCTATATATGCACATACAAGGGTAACGTTTATGGGCGTGTTACGATGTTAAGCCGCCCCCATTAAGGTCACTAAGTTTGTCATTGCGGATATCATGGTGGATATCGCGGACAACCACTACTGGATACGGGCATATATGATTTGACCTAGTCTCCCTTTATGGCACACAAGGGTCGAAGATGGGACATAAACCACCTGCGACGAACCTTATTCCAGCCTCCAAACCACATGATCTCCCGGCTCCCGTGCGAGATTCAATCTGCGAGGGACTCTGTCTCGAGGCCCCTATATGCTTTTGTGGAATAATATGGTGCGCGTGGCGCATGCGAAGTAGCCAGCTGTTGATTTTCGGTTGCTCCACGTGGATAAGGATCTCGATCATTATTTAGAAAATCCACATTATCCCCCTTGCGCATAGGTTGAGCGTGCAGGGCCTCATGCACATACGAAGCCCCTTGACGCGATTTACTAACGCGTTTAACGCAAGCGCACGGTCAAGTAGTAAGTGGAGTATTTTAGACTCCGAATTATCGAACTCAAGGGAATTAGACGATTAATAGTCAATTAAAATTTAAAAATATGATACCTAAGTAACCGGTGAAAAGTGTTTGATTTGAAGGTTTGTCGCACACAAACAAGTGACTTAAACTAAAAGACAGACTAAGCTAACTATTTTTTTTGTTTGTTTTTCAATTGAATAGAATGATTATAATGTGATACGATTATGGAGAAGAACTACGTAATTAATGGTCCTTAGGGTCGTTAATAATTTCCCGACTATGCTTGAAACACTCTACGGATGTTTGAGTTACACCGGGTAACACTCATCGTGATCTTCTCTCGATCTCACACGAATTTGCGTAATTGGTTGGCTTCGGGTCCTTTCGGTCCACCGTTGTATACCGTTACGTTCTAGTTGACTCGGAAGGCTCGCTCACCGGGTCCCTTCGGCCCACCGTTTTCACTAAGTCCTAACGACACCAACCAAAACAACCCTGAAATGGATAATCAAGTTCTAATCTCTTCTCAGTCCAAAAGAACTACATGATCACACTCTATATTCTTCAACATGTCACTATCGTGCAACAATTCCGAAAACTAACCTACTGCGGTTGATCAATCCAAGTACGCTAAAGAATGAAACACAAGAATATGAGAGATAACTAAAACATCATTAGGATTGAGAATAGAGCATGAATCAAGTCTCCAAATCCGGAAAATATTAAACAAACTCTAGTTCTCCATCAATTGCCTAGCCTATAAAGTTTAGCTAGACATGAAAATGTTTAACAAAACGATAATATCTATAATCATACACTAAGTGTTGGGTTTTGACGTAGGTAACGCAGCGGAATAAAAAAAATTTATCCTACTCAAATCCCACCAAGGATCATAGGTGAAGCATCATAACATGATGAAAGGAAGAAAGGTTACCTCAGCCATACCAAGCTGGTGACAATCACATACAAAGAATAGTATCTTTGTCTCTACGGTATCCACACGAATAGACCTCAACTGAGCTTCTTGCCCAATGGTGCTAGCAATCTAAGAAGAAGGATGAACTTGGACATGCAGGGGGCTGCATCACATCCATCAACGCGTCAAAGAGAGGACACGTCATCTCCATGTCGTGGGCACAAGAGGGGCGGCGGCAACAAGAGGCCGACGGCACCATAGTGGGGCGGCTAGGGTTTTGGCCGAACCCCATATGGAGAAAAATCTCTATTGTTCTCTTTTCTCTCTAGCTCTCTAGTGTACGGTGTAGTGTAGGATTAATTAAAAGCTTGAATTTTCTTAGCCTGTAAATCCTATTTATAGATAGAGAAATTCCTCCTTGCCCATTAATCCAACAATGTGGGACTTATTAAGTACGAATTCTCCTAGCCCATAAATCCTATTATAGCTAGAGAGATTCACCTTTGCCCATAAATCTACCAATGTGGAACTAGTTACATTCTAGCCCACAATTGCTCTTTAGTCCAACTAATGAGCACAATTTACACTTTAGTCCAATTAATTCATTGTTGCTATTTAGTCCGACTAATTAGCAATAATCCCAGCTTGATCTATTATTGTGTGTGACCCTGTAGGTTCCTAATTACGTTGGCAGTAATAATAATTATTACAAACATTGAGCGGTATCTAGCAATACATCAATGCTCCCAAGTAATTGGAATGTCATTAATCTGACTAATCTTTGTGACCAATGTTACAGTGTTGTATAATCCCTTTGTCTCATCTATCCGGATTGGACACAAGACATGGAGTGTCACACTTGTATATCCAATCCATAGTTTCTCGATCTGTGAGTAGACTTAGATAAACAAATAACATCAATATCCAATATTGATTTATTTGAGCATGGCCATGCATTTTCTTAAGTCTCACTCATCGAGTGGCCCATGGATATCTACTCCCGTCATGTGGGAGGGAAAAATCCTCTCTACGTCACTACGATCTCTAAGCTTGCCTCATATCATGTCCGATTAAAGCCTTTATAGTTACCCAGTTACGGTGTAACGTTTGACGATATCAAAACATGATAATTCACAACTAGAATATCTAGTGACTTCAAGTCTAAGGATCACAACACCATTGTCTCTATGGGAAGCGATTGTGACATTCACATAACTCCCATGTAGCCTTCTCATGGTGGGTCAATCCAGTTTGCCATTACTCCTAATGTGTACCCATGTGTTGGATTGTGATATCTCCTCATCAATCCAACCCCATACTAGTCTATAGTTGAACGTCATGTTAATCAATATAGTTGACTAGGGATATTCAAGAATATAACACTTATATTCTAAGGACTTCATTCATGTTAGCATATCTCCATATCGATAACATAATGAATAGTAAGTCCATTAAATGTTACAATAAATTGATTGCCTCTATGGCACAATTCCAACAGTCTCCCACTTGCACTAGGGTTAATATGGTGCATCCTATGCCTATTGACCTATTGCGGCCCTCACGCTTTCACTGCGCAAGAGGTAAGTTAAACATATGCTGATACTTTGCATATATTCACATCTCCTCTATCGACATATTCGAATGAGATCGAATATTCTGAGTATTTGCATTTAATGCTACAATATACTCAGTCCTTTGTGATAAAATCGACAATTGAATCTTGCATGGAACCTTTCCAGCTCACAGTCCCTTCAACTAAGGCAAAACACAAAACTTTGACTATATCTGGAATCATCCTTGTTGGATTAGAATTTCGCATCATTGTAACTCCTTACAGTGAACCATTCCTATCCTCCATATATCAAGATTTCATCCTTAGTTCTTCTCAAGTACATAAGGATTTTCTTGATCAATATCCAATTACTCTTATCTGGATATAACTGGTATCTTTATGTCATCCTCAAATGACATGTCTGGCCCTAGCACATATTATGGCGTATACTATGAATCTTATTCATACGGTCTCTCACAATCTAATTGGGAAGACAATTAGTCTTCCAAAGACTAAATCCATGTGACATAGGTAAGAATCCATATTCTTTCATGTTGAACCGTTTCAACACCTTTGTCATTATATGCACTTTGAATTAAGCCGAGCAGCTTTATTCATCTATCTCCATAGAATTATATAAGTTGCTTTTCCTAAGACATTTCATTGAAAATCGATTCCCTAGCCAATCTTTACCAGATTGCAGAGTAGGGACATCATTCCCAATGAACTGTATGTCTCTACATACATGACCAGAATTACAACTGTGCTCCCACTAACCCTCTTGTAAACACAAGCTTCATCTTCATTCTTGATGGAATCAAACCATTTGATTGTATCATTGAATTGAAGATTTCAACTCCGAGAAGCTTGATTCAATCTGTAGACAGATTCCTATAAGCAAGATAAGAATGGATTTAAGCATCACAACCGGGGAAAAGTTTCGTCATAGTCTATACTATGAACTCATAGGAAATCTTTAGCCACCAATCGTCCCTTAAAAATAATCCTATTACTATCCATGTCAGTTTTCCTTAAAACTCACTTGCACCCTATGGGTCATATCCTTGAGGTGGTTCCAACAAATTCCATACTTTGTTGGCATACATGGATTCCATTTCATATATTATGGCCTTAAGCCATTCTTGAGAGTTTGGCCCACTCGTGGCCTTCTTATAGGTTGTAGGCTCATCTCCATGAGTAATATATCAAAGGGTTATGAGAAATCCATATTTCCATAGCTCCTTGACATATCCTACATTACCTACAAGGTTCTTGTGCTACTTAAGTAGGTTTCTCCACAACGCATTGTGATCCTACTCATGTTCCATCAAAGGATGATTGTTTTGTTGTGGTTCTTGAACTCCTTTAAGTTCTACTATCCTCCCACTGTTTCCTTTAGAGACAATTTCTCTATTTTAGAAACATAGCGGTTTGAGCAACAAACACTTTTTCCTCGATTGGATTTTAGAAATAATATTCTTTTGAATATTCCACAAAATTCATTTATCCGAATTGGGCCCAAGTTTATCTCCAAATGATTTACATAAACTTTACAATCCCAAACATTTATGAAATACTAGGACAACTCCTAGTCCATATCACATATGGTGTATTCATAACTGTTTTGATGGAACATGGTTAAGGGCGAAATTGCTATAAGTAGAGCATAGCCCTAAAAGTAAGTTGGAAGTCCTCTTTGACACATCATAACCGGCCCGCGTCCAACGAGGTTCGATTTCTCCATTTAAACACGCCATTCCATAATGGCGTTCTAGGTGGAATGAGTTTGGAATATATCCAACCCTCTTTTAGATGCTTGTCAAACTCTTAACTCAAGCATTCTCATCCACGATCTAATCGTAGAGTCTTGATACTCTTGCCAAGCTAGTTTTCTACTTCATTCCTGAATTCCTTTGAACCTTTCAAAGAATTCATATTTGTTCTTCATAAGACCCAAATATTTACTGAATAAATAAACATGATGAAGTACCAAAACCATCTCTAGCACTTGTGCTTAGAGGTTCCGCACATCAGTATGTATGAGTCCAAAAGATCATATCTTTGCCCAATAAATAAGTCTCACATCTCTCACATGATTCATAATCAAATGAGTCTAGAAATCCATCCATATGGAGTCTAGAAATGCGTTCTCATTCACGTGACCTAAACCACAGTGCCAAAGGTATATTTTTAATGTTATAGAATGAAATTATCATGATTAAGGATCTACAATCCATTAGACAAATTAGCATTACCATAATGCATTTTATTAAAATAAATGGAACAACATTTGTCCATTATTTTAATAGAAATTTTTTTCCTTGTACAAACAAGAAATTGTGATAATGTTCCTACTCATAGCAGAGACATAATCGTACTTGTCTATTTCATGAATATTTCCAAAAGGTAGAGATAATTTCCTACGGCTAATTTAGCAACCCTTGCTTCATTGCCCCACGTGTAGGTGTATCTCTTCTAATTGTCTACATCTCTTGAGATCCTACACATTTCTATAAATGTGAGATCCTCATCTAGTATCAAATACCTATGATGATGAGATAGACACATTGGCCTTTTATAACAAAGATATCTTAAATTGGAATTCATAATTCCCTTTTTTTCTTCCATGTACTTTGGGCAGTTCCTCTTCCACTACACCACCTTTTTTGCTAGAGCTTTGTTCAGTGGCTCTCAATCATGTTGAGTAAATCGTCTATGAACAAAACTCTAATTGCATCCAATGCAATTCTTGGTCCAAGTGGGAGAATAAATCCTTATTCTTTATCTATCTTATAGATAACTCCCATCTTCTAAGCTTTCAAAACAGCTTAGTTGCGTTTGATCTCTTCCTTCAGCAATCACACATTACTAGCTTGTGTCGTCGCGTCACATCTTGATGAATCAAGTCGCCTTGCTTTGGTAAGCCCGAGCTTGATTACATCTTGAACCTGACGAGTGATAAGAAAGAGAAGGTAAAACGCAAATGGAGCAACACTTCAAACCTATCATGTTTGGCCAACTCTCTAAAGGAGCCTCTTTAAATGTATGATCATATCATACGCCTCCATGTTCTCTTCTTGCTTCAAAATCTCAGAGTCCGTGGTAGCCAATCATGAGGCTAGTCACATCCACATAACCATTTTTTGATGTTCCACCAATTAGGTCTTAGTGTATTTTGGTAGTTGGTGGAAGGAAATTTTATGCTCTAGGATATACAACAATTTCATTTTATTTGAGAACAATTCTCAATTTTATACCAGTTTATAAAACAGATTCTAGACAATCGATAAAGTCGAGTTTGTTTGCTTAATGCCATAGGTATTCAACACAAAAGGATTAAGAAAAATATTTGTGACATTTTTAACTATATTTAACATTAAATATAGCTCCACTATCTTTCTCGGATTAATAGCCCTCACCATTAATGCGAAAAATATCATATACTTTTTAGTGGGCCAAGATCCATATTTCTACCTCCACTTGAGCCTGCTTTGGCACGTCACCCACGAATTGGTTATTTAGGCAGGAACCATTCCAATTGCATCCCATGCAACTCTTGGTCCAATTAGGTGAATAAATTCTTATTCATAATCCTTTAGATAACACCTAATTGTCATGCCTCTAGGCTCATCAATCCAATTGACTTTGCCCAGTTGCGTCCAACCTCTTGCTTCAACAATCACACATTACTTGCTTGTGTCGTCCGCAACAT
The DNA here is from genome assembly GCA_023055425.1 of Linanthus parryae. NCBI lineage: Eukaryota > Viridiplantae > Streptophyta > Magnoliopsida > Ericales > Polemoniaceae > Linanthus > Linanthus parryae. The sequence continues at coordinate 6,584,093 of JALGPY010000015.1, forward strand.
ACTAAGGTAAATTAAAACGCCTTGATTTGGCAAGCCCGAATTTAATAGACCTTGATCATGAGGGGTGTTTAGGCAAGAGAAGGTAAAACGCAATATTCTATTGAGGGATTTAATTTTCATTGTTCGGTTGATCCAATCAACATGATCTACTTATTTGGATTGGGCAATCTACAATAAAAGATCAAACTTGTTTATTAGTATCTTGTTACGTTTTGCATGCATCATCTATACATCAAAATTAAAAAAGACATAAATAATAAACATCCACAAAAATAAAAATTAACATGGCATGGATATGGCCCCTAAGACTAAGATATTACCAAGCCAATGACAACATCTATATGCCCTAAAGTGACAAGCTCATCTCCATATGCCTCCACCATAGCTGCGCGTCCTAGGTGTGCAAGTCCTCCATCGTCTTTGTGGCTTCTTGGTTCTTCGGTCTTCTTCTCCATGCTCTTGGCTATTATCTAATTATCTAATTCTAGCTAGCATCTAAATTAAATAAATAAATAAATAAAACATCACATGTCGAGAAGATGATCAGCTCGCAGGCCGTAAAATTAACTAACTATTACATTAATTTGATCAGCTCGCAGGCCGTAAACCAAACCACAAAAAGTAAACATCCACAACCTAGGCCATATCCATCCACCATGCAACAAAGCACATAATACAGTTAAAATCAATTTTTAACGCGCTTGTTCAATTTTAATTAATTAAATTGGGACACTAGGGGTAAAATTTTCAAAACGGTTGCGCTAGTCAAACTAGCCGAACCGAATTGACCCGCCAAACCAGGCCCACCCGGTCAGACCAGCCCGCCCGGTCAAACCGGCCCACGCAAGAGAAGGGGAAGGTACTTTAGGCCGAACTCCTATAGGAGTTTAAATCATTATTTTTCCTTCCTTCCTTGTGGCCAAACCCCAATGTGGGACAAAAACACATTTCTCCCTACATTGTGCCCAAACCCTAGCTTTATGTCACCAATTAATTTGTAAATCATATGTACATGAAAAACACTAATTTTCACATCCTATGTAAAATTAGATGATTTCCTCATGAATCATATTCATGGCGTATCAAAATACGCATATTAATTTTATTACAGTTTACGGTCAAACTGACAGAAACGATCAAAACTGACAAAATTTAGTATATCAAATATATACCCGAAATTCATTATTTTCACATCATATGTAAAATAATTGAATCTACACATGAATCACATTCATGGCGCATCATAATACGCATATCAATTTTGCAACAGTTTCATGGTCAATATGACAGAACAGTGTAAGACTAATAAAACTAATAAAACAGATAACCACATAATATCGACCTGTGGCTCTGATACCATTGTTGGGTTTTGACGTAGGTTACGCAGCGGAATAACAAAAATTTATCCTACTCAAATCCCACCAAGGATCACAGGTGAAGCATCATAACATGATGAAAGGAAGAAAGGTTACCTCAGCCATACCAGGCTGGTGACGATCACATACAAAGAATAGTATCTTTGTCTCTACGGTATCCACACAAATAGACCTCAACTGGGATTCTTCTCCAATGGTGCTAGCAATCTGAGAAGAAGGATGAACTTGGACATGCACAGGCTGCATCACATCCATCAACGCGTCAAAGAGAGGACACGGCATCTCCATGCCGTGGGCACAAGAGGGGCGGCGGCAACAAGAGGCCGACGGCTCCATGGTGGGGCGGCTAGGGTTTTGGCCGAACCCCATGTGGAGAAAAATCTCAATTTTTTTCTTTTCTCTCTAGCTCTCTAGTGTACTGTGTAGTGTAGGATTAATAAAAAGCTTGAATTTTCTTAGCCTGTAAATCCTATTTATAGCTAGAGAAATTCCTCCTTGCCCATTAATTAAACAATGTGGGACTTATTAAGTACGAATTCTCAAAGCCCATAATTCCTATTTATAGCTAGAGAAATTCACCTTTGCCCATAAATCTACCAATGTGGGACTAGTTACATTTTAGCCCATAATTGCTCTTTAGTCCAACTAATGAGCACAATTTACACTTTAGTCCAATTAATTCATTATTTCTATTTAGTCCGACTAATTAGCAATAATCTCAGCTTGATCTATTATTGTGTGTGACCCTGTAGGTTCCTAATTACGTTGGCAGTAGTAATGATTATTACAAACATTGAGCGGTATCTAGCAATACATCAATACTCCCAAGTAATTGGAATGTCAGTGATCTGACTAACCTTTGTGACCAATGTTACAATGTTGTATAATTCTTTTGTCTCATCGATCCGGATTGGACACAAGACATGGAGTGACACACTTGTATATCCAATCCATAGTTTCTCGATCTGTGAGTAGACTTAGATAAACAAATAACATCAATATCCCATATTGATTTATTTGAGCATGACCATGTATTTTCTTAAGTCTCACTCATCGAGTGACCCATGGATATTTACTCCCGTCATGTGGGAGGACCAAATCCTCTCTACGTCACTACGATCTCTAAGCTTGCTTCATATCATGTCCGATTAAAGCCTTTATAGTTATCTAGTTACGGTGTAACGTTTGACGATATCAAAACATGATACGTAACGCCTAATAATTGTTCAATCTCTAACGTAAATGCATCTAAGTCACACAAAAAGGTGATGAATTCTATACGTAACTCCTAATGTGGAGTTATCAAATATCCCCACACTCACCTATTGCGTGTCCCGAGCAACAAATCTAAATCCGACCACATTCTTACTTCCTCTTCCATCTCACAAGCATGATACGAGTCTCAACAATTGCATACTTACTAGAAACACCGTTGAATATAAATCTCAACTAGCCGACTCGGCACAAACAAAGACTCCATACATGACTCAAACATGCAACAATATGATGCAACGCAATACTACAACTCGATTCTTAATAATCACAAATATAAATAAACACTAACTTTTTATCTTTTTGTGTGAGATCGGGCAATCTCAAATCTTCCGAACGGGCGTGTCATCAAGCTCTCAATCCTCTCAAATCGCAAAAACACGCAACGTAAATATGCGCAAAGCGAGTGAGGCTCACGTTTCTCAAATTGAAATCCCCGTAGAAAGCATATAGAGTTTAACGTTTCTCTCTACAAGTGGCTAACCTCCCGTGTGCGCCGAAAACAGTAGACACATCCTAGCCTAGCCTAGTACACCATCCGAGCTTTTAATCTCAACGGGTTTATTAGGTTGAAGGCTTAGGGACGGTATGATAGGCTTTTTAGAAGCACGGTCTTACTTTTCGTGACAAAGCTCACCAATAACCCCATACTCACACTCCCTCACCACGATGAATGAATACCAAGCCCAAATCTCACAACTCCGGCCCTCGATTCCCTCACTACCGGTGTAACACCGTTCTCGCGGCCACAAACGTGAAGAAGCACAAGTGATCAAAGCTACTACTCGGATTTTTAGTCAACGGAACTACTAATCAAATGAACCAAACTAACAATAATAAGCACATCTCCTTTTTTCTCTTTTTTTGTTTTTTTTTTGTTTTTTTTCTGTTTTTTTCTTTTCTTTTTGAAAACTAAACGAAACAAAATACAACCAAATACAAACTATCACTAAAGACGTAAATCCGAGTAGTCTAGAATCTCGTAAAATCTGGTGGGGATGGAAAACGAAGTAGATGTTGAACTCTGTGAAGTAATCACCATCCCCACACTCTATGAAGTCCAATATCTCTCAAAATAGCCGAATGTGTAATGTGAATGCAAGCAACTACTCATCCTATCCTCCGCAACATTGAAAGATGATAGTAAATTTGTGGCTCGCCCTCCAATGCAAATCAATCAACCCACCCCAGTAGTGTGGAATGATTATGGCGCACATCGCTTCGACTCCTCGTGATCGTGATGTATGGACACGACTCACTGCCACACTGAAGTGTGCTAGCCATCTCAGACTCACCCTCACACCCCCTCGTAAAACGATAGAATACGATATCCACAAGATCTGTAATGAAGTATACTCCCTCTTCGAACCTCACTCACTCACTCACTCCCTTTGTCATGACGCATAGGACAAGGCCAAACTAATTAAGTGATTGAAGTCACAATGAATGGCTCCTAGGCTTAGAGGCGATGAATAAAGGGGTAAATGGATCAATGGGGCTAACTAAGTGGACCTAGCTTGTGAGAGGGGACGTGAGGCTCCCATCAAGCTCACTCGCACGACCGTTCCATTGCCACTACAAGGATGGGTTGTCGACTACCTAAGACGATGGTCATGCACTATCGGCTAACTACTTGAATAACTCAAAAACAGCACGCACTTTGAGATTCAAATTTTTGGTTAAGTTCAAAATGGCTTTGTCACCCGAGTTACAACTCTCTATAAGCATTCTAAGGGATTCTCAACTTTGGGTTAGCTTTCTCGGTTTCCACACACCTACGCACATAATCACTCATGCACATTCATCACTAAGCTCTCTCCACGTTCGACTTCTTTTCCTTTTCCCTTTCCCAAAAAAATTTGTGTATTTTTTTTTCAATTTTTTCGTATTTTTATAATAAATCCTAACTCTATATGAAAGGCCAAACACGAAATAAGACTCGGAACTGACTCGATTCGAGTAGGTGGACTCAATTAAATAAATAAACGTGCAACAAAAATTAAACAACTAACTTCTAAGTACAATACTATTCACATCACAATACGACATTATAAAATAAACACGACACGGATTACGAATACGACACAATATGACTATAAATCTATATGTAACAGGTTAATGCAAACATGGACTGGCTAGTCAAGACTATATACAAACACCCTCACACTTAAGCATTTCGTTGTCCTCAACAAATTTAGAGATAAAGTAAGACGTCTCCTCAATTAAATGTGTAGGCGGTGGATCTTTGCAATCAACGCTCAACAGTAGAACAGGGGGAGAGTGTTAGAGGTACCTTGGGTGCCCAGACCAACATGGGCACCGACACCGTGAAATTGCAACAAGAAGGGTCCGCGCACCGTTGACAATTTCCGGAGAAGTCTCTAAGCGCCCGGATTCCGATGTGCGTCAAGGATGTGAACTGCAGCCCACTCCACGTGTGGCACTCAAGTGATGATATGAGCACTCCTCGACCTCGATTTATCCTTGGCATGTGTTCCATAAATTATGTGGGATTTTTTCGTCACTTGTTCGTGCACTCCCTAACACGCACATCAAGAAGTGGAATCCGGTGTGTATTCTGTACCTGTGTCCCTGCACACTGATTAAAAGAATTAGTCCACTCTTTCTCACCCCTCACAATAAGATATATAGAGAAATGAAAAACAACAGCAACAAAAAAACACCATACTCTACATTGGGTTGCCTCCCAAGCAGCGCTTGTAATTTAAGGTCGACGGCCCGACCATGTTACCTCATGAGCCTTAAAAAGGTAGTTTGGCACGCCTTGCCGCATCCAAATTTTGGCGCTGGATGCTCAGAACTACCTCGTGCGCCTCCACACTCGATTCTTTGCCTTTAAGTTCAGGCAGATCCGCCTGTGTCAGCTCTGGAATTCTGCGCCTAACTTGCACGGGAAATGGCAATCCTGGCTTGACCTTAAGAGTGTACTGAGGAGTCGGTTTGAAAACCCGAAATATCTCCACAGTATCGTTGATCCTCATGATCAACTCCCCATTCTCTACATCAATTAATGTCTGACCGGTATCCATAAAGGGCCTACCAAGAATGATCAGAACGTCACCAAATGGCATGTCCAGTATCACAAAATCGGATGGCATGATCAAACTACCAACCATCACGAATAAGTCTTCTATGACTTATATGCGATCTGAAGATTGATCCAAGTTTTACGAGGCTCCCCCAGACCTAGCTTTTTAAATACTGAAAGCGGCATCAAGTTAACACTCGCCCCCAGATCACAAAGAGCCTTGCCTGTATTGGCCCCGCCAAGTGTAGCTTAAATCACAAAACTCCCTGGATCTTTCTTCTTCTTAGGTAGCCCATGCAAGACACATGAACTCACATGCTCATTCAGATTCACTGTCTGAAAGTTATCCATAGGTTTTCTCCCAAGGATTGCATCCTTGATGAACCGCGCATATTTAGGCATTTGCTGCAGAGCCTCAATTAATGGAATGTTGATGTGCAGTTTGGAGAAAATACTAAGAAATCGCCTGTACTCCTCAGAGTCATCCTTCTTCTTCATGGTTTTCAATGGAAAAGGTGCATCTCTAGAAAAAGGGGGTGGTAATACCTCGTTGGACTTATCCTCCTCATGTGGAGTCATGCCCTTTGATTGGGGGACCATGACAGGTGCCTTCTCAGGATCGAAGACCACATGCTCCTTAGCCTTTGATGCTTCAGATCTAGCATGGCTCGGGTATGGTGGATCAGTCAAAAAACCCCGCTGTGAGTGGTAATGGCATTTACCTGGCACACATTCTCTGTGTCAGACGGTAGTGAGTCAGGTGCTCAAGAAGATGATTGTGCTGCAGTTTGCCCAACTTGAACCTCTAGTGAACGAAGAAAAGTCTTCGTAGCTTGAAAATCAGAAGACACGGCATTGACCGTCGTGGTCATATTGTTCATGTTGTTACTCAGCTGTGCTAACGCCTTAGTCAGTTTAGAAATATCTGGGTTTTGCGCTGCAACAACTGGTGGTGGACCCTGTGAAACTGGTGCTCGTGGCATGTGCTGAAACCCTGGTGTGTATATAGCTCCAGACTGGTCCCCATACCTGAAACCTGGATGATCTCTTGTCCCTGGTTTGTATTTCCCTTGGTTCCAATTATGCCGATGTCCTTGTGCCCCCACAAAGTTCACATATTCACTTGCCATCTGGGCCAAGGCTGAATCAAATTCCTGCTCATCTACCCTTGCAACTAGCTTCTTTTTCTAATATACATGCTTGGCTAAGTCAGACACCATCTTGCTGATCCCAGTCTTCTATTCATGATCCTTAGGTTCAGGAAGTTCCAATAATCTCCTTGAATCATAACATTGTGAGTCCTTCTTAGCAAGCTGCTTCATGAGCGCATAAGCTCCTTCTTTTTCAACTGAGTACAGAAAATTGCCCCCAGCTTCTCTGTTAACCAGCTCCTGATTGTGACATTCTAGACCATAGTAGAAGACCTGCAAAATTTTGTAATCCCCAAAATCATGATTTGGGCACTCCCTAATCAAATGCATAAAACGGTCCCATGCATCCACCATAGTTTAATCGGCCTGTTGCCGAAATCTTAGAAAATCACCCTGTAGCTCAATTACCCGCTGAACTTGGTAAAACTTGGCCATGAACTCATCCACACACTGAGCCCATGTAGTGATCGAATCATGAGCTCTGAAGCCACTTCTCAGCTGCACCCTTCAGGCAGTAAGGGAAAAGAATGAGCTTCAACGCTTATGGGTGTAGATAGTGTGTTCTAGCCACATGAGTCAGCTTACACGTGGCATTCATCTAGCACATCTGGTGGTGCTCCAGTACTACACGAGCATTACCCATGCTTATCCGTATGGGGGCTGCGAGACAGGGCCCCTCGCATATCATTCCACACGGGACTTGTAGGGACTTAGTGGTTTGGAAGCTAGAGTAAGATCTGTCGCGCGCGTGCGACAACCAAGCCCGCGCGCGACCCTTTGTAACTGCTTTGAGAGATTTATGGCCACGTGTCCCATAAACCCGGTCAACCTCATAACGGTTCCGGTATACGCGGGCGAAGTGCATAACGGTCCCTATATACGCGGTCGAACATGCCGTTATGGTTAAGGTAATTAAGCCGCCCTTAATGGGCGCATTAACCCACTACAACTGTCAGATTCCCCACTATATATAGGATTGTTAACTCTTCATTGCAATCATCTAATCACGCGGAAGCTCTGGCCATTTTCATACTGTCTCTCTCTCTCTATCTCAGTCTTCACCGCTTGCTCTCTCCCTAATCACAACCTACACTCTGTGTTTCTGTACTCTACCCCTGGTGTACACTTGGATCTTCCTAAAGGTATCCGCCTGTATACATTGGTGAACCCGACGTGAAACAAAATTTTCAAATAACCATGTCTCACGACGAAGATGCCAGCACTCGATCTCCCTCAACAGTGACAACTTCAGGGGAGGAAACCTGCCTTAATTCCGCAGTAGCTGGTGGTACTCCGACCCTGGAGATGTTGAATGCAACCCTCCAAAGCCAGGCGAAGGCTATTCAGGCTCAGTCTGCACAAATGGCCCAGATCATGTCGATTGTGGGACCTCTTGCTCAGAATCCGGCACTTGGAACTGCTGCTCCCCACGGGACAGGGACAACACCCAAACCCCCTAGCTCCAACTTACAAAACAATTGTCCAGCCATCTCTTACCCAAGGACATATTGCTCAACCATCGGTTGCTGCGCCTGTTTCTCAGCTACCTGGCATTCCCACTAATGTCCAACCACAACACCCCCTTCTTTCCCCGCCTGCAGCTGTAAACAACACTGGTTACGCCCCCGATCCAAGTGCTACATATGTTCCTTCCCCGGCTGCAATTCTTCTTCCTGGTACAGGAGGAAGTGCACCAGCGAGCATGACAGCCTTGGAGCAGCGTCTGGATAAATTCCTTGCGAATCAATGTTTCACGGACACCGTTATCCCGAAGGTTGATAATGCGCCTCCTATTCCGCGCGAGATTTACCTGATGCCCAACCATGCAGGGTACAAAGCCCCCAAATGGGAGAAGTTTGACGAGGTCAATGGGAATGCTCAGGAGCATGTCATGCGCTTCATCGACATGATGGGGCCACACGGGGTTGATCCTAATCTATTGATGCGCGAGCTCCCTAAGTCTTTGGGCACGTCGCATGCAAGTGGTATAAGACCTTGGAGGCCGGCTCCATAAGGACATGGGAGGACATGGTCAAAAAGTTCTATACTAAGTTTTTCCAGATGGAGGAGAAGGTCAAAATGATTCATTTGTCATGCATGTACCAAAAGTGTGATGAGACAGGAGTCGCATTTATCAAGAAATTCAGGGCAAAGTCACTGGAGTGCAGAGATGAGGTGGTTGAAAGTTGGCTCGTCGAGATATGTCTCCAAGGAATGAGACACGAGTACAAAGGTATGTTGATTAACTTGCAAATTCCTACTTTTTCTAAGTTAATCGATTGTTTCAAGAATATAGAGGCCATAGTTGAGAGGCAGAGGAAGAAGCATTCCACTGAGCGAACCCCAGGAGGATCGACCTTCAAGATTGGCAGGTTTAACTACAAGAGGGGACGCAAGGCTGAAATCAGTGCAGTCTCGCCGCACAAACAGCACTAGGGTTCAACCACAGATGTCCCGCCATTACCATGCTCCATTGAGGAGGTAACTCAACTCTATAAACAGTGGCGCAAAGACGGGATCCTACCCCAGCTTGAAAGGTCACCTACTAGGGAGCAGCTAAGGGATCCAAAGTGGTGTGAATGCCACGGTAAAGTCATGCATCCCACAACTGAATGCAATAAGATCAAGTGGCTCGTGAACAAGAAGATGAAGGAAGGGGAGCTGGTCATCAGCGAACAGAGGCAATATGTGCGCAACAATCCCTTACCAGCCCACTCAGAACAAGATAAAAAAGACAAAGAGGTGGCCATGATCGCAATTATAGACCTCGAAGAATTCGCAGATGATGGGCTACCTGTTGTAGCTGAAGTCCATGATGCGGAAGACTATAGCATGGACACAGAGGACTCGCGCGCCGACATGATAAAGGGATCATATGGATTCAGGAGGTTCTTTGATGAGATGAAATTTTCAGAGAGGTGCCGCAACGAGATGACAAAGGCAGTTCTCAGAGTGGCAGAATACTTTGAGGAGGACATAGTTGTCTCTAATGGGAGATTCGTAAGAGCCTCTCGCTCGACTGAAATGGTAATGGGTTTCTCTGAATCAGACAAGAAGACAAATGCAAACCATCAAAAGCCAATGTATGTCACGACGATGATTAATGACGTCGAGTTCAAAAGGGCGTTTGTTGACGGAGGAGCAGCCGTCAACGTAGTCTCACTCAACACCTTGAAGTTAGCAGGCATTCCCGAGAAGAAGATTGCTAGACGCCCATCTTCGTTAATGGGATTCGGAAGCGATTCGAGGATGACAGTAGGGTGGATTCGCCTGGGACTTCAGATAGGAAAGATAAAGTGGTTTGCCAAGTTCTACGTCATCGATGCGAAAACCACTTACCACATGATCATTGGTCGGGCGTGGATCCATCGTTTTGACGCAGTACCCTCAACAGTCCCTCTGGTGATGAAGGACATTTGGAATGGCAGAGTAGTTGAGATACCATCTTCGATAAACCCATTCAACTTGAATGAGGCACACCTGATTGAAGCAGTATGGTTCACCGATATGGCGTACGAGCAGACACCTGGGCCATTCAAGCCAACCCCATTGCCCCGATGGGAAGATATCAAGGATCAATCACCTGCATGAGTGATGGTAACAAGGGAAAATCCCAAGGAGAAGGCGCCTGCGTGCGAAAAGGTGCAAAAGACTGTTTATCAGAAGAAGAACGTGTACACCCTAAAAAGGGTGGTGAAACATGACAACAAGGGCCAAGAAGTAGAAAGTTTCTACTCCAATGGGAAAAATTTCTAACGCATATGAAGGCGCACGGGGGTACCCCCACCTCAGCATGGGGATATCCCTGGGCAAATCAATCAACTCGAGCAAGCATTAGAAGAAGACAAGCTGAAGCAAGACCTACTGGAGGAGAAATTAAGAGAAGCGCCCGAATGCATGGAGGACAAACCGAAGCCACAAAACCAGGAGCTAAAGGAAGTATTTTTAAGTCCATCCGAAGAGAAGAAGAGGCTTGTGTTCCTGAGTGCAGATCTCAAGGGCCAAGAGGAAGAAACGTTGCTAACACTGCTTACAGAATATAAAGATGTGTTCGCATGGGAGTACGTCGAGATGCCTGGCCTTGATGTTGGAATAGATGCCCTAGAGGCAATCTAGTTTAGTATGAATTTGTATATGGCTAGAAAATTCATTTATTATTTATTGGATATTTAATATAATGAAGTCCTTAGATTTACAATTGTGCTGTTTATCTTAAATATCCATAGTCAAGTATAGTGATTAATGGGACAATCATCTATAGACTAGTATGGGGTTGGATTGATATGGAGATATCATGATCCAACACATAGGTGTGCATTAGGGAATGTTGCACTGGATTGACCCATCTCCGAGAAGGCTACATACATGTTATTTTGAGTCACAAGCGCTTCTCGCGGTGCAATGGTATTGTCATCCTTAGACTTGAAGTCACTAGATATTCTAGTTGTGGATTATTGTGATCTTGGTAGCGTTAAACGCTACACCGTAACTGGGTAGTTATAAAGGCGTGTACTGGATACAATAAGAAGCAAGCTTAGAGATCGTAGTGAACGTAGATAGGATTTGTCCCTCCCACATAACGGGAGCAAATATCCTAGGCCACTCGAGGGATAGTGCTCATAGAATGTCTGGCCAGACTCAAATAAATCAATATAGGATATTGATGTTATTTGCATGAATAAGGCTATTCCCATGGATCGAGAAACTATGGATTGGATATACGAGTTTGACTTGTATGTCTCGTGTCCAATCCGGATATAGAGACAAAGGGATGAGACAATTACTTGTACAAAGGTTGTCAAGATGACTATTCTATTAGTTGGCTAGAATGGATGTTTTGCTAGAGACCGCTCCATATTAGCAAATAGTTGCTACCAACTAGATAGAACCTATGGGGTCACACGCTATATAGAGTTGAACTAGATTTGGGAATTAATTAATTGGATTAATTAATTAGAAGGATCATTTTGCAAACCCTTGCAAACTTAGTAGGGACTAATTTGCAAGGAAGGGACTAAATTGAAGTCTAGTAGGACTAGAATAAGTCCTTTAGGTAGTTAACAAGGAGTTGTTGGACTATATAAAGGACCTTCCTTCCTTCCTTCCCACATAAATTATGCTCATTAAGTGAACATAACAAGAGTGGGAGAGAACAAAGGAGAGAGAGCAAGCAACAAGGAGGCCCGAACCGCCCTCTTGCCGCCGCCCCGTCCCCGTCGGCCAAAGGAGGCCGAGACCCTCCTTTGGGTCTCGTTTTGCGTGATTTCTTCTTCCTCTTCCTCTTCCGGGCTAGTACCAAGGCCTTGGGAGATCTAGGATCAACTCTAGGCATGGATCAACTATAGAGAACGTGACACAATTCGCGTTTGAAGTCATCAAGGAGAACCCAAAGGTGTGTTTATGATTTCTAACCCTTACCATCGTTATGTCTCTTGACTTGTGATCCTTGGAGGGTTTTGAATGGTTTTATGTTTGATTATTCTTCCGTTGCGCGATCCATGAATCAAAACCCTACAGTGGTATCAGAGTTACAGGTCGTAGAGCATAAAAGTGGTTTATGTGTTACGTTTTGTTGTTTTACACCTTAATTTGATTGTTTATCGCGTAAAACAAGACAAATCAAGCATGGGATGCAATTTGTCAATAATTAATCATAACAAGATCCAATTTATGCGTTGGATGCATGAATTGGTGAGTTTGAGAAATTTTAGGATCTTAGATCTAGGGTTTGGGCATCCTTGGGGAAGAAGGAGTTCTCCCAAAACAAGGAAACAACCAAACTTGGGCACCAAGCAAGGGATTTGTTTTGGAAACAACTCCCTCAAGGAGGTTCGGCCCCCCTAGGGACCGCCCCCCTTGCTTGCCGCCCAAGCTTGGCCGCCCTAGGGGCCGGGCGGCCCTAACCCGCAGGCCTAGGCTTGCGGGTTTTGGGCCGGCCCGGCCCTAGGGCCTTGTGGTTCACCTTTTTGGGCCCGGACAATTTGATTGTTGGGCCCATGGACCGTTTTAACCCAAGAAATCCTAAAATCAATTAAAATTGACCAAGCGCGTTAAAATTGGATTTTAACTGTTTATGTGCAAATCGCATGGTGATTGGATATGGCCTTAGGATGTGGTTTGATGTGGATGTTTAATTTTGTGGTTTGGTTTTACGGCCTGCGAGCTGATCAATTAATTGTAATAATTAATTAGGGTTCTATGGCCTGCGTGCCATTTTTTTTCTCAACTTGTGAGATTTATTTTATTTAGTATAGATATTAGCTAGTACTAGATAAAGTAGATTGTTAGCCAAGATTGGAGAAAAGAAGCCCAAAGACAAAGAAGCCACAAAAGATGGAGTATGGAGCATGGAGCATTCCACAAGACTATGAAGGATGGACCAAAAGATCAAGACGCATGGAGATGTGTTTGCTTTAGGGCTCATAGATAATTCCATTGGCTTGGAATTATCTTAGTCTAGAAAAGGCCATATCCACATCACGTTTAATTTCTCTTTTGTGGTTGTTTATATTATTGTTTTATTATTTGTGTGGTTGGTGTATGGATGATGCATGCAATTAGGATAATAAGATAATTAGACAACCCGGATCTATTATTTGGAGTTGTGCCCAAACTCAAATAGATAGATTAGTTGATATTGATCAACAAAACAATTAAAATTGAATTTAAAAATCCCTCAAAATTCAAATATTGTGTTCTTGACTTCTCGTTATTTAAACACTCATTATCATCATTATTTATCAAGTTCGTGCGTGCCAAAGCATGGCGACTTGGTTCATAATGATGGAATGCGATGGCACGTAACAATGTGCAATTGTTTAGATAAGAGGTTGAACACAACTAGGCTATTAATTTGATTAAGAAACCTAGAGGCAATCAATTGGGATTATCCATATGGATGGATAAATAAGGAGTTATTTGCCCGATTGAACCAAGTGTTGCATATGGGATGCAATTGGAATTGTTCCTACCTAAAGTAGTCAAATTATGGGTGACTTGCCAAAGCAAGCTCATAAGGAGATGAAAGATGGATCTTGGCCACTAGAAAATATAAGGATATTTTCCGCATTAATATCTTGAGGGTTATTAATCCGTAGAAAAATAGTGGGAGCTATATTTGATAAACTAGCCATTATTGAATATAGTCAAAAATTCACAAATACTAAAACTTGCGTATTTTCCTTTCGTAGAATTCCAAATGGCAAACAACTCATCAAGTTCACAACATTCCCTACGATCTGTCCTTGAGAAGGACAAGCTCTCTGGAACCAACTTTCTTGATTGGTACAGAAACTTGAGAATTGTTCTCAAGCAAGAGAAGAAACTGTACGCAATAGAGGAGCATGTTCCAGACGGTCCAGAGAACCAAACACCTGCTGCCTTAAAGGCGTATCAAAAGCGTGTTGATGACGCTAATGATGCGGCCTGCCTAATGCTTTGCACCATGACTTCTGAGCTTCAGAAGCAACACGAAAACATGAATGCTGTCGATATGATCGAACATCTAAAGCAGCTCTTCCAAGAGCAGGCGAGGGTAGAGAGGTATGAGGTCTCAAAGGCACTGTTCAAATGTCATCTGGCATAAGGGAACCCGGTGGGACCCCATGTACTCCGAATGATCGGGTACTTGGAGAATCTCGCCCGACTGGGGTTCCCGGTCGGCCAAGAGTTGGCAACCGATCTCGTGTTGCAATCATTGCCCGAAAGTTATGGACAGTTCAGTATGAACTATAACATGAACGAGATCGTTAAACCACTGCCAGATTTACTCAACATGTTGAGGACGGCTGAACAGAGCATCAACAAGGGTAAGGGCAAGGCCATAATGATGGTACAGAAAGGAAAGGGCAAAAGGTTTGCCTCTTCCTCCAAGGGAAAAGGAAAGTCAGTTGCCAAGTACAAGGAACCTGCCCTTAAGCCTGTTGGTGGAATTTCCAAGGCCGTGACTAAAGGTGAGTGTCACTATTGCAGTCAGCCTGGACACTGGAGGAGGAACTGCCCAAAATATCTGGAGGACAAAAGGCTTGGAATAGTGATTCCACCACCACCAGGTATTTTTGTTGTAGATGTCAATTTAACTGTCTCTACATCGTGGGTATTAGATACTGGATGTGGATCTCATATTTGTTGAAATATGCAGGATCTAAAGAGAAGTAGAAGATTGGCTAAAGGAGAGGTAGATCTGCGCGTTGGGAATGGATCAAAGGTTGCTGCGTTGGCCATAGGCGTGTGCGAGCTATCTCTGCCTTCAGGATTAGTTTTGGAATTAAATAATTGCTATTTTGTGCCTGCTATGAGCAGAAACATTATTTCTATTTCTTGTTTGGACAAGGATGGTTTTATTATTTCAATAAAGAACAATTGTTGTTCATTTTATTTAAATAATATTCACTATTTTAGTGCGCAATTATTTAATGGACTGTATGTCCTTGATCTAAGCAATCATGTCTACAACATTAATGCCAAGCGGATTAAAATAAATGATTTAAATCCTGCTTATTTATGGCATTGTCGTTTAGGCCACATAAATGAGAAACGTGTATCTAGACTCCATAAGGATGGATTACTAGACTCATTTGATTTTGAATCATATGAGACATGTGAGGCTTGTTTATTGGGAAAAATGACAAAGTCCCCTTTCAATAAGAAAGGTGAGAGGACTAGTGAGCAATTGACACTCATACATACCGATGTGTGTGGGCCATTTGCCACGCCTGCCAGGGGTGGTTATGTCTACTTCATTACATTTACTGATGATTACAGTAGATATGGATTTGTGTACCTTATGAGGGAAAAATCCGAATCCTGTGAAGTGTTCAAAGAATTCAAGAATGAAGTAGATAAGCAACTTGGCAAAAGTATAAAGGCTCTACGATCGGATCGTGGAGGAGAATACTTGAGCCAAGAGTTTGACGACTATCTTAGAGAGTGTGGGATCGTGTCCCAACTCACTCCACCCGGAACGCCACAATGGAATGGCGTGTCCGAAAGGAGGAATCGAACCCTATTGGATATGGTTCGATCTATGATGTGTCAAACCGATCTTCCATTATCATTTTGGGGCTACGCTCTATTAAGTGCAGCTTTCACCATTAACCGTGTTCCATCTAAGTCAGTCATGAAGACACCATATGAGATTTGGAGTGGGAGGCGTCCCACACTGTCGTTCATGAGGATTTGGGGCTGCGATGTCTATGTAAAACGTTTACAATCAGACAAGCTAGGGCCTAAATCGGATAAGCGTAAGTTTGTGGGGTACCCTAAGGAAACTAAGGGATACTACTTCTACAATCCAACCGAGAACAAAGTGTTTGTTGCTCGGACCGGCGTGTTTCTAGAAAGAGAGTTTGTCTTTAAAGAAGCAAGTGGGAGGAATGTAGAACTTGAAGAGGTTCAAGAACCACAAATCACTGAACCGATTATGGAACATGAACAGGAACCACATGCAGTTGTGGAGCAACCTGTTCAGGTAACACAAGAGCTTCGTAGATCTAGTAGAGTGCGCCAGGAACCCGAGAGGTATGGACTTCTCGTAACTGATTCCGGTGACACGATGCTCATAGATGATGAGCCTACTACCTATGAGGAGGCCATGAGTGGCCCAGACTCTCAGAAGTGGCTGGAAGCCATGAGATCCGAGATGGAATCCATGTATACCAACAAAGTATGGACTTTGGTGGAACCACCCGATGGGGCGCGGCCCATAGGGTGCAAGTGGGTCTTCAAGAAGAAGATCGACATGGATGGTAATGTGATTACCTATAAGGGCCGATTGGTGGCTAAAGGATTCAGACAGATTCATGGTATTGACTATGATGAAACCTTTTCACCAGTCGCTATGACCAAATCCATCCGAATCCTACTTGCGATTGCAGCATACCACGACTATGAGATTTGGCAGATGGATGTCAAAACTGCATTCCTTTATGGGAATCTCCTCGAGGACGTGTATATGATACAGCCGGAGGGTTTTGAGGATCCAAAGCAAGCCAACAAAGTCTGTAAGCTGCAACGATCCATTTATGGATTGAAGCAAGCTTCTAGGAGTTGGAATCGACGTTTTGATGAAGTGGTCAAAGAGTTTGGCTTCATCAGAAACGAAGATGAGTCTTGTGTCTACAAGAAGGTTAGTGGGAGCTCTGTAGCTTTTCTGGTCTTGTATGTGGATGACATACTACTCATTGGAAACGACATTCCCATGCTACATCTGTGAAAGATTGGCTAGGAAAGTGTTTCTCAATGAAGGACTTAGGGGAAGCAGCCTATATACTCGGTATAAAGATCTATAGAGATAGATCTAAGAGGTTGCTAAGCCTAAGTCAAAGTACATATATTGACAAGGTGTTGAAACGGTTCAACATGCAAGATTCCAAGAAGGGATTCTTGCCCATGTCACATGGAATCACTCTTTCGAAGAGTGGTTGTCCTTCCAATGAGATTGAGAAGGAACGCATGAGTAGAATCCCCTATGCCTCGGCCATAGGATCTATCATGTACGCCATGTTATGTACTAGACCAGATGTGTCATATGCCTTGAGTATGAAAAGCAGATATCAATCCAATCTGGGTGAGAGTCACTGGATTGCAGTCAAGAACATCCTAAATTACTTGAGAAGAACTAAGGATGCTTTCTTGATATTTGGTGGTGAGGAAGAGTTGCGTGTAAGGGGTTTACACTGATGCAAGATTCCAAACCGACAGATATGACTTTAGATCACAATCGGGATATGTGTTTTGCCTGAATGGAGCAGCGGTGAGCTGGAAGAGTTCCAAGCAAGAGACGGTAGCTGATTCTACAACAGAGGTTGAGTACATTGCTGCAAATGGCGCAGCAAAGGAGGCTGTTTGGATCAGAAAGTTTGTTTCTGAACTTGGTGTGGTCCCTAGCATTGCGGATCCAGTGGAGTTGTTCTGCGACAACACTGGGGCGATCGCGCAATCAAAGGAACCCAGATCGCACCAGAAGTCCAAGCACGTGCTCAGGAAGTTTCATCTGATTCGAGATATTATCGATAGAGGAGACGTTCGGATATGCAAGATTCCTACAGATGATAATCTGTCAGACCCGCTTACGAAGCCTCTCACGCAGTGGAAAGGACACACTAGGAGTATGGGCATACGAGATGCGCCAGATTGGCTCTAGTGCAAGTGGGAGACTGTTGGAATAGATGCCCTAGAGGCAATCTAGTTTAGTGTGAATTTGTATATGGCTAGAAAATTCATTTATTATTTATTGGATATTTAATATAATGAAGTCCTTAGATTTAAAATTGTGTTGTTTATCTTAAATATCCCTAGTCAAGTATAGTGATTAATGGGACAATCATCTATAGACTAGTATGGGGTTGGATTGATATGGAGATATCATGATCCAACACATAGGTGTGCATTAGGGAATGTTGCACTGGATTGACCCATCTCCGAGAAGGCTACATACATGTTATGTTGAGTCACACGCGCTTCTCGCGGTGCAATGGTATTGTCATCCTTTGACTTGAAGTCACTAGATATTCTAGTTGTGGATTATTGTGATCTTGGTAGCGTTAAACGCTACACCGTAACTGGGTAGTTATAAAGGCGTGTACTGGATACAATAAGAAGCAAGCTTAGAGATCGTAGTGGACGTAGATAGGATTTGTCCCTCCCACATAACGGGAGCAAATATCCTATGCCACTCGAGGGATAGTTCTTATAGAATGTCTGGCCAGACTCAAATAAATCAATATAGGATATTGATGTTATTTGCACGAATAAGGCTATTCCCATGGATCGAGAAACTGTGGATTGGATATACGAGTGGGACTTGTATGTCTCGTGTCCAATCCGGATATAGAGACAAAGGGATGAGACAATTACTTGTACAAAGGTTGTCAAGATGACTATTCTATTAGTTGGCTAGAATGGATGTTTGCTAGAGACCGCTCCATATTAGCAAATAGTTGCTACTAACTAGATAGAACCTATGGGGTCACACGCTATATAGAGTTGAACTAGATTTGGGAATTAATTAATTGAATTAATTAATTAGAAGGATCATTTCGCAAACCCTTGCAAACTTAGTAGGGACTAATTTGCAATTGAATTCTAGTAGGACTAGAATAAGTCCTTTAGGTAGTTAACAAGGAGTTGTTGGACTATATAAAGGACCTTCCTTCCTTCCTTCCCACATAACTTATGCTCATTAAGTGAACATAACAAGAGTGGGAGAGAACAAAGGAGAGAGAGCAAGCAACAAGGAGGCCCGAACCGCCCCCTTGCCGCCGCCCCGTCCCCATCGGCCAAAGGAGGCCGAGACCCTCCTTTGGGTCTCGTTTTGCGTGATTTCTTCGTCCTCTTCCTCTTCCGGGCTAGCACCAAGGACTTGGTAGATCTAGGATCAACTCTAGGCGTGGATCAACTATAGAGAACGTGACACAATTCGCGTTTGAAGTCATCAAGGAGAACCCAAAGGTGTGTTTATGATTTCTAACCCTTACCATCGTTATGTCTCTTGACTTGTGATCCTTGGAGGGTTTTGCATGGTTTTATGTTTGATTATGCTTCCGTTGCGCGATCCATGAATCAAAACCCTACACTTGATACAAGGGTAACAATGCATAGATTAGATGTTGTGCCAGGATCCAAACCGGTAAAGCAGAGCGCAAGAAGTTTCAGACCAGAGATTAACATGAAGATCAAAGAGGAAATAGTCATCTAAACGCCAAGTTCATTGAGCCTAATCATCACCCTACTTGGTTTGCCAATATTGTGCCAGTCGTCAAGAAAAATGGACAGCTTCGCATCTGTGTGGACTTCAGAGATCTCAACCGGTTCTGCCCCAAGGATGATTTCCCACTACCAAACATAGACCTACTCATCGACTCTACTGCAGGACACCGGATGTTCAGTTTTATGGATGGTTTCAGTGGTTATAACCAAATCAAGATGGGCCCCGAAGATGCAAAGAAAACTGCATTTATCACGCCAGTTTGGGTTTTCAACTATACGGTTATGCCCTTTGGATTGAAAGATGCAGGTGCAACTTATCAACGTGCCATGATGGCTCTTTTCCATGATATGATGCATAAGGAAGTTGAGTTCTACATTGATGATTTGGTCATTAAGTCAAGGGAAGAAGCAGATCATCTGGGAGATCTACGAAAGGTGTTCGAAAGGTGCAGCAACTTTCAACTAAATATGAATCCAATGAAGTGCGCATTTGGGGTAATTTCTGGGAAATTCTTGGGGTGTGTGATCCACCGCCATTGGATCGAGCCCGATCCTGCGAATATTTCAGCTATCACTAGCATGGTGGCACCCCACAACCAAAGCACCTTAAAGACGTTCTTGGGGAAGTTATCATATCTGCGAAGATTTGTACCGGCAATCGCGGAGCTGACCTTCTGTTTTGGTGATCTTCTCAAGAAAGGCGCCATGTATAATTGGACAAAGGAGCATCAGGCCATGTTTGAAAAGCTGAACGACCTGTTGACATCGCCACGTGTAATGATCGTGCCTCAATTAGGGTCACCACTTTTGCTGTATCTAACGTCGACCAGGAGGTCTACAGTAGCGCTGTTAGCTCAAGAGCATGAAGGACAAGTGTGCACAAGAGATTCCGGCGGGGATACCTCTGTGTACACCGTATGTAGAGGATAAGAGATAGCACAGGAAGAGTTGGGTTGTGTGTACGGAGAGAGTAAGGCAGTAGTAATGTCTGAGAGAGAGACAGAGGTCTGGCAGAGCTTCCGCGTATGGCTAATGTGTTCTCCCCTGTATGGAAGGATTAACGTCCTATATATAACGGAGAATGTGACCGTTGTAGTGTGTTTAATGCTCCCATCAATGGCGGCTTAATTAGCTTAACCTCAACAGCACGTTCGTCTTCATATATAGGGACCGTTACAGCACGTTATTCGCGAATACCGGAACTGTTATGGGGTTGACCGGGTTTGACCGGATTGACCGGTTTATGGAGCTCGTGCCATAAATATCTCAAAAGCAGTTACTAAAGGTCGTGTGCGGGCTTGGCTCGCACGCGACAGGACTTACTCTAGCCTCCAAACCACTAAGTCCCTACAAGTCCCGTGCAGTGGTATGCGAGGGCTCTGTCTCGCAGCCCCCACATGGATCAGCGCGGCTGGTGATCCAGTGTGTGTGGAGCACAATATGGTGTGATAGATGGTTGCCACGTGGCCAAGATCTGCTAGCTCAGAAAGCACTATCTACATTAGCCCCCTTTCTGCGCGTGAAAGCTCATAGCTGTATAGACTTCCATGCGCGGAAACCAACATGCGCGTCGCCGCCACGCACCAATTCAAACACGAGCAAATTCAGCCCCCGTGCGTGCCATTATGACCTAAAACCCCTAGAGTCGTGCCGTCTGGCCTTTAGGGTTTTAGGCGTGACGTCAGCTTGTCCTGTGATTGCGCGATTCGACGGTGACAGTTGCGATTCGACTACTGAAAGGACGCAACCCTTCATTGTTTTTGGATAAATACTTTGTATTCTCCATTGTTGCAAAGCATCACTTCTTTCTCTTAAAGTGAATGGTACCCGGAAGTCTTCGAGAGCAGATTCAGATAATCAATCACCAGTTCAGAACTGCAAATCGTCTTCTTCAACTGTGTATATCCAAGCAGGCTTCACGAAAACAAGGTTGGCCTTGTTCAATTTTGATTTATATGCTTCAAACTGCGTTGAATCTGTAAACCCATGACATGTAATCTGTTGAAACTTGTGAAGAAGCTTCAAGCTTTGGACCCAATTTTGGCTTAATCCTTCGATGAAAAAGATCTTGGATGTAGGGTTTTTGAGATCCTCGATAATGCAAACAATTTCCAACTTCTAATTTCTGAAATTGATACCAGAAACTGTTCATCTTTCTTTCCATAGATCTTGAATCTCGAAATTCAAACTGAAGTGTGGCGTATTTCTCCCCCTTTTTTCTTGCTCTTCCGCAGGAATGGCCAAGACAAAAGGAACCAAACCCACCAAGGAGGACGAAGAGATACCTGATCTTCCGCAAGCTTTGTGGCGAAAAGCCCCCTATCTGGGTGGCAAAGATTTCTACCACGCGAGGGTTAAGGCAAAGAGAATGCCTGCTTCTGTCCCCAATGAGGGATTGCTAACGTTGACTCCCCCAGTTAACTCAGCCTTGCTCGAGTTGATTGGCTGCGAGGATGTGGTTCGATTGGGAATCGAAAATGGGTACTTCCCCTATGCTGCGATTTCCGCCCAAGCTTTTGTCCAGAAATTGGACTACATGGATGAGTGGATTGACCATGTGTTGACCGATCATGCTGCGACCCTCAATGAGGCCGGCGTATACTTCGCTGTTCGTGCTATGAAGGGTGCTGCCGTGAAGCTGGACCAGTCCATGCTTCTAAACCTTCTTTCCCGCTACTCGCCTGCGACTCACACTTTTCACTTTGCTGAGTTCGAGGCTGCCCCCACACTCGAGGACGTGCATATGCTGTACGATCTGTCTCCCATGGGTGAATTGGACCCTTTGAGTCCCTTGAGGACGGATGCGGAGATCGCTTTGTACACGCAGATGGAGGAGTGCCTATCAGAGGTAAAGAAAATCTCCACCCGGTGGACCACTACCAAATCCCTTCCCAATTGGCAGTTGGTTGACACGTCTGCGAAGAACACGTGGAACAAATGGGTGCAGTACTTCTTTCGTGACTACGCGAACAGCAGCATCACTAAGAAACTTCTGAGTCAAGACCCGGAGGCCAAGAATTACGTGGAGGGTAAGGGCTATCACTTGACCCTTTGTGCTTTCCTCTGTGCTTGGCTATCGAGGTACTTAATCGATGGTCACCCGCACGATGGGGTCTTCTACCATGTTCTACCGCTCGCTGTGAAACTGGCCCTTGGCCAGAGAGTCGCACTTGGACCCCTGGTCTTGGGCACATTGTACTATAGATTGGATCAGCTGGTTGTGCCCATGAAGGAGTCGCGTGGCCGCCTCGACATATCAACATTGCCTTCTTGACGATGTGGGTCTTTGAGCGGTGGCATTCTTATGCCCCAACTGCCTCCAAGCCCAACAAGTGGTGTCCCCCAGGTGAGGTGGAGGAGCGTAACTGCGGGAGAGCTGCAAGGTGGTTCGGAGCGAACAATACCAAGTGCGTTTGGAGCCTAATATGCGACAACCGGAAAGAGTTCGTTGCCAGGCCCTATGCCGTGCGTATTGAGAATGTGCGGTGGTTTCCAAGGCTGTACCCTTCTAAAGGTATTGTCTTCTCAGAAGAGCTCCTCTTCGAAGAGGGATCGCATTTCCACAAGCGCTATCGCGAATTCTTTTGCTGGTGCCTGAGGGGTTCTCTTCCCGCTCTCGCAGAGCATATTCGTGAGCTCGCACCAAGGTATGAGAGGATTACCGTGGATGTTGACCCTACTCGAGTTTCTCCCCAGTTTGGCTTTGATGCAGTGGCACCCTCAATCTGGCCACAGTCCATTATCAGAGGTTGCTATAAGCGCTTGCTGACAAAGGAGTGCAAAACAGTCTTTATGAACAATCTTCCCTTTGAGCAGCCTGCAGGTAACCGCGAGGGTGGTTGTTCCAAGAACTGGCTCGCATACTGGATCGCCCAGCATGTCAGATTTGAGACGCAGTCGGCTCCTCAGCCAAGCAGAGCTCCTTTGATCAAAAGAAACTCTTTTCCGTTTCGTCCCAATTGCAGTCTGAGCGAGTCTGAATATGGTTGCTACTCATTGTTGGATCATGAGAACCATTTGTGCCCTGACGTCATTCTGAATGAAAAGATCGCCGCAGTTAAGAAAGGCGACTCGCATGTCATCAGATATAGCGAGACATTTGCTAAGGTAAGCAATTTTTTTCGCATGCGTTGAGCTTCTTGATTTCCACATGTTGATGCCTTTATTCTACACTGTTTGTTGTAGTGTCATGTGCGGAGATTCGCGTCTGGTGATCGTTCCAAGTCGCTGGTTAACACCATGGTTTCCACCAGAAGACAAGTACAGTCGTTCCTGCTAGCATCAAGGATGGATCCCGAAGTCGAAACCAGGATTCGCGCAGTCATGAATGCTTTTGCTGACTCGCTGATAGATAATGCTCCGGCCTCGTCTCCGCCCAGAGATAATTCGTCTCCTCCAGCGACTGCAGCGCCGAGAGCGAAGAGGCCCAGGAAAAAGGGAATTACAATATCTTCCCCTAGGAGCGCTCCAACTTCCCCTCCAGCTAAGTCCCTTTCTGCCAAGGACAAAGGCAAAGGTCGCATGCCCAGTAAAGCGCGGAAGGAGCTCGCAGTTGAGACCTTCGTTCCATTCAACCAGGAGGAAGAAGAGGAGAGGCAGGAGCCCAGAGAAGGTGATGAAGAAGAAGAAGAAAGAAAAATTGTGATACATGAGGAAGAATCAGGAGGTACCTCCATCGCGTTTCCCTTCTCATTATCATAATTCTTTTGCAACTTGATCTTGAACCAATCGTTTCTTCGTAGATGATGATGATGATGAGACCATCGGTGGCCTTTTGGCCAAGAGACAGAAGAGGGATGCTCATTCTGGCATTTCGGACGAACCCATAAGCGAGGACGTTCTCGCCGAGTCTAGGAAGACAGCCGCGGAAGCTGCTGAAAGGAGGAGGCAACGAGAAGAGGAGGAGCTCGAGCGTGTGAGGCAGCGGAGCCTCGAAGAGCAACATGTCGACGACTTAGTGCGTCCAGCTGATGAGGAAGATGTGCTTCCCGAAGAGGTGACTCCTCAAGCTGAGGAGGAGGATGCATCTCCAGAAGAGGATGCAGCAGCTTTGGAGCAGGCCCAGGCAGATTTTGAAGAAATCGCAGGCGGCAATAAAGGTGAGATTTTTAATCTCGCAGTAACTTATCGAGATGTTATTGTGGGTGTGTTAAAGCATGGTGTGTCAAAGGCCGACATTCGCCGTTGGCTAGTAGGCAAGTGCGGTGAACCCTCAGGTAATCACTTGATCGATATGCATGAACTAAGATTAGCAACTCGAAGCATAATCATGACTAGCTTCTTCGCGCCCCAGGTCATGCTCCTTTTAAAGACATGCTTAATGAGGACACACTAATAGGGCATGGTTCCACATCTTTAGTGTATGACGAAGACACTGCAATCCCACCTTCGCGTGGAGGTGCTTGCTCTTAGCTTTAGAAAAAGATAGTAAAATAACGTATGATACAATTTACCTCACATCATCGCATTTTGTATCGCAGGTACTGCTGATGAACCCGTGTTGGAGCAAAGAAGTCAAACTTCTGCATCCTATGTCCCAGTGCCGAGTTCTCATACCGAGAAGCCCGTCGCAGCTGCTGAATACGCAGGAGAGCCTTTGGAGGACATCATCGAACTTTCTGATGATAGCGAAGCTGATGCTGTGTTAATGGAGGAAGATGCCCATGCTGGCGCTGAGGAAGTAAGAACAAGTACTGTCGATGCTACCGCATCTGAAAGTGTCCCTCGCCAAGCAACTTCGGCTGCCACTATGCCTCCAGCGATGACTGAGTCTGTGACGCCACTTCCTGCGTGGAGCTTTTGGGGCTCGCAGGTCGGGACTGCAATCGCAACTGGTGCGGCTTATACTCTTCCTTCTAACTATGAGGAGCTAGAGCTCGCAGCTGACAGGAGAGCTATGGAGCGTGGACAGTCTTCGACCACTCCAGCAATGCGCATTCCTTCTCTTCGTGAGATCCTTGAAGGAACTGGTAAGTCGTGGTTTGCTGTTTGCATCTCGCACTATTCATTTGCGAGTTTGATATCGTAACTTAGCTTTGACATTGCTTTAGGTTTGAAGCAAGCCGATGTGGACTGGCTAGTTCGGATGCGCCTCACCTATCCTCAATCATTTGTGAGATCTCTGGAGATAGGGCCCTTTGACAGACGGCTGTTTCTGACCGAAGCCATTTGGATTTTGGAGCAGCTGTCCGCGGCTACGCCTGCGAACATTTCTGCTCAGAGTGCCGAATTGCTTTTTGGCATGTGCCAAAATCTTCTGACTAAAGTTCAAGGCAGGCTGGGTTTCAAGTTTCTTATGAAAGGAGTTACTTTGATTCGCGCAGCCGTAACTTTGAAACTCGGCCACCAAAACCTCGCAGCTGAGAAGCAGAAGGTGGAGCAGCAAAAGCAAAAGGTTAACGAAGCTCTGAAGCTCTATCATGAGATGAACGCCAAATGCGAGCAATTGAAGCAAGAAGTGGAGCAGGTAGAGAAGCTGAGCCGTCAGTTCACCCTTAATGACTCCTTGATCAAGAATTTACTTTGACTTTTGAATTTGAAAAATAGCAAACAAATAGCAGAACATTAATGTAATGTTACTGGAAACACTAATGTAATGTTGCTAGGGTTTCTCCCCCCCCCCCCTTTTTTAACAAAAGAGTCGACATTCCCGTTTAACCCTTTCCGGGGAGACCTCTGTGTACACCGTATGTAGAGGATAAGAGATAGCACAGGAAGAGTTGGGTTGTGTGTAGGGAGAGAGTAAGGCAGTAGTAATGTCTGAGAGAGAGACAGAGGTCTGGCAGAGCTTCCGCGTATGGCTAATGTGTTCTCCCCTGTATGGAAGGATTAACGTCCTATATATAACGGAGAATGTGACCGTTGTAGTGTGGTTAATGCGCCCATCAATGGCGGCTTAATTAGCTTAACCGCAACGGCACATTCGTCCTCATATATAGGGACCGTTACAGCACGTTATTCGCGAATACCGGAACCGTTATGGGGTTGACCGGGTTTGACCGGATTGACCGGGTTTATGGAGCTCGTGCCATAAATCTCTCAAAAGCAGTTACTAAAGGTCGCGTGCGGGCTTGGCTCGCACGCGAGAGGACTTACTCTAGCCTCCAAACCACTAAGTCCCTACAAGTCCCGTGCAGTGGTATGCGAGGGCTCTGTCTCGCAGCCCCCACATGGATCAGCGCGGCTGGTGATCCAGTGTGTGTGGAGCACAATATGGTGTGCTAGATGGTTGCCACGTGGCCAAGATCTGCTAGCTCAGAAAGCACTATCTACAACAAGAAAGACCAATCTATTACATCTCCCGCGTGGTCTAGCCGGCTGAATCCAGGTACACTGATATAGAGCGCCACTGCCTTGCTTTATTTTTCGTCATAGGAAAGTTAAAGCACTATTTTGCTTATCACAAAGTGGTGGTAATCAAAAAGAGTGACCCCATCCAGTATCTCTTGAGTCATTCCTCTCCCTGTGGAAGGCTAGCAAAGTGGTATATGACCATCTCGCAGTATGATATCACGTGCGCTCATCCAAAAGCAATTAAGTCTCAGGCAGTGGCAGATTTATTGGCACAATTCCCAGACAACAATCATGAGCCTATGATAGAGGAGGATCTAGAAGGACCTGAAATTTATGCGATTGAATCACTCTATTGGAAGCTGCATTTCGATGGGTCATCAACAAGAAAAGGAGGAGGAATTGGTGTTGTTTTGACCAAGCCAGATGGGGAATTCATCCAAATGTCGACTAAGTTAGACTTCCCAGTCACTAACAATGAGGCAAAATATGAGGCTCTAATTGCAGGGCTCCTCGCAGCTAAGGCACTGGAAGTAAGCAACTTAATGGTCATAGGAGATTCGAAGCTTATTGCCAAACAAGCCTCAGGCGAGTACGGTTTAAAGGAGATCAACTAATTGACTTACAGGACTATGGTTCAGAAGCTAGTACAGCAGTTCCACGATGTCAAGTATGAGCATACTCCTAGGCTGATAATCGACATGCAGATGCCTTAGCCACTTTGGGGTCCAAAATCAATGCAGACAAATGTCCAGCAAGGGTTTTGATCGAAGTCAGAACTACCCCTAGCACAAGAGTTATGCGAAGAGGAACCTATAGAAGCTGAAGATTGGAGGAGGCCAATACTGCAAGCGATTGCTGAAGGGACAAGCAAAGAGAATTGGGAATCCACAAAGGGGTTCTGTGTACATGATAACTCCCTTTACTATAAGGGACCAAGAAGAGTGCTCATGCGATGTGCCAGAAATGTCAACGTATGGTGCAATCATCCAAGGGAACTGCAAGAATTGTGCATTGGTCAAAGATTCACTAGAAATTGCTGCAATCGATGACAACACAGATTGGAGGAAGTCGTTGTTTGACTATTTTAAGGAAGGAATTGAACCAATCCAGAGGAAAGAAGCTGAAAAACTCAAAATAAAGGCAACTCGATATGTGGTAAAAGAAAACATACTCTAGCGAAGAGGGCAGGAGGGGAATCTGCTCAGATGTTTGGATAGTCAAGAAGCACAGGAAGTAATGGATTTGTCCCATCAAGTGGAGCATCAGGGGGGCGAAGTTATGCAGACAACTCCTCACTGTTGGTTACTTCTGGCCCACAATGGAAGCAGACTGTCGCACCAAGGTCAAAAGGTGCTAAAAATGTCAGTTTAAAGGCAACCTTCTACACGCTCCTGCCGTAGACTTGCATGCATCGGGAACACCTTGGCCATTTCACACGTGGGACTTGGATTTTTTTGGCCCTATTCGACCAGCCTCGCATGGGAATCAGTTCATCCTGACCGCAAATGATCAATTCACCAAGTGGGTGGAAGCGGTGCCACTCAAGGCATCAAATGCACCGGCGGTCGTTAACTTCATTTAGGAGAACATTATATATCGCGTTGGGACTCCCAATTCTATTCTCTCTGACAACGGGACTCCTTTCATTAATTGACAAGTGGCTGCGAAGCTAGCAGAGTACAATATAATGAAAGTGTGCTCCACACCCTATTATCCAAAAAGGAATGGACAAGCAGAAGCCACGAACAAGACATTGCTGAGGATCCTAAGTAAAATGGTCGCAGATGATCACAAGAAGTGGAAAAATTCCCTAAGACTAGCTCTATGGGCATATCGCACATCGGAGAGGACTCCCACAGGAGTCTCTCCTTTCCTTTTATGCTACGGAGCCGAGGCTGTCATCCCCACTGAAGTCAGAGTTAATTCCGCAAGGTTAGCCTTTAATGCTTTGTACGAGAATCAACGTGAACACGATCTTATCCTGCTGGAAGAAAGACGTGAAGAGGCCAAGAGAGCTAACACGAGGTACAAGGAAAGAATCGCTCGCGCCTACAACAAAACTATCCAACACCGGGACTTTGCAGTTAGGGATCTGGTCCTACGAGCTTCGAACCACTGCATACGAGAAGCAGCTCATCCTAAATTTGCTTCTAACTGGGAGGGACCGTTCGAAGTCAAAGAGGTTTTTGACAGTGGCTACTGCACCATTCAGAGGCTTCATGGGACTGCAACAACTCCAAGTCCAATCAACATGTGCTGGATAAAGAAGTACTATCCTTAGCTTTATTATTTGCTTTCCAATTCATATGTTTTATCTCTTCCCAATTCATATGTATTTCGCATTGCTTCCTCCCATATAAGATGCCTTCTTAATGATAATAACTCTCCCATATGAGAGAAATTTTATCAAGTTATTGCCTCGTTGCTTCATTTACTTTATTTCTCATATTACTTATGCCTGACAATTAATCCTAGGCCTATCTGCCTAGATAGAAACAATACCAAACGTATGATCCTATGTGATCCAAAGCCTATTTGCCTAGATAGCAGCGATAACAAAACATGATCCTATGTGATCCAAAGCCTATCTGCCTAGATAGCAGCAATAACAAAACATGATCCTATGCGATCCAAAGCCTATCTGCCTAGATAGCAGCGATATCAAGAACATGTTCCTATGTGATCCATAGCTTATCTGCATAGACAGTGGCAATAACAACTCCACGTAAGCCTATCTGTTTAGATAGTAGCGAAAGCAACTGCAAAAGCCTTATTCAGTTTAAGCAATAATTATTGAAACACGAAATGAGATCATTCATTGCAGAAAAAGCCAACATTGTGTTCAAATGTTTGAAAAACAAAACAGTGTTACAACATACACCTTTCTAAAAGAAAACATTTAGCTATTGAAACAAATCCTTGTCTAAAGGGTCCTCTGGCAATAAAAAGATCGAAGCCTTCTCTGCCTTGGCAATGTCTTGCTTCAGCTGCTCAACACTAGCTTTCATCTCGTAGAAGAGTTTGGCAGCATCATCGGCCTTCTTCTTCTGAGCCTTCAACTTGTTGGTTTCAATGGCAACGTTTCGATGGCCATACTTTAGCATAACAGAGTTGAGGATTTGGTTGAGCCTGCGAAGAAGGAAACCAAAGTCCAACTTGCCCAGGGCATTAGCTTGAAGTCTTTGGCATGTCTTAAAGAAGTATTTCGCATTTTGAGCGGAAATGGTAACCGAAGTTGTTATAGATATCTGCTCCAAAAGGCGGATGCTTTCTTTCAGGTAAATTCTCCTATCTAAGCGTCCTAGCTCCAAAGCCCTTGAAAATGACCTTGGATACGAGAGACGCATCTTCATAAGCCAGTCCAAGTCAGATTGCCTCATGCCTACAGAAATGACAAGCTTAAGTGTGCAAAGAATAACAAAGAAATATAACGAGTATGAGATGTAACACGACATACATGTTCCCTCAATAATTTGGCACAATGGGGGGATGCGCATAGCCTGGGATGGTGAATCATTTCCTTGCTGCATTACTTGACTATCAGCTAAAGCTTTGCGCTCGTCGTAGTCAGCTGGTATGACATAAGTGTCAACACCTGCAATAGCCGTTGTAGCATGCGAACCCCACAAGCTCCATGCATTGGGTACCTGAGAGAAGTTTATCTCAAGAGAAGGGATAGCAGGGTTTTGCTGAGGGGGCCTTGAAACACCAACTGAGGCAGCAGGGCCAAAAGAGATTGGTGGAGTATTGACACCACTAACTTCAGCAGCGGGACTGACAGTTGGAGGAGGAACACCACTATTATCAGCAATTACAGCATCTTCAGAAGGCCTCCTTGTCTCAAGAGTACCCATGGGGGCATCCACATTCGCATGCGCATACTGAAGAGAATTTTGACCAGTTTCTGTTTTCCTAGAGACTTGTTCATTTTCAAGAGATTCCCTTGGCTCATGAGCTACTATTGGGGCATCAATATTCTCATGAGACGCCTGGTCTTCAATTACTGGATGAGCTCCTGGAAGTTCAGAGACTTGTTCATTTGTAAGAACTTCAGATCCATCACCTTCTATCTCCATCTCGATCGCACATTCCTCTTCAATGCCTCCCTCTCTCATCTCGGCATCTAGGCCATCATCTTCAGATCCCTCAGTCACATCTTCCAGGGGCTCCCCTGCATCATCTGCAGCCATAACGGGCTTCTCTGTGTATGAACTTTGCTCTGAAACGGGAGCCATGGGAGATTGACCCCTTTGCTCAAGCACCATAACATCCTCATGGTTACTCTGAGAAATTACCTCAGCAGCAGGAACAATGGCACTTATTAAGAAGCCAGGCCTGTTAGCATAAGTTCAAGGAGGAGAGATGAGCTGAACCTCGCACATCAAGGGGTCATAGGGATCCTAATCACCTAATCTTTCAAGAGTCTGAGGAATTATGAGGCCAAGCTCATTGGTGGCTGAATGAGTTGCAGGAATACCAACACCTGTCTCACCAGTGGTCAAATTCACAGCAAGAGCATCAACAATCATGCCTCGCGCAGTAGCAGGCTCACTCGAAGCAGCAGCAGACTCACTCAAAGCAACACCTGCAGGATGAATTTGGATAAGTCATTGAGGTAATATGAGTTATGAATTATTCATTATGTTATGTTCTATATTCGGATCAAAAGCGATCACCTCCACACTCATGTGGGATTGCAGCTCCAATACCATATGCTACAGATGTTCCTTCATCTATCACATCTTTAAGGTGTGCATGACCTGACGTCATGTGAAAACTTGTTACAGTATGGAATGACTTGTCAACTTCACTTGCAAACATTGTTCAAGTACTTACCTGAGGGTTCGCCACACTTTTTCACTAACCATCGTCGAATGTCATGTTTAGATACCCCATGCTTTAATGTACCGAAGATTACCTCTTGATAAGTTACAGCAAGATTAAAAATCGTACCTTCTTCACCACCAGCAATTTCCTCGAAATCATGTTGCGCTTGTTCTAGAGCAGCCACACTCATGCTGCCAGCATGTTGCTCTTCCAGACTTATCCTTTTAAACGTTTCTCTCTTCTGCCTCAGCAGCCATCCTCTTGGACTCCTCGATTTTGGCCGCGTATATGGGTTCACTTGACGCATCTGGGCAAGAGCCCTTTGTTCATCTACATTCCTTGGCCGAAAGGACACTGATGGTCTTAGCATCATCATCTGTTAAGAGAGAATTTGTTTTAACAACATTATTGTTGAAAATTTTGATTGAAGGAAAAATGAGTTCATTCAATTACCTTCGGAACTCTCTTGCCTCTTCTCCTCTTTCTTCTTCCCTTTATTCTTCTCTTTCTTCTCTCTTCTTCCTCCTGATCGTATGGGATAAAGTCTTCAATTGCAGTTTCCTTTCGGGACTTGCTGCGCGGGCGATCTTTACCTTTTCCTTTGGGAGCAGGAGCCTCCGTGGGCGGCGAAATCGGAGCTTCCCTGGGCGGCGAAGAAATCACAATCGAATTTTGTTTTTGTCTTTTATCCCTTGGATCAACCTCTACGTCCGCTTCAGCACTCTCTCTTATCAGAGAGCAAACGAATACATCCATCTCCTGGCGCAGCAAAGTCTCCACTTTAGGATCCATCTTCATAGTCAAATAGATGACCTTCTTACTTCTCTTTGCAAGAAGGATAGAATCAACCAGCGTAGTACAACGGTCTCCGTTTGCGAACCTCCTCAAGCAGCACTGAAAAGGGGAAATTTATGTAAGACATCGCACCTCAAAAAAAAGATGCATTTTAGAAAAGACAAAGAATTTTTATTTACCTTAGAGAAAGATTCACTGTACTCAATCATGCTTTGGAGTCCTTCCTTAACAGCGTCCACCTTCTCAAAAAGGATCGCGTTGGCACACAGGTGATTTTCCTTGTCCAACAAGGAATAAAACCCATAGGCAGAGCCTTCCAAACTGCAAATTTGACGAAACGGGAAGGAATTCCTTCTAATAGAGGGAGCCCTGCTGATGCGCGGTGAAGCAGATTTTGAAAACCTTGCCAGCTGAGTATTCCAGAAGGAGGTCCAACTTTTGGTTGGGTGACCCTCGCGCTTCCCTGAAGTTTGATCGAAAGGTAGACTAGCAAGTAAAGCAGACTTACACCTTGGTGTCATCAGTCGCTTGTAGCAACATCTACGCACTGAATTAGGCCATAGGGAAGGTGCCACTATGTCATAGCCCAGTTGGGGGCATACGCAAGTGGGATACGCTCATACTTAGGCAATATCTCAGTAATATGCTCAGCAAGAGAGGGCAGTGAGCCTCTCAAACACCAATAGACGAACTCCCTGAAACAGCTAGGCCCTTTGATGAGGTTGTCCTTAGATATGGGGCCACCTTCAGACGGGTACATACGCGCGTAGAATCGCACCTCTTCAATGCGAGTGGCATAAGGTCTGGCAACAAACTAGGTTCGGTCATCGCAGATCAAACGCTATGCACACTTAGGATCCTTTGTCCTATATCACCGTGAAGCTCTCCCACACCAAAGCGCGTTCTGAGCACCAGGAACATTCCATGATCTGGCTCTTGAAGGGGTAGGAGCATAGGAAGGCAACCTTTCAAAAACCCACATGGTGAGGAAGGAAATGTTGACAAAAGACAGAACGTCAAGTCGCCCGCGCGACTCTTCTATTGCAACTACAAGCTGGTCTAATCGATGGTAAAGGGTTCCCAACACCAGAGGCCCGAGTGCGACGTTCAGTCCTAAGGATAGGCGAACAACAATAGGCAAAACTTGATAGAATACCCCATCATGAGGATGACCATCAATCAAGTACCGTGAGAGCCAAATACAAAGGAAACCACACAAAGTCCAGTCGTACCCCTTGCCTTCTTTGTAATTCTCTGCCTTGGGGTCCTTGCTCAGTAGCTCTTTAGTGATCTTGCTATTTGCATAATCACGGAAGAAGTACTGCACCCATTTGCTCCAAGTATTCTTCGCATAGATTAATTGAAATTTTGGAAGGGGTTTCGCAGACGTCCAACGAGTATAAATCTTCTTGACCTCCGCTATGCATTCGACCATCAGCTCATATAGAGCGAGCTCTTCATCAGTTTCCAGTTCAGCTAAGGGATCGACCTCGCCCATGGGAGGAAGGTCATACAGCATGTGCACTTCCTCCAAGGTGGGGGCTTCCTCTAACTCAGCAAAATGGAAGGTATGGGTTATGGGTGAGTACATGGAAAAGAGATTCAAAAGCATGGTTTGATCTAGTTTCACAGCAGCACCCTTCGTAGCCCTGATGGCATAATAGACCCCAGCGTGGGTCAGATTGACGGCATGATAAGTCAATACATGGTCAGTCCACTCATCCATCAAATCCAGCTTATTCACAAAATCTTGGGTAGAGATTTCAGTATGTGGATAGAATCCATTTTCAAGACCCAATCTAACTACGTCCTTGGCATCAATTAAGTCTAATTCTTCACGACTAGGTAGAGTGGTTAGCAATAAAAAATCCTTAGAAACAGGTTCAGGAAACCTATTTAACTTGACACTGGCATGGTAGTAGTCTTCACCACCCATGTAAGGAGCTTTCTTCCAAAAAGATTTAGGAAAATCAGGAATTTCATCAGCTTCCTTCATAGATTTAGTTGCCTTATTTCTGGCAATTTCTACAGCAAAGCAAAACAAAAGCGGGAGAGAATTATATCCGCATTAGATTTGACTCAAGCAGAAGTTCAAGAACAAATTTCAAGCAAATTTACAAGTTCTGGATACTTGAAGAACTGTCTAGTTAAGGTTTAAGAGTTCAAAGTTTCTGGGTTTTAAGTTGGCTCGTATCAGTTTCAATTCTGGAAATTACAAGTTATGGGTTCTAGTTCCCTGGGTTTAGAATTCCAGAATACCATTGTTTCAAAGTTTCAATCTTTTAGGGTTTAAGAACCCTTTTTCGGCAGCTACAAACAATGGCGGGTCTTTGAATGTTTATGGGTTTCAAATTCAACAGATAAAGGCATGTCATGAGAGGGGTATTCATACAAGAAGCATTAATCTAAAATTGAGCGAACCAACCTTGTGTTGTTGAAGCAATTTGAAGAAGACGATTCGCCAAGAAGATTTGGTGATTGATAATCTGGATTTGCTCTCGGAGATCCTCAGTAAACATTCACTCTCGAGAGATGCAGTAGCTTACAACAATGGAGGATGAAAAGTATTTATTCAAATCTGCTGAAGGGTCGCGTTCTTTCAGTTGTCGAATCGCAATAGTCACCGCCGAATCACGCAATCACAGGCCTTTGCTGATGTCACGGCTAAAACCCTAAAGGAACAGAAGGCACGACTCTAGGGATTCTAGGCTATAATGACACGCACAGGGGCTGATATCTCGGACATTTGAATTGGTGCGTGGCTACAACGCGCGCGCTAGTTTATATGCAATGAAGTCCATCCGATAAGTGTCTCCACGCGCAAAAAGGGGGCTAATGTAGATAGTGTGTTCTAGCCACATGAGTCAGCTTACAAGTGGCAGTCATCTAGCACATATGGTGGTGCTCCAATACTACACGAGCATTACCCATGCTTATCCGTATAGGGGCTGCGAGACAGGGCCCCTCGCATATCATTCCACACGGGACTTGTAGGGACTTAGTGGTTTGGAGGCTAGAGTAAGATCTGTCGCGCGCGAGCGACACCTCAGCCCGCGCGCGACCCTTGGTAACTGCTTTGAGAGATTTATGGCCACGTGTCCCATAAACTCTGTCAACCTCATAACGGTTCCGGTATACGCGGGCGAAGTGCGTAACGGTCCCTATATATGCGGTCGAACGTGCCGTTATGCTTAAGGTAATTAAGCCGCCATTGATGGGCGCATTAACCCACTACAACGGTCACATTCCCTACTATATATAGGATTGTTAACTCTTCATTGCAATCATCTAATCACACGAAAGCTCTGGCCATTTTCATACCGTCTCTCTCTCTCTCTCTCGGTTATCACCGCTTGATATCTCCCTACTCACAACCTACACTCTCTGTGTTTCTATACTCTACCCCTGGTGTACACTTGGATGTTCCTCAAAGGATCCTCATGTATACAATGGGGTCACGTTCTTTTACTTGACAGTCTTTATGTACCCGTTGAACCTTGATAACTCTGTATTAGAGTTATATTTCTTACACGTTTTACATCGTTTTGCGTGATTTCCGGGTTGATTATATTGGTTTTTACACTACGAATAGAGAGAAAACGAAGAAGTTTAGCTTTGAGCGTTAATTTGTTAATCCAAGTGTTTCTCGCGTTATTTTATGTTATTTTGTCATGTTTGATCGCACGGGTTGTGTTTCGTGTTTTTTGACAGGAAACTATACTTGAGAGATTAAGCGGAGAGGAGAAACGAGTTTTGGAATATTTGCGTGAGCTTGGGAGAAGAAGAACATGAGAAAGAATGGAAAACGGGGGCCTAAGTGTAGTTTTCAGAAGTTTTAAAAACTACACTCAGCACCCCCTAAGAAAACACATCAGTGCCTTAAGAAAAATTTGGAGCAACATGATGAAATCAACTCTCTGTATTTCACGATCAGCTATCAAGATCGCAGGATCAAGTGGCAGATCAGATGATCAGATCACCTGATCGCTCGATCAAAGGAAGCCCAAACCACCATCACCGAACACCACAACCGCCTCTTCCACCTCTCTGCTTCGATTAATCACCGCTGCAAACCCATAACTCGGACCATAACCCCGTCGCCGTCTTCTCCTCTCTCCCCGACCACGGGGAATTTTGGTAGAAAACCAATATGCATCTTTGTGGGTGCATATTAACCATAAGTTCAAAAAGTTGGTGGGAAGTACCCACCAACTAATAATCATAAGTTAACTTTTGGTTTGTTATAGTTAGTGGGTCCCATTTGATTTTTTTAACATTTTCTCCATGGTGGGTCTCTCTTTGTTTTTTTAAGGTTTTCCATGTGGCAAGAGGGGTCCTACCCAAATATTTATTTGCTGAATTTTTTCTCCAAATTTGCATGCATGCACTACTCTCTCTCTCTCTCTCTCTCTCTCTCTTCATTCAACAACAACAACAACAACAACATCTCCCTCACCCTAGAAAATTAAATTCACTCAACAACCTTGTTCAACTAGAAAATTAAATTCAACTACCTAAGATGTCAAACATTAAAATGTACCTCAGTTCATCAATTTTGACACCCAAAAGTTGTTGTTTCTCTCTCTAGTCTATTCCAAAACCTCCATTGTTGGGTTTCAAAACAAAAACAAAGTTCGTTCGTTTGAAGACTTCGAATCCGTCGGAAACAAGAGTAAGTTTATCAACCTTAGTATCCCTTCGTTTTATCTTTTCATTTCAAAAGTAGTATTTTGAAAAAATTCGTATATTCATTTTTCAACATTTTCGGAGATGTTCTGAAAATAGTATGAGATTCACCTTGAGGATATTGCGAAGGTCTTTGGAAGCCCTACAAGAAGCCCCAATACGATCGATTTAAGTTCCATTTTGAGCTTGGGCATACAGAGGGCGTCCGAAACCAAGGCTAATTTTTCACCCAGAAGCCCAGGGGCGCATACAGGGGCTTCTAGGAACTGCCTAGGCACCCTTGTATGCGCCCCTGGGCTTCTAGGTGAAAAATTTTTCAACCAGAAGCCCAGGGGCGTATACAGGGGCTTCTAGGAACTGCCTAGGCACCCCTGTATGCGCCCCTGGGCTTCTGGGTGAAATTTTTTCAACCAGAAGCCCAGGGGCGTATACAGGGGCTTCTAGGAATTGCCTAGGCACCCCTGTATGCGCCCCTGGGCTTCTGGGTGAAAAATTTTTCAACCAGAAGCCCAGGGGCGTATACAGGGGCTTCTAGGAACTGCCTAGGCACCCCTGTATGCGCCCCTGGGCTTCTGGGTGAAAAATTTTTCACCTAGAAGCCCAGGGGCGTATACAGGGGCTTCTAGGAACCGCTTAGGCACCCCTGTATGCGCCCCTGGGCTTCTGGGTGAAAAATTTGCCTTGCTTCCCAGCTGGGGGGCGCCTCTATACCCTAATTCGGGCATACACTTAGGCGCCCTGGGGGGTGATGTATACGCCCGTGTATTGTTTCAGACGCCCTGGGCATACACTTAGGCGCCCTGGGGGGGTTATTGACTTTTCGGTGTTGACTTGTGACTTCTTTGTTGACCGTTGTGACATTATTGACTTTTCGGTTATCTGCAGGAATGGGGAAAATCACTGTGCAACTCATGTGGAATGGAGTTTGGGAGCTCGTCAATGGAAAATTTTTCTACGCACGCGGGGTGAACTACAAATCGAAGACGATGGTGCTGAAACAGGAGGAAATTCCCACACTCCATAGTCTGAAGGAACGAGTTGCTTCGAGAATGGGATTGGACAAGCACCTAGCTCCATTCATAGAGTTAAGTTACATGCGACAAGGGATGGAGCAGTATGAGCCATCAGAAATCACCGACGAAGACGATGTTTTGTTAATATTTGAGACATATGAACCAAAGGAGATCGTTCCCATGTTTGCCAAGTACGACAATGACGGCTCGGTTGCAGCTGGGGGACAGTATTTGCAGAAGATGAATCCTCGCAGGGGAAATTCGGAGCTTCGTGCGTTACTTACTGATGATAGTCAGGAACATGAAGGCCCAACCTGGGAGGCCGGTTTTAACGAAACAGCGGTCTTGGTGGCGAACAACACATTTCAGGATGCAGCAGCGTTGGAAGGACCGCTTGACACGAATGTCGGGGGTTGGGAACATGAATGCCCAACCTGGGAGGCCGGTTTTAACGAAACAGCGGTCTTGGTGGCGAACAACACATGTCAGGATGCAACAGCATTGGAAAGATTGTTTGACACTAATGTCGGTGGTCCTAGTTACGAGGGTGGAAGTTTGTCGGAGAATCCCGACTTGAACGAAGATCCGAACGCTGACCCGCACGGGCCATCAAGTGGAGATGACACAACGGATGACGATGTACCGGTTAACAGGGGTCCTTGGGCCACAGGTTTACAGCATCATCCCACACTTGCGATTGAAGCCGACGCCGTTGCCAGTAACAGCAGGCCCGATGGATCTACGTTAAAGCTTGATGATTTGTTTGAATCAGCAAAGGAAATCAAGAATATCCTACGGGGTCCTGCAACTCAACAAGGGTGGCAATGGACAAGTGTAAAGACAGAGAGCACAAGGGTCGTTCTCAAATGTCGCGATCCTCATTGTCAGTGGTACATGGCTGCTTATAAACGGAAACAAGAGAGATTTTGCACGGTTAAGCGATACAAAAACATCCACACTTGTTCCGCGATCACCACAAATTTCAAGCATGCGAACGTGAATGTCGATGACATCGCCTATGGAATGATTGATCGATATCGGAACGGGCAGCCTCGCCCTAGCAGACATGACATCGTCGCGTACGTGCAACTTGCCTTCAAGTGCTCCGTCACTAAATGGATATGCTACCAGTCTAGGCAGAGGGCGTTCCAGATCATTCACGATAGCCGAGAAGAACAGTACCAACAACTCCCTGCATTCTTCTACATGTTGGAGTCTTTGAACCCTGGGTCCCACACGAAGATAGAGCGCGACGAAGAAAGCAGATTCAAGTACTGTTTCATGGTTATAAAAGCTCAGCTGGATGGAATCAACTTCATGCGACCACTAGTGGTCATCGATGCCGGTCACATGAAGAACGAGCCATTGCAGGTCGTAGTTGCGACAATGGTCGATGGACGGAGGCAGTGTTATCCAATTGCATGGGGCATAATTGACACCGAGTGCAATGAGGCCTGGGGGTGGTTCCTTCAGCAGCTGAGGCTTTTCGTCCCGAACGACAAGTATCTCACATTTCTTTCCGACAGGCATCAGGCCATTAAACACGCAGTCGCGACAGAGTACCCAAATGCACAACATGTGCACTGCTGGTGGCACATCAAATCGAACTTGATAAAGCTGTATGGCCCCGGAAAGTGGGTGAATCTCTTCTGGAATGCTGCGGAGGCCGACACTATAGATAAATGTCGCAGTTTTCTTCACACATTGGCAGTGGAGCACCCTGCGAAACGTAATTTCCCAAATAATGAGAGTTTGTCAATCGCAGAATACCTTATGGAAAAATGTCCTCCCGAGAAATGGAGTCGGGCGTTCGCGGTCAACACTAGATTTGACATGTTCTCATCCAATCACGCAGAATCTATGAACTCAATGTTAAAGGATGCGAGATATCATTGCGTGCTCTCGTACTGTTCGTTTGCGCTCAGACAAATGTCTCAGTGGTTTTACGATAGGCGGACCGAAACTGGCACTTGGAACACAAAGTTGACCCCAGAGCGCGAGGAAATCATGCAGAAGAATCTTAATGACGCAAAAATGCTACACGTCACACAGCTGGATGCACTTGAATTCCGTGTAACAGGTAGGAACCATGGCACTGCCAAAGTGTACTTCTCGGAGGGGTACTGGGTTTGCGATTGCGGCAAGTTCCAGTTGGACAGGCAACCGTGTGTCCACGCTTGTGCGTGCGCTCCAATACTTAGAAAACAAAATCCTCATATGGGGATGGAAGAAGGGTTGCCTCCTTCAGACGGGCTTGTCATGTACAATTTCACGAGCAGCACCTACAGTGCGGACTTCTACAAGAGAGCTTACGCTGGGAAAATTGAGGTTATTCCTGATCGTATAGACTGGGATACACGTCGGATCCCACCGGAGATAAGCAACATTGTCACTCTTCCACCAGTGAAGGTAGTGAAACGTGGAGCACCACAGACAACCAGGATACCGTCTGAAGGAGAAAAACGTAGGTATGGTACTAGGAAGCACAAGTGCTCTCGATGTGATAAGGAAGGCCATAACGTGAAGACATGCCCCACGAGGGAGGATGACCGGCTAATTACACATGATTGAAACTTGTTGCTTATTGATTAATGCAAGTTTAGTAGTTGCGGATGTAATATTTAAGTCTTTTGAAGTTGGTTTTGGTGGTTGTAATCTTATCTAGTTTAATGTAGTCCACTAAAAAAGTAAACGGTCGGTGTTGTGGTCAAACTATAGTCAAGTATTCAGTGCATCCTAAGTCATGCCACTTGTTTCGGCAATGTAATGTCAAAATAGAACCAAAAAGTCAAACAAATTGAATATGGAGCCATAGGGGCGTATATCCTTATTCGGGCGCCCTAGTAAGGATACAGGGCGCCCGAATTTGGGTATAGAGGCGCCCCCCAGCTGGGAAGCAAGGCAAATTTTTCACCCAGAAGCCCAGGGGCGCATACAGGGGTGCCTAGGCGGTTCCTAGAAGCCCCTGTATACGCCCCTGGGCTTCTGGGTGAAAAAAATAGCCTAGGGGCGCATACAGGGGTGCCTAGGCGGTTCCTAGAAGCCCCTGTATGCGCCCCTGGGCTTCTAGGTGAAAAATTTTTCACCCAGAAGCCCGGGGGCGCATACAGGGGTGCCTAGGCGGTTCCTAGAAGCCCCTGTATGCGCCCCTGGGCTTCTGGGTGAAAAATAATTCACCCAGAAGCCCAGGGGCGCATACAGGGGTGCCTAGGCAGTTCCTAGAAGCCCCTGTATGCGCCCATTTCACCCAGAAGCCAAGGGGCGTATACAGGGGTGCCTAGGCAATTCCTAGAAGCCCCTGTATACGCCCCTGGGCTTCTACAGGGGGGCCTAGGCAGTTCCTAAGCATGAGGTTTCAATAAGTTTTTTTAGGCAGTGCTTGTAATATTTGTTTTAATAATTTGTATCATTGCTCGAATCGGTTGTTTCATTGATCACAAAAAAGCAAATAAACTATAATGACAAAAAAAATTCATTGATCACGTCAATTACAAAAGATGGAATAATCAGTCATGAATACAACTACACGTAAGGATACCAAATTGGTTCTCCTGGCGGGTCTATTCTATTGCCATATGTGTCTACAGTGATGAATCTAAAAAAAGTCTTCCATATTGCCACCGCATATTCTTTCCTTATAAGCTTCTGGTCCCCTTGGTATGATTGAAACTCTCCTCTAATTGTGGGATCCTCGATGACCTTCTCGATCATGCGCAACATATACAACGCACTGCAACTTGGGAGATCACATTGGTGTCTCGGCTCCTTAATCTTCGGCAATTTGAATACCTTAAGGACCTTCGGGCAAAACTTGGCCCGGTTAGCAACTTGCTCTTCCCCAAACTCCTGCAGCAATCTCGGAAAATTTGTGCACAGTCGAGCCAAGTCCCAATTATTACGCCCCGAAAACTTCATTGGATCGTACACCTTCACACAAATCCGTCCCTGCTCGAACACGTCTATGTAAACGAGAATCCAATGTTGAAATCCCTTCACTGGCCGCTTAGTCCTCCAAGGCATGAACCACCTCCTCGCAAGCGATCCCTTGGAACCCCTCATAGGCTTGTTACCTCTAA
This sequence comes from Linanthus parryae, assembly GCA_023055425.1. Taxonomy (NCBI): domain Eukaryota; kingdom Viridiplantae; phylum Streptophyta; class Magnoliopsida; order Ericales; family Polemoniaceae; genus Linanthus; species Linanthus parryae. Next base: position 6,626,339 of record JALGPY010000015.1, read on the forward strand.
AGTATTCAGAAGTCTTCTTCTTTAGGGTTTCAAAATCATCATCTACTTGAAAAGCTTTGAACCAATCCTCATCCGTAATAACCGTGTCCGTCCTTGGAGCGCCAAACTTTTTTGAGTAATTAAGCCTCTGGGTATACGTGCATTCGTCTACATGTTCCCACCCGAAAAGTTTTCCTACTCCCATTATGTAACGGAAGAATGGCCGAGATCTTTGCTTTATCCCACAATCTAAATATGGGTAAAGTGTATCTTCGTCATTAAGCCAGATGTCAAAACACCGATGCAACTTGGGGTCTTGCTTACGCATGTCGGCCACGGAGAATCCAGGCTTCATATGGTTCGCAAAGATATCGATAGACGGGTTATATAATTTCGCGTACGGCGTCTTCTCCCAAGGGATCTTTGCACGGTTTCGAAGCATATATCGACCGCCTTCCATTGGTTGCAGGTAGTCCAATTCATGCACGGACACCATTTCAGTGTACATAGAGAGAGGGGTCCAGCACTCTTCTTTTTCCTTGTGCTCGCCTACTTCAAAAAATGGATTCTGCCCGTCCGCAGTGAAAGGGGTTAAAACATGTAGCCTATCCCAGCGAGACTGCTCTTCTGGTTCATCCGTCACCCCTTCATCCAACTCTTCATCCGAGATCTCATCTTGGGCCAACTCTGTTTCCTCGTTTATCCCATCGATTTCGCTGTGAAACTCTATTTCCTCGTTTCCTGATCCATCCTGAAGAATTAAGAAAATTTGTACAGTCGAAAATATAACATCACTAAATTAGAGAAAGCAATGATTCACCGCCAATAGTACCTGTGACATGGAGGGCCCTACTTCCTTGATGCAGGGAACATCGTGATAAACACTTAACAGCCTATCTTGAGCTTTAGCGGTTTTTTTGTATGTGTCTACCTCGTTGGTGACGGCATCCAAGCACGAGTTTAACTCGTGAGTCCCAATAAAGTGTGCCACCCAGATTCTGAGGTACCACCCGTTCACTTCGTATTTCACAGAGAAGTTCGGAACGAGTGTTCTGAGGTGCTTCATGAAGAAACACACATAGAATCCACAGTCATGCCTACAACAAAAATAATTCACAAATAGATAAGAAAATAATGTAAAAAAATGAATTGCAACTAAAATTAAGTGTAGTTCACAAACCCGTTATTCTGGTGCGGAATCTCGGACCACACATATTTTGGTTTCCATGTCATTATGTCCTCCTTGTAAGCGACTTTATAATGGGCGCAAAGGCTATCGTGAATTAACTTCACTTTATGTTCCACCCGCCTCTCAATATACTCATCGGATGAGTCAAATACGAAAACACCCTTGTGTTCTAAGCTCACCACAAGCAGATAGTAATGATTATCCCGGATGCCTATTGGGAGTGCAATCTGAAAAGCAACATAAAATACGAAGTATTAGAATATGATTACAATACGAACTAAAATATGAAGTTATTAGAATATGATTACCATGGAGAGCTCAGATATAGAAGCAGGAAGATATTTGTCGTCTAGGTAAAATGGTAACTCTTGATCATATACTCCGAAAATATTTATTGGTGCATAACAAATTTTCCGATCATGTTTCCTCTCTTCATCCGTCAGAATGGCCGTCATGCACATCATCGTCTGCAAGCATTTACAACTTAGAAAATTGTCGACAAATTACAAAAAAATGCAAGTTAAATAAAAACTTACCGAGTCTGTCATCCACTCATCGCGTGAATACTCGTACGCGTGTGAGCACGTTATCTTGTCGCCACCACTGATGTTAACCAATACCTTTCTGTAAACAAAAATGAAGTTAAATTACACAAATGATACGATACTAATAAGAGCTAAATAAAAGGAAAATTGTAAAATATTGATCTCTTACTGGCTAAAAATAGAAAGCCGTTTGGCCTTTTCTTTTTCGGTGGCGGTAGGAGGCTCGACCATGCTCTTAGTGACCCGAGTGAAGTAGGAATGCCACCAGCACTGGTCGATGCTTGGTTCATCAGGAAATGAAACACTGATCGGTGCAACTGGTAGATCGGGACATTCACTAACAGGTTGTGCCTCGGCATTAGGCAATTCTGCGCGTTGTTCCTCGGCATGTGAGACTAATGGTGAAGTCTGACCAACGGGTTGTGCCCCTTCTTCCTCGACAGTTTGGACCAATGGTGAATCGCGAGCATCGTTAGAATCTTCTGTGCCCATCTGTCTAGCACCACTGGTTTTGTCTGTCAACCCATCTAGCCTCTCCGTCAACCCATCTAGCCTCGCCGTCACATCATCCAGCTTCCTCATACACGCATCGATATTCACCTTCTGCTCATTCTTCATTCTCTGAAAAGCCATCTCCATGTTTGTCATTCGGGATTTCATCATTGTCATACCCAAATCCATTCTTGTCATTTGGGACTTCATCGAAGTCAGCATACTGATGATAAGATCCATCCCATCTACCATTTCCTCAGTCCGGGCTCTCTTTCTTGGTTGTGCCTCCTCAGTTTCCTCGGACACTTCATCAGTCTCCCTTTCGCGATCCTGACGCTTCTTCGACCTTTGATCGGCACCTACTTCCCCACTGGGTGAGGACAGGGGTGCGTTAATCATTCGATCAAAATCCTCCCTAACGCGCTCTTCAGTCATGACATCATGTGGAGCTGCAGCAGGTGGGCTTGGCAATGGCGTTGGAGCTGCAGCAGGTGGGCTTGGCAATGGCGTTGGAGCTGCAGCAGGTTGCTGACTCTTTTTCTGAGTTTGCCTTTTTCCCTTGGTTGTCGCCGGCCTTGGCACATCGGCCTCCCCTTCACTTGGCGGTGGCGTTCCACTTGTTCGCTTACTCTTTTTATGAGTCTGCTTTTTTCCCTGCTTTTCACCTGTTTTCTTACTCGCACCCAAATTCCTCGTCGTCTTAGTCCCCGACATCTGAAACGGTTGCATCTGAATAGCTGCACCGGAGTAGACAACGCAACGGCCACCCAACCTACTCGTCAGGTCCGGAAACAATGGAAGATACGAATTAGCTTCCATATGAGCCAAGTACTGAAGCCAGTACCAACTCTGCTCCTCCGCAGGAGTGGGGTGAAGTGTCGGGCGAACATATGTGATTGACGCCACAAGCCTGGTCACTGATTCATCATCAGCCCTGACCTGTAGAGGATAGTACGCCGCCACTCTGGGAAGTACCCCTTCGTCCCTGCTAGCCAAGAGGGGTACCATCTGTGGGATTGCTTCGTAGGCCCAAGCCTGCGCGGAGAGACGAATCGCAGTAAGCATATAACATTTTAGATTTAACTAACAATAAAAAATGCATAACTAACACAATTACCGCAGCAACGAAAGGGAAGGCAGTGAGCGAGTAAGTTGGTTTGGTAAAGTCGCAATGTTTCATCCCTTCGAGTAATTTTTCAAAGCATTCCATACCCCAATCGTATGCGTTAGAGAACTCGAAGTCATTGCACTTCTGTATCACTGCGGCGGGCAACACATCATGGCCGCCGGTGTTGTGCCATAACCTACCGATTATTGCAGCCACTAATAACTTCACAAATCTTTCCAACGTAGCCGAGTCCATTTGCTTATCAGGATCTTCGGAGTACGGGTGTTCGCTATCGATGCCTTCCAGATAATTTTCAAGTGTAGTTCCATTCACTTTCCCGTACACACTCGTGAAATTGGGGCCAAACACGGTCTGAATAAGGGCATAATCTGCCATCCTCTCGTCCAGCTGCTCATCGTTATGAGACTTAAAGACGTTAAGTCCACTGCAGAGAACAAACTCTTGTAGGGAGAATCGCAGCGGGAAGGTCCCAAAGTTGAACCATATTTCACGGTCATGAGGGTTAGTGTTAATCCGACGCTGGATAAGTAAGTCGAGGAGCATCTTCGAGAACACTTGGTCAAATCGATAGGTCAAAAGCCATGCCAAGTTAGGGAGCCGCTGTCGCACTAAAGTCCTAACGTCTTCCCGTCTGGTCAGCCTTGTAAACACTATCCATGACCTCTTCCGCGAACGAAACGTCAACTTATACCTCCTTAATTCGGCTCGATTAGCGGCAGCGGGTAAACGACCAAGTTGGTCCAAGGAGATCAAATCCTGTCAAATAAACCAATAAGTAGTCAATTATCAATAAGTACTCAGAAAATTAGTCATAACTTTATGAACTTATCATCTACGGGCACATACTCAAAAAACTAATCACAATTTTCTCAAGTTCCCAGCACGGGCGCATACAAGCTGAAAACTTGGAAAAAAAAACACTGAGTAAGCCAAGGGGGCATACAGGGGCGTCCTGTAAGCCCCCTTGGCTTACTCAGTCAAAAAATATTCTCAATATCCCAGTAGGGCGCATACAGCATGTTCTGGATGCCCCCAACAATTGAGGTATGCGCCCTAGGCTGTGAAACAAGGAAAAAATTTGACCCCGAAGCCAAGGGGCGCACACCGGGGCGCCTGGTATCTGCCTAGGCGCCCTTGTATGCGCCCCAGGGCTTCTGGGGTCAAAATTTTGACCCAGAAGCCCTGGGGCGCATACAAGGGCGCCTAGGCAGATACCAGGCGCCCCGGTGTGCGGAAGCCCTGGGGCGCATACAAGGGCGCCTAGGCAGATACCAGGCGCCCCGGTGTGCGCCCCTTGGCTTCGGGGTCAAATTTTTTCCTTGTTTCACATCTAGGGCGCATACAGCATGTTCTGTATGCCCCAACAATAACAACTATGCGCCCCAGGCGCCCCTTGATGATTTTCAGTCAAAATTGATGTTCTTTATACGCCCTATGTGATTAATCAGTCAAAATTGATGTTCTTGTATACGCCCAGTGGTTCATCAACTTGATTTTTGCATGAACTTATACGTGAATTTTACAGAACAACTTGATTTCTTCAACGAATTTTGCACAAAAAATTCAACACAACATCAATTTTTGTAACCCTAGAATGTGATTTGCTCGAGAAATAAAATTCAGAAGATACAGACACTTACCTCTTGGCGTGATTCGGGTGGAGCAAGAAGAGCACCAGGTGCTGAAGACGCCGCCGCCGCCGTCGCCGGAGAAGAAGCCGGAGCTGGAGAGGACGATTGAGAACCAAGGTGGGTCTCGTTGATATCCCCAACTACCTCGTCGACAATAGTCGTCGGGGATGGTGGTAGTGGTGAAGCCATTGTGAGTGAGTGAGAGAGCGACTGAGAGAGAGAGCCGGAGAAAATCGCCGGAGAAAATCGCTGGTTGGGGAGGGGTTTCTCTCGGTGGTGCGGAATGGAAGAAGGAGAAGAAGAGAAAAAGAAACTGAAGGGTTTGGTGGGTTTGGGTTGAATCCCGATGGTGAGGATGAGAGAGAGAAAAAGTGGTTTTTGAATTTTAATATTTTTTATTATGATCTGTATTTATTAATAAAATTAGGTTATTATTTTTGATTAGTTTTTCAAATAGAGGTCAAACTAAAAGGGAAGAAGTCCAATGGTTAGTTTGCACCAAAAATGTGAGGGATGGTTTTTTTCCCAATTTCTTCCCCCGACCACCAAGCCGCCGGTTACAAACCCAGCAACGCAGCCAATCTCCCTTTCTGACTCAACCGAACCCAATTGAAACTCAAACCAGAACCCACCATCTCCTCTATCTCCATCGAACACAACCCAGCCGCCAAGAGCTTCAATTCGCCATTAACAGAGCACAAGAAACCCAACAAGTCACCGAAGGCCACCCAATTCACAAGACCCAAAACCAATTACACCCACGACCAAAACCACCAGTTATTCACCTCCCTCCATCACCGAAGCAATCATCAGCAGCAGCCATCAATTCGGTCAAACACAGAAAGCATCGCAACAGGGCAAGAGAAGCAGAGCCATCGATCGCGAAGCAGAGCCAAAAATCGAAGCAAGTTGCACGAAGAAGAAAGAAAAGAAGAAGAAGAGAAACAGAGCAACAAGCATCGCGCAGATCAGAGGAGAAAGGGGTCGCAGCTGTTCCAGGGATTTCATACCCTTCTGCTCTCTCGTGCGAAAGATGTTCAGGCGGCTTTATTTGGTTGAGGGGCAGAAATGCAATAAAGGAGAAGTTTAATGAAGAAGGCACGACGGGTCATTATTTCTAAGCCCTATGGCTTGTTGAGGCAGCCACAAACTTTGGAGGGGTGAAGCTGCAATTAGGCGAAATCTAATCCAAGCTTTGTTACGGGGTTTGTATTATTGACAAAAGGGGCCGATTGGATTAACTCGGGGCATTCATGATAGAAGACTGGGAACGAACAGAAGAAAAAAAAGACGACGACTAGAAAGACAAGAACGGGGCTCAAGCTTGGATTCGCGCCGGAGTTAGGATTGCGAGTTTGATCTCTTTCTCCTCTCTTTCTATCATGTTTATGGAAGAACTTTTATTGTTTGTCTACTCTATGAGTAGCTAAACCTCTCTTGCTAGATAGTTTATGGAGAACTAGGGTTTATATTAGATTTTCCGGATTTTTGTCTCTTTGATTCATGTTTTGATACTTAAATCGACGTATTGTTCTAGTTATTTGACAAGTTCTTGTTCTTAACTCTTAGTTTGTTTGGTTTGATCACCCAATGCATGCTAGTTATCTAGGTTTGTTGCACGACAGTGAATATAACCCGGATTCGTGAAGAACGTTGTTGACATTCTCGTAGTTTCTTGAGACCGACAGGAGATAGAGACTTGAATGACCGTGTGTGGGTTGTTTCGGTTAGTCGTAGTTAGGTTTTAGTGAAATAGGTGGGCCGACAGGACCCGGTGAGCGAACCTGGCTAGCTGACTAGAACGTAACGGTAGACGAAGGTGGACCGAGAGGACCCGAAATATACCGAAACGTAGATTTACGTGAGATCGACAGAAGATCGTAATGATTGTGGTATGACTAGACGTAGGTAGAGTGTTTTAAATCATAGCCCGGAAATATCTAAATGCCCTAGGGACCCTAAAACTATCTAGTGTTCTCCATATTCATATTAATCGGAAAATAAAAAAAATAATATTAGTTTATTTTGTATATTTAATTCTAGTCACTTGTTTGAGGGTGACGACGAACTCTTAAATCAATCAATTCTTCCTCCGGTTACTTTAACTTTAAATTAATCGTCTAGCTAAATAATCTCAAGACTGTCCCTGTTGGTTCGACAACCTGATCTTAATACTCATCTTTATTACTTCGACTGTGCACTTGCGTATACACGTAAGAAATCGTGTCAAACCTCCCGATAAAGTTATTGGGGTCTTCATCCCTGTTCCCATAGAATTGGAACTGATTGGTTGCCGTCTGAATTGTCGCAAGCTTAATATCAAAGTGCTCGGCCTGTATCTGTGGCACTACAATTGCCGGATTGTGACCATAGGAGGACGACTGAAAATTCTCCATGCCTACCGAGACTTGTTGTATGGTGTCTGGGAGTTGCGATCATTTAGCTGCTTAGACAGCTCTTCCAACCGCTGATTGAGTTGTGCGTTGGTTAATTGTTCGCCCATGGTGCTCTGTTTCTGCCTTCTCCTTTCGTATTTGAGTAACTTCTATGAGTCTTCAAGTGGGGGCACAAGGTCAATAGGGATCCTGGGCATACACCGAATACCTGAAAAGCTGAATCAAATACAAATGAGAAACCAAAATAGCAAATAAAACAAAAATAAAAGAGGTATCCTAAATTAATTTTTAACTAAACTAAATAACAGTTTAAATTCCCCGGAAACGGTGCCAAAAACTTGACGCGATTTACTAACGCGTTTAACGCAAGCGCACGGTCAAGTAGTAAGTGGAGTATTTTAGACTCCGAATTATCGAAACCAAGGGAATTAGACGATTAATACTAAATTAAGAATTAATAATATGATACCTAAGTAACCGGTAAAAAGTGTTTGATTTGAAGGTTCGTCACCAACAAACAAGTGACTTAAACTAAAAGACAGACTAAGCAAATATTGTTTTTGTAGGTTTTTCAATTGAATAGAATGATTATAATGTGATACAATTATGGATAAGAACTAGGTAATTAATGGTCCTTAGGGTCGTTAATAATTTTCTGACTATGCTTGAAACACTCTACGGATGTTTGAGTTACACCGGGTAACACTCATCGTGATCTTCTCTCGATCTCACTGTTGTATACCGTTACGTTCTAGTTAACTCGCTAGGCTCGATCACCGGGTCTCGTCGGCCCACCGTTTTCACTAGGTCCTAACGACACCAACCGAAACAGCCCTCAAATGGGTAATCAAGTTCTAATCTCTTCTCAGTCTCAAAGAACTGCAGGATCACTCTCTATATTCTTCAACACGTCTAGAATAGTTCACTATCGTGCAACAATTACGACAACTAACCTACTACAGTTGATCAATCCAAGTAAGCTAAAGAATGAAACACAAGAATATGAGAGATAACTAAAACATCATTAGGATTAAGCATCCAGGATGAATTAAGTCTCCAAAACCGGATAATATTAAACAAACCCGAGTTCTTCATTAATTGCCTAGCTTAGAAAGTTTAGCTAGACATGAAAACGTTTAACAAAACGATAATCTCTATAATCATACACTAAGAGGGTAAAAGATGAGAAAGCAAACAAAAAATCTTCAAGTCTTGTTGATCTTCGCCTTCAATCCTTGTCTCTAGCGTTGTTCTTGCTCTCAGAAGACGTCAATCCTCAAAATAAACGTGAATGAGTGATCTCCCCGGCTGCTAAGTCAGTTAATACATAATTTCCATCACTTATTGCCCAAACGTTGTTAAAAATTGCATTGGAACCCCATAATTTCGTGTGTAGGTCGTTAGACTGGTCTTAAGACCAGTCAGACTGGTCTTAGGACCAGCAGGAGGTGGTTTTAAGCTGATTTTGCCCAGAATTCTAAGTACATACTGGTCTTAAGACCAGTTTACTGCTCCTAGGACCATTCTGGGAAAACAACCTCTTTTCATTCGCTTCTTTGGTCTTTTCTTCACCCGTTCTCCACTCCAAGCACCATTCTTGAGCCTTCAAATATTCTGAAGTTCATTTCCTCTTTCCAATTCACGTCTCCTAGCTCCCGATTCCTGAAAGGCACAAGACGAAACATACTGGAATATCAAATGTGATAAAAATAGCTCAAAATTACACAAGAAACGCCCGGATTAAACAATCGAGTCCAAATAATCAAGCATGCTCTAAACGCCTAAGAATTGGTCAACCTCTAACGTAAATGCATCTAAGTCACCTAAAAAGGTGATGAATTATATACGAATATAACTCCTAATATGGAGTTATCACCCCCTTGTGAAAGTATGTTAACGGATGACTCATCCTCCTAATAACTCATGATTGCCTAGCATTTATAGTTGTGCTTGGAAGACGCAAAATAGATGTACACACAACCTTTTGAATTATCTGAACTCACAGTTTGGAAGAGACACCTGTCATCATGGCCTCTATATTGTGAGTGTGACGTGCGCACATGTACTGCTCTGATTCGGCAGTTCGGTCAAGGAAAAAAACTCAATCATTTGGAATTCCATGGATGATGTAACTGCCTTACTATTTAAGCAAACCTTTTGTCTTATATGAGACTTCTTTTACTGAAGCTTCAATTTCTTGAGAAAGAGAAATTCAAAAGAACTTAAGAGCAACCCGGACATCTCAAACGCTTCTCCATCTTGCTTCAAATCTTCCAACTAGGTAACTGTTTATGCAAAAGCCTTATCCGAATCTTCAACGTATTTTATAAGGAAACTGCAAGATCTTCAAAACATTTGAAAGAAATGTGGACAAAATTTATGAACTCTGCAAAATCTTCAGGAATTCAAGTATCTTGAAGATCTTCAAAGCTTTCAAACCTTCAAAATAAATCTTGTTTTATGACGCTTCTTTTTCCCTCTTAATTAAATTAGGGTTTTGATTTGTTGTTTCCCTCCTTTCTTGTTTAGGAACATGAGGTCGCATACGAGCTACGGATAAAGTCTACATATTTTGATGGTTTCTATTATTATCAAGCCAATATGCAAAATTCAGGCATCATCCCTTTTCTGCCAAAAATTATATCATGATGGTGCCCAGGAAGTGCCTCGGCGCAATTAATGGCATTTGGTGGAAATTGAGAAAATCCACTGGCTCGCAATCTAGCCCAAACACTACCCTTATTCTATGGTCGAACACCAGGATTACTATACTTCACCCGATTTGATGGAAGAGTGGATCGTTTGGCTTTAACTAAACATGAACAAACTGTGAAGAAGGCAGTAACTTTTAATGTTGTGCGGGAAAAAAAAGGGCTTCAAAGATGTTGTAGATCCTGACTTAATAGACACGCTAATCCCCATATGGTTTTCCAATAACATTTCATTTTGCACAACAGAAGCCACTCCCACCTTGGAAGGTGTTTCCATCTTGTCGGAACTTCCTACGATGGAGCGCAGTACCCTATGGCGCCACTGCAAACTCAAGAAGAGGTGAACAGTTTTTAGGAAACGGAAATAAGATTTCATGAAATGCGATGTTGTTTACCCAGGTGGAATGGTCTTAATACCATGCCTAAAGCCCAATATGCAAATACTGATACGAAGAACACCTAGAAGATATGAGCTATGTACTTCTTTAGAGACTAATTTGGTGAGATAATTGCACGAGAACTTCACAAAATAGACTCACATTTCATTTTTGATGGGGCTAGCGCAGATTACTCACTCGGCGCCTTTTTATGTATGTGGATTGATGGTGTGCAACATGACGGGGTATTTCAACATGTGGTCGCTCTCGGGGTATGCATGTCCCTGGGATAGGATTTGCTTTTGGGCTTGCTGGTCTTAGAAACCTTCTCGAGAAGACTTGAACAAATTTTGCTTGGCTCCAATCATTGCCGAGGACGATATGACTCGGTCTCTTTTCCAATGTTGCATTCCATACCATGTGGGCATACAAGATACGACCCGGTTATGCTCATGTTCTTACGAAGGTTAATCAATTGGATACCATAGACCCATGTGTTAGAGTATGCCCTATAGGCAATCTATTTATCGTGACATTTCATGAAGGCATTCTATTCATTATGTTATCTATATGGATATATGTTGACATATTGAAGTCCTTAGAATAAATGTTGTGATCTTAAATATCCCTAGTTTAGTATTATTATTAGTTAGGACAACAATAATGCATCGAGACTAGTATGTGGGTAGATTGATATGAGATATCAAGTCTAACACATGTGTACCCATTAGGAGTAATGGCATACTGGATTGACACACCATGAGAACACTTCATGGGTGTTAAGAGTGGTTCTCATAGTGACAATGAAGTTGTGATCCTATGACTTGAAGTCACTACACTCTCTATATGTGGAATTACATGTTTTAATATTGTCTAACATCACAATGTAACAAGGTGATTATAAATTCGATTATTGGACGTGCTCTGAAACATGCTGAGAAGTGGGAGTGATGATAGGATTTGTCCCCTCCTACAAAACAGGAGTAAATATCCATGGCCACTCGATGAGTGTGATTTAATAAAATGATCATGCCCATTTGATCTACTGACCTACGCATTGAATTGTTGAGTCCTATGCATGATCTCTAAATTCGTTGAGGACAACGAAGCATTCAGTGTGGGGGTGGTTTATCTGTTTGCTAGCCAAACGTGTTTGCATAGCTAGTTACATGCAGAATGTTTAGATTGTATTGTGAGTCAGTATTGTGGTTTATGTTATATTTTTACTTATATTGTCGTATTGAGTTGGTTTTATGTGGTACGGTTGCCTCCGCCCAAGTGAATTTGAGGGGCGTACACCACCATTCCTTACGGTGGTCACAAGATTTAACCTAAAAAGCCCACCCTCTTTATTCTCTACTGCACGGTTGTAAAAACAAAGGAGGAAAGAAAAAAAATGAGAAAATATGGAAAATAATGAAAAAATTGTGCTTCAAGGAGAAACAAATGAATGTGCTTCCGTTCACGCGAAAAATTAGTATTCCATCCAAGTAGAGCTTAGAAAGGAAAATTAGAATCAAGCCTTACTTCACTGGAGTTGTGACTCCCTTCACCGGGATAATTTGTATTCAAACGCACTTAAGGCGAAGAGGGTCTGAAAATCTCAGATGATTCGGCGAATAAATACTATATTGAAATTGATCTGAATTAGACTCAATGAAGCTTAGTACGTGCTTGTGTCTTGGTTTGAATTGGTGGAAGAAAGTGGGCGCCTTAGTGAGATTTTGCAAAGAATTATTTTTATTTCAAATTCTTTGCCACGTTTATGTGAATTTCAAAAAGGATTAGTGAAAGCTTGATGATTTTCAGTTGACGAGAGGGAGATTTCCTATTATTGCCAAAAAGATAGAAATGGATGTTTTATGTTAAATACTTGTTTTGAGATCATGTCTAGATTTGCATTGCATCATATTGCTACATTTTAGTGTCATGAGTCATGTTAGAATCGTTTGAGTCTTGTTGACTAGTAGAAAGTTAGATGCAGTAGATGAGACTTGCAAATGGTAAGTGTGGGATACTTGATCACTCCTTCATAAGAGTTATCTTACGTACAATCTAGATTGTTATTTGTGTGCGTTTGGGTGCAAAGTGATGAGGTGGGAGCTAAAAAGAGAAGAAAATATATTTTTGGATGTTTAGAGCTTAAATGCACAATTCGGGCGTCTCTAATTTGTTTTACATATGATTTGAGTAATTTATTACATTTGATCTTTGCGGTCGTTTTCTTGTCGTGATTTGCAGGAACAATGCATGAGGAGAGCGATTGGATAGAAGAAATGAACTTCGTAAGATGAGAAAAGATCGAGAATGGCCAAGGAGAATGAAGAGAAGCAACGTTAGAGGAGCAAAACTTACCAACCTTCACTATTTTGATGATATCTTGAGTTTTACAAGGTCTTCTATAGTGAGAGCAGTGAAAACTGGAAGTATACTCAAAGAGATTTCCAACGGTAGGTCACAGAGCTCAATCAAATGCCGAACGAGGAAGATATGGTCCGTTGAAGATGACGCAAAAACGAAGGAGAGCTGGAAAAGTTCACTGAACCAGTCTTCACTATTCGGGGAATAAATTTGGAGCAAGTCCTACGCCATTAGAAATGAGACATCCAGGGATTTCCAACGATATAAGATATGCCCAAACTAGAGTCCGGATGAGCGAGAAAAAGCCCGCGCAACGTCAACTTATGAATTCTGCCCGAGAATTGCAAACTAGAGGGGCTGAATTGCAAATTTTGATAAAATACATAAAATCGTGACCAAGCCTATATATCACGATTTTTTGAGCCAGAAGGGGGAGTAGGCTGCTAGAGAACACAGAGAAGAATGTTTGAGGAGCAACTTGGAGCTAGAGTTTGTCGTGGAAGCGAGGATTCATTCGTTTGATCCCTCTACTCGTATCTTTTCATTGTTTTTATACATGATGGCTCAAGCTCTTACATTTGTGATGGTGAATATGCATAGCTAAACTTCTTTAAATCAGGACACGAGTTTGGGGTTAGGGTTTTCACGTTGATTACGCGTTTTATGATTTGAGATTCACGTTTTGATAAACCTAAATGATGTTTTTACGTTTGCTATGAGTGTTTTGTGATCTTCATCCCATCTAGTTAATTGGAGACGTCTTGTTAGCTAGAACTGAGTTTGCAATTATTTGGTAACTCAGTAATTGTTAAAACTAGAAAAGCAAATTCGGGCGTCTCTAATTTGTTTTACATATGATTTGAGTAATTTATTACATTTGATCTTTGCGATAGTTTTCTTGTCGTGATTTGCAGGAAAAATGCATGAGGAGAGCGATTGGATAGAAGAAATGAACTTCGGAAGATGAGAAAAGATCGAGATTGGCCAAGGAGAATGAAGAGAAGCAACGTTAGAGGAGCAAAACTTACCAACCTTCACTATTTTGATGATATCTTGAGTTTTACAAGGTCTTCTATAGTGAGAGCAGTGAAAACTGGAAGTATACTCAAAGAGATTTCCAACGGTAGGTCACAGAGCTCAATCAATTGCCGAACGAGGAAGATATGGTCCGTTGAAGATGACGCAAAAACGAAGGAGAGCTGGAAAAGTTCACTGAACCAGTCTTCACTATTCGGGAAATAACTTTGGAGCAAGTCCTACGCCATTAGAAATGAGACATCCAGGGCTTTCCAACGATATAAGATAGGCCCAAACTAGAGTCCGGATGAGCGAGAAAAAGCCCGCGCAACGTCAACTTATGAATTCTGCCCGAGAATTGCAAACTAGAGGGGCTGAATTGCAAATTTGGCTAAAATACATAAAATCGTGACCAAGCCTATATATCACGATTTTTTGAGCTAGAAGGGGGAGTAGGCTGCTAGAGAACACAAAGAAGAATGTTTGAGGAGCAACTTGGAGCTAGAGTTCGTCGTGGAAGCGAGTATTCATTCGTTTGATCCCTCTACTCGTATCTTTTCATTGTTTTTATACATGATGGCTCAAACTCTTACATCTGTGATCGTGAATATGCATAGCTAAACTTCTTTAGATCAGGACATGAGTTTGGGGTTAGGGTTTTCACGTTGATTACGCGTTTTATGATTTGAGATTCACGTTTTGATAAACCTAAATGATGTTTTTACGTTTGCTATGAGTGTTTTGTGATCTTCATCCCATCTAGTTAATTGGAGACGTCTTGTTAGCTAGAACTGAATTTTCAATTATTAGGTAACTCGGTAATTGTTAAAACTAGAAAAGCAAACAATCACATGTTCATAGGCTTGGTAACTTGGCTACATTGAATGGGATCGTTAGAGTATGATTCATTGATAATGCATGTGTAGGGATAAATAGAACTTGATAACCCGGTTTTAATCTAACCTAGTCATATGATGCTCACTTGGTAACTCGGTGAGTTATTATTGCTCGATGAGCAAAGTGATCTTCGTCTGTGTTACACAAATCGTAGAACGACGTTAACAAGAGAATCCTAGCAATCCTCCAAACGAGGTGTGTCACGGCCAGCCTTTTTCCGGCTTAAGTTAATTAAAAATTTATCAAAGTAAACACGTGCTTCTCGGCCGCGACGGAAATACGGCTAATAAATAAACATAGCGGAAGCAAAAAATTATAACTTTTTTCAATTTCAATAAAATATCATTTTTCTATTCATTTGTGCAATATCGTTTACAAATCCCAAATAAAATAATCTTAATAGATATTACAATTAATAAAAAATTTCTATAAATCTAGCCCGTCTTGTAATATTTTAGGGTAAGCAAAAATCCCAGTAGGTACCGCCCAACCACTGGCGTAGAAATATAACAATCAATTAAACGGTAACACGTTATCAAACAATAGCATGGAGCACGAATCATATCATTATCATGCTCTAGAAATATCATACGAAGAGCATACAATAGCTTAACAATTAGCAAATAAAATCACGTATATACAGTAATTACAGTGCACGTGAAAACTATATTTCCCCTACTTTTATTGATAGTCGAAATCCCGCTTTTAAAAATAATCGGCATAGCTCAAATAAATCGGCTATAGTCTTGCTAGTAAAATTGATAATTTTCTCTTTCTAGAATCTCAAATGAGTTGAGAAACCGGTAAAAATTAACCACTTTTTTAAATCCAGAAAAATAATCGGAACAACAACTATCAAAATAACTAATTAGGTGAGAGGAGGGAGGAAGATGTAATTTGAAATGAAGGATGATGGGCTCTATTTATAGGGGAGGCTATTGTGGAAGTGGTTGGTGACATTTAAGAGAAAGTTGGGGGAGGCCTTGGTAATTTTCGAAACTTTGAACCAAAGATATCTAAAAATGAAGCTGCTGGTGGCAAGGATTGATCCAGCAACCTCTCCAAGAAAATAACACACACTAACCAATATTATGCCGGCTGCTTCTTTCTGATAAGATCATATTTTAAATTGATTTATTACATTACCCATAAGCATTTAAACTGGGTAAATATTTTTTAAAAATTGATGAAGCAAGCAGGACTCGAACCACATGCCACGCTTAACAGAAGTGACATGTACTAACCACTGCGGCATCTTGCTATTTGATTAAACGGTAACACCTTATCAAAAGTAATATCACTTTGCCAAACCGTCTCTATACTTTAAAGTACGATAAAATTATTTAAGACTGGGTTCGTGTGAAGTGCCAGTTCTAGATGCATTCTAACTGACTTCGTCGTAAAGAAGCTTCATTTTAATATTTTATTTCATGTTATTCTATATCTACTTATAAATCAATAAAATAAGATGTTACTATTTGTCAAGCAAATATGTAAAATAAATGGAACATATACATCTTAGCATGCTATTACATAAATAATACATTCAATTATTAAAATGTAAGTAATATGACATAAAAGCATAAAACTAACATTTAAGTACATTTAAAATATGCTTAAAAATGTGAGATATTACAAGCTGTCCTGGTTGTCTTCTCTATCTTAAATCTCAATATTTACCTACATTTTCAATTTTCTTAGTTTAATAATCAATACAATTGATTGCCCACACGAGGTAATCAATACTAATTAGTTCACAACAAGTCCCTTAGGTTCGATAAACCCGGATTTCCAAATATAACCTACACATGACGGCCATGCATATGTGGTTGAATCGTGTCACATACAAATCAACCCCTCCGTGTTACATACAAAGCACATAGAAGATCGCATCCATCCTGCCTCCTTCAAGTAGCCGCTCCCGATTCCGCGGGCTGGGCAGATTGTTAAGAAGGTAGCTCAAATTTCTACAAATCTTAACCCTCGTGTTCAGGAGCTCAATAAAATGCGAACTAAGGTCGCTCGTGCGAGGATTCGGGCCTGGCAGACCGAACTCCACACAGAAAAACTACATTTGCTGAAGTCAATAGGTAAAAATAAAAGCATGCGAACAGCGCAAACGCCTCAGTCACAATCTCCTCGTTGGAGAAGAGCATCAAAGTCCTTAATAGGTGAAATCAGTCCGGCGTCGACTACAGCGTTGGAGGATTCAATAAAAAAATCTCCGTGGTTTCGCCTCTTGAATCCACCAAAGAAATAAGCAACGACAAAACGTTGCCCTTAATCAGAAATTCTCTTCCACACTAGAAATCCATCCTCAAAGAAGGGGAGGAAGAGAGAGAAAGAACTTAAGTGATGCAAAAGCTCCGGAAAGAGGAAATAAAACCACAACTACCTATTTTATAGCCAAGCTATCCAAGAATTGGGAACCTCAACCAACATAACTCAAAGCGATCAGTCATAGCAGTTAAAGAAAAAGCATGAACATCTGGTATTCGAGGAGATAATCAAGGCAATTAAGGCGGACAGATCAGTTACATCCATAAAGGAGTCTCGGTTATCGATAAAAGCCTAACCGATTGAAGAAATAAACCCTGAAGAACACATATCCAGAAACATGTTACGACTTTTCGAAAGACGCTTCAGTAATCGGCGAGATTAAACGAATATGAGCCAACCACGTCACTTGCTGCTTTTCAGATACACTAGTAAGTTTTCTTAGACTTGGAGTGAAAGTTTGTAATGTAGACTAAATACAGGACCAAAATACTCTAGAAGGGGGGGGTTGAATAGAGTATGGAAAATTTTTGCTAAAAACAAATTTTAACTAAGTGAACATGTGAGTAACTCAAATCTCAAGGCCTTGAGATTTTACAAAACTAGGCAGAAACTTTCGAAGGCAAACAGAAAGCTTCAAGGCCTTGAACTACCACCAGTTTTAAACAGTTTATAAACCCTAGTTTGATTTGAGTTGCTTGCAGAAGGAAATAACAAAACTGTAAAATAAAGAACACAAGGCAATTTACAGAGTTCAGTCCCAATGGACCTTATCTATTCCTGAGGATCTAATCCCACCAGGATTGGGCAAACACTTCTTATTACTCACACAGAAACAGCCCTAGATCTCCAAGCCTAAGTGAATTCCCTTACATCTATACAACTTGTGGTTCCAAACCTATCTAGTATCAGCTACTAACTATTGAGCTAACAAGAACCTCTTGTTGTTCACTTGAAAAACCAACCACTAGGTTTTGTGAGGTTTTAGATATACGAAAGATAAGTATATTACAAAACAGAAGAATAACACAGTAGAAGTATGAGCTTGTGAAGGCCTGGATGTGTTCTTCAGGAAACTTGAACGATTGATCTTCTGAAAACTGTAATTCAAGCCTGAATGTGTGTGTGTATGAATGTCTGGTCTTCCACGAAGTTTTTTTTTCACACCTCTCTCAGTTCTCTGTAAGCTTCTATCTCTTTCAAAATTCAAACCAGTCTTTTATCCACTCTTAATGAGAGATTTTAGGATCTCAGTTCCTGCAAATCCTCATCCTTTCTAACTGCAATTTAAAACAGCTTTGAGTAGATATCCGTTGGAGTTTGTTGAGATTGCATTTGCACGTTTGAAAAACCTTCAACAACTTTAAAACACAGCAACAACAAAATCCAGAAATATAACAGCACTGAGGGCTAGTTTGGGAATGCTGTGGCGGTGGTAGAAAGCTACTGTGTGAAAACACTGTAGAAAGCTGCTGTGAATTCTTGACAAAATGTTGTTTGGTAAATGTTACGTAGAAGCTGCTGTGAGATATTGATATAGTAATTTTTTGTTTGGTAAAATCAACTGTGAAGTTGCTGTGAGAGGGTAAAATGACAAAAATATATGACACGTGTCATTTCCGGAAAGATAACTATTGATATTTTAAAAAATTTTAAGGTCAAAATCGGTTATAGATAAATTAATCAAAAGCACTTTCTGGAAAAGCATATCCCCCCTTGCTTCCTGAAAACTGCTGTGGGACAGCAGAAACTGTCCAGAAAAGCAGAAATTTTATTTTTACCAAACACACTAAAACTGCTTCTGCTGTCGGAAAGCAGCTGTGCTGGCAGCAGAAGCATTCCCAAACTCACCCTAAGTCTGTTTGGATTTCCAGTTTCTAAATAAAAACTGGATCAAGTGAATAAAGCTATAATCTGATTAACTTCTGAAACATGTAACTCATGATAAAAGTTTAAGACTTATAGAAGTCATTAAACAACCATAATAATAAAGATCAAATCCTGCAAGAGAGAATCAAATTAATTCTGTAAAACTGTCAGCAGCTTAAGGCAATCTCAAGGCCTTGAAGCTCTGAACATGCTTCACAGTCTTTCAATATTAAGACCAAAAATCTTTGATTCACTCTGATCAGGATATCTGCAATTGTGTTAGATGTATAAAGAATATATAACACAGATATTTGCAGCAAATCTCTAATCTTATACATCAGATAAACAACCTGCATCACAAGATTATTAGATCATACAGTATAATAAAACTACTCTCAAAGCTTTGAAGCTCTGATCAGTATCTCAAGGCCTTGGAGCCTTAGAAATACTTTGTCTTTCATCACTCAAAACAATTACTTCTCAAAACACACTTAGAAGTCTTTGTGTCAACAATATCCCCCTTGATGAAAGACAAAACCCATAATCTTGTGTAAATATCCCTGCAACTTCTTGTAAGAATTAGATATCATCATTTGCAGAAACAATAAACAATAATACTAGTTAAACCAAATTAATCGCAGATAACAATAAACACAGATTATCAATAACCACAGAACACAACTGATTAACACAAAAACTCAAAATATTATTATCTAAACACTGAAGAGTAACCACAAATAGCACATAATTTCTCCCCCTTTTTGACTTTCATCAAATAAAGGTGAAGAAATGTTGGATCATTACTCAGAGTCTTAAAAAAACTTAACAAAAATAAGTTCCTACTGAATGTCAAGGCCTTGAGAACAGAAAAGAAGAAAAGAAAAAGAAAGAAAGAAAGGAATCAAGGCTTTGGTTTTCTCAAAACTTCACTTCTTCTTTGATGCTTGGACTTTCTCTGAGCCTTCTCCAACCTCTTCATCACTTTCAGCATCTTCTGCAGACTGATTCTCTTCTTGTTCAACATCCACCTCAGCAACAACTTCCTCAATGATCTCATCCACTTTCTTGTTCTTAATATGCACTAAATCACCCTCTATAGCTGCATCAACACCAATGTCTTCACCAGCTTCTTCTTCATCAGTTTGCTCATATAGATCCTTTGAAGTGAGCACCACTGGAATAGGCTTCTTCTTCTTCTTCAAGAATTCACCTAGTCTTTCATCTGAGTCAACACTAGTGTCATGACTAGTAGCAGAAGGAATCTTCTCCAAGTTCAAACCTTTGATGACAACATCCAGTTTGCCAATCATCACATTCATCAAACCCTTGAACTGATTAAACTCAGAAGATAGATCAAACAGCCTTTGTCTAAGATCTTCAATCTCAACCTGCTGTTCTTCAAACTTTTCAACCAACAGAGAGTAATCCTCATTTTCTTGTCCCCTTGCTGTTGTAGCCCCCTTAGGTTTAACAAAATCTTTCTCCTCAAGCTCAGCTTTGGACAACTCTGAATAGAACTTCCAATAACCTTTTCCTGTTTGAACCACTCCAATCCTCTTTAAAGCAGTCTCATCAATTAACCCAAAACAACAAGTTATCTTCTCCTCTCCATTCACAGGTACCTCAAAATGCTCAAATAAAAGAGGTAATAGGTTGACATAGGGAAGATGATGGTTTCTAGTTCTAGTAGCATAGTAGATCATATGCTCCATAATCACTGTTGGCAAGTCAATCTCAAACCCTTGATATATCAGGTACATCAGGATAAGAACTTTATCAGTAACCAAATCTCTTGAGTTTCCCCTAGGAACAAAACTTCTCATAGAATTGTAAACAAAATTTTAGCTTCACAGTTGAACACAGAGTGTGTCAACTGTTTGGGACCATATGGGAACACCATCAATGAAGAACATAGCTTTGGCTTTTTCTAGACACTCCTTCCTATCAGGATGATCACCAACATTATACTTCTTAGGAATGCCCAAGACTTTGACAAAAGTCCTATGATCTAGCCTTAAATTTATCCCAGCCACCTTAGAGGTTAACACCAATTTATCTTCCCCTTCTTGAACCAAATTCAGATAAAACAACCTAGTTAACCTAGGATAAGCTTTAGAACTAGGATTTAAAACCTTCCAAACTGCAGAATCCCTTAAATTCCTCATACAATCAATATCCAGTTTATCTAATAACTCTTCAGATATTAAACTACAAAAAGCAACCTTAGATGATGCATACCCTTGCATCCAAACTGTCCTAACTTCTGAACTAACAAACCAATCTGAAGGAAGTACATTTTTACCTAGATAACCCTTTTTGGTTGCAGCAGCAACTTGCTTAACCCTTGATTTCTTCTCAGCAGGTTTCTCCTTCTCTGGTTCTCCTTCAGTGGACTTCATCTTGCTTTCCTTAGAAAATTTCCCTTTTTCTTCTTCAACAGCCTTTTTCTTCTCTCACGCTTTCTTCTTGTCTGACCTAGGTTGATCATCACCCTGAGCCTCTGTCTCCTTCTGTGGGTGAACACTTGAACCTTCATCTCCCTTCTCTGTTCTGATCTTCTTTGCAGGAGGTGAGTCCTCATGCAAACTTCGAGTGTTTTCTGAATCTGAATCAGAGATCACAATCTTCTACTTCTTGTTTGCCCTCTTCTTAGATCTACCAGAAATTTTTCCCTTTTGTTGAATCCTGGCTGATTTGCACTCCATTGAGGGTTTAGGATTTTGAGAGAAGAATGAGACTGAGAGAAATAGAGAGAGAGCAGAGAGACGTAGAGAATTGAGAGAGAATGAAGAAGAAAAGCCCTGACTTTCAGCTTAAGTAGGTTGAAAAAAATGAGTTATAATAGGACTCTACTGAAATCAACATGCAAAACGAATCTTTAAAATATTTTTGGATATTTTAGAAAATTCTCTGAGTAATTCAAATATTATACAATTATCTAAAGAGATAACATATAATATTTGATGAGCCATTTTTTTAAAACAAATTACAGATGTTTCAAGACCTTGGAGAACAATCTCAATGCCTTGAGATTTTCTGCAGTCTTAGAAATTTCAAAGCTTTGAACTATACTTTCAAGGCTTTGGAAAGTATAATCTCAAGGCTTTGAGATTTCAACACATAAACACAAGTAAGTGCTAATACTCCCCCTAAACCAATGCATCCTTGGTTAACATACCCAGTTCAAGCCTTAGGGATGAAAACCTATCATCTAGCAGAGGTTTAGTGAAAATATCAGCAATCTGCATAGAAGTGGAAATAAAAGATAGAACAACATCACCTTTTTCTGTATGATCTCTAAGAAAGTGATGTCTCACATCTATATGCTTGGTTCTTGAGTGATGTACGGGATTCTTAGAGATTGAAATAGCACTTGTGTTGTCACAATGAATAGGCATATTTCTGAAATTATAGCCAAGATCTCTAAGTTGTTGAGCAATCCACAACACTTGTGAACAGCAAGCTCCAGCTGCAATGTATTCAGCTTCTTCAGTTGATAATGCTATAGAATTTTGCTTCTTAGAATGCCAACTGATCAGTGAAGATCCAAGAAATTGGCAACATCCAGAAGTACTCTTCCTATCTACTTTATATCCTGCAAAATCTGCATCTTGGACTGTGTCATATTGTACTTGTTCAACAAGTCATTGGTATACTTTCCTTGATGTACAAATATCTATTTCTTCATTTTTAAAATATGAAGTCCAAGAAAGAAATTTAGTTCTCCCATTAAGCTCATCTCAAACTCCCTGCACATCAGAATAGAGAACTCTTTTGAAAGAGCATCATTAGTAGCACCAAAAAAAATATCATCCACATAGATATGAACTACTAACTGTAGATAGTGCTTTCTGGACAAGAAGATCTTAGCCACGTGGCAATCATCCAGCACACCATATTGTGCTCCACACACACTGGATCACCAGCCACGCTGATCCACGTGGGGGCTGCGAGACAGGGCCCTAGCACACCACCACACGGGACTTGTAGGGACTTAGTGGTCTGGAGGCTAGAGTAAGTCCTGTCGCGTGCGAGCCAAGCTCGCGCGCGACCTTTAGTAACTGCTTTTGAGAGATTTATGGCACGAGCTCCATAAACCCGGTCAATCGGTCAAACCCGGTCAACCCCATAACGGTTCCGGTATACGCGGATAACGTGCTGTAACGGTCCCTATATACTCGGACGAACGTGCCGTTGTGGTTAAGCTAATTAAGCCGCCATTGATGGGCGCATTAACCACACTACAACGGTCACATTCTCCGTTATATATATAGGATGTTAACCCTTCCATACAAGGAGAACGACCCGATATACGCGAAAGCTCTGCCAGAATCCTGTCTCTCTCTCTCTCAGTACTACTGCCTTACTCTCTCCCTACACACAACCCAACATCTCTTGTGCTATTTTCTATTCTCTGCCCTTGGTGTACACAGAGTTCTCCCTGCCGGATTCTCTTGTACACATTTTGGTGAACCCGACGTGAACTTACCATTGCAAGCAACCATGTCTCATGAGGATGATGTCAGTAACAGATCGCCTTCCACGGAAACCACCTTGGGAGAGGAGGCCCGCCGTACTCCTACAGCCGCCGGTGAAGCTCCGACGCTGGAAGCCTTGGACGCCACCATCCAGAGTCAGGCGAAGGCTCTCAAAGCTCAATCTGCGCAGCTAGAACGGATAATGGTTGTCCTGGGGACTCTCGCTCCAAACCCCACACCAGCCACCAATGCCTCTCAGGGAGGAGGAGCCTCCACCACTCAAGGATTAGGAGTGTCAACCACACCGCCCAATCCTAACATGCAAACTCCACCGGTAACTACGCAGCTACCCTCAATTCAGGGATCAACGGCTCAAATGTTGCCTCTTACTACTCATACTCCTCAACCTCCAACTTTGGTACCTAATCCGGCCTCACAGTATCCCTTGCCTCCCCCAACGGCAATGTGGGGTAATGTGAATTCACAATATGTCCCTAGCCCTCCTGCGGCGTATGTGTCGCCTCCACCTGCAGCAACCCCTCCTCCCGCTGCCGAGGGAAGTGCTCCGGAGTGTATGACGTCGCTGCAACGGCGCATAGACACCATTCTGGCTCACCAATCGTTCGCGGACACCATCATCCCGAAACTTGACAACGATCCGCCCATTCCACGAGAGATCTACCTCATGCCTAACCCTGCTGGGTACAAGGCTCCTAAATGGGACAAGTTCAAAGATGTCAATGGGAACGCTCACGAGCATGTCATGCGCTTCATTGATGTAATGGGTCCATATGGGGCTGATCCCAAGCTGCTGATGCGCGAGTTCCCGAAGTCCTTGGGGGAACGTGGCCTACAAGTGGTACAGGACGTTGGAAGCCGGATCCGTGAAGACTTGGAACGACATGGTCCAGAAGTTTTACACTAAGTTCTTCCAAATGGAGGAAAAGGTGACGATGATTCATCTCTCGCGGATGTACCAGAAGCGCGAGGAGGATGGAATAACATTCATCAAGAAGTTCAGGGCCAAGTCCTTGGAGTGCAAAGATGTGCTACTCGAAAGCAGACTCGTGGAGATATGCCTGCAATGCATGCGAGACGAATATAAAGGTATGCTTATCAACCTGCAAACACCTACGTTTTTGAAGCTAATTGAATGCACGAAGAATATCGAGCCTATAGTGGAGAGACTGTAACACCCCTCGGTTCCCGAGCTTTCCGTTCCGGACCGGAGAGCCCAGGAGGGTGCTACTCAAAATAAAGCGGCGGAAATCAAGAACAATACATCCCATAATTATATATTACATACTGATAAATTGTCTTCAACATGATGCGTACTATTATACATGGTGGGATTTAACTAAGAGTTCGACATGATTAAAACGCTACCAAATACTAGATAAGTTTGCGATTCCCTTATTCCCAGCTCCCAGCTCCTAGACCTGCAGGGGAATGAAACAAAGACCGCAGTTTTTCGAAAGTTAGCAAGAAATGCTAAGTGAGATACACCTTAGCATGTAAAAACAGGAAGCTGAGAGAGACTACAGTGGTATGCGTTTATCAAAAAAAAATTGAGGAATAACAGAGTAAGAGTAAAAATAATACAATATCAGAGTGGCAGCATCATAATTAACTGTGTTAACCAAATTACACGTAACTCAATATCCGAAGCTTAAAACATGTCCCATTACGTCATTCACAAGTGTCATTACGAATCCAATTATCATTTTCCCCATAAGATCAAATAAACCGAGTTATTATTCACAGTGCCGAAATGGAAATGGCAGTAACGGGACTCCCAATCAAATAATAATGCCGACAAAGACCCTTCCAAATAATATCTCTAGCCAACAAGGCGTAGGGGGGAACTCCCGAATCGGTGTTTCCGGCCGGAGCCAATAAGTCCAAGACTTCGGCAATAAGTCAAGGGAAACTCCAGAATCTGTGTTTCCGGCCGGAGCCAACGTAATCATAGTCCATGACTACAACAGGTAGTCAAGGGAAACTCCCTGGTATCGGTGTTTCCGGCCGGAGCCAACATAACCGTAGTCCATGACACAACAAGTAGTCAAGGGGAACTCCAGTATCTGTGTTCCCGGCCGGAGCCGACAAGGATCCAAGACTCAACTAGTCAAGGGAAACTCCCTGGCATCGGTGTTTCCGTCCGGGGCCGATCATAGCATTAAGATCAAGGGAATTCTCAAATAACTCATGTCTAATTCCATTACGTGCATATCCTTATTACGTTATTAATGATTTTCTGATTTGTTGTAACAAACACTTAGCTTTCCAGGAATAGCAAGTTTGTGGCTCTTAATCAGTTGAAATCAAATCTGACAGCCATTTCTAATTAGGCAAGTAGGCCCACAAGACCAAGCACATAATTCACAAGTATATTTTGAGACGAGTCACCATTATCACAATTTGAGACAAAGGAAGCTAGGCACATTTTGGAGACAAGCATATAATCACGTAGACGCAGAAGAAGCTAAGCTTACTAGACTAAGCATGTAAACTCACCTGATGTTGACTCAGCAGTTAGTACGTAGGATGGTCGACAAAGCCAATGTCCACAAATCCGTCGCCTACAATTTATCAATCATCTAGTCACGAGGCCGGTAATTCTAAATGAATAAATGCACAAATCCTATTTGAGTGCTCGGCTAGGACGAAAAGTCAAATCCAACCCTCACGATCCCCATTTGAAGATGACATACTTAGTTAATTAAATAGTGACTTAACTTATTTATTAATAAAATATTGCTATCCATTTATAATTTAAAATAAATGATGTTACTGAATAATTAAACAATAATTTAAAATATTGATAAAATATTATTTAATAACAAGTACTACTAATGAAATTCATAAAACAACTTAGAAGTGCTATTTTTAGTTTATGAAATCATTTCTTAAATCTTCTAATTTACAACTAGCAATATTTAATTTTAGCAAGTTCACATGTTGGTAATGAAATTATAGTTATTTGAAAACTCACTATCTGTTTAAATAGAATTAAAGTGACATTTAGTTAATAATGAAGATCATCATTTATTGATTACATAAAAAATGAAATTCTTATTTATTTATTTTCAAGAAATCGATTGTAATATTAATAATAACAAACTTATAATTTAACTTTCTATTTTCATTACAAACATATATATATATATATACAAGATCATATTTTAAGAAAACTAACTTAAAGATATTGTATTATAACTTAATCTCAACTACTATTATCTTCTGTTATATTTTAGTTTATAATACAAAAGAATTTATTTAGTGTTTAACTTTAATTAATAAGCAAAATTAGACAAAACTTGGCTATATAATTAAATTCAGATTATGTATTGTTCATATAGCTATCCCAAAGTTACTTGAAACTACAACTTGTTACCCCCCTTAACAGTTTCTGCATAAGTCATGACCCACCCTAAAGTTTTTGAAAATAACAACAAGTACCCTCCTCCATCATCTTCCTCATGAATAACACCCGAATCACCAATCCGATTATCCTTTGTTACCCATACAATTTCAACAATATAAAACTCAAATTCAAGTTAAAATAATGTGATTCATGACAAAAATCATCAAAATCGGATACCGAATGGGGAAGAAATCGATTGCCAAAGTTTCGCCAGAAAATCGCCGGAAACAATGGTGCTCCGACGACTAGGGTGGCTGTTTATGGCTACCTGGAGTTCGGTCGAGCTCCTAGGGTGGTGGGGGAGCTTCTGCAAGTGGAGGAGAGCGAAGGAGGAGGCGTTGCTCGTCGGGTCGGGTCACGGGTCGGTGGTTTCGGCAGTGGCTTCTGCCACTATTGCCGTCGCCGCTGCTGGTGCTGCTGGCTCTGGCTCCGTCGAGAACATAGAGGGAGAGGCAACGAAGGGAGATGGAGATAAAGAAAGAGATGGTGGTGGTGGTGCGGTGGTTCCCGTCGGCAGCAGCGGTGGCCGGACGCTGCCGCTGATGCCCGCTGCTGCTGCTCCGATAGTCGGAGAGAGAGACGGAGGGTGATGGAGAGGGATGGGAGAGATGAGGGAGGTGAGGGTGGTGTTGTGGTCTCAGGGGTGGTGGTGCCGAAGGGGAATAAATAGGGTACCGGTGAGAGAGAGAGAGACGTGAGGGAGGAGGAGAAAGATGTTGGGGGTTGGGAAAATTTTGGGGAACGGGAGAGAGTGGCAGAGGGTTTTCTTTTGTATTAATATTAAATTCACTTTTATCTATTTACCTACTAGGTTTTAGAGTTTCTTCAAAAGACAATCACAACCCCCTAATTAAGTAGTTTATACTTTTATAAAAGTACAAATACCTCCCCGTTTGACGTAATTTTATCGTTTATACTTGAAAATTACTCTTATAATGAAACGGGGTATTACAGAGACAGAAAAAGAGGAATGCCCCTATGAGATCCTCGAGCGGAAACACTTTCAAAATTGGGAGATTCAGCTACAAGAGAGGACGCGAGGCTGAAGTGAATACAATCTCGCCCCAAAAGCAGCCGAAGGTAGTGAACTTCGATGCGCCACCGCTGCCATGCTCAGTAGAGGAGGCGAGCGACCAGTGCAGACAATGGCGAAAGGACGGTATCTTGCCGCCGCTCGAAAAGGCACCCTCCAGGGAGATGGTGAGAGACCCGAAGTGGTGTGAATGTCACGGAAAGGTCATGCACCCTACAGCTGATTACAAGAAGCTCAGAATCATGGTAAGCCAAAAGATGAAGAATGGCAAATTGATCGTCAGCGATCAAAGGCATGACGTGCGAAACAATCCACTCCCTGCCCATGCAGAGCAAGAGCCGAAGGGCAAAGAGGTCGCCATGATCTCGATTGTGGACCTTGAAGAGGTTGCGGAGGATGGTCTACCCATCATTGCCGAGATTCACAACGACGAGGATTACAGTATAGACACCGAGGACAAACGCGCAGACCGGATGAAGGGGTCGCACGGGTTCAGCAGGTTCTTCGACGAGATGAATTTCTCAGAAAGATGCCGGACGGAGATGACAAAGGCGATCCTGAGGATAGCAGAAGATTACGAGGAGGATCTCGTAGTCTCCAATGGAAAAGTTGTCAGGGCATCTCGCTCTACAGAAAAGGTCATAACCTTCTCCGTAAGCGATAACAAGACAGATGCGAGCCACCAGAAGCCTCTGTATGTACCAGCAATCATCAATGGCGTGGAATTCAAAAGAGCGTTCATTGACGGAGGAGCAGCAGTTAACGTTGTTTCGCTCCATACTCTGAAGTTGGCAGGAATTCCAGAGCACAAGATCGTCAAGCGTCCGTCCCCACTGATGGGATTCGGAAGCGACTCCAGAATGACAACAGGATGGATCCGCCTGGGTGTCCAGATCGGCAAAATTAAGTGTTCAGCAAAATTCTATGTCATAGATGCGAACACCACATATCACATGATTATAGGCCGGGCCTGGATTCATCGCTTTGATGCTGTCCCTTCAACAGCTCACCAAGTGATGAAAGCTATCTGGAATGATAGAGTAGTTGAGATACCAGCTTCGACAAACCCTTTCAACATGGATGAAGCACATCTCCGTGAGGCGGTATGGTTCACTGAGATGGCAGACGAGCAAACGCCAGGGTCGTTCAACCCCACTCCTTTGCCCCGTTGGGAGGACATCAAAGATCAGTCACCTGCAGGGGTGATGGTGACAAGAGAGGAAGCCAAGGAAAAGCCGCCTACCCGAGAAGAGGTGTCGCGGATTGCCTACCAGCGAAAGAATGTGTATACTCTGAAGAGGATAGCGAAACATGACCCCGAAGGCAAGGAAATATAGAGTTTCTACGCCAACGGAAAGAAATGCTATCGCATGAAGGTGCGCGGGGGTGTCCTCACGCGAGCATGGGGATATCCCTGGGCAAATCAATCAGATTGAGCAGGTTTTGGAACCAGACAAACCAATGCCAAGCGTTCTAGAAGAAAAACTCAAAGAAGCGCCTGAATGCATGGAGGATAAACCCAGGCCGCAAAAGCAGGAGCTAATGGAGGTATTCCTGAGCCCGAGCGAAGAAAAGAAGAGGCCAGTCTTTCTAAGTGCAGACCTCGCAGGTGAGGAGGAGGAAAGATTGCTGCAGCTCCTGACTGAGTACAAAGATGTGTTCGCATGGGAGTACGATGAAATGCCCGACCTGGACACGAGCATCACTATGCATCGGTTGGATGTAATCCCAGGATCCAAACCGGTAAAGCAGAGCACGAGAAGCTTTAGACCGGAGCTCAACGTTAAGATCAAGCAGTAAGTTGTCAAACTTCTGAATGCCAAATTCATAGAGCCAAATCACCATCCCACATGGTTGGCTAATATTGTGCCCGTGGTAAAGAAGAATGGGCAGCCTCGCATTTGCGTGGATTTCCGGGATCTCAATCGTTTCTGCCCTAAGGATGATTTTCCACTCCCCAACATCGACTTACTTATTGATTCGACTGCGGGTCACCGCATTTTCAGCTTCATGGACGACTTCAGTGGGTACAATCAGATCAAGATGGACCCCCAAGATGCACGGAAAACCGCATTTATCACTCCGGTGGGAGTCTTCAATTACACGGTTATGCCCTTTGGTCTCAAAAACGCAGGTGCGACTTATCAGCGAGCCATGATGGCCCTGTTTCACGATATGATGCACAAGGAAGTAGAATTCTACGTGGATGACTTAGTCGTCAAATCAAAGGAAGAGGCAGACCATCTGGGGGATCTGCGAAAAGTGTTCAACAGATGCAGAAGCTTTCAATTAAAAATGAATCCAATGAAGTGCGCATTCGGGGTAACGTCGGGGAAGTTCTTGGATGCGTGGTACATCATCAAGGAATAGAGCCTGATCCAGCGAAAGTATCGGCGATCACTAGCATGATTGCGCCGCAAAACCAGAGTGCCTTGAAAACCTTCCTGGGAAAGTTATCCTACATGCGAAGATTCATCCTAGCGATCGCCGAAATCACCTACTGTTTCAGCGATCTTCTCAAGAAAGATGCTGCATACAACTGGACTACAGAGCACGAGGCTGCGTTCGGAAAGCTAAAAGACCTGTTGACATCGTCAAAGGTAATGATCGCACCTCAGCTCGGATCACCGCTCTTGTTGTATCTCACGTCAACAAAGAGGTCCATAGGGGCACTCCTAGCTCAGGAGTATGAGGGTCAAGAAAGGCCCATCTACTACATTTCTCGCATAGTGCAGCCAGCAGAATCAAGGTACACGGACATCGAGCGTCATTGCCTTGCTTTATTCTTTGTAATAGAGAAGTTGAGGCACTATTTTGCTTCGCACAAAGTAGTAGTGGTCACAAAGAGCGATCCTATACGGTATCTTCTGACTCACACTGCTCCTGGGGGAAGATTGGCAAAATGGTATATGACCATTTCTCAATATGACATCACATGTGTTCGACCCCGGGCAATCAAATCACAAGCGGTGGCGGATTTACTAGCGCAGTTCCCTGATAACAGTCATGAGCCTGTAATTGAAGAAGAATTAGAGGGACCTGAAATCTACGCAGTTGAGTTGCCCTATTGGACACTCCACTTCGATGGTTCGTCAACAAGGAAAGGTGGAGGTATTGGAATAGTCTTGACCAAACCCGATGGAGAGTTCATACAGATGTCAGCAAAGCTCGACTTCGCAGTCACTAACAATGAAGCAGAGTATGAGGCTCTCATCGCTGGTCTTCGTGCAGAAAAGGCACTAGAAGTAAGCAACTTGACGGTTATGGGAGACTCCAAGCTAATCGTCAAACAAGCCTCGGGCGAGTATGGTTTGAAGGAGATCAACTTATTGCCCTACCGGACCTTGGTACATAAACTGGTGCAACAGTTCTGCGACGTCAAGTACGAGCACAAACCCAGAGCGGAAAATAGGCATGCTGATGCTTTAGCTACCTTGGGATCCAAGGCTAGTGCGCATAAATGTCCCGCGAAAGTCTCAATTGAGGTGCGAACATCCTCGACAACAGAGGACATGTGCGACGACGAATGCATGGACGATGCGGACTGGAGAAACTCAATCCTGTGTGCTATCGCGGAAGGGACAAGCACTGTTAGAAAAGATTCACCAACATGCTTGCGGGGAAAGCGAGGTGTCAATCTATCGGAAAGCCCAGAGGTTTGGGATTCACTGGCCGGACATGTCAACGGCCGCGGCATTGATTCAAGGAAACTGCAAGAGTTGCGCACTGATCAAAGACTCTTTATCAATTGCTCTGAATGATGACGATGTGGATTGGAGGAAGCCACTCTTTGACTTTCTCACGCAGGGTATTGTGCCTGAGTCAAGAAAAGAAGCTGAGAAGCTAAAGAGAAAAGCAGCACGGTATGTGGTGCAAGAAAATATGCTCTGGCGCAGGGGCCATGAGGGTAACTTGCTGCGATGTCTAGACAGCATAGAGGCGCAAGAAGTGATGGACCTCTCTCATCAAGTGGAACACCAGGGAGGTGCGAAGTTATGCAGACAGCTCCTTTCGATCGGCTACTTTTGGCCCACCATGGAAGCAGACTGTCGCACTAAAGTAAGACGGTGCTAGGAGTGCCAATTCAAAGGGAATTTAGTGCACACTCCTGTTGTGGATTTACATGCGTTGGGAACACCGTGGCCGTTCCATACATGGGCCTTGGATTTTGTTGGTCCCATTCGACCAACCTCGCACGGGAATCATTTCATTCTCACCACGACCGAGCTGTTCACCAAGTGGGTAGAAGCGATACCACTAAAGACAGCAAATGCGCTCGTCGTGGTCCATTTCATCCAAGAAAGCATCATATGCAGGTTCGGAATTCCAAACACCATTCTCTCGGATAATGGTACTCCCTTCGTTAATCGCCAGGTAGCTGCAAAACTAGCAGAATACAACATAAGGCAGATATGCTCTACCCCCATACTACCCGAAAGGGAATGGGCAAGCAGAAGCAACCAACAAGACATTATTGAGGATCTTGAGCAAAATGGTGGCAGATGACCACAAGAAATGGGCTGATTCGTTGAACATAGCCTTGTGGGCCTATCGGACTTCTCCAAGAACGCCCACAGGAGCCTCGCCATTCCTTTTATGTTATGGAGCTGAAGTTGTGGTACCTGCGGAGAAGAAGATCAACTCTGCGAGGTTGGCCTTTCATGCATTATATGACAACCAACGCGATCATGATCTGGTTCTATTAGAAGAAAAGCGGGAACAAGCTAAAAGGATTAATAAACGATACCAAGAAAGGATCGCCCGCGCATACAACAAAACAGTCCAACGCCTAGATTTCGCAGTTGGAGATTTGGTCTTGCGCGCGTCGGACCACTGCATGCGAGAAGCAGCTCATCCAAAATTCGCAGCCAACTGGGAAGGACCCTTTGAAGTTACAGAAGTCTTTGATAGTGGCTACTGCAATATACAAAGGCTACATGGGACGGCCTCAACCCCAAGCTTAGTCAACATGCGCTGGATTAAGAAGTATTATCCTTAACTCCTCTCATTATATGCGTTAGATTACAACGTCTGCTTTATGCCTTGTATTGCTATAACCCGTTCATCTTATCTCCCATATGAGGGAATTGTAATCTCATCTCTCCCATACGAGAGTATTTTTATAATAAAAAGACTTCTCCCAAATGAGAAGAACTTATAATTTCAGCTATTTATTACTTTGTTTATTTCATTATTTCTCAGTATGCGAAAGCCTATCTGCCACGATAGCAGCCTATGCGAATATGATCTTAAGTGATCTTTTAAGCCTATCTGCCACGATAGCAGCCTATGCGAATATGATCTTAAGTGACCTTTTAAGCCTATCTCCCACGATAGCAGCCTATGCGAATATGATCTTAAGTGATCTTTTAAGCCTATCTGCCACGATAGCAGCCTATGCGAATATGATCTTAAGTGATCTTTTAAAGCCAATCTGCAACGATAGCAGCCTATGCGAGTATGATCTTAAGTGATCTTCTAAGCCTATCCGCCGTGATAGCAGAACGATGCAAATATGATCTTAAGTGATCTTCTAAGCCTATCTGCAACGATAGCAGCCGCACTAGAATCACATCTTAAGCAATTCTCGGGCCTATCTGCCAAAATAGCAAAACTATGCGAGTGCGGTCTCAAATGATCCGAAATACATCTGCGAATCTATCTGATGGATAGCGAATCATTGCAACAATGCAAAGTGTGAATACAACACTACAAAAGGCGAAATTTGCCAACGCGCATGCGAAATTGTAATTTGTTGTAACAAGACAGCAAATCATACAAAGCGATTTATCATTATGAGTCAAAATGACTTACGATTTATCTGTCTAGATAACAGATTACAAGCGAAAAGCTCAGATCAAGCTAACTACGCAGCCAACATGGCTTACAATGCATCTAAATAGTAGCCTACAAGCGAAAGTTACACATCGCTAAAAGAGGGTCGACCTACTGGTTTTAATAGAAACCGTGCGATGCGACGATCTGTGACCAAAGATCTGTAGCAAGTAGGGTGTTCTTATACAATGAACAGCCCGCCATGTCTAAAAGACCTATGCGACGCTATGTTCAAGGTCCCAGGATCTGACAAGGCCATTGTCTAGTCTTCTGCCCAAGAGACATTCCTGAGGAACCACCTGTTCCGGCGTATGCGGCTGTGAAGAACAGGCAAGCAGCACTCCTTGGGCAAGAGGCTCCTTTTCCACGGAGACGGGCACAATGGCTCGCCACCCCGAGTTCAAGAACGTGGTGGCGAATGATCAACCTCCGGGAAAGCTAGAGGAGAAATCCGTCGTTCGTTACGAATTGGTAGCAAGGTCACTACGGCGCTGCACCTCGCCGGGAGGCGGCCGGAAACATGACCTGCAAGCATAATAGACGAAGAAAATTCTTCGAGCAAGCATGAGGTATTATCTGCATCTTCTTTATGATAGTTATAAAGATCAATAAGCCTTATAAAGCAGATCTTGGAAGCTATTTCTATGGCACAAAGCACAAACTCAGGTTTCACAACTTGAAACTGCCATGAATCAACGAAAAATAAGGGTTGAAGCCAGCAGTCGTTGGGACTCACGGCAAGCCACATTGTGGGATGAAGAACCCAAGCAGCAGAAGGCAGGGTTTATATAGACCCTGTTGAGACTCTTCAGTTGCTTAGATGAGTCAGCAAAACTTGGAAAAGGGGTAAGAATCAATCACTTACGCCTTGGAAAGAGGTAACAATCAATTGCCCTACTAAAGGCTACGACTATTCGGTTGCGTATCCTAATTAATGACGGATGGTCATGATACGGATGGACTTCCCAAGGAAAGCGTGCTTATCTAATGAGCAATTAGCGCGAGAATCAAGGCGGAAAATCAATAGCTGACGTCATAAATTGATATGCACAGAGATATTTGAGCAAATCCCGGTAAGGGCAAAACAGGCATTCAAATTCTTTTTTGAAAAAAAGGGGGGAACCCTAGCAGCATTACAGTAATGTTTTAGCATTTTTTTGTTCAAATACAAATTTGTTATTTTTTTCAAAACAAGCCTTTGACCAGGGAGTCATCAGGAGTAAACTGAGCAGACAAGTTTGCCACTTGTTCCACTTCTTGCTTCAATCGCTCATAGTTGGCGTTCATTTCATGGAAGAGCTTTATAGCCTCTTCAGCCTTCTGCTTTTGCTGCTCCACCTTCTGTTCCTCAGCTGCGAGGTTATGGTAGCCACGGTTCAAATTCACGGCCGCGCAAATCCGGGTAACTCTTTTGATAAGATAACCAAAACCCAGCTTGCCTTGAACTTTGGTGCGAAGATTTTGGCACATGCCGAAAAGCAGCTCCGCGCTCTGAGGAGAGATGGCCGCGGGTGTGGCCGCAGATAGCTGCTCCAAAATCCAGATGGCCTCGGTCAAAAACAGTCTTCTGTCGAAGGGCCCTATCTCCAGTGACCTCACAAATGATTGAGGGTAGGAGAGACGCATTCGAACCAGCCAGTCAACGTCGGCTTGCTTCAATCCTAAGCAATGGTAAAACAAGTTAGTTATCAAACTTGTGAATGAAGAATGCGAGGTGCGAATAACAATCACAGCATACCAGTTCCTTCAAGGATTTCCCGCAAAGAGGGAATGCGCACTGCTGGGGCAGCTGAAGATTGTCTCTGCTCCATTACCCTCCTGTCAGCCGCGAGCTCTAACTCCTCATAGTTGGGGGGGACATCATAAGCCGCACCAGGCGCGATTGCAGCCCCGACCTGTGAACTCCAAAAGTTCCACGCAGCAAGAGTCACTGCAGGCTCAGTCACCGTCGGAGGCATAGCAGCAGTAGAAATTGCAGCTTGATCAGGGATGCCTTCAGGTGCGATAGCATCAGCAGCATTTGTTTCCTCCACAGTAGCATGGGAATCTTCTTCCATCAACACGGTGTTAGCCTCGGCATCGTCAGAAACCTCGATGATGTCCTCGAAGGGCTCTCCCGCATACTCAGCACCTGCGACGGGCTTCTTAGTGTGAGAACTTGGCACCGGGACATAGGATGCAGAAGGTTGACTCCCCTGTTCAAACATGGCTTCATCAGCATTGCCTGCGATACAAGATACGATGATGTGAGGTAACTTGTATTGCATCATATTTTAGTATCGTATCAATAAGCCAAGAGTTGGCACCTCCACGCGAGGGTGGGATTGCAGCATCTGCGTCGTAGACTAAACACGCAGAACCATGTCCTATTAATGTATCTTCATTAAGCAGTCTTTAAGAGGAGGATGACCTGGGGTGCGAAGAAACCAGCCATGAGCATGTTTGGGTTACTAAGCCTAGCTCACAAGTATTGTTCAAATGATTACCTGAAGGTTCACCGCATTTGCTTACTAGCCAACGGCGAATGTCAGCTTTCGACAAACCATGCTTTAATGCACCAACAATCACATCTCGGTAAGTTACTGCGAGATTAAAAATCTCACCTTCGTTACCACCTGCGATGTCTTCGAAGTCCGCTTGGACTTGCTCTAGAGCTGCCGCATCTTCTTCTGGAGCCGCATCCTCCTCGTCAATTTCAGGGGTTTCCTCTTCTGGAACCGCACTTTTCTCATGGGTTGGACGCACTAAGTCGTCGACGTGTTGCTCTTCTAGGCTCCTTTGCTTTACGCGTTCAAGCTCCTCTTCTTCTCGCTTTCTTCTTCTTTCAGCAGCCTCCGCAGCTGTTCTCCTGGATTCGGCAAGGATTTCCTCGCTTATGGTTTCGTCGGGAACTCCAGAATGGGAACCCCTCTTCTGCCTCTTGGCCAAAAGGCCACTGATGGTCTCATCATCATCAACATCATCTGCAAAGGAGCAATTTGTTCAATTAAGATTGCAAAAAGTTAAGATAATGAGAAGAGAAGTACGATTGAGATACCTCCCGACGCTTCCTCTTGTATCTCATCTCTCTTCTTGTCTTCGACATCTTCGATTCTTTCCTCTTCTTCATGCCCTCTTGCCCTCTCCCTCTCCTCCTCCTCTTCCTCCTGGTCAAACGGAACAAAGGTCTCCACTGCGAGCTCTTTCTGCGCTTTACTTGGCATGCGACCTTTACCTTTATCCTTGGAAGTAAGGGATCTCGCAGGAGGAGAAGTTGGAGCGCTCCTAGGGGAAGAGATTGTAATTCCTCTTTGTCTGGGCCTTTTCGCTCTCGGGGCAGCAGCAGCTGGGGGAGACGGATTGTTTCTGGGTGGAGACAAGGCTGGAGTGTTCTCTATCAGCGAATTAGCGAAGGCATCCATGATCTCGCGAATCTTGGTCTCAACTGCGGGATCCATTTTCAATGCTAGCCGAACGGGTTCTCCCCGTCTTCTTGCGGTAAAAATGGTGGTGACCAGCGATTTGGAACGTTCACCAGATGCGAACCTCCTCACATAGCACTGCGCCAGAAAATGAAGCATCAAGTTTCAATGAATTGGAACAAGGAAACTTAGCACATGCAGGAGAGATTGTTTACCTTGGCGAAAGTTTTGCTGTATCTGATGACATGCGAATCACCTCTCTTAACTGCGGCTATCTTCTCGTCAAGAATGGTCGAGGGGCACAGGTGATTCTCGCGATCCAGCAATGTATAGCAGCCGTATTCAGACTCATCCAAGCTACAATTAGGACGGAAGGGGAAGGAATTCCTTTTGATCACAGGAGCTCTGTTTGGCCGAGGGGACGACTGCGTCTCAAACCTGGTCTGCTGCATGTTCCAATAAGCGATCCAGTTTCTGGAGTAGCCACCTTCGCGGTTACCTGGGGGTTGCTCGAAGGGAAGATTGCTCCTTAAGATTGTTTTGCACTCCCCAGACAGTAGTCGCTTGTAGCAGCCTCTTATGATGGACTGTGGCCAGATTGATGGTGCCACCGCATCAAAGCCAAATTGAGGAGAAACGCGAGTGGGGTCAACATCCACTGTGATCCTCTCGTATTTGGGGGAGAGCTCACGCACATGCTCCGCAAGAGCAGGAAGAGAGCCCCTTAGACACCAGCAGAAGAATTCGCGATAGCGTTCGTGGAAATGCTCCCCACCCTCGAAAAGAAGCTCTTCTGAGAAAGAAACAGCCTTGGAGGGATACAGTTTTGGGAACCATCGCACATTCTCAATGCGCGTGGCGTAAGGTCTCGCTATGAACTCCTCCCGATTGTCGCATACCAAGCTCCAAACGCACTTGGGAAAGATAGTTCCAAACCACCTCGCAGCCCTGCCGCTATTACGCTCCTCCTCCGCACCTGGGGGACACCATTTGCTGGGCCTAGAAGGATTGGGGGCATAAGAAGGCCACCGCTCGAAGACCCACATAGTCAGGAAGGCAATGTTGACATAGGTCAGCACGTCAAGGCGACCGCGCGATTCCTTCATTGCAACAACTAGCTGATCCAACATGTGGTACAGCGTGCCCAAGACCAGGGGCCCAAGTGCGACTTTCTGACCAAGGGCCATTTTCACAGCAAGAGGAAGGACATGATAGAAGACCCCATCATGCGGATGTCCATCGATCAGATACCTCGACAGCCAGGCGCAGAGAAAAGCGCATAGGGTCAAGTGATAACCCTTGCCATTTACATAGTTTTTAGCCTTCGGGTTTTGGCTCAAAAGCTTCTTGGTGATACTGATGTTCGCATAATCGCGAAAGAAATATTGCCCCCACTTGTTCCAAGTGTTCTTCGCAGAGGTGTCAACCAACTGCCAGTCGGGAAGAAGTTTTATAGGAGTCCACCGGGTGGAAATTTTCTTCACCTCCGACAAGCATTCCTCCATCTGCTTGTACAAGGCAATTTCTGCATCAGTCCTCAAGGGACTCAAAGGATCCACCTCGCCCACAGGGTACATATCGTACAGCATGTGCACATCTTCCAGAGTGGGGGCAGCCTTGAACTCAGCAAAGTGAAATGTGTGAGTCGCAGGCGAGTAACGTGAAAGAAGGTTTAGAAGCATGGACTGGTCCAGCTTCACGGCAGCACCCTTCATAGCTCTGAATGCGAAATAAATGCTAGCATCATTTAAAGTAATGGCATGATTGGTCAGTACATGGTCAATCCACTCATCCATGAAGTCCAATTTCTGAACAAATGCTTGAGTGGAAATCGCAGTGTACGGGAAAACCCCATTTTCGACCCCCAATCAAACCACGTCCTTGGAATCAATACATTCGAGCATCGAGGCATTTACTAGAGGGGTCAATGTTTGCAATTCCTCAGAAGGGACTGGAATTGGCGGGTTCTTCACCTTAACCCTAGCATGGTAAAAGTCTTTGCCACCCAGATAGGGGGGTTTTCGCCATAAGGCCTGGGGGAGATCAGGAATTTCTTCGACCTCCTTAACAGGTTTGGTTCCTTTTGTCTTTGCCATTCCTGCGAAAAAGCAAGAAAAAAGGGGGGAGAAATACACATACTTTATATTGTATTTCAAGATTCAGTTCAAGGCATACGAGGATTTATTGGAAGATAGATGAACAGTCCAGTGTCAATTGTGGAGTTTGAAGTTCAGAATCGTTTGCATTATTGGGAATTTCAGAAACCCTACATTCAAAATCCTTGCAATTTGGGGATTAATCAAAGCTGGATTCAAAGAGCGAATACTCCTTCATACATTTTCAAGTGGATAATATGTTTCAGAGAATCGTGGGTTTGCAGATCCAACACAGTTCAAAGCATACATCGGTATATTAAGCAAAATTGAACAAGGCCAACCTTGTTTTGGTAAAGCTTGCTTGGATGTGCACAGTTGAAGAAGACGATTGACAAGAGAGAACTGGTGATTGATTATCTGAATCTGCTCTTGAAGGCTTCCGGGGGTCATTCACTTTAAAAGAGAAAGAAGTGATGCTTTGCAACAATGGAGAGTACAGAGTATTTATCCAAAAACAATGAAGGTTTGCGTCCTTTCAGTAGTCGAATCGCAACCGTCACCGTTGAATCGCGCAATCACAGGGCAAGCTGACGTCACGCCTAAAACCCTAAAAGGCCAGACGGTACGACTCTAGGGGTTTAGGTCATAATGTCACGCACGGGGGCTGAACTTGTGTATATTTGAATTGGTGCGTGGCGGCGACGCGTACGTTGCTTCTTGCGCATGGAAGTCTATTCGGCTATGAGTCTTCACGCGCAGAAAGGGGGCTAATGTAGATAGTGATTTCTGGACAAGAAGATCTTAGCCACGTGGCAATCATCCAGCACACCATATTGTGCTCCACACACACTGTATCACCAGCCGCGCTGATCCACGTGGGGGCTGCGAGACAGGGCCCTCGCACACCACCGCACGGGACTTGTAGGGACTTAGTGGTCTGGAGGCTAGAGTAAGTCTAGCTCGCACGCGACATTTATTAACTGCTTTTGAGAGATTTATGGCACGAGCTCCATAAACCCGGTCAATCCGGTCAAACCCGGTCAACCCCATAACGGTTCCGGTATACGCGGATAACGTGCTGTAACGGTCCCTATATATGAGGACGAACGTGCCGTTGCGGTTAAGCTAATTAAGCCTCCATTGATGGGCGCATTAACCACACTACAACGGTCACATTCTCCGTTATATATAGGACGTTAATCCTTCCATACAGGGGAGAACACATTAGCCATACGCGGAAGCTCTGCCAGACCTCTGTCTCTCTCTCAGACATTACTACTGCCTTACTCTCTCCCTACACACAACCCAACTCTTCCTGTGCTATCTCTTATCCTCTACATACGGTGTACACAGAGGTCTCCCCGGAAAGGGCAAAACGGGAATGTCGACTCTTTTGTTAAAAAAGGGGGGGAGAAACCCTAGCAACATTACATTAATGTTTCCAGTAACATTACATTAATGTTCTGCTATTTTTTTGCTATTTTTCAAATTCAAAGGTCAAAGTAAATTCTTGATCAAGGAGTCATTAAGGGTGAATTGACGGCTCAGCTTCTCTACCTGCTCCACTTCTTGCTTCAATTGCTCTTGTGCTATTTTCTACATTACACAACCCAACATCTCTTGTGCTATTTTCTATTCTCTGCCCTTGGTGTACACAGAGTTCTCCCTGCCGGATTCTCTTGTACACACTAACAAATCAGTTTCATTATGTTTAATAAAAATAGTTTTATCTACTAGACCTCTCTTGAAATTATTGTCAAGTAAAAATTTTGAAAGTCTATCATAACAAGCCCTTGGAGCTTGTTTTAAACCATAAAGAGCTTTGTCTAGTTTGTAAACATGATCAAGGAAGTTTTCATCTTCAAAACCAGGAGGTTGTGCTACAAAATATCTTCTTGTAAATAACCATTCAGAAAAGCACATTTGACATCCATTTGATAAAGCTTTATGTGATTGTGAGATGAAAATGCAAGAAGTATTCTAATAGCTTCTAACCTGGAAACAGGAGCAAATGTCTCCTCATAATCTATACCTTCTTCCTCATTGTATCCCTGTGCCACAAGTCTGGCTTTGTTCCTTGCCACTTTGCCATTCTCATCAAGCTTATTTATGAACACCCATGTGGTTCCTATAACTAATTTCTCTTTTGGTATGGGAATCAGATTCCATACCTTGTTTCATTCAAATTCATTCAGCTCATTTTGCATTGCAATGATCCAATCTGCATCTTCCAGTGCTTCCTTAGTATTCTTAGGCTCAATCAATGATACAAAATCACTAAAAGCACACAAGTTCTTCAACTGTCCTCTTGTCAGAGTTCCATTTTTTGGATCAGATATGATATTGTCAGCTGGATGATCTGTAGGATACTTAAACTTCTTCCATGGTATCTAGGAATATGTTCCTTCAAGGCTTTGAGTTCTTGAAACAGTAGAGGGAGCATCATAGAAAGTCTCAGTTTCAGTCTCAAGGCTTTGAGATTTTGGCTCTGCATGAGGTTCAAGGCCTTGAGATTCTACTGATTGATTCTGCACTTTAGTTTTGCCTTTGTCCTCTTTCACAGCATCATCATCAGACTCATGCTTGTTCAAATTTAGATCTGCAAAACTTTCACTCAAGGAATCCTTAGTACTTTCATCAAAAAAAATACTCTCTTCCACAATCTTGGTTTTTCTATTGTATATTCTATAAGCTTTGCTAGTTTGAGAATATCCAAGAAATACACCTTCATCACTTCTAGCATCAAATCTACCAAGATTGTCTCTACCATTATTATGCACAAATTAGATACAACCAAAATGTTTGAAATAAGAGACACTAGGCTTCCTTCCTTTAAACAGTTCTTAAGGAGTCTTTTTCAAAATAGGCCTAATCAAACATCTATTCAGCACATAATTGGCAGTATTAACAGCTTCTGCCCACAAGAACTTTGGCAAATTACTTTCAAGTAGCATGGTTCTAGACATATCCTCAAGTGTCCTATTTTTCCTTTCAACTACTCCATTTTTCTGTGGAGTTCTAGGTGCAGAAAATTTGTGTGATATGCCATGCTTTGCACAAAATAAATAAAAATCAAGTTGATCAAACTCCCTACCATGATCACTTCTAATAGATGCAACAGGCAAATTTTTCATAGTTTGAAGCTCTTTGCACAGTCTAGAAAATTCAGATAAAGCTTCAGTTTTGTCTCTAATAAACATCACCCATATAAATCTAGAATAATCATCTACTATAACAAGCATATACCTCTTACCTTTTGGAGTCTGAACTCATATAGGACCACACAAGTCCATATGCAACAGTTACAAGGGTCTAGAAGGACTTACAAAGTTCTTTGGCTTGAATGAACTTCTTGTTTGTTTACCTTGTACACATGCCTTGCAGACCTCATCATCTAAAAATTTTTGTGATGGTAATCCTCTTACCAAATCCTTTGGGATGAGTTTATTCAAGGTGTGTATGCTAATATGCCCAAGCTTTCTATACCAAATCTTTGAATCTTCCTTCAAGGCCTTGAGACATTTCAACTTGTCACCTGCAACACTATTAGTACTCATAGCATATAGATTATATGATCTAGGAGCAGTGAGTATGCAATCTCCATATTTCTCATCTTGCACCACACATTTCTCCTTGTCAAATATAGCTTTATAACCTTTATAACATAACTGAGAGATACTAAGCAGATTATATTTAAGTCCATCCACAAGATAAACATCTGAGATATAGTTGGTAGAACCATTACCAATACTACCTATACCAATAATATTGCATTTTGCTTTGTCACCAAGTGTAATTGTTCCTCCAGATTTTTCTGTGAGCTCAGTAAAGAGAGATTTCTTTCCACTCATATGTGTGGAACAGCCACTGTCTAATATCCATTTCTGATCTTTCAAGGCCTTGGTGACATCCTGCAAAAGTAAATCATTGTTTTAACAGGCTGTTAGACCAAGTGCAGAACTTTGAGTCATACTCAGAATCAGCCATGTTTGGTGGTCTAATTCCTTTTGGAACCCAAATCTGCTTAACTTGTCCCTTAAGCTGATAAGAATAAGTATTCCACATAATGTGAGGTTTTGATCTTCTGAAGGGACAAGTTAATCTGATATGACCAATTTTTCCACAGTAATGACATTTTGGAGAATGTCTGCTACAAGATTTGACAAAATTAGTTTGGCTTATCTTTGGAAAATTTGGATTATAGCCAATCCCATTTTTATGCATCGATTTCAGACTTCCCCCAAGATTGAGATTCAGATTATGTTCCGAGCCTGTAAAACTGGCTAGGACCTTTTTAGACTCTTGAAGTTTCTCAGTCAAAGAACAGATTTGTTGTTCTAAATCCTCTGAATGAGTCTTTAGATCAATATACCTTTCAGTTAAGAGAGTGTTTTGATCAACAATCTCTTTTATCTGTGCCTTCAAGGCTTTGAACTTGCTGTCCAAGGCCTTGAAGTTCTTTTCAACTTAGAAACTTCAACAATTTTGTTGGCAAAAACTAGGTCCAGGTTTTCTTTTACCTGCTCATGAATCTTAATCTTTAAAGAAGAAATATCATTTCTATAACTTTCCTCATTTAAAAACATACTCTTGAGAATTTCAGGAAGTACATCAGAAGGACTAGCAAGAAGATTTTTTACCATTTCCTCAATATGTTTGTCTGAGGACTTTTCTTCATCATGTTTAGCCATGAAACATAAATTTGCTTGGTCTTCTTCTGTGTCTGAGTCACTTGATGAATCAGAATCACTCCAAGAGGCCAT
The DNA here is from genome assembly GCA_023055425.1 of Linanthus parryae. NCBI lineage: Eukaryota > Viridiplantae > Streptophyta > Magnoliopsida > Ericales > Polemoniaceae > Linanthus > Linanthus parryae. Next base: position 6,670,242 of record JALGPY010000015.1, read on the forward strand.
CATGGCTTTCTTCCTTTTTTTGTCACTTTCTTTCTTTTGAAAGTTCATGTTCTTCTTCTTTTGTGGACAATCCTTACTAAATGATCTGCATCACCACATTCAAAACAATTCATTACTTTAGTTTTATGTGACTGTGATGAAGACTTACCTTTGTAGCCCTTGCTGCTTGAAGGTCTTGATCTCTCTCTGTTGTAGTCCCTGTTATCAGAGTTTCTTTTCTTTTTGAGAATCCTGGACAAGGCCTTGGAGATCAATGCTAAAGCCTCTTCATCATCATGCTCATCTTCTTACTCAAGGCTTTGAGGTTTTTCATTGTCTTTAGCCTTGAGTGCTAAGTTCTTGATGTTTTCACTCAGTTCAGCTTCTCTATCTTTCATAGACATTTCATGAGTGAGCAGCTTTCCTTGTAGATCATCTAGCTAAAGAAGACTAAAATCCTGAGCTTGCTCAATAGTTGTTGTATTTGGCTCCCACTTGGCTTTTGGCAAGCTCCTCATAATTTTCCTGACCTTTTCCTCATTTGAAAACTTCTTTCCCAATGACTCCAGAATATTCACCACATCAGTGAATCTTTTGAACATCTCCTTGAAGGTCTCATCTGAGTTCATCTTGAACAGCTCATATTGCCTCAGAAGTATGTTAATCTTGGTCTGTTTAACCTGACTTGTTCCTGGAGGGTTTTTATTCATGGATGCGCAACGGAAACACAAACAATCATAAAACCATGCAAAACCCTCCAAGGATCACAAGTCAAGAGACATAACGATGGTAAAGTAAGAAATCAATAACACACCTTAGGGTTCTCCTTTGATGACTTCAAATGCGAATTGTGTCACGTTCTCTATGGTTGATCCACGCCTAGAGTTGATCCTAGAATCTCCCAAGTCCTTGGTGCTAGCCCGGAAGAGGAAGAGGAAGAAGAATCACGCAAAGCGAGACCCAAAGGAGGGTCTCGGCCTCCTTGTGGCCGACGGGATGGGGCGGCGAGCTCCTAGCTTACTTGCTCCTTTTCTCTCATTTTGTTCTCTCCCACTCTTGTTATGTTCAATAATGAGCATAAGTTGTGGGAAGGAAGGAAGGAAGGTCCTTTATATAGTCCAACAACTCCTTGCCAACTACCTAAAGGACTTATTCTAGTCCTACTAGAATTCAATTTAGTCCCTTCCTTGCAAATTAGTCCCTACTAAGTTTGCAAGGTTTTGCAAAGTGATCCTTCTATATAATTAATCCAATTAATTGATTCCCAAATCTAGTTCAACTCTATATAGCGTAAGACCCCATAGGTTCTATCTAGTTGGTAGCAACTATTTGCTAATATGGAGCGGTCTCTAGCAAAACATCCATTCTAGCCAACTAATAGAATAGTCATCTTGACAACCTTTTTACAATAATTGCCTCATCCCTTTGTTTCTATATCCGGATTGGACACGAGACATACAAGTCACACTCGTATATCAATCCATAGTTTCTCGATCCATGGGAATAGCCTTATTCGTGCAAATAACATCAATATCCCATATTGATTTATTTGAGTCTGGCCAGACATTCTATAAGCACTATCCCTCAAGTGGCCTAGGATATTTGCTCCCGTTATGTGGGAGGGACAAATTCTATCTACGTCCACTACGATCTCTAAGCTTGCTTCTTATTGTATCCAGTACACGCCTTTATAACTACCCAGTTACGGTGTAGCGTTTAACGCTACCAAAATCACAATAATCCACAACTAGAATATCTAGTGACTTCAAGTCTAAGGATGACAATACCATTGCACCGCGAGAAGCGCTTGTGACTCAACATAACGTGTATGTAGCCTTCTCGGAGATGGGTCAATCCAGTGCAACATTCCCTAATGCACACCTATGTGTTGGATCATGATATCTCCATATCAATCCAACCCCATACTAGTCTATAGATGATTGTCCCATTAATCATTATACTGGACTAGGGATATTTAAGATAAGCAACACAATTGTAAATCTAAGGACTTCATTATATTAAATATCCAATAAATAATAAATGAATTTCTAGCCACAAATAATTCATACTAAACTAGATTGCCTCTAGGGCATCTATTCCAACAGTTCCTTCATATGTCACAACCAGTTTGTCCCATACTTCTTTGGCACTTTTGCAATTTGACACTCTGTTGAACTCATCTGCATTAAGAGCACAATATAACAGATTCATAGCCTTGTAATTTTTTTATACCTTTTCCAGTTCAGTGTTTGAGAGATTTTCCTCAGACTTGATGCATCTAACTCCATCTATGGTAGTGTAATACTCATGAGGACCATTCTGAACTATTGACCACAGTTCCATGTCTTGATCTATGATGAACATCTTCATCAATGTCTTCCAGTGCATGAAGTTATCACAACAGAACAACGGAGGTCTGTTTGCTGCCCTTCCTTGTGAGAATCCACCATCTCCTACATTACTCATAGTCACAAGATTATTAGATCTATATTAGTGACCCAAGTTCTGATACCAATTGAAAGTTTTTAATGTAGACTAAATACAGGACCAAAATACTCTAGAAGGGGGGGAGGTTGAATAGAGTATGGAAATTTTTTGCTAAAAATAAATTTTAACTAAGTGAACATGTGAGTAACTCAAATCTCAAGGCCTTGAGATTTTACAAAACTAGGCAGAAACTTTCTAAGGCAAACAGAAAGCTTCAAGGCATTTAACTACCACCAGTTTTAAACAGTTCATAAACCCAAGTTTGATTTGAGTTGCTTGCAGAAGGAAATAACAAAACTGTAAAATAAAGAACACATAAGTGAATTCCCTTACACCTATACAGCTTGTGGTTCCAAACCTATCTAGTATCAGCTCCTAACTGTTGAGCTAACAAGAACCTCTTGTTGTTCACTTGAACAACCAACCACTAGGTTTTTTGAGGTTTTAGATATACAAAAGATAAGCAAATTACAAAACAGAAGAAGAACACATTAGAAGAATGACTTTGTGAAGGCCTGGATGTGTTCTTCAGGAAACTGGAATGATTGATCTTCTGAAAGCTGTAATTGAACCCTGAATGTGTGTGTGTATGAATGTCTGGTCTTCCACGATTTTTTTTTTCACACCTCTCTCAGTTCTCTGTAAGACTCTATCTCTTTCAAAATTCAAACCAGTCTTTTATCCGCTCTCTGCAACTCAATGAGAGATTTTAGGATCTCAGTTCCTGCAAATCCTCATCCTTTCTAACTGCAATTTAAAACAGCTTTGAGTAGATATCCGTTGGAGTTTGTTGAGATTGCATTTGCATGTTTGAAAAACCTGCAATAACATTAAACACAGCAACAACAAAATCCAGAAATATAACAGTACTAAGTCTGTTTGGATTTCCAGTTTCTAATTAAAAACTGGATCAAGTGAATAAAGCTATAATCTGATTAACTTCTGAAACATGTAACTCGTGATAAACAAGTTTAAGGCTTATAGAAGTCATTAAACAACCATAATAATAATGATCAAATCCTGCAAGAGAGAATCAAATTAATTCTGTAAAACTGTCAGCAGCTTAAGGCACATCTCAAGGCCTTGAAGCTCTGAACATGCTTCACAGTCTTTCAATATTAAGACAAGAAATCTTTGATTCACTCTGATCTGGATATCTGCAATTGTGTTAGATGTATAAAGTATATATAACACACATATTTGCAGCAAATCTCTGATCTTAAACATCAGATATACAACCTGCATCACAAGATTATTAGATAAAACAGTATAATAAAACTACTCTCAAAGCTTTGAAGCTCTGATCAGTATCTCAAGGCCTTGGAGCCTTAGAAAATTTGTCTTTGTCTTTCATCACTCAAAGCAGTTACTTCTCAAAACACACTTAGAATTCTTTGATTCAACATGGAGCTAATGATGGTCTATGAAGGCTATGGCCTATCTCTTGACTACATTTTGAATGACTTGCAGTATCGAAGATTCCGCCTCAGGTCTCGCAAATGGAACAGATCCTTGGGGGGCTAGGGTCTTTTTCCATTGATGATCGCATTCCGATCTCCAAATGCAAAAAGGGAATGTAGATACCTTTTGTTTGTGTCACCATCAGTAGGCCTTGTGGTGCCTACGGAGAAGAGCAACGTGTATTCACTTTTTGCTCCATAAAACACTATAATTTTCTCTCTATCTACACGTATGTGAAGGATTTTGGGACAGGGTCCTTCGCATATGTGTCTTGCACTTACAGGACTTGGGGGTGCGAGTGGCTTGGAGGCTGGCGTAGGGATTGTTGCATGCGAGGTGCGAGTCTCGCATGCGAACCTCGTATGTTATTTAGAGATATGCGATTAAACCATCCACGTCCCCGAGTTTGCGGACCACGACTCCTACATGTGCATGTCACAGACCGTTCAATTAGGCGGAAGTTGCGGTCACGTATGGTTCCATCACCATCGTGGATGCTCACCCACGTCCGTCCTACAGAACCTGTATATATAGGAGGTCCGCCCCATTCACACTCATTAAGGACGATCTACAAGAAAAGCTCAAGCAATCACAGTCTCTCATCCGGATAACATACATTGCCTTGTTCTTACCCCAAACCCACTCTCACTCTCGGCCCCAACAGATTAACTGATGTCGTTTGTTTTGTTCTTCTACTTGCAGGAACACGAGCAGATTCCTCCCGACCTCCCCCTTGCATACACATTTCACAAAACTGGCTCTGTTGGAGCCGACAAACACGGATGAAACCCCCACTGAGGAACAAATACCAATCTAGACCTGTTTTGAAACCGACAGTACCACCATCAGTTATTGGTGACAAAACTGACATTGGTACTGTCGGTTTCAAGCTTTTCAAGTCAGACAAGAAACCGACTGTCGCAATATCAGTTCTTAACAACCGACTTTAGTACAGTCGGTTTTGAAACACTTAAACCCGACAGTACCACTGTCGGTTCTATACTTAGCCAATTTCCAGAGCATTTTGCAAGATTCCTAACCCCCCTGTCCAAAACCTGCATCTCTAACACAGTCCAAATCCAGTTTTCATCAAATAAAATAAACATCTAAATTTCCCGAAAAACAAAAATATTTATATTACATTCAAGAAATTTTGTTTCAAAAACATCATCCTAACCAACTATGTACCGCATTTGCGTGGTTTGGCACTGTTTTACCTAGCGGCTGGGGAACCTCATCCTATCTTCGCTTCCATTTCTTCTTGTACACGTTTTTCGCGGGAGGAGATCCTCTTAGAAACGGCGGTAATGCCTCAACGATTAATTCTTGAGTCACTTGTGTGACTTGGGACATATCCTCCGTCGGCTATGAGAGATCTATTCCGAGATTAAATGTTGGGGAGCCACTCGTCCCTACATCACCACAATTTGTTAGAATATAAGATTATATTTAAAATAAAATGCAAAAGAATATATCAACGATTATAATTATGACATACCCTCGGCATGCATGATGATAGAAGTCGGTGGTACTAGATTGAATGTGGTAGTAGGTGGTGGTGGAGGTGGGGTTGTAATGGATGTATTTACGGCGATAGGTGTAGGTGGAGGGGATGTGGTGGTAGGTGGTGGTTTGTGGTGGTGTGGTGGTGGAGTGGATGTAGCAGTGATGTCTACTGTTGCTCATCAATGAGGGTTTCCATGACCGGACTTGTCTGAACTATAGATGAGCCACGACCGCGCATCTTATGTATGGGCCTGTGTAGCGTCACAGTAGGAGTTGCAGTCGTGGGGCCACTGTTGGAAGGTGCATCATGATGGGTGCCTGCCACCCGTGCTGCTTGCATCACATCAATTCCCACCGTCTGATCAGCCGCGGACCTGCAAATCTCTCATACCTCTATCCAGCCAGTGATAACTCCTTAATAAGAGTTATCCTACATACACTTTATATGATTGTATCCGACATACACATTATATTATTTATCCCACTTAATGTGTCATTCTTTTCACAACTTCTGTAAATTCCCGTGACATCCTTAGTGAAACCTCTACACAAAATTTAGAAGTAAAACAAAATTGTCCTACTACGACACTTCCTACACAAAATGATTCATTCACTAAGCTCTCTTCAATTACAAGATTTTCAATTTCCTTATTATCAAATTTTTAAATTTGTCTACTTTTATGGATTCAATATTTTTTTCATTTTTTTGTATTTTTCATAATATCCTAGCTCGATATGCAAGGCTAGACACGAATTTTTTTGACTACACAATTTATAATTTTGGTGGGTATACTCAATTATTGAAAAGTGCAAACAGTATATAAATCTACTCTAAACAATACAACAATATAAGTAAAAACATAACATAAAATTTTCCCGGGACATCCTTTCATATCTGTCTCACAATATGATCTAAACACATCCCACACTAAATGATTCGTTGTCCTCAACGAAAATAAAGATCATGCAAGAGAACTTAGCAATCCAATGCGTAGGAAAGTAGATGAGATGTAGCTGACATACAAAATTAACACAAATCCCAACAAAAGAAAAAAATTACTCACAAACACCTCAAGGGTGGGGACGAAATCCGTGCCAAGCAATCCCCAAGCACTAGTGATGCGCCACAATGCCCCTCTAAAGTCAGTGTGTACTTGCACACCAGGGTCGACTGCCCTCCTCTGCTAGACCTGCATCATAGAAAATCCCCAACTCGCATGCACGAGTCCCTATAAAGGTCATGTGTGCCATGGCACACCGGGGTAGACTCTCCCATAACTTCTTGACTTCTGAAGCTCCTTTCTTCTCTCCACTTGCTCTCCTGATACAATGTTCAAGTAAATCACAACATGAACACTACCGCAAAGATCAGATGTGACAAAGCATGCAAATCGTACGTAAAACTATTCAAGAAACGCCCGGATTGTACGTTTAAGCTATAAAACATCATAAAAAGCATTTTCTCTTCAAATAAGCCCGAAATTCATCACTTTGCACCGAAACGCACACTAATAATAATATAAAGTGTACGTAGGATAACTCTTATTAAGGAGTTATCAGCCAGCCTGGTGTAATGGGACCTCGTCCATTGCAAGATGGCCCTCCGCTATGCGCCAAACCATCCGTATTGACTGGACCTATAAATAGAAAGTATTTGAAAATTAAACACTCAAATATATAATTAATCAGTTAAATTTATGAAATAAATTATGTAAGAGTGCTGTGTGTATAGAATAGTATGATGCGACCCGGCAGTGGCAAAATCGACACGACTCGCCAAAGGGATAGGTGGATGTATCAGTAGTCGTGTCACCCTCCGGTACCAGTCCATGTACGGATCCGTTGCCTGCATATGACCTACGACTGGGGAGCCTCTAACAGCACTGCTTAGCCTGTCATTCCACTGGAGAATATAAGATGCGTGCTTCGAAGCCCAGTTTTGCATGGCTCTCTCGCGTCTGTCCACCTTGTGCATGTCAATGCTGGTATTAGGTGTGAGGGGTGGTTGTTGTTGCAAACTGAACTGACGCAATACTCGATCGGGGAAGTGCCACTCTACGATATAGAAGCATATGAGTGGTGTCTTGGCACGCCATATAGGTTGTCCTGCTACACACCCCGCCGGTAGTGACTGCATAACATCTGCGTACGGATGCCATACAATCTACATAACATGATTTAGTTAAGGAAAAGGAAGTATATACGTAATTTCAAATATTGTTTTAAACTATAATAACCTGAGATTCCGTTAGTCTGTCAAGCTGATCTTTGTAGTGCCTGAGGTTGTGTCCCAAGGCATAGACTGAGTGACATGCCATCGTCTCCCACGTGGGTCCGCAAATATGTCATACTGACCGTGCAACTGTGCAGCGTCAACAATTGGGGGGGGGGGCGTAAGCAAGTGATATGCTCCCACGCCCATAACTGAAATAAATGAAATAGTGAGTCAAATAACGTATTTAAACTAACATCAATGCGCTTATAAGATATTATGTATACCTGAACTACTGCCAAGCAACCGCCAATCTGGATAACATCCGACGGAGTGGCACGACACAACTCTCGGTAGAGTATGCTAAAATCCCAGCACCCCACGCAAGTCTCTCACAATCTTCCAAGTTAAAAAGATGTTGTAGAAGAAATACTGGAATGTGGGTGGCCTTTGTTTTCACCATGAGGTACGATCCTAGCATGTACATGATCACCACGCCAGCCTGCTGAGTGACCTCCTCGTCTGTGGCCTGTTCTGGAAGAATCCGAACCTGATCGAGCAACCACTTGTTTGAAATCATCAATCCACTTCATAAAGGCTTCCCAGCCGGTGGTGAACTACCCAATATTCGAGTACACAACTCAACACACTCGGCCTTACGCAGATCTCGTCTGGTTATGGGACCACTATCAACGCACAACCCAGTCAAGACACCCATGTCCTGCAGGGTGATAGTCGCCTTGCCGGTGGTAAAATGGAATGTGTGAGTCTCTACCCTCCATCTCTCGACCATGGATGTCCCTAGGGGGTGAGCAACCTCGACATAGCGAAGCCTGTATGCCCCATAGAATCCTGCCACTCGTAACTTCTCAAGCACATGTGGATCTAACTACGGTTTATCCCTGAATAAAGGCATACCTCCGTGACGGCATAAAATAACATCCTCTGCCTGCATAATGAATTAATACTATCAGAATACTTGTAGGTAGTTGTATAAATCTATGTATGTGAATAAAATACTTTAACGTACCCGTGTCTCCCATATCTTTGCATACTGATGCTCACGCTGCAAATATAGGAGTGTGCTAATACCCGAACCTGGATCGAGTGTAACCTGAGTGCCAGAAGTATCGTCCATTATACTGCAAGTAAAAGAATGTTCGTTAAGCGATATTGTAATTCTATATAATTTTCGACAGCATAACGACGTAAAGTGGACATATCCCGTAGTTTTGTAACTACGATAGGATTCAACATAGCCAATCAACATGCATACACATTGTTTAAGAAACATGATAGAAAGTGAAATTCTATTACACGCACAACAAAGTTTAAGTCTATTAGAGGCATCACTTAGAGTCTTTAAATCACTAGAAATTAAGCTACTACAATATTGGTGCACGTCCCCTAGAGCTAGAACTGGATGGACAGGTGCGCCTATAGTGCTAGTCACTGTCTCATAATCCACACTTTGCTACATGCTTCTTCTTGTGATCCATGTGACTACGTATACGCCTATTCTGAGCTCTTCCCCTAGACCGTAGCAGAGTGGAGTTTGTAATGAACTTCCAATCCCAGGTGGGCGGGGGCCAATAAGCTCGACCATGAATCGACATTATTGTGTTCGAGTATATTTTAACCCACTAAGAAACATGGAACCATTCTGGCACCAACTGCATCTAGTCAATGCCTCGGTGTTGACAGACAGCTATGACATCGGAACATGGATGACCATATATGACCCACTTGCCACAAGAACATGTACGTTCTTCCAGGTTAACAACCTGAATTTTACTCCTGCCGACTCCATGGTATCCGGAAGTCACAGTAAATATACCCCTTTCGTAGTTATGCCTTGTGACTCCATGAGTTCAGGCTTGTTTTTCTACTCGTTGATGCGCTCGTGGACTTGTGGAGTCACAATTGATCCACTGTTACACAAGTTAGTGCCCTACGAGAAGCATCCAATAGGAATTAATATATATAAATCATGAATTCAATTATTTTAGCCATATATATAAATCAAGATCTCTTACCAAGTGTTGACGCTCAGTAAAGTGTTTGTTGATCCTGAAGTATACTGACTCCGCCAAAGCTATTACCAGGAAAGCCCTTGCGCCCAACAACGCATTATTGAAAGACTCCACCAAGTTGCTTGTGATAATATCGAAGCGTCGTCCACCGTCACGTGACAACGTCCATCGGTGGAGAGGAATCTTTCGAAGCCACTTCTCTGCATTATGGTCCATGGCCTTGATTAGCTCCATTTTCACTTCAAATTCACTTTGCTAGTGTTGGGTTGCCGCTGTCATTATTAAATCTGCAATGGCGGTCTTATTTTCAGATAATTGTGTTAATTAGATTTCCCTGAATGTGTCTTATGCAAAAGACGTGTACAACACCGTATTCAGGTCCCCAACTGTTTCTGCTATCCTTAACTGCAGCTAAGATACCACCACCTCTGTCTGATATGAGACAAATGTTTGCACGAAATTTTGCAACATGCTTGCGCAGCTTTTTCAAAAAGTAACCCCAAGATTGCTTTGACTCACCATCCATTTTTGCAAAAGCGAGGGGGAATATCTGTCTGTTAGCATCAACCCCGTTGGCTAGGGGAGAGCACGGGTCGGTTCGGCCGGGTATAATCCCATTCGGTCGACCGACCCGAGATGTCGGGTTGGGCATCATACAGACCCGTCCCCAATCGAACACCATCAAAAACCGAAGTGTTCGGGTTAATCGATTCCGGGTCTCGTTCGGTTAATTTTGGGTAGACCCGGTCGATTTCTCCACAAGTAAACTCGCCGGAAAAAACGGGGAGAAGATAGATCGAACATGGTGGAAGTAGATGTAGATCGGCGGTGAAGTCGCCGATGAAAGAGACAAGAAGAGAGAGAGAGAGAGAGAGAGAGAGAGAGAGAGAGAGAGAGAGAGAGATAGGGAGAGAGGTTGAGTGGGAGTGATTGAGTACCAACCAGAATGAATCAGCACTCTTTCTCAATTGAGCAGCGTCGTCCTCTTGTTATTCTTCTTCTCGTCTTCTTCTTCTTCTCTCTCTCTCTCATTCTCTGTATCTGAGTTCACACAGAGGCGGCTAGGTTTGCACTAAATTAGCTAGAGAGTAGTGGGATGTGTGGTGGGGTTACTGGGGGTAGGTATGGTATTTACTAAATGGGTATATAATCGGCCGGTTCGGGTTTAGCCGGGTGAAGGTGAATACGACCCGCGGATCACCCGGATTTAATTGGGTTAAAGATTGCTAAACCCATACACAATCAACTGGACTCATATTTTAGAATTTTGAGACCGGTTCGGATCGGGTCGGTCGAGTAGTGCGGGTTTTCCGGGTTTTTGCTCACCCCTACCGTTGGCTACCATGATAACACCCTCGTACTTACCCTTCAGGACTGTGGCATCAATGGTGATCACTGGCCGACAGTACTTGAATCCCTTGATGGAGCCACTGAGAGCCCAAAAGATCCCTTCGAACACATGCGTTTCCGGCACATTGGTGGAAGTAATTACATACTTCACAATAGTTTCGGGGTTGTAATATTTCATCGCTGCCATGAAGTAGGGCAGTTGTTTGTATTAATCATCCCAAGTACCGAATGCCATCTGTATAGCTATATTCTTCGCAATACAAGCTTTACGATACGATATTGTCACTTCAAACTGATCTTTCATGTTCTGTATGATATCATTCACATTGTACTTAGGGTTATTCTTGATATGACTCAAGACAAATTTGGATACGAGTCTTGATGATAGGTTTGGATGATCTAGTCCAATGGAGGCATACAGGCACGTGTGAGGTCCCTTGTAACGAGGAATCATCCACAACCCTATGTTAGACTTCAACCGACCTCTTATATACCACTCACAACCCTTTTCTTTGGCCACTTTGCAACCTGCCACCCACGACTCAATATTCGATTTTGAGACAATAAAGGAACGGGTCTGATGATTAGAGTAAATGGGGACAACATCTATCATATGTTCTTTAGTGGGAAAGACAAGTGAAGTTGTTGGATCTTCCGTTTTTGGTGACCCTAAGGACCCATATATGTATTTCGATGGATTATGGGCATGCTCTCTCAACCTCCGCCAAATCAAACTCTAAAAAGTAAGCAGACATAGGCTCGTGACAATTTTGAACATCCTCCCCACCCAAATCATGATCCTGCTCCGGGTCACCCGCATCCCCGTAATCGTCACACACCAATAAATCAAACATTAGGTCAACGTCATCATCCAGACTGTCCATCCAAACAAGGCTCACATCTGTCCCACACGGTTATCTATCATCACTTAGAGTTTCTATCGTCATATCATTATTAGGTTTTAGCTCAGGAGTAAAAGAAGGAACCCTGTTATCGGGGAATTAAGTTAGAACAAATGAAGTTGAACCTAAATGAACCATGTTATCGGGGAATTGGGTTAGGAACGATGAAGTGGAACCGATTGCCAGAACGCTCTGGTCAAAGCCAATTGCAGAAGATTGTTGAAACTCAATGTCCAATATGAGATGAATACAACTAAATTTACCCAATCCATTATACCACACATGACTCCGACACTATCATCGCATTCAATCTCCAATGGCAATACGTCAACGCGTTAGGGGGCACACTAATCGAATATAGACAATTCATCTTAGCAACACACCATAGTTGTTTTATGCAATGTTTTCCATTCAAGTAATCAAATAATGCCTCATACTTAATGTTTCGATCGACATGAATTACTCGTTGATGAGAACGGTCATATCCCACACCTTGATCATTCGGTATAACTGATAAATCCTTAGTTGGAGTCATCTTTCGTATGTGAAACATTGCTATTTGTGTGTGTTTCGGTGCAAAGTGATGAGATTCGGGCTCAATTGGGAAGAAAATGAGATTTTGGATGTTTTTGAGCTTAAACGTACAATCGGATGTTTCTTGAATAGTTTTACGTATGATTGCATGATTTTGTCACATTTGATCTTAGCGGTAGTGTTCGTGTTGTGATTTATAGGAACATTGCATGAGGAGAGCAAGTGGAGAGAAGAAACGAGCTTCGGAAGTCAAGAGTAAGCAAGGGAAGCAAAGTGGGAGGAGAAAAAGTGACCAATCTTAACTATTTCGAGAGTATCATGAGTTTTAAAATGAAGTTTGGAGTGAGACTCGTGTCAAATGAAAGTAGACTTAAAGAGATTTCCAACGATAGGTCACGGAGCTCAAACAGAGATCGGACGAGAAAGTTATGGTACGTCGAAGAGGATGAAAATCTGCCCTCATCTCCAGGCTTGTTCGTGCGAACAAGAATTCTGTTCGTGTGGACAGAAACACTTGGACGATTTTTTGGAACAAAATGACGAAGAACACAATGGGGTCAGTTTTGAGACCACTGAAAAAGAAAAGAACGCAGAAGGAGGGGCTCCAGTTGAAGCTTTGGAGGCTCAGGAGCGCGGAAAAATTCGTTTGATTCTTCTCAACTCTCGTTATCTCTCTCTCTCTTCTATCATGCACTTTATGGATTTCTGTATTGTTTTCGTTACGACGAGTAACTAAACTATTTAATCAGGACCCGAGTTTGGGGTTAGGGTTTTCACGTTGATTATGTATTTTATGATTTGATATTCATGTTTTGTTAAACCTAATTGACGTTTTTACATTTGCTATGATTGTTTTGTGATCTTCATCCCATCTAGTTAATTAGATATGTCTTGTTAGCTAGAAATTAGTTTGCAATTATTTGGTAACTCGGTAATTGTTGAACCTGAAAAGCAAACAATCACCTGTTCTTAGTGAAAGTAAGAATTGGGATCGTTAGAGTAGAATTCATCGTTAATGCATATTTAGGGATAATTAGAACTTGGTAACTCGGTTTTAATCTAACCTAGACATAGGATGTTCACTTGGTAACTCGGTGAGTTAGTATTGCTAGATTAGCAAAGAAAATTTTGTCCTTGTTTCACAAATCGTAGAACGCCGTCACAAGAGAATAGTAGCAATCCCCCAAACGAGGTGTCCTGGTTGTTTCTCCCATATTAATTCTCAATATTTTTTTTTTTTTGTCTTTCCAATTACTTAGATTAGAAAACTCTCTCAACTGCTTGCCCGCACAAAGTTAATAGTGTTAATTAGTTCACGACAAGTCCTTTGGGTTCGATAAATCCGGATTTCCGGATATTACTACACACGACGACCATACACTTGTAGTTAGATCGTGTCAATAACACTTCCACCCCAATAAAGAAATAACGACACTTGGTTAACGATAGTACCTGGAAGTTTATCCAACCAATTAAATCAACCAATTAACCATAGTACTTGATTAACAACAATGGATTGCAACGAAATCCCAAATGTAAGATCCCTACAATTAGGTACCTCGTACACATCAAAAAACCCTAATGTATACCAACATACCTACGATTGCAACAATCTACCTACGATTTCATAAAAAAACCCTAATTGAACCAAATTTCATCCAAATTTGATATGTAGAAAAATGATCTACCTACAATTACCAATTTCTCAGGCAATAACATGAGAAGTTACGTAATTGAGCATGCTTCATCACAGTGATAGTGGCAATGAAAGAGAAGAGAAGAGAAGAGAAGGAAAGAGAAGAGAAGACTCACCTACGACGGTGGGGTGGGATGATTCCGGCCGCCGCAATCTGGCGGCGAGGTTGCCTGGGTGGTCGCCTTCTTCTTCGCCGGTCGGGAGACAGAGAGATGAAGCAGAGAGAGTGTGGCCACTGATATTGAATGGACAAGGTTTATAAGTTTAAGTGTGAAACCGATATTACTACATTCAGATGTTTCACAGGAAAACTTATAGTACTAAAATCGGTTCTTAAGAACCGATATTGGGACGGTCGGTTTCTAGTCTGACTTGAAAAGGCTTGAAACCGAGAGTACCAATGTCGGTTTTGACACCAACAACCGACGATGGTACTGTCGGTTTCAAAACAGGTCTAGATTGATATTTGTTCTCCAGTGAAGATTTCCACCGTGTTTGTCGGCTCCAACAGAGCCAATTTTGCAATGCCTCCTATGTCTGGTTGAAGTTAAGTATTTTTTTTGAGAAAAGTTAAGGTTACACTATTAAGTTTAGATTGTTATATGTAAATTTTTAGTTACGATAACATTTTTTTTTGCAAATTAGTTACGATAACATTGGGTTTACTTAATAGATGATTTTTTAATCCGGTTTAATATTGTGGTGCCGATCGCGGCGACACTGGTAGGTTTAGGACTGCAACTCGGGCGGGCTGGACGGGTTGACACCCCTGTCCAAGCCCGAGCCCGAGTTCTGTCGTGGCTGCCCAAGCCCAACCCGACCCGAGTTAAGAGCATTGTCAACCCGTCCGAGCCCAAATTCGTATAAATCAATACGGGTTCGGGCTGAATTCGGGCTAGTACATTAAACTTAATATCTTCTTAAAAACACAAGAGAATAATTAATTGTTGACGAAAAAACAAAACAACTAGTTGATGAACAGAACAATGATTAAAAACATCGCTAATACTTGAACGAAAATTGACATATTCATGTTACATATGCTACATAATTCTTTCAAAATATAATATTTATACGTAGTGGTCATGCAAATCGGGCAATTCGGGTTAGCCCGTCGTTCGATATTTGTACCCAAGCCCGACCCTAATTGCAATTCGGGCTGAGAATTCCTGTCCAAGCCCGTCCAAATTACCAAAACTATGTGTTCGGGCCCTATTTAAGTTCGGGTTGGGCTCGGGTTGATCGGGTTCAACCCGCCCAAGTTGCACCCCTAGGTAGGTTCCAGTACCTTTTAGGTATCCGTTTTTTTTTTTCGGTTGAATATTGTGTTTTTCTCTAGAAAATAAACCTCACAGCCAATTGTTCGGGTAGGTTCCAAAATTCACGTTTTTGTTCTCTTCCCTTATCAGGCGATTCCAGACCAAGGCAGCTCTTAGATCTCTTTGCGGGGTTCATTTTCCGCTTTGCCGCGCCGACGCAACCCAGTGTTTCCGTTCGCCCCCACCATACTTCTTGAGATCTCAGACCGAGCATTTCTTCCCTAATCAGGTGATCTAGTTCTAGTAATCAAATCAAAATGGTTGGATTGAAGATGGAGGACATGTCTCTGCCTGCTGTGTTCGAACATGCCCGTAAGATTCATCAAACGGCTTCAGAGTCCAGTGTTGATCAGGTACTCCCAAGTATCTATTTACCTAAAGCTAATCCAGTAGTATTTATCAACTATGATGATCTCACAAGACTTGGCTATCGGGGTTTGCAGGAATCACTGAGGAAGGGCTGTGAAGCTTTGCAGCACTGTGAGGATATGATCAACAAATTGGGGTTGTTCTCATCTAATGAGACCAAAGATGATATCAGTACATCCAACCTCAAGTATATTTTGGTAATGATTGTTTCAAAGCTTTTTGTTTGTCCTTAGATTCAAAAAAAAAAAAAAAGTGTAGAGGAATTTTCTTATTTGTTCAGTTTCTAGCTATTGTTTAATCAGATGAGTTGAGGGGGAAATAGAAGAGTAAAGTCTTCTGGAATGATTTAGGATTCCCAATCTCGGTCAGTTATGGTATGTGGAAGACAGTATGTATTGGTTTAGGAGTAGAGATGGAGCGTCAATCGTCAGTTTTCTGATAGCATTAGTCATGTCCTAATATTTCTGGGCAATGATTAAGGACTATATGACATATAGTCGAAGGAAAAGCTCTACTTGTATAGCACGATGGATGGGGAAAACTTTGTTTTTGCAGCTTTGAACCTCTGGAATTGAAGGAGTCTAATTCAACTATTATAACCTCTCTGTTATTCACCTTGAATCATATGGTCAACTTCATGCTTCAGAAGGCCTTACAATTTCTTATTACAGGTTCCTTATTATCTTGCTGAGTTGACGGAAAAGATTTCCCAGGAGGACAGGATACAAGTTATTAGGTCGTCACTGGTGAAGTTAAAGGTAAATGTTTAGTCATTTCCAAAGTAATAGCCTCAGCTTCATCTGTACTGGAGTAAAACACAGGAAGATTGCTTGGCATTATGCTGCCTTCAATATTTGGTAAAGATATCTTTAGATTCTTATTTTAAGTTCTCTTTTATAGTTGTTGAAAATTTTCAGCATGGCTACTTCTGTAGGAATTTATTGCATTTTGTGAGGCGATGGAGCTTGTTCCCAAAGACGAATTAGAATCTGTACATGGCGGTTCGAATGCTTTTGCAGACCGTAGAGCCCAGAAGGTAGGAGCAGTTTTCTTGAGTGGTGATTTTAATGAAGAATGCATGTCTTTATCAGTATGGGCTATTAGTGAGTCAGTGGTATTGTATTTTGAAGTTTTCAAACAGAGTTCTGGTTCATTTGTGGTTTATAGATCACTCGGTTTAGGCGTCAAAGAGCTGCAGAATCCAAGCTACTTGAAATAAAAGAACGCAAGGAGAGGCGTGGACGTTCGACCAGAGCTGCTGCCTTATCCACACCTGTTGATATGGGAGAAGAAGATGATTCTGATGATGATGGGGAGGAAGAAAGGGAGGTCAGTATTATTCCTTGTAATTATTTGATGTAACTATGTAGTTTATATTTATTTTTTCTATTTTCACTAAAGGTTTCAATTATTTATGCTTTGAATGTAATTAATTCATAGAATAGGTTGATGACTTAGTGTTTAGTAATGTCATTCCTGGTCTCCATGATTTCATCGACTAGTAGAAAGACCAGAAAGTTTCTTTGGCAATTTATAGGTCCATGAGTTGAATGTTGTACAACTGATTTTTATCATGAATCCCTAATTCGAGAATTTAGAATTCTCAATCAAGTGTGGCTAAACTGGGTGGAGTTACCATAAGTATGTAGTACAAATAAAAAACATTGCTGGCTCTATGAACTTCTTTTAAATGTGATCCAAATTCATACGTGATTTTTCAAACATGTTCTAGATGTAACAAAATGGTTAAAACTAGGCTTCCAAGGATCGGGCCAGACCGGGCCACAGATTTAAATGGCACATCCCAGCCCACCATTGGGTCATGACTCGGGAGTTGGGCCCAAGCCTAGACCATGTGGTGGCACTTCCTTTTCTGTAAGAAAGAAGTTTATCATCGAAAGTTATTAGATCACCGACAACAATCAGGTCAACTGCTGAAAGTGCGAAATGCTATTCAGTTAACTACAAAGTTCATGATAAGCCACATGTCCACAACATAATCAAATTTTCCATGGTACTTATTAATACTAATGGTGCTATCTAAACACTGGTAGTCTACATTGTACCGATTTATTTATATAATACTTCCGTCCCAAGAAGGATATTTTCCTTTCCTAAAATTGATGTCCCAAAAAGAATGCCCACTTACCAAAAGTGACATACTTTTCCACTTTACTTCCCTCCATGCCCCTTTTCATATTTCGACCTTCTCACTTCCCAAGAAAAAGTACCACATACGACAAGTTTTTTTTTTTTTTTTTTTTTTTTTTTTTTTTTTTTTTTAAAAAAAAAACTTTACCAAGTCAAACAATACATCCTATTTAATTTAGGACGGAGGGAGTAGCATGTAGTTAGGCCGGACTAAATTCATGGAACCCATGACCAGCCGAATTTGTTCGGGCTCATTTTTTAATACAAGCTCAAGGTAGGCTAACTTTCCAAACCCAAACCCAAATTTTACTAATACTGGGCTGGGCGTGTATTTCGGGTCACTAGACCGATGTCAGGCCCTAGTTAAAACATTCAAGAGGGGCCTCCCAATTCTAGCAAAACTAATGGTGGCCGATCTGTCACTTAGTGATCCGTCTTTCATTACCTACCACTCTAGTCTTTTAAGGTGTTTTGCAGGAAGCATCATCACTTCGTCAGTGTTCTCTCAACAATATTGGCTTTATGTAAACCACCATCATGGTTAACTCACAACTCAAGTAATATATACTCATCACTCTTGGAGACTAGATTTCTAAAGGAAGATCAGAAAGAGCCTATTGGAGAAGGAAACAAGAGTATGAATTTATAGCATTAAAGAACTTACATTTCCAGGAATGCAACTCCTCTATTCCTAGACAGTCAAAAGTCAAATAGAGCTAAAGAAATTGATTGCCTTTGAATAAGGATCCTTCACAAATAGAATATATCTTGTCCACTAGAAGATCCCACCCAGATAGAGCTAAGGAATGAATTGTTAGGATATAAATCCTTGAAGGAGTCAAAACCAACCACTGTTGGAGCCATAGAGTAACACATTAGCGACTTCGTCTCACTGCATCAGCAGCCGTGCTCTGAACCCCAGATTCATGCACTTTGGTAAAGATGAAGAAGCAGAATGAGAATCTCCATGAATGCCTTTGGCTTACCTGCTATTGGGCTGTGTATGTACTTAAAAGCTATGTGGTCTGGGAATAACATAAACCTTTTCCATATTAGATAATCATGGCAATGCACTGGTGCCTTGATTATTGCATAAAACTGTCGTAAGTGCTGTAATACTGTCTGTGCCATTGGTTTTCTCACTGTAGCAATAAATTCATGTTCTTTCTTGACTTAAAATAGCTCCAACTCTGACTCCTGAGGCATCACACTTAATGCTGAGAAATATCCAAGTTTGTATTGCAAAAAATTGGAGCTGAAGACAAACTTTTCTTGATCAGCTCCATTCTTTCTGCAGCATGTTTAATTAATTCAAACTCACCCTTCTTAATACAAGACTCTTCCCACTTCATAGAAGAAAGGAGTTGTTGTTTACTTGTTAGCCATCACATGGGTACGACTGTACGAGTCACAGAGGCCATTATTGCACTGAAGATCTTCAAAACTGTATTAATCTCAAAGTAATATGTTTTCCCTTCTTCTTGTACTCAATATGTTATCAAGTACAGAACATTATTGCATGTAAGAGAGACAGTAAAAATCAAACCAAAACTCCTTTACTCTTTATTCTAACATGAAACTTGTAGTTAACTAAAACTCAAGAAATATCACTTGTTACCATAATCAGGTTACCAACTCATTTGGTTTGCTGGCTTGTAATTTGTGTTGATATTGCTATAGTTCGTGGTCCATTTCCAGCTAACTTTCAAACAAGGTCACTTGTAAGCAGATAGAAAAGTGCACGATATTTCGATTAAGAGTGCGTTGCAGTGATGGATACTAAATATCAAAACCTTTTGTGTTCGTGTGAAATTTACAGAACTAAATGCTGCAAGAACGTTCATGATGTTCTGAACTTACCAGAAAATCAACCCAGGAACTGCTTAAAAAATGTGATAGAAGTATATACATTTATCTTTAATGAAAATTGTAATATCTGAGTAGAGTGAGATTGGTGCAATGTGATAATAAGAAAGGTCTTTGTCAGACATAGTGAGATATGACTCAAATAAAGAGTGATGTATATTAATGTGAAGTCTATATACTAAAACAGAAACAGGTCTTCTGGACCATCAGATCTGGTGATATGTAACCGTTGCAACACTCCCATATTGAATCACGAGTTCACGACCCTACTCCCACTCCCACTCATTCTCGCCTATCTTCATTTCACATTACTGCCCGGCATCATCTATTGTTTTCATTTCTCTCTTTATTCCTTCGTGACTTAATACGTAATTTGATTGCACCAATATTTACTACTGTATTTTTATCAGGCAAGGGTTGATTCACTAGTGATGATAAGAAGATAACGAGTGGGAGTGGGATTATCATCAATTTGAATGAGCGTGATTGAAAATGGTAGTTATTCAGAGGCTAGAAATCACCAGATCAAACAGCACAAAAAGTATTTTTTTGTTTGATCATGTAGATGTATGTTAGCATGGCTAGCAACAAGATGCTGACTGTTCTTGAGTGTAAATTCATGCTTACTTATAGTCAACAACCATATTTCCTTCTAAACTCAGTTAACATTCTTACTAAAGTCCTTGTACGTAAGCCCCTTTGCTTGTTCACACTTTAGTTCCACTTTAATGTTCATTGTAGACCTTTGTCCCATCCTACGGAATTTGCGCAATAGGGAAAGCTGTAAATATGGATCCAAGGCATTAACATTACCCAAGATTTAATTGCGGGATGCATCAAATATTGCGTGGCCAAATATTGTTGAAAAATAGTTAAATTACTAGTTTTGAGTAGTTAAGGTTTCATGTAATTGTTGTGCAATTTTTTTGACTAGGTTTCTTGAGGATTTTTAGTTTCTTCCATACATCTAATGGACTTGGGAATTTTAATAATATATATTTTGCTCGGGTCAGACTTTCAAACACTTCTTTTGGCTACACTAAAACTATGCAGCCTTTATGTAATTAAGTCTTTGTTGCTGTAATTGTTTGACTTGCTAAATGAACCACAGGAAGGCCAAGTTTTCTAGTTGCACTGAAATCTGTCATCTTGAGTATTTGTACTTGTCAAAAGAAGACTGTATTATTGCTCTTCAGGCCTGGATTTGTTTT
Organism: Linanthus parryae; assembly: GCA_023055425.1. Taxonomy (NCBI): domain Eukaryota; kingdom Viridiplantae; phylum Streptophyta; class Magnoliopsida; order Ericales; family Polemoniaceae; genus Linanthus; species Linanthus parryae. The sequence continues at coordinate 6,691,318 of JALGPY010000015.1, forward strand.
TGTGCTTGTTTTTGTAGTTGTTTCTTCTTTCATCACTATATTTATTTTTTGCTTTTTTTTTTGAGAAGTATTTATTTTTTCTTTTTAATTCCTGCAGGCATGGCTCGCTAGCATATCGTTGGCTATCTGCAAGGTTTGTCTTGTCATTTCCTGTTCTTGTAAATCTTTGTTATATCACAAGGAGTTTGGTCCCGATCTTTTTATTTACGATCTAACTATACGCCAGGCTTTTGATCTTCTGGATATGCTAAAGAAAGAAGAAGAGATGCTTACTGCAATAAAGGAAAAGCAATTACAGGTATGTTAACAGTTCTGCTTCTGGTAGCTGAATATTTATGATATTCTCAAACTGCCTTGAAAGTTAAATTGAGTTGATAGTTCACCCTATCTTATGCTGAAGTGGAATGTAAATACCAAGGTTTTCAAACCCGTGGGTCAGCATAAATCCGTAGAGTAGACTCGACCCATGACCTGTGACCCAAGACTTGCCCGGGTCAATATTTACCTAAAACCTTCAAATTTCTGCGTAGACATGTCCTTTTTTTTTGGGTAATCTAAACATGACTTTTCACCCATGAAAAAATGAAATTTTTGTATCTTTGATAATTAAATACTACATTTCTTCCTAATATATATGAAAACGAGATTTCAATAAGAAATAGCATTATCACATTTGTAAATAATGAATACAAGCTTTAAATTTAGAAGTTCTAGAATTAAGCTCAACTTGATCACTTATTTAGCAATTTATTTATCTTTCTCACATCGAGCCACTTATTTGAAGTAAGGTTGTACTTCAAAATTTACTAAGCTGAATTCTATATAAATTATCTCGTAAATAACTCCCTCAAAAAAGAAACTTGCATATGATCTTAATCAGTGTGGTCAATTTGAAGTTTACTCTGTCGTCTTCTGTATGGTTGATTGGATATTTCCGATTCATGGTGATTGTAGTCTCTCTTAATCTTGTGAAAAGTCGAATGTTGAACCAGTTTTTGAAGGTGGGTGACTTCATACCCTTTTTGCGTGCACTAAAAACGTAATAAAGCTTAAACTATTTTCACATGGAGTTGACTCGTTAAATGCGCTGGTCAACCTGTGAGTCCACGGGTCTGAGGGATTTGCTGTGGGTTTGTCAGATGCAGGGGTTTTGAGCGGGGCAACCCGATTTCCCATGTGGACTTGTAAACACGTTAAACCCACGGGCAACCTGCGGGTTTGACAACCTTGGTAAATACGATGTCATGTGCTAGAAGTTCTCCTACCTGGGATACACTACTTTTTATTGAACTAAGGGTGGTAATATACCTGGGGATAAGTTACTCTTATCGTCTGAATCAGGCCTGTCAATGGGCCGGGTCTTAACCCTCACCGGTCCTCCAAACCTCGTCTCAAACCCGGCCTACTGGTGCGCGACCCACCTGTTCATACCTGGACCCGGCCCAGACTCGACGGGTCTGACCCTCCAGACCTGACCCATGATGTCTTGTGTGCTATTTTTATTCATTCATTTCCTCTAAAGATTAATGAATTTCTCCATCTCCTTGATCTTTCGTCATTAATTACCCGTCTTTCTCATTAATTTCATTATCTCTCCTCGAATTCTCTCTGCTAGTAACCTCTCTCTCTCTCTGTCACATTTTCCCATTTACCGTATCATTTCGTTTTCCATCTTATCTAATTTTGCTACTCAATTCCTTTAATGATTTTCTGTGAGTCTGACATAATTCTCTCCCTCGCCATAACTTTTTCCTTCTCTCTCTCCTAATCCCACGGCTCTCATCTTTAAATTTGTACATCTCATAATCCTGCAAGTCTCTCTCTCTCTCTCTCTCTCTCTCTCTCTCTCTCCTCCTCCTCTCTCTCTTTTAAGGATAATCCCATAACTCTCTCTAACTCCACATACTTCTCTCTCTCTCCCTCTCTGCGTGTGTGTGTGTGTGTGTGTGTGTGTGTGTGTATATATATAATCTCATAACTTTCGCTCTCATCAATTCATAATCCCACAACTCTGTAGTTCCCCACAATTCTCTCTCATAATCTCATAACTCTCATATAACTCTCTCTCGTTCATGTTCTAGTTGAATTTCAGATTTTTGTTTGTAGAGAGCGATGGGGCGAGTTCGATCCGTCAGCCTATGAGGGTTTACCACAAACGGGTTTGGAGCGCCGTAGGGTGCACGGGTCTGGACACGACTGACCTAAACTTCAAGGGCCAAACGGGTCCGGGTCTGGAGGGTACCTTGAAGGGTCTAGGTCCCACGGGTCAGATCCGAGTTGAGTCTGGGCCGGACCATTGACAGTCATATCCTTTCATTACTTCCTTAACGATCCTTTTATGGAGTTATATTAGTAATTTTCGGTCCTCAATATTTCATTAAAGTTTGACGTAAACATAATGCGTAGGATACCTTGGGATGTTGGGTTATTAAATTTACTATCTCATGATGTAAGGGTTTTCGGTTTTAGAGCAAGCTGGGGGAACTCCCTTGTGTGTGAATGACTTGTGGTAACTGTCTGGGTATTACTAATTGGGAAATAAATGTTCTATTCTAGCTTTAAAACATGTTCATGATTTTCCTCTAACCAACCATTGTTTTCGTGAGGGTAACTCGAACCCTTGCAATAGTATACGTATAAGCACTAGACACTTTATCTTTTCTTATGTCGAAAATCAGTAGCGATGCTTCAAAGATTTGGGAAATTGTGGAGGATAGAGTTTCACTACAGTACAACAACATACTCCCTCCGCCCCAAAATAAGTTGGGGTGGACTTTTCACGAAGTTTTTAGGAGGTGCATTTGACTTGATAGATTTACTAAATTGTTGAGCATTGAGTCATTGTCTTGATTGTGCATGAGGCTATGATGATGGGTGTGGCAGGATGGGGAGACTGTGTATGTGTTAATTTATGGTAGCCGGGTTTGTTTTGATTGCCAAAGCACTGAGTGACTTTCCATTTTTTGGCAGGGTAAAAGAATTGTATAAATTAGCGCCAAATAGAGTGTTGCTTATTGCACCACAGAATAGTAACCTCGATTTGATTTCATCAGTACAGTTGTGAAAGTATTGACCAACTCAACCAAGACCAACAACTACTAGAAAAGTTTGATGAAAGAATAAAGGCCTTGTTTGGGTAGCGGGTAAGAAGGGAGGATATGATATGATATCCTCTCAATATCATATCCTGTGTTTGGGTAGCGGATATTGGGGAGCATATCATATCCCCCCTTATCCCTTCCTTCATTTTTGCCTTCAAAATCTCAAAATCTTATACCACCTCCCCCATGGTATACACTGGATAAGATAAGAGCATCATTTTTTTGACTAATTTGCCCTCAACAAATACATAAAATTACACACTATATTTACTAATATAAAAAGCCAACGCCAAATTTTGTGAAATCAAAAAGTGAAGCTTGCATATTTTCATACTTCCAAAAATACCCAAGATCAAATTTGTATTCATTATTTTCATCAATGGACGGTTTTTTGGCAGTTTGTGGGATGGTAAGGTTCAAATTTGCCCAATTGGCTACCGTTCAACTTAGTTAATCTAAGATCCATTTCTACATGAGTTACAAACTTTGTGAAAAGTTCATTTTCCAATCGATGAATGATAGTACAAATAATTTCAAACGCATCGCTTTTGCCATGTTTGCTAGTAATAAAATTGGATATCTTTACCATGCTTTTTTACAATATCAATATCACATTAAAATTACTTCATTATATAACGACAATCATTTATGTAATTTTTTGAAGTCATAGAATAATTTTCTGTTATTTAGAAACAGTTATACAATTCATGCATCATTCTACAATGCAAGTAGTTTTATACAAAATCATTGCACTGAGGGTATTATAATCATTTGGACACACATCCCTTCTCATATCATGCAGCACCCAAACACAGAAAGCCAGCATATCATATCAGCCCTTATCCGACAGCATACATATCCTACCTCATATCCCAGCATAAGTCATATCCGCTGTATCTTATCCGCTACCCAAACGAGGCCAAAGAGTATAGAATGAATGTACTCCCACAGTCCCACTATAAAAGTATGTTGTTCAGCAAGCCGAGCATGAGACTTTGGATTTGTGAATTCGATCATTCTTCATCCCCAAAAGCTCTTCGGCTCCTCTTTCTCTTCAAAGAACCCTCAAAGTTGGCATATTTACAGTGTAGAATACCCCTTCCTTTTTTAAGAAGAAAACAACGATTGATGGTGATGCTGTAGTGGGGCTTTGTGAAGTTTAGCTACTAAGGACTAAGGATGAATCTCGTCTTTTACTATTTGGCTTAAGTGCAGTGGGCAGGAGGGGGCCCTTCGAATTTTAGCTAGTAGTAAAATGGATAGTATGGTCTTTTCGTGTTTGGCCTTCAATGCAATGGGCCCTTAACTGCCCGAGGTGGCCACTGGGACACATATGGAAACTCTAGGGAGTAGAGGCTGGCTGTTTAGTGTGTCCGCCCTAATAAACAATTGCTATTTAAAGCCTCTATAACATTACTTGCATAAAACATCTTCAAGTTCAGGGGGTCGGCAGCTTTCCATCTCTGTTTTCAAAAGACTTCAGGCAGTGGCAAGAATGCTGGAGCTGAAGTCTGTTGTTTTGGGAGATGATGAAGAAAAACTATACTTCCAAATAGATAGGAACTAAATCTAATCATTAACAGTCACTTAATCTGGAAGTGAAGCCCTACGTTACCTGGACTCGTCACTTTTGCCAAAGTACCCGGGTCGATACGATCCGATCCGGGTACGGGTATGGATTCCGTGTCGATCCGGTCGTCTTTCTCATGGATGTGGCTCGGTCAATCCTCCTCTCAAACAACCAACGACCACTCTGTTCTTTCAATCGACCATCGCGTCGAACTTCCATCCATGTCTGCACCATCTCTTTTCTGCAGGTCGTCGTCTTCTTCCGCGTACAGACGTTATACTTCGAACCCTAGTTTCTTTTGGGTTATGATTATATGATATAACTTGGGCTGGGCTTCATCTGTATAATAACTTTGTTGGGCTTCTTATATTAAATAGCCTAAATGTAATATATATTGACAGGGCCCTTATTATTCATCATGTCCAAGCCCAAGAAAACATTACTATTGATGATAAGCTCCTTATATAGTTATTTTTATTTCAGAATGGTCCTTCACATGATAGAAAATGTCATTGAATTTCTTATATGTACTAAAATGGATGCACAACTTGCACAATGACATACACATAAAATAGAGGAATACACATATCCCCGCACCCGTGTCCAAATTTTGGGTACTTTCAAGCCGAGTCCCCGAATCTAAAATTCAACAAAAAGGCAAACCCGATCCTCGGATACACACCCGACATGACACCCGTACCCGAGTCCAGGTAACATAGGTGAAGCCACATAAATTGTTTATGGGTGGTGTAACGAAATCAGATCGTGGAGACATTACAAAGGCTCGTTTGTTCGTTTTTGAAGCTTGCCAAGAAAGATGAAGAGAGGGCTAGTGATAGTGTTCAGCTTACCGTGGCTATAATAATGAATCGCTAAATGGTGGTGGTATGAAATTGCAGCTGGATGGATTTCCCCTTCATCTGTTTTTGGTTTCGAGATACATATTCCGGTCACCTTGTATTGACCCTCATCTGTACATGGCTGGTTTGATCAGCGATCCACAAGAATCGATAAACAAAATCCAAAATCCAAACTGTGGCTAATATCAAGATTATGTTTGGATTGAAGAGAATTCCTCAAATATTATTATTAAGGGTTCTTGACACTAAACCTACATGCAATATGAGTTTTGTGACACAAAACCCCCCACAGTTTCAACACCAGTACCACCCCCGCACTATCATGTTCGGTGACAATTAACCCCAAATAGATCACACCATGAAAAAAGTTAACGGAATTCCATTTTTTATGGGTATTTTCGTAGTTTACCACTACCCTTTGATCATTACTATAAGAGTATTCAAATTTAAAAAAAAATAAAGTAGAAGAAGGAAGAAGAAAAGACCCAGCAGCAGCTGCCTAAGAAGAATGAAGAAAAAGATAGCAAAAGAGGAGATGAACAAGAAGATCAGAGAACCCAACAATCTCCCACCTCCTCCTCCCTCTTCTCTTCTCGCCGTCTCACTGTCAATTCTCTCTTCCTTCTCTTTTCTCCTCCCGATTCTGGATCGAGAATGGTGGCTTCACAATTGAGGATGGAGCAGAAATGGGGGGTCTTGGAGGTGAAGTTTTTTGGGTGAACATCTTGGAGGTGAAGTTGATGGGCAAGAGGGAACTTTTGGGCACTTTTTTAGGGTTTGTTGAGAGGTCTCTAACCCAAACCGCAGAGGGAGAAGATCAAGAGGGAGGAGACGTGGGCGTGTGGGTGAGTTATGAGATCGAGAGGGGAGGACGGATGGCTGTGTGGATTGGTATCTGAATATTTCAAGGCTGGGGCTTGGGCTGGATTTCGGGAGCCTGTTCGTAACCTGTGTCTGCGAAGTTGAATATTTTGGAAGTTTAACTTGTCTGCTGTCAATTTGGCATGCTGGGCATTCACATCAAATAAATGAGATAAATGGGTAATTGAAACTAATCCTACATGCAATATGAGTTTTGTGACCCAAATCCCCCACAATTCTAATTTACCAGTACAACCCCCCTCACTATCATGTTCAGTGACAATTAACCCCAAATTTGATGCGTCCTTTCTTCCCAGACTCTTTTTCTTCTTTCTCAGTTTTCTCTTTTTTTAGGAATATTTCAATTTTTCTTACTTAATATATTTATTAGTTGGAATAAAAAATATGTATTCATTAATCTTTTTTTTGAAATGTTCATTAATTTACTATATAATGGAGTTTTTCTAAAGAGTAGTGTTTAAAGAGTAGTGAGAAATTACAAAAATGCCCCGAAAAATAACGTTTTGCCGTTGACTTTTCAAACGGTGTGATCTATCTGGGTTAATTGTCACTGAACATGATAGTGTCGGGGGTTGTACTCATAAATTAGAATTGTGGGGGTTGTGTGTCACAAAACTCATTGCAAGTAGGTTTAGTGTCAATGACCCATTTATCTCACTTATTTGATGTGAATGGCCATCATGCCAAATTGACAGCAGAAAAGTTCAGTTAACTTGACATAAACTTCCAAAATATCCAACTTTGCAGACACAGGTCACGAACAGGCTCCCGCAAATCTAGCCCAAGCCCCGGCCTTGAAAACCCTCTGCTCTATCCAGAATCACAAGCAGATTGAAAGGAGAAAGGATAGAGAAAGAGGGATTTGCAATTACCATGTTGTTTAAACTAATTTGGCCGATTGCGCTTTCTCTCTAATCTCAATCATCTTCGACTCTTTAGAACACTAACATGGGGATTGAGGTGGTGGTCGAGAAAGTCTGACGAGAGGTCGATAGAGAGAGAACCGAGAGGGTGAGAGCGAGGCACAGTAGCCGTAGCGGTGGAGGGTGGGGGTGGTTGTTAGTGTTGTGGAGAGTTAAGGGAGAGAGAGAATAGAGAGGAACAAAAAGTCGGCAACAATAATAGGTTAGTCTGTGTTCTTGATGCCATCTATGAATTCACACATCATTTGGGTTTTGGGTTTACCCTTCCGTAACGATAGTAGGTTAGTCGTTTTTTGTCCAATTCGTTAGTGCAAGGTTAAAATAGGAATTGGCGTCTTGCAAGTTGGTTTTACTGTATTTTGTCGAACTTCTAAATTTTTTGATGGTTTATTACTAAGAGAAATTAAGTGCAGAATTCAAATGTGAAGAGAGATTATAGTATAAAGTTTTTTTTTGGTAAAAAGACAGCCATTGGCACAGCCAAAAAAGATGAGACAGGCACATAAAAGGGGACATAGGGAGTATATTTGCGTTGCAATTCAAGAGAGAGGAGATGGGGGGGGGGGGTGGTGACGTTTCTTATCTGAAAATGTACTTTAGCAATTAGTTTAAGTGCAACCCACTGAAGTGATAGGTTGGAACATCTTTTTATTCTGCAGCTCTGCTTTCTTGTACGGATTTCATCAAGCGCCATACTAGGATATGGCTCCCCGAATCAATTGCGGCGTCACCAGATTGAGTGTTAATGCCTTCAAAGTCTCTCCTTATCTGGTCCCACAACCCACTTTGTAACTACAAATTTCTCTCCCTTGTTTCATCCGTTTCCAAACCTTACATTCTCTCTCTCTCTCTCTCTCTCTCTCTCTCTCTCTCTCTCTCTCCTTTCAAGAGTTAGTTCCGTCTCTTCTTCTGTTTGCGCCATATAAACCCACCACATCGATTCAAGTCTTTGATATAGAGTGTTGAGGGAAGTTCACGTCTCTGTCGGGTGTCTGATTGATTTGGAAGTTGGTTTTTCTACTAGTATCAAGAACTTGCTTGTTTCCTGGCTATGATCAATTCGAGTGTTTGATCCTTCAATATTGATGTGAATAGTGAGAGATAAGGACGGAGAAATAGATAGAGAGAGGAGGGATAGCGCAGATTTCAACGTCATAAGAATTGAATTACATGGGACTTGTCATGTCAATTCGCGGATCACCCACTCTGTAGGTTTAAAGTTTTTGTTTGAACAATGAAAGAGACATTAAATCTTATCACCGACTAGCTATTCACATATAGGCTCCATTTGGTTGGTGGTAAAACATTTTTTTTGTAAAATGTTTTCCCTTGTTTTGGTGTTATGGTGCTGTTTGGTTGGAGGTAAAATATTTTCCTGGAAAATGTTTTCCCTCAAATAATGTAAAATGATTTACACATTTCAAATCCGTAAGCCATTTTCCGGAGAGTGAAGGAGCACAACAACACCTCATACTAACACCTCCATCACCAATAACTACCACTACCACCTACCTCCACTACCCACCTTCACCGCCACCCATCACTGCCACTGCCTTCACGGCCCACTGTTTTGGTAAGTGTCAACCAAACACGAGAAAATAATTGCAGAGAAAACTTTTTCACACAAAATATTTTACGCGTAGAATATTTCGCCTTGTAAAATATTTTGCTGCGAACCAAACCGAGCCATAGTGTTGTAGTACCGAAACAATCACATCCTTTTAAAAGTCTATTAACAGAGCCAGTCATTCTGTTTCACCCTGGTGCTTTGTCACACATAACGTCAAAGGCTACCCCTCAAATATCTTCTGCATCAACCTTTTGTGGAAATTTTACAGTGTATGCCAGAATTTTACTTGGATCAGCTACTTCTTCTAACATGTATACACATGAATATCTTCTATCAGCGGCTTCCATTTTATGATTGCTTTTCCCCCTTCTATCAATTAAAAAGACACCCTGTAGCCCTCTATCCAGTCTTTTGATACCTGGAATACATCTATTTGAAGTCTGATAGTTGTTCAGCAGCTTGCACATATTAGTTCTGTTTGGCTGTTGTAGCAGATGCATGCCTTTCATACTCTTATTGGACCTTTCGGTTCTGAATTGGCTTCTGGCCCCACTTTTCCACGAGAATTGATCCACAGTAAATATTTTCCAATGTGTCTTGTATCACAGTTGAGGAGCTATTAACATTTTTTTTCTCTTGAACTTTCCTAATTGTTTTGCTTTGTGCAGAATGGTGAGAAGGAAGTTTCTCAGGCTATTCTTGATGAGCGTGCCGAGAGAGCAGAAGCATGGCATCGTGAATCTGCAGCTAGAGCTCGCTATACGAGACCAGCACAGCCGATTACTTGTGCTACTTTTGCTCAAGATGTTTTAGAGGGGAGAGCAAGGGTTTCAGAAGCTCATGAACACAAACACCAGCCAATGATTTTCGGACCAGCAAGTCAGGTTGGTGGATCCTTAACAACTGAGAGGGAAAGAATGATTGCACAAGTCTTCCAACCGAGTTTCAGGTACATTTTGATCCCTTGACTATCAATTGAACACGCCGATATGTGTTTTTGAGTCATCTTATCATTATATTGCATGCCATCTTCTAAAAATTCAGAATGCCAACCATGAGCATCGAGGAAGCTGGCCTAAAGGAGATGGAGATAATGAACAACTTTCAGGAGCAAAATGCCAAGCTCATGGAAGAAGCAAATTCCTCATGGCACAATGACAAGCCCATGTCGATGCCAAATGAAGAAGACGAAGATGACGACGCCGCCCAAGATAAGGCTAGAGCGTGGGATGACTGGAAAGATGACAATCCCCGCGGTGCAGGAAATAAGAAACTTACCCCTTGTGGGTAAGTGTGTCCACTCACTTTCTTAAGAAATCTCAGAAGCTACTTGATTACAGTTTTTTAATATTGGTATTCTCTGCTCTTTAAGTATTTAGTATCTTGTACAGTCTGTTATAATTAGGTGGATAATCTATTTATGGATTAGTGCGCCCATTGCTTTCATGCATCCGTCAGAATTCACAATCGATGTATCCGCAGACTTAAATTTTCACAAAATTTTGAGCTAGAGTATTTTAAGAGCCTCTGAGTTCTGTAATAAGCTCTGCAAATTGTTGAAAATGATTTTCTTCTCTAGTTTGAGTATGTCATGAATTCGCACTGATAATATCTAATTTGACCACCCTGTTGTGATGTCATTCCTTGTTGCCTTGTAGCTTGGGGAAAAATAAATAAATCTTAACTTAAAAGATGAAAAGCAACCAACAATAGCAACACTTTATGGCGGTGAAAGTGGTTTGTACATCCTAGAATAGATTGAATAAGGCAAAGATAACAAAAAAAAACATGGAAATTAGGGCAGAGCACGGGTCTGTTCGGCCAGGTTTCAACCCCTTCTCGGAGCCGAACCGACCACAGCGAGTTAGAGAATCATGAGGCTGACCTCGACTGGCGGGACCAGTTATCCGGCAACTTCGAGTGGCTCGGTTTCGGGTGATGCTGGTCCGGGTTTGACGGGTAATGAGGCCATGTAAACGTGAGTCTAGATGGAGCATGAGGTTACAAATTAATAAATGATATGGGCCTAGTAGTCTATGTCCATTAATAAATGATATGGGCCTAGTAGTCTATGTCCATTTACGCGGGCTTAATATTTTCAACTATGGGCTTATAATGTGCAAAATAGTATATTAATAAGGTGTAGTCGCCCAGGTCGGCCCAAACCGGTACTGTCTTAACCGTGGTCGACCCTATATTTTCCGGGTTCAAACAATGTAACCGAGACCAAACGATCAAAGATTTTGCTCACCCCTAAAATGGAAGCAAGTTTGGAGGTCAAAAGTGGTATCTACTTTCTTCTTTGCCTTCAAATTCCCACCTGCCACGGTAGCCATCATATATTGATTTTTTTTTTTGTTTTTTTTTTTCATTCTTTTTTTTTTTGGGTTACCGAAGTCACAGCAATGCTGCTTTACTTCTGCCAAGTTTATCCTTCAGAGACCGACTATATCATGGCTACCGTGGCAGGTGGCACTGATTTTCTCTCATCTGATTCAGTCAACAAAGTTGTAGGCTCATGGTTTGTTATACTTCGTCTGTTCTCTATCTATTTTCACAGTTTTCATTTTACCACTATTAACTGAATCACTTTGATTCGGTGATTTGATTAGTAAAACGATGCATGGATTTGATAATCTTTGCATGACGTTGTAGAGCAAACTTTACTCTACAATAGCATGAAAAATTTATCAAAAAAAAATAGTCATTTTGCTATCCAAATCACCGGGTCAAAGTGACCCAGTTACGGAAGAAAAAGTCAAACTGTGAAGATAGATAGAGAACGGATGTAGTAGTAGGTAATATGAGCTCCTTCATGTGTCTCTAACTTGGGTTCCAGGAATAGTTATTCAATCTACTCAACACTTTGACCGTTCACGTCATAAAGGCAACTGTTAAGGGCATGTTTGGTACAAGCTGAAAATTTCAATAACCAGCTGAAAATAATCTGAGAAGAAAATCCAGCTTAACTGAGGATTCGTAATCTGTTTTGTATGAGCTGAAATTATAAAACACTAGCTTGATCCATTTAACACAATTTAAAGAGCTCTAAAGCCAAGTTTGTTTGTTTGTTTTTTTTTTTTGTTTTTTTTTTTGTTTTGTTTTGTTTTTTGTTTTGTTTTTTTTTTTTTTTTTGACAAAAGCCAAGTTATTGAATACACCTATTTATAACTCAACTGTAGTCATGCTAATGTAAAAAAATATTAAAATAAATTTTGCAGAGATTCTCAGCTGCATAATCCCCAATTTTGGAGATTCTACAATTGCACATAGATTGTTTTAATATGCAGATCATCAGATCAAAATTTGCAGGCATAACAAACGGAAATTGTTGAAAAGAGGCCGATTGAATTAAAATCGGGGATACTGAATAGGTAGTATTAGTAGTTTCCATTCTTGCAAAACTCGAGGTAGGTAAACTGTTCCTTGGTCTGACTGAAGCTTGCTGTTGAGGAATCACCTCTTGCTGACTGCAATTACAACACTCAGCAAGGGCTTCAGCGGTTCCCATATTGTAATGTGCAGTTCCAGGCCCATAAATTGGCATACCAATGAATGCTCCTGCTTCTGACTCTTTTTTTGGTGTACTTCTCCGACCCCAGCAATTTAGTTACCCACTAAAGCCGTTGAACCTAACCTAGTGTTCAACCAGACATAACTTGTTTAACCCTTTAACCTAGTTCTGCAATGAAACTGCCTATATCGGGTCCGTTTGGATAACGCGGTTTACAGGTTGGATTAACCAAACCTGTTGCCTGTTTGGATACCGCAGTTCGGTTGGGGGAATATCTGGTGGCCCTCGTTTTGTAGCCGGTCACCTGCTGTGTTTGTCCAGCTCTAGTTCCTCGTGTTAATGTAGTTTGAAATGGAGACTCTTTTGAAAGAATATATGGCCAGGTTTTGTTGCCTCCACAAGCTCTTTGACTTCATTAAGAACTTTTGGATCGTTCCTAACCCAATTACCTCTGTTCTTTTCAGCGTTATGTCAACTGTAAGATGGGTAGTTACTGGGAGTAAAAGACTAGAGTTCTTGTTCTGAGTGTAGTTCAGATTAGGTTTCCTTACCGCTTTGATCTGATTCAGGCACATGATCCATGAACTAATAGCAGCATAAGCTGAAGTAGGGATATAATACGGTACAAGGGCGAAACGAACGAATATGGAACAAAAGAGAAACATAGGTCTTATTCAAATAACTGATAGAACTCATGACAACAAGTGGTAAAAAATGGAAAACAAGGACACGCAAAGAGAGGTTGTTCCCATGACATCTTATTGTTGTTATTGTAGTATCAAATAGACCAACAATCATTAATATTTTTTATACTGAAGAGAAATAAATAACTGACATCTATATAATATCCACACACAAATACCTCACAGAGGATTAACCAAAGTCCATCCTCCAAGCATGGCCTCTGGATGGGATTGTGGCTGTTTGCCTGCCGTCACTGCTGGATTCAGGGCTATACCCTGCTGCTGCCCATCTATCGTCGAATCTCCGGCCATTTACAATCTTGCTTGGGCTCCTCGGGGTTTGGTAGGTTCCACCACCACGCCCACCTGAGCTTGACGAGTCACAGCCTGACCCGATAGTTTCTCCTCCTGGCTTCGTTGACAGATTCCATTGTGTAGTAGTAGTGGTTGGGCTACGCTGCCTTACAGGGGGCTGCTGACTCCGGACCTTGGCTTTTGCAGATTTGGTTGGGGCCATGTAGCTAGGGACATTGTCAAAGTGCTTCTTCTGTCTGGTTGAGTAATGTGCTGCTGCTGCTGATTCAATCGCGTTGCCACCACTGTTCTGTGAGCCTATTACTAGATCCATTTCGACAGTCTTCTCTGAAGTGTTGTCAGTGTGGGTGAGGGTTCTATAGGAGGAGCCCTCCTTTGGCCACAAGTCCCGGCCACCTTGGTTCTGTTGCGATGACATCCATCTCTCCAGCCAATTCCATCCCCACTGCGCCTTTTCATGCTCTTCGTCGTAGTCTTTGCCATCTGAGTATGGGTATAACATATGCTGCTGCCTCTGCTGCCGCTCTTGCTGCAATTGAGTAAACATAATGAGAATCAAAGATATAGGTGGAGATATCCTATCATTTGGTTTGTAGACTTGTGCATTCGACAAAACCCAATTTCAAAGGTCCAAGTTTTCATTTCCTACTCGTGTTAAAGTATTTTTTTTGGCTCTGTTTTGTTTGCAGTAAAATGTTTTTACAAGGTAAAATATTGTAGAATTTTGCGTGAAAAAGTTTTCTCGTCAGTTATTTTCTCGTGTTTGGTTGACACTTGCCAAAATAGTGGGCCGTGACGGGTGATGGGTGGCGGTGATGGTTCGTGGTGGAGGTAGGTGGTAGTGGTGGTTATTGGTAGGTGTTAGTATGTTTTGCTCCTTCATTCTCAGAAAAATGGCTTATTATATTTGAAAATATTTTACATCATTTGAAGGAAAACATTTTACAGAAAACATTTTACGTCCAACCAAACAACACCAGAACACCAAAACAAGCGAAAACATTTTACAGGAAAATGTTTTACTACCAACCATAAAGAGCCTTTTTCTAGACAAGAACCGAAGCAAACAGGAAAGATCAACCAACCTGATAGTTGAAGGCGTAAGCGAGAGCTCGTTCCCTCTTCATGACACTGTCTTGATGTTTTCTTACGCTGCCATCCACTATTTTCCCCACGGCTTGATTCCTTCCATCCCAGCTTTCAAATTTGTAAGGAGGGTTCTCGAGCTTGTGCTTGCCTTGTTTCTCATATTGATTATTGTCTTCCACTATTTGGAGCCTTCGTGCTCTTACTCTTGCCTGAACACGGACCAACGCTTGCATGCAGCGCATTGTCATCTGTGCTTGTTTGCGCACGTTATGCCCCCTCACAAGTGCTTGCAGGCGAACTAATCCTTTCAAAGCTCGCAATGCACGTCTTGCCTGTACAGAAAACAACAGCAAGTTAAGAATATTTCTGCAACTTATGTACTACTTCCTCTGTTCTCTATGAATCTTCACTGTTTTGATTTTCACATCACTTCGGTTCAGTGATTTGATTAGTAAAACGATCTAATAATTTGATAATCTTTGCATCGTGTTGTAGAGTAAAGTGTAGAGTAACTTTATTGTACAACACCATGAAAAAATCACAAAAACATTGCATCGCTTTGCTATCCGAATCACCGGGTCAATGTGTTTAGGTTATGGGAAAAAAAGTTTAACTGTGAAGATTCGCAGAGAACAAAGGTAGTTGAAGTTCTGTCAACTGGAGAGGAAATGGAGTTTACTAGGTATCCTCTGTAGAATGATTGTATGAGAGTTGCTGCCCGTTCTTCGGTGGAGTGGTGGCGGCCGCCACCATAGCCTGCCAATCGTACAACTTTGGCCGCCGCTTGTGCCGCTGCAACTGCCGCTTCTGCAGCAGCTGCTGTTGCAACTGCCACAGCAATTGCATGATCCCCATCTTCTTCGCTCCGAGGAGAAGACAACGACTCCTCACCACCGCTAGTTTCGTCGTCATTCGTTACATCCGGCCAACTTTCTGCTGGAAAATTGTCAAATGACACCACCTCTGCGGCCTCCTGATGTTCCCGCTTCTCCGCCTCAGCGCCCTCTTTCTGAAACCAACCCAACGGAAATGTTTAATTATTCTTTTACTTATTTTTTTTTCACTTTCACAAGATTTATTCTCATGTATAGTTTTGTCTATAAATGGGTTAAAAGCCATCACTACAAATGTTTGCAAGATTAATCCATGAGTGTGTGTGCAGAGGCGGACGGAAGGGGGGGGGGGGGGGGGGGGGGGCATGGGCCCTCCAACACACGAATCCTGCGTCCGCCACTGTGTGTGATAGTGTGAAACCTAAAACTCGTGATGCATGTTGCGATTGCCTTAGGTGGAATGAAAAGTACGTGACATGAATGGCGAGTTTTTAACTTTTCAATCTCTAGCCCATGTTGATGGGGGGACCAATATTCATGGAGACATGACAACTGTGTTAGTACTATTTCATGTTCATGGGCCTAAATCTAACGTAAAAGATAATTTAGGCGGCTTCTTAACTTTGGATTGGCGACTCCAACAGTTTTGTCCTAGTTGAGAGTCTCAATCAAATATGGCTAAAATTTAAAATTGAATTTCCAGTTAACTCAAAGTAAGTTCACAGACTTGGAAATATATTTCGATTTATTCCCCCGTTTTTTTGAGTGAATCATATGTCGCTCTTTGTAGACAACTCGTTCCAAAGAATCATCAATCAAATAAAAATTAACCACCTACCCTCACCATCTTTTACTCTTGATAAAAAAAAAATCATCTTTTACTGGTTGTAGAGGCAATTATCCTTTCCTTTCCTGTCTTCTTATTGTGACGAGATGCTAAATTTAAGCATTTCAAAGCTCAAACTACGTGTCCTGAAATTCATGTAAATGATCTCTTATAAGGATTTGATCTAGCAATCCAAAGACAATAAACGCAGACTAAACTCTTTATTCAGAAACCTCTTCTACTGCCACTTGCAAACAATTCCAAGTTTTAGCAAAATCTTAAAGTATTTGGCTGAATGTTGCAGTCCATCAATACTCTGATGAGTCGTGGAAAGATATCTAAGTAAAGAAGAGTGCATCCATATTATTAGTATGAACTGACCTTGTTAGCTGATGAGTAGTCTTTGGAGGAAGGTTTGAAAACACGCTTCACAGTCGAAAACCACCCGCTTCCTTTCTTCCCCATTGCAGATTGCCTGATCTGAACACTAGATAGCTAGCTGCAGGTGACGATTAATAAGAAAGAAGATATGAATGTCTCAGTTAAACTACAATGCCATGATTTGATTGAAAAACAAAAAGAAGAAAGATGTACAAAAATAGAGAACATCCATGATCAGAGAGAGAGAGAGAGAGAGATAGATATAGTCACAAGGGGGAGGTGGGGGAAGGAGTAGTAATTGCAGACCCCGCGTCTTTGCGGTGGCTATTTAACGTTCTCACGAGGGTACTTGTATCGTAACAAGTTGGTTTAGCAAATGGGTTTGTGACACGTGTACCATCATATTCCCTTGGTAGGAGGGCAATGTTATTGTTAGGTCATATTTAATCTGGAAAAACATTATACATCTACTTTGTTTTGAAGTTCATTGTGTGATGTTTAAGTAAAAGAATGATATGATTATAACTTGATTAAGATTGTGTTTGGTATGTAAGCAAGTCTACTCATTTTCACGTCTATTTGATTGTTGTGTTCTAAAACTACATCCCAACTCATTTCAACGTTACTACTAAGTTACTAACCCCTTTTCAGATCAGTCAAATACAACAACTAAGTATTTGAGGTGCAGTTGAAATGATCAAATCTACATGCTTAAGTGTTAGCCTAGTCTGGTACAAAGCATATTACATTCCACTCCGTCCCAGCTGGAGAAAGAGCACACAAATTAAGAAATTAAATGTGTGCTTTTCTCCAAATTGCCCCTACCAGACTACGAAAATACAAATCTCTATCCCTCACTCCCTCTCAAAATTAACACCATCAAACGCCACCACCATCACCACCACCAACAGCCGCCAACACCATCAACAGCCACCACCGCCACTCTGTCCCTCATCTCTCTCACAGTCTCACAATTCACAGCAACATCAACACCATCATCACAATCAATATTGACAATAACAGATCAAAAATCAATTATTTAACACAACATCCAATATCAAGAACATTTGAAACAAAATCATATGAGGAAGGAGAAGGAGGATGAGAAGGAGAAGAAGCTATGGAATGAAGATAAAGAATGAGAAAAAATCGATCTATGACCACCCCAGCAGCCAACCACCGTCGGGTTCATCATCGCCACTGCCAACAATGACTGCCATCACGTCCTTCGCCGCACTCCATGGTGTAGATCGGAGCCGCCGCTCTGAGGAGCCAACGCCCTCGTCGCGTCTAAGGCGACATCTTCCACCACCAAGGCTGAGAGGTCTCCGGGCTCTTGGTGCCTTCGCCGTCGTTGAAGTCGTCGGAAAATGAACCGAGAGAAGAAAGAGAAAGTAGATCTGAGATCGAGAGAGAGAGAGAGAAGAGTTGCAGATAAATTGGAGGGAAGTAAGTGAAATTATCATATATAGTTCTGAATTACAATACCCCTCTTTTATGCTAAGAGGGGGAGGTAAATGCAAATAAGGTAAAAGTCTAACGAACGGCTGAGTCAACAGCCGTTGATAATCCACCAATCAGATCACACGAACTTGCTGACGTGGTCTTGCTTCTGGCGCCTAAATGAAAACGACACCGTTCCATTTATTGTTCAAATGAAATGGTCTTAAGGAATGGACGGATCAGATCATGTCCAAGATCGGATCCGACGGTCACTGCTACTCAAATTTAGACAACCACCGTTTGTCCCTTCTTTCAATTTGGTCCTACTTACACGAGCATAGTTTAGTAGGGATTGCATTTCAGTCCCTACACCTGCAACCCTGACAAGTCCCTCCTCCTTAAAAACAAGCTTGATCTCAAGCTTTGGACTGTGGAAACTGGTTCTTCAGCTTGTAGTAATCCTCCCAAGTGGCTTCTGATGGGGAAAGGTTAAGCCATTAAACTAGCACTTGAACTGTAGATGAATTCCCTTGCTTCACTAGTCTTCTATCCAAAATTGCCACTGGTTCTACTAGAAACTGACCTTCAGGGCCCACATTGGGTAAAGTAGGAGTGACAGTGTAGTTACCAGAAGCTCTTTTAAGCTGAGATACATGGAAGACATGATGTACTCTTGATGAATCTGGAAGCTGGAGCTTGTAAGCAACCTTCCCCACCCTCAACAAAACTTTGAAAGGGCCATAGAATCTAGCAGACATCTTGTAGTTGCTTCTTAGCTGAACTGAGCTTTGCCTGTAAGGTTGCAACTTCAAGAACACCCAATCCCCCTCCTGAAACTCTCTCTCAGTCATGTGTTGATTAGCATAATGTGTCATTCTCTCCTTAGCTTTAGCTAGATTGTCCTTAAGTAGTTGGAGCAGTGTTGCCCTATCCCTGAAAAATGTATCCACCTCAGGTGAGCCAGAATTGTTCAGTTGGTGGAAGTTGTAGTGCTTAGGGGGGAAGCCATAAAGTGCTTCAAATGGGGTAAGCTGTAAAGTTGTATGGTAGTTAGTGTTGTACCTTCAGCTATGCTTAACCACTTGAACCACTTCTTGGGTCTATCTCCACTCAAACACCTGAGATACACCTCTAAACCCTGATTCAACCTTTCACTCTGGCCATCAGTCTGTGGATGGTAGGCAGTGCTATATTTCAGCTGAGTACCAATGAATTTGAACAGAGAACTCCAGAACTGACTGAGGAACACAAGATCCCTGTCACTAACAATAGAGCTGGGAAGGCCATGAAATTTGCAAATATTTTGGAAGAAAAGCTCAGCTACACTCTCAGCAGTGTAAGGGTGAGCTAATGGAATGAAATGGCCATATTTAGAAAGCCTGTCAATAACAACTAGAATTGTAGTTTTACCTTCTGAAGAAGGCAAGCAATCCACAAAATCCATAGCAATATGTTCCTAGGGTTTATCAGGAATTGGGAGTGGCTGAAGAAGATCAGGGTAAGGCAAATTTTCAGATTTCATCCTTTGGAAAGTGTCACATTGCTTAACCCAATATTTCACTTGTTTCTTCAGCCCAGGCCAAGTGAAAAGCAGCTTTACTCTCTCATAAGTTCCCAGTATGACAGAGGGCCCACCAACCCCAAAGTTGTGTAATTCTTTAATGATTTGGTCCCTGAGAGTGGTGTGTGTTCCTACATACAACAACTTGTCATGCTTAAGAACTCCATCATGTAATTTGAACCCAGGGTAAGAATCTGAGTCCATGGATAATTCAGCCATTTTGTTTTGAACCCAATCATCATTATTTTAGCTATCCTTCACCTCTTGCAGCCATTTGGGAGTCACCACTGAGACTGCTGCACACTGAGCCATAACATCACTCTTCAAAGTGTCCCTTCTTGACAATGCATCTGCAGCCTTATTCTCCCGACCCTTCTTATATTGTATATCATATTGTAACCCTAGCAATTTAGAGATCCATTTTTGCTGTAGGACAGTAGTGAGCTTCTGCTCCAGCAAATACTTTAGGCTATGATGATCAGTCTTGATGATGAACTTAGCTCCTTCTAAGTAGGGTCTCCACTTAGAAATAGCATGCACCAGAGCTAATAACTCTTTCTCATAAGTAGACATCCCCAGGTGTTTAGCTGACAAGGCCTTGCTAAAGTATGCTAGAGGTTGTTGTTGTGGCATGAGCACAGCTCCAATGCCATCATGGCATGCATCAGTCTCCACCATAAACTGTTCACTAAAGTTGGGAAGTGCTAATACTGGTGCAGTAAGCATGTCTTTCTTGAGTTCCTCAAAGGAGTAGGTAGCTTCTTTAGTCCACATAAAATTTCCCTTTTTAAGTAACTAAGTTAGAGGTCTTGCTATAGCTCCATACCCTCTAACAAACCTCCTGTAGTACCCTGTGAGGCATAAGAAACCTCTAAGTTCTTTAAATTTTTTAGGAGTAGGCCATTCTGCCATTGCTTGCAGCTTCTTAGGATCTGTTTGAACTCCATCTTTGCTTATTATATGCCCCAAATACTCCACAGATTCCATACCAAAAGAATATTTGCTGATCTTGGCATACATTTGATTATGTCTCATGGTGGCAAAAACTAGTTGCAGGTGCTTCTTATACTCCTCCATGTCAGTACTATAAACTAGTATGTCATCAAAGAATACTAGCACCATTTTTCTGAGATATTCCTTGAATACCTCATTCATGAGACATTGGAAGGTTGCTGGAGCGTTGGTGAGGCCAAAAGGCATCACTTTAAACTCATATAACCCCTGGTGAGTTCTGAATGCAGTATTGTAAATGTCAGGCTCAACCATTCTTACCTGATGATAGCCAGCCCTCAAATAAAGTTTGGTGAACAATGTCGCATTCCTCAATTCATCCATGAGCTCATCAATAAATGGAATAGAGAATTTGTTCTTGACAGTGATCTCATTTAGCCCTCTGTAGTCAACACAGAACCTCCAGGTTCCATCTTTCTTCTTTACTAACAATACTAGGGCAGCAAAAGGGCTGGTGCTGAGTTGGATGGTACCACTCTGGAGCATTTCCTTAACCATCATCTCCATCTCATTCTTATGTAAAAAGGGGTACCTGTAAGGTCTGAGACACACAGGGTTGGCTCCTTCCTTCAATGGAATTTGGTGATCTTGTGCTCTTTTTGGAGGTAAATGTGTTGGTTCAACAAATATGTCTTGGTATTGCTGTATGAGTGACTGTAGTGGTAAGGGTACATCATGCTGTTCCTCCACTGGAATGATGGTATACAGCTGTGCGGTAAGTCCAGGTAGATGTTGGTTATAGTATTTCTGTATCATACTGAGTTGTACTTCAGATATAGCCTTGCTGGAATTGCAAGCAGAGAGTACCACTTCTTGTCCCTGGTAGTGGAATCCAAATGATTTGGTGTTGAAATCCAGAGAAATGGGGCTCACCTCCTTCAGCCGCTGAGCTCCTAACACCAAATCACAACCCCCTAAGGGAAAAACCCTCAAGTCAGTTTGGATGGTACATTTCTGAAGCTGAATCTGAAATTGATAACATATTCCAGTACTGTTTATCACACTCCCATCAGCCACTGACACTTGCATGTTCTTACTCTCAACAGCTTTGCAATCTACTCTCTTAGCTATTTGTTGATCAATAAAGTTGTGTGTACTTCCAGTATCAATCAAAATGTGCACCATCTAGCCATTTATATGTCTATAAATTCTAATGGTTTCAGCTGCTGTGAATCCAAACATAGCATGTACTGAAATTCTAGGTGGCAGCTCTTCTGCATTTGTTAGTTCTTCACTTATTGTTTCTTCCCCTGGAGCTTCCTCTCTGACAACCCCTTCATTTTCAGCTTCTTCTTCATTCCCAATGAGAAGAAATAATGTTTTCTTAGCACATTTTTTCCCTGGTCTATAGGCTTCATCACAGTAAAAACATAACTTCTTATCTCTTTTTTCTTCATTTCTGCAGCTGTGAGTTTTTTAATACAGGTGCAGCCTTAGATTGGGAACACCTTAGTTATGCAACATGAATCAGGTTGTGCAATACTTCAAATAGTTCAGCTATTTCAAGGCCTTGAACCAGATTTCAAAGCCTTGAATCAGTCTCAGAGGCTTGAAAATAGTTTAGCTATTTTCAAGGCCTTGAAACTGGATTCAAAGCCTTGAAACTGCTTAACCTGAACGCACACTCTCAGGGGGAGTTTTCTGCAAACTCTCTGAGTTGATTCCCTCTCTTTCTTTCATATGTTTGTTTCGCTGTTATTAGATGATGAAATAAAAATTGTTCTAACATGTTTTGATCATAAGATATCATCTGTTTGACCATGATAATGCATGACATTTTTTTTCCCATATTTGCAGGATTTGTTTCCTAAACTGAAGCTGTGCAATTTTGGAAATAGATGACTATTTTGATCCTTTGATCAATCAGAGACTTATGACAGCTTCTTAGATTGCTTATGGACGAGATCACAACAATATCTTTGGAGATTGTGATCAATTATCTGTTGGAGAAAGCTGTTAAAGAGAGTCAAAGCTGTTGCCTACAAAATAGGAAGTTGTTGCTGAAAATCTGGGAAGATTTGCAGAGCTTCAAACAGTTTAAATATATCTCACTTTGAAGAAACAATATACGAGACTCAACGGGAAAAACTAGAGACAAGTTTCTGGATTGACAAAGCATCAAAGAAGAACATCAAACTCTGAATTCATTCCACAGAATTTCACTGCATTTTCACTACAGTTTTCTACTTTAAGTGTACTTCTGTATTGAGCTGTATTGGTAGATCATTTCTATATTATCTCTACATCTATTCTAAAGTATTGTTCAAAGTGAACAACAGAGAATTCTTAGTTAATCAGTTAGCTAAAGCAGGTACTAGACAGGTTAGGGAAAACCACAAGCTGTAACAGAGTAAGGGAACTCTCTGGGCTTGAGTTATAGGGCTTAGCTTTTGATTAATAAGAATTGAGTTGAAAATCCTGCAGGAATCTAATCCCTGAGGTAGAGACGTAGGTCCAAGTGGACTGAACTTTATAAATCACTTGTCTTCTGCATTTTCAGTTCATTCTTTTTATAGGCTTTGCAACACACACAACTGTATGTTTTTAAAGGGTTTCAACTTGATTTCAAGGCCTTGAAAAAGTCATACTTGCTTTATATTGTCTGCATCTCTCCAAGGGCTTGAACTAGTTTTCAAGGCCTTGAACTTCATTGTTTGCACAAATTTTCATCTTCCTAGCAAGTTCTTCAAAAAGTTGGCGTTCTCTATTCAACCCCCCCTTCTAGAGTATCTTAGCTGCATAAACATCTGCATACTCATACTTTTAACTGGTATCAGATCTTGTATCACTGTATAAGATTTAACCATCTGGTGATCATGAGTACTGCAGGTGATGGTGGTTTCTCACAGGGAAGAGCTGCTAACAGACCTCCTCTATTCTGTGGAGAAAATTTTGCTCACTGGAAAACTCTCATGAAAATGTTCATTATTGATCAAGATCTAGAGCTTTGGACCATTATTCAAAATGGACCTCATACTTTCTACACAGAGAAAGATGGGATCAGAACTCCCAAAACAGAAGACTCACTCTCCTCTTCTGAATTAGAGCAATTTTGTAAGAGCTACAAAGCTATTAACATTTTTTATTGTGCTTTGAGTACAGATGAATTCAACAGGATCTCTGGATGCACAACTGCAAAAGAAATCTGGGATAAGCTTGTAGTTACCTTTGAGGGAACCAGTCAAGTCAAGCAAACCAAGATCAACATTTATCTCAGGCAATATGAGCTGTTTAAGATGAATGCAGATGAGTCCATCAGAGACATGTTCAAGAGGTTCACTGATATTGTCAACAACCTTGATTCATTGGGAAAACATTTTTCCAATGAAGAAAGGTGAGGAAGATTCTCAGAAGTCTTCCAAAGGCAAAATGGGAACCAAAGACCACTGATATTGAAGAAGCTCAGAATCTCTCAACTTTACAACTTGATGACCTACAAGGGAAGCTCCTGACCCATGAGATATCTATGAATGAAGTTGATGGAGAACTCCCAGATGGTCTCAAGAACTTAGCTCTCAAAGCCAAGGAGAATGAGAGAATACAAAGCCTTGAAACTGAGGATGGTGATGATGAAGATCCAATTGCCTTAATTTCCAAAGCCTTGACAAAGATTCTCAAAATGAAGAAAAACTTTGGAAACAAAGATTTCAACAGAGAAAGACATAGATCATCCAGCAGCAAGGACTACAAAGGTAAGTCCTCTTCACAAA
Source organism: Linanthus parryae (assembly GCA_023055425.1). Taxonomy (NCBI): domain Eukaryota; kingdom Viridiplantae; phylum Streptophyta; class Magnoliopsida; order Ericales; family Polemoniaceae; genus Linanthus; species Linanthus parryae. The sequence continues at coordinate 6,715,590 of JALGPY010000015.1, forward strand.
ACAAATCAAAAATTATGAACTGCTTTGAATGTGGTGATGCAGGACACTTGATAAGAGATTTTCCACACAAGAAAAGCAAGAGCTTTCAAAAGAAAGATCATGACAGAAGAAAGAAAGCCATGATAGCTTCATGGAGTGATTAAGATAGCTCTAGTGAATCTGAATATGAGGAAGAACATGCCAACCTATGCTTCATGGCCAAGCATGATGAAAGTTATGAGAAGAACATTGAGGTAATGGTAAATTGTCTGATTTCAAAATCAAAAGAAGCTCTTTCATAATATCTCAGAACAAGGCTTTTGAATGAGGAAGATAATCTGAAAGAGATCAGAATTTTGAAAGAAAAAGTTCATGAGCAAGCAAAAGAGAACTTACAACTTGTTTGCATAAATCAGAATCTTGAAATCTCTCAGAAGAAAACTGATAGTGATTTCAAGGCCTTGAAAACCAGTTTCAAAGCCTTGAAAACACAAGTCAAGGCAGTAGTCACTGAGAACTCCTCAATAAGTGACAGCCTTGTTAATCTAAGACATCAGGTTGATGAATTAGAGAAACAAAAGACTACTCTTACAGAGAAACAAAAGAATCTGAATTGGTTAAAGTCAAGCTTGCTGGATCAGAACACAAGTTGAACTTGATTCTTGGAGGAAGTTCACAGTCTGTTCACAAAGCTGGTATTGGATTCAATCCAAACTTTCCAAGAAGGAACAATACCAGATTTGTGAAAGCTGGAAACAAAACTTCTCCTACTTGTCATTATTGCTGCAAAATTGGTCATGTTAAGATGACTTATCCTTTTAGAAGAAGAGACCCTCACATAATGAGGCACATTTCCCTTTCAACTAAAAGGACAAGTTAAGCAGATTTGGGTACCTAAAGGGGTTAGGCCACCTAACATGGTTGATCCTCAATATGAATCCAAATTCCACACTTGGTCTAACAGCTGGGTAAGGAAGTGATTGGTGCTTGGAGGGTGTCACTAATATAAAAGAACAGAAGTTGTTCATGGACAGTGATTGCTCAAGACGTATGAGCGGAAAGAGATCTCTATTCTCAGAATTAAAGGAGCAATCAGAAGGTTCAATAACACTTGGTGACAAAGGAAAATGCAATATTCTTGGTATTGGAAAAGTTGGTACAAATTCTAAAAACTCTATTTCTGATGTGTATCTAGTTGAAGGTTTGAAATTTAATTTGCTTAGTGTATCTAAACTTTGTGATAATGGCAACAAAGTTATATTTGATAAAGAGAAGTGTGTGGTGCAAAATGAGAAATCAGGAGATTACATTCTCACAGCCTGTAGATCAAACAATGTTTATACTTTTCAGACTAACAAAGTTGCAGGTGAAAGTTTGAAGTGTCTCAAGGCCTTGAAAGAGGATTCAAAGCTTTGGCACAGGAAACTTGGTCATATCAGTTTGCATACTTTGAACAAGTTGATTTCCAAAGACTTGGTAAGAGGATTGCCATCCATCAAGGTCAAAGAAGATGAAATGTGCAAAGCCTGTGCTCAAGGCAAGCAGACCAGAAGTTCCTTCAAGCCAAATAAGTATGTAAGTACAACTAGACCTATTGAATTGCTTCATATGGATCTCTGTGGTCCTATGAGGACTCCTACTCCAAAAGGTAAAAGGTATATGCTAGTTGTTGTAGATTATTTTTATAGATATACTTGGTTTATGTTTCTCAAAGAAAAATCAGAAGCCCTCTCTGAATTTTTAAAGTTTTGGAGAGAACTTCAAAACTTGAAAAACCTACCTGTAGTTTCAATCAAAAGTGATTATGGTAGAGAATTTGATCAGTTAGAATTTGATTTATTCTGTGATAAGCATGGTATTACTCACAAATTTTCTGCTCCAAGAACTCCTCAACAGACTGGTGTTGTTGAAAGAAAGAACATGACTCTTGAAGATATGTCAAGAACAATGCTTCTTGAGAACAAGCTGCCAAAACATTATTGGGCAGAAGCTGTGAATACAGCAAACTATATTTTGAATAGGTGCTTGATCAGACCCATTCTGAAGAAGACCCCCTATGAACTATTCGAAGGGAGGAAGCCAAACATTTCATACTTCATCCCCTTTGGATGTACTTGTTTTATCCACAACAATGGAAAAGACAATCTTGGTAAGTTTGATGCAAGAAGTGATGAAGGTATATTTCTTGGTTACTCTCTGAATAGCAAAGCTTATAGATTTTACAATAAAAGAACCAAACTGGTTGAAGGGAGCATTCATGTTTTTTTTATGAAAGCTATGATGGTTCTTTGAGTGAAAGTTTTGCAGACTTGAATTTGAACAAGATTGAGTCAGAGGAAGAGACTGAGAATCCATTAGGGTTCAAGAAAATTTCAGAAGACAATAGAAGACATTTTCAAGACCTTGAAAATGGTGCTCAAGACCTTGAAAGTAAATCTCAACGCCTTGAAAAAGATGATCAGAAGGACTCAAGTGACAAAGCCACTACTTCAAGACCAGAGAAGATCTATGGAGAGCCTGAACCATGGTCTCTAAGAAAGATATTCAAATATCTCTCATCCCATCCAGCTGATAATATCATATCAGATCCAACCACTGGTACATAAACTAGATCACAGTTGAAGAACTTATATACTTTTAATGCATTTATTTCTCTTGTAGAACCAAAAACTGTGAAAGAAGCTTTACAATAAGCAAACTGGATCATTGCTATGCTAAGTGAACTCAATGAGTTTGAAAGGAATAAGGTTTGGAACCTGGTTCCTCCACCTACAAACCAGTCTGTCATTGGTACCAGATGGGTCTTCAGAAATAAGTTGGATGAAAGTGGCAATGTGATCAGAAACAAAGCAAGGTTAGTTGCTCAAGGTTACAATCAAGAAGAAGGTATTGATTATAAGGAAACATTTGCTCCAGTTTCCAGGTTAGAAGCAATTAGAATTTTGCTTGCTTTTGCATCTTACAAGAACATGAATTTTTTTCAAATGGATGTGAAGTGTGCTTTCTTGAATGGCTATTTACAAGAAGAAGTTTATGTTTCACAACCACCTGGTTTTGAAAATGACAAGTTTCCATATCATGTTTACAAACTTGACAAAGCTCTTTATGGTTTGAAACAAGCTCCAAGAGCTAGGTATGAAAGATCGTCAAAGTTTTTACTTGAAAATGATTTCAAAAGAGGTTTAGTAGACAAGAATCTTTTCGTAAAGACTCATGAGAAATATTTACTTGTAGTTCAGATATATGTTGATGATATACTATTTGGAGCTACTAATGATCATTTGTGCAGAGAATTCTCAAGGCTTATGAGCAGGGAATTTCAGATGAGCATGATGGGAGAGTTGAACTTCTTCCTAGGACTTCAGATACATCAATTGAAGAAGGGCATCTTTCTGCATCAAAGCAAGTGCATAAGAGACTTACTAAACAAATATAGCATGACTCATTGTAAGGAAACCAAGACTCCTATGAGTTCTACATTATCCTTAGACAAGGATGAATCTGGTAAGAGTGTCAATGTAAAAGAGTATAGAGGCATGATTGGATCATTACTCTATCTGACAACAAGCAGACCAGATATTATGTTTATTGTGTGTATGTGTGCTAGATTTCAAGCCGATCTAAAAAAATCACACTTGAATGTTGTGAAGAGAATATTCAGATATCTCAATGGAACCAAAGACTTAGGGCTTTGGTATCCAAGACATTCTAACTTCTCTTTACATGGCTTTTCAGATGCTGACTTTGCAGGTTACAAGGTTGATAGGAAAAGTACCTCAGGAACTTGCCAATTCATTGGATCATTCTTGATTAGTTGGCATTCCAAGAAACAGAATTCAGTTGCTCTATCAACAACTGAAGCTGAATATATAGATGCAGGAGCATGCTGCTCACAAGTGTTATGGATTGCTCAACAGCTAAGAGACCTTGGATTTTATTTACGGGGAATACCTATTAAGTGTGATAACACTAGTGCAATTACAATTACAAAGAATCCAGTGCAACACTCAAGAACCAAGCACATTGATGTAAGACACCATTTCATCAGAGATCATGCTGAGAAAGGTGATGTTTTTCTTGAATTTGTTGCTACTGACATGCAAACTGTAGATATCTTCACTAAACCATTAGCAGATGAAAGGTTCTCAGCTCTAAGATTGGAGTTAGGAATGCTAAATAAAGATGCATTGGTTTAGGGGGAGCATTAGGTAAGAAATGTAAGCTTTATATGTTTTCAAAGGTTTGAACTGAGTTTCAAAGCCTTGAAAATCAGTTCAAAGCTTTGGCTTTTACTTGTTGCAGAGTTACAGTTTTTCAAGACATTGAAAACCTTTTCAAAGCCTTGAAAATTAGTCTGCTACACAGATAGTCAATAATCTTGGATCATTCTGTGTTGGGTGATATCTCTGTAGATATTTGACTAATATAGCCCCTACCGCTTTCAAAATTTTTTTTTAGCCGAAAATAGTATTAGTATATTTTATTTTCCAACGACATATAAGATTTGAAATCTCTCTGATCATTGCAAATCTTTTGAGATCAGATAGATACTAGTTTCCTTTTGAAACTCAAACTCTTTCAGTATTTATCTTCTTCTCTTCTCCTTCATTGCGTATCACTCCACCTCTCTCTATTCTTCTCCCAAACCCTAATGAGCACAAGGAGAGCCTCAGATAGAATCAAGATGGCTGGAGGTTCGAAACCTGTATCAGAGAAGAAAAGAAAAGCAGCAGTGGATGAGGTTCAAGAAGTCAGTGGGGACTCTAGCTCCCGAACTCCTAGTGCAGAGGTAGTTCAAGATCTTCCTCCAACAAAGAAGAAGGTCAAGAAGGTTACAACCTCCTCTTCATAAAAGCAAGAGAAGCAGAAGGGAATCCATATTGGAAGCCCTAAGAGAGACAAGAAGAAGATAGTTTCTGAGGTTAAGGGAAAAGTAAAAGAAATTCTTATTCAAGACTCAGACACTACTTCAGGATCCTATGGAGTATACTCCATATCCAACAAAGGGAAACATGACAAGGATCCGTCCCAGTCTTTAGAGGCTTCAAAAGCAGGAAAGAAAATTCTCAAGACTGTCTCTCCTCAACAAAAAAAGGTTAGCTGTAAAAAAGAAGCTGAAGCATAGGAAGAAAGCCCTGGAAGAACTCACCTTCCTATTCAATAGTGTTATTGAGAAGATCAGCTCCGTCATTGAGGAACTAGATGTGGTTTCACAAGAAGTTTAAGCCAACAATGAAGAAAGTGAGGAAGAAGCAGGGGACCAAGAGGATGAGAAAGAACCTTAATCTTGCCTACTCTTTCTTCCCCAATCTCTCTTCTTCAAAGTTTTTATTTAAAGTTTTCAAAATTTTCCAGACACTTGATCCAACATCTTCTATCTTTTTGATGAAATTCAAAAAGGGGGAGAAATTCTAGGTTCTTTAGTTTTTATTCTAGGATTATTTGCTATTTGCTGAACTGTTTAAGTTTTTTGTTGGCGTTATGAATAAGTTGAATCTTTTTGGAAATAATGTGTTATATATTGTGAACTAATCTGTTTATTTTGCAGAGATCAAGGATCAAACATAATTTGGTTTTGTCTTTCATCAAGGGGGAGATTGAAAGATCTGGTTGTGCAAGACTTGAAATAGTTCAGCTATTTCAAGGTCTTGAACCAGCTTTCAAAGCCTTGAATCAGTCTCGGAGGCTTGAAAATAGTTTAGCTATTTACTATTTTCAAGGCCTTGAACTGGATTCAAAGCCTTGAAACTGCTTAACCTGAATGCACACTCTCAGGGGGAGTTTTATGCAAACTCTCTGAGTTGATTACCTTTCTTTCTTCCATATGTTTGTTTCAATGTTATTATATGATGAAATAAAAAATTTTCTAACATGTTTTGATCATAAGATATCATGTGTTTGGACATGATAATGCAGGAGATTTTGTTTCCAATATTTGCAGCATTTGTTTCCTAAACTGAAGCTGTGCAGTTTTGGAAATAGATGACTATTTTGATCCTGTGATCAATCAGAGACTTATGAAAGCTTCTCATATTTCTTTTGGACGAGATCACAAAAATATCTCTGGAGAATGTGATCAACTATCCGTCGGAGAAAGCTGTTAAAGAGAGTCAAAGCTGTTGCCTACAAAATAGGAAGTTGTTGCTGAAAATCTGGGAAGATTTGCAGAGCTTCAAACAGTTTAAATAGAGCTCAATTTGAAGCAACAATATACGAGACTCAACGGGAAAAAACTAGAGACAAGTTTCTGGATTGACAAAGCATCAAACATCAAACTCTCAATTCATTCCACAGAAGTTCACTGCATTTTCACTGCAGTTTTCTACTCTAAGTGTACTTCTGTATTGAGCTGTATTGGTAGATATTTCTGTATTATCTCTACATCTATTCTCAAGGATTGTTAAAAGTGAACAATAGAGAGTTCTTAGTTAATCAGTTAGCTAGAGCAGGTACTAGACAGGTTAGGGAAAACCACAAGCTATAACAGAGTAAGGGAACTCTCTGGGCTTGAGTTATAGGTCTTAGCTTTTGATTAATAAGAATTGAGTTGAAAATCCTGCAGGGATCTAATCCCTGAGGTAGAGACGTAGGTCCAAGTGGACTGAACTCTATAAATCACTTTTCTTCTGTATTTTTCAGTTCATTCTTTTTATAGTCTTTGCAGCACACACAACTGTCTGTTTTTTCAAGGGTTTGAACTTGATTTCGAGGCCTTGAAAAAGGCATACTTGATTTTATATTGTCTGCATCTTCTCGAAGGGCTTGAACTAGTTTTCAAGGCTTTGAATTTCATTGTTTGCACAAGTTTTCATCTTCCTAGCAAGTTCTTCAAAAATTTGGAATACTCTATTCAACCCCCCCCCCCTTCTAGAGTATCTTAGCTGCATAAACATCTGCATACTCACACTTTAACAACACATTTTCCTCCTTCCCTGACCACCAATTATGAGTTCTTGTTTTTGTGCTAGTTGTATTTAGATGATTTTTTTTGAGCCATACCTTCATATTGTTCTGTATTTTCTGCTCTAATGAGTTGACATGCACTTCTTGAAGCCTAGCCATAGCCTTGGCTTGTGACAATGTTTGAGGAAATTGAAATTGCACAGCACTCTAGATATCAGTCTTGAGTCCACTTAAGAAGATTTTGATGAAATACCTATCATCCATCCAGGGAAAATTGCCTTCACCCTTGGCCTCAGTGCTTCAAACCTTCCTTGGTACTCCAACACAGTGGAAGTTTGCACCAATTTACTGAATTCCCCAAGAAGATTTTCATGACTAGGCTCAGCAAACTCAGAACACAACAACTCACTAAAATGAGACCATGATAACATTTCTAGTTCTGCTATCTGTGACCTGAACCAGCTCTCAGCTTCCCCTTCTAGATGCAATGACACTAGTACCAATTTCTGCTGATCATTCATTTTGTAGATTTGGAAGTACCTTTCTACCTTCTGCAAACAACCAATTGGATCATGACCATTGAATTTTGGGCATTCCAGTTTAGGCAGTGGTATGGAAGATTTAGTGAAATTCCTCACACATACACGATCTTCCTCTTTTACATTTGATTTAAAACCTGAGCTACGTACAACATGTGGCCTTCTGAACAATCCATCACCAGATACTTCCCCCATCCTAATTCCTTTAAAATTCACATCTATCTTCTCTTTGTTTTTAGCAACATTTAGATGTTTATTAGTAGCTAATAACATGCGAAATTGTTCATCAAACTTGTTTTCTATCCTCTCTATGCCAGAATCCAACTCCATTTTCAAATTCATCAAAATTTCAGTAAATTTGTGGTTAGTACCTTCATTGAGATTCAAAACTGAACTCGTATTCATCCATAGTTTTTTCCACATCGTTGAGGCGCTCATCCAGCAGATGAACCCTAACCGCTGGATCGGACGAGTCCATATGTTGATCCTTCTTCCGTGTCACCACTTTTGCCCTTCTGAGGTTCGAAACCAGACTCTGATACCAACTTGAGAGGACTCCGAGCTCTTGGTGCCTTCGCCGTTGTTGAATTCGTTGGAAAATGAACGGAGAGAAGAAATAGAAAGTAGATCTGAGATCGAGAGAGAGAGATAAGATTTGCAGAGAATTTGGAGGGAAGTAAGTGAAATTATCATAGAATAGTTCTGAATTACAATACCACTCTTTTATACTAAGAGGGGAGGTAAATTCAAATAAGGGAAAAGTCTAACGAACGGCTGAGTCAGCAGCCGTTGATAATCCATCAATCAGATCACACGAACTTGCTGTCGTGGTCTTGCTTCTGGCACCTAAAGGGAAACGACACCGTTCCCTTTATTTTTATAATGAAACGGTCTTATGGAATGGACGGATAAGATCATGTCCAAGATCTGATCCGACGGTCACTACTACTCAAATTTAGACAACCACCGTTTGTCCCTTCTTTCACTTTGGTCCTACTTACACGACCATAGTTTAGAAGGGATTGCGTTTCAGTCCCTACACCTTCAACCCTGACAAAGGCGTCTGAGGCGAACTCTTACTCTCCGTCCGTTGGACTCTCCGTCTCCCTCTCGAAGAAATTGGGGGAAAAAAGCCATATCTCACTTTCTTGGTGAGACTACCCTCGGACTTTTTAGCTTTCTCTTTGAACTCTATTTGGAAAACTTAATCAATTTAACCTAATTAAACTAATTAGTATGAAAACATAAAAAAACATTAAAATTCAAAAAGTAACTTTCCTCTCTCCGCCTGTTCTCTCTTACTCTGGTTCAAAACCCACATATAAACCAACGAGTTTCTTTTGTTTTCTCCTCACACCCGTCCTTCTATCTTCTGCACCTCCACTCCTCCATCTTCCTCCACCTTCTCAGGAAACTATCACCACTTGTTTCTCTCGCTCTCTTGCTCTTATGGCCTCCCAATAATCGCCTACCGATCAAGTGAACGAAGTGCTTGGAGGACTCAACTCTGACGGCCAAGGAAGCAAGTCCCCGTCATCTTCTCCGGCGCCGATGGATGTAGTGGCTGCGGCTGAGGCGGCGACTTCTCCGGCATCGGCTCCTCCCTCTGCACCGGCCAATGTCCACCAAGAGGTGAGTTTGTTTCACCATGTCCCTCAAAGTTTTTTCATCAAACACATGTTTTAGGGTTACAAAAATTGATGCTGTGTTGATTTTTTTGTGCAAAATCCGTTGATGAAATCAAGTTGTTATATACAATTCACATACAAGTTCATGTAAAAAATAATTTGTGAACCACGGGGCACGCTGTAGAAAATCAAGTTGGACTGAAAAATCATCTAGGGCGCCTTACTATGATATAAAAAACCCAAAATTTTGACTGAAAATCATCAAGGGCGCCGGGGGCGCACACCATATGTACGGGGGCGTTTATAATTTGTTGTATGCGCCCTAAGTCGGAATTGTGAATTTTTTTGACTGATTTATGCACACAATATGTGTTGGGGCATACAGATTTTTTGTGTGCGCCCTAACTAGTACATGAAAGGATTCTGAATGATTTGTACATGGGCACATCTAGTGGGCGCCCTCATATGTTTGTGTGCCCATTGTATGTTCCCCTGCACAAAACAGTCAAAACATGCATGTTCCAGTTAGGGTGTACAGATTTGTTGTGTGAGCCCAAACTGGTACTGACATGATTTTGACTGATTAGTGCAGGGGCGCATATGTTTTATGCACCCATAGTATGTGCCCCTACACAAATCAGTCAAAAACATGCAAGTACCAGTTAGTATGTGAGTTACTTTTCTCGTGATAATTGACAACTTAATTTTTATTTAAAAAGATTTTATCTCCTTGGAGCAACTAGGTCGTGTCCCAGCTTCTGGTAATCAAGCTGAGTTAAAGAGGTATAAATTGGCGTTTCACTCGCGCCAGAGCTCGTGGTATTGTTTTCAAAAGCTTACCAGACGCCAAGACGTTAGGCGTTTTGTAACACCCCTTGATTCCCAGACTTTTTGTTCCGGACCGGAGTGCCCAAGAGGGTGCTACTCATACTGAGATGGAGGAAATCAAGAACAAATACTGCCATACTTATATATTACATTTCCCAACAGTCTTCAACATTGTCTTAAAATATTATTACACAAAAGACGGAAATTATCTAGAGCCTGGTTTATTAAGTTTTACTGATATCTCTAGATGAGTATGCGTTCCTCCTCTTATGCCATGCTTTCTTCGTCTAGACCTGCGGTGGGAATAAAACAGGAACCACGGTCATTTTTTCTAAAATCAGCAATGAAATACTGAGTAAGTAAACACCCAAGCTTGTAAACAGACTTTGAATCTTATCTTTCAAAAATACAATCATAAAGGAGAATGAACAATAACTGAATAAGTAGTCGAGGAATAAAGTATGAATACTGTAACTCATATGAAATTCTCTTTCTTTTGCCTTGCAGCTCAATCTTTCTCTTATATCTCAAACGGAGAATATCATTCCCAATCTATCTCTTCCTTCCTTTCATAAATCTCTCTCAAAGAAACTCATATTATTAACTTGTTGATACGGGGAAGATCTGCTTTCACTAAGCTACCAAGACCTTAAGTGCCGGCACCCCCTAAGACTCCTCGCGGTCAGAGAGGTGAGTACATGGAGCTACCGAGTTAAAATAATACGGGTCGAGTGAACGTAGTCAACACGACCAATCTTGCAATAATATAACGATCCCCGCACAACTCTATCCACTTTACATTATTAACAGATTATTATTTTCGTATGACATCCTCAAAACATTCATCTAAAAACATAATCAATCTCAAGTAAAGCATGTAAGTCATAAAACACATTTTGAGACAGATTATAAAATCATATTTCGACACGAAAGAAGCTAGGAACGCTAGACTTGGCATGTTTACTCACCTCAATAACACGGAAAATAGCACGTAAGCTCTTACACGTAGACGTTACCCTCGTCTAAAAATTCATCACCTACAAATTTATAATTTTTAATTAATTGAAAGTTCGACTAGCACGTAATATGCAAGTCACGACATGAGAAAGTCCAATTTAATTTAGTACAAAGGCTAAATCTTTCTTTGTTGCTATAATTGTCAAGAGTCTGCTAGTTTACAATAATCATATCCTCAAATTATAATTATCTAATATTACTTTTCAATTTCACAAATAATACACTTATATTTTAAATAGTGAGAAAACAATATGTTTACTTTTAGAATTTCCTAAGTATAAACTCTTACAATAGGAAAAATACTAGTTTAGACTTTATTATAAAGAGACATTTTATTCTTAATATTCTAACAATTTTATTGCACTTTAATAAATTATTTATAGAAAAGAAATTGTTTAATTAATGAAATTAATTATTAGAGATATATTCTTAATAGTGAAATAAAAGACCATATACTAACTTGTTTAGGAGATAATATCATAAAATGTATACTAGGAAGAATAAGTATTACTTAAAATCTATTTACAGGTATGAGAAATAATTGTATTTAATTTAGAAAAAGATAAAACATTAAGTCAAGAAACTATTCATAAACTTATTTTATTCTAAAAAATTCGATATTTAGACAAGCAATTTATTTAGAATGTCATTTTACATTACTTTGATATTAGCTAATTAAACAAACCGATATTAATTATTGAATAAATAGGCATAGCATATTAAACAACTATAGTATACTTTGTAACAACTATTAATTGTAAAACTTTATTACCCAAACTATTTTTGTATACTTAAATAATAATTATAAAATTCAGAAATTAATTTAATTCCAAATTCCCTATCTTTAATTTCATATATATATATATATATGTGTGTGTGTGTGTGTGTGTGTGTGTGTGTACTTATATAGTTATGTAAATATCAAATCCTCAAAAGACAAAAAAAAACCCTCCTACTAGAATAACAGTTTAGATGCCTGAATAAATACCCTTAACTTCTCATAAAGTACACAACAACCCCCACTCATAACCTATAGACAGTTTAGATGAAAGAGACTTTACACCCCCAACTTTCATGGAACGATACTTTTTTCTCAAAACATAAACACGTAAGATTTCTCATCCTAGATTCGATTCTAGCTAGCAATATTTCATTTTGACTGACTAAAACGTAAAATTGGATGATTTAGGGTTTACCCAAGCCAAAAATTGATGAAAACGATCGAGAAACGAGTCGATTGGAGCTCGCCGTAGTTGGTGGTCGCGGTGATGTTTGTCGGAGATGTTTCCGGCGTTCTTGGATATGGCTATATTTGTTTTGGACCTCCTCGAGTCCCTAGGAGTCTTCTGGGACAGATTTGAGCCGGTGGGTGGCACTGAATAGCTCCGGCGAGCTTGGTGGCGGCGTTAATGGCGATGGCGCCGGCGGCGGAGGAAAGCTCCGGCCTCCCCTATTTCCTCTTCCTTTCTAGTCGTCAGAGAGAGGGGACGAGGTTAGAGAGCTCAGAGTGAGAGAGGGAGAGAGAGAGAAACAGAGCAGTGGTGGTGGGGTGGTGGCTTACCGGTGGCTTTCCCGTCGGGGAAGGCAGCGTCCTGGTGCCGCTGCTGTTGCTGCTGGGTTTCTCCGCCAGAAAAATACAAGAGAGTGGACATATATATAGGAAGATATGGGGGAGAGAAGAGATGTGAGGTGGTGATGGTGTGGTGGTGTCAGGTGTGGTGCCGAAGGGGGAGGAAAAGAGAAGAAATAGAAGAAGAGAAGGAGGAAGAAGACAAATTCTTCTTGTTTGAAACAAGACTTGCAGATGAGTGTACAGGAGTTGGACGATGTGAAACAAAACATTGTTTTTGTTTTTATTTTATTTATTTTATTTAATTGCTAAAAAGGATTAGATCCTTTACCAACTACAACTTCTACCCCCAACTCAACCGAAATACTTTTTGAAACGACAACTACCTCCCCTCTTGTCATATACTTAACATATAAACTGAAGGGGTGTACAGACTTTTGCCAAACTTTACAAGAAGAACGGTTTCAAATGTTTTGTAAGGAGATTCAAGGCCTTAAAATGAGTTTCAAGCCCTTGGAATAAAACTGTCAGAGTAAACAGAAGAAGTAGTCTATTTCAAGGCCTTGAAATGAGTTTCAAACCCTTGAAATGAAACTGTTTTGAATGCTGCAAAAGTTCTAAGTTTGTAACTGAAAAGTAAATGCAAGAGACAGAAGATATATAGAGTTCAGTCCACTTGGACCTATGTCTCTACCTCAGGAATCTTCTCCATGTATGATTTTCAACTCAATTCTTATTAATCCACAACTAAGTCTTAGATCTCAAGCACATAGAGATGCCTTACTCTGTTACAGCTTGTGGTTCTCACTAACCTATCTAGTACCTGCTCTAGCTATCTGATTAACTAAGAATTCTCTATTGTTCACCTTGAACAATCCCTGATAAAGTAAACAGAAGTAGTATAAGAATGATATACAAATGGAGTACAAAAATGAAGAACACAGAGAGTGAAAATGCAATGAGAGTGCAGGGTTCTTCAAATGCTTGGATTGAGAGAGAATGATTTGCTTCTTTTTTGCTTGTCAATCCTTGAATGTATTTTCAGTTTCTTTAGTTTTTGCCCGTTGTGTTCTCTGTAGAAAATGCTTCAAACTGAGATTCTTATATACAACAACTCATTTGATCTGCAAATCTTCAAGATCTTCAGCAACAAATTTTCGTATTTTGTAGGCAACAACTTTGACTTCTCTAACAGTCTTCTCCAATGGATAGTTGCCCAGTATCTTCAGAGATACTGATTTGATCTAGTCCATAACCATGTTGAGAAGCTTTAACAACCATTAGATTGATTGCAGAATCAAATTTTCTTTGAATTTCCTTTCCTTCAAAACTCAGGTTAGGAAATAAATCCTGTAAAATATGTAATAAACTTTCCCTGCAAAACTAAGTCAAAACTGATAGTGCTCCATCTGCAAAACTAAGTTCATGAATAAAGGGCTCAGTAAGTTTCAAGGCTTTGAAAGTTGTTTCAAGGCCTTGAAATAGACTATCTATTTCAAGTCTTAAACCTGCTTTGAACTTATAGTCTCCCCCTTGATGAAAGACAAAACCATAGTCTTCCAATCTGGTTGATACTTTTATTCTGCAACAAATACTCATTAGCTAATGGCAGAATTAATAATATAAAATCAACACATAATGTCCAAAAGATCCAACTTATTAAACTGAAACAGGTAGCAGCACAAAGTTTTCAGATAATCCTAACTGACCAAAACCATGTCACCTAAAAGAAAAATAAAGAAGCAAATAAACCCTGAATTTCTCCCCGTTTTTTACTTTCATAAAAAAAGAATGAGAATATGTTGGATCAGTGTTTGAATTTTTTTTAAAAAGAAATTGTTTTGAAGAGATAAATTTTTTAAGGCTTTGGAAAAGAGTTCAAGGCCTTGAAAAGGAGAAGAAATAGTAGGGAAGATTTTAAGGGGGAGGGTCTTCATCTCCTGGCTGCTTTGCATCTTCTTCCTGACTATCTTCCTCATCATCCTTTTCTTCTTCTTGTTGAGCCACATTATCACTTTTTTCACCTTCTTCCTCAAACAAATCAACAACAATCAATCTCAGGTACATTGGGCTTCTTAGGTTTCTTCTTCTTGAGATCTATGAACTCACCTGAGTCTGGACTGTCTTCCTCTTGATCTTCATCCACTTGCTCAACTTCTACCTGCTTGCCCTTATCTTTGACTTGAGCAGCTCCATCATGAGTTGATTGTTCACTGGGTGGATCCTTTGCTGATTCAGCCTTCTTGGTACTCTTCTCAGCTTGAGACACTTCCTCAGCTACATCAAACAATGTCATGCTCTTGAACATGTTTTCAACCATGTACTTCACCTTTCTGAGATTAGTGTCAAACCCATGTTGATTCTCCTTTACCTCGTCAATATCCATCTGAAGTTCTTTCAACAACTGAAGGGTCAAGGGATTGTCTTGGGACTGAGAGGTTTGGCTAGAAGTGGGAGTTAATGATTTGTGTTTGAGAAACTTCTTGGAACCCAACTCTTTCTCTGTCAAATCTGAGTATAGATTCCATTTCTTAGAACTGGTTTTCACCACACCAATCTTCTCAAAATCCTTCTCATTAAGCATTCCAAAACCAGTAGTCACTGATTCTTTCCTATCAGTAGGAATTTCAAAGTGTAGGAAGAATTAGGTGAGCAAGTTAGCATATGGCAAAGGGTGTTTCCTCTTGTTGTCTTGGTTGTATAGCATGTGTTCCATCACAAGCTTTGGAAGATAAATTTCATATCCATGCATAACCAAATACATTAAGTGCAACACCCTATCAGTTACCAGTTCCTTTGAGTGTTCCCTGGGTACCACACATCTCATCAAAATGGTGAACAAAACTTTGGCTTTAACAGTTAGCACATAGTGTTTTAAATGCTTGGATGAGGTAGGGGTATTTGGTGAAATAAATCTTCTTTTGATAGCTTCAAGGCTTCACTCTTATGGGGGTAGTTACGGTTGTGTCATATCTCTTGGGGCAAGTTAGAACATTTGCAAACTCAGCATGATATAGTTATATGTCAATGCTAGCCACCTTAGTCTGAATCTCTAGACTTGCAGATTTACTTAGTTGCTTCATGTTTAGGTAGAAGAATCTTGTGAGTCTAGGATAAGCTAGCTCTGGTGGATTAAGAATAAACCAAAGAGAGTTTTTCTTCAATATTTTGATGCACTCCAGATTCATACCATGTAACATAGGCATACTAACCAAAATAGAGAATGCAACTTATCTAGAAGCAAATCCATCTAGCCATTGACCTCTTGCAACATTAGTAATGAACCATGTACTATCAGGGGCTGATTTCTTACCAGTGGATTTATTCTTCTCTGAATAGATCTGCAAAGCTTTCTCAATGTTCTCATCTGGTTCATCTTCTGTAACCTTTTCCTTTCCTTTTCCCTTGCATGTTTTGTCAACCTTCTTATTTGTCTTCTTGGGGCTACCGATCTAAATACCCTTCTGTTTTTCTAGTACAGCCTCCAATGCCTTCTTTTTCTTCTTTCTGGACACTGGGGTCTCATCTTTCTTGGCCTTCTTCTTGTGAGGAGGAGAGGCTATGTCTTCTGCAGTAGGGGTCTTTGAAATGGAGTCCCCACTAATGGTCTGAACCTCTTCCACAATGGTCTTTCTTTTCTTCTCTGTTGTAGCTTTTGATCCACCAGTCATCTTGATTCTTTCTGAGGCTCTTCTGGTGCTCATTAGGGTTTGGAGAAGAAGAGAGAAAGGTAGGATAGATACGAAGGAGAGAAATAAAGAAGGATATAAATAGAAGAGAGTTTCAGTTTGAAAATGAAACTAAATATTTTCTCTGATATTTGAAGATCTGATAAATAAAAAAGATTCAAAATTGTGTGTGCCGTTGGAAATAAAAGATATAATACTATTTTGGCTGAAAAGGGTTTTTTCAAAATTGAGGGGCAACATTGAGAAATTATCTACAAAGATAACACCGAACATTGAAAGATCCTGAATTATTGACTAACTAGCATGCAATCTTATTTTCAAGGCTTCAGAAAGGATTTCAAGGCCTTGAAAAGTTGTATCATGTAATACATATATAATCAAAGCTTTTAAAGGATTTTCAAGGCTTTGAAAATCTGTTCAAACCTTTGAAACACATAAAAGCTTACCCGATTCTCCCCCTAAACCAAAGCTTCCTTATTTAGCATGCCTAACTCCAATCTTAAGGCTGAGAATATTTCATCTGACAATGGTTTAGTGAAGATGTCTGCCATTTGCAAGTTAGTAGAAATAAATTCAAGAACAATATATTTTTTCTCTGCATGATCTCTGATGAAGTGATGTCTAACATCAATGTGCTTTGTTCTTGAATGATGAACTGGATTCTTTGTAATTGATATTGTACTTGTGTTGTCACACTTGATAGGTATATCTCTGAAATCAAATTCAAGATATCTCATTTGTTGTGCTATCCATAACACTTGTGAACAGCAAGCTCCAGCTTCCATGTATTCAGCTTCAGCTGTTGAGAGTGCAACTGAGTTTTGCTTCTTTGAATCCCGGCTGATTAAAGATGATCCTAGAAATTCACAGCATCCCGATGTAATATTTCTATAAACTTTATATCCTGCAAAGTCAGCATCTGAATAGCCACACAAAGAGAAGTTAGAATGTTTAGGATACCAAAACCCTAAGTCTTTGGTACCATTGAGATATCTAAAAATTCTTTTAGTTGCAGTCAAGTGTGATTCTTTAGGATCATCTTGAAATCTAGAACACATGCACACACTGAACATGATATCTGGTCTACTAGCTGTGAGGTAGAGTAATGATCCAATCATACCTATTTACTCTTTTACGTTCACATTCTTACCAGATTTATCCTTGTCTAAGGACAATGTAGAACTCATGGCAGTCTTTATCTCTTTGGACTGAGACATATTATACTTGCTTAGAAAGTCCTAAGTATACTTGCTTTGATGTAGGAATATGCCCTTCTTCATCTGATGAATTTGAAGTCCAAGGAAAAGGTTCAATTATCCCATCAAGCTCATTTCAAATTCCCTACTCATAAGACTTGAGAATTCCTTGCACAGAAGATCATTAGTAGCTCCAAACATAATATCATCAATATGAATGTGAACTACAATCATATCTCTCTCATGGGTCTTTATGAAAAGGGTTTTGTCTACTAATCCTCTTTTGAAATCATTTTCAAGTAGAAACTTTGACAATCTTTCATACCAAGCTCTTGGAGCTTGTTTTAAACCATAAAGAGCTTTGTCAAGTTTTTAAACATGATCTGGAAACTTGTCATTTTCAAAACCTGGAGGTTGAGCAACATAAACTTCCTCTTGCAGATTTCCATTTAGAAAAGCACACTTTACATCCATTTGAAATAGTTTCATGTTTTTGTGAGATGCAAATGCAAGTAGGATTATAATTGCTTCTAACCTGGCAAGGAGAAAAAGTTTCTTCATAGTTAATACCTTCTTCTTGATTGTAGCCTTGGGCTATCAATATAGCTTTGTTCATGATTACATTTCCATTCTCATCTAGCTTGTTTTTGAATACCCATCTGGTGTCAATGACAGACTGATTTCTTGGTGGAGGAACTAGATTCCTGACCTTGTTCCTTTCAAACTCATTGAGTTCACTTTGCATTGCTATAATCCAGTCTGCTTCTTGTAGTGCTTCCTTCACAGGTTTTTGGTTCTACAAGAGAAATAAAAGCATTAAAAGCACCAAGTTTTTTCAACTGTGATTTGGTTTGTGTACCAGTGGTTGGATCAGAAATAGTGTTATCAGCAGGATGAGATGGGAGATATTTGAATCTCTTTCTTGGTGTCCATGGTTCAGGCTCTCTAGTTTTCTTCTCAAATCTCTGAGAACTTGAAGCAGTAGCTTGTTCTCTTGTTTTCTCTGGAGATTCTGTTTCAAGGCTTTGAACCTAAGTTTCAAGGTCTTGAAAATACTTGTCTTGTTCCTGTGAAATTTCCTTGGATCCTTTTGAGAATTCTTCTTCAGTATCTGAATCATGCTTGTTAAGATTGAGATCTGCAAAACCATCACTCAAAGAACCATCATAGCTTTCATAAAAAATAATATGAATGCTTTCTTCAACAAGCTTGGTTCTCTTGTTATGAACTCTATAGGCTTTTTTTTTCTGTGAATAACCAAGAAAGATACCTTCATCACTTCTTTCATAAAAATTAACAAGATTGTCCTTACCATTATTATGGACAAAACAAGTACATCCAAATGGTTTGAAGTAAGAAATATTTGGCTTTCTTCCTTTGAACAGCTCATAGGGGGTCTTCTTCGGAATAGGTCTGATCAATCACCTGTTAAGAATATAGTTTGCTGTATTCACAGCTTCTGTCCAATAGTACTTAGGCAACTTTTTTTCCAGAATCATTGTTCTTGACATATCTTCAAGAGTCCTGTTATTTCTTTCAACTACACAATTATGTTGAGGAGTTCTAGGAACAGAAAAGTTGTGAGAGATGCCATGCTTAGAACAGAATATATCAAACTAAAGTTGATCAAACTCTCTACCATGATCACTTCCGATTGAGGAAATATGTAGGTTTTTCAATGTTTGAAGTTCTCTACAAAGCTTTGAAAATTCAAAGAGAGCTTCAGATTTTTCGTTAAGAAACATTACCCAACTATATCTACAGAAATCATCAACAATAGCAAGCATGTACTTCTTACCCTTTGTATTTGGAGTTCTCATAGGACCACAAAGATCCATATGAAATAGTTCAATGGGTCTAGTAGTACTTACAAAGTTCTTTGGCTTGAATGAGCTTATAGTTTGCTTGCCTTGTGCACATGCTTTTCATACTTCTTCATCTTTGAACTTGATAGAGGGTAAACCTCTTACTAAGTTCTTGGAAACTAACTTGTTCAAGGTATGCAAGCTGATGTGTCCCAACTTTCTGTGCCAAACCTTTGAATCTTCTTTCAAGGCCTTGAGACACTTCAAGTTTTCTCCTGCAACTTTTTTAGTATGAAAAGTATAAACATTGTTTGATATAGAGGCTGTGAGGATGCAATTTCCATATTTTTCATTCTGCACCACACATTTCTCTTTATCAAAGGTAACCTTGTTTCCATTGTCACAAAGTTGAGATACACTAAGCAGACTAAATTTCAAGCCATCAACTAGATATACATCATAAATAGAGTTTTCATAGTTTGTACCAACCTTACCATTACCAAGAATGTTGCATTTTCTCACCAAGTGTAATTAATTCTTCTGACTGATCTTTCAGTTCTGAGAATAGAGATCTCTTTCCACTCATGTGTCTTGAGCAACCACTGTCCTTAACCACTTTTTCTCTTTGATCTTGGTGACACCCTGCAAACACCATTAACTGCCTTACCCAGTTGTTAGACCAAGTGCTAAATTTAGATTCATATTCAGGGTCAACCATGTTAGGTGGTCTAACCCCTTTAGGAACCCAAATCTGTCTAACTTGTCCTTTGAGTTGGAAGGGAAAGGTGTTCCTCATTATGTGAGGGTCTCTTCTTCTAAAAGGACAAGTCATCTTAACATGATCAATCTTATTGCATTATGTTTTGCTTCCAGCTTTCACAAATCTGGTATTGTTTTTCCGTGGAAAATTTAGATTTTATCCAATGCCCATTTTGTGAATAGACTTCAAGCTACCTCCAAGAATCAAGTTCAGGTTGTGTTTGCAAGTTTTGCTTTGACCAATTTAGATTCTTGAAGTTTCTCAATCAGAGTAGGTTTGTTTATCCAATTCATCAACTTGATGTCTTAGATTAACAATGCTATCATTCAAGAGAGAGTTTTCAGTGACTTCTTCATTGACTTATGTTTTCAAGGCTTTGAAACTGGTTTTCATGACCTTGAAATCACTGTCAGTTTTCTTCTGAGAGATTTCAAGATTCTGATTTAGACAAACAAGATGTAAATTTTCTTTTGCTTGCTCATAAACTATTTATTTTAAAACTCTAATTTCTTTCAGATAGTCCTCTTCATTTAAAAGCATTGTTCTAAGATAATTAGAGAGGGCTTCTGTAGGTTTTGAAATCTAGCATTTTACCATTACCTCAATGTTCTTTTCTGAACTTTCATCATGCTTGGCCATAAAGCACAGGTTGGCATGTTCTTCTTCAGATTCAGAGTCACTTAATGTATCTGAATCACTCCACGAAGCTATCATAGCTTTCTTTCTTCTATCATGATCTTTCTTCAGAAATTTCTTGCTTTTCTTGTGTGGAAAATCTCTAATCAAGTTTCCTGCATCACCACACTCAAATCAATTCATGACTTTAGGCTTATTACTATGTGAAGAAGTTTTACCTTTGTAGTCTTTGCTACTGGAGGATTTGTGTCTATCTTTGTTGAAGTCCTTATTTCCAAACTTTTCTTCATTTTAAGAATTCTGGTCAAGGCTTTCGAAATCAAAGAAATTGGATCTTTTTCATCATCCTCAGTTTCAAGGCTTTGAAATGTTTCATTCTCCTTAGCTTTGAGAGCCAAGTTCTTGACACCTTCAGGTAGTTCTCCATCAGCTTCATTCATGGATATTTCATGTGTAAGGATCTTCCATTGCAGGTCATCAAGTTAGAGTGATGAGAGATCTTGAGCTTCCTCAATAGCAGTCGTTTTTGGTTCCCATTTTGCCTTTGGAAGACTTCATAGAATCTTCTTCACGTTCTCTTCATTGGAAATATGCTTTCCCAAAGAATCAATGTTGTTGACAATGTCAGTGAATCTTTGAACATGTCTCTAATTGTCTCATCTCCATTCATCTTGAATAGCTCATATTTCATGAGATATATATTGATCTTGGTTAAAATAATATGGTTCGAGTGAACGTAGTCAACATGACCAATCTAGCAATAATGTAACGATGCCCGCACAACTCTTTCCACTTTACATTATTAATAGATTATTATTTTCGTGTGACATCCTCAAAACATTCATCTCAAAATATAATCAATCTCAAGTAAAGCATGTAAGTCCTAAAACAGATTTTGAGAAGATTATAAATCACATTTCGACGTAATAATCTAGGCACGCTAGACTTGGCATGTTTACTCACCTCAATAACACGTCAAATAGCACGTAAGCTCTTACAGGTAGACGTAGCCCTCGTCTACAAATTTGTCACCTACAAATTTATAATTTCTAATTAATCGAAAGTTCGACTAGCACGTGATATGGAAGTGACGACGTGAGAAAGTCCAAGTTAATTTAGTACAAAGTCTAAATCTTTCTTTGTTGCTATAATTGTCAAGAGTGTGCTAGTTTACAATAATCATATCCTCAAATTATAATTATCTAATATTACTATTCAATTTCACAAATAATACACTTGTATTTTAAATAGTGAGAAAACGATATATTCACTTTTATAATTTCTTAAGTATGAAATCTTACAATAAGAAAAATACTAGCTTAGACTTTATTATAAAGAGACACATTTTATTCTTAATATTCTAACAATTTTATTGCACTTTTATAGAATAAATTATTTATAGCAAATAAATTCTTTAATTAATAAAATTAATTATTAGGGATAGATTCTTAATAGTGAAATAAAAGACTATATACTAACTCGTTTAGGAGATAATACCGTAAAATGTATACTAGGAAGAATAAGTATTATTTAACATCTATTTATAGGTATGAGAAATAATTATTCTAATTTAGAGAAAGATAAAACATTAAGTCTAAAACTATTCACAAACTTATTTTATTCTAAAGAAATCAATATTTATACAAGCAATTTATTTAGAATTTGAATTTACAATATTTTGAGATTAGCTAATTAAACAAAACGATATTGATTATTGAATAAATATGCATAGTATATTAAACAACTCTAGTTTACTTTGTAAAAATATTTATTGTAAAGTTTTACTACCCAATTTATTTTTTCTATTTAAATAATAATTATCAAATTTAGAAATTAATTTAATTTCGAATTCCCTATCTTTAATTTCATATATATGTGTGTGTGTGTGTGTGTGTGTGTGTGTGTGTGTGTGTGTGTGTGTGTGTGTGTACACTTATATAGTTATGTAAATATCATTTTCTCAAAAGACAACAAAACCCCCTCCTACTAGAATAACAGTTTCAGATGCCACGATAAATACCCTTATATTTTCACAAAGTACACAACCCCCCACTCATAACCTATAGCCAGTTTAGGTGAAAGACACTTTACACCCCCAAGTTTCATGAAACGTCACTTTTTCTGAAAACATAAACACGTATGATTTCTCATTATAGATTCGTTTTGAGCTAGCTATATTGTATTTTGATTGACTAAAACGTAAAACTGGATGATTAAGGGTTTACCCAAGACAAAGATTGCTGAAAACGGTCGAGAAACGAGTCGATTGGAGCTCACCGTCAATGGTGGTCGCGATGATGTTCGTCGGCGATTTTGCCGGCGTTCTTGGATCTGGCTTAGTTCGTTTTGGACCTCCTCGATCCCTATGAGTCTTCTGGGATGGATTTGAGCCGGTGGGTGGCACCGGATAGCTCCGGCGAGCTTGGTGGCGGCGTTAATGGCGATGGCGCCGGAGGAAAGCTCCGGCCTCCCGTGTTTCCTCTTCCTTTCTGGTCGTCCGAGAGAGGGGAAGAGGTTAGAGAGTTCAGAGAGTGTGAGAGAGAGAGAGAAATAGAACAGTGGTGGTGGGGTGGTGGCTCGCCGATGGCTTTCCCGTCGGGGAAGGCAGCGGCCTGGTGCCGTTGCTGTTGCTGCTGGGTTTCTTTGCCTGACAGATAGAAGAGAGGGGGACAGAGAGATAGGGAGATATGAGGGATAGAAGAGATGTGAGGTGGTGATGGTGTGGTGGTGTCAGTTGGGGTGCCGAAGGAGGAGGATAAGAGAAGAAATAGAAGAAGAGAACGAGGAAGAAGACAAATTCTTCTTATTTGAAACAAAACTTGCAGATGAGTGTACAGAGTTGGAGGATGTGAAACAAAAACATTGTTTTTGTTTTTATTTTATTTGTTTTATTTAATTGCTAAAAAGGATTAGATCTTTTACCAACTGCAACTTCTACTCCCAGCTCAACTAGCAAATATTTTTTGAAACGACAACTACCTCCCCTCTCGTCATATACTTAACATATAAACTATATGAAAAGTAACCTATTAACCCTAAATTAAAAATGGGGTATTAAACGTTTAATTTAAGAGAGGCTCCCTAACCTGGCATGACTTTTAACCTATCGCCGCCTGCCTTCACCATTGGTCCCATCTGTCAAGGAAGAAGGCGCAGAATTTCCAGATGCCAACACTGAGGTGATTGAACAACCTGTCACCCATACCGAGCTCAATCCACCGGTTGCCTCGATCGCACAACTTGTCAGTCAGTCGGCTGAACCGATCAATGTTGAATTTCCTGATGAACCAACCATTGATCAGTGTTGGTGGCATGCTTTCTTCACAAGGTTCAGTAAGAAACAGGTCGAGGGACCTGCAAACATCACAAAGGAATATAAGGACAAACTGTTTGCTCATTTCAGCGGGTAAGAGATCAACATTGCGTAATTTTATTTTTATTTAGCATTCTCGTATCATATCATTTGTGTGATTAAACTTCATTTGTGTTTCCAGTAAGGTATTGGTTGACATCACTGGTGGCGGGAAGATCTCTCTGTCACACGCGAATGAGTTTTCACGCGATGAGTTGATGACAGACGCGGTAAGTTTATAGATAAAATTTTAACTTGCATTTGAATGGAATTCGTTGACAATTTTCTAAGTTGTAAATGCTCGCAGACCATCATGTGCATGACAGCCATTTTTACGAACAAAGAGTAGGAACCCGACATGCAGGAACGAAAAATTGTTATGCGCCAATGACAGTTTTCGGGCTTGCAAACCAAGATATGGGATATCTCCTAACCCATGAACATCTTCCTGCGTCTATATTCGAGCTGTCCATGTTATGATAAGTAATATCTCTGTCATATTTTAGTGCTTATTGTGGTCATATACTAATAATTGCATATTGTATGTTGTTTTTCAGATTGCACTCCTAATACACATCAAGGATCATCACTTCTATCTGCTTGTTGTAAGCATAGAACACAAGGGTGTTTATGTATTCGAATCGTTTGAAAACTTTTTTAAGAGGTCGGTGGAGGATAAGGTGAAGGTAATTCACACAAGTCGGGCCGAATTGTATAAAAGCAATTACAACGAGGACATAACGACGTGGGAGGTCGTTCCTATGTGGCCTCGAATTCCGCACTAGAGTAATGGGTTTGTGAACTACACTCAATTGTAATTGCAATAAACTTTTACATTATTTTCTTATCTAATTGTGAATTAATTTTATTTTTCTCAAAGGCATGACTTTGGATTCTTCGTATGTTTCTACCTGAAACACCTCAAAACACTCGTTCCCAACGTCTGCGTGAAATACACAGTGAAGGACGGGTGTTACCTCCGAATATGGGTTGCACACTTCATTGGGACTCACAAGTTAAATAAAGAGTTGACTCGCATTTCCGGAGAAGTCAAGCATTACTCAGAACAATCTGATCCAAGTCTTATTAGGTAGTTATAAAGATGTTCCTTGCATTAAGGAAGGAATTAGTGCACCCCGATTCACAGGTAAAAATTTAAAGTAAACCATTTCTTTCCCACATTTTGTAATGTCATATTTTCGAATGTACAATTTGCTTAATTCTTCAGGATGGATCAGTTTATAAGGAGACAATATAGTTTAAAGACGACGTGCTGGGTGACTTCGGAGGGGACGCAACATGTGAGAGCTCGGATGAAGGGTTGAACCCAAATGAAGTAGGTGAGTAGTCTCGGTGGGACAGACTAGAGGTCTGTACCCCTCTCTGTACAGGCGATACGGGTGAGCCATTCCCATGTTATGAATTAGGTGAGCATAAGGAAAGAGAAGAGTGCTGGACCCCTGAGTCTACGTACAAGTGCGCCACGCACGTGTATGACTACGAGGACATGAAATTTCTCCAAGGAACGAACGCGTTCAAGGATCCCTTGTGAAAAGACGCCTTATGCCGATAAATTTAACCCTCGTATCCTTATATTTGCGAACCATATGAAGCGCGTCACATCCATGGCCTTCATGCGTAAGCAAGACCCGCAAATTCATAAGTGTTTTGACATATGGCTTCATGACAAAGATCTACATTATCCATATGTGAATTGTGGGAATAAGTCAAGACCCCGGGAATTCTTCCATTATCTAATGGCCAAGAAAAACTTTTGGGGATGGGAACATGTATAAGAATGCACATATACCTAGAGGCGCAACTACTCGAAGTTGATGCGCGCTCCAAGGACCGACAAGGTTATTACGGACGAGCAGTGGTACAAAGCTTTTCAAGAAAATTCTGATTTTGAAACCCTAAAGCGTAAGACTGTTGAATACTTAGAGGTAGCAGGCCTATGAGGGGTTTCGAGGGATCGCGTGCGGACATGTGGTTCATGTCTTGGAGGACTAAGCAGACATATAAAGGAGTAGCTCATTGGATTCTCGTTTATATAGACGTGCTCGATCCCTTAGGCGTGTCCGTGAAGGTCTACGATCCAATGAAGGGACCGGGGACAAGAAATTGGAACTTGAAACGACTCTGCATAGATTTTCAAAATTGCTGAAGGGGTGGGGAGAAGGGCATGTTGTCGGGCGGGCCCAGCGATGTAAGACGGTCCTTGATGTATTCAAATTCCCGCGGAAGAAGGATCTTAGATACCAATGTATGTCTCCATCATGCGTTGCGTTTTCTATGTTGCGCATGATTAATAAGATCATCGAGGAACCTACAACTAGAGGAAGTTTTGACTGTTCCTTCGAAGATCAGTTAATTTATAGGAAAGAATATGTAGTGGCAATATGGAAGACTGCTTTTCAATTCGTCACTGTTGATACATACGACAAGAGAATAGACGAGCCAGGAGAATCCATTTATTGGTAGTGATCTTGTTGTGGACTGTATTTATGCTTTTCAATTTCTAAAACAAATATTTATTTCATATTTGCTGCATACAAACTTCTTGCGGAATGCTTTTAAATTCGTCACTGTTGACACATATGACAATAGAATAGACGAGCCATTACAAGTACTGCATAAATTAACAAAACACAACTTTACTTCATTCACATAATAAATAATTCCAAAAGAATTGCCACAACCATTACTACAATTGTGATTTCTTTTGTATTGGCAGTGCCACGACCATCCTTCATTCCCTCGAACTGTATGATTCCATCGTTTTGGGCTTTGATCTCTGTCATCGCCAAGTCCAGCTGCTTGGTAAGCCACTATGTATAGCCATGAAATCTCTCTGATACACCGTACCCGATTGGGTCGCACCATTTCAAACAACATTGGTTGTTCCTGCAAGCCAAGTGAAGCCTCCCTCTGTTGCCGTATTTATCGTTTTTGGTAATACTTATTTCAGCTAGAATACGACTCACGCCAAAACAAAATGTATTCACGTATTGCAAGAACTCGCAATCCCGTTTCACTAATTTGCTTGAACTTGACATTGCTGCTTAAGAAAAAAACAGTCAAAAACTCACAATACGCAACAACAATATAAAATGAGCGGGAGTAGATGTTTTTACCTTCTTTCTTAGATTTGTGTAGTTGAACTTGATGTATGAACTATACAGAGCTGGTCTAAAAATAATGCCAGTAATGAAAGTGGAGGGAATTGAGGGGTGTTAACAGTGTTTTTGGAGGAAAAAATGAGACGAAATTTAAAAAAATGGAGGGAAAAAAGGGGCGCATGCTTTGGGGCGCCTGATTAATGGTCATGAGCGCCCTGGTTTGTGGCCAAGAGGGCCCAAGAGGTTCTCATATTCTTTTATAATCTTAATGGTGGGCGCACATGTATGGGCGCCCAACTTATAGTTACGGGCGCCTATGTTTGGGCACACATATTATGTTCTGGGTGCCCATACTTAGGCGCCCCTATCTCTCAAATTTTGTCTACAGATAGGGGCCCGTATACCCTAATTTGGTCGCCCACCCACAAAGTGAGCCTCCGGCTCTAGTCTATTGATTTTGGTTGACTTTTGACTTTAAATTGCCAAAACAAGTGGAATGACTTGGTATAAACTAAATGTTGACCATTGTTTACGACAATATTGACCGTTGACTTTTTGGTTGACTTAAGACTTTTTGAAAGAACTTCATTACGCTAGATAAGAATAAAACCCCCCCAAAACAACTAAAAAATACATAGATAATACATCCAATACTAATAAACCAGCATTAATCCATAAGAAACATGTTTCAATCATATGTAATTAGTCGGTCATCATCCATCTTGGAGCATGTCTTCATGTTATGGCCTTCCTCATGACATCGAGAGCACCTGTGCTTCTTAGTACCATACCTACGCTTTTCTCCTTCAGACGGTATCCTGGTTGTCTGTGGTGCTCCATGTTTCACTTCCTTCACTGGTGGAAGAGTGACAAGGTTGCTTATCGCTGATGCGATACGACGTGTATCCTAGTCTAAACGATCAGGCACCCGCTCAATGATCCAATCGTAAGCTTTCTTCTAAGAGTCCTCATCATAGGTTTTGCTCGTGAAATGGTACATGACAAGCCCGTCTTAAGGAGGAAACCCTTCTTCGACCCCCAAATGAGGATATTGTTCTCTAAGTATTGGAGCGCATGCACAAGCGTGGACACACGGTATCCAGTCCAACTGGAACTTGCCGAAGTCACAAACCCAGAATATGTCTAATAAGTACACTTGGGCAGTGCCATGGTTCCTCCGCGTTACACGGAATTGAAGGTCGGCCAGCTGTGTGACTTGTAGCCTTTTTGCGTCGTTATAATTCTTCTGCATGATTGCCTCGCGCTCAGGGGTCAATTTTGTGTTCACTTACCGTAAAACCATCCAGACATTTGTGAAACCGCAAACATACAGTATGAGAGCACGCAATGATATCTGGCATCCTTTAACATGGAGTTCATAGATTCTGCGTGATTGGAAGAGAATAAGTCAAATATATTGTTAACCGTGAACGCCCGACTCCATTTCTCTGGGGGACATTTATCCATAAGTTATTATACGATTGACACTTTCTCATTCTTTGAACCACATTTCTCCGGGTGCTCCACTGCCAATGTGTGAAGTATACTGCATAATTCATCTTGATTGTCGTTCTATGCAGCTTTACATCAGAGATTCACCCACTTTCCCATGCCATACAGCTTTATCAAGTTATGCTTGGTGTGCCACCATCAGTACACGTGTTGTGCATTGGGGTACTCTGTCGCGACTGCGTGCTTAATGGCCCGATGCCTGTCAGAAAGAAATGTGAGCCACTTTTCGTCCGGGACGAAACGTCTCAGCTGCTGAAGGAACCACCCTCAGGCCTCATTGTTCTCGACGTCACTGATGCCTCAAGAAACTGGATAACATTGTCTCTGTCCATCAACCAAGGTTGCAACTACCACCTGCAATGGCTCGTTCTTCATGTGACAGCCATCGATGACCACTAGTGGTAGCATGTCCATCTATTGACCGTGGACTTGTAGGCAACATGTCACGTACACCTTGAGGTTGTGAGTGCTGGGGCGAGGCTGTTCGTTTCGATATCAATCAATCATTCCATGGGCGATGTCATCGGCCGTCACGTTTGCATGCTTGAAATTTGTGGTGATCGAGGAACATGTGTGGATGTTATTGTATACCTTAAGCGTTAAAAATCTCTTGATCGCCTTTAGGATCGCGAAATTTGAGAACGACCCTTATGCTATCTTTCCTCGCACGACCCCATTTCCACCCTTGTGGAGTTGCAAGACCCTGTAGGATATTCTTGATCGCCTTGGCCGATTCAAACAAATCATCAAGCTTTAACGTAGACCCATCTGGCCTACTGTTATTGCCAACTGCGCCGACTTCAATCGCAAGCGTTGGATGATGTTGTAAACCTGTGGCCCAAGGACCACTGCTAACCGGTACATTGTAATCCGAGTTACAATTATCCGGTTCATCGTCGTCGGTTGTGTCATCTCCACTTGATGCCCCATTCAGGTCTGTGTTCGGATCTTCGTTCATATCGGGATCCTCTGGCAAGCAGCCACCCGCGTAACTAGGACCCAGTAACCATTTCCGCTCGTCGAGGCTGATCAAAATCAAATATAACTCCTTAACCCATGCCACTCAGACTATTTCCTCCATAGCCGCCGAGGTCTGTGTCCAACAGTTTGTTCAACGCTGCATCCTGAAATGTGTTGTTCCGCACCATGATCGCGGTCTCGTTAAAACCGGCCTCCGAGGTTGGGCCTTCATGTTACTGACTATCATCATTAGGTACACCATGAAGGTCCGAATTTCCCCTGCGAGGAACCATCTTCTGCAAATACTCTCCCCCAGCTGCCTTCGAGCTGTCGTTGTGGTACTTGGCAAACATTTGAACAATCTCATTGGGTTCATATGTCTCAAACAGTAAGAAAACCTCATCTTCGTCGGTAATATCTGAAGGAACATACTACTCCAACCCTGGCTGCACGTGACTCAACTCTATGAACGGAGCCAAGTGCTTCTCCAATCCCATTCTTGTAGCAACTCGTTCCTTCGGACTCTGGAGTGTGGGAATCTCCTCCTGCTTCAGCACAATCGTCTTCAATTTGTAGTTTTCTCCGGGGGCATAGACAAATTGTCCATTGGTGGACTCCTACACTCCTTTCCACATGACCTGCACACTGAGTTTTCCCATTCTAGCAAATAACCGAAAGTCAAATAAAGTCAACGGTCAAGTAAGAAGTCAAATGTCAACCCTAAACGTCTCAAACTATGTGAAATGAAGTTAACGGTGAACTCAAATTTCAACGGCAACGCAAAACTTAACTTGGAAGTCAAACTTCAACTTCATAGTTAGAAAAGTAAATGATCAACTTTAAAGTCAACTACAAAGTCCACGGTTCCCACAACGTCTTGTAACTATAAAGTCAACGAGTAAATCAAAATTCAACGGTTAACTAAAAGATTAGATTCAAGAGTTATTCTATTTTGAGCTTGGGCATACAGAGGGCGTCGAAAACTCCTTACGGCCCTCATGGGTGCCTTTGTGTATGCCCAAAGCTCAAAATGAGACATTCAACATTGGGCATCATGGGCTCTTAGACTTGGGCGCCCATGGGTGCCCATTGCTGATGTCTCATTTTGAGCTTTGGGCACACAGCGGGCCTCCAGAACCCCTCATGGGCGTCCATAACCCATCATGGGCGCCCCACTGGATGTCCAATGCTGATCGTCCCCTTTTGAGCTATGGGCACACGCCGGGGCGCCCCATGATGGGTTATGGACGCCCATGAGGGGTTATGGACGCCCACCGTGTGCCGAAAGCTCAAAATGAGACATCAGCAATGGGCACCCATGGGCACCCAAGTCTAAGAGCCCATTAATGCCCAATGCTGAATGTCTCAGTTTGAGCTTTGGGCATACACAAGGGCGCCCATGAGATGTTATATACGCCCGTGATGGGTTTTGGACGCCCTCTGTATGCCTAAGCTCAAAATGAAACTTATATAGTCTTGGGGCTTGTCTTAGGGTCTTTCAAAGACCTTTGCATTCTCCTCAAAGTGAACCTCATAGTATTTTGAAAATATTTTCTCCGAAAACGTTGACATAAATATATGATTTTTTTTGAAGTACGACTTTTGAAATGTAAAGATACAACAAAAGGATAATAAGGTTGATAAACTTACTCTTGTTTCATACGGATTCAAAGTCTTCAAACGAACGAAACTTTATTTTTGTTTTGAAGCTCAACTATGGAGGTTTTGGGAGAGTATAGAGAGAGAAACAATAACTTTGGATGTGAAAATGAATGAACTGAGGTTATTTTTAAGGTTTGACATCTTAGATTGTTGAATGTATTTATAATTTAAACAAGGTTGTTGAGTGAATATAATTTTCTAGGGTGAGGAAAATGTTGTTGTTATTGTTGATAAAGAGAGAGAGACCCGTTCATGCATGAAAAAATTGGAGAAAAAATTCTGCCAAAAAATGTGTAGGTAGGACCCCCCCCCCCTCTTGCCACATGGAAAACCTTAAAAAATCAAAGTGAGACCCACAACTCATTGAGAAAACCTTTAAAAAAATCAAATAAGACCCACTAGTTATCCTTAACTTATCATTTTTAGTTGGTAGGTACATCCTACCGACTTTTTGAACTCATGGGTAGTATGCACCACCAAAGTGCATAATATGGTTTTAACAAAAATGTCCCTCTCCGTTCTCAGCCTCTCTTTCTTATGTTACTATTTATCTCTCTTTATTGTGAGTGACCACAGATTTGGACGAGGGATCTTGAATGAATGTTGGTGATGATCTTTGGAGAGTAGGAGTGGAGGATAGAAAATCGATCAAACACAGAAGCAAGAATAGATTCAAACTTGTTTGTACAATGAATAATGGTCTGACATTGGGAAGAGAGTTGAGAGCAGTTTTATTTTCTCTCACTCACTCTGTGTGTGTTCTGTGAGAAAATTTTTAGTTCTCAATTAGAGAACCATGTGGTGCTCTACAGCCAATGAGTGCCTACCACTCACTGACAGTTTGTTTAAGTGTTGCACCACTCATTGGTTGTTATGCATAGGGTTTGGTTAGCTAGTGGAGTGTTTCTTGTCAGGGTAAAATTGTCATTTAAAACAAATCATTTTAGTTCATTAAGGATACAAAATGAGAAATGCTAAACTGTCACCCTTTTTCCTTCACCGTTTGATTTCACCGCCTATGTGGATGTTTATAATTGGTGATTTATTATAGAAAGTTCTTAAAATAAATAGTTTTCAACAATCATATCTTAACACATTGGAGGTGAAATTAAAAGGTGAAGAAAAAAAAGTGATGCATAGCGGCCCTCTTAAAAAATAAGGGAATGGAGATAAAGAGGTGGGCCGTCCAAATAAGGAAATTAAGGAGAAAGAGCTGGGACGTAGTGGTACATTCTTTTGAGACATGCAAAAAAAAAACAATTGCTGGGTTTTGGATATAAACTATATTTTTCAAGAACAAAAAGCTGGCGTGATTTAAACACAAGTCTAAACTCCTTAATAGCAAGTTGCTGCACTATGGAGGTTAGGAATAATAAGCTACAGTTTAACCATACTCCCGGTTGTGGTCAAACTATGGACACCCCCCCCCCACCCACCCACCACACACACACACACACAAGATCAAATTATGTTGCTGGGAAAAGTCCTTTTATTTGAGGATGAATAAGTTACAGCTTAACAATTTGTTAACTTCAAACAAAATGTCCGAGAACCTGAGGCCCACACTAGAGTGGTGCGCACGAGTAGAACTCATGATGACATGCTTAAAGCTGAATATACCAATATTTAATCTTTAGGTTTATTTGAACATAAATAGGCTATTTGAAGACACAATATGTTGCATTCGAATAAAATTTTCAAAACACCAAAACCCACACCACAAAGGTGCACATTGGAAAACACCCAAGTTGATATGCTCGCATATGAAAATGCCAATGTATAACATTTAAGTTCGGGTAGTTGACACTTCTACCCTTGTAGTATGGTACATAGGCAATATGAACCCCAATGTTCATTAAATGACATGAGACACCCCTAATTTGGACGAAAAGTAACAAAAATGAACGGAAAGGGCGAAATTTACTTTCTGTCCTTCGTACATGCATCAACATTTCAGTAGCCACTTGCAGATATTTTGTTGGTATTGAAGAAAGAATAAAATACCCTCAAGATTTATGTCTCTCCATATGAATTAAAGAGGAGGGGCTGTTGGCAGTTGAACAACCACAAAACCATCGAAGAGTTAGAGAGAAAGAGAGACTGTAGAGTAAGTTGGGTTATGAGCAAAAAGACACGAATTGGGTGCAAAAACAACCGATTCATATGCGGATTAGTGTTCTTGAGTGTACGGTGTCGGGGATAGGCCGATCTGGATCAACCTACCCGAGTGGTTGGTGATACCATAAAAAAAGAATAAAAGATGATTTATCTCCAGTGTGGACCCTCAACGAGTATAAGGACTTCACCATATATATGCGGTTCTTAATATGCTTCCAATGTAGTTCTAGGGTTTTGATATTTATTTGTAAGATGCTGAAGGTCCATTTTTGGGTGTAGGGTTTACTAGGGTTTGTGCCAACTGTTCGAACTCAATTGATTTCTTTAAACATGGGTACTGTTGATTTAATGGTGCAAGCGTTTCATACATATATGGGTACTGAACTTCGTGTGTTAACAATGTTTGACGGTTGGCCTTATATTTGCTTACTACCTTATATGATCTCTGCATTACTTTGGTTGGACATGAAAAATGATGAAGAAGAATTTGTTTGGACCTTGAGCTTATAGGCACGAGTGGATGGAGATTTTGAGTTACTATCTAAGGTGTAATGTATGCATATATATGTGTGTGTGTGTGTGTGTGTGTGTGTGTGTGTGTGTGTGTGTGTGTGTGTGTGGCATACATCTTCAATGTCATGTGTACATTTAAGTAGTAGGTATGAACATTATTATGTATTAGTTGGCATGTTAATGAATATGACATGAATGTTATAACTCAGTGTTATTGAATGCTAGTTACTGTGAAGTCGTAAGACTGTGTATGTTAGAGATGATAGTGTTAGTTGTAGCTTGAATACGAACTGGATGCTACTTATTAGTGTTTAGCTGTAATGTATTGCTGGCTCATATTTATGTCGTGATTTTTTAATGTTTCTTATTTCATGTTGCATGATGGATACACAGTTGTGGTATTTAATTGCCTACTATGGTGGTAAAAAATTAGTCACGTTAGCAAATGTGGACTATGAGAGGTTTAGTTATGTGGAGTTGCTTTCCCGTGTTAACGACATAGAATTGAGTAGAATGTCTGCATATGCGTCTATTATAATTGGGATGAAGTATGCTTGTTTACTAGGGGATGTGAAATAGAAGAGATTGCCTCTAACTTTGATGTTCTTGGAATAATTCTCAAGTACAAAGAGCATAACCATATTAACATGTACGTGACTTTTAGTTTTGTCAACCCACTTTCAATTGATAATAACGCCTCCTCCAAACAAACTCCCTCTTCCTCGCAGCAACCTCCTAGACCCCTACTCATTCACCTAACATTCCCAGTCCGTTTTCTTCCCCTCAGCAATCTCCTAGACTCCCACTCACTCAGCTAACATAACCCATTCATTT
Source organism: Linanthus parryae (assembly GCA_023055425.1). Classification (NCBI taxonomy): domain Eukaryota; kingdom Viridiplantae; phylum Streptophyta; class Magnoliopsida; order Ericales; family Polemoniaceae; genus Linanthus; species Linanthus parryae. The sequence continues at coordinate 6,750,213 of JALGPY010000015.1, forward strand.
CCTCCACGTAGCAACCTCCTAGACCAAACCATGTTCATACTTCATCTGCAAGTGGCAGTGGTAGAAGTGACGGTGGTGAAACTTTTACCCCAGCTGTAACTAATAGTGATACAAATGAAAGTGGTTATGAAGTGACTCCAAATGAAAGTGAAAGGGCTTGAAAGAAAAGGCATGATGAGGAGTGTGATTTACTAAATGCCGAAGAAGAGGTGTATGGTATATCTGTTGAATATTTATAATTGATGGAAGATGAACGTGACAATGAAGAAGAGGAATCACATGATGACACAAGTTATGGAGCTAATACAGGTTTAGAGACATGAGTCAGTAATGGTGAAAATTCTGATAGTGATATCCTTTTTGACTATGAGAGTGGGTATGAAAAGGGTCCTCCTGTTAGTGATGATGAGCTTAAGAAGGGATGTAACAACTTGCATTGGGTGACAAATGGTGTTCCTCCTAGAAACGACGTGCGGGGTAAGGTTGTGTTAGAGAAGTTCATAATTTTTGAATCTTTCTAACATTACAAGGTTGTGGCTAAGGAATATACATTGAAAATATATTGAGTATTATAAAGGTAAAAAGAGAAAATGTAAGATGCAACATGGCTTGCAAACATGAAGGTTGTCATTCGAGAATTCATGCTTCAATCTTAGCATATGGTAAAACTTTAAAGGTGAAGACCTGTAGGAAATGACACAATTGTCCTAGAGTTGAATTTAATCAAGAGGAAACCTCACATGGATAGAAAATAAGTTTATTGAAAGTTTAAGAAGAACTCATCCATGAAATTGACTACATTACATGAGTATTTGAGCAATATATACGGAATTGAGGCAAACTGTCACAACATCTTTATGTAGAAAAGATGAAAGCAATAGAAATGCTAGATGGGAGTCACAGTAAGTTTTATAAGATGATTCCAAAATATAGTAATCATCTGTTTGATACTAATTCTGGTACTCATTTCATAATGGAGTGTGATAACAGTAGCTTTGGTAGACCACAATTCAAGAGATTTTATGTAGGTATGGGTTAAGAAATTGATTTATAAAGATCTGTGGTCATATTGGATTGGATGGTTGTCACCTCACGGGTCCATACAAAATTGTTTCGCTTAGCGTAGTTAGATTTTATTGCAACAATGGTGTGTACCCAATAACAGTAGCTATTGTGGAGAATGAGAAGTCGAAGAGTTGTGCTTTCTTTTTGTAGAAGTTGGCTTTCACTTTTACAAGATCAATATGTGAATACACATTTTACATTCATTACTAATGGCAAAAGGCGAATCTATTTGAATTTACTACACAATATCAATGTATTTGGTAGCTGAATTGTTATAGCTAATAATGAATACTTTATTATTTGTTTGATTTTCACTTGTAGGGGTTGGACAAGGTAGTACAATACATATTTCCTCAATGCCATACATCTATTTGATACTAATTCTAATGCTTCCAACATATTGTAGGCTTACACTCAAGAATTTGAGGCTGCAATGGAAACAACTAAAGCTATTGACAAGGATGCATACAATTGGCTAATGAAGTTGGATAAAAAAATATTAGAGTATGCATGCCTTCCCCCTAGGATCGATGAGTGATCAAATCACTAATAACCACACAGAAAGTTTTAATTGGTGGTTAGGTGACTTGAGAGAGAAGTCTATTGTCCCGTGTATTGATGGTATAAAAAAATGTTTGAAATGGGAGGAAAAAATTTATAGGAATATCAAGAAAAAGTTAAATACGTTGGTTTAAGAAGGTAAGCCATGCCAAATATTAAGTACTGCAGAAGGTGAGTTTGAGGTGATTGAAAATGAAGAAGTCTTCAAATGTTTACGTGCAACAAGTACGTACACATGCAAAAAATAGCAGCTGTCTGGTATACCTTGCAAGCATCTGTGTACTGTTTTTGCATTTTCAAGACTTGGTGTGGAGGACAATGTAGATAAGTGCTATATTATTATCACTTTCAGGGATGTCAATGGTTGCTACATAATACACCATTTGGATGATTACAATCACTGGGAACCAAGTAACCCAACACCAGAAGCTGGGAGACCTCCTGGTACGCCTTAACCTACAAGGAGAATAAATTTCAAGATAGAGTCCCCTGAAACAAAATACCATTTTAATATAGGTAATTGTAGGAAATGAAAACAATGACAGTTATAATTCCAGGACTTGTGGCTCGAAGAAAATGAGAGAAACGACATATTTTGAAAAAGACTTATATGGTAAGATTTGTTTGCCAAATCAGGTTTTTATGTTGTTTCTTTGTATTAACAACAATTAATTCAAAATTTTATTTTTATGTTATGCATGCAACACAAAGTGGAGCCGATAGTTCACAACAATACTACACAAAGTCAAAATTATTGTAATAGAAGGCCATCTAGTCAAATTTCTTGTGTTAGAAGGTCAACGGACCAAATTTATAGGTTTCGGAGGTTAATGAATAGAGGTCATCAGGTTAGGAGTGGTGATTTTGACTATATTGTATGTTCAAAATTGTGGTAATTTGACTAGTGTCAATTACTTATTACCCACCTCCAGTATAGGGTAATGATTCATGTTCCACCCCCCCCCCCCCACCCACACCCGGTTCAAAATCATCTTATTACCACTTAAATTTTATGATTGCTAAGAATTAGCAACTGGGATAGTTTCCGTCCAAAATTTTCCATTAGTTAACGGTTTTTAGGGGGCTAAGTGGTCCAATATAAATAAATATGAACATATACTATACAACAACCACAATTACCACCCATGTATCCCAGAATCCGAAAAATTACACCACCCACCATCTCTACAACCATAGCAAATACTAATACTACTCCCATTTTTCAATAAACCAAACACCATTCCTGCACTCAAGAAACCCATGTCTCTCATTTAACAGACCAATTCAAAACATCCCAACAAAATCCCAAATTACTCATTCGAAATCCTCTGCTGACTTCACCCAATAAAAAATCCCTAAACAAAATCGATTGAGAGAAAGAGAGACAATACTGAGAGGAAATCGAAAGATTGATAGATCAGAGAGTGAGGCAACGAGATAGATTAAGGGATGTTCTGGTTCGTTTTCTCCGATGTATTGAGAGATAGATAGAATCAGTAAGAGAAAGAGAGAAACATAGAGTGAGAGCAGAGATCGAGAGAGAGGGATCGATCTTCTGCATCGTCGTCTTCAACAGTGGTGGTTGTGGATTCTGGTTTGGGTTTCAATTTGAGGGTCAAATTGCCAGAATCCATGGTGGAGTCATTGGTTTGGAAAAGGGACGGAGGCTCTGGGTTGTGCGTTGTTTTGGTCGACGTAAAATAGAGAATAGGAATGAGGCTAGTACGGAAAGAGAAAATGGTGGTGGCTGGGTTTCTCTTCGGAGGCCATGGTGGAGGGAGTGGTGCTGTGATGGGCCGAAACTGGGAGGGACGGTGGCTTAGACGAGTTTCTGTGTTCTTGATATGACAACGTCGGTTCTGAGATATTTGAGCTATATTTTTGGCCTCCTCTGTGTTGTTTTTGTTGAGACTGATTTAGAGAATGTATATTTTGTTTCTGGGCTTGTTGGTGGCAGTAGTGGTGCTATGGCAGTAATGGTTCTTCTTTGGCGGTGGAATTGGATGTGTTATTTGGTGTTTATATTTTTGTATTGGAAAACTTTACACTTCATTAGGTATTAACTGGACGAAAAACTTTGGATGAAAAACACCAAAGTTTTTAATTATTAACAAGGACAAACCTTACGTGGTAATAAGATCATTTCGAAACTGGAAATGGTAGGTGGATCATTAACCCTTACTGGAGGTGGGTAATAAGAAATTGACCCTTTTGACTATTTGAACTGTATATTGAATATTGATTTGGGTGTGTGACACTTGGTAAAAGATATTAGAAGACCAGGAAATGGAGAGAACCATTCACAGTAAAATATGGTAAGCTTAATGTTAATTGTTGAATGTGAATTTTCAAATTTTTCTTGGTTACAAAATGTATAATAACTTGCTTGTACTTTGCATACTTATAGGGTACCAGCAACAAAGCTGATGTCGCTGGTTCATGCATTGGAATGGCATATTCACATTCAGATATGGTAATTGTTAAATTACTTATTTGATATTTATTTTCAGTTTGTTATGTTAGACAATGTAGAAGTACCACTTAAGTTGTTAAAATATGTTACTGGAATTAGTATTATGTAAATGGGTTATAATAGGTTAGACAATGTAGAAGTACCACTTAAATTTTTATAATATGTTACTGGAATTAGTATTATGTAAATGGTTATAATAGGTTACCGAAATTGATTCTATTTAACATGTTATGATAGGGATACTGAAATTGGTACATATTTCCTAGATTTTGATAACTGAATATGCTGAATTTGTGATTTTTTGTATATTGTTGTAATAGGTTAATGAAATGGGTCCTCACTGAAATTGGTACAACATTCCTAAAAATTGATCACCAATTATGCTGAATATGTGATTTGTTAGTGTATGCATTGTTGTAATAGGCTAATGAAATGGGTCAATGTTGAAATTGGTACAACATTTCTAGAAATTGATCACCAAGTATCATGAATTTTTCTCTTTTGTAATGTGTATATTGTTGTAATGAGTATATCAATTGTTTGTTTGGTGTAGGTTAACAAAAATGGTGGCAATGGTGGAAGACCTGGAAATTATCAGGGTGAGGGAGCTAGAAGCTCAGTTTGGAGCTTCATCTGATGATTTTTCAGATTATGTGTAGATCCAAGTTAGCCAAGTTATTGTTGAACTTGTGCTGTTATGAACTTTTAAATTTATGATGAGTAAGTGCCCCTTTATACAGAGTATTTGGTTTATTCGTCGATGGAACTTAGTCCATTTAATGTGTATTACGTAATTAAGTATGTACTAGAACTAAGTATGATGATGTCAAACTAGACTTGCATTTTTGTGGATTTAGTATGTCCAGTGGCTATAATGCTCTCTTTTAGGTCAAAAATGGTTGTGCAATTGTGGACTTAGGAAGTTAGGAAGTTCACTGGCTGATGCCCACTTTTGTATACATAACAATTCATTTTTATGATATGAAATTGTATGTTAGAAACCTTTGAGTTATGCTTCTTATTGAATTTGTATTCATTTGTTACTAGAGTACATTAGAGATTGTGCATATGCACTTAATTGATACAAAACATCTAAATAGAATAGCATTGATGAATTCAGATTGCGCATAGACACTGCTAACAATTTTTTGTCCTATGATCCTTAAACAAATATAGCAACAAGGCTAACAACAAGCGCAACAGTGACCAAGAACATGAGAATAACATGTTGAAATCAATGGCTTCATTTTTAGGCTCCAACATCGGCACCCGACTGGCCAAATTTATGGATTCATTATGTACAACCGGAACCAGAGGAGGCGGTGCCGAAGCGGCACCATATTCATAGCCAACCGGATAGCACCAATCCCAGAAATCACAAATGTTGTCATTACAGGCATAGGAAAAACCATCCCGTTTTGCTGTTTGCATTCAATATTGTAACTTGTATATTAACTGTTATGTTATAGAAATATCAATGATTGGTGTGCCGAATTCCAGGACCCGATGTTCCGCTCATTGCGGACATTCCTAGCATTTGAAATACAAGGTATGATAGAACTGAGACATATTAGCGTTGGAGGGAAAAAACTAATAAACAAATAAATTTTACAAAAAAAGGAAAATGGAGGAAAAATGTGTACTTGGGGGGTGCAAAATGTAGGGGAAAGGTGTTGTGGATGTGTCTTAGAGGGCCTTGGGTTTATGTAGGCATGGAAGAGTGTAAAATTGTCCAAGATTTGGTTGACAAAAAGGGGTAAAATATAACATTAACAAAAGGCCAAAAAGAAGGCATGTGGCTTATGAGGTTCGAAGTTGAAAAAATCCCAGCCCAACATGGGTGCACTGACTCGATTTCTTAACGCGTATGCGCAAGTGCACGGTCAAGTAATATACGGGTGTATTTCAACCCCGAGTTATTGCGCCCACGATGAAGAATCGAATATTATTTAGCTAAATATTAGATTAGAGTACATTAACTAAAATTGTGATTAAGTAAGTTGTCGCACCTAAACAAGCGGCTGAAATTGAAATAACAACTCAACTAATATTTTTGTTTTTTATTTTAATACGAATATGGAGACAAACTTGGCAATCTGTGGACCAGCTAGGGCTGTAGACAATTCTGGATACAGTATGAAACATGTAATACTTAATTATGCTTTTGATCACATTTAACTACTTACAATCTTCTGTCGATCTCATGTAAGTCTAGGCTAGGTTCAGTAGTCGTCATCTCTCGATCCATAAACTACATCATCTAACGAACCTTAAGAACAATCATAAGTTTTAATCTAGACCCTAAAACTTCTCCTTCCGGTCCATCATGATACGGGGTTTACTAGCAATCCTAAGTTCACAAGCTATTCAATATTTACATGTTAGTCCATCGATATTTCACTACATAGTCAACCTATTTTAAGATGCTAAAACAACATAAAATACAGTCCAAGATCACTGGAAGAACATATTCAATATTACGTTAAGTAGGGAAACCATTTATGCATCATGAATGTCTCTATTCATCATTCACATCAGACCTAGAGCGTGTCAATACAATAACTGTAGTTCAACTATACATCAATAGAGAAAATAATCCAGAAACTAGCATCCATATACATAAATCAAAAAATCATATCCAAAAAAACTTGTCTACCAAAACCCATAGGATTAGCAAAGAGTTTAGCTACTCATGTTGGAAAAAAATCACGAGTTGTCCATAATATTGATAAAGAGAGGGTAAGAGAAAGATCAAATGATGAAATAAAAAAAGATTTGACTAATCCGTGCAATGCTCAAGCTCCAAAAGGCTCTCCAATGGTGTCTCGTACGTAGTCTTCCTCAAAGATATGATCATTTATTGTATTTATAGGTTTATGAAACATTCCCATCGATAACTATCTTAAAATTTCATTACAACTCCAAGAACCCGTCGCTGGTACCAGTCCAATCATACAATTTGGATATGGAATCGTACGATTGGCCCCTCCACTCGTACGATTGTTGCAAGCTTGTATATAATTGATTCAACTTATGTTCATCATCTTCGAAGAACAATATCTTTCTCTTCAATCTCCGTTTTAGCTTTGTAACCTATCGTCGGAAAGCGCTTTGAGTCTACTTTCACTTGCCACCGGTATCACTCAAAAAGTATTTGTAGAACTCAACCTATCATCGAGTTAGTGAAGGTTCTTCACTTTTTCTCCTCCAACTTTGCTTCTCTTGCTTCCGCTTGGGCTTGCTTTGTTTCCAAAGTTCGTTTCCCGCCTCCTTGCACTGGTTTAGCATACACAGTATGTAGATATGTAATACATGATCAATACTCTATAAGGGGGGGGGGGGGGTTGAATAGAGTTTGGAAACTCTTGCCAAAAATGGTTTTAAAACAAAGTATGGAAAACTATGATGTATTTCAAGGCCTTGAACTCATATTCAAGCCCTTGAAACCAAAATATATAGTGATAGAGTTACCGATATTTTTCAAGGCCTTGAAATGCCTTTCAAGGTCTTGACTGAAACCTGATTTGAAGTAGTTAACAAGATAAGTACAGAACTGAAATGTAAATACAAAGAACACAATGATTTTACAGAGTTCAGTCCTAAATGACCAACGTCTCCTCCTGAGGAATCTAAATTCCTTCAGGATTTCAACAGACTTCTTATTAATCAAAAGCTAAGACCCAGATCTCAAGAAAAGAGAATTCCCTTACTCTGTTACAGCTTGTGGTTCTCTCTAACCCATCTAGTACGTGTTTTAGCTAACTGATTCAATAAAAATATTTTTTTTGTTCATCTTGAACAACACAACAAGATTAAATGAGAAGTAGTAAAGCAAATAATATACTAATGAAATCACATGATGAAGAACACTGTGAATGCAGTGAAGCTGTGAAGCTTGAAGTGTTCTTCAGTAGACTGGAATGGATTGGATGAATGTTTGATCTCCTTCAGTGTTGCTTGTCAATCCTTGTGAGAGTGTTATTGTCTCTGTAATGCTAAATATTCATGTATCTCTCAGATTGTGTCTCTATTTATGGAAATTTTAATTGCACCATTTATAGGAAATTCAAAACAGAATTTCCTAAAAATGCTCTAGAGATCTTTGACTCTCAACATCTCAATTCCAACGGGTAGTTGCTTGATTATCTCACTTATTTTATTTGATATTCCCTCTCTACATTTAAGGAAGGTTCATACATCATTCCATAACAGTAGGATCGATCTGCGTCATTTAATTGACAAGTACACAATCCAGCAAATAAGGAAACTTGCTAAACCTGCATACACAAGGTTAGCTAGTAATTCCTGCAAAATAACTCAAGCTAATATTGCAATAAATAATCAGATTAGGTTTGTATTTCATCATACAATATATCAAGATCAAGTGTAGAATATTAAAGAGGAATTGAATAGAAACTCCCCCTTAGTTCATGCTCAGATATTTTCAAGGATTTGAGATGAGTTTCAAGGCTTGAAACTCGTTGTGAGAAACCTGTGAACTTACAATCTCACCTTGATGAAAGACCAAACCAATAACCCTGTATATAAACTATATTTATGCAAAAGATAACCATTAGTAGCCTGGCACTAACAGTTATATAAGATTGGAATCAATTACCAGCAACTAATAAACCAAACTAAGCAGTCTCAAAATTAAAACACTCATATAGACCTAACCAGATTTGAGACGAACCAAAACAATTATCAAGTACCTAAACTTCCTAAAATCTTCCTAAAACTTCTCCTCGTTTTGATTTTTTTTTAAATGATAATATTTTGGATCAAAGTTTTAAAAAACTAAAGTAAAGATGTTTTAAAAAAGAATGATGATTTCAAGGCTTTGGAAAAGAGAAAGAAAGGCTAGAATCAAGGTTTTGGGTCTTCATATCCCGTATCCTCTTGCAGTTCCTTTTCATGTGCTACTTTTTCCCCAGTCTCCTCATCAACCACATTACCTTCAAACAATTCCGCTGAAGTCATAATTGTTGGAACATTTGCTTCTTTTTCTTCTGCTTCAGTTCTTTGAGTGGCATGTCAGAGTCCAAGTTGTCTTCTTCTTGTTCCTCATCTCTAGTAGTCTTTTCCTCTGCTTCCTCATATCCAGCAGCCTACTTTCCGGTACCGTTATCCCCAGATTCATCCTCAGTACTTTGTTCACCAAATAAATCAGCTGTAGATCCTGCCTTCTTTGATCCTTCTGGAGCTTGTGAAACTTCCTCTTCGACATGGATCTAATTGATACTTTTTAAGACACTCTCAAGAATATACTTCATCTATTTTAACTCAGTACCCAACTCATACTGACCATGCTTCTATTCATCCAACTCATTCACAATGAAGTCTAACCTTTGAAGAACTATGGATTGGTCTTGAGCTTGAGAGGGTAGGGTTGATGGAGATGGTAGCGATTTATGATTTGGGAACTTCTTATCCTGCAACTCTTTAATAGAAAATTCAGAGTAGAGCTTCCATGCTCCCTCACTGGTTTTCATAATTCCAATCATTTGAAAAGCCTTTTCATCAAGCATTCCAAAACCAGTAGTAATTGTCTCTTTCCTATCAAAAGAAATATCAAGGTGTTGAAAGAAGAGTGTGAGGAGGTTGGAATAGGGTAGAGGATGTTTCTTTTTCTTGGTGCAAGAGGAAATCATGTGCTCCATAACAATGCTTGGCAAATCAATCTCATAACCATGCATAATTAGATACACCAAATACAGTACCCTATTAGACAGCAGCTCTTTTGAATTCTCCTTGGGTACTACACACCTTATCATAATAGTGAACAAAATCTTAGCTTCAACAGTTAACACACAGTGAGTCAACTGTTTTGAGGTAGTAGCTACATTAGGCAGAAAGAATTCTTCTTTAGCCAACTTCAAAGTATCAATCTTACTAGGATGAATGTTTGTGTTGTACCTCTTTGGACAACCTAAGACATTGGCAAACTCAGAATGATCTAATTCCATGGTAATACCAAAAACCTTAGAAGATATGGTCAAGTATAAGGTTTTATCTTGTTTCATGTTCAAATAGAACAGTCTGGTAAGCCTAGGATATGTAACTTCTGAGGGGTTTAGGATTTTACAGAGAGAACTCTTGTTTCAATCTATTTATACATTCCAGATTCATACCATTCAACATGCTAGTACTGATTAAGCTACAGTAGGCTACATGAGTTAAAGAAAAACCATCTAACCAATTTCCTTTAGCGGAATGACTGATAAACCACTTGCTAGAAAGAGCTTTCTTACCAGAAGGGGATTTCTTTTCATTGTAGATCTGAAGCTCCTTCCCAGTGTCTTTCTCTTATTCATGAATCTCACTTCCACTGACCTTTTCTTTCCCTTTATCTATTTTCTCAGGCTTCTTCTTGACCTTCTTAGGGCTACCAATCTGAACACCTTTCTGTTTCTCAAAACCAGCTGTTAGATCTAGATTTTTCTTGCTTGAAGCAGTAGTCCGTTCTTCCTTATCTTTCTTGCTTTTCTTCTTCGGATGAGGAGAAGGTGGATTGGTGAACTAGGTCTTCTGGAACTGGATCCATCACTAATTGCTTGAACTTCTTCCTCTGCAACTTTTCTCTTTTTTCTCGAGCTTTTCTTTGAGCCTCCAGCCATCTTGATTCTCTCAGAGGTTCTTCGTGAGTCCATTAGGGTTGGGAGGTCTTAGAAGGGAGATGTAGGAGTGATAGAAACGATAGAAAGAGAACAGAGATGATAAGTACTGAAGAGTTTGAGTTTGAAAAGGAAATTGAATATTCCCTAAATATTTTAAGAAGGAAGGGTTGAGATAAATTCAAATTATGTGTGTGACGTGTGATGGGAAATAAAATAATACTGATGGAAATATTTGTTTTAAAAGGTAAAAATAATATTACACAATTATCTATAGAGATAACAACCATTATTGGAGATCCATTGATTGACTATATAGTATACATGTTTATTTTCAAAGCTTTGAAAAGAATTTCACGGCCTTGAAAAACTGTAGTACTGAAAGAAAATAAAATCAAGGCTTTGAAAAGCTTTTCAGGGCTTTGAAAAACTTTCCAAAACATTGAAACACATAATCCTTACCTGATACTCCCCCTAAACCAGTGCTCCCTTGTTTAACAAACCCAGTTCTAATCTCGGGACTGTGAATCTGTTTTCTGGAAATGATTTTGTAAAGATATCTGCAAACGGCATGTTAGTGTAGGGTTTTGATGCAATTTACGCAGTGGAATAACAATTTTTTATCCTTCTCAAATCCCTCCTAGGATCACAGGCAAGGAATCATAACATGATGAAGGTAGAGAACTGTGTACCTTAGTTTGTGTGATGACTACGAAGAATTGTGTGTTCGTCTCTATGAGTATCCACACCCTTGATTACTGACTGGAATGCTTCTCCTCGTGTAGTGCTAACAACGAAAGAAGGAGGGAAAATATCATCCAAAACAGAGCACCAAGGCCGCGCGGCACAAGGGGGCCGACGACTTGGAGGGGCCGACGGGTTTGGGCTTCGGATTCAACTCTCACTCTCTGTCTCTTTGCTTTATTATGTTCTCTCAATAATGACACTTATGAGACAATAACAAGTTAAGTAGTCTTTATATAATTAATAACTCCTTATTAACTACATAATTGCCCCAATACTAATCATGTCCATACACGGATTAGTCTACCTCCTAAATTAGTCCTACTAACTTTGCGTGTGGTTACGTTTGGATCCTCTTGATTAATTATTCCTACTAATTAAAGCCCATATACAGTTTAATTCATATGGTGTGTGACCCCATAGGTTTCTACGTAATTGATAGTAACTATTACTAACATAGAGCGGTGTCTAGCAACACATCTATGTTACCCAACTAATGACACAACCTGACGGTTTTGTAGATCTAGATCATGCAAATAAAGTCTGTAAGCTACAACGGTCCATTCATGGATTAAAGCAAGCTTCTAGGAATTGGAATCGACGTTTTGATGAAGCAGTCAAAGAGTTTGACTTCATCAAGAATGAAGATGAATCTTATGTCTACAATGAGGTTAGTGCGAGCTCAGTTGCTTTTATGGTCTTGTATGTGGATGACATACTACTCACTGGAAACAACATTCATATGTTGCAATCTGTGAAATATTGGCTAGGAAAGTGTTTCTCAATGAAAGACTTGGGTAAAGCAGCTTAAATACTTGGTATCAAGATCTATAGAGATAGATCGAGGAAGCTGCTAGGCCTAATTCAAATTACATATATAGACAAGGTTTTGAATAGGTTCAAAATGCAAGATCCCAAGAAGTGATTCTTTCCCATGTCGCATGGAATCACTCTTTCGAAGAGTGATTGTCCTTCCAATGAGATTGAGAAGGAACGCACGAGTAGGGTACCCTATGCTTCGGCCATAGGATCCATCATGTACGTCATGTTATGTACTAGACCAGATGTGTCATACGCGTTTAGTATGACAAGAATATATCAGTCTAATCCAGGTGAGAGTCACTGGATAGCAGTTAAGAACATCCTAAAGTACTTAAGAAGAACTAAGGATGCGTTCTTGATCTATGGAGGGGAGGAGGGGTTGCGTGTAAGGGGTTACATGGATGCAAGCTTCCAAACCGACATAGATGATTTCACATCGCAGTCGGGATTCGTGCATTGCCTGAATGTAGGAGCTATGAGCATGAAGAGTTCCAAGCAAGATATAGTTCATTGATTCTACAACTGAGGCTGAGTACATTGCTACGAGTGGCGCAACAAAGGAAGTTGTTTGGATTTGGAAATTCATCACTGAACTTGGTGTGGTTCCTAACATTTTGGATCCAATAGAGTTGTACTGTGACAACAATGGGGCGATCGCACAATCAAAGGAACCCATGTCACACCAGAAATCCAAACACGTACTCAAAAAGTTCCATCTTATTCAAGATATCATCGATAGAGGAGATGTGAAAATATGCAAGATTCATACAGAGGAGAATTTGTCAGATCCGCTTACAAAGCCGCTTGTTCAGCGCAATCATGAAGGGCACACTAGATCGATGGGCATATGGGATTCACCATATTGGCTCTTGTGTAAATGGGAAACTATTGGAATAGATGCCCTAGAGGCAATATTTTTTAGTACAAATAGTGTTTTCGTCTAGAAATAATCATTGTATAATTTATTCGGATATTTAATATAATGAAGTCCTTAGATTGCAAATATGTTGTTTTCTTAAATATCCCTAGTCAATTATATTGATTTACAGGACGATCAACTATATACTAGTATGGGGTTGGATTGATATGGAGATATCACGATCCAACACATGGGTATGCATTAGGAGTAATTGCATACTAGATTGACCCATAACGAGAAGGCTACATACAAGTTATGTAAAGTCACAAGTGATTCTCGTAATGACAACGGTATTGTCATACTTAGACTTGAATTCGCTAAATCCTCTAGTTGTGGATTGTTGTATTTTGACATCGTCAAACGCTACACCATAACTGGGTAGTAATAAAGGCGTTATTCGAATACAACAAAGAAGCAAGCTTAGAGATGATAGTGACCTAGATAGAATTTGTCCCTCCCACATAACGGGAGTAGGTATCCACGATCACTCGAGGGATGGTGCTCATATAATGTCTGGCCAGAGTGAGATAAATTAATATATGATATTGATGTTATCTACATGGATGAGGCTATTCCCATGATCAAAAAACTATGGATTGGATATACGAGTGTGACTTGTATGTCTCGTGTCCAATACGGATATAGAGACAAAGGGATGAGACAATACTTGCACAAGTTATGTCGGATGACTATTTCTATTAATTGGGTGGCATGGATGTCTTGCTAGAGGCCGCTCCCTGTTTGTAATTGTTACTACCAACTAAGTAGAAACCTATGGGGTCACACTCCCTATGGATTAGACCGGACTAGGGAAGTAATTAATATGATTAATTAATTAGAAGGATCAATACACACCTACTTGAAAACTTATTAGGACTAATTTGCAAGTTTGACTAATCTGTGTATGGACAGGATTAGGATAGGAGCTTTTTTGCAGTCAACAAAGAGTTGTTGGACTATATAGGGGCACTCCTAGCTTCCTTCCCACATAAATAATGCTCATAACATATTGAGTGGGAGAGAGAAGCAAGGAGAGAGATAACAACAAAGGAGTCCGAAGCCCCCTTTTCCGTCCCTCACCCCATCGGCCACCAAGGAGGACCACCCCTCCTTGTCTCATTTTGGGTGATCGTGAAAGTCTTCTTCTTCTTCTTCCTTCAATCCTAGCTAGCAGAAGGTGTTGGAAGATCCGGATCCTAACCTAGGAGTGGACTAGCCATAGAGCCGTGAATACTTTTTCACGTGTAAAGTCATCAAAGGAGATCCAAAGGGTACTTTAACACTAAATCCTTTACTATCGTTATGTAGTCTCTTCCTGTGATCCTTGGATGGTATTGAACTGATTAATTTATGTTTATCCCGCTGCGTATCCGTTATCAAAACCCTACAACACTCCCTATCGATTAGACCGGACTTGGGAAGTAATTAATAAGATTAATTAATAAGAAGAATCAATAGGCATCTACTTGCAAACTTAATAGGACTAATTTTCAAGTTAGACTGATCCGTGTATAGACAGGATAGGATAGGGGTTTTATGCTGTCAGCAAGGAGTTGTTGGAATATATAAAGTACACTCATGGATTCTTTCCCACACTAATGCTCATAACACATTGAGTGGGAGAGAAAACAAGGAGAGAGAGCAAGAATCAAGGAGGCCGACCCCCCCTTGGTCCGCCCCTACCCCGTCGGCTACAACAAGAGGGTCGAGCCCCTCTTTTGGTGTTCATTGTAAGATCTTCTTCTTCATCCATCGTTCTTAGCTAGCACAATGTGTTGGAGGATCCGGATCCTAACCTAGGAGTGGACTAGCCATAGGTTAGTCCACGAGTTATTCCGCTGTGTATCAAAATAACCAAAAGGTATTTTGATACTCAAACCCTCACAATCGTTATGAGTTCCTGACTTGTGATCTTTGGAGGGTCTTGAACGGATTAATTATTATTTATTCCGCTGCGTATCCGTTTTCAAAACCCTACACGAGATTCCTCGTAATTCCGAAGTTCGTCTCCCATTTCAATTCAAGCTTCGAGCCTCCGGTACTTGAGAATCAAACAACTACGAATACCGGTGTAAAATATGACAAATAAAGCTCGAATAGAGGATAAAACGCCTGTACTTGTAAATTAAGCACAAATTGCTCAAGTACTCACATACTACAAGATCATAGCCTATTTCTCATGTATTTTGCCCGGAATCACACAAAACAGTAGGATTTCAACTGTAAATATAACGACGTATACGGGGATATCAAATACCCCCGCACTACCTTTTTGCGCATCCCAAGCAAAATCTTGATTAAACTCCCCCACACTATGATATTTCAATCCACCGAATTGCATAAATTTACTAGCCATGTGACACAAACGACTCACACACACGACTATCTAATCTACATGCTCTATACAATGCAACTTGATATTACACAATGCAAAAGTTAAAACAACACATTTTAGTCTTTTTCTCAGAGATTGGGCTATCTCGCTATCTTCAACCAAACTCATCGAGCTCTCACAAGTCTCTTTAAAAATTTCACAACCAATAGAAAGAAATTGAAGTAGAGTAATCCTACACACAAGCTCACTAAGGGGTCCCTAAACATCTACCATAATCAAACCAAGATTCAGACACGTCCTTTAGCTCAGAGGGTCTAGGCATCCTAAATCCCGCAGTATTCTTTCGTTGCCAAGTTAGATGAAGTTTTCAGACCCTCTTAGCCGCAATTGCATTTGAAAGCAAATTGTCCCAGTGACGGGAAACACAACTCCGTGTAAAACGGCTTGACTTTAATTTTCCCTAGCCGCTCTAATTGGATTGAGTCCAAATTCCCCGAATGAACGTAGGCACATTAGGTTGTTTACTGTATCTTATAATTTTTTTTTCAACCGTGCATTTAGAGCAAATAAGTGTGGTCTTTTTCAGTTAGCTCTTGAAACTGCCGTAAGGGATGGTGGTGTACACTCCCGTCACTTAGTCTAAAGTAGTGTACCACATGGAACCGACTCAACACGAAGGTCCACCCCAGATTTCAAGAGGCCAAAAGTTTCCACTCGAAAACAAACAATTCAACTCCTTAGAACTTCATCCTCCTAGCACACTATGTGAACTAAAGGTATGTCCACCGTTCACGAAATGGTTTAGGTATTGTTTGAGGTGATGGATTGGTTTGGGTCTAGGTGAATTCAGGTCTTTGGCCATGGTGATGGGTTATTGCGGTGAGATTGGGTTTAAGTCTTTGGTTTATTTGGTATTCATGGTGAATGAGGTATTTAGGATATGGTGATGAAGACTAAGGTGAAGATTGCAGGTGGCATAAGAGGTGGCAGTGGTGGTGAATTCAGTTTTATTGGTGAATGGTAGTCTTGGTTGTTAGGAGGCAGTGGAGGTTTGATTTAAGAAGTGGTAATGGATTTGTAGGTTGAAGTCAGGGGTATTGCAATTGGTCATCGTGATGGTGGTTAAGATGTTGGTAGCAGCTGTGAGTGATTCTTCTCCTCAATTCTTGACCACGTTCACGAGCTTCATCGTAATTCCGAAGTTCGTCTCCCATTTCAATTCAAGCTTCGAGGCTCCGGTACCTGAGAATTAAACAACTATGAATATCGGCTGTAAAATATGACAAATAAAGCTCGAAAAAACGATAAAACGCCCGGACTTGTCAATTAAGCACAAATAGCTCAAGTACTCACCTAATACAAGATCATAGCCTATTTCTCATGTATTTTTCCCAGAATCACACAAATCGGTAGGATTTCAACTGTAAATATAACGCCGTAAACGGGGTTATCAAATACCCCCACACTAGTATTTTGTGCGTCCTGAGAAAAATCTTGATAAACGCCCCCACACTATGATATTTCAATCCACAGGATTGCATAAATTTACTAGCCATGTCACACAAACTGTAATACCCGTTTAATAACACGGGGTAATTTGAGTTTTTATAATACGTTTTGGGGAATGTAATAATAAATTTCTTTAAGTTTGAGGTTAAATTATGAGTTTACGAAAACTAGGGGATGTAATTGTATTTACCAAAGATTTAGTATATAAATACTTTTCCATATACTTATATTGTATGTATATACTATACTAGTACTTGTATTTGGTACTTATAATAATACATATACACATACCATATAAATAAGTAATTTGTACATACTATTATACAAAAAAAAGAAAATGGAGAGACGTTCCCCCACACTCTGCTGAAGTTGTGTTTTCCAACACAAAATTCTCTCTCTCTCTCTCTCTCTCTCTCTCTCTCTCTCTCTCCCCGTTCCTCTTCTTATACCTTATTCTTCTCTTCCTTCGGCTAACACAAACCACCACCACCGGCACCATCTCCACCCCCACCTCTGCCGCCACCATCTGTCCCTCACCCTCTGTCTCTCTCTCTCTCTCTCTCTTTCTCTGTCCATCGGAGCAGCAGAAGCGGCGGGCAAAAACAGCAGCAGCCGGCCATCGCTGCTGTCGTCGGGAACCATAGGACCACAGCCACCAAATGCTCCACCTCTTCCCTCCCTTCCTCAGCCTCTCTGCTCGCTCCCCTCTCCCTGTCGACCCCCAGAAGAAGCAGTAGAAGCTTCTAGGTGGCAGCAGAAACCCTCCACATTCCCCGCCGCCGCTACAACCATTAATTCTGCGAGGAGTTCGCCGAAGCTCAACCTACGCGACCCATCTCCTGAAACCTTCCCCAATCATATTCTGGAGATCCAAGGAGCACGTGTAGCTCCTCAATCGCGCCTAGAAGCTGTCAAAGTTTCGCAGTCGAGCAAGCCGCCGACCACCACCGTCGGGATCGCAACCCGGCTCATTTCTTGACCGTTTTTGCATGTTTTTGGACTGGGTGCACTCTAAATCGCCTTATAAGTCTTTTTGATTATCAAAATTTGGTCTTGATGGCTTAAATCCATTATTAGAATGGGTTGGGTTGGTTATGTACAGTGTAAACCGTGGGTTTTTTTTTGGGGGGCTGTTTTGCCTTTTTCAAAAACTTAAGGGGGGGCCTCTTATGTTTTACTTAACTGCATTTCCATTATATATGATAAAATTTTATTTATTTAGTTTATATCATCTAATGTTCACTATTTTGCTATTCTAAGTGCATAAGAAAGTGCGATAATGAAAATAAAAAGTTAGATTGGAAACTAGTTATTATTAAATATTGCAATCGAATTCTTGAAAAATAAGAATCTAATTTTTGTATGTAATCGATAAAGAATAATTTTTTCAATATTAACTAGATGTCAATTTATTTTATAGTAAATGTACAAATAATTATGAGAATTTAACAATCTCTTTAATAACAAGTGAAGTTGTTAAAATGGAATATTGATTTCTTGAAATAAAATGAATTAGTTATAAATGGGAGAATACTAAGAAATAATTTCTTTAGCTAAAAAATAAAATAAAAATAAGATAAAAATACCACTTTATAGTTTCTATGTGATTTGATGAGATCATATTTTCTTATACTTAGTAACATTAAAATCATAAAGTAGTCTTCAAGTATTATTTAAATATTTATGAGTATTGTCTCACGTATTTAATCATAAATTATGTATATTTATAAGCATAAGACTTGAGACGGGGTTCATTGGGGTAAACATGAGAATTGAATTTAGCTTTTCATCCTAGCCGAGCACTCAAATTGTAATAGTGCATTTATTCGTTTAAGCGGCATCGTGACTAGATTATTGATAAATTGTAGGCGACGGTTTCATAGACGTAGGCTACGTCGACTACCCGCAGGAGCGTTCAGATAATTGTTGTTTCGACGTGCGGTGATTATACATGCTTAACCTTGCGTGCCTAGCTCTCTTCGTGTCAAATTGTGAATTTTATGTCATGTCTCAAAATGTATATGCGAGTTACTTTCCAAACTGTTTTACTTGATTACTTGATTTAAAGTCTTCAAATTGATGTCATACTTGAACTTAGAAAACTGTTGTTCGAATATTACACTCGATCAGAAGTCCTTAGTAACGTGAAGTGAAATATCGCATGTACCGGAACCAGTGGATTGACTTTGTCTTGGATTAGCCCTAGTTGGGTTTTAATTGCCCTTGTTGGGTTGGGTTGGCCCTTAGTTGGCCCGGCTCTTTGCGTTGTTGGCTAGAGTCCCATCTAGTACTACCCTTCTGGACTTACGATTCATAAACGGGTGTCGAACTTAAGGACTAGTATGGTTTATAAGAGTGGGGGCGGGAGAGGTTCTCCGTAACGCCAGGCACGGAGGAAAGGTTTTCTCTCTCATTGTCGTCCTACGCCGGGAAGGTTTCCCAGGGAAAGGTTTTCCCATCCTTTGATCTGGATATCCGATGTGAGGACTGTTACTATGGTTTACCCAGGTCTACCTGGTTACTGCGAGATAATAATATGGATTATTTGATTCTATATTGGTAAATCGTTAATTATATTCATATACGGAATGAAGAATGAAACACGTGAAGGTTTTAACTGGAAATGTTTAAAGCTTTGGACATTGTCATTGGTAATTAAGTTAACACTGTCATTTATGACGCTGCAAACTCTAAAATTTCTTTACTATTACTCATACTCTGTTGGTTCGAAATTTTTATTAAAACGCGTAACGTTGTAGTCCTTCTCAGCTTCCTGTTTTTACATGCTAAGGTGTATCTCACTCAGCATTTCTTGCTGACTTCCGAAAAACTGTGGTCTTTGTTTCATTCCCCCGCATGTATAGGAGCTGGGAGCTTGGCATAAGGGGATCGCAAACTTATCTAGTATTCGGTAGCACTTTTATTAATCGAACTTTTAGTTAAATTCCACCCTGTGTAATAGTAAGCATCGTGTTGAAGACAATTTTATCAGTTTGTAATATATAATTATGGAATGTTTTGTTCATGATTTCCACTGCATCATTTCGAGTAGCACCCTCCTGGGCTCCCCGGTCCGGAACGAAAAGCTCGGGAATCAAGGGGTGTTACAGGTGGTATCAGAGCAGGCAATCCAAAAAGGGATTAAAACCTGTAGGTTAATTTAAAATGAATTTAGGGTAATAAAATCTAAAATTTGATAAGCCTATTGGGTTATGGGTAGTTCGAGCCTTATTGAGTCCCACCCACCCTCGACCTTTTCTCTTCCTTGTTACCGAGATTTTGTGATCTGATAATATCTGAATTGGCTGGTTTGATTGTGGGATACTTCCTAGGTACTTCCCTATTTTATTGTTCTTTGGACTAATATTACTCTCATAACAGAGACGAGGATTTGAGAAATTGATGATTTGACTGTTTGAGATGAATTGTTGGATTATGGGAATGAACTACGTGCATTAATTACCAAATTATGCAAGCTTATATTCCTGTGTGTTAGGAAATGTATTTTATGAATGATAATTGTGCTATATGAAGTGATACGTGTGCATTTTGTGATGCCAGTCGTTTTAGTTACTCACCCCGTCCTAGAATATGCAATGACACAATAAGTGATAGTGTAGGAATATGACTGATAGACCCCTGCGATACTATAATAGGAGGATTCGACAAGGACAGATGACTCAAGACAACAATAACAACGTGGAGCAGTTCTTCTCCCAAATGGTCCAAATGAACCAGTTCATGAACAACTTCGCCAATGAAAAGGAACCCGAATGGGCGAAGAAGATAGCCCAGCGAATCCCGAGTAACTTCTATGGACAAGAGGATACAGTATTGCTCGAGAACTGGATCATATCTTTGACAAGATTTTCCAGGCTATGGAATGCCCAGAAGCCCGCAAGATACGGAGGTGGCTTTCTACCTCAAGGAAAAGGCTGATAATTGGTGGATAGCCAATCAGACAAGACTCAAGGCTCGAGAAGGCTTCGAATGGGAGGGAATGAAGGCTGCTATGAGATCGAAGTTCTATCCGGAGCATGTCAAAGAGAAGAAGTATGAGGAGTTCATTGCACTGAAGTAGGGATAACGAATCTGTGACTGATTACTATGACATGTTTGTGGAGCTAGCCTGGTTTGCGGAGGACACAGTGCCTACTGAAGGGCGCTGTAGGGTTTTGATTCATGGATCGCACAACGGAAGCATAATCAAACATAAAACCATGCAAAACCCCCCAAGGATCACAAGTCAAGATGCATAACGATGGTAAAGGTTAGAAATCATAAACACACATTTGGGTTCTCCTTGATGACTTCAAACGCGAATAATGTCACGTTCTCTATAGTTGATCCACGCCTAGAGTTGATCCTAGATCTCCCAAACTCCTTGGTGCTAGCCCGGAATAGGATGAGGAAGAAGAAATCACGCAAAACGAGACCCAAAAGAGGGTCTCGGCCTCTTTTGGCCGACGGGGACGAGGGCGGCGGCAAGGGTGGCGTCGGGCCTCCTTTGTTGCTTGCTCTCTCTCCTTTTGTTCTCTCCCACTCTTGTTATGTTCACTAATGAGCATAACTTATGGGAAGGAAGGAAGGAGGGTCCTTTATATAGTCCAACAACTCCTTGTTAGCTACCTAAAGGACTTATTCTCCCTTCCTTGCAAGTTAGTCCCTACTAAGTTTGCAAGGGTTTGCAAAGTGATCCTTCTAATTAATTAATCCAATTAATTAATTCCCAAATCTAATTCAACTCTATATAGCGTGTGACCCCATAGGTTCTATCTAGTTGGTAGCAACTATTTGCTAACATGGACCGGTCTCTAGAAAAACATCCATTCTAGCCAACTAATAGAATAGTCATCTTGACAACCTTTGTACAAGTAATTGTCTCATCCCTTTTCCTCCATATCCGGATTGGACACGAGACATACAAGTCACACTCGTATATCCAATCCATAGTTTCTCGATCCATGGGAATAGCCTTATTCGTGCAAATAACATCAATATCCCATATTGATTTATTTGATTCTGGCCAGACATTCTATAAGCACTATCCCTCGAGTGGCCTAGGATATTTGCTCCCGTTATGTGGGAGGGGCAAATCCTCTCTACCTCCACTACGATCTCTAAGCTTGCTTCTCATTGTATCCAGTACACGCCTTTATAACTACCCAGTTACGGTGTAGCGTTTAACGCTACCAAGATCACAATGATCCACAACTAGAATATCTAGTGACTTCAAGTCTAAGGATGACAATACCATTGCACCGCGAGAAGCGCTTGTGACTCAACATAACGTGTATGTAGCCTTCTCGGAGATGGGTCAATCCAGCGCAACATTCCGTAATGCACACCTATGTGTTGGATCGTGATATCTCCATATCAATCCAACCCCATACTAGTCTATATATGATTGTCCCATTAATCATTATACTTGACTAGGGATATTTAAGATAAACAACACAATTGTAAATCTAAGGACTTCATTATATTAAATATCCAATAAATAATAAATGAATTTTCTAGCCATATACAAATTCATATTAAACTAGATTGCCTCTAGGGCATCTATTCCAACAGTCTCCCACTTGCACTAGAGCCAATCTGGCGCATCTCGTATGCCCATACTCCTAGTGTGCCCTTCATGCTTCCATTGCGTGAGAGGCTTCGTAAGCGGGTCTGACAGATTATCATCTGTAGGAATCTTGCATATCCGAACGTCTCCTCTATCGATAATATCTCGAATCAGATGAAACTTCCTGAGCACGTGCTTGGACTTCTGGTGCGATCTGGGTTCCTTTGATTGCGCGATCGCCCCAGTGTTGTCACAGAACAACTCCACTGGATCCGCAATGC
The DNA here is from genome assembly GCA_023055425.1 of Linanthus parryae. Lineage (NCBI taxonomy): Eukaryota > Viridiplantae > Streptophyta > Magnoliopsida > Ericales > Polemoniaceae > Linanthus > Linanthus parryae. The sequence goes on from JALGPY010000015.1 coordinate 6,773,105, forward strand.
TACGGACCACACCAAGTTCAGAAACAAACTTTCTAATCCAAACAGCCTCCTTTGCTGCGCCATTTGCAGCAATGTACTCAGCCTCTGTTGTAGAATCAGCTACCGTCTCTTGCTTGGAACTCTTCCAGCTCACCGCTGCTCCATTCAGGCAAAACACATATCCCGATTGTGATCTAAAGTCATCTCTGTCGGTTTGGAAGCTTGCATCAGTGTAACCCCTTACACGCAACTCTTCCTCACCGCCAAATATCAAGAAAGCATCCTTAGTTCTTCTCAAGTACTTTAGGATGTTCTTGACAGCAATCCAGTGACTCTCACCCGGATTGGATTGGTATCTGCTTGTCATACTCAAGGCATATGACACATCTGGTCTAGTACATAACATGGCGTACATGATAGATCCTATGGCCGAGGCATAGGGAATCCTACTCATGCGTTCCTTCTCAATCTCATTGGAAGGACAACCACTCTTCGAAAGAGTGATTCCATGTGACATGGGCAAGAATCCCTTCTTGGAATCTTGCATGTTGAACCGCTTCAACACCTTGTCAATATATGTACTTTGACTTAGGCCTAGCAACCTTTTAGATCTATCTTTATAGATCTTTATACCGAGTATATAGGCTGCTTCCCCTAAGTCCTTCATTGTGAAACACTTTCCTAGCCAATCTTTCACAAATTGCAGCATGGGAATGTCATTTCCAATGAGTAGTATGTCATCCACATACAAGACCAGAAAAGCTACAGAGCTCCCACTAACCTTCTTGTAGACACAAGAATCATCTTCGTTTCTGATGAAGCCAAACTCTTTGACCACTTCATCAAAACGTCGATTCAAACTCCTAGAAGCTTGCTTTAATCCATAAATGGACCGTTGCAGCTTACAGACTTTGTTGGCTTGCTTTGGATCCTCAAAACCCTCCGACTGTATCATATACACGTCCTCGAGGAGATTCCCATAAAGGAATGCTGTTTTGACATCCATCTGCCAAATCTCATAGTCGTGGTATGCTGCAATCGCAAGTAGGATTCGGATGGATTTGGTCATTGCGACTGGTGAAAAGGTTTCATCATAGTCAATACCATGAATCTGTCTGAATCCTTTAGCCACCAATCGGCCCTTATAGGTAATCACATTACCATCCATGTCGATCTTCTTCTTGAAGACCCACTTGCACCCTATGGGCCGCGCCCCATCGGGTGGTTCCACCAAAGTCCATACTTTGTTGGTATACATGGATTCCATCTCGGATCTCATGACTTCCAGCCACTTCTGAGAGTCTGGGCCACTCATGGCCTCCTCATAGGTAGTAGGCTCATCATCTATGAGCATCGTGTCACCGGAATCAGTTACGAGAAGTCCATACCTCTCGGGTTCCTGGCGCACTCTACTAGATCTACGAAGCTCTTGTGTTACCTGAACAGGTGGCTCCACAACTGCTTGTGGTTCCTGTTCATGTTCCATAATCAATTTAGTGATTTGTGGTTCTTGAACTTCTTCAAGTTCTACATTCCTCCCACTTGCTTCTTTAGAGACAAACTCTCTTTCTAGAAACACGCCGGTCCGAGCAACAAACACTTTGTTCTCGGTTGGATTGTAGAAGTAGTATCCCTTAGTTTCCTTAGGGTACCCCACAAACTTACAATTATCCGATTTAGGCCCCAGCTTGTCTGATTGTAAACGTTTTACATAGACATCGCAGCCCCAAATCCTCATGAACGACAGTGTGGGATGCCTCCCACTCCACATCTCATATGGTGTCTTCATGACTGATTTGGATGGAACACGATTAATGGTGAAAGCTGCAATTAATAGAGCGTAGCCCCAAAATGATAATGGAAGATCGGTTTGACACATCATAGATCGAACCATATCCAATAGGGTTCGATTCCTCCTCTCGGACACGCCATTCCACTGTGGTGTTCCGGGTGGAGTGAGTTGGGACACGATCCCACACTCTCTAAGATAGTCGTCAAACTCTTGGCTCAAGTACTCTCCTCCACGATCCGATCGTAGAGCCTTTATACTTTTGCCAAGTTGCTTCTCTACTTCATTCTTGAATTCTTTGAACACTTCAAAGGATTCGGATTTTGCCCTCATAAGGTACACAAATCCATATCTACTGTAATCATCGGTAAATGTAATGAAGTAGACATAACCACCCCTGGCAGGCGTGGCAAATGGCCCACACACATCGGTATGTATGAGCGCCAATTGCTCACTAGTCCTCTCGCCTTTCTTATTGAAAGGGGACTTTGTCATTTTTCCCAATAAACAAGACTCACATGTCTCATATGATTCAAAATCAAATGAGTCTAGTAATCCATCCTTATGGAGTCTAGATACACGTTTCTCATTTATGTGGCCTAAACGACAGTGCCATAAATAAGCAGGATTTAAATCATTTATTTTAATCCGCTTGGTATTAATGTTGTAAACAGGATTGCTTAGATCAAGGACATAAAGTCCATTAAATAATTGCGCACTAAAATAGTGAATATTATTTAAATAAAAGGAACAACAATTGTTATTTATTGAAATAATAAAACCATCCTTGTCCAAACAAGAAATAGAAATAATGTTTCTGCTCATAGCAGGCACAAAATAGCAATTATTTAATTCTAAAACTAATCCTGAAGGCAGAGATAGCTCGCACACGCCTATGGCCAACGCAGCAACCTTTGCTCCATTCCCAACGCGTAAATCTACCTCTCCTTTAGCCAATCTTTTACTTCTCTTTAGATCCTGCATATTTCGACAAATATGAGATCCACATCCAGTATCTAATACACATGATGTAGAGACAGTTAAATTGACATCTACAACAAAAATACCTGGTGGTGGTGGAATCACTATTCCAAGCCTCTTGTCCTCCAGATATTTTGGGCAGTTCCTCCTCCAGTGTCCAGGCTGACTGCAGTAGTGACACTCACCTTTAGTCACGGCCTTGGCAATGCCACCAACAGGCTTAAGGGCGGGTTCCTTGGACTTGGCAACTGACTTGCCTTTGCCCTTGGAGGAAGAGGCAAACCTTTTGCCCTTTTCTTTCTGTACCATCATTATGGGCTTGCCCTTACCCTTGTTGATGCTCTGTTCAGCCGTCCTCAACATGTTGAGTAAATCTGGCAGTGGTTTAACGATCTCGTTCATGTTATAGTTCCAAATGAACTGTCCATAACTCTCGGGCAACGATTGCAACACGAGATCGGTTGCCAACTCTTGGCCGACCGGGAACCCCAGTCGGGCGAGATTCTCCAAGTACCCGATCATTCGGAGTACATGGGGTCCCACCGGGTTCCCTTCTGCCAGATGACATTTGAACAGTGCCTTTGAGACCTCATACCTCTCTACCCTCGCCTGCTCTTGGAAGAGCTGCTTTAGATGTTCGATCATATCGACATCATTCATGTTTTCGTGTTGCTTCTGAAGCTCAGAAGTCATGGTGCAAAGCATTAGGCAGACCGCATCATTAGCGTCATCAACACGCTTTTGATACGCCTTTAAGGCAGCAGGTGTTTGGTTCTCTGGACCTTCTGGAACATGCTCCTCTATTGCGTACAGTTTCTTCTCTTGCTTGAGAACAATTTTCAAGTTTCTGTACCAATCAAGAAAGTTGGTTCCAGACAGCTTGTCCTTCTCAAGGACAGATCGTAGGGAATGTTGTGAACTCGATGAGTTGTTTGCCATTCGGAATTCTACAAAAGGAAAATACGCAAGTTTTAGTATTTGTGAATTTTTGACTATATTTAATAATGGCTAGTTTATTAAATATAGCTCTCACTATTTTTCTACGGATTAATAACCCTCAAGATATTAATGCGGAAAATATCCTTATATTTTCTAGTGGACCAAGATCCATCTTTCATCTCCTTATGAGCTTGCTTTGGCAAGTCACCCATAATTTGACTACTTTAGGTAGGAACAATTTCAATTGCATCCCATATGCAACTCTTGGTTCAATCGGGCAAATAACTCCTTATTTATCCATCCATATGGATAATCCCAATTGATTGCCTCTAGGTTTCTTAATCAAATTAATAGCATAGTTTTGTTCAACCTCTTATCTAAACAATTGCACATTGTTACGTGCCATCGCATTCCATCATTATGAACCAAGTCGCCATGCTTTGGCACGCACGAGCTTGATAAATAATGATGATAATGAGTGTTTAAATAACGAGAAGGCAAGAACAAAATATTTGAATTTTGAGGGATTTTAAATTCAATTCTATAATTGTTTTGTTGATCAATATCAACTAATCTATCTATTTGAGTTTGGGCACAACTCCAAATAATAGATCCGGGGGTTGTCTAATTATCTTATTATCGTAATTGCATGCATCATCCATACACCAACCACACAAATAATAAGACAATAAAATTAAACAACCACAAAAACAGAAATTAAACGTGATGTGGATATGGCCTTTTCTAGACTAAGATAATTCCAAGCCAATGGAATTATCTATGAACCCTAAAGCAAACACATCTCCATGCGTCTTGATCTTTTGGTCCATCCTCCATAGTCTTGTGGAATGCTCCATCTTTTGTGGCTTCTTTGGCTTTGGGCTTCTTTTCTCCAATCTTGGCTAACAATCTACTTTATCTAGCACTAGCTAATATCTATACTAAATAAAATAAATCTCACAAGTTGAGGGAAAAAAATGGCACGCAGGCCATAAAACCCTAATTAATTATTGAAATTAATTGATCAGCTCGCAGGCCGTAAAACCAAGCCACAAAATTAAACATCCACATCAAACCACATCCTAAGGCCATATCCAATCACCATGCGATTTGCACATAAACAGTTAAAATCCAATTTTAACGCGCTTGGTCAATTTTAATTGATTTTAGGATTTCTAGGGTTAAAAGGGTCCATGCGCCCAACAATCAAATAGCCCAGGCCCATCAAAGTGAACCACAAGGCCCTAGGGCCGGCCCGGCCCAAAACCCACAAGGCTAGGCCCGCGGGTTAGGGCCGCCCGACCCCTAGGGCGGCCAAGCTTGGGCGGCAAGCAAGGGGGGCGGTCCCTAGGGGGGCCGAACCTCCTTATGGGAGTTGTTTCCAAAACAACTCCCTTGCTTGGTGCCCAAGTTTGGTTGTTTCCTTATTTTGGGAGAACTCCTTCTTCCCCAAGGATGCCCAAACACTAGATCTAAGATCTTAAAATTTCTAAAACTCACCAATTCATGCATCCAATGCAAAAATTGGATCTTGTTATGATTAATTATTGACAAATTGCATCCCATGCTTGATTTGTCTTGTTTTACGCGATAAACAATCAAATTAAGGTGTAAAACAACTAAAACGTAACACATAAACCACGTTTATGCTCTACGACCTGTGGCTCTGATATCACTGTAGGGTTTTGATTCATGGATCGCACAACAGAAGCATAATCAAACATAAAACCATGCAAAACCCTCCAAGGATCACAAGTCAAGATGCATAACGATGGTAAAGGTTAGAAATCATAAACACACCTTTGGGTTCTCCTTGATGACTTCAAACGCGAATAATGTCACGTTCTCTATAGTTGATCCATGCCTAGAGTTGATCCTAGATCTCCCAAACTCCTTGGTGCTATCCCGGAATAGGAAGAGGAAGAAGAAATCACGCAAAACGAGACCCAAAAGAGGGTCTCGGCCTCTTTTGGCCGACGGGGACGAGGGCGGCGGCAAGGGTGGCGTCGGGCCTCCTTTGTTGCTTGCTCTCTCTCCTTTTGTTCTCTCCCACTCTTGTTATGTTCACTAATGAGCATAAGTTATGGGAAGGAAGGAGGGTCCTTTATATAGTCCAACAACTCCTTGTTAACTACCTAAAGGACTTATTCTAGTCCAACTAGAATTCAATTTAGTCTCTTCCTTGCAAATTAGTCCCTACTAAGTTTGCAAGGGTTTGCAAAGTGATACTTCTAATTAATTAATCCAATTAATTAATTCCCAAATCTAGTTCAACTCTATATAGCGTGTGACCCCATAGGTTCTATCTAGTTGGTAGCAACTATTTGCTAACATGGAGCGGTCTCTAGCAAAACATCCATTCTAGCCAACTAATAGAATAGTCATCTTGACAACCTTTGTACAAGTAATTGTCTCATCCCTTTGCCTCCATATCCGGATTGGACACGAGACATACAAGTCACACTCGTATATCCAATCCATAGTTTCTCGATCCATGGGAATAGCCTTATTCGTGCAAATAACATCAATATCCCATATTGATTTATTTGAGTCTGGCCAGACATTCTATAAGCACTATCCCTCGAGTGGCCTAGGATATTTGCTCCCGTTATGTGGGAGGGGAAAATCCTCTCTACGTCCACTACGATCTCTAAGCTTGCTTCTCATTGTATCCAGTACACGCCTTTATAACTACCCAGTTACGGTGTAGCGTTTAACGCTACCAAGATCACAATGATCCACAACTAGAATATCTAGTGACTTCAAGTCTAAGGATGACAATACCATTGCACCGCGAGAAGCGCTTGTGACTCAACATAACGTGTATGTAGCCTTCTCGGAGATGGGTCAATCCAGTGTAACATTCCGTAATGCACACCTATGTGTTGGATCGTGATATCTCCATATCAATCCAACCCCATACTAGTCTATATATGATTGTCCCATTAATCATTATACTTGACTAGGGATATTTAAGATAAACAACACAATTGTAAATCTAAGGACTTCATTATATTAAATATCCAATAAATAATAAATGAATTTTCTAGCCATATACAAATTCATACTAAACTAGATTGCCTCTAGGGCATCTATTCCAACAGGCGCATGGTCACTCGCTTCATAGGTGGACTGAATCTTGAAATTCAGAGGACCATGCTCACGAGGAGCTATGATACCTTGACGGAAGCCTGCGGGGTAACAGCAAACATCTGGAGAGTCGATCAGGCGCTGGGAAAAAGACAGGTGGAAATCAAGGAAGTGACAACATTAATCAAGGATATGAAAAGCGATTTAGGACTGGTAATGGTGGGGGAAGTCAGAATCAAAACCAGATAACAAGGCATACTTGTCACTACTATTGCAAGAGATGCAACGGGGACCATCCAGGGGTCGATTGCGATGGAAACAAGGTGACCTGCAACCATTGCGGCATTTTGGGTCACAAGAAGTATGAATGTGATAAAAGGAAAAACGAAGGAAATATCCAGAACCAAAATGGAAATGGCTTCCTGCAAAACAACTGGAATGGGGGGAACCAGCCTCGTAACAACAACTATGGAAACGGCGCAGCCGGTCAGCAAGGAAATTATCGTGGCGATGAAAATGGAGGGAAGTATAGGAATGCGAATGCTAACAGTAGAGCTGGAAACAATGAGAACAGAAATGGGGGGATGCAGCTCAGGGTAACAACCAGAGGCCACATGGTCAAATGTTTGTGATGAGCGAAGCAGAAGCACGAGAAATAAATAACAAGGAAGGTAAACACTCTTACCGTAATCTATGTGTATCTCATATAGGAAACCCATTGGGAACTTAGTGACTTGTTCAAGCTTCGAGGACGAACCTTAGTCGAAGGGGGGAGGGATGTAATACCCGTTTAATAACACTGGGTAATTTGAGTTTTTATAATACGTTTTGGGAAAATATAATAATTAATTTCTTTAAGTTTGAGGTTAAAACATGAGTTTATGAAAATTAGGGGATGTAATTGTCTTTTACCAAAGCTTTAGTATATAAATACTTTTCCATATACTTATATTGTACGTACATACTATACTAGTACTTGTATTTGGTATGTATAATAACACATATACACATACCGTATAAATACATAATTTATACATACTATTATACAAAAAAAGAGAAAATGAGAGACGTTCCCCAACACTCTACTGAAGTTGTGTTTTCCAACACAAAATTATCTCTCTCTCTCTCTCTCTCTCTCTCTCTCTCTCTCTTTCCCCCGTTCCTCTTCTTATACCTTCTTCTTCTCTTCCTTCGGCTAACATAAACAAACACCACCGGCACCATCTCCACCCCCACCTCTACCACCACCATCTCTCCCTCACCCTCTGTCTCTCTATCTGTCCACCAGAGCAACAACAGCAGCAGCCGGCCACCGCTGCTGCTGTCGGGAACCACCAGACCACCGCCACCAAATGTTCCACCTCTTCCCGCCCTTCCTCAGCCTCTCTGCTCGCTCCCCTCTCCCTGTCGACCCCCAGAAGAACTAGTAGCAGCTGCTAGGTGGCAGCAGAAACCCGCCACATTCCCCACCACCGCTACCGCCATTAATTCCGGCGAGGAGTTCGCCGGAGCTCAACCTACGCGACCCATCTCTTGAAACCTTCCCCAATTGACTTCAGGAGATCCAAGGAGCACGTGTAGCTCCTCAATCGCGCCTCGAAACTGCCGGAGTGTCGCCATCGAGCAAGCCGCCGACCACCACCGTCGGGATCGCAACCCGGCTCATTTCTTGACCATTTTTTGCATTTTTGGGACTGGGTACACTCTAAATCACCTTATAAGTCTGTTTGATTATCAAAATTGGGTCTTGATGGCTTAAATTTATTATTCAAATCGGTTGGGTTGGTTATGTATAGTGTAAATTGGATTTTCTTGTGGTGGGAGGGGTTGTTTTGCCTTTTTCAGAAACTTAAGGGGGGCCTCTTGTGTTTTACTTAACTGCATTTCCTTTATATATGTTGACATTTTAGTTATTTAGTTTATATCATCTAATTTTCACTGATAAGTCTGAAGCTCATGGACATTATGTTATGAAAATACAAGCAGAGAGATTAGCTCCTTGATGATGAAAGCCAGAAACACAAGCATAAGAAATTGCTAAGTACCAAAGCTTCAAAGCTTTGAGTTACTGTAGCAGTTCCTATATGCTGAATTATCTAATTTTTTTATGTAGGTTTTGGTTATGTTTTGATGATGATGCTTCAATTATATAATTACATTCAGTAATCTATGTTCTCATTTGATCATTGCAGGACTAAGTTGGATTGAAAATCCAATGTTCATTCTGGTGAAGTTAACAGGCAAAGCTTCAAAGCTTTGAGACATTCTAGTTACTCTTTACTGCTAAGTTCTACTAACCATCTTTCTGTATGCAGATGGATTCAGTGATACTTAGATCTTAATACATGCTGATTATTGTCTATTATTGTGGACTCTATATTAGTTACTTGATATATTCATGAGATTGAATATGCTTGTTAACTCAGAACTGTCAGCAGACAATTCTAGCATATTTTACTCATTAACTGTTAGTTGTTGTTTCAAGCAAATCTTTACCAAAGCTTCTAATAACACTGAGTAATTTGAGTTTTTAAAATACGTTTTGGGAAAATATAATAATTAATTTTTTTGCTAGATTGTATTGTTATTTTTATTGATCTTGTTTGCTGAGTATTTGCAGGTTTGTTGGACAGGAGCTTATCAGAAAGGAGATATTTTAGGAATTCTGTTCCTGAAATCTCTCAAGTCAGTTGAAGACTGAGATCAGCTACTTAAATTTGAATTGTAGAGAATTATAAGGGACACAGAGGTCTTTGTTTTGAAGAGGGAAATCAACTGGGAAGATAAATTTCATACAGCTCTACAAATCATTCAGGATTTCAACTCCAGCAGACTGAAGATCATTCAATTTCAGAAGAACTCTTTCAGGATTTATACAGCTTATCTTTTTTGAATTCTTCTTTCTGTACTCAATTGTCTTATTTATTCTTCATCTCTAAAACCTCATTAAACTTAGTAGTTTGGTTGTTCAAGTGAACAACAAAAGGTTCTTATTGTTTCAACAGGTTGTACCCTGTAACTAGATAGGTTGGGAACCATAAGCTGTATAAGTGTAAGGTTGCTCACTTAGGCTTGAGATATAGGGCTAAATCTAGGTGATTGATAAGAAGTTGAGTTTGAATCCTGGAGGGATTAGATCCCTCAGGCAGATACTAGGTCCAATTGTGACTAAAATCTGTAAAATCTTTGTGTTCTTGCTATTTACTTTTGCTGCTTTTACATACACTTTATATTAGGAGTTTCAAAGATTTGGATCTTTCCAAGTCTCAAAGCTTTGAAGCCCCTATACTCTGCTTCTAAATATTTAAGCTTCTCAAATTCTTTTCAAAGCTTTGAGATATCTACAGTTTGATTTACTAAAGTTTCAAAAACTTGTGTTTTAGCATAAGCGAGCATACTCTATTCAACCCCACCCCCCCCCCCCCCCCCCGCCCTTATAGAGTATTGATATACCTGTTTACACCTACATTACACAACTTTCAATTGGTATCAGAGCTTTGGGTCACAGTTTAAAGATCTAACAATCTTGTGACAATGAGTTTTGTAGGTGAAGGAGGATTCTCACAGGGGAAGGTTATCTAATAGACCTCCATTATTCTGTGGTGATAAATTTTTGCATTGGAAGGCATTGATGAAAATGTTCATCATCCAAACATAACTATGGTCTATTATTGTGAATGGGCCAAACCTGTTCTATACTACTGTGAATGGTGTTAGAACTATCAAATTTGATGAAGATCTATCAGTTACTGAACTGGAAAAGGTATCAAAAAAATTACAAATCTTTGAACTTATTATATTGTGCTCTTAGTGCAGATGAGTTCAACATGATATCCAAGTGCAAAAATGCAAAGGAGATCTGGGACAAGTTGACTATTACCTATGTTCAAAAGGTTAACAGATATTGTGAACAACTTGGAGTCTTTGGGAAAAGTATTCTCAAATGAAGAAAAAGTCAGAAAGATTCTCAGAAGCTTGCCTAAAACCAAATGGGAGCCTAAAACTACTGCTATTGAAGAAGCTCGTGATTTAAGCATTCTAGAACTTGAATTTCTGCAAGGAAAGCTACTCACTCATGAGATCTCTACGAAGGAGGTTGATGGTGAACTGAGTAACAACATCAAAAATCTGGCACTTAGATAATGAAAAATCCCAAAGCCTTAAACCAGAGGATGATGATGAGGAGGAGGAGGAGGAATCCTTAGCCTTGATTTCCAAAGCCTTGGCCGAAATTCTCAAGAAAAAGGGAACTCTGGAAACAAGGATTACAACAAAGAGAAGTTTAGATCCCTAACCAGCAAGGATCAGAAAGGTAAGTCTTCTTCACAATCATATAAACCTAAAGTTATGATTTGCTATGAATGTGGAGATGCAGATCACCTGGTGAGAGACTGTCCTCAAAAGAAGAAGAAAGACAATTTTCAAAGAAGGAAAATAATAAAAGAATGAAGATGGCAATGGTGGCCTCATGGAGTAATTCTGACTCTTCAGACTCAGATTCTGATGATGAGCAAGCCAATCTCTGTTTAATGGCTGGAAAACAAGAAGACCATTCTACCGAGAAGACAATTGAAGACATATTAAAAAATCTCTTATCTAGTCCTTCTGATGTGTTGCCTGAAATTCTCAAAAGCATGTTTTTAAATAAAGAGCGTTACAAGAATGTGATTGATTCTTTGAAAATGAAGGTTCATGAGCAGAAAAAAGAAAATTTAGATTTGATTTTTCAGAACAAATGTCTTGAAGCTACTAAGTTAAAATTGACAGTGACTTCAAAGCCTTGGACAGTAGATTCAAAGATTTGAAATCACAAGTCAAAGAAGTAGTTGACCAAACCAATATTTTAACTGACAAGTTTGCTAGTCTAAAAAATCATTCTGATGATTTAGAACAACAAAACACTTCATTGACTAGTACGCTTCAAGAATTCAAGAAAATTGTTTCAACTTTTGCTGGCTCAGAACAGAAGTTAAGTCTCATGCTCGGAGGACGTCTGCAGTCTGTTCACAAAATTGGAATTGTATAATCCAAATTTTACAAGAAAAAGCCAAACCAAATTTGTGAAAGCAGGAAGCAGACATTCGCCAAAGTGTCATTATTGCTGTAGAATTGGACATGTAACTTGCCCCTTTAGAAGGACAGAACCTCACATAATGAGGAACACCTATCCTTATCAGGTTAAGGGACAAGTGAAACAGATTTGGGTTCCAAAAGGAGTTAGGCCACCTAACATGGTTGACTCTGAGTATGAATTCAAATTCTACACTTGGTCTAATAGTCTGTTAAGGCATTGATTGAATTTTGCAGGATGTCACCAAAGCTTTGAAAGATCATAAATGGATATTTGATAGTGGATGTTCCAGACATATGAGTGGGAAGAAATCTTTATTCTCAGAGCTCAAAGAGCAACCAGAGGGAACAATCACACTTGGTGACAAAGCAAAGTGCAATATAATTGGTATTGGAAGTGCTGGTAACAATTCTGCATATTCAATTTCTGATGTTTATTTAGTTGTTGGTATTAAGTATAATTTATTGAGTATTTCCCAGCTTTGTGACAAGGTTAATAAGGTAGTTTTTGACAAGGAGAAATGTGTGGTGCAAGATGAAAATCAGACAATTGCATACTCACTACTCCTAGGTCACATAATGTTTATGCACTGAAAAAATTACAGGTGATAGTCTGAAGTGTCTCAAAGCTTTGAAGGGTGAGTCAAAGCTATGGCACAGAATGGTTGGTCATATAATCATGCATTCTTTGAATAAGCCCATCTCAAAATATCTGCTAAGGGGATTACCAATCCTTAAATTTCAAGGATGATGAGTTTTGTAAGGCATGTACTCAAGGTAAACAAGCCAGAAGCTCATTCCAGCCAAAGAATTTTGTAAGTACCTCCAGAACCTTAGAATTGCTGCAGATGGACAAACACCCAGTGGTAAGAGATATATGCTTGTTGTAGTTGATTATTACTCTAGAAATACTTGGTTTATGTTTATTAGAGAAAAGTCTGAAGCATTATCTGAATTTTCTAAACTTTGCAAAGAGCTTCAAACTTTGAACAATTTACCTGTTACATCTATTAGAAGTGATCATGGTAGGGAATTTGATCAACTTGATTTTGATTTATTTTGTGCAAAGCATGGCATCTCACACAACTTTTCAGCACCTAGAACTGCTCAGCAAAATGGAGTAGTTGAGAGGAAAAATAGGACTCGTGAAGACATGTCTAGAACCATGCTACTTGAAAGTAATTTGCCAAAATCTTTGTGGGCAGAAGTTGTTAATACTGCCAACTATGTGCTCAATAGATGTATGATCAGGCCATTTTTGAAGAAAACCCCTTATGAACTATTTAAAGGCAGAAAGCCTAGTGTTGCTTACTTTAAGCCTTTTGGATGTACTTATTTTGTGCATAACAATGGAAAAGATAATATTGGTAAGTTTGATGCTAGAAGTGATGAAGGTGTGTTTCTTGGTTATTCTCAAACCAGCAAAGCTTACAGGGTTTACAATAAGAGATCTAAGATTGTAGAGGAGAGTATTCATGTTGTTTTTGATGAAAGTACTGATGATTCTCTGAGTGAAAGTTTTGCAGATCTTAGTTTGAATAAATATGAGGCTGATGAAGACCTTGAGAAAGTCAGCAAGAGCAAAACTAAGCACCAAAAAATTTCAGAAGAATCTCAAGGCCTTGAACCCCCTGCTGAGCCAAAATCTCAAAGCCTTGAGACTGAGATTTACAGGAAATATGATGCTCCTTCTACTATATCAAGAACTCAAAGCCTTGAAGGTCCATACACTTGGACACCCAGAAAGAAGTTCAAATATATCTCAGATCATCCTTCAAAGAATATTATATCATATCCAACAACTGGAACTCAGACAAGAGGTCAATTGATAAATCTGTGTGCATTTAGTGCTTTTATAACACTCATTGAGCCCAAAAATAAAAAATAAGCACTAGAAGATGCAGATTGGATCATTGCAGTGCAGAATGAGCTGAATGAGTTTGAAAGAAACAAGGTTTGAATTTGGTTCCTAGACCAAATTATCAATTAGTGATGGGAACAAGATGGGTTTTCATAAATAAGCTTGATGAAAAAGGTAAGGTTGTGAGAAATAAAGCAAGATTGGTTGCACAGGTGTGCACAAGAGATTCCGGCGGGGAGACCTCCGTGTACACCGTATGTAGTGGATCAGGGATCGCACAGGAAGAGAGGGATTGTGTGTAGGGAGAGAGTAAGTCAGTAGTAATGTCTGAGAGAGAGACAGAGGTTTGGCAGAGCTTCCGCGTATGGCAAGTGTGTTCTCCTCTGTATGGAAAGGTTAACGTCCTATATATAGCAGAGAACGTGACCGTTGTAGTGTGGTTAATGCGCCCATTGATGGCGGCTTAATTAGCTTAACCATAACGGCACGTTCGTCCGAGTATATAGGGACCGTTACAGCACGTGGTGCGCGAATACCGGAACCGTTACGAGGTTGACCGGGTTTGACCGGATTGACCGGGTTTATGGAGCTCGTGCCATAAATCTCTCAAAACAGTTACTAAAGGTCGCGTGCGGGCTTGGCTCGCACGCGACAGGGCTTACTCTAGCCTCCAAACCACTAAGTCCCTACAGGTCCCGTGCAGTGGTATGCGAGGGCTCTGTCTCGCAGCCCCCACATGGATCAGCTCGGCTGGTGATCCAGTGTGTGTGTGGAGCACAATATGGTGTGCTGGATGGTTGCCACGTGGCCAAGATCTGTCAGCTCAGAAAGCACTATCTACATTAGCCCCCTTTCTGCGCGTGAAGACTCATAGCTGTATAGGCTTCCATGCGCGGAAACCAACATACGCGTCGCCGCCACGCACCAATTCAAATACGGGTAAGTTCAGCCCCCGTGCGTGCCATTATGACCTAAAACCCCTAGAGTCGTGTCGTCTGGCCTTTAGGGTTTTAGGCGTGACGTCAGCTTGTCCTGTGATTGCGCGATTCGACGGTGACGGTTGCGATTCGACTACTGAAAGGACACAACCCTTCATTGTTTTGGATAAATACTTTGTATCCCCCATTATTGCAAAGCATCACTTCTTTCTCTTAAAGTGAATGGTACCCGGAGATCTTCGAGAGCAGATTCAGATAATCAATCACCAGTTCAGAACTGCAAATTGTGTTCTTCAATTCTGCATATCCAAGCAGGCTTCAAGAAAACAAGGTTGGCCTCGTTTAATTTTGATTTAAGATACCAGTGTTTGCCTTGAACTGCGTTGAATCTGTAAACCCATGAAATTTGTGAAGAGGCTTTGATCTTTGAACCCACTTTTGCTTTAATCCTTCAACAATAAGAACTTCAGATGTGAGATCTTGCGACTCCCTGATTTCTGAAATTGATACCAGAAACTGTTCGTCTTTCTTTGCATAGATCTTGAATTTCAAAATTCAAACTGAAGTGTGGTATTTCTCCCCCCTTTTTTTCTTGCTTTTCCGCAGGAATGGCCAAGACAAAAGGAACCAGACCTGTCAAGGAAGATGAAGAGATACCCGACCTTCCGCAGGCCTTGTGGCGAAAAGCCCCCTATTTAGACGGCAAAGATTTGTACCATGCGAGGGTTAAGGCGAAGAGGATGCCTGATCCTGTCCCGGTTGAGCGATTGCTGACACTGACTCGCCCAGTTAACTCAGCCTTGCTCGAGTTGATTGGTTCCGAGGATGTGGTTCGATTGGGAATCGAGAACGGGCACTTCCCTTACACTGCGATTTCTACCCAGGCGTTCGTCCAGAAATTGGACTATATGGATGAGTGGATTGACCACGTGTTGACCAATCATGCTGCGACTCTTGATGATGCCGGCGTATACTTCGCCGTTCGTGCTATGAAGGGTGCTGCCGTGAAGCTGGATCAGTCCATGCTTCTAGACCTTCTGTCCCGTTACTCGCCTGCGACTCACACGTTCCATTTTGCTGAGTTCGAGGCTGCCCCCACACTCGAGGACGTGCAAATGATGTACGAACTTTCCCCCATGGGTGAAGTGGACCATTTGAGTCCTTTGAGGACATCTGCGGAGATTGCTTTATACACGCAGATGGAGGAATGCTTAGCAGAGGTAAAGAAAATCTCCACCCGGTGGACCACTACAAAGGCCCTTCCAAACTGGCAGTTGGTTGATACGTCTGCGAAGAACACCTGGAACAAATGGTTGCAGTACTTCTTTCGAGACTATGCGAGTAGCAGCATCACTAAGAAGCTTCTGAGTGAGAACCCAGAGGCCGAGAATTATGTAGAGGGTAAAGGCTATCACTTGACCCTTTGTGCTTTTCTCTGTGCTTGGTTGTCGAGGTACCTGATTGATGCTCACCCACATGACGGGCTCTTCTACCATGTTTTGCCACTTGCTGTGAGGCTCGCCCTTGGCCAGAGAGTCGCACTCGGACCCTTGGTCTTGGGCACGCTGTACTATAGGCTAGATCAACTGGTTCTGGCCATGAAAGAGTCGCGTGGCCGCCTCGATGTACTGACTTTTGTCAATATTTCCTTCTTGACAATGTGGGTTTTCGAGCGGTGGCCATCTTATGCTCCAACTGCTCTCAAACTTGACAAGTGGTGTCCCCCAGGCGAGACGGAAGCGCGCAACAGCGGAAGGGCTGCGAGGTGGTTTGGAGCGAGCAACACCAAGTGCGTTTGGAGTTTGATATGCGACAAACGGAAGGAGTTTACTGCCAGGCCCTATGCCACGCGCACTGAGAACGTGCGATGGTTTCCAAAGTTGTACCCCTCTAAAGGTGTTGTCTTCTCAGAAGAGCTTCTCTTTGAAGAGGGACCGCATTTCCATGAGCGCTACCGCGAGTTCTTTTGCTGGTGTCTGCGAGGTGCTCTTCCCGCTCTCGCAGAGCATATTCGTGAGCTCGCGCCAAAGTATGAAAGAATTACCGTGGACGTTGACCCTACTCGAGTTTCTCCCCAGTTCGGTTTTGACGCGGTGGCCCCATCAATCTGGCCCCAGTCCATTATCAGAGGGTGCTATAAGCGCTTGCTAACAAAGGAGTGCAAGACGGTCTTCATGAACAATCTTCCCTTTGAGCAGCCTGCGGGAACCCGCGAGGGTGGCTATTCCCAGAACTGGCTCGCATACTAGATTGCCCAGCAAACGAGGATTGAGACGCAGTCGGCCGCGCAGCCAAGTAGAGCTCCCTTGATCAAGAGAAATTCTTTTCCGTTTCGCCCCAATTGCAGCCTGAGCGAGTCTGAATATGGTTGCTACTCACTGTTGGATCGTGAGAACCATTTGTGTCCTGATGTCATTCTGAAGGAGAAGGTCGCCGCAGTTAAGAAGGGCGACACGCATGTCGTCAGATACAGCAAGGCATTCGCTGAGGTAAGCAATTTCTTCGCATGCGTTAAGCTTCTTGATTTTCTTATGCTGATGTCTTCATTCTGTACTGTTTGCTGTAGTGTCATGTGCGGAGATTCGCATCTGGTGATCGCTCCAAATCATTGGTTAACACCATTATTGCCACCAGAAGACAAAAGCAGTCGTTTCGGCTAGCATGGAGGATGGACCCTGAGGTCGAAACCAAGATTCGCGCAGTCATGAATGCTTTTGCTGACTCGTTGATAGACAATGATCCGGCTCCGTCTCCTCCCGGAGATGATCCGTCCCCTCCAGCGACTGCGGCGCCGAGAGTGAAGAGACCCAGGCAAAAGGGAAATACAATTTCTTTCCCCAGAAGTGCTCCAGCTTCTCCTCCGGTGAGGTCTCTTTCTGTCAAGGACAAAGGCAAAGGTCGCATGCCCAGCAAAGTGCGGAAAGAGCTCGCAGTTGAGACTTTCGTTCCATTCAACCAAGAGGAAGAGGAAGAGAGGCAGGAGCCCCGAGAAGTGATGAAGAAGAAGAAACAACAGTTGTGATGCATGAGGAAGAATCAGGAGGTACTTCCGTCGCATTTCTCTTCCTATCATCGTAAATTTTTTATAACTCCTTCCAATCATATCCTCGCAGATGATGATGATGATGAGATCATCGGTGGCCTTTTGGCCAAGAGACAAAAGAGAGATACCCATTCTGGCATTCCAGACGATCCCATAAGCGAGGACGTTCTTGCTGAGTCCAGGAAGACAGCCGCAGAGGCTGCTGAAAGAAGGAGACAGCGGGAAGAGGAGGAGCTCGAGCGTGTGAGACAGCGGAGCCTCGAAGAGCAACATGTTGACGACTTAGTGCGTCCAGCTAGCGAGGAATATGAGCTTCCCTAAGAAATGGTTCCCCAGGCGGAGGAGGAAGATGCGGTTCCAGAAGAGGATGCAGCAGCGCTGGAGCAAGTCCAAGCGGACTTTGAGGAAATCGCAGGCGGCGATAAAGGTGAGATCTTCAATCTCGCAGTAACTTATAGAGATGTTATTGTGGGTGCGTTAAAGCATGGTGTGTCAAAGACTGACATTCGCCGTTGGCTAGTAGACAAGTGCGGAGAACCTTCAGGTAAATATTTGAGCGATATGCATGTGCTAGACCTGAGCAACTTGAAACAGGATCATGACTGGTTTCTTCGCATCCCAGGTCACGCTCCTTTTAAAGACTTGCTTAGTGAGGAGACACTAATAGGACATGGTTCCACGTCCTTAGTGTATGATGAAGATACCTCAATCCCACCTTCGCGTGGAGGTGCTTACTCTTAGCTTTAGTAAAGATAGCAAAATAACTTATAGCACAAGTTACCTCATATTATCGCATTTAATATCGCAGGCCATGCTGAGGAACCTGTGCTGGAGCAGAGAAGTCAGCCTTCTGCGTCCTATGTTCCGATTCCGGGCTCCCATACCGAGAAGCCTGTCGCAGCTGCTGAACACGCAAGTGAGCCTCTCGAGGACATCATCGAACTTTCCGATGATGCTGAAGCAGATGCTGTGCTAATGGATGAAGGTGTCCATACTGATGCTGAGGAAGTAAGGACAAGTGCTGCTAATGCTTTCGCATCTGAGAGCGTCCTTCGCCAAGCGACTTCGGCTGTCCCTTCGCCTCCGGCGATGACTGAGCCAGTGGCACCTATTCCTGCGTGGAGCTTTTGGGGCTCGCAGGTTGGGAATGCAGTCGCAGCTGGTGCGGCCTACACTCTTCCTCCTGACTACGAGAGGTTGGAGCTCGCAGCTGATAGGAGAGCTATGGAGCGAGGACAGTCTTCGACCACCCCAGCAGCGCGCATTCCTTCTCTTCATGAGATTCTGGAAGGAACTGGTAAGCAGAGCTTTACTGTTCGCATCTCGCATTATTTACTTGCGAGTTTGACATCATAACTTAGTTTTGACATCTCTTCAGGTTTGAAGCAAACCGATGTAGACTGGGTGGTTCGAATGCGCCTCACCTACCCCCAATCGTTTGTGAGATCTCTGGAGATAGGGCCCTTCGACAGGAGGCTGTTTCTTACTGAAGCCATTTGGATTTTGGAGCAGCTGTCTGCGGCTACGCCTGCGACCATTTCTGTCCAGAGTGCTGAATTGCTATGTGGCATGTGCCAAAATCTTCTTACCAAAGTCCAGGGCAGACTGGGTTTCAAATTTCTTATGAACAGAGTCACGCTGATTCGCGCAGCCGTAACTTTGAAACTCGGCCACCAGAATCTCGCAGCTGAGAAGCAGAAGGTGGAGCAGCAAAAGCAAAAGGTTGATGAAGCTCTGAAGCTCTATCATGAGATGAATGCCATGTGCGAGCAACTGAAGCAAGAAGTGGAACAGGTAGAGAAGCTGAGCCATCAGTTCGAGCCCCAAGACTCCTTGATCAAGAATTTGCTTTGACTTTTCGAATTTTGAAAAAAATAGCAAGAAAATAGTTGAAACATTAATGTAATGTTTGAAACATTAACGTAATGTTGCTAGGGTTTCTCCCCCCCTTTTTTTAACAACAAGAATGAATTTGCCCGTTTTGCCCTTTCCGGGATTTGATAGGATATCTCTGTGCATATCCAATTATGACATCAGCAATTGATACTCTGCTTGATTTTCGCGCTAATTTCTCGGCAGATAAGCACGCTTTTGTTGGGAAGTCCATCCGAATCATGACCATCCGTCATTTATTAGGATACGCAACTGAATCGTCGTAGCCTTTAGTAGGGTAATTGATTGTTACCGCTTTTCAAGGCGTAAGTGATTGAACTTACCCGCTTTTCGAATTCTGCTGACTCATCTTTGGCAACTGAAGAGTCTCCACAGGGTCTATATAAACCCTGTCTTTGCTATTTGGGTTCTTCATCCCAAAAAATGTGCTTTGCCGTGAGTCCTTACGACTGCTGGCTTCAACGCTTGTTTTTCGTTGATTCATGGCAACTTCAAGTTTTGAATCCTGAGTTTGCGCTTTGTGTTGTAGAAATAGTTTCCAAGATCCACTTTATGAGGAATATTGCTCTTTATAACCATCATAAAGAAGATGGAGATGATATCTCATGTGTGTTCGAAGAATTTTCTTCGTGTATTATGTTTGCAGGTCATGTTTCCTGCCGCCTCCCAGTGAGGTGCAGCGCCGAAGTGACCGTGCTACCGTCTCGTAATGAACGGCGGAATTCTCCTCCAGCGTCCCTGGAGGAGGATTTGCTATCTGCTCGTTCGTGAGCTCAGGGCGACGAACCACTGTGTTCATCCCCGTCTACAAGGAGCCCTTACCCTTTGGAGCTTCTGCTTGCCTGTCGATCGCCGGAACCGGTGGTTCCTTGGGCAAATGTTATGGGGCGTTGATCTAACAAGGGTCTTGTCAAATACTGGGATCTTGAACGTATGGCTTCATGTGGCTCTTTGGAGCAAGATCCCACTTGCGACAGATGCTCAGTCGCAGATGTGTTTATCGCATAGCCGGTGTTAGGACCGGTGGGTTCATCCTTTTCAGTCAGGATTCCCGTAGTGTGTCTCTGCTGGCTTGTCAGCTACTTTTTGAATGTATTGTAAGCCATGTTGGCTGCGTAGTTAGATTTGAGCTTTTTCGCTTGTAAGCTGCTATCTAGACAGATAAATTGTAAGTCTTTTCGGCTCATAATGATGAATAAACGTTTGTATCATCTGCTGTTTTGCTACAACAAAATACAACATCGCATGTGTTTCAGCATATTTCGCCTGGCATAATGCTACATACATGTTTTGCATTTGCCATCTGCTATATGAATTCGCAGATGATCCACTAGATCGTTCGAGATCGTATTTTCGCAGTTGTGCCACCTTGGCGGATGGGCTTGTAATTAGCTTTCAGATTCAAGCACTATCATATCAGATAGATTTTTGTAGATCACTTAGGATCATTTTGCACAATTTTGCTATCGTAGCAGATAGGAATTAGTAGATCGATTCAGATCGTTTTTCGCATGAGTTGCTATCGTAACAGATAGGCTTTGGAAGATCAATTAAGATCGTTTTTGCATAAGTTGCTATCGTAACAGATAGGCTTAAATGATCAATTAAGATCGCATTTGCATAGGCTGCTATCGTAACAGATAGGCTTAGATGATCAATTAAGATCGCATTTGCAGAGGCTGCTATCGTGACAGATAGGCTTTTATGATCAATTAAGATCGCACTTGCATAGGCTGCTATCGTGACAGATAGGCTTAGATGATCAATTAAGATAGCATTTGCATAGGCTGCTATCGTAACAGATAGGCTTAGATGATCAATTAAGATCGCATTTGCAGAGGCTGCTATCGTGACAGATAGGCTTTTATGATCAATTAAGATCGCACTTGCATAGGCTGCCATCGTGACAGATTGGCTTAGATGATCAATTAAGATCGCATTTGCGGATTGCTATTGTAGCGGATAACTCGCTGTTAACAGTTATAACAAACTGAAATAAAGTAAAATTGACATGCAGAAATATGAATTTTCTCATTTGGGAGAATTTTCTTATTATAATGCTCTCATATGGGAGAGATGGGATTACAATCCTCTCATATGGGAGAGGAGATTGTGTAAATCGTAGCCACACGAGACATTAAGCGACGTTATAATAAAACGCATGAAATGAGAGAAGTCAGGGATAGTACTTCTTAATCCAGCGCATGTTGACTGAACTCAGGGTTGAGGTTGTGCCGTGCAACCTTCGTATGCTGCAGTAGCCACTGTCGAAGACCTCTGTGACTTCGAAGGGTCCTTCCCAATTGGCTGCGAACTTCGGGTGAGTTGCTTCTCGCATACAGTGATCAGATGCGCGCAGCACCAAGTCTCCAACTGCGAAATCTCTTCGCTGGACCGTCTTATTGTAGGCGCGAGCGATTCTTTCCTGGTACCGCTTGTTGGTCCTTTTGGCTTGTTCTCGTTTTTCCTCCAGCAAGACTAAGTCATGATCGCGTTGATTTTCATAGAGTGCATGGAAGGCCAGCCTTGCCGAATTGACTCTAACCTCCGCAGGTACCACAGCCTCGGCTCCATAGCATAGTAGGAACGGTGAGGCCCCCGTGGGTGTCCTTGGAGAAGTTCGGTAAGCCCACAGAGCTATGCTTAGAGAGTCAGCCCACTTCTTGTGGTCATCCGCGACCATCTTGCTCAAAATCCTCAACAGCGTTTTGTTGGTCGCTTCAGCTTGTCCGTTCCCCTTCGGGTAATAAGGGGGAGAACATATCTGCCTGATATTGTACTCCGCTAACTTCGCAGATACCTGGCGATTAACGAAGGGAGTACCGTTATCTGAAAGAATGGTATTTGGAATTCCGAACCTGCATACGATGTTTTCCTGAATGAAGTTGACCACAGCTAGCGCATTTGCCGTTTTCAGTGGTATTGCCTCCACGCACTTGGTGAATAGCTCAGTTGCAGTGAGAATAAAATGGTTCCCGTGCGACGTTGGCCGGATGGGACCGATGAAGTCCAGAGCCCATGTGTGAAATGGCCATGGCGTCCCCAATGCATGTAGATCCACGGCGGGAGCATGCACTAGGTTCCCTTTGAATTGGCACTCCTGGCAGCGTCGCACTTTGGTGCGGCAATCGACCTCCATCGTGGGCCAGAAATACCCAATTGAGAGGAGCTGTCTGCATAATTTCGCACCTCCTTGATGCTCTACCTGATGGGAAAGGTCCATGAATTCTTGTGCTTCTCTGCCGTCTAGACACCGCAGCAAGTTGCCTTCGTGACCTCTTCGCCAAAGCAGGTTTTCTTGTACTACGTATCCAGCTGCCTTCCTTTTCAATTTCTCGGCCTCTTTTCTCGATTCGGGCAGGGTGCTCTGAGTGAGATAATCAAAGAGCGGCTTCCTCCAATCTGTGTCATCGTCAGTTAGAGCGATGAGTAGAGAATCTTTGATTAGTGCGCAACTCTCGCACTTCCCTTGTATCAGGGCCGCGGCTGTTGACATATCTGGCCAATGAATGCCATATCTCTGAGCCTTCCGGTAGATTGACACCTCGCTTTCTCCGCAAGCATGTTGGTGAATCTTTTCTAACAACCATTGTCCCTCTCGTTCGGAGACGCATCGCATGAGTATTCCGCCAGGACCCTTGTAGTAAAGGGTGTTGTCATGTATGCAGTACCCTTTTGTGAGTGCCCAGCTTTCACTGCTTGTGCCTTCCGCAATAGCTTGTAGGATTGCTTTCCTCCATTCAGTGTCATCCATGTGTTCGTCGTCGCACGCATCTTCTGTCAATGCCGACGATGTTCGCACTTCAATAGAGATCTTTGCGGGACATTTGTCAGTGCTGACCTTAGATCCCAAGGTTGCTAAAGCGTCCGCATGCCTGTTGTCTGCTCGGGGCTTGTGCTCGTACTTCACATCGCAGAATTGCTGCATCAGCTTTTGTACTAGGGTGCGGTAAGACAGGAGGTTGATCTCCTTCAAACCATACTCGCCCGAGGCTTGCTTAACGATCAGCTTGGAATCTCCCATGACCGTTAAGTTGCTTACTCCCAAAGCTTTCGCCGCACGGAGCCCTGCGATGAGAGCCTCATATTCCGCTTTGTTGTTTGTGACTGCGAAGTTGAGCTTTGCGGACATCTGTATGACTTCCCCGTCTGGCTTTGTCAAGACTATCCCAATGCCTCCGCCTTTCCTGGTTGACGAACCGTCGAAGTGGAGCGTCCAATAGGGCACGTCGATTGCGTAGATTTCAGGGCCTTCGAGCTCTTCTTCGATCATGGGTTCGTGGCTGTTGTCGGGGAACTGTGCCAACAGATCCGCTACCGCCTGCGACTTGATCGCTCGCGGTCGCACGCATGTGATATCGTATTGAGATATGGTCATGTACCATTTCGCCAATCTCCCGCCCGGAGTAGTGTGAGTTAGCAAATATCGTATAGGGTCGCTCTTGGTGACCACTACTACTTTGTGTGATGCAAAATAGTGTTTCAACTTCTCTATCACAAAGAATAAGGCAAGGCAATGACGTTCGATGTCTGTGTACCTTGATTCAGCAGGCTGCACGATGCGAGAGATGTAGTAGATAGGCCTCTCTTGGCCTTCATACTCCTGAGCCAAGAGCGCTCCTATGGATCTCCTTGTTGATGTCAGATATAGCAGAAGCGGTGATCCCAGTTGAGGTGCGATCATTATTTTTGAGGACGTCAGTAAATCCTTCAGCTTTTCGAATGTGGCTTCGTGCTCCGGAGCCCAGTTGTACGCGGCGTCCTTCTTGAGGAGAGCACTAAAACAGCAGGTGATTTCTGCAATCGCTGGGATGAATCTTCGCAGATATGATAGCTTTCCCAAGAATGTTTTCAAGGTACTCTGGTTATGGGGTGGCGTCATGCCGGTGATAGCTGATACTTTCGCAGGGTCAGGCTCAATCCCTTGGCGATGAACCACGCATCCCAAGAATTTCCCTGATGTTACCCCGAATGCGCACTTCATGGGATTCATTTTCAGTTGAAAACATCTGCATCTATTGAACACCTTTCGTAGATCTGCGAGGTGGTCTGCTTCGTGCTTGGATTTGACAACCAGGTCATCCACATAAAATTCCACTTCTTTATGCATCATGTCGTGAAACAGAGCCATCATGGCCCGCTGATAGGTTGCACCCGCATTTTTGAGGCCGAACGGCATCACTGTGTAGTTGAACACCCCTACTGGAGTGATGAACGCAGTTTTCCGAGCATCTTCGGGATCCATCTTGATCTGATTGTACCCGCTGAAGCCGTCCATGAAACTGAACATGCGATGGCCCGCTGTTGAATCGATAAGCAAATCGATGTTGGGCAGTGGGAAATCGTCCTTGGGGCAGAAGCGATTGAGATCTCGGAAGTCTACGCAGATGCGGAGCTGTCCGTTCTTTTTCACTACTGGCACGATGTTGCCCAGCCATGTGGGATGATGATTCGGCTCTATGAATTTAGCATCCAGGAGTTTGACAATCTCCTGCTTGATTTTCATGTTGAGCTCCGGCCTGAAGCTCCTCGTACTCTGCTTTACCGGTTTAGATCCTGGGATGATGTCTAAACGGTGCATGGTGATGCTTGTATCCAGACCCGGCATCTCATCATACTCCCATGCGAACACGTCCTTGTATTCAGTTAGGAGCTGCAGCAGTCCTTGTTCCTCCTCGCTTGTGAGATCCGCACTTAGAAAGACTGGCCTTTTCTTTTCCTCGTTCGGGCTGAGGAACACTTCCTTTAGTTCTTGCTTTTGCGGTCTGGGCCTATCCTCCATGCATTCATGTGCTTCCTTGAGTTTCTCGTCTGGATCGCCCTGTGTTGGCTCTTCCGTCAGCGCTATTTGCTCGATTTGATTGATTTGCCCAGGGATATCCCCATGCCCGTGTGAGGACATCCCCGCGCACCTTCATATGCGATAGCATTTCTTCCCATTGGCGTAGAAGCTCTCTATCTCCTTGCCTTCGGGGTCATGCTTTGCGATTCTCTTCAGAGTATACACATTCTTTCGATGGTATGCGATACGCGGCGCCTCTTCGCGTATAGGCGGCTTTTCTTTGGCATCTTCCCTTGTCACCATTACTCCCGCGGGTGACTGGTCCTTGATATCCTCCCAGAGAGGCAAAGGAGTAGGGTTGAATGGTCCAGGTGTTTGCTCGTCCGCCATCTCGGTGAACCACACCGCCTCGCTGAGATGTGCTTCGTCCAGGTTGAATGGGTTCGTCGAAGCCGGTATCTCGACTATTCTGTCGTTCCAGACAGCTTTCATAACCTGGTGAGCCGTTGAAGGAACTGCGTCGAAGCGATGAATCCAGGCTCGACCTATAATCATGTGGTACGTGGTGTTCGCGTCTATGACATAGAACTTTGCTGAGCACTTGATTTTGCCAATCTGAACGCCCAGGCGGATCCATCCGATCGTCATTCTAGAGTCGCTTCCGAATCCCATCAGCGGAGATGGACGCCTGACAATCTTGTGCTCGGGGATCCCTGCTAGCTTCAGTGTGTGGAGCGAAACGACGTTGACCGCTGCTCCTCCATCGAGGAACGCTCGTTTGAATTCGACGCCATTGATGATGGCGGTCACGTACAGAGGCCTCTGGTGGCTCGCATCCGTCTTCTTGTCGCTGGCAGAAAAGGTCATAATCTTTTCTGTAGAGCGGGACGCCCTGATGACTTTCCCGTTGGAGACTACGAGGTCCTCCTCGTAGTCCTCCGCTATCCTCAAGATCGCTTTCGTCATATCTGTCCGGCACTTCTCGGAAAAGTTCATCCCGTCGAAGAATCTGCTGAAACCATGCGACCCTTTCATCCGGTCGGCACGTTCATCCTCCGTGTCCATGCTGTAGTCTTCGTCTTCATGGACCTCGGCAACGATGGGTAGACCATCCTCTGCGACTTCTTCCAAGTCTACTATCGAGATCATGGCGACCTCTTTGCCTTTCGTGCCTTGCTCCGCATGAGCAGGAAGTGGGTTGTTGCGCACATCCTTCCTGTGATCGCTGACGATTAGCTCGCCGTTCTTCATCTTCTGGTCGAATGTAAACCTGAGCTTTTTACATTCCGCTGTGGGGTGCATGACCTTGCCATGGTACTCGCACCACTTAGGGTCCCTCACCATCTCCTTGGAGGGTGTCTTCTCGAGCGGCGGTAGGACACCCTCCTTGCGCCACTGCCTGCAGAGGTCGCTTGCCTCCTCTACCGAGCATGGCAGGGGTGGCACGTCGAAGCTCACAACCTTCGCTTGCTTCTGGGGTGAAACTGTATTGACCTCAGCTTCGCGTCCTGATAACTCCTTAATAAGAGTCATCCTATTTACACTTTATATTGTTATTTGTGTGCGTTCCGGTGCAAAGTGACGAATTTCGGGCTTATTTGAGAAGAAAATGATTTTTATGATGTTTGTGCGCTTAAACGTACAATTCGGGCGTGTCTTGAATAGCTTACGTATGATTTGCTTGATTTTGTCACATTTGATCTTCTCGGTAGTGTTCGTGTTGTGATTTATGTGAACATTGCATGAGGAGAGCAAGTGGAGAGAAGAAACGAGCTTCGGAAGTCAAGAGTACACAAGAGAAGCAAAGTTAGAGGAGCAAAAGTGACCATCCTTCACTATTTTGATGATATCTTGAGTTATACAAAACCTGCTATAGTGAGACCGGTTTCAAATGAAATTAGACTCAAAGATCTTTCTAACGGTAGGTCACGGAGCTCAATCAAAGTTCGGACGAGAAAGATATGGTCTGGCGAAGTTGACACAAAAACGAAGAAAAGCTGGTAAAGTTTCACTGGACCAGTGTGCACTCTTCTGGATGTATCTGGAGTTACGTATACAATATTGGATCAAGACCTACGCCATTAGAAAGTAGACATCCAGGGCTTTCCAAAGATATAAGATAGGCCCAAAACGAAGTTCGGATGAGGGAGAAAAGGCCCGCGCAAGATCAGCTTATGAAATCTGTCCGAGAATTGCAAACTAGAGGGGCTGAATTGCAAATTCGGTCAAAATACATTAAAAATCGTGCCCAGCCCTATACATGACGATTTTTAGGACCTAAAGGCAGAGAGGGCTGCTGGAGACAAGGAAGAACAAGTTGGAGGAAGGCTTGGAGCTTGGAATTCTTCGTGAGAGCGAGGATTCCATCGTTTGATCTCTCTTCTCTATCTTTTTCATTGTTTTTTATCATGATCAATATAAACTTCATTGTGTTGATCATGTATCGCAGTATCTAAGTTTATTATTGGGATTTATCTATGGTATCTAGGGTTTGAAGCCGTTTTGGAGAATTATGAATTTGATTCGCGTTTTGCTTAAACTTAATTGATGATGTTCTTGTTTGCTATGTTTAATTCATACTCTTAATCTATCTTGCTATTGTGAGACGTTGCAGTAGGAAGATTATAGGCAATACGTTAGTGAAAGCAATAAATTTCCCGGATAATTGAATTAAGCACATAGTCACAGGTTAGAGAAATCAACCACCGACTATGAACGTTGAGTAGAATTAGATGATCGTCATTATATGTTTTAGGGATAATTAGAACTTGGTAACTCGGTTGTAATTTGAACTAGGCATAGAAAGCTAGCTTGGTAACTCGGTTAGCCTTATTGCTCGTTTGGCAAATTAAAACATTATCTGTGTTTCAAAACGTAATTCGTTAATGGTGTTCACCTAGTGATCCTAGAAAAATCCTGATACTTGTCCCTCATATTAATCTCTCTTTTAATAATTATTTTGTTATTTAAATTATTAGTTTAGTAAAACAATCCAATTGCTTTCCCACACGAAGTTAATCATCTTAGTTACCGGATATTACTACACGCGACAGCCGTACACTTGCGGTTGGATCATGTCAAGTTTTTGGCGCCGTTGCCGGGGACTTCGGTTGAATTGATTAAGATTATTAACTATAGGGATTTTATCTTTCTGTCTTTATTTATTTATTTGTTAATCTCACCGGCTCCCTAGAAAATTATTTTACAGATAACTTGGTGATCATGTGGGGGCAAAATTATCATGGGCAATATTCAGGCTATTCGCTGTACTACTCCTATGGAGATTTTTACACTCCTTCTCCTTGCAATCAAGAAGATGAGCATATGAAAGAAATATTAAAGCTCATGCTAGTACAAAACAACAGAATGGAGGAAGGGCTGGATAGGATGGAGGAAACTGTCATGCGTCATGGACAACGCTTGGCAGAACTTTCGAGTGCATTGGCATATGCAGATAATGACGATGGGCCAAGTAGTATCATTCCTGACTTAGTTGAGGAGTGCCAAGAGGAAGAAGAAGAACCCCCAAAGATCTATGTTTATAATATTGTCCATCATGAAGTAATAGATCCTCTTGTCGCTTCAGACTCAGATTCGGACTCAGATTGGGATGATATTGTGAAGCCTATACAACTTGTGTCTCGCATAATTCCGGATCCATGGCATGAATGGGAGAGTGTGGACATCGCAAGCTTATGGCCCACTGAAGATATTTTCTTTGAGGAAGAAAGTCGTGAAGCTAAGGAATTACTGCATGGAGATGTTTGCAAGGACATGTATCAAGAAGTTCCTCTGCCTAGTCCATATCTCTTGAAGATCATAAAATTGGGCGAATCGCACGAGAAAGAGAAAAGACCCCAATTTTACGCAATACATGAATTTTCACCCTTGATTCCGAGACAAGAGCTAGGGGAGGAAGTAGGAAATTCAAAACTTATTGTTGAAGCCGTTCCACGTGAGATGCTATATTTAAATGGCCAATCCTCGACGACTGTAATTTTGAAGAATTGGAAGAAGAAGAAGAAGAAGAAGAAGAAGAAGAAGAAGAAGAGGAAAGGTAGAGTGAGGCATGTGGCGGCTAACAACTTATATTTCTTTGCACCATATGCATCTCATGAATGC
Organism: Linanthus parryae; assembly: GCA_023055425.1. Lineage (NCBI taxonomy): Eukaryota > Viridiplantae > Streptophyta > Magnoliopsida > Ericales > Polemoniaceae > Linanthus > Linanthus parryae. The sequence continues at coordinate 6,802,592 of JALGPY010000015.1, forward strand.
TTACTTGAGAAGAGACAAAGGGAAAAGCGATGGTGGAAGAAGAAAAAGTGGAGAGAAAAGTCTCATGTCTGAGGTAACTGGGTCGGGTCGTCGACCTTAAATTACAAGGCGCTTGTTGGGAGACAACCCAACCTACTTATTTGCATTAGATTAGGGAGTTTTTTTTTTTTTTTCAGTTATTTTATTATGTTAGTTGAAGAGATGAGAGAGAGAGGGACTAATGATGTTTCCTAGTGACATATTTGAGCAGGATATGGTAGAATCTACCCCGGTGTGCTATGGCACACATGACCTTTACAGGGACTCGTGCATGCGAGTTGGGGATTCTTCAGACATGGATTTTAGTAGAGGAGGGCAGTCGACCCCGGTGTGCGAGTACACACTAACTGTAAAAGGAGCATGGTGGCACCACTACTGTGCTTGGGGACTGCTTGGCGTGATTTCCTCCCCACCCTTGAGGTGGTTGTGAGTATCTTTTTCTCTTGCTAAATTTTGTGTTTATTTTATATAAGTATGTCATAGCTCCATCTCATCTACTGGCCCTCCGCATTGATTGTTGAGTCCTATGTTTAATCTCTAAATTCGTTGAGGACAACGAAGCATTCAGTGTGGGGGTGATTTATCTGTTTGCTAGCCATAGTGTCTTGCATAGCCAGTGACATGTAGGATGCGTTCAGATTGTATTGTGAGTCAGTATTGTGTTTTATGTTGAGTTTTTATTTATATGGTCGTGTTGTGTAGGATAGATTTATATTTGATTTGCACATTTACATAATTGAGTCTACCCACCAAAAGTTGAGTTGTGTTGTGTCAAATTTTTTTCGTGTCAAAGCCTTGCATATAGAGTTAGGATATTGTGAAAAATAAAAAAATGAAAAAAAAATGAGAAAAGAGAAAATTCATAAAAATTGAAAATTTTAAAAATTTGAGAAAAAGGCAATTGAAGATCTTGAAACTGAAGAGAGCTTAGTGAATGAATCCTTTTGAGTAGGAAGTGCCGTAGTAGGAAAATTTTTATTCTTTAAATATTTTGTGTAGAGGTTTCACTAAGGATGTCCCGAGAATTTTTGGAAGTTGTGAAAGAATGACATGTAAAGTATACCTAAGTTTCCTATAGTGTGCTAATCAGATTGAGTTTTACTGTAGCTGAATATTCTGTTTTCAAGTGGAAACTTTGTGGTCTCTTGTTGATCTGGGGTGGACCTTCGTGTAGAGTTGGTTTCATGTGGTACGGTTGCCTCAGCCTAAGTGAATTTGAGGGGCGTACACCACCATCCCTTACGGTGGTCACAAGAGTTAACCGAAAAAGCCCACGCTCTTTATGCTCTACTGCACGGTTGTAAAAAAATAGAGGAGGAAAGAAAAGAAAATGAGAAAATCTGAAAAAAAAAAAAAAAAAAAAAAAAAAAAAAAAAAAAAAAAAAACGAGAAAAAAAAAGAGTGCTTCAAGGAGAAACAACCTAATGTGCTTCCGGTCACACGGAAACTTTGGATTCCATCCAAGTAGAGTTTAGAGGAAAACTAGAGTCAAGCCTTATTCACAGGAGTTGTGACTCCCTTCACTGGGACAATTTTCATTCAAACGCAATAAAGGCTAAGAGGGTCTGAAAACCTCATATGATTCGGCGAAGAAAGGCTACAGTGAAATTTGAGATGGATTAGACCCAATGAAGGTTAGGACGTACTTGTGTCTTGGTTTGAATTGGTGGAGGAAAGGAGACACCTTAGTGATCTTTTGCATAGAATCATTTTTTATTTCAAATTCTTGCTACGTGTATATGAATTTCAAAAAGGATTAGTGAGAGCTTGATGATTTTCAGTTGATGAGAGGGAGATTGCCTATTCTTGCAAAAAAAAAAAACAAAATTTATTTCGTGTTTAAATACTTGCTTTAAGATCGAGTCTAGATTTGAATTGCATCATCTTGCTGCATGGTTGTATTGAGAGTCGTGTTTGAGTCATTTGTGTCTCATTGGCTAGTAAGCAGATAGATGCAGTAGATGAGACTTTGCTCGGGACGCGCAAATGACAAGTGTGGGGGTATTTGATAACTCCTTAATAAGAGTCATCCTATATACACTTTATATTGTTATTTGTGTGCGTTCCGGTGCAAAGTGACGAATTTCGGGCTTATTTGAGAAGAAAATGATTTTTATGATGTTTGTGCGCTTAAATGTACAATTCGGGCGTGTCTTGAATAGCTTACGTATGATTTGCTTGATTTTGTCACATTTGATCTTCTCGGTAGTGTTCGTGTTGTGATTTATGTGAACATTGCATGAGGAGAGCAAGTGGAGAGAAGAAACGAGCTTCGGAAGTCAAGAGTACACAAGAGAAGCAAAGTTAGAGGAGCAAAAGTGACCATCCTTCACTATTTTGATGATATCTTGAGTTATACAAAACCTGCTATAGTGAGACCGGTTTCAAATGAAATTAGACTCAAAGATCTTTCCAACGGTAGGTCACGGAGCTCAATCAAAGTTCGGACGAGAAAGATATGGTCTGGCGAAGTTGACACAAAAACGAAGAAAAGCTGGTAAAGTTTCACTGGACCAGTGTGCACTCTTCTGGATGTATCTGGAGTTACGTATACAATATTGGATCAAGACCTACGCCATTAGAAAGTAGACATCTAGGGCTTTCCAAAGATATAAGATAGGCCCAAAACGAAGTCCGGATGAGGGAGAAAAGGCCCGCGCAAGATCAGCTTATGAAATCTGTCCGAGAATTGCAAACTAGAGGGGCTGAATTGCAAATTCGGTCAAAATACATTAAAAATCGTGCCCAGCCCTATACATGACGATTTTTAGGACCTAAAGGCAGAGAGGGCTGCTGGAGACAAGGAAGAACAAGTTGGAGGAAGGCTTGGAGCTTGGAATTCTTCGTGAGAGCGAGGATTCCATCGTTTGATCTCTCTTCTCTATCTTTTTCATTGTTTTTTATCATGATCAATATAAACTTCATTGTGTTGATCATGTATCGCAGTAGCTAAGTTTATTATTGGGATTTATCTATGGTATCTAGGGTTTGAAGCCGTTTTGGCGAATTATGAATTTGATTCGCGTTTTGCTTAAACTTAATTGATGATGTTCTTGTTTGCTATGTTTAATTCATACTCTTAATCTATCTTGCTATTGTGAGACGTTGCAGTAGGAAGATTATAGGCAATACGTTAGTGAAAGCAATAAATTTCCCAGATAATTGAATTAAGCACATAGTCACAGGTTAGAGAAATCAACCACCGACTATGAACGTTGAGTAGAATTAGATGATCGTCATTATATGTTTTAGGGATAATTAGAACTTGGTAACTCGGTTGTAATTTGAACTAGGCATAGAAAGCTAGCTTGGTAACTCGGTTAGCCTTATTGCTCGTTTGGCAAATTAAAACATTATCTGTGTTTCAAAACGTAATTCGTTAACGGTGTTCACCTAGTGATCCTAGAAAAATCCTGATACTTGTCCCTCATATTAATCTCTCTTTTAATAATTATTTTGTTATTTAAATTATTAGTTTAGTAAAACAATCCAATTGCTTTCCCACACGAAGTTAATCATCTTAGTTAATTCACGACAAGTCCCTAGGGTTCGACAAACCCGGATTACCGGATATTACTACACGTGACAGCCGTGTACTTGCGGTTGGATCACGTCACGTCCCCTCTTGTAACTGAATCTCCCGATCTTGTAGGTGGTGCCGCTCGAAGATCGCTCCGGGGCGTTCTTCTTTTTCTGCCTCTCGACTATAGGCTCGATGTTCTTCGTGCACTCGATTAGCTTTGAAAACGTAGGTGTTTGCAAATTGATGAGCATACCTTTGTATTCATCTCGCATGCACTGCAGGCATATTTCTACGAGCCGGCTTTCGAGCATTGGATCTTTGCATTCCAAGGACTTCGCCCTGAATTTCTTGATGAAAGTAATCCCGTCCTCCTCGCGCTTCTGATACATTCTCGAGAGATGGATCATCGTCACCTTTTCTTCCATCTGAAAGAACTTGGTGTAGAATTTCTGGACCATGTCGTCCCAAGTCTTCACGGATCCGGCTTCCAATGTTCGGTACCATTTGTACGCTACGTTCCCTAGAGATTTCGGGAACTCTCGCATCAGCAATTTGGGATCAGCTCCATATGGCCCCATGACATCAATGAAACGCATGACATGCTCATGAGCGTTTCCATTGACATCCTCGAACTTATCCCATTTAGGGGCCTTGTACCCTGCCGGGTTAGGCATGAGATAGATCTCTCGTGGAATAGGTGGATCGTTGTCTAACTTCGGGATAATGGTATCCGCGAATGACTGATGAGCCAGAATAGTGTCCATGCGCTTCTGTAGAGACGTCATGCATTCTAGAATGCTCCCCTCGGTAGTTGACGGAGGGGTTGCCGCAGGCGGGGGCGACACATACGCCGTCGGAGGATTGAGAGCATACTGACTACTCGCATTCCCCCAGATTGCCGTTGGAGGAGGCAAAGGGTACTGCAGAGTTGGGTTAGACGCCAAAGCCGAGGGCTGAGGAGTGTGAGCAGCGAGAGGCAACATCTGAGCTGTTGACCCCTGAATCGAAGGCAGCTGCGTAGTCGCCGGCGGAGTCTGCAGATTGGGGTTGGGAGGTGTGGTCGACACTCCCAGTCCCGGAGCGGTAGGGGCTCCTCCTCCTTGAGGGACAGTGGTGGATGATGAAGGATTTGGCGCAAGGGTGCCCAGAACGGCCAAGATCCGTTCCAATTGCGCAGACTGGGCTTTGAGAGCTTTCGCCTGACTCTGGACAGTGGCGTCCAAAGACTCTAGCGTCGGTGTCTCGCCGGGAGTCGTGGGAGTACGGCGGGTCTCGTCTCCCGAGGGAGCTTCGGTGGAGGGCGATCTGTTGCTGATATCATCCTCGTGAGACATGGTTGCTTTTGTTGGTAAGTTCACGTCGGGTTCACCAAAATGTGCACAAGAGATTCCGGCGGGGAGACCTCCGTGTACACCGTATGTAGTGGATCAGGGATCGCACAGGAAGAGAGGGATTGTGTGTAGGGAGAGAGTAAGTCAGTAGTAATGTCTGAGAGAGAGACAGAGGTTTGGCAGAGCTTCCGCGTATGGCAAGTGTGTTCTCCTCTGTATGGAAAGGTTAACGTCCTATATATAGCAGAGAACGTGACCGTTGTAGTGTGGTTAATGCGCCCATTGATGGCGGCTTAATTAGCTTAACCATAACGGCACGTTCGTCCGAGTATATAGGGACCGTTACAGCACGTGGTGCGCGAATACCGGAACCGTTACGAGGTTGACCGGGTTTGACCGGATTGACCGGGTTTATGGAGCTCGTGCCATAAATCTCTCAAAACAGTTACTAAAGGTCGCGTGCGGGCTTGGCTCGCACGCGACAGGGCTTACTCTAGCCTCCAAACCACTAAGTCCCTACAGGTCCCGTGCAGTGGTATGCGAGGGCTCTGTCTCGCAGCCCCCACATGGATCAGCTCGGCTGGTGATCCAGTGTGTGTGGAGCACAATATGGTGTGCTGGATGGTTGCCACGTGGCCAAGATCTGTCATCTCAGAAAGCACTATCTACAACAGGGATACAATCAAGAGGAATGTATTGATTATGAGGAGACATTTTCCCCTGTTGCAAGGTTAGAAGCTATTAGAATACTTTTGTATTTGCATCACATAATCACATAAAAAATTTCCAAATGGATGTCAAATGTTTTTTTCTGAATGGTTATTTACAAGAAGAAGTATTTGTTGCTTAACCACGAGGTTTTGAAAATGACACCTTTCTTGATTATGTTTACAAACTGGACAAAGCCTTATATGGACTTAAGCAAGCTCCAAGGACTTGGTATGATAGACTCTCAAAAAAAATTTTGGAAAATGGTTTTAAGAGAGGTATGGTTGAAAAAGCTCTTTTTATTAAGAATCAGGAAAAAGATATGTTAGTTGTCCAGATATATGTAGATGACATTCTATTTGGTGCTACTAATGATGCTCTTTCAAAAGAGTTTTCAAGTCTAATGAGCAGGGACTTTGAAATGAGCTTGATGGGAGAACTGAATTTCTTTCTTGGACTTCATGTACATCAAATGAAGAAAGGAAATTTTTGTGCATCAAGCAAAGTACACCCTGGACTTGTTAAACAAGTATAACATGTCACAGTCCAAGGTTGTAAAGACCCCTATGAGTTCATCACTATCTTTAGACAAGGACACAACTGGTAAGAGTGTAAATCTAAAAGAATACAGAGGTATGATTGGTTCATTTTTGTATCTAACTGCAAGTAGACAAGATATTATGTTTAGTGTGTGCATGTTTGCAAGGTTTCAGGCTGATCCTAAAGAAAGTCATTTAATTGTTGTGAAAAGGATTTTTAGATATTTGAATGGAACCAATTTGGGGCTTTGGTATCCAAGAAGGTCTAACTTTTTGTTGAGTGGATATTCAGATGCAGACTTTGCAGGATACAAAGTAGACAGAAAGAGTACTTCTGGATGCTGCCAATTTCTTGGATCTTCATTGATTAGTTGGCATTCAAAGAATCAAAGTACAGTAGCTCTTTCAACTGCAGAACCATAATATATTGTAGCTGGATCTTTTTGTTCACAGGTTTTATGGATTGCACAGCAGCTAAGAGATCTTGGATATGATTTCAGAAATAATCCTATCAATTGCGACAATACAAGTGCCATTTCCATATCTAAGAATCCAGTACAACATTCAAGGACAAAGCACATAGATGTGATACATCATTTTCTTAGAGATCACATAGAAAAATGTGATATTGTTCTATCATTTATCTCTACTTCTAAGAAAATAGCTGATATTTTCAAAAATCTCTGCCAGATGAGAGGTTTGCATCCCTAAGGATTGAATTGGGTATGTTAAAGAAGGATGCATTGGTTTGGGGGGAGTAATTAGTTACTATGTGTATTATCTGTGTAATTTCAAAGCCTTGAGATTATATTTCTTGGAGCCTTGAAAATATGGCTCAAAGCTTTGGAGTTTCTGTACTAGTCTGAAACTTCTCAAAGCTTTGAACTACTGTTTCACTGCTTTGATGAGTGGATTTGCATTATCTTTATAAAATTGGATCATGAAAAATTTTGTGATATCTTTTTAGATAATTACATAATCTTTTCAACTGTTCAGAGATTTGATCAAAATATCTACAAATATCTTGAAAATCTGCTGAAATCTTTTTTCATGCAAATCTCCTACTTTTAGTCAAATCCATCTACCTACTTAAGCCAGCTTCAGGACTTATTTTCTCTCATTATTTACTTTTATCTCTTCGTCTCTATCTCTCTTTCTCAATTCTCTCAATCTCTCTCAAACCCTAACCCAAATGGAGCGAAAATCAGAAAGGATCAAGCAAGGGAAGGATCACCATTCATGGATCAGACTCGAAGGACACGGCTAGTGTTCATGAGACTTCTCCTCCTACAAAGAAGACCAAGAAAAGGAAGGAATTTCAAGAAGAAGCAAGGGCTTGGTCACATTCAAAATCAGCAACTGAGGAAGTGGTGAAAGAAAAAGGTAATAAGGATCATGAGGAAGAGTCAAGCAAGAATAAGAAAGAAGTGGTTGCTGAGAAAGAAAAGAAGAATGTACCATCTAGAGAGAAGAAGGCTGCTGACAAGAAAGCAGAAGCAACTCCAGAAAATAAGGGTGAAGAAACCACTGAGAAAAAGAGGGTTAAGCATAGTGCAGTGAAAACCCAGAAAGCCATAAACTTTGGTAAGAACCTCTTGCATGAATCTTGGTTTGTTAATTCTAATGTCAAGAAGGTATGGATGGATGGGTATGCATCATCTAAAGTTTCTTTTTAAAGTATGATCAGTGCTGATTTATTGGGGATTTTAGACTTAGACTACATTAAGAACTTGAAAAACTCATCAATTGGAAGTATGTTGAACCCACCCTCTGAAGCTTACCCTAGGTTAACTAGAATGTTCTATTTGAATCAGATTCAAGAGCTTGATGATAGTGATAGATACATCATTACTTCAAGAGTGGCTGGTGTGGACATTATGTTAGATCACATGGTGTTCTCCAAAGTTTTGGGAGTGCCTAGGAAGTATAAGGTTTGTGACTATCCTGATAGAAAAGAAATCTTAGAGAAAGCCAAAGTCATGTTTTTCTTGGAGGGAACCACTTCTGAAACCAAGCAGTTAACGCATTATGTGTTCAATTGTGAAGCCAAAATCCTATTTTCTATCATTATGAGGTGTGTGGTCCCCAGAGAATACTCCAAAGAGTTGGTAACAGACAAGGTCCTAATCTTGATGTATTTGATTTTTCAGGGTTTGAGGTAGACCTTCCTACTATGGTGATGGAAGACATGGTCTACTGGGGGACTAGGACTAACAACCACTCTCTACCCTATGCCAATATCTTACCATTATTTTTCAAACATTTTGGAGTATCTTTGAAGGATGAAGAGAAGATTACTACTGGTCTTGGGGTAGTGGATGAAGCATCTCTTCAAAGGATTGGGATTGTGTATACTTCTAATGGAAAGTGGAAGTTCTATTCAGAGTTGAATGTTAAGGAGCTGAAGGAAAAGGAGTTCATCAAACCTAGAGCCGCTTCAACCCCTAAGGTGCCTGGTAATCTGGATTTCTCACAGATTATAGATAGGGTTCAGGTTCTGGAAGATAATGTGGAGGATTTGAGAAAAGGGTTGTTTGACTTGTCCAATGACCTTACTAAGTTCAAAGGTTTGGTGCTTAACAAGCTTGACCTGATCATCAAAGGTTTGGATCTGGAGAAAGTGCCTTCTTCAGAAAGAAGAGATACCAGCATTGATTCAGAGGAAGTTCTGGGAGAAGCTCTCAAGAAGAAGAAGAAGAAGAAGAAGAAGAAGAAGAAGAATAAGAAGAAGAAGAAGAAGAAGAAGAAGAAGAAGAAGAAGAAGAAGAAGAAGAAAGGTATTCATGTTGTTCAGACATCAAAGGATCTCTTTGACCAATCTGAAGAGGAGGCAGATGATGAGGAAACTGCTGCAGAAAAAGCTGAAAGGAAGCTGCTGATCTGGAAAAGTTGGTTGGTGAGGTTGTTGAAAATATGCAGGATGAGGAAGCTCATGGAAAGAAAGTTGAAGAACAAGGAGAACATGTTGAGGAACAAGCTGAAGATGCAGAAGTCTCAGAAGAAGAACAAGAGAAGACTCAGGGCAAAGGCATGGGAACAACAAAGTCCACAGAATCTTCAAAGCCTTGAACCCATTCTCTCTATTCTTTCTACTCTACTCAGTCCTGAATTTTAGTTTATTATTATTATTTTATTTAAAACGAAACTCTGAACAGATCCTACACTTCTTCTACTCTTTTGATGAAAGTCAAAACGGGGGAGAAGATTATGTGTTATGTGTTTTTATGCTTTTAGTAGTTTATGTTTGGATGTTTAGTAGTATCTAGTTTTATGATATGTAATAAATTCTGGATCTGGTAGATGTTATCTATGCAAGTTCTATGGTTTTTGAATTTAAGTTCAGTGATTTTTACTACTGATTGTAAGTTGCAGGATATCAATATCCGGATAATGTGTTTTGTCTTTCATCAAGGGGGAGACTGATAAGTCTGAAGCTCATGTACATTATGTTATGAAAATACAAGCAGAGAGCTTAGATGCTTGATGATGAAAGCCAGAAACACAAGCATAAGAAATTGCTAAGTACCAAAGCTTCAAAGCTTTGAGTTACTGTAGCAGTTCCTATATGCTGAATTATCTAACTGTTTTATGCAGGTTTCGATTATGTTTTGATGATGATGGTTCAGTTATATAATTACATTCAGTAATCTATGTTCTAAGTTGATCATTGCAGGACTAAGTTGGATTGAAAATCCAATGTTCATTCTGGTGAAGTTAACAGGAAAAGCTTAAAATCTTTGAGATATTCTAGTTACTCTTTACTGCTACATTCTACTAACCATCTTTCTTTAGGCAGATGGATTCAGTGATACTTAGATCTTAATACATGCTGATTATTGTCTATTATTGTGGACACTATATTGTTTACTTGATATATTCATGAGATTGAATATGCTTGTTAACTCAGACTGTCAGCAGACAATTCTAGCATAGTTTTCTCATTAACTGTTAGTTGTTGTTTCAAGCAGATCTTTACCAAAGCTTCTAATAACACTGGGTAATTTGAGTTTTTAAAATACGTTTTGGGAAAATATAATAATTAATTTCTTTAAGTTTGAGGTTAAAACATGAGTTTACGAAAACTAGGGGATGTAATTGTCTTTTACCAAAGCTTTAGTATATAAATACTTTTCCATATACTTATATTGTACGTATATACTATACTAGTACTTGTATTTGGTACGTATAATAGCACATCTATACATACCGTATAAATATGTAATTTATACATACTATTATACAAAAAATAAGAGAAAATGGAGAGACGTTCCCCAACACTCAGTTGAAATTGTGTTTTCCAACACAAAATTCTCTCTCTCTCCCCCCCCCCCCCGTTCCTCTTTTTATACCTTCTTCTTCTCTTCCTTCGGCTAACACAAACCACCACCATCGGCACCATCTCCACCCCCACCTCTGCCACCACCATCTCTCCCTCACCCTCTGTCTCTCTATCTATCCACCGGAGCAACATTAGCAGCAGCCGGCCACTGCTGCTGCCGCCGGGAACCACCGGACCACCGCCACCAAATGCTCCACCTTTTCCCTCCCTTCCTCAGCCTCTCTGCTCGCTACCCTCTCCCTTTCGACCCCAGAAGAAGCAGTAGCAACTGGTAGGTGGCAGCAAAAACCCGCCATATTCCCCGCCGCCGCTACCACCATTAATTCCGGCGAGGAGTTCGCCGGAGCTCAACCTACGCGACCCATCTCTTGAAACCTTCCCCAATTGACTTCTGGAGATCCAAAGAGCACGTGTAGCTCCTCAATCGCGCCTAGAAGCTACCGGAGTGTCACTGTCGAACAAGCCGCCGACCACCACCTTTGGGATTGCAACCCGACTCATTTCTTAACTGTTTTTCGCATTTTTTTGGACTGGGTACATTCTAAATCGCCTTATAAGTCTGTTTGATTATCAAAATTGGTTCTTGATGGCTTAAATACATTATTCAAATCAGTTGGGTTGGTTATGTATAGTGTAAATCGTGGATTTTCTTGTGGGGGGGGGGGCTGTTTTGCCTTTTCCCGAAACTTAAGGGGGGACCTCTTGTGTTTTACTTAACTGCATTTCCTTTATATATATTAACATTTTAGTTATTTAGTTTGAATCATCTAATGTTCAGTGATAAGTCTGAAACTCATGGACATTATGTTATGAAAATACAAGCAGAGAGCTTAGCTCCTTGATGATGAAAGCCAGAAACACAAGCTTAAGAAATTGCTAAGTACCAAAGCTTCAAAGCTTTGAGTTACTGTAGCAGTTCCTATATGCTGAATTATCTAACTGTTTTATGCAGGTTTTGGTTATGTTTTGATGATGATGGTTCAGTTATATAATTACATTCAATAATCCATGTTCTAAGTTTATCATTGCAGGACTAAGTTGGATTGAAAATCCAATGTTCATTCTGGTGAAGTTAACAGGCAAACCTTCAAAGCTTTGAGATATTCTTGTTACTCTTTACTGCTTAGTTCTACTAACCATCTTTCTGTATGCAGATGGATTCAGTGATACATAGATCTTAATATGCTGATTATTTTCAATTATTGTGGACTCTATATTGGTTACTTGATATATTAATGAGATTGAATATGCTTGTTAACTCAGAAATGTCAGCAGACAATTCAAGCATAGCTTTCTCATTAACTGTTAGCTGCTGTTTCAAGCAGATCTTTTTTCTAGATTGTATTGTTATTTGTATTGATCTTGTTTGCTGAGTATTTGCAGGTTTGTTGACACTCCAACGTCCACAAACAGATCAGCAATGCATTCAGATTAAGCTGTTGAGAAGAGCTTATCAGAAAGGAGATATTTTAGGAATTTCGTTCCTGAAATCTCTCAAGTCAGTTGAAGACTGAGATCAGCTACTTAAATTTAAATTGCAGAGAATTATAAGGGACACAGAGGTCGTGGTTTTGAAGAGGGAATTCAACTGGGAAGATTAATTTTATACAGCTCTTCAAATCATTCAGGAATTCAACTCCAGCAGACTGAAGATCATTCAATTTCAGAAGAACTCTTCCAGGCTTTAAACAACTTATCTTTCTGAGTTCTTCTTTCTGTACTCAATTGTATTATTTATTCTTCATCTCTAAAACCTCATTAAACTTATTAGTTTGGTTGTTCAAGTGAACAACAAGAGGTTCTTATTTTTTAATAGGTTGTAGCCTGTAACTAGATACGTTGGGAACCACAAGCTGTATAAGTGTAAGGTAGCTCACTTAGGCTTGAGATCTAGGGCTAAATCTGGGTGATTAATAAGAAGTTGTGTTTGAATCCTGTAGGGATTAGATCCCTCAGGCAGAGACTAGGTCCAATTGTGACTGAACTCTGTAAAATCTCTGCGTTCTTGCTATTTACTTTTGCTGCTTTTACATAAAGTTTATATTGGAAGTTTCAAAGATTTGGAGCTTTCAAAGTCTCAAAGCTTTGAAGCCCCTATACTCTGCTGCTATATCTTTAACCTTCTCAAATTCTTTTCAAAGCTTTGAGATATCAACAGTTTGCTTTACTTAAGTTTCATAAACTTGTGTTTAGGCAAAAGCTAGCATAGTCTATTCAACCCCCCCCCCCCCTTCTAGAGTATTGATATACATGTTTACACCTACATTACACACTTTCATTCACTATTTTGCTATTCTAAGTGCATAAGAATATATATGTGTGTGTGTGTGTGTGTGTGTGTGTGTGTGTGTGTGTGTGTGTGTGTGTGTGTGTGTGTGTGTGTGTGCGCGTGTGTGTAAAATGAAAATAAAAATTTAGATTGGAAACTAGTTAATATTAAATATTGCAATCGAATTCTTGAAAAATAATAATCTAATTTTTGTATGTAATCGATAAATAATAATGTTTTCAACTAGATGTCAATTTTATTTTATAGTAAATCATAATTATGAGAATTTAATAATCTCTCAAATAACAAGTGAAATTGTTAAAATGGAATATTGATTTCTTGAAATAAAATGAATTAGTTACAAATTCGAGAATATTAAGAAATAATTTCTTTAGCTAAAAAAAAATATCACTTTAGAGTTTCTATGTGATTTGATGAGGTCATATTTTCTTATACTTAGTAACATTAAAATCATAAAGTAGTCTTCGAGTGTTATTTAAATATTTATGAGCATTGTCTCACGTATTTAATCCTAAAATTATGTTTTTTTATAAGCATAAGACTTGAGACGGGGTTCATTGGGGGAAACGTGAGAATTGAATTTAGCTTTTCATCCTAGCTAAGCACTCAAATAGTATTGATAAATTGGGGGAAACGTGACTAGATGATTGATAAATTGTAGGCGACGGTTTCATAGACGTGGGATACGTCGACTACCCGTAGGAGCGTTCAGATCGTTGTTTCGACGTGCGGTGAGTATACATGCTTAATCTTGCGTGCCTAGCTCTCTTCGTGTCAAATTGTGAATTTTATGTCCTGTCTCAAAATGTATATGTGAGTTTACTTTCCAAACTGTTTTACTTGATTACTTGATTTAAAGTCTTTAAATTGATGTCGTACTTGAACTTGGAAAACTGTTGTTCCAATATTACACTCGATCAGAAGTCCTTAGTAACGTGAAGTGTGGGTTGGTTTGGCCCTTAGTTGGCCCGACTCTTTGCCTCGTTGGCTAGAGTCCCATCTAGTACTACCCTTCTGGACTTACGATTCATAAGGGGGTGCCGAAACTTAAGGACTAGTATGGTTTATAAGAATGGGGGCGGGAGAGGTTCTCCGTAACGCCAGGCACGGAGGAAAGGTTTTCTCTCTCGTTGCCGTCTCTACAACGGGATCCTTTGATCTGGATATCCGATATGGGGACAGTTACTATGGTTTACCCTGGTCTACCTGGTTACTGCGAGATAATAATATGGCTTCTTTGATTCTATATTTTGAAATCGTTAATTATATTCGTATACAGAATGGAGCATGAAACATGTGAAGGTTTTAATTGGAAAGGTTTAAAGCTTTAGACATTGTCATTGGTAATTTAGTTAACATAGTTTATGATGCTGCAAACTTTGATATTACTTTACTTTTACTCATACTCTGTTGCTTCGAAATTTTTAATAAAACGCGTAAGACTGTAGTCCTTCTCAACTTCCTGTTTTTACATGCTAAGGTGTATCTCACTCAGCATTTCTTGCTGACTTTAGAAAAACTACGGTCTTTGTTTCATTCCCCTGCAGTTTAGGAGCTGGGAGCTTGGCAAAAGGGGATCGCAAACTTATCTAGTATTCGGTAGCACTTTTATTAATCGAACTCTTAGTTAAATTCCACCATGTGTAATAGTAAGCATCGTGTTGAAGACAATTTATCAGTTTGTAATATATAATTATGGAATGTTTTGTTCACAATTTCCACCACATCATTTTGAGTAGCACCCTCCTGGGCTCCCAGGTCCGGAACGCAAAGCTCGAGAATCAAGGGGTGTTACACAAACGACTCACACACACTACTATGTAATCTACATGCTCTATACAATATAACTTGATATTACACAATGCAAAAAGTAAAACAACTTATGTTTCTTTTTATCAGAGATTGGGCAATCTCGCTATCTTCAACCAAACTCATCAAGCTCTCACAAGTATCTTTCGAAATTTCATAACCAATAGCAAGAAATTGAAGTAGAGTGATCCTACGCACAAGCTCACTAAGGGGTCACCAAACATCCACCATAATCAAACCAAGATTCGGGCACGTCCTTTAGCTCAGAGGGTCTAGGCATCCTAAATCCCGCAGTAGTCTTTCGTCGTCAAGTCATATGAGGCTTTCAGACCCTCTTAGCCGGGATTGCATTTGAATGCAATTTTTCCCGGTGACGGGAGAAACAACTCCGTGTAATACGGCTTGACTTTTAATTTTCCCTAGTCGATCTAATTGGATTGAGTCCAAATTCCCCGAATGAACGGAGGCACTTAGGTTGTTCAATGTATATAATTCAATTAAAGATTTGGATTTCTTTTGTTCCTCATTCTTTTATAATTTTTTTTTCAACCGTGCATTTAGAGAAACTAAGCGTGGGCTTTTCGGTTAGCTCTTGAAACCGCCGTAAGGGATGGTGGTGTAGACTCCTTAACTTCACTTAGGCTAAAGTAGTGTACCACATGGAACTGACTCAACACGAAGTTCCACCCCATATTTAAAGAGGCCAAAAGTTTCTACTCGAAAACAGACTATTCAAATCCTTAGAACTTAATCCTCCTAGCACACTATATGAACTAAAGGTATGTACACTGTGCACGAAATGGTGTGGGTGTTGTTTGAGGAGCTGGATTGGTTTGGGTCTAGGTTAAATATCAGGTCTTTGGCCATGGTGATGGGTTATTGCGGTGAAATTGGGTTTAAGTCTTTGGTTTATTTGGTATTCATGGTGAAGGAGGTATTTAGGAGATGGTGATGAAGACTAAGGTGAAGAATGCATGTGGCATAAGAGGTGGCAGTGGTGGTGAATTCAGTTTAATTGGTGCATGGTGGTCTTGGTTGTTAGGAGGCAGTGGAGGTTCGATTTGTAAACTGGTAATAGAGTTGTAGGTTGAAGTCAGGGGTATCATCGTGATGGAGGTTAATAAGTTGGTAGCAGCTGTGAGTGATTCTTCTCCTCAATTCTTGACCATGTTCACGAGCTTCCTCGTAATTTCGAAGTTCGTATCCCATTTCAATTCAAGCTTCGAGCCTCCGATACCTGAGAATCAAACTACTACGAATACCGAGTGTAAAATATGACAAATAAAGGTCGAATAGACGACAAAACACCCGGACTTGTCAATTAAGCACAAATAGCTCAAGTACTCACCTACTACAAGATTATAGCCTATTTCTCATGTATTTTTCCCATAATCACACAAAACGGTAGGATTTCAACTGTAAATATAACGCCGTAAATAGGGTTATCGAATACCCCCACACTAACTTTTTGTCTGTCCCGAGCAAAATATCGATAAACGCCCCCACACTATGATATTTCAATCCACATAATTGCATAAATTTACTAGCCATGTGACACAAACGACTCAAACACACGACTGCATTCTACATGCTCTATACAAGGCAACTTGATATAACACAATGCAAAAATTAAAACAACACTTTTTTTTTTCTTTTTCTCAAAGATTGGGCAATCTCGCTATCTTCAACCAAACTCATCAAGCTCTCACGAGTCTCTTTCAAAATTTCAAAACCAATAGCAAGAAATTGAAGTAGAGTGATCCTACGCACAAGCTCACTAAGGGGTCCCCAATCATCCACCATAATCAAATCAAGATTCGGGCACTTCCTTTAGCTCAGAGGGTCTAAGCATCCTAAATCCCGCAGTAGTCTTTCGTCGCCAAGTCATATGAGGTTTTCAGACCCTCTTTGTCGTGATTGCATTTGAATGCAAATTGTCCCAGTGACGGGAGAAACAACTCCGTGTAATACGGCTTGACTATAATTTTCCCTAGTCACTCTAATTGGATTGAGTCCAAATTCCCCGAATGAACGAAGGCACTTAGGTTGTTCACCGTATATAATTCAATTGAAGATTTTGATTTCTTTTGTTCCTCATTCTCTTATAATTTTTTTTTTCAACCGTGCATTTAGAGCAACTAAGCGTGGGCTTTTTCGGTTAACTCTTGAAACCACCGTAAGTGATGGTGGTGTACACTCTCTAACTTCACTTAGGCTAAAGTAGTGTACCACATGGAACCGACTCAACACGAAGGTCCACCCCATATTTCAAGAGGCAAAAAGTTTCCACTCGAAAACAGACTAACTCCTTAGAACTTAATCCTCCTAGCACACTATATCTATATGAACTAAAGGTATGGCCACTGTTCACGAAATGGTTTCGGTGTTGTATGAGCAGCTGGATTGGTTTGGGTCTAGGTGAAACCAGGTATGTGGCCATGGTGATGGGTTATTTCGGTGAAATTGGGTTTAAGTCTTTGGTTTATTTGGTATTCATGGTGAAGGAGGTATTTAGGAGATGGTGATGAAGACTAAGGTAAAGGTTGCAGGTGGCATAAGAAGTGGCAGTGGTGGTGACTTCGATTTAATTGGTGAATGGAGATCTTGGTTGTTAGGAGGCAGTGGAGGTTCGATTTGCGAAATGGTAATAGAGTTGTAGGTTGAAGCCAGGGGTACTGGAATTGGTCATCGTGATGGTGGTTAAGATGTTGGTAGCAGCTGTGAGTGATTCTTCTCCTCAATTCTTGACCACGTTCACGAGCTTCCTCGTAATTCTGAAGTTCGTCTCCCATTTCAATTCAAGCTTTGAGTCCCCGGTACCTGATAATCAAACAACTACGAATACCAGGTGTGAAATATGACAAATAAAGCTCGAATAGACGATAAAACGCCCGGACTTGTCAATTAAGCACAAATAGCTCAACTACTCACCTCATACAAGATCATAGCCTATTTCTCATATATTTTTTCCAGAATCACACAAAACGGTAGGATTTGAACTTTAAATATAACGCCGTAAACGGGGTTATTCAAATACCCCCACACTAATTTTTTGTGTGTCCTGAGCAAAATCTCGATAAACGCCCCCACACTATGGTATTTCAATCCACCGAATTTCATAAATTTACTAGCCATGTGATGACTCACACACCCGACTATGCAATCTACATGCTCTATACAATGCAAATTGATATTACACAATGCAAAAGTTAAAACAACACGTTTTTTTCTTTTTCTCAGAGATTGGGCAATTTCGCTATTGTCAACCAAACTCATCAAGGTCTCACAAGTATCTTTTGAAATTTCACAATCAATACCAAGAAATTTAATAGAGTGATCCTACGCACAGGCTCACTAAGGGTTCCCCAAACATCCCCCATAATCAAACCAATATTCGGGCACGTCCTTTAGCTCGGAGGGTCTAGGCATCATAAATCTCGCAGTAGTCTTTCGTCACTAAGTCATATGAGGTTTTCAGACCCTCTTAGCCGCGATTGCATTTGAATGCAAATTGTCTCAGTGACGGGAGAAACAACTCCGTGTAATACGGCTTGACTTTAATTTTCCCTAGTTGCTCTAATTGGATTGAGTCCAAATTCACCGAATGAACGGAGGCACATTAGGTTGTTCACTGTATCTAATCCTATTGAAGACTTTGATTTATTTTGTTCCTCATTCTCTTATAATTTTTTTCAACCGTGCATTTACAGCAACTAAGCGTGGGCTTTTGTGGTTAGCTCTTGAAACCGTCGTAAGGGATGGTGTGTACACTCCCTAACTTCACTTCGGCTAAAGTAGTGTACCACATGGAACCGACTCAACACGAAGTTCCACCTCAAATTACAGGAGGCCACAAGTTTCCACTCGAAAACAGACTATTCAAGTCCTTAGAACTTAATCCTCCTAGGACACTATATGAACTAAATGTATGTCCTTGTCTACTTTCCACATTTCCCAGAATACCCGGGACATCCTTTGGTGAAACAGGTGCGCAAGATACTAAGACTTAAAGTTTTTCCCTATTACGGTGCTTCCTATTCATTGAGACCCTTTCACCGAACTCTCTCTGGTTTAAAGCTTCATCAATTGCCCATAAATCAAACAAATTAATTTTTATGAATTTTTGATTATTTTTTCATTTTTTTGTCAATTTTTTCATTTTTTCTCATATTTTCCTAAATCTATATGCATTGGCCAACTCTACTATCCACAAGAATTGGGTAGGGGGACTCAATAAGATAAAAGTGCAAACAATGCATAAATTGAACAGTCTAGCACAATACGACAATATAATAAACACGAAACTGACTCACAATACTCACAATACGAAAAATACTACGTGTGACAAGGCTACGCAAACAGACATGGCTAGCAAAATATACATACCCCCCCCCCCAACACACTTAAGTGTTTCGTTGTCCTCAACAAATTTAGAGAGAAAAAAAGAGGTCATTCATATATAGTTTAGAATGCGGAACACGAAAGAAAATTAGAGGTACTTGTGGTGACCGGACCTATATGGGCACCATGTCCGCGAAATTGCAACAAGAAGGGGTCGTGTGGACCATCGACAATTTCCGACAATCCTTGCATCCGCGTCCGGATTCCAATCCACACCTACTCAACATTCTCAAACACATGCATCATCAAATGGAATCTAGAGTGTCTTCTGTACCTGTGTCCCTGCACACTGATTGAAACAATTAATTCACTCTCTCTCACCCCTCAAAATAAAATATGGAGAAATAAAATAAATAAAAACAGAAACAAATAGCATCCTACTCTACATTGGGTTGCCTCCCAGTCAGCGCTTGTAATTTAAAGTTGACGGCCCGACCCGGTTACCTCAACCGACAAGGATAGTGGATGATGCTTAAACTGTCCACTTCTTCTTCCACCATCTCTTTCCTATAAAGTTTTTCCAATGAGCACCCATGTGCTCTAATGATGATGGCTAACTCCTTCCATTTTGCAGCTTATCGTTTAGATTAACTTCACCTAGTACCACTTGGCTCAAACGCATCTCTTTCCATGAAATCGTCCCAGTAATACTCCTTCAGTTGGAATTCTTGATGCTCTTCATTTAGTGCGTGTCGTTCATCCATACACCCACACTTGAGGATCTGACCATCTTCCCCACAAGAATCCCCATATATCAATCTCTCCAACTCATCACAAACTTAAGTGACATGAGATATGGAGAACTCTTCATTAAGCTAAGTTGGGGCTTGGGATGGATGAAATCGTATATCTCGCTTCATGTGTCTCTGAGAAAACAAACTCAAAGATACATGTGAAGCAAAGAGATAGAAAATAAAACAGAATAAAAAATAGTTTAAACTAATTTCTAACTAAATAATCAAACCGTTGTCCCCGACAACGGCGCCAAAAACTTGACACGGTTTACTAACGTGCATACGCAAGTGCACGGTCGAAGTAATATAGAATACGAGTATTAAAACTCAGGTTGTCAAACCCACATGGACATGCTTTGTTGGAATAGGTTCCCTAGAGGCAATCCTTTTAGTATGGATAGTGATTTTGGCTAGAAACATTCATTGTATTATTTATGCGGATATTTAATATAATAAAACCCTTAGATTGCAAATATGTTGTTTATCTTAAATATCTCTAGTCAATTATATTGATTAACAGGACGATCAATTATAGACTAGTATGGGGTTGGATTGATATAGAGATATCACGATCCAACACATGGGTATGCATTATGAGAAATGGCATACTAGATTGACCCATAACGAGAAGGCTACATACAAGTTATGTAAAGTCACAAGTGCTTCTCATAGTGAAAACGATGTTGTCATCCTTAGACTTGAAGTCACTAGATCCTCTAGTTGTGGATTATTGTATTTTGACATCGTAAAACGCTACACCGTAACTGGGTAGTAATAAAAGTGTTAGTCGGATACAATAAAGAAGCAAGCTTAGATATGGTAGTGACATAGATAGAATTTGTCCTTCCCGCATAACGGGAGTAGATATCCACGACCACTCGAGGGATGGTTCTCATAGAATGTCTTGCCAGACTAAGATAAATCAATATAGGATGTTGATGTTTTCTGCATGGATGAGACTATTCCCAGGATCGAGAAACTTTGGATTGGATATACGAGTTTGACTTCTGTGTCCCGTGTCCAATCCGGATATAGAGACAAAGGGATGAGACAATACTTTCACAAGGTGTGTCGGATGACTATTTCTATTAGTTAGGTAGCATGGATATCTTGCCAGAGGCCGCTCCATGTCGGTAAATTGTTACTACCAACTAAGTAGAAACCTATGGGGTCACACTCCCTATAGATTAGGCCGGACTAGGGAAGTAATTAATATGATTAATTAATTATAAGGATTAATACACAATAGCTTGCAAACTTAGTAGGACTAATTCGCAAGATGGACTAAGTCGTGTATCGACATGATTAGGATAGGGGATTTTATGAAGTCAACAATGAGTTGTTGGACTATATAAAGGCACTCATAGCTTCCTTACCATATAACTAATGCTCATAACATATTGAGTCGGAGAGAGAAGCAATGAGAGAGAAAGCAACAAAGAGGGCCGAACGCTCTTTGGCGCCCCCTCACCCATCGGCCACAAGGAAGGACCGCCCCCTTCCTTTTGCTCCGTTTTGCGTGATCGTGATCTTCTTCCTTCAACCCTAGCTAGCACAAAGGATTAAGGCATCCGGTTTCAATCCCAGGATTGGACTAGCCATAGAGACGTGAACACAATTTCACGTGTGAAGTCATCAGAGGAGATCCAAAAGGTGCTTTGATACTAATCCCTTACTATCGTTATGTAGTGTCTTCCTGTAATCCTTGGAGGGTCTTTAACGGATTAGTTTATGTTTATTCCGCTGCGTATTCGTTGTAAAAACTCTATAGGCGAGATTATTTTATTAGTTATTAGATTAAATTATGGTACAAGGAGGAAATATTGTGATTTAAGAGATTCCTCTCCCCCAAACAAGCGACTGAATTAAAATAAACAACTAACTAATACTTTTAATTTTTATTGTATTAAATAAATATGGAGAAACTAGGCAATCTCTTGATTACCTAGGGCTGTCGAAGATTTCCGGATCAGCTAAGTAACACGTTAACTCTATTCTAGTTAAAACGGGTAACACTATTGACAATCTCTTACCGGTCTCATGTCCTTCTACGTCACAGTTCACTACAGGTCCTGTCGGTACCTGTCATCTACCGGTCCATTCTAGTAGGCTAACGACAGGCACAGTAATGTGACATGTCGGTCCACCGTGCATGAAACAATCGAATCTCACTACTGAATCTTCCCCAATGCTACTCAATTCTCTTTTCAGCTTCACTGATTCGGTATTGTTGTTCATATGTCATCACAACTAGGTCTAAGCCGCTTTCACGCACTCGCTAGCTAATTAAAAAGTCCGGTTAATTACTCTGTTCTTTCCAAGGATTAAACATAGCATATGAACAATTAGCTAAAACATATTATCATTAAGCAAGATTACAATCTAGGAAGAACACAAATATTCATGAAGTATCAATTCCTACCCTATCCGTGTCAATAGACTGAGATCTTCAAGAAGCTCATGAAATTAAATATTCATCCAATAGATCAAATCCAACAAGCATTAAACAAGTCTAAAATCTTGGAAATTAACCGTCTACATAAACCCTCGGCTCTCTAGAGAAGCCTAGCTTATCGTCTAGATACTTATAGAAATTGTAACAAAACAACAAAGTTTCTCCATACAAAAAGAAGGAATAAGAAATCAAACGTTGAATCAGAGCTTCCTCGTCTCCGTTCTTCTCCTTGGTCTTCTGTCTCCTCTTCTCTCTGCATGAATATGACTGGTTTTCCAGTCCCCTTGGTCGTTCTTGAGTCAATTTCCGTCACAAGTCTTTAATATTTGCAAAATAAACCCAGAAATCCGCTCGAGCTTCAGATTTCGTCCGAAAGGCCCGACATTTCGTGCGAAATGGTTTCGTTTCGTGCGAATGCAATCTGGAATCTGACTTCTCCATGCCGTAACTTCTTCGTCCGATATCCGATTAAGCTCCTTAACCTATCGTTGGAAAGCTCTTTGAGTCTACTTTCATATGGCACTGGTCTCACTCTCAAATTATTGTAACTCCAGATATCATCAAATCAGTGAGGACTGGTCATTCTAGCTCCTCCAACTTTGCTTCTCTTGACTCCACTTGAGCTCCCGTTGTTTCCGAAGTTTGTTCCATGCCTCCTATCAACCGATTAGCAACCGTTCCTGTCAAGACAACATGAAAAAACATACCAAGCGATTATATTTGACAAATAACAACTAAATATGCATAGAAACGCCCAGACTAACAATACAACACATGTTGGAAATATGCCCTAGAGGCAATCTATTCTTGTGACATTTATGGATTTACAATTCATTATGTTATCGATATGGTGATTTGTTAACATGAATTAAGTCCGTAGAATATTAATGTTATATTCTTAAATATCCCTAGTCAATTATATTGATTAATAGGACAATACTCTATAGACTAGTATGGGGTTGGATTGATATGGAGATATCACGATCCAACACATGGGTATGCATTAGGAGTAATAGCATACTGGATTAACCCATAACTATAAGGCTACATACAGGTTATGTAAAGTCACAAGTGCTTCTCGTAGTGACAACGGTATTGTCATCCTTAGACTTGAAGTCACTAGATCCTCTAGTTGTGGAATATTGTGTTTTGACACCGTCAAACGCTACACCATAACTGCGTAGTAATAAAGGCGTTATTCGGATACAATAAGGAAGAAAGCTTAGAGATGGTAGTGACGTAGATAGAATTTGTCCCTCCCACATAAAGGGAGTAAATATCTACGATCACTCGAGGGATGGTGCTCATAGAATGTCTTGCCAGACTTAGATAAATCAATATATAGGATATTTATGTTATCTGCATGGATGAGACTATTCCCAGGATAGAGAAACTATGTATTGGATATACGAGTGTGACTTGTATGATTCGTGTCCAATCTGGATATAGAGACAAAGGGATGAGACAATACTTGCACAAGGTATGTCGGATGACTATTTCTATTAGTTGGGTAGCATGGATGTCTTGCTAGAGGTCGCTCCATGTTAGTAAATTGTTACTACCAACTAAGTAGAAACCTATGGGGTCACACTCCCTATGGATTAGACCGGACTAGGGAAGTAATTAATACGATTAATTAATTAGAAAGATCAATACGCAATAGCTTTCAAACTTAGTAGGACTAATTTGCATGTTGGACTAATCCGTATATAGACATGATTATGATAGGGGCTTTTATGCAGTCAACAAAGAGTTGTTGGACTATATAAAGGACACTCCTAGCTTCTTCCCACAAATAATGCTCATAATACAATTAGTGGGAGAGAATAGCAAGGAGAGAGAGCAAGACCAAAGAGGGTCGAACCCCCTTGGTCCGCCCCTACCCCATCGGCCAAAGAAGAGGGTCGAGCCCCTCTTTTGCGTTCGTTGTGTGATCTTCTTCTTCTTCCATCGTTCCTACCTAGCACAAGGTATTGGAAGATCCGGTTTCTAGCCTAGGAGTGGACTAGACATAGAGACGTGAACACAATTTCACGTGTGAAGTCATCAAAGGAGATCCAAAAGGTATTTTTGATACTAATCCCTTACTATCGTTATGTTGTCTCTTCCTGTGATCCTTGGAGGGTCTTGAACATATTAATTTATGTTTATTCCGCTGCGTATCAGTTATCAAATCCCTTCAGCGCATATGAAGCAACAAGTGATAAAGCGACTCATATTATTTCCAATTATGCTCAATTTTCTCATATTAATGTGGAAAATGGAGATAAGATATAGCTCTTAAAAGGCTCTATCAGTGCCAACACTAATTTTTCATTCTTATATATGGCCACACTCGCTGATCGCTTGTGGATTAGTACTTTCTGGAGGATTGAGTGAGGACTTGATGACATACCGATTTCAATTTTGGAGATTACCCGATCTCACCAAAAAATATCAGAATTTTGTTTTTATTTGAACATTCTTTATCTGAGTCATTCGAATAGTTAAGTCTTCTGGTACTGAGTCTGGTAAAAACAGGGACAGGAGGGTATGCATAGTATGCAAAGCTTGAGTATGCAAGAGTCTGCTTGGGACGAGCAAAATTTACTGTGGGGGTATTTGACCATGTTTGGAGTAAGTTTGCCTGTTTTTAGCCCGTTTTGAACTTGGTACATGATAGAGGAACGGTGAGCCGGACAGTTCAATATTCGAGAAATTTCATGTATAATTCTGTTTATTTGGATATGATCGTGGGTACTGTTATCTGTGCAGGAACTGGTACAAAAAATGCATGAAAGAGCCTCGGGAATGGAAGTAGAGTGCTATGGAAGTGGAGCAAAACGAATGCAAAAAAATGGGTTATGTTCAAACGTAGACCCTGCGTTCAGACGCAGGCAGTCAGAGGCAAACGTAGCAAAAGGCATAAAATTGTCTAAGGCACATAAGTTGTCTTCGTTCAGATGCAGACCCTGTGTTCAGAAGCAGGAGGTCAAACATGGAGAAAATTCAAACTGGCAGGTCAACCAGAGAGTAGAGGAAGCTGGGTCCAGACGCGAGTTAGCTTCATTCAAACGCAACTTGCGTTCAGAAGCAGCCCCTGCGTTCAAACGCAAGGAAGATAATTCAAAGTCAAAAAAGTCAACGCTAGTTGCGAGCGTTTAGACGCGGGGAAGGTGCGTTCAGACGCAGCCTTCTGCGTTCAAATTCAGGAAAAAAATCCAGATTCTTCCTGAGGCGGTCCAGACAAGGGTATAATGGTGATTTCAGTCGATAGGTTTGGAAACTGTTGGAGTATAAATAAGAAGCGTCGCGGGCACAGAAAAACATTGAGATCAAATCAGAACCAGAGCATCAGAGCAGCATCACAAAAGTAGAAGTTGGAGCACGGAAAAGTCCAAGTTTTCCAGCAGAAACTCGTTTGATCTATTTTCTGTCTATTTTATGAAATTATGTTTTTCAATAATGTACGCAAGCTAATCACTTTACCTAGGTTCTCGGTGAACCTGGGGTTTATGATTTCAGCGACTTAGTTTATTTAGGTTTTGGATTCATGACTGGTTAAGTCTTAATGCATTATAGGTTTTGTTTATTATTCTGTCATCGACTTTTACTTTTATGCATGAACGGAGTGATCAACCTGGAGTGCTACCGACGTGATCTGGTGCGCAAGAGTGGACAGTGAGAGTTAGGAAGAGAAGACTTAATTTAAACCCCTGCCTTGACGTACCGAGATGTCAAGAGAATGAGGGGCTAGCCCAGAAGCATAAGACCAACTGCTATAGGTTTAGAGTGACGTACCGAGAGGTGAAAATTGTAACCCTAGCAGACTTAGAACAAACTTGCTGATTCAGGAGTACCAAGAGGACCCGAAATTCTGCAGGGTAGTGACATGCATGATTCTGAGAGGAGATTGCACTACATGTATGTTGGCATAAACAAAACTGTTGTGTGTTTCTAAATCGGAAAAAATAGAAAAATTGAGTAGTAACCCTAGGGGATCCTGGAGACTAGATCTTTAATTCATAAGTTTCCTATCACAAAAATATTCTCGCAAAATTCACAAAAATTAGTCGTTTTTATTATGGCTTTTATTTACAGTTATTAAGTCAGTAGCTCTCAATCAAAAAATATTCCTCCTTTTTTACAGCTTTGATTTTAATTCTCGTTACATTGAGTTAACTTAAAAAACTATACTCGTGGGTTCGATATCTGAGTTGCAAATACTCTACTTTATTACTTGATCGTATACTTGCAAAAATAAGCACGCTAGAATTTCTTGTCAGCCGACAATCTCTATTTGGAACAAAGTAAGGAAATTAAAGCTTCAACCATCCATCAATGGGTTTGTTTGGAAACTCATGTGTTGTTTGTCTCCCTATGACATACACTCTGATCAAACAGAAGGTTCCCAATCACATTTCCTTATGTTTTAGGTGTGACTTGCACGAGGAAACTACTGCTCACTGTTTCTACACAACTCAGACTCAAGAGCTATTTGGTTTGTTTTTTGGCTTGCGTATAAGTAACATTCCACACAACAGCGTTTTAGACAGCATCTCACAGCTGTTCACCAGTGTATCTGAAACAGATGATCAATTCGTATTCATCCTAACCCTTCATCATATTTGGATTCAACAAAACTCCGACACTATGAATTCTATTCGGCCAGAGTGTTCTATCCAAGCCTTA
Organism: Linanthus parryae; assembly: GCA_023055425.1. Classification (NCBI taxonomy): domain Eukaryota; kingdom Viridiplantae; phylum Streptophyta; class Magnoliopsida; order Ericales; family Polemoniaceae; genus Linanthus; species Linanthus parryae. Next base: position 6,829,431 of record JALGPY010000015.1, read on the forward strand.
ACTGTCATTTCTCGCAATTTCAAAAAGTTCGGCACTAGGCATAGTGATGACGAGTTGGGGTTCTGTAACACTTACTACTCCAATCTCACTCCAAAAGTCACATAGCTAGAAAATTAGACCTTATTGATTCAATCCACCTCAGCATCAGCCTGGGTCGGCCCAACAAACTCTTCTTTAAAGGGATATGCTATCATTAAAGCTAGGTTGGTTGTTTTCTCATGGGTACTCTGACATAGAGCTCTTTAACAGATTGCATTACGGCAGTCCATACCATCAATGGATCACTTGTCATTCTCTTGCAAATATTGTGAGTGAGATCTTGTAATTATGCAAAAATTTCCTTAATTGTAAAAATTAGTTATGTCCCTCGGAACACACTCGATGCAAGTCTCTTAATTATATGAAATTTCTTTTCCCAAAAAAATATCACTCCTCAACAATCTCTCACAACAACTTAATCCACCGCCTCCACAACCACTTGATCCATCGCCTCCACCACCATTGCGTCATTGCGTAACTCTAATAACCTAAACACCCCACAATATGCTAGTTCTACCACCATCACCACCACTCCGACAACTGACCACCACCTCTACTACCATTCCCGCCACAATGCCTTAAAACTCGGCCTCCTCCATTACAGCAACTACTTATGTCACAATACTAACACATCCTACGTCGACAATGTCTATTACAATCACATCGGCATCACTTACGCAACCACATTTCTCTCAAATCCAATTCCACTAATTCACTTTTATTTTATTTCAATTGTGTTTATGGTACAATTGCACCTCTAATTCAGTCGTGCCCGCCATCATAACCGCGTTGTGTTTCAGACTACCTCAATAAAAAATTACAAAAGGTTTTCACCATCATCGCCCACGTGTTAACCCTAGCTGGAATCAGGAATCGCCCGACGAGGCAGGGACAGAGAGCTTGGATCGCGTCCATGCATCGTTCGTCTTCAAAGACAACAACCGATTCTTCCTCTGGTGACAGTAAGGGAGCCAAGCGTGCTGTCGGGAACGCCATCGAAAAGTACACAGTGATTGACGTCTGATCACGTCATGTTAGGGTTCCGACTATTGCGGAGCACCTCTCTCAAATTCCTTTTTGGCTTATTGTTTCTAATCTCTAAGAAAACTTTAACTCATCACTTCTATTGCAATTACTCATAAATATTACTACATCCAAATCGTTCACTTTTTTTTTTTTGTTTGCTAATGATTCAAATCGTGAACTTTTTTATAACGCATTTCAAACTTATCCATTCAAATCCCGTAATTTAAAAACCCTAGCAATTTAAGAAACTCTCAACCTACCACATCGCAAATGAATCTTGACCGTCCGCTTTTAGACAAAAAGCTGATAAGGTGAATTCAGCTTAACTTCAGTTTTAACATTAGGACGGAAAGGTAATAACGCCAGTGGAGCCCACGCTAGTAGTAGTGACTAGTGTGAGTCATCATCTCTCTTCGGAGAACGTACCAGTCGTCAAACGCCCCGACGGACGGTGACGAGGATTGAGCGTTCACTCACACATTAGCTCCTCGAGAGTCACGAAAGTGATCTTAGGTATGGTATCTCAATTGAATTTCGAACTTTTGCCGATTAATCGCTAACTAAATTAATGCAGTGGTTTAATGCCCAATTAATTCTGTGATACGCACTTCACTCGCGACCCAGAAACAGGTGACCAAATGGCAGAATATATGGTGTGATTTTGCAGTCAACCTAGTCAACGATCAGAGACGGAGTGATATAAGAGTTGATAAGAGCAATTCAAGGCGTTAAAGAGAGAAGCTATCTCGAAGCACTCTGTACGGCAACAAGCAATTTCTTCTCGAGTACGACGGTGGCTGAGGGAAGATGAATCCTCCATCGCCACCAAACCAGGCACCAGTAGACGTTCCCGAGGCCGATCCGCCTCAGAACCTCCACTCGGGAAACGCCGCCGGTGGAAATTCCGGCGAAAATCATGGGTTTCCAGAACCAGGGTCGGTTCCGGAAATTGAAGGGTTTGATCTGTGGTGGGACAATGTAGTCGGCGGAGGGAACGATGGGTTTAATGGGGCTGGGTCTATGGAAGGGTTTGTTCAGGGGTGGAACAACGACGGCTTTCCTGTAAGTGGCGGTGGTTCTATTCCCGGAGCTGAAGAGTTTATTCAGGGGTGGAACAATGAAGTCGCCGGAGGAAATGATGCGTTCTCTGCTGGGGTTAGTTCTGTTCCTGAAATTCAAGGGTTTGTTGGGTGCCAGAATAGTGAGGTAGTGGGTGGAAATGTTCAGGCTAGTGATGGGACCAAGGCTAGACCTGGTAAGCGAAAGTATTCGAAGAACAGAAAAAAGCTGCAAACTCAAGTAGGGGAAAATGGCAATGTTGGTGGAGATGGCTCCATTCCAAAGAAGCGTGGGCGGCCTAAAGGTTGTAAGGACAAGAAGCCGCGGCGGTGTAAGAGCAGAAATGGTGATTTGCCCACCAAAGTAATGGAGAGGAGAATTGATCTGCCAACTGAATTAGTGGAGAAGGCTGATAATGGTGGAGAAGCTTCGGAGAAGAAGCTTCGTCGATCTAGAGGTTCTAGGAACAAGAAGCAGCGCCTTAGTGAAGGAAAAGGTGATTTTCCTGTCGATGTAATGGAGGTTGGTGATGTTGGCACGTCTTGGGAGATTCTTGGGCTACCTGAAGGTTCTATGAACAAGGAGTTGTGCCTTACTGAAGGAAATGGTAAATTGTCTACTGAAGTAATTGGGCAAGGTGATGTTGGTGAAGATGGCTCTACAGTAAAGAAGCTTGTTCTTAGTGAAGGGAATGGTGATTTGCCTGCTCAAGTGGCGGAGAATGGCAATGCTGTTAGAGATGGCACTATTAAAAAGAAGCGCGGTCGACCTAAGGGTTCTCTGAACAAGAAGAAGCTTGTTCATATTGAAGGAAATGGTGATTTGCGCATCGAGAGTGGAGATGTGGCATCCCATGAGCACGGAACATTACAAAACGGGAGTGTGCGTATGAAACGAAAGCGCGGCCGGCCAAAGGGATCCAAGAAGAAGCTGCAATTAGTCGGTGCACCCAAAATTCTGAAATGTTCTACCAGAGATGTGAACGATTTGTCTGAAACGATCCAGTACCAAAAAAGGCGCAGAGGAAGGCCAAGGAAGTGCATAGATGAGCAAAGCATGAGCATAGCAGATCGGAAATCCTCTGACCAACACAATAAAAATGGGTTCCCTAATTCCAGGCTATTGGTACGTTCTCTGTAACTCTTCTACCTCAATTGCTACTATATCTAGTTTGTTGATTTTGCTTTATAAACCTCTGTGGTATACGGAAAACCGAGGGTTGAATTACGGTATTCAATTCAAATGATATTCAAACCGCTATAAGCCAGTAATATTTGTTAGCACACATGTTTCTTTACTTTATACAGAAGCATTTGCTTAATTAGTGGTTTGCATTTTGGAATTACTCTAGCTTAGATAGTTTATGAAACGGTTTTGGTCGGCGAATCGGTCGAGGTTACGTGTAACGCAATCGGCCCGTATCAAAGTGGCTATAACGGGAATCGGGAATCTAACGCGTGAATCTCTTAAAACCGTTAAAACTATTCAAAATCCTCTTAAAACCTTGTTTTGTATATCAAAAACATTTATGGTACTTTTACTACTTGGTGAGACCATGCTTAACTAATGTCACCATGAGCACTTTACTATCCAACACTTGATATTGCATTGAGAAACAAAATATATCCTTGATAATCTCTTCTAAAGCTCAATGAACCAATCAACCAAACATATCCTAACTCATAAGATCCAGACTTTTTATTTATTGTTACTGATTGTTTCACATAATTCATAGTACGTAACTATAGGTTTATACAACTTTACTCTTTACAAGAAGATAAGTATAGAAACTTTACTCTTGAAGGATATGGAGGCTATTTCAAGACTGGTTTCTAGGGTTTTCTCAGATTTCGGATTAGGGCTATTCTTTTCCGACAATCAACCATCTTTACACGTATTGATGAAACAGATCTTATCTTCCGATTTTCACCGGTAACGGTGTGTATCGGCCGTTACGACTGCGATTCCTATTCACATACAATGTATTGGGTGAATCGGACTCGGCCACTGCCTATTCAGTTACGTACTGCCCATAAGTTACATTAAGAGCCATTTTTAGAACCCTAGTAGGTAATGGCTAATGGGATTCATCAGTGAAAACTTCAGCTCTTTTCCAGGTACATGGTCTGTGAACTTGAATTTGAAGCTCAGATGTACCTATGTGTCAAGCTAGCTGAACTTGAATTGTAGGTTAATACTCTCTAAACATTTCAATATGCGTGGCAGATAGTTTTAAATACCGGCCATTGCCTAACGGGATTTCGGTCCTCCAATACTGTTGCCTGTTGCGAAGTGTTTGAATGGAATTTAGGTGCATTTCATCCTATAGTCTCCGATACACTCCAAACACCGGGTAGGATCAGTGAGTATCAGCGGATATTCCCAATAAATGCATGTGTAATCGACAGTGCTCTAGTACGTGGCATACACTTCAGGACTATAATCACGAAAGCACGTAAATTCTACATAGCAAAATCCTAAAAATAGGCTTAAGAGCATAGTTATCAGAATCGTATGATTCACGATTCGAATCCTACGATTCGATTCAATTCACCCATGAAACGATGTGAATCCTTCAGTGAACCTTAAATGGTCAAAAGTTTTACCAAATCCCGATTCAAGAGGCTGAATCTTACGATTCAGTTGCGATTCAATCCGACTCATACGATTCACCATCGATTCAGCTAAAGATCTAATTGAGTTAGAACTCAAGTCTAGGAAATAGTACGTCCTATATTTCTGTATGTTTTGCAACATATGTTAGTTTTCAAATGACTAATGCATTTCTCTTAAGTCCAAGGCTAGTACTTTCCTATTATTTTACACCTCCTTGGCATCTCGTAGTTACTTGTTCCACCTGCCTTTCTATATCTTCAATATTCTTATATGTTAGATGAATAAAATTTCTTACACTAGTTGGGTGTTGGGAACACGAGTTTCTAAATATTTTAGCTTTTTTCTTGTAAAATTATGAATATATTAGCTCCGGCATGTTATAGTTTTTGGAATTATGTTATTATATCGACTTAAAATAAGTGCAAGCGAATCTTTACGATTCACGATTCGATTCAATTCACCATTCAGTGAAGTCGAGTTTCGATTCACTATCTGACTCTCCATTTGACAACTAAACTTAAGAGTGGGTTTTGTGAATTTGGTAATGTTTTGAAGAAATTCATTCGTTTGGTTGCTGCATTCTGTTACACAATGTCGAAAACCCTTTATACCATTACGCCACAATATGGTCCAGTACTGCTTTTCAAAACCATGGTATGGACTTAAGTCTCGTAGATATATACTTGGGACATGGTAGCTAGAAACGTACATGGACAATGGCTTTAGGGTAATTGAATATTTGAATTTGTATGGAAAAGCTTTTCGACGGGCCAAGACTTTCACGTACTATCATAACTAGTTCCCTTCTCTCCTATTATTTCATCAGTTAAAGTATCTTAGTCACTAGTTTTGGAACGGAGTTGAATAGGATCTTTAGTGCATATTTTATAAGCTGGAATATATATGATACACTAGTCCTGTGCCAAGGCTTCAAGGGGAGCAGTTTGATGGTTGGAGTAGGCTCTCCTGAGCACTAGAAGTACAATTGTAAGAGTTCTTATAATCGGAGACCCAGTTGCACAGGGGCCTTCAAACACCTTGGTGTATGAAAGAAGTGATTAAAGTCTATTATGGATAGTAAATGAACTGTAATAAGTTTCCCTAGCAAACTTCACACTAAATTCAGCATTCAGGATAGGTTTTATTTGTTTTATAGGTAAACAGGATGGGTTTATTATTTTCAGTGCAACTAACATTCCATATCTGGAAACTGCTATTTTCAGTGTCTTTCGGGCATATTTTTTTGTCCTATTTTTCTACGCGTGCTACAGTTAGAATGTTGAACTCGTAAAACTTTTTGGGTAGAGATTTCCTCTCCTGTAGTTTTTTGAACAGTTGATGGGAAATCAGCAGAGCCATCTGTTGGAAGTTACGTTCTCTACTTTACGTATTGCTTTACTAGACATGATATTTCTCAACGCAACTAATTTGAACTCAAAGAAGTTTTCTGGTACAGGGTGCTAGAGGCAGGAAAACAAAGCAAGGAAATTTGCGATGCCACCAATGCATACTCAAGAAGAGTGGCCTCACGTTATGCTCAACTTGCAAGAAGAAGCGCTACTGTTATAAATGCATAGCAAAGTGGTAAAGAAAACTATTTTACTCTTTATAATTTAGATTTCCCCCTGTCTGACAAATGGTAACTTTTGTGAGAGTTACGTCTAACTAAAGTGACCGGCAATTATTGCATCCAGGTTCAAAATCTGAAACATTCATTCCAGGCTGTCCCTACTTTCTCATTCTCATGAAACTGTAGTATTTTTTAATGGGTGTTTTTGTACGTTACCGTTGAAATTTTTATTAGTACAATATAAACGAAATATAAAATGAACTACCTTTAGGCCTTGTTTGGGTACGGGATAAAAATCATGGGGACAAGAGCTGTACTGGGATATGAGGTAGGATATGACTGTACTGGGATAAGGCAGGATAAGTGATTTTTGCTTCTGAGTGATTGGTTATAGCAGGATAAGAGATAGGATAAGCTGCAGGCATATATAATAACATGTTTGGTTTGTGCATGATAAGAAGTAGAATATGTGTATAAATGACCACATTGCCCTTCATGTATGAAACTAATTTTTTAAAATAACTGTGTTCCATTGTAGACTGTAAACAGAAAATAATAATACACATTGACACTTTGAAGGGGTTAATTTTGATTTTAGATTATATATATGCATGTATTCATATATATATATATATATAACATATGAGGGTAATATTGTCTTCTCCAGTACACTCTCCTTATCCCCCCTCCCTTTATCCTGCAGGGTGGTATAAGGTTGTGGGAAAAAAAATGATTTTTTTACCTAGGGGATAAGGAATGAGTTTTGTACCTGCTCCTTATTCTGCACCCAAAAGCGGGATAAGGAGCAGCAGGTACAAATTTATCCTTATCCCCCTCCTTATACCTTACCCAAACGAGGCCTTATGGGACAAGAGTATGAATCTTGACATACTTTTCATGAAGTCGGAAAGTTCATAGGAAGTGTGCAGTAACGCAAGAGTAATAATGATTCTGTTCAGCACATTATTCTGAGTGTTGAACAATACAAAACTAAAATATCAGATATCTTATTTTATGGAGGGCTAAAAGGTCTGGGTACTTAGAGATATAAAAGAGTGCTGTATGCAATCTGGTTGTACATGAAACTTGTCTATCTCATTGTCTTATGAACCGCCTTAAAAAATCTTAACAGGTATCCTGAGAAAAGAAGGAAAGAAATTGAGAAGGCATGCCCATTTTGTCAAGGGAATTGCAATTGCAGAAGATGCCTTCAGAAATTTAGTGCCAAGGTATGTCTACCCCATTCTTTGATCTTATTTGAGTCTTTAATATTACACATATTCTAATGCTGATTCCCTTACGTAAAAATTCTTTGGTGGGAAAAAGGCTAGCAATGAAAAGTCGGATGATAATGTCAAATTGCAAAGATCTCTTTATCTCCTGTACAAAACTCTGCCTCTTCTTAGACATATTCAAGATGAGCAGACTTCGGAGCTAGATGTGGAAGCTTCCATACGTGGTACTAGAATACTCTTAGAATCATCAACATTATGGTTCTGGTTTCTAATACTATACGATTTAAGAGTGTTTAATTGTATGTTTCCTCATCTTCTGCATCAGGTGTTCAATTGTCAGAAGCAGATATAGAGAAATCTATGCTTGATGAGGATGACAGAGTCTACTGGTATTTTTTTTCCCCGAGGAAAACTGGCTTTTCTCAGTACAAAGAATGAACTTATAATCTGCTGTTCTGTTGTTAAAATCCTATAATAAATAAATAAGATTTGACATATCGGGACATTCAAACCAATCTATTCCAACAATGATCATCTTAGTTCATCTGCAATAGTCAGGTTGTAGGTGATACACGTTGCTGTTTAGTCGCTACAGATTTCCTCGCATCTTCTTCATTTCTTTTGTATTCAATTGTTAATTTCTCTATTGATGAGTATATATCTATACAATATACTCGGACAACTTAGGTATATAGAAAAATGATAACAAGGCTTGACAAAAGCATATTTTTATACGTAATTCAGCGAACTATCCTTGATTGTTAACTTATCGGTTCATCAAAATATTTGTTATTTCCTATGTTCTCTTATATTTATCTTGTATATACACATAAACGCATGCATCACATCAATTTAGTTACGAGACTTATACTTATTTAACTGGTAAACCTGGAAAATAAGGAAATATTAGATTCATATTTGTTTCACTATCCACCTTTACTTGTTAAGACTAGTCGAGATATAGTGGGAGTCAAACATAGTCCCATGAGAAGCTGATGATTAGGAGCTGGAATGAAATTATTATTCATGGTTGTGGACAACTCTTGCAACTAGTATGGCTTTTCAGACTTTCCTTATTTTTTGAGAGAAAATGTTTTGTCGTCAACCGGGTTTGAACCCGGGACCTCATGCAGAGGCTTCCAACGCTCTACCACTTGAGCTACCACCCAAGCTGCAAATGTTTTGAGAGAAAATGTTTTGGCTTTTCAGACTTTCAGTACATTGATAAACAGTGCTTAACATGTCAAAAGGAAATATTGTCACAGGGTATCTCTCTTTTGGTTTAGCGGGCACTAATTATACTTAGGTGGCGTTAAAAGTTACCTTGATCTGAAAAATGTAGGAAATGGAACCTTATCAATGAATCTGGCCGTGGTTATTTACTTGATACTAATATTGAAGTTATTACAATATGTATAGCCGGCATGTCTGCTCTTTTTATATTTTACTGATCATTAATTAATATATGGATGCATTATTTGTTATTGAACAGTGACAATTGCAATACGTCCATCGTTAATTTCCATAGAAGCTGCCCAAATCCTCAGTGCTCTTATGACCTATGCATAAATTGTTGCCGAGAACTCAGAAAAGGACTTCAGCCTGGAGATGCAACCAATGTTGATTTTAAAGATGGATCTTTCGTACACCAAAATAAGGATGCCCCCCTAGAAAATGACAGTTTAACTTTTGGGACCCATGAGTTCCCCAAATGGAGAGCGCTTGTTGATGGTAGTATTCCCTGTCCCCCAAAACTACGTGGAGGTTGCGGTGCTCAAGTATTAGCATTAAGACGGATCTTTGAAGCTTATTCAGTGAACAGTTTAATTATGAGTTCACAGGAGCTCATAGCTGATTATAAACCAGCAGAAGTGGATTTTTCTCAAGGATGCTCTTTGTGCTTTTCTGTCAAATGTTCTAGACAGGGAGATAAGAATAACTCTGGTGTCAGGGAAGCATCTTTTCGGGAGGAGAGTCATGATAATTTCATTTACTGTCCTGATGCTGCTAACATTGGAACTTGTGAGTTGGAGCATTTTCAGATGCACTGGACAAGAGGTGAACCTGTCATAGTTAGCAATGTTCTTTCCAAGACATCTGGACTCAGTTGGGAGCCAATGGTCATGTGGAGGGCTTTTAGAAGTGCCAACAAAAGACTAAATGAGGAGAACTTTTCTGTTAAGGCCATTGATTGCTTGGATTGGTGCGAGGTATGTGTTCGATAATGATGGTCCCTTCTATTTTATCTGTGTATCACATTTGTTGGCTAGTATTAAATTATTTTATATATTTATTTATGGATTGTGCCAGCTAGTTTGAGTATTCAGGATGTGCAGAGTGCAGACTCTCCAGTTTGAAAATGAGCCACTACTTTAATAATTACATTTTAAATAGAAGAACTAATTTACGATTTTATTCTACTTGCACAGTAGTTTGAGAACTTGAAAACGGTAGAAACTGCAGTTATGCCCTCACACCAAAGCATGCTCCCTTGGATGTAGTGATTTTTTATCTTAGCCAAAGTATATTCCTGTGGTGCAGGTAGAAATTAACATTAGCCAGTTCTTCAGAGGCTATGTTGAGGGTCGTAAACATCCAACTGGATGGCCTGAGATGTTGAAGCTAAAGGATTGGCCACCGAAAAATTCATTTGAGGAATGTTTACCCAGACATGGTGCTGAATTTATTTCCATTCTTCCATTCAGTGATTATACACATCCAAGATCCGGTATTCTGAATCTTGCTACAAAGCTTCCAGATGTTGCTGTGAAGCCAGACTTGGGACCCAAAACGTACATTGCGTATGGATCTCGGGAGGAGCTCGGTAGAGGTGATTCGGTGACTAAGCTTCACTGTGACATTTCTGATGCGGTACGTGCTTGTTCTTAAAATGATTATTACTAGCTTTTTCGTTGTCCTGGTATTCTCTTTTCAACTAGTAGTGACTTATGTATTGCACGCGACTCTTTCCCACCAATACTTGGAACAAAACTTTGAAATAGTTATTTTTCATTCATCTTTCAGAATAAACTCGGTGTGTAATTGGCATCACATGAATGCCAAAGCACCACTTAATGAACTGAAGTGACAAAGTAAACTTCTGATTCGGCACTTACACATTCTGATGACTCATAGCACATACCTTATTTGAATATTCATTTCTATTGAGCACATGGGCTGTATCTTACGATTTTCATGACCACTATACGATTTGGCTTATTTGGATGTTTGACAATTCATCTCCTATATCATCTCTACTGGTGGAGGCATGTCTCTAGTATCTTCAATTTGTGGAAGAACTGTCTTTTCTCTGTTTGTAATAAAATGTCAACAAACAGAAATAAATGTTGTTGAGAAATCAAGGTCAGAGAACTACGAACAAACATTCAAATCATTAAGTAAAACATGGTAGAAAAAGCTGGATATTCCGTGTAAACGAACGCTTCCATTTCATGTAGAGGTTGAAAAATTCTGTCTTCTCTGCTCGGTTTGCAGCCATTAGACTGATTCCAAATACCTAAACTTTGGTCTCCTAAACTAACCAAACAGAGAGATTTTCACGGATGATACATATAAGATGAAGTTGGCTATGGGAATTGGTTGCAACTAATACCTATTTTTTTTATTAAGATAATTCTTATTCTTTGCATAAAAACTAAATGCATTGCACAGCACCACCTGTATGCTTACACTACCTTATCTCTCTGTTTCACAGTTTGAAAAAGAAAAAGAAAAAACAAGCTTGCAAAATCCGATGCAAACATATAATTAGAGTAATGTAAATTGTAATGTCTTTTTTCGTAGGTAACTTAAACTATAATGTTAAATATAGAAACCTATCTGCTCATAGAACAGAAAAGGAGCTTTCCTGCTTTTCTCTAGCTGTCCACTTAAGTCTAACACAGCTCATTTTGTTAACATAGATCTGTAAGAGAAAATTGCCATTGTTCAACATCAGGTCCACAGATTAATATTCAGTAAACCAAGTTTAGTCTTGGATTCTTTTTCTGGTGGAAAAATGAGTAAAACATAAAGGAGGAGGGAAGCAAAACAAAGGCACCAAACTTCAGGATTCAATGAGAATTCTCGCTCAAATGCCAACTAATCACCTAAGGAAAAGTAAAATGAAATTTAATGGACATATAATTTCAAGTCTCAAGAAACAATTGCACATATTGCAATGTATTGTAAAGATAGATGGAAGGTAAGGAACATGGTAAAAATATTGTTATGTTTAGAGAAATAGCGATTAAGTCATGGTATGTTTTTTGTTTAATTAATGGATATCACTAATGATGTTCATCACACCCAATGATCATCTCAAATGTATGCTGTGATTGAAAATGAATTATGCAAATAACATGGAAAATAAAATAAAACTATTGTATCATTGCCAAAATGTTGCAACTTGTTCCAGTTCAGTTTAAGTTAAGACTCCGCGACAACTAATTCTAATTTTTTGAGTCAACATCAAACTAGCCTTTTCCCTGTTTAGCTGATGTTGGCCACATGGATCAAACTCCATCTGATGAACATCATTGAAGGAACTGAAAGTTCACCTCAGACCAGTATTAAGTTATAAAAGATTAAACTTGGTTGTTTTTCTCAAAATAACGATTTAGATGTGGGACAGATGGCCTGCATCGGTGATTTTGATTACTTAGTGATTAATAAGATTATGCAGTGATTAATAAGTTTTAAAAGATTAAACGTAGTTATTCCGTATTGTTACAGGCTGCCTTACCATCATTCTATAATAGCACTAGTACCTCCAAAGTTTGAGAATCTCCTAAGCCTGATGGAAATTACACTTCCTCCAACATTTATTGATATATTCATTTTTTTTACAATGAATGGATTCAGGTCAATGTGCTGACACACGCTACAGAGGTCAAGATTGATCGAAGGCATCAAAAAGTTATTGACACTTTGAAAAGGAAACATGAAACTGAAGATATTTCTGAGCTATGTCATGGAACAAAAGAGGCATTGGAAAGATTCAATAGAGAACCGTTAGCACAACCCGACAGAGGTGAGAAAGTTGACTTTGAATATGCAGAGAAAACGGACGCTGATGACAGTGGCAATCTTTTATCAGCAAAGAAAGATGAGAAATTGCATGATCACGATGGGGAACTACCATTGTCAGACTGTGCTGGTTGGCATAGCCCAGGTGCTCCAGAGGATTATGCTTCTCCTGAAAGGGCAGACATACCTAACTGTAGGGAGCAACAGATCAGATATTTGCATGCTAGTAAGCTGGAAGAATCCAGGTCATTTTTGGCGCAAAGTCATGCTGAAGGAGTATCTTCTTCTCATACAACACAGCCTGGGTTTAAAATGACTTCACTATCACTTTGCAGTGACCAATCCAGACATTGGACAGAAGAAACGTCTTGCTTTGCAGCTGGGGAGTACAATGGAATAGGGGCCGACACTGCTTCCTTGTCTGATAGCATAGGAGCAAAGGCCATCTATCCTGCATCTGAAGCGTTCTTTTCAGAAAAGAAAGATGCTGGTCATACTCTTACTAATTTGAAAGAACCAGAGTTTACAAAACAAGTCTTCGCTGATACATATACAGAACATGGTTTATTGTCGGTATTTTCTGAGCAAGATATGGAAAATTCTCTTCAAATGGTGAATCCCGAACCAGGTGTTTCTGATGAACTATTGGACCCAACAGTTGCTGATAAGCATAGCAGCTGGAAAAGACACCTCGATCTAACATTTTCAAAGAATGGCAAGGATGAATTTAATGAAAGGAATTCAGACTTGAATGTTCTAGATTTTGACTCGGAATGTGCTGCTAGACCTGAGGTTGCCGCGGCTATTAGTTATTCCTTGACGCCTGAAATTGATCCAGGTTTTGAACTTGCATGTTCTGGACTGAATGCTGAGAATGTTAAAGCTGAGAGAGATTTGTGCATTCAAAGATCGGAACCAGTTACTTCGGTATCATGTAAAAGACCATCAGATATAGATGATGATGTGCAAAGAGAATGCCACTCAGAAGTTGTACAAGGAGGTGCTCTCTGGGATATTTTCCGTCGACAGGATGTTCCTAAGTTAATGGAATACTTAAAGAAGCACCAGAAAGAGTTCCGGCACATCGACAATAAGCCTATAAAATCTGTATTTTCTTTCCTTTTTCTTGTCTGAACTGTTGATTACATTGACTTTTTCCCATTTGACCGTCGCCATTTGCCTCAGGTTGACCACCCAATTCATGACCAGACCTTCTATCTGAACGAAAGACATAAGAAACAGCTCAAAGAGGAATTCAGTAAGAAACATGTATATATTTGCTTTACTTTAATACAAGTGTCTTAATTAACTGGTTTAATGCGTTTAACATCAGACATTGAGCCATGGACATTCGAGCAGTACCTTGGAGATGCTGTATTCATTCCAGCAGGATGCCCGCATCAAGTGAGGAACAGACAGGTCAAGTCTTCCTTATACTTTTTATGGCTTTCAATTACAAGCTTTTTATGTAGGAGGTTTCGTTTCAGCTGTAACATCCCTTGTTCTATCTAAGCAAGGTGCTATAGTTTCTTAGCTTGGTCCTTTCTTTTGTAATATTTGGAAAGCATGAAGTGTACTTCCTGTAAATCGAGTTTTTTCATGCCACTTTTGAACTAGATCCGCAACTCTGTATGCTTGTTTTTACCAGAATAAAACCAATGAAACAGGTGGATTTGTCTTTGATGTTGATCATCCATGTATTATCTTATGCAACTACCGCGCTCTTTTTCTAAACGATTGACATGATGATTCTCTTCTCTTCATTCCTCAACAGTCTTGCATCAAAGTGGCTCTCGATTTTGTATCACCTGACAATGTCCAAGAATGCATTAGATTGACCGAAGAGTTCCGCTTGCTTCCAAAAGTCCACAGATCTAAGGAAGACAAATTGGAGGTACATAAAGAGTATTTTGTCTTCTTTTACCTGTGTTTGTAATTTGCGTTATATGTTGGTATCATAGTATTTGCATCATACAAGTTAGTGACAAACAATGTAGAGATTCCATCCATTTATGTGGTTTCTTTGGCATTGTCTGTCTTATGTATGGTGCACTTTGTATCATGATTATCAAATGAACACATGCATCAGTTTAATGTGTTTTATGACACCAAATTTTATGTAGCCTGATTTTGTAGCTACCCAACGTAAATAGAGTAGCATGTCCAAGTTAGCTTGCCCTTATCCCTCGTCAAGTTTGTTAAGGGTGTGTTTAATAGTGTGTCTGAACTACAGTGTTCCATTATGTAGTATATCACTTCCTCATATATAAATAAGTGAGGGGGCTAATCTGCAAGGATCAACCTCTTATTTTTCTTCCATCTTATCATGGTATCAGAGCAACCACCAACTCTCACCAACCACCATCTCTGCTGCCTACCTGAAATCATCGCCAATTGTGAAGGATCTTTTTTTGTTCTAGTCAGTCTCTTCATTCTCCACTGGGGTTTGCTGTGCCTCTGTTTACATCGTATGATGGCGTCAGAGCAGTTCGTTGGTCCGGTTCTTTCTTGGTAACTAATTCAGATCACTACCACTGGGGCAGGTAAAAGGAATTTGTCTTCTTGTCGAGGCCTGATAGTGTATGGTTCTGTCCACTCTTTTCTGGTTGGTAGAGAGAGGTGGAGGTGATTTTTGTTCTTCAGTTTATGGATGTTGGTTGTGTTCCTTTTTTCTCAGCCAGCCATCATAGATGTAAATGGAAGAGTGGTTGCAGTTGAGTACTTGATTAGTTTGCACTTTTATGTTAACAGATTGAGTTCAGATAGTGAGTGATTTATTGTGAATAACAAGGTTCTCTCAGCTTGTGTTTCACGAGGTATTGATTAGTTATTTCAGCCTTTGGTTTAGTTAAGCTTTGCAGTTCGTGAATGATTTATTTGAGGCTATCTCTTTATGAGTATGAGGTGAATCAAGTCACTTAAGCTGAAGTTAGTTGTGGGTAGTTGGCTTGAGTAGTTAGCAGTTTAGCTGTTTGGCAATTCAATCATATCTTTCATGTGCTTTGAATGTGCAGCCTTATAGTTGATATGTCTTGGGGTTGTTTCCTGGTTGCTGGTGATGTAATAAGTTTTGTTAGTTGAATACTGGAGGGGAGTATTTCGATTGCTGGTTTTCAGAATTCTGAATCGGTTGTTTCCTCACTGCTGTGACTGAATTATTCTCCTCTCATTGAGGGAGTTGTCTGGTTTGTTATTTATTCAGTAATAAATTGGTTCTATCAGAGGACAAGTATGCTCAATATGAGTGTTCTCAGCATGCTACTTGACTTGCATTTAATACACAACGCGACGCTTGTCACTCTGCAATTCTTAAGTCTACTTCTAAGCCATGGACTTTCCGGTACTCCAACACATTAATTCACGTGAATTTAGCAGATGGTTTGAAAACATGTGTTAAAGGTATCGGTACTTTGTATCCTACTCCTGAAATGTCTTTGTTGTCTACATAATAAATTCCTGGTCTCCCATTCAATCTCATTTCTATTAGTAAGTTGACTAAACATTTGAGTTGTTCTGTGCCGTTCTACGCGATGTCTGTTGTTATCCAAGATTTGCAGAGAAAGAAGACGAATTGGAGAAGGTTATGAGTCATATGGGCTTTGTCATTTTGCTCCATCCAGCCTTTCCCCTTCTCGTGCATGATCAGCCAATGTAACTCATCAAATTCATTGTCGCCTCGTTTATCCCTCTAGTTTAAAAACATAATTTCCCCACATGGGTCAAGTGAAAGATTTGGAGAGTAAATCATGTAAATTTGAGAAACATCATTGTGTCCCTTTCTTATCCAGGGTCAACAAAAGGGCGTCATTTGAGTTGCTACATTCAGATATTTGGGGTCCCAATCGTGTTATCTCTAGACTTGGTTTTCAATATTTTGTGACTTTTGTCGATGATCACTCTTGTATGGCTTGACCTTATTTAATGAAAAGTCACTCAGAATTATTCTATATATTTCACTGCTTTTATGCTGAGATAAAAACATTCCTATTCAAGTTTTATGCAGTGACAATGCTCAAGAGTACTTTTCTCAATTCATTTTCTCCATATATGTCCGAGCATGGTATGATTCACCAATCTTCATGTGTCCGTACACCTCCACAAAATGGTGTGGCTGAACGAAAGAACAAGCATCTACTTGAGGTGGCTCGTACTGTTTTGTTTGAGCGAGACGTTCCTAAGCCTTTCTGGAGTGATGCTGTTTTAGCTGCATGTTATTTGATTAGTAGCATGCGCTCGTCTATTTTGGATGGCCAGACTCCTGATTCTGTCATCTTCCCCGAGTACCTCCATTTCCACTTATATTAGGAGTGTTCGGTTGTGTTTGTTTTGGTCATCAGTTGACAGTGATAACAGGTCGTGATCAATTGGATCCTAAGGCTTATTCACGCACCCGAAAAGGTTATTGATGTTATGATCCTTCCAGACACCGTTTCTTTGTTAGTGGCGATGTTACATCTTTTGAGTCTATCCCATATTTTTTCTAAAATTTACTCAGCGTGCGAATTTGTTCTTCCTTTTTCCCGTTCAAGCTGATGTCTGTGACACCGGAACGCATTGTTACTCCTGGTTTACAAGTTTACTCCCTATGTGGAAACACCAACCCTACTGAGTCTCATGCTTCCCCTTCATCGTAATCTTTCCCTGTTAATCTATGTTTGTCTCTTATGATAATTTATCCCCTTCCTAATTTTCGTGTGTGTCATCCTTATCACATGTTTCTATTCTGAAATCTATTTCTGAAGCATTTTCTCATAATAGTTGGACGACTGCTATTGTAGCGGAAATGCAGGCTTTGTAGCATAATAGTATATGGGATTTGGTATTTCTTCTCCCCAATAAAACAGCCATTGGTTGTAAATGGGTTTACACTATTAAAACAAACCGTGATGGCAACGTTGATCGGTTAAAGGCTCATCTAGTGGCCGAAGGGTACAGTCAAATATATGGGCTCGATTATTTGGATACTTCCTCTCTTGTTGCTTAGTTTGCTACCGTATGATTGTATGTTCCCTTGGCTGCTAGTTCTGTTGGATTTCACACCAACTTGAAGTAAAAAATGCTTTTCTACACGGTGATTTGCATGAGGAGGTATACATGGAGACTGGAGCAACCTGCTCAGGGAGAGTCTGGTAAGGTATGTCACCTAAAGAAATCCCTTTACGGATTGAAGCAATCTCCTTGGGCTTGGTTTGGATGATTTAGTGATGTGGTTATTGAGTTTGGAATATCGAGATGTGTGGTTGATCATTCTGTGTTTTATCATCATACCTCAGCTGGTCACGTTTTGTTGATTGTCTATGTGGATGATATTGTGATTACTGGTGGTGATGATTCAGGAATCCGTGAGTTAAAACACTTCCCTCAAAACACATTTCCAACAAAAGATACGGTAAGTTGAGGTGCTTATTGGAAATTGAGGTTGCTTATTCTCACCTGGGTATTTGTTTGTCGCAGAGGAAATATGTGTTGGACTTGTTGAGTGAAACTAGGATGTTGGGAACAAAGCCCATTGACTCGCCAATGGAGCCAAGTATCAAGCTAGCAAATGGGGGCGAGCTGTTATCATCTGGTCCTGGAAAGTTCAGGCGAATTGTGGGTAAAATTGATTCACTTAATAGTTAAGGGCCGGCATTTCATATGTTGTGAGTGTTTAAAATCAATTCTTAGGGGCTCCTAGAACTAGCCATTGTGATGCTTTAATATGTATTCTGCGTTTTCTGAAGGGGTCTTTAGGTTTGTTGTGTAAGAACCATGGGCACATGCAAGTTGAAGCTTACACGAATGCAGATTGGGCCGGTTCACCATTGTATCGGAAGTCAACTTCAGAATTTTGTGTGTTTGTTTGAGGTAGTCTGGTTTTGTAGAGAAGTAAGAAGCAAATTGTGGTGGCCCGGTCTAGTGCCGAGGTAGAGTATAGAGCCATGGCTTACACAACATGTGAGTTGATATGGGGGAAGCATGTGTTAAAAGAGCTTAAGTTTGAGAGCCGTAATCCTATGAGATTATTTTGTGATAATCGTCCATTTTGCATCTAATCCTGTGTTCCTCAACACATGAGCAGACGAAGCATATAGAGATTGACTGTAATTTTGTTAGAGAGAAGCTTCATCAAATGATAATCCACACAGTCCATGTTCGATTTGCAGATCAGATGGCTGATGCCTTCGTTACGAGGTTTGCGTGTTGTCTATTTGTTACAAGCTTGGGGCATATGATGGTATATGCTTCAGCTTGAGGGGGAGTGTTAAGTGTGTGTTTAATAGTGTGTCTGAACTATAGGGTTCGTTATGTAATATTTCACAATTCTTCATATATAAATAAGAGAGGGGGCTAGTCTGTAAGTGTTGAGCTGTTGTTTATGTTCCATCTTTATGGTATCAAATTCTTCTGTTTACTTCTGTGATACTTGTGGTTTCAGACTGTTCCCACTTCCCATTTTCATTTAATGAAAAGCTGACCAGAGGATAAGCCATAGCTTGTGCTTATAATTTTGATTCTTTAGAGACCAAATATGCTCTCTAGTTTTGTTCTCTTTCTAAAACAATGCAGTTTAAATGCCTTCTTACTTTGTTATTCTGTTTGTTCAAAGGTGAAGAAGTTGGGAATTTTCGCCGCCAGTTTGGCCGTTGCAGAAGCCAAAAATCTTTTATCATCCAGTCTGAAATCGGGAGTAAGATCTGTGCCCTCAAATTGCTTCCTCCTTGCCATTGTAGTTTACACCTTACTTGCATTTTCTTTACTCATTTTATGCCTTTAAGGTAAATTAATAACGGTCCATTTGGAAGTAAGATCCCATTTACTGAACCGACGTTATTGAAAAAGTATTTAACTACATAAACGCCCCCTGAATTACCTCTACTTCAAATTGAGCACGGGCAAACATTTATTGGTAAAATGGACAGGCTTGGACTAAATTTTCTGCTCTATCTTGAATTAGGACGAGGCACGTCCATATTAACATTAGCAGTCTGGGCACACCCAGATTGCCCAATTTATATTAATGATAATAACATACTGTATTATACAGGCTGTCCAAGCTATTCTTAGAAAAAGTCTTAATTGGTTCCATGTAGAACGCATCTTGGATTGGCCCAGCCTGCATACCGAAGCCCAGCCTGATTTCAAATGAGCATGGGCAAACATTCATTTATAAAATGGACTAAAATTTTCATCTCTATCATGAATTAGGACGAGGCAATCCATATTAACATTAGCAGTGTGGGCGCACTCAGATTGCCCAATTTATATTAATGATAATAACATACTGTATTATATACTATATACGATATTTAATAGAGTAAATTACAGTGAACTGATCTATGTTGTGGGTTCGGTTCTTCGGTTGACCTGTGGTTTCAAAAATTTCACTCAGGTGACCCGTGGTTTGCTCTGCATTTCACATAGAAAGTCCGTTTATTTTTTTATCAATATTTAAAATAATTAATTGCATTTCAACCACTAAGTTTAGGGGGTCGTTACAAAAGACCCTCCTAGAGAACATGTTGAAGATGCATTTGAAAATAAAGCTGATGAAGAACATGCTGAAGATGTTGATGAAGAACAGAATTCAACCCCCTAAAAACTAGAACTGAAACATCAATCATCATCAACGCGAAGACATTTAGAACCACCACGACCAACAGCAGAAACATCCACAGCCATCATTGCCGATGCACAAACCACAGCACCACACCCACATCCGAACTGAAATCCCGAATCTGGAATCAAATCGATAGAAACCCAAATTTAACCCAATTCATAGCAAATGAGTAGAGATTTAAGAAGTCCTCTGTTAATTAACCAAGTTTGCTTCTCAACATTGACTACTGTCTGAACTACTCAACCCTAATTGACAGAAAAGGCCCATATCCAACCTAAATTGGCGAACACCAATTGACTCTCCCATAAAATCTGATTGAAATGCATATATACTCTGATTCAGTAATGGGCTGAGCACAATTAGAATCGGAGAATAACAGATCTGAAAATTCCGATTCAGTTTGGAAGAAGACGCCGGTGGCGATCAAGAAGAAAGAACCTTTCTTGGACGTGTTCCGCATCTCGAGAGAGAGAGAGAAAGAGGGTGGGTGGGGTGAGGCCATGCTGCGTTACCAGATCCAGGGTGGGTGAGAGTGTCTTCTCCTTCTTCCTCCCTCTTCTTCTCCGTATTCTTCTTTGTAACGTTTTCCTTTTCTTTTTGTCTTTCCGTGTTTTTTCTTTCTGCGTTTCTTTTTTCTTCTTTATCCTTTCTCCTTTTCTCTTTCCCTGTGTTGAGTCATTTGTTAGTTTGGGTAACAATTTTAGAGTACGAGGTAAACTGAATATTTAATTAGTACTTCTTTTGCTACAAACCCCTAACCTCATGGGTTGAAATGCAATTAATTACTTTATATATTGATGGAAGTATAAACATAATTGCTATGTGAAACATGGAGCGACCCACGGGTCACCTAAGTGAAACTTTTTAAACCACAGGTCAGCCAGAAGAACTAAGCCCAAACGACAGGTCAGTTAACTGTAATTACCCTATTTAATATGGGCTAATGGTAAGCTCAATTTGTCATCCTGGTGGCGATTCTAAATATATATAATATGAAACAACTTCATCTTTTTGCAATCGTGTTGTTTATGTTGTTTTTGCGTTTGAGACGGTTGATTTGCTTACTTTTGTTCATTTCATTTTCTATTGTTAATTTGTAGTACGAGATACAAATGTAATTGCCCCTTCCGGGGTAGAATGAACTAATTTGCTGTTGACTTGGTAAACAACGTAAAACGCCCACTCTAATAACGTCTTGATTAGGCACCATCTAAACAAGAAAGCTTGTATTCAGAACATGTTTTCTCCCTTCAATTTTGTGGTTTGATTCCCCATTTTCTGCTTTCACCCAATCAGTTTTTCTTTCCTTCACTGAGACGATTTTCTCTCTCCCTACTCCCCTGACATCTCTCTAAAATCCACCAATTAATCTCACAATCAAAGCCAATCTTGGAGTAATTAAGGGGACTTTTGATTCTGTGTGTCAATTTTCTTAAGACCACATCAATTTGTTCTGATATTTTGAAGGTTCCATTACGAAGCCAGATCTGCGATTGACTAGCCTCCCCTCTGTTCAGAAACATTCTTGCGTTTGAATCCAAAAAAGCATCAGTTGATCTTGATTTTTGGAAGGGTAGTAATGTGGTTGAGTTTTCAGGGTCCAGGGAGAGAGACTGTGTGAGAAGAACAAGTTGAAGAGATTTGATAAACAGATTGAGAGGAGAATAAATAGTTTTGAGTGGAGTCAGATACTATAGGAGTTTGAGTGAGGGCGTTAGAGGAAGGAGCTTTAGTAAGGATTACACATTTTTGGCTTAGACAGCGTGTAATGGTTATCCGACTCTTAGAGTAGCAGATCATTTTTTTTTTTGTTAGCCTAAAGGAAATTAAGTTTTTTAACTCCCAATAATGGCAATTCTTTTTTCTATTTCTATATTGTACTTTGTTATAGAAAAGTTGGATCTTAAATTTTGATAAATTGGGTGTTCAATTGGGTCGGTCGTCAATGGGGAACTTAAATAGCTCAGTAGGTTTTTAAACCATCAACTCTTGTTCATGCCTGGATGGACTCCGCATGTTCCCAATCTAGCTTGTTGGGGAACCTGTAATTAAGACGTCTTTGTTACTCTAAAATTAAGAACAAGTTTAATTTTTAGCCTAATGTGGTTCCAGAAGTGCATATATCATATATGCAGGAAGAACCCTCACTGTTAAGTAACTTGACTACCCCTGAACCGATTTTTAAGTCCACGGTGCAATTCTTCGGTTTACTGATGATTATGTTTTGATTGTTTCCCTTTCATTCCTTAATACGCTTGTTCCAGTTCTGGCAGACTTGCTGAGTAGTTTCAATTCTTCTAGAGAACTAGTGTCCCTGTTATTATACTTGTGTGATTTAGGGTTCATTGACATTGTAGACCAGGGAATAAAAAAGTTGATTTTTACGGGTGGTGAATGTAGTTGGATTAGAGAGGTGGTGTATATGGTGGTTGTGGTGTTATTGTGGACGTGAAAGAGGTTTTGTTGTCGGTGGTGGAGAGCCGTTATGGAACTATCTGAGATGATGTTGATAGACAAAGAGGATACTCTGTTCTTGGGTATTGCAATTTTTCTGACGAAGATGGTTGATGTCCCCAGCAATTGTTGGTGAGGAAGGGAAGGTTGTAATGTGCTTTGAAAAGTTAAACACTCTTGCTTTGGGATATGGACTAATTTGCCGTTGACTTGACAGACGGTATCTGGGTTAGTATTGTGTATTGTAGTTCCTTTGAAGAAGGATGCTTCCTGGTGCAGCAGTTTGATCTTAGTGACTGAACTGACGGTTGCAAGCTTATGAAAAGGAGACCAGGGCTGTTGCAATTCACAGAACACTAATATGCCTCTGGTTCTCAGGAAGAGTAAGGCACACTTTTTGTTATGCACATGTAGGAATCTGTTAACGATTCTCTTCAATACACAATACTAACCCAGATACTGTCTGTCATCTGTCTGAAATCAGGCCATCTTTTGTAGATAGGCCAATATACTTGCGACTTTGTAAGTTACAGCGTACCATTGGGAAAAGTTTTGTTGAATCTATTAATGTTGTAAGAACTCATTGCTTTCATTGGGCTATCCCCATTCGACATTGTATTATGCTCTTGATGGCATTACTCCGTCACTGCATACATATATCTCTGCCAAAACAACTGAGAAAACCATTAAACTGCATACCACGGTACCCGTTCTCTTGTGTTGTTTCCATAAATTGTTTAATGCTTGCCTTACGTGTTTCCGTATTGTTCTTGCAGTTTGGCCGAGAAAGAGAGCAAACAGAGGGGAATGACATACCAGCTGTTGTAGATGAATGATCTAGACAGCTAATTACTAGAAATAACAGCTGAATAGTGTTAGCAATTTGCATTCATTATGGATTGTTGTGTCTATGTTAGATTGTTGCAATGTGCTGTACAATAACTTCAAAATCATCTTGTTAGGTTATAGTGTCAATGCATTAGTGCAATTTCTATCAAATAGCTTTTGTAAGAAAAAAGTAGATTCTCAGGTCAGTTGAGAGCCTTGTAAATATATGCATCAGAACTTCCATTATCCAAACATTGATTCTTATTTACTCTTTTCTGAGTTTGATTGTACACTCAACTTTGGTAGATAACAGTAACAGAGTAGAAATACATAAGAATTCACAAGCAGGTGCAGAGTGCCAAGATCTTAGAAACTTTCTCGAGTAGCTCTCTATGGTGGTTCGGTCTTACCACCGGCAAGAATACTTAGACTGACCTCCCTAGTTAGAGCTTCGTCCCACTGTTTCTTGCCTAGACTAATATCCATAGTGAGAGTTTTGTCCCACTGCTGAACTATCAAGGTAAGGTACCCTCTGTTTTAATTTTCCGTTAGGATATTGGAAAATAACATAGAAAAGAAAAGCTATGGCATGCTTGCATAGTGGGCATTCCTATCAGCTTCCGACAAACGTGCATTAGTTAGATGGAGTCCACTAATTTTTGATTGTTTGTCAGAAATTGATTGGTGTGCTCCACCATATAGGCATGCCACGTGGTGGGGCTAGTCCCAATGAATACCTTCTCCATAGTCACACTCATCCACTGTCGAAAATATACAGCTACCGGGCCGCCATTTCCACACCCTCCGCCGGAGAGATTTGCTTTGTTCTCCTTGCGACAACGGCTTTCCAATCCCGGGAGAGCAAACCAAATCGAATTTTGATCTTGTTGAATTCAATGGCGACATGCCGTCATGGTCGTCGAGTGGATTTTTACCCCATCATCTTCTCCACAATTGCCGTTAAGCGGCGGCGCTACGACGGTGATTGGAGGATTTTGAGAGCGAGAGAAGAAAAAC
Organism: Linanthus parryae; assembly: GCA_023055425.1. Lineage (NCBI taxonomy): Eukaryota > Viridiplantae > Streptophyta > Magnoliopsida > Ericales > Polemoniaceae > Linanthus > Linanthus parryae. The sequence continues at coordinate 6,853,903 of JALGPY010000015.1, forward strand.
AGAGAAAGAGAGAGTACTGGAGTGCGAGAGGCACGAAGCGAGAGATCAATATGAGAAGCCCGAAAAATATTCTCCAAAGCTCCGCCCGATTAAGAAGGAAAATCAGTTTTCCTTTTATACCTTTTACATTTACTTGCTAATTTCCATTTGAATTCTTTTCCTTCGATTTTCTTTTGTTTCCATATATAGAAAACCTGTTTTCCTGAAATGGTAGGGCTAGTCCCAATAAATACTTTCCCGTGACTATGAACTGAAAAGTGATTTGATTTTAATGGGAGATGATGTTCGATGGCCATCACAACATGGGTAGGAGAATTAAAAACGGGAGTTGTGGCGGGGATTTGTTGGATTTAGTGAAAAACCACATTGGTGGATCAATGGCTGTGTTGGGAATAGTAGGTTGATGCAGCTACGGAGAAATAAGGGGTCCTTTGTATAATTACTGGAGCTTGTAACAAAAAAGTCAAATAGTGGTTAGTCGCGAGTAATTGATTAATGAGAAATTCATTTCATCTTCTACTTTCTCTCTTCTCTCTCTCTCCCTCTCTCTCTTTTCTCCTTCTCTGATCTGGATCATCATCTCAAGATGAACATATCATGAGTTTCTGTATGGTATCAAAGCTTTCTATGCTCGTCGGACACTTCGATCCGCGCTTCTTCTGATAGCTCCATTCTTCGTCTTCCATGGCCGATTCGTCTTCTTACGTTGAGCTCTATCGAACTGAAATTCCACATTTCCAATCTCAATTCGTCGATTCAGGTGAAATTGGTTCTAGTTACCTTCTATGGAAGGCGCATATGACTACAGTTCTTGGAGCGAATGGATTACTGGATCGTGTTCTTGGTAAGGAGATTCCTCCGAAATTTTCAAACCTTAGCTCTACAGATTCAGGTGATGTTCCGCTCGCTTCTACGGATGATCTAGCATATATTGAGTGGTTTTTTTATAGATCACCATCTCAATAGTTCTCTTCTTGCATCAATTTCCGTTTATGTTCGTCCAATATTATGCATTTAGCTCATTCTCATCTGGAAAGCCATATAAACTAGATTTGCTTCTCTGTCTCGTTTTCATATGCATCAGTTGAACGATCTTCTATCCACTATTACAAAAAGGATCTGGCTCCATTAATGCCTGTTTGGATATAATTAAAAATGTTTGTGATCAACTGGCTCACGTGAATGAGTTTATTTCTGAAGACGATTTGATGCTATACATTGCTAAAGCATTACCTTAGAATATTACAATTTCAATTCCAACATTCGTACAACAGTTTCTATTTCTGTTACAGATCTAAGTACTCTCTTGCTTTATGAAGAGTTACATGTTCAAAGGGAAATGTCAAGAATGTCTCTAGCTGCACCAACTATGTCCGCTGCATCTCCATTACAATCTACTCATATGTCTACGAATGTCCTGAATGCTTATCAAACTACTTACAAGCCTCGAAAATCTAATTCAGCCTAAAATGCCCCCAAAGAATCAGTATACGAAACCTCAACAATCCACTTATGGTTCTCTTCTTGGACCCTACAATGGTTCTGCTGGTGGATACAAATTCCCACAGTCTTCCTCTATTACTGACTTAGCTTGTCAAAGACGTAGCTTGTCAAATATGTGGTAAAACTAAACACAGTGCCAGAGATTGTTGGTACAAGCTAGACACTAATAGATATGCAACTAGACCACTTCCTAAAAGAGCCTCATCAGCAGCAGTGCTCCCAGCTTTTATCTCACCATTACGTATAATCCGATCAGGGTTATCAGCAACTTCTATCTCAGCAGCCACATGATAACTCTATTTTAGGAGTAATTATTATACTTCCTTATTACTTTTATTAGGCATATTTCACTTGATTTATATGTTATATTTGCACAAATATGTGAATTTGACGATTTATAAGCCTAAGAGTCAAAAATTGTGTTTCTAGCTTATTTGCGCATGGTTTATGTCATATTTGCGATGATAATTGCACGGGTAGTATTTTGTTGTGTTTCTCAGGTAAAATAGGTGAAATGGAGCTTATGAGAGGCTTGGATACGCTTGTTATGGAGCTAGATGAAGAGGAGAAAAGAAGACGCAAAGATAAAGAAAAGTTGAAAAAGTCACTCCTGACCAGCATGTACTATTTTCGATTCTCAGGATAATCTATAAATAATTTGGGATCAAGTCTTTCGCCATTTGAAAGTAGACATCTAGAGCTTTCCAACGATATATGGTAGGCCCAAAGACGAGTCCGTATGAGGGAGATAGAGTCCACGCAAAATCAGCTTACAATTCTGTCCGGGAACTACAAACCGGAGGGGCTGAAGTGCGAATTCGGCCAAAGTTCATTAAAAAACGTGCCCAGGCCTTATGAAACGACTTCTCAGACCTAGAACACAGAAGGACGCTGCTGGGGAAGAGCCAAGAAGGCTAGGAGGCATGAGGGATATGGAGAACCACGCCGGAGTCGCCGAAACGCGAATTTCGTCACGAGTTTGACTATTCCTCCCATCTTTTCTATCTTTTCTTGTTACTATGAACTTGTTAGCATCTATTTTCAGTATATTTGAGTAAATTTATTTCCTGGGAATCCTTGTTGGAAAGCTAGGGTTTGCTTGAATGAATGTTTTGATACTTTGATTCGTTCTTTGGATTAAAATTATGTGTTCTCCTCTTATTATGATCATCTTGTGCTTGATTATTCATTGTTCTTGCGAGTAGCTAACGTAGGAGCATATTTAATTAGAACTCGTGTGGTAACTCCATGAGATATAGTCGGTAAATCAAGATAACCACCTAGTCGTATCATTATCTCGTAACTGGGTAGTGTTAATTAGGATCAAAGAGTAGATTAAAGTCCAATAATGCATGTTTATAATTGAATTAGGCTTGGTAACTCGGTCTAAATTGATCATAAGTGTAGGCAAATTGCTTGGTAACTCGGTAATTTGTAGAATGCTCGATTGATAAGAGTAGCGTATTTGCATTCCAAAGATCAAGACAACATTCGTAGCATCCCTAGTGATCCAAAAGAAGAATTCCCAGCACTCGTATATCTTATTAGAAAACTCCTACAATTCTTGTCTTCGTTAATTGTGAAGAAACTCATAGTTAATTGAGATATTTGTTCTTTTCATTCTAGTAGCATTAGACAAACAAACAACGCGCTGTGCCCACAAAAGGTTAAGAAATTCTAATTAATTTACAAGAAGTCTCTTGGGTTCGACAACCTGGTTTTCCGGAATTTATTATTACACCGACAGCTGTACACTTGCAGTTGGAGCGTGTCAAGTTTTTGGCGCTGTTGCCGGGGACTTTGGTTGAATTAGTTAGAGTTATTAGCTTTAGGGAATTTTATTTTTTTTGTTATTTTCTATTCTTATTACCTCACGGTATTACTTGAGATTTTATGTATGCAGGCATTCAACTCTTAGCATGGAGGATGAGAAATATCGCCGTTTTGCGAGCATATTTGAAGCATGCAACCTTGCATATGAGCAATTCGTGAAGGAGTGCCATGTGAATGGCATTAGAGAGAGGGTAGCCATGGAAATACAACGTTATACCTTTCGTCGTAATGACTCAACCCCTCCCACTAAGTTGCTCTTCTTCCTTGGTTGCATGCTTGAGGAGATGATCCCAAATGTTGAAGAATGGAGGCAACGAGCAAAAAAATTGGGAATGGAGACGACATGTGTGGACGCACAACTCGGTCTCTTTTTCGGATGCAGAAGATGCTCCAACCTTCACAAAACTTATAGAAGAGCATGATGAGCCATTGTGTATCCCAAGTTGTCCAAACATAGAATCATGGCTCGAATCAAGTATGGGGGTGAATCATGATGAAATCTTTGGCGAGATTGGAAGTCTCATTCATGGAATTAATTTTGACGAGCTTGACTCTCCGATTGTGACTTTGATGGATCATCTCATATGTGAGCTTGATGAAGAAGAACAAGACGCCGAGATTGACTTTGTAGATGATGCGGTTGTGTTATGCGAAGGAGACAAAGAAATTCCATCATTCAAGCTCTGTGAGATGCTCCTTGAATTTCCAGTGAATATATCACAATTTGAAAAGACGATCAAAGATAACATCAATCTCTTCGCACGACATGGGAGACTTGAGCTTATTGTTGAAATCATTATGATGACGATTCTCATGAATTGGAAGAAGAAGAAGAAAAAGAAGAAGAAGAAGAAGAAGAAGAAAAAAATTCCGGCAAACTTTCAGTTTTGCAACACGTGTTCATCGTTGTTGAAATATGCAATCCTTTTGAGAGTTTGTTATTGCTCAATTGAGAAGAAATTGAAAGAGATAAGATGGTGGAAGAAGAAAAAATGGCGAGAAAAATTTCTTTCGGGGCACCATAACATGTTTTGGAACCTCATGTAAGAACCCAGTCTATTGTTTCTGAGCATCATGATGTTACTGTGGAGTTACTGGTAGAGTCCAAAAGCGAAGAAAAATGTTTAAGTTACTGTATATCCGCGTTTGGGGAGGTTGCTGCAATTTAATAAAGTGTCCAGAAAAGTCACTTGACTCCCCCAGTGTGTTGCAATACAATGTTTGAAACCCCTTGCAGCTTCTCTGTTACTAGTACTGCGTTGCAACATTGAATCCGACACCTGCAGCCTCCTCCATGGACTCTGGCACCGAAGCTTGACCGAGAACCCATCTTTTACATCGCTATAACCACCATCCACCACCCTATCAGCCTCGACCAGAAACCCACCAGACCCACTGCTCATCTTCTTCCCCATCGCCTCCTTTTTCTCTGTTAGCTCTAGCCATCACCAGACCCACCGACTCAGCCACCGGCAGCCATTAAATCCGGCGACCTGCTTCGATCCGAATTACCCAACAACCACATACGAATCCCCGCCTCAATCCCCACCTCAATCCCCGACAGAACAACAACCCAGTACGCCTCTGAATCAGAAACCTCCTCCAATAGATCGAGCCTTCATTCAATCAATCACCGTCGCCACCATCCTTTCTCTCTCTATATCGACCATTATCGCTACCATCATCATCCCCATCCCTTCCAAACACCGCAGCAAACACCCACAACCGCCTCTGAACCACCTCTTCTCCCTCTCCGTCCAAGGCCGCCATCAGCTACCAGAGCCACCCAATCCAACGCCTATTGCTTCACAATCCCGACGCAGTGAACCCAGAACCGCCAGTTCTCCGACTTCCGATCAACCCCACGGCCGCCGCAACTTGAAAACCAACGCCTCCACAACCCCTGGTTTCTGACCCCGAACTATCCCCACCCAATTCCGACGCAAACCGCCAAGCCACCCCTCTGCCCTTCAACCCAATTAGAATCCCACAGCCACCGACAAAACACCCAATATGGAACAGAGGAACTCTGTTTAAGAAACGGAACACAACCACCGAACCAGGATCACCATTAATCCTGGTGACGAGCACAATCCCTACAGAAGCCGCCATGATTTCCGGTAATTGAGCACCCTGTTATGGCTCTGGCCCCTTTGGCTTCTGTCGGTAACTGAACAGCGCAGCAAACGCGGAGCCCCTTCAAACTCCAATGGCTGCCTACTGCAGAAACTCCAACAACCATTCAACAGCCAATTTACCGAATGCTATTCTTGATTGTTCACTGTGAGTTGTTGACAACTCATAAGTTCTTTGGTGGGCTGTTTGTGGAATTGTTTGATGGGGTTGGAAAATACAAGAACATGTGGGTTACAGTGAAGTAGAAAGAAATTGTGTGATGGGGCTGTTTGTGTCGTTTGATGGGTACTGCAGATAAGAAGACAGAAGGAGAAGCTGAGACAACAACTAAAAAGAGAGCAGTGTTGAAAATTTCTAAGGACTCAGAGGAAAAAATATATATGAGAAATTGGATAAAGACATCGACCCCGGTGTGCTACCACGCACTCGACCGCTATGGGAGCTCGCACTACGATTTCGGGGATTATTCGTTCAGTTTTTCGTCAGCAGCAAAGGATCAATCGACCCCGGTGTGTTCTACACACTCGACCGCAAGGGAGTTAGCATTGGTGCGCACAATGTTTGCTTGGGGATTGTTCTTGCTATCTCAGTCAGTATTTCTCAGATTTCGCCCCCGACCTTGTGTCGGCTGTGAGTACTCTTTTCTCTCTCTTTACTTACTGTTTAGGCACATCGTACTTGCTCTAGGATTTTATTTTGACTACTTTGTCACGGTGCATAGTCGCCACTTGGATTAACTGTTAGAATCCTAGGGAATACTTGAGTACTTGCTTAATTTCGGTACACACAACTTGTCATGTGCACGTAGTTCGTTTTAGCTCTAAATTTGTTGAACTACCTTCTTGTGCCATGACTCTACCCCGAGTAGAATAACCGCCCCTCGCATTTTAATGCCGAGTCTTCTTGGTTGATCTCTGAATTCGTTGAGGACAACGAAGCACTCAAGTGTGGGGGGATTTATTTGCTAGCCATGTCCGTGTCTGCATCGCCAGTCACATGTAGATTAGATTGTCGTATTGTGAGTCAGTGTAGTACTTGTAGTCCGATTTGTTTTTTTAATATATTGTTGTAGTGTGCTTAATTTTAGAGTAGTTACTGTTTAGGTTGCACGTTTACATTATTGAGTCACCCTACCCAAAGTGTTGGTTAATCGAGTTGGCCAAATGCATATAGAGTTATGAAAAAATGAAAAATAAATAAATAAAAGTAAAAAAAAAAAAAGTGAAAAACCATAAAAAAAAAATGAAAATTTTGAGAAAAAGGGCAACTTAAGACCTAGAAACCGAAGAGAATCCAATGAAAGAACTCATGAGAGTAGGAAGCACCGTAGCAGGGAGACTTTAATCCTAGTATCTTGTGCACAAGTCTCACGAAGGGATGTCCCGGGTATCTAGGGAATGGTGAAAGTAGATTACGGGCATACTTTTGACTCATTTATTGTGCTAGGAGAATTGAGTCTCTAAGTGATTGATTATTCCATTTCCGGTGGAAACTTGTGGACTCTTAGAATATGGGGTGGACCTTCGTGTAGAGTTGGTTTCATGTGGTACGAGTCTTCGGCCTAAGCGAAGTCGGGGAGCGTGTACCACCATCACATAAGGTGGTTCTAAGAGAAAATCCTAAAAAGCCCACACTCTTAAGCTCTATTGCACTGTTGTAAAAACAGAGGAGAATAATGAAAAAAAAAACATATAATTGAGCTTCAAAGATGAAACAACCTATTGTGCTTCCGTTTGCGCGGAAAATTTGGATGCAATCCAACGTAGGGCTTAAGAGGAAAACTAAAGTCAAGCCGTATATCACAGGAGTTGTGTTTCCCAGCAATGGGACAATTTGCATTCAAAGCAATAACGGCTAAGAGGGTCTGAAAACCTCAAATGACTTGACGAAGGAAGATCAGTTAGAGCTTGAGATGCCTAGACGCTTTGAGTCAAAAGACGTGCCGTGTCTTGGAATGATTTGGTGGATGTTTGGGGACGCCTTTGTGAGTTTGTGCATAGGATCATCATATCATATTTCTTGCTGCGTGTCGTGAAATTTCAAAGTGAGCTTGTGAGGATTTGATGATTTCGGTTTATGATAGAGAGGTTGCCCAATATCGTAAAAAGAAAAAGAAAAAAATTGTGTTGGTTCAATTTTTGCATTGTGTATAATCGAGTTGCATTTTAGTTAGTTCATGTAGTTGCATAGTCTTGTCGTATTGAGTTGTGTTTGTGTCTTGAGTCGGCTAGTAAACAGTGATTTGCTCGGGACGAGCAAAAGGTAAGTGTGGGGGTATTTGATAACTCTATTTTAGGAGTTATTATTATACTTCCGTATTACTTTTATTAGGCATATTTCACTTGATTTTTATGTTATATTTGGACAAATATGTGAATTTGACGATTTATAAGCCTAAGAGTCAAAAGTTGTGTTTCTAGCTTATTCGCGCATGATTTCTCTCATATTTGCGATGATAATTGCACGGGTAGTATTTTGTTGTGTTTCTCAGGTAAAATAGGTGAAATGGAGCTTATGAGAGGCTTGGATACGCTTGTTATGGAGCTAGATGAAGAGGAGAAAAGAAGACGCAAAGATGAAGAAAAGTTGAAAAAGTCACTCCTGACCAGCCTGTACTATTTTCGATGCTAAGGAAAATCTATAAATAATTTTGGAGCAAGGCTTGCTCCATCTGAAATTAAACATCCAGAGCTTTCCAACGATATATGGTAGGCTCGAAGACGAGTCCGTATGAGGGAGATACAGTCCGCGCAAAATCAGCTTACAATTCTGTCCGGGAATTACAAACTGGAGGGGCTGAAGTGCAAATTCGGCCAAAGTTCATTAAAAAACGTGCCCAGGCCTTATGAAACGACTTCTCAGACCTAGAACACAGAAGGACGCTGCTGGGGAAGAGCCAAGAAGGCTAGGAGGCATGAGGGATATGGAGAACCACGCCGGAGTCGCCGAAACGCGAATTTCGTCACGAGTTTGACTATTCCTCCCATCTTTTCTATCTTTTCTTGTTACTATGAACTTGTTAGCATCTATTTTCAGTATATTTGAGTAAATTTATTTGCTGGGACTCCTTGTTGGAAAGCTAGGGTTTGCTTGAATGAATGTTTTGATACTTTGATTCGTTCTTTGGATTAAAATTATGCGTTCTCCTCTTATTATGATCATCTTGTGCTTGATTATTCATTGTTCTTGCGAGTAGCTAACGTAGGAGCATATTTAATTAGAACTCGTGTGGTAACTCCATGAGATCTAGTCGGTAAATCAAGATAACCACCTAGTCGTATCATTATCTCGTAAATGGGTAGTGTTAATTAGGATCAAAGAGTAGATTAAAGTCCAATAATGCATGTTTATAATTGAATTAGGCTTGGTAACTCGGTCTAAATTGATCATAAGTGTAGGCAAATTGCTTGGTAACTCGGTAATTTGTAGAATGCTCGATTGATAAGAGTAGCGTATTTGCGTTCCAAATATCAAGACAACATTCGTACCATCCCTAGTGATCCACAAGAAGAATTCCCAGCACTCGTATCTCTTATTAGAAAACTCCTACAATTCTTGTCTTCGTTAATTGTGAAGAAACTCATAGTTAATTGAGATATTTTTTCTTTTCATTCTAGTAGCATTAGACAAACAAACTACGCGTTGTGCCCACAAAAGGTTAAGAAATTCTAATTAATTTACAAGAAGTCTCTTGGGTTCGACAACCCGATTTTACGGAATTTATTACTACACCGACAGCGGTACACTTGCAGTTGGAGCGTGTCACCACAGCCACATCAGCCACCTCCAATGTACTCCTACACCCCCACATGTCTCTTCTCATTAGCAGCTCCATGTTTATTGGATTCATGAGCCACACGTCATGTAATCAACAAACTCAGCACAATGCAGAGTTACACCCTTAAGGGGATCTAATAGAGTTCATACAAGCAATGGTTCCGAGGTTCCTATTCGGCACATATGATCTGGTATACTATCTCTACCACCCTCTCATTTCACTCTACCTAATATACTACATTCCTTTCATTTCAATTTTAATCTTCTCTCTGATCATAAGTTTGCTGCTGATAACAACTTTACTCTATCATTCACTTCTACTGGTTTTGTAATTTAGGAAATGCTACCAAGGCTATTCTCCACCAAGACCAATGTAGTAATCGACTGTATGCATTACCAAGTTCATCTTTTGTTCTGTTAAACTACTTTTTTCCTACTAGCACTAGTTTAACTACTGCTCTATTTCAGCTAGTGCATAGTCATGTCTGGGGTCCCCCTATTCCGTCTTTCCATAATTATAAATACTATGTACTCACTCTTGATGATTTTACCAAATTTACTTGGTTATTATATCCCTTAAAGTCTAAAGATCAGGCTTATAACACTTCATTTTTGTGATTTGGTTTCAACTTAATTCTTATTTATTGTTAAAATTTCTAGAACAAATAATGGTTTTGAATATCTCAATCACAAGTTTGGTTTATATCTTCAATCTCTGGGTACCATTAATCAAACCACTTGTGCTCACACTTCAAAACAAAATGGTTTAGCAGAGAGAAACATAGACACCTTATTAATACAACCACTACTCTTCTTGCTCATTCATCCTTACCTACCTCTTACCGGATAGATGCTTTAGCCACTGCTAATTTTCTCATTAATAGAATTCCTAAACTGTCTCTCTCCCACAAGTCACCATATGCTAGGCTTCATAGAGAGCCTACTTATAGCTCTCTCAAGATTTTTGGTTGTCTATGCTGCCCCTGGCTTAGACCCTATTATCCGACTCGACTTCATCACAAGTCCACACCTTGTGTCTTTTTGGGTTATTTCCTTCATACCAAGGGTAAAAAATGTCTTGAAATTCTCACTAAAGTGGTTTATGTAACACCCCCATCCTAGAGTGCTGGAGAATTACCCTTGGATCCCCCAAACTATCCAGAGATGTCCTCTGCCAAGAACGGAAATGCTTAGCAAGGAGTCTAATCCTAATGGCTCTGTTATAAGACATAATTAAAGAAACTAAACTTTTAAGAACTTACCGTCGTAGCTTTCATATATTGATGTGATCACCTCTAAGTGATGACTATTACCCGGACTCACGCATACTCGCCTTTAAAGAACTTACTGTCGTAGCTTGCATATATTGATGTGAACACCTCTAAGTGATGACTATCACCCGGACTCCCGCGTAGTCATGAGTACGGGGGATTCCGGGTGATAGTCATCACTTAGAGGTGATCACATCAATATATGCAAGCTACGACAGTAAGTTCTTTAAAGTTTAGTTTCTTTAATTCTATCTTATAACAGAGTCATTAGGGTTATACTCCTTGCTAAGCATATACGTGCTTGGCGGAGGGCATCTCGGGAGAGTTTGGGGGATCCAAGGGTAATTCTCCAGCACTCTAGGATGGGGGTGGTACAGTTTATGTCTCCAGACATGTCATATTTGATGAGACAATCTTCCCTATGCTTCTACACCTCTCCCTTCAAACTACACTACTAATTGGAGTTTTCTTACTCATGTTTTTCTCAGTACCTCCCCAACTCTTCCACCCTCACAAACAACATCTCATATCCCTCCATTATCATCGCTTACACCACTGTCTCCTCCCACTTATTCATTTTCTTCTCACACTCCCACATCTATGACCTCTTTTCCTCACCTTCATCATCACCTCCTCCAGCTCACTCCATGGTTACCAGATCCAAGGCTCGCATAGTGAAGCCTAATCCAAAATATTGTAATCCAGTATCTGTGAATCAAATTGATTTTGAACCGGCCACTTTTCAAGAAACCTAAAAAAATGAAAATTGGTGCATGCTATGACAGAAGAGTATCAAGCTTTGATGACTCAACACATTTGGACATTGGTTCAACTTCCACATGGCAGAAGACTTGTTGGTTCTAAATGGGTTTTTTTTTAATCAAAATAGGCGATGATGGTGCTATTACTAGATACAAGGCAAGGTTAGGTGCAAAAGGTTTTCATCAGCAAGAGGGTGCGGTGTCAAACTCTAATAAGTTGATATTTTGAGTTAGTGGTGCCATTTCTTGTTCAACAGTGTTTCCTAACTTCTGTATAGCAGGGAGTATCAAGAAATTTGAATTCATCATGGGGCCAGTATGCAATTAATGAGAAACTGGGGGCTCAAATGTAATTTCTTCAAACTTGATTTTCTGGCTAAACTGGGCCATTCTGAGTTTACTGAGAATTGTTGGATACTTATAGAGAAATCATAAATATTGGGTCCAGAGCGTTATTTTCAGAATGTCTAATTTATCTCTACATGGGTGTTATGTGAATGTCACAAGTGCTTCTCATAGTGACAATGGTGTTGTGATTTGATGACTTCAAGTCGCTACATTCCCTATATTTGGTGTGACATGTTTTAATATCGTCAACCATCTCGTTGTAACAAGGTGATCATACATTTGATAATTGGACATGTTATGAAATATGCTGAGGGGTGTAAATGATGTAGATATGACTCCTACATAACGGAAGAAAATATCAATGGCCACTCGATGAGCGAGACTTAGGAAAATGCATGATCGTGCTAAAATGAATCAATATGAGATATTAATGGCATTTGTCTATCTAAGTCTACTTATAGAATCGAGAAACTATATATTAGATATAAAAGGGTGACACTCCTTGCCTTGTGTCTAATCCGGATATATGGACAAAGGGGTACAACGCAATAACATTGGTCATAGATATTTTTTAGGTCACTGATATTCCTATTACTTGGGTGGCAATGATGTATTGCAAGATACCCCTCATTATTTCGGATAATTAAATGGGTCGCCAACGTAATAAAGAACATAGAGGGTCACACACAACAGTGAATCAAAATAGAATTAATATTATTATTAGTTGGACGAAAAACATATTAAGGACTAAATTGAAACTTTATCCTAACTGTTAGGATTAAGGGACAATTATATTTCTCACGTCTCTATATAAATCCTACTCGGCAGGGTGATGAGATATTCGTAGAAGATACATAATATCTAGGGTTTGAGAGAAGCCGTCTAAGTCCAGGTGATTCTGTGAGACAAAATTGTTTGTCTTCCTCCAGTAGGCTATGTTGACTCAAGACTTCTAAGTTTGTTCTGAGAAGTAACTATTTAGAGTGATGAAAGAAAAAGTGTTTCTAAGGCTCTAAGGCCTTGAATACTAATCAGAAATTCAAAGCTTTGAAATTTTTTTTCAATATAATGTGATCTGATAATCTTGTGATGCAGGTGTTCTATCTGATGTTTAAGATCATAAGTTTGTTGCAAATATCATTGTTATCTATTATTTATATATCTAACACAATTTCAGATATCATAATCAGAGTGAATCAAAGGTTTCTGGTCTTAATGTTGAAAAACTGTGAAGAATGTTCAGAGCTCCAAGGCCTTGAGATGTTCCTTAAGCTGCTGACAGTTTTACAGAATTAACTTGATTCTCTCTTGCAGGATTTGATCTTTGTTATTATGATTGTTTAATGACTTTTACAAGTCTTAAACTGGTTTATTATGAGTTATGTGTTTCAGGTGGTAATCAGGTTATTGATTTATTTCTTTGATCCAGTTTTTATTCAGAAACTGGAAATCCAAACAGACTTAGTGTTGTTATATTTCTGGATTTTGTTTGTTGCTGTGTTTAATGTTGTTGCAGGTTTTTCAAACGTGCAATGTAATCACAACAAACTCCAACGGATATCTACTCAGCGCTGTTTTGTATTGCAGTTAGAAAGGATGAGGATTTGCAGGAACTGAGATCCTAAAATCTCTCATTCAGTTGCAGAGAGTGGATAAAAGACTGGTTTGAAATTTTGAAAGAAAGAAGATTACAGAGAACTGAGAAAGAGGTGTGATACATTCGTGGAAGATCAGACAATCAATTCCTCACAACTTCAGGCTTCAATCATTGCTTTCAAAAGATCAATCATTCCAGTTTTCCTGAAGAACACATCCATGCTTTCACAACTTATTCTTTTACTGTGTTCTTCTATTGTACATTAATCTGCTTATCTTCTGTATATCTCAAACCTCACAAAACCTAGTGGTTGGTTGTTCAAGTGAACAAAAAGAGGCTCTTGTTAGCTCAACAGTTAGTAGCTGATACTAGATAGGTTTGGAACCACAAGCTGTATAGGTGTAAGGGAGTTCACTTAGGCTTGAAGATCTAGGGCTATTTATGTGTGAGTAATAAGAAGTGTTTGCTTAATCCTGGTGGGATTAGATCCCTCAGGCAGAGATTAGGTCCATTGGGACTAAACTCTGTAAATTGCCTTGTCTTTACTTTACAGTTTTGCTATTTATTTCTGCAGGCAACTCAAATCAAACTAGGGTTCATAAACTGTTTAGAACTGGTGATAGTTCAAGGCCTTGAAGCTTTCTGTCTGCCTTAGAAAGTTTCTGACTAGTCTTGCAAAATCTCAAGGCCTTGAGATTTGTGTCTTTCACTTGTTCACTTAGTTAAATCTCGTGTTTTAGCAAAAAGTTTCCATACTCTATTCAACCCCCCTTCTAGAGTATTTTGGTCCTGTATTTAGTCTACATTACAAACTTTCAATTGGTATCAGAGCTTGGGTCACTACTATAGATATAACAATCATGTGACTATGAGTAATGTAGGAGATGGTGGCTTCTCACAAGGAAGGGCAGCAAAAGACCTCCATTGTTCTGTGGTGACAACTTCATGCACTGGAAAACATTGATGAAGATGTTCATCATAGATCAAGACATGGAATTGTGGTCGATAGTTCAGAATGGTCCTCATGAGTATTTCACTACCATAGATGGAGTTACATGCATCAAGTCTAAGGAAAATCTATCAGTTATTGAACTGGAAAAGGTATCAAAAAATTACAAGGCCATGAATCTGTTATACTGTGCTCTTAATGCAGATGAGTTCAACAGAGTGTCAAATTACAAAAATGCCAAAGAAGTATGGGACAAACTTGTTGTGACATATGAAGGAACAAGTCAAGTCAAACAGACCAAGATTAACATACTTCTGAGGAAATATGAGCTGTTCAAGATGAACTCAGATGAGACTATCAAGGAGATGTTCAAAAGATTCACTGATGTGGTGAATAATCTGGAGTCATTGGGAAAAAGTTTCTCAAATGAGGAAAAGGTCAGGAAAATTTTGAGGAGTTTTCCAAAATTCAAGTGGGAGCCAAAGACAACAGCTATTGAGGAAGCTCAGGATTTAAGTCTTCTTCAGCCAGATGATCTACAGGGAAAGCTGCTCACTCATGAAATGTCTATGAAGGATGTAGGAGGTGATCTAAGTGAAAACATCAAGAACCTAGCACGAAGGCTAAAGATAATGAAAAATTTCAAAACCTTGAGACTGAAGATGAGCATGATGATGAAGAGGCTTTAGCATTGATCTCGAAGGCCTTGGCCAGGATTCTCAAGAAGAAGATAAACTTTGGAAACAAAGAATACAACAGAGAGAGATCAAGACCTTCAAGCAGCAAGGACTACAAAGGTAAGTCTTCATCACAGTCACATAAAACTAAAGTAATGAATTGTTTTGAATGTGGTGATGCAGATCATTTGGTAAGGGATTGTCTACAAAAGAAGAAGAACAGGAACTTTCAAAAGAAAGACAGTGACAACAGAAGGAAGAAAGCAATGATGGCCTCTTGGAGTGATTCTGATTCATCAAGTGATTCAGACACAGAAGAAGATCAAGAAAATTTATGCTTCATGGCTAAACATGATGAAGAAAAATCTTCAGACAGACACATTGAGGAAATGGTAAAAAATCTTCTTGCTAGTCCTCTTGATGTACTTCCTGAAATTCTAAAGAGCATGTTTTTAAATGAGGAAAGTTATAGAAATGAGATTTCTTCTTGAAAGATTAAGGTTCATGAGCAGGTAAAAGAAAACCTTGACCTAGTTTTTATCAACAAAACTGTTAAAGTTTCTAAGACAAAAATTGAAAAGGACTTCAAGGCATTGGACAACAGATTCAAAGCCTTGAAGGCACAGATAAAAGAGATTGTTGATCAAAACACTCTTTTAACTGAAAGGTATGTTGATCTAAAGACTCATTCAGAGGATTTAGAACAACCAATCTGTTCTTTGAATGAGAAACTTCAAGAGTCTAAAAAGGTCCTAGCCAGTTTTACAGGCTCAAAACATAATCTGAATCTCATTCTTGAAGGAAGTCTGAAATCGATGCATAAAAGTGGGATTGGCTACAATCCAAATTTTCCAAATAAAAGCCAAACTACTTTTGTCAAATCTGGTAGCAGACATTCTCCAAAATGTCATTACTGTGGAAAAAATGGTCATATTAGATTAACTTGTCCCTTCAGAATATCAGAACCTCATATTATGAGGAACACTTATCCTTATCAGTTTAAGGGACAGGTTAGGCAGATTTCGGTTCCAAAAGGAATTAGACCACCAAACATTGCTGGTTCTAAGTATGACTCAAAGTTCTGCACTTGGTCTAACAGCCTGTTGAGGCAATGATTTACTTTTGCAGGATGTCACCAAGGCCTTGAAAGATCAGAAATGGATATTAGACAGTGGCTGTTCCAGACATACAAGTGGAAAAAAGTCTCTTTTTACTGAGCTCACAGAGAAATCTGGAGGAACAATTACACTTGGTGAAAAATCAAAATGCAATATTTTTGGTATAGGTATTATTGGTAATGGTTCTACCAACTCTATCTCTGATGTTTATCTTGTGGATGGACTTAAATATAATCTGCTTAGTATTTCTCAGTTATGTGATAAAATTTATAAAGCTATATTTTACAAGGAGAAATGTGTGGTGCAAGATGAGAAATCTAGAGATTGCATAATCACACTCCTAGATCATATAATTTATATGCTATGAGTACTAACAGTATTGCAGGTGACAAGTTGAAATGCCTCAAGGCCTTGAAAGAAGATTCAAAGCTTTGGCATAGAAATCTTGGGCATATTAGCATACACACCTTGAATAAACTCATCTCAAAGGATTTGGTAAGAGGATTACCATCACAAAAAAATTCAGATGATGAGGTCTGCAAGGCATGTGTACAAGGTAAATAAACAAGAAGCTCATTCAAGCCAAAGAACTTTGTAAGTACTTCTAGACCCTTAGAAATTTTGCATATGGACTTGTGTGGTCCTATGAGAGTTCAGACTCCAAAAGGTATGAGGTATATTCTTGTGATAGTAGATGATTATTCTAGATTTACATGGGTTATGTTTATTAGAGACAAAACTGAAGCCTTATCTGAATTTTCAAGACTGTGCAAAGAGCTTTAAACTATAAAATACTTGCATGTTTCATCTATTAGAAGTGATCATGGTAGGGAATCAACTTGACTTTGATTTATTTTGTGCAAAGCATGGAATATCACACAACTTTTCTGCACTTAGAACTCCACAGCAAAATGGAATAGTTGAGAGGGAAAATAGGACACTTGAGGATATGTCTAGAACCATGCTACTTGAAAGTAATTTTTCAAAGTTCTTGTGGGAAGAAGCTGTTAATACTGCCAATTATTTGCTGAATAGATGTTAAATCACGCCTATTTTGAAAAAGACTCCTTATGAATTGTTTAAAGGTAGGAAGCCTAGTGTTTCTTATTTCAAACCTTTTGTTTGTATTTGTTTTGTGCATAATAATGGTAGAGACAATCTTGGTAAGTTTGATGCTAGAAGTGATGAATGTGTATTTCTTGGATATTCTCAAACCAACAAAGCTTATAGTGTTTACAATATAAAAACCAAGATTGTGGAAGAGAGTATTCATGTGATTTTTGATGAAAGTACTAATGATTCTCTTAGTGAATGTTTTGCAGATCTCAATTTGAACAAGCATGAGTCTGATGATGATGCTGTGAGAGAGGACAAAGGCAAAACTAAAGTGCATAATCAATCATTAGAATCTCAAGGCCTTGAACCTCCTGCAGAGCCAAAATCTCAAAGCCTTGAGACTGAAACTGAAACTTTCTATGATGCTCCCTCTACTGTTTCAAGAACTCAAAGCCTTGAAGGAACATATTCCTCGACGCCAAGGAAGAAGTTTAAGTATCTTGCAGACCATCCAGCTGACAATATCATATCTGATCCAACAACTGGAACTCAGACAAGAGGACAGTTGAAGAACTTGTGTGCTTTTAGTGCCTTTGTATCATTGATTGAGCCTAAGAATACAAAAGAAGCACTGGAAGATGCAGACTGGATCATTGCAATGCAAAGTGAGCTGAATGAATTTGAAAGAAACAAGGTATGGAATCTGGTTCCTAGACCAAAAGAGAAATCAGTTATAGGAACCAGATGGGTGTTCAAAAATAAGCTTGATGAAAATGGCAAAGTGGTAAGGAACAAAGCCAGACTTGTGGCACAGGGATACAATCAAGAAGAAGGTATAGACTATGAGGACACATTTGCTATTAGAATACTTTTTGCATTTGCATCTTACAATCACATAAAGCTTTTTCAAATGGATGTCAAATGTGCTTTTCTGAATGGTTATTTACAAGAAGATGTTTTTGTAGCTCAACCTCCCGGTTTTGAAGATGAAAACTTCCCTGATCATGTTTACAAATTAGACAAAACTCTTTATGGTTCAAAAAGCTCCAATGGCTTGGTATGATAGACTCTCAAAGTTTTTACTTGACAATAATTTCAAGAGAGGTCTAGTAGATAAAAATCTTTTTATTAAACATCATGAAACTGACTTGTTCGTAGTTCAGATCTATGTGGATGATATTCTTTTTGGTGCTACTAATGATGCTCTTTCAAAAGAGTTCTCTAGTCTAATGTGCAGGGATTTTGAGATGAGCTTAATGGGAGAACTGGATTTCTTTCTTGGACTTCATATTTTACAAATGAAGAAGGGAATATTTGTACATCAAGGAAAGTATACCAAGGACTTGTTGAACAAGTACAATATGACACGGTCCAAGGTACCCAAAACTCCTATGAGTTCATCAATATCATTAGACAAGGATTCAAATGGTAAGAGTGTAAATCAAAAAGAGTATAGAGGTATGATTGGATCACTTATGTACTTAACTGCTAGTAGACCTGATATTATGTTTAGTGTCTGCATGTGTGCAAGATTTCAGGCAGATCCTAAGGAAAGTCATTTAACTGATGTCAAGAGGATTTTTAGATATTTGAATGGAACCAAAGACTTGGGGATTTGGTATCCAAGGAGATCTAACTTTATGTTGAGTGGTTATTCAGATGCAGATTTTGCAGGATATAAAGTGGATAGGAAGAGTACTTCTGGATGTTGCCAGTTTTTTGGTTCTTCACTAATTAGTTGGCATTCCAAGAAGCAAAATTATGTAGCTTCATCAACTGCTGAAGCTGAGTATATTGCAGCTGGAGCTTGCAGTTCTCAAGTGTTGTGGATTGCTCAACAGCTTAGAGATCTTGGCTATAACTTCAGAAATGTGCCTATTAATTGTGACAACACAAGTGCCATTTCAATCTGTAAGAATCCAGTATAGCACTCAAGAACCAAGCATATAGATGTAAGGCATCATTTTCTTATAGATCATGCAGAAAAAGGTGATGTTGTTCTATCTTTTATTTCTACTTCTATGCAGATTGCTGTTATTTTCACTAAACCTCTGCCAGATGATAGGTTTTCATCCCTAAGGCTTGAACTGGGTATGCTAAACAAGAATGCACTGGTTTAGGGGGAGTATTAGTACCTACTTGTTTTTATGTATTGAAATCTCAAAGCCTTGATATTATACTTTCCAAAGCCTTGAAAGTATAGTTCAAAGTTTCGAAATTTCTAAAACTGCAGAAAATCTCAAGGCCTTGAGATTGTTCTCCAAGATCTTGAAACATCTGTGCATTTTTTTTTAAAAAAAATGGATCCCAAAATATTATATGTTATCTTTTTAGATATATCATATTTGAATTACTCAGAGAATTTTCTAAAATGTCCAAAAAATCTTCAAGATACGTTTGGCATGTTGATTTCGGTAGAGTCCTTTTTAAACTCATTCTCTCAACCTACTTAAGTTGAAAGTCAGGACTTTTCTTTCTTCATTCTCTCTCAACTCTCTACGTCTCTCTGCTCTCTCTCTATCTCTCTCAATCTCATTCTTCTCTCAAAAACCCTAATCCCACAATGGAGCGCAAATCAGCAAGGATTCGACAACAGGGTAAGCCTTCTTCTAGATCTAAGAAGAGGGCAAACAAGAAGAAGAAGATTGTGATTTCTAATTCGGATTCAGATAATACACAGAGTTTGCATGAAGACTCACCTCCTGCAAAGAAGATCAAAACAGAGAAAGGAGATGAAGGTTCAAGTGTTGATCCACAGAAAGAGACAGAGGTACAGGGTGATGATCAATTTAGGTCAGACAAGAAGAAAGGGGAGACAAGAAAAATCCTGTTGAAGAAGAAAAGGGGAAATCTTATAAGGAAGGCAAGAAGAAGTCTGCTGAACAAGAACCAGAGAAGGAGAAACCTGCTGAGAAGAAATCAAGGGTTAAGCAGGTTGCTGCTGCAACCAAAAAGGGTTATCAAGGTAAAAATGTGCTTCCTTTTGATTGGTTTGTTAGTTCAGAAGTTAGGACAGTTTGGATGCAAGGATATGCATCATCTAAGGTTCCTTTCTGTAGTTTGATTTCTGAAGAGTTATTAGACAAATTGGATATTAACTGTATGAGGAAGTTAAAGGAATCTGCAGTTTGGAAGGTTTTAAATCCTATTTATAAAGCTTATCCTAGGTTAACTAGGTTGTTTTATCTAAATTTGGTTCAAGAAGGGGAAGATAAAATGGTGTTAACCTCTAAGGTAGTTGGGATAAATTTAAGGCTACACCATAGGGCTTTTGCCAAGGCCTTGGGCATTCCTAGGAAGTATAATGTTATTGATCATCCTAATAGGAAGGAATGTCTAGAAAAATCCAAAGCAATGTTCTTCATTGATGATGTTCCCACTGGTCCCAAACAATTGACGCACTCTGTGCTCAAATGTGAAGCTAAAATTCTGTTTACAATTCTGATGAGATGTGTTGTTCCTAGAGAAAACTCAAGAGAGTTGGTTACTGATAAAGTTCTTATCCTGATGTACTTTATATGTCAAGGGTTTGAGATTGACTTGCCAACAGTGATCATGGAGCATATGATCTACTGTGCTACCAGAACTAGAAACCATCCTCTTCCATATGCCAACCTATTACCTCTTTTCTTTGAGAATTTTTAGGTAACTGTGAAAGGAGAAGAGAAGATAACTGGTGGTTTTGGGTTAATTGATGAGACTGCTTTACAGAGAATTGAAGTAGTTCAGACAGGAAAGGGACATTGGAAGTTCTATTCAGAGTAGTCCAAAGGTGAGCTTGAGGAGAAAAATTTCATCAAACCTAAAGGGGCTACAACATCAAGGGGACAAGCTAATGAGGATTACTCTTAGTTGGTTGATAAGTTTGAAGAACAGCAGGTTGAGATTGAAGATCTTAGACAGAGGCTGTTTGATTTATCATATGAGTTTAATTAGTTCAAAGCCTTGATGGGTGTAATGAATGGGAAACTGGATATTGTCATCAAGGGTTTGAATTTGGAGAAGATCCCTTCTGCTACTAGTCATGACACTAGTGTTGATTCAGATGAGAGGCTAGGAGAATTCTTGAAGAAGAAGAAGAAGAAGCCTATTCCAGTTGTGCTCACTTCAAAGGATCTATATGAGCAAAATGATGATGAGGAAGCTGGAGAAGACACAGGTGTTGATGCAACTACAGAGGGTGATTCAGTTCAAGTCAAGAACAAGAAAGTGGTTGAAATCATGGAGGAAGTTGTTGCTGAGGTGGATGCTGAACAAGAAGAGAATCAGTCTGCAGAAGAAGCTGAAAGTGGTGAAGATGTTGGAGAAGGCTCAGAGAAAGGCCAAGCATCAAAGAAGAAGTGAAGACTTGAGAAAGCCAAAGCCTTGATCATTTCTTTCTTTCTTTCTTTCTTCTCTTCTTTCTGATCTCAAGGCCTTGACATTCAGTTGGAACTATATTTTGTTTATTTTTTGTAAGACTCTGAGTAATGATCCAACATTTCTTCACCTTTATTTTATGAAATTCAAAAGGGGGAGAAGGTATCCGTGTTAAGTGTTTCTTTTTAATTTCTTTTTAATGCTTAAATAATAAGATCATGAGTTTTGGGTTAATAAGTTATATATGTGTTGTGTAATTGTGACATGGTTATCTGTGTTAATCTGGGTTAATCAGTGTTAATGTTTATTATTTTCTGCAAATGATATTATCTAATTCTTATAAAAAAAATTGCAGGGATATTTACACAAGATTATAGGTTTTTTTCTTTCATCAAGGGGGAGATTGTTGACTCAAGACTTCTAAGTGTGTTTTGAGAAGTAACTATTTAGAGTGATGAAAGACAAAGTGTTTCTAAGGCTCCAAGGCCTTGAGATACTAATCAGAGCTTCAAAGCTTTGACAGTTGTTTTCTATATAATGTGATATGATAATCTTGTGATGCAGGTGTTCTATCTGATGTTTAAGATCAGAAGTTTGTTGCAAATATCCTTGTTATCTATTCTTTATATATCTAACACAATTGCATATATCATAATCAGAGCGAATCAAAGGTTTCTGGTCTTAATGTTGAAAAAATGTGAAGAATGCTCATAGCTCCAAGGCCTTGCGATGTGCCTTAAGCAGCTAACAATTTTACAGAATTAACTTAATTCTCTCTTGCAGGATTTGATATTTGTTATTATGATTGTTTAATGACTTTTACAAGTCTTAAACTGGTTTATTATAAGTTATGTGTTTCAGGTGGTAATCAGGTTATTGATTTATTTCTTTCATCCAGTTTTTATTCAGAAACTGGAAATCCAAATAGACTTAGTGCTGTTATATTTCTGGATTTTGTTTGTTGCTGTGTTTAATATTGTTGCAGGTTTTTTAAACGTGCAATGTAATCACAACAAACTCCAATGGATATCTACTCAGAGCTGTTTTGAATTGCAGTTAGAAAGGATGAGGAATTGCAGTAACTGAGATCCTAAAATATCTCATTCAGTTGCAGAGAGTGGAAAAAAGACTGGTTTGAAATTTTGAAAGAAAGAAGCTTACAGAGAACTGAGAAAGAGGTGTGATACATTCGTGGAAGATCAGACAATCAATTCCTTACAACTTCAGGCTTCAATCACTGCTTTCAGAAGATCAATCATTCCAGTTTTCTTGAAGAACACATCCAGGCTTTCACAGCTTACTCTTTTACTGTGTTCTTCTATTGTACTTTAATCTGCTTATCTTCTGTATATCTCAAACCTCACAAAACCAAGTGGTTGGTTGTTCAAGTGAACAACAAGAGGTTCTTGTTAGCTCAACAGTTAGTAGCTGATACTAGATAGGTTTGGAACCACAAGTTGTATAGGTGTAACGGAGTTCACTTAGGCTTGAAGATCTAGGGTTGTTTCTGTGTGAGTAATAAGAAGTGTTTGCCCAATCCTGGTGCGATTAGATGCCTCAGGCAGAGATTAGGTCCATTGGGACTGAACTCTGTAAAGTTTCCTTGTGTTCTTTACTCTACAATTTTGCTATTTATTTCTGCAAGCAACTGAAATCAAACTAGGGTTCATAACCTGTTTAGAACTGGTGATAGTTCAAGGCCTTGAAGCTTTCTGTCTGCCTTAGAAAGTTTCTGACTAGTCTTGCAAAATCTCAAGGCCTTGAGATTTGAGTCTTTCACTTGTTCACTTAGTTACATCTTGTGTTTTAGCAAATAGTTTCCATACTCTATTCAAACCCCCCTTCTAGAGTATTTTGGCCCTGTATTTAGTTTACATTACAAACTATAATGCTAGAACCTGAGAAGAGGAAGTCCAGTGAAGATCCGTTCATCTTGATACCGTTGAGGCGTTGCTTCTTTTATGCGCTAGTCATCATCATCAATCAGTGCTACTGATTTAAATCTCCAATAATTATATTATGCTCATTCACATGCGTCCTTGGTGGGTTTTAGGAAAATTTTTGTTACATCCATTGCGTTTGATATCCCGAAACCCAACAGTCATGCCCTCATTCCATGACACTACTAGCCAGAGGTACCCATGGGATCATCGAGGTAACACTAATGGGGAGCTCGATGAGATATGAACTCGGGAAACGAAAAGGACGGATCATGCACTAATATGAAGGCTTGCTAGACTTACTCATGGTAGTCCTAGTCATGCTCACGGAAAAGTTACTTCACTTAGACCCCCGGGCCAAATCAGTCCTCGTTGCTCTCACTTCAGCTTGCAGTACCTCCACATGGGCACTCAAAACATCAATATCGAGGAAATGCAGGGGTGGTACCCGGTGGGCAACATCAACATAATCGGTTGGCTTCTCCTCAACCTCTCTTCATTTCCAGTGGTTGCTCTAGGTCCGGGTCCACATTTAAGTCTCTTCTTAACCACAATCACGAACCTAGACCACTTAATCACCTCACGTGGAGCTTCAAGCATATTCTTCCCAACCACTGAATTGTACTCTCTAAGAGCATGAGACATGAAATATGGGAATATGAGGAGTTTACATTAAATTAGGCTTTCAGGGGATTGCTTTGCACTATGGAGATTTTAACTTGTCTTGGTGTCATGAAATAGTGGATAAGTAACAATTCTTTCATACCAAGGACAATTTAACTTTCTCGGAAAAATGTTATGCTTAATAAATAGCAAACACCACCTAGCCTCATCATTCAATTGATTCTTTGCTCCTTAAAATCATTGCTGGCGATGGGTTCCCAATTAGCATCGTTAATCTTATGAGTAATGTTACCGCCACGATGAGAGCCAGCACTGGCGGCACATTTTGGGGACTGTTTTGCAATTTTTGAAGACTTCTCTCCAGCTTATACACGTATGTTGCTTTGGGGAATAAAACCTAGCTTCCTAGTAATTTGAAGAAATCCACTCATCCATCTACTACTTGGGGTGAAGAAGAGAACTTCCATCTAGAGATTAAAGATTCGAGAAGATCGGAGTCGTGATAGAGTTGAAGATCGAAGACCTCATTGTAAAGTTCTTATGGAGTAGCGATAGTTTTGTCTTCTATTTCTCATCTCTCTACGAACATAGTTATGTAAGTTACAATTATTTCTATGACTCATGACATTTTGCCATTGATTATGCACAACTAAATACTTGTTGGCTAGGGCCCAATTTGGGTGTCAATATTTTTTTACACGATGTTATTTAGACTGACTTTCATCATTTAATTTTGTTAGATTAAATGTGTTGGAGAATGCCCTAGAGGCAATCTATTTCTTCTGACATTTATATAGATTTACTATTCATTATGTTATCAATATGGAGATATGTTGACATGAATGAAGTCCTTCAAATATAAATGTTATATTCTTAAATATCCCTAGTCGATTATATTGATTAACAGGACAATCAAATATAGACTAGTATGGGGTTGGATTGATATGGAGATATCACAATCTAACACATGGGTATGCATTAGGGGTAATGGCATACTGGATTGGTCCACAACGAGGAGGCTACATACAAGTTATGTAAAGTACCACGTTCTTCTCGTAGTGACAACGGTATTGTCATCCTTAGACTTGAAGTCACTGTATCCTCTAGTTGTGGAATATTTGTGTTTTGAAATCGTCAAACGCTACACCGTAACATGGGTAGTATAAATATGCATATCGAACACAATAGGAAGCAATCATAGAGATGATAGTGATGTAGATAGCATTTCCCCTCCCACATAACGGGAAAGAATATCCACGACCACTCGAGGGGTAGTGCTTATAGAATGTCTAGCTAGACTCAGATAAATCAATATGGGATATTGATGTTATTTCATTGATAAGACTATTCCCATGATCGAGAAGCTATGGATTGGATATAAGAGTGTGACTTGTAAGTCTCGTTTTCAATCCGGATATAGAGACAAAGGGATGAGACAATACATGCACAAGATTTGTCGGATTACTGACTATTTCTATTAGTTGGGTGGCATGGATGTGTTGCTAAACACTGCTCCGTGTTAGTAATCATTACTACCAACTAAGTAGAAGCCTATGGGGCCACACTCCATATGGATTAAACCGGACTTGTGAATTAATTAATATGATTAATTAAAAAGAAGGATCAATGTGCAACCACATGCAAACTTAGTAGGACTAATATGCAATGTGGACTAATCCATGTAAGGACATGATTAGTGTAGATAGTGCTTTCTGTACAGGCATATCTTAGCCACGTGGCGATCATCCAACACAACTAGCTGTGTTCCACACACACAGGATCACCAGCCGCGCTGATCCACGTGGGGGCTGCGAGACAGGGCCCTCGCATACCACCTCACGGGACTTGTAGGGACTTAGTGGTTTGGAGGCTAGAGTAAGTTCTGTCGCGCGCGAGCGACAACCAAGCCCGCGCGCGACCCCTAGTAACTGCTTTTGAGAGATTTATGGCACGAGCTCCATAAACCCGGTCAACCCGGTCAACCTCGTAACAGTTCCGGTATACGCGGACAACGTGCTGTAACGGTCCCTATATACGCGGACGAACGTGCCGTTGTGGTTAAGCTAATTAAGCCGCCATTGATGGGCGCATTAACCACACTCTAACGGTCACATTCTCCATTATATATAGGATCGTTAACCCTTCTATACATGAGAGAACCACCTGAGATACGCGAAAGCTCTGCCAAAATCCTGTCTCTCTCTCATACAGTGCTATTGCCTTACTCTCTCCCTAACACAACCCTACACTTCCTGTGTCTTTTCTATCCCCTAATCTTGGTGTATATTGAGTTCTCTCTGCAGGATTCTCTCGTACACATTTGGTGAACCCGACGTGAACTTACCATTGCAAGCAACCATGTCTCATGAAGATGATGTCAGTAACAGATCGCCTTCCACGGAGACCACCTCAGGAGAGGAAACTCGCCGTACTCCTACAGCCGCCGGTGAAGATCCGACGTTAGAGGCCTCGGATGCTACCATCCAGAACCAGGCGAAGGCTCTCAAGGCTCAGTCTGCGCAGCTGGAACGGATAATGGCTATCCAGGGGACTCTCGCCCCAAATCCTGCGCCAGCCACTGTCGTCTCTCAGGGAGGAGGAACTTCCACCACTCAAGGATTGGGAGTATCAACTACACCACATAATCCTAACCTTCAAACTCCACCGGCAACGGCGCAGTTACCCTCAGTTCAGGGGAAAACAACTCAAATGTTGCCTCTTACCGCTCATGTGCCTTAACCGCCGATCCTGGCATCTAATCCGTCTTCACAATATCCTTTGCCTCCTCCGCCGGCGGCGTGGGGCAATGCGAATCCGCAGTACGTTCCTAGCCCTTCTGCAGTATATGTGTCGCCTCCAACTGCAACAACCCCTCCTCCTGCTGCTGGGGGAAGTGCGCCGGAGTGTATGACGTCGCTGCAGCGGCGCATAGAAACCATCCTGGCTAATAAACCGTTCGCGGACACCATTATCCCGAAGCTTGACAACGATCCACCTATCCCACGCGAGATCTACCTCATGCCTGACCCTGCTGGGTACAAGGCTCCTAAATGGGACAAGTTCGAAGATGTCAACGGAAACTCCCACGAGCATGTCATGCGTTTCATCGATGTGATGGGGCCATACGGAGCTGATCCTAAGCTGCTGATGTGCGAAGTCACGAAATCCCTGGGGAACGTGGCTTACATGTGGTACAGGACGTTGGAAGCCGGATCCATAAAGACCAGACGGCACGACTCTAGGGATTTAGGTCATAATGACACGCACGGGGGCTGAAGTTGCGTGTATTTGAATTGGTGCGTGGCGGCGACGCGTACGTTGGTTCATGCGCATGGATGCCTATCCGGCTATGCGTCTTCACGTGCAGAAAGGAGGCTAAGGTAGATAGTGCTTTTTGGACAGGCAGATCTTAGCCACGTGGCGATCATCCAGCACACCTAGCTGTGCTCCACACACACAGGATCACCGGCCGCGCTGATCCACGTGGGGGCTGCGAGACAGGGCCCTCGCATACCACGTCACGGTACTTGTAGGTACTTAGTGGTTTGGAGGCTAGAGTAAGTCCTGTCGCGCGCGAGCGACAACCAAGCCCGCACGCGACCCCTAGTAACTGCTTTTGAGAGATTTATGGCATGCGCTCCATAAACCCGGTCAACCCGGTTAACCTCGTAACGGTTCCGGTATACGCGGACAACGTGCTGTAACGGTCCCTATATACGCGGACGAACGTGCCGTTGTGGTTAAGCTAATTAAGCCGCCATTGATGGGCGCATTAACCACACTACAACGGTAACATTCTCCGTTATATATAGGATCGTTAACCCTTCTATACAGGAGAGAACAACCTGAGATACGCGGAAGCTCTGCCAAAATCCTGTCTCTCTCTCATACAGTGCTATTTTCTTACTCTCTCCCTACACACAACCCTACACTTCCTGTGTCTTTTCTATCCCCTACTCTTGGTGTATATTGAGTTCTCTCTGCAGGATTCTCTCGTACACAATTAGTATATGGGATAATATGTAGTTAACAAGGAGTTGTTGGACTATATATATGAACACTCCTACCTTATTTTCTCAAGTGTGTCGTAATTGCTATTAATACTATGATAGAACAAAGCAAGGAGAGAGACAAAACACTAGAGGGCCGAACCCCCTAGTGCCGCCCCTCTACCCGTGGACCTCAAGAAGGGTGTCGCCCCTATTTTGCTCCGGTTTGCGTGATTCTTATTATTCCTCCTTCATCCCTAGCTAGCATAAAGGTGTGGAGGATTCGGAGACAATTTAAGGAGTGGACTATCCGTAGAGATGTGAGCACTATTTCGCGTTTGAAGTCATCCAAGGAGACAAACAAGGTATTTAATACTAAATCCCTTACTATCATATGCTGTCTAGTTCTTTGATCCTTGGAGGGTCTTGCGCGGATCTTTATTTGTTTTATTTCGCTGCGCAATCCATTACAAAACCCTACAGTGGTATCAGAGCCACATGTCGTAGAGAATAACGTAGTTTATGTGTTAATTTTTGTTAGTTTTACACCTTAATTGTTGATTATAACGTAAAACTAATAATTAAGCATTTCAATTTAAATTTTAATATGATTCAACCAAATAAGATCTAATATTACATGGGATGTAGGGATTAGTTAATTTGGATCACATATGATGTGTAATTTTGGCTCTAGAAAACTAGGGTTAGGGCATAAATTGGAAAAGGGGTTTTCAATTTGGAAACAACTACACTTGGGCAACAAGGAAGAAGAAGTTGTTTTGGAAACAACTCGTAAAGGAGGTTCGGTCCCCCTAGGGACCACCTGTCACATCCCCCTCCCGCCGACCCGGATTAGCGATGATAAAATCTTATGTTAACGGGATGAGGGCGCGACATGCCGGTGCGGCCTCGACTCGTTGAGAGGCTAAACGAGTTATTTTTAAAAGTCGTGATTTAAATTTATTCGAAAAATTTGCGGAAGTGTAATTGAAAAATTACTTGGGGTCGTCATGATACACAATTTGACTTGTAAAGAACAGAAAGATGGAACTTGAAAATACAATATCATTTAGTCCTCTCGACTCTCAACATAAACAGAGCATAAACCGGGAACTGGTCTAGGTATCATACAAGACTCATACAAGATCTTATATACATACTTACATAATTTTTACATTCTTAATACAAATAACCAACATGTACATAATCGCTTCAAGTTATGTAACATATTTGCAACATATTAGCACATAAGCATCTTCAAGCCAACACGTCAAAACACATAAACTTAATGCCTTGCTACTCCTTAGTTCTTACGTGTCCTTAAAACTTGAAAAAAAGGTAACGTGAAAGGGTGAGCTCAACTAGCTCAGTGAGTTACATCTACGCCCCTCGGTAGGTTTTGAAAAAAAAAACAAATAACTTTCCCATGAAGCATCATGAACATAATCCATAGTCACACATACAAATACTTGTGAAACTTGAAATATCATGGCATTCAGAAAGCGTAACTTGTATCATGAAGAAAGCGTAACGTAAAGCATAACTTGTATTGTGTGAAATCGTAATGTTCCAAGTAGGAACCTTACTTTTTCTCACGTAGAGACCTTATCAAACTTGAACATGCTTTCTTAGTTTCTTATCTTATGGCCCATGATAACCTTCGTGACTTAACATAACATATGGGCATGTCCATCGTGACGGCTCGTGAGGCGACGCGTTGCCTGCTTATATTGCCCCGACAAAAGGGTCGTAGCCTGCCTATACCCGACATGGGTTTTCACTCTGGTACCGTGGCCTTTTTCTGAAAGCGTGTTTTATCTTATGAAACGTTCATTTATTTCTTAGCATCCATGGGGCATAAACATTTCACTTGAGTAAAAAGCATTCATACATAATAGTATGGACAACATGAACATACATAAGCTTGTAAGAAACTTGAAAGTAGGTACAAACTTTGGGAGGTAGGGTAACTCAACTTGCGAGCTTAATCCATTTACTTAATATTCCTTAGTCCAAATTCAATCATCTTTAATCGTACGAGCATCAACTCCACGTCACGTAAATAGCAAAGAAGGCTACAAATCATACATATAAGCACTTATTACGAAATCATTTCAAACATAGCATATAATCACTTGGCACGAAATCATTCCAAACATAGTACATGCGCAATTCACTTAGCTAAACGACACTAGTCTTATCAATGCAAGATGAACTAACTTCTCACATATTCATTTCTAGAACCTTATACTTATTATTAGATGCATATGACATGTCTAATGCAACACATGAATGCAATATGACATATTATGAACTAAAAATGAACTTACATAAACAAGCTTTAATAAACTTCATAAACACATAGATTACGCTCATAAGCAAAGTGTAACTATCCCTAGTTTGGAAATTCATAACTGGCTCAAACTAATTATTTAGGACCCAAAATTTTGACATAACATAGATAAAGAGTTTACTGATAAAATATTAAAATATCAAAAATTATGAAAATATTTAAGTATTTTCTAAACATTAATTTTCGGAGTTGTTTAGGTGTAAAACAGAGGCTGGAAAGCGGTCTTGGGAATAAATTCATAAAATATTCATATTAACTCCAAAACTATTAAATTTTAAATTGAAGTAAATAACACATGTGGAAACAACATAACCAAATATGGTAACCATTCGATTAGAATAAGTACATGAAATGTATGAAAAGCATCACTGGTCTGGGGTTGAGCAGAGTATTAAAACAGAACTGGTTTTTGGCTAATTTAAAATTAAATACAAGGCCAAAGTCTCTGGAATTTTTACTGTAGAAATATCACATGAAATTACACAAACTGTAAAGTTTTCATAATTTTCTGAAAAGCTTAAGTAATTTTCTCCATTTTCTGAAAATCAGCTAAAAACATGAGTTTTATGGTTCTCTATAATTCAAAACTTGTTGCATGCAAGAAATTATCTACCAAGATCTGAAATTGAACTAATACAAGGTCTAAATCATATACATATATAACCAAAAAACTCATCTTTGTACATGCATGTGTCTAGATCATTAGGATGATGATGAATCAAGAACATGCAACCATAAATCCGCCATGCTTTCATATAAATGAGATGAGCAATGCTAAAATTTTGCCTTAAAAATGATGGATCACTAACATGCAACCAAAGATTTTCCATGAAATCACAAGAATGAGGAGTGAATGACAAAAATCATGATGTAGATGCAAAAGATGTAGAACTTACTCACACTTTCATGGTGATCTTGATGTGGGTTTGGAGAATTGATGATTAATGACTCCTAGGGGCTTCAATCTTGATGAATATGCCCAAAACTTGCTACCCACTTGATATAGTAACACCCAAGATGAGTTTTCTTCACTTAGAACCTCAAAATTTTGATGTTTGGATCTTGTTTTTGGTGTGTAAAAAACAAAACCGGGTTTGAGGTTAAGAGGAGAGAAATGAGAGCTTTGATGCATTTCTTGAGAGAGAGAGAGATGTTAAAAAATGAGGAATATGGTGCATTTCAAGGCATAAATATATGCTCAAGAGATTGAGTGTGGTGGTCACACCACATTAAGTGAAACAAGTACGTTTCACACATATAATGCATACAACTTATTTCATACTGATGCAAGTACTTGGTGTATCGAAAATATCAAACTAAAACTAGAATGCAATATTTTATTTCACATGAAAATATTGCATAAAGGACCCCAAACCTTATTTAAAAGACATTAGAGATTTAAAATAAAACAAACATACAACTTGGTTTCTACTTAAAATTTTATAACTTTTCATAACAAATGTCTAGCATTCTTTACACGATATTTACCTTAACACACTCATTTAGGTATTACTAACATCACTTAAAAAAATTAAACATGTAAGATACATATGAGGGTAACTACATTCTACCCACCTTATAAAGAATTCGTCCTCGAATTCGCTTAACACATTATAACATGAATGAAATCATATAAGATTCTAACTAACATGAAATCATAACTTAGCCTTATAGGTCATCTTACCCTTTAACTCGGGATAGCAAATACATCAAGCCTGTCACGCTTACGAGAGGGAACAATACGCAGTGTCGTCACACTTTGTACCGCTCCAGCAAGCTCGTAATTGTTTCAGAGGTCCTGTCTTTCACGCTTACGAGAGGGAACCAATACATCGTGTCGTCACACTTTGTACCGCTCCAGCAAGCTCGTAATTGTGTCAGAAGTCCCCGTTCGACCGTACAGCATAGCGGGAACAACTTATACCATCATAATGATATAGCTGCTCGTCCAACTTGCACATGTAGCTGACGAAACACTTGTCATTCGCACATCGGTTGAACTTTCGACATGCTGATATTACAATTAATTCACTTAATAACATAAAATGTTACATGGAAATCACTTATCGGACACAAAACATACATAACATGCATATCTCACACATAATACATCACATAACTTATATGCTCAATTAGTGTAAATAAAAAACATACTTCAAGCACGTAACTTGGATATAACATAACATGTAATGACATAACATAACAAAGGTTTTTTTTATAATTTTATTTCAGACATGAAAATTCCATTTGTCTCATATAAACACTCTAATTAGAACAACCAATAGCATAGTTCAAAGCATGTTATATATATATATATATATATATTTATTTATTTATAAACATCATACATAATCAAGAAACATAGAATACATAGTTTCCATGATCTTCACATAACATGTAAATGCATTTACATATATATAGCACCCTACATACATGAAAGAGGCATCGCGGCATTATATGGATCACATAAACATACTTATCATACTGACACATAAAAGCACCCCACATACATAGTATCATCATCTTGTTATGTAAATCTTATAAATGTAATTCTACTTGGTTCACGACCACACAACATGAAAATGCTTCTTCACTTTCCATATCTTACATGTCATGACTCTTACACCAAATATCACAAAGTTTACAAGTCATGTATCATTCACATAACATGCTTAGGAAAATACATAACAATTCAAAATCATGATACTATACTAGATTTATGAGCTCTTATCATAGACTCGGTTCTATCTTATTCATATGGGGCATACTCCAAGCTTAGTCATGGTCTCGTAAGTCAGTGTGTCATTTTTCTTATCTCATGCATGACCAATAAAAGCTAGAAAAAATTATTTAAATCACTCGCATATAATTCATACTCATATCATAAAGAATTATTTGAACTTCAACCATGATCGTGTCTGACAACTTACACATAGTTCACTAAAGCATTTAAGATGACCATGCATAACAACTTACACATAATTCACTAATTCATTTAAGTAAGCACTTATGTACAAAAAATACATAAAAAGGGGCTCCTACGGTGTACTAGTCCTAGGTATCTATAACCTAGAGCTCTGATACCACAAATTTCACATCCCCCTCCCGCCGACCACGATTAGCGATGATAAAACTTTATATTTACGGGAGGAGGGCGCGACATGACGGTGCGGCCTCAACTCGTCGAGAGGCTAAATGAGTTATTTTTAAAACTCGTGATTTAAATTTCTTCGAAAAAGTTCGACTTGTAAAGAAAAGAAAGATGGAACATGAAAATTCAATATCATTTAGTCCTCTCGACTCTTAACATAAACAGAGCATAAACCGGTAACTGTTCTATGTATCATACAAGGCTCATACAAGGTCTTATATACATACTTAAATAACTTTTACATTCTTAATACAAATAACCAACATGTACATAATCTCTTAAAGTTATCTAACATATT
Organism: Linanthus parryae; assembly: GCA_023055425.1. NCBI lineage: Eukaryota > Viridiplantae > Streptophyta > Magnoliopsida > Ericales > Polemoniaceae > Linanthus > Linanthus parryae. The sequence goes on from JALGPY010000015.1 coordinate 6,887,643, forward strand.
TGCAACATATGAGCACATAAGCATCTTCAAGCCAACACGTCAATACATGTAACTTAACGCCTTGCTACTCCTTAGTTCTTACGTGTCCTTAAAACCTGAAAAAAAAGGATAACGTGAAAGGGTGAGCTCAACTAGCTCAGTGAGTTACATCTACACCCCTCCGTAGGTTTTGAAAACAAAAGAGGCTAACTTTCCCATGGAGCATCATGAACATAATCCATAGTCATACATACATATACTTGTTAAACTTGAAATATCATGGAATTCATAAAGCGTAACTTGTATCATAAAGAAAGCGTAACGTAAAGCATAACTTGTATTGTGTGAAATCGTAATGTTCCAAGTAGGAACCTTACTTTGTCTCACGTAGAGACCTTATCAAACTTGAACATGCTTGCTTAGTTTCTTATCTTGTGGCCCGTGATAACCTTCGTGACTTAACATAACGTAGGGACATGTCCATCGCGATGGCTCGTGAGGCGACGCTTTGCCTACTTATATTAACCCGGCAAAGGTCCCTAGCCTGCCTATACCCGACAGGGGGTTTCACTCCGGTACTGTGGCCTTTTCTGAAAGCGTGTTTTATCTTATGAAACGTTCATTTAATTTTTTGCCTCCATGGGGCATAAACATTTCACTTGAGTAAAAAGCATACATAAATAGTAGTAGGGACAACATGAACATACATAAGCTTGTAAGAAACTTGAGGGTAGGTACAAACTTTGGGAGGCAGGGTAACTCACTTTGCGAGCATAATCCATTTACTTAATATTCCTTAGTCGTAATTCAATCATCTTTAATCGTACGAGCATCAACTCCACGTCACATAAATAGCAAAGAAGGCTACAAACCATACATATAAGCACTTAGCAAGAATCATTTCAAACATAGCATATAATGACTTGCCAATTTAAAATTAAATAGAAATGGTTTTTTGCCTAGCATATAATCAATTGAGCAGATTATTAAAATAGAAATGGTTTTTTGCTGATTTAAAATTAAGTACAAGGCCAAAGTATCTGAAATTATTACAGTATAAATATCACATGAAATTGCACAAACTGTAATTTTTTTCATAATTTTCTGAAAAGCTTAAGTAATTTTTTCCATTTTGTGAAAATCAGCTAAAAACATTAGTTTTATGGTTCTCTATAATTCAAAACTTGTTGCATGCAAGAAATTATCTACCAAGATCTGAAATTGAACTAATACAAGGTCTAAATCATATACATATATAAACAACATACTCATTTTTGTACATGCATGTGTCTAGATCATGAGGATGATGATGAATCAAGAACATGCAACCATAAATCCACCAAGCTTTCATATAAATGGGATGATCAATGCTAAAATCTTGCCTTAAAAATGATGGATCACTAACATGCAACCAAATATTTTCCATGAAATCACAAGAATGAGGAGTGGATGACAAAAATCATGATGTAGATGCAAAATATGTAGAACTTACTCATACTTTCATGGTGTTCTTGATGTGGGTTTGGAGAAGTGGTGATTAATGGCTCCTAGGGGGCTTCGATCTTGATGAATATGCCCAAAACTTGCTACCCACTTGATATAGTTACACCCAAGATGAGTTTTCTTCACTTCTAACCTCAAAATTTTGATGTTTGGATCATGTTTTTGGTGGGTGAAAAACAAAATCGGGTTTGAGGTTAAGAGGAGAGAAATGAGAGCTTTGATGCATTTCTTGAGAGAGAGAGATGCTAAAAAAAATGGGGAAGATGATGCATTTCAATGCTTAAATATATGCTCAAGAGATTGAGTGTGGTGGTCACACAACAATAAGTGAAACAAGTATGTTTCAATCATGTAATGCATACAATTTATTTCATATTGATGCAAGTACTTGGTGTATCCAAAACATCAAACAAAAACTAGAATGCTATATTTTATTTCACATGGAAATATTGCACAAAAGACCCCAAACCTTATTTTAAAGACATTATAGTTTCCAAAGAAAATAAACATATAACTTGGTTTCTACTTAAACCTTTATAACTTTTCATAACAAAAGTCTAGCTTCTTTACACGATATTTACATTAACACTCTCATTTAGGTATTACTAACATTACTTAAAAAAATTAAACATGTAAGATAAATATGAGGGCCACTACACCACCCCTCCTCTTTCTTGCCGCCCAAACAAGCCACGTCCAAGAGGTCGGGCCTCCCTGGACCACGGCCTAGCTGTGTGGCCTAGGAGCCGGCTGGCCCAAGGCTTTGTGGCGGTTCTTTGGGTTTTCGCCAAGGGTGTTGGTCGGCCTCTTGGACCGTTTTGACCCTAGTTCATCCAAAATTAACTAAAATTGACCAACCGCGTTAAAATTGAATTTTAACTGTTTATGTGCTATTCTCATGGTGGTTGGATATGACCTTAGGTGTGGATGTTGTGATTGTTTTTATTTTGTGGTTTGTTTTTACGGCATACGAGCCGGTAATATTAATGTAATAGTTAATTAGGTTTTACGGCATGCGAGTCGGTCTTCTTCTCAACTTGTAGATCTCTCTATTTAGTATAGATGCTAGCTAGTATAAGATAAAGTAGATGATAACCAAGACATGAAGAGAAGCCTAAAGAATATAAGAAACCACAAGATGGCGACATTCCACAAAGCTATGGAGCATGGACTAAAAGATGGAGGCAGATGGAGATGAGCTTGCTATTTTAGGGTTCATAGATATTCTCATTGACTTGGGAATATCTTAGTTTAGAGGTCATATCCGTATCACGTTTAATTTTTGTTTGAGGCTGTTTAATTTATTGTCTTGTTATTTATTGTTGATGTATGGATGATACAAGCAAAATTGGTAACGAGATAAAACAACCCGGATCTTTTATTTTGAGTTTGCCCAACTCAAATAAGTAGATCAATTTATATGGATAAACAAAACAATTAAAATTGAAAAAAAAATCCTCAAATTTAAATATTGCGTTTTGTCTTCTCGTTACTTAAACACTCATCATGATCGTGCTTTACCAAGCTCGTGCGTGCCAAATCATGGCGACTTGGTTCATCATGATGTGATGCGATGGCACAAGTAAGTAATGTGAAACTGTTTGAGTAAGAGGTTGGCCGTAACCAGATGATTTTAATAGGACTAAAAGCCTAGAGGCAACTAAATGGAATTATCAATGGGATAGATAACTAAGCAGTTATTTTCCCAATTGAACCAAGAATTTCATGGGGATGCAATTGGAATTGTTCCTACATAAATAACTATTCTTTTGATGACTTGCCAAAGCAAGCTAAAAAAGAAGTGAAATATGCATCTTGGCCCACTAGAAAATATAATGATATTTTCCGCATTAATATGGAGGGTTTTTAATCCGAGAAAAATAGTGGGAGCTATGTTTGACCATTTAAGTCCTTGTTGAATACAATACAACGTCACAAAATTTGCATAATCCTATTGTGTTGAACACCCATGGCATTAAACAAACAAAATACAAATTTATGTCCTTGAAAATGACAAGCTGTCTGGAATTAGTTTTCTGGACTGGTATAAAATCGAGAATTATTCTCAAATTAAAAGAAAATTTTTGTACATCATAGAACATAAAGTTATCTTCCCACGGACTACCAAAATACACTAAAACCTAATGGAAGGAACATCAAATAATGGTTCTTTGGATGACACTTGCCTCGTGTTAGCTACCATGAACTCTGAGATTTGGAAGTAAGATCAGAAATATGGAGGCGTATGATATGATCATACATTAAAAGAAGCTCTTTCAAAGAGCGAGCTAGACAGAAAGGTTTGAAGTGTAGCTCCACTTTGCACTATCTTGCTTAGCACTCTTCATGATCAAGATGGAATGAGTTTGGGCTTGCCAAAGCGAGACGACTTTATTCATCGAGATACGACCCGACGACACAAGCTAGTAATGTGTGACTGCTGAAGCGAGAGGTCAAGCGCAACTAAGCTGCTTCAATGGAATTGAAATCTTAGAGACTGTGAGTTATCTATGAGATAGATAAAGAATAAGTAGTTATTCGCCCAATTGGACCGAGAATTACATTGGATGCAATTATAGTTTTGCACAAAGGTGATTTACTCAATATAATTGAGAATCGCTAAACAAATCACTCATAAAGGACTAAGGAAAAATATATTAATGGTTAAAAGGATGGGTAAGGGCAAAAGTTTTGCCGACCCCATGGGTATAAATCAAGCTTGTTGGTAAAATCAAGTTGTCTTAAAGTCCCATAGGTGGTGTAGAGGAAGAGAGACTGCCAAAAGTACCTGAAGGGAAATAATAAAGGAATTATGAATTCCAGTTTAGGTATATTTGTTATAGAAGTCAATGTGTCTATCTCATCATCATAAGTATATGATACCACATGAGGATATTACATTTATAGAAATGTGAAGAATCTCAAGAGATGTAGACAATTGGATAAGGAAGAAATAAGCCTACAAGTGGGGCAATGAAGCAAGGGGATGCTGAATTAGCCGTAGGGAATTATCTCAACCATTTTAAAATTATCCATGAATTAGACAAATACGATTGTGTCATTGCTTTGAGTAGGGACAGTATTGAAATGGGAGTATGCAAATAGATATGCAGCACAGATACTCTAGAAGTGGGGGGGGGGGAGGTTGAATAGAGTATGCCAACATTTGGAAAAACTTGTGGAGAAAAATAGTTTTAGTTCAAGTGCAAATAAGTTCAAGGCCTTGAACACAAATTTAAGACTTTGAAAATAAATACAGTTTGCGATGAAACAGACAAGTCTTTTTCAAGGCCTTGAAAAGAGTTTCAAACCCTTGAAAACAGACTGGTTTGAATGCTGTAAGAACTATGAATGTGAATGAACTGTAAATTGAAGAGACACAGGATTTATAGAGTTCAGTCCACTTGGACCTACGTCTCTATCTCAGAGATCTTCTACCTGCAGGATTTTCAACTCAATTCTTATTAATCAAAAGCTAAGCCCATGATCTTAAGCACAAAGAGTTCCCTTACTCTGTTACAGCTTGTGGTTCTCCCTAACTTATCTAGTACCTGCTCTAGATAACTGATTAACTAAGAATTCTCTATTGTTCACTTTGAACAATTCTTGAGAATGAAATATATAAGTAATACAGAAATGATCTACCAATAAAGCAGAATGCAGAAGAACACTAGAGTGTAGAACTGCAGTAAAGAATGCAGTGAACTTCTGTGAGTTGGATTGTGAAAGTGATGAAATTATTTGATGCTTATCAATCCAGAATTGTGTCTGTCTTTTTGCCGTTTGAGTGTTGTTTTTGTTGTTTCAAAATGAGCTCCATTTATACTGTTTGAAGCTCTGCAAATCTAACCAGATTTTCAGCAAAAACTTCCTATTTTGTAGGCAACAACTTTGACTCTCTTTAACAGCCTTCTCCAACAGATAGCTGATCACAATCTTCAGAGATATTGTTGTGATATTGTCTTTAAATAATCTGAGAATCTGTCATGAGTCTCTGATTGATCACAAGATCATCTTCACTAAGTGATTTCCTTCCTGCAAAAGTCAGTTAAGGAAACAAATCCTGCATAATTAGGAAATAAAATTTCCCTGCAAAACTGAGTCAAAATGATGGATTAAACATGTTAGATATATCAAAACAGTTTGTCTTTCATCATCAAATATACAGGGGTGAGAGGGATAGATTTATATCAAAAGAGTTTAGAGAAACTCCCCCTCAGAACATGTAGGCAGGTAAGACAGTTTCAAGGCTTTGAATCCTGGTTCAAGGCCTTGAAATAGCTCTGCCCGTGAAACCTGATTCAAGGCTTTAAAAACTGGTTCAAGGCCTAAGTATTTCAAGTCCATGAGAACTGTGACCTTACAAGTATCACAATTTCTTGTTTGGGCAAGAAAACATTTTTCGGACAAATGTTGTTCTATTTATTTTGATAGAATGCATATTGTAATGCACTTTTGTCTAATGGATTATATATATATCCTTGATCATGATAAATTCGTCTATAACATTAATACCAAGAGGTTTGCATATAATGATATGAACCTCACTTATCTTTGACATTGTTGTTGAGGCCACATGAATGAGAGATACATATCTAGGCTCCATATGGATGGATTTCTGGACTCATTTGATTGTGAATCATAAGAGACATGTAAGACTTGTTTAATGGGCAAGATATGATCTTTGAGAATCATGCATATGGATGTATGTAGGCCTCTAAACACAAATGATAAATGTGGTACTTCATCATATTTACTGATGGCTCACTGAGTATGAATTTGTGTATCTTATGAAGAAACAAATCAGAACCCTTTGAAGAGTTCAAGGATCAAGTAGAGAGCCAGCTTGGCAAAAGTATTATGGCTTCACGATTGGATCGTGGAGGAGAATAATTAATCCTAGAATCTGACAATCATCTATGGGAGTGTTGTATATGATCCAAACTCTCTCAACCTAGAACGCCACATGGGTATGGCGTGTCTAAGAGGAGAGATTGAACCTTGTTAGGACACGGTTCAGTCCATGATGCGACAAACAGAACTTTCAGTTTTCTTTAGTGGTCATATTCTAATTACAACAAATTTCGCCCTTAACCTTGTTCCATCTAAATCAATTATGAAAAACACCATATGAGATATGGACTAGGAAGTGTCCTAGTATGTCATTCATAAGAAATTTGGGTTATGAAGTTTATGTAAATATTTTACAGATAAACTTGGACCTAAGTCGGATAAATGTACTATGTGGAATATCCTGAAGAAACAAAGGATATTATCTCTACAATCCAATCGAGAACAAATTTTTTGTTTCTCGAACCACTGTGTTTCTAGATAGAGATTGTCTCTACAAGAAACAGTGGGAGGACAATAGAACTTGAAGGAGTTCAAGAACCACAACACAACATTAATCTTTTTGATGGAACATGAGCAGGATCAAAAGGTGTTGTGGAGCAACCTACTTAGGTAACACAAGAACCTCGTAGGTTAAATATGTCCAGGGGCTAGAGAAATATGGATTTCTCATAACCCATTGACGTGTTACTCGTGGAGATGAGCCTACAACCTATGAGGAGGCCAAAAGTAGGACAAACTCTCAAAATGGCTTGGAGGAATGAGATACGAAATGGAATCCCTATATACCAACAAAGTATGGACTTTGGTGGAATCACATGGAAGGGTAAGACCCCTGGGGTGCAAGTGGTTTTAGGAAAACAACATGGATAGTAATATGATTACTTTTAAGGGACGATTGGTGGACAAAAGTTTCATAAAAGTTCATCATATATACTATGACGAAACTCTTTCCCCAGTTGGGATGCTTAAATCCATTCGCATCTCGCTAGCAGTTGTAGCTTACACAATTTGGCAAATGGATATGAAATTTCCTTGAGGATGTGTAACACTAAACAAAGGTTTGCATTGATCCAGATATTTCCTAATAGGTGTGTAATTTATAACGGACCAGTTATGGATTAAAGTAAGCTTTTTGGAGTTGGAATCTTCGATTAATGATGTAATCAAATGATTTGATTACATTATGAATTAAGACGAGACTTGGGTTTACAAGATTAGTGGGAGCACAGTTATATTTATGGTCTTGTATGTAGAGACATACAAATCATTGAGAAATGATGTCCCTACTCGGCAAACCCAAGTCTCTACTCGGCAAACCCAAGTCCGCATTGATCCAGATATTTCCTAGGGAATTGATTTTTAATAAAAGACTTAGGCGAGACAATCTATAAATATCTATGGAGATAGATCAAGATATTTTTGGGTTTTGACGTAGGTAACGCTGCGGAATAACAAGATTTTAATTCCTACTCAAAGCCCACCAAAGATCACAGGAACAGACATTCATAACATGATGAAGGACATAGAAGATGTGTACCTTTTGATTCGGGAGATCACACGGAGAATAATGTCCTCGTCTCTACGGTTGATCCACGTCTAGGTGGATCACTTTGCAAGGTGTTGCAAAGTGATCCTTCTAATTAATTAATAATATTAATTAATCCCAATCTAGTTCAACTCTATTTGACGTGTGACCCCAAGGTTTCTACTTAGTTGGTAGTAACTTATTACTAACATGGAGCGGTGTCTAGCGACACATCCATGCACCCAACTAACAGAAATAAGTCAGTGATCCCGACAAACCTTTGTGCCCAATATTTCATATTGCACTATCCCTTTGTCTCCATATCCGGATTGGTCACGAGACATAAATAGTCACACTCGTATATCCAATCCATAGTTCCTCGATCCTGGGAATATGCTTATGCAAGCAGATAAAATCAATATCTCCATATTGATTTATCTGAGTCTGGCCAGACATTTAATAAGCACCATTTCTCGAGTGTCCATGGATATTTACTCCCATTATGTGGGAGGGACAAATCCTCTCTACATCACTACGATCTCTAAGCTTGCTTCCTATCATGCCCGATAACTACCTTTATAGTTACCCAATTACGGCGCAACGTTGGATAACATCAAAGCATGATATTTCAAAACTAGAGTATCTAGTGGCTTCAAGTCTAAGGATTGCAATTATATTAGCACTACGAGAAGCGATTGTGACTTTAACATAATCTAATGTATCCTTCTCGTTGTGGTTCAATCTAGTATGCCATTACTCCTAATGCATACCCATGTGTTATACTTGATATCTTCATATCAATCTACACACATAATAGTCTATATTTGATCGTCCTATTATCCAATATAATGGACTAGGGATATTTAAGATAAACAACGCATTGCATCTAAGGACTTCATTATATTAAATATCTCAATAAATAATAAATGAATATTCTAGCCAAAATACATTGTCCATACTAAATATAGATTGCCTCTAGGGCACCTATTCCAACATATAGTTGTTCAGCTTGAGTCATGGTACATATATTGACAAGGTGTTGAAATAGTTCAACATGCAAGAATATGAATTCTTACCCATGTCACATGCAATTAGTCTTTGTCTTTCCAATTAGATTGAGAAATGACCGTATGAATAAGATTCACGAGATACGCCATGTTATGTTCTAGGCCAAATATGTCATATGGTATGACATAAAGATACCAGTCCAATCCGGGTGAGTGTCACTGGATAATTATTAAGAATATCCTTAAAAGTACTTGAGAAGAATTTAGGATGAATTCTTGGTATATGGAGGATATGGAAGGTTCACTGTAAATGGTTACACTGATGCAAACTTCCAATCTAACCAAGATGATTTCAAATTCTGGTCAAGTTTTGTGTTTTGCCTTAGTGGGAGGAACTGTGAGCTGGAAGGGATTCCATGCAAGATACAGTTGCCGATTCTACCACAGAGGACTGTTTATATTACTGCATGGGATGCACTTACTCAGAATACTCAATCTCAATCAATTGTTGATAGAGGAGATGTGAATATATACAAAAATAGCAGCAGAAGTTTCGCCTACTACGCCACTTGCGCAGCGATAGCATGAGGGTTGCGCCAGATCAATAGGAATATGATGCACCAGATTGACTCTAGTGAAAGTGGGAGACTGTTAGATAATGCCCTAGAGGGAATCTATTTCTTGTGACATTTATATGGATTTACTCTTCATTATATTATCGATATGGAGATACGTTGACATGAATGAAGTTCTTAAAATATAAATGTTATATTCTTAAATATCCCCAGTCGATTATATTGATTAAAAGGACAATCAACTATAGACTAGTATGGAGTTGGATTGATATGGAGATATCACGATCCAACACATGGGTATGCATTACGGGTAAATGGCACACTGGATTGACCCACAACGAGGAGGCTACATACAAGTTATGTAAAGTCACAAGTGCTTCTCGTAGTGACAACGGTATTGTCATCCTTAGACTTGAAGTCACTAGATCCTCTAGTTGTGGAATATTGTGTTTTGATATCGTAAAACGCTACACTGTAACTGGGTAGTAATAAAGGCACATATCGGACACAATTGGAAGCAAGATTAGAGATGGTAGTGATGTAGATAGAATTTGTTCCTCCCACATAACGGGAGAAAATATCCACGACCACTCGAGGGTAGTGCTTATAGAATGTCTGGCCAGACTCAGATAAATTAATCTGGGATTGGATATACGAGTTTGACTTGTACGTCTCGTGTCCAATCCGGATATAGAGACAAAGGGATGAAACAATACTTGCACAAGGTTTGTCGGATTACTGACTATTTCTATTAATTGGATGTCATGGATGTGTTGCTAGACACCACTCCATGTTAGTATCGTTAGTACCTAAGTAGAAACCTATGGGGTCACACTCCATATGGATTAAACCGGACTTGGTAACTAATTAATATGAATAATTAAATAGAAATATCAATGCGCAACCACATGCAAACTTAGTAGGACTAATTTGCAATGTGGACTAATACATGTAAGGACACGATTAGTATAGGAGCTAATATGTAGTTAACAAGATGTTGTTGGACTATATATAAGAACACTATTAGCTTATTTTCTCAAGTGTGTCATAATTTTTATAACACAAGGAGAGAACAAAACAAGGAGAGAGACAAAACACTAGAGGGCCGAACCCCCTAGTGATGCCCTTCTACCCGTCGGCCTCAAAGAGGGTGTCACCATAATTTTGCTCCGGTTTGCGTGATTATTCTTCGTCCTCCTTCATCCCTAGATTGCACAAAGGTATGGAGGATTCGGAGACAATCCAAGGAGTGGACTATCCGTAGAGACATGAACATTATTTCACGTTTGAAGTTTTAAGGAGACAAACAAGTTATTTGATACTAAATCCTTTACTATCGTTACATTTTCTAGTCATGTGATCCTTTGAGGGTCTTGTGCGGATCTTTATTTGTTTTATTCCGCTGCGTAATCTGTTACAAAACCCTACAAAATGTTCATGAGATGATATTCATGTGGACGAATCATTACTTTAGTAATCTTGCACTTAGGTCAATCGTGCATGATTTAGTGATTTTGCATAATTGACCGCGCCATGGACATGGAAACGTTATGTGCACTAATAAGTGGTAGCCTAGGAATGAGGCCTAAAATAAAGTGGTGACGCTTTTATTAATTTGTAAAATTAGACTATAAATTAGTCAATTGTAGTGAGATTTGGTTGACTAGTACTAGTTGTAGCAAGGAGTGACACCATTTGCTGTTTATTCATGTTCCATATTGGTTTGGATAAGTCTCATGACAATGTTGAAACTTCAAAACAGTATTCCAACAACGTAAACATGTCTAGTTCCCCAATGAGGTGTCTTAGCACTTTTCTCCATTTGATACTTTAAACACGATTTCTTGGTTTATTTACAATTTCGGTTAGTAGTTAGTAAATTCTCATACAAGCTATTTTCGCACTTTAGAAAGTAAAATATCAGCCAATCGGTACTGTGGATTCGATATAAACTTGGGAATTGTACATTTCATGATTTTTTTTTGCGTTGACACCGTGCACTTGCGGTATACACAAAGCTGTGCCTTTGTCAATTTTTAAGCGTCGTTACCGCGGACTAAGTATTAGTTTTAGTTTTCTCTTTAAGTGAATATTTTATTTATTTTTTATTCATCTTGCGCTCACCTACTCTTGGAAAGTGTGCATTTCAGAATTTTTTTGGTAACCCTAGTTATAATCATTTTGATTAAAACTGGTCATTTTAATTTAGTCCTATTTGAAATATTATTTTATAAGTGTGATTAAAATCATTTTGATTATTTAATCTGCAATGTTGTAGAATATCTTACATTTTGTAAATTCTCACATAGGTTGTGTCCCAACTAAGAGTTCCTATGACAATAGCGGACGAAAGCTCACCATGCGTACTGCCCTTACCAACTTCCCTTACCAACTCAAGTTGCATTTTCTCTTCATTTGGATAGAGTCTAATTCGGCCTTGAGAGGGTTGATTGGAGTACAATTTTTCTTTTCACTTTTTATTTGTTCATGCTAAGTGTCTTTCTAAGAAGCAAATATGCAATGACAAATTCTCATAAAAAAATCAGTTGCTTCTACTTTGTCTTTTGGCAAACTTGCCTTAGTTCGAACTCAGCGCAACCGGATGTTACTTGCATCCAACTAGTTGGTTCACAAGAAGTCATTCCTCGGCACACAGTCTGCCCGAGACCCCTTTCCCTCCATACTCCATTGCATAACCTCATCGCTATGAATCTTTCCACCCCCGCTATCAACATGTACAACATGGGTTTGAGAACTTGCAACAAATTTAGAAGCATCGAGTCATGAGCGGCGGCCTCTGCACCAACTCTATATTTATAGTCTTTTTGTAACACCCCCACCTCTCAGAGCTGGGAAATCTACCAGAAGACTCCCAGACTCATGGGAGTGTCCTCCTCTAAGGCACGAGAATGCCCCAGCAAGGAGTCAAACCTAACGGTTCTGTTACGAGACAGAATTAAAGAAATTGAAATTTAAATCAAACTTACAAATGTATTAATAGTTGCCTACAATGTCCGAAGACAATTACCAGTTGTCCAGAGAGAACACAATGTCCGAAGACAATTCACAGTTGTCCGAAGACAACACAACGTCCGAAGACGATTCCCAATTGTTCGAGGACAACAAAATGTCCGAAGACGATCATAACACCGCATATCATAACTCGTAACCATACTATTCATGTAAGTGTTATCATTTTAAAGGAAGACATGCAATAGAGTAAGCATACATATGAATACCTGATATCCAGCCTAGTTTCCTGATCAGCAGAGCTGATTCCACAGTCCAGCAATCACTATTCCCATCCAGCATATATGCCATTATCATCTGTCCTCTAAGTGAGGAAGAATGCATATGCAAATATCATGTTGACTGCCCATCCAGATTCACTATTTTACCCCGATTGATACAGTCTCTTTAATAAGTCACTAATTGTGCCTGAACCCTCTAGTGATACTCGATGAAGTCTATCAGTATGCAAATATGATTCATATCCCCTCCTGATACACTCAGTACAGAATTATGCAACTTTCATTTAATTGCCTTCATGTCCCTATAGTTTAGCAAAATTACAGAAAAGCCCCTACGGTTGACTTTTAGTTAATTTCAACCCAGATAGGTGTATACTAGCTCCAAATATTATGAAAGTGGTACATAGGAATCATGTCATGCCTAGAGTTATGATTTTACTGTCCAATTCAAATTATTGCAAAATTATCGATTTGCCCTTTCTAAATTGCTCAGCCAAACTAGGATTTTTAGAAAGTTAAACTTGGACATACTTGACTCCTTCATTTAAAACTTTATTCTGAACAACTTATCAGAAGGGAATTTTGGTCAATTAGCTCATCTGATAAGCCAAACCAGAAAGTTTAACTAATATATAAATCTTCTTAACTGGACAAATTTATAGTAAGTTTCTGGTCAATTGAGAAAGGATATTGAGAATATGAAAATAGAGTATTGTTGAATGTATTCCCAGGTTTTCGGAACATGTTTGAAATGTCCAAGATTCAAAATATGCAAGGACATAAGCTTCATCAAAGTTGGATAGAAATTCAATTCCCAACACTTACAATATTTCACGAATTATTTCACCATTTCAAGGTAGCTACTTCGAGTTTGATTTCTGAGCAATCTGTTAATAAAATGGAAAATTATCCTCTAGGAATGATTTGTAGTACTATCAACTAACTTCTCATAGGAGAAAGCATAATAAGATTTGGTAAAGTACTGAAGATGTTACAATAGTTCAAAGATGGCCGTTTTCGCTTAAATTTCATACAAAAAACTATATTAAGCCAACTTTAAGCTCAATTTTGAAAAAAGAAGTATTTGCAACCAGCATTGCACATATGAAAACAGATCAGAGTTTCATTGAGTATGTGAGAATTTATGGAGTGCCAAATATGGCAAGTTATAAGCTAATTCATACTTGGAATTTCAATGGGACTTGAAGACACTTTCACCAACATTATTTATTAGATTTTGGCCTTGATTAGAAGGAGTTACTCGTTGAGTTATGTTCTCAATCACAGTAGATTTGCAACTAGATTATCCATGTTTACTTATTACCAAACATGGTTCCAAACGATCAAAACATGAGAGACTTGTGATCATTTAAAAAGGCATAAGTTAGAACCTCATCCTTGAGAAAAACTTCCGGGAAGACAAGATGCAGCAACAAGAACCCATATTTGATATTGATTTCAAAGGACATAGAGATTGAATTGAGGGATGAAGTTGGTTGTAACTTGTAACTAAATGATCCAAGATTACACGAGAAGAAACATTGCTCTATTTGACTGACTATTGAGCGAGATATAGCAGCTGGAACATGGCTGCTCCAACCTAACTAACATTAAACAGTTTCTTGTGCTTCAAATGGAAACTTCAACGCTAATTTCAAGAGGTCACATGAATGATTTGGATGAGATTCCCCACATGAAAGATGTAGATTTAGGCGCTAGGAACAAGCAGATGCAAATTAATTCCAGTTTTATAAAGTTTTGAGTAACTTATCTGTCCTGAAATTTGGTCCAAAACACATGACAAGAACATGATATTTCTGGGCAAGTTTTCCCGCAACTTTGAGACCGATTTAAGCTGTATTAGAGGCCTAATCTTGAGAAGAGTTTCACTAGAGACTTATAGCATTAGTCCTGTTGAGTAACTCAAAGAAAAAAATTAAAACATTTCTCCCAAAGATAAGTGGATTATTGAGACTGGAAATCGACAAGAACACACGAAGTTGATAGTCTGTTTCATCAATATTTTCGTTGAACATGGAGAGGGATTCCACGGTGTTTAGATTTGGATTTAGACCTAGCATCCAACAAAAAACATGCAGCCAAAGATCACAGAATCATCCAGAAGCAAACCCACATCAATTCGTTCACCAACGAGAGAGATATCGCAGCGTTTACAGGGTGTATAAACTCACCGAACAACAACAATGAATTGGATCAAGACCGAACCGATTCATTTTCAGAGAAATTTTGGAGGATTAAAGTGTGTTCTATATGCTTCGGTGATCGAAACCAACCATCTACCAGCGAGTTTTATGAAAGAAACTCAAAGTTTACCTGTTCTGAAATTCATGCCAGTGTCCCAGCGAAGGGCCCTGCCCAGTTTCCGGCGAAGTGATAAATTCGGCAATTCATGGCAAGGAAATGGATTCTCTGAGCTTGGTTCAAACTCGCCAAAATCAAGAAACCAATTAATTTTACGGGAAATCCACCCTGAAGGACAATTTGAAGATCAAACGAATTAGGGATCTTACCCAACTCACCCGAACCCAAACCCTAGACTCCTCCGACTGTAAGATTGATAGAGGGCTTCTCTTTTGCAGGTGTGCTCCCAACAGTAGCAGGTCGCGTGGAGGTCGTGTGATGGTGGTTGCAAGTGGTCGTGGTTCGTGTAGTTCTTGAAGAACCTCCCAAAATGAGGGGGAAACTTGAGTTTAAATAGGGGAGGGTTGCTGTGGTGATTCAGCAGCTGGTTAGAAGTGGTGGTGACAGG
The DNA here is from genome assembly GCA_023055425.1 of Linanthus parryae. Lineage (NCBI taxonomy): Eukaryota > Viridiplantae > Streptophyta > Magnoliopsida > Ericales > Polemoniaceae > Linanthus > Linanthus parryae. The sequence goes on from JALGPY010000015.1 coordinate 6,903,107, forward strand.
TGGTATAGATGACGCGTCATCTACTTAGGGTGTGAAGTTCACATCGGGGGTTATATGTATTTTTTTACAAACTTTGGGGTGGGTTTAGAATTACAGAAAAACTCAACTTTCTGAACATTACAACTCCCCCCACCATAAAATTAGGAGATTTAAAAGTCTTTCTATACCTTCTGATAACTCCGTTTTCGGAGTTATTTTATGCCTTTTATTTCTACGTTTTGTGTGCTTATCATGGAGAATTCGTCGTCTTTTGAGTAAATTGAGCTTAAATGTGATAATGTGAGTTCATATGCATTACTTGTTAAATCCGGGCGTTTCTTTAGATTTTTGATCTTTTATTGTGATATGATCGCGGGTTGTGTTTTCGTGTTGTGATTCGCAGGAAAACAGGGCTTGGAGGATTATGCGGGATTTGGAAGCGAACTTCGGAAACAAGGAACTCAAAGGCAAGTCAAAAGGAAGGAGAAAGTCAAAGGAAATCAAAGGAAGGTCAATGGAAGAAGGAAGGAAGAGGAAAGTCAAAGGAAGGAAGAGAAAAGTCAAAAAGAGGGCTGGAACAGAAGTCTTCGTGCGAAGACATTTGTCTTCGTGCGAAGACAAAACACTTAGCCAAATTTTGGCTCGGCTGAATTCTCTTCCAAAACAAGCTTGCAGTATCTCTGTGAGAAGACCTTCGCACGAAGGGCAGAAGTCTTCGTACGAAGACTCTTCGTGCGAAGACAAATGTCTTCGTGCGAAGAGATCGCTGGAAAGTGCAAAATTTTTGGGGCTTTTTCGTAGTTTATCCAAACTTTGTAATAAGATTATGGAAACGTATTTAAGCCTTTTAGGTCAACTTTTTCAGTAGTTTTTGACATTAGAGACATCTTTTGGAGATCAAGAAGCCTTGGGGAGAGCTTAGGAGCTTTGGATCATTCGTTTGGATTCTAAACTCTCGTCTTTTCTTGATTTTTATGTTTAAACTCATTAGAATTGTCGTTTTGACTATGAATATGAGTAGCTAAACACTTTTTGCTGGGAATTCTCGTTTGGTGTAGCTAGGGTTTGATCTAAAGTTGATGTTTTGATGATTGTAATGCATGCTCTAGCTTAATCTAATGTGTTTATTCACTATTATGGATTATTTACGTTCATAATCATATTATCTTTGCGAGTAGCTAACGTAAAGGTAAATTCAATTAGTTTTCACGTGGTAACTCCGTGAGAATTAGTCGGTAAATTGAATAATCCACCTAGTCGTATCAATGTTTGGTAACTCGGCATCGTTAACTAGGATCGTTAAAGTAGAAATATGGATTTAATGCTTACTTAAAGCTAAATTAGGCTTGGTAACTCGGTTTGTTTTAGTTTAAAGTATAGTGAACTTGCTTGGTAACTCGGTAAGTTTAACATTGCTTGATTAATAGTGAATAACACGTGGTTGTTTTACAAATCAAAATATAAATTTAGATCAACCTAGTGAACCTAGAGAATTCCCGGTACTTTTCTCTTATTTGATAAAACCCTAAAATTCATTCTTTATTAATCGTGAACTATTTCACTTGATTAATTGAGAACTTTGCGTTTAATTTCTTATAATTAGATAAAAACACAACTTGCGACGTGCCTACATAAGGTTTAGAATAGTAATTAACTTAAACAAAGTCCCTTGGGTTCGACAACCCGGATTTCCGTTTTATTACTACACACGACAGCTGTGCACTTGCAGTTAGAGCGTGTCAAGTTTTTGGCGCCGTTGCCGGGGATTTCGGCTAAATTAGTTATAATTCCTAGCCTTAGGGATTTTAATTTATTGTTTATATACGTTACTCACCTACGTTTTGCGTATTTCGTGATTTCAGGTTGATTTACACGGTGCATAACCCGTTCTCGAGACGAGCCTTTGTATCCAACGTTTGAAGACCCGGAATCCTTATTAAAAGCACAGCGTAGAGACAAGAGGAATTCAAGCTCAGTAGTTATGGATGAAGAGACGAGAGCTGAGTTTGAGAGAATCCGCAACGGTATGCAAGATGCGGAAGCAGCTAGAGCTGCAGCTGTAGAGGAGGCTGCAAACAGAGCCGCGGAAGCTAAGGAGGTGAGAGCTCAAATGGCTGAGATGCAGGCAAGGATGGATCGTTTGGCTCCCCCAAATCCACAACCACGTCATGGTGTGGGGGCACAAGTGGCGAACATCGGTGGAAACAATAATGGGAATAATGGGGATAACAACAGGCAGAACAATGCTGAGATTGAAGAACGCCCTATGGTGGATTATTTCAGAACTACTCCAGCGTGTTATCAGCCTACCATTGTCAGGCCACAGATCAATGCCCAACACTTCGAGTTGCGCCAACATATGATCAATATGGTTCGTGATGAGTGTGCATTCAACGGAGCTCCAGGAGATTGTCCCAATCACCATCTGCTGGTATTTGAGCAAATCACATCAACCCTGCACGACCAGCGAGTTCCAGATGAAACAGTTAAGCTATTACTATTTCCCTTCTCCTTATCTGGAAAAGCCAAGAAGTGGCTTATGGAGCTGCCAGCTGGTAGCATAGTGACATGGGCGGATTGTTGTCATGAGTTTCTGAGGAAGTATTTGCCACCATCCAGAGTCGCTCAGCAGATGGCTGAGATTGCAAAATTCACTCAGGATGAAGACAGCTCGTTGGGAGATGCGTGGAGGAAGTTCAGTCAAATTCTCCGTAGATGTCCAAATCATGGAGAGCCATGGCACAAGCTCTTCCATTACTTCTACACTGCGTTAGACAAGGAGACAGCTGACCAGTTAGATATGCTAGCTGGAGGTAATTTTATGGGACTTGGAGCACAGCGAGCTCAAGATCTGCTGAACAACGCGTCAAAGAGAGAGTCTACACGATCTGAAACGCGTAGGTACTCCAAACCGGGGGATACATCCTTAGTCAACAAGATTGAATCGATGGAACAAAAGCTGGAATCCATGACCTCAGCATTTCACGGTATGCACCCTCCAACACAGAAGCCCATGGGTGAATTACTAGCAGACGAAAGCCAGGGATATGATACTAGTGTGGAAGATGTGAATTTTATGCGACAGCAGCAATGGCCTAACACCTATCATCCCAACAATCGTAATCATCCCAACTTCAGCTATGCCAATCCAAACAGTGGATTATATGCACCCGGTCAGAGACCCAATGTTCCATATCAAGCGCAAAGGCAAGTTCCACAACAGCAGGCTCCACAAAAAGAAGATCAAGAGACGAATGCTCTATTGAGAAAGCTCCTAGCTAATCAAGACAGGATGGAAAGCACGATTGTCTCAATACAAGCCACAATGAAAAGCCACGAGACTCAGATTGGGCAGATCGCCAATCAAAATATCAAGCTTCCACCAGGTATGCTTCCAGCAAATACCATCACTCCTAATGAGCAGCTAAATGCCATCACAACTCGCAGTGGCATCACTACTGAGGACCCCCCATATCCTAGCCACGCGCGAGCTGAGGCGACTAAGGCCACTGAGAAAGCCTTGGATGAAGAGATTCCCGTGCCTACCGTGAATCCCCAATCAAAGGACACGGTGAGGAAGTCGGATGAGAAACAGAAGCCAAGGGAGGAATACAGTGTGCGAGTGCCATACCCGCAAAGATTGAAGAGTCAAGAGGATGCCAAGCATTTCAAGAAGTTTGTGGATATCTTCAAGAAACTGCACATTAATATACCTTTTGCGGAGGCCATTTCACAAATGCCTAAATATGCCAAATTTCTCAAAGACCTCCTTTCTAATCGAAGGCGCATGGATGACTTTGAAACCGTAACTCTGAACGAGGAGTGTAGCGCAGTTGTGCAAAAGGCGCTACCAAAGAAGATGAAAGATCCGGGCGGTTTCATCATTCCTGTTACATTGGGAGACGCATTTTATGGGAGGGCATTATGTGACCTTGGTGCAAGTATTAATTTGATGCCCACGTCGGTTTTTGAGCAACTTGGTGTGGGAGATCCTAAGCCTACCAGGATGTGCTTGCAGATGGCTGATCGCACGATATGTATTAGTGAGAGTTGAAGGACTCATCTTCCCAGCGGATTTTGTGATCTTAGACATGGAGGCCGACGACGATGTCCCTCTTATTTTGGGCCGTCCATTCCTGGCCACTGGGAGAACTATCATTGATGTGGCCAATGGGGAGCTGACTATGCAGATCAACGATGAGAAGGTGGCCTTCAACGTATTTGAGGCTATGAAGTTTCCCGCATACGCGGTGAGCGAGCAGTGCTTTGGGGTGGAGGCATACACGCTGGACGAGGAGGACGATACTTTGTTGGAGCAACTATATGAGGAGCTTGCTCTATTTGATTCCAGCGAGAAAGAGCAAGCTTTAGATGTTCATTGGCGCCCACCATTACCCCTCTTTAATGAGGGAAGCAGGAAGATTCTTACTCCTTCTCTTATTACTGCTCCTGTTTTAGAATTAAAGCCTTTGCCTGTTCATTTGAAATATATATACTTGGGGCTCGTTTGGGTAGCGGATATGGAGGGGGGATATGATATGATATCCCCTCCCGTATCATATCCTTTGTTTGGGTTGCGGATATGGGAGGGAATCATATCTGACCCATATCCTCCCTCCCCTTTTTTGCCTAAAATCTTATACCGTGGGGGAGGTGGTATACATCAGATAAGGGGATGGGGGGATAAGAGTGATTTATTTTGTGACCAAAATACCCTCATCAAAAAATTGTAATACCCAATCTGTCATCACTAACCCTATCTCATTCTTCCCTTCTTTCTCATTCAGGAACAGGTCCGCCTCCTTTCAGAGAGAGAGAGAGAGAGAGGGACGACGCAAGAAAAGTCTCGGACGGTGCTGAGGACGGACGATCGAGAGGGCCGGTCGTCGGAGTCTCATCGGAAAGCTTCTGCTAAGGTCAGTTTGTGGTTTTGATTTTGATTTCGCACCAGAAAATCTGTTCTTTGATTCGAAGGTGGGGCTATGTTGTTCGATCTGTTCTTGTGTGATTCGGAACAAAACAGAGCCTTGGTGATCGAATTCAGAGCTCTGATTTTGATTTCCCATCTGGTCTCTGGTTTTGATTTCGCATCTAGTTTTGTTTGGGTTTGATTTCACCTCTGTTCACAAACAGAGGTTTGGGTTTCTGATTGCGAAACAGAGGGTTGGGTTTGATTGTGAAACAGAGGGTTGGGTTTGATTGCAAAACAGAGGGTTGGGTTTCTGATTGCGAAACAGAGGGTTGGGTTCGAAGTCTCCAAAATGACCCCTCCCCCTGTACTGTACCTCCTCTCTCTCTCTCATATGAATCATTACATGCCCCTCAACAATGCAGATGGTCACAGAACACTATTGTGGATTTTTTTTTTCTCTTTGCTAATTGATTTTCAGAAGATTTTATAAAAATGAGAAGTAGCAGTTTCAGTGATGTATCTTGTTCTGAACACATCATCCTTTTGCAGAATTGCCAATAGTTGGACCGATTGAACATGAAGACATTGAGACGGCTTTGACAAACACTCGGCCCTCAGCTCATCTACATGTTTACAGATATGATAAGTTCAATGCTGATTATGGGAGTCAATTGCTGCAATGAAGGCCCAAAATATTCATATTTGTATATCTCATATATCAAATATTTACCTTTTGTAGTTTCAAATTTCTCTTGCTTGTATCATGTATGGTTTTGTGGGTTTTGATGTCGTCTAACTACGTTTTTATGTATAGGGGTTTAATGGGTTTTGGAGATCATTGGGGTTCTTATGAGTCTGTTTTTGAGTTGCGATTTCTTTCCTGTGGGTTTCGATTTCTTGGCTCAGCTCTGTTTGATTTCGAATCAAATTAGAGGTTCTTGCTTCAACTCTATTTGATTTTAAATGAAATCAGAAAACAGGGATGATTATTATAAACGTTACTGACACAAATTTGAAGTATGCTAGGTCTAAAGTCCATTCGATCTTCTTCTACTAAGCAACTCATTCCACAAAAATAATTTAAATGATTAAAATGTAAAATTGCACATCCGAACAAGTATACTTGGTTCAGCTCTATTTGATTTCGATTTCTCGTGATTATTATTTCTGATTTGTTGATAAGCATCAATTGTTGATTTAGCTCTAACTAATAATAAAAATTGTTTGCAGGAAAATCCGGAATTTGCTAATTTCGTTGATGAATTTCGCACCGTACCATTTCAGAATCAGGCATATTTGGAGATTATATTCGGACAATCTAATGTTACATGGCCAATTTAGTTGTTGTTGTTGTTGTTGTTGTTGTTGTTGTTGTTGTTGTTGTTGTTGTTGTTGTAGTTGTTGTTGTTGTTGTTGTTGTTGTCGTAGTAGTCGATATTGTAAACGTTTGTATTCAGATTCCATCGTACTCAGTATTATTTAAATTGTTTATCTATCACCTACAAATACTTTGTATTGTTTATGATTATTTATTATGTTGTTCTATTTCCTACAAATTTGTCTTGCATAAGTTGTGTTAATCGACAAAGAAGCATAATCTGCCAGGACATTGTTATCTACAAACATTTCATACAATTCAGGCATCAATTTACAATGCAAGTAGTTTTATAAAGAAAATTACTGCACTGAGGGTATTATAGTCATTTAGAACATATCTTGCTTCTTATCCTGCACTACCCAAACATGGTAATTCATATCCTGTCTCATATCCTGCCTCATATCCTGCAGTACTCAAACACAGCAAGACAGCATATCATATCAGACCTTATCCGTCAGCATACATATCATATCTCGTACCCCAGCATAAGCCATATCCGGTGTATCTTATCCGCTACCCAAACGAGGCCTTGGGATCTAATGATACTTTACCTGTGATTGTATCTGCATGTTTGGACAGGGAACAGGAGGAGCAGCTTCTCAAGGTACTACAAAAGAGGAAAGCAGCTATGGGATGGACCATAGCAGATATTAAGGGGATCAGCCCCACGGTTTGCCAGCATAAGATCAGGCTCATGGAAGACAAGAAGCCGGTAGTTCAATTTCAGCGCCGCCTCAACCCTCACATGCAGGAGGTGGTGAAGAAAGAGGTGCTTAAATGGTTGGAAGCAGGTATCATCTATCCGATTTCCGACAGCACGTGGACGAGCCCGGTACAATGTGTCCCCAAGAAGGGAGGTATAACTGTGGTGGAAGGGGAAAAAGGTGATCAGATTGCCACCCGTACCGTTACTGGGTGGAGAGTTTGCATGGACTACCGCAAACTCAATGATGCCACTTTGAAGGATCATTTTCCCCTCCCATTTGTGGACCAGATGCTTGATAGGCTGGCTCACCATTCACACTACTGCTTTTTGGATGGATATTCTGGGTATAATCAGATAGCGATTGAGCCAGCTGACCAGGAGAAGACGACATTTACTTGTCCATATGGGACTTTTGCATTCAGACGCATGCCCTTTGGGCTATGCAATGCCCCAGCTACGTTTCAGAGGTGTATGATGTCTATCTTCTCAGATATGATGGAGCAAAATTTTGAAGTCTTCATGGATGATTTTTCGCTTTATGGTGATGGGTTCGAAGACTGTCTCCAGCAGCTAGCTCGGGTACTGGACAGATGTATTGACACCAACCTAGTGCTCAACTGGGAGAAGTGCCATTTCATGGTGACCGAGGGAATAGTATTGGGGCACAAGATCTCCAGTAAAGGTTTAGAGGTAGACCGGGCGAAGATTGAGGTGATTGAGAAGCTTCCTTATCCTACGTCTGTCAAAGGGGTACGGAGTTTCTTGGGACATGCAGGTTTCTATCGGCGCTTCATTAAGGACTTTTCGAAAATCACAAAGCCTTTATCTGGTTTGCTTGAGAAAGATGCCGTGTTTGATTTCAATGAAGACTGCAAGACAGCTTTTGATTTTCTCAAGAAAAAGCTGATTAGTTCTCCCATTATAGCCACCCCAGACTGGACCTTACCGTTCGAACTTATGTGTGATGCCAGCGATTACGCGGTGGGAGCAGTGCTGGGACAGCGGAAAGACAAGGTAGCTCATGTAATTTACTATGCTAGTCGTACTCTTAATACTGCACAGGTTAATTATGCCACCACGGAGAAAGAGATGTTGGCTATTATCTTCGCATTGGACAAGTTTCGTCCATACCTTGTGGGTTCTCAGGTGACTATTTTCACGGACCATGCAGCCCTCAAATATCTTCTGGCAAAGAAGGATGCGAAGCCTAGATTGATACGATGGGTGTTGCTGATGCAAGAATTTGACATAGTGATAAAGGACAAAAAGGGTGTAGAGAACGTTGTTGCAGACCATTTGTCACGACTGGATAACGAAAAACAAGAAGATGTGCCGATTAGAGAAGATTTTCCAGATGAACAACTTATGGTAGTGGTAGCAGCTGTGCCTTGGTTTGCGGATTTGGCAAATTTCAAGGCGCTCAAGATTGTCCCGAAAGACATGTCTTTTCATCAGAAAAAGAAATTTTTCGCAGATGCACGACACTATTTCTGGGATGACCCCTATTTGTTTAGGTTGGGAGCTGACAATGTGTTGAGAAGATGCGTAGCTGAGCCAGACACTTTGGACATTCTTAGACACTGCCACGAATTGAATTGCGGAGGACATTTTGGCAAAGCGCGTACTGTGGCAAAGGTATTGCAAAGTGGATTTTACTGGCCTTCTTTACATAAAGATGCTCATCTATTTGTACAGCAATGTGATCGATGTCAGAGAACCGGCAATATCTCCAACCGAAACGAGATGCCTCAAAATTTCGTGTTGGAAGTAGAGCCCTTTGATGTCTGGGGCATTGATTTCATGGGACCATTCCCGTCTTCACTTGGCAATCTTTATATACTGTTAGCTGTGGATTATGTGACCAAGTGGGTGGAGGCAATGGCTTGCCCCAAAAACGATGGAGCTACTGTAGAGAGATTCGTGCGTAAGAGCATTTTTACACGGTTTGGAACTCCCAGAGCCATAATCAGTGATGAAGGATCGCATTTCGTGAATAAAGTCTTTGCCAATGTCTTGAGCAAATATGGGGTAAAGACGCATAAGATATCACTGGCTTATCATCCGCAGTCGAATGGGCAAGCAGAAGTTTCTAACCGAGAGATAAAAGGGATTCTGGAGAAGACAGTCAACCCGGGACGCAAGGATTGGTCTCTGCATTTAGATGATAGCTTATGGGCGTATAGGACTGCTTACAAGACTCCTTTAGGCATGTCTCCCTACCAGTTAGTATTTGGGAAGTCATGTCATCTTCCGGTGGAACTTGAGCACAAGGCATTCTGGGCCTTGAAGAAGATCAATTTGGATGCTAAGCTCTCAGGTGAGCTACGAAAGCAAGCGCTACTTGAACTTGAAGAATTTCGATTGATGGCGTATGAAAGTGCGAGAATCTATAAGGAGAGGACAAAACTGTGGCACGACAGGCACATCATCCCGAGAGACTTCAAGGTAGGACAGAAAGTATTGATCTTCAATGCCAGACTAAAGTTGTTTCCAGGGAAATTGAAATCTAGGTGGAGTGGTCCCTACACGATTACTGCAGTTTATCCATGGGGATCTCTTGAAGTAGAGGATGCAAATGGGAACAGGTTTAAGGTGAATGGCCAGAGAGCGAAACCGTACGTGGACGGGAATTTCATTGGAGTCATTGAATGGCTTCATGCAACTCCCGCAATTTGAGAAATCTCTGAGGTAACTGGGTCGGGCCGTCGACCTTAAATTACAAAGCGCTTGTTGGGAGGCAACCCAACCTATTTATTGCTTTAGGATAGGTTTTAATACTGTTTTGTAATTTTTATGCGGTTTGATTTTATTGAGAGGTGCGAGAGAGTGGATTTAATATTTCCAATGAATTTGTGCAGGAATACGAGGTGAAAGGCCTATTTCGGATCCCCCTTCTTGATGCGCGCGTGTGAAACAGAGTAAAAAGTCAAGATTTGCAGCCCAATACGCGTATCGGGATCCGAAGTGAAGAAATTAAAGAGAGAAGCCGTTTCTTGCACCTATTCAACACACGCACCTGGGGAAGATCATGTTCCCGGACTCCCCGTCTTGATTTGCGCAAGAATTTAATTAGTGAACGGAGAAAGCTAGCACGCCGGCACGGATTACGAGGTGAAATTTTGAAGGACAGGCTGAAATAAGGATTGAATAGCCCCAACGTGTGGGGGTGGTCGAGAGCTTTCTGTAGACAGGTGGATCGCGCAAATCGGAGTCCGGATGAAGAAGATACGCCAAAAAGGATGCTTTAGCGAGTAAAACGAGGCCAAAAGCATCCGGAAATGCAAAACGTGCCTTGGAACGCGTGAAATTGACAAATGAAATATTCCCCGGATCTTGGGAGTGTTTTAAGGTAAAAAGGGAGTCTCGAGGTCGAGGAGATCCTTCGGAAAGCAAAGGCACGATCGGAGACGCGAAAATTTGACGAAAAGGATGTTTTTGGCAAGCTCCAGCATTGTCTTCGTAGGAAGACAATTGTCTTCGTAGGAAGACTTTATACTTAGAAAATTTTCGAAGCTCTGAAGATTGTCTTCTTAAAACACTTTGCAGTATCTATATAGGAAGACCTTCGTGCGAAGACAAAATGTCTTCGTACGAAGACTCTTCGCACGAAGACATTTGTCTTCGCACGAAGACTTCGGGCGAAAAGACTTCTCAGCCCACGCACAGTAAGCAGATTGAGGGAAGTTATTGGGGGGTTGTTTGGACTTTTTGCACGAGCTATGAGCTTCATCAGTAGCTTCCCGTCCTCTTCCTCATTCTTCATCTTCAACAGCTCTTCACTCCTCCATAGCCGCACGAACACAAATCACCCCCCTCCCTTGTTTCTTCATCAAATTCAACAAACCACCAAGGGTTTTGCTTGAATTCAGAGGAGAACAAAGATTGAGAGGTGGTTTTGAGGGAGATTGAGAGACAAGAGAGAAATCAGAGGAGGAAGAAGCTAGGGTTTTGAAGCAAAATTGAGGAATTGGACAAGTTGGAGCTTGATTCAGCTTACGGTCGAGAAGGCAACGATAACGGGGACTACACAAGGAGTACGGAGCATCAACCAATTCCAAGTTTCGACAAATTCTTCCGGCAACTTCAAAATCAGCCCGGTTTGTCAAATTTTGAAATTTTTGTGTCCGTAAGATTTACTCCGGACACGTAGGTACACTCTAAACCTCGTTATTTCAATATTCGAGTCCTAGGCACAAATTGAGTAAAAGCCCAATTATTTTTTGTTGCGCTTAGTAGCGTACTTTGGGGGCGATTGCGTAAAGTCCTAGGAATTATTTGCTTACGTGCCTACGTGTTTCATTCAGTACACACTTCTCGTCACGTGGACAATAGTTGAATTTCTCGTTTAGAAATACCGCCCATTCCCCAATATGCTATCTTGAATGCCCCTTTCCAGGCTAAACCGGGCATTGTAGGCCGACGAAAGGCTAAGGCTAATTTGAAAGAGAGTAGTATTGGGCCCGGGTACTATGATAGCTTCCGTTTCGTCACTTATGAGGCCCATCTTGACTCTCGCAAAGATACCTATTTGACTAAGAACGGGCAGCCCGAAAAGGCATTTCCATTGCACGAGGACATGCCTCGAGCAATCAAGGAAATTTTTGAGCGCGAGAAGCTTACCAATTGGTTTAAGCTAGTAGGGCCGTCTAGTTCGCATATTGCGCGAGAGTTTTGTTTCAATTTGCGTTATGCAAAAGGTGGTGAGAGCCAAGACCCTCGTCTTGTGTACTGTCGTAACGAGTGGATAGTCTTCACGCCAGAGACTATCGCTTTAGCCATGGGTTTCCCTGCATTGAAAGAGGGTTGTGGGTACGAGACGGTTCTTCGTAGTGAGAATCTTTGGTCTCGTTTGAATGCTTTTTGTTTTGCAAAAGGGGTTGATCCATGGGACAGGAAAGGGGAGGTGATTCATTGGAAGGCTGAAAAGAAGGTTTATAGGCCGGAGGCAAGGTGGTGCTGTGAATTACTAGAGAACTGGGTTTTGGGAATCACACGAAACCCTAGTTACACTTTCCGCCTATCGGTCTGGGCTCTCTGTCTTTACACTGGGGTTAGAATCAATATCCCTAAGCTGATTTGGGAGAATTGTCTTGAGAGGGTGTCGAGGACTAACAAGTTGGGTCCCGGTCATACTTGCTTGCTTACTCACCTAGCCAAAACTTCCGAAGTGGTCATTGGGAGAGATATGGATTTGAAACCGTTTACTGCTAGGAAGTGGCATAGGTTTGATGAGACAGCAAGGAAGAAGGGCAAGGGTAGGAGGATGAACACCTCTAGGTTTGATAACCAGGTTGCCTACGACCACCTGAGAGAGGAGATGGCCCGGGATAGACTCGAGAGAAGACGCCAGTTTGCCCACACTCGGGACAATCAGGCGAAGCTGGGTGGATTAATCCAGATGGTGGGCCAGTGGGTCATACAGTCTAGTGGTCAGGCGGCGAGGGAGTTTGTTCCACCGGTCCCGACGGCGGATCCGTGGTTCCAGGAGGATGAATTTGAGTATCCGGTTCCGCCGAGTGAGGATGAGGAAGAAGAAGATGATGAGGAAGAAGATGAAGAGGAGGAAGAAGATGACGAGTAGTGGAGAGTGCCCTCGTGCTAGAATTGTTGAGTCCTCGTGTTATCGTTGAGGACAACGATGCATTCTAGTGTGGGGGTGGTTGAGTCCTTTTTACTAGTCATTGTTGAGTCTTTGCATCGCCCGTGTCAGCATGTAGAGTTAGAGATTTTTAGTTATGTCCTTATTTTTCTTTTTATTATTCATCTTTTTGCGTGCACGTTTTGGTATTTTTGAGTCATCCCACCATTATTGAGTCAGTAGTCGAGTTGGCCGTGCATATAGTGTAGGTATATATAAAAAAAAAAAAAAAAAAAAAAAAAAAAAAAAAAAAAAACCAAAAATGTGAAAACACCAAAAAAATTAAAAATTTGAGAAAGGGCAATCGAAAGAAGCTGAAAATTCGGTAAAATCGAGAAGTGTGAGACTTTTAGGCATAGGGCGTGAATTGCGATCGAGAGTGACGATGTGAGTTTCCCTTAGTAAGTATAGAGAAACTTTCTTTACGGGAATGCGTGCCTATTTTACACACGAACTTAATTTTGTCAAATTTAAAGTGTGTGCCTAATTTTCTTACAAGAGTTGAGCTAGGTGTGAGCTAAACAAGCCGAACGTTCTTGTGTACGTCTTAGGTAGTCGCCAACCCGCCTCGTAGTGGCACACAGAACAGCTGTGCGAGGTGTGTATTAGAGCACTCACTGCTTATAGAACTTACCTTGTAGGACCACTAGTAAACCCTGATTTGAACCATGGATTCTTTGACAACCTTTGGACTTAGGGTGACGATTCTTGGCCTTCATCACTGATTGGTTAGAATCACCGCTTTAGTGCGTCACGAGGGTGTTGTAGTTGAGGGGGTTCGATGAGGGAGTACTTCATGCTATATTTGTGTGAGTCTTACATATCGCATGCACTTCATTTGTGATCTTCGAGGGGAATGCGAGGGTGAGTGAGAGTAGGCTTGCGCACTTCGGTGTGGCGGTGTTCCATGGCATTACAACATGGACACAAGTGAGGAGAGCCGTGAGTGTGTACCATCTAATACACACAAAAACTTGGGTTGGGGAAATTTAATAGGTGGATCGTGCTAGGTACCGGATCTTACTCATCATGGTGTAGGAGGTTTGGTTGGATTAGGCACGAGACAGATATTTGATTGACTACTTGAGAGGGGACAGGATTACATTCGAGTGTGGGGGTGTCGACATTTGACTTCGGACATTGAGATTGCGCTTGCGACGATTCCATCCCCACACGTGCTCTATTATGTTAGCGGCTGTGTTAGTAGCACCGAGGATTTCATCGAGATAGGGAGAGACATTTATTTGTGATTTATACGTGTTGATTTGGATATTGTCTCTCCTTACGATCATATGTTAGCTTGGCACTTGGAAGACCACTCGAGACAGACATTGAAGGAATTGTGCAGGATTTTGAGAGATAAAAAAAAAAAAAAAAAAATCAGAAAAAAAAAGAAAAGAGAGAAAAAAAGGAGAGTTGAATAAAGGAAGAATGAAAAGCTTTGTGAAAGAACGAGTGGAGAAGCGACTAGTTCACGAACGGGAAAATTTTGGCTTATGCATCATTCATGACAATAGCCGCGGAGATCGTAATTGTACCGGGGTGTGAGGGGATCGAGGGCCGGAGATGGTGAGTTTCGGGCTTGGTTTCTATCATTGTTGTGAGGGTGTGTGAGCTACGGTATTTGTGAGAATGTGACGCCTTAGGACTTGTGTTTGATTCTTATCCTATTTGTCCCTAAAGCATCATCACTCTAAACCCGTTAGCGGATTAGGAGCTCGGACCTTGAACGTGGCTTAGCCTAGCGTAGCCTTTTATTTTGTGGCACACATGAAAAGGTATTTCATTCTTGTACTTAGTAAAGTTGGGTTCTCTATACTAGCTAGGGGGGATTCGTGTTGTCGAATTTGATTTCGAATCATTCCTTGTGTCTAGATTTCTCATCGCTTCGTGTGAATCGGTTTAAGCTAATGGATTTTGCCCAATCTCACAAAAGAAAAAGAAATTTGTTATTTCAATACTTGCATTGTGAATATTGCATTTGCATATAGGTGCATTGTGTATACTCGAGTCGTGTCGACTAGTAAGAAGGATGGTTGGTGAATTGTTCTACTCGGATTAGTATGCAAGTGTTAATGGTTTTGTATGCAATGTGAGGTGAAAGTATGCAAATGGCGTAGGGAAGTTATGCAATGAGTAATTAGGTTAGTATGCAAAGTTGGATGAATTGCCGGAAAGCGAGAAAAGTTTTGGCTTGAGAGAAATGAAATTGACTTGGGAGATTTGCTCGGGACGAGCAAAAGGTAGTGTGGGGGTAGTTGATAACTCCGTTTTCGGAGTTATTTTATGCCTTTTATTTCTACGTTTTGTGTGCTTATCATGGAGAATTCGTCGTCTTTTGAGTAAATTGAGCTTAAATGTGATAATGTGAGTTCATATGCATTACTTGTTAAATCCGGGCGTTTCTTTAGATTTTTGAGCTTTTATTGTGATATGATCGCGGGTTGTGTTTTCGTGTTGTGATTCGCAGGAAAACAGGGCTTGGAGGATCATGCGGGATTTGGAAGCGAACTTCGGAAACAAGGAACTCAAAGGCAAGTCAAAAGGAAGGAGAAAGTCAAAGGAAATCAAAGGAAGGTCAATGGAAGAAGGAAGGAAGAGGAAAGTCAAAGGAAGCAAGAGAAAAGTCAAAAAGAGGGCTGGAACAGAAGTCTTCGTGCGAAGACATTTGTCTTCGTGCGAAGACAAAACACTTAGCCAAATTTTGGCTCGGCTGAATTCTCTTCCAAAACAAGCTTGCAGTATCTCTGTGAGAAGACCTTCGCACGAAGGGCAGAAGTCTTCGTACGAAGACTCTTCGTGCGAAGACAAATGTCTTCGTGCGAAGAGATCGCTGGAAAGTGCAGAATTTTTGGGGCTTTTTCGTAGTTTATCCAAACTTTGTAATAAGATTATGGAAACGTATTTAAGCCTTTTAGGTCGACTTTTTCAGTAGTTTTTGACATTAGAGACATCTTTTGGAGATCAAGAAGCCTTGGGGAGAGCTTAGGAGCTTTGGATCATTCGTTTGGATTCTAAACTCTCGTCTTTTCTTGATTTTTATGTTTAAACTCATTAGAATTGTCGTTTTGACTATGAATATGAGTAGCTAAACACTTTTTGCTGGGAATTCTCGTTTGGTGTAGCTAGGGTTTGATCTAAAGTTGATGTTTTGATGATTGTAATGCATGCTCTAGCTTAATCTAATGTGTTTATTCACTATTATGGATTATTTACGTTCATAATCATATTATCTTTGCGAGTAGCTAACGTAAAGGTAAATTCAATTAGTTTTCACGTGGTAACTCCGTGAGAATTAGTCGGTAAATTGAATAATCCACCTAGTCGTATCAATGTTTGGTAACTCGGCATCGTTAACTAGGATCGTTAAAGTAGAAATATGGATTTAATGCTTACTTAAAGCTAAATTAGGCTTGGTAACTCGGTTTGTTTTAGTTTAAAGTATAGTGAACTTGCTTGGTAACTCGGTAAGTTTAACATTGCTTGATTAATAGTGAATAACACGTGGTTGTTTTACAAATCAAAATATAAATTTAGATCAACCTAGTGAACCTAGAGAATTCCCGGTACTTTTCTCTTATTTGATAAAACCCTAAAATTCATTCTTTATTAATCGTGAACTATTTCACTTGATTAATTGAGAACTTTGCGTTTAATTTCTTAGAATTAGATAAAAACACAACTTGCGACGTGCCTACATAAGGTTTAGATAGTAATTAACTTAAACAAAGTCCCTTGGGTTCGACAACCCGGATTTCCGGTTTATTACTACACACGACAGCTGTGCACTTGCAGTTAGAGCGTGTCACCTTCCAGCAGTTGTCTCGCTAGACTTCAGTCAGAGACTTAGTTTAGAGAAATTCACATTTAACCCTTAAATTTTTTGATAATTCCTTTTTTTTGCCAAAAAATTTAAAATATTACACTTTAACTCCTATGAATTATCAAGGGTGTTACATCCTACCCCGCTTAAAGTAATCTTCGTCCCCGAAGATCTAACATCACTCCATATTTTTCTAATTTAACCACAGATGATAGAATCCCTTAATATTATTCTATCACTCCCGAACACTTTTCACAATTGCTCCTATGTTTCCCTCTTCCCTTCTATACTATTTCAGACAAAATATTTTCTCCATTAAATGTTTCCACATATCTCATTAACTAAAACTTTCGATGTACCGGTCAATACTATATACTTCACTTATTTGGTTGTCCTCAGGATACCGTAACCACCCTCACTCTATTCCTTATAATCCACCATGATCTTACCCATACCCTTAGTCATCTTTACCCTTAGCCATCTTTAATTCACATGTGATATTTCCCAAAATTACAAATTTATTGAACCTTATCTTACTTTCACAAGCCCAGTCCCCGTCGTCGAGAATCAACTCCTTATGATCATTTATTCTATGCCCGACCCACGCATATAGTTTACATCGTACTTTTGACTACTTCTCATCTAGGTGTACATCCCCCACGAGATATAATGAGCCATCAATTCGCCTTTACGACAACAAATTTACCCATACTAGTTCGTCGTCTTCAACCCTGAATCAGTAAATTCTCTATAATATTGTGTCCCTACATTTTTGGAACCATAATCATACCCTAGAAATTTATCTGTGTGACCTCTATAAACTCTTCTCAATACTCATGTATCTCTCAAGTCCATATCTTTAGTGTCATAATGATTTCTATTTCCTTATTATTGTGAACACTACTTAGCATAAGTGCATCGTCTGACATGATCATTTCATAGTCCTCCCAAAGTATACCTGAGAGAAGATATCTAGCTCCCTAATTTACTCACATGCTTCCTATGCTCCTTTAAATGCTCCACTGTACGATTACCCTCGTCTCATTGTCTCACGAGTTTCTATTAGTCACCTTTGCAACTCAATTCCCCTACTAGAGAATCATAACCCTATCTTACTCGGTCATTTGGTATGTATGTTACTTAGATATTAGGATACCAGGCTATCCAAATATAGTACCGCACCATAGTTCAATTACTCCGGTACTGCCTAGTTATCATGCAATAACCCTATGTCGACGTCCCATCTACCAACATGAGTAAAACTCAATTAATTCCACCACTATATCCACATATAATGCAACATATGCCTTTTCACCAACCATTTATCGAATTCCGGATTATTCTGGTATCAACAAAATTCCCATACTACTTCACACCCTGTATTCATTCCCAATATCATGTTACTTTTCTCAGTATGCAAAGTAATGCAACAATTCTGAATCTCAGTCTGAGATTCGAACTACATAGGCCTATTTGGCCCAGAGATGCACAAATAGAACTCTCGTCAGTGCACTCCCCAACCATTCCTATTTTAGTTTTAGCCTTCTTTCCTATCATGTTTTATTTTTTGAAAATTCCAGCCATCTATTAATTTAGTTTCTAATTATGTCTTTTCGCAGAACCGGTGCTCTGATACCATCTGTAACACCCCCACCTCTCAGAGCTGGGACATCTACCAGAAGACTCCCAGACTCATGGGAGTGTCCTCCGCTAAGTCACAAGAATGCCCCAGCAAGGAGTCAAACCTAACGGTTATGTTACGAGACATAATTAAATGAAACTGAAAATTAAATCAAACTTACTATTATACTTTGTGCACTTCTAAGTGATTGATTATATCCCCATATTCTCACGTACTCACCTGAAAAGATAGAAAAAAATCACATAAGTTTAGAAAATGTCAAGAATTATGCTACTAAGAAAATATATAAATATATTTTGAAATAATTCAATTTTAAAACTAACAAATGCTTAAGCTAGGACCCTGTCACATCACAAAATATAACACATATATAGTAGTAGTAAATTATAACTCACGGAATCCTCAATCATCCATAACCATCACAACCATACCAGCCTTATACGGAGGATCCCGAATCCCACCACCCAGAGGGTCGTGAAACCTGATTCACTTCTGACAAGGAAGGCAAATCAATCCACCAAGACAAAATAGACCTTAAGTGTGCACATCCCCTACTGGACATTAGTCCAGAGAGTAGTACTAGTTGCCTACTATGTCTGAAGACAATTCTCAGTTGTCTGGAGACAACACAATGTCCGAAGAAAATTCCCAGTTGTCCGAAGACAACACAACGTCCGAAGACGATTCCCAATTTTCCGAGGACAACACAATTTCCGAAGACGATCATAACACCGCATATCATAACTCTTAACCGTACTATTCATGTAAGTGTTATCAGCTTAGAGGAAGACATGCAATAGAGTAATACATATGCATACCTGATATCCAGCCTAGTTTCCTGATCAGCAGAGCTGATTCCACAGTCCAGCAATCACTATTCCCGTCCAGTATATATGCCATTATCATCTGCCCTCTAAGTGAGGAAGAATGCATATGCAAATATCATGTTGACTGCCCAGCCAGATTCACTATTTTACCCCGATCGATCCAGTCTCTTTAATAAGTCACTAATTGTGCCTGAACCCTCCAGTGATACTCGATGAAGTCTATCAGTATGCAAATATGATTCATATACTCTCCTGATACACTCAGTATAGAATTATGCAACTTTTACTTAATTTCCTTCAGGTCCCTATAGTTTAGCAAAAATTACAGAAAAGCCCCTACGGTTGACTTTTAGTTGATTTCAACCCAGATAAGTGTATACTAGCTCCAAATATTATGAAACTGGTACATAGGCATCATCTCATGCCTAGAGTTATGATTTTACTGTCCAATTCAAATTAATGCAATATTATCGATTTGCCCTTTCTATATTGCTCAGCCAAACTAGGATTTTTAGAAAGTTAAACCTGGACAAACTTGACTCCTTGATTTAAAACGTTGTTCTGAACAACTTATCAGAAGGGAATTTTGGTCAATTATCTCATCTGATAAGCCAAACCAGAAAGTCCAACTTATATAGAATTCTTCTTAACTTGACAAATTTACAGTAAGTTTCTGGTCAATTGAGAAAGGATATTGAGAATCTGAAAATAGAGTATTGTTGAATGTATTCCCAGGTTTTCGGAACATATTTGAAATGTCCAAGATTCAAAATATGCAAGGACATAAGGTTCATCAAAGTTGGATAGAAATTCAATTCCCAACACTTACAATATTTCACGAATTATTTCACCATTTCAAGGTAGCTACTTCGAGTTTGATTTCTGAGCAATCTGTTAATAAAATGGAAAATTATCCTCTAGCAATGATTTGTAGTACTATCAACTAACTTCTCATAGGAGAAAGCATAATAAGATTTGGTAAAGTACTGGAGATGTTACAATAGTTCAAAGATGGCAGTTTTCGCTTAAATTTCATACAAAAAACTATATTAAGCCAACTTTAAGCTCAATTTTGGAAAAAGAAGTATTTGCAACCAGCATTGCACAGATGAAAACAGATTCGAGTTTCATTGAGTATTGGAGAATTTAGGGAGTGCCAAATATGGCAAGTTATAAGCTAATTCATACTTGGAATTTCAATGGGACTTGAAGACACTTTCACCAACATTATTTGTTAAATTTTGGCCTTGACTAGAAGGAGTTACTCGTTGAGTTATGTTCTCAATCACAGTAGATTTGCAACTAGATTATCCATGTTTACTCATAACCAAACATGGTTCCAAACGATCAAAACATGAGAGACTTGTGAACATTTAAAAAGGCATAAATTAGCACCTCATCCTTGAGAAAAACTTCCAGGAATACAAGATGCAGCAACAAGAACCCATATTTGATATTGATTTCAAAGGACATAGAGATTGAATTGAGGGATGAAGTTGGTTGTAACTTGTAACTAAATGAGACAAGTTTACACGAAAAGAAACATTTCTCTATTTGACTGACTATTGAGCGAGATATAGCAGCTGGAACATGGCGGCTCCAACCTAACTAACATTAAACAAGCAGATGCAAATTAATTCCAGTTTTATTAAGTTGTGAGTAACTTATAGGTCCTGAAAATTGGTCCAAAACACATGACAAGAACATGATATTTCTGGGCAAGTTTTCCCGCAACTTTGAGACCGATTTAAGTTGTATTAGAGGCCTAATCTGGAGAAGAGTTTCACTAGAGACTTATAGCATTAGTCCTGTTGAGTAACTCAAAGAAAAAAATTAAAACATTTCTCCCAAAGATAAGTGGATTATTGAGACTGGAAATCGACAAGAACACACGAAGTTGATAGTCAGTTTCATCAATATTTTCGTCGAACATGGAGAGGGATTCCAGGGTGTTTAGATTTGGATTTAGACCTAGCATTCAACAAAGAACTTGCAGCCAAAGATCACAGAATCATCCAAAAGCAAACCCACATCAGTTCGTTCACCAACGAGAGAGATATCGCAGCATTTACGGGGTGTATAAACTCACCGAACAACAACAATGAATCGGTTCAAGACCGAACCAATTCATATTCAGAGAAATTTTGGAGGATTCAAGTGTGTTATATATGCTTCGGTGATCGAAACCAACCATCTACCAGCGAGTTTTATGGACGAAACTCAAAGTTTACCTGTTCTGACATTCATGCAAGTGTCCCGGCGAAGGGCCCTGCCCAGTTTTCCGGCTAAGTGATAAATTCGGCAATTCATGGCAAGGAAATGGATTCTCTGAGCTCGCTTCAACCTCGCCAAAATCAAGAAACCAATTAATTTTACAATAACTCAACTCTGAAGGACAATTTGAAGATCAAACGAATTAGGGCTCTTACCCAACTCACCCGAACCCAAACCCTAAACTCCTCCGACTGTAAGATTGATAGAGGGCTTCTCTTTTGCAGGTGTGCTCCCAACAGTAGCAGGTCGCGAGAAGGAGGCCGTGTGATGGTGGTTGCAAGTGGTCGTGGTTCGTGTAGTTCTTGAAGAACCTCCGAAAATGAGGGGGAAACTTGAGTTTAAATAGGGGAGGGTTGCTGTGGTGATTCAGCAGCTGGTTAGAAGTGGTGGTGAGAGGTGTATAAATGACGTGTCATCTACTTAGGGTGTGAAGTTCACATCGGGGGTTATATGTATTTTTTACAAACTTTGGGGTGGGTTTAGAATTAAAGAAAAACTCAACTTTCTGAACATTACACCTCTCCCCCCCATAAAATTAGGAGATTTAAAAGTCTTTCTATACCTTCCAGCAGTTATCAGTCTCGCTAAATTTCAGTCAGAGACTAAGTTTAGAGAAATTATACATTTAACCCTTAAATTTTATGATAATTCATTTTTTTGCCGAAAAATTTAAAATATTGCACTTTAACCCCTATGAATTATCAAGGGTGTTACACTTTTACTTTAATACTGTTGCATTTTATTTCTCTTTATCACTGGGCTCTCGTGCTTGTTTCAGCCAAGTTATCATTTCTTTTTTAATGTCTGTACTGTTTGAGGTCATATCTAGTATTCAGAATTTGCCTCGATTTAGTACTGCCCTCGCGACCCGCACCGAAACAGTGCTTTACCCCTAGATGTCGAGCCAACTGCTCTGTCTCAACGCATTTCAGGGAGAATTAGCTAGCTCTGGATTCGAGTGACATTTCAATGCTTTTTCTCTTTGCTAAGTTTGAGCATTATATGATGCTACTTCTTTGAAAAAAAAATCCAACTACTTCAAAATTTTAATCACTCGTTTCTCGTATTATTTTGAGTCGATTAATTT
Organism: Linanthus parryae; assembly: GCA_023055425.1. Classification (NCBI taxonomy): domain Eukaryota; kingdom Viridiplantae; phylum Streptophyta; class Magnoliopsida; order Ericales; family Polemoniaceae; genus Linanthus; species Linanthus parryae. Next base: position 6,925,373 of record JALGPY010000015.1, read on the forward strand.
GATTTTCAGCTTTGTAGCAACCACGTCGTTAGACGAAACGTAATCTAGATTCTGTGAGCTTGAACAAACGTTGACTCATGGCAATCAACCCGGGTTGTTCCCAGTTAGTAAATTCAAAAGTATTTCCATAGATAGACACAAGAAACAAACAAGGCCTAAGCAAATTGGAGAATACTTAGAATAGTCCCGTTAAATCCGGGTTTCGTTTTCAAACATTCCGACCCTCATTTCACCTCTACAGAAATTCGGGAGAGAAATCCATCGCTAGAGGGGATAGGACAGAACTCCGTTCAACTCTTCCCAGGAAGAGATCTGTTTTTTGTTCGCCGTAACCGATCCGTCGTCCCCCCCTCTCTCTCTCTCCATTTTCTTTCAGACCCCTTCCGGTCTTCTTTCATCAATTCGCTGAGAGAAGGACCGAAAGAAGACTACAGAAAAAATTTTGGGGAAAACGAAAGAAATCGCCGTTAGAAACCGAATCAAACCCTAATTACCGAATCGGAATGATGAATCCAGATCATAACATAGAGTGCGTGTCTTCGGACGGGATGGGAGACGAAGAGCTCGCCTCGGTCAATCCTCAGGATCTTGACCCACATCAGTTCTCATCGAAGTCGATTAGCAAAGGTTCGTTCACGTCTCGGATTGTTCCTGCCTCAAGTGTCCACGAATTGCTCGAATGCCCAGTTTGTACCAATTTCATGTACCCACCTATTCATCAGGTCCGTTTTCTCTCTCCGACTATTTTGTTCTGCTTCTGAAACGTATTTTGCTACCCTTTCGAATGCCCACTTTGTACCAATTTCATGTAACTTTTTTTCAATCCATCACTGCTTTTATAATGGGGTGAAATCCATATATAGATTACATCTCAAAAAAAAAAAAATAAATAAAAAAAATCCATAGATAGATTCAATTCGTGGGTTTAATTTTACATACTAATCAATATATTTTGGACTGATTACTCAAATAACAAGTTGATCCAATCCAGTTGATGCTGATTTTGTGTGGTTGAAGAGAAAAGAATCCAACATTTTCTTATAGTGCCACAGGAGAAGTAAGAAATGAGATACCCTTGGAAGAGCTTGCTTATTAGATTATATTTGGGTTGATGAGACTTGGGGTTGGAGTGCTTTGTCCTTGATGAATTGAAGTGTTTTGTTTCCTTTTAGTTGAAAACTTGAATTTGAAGTGTATTGGAATATATAGTTTGGGTTTTCAAAAGTTGTCCCTTTCTTGCGGGAGTGAATAGAAGTTCAGTTGCTTCTTCCAAGGCATAAGATCACCAACAGTATTGTCATTGTCATATGTTATAAAATAGAAGAATTACTCTCCGTTTGTGCGGAACTGGTTGTGGAAGCCCCAATTAAACATGAATCATTTAACGGTTATGTCAGCTGAAAGTTTTATACCATGAGATATACACAGAGAGAGGCAATAAGGACAAGGCCAAAATATTAAAATTCACTGTATAACATTATTTCGTTGATAGTAACATTTTATTAAAGGAAGAGTAAAATGAAAGGAGCTAGCAATCAAAAGTATTCACTTGAGAAGCTGAAGTGTTATCATCCTACCATATGATTCACAGAATGTTTATATTTACTAATAAAATTGTTTTGAAAATTGTTGTATACAGTTTTCATGGTGTCTAATCAATGAACTTGTTTCGTCAAATATCCATTTTTCAGAATACAAAATAGCACTTAGTTAGAGCTGTGTCAATCAGACTCCTTTATCACTATGAAGTTTTGTAGTTTATCGTTGAAATTTAATTATGGAGTGTTGTAGATGATATGGTTATTTAACAGTTTGATTTATCTGTAGATGAGCTAAGTAGGCTGGAGAAGGTATCCCATGATATGGTTATTTAACAATTTGATTAATCTCTTTGATTAGTTGTGATTAATGGAATGGATTAATTTTAATTTTCAAATATATTGTTAGACTGGAAGTAACACTTGGATTAAGATAGCCAGTCTTCTACCCTAAAAATGTTATTGAGGGAGCCTAGCGGTAATGTGTCAGGTATAAGATCGTTGGAACGTGATTGATGCAATTTAGAGTTCAAAGCGTACAGCATTTAACTGTAAACAAATGCAGGTTTCCTCAAGTTGTAAAAACAGTGAGGAAAGGGAATAACACTATGAATGAATTTTAGAAGATACCAGAAGACTTAGTTCTTTGTAGGAGATGTAGAATGGATATGTTGATTCTTATATGGCCCGGCAATTTCAATGATGTCATCTGTTATTTTGGTGGGATATTAGTTCTGTCTCAGGAGGCAATCATTATGTGCAATGAGATTAGGAGTCATCATGAAAGTGAGTAAAGTTGCCTGGCTAATTTAATGAGAACAAACCATGTAAACCAAAAGTAAATAAGTCAGAGTTGTACTGCTGAAATTCCTAGTTTTGACATTGAACTTCTCTTCCAAATGGATACACACCGTTAGCCAAATAAGTAGGGAGACAAGAATGCTACATGATCATGCCCAGGGCTTGTTGTACATCATGGAATCATGTTGAATAGCGCCATAAATTTTTCCTTTGCTTTTTGTTCTTGTATTGCATTACATTGTTTCTTCTAATTGGTATTTGACTGCCAAGTATGTCCACTATTTGCAGTGCCACAATGGACATACCCTCTGTGCAACCTGTAAAACAAGGGTTCATAACCGGTGCCCGACTTGTAGGCAAGAGCTTGGTGATATTAGGTGTCTAGCCCTCGAGAAGGTAGCAGAATCTCTTGAACTGCCTTGCAAATATCACTCTTTGGGATGCCCGGAGATATTTCCATATTACAGCAAGCTCAAGCACGAAGCACTATGCAATTTCAGACCCTATAGCTGCCCATATGCTGGTTCCGAATGCTCTGTAACAGGTGATATTGCCTTTTTGGTCAACCATTTAAGAGATGAGCACAAGGTGGATATGCACACTGGGTGCACATTCAATCATCGTTATGTGAAGGCAAATCCCCGTGAAGTAGAAAATGCTACTTGGATGTTGACAGTAAGTCCTCTTTTCCCATATAGGTTTATACATGAAGTTATTACGTTCTGGGCATCTATCTGTTCTTCTTATTTTATCTTGTCTTTTTTGCATTCTATTTATGGTCCATGGCTTGTTGCATATCAAGTCAGATCTTTCTTCTGCATTTTGAGCGTTTATATTTTTTCTGGACTAAGGTGGATGAAAATATGAACGGGAAGCAATATGTTGTACCTTTAAGCATTTCTAACAACCAGAATATTGCATTATAATCTTGATTCTACTAAAATTAGCTTATGATGTTTAAAAAGAAGGCTTAAATGCATTTTTCTCCCTTGTGGTAGGGGGGTGTTGCCAAACTGCTCTCTGGGGTCTCGAATGAAGTTTTTTTAATCCCCTGTGGTTTGGTTTATGTGCGCCAGACTAACTTCTGTTATAAAAACTGACTGGAAAGACTATTATACTCTATTAGGAACATGAGGATGAGGATGAAGATCATTTTGAAAGGTGAAGGAGAGAAAGAACAGGTGATGGCGTTCACTAAATACCACACCTATAGTCCTCCTTCCCTCCTCCTCCTCCTCCTCAGTGGCGGATCTGAGTACTAAGTTGTGGGGGCTGTAGCCCCCACTCAAGTTTCGGAAATTGCAATTTTAACCTACATTTTATCATTAAATTCATTTTCAGCTCCTACTGAAATAAAGTAACAACCCCCTGTTCTTAGTTTTATTTAGCAAAATGTTACGTTTTAAAATTTTAGCCCCTACTGAGGAAAAATCCTAGATCCGCCCCTGCTCCTCCTGCTTCCTCCTTCCTCCATCATCCGGCTCGTCCTCCATCCTCTTCCTCTTTTAATCGTGTATCCCTCCTTCACTCGTCGTTCAAAATCTGGAACTTGTTCTTTTCTTTTCTTTTTTTCCTTTTTTAAATTTAATATAAGTTAAACTGGTTTTTGGTAATATGTTTATACTTGCAGGGTGGAAAGGATATTCAATTGGGATATCTAACGGTTTCGGTTAAATTGACGGAAAACGCACTTAACCCAAACCACACGGGGGAAAATACATCATTTTGCCCCGGAACGAAATGGTGGCAAAATGCAATTAACCCAAAAAAAACTACTTCTAATGTTTTGAATGTTCTGGGTAGAGGAAACAGTTTGTCTTGTGATCTAGCATTTCTTGGAATTTCTGTTCTTGTGATTCTGTTGGGTCGTGTGATGAGTTTGATCCATCTCGAGCATGACAGAGCTTATTGTTTAATGAGACGATAAAGAGCCAGTTTGGAATGTTGTGGCCGTGCAAAAAGCTGCTGTTGAAAATAATTGTAGTAGAAGTATTGTGAATTTTAGATAATGTTAGTTAAATATTGCGTCAAAGCTACGGTAACAGAAAGTAAAAACATAAAACGATTTTTATGTTTGGTGAAATCAACTATGAACCTGCTGTCAGAGAGTAAAAATTAAATGACACGTATCAGTTCCTTGAAGATAAAGATTGAAAATTTCATAGTTTGTAAGGTTAAAATCGGTTGTACTGAAATTAATCAGAATTTGATTCCGAATACACATAAAACTGCTTCTGCTGTCAGAAAGCACTGTGCTGGTAACAGAAGCATTCCTACACTACCCCTAACTCTGCACCTTAATTTTTGCTGCCATGCCTATAGTTTTGGCCAAAAGAAAAATGAAATTGTGGTCAGCTTCTGAAATGTATTGAGTCTCGTTTGCTCCAGGTTTTCCACTGTTTCGGCCATTATTTCTGCCTGCACTTTGAAGCATTTCAGCTTGGCATGGCTCCAGTATACATGGCATTTCTCCGCTTCATGGGTGACGAGAACGAGGCTCGTAACTTCACATACAGTCTGGAGGTTGGGGCTAATGGAAGAAAGCTGATATGGGAGGGAACCCCACGTAGCATCCGAGATAGCCATCGAAAGGTGAGGGATAGTCATGATGGTCTCATTATCCAGAGAAACATGGCTCTTTTCTTCTCTGGTGGTGATAGGAAGGAGCTGAAACTGAGAGTCACTGGGAGGATATGGAAGGAACCACAAAATCCAGATGCTGGGGTGTGCATACCTAATGTCTGCATCTGAGGAATGTGATGATTCTCTCTTCGGCCCAAGGTTGCGGTCCCTGACGTGTACATTGCCGATCAAGGACTCTGCACTTCTTTGTTACAGCTTGATCGTATTCTTTCTTGTAGCTGACCAACCAGCAGGCGCAAGCTATCCGTGCGAAGTGTTATTGGCAATTTCAGATTCTTATCAGTTCTCACATAATTGAATTTACAAAGCTGTCACAGCAGTTGCTGCAAAGGACTGTATTCAACAACTCAAGGATCTGGTTTCTTCTGCAGTTTCTAGAGCTCAATTTTCGCACTGCCTGTGCTGTGTTTTTCTTAGCAGATTGTTCTGACTTAATTTATAACTGGTAAATTGTAAATTCGCCATGATTACTGTTGATAATCTAGTCTCTCGTAATGCTACTGTCATTTCTCTGCCTTGACAAACTCGTGGAGTATTGCCGATGACTGTCGAGGTTGAGTTTTACCATCTCAGTTAGCTTTGTGTGCAAAAACATAATAGCTGTTAAGGCATCTCCAACCCATGTCATTCTCCCCTTACAGTCACCTCCACCATCTTCCCCTCCTCTTCCCCTAAACTACTACTCATCTCCAACCCATTCGTGTTTTTCATCTCCTCTCCAAAAAAAAATTAAACACAGATAAGTGATATTATTTGATGTGTATCTGATTATTTTACTTTTCTTAATCGTGTTTTTCAATTATTAAATTATTATAATTATTAATGGTATTATGTATATAGATTTATCAAATTTTGAACAAAATAAAATATCCACAAACTTTCATAATTTATTTTCAATAATCGAGAACACATTATAATTTTTTATAAATAATAAAAAGGGTAAAAGACACTGACCACCCTCGAGTTTAGTGAAAATTTCACCCCGCTACCCTGAGTTTTGTATAAAGACAGTTTGCACCTTTTTTGGATGGAGGCTAACGACTGATTAACAGCACGGTGAAAAGACAATTTACCCCTAAAATGTTATAAAATTATCCCCTATATATAACCCTAATCTCTCTCTACCTCATTACTAACCCTATTCACTCTCTCTCTAGCCCTCTTTCTCTCTTCTCCTGTGAATACAGCTGCCAACCTCTCATGGATCTATCTGCTATTCTCGGCGACAATTCTTACAACACCTCTGCTCCACCTCCGTTAACCATCAACGAAACCGACCTTCAATTCAAGAGGCCCGAACAACCCACAACCCCACTGCAGACCTCCAACCTTCCTCATCTCAGAACCCACCTCCATAGCCACCATCGCCATCATCAACACCCACAATCACATAATCCGAGCCGTAAAACGTCCATAATTTCCGGCGCCGCCACTACCAACATCGATCATCTGAAACCCTTCGACTTTGACGACGTTGAAGGTCCAGCCTTTTTCTGATTGAAATTGCATAAATTAGGCCGGAAGTCAAATCTTCGACGGCGGAGGGAGGCGGAAGGTTGAGGAGGTGTTGTTGGAGGATGATGGTGATTGGAGCGGTGACGACTGTGATTGCGATGGCGGTGGTTAACTTATCGGATAGGAGTAGTGATTTTGATTATTTCAGGGCTAGATCGGGTTATCTTATCCCCACTTGAGGTTGAATCAGTATGTCTTCGGTTTCGGATTTAGTACTCTTTTTCACATTTTGCTCATATTGTATTCCATCAAACAAATCTCATTTGTTTGGAATTCTACTAAAAAGAAGCTCCAGACTTTCTGCGATTAGTTTGCTGTGTTTCTAGTACTCCAAAAAATTCATCATTTTGTTATTAGTATTGTTAATGTTTTGGATTTAAAGTGAAAAATGTTCTTGGTGTTGATATTTTTTTGAATGTGTTCTTGATATCTTTTTTCAGTTGTGATATTCTTGGTGTTCTTGATATTTTTTAGTTGTGATATTTTTTAGTTGTGATGTTCTTGGTGTTTTTGACGAGAACAATGGTGAAAAGTCAAAAAAAAAAAATATAAAGGACAATATGGTCCGAAAAAATAATCAACCACTTTTCTAACTGAACATGACAGAAGGGTGCTAACTGTTTACGAAATATTCCTTTATTTGGGTGCGGAGTGTCTTTTTCAAAAACCCAGGGTAGCGGGGTGAATTTTCCCTAAACCCAGGGGTTGTCAGTGTCTTTTACCCTAATAAAAAATATTAAAATATATTTATCAGAATAAAAATACATAATTTAATCATCAAATATTATTAAGTGTAATTAATATTGTCAAAAATTAATGTGTAATTTACACTTTGCACCCTCAAAAGATAGTAAATAGGCAGATGGCACCCTTATTTCGGACGGAATTGGACGGTGAATGACGGAGCAAAGTAAAATACGATATTACCCTTCATTATTTCAGCAATATTATAATGTGATGGTGTATTGTAGTCATACTTGGAAAGACGAAAATACCCTCATATACCATATCATCTTCCTCACTCTGTTTCTTCATCTCCTCCAATTCTTTCCCTTCTGAACCGCCGCCACCCACACCACCCTTCTGCCACCACCAACGCCACCCACACTAAAAGATCAAGCGTTTCTCTCTTCTCCTCCACACCTCTCGAACTTCTGTCCCCAACCACCACCACCATCACCACCAATTTACACCAATACGGACCAAACCCTCCCCTATCTAATCAACTGCGATGACCCGAAACACACCCATAACAACCACCACCAGTCCCTTACCTCGCAATCTTGGAGATTTTCTCATCTAAAATATGGATCTTTAATTTCCCAGGTTTTGGAGGAGGTGGGTGGAGAGAAGTTGACCGATGTTTCGGAGGGTACTTCCTCGCCTCGATAATTACTTTTGAATTAATGGCGACGGAGGCAAAAGTTGGTTCGGAGGGTGGCGGTAATGGGTTTGGGTTCCTGAATTAATGGAAAACAATATTTTTCTCTCTGATCAAATAACAAGGAAATAGATGTAACCACAAAAACAAGTGCACACATCTACTAAAAGAAGATTTAAGTAAGATTACAAAAATTTGGTGATTCTAGTACCTTCCAAATTACCCATCGAGTTTGGTACTTAGCAATTTTTAATTCATTTTCCCAGAGTTTTAGAATCAATCACGAGACTAATTTCAGATTATATGAGATGGTTGGCAAATGGAGAGATTAACGAGGGGAATTAGCACTAAAGAGGGATTTTTTAGGATAGATTATATTTTTTCCTAAATGGATGCTGATAAATATTGTGGAGAAAGTTTAGGCTATTTGAAAACAAAAATGGAGAAAGTTTAGGCAACTTTTGAGAGTCCAGACGTTTTGTCCGGACTTTTTTTTTTTTTTTTTTTTTTTGAGAATGAAAATGTCAGACTTTAGAAAAATAAATAATAGATACAGAATAATTACAGTATTTAAATTGATCAATGAAGAATAATTAAGTCATGAAAATTGATGTTTGAATTTTGAAAGAGGAAACAAATTATTTGATAAAATAGTGCATAAATGCATTCATAAAATAAGATACTGTCACAGCAACACAATTCCAATGAGGGAAATAATTTATAAACTACTACTTGGGATTTAATTTTCCATATAACATTATTGGAGGTAAAAGCTCTGATTATTTCGTTAATTTAGTTATTTAGGTTAAGTTTATTAATTTTGAAGTAATTGTATGTGATTATTAGATTAATTAGGTTGATTTTTAGTTGGTGATTTATTTGGTGGCACTAATCGTAAAATATAAGCATGAGAAGGCTAAATAAGACCACTAGGTACTTTAGAGGGTAAAAGGGAAGAAATTCTACACCCAAGGTGGGCTACACTGCCAGCTCATGTGCAGTTAACGGCAGAGGATGGAGGGGCACAAACTGTAATTATTATGACACAAAATAAGGGTGCTTTCTGCCAAAAACTGAACAGTAAGGGTGCAGTCTGCCTATTTACTATTTTCCGGGGGTGCAAAATGTAAATTACCCAAAATTAATTTAATTAATCACCCTATGTAGGGAGAGGAGGAGGGGCATGTCCATGGCGAAATCCCCCCTAACCATCCACACAAGACAAGAATTGTCCCCCTAGCACCCCCCTCCCCTCCTCCCATGGGGTTGGATTTCAACCGTATTTTTATACGGTTTTTCCCATCACCCTCCCCCTCCTCCATGGTCTCGGAGATATCCTTAGAGCATCTCCAACCCCATGGGTGGAGGGGGGATGGGGAGGACTATGGGGAGAAATTTTGTCTTGGGTGTGGGATGGTTTGGATGATTTCTCCATGGACATGCCCCTCCCCCCCATACATGGGTCAAAATGAATACGAGAAAAATGGATTGGAGATGAGTTGTAGTTTTGGGAGATGGGGAGGGGGAGGGGGAAGATGAAGATGGTGGGCCCTTGAGGGGAGGGGAGGGAGATGTGTGGGGAGGGGAAAAATGACATCAGTTGGAGCTGCCCTTACAGAGCCGTACTTAGTCAACTCAAAATCGACTTATCAATAGCACCAAACACAAAGTCTTGTTCAGCTAACAACACACTCATGATTTGTTAACCGTAACGTTTCTATGATTTTGTAAGGGTGAATGAAGGAATATATGGGTAATTACCCACCATTTTATTGTTTGTCAAGGACGCCACACAAAATTTATCGAACTCTCAGCAGCCAACAAAGGTGAGGGTTGTGGACTAAATACTGGAAGCAGTTAGAACATGGTAACCGCGCAGGCGTCATGTTATGGAGTTCCATCACTATCTATATCTACTACTACTCCAGCAAGAGGAACTCTACATCGAGCAAGAGTTAATAAGCAATGAGCCCATGGACTAGCGGCTCACCAAGAATGTGGCTGCACCACCTAGCATACAACCGGACTAACGGTACACAACATTTAGCTAAAACCACAGTTCTGAACCGTTCAGACGTGACACCAAACCTTTGTGCAAATTCGATCCATCCATACTGATGTGCAACTCAAGATGCTATTAAACCACCCACACCGGCTAAGCTCGACACCCTTTTCGAGAAACCTTGCAAGTAGCCTTGAACTTGTCGCTAAGATGGCCATAGGGAAGTATCACATCCCAAAATTATATCCTCTTTCAGTCTGCCTTTCCATTGAACCACAAAATCCCTTCTTCGATTCTGCTTTCTCAAACCAAGAACACGACGATCTAAAATACTCTCAACCTTCTCTTCAAACTATTTTCTAGACACAGGTGGGGCTCTCCTTGCTTTGGCCCTGGACGGGCGAGCTTCACCTTTATAGAACCGCTTTAGAAAACTCACGTGAAATTATGATGCATTTTTTAACCTTTCATGCAACAATAGCTTGTAAGAGCATTCCCGACTATCCCGACTATCCCCACGATGCACAGCCTTATTATAAGTTTTCATCCAAATATGTGGAGTTAGTTTAAGCAATACCTTATCATCTACTTTAAACTTCGAATCTATGTGGTTACGGTCAGCGTACTTCTTAATCCATTTGTTATCTTTTCGAACCTCTTTAAGCAACTCTTGTTTCTCTCACAAAGACCAGAATGCCTCATGATACTTCCCACCAAATCTTTATTTACCAACTTCCAGCGGAGTCACCGGTTGTGGGCAAAGGACCAACCCGAATGGGCTCTTCTCCGTGGTTGACCAACGGTGGAAATTATAGCAAAACCGAGAGATTTCGAGATGCTTAACCAGAATTCTGACTCGCCATAACATTGTGCTATAAATATTCCTCGTGCAGATTATTGAAATTCTCGCTTTGCCCATCGACGTGTGGATGATTTGTAGTATATACTTCAAATCTTCCCCCCCGTCAGATTGAACAATGAAGTACAGAAGCGAACAATAAATATTGTTTCCCGATAACTCCCTATATCGTTTGGCTACCAGAAATACTTCAAAACATTGCGTAGTACAAGTTCGTAGCGAATATCAACCAGAAAATTGTTGGGTAGGTAATAAGCGCAGCCTACTCGGAGAAACGGTCTACTACAATCATTATCGAAGTATTGTCTTCAATCTTAGGGAATGTGCTAATAAAGTCAATGGAAACTGAAGCCCGGACGTTCTGGTATAGGCAATGGTTGTAGCGAACCGACTTCCTTATTTTTCTCGATCTTTTCTCGTTGGCGAACAAGGTATATCCTCACATTGACTTCCTGGTCTTCGTCCATATTAGTAATGGGACAAGAGATGATGCATATGGGTTGCACACCTGGATGACTAGCCCGTACCAAGCCGTGAGTATACTTCATAAGTTCACGACTCAACCCACCGAATGTATGGAAAAATAATCTGCCCCATTTCTAGACAAGGAGGTCATCCTTAATCCAAAACCATAAGTTGTTCCATTTCCTGACAAGGAAGTCATCATCAATCCAAAACCATCAAACTATTCCATCTTCAAATGATCTACTAACTTTAAGTTAGCTAAATCCATTAAATTAACGACCTTTAATTTCTTGGTGTAGATAGTGCTTTCTGAACAGGCAGATCTTAGCCACGTGGCGACCATCCAGCACACCATATTGTGCTCCACATACACTGGATCACCAGCCGCGCTGATCCACGTGGGGGCTGCGAGACAGGGCCCTCGCATATCACCTTACGAGACTTGTAGGAACTTAGTGGTTTGGAGGCTAGAGTAAGTCCTGTCGCGCGCGAGCGACAACCAAGCCCGCGCGCGACCCCTAGTTACTGATTTTGAGAGATTTATGGCACGAGCTCCATAAACCCGGTCAAACCCGGTCAACCTCGTAACGGTTCCGGTATACGTGGATAACGTGCTGTAACGGTCCCTATATACGCGGACGAACGTGCCGTTGTGGTTAAGCTAATTAAGCCGCCATTGATGGGCGCATTAACCACACTAAAACGGTCACATTCTCTATTATATATAGGATCGTTAACCCTTCCATACAGGAGAGAATCACCTGAGATACGCGAAAGCTCTGCCAAAATCCTGTCTCTCTCTCATACAGTGCTATTGCCTTACTCTCTCCCTACACACAACCCCACACCTCCTGTGTTCTTTCTATCCTCTGCTATTGGTGTATATTGAGTCCTCTCTGCAGGATTCTCTCGTACACATTTGGTGAATCCGACGTGAACTTACCATTGCAAGCAACCATGTCTCATGAAGATGATGTTAGTAACAGATCGCCTTCCACCGAGACCACCTCGGGAGAGGAGGCCCGCCGTACTTCCACAGCCGCTGGTGAAGCTCCGACGTTAGAGGCCTTGGACGCCACCATCCAGAACCAGGCGAAGGCTGTCAAAGCTCAATCCGCGCAGCTGGAACGGATAATGGCTATCCTGGGGACTCTTGCCCCAAATCCTGCAGCAGCCACCACCGTCTCTCAGGGAGGAGAAGCTTCCACCACTCAAGGATTGGGAGTGTCAACCATACCACCCAATCCTTACCTCCAAACTCCACCGACAACTACGCAGTTACCCTCAATTCAAGGGCCAACAGCTCAAATGTTGCCTCTTTCCACTCACACTCCTCAACCTCCAACTTTGGTACCCAATCCGGCCTCACAATACCCCTTGCCTCCTCCATCACCAACGTGGGGCAACGTGAATTCGCAATATGCTCCTAGCCCTCCCGCAACATATGTGTCGCCTCCGCCTGCAACAACCCCTCCTCCTGCTGCTGAGGGAAGTGCTCCGGAGTGTATGACGTCGCTGAAACGGTGCATAGAAACCATTCTGGCTCATCAATCGTTCGCGGACACCATCATCCCTAAGCTTGACAACGATCCACCTATTCCACGAGAGATCTACCTCATGCCCAACCCTGCTGGGTACAAGGCTCCTAAATGGGATAAGTTCGAAGATGTCAATGGGAACGCCCATGAGCATGTCATGCGTTTCATTGATGTGATGGGGCCATACGGGGCCGATCCCAAGTTGCTGATGCGCGAATTCCCAAAATCCCTGGGGAACGTGGCCTACAAGTGGTACAGGACGTTGGAAGCCGGATTCGTAAAGACATGGGACGACATGGTCCAGAGGTTTTACACCAAATTCTTCCAGATGAAAGTAAAGGTGACAATGATTCATCTTTCGCGGATGTACCAGAAGCACGAGGAGGATGGAGTGACGTTCATCAAGAAGTTCAGGGCCAAGTCCTTGGAATGCAAAGATGTGATACTCGAGAGCAGACTCGTGGAGATATGCCTGCAGTGCATGCGAGACGAGTACAAAGGTATGCTTATCAACATGCAAACACCTACATTTTCGAAGCTGATCGAATGCACGAAGAATAGTGAGCCCATAGTGGAGAGGCAGAAAAAGAGACATGCCCCTGAGAGATCCCTGAGCGGGACTACTTTCAAAATTGGGAGATTCAGCTACAAGAGAGGACGTGAGGCTGAAGTGAATACGGTCTCGCCCCAAAAGCAGCCGATGGTAAACTTTGACGCGCCACCTCTACCATGTTCGGTAGAAGAAGCGAGTGACCTGTGCAGACAATGGCGCAAGGATGGTATCTTGCCGCCGCTCGAAATAGCACCCACCAAGGAGATGGTAAGGGACCCAAAGTGGTGCGAGTGTCACGGAAAAGTCATGCATCCCACAGCTGACTGTAAGAAGCTCAGAATCATGGTAAGCCAGAAGATGAAAAATGGCGAACTGATTGTCAGCGACCAGAGGCAAGATGTGCGAAACAGTCCACTGCCTACCCATGCGGAGCAAGAGCCGAAAGGAAAAGAGATCGCCATGATCTCGATTATGGACCTTGAAGAGGTTGCGGAGGATGGTCTACCCATCATTTCCGAGATCCACAATGACGAGGATTACAGCATAGACACGGAGGACGAACGTGCTGATCGGATGAAGGGGTCGCACGGGTTCAGCAAATTCTTCGATGAGATGAACTTCTCGGAGAAATGTCGGAAGGAAATGACAAAGGCAATCCTGAGAATAGCGGAAGATTACGAGGAGGATATCGCGGTCTCCAGTGGAAAGGTTGTCAGGGCGTCCCGCTCTACAGAAAAGGTCATAACCTTCTCCGCAAGCGACAAGAAGACAGATGCGAGTCACCAGAAGCCTATGTATGTAACAGCAATCATCAACGGTGTGGAGTTCAAAAGAGCGTTCGTTGACGGAGGAGCGGCAGTTAACGTCGTCTCGCTCAACACTCTGAAGCTAGCAGGAATTCCAGAGCACAAGATCGTCAGGCGTCCATCCCCGCTGATGGGATTCGGAAGTGACTCCAGAATGACGATAGGATGGATCCGTCTGGGTGTCCAGATTGGCAAAATCAAGTGTTCAGCTAAATTCTATGTCATTGATGCGAACACTACGTATCATATGATTATAGGTCGGGCCTGGATTCATCGCTTCGATGCGGTCCCTTCAACAGCTCACCAAGTGATGAAAGCTATCTGGAATGACAGAATAGTAGAGATACCAGCCTCGATAAACCCTTTTAACCTGGATGAAGCGCATATCAGTGAGGCGGTATGGTTCACTGAGATGGCAGATGAGCAAACGCCGGGGCCATTCAACTCCACTCCTTTGCCTCGTTGGGAGGACATCAGAGATCAGTCACCCGTAGGAGTGATGGTGACAAGAGAGGAGTCCAAAGAAAAGCCGTCTGTGCGAGAGGAAGCACCGCGGATTGCCTACCAGCGAAAGAACGTTTACACCTTGAAAAGGATAGCAAAACATGATCCTGAGGGCAAGAGCTTCTACGCCAACGGGAAGAAATGTTACCGCATATGAAGGTGCGCGGGGGTGTCCCCACGCGAACATGGGGATATCCATGGGCAAATCAATCAAATCGAGCAGGTTATGGAACTAGACAAACCAACACCAAGTGTTTTAGAGGAAAAGCTCAAAGAAGCACCCGAATGCATGGAGGACAAACCCAGACCGCAAAAGCAGGAGCTGAAGGAGGTGTTCCTAAGCCCAAACGAAGAAAAGAAGAGGCCAGTCTTTCTGAGTGCGGACCTCACAGGCGAGGAGGAGGAAAGATTGCTACAACTTCTGACTGAGTACGAAGACGTGTTCGCATGGGAATACGATGAAATGCCTGGTCTGGACACGAGCATCACCATGCACCGGTTAGATGTAATCCCGGGATCCAAACCGGTAAAGCAGAGCACGAGGAGCTTTAGGCCGGAGCTTAACGTTAAGATCAAGCAGGAGGTTGTCAAGCTTCTGAATGCCAAATTCATCGAGCCGAATCACCATCCTACATGTTTGGCTAACATCGTGCCTGTGGTGAAGAAGAATGGGCAGCTTCGCATTTGCGTGGACTTCCGAGACCTTAATCGTTTCTGTCCCAAAGATGATTTTCTGCTCCCCAACACCGATCTGCTTATCGATTCAACCGCGGGTCATCGCATATTCAGCTTCATGGACGGTTTCAGTGGGTATAACTAGATCAAGATGGACCCCGAAGATGAACGGAAAACCGCGTTCATCACTCCGGTGGGAGTCTTCAATTACACAGTTATGCCTTTTGGCCTCAAGAACGCAGGCGCAACTTATCAGCGAGCCATGATGGCCCTGTTTCACAATATGATGCACAAAGAACTAGAATTCTATGTTGACGACTTGGTTGTCAAGTCCAAGGAAGAGGCGGATCACCTGGGGGATTCGCGGAAAGTGTTCAACAGATGCAGAAGCTTTCAATTGAAGATGAACCCCATGAAGTGCGCGTTTGGAGTAACATCGGGGAAATTCTCGGGATGTGTAGTACATCGTCAAGGAATAGAGCCTGATCCCGCGGAAGTATCGGCCATCACCAGCATGACGGCGCCGCACAACCAGAGTGCTTTGAAGACCTTCTTGGGAAAGTTATCCTGCCTGCGAAGGTTCATCCCGGCGATCGTCGAAATCACCTTCTGTTTCAGTGATCTTCTCAAGAAAGATGCTGTATACAACTGGACCGCGGAGCACGAAGCTGCGTTTGGAAAGCTAAAAGACTTGTTGACATCGTCAAAGGTAATGATCGCACCCCAGCTCGGATCACCGCTCTTGCTGTATCTGACGTCGACGAAGAGGTCTATAGGAGCACTCCTGGCTCAGGAGTATGAGGGGCAAGAAAGGCCGATCTACTACATTTCTCGCATAGTGCAGCCAACAGAATCAAGGTACACAGACATTGAACGTCATTGCCTTGCCCTATTCTTTGTAATAGAGAAGTTCAAGTACTATTTTGCTTCGCACAAAGTGGTGGTGGTCACAAAGAGTGATCCTATACGGTATCTTCTGACTCACACTACTCCTGGGGAAGACTGGCAAAATGGTATATGACCATTTCCCAGTATGACATCACGTGCGTTCGACCCCGGGAAATCAAGTCGCAAGCGGTGGGGGATTTGCTAGCACAGTTCCCTGATAATAGCCATGAGCCTGTGATTGAGGAAGAACTGGAAGGACCTGAAATCTACGCAGTTGAGTTGCCTTACTGGACGCTCCATTTCGACGGGTCGTCAACGAGGAAAGGTGGAGGCATCGGGATAGTCCTGACCAAACCTGATGGAGAGGTCATACAGATGTCCGCGAAGCTTGACTTTGCAGTTACTAACAACGAAGCAGAGTATGAAGCTCTTATCGCAGGTCTTCGCGCAACAAGGGCACTAGAAGTAAGCAACTTGACGGTTATGGGGGATTCCAAGCTAATCGTCAAACAAGCCTCAGGCGAGTATGGTTTGAAGGAGATAAACCTATTGCCCTACCGGACCTTGGTACAGAAACTAGTGCAGCAGTTCTGCCATGTCAGGTATGAGCATAAACCCAGAGCAGACAATAGGCATGCTGATGCTTTGGCCACTCTGGGATCCAAGGTTAGTGCGGATAAATGTCCCGCGAGAATTTCGATTGAAGTGAGAACGTCCTCGGCGTTGACAGAGGAAGCGTGCGATGACGAATGCATGGAGGATGCGGACTGGAGAAAGTCAATATTGCGTGCCATCGTAGAAGGAACGAGCAACGAAAATTGGGCGTCCACAAAGGGGTATTGCGTACATGACAACACCCTCTACTACAAAGGCCCTGGCGGAATACTCATGCGATGTGTCTCGGAGCAGGAGGGACAAGCGCTGTTAGAAAAGATTCACCAACATGCTTGTGGGGAAAGTGAGGTGTCAATCTATCGGAAAGCCCAGAGTTATGGGATTCACTGGCCGGACATGTCAACGGCCGCAGCATTGATCCAAGGAAACTGCGAGAGTTGCGCACTGATCAAGAACTATCTATCAATTGCTCTGACCGATGATGATGTGGATTGGAGGAAGCCACTCTTTGAATTTCTCACGCAAGGTATTGTGCCTGAGTCGAGAAAAGAAGCCGAGAAACTAAAGCGAAAGGCAGCTCGGTACGTAGTGCAAGAGAGTATACTCTGGCGAAGAGGCCACGAGGGTAACCTGCTGCGATGCTTAGATAGCAAGGAAGCACAAGAGGTGATGGATCTCTCCCATCAAGCGGAACATCAAGGAGGTGCGAAGTTATGCAGGCAGCTCCTCACAGTTGGCTATTTTTGGCCCACCGTGGAAGCAGATTGCCGCGCTAAAGTAAGGAGATGCCAGGAGTGTCAATTCAAAGGAAACCTAGTACACGCTCCTGCTGTAGATTTTCATGCGCTGGGAACACCATGGTCGTTTCATACTTGGGCCTTGGGATTTTGTTGGCCCTATCCAACCAGCTTCGCACGGGAACCAGTTCATTCTCACCGCAACCGAGTTATTCACTAAGTTTGTAGAAGCAATACCACTGAAGACGGCAAATGCGCTAGCCGTGGTCCATTTCATCCAAGAAAACATCATATACAGGTTAGGAATTCCAAACACCATTCTCTCGGATAATGGTACCCCTTTCGTCAATCGCCAGGTAGCTGCGAAACTAGCAGAGTACAACATAAGGCATATATGTTCTACTCCCTACTATCCTAAAGGGAATGGTCAAGCGGAAGTAACCAACAAGACGTTGTTATGAATCTTGAGTAAGATGGTGGCGGATGACCACAAGAAATGGGCTGATTCTTTGAGCATAGCCTTGTGGGCATATCGGACTTCTCCAAGGACTCCCACAGGAGTCTCCCCAGTTCTTCTATGTTATGGTGCTGAAGCTGTAGTACCCGCGGAGGTAAAAGTCAACTCCGCAAGACTGGCTTTCCATGCATTATACGACAATCAACGCGATCATGACTTGGTCCTGTTAGAAGAGAAGCGGGAGCAAGCTAAAAGGACTAACAAACGATACCAAGAAAGGATCGCTCGCGCGTACAACAAGACAGACCAACGTCGAGATTTTGCAGTTGGAGATTTGGTCTTGCGCGCATCGGATCACTGCATGAGAGAGGCGGCTCATCCAAAATTCGGAGCCAACTGGGAAGGACCCTTTGGAGTCACATAAGTCTTTGATAGTGGCTACTGCAACATACAAAGGCTACATGGGATGACCTCAACCCCAAGCTCAGTCAACATGCGCTGAATTAAGAAGTATTATCCTTAACTCCTCTCATTATATGCGTTAGATTACAATGCCTACTTTATGCTCTGTATTGCTAAAATTCATGCATCTTCTCTCCCATACGAGGGAATTGTAATCTCACCTCTTCCATATGAGAGTATTCTATAATAAAAAGACTTCTCCCAAATGGGAAGAACTTTATGATTTCAGCTGTCTTTATCGCTTTATTTATTTCTTCATTTCTCAATAGCGAAAGCCCATCCGCCGTGATGGCAGCATTATGTGAATATGATCTTAAATGATCTCTAAGCCCATCCGCCGCGATGGCAGCACTATGCGAACATGATATTAAATGATCTTTAAGCATATCTGCCATGATAGCAGCACCATGCGAATATGATCTTAAGTGATCTCTAACCCTATCTGCCATGATAGCAGCACCATGCGAATATGATCTTAAGTGATCTCTAAGCCTATCTGCCATGATAGCAGCACTATGATCTGGAATGATCTTTAAGCCTATCTGCCGTGATGCGAATACGATCTGGAATGATCTTTAAGCCTTTCTGCCATGATAGCAGCCATATGCGAATACAATCAGGAATGATCTTTAAGCTTATCTGCCATGATAGCAGCGCCATGCAAATATGATCTTAAGTGATCTTCAAAGCCTATCTGCCAAGATAACAACTGTGCTTAAGTCTAATTTTAAGTGATTCTTGAGCCTATCTACCAGGGTAGCAAAGATATGCAAACGCGATCTCAAATGATCTAAAAACTCGTCTGCGAATCTATCTGTCGGATAGCGAATCATATCAACAATGCAAAGTGTGAATATAACACTATAAAAGGCGAAATCTGCCAACACGCATGCGAAATTGTAGTTTGTTGTAACAAGAACAGCAAATCATACAAAGCGATTTATTATTAGAGTCAAAATGACTTACAATTTATCTGTCTAGATAGCAGCTTACAAGAGAAAAAGCTCAGACTGGGCTAGTTACATAGCCAACATGGCTTACAATTCATCTAAATAGCAGCTTACACGCGGAAGTTACACATAGGGGGAATCCTTACTGAAAAAGGATCGGCCTACTGGTCCTAACAGAAGCTATGTGGCATAATAGCCTGCGACCAAAGATCTGTAGCAAGTAGGGTGTTCCTATAAAACGAACGGCCTAGTGACGCTACAAGAGCTATGCGACGCTATGTTCAAGATCCCAGGATCTGACAAGGACTCTGTCTGATCAACACCCCAAGAGATGTGCCTGAGGAACCACCTGTTCCATCGAAGGACACGCAAGCAGCAACTCCTAGGGAAAGAGGCTTCTTGTCCATGGAGACGAGCACATTGGCTCGCCACCCCGAGTTCAAGAACGTGGTGGCGAATGATTATCCTCCGGGAAAGCTAGAGGAGAAATCCGCCGTTCATTACGAACCGGTAAGAAGGCCAGTACGGCGCTGCACCTCGCCGGGAGGCGGCCGGAAACATGACCTGCAAACATAACAGACGAAGAGAATTCTTCGAGCAAGCATGAGGTATTATATGCATCTTCTTTATGATAGTTATGAAGAACAATCAGCCTCGTAAAGGAGATCGTGGAAGCTATTTCTATGGCACAAAGCACAAACTCAGGTTTCACAACTTGAAGTTGCCATGAATCAACGAAAAACAAGCGTTGAATCCAGCAGTCGAAAGGACTCATGGCACGCCACATTATGGGATGAAGAACCCAAGTAGCAGAAGGCGGGGTTTATATAGACCCGGTTGAGACTCTTCAGTTGCTTAGATGAGTCAGCAAAACTTGGAAAAGGGGTAAGAACCAATCACTTACGCCTTGAAAAGAGGTAACAATCAATTACCCTACTAAAGGCTACGACGATTCAGTTGCGTATCCTAATTAATGACGGAAGGTCATGATACAGATGGACTTCCCAAGGAAAGCGTGCTTATCTGATAAGCAATTACGCGAAAATCAAGGCAGAATATCGTTAGCTGACGTCATAATTGATATGCACAGAGATATTCGAGCAAATCCCGGGAAGGGCAAAACAGGCATTCAAATTTTTAAAAAAAAAGGAAGAGAAACCCTAGCAACATTACAATAATGTATTAACAATTTGTTCAAAACAAATTTGTTATGGTTCAAAATAAGCATTTCACCAGGGTGTCATTGGGAGTAAAGTGACGTGAAAAATTTGCCACTTGCTCCACTTCTCGCTTCAACTGCTCGTAGTTGGCGCTCATTTCATGGAAGAGCTTCACAGCCTCTTCAGCTTTCTGCTTTTTTTTGCTCCAACTTCTGCTCCTCAGCTGCGAGGTTATGGAAGCCGCGCTTCAAATTCACAGCCGCGCGAATTTGGGTAACTCTGTTGACAAGATACCCAAAGTCCAGCTTGCCTTGAACTTTGGCTTGAAGGTTTTGACACATGTTGAAAAGCAGCTGCGCGCTCTGAGGAGAGATGGTCGCAGGTGTAGCCGCAGATAGCTGCTCCAAAATCCAGATGGCTTCGGTCAAGAATAGCCTTATGTCGAAAGGTTCTATCTCCAGAGACCTCACAAATGAGCGAGGATGGGAGACGCATCTGAACCAGCCAGTCCACATCAGCTTGCTTCAAACCTAAGCAATGATAAATCAAGTTAGAAATCGAGCTTGTAAATGAAGAATGCAAGATGCGAACAGCAATCGTAACATACCGGTTCCTTCAAGGATCTCGCGCAAAGAAGGAATGCGCATTGCCGGGGCAGCTGAAGACTGTCCTCGCTCCATTGCTCTCCTGTCAGCTGTGAGCTCTAACTCTTCATAGTTGGCAGGAAGGGTATAAGCCGCACCAGGTGTGATCGCAGCTCCTACCTGCGAACTCCAAAAGTTCCACGCAGGAAGAATCACTGCAGGCTCAGTCCTCGCCGGAGGAATGGCAGTGGTAGAAGTTGCAGCTTGATTAGGGATGCCTTCGGATGCGAAAGCCTCAGCAGCATCTGCGTCTGTTTCCTCAGCAGCAGCATTGGTATCTTCTTCCATCAGCACGGTGTCAGCTTCGGCATCATCAGAAACTTCAATGATGTCCTCGAGGGGCTCTCCTGCATACTCGGCAGCTGCGACGGGCTTCTCGGTATGAGAACTTGGCACCGGGACATAAGATGCAGAAGGATGACTCCTCTGTCCCAACATGGCTTCATTAGCATTACCTGCGATACAAAACAGGATGATGTGAGGTAACGGGTGCCAAACAATATGATATTATTATTTTAATAAGCCAAGAGTGAGCACCTCCACGCGAAGGTGGGATTGCAGCATCTGCGTCATAGGCTAAGGATGCGGAGCCATGTCCTATTAAAGTATCTTCATTAAGCATGTCTTTAAGATGAGCGTGACCTGGGGCGCGAAGAAACCAGTCATGATTATGTTTGGGTTACTAAGCCTAGTTCACAGATGTTGTTCAAATGATTACCTGAAGGTTCACCGCACTTGCTTACTAGCCGGCGGCGAATGTCAGCTATCGATAAGACATGCTTTAAAGCACCAACAATCACATCTCGGTAAGTTACCGCAAGATTAAAAATCTCACCTTCATTACCGCCTGCGATCTCTTCGAAGTCCGCTTGGACTTGCTCCAGGGCAGCCGCATCCTCTTCTTGAACCGCATCATCCTCATCAGCTTGAGGAACCACATCTTCTGGAACCGCGTCTTCCTCGTCGGTTTGGCGCACCAAGTCGTCGACGTGTTGCTCTTCCAGACTCCTTTGCTTTACGCGTTCGATTTCTTCTTCTTATCGCTTTCTTCTTCTTTCAGCAGCCTCCGAAGCTGTTCTCCTAGACTCCGCCAGGATGTCCTCGTCTATGGTTTTATGAGAAACACCAGAATGAGAACCCCTCTTCTGCCTTTTGGCCAAAAGGCCACTGATGGTTTCATCATCATCATCTGCAAAGGAACAATTTGTTCAATCAAGATTGCGAAAAGTTAAGATAATGAGAATATAAGTACGATTGAGATACCTCCCGACTCTTCCTTTTGTATCTCATCTCTCTCTCTGTCTCTGACATCTTCGACTCTTTCTTCTTCTTCATATCCTTCTCTCGCCTCTCTTCTCTCCTCCTCCTCTTCCTCCTGACCAAACGGAACAAAGGTCTCCACTGCGAGCTCTTTCCGCGCTTTGCTTGGCATACGACCTTTACCTTTATCCCTGGAAGTAAGGGATCTCGCAGGAGGGGAAGTTGGAGCACTCCTAGGGGAAGAGATTGTGATTCCCCTTTGCCTGGGCCTCTTTGCTCTTGGGGCAGCAGTTGCTGGAGGAGACGGATCGTTCCTGGGTGGAGACAAGGCTGGAGTATTGTCTATCAGCGAGTCAGCAAAAGCATCCATGACCTCGCGAATTTTGGTCTCAACTGCGGGAGCCATTCTCATTGCTAGCCGAACCAGCTCCCCCCTGCCTTCTCGCAGCAACAATGGTGGTGACCAGCGACTTGGAACGCTCACCAGATGCGAATGTCCTCACATAGCACTACAGCAGAAAGTGGAGTATAAGTTTCGACGCATCGGAATAAAGAAACTTAATGCGTGCAAAAGAGATTGTTTACCTTGGCAAAAGTTTCGCTTTTGTATCTGATGACATGCGAATCGCCTTTCTTAACTGCGGCCATCTTCTCTTCAAGGATGGTGGAAGGACACAAGTGATTCTCATGGTCCAGCAATGAATAGCATCCATATTGGGTATCGTCCAGACTACAGTTGGGACGAAAAGGGAAAGAATTTCTCTGGATCACAGGAGCTCTGCTTGGTCGAGGGGTCGACTGCGTCTCAAACCTTGTCTGCTGGGTATTCCAATAGGCGACCCAGTTCCTGGAGTAGCCACCTTCGCGGTTACCTGGGGGTTGTTCGAAGGGAAGGTTGCTCCTTAAGATTGTTTTACACTCCCCAGAAAGTAGTCGCTTGTAGCAGCCTCTTATGATAGACTGCGGCAAGATTGATGGTCCCACCGCATCGAAGCCACACTGGGGAGAAACGCGAGTAGGATCGACATCCACGGTGACCCTCTCGTACCTAGGGGTGAGCTCGCGAACATGCTCCGCAAGAGAAGGAAGAGAACCTCTCAGACACCAGCAGAAGAATTCGCGATAGCGCTCGTGGAAATGCTCCCCGCCCTCGAAAATGAGCTCTTCTAAGAAAGCAACAACCTTGGAAGGATACAGTTTTGGGAACCATAGCACATTCTCAATGCGCGTGGCATAAGGCCTGGCTGTAAATTCGCTGCGATTGTCGCATATCAGGCTCCAGGTACACTTAGGAAAGTGAGTTCCAACCCATCTCGCAGCCCTGCCACTATTACGCTCTTCCTCCGCACCCGGGACACACCACTTACTGGGCTTAGAAGGAACATGAGCATAAGAGGGCCATCGCTCGAAGACCCACATAGTCAAGAAGGCAATATTGACATAGGTCAGCACATCGAGGCGACCGCGCGAGTCCTTGATTGCTACAACCAGTTGGTCTAATCTATGGTACAGGGTGCCCAAGACTAGAGGCCCAAGTGCGACCTTTTGACCAAGGGTCAGTTTCACAGCGAGAGGAAGGACATGATAGAAGACGCCATCATGCGGATGGCCATCGATCAAATACCTCGACAACCAGGCGCAGAGAAAAGCACATAGGGTCAGGTGATAACCCTTTCCATTCACATAGTTCTTCACTTTCAGGTTCCGGCTCAGAAGTTTCTTGGTGATACTACTGTTCGCATAATCACGAAAGAAGTATTGCACCCACTTGTTCCAAGTGTTCTTCGCAGATGTGTCAACCAGTTGCCAATCAGGAAGAAGTTCCGTAGGTGTCCACCGGGTGGAAATTGTCTTCACCTCTGACAAGCACTCCTCCATCTGCTTGTACAAAGCAACCTCTGCATCAGTCCTCAAGGGACTCAGAGGATCCACCTCGCCCACAGGAGACAGATCATACAGCATGTGTACATCTTCAAGAGTGGGAGCAGCCTCGAACTCAGCGAAGTGGAATGTGTGAGTCGCAGGCGAGTAACGCGAGAGAAGGTTTAGAAGCATGGACTGGTCCTGCTTCACGGCAGCACCCTTCATAGCACGGACTGGAAAATATATGCCAGCATCGTTCAAAGCAATGGCATGATGGGTCAGTACATGGTCAATCCACTCATCCATAAAGTCCAATTTCTGAACAAACGCTCTAGTGGAAATCGCAGTATACGGGAAGAACCCATTTTCGACCCCCAATCGAACCACATCCTTGGAATCGATCAATTTGAGCATGGACGCATTGACAGGAGGGGTTAGTGTCTGCAATTCTTCAGCGGGAACAGGGGTTGGCAGGTTCTTCACCTTAACCCTAGCATGGTAAAAGTCTTTGCCACCCAGATAGGGGGCTTTTCGCCATAAGGTCTGGGGGAGATCAGGTATTTCTTCGACCTCCTTAACGGGTTTATTTCCTTTTGTCTTTGCCATTCCTGTGGAAAAGCAAGAAAAAAGGGGGGAGAAATACACACACTTTAGTTTGAGTTTCAAGATTCAGTTTGAAGCAACGAGGCTTTATCAAAAGAAAGATGAACAGTTCAGTTTCAATTTTGGGGTTTGAAAGTGCAGAATCGTTTGCATTATTGGGAATTTCAGAAACCCTACATTTGAAACCCTTATAATCTAGGGATTAATTCAGTTCTGAGTTTAAAGAACAAGGTCTCCTTCGAAGTTTACAACGAAGTAGCATGTTTTAGACAGTCATGGGTTTGCAGATCCAACACAGTTCAAAGCATATATCGACATGTTAAAACAAAATTGAACAAGGCCAACCTTGTTTTGGTAAAGCTTGCTTGGGTGCGGACAGTTGAAGAAGACAATTGATGAGAAAGAATTGATGATTGATTATCTCAAACTGCTCTTGAAGGCTTCCGGGTACCATTCACTTTAAGAGAAAGAAGTGATGCTTTGCAACAATGGAGAGCACAGAGTATTTATCCAAAAACAATGAAGGGTTGCGTCCTTTCAGTAGTCGAATCGCAACCGTGTCACCGTCGAATCGCGCAATCACAGGACAAGCTGACGTCACGCCTAAAACCCTAAAAGACCATACGGCACGACTCTAGGGATTTTAGGTCATAATGACACGCACGGGGGCTGAATTTGCGTGTATTTGAATTGGTGCGTGGCGGCGACGCGTACGTTGGTTCCTGCGCATGGAAGCATATCCGGTTGTGAGTCTTCACGCGCAGAAAGGGGGCTAATGTAGATAGTGCTTTCTGGACAGGCAGATCTTAGCCACGTGGCGACCATCCAGCACACCATATTGTGCTCCACATACACTGGATCACCAGCCGCGCTGATCCACGTGGGGGCTGCGAGACAGGGCCCTCGCATATCACCTAACGGGACTTGTAGGGACTTAGTGGTTTGGAGGCTAGAGTAAGTCCTGTCGCGCGCGAGCGACAACCAAGCCCGCGCGCGACCCCTGGTAACTGATTTTGAGAGATTTATGGCACGAGCTCCATAAACCCGGTCAACCCGGTCAAACCCGGTCAACCTCGTAACGGTTCCGGTATACGCGGATAACGTGCTGTAACGGTCCCTATATACGCGGTTGAACGTGCCGTTGTGGTTAAGCTAATTAAGCCTCCATTGATGGGCGCATTAACCACACTACAACGGTCACATTCTCTGTTATATATAGGATCGTTAACCCTTCCATACAGGAGAGAATCACCTGAGATACGCGAAAGCTCTGCCGAAATCCTGTCTCTCTCTCATACAGTGCTATTGCCTTACTCTCTCCCTATACACAACCCTACACCTCTTGTGTTCTTTCTATCCTCTGCTATTGGTGTATATTGAGTCGTCTCTGCAGGATTCTCTCGTACACACTTGGTTAAATCAGTTTCCACACGAGTGATCACGCCGAGAGCTGCGAACACATCTTTTCAACTTAATGCATCAACCACTCAGTTGTGTCTCCTTAGCATATGTTCCTACCAACATCAAACTCATTAAAGTACTCCTGCCTACGGGTCTTCTTTGGGGTCTACTTTTTATGGGTTTTGAAGTAATTATTCGCCACATTATCCATCTACACAATGAACTTGGTACCTAAAAGGTATACCTGCGAACTCTCCAAGCAATGTATAAGCGCAATTATCTTCTTCTTATCTGTCGAATAACGTTGTTAAGCCAAATTCGATTTCTAGATTTCAGAAGTGACATGGTGGCGTTCCCGCACCAAGACACCACATACTACCATGATTGACGCATGTATTTTCACTTCAAACTACAACTCAAAATCCGGTAAAATGAGCTCGCTCTGGGAGGGACTAGATGAATTCAATTTCTCAAACACCTTCGTGCACGAATCTGTCCACAACCACTTAGCAGCCTTATTTGGTAAATTGACAACAAATTTACTGTAGTAGTTGGCCAAGCCAATGGAAAACTATAGTTCAGGAACTTTCATAAGGACCCAGCACTTCACAATGGTGTGCACCTTCTTAGGATCCCTCCAGACTTGGTGATTGCTGATCCGATGGCCTAAGAGAATAATCTAATTCTTTGCAAACTTGCACTTCTTCATTTTTACGAACAATTTATGCTTCCACAACCGTGTCAAGACCTGTTCAAAATTCTAAATGGTCTTTCAAAGTACCGCTATAAATAGATATATTATCTAATTTCACTAATACAAAGTGATCTAGCATATTAAGCAAGACATCACCCGTAAGATTGCATAATGTAGGATGGGCATTAGTCAAGCCAAAACATCGTGATCAGGATATTAAACGAATTGGGATGTGGGAAACAGATCATCTTTGCCTCATTACCTTTGACTTGCTAATAAGCGAAACGTAACTTGTCAAATCCAGCTTGGCAAACCAACAAGCTTTGCATAATCTTCCATCAAATAATGTATTAACGCGACAAGATATTTATTCCAAATTTCCACCATCTTCATACCCGTATAGTCGATGTACATCTATAGAGAAACATCTTGCTTTATCTGAAATAGCACATGGGCTGCGTAAGGAGCTTTAGAGGGTTGTATGAACGAAGAATCAAATAATTCATTTACTTTCTTTCTCAATTCAGCAAGATGCAGCAGAGAAATCTGGTGATGGGGACGTGCAGGCGGCACCAGCCCAGGTGTAACCCACTCATCAAGAAACTCGAGTCTAGATTACATCACAAAATGAAATTACAAAGTTTAAAAATTCCATATGCGATAGATTTCATGTAGTTAAAGACAACTACTTATTCTAAAAGGAAATATCTACTAAATTATTAGATTCTCCTATCTCCCGAAGCGTGCCCGTCCAATCTCATCGAGCTCTAACATGTGGTGCTATTCGAAGACAAAAATAATAGACACCACAGTTTGAAAGTCAGAGGGAATATGAGTAAGCATGAACCTCAATATGTAAATAGAGAGGGGGCACATTTTACAAAGCACATATTTAATAAAGAAAGAGATTAAATAAGCTGCCAAATCATTTAACCAAATCAATTCATAAAAACCTTTCAAGTTAATAATAACGAAGGTTCTCATTATTTCAAAGCCACTTATTACCTATTATATCGGAGGGTCAAAATAATTCAATTCGTCCATATATAAAACGGAAATCCAGGGGTCTGTTAAACTCTGCCCTGCCAGGCATTGAGGAACTCCAGCCGAAGTACGAGCCCGCCTTAAACAAACCTCGGCCAACTAGACCTCAAGTGTCATGACACCCCCGAAGGTATAATCAAACCAAAAGGGTGAGTATTAGATGCATTAAACCTAGACAATTGGACGTAGGGAGAAAAGAAGCCATCATTGGAATTCATATATCCAAGGAACCATCATGGGTTCATCACCAAAATAATCATCCCCGATACATTGTTCTTGCACTTTACGTGATTAATAAATTAGGTTCATTATGTAATCCACATACTTCCATAAGGCAGTTATCAAAGGGGGTGTTCTTTTCATTTCTATGAGATAGTAACATGCAAAACAGTTAAAAGCATACAAAATTACATTCATAAATACATTTTGATGCATGAAAGACTGAGCATTCAAGCTTACCTCCTAATCACAAAATCCAAGAAATAACTACGCAACGAATCAAGCCCAATAGTCGCAATAAAGAACTCGCGATCCGAAATCAAAAATTTTCTAGAGAGAATTTGAGAGAGCAAATTGACCGACGAGAGAGTTGCTGGAGAATAATTGTTGGCTAAAGGAGTAACGAAGAAAGCCTAATCGGCGGAAAAGGCGAAAACAATGGTGGAGAAAACTGGCGACGAAGCTTTGCTTTGGAATTCTTTGACTTTCCTACTTGGCAGGACAGAGGACGACGACGGCGGTGTCGGGTTGGAAAGAGAGAAAGGCAGGCGCAGAGGTGGAGTAGGCAGAAAACAGTGATTACTGGTGGTGATGGAGGTAGTGGTTTCAGTTTCTGAAAAGGGACAAGAGAGGAAGTTAAATCGACTGGTGAAAGATTCTTGTGAGAAAATTAGGAGAGGATACTGTTGATTCTGAGTTTAAACATGTTTTAATTGTAGGAAACATGGTGAGGTGAGGGAGACAAGGTTGGCGTTTGTAGGTTTGTTTTGCAGTACACGGGAGGTGGTGTTATGTTGGACAGAGGGGAGGTAGGGGATGGAGTAAGGAATAATCGTGTGGCAGGTTTTCTAGAGAGAATTTGAGAGAGCAAATTGACCGACGAGAGAGTTGCTGGAGAAGAATTGTCGGCTAAAGGAGTAATGAAGAAAGCCTAATCGGCGGAAGAGGCGAAAACAATGGTGGAGAAAACTGGCGACGAAGCTTTGCTTTGGAATTCTTTGACTTTCCTACTTGGCAAGAAAGAGGACGACGACAGCGGTGTCGGGTTGGAAAGAGAGAAAGGCAGGCACAGAGGTGGAGTAGGCAGAAAACAGCGATTACTGGTGGTGATGGAGGTAGTGGTTTCGGTTTCTGCAAAGGGACAAGAGAGGAAGTTAAATCGACTGGTGAAAGATTCTTGTGAGAAATTTAGGAGAGGATACTGTTGATTCTGAGTTTAAACCTGTTTTAATTGTAGAAAACATGGTGAGGTGAGGGAGACAAGGTTGGCGTTTGTAGGTTTGTTTCGCAGTACACGGGAGGTGGTGTTATGTTGGACAGAGGGGAGGTAGGGGATGGAGTAAGGAATAATCGTGTGGCAGGTGTACAGGTGACGAGGGAGAAAGGTTAGGGTGCAGCCGGAGCACAAGTGCAGGGCATTTTTATTAGAAAATGATTTCGTGTATGTGGCACACACATATACAAAAATAAGTGAATGTCAAATAAATATATACACGTATTGAATTTTATTTTCTAATGAGTATAACGAAACATAAATGTTTCAAAAATGAAATGCCCAAAACTTATAAAAATTAATAAAATGGCCCCAGAAATTTGTGAGTATTTCATCCTTCCCCTTTTAAGAAAAGGCTTTGTCCCCGCAATTTAAAATTATGCTCCAAAATATAGTCCACCGAAATTGCGATCTACTACCCACACCATAATGCACAAGTAAAATGCAACACGTAGTATGATAAGTAAGTGTATGCATGTCATGCACCATCCCTAATGATTTCCAAGATATATAAAATGAGTGGGTTGTCGCATTCTCCCCCCCCCCCCTTAGAAGAGTTACGTTCTCGAAACTCGCTGTAGTACTTTCTCAAACATCTGATCTTACTTATTGGTTGAATTCCTAATTTCGTAATGAAAGATAATGGATTTAAGGAATGAGAGTGATGAATCAAATAACATGAAAGTATCAGTAATATGGACAAACCATGTACCATTCAACACATTTTTTGAGACATGCGCATGTGCTTCATTCATGAAAAATATTTGGCATGCGTTCCTCTGATTATCGCCTCCTTGAGCATTGGTTCCAGCATTTTCTAACATACCCCTATTCTAAGATGCATTGTCCATTTCAAGTGGATGCATTCTTGTTGTGGTTTCCATGTGGCCTTCCTGCTGCATTATTGTTGAAGTTCCCACAGTAGTTGTTCCTGTGTTGATTGTAGGGACGGTATTGGGCGCCATTCTGGTTTTTGGGACGGTATTGGTTGCCATTATGGTTGTTGTTTGGGAAGTTGATTTAAGTAGGCCCCTGGTATTTTCCTCCTCCATTTCGTGCATTCTGACAATTGGTTCCTCCAGGCTTGCATTCATAATCCCGGTAGCCTCGCATTCCAAAATTGTTACAGTATACGAC
This sequence comes from Linanthus parryae, assembly GCA_023055425.1. Classification (NCBI taxonomy): domain Eukaryota; kingdom Viridiplantae; phylum Streptophyta; class Magnoliopsida; order Ericales; family Polemoniaceae; genus Linanthus; species Linanthus parryae. Next base: position 6,956,060 of record JALGPY010000015.1, read on the forward strand.
TCTCCCATTACATTCAAACCGAGGGTGGTCTTGGTAGCACTTCCTGTAGTGATAATGGCGCTCGGTTTCCCTGTTATGTTGGTTGTGGTTCTCAAAGATTCCCTTATCCTTACTCTGGTTTATCGCATAGTTGTGTGGGACGTCTCCTTGGCTTTCAAACTTCCTTTTCTTATACTAGTATCCTGCAGTTCATGAACCCTCCACATATTGGATGCCCTGCCATATGCCTCATGGATTCTGGTAATATGTCATGGCAACGAGGGTTTTCTGGATGCTATAGTTAAGGAAAACAATGAATCGACTAACCTTCCTAGCTTCGGCGGGAACTATGTCCTCGGCAAAGTGGGCTAACTCCATGAACCTACTGTAGTACTTAGTCATTGACCCATTTTTATGCTTCAGGGCTATATCTCAAAAGTATGTTCAGGGTAAAACCGGTCTCTTAAGTCTTGCTTGAGGGCATTCGAGTCAAAGTTGTCCTGATCAAAGAAAGCTTCCTTGCTAGCTGACCACCAATTATCTGCTTCTACCTTGAAGTAGTACACAACCTGTGTTACCCTTTGGTTCGTGGATAACCTACATGATCTAGGATTTTCTCAAAGTTATGAATCCAGTATTCTAAGAGATTTGGTTCCTCCTTTCCATAGTAGAAGCCGGGTTTCATATGAGAGATTTTCTTAGCCTAATCGATTTCACGATTCTAGTTTTTGCTCCATTTTGGATCATTTGACCCATGGTTATGACTAATTACTGAAGTTGTGCGGCTCTAGCGTCAGCAACTGCTTCAGCGTCCATTCTAGCTTGATGTTTTCTTCTTGTGTAGTAATAATAGGGTCTATAAACCTACACTATTGTCTATTTGTCAATTATTTGTTCTACAATATGATGCAACAGAATGACGCAATAAAGAGAAGAATAGTTGCATGAACGAGATATGCATTAAAATCAATTAAGTCATTCCCCATATAGAGAAGTGTAATTAAAAAAAATAGGTCTACAAGTATAAGGATTAAACTGTAATAACCATGTATTCGTTATAGGGGTACTCGTTGACTTTTATGAAGTATATATGTTAAGTATATGTCAATTGGGGAGGCATTTGTAGTTTTAGAAAGTTATAAACTAGTTAATTAGGGGGTTGTGGTTGTAGTTTGAAGAAACTCGAAAACCTAGTAGGAAAATTGATAAAAGTAAACTAAAAAATACGGAGAAAACTTCCTTCCCCTTACATGCATCAACAATTGCATTGTCCCAAAAAATAAGGAGGTTGTCTTCATATCCTCCTCTTCTTCTTTTTATACTTCTTCTTGTTCTTCTCATCCTTTAGCAATACACGACCAACACCACCACCGGAATCACCTCCACTACCATCACAGTCACAACCACCTCTCTCACCCTCTTAAGCTCTCTCTCTCCACCTCTCTTCTCTCTCGGAAGAACAGAAACAAAGACAGCAGCAGTGGTCGTAGGCCACACCAGTGCCGCAACCGCAAATCCCCGACGGGAACACCACCCCCACTGCTCCGTCTCTCTCACACTGTCTGTCTTTGACATCTCCCTATCTCTCGTCCCCTCTCTCGGACGACCAGAAAAAAAAGGAGGAGTAGAGCAAGCGGAGAACCACTTGACCGTTAATAATAATGAAGGTCCTCATTATGTCAAATCCAATTATTAACAATGTATCGGAGGGCAAAAATAATCCAATCCATCCATATATAAAGCAACAATCCAGGGGGTTTGTTAATCCCGCCCTACTAGGCGTTGAGGAACGACAACCAAAGTGCACGCCCACCTTTTCCAAACCTCAGCCAACTAGACCTTAAGTTTCGTAACACCCCCTAAAGTATATTCAACCAGAAGGGTGCGTTCTAGATGTCTTAACCCTAGCCAATGAGACGTAGGGTGAGAATAAGCCATCACGGGAATTCATATATCGAAGGAACCATCATGGCTTCATAACCAAAATAATCGTATCCGAAACATTGTTCTTTCACTTTACGTGATTAATAGATTAGATTGATTACGTAATCCAGTATTTCCAAAAGGCAATTATCAACGGAAGTGTTCTTTTCATTTCCATGAGAGTTTGTAGAATCATTATTTGCAAACAAAATTAGTAACATGTAAAACAGTTAAAGCATATAAAATTACATTCATGAAATACATTTTGAGGCATGAAAGGCTGAGCATTCATGCTTACATCCTTATCACGAAATCCAAGAACTAACTGCGCAACGAATCAAGCTCACTGGTCGCAATAACCATGATCTATGAACTCGCGATCCAAAATCAAAGATTTGCCGGAGAGAATTTGAGAGAACAAATCGACTGACGATAAAGTTGCTGGAAAAGAATTTTCGACGGAAGGAGCAACAACGAAAGCCCAATCGACGGCAAAGGCGGAAATAGTGGTGGAGACGACTGGCAACGAAGCTCTGCTTTGAGCTTTTGTGACTCTCCTACTCGGCGGGACAGACGACGAAAGCGGCGATGTCTGGTTGGAAAGAGAGAGAGAGAGAGAGAGAGAGAGAGAGAGAGAGAGAGAGAGAGAGAGAGAGAGAGAGAGAGAGAGAGAGAGAGAGAGAGAGAGAGAGAGAGAGAGAGAGAGAATGGCTTCTTGTAGTATATGGCCATTTGAAGATCCTTTTGGCTTAAAATTTCTACTATAAGCAGTCATTGTCTAAAGGTTTGTACATACAAATATGTCATAACTAAACTAGTAACATAAGAAGAAGCAGTAGCCAGAGCAGAGTTTTGAAGCTGCAATTCATCAGAAATTAAGATGGAATTGGGTTAGTGAACAGTTATATGAGTGCCTTATATATATATATATATTGGACTTAATATGATGAAAACTAGTAGACAGATCTTTCATAATATAGAGAATTATGTATTCTTTATTGATGAACTCATTAACTTGTGCTAACTGAGTTGTGATAATCTTAATCTGATCAAAGTAAGCAACTACAATTGATGAACCTTTCACAACATAGCACATATGTAGTTTCAATTGTTCAATATGCGAACGAGATAGCGAGGCAAATCTTATCTCAAGATAATACCAAATGAAATGAGCATATGAAAATTTAAGAATCACAAGAAGAACAATAGATGAAATTGAAGCTAGAAGAGCACTCTTAAGATGTTGATCTACTATTAACCAAGTCGTATAAGTAGAATTGAGCGCATGAGACGAAGAGTCGGATGAATGAAGGTTTACATACTGTTTAGGAATGTTGTTGTCAAGAACATGATATAAGAGATCATTTTCCTGAAGAATTGTTAGTATATGTGCTCGCCAGAGGATGCAATTACTTCCGTCAAGTCGAAATCTGCACCAGCAAATTGATATTTGTGATAAATACTTGAGACCTGGCAGAAAAGTGACTTTCAGCACGACGGTGGATGAAATCAGAGGAATCGCCATCACGTGAGCGATTAGAATCAGAGGCGGATCATTGGAGAAGAGAAAAAGCGAGCAACGAGCTTTACACGCTCTGATACCATTTAGAAATAGATTGTACGTATGATCTGAAGAGACAAATCGAGAGAGAAGAAGAAGATGATGAAGAAATAGAAGGACGAAAAATGTTTTCGTTAATAACATTCAGAAGAACATTGAGTAAGTAGATAACTCCTTCATAAGATTTATCCTACGTACACTTTATACTGTTATTTGTGTGCGTTTTGGTGCAAAGTGACAAGATTTTATCCAAAATATGACGAAATTGCACTTTCGGATGTTTTTTAGCTTAAACATACAATTCTGGCATTTGTTAATGGTTTTGAGTATGATTTTGATGATTTATCGCATTTGATCTTCTCGTTAGTGTTCGTGTTGTTGCTTGACAGGAATTACGCGTGCGAGAATCAAGTGGAGAGAAGAAACGAGCTTCGGAATAGAAGAAAAAGGCGAATTTGGCGCGTTTTGGATGTTTTCACTAAATTTGGGCAATAATTGAGAAAAATGAGAAAATGATTCAGAAACAGGAATTTCTCTACATGGATGAAGTCTACGTCGCAAAACGAATCCAAAGGTGCAAGGATCACATTTATCGGAGTCCGGACGAAAATGTTATGTAAAAAATGACGCTCAAAGAGATAAAACGCAGCCAAAAGCATCCGGAAATGCCAAACAGGCCTTTCGAGGAGCTAAATTGATGAATGAAAGGTCCCCCGTAGTTTTGGAATGTTTTATAGCATAAAAGGAGTCTTGGGGTCGAGGAGATCCTTAAGGAAGCAAAGGCGCAAGCAAGGAATCGGATAAGAGTCGAAAAAGGATGTTTTTGTGCTGTCCATGAGTCTCTTAGTACGAAGAGAAAAGTCTTAGTACGAAGAGAAAACACTTAGACAAAATTTGGGTGCTGAAAATTTCTTCCCAAAACAGCTTGCAGTACTTATATAGGAAGACCTTCCTACGAAGAGAAATGTCTTCGTACGAAGACTCTTCGTACGAAGAGAAAAGTCTTCCTACGAAGACATTGTTGTGTTTGACAGATTTGATGCGGGCTGTTATGCAATTTATCTAAACTTCTTCCTCTTGTTTGTAAACGTATATAAGCAATCTAGGTTGTCTTTTCCAGAGGGAGGCAAGGTTCTACGCACGTTGGAGACACAAGGGACAAGGTTGGAGAAGCGAATTGGAGCCAGGTTCGTCGTGGAAGCGAAAATTCATCCGTTTGATCTCTCTACTCTTATCTTTTCATTATTTTTTATCACGATCAATATAAAGTTCATCGTATTGATCATGAATCGTAGTACCTAAGTAGTATATCGAGATTTTTCAACGGTAACTAAGGTTTGAAGCCGTGTTTGGCGAATTATGAGTTTGATTCATGTTTTATTGAACTTAATAGATGATGAATATTTTGCTATGGTTAATTCTTGTTATTAATCCATATTTTTTTTGTTTGTCCATCAATATGAAGATTATAGGTAATACGTTAGTGAAATCAACGAATTGACCGGACAATTGAATTACGCACGTAGTCACAGGTTAGAGAAATCAACCACATACTGTGAACGTTGAGTAGAATTAGATGATCATCATTATATGTTTTAGGTATAATTAAAACTTTGTAACTCGGTTGTAATTTTACCCAGGTATAGAAAGCTAGCTTGGTAACTCGGTTAGCATTATTGCTCGTTTGGAAAATCAGATTATCATCTGTGTTTCAGAACGTAATTCGTTATCGGTGGATACCTGGTGAACCTAGAGAAAGTCCTAATATTCGTCTCTCGTATTAATCTCCGTTTTAATCATTAGCTTGTTATTTACTTTCTTAGATTAGTTAAACAAATTCTCTTTCTTTCCCACATAAAAGTTAATCATCCTAGCTGATTCACGACAAGTCCTCTGGGATTCGACAACCCTCTTTATCACATTATTACTAGAATGATAACAGTACACTTTCGGAGATCGTGTCAAGTTTTTGGCGCCGTTGCCGGGGAATTCGGTTGAATTAGTTAGAATTATTAAGTTTAGGAATTTCATTATTTCATTATTTTATTTATTTGTTGATCTCACCTGCTTCCTAGCGTATGATTGTGCATGCATCTTGGTAATCATGTGGGGGCAGCATTTTATGGACAGTTTTCGGGATAGTCACCATACTATCCCAATGGAGATATGTACATTCCTCCCTTGTGCAATCAAGAAGATGAGCGGATTAGATCAATGTTGGATCTCATGTTAGCTAAATTGGAAAGAATCAAGGAAGGGTTGAATAAGAATGATGAAGTTCTCCAAAAATTGGAAAGAATTTCTCGTGAAGTGGCAGATGCATACACTGAGAATGGGCCCATCAGAATCATTCCTGACTTAGTTTGGGAGTGCGAAGAGGAAGACGAAGAACCCCAGAGATCTATAACACTGTGTCTCGTCAAGTAATAGATCCTTGGGCTGCTTCATACTCAGATTCGGACTCAGATTGGGATGACGTTGTGAAGCCTATACCACTTGTGCCTCGCATAATTCTTGAATCATGTCATGAATGAGAGAGCGTTGCCATTGCGAGCTTATGGCCTAAGGACATTGAAGAAGGTTTTAATGAAGAACAAGCTCATAAGTCTTCATTAAAACCTATGTATGAGAAGGTTTCTTTTTCTCCCCAATCACTGAAGTTATTTGCTTTGAGGAAGTCCGCCATGAAGTTAAGGAAAAACTACACGAAGATGTTCACATGGACATGTATCAAGAAGTTCCTCCGGCTCCATATCTCTTGGAGATCATAAAATTTGGTGAATCACATGAGGAAGACCAATTTACCACCCGTGATTCCAAGACAAGAACGAAGAAAGGAATTAGGAAAGGAAGAACGCATGGTTGTAGCCGTTCCACTTGAGATGCTAGATTCAAAGGGCCAATCCTCGACGATTGGAGTTTTGAAGAAGAAGAAGAAGAAGAAGAAGAAGAAGAAGAAGAAGAAGAAGAAGAAGAAAGGTAGAGTGAGGCATGTGGCGGCTAACAACTTTTCTTTCTTCTTGCCATATGCGTCTTACACATGCTCACTTGAGAAGAGACAAGAAGAGAAGCAATGGTGGAAGAAGAAAAAGTGGAGAGAAAAACCTCCTTAACATCTTTTGAGGTAACTGGGTCGGGTCGACGACCTTAAATTACCCAGCGCTTGTTGAGAGGCAACCCAACGTATTTATGCATTAGATTAGGGAGTGAGTTTTTAATACAGTTTTGTTGTGTTTCTATTTATTTTAGAAATTTCGACAGAAAACCCCCTAGCAGTATATGTTCGCTGACACTGCGCTACCAACAGTTTGAGTTTTGACACATAACCCCCTTGCAGTATGTATTTTGCTGACATCGCGCATCAAATTTGTTAACGCCGTAAGTGGATGTGGATTTCCGTTAGTGACGTGGCGCTACAGTATGAAATTGACACATAACCCCCTTGTACTATGGATTTTACTGACATCGCTCACCAAAAATCTAAAAAAAAAATAGTTTCTCTTTTAAATAAAATTATTTTTGAATTATATTTTTTTAAATAAAAAGGTAATCTTTTAAACAAAATATATCATTTTCATGTAGTAGATATTTGTTATATTTCAGTAAAAAAATATAAAATACAAATCTGTTTTAAAAAATACACCTTTGAGAAAATATTAATAGCATACAAGATATATATTTTCTTTCTCTGTGTTCTTTTCTCAATTTTTTAGATAGATCGTAATGCAAAAGAAAAAATATTTAATGAGCCTTAATAAAATATTCAAAACTAAAAATACTGTCTTTTAGAATGTTGGTGTATAGTCATGTCTAATTAATGACGGCCAAAAAGGACAATTTTATGAAATATTTCTATTTCTTAACACAGAAAAAATTTCTTTAGTAACTAAGAAACTTTGAGGAAGGTCAAATGAGATTTTTTTTTCTTAGAAAATATTAATAGAATAAAAAATCTATATTTTTTTCTATATGGTCTTTTCTCATTTTATTCTTTGGACATATCTATGCTATTTATCTAATACAAAAGATAAAAAAGTGAAAGAAATGCATTTTTAATAAAGGCTAAAAAGACACTTTACACTTAAAATAAAATAAATAAATAACTATTATGCGTTGCATTCTTAATATATAAATAATATATTTTATTATTTAGAAAAGCTAAATTTGAAAAAGAAACTTACTTAAAAAAGAAACAAATCTTTTTTATTTTATTTTTGGTGCGATATGTCGGTAAAACACATACTACAAGGGGGTTATGTGTCAATTTCCATACTCCAATGCCACATCATTGAAGGAAATCCATGTCCACTAACAGCGTTATTAAGATTGGTGCGCGATGTCAGTGAAATACATACTGCAAGGGGGTTATGTGTCAAAATTGAAACTGTTGGTAGCGCAGTGTCAGCGAACTGATACTGCAAGGGGGTTTTCTGTCGAAAGCTCGTTATTTTATTTGGAGAGATGAGAGACAGAGGGACCGATGATATTTTTTTAGTGACATACTTGAGCAGATTATGGGAGAGTCTACCCCGGTTTGCCATGACCTTTACAGGGACTTGCATTGTCAAATTACGGATTCTTCAGACATGAATTTTAGTAGAGGAGGCAGTCGACCCCGGTGTGCGAGAACACATTGACCGTTGGGAGCATGGTGGCCCCACTACGGTGCTTGGGGAATACTTGGCGCGATTTCGTCCCCACCCTTGAGGTGGTTGGGAGTATCTTTTTCTCTTGCTAAATTTTGTGTTTATTTAATATAAGTATGTCATGCTCCATCTCATCTACCGGCCTACACATTGAATGCTGAGTCTTCTTGCATAATCTCTAAATTCGTTGAGGACAACGAAGCATTCAGTGTGGGGGTGGTTTAACTACTAGCTGATATGTGTCTTGCATAGCCAGTTACATATAGAACATGTTTAGATTGTATTGTGTGTAGAGTCAGTGGTTTCTGTTACGTTTTTAATTATATTGTCGTATTGTGTATGATAAATTTATATTTGGTTTGCACTTTTACATAATTGAGTATACCCACCAACAAAGTAAATTGCATAGAGTCAAAAACTTTCAAATCAAAGCCTTGCATATAGAGTTAGGATATTATGAAAATATACAAAAAAATAAGAAATTGAAAATTTTGAGAAAAGGCAATTGAAAGAAGCTTAGACTTGGTTGATTTGGTGAGATGTGAAAAAATTTAGGCGTAGGATGTGAATTTTGACCGAGAGTGTACAATTTGAGTTTCCCCTAGTATGTGTAGAGAGAATCTCATTACGGGAATACCTACCTATTTTCAAACTGAACGGAATTTTAAAAGCTAAAGTGTATGTTGTTTTCTTCTAAAAGATTTGAGCTTGGTGTTTGCCAAACAAGCCGAACATTCATGTTGTTCGTCTTAGGTCGTCAGCCCGCCTCGTAGTGGCACAAAGAACAACTGTGCGAGGATGTGTATTAGAGCACTCCGTGCTTGTTAGATCTCACCCTGTAGGACCACTAGCAAACCCTAATTGATCCTTGGATTTATTGTTGGCCTCGTTGACGTATGGAGACGATTCTTGGCCTTCATCATATATCGTTAGAATCACCTTTCTAGAGCTTCACGAACGAGCAGTAGTTGAGGGGGTTCGTTAAGGGAGTACTTCATTACATATTTTGTGAGTTCTGCATATCGCATATGATTCATTTGATATCTTCGAGGGGATGCGAGGGTGAGTGAGTTGATTGCACACTACGGTGTGGCGGTGTTCCATGTCACTACACCATGGGCACAATAGCGGAGAGCCTGAGTGCGTGACGTCTAATCCGGGCGGGATTTCTGATAGATAAGATAAAATAAGAAATACCCTTTTACTCATACTACTCTCTCGATATATAATCTAATCTTTTGAAAAACAAGAAATTTTATAGGGTGGTTGTATTGCATTGGTGGAACGTGCTAGGTACCGGATTTTTATCATCTTGGTGTAGGAGGTTCAGTTGGATTAGACACGTAACATTTCTTATTTAACTAGTTTAGAGGGGGACATGACTACATTCTAGTGTGGGGGTGTCGACATTTGACTACGGACATAGAGATTGTGGATTTGATGACTCCACCCCCTACACGCTTTTACTTGTTTGTGGTTGTGTTGGCATTGCTTTATTCTTGAAGGAGCATCACTCGTATATTATTATTGATATTTGATTGAGAGAAAAAGAAAAATATATATAGACAAAGATTGAAAAAGAGAGAAAAAAAAAGGAGAGATAAAGAAATAAAGTATGCTTATTGGAAAACGAGTGGTGAAAGTTCCTAGTTCCAGATTGAAGACAAAGATGAGTTTTGCACATTATTTGCTTTGATGGCCACGGGATTGAGGGGATTGAGGGCCGCAGTCGCTGAGATTCGGGTTGCGGATTCCTATCATCAAGGTGAGGGTGTGTGAGATATGGGTTTGGTGAGCTTATGTGGCGCTTTAGGATTTTTTGCTTCATACAAGTTATATCCTTTTTGTCCTCAAGACTCATTACATTTGACCTGTAGCTGAATAGGAGCTCGGACTATGAATGTGGCTTAGCCTTGGTTAGCCTCTTAGTTTTACCAGAACACATGAAGAGTTAGGTTATGTTTTTGATCATGGATACGCATCGGAAAAATAAATTATCCATTCAATACCCTCCAAGGATCACATGAAGAGAATCATAACATTGGTAAATGAAGAATCATGTTACACACCTTAGGGTTTTCCCTGTGATGAATTGTAACGTGAATTGTGTCACGTCTCTAAGGTTGATACACGCCTAGAGTTGAGATATAGATCTTCCTTCTTTTTTGTGCTAGCTTGGACTGGAGGAATATGAAGAAGAAATCACGCAACACGAGGCAACAAGGGAAGCTCACGGCTTCCGCCTACGGGTAGGGGCGGCCGACCTCTCTAGCTTGGCGTGCTTTCTCCTTTGTTCTCTCCCACTCACTTATGTTATGAGCATTAGTGTGGGAAGGAAGCTAGGAGCATCCTTTATATAGTCCAACAACTCCTTGTCAACTACCTAAAGGCCCTTCCTAATCCAACATGAGTTCGGATTAGTCCCTTCCTTGCATATTAGTCCTACTAAGTTTGCAAGGTGTTGCAAAGTGATCCTTATAATTAATTAATCATATTAATTAATTCCGAAATCTAGTTCAACTCTATCTAGCGTGTGACCCCATAGGTTCTATCTAGTTGGTAGCAACAATTTGCTAATATGGAGCGGTCTCTAGCAAGACATCCATTCTAGCCAACTAATAGAATAGTCATCCGAGAAACCTTGTGCAAGTAATTATCGCATACCTTTTGTCTCTATATCTGGATTGGACACGAGACATACAAGTCACACTCGTATATCCAATCCATAGTTTCTTGATCCTGGGAATAGCCTTATTCGTGCAAATAACATCAATATACTATATTGATTTATTTGAGTCTGGCCAGACATTCCATAAGCACTATCCCTCGAGTGGCCTCAGATATTTGCTCCCGTTATGTACGAGGGACAAAAATTCTATCTACGTCTACTACGATTTCTAAGCTTGCTTCTTATTGTATCCAGTACACGCCTTTATGACTACCCAGCTACGGTGTAGCGTTTGACGCTACCAAAATCACAATAATCCACAACTAGACAATCTAGTGACTTCAAGTCTAAGGATGACAATACCGTTGTCACCACGAGAAGCGCCTGTGACTTTACATAACATGAAACGACCCGGGATCTCGGTTCAGGGTTAATGTGACAATCGATAACCAAATGTAGAAATAAGTTACGAATATTACAATTTAGTTAATGAATAAAAACAATCTTGAGAATATAAGTTTACATTTGTAATGGGATTGAAATAAGCTATGTGATCTACTAAGTGATCTAGCTTAATCTAAACGTCTTTGTCTCGTTCCGCGTTCCCATTCCCCAAACTTGATTGACGACCTGCGGTTTTAAAATGGCAAATGCCGACGCAGTTTTGAAGAAAATGATCAGTAAAAACTGAGTAAATACATACTATGACATGTAAAGCAATGAGTGGCACAGAAGCATGAGTTGAAACAAATTAGAAGATTTAAATAGTAAAGTTATCATGTTGGAGAATTTGGAACAACTGGAAGTAAACGAGTAACAAAAACCTCTCAATTTAATAACATTGAGAAACCACGAGTAGTTGGTAAAATATCCAGAGTAAACAAGTTTATTTGAACTGATAACGATAGTACTTCATGAGTAGCCAAGATTTACAAATCATTTCAAATCAATTAGGGCATATCAAGAGCCACAACAACATTAATAAGTAGCCAATTTTGAATTTCGACTTCAATCAACAGTTTAATTTAGCTGAGGCGTGTCAAGAGCCACCAGCAGGATCGATGTAGACAGAGGGATCACGAAATAACCACTAAGGGTTCCTTCTAGGGTCTATCAAACCCTATTTCACCCGAGCGTTAAGGGAGCCCATTCGTCAACCCCGCTCACAACATTAGCTTAAAGGCCTTAAGTGTCGACACCCCTATACCGTAGTGACCCTTACAAGTATAAGTAGCACTCTATAGCTCTATAAACCCCTTGGCCTCAATATCTTGATACATTTTGGCTCATCGGGGGCGGATTTTTGAACATTGACGTTCTATCCAATAATAAGAAGCATTGCTTCAATGGTCTTAGCCATAAGAAAATGGAGGATCGCTTGACGCCTCCCATTAATAACAGTACTCTGTACATCGTCCTAAGTCTATTAGAGGTATTTTATTTCTTCTCTTTCACAGAACTAGAATCAGGATGTCAACAATTCACAAGTAATTTCGGAGAGTTCTTAAAGGAGATGAATAAAATAGTTTAACAACTTTCGAGTGGAAAACATGCATTCTCATACTATTTCATATAACAACATTCATTTGAAACATCAAGCACTTACGCATATTTTGATATGAAAAGGCCGTACATATGTACTTACCTCTGGGCCATGAAAGGCGCAAAGCAACACTAGCACTCCTACAACTCTCGTCTCCGAGTCTCACCGTAGATGCAGTAACACGAAAACGTACGTCTACTTCGAACGATCCTTAATAACGGCTGGATATACACAAGTAAAGTATACAACCTATTAGCATATATCCTCTATATGAGGTTTTATGCAAGAATGCAATAAAATGCAGGTCACGCAAGCTAACTTGACCAAAATGCCCCTAATACTTTGAAATTGTCCAGTACAGTCCCTGATTGTGCCTGGACCCCATATTACACTCATACTGGCCCAAAAACATCCAAGAATGACTCTTAACTCATCCATATGAACTTAGCATCGAGATCTACAACTTTCAGTAAATTACACTTAGGCCCCTAAAGTTTGCTAAAATTACAGAAAGACCCCCACCATTGATTTGATAACTCCCGAGTCAAATAATTCATTCTTAAGGCTCCAAGTATCCTTCTAAGTCAGGTTGTTGGTCTCAAAACATTAACTTTGTTCAAATGCAAAGTTTTAATTAATTGCACATGGGCCCCCGAAGTTTTGTAAAATTGCAAAAAGACCCCAACATTTGACTTGGTCAACATTAGCCGAGAATTACATACGAGTACTCCAAATACGCATACAAGACATGCTGACAAACTCCAAGTTACTAAACGAATCTCAATTCAAAGCTAAGTGAAATTACTATTTTTCCCCTCCTATACATTTCAGTCAAACTAGGGTTTCCGAAAAGTCAAACTTGGTCAAACTTGTTAATTAGACTCAGAATATGAATACGAACGAGTTTCGTGAAGAACGCTAAGGCCAGAAATGTCATTTAGAGTGAGAAAATTGAAAATCAAAGATAGAGTGAAATCATCTCAACTAGTCAACTTTGGAGCTGATTTGTGGTAAAATGAGGGAGAGTTTAGGAAATATGAAGGTGGGGTATTGAAGAGGGTAATCCAAGCTTTCCAGAACATATTTGAAATCCTAAGAACTCCAAGTATTCAAAGAGATATCGCTAGTCAAAGTTGGACAAAAATTCCGAATCAACACTTGGTAAAATTAGAGAAAGTTTATTGAGTTCAACCTAGCAACTTTAGGCTTGATTTGTGAGAAATCCGTTATAAATTTGAACATGACCCAGAGACGATGATTTGAAGTATTATGTATCATCTTCACACAGGAGAAAAGAGATCAACATTTCAGTAAGTTTTGAAGAAGATACAAGGCTTGGAAAATGGGTGTTTCACCATGACATTATACTTAGAAATTTTTTGAATATTTGGCAGCCAAGAACATAGCAACCACAATTCTCACTGACCATGTTCAAGCTCGATTTCAGGGGTGATAGAGACTGAATTGAACCACGAAATTAAAACAAAGCTTGTAGACAACACACCCATGAGTACACTGGAAGAAACCACGCATGATTTGGTCAAGAATTGAGGGAGTTATGCCTTATCAAAGTTGAACCAGAACACATGAATTTTGAGCATAAGAACAAGACAAGAACATGCATACACAGATATTGCAGCGACTTCAAGCGAGGATTCGAGGAAGCTAGAGATTAAATCACACAATCTTGTTAACACGGAAGTTTTAGAGTGAAATGCAGGGATTACACAGGTCCAAACCAATCACAAAACCATTCAGAAACCAATGAGTTACAGCAGCCTGAACAGGGGAAGTTTTCCCGTCGGTAAAGAGCACAAACCCACCCCCGATTCAAACCAAAACGCGATTAAGCAATGTTCTGGGTAGTTTTCAGGATCCTAAATGGATTATACAGTGTCTATAGGTCATGCAGATGCGAAAATCACTCAAAATAGTCGAGGAACAAGAGCTATACCAGTCTCCGCCGTCCATGGCGCTTTTCCGGCGAGAAAACCGGTCCCAGCTCCGGCGACCTCGCATTTTCGACGATCTGGGCGCCATGCTTGGGCTTCCCGACCTCGCCTCAGCCTCAGGACCAACAAAAACTAGTTTAATTTCACCGAATTTGAACAGGGAAGGAGAAATCCGCTCGGGAAACAACTAGGGTTCTTACCGTTTTTGGTCGAATTCTCCCTCGTCGCTCAACAATTCGCAGAGGCGTTTGAGGGCTTCTTCTCTCCTAAGTATGGGCTGCTCCCAGGTACAGCAGGTCTCGACGAGGTGAAGGGTGGAGGTGGTTATGTGGATGTGTTGGTGGTTGTTCATGGTGGAGGAGAAGAGAGGGAGGAAGATGATGAAGTCACTCTCTCTCTCTCTCTCTCTCTCTCTCTCTCTCCCTCTCTCTCAGCAGGATGGTGAATGGGAGAGTGGAATGTTGTTTCTACCACACTAGAGAGTCAAATTGGAGTGGACAAGTGTCTCTCATGCATTGGGGGTGAAAGTGTAGTTTTTCAAACTTTAGTGTATACATTAGAATTAGAGGTTCTACTTAATTTCTAAGAATTGCACAACCACCCCGAACATCTCTAGTGCTTCAAAATCACTCTAACAACGTCCAAATATTGTTAACACTCCAAAATTCAAACTTTAAAGCCGTGACAAACTATTTACAAATTCGCCCCCAAAGTCTTGATATTGCACTTAGAGTCGGCTTGAAAAATAGGGGTGTTACAGTCTACCCACCTTAAAAGAATCTTCGTCCCCGAAGATCTCATACTATACATACCCTCATAACTAAATGCAGCACAATGACTCAGTCTATTTGACTTAGCCAGACAAGTAACTAAACTTCTCTCGTTGAATGCTCTGCTCCCAAAAGATGGCTTCCTTAGTTGGTCAGCTAGAAACACCTTAACCGGAAGAAATTTCTCATGCTTACTCTCCGCACGACGAGGTCTATTATGATTCTATATATTACTATCCAGCCTAGACTCGCACACAATAGGGTTTCGTACATGGCTAGTACAAGTAGAAGTTCGAAACAAGAGTTTGAAAGTTCAATGACAACATACAAGTTCTCAATTTTAGAAACTACTCAAAAATTTGCTAGAATTTATACAAATCTCGAAACTTTTAGACAAATTCTTTTATCAAGACTAATATGTTGTTTTGCTTGAATTATCCACGTTAAAAATGTTGTCTTACCTCTATAAGGTTAGATAAACCAATCACCTAAAGTGTTCCACGCATACGAGGGAGAAAGGACACTATGTGTCGTCACACAACGTGCCTCTCTAACACAACTCGCATGTGCTTCAAATGTTCCAATTTAGTCTACACAGCGGGTACAACTTATAGTACCGTCGTACTAAGAGTCGCGCCAGCGGACTGATAGACAAAGTGGTCCATATCACTTGGCATTTGGTAGCTTGAAACGTCAATAATTTTTCAGAAACCAATATTTTTTTTTTTGTCAAACACTTTCTAATTTTGGGAAGGAACTAAGTCAAATTTAGCTCAAAATATAAATCAAAGTCAAACTAATGTTTTAAAGTTCGTCACTCGTAGGTGCGAACGAATGGTCTCGGGGTTTTCTAAGTCACATCGTTGTTACTCTCTCGTCGAGAAATTACTTACAAAAATAAAGAGTCAAGGATACGCATCACACAACTACGACAAACAATTTGATATAAATAGGCATGTCACATAGATATTGCGCCTGTAAATAGGCAAGTAAACTTTGCATGAACATCTCAAATAGTCATTAATATTCAATCAACATATACGGTACAAGTCAAGTTTCATAATACGTAAGTACCAAAACTCCCCGACGGCTTGTTTACTTCTTATTGCCAAATTGGGTTATCCTAATCAATTTTAAATTTTGAAAATGTGTTATCTTTCTTATTCCCTACTAATGGAAATCGAAAAGTCACTTTAACCGGAGAACCGATGCTCTGATACCATCTGAAACGACCCGGGATCTCGGTTCAAGGTTAATGTGACAATCGATAACCAAAAGTAGAAATAAGTTACGAATATTACAATTTAGTTAATGAATAAAAACAATCTTGAGAATATAAGTTTACATTTGTAATGGGATTGAAATAAGCTATGTGATCTACTAAGTGATCTAGCTTAATCTAAACGTCTTTGTCTCGTTCCGCGTTCCCATTCCCCAAACTTGATTGACGACCTGCGGTTTTAAAATGGCAAATGCCGACGCAGTTTTGAAGAAAATGATCAGTAAAAACTGAGTAAATACATACTATGACATGTAAAGCAATGAGTGGCACTGAAGCATGAGTTGAAACAAATTAGAAGATTTAAATAGTAAAGTTATCATGTTGGAGAATTTGGAACAACTGGAAGTAAACGAGTAACAAAAACCTCTCAATTTAATAACATTGAGAAACCACGAGTAGTTGGTAAAATATCCAGAGTAAACAAGTTTATTTGAACTGATAACGATAGTACTTCATGATTAGCCAAGATTTACAAATCATTTCAAATCAATTAGGGCATATCAAGAGCCACAACAACATTAATAAGTAGCCAATTTTGAATTTCGACTTCAATCAACAGTTTAATTTAGCTGAGGCGTGTCAAGAGCCACCAGCAGGATCGATGTAGACAGAGAGATCACGAAATAACCACTAAGGGTTCCTTCTAGGGTCTATCAAACCCTATTTCACCCGAGCGTTAAGGGAGCCCATTCGTCAACCCCGCTCACAACATTAGCTAAAAGGCCTTAAGTGTCGACACCCCTATACCGTAGTGACCCTTACAAGTATAAGTAGCACTCTATAGCTCTATAAACCCCTTGGCCTCAATATCTTGATACATTTTGGCTCATCGGGGGCGGATTTTTGAACATTGACGTTCTATCCAATAATAAGAAGCATTGCTTCAATGGTCTTAGCCATAAGAAAATGGAGGATCGCTTGACGCCTCCCATTAATAACAGTACTCTGTACATCGTCCTAAGTCTATTAGAGGTATTTTATTTCTTCTCTTTCACATAACTAGAATCAGGATGTCAACAATTCACAAGTAATTTTGGAGAGTTCTCAAAGGAGATGAATAAAATAGTTTAACAACTTTCGAGTGGAAAACATGCATTCTCATACTATTTCATATAACAACATTCATTTGAAACATCAAGCACTTACGCATATTTTTATATGAAAAGGCCGTACATATGTACTTACCTCTGGGCCATGAAAGGCGCAAAACAACACTAGCACTCCTACAACTCCCGTCTCCGAGTCTCACCGTAGATGCAGTAACACGAAAACGTACGTCTACTTCGAACGATCCTTAATAACGGCTGGATATACACAAGTAAGGTATACAACCTATTAGCATATATCCTCTATATGAGGTTTTATGCAAGAATGCAATAAAATGCAGGTCACGCAAGCTAACTTGACCAAAATGCCCCTAATACTTTGAAATTGTCCAGTACAGTCCCTGATTGTGCCTGGACCCCATATTACACTCATACTGGCCCAACAACATCCAAGAATGACTCTTAACTCATCCATATGAACTTAGCATCGAGATCTAAAACTTTCAGTAAATTAAACTTAGGCCCCTAAAGTTTGCTAAAATTACAGAAAGACCCCCACCATTGATTTGATAACTCCCGAGTCAAATAATTCATTCTTAAGGCTCCAAGTATCCTTCTAAGTCAGGTTGTTGGTCTCAAAACATTAACTTTGTTCAAATGCAAAGTTTTAATTAATTGCACATGGGCCCCGAAGTTTAGTAAAACTGCAAAAAGACCCCAACATTTGACTTGGTCAACATTAGCCGAGAATTACATACGAGTACTCCAAATACGCATACAAGACATGCTGACAAACTCCAAGTTACTAAACGAATCTCAATTCAAAGCTAAGTGAAATTACTATTTTGCCCCTCCTATACAGTTCAGTCAAACTAGGGTTTCCGAAAAGTCAAACTTGGTCAAACTTTTTAATTAGACTCAGAATATGAATACGAACGAGTTTCGTGAAGAACGCTAAGGCCAGAAATGTCATTTAGAGTGAGAAAATTGAAAGTCAAAGATAGAGTGAAATCATCTCAACTAGTCAACTTTGGAGCTGATTTGTGGTAAAATGAGGGAGAGTTTAGGAAATATGAAGGTGGGGTATTGAAGAGGGTAATCCAAGCTTTCCAGAACATATTTGAAATCCTAAGAACTCCAAGTATTCAAAGAGATATCGCTAGTCAAAGTTGGACAAAAATTCCGAATCAACACTTAGTAAAATTAGAGAAAGTTTATTGAGTTCAACCTAGCAACTTTAGGCTTGATTTGTGAGAAATCCGTTATAAATTTGAACATGACCCAGAGACGATGATTTGAAGTATTATGTATCATCTTCACACAGGAGAAAACAGATCAACATTTCAGTAAGTTTTGAAGAAGATACAAGGCTTGGAAAATGGGTGTTTCACCATGACATTATACTTAGAAAATTTTTGAATATTTGGCAGCCAAGAACATAGCAACCACAATTCTCACTGACCATGTTCAAGCTCGATTTCAGGGGTGATAGAGACTGAATTGAACCACGAAATTAAAACAAAGCTTGTAGACAACACACCCATGAGTACACTGGAAGAAACCACGCATGATTTGGTCAAGAATTGAGGGAGTTATGCCTTATCAAAGTTGAACCAGAACACATGAATTTTGAGCATAAGAACAAGACAAGAACATGCATACACAGATATTGCAGCGACTTCAAGCGAGGATTCGAGGAAGCTAGAGATTAAATCACACAATCTTGTTAACACGGAAGTTTTAGAGTGAAATGCAGGGATTACACAGGTCCAAACCAATCACAAAACCATTCAGAAACCAATGAGTTACAGCAGCCTGAACAGGGGAAGTTTTCCCGTCGGTAAAGAGCACAAACCCACCCCCGATTCAAACCAAAACGCGATTAAGCAATGTTCTGGGTAGTTTTCAGGATCCTAAATGGATTATACAGTGTCTATAGGTCATGCAGATGCGAAAATCACTCAAAATAGTCGAGGAACAAGAGCTATACCAGTCTCCGCCGTCCATGGCGCTTTTCCGGCGAGAAAACCGGTCACAGCTCCGGTGACCTCGCATTTTCGACGATCTGGGCGCCATGCTTGGGCTTCCCGACCTCGCCTAAGCCTCAGGACCAACAAAAACTAGTTTAATTTCACCGAATTTGAACAGGGAAGGAGAAATCCGCTCGGGAAACAACTAGGGTTCTTACCGTTTTTGGTCGAATTCTCCCTCGTCGCTCAACAATTCGCGGAGGCGTTTGAGGGCTTCTTCTCTCCTAAGTATGGGCTGCTCCCAGGTACAGCAGGTCTCGAAGAGGTGAAGGGTGGAGGTGGTTATGTGGATGTGTTGGTGGTTGTTCATGGTGGAGGAGAAGAGAGGGAGGAAGATGATGAAGTCTCTCTCTCTCTCTCTCTCTCTCTCTCCCTCTCTCTCAGCAGGATGGTGAATGGGAGTGTAATCCTTCGGTTTTTAATACAGTATTCCTTATAGTATATTGCATATCATTCATGACCTTAGGTTGCATTAATAGTTGTACCTTTGAGTGGAAGTTCGCACCTTTTTTATTGTTGAGGGTTTGGTTTAAGCTTCGAGGACGAAGCTCTTTCTAAGGTGGGAAGGATGAAATACCCCATTTTGTGACTAAGGGTATTTTGGGTATTTGTGATATTCGACTATGGATACTTTGGGTATTTGTGACATGTGACTATGGATATTTTGGATATTTGTGATATTATTACATGTGTTGGGAGTGAAATCTAAATGTTGGGAGTCATTTGTAAAACTTTGCTAGCAATTGGAGTCTTTGTGTCTTTTATCTAAAGTTGTTAGTGCCTTTAATTAAGTTAGGGGAGGTGTTTGTCTTTTTACCTAAACTAGTGGTGTGAAAGTGTCTTTTCTGTCAGATTGATATCATATTTTGACCCAAAAATCTTAACTAACGCGAGTTTCAAATTCTTTCAAAATTCATCATCATCATCATCTCAATCCCCCTCTATCTCTCACGATTTATCTCTCTCTCTCTTCTTCTTCTTCTTCTTCTTCTTCTTCTTCTTCTTCTTCTTCTTCTTCTTCTTCTTCTTCTTCTTCTTCTTCTTCTTCTTCTTCTTCTTCTTCTTCTTCTTCTTCTTCTTCTTCTTCTTCTTCTTCTCTTTTCTTCTTTGATTTTCATCAAAGTGTTGGGTCGTTCTGACCCGGTTGATTCTGACAGATTTATCGTCATCATCTCCGCTAGCAAGCTTCAATCTCCGCCTCTCAATCGTTTCGATTTATCTCCTCCTATTGTAAGTCTTGATCAATTAGTAATTTCGGTTCTTTATCGCGAATTTTCAGATTTATATCGTTAGTTTCATCATTCATGAAATCGTAGGATTAGTAATCAAGTTTTAGGGTTTATCATGTTCATGGGTGATGGGAAAAACCCTAGTTTGGAGGAGAAGTTTGATTAAGCAATTTGGGTGATTGGATGATCATAGTATGTGGGTAACAATCTGATTTGATGTTGGGAATCATGTTATATTAGGTTTAGTATGAATGTAAGATGAACTAGATGCTCGGGAGAAAAGTTTCATGGAAATTGATAATTCCCGTATGGGTATTTTGAGTGAAATTGGAAACTTGAAACTAGTGTAACTTTTGATTCAGGAATCGAAATTAAGATCCGTTTGAGGCTAAACTTATTATTTCGAATGTTTTAAATCCAATGGAACTGTTTTTGAGCCATGATCTGTTTGGGAAACTGGAGTAATAAATTGGTGGAGTTATGATAGGTTATGTATACTTTAGGTTATAGGATTTTGGAATAAGGTTTTGGGTTTGGTTTTGAAGTATGAATTAAGTGGGATGTTGGGTTGGTTTTAGAACCCTAAACCGTTGGGTGTCATGTTCATATAATATAGCTTAGTATTTTTATTACAAAGAAATTGTAATTTAATTAGAGTATTGTTAACTTGTAGGCGACGAATTCACCGACGACGCGTACGTTGAGACTACGATTGAGTCGCCGTAATCGTTTGCAAACGAGGTGAGTAAACATGCCAGGCCTAGTGTGCCTAACTCCCTTCGTGTCATGATTTCTTTTTACATGTCTCAAAATTGATTACGTGCTATGTGTTTATGTGTCATTTGAATATTCGATTTTACTTGTAAATGCTTTTCTTGAAAATAACATAGTAAGTTAACAATTCACGATAACGTAAGTGGAAGAGTTGTGCGGGATTGTCTTATGGTTATTATTGGGCTTGGTCGGGTTATACCCGGCCAATTAATTGTATTTAATCCGGTTGCAAGGCCCCGGATCGCTCCTAGTACTCACCCTTCTGACCGCAAGAAGTCTGTAAGGGGGTGTCGACACTTAAGGTCTTGGATGCTTGCGAAGTGATTGGTTCTTTCCCCGTATCAACTAATTGAAATTGTGATCTTTTGGAATTAATGTTTATTAATGGGAAAAAGAATGAGTATGAAATTTGGGATTTCCCAACTTGAGTATTGAACTCGAATTTGCGAACTGTAAACTCTCATGTTTTCTTACAAGTGTCAAATTCAAACTTCCGCTGTGTTTAAAGTTGAACTTCTACTCGCAAAAATGGTCATTGTTTTTATAACTGCCTCATCATCATTTTACATGCTTGGGTGTTTGCTTGCCAGTATTTTTATGCTGATTTTTGTATTGTGGTGTTTCTTTTTATTTCTGCACCACAGGTCCAGCTGGTGAGTATTTGGCTTAGCGGGGGACGCAGTTCATCACCTAGAAAATTAGTAATTTTCATTTCAATAAAAGTAGAACTCTTTTGTTAGATTATAACACACTAGTTTGTTAAGCGCCCACGTTTGAGGCAGCTTTGGAGTTGTAATAAAGTTCTATTGTTTAACTTTTAATTTAGTTTGCTTGAGATCCACTTTTAAATGTCCTTGTATCCGGGATTTGTCTCGGGTACGGAGTGACACCCCCCGAGCCTCCGGCTTGGTCATTTTGGGGGTGTTACAGATGGTATCAGAGCGGACAATCCAAAAAGGGAACTAAAACCTGTAGGGAAACTTAAATGGACGTAGAAAGAAGAAATTAAAATCGGTGAAGCCGTTGGGATTTGGGTAGTATTGAATAGCTTCTAATATGTGTGTAAGATTTTCGAAAATAGCCTTAGTAAGCAAGTACACCCACCAACCCTCTCCTATTTAAGAGATTTAGCCACCCCGATTAGCTAGGTATTTGAGTTTGCGGCTTTTCATTGGAGTTTGTGTTAGGTGTCTACGGTTTGGGTGATAAAAATTTGGGAGATTGTGTTCGAAGGTTATGTTGGAGTCATATTTGATAATCCTTATTATTGTTGAGTTCTCTATAATATTAGTGGGTTTTGGGAGTCATGTCATGGAAATATTTTGAGGTATTGGGAGTATAATACTTATTTCATAATTGAGATCGTTTCTGTTTTTCTTGTGATACATACTTTGTGCAGTT
This sequence comes from Linanthus parryae, assembly GCA_023055425.1. Taxonomy (NCBI): domain Eukaryota; kingdom Viridiplantae; phylum Streptophyta; class Magnoliopsida; order Ericales; family Polemoniaceae; genus Linanthus; species Linanthus parryae. The sequence continues at coordinate 6,978,864 of JALGPY010000015.1, forward strand.
AGAGACAAGTGAATATGACGAGGAGTAGGCGTATTAGGCTTCTTTGTTTTTCTTAGAACTCTTTATGTATCTTGAGTTTTGTTTTGAATAAGGCTATGATGCCAAACAATACTTTGAGGAATTCTTGAGTAATTTTTTTGCATAGCCACTTTTGGGCTAGAGTTGAATTCTTAGCGATTTGCTTTAAGGATGAGGGATAATGCTCATGTTTTGAAGAGCCGTTTTAAGAGTTTAATAAATTATGTTTTATTTATTTTGAGTATGATTTGATAAATTAAGATTGTCTTGTGTTTGTTATCATTGATTAAGTGCATAGAAAGCGTTCATGAAGTTAGAACGCGAGAACTTTGATTTTTTTGTGGTACTTGAATCTGCGCAGCAGTTGGAATTTTGCGTAGCATACATGTTTATATGTTGAGTTATTTTTCCCTGAATTTTTCCCAGAAGGTAGGCATACCCAGGTATCTTCCATAAAATATGTAGCCCAATATGAGTTCTGGAGACTTAGATATGAATTTTCAAAGTCCATTATGCAGTAGCAAGATTGCAAAGTGACTAGCTGTAGCATTTTTGATGTTTACCTAGCTTCCAGATCTTTTTTTTCTCAAATTTTATTGGAAGTTAGTAGACACATATGGATAATCCTGGGTGAAAGCCTAGCCCGTTTTGAGGAGCTTAAAGTCAGTTTAAGGCTTTTCAAAGTCAAAGTTTCTGTTCTGGTGGTCTGTGACAGCAGTTGTAGTATTCTCTATGCAACTTGAGTTCTACAATTTATTTTGAGTTTATTCTTCTTGAGTATGAAAGTAGACTCATAGAGGGTGGTTCACACCAAAATTTATAATTTTTGCTTGTCCGATTAATCATTTTTCCTATTTTTGAAGAAGCATGAAAAAATGAGACGTGATCAGCCTATGTGTAAAGGCATGCGTAATTGATTAGATGATGATCAATATGTGACATTACATGCCTAATTGCGCGTTGCATTCCATGTATTCATGTTTACTTGTATTTCATGATATTTTATGAATAATACAATAGGCTATAGTGTAGGACAATAGACCACCTCCATACAACACTAGAAGAAATTTCCTTGTTAAACAGTGAAGGTAGGAATTTCATGTCGAACCGACCAAGGAGGGACCAAAATAATTTCTCGTCCGAGGTAATAAAATTGGATCAAAGGTTATACGAGTGGGCAAAGAGGATAAATGACCTCATCGCGAGGAATTGTGAAGTACCGCGTGCTATGTCGGTTACGAGTTTTGCAACAAAGTTAGAGTAAGGAAGAACAAGGTGTACTGATATTATGTTCAAGACGAATGTGAGAAGAGAAATGTGTTTGAGAGATATTGACATAGAAGAATCTTTTGACAAATTTGTGTTAGAGAAATTTGTAATAGCACTGAAAGGAGATGTGAAGGCTTCGGTGACATCACTAGAGATAAAGTAGTTAAAAGAGAATTGAAAATCGAGTTTTCGGAGGTGGGATCAGCTATGTGAGATTTATGTGCTTCTTAGCTAGTTTTATATAGTTTAGACTATGGAGAAATATGGGTGTTTATGTGAAACCCTATTGTTTTGGAGTTGACTACTTTGAAGATTTCGGAATATTATTTTGTTGTGGAGGTAGTTTGAGAGTTTTAATATGGTGGGAAATACTAAAGTATTGACATAATACTCGGATTTCTATAAATCATTGGTATAATTGGGGAGATTATTTTGTTTTATTGACGGCAGTTTGTTACAAACATCTCATTTAGAGTCTTGTTTTCAGGGATATAGTTTTGAGCATTTTACCATTCATGTTGATTTCGCTTTGGGTTTCAGGGTTTCATTATTGAAGAACCTGTTTTGGGATATTAATACGTTACTTAAGAGTTTAATCTCCAACATTGTGTTGTCTCTTATAAATGTCGCAGAGTTTTGGGAATTCTTGGGAAAATTATTAGTTGGCAACTGTTAAGTGTGTAATTGATTGGAAGTCAGCTCTAGAATACCCTTGTGACAGAATAATCTTTATATTTGTTGTATAATAAGAGTATTCTTTGACTCTTGTAGATATGACCTTCAACCTAGTGTATCCAACAGCGGAAGATTTTCAGCTGAGCCAACCAACAAGAACGCCTTTCTTGGAAAGGATGTCAATTTGGAAATTTATTGGAGAAGTCTTGGATAGATGTGAGCATTGGGCTTACACTTTTGTTGGAGGATGGGTATTCAGCAACATACTAGTTCAGTCATCGCATTGTGGAGTCTCTACCTAATGAGCAACCTTGGATTTCGATTAAGAGACAATATAATGATTTGGTCGATAAGGAAGGAGGGTACCTTCCTAATCAAAAATATTTTCATCAAGGTCAGTGGATGATAACGCCGCACTTCATGAAGTGTACTTTGTTGTTAGTTCACAAGCCTTGGGAGGAGCCTGTGGAGGACCCAGGAGAAGTAATAGACTAAAGAGCTAACATGGACGATAGCGGCCTTCCGCCCACCCTTGCCTAGGAAGTGTTTTGGAGAATCGTGTCTTTTGATTTTCTTTGAACATTATAATTCATTTTAGAACATACTTTCAAGTTGTAAGGATAATGAGATTTTTGGATTCTAGTTGGAATAGTCCATTAAAGAATATTGGATTCTAGTCATGTCTTATGGTTATATAGTTTTGATGGATCACGTTGATTTACTAGTGCTTGTGTCTCTTCTTACCTTGTCTATATTTTGTGAAGGTTACATTTATCTTATTTCTCTCCTTTTTCTCCTGTATATGACACTATAAGAGTAAAGGAAAAAGGGGATTACACATCTGAAAATGAAGTTTGAGGATCAAGGGCTAAGTTTTGTTTGTTATATCTCATACTATTTGATTGGCGAAAGACGATATTTTGGGTCATTAGGATGTTAATGCTTACATTAGAGGTACATGTTCGGAGCTTTGTTACTTATCTATCATTTGACGAACTGGATGTTTTCTCCTTAATGGTTCGTCCTTGGTATTATGATATTTGTTGGGTTGTATCACCTTTATTGTATGAGGCGTAATATAGTTCATTTACTAGTTTATTCACAATCTGACTAAGAGTATGGATGGTCAGCCTTGGGAGAGCTTAAGAACTTATTCCTCGTGACAAACAGTTTATGATGTTGTAGCGGTTATCATTTGAGTTATTGATTTAGGTTTTGGGTGGGCTCTCTATTACGTTGGTACAACAATCAAGACAAGTTTTTGGTGTAATCTAACTTGGTATGGTATAGTCTCACGTTTGGGGTAGCTAACATATATTGTCAACTGATGCGTATGATCGGAGTCTTGTCGTCAAATCGTTGTTTGGATTATGGGCTGGTTATTCACATCTAAGATACTTTTGGAATCATATGCTTCTATTGGATTTCTGGGAATGCCAAGTCGTATTGAAATTAAGGTTTACATCAGACCTTCCATGAGACATCTTACCCGAATCCACCAAAAAACATGGGGACCGAGCCCTCGCGATTTGAATTCGAGTGTTTGTTTGATTTTCGAGATGTATGGTAGATGAGTTCAAGACTTTTGCAGACCAAGAATAGTGACCCATACTATGTAGTCCCAATTCCTGAGACCTCGTGAATGCTCAATTCTTTTCCGGACAGACCTTTTTTTGGAGATATCAAGTGGGGGTATTGGGGTCCATTGGATGTACTTCGTGGGGCCCATATGTGAAGTACATGGACCGTGTTAAGTTGTTAGTCAACCTAGATGACATGTTTAAGTGACAGCTTGCAGACATTATCAAGTGGGAAGAGAATGTAGGCTCCCTATTTGTCGCCTAGGACCGGGAGTCGTGGCTAGTGCCAATCAATTTAGAACCTTCATTTAGTTATGAGGAACACCCTGTTAGACACAAAACAAGGGACACCCTCAACAAGAGTGTCAAGCTTGTAAAGGTATTATTGACAAATCACCTCACTGAAGAGGCAACTTGGGAAGCGGAGGATGATATGAGAAAGAATTAACCTCATCCTTTTTGACGAGGTATTTTGAGTTCCGAGGACGTCACTCCTCTAAGGGGGAGAGGATGTAATCCTTCGGTTTTTAATACAGTATTCCTTATAGTATATTGCATATCATTCATGACCTTAGGTTGCATTAATAGTTGTACCTTTGAGTGGAAGTTCGCACCTTTTTTTATTGTTGAGGGTTTGGTTTAAGCTTCGAGGACGAAGCTCTTTCTAAGGTGGGAAGGATGAAATACCCCATTTTGTGACTAAGGGTATTTTGGGTATTTGTGATATTCGACTATGGATACTTTGGGTATTTGTGACATGTGACTATGGATATTTTGGATATTTGTGATATTATTACATGTGTTGGGAGTGAAATCTAAATGTTGGGAGTCATTTGTAAAACTTTGCTAGCAATTGGAGTCTTTGTGTCTTTTATCTAAAGTTGTTAGTGCCTTTAATTAAGTTAGGGGAGGTGTTTGTCTTTTTACCTAAACTAGTGGTGTGAAAGTGTCTTTTCTGTCAGATTGATATCATATTTTGACCCAAAAATCTTAACTAACGCGAGTTTCAAATTCTTTCAAAATTCATCATCATCATCATCTCAATCCCCCTCTATCTCTCACGATTTATCTCTCTCTCTCTTCTTCTTCTTCTTCTTATTCTTCTTCTTCTTCTTCTTATTCTTCTTCTCTTTTCTTCTTTGATTTTCATCAAAGTGTTGGGTCGTTCTGACCCGGTTGATTCTGACAGATTTATCGTCATCATCTCCGCTAGCAAGCTTCAATCTCCGCCTCTCAATCGTTTCGATTTATCTCCTCCTATTGTAAGTCTTGATCAATTAGTAATTTCGGTTCTTTATCGCGAATTTTCAGATTTATATCGTTAGTTTCATCATTCATGAAATCGTAGGATTAGTAATCAAGTTTTAGGGTTTATCATGTTCATGGGTGATGGGAAAAACCCTAGTTTGGAGGAGAAGTTTGATTAAGCAATTTGGGTGATTGGATGATCATAGTATGTGGGTAACAATCTGATTTGATGTTGGGAATCATGTTATATTAGGTTTAGTATGAATGTAAGATGAACTAGATGCTCGGGAGAAAAGTTTCATGGAAATTGATAATTCCCGTATGGGTATTTTGAGTGAAATTGAAAACTTGAAACTAGTGTAACTTTTGATTCAGGAATAGAAATTAAGATCCGTTTGAGGCTAAACTTATTATTTCGAATGTTTTGAATCCAATGGAACTGTTTTTGAGCCATGATCTGTTTGGGAAACTGGAGTAATAAATTGGTGGAGTTATGATAGGTTATGTATACTTTAGGTTATAGGATTTTGGAATAAGGTTTTGGGTTTGGTTTTGAAGTATGAATTAAGTGGGATGTTGGGTTGGTTTTAGAACCCTAAACCGTTGGGTGTCATGTTCATATAATATAGCTTAGTATTTTTATTACAAAGAAATTGTAATTTAATTAGAGTATTGTTAACTTGTAGGCGACGAATTCACCGACGACGCGTACGTTGAGACTACGATTGAGTCGCCGTAATCGTTTGCAAACGAGGTGAGTAAACATGCCAGGCCTAGTGTGCCTAACTCCCTTCGTGTCAAATGATTTCTTTTTACATGTCTCAAAATGGATTACGTGCTATGTGTTTATGTGTCATTTGAACATTCGATTTTACTTGTAAATGCTTTTCTTGAAAATAACATAGTAAGTCAACAATTCACGATAACGTAAAGTGGAAGAGTTGTGCGGGATTTTCTTATGGTTATTATTGGGCTTGGTCGGGTTATACCCGGCCAATTAATTGTATTTAATCCGGTTGCAAGGCCCCGGATCGCTCCTAGTACTCACCCTTCTGACCGCAAGAAGTCTGTAAGGGGGTGTCGACACTTAAGGTCTTGGATGCTTGCGAAGTGATTGGTTCTTTCCCCGTATCAACTAATTGAAATTGTGATCTTTTGGAATTAATGTTTATTAATGGGAAAAAGAATGAGTATGAAATTTGGGATTTCCCAACTTGAGTATTGAACTCGAATTTGCGAACTGTAAACTCTCATGTTTTCTTACAAGTGTCAAATTCAAACTTCCGCTGTGTTTAAAGTTGAACTTCTACTCGCAAAAATGGTCATTGTTTTTATAACTGCCTCATCATCATTTTACATGCTTGGGTGTTTGCTTGCCAGTATTTTTATGCTGATTTTTGTATTGTGGTGTTTCTTTTTATTTCTGCACCACAGGTCCAGCTGGTGAGTATTTGGCTTAGCGGGGGACGCGGTTCATCACCTAGAAAATTAGTAATTTTCATTTCAATAAAAGTAGAACTCTTTTGTTAGATTATAACACACTAGTTTGTTAAGCGCCCACGTTTGAGGCAGCTTTGGAGTTGTAATAAAGTTCTATTGTTTAACTTTTAATTTAGTTTGCTTGAGATCCACTTTTAAATGTCCTTGTATCCGGGCTTTGTCTCGGGTACGGAGTGACACCCCCCGAGCCTCCGGCTTGGTCATTTTGGGGGTGTTACAGGGAGAGTGGAATGTTGTTTCTACCACACTAGAGAGTCAAATTGGAGTGGACAAGTGTCTCTCATGCATTGGGGGGTGAAAGTGTAGTTTTTCAAACTTTAGTGTATACATTAGAATTAGAGGTTCTACTTAATTTCTAAGAATTGCACAACCACCCCGAACATCTCTAGTGCTTCAAATCACTCTAACAACGTCCAAATATTGTTAACACTCCAAAATTCAAACTTTAAAGCCGTGACAAACTATATACAAATTCGCCCCCAAAGTCTTGATATTGCACTTAGAGTCGGCTTGAAAAATAGGGGTGTTACATAACATGTATGTAGCCTTCTCGGAGATGGGTCAATCCAGTGCGCCATTACCCTTAATGCACACCCATGTGTTGGATCATGATATCTCCATACCAATCCAACCCATAGTCTATAGATGATTGTCCTATTAATCTTGGACTAGGGATACTTAAGATAAACAACAGAATTGTAAATCTAAGGACTTCATTATATTAAATATCTAATAAATATTACAACGAATGTTCTAGCCAAAATAAGTTCATACTAAACTAGATTGCCTCTAGGGCATCTATTCCAACAGTGGTTGTTCTTTATAGTAAATTTAAACTTTCTATACTAACTATGGGAAATTACTTGTTGTCGAGTTTAGTTTCACTTCACACCTCTTGTCTAATTTTTTTATCATCCATGAGCATCAGTCTATGTTATTGAAATTGCCTGATCTCACAAAAAAGAAAGAATTTAAAAGCTTTTATGTGTTTAAGATCGAGTCTGGATTTGCATTGCATCATCTTGCTGCATTAGTTGTGTCGTGAGCCATGTTAGAGTCGTTTGAGTCTTGTTGGCTAGTATACAATTAAATGCAGTAGATGAGACTTTACTCGGGACACGCAAATGGCAAGTGTGGGGATATTTGATAACTCCTTAATAATAGTTTTATAATGCGTACACTTTATATTGTTATTTGTGTGCGTTTCGGTGCAAAGTGACAAGATTTGAGCCAAAATATGAAGAAATTGTACTTTTGGATGTTTTTGAGCTTAAACATACAATTCGAGCGTTTCTTAATAGTTTTGAGTATGATTTTGATAACTTATCACATTTTATCTTTGCGGTAGTGTTCATGTTGTTGTTTGACAGGAATTATGCATGCGGGAATCAAGTGGAGAGAAGAAACGAGCTTCAAAATAGAAGAAAAAGGCAAATTTGGAGCGTTTTGGATGTGTTTCGCCAAATTTGTGCAATAATTGAGAAAAACGAAAAATGATCCGGAAACAGAAATTTTCTACATGGATGAAGTCTACGTCGCAATACGAATCCAAAGGTTCAAAGATCACATTTCAGAGTTCGGACGAAAAAGTTATGTAAAAAATGATGCTCAAAGAAATAAAAACGCGGCCAAACGCATCTGAAAATGCCAAACACGCATTTCGAGGAGCTAAATTGATGAATGAAGGGTTCCCAGTAGATTTGGAATGTTTTATAGCATAAAAGGAGTCTCAAGATCGAGGAGATCCTTAAGGAAGAAAAGGCATGGGAAAGGAATTGGATATGAGTCGAAAATTGATGTTTTTATGCTGTCCAGGAGTTTCTTACTACGAAGAGAAAAGTCTTAGTACGAAGAGAAAACACTTAGCCAAAATTTGGATGCTGAAAATTTCATCCCAAAACAGCTTGCAGTACTTATATAGGAAGACATTCCTACGAAGAGAAATGTCTTCGTAAGAAGACTCTTCATACGAAGAGAAAAGTCTTCCTACGAAGACATCGCTGTGTTTGACAGATTTGATGCGGGCTGTTATGCAATTTATCAAAACTTCGGCCTCTTGTTTTGGAAACATATTTAAGCAATCTAGGTCGTCATTTCCAGAGGGAGGCAAGGATCTGCGCACGTTGGAGACACATGGGACAAGGTTGGAGAAGCGAATTGTAGCCGGGTTCGTCGTGGAAGCAAAAATTCATCCGTTTGATCTCTTTACTCTTATTTTTTCATTATTTTTTTTATCACGATCAATATAAATTTCATCGTATTGATCATGAATCGTAGTAGCTAAGTAGTATATCGGGATTTCTCAACAGTAACTAGGGCTTGAAGCCGTTTTTGGCGAATTATGAGTTTGATTCATGTTTTATTGAACTTAATAGATGATGAATATTTTTTTGCTATGGTTAATTCTTGTTCTTAATTTTTTTTTGTTTGGCATCTATATGAAGATTATAGGTAATACGTTAGTGAAATCAACGAATTGCCCGGACAATTGAATTAAGCACGTAGTCACAGGTTTGAGAAATCAACCACAGACTGAGAACGTTGAGTAGAATTAGATGATCGTCATTATATATTTTAGGGATAATTAGAACTTGGTATCTCGGTTGTAATTTGACATAGGCATAGAAAGCTAGCTTGGTAACTCGGTTAGCATTATTGTTCGTTTGGCAAATCAGATCATCATCCGTGTTTCAGAACGTAATTCGTTATCGGTGGATACCTAGTGAACCTATAGAAAGTCCTGATATTTGTCTCTCGTATTAATCCCCGTTTTAATCATTCGCTTGTTATTTACTTTCTTAGATTAGTTAAACAAATTCGCTTGCTTGCCCACATTAAACTTAATCACCCTAATTGATTCTTGACAAGTCCTTTGGAATTCGACAACCCTCTTTAACACATTATTACTATAACGATAACCGTACAGTTGCGTAGATCGTGTAATTAGTTAAAGTAGCTGTTAAGAAACCTTTAACATATTAGAGATTGACCCTCTAGTTCATGCTTATTACATTTCTCAGTACACCTTCGTTGTGCACTAACCTGGAAGCATCACATCTGTTTTTGCCTCATGATCAGGGATTTTAGCCGCTTTTTTGTGGCTGCCTGCACTAAGGATTGGCTTTCTTCCAACAGCGCAACGCCCGCTGTCACTTAATTTCATCCCTATAGTGTTCCAAACGAAAGGGGTGGAAGCTTGTTTTCCCAAACTGGAGGCGGGAAGTGTCTTTTCATCAAACCTGGGGGGGGGGGGGACGAAACTTTCTTTTACCGATTTTAAAAAAATGTAATTTATAGATTTAAAACAAAAAAAGTTAATAAATTTGGGTTGCCATTACTTTCAATAACAGAGATTGTCAGAAAATAACATATTTGTCGCAGAGTTTTGGCGGTTAATTGATAATGCAACGAGTTAAGTGTCAAAAAACAATAATGCATATATATATATATATATGTATATATTTGCGGTAAAAAAATTCTTTAAGAAATGACATTATGAAATTTGGCCATTTAAAGGTATTATGGCCATTTTTAAAAGTTTAACCTCGCTGACACTTAGCAACATGCAGTATTGGTTTTACCACTATCGTCTTTGCAGTTTGTAAAATTGCGACACTAGGTCAAAATGGACTAACACCGTTAACTTCTGTTAGATAAATGTGTGTCATTTTAGTATTTTAATACTTCAAAAGGGACGATGTTGTCTTTTGTCTTTTGTATTTTGTTTTTCTTTTTTTTTTCATTTTTCTTTCTTCAATTTTATTTATATTTATCTTTTCTTTTTCTTTTTTCTTCATATTTATTTAATGGAAGTTAACGGTGTTAGTCCATTTTGATCTAAGTGTCACAATTTTACAAACTACAGAGATGATAAGTGGTAAAACCAATACTGCGCGTAGCTAAGTGTCAGCGAGACGAAATTGCGAAGGAATTTTCTGTTAAAAGTTCTTAAAAATATGATTACCACATTGCAACTTAAAAATATGAGTACCAAATTGCAATAAAGTCATAAATATATGTACTGTTGTATTATATTTTTTAAAAACGGTTTTATGAATGTACCACCGACGTCGCAATATCAAAATGTGGATACTGTATATGCAAAAATAAAACTTTTTAAAAATATAACAAAACGTATCATATTAATACCACATAGACCTGTCAAAAGCAGCCCAGCCCATTTGCCCGCCCGTGCCCGCAGCCTTTAAATGGGCCGAAACCCGCCCATTGAACTGAATGGGCAAATATTGCCCAGCCCGTTTTAACCCGTACTTAAATGGGCAGGCATGGGTTGGTGATTGGGCCCCGTTTAACCCATCAATTGTTTATTTTTTTTAAATGATACCACATCAAGTTGTTGTAGTTTTTTTTTTTTTTTTTTTTTTTTTGCAAACGATACCACATCAAGTTAATTAAGATAGAAAAAAAAACAACAACAACCCAGCCACGCATAAAAAAGTAAGATTCCCAATTTCCCTACCCCATTTACTTCTCCTGTCTTTAACCTCTTCTGTCTTCTCTTTCACTTCCCCGTCGCCGCCATCGCCACCACCCAGTCACCGCCTCCTTTAATTAGATTCTCTAGATCGCAGAAGATGTAGACGACGGCCTCGACGACCCGGTAGCCAGCCACGTAGAGTTCTGAGATCAGGCCTTCGATGTGTGAATCAAGACAACGGTGGAGCGGTTGTCGGAGAAGACGGCGTCGCACAGACTTCGCTCGGCGGCGAAGAGCACATCGACGAAGATGATATGTTTCTGGCTCTGGGTTTGTTGGTCGAGAGACATCAATCGATGGGTGAGGTGTGGTTATTGGTGGTGGCTGCTGTTGGTCTAGGGTTGTAGAGACAAACGGAGGGTGATGGTGAATTGGTGAGAATGGAGGAGAAAAATTGTTCGCTACAAGAGTTCGGGCATGGGCAAGGGTTCGGGTACACTTTTTTTGGGGCACATACTGTTAATAAGAGTTTTTGGATAAACGGGCTAAACGGGTGGGCATGGGTTTGTATTGACCCGTCTTAGCCCGCCCATTTATCGGATTCATGCTAAACGGGCTGGGCGGGCTGGGCGCATATTTGATTGAACCCGTTTATAAACAGGCCCAACCCGCCCAACCCGCCCGTTTGACAGCTCTAATACCACATGTGCAATTTTTGCCGCATCTTTCGGTACAAAATTTTTTTCCACTGTCAAAAGGGCAAAAGGTTTCCCCAAAACGTGACTAAAAGGTGGTTTCTAGAGTTTCAACGTGTATCCGTTTTCTTTTCTTTTTTGAGAGATTTCGATGTGTGTGTATATTTTGTGGGGTACACACAGCTCGTGGCAGACGGTGGCTACTGGTGACGTCTTCCCGATGGGAGGAAGACGAGGGCGTTGAAATCTATAAAAGCGGAGACACCTGCTTAAGATTTGAACAAAAGGGCTAGTGAAAAACAAAGAGGAACAGCAACCGCCCGCTTGAGGAACAAAATACCAAAACTCAACATTTGTAGGCCTTCAATCTCCGACTAGAGCAAGCGATTAAACCACGACAGTTATAGCCAAGATCAGCCTCAACCTCCTCTCCATCGTCAAAGTCCTCCACCAGGTGAGTTCTTCTCTCTGTCAACAACACTGGAAGCATGGTCTTGCTTTATTTTCATTTTGCATTTGTGGGTTTCGATTAGTTTCTCCTACTTCTGGTCAATCTGCATTGAACCCATTTGTTCGATTTCCGAGAATGATGAAGCTGTCAAGTGTTTGATGGATGTTCTAAGAGAGAAAGGCCCCCAAATCTGTTACTATCTGTTGTTGTATTTTCATTTTCATGAGTAAGATGTCTAAAAAAGGAATTGATTTTGATGTCTCAATCCTGGGTTACTCAAGGTTTTCTCACTGGAAATTACTTTTGGTTCAATCTTTCAAAAAGTGACTGGACTTTGAAGTTCTATAATTGATCCCCCTATAGCCTTTCATCTTCAACAGTCAGCTTAGAACTACAGATAACTTCATTGGATCCCAAATATTTTAAGGCGCACATTAGTTGAAGGTCCCATATGCTTACATAATATCTTTTCAAACAGAGTAGTTTATTATACAGTACTTATCATCTCTGTTGGAGCTTTGTAGAATTTCAACTCTTTCCTTTGGCTTGTTCCTATTAAAATATGCAAAGTTGATGTGTACTACTTGGCCCGGCACTGTCTCTGGAAGTTGCTATCAAATTCAAATTATTAGTTGCACGGAATCCCAACTAGTTATTAGAGCTATTACTATAAGGGCATCACCAACCTCTCAAGGAGAGAGGGAAGGTATTGGCATGGGGTGGAGAAAAATGTGTGTCATGTTCAACCCCTAGGGGGGAGGGGGTGGGGGTTGAGGAGGGAGGAACTCCGCATGAACAACCCTTTAGGAAACAAAATTAAAAAAGACTTCCAATTTATTGATTGATAATTTAAAGAAAAAAAACACAAAGAAAGATACAACACAATATGATAAAAAACGATACCAAAAGAGGCAAATACTGATTTCATTTATTATATATATATATATTTTTTTTGTATTGATGTGTATTTATTATTTTTATTATTAGTAAGCTCATTTTTATATATCATTAAAACATTTCTAATTAAATATGATTGGACTATGGGAGGGGATGTGTTGTAAACGATGACTAGTTTGGGGGATGGGGATGACGGGTCGGAGATGCCCTAAGTTTGGTAAACCATCATTCTTCACCCGAGGTGGTTGGGCCAAGCAATAAATGTCTTGTGGTCTTAAAGAGCTAGAAGAGGAGGTCATTTGTTTGACTCCTGCAGGAGCCATCACCCTGGGGAGAGAGCTTCTCACTGTTATTCCGTGACCCCAGCCTGGAATGCATGAGCAATATCTGGAACCCAAAAAACAAAAGCTTCATTCTTTTACTCTTTCCTCAACATTCATTTCTGCACAACATTTTGGTTTTCAATGTCTATACCATTTGTACGTAAAAATACCGACAGGCCTAGGTAATTGTTTTAGCCGTTTAGGTGGATTAGCCATATGTTGAAGTTACAGACCTGATATGGCGTATGTTTGGTTCAGTTTTCCCCAACTTGTTTCATTAATTGACAAGTTTAGAGCTTCAGAGGAAGAAAAATACTCTCAGTTGTCTGTATACACTTCAGTAACATTTTTGGCAAATGGTAGTGCCTGGCGTGCTCGTCGGAGAACTTTACGGTGGTTCGGTAGCATGTGGTTTTCCGTAAGAGCTGAAGCCTATGTTAGGAATAGTATGAACTGTGAGAACAAAGAGTTGCCTTTTATTGAAACTGGGAGCAAAGAGTTGCTTGTTCAAATAGAGTAGTTAGCTTTGTGAACGCGAGAAATTGCAATGTCTTCTGTTGTTGTATCAATTTTCTCTCAATATATGTATCTTCTCAACTGCATAGATGTATGTATTGTTAGCCAGAAACACGTAATTCCCGTTGTGACTTCTGAGTCTTTGTTCTGAATGATACAGACGTCTCTGTATGATAATTATTGGTAGCTGGATATATGAGGATGAAACTTTCATATAGAGTTTACTAGACAATAATGATCATAGAAAGAGCATTACAATTCGAACCTAAATTTACATAATTTCCGTTAATTCATGTGAAGTCCTGTAAATTGACATCACTATCCTGGTCTTTTTAATGATTAATTGATATTGAGTTTCATATACATCATTTTATTTATCAGTGGACCATCTAAAGGAGCCAAATTCCCGAATTCACCGTTACATGTATCTGAAAGGCTGAAATGGTGACATTCACCCTATTCCATTGCCCCTAAAATATGCTGTTTTCAATGGCTATATTCAGGTAGATCTCTTGTGCCAATTGGCATGAACCTACTGATTGAGAAGAAATCTTCCCTGGTTTGATGGGTTGCTTCATCTCAAAGATTACAAAACGAACTCCTGGCTATGAGGAGCCTTCTGTTCTTGCTGCTGAAACACCTTGTATGTATGCATCATTTCCCAAATATAATTTCTTAAGTTGATTTTCCGGTTCTCGACACTTGTATATTTAATAAAGCCTGTTCAGTAATAGCACAATTGACAATTGCGCTAGGTGTATACTAATTCTTTTAAACAACTTGCAGTCACTGTGAATGAAGTAGAGGCCCTGTATGAGCTATTCAGAAAGTTAAGCAGTTCCATTATTGATGATGGACTCATTCACAAGGTATGTTCTTGTAGGGATTCTAATACTCCTGGTATTCGTTATTTTGGATAATCCAATCCAATCCAATTAAGCCAGAAGTAACTTTGATAACTGTGCCCGAGTTTTGTCCAACTGAGCTAGAAGTCAAACTTGTTTACTTGTGCTCAAGTTTGTATGACCTTGTTGTATCAAATTGTGGAAGTAAATATGTTAATGTGACCACCCTTGCTTTCTGTTGATTCTTTTCAACAGGAAGAGTTCCAGCTTGCACTTTTCAGGAATAAAAATAAGAGGAATCTATTTGCAGATCGGGTTTGCGTCTTTATAACCCTTTCATCTTATATTAATCATTTAGGACATAAGAAATCGTTATGATACAAAGGACCATTTACCTGTGCAGATATTCGATCTGTTTGATGTGAAGCGCAATGGAGTTATTGAGTTCGGAGAATTTGTTCGTTCATTAGGTGTTTTTCACCCTAACGCAGCTACATCGGACAAGATTGCTTGTATGATTTCATTTACTCTTTAGGCATACGTCTGAATTTGATTTCTGAATCAATTGCCTGTCTCCGTTGAAAAAAAATGTGTATCTTTTAAATTATGAGGATTTTTATGCAGTTGCATTTCGACTCTATGATCTGAGGCACACTGGTTTTATTGAAAGAGAAGAGGTAAGTACCTGAATTTACTTTCAAACACTCGTTTATATGGAGAAGTTATCTCCGAAATTCATGTTGCTTACAGTTTCGTGTTTCATGACAGTTGAAGGAAATGGTAGTGGCTCTCTTGCATGAATCTGACCTCTTTCTTTCAGATGAAGATGTCGAAATGATTGTGGACAAGGTGACTAACATACTCATTCATCTCTCTTGTTCACTCCTTGCGAATACTCCTAAGCGATAAATTATTCTCTTACAGACATTCAAGGATGCAGACACTAAAGGAGACGGTAGAATTGATCAAGAAGAGTGGAAAGAATTTGTCTCAAAAAATCCATCTCTAATCAAGAATATGACACTTCCATACTTAAAGTGAGTAATTTAATTCACTTCAGTTGCATACAAACTCAGTTAATTTTGAGGATTTCTCTACTGCATTTCCTCTCAAAATTGTCGTTCCGAAAAATAGCTCCAGTTTTACATCAAATTTACAGTTACAAACATATTTTCATCGTTTCATGTCTTTCACCCAGCTTTCTCTAAATATTTTGAGAGGCCTCAAAGGTTAGTCCTTCTATGTCATTGAACACTTCTTTTCTTTCCCAGGGATATAACCTTGGCATTTCCAAGCTTTGTGGTGAGTTCAACTGTCGAAGATTCAGACGTATGAACATGATCAGTCTGCTTCTGCTTTCTCATGGATGCAATAGCAATCTTAAAGCTAGTTTTCCCCAGGAACTGAATTTTGTTAACACGACTTGTCAGTGACTTAAGCTACTTGGGCAATGCTTGTTCCGAGGTGCATGTATATAGAATGGCTACAGTCGAGCTATGCCTTCTGTGTCCAAAACTGATTGTCTGTGTAATTACGTCAGCTATGATGATTGCCAACAAGTTTTGCCGTGTGATTGGTATGGTTCTTCAGCTTGCATGGGTCATTCCATATGTTTTAGTACGAAATGTATGCAGGGAAGTATCTTCCTTGGACTAGCAACGAAACTGTTAGTTGATACAAGTAAATGTTGTTTGTTGTGCTACACAACTTGACAGTAGACATTCTATGTGATACATTGTAATGAGAGGAAAGTTTATCCTGACAAGTGTATTCTTTAAACAACCCATCCTCTTGATCATCTTCTTGTGTTTCCTTTTGTATGAACTTATACTGGATTTACCAGTCTTTTTTTTGGGTGAATTGAGTTACCAGTCTTTTTTGCATTAACTTCGGCCCTAAGCATACACTTTGGATATGGAATTTAACTTGGTTCTTTACCAAGGATTTCGCACTACTGAACAAACCACGTCAAATTGCGTCTGTGGCTGAGAACGCTATGTCCGAGGAAAACTTGTTTTGTGGCTAGCGGCACAATAAACTCGGTGGCACTTTAACGGCTAGCGGCACAATAAACTCGGTGACACTTTTACGACAGCCCATAATTGCTCATTTTTTTAATGAAAAGTCAAATACCATTCGATAAACCAGTCCATGAACAATAAGGAGACAAAAACCCAAGAACAACCCTACAAAGACGAACTACAGCAAAAACTACACTGGATAATTATCTAATACAACATGTTTAGCAGCTCTGTGAGCTCTATCCCTCATATCGCGCGAAACTTTGAAAATGCTGCAAAAGTTTAGGCGGCTAACCGCGCCCTTGATCTTGACAAAAATATGCACATCCTTGTAAGATGGACTATTCCCCACCTGAAACAAGGATAAACCAACAACGCAATCAACATTAATATTAATGCAATTAATATTGTGATGTAAAGCAATTTAATCCCATACTCAACTGCCAGGAGCTAAGCTTGAAGCACGCAAGAAGCGTTTGCCTTTTTTTCCTATGACTCAGTGCGTCATATCCCCACATTTTGTGTCCAGCCCAAGACTGGAAGTGAAAGTACAACCACTCCACGCTTCATCCATATTGATATTCGTGATGATATGCTGGTCGTGCTGATCCCTTGAATTATAACCCTGGAAGGTATGTGGGAAGCCCTTCAATTGCTTCCTCGTTTAGGCTAAGACCCTAGACACATCACCTTCGACTCACTCTCAGTGATATTCTTGACCGCTTCAATAGAGAAATGATTGTCATTGAAAACTTTATCTCATCTTCCCCTCCATATAGCACCGAGAGTATGGATAGCACCGTTGTTGCTTGTATCAACGACTTTTGAAGGTAAAAGTCGAATTCTTTCCCTGATGTGGCTAAAAGATACTAACATTCCACAAGGGAGCCAATGTGTGAGAGTGAAAGAAAAGCAGTTTCTTTTTTCTGATGGCAAAATCGATATTAATCATTTTCAGTTATGAGGCGCTGGTTGAGGAAGTACAAAGTCGGAAGCTTGTTGTGAGCACATTTTCAAATGAAGTAATTCCATTTCTCAGAAATCTCTGGAACCCAAATTTGCCCCAGTTTTTTCTCCTCTGAGCTTTTGTCTGATAAGACCCTAGACCACCTGGAAGGAGATATTTTCTATTGCCTTCAATTATGAAATTATAACCTGATTTAGTAGTGAGGTGCCCCGTCTTGGTGAAATGTCTGATGATTCTATTGAGAGGATTCTTTAGATATGATCTCTGGCGCATGCATATTAATTACATTCACTTCCATTCTTGGATTCCTTTGGAGGTGGAGATCCGATCTTTAACCTTTTCGTCCGAGTTATGATCATAGACCAATAACCTTTGAAAGAGGGAATTCCAACCATAATCCATTTATCCTCAAGAATTTTGGTTTGATCACCGCGGCCAACATACCACATGGATCTTCGTTTGATAAGTTCCTTCCAAAAAAATACTTTTCCAAACCCATGAGGCATTATTTGGATGTCCTGTCTCCAAAAAGCTTTTTGGACAGTCTTTTCGCAAGAGAACTTTCGAGACAAGAAAATTTGTGATATTCTAAATGCGACATGCTTTTGATGCTAAAGCAGACTGATTAACCATTTGAAGTTCCGTAATCCTAAAACTTCTCTTGAATTGGAATGGCAAAGAATCTCGTTTGGAGTAGTTCTTACGGGCACTTTTATGTTTGAATTCCACCAATTGTGTTGAATATGGCTTGTTATTTCAGTGTTTAGGGTCAAGGAAGCTAAAAGAGGAGCACACATGGGTTGGAAGGCTGAGAGAACATATTTAGCTAGAGTTAGCCTTCAGACACTCTAAAGAAATTTTTCCTTCCAACCCTCAAGTGTAAAACCCCAAATTTTACGGTCGGCCGAAACGCTAATTTGGAAAAGTGCCCTGCACCCGAGGGATGAGCCTCATGGAGAACACAGTAGGATCTCGATTCATGGTTGATTTGACTAAATTTTGTATATAAGAAGAACGTTTGTGATATACTAAGTGATCTAATTTAAAATTGGTGTCCTTGTCTCGATCCACATTCCAATCCTGAGCAAGGTAAACCCGTGACAGTTTTGAAATAGAAAAAATAGACACCATGGTCTAAAAATAATCAGTTCATGGAGAACACAGCAGGATCTCGTTTCATGGTTGATTTGACTAAATTTTGTATATAAGAACAACGTTTGTGATATGCTAAGTGATCTAACTTAAAATTGGTGTCCTTGTCTCGATCTACATTCCAATCCTGAGCAAGGTAAACCCGTGCCAGTTTTGAAATAGAAAAAATAGACACCATGGTCTAAAAATAATCAGTTAAAACTGATTAAGCATATATTATAACATGTAAATATATGATTGACACCACACGTATAAGTTGGAAATCAAGTAGGAGATTTAAAACAAAAAATAAATAAATGCGACGTGTGATTTAGAATATATTTCACAAGGATAAGCTTGAAATAGAACATGAAATTTTAAAATAAAAGATAACCAACTGAGAATAGTAATAATCCACAAGTAATCAATTTGTTGGGCATATCTATGAGCCATCTGTGTTGGTGTATGCCCTAGAGGAAATCTTATGGTGACATTTATTTATTAATGCTTTTTATTCATTTTGTGCTCTATATGGAGATATGTCGACATAATGAAGTTATTAGAATAAATATTGTATTGTTTAATATCCACAGTCTAGTTTATTGTTAATTAGAACGACTACAATGAATAGAGACTAATTTGTCGGTAGATTGATATGAGATATCAAGTCTAACACATGTGTACGCATTAGGAGCAATGTCATACTGGATTGGCCTGCCATTAGAACACTACATGGATGTTATGTGATTGTCACAAGTTGTTCTCATAGTGACAATGATGTTGTGATCCTATGACTCGAAGTCACTACATTCCCTAGATGCAGAGTGACATGTTTTAATACCGTCACACATAACTCTGTAACAAGGTGATTATAAAGGCGGTACCTAGACATGTTATGAAACATGCTAAGTGGTGTGATTGATGTAGATAGTATTTGTCCCTCCTACATAATTGGAGTAAATTGTTAGGAATAGATTCCCTAGAGGCAATCTCATTTATTATGAACATTATTTTGGCTAAAATAATCATTGTATTACTTATGGAGATATGTAATATAATGAAGTCCTAAGATTACAATAAGTTTTTTATCTTACATATCCATAGTCATTTATATTGATTAATAGGACGATCAACTGTAGACTAGTATGTGGATCGATTGATATGGAGAGACTAAGTCTAACATAGTAGGGTTAATTGTAGGGTTTTGATAAAGATTACGCAGCGGAATAAACAATAATCAATTCCGTTAAGTAACCTCAAAGCATCACAGGAATAGAATTCATAACGATGGTAAAGGATGAGAACATCAAGTACCTTGTTTGTCTCCTTTGGTCACTTCACGTGGAATAATGTCCACGTCTCTATGGTAGTCCACACCTAGGAATATCAAGTATAGAGTCCTTCCAACCTTTTGTGATAGCAATTGATGGAAGGAGGAAGAATATGAATCACGCAAAATGGACACCCAAGGGCTGCACCTACATTAGGCCGACTGCAAGAGGGGGGGGGGGGTCGACTTTGGCCTCCTCGTTGGCTATCTCCTTACTTTTTTCTCTCCTAGTGTGATAACAATTATGACACTCTCTTGAGAAAATAAGCTCGAGTGTGCTTTATATAGTCTAACAACTCCTTATTAACTACATATTAGCCCCTCTACTAATCATGTCCTTACACGGATTAGTCTACCTTGCAAATTAGTCCTACTAAGTTCGCATGTAGTTACGTATTCATACTTCTATTTAATTAATCATATTTATTAATTCCCTAGTCTAGTTTAATCCATAGGGCGTGTACCCCATATGTTTCGAATTAGTTGGTAGTAACAATTACTAACTTAGAGCGACCTCTAGCAAGATATCTATGTCACCCAACTAATAGAAATAGTTTGTAATCCGACAAACCTCGTGACCAATGTTACCATATTGTATTATCCCTTTGTCTCCATACCCAGATTTGACACGAGACATAAAAGTCACACTCGTATATTCAATCCATAGTTTCTCGATCCTGGAATAGTCATATCCATGCAGATAACATCAATATCCTATATTAATTTATCAGAGTCTGACCAGACATTCTATAAGCACTACCCCTCGAGTGGCCGCAGATATTTTCTCCCGTTATGTGGGAGGGACAAATCATCTATACATCACTACCATCTCTAAGCTCGCTTCCTATCATGCTCGATAACTACCTTTATAGTTACCCAGTTAAGGCATAACGTTTGATAATATTAAAGCATGATATTTCACAATAGAGTATCTAGTGACTTCAAGTCTAAGGACCACAATACCATTGTCACTACGAGAAGCACTTGTGACTTTACATAACTTGTATGTAGCCTTCTTGTTGTGGGTCAATCCAGTATGACATTACCCCTAATGAATATCCATGTTCTAGACTTGATACCTCCATATAAATCTATTCCCATACTAGTCTATAGTTGATCGTCCTGTTAATTAATATAATCGAGTAGGATATTTAAGATAAACAACACATTTTTAATCTAAGGACTTCATTATATTAAACATCTCCACAAATAATACAATGATTATTCAAGCCAAAACAGTGTTCATACTAAATCAGATTGCCTCTAGGGCATCTATTCCAACAGTCTCCCACTTGCACTAGAGCCAATCGGGTGCATCTCGTATGCCTATAGATCTAGTGTGCCCTTCATGCATGCCCTGAACAATCGGTTTTGTAAGTGGATCTGGCATATTCTCATATGTATGAATCTTGCATATCTTCTTATCTCCTCGATCGATGATCTCTCGAATAAGATGGAACTTTCTAAGTACGTGCTTGGATTTCTGGTGTGACCTGGGTTCCTTGGATTGTCCGATCGCTCCAGTGTTGTCACAATACAACTTTATTGGATCCACAATACTAGGATCCACACCAAGCTCATAATGAACTTCCTAATCCAAACAGCCGCCTTTGCTGCGCCACTCGCAGCAATGTACTCAGCCTCAGTTGTATAATCAGCAACTGTCTCTTTCTTGGAATTTCCAGCTCACAGCTCCTCCATTAAGGCAATACACGAATCCCGACTGCGATCTGAAATCACCATCGTCAGTTTGGAAGCTTTCATCTGTGTAACCCCTTGCACGCAACTCTTCCTCCCCTCCATAGAACAAGAACGCATCCTTAGTTCTTCTTAAGTACTTGAGGATGTTCTTGACCGCTATCCAGTGACTCTCACCCAGATTAGACCGATATCTGCTTGTCATACTCAGTGCGTATGACACATCTGGTCTAGTACATAACATGGCGTACATGATGGATCCTATGGCCAAAGCATAGGGATCCCTACTCATGCGTTCCTTCTCAATATCATTGGAAGGACAACAGCCTTCGAATGGGTGATTCCATGCAACATGGGCAAGAATCCCTTCCTGGAATCTTGCATGTTGAACCGTTTCAACACCTTGTCTATATATGTACTTCGAATTAGGCCTAACAGCTTCCTCGATCTATCTCTATAGATCTTGATACCAAGTATATAAGCTGCATCCCCTAAGCCCTTCATTGAGAAACACTTTCTTACCCAATCTTTAATAGATTATAAGGTAGGAATGCCGTTTCCAATGAGTAGTATGTCATTTACATACAAGACTAGAAACACAATAGATCTCCCACCAACCTTCTTGTAGACACAAGGTTCATCTTCGTTCTTGATGAAGCCAAACTCTTTGACCGCGTCATGAAAACGTAGATTCTAACTCCTAGAAGCTTTCTTCAACCCATAAATGGATCTCTGCAACTTAAACACTTTATGGGCATGCTTTGGATCCTCAAAACCCTCAGGATTTGTCATGTACACATCCTAAAGGAGGTTTCCACACATAAACTCTATTTTGACATCCATCTGCCAAATCTCATATTCGTGATAAGATGCAATAGCAAGTAAGATTCGAATGGATTTGGTCATTGCGACTGGGGAAAAGGTTTAAACATAGTCAATACCATGAATCTGTCTGAATACTTTTTCCACCAATCGGCCCCTATAGGCAATCACATGGCCATCCATGTCGGTCTTCTTCTTGAAGACCCACTTGGACCCTATGGGCCGAGCCCCTTGGGGTGGTTTCACCAATGTCCATACTTTGTTGGTATACATGGATTCCATCTCGGATCTCATGGCTTCATGCCGCTTTCGAGATTCATTCCCTTTCATGGCTTTTCCATAGGTAGTAGGCTCATCGTCTATGAGAAACGTGTCACCAAGCTCAATCACGAGAAGTCCATACTTCTCTGGCTCCTGGCGTACTCTACTCGACCTACAAAGTTTTGGTGTTACCTGAACAAGTTCCTCCACAACATCTTGCGGTTCTTGAATTTCTTGAAGTTCTACTTCCTCCCATTTTCTCCTTTAGATATAAATTCTCTTTCTATGAACACGTCAGTCTGAGCAACAAACACTTTGTTCTCGGTAGGATTGTATAAATAATACCCCTTCATTTCCTTAGGGTATCCCACAAACTTACACTTATCCGAGTTGGACTCGAGTTTTTCTGTTTGTAAACGCTTTACATACACATCGCAGACCCAAATCCTCATGAACGACAATGTAGGACGCCTCCAACTCGACATCTCATATGGAGTCTTCATGACTGATTTATGTGAAACGCGGTTAAGGGTGAAAAATGCACATAATAGAGTGTGCCCCGAAAAAGATAATGGAAGATTAGTTTGACACATCATAGATCAAACCATGTCCAACATACGTCGATTCCTCCTCTCGGACACGCCATTCTATTGTGGCGTTCCGGGTGGAGTAAGTTGGGACAAGATCCCACACTCTCTAAGATAGTCGTCAAACTCTTGACTTAAGTATTCTCCTCCACGATCCGATCGTAGAGTTTTAATACTCTTTCCAAGTTGCTCCTCTACTTCACTCTTGAATTCTTTCAACTTTTCAAAGGATTCATATTTGGCCTTCATAAGGTATACCAATCCATATATAATATAATCATCAGTAAATGTAATGAAATAAAGATAACCACCCCTGGCAGGCGTGAAAAATGGCCCACATACATAAGTATGCACGAGCGCCAATTGCTCACTAGTCCTCTCTCCTTTCTTATTGAAAGGGACTTTGTCATTTTTCCTAACAAAACAAGATTCACATGTCTCATATGATTCATTATCAAATGAGTCTAGGAATCCATCTTTATAGAGTCTAGAGATGCATTTCTCGTTTGTATGGCCTAACCAACAGTGCCATAGATAAGTGGGATTTAAATTATTAGTTTTAATCCTCCTAGTATTTATGTTATAGACAGGATTACTTAGATCAATGATATACAATCCATTAGATAATTGCGCACTACAATAGTGCATACTATCAAATAAACGGAGCAACATTTTTCCTTTATTGAAATAGTAAACCTTTCTCGTCCAAACAAGAAACATAAATAATATTTCTGCTCATAGCAGGCACAAAATAGCAATTATCTATTCTAAAACTAATGCAGAAGGCAAAGATAGCTCGTACACGCCCACGGCCAATGCAGGAACATTTGCTCCATTCCCAACGCGCATGTCTATCTTCACTTTAGCCAATCTTCCAATTCTCTTTAGATCTTGCACATTTCGACAAATGTGAGATCCACATCCATTGTCCAATACTCAAGATGAAGAGATAGTTAAATTGACATCTATAACAAAAATACATGGTGGTGGTGGAATCACTATTCCAAGTCTTTTATCCTCCAGATAGTTTGAGCAGTTCCTCTTCCAGTGTCTAGGTTGACTGCAGTAGTGGCTCACCTTTAGTCATGCCCTTGACAACGCCACAAGCAGGTTTAAGGGCAACTTCTTTGGGCTTACAAAACTGACTTGCCTTTCCCTTTGGAGGTAGAAGCAACTAGCTTGTCTTTCCTTTATTAACCATCATTATGGCCTTGCCATTTCCCTTGTTGATGCTTTGTTCAGTTGTCCTCAGCATATTGAGTAAAATCTAACAGAGGCTTATTGATCTCATTCATGTTATAGTTCATAATAAACTGTCCATAATTATCAGGCAATGATTGCAATATGAGATTAGTGGCCACCTCTTGACCTATTGGAAACCATAGGCATGTGAGATTCTCCAATTACCTGATCCTGCGCAGTACTTGAGGTCCCATAGGGTTTCCCACTGACATATGACATTTTAACAATACCTTGGAAACTTCATACCGCTCAAACCTTTCCTGCTCTTGGAAGAAATGCTTCTAATGTATGATCATATCAAACGCAACCATTTTCTCATGTTGCTTCTGGAGATCAAGTTCAAAGCATGAGGGAGGCCACATTTGTAGCATCGTCAACGATCTCCTGATATGCCTTTAAGGCTGCAGGAGAATTATTTTCTGGACCCTTAGAAACTTGCTCTTCTTGAATGTACAGTTTCTTCTCTTGCTTGAGAATGATTCTCAATTTCCTATACCAGTCTAGAAAATTTGTTCCAGAAAGCTTGTCCTTATCAAGGACTTATCGTAGGGATTTTGATGAATTGATGAATTGTTTGCCATTGGAATTCTACAAAATGAGAAATATACAAATTTTAGTATTTTTTTGAACAAATAACTACTTGATAATGACTAGATATGAAACATAGCTCCCACTATTTCTTTCGGATTAATAACCCTCCATATTAATACGGAAAATATCATTATATTTTCTAGTGTGCCGAGATCCATATTTCACTTCTTTTTTAGGTTGTTGTGGCAAGTCACCCAAAAATTAGTTATTTAGTAGGAAAAATTCCAATTGCATCGTATGCAACTCTTGGTTCATTTGGGAAGATAACTCCTTATTTATGTATCACATAGATAATCCCATTTGTTTGCCTATAGGCTTTCATTCCAATTGAATTATCCCAAGTGCGCCCAACCTCTTACTTCAACAATCGCACATTACTAGCTTGTGCCGTTGCGCCACATCATGATGAATCAAGTTGCCTCGCTTTGGCAAGCCCGGACTTGATAAATCATGATCATGACGAGTGTTTAAGTAACAAGAAGGCGAAAACACAATCTTTAAATTTGAGGGATTTCCATTTAATTTTAATTTTCTCTCGATCCTTATCAATTGATCTACTTATTTGGTTGGTAAATCACAAAATAAAAGATCCGGGTTGTATTTATCTTGTTACCAATTTGCATGCATCATCCATACACCAATGCAAGCTAGCATCTATACTAAATAGAGATACCTCACAAGTTGAGGAGAAGACTGGCTCGCAGGCCGTAAAACCTAATTAATTAATTATCACAATAAAACCAAATCATAAAAATAAACATTCACAACATCCACATCTAAGACCATATCCAATCACCATGCAAAAGCACATAATAAAGTTAAAATCCAACTTTACGTGCTTGGTCAATTTTAATTGATTTTGGATGTACGAGGGTCAAAACGGTCCAAGAGGGCCTACCAACACCTTAGCCGAACCCCTAATGGACCGCCACAAAGGCCTTGGGCCAGCCGGCCCCTAGCCCACGCAGCTTAGCCGCGCGCTAGGCGGTCGGGCCCTTGGCCGTGGCTTGCTGGGCGCCCAAGAGCGGGCGGACGACCCTTGGGTTTCGGTGTAATACCCCGTATTTTAGTTGGGGTTATTTAGTAATTTCGAAAAATATTTGAGAATTTTAAGAAATTTATATTTCAAAATTGTCCTTGACTTCTTCTTAGTTTTAAATTATAAGTGTATCATTTGACATCTACGATGATATATATTTTCTATTTTGGACTTATTTTGTAGTTTTGAAAACTTGGATAATACGATAGGAAACTCATTTTGTATACGTGGGAGATACTTGTAATTTTCTAAAAAAAAAAAAGTTAGATTTTGACATTTATTTACAAAGTGCATTATTTGAAATTATTTGGAGATTTTATAATTTATGAAAGTTATCTTTTAAGTGTTAGCTATTAATTGGAATTTTATTTTCACCCCTTAAATTTTGACTTTCATCATCACCCATCAACTCTTTTATTTTATATTTACATCCCAATTTCTTGATACACTACTTTGGATCAATACCATTAAAATAAGATATCCTAGTTATTCAATCTATGTATGTATTCATCCCCTTGTTGCATCAACACCCCATCACCATCACTCTTTGCCTACATCTATTATTTTTTTTTACATCTTTTCATTCTCCTCATGAACAATCAATGAAACTCTCACCAACCTCCACCATCAAGGCATCAACCCCATTTCTTTCTTTCACAATTCCTCATTTGTTTTTCTCTTCAAGAGCACTCATACTAGCTCTGTTCTCTCTCTCAAAACCTTATTCCCGTTTTTGGGTGTTCACTTCACAAAAACTTCATCAAAACTCATTTTTATGGTCTCCAAACCATGGAAAACTTGAGTCCGAGGGTTGTATCATCATGGAGGGGAGTGTTGGAAAACTTTGAATTTTGGATAATAAAATATGTAGACTTAATTCTTACTCTGAGATGTTAAATCTGCAATTGAGAATTGTCCAAAATAAGTTACGGGTGAATGAAAATTATTGTAAATTATGGGTGTACAAATATGTCCTTTGATGGACGCAATTTAACTTTGGGTGCGTTATTAATTAAAGTCGCAAATTAATAATTGTTGGAATTGCTAATAGGTTTATTAGTAATCGACCAAAGTTAGTTATTTTTAGTTAATAACGTCCAGAGTTAGTTATTATCATGAATAGACACATCTATTCATTTGCACCACTTTGAAGGGTCACCTACTCTATTATAAATAGAGGGCTTCTCCACCCATTTGGGCATTCCAACATTTCCTTCTACTCTCCTAATTCCCTACAAAGTCCTCCTAGACTTTGTGGAACCTTCAACTTTCAGAATTTGAATTCCTATATTCTAATTCAATTTCTTCAAGAGAGGTACCATGCCATTGCGGTTCGTAGGGTGTAAGCGGTGTACTGACTTCTTGCACGGTGAGAGACGATTATCCTGGGAGGCGGTTTGTTCCGGATCAAGCAGTACCAAAGGGAGCAAATAAAGCCTTAAGGACATCGAGCCATGCTCGAGATCGTTTCTAAAACTATTTATATTCGACGACATTTGTAAGTATTTCAATTCGTCTTTATTTAGTTACTTTTTATCATGCGATTCTGTTTCTGCTTCTTCTCCATCTTCTTATTTTCGGTCCAGCTTCCATTGTTCTCCAACAATCTTAAGGCTTTAATTTTCGAAACTGGTTTTTTCCGCCTCTTTGGTTTTCAAGTCGGGTTTAATTAATTTTCTTGTAATTCCGAGAGTTTCATAGTACTCACAGATTGTTGTATCAAAGAGTTTTTATAGCACTCATTAATACAACGGATTGCAAAGAGTTTTTATAGTACTCATTGCATGAAAATTATGATTTACCGATTTGTATCATTGGAGAGTGAATTTTGCTACGCAAAAATTCAGCATGCATAAGTTGGGGGCAGAATTGTATTTTGTCGTTTAGACATTGATAACAATCTCAGATCAATTTTCGTAAAACATGAAAGTTTAAGATAACGAAAAAATGAAGCACTGGGTGAAAATGGTGCATCAATCAGAGCTGTAAAACTCAAGATATCGTTGTTCAAAGCTGCTGGTTCGTAATAGAATTTTGTACAAATTCTAACTTCGGTTTTCGAAGGATGTCTGGAGCTATAGATCTCGGATCAAGGCGAGTCATATATGAAAATTGTGTATCTCGACGAGACGAATCTAATGGATATGGTCTTGATGTCAGATTCACAAAATCAAGTTTCCAGAATCATGGTCAAAGTTTCTGAAAAATGATATTGTACCAAGCCGAATAGTGTATGCAATTAGATTTCAGAAAGTTGTCACGTCTAAAAGTGTAAGCCATATTTTGAAACGTAAGAATTTGGTTTCTTCATATGTGACATCTTAAAAAGGATCCAAACTTAATCTTGAATCCGAATAGAAAAAAAAAATTTAGTAGTTGTTACGCACGACATGTGTGTGGGCAATGGAACGTTCAAAATTAAGAAAATGAACGTGATACTCTATAATAGAGTAGGTCGCGTCATGTTAATTCAGATTTAAGTCGCGAATTCGTTGAATGTAATTATTCAATGTTTTGGGATATGTCGAAATAAAAGTTTCGTAGGAGATTATTTTAAACTAACATAAGTACGGTGTTGTCATCCGTTAGTTTAAAGCATGTTGATCTTGAACATTTTCGTATTCAAATATTTTCGTTGTGAAACGGAAACAACTCGTATGCCTTGTGGGGGTCTCTTTATCAATAGATCAATTATTGGACGTACCAAGAGTTTCAAGCACTCATGGAAATCCAAGAGTTTCAAAGTACTCATGGGTTGTCGATTTAGTTTCTTGCAAATCAAGAGTTTTTATAGTACTTATGGCTTGTTATTAAACTTAATCACGACGTCATTTGTTAGAGTACATATATCAAGAGTTTCAAAGTACTCATGGACATTGGTAAATAAATCAAGTGCTTCATAGCATTTATGATTTATTTAATCAATGTTTGTATGTACTTGAATTAGGCATACAAATGGAACCACTTAAGGACATATGTCTAGAAAGTGGAATTATTCACCAAACTACGACACCCTATTCGCCTTAACAAAATGGCGTAGGCGAGAGGAAGAATAGGACTTTAAAAGAGATGCTAAATGCATTACTCCTAAATTCGTGATTACCACAGAACTTGTGGGGGGAAGCCCTATTAACGGCCAACCATATCCTTAATAGGATACCTCGGAAAAGTGTTGGCAAAACCCCATATGAATTATGAAAAGGAAAGCCGCCATCTTACAAATACCTCAAAGTGTGGGGGTGTCTCGCAAAGGTGACAATACCATTACCTAAAAAGGTGAAATTTGGACCGAAGGAAGTAGATTGGTTCTTTATCGGGTATGCTCATAATAGTAGTGCATATCGATTTTTGGTTTTCAAATCAGAAATCGAAGACATACACGAAAATACTATTTTTGAGTCATGCAACGAATCATTCTTCGAAGATGTATTTCCATACAAATAGAAGAATGAACAAAGTTCTAATAAAAGAACACGGGAATCAACGTCCCAAGATTCCGAAATGGAAAACAAACTTAGACGTAGCAAGCGGGCAAAAGTTGCTACAACATTTGGCCCGGATTTTATAACCTACTTGGTAGAAAATGAGCCTCAAACCTACAAGGAAGCGATGTCTAGTAACGAGCCATCATATTGGAAAGAAGCAGTGAATATGGAAATTGAATCCGTACTTCAAAATCATACTTGGGAATTGGTGAGTCTTCCACCAGGAAGTAAAGCGTTAGGCTGTAACTGGGATTTTAAGCGGAAGCTTAAGCCTGACGGTTCAATTGACAAGTATAAGGCTAGACATGTCGCAAAAGGTTATAAACAAAAGGAAAGTATTGATTATTTCGATACCTACTCACCAGTTACAAGGATAACGTCCATTCGCAGACTTATAGCTATTGCAACTATAAATAATCTTTAAATTCACCAAATGGACGTTAAACTGCATTCTTAAATGGTGAATGAGACGAAGAGATTTACATGGAATAACCTGAGGGTTTTATTGCTCATGGGCAAGAAAATAAGGTATTTCGTTTGGTAAAATCTCTTTATGGTCTCAAACAAACTCCGAAACAATGGCATATCAAATTTTATGATACCATGTTATCAAATGGATTTCATATTAATGAATGTGACAAGTGTGTTTATAGTAAAACCACTCGTGATGGATATGTCATCGTGTGCTTGTACGTTGATGATATGTTAATTATGGGAAGTAATTCAACTATCATTAAAACAACTAAAAAAATGTTGAAAAGAAAGTTCGATATGAAGGATATGGGTATTGATGACGTTATTTTAGGGATGAAAATCACTAGAACGACGAATGGATACTCATTATCTCAATCGCACTATGTTGGGAAGATTCTTGAGAAATTCGACAAGAACGATGGCAAGATAGTTAAGACTCCCGTGGATCTTAATTTACATCTCGCCAAGAACCATGGTGCAAGTGTAAGACAAGTCGAATATGCTCGAGTAATTGGCTGTTTAATGTACCTCAAGAATTGTACAAGGCTCGATATTGCTCAAGCAGTTGGAAAGTTAAGTCGATTCACTAGTAATCCAAGTGATAAACATTTGGAAAGGAGTGAATCGAGTGCTAAAATAGTTAAGATATACTTTAGCATATGGACTACACTATACTAGGTATCCTGCGTTACTGGAAGGGTATAGTGATGCCAACTGGATATCAGACACATTTGACTCTAAGTCCACAAGCGGGTATGTTTTTACCCTTGAGAGGAGCAGCCGTGTCTTGGAAATCTTCTAAACAAACTTGCATTGCAAGGTCCACAATGGAATCGGAATTCATTGCGTTGGATAAGACTGGAGAGGAAGCCGAGTGGCTTCGTCAATTTTTAGAAGAACTTCCTATGTGGCCACAACCGGTGCCAGCTATCTACATTCATTGCGATAGTCAATCGGCAATTGGAAGGTCCCAAAGCACCATTTACAATGGTAAGTTAGACATATACGTCGTAGACATAATACCATTAAACAATTGCTCTCGAACATAATTATATCGATCGATCGTGTGAAAAGTAAGTAAAAATTAGCGGATCCGCTGCCCATAGGGTTAACAAGAGAGCAATAGTTTACGTCGTCAAGGGGAATGGGACAAAAGCCTATCTCTCTGAGTTGCACGTAACGGAAAACCCAACCTAGACGATTGGAGATCCCAAGATCTAGGTTCAAAAGGGACAACCTAATTACTGTGCAAATATAGTCACTGTAGGAAATTTTATTTCCAAACCCATTCTTAGGACGACACCGAGTGACGCTTGCATTGGTAAGGATAAGTGATTAGCTTTTAATGAGCTCATACATTGGTGGATAAAACCAAGTGGGGTATGGCAATATACTCTTTATGAGACTCACCTATATGAGTGGGAACTGGCGGCCGGTTCTTGGAGAATGACGAGGCTAAATTCTCTAAGACCACTCACGAAACCAGGATTAAGTGCTCCAAGGCCAAAACGGACACGACAATGAGAACTTAAAATGGAAGGATGATAACCGAGTGGGTACTATTGTCTAGGTATACAATACGGAAAGCAGTTCAAGGTGCTTCACCACTGACAATCCAGTATATCCGATAGTATTCCACTAGGAGAGGTTCAAGGTCTTTGACTACCTTTCTCATGCGATTATCGTACGCTTGGTAGCTCTCTCTCTCTCTTCCCTGTTATTCCGGCTCTTATGCCAATTTTTCATTCATGTGGGGGATTGTTGGAAAACTTTGAATTTTGGATAATAAAATATGTAGACTTTAATTCTCACTCTGAGATGTTAAATCTGCAATTGAGAATTGTCCAAAATAAGTTACGGGTGAATGAAAATTATTGTAAATTATGGGTGTACAAATATGTACTTTGATGGACGCAATTTAACTTTGGGTGCGTTATTAATTAAAGTCGCAAATTAATAATTGTTGGAATTGCTAATAGGTTTATTAGTAATCGACCAAAGTTAGTTATTTTTAGTTAATAACGTCCAGAGTTAGTTATTATCATGAATAGACAAATCTATTCATTTGCACCCCTTTGAAGGGCCACCTACTCTATTATAAATAGAGGGCTTCTCCACCCATTTGGGCATTCCAACATTTCCTTCTACTCTCCTAATTCCCTACAAAGTCCTCCTAGACTTTGTAGAACCTTCAACTTTCAGAATTTGAATTCCTATATTCTAATTCAATTTCTTCAAGAGAGGTACCATGCCATTGCGGTTCGTAGGGTGTAAGCGGTGTACTGACTTCTTGCACGGTGAGAGACGATTATCCTGGGAGGCGGTTTGTTCCGGATCAAGCAGTACCAAAGGGAGCAAATAAAGCCTTAAGGACATCGAGCCAATGCTTGAGATCGTTTCTAAAACTATATATATTCGATGACATTTGTAAGTATTTCAATTCGTCTTTATTTAGTTACTTTTTATCATGCGATTTTGTTTCTGCTTCTTCTCCATCTTCTTATTTTCGGTCCAGCTTCGATTGTTCTCCAACAGGGAGCCCTTTCACTATTCTACTCATGGATTGAAGCCCAATATCACAATTTTCCTCACAATTTCTTGAATCTTGGGGTAACATTTCTTCTAGTCTTCAATTCATTCTTGCATGTCCATCTTTATCTTTGATTGATGAAATTTCATCTTACATTTCTTCCTTTCCATGCTTGATTCTTCATTTCCATGGTTAGATCATGTGATTGACTCCAAAATCTTGACTATTTCATGAAACTCACACTAAAACCCATATGCACTTTGTAAATTTCTTGGTAGTTGCACTTGCATGTCAAGAAAATTTTGATCATTTGTGTCAAGAGCATGTGAAAAATCTTACTTCATGCCTAAAGTGATGTAATTTGGGTGAAAATCAAGTCTCCATAAGTTGCATGTGTCATATAATTGATTTGAACATGTTTTAAGTGCTCTAGGTGAAAATTTCACATTTTTACAATCTGACCAGTTTGTGAAAAACGTATATTATCTCTAAATTTTGTCTCTGTAGAATTTTTAAATCTTTTATATTCTGAAACTAGACTCATAGAGGGTCATTTTGAAAGAAAATTCAACTCCATAGCCTTTTTGGTTAGGGAGATATGCTCATTCTAAGTTGCATGTTTTCTGAAACACTGTTTTTGGACAAGTTTTACCATTTTTGTTAAAAATCTCATTTCCAGAAACTTATGACACCAAATCTTTCTTTTGATTAAAGTAGACACATAGGGGATTAATTCTGGAGAATATGAGCTTTATTTATATTTTCCAAGTGCGAGTAATACCCTTGCAAACTTGAAAGTTTTTCCCAAACTCTTCTCTGCATAGCAGTATTTGTTATTTTTGTAACTTGGGTTCTACAATGTCTATGCATGATTTTCTTGATTTTTCTGAAAGTAGACACATATAGGTTCATCATAAATTAATTTCAAGATATTAGGAGATGATTTGATATGGTAAATATGGCTCCAAAGTCAGAGCTACAATTCTGTCCAGAATTGTAGTTTCACATTTTTTAGAAAACTTGAATTTTCGAACTTCTAAGTGTTTTGTTGGAATTATTTTGATAATTAAACATCATTATATGTGCATTAGTGACATTTAGGACTATGTGACATGTAGGTTTGCATTTCTATTATAAATTTGTAAATTGGTTATAACGAGTACGTCATACGTGTGATTGTAGACATCGACCTCGTAGGAGAGAGCGGTTGTCGTCGGAGTGCTAGACTTAGTTTCTTGATTTTAATTGTGCTTCATCTCAGTGGTAAGTACATATGTACGACCTTTTTATATCAAAATGTGCGTTTTTGTTTGATTTTTCAAATGAATGTTTTTTTTATATGAAATAGTATGAGAATGCATGTTTTCCACTCGAAAGTTGTTAAACTATTTTATTCATATCCTTTGAGAACTCTCGGAAATTAGTTGTGAAATTTTGATATTCCGATTCTAGTTATGTGAAAGAGAAGAAATAAAATACCTCTAATAGACTTAGGACGATGTACTGAGTACTGTTATTAATGGGAGGCGTCAAGCGATCCTCCATTTTCTTATGGCTAAGACCATTGAAGCAATGCTTCTTATTATTGGATAGAACGTCAATGTTCAAAAATCCGCCCCCGATGAGCCAAAATGTATCAAGATATTGAGGCCAAGGGGTTTATAGAGCTATAGAGTGCTACTTATACTTGTAAGGGTCACTACGGTATAGGGGTGTCGACACTTAAGGCCTTTTAGCTAAGTTGTGAGCGGGGTTGACGAATGGGCTCCCTTAACGCTCGGGTGAAATAGGGTTTGATAGACCCTAGAAGGAACCCTTAGTGATTATTTCGTGATCCCTCTGTTTACATCGATCCTGCTGGTGGCTCTTGACACGCCTAAGCTAAATTAAGCTGTTGATTGAAGTCGAAATTAAAAATTGACTACTTATTAATGTTGTTTGTGGCTCTTGATATGCCCTAATCGATTGTAATGAATTGTAAATCTTGGCTACTCATGAACTACTATCGTTATCAGTTCAAATGAACTTGTTTACTCTGGATATTTTACCAACTACTCGTGGTTTCGCAATGTTATTAAATTGAGAGGTTTTTGTTACTCGGTTACTTCAAGTTGATCCAATTCTCCAATATGATAGTTTTACTGTTTAAATCTTCTGATTTGTTTCAACTCATGCTTCCGTGCCACTCGTTGCTTTACATATCGTAGTGTGTACTTAATCAGTTTTTACTGATCAATTTCTTCAAAACTGCGTCGACTTTTGCCATTTTAAAACCGCAGGTCGTCAATCAAAGTGGGGGATTGGAACGCTGGAACGAGATGAAGAAGTCTAGCTTAAGTCAGATCACTTAGTAGATCACACACGATTTGTTTTAGATTGTACTTAATATCGAAATTTTGTTATGTACATTAAGCGAAATGTAATCTTAATAGTATATTTCTAATTTTAGTTGTCGATTGTCTCTTTAACCCTGAACCGAGATCTTGGGTCGTTTCAGCTGGTATCAGAGCATCGGTTCTCCGGTTAATGAGACTTTTCGATTTCCTTAAGTAGATAAAAAAGAAAGATAACACATTTTCAAAATTTTAAAAATTGATTAGGGTATCTCAATTTGGTAATAACAATGTAAGCAAGCCGCGGGGGATTTTGGGGTACTTACGTATTCTTAAACACGATTTGTACCGTACTTGTTGATTAATTGTTACTTGCTAATTGGTATGTGCTCCATGCGGAATCTACTTGCTTATTTATATGTTTGCTATCCATTGAGCATATTTGCTTACTCTATAGAAATGATTTATCATTGTCGTGTGATCCGTATCCGCGGTCGCTTTATCAGTTATGTTATTTTGTCGACGAGAGAGTAACGACGCTTTGACTTAGAAGAACATGAGACCATTCGTTTCATACCTTTGAGTGCGACTTTTAAGATAATACCATATTTTGTTTCATTTTGAGTTAAACCGACTTGGTCGTTTCCAAAATTAGAAAGTTTTGACCACAAAAAAAAAGTAATATTTTTTTTAAAGAAAAAGTAGTTTTGAAAAAAAATGTTGGGTGTCGAGATACCAAATGCCAAGTGATGTGGACCACTTTGTTTAGCAGTCCGCTGGCGTGACTCTTAGTACGACGGTACTATGAGTTGTACCCGCTGTGTAGACTAAGTTGGAACATTTGAAACACATTCGAGTTGTGATGGATAGACACATTGTGTGACGACACATAGTGTTCTTTTCTCCCTCGTATGCGTGGAAAACTTTAGGTGATTGGTGTATCTTATCCTATAAAGGTAAGACAATATTTTTAACGCGGATGAGCCAAGTAAAATGACATGTTAGTTGCGGTCAAAGTATTTTGTATCTATAAATTTCAAGATTTGTTTAAACGCTAGAAAATTTTCGAATTGACTTTCTAAACGTGGTAACTTGTGTGTTCGTCTAGACCTTTCAAAATTTGGTGCCGACCTTTTACTTGAGCTAATTGTATTTGAATCTCTAGTATAATACGAGGGAGTGGGGATGTAACCGACCGAGAGCGCGATTCCCGTTAATTAAAGTGTTGCATGTGTATTGGCATTGCATACAAGTCTCATGTGCATTAGTTGCATTCTCTTGAAATATGTTTGTAATTTCGCTCAAAAGTTTTCTTAAGCTTCGGGGACGAAGCTTCATTTTAAGTGGGATATAATGTAATACCCCGTATTTTAGTTGGGGTTATTTAGTAATTTCGAAAAATATTTGAGAATTTTAAGAAATTTACATTTCAAAATTGTCCTTGACTTCTTCTTAGTTTTAAATTATAAGTGTGTCATTTGACATCTACGATGATATATATTTTCTATTTTGGGCTTATTTTGTAGTTTTGAAAACTTGGATAATACGATAGGAAACTCATTTTGTATACGTGGGAGATACTTGTAATTTTCTAAAAAAAAAAGTTAGATTTTGACATTTATTTACAAAGTGCATTATTTGAAATTATTCGGAGATTTTATAATTTATGAAAGTTATCTTTTAAGTGTTAGCTATTAATTGGAATTTTATTTTCACCCCTTAAATTTTGACTTTCATCATCACCCATCAACTCTTTTATTTTATATTTACATCCCAATTTCTTGATACACTACTTTGGATCAATACCATTAAAATAAGATATCCTAGTTATTCAATCTATGTATGTATTCATCCCCTTGTTGCATCAACACCCCATCACCATCACTCTTTGCCTACATCTATCATTTTTTTTTTACATCTTTTCATTCTCCTCATGAACAATCAATGAAACTCTCACCAACCTCCACCATCAAGGCATCAACCCCATTTCTTTCTTTCACAATTCCTCATTTTTTTTTCTCTTCAAGAGCACTCATACTAGCTCTATTCTCTCTCTCAAAACCCCATTCCCGTTTTTGGGTTTTCACTTCACAAAAACTTCATCAAAACTCATTTTTATGGTCTCCAAACCATAGAAAACTTGAGTCCAAGGGTTGTATCATCATGGAGGGGAGCTCTTTCACTATTCTACTCATGGATTGAAGCCCAATATCACAATTTTCCTCACAATTTCTTGAATCTTGGGGTAACATTTCTTCTAGTCTTCAATTCATTCTTGCATGTCCATCTTTGTCTTTGATTGATGAAATTCATCTTACATTTCTTCCTTTCCATGCTTGATTCTTCATTTCCATGGTTAGATCATGTGATTGACTCCAAAATCTTGACTATTTCATGAAACTCACACTAAAACCCATATGCACTTTGTAAATTTCTTGGTAGTTGCACTTGCATGTCAAGAAAATTTTGATCATTTGTGTCAAGAGCATGTGAAAAATCTTACTTCATGCCCAAAATGATGTAATTTGGGTGAAAATCAAGTCTCCATAAGTTGCATGTGTCATATAATTGATTTGATCATGTTTTAAGTGCTCTAGGTGAAAATTTCACATTTTTACAATCTGACCAGTTTGTGAAAAACGTATATTATTTCTAAATTTTGTCTCTGTAGAATTTTTAAATCTTTTATATTCTGAAACAAGACTCATAGAGGGTCATTTTGAAAGAAAATTCAACTCCATAGCCTTTTTGGTTAGGGAGATATGCTCATTCTAAATTGCATGTTTTCTGAAACACTGTTTTTGGACAAGTTTTACCATTTTTGTTAAAAATCTCATTTCCAGAAACTTATGGCACCAAATCTTTCTTGTGATTAAAGTAGACACATAGGGGATTAATTCTGGAGAATATGAGCTTTATTTATATTTTCCAAGTGCTAGTAATACCCTTGCAAACTTGAAAAGTTTTTCCCAAACTCTTCTCTGCATAGCAGTATTTGTTATTTTTGTAACTTGAGTTCTACAATGTCTATGCATGATTTTCTTGATGTTTCTGAAAAAGACACATATAGGTTCATCATAAATTAATTTCAAGATTTTAGGAGATGATTTGATATGGTAAATATGGCTCCAAAGTCAGAGTTACAATTCTGTCCAGAATTGTAGTTTCACACTTTTTAGAAAACTTGAATTTTCGAATTTCTAAGTGTTTTGTTGGATTTATTTTGATAATTAAACATCATTATATGTGCATTAGTGACATTTAGGACTATGTGACATGTAGGTTTGCATTTCTATTATAAATTTGTAAATTGGTTATAACGAGTACGTCATACGTGTGATTGTAGACATCGACCTCGTAGGAGAGAGCGGTTGTCGTCGGAGTGCTAGACTTAGTTTCTTGATTTTAATTGTGCTTCATCTCTGTGGTAAGTACATGTGTACGACCTTTTTATATCAAAATGTGCGTTTGTGTTTGATTTTTCAAATGAATGTTTTTTTATATGAAATAGTATGAGAATGCATGTTTTCCACTCGAAAGTTGTTAAACTATTTTATTCATCTCCTTTGAGAACTCTCGGAAACTAGTTGTGAAATTTTGATATTCCGATTCTAGTTATGTGAAAGAGAAGAAATAAAATACCTCTAATAGACTTAGGACGATGTACAGAGTACTATTATTAATGGGAGGCGTCAAGCGATCCTCCATTTTCTTATGGCTAAGACCATTGAAGCAATGCTTCTTATTATTGGATAGAACGTCAATGTTCAAAAATCCGCCCCCAACGAGCCAAAATGTATCAAGATATTGAGGCCAAGGGGTTTATAGAGCTATAGAGTGCTACTTATACTTGTAAGGGTCACTACGGTATAGGGGTGTCGACACTTAAGACCTTTTAGCTAATGTTGTGAGCGGGGTTGACGAATGGGCTCCCTTAACGCTCGGGTGAAATAGGGTTTGATAGACCCTAGAAGGAACCCTTAGTGATTATTTCGTGATCCCTCTGTTTACATCGATCCTGCTGGTGGCTCTTGACACGCCTCAGCTAAATTAAGCTGTTGATTGAAGTTGAAATTAAAAATTGACTACTTATTAATGTTGTTTGTGGCTCTTGTATGCCCTAATCGATTGTAATGAATTGTAAATCTTGGCTACTCATGAACTACTATCGTTATCAGTTCAAATGAACTTGTTTACTCTGGATATTTTACCAACTACTCGTGGTTTTGTAATGTTATTAAATTTAGAGGTTTTTGTTACTCGGTTACTTCAAGTTGATCCAAATTCTCCAATATGATAGTTTTACTGTTTAAATCTTCTGATTTGTTTCAACTCATGCTTCCGTGCCACTCGTTGCTTTACATATCGTAGTGTGTACTTACTCAGTTTTTACTGATCAATTTCTTCAAAACTGCGTCGGCTTTTGCCATTTTAAAACCGCAGGTCGTCAATCAAAGTGGGGGATGGGAACGCTGGAACGAGACGAAGAAGTCTAGCTTAAGTCAGATCACTTAGTAGATCACACACGATTTGTTTTAGATTGTACTTAATATCGAAATTTTGTTATGTACATTAAGCGAAATGTAATCTTAATAGTATATTTCTACTTTTGGTTGTCGATTGTCTCTTTAACCCTGAACCGAGATCCCGGGTCGTTTCATTCGGCTCTAGGGTTGTTTCCTTCCTCTCCTTCCTTGTATCCCAAGTTTGCTTGTTTCTAAATTAAGAAAACCCCCCTTTTGCCAATTTGTGCCCAAAGCCTAGTTTTCTAGATCTAAAATGTCACATCATATGTGATCCAAATTCACTAATCTTTACATCATATTTAAATTGGTTCATTCTTCTTTGAATCATATTCAGATTGCATCATTATGCCAATTTAGTTTTATGCGATAATTAACAATTAAGGTGTAAAATCGAGTTAATAGTAACACATAAACCACATTATGCACTACGACCTGTGGCACTAATACCAATGTAGAGTTTTGATATGGATTCCGCAGCGGAATAAACAATAATCAAATCTTGTTCAATACCCTCCAAAGATCATAGGACTAGAATTCATAACGATGGTAAATGATGCGAACATCAAGTACCTTGTTTGTCTCATTTGATGACTTCATGTGAAATAATGTCCACGTCTCTATGGTAGTTCACGCCTAGGATCAAGTCTAGATTCCTTCCAACCTTTTGTGCTAGAAATTGATGGATAGATGAAGAAGAAGAATCACGCAAGAGGAGGGGCAGACGGGGGGGGGGGGGGGGGGGTCGAGTTCGGCCTCCTTGTTGGCTCTCTCCTTGATTTGTTCTCTCCTAGTGTGATAACAATTATGACACTCTCTTGTGAAAATAAGCTGGGAGTGTTCTTTATATATTCTAACAACTCCTTGTTAACTACATATTAGCTTCTCTACTAATCATGTCCTTACATGGATTAGTCTACCTTGCAAATTAGTCTTACCAAGTTTGCATGTAGTTGCGTATTATTCATTCTATTTAATTAATCATATTAATTAATTCCCAAGTCTAGTTTAATCCATAGGGCGTGTGACCCCATAGGTTTCTACTTAGTAAGTAGTAACAATTTCTAACATAGAGCAGCCTCTAGCAAGACATCTATGCCACTCAACTAATGGAAATAGTCAGTAATCCGACAAACCTCGTGACCAATGCTACCGTATTTTACTATCCCTTTGGCTCCATATCCCGATTGGACACGAGACATACACGTCACACTCGTATATCCATTCCCCAGTTTCTCGATCATGGGAATAGTCTTATCCATGCATATAACATAAGTATCATATATTGATTTATCTGAGTCTGGCCAGACATTCTATAAGCACTACCCCTCGAGTGGCCTCAGATATTTACTCCCGTTATGTGGGAGGGAAAAATCCTCTCTACAACACTACTGAAGGGGCAATACAGTTGGTAGATATACATGATCAATACTCTAGAAGGGGGGGGGGTTGAATAGAGTATGGCAACTTTTGCCAAAGGTGTGTTTTCAAAGTATTTTGAATAGAGTGAGGAATATGATGATCTTTGTTTTCTTAACTTGGCTAGTTCCTTCAAAGTTCACCACTAGCTTATCCCATATTTCCTTAGCAGTCTTGCACCTTGAAATCATATCGAATTCATCTGCACTCAAAGCACAATATAAAAGATTCATAGCTTTGTATTTTTTAGAAAATTGTTCTAACTCAGAAGCAGAAAGTGAATCCTCAGTTTTGGGAGTTATGATCCCATCTTTCTCTGTGTAGAATGTGTGAAGAACATTCTCAATGATAGTCCACAACTCCATATCATGATCAATGACGAACATTTTCATCAAGGCTTTCCAGTGCACAAAATTATCACCATAGAATAAGGGAGGTCTATTAGCAGCTCTTCCTGATAGAAACCACCATCTCCTGATATACTCACAATCACAAAAAAATTAGATCTATGCAGTGATACAAGCTCAGATACCAATTGAAGGGGAAGTACATTAGGTAGAAATACATGATCAATACTCTAGAAGGGGAGGGGGTTGAACAGAGTATGGCAACATTTTCCAAAGGTGTAGTTTCAAATTAATTTGAAGAGAACAGATAGTAATTCAAGGCCTTGAAATGAGTTTCAAGCCTTTGGAATCAAAGCATTTAAGAACTAAGTTACTAATATTTTTCAAGGCCTTGAAATGCGGTTCAAGTCCTTGAAACTGAACCTGTTTTGAGCAATTAATGAGACAATTATAAGAATTAAAATTGAAATGCAAGAGACACAAGAATTATAGAGTTCAGCGCACTTGGACCTACATGTCTACCTCGGGGACTTAATCCCTGCAGGATTTTCAACTCAATTCTTATTAATCAAAAGCTAAGCCCTAGATCTCAAGCACAGAGATGTTTTTACTCTGTTACATCTTATGGTTCTCACTAACCTATCTAGTACCTGCTCTAGCTAACTGATTCAATAAGAATTCTTTGTTGTTCACTTGAAAAACTTACGAGAAAAATAATCAAGAAGTATTATCATAATGATATATAAGTAGAATTCAGAAAGAAGAACACTAAGACAAAGTCTGGCAGTGAGTGTGCAGTGCTCTTCATATGCTTGGATTGAGAAGAATGAATCTGCTTCTTTTTTGCTTGTCGATCCTTGAATGTGTTTGAGTGTCTCTCTGTTGATTGTCTGCGAAATTCTTCAGTAATTCACACTCTTATGGAGTCAGTTTGAATTGCAGTTCTTTAGGATTTTCTCATAACAAACTTTCTTAAAAGATAGATGCATGTGTTGACTTCTCTAACAGCTCTTCCCAACGGCTAGTTGCTCAGTATCTTAAAATATGTTGATTTGATCTTGTTTGTGAGAGGGTTAGGAAGCTCCAGGCATGACTGATCAGGCACACAATTAATTTGACAAGTTAATTTCCATACTTGCATTCAAACAGTTTAGGAAACAATCCTGCAAAATGGGCAACTACATTAATCTGCATAAACCAAGTCAAGCAGTAGAATTAACAGCTGATCTAAATGATATATTGATTTTTATTTCATCATCAAATAAGGCATAAAAAATATGAAGATATTGAGAAAGGACTAGCAAGAAGAGGTCCCTCTAAGTTATTCTTATAATTTGTTTTTTAGGTTCAAGCGTTTGAAGGCAGTTTCAAGGCCTTGAAACTACTTCACTTCATCCTTTGAAAGCAAGATGAACTTACAATCTCCCCTTGATAAAAGACAAAACCACTATTCGTTAAGAACTGATTCTCTGCACAGATTTAACGTTAAAGCATAGCAGAATAATTACAATAAACTCAGATAATAATCAAAAGAAGAAATTAAGCTAAACAATCCAACTTATTAAGCACTTAAGGAAACAAAACCTACTGATCTAAACCAGATCTCTAAACCAACAAAAGTTCTAAAAAAATAAGTCCTAAAAATTCTCCCCCTTTTTTTACTTTCATCAAAAAAGAATGAGAATATGTGAAAATGTTGGATCACAATTTTGAAACCTTAAAAGAAAATGTTTGAGAAAAGGAAGTTTTCAAGGCTTTGAAAGAGAACCAAGGCCTTGAAAAAGAGAAAGAAATAGAAGGCAAGAATTAGAGTGTTGGTTCTCCATCTCCCTTTGGTTCTGCATCTTCTTCTCCACTATCTTCTTCATCTTCCACATCATCCTGTTCTTCTTCTTCCTGAGCAACCTCATCACCAACATCTGTAGCCAACTCTTCCTAAAAAAGATCTAACTCAGTCACAATCTCTGGAATTGTCACCTTCTTCTTTTTCTTTTATGCTTCCTTCAGTAACATTCCTAAGTCCGGACTGTCTTCCTCTTGTTCCTGTTCTTCATCACCCTGTTCTTTAGAAGCTTATTTCCCCGGTCTTTTATCCCTGCAGCCTCATCTTGAGTAGTATGCTCACTGAGTAAATCCCTTTCTGACCCAGCTTTCTTTGATCCTTCTGCAGCTTGTGAAACTTCTTCATCCTAGTGAACCAGATTTATGCCCTTGAAGATACTCTCAAGCATCTGCCTCACCTGTTTGAACTCAGTTCCAAAATCACGTTGATTCTTCTCTAGCTCATCCATATCATTCTCTAAACCATCAAGCCTTTGAAGTACAAGGCAAGGTCTTGAGACACAGATGGTAGGTTTGAGGTTGAGGTCAAGGCTTTGGGTTTTGGAAACTTATTTGATTGCATCTTTTCTGTTGACAAGTCAGACTATATCTTCCAATCACCCTTACTGGTTTTCATGATTCCAATCCTTTGAAAAGCTTGCTCATCAAGCATTCCAAAATCAATAGTAAGAGTCTCTTCCTTGTCAATTGGAATCTCAAGGTGATCAAAGAAAAGTGACAGCAAGTTGGCATAAGGCAAGGATGCTTTCTTTACTTAGACTGAGAGAAAAACATGTGTTCCATCACAAGAGAGGGTAGATCAATCTCTTAACCATGCATGATTAGGTACATCGAGTATAACACCCTGTCAATAATTAGCTCATTTGAGTGTTCCCTTGGAACTACACACCTCATCAAAATGGTAAAAAGAACTTTGGCTTCAACAGTTAGCACAGAGTGCGTTAACTACTTTAAGGAAGTAGGGGCATTGGGTAGAAAGAACTCTTCTCTAGCTAGTTTCAGAGACTCAATCTTATTTTGATGGTTACTTGTGTCATACCTCCTGGGACAACCTAACACATTGGTGTAAGTTCAATTCAGTTTCAAGACTTGAAATAGCTAGTCTATTTCAAGGCCTTGAAACAGCTTACAAAGCCTTGAAACTGGCTGTGCTTTATATGCATGAACTTAGGGGGAGTTTTTGATCTTAATTCAACTTCTAAACCCCTGTGCTTGATTAGTTGATACTATGATGAAATGCAAAGTATTTTGACTCAGTTTACAGTATCTAACATCATCTGTTTTACTCATTTTTGCAGAAAAGTTT
Organism: Linanthus parryae; assembly: GCA_023055425.1. Classification (NCBI taxonomy): domain Eukaryota; kingdom Viridiplantae; phylum Streptophyta; class Magnoliopsida; order Ericales; family Polemoniaceae; genus Linanthus; species Linanthus parryae. The sequence goes on from JALGPY010000015.1 coordinate 7,023,267, forward strand.
GTTTCCTATTTTTCAGGATTTGTTTCCTAACCTGAGTTTTGCAGGAAAGGAAATTCTATGGTTAATTGATTCTGTGATCAATCCTGCTGTGTTTGAAAGTTGCCTAACAGTTTTTTATACAATATAAATTCATTATCCTTGAATATTTTGATCAAACTATCCTTTGGAGAAGCTGTTAGAGAAGTCAAATATGAAGCTACACAATAGGAAGTTTGTTAAAGAGAAGATCTTGAAGATCTTCATTTCAAACTGCTCTATAAAATAAGGGAAATATGAAGAATTTCAACATGAAAATTATCAGAGACACTCAAAAACATTCAAGGATTGACAAGCAACAATTAAGCAGATTCATCTCTCTCAATCCAATCATAAGAAGAACACTGCATACTCACTGCAGATTCAGTTCCAGTGTTCTTCTCTTCTGAACTTCATTTGTATATCTTTTTGATAAAATTTATAGTTCTCATTCTCAAGGATTTTTCAAAGAGAACCATTGAGAATTCTTAGTTAATCATATAGCTAGAGCAGGTACTAGATAGGTTAGTGAGAACCACAAGCTGTAACATAGTAACGCATCTCTCTGTGCTTGAGATCTAGGGCTTAGCTGTGGATTAATAAGAACTGTGTTGAAAATCCTGCAGGGAGAAGATCCTTGAGGTAGAGACTTTGTTCCAAGTGGACTGAACTCTATATATCTTGTGTCTCATGCATTTACTTTTCAGTTTCATACTTAGAACTTTTGCAGCACTCAAAACAGTTTCATTTCAAGGGTTTGAAACTCATTTCAAGGCCTTGAAATAGACTTATTCTTTTATACTCTAACTGTTTTCATTCCAAGGGCTTGAAACTCATTTCAAAGGCTTGAATCACTTTAAAAATATTTTGAAACCTCTATTCTTGAATTGTTCAGCAAAACTTTGCATACTCTATTCAACCCCCCTTCTAGAGTATTGATCCTGCATTTCTACCTACTGTACACCCCTTCAATTGGTATCAGAGCTTGTATCATTGCATAGATTTAAACATATTGTGATTATGAGTACTGTAGGTAATGGTGGTTTCTCACAGGGAAGAGCTGCTAACAGACCTCCTCTCTTCTGTGGAGGCAATTTTGTTCACTGGAAAGCTTTGATGAAAATATTCATCATTGATCAAGATATGGAACTCTGGACTATCATTCAGAATGGTCCTCATACTTTCTACAGAGAGAAGGATGGGATTATAACTCCCAAATCTGAAGACACTCTCTCCTCTTCTGTGCTAGAACAATTTTCCAAAAATCATAAAGCTATGAATCTCTTATATTGTGCTTTGAGTGAAGATGAGTTCAACAAGATCTCAGGTTGCAAGACTGCCAAGGAGATCTGGGATAAGATTGTGTTGACCTTTGAAGGAACAAGACAAGTCATGAAATCAAATCCAAGGGCTCTCATTTGCTGAGCAATCCACAACACTTGTGAGAAGCAGGCTCTAGCTGCTGTGTATTCAGCTTCAGCTTTTGATAGTTCCATCGAGTTTTGTTTTTTTGAATGCTAGCTAATTAGGGATGATGCATGGAATTGGAAACACCCTGAAGTGCTCTTTCTGTCAACTTTATACCCTTAAAAGTCGGCATATGAATATCCACAAAGAGAGAAGTTACTAAATTCCTAACTCTTTGGTAACATTGAGATATCTGAAAGTTCATTTAACAACAACCAAGAGTGATTCTTTAGGATCAGATTGAAATCTAGCACACATACAGACACTAAACTTAATGTCTGGTCTAATTGCAGTGAGATATAACAATGATTCAATCATACCTCTACACTCTTTTTTATTTACACCGTTACCAGCTTGATCCTTGTCTAAGGATAGTGTAGAAATCATTGGAGTCTTAATTACCTTGGAATGAGACATTTTGTACTTGTTCATCAAGTCCTTGGTATACTTGTTTTGATGCCGAAAGATTCATTTCTTCATCTGATGTACATGAAGTCCAAGGAAGAAGTTCAATTCTCCCATTTAGCTCATCTCACATGCTCATAAGACTTGAGAAATCCTTGCAAAGAGAATAATTAGTAGCTCCAAACATAATATCATCAACATAGACTTGAACTACTAAAATATCTTTCTCATGAGTCTTTATGAAAAGAGTTTTATCAACTAATCCTCTCTTGAAATCATTTTCAAGTAAAAACTTTGACAATATTTCATACCAAGCCCTTGGAGCTTGTTTCAAACCATAAAGAGCCTTGTCAAGTTTATGGACATGATCTGGAAACTCATCACTTTTAAAAATAGGAGGTTAAGCAACATAAACTTCTTCTTACAAGTAACCATTTAGAAATGCACACTTGACATCTATTTGGAAAAGTTTAATGTTCTTGTAAGATGCAAATGCAAGTAACATTCTAATTTCCTCTAACCTTGCAACAGGAGCAAAAGTCTCCTTATAATCAATACCTTCTTCCTGGTTGTAGCCTTGATCTACTAGTCTGGCTTTGTTTCTAATTACCTTGACATTTTCATCTAACTCTGAACACCCACCTTGTGCCTATAGAAGACTGATCTTTAGGAGGAGGAAACATATTCCAAACCTTGTTCCTCTCAATTTCATTGAGTTTCATAACAATGATCCAGTCTGCTTCTTGTAATGCTTCTTTCACATTTCTGGGTTCTACAAGATAAACAAGCATTAAAAGCAATTGAGATCTTGTCTGTGTACCAGTTGATGGATCATATATAATGTTATCAACTGGATGAGATGACAGATATTTGAATCTCTTTCTTGGAGTCCATGGCTCAGGTTCTCCATGTAACTTTTCAATCCTTTGAGAACTTGAGGAAGTGGCTTGACCACTTTGATTTTCCCGATGCTCCTTTTCAAGGCTTTGAGACCCACTTTCAAGGCCTTGAAAATTCTTCCCTTTTTATTGCAAGCATTCCTTGAAACCATGTGAAGTCTTTGTTTCATCTCCTGATTCATGCTTGTTCAAATTCAAGTCTGCAAAACTTTCACTCAAACAACCATCATATCTTTCATCAAAAGTGACATGAATACTTTTTTCAACAAGATTAGTTCTTTTATTATAAACTCTATAAGCTTTGCCAGTCAGAGAGTAACCAAGAAAGATACATATATCACTTCTTGTATCAAACTTACCAAGATTGTCCTTACTTTTGTTGTGGACAAAACTAGTGCAGCCAAAAGGTTTGAAATGACAAATATTTGGCTTTCTTCATTTGAAGAGCTCATACGGGGGTCTTCTTCAATATAAGCCTAATCAGGCACCTGTTGAGTATATAGTTGGCAGTGTTCACAGCTTCTGCCCAAAATGACTTTGGTAACTTGTTCTCTAGAAGCATTGTCCTAGACTTGTCTTCAAGATCCCGTTCTTTCTTTGAAGAACACCATTCTGTTGAGGAGTTCTTGGAGCAGAAAAGTTGTGAGAGATACCATACTTAGCAGAAAATAAATCAAGCTCAAGCTGATCAAATTCTCTACCATGATCACTTCCGATTGAAGCAATTGACAAGTTTTTCCAAGTTTGAATCTCTTTACAAAGTTTTGAAAATTCAGTTAGAGCTTCATATTTACCTCTTAGAAACATAACGCAAGTAAATATTGAATAGTCATCAACAATAACTAACATATACATCTTACCCTTTGGAGTTGTAATTGTCATAGGACCACAGAGATCCATGTGAAGCAGTTCAATGGGTCTAGTAGTATTTACAAAATTCTTTGGCTTGAAAGAGCTTCTTGTCTGTTTACCTCGAGCACAGGCTTTGCATACTTCTTCATCTTTGAATTTGATAGAGGGATGACCTCTTACTAGGTCTTTAGAGATCAACTTGTTCAGGGTATGTAAGCTAATGTATCCAAGCTTTCTGTGCCAAAGCTTTGAATCCTCTTTCAAGGCGTTGAGGCACTTCAGACTTTCTCCTGCAACTTTGGTAGTACTAAGATAGTAAACATTATTTCATCTTGGAGTAGTGAGAATGCAGTTTCATGATTTCTCATTTCGCACCACACATTTTTCCTTGTCAAAGATTACCTTATTGCATTTTTCACACAACTGTGATACACTAAGAAAATTGAACTTAAGACCATCTACTAAATATACATCTGAAATAAAGTTTTCAGAATTGTTACCAATATTTCCAATATCAATGATGTTACATATGCCTTTGTCACCAAGTGTGATTGTTCCTCCTGCATGTTCCTTTACTTCAGAGAATAAGGAACTCTTTCCACTCATGTGTCTGGAGCAACCACTATCCATGATCCATTTACGTTCTTTGCTCTTGGTGACAGCCTGCAAACACCATTCACTACCTTACCCAGCTGTAAGACCAAGTGTGGAACTTAGATTCATATTTAGGGTCAACCATGTTAGGTGGTCTAACCCCTTTAGGAAGGCAAATCTGTCTAACTTGTCCTTTAAGTTGAAATGGAAAAGTGTTCCTCATTATTTGAGGGTCTCTTCTTCTAAAAGAACAAGTCACCTTAACATGACCAATTTTGTTGTAGTAATGGCAGTTAGGAGAAGTTCAGTTACTACCCTTCACAAATCTGGTGTGCGTTTTCTTTTTTTTTCACCAGCAACGAAAGATATAATATCAGAAAGACTATTACAATACGAATGGGGAATACCCCAAGACGGAACAACAAGGAAATCAAACCAAACCTCCTACCAAAATACATACCCTACCTGTGTAGTACAGACACAATCAAATGGGATACGAGCTCAAATGCCCCCATTAAAAAATACCCAAAGTGAAAATGAATCGGCCCAATAAGGCCCAAGAGCCTCTAACTCCTCAAATGCCAAAGAGAAACCGAGAACCAAAAGCCCAAAACACGGTACATCCAAACCTAGGCGGGGGAAGCTGATACGTACACGAAAAGATCAAACGGACCACCAAGCCGTCGCAATAGGGAGCTGTCTCTACCAGCGGCCACAAGCCAGTGCAAGGGTCGGTGCCACGTGTTTCGTGTGGGGTCCAGTACGTCTCACCCGGGGGGCTGATTTGATGCAGCACGAAGTAGTATCGGTGGGTAGCGTGGGGACTGCTCCAAGGGGCTCTCCTAGATCGGGGTCCAGCCTAGGCGAGGGGGAGGAAGGAGCACCCCCATAAGCCGGGGGACGGCTACATTCGGGCCAGATCTAAAAATCAGTGGAGGGGGGAAGGATGAGAGTAGGAGACACTCACCAGGACTCAAATGGTTATGTCGAACAAGGAAGGAGGGCCGATGGAGGGGAGCTGGTGAGGAGGCGGCGACGGATGGAGGGAGGCGGCGGATCTAGAGCAAAGGCGGCATTAGCGGTTTCCTAGGCGGTGGAGGTAGACATTTACTTCAGGACATGGCGGCGGCGACGAGAGAGGAGGCAGGGTAGTTGAAGGCACGGACTGGAGTCCCACTGGGACGTCGAAGAGGGTTGCTCCCGACTTCGATACCGGCGGAGATCCGGTACTGCACGATTCGATTTCAGGATGGAACGGGCTGGAGATACCTCGATTTGCACCGGTCGGAGCGGAGATAGCTGAAAGGTGAAGGCATAGTGGGTGGAGGGGGCGCGGCGGAAGCATCACAGGTGGGGGTGGCGGGCAGAAGCTCCATGAAGGAGTCGCCACCGCCTGATGGGGGTGGGGTGTTTAGGGTTTTCTTGGGAGAGTTGATAGAGAGAGGGAGAGAGAAGGTCTGTTCGAGTTGAAGTTTTTTTAGGAAAATTGGAAATACTTGTTTTGTGAACAGATTGTAAGCTACCTCCAAGAATCAAGTTCAAATTTTGTTCTATTCCAGCAAGCTTTGTAATAAATTTCTTAGAATCGTGAAGTTTCTCAGTTATAGTAGTCTTTTGTTCCTCAAATTCATCACATTGATGTCTTAGAGCAACAATTTTTTCACTCATGAGAGGGTTCTCAGTGACTCTTCCTTGACTTGAGTTTTCAAGGCCTTGAAACTGGTTTCCAAGGCTTTGGAATCTCTGTCAGATTTTTTCTAAGAGATTTCAAGGTTCTGATTTTGACAAACAAGTTCCAAGTTCTCTTTAGCTTGATCATGAACCCTTTCTTTCAAAGTTATAATTTCATTCAGATAGTCCTCCTCATTTAAAAGCATTGTTCTAAGATAATCAGGGATAACATCTGTTGGTTTTGAAATCAAACCGTTTACCATTACCTCAATGTTCTTTTTGAAAATTTCATCATACTTGGACATAAGACAGAGGTTGGCTTGCTCGTCCTCAGATTCAGAATCACTAGAGGAATCAAAATCACTTCAAGAAGCTACCATAGCTTTCTTTCTTCTGTCATGGTCTTTCTTCTGAAAGTGTTTGCTTTTCTTGTGTGGAAAGTCACTGATTAAGTGTCCTTCATCACCACACCCAAAGAAATACTTTTTTTTAGGTTTATTTCCACGATAGGAAGATTTACCTTTGTAGTCTCTTCTACTGGAGGATCTGTGTTTATCCCTGCTGAAGTCTTTATTTCCAAAGTTCTTTTTCATCTATAGAATTTTGGTCAAGGCTTTGGAATTGAGAGAAAAATGATCTTCATCATCATCTTCTTCTGGTTCAAGGCTTTGAGATGGTTCACTCTCCTTGGCCTTGAGAGCTAGTTCTTGACACTTTCTGGTAATTCTCCATAAACTTCATTCATATAGATCTCATGTGTGAGCAGCTTTCCTTGTAGGTCATCAAGTTGAAGGGATGACAGATCTTGAGCTTCTTTAATGACATTTGTCTTTGGTTCCCATTTGGCTTTAGGAAGACTTCTCAAGATCTTTCTAACATTTTCTTCATTGGAAACGCATTTCCCAGGGAATTCAGATTATTGACAATGTCTGTAAATCTAGTGAACATATCTTTGATGGATTCATCTCCATTCATCTTAAATAGTTCATACTGTCTAAGGAATATGTTGATATTTGTTTTCTTAACTTGGCTAGTTCCTTCAAATTTCACCACAAGCTTATCCCATATTTCCTTAGAAGTCTTGCATCTTTAAATTCTGTTGAATTCATCTGCACTCAAAGCACAATATAAAAGATTCGTAGCTCTGTATTTTTTAGAAAATTGTTCTAACTCAGAAGCAGAAAGTGAATCCTCAGTTTTGGGAGCTTTGATCCCATATTTCTCTGTGTAGAATGTGTGAAGAACATTCTGAATGATAGTCCACAACTCCGTATCTTGATCAATGACGAACATTTTCATCAGGGCTTCCCAGTGCACAAAATTATCACCATAGAATAAGGGAGGTCTGTTAGCAGCTATTCCTCAGAGAAACTACCATATCCTGCTATACTCACAATCACAAAATTTTTGGATCTATGCAGTGATACAAGCTCAGATACCGATTGAAGTGGAAGTACAGTAAGTAGAAATACATGATCAATACTCTAGAAGGGGGGGGGGGTTGAATAGAGTATGACAACATTTTCCAAAGGTGTGGTTTCAAAGTAATTTGACGAGAACATATAGTAATTCAAGGCCTTGAAATGAGTTTCAAGCCTTTGGAATCAAAGCATTTAAGAACTAAGTTACTAATCTTTTCAAGACCTTGAAATGAGGTTCAAGTCCTTGAAACTGAACCTGTTTTGAGCAGTTAATGAGACAAGTATAAGAATTGAAATTTAAATGCAAGAGACACAAGAATTATGGAGTTCATCCCACTTGGATCTACGTCTCTACCTCAGGGACTTAATCCCTGCAGGATTTTCAACACAATTCTTATAAATCAAAAGCTAAGCCGTAGATCTCAAGCACAGAGATGTTCCTTACTATGTTACAGCTTGTGGTTCTCACTAACCTATGTAGTACCTGCTCTTGCTACCTGATTCAATAAGAATTCTTTGTTGTTCACTTGAACAACTGACGAGAAAAATAATCAAGAAGTATTATCAGAATAATATATAAGTAGAGTTCAGAAAGAAGAACACTGAGACAAAGTCTAGCAGTGAGTGTGCAGTACTCTTCAGATGCTTGAATTGAGAAGAATGAATCTTCTTCTTTCTTGCTTGTCAATCCTTGAACGTGTTTGAGTGTCTCTCTATTGATTGTCTGCTAAATTCTTCAGTAATTCACACTCTTATGGAGTCAGTTTGAATTGCAGATCTTCAGGATTTTCTCGTAACAAACTTTCCTAAAAGATAGCTGCATTTGTTGACTACTCTAACAGCTCTTCCCAACGGCTAGTTTCTTAGTATATTGAAATATGTTGATTTGATCGTGTTTGTAAGAGGTTTAGGAAGCTCCAGGCATGACTGATCAGGCACACAATCAATTAAGTTAATTTCCATATCTGCATTCAAACAGTTTTGGAAACCATCCTAAAAAATGGGCAACTACATTAATCTGCATAAACCAAGTCAATCACTGGAATTAACAGCTAATCTAAATGACAAATTGGTTTTTCTCACATCATCAAATAAGTCATAAACAAATATTAAGAGATTGAGAAAGGATTAGCAAGAAAAGCTTCTCCTAAGTTCATGCTTATAATCTAGTTTAGGTTCAAGCCTTTGAAAGCTGTTTCAAGGCCTTGAAACTACTGCATTTCATCCTTTGAAACCAAGCTGAACTTACAACTACCATCTCTAAGCTTGATTCCTATCATGCTCGAGAACTACTTTTTTAGTTACCTGGTTAAGGCGTAATGTTTCATAACATCAAAGCATGATATTTCCCAACTAGAGTATCTAGTGACTTCAAGTCTAAGGACCACAATACCATTGTCACTACGAGAAGCACTTGTGACTACACATAACTTGTACATAGCCTTCTCGTTGGGGGTCAATCCAGTATGACATTATCCCTAATGCATACTCATGTGCTAGACTTGATATTTCAATATCACTCTATCCACATACTAGTCTATAGTTGATCGTTCTGTTAATCAATATATTCGACTAGGGATACTTAAGATAAACAACACATTTTTAATCTAAGGACTTTATTTTATTAAATATCTCCATAAATAATAAAATGATTATTCTAGCCAAAAATAGTGTTCATACTAAACAAGATTGCCTCTAGGGCATCTATTCCAACAGTAATGCCAATCTAGATTGACCCACCATGAGAAGGCTACATACAAGTTATGTAAAAGTCACAAGCGCTTCTCATAGTGACAATGGAATTGTGGTCCTTATACTTGAAGTCGCTAGATACTCTAGGTTTTGAATATTGTGTTTTGATATCGTCAAACACTACACCGTGGCTGGGTAGCAATAAAGGCCTTTATCGGACATAATAGGAATCAAGATTAGAGATGGTAGTGATGTAGATATGATTTGTCCCTCCCATATAACGGGAGAAAATATCCGCGGCCACTCGCGGGTTAGTGCTTATAGAATATATGGCCAGACTCAGATAAATCAATATGTGATATTGATGTTATCAACATGGATGAGTCTATTCCGAGGATCGAGAAACTATGGATTGGTTATACGAGTGCGACTTGTATGTCTTGTGTCCAATACGGATATAGAGACAAATGGATAATACAATGCGGTAAGATTGTGCACTAGGTTTTGTCGGATCATTGACTATTTCTATTAGTTTGGTGGCATAGATGTGTTGCTAGACACCTCTCTTTGTTAATAATTGTTACTACAAACTAAGTAGAAACCTATGGGGTCACACACCCTATGGATTAAACCGGACTTGGGAATTAATTAATATATTAATTAATTAGATGGATCCGTACGCAACTACATGCAAACTTAGTAGGACTAATTTGTAAGGTGGACTAATCTGTGTATGGACATGATTAGTATTGGGGAAAATATGTAATTAATAAGTAGTTATTAACTATATAAGGCCACTCCTAGCTTATTTTCTCAACTAATGCATCATTATTGAGTGAGAGAACAAAGAAAGGAGAGAGACAAGATAGCTAGTGCCGAAACCCTAGGCCGTCCGCCCTTACCCGTTGGCCACCTCGCTTTGCGTGATCATCTTCTTCCTCCTTCTTGACGTGACCTACCACAAGACGTTGGGAGGATCCGGATAAATCATAGGCGTGGATGCATCATATAGACGTGGAAATTATTCTGCGTAGAGTGATATTTCACACAAACAAGGTACACAAACAACTTCTTCCATTACCATCGTTATGTAGCTCGTCCTGTGATTCATGGGGGGTATTGAAAGGAATAAATTTATTGTTTTTCCGTTCCATGGCCCGTATCAAAACCCTACAGTGGTATCAAAGCCACATGTCGTAGTGCATATTGTGGTTTATGTGTTACTTTTTCTGTCAGTTTTACAACATAATTGTTATTTATCGCGTAAAACTAAATTTGCATAATGATGCAAACTGGATATGATTCAGTAGAGAATGAGTTAAGTTTACATATCGTACTAAAATTATAAATTATTTTTCACATGATGCGTCAATTTGGGTTTTGAAAAGCAAGGGTTTGGGTACAATTATGATAAGGGGTTTTTCTTAAATGAAAAAAGAACACAAGGGAAGGAAGGAAGGAAACAACCTTAGGGTGAAACCCTAGGGTCGTCCACCCCTCGTTGCGCGCCAAGGAAGCCACGGGAAAAGGGGGTCGGGTCGGCCTAGCAACCGGCTTGGCCGCATGGGCTAGGGTCGACTGGCCCAAGGCCTTGTGACGGTCCATTAGGGGTTCAGCCAAGGTAGTTGGTGGGCCCTCTTGGACCCTTTTGAACCTAGCGCGTTAAAATTAGATTTTAACTTTATTATGTGCTTTCACATGGTGATTGGATACGACCTTAGATGCGAGTGCTTTGGATGTTTATTTTTGTGGTTTGGTTTTATTGTAATAATTAATTAATTAGGTTTTACGGTCTGCGAGTCGTCTTCTTCTCAACTTGTTATGTGTCTCTATTTAGTATAGATGCTAGCTTGTATTAGATAGTTAGATGATAGCCAAGACATGGAGAAGAATCCTAAAGGATTGAAGAAACCACAAGACGGCGACATTCCACAAGCTAAGGCGTATGGACTAAAAGATGGAGGCGCATGGAGATGAGATTGCTATTTAGGGCTTATAGATATTCTCATTTGCTTGGGAATATCTTAGGTTAGGAGGCCGTATCCACATTACGGTTGTTTATTGTTTGTGGTTGTTTAATTTAATGTCTTGTTGTTTTATTTTTGGTGTATGGTTGATGCATGCAAATTATAACAAGATAATAATTCAACATGGATATTTTATTTTAGATTTTCCCAATCCAAATAAGTAGATCAGTTGATATGGATCAACAAAAGATTTAAAATTAAAATAAAATCCCTCAAGATAAAAATATTGTGTTTTGTCTTCTCTTGCTTTAAAGACTCGTCATGATCAGGATCTATCAAGATTGGGCTTGCCAAAGCAAGGCGACTTGACTCATCATTATGTGACACGAGGACACAAGCTAGTAATGTGCGATTGTTGAAGTAATAGGTTGGACGCAACTAGGCTACTTTAATAGGATTGAGAGCCTACATGCAATCAATTGGGATTATCTATGGGATAGATAAATAAGGATTTAATTGCTTAATTGAACCAAGAGTTGCATAGGTTGCAATTTGAAATTGTTCCTACGTAAATAACTAACTTTTGGGTGACTTGCCAAAACAAGCTCAAGAAGAGGTGAAATATGGATCTTGGCCAACTAGAAAATTTTAATGATATTCCACATTAATATAGAGGGTTATTAATCCGAGAAAAATAGTGGAGCTATGTTTAATAATCTAGCCATTATTAATTGTAGTCATTTGTTCACAAGATATTAAAACTTGTATAGTTCTCATTTTGTAGAATTCCAATGGAAAACAATTCATTGAATTCATCACAATCCCAACGATCAGCCCTTGAGAAGGAACAGCTTTATGGAATTAACTTTCTAGATTGGTACAGACTTGAGAATTGTTCTCAAGCAAGAAAAGAAAATGTACATTCTAGATGAGCCAGTTCATGAGGGGCCAGAAAATAATAGTGTTGCCGCCGTGAAGGCCCGTCAAAAGATTGTTGACAACTCTCATGATGTGACTTGCCTCATGATTTGTACCATGAACTCTGAGCTTCATAAGCAAAATGAGAACATGGAGGTGTATGATATGATCATACATTTGAGACATCTCTTCCAAGATCAGGGAAGGCATGAGCGGTATGAAGTATCTAAGGCATTGCTCAAATGTCATGTGTCAGAGGGAAACCCAATGGGATCTCATGTACTGCGTATGATCGGGTACTTGGAGAATCTCAGACGTCTGGGGTTTCCGGTGAGTCAAGAGTTGGCCACTGATCACATCCTGCAATCGCTGCCGGATAGTTATGGACAGTTAATCATGAACTATAACATGAATGAGATCAACAAGCCTCTACCGGATTTGCTCAATATGTTGAAGACAGCTGAATAAAGCATCAACAAGGGAAAGGCTAAGATCATAATGATGGTGAACAAAGGAAAGAGAAAGAGAGTTTCTTCTACCTCCAAAGGAAAAGGCAAGCCAGTTGCAAACCCAAGGAAATTTCCTTAAACCCGCTGGTGGTGTGACCAAGGTCGTGACTAAGGGTGAGTGTCACTACTGCAGTCAGCATGGACACTGGAAGAGGAACTGCCCAAAGTATCTAGAGGATAAAAGGCTTGGAATAGTGATTCCACCACCAGGTATTTTTGTTGAAGATGTCAATTTGTCTATCTCTTCATATTGGGTATTGGATACTGGATGTGGATCTCACATTTGTCAAAATGTACAGGGTCTAAAGAGAAGCAGACAACTGGCTAAAGGGGAGACAGACTTGCGTGTGGGGAATGGGGCAAAAGTTGCTGCATTAGCAATAGGTGTTTATGAGATGTCTTTACCTTCTGGAATTATTTTTGAATTATACCATTGTTATTATGTTCCTGCTATTAACAGAAACATTATTTCTATTCTTGTTTGGACGAGAAAGGTGTTTCTATCACAATAAAGAACAAATGTTGTTCCATTTATTTTGATAGTATGCATTACTGTAATGCACTTTTGTCTAATGGATTGTATATCCTTGATCTAAGTAGTTTCGTCTATAACTTAAATACCAAGAGGATTATAAGTAATGATTTAAATCCTACTTACGTATGGCACTACCGTTTAGGCCATATATACGAGAAATGCATTTCTAGACTCCATAAGGATGTATTCCTAGACTCATTTGATTGTGAATCATATGAGACATGAGTCTTGTTTATTAGGAAAGATGACAAAGTCCTGTTTCAAGAAGAAAGGAGAAAGGACTAGTGAGCAGTTGGCTCTTGTGCATACTGATGTATGTGGGCCATTTGCCACGCCTGCAAGAGGTGGTTATCTTTATTTCATTACATTTACTGATGATTTCATTAGATATGGATTTGTATACCTTATAAAGGCCAAATATGAATCCTTTGACAAGTTCAAAGAATTCAAGCATGAAGTAGAGAAGCAACTTGGCAACAGTATTAAGGCTCTACGATCGGACCATGGAGGAGAAAAATTAAGCCAATAGTTTGATGACTATCTTAGAGAGTGTGGGATCTTGCCCCAACTCACTCCACCCCGAACGTCACAGTGGAACGGCGTGTCCAAGAAGAAAATCGAACACTATTGGACATGGTTCAATCTATGATGTGTCAAACTGATCTTCCATGATCATTTTGGGGACACGCTCTATTATGTGCAGCTTTCACCCTTAACCGTGTGCCATCTAAATCAGTCATGAAGACTCCATATGATATGTGGAGTGAGAAGCGTCCCACAGTGTCTTTAATGAGTATGGGGTTGCAACGTCTATGCAAAAGCGTTTACAGACAGACAAGCTCGGACCAAAGTGAGATAAGCGTAAGTTTGTGGGATACCCTAAGGAAACGAATGGATATTATTTCTACAGTCCACTCGAAGACAAAGTGTTTGTTTCGCCGACCGGTGTGTTTCTAGAAAGAGAATTTGTCTCTCAAGAAGCAAGTGGGAGGACTGTAGAACTTGAAGAAGTTCAAGAACCACAAACCACTGATCATACAATGGAACATGAACAGAAACCACAAACTTTAGTGGAGAAACATGTTCAAGTAACACAAGAACTTAATAGGTCTAGTAGGGTGTGCCTGGAGACAGAGAGGTATGGAATTCTCTTGACTAAGCCCGTTGACGCATCACTCATGGATGACGAGCCTGCTACCTATGGAGAGGCCAAGAAAGGGTCAGACTCTCAAAAGTGGCTTGAAGCCATGAGATCCGAAATGGAATACATGTATGCCATCAAATTATTGACTTTGGTAGAACCTCCCCAAGGGGCTCGACCAATAGGGTGCAAATGGTCTTCAAGAGGAAGACCGATTTTGATGGAAATGTGATTGCCTATAAGGGACGATTGGTGGAAAAATATTCGGACAGATTCATGGTATTGACTATGATGAAACCTTTTCCCCAGTTGCAATGACCAAATCCATTCGTATCTTACTTCCGGTTGCAGCTTATCGCGGTTATGATCTTTGGCAGATGGATGTTGAAACAATGTTTCTATATGAAAACATCCTTGAGAATGTGTACATGAAACAGCCAAAGGGTTCTTGGGATCCATAGCATTCCCATAAAGTGTGTAAGTTGCATCGATCTAATTATGGGTTGAAGCATGCTTCTAGGAGTTGGAATCTTCGTTTTGATAACGCGGTCAAAGAGTTTGGCTTCATCAAGGATGAAGATGATCCTTGTTTCTACAAGAAGGTTAGTGGGTGCTCTGTGTGTTTCTTGTCTTGTATGTGGATGGCAAACTACTCATTGGAAACGACATTCCTACCTTGCAATCTGTTAAAGATTGGCTAGGGAACTGTTTCTCAATGAAGGACTTAGTGCATGCAACTTATATACTTGGTATCAAGATCTATAGGGATAGATTGAGGAAGATACTCGGACTAAGTAAATATATATATAGACAAGGTGTTGAAACGGTTCAACATGCAAGATTCGAAGAAGGGATTCTAGCGTATGTCGCATGGAATCACCCTTTCGAAGGCTGATTATCTGTCCAACGAGATTGAGAAGGACCGCATGAGTAGGGTTCCCTATGCCTCGACCATAGGATCCATCATGTATGTCATGTTATGTACCAGACCAGATGTGTCATACGCGTTGAGTATGGAAAGCAGATACCAGTCCAATCCGGCTGAGAGTCACTGGGTTTCTATCAAGAACATCCTTAAGTACTTGAGAAAAACTAAGGATGCGTTCTTGATATATGTATGGAGGGAGAGCTACGTGTAATGGGTTACACAGGCGAAAGCTTCCAAACCGACAGAGATGATTTCAGATCGCAGTCGGGATTCATATTTTGCCTAAATGGAGGAGCTGTGAGCTGGAAGAGTTCCAAGCAAGAGACGTTTGCTGATTCTACAACTGAGGTTGAGTTTATTGCTGCGAATGGCGCAACAAATGAGGCTTTTTGGATTAGGAAGTTCAGTACTTATCTTGGTGTGGTTCCTAGTATTCAGAATCTAGTAGAGTTGTATTGTGACAACACTGGAAGTTTCATCTTACTCGAGAGATCTTCGATCTAGGAGATGTCAAGATATTCAAGATTCATACAGATGAGAATCTGTCAGATCCACTCACAAAGTTTCTTGTTTAACGCAACCATGAAGGGCACACTAGATCTATAGGCATACGAGATGCACCAGATTGGCTCTAGTGCAAGTGGGAGACTGTTAGGAATATATTCCCTAGAGAAAATATTATTTAGTATGAACATTATTCTGGCTAGAATAATCATTGTATTACTTATGAAGATATTTAATATAATGAAGTCCTTAAATTACAATGAGTTGTTTATCTTAAATATCCATAGTCATTTATATTGATTAATAAGACGATCAACTACCAACTATGGGTAGATTGATATGGAGATATCAAGTCTAACACATGTGTATGAATTAGGGGTAATGTCATGCTAGATTGACACACCACGAGAAGGCTACATACAAGTTATGTAAAATGAGTGGGAGGATGTTAGGAATAGATTCCCTAAGTCCTTTGATTACAATGAGTGGGAGAATGTTAGGAATAGATTCCTTAAGTTTGCAAGTGGTTGCGTTTTGATCCTTCTACTTAATTAATCATATTAATTAATTCCCAAGTCTAGTTTAATCCATATGTTGTGTGACCCCATAGGTTTCTACTTAGTTGGTAGTAACAATTACAAACATGGAGCAGTGTCTAGCAACACATCCATGCCACCTAACTAATATAAATAGTCATTAATTTGACAAACCTCGTGCAAGTATTGTCTCATCCCTTGTCTCTATATGCGGATTGGACACGAGACATACAAGTCACACTCGTTTATCCAATCCATAGTTTCTCGATCATGGGAATAGTATTATCCATGCTGATAACATCAATATCCTATATTGATTTATCTGAGTCTTGCCACACATTCTATAAGCACCATCCCTCGAGTGGCCCATGAATATTTGCTCTCGTTATGTGGGAGGGACAAATTCTATCTACATCACTACCATCTCTAAGCTTGCTTTCTTATTGTGTCCGATTAACGCCTTTATTACTATAAGAACTTCAAGCTCTTCTACCAGTGCTCCTTACTTCTAGTCCAACCGTCCATGTTCGTTCTCCTGCAACTTTGTTGTTTCAATGGAAATGTTATCTCTCTAGCTATGTGTGTGTGTGTGTGTGTAAATGTAGAGAAACCTCACATATGAGGGGAATGAGATGAGGAAATAAGTACAGTCGAACTGAGTAGAGATGCACGAAGCATAAGTGATATTACGATCACATCATTTACATAATAAGCCATCAAAACATAACCACAACAAATCAATCACACTCTAAGACATCCACGCACCATGAATTAAGCATCAGTAAAGCTTAAAAAATTTATTGTTTTAATCTCGCGGTTAATTAACGAGTAATTCATTATCACCCTACTCTGACTGCGTGGGTATAAGGGGACATCCATGTCACTTGTTACTTATTTCTTGTTTATGTTGATGTATGTGATGCATGGTTGAATGTGAAACAAGATAATAATCTAAAATGGATCATGGAATAAAAATTTCTCAATCCGTTTGAATTGACCAGTTTATAAGATCAACTAACAGTAATAAATCCATCAAACTTAAAAAATTAAGTAACAACCTTTCTTTTGCTTGGAAATAGTCAAGATGTGTATACTTGACATAGTAAGGTACCTTTAATTATCATGGTAAGACGCGATGACATAATCAAGTACTATGAAAACTGTCAAGCAAATGGTCTAACTTAACTAAGCTACTTCAATAGGATTGAAACCTAGAGGCAAGTTAACCGAGACTACTCTATGAGATAGATTTGAATAAGGATTTATGGGCCCAATTGAACCAAGAGTTACATGAGATGTAACTGGAAAATGTTTCCTACCTACATAATTGAATTTTAGGTGTTCTCCCAAAGTTGACTCAAAGAAAGTGAAACAATGTTCTTGGTACACTAGAAAGGTAATTGATATTTTTCCGCATTAAAGGTGAGGGTAATTAATTCGAAAGAAACCATTGAACTATAATTGATAAAAAATTCCTTGTTAAATATAGCATTATATGAGGATACTTATACTTGCATATTTCTTTTTGTGATAGATATCGATGGCATCAAACTCACAGAACTCGACTTTGCCTCTACGATCCGTCCTTGAGAATGAAAAGTTGTTTGGAACAAATTTTTTGGATTGGTAAAGAAATTTAAGAATCGTTCTCAAAGAAGGAAAAAATGTGTACGTCCTACATCAGGTTGTTCCTGCTCCACCAACTACTAAAACAACTTTGAGCTGAAAATGATGCACATAAGAAGGTTACATATGATGCTTTGGATTTTGCGTGCCTCATGTTGGAAACCATGAACTCTGAGCTTCAGAACCAACAAGAGAGGATGGAGGCGTATGATATGATCATTCATCTAAAGAGGCTCTTTCAAGATCATGCTAGACATGAAAGGTTCAAAGTGTCAAGAGCTCTGTTCAAAATCAGTCTTCCATATGGTTGTGGTCAAAATGATTGGGTACATTTAGAATCTTGAGATTGATGATAATGGGATTGACTAGACTCTGCCAGATTTATTCAATACTAGGGAATTGCCCGTGCCGAGGGCACTACCCTCAAAACACTAAGAATGTTTCACCAATCGTAATGTCATACAAACATGACTTCTTTCATGAAACAGCCCGAGATCTCGGTTCAGGGTTAAAGAGACAATCGATAACCAAAAGTAGAATATTAACTATTAAGATTACATTTCGCTTAGTGTATACAACAAATCTTGTCGAAATAAGTCTACAAAAAAAAGTAAATAAATAGAATGTGCGTGATATTCTAAATGATCTAACTTAAGCACGCAGCTTCGTCGCGATTCGCGTTCCCATTCCCCAAACTTGATTGACGACCTGCGGTTTTAAAATGGCAAATGCCGACGCAGTTTTGAAGAAATAATCAGTAAAAACTGAGTAAATACATACTAAGACATGTAAAGCAACGAGTGGCACGGAAGCATGAGTTGAAGCAAATTAGAATATTTAAACAGTAAAGCTATCAGGTTGGAGAATTTGGAACAACTGGAAGTAAACGAGTAACAAAAACCTCTCAATTTAATAACATTGATAAACCACGAGTAGTTGGTAAAATATCCAGAGTAAACAAGTTTATTTGAACTTATAACGATAGTACTTCATGAGTAGCCAAGATTTACAAATCATTTCAAATCAATTAGGGCATATCAAGAGCCACAAACAACATTTATAAGTAGCCAATTTTGAATTTCGACTTCAATCAACAGTTTAATTTAGCTGAGGCGTGTCAAGAGCCACCAGCAGGATCGATGTAGACAGAGGGATCACGAAATAACCACTAAGGGTTCCTTCTAGGGTCTATCAAACCCTATTTCACCCGAGCGTTAAGGGAGCCCATTCGTCAACCCCGCTCACAACATTAGCTAAAAGGCCTTAAGTGTCGACACCCCTATACCGTAGTGACCCTTACAAGTATAAGTAGCACTCTATAGCTCTATAAAACCCTTGGCCTCAATATCTTGATACATTTTGGCTCATCGGGGGCGGATTTTTGAACATTGACGTTCTATCCAATAATAAGAAGCATTGCTTCAATGGTCTTAGCCATAAGAAAATGGAGGATCGCTTGACGCCTCCCATTAATAACAGTACTCTGTACATCGTCCTAAGTCTATTAGAGGTATTTTATTTCTTCTCTTCCACATAACCAGAATCATAATATCAACACTTCGCAAGTAATTTCCGAGGGTTCTCAAAGGAGATAAATAAAAGAGTTTAACAACTTTCGAGTCGAAAACATGCATTCTCATACTATTTCATATAACCAACATTCATTTGAACATTAAACGCAAACACACATTTTGATATGAAAAGGCCGTACATATGTACTTACCTCTGAGCCATGAAATGCGCAAAGCAACACTAGCACTCCTACAACGCTCGTCTCCCAGTCTCACAGGAAATGCAGCAACACGATTACGTACGTCTACCTCGAACGATCCTTAATAACGGCTGGATATACACAATTAAAGTATTCAACCAATTAGCATATATCCTCTATATGAGGTTTTATGCAAGAATGCAATGCAGTGGGGGGTCATGCAAGCTAACTTGACCAAAATGCCCCTAATACTTTGAAACTGTCCAGTACAGTCCCTGATTGTGCCTGGACCCCATATTCCACTCATACTGGCCCAACAACATCCAAGAATGACTCTTAACTCATCCATATGAACTTAGCATCGAGATCTACAACTTTCAGTAAATTACACTTAGGCCCCTAAAGTTTGCTAAAATTACAGAAAGACCCCCACCATTGATTTGATAACTCCCGAGTCAAATAATTCATTCTTAAGGCTCCAAGTATCCTTCTAAGTCAGGTTGTTGGTCTCAAAACATTAACTTGTTCAAATGCGAAGTTTTAATTAATTGCACATAGGCCCCCGAAGTTTAGTAAAACTGCAAAAAGACCCCAACGTTTGACTTGGTCAACATTAGCCGAGAATTACATACGAGTACTCCAAATACGCATACAATACATGCTTACAAACTCCAAGTTACTTAACTAATCTCAATTCAAAGTTTAACTGAAATGACTATTTTGCCCCTCCTATACAGTTCAGTCAAACTAGGGTTTTCGAAAAGTCAAACTTGGTCAAAAATGATATTTAGACTCTGAATATGAATACGAACAAGTTTCGTGAAGAACGCTAAGGCAAGAGATGTCATTCAAATGCTCAAAATCGAAGGTTAAGATAACGAAACGTCATTTCAAGTAGTCAACTTTGCGGCTGATTTCCGATCATTTGCGAATGAGTTTTGAGAAACTGGAAATTGGGTTTTGAAGATGACATTTCAAGGATTCCAGAACATATTTGAACTCCTAAAAACTCCAAGTATTCAAATAGATATCGCTAGTCAAAGTTGGACAAAAATCACGATTCAATACTTAGAAAAATTCGAGAGAGTTTCATGAGTTGAAACTAGCAACTTTAGGCTCGTTTTGTGAGCAATCCGTTATAAATTTGAACATGACCCAGAGACGATGATTTGAAGTATTATATACCAGCTACACATAGGAGAAAACAGATCTAAATTTCATTAAGTTTTGAAGAAGATACAAGGGTTTGAAAATGGGTATTTCACCATGACTTTCCATACTTAGAAAATTTTTGAGTACTCACAGCCAAGAACACATCAAACACCTAGCTAACTAGCCATGTTCAAGCCCAATTTCAGGGGGTTTAGAGATGAAATTGGACCACGAAATTCAAACGAAACTTGTAGCTAGCATATCCAGGATTACATAGGAAGAAACTGTGCATGATTTGGACAAGAATTGAAGGAGTTACAAGCATTCAAACAGGGGCAGTTTGTGAACCGAAAACACATCAAATTCACGAATCAAACTATGATGATTTGTTGTTACAGTCGTGATTTGATGATCTAAATGTGTTATAGACATGATAAGGAGCATGCTCATGCTTTTAAACAATCAAAATGGGCAAGAATCGAAGCCGTACCAAGCTTGGCGCTCTTCCGGCGGCCATGGCGGTTTCCGGCGAGGTGCAGTCCGGTTTCCGGTGCTCCCATGGACTTCCATCGACTTCTGGGTTGACATGAGGTTGTTGCGAGGTCGTTAGGTCACGGGGACGCGTCGGGAGGGAGAAGAACAGCGCGGAACAAAGAAAACGCCGACGTTCGGCGTTCGCCGGCGGCTCCCGTCGGGTTTCCCAAACCCAGAATCCGGCGAGGCAAAACCATCGATTCACAGCGCGATCCTGGACTCCCCAGGTGCGCAATCACCCCCACAACACGAAAACAAGGTTCAATTAGATCAAAATACAACAGAAATCAAGAAATTGATCGGGGAAAGGGCTAGGGTTCTTCACCTTCAAAACCCGATTGCTCTCTCGATACTCCATCTTTTTCAACATTGATTTGTGCGTTTTGCTCCTGGAATTGGTGGCTACCTCTGGTAGTAGCAGTTCGGGAAGAGGAGCAGAGACGGTGGATTTGGTGGTGGTTGTTCATAGTGAAGATAGAGGAAAAAGAAGAGGATGAAGGATGAAGGATGAGAGAGAGAGAGAGAAAAAGACTTTTTTTTTTCAGATTGCTGGTGAAGAGGGGTGTTGACTCCTCATCTAGTAGGTGTCAAGTTGTGTTTGACAAGTGTCCTACATGCTAGGGGGGTGAAAGTGTAGTTTTTCAAACTTTAGTGTATAACTAGAATTAGAGCTTCTATTTAATTTCAGATAATTGCACAACCACCCCGAACATCTCTAGTGCTCCAAAATCATTCTAACGACTCCCAAATATTGCAAACACTCCGAAGTTCCAACTTTAAAGCCGTGACAAAAATATTTGCAAAATCGCCCCCAAAGCCTTGATATTGCACTTAGAGCTCGCTTGAGAAATAGGGGTGTTACAATCTACCCACCTTAAAAGAATCTTCGTCCCCGAAGATCTCATACTATACTTACCCACATACATGACATGCACATGAAATGTAGCACACTGACTCAGTCTATATGACTTAGCCAGACAAGTACATAAAGCGCTCTCGTCGGATATTCTGCTCCCAAAAGATGGCTTCCTTAGATGATCGGCTAGAAACACCTTAACTGGAAGAAATTTCTCATTCTTACTCTCCGAACGACGGGGTCTATTATGAGTCTATATTACTATCCAGCCTAGACTCGCATCACAATAGGGTTTCATATATGATTAGTACAAGTAAAAGTTCGAAACAAGATTTTGAAAGTTTGATAACAACATACAAGTTCTCAATTTTAGAAATGACTCAAAAATTTGCTAGAGTTTATACAAGTCTCGGAACTTTTAGACAAATACTTTTATCAAGGCTAATATGTTGTTTTGCTTGAATCATCCGCGTTAAAAATGTTATCTTACCTCTATAGGGTTAGATAAACCAATCACCTAAAGTGTCCCACGCATACGAGGGAGAAAGAACACTATGTGTCGTCACACAACGTGCCTTCTAACACAACTCGCATGTGCTTCAAATGTTCCAACTTAGTCTACACAGCGGGTACAACTTATAGTACCGTCGTACTAAGAGTCGCGCCAGCGGACTGATAAACAAAGTGGTCCATATCACTTGGCATTTGGTAGCTCGAAATGTCAATAATTTTCAGAAACTTTTTTTTTTTTTTTTTTTTTTGTAATAAATACTTTATTTTCAAAAGTTTCTAATTTTGGAAAGAACCATGTCAAGCTAACTCAAAATAAACCAAATTCAAACTAACGTTTTAAGGTTCGTCACTCGTTGGTGCGAAAGAATTGTCTCGGGGTCTTCTAAGTCACAACGCCGTTACTCTCTCGCCAACAAATAACATAGTGACATGACAAGACTTCGATACGCATCACAAAACTATGGCAAGCATTTCGATATAAATGGGCATGTCACATAAATATTGCGCATGTAAATAGTCAAGTAAATTTTGCATGAACATCTGAAATGATCAGTGATATTTAATTAACAAATACGGTACAAGTCGAGTTTAAGAATTCGTAAGTGCCCAAACTCCCCGACGGCTTGTTTATTTCATTTATTTTCAAATTGAGTTATCCTAGTTAATTTTTAAATTTCGAAAACGTTTTATCTTTCTTATTCTCTACTAATGGAAATCGAAAAGTCACTTTAACCGGAGAACCGAGGCTCTGATACCAGCTGAAACAGCCCGAGATCTCGGTTCAGGGTTAAAGAGACAATCGATAACCAAAAGTAGAATATTAACTATTAAGATTACATTTCGCTTAGTGTATACAACAAATCTTGTCGAAATAAGTCTACAAAAAAAAGTAAATAAATAGAATGTGCGTGATATTCTAAATGATCTAACTTAAGCACGCAGCTTCGTCGCGATTCGCGTTCCCATTCCCCAAACTTGATTGACGACCTGCGGTTTTAAAATGGCAAATGCCGACGCAGTTTTGAAGAAATAATCAGTAAAAACTGAGTAAATACATACTACGACATGTAAAGCAACGAGTGGCACGGAAGCATGAGTTGAAGCAAATTAGAATATTTAAACAGTAAAGCTATCAGGTTGGAGAATTTGGAACAACTGGAAGTAAACGAGTAACAAAAACCTCTCAATTTAATAACATTGATAAACCACGAGTAGTTGGTAAAATATCCAGAGTAAACAAGTTTATTTGAACTGATAACGATAGTACTTCATGAGTAGCCAAGATTTACAAATCATTTCAAATCAATTAGGGCATATCAAGAGCCACAAACAACATTTATAAGTAGCCAATTTTGAATTTCGACTTCAATCAACAGTTTAATTTAGCTGAGGCGTGTCAAGAGCCACCAGCAGGATCGATGTAGACAGAGGGATCACGAAATAACCACTAAGGGTTCCTTCTAGGGTCTATCAAACCCTATTTCACCCGAGCGTTAAGGGAGCCCATTCGTCAACCCCGCTCACAACATTAGCTAAAAGGCCTTAAGTGTCGACACCCCTATACCGTAGTGACCCTTACAAGTATAAGTAGCACTCTATAGCTCTATAAAACCCTTGGCCTCAATATCTTGATACATTTTGGCTCATCGGGGGCGGATTTTTGAACATTGACGTTCTATCCAATAATAAGAAGCATTGCTTCAATGGTCTTAGCCATAAGAAAATGGAGGATCGCTTGACGCCTCCCATTAATAACAGTACTCTGTACATCGTCCTAAGTCTATTAGAGGTATTTTATTTCTTCTCTTCCACATAACCAGAATCATAATATCAACACTTCGCAAGTAATTTCCGAGGGTTCTCAAAGGAGATAAATAAAAGAGTTTAACAACTTTCGAGTCGAAAACATGCATTCTCATACTATTTCATATAACCAACATTCATTTGAACATTAAACGCAAACACACATTTTGATATGAAAAGGCCGTACATATGTACTTACCTCTGAGCCATGAAATGCGCAAAGCAACACTAGCACTCCTACAACGCTCGTCTCCCAGTCTCACAGGAAATGCAGCAACACGATTACGTACGTCTACCTCGAACGATCCTTAATAACGGCTGGATATACACAATTAAAGTATTCAACCAATTAGCATATATCCTCTATATGAGGTTTTATGCAAGAATGCAATGCAGTGGGGGGTCATGCAAGCTAACTTGACCAAAATGCCCCTAATACTTTGAAACTGTCCAGTACAGTCCCTGATTGTGCCTGGACCCCATATTCCACTCATACTGGCCCAACAACATCCAAGAATGACTCTTAACTCATCCATATGAACTTAGCATCGAGATCTACAACTTTCAGTAAATTACACTTAGGCCCCTAAAGTTTGCTAAAATTACAGAAAGACCCCCACCATTGATTTGATAACTCCCGAGTCAAATAATTCATTCTTAAGGCTCCAAGTATCCTTCTAAGTCAGGTTGTTGGTCTCAAAACATTAACTTGTTCAAATGCGAAGTTTTAATTAATTGCACATAGGCCCCCGAAGTTTAGTAAAACTGCAAAAAGACCCCAACGTTTGACTTGGTCAACATTAGCCGAGAATTACATACGAGTACTCCAAATACGCATACAATACATGCTTACAAACTCCAAGTTACTTAACTAATCTCAATTCAAAGTTTAACTGAAATGACTATTTTGCCCCTCCTATACAGTTCAGTCAAACTAGGGTTTTCGAAAAGTCAAACTTGGAATGCAGCAACACTAGCACTCCTACAACGCTCGTCTCCGAGTCTCACAGGAAATGCAGCAACACGATTACGTACGTCTACCTCGAACGATCCTTAATAACGGCTGGATATACACAATTAAAGTATTCAACCTATTAGCATATATCCTCTATATGAGGTTTTATGCAAGAATGCAATGCAGTGGGGGGTCATGCAAGCTAACTTGACCAAAATGCCCCTAATACTTTGAAACTGTCCAGTACAGTCCCTGATTGTGCCTGGACCCCATATTCCACTCATACTGGCCCAACAACATCCAAGAATGACTCTTAACTCATCCATATGAACTTAGCATCGAGATCTACAACTTTCAGTAAATTACACTTAGGCCCCTAAAGTTTGCTAAAATTACAGAAAGACCCCCACCATTGATTTGATAACTCCCGAGTCAAATAATTCATTCTTAAGGCTCCAAGTATCCTTCTAAGTCAGGTTGTTGGTCTCAAAACATTAACTTGTTCAAATGCGAAGTTTTAATTAATTGCACATAGGCCCCCGAAGTTTAGTAAAACTGCAAAAAGACCCCAACGTTTGACTTGGTCAACATTAGCCGAGAATTACATACGAGTACTCCAAATACGCATACAATACATGCTTACAAACTCCAAGTTACTTAACTAATCTCAATTCAAAGTTTAACTGAAATGACTATTTTGCCCCTCCTATACAGTTCAGTCAAACTAGGGTTTTCGAAAAGTCAAACTTGGTCAAAAATGATATTTAGACTCTGAATATGAATACGAACAAGTTTCGTGAAGAACGCTAAGGCAAGAGATGTCATTCAAATGCTCAAAATCGAAGGTTAAGATAACGAAACGTCATTTCAAGTAGTCAACTTTGCGGCTGATTTCCGATCATTTGCGAATGAGTTTTGAGAAACTGGAAATTGGGTTTTGAAGATGACATTTCAAGGATTCCAGAACATATTTGAACTCCTAAAAACTCCAAGTATTCAAATAGATATCGCTAGTCAAAGTTGGACAAAAATCACGATTCAATACTTAGAAAAATTCGAGAGAGTTTCATGAGTTGAAACTAGCAACTTTAGGCTCGTTTTGTGAGCAATCCGTTATAAATTTGAACATGACCCAGAGACGATGATTTGAAGTATTATATACCAGCTACACATAGGAGAAAACAGATCTAAATTTCATTAAGTTTTGAAGAAGATACA
The DNA here is from genome assembly GCA_023055425.1 of Linanthus parryae. NCBI lineage: Eukaryota > Viridiplantae > Streptophyta > Magnoliopsida > Ericales > Polemoniaceae > Linanthus > Linanthus parryae. Next base: position 7,049,689 of record JALGPY010000015.1, read on the forward strand.
AGGGTTTGAAAATGGGTATTTCACCATGACTTTCCATACTTAGAAAATTTTTGAGTACTCACAGCCAAGAACACATCAAACACCTAGCTAACTAGCCATGTTCAAGCCCAATTTCAGGGGGTTTAGAGATGAAATTGGACCACGAAATTCAAACGAAACTTGTAGCTAGCATATCCAGGATTACATAGGAAGAAACCGTGCATGATTTGGACAAGAATTGAAGGAGTTACAAGCATTCAAACAGGGGCAGTTTGTGAACCGAAAACACATCAAATTCACGAATCAAACTATGATGATTTGTTGTTACAGTCGTGATTTGATGATCTAAATGTGTTATAGACATGATAAGGAGCATGCTCATGCTTTTAAACAATCAAAATGGGCAAGAATCGAAGCCGTACCAAGCTTGGCGCTTTTCCGGCGGCCATGGCGGTTTCCGGTGCTCCCATGGACTTCCATCGACTTCTGGGTTGACAAGAGGTTGTTGCGAGGTCGTTAGGTCACGGGGACGCGTCGGGAGGGAGAAGAACAGCGCGGAACAAAGAAAACGCCGACGTTCGGCGTTCGCCGGCGGCTCCCGTCGGGTTTCCCAAACCCAGAATCCGGCGAGGCAAAACCATCGATTCACAGCGCGATCCTGGACTCCCCAGGTGCGCAATCACCCCCAGAACACGAAAACAAGGTTCAATTAGATCAAAATACAACAGAAATCAAGAAATTGATCGGGGAAAGGGCTAGGGTTCTTCACCTTCAAAACCCGATTGCTCTCTCGATACTCCATCTTTTTCAAAATTGATTTGTGCGTTTTGCTCCTGGAATTGGTGGCTACCTCTGGTAGTAGCAGTTCGGGAAGAGGAGCAGAGACGGTGGATTTGGTGGTGGTTGTTCATAGTGAAGATAGAGGAAAAAGAAGAGGATGAAGGATGAAGGATGAGAGAGAGAGAGAGAAAAAGACTTTTTTTTTTTCAGATTGCTGGTGAAGAGGGGTGTTGACTCCTCATCTAGTAGGTGTCAAGTTGTGTTTGACAAGTGTCCTACATGCTAGGGGGGTGAAAGTGTAGTTTTTCAAACTTTAGTGTATAACTAGAATTAGAGCTTCTATTTAATTTCAGATAATTGCACAACCACCCCGAACATCTCTAGTGCTCCAAAATCATTCTAACGACTCCCAAATATTGCAAACACTCCGAAGTTCCAACTTTAAAGCCGTGACAAAAATATTTGCAAAATCGCCCCCAAAGCCTTGATATTGCACTTAGAGCTCGCTTGAGAAATAGGGGTGTTACATTTCATCCACAAACACGGACAGAAAATAAAGACAACATACATAATTGTATTGAAGTACTAAATAATCAGGAACAAAAGGAGATAATAGTGAAGCTTATATCTGGAAAATATGAATGTTACAAAATTAGCTTCCACCAAAATCACTAAAAAGAACTTATTAGGCTTTCTAATATGATATGAAGAGGGTCCAATATTTCTAGGTATATATTCAAATTGCTATGGAGTTCACCAAATCTGAAAATATTTGTTTCTCACTTGGTGGCATCCCTTCTTAGGGTCAGTTTGGCAAAGTGGTTTTTTTTTGGTTTTTGGTTTTTAAACCAAATGGTTTATTTAAAGTGTTTGCTTTGACTGGTTTAAAAACCAGATTTTAAACCAGTTTTTTTCAACATCTGCCTTGGTGAGAAAAACCAACTTTTTGTGGTTTTTTCTTTGGTTTATTTCTATGAGACTCAAAGACGATATTATCCTCACACCGTAGTCGTATTAAAATGGAAATTGTCTGTCATTTTGGTAGTTCTTTGACACTTTACCGCTGGTAATTTTTTCTATACTTCCTTCATAAGTTTTTTCCACAAAACTCATTTCACACTTTTATGTGATATTATTTAGGGTCAACTATGTTTGTTGTGTTCTTATTATTTAGGGTCAACTATTTTTGTTGTGTTATTTCCCTAGTTGATTAAATTTCTGCTATCTGTTAAACAATGTTGCATTGAAAGAGTTATACATGGGTTTATGTAATCTGGTAGCTCTTTGACTTTTTAGTCATCGAGATAATGAAAAATATTGCACGAATTTTTTCTATACTTTTGACATAATTTGTATTTACAAAAAAACTCAATTCTCGCATATTTCGGACGATATCTTTTATATGCGATCTTCTTATTATTTAGGATCAATCATTTTGTGGTGTTATTTCCTTAGTTTATTATTTTTTTGTTGTCCGTTACTCAACGTGGCATCAAGTGTGACTGAAATTTCTTGAAATTGTCAACTTTTTGTTGAATTTAAGTAAAAAAATTGATTTTTTGGATGTCATAATAGTGTTAATTTGTTCTTCAATTTGTTAATTTCATGAAATCGTTGAATCTCATGAAATCGTGAACTTTTTTACATTGCATTTGTTCGTTTTGAATCTGTAAAAGAAAAATAAGTGGAGGGTATATTTGTCATTTAATCTACATCATCTAGTTTAAAAACCACTACCAAACACATTTCTCCAGTTTTTAATCTAGTTTAAAAACTACCACCAAACACACTGGTTTAAACAGAATCTCTAAAAAAAACTAAAAAATTTCCACCACAATCTAAAAACCAGTTTTTCCACCAGAAACCATTCTACCAAACTCACCCTTAGTCTTCACCTGTTTTCTTCATCAGCTTCCTTAAACAATAGGAAATTTGAGAAAGAGGACATAATCTTATATTGTCAGAAACCAACAGTCCTTGAGAAATTTGATAACAAACAAAAAGTATTGTAAAACAGATAATCAATTACTCGTGGGAAGTAAATGAATGTATGAAAATGAAAAAACATAGAGTATGTACTTTTGCAAAAGTAGTCGGTCAAAAAAATTACTCAAAAAGAGCATGTTTTGCTCTAACACATTGTGAGTTTAAGCCATAATCTAGAAAGTTAATACATAAGCAAGACCTTCCATCTATTTTCCATACTTCCAGAATAAATTTACATACGACGGAAGAAAAATAGGTACTAAAAATAATTTATACATCAAGTTATGATTCCTACTTACAAAAATAACTAATATGTAGGAAATACCCTTTACCCTAAGGGCACTACCAAACTCTACATTAGGGTTCAATGAAAAGATAAGTCAGATCCTGCTGTTTTAAAACCTTCTCAAACTTGAATTATTACTCTAAACTTTGAACTCAACAAAGAGAACATAATAACATAAGCAATGTTATCTAAATAGTGGCCAAGGGAATTTTCTGAACTAAATACAAACAATATTCATGAGCTTTTTGAAAGTGAATTGTCGACTACCATAGTAAGGATCATGACATTCATTTCTGATTGATACAATGGTATACACTATAAGAAAACTAAAAGAAAGTTAGCACATTTAGTGACATTCACATTACCACGCTTTTAAAAGAAGACATTAGGTATGGTTCTTTGTTTTGGGGGCTGGGCGAAAGTAGTCATCTTCAAAACCTTCAGTAAGAACATTAGCAGGCCAACTATGAGAACACGGGCATGTAATAAGGCCAAAGAAGAATCTGATATGAAACATATTAAATACACAATTTTCTGGTTGTCTATGTAAACTAATAGGATTGAAATAAGTACCAAGAGCAATGAGATATAACTAGTAGCCTTGCAACTCATACTGGACGAACCGTGCAAAAGGCTCGTCAGCGCCACCTAAAGAGGCATGATCAAATTGATTGTTTACAGGGAAAGCCAACAAATGAAACGAAAAACTAAAGAGGTATGACTCCAGCCTCAGAATGTATCGATCAAGAGGAATAAACTGGGGAATCAATCCAGTTCGGAATTAAAAAGCTCGTCACATATTTAAAGGAAAAAAAACGCAGTCAGTATTAAGTAGAGAGTGAAACGAAGATGAAGAAGAGAGCTGAAAACATGAGGGGTGTCACCAGTGGGTCGTTGAGGATGTTGTTCCCGTATGCCACAGATTGAAATTTAACATAACCATATTCACAAAATGGAAATTCAGATTGTTAAAAGAAATGAACTCAATAAAGCAGTATTGAGTATTAATAGCATTGGCACTTTGGCCGCAAAGAGAAGCAATATTAATGTAACAACATTAATCCCCAACTTCAGGGTTGTACTAAAAAACCTCTAATTTCAGTGTTCTAACGGAGCAAAGTGCTAGTGAAATCAGGTCGGCTAAGTGAAATCAACGAAGATTATAATGTAAGATAAAACATTAATGCTTGTGTCAAATTTTTGCGTTGTGTAAAATATGAATAAATGAGGGACGGAACAAAGTAGGAGGGAAAATCACCATCTTCTGAAGAAAGGGAAAATCTTTAGTGACTTCTAACAAATGGATTCAAAAATTGGAAGGATCTGAAGATTTACATACTTGAAAAACATGTATAAATTAAAGCCCACAATCAAATCTAGCGTCCTTAAATCAGAAACCATATACTTCAGGGTCTCATGTCTAAGAATGAATATCATAGTCCAGCATCACATACAAAGATGGAGAATAAGAACAAAATACTCACCTCATGAAGAGAAGAAGCACAGAGCAAAGCAAGAAGAGGAGGGGCAACACAACCATCGCTATCAGGGATCAAGTATTGCACTTTTCCAAGTTAAATAAACAAAAAATCATTTTTTCAGGGAAGGAAATCACTTGCTTACCCAATTTTGAGGCCTTACTATCTTCCCTGTACCAAAAACTTCGACTCTGTACAAATTCCACTAATATTAGCAACAATACCAATTTCACCAACATACAATAATTAGCCATACCAATTCCACCCACATATAATTTTAGGGGTAATTGAACTCTTACACTAACATACAATCTAGATTGATAGAGAAAACTTACAGTAACCCAAAACATAGACCCGGTACACTCGATTTCCAAAATTATAATGAAGAATAACTGGGCATCAACCAAATAGCCATACTATTTAGGGTAGAGTAACCAAACCCTAATGTTCAAATGAGGGAAACAAAACTTGAGATTAAGATCCTGATGCTTCAAATCTTCAAATCTTTCATATACTAGAATTCGGGGATACGTGACTGAGGTTCAAAACTAAACTGAGGAGAAGGGAGAGATAAATGAGCGGTGGTTGGCATTGGCTGTGGCTGAAAAGAATGGAACGGCGTGTTGATCGTCGGCGACAGAAGAGAGAGACGTGGGTTTGAAAGATTTGTTTGGTAGGTTTTAGATTTCAGTGAGTGGTGATGACGGAAGTGAGAGAGAGGAAGGAGGTGGAGATTTTGAATTGAGGTCGTGTGATAATTACCTGAAGTTGTGTGTTCAATTTTTTTTCTTTTAAAATTCATTTCTAATAAGTAGGTGAGATCTAAGGCTGGGGTTGATTTAATCTAACGGTTGAAAAAAAGTCAACCGTTCTGTTTTATAGAATAGACTAGATTGATAGAGCAAACTTACTGTAACCCAAAACATAGACCCGGTACACTCGATTTCCAAAATTATAATGAAGAATAACTGGGCATCAACCAAATAGCCATACCATTTAGGGTAGAGTAACCAAACCCTAATGTTCAAATGAGGGAAACACAACTTGAGATTAAGATCCTGATGCTTCAAATCTTCAAATCTTTCAGATGCTAGAATTCTGGGATACGTGAAAGAGGTTCAAAACTGAACTGACGAGAAGGGAGAGATAAATGAGCAGTGGTTGGCATTGGCTGTGGCTGCAAGGAATGGAACGGCGTGTTGATCGTCGGCGACAGAAGAGAGAGACGTGGGTTTGAAAGATTTGTTTGGTAGCTTTTAGATTTCAGTGAGTAGTGGATGACGGAAGTGAGAGAGAGTAAGGAGGTGGAGAGTTTGAATTGAGGTCGTGTGATAATTACCTGAAGTTGTGTGTTCAAGTTTTTTTCTTTTAAAATTCATTTCTAATAAGTAGGTGAGATCTAAGGCTGGGGTTGATTTAATCTAACGATTGAAAAAAAGTCAACCGTTCTGTTTTATAGAATATATATATATATATATATATATATATATATATATATATATATATATATATATTGCTATCCTAGCCCTTTTCCTAGATTATAGTTACAGCTTTTTAGCTGCATGGTTCAAATTTTTTTCTTTCTTTTTTTTCTTCCTCTCTTTCTCTTGCTTTAGATTTTGAAACCTAATAGAGGGCTATGAATTATGCATATTAACAGAAACAAATTATTCTTCATTGGCTAGAACCGAGATAGGAGATCAACAAGACCAATTCATCAACAAAAACACTATACACGCCCGAGCACCAGAAATAAGAAATCAACAAGAACCATTTTTCAATGGAGAGGGGGTTTCCAAATATACTTTTTGAAGGAGTGTACAATAGGTAGAAATACAGGATCAATACTCTAGAAGGATGGGGGATTTGAATAGAGTACGCCAACTTTTACTAAACTTGCAAGAAGAGTGGTTTCAAAAAGTTCGTGAAGTGATTCAAGGCCTTGAAATGAGTTTCAAGTCATTGGAATGAAAATAGTTGAAGTATAAAAATATAAGTCTATGTTAAGGCCTTGAAATGAGTTTCAAACCCTTGAAATGAAACTGTTTTGAATGCTGCAAAAGACTAAGTATAGAACTGAAAAGAAAAAAGCAAGAGACACAAGATATATAGAGTTGACTCGACTTGGACCTACGTCTCTACCTCAGGGATCTTCTCCCTGCAAGATTTTCAACTCAATTCTTATTAATCAAGAGCTAATCCCAAGATCTCAAGCACATAGAGATGCCATACTCTGTTACAGCTTGTGGTTCTCACTAACCTATCAAGTACCTGCTCTAGCTATCTGATTAACGAAGAATTCTCTATTTTTCACCTTGAACAATCCTTGCGAATAAGAACTATAAGTATTATCAAAATGATATACAAATGAAGTTCAAAAAATAAGAACACTAGAACTGCATCTGCAGTGAGTATGCAGTGTTCTTTTGAGGCTTGGATTGAGAGAAATGTATCTGCATGCTTCTTTGTTGCTTGTCAATCCTTGAATGTTTTTTTAGTGTCTCTGCAAATTGTCCCGTTGCATAGCTTCATCTTTCCCTCTTTTATAGAGTAGTTTGAAATTCAGATCTTCAGAATCTTCTCATAACAAACCTCCTTATTTTGAAGCTTCAGCTTTGACTTCTCTAACAGCTTCTCCAACGGATAGTTGATTAGTATCTTCAATGATACTGATTTGATATTGTATGAACAACTGTTAGGCAACTTCCAAACAAAACATGATTGATCTCAGAATCAATTCATTACATAATTTCCTTTCCTACAAAACTCAAGTTAGGAAACAAATCCTCAAAAATTGGAAACAAACTTCCCTGCAAAATTGATCAAAACAGATGATATTAGATGTTGTTAAATGTGTAAAAATACTTTGTTTTTCATCATCAAGTATCAGATAATCACGCACATGGGTTTAGGAGTTGAATCAAGATCAGAAACTCCCCCTAAGTTCATGCATATAGAGCACAGTCAGTTTTAAGGCTTTGAAAGCTGACTCAAGGCCTTGAAATGGTTTAGCTATTTCAAGTCTTAAGCTGGGCTGAACTTACAATCTCCCCCTTGGTGAAAGACAAAACCACAATATATTTGATACTATGATTCTGCAAAAAATACTCATTAGCATATAGGTGAGACAAATATAGCACATGTTATCCAAAATAAATCCAAATTATTAAATTGCTGAAAATAACATCAAAGTTCACATAAATCTACTGACCTAAAATCAGGTCACCTAAAGAGCAAATCAAACCTTAATTTCTCCCCCTTTTGACTTTCATAAAAAAAAGAATGAGAATATGCTGGATCAGAGTTTTTGGAAAGATTTAAAAGACTGTTTTAAAAGATAGAATTCTCAAGACTTTGAAAAGGATTTCAAGGCCTTGAAAAGGAGAAGAAAGAGTAGGCAAGAGTTAAGGGGTTGGATATTCATCTCCTTGATGCTCTGCACCTTCTTCCTGACTATTTCCCTCATCATCATCAACTTGTTCTTCTTCTTGTTGATCCACATCAACATCATCAATGATTGAGCTTGATCACACTGTTGAACAGGAAGGTTAACCGCTCCAATGCCTTCATTCCATGCTTCAATTTCTTCTTTATAAAAGACCTTTTCTGAATCATTGAAGAATTTTCTTATGATCTTTTCTTCCAGATTCCATGCTAGATTCCGACTAAGATTCTTGAAGTTATTTCTCCTTTCTTCCCTTTCTTGAAATAGGAAAGGTTTCATATGAACTTGAGGCTGCATCTGAATCCGAGTCTTGAATATAGATCTTCTCTTTTCATTCTCCCTTGTCTGATTTTTCATCCTTCTTATTCACCTTCTTAGGGCTACCAATCTGGATTCCTTTCTGTTTTTCTTGAGCAGGTTCCACTGTCTTCTTCTTATTGTTGTCCACTGGTGTCTGATCCTTCTTGGCGTTCTTCTAGGGAGGAGGAGGTGCCATCTCTTATGCAGTAGCAGTCTTTGAACTTGAATCTCCACTGATGGTTTGAACCTCTTCCACAGTAGCCTTTCTTTTCTTTTCTGTTCCAGCCTTTGAACCACCAGGCATCTTGATTCTATCAGAGGCTATTCTAGTGCTCATTAGGGTTTGGGGAGAAGAAGAGGGAGGTAGGATAGAATCGAAGGAGAGAAAGAGAGAAGAAGATAAATAGTAAAGAGTTTCAGTTTGAAAAGGAAACTAAATATTCTTCCTAATCTCTGAAAAAGTTTGTATGTGCCGATGGAAATAAATTATAAAATATTATTTTGGCTGAAAAGGAGTATTTAAAAAAGTGAGGGACAATATTGAGCAATTATATACAGAGATAACACCCAACACTGAAAGATCCAAATATATTGACTAGCTAGCATGCAGTCTTATTTTTAAGGCTTTGGAATAGATTTCAAGTCCTTGAAAAGCTGTATGATTTAAGGCACATATACTCAAAGTTTTGAAAAGATTTTCAAGGCTTTTAAAATCAGTTCAAACCTTTGAAACACATAATACTTACCTGATTCTCCCCCTAAACGAATGCTTCCTTATTTAGCATGCCCAATTTCATTCTTAAGGCTGAGAATCTCTCAACTGGCAATGGTTTAGTGAAGATATCTGCAAATTGCATGTTAGTAGAAATAAATTCAAGAACAATATCACATTTTTCAGCATGATCTCTAATGAAGTGATGTCTAACATCAATATGGTTTGTTCTGGAATGCTGAACTGAATTCTTTGTAATTGATATTGCACTTGTGTTGTCACACTTGATAGGTGTATCTCTGAATTCAAATCCAAGGTCTCTCATTTGTTGTGCTATCCATAACACTTGTGAACAGCAAGCTGCAGTTGCTATGTATTCAGCTTCTGCTGTTGATAGTGCAACTGAGTTTTGCTTCTTTGAATGCCAGCTGATTAGAGATGATCCAGGAAATTGACATCATTCTGCTGTACTCTTTCTATCAACTTTATATCCTGCAAAGTCAGCATCGGAATAGCCATACAAAGAGAAGTTAGATTGTTTAGGATACCAAATCCCTAAGTCTTTGGTACCATTCAGATATCCAAATATTCTCTTAATTGTAGTCAAGTTTGATTCTTTAGGATCAGCTTGAAATCTAGCACACATGCAAACACTGGACATGATATTTGGTCTACTAGCTATGAGATAGAGTAATGATCCAATCATACCTCTATATTCTTTCACATTCACTCTTACCATATTTATATTTTTCTAAGGACAGTTTAGAACTCATGGGGGTCTTAATCTCTTTGGATTGAGAAATATTATACTTGTTTAGCAAATCTCTTGTGTTCTCGCTTTTATGTAGGAATATGTCTTTCTTCATATGATGAATTTGAAGTCCAAGAAAGAATTTTAATTCTCCCATCAAGCTCATTTCAAATTCCCTGCTCATAAGACTAGAGATTTCCTTGCAAAGAAGATCATTAGTAGCTCCAAACAAATTATCATCAACATAAATTTGAAATACAAGAATGTCTTTCTCATGAGTCTTTATGAAAAGTGTCTTATCTACTAATCCTCTTTTGAAATCATTTTCAAGTAGTAACTTCGACAATCTTTCATACCAAGGTCTTGGAGCTTGTTTCAAACCATAAAGAGCCTTGTCAAGTTTGTAAACATGATCTGGAAACTTGTCATTTTCAAAACCTGGAGGTTGAGTAACATAAACTTCTTCTTGCAAATTTCCATTTAAAAATGCACACTTCACATCCATTTGAAAGAGTTTCATGTTTCTGTGAGATGCAAATGCAAGTTGAATTCTAATTGCTTCTAACCTGGCAACAGGAGCAAAATTTTCTTCATTGTCAATAACCTTCTTCTTGATTGTAGCCTTGAGCTACCAATCTAGCTTTGTTCCTGATTACCTTTCCATTCTCATCTAACTTGTTTCTGAATACCCATCTGGTACCAATGACAGACTAATTTCTTGGTGGATGAACTAGATTCCACACCTTGTTACTTTCAAACTCATTGAGTTCACTTTGTATTGCTATAATTCAGTCTGCTTCTTGTAATGCTTCCTTCACAATTTTGAGTTCTACAAGAGATATAAAAGCATTAAAAGCACAAAGATTCTTCAACTGTGATTTGGTTTGAGTACCAGTGGTTTGATCAGAAATAATTTTATCAGCAGGATGAGATGAGAGTTATTTAAATATCTTCCTAGGTGTCTAGGGTTCATGCTCTCCAATTTGCTTTCCAAGTCTCTGAGAAATTGAAGTAGTAACATGTTCTGTCGTCTTCTCTGGAGATTCTGTTTCAAGGCTTTGAACCTTAGTTTCAAGGCCTTGAAAATGCCTACTTTGTTCCTGTGACATTTCCTTAGATCCTTTTGAGGATTCTTCTTCAGTATATGAATCATGCTTGTTCAGATTAAGATTTGCAAAACCATCACTCAAAGAACCATCATAGCTTTCATCAAATATAACATGAATGCTTTCTTCAACAAGCTTGGTTCTCTTATGGTAAACTCTACAGGCTTTGCTTGTCTGTGAATAACCAAGACAAATACCTTGATCACTTCTTGCATCAAACTTACCAAGATTGTCTTTACCATTATTGTGGAAAAAACAAGTACAACCAAATGGTTTGAAGTAAGAGATGTTTGGCTTTCTTCCTTTGCACAGCTCATAAGGAGTCTTCTTGAGAATAGGTCTGATCAAGCACCTGTTAAGGATGTAGTTTGCTGTATTCACAGCTTCTGCCCAATAATACTTTGGCAATCTGTTTTCCAGAAGTATTGTTCTTGGCATGTCTTCAAGAGTCGTGTTCTTTCATTCAGCATCTCCATTCTGTTGAGGAGTTCTAGGAGCAGAAAAGTTGTGAGAGATGCCATGCTTAGAACAGAATACATCAAACTCAAGTTGATCAAACTCTCTACCATGATCACTTCTGATTGAAGCAATAGGTAGGTTTTTCAAGGTTTGAAGTTCTCTACAAAGCTTTGAAAAATCAGTGAGAGCTTCAGATTTTTCTCTAAGAAACATAACCCAAGTATATCTAGAAAAATCATCTACAATAACAATCATGTACTTCTTACCCTTTGGAGTTGGAGTTCTCATAGGACCACAAAGATCCATATGCATTAATTTAATGGGTCTAGTAGTACTTACAAAGTTCTTTGGTTTGAATGAGCTTCTAGTCTACTTGCCTTGTGCACATGCCTTGCATACTTTTTCATCTTTGAACTTGATAGAGGGAAGATCTCTTACTAAGTTATTGGAAACTAGCTTGTTCAAGGTATGCAAGCTAATGTGTCCCAAATTTCTATGTCAAAGCTTTGAATCTTCTTTCAAGGCCTTGAGACATTTCAAGATTTCTCCTGCAACTTTGTTAGTTTGAAAAGTATAAACATTTTTTGACCTAGAGGCAGTGAGGATGCAATTACCAGATTTTTCATTTTGCACCACACATGTCTCTTTTTCAAAGATAACCTTGTTACCATTATCACAAAGCTTAGATACACTAAGCAAATTAAATTTCAAACCATCAACTAGATATACATCAAAAATTGAATTTTCAGAATCTGTACCAACTTTACCATTACCAAGAATGCTGCATTTTCCTTTGTCACCAAGTGTAATTGTTTCTTCAGATTGTTCCTTCAATTTAGAGAACAAAGATCTCTTTCCACTCATGTGTCTTGAGCAACCACTGTCCAAAACCATTTAGGTACTTTGGTCTTGGTGACAACCTGCAAATACCATAAACTCCCTTACCAAACTGTTAGACCAAGTGTGGAATTTAGATTCATATTCAGGGTCACACATTTTGGGTGGTCTAACCCCTTTAGGAACCCAAATTTGTCTAACTTGTTCTTTGAGTTGAAAAGGAAAAGTATTCCTCATAATGTGAGGGTCTCTTCTTCTGAAAGGACAAGTCATCTTAACATGACCAATCTTATTGCTGTAATGATGACATTTAAGAGACGTTCTGCTTCCAACTTTCACGAATCTGCTATTGCTTTTCTTTGGAAAATTTGGATTGTATCCAATACCAGTTTTAAGAAAAGACTTTAAGCTACCTCCAATAATCAAGTTCAAGTTGTGTTCTGAGCCTGCAAGTTTTGTTTTGACTAATTCAGGTTCTTGAAGTTTCTCAGTTAGAGTAGTCTTTTGTTTATCTAATTCATCAAATTGATGTCTTAGATTAGAAATACTGTCACTCAGAAGGGAGTTTTCAATGACTAATTCCTTGAATTGTGTTTTCAAGGCTTCGAGACTGGTTTTCAAGGCCTTGAAATCACTGTCAGTTTTCTTTATAGAATTTTTTAGGTTCTAATTCAGGCAAAGAAGATGCAAGTTTTCTTTTTCTTGCTCATGAACATTTTCTTTCAAACTTCTAATCTCTTTCAGATAGTCATCTTCATTTAAAAGCATTGTTCTAAGATAATCAGAGAGAGCTTCTGTTGGTTTTGAAATCAAGCAGTTTGCCATACCTCAATGTTCTTTTCATAACATTCATCATACTTGTCCATAAAGCATAGGTTGGCATGTTCAGATTCAGAGTCACTTGAGGTTTCTGAATCACTCCAGGAAGCTATTATAGCTTTCTTTCTTCTATCATGATCTTTCTTCTGAACGTTCTTACTCTTTTTGTGTGGACAGTCCTAGTCAAGTGTCATGCATCACCACAATCAAAGCAATTCATGACTTTATACTTATTACCATGTGAAGAAGATTTACCTTTGTAGTCTTTGCTACTAGAGGATCTGTGTCTATCTCTACTGAAGTCCTTGTTTCCAATGTTTTTCTTCATTTTGAGAATTATGTTCAAGGATTTGGAAATAAAATCAAATGGATCTTCATCATCATCTTCAGTTTCAAGTCGTTGAGATGGCTCATTCTCCTTTGGCTTGAGAGCCAGGTTCGTGACACCTTTTGGTAATTCTCCATCAACTTCATTCATGGATATTTCATGTGTAAGGAGCTTCCTTGTAGGACATCAAGTTGAAGTGATGAAAGATCTTGAGCTTCCTCAATAAAAGTAGTCTTTGGTTCCCATTTTTCCTTTGAAAGACTTCTCAGAATCTTTCTAACATTTTCTTCATTGGAAATATGTTTTCCCAATGAATCAAGATTGTTGACAATGTCAGTGAATCTTTTGAACATGTCTCTGACTCATCTCCATTCATCTTGAATAGCTCATATTGCTTGAGATATATGTTGATCTTGGTTTTCTTGACTTGGCTGGTTCCTTAAAAGGTCACTACAAGCTTATCCCAGATCTCCTTGCAGTCTTGCAACCTGAGATCCTGTTAAACTCATATGCACTCAAAGCACAATACAAGAGATTCATAGCTTTATAATTTTGGAAAATTGTTCTAACTCAGAAGAGGAGAGAGTGTCTTCAGATTTGGGATTTCTAATCCCATCTTTCTCTGTGTAGAAAGTGTGAGGAGCATTCTGAATGATAGTTCAGAGTTTCATATCTTGATCAATGATGAACATTTTCATCTAAGCTTTTCAGTGAACAAAATTGTCTCCACATAAGAGAGGAGGTCTGTTAGCAGTTCTTCCCTGAGAGAAACTACCATCACCAACAGTACTCATAATCACAAGATGGAAAAAATCTATGCAGTCATACAATCTCTGATACCAATTGAAGGGGTGTAAAATAGGTAGAAATACACGATCAATACTCTAGAGGGGGGGGGGGTGAATAGAGTATTGTTGACAATGTCAAAATCAATACGTCTCTACCTCAGGGATCTTCTCCTTGCAGGATTTTCAACTCAATTCTTATTAATCAACAGCTAAGCCCTAGATCTCATGCACAGAGAGATGCCTTACTGTGTTACAGCATGTGGTTCTCACTAACCTATATAGTACTTGATCTAGCTATCTGATTAACTAAGAATTCTCTATTGTTCACCTTGAGCAATCCTTGAGAATAAGAACTAGAAGTATTATCAAAATGTTATACAAATGAAGTTCAGAAAAGAAGAACACTAGAACTGAATCTGCATTGAGTATGCAGTGTTCTTCTGAGGCTTGGATTGAGTGAATTGAATCTGCGTCTTTGTTGCTTGTCAATCCTTGAATTGTTTTTGAGTGTCTGTGCAAATTGTCTCGTTGCATAGCTGTTGGGTTTTGACGTAGGTAACGCAGCGGAATAACAAAAATTAATCCTACTCAAAGCCCACCACGGATCGTCAGGAGGAGACATCATAACATGATAAAGGACATAGTATTGTGTACCTTGTGATTTGGGAGATCACACAAAGAATAGTGTCCTCGTCTCTACGGTTGATCCACGTCTAGAGGTGAGATCTAGATTCTTCCTTCAACAAGTGCTAGCTTGAACCGGAGGAAGATGAAAGAAGGAATCACACAACGAAGGACAAAAGAGAAGTTCGCCTCCTCTTTGGCGCCGACGGGAAGGGCGGACGGCCTAGGAGCGGTCGGCCTCTAGGCGTGTCTTGCTTAGTCTCTTTTGCTCTCTCCCACTCTCTTATGTTATGTCTAATAACATTAGTGTGGGAAGGAAGCTAGAGTCTCCTTTATATACTCCAACAACTCCTTGTTGATTCCATAAAGGTCCTTCCTAGTTCTCCATGAACTTGGATTAGTCCCTTCCTTGCAAATTAGTCCTACTAAGTTTGCAAGGTGTTGCACAATGATACTTCTTATTAATTAATCCCAAATCTATTTCTACTCTATTTGACGTGTGACCCCATAGGTTTCTACTTAGTTGGTAGTCACTTTTACTAACATGGAGTGGTGTCTAGCAACACATCCATGCCACCAAACTAATAGAAATAGTCAGTGATCCGACAAACCTCTTGTGCCCAATATCTCATATTGCACTTATCATTTTGTCTCCATATCCGGATTGGACACGAGACATAAATAGTTACACTCGTATATCCAATCCATAGTTCCTCGATCCTGGGAATATGCTTATACTAGCAGATAACATCAATATCTCCATATTGATTTATCTGAGTCTGGTCAGACATTCAATAAGCCTCATCCCTCGAGTGGCCCTGGATATTTGCTCCCATTATGTGGGAGGGACAAATCCTCTCTACATCACTACGATCTCTAAGCTTGCTTCCTATCATGCGCGATAGCTACCTTTATAGTCACCCAGTTACGGTGTAACGTTTGATAACATCAAAGCACAATATTTCATAACTAGAGTATCTAGTGACTTCAAGTCTAAGGATTGCAATATTATTAGCACTACGAGAAGCGATTGTGACTTCAACATAATCTAATGTATCCTTCTCGTTGTAAGTCATCCAGTATGCCATTACTTCTAATGCATACCCATGTGTTGGATCGTGATATCTCCATATCAATCCAACCCCATACTAGTCTATGGATGATTGTCCCATTAATCATTATAATTGACTAGGGATATTTAAGAGTATAACACTTATACTCTAAGGACTTCATTCATGTTAACATATCTCCATATTGATAACACAATGAATCGTAAATCCATATATTTGTCACAATAAATTGATTGCCTCTAGGGCAAAATTCCAACAGTCTCCCACTTGCACTAGAGTCAATCTCCTGCATCATATGCCTATTGATCTAGCGCACCCCTCTACGTCTACACTGCATAGGGGACATGGTAGGCGAGACATGTGCTGATACTTTGCAAATATTCACATCTCGTCTATCATTAATTTGATTGAGATTGAATATTCTGAGTAAGTGCATCTTATGCATAAATATACTCAGTCCTCTATGTTAGAATCAATGACTGAATCTTGCCTGGAACCTTTTCCAGCTCACAGGCACTCCCACTAGTGCAAAACATAAAACATGACTATAATATGAAATCTTCTTTGAAGTTCGCATCACTGTAACTCTTTATAGTAAACTCTTCTTATCCTCTATTTATCAAGAATTCATCCTTTATTACTTCTCAAGTACTTAAGGATAATCTTGATAACTATCAAGTGACACCTCACTTGGATTTGATTGGTATCTTTGTGTCATACCATATGACACATCTGACCCAGTACATAACATGGCGTATCTCATGAATCTTATTCATGCGGTCCCTTTTCAATCTAATTGAAAAGACAATTAGTCTTCTAAAGACTAATTCCATGTGACATGGGTAAGAATCCATATTCTTACATGTTGAACCATTTCAACTCCTTGTCAATATATGTACCATGACTGAGGCTGAACAATTACTTTGATCTATCTCCATATATTTTATAGATTGACTCGCATAAGTCTACTATTGGAATTCAATTTCTCTAGCCAATCTTTAACAGATTGTAGAGTAGAGACATTATTCCCAATGATTAGTATGTCTCCACATACAAGACCAGAAACGTAACTGTGCTCCCACTAACCTTCTTGTAAACACAAGTCTCATCTTCAATTTTGATGGAACCAAACTTCTTTGATTGCATCATAAATTCGATGAATCCAATCTCCAAGAAGCTTGACTCAATCTATAAACAGATTGCTACAAGCAAGATGCGAATGGATTTAAGCATCACAACTGGGGAAAGATCTCGTCATAGTCTATACTATGAACTCTCATGAAACCCTTTCAAACCAGTTGTCCCTTAAAAAAATAATCATTTTACCATCCATGTTGGTTTCCTCATAACCCACTTGCACCTTACGGGTCCTACCCTTTCAGGTGGTTCCACCAAAGTCCATACTTTGTTGGTATACATGGATTCCATATAGTTTCTTATGGCTCCAAGACATTTCTGAGAGTATGGCCCACACGTGGCCATCTCATAGGTTGTAGGCTCATCTCAATGAGTAATATATCACAATTTATGAGAAATTCTTATTTCCCTAGTCTCTTGACATATCCTACCTAACCTACAAGGTTCTTGTGTTTTCTGAGTAGGTTGCTCCACAACACCTTATGATCCTGCTCATGTTCCATCAAACGGATCAATGTTCTGTTGTGGTTCTTGAACTCCTTCAAGTTCTACAGTTCTCCCACTGTTTCTTTTAGAGACAATCTCTACCTAGAAACACAGCGATTCGAGCACCAAACAATTTGCTCTCGATTGGAGTGTAGAGATAATATCTGTTGTTTCCTCAGGATATCCCACAAAACATTTATCTGATTTGAGTCCACGTTTATCTGTAAACGCCTTTACATAAACTACATAAACCAAATCATTATGAATGACCTACTAGGACACTTCCTAGTTCATATCTCATATGGTGGTTCTCATAATTTATTTGGATGGAACAAGGTTAAGGGAAAATTTTGTTGTAATTAGAACAAAGCCCCTAAAAGTAAACTGGAAGTTCTGTTTGACTCATCATGGACCAAACCGTGTCCAACAAGGTCCGAACTCTCCTTTTAGACAGGCCAAACCCATGTGGCGTGCTAGGTGGAGCGAGTTTGGATCATATCCAACACTCCCATAGATGCTTGTCAAACTCTTGGCTTAAGTATTCTCCTCTACGATCCAATCATAGAGCCTTATTGCTTTTGCCAAGCTATGTATCTACTTCATTCTTGAGTTACTTGAACTCTTCAAAGGATTCTGATTTGTTTCTTCATAAGATATACAAATCCATATTTCTCTGATCCCATCAGTAAATATGATGAAGTATTGAAAACCATCTTCAGTATCTGCGCTTAGTGGCCTACATACATGAATATGTATGATTCCCAAAAGATCATATCTTTGCCTAATAAATAAGTCTTACACATCTCATATGATTCAATAATCAAATGAGTTCTATAATTCCACCTATATGGAGTTTTAGATATGTATCTCTTATTCATGTGGCCTAAACGATAATGCTAAAGATGAGTGAAGTTCATATCATTATATGCAAACTTCTTGGTATTAATGTTATAGATGAAATTATCATGATCAAGGATATACAATCCATTTAGACAAAATTGCATTACAATAATGTATATCAGAATAAATGGAACAACATTTGTCCTTTATTATGATACAGAGGTTTCTTGTCCAAACAAGAAACTGTGATAATGATCCTACTCATAGGAGGGTCATAATCACTTTTATCTAATTCATGAACAATTTCATAATGGTAGAAATAATTTCCTACGGCTAATTCAGTAACCCTTTGCTTAATTGCCACACTTGTAGGTTTATTTTTTCCTTATTCAATTTTCTACTTCTCTTGAGATCAACCACATTTCTATATAAATGTGAGATCCTCATCTAGTATCATATACTCATGATGATGAGATAGACATATTGACTTCTATAAAAAAATTACCTAGTTTGGAATTCATAATTCCTTTATTATTTCCTTCCAGGTACTTTAGGCAGTTTCTCTTCCTCCATGCCACCTTTGGGATCTTTAAGGCAACTTGGTTTTAGCAACAAGCTTGCTTTATACCCATGAGGTCCACGCAAACCTTTTTGCTTTTACCCATGCTGTTAACCATTAACATGTTTTGCCTTTATCCCTTTATGAGTGCTTTGTCGGCGATTCTCAATCATATTGAGTAAATCACTTTTGAACAAACACTATAATTGCATCCAATGCAATTCTTTGTCCATTTGGGAGAATAACTATCTATTATTTATCTTTCTTATAGATAACTCCCAGTCTCCAAGCTTTCAATCCTATTGAGATAGCTTAGTTTGCGCTTCACCTCTTGCTTCAGCAGTCACACATTACTAGCTTGTGTCGTCGCGTCATATCTCGATGAACTAAGTCGTCTTGCTTTGGCAAGCCCGAACTTATTCCATCTTGACCATGACGAGTGCTAAGCAAGAGAGTGCAAAGTGGATCAACACTTCAAGCCTTTCATGACAAGCTCGTATGATCATATCTCACGCCTCCTATTTCTCATCTTGCTTCCAAAGCTCAGGGTCCATGGGAGCTTGACATGAGACAAGTTACATCCAAAGAACCATTCTTTGATGTTCCTTCCATAAGGCTTTAGTGTGTTTTGGTAGTAGGTGGGAAGAGAACTTTATGATCTACAATGTACAATATTTTTCCTTTATTTAAGACGATTCTCAATTTTATACCAATCTAGAAAAATAGATTCCAGACATCTTGTCCATCTCCTGGGCATAAAGTAGCGTTTTTTATTGTTTAATGCGATGGGTATTCAACACTTATAGGATATGCAAAGCATTGTGACGTATAACTATATTCAACAAGGATTTAAATTATTACATATAGCTCCCACTATTTTTCTCGGATTAATAGCCCTTACCATTAATGCGGAAAATATCTTATATATTTTCTAGTGGGCCCAAGATTCCTTTTCACTTCTTCTTGAGCTTGCTTTGGCAAGTCACCCAAGAATTGGTTATTTAGATAGGAACCATTCCAATTGCATCCCATGCAACTCTTGGTCCAATTAGGTGAATAACTCTTTATTCTTTATCCTTTAGATAACACCTAATTGTCATGCCTCTAGGCTCATCAATCCAATTGAATCTTACCCAGTTGCGTCCAACCTCTTGCTTCAACATACACACATTACTAGCTTGTGTCGTCCGCAACACACCATGGTAAATTAAAATCGCCTTGCTTTGGCAATCCCGAATTTTAATGAACCCTGATCATGAAGGGTGTTTTGGCAAGAGAAGGCAAAAAGCAATATTTAATTGAGGGATTTAATTTTCTTAACTTGTTTGGTTGACCTAATCAACTTGATCTACTTATTTGGATTGGGCAAATCACAATAAAAGCCAACCTTGTTTATTATTATCTTGTTAACGTTTTGCTAGTATCGCCATACACACAAAAATAAATAACAAGACATAAATAATAAACATCCACAAAAGAAAAATTAACGTGGCATGGATATGACCCCTAGACTAAGATATTACCAAGCCAATGATAACATCTATATGCCTTAAAGTGACAAGCTCATCTCCATGTGCTCCACGATAGCTGCGCGCCTGGGGTAGGGAGTCCTCGTCGTCTTTTGTCTTCTTTGGTTCTCCGGTCTTCTTCTCCATACTCTTGGCTAACATCTAAATATTTCTAATTCTAGCCTAACATCTAGAATAAATAAATAAATAAATAAATAAATAAATAAATAAATAAATAAATAAATAAATAAATAAATAAATAAATAAATAAATAAATAAATAAATAAATAAATAAATAAATAAATAAATAAATAAATAAATAAATAAATAAATAAAGCCTCACATGTCGAGGAGAAAAGACGACTCGCAAACCGCAAAACCTAACTAATTATTACATTAATTTGATCAGCACGCAGGCCGTAAACCAAACCACAAAAACATAAAACATCCACAACCTAGGCCATATCCATCCATCATGCAACAAAGCACATAATACAATTAAAACTAATTTTTAACGCGCTTGTTCAATTTTAGTTGTTTTTGGACATACTAGGGTCAAAACGGTCCAAGAGATTTATCAAATAATGGCCAAAATCAACCAAAGAACCGTCACGGCTAGGCCGTGCGCTAGGGTGCGCCGGCCCCTAGGGCCGCGTGTATTGGGCGGCAAGCAAGGAGGTGGGCGGTCCGATGGGCTTCTCCTCCTCTTTGGAATTGTTTCCATAAACGTTTCATAGAATTGTTTTCATAAACAATTTATGGAGTTGTTTCCATAAAAATATATGGAATTGTTTCCATAAACAATTCCTTCCTTGTTGGGTTGTTTCCAAAACACCCTTATGGTATTGTTTCCAAAATAATTCCTTCCTTGGTTCCCAAGTTTAGTTGTTTCCATAAACGACTTCTTACTTGTTGCCCAAGAACTTACTTGTTGCCCAAGTTTAGTTATTTCCATGCTTGGAAAACCCCTTTTCCAAGCATGTGCCCAAACCCTAGTTCTCGATCCAAAATTATTCACATCATATGTGAAAAAACTCACTAATTCCTACATCCCATGTAAAATTAGATCTTGTTTATTGCATCTACTATGCCAATTTATTTTCAGTTTTCGCGTAATAACAATAATACGGTGTATAAACTGAAATCGTAACACATAAAATCATGTTATGCTCTACAACCTGGCTCTGATACCACTGTTGGGTTTTGACGTAGGTAACACAGCGGAATAACAAAAATTAATCCTACTCAAAGCCCATCACGGATCGTCAGGATGAGACATCATAACATGATAAAGGACAAAGTATTGTGTACCTTGTGATTTCAGAGATCACACGAATAATAGTGTCCTCGTCTCTACGGTTGATCCACGTCTAGAGGTGAGATCTAGATTCTTCCTTCAACAGGTGCTAGCTTGAACCGGAGGAAGAGGGAAGAAGGAATCACACAACGAGGGACAAAAGAGGAGTTCAGCCTCCTCTTTGGCGCCGACGGGAAGGGCGGACGGCCTAGGGGCGTTCGGCCTCTAAGCGTGTCTTGCTCTCTCTCTTTTGCTCTCTCCCATTCTCTTATGTTATGTCTAATAACATTAGTGTGGGAAGGAAGCTAGAAACTCCTTTATATACTCCAACAACTCTTTGTTGTGTCCATAAAGGTCCTTCCTAGTTCTCCATGAACTTGGATTAGTCCCTTCCTTGAAAATTAGTCCTACTAAGTTTGCAAGGTGTTGCACAATGATCCTTCTTATTAAATTAATCATATTAATTAATCCCAAATCTATTTCTACTCTATTTGACGTGTGACCCCATAGGTTTCTACTTAGTTGGTAGTAACTTTTACTAACACGGAGCGGTGTCTAGCAACACATCCATGCCACCCAACTAATAGAAATAGTCAGTGATCCCGACAAACCTCTTGTGCCCAATATCTCATATTGAACTTATCCCTTTGTCTCCATATTCGGATTGGACACGAGACATAAATAGTCACACTCGTATATCCAATCCATAGTTCCTCGATCTTGGGAATATGCTTGTACTAGCAGATAACATCAATATCTCCATATTGATTTATCTGAGTCTGGTCAGACATTCAATAAGCCTCATCCCTCGAGTGGCCCTCGATATTTTCCCCCATTATGTGGGAGGGAAAAATCCTCTCTACATCACAACGATCTCTAAGCTTGCTTCGTATCATGCCCGATAGCTACCTTTATAGTCACCCAGTTACGGTGTAACGTTTGATAACATCAAAGCACAATATTTCACAACTAGAGTATCTAGTGACTTCAAGTCTAAGGATTGCAATATTATTAGCACTACGAGAAGCGATTGTGACTTCAACATAATCTAATGTATCCTTCTCGCTGTAAGTCATCCAGTATGCCATTACTTCTAATGCATACCCATGTGTTGGATCGTGATATCTCCATATCAATCCAACCCCATACTAGTCTATAGATGATTGTCCCATTAATCATTATAATTGACTAGGGATATTTAAGAATATAACACTTATACTCTAAGGACTTCATTCATGTTAACATATCTCCATATCGATAACACAATGAATCGTAAATCCATATATTTGTCACAATAAATTGATTGCCTCTAGGGCACAATTCCAACAATAGCTTCAACTTTCCCTCTTTATAGAGTAGTTTGATATGATCTTCATGATCTTCTCATAACAAACTTCCCTATTTTGTAGCTTCAGCTTTGACTTCTCTAACAGCTTCTCCAACGGATAGTTGATTAGTATCTTCAATGAAATAATTTGATATTGTATGAACAATTGCTAGGCAACTTCCAAACACAGCAGGATTGATCTCAGAATCAATTCATCACATAATTTCCTTTCCTGCAAAACTCAGGTTAGGAATTAAGTCCTGAAAAATTGGAACAAACTTCCCTGCATAACTGAGTCAAACAGATGATATTAGATGCTGTTAAATGTATCAAAATACTTTTTCTTTCATCATCAAGTATCAGCTAATCATGCACATGGGTTTAGGAGTTGAATCAAGATTAGAAACTCTCCCTAAGTTCATGCATATAGAGGACAGTAAGTTTCAAGGCTTTGAAAGCTGATTCAAGGCCTTGAAATAGACTAGCTATTTCAAGTCTTGAGCTGAGTTGAACTTACACTTTTCCTCCAACATCATCGTCGCAGATGAACAAAACAACAACGACCTCAGTTCCAAATATTAAGCGAGCTCAAAAAAATTATATGTCCCCTGCAAAACCTGGGTTGTAAACAGAAAGACTAATGAAAGCGGGAGGAAGATGTAAAAAGGGGATGGAAAATTCTCTGAAGGTATATCCATACCATTTTAGGCGATTATTCGTTATATCTTCAAATGTAGAAGACGGGTTGTGTTTGGTGGGGTTCGATCCGTTTCTAACGTGACTCATTAACTTATAATTATATAAAAAGTTTTAAGGTTCAGTACATTTTTCTTTTTCTTTTAGAAGATTAAATAGAATGATGATGAGCCTATTGTGTTTGTGGTTGTTGTTAGATGCCAATAACTATCTCTCTTCTTGTATTACTTTTTTTTTGATGACGCGGGAACCAGCAGCTACTACCGTTCGGGTGCGCACAGGGTAAACCCCCGCTCTAGTGCAATAGCCTGCAAACCACACTAGAGAGGCAAACCAGCCTGAGAAACCCAGGCTGACAGGCTCGCAGTTGAGAAGGCCAATAGGCTGCCCTTGGGTTGCCCCAAGGTTTGAACTCAAGACCTCAAGACAAATTCCCAAAGTCTTAAGAATGCTCACCCGACCAACTCAACTACACCCCGAAGGGTTCTGTTTGTATTACTTGATTTTATGAAACTTTTGTTTAGAAGCACATTGCTGAGAAATGAAGAGAATTTTTTCTGGTTCAATGGTTTCATGACATTTGTTTTAGAAGTGTTTCCCTTCCTATTATGTCTTATTGAATGCTGAAGTTGTCGTCGTACTCTTTTGTTTTGCTTAGTTCTGGACATGATTTGTGTACAGAATCGTTACAGTTTGGCGCTGAATTGAAGCGTGATGTTACCGCAAAAACTTTGTGTTCCCTTGCGAGTTGCGAGTGAGCTTGCAGTTTCTGGGTTTGTGATAGAAACATGGTCTGGTGGTCGTCCTATTTGCCCTCCATCACAGAGATGAGTACCAAATCTGTTGTCGTTTGTGCTGAGTCACCTTCTTCTGTTAACCATGCCGGCTTTAGTCCTCTACTCTTCAATAGACACAGTACCTTGGCTGTAAGCTTGGCATGTGATACCCCTGGGGTACCG
Organism: Linanthus parryae; assembly: GCA_023055425.1. NCBI lineage: Eukaryota > Viridiplantae > Streptophyta > Magnoliopsida > Ericales > Polemoniaceae > Linanthus > Linanthus parryae. The sequence goes on from JALGPY010000015.1 coordinate 7,074,246, forward strand.
ATTGATGTGAAACCAGAGAAGAGAGGGACGGGAGGAAGAACGAGAGAGGAAGAGAGAGAACAGAGTTAGGGCAAGAGTAATTTTCTGATTAATTTCTTTTAGAAAATTACACCCCTTTTTATACCTCTAACCCTGACGGTTCGACCTAGTCCTAGTCCGAGTAAAGAACCGTAAAGAAACCCCGGACAAAACATAAAATTCAACACGCTACCTACCAACGTTCACAATATTAATCGTAGCAACTAAACATAAAATAATTAACGTTTAACATAATCCTTAAGATATAGTGGTGGACCCGCACTGCGTTTGGGTCGCCTGGTAACGGGAACGTCTGGCGTGTCAAGATCATCATCACTAGGACTGTCCTCATCCGTAGGGGTCTGTATTACCGTATCAACTCCCCCGGTCTCGGAAACCAGCTTGTCCTCAAGCTGTAAGTCAGGAAAAGCCGAACGAATCTCAGTAACCGGTTCCCAAGAAGGAGGGGCACCATCGGACCATGAAACCAACCACTGCTGCTGCGGTGCGCCAGCGACCATAACAGTACGCTCCTGAGTAGCCGAAACTGGAGAAGCCACCGGCCTACCTTTGATAAACTGAGCGGGCAACGTTGCGACGGGTATGGCCGAACCTGTAGCAACATAAGGACGTAGCAACGAGACATGGAACACATCATGGATACGACAGTCAGTAGGGAGGCGCAGACGATAAGCGACCTGACCAATGCGCTCCACCACAGGAAAAGGGCCGTAGAAACGACGAGCCAGCTTATCCGACAATGGACGAGCCAAAGAACGCTGACGGTAAGGTCGTAAGCGAAGGAGAACCAAATCACCCACCTGAAACGAGACATCCCGGCGATGCTTATTCGCCTGAGTCCGCATCCGCTGCTGCATCTGAGACAAGTGCACCTTCAAATCAGTCAATAACTCGTGACGCTCGAGGACCAACTCCTCCACGGATGGCGACTGTCCGGCCACCGGTAATGTCGGAAACAAGGACGGGGGATCACGTCCATACAAGGCGCGAAAAGGCGTCATACGAATCCCCTCATGATGACTGCAGTTCATCGCAAGTTCGGCCCAAGGGAGAAACGATACCCAACGACGTGGCTGTTCGGACGTGAAAGCCCGAAGATACTGCTCCAACCCGCGATTCATCACTTCCGATTGCCCATCAGTCTGTGGGTGGTAAGCTGTGCTGAACTTGAGCGACGTACCACTCAACTTGAGCAACTCCTTCCAAAACGAACTCATAAACACTGGATCACGATCTGAAACGAGTGTCTCCGGGAACCCATGCAATTTTACCACAACCTCCACAAAGACCCGAGCCACGCGTGGCGCATCAAAATCCGAAGGCAGGGGACCAAAGTGGACGTACTTCGTGAGGCGATCAACCACCACCATAATAGCCGTAGACCCCTGAGACGTGGGAAGGCCAGTAATAAAATCCATCGTCGCTTCAGACCAAACTCGCTCTGGGATAGGAAGGGGCTGAAGAAGACCACCCGGTTTCTGAGTAGAGTACTTGGTAGTCTGACAAACCACACAAGCGGACACAAAATGGCGAACCTCCTCACGCATACCTGGCCAATAGAATACGGCAGCAAGACGACGATAGGTACGGTCAACCCCGGGATGGCCCGCAGAAGGAGAGCTGTGGAACTCCTGAAGAAGCAGAGACCGAACCGAGGATTCACGGCTCACGCAGATGCGTGTTCTGAAATATAAAACACCGTCAACCACACTGAAATGAGCAGGACGAGACTCAGACTGTACCGCTGCGAAGAGTGCCTGTAAGTCAGGCAGTGTCTGTGTCTCATGGCGAATCGTGGCCATAATCGATGGTAATGGCTGCAGAGCCGAGAGCAACAAGGCCGGGGCATCAATATCAGAATCCCGTCGAGATAGGGCATCCGCAACCCGGTTAGTGGCCCCAGATTTGTACTCAATACGAAACTGAAATCCCATGAGCTTGCGAATGTAGAACTGCTGATCCGGTGTCTGAATAACCTGTGACAAGAGTTCCTTCAAACTGCGCTGATCGCTACGAATGACGAACTCACGTCCCAACAAATATTGCCGCCACTTCTGAACAGCCTCAACCACAGCATACAACTCCTTGTGATAAGTGGATGCAGCACGAAGTTTCGGACCCAGCTTCTTGCTGAAAAAAGCTAATGGATGTCCGTCCTGAAGAAGTACCGCTCCCACGCCTTTGTCAGAGGCATCCGTCTCCAACACAAAAGTACGCATAAAATCAGGTAATCGAAGCACTGGGGCCGAGGTCATGGCCTGCTTCAAAGCGGTGAAGCTCTGCTCAGCTTCGGGCGACCACTGAAATGCATCCTTCCGCAGTAAATCAGTCAACGGTGCAGCAATCGTGGCGTAGTCACGGATAAACCGCCTATAGTACCCCGTCAAACCGAGAAATCCCCGCAGCTGTGTGATAGTGGATGGTGTCGGCCATGCCACCATGGCGTGAATCTTCTGAGAATCCGCCTGTACCTGTCCCTCTGTAATCACATGCCCCAAATATTCTACACTGGACCTGCTAAAAGCACATTTGGACAGTTTAATATAAAAGCAGTGGTCAGACAGAAGACGTAGAACCTGATCAAGATGCTGAGCATGAAGCTCCAAAGTCGTGCTGTACACTAATATATCGTCAAAGAAGACGATGACGCAAGACCGCAACAAGGGTCGAAAAATCTGGTTCATCGCAGCCTGGAAAGTCGATGGGGCGTTTGTCAAACCAAAGGGCATGACGAGAAACTCGTAGTGGCCATCATGTGTCCGAAAAGCGGTCTTCTCAATGTCCTCAGTGTGCATACGAATCTGGTGATACCCAGAGCGAAGATCCAGTTTGCTGAAGAAACGCGCTGCCCCAAGCTCGTCAAATAACTCATCAGTAGTGGGAATCGGGAAATGGTCCGGAACTGTGACCGCGTTGAGCGCACGGTAATCAACGCAGAAGCGGTATGTCCCATCCTTCTTACGAACCAATAAGACCGGAGAAGAGAAAGCACTAGTACTGGGCTGAATCACCCCCTGTTGCAACATCTCACGTACCTGCCGTTCAATCTCTGTTTTCTGAAAATAAGGATATCGATATGGTCGCACATTAACCGGTTTAGAACCCGGTTGCAAGTGAATGCGATGATCCCACTGACGATCTGGAGGTAACCCGGATGGAACAGCAAAAACGGCCTGATGCTGGGTCAGAACCTGAAGCACTGGCGGTGGAAGATCGGCTGGAAAAGCCTCTGAGTCTGCGGTAGGCACTGGGTCGGCTGGCAAAGGAACGGCCAGGATCTCAAAGAGCTGAAACTCCGGTGAAGGAAAATGTTGTGCGGACAAGGAATTGTACGAAATCTGTCGTGGACCATGATCAATCCCTGTAAGAACCAGCTGCTTCCCCTCCCACGTGAACTTCATCGTGAGCTTACTGTAATCATGAGCTATCTCGCCCAACGTCTGCAACCACTGAACACCCAATACCGCATCAATACTGTGGATAGCTAAAACATAGAGGTCCACCTCGAAAACTGTACCCTGAATGGTCAAGGGCGTCTTTGGACAGTAATACGTGCAGCGCAAATGCTCCCCGTTACCGACATACACTCTAAAAGGAGGAACAGGATGAAGTAACAAAGATAAATGCTCTGCCATCGCAGGGTGTATAAAGTTATGCGTGCTACCCCCGTCAATGAGGACCTGCACACACACATCACCAATTGTACCAGTCAACTTAAGCGAACGTGGGTTAGGATTACCTGCTAGAGTGTGGAGATGTGAGAGATTATCGATAATGATCCCTGGATCGTTGTCGTCGGGTGGCAAGTGCGAACCGTCGATCCCATCGTCATCGACGCATAACAAGAGGAACTGGTGTGTGCATTTGTGGCCTCGGAAATACTTCTCGTCACAATTAAAGCAAAGTCCCTGACGCTGCCGTTCAGCTTTTTCGGCCGGTGAGATACGACGAACGGGCGGGTTAGCATTAGGACCCGTACCCGTGGGCTGTTTGGCTGCCACAGTGGTGGTGGTTGCGGACGTAGGGGTCTGCTGACGCGCATAAGATGGTGTCCAACTCTTCTTCGGCAAATACATCTGCAACACATCTTCATGGCCAGCGGCTAGCTCACGGGCTAAAGCAAAAGCTTTCGCTAAGGACCCGGGATTGCGCAATTTAAGCTCGCGCTGCACGGGTTGTTTCAAACCCGAAGTAAAGATAGAAACCAAATGGGAATCATCCACACCGCTGACGTTGTTCAACACACTCTCAAATTCGGTCTGGAAAGCGATGACTGTTGTGGTCTGGTGAAGCTTGGACAGCTTGCCCACATAGTCTTCGTAGTGTCCCATATCAAAACGTAGCTTTACGGCTTTGAGAAAGTCCATCCAAGAAGCTGACGCGTTGTTGTTCTGATAATACCTAAACCACTCGGCTGCGGGGTTGTCGATGAGCATCGCAACCACCTGTAAACGATCCGGCTCGGCTGTTTTGTGATAGTTAAAAAATTTCTGGACCCGAAATATCCACCCGACGGGGTCCTGTCCATTGAATCGAGGCGATTCCACCCGTAATCGAGGTGCACTGTCGGTAGCAGCGGGCTGCGTAGAATTGAGGCGCGATGGTGGTGGTTGCCAGGTCGGAGGAGAGCCCAGAATGCTCTGGGTTCTGGTCGCCGTCGGCAATGGTGGAGGCTCTGGGGTTCCGTCGTAGCGAGTGGTGAACTGGCGGAGAGTATCGCTCAGGGCAGCGATATCCGTCCTCAACGCCGCTGTTTCGGAGCGAATGGCGGCGGTCTCGGCCTGGAGTGCGTCGGTTCGGGCATACAAATCAGTCCGCATACTGTTGAAAGCAACAACAGTTTCATCATGTGACAGAGGGTTTTTGGTTGATTGAGAGGTACTGGTTTTGTCCGCCATTGATGGGGGGGTTATTGGGTTCGACGATGCCGCGGACAAGAACCGTCCGGCAAGGTTCAATGAAGGCACCAAGTTGATACCCCTGGGGTACCGATTGATGTGAAACCAGAGAAGAGAGGGACGGGAGGAAGAACGAGAGAGGAAGAGAGAGAACAGAGTTAGGGCAAGAGTAATTTTCTGATTAATTTCTTTTAGAAAATTACACCCCTTTTTATACCTCTAACCCTGACGGTTCGACCTAGTCCTAGTCCGAGTAAAGAACCGTAAAGAAACCCCGGACAAAACATAAAATTCAACACGCTACCTACCAACGTTCACAATATTAATCGTAGCAACTAAACATAAAATAATTAACGTTTAACATAATCCTTAAGATATAGTGGTGGACCCGCACTGCGTTTGGGTCGCCTGGTAACGGGAACGTCTGGCGTGTCAAGATCATCATCACTAGGACTGTCCTCATCCGTAGGGGTCTGTATTACCGTATCAGCATGATTTTTTTTATATTAGTCATCAGTTTCATTTCAGGGTCATCATCTATTCGGTATGTTCCACTGTTACGACATTACAAAATTATGTCAATAGTGGTGTGATACTTACTAGGTTTGGTGTTTTGTAGATAGAAGAGAAAAAAGGTATGAGGGTGCTCCACGCATTAGATATGACATGTAAGAACCATTCAAATAGTTTAGGTGAATGAACACACATTTTTTAGCCACAAACTACAGGCACCACAAGTTAAATTTTTGCGAACCTAACCAAATAACACTTCATGGGATTAGAAATCCTACCAAAACCTAATATTTTCTCTCCCCGTGTTCTTCCACTATGGATGATAAATCGCCAAGAGTTTTGCAATGTCATATTACAGCAATTCGTTTCTGTAAAACTAATGGCGTTACTTCATCCAGAGCAATGATTGAACTACAACTATGATACTTTGTCTGTTGAGTTGACATTGGAGGCTCATAGTTAACCCCACTTCATTTCCCTTAAAATTGGGCGACTGCAACCACAAGTAATCCCATTTGAATTCCTTAAAATCGAGTTTGGTTAAACCTGAAGTGAGTGCGTCCATTTTAATCAAATCCTGATTTCACTCTACGTACCATGGGTTGCTTTTGCTCAAAGATTTTGGAATCGTCAGCAAGATATGAAGAGGCCTCTGTTCTTGCGGCTGAAACTCCTTGTAAGTATTATTTTCAGATTCCATTTGTCTTTTAATATTGCTCAGAACAGAATAAGAGTAAAATTTTAAATTTTCAAAGTTGAGTGGGGGTTATAGCCACCTCTAGTCTCCATTTGGGTCCGCTACTTATATATTGTTCCTTCGTAACTACATTTAAAAACTTGAACGTAACTACTTATATATTGTTCCTTCTATAAGAACCTGTCTCCTTTTCACCCCCTCTCATTTGGACATTCAATCCCAGCCTACTTGTGAACTACCGTTACAAACTAACCCGAGCAACACAAAAAACCAGAGTCCAAGAAACCAAATAAATTGACGAAATTAAATTATTCTACAACGACTTATACTCTGATTTCTATTCTTTTTTGCAGTCACCATCAATGAAGTGCAGGCTCTGTATGAGTTATTTAGAAAAATAAGCAGTTCTATAGTTGATGATGGCCTCATTAACAAGGTATATCTTTTGGCAGACAAAACAAACAACTGCTTATACAAACATATAGAAGCAGTACTAACATTTTGTGCAATCTTTTCATCAGGAAGAGTTCCAGCTTGCACTATTCAGGAACAGAAATAAGAAGAATTTATTAGCAGATAAGGTGAGTAACTTTTGTCCTTTTCACCTTTTACATCATCAATTTCCAAAAATAAAAAATAAAAAGACCCTTTACCTAAGAAAAAAAGGTCATTGACACTTAACATATACGCAATATAGGTTTAGTGACAACAGACCCGTTCAAGTTTCAATTTTTCAGATAACCCCCAACAGTTTAGCTTACAGGGATAAATCAACTCAAATCGCTAATACTATTTGTTTTTTTTTGTTTGGACAGAAAGCCATCAAGTGGCCACTACGTGATGAACATTTAAGTCATTTAAGTGGTCCCCACATGATGGATTTCCGTCCAAAAAACAAATGGTTTTAGCGATTTGGGTTGATTTGTCACCGGAAGTTAAAGCGCAGAAGGTTGTCCTGAAAAATTGAAACGGTTAGGGTTTTGTTGTCACTAAACCCAAACTGCGTATAGGTTACCGTCAATGACCCAAACGAAATGATCTTTCGAAGTTAGAATTGCGTTGCTGACCAAACACTAACATATTCCCTAAAATTACAATATTCAGGTATTTGATCTGTTCGACACAAAACACAATGGGGTAATTGAGTTTGGAGACTTTGTTCGCTCCTTAGGAATTTTTCACCCTAATGCAGCTATGTCGGACAAAATTGCTTGTAAGCCTTGAAATTTTAATTTTCATTATTTCCTAAAATATACTTGCAAATTTCATTTCCTAACATTCTATGTTCTGGAAAATCTTATGCAGTTGTATTTAAAGTTTATGATATCAGAGGCACAGGTTATATTGAAAAAGATCAGGCAAGTATTGCATTTTCATCATTGCATCCAGATTCAAAAAAATTAACAATTTTAGGTGGTACATAGCAGGTGAAGGAGATGGTAGTATCCCTTTTGCATGAATCTGACATATTTCTTTCAAGTGAAGATGTCGAAATAATTGTGGATAAGGTGCCACTTACAAAGCTAATATACTTAATGTGTGCCTCACATTTTCTTTAAGAACAACCCTAAAGTATCCATTGACTTTTCAGTCGTTCAAAGAAGCAGATATGAAGGGAGACGGAAAGATTGATGAAGAAGAGTGGAAGGAATTTGTATCCAAAAACCCGTCTGTGATCAAGAACATGACACTAGCATATTTGAAGTGAGTGGAACCATCCTTATATTGTGACTGTGGCTGTTTTAAACCATTTCATCAGCAATGATTAAAAACCAATAAATGCATTTTTATGGATGAGATAGACAACGAGCCTAATTTTTCGTCTTCTCGTTCCAGGGATATAAGCTTCGCATTCCCAAGCTTTGTGGTGAGTTCTAACATAGCAGATTCAGAGCTATGGACTTGATCAATCTATCGATGCAGTTGAGGCTTTTGTTTCTTGTTTCTTGTTAATGCAATAGCTGCTGGATCGAAAAGTTCCCATCTGTTCTCATTGTAATCTGAAGATAACAACAAAACGAATAGAAAACACATATTTTATTTGTTCCACCTGATTTTGGTGTTCTGACTTTTGCTGTGGCAAATCCCCCGAAGCAAAATGTTCAGAATATGTATTAGTAAAAAATGTGAATCGAGAACTCAGAATTTAAATATAAAAAAACGGAAAAAATTAGATAGAAGAACTTATCGAATTGATAGGCTAAGGCGGTGAAGGGCCTCTTTCTATGTATTAGTAAAAAATGTTAAACTTATCGAATTGACACGCAGGGATGTAGTCTCCGGACGATTACGGTACAAAGGGTAATCCTAAATCGCTTTCGCTATAATTAACTGCTACGGTTGAGTTGTAGATTATCCTTCATTGGTATAGAGCATGAGTTTATGTTTCGTGGCTCGAAACCCGATCAAATTCGTAACTGTACCCTCTGCCTTGATTTTCAAAATCACATTTTCAGTATGAAAATAATATATCATCGCGTAGATCTTTCCGCGAGAATTCCAGAAATAAAAGATTTATATTTTGTGATGCGCGAGCTAAAGTTATGGTAGTTTTCATATTCTGCCAAAACTGTGTGGTAGAATATGGATCTGGAATTAATATGTGATTTTTCCAAACATGTTAAAGTCGAGGTTTGAACACATTATTGAAGTCAGGACAAAAAACCAAACACGACGGTGCAAGCCTCGACGAAAACGGACCACGGGAAAGCGGCGCGTGGGCCGCACGCACCAACTAACGCCTCCCAACGCACGCCACGCGCTAGCATGTGCCAAGGGTGGCTGCTGCGGCTGATGTGGTAGCTAGAGCTGATGTGATATGACACGTGGCAGTGGCACATCAGCTGAATGTTGACGTGGCTGCTGAATGGGCATACTTACATGGCTACTGACTGGGATACTGACATGGCGCACAAAGTCATTCGAGGTTGAGGTGTTCGATGAGGTGACGCTGACTTGACAGCCACGTGGGTGTCCGGTCAGCAAACAGTTGACGTGGCATAGCGACGCGTGTAGCGCTTGGCCAAAGTGATTAGCCCAACGCATGGCAGCGCGTGCGGCGGCTTTCGACAACAATTTTTGTCCAAATTTTTTACAGATCGCTCAGAAAAATATTTAATTATCGGATTAAATAATTTTTATTTTCACACTTCTCGAGGCAAGTGGGAACCCTAAAACACATCTTTTCGACACCAAATTTTTCTGGAGACTTAGCACCTAAATACCTACAGTTTGGAATTGAATGTGTGCGCTTAGGTATTTTAGTTGATTATTTTGAGTTAATTAAATAACTGCTTAGTAATTTATGTGAGTTCTAGAAAACTCCGAAAAATTCCAGAATATTACTTTCTATTTATATTCATTTTTATGGTTGAATAGATGTGATTTGTTTCATGAATGTGGCATAAATGTGGTTGTTTACATTTATCGTTTGTGGTTTGGTTTTGATCTAATAATTTGTAAGTTTTATTGTAACCAAAATACGGCATGTGTGTCATGCTTCTATATATATTCTATTGTCTTCTCTTCTCAATCACTCCCTGAAGCGATTTCTTAACACGTATGCGCAACTGCACGGTCAAGTAATATAAGGGTGGTATTTCAACCCCGAGTTAGCGGTCCCACGAGAAAAATGGTGAGATTATTTAGCTAAGTAATTAATCTAGAATACAGTAACTGGGAGGAAAATTGAGTGATTAACGATTTCGTCACCCAAAAACAAGTGACTGAAACCGAAATACAAACTAAACTAATCCCTTTTTTAATAAACAAGTATGAAGAACTCAGGCGATCTCTAGATCACCTACGAATGTAGATGATTTCCAGATCAGTTATGCAACACTTTAAATCTACTCTAATTAAGTTAGGTAATGGTATTGACAACATCATGTTGGTCTCATGTCCTTTTACGTCTCGATTGACTACAATTTCCTTTTGGTCTCTTGTTTCTACCAGTCCATTCTAGTAGGCTGACTAAGTGCACGACAACAGGTCCTGTCTGTCCAATCTTGATCTTCAGATCTTTTTTCATGCTCTTCTTACTCTCCTTCTTTGTCCTCTACAAATCAGCCCCCTCCGTCCTATTATCTCCAGCCATGTAAAAAAAGTGATGTAAAAACCCACTTATTTGTACCATTAACCCTCCAAGGATGTTGGAAGTGTTAGAAATATAATCTACGCAAACAATAAGAACTGAAAAATAAACGATGAACTTGTCACCAAACATGACGGATTGAAGAAGAAGAGGATCACGTTGACGAACGTTTTCCTTAAAGAGATTTCCCCCTTGGTGCTATCGGATTATCACGGAACAATCGCCTCCCAGGACTCCACTTGATGCACTTGACTAGCGGAACACTTGCGCTCAAGTACCCGGACGAAACCCAAGTATGAGGATAGTTTGAGTGAGAGAGAGAGTTGATAACCCCGTTTACGGTTTTATATTATCAGTTGAAAGCCTACCGTTTTGTATGATTTACCGGGTAAAATATGTGACATACATGCTATGATCTTGAGATATTTGTGAGCTTAATGTCTAGTTCGGGCGTTTTCGTATCAAATTGAGCTATTTATGTCGTATTTTACACCCGCTATGTGTAGTTGTCTGATTCTCAGGTACCAAAGGCTCTGCACGATAATGGAGGCGAAGGCGAACTTACGAAACGATTCAAGGCCAAGATAATGGGCGGAGATGATGTGGAAGATGCTGCTGAAAACCGACCTGGTTACACCACATTATCTAAGCCTGACACTCACCAAATTAAGCACCATGAGACCTCAGCCCTTAACACATACCTGCTCATATTCATACTTCAATCTCAACCACCAACCATGTGACCATTTCAAAACAAACTACCTATCCAACCGACTGTCACCATAACCTCCTAGACTACTTCCGTCACAACCTACAAACAAACCCACTGCCACATACAATCACCTCTTTCAACATTACTACACTTTAACAGCCAAGCCATTACCTACTCATGATTACCATAAACCTGCTACTAATTCAAAGCAGCATGACCAACACGGCCTCTACTCCACCTCCTTCACAACACCAACAATCAAGCCATCACCAGAACCCTGCCTATCCAAACTCCAAAACAACCACCACAACCCAGCAGCCATGGACACCAAATTAAGCCCAAAAATCCACCATAAACAAACCTCCAATCACCATCGTTAAAAGTAAACAACCAACACTGCAATTGCAGCCAAGAACCAGAGAAGAAGCACATAATAAAACCCAGCACAAGAAGAAAGAAGAAACAGAGGAAGAGAAAAACCTGTTGGAAAATGTCAATTTCGGATCGACTTTGGACCCGATTTGTGAAGAAGCGGGTTATTGATTCGTCGAGGTGAAAGTAGTTATGGAAACCTTATGTCGAGGTGATCTTCCTACTACTTTATTTTGACCCAAATAGATTTCGGGTGAATGAAAAATTCATGGGTGAAGATGGCTACCTCAAGAGGTGAAGAAGGCAACTTCAAGTGGGAAAACTAATTCATCCCACATTGGAGGGAAGAACAAACTTGTTCAACATATGTAGTTACAAGTTTGCACTATAGGGCACGCCGTATGGGTGGTGCACATTTGTGTAGGAGGGAGGACCTAGCTATGGTCCGAACCACCACACGCGCGCGCCGCCGCCGTCCGGCGGGCGGGCACGAGCCGTGACGTGGTGTGTGGGCTTGGGCCTGCTTTTTTTGAACAATTGCAACCGTCTTTTGTTTCCCAACAGTTTCAAACTGTTCCTAACCGGTGTCTGTCTTCTTTAAAAGGCATAAACCTTCCTCTGTTTCTTCTCTTCCTCCTTCAACACAGAGAGATATTCACACCAATTAACAGGTTCGAAGGGTGCAACCCAGACGATATTTCTGCTTGCACAGTGAGAGGCGATTATCCTGGGAGGTGTTCACTCCGGATCAATAGTACCCATTGAAAGTGAATAAAGCTTAAGGGCATCGTGTCTATGCACGAGATCGTTTTTGTATCACAGCAATTCTCCAAACTCTGTAAGTTTTTCCTTTACTGCTATTTATTCGGGTCAGATTCTTGTACAGGTTCCAACAATCTTAAGGCTTTATCCGAATCTGTTCAAGTTAAAGTCTGATCCTGTTACTGTTATTTTATATCTATTCAGTATCTGTTAATTTCTGTCCTGTTTAAATTTTCAGTACCGTTCAATTTCTGTTCGTGACTGATTTTTTTTTCTATTCTGTACCTTTTCTACAATAGTCAAATTTTCATTTTATGTTTCATATTTCTATATTAAAAGTTTATTTTCAGTTTCAGTTTTTTTTTTCTGGTACTGTTAATTTTCTGTTACTGTTAAATACTGCTGCTTCTTATTTTTTCTGTTACAGTATTGTTTCTTCAGTTTCTGTCAAAATTTTCTGCAACACTTAAATAGACTGCTCCGTTTATTTTTCTCTAAAAGATAATTTTTTATGTTTCTATTTAACTTTATTTAATAGCCAGATTATCTGTTAGATTACTATCTATATCTTTTGAATCAATTATCGAAAGATATTATTTCTGATTTCATTTTTCAGTTCTTTATTTACTGTTAAATTTTAAGAAACTATATTATCTTGTTGCTGTTTTTACATAACAGTATATTATTCTATACATCCATTGGTAATGAATTTTTGCATTGCAATTTTTCTGTAATGGCAGGAGGAACCAATTCTGGAAGTACCACCAGACCCGTGACTGTGATGGCTATTGGCGGACATGGGGAATGTCCAGAAAAGTTCACTGGGAAAGATTTCAAGAGATGGCAACAAAAAATGCTATTCTACTTGACAAACCTCAATCTGGCCGGCGTTCTGAATGAAGACTCACCAGCGTTGACTGAAAATTCTGAAAAGGAAGTTGTGGCAACGGTAGACGCGTGGAAGCAGTCAGAATTTTTGGCTAAAAACTACATTCTTAACGGTTTAGACAATTCATTGTATAGTGTGTATTGTGGTGCTAAAACCGCTCGGGAATTGTAGGATTCTTTAGACAAAAAGTACAAAACGGAAGATGCTGGGGCCAAAAAGTTTGTAGTGGCTAGATTCCTGAAATACTGTATGGTAGATTCAAAAAATGTAATAAGTCAGGTTCAGAATTTACAGGTTTATTCTCCATAATATCTATGCCGAGGGGATGGTTCTAAGCGAATCGTTTCAAGTCGCTTGTATAATTGAGAAGTTTCCACCATCGTGGAAGGACTTCAAAAAGTATCTCAAGCACAAATGCAAGGAAATCAAGCTCGAGGAACTCATCGTGCTTTTGAGGATTGAGGAGGACAACCACAACGCCGACCCCAAAACAGGAATTGTGCAAGCCAAAGCAAACGTCATGGAACAAGGGCCGAAAAAGAAAAGAAAGGCTAAAGACATGGAATCCGCCGATGTGGGTGAGAAATCGTTGAAAGGGAAGTGCTTTAATTGTGGAAAAACGGGACACCGTCGAAGCGAGTGCAAAAAGAAGCGTAAACCTCAAAAGAACAAAGAAAATAAGACCGAGGCCAACGTTGCGGAAGCAAACGAGGATGATGGGATTCTCTTGTCAGCGGTCGTCTCGGAGGTGAACATGATTGGAAGCAACCCAAGGAAATGGTGGGTCGACACCGGCGCGACACACCACATTTTCTCGGAAAAATATATGTTTACCAAATACGAGGAGGTGAAAAATGGAGAACCGGTCTTCATGGAAACTCCGCGTCATCTACCGTCGAAGGACAAAGCACCGTCACTCTCAAAATGACCTCGGGAAAGATGCTCGTGCCAACGATGTGCTCCACGTGCCGGAGATTCGCAAGAACTTGGTTTCGGGATCCGTTTTAGTTAAGAAAGGATTCAAGCTTGTCTTCGAATCCGACAAAATTTTACTAGTGAAAAATGGGTCGTATGTAGGCAGGGGATACCTTAGCAATGGTATCTTCAAGCTAAATGTAATGACTGTGACGCCAACTAAGGCTGTGAATATCGCATAGTAGATTAGGACATGCAAATATTGAATCCATTCTCAAGTTAATGTCTATGGAACATCTTCTTAGTGCAAAATTTGATAAATCCCACAAATGCAAAACATGCGTTGAAGCAAAGCAAACAAAGAAATCTTTCCGACCAATTGATGTGAAAGTGACATCCCCTCTTGAGTTAATCCATACGGATATATGCGACCTGAAATATACGCAAAAAAGAGGAGGAAATAAATACTTCATTACCTTTGTAGATGATTGCACTAAATACTGCTACGTCTATCTTCTTAGAAGCAAAGACGAAGCGGTAGAAATGTTCAAACACTACAAAAATGAAGTAGAAAATCAATTGGATAGGAAAATTAAAATTGTGCATAGTGATCGAAGAGGTGAATATGAATCACCACTTAAGGACATTTGTATAGAAAGTGGGATTATTCATCAAAATACGACACCGTATTCGCCACAAAAAAATGGTGTTGCGGAGAGGAAAAATCGAACTTGAAAGGAAATGATGAATGCATTACTTATAAGTTCGGGTTTACCACAGAACTTGTGGGGGGGGGGGGGAAGCCCTGCTGACCTCTAACCTTATCCTTAATAGGATTCCTCGGAAAAGACTTAGCAAAACTTCATATGAACTATGGAAAGGAAGAGCACCATCCTACAAATACCTCAAAGTGTGGGGGTGTCTCGCAAAGTTAGCAATACCGGAACCTAAAAAGGTTAAGTTGGGACCGAAAACGGTGGACTGCGTTTTCATCGGGTACGCTCATAATAGTAGTGCATATAGATTTCTTGTTGTAAAATCAGAAATTGAAGATATACAAGAAAATACTATTTTTGAGTCTTGTTAGGCACATTTTTTGAAGATGTATTTCCTTACAAAACCAAGAATGTGGAAAGTTCTAAACGAACTCGTGAATCCACGTCTGAACAGTCCGAAGAAGAGGTAGAACCTAGACGTAGCAAGCGGGCCAAAACAGCAAAGACCTTTGGACCGGATTTTCTTACCTATATAGTGGAAAATGAGTCTTAATCCTAAAAGGAGGCTATGTCTAGCAGTGAGGCAGCATATTGGAAGGAAGCGGTAAATTGTGAAATTGAATCAATACTTCAAAATCACACATGGGAATTGGTGAGTCTTCCATTGGGTTGCAAATCATTGGGTTGCAAATTGATTTTTAAGAGAAAGCTTAAAACCGATGGAACTGTCGAAAAATACAAGGCTCACCTTGTAGCAAAGGGATACAAACAAAAGGAAGGTATCGATTATTTCGATACCTACTCACCAGTCACAAGTGTAAGTTCACAGTTTTCGCAGGCTTGAACTAGTTTTCAAAGCCTTGAATTAGGTTTCACCGGTTTGAAGTAGCAGAGCTATTTCAAGGCCTTGAAACAGGATTCAAAGCCTTGAAACTGTCCGACTTATATGCATATTCTCAGGGGGATTTTCTCTGAACTCTTTTGACTGATTCTATCTCTGTCACTCCTATGCTTGATCTTTTATTATTTGATGATGAAAGACAAACGATTTTGACGTATCTAATCCATCTGTTTGACTCAGTTTTGCAGGGAAATATTATTTCCAGTTTGCAGGATTGGTTTCCTAATCTGGATTTTGCAGGAAAGGAAACTTGGAGAGAATGTGATTCTGTGATCAATCAGACACTCCTAACAACTTCCTAATCAGTTTATAGAAAAGATCAGAATAATATCTCAGAAGATTTTGATCCACTATCCGTTGGAGAAGGCTGTTTGAAGAGTCAAAGTTGTTGCCTACAAAACTGGAAGTTTGTTGCTGAAAAATCTGGGAAGATTTGCAGAGCTTCTGATCAGTATAAATAGAGCTCTTTTTGAAGCAACACACACAACACTCAACGGGCAAAAAGAGATACACATTTCTGGATTGACAAGTATCAAAGAAGCACATCATTCTCACAATCCATCTCACAGAAGATCACTGCATTCTTCATTGCAGTTTTACACTTTCCGAGTTCTTCTGACTTGTACTCCATTTGTATAACATTTTTATACTACTTCTTTCTCTCATTCTCAAGGATTTTTCAAAGTGAACAATAGATAATTCTTAGTTAATCAGTTACTTAGAGCATGTAATAGATAGGTTAGAAAGAACCACATGCTGTAACAGAGTAAGGAATATCTCTGTGCTTGAGATCTAGGGCTTAGCTTTTGTTTAATAAGAATTTTGTTGAAAATCCTGCAGGGAGAAGATCCCTGAGGTAGAGACGTAGGTCCAAGTGGACTGAACTATATAATTTCAATGTCCCTTGCATTTACAGTTTATCTTACATACTTAGTTTTTACAACACTCAGACTAGTCTATTTTTCAAGGGGTTGAAACTCTTTTCAAGGCCTTGAAAGACTTGTCTGTTTCTTTACTTAAACTGTATTTCTTCCAAAGGCTTGAAATTGTTTTCAAGGCCTTAAACTTCATTGCGCTTCACTTAAACTTCTATCTTTGCAAGTCTTACAAAAAAGTTGGCATACTCTATTAAACCCTCCCTTCTTGAGTATCTGTGCTGCATCTCTACATGCATAATCTCCTTTCAATTGGTATCAGAGCTTGTATCACTGTATAGATTTAACCATCTGGTGATCATGAGTACTGCAGGTGATGGTGGTTTCTCAGAGGGAAGAGCTGCTAACAGACCTCCTCTATTTTGTGGAGATAATTTTGCTCACTGGAAAGTTGTGATGAAAATGTTCATCATTGATCAAGACATAGAGCTATGGACCATTATTCAGAATGGACCTCACACTTTTTACACAGAGAAAGATGGGATTAGAACTCCCAAATCTGATGACTCTCTCTCTTCATCTGAATTAGAAAAATTTTCAGAAAAATACAAAGCTATTAATATCTTGTATTGTGCTTTGAGTACAGATGAATTCAACAGGATCTCAGGCTGCAAGACTGCCAAGGAAATATGGGATAAGCTTGTGGTGACATTTGAAGGAACCAATCACGTCAAGCAAACTAAGATCAACATCTATCTCAGACAATATGAGCTATTCAAGATGAATGCAAATGAGTCAATCAGAGAAATGTTCAAAAGGTTCACAGACATAGTCAATAACCTTGATTCCCTTGGAAAACATATTTCAAATGAAGAAAAGGTGAGAAAGATTCTGAGAAGTCTAACAAAGGAAAAATGGGAACCAAAAACTACTGAAATTGAGGAAGCTCAAGATCTCACATCACTTCAACTTGATGACCTACAAGGGAAGCTTATGACACATGAAGTATCCATGAATGAAGCAGATGGAGAACTACCAGAAGGTGTCAAGAACATAGCACTCAAGGCCAAAGAGAATGAGAAAATTCAAAGCCTTGAAACAGAAGATGATGATGAAGATCCATTTGTTTTGATTTCCAAAGCCTTAACCAGAATCCTCAAGATGAAGAAAATTTTTGGAAACAAAGAATTCAACAGAGAAAGACACAGGTCATCCAGTAGCAAGGAGTACAAAGGTAAGTCTTCTTCACAAAGTAAATCAAAAGTCATGAACTGTGAAAGTGTGAGTGTGCAGGTGTTAAAGAAGATAAGATACTCTAGAAGGGGGGGGTTGAATAGAGTATGCCAACTTTTTACAAAACTTGCTAGGAAGATGAAAACTTGTGCAAACAATGAAGTTCAAGGCCTTGAAAACTAGTTCAAGCCTTTGGAAAAGATGCAGACAGTATAAAGCAAGTATGCCTTTTTCACGGCCTTGAAAACAAGTTCAAACCCTTGAAAAACAGACAGTTGTGTGTGCTGCAAAAACTTGCGAATGAGCTGTAAATGCAAGTGACAAGAGATTTATAGAGTTCAATCCACTTAGACCTACGTCTCTACCTCAGGGATTAGATCCCTGCAGGATTTTCAACTCAATTCTTATTAATCAAAAGCTAAGCCCTAGAACTCAAGCCCAGAGATTTCCCTTACTTTGTTCAAGCTTATGGTTTTCCCTAACCTGTCTAGTACCTGCTCTAGCTAACTGATTAAGAATTCTCTATTTTTCACCTTGAACAATCCTTGAGAATAGATGTAGAGATAATACAGAAATGATCTACCAATACAGCTCAAAACAGAAGTACACTTAGAATAGAAAAACTGCAATGAAGAATGCAGTGAACTTCTGTGGAATGGATTGAGAGTTTGATGTTCTTATTTGGTGCTTTGTCAATCCAGAAACTTGTCTCTTGCTTTTTCCCTTTGAGACTCTTATTTTTTTGCTTCAAAGTGAGCTCTATTATACGGCTTGAAGCTCTGCAAATTTTCCCTGATTTTCAGCAACAACTTCCTATTTTGTAGGCAACAGCTTTGACTCTCTTTAACAGCTTTATCCAACGGATAGTTGATCAAAAATATTCAGAGATATTGTTGTGATCTTGTCCATAAGCAATCTGAGAAGCTTTCATAAGTCTCTGATTGATCACAGGATCAAAATGTCCAACTATTTCCAAAACTGCACAGATTCATTTTAGGAAATAATCCTGCAAATATTAGAAAAAAAATTTCTTGCAATATCAAAGTCAAACATATGATATTCTATGTGTTGGGTTTTGACGTAGTTAGCGCAGCGGAATAACAAAGTTTAATTCCTACTCAAAGCCCACCAAGGATAACGGGAAGAGACATCATAACATGATAAGGGACATAGAAGATGTGTACCTTTTGGTTCGGGAGATTAGGCGAAGAATATTGTCTTCGTCTCTACGGTTGATCCACGATCTAGATTCTTCCTTCTCAAGTGCTATCTTGGACCGGATGAAGAGGTAAGAAGGAATCAAGCAAGACAAAGGAGGATTTCGCCCCTCCTCTTCGACGCCGACGGGTACGGGACGGGATAGGGTGTTCGGCCCTAGCTTTGTCTCTTGCTCTCTCTTTTGCTCTCTCTCCCACTCACTTATGTTATGAACATTAGTTGTGGGAAGGAAGATAGAGCATCCTTTATATAGTGCAACAACTCCTTGTTAACTACATAAAGGCGCTTCCTAGTTCTACATGAACTTAGATTAGTCCCTTCCTTGCATATTAGTCCTACTAAGTTTGAAAGGTGTTACAAAGTGATCCTTCTTATTTAATTAATCTTATTAATTAATCCCAAATCTAGTTCTACTCTATTTGACGTGTGACCCCATAGGTTTCTACTTAGTTGGTAGTAACTTATTACTAACATGGAGCGGTGTCTAGCAACACATCCATGCACCCAACTAATAGAAATAAGTCAGTGATCCCGACAAACCTCTGTGCCCAATATCTCATAATGCACTATCCCTTTGTCTCCATATCCGGATTGGACACGATACATAAATAGTCACACTCGTATATCCAATCCATAGTTCCTCGATCATGGGAATACGTTTATGCAAGCAGATAACATCAATATCTCCATATTGATTTATCTGAGTCTGGCCTGACATTAAATAAGCCTCATCCCTCGAGTGGCCGTGGATATTTACTCCGATTATGTGAGAGGGACAAATCCTCTCTACATCACTACAATCTCTAAGATTGCTTCCTATCATGCCCAATAGCTATCTTTATGATTACCCAGTTATGGTGTAACGTTTGATAACATCAAAGCACGATATTTCACAACTAGAGTATCTACTGACTTCAAGTCTAAGGATTGCAATTATATTAGCACTACGAGAAGCGATTGTGACTTCAACATAATCTAATGTATCCTTCTCGTTGTGGGTTAATCCAGTATGCCATTACTCCTAATGCATACCCATGTGTTGGATCGTGATATCTCCATATCAATCCAACCCCATACTAGTCTATAGATGGTTGTCCCATTAATCATTATAATTGACTAGGGATATTTAAGAATATAACCCTTATATCTTAAGGACTTCATGCATGTTATCATATCTCCATATCGATAACATAATGGATCTTAAATCCACATATTTGTCAGAATTAATTGATTGCCTCTAGGGCACAATTCCAACAGTCTCCCACTTGCACTACAGTTAATCACCTGCATCATATGCCTCTTGATCTAGCGTGGCCCTCCACGCTTACTCAGCATAGGGGTGTGGTAGGCGAGACATGTGCTGGTACTTTGCAAACATTCACATGTCCTATCAACAATTTAATTGAGATTGAATATTCTGAGTAAGTGCATCTTCTGCATAAATATACTAAGTCCTCTGTGATAGAATCAGTGACTGAATCTTTCCTGGAACCTTTCCAGCTCACAGTCGCTCCCACTAGTGCAAAACATAAAACTTGATTATAATCCAAAATCTTCTTTGAAGTTCGTATCACTGTATCTCCGTAAAGTAAGCTCTTCCTATCCCCTATTTATCAAGAATTCATCCTTTAGCTCTTCTCAGTACTTAAGGATAATCTTGATAATTATCCAGTGACTATCACCCCGATTTGACTGGTATCTTTGTGTCATATCATATGACATATCTTTGTGTCATACCATATGACACAAGCTCTGATACCAATTGAAAGTGTGAGTGTCCAGGTGTTAAATAAGATAAGAAACTCTAGAAGGGGGGGGGGGGGTTGAATAGAGTATGCCAACTTCTTACAAAACTTGATAGGAAGATGAAAACTTGTGGAAACAATGAAGTTCAAGGCCTTGAAAACTAGTTCAAGCCTTTGGAAAAGATGCAGACAGTATAAAGCAAGTATGCCTTTTTAAAGGCCTTGAAAACAAGTTCAAACCCTTGAAAAACAGACAGTTGTGTGTGCTGCGAAAACTTGTGAAAAAGAATGAACTGTAAATGCATTTGACAAGACATTTATAGAGTTTAGTCCACTTTGACCTACGTCTCTACCTCAGGGATTAGATCCCTGCAGCATTTTCAACTCAATTCTTATTAATTAAAAGCTAAGCTCTAGAACTCAAGTCCAAAGAGTTCCCTTACTCTGTTACAGCTTGTGGTATTTCCTAACCTGTCTAGTACCTGCTCTAGCTAACTGATTAACTAAGAATTATCTATTGTTCACCTTGAACAATCCATGAGAATAGATGTAGAGATAATACAGAAATGATCTACCAATACAGCTCAAAACAGAAGTACACTTAGAATAGAAAAACTGCAGTGAAGAATGTAGTGAACTTCTGTGGAATGGATTGAGAGTTTGCTGTTCTTCTTTGGTGCTTTGTCAATCCAGAAACTTGTTTCTTGCTTTTGTCATTGAGTCTCGTATTTATTTGCTTCAAAGTGAGCTCTATTTGTACTGTTTGAAGCTCTGCAAATCTCCCTAGATTTTCAGCAACAACTTCCTATTTTGTAGGCAACAGCTTTGACTCGCTTTAACAGCTTTCTCCAACGGATATTTGATCAAAATTATTCAGAGATATTGTTGTGATCTTGTCCATAAGAAATCTGAGAAGCTGTCATAAGCCTCTGATTGATCACAGGATCAAAATGTCCAACTATTTCCAAAACTGCACAAATTCAGTTTAGGAAACAATCTTGCAAATATTAGAAACAAAATTTCCTGCAATATCAAAGTCAAACTGATGATATTCTATGATCAGAACATGTTAGAATAATTTTTCTTTTATCTTCTAATAACAGTGAATCAAACATATCAAATATAGAAAGGGAATCAACTCAGAGAGTTTGCAAAAAACTACCCCTGAGAGTGTTCACACAAGTTAAGCAGTTTCAAGGCTTTGAATCCAGTTTCAAGGCCTTGAAAATAGCTAAACTATTTTCAAGCCTTGCAAAACCTGATCTTACAAACTGCTTTGAGTGTGGTGATGCAAGACAAAGTAAATAAAAATTCATGAAATTTCTTCTGAAAGTTCTTGCTTTTCTTGTGCATTAACATCTGAACCGATCTTTGAATTTGTCGTTGATTGGCAACATTAAGTATCTAAGAGAGACCTTTATCATTATTAGTTGAAGTGTAGAAATATCATGCTTTATGGTTTTGAAGATGAACTGATAATTTGTATTACAAAGTATTAAGCTCATTAAAGTGTGGGTACATGTTATATTCGAGGATTGGCTTCAATTAAACAAATAAGTGGTATAATTAGAGTTCACATAAGTCTTAGATTCTGAGTGTTAATATGGGAAGAGTATCACTCACTCTTGCCAACTTCGTTGGATTCTGAATGTTAATATGGGAAGAGCATTAGCTCCTTCTATCTTTGTTCGATTCCGAGTGTATTAAGTTCATCAAGGTGTGGGTAGTTGCTAGATTTCAGGATTTGATTTGACTAAAAAATAACTGATAAAAATAGCACTTGGAGAATGTTTAGCTTCCAGCTTTCACAAATCTGGTATTGTTTATCCTTGGAAAATTTGGATTGTATCCAATACCAGTTTTGTAAACAGACTTTAAGCTACCTCCAAGAATCAAGTTCAAGTTGTGTTCTGAGCTTGCAAGTTTTGTTTTGATCGATTCAGATACTTGAAGTTTCTCAGTAAGAGTAGTCTTTGTTTATCTAATTCATCAAATTGATGTCTTAGATTAACAATGTTGTAACTCAAGAGAGAGTTCTAAGTGACTACTTCCTTGACTTGTGTTTTCAAGGCTTTGAAACTGGTTTTCAAGGCCTTGAAATCACTGTCAATTTTCTTCTGAGATATTTCAAGATTCTGATTCATGCAGTCAAGATGCAAGTTTTATTTTTCTTGCTCATGAACTCTTTCTTTCAAAACTCTAATCTCTTTCAAATAGTCCTCTTCATTTAAAAGTATTTTTCTAATATAGTCAGAGAGGGTTTCTGTTGGTTTTGAATTCAAGCAGTTTACCATTACTTCAATGTAATTTTCAGAACTTTCATCATGCTTGGCCATAAAGCATAGGTTGGCATGTTCTTCTTCAGATTCAGATTCACTTGAGGTTTATGTATCATTCCATGAAGCTATGATAGCTTTCTTTCTTATATCATGATCTTTCTTCTGAAAGTTCTTGCTCTTCTTGTGTCGACAGTCTCTGATCAAGTTTCCTGCATCACCACACTCAAAGCAATTCATGAATTTAGGCTTATTACCATGTGAAGAAGATTTACCTTTGTATTCTTTTCTACTGGAGGATCTGTGTCTATCTCTGCTGAGATCCTTGTTACCAAAGTTCTTCTTCATATAAGAATTCTGGTCAAGGATTAGGAAATCAAAGCAAATGGATCTTCATCATCATCTTCAGTTTCAAGGCTTTGAAATGGTTCATTCTCTTTTTCCTTGAGAGCTAGGTTCTTCACACCTTCCGATAGTTATCCATCAACTTCATTCGTGGATATTTCATGTGTAAGGAGCTTTCCTTGTAGGTCATCAAGTTTGAAGTAATGAGAGATCTTGAGCTTCCTCGATAGCAGTAGTCTTTGGTTCTCATTTTTCCTTTGGAAGACTTCTCAGAATCTTTCTGAGCTTTTCTTCATTGGAAACGTGTTTTCCTAATGAATCAAGATTGTAATTAATGTCACTGAATCTTTTGAACATGTCTCTGATTGACTCATCTCCAATCATCTTGAAGAGAAATAATTTTGGAAACAAAAATTCAACAGAGAAAGACACAGGTCATCCAGTAGCAAGGACTACAAAGGTAAGTCTTCTTCACAAAGTAAATAAAAAGTCATGAACTGCTTTGCGTGTGGTGATGCAGGACAAAGATAAGCATGAACGGTCTGTTGGACCGTTGACATTTTTCCGCTGAGAAGATCACTTGAGCAATCCCCAAGCTACATCATACTACAATGTAGGTCCCCTAAGGTCGCATGTGCCTCGCACACCAGGGTAGATTTCTCAATGCTGAAAATAATGCACGACAAATCCCCAACTTCCTCATGAGTCCCCACGTGGGTCTAAAGTGCCATGGCACATTGGGGGTAGATTCTTCGCAAACATTACCTAAAAACCTAGACAACACATCAGTCACTTCCCCTCTCACCTCTCAAAATTAAGCATGGAGAACTAAACAAAAGAAAACAAATAAGTACTCTACATTTGGTTGCCTCCTAAAAAGCGCTTGTAATTTAAGGTGGAAGGCCCGACCTGGTTACCTCAACCGAAAGGATAGTGGATGCAACTTTTTCCCTCCTCTTCTTCTTCTTCCACCATCTCTTCTCAATGCTTCTTTTCAAGTGAATCCTGACGCCTAGAAGATGGTGGAGAGCTTTGAAAGCTAACCCCTTTCATCTTGCATTTTGTTCTCTTGATCAGCTTCCACCAAGTACAATTGGGCGCAAATGCATCTCTAGCCATGAAATCATCCCAGTAGTACCTCTTTAGTGCTCTATGCTCTTCAATCAATACATTCAATTCACTCACACCCCCACACTTGCTGATTTCCAAATCCTCTATAGTAAGGGGCACAAGTGCTTCATCTGCTTCATCATCAGCACCCCACAAGCTCCCAATGTCAGTTTCTTCTAATAGATGCAAAGGATGTGAGATAGCCTGAGGTTTTGGTTTTCAATATGGCAGGTCCTCCCATCTTCGGCACACAGGTCTACCCCCTTGTGGTGATGATGATAGAGGTTCAAATTCAGGCTCAATGTCATGTGGCAATGGCTCCTCTTGTGGCTCTTGAATACCTGATTCCCCTGCCTCCTACAGTTTCTCTACTTGTTTTGTTAATCTCTTCATCATCTTCCTCATTTAATCCATACCTGTGGCTGAATCCTCTTGTGGAGCTTTGGCGCACGCTTGGATGTCCTCCATAATACTGCACTGTTCTGCCATACTCGCTGATTATTCCTCTTGGTGCTGATGAAGCTGGGGTGGATGAAATATGAATGAGTCTTCATATTCGTGATCTTTCTTGCATTTATAGCACCAAATCATTGATCATGTGTTATCCGTGTGCCAACATTTTCATTTAGCACAATATTAGGGGTATTCAGAGATCCCCTCATAATCATCCTCGCTCCACATGCTCATTATGTCTCCTACTTCATGTGTCCCTACAAAAAAAACTCACAAGATACCCGTGAAGCACAGAGATAGAAAAAAATTTAAGGAAAACTAAAATAAATTACTTTAAACTAACTCCTAACTAGATAATCTAACGTTTTCCCCGGCAACGGCGCCAAAAAATTGACACGATTTCTTACGTGTATGCGCAACTGCACGGTTAAGTAATATATGTGTGGTATTTCAACCCTGAGTTATTGATCCCACGAGAACAGTCTTGAGATTATTTAATTATTTATTAAACTAGAGTGCAGTACAAGGAGAAAGAATTTTAATTAACGAGTTTGTCCCCCACAAACAAGTGACTGAAATTGAAATGCAAACTACACTAACATGTTTGTATTTTTATTTAAAGAAACAAATATGGATAAACTAGGAAATTTCTAGATAACCTAGGGATGTAGAAAATTTCCTGAGTAGCAAAGTAACAGGTTGACTCTATTCTAGTTCAGCCGAATAACAATATTGACAATCTCATACTTGTCTCATCTTGCTCTACCTCTCGGTTAACTTATGAACCTGTCGGTCCACAAGCGTCTACCGGTTAGTTCTATTAGGCCTATTACTTGTACGGAAACGCGTCGTGTTGTTCCATCGTTGCACAAATATTCGAATCTCACCTACCGAATCTACCCATTAAGGCCAATCCTACTCACGTCACTTTTCCGTATCATTATTTCGAGATTCTTGTTCATATCTCATCACAATTAGATCTAAGCCGCTTTCACGCACTCTCTAGATAATTAAAAAGTCAAGTTAATTACTTCATTCTTTCTACGGATCAAACACAACATATGAACAAGTACCTAAAACATATATTAACTTTCAGCAAGATTACAATCTAGGAAGAACACATGTTTTCCGATGAATATCAATTCCTAACATAGTCGTGTCAATAGACTACGCTCATTAACATGTTCACGAAATCAAACGTGCATCCCGTAAATGAAAACCAACAGCATGAGACAAGTCTAAAATCCACAAAAACCAATCGTCTACATAGACCCTAGGCTCTCTAGAGAAGCCTAGCAAAACATCTAGCTACTAGTTGAAATTGTAGCAAGACACTTAAGTTTCTCCATAACAAATATTGAAAGAGGGAAGAAGAAATCAAACTACGGAATCGAGCTCCTTCATCTTTGTTCATCTCTTCCTCATCTTCTTCATTGTGTCGTGTGTCTTCAAATGATGTTGAATGATCAGTACTTTTGTATTTAGAATCAAACCCCCTCAAACACTTGATGTTGAACTCCTCTAATTTGCAAAATTTCCCTTCAAAAATGTTGGAGTCACTCCCAAACCCTAGGTGATAAAAAAACCCACGCAGCCTCCTTTACTTATTCAATTTCTCATTAATTACAATCTGCCCCTGATTGTAGCCGCCAACAAGCTCATTGGAACGAAAGCCACTTGTGCCGAAGAGCATGAGGTAGAGTATGTTTCTATTTGCGTGAATGGGTTTTTGAATTTTTTCTAAGTACTTCCATTCGTATGAAATCCCTGAAGCTTTCGCACGAATGTCCCTGGAGCTGAGATCGCAATCTTCTTTTCTCTTCTCTGATTTTTCTCTCTTCTCTGTGCTTGCTGTTTCTTCTGTTTTTCTTGTAGTTTCAGGAGAAGTCCAGGTCTGGGTTCTGTTGGAACCTATACAAGAATCTGACCCGAATAAATAGCATTAAAGGAAAAACTTACAGAGTTTGGAGAATTGCAGTGAGACAAAGACGATCTCGTGCATAGACACAATGGCCTTAAGGCTTTATTCGCTCCCAATAGGTATTGTTGATCCGGAGCGAACGCCTCCCAGGATAATCGCCTCTCACCGTGCAAGCAGATGCACCGTCTGGGTTTCACCCTTCGAACCTGTTAATTGGTGTGAATATCTCTCTTTGTTGAAGGAGGAAGAGAAGAAACAGAGGAAGGTGTTTGCCTTTTAAAGAACACAGACACCCGTTAGGAACAGTTGGAAACTGTTGGGGAACAAAAAATAGTTGCAACTGTTAAAAAAGGAGCAGGCCAAAGCCCACACACCACATCACAGCCCATGCCCTCCCGCCGGACGGCTACAGCGGCGCAAACGCATTTGGTGTTTCGGACCATAGCTAGGTCCTCCCTCCTACACAATTGTGTACCACGCAAACAGCGTGCCCTATAGTGCAAACTTGAACTTCATATGTTGAACAAGTTTGTTCTTCCCTCCAATGTGGGATGAGTTAATTTTCCCATTCGAAGTTTCCCTCTTCACCTCTTGAGGTAGCCATCTTCACCCATGAATTTTTCATTCAACCGAACTCAATTTCGGTCGAAATAAAGTAGTAGGACGATCACCTCCACATAAGGTTTCCATAACTACTTTCACCTCGACGAATCAATAACCCGATTCTTCACAAATCGGGTCCAAAGTCGACCCAAAATCGACATTTTCCAACAATCCCCCACGTGAATGATAAAATTGGCTGAGTATCTGGAATATCCAAGGATTGAGAGAGATATCACGCGAACGATAATCGCATCGAGAAGGTAGTCAGAGACTTTGAACGTTCTCTTAGTGAAGTACCAGCGGGTATACTGGCTTGTCAGAAGCGAATCGTCTTTAACTGCTTGCCGTGACGTATACCTAATCATTAGCACCCACACAATTATCATTCTTCCAGTTACGGTTCTCATTATCGTGCCCGTTTTTTCCATGGAACACTTATGTCCTAGTTTCATGAGTGATATTAGAAAATTTAGCCTCGTCATTCTCCTAGAACCGGCCCCAGTTCCCTCTCATACAGGTGAGTCTCATAAAGAGTATCTTGGCATACCCACTGGGTCGTTTAACCAAGATATGAGCTCATTAAAAGCTTCAACTCTTAACCTTGTCTAATGCAAGCGTCACTAGGCGTTCACCCTAGAAATAGGTTAGGAAATTAAATTTCCTCAGTGACTAAATATTTGCACGATAGGTAGGTTGGCCCTTTGAACTTAGTTATTGGGATCTCCAATCATCTAAGTTGGGTTTCCTCTATGTGAAACTCGGTGAGATAGGCTTTAGTCCCATTCCCCTCGATGAACTAAACACTTGCTCTCTCGGTAATCCCTTTGTTAGAGGGTCTGCTAGGTTCTCCTTTGACTTCACCTAATCGATCGATATTATTCCATTTGAGAGCAATTTTTTTCTTGGTGTTGTGTCTACGACGAATATGTCTAGACTTACAATTATAGATACTATTTTGTGCCTTTCCAATGGCCGCTTGAAAATCGCAAGGGATACAGATAGGTGCCATTGGTTTTGGCCACATTGGAAGTTCTTCTAAAAACTTTCGAAGCCATTCCGCTTCTTCCCCTAATTTATCCACGGCAATGTATTCGGATTCCATTGTGGATCTTGCAATGCGGGTTTGTTTAGAAGACTTCCATGACACGGCTGCACCTCCTAGTGTAAAGACATACCCACTTGTGGATTTAGAATCCCTTGTGTCCGATATCCAATTGGCATCACTATACCCTTCAAGTACGGCTGGGTACCTTGTATAGTGCAGTCCGTATGTTAAAGTATGTCTTAGATACTTTAGCACTCGAGTCAATCCTTTCCAGTGATTTGCACTAGGATAGCTCGTGAATCGACTGAGTTTGCCAACTGCTTGAGCAATATCGGGTCTGGTGCAGTTCATGAGATACATTGGACTTCCAATAACTTGCGCATATTCGTTTTGCCTTACACTGGCCCCATGATTCTTGGCGAGGTGTAGATTAAGATCAACCGGAGTCTTAACTTCCTTGCCGTCGTTCTTGTCGAATTTCTCAAGTATCTTTCCAACATAGTGTGACTGGGATAATGTGTATCCACATGATGTTCTAGTGATTTTCATCCCTAGTAAACATCTGCGATACCCATATCTTTCATGTCAAACTTTTTCGTCAAAAATTTCTTTGTTGAATTGATGATATTCTTATTAATTCCCATAGTTAGCGTATCATCGACATATAAACAAACAATGACATAACCAACACGACTTGTTTTGTAATAACACACTTGTCACATTCATTTATATGAAAGCCATTTGATAACATTGCGTTATCAAATTTGACATGCCATTGTTTTGGTGCCTGTTTCAGCCCATAAAGAGATTTTACTAACCTAAAAACCTTATATTCTTGTCCGGGAACGTGAAAATCTTCAGGTTGTTCTATGTAAATCTCTTCATCCAATTCACCATTCAAGAAAGCAGTCTTCATATCCATTTGGTGAATTTCGAGATTATTTATAGCGGCAAGCGCTATAAGCATACGAATGGATGTAATCCTTGTTGAAAGGGGAGTATGCAGGTAGAGATGCAGTAGAGATACTCTAGAGGGAGTGAATACAGTATTCCAACTTTTGGTAAAACTTGCACAGATAGAAGTTTAAGTGAAGAGCAATGAAGTTCAAAGCCTTGAAAACAGTTTCAAGCTTTTGGAAGAAATACAGTTTAAGTAAAGAAACAGAGAAGTCTCTTTCAAGGCCTTGAAAATAGTTTCAAACCCTTGAAAAATAGACTAGTTTGAATGCTGTAAAAACTAAGTATGCAAGCTAAATTATAAATGCAAGAGACATAGAAATTATAGAGTTCAATCCACTTGGACCTACGTCTCTACCTTAGGGATCTTCTCCCTTCAGGATTTTCAACACAATTCTTATTAATCAAAAGATAAGCCGTAGACCTCAAGCACATAGATATGCCTTACTCTGTTACAGCTTGTGGTTCTCTCTAACCTATCTACTACCTGCTCTAGCTAACTGATTAACTAATAATTATCTATGGTTCACATTGAGCAATCCTTGAGAATGAGATAAAGAAGTAGTACCAGAATGATATAAAAATGGAGTACAAGTGAGAAGAACACTGAAATAGTAAAACTGCAATGAAGAATCCAGTGATCTTGTGTGAGATGGATTGTGAGAATGATGTGCTTCTTTGATGCTTGTCAATCCATAAATGTGTCTCTCTTTTTCCCCGTTGAGTGTTGCATTTGTTGCTTCAAACAGAGCTCTATTTATACTGATCAGAAGCTCTGCTAATCTTCCCAGATTTTCAGCAACAAACTTCCCGTTTTGTAGGCAACAACTTTGAATCTTCAAACAACCTTCTCCAACGGATAGTTGATCATAATCTTCTGATATGTTATTCTGATATTGTCTATAAATAGAGTGAGAAGCTGTTAGGAGTGTCTGATTGATGAAAGACAGTTTCAAGGCTTTGAATCCTGTTTCAAGGCCTTGAACTAGCTCTGCTATTTCAAGCTTGTGAAACCTGATTCAAGGATTTGAAAACTAGTGCAATTTTAAGCCTGTGAAATCTGTGAACTTACAATCTCCCCCTTGATGAAAGAAAAAACCTCAAACTGTTTGAATCTTAGTTTATGCAAAAAATACTAATTAGCACACAGTTCAAATAGTAGTAACATATTGGTTCCAAAAAGATCCAACTTATTAAATGATAAAAATAAAAACACAAAAGTTCAAATAAATCCTACTGACCAAGATAAGTCACCAAATCATAAACAGAAAAACCTAAGATTTCTCCTCCTTTTTGACTTTCATAAAAAAGAATGCGAAGATGTTGGATCAGAGTCTTTGGAAAATTTTGAAAATAAACTTAAAGAGAAGTGGGAAAGAAAGAATAGGCAAGAGTTTATGGGGTTTGGTCTTCATCTCTTTCCAGATCTCCTTCTTCTTCCTCACTGTCTTCATCATTGTCCTGTTCTTCTTGTTGAACGACATTAATTTCCTCAATGATAGAGCTGATTTTCTCTATAACAATGTTGAACAAGAAGGTGAGTCCTTCTAAGACTTTTCTTCCATGCTTTAGTTTCTTTTTCACATACACCCTCTTCTGTTGTGCAGAGGAAATTTTATGATGATCTTTCCTTCCAGATATTGATGCAGTCTCATTTTATGGAAGATCTTTCTAACGTCTTCCCTTTTTGGACACATAATATACTCCATAGGAACCTGAAGTAGTATCTGAGTCTGGAATGAGGATTTATTTTCCTTTTCCTTTGATCCCTGTGTCTGCCTTTTTCTTGTCCTTCTTGGGGCTTCAAATAATGATTCCCTTCTACTTCTCGTGTGTAGTACCCATGGTCTTTTTCGTATTACCTATCACTTGAAACTGATATTTCTTCATTATCTTTTTAGGAGGTAGAGACTTCAATTCTTCATCAGTAGAATCCTTTGATTCTGAGTCTTCACTGATCGTTTGAACTTCATCCTTAATTGTCTTTCTCTTCTTCTCAGAACTAGGCTTTGATTCTCCGGCCATCTTGATTCTATTAGAGGCTCTTCTAGTACTCATTAGGGTTTGGGAGAAGAATAGAGATAGGCAGGTTTGATATGGAGTGAAGGAGAAGAGAAGAAGATAAATACTGAAAGAGTTTGAGTTTGAAAAGGAAACTGCAATATTTTTTGTGATCTCAAAAGATCTGTAATGATCAGAGAAGATTCAAATCTTTGAAGCCGTTGTTTAATACTATATTTGGATGAAAAATAATTTTGAAAAATGTAGGGGCAATATTGAGAAAATATCTACAAAGATAGCACCCAATACTGAATGATCCATGAATTATTGACTAACCAGTTATCAAACTTATTTTCAAGGCATTAAAAATAGTATCAAGGTCTTGAAACGCTGCTGTACTGAAACAAGTAAAATCAAAGCTTTGAAAGGATTTTCAAGGCTTTGAAAATAAGTTCAAATCTTTGAAGTACATAATAACTTACCTTCCTTACCTCATGCTCCCCCTAAACCAATGCATCTTTGTTGGAATAGATGCCCTAGAGGCAATCGTAGATTTAGTATGAACAATGTTTTGGCTAGAATATTCACTTATTATTTATGGCGATATTTAATATAATGAAGTCCTTAGATAAATTGTGTTATTTATCTTAAATATCCCTAGTCCATTATATTGATTAATAGGACAATCAAATATAGACTAGTATGTGGGTAGGTTGATATGGAGATATCAAGTCTAACACATGGGTATGCATTAGGAGTAATGGCATACTGGATTGACCCACGACGAAAAGGATACATTAGATTATGTGAAGTCACAATCGCTTTTCGTAGTGCTAATATTATTGCAATCCTTGGACTTGAAGTCATTAGATACTCTAGTTGTGAAATATTGCGCTTTGATGTTATCAAACGTTACACCGTAACTGGGTAATCATAAAGGTGGCTATCGGGCGTGATAGGAAGCAAGCTTAGAGATCGTAGTGATGTAGATAGGATTTGTCCCTCCCACATAATGGGGGTAAATATCCACGACCACTCGAGGGATGAGGCTTATTCAATGTCTGGCCAGACTCAGATAAATTAATATAGAGATATTAATGTTATCTGCAAGTATAAGCATATTCCCAGGATCGAGGAACTATGGATTGGATATACGAGTGTGACTATTTATGTCTCGTGTCCAATCCGGATATGGTGACAAAGGGATAATGCAATATGATATATTGGGCACAAAGGTTTGTCGGGATAACTGACTATTTCTATTGGTTGGGTGGCATGGATGTGTTGCTAGACACCGCTCCATGTTAGTAATAGTTACTACCAACTATATAGAAACCTATGGGGTCACACGTCAAATAGAGTAGAGCTAGATTTGGTATTAATTAATATGGATTAATTAATAGAAGGATCATTGTGCAACACCTTGCAAACTTAGTAGGACTAATTTGCAAGGAAGGGAATAATTCTAGTTCATCTAGAATTAGGAAACTCTTTTATGGAAACAACAAGGAGTTGTTGTAGTATATAAAGGAGGCTCTAGCTTCCTTCCCACGACATGAGTTATTATTAGACATAACACAAAGAGTGGGAGAGAGCAAAAGAGAGAGCAAGACAAAGAGCTAGGGCCGAAATCCTAGCCCCCGTCCGCCCCTCTACCCGACGGCAAAAGGAGGCCGCCCCTCCTTTGTGCTTTGTTGCTTTGTTGCTTTGATCTTCATTCCTCTTCCTCCGGGTTCAAGCTAGCACTTGTGGAGAAGGAAGAATCTAGATCTCACCTCTAGACGTGGATCAACCGTAGAGACGAGGACATCATTCTTCGTGTGATCTCACAAATCAAAAGGTACACATCTTCTATGACCTTAATCATGTTATGATGTCTCTTCCTGTGATCCTTGGTGGGCTTTGAGTAGGATTAATTTTTGTTATTCCGCTGCGTTACTGTAGATAGTGCTTTCTGAGCTGACAGATCTTGGCCACGTGGCAACCATCCAGCACACCATATTGTGCTCCACACACACAGGATCACCAGCCGAGCTGATCCATGTGGGGGCTGCGAGACAGAGCCCTCGCATACCACTGCACGGGACTTGTAGGGACTTTGTGGTTTGGAGGCTAGAGTAAGCCCTGTCGCGTGCGAGCCAAGCCCGCGCGCTACCTTTAGTAACTGTTTTGAGAGATTTATGGCACGAGCTCCATAAACCCGGTCAATCCGGTCAAACCCGGTCAACCTCGTAACGGTTCCGGTATTCGCGCACAACGTGCTCTAACGGTCCCTATATACTCGGACGAACGTGCCGTTATGGTTAAGCTGATTAAGCCGCCATCAATGGGCGCATTAACCACACTACAACGGTCACGTTCTCTGCTATATATAGGACGTTAACCTTTCCATACAAAGGAGAACACACTTGCCATACGCGGAAGCTCTGCCAAACCTCTGTCTCTCTCAGACATTGCTACTGCCTTTTTCTATCCCTACGCACAACCCCACTCTTCCTGTGCGATCCTTGATCCTCTACATACGGTGTACACGGAGGTCTCCCCGTCGGAATCTCTTGTGCACATTTTGGTGAACTCGACGTGAACTTACCAACAAAAGCAACCATGTCTCAGGAGGATGATATCAGCAACAGATCACCTTCCACTGAAACCGCCTCGGGAGAGGGGACCCGCCGTACTCCTACCACCCCCGGCGAGACACCGACGCTAGAGTCCTTGGACGCCACTGTCCAAAGTCAGGCGAAAGCTCTCAAAGCGCAGTCTGCGCAGCTAGAACGGATCTTCGCCGTTCTGGGCACCCTTGCGCCGAACCCTTCAACAGCCACCGCCGTCTCCCAAGGAGGAGGAGCCCCTACTGCTCCGGGGCTGGGAGTGTCAACCACACCTCCCGACCCTAACCTGCAGACTCCTCCGGGGACTACGCAGCTGCCTTCGATTCAAGGGTCAACAGCTCAGATGTTGCCTCTCACTGCTCACACTCCTCAGCCCTCGGCTTTGGCGTCGAACCCGACTTTGCAGTACCCTTTGCCTCCTCCAACGACGATCTGGGGCAATGCAAATAGTCAATATGTCCCTAATCCTTCGGCGGCATATGTGTCGCCTCCGCCTGCAGTAACCCCTCCTTCGACTACCGAGGGAAGCATTCCAGAATGCATGACGTCTCTGCAGAAGCGCATGGACACTATTCTGGCTCATCAGTCATTCGCGGATACCATTATCCCGAAGCTTGACAACGATCCACCCATTCCACGAGAGATCTATCTCATGCCTAACCCGGCGGGGTACAAAGCTCCCAAATGGGACAAGTTCGAGGATGTCAACGGAAACGCTCATGAGCATGTCATGCGTTTCATTGATGTCATGGGGCCATACGGAGCTGATCCCAAACTGCTGATGCGAGAGTTCCCTAAATCTTTAGGGAACGTAGCGTACAAGTGGTACCGAACACTGGAAGCTGGATCTGTGAAGACTTGGGACGACATGAACCAGAAGTTTTACACCAAGTTCTTCCAGATGGAAGAAAAGGTGACGATGATCCATCTCTCGCGGATGTATCAAAAGCGCGAGGAGGACGGAATTACCTTCATCAAGAAATTCAGGGCGAAGTCCTTGGAGTGCAAAGATCCAATGCTCGAAAGCCGGCTCGTATAGATATGCCTACAGTGCATGCGAGACGAATACAAAGGTATGCTCATCAATTTACAAACACCTACGTTTTCAAAGCTAATTGAATGCACGAAGAACATCGAGCCTATAGTTGAGAGGCAGAAAAAGAAGAACGCTCCGGAGCGACCTTCGAGCGACACTACCTACAAGATCGGGAGATTCAGTTACAAGAGGGGACGCGAAGCTGAGGTCAATACAGTTTCGCCCCAGAAGCAAGCGAAGGTTGTGAACTTCGACGTACCACCCCTACCATGCTCGGTAGAGGAGGCAAGCGACCTCTGCAGGCAGTGGCGCAAGGACGGTGTCCTACCGCCGCTCGAGAAGATACCCTCTAAGGAGATGGTGAGAGACCCTAAGTGGTGCGAGTACCACGGCAAGGTCATGCACCCCACGGATGAATGCAAGAAACTTAGGTTCGCGTTCGACCAGAAGATGAAAAACGGCGAGCTGATCGTCAGTGATCACAGGAAGGATGTACGCAACAACCCACTTCCTGCTCATACGGAGCAAGGCTCGATAGGCAAGGAGGTCGCCATGATCTCGATCGTAGACTTGGAAGAAGTCGCAGAGGATGGTCTACCCATCATTGCCGAGGTCCATGAAGACGAAGACTACAGCATGGACACAGAAGATGAGCGTGCCGACCGGATGAAGGGGTCACACGGCTTCAGCAGATTCTTCGACGAGATGAATTTCTCGGAGAAATGCCGGACGGAAATGACGAAGGCGATCTTAAGGATAGCGGAGGACTACGAGGAGGATCTTGTAGTCTCCAACGGGAAAGTCATCAGGGCGTCTCGCTCTACAGAAAAGATCATGACCTTTTCTGCCAGCGACAAGAAGACAGATGCGAGCCACCAAAGGCCTCTGTACGTGACGGCCATCGTCAATGGTGTCGAATTCAAACGAGCATTCGTTGATGGAGGAGCAGCAGTCAACGTCGTTTCGCTCCACACACTGAAGCTAGCAGGGATCCCCGAGCATAAGATCGTCAAGCGTCCATCTCCGCTGATGGGATTCGGAAGCGACTCTAGAATGACGATCGGATGGATCCGCCTGGGCGTTCAGATTGGCAAAATCAAGTGTTCGGCAAAGTTCTATGTTATAGACGCGAACACTACGTACCACATGATTATAGGTCGAGCCTGGATTCATCGCTTCGACGCAGTCCCTTGGACGGCTCACCAGGTTATGAAAGCTATCTGGAACGACAGAGTAGTTGAGATACCAGCTTTAACGAATCCATTCAACTTGGATGAAGTACATCTTAGCGAAGCAGTGTGGTTCACCGAGATGGCGGATGAGCAAACACCGGGACCATTCAACCCTACTCCTTTGCCTCTCTGGGAGGACATCAAGGATCAGTCACCTGCGGGAGTGATGGTGACAAGAGAAGATGCCAAGGAAAAGCCGCCTACACGCGAAGAGGCGCCGCGTATCGCATATCATCGGAAGAATGTGTATACCCTGAAACGAATTGCAAGGCATGACCCCGAGGGCAAGGAGATAGAGAGCTTCTACGCCAATGGGAAGAAGTGCTATCGCATATGAAGGTGCGCGGGGATGTCCTCACGCGGGCATGGGGATATCCCTGGGCAAATCAATCAAATCGAGCAAATTGCGCTAACAGAAGAGCCAACACAGGGCACTCCAGACGAGAAACTCAAAGAGGCGCCTGAATGCATGGAAGACAGGCCCAGACCACAAAAGCAAGAACTAAAGGAGGTGTTCCTCAGCCCGAACGAGGAAAAGAAATGGCCAGTCTTTCTAAGCGCGGACCTCACAAGCGAAGAGGAGCAAGGACTGCTACAGCTCCTAACTGAATACAAGGATGTGTTCGCATGGGAGTATGATGAGATGCCGGGACTGGATACAAGCATCACTATGCACCGCTTAGACATCATTCCAGGGTCTAAGCCGGTAAAGCAGAGCACAAGGAGCTTCAGGCCGGAGCTTAACGTGAAAATCAAGCAGGAGATTGTCAAACTCCTGGATGCCAAATTTATAGAGCCGAATCATCATCCCACATGGCTGGCCAACATCGTGCCAGTAGTGAAGAAGAACGGACAACTCCGCATTTGCGTGGACTTCCGAGATCTCAATCGCTTCTGCCCAAAAGACGATTTTCCACTGCCCAACATCGATTTGCTCATCGATTCAGCAGCAGGCCACCGCATGTTCAACTTTATGGACGGCTTCAGCGGGTACAATCAGATCAAGATGGACCCCGAAGACGCGCGGAAAACTGCATTCATCACTCCGGTGGGGGTGTTCAACTACACAGTGATGCCGTTCGGGCTCAAGAACGCGGGTGCGACCTATCAGCGGGCCATGATGGCCCTGTTCCACGACATGATGCACAAAGAAGTGGAATTCTATGTGGATGACTTGGTGGTTAAATCCAAGCACGAAGCAGATCACCTCGCAGATCTACGGAAGGTGTTCAATAGATGTAGACGCT
This sequence comes from Linanthus parryae, assembly GCA_023055425.1. Taxonomy (NCBI): domain Eukaryota; kingdom Viridiplantae; phylum Streptophyta; class Magnoliopsida; order Ericales; family Polemoniaceae; genus Linanthus; species Linanthus parryae. Next base: position 7,111,662 of record JALGPY010000015.1, read on the forward strand.
TTCAATTAAAGATGAATCCCATGAAATGCGCATTTGGGGTGACATCAGGGAAATTCTTGGGATGCGTAGTTCATCGCCAAGGAATCGAGCCTGACCCTGCGAAAGTATCAGCCATAACCGGCATGACGCCGCCGCATAACCAGAGCGCCTTGAAGACGTTTTTAGGAAAGTTATCCTATCTGCGGAGATTCATCCCAGCGATTGCCGAAATCACATGTTGTTTTAGTACTCTTCTCAAAAAGGACGCCGTGTACAACTGGGCTCCGGAGCACGAAGCTGCATTCGAAAAACTGAAGGATTTGCTGACATCCTCAAAAATAATGATCGCACCTCAACTGGGATCACCGCTTCTGCTATATCTGACATCAACAAGGAGATCCATAGGAGCACTCTTGGCTCAGGAGTACGAAGGCCAGGAAAGGCCTATCTACTACATCTCTCGCATCGTGCAGCCTGCTGAATCGAGGTACACAGACATCGAACGTCATTGCCTTGCTTTGTTCTTCGTAATAGAGAAATTGAAACACTACTTCGCATCGCATAAAGTAGTAGTGGTCACCAAAAGCGATCCTATACGATATCTGCTAACTCACACTACTCCCAGCGGGAGATTGGCGAAATGGTACATGACCATCTCTCAATATGATATCACATGCGTGAGACCACGAGCGATCAAATCGCAGGCGGTAGCGGACCTGTTGGCACAATTCCCCGACAACAGCCATGAGCCCGTGATCGAAGAAGAGCTCGAAGGCCCTGCAATCTATGCAATCGACGTGCCCTATTGGACGCTCCACTTCGACGGCTCGTCAACAAGGAAAGGTGGAGGCATCGGGATAGTCTTGACCAAGCCGGATAGGGAGGTCATACAGATGTCCGCGAAGCTCAACTTTGCAGTCACAAACAATGAAGCAGAATATGAAGCCCTCATAGCGGGACTGCGCGCAGCAAAAGCTTTGGAAGTAAGCAATCTGACGGTCATGGGAGATTCCAAGTTGATCGTCAAGCAAGCCTCGGGCGAATACGGTTTGAAGGAGATTAATCTTCTGTCTTACCGCACCATAGTGCAAAAGCTGGTACAGCAATTCTGCGATGTGAGGTACGAGCACAAGCCCCGAGCAGACAACAGGCATGCGGACGCTTTAGCAACCTTGGGATCTAAGGTCAGCACAGACAAATGTCCCGCAAGGATTTCCATTGAAGTGCGAACATCGTCGGCATTGACAGAAGATGCGTGCGACGACGAACACATGGATGACACACACTGGAGAAAAGCAATCCTACAAGCTATCGCAGAAGGCACAAGCAGTGAAAGCAGGGCACTCACCAAGGGGTACTGCATACATGACAACACCCTTTACTACAAGGGTCCTGGCGGAATACTCATGCGATGCGTCTCCGAGCGAAAGGGACAACTGTTGTTAGAAAAGATTCACCAACATGCTTGCGGAGAAAGCGAGGTGTCAATCTACAGGAAGGCTCAGAGATATGGCATTCATTGGCCAGACATGTCAACAGCCGCGGCCCTGATACAAGGGAAGTGCGAGAGTTGCGCACTAATCAAAGATTCTTTACTCATCGCTCTGACTGATGATGACACAGACTGGAGGAAGCCACTCTTTGATATTCTCACTCAGGGCACCGTGCCTGAATCGAGAAAAGAAGCCGAGAAATTGAAGAGGAAAGCATCCCGATATGTGGTACAGGAAAACCTGCTTTGGCGAAGAGGTCACGAGGGCAACTTGCTGCGATGTCTAGACGGCAGAGAAGCACAAGAAGTCATGGACCTTTCTCATCAGGTGGAACACCAAGGAGGTGCGAAATTATGCAGACAGCTCCTCTCAATTGGATATTTCTGGCCCACGATGGAGGTCGATTGCCGGACCAAAGTACGACGCTGCCAGGAGTGCCAATTCAAAGGAAACCTGGTGCACGCTCCTGCCGTGGATCTACATGCATTAGGAACACCATGGACATTTCACACATGGGCTTTGGACTTCATCGGTCCCATCCGACCAACGTCGCACGGGAATCATTTCATTCTCACCGCAACTGAGCTATTCACCAAATGGGTGGAAGCAATACCACTGAAGACGGCAAATGCGCTAGCTGTGGTCAACTTCATCCAGGAAAGCATCATATGCAGGTTCGGAATCCCAAACACCATTCTTTCAGATAACGGTACTCCCTTTGTTAATCGCAAGGTAGCTGCGAAATTAGCGGAGTACAATATCAGGCAGATATGTTCTACCCCTTATTACCCGAAGGGAAACGGACAAGCCGAAGCGACCAACGAAACGCTGTTGAGGATTTTGAGCAAGATGGTCGCAGATGACCACAAGAAGTGGGCCGACTCTCTAAGCATAGCTCTGTGGGCCTACCGAACTTCTCCAAGGACACCCACGGGGGCCTCACCATTTCTACTATGTTATGGGGCCGAAGCTGTGGTACCTGCGGAGGTGAGAGTCAACTCGGCAAGGCTAGCCTTCCACGCACTCTACGAAAATCAACGCGATCATGACTTAGTCTTGCTGGAGGAAAAGCGAGAACAAGCCAAAAGGACCAACAAGCGATATCAAGAAAGGATTGCTCGCGCTTACAATAAGACGGTCCAGCGAAGAGATTTCGCAGTTGGAGACCTGGTCCTGCGCGCATCTGACCACTGCATGCGAGAAGCGACTCACCCAAAGTTCGCAGCCAATTGGGAAGGACCCTTCGAAGTCACAGAAGTCTTCGACAGTGGCTATTGCAGCATACGAAGGTTGCACGGCACAACCTCAACCCCGAGTTCAGTGAACATGCGCTGGATTAAGAAGTACTATCCCTGACTTCTCTTATTTCATGCGTTTTATTATAACGTCGCTTAATCTCTTGCATGGTTACGATTTACACAATCTCCTCTCCCATATGAGAGGATTGTAATCTCATCTCTCCCATATGAGAGTGTTATAATAAGAGAATTCTCCCAAATGAGAACTTTGTATTTCTGGATTGTCAATTGTGCTTCAATTTAGTTTGCTATAACTGTTAACAACGGGTTATCTGTTACGATAGCAGCCCATGCAAATGCGATCTTAATTGATCATCTAAGCCTATCTGTTACGATAGCAGCCTATGCAAATGCGATCTTAATTGATCATCTAAGCCTATCTGTTACGATAGCAGCCTATGCAAATGCGATCTTAATTGATCATCTAAGCCTATCTGTTACGATAGCAGCCTATGCAAATGCGATCTTAATTGATCATCTAAGCCTATCTATTACGATAGCAGCCTATGCAAATGCGATCTTAATTGATCATCTAAGCCTATCTGTTACGATAGCAGCCTATGCAAATGCGATCTTAATTGATCATCTAAGCCTATCTGTTACGATAGCAGCCTATGCAAATGCGATCTTAATTGATCATCTAAGCCTATCTGTTACGATAGCAGCCTATGCAAATGCGATCTTAATTGATCATCTAAGCCTATATGTTACGATAGCAGCCTATGCAAATGCGATCTTAACTGATCATCTAAGCCTATCTGTTACGATAGCAACCAATGCAAATGCGATCTGAATCGATCATTCAAGCCTATCTGTTACAATAGCAGCCCATGCAAATGCGATCTGAATTGATCATCTAAGCCTATCTGTTACGATAGCAGCCTAAGCAAATGCGATCTTAGTTGATCATCTAAGCCTATCTGTTACGATAGCAACTCATGCGAAAAACGATCTTAATTGATCTTCTAAAGCCTATCTGCCACGATAGCAACCCATGCGAAAAAAACGATCTTAGTTGATCTAGTAAAGCCTATTTACCACGATAGCAACTCGTGTGAAGAACGATCTTAATTGATCTACTAATGCCTATCTGTTACGATAGCAACTCATGCGAAAGACGATCTTGACTGATCTAGTAAAGCCTATCCGCTGCGAAAGACGATCTTGATTGATCTAGTAAAGCCTATCTGCTACGATAGCAACTTACGCGCAAAGTAAGCTTAATTGATCTTCCAAACCTATCTGCGGTGATGGAGGCATTCTAAGAATACAACAGCAATATTGTGAAAATGATCTTAAATGATCTACAAAGGTCTACCTGATATGATAGCACGTGCGTCGAAGGCTAATCACAAGCCCGTCTGTCAAGATGGCTCAGCTGCGAAAATAAGATCTCGAACGATCTAGTGAAACATCTGCGAATCCATATGGTAGATAGCAAATGCGAAACCATTACATAGCATTATGCAAGGCGAAATATGCCAAAATGCATGCGAAATTGTATTTTGTTGTAACAAGGCAGCAGATAATACAAAAAGCTATTTATCATTATGAGTCGAAAGGGCTTACAATACATTTGAAAAGTAGCTGACAAGCCAGCAGAGACACACTACGGGAATCCTGACTAAAAGGGATGAACCCACCGGTTCTATCACCAGCTATGCAATACACAGATCTGCGACTGAACATCTGTCGCAAGTGGGATCTTGCTCCAAAAAGCCACATGAAGCCATACGTTCAAGATCCCAGTATTTGACAAGGCCCTTGTCAGATCTACACCCCATAACATTTGCCAAAGGAACCACCGGTTCCGGCGATCAACAGGCAAGCAGAAGCTCCAAAGGGCAAGGGCTCCTTGTAGACGGGGATGAACGCAGCGGTTCGCCACCCTGAGCTCACGAACGTGGGGGCAATAAGTTCTCCTCCAGGGAGGCTAGAGAAGAATTCCGCCGTTCATTACGAGACGGTAGCACGGTCACTTCGGCGCTGCACCTCACTGGGAGGCGGCCGGAAACATGACCTGCAAACATAATACACGAAGAAAATTCTTCGAACACACATGAGATATCATCTCCATCTTCTTTATGATGGTTATAAAGAGCAATAAGCCTCATAAAGTGGATCTTGGAAACTATTTGCAAACTCAGGATTCACAACTTGAAGTTGCCATGAATCAACGAAAAACAAGAGTTGAAGCCAGCAGTCGTAAGGACTCACGGCAGAGCACATTTTTGGGATGAAGAACCCAAATGGCAAAGACAGGGTTTATATAGACCTTGGGGAGACTCTTCAGTTGCCAAAAGATGAGTCAGCAGAATTTGAAAAGAGGGTAAGGTCAATCACTTACGCCTTGAAAAGCGGTAACGATCAATTACCCTGCTAAAGGCTACGACGATTCAGTTGCGTATCCTAATAAATGACGGATAGTCATGATTCGGATGGACTTCCCAACGAAAGCGTGCTTATCTTCCGAGAAATTAGCGCGAAAATCAAGCAGAGTATCAATTGCTGATGTCATAATTGGATATGCACGGAGATATCCAATCAAATCCCGGAAAGGGCAAAACGGGAAAGTTGATTCTTGTTGTTAAAAAAGGGGGGAGAAACCCTAGCAACATTAAATTAATGTTTCAAACATAACATTAATGTTCCAGCCATTTCCTTGCTATTTTCAAATTCAAAAATTCAAAAGCAAATTCTTGATCAAGGAGTCATGGGGTGCGAACTGATGGCTCAGCTTGTCTACCTGCTCCACTTCTTGCTTCAATTGCTCGCACTTGGCATTCATCTCATGATAGAGCTTCATAGCTTCTTCAGCCTTTTGCTTCTGCTGCTCCTCCTTCTGCTTTTCAGCTGCGAGGTTCTGATGGCCGAGCTTCAAAGTTACGGCTGCGCGAATCAGAGTGACTCTTTTCATAAGAAATCTAAAACCCAGTCTGCCTTGAACTTTGGTAAGAAGATTTTGGCACATGCCACAAAGCAATTCGTCACTCTGAAAAGAAATAGTCTCAGGCGTGGCCGCAGACAGCTGCTCCAAAATCCAAATGGCTTCGGTAAGAAACAGCCTCCTGTCAAAGGGCCCTATCTCTAGAGATCTTGCAAACGATCGGGGGTAGGTGAGGCGCATCCGAACTAGCCAGTCCACATCAGTTTGCTTCAAACCTGAAGCAATGTTAAAGCTAAGTTATGCTATCAAACTCGCAAAGGCACCATGCGAGATGCAAACAATGAATCACTACTTACCAGTTCCTTCAAGAATCTCACGTAGAGAAGGAATACGCATTACTGGAGTCGTTGAAGACTGCCCTTGCTCCATAGCTCTCCTATCAGCCGCGAGCTCTAACTCCTCATAGTTAGGAGGAAGAGTGTAGGCCGCACCAGCTGCGACTGCATTCCCAACCTGCGAGCCCCAAAAGCTCCACGCAGGAATAGGCGCCGACTCAGTCATCGCCGGAAGCAAAGTGACAGCCGAGGTCGCTTGGCGAGGGACGTTCTCAGATGCGGAAGCATCGGCAGTACTTGTCCTTACTTCCTCAGCGCCAGCGTGTGCATCTTCATCCATTAGCACAACACCAGCTTCAGCATCGTTGGAAAGTTCGATGATGTCCTCGAGAGGCTCACCTGCGTGATCAGTAGCTGCGACGGGCTTCTCAGTATGGGGGCTCGGAATCGGAACATAGGACGCAGAAGGCTGACTTCTTTGCTCCGGCGCATGTTCCTCAACATTGTCTGCGATACAAAATGCGATGGTATGAGGTAACTCTCATTGAATAATATTTTTCTATCTTTACTTAAGCTAAGAGCAAGCACCTCCACGCGAAGGTGGGATTGAAGTCTCTTCGTCATACACTAAAGACGTGGAACCATGCCCTATTAGTGTGTCCTCATTAAGCAGGTCCTTAAAACGAGCATGACCTGGGATGCGAATAAACCAGTCATGATTCTGTCTCAAGTTGCTAAGGCCTAGTACATGCGTATCGCTCGAATGATTACCTGAAGGTTCTCCGCACTTGTCTACTAGCCAACGGCGAATGTCAGCCTTTGACACACCATGCTTCAACGCAACCACAATAACATCTCTATAAGTTACTGCGAGATTGAAGATCTCACCTTTATCGCCGCCTGCGATCTCTTCGAAGTCTGCTTGGGCCTGCTCCAGGGCTGCTGCATCCTCTTCTGGAACCTCATCTTCCTCCTCCACATGAGGAGTCACCACTTCGGGGAGTAAATCTTCCTCGTCAACTGGACGCACTAAGTCGTCAACATGCTGCTCTTCGAGGCTCCGCTGTCTCACACGCTCAAGCTCCTCCTCTTCCTGCTGCCTTCTTCTTTAAGCAGCTTCCGCGGCTGTCTTCCGGGACTCAGCAAGAACGTCCTCGCTTATGGGATCGTCTGAAATGCCAGAATGGGTATCTCTCTTTTGTCTCTTGGCGAAAAGGCCACCTATGGTCTCATCATCATCATCATCTGCGAAGATATGATTGATTTAAGAAAGAATTGCAAAGGAATTACGATAATGGGAAAGGAAATGCGACGGAGGTACCTCCTGATTCTTCCTCATGCATCACCACTGTTCTTTCTTCTTCTTCATCACTTTCTCTGGGCTCCTGCCTCTCTCCTTCTTCCTCCTGGTTGAATGGTACGAAAGTCTCAACTGCGAGCTCCTTCCGCGTTTTGCTGGGCATGCGACCCTTGCCTTTATCCTTGACAGAAAGGGACCTCGCCGGAGGAGAAATTGGAGCACTTCTAGGGGAAGAAATTGTAATTCCCTGCTGCCTGGGTCTCTTCGCTCTCGGCGCCGCAGTCGCTGGAGGGGACGGATCATCTCCGGGTGGCGACGAGGCCAGAGCATTGTCTATCAGCAAGTCAGCAAAAGCGTTCATGACGGCGCGAATCCTGGTTTCGACCTCAGGGTCCATCCTCCATGCTAGCAGGAATGACTGCTTTTGTCTTCTGGTGGCGACAATGGTGTTAACCAATGACTTGGGGCGATCACCAGATGCGAATCTCCGCACATGACACTACATCAAGTAGTACAGCATAAAGGCATCAGCATAAGGAAATCAAGAAGCTTAACGCACGCGAAAAAAAAAAGTGCTTACCTTAGCAAATGCCTGGCTATATCTGAAGACATGCGTGTCGCCCTTCTTAACTGCGGCGATCTTTTCCTTCAAAATGACGTCAGGGCACAAATGGTTCTCATGATCCAGCAACGAGTAGCAACCATACTCAGACTCGCTCAAACTGCAATTGGGGCAAAACGGGAAAGAGTTTCTCTTGATCAAGGGAGCTCTACTTCGCTGCGCGGCCGACTGCGTCTCAATCCTCGTTTGCTGGGCGATCCAGTATGCGAGCCAGTTCTGAGAACAACCACCCTCGCGGGTCCCTGCAGGCTGCTCAAAGGGAAGATTGTTCATGAATACTGTCTTGCACTCCTTTGTCAGCAAGCGCTTATAGCAACCTCTGATAATGGACTGGGGCCAGATTGATGGTGCCACTGCGTCAAAGCCGAACTGGGGAGAAACTCGAGTGGGGTCAACATCCACGGTAATCCTCTCATACCTTGGCGCGAGCTCACGAATATGCTCTGCGAGGGCAGGAAGAGAACCTCGTAGAAACCAGCAAAAGAACTCTCGATAGCGCTCATGGAAATGCGATCCCTCTTCGAAGAGGAGCTCTTCTGAGAAGACGACACCCTTAGAGGGGTACAGCTTTGGAAACCATCGCACGTTCTCAACACGTGTGGCATAGGGCCTGGCAGTAAACTCTTTCCGTTTGTCGCATATCAAGCTCCAAACGCACTTGGTGTTGTTCGCTCCAAACCACCGCGCAGCTCTGCCGCTGTTGCGCTCCTCCGTCTCGCCTGGGGGACACCACTTGTCGGGTTTGAGAGCAGTTGGGGCATAGGATGGCCACCGCTCGAAGACCCACATTGTCAAAAAGGAGATATTGACAAAAGTCAGTACATCGAGGCGGCCACGCGACTCTTTCATGGCCAAAACCAGCTGATCAAGCCTGTAATACAACATGCCCAAGACCAAGGGTCCGAGTGCGACTCTCTGGCCAAGGGCGAGCCTCACAGCAAGTGGCAAAACATGGTAAAATACCCCATCATGTGGGTGACCGTCGATCAAGTACCTCGACAACCAAGCACAGAGGAAAGCACAGAGGGTCAAGTGGTAGCCTTTACCCTCCACATAATTCTCGGCCTCTGGGTTCTCACTCAGAAGCTTCTTAGTGATGCTGCTGTTCGCATAGTCTCAAAAGAAGTACTGCAACCATTTGTTCCAGGTATTCTTCGCAGACGTATCAACTAACTGCCAGTTTGGAAGGGCTTTCGTAGTAGTCCACCGGGTGGAGATTTTCTTTACCTCTGCCAGGCATTCCTCCATCTGCGTGTACAAGGCAATCTCCGCAGGCGTCCTCAAAGGACTCTAAGGGTCTACCTCACCCATGGGAGAAAGATCGTACAGCATCTGCACGTCCTCGAGTGTAGGGGCAGCCTCGAACTCAGAAAAATGGAATGTGTGAGTCGCAGGCGAGTAGCGGGAAAGAAGGTCTAGAAGCATGGACTGGTCCAGCTTCACGGCAGCACCCTTCATAGCACGAACAGCGAAGTATACGCCGGCTTCATCAAGAGTCGCTGCATGATTGGTCAACACGTGGTCAATCCACTCATCCATGTAGTCCAATTTCTGGACAAAAGCTTGGGTAGAAATCGCAGTGTAGGGGAAGTACCCATTCTCGATTCCCAATCGAACCACATCCTCGGAGCCAATTAACTCGAGCAAGGCTGAGTTAACCGGGCGAGTCAGTGTTAGCGATCCCTCAATTGGGACAGGAGCAGGCATTCTCTTCGCTTTAACCCTCGCATGGTAGAAATCTTGGCCACCTAAATAGGGGGCTTTTTGCCACAAAGCCTGCGGAAGATCGGGGATCTCTTCGTCCTCCTTGTTGGGTTTGGTTCCTTTTGTCTTGGACATTCCTGCGAAAGAGCAAGAAAAAGGGGGGAGAAATATGCTACTTTAGTTTGAAATTCGAGATTCAAGATCTACAGAAAGGAAGATGAACAACTTCTGGTATCAATTTCAGAAATTAGAGGGTTGCGTTATTAGGGGATTTCAAAACCCTATTCACGGTCCTTATTATTGAGGGATCAAGCCGCAATTGGGTCCAAAGCTTGAAACTTCTTCACAAGTTTCAACAGATTATATGGGTTTACAGACTCAACGCAGTTCAAGGCATACACTGGAATTTTAAATCGAAATTGAACAAGGCCAACCTTGTTTTCGCAAAGCTTGCCTGGATATGCACAGTTGAAGAAGACGATTCGCAGTTTTGAATTGATGATTGATTATCTGAATCTGCTCTCGAAGATCTCCGGGTACCATTCACTTTAAGAGAAAGAAGTGATGCTTTGCAACAGTGGATACAAAGTATTTATCCAAAAACAATGAAGGGTTGCGTCCTTTCAGTAGTTGAATCGCAACCGTCACCGTCGAATCGCGCAATCACAGGACAAGCTGACGTCACGCCTAAAACCCTAAAAGCCAGACGGCACGATTCTAGGGGTTTTAGGTCATAATGGCACGCACGGGGGCTGAACTTACCCGTATTTGAATTGGTGCGTGGCGGCAACGCGTATGTTGGTTTCCGCGCATGGAAGTCTATACAGCTATGAGTCTTCACGGGCAGAAAGGGGGCTAATGTAGATAGTGCTTTCTGAGCTGACAGATCTTGGCCACGTGGCAACCATCGAGCACACCATATTGTGCTCCACACACAGAGGATCACCAGCCGAGCTGATCCATGTGGGGGCTGCGAGACAGAGCCCTCGCATACCACTGCACGGGACTTGTAGGGACTTTGTGGTTTGGAGGCTAGAGTAAGCCATGTCGCGTGCGAGCCAAGACTGCGCGCGACCTTTAGTAACTGTTTTGAGAGATTTATGGCACGAGCTCCATAAACCCGGTCAATCCGGTCAAACCCGGTCAACCTCGTAACGGTTCCGGTATTCGCGCACAACGTGCTGTAACGGTCCCTATATACTCGGACGAACGTGCCGTTATGGTTAAGCTAATTAAGCCGCCATCAATGGGCGCATTAACCACACTAGAACGGTCACGTTCTCTGCTATATATAGGACGTTAACCTTTCCATACAAAGGAGAACACACTTGCCATACGCGGAAGCTCTGCCAAACCTCTGTCTCTCTCTCAGACATTGCTACTGCCTTACTACCTCCCTACGCACAACCCCACTCTTCCTGTGCGATCCTTGATCCTCTACATACGGTGTACACGGAGGTCTCCACGCCGGAATCTCTTGTGCACAGTTACCTACGTCAAAACCCAACAGTGGTATCACAGCCACAGGTCGTAGAGCATAACATGATATTATGTGTTTACGATTTCAGTTCATACACCTTATTATTGTTTATTACGCGAAAACTGAAAAATTGGCATAGTAGATGCAATATTGAATTTGATTCAATCAAACAAGACCCAATTTAACATTGGATGTTAGAACTGGTAAGTTTAATCACATAGGATGTGAATAATTGGGTTCTTGAAAAATTAAGGTTCATGGGCACATGATTGAAACGGGGTTTTCAATTATGGAAACAAAGTTATGGAAATAATTCCATAAGGAAACAACCTTGCTTGGGCAACAAGGAAGGAGGAAGGGGACAAGGGCCGAAACCCTAGCCGCCCGCCCCTCCCTTGCGCGCCAAGCAAGGCCGCGGGCCTCTAGGCGTGCGGCGGTCCTAGGGTTCGGGCCACTTGTTGGCTTGAGCCCTTTGGACCGTTGTGAAACCCTAGTTACCCAATTTCATTAAAATTAAACAAGCGCGTTAAAAATTGGTTTTAACTGTATTATGTGCTTTATTGCATGGTGGATGGATATGGCCTAGGATTGTGGATGTTTATTGTTTTTGTGGTTTGGTTTACGGCCTGCGAGCTGATCAAATTAATGTAATAATTATTAAGTTTTACGGCCTGCGAGTCGTTCTTTTTCTCCTCGACATGTGAGGCTTTTGTTATTTATTTATTCTAGATGTTAGGACTAGAATTAGAAATATTTAGATGATAGCCAAGAACATGGAGAAGAAGACCGGAGAACCAAAGGAGCCAAAAAGACATCCCTAGGCGCGCAGCTATGGTGGAGCACATGGAGATGAGCTCGGCACTTTAGGGCAATTAGATATTATCATTGGCTTGATAATATCATTAGTCTAGAGGCCATATCCATACCACGTTTTTATTTTTGTGGATGTTTATTATTCATGCCTTGTTATTTATTTTGTGTGTATGGCGCTACAAGCAAAAACGATAACAAGATAATAGTAAACAAGGTTGGTCTCTTATTGTGGATGGCCCAATCCAAATAAGTAGACCATGTTGATAAGATCAACCAAACAACTTAAAAGAAATCCCTCAATTAAATATTGCGTTTTGCCTTCTCTTGCCAAAACACCCTTCATGATCATGGCCTATTAAAATTCGGGCTTGCCAAAGCAAGGCGATTTTAATTTTTCATGATGTGTTGCGGACGACGCAAGCTAGTAATGCGTGTATGTTGAAAGCAAGAGGTTGGACGCAACTAGGCAAGAATCAATTGGATTGATGAGCTTAGAGGCATGACAATTAGGAGTTATCCAATTGGATAAAGAATAAAAGGAATTTATTCACCTAATTGGACCAAGAGTTGCATGGGATGCAATTGGAATGGTTCCTACCTAAATAACCAATTCTTGGGTGACTTGCCAAAGCAAGCTCAAGAAGAAGTGAAAAAGGGATCTTGGACCCACTAGAAAGTATAAAGATATTTTCCGCTTTAATAGTGAGGGCTATTAATCCGAGAAAAATAGTGGGAGCTATATTTAATGATCTTGCCATTGTTAAATATAGTTAAATTGTTCAAAATACTAAAATAGCATATTTCTCGTTTTGTAGAATTCCAAATGGCAATCAACAACGCATCGAGTTCATCCCTACGATATGTCCTTGAGAAGGATAAATTGTCTGGAACAAATTTCCTTGAATGGTACAGAAACTTGAGGATTGTCCTCAAGCAAGAAAAGAAGCTGTACATCTTGGACACTCCAATTCCAGACCCAACACAAGATGAGTTTCTACTAGCGGAAGTAAGGGCACGTCAGAAACATATTGATGATTCTAATGACGTGACTTGCCTCATGCTTTGCACCATGACTGGTGAGCTTCAGAAGCAACACGAGAACATGGAAGCCTATGATATGATCAGACACTTGAAACAATTGTTTCAGGAACAGGCAAGGCATGAGCGCTATGAAGTGTCTAAAGCATTGTTCAAAAGTAGTCTTGCAGAGGGGAATCCAGTAGGCCCTCATGTGCTCCGAATGATCGGGCACATAGAGAACCTTGAGAGACTGGGGTTCCCACTCGGCCAGGACTTGGCGACTGATCTCGTCTTGCAATCGTTGCCTGACAGTTATAATCAGTTCATTATGAACTATAATATGAATGAGATCAACAAGTCTTTGCCAGACATATTGAACATGCTAAAGACAGCTGAGCAAAGCATCAATAAAGGCAAGGGCAAGGCCATAATGATGGTACACAAGAAGAAGGGCAAGTCAGTTGCATCTAATTCAAAAGGAAAACGCAAGAAAGTTACGAAATCCAAGGAAGCCCTAAAGCCTAGTGGAGGCGTGGCTAAAGGTGAATGTCACTACTGCAGCCAGCCGGGTCACTGGAGGAGGAATTGCCCTAAATATCTGGAGGATAAGAAGCTTGGAATAGTGATTCCACCACCACCAGGTATTTATGTTATAGACGTCAATCTCTCTATTTCATCATCCTGGGTATTAGATACCGGATGTGGTTCTCACATTTGTCGTAATGTGCAGGATTTGAAAAGAAGTAGAAGATTGCGAAAAGGGGAGATAGACTTGCGCGTCGGGAATGGAGCAAAGGTTGCTGCATTAGCTGTAGGCGTTTATGAGCTATCTTTACCTTCTGGACTTATCTTAGAATTAGACAATTGCTTTTATGTGCCTGCTATGAGCAGAAACATTATTTCCGTTTCTTGTTTGGACGAGAAAGGTTTTTCTATTTCAATAAAGGACAAGTGTTGCTCCATTTATTTTAATAGTATGCACTATTGTAGTGCGCATTTGTCTAATGGATTGTATATCCTTGATCTAAATAATCCAATATATAACATAAATACTAAAAGGATTAAAAATAATGATTTAAATCCTACATATCTATGGCACTGTCGTTTAGGCCATATAAATGAGAAACGCATATCTAGACTCCATAAGGATGGACTTCTAGACTCATTTGATTTGGAATCATATGAGACATGTGAATCTTGTTTATTAGGAAAAATGACAAAGTACCCTTTCAATAAGAAAGGAGAGCGGACTAGTGACTTATTGGCACTCATACATACTGATGTATGCGGACCATTCCCCACGCATGCCAGAGGTGGTTATACCTACTTCATCACATTTACAGATGATTTCAGAGTGAAGTAGAGAAGCAACTTGACAAGAGTATTAAAGCTCCACGATCAGATCGTGGAGGAGAATACTTAAGCCAAGAGTTTTATGAGTATCTTAGAGAGTGTGGGATAGTATCCCAGCTCACTCCACCCGGAACACCACAATGGAATGGTGTATCTGAGAGGAGGAATCGCACTCTATTAGATATGGTGCGATCTATGATGTCTCAAACAGATCTTCCGATATCCTTTTGGGGACATGCTCTAATGACGGCAGCTTTTACCATTAACCGTGTTCCATCCAAATCGGTCATGAAGACGCCATATGAGATATGGACAGGGAAGCGTCCCATAGTGTCGTTAATGAAGATTTGGGGCTGCGACGTCTATGTAAAGCGTTTACAAACAGACAAGCTCGGGCATAAAGCGGATAAGTGTAAGTTTGTGGGATATCCTAAGGAAACTAAAGGATATTACTTCTATAACCCTACCGAGAACAAAGTGTTTGTTGCTCAGACCGGCGTGTTTCTAGAAAGAGAACTAGTCTCTAAAGAAGCAAGTGGGAGGGTTGTAGAACTTGAAGAAATTCATGAACCACAAACCACTGAACCAATAATGGAACATGAACAGGAACCACAAGGAGTTGTGGAAGAACCTGTTCAGGTAACACAGGAACTCCGTAGATCAGGAAGAGTGCGTCATGAGCCAGAGAGGTATGGACTTCTCGTGACTGAGCCCGATGACGTACCACTCATGGATGATGAGCCTGCAAACTATGGAGAAGCCATGAGTGGCCCAGACTCTAAGAAGTGGCTAGAAGCCATGAGATCCGAAATGGATTCCATGTATACCAACAAAGTATGGACTTTGGTGGAACCACCCGAAGGGGCTCGACCCATAGGGTGCAAGTCGGTCTTCAAGAAGAAGACCGACATGGATGGGAAAGTAGTTGCCTATAAGGGCCGATTGGTGGCCAAAGGTTATAGACAAATTCATGGTATTGACTATGATGAGACCTTTTCACCAGTCGCCATGACCAAATCCATTCGAATCTTACTTGCTATTGCAGCATACTACGACTATGAGATTTGGCAAATGGATGTCAAAACAGCGTTCCTTTATGGGAACCTCCTTGAGGATGTGTACATGACACAACCAGAGGGTTTTGAGGATCTAGAGAATGCCAATAAAGTCTGTAAGCTGCAAAGGTCCATTTATGGATTAAAGCAAGCTTCTAGGAGCTGGAATCGACGTTTTGATGATGCGGTCAAAGAGTTTGGCTTCATCAAGAACGAAGATGAGCCTTGTGTTTACAAGAAGGTTAGTGGGAGCTCTATATTATTTCTGGTCTTGTATGTGGATGACATACTAATCATTGGCAATGATATTCCTACTCTGCAATCTGTTAAAGATTGGCTAGGAAAGTGCTTTGCGATGAAAGACTTAGGAGACGCAGCCTATATACTTGGTATAAAGATCTATAGAGATAGATCTAAAAGGTTGCTTGGCCTAAGTCAGAGTACATACATTGACAAGGTGTTGAAGAGGTTCAACATGCAAGATTCCAAGAAGGGATTCTTGCCCATGTCACATGGAGTCACTCTTTCCAAGAATGACTATCCCTCTAATGAGATGGAGAAGAACCGCATGAGCAGGATACCCTATGCTTCGGCCATAGGATCCATCATGTACGCCATGCTATGTACTAGACCAGACGTATCATACGCGTTGAGTATGGTGAGCAGATATCAGTCCAATCCAGGTGAGAGTCACTGGATTGCTGTCAAAAACATCCTAAAGTACTTGAGAAGAACTAAGGATGTATTCTTGATAATTGGAGGCATGGAAGAGCTGAGTGTAAAGGGTTACACTAACGCAAGCTTCCAAAAAGACAAGGATGATTACAGATCGTAGTCTGGATACGTGTTTTGCCTGAATGGAGGAGCTGTAAGCTGGAAGAGTTCCAAGCAAGGCACAGTTGCTGATTCTACAACAGAAGCTGAGTACATTGCTGCTGCGGAAGCGGCGAAAGAGGCAGTATGGATAAAGAAGTTTATCACTGAGTGGTCCCTAGCATAGTGGATCCCATAGAGTTGTACTGTGACAACTCTGGGGCAATCGCACAGGCGAAGGAACCGAAATCACACCAAAAGTCAAAAGCATGTACTTAGGAGATTCCATCTTATTCGTGATATGATCGATCGAGGAGATGTGAAGATGTGCAAGATTCCGACGGATGACAACGTGTCAGATCCGCTCACGAAACCTCTTGCACAGCGAAAGCATGAAGGGCACGCCAGATCTATAGGCATACGAGATGGGCCAGATTGGCTCTAGTGCAAGTGGGAGACTGTTGGAATAGATGCCCTAGAGGCAATCGTAGATTTAGTATGAACAATGTTTTGGCTAGAATATTAATTTATTATTTATGGCGATATTTAATATAATTAAGTCCTTAGATAAATTGTGTTATTTATCTTAAATATCCCTAGTCCATTATATTGATTAATAGGACAATCAAATATAGACTAGTATGTGGATAGGTTGATATGGAGATATCCAGTCTAACACATGGGTATGCATTAGGAGTAATGGCATACTGGATTGACCCACGACGAAAAGGATACATTAGATTATGTGAAGTCACAATCGCTTTTCGTAGTGCTAATATTATTGCAATCCTTGGACTTGAAGTCACTAGATACTCTAGTTGTGAAATATTGCGCTTTGATGTTATCAAACGTTACACCGTAACTGGGTAATCATAAAGGTGGCTATCGGGCGTGATAGGAAGCAAGCTTAGAGATCGTAGTGATGTAGATAGGATTTTTCCCCCCCACATAATGGGGGTAAATATCCACGGCCACTCGAGGGATGAGGCTTATTGAATGTCTGGCCAGACTCAGATAAATTAATATAGAGATATTAATGTTATCTGCAAGTATAAGCATATTCCCAGGATCGAGGAACTATGGATTGGATATACGAGTGTGACTATTTATGTCTCGTTTCCAATCCGGATATGGTGACAAAGGGATAATGCAATATGATATATTGGGCACAAAGGTTTGTCGGGATCACTGACTATTTCTATTGGTTGGGTGGCATGGATGTGTTGCTAGACACCGCTCCATGTTAGTAATAGTTACTACCAACTATATAGAAACCTATGGGGTCACACGTCAAATAGAGTAGAGCTAGATTTGGGATTAATTAATATGGATTAATTAATAGAAGGATCATTGTGCAACACCTTGCAAACTTAGTAGGACTAATTTGCAAGGAAGGGAATAATTCTAATTCATCTAGAATTAGGAAACTCTTTTATGGAAACAACAAGGAGTTGTTGGAGTATATAAAGGAGGCTCTAGCTTCCTTCCCACTACATGAGTTATTATTAGACATAACACAAAGAGTGGGAGAGAGCAAAAGAGAGAGCAAGACAAAGAGCTAGGGCCGAAACCCTAGCCCCCGTCCGCCCCTCTACCCGACGGCAAAAGGAGGCCGCCCCTCCTTTGTGCTTTGTTGCTTTGTTGCTTTGATCTTCATTCCTCTTCCTCCGGGTTCAAGTTAGCACTTGTGGAGAAGGAAGAATCTAGATCTCACCTCTAGACGTGGATCAACCGTAGAGACGAGGACATCATTCTTCGTGTGATCTCACAAATCAAAAGGTACACATCTTCTATGACCTTAATCATGTTATGATGTCTCTTCCTGTGATCCTTGGTGGGCTTTGAGTAGGATTAATTTTTGTTATTCCGCTGCGTTACCTACGTCAAAACCCAACAATCTTTAGTTAGAATCCCTAATTCCAGCCTCAGAGCTGAAAATCTTTCATCTGGCAACGGTTTAGTGAAGATATCTGCAAGTTGCATGTTAGTAGAAACAAATTCAAGAACAATGTCACCTTTCTCAGAATGATCTCTGATGAAATGGTGTGTGACATCAATATGCTTGGTTCTTCAATGCTGAACTGGATTATTTGTAATTGATATTGCACCGGTATTGTCACATATGATATGTATGCTTCTGCAATCAAATCCAAGATCCCTCAACTATTTAGAAATCCACAACACTTGTGAACAACATGCTCCAGCAGATATATATTCAGCTTGAGCTGTTGATAAAGCTACTGAGTTTTGTTTCTTGGACTGCCAACTGATCAAGGAGGATCCAATGAATTGGCAAGTTCTTGAAGTGCTTTTCCTATCAACTTTGTAACCAGCAAAGTCAGCATCTGAAAATCCGTGCAAAAAGAAGTTAGAATGTCTTGGATAGAAAAGCCATAAGTATTTGGTACCTTTGAGATATCCGAATATTCTCTTCTCAGCACTTAAGTGTGATTCCATTGGATCAGCTTGAAATCTTGCACACATACATACACTGAACATGATATCTGGTCTACTAGCAGTAAGATATAGCAATGATCCAATCATACCTCAATACTCTTTCACATTGACACTCTTACCAGATTCATCCTTATCTACGGATATTTTAGACCTCATAGGAGTCTTGATTTCTTTGGATTGAGACATATTGTACTTGTTCAACAAGTCCATAGTGTACTTGCTTTGATGTAGAAAGATGCCCTTCTTCAACTGATGTATTTGAAGTCCAAGGAAGAAGTTCAACTCTCCCATCATGCTCCTTTAAAATTCCCTGCTCATAAGACTTGAGAATTCTTTGCATAATAGATCATTAGATCCAAATAAAATATCATCAACATAAATCTGAACTTCAAGTAAATCTTTCTCATGAGTCTTAATGAAGAGGGTCTTGTCTACCAATCCTCTTTTGAAATCATTTTCAAGTAAAAACTTTGACCATCTTTCATACCAAGCTCTTGGAGCTTGTTTCAAACCATAAAGAGCTTTTTCAAGTTTGTAAACATGATTTAGAAAATTTTCACTTTCAAAACCAGGAGGTTGTGCAACATAAACTTCCTCTTCCAAGTAACCATTCAAAAAAGTGTTGGAATAGATGCCCTAGAGGCAATCTAGTTTAGTATGAATTTGTGGCTAGAAATTCATTTATTATTTATTGGATATTTAATATAATGAAGTCCTTAGATTTACAATTGTGTTGTTTATCTTAAATATCCCTAGTCAAGTATAATGATTAATAGGACAATCATCTATAGACTAGTATGGGGTTGGATTGATATGGAGATATCACGATCCAACACATAGGTGTGCATTACGGAATGTTGCACTGGATTGACCCATCTCCGAGAAGGCTACATACATGTTATGTTAAGTCACAAGCGCTTCTCGCGGTGCAATGGTATTGTCATCCTTAGACTTGAAGTTACTAGATATTCTAGTTGTGGATTATTGTGATCTTGGTAGCGTTAAACGCTACACCGTAACTGGGTAGTTATAAAGGCGTGTACTGGATACAATGAGAAGCAAGCTTAGAGATCGTAGTGGACGTAGAGAGGATTTGTCCCTCCCACATAACGGGAGAAAATATCCTAGGCCACTCGAGGGATAGTGCTTATAGAATGTCTGGCCAGACTAAAATAAATCAATATGGGATATTGATGTTATTTGCACGAATAAGGCTATTCCCATGGATTGAGAAACTATGGATTGGATATACGAGTGTGACTTGTATGTCTCGTGTCCAATCCGAATATAGGACAAAGGGATGAGACAATTACTTGTACAAAGGTTGTCAAGATGACTATTCTATTAGTTGGCTAGAATGGATGTTTTGTTAGAGACCGCTCCATATTAGCAAATAGTTGCTACCAACTAGATAGAACCTATGGGGTCACACGCTATATAGAGTTGAACTAGATTTGGGAATTAATTAATTGGATTAATTAATTAGAAGGATCACTTTGCAAACCCTTGCAAACTTAGTAGGGACTAATTTGCAAGGAAGGGACTAAATTGAATTCTAGTTGGACTAGAATAAGTCCTTTAGGTAGTTAACAAGGAGTTGTTGGACTATATAAAGGACCCTCCTTCCTTCCTTCCCATAACTTATGCTCATTAGTGAACATAACAAGAGTGGGAGAGAACAAAAGGAGAGAGAGCAAGCAACAAGGAGGGCCCGACGCCGCCCCTTGCCGCCGCCCTCGTCCCCGTCGGCCAAAAGAGGCCGAGACCCTCTTTTGGGTCTTGTTTTGTGTGATTTCTTCTTCCTCTTCCTATTCAGGGCTAGCACCAAGGAGTTTGGGAGATCTAGGATCAACTCTAGGCGTGGATCAACTATAGAGAACGTGACATTATTTGCGTTTGAAGTCATCAAGGAGAACCCAAAGGTGTGTTTATCATTTCTAACCCTTACCATCGTTATGCATCTTGACTTGTGATCCTTGGAGGGTTTTGCATGGTTTTATTTGATTATGCTTCCGTTGTGCGATCCATGAATCAAAACCCTACAGTGGTATCAGAGCCACAGGTCGTAGAGCATAAACGTGGTTTATGTGTTACGTTTTAGTTGTTTTACACCTTAATTTTATTGTTTATCGCGTAAAACAAGACAAATCAAGCATGGGATGCAATTTGTCAATAATTAATCATAACAAGATCCAATTTTTGCATTGGATGCATGAATTGGTGAGTTTGAGAAATTTTAGGATCTTAGATCTAGGGTTTGGGCATCCTTCGGGAAGAAGGAGTTCTCCCAAAACAAGGAAACAACCAAACTTGGGCACCAAGCAAGGGAGTTGTTTTGGAAACAACTCCCATAAGGAGGTTCGACCCCCCTAGGGACCGCCCCCCCTAGCTTGCCGCCCAAGCTTGGCCGCCCTAAGGGGCCGGGCGGCCCTAACCCGCGGGCCTAGCTTGCGGGTTTTGGGCCGGGCCAGCCCTAGGGCCTTGTGGTTCACTTTGATGGGCCCGGGCAATTGGATTGTTGGGTTAAAATTGACCAAGCGCGTTAAAATTGGATTTTAACTGTTTATGTGCAAATCGCATGGTGATTGGATATGGCCTTAGGATGTGGTTTGATGTTGATGTTTAATTTTGTGGTTTGGTTTTACGGCCTGCGAGCTGATCAATTAATTGTAATAATTATTTAGGGTTTTATGGACTGCGTGCCATTTTTTTTCTCAACTTGTGAGATTTATTTTATTTAGTATAGATATTAGCTAGTGCTAGATAAAGTAGATTGTTAGCCAAGATTGGAGAAAAGAAGCCCAAAGCCAAAGAAGCCACAAAAGATGGAGCATGGAGCATGGAGAAATCCACAAGACTATGAAGGATGGACCAAAAGATCAAGACACATGGAGATGTGTTTGCTTTAGGGTTCATAGATAATTCCATTGGCTTGGAATTATCTTAGTCTAGAAAAGGCCATATCCACATCACGTTTAATTTATGTTTTGTGGTTGTTTAATTTTATTGTCTTATTATTTGTGTGGTTGGTGTATGGATGATGCATGCAATTAGGATAATAAGATAATTAGACAACCCGGATCTATTATTTGGAGTTGTTCCCAAACTCAAATATATAGATTAGTTGATACTGATCAACAAAAACAATTAAAATTGAATTTAAAAATCCCTCAAAATTCAAATATTGTGTTCTTGCCTTCTCGTTATTTAAACACTCATTATCATCATTATTTATCAAGCTCGTGCGTGCCAAAGCATGGCGACTTGGTTCGTAATGATGGAATGCGATGGCACGTAACAATGTGCAATTGTTTAGATAAGAGGTTGAACACAACTAGGCTATTAATTTGATTAAGAAACCTAGAGGCAATCAATTGGGATTATCCATATGGATGGATAAATAAGGAGTTATTTGCCCGATTGAACCAAGAGTTGCATATGGGATGCAATTGGAATTGTTCCTACCTAAAGTAGTCAAATTATGGGTGACTTGCCAAAGCAAGCTCATAAGGAGATGAAAGATGGATCTTGGCCCACTAGAAAATATAAGGATATTTTCCGCATTAATATCTTGAGGGTTATTAATCCGTAGAAAAATAGTGGGAGCTATATTTAATAAATTAGCCATTATTAAATATAGTCAAAAAAAATTCACAAATACTAAAACTTGCGTATTTTCCTTTTTGTAGAATTCCAAATGGCAAACAACTCATCGAGTTCACAACATTCCCTACGATCTGTCCTTGAGAAGGACAAGCTCTCTGGAACCAACTTTCTTGATTGGTACAGGAACTTGAGAATTGTTCTCAAGCAAGAGAAGAAACTGTACGCAATAGAGGAGCATGTTCCAGAAGGTCCAGAGAACCAAACACCTGCTGCCTTAAAGGCGTATCAAAAGCGTGTTGATGACGCTAATGATGCGGCCTGCCTAATGCTTTGCACCATGACTTCTGAGCTTCAGAAGCAACACAAAAACATGAATGCTGTCAATATGATCGAACATCTAATGCAGCTCTTCCAAGAGCAGGCGAGGGTAGAGAGGTATGAGGTCTCAAAGGCACTGTTCAAATGTCATCTGGCAGAAGGGAACCCGGTGGGACCCCATGTACTCCGAATGATCGGGTACTTGGAGAATCTCGCCCGACTAGGGTTCCCGGTCGGCTAAGAGTTGGAAACCGATCTCGTGTTGCAATCGTTGCCCGAGAGTTATGGACAGTTCATTATGAACTATAACATGAACGAGATCGTTAAACCACTACCAGATTTACTCAACATGTTGAGGACGGCTGAACAGAGCATCAACAAGGGTAAGGGCAAGGCCATTATGATGGTGCAGAAAGGAAAGGGCAAAAGGTTTGCCTCTTCCTCCAAGGGCAAAGGCAAGTCAGTTGCCAAGTCCATGGAACCTTCCCTTAAGCCTGTTAGTGGCATTGCCAAGGCCGTGACTAAAGGTGAGTGTCACTACTGCAGTCAGCCTGGACACTGGAGGAGGAACTGCCCAAAATATCTGGAGGACAAGAGGCTTGGAATAGTGATTCCACCACCACCAGGTATTTTTGTTGTAGATGTCAATTTAACTGTCTCTACATCATGGGTATTAGATACTGGATGTGGATCTCATATTTGTCGAAATATTCAGGATCTAAAGAGAAGTAAAAGATTGGCTAAAGGAGAGGTAGATCTATGCGTTGGGAATGGAGCAAAGGTTGCTGCGTTGGCCATAGGCGTGTGCGAGCTATCTCTGCCTTCAGGATTAGTTTTAGAATTAAATAATTGCTATTTTGTGCCTGCTATGAGCAGAAACATTATTTCAATTTCTTGTTTGGACAAGGATGGTTTTATTATTTCAATAAAGAACAATTGTTGTTCCTTTTATTTGAATAATATTCACTATTTTAGTGCGCGATTATTTAATGGACTTTATGTCCTTGATCTAAGCAATCCTGTCTACAACATTAATACCAAGCGGATTAAAATAAATGATTTAAAAACTGCTTATTTATGGCACTGGCGTTTAGGCCACATAAATGAGAAACGTGTATCTAGACTCCATAAGGATGGATTACTAGACTCATTTGATTTTGAATCGTATGAGACATGTGAGGCTTGTTTATTGGGAAAAATGACAAAGTCCCCTTTCAATAAGAAAGGCGAGAGGACTAGTGAGCAATTGGCGCTCATACATACCGATGTGTGTGGGCCATTTGCCTCGCCTGCCAGGGGTGGTTATGTCTACTTCATTACATTTACTGATGATTACAGTAGATATGGATTTTGTGTACCTTATGAGGGCAAAATCCGAATCCTTTGAAGTGCTCAAAGAATTCAAGAATGAAGTAGAAAAGCAACTTGGCAAAAGTATAAAGGCTCTACGATCGGATCGTGGAGGAGAATACTTGAGCCAAGAGTTTGACGACTATCTTAGAGAGTGTGGGATCGTGTCCCAACTCACTCCACCCGGAACGCCACAATGGAATGGCGTGTCTGAGAGGAGGAATCGAACCCTATTGGATATGGTTCGATCTATGATGTGTCAAACCGATCTTCCATTATCATTTTGGGGCTACGCTCTATTAAGTGCAGCTTTCACCATTAACCGTGTTCCATCTAAATCTGTGACGACCCGTCACACTTTTTATTATAAAAATTATCGATTTTTCGATATCACCACAGTTTTACTGTCAACCCGTCCGACACTTTCAGACGTCCAAAACTCAACCAGCAGGACACACAGTCCTCCGAAACAACATTTTTATTCAATTTTCTGAAAAACTGGTACGTGACCGAATTTAGTAAATAATTACACCAGCTCGTCAAAATGACAGTTTTTATATATATATATATATATATGGTCAAACAGTTAATTACAGCAATTCACTAAAATAGCTAAAACATGATATTTTAACAAAACAACAACTTTTTAGCAACTACTCCGCGATCCAGTCGCGCTCCGGGTCAACCTGTAAAACAAAGGGGTGAGCCAAACAGCCCAGCAGGTACCGCCTAACCACTGGCGTAGAAATCTAAAATCTACTTAACACACAGCTAGTTATTACAAATTAGGATGCGGCACCAAATACACAAACACCGTGATTTAACAATCACCAGACAGGCAACACATAGCTAGAAAGCTCTAAAATTCATACCAGCATTATAAACAGGTATAGACTGTAACTGCAGAAATTTAGAAATTAGATTTCCCCTACCACATATTAGTCGAAACCGATGTCAAACACGTCACTGGAACATCCCAACTTTCTGGTCTATCATCTCTATGCCAAAAAAATGTATCAACCAACTTATCTCACCAACCCATAAGAAACAACCCTAAACCAGTTTCCTTCTTCTCAAA
This sequence comes from Linanthus parryae, assembly GCA_023055425.1. Taxonomy (NCBI): domain Eukaryota; kingdom Viridiplantae; phylum Streptophyta; class Magnoliopsida; order Ericales; family Polemoniaceae; genus Linanthus; species Linanthus parryae. The sequence goes on from JALGPY010000015.1 coordinate 7,136,623, forward strand.
TTTTATTCTTTGATCACAATTTATTTGCCTAACGGAGAAACAAGATCTCTTCTCTTTTCCGACCATCTCTGCCTCTTCCCTTCTTACCTGCTGGAGAAGCCCTCATAGACCACCATGTCTCTTCTCTCTCATAAAAATTGGAAAATAAAATATGTAACCTAGACTATGGTAATATCTCCCCACTTGGAATTCTGTGAGAACAATACATATGTATCCTACCTGCATGCATGCATGTAATGTAATAACAACCATTTCTACTTTTCACATTTCATTTCCTTAATTGGCAAGTCATGCTAGCTAATGGCATGCAAGGTGTCCACGTGGTCTAAACATTTCTTCACTATCATCATGTAATGAAACAATTATAAAAATAGTATGCTAAATTTGTAGTATCAAGCTACTAATGTTCGCCCACTGAAGTTCACAAAAATAAGTGACAAAAATGTTAACTCCAAACAATAATATTGTGCACAATTACTTCATACATCCAAAGAAGCAGCTTCATCATCTCACACATATATAAAAATTTAGAGAACCAACGTATTCACCAACAATTATAATTTTTATAATTCATTTTTTTTTTTAATTATTTATTTTTTTCTTCTGCATATAAAATTGGGGTCTTACAATCTACCCCACTTATGAGAATTTCGTCCCGAAATTAATACAAAATCACTTTTCACTTACAAACGCACACCAAATAAAACTTATCACTCTAACTCCACAATTCTCACTAATTCACATATACACTCTCATCAGTAAACATTTTCACACCTACACAAAACCTACGTAAAATTACATTACTGATTTCTAAGTACTCATGTGGATTAACATAATCAACACATTTTTGAATCACTAAAATATGCATGTAGCCAAGATTATAAATGCAATTAGAACATGAAATCTTGAACTCCAACTTTTGCCCCATTCACACAGTAGTATACACAATATCAAATTTTAAAATGTGAGCTACACACAATAGTTCACAACACTGTTCTTGCCAGTTTTGGTATGAACCAATCTCTGATATCTATACGAGGTTTTTTTTTCGCTAAACAAGAACTTCTCTTTCTTCTAAATATAATATTTCTTATTTTTTAAGAAAATGTCACGTACCACAATAGCTCATTACCTTCACCACCCGAGCAGTACTAGACTGTGTACCCCTAGCTCGACAGTGCGGTGGCTCACAAGTGTGGTGACTCACAAGTGTGTACCACTTGTACAACACCCGTCACATACACCCGCCAAAACACCCGCCCAGTCCCAGATACACTATCCGTACCTCCGGTCGGGTAAGGCTCTGATACCACTGTGACGACCCGTCACACTTTTTATTATAAAAATTATCGATTTTTCGATATCACCACAGTTTTACTGTCAACCCGTCCGACACTTTCAGACGTCCAAAACTCAACCAGCAGGACACACAGTCCTCCGAAACAACATTTTTATTCAATTTTCTGAAAAACTGGTACATGACCGAATTTAGTAAATAATTACACCAACTCGTCAAAATGACAGTTTATATATATATATATATATATATATATATATATATATATATATATATATATATATATATATATATATATATATGGTCAAACAGTTAATTACAGCAATTCACTAAAATAGCTAAAACATGATATTTTAACAAAACAACAACTTTTTAGCAACTACTCCGCGATCCAGTCGCGCTCCGGGTCAACCTGTAAAACAAAGCGGTGAGCCAAACAGCCCAGCAGGTACCGCCTAACCACTGGCGTAGAAATCTAAAATCTACTTAACACACAGCTAGTTATTACAAATCAGGATGCGGCACCAAATACACAAACACCGTGATTTAACAATCACCAGACAGGCAACACATAGCTAGAAAGCTCTAAAATTCATACCAGCAGTATAAACAGGTATAGACTGTAACTGCAGAAATTTAGAAATTAGATTTCCCCTACCACATATTAGTCGAAACCGATGTCAAACACGTCACTGGAACATCCCAACTTTCTGGTCTATCATCTCTATGCCAAAAAAATGTATCAACCAACTTATCTCACCAACCCATAAGAAACAACCCTAAACCAGTTTCCTTCTTCTCAAATTTTATTCTTTGATCACAATTTATTTGCCTAACGGAGAAACAAGATCTCTTCTCTTTTCCGACCATCTCTGCCTCTTCCCTTCTTACCTGCTGGAGAAGCCCTCATAGACCACCATGTCTCTTCTCTCTCATAAAAATTGGAAAATAAAATATGTAACCTAGACTATGGTAATATCTCCCCACTTGGAATTCTGTGAGAACAATACATATGTATCCTACCTGCATGCATGCATGCAATGTAATAACAACCATTTCTACTTTTCACATTTCATTTCCTTAATTGGCAAGTCATGCTAGCTAATGGCATGCAAGGTGTCCACGTGGTCTAAACATTTCTTCACTATCATCATGTAATGAAACAATTATAAAAATAGTATGCTAAATTTGTAGTATCAAGCTACTAATGTTCGCCCACTGAAGTTCACAAAAATAAGTGACAAAAATGTTAACTCCAAACAATAATATTGTGCACAGTTACTTCATACATCCAAAGAAGCAGCTTCATCATCTCACACATATATAAAAATTTAGAGAACCAACGTATTCACCAACAATTATAATTTTTATAATTCATTTTTTTTTAATTATTTATTTTTTTCTTCTGCATATAAAATTGGGGTCTTACAAAATCAGTCATGAAGACACTTTATGAGATGTGGAGTGGGAGGCGTCCCACACTGTCGTTCATGAGGATTTGGGGCTGCGATGTCTATGTAAAACGTTTACAATCAGACAAGCTGGGGCCTAAATCGGATAAGTGTAAGTTTGTGGGGTACCCTAAGGAAACTAAGGGATACTACTTCTACAATCCAACCGAGAACAAAGTGTTTGTTGCTCGGACCGGCGTGTTTCTAGAAAGAGAGTTTGTCTCTACAGAAGCAAGTGGGAGGAATGTAGAACTTGAAGAAGTTCAAGAACCACAAATAACTTAACCGATTATGGAACATGAACAGGAACCACAAGCAGTTGTGGAACAACCTGTTCTGGTAACACAAGAGCTTCGTAGATCTAGTAGAGTGCGCCAGGAACCCGAGAGGTATGGACTTCTCGTAACTGATTCCGGTGACACGATGCTCATAGATGATGAGCCTACTACCTATGAGGAGGCCATGAATGGCCCAGACTCTCAGAAGTGGCTGGAAGCCATGAGATCCGAGATGGAATCCATGTATACCAACAAAGTATGGAATTTGGTGGAACCACCTGATGGGGCGCGGCCCATAGGGTGCAAGTGGGTCTTCAAGAAGAAGATCGACATGGATGGTAATGTGATTACCTATAAGGGCCGATTGGTGGCTAAAGGATTCAGACAGATTCATGGTATTGACTATGATGAAACCTTTTCACCAGTCGCAATGACCAAATCCATCCGAATCCTACTTGCAATTGCAGCATACCACGACTATGAGATTTGGCAGATGGATGTCAAAACAGCATTCCTTTATGGGAATCTCCTCGAGGACGTGTATATGATACAGCCGGAGGGTTTTGAAGATCCAAAGCAAGCCAACAAAGTCTGTAAGATGCAACGGTCCATTTATGGATTGAAGCAAGCTTCTAGGAGTTGGAATCGACGTTTTGATGAAGTGGTCAAAGAGTTTGGCTTCATCAGAAACGAAGATGAGTCTTGTGTCTACAAGAAGGTTAGTGGGAGCTCTATAGCTTTTCTGGTCTTGTATGTGGATGACATACTACTCATTGGAAACGACATTCCCATGCTGCAATCTGTGAAAGATTGGCTAGGAAAGTGTTTCTCAATGAAGGACTTAGGGGAAACAGCCTATATACTCGGTATAAAGATCTATAGAGATAGATCTAAGAGGTTGCTAGGCCTAAGTCAAAGTACATATATTGACAAGGTGTTGAAGCGGTTCAACATGCAAGATTCCAAGAAGGGATTCTTGCCCATGTCACATGGAATCACTCTTTCGAAGAGTGGTTGTCCTTCCAATGAGATTGAGAAGGAACGCATGAGTAGGATTCCCTATGCCTCGGCCATAGGATCTATCATGTACGCCATGTTATGTACTAGACCAGATGTGTCATATGCCTTGAGTATGACAAGAAGATACCAATCCAATCCGGGTGAGAGTCACTGGATTGCTGTCAAGAACATCCTAAAGTACTTGAGAAGAACTAAGGATGCTTTCGTGATATTTGGCGGTGAGGAAGAGTTGCGTGTAAGGGGTTACATTGATGCAAGCTTCCAAACTGACAGAGATGACTTTAGATCACAATCGGGATATGTGTTTTGCCTGAATGGAGCAGCGGTGAGCTGGAAGAGTTCCAAGCAAGAGACGGTAGCTGATTCTACAACAGAGGCTGAGTACATTGCTGCAAATGGCGCAGCAAAGGAAGCTGTTTGGATCAGAAAGTTTGTTTCTGAACTTGGTGTGGTCCCTAGCATTGCGGATCCAGTGGAGTTGTTCTGTGACAACAATGGGGCGATCGCGCAATCAAAGGAACCAAGATCGCACCAGAAGTCCAAACACGTGCTCAGGAAGTTTCATCTGATTCGAGATATTATCGATAGAGGAGACGTTCAGATATGCAAGATTCCTACAGATGATAATCTGTCAGACCCGCTTACGAAGCCTCTCACGCATTGGAAGCATGAAGGGTACACTAGGAGTATGGGCATACGAGATGCGCCAGATTGGCTCTAGTGCAAGTGGGAGACTGTTGGAATAGATGCCCTAGAGGCAATCTAGTTTAGTATGAATTTGTATATGGCTAGAAATTCATTTATTATTTATTGGATATTTAATATAATGAAGTCCTTAGACTTACAATTGTGTTGTTTATCTTAAATATCCCTAGTCAAGTATAATGATTAATAGGACAATCATCTATATACTAGTATGGGGTTGGATTGATATGGAGATATCACGATCCAACACATAGGTGTGCATTACAGAATGTTGCACTGGATTGACCCATCTCCGAGAAGGCTACATACATGTTATGTTAAGTCACAAGCGCTTCTCGCGGTGCAATGGTATTGTCATCCTTAGACTTGAAGTCACTAGATATTCTAGTTATGGATTATTGTGATCTTGGTAGCGTTAAACGCTACACCGTAACTGGGTAGTTATAAAGGCGTGTACTGGATACAATGAGAAGCAAGCTTAGATATCGTAGTGGACGTAGAGAGGATTTGTCCCTCCCACATAACGGGAGCAAATATCCTAGGCCACTCGAGGGATAGTGCTTATAGAATGTCTGGCCAGACTCAAATAAATCAATATGGGATATTGATGTTATTTGCACGAATAAGGCTATTCCCATGGATCGAGAAACTATGGATTGGATATGCGAGTGTGACTTGTATGTCTCGTGTCCGATCCGGATATAGGACAAAGGGATGAGACAATTCCTTGTACAAAGGTTGTCAAGATGACTATTCTATTAGTTGGCTAGAATGGATGTTTTGCTAGAGACCGCTCCATATTAGCAAATAGTTGCTACCAACTAGATAGAACTATTTGGGTCACACGCTATATAGAGTTGAACTAGATTTGGGAATTAATTAATTGGATTAATTTATTAGAAGGATCACTTTGCAAACCCTTGCAAACTTAGTAGGGACTAATTTGCAAGGAAGGGACTAAATTGAATTCTAGTTGGACTAGAATAAGTCCTTTAGGTAGTTAACAAGGAGTTGTTGGACTATATAAAGGACCCTCCTTCCTTCCTTCCCATAACTTATGCTCATTAGTGAACATAAAAAGAGTGGGAGAGAACAAAAGGAGAGAGAGCAAGCAACAAGGGGGGCCCGACGCCGCCCCTTGCCGCCGCCCTTTTTTGGGTCTCGTTTTGCGTGATTTCTTCTTCCTCTTCCTATTCCGGGCTAGCACCAAGGAGTTTTGGAGATCTAGGATCAACTCTAGGCGTGGATCAATTATAGAGAACGTGACATTATTCGCGTTTGAAGTCATCAAGGAGAACCCAAAGGTGTGTTTATGATTTCTAACCCTTACCATCGTTATGCATCTTGACTTGTGATCCTTGGAGGGTTTTGCATTGTTTTATTTGATTATGCTTCCGTTGTGCGATCCATGAATCAAAACCCTACAAAAAGCACACTTCACATCCATTTGAAATAGTTTCATGTTCATGTAAGATGAAAAAGCAAGTAAAATTGTAATTGCCTCTAATTTGGCAACTGGAGCAGAAGTTAACTCATAATCAATACCTTCTTCTAGGTTGTAACCTTGAGCAACTAACCTTGCTTTGTTTCTGATCACTTTTCCATTCTCATCTAGTTTGTTTCTGAACCCCCATATGGTACCAATGAAAGACTAGTTTGTTGGTGGGGGAACTAGGTTCCACACCTTATTTCTTTCAAACTCATTGAGTTCACTTTGCATAGAAATAATCGAGTCTGCTTCTTGTAGTGCTTCCTTCACAATCTTAGGTTCTACAAGAGAAATAAAAGCATTAAAAGCACGAAGGTTCTTCAACTGTGATCTTGTTTGTGTACTAGTGGTAGGATCAGAAATGATGTTGTCAACTGGATGAGATGAGAGATATTTGAATCTCTTTCTTGGAGACCAGGGTTTAGGTTCTCCATATTGCTTCTCTGGTCTTGAAAGTAGTGGCCTAATCACTCATATATTTCTCATCATCCTTGTCAAGGCTTTGATCTCTATTTTCAAGAACTTGAGAGCTCTTTTCAAGGTCTTGAAAATGGCTTCTCAAAACCAAGTGAGTTTTCAGCTTCTTCTTTTGACTCATGCTTGTTCAAATTCAAGTCTGCAAAACTTTCACTCAAAGAACCATCATAGCTTTCATCAAAGATAACATGAATACTTTCTTCAACAAGCTTGGTTCTTTTATTATAAACTCTATAATTGCTAGTCAGAGAGTAGCCAAGAAATATACCTTCATCACGTCTTGCATCAAACTTACCCAAGTTGTCTTTTCCATTGTTATGGACAAAGCATGTTCATCCAAAGGGCTTGAAATATGAAATGTTTGGCTTTCTCCCTTTTCATAATTCATAGGGGGTCTTCTTTAGGATATGTCTGATCAAGCACTTGTTCAAAATATAATTTGTTGGAATTCACAGCTTCTGTCCAATAGTGTTTTGGCAGCTTGTTTTCTAGAAGCATTTTTCTTGACATATCTTCAAGAGTGATATTCTTTCTTTCAACAAATCGATTCTGTTGAGGAGTTCTAGGAGCAGAGAAATTGAGAGAGATACCAGGCTTAACACAAAAGAGGTAAAATTCTAATTGATCAAACTCTCTATCATGATCACTTCAGATTGAAGCAATAGGTAGGTTTTTCAACGTTTGAAGTTCTCTGCAAAGATTTGAAAATTCAGAGAGGGCTTCGGATTTTTCTTTAAGAAACATAACCCAAGTAAATGTAGAACAGTCATCTACAATAACTAGCATATACCTCTTACCTTTTGGAGTAGGTGTCCTCATAGGACCACAAAGATCCATATGAAGTAACTCAATAGGTCTAGTAGTACTTACAAATTTGTTTGGCTTGAATGAGCTTCTGGTCTGCTTACCCTGAGCACATGCTTTTCATACTTCATCATAGTTGAACTCGATAGATGGTAATTTTCTTACCAGATCTTTGGAGATCAACTTTTTCAAGGTATGCAAACTAATGTGACCAAGCTTTCTGTGCCAAAGCTTTGAATCCTCTTTCAAGGCCTTGAGACACTTCAAGCTTTTACCTGAAACTTTGTTAGTCTGAAAAGTATAAACTTTCTTAGATCTGGAGGCTGTGAGAATGCGATTTCCTGAATTCTCATTTTGCACCACACACTTCTCTTTATCAAAGATAACCTTATTTCCATTGTCACAAAGCAGAGATACGCTAAGCAAGCCATCAACTAGATATACATCAGAAATTGAGTTTTTAGAATCTGTATCAACTTTACCAATACCAAGAATGTTGCATTTTCCTTTGTCAACAAGTGTAATTGAACCTTCAGATTGATCTTTCAATTATGAGCATAAAGTTATCTTTCTACTCATGTGTCTTGACCAACCACTGTCCATAAACCACTTCTGTACTTTGACATTGGTGACAACCTGCAAGCACCAATCACTGCCTTATCACCTGTTAGACCAAGTGTGGAATTGGGACTCATATTCAGGATCAACCATGTTAGGTGGTCTGAAACCTTTAGGAACCCAAATCTGTCTAACATGTCCTTTGAGTTGAAATGGGAAGGTGTTCCTCATTATGTGAGGGTCTCTTCTTCTGAAAGAACAAGTCATCTTAACATGACCAATTTTGTTGAAAAAAATAAACTTACGAGAAGTTTTGTTTCCAGCTTTCACAAATCTGGTATTGTTCTTTCTTGGGAAATTTGGATTGTATCCAATACCAGTTTTGTGAACAGACTTTGAACTTTCTCCAAGAATCAAGTTCAACTTGTGTTCTAATCCTGCAAGCTTGACTTTGACTAATCAGATTCTTGAAGTTTCTCAGTAAGAGTAGTCTTTTGTTTATCTAATTCATCAACTTGATGTCTCAGATTAACAAGGCTATCACTTAGTAAAGAGTTATCAGTGACTACTTCCTTGACTTGGTTTTTCAAGGCTTTTAAACTGGTTTTCAAGGCCTTGAAATCATTGTCAGTTTTCTTCTGAGAGATTTCAAGATTCTAATTTAGATAGACAAGTTGTAGATTCTCTTTTGCTTGCTCATGATTTTTTTCTTTCAAAACTCTAATCTCTTTCAGATAGTCCTCTTCATTTAAAAGCATTGTTCTGAGATAATCTGAAACAGCTTCTTTTGGTTTTGAAATCAAACAGTTTGCTATTTCCTCAATTTTCTTTTCAGAACTTTCATCATGCTTGGCCATGAAGCATAGGTTGGCATGTTCCTCTTCAGAATCATAATCACTTGAAGTATCTGAATCACACCATGAAGCTATCATAGCTTTCTTTCTCCTGTCATGGTCTTTCTTCTGAAATTTATTGCTTTTATTTCTATCCAATACCCCTTACTCATCTAAGAATTTAACACACTCTTTGCTAACTGTTGAAGCTAAGGTTCTGTTTACTATCTTGATGATATGTGTGGTACCAAGGGAATATTCAAAGGAACTGGTCACTAATAGGGTGTTGCACTTAATGTATTTGGTTATAAATGGTTATGAAATTGATCTCCCAAATCTTGTGATGGAACACAAACTATACAGCCAAACCAATCATAGAAAATACCCTTTGACATATGCCAATTTTCTCACCTTATTCTTCCAACACTTTGAAATTCCAACTGATATGGAAGAGACTATTACTACAGGGTTTGGTATGCTTAATGAGAATGAATTTTAGAAGATTGGTGTGGTGATAAACAGTGCTAAAACTTGGAAGCTATACTCATATTTAACAGAGGAAGAGTTGGGCTCCAAGAAATTTCTCAAAACCAAAACATTGACCCCCACTTCATGTCAAACCTCTCAGCCTCAAGATAACCCCTTGAATCTTCATATGATGAAAGAAATTCAAATGGAAATTTATGAAGTAAAGGAGAATCAACATAGTTTTGACACTGATCAGAGACAGGTAAAGTACATGGTTGAAAACATGTTCATAAGCATGACAGTATTTGATGTGGCTGAAGAAGTGTCTCAAACTGTAAAGAGTACCAAAAAGGGTGACTCCGCAAAGGATTTGATCAGTGAACATTCAACTGAGGAAGCATCCGCTCAGGTAAAAGATAAGGGAAAACTAGTGGTTGAAGAACCGGTTTCAGAACAAGAAGAAGATGGACCAAATTTCGGAGCACTGCTGATAGACATCAAGAAGAAGAAATCTAAGAAGACACCTATTCTAGAACATGTGACTGCTGCTGATTTGTTTGAGGGAGTAGGTGAAGCTGGTGTTGATGTGGCTCAACCGGAAGAAGAACAGGATAATGAGGGAGATAGTCAGGAAGAAGATGCAGAGCAGCAAGGAGATGAAGACCCTACCCCTGAACTCTTAACTACTCTTTCTTATCCTTTTCAAGGCCTTGAAATCGTTTTCAAAGTCTTGAAGACTTTGTCTTTTCCAAAAACTTTGATCCAACATTTCTTTTCTCATTTTTTTGATGAAATTCAAAAAAGGGGAGAAAATTTAGGAACACTATGTTTATTTTGTGATTAGAGACCTGGTTTTGGTCAGTAGGATTATCTGAAAATGTGTTGTTACTTGCTGTTTTCAGTTGGTTTAATAAGTTGGATCTTTTGGATATTATGTGACATTATATGATTTATTCTGCTATGTGCTAATAAGTATTTGTTGCAGAATCACAGTATCAAACAGATTGGAAGACTATGGTTTTGTCTTTCATAAAGGGGAAGATTGTTAATTCAATGCAGGATCAAGACTTTAAATAGTTTGTCTATTTCAAGGACTTGAAACAGCTTTCAAAGCCTTGAAACTGACTGAGCTTTATATGCATGAACTTAGGGGGAGTTTCTGATCTTAATCCAACTACTAACCCCTGTGTACGATTAGTTGTTAATTGATGATTAAAGACAAAGTATTTTGACACAGTTTACAGGATCTAAGATTATTGGTTTGACTCAATTTTGTAGGGAATTTTGTTTCCTATTTTGTAGGAACCTGTTTCCTAATATATGTTTTGCAGATATGGTAACTGCTTGATGATTGATGATGTGATTAATCTGTTGTGTTTAAAAGCTTCTCAATATACTTCCAACAAGACCAAATCAGTATCCCAAAAGATACTGAGCTACTAGCCGTTGGAAGAAGCTATTAGAAGAGTCAAGATTTGAAGCAAATTTTCAGGAAAGTTTGTTGAGAAGATTCTGAAGATCTTCTATTCAAACTGGATGCTAAAAAGGAGAATTGCTGAAAGTTTTCCAAGAAACAACAACACAGAGCAATTCATAAAGACAAAAAAAAAAACATTCAAGGATTGACGAGCAACAAACAAGCAGATTCATCTCTCTCAATCCAAGCATCAGAAGAACACTGCATACTCACTGTAGTTTCATTTATTCTGTTATTCTTTTCTGAACTTCATATGTATATAATGTTGATAATACTTCTAGTTCCTATTCTCAAGGATTTTTCAAGGTGAACAATAGATAATTCTTAATTAATCAGATAGCTAGAGCATGTACTAGATAGGTTAGTGAGAAGAACAAGCTGTAATAGAGTAAGGCATTTTTCTGTGCTTGAGATCTTGGGCTTAGCTTTGGATTAATAATAATTGTGTTGAAAATTCTACATGGATAAGATCCCTGAGGTAGAGACGTAGGTCCAAGTGGACTGAACCCTATATATCTTGTGTCTCTTGCATTTACTTTCAGTTGCATACTTAGAACTTTTATAGCAATAAAAACGGTTTCATTTCAAGGGTTTGAAACTCATTTCAAGGCCTTGAAATAGACTTATTCTCTTCATACTCTAACTGTTTCTCATTCCAAGGGCTTGAAACTCATTTCAAGTCCTTGAATCACATTACAAATCTTTTGAAACCACTATTATTGCAAATTTTGTGCAAAATTCTGCATACTCTATTCAACCCCCCTTTTAGAGTATTGATCATGTATTTCCACCTATGGTACACCCCTTTACCAACTAATAGAAATAGTCATCTGACAAATCTTGTGCAAGTATTGTCTGATCCCTTTGTCTCTATATCAGGATTGGACACGAGACATACAACTCACACTCGTATATCTAATCCATAGTTTCTCGATCCTGGGTATAACCTTATCCATGCAGATAACATCTATATCCTATATCGACTTCTCTGAGTCTGGGCAGACATTCTGTAAGCACCATCCCTCGATTGGCGTGGATATTTACTCCCGTTAGTGGGAGAGAAAAATTATATCTACGTCACTACCATCTCATAGCTTGCTTCCTTATTGTATCCGACTAACGCCTTTATTACTACCCAGTTACGGTGTAGCGTTTAACGATGTCAAAACACAATATTCCACAACTTGAGGATCTAGTGTCTTCAAGTCTAAGGATGACAATACCGTTGTCAATACGAGAAGTACCTGTGACTTTACATAACCCGTATGTGGCCTTCTCGTTATGGGTCAGTCTAGTATGCTATTACTCCTAATGCATACCCATGTGTTGGATCGTGACATCTCCATATCAATACAACCCCATACTAGTCTAAAGTTGATCTTCCTGTTAATCAATACTATTGACTACGGATATTTAAGATAAACAACACATTTAAAATCTAAGGACTTCATTATATTAAATATCTCCATAAAACACTAGATCCAACAGTCTCTAGGGAACCTATTCCAACAGTCTCCCACTTGCACTAGATCCAATTTGGCGCATCCCATATGCCCATAGATCTAGTGTGCCCTTCATGCTTGCGCTGAACAAGTGACTTTGTAAGCAGATTTGACAGATTCTCATATGTAGGAATCTTACATATCTTCACATCTCCTCTATCAATGATATCTCAAATAAGATGGAACTTCATGCGTACGTGTTTGGATTTCTGGTGTGACTTGGGTGACTTTGACTGTGCTATCACTCTAGTGTTGTCACAATACAACTCTATTAAATCCACAATGCTAGGAACCACACCAAGTTCAGTTATGAACTTCCTTATCCAAACAGCTTCCTTTGCTTTACCACTTGCAACAATGTACTCAACCTCGGTTGTAGAATCAGCAACCATCTCTTTCTTGGAGCTCTTCCAGCTCACAGCTACTCCATTCAGGCAATACACGAATCCCGACTGCGATCTGAAATCATCTCTGTCGGGCTGGAAGCTTGCATTTGTGTAACCCCTTACACGCAACTCTTTCTCCCCTTCATAGATCAAGAACGCATCCTTATTTATTCTCAAGTACTTTAGGATGTTCTTGACCGCTATCCAGTGACTCTCACCCAGATTAGACTAATATCTGCTAGTGATACTCAACGCGTATGACACATCTGGTCTAGTACATAACATGGCGTACATGATGGATCCTATGGCCGAGGCATAGGGTACCCCGTTCATGCGTTCCTTCTCAATCTCATTGGAAGGACAATCACTCTTCGAAGGAATGATTCCATGCGACATGGGCAAGAATCCCTTCTTGGAATCTTGCATTTTTAACCGATTCAATACCTTGTCTATGTACGTAATTTTACTTAGGCCTAGCAGCTTTCTCGATCAATCTCTATAGATCTTGATACCAAGTATATAAGCTGCTTCCCCTAAGTCTTTCATTAAGAAACACTTTCTTAGCCAATCTTTCACAGATCGCATCATGTGAATGTTGTTTCCAATGAGTAGTATTTCATCTGCATACAAGACCAGAAAAGCAACAGAACACCCACTAACCTTCTTATATAAACAGTATTAATCTTCGTTATTTATGAAGTCAAACTCTTTGACTGCTTCATCAAAACGTCGATTCCAACTCCCAGAAGCTTGTTTTAATCCATAAATGGATCGTTGTAGCTTACAAACTTTGTTTTCATGCTCTGGATCCACAAAACCCTCAGGTTGTCTCATGTACACATCCTCGAGGAAGTTCCCATACATAATTTTTTTTTTTACATCCATCTGCCAAATATCATAGTCTTAGTAAGCTGCACAGGAAGTAGGATTCGGATGGATTTGGTCATTGCGACTGGTGAAAAGGTTTCATCATAGTCTATACCGTGAATCTGTCTGAATAATTTGTCCACCAATCGGCCTTTATAGGTAATCACATTAACATCCATGTCGGTCTTCTTCTTGAAGACCCACTTTCAGCCTATGGGGCGTGCCCCTTGGGGTGGTTCTACCAAATTCCATACTTTGTGGGTATACACAGATTCCATCTCTAATTCCATGGCTTTGCGCCACTTTTGAGAGTCAGGTCCTTTCATGGTCTCTCCATAGGTTGTAGGCTTATCATATATGACCAACGTGTCACTAGACTCAGTCACGAGAAGTCCATAACTCTCTAGCTCCTGGCGCACTCTACATGACTTACGAAGATCTTGTAATACTCTGCAGGATCCGTAGTTTGTGGTTCATGGTTTTCTTCAAGTTCTACAGTCCCCCACTTGCTTCTTTAGAGACAAATTCTCTTTCTAGAAACATGTCGGATCGAGCAACAAACACTTTGTTCCCAGTTGGATTGTAGAAGAAATACCCTTTAGTTCCCTTAGGGTATCTCACAAACTTTCACTTATCCGACTTAGGCCCGAGTTTATCAGTTTGGAAACGCTTTACATAGACACCGCAACCCAAATCTTTATGAACGATATTGTGGGACTCCTTCCACTCCGCATCTCATGTAGTGTCTTCATGACCGATTTAGATGGAACACGGTTAATGGTGAAAGCTGCACACAATAGAGCATAGCCCCAAAATGATAATGGAAGATTAGTTCGACACATCATAGAGCGAACCATGTCGAACAGTGTTCGATTCCTCCTCTCAGACACGCCATTCCATTGTGGTGTTCCGGGTGGAGTGAGTTGGGATATTATCCCACACTCTCTAAGATAGTCGTAGAACTCTTGGATTAAGTATTCTCCTCCACGATCCGATTGATACTCTTGCCAAGTTGCTTCTCTACTTCATTCTTGAATTTTTTGAACTTTTCAAAGGATTCGGATTTGGCCTTCATAAGGTATACAAATCCATATCTACTGAAATCATCATTAAACGTAACGAAGTATACATAACCACCCCTGGAAGGCGTGGAAAATTGCCCACACACATCAGTATGCACGAGCTCCAATTGCTCACTAGTCCTCTCACATTTCTTATTGAAAGGGTACTTTGTCATTTTTCCCAATAAACAAGCCTCACATGTCTCATATGATTCAAAATCAAATGAGTCTAGAAATCCATCCTTATGTAGCCCAGATACACGTTTCTCGTTTATGTGGCCTAAAAGACAGTGCCATAGATAAGCATGATTTATATAATTCATTTTAATCCTCTTGTTATTTATGTTATAGATAGGGTTATTTAGATCAAGGATATGTAATCCATCAAATAATTGTGCACTACACTAGTGAATACTATCAAAATAAATGGAGCAACATTTTTCCTTTATTGAGATAGTAAAATTTTCCTTGTCCAAACACGAAATAGAAATAATGTTTCTGCTTATAGCAGGCACAAAATAGCAATTATTTAATTCTAAAACTAATCCTAAAGGTAGAGATAGATCGTGCACGCCTACAACCAATGTAGCAACCTAACGCGTTTGATCTATCTCCCCTTTAGCCAATCTTGTACTTCTCTTTCGATCTTGCACATTTTGAAAAATGTGAGATCCACATCCAGTATCCAATACCCAAGATGAAGAGCAAGTAATATTGACATCTATGAAAGAAACACCTGGTGGTGGTGGAATCACTATTACAAGCCTTTTATCCCCTAGATACTTTGGGCGGTTCCTCTTCTAGTGTCCAGGCTAACTGTAGTAGTGACAATCACCCTTAGTCACTCCCTTGGAAACACCACCAATGGGTTTAAGAGCAACTTCCTTGGATTTAGAAACTGCCTTGCCTTTTCCTTTGGAGGTAGAGGCAAACCTTTTGCCTTTCCCTTTGTGAACCATCATTATGGACTTGCCCTTTCCCTTGTTGATGCTCTGTTAAGCTATCCTCAACATATTAAGTAGATCTGGAAGAGGTTCACGATATCGTGCATGTTATATTTCATAATTGAAATTTCAATTCTGGATCAAGACTTGAAATAGTTTGTCTATTTCAAGGCCATGAAACTGCTTTCAACGCCTTGAAACTGAGTGAGTTTTCTATGCCTGAGATGAGGGGGAGTTTCTGATCTTTATCCAACACCTAAAACCCTGTGCATGATTAGTTGTTACTTGATGATGAAAGACAAAGTATTTTGACAGAGTTTACAGAATCTAAAATTATTTGTTTGACTCATTTTTGCAGGAACTTCAGTTTTCTATTTTGTAGGAACCTGTTTCATAACCTATGTTTTGCAGATATGGTAACTGCTTTATGATTGATTATGTGATCAATCTGCTCTGTTTAAGAGCTTCTCAATATACTTCCAACAAGATCAAATCAGTATCCCTAAAGATACGGAGCTACTAGACGTTGGAAGAAGTTGTTAGAAGAATCAAGATTATAAGAAAATTTTCGAGAAAGTTTGTTGAGAAGATTCTGAAGATCTTCTATTAAAACTGGATGCTTAAAAGGAGAATTGGTGAAAGTTTTCGTAGACACAACAACAACACGAAGAAATTTATAGAGACGCAAAAACATTCAAGGATTGACAAGAAAAAAAAAACAGATTCATCTCTCTCAATCCAAGCATCAGAAGAACACTACATACTCACTGCAGTTTCATTTCGTGTGTTCTTCTTTTTATGAACTTCATTTGTATATCATTTTTATAGTACTTCTAGTTCATATTCTCAAGGATTGTTCAAGGTGAACAATAGAGAATTCTTAGTTAATCAGATAGCTAGAGCATGTACTAGATAGGTTAGTGAGAACCACAAGCTGTAACAGAGTAAGACATTTCTATGTGCTTGACTTCTAGGGCTTAGTTGTTGATTAATAAGAATTTTGCTGAAAATCGTACAGGTGACGATCCCTGAGGTAGAGACGTAGGTCCAAGTGGACTGAACTCTATATATCTTGTGTCTCTTGTATTTACGTTTCAGTTGCATACTTAGATCTTTTGCATCATTCAAAACAATTTCATTTCAAGGGTTTGAAACTCATTTAAAGTCCTTAAAATATACTTATTCTCTTCATACTCTAACTTTTTTTTTTCATTCCAAGGGCTTGAAACTCTATTCAAGGCCTTGAATAAAATTACAAATCTTTTGAAACCACTATTCTTGCAAAGTTTAGCAAAAGTCTGCATACTCTATTCAACCCTCTCTTCTAGAGTATTGATCTTGTATTTCTACCTACTGTACACACTTCAATTGGTATTCGAGCTTGTATCACTTCATAGATTTAACCATCTTGTGATCATGAGTACTGTAGGTGATGGTGGTTTCTCTCAGGGAAGAGATGATTACAGACATCCTCTCTTCTGTGGAGACAATTTTGTCCAATGGAAAGCCTTGATGAAAATTTTCATCATTGATCAAGAAATGGAACTCTGGACAATCATTCAGAATGGTCCTCACACTTTCTACACAGAAAAATATGGGATTAGCACTCCCAAATCCGAAGACTCTTTCCTCTTCTGAGTTAGAACAATTTTCCAAAAAATTTAAAGCTATGAATCTCTTGTAATGTTCTTTGAGTGCAGATGAGTTTAACAGGATATCAGGCTGCAAGACTGCCAAGGAGATCTGGGATAAGCTTGTGGTGACTTTTGAAGGAACCAGCCAAGTCAAGCAAATGAAGATCAACATATATCTCAGGCAATATGAGCTCTTCAAGATGAATGGAGATGAGTCAATCAGATACATGTTCAAAAGATTCACTCACATTGTCAACAGCCTTGATTCATTGGGAAAACACATTTCCAATGAAGAAAATGTTAGAAAGATTCTGAGAAGTCTTCCAAAGGCAAAATGGGAACCAAAGACTAGTGTTATTGAGGAAGCTCAAGATCTCTCATCACTTCAAATTGATGACCTCCAAGGAAAGCTCCTTACACATGAAATATCCATGAATTAAGTTGATGGAGAATTACCATAAGGTGTCAAGAATCTATCTCTCAAGGCAAAGTTGAATGAGCCATTGCAAAGCCTTGGAACTGTACATGATGATGAAGATCCATTTGCTTTGATTTCCAAAGCCTTGACCATAATTCTTAAAATGAAGTAAAACTTTGGAAACAAGGACTTCAGCAGAGATAGACACAGATCCTCCAGTAGCAAAGAATACCAAGGTAAATCTTATTCACATGGTAATAAGCCAAAAGTCATGAATTGCTCTGAGTGTGGTGATGCAGGACACTTGATTAAAGACTGTCCACACAAGAAGAGCAAGAACTTCCAGAAAAAAGATTATGATAGAAGAAAGAAATCTGTGATAGCTTCATGGAGTGATTCAGAAACCTCAAGTGACTCTAAATCTGAAGAAGAAGATGCCAACCTATGCTTTAGGTCCAAGCATGACAAAATTTCTGAAAAGAACTTTGAGGTAATGGTAAACTGCTTGAATTCGAAACCAACAGAAGCCCTCTCTGATTATCTTAGAACAATGCTTTTAAATGAAGAGGACTATCTGAAAGAGATTAGAGTTTTGAAAGAAAAAGTTCATGAGCAAGAAAAAGAAAACTTGCATCTTGTCTGCCTAAATAAGAATTTTGAAATCTCTCAGAAAAAAACTGACAGTGATTTCAAGGCCTTGAAAAAACAAGTCAAGAAAGTATTCACTGAGAACTCTCTCTTGAGTGACAAAATTGTTCATCTAAGACATCAAGTTCATGAATTATATAAAAAAAAATACTACTCTTACTGAGAAACTCAAGCATATGATTTGGTCAAAACAAAACTTGCAAGCTCGGAACACAACTTGAACTTGATTCTTGGAGGTAGCTTAAAGTCTGTTCACAAAATTGGTATTGGATACAATCCAAATTTTCCAAGGAAAAACAATACCAGATTTGTGAAAGATAGAAGCAAAAACTTCCCCAAGTGTCATTAATTCAATAAGATTGGACATGTTAAGATGACTTATCCGTTTAGAATAAGAGACCCTCACATAATGAGGAACACTTTTCCCTTTCAACTCAAAGGAAAAGTTAGACAGATTTGGATTCCTAAGGGGGTTAGACCACCTAACATGGTTGACCCTAAATATGAATCTAAATTCAGCACTTGGTCTTACAGTTGGTTAAGGCAGTGAATGGTGTTTGCAGGCTGTCACCAAGACCAAAGAGCAAAACTGTGTTTAATGGAGAGTGGTTGCTCAATACACATGAGTGGAAAGAGATCTCTATTATGAGAAATGAAAGAGCAATCTGAAGGATCGATTAGACTTAGTGACAAAGGCAAATGCAAAATTCGTGGTATTGGTAAAGTTGGTACAAATTCTAAAAATTCTATTTCTGATGTATATCTAGTTGATGGTTTGAAATTTAACTTGCTTAGTGTATCTCAGCTTTGTGATAATGACGACAAGGTTATCTTTGACAAAGAGATATGTGTGGTGAAAAATGAGAAATCTAGCAATTGCATCTTCACAACCTCTAGATGAAACACTGTTTATACTTTTCAAACTAACAAAGTTGCAGGAGAAAACTTGAAGTGTCTCAATGCCTTGAAAGAACTTTGGCACAGAAAGTTGGGAAACATTAGCTTGCCTAACTTGAAATAGTTAGTTTCCAAGAACTTAGTAATAGGTCTACCCTCTATCAAATTCAGAAGTGAAGAAGTATGCAAGGCATGTGCACAAGGCAAGCAAACTAGAAGCTCATTCAAGCCAAAAAACTTTGTAAGTACTACTAGAACCATTGAGCTATTGCATATGTGGTCCTAAGAGAACTCCAACTAAAAAGGGTAAGAAGTACATGCTTGTTATTGTATATGATTTCTCTAGATATACTTGGTTAATGTTTCTTAGTGAAAAATCTGAAGCTCTCACTGAATTTTCAAAGCTTTGTAGAGAACTTAAAACCTTGAAAAACCTTCCTATTGCTCCAATCAGAAGTGATCATGGTAGAGAGTTTGATCAACTTGAGTTTGATGTATTTTGTTCTAAGCATGGCATCTCTCAAAACTTTTCTACTCCTAGAACTCCTCAACAAAATGGAGTTGTTGAAAGAAAGAACGGGACTCTTGAAGACATGACAAGAACAATGCTTCTGGAAAACGAGCTGCCAAAGTACTATTGGGCAGAAGCTGTGAATACAGCAAACTATTTTCTTCAGAGGTGCTTGATCAGAATTATTCTAAAGAAGACCCCCTATGAGTTGTTCAAAGGAAGAAAGGCAAACCTTTCTTAATTCAAACCATTTGGTTATACTTGTTTTGTCCACAATTATTGTAAGGAAAATATTGATAAGTTTGATGCAAGAATTAATGATGGTATCTTTCATGGCTACTCACAGACAAGCAAAACCTAGAGAGTTTATAATAAGAGAACCAAGCTTGTTGAAGAAAGAATTCATGTTATTTTTGATGAAAGCTATGATGGTTCTTTGAGTGATGGTTTTGCAGATCTCAATCAGAACAAGCATGATTCTGATACTGAAGAAGAATCCTCAAAATTATCCAAGGAAATGTCACAAGAACAAGACATGCATTTTCAAGGCCTTGAAACCAAAGTTCAAATCCTTGAAACCGAACCTCCAGAGAAGACAGCAGAACAAGTTACTACTTCAAGTTCTCAGAGACCTGACAAGCAAACTGGAGAGCCTGAACCATGGACACCAAGGAAGATATTTAATTATCTCTCATCTCATCCTGCTGATAACATTATTCTGATCCAACCACGAGTACACAAACTAGATCACAGTTGAATTTTTTTTGTGCTTTTGATTCTTTTATCTCTCTTGTAGAACCTAAAATTGTGAAGGAAGCATTACAAGAAGCAAACTGGATTATCGCAATGCAAAGTGAACTCAATGAGTTTGAAAGGAAAAAAGGTTTGGAATCTAGTTCCTCCACCAAGAAATCAGTGTGTCATTGGTACCAAGTGGGTATTCAGAAACAAGTTAGATGAGAATGGAAAGGTAATCAGGAAAAAAGCTAGATTGGTAGCTCAAAGATACAATCAAGAAGAAGGTATTGATGAAGAATCTGTTTCTCCTGTTTCCAGGTTAGAAGAAATTAGAATTCTACTTGCATTTGCATCTCACAAAAACCTGAAACTCTTTCAAATGGATGTAAAATGTGATTTTCTAAATGGCTATTTTCAAGAAGTTTTTGTTCCCAACCTCCAGGTTTTGAAAATGAAAGTTTCCAGATCATGTTTACAAACTTGAAAGAGCTCTTTATGGTTTGAAACAAGCTCCAAGAGCTTGGTAGGAAACACTGTCAAAGTTTCTACTTGAAAATGATTTCAAAAGAGGATTAGTAGACAAGACCCTTTTCATAAAGTCTCATGATAAAGACATGCTTGTAGTTCAAATTTATGTTGATGATATTATGTTTGGAGCTACTAATGATATTCTTTGCAAATAATTCTCAAGTCTTATGAGCAGGAATTTGAAATGAGCTTGAAGGGATAAATGAACTTCTTTCTTGGACTTCAAATTCATCAGATGAGGAAAGGCATATTCCTACATTAAAGCAAGTACACAAGGGACTTGATAAACAAGTACAATATGTCTCATTCCAAAGAGATTAAGACCCCTGTGAGTTCTACACTATCCTTAGACAAGGATGAATCTGGTAAGAGTGTGAATGTGTAAGAGTATAGAGGTATGATTGGATCTTTACTCTACCTCACAGCTAGTAGACCAGACATCACGTTCAGTGTGTGCATGTGTGCTAAATTTCAAGCTGACCCTAAAGAATCACACTTGACTGCAGTTAAAAGAATTTTTACATATCTCAATGGTACCAAAGACTTAGGGCTTTGGTATTCTAAACATTCTAACTTCTCTTTGTGTGGATATTCATATGCTGACTTTGCAGGATATAAAGTTGATAAAAAGAGCGCATCAGGATGCTGTCAATTTGTTGGATCATCTTTAATCAGCTGACATTCAAAGAAGCAAAACTCATTTGCACTATGTAAAACTAAAGCTGAATACATAGCAGCTAGAGCTTGCTGCTCACAAGTGTTATGGATAGCACAACAAACGAGAGATCTTTGATTTTATTTCAGAGATATACCTATCAAGTGTGACAACACAAGTTCAATATTAATTACAAAACATCTTCACTAAACCATTGCCAGATGAGAGATTCTCAGCCTTAAGATCGGAATTGGGCATGCTAAATAAAGAAGCATTGGTTTAGGGGGAGAAACATGTAAGTTTTATGTGTTTCAAAGGTTTGAACTGATTTTCAAATCCTTGAAAATCTTTTCAAAGATTTGAGTATATGTGCATTACTTCATACAGCTTTTCAAGGCCTTGAAATCCTTTTCAAAGCCTTGAAAATAAGACTGCGTGCTAGTTAGTCAATGAATTGGATCTTTCAATATTGGGTGTTATCTTTGCAGGTAATTGCTCAATGTTTCCCCTCATTTTTTAAATACCCCTTTTTAGCCAAAATAATATTATATCTTTAATTTCCAACGGCACACACAAAATTTTGAATGTTTTTGATTCACCAGATCTTCGAAGATCAGAAAGAATATTTAGATTCCTTTTCAAACTAAAACTCTCTTATATTTATCTCCTTCTTTCTTTAACTCCTTCGTATCTATCCTACCTCTCTCTTCTTCTCCCCAAACCCTAATGAGAACCATAAGAGCCTCTGACAGAATCAAGATGGCTGGTGGTTCAAAGGATGCAACAGAGAAGAAACGAAAGACCACCGTGGAAGAGGTTAAAATCATTAGTAAGTATTCTAGCTCACATACCCCTACTGCAGAAAACATAGGACCTCCTCCTCCCAAGAAGAAGGCCAAGAAAGATGACACCAGTGTCCTGCAAGAAGAAAAAGTAGGCAGTAGAGTCTGCACCAGAATACATATGGGAATTCAGAGGCTGACATAACTTACAACGGAAAAGGAAAAGAGAATACCTACATTCAAGATTCGGATTCAGATGCAAACTCAAGCTCATATGAAGTATATTCAATTTCAAAAAAGGACAGAAAGAAGAAATATCTTCAGGAGGTTGACTCTGAATCCAGCATGGAATCTGAAAGAAAGAATCGGAAGAAAGATTCCTCTTTGAAAAAGAAAAGGTCTTTTGAAAAGAAGAAACTGAAACATGGAAGGAAGGCATTAGAAGGGTTAACATTCCTGTTTAATAGTGTGATCAAGAACATAAGTTCAATCACTGAGGATGTTGATGTGGCTCAACAAGAAGAAGAACATGATAATGAGGGAGATAGTCAGGAAGAAGATGTAGAGCAACAAGGAGATGAAGTTCCTACCTCTTAACTCTTTCCTACTCTTTCTTATCCTTTTCAAGGCCTTGAAATCCTTTTCAAATTCTTGAAAAGTCTGTCTTTAAAACTATTTTTTTTCCAAAATTTTTGGTCCAACTTTTCTTTTCTCATTCTTTTTTGATGAAAGTCAAAAAGGGGGAGAAAATTTAGGAACATTATGTTTATCTCAAACTGTGCTGTTACTTGTTGTTTTCAGTTGGTTTAATAAGTTGGATCTTTTGGATATTATGTGTTGACTTTATATGATTTATTATGCTTTGTTCTAGTGAGTATTTTTGGCAGAATCACAGTATCAAACCGATTGGAAGACTGTGGTTTTGTCTTTCATAAAGGGGGAGATTGTATGTTAAATGCAGGATCAAGACTTTGTCTATTTCAAGGCCTTGAATTAGCTTTCAAAGCCTTGAAACTGACCGAGCTTTATATTCATGAACTTAGGGGGGGGGGTTTATGATCTTAATCTATCTCCTAAACCCCTGTGCATGATTATTTATTACTTGATGATGAAAGACAAAGTATTTTGACACAGTTTACAGGATCTAACATTATTGGTTTGACTCAGTTTTTCAGGGAATTATGTTTCCTATTTTGTAGGAACCTCTTTCCTAACCTATGTTTTGGAGATATGGTAATTGCTTGATGTTTGATTCTGTGATCAATATGCTGTATTTAAAAGCTTCTCAATATACTTCCAACAAGATCAAATCAGTATCCCTAAAGATACTTAGCTACTAGCCGTTGGAAGAAGCTGTTAGAAGAGTCAAGATTTGAAGCAAATTTTCATGAAAGTTTGGTGAGATGATTCTGAAGATCTTCTATTCAAACTGGATGCTTAAAAGGATAATTGCTGAAAGTTTTCCAAGAAACAACAACACAGAGCAATTCATAAAGATACAAAAAATAACATTCAAGGATTGACAAGCAACAAACAGAATAAGGCATTCTCAAGGACAGTTTCATAGAACAGTTTCATTTTATGTGTTCTTTTTTTATGAACTTCATTTGTATATAATTTTGATAATACTTACAGTTATTATTCTCAAGGATTGTTCAAGGTGAACAATAGAGAATTCTTAGTTAATCAGATAGCTAGAGCATGTACTAGATAGGTTAGTGAGAACCACAAGCTGTAACAGAATAAGGCATTCTGTGTTTGAGATCTAGGGCTTAGCTGTGGATTAATAATAATTGTGTTGAAAATCCTACAGGGATAAGATACCTGAGGTAGAGACGTAGGTTCAAGTGGACTGAACTCTATATATCTTGTGTCTCTTGCATTTACTTTTCAGTTGCATACGTAGATCTCTTGCATCATTCGAAACAGTTTCATTTCAAGGGTTTGAAACTCATTTCAAGTCCTTGAAATAGACTTTTTCTCTTCATTCTCTAACTGTTTTTCATTTCAAGGGCTTGAAACTCATTTCAAGGCCTTCAATAACATTACAAAAACCACTATTCTTGAAAAGTTTAGAAAAAGTCGGCATACTCTATTAAACCCCCCTTCTAGAGTATTGATCTTTTATTTCTACCTACTGTACACCCCTTCAATGATGAACTATCCTTAAATCTCCGGAAAAGATTTCAAAACGAGATCTGTGGCCAAATTTTGACCCACCGGAAACCCTATTCTATCGAGATTCACCATGTACCCAATCATTCGGAGTACATGAGGTCCCACGGGGTTTCCCTCTGACAGATGAAATTTGAACAATGCCTTGGAGACTTCATACCTCTCAACCCCTTGCATGCTCTTGGAAGAGCTGCTTCAAGTGTGCAATCATATCGTACGCAACGATGTTCTCCTGTTGCTTCTGGAGCTCTGAGGACATGGTGAAAAGATTCAAGCAGGCCACATCATTAGCATCATCAACGAACTTTTGATGCACATTTAGGGCTACAGCGGTATTGTTCTCTGGAGCCTGAGGAACTTCCTCTTCTTGAGTGTACAATTTCTTTTCCTGCTTGAAAATTATTCTCAAGTTCCTGTCTCAATATAGGAAGTTGGTTCCAGAAATCTTGTCACTCTCAAGGACATAGCGTAGGGAGTGAGATGAAATCGATGAGTTGTTTGCCATTGGAATTCTACAAAATGCGAAATATACAATTTTTAGTATTTTGTGAATTAATAACTATATTTAATAATGGTTCGATTATTAAACATAGGGTAAGGCTTCTATGTGGGAAAATTCAAAATTGTTTAGCCGTTTTTCTCGGTTTTTCATGAAATAACCAGACTTACCCATGAAATGCGAGCCGGTCAGACTGACTCTAGCCGATTTCATGAAATGGTAAATCCTTTCGTGAAGTACATAGTTTCATACTGAAATACTTTCATTAAGCAACTGTTTTTTTAGATGTTTTAGAAGTTCCTACCTCATGTATGCATTGTATCATTCTTCTTGAAATTAGTTTTTCCATGAATTGGTTGTGAACTGAAATTGGGCACTGTTTGGGGAGATATCGCGGGGTTCTGTCGATGGATCTGGTTAATACAGAGTTATGGTGGCTGGTGGATTACTCATCCAAACGGGTGTACCTACATTCCTTGGTGTGGGTCTGCCGCTCGTCATCCTTTCCATCTGAAGGATGGGTTAAGGGTATTTTCATACACTTTGGGGTCAATTATGTGACTCTTTATGTCGGTTTTTGGACTGGGGACAAGCTCGGTGACGGAAACCATGGATGTTCTTATCGCTTTGAGCGGAAGTTGATGATGCAATTTCTGATTTGGTCCCCATCATTTCAGTAAGCCTTTAGTACCGCCCCAACACTATAAAGTAGTGCTATAAGTGCCTTAGAAAACTCCCCAATTCTTTTATAGTGGCATGTTAGTCCATTTATAGGTAAAAGACTTGTATGCCCCTAACTTTAACCAAAATACCCCATAACCCCTTGAAGTTTGCCAAAGGACACTTTCACCCTTTCGGCCCATTTTTATTAGTTTTTTCATTTATTTTTTTTTATAATTTTGGCAAATGACACTTTCACCCTGTCGCCCATGATAAAAACATGGTTCCCTTCCTAAAAAAACATGGTTACTCCAAGACGACTCCATAATAATCAGCATCAATTTTATCATTTTTTTTAAATAGCAACAATTTTATCCATACAGAAACAACAACAAAAATATTTTGAAAATAAATAAAAGTCGACATCATTTTTTTAGGATAAACCCGAGGAGTCGCGACTGTTGATATTCCGATTCAATTCTATAAGTTTAGTCTTCCTTTTGCAGTTGCGATGCTTATTTGTTTTGCAATGGACTCTTCCCGTCTACTAGATCTTCCTCCTGAAGTCTTTGGAGAAATCACTGACCTTGTGGCGATGACTTTTTCTAGAGAACTGGTTCTCTTTGGGGCGACTTGAAAGACCGTAAACACGAGATTTACGGAGAATAAATATCGCGCTTATTGATATGCTGATATTGAAGAGTTGTTGAGTTTACGCGTCTCGGATTCATCGCACTATAGTTTCTTTTATCGTTGCAAGAAGGCAAAGAATGTCGAAGCGTCTTTCTACTTTGGCTTGTATGCATTGCTCATGTATGATGCCTGAAAGGTATCAAAGAAGTATCTGAAATCTGCGAAAAAGAATGCTCATGAGATAGCAGCCTTCGTCCCTGTGCTCTCTTCGATTGTCCATGGAGAGTGGAACAAGGAGATCAGCGATCTTGCTGACGCAGTGCTGGAAGGCACAACCCTTGCTACGTTGGGGAAGAACACGTTTAAATCAATGGAGTGGATCCTCATAATCGTCTGTAGTATTTCAAGAGATCCACATGTTCGTCTACATAGACTCGGGCGGGTTGGTGGCCTGTGGGGGCTTTACAATGACTCCTTCTGTTTGACATATCACGGAAAATGCATCTGTCCAAAATGTGTGTGGTATGGACACGCCTTAACATTTTTGTATAACATCTGGTACTAACTCATGTTCGGAAGCCCTTTCAGGGTTTGTGTGTCCATTGTCACCTCCTAGAGGTCGTTGATTGGGTATCACTGTAACAAGGTAAATCATCACTAATGTTGCTTTCATATTGCGCTTCATATTAGGATATTGTTAAAAAACATTAATTGATGGTGGTACGGTTAGATGTACGCATTATTAGTGTGAGTATCAAAATGTCAATTGATCATTTCACGTACTTGAAATGCAGATTTTTACACAATCAAAATGCGATGTTTTGGACAAAACCCGCAGCATATATTGATTGATGAGGATGGCGATTGTTGATTTTGAGTTTATTATTATAAGCTTGATATTTGTTCTCCACTTCTGATGTCTGATTGTTTTCAATGATCGCTGCCTGTATACAAACTCTTCCTCCTGAGGTCTTTGGAAAGTCGCTACTATTTCCGATATACTTATTTCAATGTTTTTGCACACATATTCGTCTGCGTACTGTAAACACTTGAATCGTTTTCATCTCGGGATTTTCCGGGTATTACTTATATTTTTCCGTACTGCTAACAACTTATTATAATGTCTTGGGTTTGGGAGGTTTCAGTTTGAGAATTGGGTGAAAGTGGCGGTTAATGGGGGGAAGTGGTGGTATTGGAGGTTAAAAAATAATAGAGGGTGGTTAGGGAAAGATGGGTATTCCAATAGAAGTTAGAGTCAAAATATGGGGATTGCTAGAGCAACTACAACCCCATGGGGGGAGGGGCCAAATCGTATAAAAATGTGGCTCAGCTACAACCCAATTTGTCTATGCTTCTTTTTCTCTGCATGTTTTTTTAGGCTATTTAAGAATTCGATTATACTCGAGCATTTGCTCGACACATAAACAGGTGAAGAAAACAAATGATACAGAAAGGATATGACTTGCTTTGGTTTTCCGCTTTGCATACATAAATATGAGTTTTTCATATTGTATCTGTTGACGTCCTACTCTTCGTTTAATCTCTTTGCACCATAGATGGCAGTTGTGGATGAACTTCTTTGGTGGAAAGTAATATCGAGTTTTGACTTACATAATGTAGAGTTATGAAGTTAGGATGTCTCTTCATGCCCCACTACTCTTTGTGGTGATATGTTGGGTAAATAAGAACCCCCTTACACCGGATGATGAATGCACCCGTAGAATGATACCGTGTTGTTGTTGAATACTCGTGGCGGAACGAATGGAGAACCCTCCTATAGTTGCAATCCACTTGAGGGTTACCAAGAGACATTAAAATCGGTTGCATATATCCATAAAGTGAGCTAATAATGAAACTGAACGAGCTAGTAATTGAGGGTTTTCAAGATATTTTCATCGTCATCAAATACCCGTAATCATTTGTAACTGTAGTAACAAGTTAATTAGAGGTGACGTGATAAACTCAAAGCAGTAATAACTAAGGCATTGCGCTTCGAAAAGAACATTAGACCATGTTCACATTATTATGGACTGTGTTGAGCCGAAGGATTATTATAAAATAGTAGAAGTTTTACACTGCTATTATTCTACCAATGTCTACACCCCTTGGGATAATTTTACCATATTATGAACTTCATCAGAATCAGAACATCACTGTAAGAAGTGGTTATGAAACAAAGAAACTTTTTTACCTTGTATATGAGGTAGACAAAATATGCATTACATCCATGTGACTGTATGTACAAGGGTTCATTGATGAAGTTGTCTTTTTGGCTAAAGTACTTGCCAAATATTATTGGAATCCATTAATGCATATTGATAGGAGCTTCAGATTTAGTAATCAGATAATTGTCGTTTAATAGAGAAATTATGAAATGGTCATGCACCCTGAAAAGATCATTTCGTCTTCATTTTCTTTTGAGTAGTGCCCCTGGGCACGGGCAATTCCCTAGTCATATTTACCATACAATTTATCTCTTACATTATCATCATCTCTCTTTTTTCTTGTATTTTTCTTTGGAAATAGCTCATCAAATCTCTTAATTTTTCCTTATCCCTATCTCCTAATTGTCCTCAAACTGTTGCACTTTCAGCGACAATAGAGAAAATAAAACAAAATAGCCGAACAAGCAGGAGAGAGGGAAGCGAGTAAGTAGGAGACAGCGGTCTTGGTGCCATGCTCCCCGCCCCCGCACTTGCGTGTCCCATCCCTACCGTTGGACTTGCTAATCAACCCTCCAACCTCCACGGTGACTACCGTTGGAGTCTTAGAGATGGTCCTAGAGCATCTCCAGTTCGTGTATAAAATTTGCATGACCTGCATTTGTAGTTTTTTCCATATCATAATACTTACAGATCCACGTACATTTTGTTTGGGGAGAAATGGTGTTTGAAAGTTTGTAATGTAGACTAAATACAGGACCAAAATACTCTAGAATGGGGGGGGGTTTGAACAGAGTATGGAAACGTTTTGCTAAAACACATGATTTAACTAAGTGAACAAGTAAAAGACTCAAATCTCAAGGTCTTGAGATTTTTCGTTACTATTCAGAAACTTTCTAAGACAGACAGAAAGTTTCAAGGCCTTGAACTATCACAAGTTGTAAACAGTTTATGAACCCTAGTTTGATTTGAGTTGCTTGCAGAAGTAAATAGCAAAACTGTAAAGTAAAGAACACAAGGAAATTTACAGATTTCAGTCCCAATGGACCTAATCTCTGCCTGAGGGATCTAATCAACAAGGATTGGGCAAACACTTCTTATTACTCACACAAAAACAGCCCTAGATCTTCAAGCGTAAGTTAAATCCCTTACACCAATACAGCTTGTGGTTCCAAACCTATCTAGTATCAGCTACTAAATGTTGAGCTAACAAGAACCTCTTGTTGTTCACACCACTAGGTTTTGTGAGGTTTGAGATATACAAAAGATAAGCAGATTAAAGTACAATAGAAGAACACAGTAACAGAATAAGCTTTGAAAGCCTGGTTGTGTTCTTCAAGAAAACTGGAATGATTGATCTTCTGAAAGCAGTGATTGAAGCCTGAAGTTGTGAGGGATTGATTGTCTGATCTTCCACGAATGTATCACTCCTCTTTCTCAGTTCTCTGTAAGCTTCTCTCCTCTTTCAAAATTCAAACCAGTCTTTTATCCACTCCCTGCAACTGAATGAGAGATTTTAGGATCTCAGTTCTTGAAAATCCTCATTGTTTCTAACTGAATATCAAAACAGCTTGGAGTATATATCCTTTGGAGTTTGTTGTGATTACATTGCACGTTTGAAAAACCTGCAACAACATTAAGCACAGCAACAAACAAAATCCAAATATATAACAGCACTAAGTCTGTTTGGATTTCTAGTTTCTGAATAAAAACTGGATCAAAGAAATAAATCAATAATCTAATTACCACCTAAAACATATAACTCATCACAAACCAGTTTAAGACTTGTAAAATTCATTAAACAATCATAATAACAAAGATCAAATCATGCAAGAGAGAATCAAGTAAATTCTGGAAAACTGTCAGCAGCTTAAGGCACATCTCAAGGCCTTGGGGCTCTGAATATTCTTTACAGTTATTAAACATTATGACCAGAAACCTTTGATTCACTCTGATTATGATATCTGCAATTGTGTTAGATATATAAAGAATAGATAACAAGGATATTTGCAACAAATCTCTGATCTTAAACATCAGACAGAACACCTGCATCACAAGATTATCATATCACATTATATAAGAAAACAACTGTCAAAGCTTTCAAGCTCTGATTAGTATCTCAAGGCCATGGATCCTCAGAAACACTTTGTCTTTCATCACTCTAAATAGTTACTTCTCAGAACACACTTGGAAGTCTTGAGTCAACAATCTCCCCCTTGATGAAAGACAAAGCCCATAATCTTGTATAAATATCCTTGGAACTTTTTGTAAGAATTAGATATCATCATTTGCATAAAATAAACAGTAACACTGATTAACCCAGATTAACACAGATAACTATGTCACAATTACATATCACATAAACAACAAATTAACACAAATCTCATAATCTCGTTATCAAAACATTGAAACGTAACACTTAATAAACACAGATAGCTTCTCCCCCTTTTTGAATTTCATCAAATAAAGGTGAAGAAATGTTGGATCATTACTCAGAGTAAAACAAAAGACTTAGGTTTAACAAAATATAGTTCCTACTGAATGTCAAGGCCTTGAGATCAGAAAGAAGAGAAGAAAAAGAAAGAAAGAAAAGATCAAGGCTTTCGCTTTCACAAGTCTTCACTTCTTCTTTGATGCTTGGCCTTTCTCTGAGCCTTCTCCAACATCTTCATCACTTTCAGCTTCTTCTACAGACTGATTCTCTTCCTGTTCAGCATCCACCTCATCAAAAAATTCCTCATTGATTTCATCCACTTTCTTATTCTTGACTTGCACTGAATCACCCTCTGTAGCTGCATCAACACCAGTGTCTTCTCCAGCTTCCTCATCATCAGTTTGCTCATATAGATCCTTTGAGAGCACAACTGCAATAGGCTTCTTCTTCTTTTTTAAGAATTATCCTATCCTCTCATCTGAATCAACACTAGTGTCATGACTAGTAGCAGAAGGAATCTTATCCAAATTCAAACCCTTGATGACAATATCCTGCTTGCCATTCATCACACCCATCAAGGCTTTGAACTGATTAAACTCAGAAGATAAATCAAACAACCTCTGTCTAAGATCTTCAATCTCAACCTGCTGTTCTTAAAACTTATCAACCAACTGAGAATAATTTTCACCAGCTTCTCCCCTTGATGTTGTAGCCCCCTTTGGTTTGATGAAATATTTCTCCTCAAGCTCAGCTTTGGAAAACTCTGAATAAAACTTCCAATGTCCCTTTCCTGTCTCAACCACACCAATTCTTTGTAAAGCAGAATCATCAATTAACCCAAAACCACCAGTTATCTTCTCCTCTCCTTTCACAGGTACCTAAAAATGCTCAAAGAAAAGAGGTAATAGGTTGGCATATGGAAGAGGATGGTTTCTGGTTCTTGTAGCACAGTAGATCATATGCTCCATGATCACTGTTGGCAGGTCAATCTCAAACCCTTGACATATCAAGTACATTAGGACAAGAACCTTATCAGTTACCAACTCTCTTGAATTTTCTCTAGGAACAACACTTCTCATCAGAATTGTAAACAGGATTTTAGTTTCACAGTTGAGCACAGAGTGTGTCAACTGTTTGGGACCAGTGGGAATATCATCAATGAAAAACATGGCTTTGGCTTTGTCTAAACATTCATTCCTATCAGGATAATAAGCAACATTATACTTTCTAGGAATGCCCAAGACCTTGGCAAAAGCCCTATGGTCTGGCCTTAAATTTATCCCAGCTACCTTGGAGGTTAACACCATTTTATCTTCCCCTTCTTGAACCAAATTCAGGTAAAACAACCTAGTTAACCTAGGATAAGCTTTAGAACTAGGATTTAAAACCTTCCAAACTGCAGATTCCCATATCTTCCTCACACTGTCAATATCCAGCTTATCTAGTAACTTTCAGAAACCAAACTACAGAAAGCAAACTTAGATGATGCATACCCTTGCATCCAAACTGACCTAACTTCTCAACGAACAAACCAATCAGAAGGAAGTACATTTTTACCTTGATAGCCATTTTTGGTTGAAGCAACAACATGCTTAACCCTTAATTTCTTCTCAGCAGGATACTCCTTCTCTGGTTCTTCTTCAGCAGACTTCTTCTTCTCAACATGCTCTTTCTTGTCTCCCCATTTCTTCTTATCTGACCTAGATTGATCATCACCCTGTACCTCTGTCTCTTTTTATGGATCAACACTTGAACCTTCATCCCCTTTCTCTGTCCTGATCTTCTTTACAGGACGTGAGTTTTCATGAAAACTCTGTGCCTTTTCTGAATCCGAATTAGAAATTACAATCTTCTCTTTCTTGTTTTCCCTCTTCTTAGATCTAGCAGAAGGCTTACCCTGTTGTTGAATCTTGGCTGATTTGCGGTCCATGGTGGGATTAGGGTTTTTGAGAGAAGAATGATATTGAGAGAGAGAGAGCAGAGAAACGTAGAGAATTAAGAGAGAAAGAAGAGAATAGATAGAAAAGCCCTGACTTTCAGCTTAACTAGGTTGAGAGAATGGCTTTAAAACTGACTCTACTGAAATCAACATGCAAACCGTATCTAGAAGATATTTTATAAAATCCTCTGAGTAATTCAAAAATTATACAATTATCTAAAAAGATAACATATAATATTTGGTGATCCATTTACTTAAAAAAAAATGCACAGATGTTCATGACCTTGGAGAACAATCTCAAGGCCTTGAGATTTTCTGCTGTTTTAGAAATTTCAAAGCTTTGAACTATACTTTCAAGGCTTTGGAAAGTATAATCTCAAGGCTTTGAGATTTCAATACATAAACACAAGTAAGTACTAATACTCCTCCTAAACCGGTGCGTCCTTGTTTAGCATACCCAGTTCAAGCCTTAGGGATGCAAACCTATAATCTGGCAGAGGTTTAGTGAAAATATCAGCAATCTGCATAGAAGTAGAAATAAAATATAGAACAACATCACCTTTTTCTGCATGATCTCTAAGAAAATGATGCCTTACATCTATGTGCTTGGTTCTTGAGTGTTGTACTGGATTCTTAGAGATTGAAATGGCACTAGTGTAGTCACAATTAATAGGCACATTTCTAAAGTTATAGCCAAGATCTCTAAGTTGTTGAGCAATCCACAACACTTGAGAACAACAAGCTCCATCTGCAATATACTCAACTTCTGCAGTTGATAATGCTACAGAGTTCTGCTTCTTGGAATTCCAACTAATTAGTGAAGAACCAAGAAACTGGAAACATCCAGATGTACTCTTCCTATCCACTTTATACCCTGCAAAATCTGCATATGAATAACCACTCAACATAAAGTTATATCTCATTGGATAGCAAAGCCCCAAGTCTTTGGTTCCATTCAAATATATAAAAATCCTCTTGATAGCAGTTAAATGAATTTCCTTAGGATCTGCCTGAAATCTTGCACACATGCAAAACAGTAAACATAATATCAGATCTACTAGCAGTTTAGTACAGATGTGATCCAATCATACCTCTATACTCCTTTTGATTTACACTCTTACCATTTGAATCCTTATCTAATGATAGTAATGAACTCATAGGAGTTTTGAGTGCCTTGGACTGTGTCATATTG
Organism: Linanthus parryae; assembly: GCA_023055425.1. NCBI lineage: Eukaryota > Viridiplantae > Streptophyta > Magnoliopsida > Ericales > Polemoniaceae > Linanthus > Linanthus parryae. The sequence continues at coordinate 7,170,745 of JALGPY010000015.1, forward strand.
TACTTGTTCAACAATTCCTTGGTATACTTTCCTTGATGTACAAATATTCCTTTCTTCATTTGTAAAATATGAAGTCCAAGAAAGAAATTCAGTTCTCCCATTAAGCTCATCTCAAACTCCCTGCACATTAGACTAGAGAACTCTTTTGAAAGAGCATCATTAGTAGCACCAAAAAGAATATCATCCACACAGATTTGAACTACTAACAAGTCAGTTTCATGATGTTTAATAAAAAGAGTTTTATCTACTAGACCTCTCTTGAAATTATTGTCAAGTAAAAACTTTGAGAGTCTATCATACCAAGCCCTTGGAGCTTGTTTTCAACCATAAAGAGCTTTGTCTAATTTGTAAACATAATCAGGGAAGTTTTCATCTTCAAAACCAGGAGGTTGAGCTACAAAAACACCTTCTTGTAAATAACCATTCAGAAAAGCACATTTAACATCCATTTGATAAAGCTTTATGTGTTTGTGAGATGCAAATGCAAGAAGTATTCTAATAGCTTCTAACCTGGAAACAGGAGCAAATGTCTCCTTATAGTCTATACCTTCTTATTGATTGTATCCCTGTGCCACAAGTCTGGATTTGTTCCTTACCACTTTGCCATTCTCATCAAGCTTATTTCTAAACACCCATCCGGTTCCTATAACTGATTTCTCTTTTGGTCTGGGAACCAGTTTCCGTACTTTGTTTCTTTCAAATTCATTCAGCTCACTTTGCATTGTCATGATCCAGTCTGCATCTTCCACTGCTTCTTTTGTACTCTTAGGCTCAATCAATGATACAAAAGCACTAAAAGCACACAAGTTCTTCAACTGTCCTCTTGTATGAGTTCCAGTTGTTGGATCAGATATGATATTGTCAGCTGGATGGTCTGCAAGATACTTAAACTTCTTCCTTGGTGTCCAGGAATATGTTCCTTCAAGGCTTTGAGTTCTTGAAACAGTAGAGGGAGCATCATAGAAAGTTTCAGTTTCAGTCTCAAGGCTTTGAGATTTTGGCTCTGCAGGAGGTTCAAGGCCTTGAGATTAAACTAATTGATTCTGCACATTAGTTTTGCCTTTTTCCTCTTTCACAACATCATCATCAGACCCATGCTTGTTCAAATTGAGATCTGCAAAACTTCACTCAGAGAATCCTTAGTACTTCCATCAAAAATCACATGAATACTCTCTTCCACAATCTTGGTTTCTCTATTGTAAATTCTATAAGCTTTGCTACTTTGAGAATATCCAAGAAATACACCTTCATCACTTCTAGCATCCAACTTACCGAGATTGTATCTACCATTATTATGCACAATACAAATACAACCAAAAGGTTTGAAATAAGAAACACTAGGCTTCCTGCCTTTAAATAATTCGTAAGGAGTCATTTTTAAAATAGGCATAATCAAAAATCTGTTAAGCACATAATTGGCAGTATTAACAGCTTATGCCCACAAATAATTTGGCAAATTACTTTCAAGTAGCATGGTTCTAGACATATCCTCAAGTGTCCTATTTTTCCTCTCAACTACTCCATTTTGCTGAGGAGTTCTAGGTGCGGAAAAGTTGTGTGATATGCCATGCTTTGCAAAAAATAAAACAAATTCAAGCCGATCAAATTCCCTGCCATGATCACTTATAATAGATGCAACAGCCATGTTTTTCATAGTTTGAAGCTCTTTGCACAGTCTAGAAAATTCAGATAAGGCTTCAATTTTGTCTCTAATAAACAAAACCCATGTAAACCTAGAATAATCATCTACTATCACAAGCATATACCTCTTACCTTTTGGAGTCTGAACTCTCATAGGACCACAGAAGTCCATATGCAACAGTTCTACGGGTTTAGAAGTACTTACAAAGTTCTTTGGCTTGAATGAGCTTCTTGTTTGTTTACCTTGTACACATGCCTTGCAGATCTCATCATCTGAAATTTTTTTTGATGGTAATACTCTTACCAAATTCTTTGAGATGAGTTTATCCAAGGTGTGTATGCTAATATGCCCAAGATTTCTATGCCAAAGCTTTGAATCTTCCTTCAAGGTCTTGAGGCATTTCAACTTGTTACCTGCAATATTGTTAGTACTCATAGCATATAAATTATATGATCTGGGAGCAGTGAGTATGCAATCTCCATATTTCTCATCTTGCACCACACATTTCTCATTGTCAAATATAGCTTTATAACCTTTATCACATAACTGAGAAATACTAAGCAGATTATATTTAAGTCCATCCAAAAGATAAACATCAGAGATAGATTTGGTAGAACCATTACCGATACTACCTATACCAATAATATTGCATTTTGCTTTGTCACCAAGTGTAATTGTTCCTCCAGATTTCTCTGTGAGCTTAGTAAAAAGAGACTTCTTTCCACTCATATGTCTGAAGCAACCAATGTCTAATATCCATTTCTAATCTTTCAAGGCCTTGGTGACATCTTGCAAAAATAAATCATTGCCTCAACAGGCTGTTAGACCAAGTGCAGAACTTTGAGTCATACTCAGAATCAGCCATGTTTGGTGGTCAAATTCCTTTTGGAACCCAAATCTGCCTAACCTGTCCCTTAAGCTGATAAGGATAAGTGTTCCTCATAATATGAGGTTCTGATATTCTAAAGGGACAATTTAATCTAATATGACCAATTTTTCCACAGTAATGACATTTTGGAGAATTTCTGCTGAAACACCCCCAAATCAAACAGCCGGCCGAACCCTATATTTGGAAAGATGCCTCCGTCGAAGGATATAAACCCCACTGGATACACAGCAGGATCGCCGGTTCTTAGTTAATACAACCATCGATAATCCAAATATAAGTTATTACACATTCATAATAAACCAGTGACATTGTCTGAAAAACATAAGTACATTACATTCGAAATGAAAATTATTAGGTGATGTACTAAACAGCCTGATACTCTAGCCATCCGCGTTGTGAACCTCCCCAACCTTACTCGTAACCTGCGGGTTTTAAAATAGCACAAGCCGACCGCAAGAAAATTTTAATTAGTAAAAAATGAGTAAATTCATACTGCAATAAGTAAAACGAGTTTTTGGCACAAAGCATTTATAGACACGTGATATATAGCAGAAATCCACAGTAGCTGTTATCATAACTCATTTTTTTTTCCGTTCTCGTCATTAATTTGGCTGAGGCGTATTAGAGCCCAGCGTGTAACGAATGTCCACAGTGGGGTCAAGATGCAATATATATATATATATATATATATATATATATATATATATATATATATATATATATATATATATATATATATATATCTCACAATAGGGTGCCTCTTGGGATAACGTGATTCCCAATTCACCCGAGCGTTATGGGAGCCCCTACGTCAATCCCCGCTCGTAATCATAACTATGAGACCTTACGTGTCGACACCCCAATACCGTGATGACCCATACTGGTATAAGTAGTACTCTATAGTTTTCACATATAAATAAAAACTGGGTGCATGAAGGCTAACCGCGGGGTAGGGTATGTAATCTCGTGGATTAGCACCCTAGGAGGATCGACTCACAATGCGCCTCCGGCCGTAGCCTCCACACACATCCTCTTTACATCTCCCCAATTATGTTATAGTGCGTTATTCCATCGTTATTTAATAACACTTGTTCAAAAGACCGTCAAATCTTCATTTATCGTCATTCCTCAATATTGTTATTTGATTTTCTGATCTCATAACTTCCAACCTGGATATTCAAAAGAAGATTTTCTCAAAACTTATTTTATAAACATTTAACCAATTCCAAGTATCACAAGTTGTAACAATTAAATCCTTTACGCACACGAAATCACATTTTGACATTCAAAGTATTGCACATATGAACTTACCGGTAGCAAGCAGCACGACAAGAGAAGTCCTAGTACTCGTTCTCGTACTCAACGAACTCGTCGCATACGAACTGGGCGTCTAAAATTACGCAAGCATTCATAATTAACATATGGCTTATTCGTGTAAAAAATGCGATTTTTCTCTATATGCAATGCTATGCATGCCCCCCAACGAATTTTCTCAACCCCTTATATTCCTAACATAATTTTATATTAGCTCATTTTTATTCTTCAATTTTACAAATACAAGGGAGAATGGTGCCTTTTGTTCCCGATCATAAAGCGGTAAAAGTGTGTAGAGTATTACCCGTGCCCGAGGGCACTATCCCTAAATTGGATAGTTTTTTAATTTAGAAGTGTTTTTTTCTAAAAAATGAATTTAGAGGTGTTATTTAAAAATTATATTTACAAACGTGGTGAAAAAATAAATAAATAAAAAACTTCCATGTTAGGAATGTAATTAAGAAAAATCTCTCTCATATTAGTTAGGGATGTCTAAGGAGAGTGGGTAGTTAAGCATGTCCAAGGAGAGTGGGTAGTTAGAGATGTAATAAGTAGGTGAGATCTAATGGTGGGGATGGAGTTGATTTAATCTAAGGGTTGAAAATTCAAAAGTTTGTTAAACCATGCTATTTTATAATATAGATTGGGAAATAGCAAATAAGATAAATTTACATATCTAAAAACCGTGCTAGGTTTACTCTTCGTAAATATTTTATTCGAAAGAGTTTACAATCACTTATTTTTGATAATATAATTAAATAATGGACCAATTGGAAATCTTAATAATTATAAGGGTCATATTCTTATTATTGTCTCATACAATATATATAAAAAAATATATATATAGGTATACATGTACATATTTTTTTATTCAAAATATTTATGAAATAAAGGGAAATATCTATCATACTTGTCCTAAATAAGTATTATATTAACTCTTGGGTTCCCTTCAATTTTATTTCAAAAATGTTGATATCTATTTAGTAGTTAATTGGTTTCTTTTCTTTTTGATAAAACACTAGACATCTAGTTTTGAATTTTCCTTTCCTTGAGAAAATATACTATTATAAGCATTTGTTATTAATAGAAGTCTCTTTATTATTATTATTATTATTATTATTATTATTATTATTATTATTATTATTATTATTATTATTATTATTATTATTATTATTATTATTATTATTATTAGTAGTAGTAGTTACCATTATTACTAGTATTATTATGAGGATCATCATTTTGGGTCATAAAACATTATTCTAGCACTAGTTATAAAAGAAAGTAGCATTAATAGCTTAAACACTTTATTGAGAAGAATAACAAGATTATTTTACAAGTATTTATGTTGACAAACCAAGTTATTAATAAAAATTATTTATTATTATTCGTATTCTATTTTCATAAATTAATTTATTAGGTTTATATACCAATGAATAAAGATGTTGGAAATTACAACTAGTACCCCCACAACCATTTATAAGGTGTTTATAGTTTGGGTATGGGTTAACCTCCAGTTTAATAAAAAGACACTTTCACCCCCACCCTCTAAAAATTCAGTTTGCATGTAAAAATAGTCACCCCAACAGTTTCATAAAAAGACACTTTCACCCCTGAATTGTATTCACGACAACTTCTTCAACTCAATCAACCCAAACTGATTCTTAGCTAACAAGACCCGATTTTTATCATCGTAATGGAACTACGAGGCGATTTAGAGCTTACCCACACGAAGAAACAAGAAAAACGATCCACGGACGAAGCGGGTCGAGCCTCCGACCGTCGGGTTCGGAGGTGGAGATCGCCGGTGATGGGTCCGGCGTTTCTAGGCTTGTTTGAGGCCTTCTCTGGTCTCGTCGGACCTCCTGGAGGTGAGTGAGATGGGTTTTAAGCGGTGTGTGCGTCGGGGGTGGTATGGCCGAGCTTCACGCCGGCGTCCATGGAGGTGGCGGCGTCGGTGGCGGTTCCGGCGTGAGTTGTGGCTGCTGCTACCTCTCTGTTTTCGACAGTGGGTTGGATAGCAGAGAGAGTAGAGAGCTTTGAGAGAGATGGAGGAGGTGGGTTTTGTTGATGGTGGTGGTTTCGTTCTTGGTTTGTTTCTCCGTTGAACTTTCCTGCGGTTTCCCAGCGTCTCTATGTTGGCAGAGGTGATCTTGGGAGAGAGAGAGGCTGAGTAAAGAGGGAGACCGAAGGGGAGGGGCTAATGTGGTGGTGGTTCTCTCGGTCGGGTTTGGTGGCGGGGTGAGGCAACCGGAGAGAGAGAGAGAGAGAGAGAGAGAGAGAGAGAGAGAGAGAGAGAGAGAGAGAGAGAGAGAGAGAGCAAGGGAGGTGGAGCAGGGGGTTGTGCAGTGGGTTTCTTTGGTGGCTGGGAGAAGAAGATGGTGGTGGTGGTGGTTTTGGTTGTTTGCCGAAGGAGGAAGAGAAGAGGGAGGTGATGAGTTGATGTGGTTGTTGTTGTTGTTGTTGTTGTTGTTGTTGTTGTTGTTGTCTGCTTGTGATTAGAAGGCAGAGGAGGGTTTATCTGGGTGGTGGTTCGTCGGGTTGTTTTGCCGAGAGAGAAGAGAGGAGATGATGAGGGTGTTGTGTGATTTGTTGTTGTGTGTTTGTGATGGAGAGGGGGTAGGGTTTATATAGAGGGGAGTAACATTTGAGGGAGGTTTTGTGAGGGTGAGGGGTTTTTGTGTGTTGTCGTGAGGGGGAGGAGAAAATGAGAGAGAGAGAGAGAGAGAGAGAGAGAGAGAGAGAAACAAGGGGGTATGTATTTTGGTGTTGTGAGGGTGTGTATTTGTTGGGTGAGTTATGTGAGAGAGAGGGAGAAAAACGGGGGAGGGGATGAATTTTTGTGTTTTTGTGTTTGTGTGTTTCCCGTGGAGGAAGGAGAGAATAAGAGAAAGAGAGAGAGATGGTTTGTGACGGGGAGAGAGAAAGAGAGAGGAAGGGTTTGTGATGGATGAAAAAAAAAACAAGATTGTGTGTGTGTGTTGACCGGGAGAGAAAGGAGAGAGAGGAATGGAAGAGTTGTTTTGTGAGAGGAGAAAAATATGGGAAGGGGGAGAGGATGGTGATGTAAGGGGAGTGAGAAAAATATGGATGAGGAGGGAAAGGAGAGAGAGTGTGTAGTAGGAGTATTATTATTTATTTTTATTTTTAAGTATTGGTATTGTTGGTATTAGTATTATTATTATTATTATTAGTATTATTTTATTATAGTATTTACATATATGTTATGTATTATACGGGTATAGGAACACGGTATTATTATACAGTATAAATACACTATTATTTATATTTGCTTATGTAAAAGAAAACTACTCCCCCCTTAAGTTTCCAAAATGCATGGTTTCGTATTTATAATAAACATTTTAAAGAAAATGCACAATCACCCCCATTAGATAAATTCGGGTATTTCATCTTACCACCCTTAGAAAAGAGCTTCGTCCCCGAAGCTATCACTACGGTATGTTAATTAAGCGACTCTTATCAGAAGCTAGTGCACTAGATATGTCATAAATGCCCAAGTAATAATATAATATGCACAAGTGATGTTATAACTGGTCATGCTATATGATATGATACTGTCATGCCTAGTACGTATATGCTAACAATTTTCTAATTGTAGGGTTATACTCTCGCGATTTATTTTACGTGATCAAACAGGTGAGGGTATCGTTTTGTCATGTCAGATTCCGCCTCCCATGTAGCTCCTTCCTGTAATTGGTTAGACAAGAGAACCTTGACCAGCGTAGTTGACTTGGTACAGGTGGTACTGGTTTTCCTATCGAGGATTTTGATGGGTTGCTCTTCGTAGGAAAGAGACGGATCTAGGTCAACTGGTTCAGGGTCAAGGACATGGCTCGGGTCGTGAATGTAAGGTTTGAGTTGCGAGACATGAAAGACATTATGAACTCGTCCTAGGTTGTTTGGAAGATCCAAACGATAAGCAACCTCTCCTATACGATCCATCACCTCGTACGGTCCAATGAACTTGGGACTGAGCTTCCCTTTCTGGTTGAACCTCATGACGCCTTTGGTTGGAGAAACCTTCTAAAATACTTTGTCACCTACTTTGAATTCCAACGGTCTCCTCTTCGAGTCAGCGTAAGACTTCTGTCGATCCTGGGCTGCCCTCATCCTTTGTTGTATCATCCGAATCTGGTTTGTCGACTCTTCAATCATTTGCGTCCCTAGAATGATAGTCTCGCTGATGTCGCTCCAACAAAGCGGTGTCCTGCATTTCCTTCCATACAATGCCTTGTAAGGTGCCATTCCTATGCTGGCATGATAGCTGTTGTTGTAGGGGAACTCTATCAAAGGTAGCTTGTCCACCCACAATCCCCCAAAGTCTAAGATACATGCTCTCAACATGTCTTCCAGTGTCTGAATGGTCCTCTCAGTCTGTCCATCTATAGCGGGGTGAAAAGCTGTGCTAAACTTAAGTTCGGTACCCATGGCCTTCTGTAGTTCCCTCCAGAAGTGTGATAGGAAGTTCGGATCCCTGTGGGAAACAATTAACTAGGTACTCCATGCAATCTCACCACATTCTTGATGTAGGCATCTGCCCTCTTCTCCATATCCCACGTGTCTTTAATAGGAATGAATTTGGCCGTCTTCGTCAGCCGATCAACCACAGCCCATATCTGGTTTAGGCCATTAGTCGACGTTGGCAATGCTGTGACGAAGTCCATTGAGATGGAGTCCCATTTCCATACTGGCACATCTAACGGTTATAACATCCCTCCTGGTCTCTTGTGCTCAAATTTGACCTTTTGACATGTAAGGCACCGGGACACATAGTCTGCTACTTCCTTCTTCATGCCCTTCCACCAGAAGTTCTTCTTCAAGTCTTTATACAGCTTGTCTCCCCCTGGGTGTACTGAGTACGGCTTGTAATGAGCTTCTTTCATAATCTTCTCCTTCACTTCTGCACATTTCAATGGTATGCACCATCTTCCCTTGAACCTTACACTACCGTCTTCCTCAATCCTGAAATCGGGAGCTTCACCCCTATTGATCTTATCCTTAATCTGCTGCAGAAAAGCGTCTTCCTTCTGGCCTTCATTACTCTTCTCAAAGATGCTTGGCACAATCGTCAAATTGCACAACATATTCCTGGTGGTTCCCTTCGTACACACTTCAATCTCCAACTTTTGAAAATCCTCGCAGAGCTTTCGTGGCAAAACCCACATAGTATTCATCGTATGATCCATCTTCCGACTCAATGCATCTGCCACCACATTGGACTTTCCTTCATGGTACAGAATCTGGAGATCATAATATTTCACCAACTCTAACCACCTCCTTTGCCGCATGTTTGCTCCTTCTGCGTGAATATGTACTTCAGACTTTCGTGATCAGTGAAGATCTTGCAAGTCGTACCGTACAGATAATGCCTCCATATCTTTAGAGAAACACTATGGCTGCCAACTCCAAGTCATGAGTGGGGTAGTTCTCCTCGTATGGCTTTAGCTGTTTGGAAGCGTAAGCAATCACCTTCCCATTTTGCATCAGAACACACCCCAGGCCGTGCTTCGATGCGTCACTATAAACTTCAAACTCTCCCCCTTTTGTGGGTAAGGTCAACACTGGTGCTGAGGTCAACCTGTCCTTGAGGGTATGGAATGCCTCCTCGCACTTGGTGTCCCACACATACTTCGTCGTCTTCTTTATCAAGTTGGTCAGGGGTTTTACGATCTTCGAGAAATCTTTCACGAATCTTCAGTAGTATCCTGCCAGTCCCAAGAAGCTTCGTATCTCCGTCACGTTCTTTGGTGTTGGCCAGTCTTTTACTGTTGCAACTTTCCCTGGGTCTACTGACACACCTTCCTGGGATATGATATGACACATAAAAGGCACTCGATCGAGCCAAAACTCGCACTTTGACAGCTTCCCATACAACTTTTCTTCCCTAAGAGTTTCCAATACCTCCCTTAAGTTTTTTTCGTGCTCTTCCCTTCCCTTGGAGTAGATCAGGATGTCGTCAATGAACACCACAACAAACCTATCCAGGTACTTTTGTAAGACGCGGTTCATCAACTCCATGAACGCTGATGGTGCATTCGTCAAGCCGAACGGCATCACTGTGTACTCGTAATGACCGTACCGGGTTCGGAATGCTGTCTTCGGAATATCTTTTTCTGCTATCCTGAGATGGTGGTATCCTGACCTTAAGTCAATCTTCGAGAACGTGTCGGCTCCTTGTAATTGGTCAAACAAGTCGTCGATTCTGGGGAGCGGATACCTGTTCTTTATGGTTACGTTGTTCAACTCCCGGTAGTCAATGCACAGCCTGAGACTTCCGTTCTTCTTCTTCACGAACAAGACTGGTGCTCCCCACGGTGAAACACTGGGACGGATGAAACCCTTGTCTAATAGTTACTTAAGCTGCTCTTTCAACTTTTTCAACTCTGCTGGTGCCATCCTGTATGGTGCCTTGGAGATCGGTCCAGTCCCTGGCACCAGGTCGATCGTGAAGTCCACTGCCCTCCTTGGTGGCATTCCTGGAAGCTCTTCTAGAAACACATCTGGAAACTCATTCACCACGGGGATGTTCTCCAACTTCTCCTCTTGTTTCGCCTGGTCATGGATTACACAGAGATATGCCTTATGCCCTCTCTTCACTTCTGAGAGGATGGTTAAGGCTGACACAATTTGGATTCTGGGTCCACTGGTTACACCTCTATAGGATAGACGCTCACCATTGGGTCCACGAAACTTAACTTTTTAGTGGCACATTCTATGGTTGCTTTGTACTTGCTAAGCTAATCCATACCCAAGATGACATCTAAGTTACCCAGGTTGTAAAGGATCAGGTCTGAGGGTAGTTCAGTACCTAGGATTTCTAGTTTGACTTCAGGGTACATGGATGTACAGGTTACGATTTCTCCATTAGGGGTAGATATGGCAGTAGATATGGGTGTTGGAGCAGGCAAATCTAGTTTCTTAACAAATGTGGATGATATGAAAGAAAAGGTGGCTCCTTAATCAAATAGGACTAATGCAGGGACAGAATGGATAAGGAATGTACCAGTCACCACGTTGGCCTGTTCTGCTTGTGTCTGGTTCATGGCATTAATGGTCCCAGTTGCAGTACGGGCGATGGTTGTTCGTGCTGCTGCATTGTTCCCTTGAGGACGGTTGTTTCAACCTTGCCAGTTGTTTCCTCGGTTGAAGCCTCCTCCGTTCTTGTTGTTCCTCCCAGTGTTGTAGCCAACGTTGTTGTATCCTTGTGCACAAGAGATTCCGGCGGGGAGACCTCCGTGTACACCATATGTAGAGGATCGAGGATCGCACAAGAAGAGTGAGGTTGTGTGTAGGGAGAGAGTAAGTCAGTAGCGATGTCTGAGAGAGAGACAGAGGTTTGGCAGAGCTTCCGCGTATGGCCAGTGTGTTCTCCTTTGTATGGAAAGGTTAACGTCCTATATATAGCAGAGAACGTGACCGTTGTAGTGTGGTTATAGCGCCCATTGATGGCGGATTAATTAGCTTAACCATAACGACACGTTCGTCCGAGTATATAGGGACCGTTACTGCACGTTGTGCGCGAATACCGGAACCGTTACGAGATTGACCGGGTTTGACCGGATTGACCGGGTTTGTGGAGCTCGTGCCAAAAATCTCTCAAAACAGTTACTAAAGGTCGCGTGCGGGCTTGGCTCGCACGCGACAGGGCTTACTCTAGCCGCCAAACCACAAAGTCCCTAGAAGTCCCGTGCAGTGGTATGCGAGGGCTCTGTCTCGCATCCCCCACATGGATCAGCTCGGCTGGTGATCCAGTGTGTGTGGAGCACAATATGGTGTGCTGGATGGTTGCCACGTGGCCAAGATCTGTCAGCTCAGAAAGCACTATCTACATTAGCCCCCTTTCTGCGCGTGAAGACTCATAGCTGTATAGGCTTCCATGCGCGAAAACCAACATCCGCGTTGCCTCCACGCACCAATTCAAATACGGGTAAGTTCAGCCCCCGTGCGTGCCATTATGACCTAAAACCCCTAGAGTCGTGCCGTCTGGCTTCTAGGGTTTTAGGCGTGACGTCAGCTTGTCCTGTGATTGCGCGATTCGACGGTGACGCTTGCGATTCGACTACTGAAAGGACGCAACCCTTCATTGTTTTTGGATAAATACTTTGTATCCACTGTTGCAAAGCATCACTTCTTTCTCTTAAAGTGAATGGTACCCGGAGATCTTCGAGAGCAGATTCAGATAATCAATCATCAATTCAAAACTGCAAATCGTCTTCTTCAACTGTGCATATCCAGGCAAGCTTTGCGAAAACAAGGTTGGCCTTGTTCAATTTTGATTTAAGATTCCAGTGTATGCCTTGAACTGCGTTGAATCTGTAACCCAGAACACGTAATATGTTGAAATTTGCAAAGAAACCTTGATCTTTGAACCCACTTTTGCTTTAATCCTTCAATAATAAGGGATCCGGATGTGAGATCTTGAAATCGCTGATAATGCAACCCTTAATTTCTGAAATTGTTACCAGAAACTGTTCGTCTTTCTTTTCATAATAGATCTTGGATTTCGAACTTTAAAACTGAAGTGCAGTGCCTTTCTCCCCCCTTTTTCTTGCTCTTCCGCAGGAATGGCGAAGACAAAAGGAACCAAACCCGCCAAGGAAGACGAAGAGATCCCCGTTCTTCCGCAGGCCTTGTGGCGAAAAGCCCCCTATTTAGGTGGTCAAGACTTCTATCATGCGAGGCTTAAGGCTAAGAGGATGCCTGATCCTGTCCCAGTTAAGAGATTGCTGACACTGACTCGCCCGGTTAACTCGGCCTTGCTCGAGTTAATTGGCTCCGAGGATGTGGTTCGATTGGGGATCGAAAACGGGTACTTCCCCTACACTGCGATTTCTACCCAGGCTTTCGTCCAGAAATTGGACTATATGGATGAGTGGATTGACCACGTGCTGGACAATCATGCCGCGACTCTCGATGAAGCCGGTATATACTTCCCTGTTCGTGCTATGAAGGGTGCTGCCGTGAAGCTGGACCAGTCCATGCTTCTAGACCTTCTTTCCCGCTACTCGCCTGCGACTCACACATTCCACTTTGCTAAGTTCGAGGCCGCCCCCACACTCGAGGACGTGCAGATGCTGTACGATCTTTCTCCCATGGGCGAGGTAGACCCTTTGAGTCCCTTGAGGACGCCTGCGGAGATTGCCTTGTACACGCAGATGGAGGAATGCCTGGCAGAGGTAAAGAAAATCTCCACCCGGTGGACTACTACGAGAGCCCTTCCAAACTGGCAGTTGGTTGATACGTCTGCGAAGAATACCTGGAACAAATGGTTGCAGTATTTATTTCGAGACTACACGAATAGCAGCATCACTAAGAAACTTCTGAGTGAGAATCCAGATGCCGAGAATTATGTAGAGGGTAAAGGCTATCACCTGACCCTTTGTGCTTTCCTCTGTGCTTGGTTGTCGAGGTACTTGATCGACGGTCACCCACATGATGGGGTCTTTTACCATGTTTTGCCACTTGCTGTGAGGCTCGCCCTTGGCCAGAGAGTCGCACTCGGACCCTTGGTCTTGGGCACGCTGTATTACAGGCTTGATCAGCTGGTTTTGGCCATGAAAGAGTCGCGTGGCCGCCTCGATGTGCTGACCTTCGTCAATATCTCCTTTTTGACAATGTGGGTCTTCGAGCGGTGGCCGTCCTATGCCCCAACTGCTCTCAAACCTGACAAGTGGTGTCCCCCAGGCGAGACGGAGGAGCGCAACAGCGGCAGAGCTGCGAGGTGGTTCGGAGCGAGCAACACCAAGTGTGTTTGGAGCTTGATGTGCGACAAACGAAAAGAGTTCACTGCCAGGCCCTATGCCACACGTGTTGAGAATGTGCGATGGTTTCCAAGGCTGTACCCCTCTAAGGGTGTTGTCTTCTCAGAAGAGCTCCTCTTCGAAGAGGGATCGCATTTCCATGAACGCTATCGCGAGTTCTTTTGCTGGTGTCTACGAGGCTCTCTTCCTGCCCTCGCAGAACATATTTGTGAGCTCGCACCAAGATATGAAAGGATTACTGTGGACGTTGACCCCACTCGAGTTTCGCCCCAGTTTGGTTTTGACGCGGTGGCACCATCAATCTGGCCCCAGTCCATTATCAGAGGTTGCTACAAGCGCTTGCTGACAAAGGAGTGCAAGACAGTTTCATGAAAAATCTTCCCTTTGAACAGCCTGCAGGGACCCGCGAGGGTGGGTGTTCTCAGAACTGGCTCGCATACTGGGTTGCCCAGCAAACAAGGATTGAGACGCAGTCGGCCGCGCAGCCAAGTAGAGCCCCCTTGATCAAGAGGAATTCTTTTCCGTTTCGCCCCAATTGCAGTCTGAGCGAGTCTGAATATGGTTGCTATTCACTGTTGGATCGTGAGAACCATTTGTGTCCTGACCTCATTCTGAAAGAGAAGGTCGCCGCAGTTAAGAAGGGCGACACGCATGTCGTCAGATACAGCAAGGCATTTGCTGAGGTAAGCAATTTCTTCGCATGCGTTAAGCTTCTTGATTTCCTTATGCTGACACCTTTATTTTGTACTTTTTGCTGTAGTGTCATGTGCGGCGATTCGCATCTGGTGATCGCTCCAAGTCATTGGTTAACGCCATTGTTGCCACCAGAAGAAAAAAGCAGTCGTTTCGGCTAGCATGGAGGATGGACCCTGAGATCGAGACCAAGATTCGCGCAGTCATGAATGCTTTTGCTGACTCGCTGATAGAAAATGCTCCGACCTCGTCTCCTCCCGGAGATGATCCGTCCCCTCCAGCGACCGCGGCGCCGAGGGTGAAAAGACCTAGGCAAAAGGGAATTACAATTTCTTCCCCTAGAAGTGCTCCAACTTCTCCTCCGGTGAGGTCCCTTTCTGTCAAGGACAAAGGCAAAGGTCGCATGCCCAGCAAAGTGCGGAAAGAGCTCGCGGTTGAGACTTTCGTTCCATTCAACCAAGAGGAAGAAGGAGAGAGGCAGGAGCCCAGAGAAAGTGATGAAGAAGAAGAAGAAGAAGAAAGAACAGTTGTGATACATGAGGAAGAATCAGGAGGTACCCCCATCGTATTTCCTTTCCCATTATCGTAACTTCTTTGCACTTCTTTTCTTAAACCAAACATATCTTCGCAGATGATGATGATGATGAGACCATTGGTGGCCTTGTGGCCAAGATACAAAAGAGAGATGCCCATTCTGGCATTCCAGACGATCCCATAAGCGAGGACATTCTTGCTGAGTCCAGGAAGACAGCCGCGGAGGCTGCTGAAAGAAGAAGACAGCGGGAAGAGGAGGAGCTCGAGCGTGTGAAACAGCAGAGCCTCGAAGAGCGGCATGTTGACGACTTAGTGCGTCCAGTTGACGAGGAAGACGAGCTTCCCGAAGAAGTGGCTCCTCATGCGGAAGAGGAAGATGAGGTTCCAGAAGAGGATGCAGCAGCCCTGGAGCAAGCCCAAGCGGACTTCGAAGAGATCGCAGGCGGCGATAAAGGTGAGATCTTCAATCTCGCAGTAACTTATAGAGATGTTATTGTGGGTGCGTTAAAGCACGGCGTGTCAAAGGCTGACATTCGCCGTTGGCTAGTAGACAAATGCGGAGAACCTTCAGGTAATCATTTGAGCGATACACATGTACTAGGCCTTAGCAACTTGAAACAGGATCATGACTGGTTTCTTCGCATCCCAGGTCACGCCCCTCTTAAAGACTTGCTTAGTGAGGACACACTAATAGGACATGGTTCCTCGTCTTTAGTGTATGAAGAGGCTTCAATCCCACCTTCGCGTGGAGGTGCTTGCTCTTAGCTTAAGTAAAGATAGCAAAATATTATTTAATGCGAGTTACCTCATACCATCGCATTTTGTATCGCAGGCAATGTTGAGGAACATGCGCCGGAGCAAGGAAATCAGTCTTCTGCATCCTATGTTCCGATTCCGAGCCCCCATACAGAGAAGCCCGTCGCGGCTGCTGATCATGCAGGTGAGCTTTTCGAGGACATCATCGAACTTTCCGACGATGCTGAAGCTGGTGCTGTGCTAATGGATGAAGATGCCCATGCTGGCGCTGAGGAAGTAAGGACAAATACTGCCGATGCTTCCACATCTGAGAATGTTCCTCACCAAGCGACCTCGGCTGTCACTTCGCCTCCGGCGATGACTGAATCGGCGGCACCTATTCCTGCGTGGGGCTTTTGGAGCTCGCAGGTTAGGAATGCAGTCGCAACTGGTGCGGCCTACACCCTTCCTTCTAACTATGAGGAGTTAGAGCTCGCAGCTGACAGGAGAGCCATGGAGCAAGGGCAGTCTTCAACGACCCCAGTAATGCGCATTCCTTCTCTTCGTGAGATTCTCGAAGGAACTGGTAAGTAGTGATTCACTGTTTGCATCTCGCATGGTGCATTTTGCGAGTTTGATAGCATAACTTAGTTTTAGCATTGCTTCAGGTTTGAAGCAAACTGATGTGGACTGGCTAGTTCGGATGCGCCTCTCCTACCCCCGATCGTTTGCAAGATCTCTGGAGATAGGGCCCTTCGACAGGAGGCTGTTTCTCACCGAAGCCATTTGGATTCTAGAGCAGCTGTCTGCGGCCACGCCTGAGACCATCTCTGTCCAGAGCGCCGAATTGCTTCATGGCATGTGCGAAAATCTTTTTACCAAAGTTCAGGGCAGACTGGGTTTCAGATTTCTTATGAAAAGAGTCACTCTGATTCGCGCAGCCGTAACCTTGCAGCTCGGTCACAAGAACCTCGCAGCTGAAAAGCAGAAGGTGGAGCAGCAGAATCAAAAGGCTGAAGAAGCTATGAAGCTCTATCATGAGATGAATGCCAAGTGCGAGCAGTTGAAGCAAGAAGTGGAGCAGGTAGAGAAGCTGAGCCATCAGTTCGCACCCCATGACTCCTTGGCTAAGAATTTGCTTTTGACTTTGTGAATTTTGAAAATAGGAAGGATATGGCCGGAACATTAATGTAATGTTTGAAACATTAATGCAATGTTGCTAGGGTTTCTCCCCCTTTTTTTTTTAACAACAAGAATCTACTTGCCCGTTTTGCCCTTTCCGGGATTTGATAGGATATCTCTGTGCATATCCAATTATGACATCAGCAATTGATACTCTGCTTGATTTTCGCGCTAATTTCTCGGAAGATAAGCACGCTTTCGTTGGGAAGTCCATCCGAATCATGAATATCCGTCATTTATTAGGATACGCAACTGAATCGTCGTAGCCTTTAGTAGGGTAATTGATCGTTACCGCTTTTCAAGGCGTAAGTGATTGACCTTACCCTCTTTTCAAATTCTGCTGACTCATCTTTTGGCAACTGAAGAGTCTCCACAGGGTCTATATAAACCCTGTGTTTGCCATTTGGGTTCTTCATCCCAAAAATGTGCTTTGCCGTGAGTCCTTACGACTGCTGGCTTCAACGCTTGTTTTTCGTTGATTCATGGCAACTTCAAGTTGTGAATCCTGAGTTTGCGCTTTGTGCTGTAGAAATAGTTTCCAAGATCCACTTTATGAGGCTTATTGTGCTTTATAACCATTATAAGAAAGATGGAGATGATATCTCATGTGTGTTTGAAGAATCTTCTTCGTGTATTATGTTTGCAGGTCATGTTTCCTGCCACCTCCCGGTGAGGTGCAGCGCCGAAGTGACCGTGCTACCGTCTCGTAATGAACGGCAAAATTCTTCTCCAGCCTCCCTGTAGAAGAACTTGTTGCCCCCACGTTCGTGAGCTCAGGGCGGCGGAACGTTGCGTTCATCCCCGTCTACAAGGAGCCCTTGCCCTTTGGAGCTTCTGCTTGCCTGTTGATTGCTGGAACCGGTGGTTCCTTGGGCAAATTTTATGGGGTGCAGATCTGACAAGGGTCTTGTCAAATACTGGGATCTTGAACGTATGGCTTCATGTGGCTCTTTGGAGCAAGATCCCCCCTGCGACAGATGTTCACCCGCAGATCTGCGTATTGTATAGCCGGTGTTGGAACCGGTGGGTTCATCCCTTTCAGCCAGGATTCCCGTAGTGTGCCTTTGCTGGCTTGTCAGCTACTTTTCGAATGTATTGTAAGCCATGTTGGCTGCGTAGTTAGATTTGAGCTTTTTCGCTTGTAAGCTGCTATCTAGACAGATAAATTGTAAGTCTTTTCGACTCATAATCATAAATAGCTTTTGTATTATCTGCTGCCTTGTTGCAACAAAATAAAATTTCGCATGCGTCTCGGCATATTCTGCCTTGCATAATGCTATGTAATGGTTTTGCATTTGTCATCTGCCTTATGAATTCGCAGATGTTTCACTAGATCGTTCGAGATCATATTTTCGCAGCTGTGCCATCTTGGCAGATGGGCTTGTGATTGGCCTTTGTGGATCACTTAAGATCATTTTCGCAATATTGCTATCGCAGCAGATAGTCTTTTAGTAGATCAATTAAGATCGTTAAGTGGTGCGAGTTGCTATCGTGGCAGATAGGCTTTACTAGAAGATCAATTGAGATCATCTTTCGCATGAGTTGCTATCGTAACAGATAGGCTTTAGAAGATCAATTAAGACCGTTTTTCGCATGAGTTGCTATCGTAACAGAGGCTTTACTAGATCAATTAAGGTCGTTTTTCGCATGGGTTGCTATCGTAACAGATAGACTTTAGAGGATCGATTAAGATCATTTTGCGAATGAGTTGCTATCGTAACAGATAGGCTTGGATGATCAATTCAGATCGCGTTTGCATTGGCTGCTATCGTAACAGATAGGCTTGAATGATCGATTCAGATCGCATTTGCATTGGCTGCTATCGTAACAGATAGGCTTAGAGGATCACTTAAGACCGCATTTGCATAGGCTGCTATTGTAACAGATAGGCTCAGATGATCAATTAAGACCGCATTTGCATAGGCTGCTATCGTAACAGATAGGCTCAGATGATCAATTAAGATCGCATTTGCATAGGCTGCTATCGTAACAGATAGGCTTAGATGATCACTTAAGATCGCATTTGCATAGGCTGCTATCGTAACAGATAGGCTTAGATGATCAATTAAGATCGCATTCGCATAGGCTGCTATCGTAACAGATAGGCTTAAATGATCAATTAAGATCATTTCGCGAATGAGTTGCTATCGTAACAGATAGGCTTGGATGATCAATTCAGATCGCGTTTGCATTGGCTGCTATCGTAACAGATAGGCTTAGATGATCAATTAAGATCGCATTCGCATAGGCTGCTATCGTAACAGATAGGCTTAAATGATCAATTAAGATCGCATTTGCATAGGCTGCTATCGTAACAGATAGGCTTAGATGATCAATTAAGATCGCATTCGCATAGGCTGCCATTGCAGCGGATAACTTATGGCTAACAGTTATAGCAAAGTAAAATCGACATCCAGCAATATGAATCTCTCCCATTTGGGAGAATTTTCTTATTATAATGCTCTCATATGGGAGAGATGAGATTACAATCCTCTCATATGGGAGAGGAGATTGTGTAAATCGTAACCATACAAGAGATTAAGCGACGTTATAATAAAACGTATGAAATGAGAGAAGTCAGGGATAGTACTTCTTAATCCAGCGCATGTTGACTGAATTCGGGGTTGAGGTTGTGCCGTGCAACCTTCGTATGCTGCAATAGCCACTGTCGAAGACTTCTGTGACTTCGAAGGGTCCTTCCCAATTGGCTGCGAATTTTGGGTGAGTCGCTTCTCGCATGCAGTGGTCAGATGCGCGCAGGACCAAGTCTCCAACTGCGAAATCTCTTCGCTGGACTGTCTTATTGTAAGCGCGAGCAATCCTTTCTTGGTATCGCTTGTTGGTTCTTTTGGCTTGTTCTCGCTTTTCCTCCAGCAAGACTAAGTCATGATCACGTTGATTCTCGTAGAGTGCATGGAAAGCTAGCCTTGCCGAATTGACCCTCACTTCCGCGGGTACCACAGCCTCGGCCCCATAGCATAGTAGGAATGGTGAGGCCCCCGTGGGTGTCCTTGGAGAAGTTCGGTAAGCCCATAGAGCTATGCTTAGAGAGTCGGCCCACTTCTTGTGGTCATCTGCGACCATCTTGCTCAAAATTCTCAACAGCGTTTTGTTGGTCGCTTCAGCTTGTCCATTCCCCTTTGGGTAATAAGGGGTAGAACATATCTGCCTGATATTGTACTCCGCTAATTTCGCAGCTACCTGGCGATTAACAAAGGGAGTACCGTTATCTGAAAGAATGGTGTTTGGGATTCTGAACGTGCATATGATGCTTTCCTGGATGAAGTTGACCACAGCCAGCGCATTTGCCGTCTTCAGTGGTATTGCTTCCACCCACTTGGTGAATAGCTCAGTTGCGGTGAGAATGAAATGATTCCCGTGCGACGTTGGTCGGATGGGACCGATGAAGTCCAGAGCCCATGTGTGAAAGGGCCATGGCGTTCCTAATGCATGTAGATCCACGGCGGGGGCATGTACTAGGTTTCCTTTGAATTGGCACTCCTGGCAGCGTCGTACTTTGGTGCGGCAATCGACCTCCATCGTGGGCCAGAAATATCCAATTGAGAGGAGCTGCCTGCATAATTTTGCACCTCCTTGGTGTTCCACCTGATGAGAAAGGTCCATGACTTCTTGTGCTTCTCTGCCGTCTAGACATCGCAGCAAGTTGCCCTCATGACCTCTTCGCCAAAGCAGGTTTTCCTGTACTACGTATCGAGATGCTTTCCTTTTCAATTTCTCGGCTTCTTTTCTTGATTCGGGCACAGTGCCCTGGGTGAGGAAATCAAATAGTGGCTTCCTCCAGTCCGTGTCGTCATCGATTAGGGCGATGAGTAGAGAGTCTTTGATTAGTGCGCAACTTTCGCACTTCCCTTGTATCAGGGCTGCGGCTGTTGACATGTCTGGCCAATGAATGCCATATCTCTGAGCCTTCCTGTAGATTGACACCTCGCTTTCTCCGCAAGCATGTTGGTGAATCTTTTCTAAAAGCAGTTGTCCCTCCCGCTCGGATACGCACCGCATGAGTATTCCGCCAGGAACCTTGTAGTAGAGGGTGTTATCGTGTATGCAGTACCCTTTTGTGAGTGCCCAGCTTTCACTGCTTGTGCCTTCCGCAATAGCTTGTAGGATTGCTTTTCTCCAATCCGTGTCATCCATGTTTTCGTCGTCGCACGCATCTTCTGTCAACGCCGACGATGTTCGTACTTCAATGGAGATCCTTGCGGGGCATTTGTCTGTGCTAACTTTAGATCCCAAGGTCGCTAAAGCGTCTGCATGCCTGTTGTCCGCTCGGGGCTTGTGCTCGTACCTCACATCACAAAACTGCTGTACCAGCTTTTGCACTAAAGTGCGGTAAGACAGAAGATTGATTTCCTTCAAACCGTACTCGCCCGCGGCTTGCTTGACGATCAACTTAGAGTCTCCCATGACTGTTAGATTGCTTACTTCCAAGGCTTTCGCCGCGCGAAGCCCTGCTATGAGAGCCTCATATTCCGCTTCATTGTTTGTGACTGCGAAGTTGAGTTTTGCGGACATCTGTATGACCTCCCCATCTGGTTTGGTCAAGACTATCCCAATGCCTCCACCTTTCCTTGTGGACGAGCCGTCAAAGTGGAGCGTCCAATAGGGCACGTCGATCGCATAGATCTCAGGGCCTTCGAGCTCTTCTTAGATCACGGGTTCGTGGCTGTTATCGGGGAACTGTACCAACAGGTCCGCCACCGCCTGCGACTTGATCGCTCGCGGTCGCACGCATGTGATATCATATTGAGAAATGGTCATGTACCATTTCGCCAACCTCCCTCCGGGAGTGGTGTGAGTTAGCAAGTATCTTATGGGGTCGCTCTTGGTGACCACTACTACTTTGTGTGATGCAAAATAGTGTTTTAACTTTTCTATCACAAAGAATAGGGCAAGGCAATGACGTTCGATGTCCGTGTACCTTGATTCAGCAGGCTGCACAATGCGAGAGATGTAGTAGATAGGTCTTTCCTGACCTTCATACTCCTGAGCCAAGAGTGCTCCTATGGATCTCCTTGTTGATGTCAGGTAAAGCAGAAGCGGTGATCCCAGTTGAGGTGCGATCATTATTTTCGAGGATGTCAGCAAATCCTTCAGCTTTTCGAATGCGGCTTCATGCTCCGGAGCCCAGTTGTACACGGCGTCCTTCTTGAGAAGAGCACTAAAACAGCAGGTGATTTCTGCAATTGCTGGGATAAATCTTCGCAGATATGATAGCTTCCCCAAGAATGTTTTCAAGGTACTTTGGTTATGTGGTGGTGTCATGCCAGTGATGGCTGATACTTTCGCAGGGTCAGGCTCGATTCCTTGGCGGTGAACTACGCATCCCAAGAACTTCCCTGATGTTACCCCAAATGCGCATTTCATAGGATTCATCTTTAGTTGAAAACATCTACATCTGTTGAACACCTTTCGTAGATCTGCGAGGTGATCTGCTTCGTGCTTGGATTTAACCACCAGGTCATCCACATAGAATTCCACTTCTTTGTGCATCATGTCGTGGAATAGAGCCATCATGGCCCGCTGATAGGTCGCGCCCGCGTTCTTAAGACCGAACGGCATCACTGTGTAGTTGAACACCCCCACCGGAGTGATGAATGCAGTTTTTCGCGCGTCTTCGGGGTCCATCTTGATCTGGTTGTACCCGCTGAAACCATCCATAAAGCTGAACATACGGTGGCCCGCTGTTGAATCGATAAGCAAATCGATGTTGGGCAGTGGAAAATCGTCCTTTGGGCAGAAGCGATTGAGATCTCGGAAGTCCACGCAGATGCGGAGCTGTCCGTTCTTTTTCACTACTGGCACGATGTTGGCTAGCCATGTGGGATGGTTATTTGGCTCTATGAGTTTGGCATCCAGGAGTTTGACAATCTCCTGCTTGATTTTCACGTTAAGCTCCGGCCTGAAGCTCCTTGTGCTCTGCTTTACCGGTTTAGACCCTGGGATGATGTCTAAACGGTGCATGGTGATGCTCGTATCCAGACCCGGCATCTCATCATACTCCCATGCGAACACATCCTTGTACTCAGTTAAGAGCTGCAACAGTCCTTGCTCCTCTTCGCTCGTGAGGTCCGCGCTTAGAAAGACTGGCCTTTTCTTTTCCTCGTTCGGGCTGAGGAACACTTCCTTTAGTTCTTGCTTTTGTGGTCTTGGCCTGTCTTCCATGCATTCAGGCGCTTCTTTGAGCTTCTCATCTTGAGTTCTCTGCGTTGGCTCTTCTGTTAGCGCAATTTGCTCGATTTGATTGATTTGCCCATGGATATCCCCATGCCCGTGTGAGGACATCCCCGCGCACCTTCATATGCGATAGCATTTCTTCCCATTGGCGTAGAAGCTCTCTATTTTCTTGCCTTCGGGGTCATGCTTTGCGATTCTCTTCAGAGTATAAACATTCTTCCGATGGTATGCGATACGCGGCGCCTCTTCGCATGTAGGCGGCCTTTCCTTGGCATCTTCCCTCCTCACCATTACTCCCGCAGGTGACTGGTCCTTGATGTCCTCCGAGAGAGGCAAAGGAGTAGGGTTGAATGGTCCCGGTGTCTGCTCATCCGCCATTTCGGTGAACCACACTACTTCGCTAAGATGTGCTTCATCCAGGTTGAATGGATTCGTTGAAGCCGGTATCTCGACTACTCTGTCGTTCCAGATAGATTTCATAACCTGGTGAGCTGTTGAAGGAACTGCATCGAAGCGATGAATCCAGGCTCGACCTCTAATCATGTGGTATGTAGTGTTCGCGTCTATGACATAGAACTTTGCTGAGCACTTGATTTTGCCAATCTGAACGCCCAGGCGGATCCATCCGATCGTCATTCTAGAGTCGCTTCCGAATCCCATCAGCGGAGATGGACGCCTGACGATCTTATGTTTGGGGATCCCTGCTAGCTTCAGTGTGTGGAGCGAAACGACGTTGACCGCCGCCTCGCCATCGACGAATGCTTGTTTGAACTCGACGCCGTTGATGATGGCTGTCACGTACAGAGGCCTCTGGTGGCTCGCATCTGTCTTCTTGTCGCTGGCAGAAAAGGTCATAATCTTTTCTGTAGAGCGAGACGCCCTGATGACTTTCCCGTTGGATACTACAAGATCCTCCTCGTAGTCTTCCGCTATTCTCAAGATCGCTTTCGTCATATCTGTCCGGAATTTCTCTGAGAAATTCATCTCGTCGAAGAATCTGCTGAAGCCATGCGACTCTTTCATCCGGTCGGCACGTTCATCCTCCGTGTCCATGCTGTAGTCTTCGTCTTCATGGACCTCGGCAACGATGGGCAGACCATCTTCTGCGACTTCTTCCAAGTCGACGATCGAGATCATGGCGACCTCTTTTCCTTTCGAGCCCTGCTCCGCATGCGCACGAAGCGGGTTGTTGCGCACATCCTTCCGGTGATCGCTGACGATAAGCTCGCCGTTCTTCATCTTTTGGTCGAAAGCGAACCTGAGCTTCTTGCATTCAGCCGTGGGGTGCATGACCTTGCCGTGGTACTCGCACCACTTGGGGTCTCTCACCATCTCCTTGGAGGGTATTTTCTCGAGTGGCGGTAGGACACCGTCCTTACGCCACTGTCTGCAGAGGTCGCTTGCCTCCTCTACCGAGCATGGTAGGGGTGGTACGTCAAAGTTCACAACCTTCGCTTGCTTCTGGGGTGAAACTGTATTGACCTCAGCTTCACGTCCCCTCTTGTAACTGAACCTCCCGATCTTGTAGGTGGTGGCGCTCGGAGGTCGCTCCGGAGCGTTCTTCTTTTTCTGTCTCTCGACTATAGGCTCGATGTTCTTCGTGCATTCAATTAACTTTGAAAACGTAGGTGTTTGCAAATTAATGAGCATACCTTTGTAGTCATCTCGCATGCACTGCAGGCATATCTCTACGAGTCGGCTTTCGAGCATTGGATCTTTGCACTCCAAGGATTTCGCCCTGAATTTCTTGATGAAGGTGATCCCGTCCTCCTCGCGCTTCTGATACATCCGCGAGAGATGAATCATTGTCACCTTTTCTTCCATCTGGAAGAATTTGGTGTAGAACTTCTGGACCATGTCGTCCCAAGTCTTCACAGATCCGGCTTCCAACGTTCGGTACCACTTGTACGCTACGTTCCCTAAAGATTTTGGGAACTCTCGCATCAGCAGTTTGGGATCAGCTCCGTATGGTCCCATGACATCAATGAAACGCATGACATGTTCATGGGCGTTTCCGTTGACATCCTCGAACTTGTCCCATTTAGGAGCTTTGTACCCTGCGGGGTTAGGCATGAGATAGATCTCCCGTGGGATGGGTGGATCGTTGTCCAGCTTCGGGATAATAGTATCCGCGAATGACTGATGAGCCAGAATAGTGTCCATGCGCTTCTGCAGAGACATCATACACTCTGGAATGCTTCCTTCGGCAGCTGAAGGAGGAGTTGCCGCAGGTGGGGGCGACACATATGCCGTCGAAGGGTTGGGGACATATGGATTACTCGCATTGCCCCAGATCGCCGTTGGAGGAGGCAAAGGGTACTGCAGAGTCGGGTTAGTCGCCAAAGCCGAGGGCTGAGGAGTATGAGCGGTGAGAGGCAACATCTGAGCCGTTGACCCCTGAATCGAAGACGGCTGCGCGGTCGCCGGTGGAGTTTGCAGGTTGGGGTTGGGAGGTGTGGTTGACACTCCCAGTCCCGGAGCGGTAGGGGCTCCTCCTCCTTGAGAGACGGCGGTGGCCGACGAAGGATTTGGTGCAAGGGTCCCCAAAACGGCCAAGATCCGTTCTAGCTGCTCGGATTGGGCCTTGAGAGCTTTCGCCTGGCCTTGAACAGTGGCGTCCAAAGACTCTAGCGTCGGTGTCTCGCCGGGAGTGGTAGGAGTACGTCGGGTCCCTTCTCCCGAGGCGGTTTCGGCGGAAGGCGATCTGTTGCTGATATCATCCTCCTGAGACATGGTTGCTTTTGTTGGTAAGGTCACGTCGGGTTCACCAAAATGTGCACAAGAGATTCCGGCGGGGATACCTCCGTGTACACCGTATGTAGAGGATCGAGGATCACACAGGAAGAGTGAGGTTGTGTGTAGGGAGAGAGTAAGTCAGTAGCAATGTCTGAGAGAGAGACAGAGGTTTGGCAGAGCTTCCGCGTATGGCCAGTGTGTTCTCCTTTGTATGGAAAGGTTAACGTCCTATATATAGCAGAGAACGTGACCGTTGTAGTGTGGTTAATGCGCCCATTGATGGCGGCTTAATTAGCTTAACCATAACGACACGTTCGTCGAGTATATAGGGACCGTTACAGCACGTTGTGCGCGAATACCGGAACCGTTACGAGGTTGACCGGGTTTGACCGGATTGACCGGGTTTGTGGAGCTCGTGCCATAAATCTCTCAAAACAGTTACTAAAGGTCGCGTGCGGGCTTGGCTCGCACGCGACAGGGCTTACTCTAGCCTCCAAACCACAAAGTCCCTACAAGTCCCGTGCAGTGGTATGGGGGGGCTCTGTCTCGCAGCCCCCACATGGATCAGCTCGGCTGGTGATCCAGTGTGTGTGGAGCACAATATGGTGTGCTGGATGGTTGCCACGTGGCCAAGATCTGTCAGCTCAGAAAGCACTATCTACAATCCTCCACCCTGCTAATAGTTCCGCTGGTTCCCTCCAAACTGGTCGTTGCCTTCCTGATTGTACCCGTAGTTTCCACCTTGGCGAAAAGCACCATTTCCTCCTCCACGGTTGATGAAGTTTCCTCCACTGTTACTTCCTTGTGGTTTGAATTTGCACTCGAACTTTCGATGTCCCAGCTTCCCACAGGCAAGACAGTTAACCTTGTTCCCATTACAGTCTCTCCCTGGGTGATTGTTGCCACATCGCCTGCAGTGGTAAACTCGAACAGGACCTTGTCCTCCAACATGCTTATTGTTTGGATTGGGCCGGTTCCTCTTATCTCCGCCGTTGTTCCAAATGTCGCGGTTTTGAAAATTTGGTGCTGCTTGGGTTTCGGATTTCCTTTTCCTGCTCTCCTCAAGGTTCTCGTCTAGCATCCTCTGTACATCCTGTGCTGCTCCGTAAGCGTCATGGAGTGTCTCGAAGAGGGTCACACCTAAAGTGCTCCAAATTGGAAGGTTCAGGCCCTCCACAAATCTCTAGACTGCCCTTGCCTCTATTGGCACGATCTCTGCTCCAAACCTCATAAGTTCCGTGAAGCGATCGTAGTAGGCTGAGAGGCTGTCATTCCTTTGTTTCAGATCCAAAAACTCCTTGAGCTTACGAGAATTGACGTGGTCAGAGTAAAACCGTTCACGTAGTGCTGTCTTAAGCTGTTCCCAGCCGAATTCCGGCTGAGCGAGGAGCTCATCTCCCTTGGCGGACCACCATTTGTCAGCTTCCTTCTTGAAATAGTATACAGCTATTTCTACCCGTCTGTCCTCCGGGCAGCGCACTGATTTTAGTGTCTTCCCGAATTCGCGGATCCAGTCCTCCAAGATCGTTGGGTCATCAGTTCCATAGAAGTAGTCTGGACAAAGTTCAGCAATCCTTCGCATTACATCTTCTCCTCCAGCCTGAGTGTTCTGCATGATTTGTGTCAGAGCTAGGGTCGCCTGTTCCATGTTCTGGAATCGGATGGGGTCGTATTCTGGGGCTGGTTCTCCTCGATTCATTGCTACTTGTTGAGTTCTGCGTCTCCTGGTATAGTAGCGCATGGTATCCTGTAAATATGATTTCACTCAATATAATTCTAACTTATTCGCTCGTATGTAATACTCGGTTATGATGTCGTAACGTCGCAGAGGATGTTCTAAGGTCATCATATAGTGCTTATCATCTCAATAACCAAATTGTAATCACATTTCGTGACATCAAAAATAATCTCATCAAAGCAAATAATCCGCCTTACAGTAAAACATATCA
Organism: Linanthus parryae; assembly: GCA_023055425.1. NCBI lineage: Eukaryota > Viridiplantae > Streptophyta > Magnoliopsida > Ericales > Polemoniaceae > Linanthus > Linanthus parryae. Next base: position 7,198,393 of record JALGPY010000015.1, read on the forward strand.
AATACATTAGGTAATTTAGGGATCAAGCTACCCCGTAACCCCCGGCTTGTCAAATTATATTCATTATTGTGGTTTTCCTATATTCATTTTAATTTCCGAAAATATTTTTATCTTAGTTTAGTGGATATCACAGGGTTTGTACTAACTTAGAACCGTCGGCTCTAATACATTCTGAAACACCCCCAAATCAAACGGCCGGCCGAACCGTATATTTGTAAAGATGCCTCCGTCCGAGGATATAAACCCCACTGGATACGGAGCAGGATCGCCAGTTCTTAGTAAATACAACCATCGATAATCCAAATATAAGTTATTACACATTCATAATAAACCAGTGACATTGTCTGAAAAACATAAGTACATTACATTCGAAATGAAAATTACTAGGTGATGTACTAAACAGCCTGATACTCTAGCCATCCGCGTTGTGACGTCCCCCACCTTACTCGTAACCTGCTGGTTTTAAAATAGCACAAGCCGACCGCAGGAAAATCTTAATCCATAAAAACTGAGTAAATTCATACTGCAATAAGTAAAACGAGTTTTTGGCACAAAGCATTTATAGACACGTGATATATAGCAGAAATCCACAGTATCTGTTATCATAACTCAATTTTTTTCCGTTCTCGTCATTAATTTGGCTGAGGAGTATTAGAGCCCAGCGGGTAACGAATGTTCACAGAGGGGTCAAATTGAAATATATATATATATATGTATATATATATATATATATATTTATATATATATATATATATATATATATATATATATCACAATAGGGTGCCTCTTGGGATAACGTGATTCCCAATTCACCCGAGCGTTATGGGAGCCCCTACGTCAATCCCCGCTCGTAATCATAACTATGAGACCTTAAATGTCAACACCCCTATACCTTAATGACCCATACTGGTATAAGTAGTACTCTATAATTTTCACATATAAATAAAACCCGGGTGCACGAAGGCTAACCGCGGGGTAGGGTATGTAATCTCGTGGATTAGCACCCTAGGAGGATTGACTCAAGATGCGCCTCCGGCCATAGCCTCCACACACATCCTCTGTACATCTCCCCAATTATGTTATAGTGCGTTATTCCATCGTTATTTAATAACACTGGTTCAAAAGACCGCCAAATCTTCATTTATCGTCATTCCTCAATATTGTTATTTGATTTTCATATCTCATAACTTCCAACCGGTATATTCAAAAGAAGATTTTCTCAAAACTTATTTTATAAACATTTAACCAATGCCAAGTATCACAAGTTGTACAAATTAAATCCTGTACGTACACGAAATCACATTTTGACATTTAAGTATTGCACATATGAACTTACCGGTAGCAAGCAGCACGACAAGAGAAGTCCTAGTACTTATTCTCGTACTCAATGAACTCGTCGCCTACGAACTGGGCGTCTACAATTACGCAAGCAGTCCTAATTAACATATGGCTTATTCGTGTAACAAATGCGATTTTTCTCTATATGCAATGCTATGCATGCCCCCAACGAATTTTCTCAACCCCTTATATTCCTAACGTAATTTTATATTAGCTCATTTTTATTCTTCAATTTTACAAATATTGGGAAATAACAAATAAGATAAATTTAAATATCTTAAAACCATGCTAGGTTTACTCTTCGTAAATATTTTATTCGAAAGAGTTTACAATCTCTTATTTTTAATGATATAATGAAATAATGGACCAATTGGCAATCTTAATAATTATAAGGGTCGTATTCTTATTGTTGTCTCATACAATATATATAAATATATATATATATATATAGGTATACATGTACATTTTTTTAATCAAAACATTTATGAAATAAAGGGAAATATCTATCATACGTGTCCTAAACGATGTATTATATTAACTCTTGGGGTCCCTTCAATTTAATTTCAAAAATGTTGATATATATTTAGTAGTTATTTGGTTTCTTTTCTTTTTGATAAAACACTAGACATCTAGTTTTAAATTTTCCTTTCCTTGAGAAAATATACTATTATAAGCTTTTGTTATTAATAGAAGTCTCTTTATTATTATTATTAGTATTATAATTAGTATTATGATTATTATTATTATTATTATTATTATTATTATTATTATTATTATTATTATTATTATTATTATTATTATTATTAGTTACCATTATTACTAGTATTATTATGAGGATCATCATTTTGGGTCATAAAACATTATTCTAGCACTAGTTATAAAAGAAAGTAGCATTAATAGCTTAAACACTTTATTGAGAAGAATAACAAGATTATTTTACAAGTATTTATGTTGACAAACCAAGTTATTAATAAAAATTATTTATTATTATTTGTATTCTATTTTCAGAAATTAATTTATTAGGTTTATATACCAATTAATAAAGATGTCAGAAATTACAACTAGTACCCCCACAACAATTTATAAGGTGTTTATAGTTTGGGTATGGGTTATCCTCCAGTTTAATGAAAAGACACTTTCACCCCCACCCTCTAAAAATTCAGTTTGCATGTAAAAATAGTCACCCCCAATAGTTTCATAAAAAGACACTTTCACCCCCGAATTGTATTCACGACAACTTCTTCAACTCAATCAACCCAAACTAATTCTTAGCTAACAAGACCCGATTTTTATCATCGTAATGGAACTACGAGGCGATTTAGAGCTTACCCACACGAAGAAACACGAAAAACGATCCACGGACGAAGCGGGTCGAGCCTCAGACCGTCGGGTTCGGAGGTGAAGATCGCCGGTGATGGGTCTGGCGTTTCTGGGCTTGTTTGAGGCCTTATCTTGTCTCGTCGGACCTCCTGGAGGTGAGTGAGGTGGGTTTTAAGCGGTGGGTGCGTCGGGGGTGGTATGGCCGAGCTTCACGCCGGTGTCCATGGAGGTGGCGGCGTCGGTGGCAGTTCCAGCGTGAGTTGTGGCTGCTGCCACCTCTCTGTTTTTGAAAGTGGGGTGGATAGCAGAGAGAGTAGAGAGCTTTGAGAGAGATGGAGGAGGTGGGTTTTGTTGATGGTGGTGGTTTCGCTCTTGGTTTGTTTCTCCGGCGAACTTTCCAGCGGTTTCCCGGCGTCTCTGTGTTGGCAGAGGTGATCTCTGGAGAGAGAGAGGCTGAGAACAGAGGGAGACCGAAGGGGAGGGCTGTTGTGGTGGTGGTTCTCTCGGTCGGGCCGGGTTTGGTGGCGGGGTGAGGCAACCCGAGAGAGAGAGAGAGAGACAGAGAGAGAGAGAGAGAGAGAGAGAGAGAGAGAGAGAGAGCAAGGGAGGTGGAGCAGGGGGTTGTGCAGTGGGTTTCCTTGGTGGCTGGGAGAAGAAGATGGTGGTGGTGGTGGTTTTGGTTTTGGTTGTTTGCCGAAGGAGGAAGAGAAGAGGGAGGTGATGAGTTGATGTGGTTGTTGTTGTTGTTGTTGTTCTCGTTTTTGTCTACTTGTGATGAGAAGGCAGAGGAGGGTTTATGTGGGTGGTGGTTCGTCGGGTTGTTTTGCCGAGTGAGAAGAGAGGAGATGATGAGGGTGTTGTGTGATTTGTTGTTGTGTGTTTGTGATGGAGAGGGGGTAGGGTTTATATAGAGGGGAGTAACATTTGAGGTAGGTTTTGTGAGGGTGAGGGGTTTTTGTGTGTTGCCGTGAGGGGGAGGAGAAAATGAGAGAGAGAGAGAGAGAGAGAGAGAGAGAGAGAGAAACAAGGGGGTATGTATTTTGGTGTTGTGAGGGTGTGTATTTGTTGGGTGAGTTATGTGAGAGAGAGGGAGAAAAACGGGGGAGCGGATGAATTTGTGTGTGTGTGTTTGTTTGTGTCTTTCCCGTGGAGGAAGGAGAGAATAAGAGAGAGAGAGAGAGAGAGAGAGAGAGAGAGAGATGGTTTCTGACGGGGAGAGAGAAAGAGAGAGGAAGGGTTTGTGATGGATGAAAAAAAAACAAGAGTGTGTGTGTGTGTGTTGTCCGGGAGAGAGAGGAGAGAGAGAAATGGAAGATTTGTTTTGTGAGAGGAGAAAAATATGGGAAGGGGGAGTGGATGGTGATGTAAGGGGAGTGAGCAAAATATGGATGATGAAGGAAAGGAGAGAGAGTATGTAGTAGGAGTATTATTATTTATTTTTATTTTTTTAGTATTGGTATTGTTGGTATTAGTATTATTATTATTATTAGTATTATTTTATTATAGTATTTACACGTACGTATATATATGTTATGTATTATACGGGTATAGGAACACGGTATTATTATACAGTATAAATACACTGTTATTTATATTTGTTTATGTAAAAGACAACTACTCCCCCCCTAAGTTTCCAAAATGCATGGTTTCGTATTTATAATAAACATTTTAAAGAAAATTCACAATCACCCCCATTAGATAAATTCAGGTATTTCCTCTGCTACTAGATTTGAGAAAAGTAGTTTTGCTTTTCTTTAGAAAATTTTGATTGTAGCTAATCCCACTTTTATGCATTGATTTCAGACTTCCTCCAAGAATGAGATTCAGATTATGTTCTGAACCTGTAAAACTGGCTAGGACCTTTTTAGACTCTTGAAGTTTCTCAGTCAAAGAACAGATTTGTTGTTCTAAATCCTGTGAATGAGCTTTAAATCAACATACCTTTCAGTTAAGAGATTGTTTTGATCAACAATCTCTTTTATCTGTGCCTTCAAGGCTTTGAATCTGCTGTCCAAGGCCTTGAAGTCCTTTTGATTTTTTTTTTTAGAAACTTCAACAGTTTTGTTTGTAAAATCTAGGTCCAAGTTTTCTTTTACCTGCTCATGAACTTTAATCTTTAAAGAAGAAATCTCATTTCTATAACTTTCCTCATTTAAAAACATGCTCTTGAGAATTTCAGGAAGTACATCAGAAGGACTAGCAAGAAGATTTTTTACCATTTCCTCAATATGTCTGTCTCAAGATTTTTCTTCATCATATTTAGCCATGAAGAATAAATCTGGTTGATCTTCTTCTGTGTCTGAATCACTTGATGAATCAAAATCACTCCAAGAGGCCATCATTGCTTTCTTCCTTCTGTTGTCACTGTCTTTGTTTTGAAATTTCCTGTTCTTCTTCTTTTGTGGACAATCCCTTACTAAATGATCTTTGTAGTCCTTGCTGTTTGAAGGTCTTGATCTCTCTCTGTTGTAGTCTTTGTTTCCAAAGTTTCTCTTCTTCTTGAGAATTAAGGCCAAGGCCTTGGAGATCAATGATAAATCCTCTTCATCATCATGCTCATCTTCAATCTCAAGTCTTTGAGATTTTTCATTATCTTTAGCCTTGAGTGCTAAATTCTTGATGTTTTCACTCATATCACTTTCCACATCTTTCATAGACATTTCATGAGTGAGCAGCTTTCCCTGTAGATCATCTAGCTGAAGAAGACTTAAATCCTGAGCTTCCTCAATAGCTGTTGTCTTTGGTTCACACTTGGCTTTTGGCAAACTCCTCAGAATTTTCCTAACCTTTTCCTCATTTGAGAAACTTTTTCCCAATGACTCCAGATTGTTCACCACATCAGTGAGTCTTTTGAACATCTCCTTGATAGTCTCATCTGAGTTCATCTTGAACAGTTCATATTGCCTCGGAAGTACGTTAATCTTGGTCTATTTGACTTGACTTGTTCCTTCATAAGTCACAACAAGTTTATCCCATACTTCTTTGGCATTTTTGCAATTTGACACTCTGTTGAACTCATCTGCATTAGGAGCACAGTATAACAGATTCATAGCCTTGTAATTTTTTGATATCTTTTCAAGTTCAGTAATTGAGAGATTTTCCTCAGACTTGATGCATCTAACTCCATCTATGGTAGTGAAATACTCATGAGGACCATTATGAACTATTGACCACAATTTCATGTATTGATCTATGATGAACGTCTTCATCAATGTCTTCCAGTGCATGAAGTTGTCTCCACAAAAAAATGGAGGTTTGTTTGCTGCCCTTCCTTGTGAGAAGCCACCATCTCCTTACATTACTATAGTTACAAGATTGTTAGATCTATAGTAGTGACCCAAGCTCTGATACCAATTGAATGTTTTTAATGTAGACTAAATACAAGACCAAAATAATCTAGAAGGGGGAGGGGGGTTGAATAGAGTATGGAAACTTTTTGCTAAAACAAAAGATTTAACTAAGTGAACAAGTAAAAGACTCAAATCTCAAGGCCTTGAGATTTTGCAATACTAGTCAGAAACTTTCTAAGACAGACAGAAAGTTTCAAGGCCTTGAACTATCACCAAGTCTAAACAATTTATGAACCTTAGTTTGATTTGAGTTGCTTGAAAAAATAAATAGCAAAACTGTAAAGAAAAGAACCCAAGGCAATTTACAGAGCTTAGTCCCAATGGGCCTAATCTCTTCCTGAGGGATCTAATCCCACCAGGATTGGGCAAACACTTCTTATTACTCACACAGAAAAAACCCTAGATCTTCAAGCCTAACTGAACTCCCTTACACCTATACAGCTTGTGGTTCCAAACCTATCTAGTATCAGCTACTAACTATTGAGCTAACAAGAACCTCTTGTTGTTCACTTGAACAACCAACCACTAGGTTTTGTGAGGTCTGAGATATACAGAAGATAAGAAAATTAAAGTACAATAGAAGAACACAGTAAAAGAATAAGATGTGAAATCCTGGATGTGTTCTTCAGGAAAACTGTAATGATTGATCTTCTGAAAGCAGTGATTGAAGCCTGAAGTTGTGAGGGATTGATTGTCTGATCTTCCACGAATGTATCGCTCCTCTTTATCAGTACTCCGTAATCTTCTATCCTCTTTCAAAATTCAAACCTGTCTTTTATCCACCCCATGCAACTGAGTGAGATATTTTAGGATCTATGTTCCTGAAAATCCTCATTGTTTCTAACTGAATATCAAAACAGCTCTGAGTAGATATCCGTTGGAGTTTGTTGTGATTACATTTCCCGTTTGAAAAACCTACAACAACATTAAGCACAGCAACAAACAAAAGCCAAATATATAACAGCACTAAGTCTGTTTGGATTTCTAGTTTCTGAATAAAAACTGGATCAAAGAAATAAATCAATAACCTGATTACCACCTAACATATAACTCATCACAAACCAGTTTAAGACTTGTAAAAGTCATTAAACAATCATAATAATAAAGATCAAATCATGCAAGAGAGAATCAAGTTAATTCTGTAAAACTTTCAGCAGCTTAAGGCACATCTCAAGGCCTTGGAGCTCTGAACATTCTTCACAGTTATTAAACATTAAGACCAGAAACCTTTGATTCACTCTGATTATGATATCTGCAATTGTGTTATATATATAAAGAATAGATAAAAAGGATATTTGCAACAAATATCTGATCTTAAACATCAGACAGAACACCTGCATCACAAGATTATCAGATCACATTATATAAGAAAACAACTGTCAAAGCTTTGAAGCTCTGATTAGTATCTCAAGGCCTTGGAGCCTTGGAAGCACTTTGTCTTTCATCATTATAAATAGTTACTTCTCAAAACACACTTAGAAGTCTTAATTCAACAATTTACAAGCCCTCTAGGGCCAAAGACATGTTGGAATGTGAGACTTGCTTGGAAGAGATCATGGTGTGTGTAAAAACGGTTTGGCAGTGGAGGGATTTGGGGGGTTTCAGTTGGAGAAGTGGGGGGAAAGTTATTGTTAATGGGGGAAGTGGTGGTACTTGAGGTTAAACATAATAGAGGGTGGTTATGCTACGCTAGCATCTCCAAAATAACCCACAATTATTACATAGTAGTTGAAAACGACAACTGATGTCATCTATTTTGAGAGAAACACTGATAGAAAAAATTGCTATCAATTTGAGAAGAACAAATAGCATGCCCACACACAAACGTAAGGACTAATTATTATGTATTCTGGAGTAAATGATGTGTCCGTACGCCAATTCATACAACACTTGACATGTGATATGAATGTATTATGTGTCATGTGTTGTACGGACACGTCATTTCACCCAACACATGTAATTTTCTTCTTCGTCTATGGAAAAATTAACTGCCCTCCCACCTCCACCTCCACCGTTTATGTTGTTGTCTCTCTCTCTGTGTCAATAAATATATTTAATATATGTATATTTATCCGTTTGGGTAAATTTCAGTTTCAACCCTTTTGGTTTTGCTTGATACGAGGTTGTGACGATGAATTTTCTCGAGAAAATGATTCAGGCTTAGAGATTAGATCGTGTCGCGTTGGCGGGGCAACGTGGAGGGCGGTTGACCCTCTCTGCAATTGCTTGCTTTGGAGACGGTGATTTCTTAACTTTTTTTAATCAACATCCCTCTCATCTTAGCCACATTCCAATAATTCCATAAACTCTCCTCTCATTTATGCTCATCCAAGCATACCCATTATGTTCCAAACATCACACATGCATGGATACATTTATTCTTACACTAACACAAAAGCTTCTGATAAATACTACTACCTCCGTTTCTTTTGAATCTTGATATGATCATTTGGATAGCAAGACGAAGCAAGAATTAGACAATCTTCTTATCATTTGGATAGCAAGACGAAGCAAGAATTAGACAAAACTTGACACGTGATATGAATGTATTATGTGTCATGTGTTGCACGGACACGTCATTTCACCCACCACATGTAATTTTCTTCTTCGTTTATGGAAAAACTCATCAAATATGGTGTTTCGTAGTTACACTACAATATAAAAAGACACTACCCTCCCGTCTATTTCAGAAAAAAGTAGCTGCCCTCCCCCTAACAATACTTAAATAACATAAAATAACATAAACAGACGAAACAATAACGACTACCCCTTAACATAATCCTTGAGGTACTTGGGCGGACGCCGTACTCGTGCCCCGAGACGAACAACCATGTCGCTAAGAAGACAGACATTCGTATCAAACACTTGATCAAATACTCTAATTTCATTGAACCGGCCACTTTCAAAATATTCAACGAGCCCCACGCAATACTTCTTACCCATATTCAACCCGAAGCTGCATAGAATATTCTGAGACTCAAGACCTCCCGTGAAAACCTTTGTCAAGAGAGGGTGAGAAAAATAATCACCCAAATGAGCAAATTCCATTTTAGCATCTTCATTTACCTTCCCTACACCTACATGAACAGATAGGTCTGCATTAAACCGACATCCCCACTCATGGTGTACAATATTCAAGCCACAAAGACAGTATGGACTTCAGAGAATATTCCACAATTCCCTTTCGCATTCAGCTGGGACAAGCCCGTCTCAACCTGACTCCAACGCAGACCCCCCTTGCAACCCCAGTTCATTACCAATCTGAAAATGGTGAGAATCACATTAACCTCTTCATTGAACCTCTCAGACGCATTCGGTGCAAAGATACGAAAGTAGCATTTTATGTGTTTAAACATAGAAATAAAGTCAGCCAAGTTGCATCGATACAAGAATGACCTTACGAGCCGAGTATGACACAAACTCCCTCCAGACTGATGGCTAGTACTTGACGGGTTATCCATAAAGTAAGCTAAGAATGAAACTGAAAGATCTTGCTTGGCTATCTGTGTTTGGTTTGCCTGATTAATCTATTCGTCCATTGGGTTAAAGTCATCCTTCGATAACAACTTCGACAACTGAAATGAAGGTACCAATATTACCAACATATAACGAAAGAGCGCTTTGAAAAATATAACTTGAAGCTCTTCAAAAGTGAGTAAAAGAAATATACATGTATAACATTAAAATCAAATCAGCTAAAGAAAAAAAATATCCTAGAATAATCCAAAGCCCAGTAAATAAATTACCTTAGAAAGCAAATATTGAGCGGACATATTTGCAGCTTCAGCACACTTATTTATTAAACTCTGAGGGCCCTGAAATAATTCAGTCGATGTGACAGCTCGACACTGTCGAAATCCAGGGTTTTCAGGATATCTTCGTCCTTAACAAATTCCCCAAAGTATTTGCAACTGCAGTACAATTAATTAGAGGTGAAGTGATAAAATCAGAGCTGTAATAACTATGGTATTGCGCTTCAAAAAGAACCTCAGACCAGATATTGTTCACATTATTATGGACTGTGTTGAGCCGAAAGGATTGTTATAAAATTAAAAGTAAAATAAGGTTAGCTAAAACAAAATAAAAAATAGTAGAAGTCTTACACTACTATTATTCTTGCCATGTGTACCACCCCTTGGGATGATTTTACCACAAGGAGTATTATTGACTTCAGCACATCCTTGTATAAAATGGTACTTTTCAGATCTACCTTCTTCATCGCTGGATTACCTGACAGAAAGTCAGAAGTGGTTATGCAACAAAGCAGAAACACGGTATGTACGCCGAAACATGTATGGAATAACAAATTTGAAAATAAATTGGCAAAACATTACCCTTCATCCTTTGGGATCAATTTTGGTGTCCTGATATGGACGCATATCCAAAACACGACACAGAATTAGAATAGATGTGTAGTTAGAAGTAACAATGGGGGTCAAACTATTGTTTCTATAAGTTTTTAACATTCTACTTAAGTGTAATTAGGCGCCAGGATTAATCAATGAATCAGTTTACCATTCTCTCTCTCTCTTTTGTCTGCTACTCATTCTCTTTCTTGCAAATGTGTCATGTGATGTATGGTTATAGCAAATCCACATCAATTGGTCTAAGAGCAAAAAATATGTCTCGTTAAGAAGGGAGGGTTACCTGCTAAGAGGAACGACACTGTTTCCTTTAGTTAATATTTAATACTACTACAAAATTCAATGTTTTTTTTACCCTCAACTGTTTGCGAATTTTCATTTCTTACCTAGCTGCTACCTCGAGAGGTGCACCTCTCTTTCCTGTACGTGACCTTTGAGAATCAATCGAGTGTGTTTTTATTATTGTAAGAGATTATTCTCTCTCTATCACTCTTCCTTTTTGTTCTCTGGTGAGCTGTGAAAGCCGAGCCTTCACCGACGACGGGGATCTGGGTTCGATCGGAGTTCGAGTCAGGCTAAACGGGTCCTGACAAAAACCCTATCCCCCAAGAATCATTTTTATCTCCAACATGCTCAAGTAGTGTCCGCGCCACCATGGGACGTTCAAGATTCAATCAATCAGGCGAATGCTTTTACCCCTCGTAAATCGGCTATGATTGCAGACATTGACGCGTTTGGGGAACCAATCTGCGAGATTCAAGGCGGACCCTTCGTGATCGCCAAATATCTGAACTAGGGTATAAGCATAAAGCCCTAGACCTTCTTAATCATTTATCGCTCTGAAAAGTTCTCAAATCATTTAAGAACACATTACGATTGTGATTCTCAGGTCGAACATCGAATCTAAGAATCACGAACTTGGATCTGTAAGTTTCCTGTCAATTTCTAATTTTTGCTTAAGCGAATGAGAAACTATACCTTTCATGTTTCAAGATTTTCGTGACTTTTCTCCTTTCTGGTCAAGATCAGATGGGCAAGCCTAAGGGCAAGGCAGTTCAGGAAATTGTCGAGCTCTCCACAGATCTCTGGAGAAAAGCCCCTTCCTCTTCTGCTCCTTCGTGGACACCTAAACTGAAGGCTGTCTCTGATCGATTGAAAACGCAACAACGGTTTTATCCTATACTGAGGATGAAGTTTCGGAGATCCCACTCCAAAGGAGGCCGAGGAAGAGAGCTCATGGCCCAATTATGAATGAAGAACCGAATAAAATGGCTGACAAGCCTGCTTTGAAATAAAAAGGAAAATCTCCTGCGCAATCGGAGGGTACAGGAGCCAAGTGTCGCAAGGAAACATCGACTTGAAGTCAACTGAGTTTCTCAAAACAGGCCTTGACTTAATCAAGCGCGACCCCTTCTCGTGATGCGCCCATGATCTCTGGTACTGTTTCTATTGCTACTTTCATGTTCCATTTATTTTCTTATTCTTTATTACCCACGTCGCACACTCTTCTTTGCTTTGAGAGTTTCTACATGCCTTGTTTATCGCAGCGACGAAGTATCTCCTTTTCCGGAATAAGAGCTAAACCATGCTATTAAGGTACCCGAGGCTTGGGACAGAGAAGAGAGATACATGCTTCGAGCAGAAGAAAGGTCTGCGATGGATGAGGACGAGATGACGAGGGCGCTGCGGGTGATTCTAGAGGAGAGGGATGACATCGAAATTTATGAAGCTGAGCTGGCTGCAGAGCAGCATAAACAAACCAAACTTTGCGAGCTGATCGGTGCTGAGTTCGAAGAGAGTATGTTTTTTCACTTCTCTATATCATACATCACATCATGAATTTAGTCGGGAGTGGAACGTCCCCCGAAGGTATACGCATATTTTTGCATATGAATTTCAGAGAGACCAAAGGAGCTCCAGATATATTAGTTTTCCTGCTTCCGTTATATGTTTCTATTCCCATAGAGAGTCGGGCTACGAGCTCCTTCACATTGGTATTACCGGCGTCTCAGGTGATATTGAGCAAGGAAACAAGCAAGGCAATCACGACTCTCACACTATCAGTCACAGACATCAGTGTCGGAGATGCCACTGAAGGAGCTCCAGGTAAAATAGTTTTCCTGCTTCCCTTATATGTTTCTTTTTAAGTAGAGAGTCGGGCCGCGAGCTCCTTCTCATTGGTATTGAAGGCGTCTCAGGTGAACTTGAGCAATAAAACATGCAAGGCATCAGCGACTCTCGCTCGTTCAAAGTCGCAGACATCGGTGTCGCAGATGCCTCTGAAGCTTCTGGGGTTGCAGGAAATGCTGTGCAGCCAGACGTAGATGTGAGTGCCCTTGATGACCCTTTTTGCAAGACGAGGTTGATGCGTGAACCATATTCCGATCCCCTGCTGAATGAAATCTATCTTTCTCAGGTTTCGGACGAGGACAAGCTTCTAGCTACGACATCCACTTTTCCTAGTGCTGGTGAAGGAGTCAGTCACACGGAGCAGCCTGATCATTCTCAACTCGCCAATGTCAACACGGCCCTGGGTTATTCTGTGATTATTCAAGAAGGCAAGACACCAGAGGCTAGCGATGCAACTAAAGGGCATGGTTCCCGTAAGGCCGTGGAGGAAGTGCAAGCGGGGATTCTTGTGACGAATACGAAGGGCGAGGCTGCAGCCACGGTGCTTCCTGGACCTTTAGCTGAGGAGGATATTTATGCATGGGCCAATTTACCTGAGAAACCACTCGGTTCTGGTGGTATGGTTCTTCCTTCTGCGGCATCTTTTCTTCCAAACATTGCTTCTTCTTCAGATGATTCGCAGCTCTTGACTCCAACTGCAGAACGTTGGCTTGTATGGGGTTCTCAGACCCTATCTGCCGAGGTAGGTGGATCTTCCCTTTCTTTCCCGGAGGGATTCCATCAGATGGAGGATGAAACCTGATGCCAGGGGAGGGTTCGTTGCAGTTCATCATCTTTCTCAGATTTTGGAGGGTATCACTTTGGAGGCACATTCCTTTGAGATGTTGAAAAAGGTGCGTCTGTCCTATCCCAAAACCTTTGTGCGAGTCATGCTATTAGGTGTCTCATATAGACGTTCAATCTTGGAAGGGCTTGTTTAGATGCTATATAGGCTTGGGGAGAAGACCCCCGCGAACACTGTTGAATTTGACATGTTATCACTTTCGGCTTTGCATAATCGCCTAGTATCGTATTGTGATAAGCCTTTGGACCTGGGTTGGCTCAGCACAAGGATGCGTCATATTGGCCATTCATTTCTTCTAAGCGAGAATCATCACGAGTATCAATCAGAAAAAAAGAAGCTGCGAAGAAATCAGGATGAGATCTAGAAGGCTATGATGGTGTTGCGTACTTTTGAGGCACGCCTTTCTCGCTAAGAAGGAGATGCTCGTGAAGATGGAGCGGGACTCCTTGGTTCTCAACCCAAAAGACAGCCTCAGTCTCGGGATGATTCCTGAATAAGATTGTAGTGTTGTCTTTTCTCGTACTGATACCGCTTCTTTTGTAAAACTTTTTTTTTTTCAAATATTTGCGATGTACTTATTAAAGGTGTTGACACGCATAGGCGTTTAAATACTGTTAACAGGTGAACAGTTTTTGTTTCTTCTGCGATAAATACTCCTGTCAGTAATTCGGTTCTCAATCTATTGTAAGCTGTTTTGTAGTAAAACTAAAAGATTAAAAGAAACTACCCTACCCTCTATTTCAGGAAAAGAAATGCTTCCCTCCCCCTAACAATACTTAATAACATAATGTAAAATAAACTGACGAAACGATTACCTTGAGGTACTTGAGGGGGACGCCGGAGTCGTGCAACACCCCCCCCCCCCCCCCCCTCCCGGTCGTGGATCGCATTTGTTCAAACACATCATTGCATTGAACTAGCCATTGTCAAAGCTTTCTACCATCCCTACACAAAACTTCTTACCACTATTCAACCCTAAGATATATAGAATATTTTGATTGGAAGACTTTGGACCTACCCTGAAAACCGTCGTCACGAGATGGTAAGAAAGATAATCACCCAAATGAGTAAATTCCATTTTAGCATCTTCAGACCATCCGCAGCAGGGGGTGAGCCCTCCCCCTCCTGTCCCACCCCTAACCCACTAATAATACTACTAATATTTAAAATTTTAAGCTATCACCTCCAACCCTCAAAACACGATTCATCATCCCCTCTTATATTATTTTATTGTAAATTTACTATTCTATTTTTCTACATCTACGTCTTAAAACAAAAAAGCAGAAAAGAAAACCACTTGGCCCACCAAAGGAGGCGCGCCTGCGGGCTTCAAACCTCTGTTAAGCGCCTCACCCACCGTTGGAGACACTAATCAGGGGGCGCGGGTGTAGGGTATAGGAGTACTCTGATGGAACCAGATGTGAAGTTGGTTCCTAACCAAGGCAAGGTTGTATCTCAACTGGAATACTCTAGGGCTATTGGTTTTCTACTGTATGCCATATTAGTACACGACCAGATATAGCATTTGTGGTTGGAAAGCTAAGTAGATATACTAGCAATCCAAGAACACATCATTAGCAGGCAATGAGGAGAGTATTCGAATATTTAAGGAAAACCATGAATTATGTTTTGACATACAGTGTAAGTCCTTCGGTGCTAGAAGGATATTCTGATGCAAGTTGGATAAACAATATGGAAGATCATTACTCAACTAGTGGATGGGTTTTTCTACTTGGAGGAGGTGCAATCTCATGGGCTTCAAAGAAGAAAATTTGCATTACTAAATCAACAATGAATCTGAATTTGTGGCATTGGCTGCAGCCGATAATGAGGCTGAATGGCTAAGAAATATAGTGTATGAGATTCCATTGTGGGCCAAATCGATTTCACCAATATTTATCAGGTGTGATAGTGCTGCTACTCTGGCTAAGGCATATATAGTCAGGTGTATAATGGCAAGTCTAGAAACTTAGGTGTCAGACATAGCATCGTTCAGGATAATAATGAATGGTGTGATATCGGTTGAGTTTATTCCTACACATCAAAATCTTGCGGTTCATCTAACCAAAGGGTTAGCAAGGGACTTAGTGCACAAGTCGGCCGTGGGGATGGGATTAAAGTCCATTTAAAAGATCTCTTATGATAAGATACCCAATTCCCTTCTAATACGACGTTAGAAGCTGAATTCATTGTGGAACTCTTACATGAAGAAATTGGAACACAAAGATCATCCCAAGGTATGTGTTCAGACCCGAAAGTTAAGAAGGTTGAAGTTTACACTTATTAATGGTTCTTTTTGAAAATGTGTATGGCAGTTATAAGAGGAAAAGAACCACCTATATGAGTATGGAGTTTAGCCGCTTCAAGAAGTTGAGACTTGGCTTCCATATGCTCATTGATGGATAGTGATACTAGGCTAGTAAAAAGAAGTGTCAAGTTAGAACATGGAATATGTTGAACTTATGTGTATTTTACTTTCATGTATTCATCATGAGTAGAAAGGGTTCACTCCATAGGAAACCCCTATACTCGAATATTTGAAACTGTAATTTACTAAGATGAAAATTCAATCTTCGAGACATTTTCATTTATGCATAAGTTTTCTTTGTTATGGAAAGGATAAGTGAATCACGGATTACATTAAAATGGGGGAGGATTGTTAGTGATTTTAGTATCATCAATCATTTTATGTAATTGGATTTACTTACTACCAAAATAGACATTGGCTTATACATTGTACACGTAAGGAGGTGTGGAGTACACGCGTGTACACGACTATACTAATGTCTTGGACAACGAACTCCCGGACGACTGCGGGGGTTTCAGGGGTCCGGGGCCAGCCCCCCAATGGGTTCCAAGGGGCAACGACCATGGTGGCGGTCTCCGATTTTAATTCGTTGGATAATAACGGACTGAAATGTGGCGGTTATAACCGCCAGATAAACCGCCTTGTCTCCTTCCTTTAAGTAAGTTTTCGTCGAATGAGAAACACAAGGAGAATATCTGTGTTCGGAATTCCATAGCAAAACCATACTCGTTCTTGAACAAAATCTCTGTTTCATCCGATTATTGATTTTGTGTATACCACCAAAATACTTTAATCTGAAAGTGATTTCCGAATTACACAAACTGTTAAAGATTCGGACCATAACAAGAGTATTCAACTTTGAAATATCATAAGCAAATAGCTAGAAAGAGAAACATGTTGATTCAACTTCGAGAATGCTAATAAAACTTTGAGATTTTTGTTGGAGTCTAGTTTTTAGGAAAAATAAATTATGAGTTCAGAGAACATTTTATAATTTCGTACATAGAAAGTAGGTTGGAGCTTGGCAACAAAAGCATGAGATATATGAAAGAACGAGTGCTTCATAACAAGTACAAGTCATTAATCTACCATGAGAACTAGGCTGTAATTCATTAGAGACATGCACCAGAGATACTCAAGAGCTTCATAGGAACTGATGAGTGCTTGAAATGAAACTAGAGAGACGATTTACCTAGCTCCAAGCTTGGTTGAGATGAACAACAGCAAGAACGCTTACAGATAAACTTGAGAGAGTTGAAGAGAATAACCAGCCAAGATCTGATATTTAATATAGTACCTTTTGAGAATAATCTGATGTTTAATTGGTATTGGTAGTAAGGACTTGTGCACAAGGGGGCACAATAATTAATGTTTATAAATAATTAATGTTTAGAAAAGCTGAAACGTCCAAGAGGGTTTCTCCAATCTACAAAAGCTGAAACGTTCATGATGGTTGATTATTTTTCTTTTGAGAGTGGTCCGTTTTAGGAAAGACTCAAGTATAATCCGTTTGAAAACAGCGTTTAAAATTAAAAACACATTTGGCAACATTACTAGATTTCAATGTTAATTTGCTTGAATATCATTGTTACGTACGATACCGACACAATTTTGATATTTTTTTCGTCTAATCATAGTTGAAATGTCTTTAAACACCAATAGTATGAAAAAACACCAAAAAATACCACATTTGCTTTTTTTTAAACATCTATTTTCAGCATGTTTTTGTTTTTAAACAAGAAAAAAAACAGGCATAACAAATGCGTTAAAAAAACACCATATTAAAAGCAGGGTTGCCAAATTATTTATTCTGTTTAAGCACTAATTACATTTGGGTTAAGACTATTATACTCTGATTTTGTGCTAATAAAGTTGGATGGTTGAAATTTCATATTAGTCCCCTATAATGTTAATATTGACCATTTACAAGGCAATTAGTACGTTATGTTGGGATGTAAACGAACCGAACCGAATATCGGTTGTTTGGGGTTAATTTGTTTAATTTGTTTGATTAAATTTTATTGAAATTCAAGTCGATATGATCATGCATTTGAGCCATTCGTTACAGAAATATTAACGCAATTATGTGTCAATAATTTAATCTCAACATTTTACGATGATTTTTTCGCAATCATCTCTTTCAAATACACCCTAAAACTATCATAAACACCAGGAAACTAAAATAACTGAAGTAAATACACTTACGAATTTTGAAAAAATACATTTAACTTGTAAAAAATAAATATAACATATGTAAATAACAATTGTTCACGAACACAATGAACAAACGAGCCAAAGAAATCTTAATCTTATGTTTGAGTTTGTTTATTTCTCGTACGAAGGAGTTTTGGCGAGCCCAACACGAATTGTTCGCGAACTCCTTGGTTAATTTACAGCCCTAGGGGATAGACCGTGCCCGAGGGCACTCTCCCCAAAGAAAAAGATTACAATACTTGACCAACTAAAGAGAACCCGAAGAAAGATGGAAAGATTAATTTGTTTATAAACAAAAGTATAAACGGAAAATTGTTTCTATTTTTCGACGGTTCTAAAAGTTATAAAAACTTGGGTTTTAAAATCATCTCTTAAAGTTTGGGATCTACCACAAATAAATGGTAAGAACACTAGTTTATATGTACTACTAGGGGACTGTCAGGCACTAGCCCAAAATACACTAAGAACGTTTCAGCAATTGTAATGACATTTAATTTAATAGTACTTCACCCACAAACTTAAAATAATTTATTTTATACACGTTTACATCAGGTTGATTTAGTAATTGCAATTATTGGGATTTTTTTCGTAAATGTTCTCTCTCAATTTTAATTTAAAAGAATCTAATTGTTTATTTTTTTAATATAGAATCTATAAGCTTAAAACACTTTTCAAAACTTATAATATTAGACATTATAATTTAAACATTTCAAAACTAATGAATGTGAAACAAAAAGATGAGGGGAGGTTTCTCAAAAAGAGAATGGAGGAAGTGGTGGTGGTTCCCACTACTAACAACTACCATAACCTCCTCTAGGAGTGAGCACAGACCGGTCCAAACCGGTTTTGTCCAATAGTTGAAGGCAGAAGTGTGACGGCTCTTTTGACTTTTCTCCCCCCCCCCCCCCCCCCCACCCCACCCCAATCACGTGGAACATATATTATTATTTTCTTTTATTTATAAAATTATTTTTTTCCTCTAATTTTTTTTTCGGTAAAAAGAAATTATTTCTTACAGCTATTTCATAGTATTTATTTTGTCTCTATGTTCTACAATGAATATTTTAATTTTCTTCACGGGCATCACCACTGGTGAAGTGTCCTTACCATTTGTTTGTGGTAGTGACCTCGAGCACACGGGCAATGCCCTGCAACCATTCAACATCATAGCAGGAGGTTTCCAACCTTTAGCTTATTTTCAGGCACAACCAACACAAAGCCTTATGTTTTCATGCACAACCAACACAAGACACAACTACTAAACTTGAAATAACACACAACACATTTCAAAAATATAAATATATATATGTGTCCACAAAATTTACATTGCCAAAGTTTTACCCCAAATGTACAAGTCCAGTAGAGTAGACGAAAACCTATACTCTGCGCATTATACCAAACCTATACTAGCTATCTATTTTGAAGTTAAAAAATAATACATCTCATCTTTCTTTAGCTAGCTTGACCTGTAGTTGTATCTCCCTAAGTGCGAAAAAATGGCTTCGAAGCCGCGGGCTCCGCCTTCACATTTGCGCGCTGCGCCAAAACGGTCACCATAATGTGCACATGCCAAAGCCTGGATAAACCTAAATAAGGTAACAACACATAAAAATATTAAAAAATATAGCATTTTAAGTTCAAGGAATAAAATCGTATAGCACAGCGAACCCAACAATTGATAATTACCAGTCCAACACCCTTGAAGTCGCGTTTCAACAAGAGATCTTGGAATTGTAAACAGCATCACAGAGCATGGGCTACTGTGGCACTGTAACGACTCCAGATGATGTCTCTTGTCCGCTCGTTATGGCTTGACGTCGATCTCCGATGTATCCTCAAACTTCATGACCCGCCTCGTCTCGGTGGTTAGCCGATGCGCGTAGCAAACAGGAACAGTTGTTTTTTAGTTGCCCCTATTTTCTACGAACCTTCGTCAACCACCCAGCTGGGGCAGTTCATGATGTTTGACGATTGTTTGGAGACGTCTCCAGGACATGGTGGATGGGGAACAGAGCAGTAACATTAGCCAGAGTCGTACCGGTTCCGCAGTTGCCCAAGCTCAGTCATGCTAGTTATGTAGTTCCATGTTCTCGCCGTTGAAAGGAGACTTAATGGGTGTTGGAACTTAATTTATTCTACTGTTGGGTTGAAAAATCTAGCCACTGAACTGGAAGGCTGGAAAAAAAATACGAAGACAAACTAACAAGTTGATTGTGAAGGAAAGCTCGATTTAAAAGAAGAACACAGCTACATGTACACAGTTAAGCTCATTTCACGACAGGGCTAGTCATATTCAAAGAAGTATATAACCAACATGTGTGCTGCAGAGAATACATGATGCTTGAAAATGAAAGAAGACGTACCACAACATAGGTCTCGCCCTTTCTTGCTTCACGTCGATGTCTGAAGTATCTTCAAATTTAGAGAATTGGCCACTGGGTGGCGCGTAACAAATCGGTGCAACTACAAACCGACACCATATAATTCACAATTCCATGGGGATTTTTTTTTTTGGGTTGCCCCGATTTTTCGGGCAGCCACCCAGATAGGCCAGTTCATGAAATTTTATGATCGGTTGGGACAGTCGAGAAAACAATCCATACCAGAATACAAAGAGTACAAAACAATTAGAATAAGACTCTTTCAAGCAATGGGTTAATAGTAATTTACGATTGAAACATGAACATAAACTCAGACAGCAACATCAAACAATCTTCTTTCACAAATCAGTTAGGTTATAAGAAATCAAATTATCAACAATGGTAGTGAGAAAGAACTGCAAATACAACAATACATATACATAACTTGAATAATACTTGCTTATTACTAATTTATTTAAAATGGGTTGCTCCAAATAATACTTGTTTATTAAATATACAGGACCCAACCCATATATAATGTGGTTAAAGTGGGTTTAAATGGGTTGCTCCAAATAACACTTCTTTACTACAATTAAATAGACATGACCCAACCCATATACCCAATGGGTCAGACCCAGTTGCAAGCATCTGTAACCACTTCCTTGAAGTAGCTTCATGCATATGTAACTGCAGTCCCTTTGGCTTCAATATGACTGTTACAGAGGATCAAAAATATAAAATCCCCTACCTCTATTCCCTTTTTCCACAGATCTACACAAACTCACCTTCTCTGTCACTAATCCCCCCCCCCCCACTGGCTGATATGAGGCAACTTGAAACCACTTTCAAGAAACTGGGGCAGCCAAGTTTTTTTATGAAAGCCACCAATAAGAAAGTAAAAAAGAAAGACAAGAATAGGCGAAAGCACAAACAAGATTCAATCTGGTGGAAAGATTAAAGGGAAGGTTCAAAAAGGGTTGCAGGAGTCGAAACAGCTATGGTTCCAGTTTATGATGTAAGCCAATTAGCAATGCTCCCTGCTGCGGAATACACTCCCGTCTCCTCTGATGTTATTTTGGCCCTGCTTGCTCCTGCTCTTTAGATATTTTCCTTTTAGTTGTTTTCCTTTTTTCAGTTTTTTATGTAATTTCCCGATCGGGCAGATTATTAACAGTGTTTTATATTGAACTTAATCTTCGTGTTTCTTTTCGAATTTCAATTGTTGTTTAATATATTAACGGGCTCGAAAATCGGCAATAATCGAAACAAAAATAGAAAACCAATCCCTCATTAACCAATTTCAAGCTTAACAGTATGCAAACAACAACTAAAATCAACTAAAATTGAACAATTTCAAGCAATTTCAAGCAATTTGAAGATAACAAACTAAAAATATAGACTATTGTTATCAAGCAATTTCAAGATAACAAACTAAAAGAATGAATTCTTCAAGAATAAAACACAAATCAGGCCATCATTCTTGTAGGAGATGAAGAAGCAAATCAATAATATTATATTCAAGAGAGACATAAAAAATAATACATCTTTATTACCACAAGAAAATCCAAACAGAGGACCAAACATATATAAGCATCTATCAGATCCAAAAAACCAATAAAAGAAGAGAAAAGGGTTTAAGAGCTACAAACCTTAATAGCTGATGCGCTTTCTAGCGTTCTATTCGCAAGTATACGAATCAAGTAGTATAGACTGTATTACGAATCAGATTATCGATCCCACAGGGACTTTGCAGGTTTTTCTAGTAATCAGTTTTAACGAACATAGTGTAAAAAGGAGGAATATTTTGAGAGTTCGTTTGCTAACTAAATACTGAAAGTAAATAACTGAAACGTAAATCTTTTTGTTGGAATTTTCTGAATAATCTTAAGGTTGTAAAACTAGGGTTTGAGATACTAGGTCCCGGGATCCCCTAGGTTTTTTCAGATTTTCGTTCTTTGTTTGACATGAAAACACACAGGAGTCTCGTTATTCGTGCCACGTACCAATTGTGCAGTATATTTTCTTTTCCTGCACGTTATCACAATCCTGCAGACTGTCGGATTCCTGTTAAGCTGCCTAAATCTGCAGTCTCGTTCTAAGGCTGCTAGGGTTTCTAACCTGTCCTGATGGCCCGGGTCAGATTCTCTAACATTTGGTCTCAACGATTTCAGGCTAGTCCTAACTCCCCTTCGCTAGTCGGCCCATCGGGGTAAGGTGCTAAATTCTGTCTTCTCTTCTTAACCCTAACCGGACGTTTTCACCTACCGGCTCGGGTCTGTAGCAATTCTGGTTAGCTACTCCGATCATGCATAAACAGTCAAATTCAAAGACAGAATAACAAATAAAGCTGCTAAATTAAGATACTACGATCAAGAATTCATAGTCAAAACGTAGAACTAATCTCTGAAAACGAAACCCTAGGTTCACCGAGAACCTAGGTAAAAAGTCTCAGAACGTAAATAACACAGTTTTTGAATGAGAGAGAAGAAGAGTAAACGGGTGTCCTGAATCAGGATTCACGTTTCCGTTCTCCCCGGGGACGCTCCGACTTCTCCTTGGATGTGTTGTTGTTGTTTGTTATATTCTAAACGAGTCTGGACGAGTCTTTATATAGTGCCGAAGACGTTTCTGGAAACTGCCATAATTACGAAACTGCCACTGGACCCGGAAATGCCTCAGAATACGCGCTGTGTGCGTATATACGCACCTTGTTTGCGTATATACGCAACAGGCTGCGTATATACGCAAACAGGGCCCACAAAATCCATCTCCCCCTCTCATGCCTGCGTATATACGCAGCATATACGCAGGCAGGGGCTCCTGGTGGCCTGGCTTGGGTCCTCTGGTGGGCCTGGCTGGGTCTTCTGAGTCCCACAATTCTACCTGAAATCTCCAATTTGCCTTCCCGGGTGTCTTCCTACTTTCCCGTGTTCCCGTCTTGCGTTTTGACCCGAAACTTGTCAAAATTACCAAAATACCCCTGGGTCAAAACCGCTCCGAATTCTGCCCAATACTGACTCTGGCCCTAGAAAGACTAATGACTGAATCTGGGCGCCAAAATCCAACCTCGACTTCCGAAAAACCGTGCCCGGTGTCAAAATGACCAAAATACCCCTGGGTCAAAATTGTCCCGTAAATCGTCACGAACCTCAAATAGCTGCTCACGACTCCAGACCCCGGAAACCGAGACTCCTTACTCGGACGTGGCCTGTGTGGGACCCACACTTGACAGGAGTCGGTTTTTCGGCCGGACTCCGTTTCAGCATTATAACCTGTTTTCGGAAATCCCTTGACGTCTCCGTTCTTTTGCCCCTGGTTTCACTTCAAAATTCCAAGTCAAGCTCAAGATATTGTCAACCGAGCGCATCCCGGTCATTCTCGGTTTTGGCGTTTTCAGCTTCCTCTGTCGGCTTTCACTGCCCGTTTTTCCTCCAGTTTTTTCGTTTTCCATTCCACTCTCCCTTTTACCAGTCTCGGTCAAATCCTGCTCCGAGCATTTTCTGCACGTTTCCCGAGGCGAACCCGATTCTGTCTCGGCACACATCCCAATGCACTTCCAAACCTGTTCCTGTAACGACAACATGAACAAACCCGCGATCATATCCAACAAAAGTACGAAACATGCAGAAATTTACGAAGAGCAAATAAACGTCTCGTTCCTAAAACCGAGGCTTTCTGAGGGTGAATTCTGGCTAAAACGCGTTTTCCAGCACACATACACATCTTTTTTAGGCTATAAGATAACCCCTACTTGAGCGTTATCAAATACCCCCACACTAAACTTTGCTCATCCCGAGCAAACTCTAGCTATATACTACCAATGCATACTATCCCAAATGAATCCAGAGCGGTGTAACTACACTTATTTAAAAACAGTATAACTCTGATAAAAACAGTGTATCATTTTGGTGAGACTGGACAATCTCTTCAACTAAAACTTGACATCATTAAGTTCTCATATTCCCCTAGATTTCAGAAACTGCGGTGATCGGAAGAACTTGCGGCCAGCCTAGGTTAGGAACAAGCACGAACACTACTTCCTTATGCTTTTGCACGCAAATCGAACGTATCCCTAACGCACACCTTCCGTGCTCTTACTCCGGGTGTAATGTAAATCAGCCGGCTTTGGGACGGTAGGATAAGTCATTTAGAAGCGATGTCCTAAACGTCACAGCACACTCACACATACCCCAATCTCACACTCCCTCACCAAGATGATGGAAACTGACCCAAATCACCTAAGATTCTACACACTCAATTTCCCCAGTCTCGGTGTAACTGCCGTTCTCGCGGCCACAACTGTGAACGAATGTGAAACTGTTATAAAAATTGTCGGCCTGGCGTTTTGAAATAAGATCAATCAAGCACCCTGAATTATCTTTATTTGATATATATATATATATATCTATTATTTCTTTTCTTATTTTTTTTCTTTTTTTATTTTCTCATTTTTTCCCGTTTTTTTTTTTTTTTTTTTTTTTTTTTTTTTTTTTTTTTTTTTTGCGGGGCAACACAATAAACAACAGTAATATAAACCAAGCCAACTCTATGATAAACCAAATACGTAGGGTGGCAGAAAAATACTGAAATAAAATCTGAAACGACCACCCCCACACTAATTTCGAACCATGTAGACTAATCGCGCTTTTCCAACCGATCCTCCTCACTCCAAGGATGTCTAAATAGCTCAGTGCGTCCTCCAAATAACCCTTTCAACCCAAGTTCCACATGTCGTACGGAAAAATTTCACGTACTACGGCTCTCCTCCTGTGCTCACGTTGTAATGTCGTGAGTCACCGCCACACCGAAGTGTGCTGCCCTCACTATCTCACCCTTACACACCCTCAAATAAAATATGACGCTCATCCACTATCAAATATGACAATTCTGCTCTACCCGAGAAAATACCCCTCAACTAGACTCCCTCGTGCCATGACTCGTAGGAAAGGTAAAAATACTAACAATGATGCGAGTATCAAAAAACAGCTTCCTAGGTCAAACGGTTGCCAAGAAAAGGATTAATGGATCAACGGGGCTCACTAGTGGACCTAAGGCGCGAGACACGACGTGAGGTCCCCTATGGCCTATCACTCCACCAAATGATGTGGTGACCGTGATGGCGGGTTGACGACTACCTGGTGATGGTGGTCTGGCAGCTAGTCGGATACATGGCTCGGGGGACAGCTACTTGCGTTTTCTGAAGTGCATTGGCTCTATTAACTCCCCTAGACAGATTCTCACATCTCTTCCTCACCTAAGTTCGTCCATTTCTGTAATTTTTTTCTATCATTAAGCTCTCTCCAGTTTTAAGGTAAATCCTTCGCCCAGTCTCAAAATTTTCAATTTTTATCAATTTTTTTTTTAAAAAAAACCACAAACATTTTTTTAAATAAAAATTAATGCAGTTACAACGCCACCACCCCCACACTGGATGGTGTCATGCCCTCATGGTACTAGTCATCAGGCATACAATCTGGATTGGACGAGCTGTCTTGCCTCATCGAATTGGCAGCATATGCAGAAAAATAAAGCGAGACAGAAATTGAACATGTGCACCCGGAGTAAGTTCTTACTGGTGCTGACTCTTTAGCAAATTCCGGTGGAGCAGGATCGTTGACTGGTCGCCAGAAAATTTCTCGACGGAAGTTTTCAATCTTCCGGGCTCTATATGCGCTATTCAAATGTGCAATCCCCGAGCACCATTGTGTTTGACAATGTGCTCCCATATGGTCGAGTATACTTCCGTACACCAGGGTCGATTGCTCTATTCTACAGAAAAACTGTTCCTGAAGGGTCCCCACCTCGTATGAGTCCCTGTGATCGTCGAGTGTGCAAGAACACACCGGGGTCGATTCTTCGAGATTTTGAAAAGCTGCCTTTCCTTCTACGAAATTTTCTGAATTCGCTTCAAACTCCACAGATCTGTGTATGGAGGCAGAGAGAGAAAAATTGGGCAAAAACGTGATGCTGTCTGCGTATATACGCAGCAGCCTGCGTATATACGCAATCAGGGAGCATTTTGAAATCGAAAAAAATAAATAAAAAAAAACACTGCTGTCTGCGTATATTCGCAGCAGCCTGGGTATATACGCAAGCAGCAGCAATTTTTTTTTTTGTTTTGATATTTTATTTCCGTTTTTTTTCTGCCTGCGTATATACGCAAACATGGAACATTTTGACAACAAAAAAATAAAAAAAAATAAAAAAAATCGCTGCTGGTTGCGTATATACGCAGCAGCCTGCGTATATACGCAGGCAGCAGCTATTTTTTTTCTCTCTTTCTTCCTCCTTTCCTGTTTTCTGCCTATTTTCCGTTTTGCTGTGTCTGCACACGCTCAATTCAAAGTCAATACCCACTCATATTACCAATCTCAAAATTCAAAACTGAAAATAAAACTGAAATAATTTAAACTTACTACGTCGGGTTGCCTCCCAACCAACGCTTGTAATTTACGGTCGACGGCCCGAACCAGTTACCTCATGTCTGCTCAAGGGATGTCAAAACGGCCAGGGTCTACTTTGACGTCAGCTTCCGGGCCTAGATATGGCTTGACCCGATTTCCGCTCACCCCGCAAGTTGTACTGTCATGCGAATTCTCCAATTCGATCGCGTCCCATGAAAGTACTTCATTGATGATAAACGGTCCTAACCACTGAGATCTCAATTTTCCTGGAAAAGCTGCTTCCGAGAATCGCAGATAAGTACTTTCTGACCTACTTGAAACTGCTTTGGCTGTAATGAACTTGGATGGCTCGGGAGCAGTTTCAGCTCTAGGGTTGGTGGCTCTTTGAGTGACGGGATCAGGGCCAATATATGTCCACCTTTTTCGTCCAGCTGTACTAGTCCGGTTTTCAGCTTGCATGGCCTGCTCCTCCTCGAATCTCTCCTCGTTCTCTTGGTCCACTCTGTCAATCTCAGCCCATAGCTCGTCCATCTCTTCATTTTCCCAGCCTTCTTCGAATACCTCCACTGCAAAGATGTCTTCATGTTCGTAATAATTCGGTATTTGGAGATTTTTGAAAACGTTGAACTTCACCTTGTCTTCATTAATCTGCATGGTCAGTTCTCCGCTCTTGTAGTTTATCATGGCTTCTCCAGTGGCCAGAAACGGTCTTCCCAGAATGAGTGGTACGTCTCCTGCCTCCATGTCCAGAATTACGAAATCAGCCGGAAAAATCAATTCTCCGACTTTCACCAGAATATCTTCAATAACTCCGTAAGCCCGCTTTACGGATCTGTCCGCCATCTGCAGCTTGATTCTGGTGGGCCTGAGTTCACCGATTTTCAAAGTTTTGAAAATTAATAACGGCATCAGATTGATACCGTCCCCTAGGTCCCACAGAGCCTTTCCTGTGTAAGCATTACCTAGGGTCACCGGGATGACAAAACTGCCAGGGTCCTTCCTCTTCCTCGGTAGCCCATTCTTCACACATTTGCTCACTTCTACCGTCAGATTTACTGTCTCGAAATCGCTCATACGTTTCCGTCCCTACAAAATATCTTTGAGGAACTTGGCATAAGTGGGCATCTTTGCCAATGCCTCCGCAAAGGCTATGTTGATCTTCAGCTGTTTGAAAATCTCGAGAAATCTGGCGTAGTCCTTTCTATCATCCCTCTTTCGTGTCTTCAAAGGATATGGCACCTCCTTGGAGACAGGTACCGTTTCTGCTTCCTTTTCGTTCTGCACTACATCCTGCTCAACCGAGCCCTTCGGCTGGGGGCGGTCGGCTGAGCTGTTATCCTGGCCAAATACTTCGCGCTCGATTTCCTTCAATTTTTATGCACGTGCATGGCTAGGATACGGCGGATCCTGTATAGCTAATCCACTCCGAGTGGTGATGGCATTAACATGAGCACGTGGATTGTAAACTGTAATTGAGGGCAAGTTTCCTGGCTGTCTCTCCGTTAACTGCTGTGCTAACTTCCCTACTTGTACCTCCAAAGCGCGCACTGAAGTTTTGGTTGACTGCACGTCGGCTGTCAGGGCATCCATATGCGTGAACCGGGAATCTATGGTCTGAAACATGGACTCGATTTTCTTCATCAGACTGTCGTACTGCTGTGGAGATGGGCCCGACTGAACCTGCGGTACCGGTGCGGCCTGCTGAGCCGGTGGCTTGTTCTGGAATCCCGGTACATAAATTGCGGAATTCGGGTTTCCGTAACGGAACCTGGGATGATCTCTCGTACCCGGTCTGTACCGGCTCGGGTCCCACTACTGTTGTACGTAATTGGCATCTTCTTTTCTGAGCCCCTCAATGGCTGTGTCCAAATCAGGCCCGTCCACCACTGCAACAGTCTTCTTTTCTGGGTAAACTTTCTTGATCAAATCTTGAACGATCTTGGCCAGATTGTCTATCCGGTCGTCTTCCACTGGCTCGGCTCAGGCCGTGATCCTGCGATCGTCAAACAGACGAGTGTCCTGTTTGGCTAATTTCTTCATCAGCTCATAGGCACCGCCCTTGTCCACATGTTACAGAAAGTTTCCTCCGGCTTCTCTGTCAACCCTGTCAGCACTCTCCCTGTCTAGGGCATGGTAGAATACCTGCAGGATCTTCGGGTCTCCAAAACTGTGGTTTGGGCCCTTTTTCACCAATCTCATCAATCTGTCCCATGCGTCTACCACCGTCTCCCCTGTCTTCTGCTTGAATGACAGAATCTCGCTTTGTAACTGGATGACCCGGGAGGCGGGGTAGAATTTGGCCTGAAAATCGGTGACACACCCCTCCCATGTTGTGATGGACCTGGGTGGTCGGGATTCGAGCAAGTCGTTGGCCACTCCGTACAGGCAGTATGGGAAAAGAATCAGCATAAGTTCCTCTGCGTCAACTCCCTTATACCGGACCTTGTTGCAGTAATCCTCGAACTTCCCGATAAAGTCGTTCGGGTCTTCGTCAGCTTTTCCATGGAACGGGCAGAGGGTCTGAACAGTCTGGATGGTGGAGGATTTCAGCTCAAAGTGCTCTGCGGTGATCGAGGGCACCACAATAGCTGGCTCGTGTCCTCCCGACGGGACTTCAAAATTCTCCACCAACGCCTTCCCGGACCGGTTATATGTCCTCTGGTTGTTCCGGGAAGAAAAGCCTGCTATGATCAGATCTTCGATGTACCGATCCATCTCGGCTGGAGTAAGTGTCTCGGGCAGTTATGGCGTTCTCTTGGTTTTTTATTTTTATTTTACTTTATTTTTATTTTCTGTTATCTCACTGCTCTTGAGATCTCTACTTGATGCGCTTTCTAGCGTGCTATTCGCAAGTATACGAATCAAGTAGTATAGAGTGTATTACGACTCATATTATCGATCCCACATGGAGTTTGCAGGTTTTTCTAGTAATCAGTTTTAACGAACAGAGTGTAAAAAGGAGGAATATTTTGAGAGTTTGTTTGCTAACTAAGTACTGAAAGTAAATAACTGAAACGGAAATCTTTTTGTTGGAATTTTCTGAATAATCTTAAGGTTGTAAAACTAGGGTATACAAAGTCCCGGGATCCCCTAGGGTTCTTCAGATTTTCGTTCTTTGTTTTACATGAAAACACACAGGAGTCTCGTTATTCGTGCCACGTACCAATTGTGCAGTATCTTTTCTTTTCCTGCACGTTATCACAATCCTGCAGACTGTCAGATTCCTGTTAAGCTGCCTAAATCTGCAGTCTCGTTCTAAGGCTGCTAGGGTTTCTAACCTGTCCTGATGGCCCGGGTCAGATTCTCTAACAGTTGGTCTCAACGATTTCAAGCTAGTCTTAACTCCCCTTCGCTAGTCGGCCCATCAGGGTAAGGTGCTAAATTCTGTCTTCTCTTCTTAACCCTAACCGGACGTTTTCACCTACCGGCTCGAGTCTATAGCAATTCTGGTTAGCTACTCCGATCATGCATAAACAGTTAAATTCAAAGACAGAATAACGAATAAAGCTGCTGAATTAAGATAGTACGATCATGAATTCATATTCAAAACGTAGAACTAATCTCTGAAAACGAAACCCTAGGTTCACCGAGAACCTAGGTAAAACGTTTAGCTACTGAAATTCATAACGTAAATAACACAGTTTTTCAATGAGAGAGAAGAAGAGCAAACAGGTGTCTTGAATCTGGATTCAGGTTTCCGTGCTCTCCGGGTACGCTCCGACTTCTCCTTGGATGTGTTGTTGTTGTGTGTTATATTCTAAACGAGTCTGGATGAGTCTTTATATAGTTCTGAAGACGTTTCGGGAAACTGCCATAATTACGAAAATGCCACTGGACCCGGAACCGCCTCAGAATACGCGCTGTGTGCGTATATATGCACCCTGTCTGCGTATATACGCAAGCATCAACTTTTTTTCAACTCCCATTTTCTCCCTGTCTGCGTATATACGCAACAGGCTTCGTATATACGCAAACAGGGCCCACAAAATCCATCTTCCCCTCTCCTGCCTGCGTATATGCGCAACAGGCTGCGTATATACGCAAGCCCCTGCGTATATACGCAGGCAGGGGCTCCTGGTGGCCTGGCTTGGGTCCTCTGGTTGCCCTGGCTGGGTCTTCTGGGTCCCACAATTCTGCCTGAAATCTCCAATTTGCCATCCTGGGTGTCTTCCTGCTTTCCCGTGTTCCCGTCTTGCGTTTTGACCCGAAACTTGTCAAAATTACCAAAATTCCCCTAGGTCAAAACCGCTTCAAAATTCTGCCCAATCCTGACTCTGGCCCTAGAAAGACTGCTGATTGAATCTGGGCGCCAAAATCCAACCTCGACTTCCGAAAACCCGGGGCCGGTGTCAAAATGACCCAAATACACCTGGGTCAAAATTGTCCCGGAAATCGTCACGAACCTGAAATAGCTGCTCACGACTCCAGACCCCGGAAACCGAGACTCCTTACTCGGACGTGGCCTGTCTGGGACCCACACTTGACGGGAGTCGGTTTTTCGGTCGGACTCCGTTTCAGCATTATAACCTGTTTTCGGAAAGCCCTTAACGTCTCCGTTCTTTTGCCCCTGGTTTCACTTCAAAATCCAATTCAAGCTCAAGATATTGTCAACCGAGCGCATCCCGATCATTCTCGGTTAAGCGTTTTCGGCTTCCTCGGTCGGTTTTCACTGCCCGTTTTTCCTCCAGTCTTTCCGTTTTCCATTCCACTCTCCCTTTTACCAGTCTCGGTCAAATCCTGCTCCGAGAATTTTCTGCACGTTTCCCGAGGCGAACCCGGTTCTGTCTCGGCACGCATCCAATGCACTTTCCGAACCTGTTCCTGTAACGACAACATGAAAAAACCCTCTATCATCTCCAATAAAAGTACGAAACATGCAGAAATTTACGAAGAGCAAATAAACTTCTCGTTTCTAAAACCGAGGCTTTCTGAGGGTGAATTCTGGCTAAAACGCGGTTTTCCAGCACACACACACATCTTTTTAGGCAATAAGATAACCCCTATTTGGGCGTTATCAATAGCCAGGAGGTAGATGAATGGTTTCAACTTGTAACTTCCTTCGCCTGAGCCCAACACAAACCAGAGCTTCTTCCACGCTCAGACCGTCCACTACAATCCCTTCAAAACCCAAACACAAATCAATAATGAAAATAAATAATTAACACAAATCAATAATAAAATTACTTGATATATGAGAGATAGAGAAGGGTTTATGATTCATCTTACAGGATTTGCAGAGAAGGGTTGACGATGGTGTGCGTTTGATGGAGAGGCTCGAAGATGGCGATTTGCAGATCTCTTGGCTTTTGCGTGCACCGCTCCACGATTTTCTCTCCAGTCTCTCTTCTCTTATCTCTCACTTTTCTATCTTCTTCTGAATTCTAGTAATGTGAAGGGTTTCATTCCTAAGACCTAGGTTTTTCTCTCTTTACTGGCGCGGGCTTAGCATTTTTGCCCGCAAAGTTTGAAGGGCTTTCTGCCAATTTTCGCCCCAAAAATTGGAAGACAAATCAGACAACTTTGGGCATAGTGGGACACGTGTACAAAAACACATATATGGCGACTTAACTCGTCGTATAAGATAGAAACTAACGGCGTTAGATAAGTTCTCGTCGTTTCTGTTAAATATCATTTACAAGGATGATGGAATGGCCTCGTTACTAACGATTTCTCGCCGTTCATAACAAAAGAATTAACGGATCTACCTTTTCTTGTCCATTTAGGAAGAAATCTTGTCGTTTATGTCAAACTATAAATCGGGCCCCTACTTTGTCGACGTATAAGACTATTTTAAGCGAGAATAAGAAATATTGCCGTTTGCAAAACAAAAAACGACGAAATATGCTCTTGCCGGGCGAATTTTAGCATATCTTTGCAATTTTTGTGTTCATTTCTAGTGATGCTTGAAAACGAAATTCATGATCGTTCTCAAAAAAATAGTATACCACTTTTCCCAAAACTTTTCACAATTTTTTTTTGATGGCGTGGGAACCCGCAGCCACTACCCTTTCGGGTGCGCACTAGATAAACCCCCATTCTTGTGCAATAGCCTGCAAACCACACTAGAGAGGCAAACCGCCCTGAGAAAACCCGGGCTGACAGGCTCGCAGTTGAGAAGGACAGTAGGCTGCCCTTGGGTTGCCCTAAGGTTTGAACTCAAGACCTCAAGGAAAATTCCCAAATTCTTAAGAATGCTCACCCGACCAACTCAACTACACCCCGAAGGGTACTTTTCACAACTTTTTGTTGCAATACGAGACGACAATACCCCTGCTCTTAAGTGCAATGAGGAGATTTAAACTCAAAATATATTTGATGTTAAAAAGAAAGCAAGATTCATTCTTCACTAGGTAATATTAGAATTTGGAATCTTTTAGTAATTATTAACTTATACCAACAGTTTGGTTGCGACCAATATATATACACTGGGTTTACCAAAAAAAATATTATCTTATTATTTTATTGATTGGGGTCCAATTTTGTACTCGTCCCAAGTTTGTACTGGACAAATTATTAACTTTTTCGAAGTTATTAATTCATCATTATTAATTTATAGAGTTTTATTGTACATGCATAGATTAGTTAATGAGCATGCGTGATTTGGTTTGAACTTTAATCCTGCAAAACTATGTGGAATACATATTTTCAACTGTAGTAGTATGTGTTATAGTTTTGTCATAACCATTTGCGCCATATGGGCGTCTAGGTAATCCTGAATGTCTACTTTTCAAGGCTTAGGGCCTGATTCAACATTCACGTCGTAGGTCCAGAAGTAGCTTGAAGAGTGGTGGCTCGTCTAGTGTTTTGTGAAGTTGTGGTTGGCAAATATACTGTCTTTCATCATGGTATCAGAGCCTGGTTCACACATGTGAATGGTCTAACAACCCACATGCTCACCGCTACCCGTAGACAAAAAGATCCACATGTCGGCCAAAGAATTCCACACGTGAGGGGGCGTGTTGAGAAGTCCCACATCGGACATCCATGAAGAAGAAATATAGTTAAGTTATGGGCTACTCCCCTCATTGCCAATTGGTTTTGAGGTGGAACCCCATGAGTTTTAACAGATATGTTATTTGAAAAAATTGAGTACAGTTTTCATGAAGAATTTGACTTGAGTGAGTGATAGATTAACACCCACGAACAAAAGCCTTATGAGCCAATTGAGGAGTGGCAAACACAAGCTTATCCATATGAATCGTAGTACTTCGAGAATGTTTATTGTTAATATGGAACTGGATTGTTAATCAAAACAAAAAATGAACAAAAGAATGGGAGGGAGATAGCAATGATTACTGGTTGAAAATGTATTTTGTATTCAATATTCGAATTGGGCTTTCTATAGCTTGCGCTACTATCCATAAAGGCATGAATCAGTAAAGAGGGCACACATATTAATTCAGCTATAATGTACCACTTTGACTCGGTGATTTGGATAGTGATATGATGAAGATGTATTTTGTATTCAATCTTCAACATGAGCTTTCTATAGCTTGCCATGTTGTCCATAAAGGCATGAATAAAAGAGGGCACACATATTAATTCAGTTATAATGTACCACTTTAACCCAGTGATTCGGGTAGTAATATGATGATTTTTTTTTATGACGTGGGAACTCGCTGTTAGCAGCCACTACCCTTCGGATGCGCACTGGGTAAACCCTCGCTCTAGTGCAATAGCCTGCAAACCACAATAGAGAGGCAAACCAGCCTGAGAAAACCCAGGCTGACAGGCTCGCAGTTCACAAAGCTAAATAGGCTTCCCTTGGGTTGCCCCAAGGTTTGAACGCAAGACCTCAAGGCAAATGCCCAAAGTTTTAAGAATGCTCACCCGACTAACTCAACTACACCCTGAAGTTATTTTAATATTTTCATGATGTTGTAAAGTAAAATTTATTCTATAATATGGTGATAAAATTATCAAACGATTAAATCGTTTTGGAATCCAAATCACCCGTTCCAAGTGACCCAAATAAGAGTCTACAAAGTCAAATAAATAGAAAGAGAGGGAACCGAGTGGTAAGTTGATTTTGCAGATGAATATACATGCTGGACAGATAGATGATGTACCAGCATACATGCACATACCAAACAAGCTCTTAAGTCTGAAAATATTGATAGAAAAGAACGCACAAAACCTGTGTTGGAATTTAGCCTAAGTTAGTACTTCGTAAACAGAAGCAACAACGGCTGCATAGGTTCATAGTTTATATTACATCGAAATGGCTGTCAACCATTGTTAGCTACAGCAACAGGTTGCTTTGGGAGAATATTCTACACTTTGGCAGTCTTTGTACGAGGAGGCGGTGGAGAGTTGTCATCTCTTTTTCTTTCTGTCTCTTTGTCCCTTGGTGTTGAGCAGTCATGCTTGCAATATTTTTTTTTTCAATTCTTCGAGTTCGATGAATAAATTAAAGTCCATATAAAATTCCTATTCATTTAGAGAAATCCTCTGTTCCCATATGTGAACTTTTTTTTTGAGTCGTTCAACAACTCTTGCAGCGACATCTCTCATTTCTGATGAAGATTTCTCACTGCTAAGTGTTTCACAGCAAGTTGTTTTTCCTCCATTTGTAGCCACATAAATTAGTGGAGTTGGATTACTTGTTGAGATTCTGATGTTGCTTGGAACTGCTAGGGATGACTGAGGTTGGTTTCCAGTCTGTAGTTTAGCGTAGTCGCCTCTTCAGTTGGAGAAGGCATGTCGGCAGTTTCGAGCAGTATTTTTGGTGGCGTTGTGCTCACAGTGTTGGAGCGTGGTGATAAATGATATAAATATTGGTTATCCATCGGAATTTTGTCGCAAGCAAGGGACAACTCAAAATTATAAACTACCATGTGTAAGGTAAGAAAACTGTGAGGAGGGCATTGCCAAATGTATGACAAATGAAACATTATTATAGACTAGGGGAT
This sequence comes from Linanthus parryae, assembly GCA_023055425.1. Lineage (NCBI taxonomy): Eukaryota > Viridiplantae > Streptophyta > Magnoliopsida > Ericales > Polemoniaceae > Linanthus > Linanthus parryae. The sequence continues at coordinate 7,233,937 of JALGPY010000015.1, forward strand.
TACTCGTGCTCGGGTGCACTATCCCAATCAAAAAATATAAAAAAATGATAAGACATAGGATTAAAATATGCATACACACATATACTTGCCGAAATATTAACTCTCGCAAGATAGAAAAATGAGGAATTTTGGTTTGCTCAACCATTACAAAAATGGGGGAAGTTAAATATGTGTGGAGAAAGTGGGGAGAAGTTACAAAAGTGATGGTAGGTGAGATCTAGGGTTGGGGTTGATTCAATCTAACGGTTGAAATGAAGTCAACCGTTATAATTTATAGAATAGAAGTACTACATAATAATGGTGTGCTGAAATCCAACCTGAAATCCATTATTACAGAAATCTATAATAGTGGTGTGCCAAATATGACCAATGAAACACAATGACTTTGAGTGTCAGACTACGGTGAAATATTTTAAATAACGTGGTTCACTAGCTTGATCGCGAAACCATAGCCATGAATTCCATGGAGTGTGAAACTCTAGCCCCATAGCTCCACCTTGATCTTGGAACAACATAACCCAAGCTCGGATACCAGTTTTTTATGATCCGGGTAGAGCTTAGAGAACGATGAAACGATGAAAGCAAGAACACAAGAAACACACCTGATATAACGTGGTTCAATAGCGATGAACTATCTACCTCCACGACCCGAAAAACTCCAATTTGTTAGAGAGAAACCCACGAATACAACCCACACTATGGCCAAAAGCCATAGTGACAACCCAGAATATTTAGGCACAAGCTAGGTCCCTTATATAGACATATAGGACCGACTTAGTGCCCAAGACATCCCAAAAATGACTATAGAACAAATAAGGAAACAACCGAGAAACTGCCAAAGTTTGCCTCTCCAATTTCTTTCCTAAATCTCTTAGCGGCCTTTTACTTTTTTCGCCTTTGACTTCAATTCATATTCAACATTTAGTTTCTGGAATTTCCCTTTCATTTGGATTTCAACAAGCTCATCTTCTCTAAAACCAAACAGGCTGTAAATAAGTGTTCGGGTCGCAGATCAATGTTATTAGGTAATATCAGACATTGTAACGTGAATCATTCATAGTATTGAAAGATTCAATGGTTGTGGTTGACAATTGTTGTTGTTTGTTGATGAGGATGATTGATTCTGATATCTTCTTTGTACTTCGCTTCGGTAGCCTACTGGTTTCTTGGTTGATAGAAAGGATTTTTATTTAATAAAAAAAAAGAATAGATATTAATACCTATAACATTTTAATGTGCCTCGTTGAATCTTTAATGTAACCAGGGAAGTTGAACTAACATTTTTAGTGCCTTTGGTGGGATGTTCGATTTATTTTCATAGATAGATAGATAGATAGTACTAATAACTTGAAAGAGTAGGTCTATCCAACTTCGAGAATGCTCCTATTGGAGTCTAGTTTCTAGGAAAAATAAATTACGAGTCGGAGAACATCTTATAATTTCGTAACAGAAAGTATTCTGGGCTCCTCCCCTCATTGCCAATTGATTTTCAGGTGGAACCCCATGGATTCTTAAACAGTTTGAAGCTTGAGAACAAAAGCATGAGATAAGTGAAATAGTGATGCTTACCTTCGTTTCTTGTCTTTCATCGTGGTTTGACTTTTTTACTCGTAATTTTTTTGGGGGAAATGGTAGATTCATTCATAAAGGTAGTAGTACAAGAAAAATGGAGAGGTAAAGCTCTCTAAACAAGAATAACTCGAGATACGTACGAGTCTAAAAAAGAAAAATACATTTACTCCGACGAATAATTTTGAAATTTGAATATCAAAACAGTGCAATTATTTAACAAATTCTTTTCATAATTTTGTAGAGTAAAGTTTAATCTACAAGACCTTGCAAATATTACCAAATTCTTGTATCGTTTTTCTAATCAAATTATCGGATCGAAGCGATCCAGTGAATAGTGACAGAAAGTGAAGTATGCTGAAAGAGAAGAAACTGAGGTAGTAACAAGTACATGCCATTAATCTACCATGAGAAGTCGGCATGTAATCATTAGAGAGATACACCATAGTTACTCAAGAGCTTCATAGGAACTGAGGGCTTGAAACTAAACTAGAGAGACGATTTACCTAGCTCCAAGCTTGGTTGAGATGAAGAACAGCAAGAACGCTTACGGAGAAACTTGAGAGAGTTGAAGAGAGAATATAATAAGATGAATGACCAGCCAAGATCTGATGTTTTTAGTACTAGTAGTAAGGACTTGTGCACAAGGGGATGCAATAATTAGTGTACAACCTACAAAAGCTGAAACGATCTAGAGGGTTTCTCCAACCTACAAAAGCTGAAACGTTCAAATGGGTTAATTAATTTTCTTGTGAGAAATAAGTACCAACTACCCATTTCATAAGAAAGAGGCCAGAGGGCCAGACCATGATTAACTATTGGTACTTTGTAGTAGTAGTACTAGTAGTACTACTAGACACCAGAGCATTACTCATCAATTCTAAAAACAATACCAGTATATCCTCAAAAAAAAAAAATCTAAAACAATATTTAGGTTTCTCCAAAAAAAATATACTACTACTAATATTTGTTACCACATGTTCTTACATCTTGAATTATCACCATTCCCTCAAAAAAAGAAAAAGAAAAAGAAAAAACCTTGATTTCTCACTTTTTCTACAATTGACAAGCTAAGCCCGTTGCTCAATTTACCGTACCCTACTAACTCTTTAACTTATTTACATCCATTTATTCATTCAAAATTCAACGGTTATCTGCAGTTTTTTTATTCACTCTCTCTATTTTTCACTCCACTCTCTCTCTCTAGAAGGAAAGTCGCGTGTTTTGTGTTCGGTTTGCTGCTGCCGCCTCCTCCGGCAACGACGGGTCTTTTTTGTTTTTGGATCTGGGTTGCAAGAAGCGTCAGGAGGACTTTGGAAAGGGTGAAGCTTTTCCGGCGGTGGTTGTGGCGGCGGTCATGGTGAAGAGGTTGGTCTCCGGTCATCGCTGTGGTTCCTCTTCCGAAGCCACCGCATCATGGCTTAGCTTCAACTGGGTCTCGATCTCTCTTCTTGACGTCGATTGAAACTCAAGATCCATGTTTTGGGCTTTTTTTTTCTTGTTTTCTAGTTTTAGTGCCATTCCATGGCTTCTTAGTGCCCTTGTGGTCCTTTTTGTCTCACTTTTTCGCTTGAATCTGGTGCGGGGGACTAAGTTTTGAAGAAAAATGTTGAGTTGCGTTCTTTTGAAGCTTACATGGCTTTGGGTCCGGCGTGTTCTTGTTTCTCCAATGAACTCTATGTTTTTTCTGATCTGAAGAATTCCAATAGACAGCCTTGATGGAGATACCAGATCAATAACACCATGCTTGAACATTTTTCAAGACCTTCATTGGGAACAACTTTGTTGTAGTGGCGTTTACCAATGATTTTCTTTTATCTCAAGCTCTTTTTCCGAGTTGTTCTTATTCATAGATGGTGGTGTTGTACCTCTCTGTTTCTTTGTACTTGACTGTGATAGTCCTTTTTTCGTGAATGAATGAAAGCTACAATTCCCCCAGAAAAAGAACATTGATTGAACAGTAAAACACCCTTTTTTGATCTGACAAGTGAAGTCTTGTTCTATACTTCTATTTTTCCACACTCATACACAGTACACGTACATATGTAAATATAGGATTCATGTATCTAGTACCTTCCATGAATTTACATCCTCCTACTAACTTGACATTAACAAGGTGCATCTCCCACCAACATCATTTTCAGGTGCAAGTCCCTCTAGAAGAACTTAGAAAGTCATGTTCTAGAAACTATGAAATATCTAGAACAATAATGTAACACAAATAACATTAGTTGGAAATATAAAATCAAGTTTATATTTCCAACAGCAATATCAGCAGCGTGCATAACAAAATACTAACTGAGCAGTGATAATTAGTTTCTTGATTCAAACCTGTTACAAAAGATGACATAAAACAAAAGGATCAGCATGTACAAAATTCATGCGAGCGTATACTTAATTCATGGGTGATATGAGAAGTCCTGACTGTCGGAGACTGTGGTTGGAGTTCCTCCATCAGATGGAACTATTCCAACGTCTGATTTGGGGTTGAAGTCTGATGTTTCCATCGATGAATTGTAATCAGCGGAGAATGCCGTTTCCTGTGTCCCAAATGTATTACCGGTGGCACCTTCTCTGCAAGTAGTCTTTTTATGCCCAATTTTCTTGCAAATTGAGCATTTGTGAAGTGATTTTTTTGCGGTTCCTTTAGGCTTTGTGGCTTCAGGAAGAGGATTGCGGACGTGACTGTGTATGCCGGCGTCTCTCTGTACTCTGTTCTGATAAAATGAAAGGGGTATATCAAGATCATTAGCTAATCTCCCCGGTCTTCATGAAGTTCAATTTCTTTCTCCTTATTTCATTCTCAATTTATATTTTTTATTAATTTATTTATTTTTATAATCCATGGAGCCAATAGTAATACAAATATCCGAGGAGATCCAAGTATCAAATATATATAAGTGGGGGTGGAATGTGTCAGATCAAATGTGTAATCACGGTAAATGTCGACAACCCCACACTCAATGTAAAGCATATCAAAAAAACCCGGTAATCAATGTATATATGTGATCCAACCTATCCTCCTCATCATCTAAGATATAAAGAATAATCATACAAATCGAAGCACATCCTCCTATAAGATCAATCAACCCCACCCCATAACGTGCGGAAAAAGTATCACGCACAACGGTACCCCACCAATGATCGTGATGTATGGACACAACTCACAGCCACACCGAAGTGCGCTACCGTCTCTAACTCACCCTCACATCCCCTCAAAAGACGACATGTAAGAGTATCCACTCAAGATGTATAATATCAGCTCACCCTCAACGATCCTCCCTAACTCAACTCCATCTATCATGACGCATAGGAAGGGACCATTCTAACTAGTGATGAAAGTCACAAGGAACGGTTTCCTAGGCTAGAGGCTGTGAACAAAGGGGTAAATGGATCAAATTGGGATAACTAGTGGATCTAGGAAATGGAGACGGGACGTGAGGTCCCCATAAAAATCACTCGCACAGCTGTTACGTTGCCACTACGAGGAGGGTTGACGACTACCTAAGTGACGGTGGTGTAGCGCTAGTAGGATAACTAGTTTGAGAGACAGCTACTCACAATTCTCGAGTGCATTGGCCCTATAGCCTTCCTACTCCAGATTCTCGCGTCTACCTCACCTCAGATTGTCCTACTTCTAGGGAATTTCTATCATTGAGCCCTCTCTACGCTCACTCTCTTAAAAAAAAAAAAAAAAAAAAAAAAAAAAAAAAAAAAAAAACTACGAATTTTTAGGTTTTTTCAATTTTTTGAAATTTTTTCTTTGTTTGCAATTTAGTTTTCCTAACTCCATATGCTTGGACCAACTCGATTAACGAACGAATTATGTGTAGGTGGACTCAATAAGTGAAAGTGCAAACAATAATATATACAATGCAATATTGTAACGTGCCCATGCAATTCTAAGGACTAACTCTATATGCAAAACCGACTCACTAATCTATACGTAACATGGTTATGCAAGTTTAGACTAGTAAAGATATATGAAACCCCGCCCCCCACACACAGTTGAGATAATCATTGTCCTCAATGACCCTAATGACAACCCCTAAGTAAATGATCCCCAAGTGCAAAGAAGAGAGAAGAAGGAAATGAAGTGTAGCAGACCATTTCGGGCCGGAATGAAGCTGATTTAGGGCCGAAATGAAATCCATTTCGGGTCGAAATGATTGGGAAAATCAAAAATACAAAGCATTTTTGTAATTCGGGCCGAAATGAGTGGGATTTTGGGCCGAAATAGTACACATTTCGGGCCGAAATGAAGCTGATTTCGGGCCGAAAAGCTTCTATTTCGTGCCGAAATCCACTGGGACTAACCTCGTTTTTTCTTTGTTTTGCACCCTTTGTTGGACTCCGAGGCATGTCCTACACCTCCATAAGGGGAATCCAACACCTATGCTTCCTTGTGCATGCCTGCACGCTCAATTCAAATGTCAGAACTCTCTCTCTCATCTCTCTCAATCAATTACAAAGAAATTAACAACACAAACTGAACAAATTATCAAAAATCCTACTCTACATTGGGTTGCCTCCCAAGAAGCGCTTGTAATTTAAGGTCGACAGCCCGACCTGGTTACCTCAACCGTTTAGGATAGTGCTTAGCTTTCCACTTCTTCTTCTTCCACCATCTTTTCTCGATAAGCTTTTTCACTCGAGCACACAGGCTCTTTGGACATGGTGGAAAGCTTTAGAAGTTAACCTCTTTCATCTTACTTTTTTTCTTCTTGATCAACTTCCATAGAGTATCACTAGGCTCAAATGAATCTCTCTCCATGAAATCATCCCAATGATGCTCCTTCGGTGCTAAATGATCTTCATTAGACACATACATCTCATCTATACCCCCACACTTGACGATTTCCAACTCCTATGGCATATAGATCATCAATAGGATAGCCAATAGAACAAGAAATTGGAAGTTGCCCATCATGTACTTCCCCAAAAGGCTCTCCATACACAAGAATTCTCAACTCATTGCGGACTTGATTTACATGAGATATGGAAAAGTCTTCAAAAAAAACTGAGTAGGGGCTCTTACCTCAATTGTAATGGACACTATTTCTTCGCCAGCTCCATCATCAGCATACCACAAGCTCCCAATCTCGGTGTCATCCCAATCATTCCAAGGCTGTGAGATAATTGGAGGTTCCCTTGCGGAGAGCATCGCATCCTCCATTGTTGGACACACAAGTCCACAACTTGTTCAGGGACATTTCACTCTTCTCTCGGCTCAGGTACCTCTTCTTCCATCACTGCATCTTGCGATTCGGATTCTCGTTCTTTATCCATCCTATCCATTAGTGTCCTTTGCATCTCTAGGACAGCTGGTAGCCAATGAGGTTCGTCCAAACCAACTTGTGATGGTGACCATAGAGGCTCCATTAGGGGCTCAATGGCCTGTGTCAAAGGCTCCTTTTGTGGCTCATCTGTAACAAGGGACATCCTGGTGATGCGCGCTTGGATCTCCCCCATAATATTGTGCAAGTTTGCCATGCTCGGTGATGAGTCCTCTTGGTGGTGCTGAAGCTGCGGTGGATCGAATATGCATGCGTCTTCATACTTGTGATCCTTCTTGCATTTGTAGCACCAAATCATTGAGAAAGTGTCATCATTGTGTCAAACTCTATATTTAGCACAGTAGTAGGGGTAATCAGATATCCCCTCATAAGCCCCGTCGCTCCACATGCTCATTACGTCTCCTGCTTCCTGTGTTCCTTTGAGAACAAACTCACACGATATCCGTGAAGCACAGAGATAGAAACAAATAAAAAAAAAAACTAAAAGAAAAGTACTCTAAACTACCGCCTAACTAAATAATCTACCGCTGTCCCCGGCAACGGCGCCAAAAACTTGACACGAATTCTTACGTGTATGCTAAGTGCACGGTCAAGTAATATAGGGGTGGTATTTCAAACATGAGTTATCGATCCCACGAGGAAAAGCTTGAGATTATTTAATTAGTTATTAGATTAGAGTACTGTAACTGGGAGGAAGAATTGTGGTTGATTAAGAATTGAAACAAATAACTAACTAATATTTTTGGGTTTTTATTATTAAATAACTATAGAGAACAACTACGTGGTCTATGAATCCCCTAGGGTTTTAGATAGTTCCGAATAATGTACTGAATGACGATATCATCTAATCAGTTGTGTCGGGTAATAGCAATGACAATGTCCTCTCGGTCTCATGTCGTTCTACCCTTCAATTGACTACGGGTCCTGTCGGTCCACCGACGTCTACTGATATGGTTCTAACCGCCTAACGTTAAACCAATCACTGGGTCCTCTCGGTCCACCAATGCCTAACGCTACTCAATAGAATCTTCCCTCACACGACTAGTCCTATCATCTCACCTCTCAGTCTCAATAATTAGGGACTAATTTCTTGTTCTCGTTCATACCTAGGTAAAGTCTCTTTCAAGCACCCACCGGTTCGCGACTCCTTTTAGACTAAGTATTAAGTTCAGAACAATCAATACAACTAACAATGATGATAATCTTTAAGATACTATTTTTCTAACCTATTGATCATCTTCCCAAAGTTGTTCTTGTTACCCTAGACGTGTCAATAGTCCTAAGTAACCAAGATATACGATAAACAAAGAAGAACAATATAGTTGAATGAATCGAAACATGAATCAATCTCACAATCCGAAAATTTTGCTATTGCATAAACCCTAGGTTCATCTCCATATAACCTAACAAATAAATCTAGCTACAAATAAAATAGGAAAATAACAAGAGTTTCTCCATACACATGATGAAAAGAGAAGAGAAAGGAATCAAACGGCGAAATCGCCAAGCTTTGATGAATCCGGGCAATCCCCAAACTCCAAGCTTCTCTACAATGGCTCCCGTGCATGAATATGCTGCCTCCTAGGTCTCTTCTCACGTTTTTACCAGTTGGGGGCGAGTTTTTAATGTACTTTGGCCAAAATTGCATTTCAGCCCCTCCAGTTTGTATTTCCCGAACAGAATTGTAAGATGATCTTGCGCGGCCCATTACTCTCTCATCCGGACTCCGATTAAGCTCTGTGACCTATCGTTGGAAAGCTCTTTGAGCCTAATTTCATTTGGCACAGGTCTCACTCCCAAATTCAGTTTATAACTCCAGATATGATCAATTTAGTTCAGACTGATCATCCTAGATCTTCCAACTTTGCTTCTCTTCGTTCCACTTGAGCTCCCATTATTTTCGGAGTTCGTTACATGCCTCCTATCAACGGATTAGAATATGTTCCTGCCCAGAAAATATGAACAAACATACCAAGCGATTATATTTGACAAATAACATCTAAATATGCATAAAAACGCCCGGACTAAGATTATAGTGCATATGAAGCATCAAGTGATAAAACGCAATATATTCTCAACAATTAAGCACAAATATATCATGATAATGAGGGAAATAACAATAATATATAGCTCCTAAAAGGTGCTATCACTCTTACATCAAAATTCCCTCGATTAAAGGGGTTTTCAAGCTCTCGTGGACTTCAAGCTTTTTCAAGACTACTTCAAGCATCCAAATTATTATCTATAATCCCTCTTAAGGCTTCTTGTAATCATCTATTTCCTTTTTTAATTGTTCTTTTTAGTGATAGGATCATGTTATTGACAAGAATTTGTTTCATCTTACCTTGCATGTGTGTTTTGGGGTCTTGAATTACAAATTTTGAGTATGAAATTTCAAATGCTACACTTGATTTTTCCTATTTTCTTGTCTGATTTCTTTTTATGTGTTTAAATGACTGTATTTGAGTATAATAATATTTTTATCAAGTTGAATGTATCATGGAAGTGACTTGATCATATTTTGAAGGTTTTAGGGAAACATGCATGTTGATAAAATCCGTATAGTTTTGTGAAAAATGTGGTATATCTTCAAATTATTTCTCTTTAAAATTTTCAAATCTTGTCTTTTATAAAACTTGACTCAAAGAGGGTCATTTTGAGAAAAAATCATCTTCATAGAATTTTTAGTTAAGGAGATATGGTCATTTGAACTTGCATGTTTTTCGAAAATCTATTTCTGGACCAGTCTTCCCATTTTTTTCAAAAATCCCGTTTCCAGAAACTTATGAAATCTAAATTTTCTTTATCGAAACTAGAAACTTTGAGGATTAATTCTAGATAAGATAAGCATTATAGTTACTCTGTAAGTGGTAGTAATCACCTTGGAAAGTTGAAAGGTTTTGCCAAACTCTTCTCTGAACAACATTGTTTGTTAATTTCGTAACTTGAGTTTTATAACATCAATTCATGATTTTCTTTATGTTTAGTAAGTTAGAAAGATGTAGGATGATCATAAATAATTTCTTGATTTTAAGAGATGTTTTATATGGTAAATACGCCTCTAAAGCTAGGCCTATAATTTCATGATTTCGTATGTTTCCATTTTTTACGTATATGACTATGTGGCATGTAGGGTTGCATTTGATTATGGACGTGTAAATTGGTTGTATCGAGTACGTTATACATGTGATTGTAGACATTGGCCTCGTAGGAGGCAGTGGTTGTCGTTGGAGTGCTAGGACTACTTTCTTTCTTTTGGTTGTGCTACATCTCAATGGTAAGTACAAATGTGCGACCCTTACTTATCAAAATGTGAGTATTTGTGTGATTTCTCAAATGAATATTTATTTGAATAAAAAGTAAAGTTGTTTGGATATTCATGAATCCTCTGAGAACTCTTGAAAATTACTGGTGAAATCTAATTTGGTTATGGTAAAGAGAATAATTAAAACACTTAAATATATTTAGGACAATGAACTGAGTTGTGTTATTTATTGCTCCGGCCGGTGGCGCCAAGCGTTCCTCCAATTACTTATGGGTACGGACATTGAAGCAATGCTTCGTATTAGAGGATATAATTTAAGTTTCACAAATCTGCCTCTGACGAGCCAAAATAACCAAGGTATTGCGGCCAAGGGATTTGTAGAGCTATAGAGTGCTATTTATACTTGTAACAGTCACTACGATATAGGGGTGTGGACACTTAAGGTTTTTTAGCTATGAATTGTGAGTGGGGATTGACGTATGGGCTCCCTTAACGCTCGGGTGAAATAGGGTTTGATAAATCCTAGAAGGAACCCTTTATGATACTTCGTGATCCCTCTGTCTACATCGATCCTACTGGTGGCTCTGGACATGCCTCAGCTAAATTTAACGGCTAATTGAACTTGAAAGAAAATTGAGTACTCTATTGATGTTTTTGTGGCTCTGGATATGCCCTAATCAAATAGAATAAGTTGAAAAGCATTTGCTACTCGTGACATATATTAGTTCAAAATAACTTGTTTACTGTTGAAATTTTACTTGTTTAAGAATTCTTTGAATATGCGTGGTTTATTTATATTTTAAATTTGATAGATACTTGCTATGCGATTACTTATAATAGTTCAGAAATTCCCAATTCTTTTAATTATTAATATTTCAAATATCTGAATTTATTTCAACTCATGCTTGTGTGCCACTCGTTGCTTTACATGTCGTAGTGTGTAATTACTCAGTTTTTAGCGACTGTTTTTAAACTGTGGTGTCTCCGTTTGTTACTTTAAAAACCGCCACAGGTTAGTGAAAGTCAGGATGGGAACGCGAAACAAGAAAAAATCGGCGAGCATAAGATTAGATCAAATAGCTTATTTCAAACACATTACTATTGTAAACTTATCTTCTCAAAGATTTTTGTATTATTAGTTAAATTGTAATATTCGTAAATATAATTCTACTTTGGTTATCGGTTGTCTCTTTAACCCTGAACCGAGATCCCAGGTTGTTGCATGTGGTATCAGAGCATCAGTTCTCCGGTTAATGAGACGGTTCGATTACCTTAAGTAGATAAATAAGAAACTTTAAATGTTTTCAAAAATTTAAAAATTATTAGGATAACTCAATTTGGTAAAAACAAAGTAAATAAGACGCTAGGGAGTTTGGGTACCTACATATATATTTTTTTTAAACAAGATTTGTGCCATGTTGATTAATTTTTAAGTGAAAATTGGGATGTGATCTATGCGGAAGCTACTTGCCCGTTATATGTTGGTTGCCTTATTAGCTTGAATAGTTGTTATATTGAATTTTTTTATTTTCCATCCTCTTCTAATTTTTTACCCCAAGACCATCCTATTCTAATTATGTTTTAGAGACTTGAAAAAAAATATTATATTTTAAAAAAAAATATTATATGTTTCATTTTAGGTAATTTGACATTGTTATTTCCAAAATTATAAATTTTTGACAATAAACTATTTACGACTCTGTTGGTGCGGCTCGTAGTACCACGGTAGCATAAGATGTACCCACTGTGACTAACTTGGGAAACCTTTTTCAATGAGGGTTAGTCAAGCAAAATGACATATTTGTTTTGATCAAAGTATTTGTCTAAAAGTATGACATTTGCTTAAATTATAGAAAATTGTCGAATCGGCTCTAAATTGGGATTTTGTATGTTCGTCTAGACTTTTCAAAATTTGGTGCTAACCTTTCACTTGAGCGAAGTTTCTTTGAATCCCTACTATATATGATACGATGAGAAGAGACGCAAACAACCGAGAGCGTGTTTCCCGTTGATATAAGTGTCACATGTGCATTATAGCATTGCATACAACTTTCATGTTCATTAGTTGCACTCTCGTGAAGCATGTTGTAGTTTTGTGCAAAAGTTGTTATAAGCTTTGGGGACGAAACTTCATTTTAAGGGGGCGATGATGAAATACCCCGTATTTTAATACTTTGTAATTTCAGAAAATATTTAAGAATGTCAAGAAATTTATATCTCAAACTTATTCTTGACATATTCTTAGTATTAAAGTCTAATGGTGTCACATGATGTTTGTGATTGTCTAGTATCCCGTTTTGGGGACATTTTGTAATCTGCAAAAGTTTGAGATATATGTGTATTTAATAATTTAATTAAAAAAAATATTTTGTGTCAATTTTATTAGTTAGTATTTAGTTCCAAGAATACCCCTTTGTATATGAAATTTTGTGATTACCCTCAATTTTTAATATTTATATATCAACCCATCATTTGTTTATTTTACAGTTTTTACCATAACTAATTAGACTTTTAACCAAAAGTATATTTTTATCCCTCCTCCACTAATTAGTCAACTACATTATAATATCCACACCCTCATTAGTACTTATGCATTAGACATGCTTACAAGCATCTAATCACCCTCCCAATACTTCCACACATCACCATCTAGTCTCCATCAATTTCCATCACTCTCTATATCACACCCTCACTCTTTAATCACTCTATCTCACTATTCTTGGCTGAACCAAATAATGAGACACCACCCATCATCTTCTTCTTCATCACCTTCCTCTTACATCAAAATTCTCTCCATTAAAGGGGTTTTCACGCTCTTATGGCCTTCAAACTTCTCGAAGGCTACTTCAAGCATCCAAATTATCCTCTATAATCCCTTTTAAGGATTCTTGTAAGCATCTATTTCATCTTGTATTTGTGCATTTAGTGGTAGGATCATGTCATTGACAAGAATTTGCTTGATCTTGGCTTGCATGTGTGATTTGGGGTCTCGAATTATAACTTTTGAGTATGAATTTTTAAATACTCCACTTGATATCTCCAATTTCATTTTTAATTTAATTTTATGTGTTTAAATGACTTTAGTTGAGTATAAGAGCATGTTTCTCAAGTTGCATGTATCACGGAAGTGAATTGATCAAGTTTTGAAGCTTTTAGAGAAACATGCATGTTGATACAATCTCTATCGTTTGTGAAAAAATGTGGTATATTATATTATTTCTCTGTAAAATTTTTAGATCTTGTCTTCTATGGAATGAGACTCAAAGAAGGTCATCTTGAGAAAACCATCATCTTTATAGTATTTTTAGTTAAGGATATAAGGTCATTTGAACTTGCATGTTTTCTGAAGCTCTTATTCTGGACCAGTCTAACCATTTTTTTCAAAACCCTAATTCCATAAACGTATGGCATCTCATATTTCTTTTTTTGAAAATAGACACATAGAGGTGTAATTATGGAGAGAATATGAATTATAGCTATTCCGCAGGTGGTAGTAATCTCCTTGCAAAGTTGAAAGTTTATCCCAAACTCGTCTCTGAATAGCAGTGTTTGTTAATTTATTAACTTGGGTGTTCTCATATCTATGCATGATTTGCTAGATGTTTCTGAAAGTAGACACATGTGGGTTGATCATAAATTCTTTTCATGATTTGAAGATACATTTTGACATGGTAAATATGTCTCTAAATTCAGATCTACAATTATGTCCAGAATTGTAGTTTCAGATTTTCTAGAACACTTGAGTTTTTGAATAAATATGTTCAATTTTGGACATATTTTGATGTGCTAACATCATTATGTGAGACTTTCTTACATATACGACTATGTGGCATGTAGGGTTGCATTGGATTATGCATGTGTAAATTGGTAATCACAAGTACGTTATACCACCACTAGAAATGAACACAAAAATGGCAAAGATATACTGAAATTTGTGCGGCGAGACAAAATATCGCCGTTTTTTGCACTAAAAACGGCGATATTTAGTCTTCTCGCTTAAAATTATCTTATACGGCGAGAAATTAATGGCCCCACATATAATTTAGCATAAACGGCAAGATGTTTAGCTAAAACGACAAGATACAAAATATCCGTTAATGCTGTTATTATAAACGGCGATAAATATTTACTAACGACGTCATTTTATTAACCCGTTAAAAAGTTGTTGATATAAACGGCGAGAGTTCCTAAACGCCGTTAGTTAATGTCTTATTCGACGAGATCGCTCGCCGTATATGCATTGATTTGTCTGCCAAAATTTGGGGCGAAAATTTGGATAGCCCGCGCCATAAGATAAAGAAAACCTAGCTTCTCTGGGAAATGAAATTTTTTTATTCTTTCATTTTCACATCGTTTCTGAAGAGAGAAAAGAGAGAGAATGGAAGACAAGATAAGTCTAAGGAGAGACAATGGTGCAACGGTTCACCCAGAAGCCACGAGAGAAGAGAACAGAACAGAGAGAGAAGGGAGAACATAGAGAGGAGGGAGAACATATAGAGAAGAGAGAACAGAGAGAGGAGGGAGAAAAGAGAGAGAATAGAAGAATGGAGCCACAAGAAATCTTAATCGCCATTGAAACGCACACCATCATCGACCCTTCTTTCCAAATACTGTAAGTTCAATCATAAACCTTAGCTATGTTCATGTTTTAATATTTTTTTTCATTCTAATTTATTTTGATTTTGAAATCAACCATGTCAATCGTTGATGGATATGGTTGGTTGATTTATGTTGATTATTGAAGCTCCGAAAAGAGGGTTACATGAAGCCCTAATTCTGGAACAACTGTTGTTCCAGAATTAGGGCTTCATGTCACCCTCTTTTCGGGGCTTCATTAATCAACAGAAATATATTGATTACATGTTGAATTTGATTGAATTGGTAATTTGTTATTGTATTGTAGTTAAAATTTCTTGAAATTGGAAATCTTTTGTTCAATTATACTTGAAATTTCTTGAAATTGGTTATCTATGTTTCAATTGCAGTTGAAATTTAATGTAATTGGTAATCTGTTGTTGAGTTATTGGTTTTGTATTTTTTTTGTGATAATTGCCGACTGCCGAGCCCGTTAATACAATAAAGAACAATTGAAATACGAGTGAAACGGACGTTAAAGTTCAATTAACAAAAGGGAAAATTACAAAAGACCATGTTTCATATATATATATATATATATATATATATGATGTACTCCAAGATCATATGGAAAATTACATTAAGAAAATTAAAAAAAAAAAAGGCCAAAAAACTAACCAAAATTATAAAAATGAAAACATGGTCTAAACATCAGGAGCAAGCAGGACTAAGGGCATGACATAAGAGGAGACAGGAGTGTCTTCCACTGGAGGTAGCACTACTAAGGGCATGACATCATAAAATGAAATCATTGTTGTTCCAACTCGTGCAACCCTTTCTGAACCTTCTCTTTCTTTCCACCAGATTGAATCTTCTTCGTGCTTTTGCCTTTTCTTGTCTTTCTTTATATTTTCTTATCAGGGGCTTGAATAACAACATTTGGCTTCCCTAGTTTATTGAAAGTGGTGGCAAGTTTCCTCAAATCAGCGGTTGGGGGGAATAAGTCGAAGACACGGTGATTGGTTGTGGATCTGTGGCAAAAAAGAACTAGGGTAGGGGTTTTTATAGTTTTGATCCTACGTAACAGCCCGATTGCCTGATTTAAATGACCATTAATGGGAGACGTGATGAATTTGAATTGGCATGCGTCTTAGAAGCTAAAGGGACTACAGTTACAAATGCATGAAGCTGCATCAGCTACAGATGCATGCAACCCTTTTAAACCATTTAAGCCCATTCCTGAATCTGTTACTATAGTGTTTCATGTTCATGTTTAAGTCTTACATTAATATTTATCATTTTCTAGATATTGTCTTATTCTAATTGGTTTGTAATTTTTGTTTTCTGGTATGGATTGTTATCTGGACTGTCCCAACCGATTCTCAAATTCCATGACCTGCCCCATTTGGGTGGCATCCCGAAAAATCGGTGTAACCCCAATACAATACTCAAGGAATTGTCAATTCTATGGTATTCGTTTGTAGGCACTGGTTTGCTACGCGCCACCCAATGGAGGCAGGTCACTAAATTTGAAGATACTTCGGACATCGGCTGCAGCTATACCCCCTCTACTTTGTTCATGCTAGCATCTCCATGGACGAACAGTGAAGATGTATCAGGAGTTGGGAGAACTGTAATACTTGCATTATATGTTGTGGTACGTCTTCTTTCCTTTTGAAGCATCATCTCCTTCATTTCAGCACCCATGTTGGTTATATATATACTTCTTTGACTGTGACTTGCCCTATCGTAAAATAGATTAACAATGTACATGTGGCTGTGTTGGTTTGTTGTATTGTTAGCAAACTTCTGGCAAATCCAGTTTTGCTTCACATGATGAAATTGTTGGTTTGTCTTCGTACGTACATATGTTTCTAGGGTTCCAGTTGAGTGGCTAGATTTTTCAACGCAACAGTTGAATAAGTTCCGTTTCAACACCCATTAAGTCTCCTTTCAACGGGGAGAACATGGAACTGCATACTGAGCATGACTGAGCATAGGCAACTGCGACACACGTACAGCTCCGGATTATGTTACTGCTCTGTTCCCCAACCACAGTGTATATATGTCAGGCGACGTCTCCAAACGATCCTCAAACTTCATGTACTGGCCCTGCTGGGTGGCTGACCTAGGTACATAACAGACCCGTGCCACTACAAAATAGTAACAATGGAATTATCAATTATATGGTTTTGGTTCGTAGTGGCCCCGGTTTGCTATGCGCATCCGCCAGCCACCGAGACGAGCCGGTTAATGAAGTTTGAGGATACCTCGGAGATCGACGTGAAGCCATAAAGAACGGACAAGTGACATAATCCAGAGTTGTTACAGTGCTGCAGTTTCCCATGCTCTCTGATGTTGTTTCCAATTCATGTTCTCTTGTTGAAACGCGACTTCAAGGGTGTGGGACTGGTAATTATCAAGTGTTGGGTTCGTTCTTCTAGTCGCTATCTTTAACAAACCATGCACATCAAATTTAAGGTTAGTTTTCCCTCATTTTAGCAAACTAACCAACATATCCAAATCAATCTTATCGCTGTTAAAGTCTAGTTTGTTTGTCATCTTCGAAATCAACTTGATTTCTTTGATTTGTCTTGTGAATTGGTGTTGGTAGATAACTTCTTTTTGTTTTTTTTTTCTTTAAGGTAGAACTACCTTAAATTAACCAAAGACATGCAAGGATTGTCAACTTAGTACAATAGAGGTGGCCTTCTTGATCTTCTACTTGTGTACATGTGGCTATGCTCTCTGTCTTGTATATATCGTGGTCATTTTATCCACAATCACACGGTTAACCTTTGGCTGTAGCTTTTACGTATTACTTAACCAGATAACATTTTATCAAAAATTCACAAGTAGATTTCCTACGTTGATTTCTACTTGTTCCTGTACCGCCCCAACAATCTAAAACTGGCCCTTAGTTGGTCTGGTGTCAGTTGTGTTTTTATTTCTCTGTTTATACCTCGTCTGCAAGGCTTTTTAGTTTTATAAGCTTTGATTACCTATCAGAAAATAAGTGTTAGGTAGTTGAATTGATAATGGCCAATTCAATCACTACGATGAAACAAAAATCAGATCTAAATTGGCTTCTCATTGCAGTTATCCTTTTATTGTCAGTAAACTTTAAAAGCTATCTGTTTTAATATTGATATGTATTATTATCTTGTTTAGTTTTGTCCAGGTTTTGGCACGTGCACGTTATCTTCACGGTTTTTTCGCAGCGCGTGAATGTAAACCCAGAGTCGGCGTATTCGAAGGCAACTTGTCGCACTTGGGGATACAGCCAGAGGTAAAGCTAAGTACAGAAAGATGAGATCTCTTATTTTGAAACTTGAAGATAGCTAGCTCAAAATCCGCATAATATAGGTTTTGATGTACTGGACTTGAGTATAGGTTTTGATGTACTGGACTTGAGTATAGGTTTTGATGTACTAGACTTGTACATTTAGGGTAAAACTTTGGCAATGTAAATTTTTAGGACATATGAAGAGATATGTTTGAAATGTATTGTGTATGTTATCAAGATCAATACATTTGTTATATGTTTTGTGTTTGTTGTGCCAGAAAACATAAGGCTACAGGTGTGGATGAGTTGGTTTTGTGCCTGAAATAATCAATAGGTTGCAATTCTCCAGCTATGAACTGTACTGGTTGCAGGGTCCAGCTCAAATACGGCGAGAATATATTCTGGCCGTTTTAATGGGAAAGAAAAAACGGCAACAAAACAATTTTTCCGTAAACAATGACACTCAAATACGACAATAAATATCCTAATATGGCTTTATATTTGTCGTATTTAATGTGATAAAAAACAGTGACTTTATTTCCGTATTTAATATCAACCAAGAACATCAAAACATAATTACTTTAACGGCAAATATATTGCCGTATAAGTAAGGAAATTAACGGCGATACTCTGTAATTTTTCCGTATATGTACTGTAACAAGCGGGTGTTGTCTCGCCGTATGTCAGACTCAAATACGGCGAGAGTTCATATACGGCATCAGTTTTTATTGTCGTATAGTATTAACGTCAAAATACCTTGCGGGCAAGGTAAATTTCGCCGTTTATGCCATAAAAGGCGATAAAAACCTCTTAAACGACAATATATTCTGGCCTTTTTGTTGTCCATTTCTAGTAGTGTACGTGTGATTTTAGACATCGACCTCGTAGGAGAGTGGTTTTCGGTTGGGTGCTAGGACCAATTTTTTTCTTTTGGTTGTGCTTCATCTCGATTGTTAGTACATATGTGCGACCCTTACTTATAAATAATTTTGGATTTCGGATGACTAGTTGTTTTCCCACGACAGAATCACAGCTGATCTTTAAAAATCTGAAATACGACTAGCCAGATGACAAACAGAAAAAACGGTTGTTTATACTGCTTTTGAAGACCATAATCCTGGTAGTCGGAATGAAATAGGTCGATGAAAGCAGGATTTGATGTAGTGGATGAAGAACACAGTGAAGACTGTTAAGCAGTAAAGCTTGAAGTGTTCTTCAGGAATCTGGAATGGATTGAATGGATGAAATGATCTCCTAAAATGATGCTTGTCAATCCGTGAGAGTGTATGAATCTATGTGTAATGCTCTGTGCTTACCAATCTCTCTCGGTCTCCTATTTTCTGTCAATTTAAATTGAAGATTATATAGGAAACTTGCACAGAAATCCCTAAGAATCCTCTGAAGATTTTTGACTCTCAACAACTTGCTTCCAACGGCTAGATGCTTGATTTTCTTATTTTTTTATATGATCTTCAATCTATAAGCCTAAGGTAAGTTCAGAAAACTTTCAATAACAGTAGGATCAATCTACAGGCTTGGATTTCCTACTCTGGAAACTAGCAAATAAGGAAACTTCCTGCAATACAGAATTAGCTAATAATCCCTACAAACATCTTAGGCAAATGACCAGATCAAAGTTTGTTATAACACATAATTAATTTTTCTTTGATCACATAATATATCACGATTCAAGTGCATGAGATTCAATTCATGCTCAGTTTCAAGTCTTTGAAACCAGTTTCATAGATTTGAAAACAACTGTGAACTTGCAATATCGCCCTTGATGAATGAAAAAACCACTAATCTATTTGAACTGCATTTCTGCAAATGATAGACATTAGGGGTATAGCAGAAACAGTTATATAATATCAAAAAACTAATTGCCAACAGTTATAATGGCATAATCAAAATCAAACGAAATAACCAAAAAACCAACTAATCAGTTTTAATAGTTCATCCACAAATCCAAAAAACCAGATCTCCCAAAACACCCCCCTAAATGTCTCCCCTTTTTGAATTTCTTCAAAAAAGTAATAAAATAATGGATCAAACCTTATTGAAAACTTAAAAAATTTCACACAAATAGAAGTTTTGAAAGAAAACAAGGGGTCCAAGGATTTGAAAAAGAAAGAAAGACTGGATTTAAGGATTTGTATCTTCATCTGTCTTATGACCTTCAGCATCATCTTGATCATCTTCTTCCTCATCCTCATCCTCTTGCTGATCTTATTCCTGTGCAACTACTTCACCAAACTCATCAGCTACCACATCATCTTCGAACAAGTCTTCTGAGGTGAAAATTGTTAGAGCCTTTCCTTTCGGTTTCTTCTTCTGCAGAGCTTCTGTGAGTAGCACCCCTGAGTCAATGCTTCCTTCATTACCATCCTTGTCCTCAACCATCTTTATCCCAGAATCCATATCCCCAACAGCCTTATCCCTAGTAATATTCTCATCAAATAGATCCTTGGTAGATCCTGACTTCCTTGAACCTTCTCGAGCTGGTGTATCCTCTTATTCCACATGTACCAAGTTGATACTCTTGAAACCACTCTTAATCATGTACTTCATCTGCCTGAACTCAGTACTCATTTGATACTGACCCTGATTTAGCTCATCTAGTTAATTTTCAATAAATTCCAGCTTTTGAAGAACTTGAGATTGGTCTTGAGTGGTAGAAGGTAGGCTAATGGAGAGGTTAAAGATTTAGTCTTTGAAAACTTCTTGGCTTTCAACTCACCAGTAGAATTCCCATTGTCCTTCACCGGTTTTCACAAATCCAGTCCTTTGAAAAGACTTCTCATAAATCAATCCAAAACCAGTAGTGATTGTCTCTTCCGTTTCAACAGGTATTTCCAAATGGTGAAAGAAATGTGGGAGGAGGTTGGCCTGGGGTGAGGATGTTTCCTGTTCTTGGTTCCATTAAAATGTTTGGCAGATCAATCTCATATCCATGCATCACCAAGTACATCAGCTACAACACCCTATCATATAGCAATTCATTTCAATTCTCTTTTGGTACCACACACCTCATCATGATAGTAAACAAGATTTTGGCTTCAACAGTTAACACATAATGAGTTAACTGCTTAGAGGTAGTGGCTATATTAGGAAAAAATAAATCTTCATTAGCCATCTTTATACCATCAATCTTGCTCTGGTATTTTTTTTATTGTACCTCTTTGGACAACCCAAAACACTAGGAAATCCAGCATGATCTAACTCCATCTCAATACCAGCTACCTTAGATGATACAGTTCAACCCAAAGAATTCACCTGCTTCAGATTCAGGTAGAAGATTCTGGTAAGCCTAGGGTATGCAATCTCAGAGGGGTTTAGGATTTTCCAAAATGAACTCTATTTAAATCTCCAAATACACTCCAAATCCATACTATCCAGCATGCTAGTATTGATTATAATTAAATAAGAAATAGGAGCAGATTCAAAACCATCTAACCAGATTCAATGAGAAGCATGATTGATGAACTAAATTTTAGAAATAGATCTCTTACCAGAAGATGATTTCTTCTTCGTGTAAATCTGAATCTCCTTCTCTTTTTCTGTTTATGAACTCTGGATCTTCATTCGCTTGTTTGTTTTTTGTGCCTCTTTTACCTTCTTCACCTTCTTTGGAGTACCAATCTGAACACTCTTTTGTTTCCCAGAAGTATATGTAGGATCTGACTTTTTCTTGCAGGAAGTAGCAGTCTAATCTACCTTGTCATTCTTACTTTTCTTCTTAGGAGGAGGAAAGGGATTCTTTGGTGCACTGTCAATTTTGGAAATTGATTTGTCACTGATAGCATGAATTCTTCTTCTTCTCAAGCTTTTCTTTTCTTCCCAGTGTTCTTCTTTGAGCCTCCAGACATCTTGATTCTTTGAGAGGATCTTCGTGAATCCATAGGGTTTGGGTTTAGAAGAGATATGCAGGAAGGATAGAAGGGAGAGAAAAAAGAGAGGATAAATGCTGAAGAGTTAGAGATACAGAAGGAAACTAAATATTCCCTTATCATTTAAGGAAAGAAAAATTCGTTTGAAAATCAAACTCTCTTGGAAAGGAAATAGTATTATACTGATTTGAAAAAAAAAACAATAAAACCGTAAAAAATAATGTTAGGCAATTATCTATAGAGATAAAACCCAGAATTCGTGATCCATTCATTGAACTATGTAGTATACATATTTATATGCAAGGGTTTGAAAATGATTTTAAGACCTTGAAAAATCGTTATACTGCAGACAAAATTTTCAAGGATTTGAAAATCTTTTTCAAGGCTTTGAAAAACTTTTCAAAACATTGAAATACAAATAACTTTCCTGATGCTCCCCCTAAACTAGTGCTTCTTTATTCAACATGCCCTCAGGGATGTGAATCTATCTTCTAACTGTTGTTTAGTGATAAAATCTGCAAACTGTAAGTTAGTTGGCACACATAATAGAGATACATCACCTTTATCCATATGATATCTAATGAAGTGATGTCTGACATCAATGTGCTTAGTCCTTGAATGTTGTACAAGATTCTTTTTAATTGAGATAGCACTAGTTTTGTTACATTTGATGGGAATATCTCTGAAGTCATAACCCGGATCTCTCATCTGTTGAGCTATCCACAACACTTGTGAGCAGCATGCTCCAACTGCTATGTATTCAGCTTCTGCAGTTGATAAAGCTACATAATTTTGCTTTTTAGAATGCTTGCTTATCAGAGATGATCAAAGGAATTGGCAACATCCTGAAATGCTTTTTCTGTCAACTTTATATCCTGCAAAATCAACATCTGAATAGCCACACAGAGAGAAGTTAGACTTCTTAGGATACCAAAGCCCAAAGTCTTTAGTACCATTGAGATATATGAAAATTCTTTTGACAGCAACTAAGTGAGACTCTTTAGGATCTTGGAATCTAGCACTGATACAAACACTAAACATAATGTCTGACCTACTTCTAGTAAGATAGATTAGTGAACCAATCATACCTCTGAACACTTTCTGGTTCATACTCTTACCATTTTGATCCTTGTCTAAGGATAGTGTAGAGCTCATGAGAGTTTTGGCTACCTTGGATTGAGACATATTATAATTGTTTAGCAAATGCTTGGTGTACTTATTCTATGTCGAAAAATTCCCTTCTTCATTTGATGCACATGAAGTCCAAGAAACAAATTTAACTCTCTCATCAAGCTCATCTCAAATTCCCTTCTCATAAGACTAGAGAAATCGTTGGAAAGAGAATCATTAGATGAACCAAATAGAATATCATCAACAGATACTTGTACTAATAAAATTTCTTGCTCATGTGTTGTTATTAAATGATTTTTGTCAACTAAGACTCTTTTGAAGTCATTTTCAAGTAAGAACTTTAACAATCTTTCATACCAAGCTCTTGGAGCTTGTTTGAGGCCATAAAGAGATTTGTCAAGCTTATAAACATGATTTGGAAACTCATCATTTTCAAAACCACGAGGTCGAGCAACATGTACTTCTTCTTGCAGATAATAATTTAGAAATGCACATTTAATTCCTTTAGAAAAAGTTTGATGTTCTTATGTGATGGAAATGCAAGTAGCATTATTATTGTTTCCAACCTGGCTATAGGAGCAAAAGTCTCCTCATAATCTATAACTTTTTTCCCGTTGTAGCCTTGAGCTACTAGTCTTGCCCTATTCATGATAACCTTACCAGCTTCATCCAACTTGTTTCTGAAAACCCACCTTGTTCCAATTATAGACTGATCTTTGGGAGGAGGAACTAGATTCTAGAGTTTTTTCCACTCAAATTCATTCAGCTCACTTTGCATTGCAATGATCCAGTCTGCTCTGCTTGTAGTGGTTCCTTCACATTCTTAGGTTCTACAAGAGACACAAAAGCATTAAAAGCATACAAGTTCTTTAACTAAGATCTTGTTTGTGTAACAGTGGATGGATCAGAAATGATGTTTTATGTTGGATGAGATGACATATATTTGAACTTCGTTCTCTATGTCCAGGGTTCTGGTTCTCCAGGAATCTTTTCAAGGCCTTGAGAGCTGGATGTAGTGGCTCGATCACTCCGTGTTTCTTGAGATTTTGTTTCAAGTCTTTGAGAGCTTGTTTCAAGGCTTTTAAAATTTCTTCCGTTTTCCTGCATGTTAATCATAGAACCATTCTCTTGATCTACTTCATCCTATGACACATCCTTGTTCAAATTTAAATCTGCAAAACCTTCACTCAAAGAACCATGATTGCTTTAATCAAATATAAAAAGTATACTTTTTCAATAAGCTTGGTTCTCTTATTTTTAACTCTGTAGGCTTTGCAAGTCAAAGAATAACCAAGGAAAATACCTTCATCACTTATGGAATCAAACTTGCCAAGATATCCGTACAATTATTGTGACTAAAACAAGTACCGCCAAGCGGTTTGAATCAAGAAATATTTGACTTTATTCCTTTGAAAAGTTCATAAGGAGTCTTCTTCAAAATAGGCCTAATCAGGCACCTTCAGTGTTGACAGCCTTTTCCCAAAAAGACTTTGGCAATTTGTTTTCTAAAAGTCCTAGACATGTCCTCAAGAGTTCTGTTTTTTCATTTCAAATAAACCATTTTGTTGAGGAGTTCTAGGAGCAGAAAGTTTGTGAGAAATACCAAACTTGGCACATAATAAATCAAAATCCAGTTGATCAAATTCTATGTCATGATCACTCCTTATTGAAGCAATAGGTAGGTTTTTCAAGGTTTGAAGCTCTTTATAAAGTTTTGAAAATTCAGACAGAGCCTCAGACTTTTCTCTTAAAAACATTACCCAAGTAAATCTAGAGAAATTATCTACTATTACCAGCATATACTTCTTAACCTTTGGAGTTGGAACTCTCATAGGACCAAAAAGATCCATATGAAGCAACTCAATAGTTCTAGTTGTACTTACAAAGTTCTTAGGCTTGAATGAGCTCCTTGTCTGTTTTCCTTGAGCACAAGTTTTGCATACATCTTCATCCTTAAACTTGATAGATGGCAGTCCTCTTAATAGGTCTTTGGAGACTAGTTTGGTCAGTTTATGCAAGCTGATATGTCCAAGCTTTCTGTGCCAAAACATTGAATCTTCTTTCAAAACCTTGAGACATTTCAGAATTTCTCGTGCAACTTTGTTAGCATTCAAATAGAAAACATTGTTTGACCTTGGAGCTGTGAGGATGCAATAACCGTATTTTTCATCTTGCACCACACATTTCTCTTTGTCAAAACCATCTAAAAGATAAACATCTGAAATACACTAAGCCGATTAAACTTTAGACCATCTACAAGATAACAATCTGAAATAGAATTTTCAAAACCATTACCAACTTTACCAATTCCTAAAATAGTGCATTTTCCTTTGTCACCAAGTGTGAATATTCCTCCTGATTGTTGGTTCAGTTCAGTGAATAAAGAACTCGTGCCACACATGTGCCTGGAACAACCACTGTCCATAATCGACTTCTGCTCTTTGCTCTTGGTGACAACCTGCATACACCATTCATTGCCTTAACCAGTTGTTAGACCACGTGTAATATTTAGATTCATATTCAGAATCAACCATGTTAGGCGGTCTGACCCCTTTAGGAACCCAAACCTATCTCACATGTCCCTTAAGATGGAATGGAAAGGTATTCCTCATGATGTGAGGTTATGTATTCTTCTAAAGGGACATGTCATCTTAAAATGACCAATCTTACCATAGTAATGGCATTTTGGAGAATGTATGCTACCTGCTTTCACAAAGCTGGTTCTGTTTTTTCATAGAAAGTTTGGATTATATCCAATACCAGTTTAGTGAACAGAATGCAAAATTCCTCAAAAAATCAAGTTGAGATTATGTTCAGAGTCAGTAAGCTTTGTTAAAACATTCTTAGAGTCTTGAAGTTTCTCAGCCAGAAGAGTCTTATGTTCCTCTAATTCATTATGTTGATGTCTTAGAGAAACATGGTTGTCACTCAAAAGAGAGTTCTCTGTTACAAGTTCTTTGACTTGAGTTTTGAAGGCTTTGAAATTAGTTTCCAAAGCTTTGAAATCTCTGTTACAAGATAAATATATGAAATAAAATTTTCAATACCATCACTAACTTTATCATTCCTATAATATTCCATTTGTATTTGTCACCAAGTGTGATTGTTCCTCCTGGTTGTTCTTTCTGTTACGTGAATAAAGAACTCTTCCCACTCATGTGCCTAGAGTATCAACTTTCCATAATCCAATTATGTTCTTTTCTCTTGGTGACAACCTACTTACACCATTCACTGCCTTGCCCAGCTGTTAGACCACGTTTAATATTTGGATTCATATTCAGGATCAACCATGTTAGGTGGTCTGACCCCTTTAGGAACCCAAACATATCTCACCAGTCCCTTAAGATGAAATGAAAATGTATTTCTCTTGATGTGAACTGTTCTTCTAAAGGGACAGGTCATCTTAACATGACCAATCTTGCCAGAGTAATGACATTTTAAAGAATGTCTGCTACCTTCTTTCACAAAGAAGGTACTGTTTTTTCTTAGAATGTTTGGATTATATCCAATACCAGTTTTGTGAACAGAATGCAAACTTCCTCCAAGAATCAAGTTGAGATTATGTTCAGAGCCAGCAAGATTTCTCAAATAATTCATAGAGTTTTGAAGATTCTCACCCAGAATAGTCTTATGTTCCTCTAACTCATCATGTTGGTGTCTTTAAGTAACAAGGTTGTCACTCAAAATATAGTTCTCTGTTACAAGTTCTTTGACTTGAGTTTTCAAGGCTCTCAAAATTTGTTTCCAAAGCTTTGAAATCTCTATCAGTCTTTGCTCGAGAAATTTAAAAATTCTTGTTCTGGCAAACTAATTGCAAATTCTTTTTTGCGTTCATTAACTTTCTCCTTTAAAAACTTTATTTCATTTGTTTAGTCTTCTTCATTAAAAAGAATTGTTTTCAAAATCTCAGAAAGCGCATTTGCAGGTGTAGACATTAGACTATTCACCATAACCTAAATGTTCTTTTCTTAGCTTTCATCATGCTTGGCCATAAGACATAGGCTGGCTTGATTGTCTTCAGAGTCAGATTCACTTGAGGAATCAGAATCACTCCATGAAGCTACCAAGGCCTTCTTCTTTCTGTCACTTTCCTTCTTTCAAAAGTGTATGCTTTTCTTGTGAGGGCGATCTCTGATCAAGTTTCTTGCATCACCACACTCAAAGCAATTCATTACTTTAGATTTATGGTAAGAGGACTTAACTTTGTAGTCCTAGCTACTTTAAGGTTTGAATTTGTCTCTGCTGAAGACTTTGTTTCCAAAGTTCTGTTTCATCTTGAGAATCCTTGTCAAGTCTTTGGAAATGAGAGAAAAAGGATCTTCTTCATCATCTTCTTCTGTTTCAAGGCTTTGAGGTTGTTCACTTCTTTGGCCTTGAGTGCTAGATTCTTGATACTTTCTGGTAGTTCTCTATCAGCTTCATTCATGGATATCTCATGTGCTTGTAGCTTTCCCAGTAAATCATCTAGTTGGAGAGAGGACGGATCTTGAGCTTCTTCAATGGCTGTAGTATATTGTTCCCATTTGGCCTTGAGTCTTGAAGTTTCTCAGCCAGAGGAATCTACTGCTCCTCTAATTCATCATGTTGATGTCTTAGAGTAACAGGGTTGTCACTCAAAAGAGTGTTCTCTGTTACAATTTCTTTCAATTGAGTTTTCAAGGATTTGAAATTGGTTTCCAAATCATTGAAATATCTGCTAAAAGATAAACCTCTGAAATAGAAT
Source organism: Linanthus parryae (assembly GCA_023055425.1). Taxonomy (NCBI): domain Eukaryota; kingdom Viridiplantae; phylum Streptophyta; class Magnoliopsida; order Ericales; family Polemoniaceae; genus Linanthus; species Linanthus parryae. The sequence goes on from JALGPY010000015.1 coordinate 7,261,670, forward strand.
TTTCAAAACCATCACAACCTTTACCACTTACTATAACACCAAGTTTGATTTTTCCTCCTGATTGTTCTTTCAGTTCAGTGAATAAAGAACTCTCGCCACTCATTTCCCTGGAGCAACCACTGTCCATAATCCATTTCTGCTATTTGCTCTTGGTGACAACCTGCATACACCATTCACTGCCTTACCCAGTTGTTAGACCACGTGTAGTATTTGGATTCATATTCAGGATCAACCGTGTTAGGTGGTATGACCCTTTAGGAACCCAAACATGTCTCACATATCCCTTAAGATGGAATGGAAAGGTATTCCTCATGGTGTGAGGTTCCGTTCTTCGAAAGGGACATGGTATCTTAACATGACCTATCTTGCCATAGTAATGGCATTTTGGAGAATTTATGCTACCTTCTTTCACAAAGTTGGTACAATTTTTTCTTAGAAAGTTTGGATTATATCCAATACCAGATTTGTAAACAGAATACAAACATCCTACAAGACTCAAGTTGAGATTATGTTCAGAGCCAGCAAGCTTTGTCTAAGCATTCTTAGATTCTTGAAGTTTCTCAGCCAAAAGAGTCTTATGTTCCTGTAACTCATCATGTTGGTGTCTTTAAGTAACAAGGTTGTCACTTAAAACAGGGTTCTCTATTACAAGTTCTTTGACTTGAGTTTTCAAGGCTCTGGATTTTGTTTCCAAAGCTTTGAAATCACTGTCAGTCTTTGCCTGAGAAATTTTGAAATTCTTGTTCTTGCAAACTAATTGCAAATTATTTTTTACTTGCTCATTAACTTTCTCCTTTAAAGACTTGATTTCATTTGTTTAGTCTTCTTCATTAAAAAGAATTGTTTTCAAAATCTCAGAAAGCGCATTTGCAGGTTTAGACATTAGACTATTCACCATAACCTCAATGTTCTTTTATGAGCTTTCATCATGCTTGGCCATAAGACATATGTTGGCTTGATCTTCTTCAGAGTCAGATTCACTTGAAGAATCAGAATCACTCCATGAAGATACCAAGGCCTCCTTCTTTCAAATGTGTTCGATTTTCTTGTGAGGGCGATTTCTTATCAAGTGTCCTGCATCACCACACTCAAAGAAATTCATTACTTTAGATTGATGGGAAGAGGACTTACCTTTGTAGTCCTAGCTACTTTAAGGTTTGAATTTGTCTCTGCTGAAGTCTTTGTTTCCAAAGTTCTGTTTCATCTTGAGAATCCTTGTCAAGGCTTTGGAAATGAGGGAATAATGATCTTCTTCATCATCTTCTTATGTTTCAAGGCTTTGAGGTTATTCACGTATTTGGCCTTGAGTGCCATATTCTTGATACTTTCTGGTAGTTATCCATCAGCTTCATTCATGGAGGTCTCATGTGCGAGTAGATTTCCCTGTAAATCATCTAGTTGGAGAGAGGAAAGATCTTGAGCTTCTTCAATGGATGTAGTCCATGGTTCTCATTTGACTTTGGGAAGACTTCTCAAAATATTTGTGACTTTCTCTTCATTGGAGAATAATTTCCCCAAGGACTCCACATTGTATACAATGTTAGTAAATCTCTTGAACATGTCTTTGATAGATTCTTCTCTAATCGTATTGAACAGTTCATACTGTCTAACAGGTAGATATCCAGTTGAATTCATCTGCATTCAAAGCACATTACAAATGATTCATGGCTCCATAACTTTTTGAAAGTTATTGTAATTCAGAAGTAGATACAGATTCAGGTTTGGGAGTTCTAATCCCATCTTTTTTATGTGTAGAATATGTGAGTTCCATTCGGGATAATAAACCGTAGTTCAATGTACTGATCAATGATAAATATTTTCATCAAGGTCTTCCAGTGTACAAAATTGTCTCCAAAATACAGATGAGGTCTATTAGCCGCTCTTCCCCGTGAAAAGGCACCCTCACCTACATTACTCATGATTACAAGATTGTTAGATCTATACAGTGATACAAGCTCTGATACCAATTGAAAATTTTGATGCATGTATGCGGTTACATGATCAAATACTCTAGAAGGAGGGTGGGGGGGGGGGGTTGAATAGAGTATGAAAACTTTTTCCAAAGATGTGGTTTTAAAACAAGATGAGAAGAACTTGAAGTATTTCAAAGCTTTGAACTCAGTCTCAAAGCTTTGAAACCAAAACGGACAGTTTAAAGTTACCAAGTATTTTCAAAGTTTTGAAAAGTTTCAAAGCTTTAAACAGAAACCAGTTTTGAAGCAGTTATGAAAACAAGTAAAGAAGTGTAAATCAAGACAATGAACAAAGTGATATGTTACGATTTTTGGTCCCAAGTGACATACTCTCCGCCTAAGCGATCTAATCCCTCCAGGATTTCAACAACTTTTTATTTATCAAAAGCTAAGCCCTAGATCCCAGGCCAAGAGAAAAGCTATGCCCTAATATTTTATGAAAAACAGTTTTTTGTAGAACTTATTTATTGCAGTTCATCTGAAGTATACTATTCAGATATCCAAAATAAAACAACTATTTATCTAGTCCTACCTTTTCTAAATAAAACCGTGAGTTCACTTCCTAACATTTGTATATAATATAGCAATTGTAACTATAATAATTTAGTAAATTTATTCATCATTTATTTGAGGCATAATCATAATCAATTTTAGGACCCTTAGTTCCTAATTGTTATCTTAAATAAAATGCCTATGTTTTCTTAAAAAAACAAAATATGCATAAATTAAAGTTAGTTTTTTTGACAATTTTTTTTCCAGCTGCTCAACACCCATTTTCTATATCAATTTCATTTCAATTATAAATAATGCTATAAAGTTGACTCTTTAGCGCAATTATAAGTTACAACTTTTATAATTAGTGTAAATTAAGACTATTTTATTTTCCTACTCATCCTACTTTAAATATATAAATTACATAAAGTAATTTTATTAGTTATTACATGACACATATGACATGATGTGGATGACAAATGGCATATGGAGAGTGAGTTTCTCACCTTTTAGCTTTTATTAATAATTTAGATATAGACTACAGAGTTGTCCTTTTGCGCGTAATATTTCTAAGACAAATATGTGTTCATTTAGTATTACAACTTTTGCAACCTTGTATGTGATGACAATGCCACAGTGGTATAGTGGTTCTAATTGCTGAACGAGATATTTTCACACATGTAACGAGTATGTCAAAGTTAAATTTTAATCTATGAATTTGTACGATATGCACACATTTTTTTATCTTGTATGTGATTACGATGCCACAGTGATATAGCGGTCCTAGTTGTTGAACGAGATATTTTCATACGTGTAACAGGTATCAAAGTTAATTATCAATCTATGGTTTCATACTTTTATACGATATGCATCATGTTACTGCAAAATCTTCACTATCTTTATTCAATCGCTACTTCTATTCCATGAGAGGTCATGTCAGGACTAATAAAACACCATGGCACTGTAAGAAGATGCTCTGGGGAGATCAAAATATGTGAGTAGTAATTGACCAGATAACATGCTTATTGGGGAAGCAACCGAACATACTCCACATGCCCATTCCTTCGACCGACTCCTCAGGGTAGACACTTCCATAATGTTTCAAAACATTATTAAGCTCATCATTTCCTTGCGAGTTGCGAGTTTCAGATTAAACAGAGGGACTCTGATTAGTAGAGAAACAAACTATGAATTAGGTGGCGGGCTCCATTTCAGAGGTCATGTCCATACAAAGCGGAACTAGTTCAACTATGCAAGAAAACGACGGGGCTCAATTTTCTAAATCAACACTGCTAGATAAAAAGCCATAAAACAATGCCACCGACACTTCATTAGTGGTTCACAACATGTCCTTGAAGCAAATAATGCTAACATTGACTACTCCTCGTCTATTCCACTGTCAATATATAATCTCCATATCCAAAAGTTAAAAAGAAAAAATGAAAAAACATCAGTCAGCGACATATATATTACATATATTTCTTAAAATTAAACCAGGGATCCCACAATTTATACTGATAACCCTGATAGATATGTCACCCCAGTGGACGGCAACCAGGACGTCCCTAAAATGAACTTAGCCACAGTGAATCTGCTTGCCTCGACGGCGGTCATGTTCTTGTGGTACCCCGTCCAATTCACACGTCGGCCTAGAGCAGCACCAGGGCCGTAGTTCAAATACTCACCATAGTAAAGGGTGTCAAGTGCAAAAGTTTTGTTCCACTCTAGCCAACCTCGATAGTGTACATGGTCTCCCATGTAGGACATCATTATAACGGTGCGAGAGTACATTTTCCATGGACGACCAAGGTAGGTCGAGAAGTTCCCTTTTGATGCCAGAAGATCCGGGGTGGCAAGAAATTTACAGTCGTGCAGTGACATGCCGGAGTTCTGATCAGGTGTCTTCCGGTTCTGGGCAGTATATGTAACTTTTTGAAAGGCCATGGGCTTCCGAGCGTAGATGCTACAATTTTGGAATACGACAGCGGCGTTTCCAAAAATAAAATCGACCGTACCATAGATTGCACACTCCCTGAAAAATTGACGGTTAGAGTGCACGTATAGCGTATCTTGGTACCCTATAACGTTGCAGCGGTAGACCACGGCGTGGTCAGACCCCACACGGAGAGCCACAGCTTGGTGCTTGGCTGGTCCAGCCCAATTCTCAAATGTTATGTCCCGAGCCATGAAACCAGTTCCAGTAGCCGCTGCAAATTGAGTATGAAAAAGAATAATAGCTTAATGAGAAAGTCTAGACAAAGTAGAATTGTGCTCATACATGGTCCATCGAACATTAACATTAACATTGGTAGCGAAAAGAAATTTGGATGCAAGACTTTTAGAACTTTAGAGAGAGATTGTCCATGGTGTATCCTGCTAAATAGGTCTGCAAATGAGTCTATAAGCCCCGGTTGGATCAAACAATTACAAGCATTAACATATACTATTCATATATTTTCGGACAAAAAAAATACCTCCATTCTACAAAGGGTAAAAGACAAAAACCACCCCTCGAGTATGGGGTATATACAAAAAAACCCCTCGTGTTCGGGGATATACAAAAACCACCCCTGTTAACGTCGGACGTTAGACAAATACCACCCTTCTGTTACAATCAGTTAGTATAGGGGTGTAATATGACCTTTCTTATGACTATTTTGCCCCTAGTTGTATTTTTGTATTTATTGTGATTTATGTTGGTGTTCTTCATCACCACCACATCAACCACCAACACACCACAAGAAACACCAACACCACCAGACACAACAACACCACCAGAAACACAACCATTGCTGAATGCCCACCGACACCACCACAAACAAAATCAACAACAAATATAAAATCAGGACATCAAAAGCCTGAATTCATAACTAAGAACAAACAAAAAAAAGCAAAACTAACAACACATGGAACACACAAATGTATGAATTCCAACTAATTCCATCTAAACAGCTACAAACGTCTTCAATAGCTCGATTAAAGACTCATGGAAGAACAATTTGTGAATTCAGAGAGGTGAACTAGACCTAATTCATCAAATAAGCGAGTTTACTGGAAAAAAAGGAAGATGATTAGGGTTTGTGTGTATATGCATAAAGACGCGAACATGTATAGAGAGAGACCTTGAAAGCCTTCGCTGTTAGACATCTTCACCGTTCAAGCAAGCCAAGTGAAGCGAGTTCATCAACTGTCCTTCCAATAGAGAGAAAAATCAGGAGGAATGTGTGTGCAGAAAACTGGGGATCATCAATTTGTTTCGCTCGTGGATGTTTGAAGCAAGATTGTTCAAAAGCCGAGGCAACGGATTTTCCGGTCGGCGTCGAACTGGCCTTGCCGGAGGTCGAGAATTCAGGGCGGAAGGTGGAGACGGCCAATTCTGAAACTGACTCTCTCTCTCTCTTGTTCGAACTCGCCAATCTCACTGGGTCTCTCCCAAAACACCGGTGCTTGAACGAATTTGGGGCTTCGAACCCTCAAATCGATCTGGGTTCTGAGCATTTTGAGGCTTCGAACCCTCAAATCGATCTGGGTTCTGAGCATTTTGAGGCTTCGAATCCTCGTCCTCGTCTTCAAATCGATCTTGGATCTGAGCATTTTGAGGCTTCGACTCTGGTAGTTATGGCAACGAAGGTGGCATTCGTTGCGGTGATGGTGCAGTGGAGAGGTGGGGAAGGGGAAGGGAAGGGGAAGGAGGCAGCTAGGGTTACAAAGTGGGGGAGAAAGAAGAACAATAAGTATTTATAGTGTGGCATTTTTTTCCAAAATGAGGGTAAATATGTCTTCTTACCCTTCTGTTAGTGTGCTGTTAGTGACAGGGGTGGTCTTCATATATCCCCGAACACGAGGGGTTTTTTTGTATATACCCCATACTCAAGTGGTGGTTTTTGTCTTTTACCCTTCTACAAAATATACTATTCTTTTTCTTGAAATACTATACTCGGTCTAGTTGTACTCCTTTCCTTTGAAAGGAGAGGGCTATTTAGAATAGTTGAAACTATTGGATAAAAGGGCAATTCACTGGACAACCCATACTCGGTGAGAAAAATATGTTCCAAAAAATGATGTAAGGCACCAACCGACCATCTACAGAACTAGGGAACACATAGTGTGTAAGTGTCCTAAAATTTGGCATACATAAATAATATAAATATCTTTATTGATTGTCGAAGAGGATGTATTTCTGGGTAAAAGACACTTTCACCTCCTCTAGTTTGGCCGAAGGACACTTTCATCCCTTCCAGTTTGGAAAACGTTGCTTTCGCCCCGTCAATGTGCTGAACTTCAAATAACTTGTACCTCCGATTGTGAATGCATTAGTCTAGATGCGATATCCGCCACCAAAATGAGTTTTGAAGATAATATTATGCAAAAAGTATATTATAACCTTGGTCAACCCCATATTTTGCATAATATTGGGTACATTACCTCCCAAACAATTTTAGTAAAAGACAACAACTCAAGAGTTACGAATCATAATAAGTACTACCTTTGTTTCTTGTCTTTCGGGCTACTTCACTTTTTGTCACTATTTATTGGGTCATTTTGACCTGGTGATTTGATTAGCAAAACGAAATAAGAACTTGGTAATTTTTGCATGGTCTTGTAGAGTAAACTCTACTCTATAATACAATGAAAGAAAATTCAAAAAATTATATCGTTTTGCTATCTAAATCACCGAGTCAATGTAACCCAACTACGGGTAAAAAATCAAAGTAAAACAAACTAGAAGAAACGGAAGTAGTATGTGTAAATTTTCAGTAGATCGGCACATTGGAGGGGAGTGTCCTTTTCCAAACAGAAAGGGGTGCAAGTGTCAGTCAAATTAGAGGTGGTGAAAGTGTCTTTTGTCTTCTTTTTGGGTAAAACTTGAGGGCTGAAAATGTCTTTTACCAGCCTCTGTAGATGATAATGACCCAAATTAACTAAAGCCTGTTAATAAACTCATGCATCGGATTCCTACTATTTGGAAGACAGAAAGAAAAGGTACGATATTGATTAGACGTCAGAGAAGAAGGGATCAGCAAATTTGTTCGCAAGCAAAAAATAGTGTCTTGGAAACACAAGAAATTACCAAGAATTCAAGTACAAGTCCCTTGTACTCGGAAAAAGAAATTGGTTCAATATATTTGTCGGCAAAAAGTACTGTGTTTTGCGAAATGCATTGAACTTACCGTGGATACAAGTACAAGCCTTTTGTATCCGTAAAGATTGAGTTAGAGTGTATTTCATGGCTGATATTTGATCATACTATTGGTTCTTCTTTTTCCCGTGTTAATTTTTTTACTCATATGTAAGTCACTGTAACTCGGTGATTTAGATAGTAAAATGATATAATTTTTTGAATTTTTTTCCATAGTAATCATGCAAAAATTACAAAATTCGTGTATCATTTTGCTAACTAAATTATCCGGTCAAAGTGACCATTTACCCTAATGGTAAATATATATTTTAATACTTTTCATCATTAAACCGATTTTGAGTTTTTTTAACAATTAATGTTGCATTTGTGAACATGCTCATGTAGATAATATTATCACTCCAAATGGGTTGGCCTAATGGTGAGAGTTGAGATTTAAGGCTCTACTCCCTTTAGATCTCAACTTCGAACATTACGATTGCCAATTATTATTGGAGCCACTAAAGATTGATATGACTACATAGCAAGATATATTCCAGCACTGCACGGATTTGTCAAAGTGGACGCAAGTTGCCCTACGGAGCACCACGGTTAACAAAAATTCTCTCTTAACATAAATTAATCATGTTATCTGCTCAGCCAAATAAGTACTACCTCCGTTTCGTCTGTTTCGTCTGCGTTTGACTTTTTAACCCGTAATTGAGTCACTTTGACTTGGTCATTTGGGTACCAAAACGATGTAATTTTTTAACAATTTTTTCATGGTATTTTAGAATAAACTTTCCTCTATAACACCATGCAAAGATTACCAAATTCTTGTATCGTTTTGCTAATCAAATCACCGGATGAAAGTAACCCAGTGAATAGTGACAAAAAGTGAAGTAGGCTGAAACAGGCGAAACAGAGGTAGTATTTACTTAGACCACAAGTAGAGACAGGCCAACCCTCGTGGTAGTATTGGATTAGCTAATAGTATCACTTTGTCTCACATTTTCTTTCCCATCTTGACTTTCACTACAATTCATTAAGTCACTTTCACTCAGTGATTTGCATAGCAAAAAGATGCAATTTTTGAATAATATTTTGAAGATGTTGTAGAGTAAAACTTGCTCTACAACACGGCGAAAAAATTATCATAAAATTGTATCATTTTGATGTCAAAATCATCCGATCAAAATGACCCTATAAGAGTCAAAAACTCGAAGATGAAAACGAAAATGTGAAACAGAGTGATAGGTGGGTCGGACTACATGTGACGTGATGGCCTTGAAGTCACAAGTCACCCATGTGGAGTGGACTCACAGTCGTCAATGGTACTAATAAATTACACATGGAAGGTGCAACCATAAAAAGCAAAGAATTAATGCAGTTCTTGTTTCTTTTATTTTTCTTGAGGGAAAATCCAAGAAAAATGCATCTCTTGTTTAGATTCAGCGGAGAAGATGAGGAAAAGGATAAAAGTGCATTACCGAAAGTAGCAGTGCGAAATGTCGTCAAGTTATCCGCCACGCTCTTTCCACCTGAAATGACAGTTCTGTCCTTGCCATCCCCAATGAACATCAAGTTTGTTTTCTTCTTTCCCACCTTCAAGTTATTCTCCTCATACCTAGACAATGGTATCAGTGTAGGTAAGCAGACTAAATAGTTATGGACAATTTACGTATAAATTGTAGAACTAAATTGCAGTTACGGTCTTTCCTCTCTTTACGACGGGACTGAAAGGGACATACCACTTGGTAATATGCAGCTGGCATAGGTTGACGTACCATTTCGGACATTAGATCGCAATTGTTCAAAATAATCTCATTAATTAACATTATTTGTCGGATAACCATATTCTCAGATTATCTTTGTGTCACAAGAATCAAGTATGATACAAATACGCCCTTTTTGGAAAATTGAGATAAGATCAATCAACTGTGTTCACGGTGCCTGTCTAAATCGAAAAATGAAATCGTCTTTAACGGAGGCCACGAAAGTTATTTGTGAAGTCCATTTCTCGTGTAACTAAACAATCATGTTTTTTTTTCTTTGAGACGGTAAAGACTCATGTTTTTATCCTTGTAATAATAATGCGATTTTGTGATATCTGAAAAAAGGAAAGGACAGCATACGATTTTTCGAAAGAGAATATTAAAGCCATAGATTAGGACAAACACATTATGTCACCAAGAAGGAAGTGATAACCAATTACTACTACACCATACAAACATACCTTCCCGCCTTAACGTAGATGATGAACCGGCGAGTACCATTCTCCGGCGCCTTCTTTATCGCCTCCCAAATCGTCTTGCACGTACCATTCCCATCCTTCGCCACCACCACATCCGCCTTTATCGCCTTCACCGGAGCCTCCAGAAGTTTCCTCTCCCTCCGACTCAGCCACTTCGGATACCGATCATCCACCTCAGCCGCCGAAGATTCCATCAACCTCCTCCTCCCATTTGTCACCGGAACACCCTCGAATTCCCCAACGCCCTTCACCGCCGCGTAAATCGCCAAACAATTACTCACCATCTTCGACAATTCCTTAGCTTTCTCGTCCAACAAGTCCCTCACGTACCCTCTCATCCCAGCCAACCCTTCGTTACACGTGTCCTGGTTCGTCATCGCAGCAGTCAGCCACGTCAGAACGTCGTGAGCTGACCCGGCCGAGATGGCCCCCATGGAGCGATTCAGCTGGTCGATGGACTCGTCTAACAGCTCCAGGCAGTCCTCGTAGGCCGCCCTCACAGTGGGGTCCATTGCGACGTCGCTGATCTTGGCGGAGACGTAGAGCGCTCTCGAGAAGAGGCTGAGAGTGATGTTCAGCGAAATGTGGACCATGTCGAGCTCCCCGGCGGCCGCTGAGTCGGGGTGGTCGAGGAGCGAGTTGACACAGAGAGTCGGGTAGCGAGTTCTGCTGCAGACTCGCGAGACAGCGACCGACGGTGTTCGGATTCTTGTTGGGATGGTGGGTTTGGCGCGGAATGCGAGGAGGAACGAAAGCGAAATCGCCGACGCGAGAACCAAGACTACCGACAATAGTATAATGACCTTTCTCTGAAGGCTTGTGGAGTGTGAGAGTGATGAAGATGATGGATTAATCTCCTGCATTTGCATTGGAGATTGTTCGTTTGAGGAAGATCTAGGCTCGGTTGCGCCGAGTTTGTTGTAGCCCATAGTAACAGTAATCAACGGAAGAGATTAGATGGAGAATGTGATGAAGATGGAAACGGGAGATATAAATGTACTTCGAAGGAACATCGAAGGAGAGTTATGAAAAGGTTGTTGTGAGGTCGACATCCGGGTACATTAGCTGGCTTTTGTTTCTTAACCGTATACCCTTCAAAAAGGGCCATTTATGGTATACAAGGATCTGTTGGTAATATGATCGGCTTTCTATCTTCGTGAAACCAATTATTTATACATCTGCCAAAGTTCACCATCTTGAAGTCGTACTTTGCTTACGAGTTAGTATTATGATTATTCTCTTTCTCATCATTTGATTTTTTTGATTCGTATTTAAGTCATTTTGAACGGATGGTTTGAATCGCAAAACGATGCGATTTTTTTTTTATAATTTTTTCACGTGTTATAGAGCAAGTTTTACTCTACAACACCATGAAAAATTATAAAAAAATTGCATCATTTTATCATTAAAATCACTGGGTCAAAGTAAATCAATAAATAATCGTAAAAATAAAAATATGAAGAAAGAGAAGAATCAGAGTGGTACAAATTTGCTTTTATGATTTGTAGATTGTTGTGAATATAGAATGCCGATAGGCAATTTAATAAAAATAAATAGTCGTTTTATTTATGGGTATTCAATCTCAAATAGGTGACAATACAACTAGATGACAACAGAAAAATTACACAGATCTTCAATCATGGTTCCTCCATAGGAAAATACTGGTAACAAGAGAAACCCGACCCATAACACATTTCTCAACAACAGCAAGAGGAGTCTCTTCACCTTCCTTTTTGAAGACGATGAAGGTTGCGAAAAGGCTTGGAAAGGAACACCTTGGTTGATGCAGAACAATCTGACGATGAACACGATGATTTGTGAAAGAGAAGAAACCAGAGGATCTCTTCTATAAGCACTGCCCAATTTGGATGCAGATCACAGTCATCCTTGTTGGATGTGTGTCTTGAATAGGTGAAGAAATCACTTGGAGCATCAAAAAAGGCTAAAGGGAGCAAAGGAGAACAAGGGAAAACAAAAGGCTCCAACTTCGGGATTTCACTGAGGTCGCACGACCTCTGACAAGATCGCACGACCTACTGGCCAGGTTGTACGACCTATGTCGAGGTCTGGGCATTTTCGAATATTTCCTAACTGCTCTAGGATTGTCTGGGGTCGGTTCTAAGCATTAGGAAAGGTCCCCTAAGTGTCGTAGACCATTATGCAAACAATTGTACACGTTCCTTTTGATAATAAAAGGCGTTCTTTGCTGTGGACGTAGTTAGCAAGAATAATCTTAGAGAACCACGTAAATTTTGTGTTTCTGCTTGTTTTCTTGTCCCGTTTCATCGTTCGTGAGATAGGAGCGCTATAATAAACTGGTATCACAGATTATGTCGTTATTACTCCACCAAGAGCGATATCCGGATCGATGTTGAAGATCGATAAGTTTACAGGAGCGAACAACTTCAGTTTGTGAAAGATCAAGATGTGCGCCTTATTGAAGTTGCAAGGCATTTGGACACCTTTGGCCACATATAACAGCGGCATTGATGTTCTATCACCGGAGTATAGGATGATGGAGGATAAGGCAAACTCGACGATCTTGTTGTGCTTATCAGATGACGTTATAACTAAGGTCGCTGATTAGATAATGGCGACGACTATATGACTCAAGTTGAAGAGTCTCTACAAGTCGAAGTCACTCACCAGCAAGTTGATGCTAAAAACGGTTGTTTTGCTCTGCAGATGCTCGAAGTTACGTCTCTCAACGATCATCTTGATCAATTGAACACAATTCTTCTTGATTTGCATAATATTGACGAGTAGGTGAATGTAATACCCCGTTTAATTAGCAGGGGTAAAATAGTCATTATAATAGCATAATAACAATTTTAGTGACAAAATAATGTTTAAATATATTTTAGGGTTTTATTTGCAAGAAAATTTTAATATAGTTACTAGAATCACAATCGTGAATTAATACGATAGCAATTCGTAGTTTTAGTTAAAATCGTAGTGTTAACACGTACCCGACCACCGCGAGACTAGGTGTGATTGCCACACCGAATCACTATTAGCCCTAGTACCTCAACCACACCCTACAACTCCTCCCACTCTCACACTTTCACCAAAACTCTTCTTCACGACAAAGCAACCCTCACCGCCTCCAACCCTCACCGCCCCAACACCTTCGGGCTTCACCACCGCCCTCCACTCCTTGCCCACCAAGTCACCTAGGCTATATAAAGCCTTCACCAGCAGCCCTACTCCTCACAGCCACCAGTAGCCACCACCACCACCTCCATCACCGTCCACATCACCATCACCACCATTGTTGAAGTCTCGGTAAAAACCCACCACCACCACCACTCAGCTCTCTCTCTCTCTCCCTCCTCACCTATCTACCACCAGAGAGCCAACAGCAGCAGCAGAGGAAGAGAGGCAGCAGCCACTCTCCACCACTGCCGCCATTGATTCCGGCAGCAAGAACCACCAAGCCCGCCACTACTCCACCTCCACCCTCTGTTTCTCTCACTCTCACTCCCCCCTCTGTTCGAAGACCACCTAAACTGCCACTAACAGAGAGAAGCAGAGCCGCCACCACCGTCGTGGTTCCCGTCGGGTCAACCACCGAGAAGACCCACTTCACCACCACCCTCTCTCTCCTCTTCGTCCCTCTCTCTCTCAGCTTCTCTTAATTGGTTGAGAGCTCAGGAGGGGTCGGAGAAACCAGACAGTAGCAGCAGCAGTAGCGGAAGCCACCACTGCCGCCGCCGCCACCACTGTTTCCGGCGACCAGCTCGGGAAATCACCACCAGCACCACCCGCTCTCTCCCACTGCTTCCAGTAGACTCCTAGAGTCTCGACTAAGACAGTAGAAGACCCAGAACCGGCCAAGAAGCCATTAATTCCGGCGAGTGAGCTTCGAAATCCGGCGACTCCGATTCGAGACTTCGACCCGACGCGTATCTCAACGGATTCCGGCCATTTTTGGCCTAGGTATGTGCTACACACTCTGCTTATTCATTATACACAATCAAAACCAGAAGTTGATAGCTAGATTTAGGATTTGGAGAACTAAAATGGGTTGTTCTTGAAAAAGGGGTCAAACTGTAATTTTCAGAAACATTTTAACTTGAAAAGGGGGGGACTGTTTGATGTTTTCAGAAACTTTAGGGTGGCTAGAGTCTTTTAATATAACTGTTTTAATATAATTTAGAGTATTTGTTGAATTTTATTACAAATTAGATTTTATATAATTAAATTACACTTTTAGCTAAAAATAATAATATTAATAATAATACTAATAATAATAATAATTTTGGGTTTAAAGATAATATCTAAAAATAGTAGCTTTTGTCTCGGATAATTTATTCGGCTAAAGAAATAGTAAACAAGTTGTTTAAAACTAAAATAGAAACGTTTTTGTAAAAGTTTTTATTAAATATTGTTTAATTGCAAAATCTATAACATTAGTTATTAAACTTGTAAAATTAGACTTTTCTAAATATTATAGTATCGTGTATAGTTTTCTTAAAAATATAATAGTCGAGACTCACTTTGTCATTATAATTAATTCTTAAGTATAATTTTTATAGCTCATAATTTTATTAATCTAATTAATCACTTTTAAATTAATAATAATAATAATAGTTGTTTAAAAATAGATGAGTTGTTTTATTTCTAAGAAATTACAAGCGGGTAATAAAATGATAAGAAATATAAATAATAGGGTTTAAGTTGAAATAAATACTCTTTTAGGATTTATAGCATTTTATTTGGATATTTGTTGACGTAGAAGACACGATTTGTAGGTGACGTCTTTGTAGGCCCGAGCCACTGCTAGGACGTGCTTTTGCTACGGAAAGTAAGGTAAGTGAACATGCCAAGTCTTGCGAGCCTAGTTCCTTCGTGTCTCGTTTTAGCTTTTATATTTGTCTCAAAATATTTATTGTTTAGTTTCATGTTAAATGGTGACGTTCTTATATTTTCAGAAGTTGCTCTGTTTATTACTGTCACACGAATAATATTAATGCATGATTAATTAAAGTGGAAAGAGTTGTGCGGGGATCGTTGTGAGTTCGTTTATCTAGATTGGTCGTGTTGGCTTCGTCCTCTCGACCCGCTTATTTTAAACCCGGTCGCAACCTGCCGGGTCGCTCCATGTACTCACCTCTCTGGCCGCGAGGAGTCTTAGGGGGGTGCCGGCACTTAAGGTCATGGCTGCTAGTGATAGTATAGTAGATCTTCCCCGTATCAACACAGAATAATAATACTGCAGTTTTCCTGAGTTTCGGATATTATAAAAGAAAGAAGTTTAGTAAAGAAGAGAAGTTTCAGTTGAGCATTTGTTTCAGAGAAGTTATTTTATTCCTGTTATTCATTTCCGATTATTAGTTATTGCAAATGAAAAGATATTCATCCTTCATCTGTTTTACATGCTTGGGTGTCACTTACTCAGTCTTTTGTACTGACTTTGAAACTGCGGTTCCTGTTTTCCTTCCCACCGCAGGCTTAGGAGCTGAGGACTATGGCATAGCAGGGTACGGGACTCACGTAGACGGTTATCAGCACGAGTAGTGATGTAGTTGACTAGCTCACCTTATGTAGTAATTTTGAGAAGACTTATGTAATATCTAATGACTTTTGGATGTTTAGTGTTATGTAATAAATAAGTGGGATGTTATGCTTTTGATTTCCGCCGTTACTTTTAGCATCGCCCTCCCGGTCTTGTCCGAGCCGGATAAGGGGGTTGTTGCAGGTGGTATCAGAGCAGGCAATCCGTAAAAAGGGAATTAAAAACCTGTAGGGCAACTTAAAATGGATATAGGGCAAGATAATTTAAATTGGAAAGCCGTTCGGGTTATGGGTAGCTTAGGAGATTGGTCTTGAGTATTCCCGCCCACCCACATCCTGTTTTGCAAGTTTCATGAGTTATTTTGACTATCTTTGATCATTATAGTGAAAAGGAGGAAGCAGAGTTTGAATTATCTTGGATGAGTTACAGACTTGAGTATTTTGTGCCTTATTATAGACTTGCTATGCTATGCATGTTATTTTATGTTTATGTTGGATTTGTTTACTGTGAACTAATGGCTTGATTACTGAGGTTTCCGTGACCTAAATTAAGGGTACCGTAGGGCGTGACTAATAGACCACTCTATTATCACTATATAGGAAAGTTTGAACAGGACAAATGGCTGATAACATCTCCATGGAGCAATTTTTCACCCAAATGTCCCAGATGATGAACAACGGGGGACAGACAGGGACTAACTGGGCTAAGAAAGTAGCTGAGATGAAACCAATGGAATTTACTGGGAGAGAAGATCCTGTCGAGTTAGAAGACTGGATCGTGGAAATGGATAAAATTCTGGAGACAATAGAATGCCCCGACGATAAGAAAGTCAATTGCGCAGTCTTCTACTTGAAGAGTGAAGCAAACCTCTGGTGGAGGAATGCACGAGAAACACTCCTGGCTGATCCCAAGTTCGACTGGGAAGCACTTCAAACTGCGCTCAGAGCACGTTTTTACCCTCATCATGTGAAGAGGAGCAAGGAACAGGAATTCCAGAACCTGCAGCAGGGGAATGACTCAGTGACAGAATATTTCCGGAAGTTCACAGAATTGACACGATTCGTGGGGAACATGGTGCCAGACGAAGATTCCAAGGTTTCCCGATTCATCGGTGGATTACACGAGAGGCTGCAAGAATCTCTCCTGAGCAGGACTTACTCCACACTCCATGAAGCCTACGACAGAGCTGCAGACATTTGGCGGGTTCGTGTCACCCAGGAAGAGAAACGCAAGAAGCGTAAGATGGAAGAGGCCGGAGGAAGCAACAACTTTTCCAGGGGAATTCAGAAATTCAGGCCTAACAATGGAGGAGGTAACCAAGGGCAGAATCGTGGCAGCCAGCAAAACACTGGGAATCAGAAAGTTCGGCGATATTTTTGCAAATGGTGCCCACGGAACCATCCAGGAGAGGATTGTGCTGGGAATGTTGTCACTTGTAACAACTGTGGTAAGAGGGGGCATCGGTCCTATGAATGCCGTTCACAACCAGCTGGGAACCAACAAATAATCCAAGGCGGTAATTTTGGGAGGCCACAGCTGAATAACTATCAAGGGAACCGCCAGCAGAATGGGAATAATTTCGCCCGCAACCAACAGTTTGGAAACCAGCAGAATGGGAATCGCAACCAGAACAATGGGGGCAATGGATATGGCAGGCAGCAGAACTACAACCCAGGCAATGCAGGCCAGAACGGAGGTCAACCCAGGATCGGAAATGGTAATGCGGGATATGGAAACAACAACAATGGAGCAGGAGCAGGAGGAGCAGGAACTCAGAATGCAAACGTGGGAAGAATTGCTGTGATGACCAAGACTGAAGCAGAGGCTGCACACGGAGTTGTTACGGGTACATTTTCTGTTTATGAGCAACCTGCTTTCGTACTGTTTGATTCTGGTGCATCATTTTCTTTTATTTCGTCTGCATTTGTTGATAAGCTGGGTTTACATAATTCATCTAGTATATCCATCCCAGTAGCAACCCCTGATGGCCAAATAACGCTTTGTGACACTGTATATGAAGGGGTGGAACTAAAAATCCTAAACAGTGTCTTACCTGCCAACTTAATAAGATTTAATCTAGGAGGCATAGATGTGATCCTAGGAATGGATTGGTTGGGAAAGTATCGGGCAGTTATCAACTGCTATGACCAGAAGGTTCGATTTAGGGGACCTAAAGGAGAAAAGATCACCTACCGGGGAATTCCTACTGAGCCTCGGATTAGACTAGTGTCAGCTCTGGCAATAATCAACCAAATGAAGAAGGGGAACTCTGCCTATGTGTGTTATGTCCAAGACGTAACCAAGAAGGAGAATGTGCTGGATGAGATACCAGTCGTGCGGGAATTTCCTGATGTGTTTCCCGATGAGATTCCCGGAATGCCACCTCATCGAGAAGTGGAGTTTACTTTAGACCTGGTACCTGGAACTGCACCCATTTCCAAGGCGTCGTATCGGATGGCACCTGTGGAATTGAAGGAGCTGAAGGAACAGATACAAGAACTTCTACAGAAGGGGTACATACGACCTAGTGTGTCACCCTGGGGAGCACCAGTGCTGTTTGTCAGGAAGAAGGATGGAAGCTTGCGATTATGCATTGACTACCGGGAGCTGAACAGTGCCACTATCAAGAACAAGTATCCGCTACCCCGGATTGACGATTTATTCGACCAGCTGCAAGGAGCCAGTGTTTTCTCCAAGATAGATCTGAGATCTGGCTATCATCAACTTCGCGTAGCCGAGAAAGACATTCCAAAGACGGCCTTTAGCACCAGATACGGGCACTACGAGTTCACAGTTATGCCGTTCGGTTTAACTAATGCACCCGCGGTTTTCATGGACTTAATGAATCGCGTAATGAAGCCATTTTTGGACCAGTTCGTGGTTGTTTTCATTGATGACATCCTGGTGTACTCGAAGAACGAAGGGGATCACGAAGAACATCTCCGGACAGTATTGCAGACCTTGAGGCAAGAGCAGCTGTACGCCAAGCTTTTGAAGTGTGACTTCTGGTTGGATCGTGTGCCGTTTCTAGGCCACATCATCTCCAAGGAAGGGATATCAGTTGACCCAGCGAAGATCTCAGCGGTTAAAGATTGGCCTACGCCGAAGAACGTGTCCGAAATTCGAAGCTTCCTTGGTTTAGCTGGCTACTACAGGCGTTTTGTGAAGGATTTTTCGAAGATTGCCAGAACGTTGACTACGTTGACAAAGAAGGCGGTAAAGTATCACTGGGATGACAGCTGTGAAGAGGCATTCCAGACTTTGAAGGAGAAGCTGACTACGGCACCAGTACTAGCTTTGCCAAATGACTCTGGAGAATTCGAAGTATATAGCGATGCGTCGAAGAAAGGGCTTGGCTGTGTATTGATGCAAGACCGAAGGGTGATTGCTTACGCTTCTAGACAGCTGAAACCACACGAGGAGAATTATGCCACACATGACCTGGAACTAGCAGCGGTAGTGTTCGCGTTAAAGATATGGAGGCATCATCTCTACGGGGCAGTTTGCAAGCTCTACACAGATCACCGTAGCCTGAAGTATATTTTCACACAAAAGGAACTGAACAACAGGCAACGAAGATGGCTGGAAATTATCAAGGACTACGATCTACGCATCCAGTACCACGAAGGGAAAGCTAATGTAGTCGCTGACGCACTAAGCCGCAAGTCGAGCCATGGGGTGAACGCTATGGTAATCCTGTCGAACTGGTTATGTCACGAGTTCCAGAAGCTTAACATCGAAGTGGTAGAGCAAGGAACAGTACAGAAACTACTCGGAAGCCTGACAGCGGTACCAGATTTCTTCGAAGAAATACGAAACAACCAAGCAGGGGATGTGAAGCTTGAAAGGATCAAGAAGAAGATTGCAGCAGGAGAGGCCAAGGAATTCCAGATTCACGAAGATGGGAGCATCCGTTACAAAGGAAGATGGTGCGTGCCACAAAAGTGTTCGGAGCTTAAGAAAAAGTTGATGCAGGAGGCACACAACACTCCATACTCTGTCCATCCTGGAGGCGATAAGCTTTACAAGGATCTAAAGAAGACGTTCTGGTGGCCCAATATGAAAAAGGAGGTAGCCGAGTTCGTGGCTAGATGCCTAACATGCCAGAAAGTGAAATTCGAGCACAAGAGAATGGGAGGTCTACTCCAACCGTTAGATGTTCCAGTCTGGAAATGGGACTCTGTATCGATGGATTTCGTCACCGCTTTGCCTACATCGAAGAATGGACTCAACCAGATATGGGTAGTCGTAGACCGATTAACAAAGACGGCGAGATTTATTCCAATGAAAGACACGTGGAACATGGAGCAAAGGGCAGATGCATACGTCAGAAACATCATAAGGTATCATGGGGTTCCGAGTTCGATAATCTCGGACAGAGACCCTAACTTTCTTTCTCACTTTTGGAAGGCGCTTCAAGACGCACTGGGAACTCAGCTGAAGTTCAGTACTGCTTTCCACCCAGCCACAGACGGTCAGACGGAGAGAACTATTCAGACGCTGGAAGATATGTTAAGAGCCTGTGTTATGGATTTCCAAGGGTCATGGGTCGATAAACTGCCGTTAATAGAATTCTCCTACAACAACAGTTATCACGCCAGCATCGGGATGGCACCGTACGAAGCCTTGTATGGAAGGAAGTGTCGGTCACCACTGTGTTGGAGTGACATCAGCGAGACGGTGGTCATTGGCCCGCAGATGATTGAAGACATGACAAATCAAGTACGGCTTATCCAACAAAGAATGAAAACAGCTCAAGACAGACAGAAGTCATACGCGGATCAGAAGAGAAGGCCTCTAGAGTTCCAAGTAGGAGAAAAGGCGTTTCTGCGAGTCTCACCTACTAAAGGGGTAACCAGGTTCAACCTGAAAGGAAAGTTAAGTCCTAAATTTATTGGCCCATACGATGTCATTGAGAAAATAGGGAAAGTTGCTTACCGACTGGACCTACCATCAAATTTGGGGAAAGTACACAATGTTTTTCACGTATCCCAGCTAAAGAAGTACGTACCAGATCTGTCTCATGTGTTGGATCCAGAACCAGTGGATTTCGACCCGTCGCTGAACTACGAGGAACAACCTGTCAAGATACTGGATACAAAGACAAGGGATACGAGAACCAAAAGCGTCAAACTAGTCAAAGTCCTTTGGACCAACCACCAAACGGAAGAAGCAACTTGGGAAGCTGAAGAAGAAATGAGAAAGAAGTACCCGCACTTGTTTAATGAGGTACGTGGAGTTCCGGGGACGTCACTCTCTAAGGGGGAGAGGACGCAACCCTCTGTTTAATACCATTACATCTTAGTTTGATATTTTCACGTCTTAAGCACCTTTGAGATACGTTTGAATACCTTTGAGATACGTTTGACCTTGAGACTTAGAAACTGAATAAGACTAAGACCACTTAATTAGATAGATGTGACCACGACCTTATTTGGTGTTACGTGTTGCATTACGTATGTTTTAATTGGCTACTTGCTATTAGTGTTACGTGAAATTACTTGTCAGTCATATGATATTAATGTTGTTAGATAGTTGTTTGTTGGATTGATAGAGTATCGTGGGTAGTTGCTTGATTTTAGCTTCGAGGACGAAGCTCTGTTTAAGGGGGGAAGAATGTAATACCCCGTTTAATTAGCAGGGGTAAAATAGTCATTATAATAGCATAATAACAATTTTAGTGACAAAATAATGTTTAAATATATTTTAGGGTTTTATTTGCAAGAAAATTTTAATATAGTTACTAGAATCACAATCGTGAATTAATACGATAGCAATTCGTAGTTTTAGTTAAAATCGTAGTGTTAACACGTACCCGACCACCGCGAGACTAGGTGTGATTGCCACACCGAATCACTATTAGCCCTAGTACCTCAACCACACCCTACAACTCCTCCCACTCTCACACTTTCACCAAAACTCTTCTTCACGACAAAGCAACCCTCACCGCCTCCAACCCTCACCGCCCCAACACCTTCGGGCTTCACCACCGCCCTCCACTCCTTGCCCACCAAGTCACCTAGGCTATATAAAGCCTTCACCAGCAGCCCTACTCCTCACAGCCACCAGTAGCCACCACCACCACCTCCATCACCGTCCACATCACCATCACCACCATTGTTGAAGTCTCGGTAAAAACCCACCACCACCACCACTCAGCTCTCTCTCTCTCTCCCTCCTCACCTATCTACCACCAGAGAGCCAACAGCAGCAGCAGAGGAAGAGAGGCAGCAGCCACTCTCCACCACTGCCGCCATTGATTCCGGCAGCAAGAACCACCAAGCCCGCCACTACTCCACCTCCACCCTCTGTTTCTCTCACTCTCACTCCCCCCTCTGTTCGAAGACCACCTAAACTGCCACTAACAGAGAGAAGCAGAGCCGCCACCACCGTCGTGGTTCCCGTCGGGTCAACCACCGAGAAGACCCACTTCACCACCACCCTCTCTCTCCTCTTCGTCCCTCTCTCTCTCAGCTTCTCTTAATTGGTTGAGAGCTCAGGAGGGGTCGGAGAAACCAGACAGTAGCAGCAGCAGTAGCGGAAGCCACCACTGCCGCCGCCGCCACCATTGTTTCCGGCGACCAGCTCGGGAAATCACCACCAGCACCACCCGCTCTCTCCCACTGCTTCCAGTAGACTCCTAGAGTCTCGAATAAGACAGTAGAAGACCCAGAACCGGCCAAGAAGCCATTAATTCCGGCGAGTGAGCTTCGAAATCCGGCGACTCCGATTCGAGACTTCGACCCGACGCGTATCTCAACGGATTCCGGCCATTTTTGGCCTAGGTATGTGCTACACACTCTGCTTATTCATTATACACAATCAAAACCAGAAGTTGATAGCTAGATTTAGGATTTGGAGAACTAAAATGGGTTGTTCTTGAAAAAGGGGTCAAAGTGTAATTTTCAGAAACATTTTAACTTGAAAAGGGGGGGACTGTTTGATGTTTTCAGAAACTTTAGGGTGGCTAGAGTCTTTTAATATAACTGTTTTAATATAATTTAGAGTATTTGTTGAATTTTATTACAAATTAGATTTTATATAATTAAATTACACTTTTAGCTAAAAATAATAATATTAATAATAATACTAATAATAATAATAATTTTGGGTTTAAAGATAATATCTAAAAATAGTAGCTTTTGTCTCGGAAAATTTATTCGGCTAAAGAAATAGTAAACAAGTTGTTTA
The DNA here is from genome assembly GCA_023055425.1 of Linanthus parryae. NCBI lineage: Eukaryota > Viridiplantae > Streptophyta > Magnoliopsida > Ericales > Polemoniaceae > Linanthus > Linanthus parryae. Next base: position 7,284,214 of record JALGPY010000015.1, read on the forward strand.
AAACTAAAATAGAAACGTTTTTGTAAAAGTTTTTATTAAATATTGTTTAATTGCAAAATCTATAACATTAGTTATTAAACTTGTAAAATTAGACTTTTCTAAATATTATAGTATCGTGTATAGTTTTCTTAAAAATATAATAGTCGAGACTCACTTTGTCATTATAATTAATTCTTAAGTATAATTTTTATAGCTCATAATTTTATTAATCTAATTAATCACTTTTAAATTAATAATAATAATAATAGTTGTTTAAAAATAGATGAGTTGTTTTATTTCTAAGAAATTACAAGCGGGTAATAAAATGATAAGAAATATAAATAATAGGGTTTAAGTTGAAATAAATACTCTTTTAGGATTTATAGCATTTTATTTGGATATTTGTTGACGTAGAAGACACGATTTGTAGGTGACGTCTTTGTAGGCCCGAGCCACTGCTAGGACGTGCTTTTGCTACGGAAAGTAAGGTAAGTGAACATGCCAAGTCTTGCGAGCCTAGTTCCTTTCGTGTCTCGTTTTAGCTTTTATATTTGTCTCAAAATATTTATTGTTTAGTTTCATGTTAAATGGTGACGTTCTTATATTTTCAGAAGTTGCTCTGTTTATTACTGTCACACGAATAATATTAATGCATGATTAATTAAAGTGGAAAGAGTTGTGCGGGGATCGTTGTGAGTTCGTTTATCTAGATTGGTCGTGTTGGCTTCGTCCTCTCGACCCGCTTATTTTAAACCCGGTCGCAACCTGCCGGGTCGCTCCATGTACTCACCTCTCTGGCCGCGAGGAGTCTTAGGGGGGTGCCGGCACTTAAGGTCATGGCTGCTAGTGATAGTATAGTAGATCTTCCCCGTATCAACACAGAATAATAATACTGCAGTTTTCCTGAGTTTCGGATATTATAAAAGAAAGAAGTTTAGTAAAGAAGAGAAGTTTCAGTTGAGCATTTGTTTCAGAGAAGTTATTTTATTCCTGTTATTCATTTCCGATTATTAGTTATTGCAAATGAAAAGATATTCATCCTTCATCTGTTTTACATGCTTGGGTGTCACTTACTCAGTCTTTTGTACTGACTTTGAAACTGCGGTTCCTGTTTTCCTTCCCACCGCAGGCTTAGGAGCTGAGGACTATGGCATAGCAGGGTACGGGACTCACGTAGACGGTTATCAGCACGAGTAGTGATGTAGTTGACTAGCTCACCTTATGTAGTAATTTTGAGAAGACTTATGTAATATCTAATGACTTTTGGATGTTTAGTGTTATGTAATAAATAAGTGGGATGTTATGCTTTTGATTTCCGCCGTTACTTTTAGCATCGCCCTCCCGGTCTTGTCCGAGCCGGATAAGGGGGTTGTTGCAGTGAATGATGAGGATGTCGCACTCTTGTTCGTGGTTTCGTTGCCTCCATCATACAGAACTTCATGAAGTACATTATTATGAATAAGGACAACATAACCCTAGAGGAAGTCAGATCGGCTCTCCATGATAAGGAATTCCGCCACAAGGGCGCAGACACAGGTACCGAGGACCAAACTTCCAGATTTTGTAAAAGTCTCCTAATCCGGACTGGGAAATTGCTACTTGAAAAGCGGAAATCGAGAACAAAACGTTTCCCCTACAAATTTAATACCAACAAGTTATTACATGATTTTCTGATTTAGGCCGCAAATACGGGTTACAAAATTACAATAATATTATTAAACTAGTTTTCTCAACATAGAGTAAGTCTTGGTGAGTCTCTAATCTCGCTACTCCATAACCCTAGCTCAGAGACCTGGGGGAGAAATAAACAAAGACCACAATTTTTCCAAAAGTCATCAAGAAATGCTGAGTGAGATACACTTTAGCATGTATAAACATGAAGGTTCAGAAAATGCTGCAATGGTCACATGTTTAAAATAGTTCAAGAGTAAAAGAGTATGAGTATAAAAAATGATTTCAAGAACAAACCAACAACGTTAACATATATTTATTGTTTCTCTCGTAACCAATCGGTTTACCACGTTGTTCCGATAAAAAACTTCGATGCGCCGAAAGTATCCAAATATAGCAGTTGTATTATCATTCATTTCGCAGTACCGAGGTAGACCAGTGACACCGTCAAACATTCCAGGCCTTAAGTGTTGCAACACCCTCCTAACAGCGTGAATCAGAGGAGTGGTATCTAGAAGTAGTACTCCAGCCTACGAAAAAAGGAGTAGAGGTGCACGTAGTTCCATATCTTTAGGGACCAAAGTCTAGGGAATCCACCAGAAATAAGTAACATAACTGGTTTCGGTACATGCAAATAATTTTACTTGACACAGAAGATCGAACCCGAGTATCTCTTTTGTGACCTGAACCCAGGGAATCATCACCCAGTATAAGTAACATAACTGATGCGTATAACATTACATTATTACTGATTTCTGATCAAGTGTGAAAAGTATTCCAAGATCAAATAATATTTTGAAGATTAGAAAAAGACAAAACACATTTATCAAGTTGGGGATGAAATATGACAACTATTTACAATTAAGCAAGTAGTTGACACGAAATAAGCTGGCACGCAAGGCTAAGCATGTAAAACTCACCTGATCAAATAGCAATCATCACATAAAGCTCCTACGGATGATCCTAGTCATCGTCTACGAACTTGTCACCTACAATTTATAATTTCCTAGTCACAATGACAATAATGCTAGATAAAAAATGCACTTATACTGTATAGATGCTCAACTAGGTCATGTGACAAGGTCTAATCCTTACTATCCTCATAAAATAGTCTCAATTCATATATTTATAAACAAACGAATAATTTAAACAATTCTTATAAATACTTATTAAAGTCAAACTTATTTAATACAATTTACTATTAAGGAGAAAATAGTATTCAATAAAGAGTTTTTTTAGCTTAACAACTATTTTTTAACGCAACACTATATATCTGCTATAACAACAGAGGGCAAGCGATTTATTTTTTGGGGGGGGGGGGGTGAATGTACCTCTCTGCGCTTTTCTGGTTTGTTCTTTGTCTGGCGAAGTGGTCGTGGTATTTTTGTAATAACGAGATTTTTTTTGGTTTGTTTGTTGGGTTCGCGTTGGCTAATGACATTGGCGCCCTTGGATGTGTCGTGCCATTCAAGGGTTCAAGCCTGTTAATTAGGTCATATGTGGAGGCTTTATGCCTCTTTTCAGAGTTGTTTTTTTTATAAGAACTAACGTTGTTTCCCTTGTTGGATTCGTGGTCATCTGATGTTGGTATTCTTGTAATTTTTCGGCTTCATCTGAGTTATTTCATGGAAAAACATTAAGGGGCTAAGAGAATTTTGTTGAGAGCATTTTGCTCTGCCAATTGTAGTTTTTCTCATGTGATTTCTGAGTTGCTGGGGTATTTCCGTAATAAATGACGTTCTTTTGGTTTGTTTCTTTTTCAAGGAGAAACCAAGGGGCTAAACTATTTTTCTGGGGAATTTACTACTCAGCCCTTTACTGTTTTGATCTTTTAGTTGTCGAATGCCCGTAATAAAGGTCTTTCTTTTAGTCTGTCTCCTTTGATGGACATTCAGAATGCTGGTTGGCGCATGTTCATGGTCAATTACATAATTTACCTTGGTTAGTTGGGATTGTGCTTGTTTCATCTTGGTATTTCTGTAATTATGATGCTTCTCTTGGTTTGTTCCATGTACAAACCTTAAGCGATATTTGTGAGTCGTAATGACTAGCGTGCCCCTCTCAATATTCTACAATTGCAGTTTTGTGATGACGTTATTCCTGTTAAGTTTATAGGGGTTTTTGTCATTTCGCTGTTGGCCCGATTAGTTTTAGCTGTTCCAGAAATTTACATATTACCCTTCGTTCTCGCGCTTCATTGCAGTTTCCACTGACAGCACAACACATACTTTTAGGGATTTTTTTTTCATTTGTGGGGGGGGGGGGAATAAAATATGATTATGCTTTCCGTGGTGGCGGTGTAGATTGAATTTATATGTGTACCAATATGTTGTTCAGGTTGCACGTGGTTGTGACGTAGGCATATACTGCATGTTACGTTTTGTCTCTTTATTGTCTGGCGCTCGCTAGTTTGAGGTTCGCTTGTGGAAAGGGCTTTTCTATATGTGCATGTTTGGTTATTTTGTCTGTTGTTCCTTCGTGCTGATCTTCAATTTCTTTCTTTCGGATCAACTGATGTTCAATTATGTCTTCAATGTTTGCAGGGCTGCAGATGCTATCTTGTGAGGTTGCTTTCATTGCTTGCGCTGGTATGACTTCTTCGCCTATATAGCTTTGTATTGTTGATGCGTACATATTTCTGTTAATTGGCTGCTTTTTCTCCTTTTTATTTACGGTTTTTTCATTCCCTTATGATTTTAATATGATATGTTTCCATACTTATTTGGCGATTTGTGTTTGTGTGGGATAGTGCATGTGTGGGGGGGGTTTTTTTTTTGGTCAGCGTGCATTTTATATTATATGCTTTCATACCCAATTGGGGATTTATGTTTGTGCGGGAATGTGCATGTGTGGTTCTGGTGTTTTGGTGTCATTTATCGTGGTTTTTTCTTTTTCTTTCTTTTTTTTTCTTTTTTTTTATTTCATGGGTGTTTTGGTCCGTTTGGGTTGTTCTGGGTTAAATATTTTTGTTGTCTTCACCATTTGGATTGATGTGCTTTTCAGCTAGTATTTTTTTTGCTTTTATTTTTGCTATTACGACTAATATGATGGTTCTTGGGATGTCACTATTTTGTGCATGCGTGGGTTTTAGATTGTTTTTATGGTTTGGCTATTTCGTTCTATTTACTTTATCGTCGATAGTTGGTTCAGCCGCAACATCTATCAGTACCTATGTTTTTCATATGGTGGGTTCTGCGGTGGTTGTTTAGGTCTCACTGCCTGTCGTCGTTGTTTCTGACCATTTTATGTGTGGTTTAAAAATCCAAACGTCCTGTTTCTTCCTTGCGAACTGTGATTTTTTGTGCGTTCTCCCATGCGTCTTCTTACGGTTTATTTTATGTGTTGTTACTGTTTTCTTGTGTCTCGCACCATTCTATACTTGCATATGTATAGCCGAAGATGGGTAGTGATGTCGCTGGAGAGGGTTCCAACATGTGTGAGAGCCCTCTGCTCGGATGATTTGCATGGTGTGGGGAATATAATTGAACCTGCTGTTGTTGGCGTTGCAATGTAAAATAGTTTTGGGGATGGTGGTTCCGACTGGGGTTGTTATCAGAGTCTTCCAGTTCAACCGTTGGCTAAGTTGTCTACTGATCGTGTTTGTGGCACTGCTAAGTGCAGTTCATCCTCTGGGGAATAAGTTGTTAGTTCTGGTGGTTTGGCGGATATACCTATGGTGGTCAACCCCGATGGTATGGCGTTGTTTGCATGTTGTAAGGTTCGTATTCCCCGTTTTGAGGTGCTCGGACGCTTTCTAGACGGATATATTTCACACTCTCATGGTATATATTTTCTTACGAATATACATGGTTCGTATTTTTTGCTGACGCGATGCTTACTGTTTTCGTTCGTGTCATGGCAGAAGATTACTCCAAAATTGATAACTCGTGTTATACCTATTGCAACGGTTTCCGCGCTCGGTAATTTCGAGGTTCCGATGCCGTAAATTTACTGGGAATTTTTTGCACAGATACGGGTTCCAGTTCGGATTGTGCAGTTGTGACTTCTGCTGATGCGGGGGCAAGTAAATCTGCTGGTTTAATGTTGGCTGCATGCTCGAGGGCCGGAGCACTGTCCTGTGGTAGTATTAAAATTCTAGGGGTATGTCACACTGTTGAATATATGAAGTTATTTGTTGTCTGTTTATACGCTCTGTACGGGGTCCACTTGAATGTCCGCTTCATATTTCGGCCATGTTGCTGCGTCTTGATTGATAGGTGAAATGCTCGCAACCTTGTGTAATTGTAGAGTTTTGTTGGTGTTGATGCAGCAAGAAAGCGGCGTGTTACTTCCCCGACCTCTTTTGATTTCGGAAATGTGTCTTCTGGTAGTCCGGACAGTGGTGGCTTTCGGTGTTCTGGTGGCAAGTAAATCTGGTGGGTTGACGGTGGGTACGCGCTCCAGGGGTAGGGCTTCTCGCCGAGGCAGTTGGGATCCGTGTTCACTATTGAATATGCCAATCATTTGTGATATGTTTGTACCACACTTCGTGGTTTCGTATGAGTGGTTGCTTTGTACTTTTGACTGTTGACGTTCTCTTGTTTGATCCGAGAAATGTTTACAGTGTCACTGATTTACAGGGTTTTGCAGGTGTTGATGCAAGAGGAAGTATTCTTCTGAAATCGCCGGTCATGGTTGATTGTGGATATGTGCATTTTGATAATGTGGACAACACTTTTTCTGATGGCCTTGCATCAGACCCCTTTTCTACTGTTCCACTTGCACTTCGTGCTGGATGCAGACGTCCTTGTAGTAAGTATTTTTTGGCGAACTTGTTCGGTCTTTTTTGTGGTTATGTTGTGCCTATAACTAGCTGTGTGCAGCTGGTGGTAGAGAATTCATCTAATGTTGTAACTTCGTGTTATGGTTAGTGCATCCATGCTTATTTTTAGTTATCTTAGGGTTTTCGTCGGCGTTCATGGTGAAGTGAGTACGTTCGCAGGTTTGCTCAATTGTCTTGTCCTTGAACAGTTGTTGCGTTCGTGTGGTGCGCATTCGCTGCTGAAAGTTTGTAATGCAAGTAAATAAACATGATCTAATACTCTAGAAGGGGTTGAATAGAGTATGACAACTTTTTTCTCAATAAATAGCCTTTTGAAACTTCAAGCAAGTGTGCAGTTGAAATCTCTAAGCTTTGGAAAAGATTTGAGAAGGTAGATATACAACTGCAGAAAACAGTGGCTTCAAAGCTTTGAGATTGGAAATTCTCCAAAGCTTTGAAGTTACTTGTTTTGAACCGATGATTAACAAATATGAAAATCAGTAATGTAAGACACAAGAGCAAAAGGATTTCTACAGAGTTCAGTCACAATTGGACCTAGTCTCTGCCTGAGGGATCTAATCCCTCCAAGATTTCAACCCACTTCTTATTAATCACACAGATTTAGCCCTAGATCTGAAGCCTAAGAGAGTTACCTTACACTTATAGAGCTTGTGGTTCCCTACCTATGTATTATCAGCTACAACCTGTTGAAACACAAAGAACCTCTTATTCTTCACTTGAACAACTAAACTTCTAAGCTTGTGAGGTTGAGAATGTAAGAATGAATAATACAAATTCAATACAAGTAGAAGAACACATAAAAGATAACCTGATGAATCTTGAAAGTGTTCTTCTGATTTGAGAAATGATCTTCAGCTCCTGCAGTTGTTGATTGGCTTGATTGTTTGAAGAGTGCTGTGACTTGATCTCCCACGTATGAAACTCTCTTCAATATCTCTAACAATCAGCCTCTCTCCCTATATCTTTATTTGAAATTCAAACTCCAGCTTTTATCAACCACCTGCAACTGCTTGAGAAATTTTAGGAACTGAATTCCTACAAATCCTCTCACCTGAGATGCTTCTTTAAACAACTATGTTTAAATAGATTTTTGACTTTGTTTATGAACGTTTGAACGACCAACAATTCGGCACAATCTCAGCCACAAAGATCAAACAATATCTAGACAAATTAGCCACACAATCTGATCTGTTAGACGGACAATTCTTGCGTAAACTCTAGCTAATTTTGCCTTAGATAAAATTCAATATAAATAGCCACGTGTGTATATAACTGTAAGACAAGGTAGAGAACATAATAAGAATTTATATTAAATCATAATCCAATCTTGAATCCATAAAACTCATCCTGCATACAGAATTCGGTTAAGGAGTTCTGAACATAAAAGCAATCTCAAAGCTTTGGACCCTTGATTGCCAGATCATATGAACGAACTTTAAAACTGAATCCCTAAATTTGAAAAACTAGTTCAATCAAAACATAAGCTCAATAATATTTGTTAAATACAATAGTAAATGATTAAATCAGCATTCAAACTATTATGAATAATAGACAGTTAGCACAAGCCTATAGCATCTCAAAGCTTTGAAAATTTTGAGAATTTAACAGGTTTGATCCTTTTGACTTTCATCATCAAAGATCAAACTCCCTCTGAGTTTTTAAACACATTCATGCTCAAGATCTTGAACTATCAATCTCCCCCTTGATGAAAGACAAAACAAATATTATTGCTTTCCAAGATTTCCTACAACTCAAAGTTACCATTAAAACTTGACTGGATAAAATAATATCACATACATCAGAGCAACCACGTCACGGATATATCTTAAAACAAATTATAGCATAAAAAAATCAATCCACATCCTACAGTATCCAAAAATTATTGAAAGTGTGAGTGTGCAGGTGGTAATGCAGCTAAGATACTCTAGAAGGGGGGGGGGGGTTGAATAGAGTATGCCAATTTTTTTGCAAAACTTTCTAAGATAGAATGATATTGTGAAAGCTAGAGAAGTTCAAGGCCTTGAAAACAAGTTCAAGCTCGTGGAATGAAATACAGTTTGGAATAGATCAATCAAGTCTTTTTCAAGGCCTTGAAAAGAGTTTCAAACCCTTGAAAACAGACAAGTTTGAATGCTGTAAAATACTGAGTAAGTAAAGAAAATGTAAATGCAAGAGACAAGTGATTTATAGAGTTCAATCCACTTGGACCTACGTCTCTACATCAGGGATCTTCTCCCTGCAGGATTTTCAACACAATTCTTATTAATTAAAAGCTAAGCCCTAGATCCCAAGCACTGAGAGATGCCTTACTCTGTTACAGCTTGTGGTTCTCCCTAACCTATCTAGTACATGCTCTAGCTGACTAATTAACTAAGAATTATCTATTGTTCAAATTGAACAATCCTCTTCAATAAAGATAGAAATATTATAGAAATGATCTACCAACAAAGCACAATACAGAAGAACACTTAGAGTGTAGAAACTGCAGTTTAGTATGGAGTGATCTTCTGCGAATGGATTGTGAGTTTGATGAACTTATTTGTTGCTTGTCAATCCAGAAATTTGTCTCTCATTTTGCCCGTTGAGTGTTGTGTCTGGTTGCTTCAAAATGAGCTCTATTTAAACTTCAAACAGCTCTGCATATCTTCCCAGATTTTCAGCAACAAATCTCCTATTTTGTAGGCAACAGACTTTGAATCTTTGACAATCTTCTCCAACGGTTAAATGATCACAATCTTCAGAGATAATGTCGTGTTCTTGCATTTGAATAGGTTGAGAAGTTGTCAAGCCACTCAGATCAAACACATAATCATCTTCTCAATTATTTCCTTTCCTGCACAAGTTAGATTAGGAAATAATGTCTGCAAACTAGGAAATAAATTTCCCTGCAAAAACATAGTCAAACAGATGATATTCTATGTTCAAACAAGTTAGAATGATTTGTCTTTTATCATCAAGTAACAATAAATCAAACATATGAAGGAGGGATATGAGATCAGCTTAGAAGAGTTTTCAGAAAACTCCCCCTGAGAATGTTCATGTAGGTTAAACAGTTTCAAGGCTTTGATCCAGTTTCAAGGCCTTGAAAATAGCTATACTATTTTCCAGCCTGTGATAACTGATTCAAGGTTTTGAAAGATGATTCAAGGCCTTGAAATAGTTAAACTATTTCAAGCCTTGCACAACCTGATCTTACAATCTCCCCCATGATGAAAGACAAAACCAAATCTGCAAAAAATACTGATTAGTTTACAATTCATAATAACACAGTAATTCCAAAAAGATCCAAATTATTCAATTCAGCAACATAAAATAAAAAGTTCAGCAGATAATTCCTAAAACCTAAAAATCCTAGAATTTTCTCCCCCTTTTTGACTTTCATCAAAAAGATAGAGAGGATGTTTGATCAAGCGGGCTGGAAAATTTTGAAAAGAAAACTTAAAAAACTTAAAGAAAGAGAGAATGAGGAAGAAAGAGTAGGAAAGATTAAGGGTTTGGGTCTTCATCTCCATCTTGATCTCCCTCTTCTTAATCATTGTCTTCAACATCAGTCTTATCATGTTCTTCCTGTTCTTCTTGTTCTTCTTCAGTGTCACCAGCAACAGTCACTTCTGCAGTCTTGTCTATTGTAGCCGCCTTTGGAGATTTCTTCTTTTTCTTCAAAGTAATCACTAGATCATTTGAGTCAGGACTATTGACTTCATATCCTTTCTGAGCAGCTTGTTCTACCACTTGCAATCCCTTATCTTTGACTGGAGCAACCTCTTCCTGGTTGGAATGTTCACTAGGCAGATTCTTGTCAAAGTCACCCTTCTTTATACCTTCTTCATCCTTAGGAACATCAAGAAAATTCATGCTCCTGAAGATACTTTCCACCATATACTTCACTTGACCCATATCAGTTTCAAGTCCATAAACAGTTTATTTGATATCTTCCAAATCCAAACCATCAAGTCTCTGATTGTCTGTAGGCTGAGAAGTCTGACTTGAAGTGGGAGTCAAGGTCTTCGTCTTAAGAAACTTCTTTTCACCGAGTTCTTCTTCGGTCAAATCTGAGTACGACTTCCAAATCTTTTCTCTAGTATTCACCACTTCAATGTTCTCAAAGGCCTTCTCATTAAGCATTCCCATGCCAGAAGTGACTATTTCCTCTCCACCAGTTGGAATCTCAAAGTGTTCAAAGAAAAATGTGAGCAGATTCGCATAGGGCAGAGCATGTTTCCTTTAGTTTGTATGGCTAAAGAGCACATGTTCAATCACTAAATTTGGAGATCAATCTCACAGCCATGCATGATCAGATACATGATGTGCAACATTCTCTCAATCACCAATTCCTTAGAGTGCTCTCTGGGAAAGATACACCTTGACAGAATAGTGTGAAGGACTTTGGCTTCAACATTTAACACAAAGTGTATTAATTGTTTGGCTGTGGTGGGAGTGTTTGGTAGGTATAACTCTTCTTTGGCTAATTTCAATACTTCTGTCTTTGGTGGGTGATTGCTTGTGTCATATCTCTTGGGACACCCTAGCACATTGGCAAACTCAGAGTGGTCCAATTCTACCTGTATTCCAACAACTCTAGATTAAATGACCAAGTGTGCTGATCTATTAACTTGTTTGATGTTCAGATAGAAGAGTGTGGTGAGTCTTGAAGTAGTGGCTTTGTCACTTGTATCATTCTAATCATCTTTTTCAAGGCTTTGAGGCTTAATTTCAAGGCCTTGAGCACTATTTCCAAGGTCATGAAAATGTATTTTTTTTTTCTTCTGAGCCTTTCTTGAATCCCAGTGGATTCTCGGTCTCTTCCTCTGATTCATGATTGTTCAAATTCAAGTCTGCAAAACTTTCACTCAAAGAACCATCATAGCTTTCATCAAAAATAACATGAATGCTCTCTTCAACCAGTTTGGTTTAAGATTGTCTTTTCCATTGTTATGGATAAATCATGTGCATTAAAAGGGCCTGAAGTATGAAATTTTTGGCTTCCTCCTTTTGAATAGTTCATAGGGGGTCTTCTTCAGAATATGTCTAATCACGCACCTGTTCAGTATATAGTTTGCTGTATTCACAGCTTCTGCCCAATAATGTTTTGGCAGCTTGTTGTCAAGAAGCATTGTCCTTGACATATCTTAAAGAATCATGTTCTTTCTTTCAACAACACCATTCGGTTGAGGAATTCTTGGAGAAGAAAAGTTTTGAGTAATACCATGTTTATCACAGAAAAAATCAAATTCGAATTGATCAAATTCTCTACCATGATCACTTCTAATTGAAGCTACATGTAGGTTTTTCATAGTTTGATGTTCTCTGCAAAGCTTTGAAAATTCTGAGAGGGTTTCAGATTTTTCTTTGAGAAACATAATCCAAGTAAATCTAGAAAAATCATCTACAACAACTAGCATATACCTTTTACCTTTTGGAGTAGGAGTTCTCATAGGACCACAGAGATCCATATGAAGCAGTTCAATGGGTCTAGTTGTACTTACAAACTTCTTTGGCTTAAATGAGCTTCTGGTCTGCTTGCCCTGAGCACATGCTTTGCACAATTCATCTTCTTTGAACTTAATGGATGGTATTCCTCTTACCAGGTCTTTGGAAATAAACTTGTTCAAATTATGCAAACTGATATGACCAAGCTTCCTGTGCCAAAGCTTTGAATCCTCTTTCAAGGCCTTGAGGCACTTCAAACTTTCACTTGCAACTTTGTTAGTCTGAAAAGTATAAACATTTTTTGATCTAGAGGTTGTGAGAATGCAATCTCCTGATTTCTCATTTTGCACCACACACTTCTCTTTATCAAAGATAACTTTGTTGCCATTATTACAAAGCTGAGATACACTAAGCAAGATGAATTTCAAACCATCAACTAGATATACATCAGAAATAGAATTTTCAGAATTTGTACCAACTTTACCAATACCAAGAATATTGAATTTTCCTTTGTCACCAAGAGTAATTGAACCTTCAGATTGCTCTTTCAATTCAGAGAATAGAGATCTCCTTACACTCATGTGTCTTGAGCAACCACTGTCCATAAACCACTTCTGTTTGGTGGCAACCTGCAAACACCAATCACTGCTTTACCCAGCTGTTAGACCAAGTGTTGAATTTGGATTCATATTCAGGATCAACCATGTTAGGTGGTCTAACCCCTTTAGGAACAAATCTGTTTAACTTGTCCTTCGAGTTGAAATGGAAAAGTGTTCCTCATTATGTGAGGGTGTCTTCTTCTGAAAGGACAAGTCATTTTAACATGACAAGTTTTGTAGCAGTAATGACATTTAGGAGAAGTTTTGTTTCTAGCTTTCACAAATATGGTATTTTTCTTTCTTGGAAAGTTTGGATTGAATCCAATACCAGCTTTGTGAACAGACTGTGAACTTCCTCCAAGAATCAAGTTCAACTTGTGTTCTGATCCAGCAAGCCTAATTTTGACCAATTCAGATTCTTGAAATTTCTCAGTAATTGTAGTCTTTTGTTTATCTAATTCATCAACTTGATGTTTCAGATCAACAAGGCTGTTATTCATCAAAGAGTTCTCAGTGACTACTTCCTTGAATTGTGTTTTCAAGGCTTTGAAACCGGTTTTCAAGGCCTTGAAATCACTGTCAGTCTTGTTCTGAGATATTTCAAGATTCGGATTTAGAAAAAGAAGTTGTAAGTTCTCTTTTGCTTGCTCATGAACTTTTCTTTCAAAAGTATGATCTCTTTCAGATAATATTCTTCATTTAAAAGCATTGTTCTGAGATAATATGAAAGAGCATCTTTTGGTTTTGAAATCAGACAGTTTACCATTACCTCATTGTTCTTCTCAAAACTTTCATCATGCTTGGCCATGAAGCATAGGTTGGCATGTTCTTCTTCAGATTCTAATTCACTCGAGCTATCTGAATCACTCCATGAAGCTATCATAGCTTTCTTTCTTCTACCATAGTCTTTCATTTGAAAGCTCTTTCTTTTATTGTGTGGACAGTCTCTTATCAAATGTCCTGAATCACCACATTCAAAGCAGTTCATAACCTTTGATATATTTTGTGAAGAAGACTTACCTTTGTAGTCCTTGCTACTGGATGGTCTATGTCTTTATCTATTGAAGTCTTTGTTTGCAAAGTTTTTCTTCATTTTGAGAATCCTTGTCAAGGCTTTGTAAATCAAAGGAAATGGATCTTCATCATCACCATTCTCAGTCTCAAGGATTTCTCTCATTCTCTTCGGCTTTGAGAGCTAAGTTCTTGACACTTTCTAGAAGCTCTCCATTAGCTTCATTCATAGATATTTCATGTGTCAGAAGATTCCCTTGTAGGTCATCAATTTGTAGAGTTGAGAAATTCTGGGCCTCTTCAATAGCTGTGGTCTTTGGTTCCCACTTTGCCTTTGGAAGACTTCTTAAAATCTTCCTCACCTTTTCTTCATTGGAAAAAAGTTTTTCCAGTGAATTAAGGTTGTTAACAATGTCTGTGAACCTCTTGAACATGTCTCTGATAGATTCATCTGCATTCATCTTAAGCAGCTCATATTGCCTGAGATAGATGTTGATCTTGGTTTACTTGACTTGACTGGTTCCTTCAAAGGTTACCACAAGCTTATCCCAGATTTCTTTGGCAGTAGTGCAACCTGAAATCCTGTTGAATTCATCTGTACTCAAAGAACAATACAAGATGTTAATAGATTTGTATTTCTTAGAGAATTGCTCTAATTCAGAAGAGGAAAGTGAGTCTTCAGATTTGGGAGTTCTAATCCCATCTTTCTCTGTGTAGAAAGTGTGAGGTCCATTCTGAATAATGGTCCAAAGCTCTATGTCTTGATAAATGATGGACATTTTCATCAAAGCTTTCCAGTGAACAAAATTTTCTCCACAACATAGAGGAGGTCTGTTAGCATCTCTTCCCTGTGAGAAACCACCATCACCTGCAGTACTCATGATCACCAGATGGTTAAATCTATCCAGTGATACAAGCTCTGATACCAATTGAAAGTGTGAGTGTGCAGGTGGTAATGTAGCTAAGATACTCTAGAAGGGGGGGGGGGAGTTGAATAGTGTATGCCAATTTTTTTTCAAAACTTGCTGAGATAGAAAGACTTGTGAAAGCTAGAGAAGTTCAAGGCCTTGAAAACAAGTTCTAGACCTTGGAATGAAATAAAATTTGGAATAGATCAGTCATGTCTTTTTTAAGGCCTTGAAAAGAGTTTCAAACCCTTGAAAAAAAACAAGTTTGAATGTTGTAAAATACTGAGAAAATGCAAGAGACAAGTGATTTATAGAGTTCAGTCCAATTGGACCTATGTCTCTACCTCATAGATCTTCTCCCTGCAGGATTTTCAACACAATTCTTATTAATCAAAAGCTACGCCCTATATCTCAAGCCCAGAGAGATGCCTTACTCTGTTACAGCTCGTGGTTCTCCCTAACCTATATAGTACCTGCTCTAGCTGACTGATTAACTAAGAATTCTTTATTTTTCACCTTGAAAAATCCTCAAGAATAAAGATAGAAATATTACAGAAATGATCTACCAATAAAGCACAATACGGAAGAACACTTAGAGTGTAGAAACTGCAGTGAAGTATGCAGTGATCTTCTGTGAATGGATTGTGAGATTGATGAACTTCTTTGATTCTTGTCAATCCAAAAATTTGTCTCTCTTTTTGCCCGTTGAGTGTTGTGTCTTGTTTCTTCAAAAATGAACCCTATTTAAACTTCAAACAGCTCTTCATATCTTCCCATATTATATTTTGTAGGCAACAAACTTTGACTCTTTGACAATCTTCACCAACGGTTAAGTGATCACAATGTTCAGAGATAATGTCGTGATATTGCATTTGAATAGGTTGAGAACCTGTCAAGCCATCCAGATCAAACACATAATCATCTTCTCAATTATTTCCTTTCATGCACAAGTTAGATTAGGAAATATTGTCTGCAAACTATGAAAGAAAATTCCCTACAAAAACATAGTCAACCAGATGATATTCTATGTTCAAACAAGTTAGAATGATTTGTCTTTCATCATCAAATAACAGTAAATCAAACATATGAAGGACGGATATGAGATCAGCTTAGAAGAGTTTACAGAAAAATCCCCCCTGAGAATGTTCATGTAGGTTAAACCGTTACAAGGCTTTGAATCCATTTTCAAGGCCTTGAAAATAGCTACCTGTCATAACTGATTCAAGGTTTTCAAAGCTAATTCAAGGCCTTGAAATAGTTTGCACAACCTAATCGTGGAATTATTACAAAGACTTTTGAAAACTATAAAATAAGCTAAATGCTTCTTCCTCTTTTTGAATTTCGTCAAAGAAATTGAATAAATGTAGGATCATGTTAAGAGGTTTTAAAAGAAAACAAAACAAAAGACCCCTGGAATTCGGAAGAAATAAAGAAAGAAAGTTCCAGAAGGTAAGTTTTCAAGGCTTTGAAGTTCCATCTCCAATACTTTTCTTGGTAGTCTTCTTCAAACTTTCAGCTTTGCCCTTTCCTTTGTCTTCAGTTTCCACCTGTTCTTCCTCAGCCATCACTTCCTCAACTGTAGCAATATTCTTCTCAGTTTCTCCTTCCGCAATCTCCTCACCACCAGCTTCCTTATCAGACTGTTCAAATTAATCCTTTGAAGCAAGAACTATTGGAACCTTCATCTTCTTCTATTTCTTCAATACTTATCCAAAAATTCACAAGAATCAATGTGGTATGCTTGCTTTCTGCAGATGGTATCTTCTCCAAGTCCAAACCCTTGATGATAACATTCAGTTTTGAATCTACCAAACCTTTGAACTTCACAAAGTCAGTGGAGAAATCAAACTGTCCTTGTCTAAGATCCTCAATACCGTCCTCCAAGACTTCAACTTTGTCAAGAACCTGAGAAAAATCCAAGTTATCTGAAGACTCTGATGTTGTAGCTACTCTAGGTTTGATATAATCCTTCTCCTTCAATTCTTTTGCAGTTAACTCAGTGTAGAACTTTCACTTCCCTTTTACAGTTTGAACTACGCCAATCCTTTGAAGTGAAGCTTCATCAACCAACCTAAAACCATTTGTAATATTATCCTCATCCTTCATGGGTATTCCAAAGTGTTTAAATAACAATGGAAACATATTTGCATAAGGAAAAGAATGATTTCTAGTTCTAGTACCACAGTACACCATATGCTCCATGACCACAATAGGCAAATCAATTTCAAAGCCTTGACAAATCAAGTAAATCAGTACCAACACCCTATCTGTCAACAACTCTTTGGAATGCTCCCTGGAAACTACACACCTCATGATAATTGAGAAAAGAATTTTGGCTTCACAGTTAAACACAAAATCTTTTAACTGTTTGGGTCCAGTACGGGTTCCCTCCAAGAAAACATGGATTTAGCTAACTCCAAACACTGTCTCCTATCTGGATGCTCATGTACCTTATACTTCCTAGGCACTCCCAAAAATTTGGCAAACACTATGTGATCCAACCTCATGTCTACACCAGCCACCTTAGATGTATGAATAAAACTATCACTCTCATCCATCTCTTGTACTAGATTCAAATAAAACAATCTAGTTAGCCAAGGATAAGCTTCAGATGGTGGAATCATAGGAGTCTTTGCTACCTTGGACTGAGACAAGTTGTACTTATTTAACAAGTCCTTGGTATACCTCCCTAGATGTACAAATATTCCTTTCTTCATTTGATGAACATGAAGTCCTAGAAAGAAATTAAGTTCTCCCATTAAGCTCATTTCAAACTCCTTCACATTTGACTTGAAAACTCTTTTCAAAGAGAATCATTAGTAGCACCAAAGAGTATATCATAACATAAATCTGTACTACTAACAAATCCTTTCCATGATTCTTAATAAAAGAGTTTTGTCAACCAGTCCTATCATAAAACCATTGTCAAGTAAAAACTTTGAGAGTCTGTCATACCAAGCCCTTGGAGCTTACTTAACGCCATAAAGAGGTTTGTCTAATTTTAAACGTGATCAGGGAAATTGTCATCTTCAAATCCAGGTGGTTGAGAAACATGTACTTCTTCTTGTAAATAACCATTTAAGAATGCACATGTAACATCCATTTGAAAAATATTTTTATTTTCATGGGATGCAAATGCAAAAAGTATTCTGATAGCTTCTAACCTAGCAACAGGAGCAAATATCTTCTCATAATCAATTCCTTCCTCTTGATTATACCCCTGTTCCATAAGTGTGATTTTGCTTCTCACAACCTTACCATTTTCATCAAGCTTATTCCTGAAAACCCATATGGTTCCAATAACAGACTATGTCTTTAGTCTTGGGACCAAGTTCCAAACCTTGTTACTTTCAAACTGATTCAGCTCACTCCGCACTTCAATGATCCAATCTGCATCTTTCGATGCCTCCTTTGCATTTCCAGGCTCAATAAGTGATACAAAAGCACTGAATGCACACAAATTCTTTAGATGTCCTCTTGTTTTTGTTCAACTGGTTGGATTTGAGATGATGTTGTCTACAGGATGATCAAATAAATACTTAAACTTCTTCTTTGGTTTCCAGGTATATGGTCCTTCAAGACTTTGAGAACTTGATATAGTAGTAGGAGCAACTTGTGTTCTGTCAACCTTAGTCTGAAGGCTTTGGGATTTTGGCTCAGCAGGATGTTCAAGGCCGTGTGATTCTTCTGACTGTTCGTGCATGTAAGTTTTGCTTCTTTTCTGTTTTTCAAAATCATCATTAGCCTCATACTTATTCAAGCTGAGATCTGCAAAACTTTTACTCAAGGAATCATCAGTGCTTTCATCAAAAATCACATGAATGCTTTCCTCCATAATCTTAGTTCACTTATTGAAAACTCTATATATAACACCCCTAATTCCCGAGAGAGTTCTTAGTGCAATATCAAGACTTTGGGGGCGAATTTGTAATTAGTCTGTCACGACTTTAAAGTTTGAATTTTTGAAGTGTTTGAAATTTTTAGAAGTTGTTCGGATGATTTTGAAGCACTTGAAGTGTTTGGGGTGGTAGTGGAATTATTTAACAGTAAGTAGAAGCTCTAATTCTAGTTGTACCCAAAAGTTTAGAAAACTACACTTTGACCCCTATGCATGTGAGACACTTGTCAAGAGAGTTTTGACACCTCATTAGGAAGGTGGCATCATCTCCTCCCTCTCCTCTATCATTTTTTGCTGAGAACAATGGGCATCTTGTCATTTGTTTGACTTTCATCTTCTTCCTATCTCTTCACCATATGCAACCACCAAGAACACCGCCACCTCCACCAAGGAACTACCACCAAACAACCACCAACTCCCGACCTGCTACCACCCGGAGTAGCCCTCACCACAAGGATCAAAACGCCCCAAACAGTTCGGGATTTCATCAAGAAACGAGTGAGAAATTCGGGTTTGAAGGTAAGAACCCTAGTTCGGTTTTTCGTCGATTTCTCCCTCCTCGTTGCAACCCATCACAATTAACACACATATTCTTGTTCCTTGTGTCGAGGGGAACCTGGGAAGCACAAGCATGGCCTGCAAATCGCCGGATTATGCTCCAGCCAGCGTGCCGCCGCCGCCAAACCTCCATGGCCGACCGGAAATGGTAAATCTTTCATTTCTCTACCAAATTTGATGTTCCTTACATCAATGTGATCCCAATGACCTTAGGAATGCATTAGAAGCATTGAAATCTGCCCAGATTGTTTTTAGAGTCGAGGTTGATTTCACTTTTCACTCTTGGTTCGTTTTTCCATCATGCAAAAGCAGTCCCTGTTCAAATGATCATATCTCCCTCGTTTTTTATCCGATTTGAGTGATCCTGGACTTTCTGGAATCCACAGAAAATTGGCTACAACTTTCATGTTTTAAATTTTTACCAGTTAGGTTTCTAACCCAGCCAAAAATCAAATTGAAGTTGTTGTGTTCGTGCTTGTTCATGCTGAGTTTTTCCCACCAGCATTTTTGACCCAACTTTGGATCTCTGTATCTCCCTCGTTTTTGGTCCGTTTTCAATGATCTTTAGCTTTCTGGAATCCTTGGTGAATTGTCTACAATTTTCATGTTGATTTCTTGGTCCAATTAGGTCTCTAAACCCTCTGATTTTGGCCTTGAAGTGGGCTGGTTTGCGGTGTTCTTGAACCATCAAGAGCTGAAATTTTTCAAAGTGTAGAACTATGTTGAAGTACCCATTTTATGACATCTATAACTTTCTCAAATGTTAATGAAATCTTGTTCTGTTTTCTCATCTGTAAAGCTGGTGTATAATACTTCATTTTCTCGTCTCTGGGTCATCTTCAAATTTATAACGGATTGCTCACAAATCGAGCCTAAACTTGCTACTTTGGACCTATAAGAAACACTCAAAATTTTGTTAAGTGTTGAATCATTATTTGACCCAACTTTGAACAAGCATAGCTTCTTGTGTATTTGGAATTTTTGGGAGTTCAAATATGTTCTGGAATCCTTGAATTACCATCTTCAAGTACATGCTTTCGAATTTCCAAATCTCATTCTCAAATGATCATAAATTGGCCACAAAGTTGACTAGTTGAGTCGATTTCTCTCAATCTTTACTTTCAAATTCGATGTCGTAAACGACATCTTCAACCTTAGCATCCTTCACGGAAGTTGTTCGTAATGTTATTCTGACCCTAAATATCAAACCTAACCAAGTTTGACTTTCTTTAAACCCTAGTTTGACTGAACTGTATAGGAGGGGCATAATAGTAATTTCACTTAAACTTTGAATTGAGATTAGTTAAGTAACTTGGAGGTTGTAATCATGTATTGTATGTGTATTTGGAGTACTCTTATGTAATTATCGGCTAATGTTCACCAAGTCAAATGTTGGGGTCTTTTTACAGTTTTACTAAACTTCGGGGGCCTATGTGCATTTAATTAAAACTTCACACTTGAACTACTTGAGACTTAGTTAATGCTTTGAGACCGAAAACCTGACTTATAAGGATATTTGGAGCCTTATGAATGAAGTATTTGACTCGGGAGTGACCAAATCAATAGTTGGGGTCTTTTTGCAATTTTAGCAAACTTTAGGGCCCTAAGTGTAATTTACTGAAAGTTGTATATTTCGATGCTAAGTTCATATGGGATAGTTTAGAGTTATTATTACATGTTTTTGGGCCAGTATGAGTATATTTTTGTGTCCATGCACAATCATAGTCGGTATGGGACGATTTTGGAGTATAAGGGGCGTTTTGGTCAAGTTAGCTTGCATGACCCGCATTTTCATTGCGTTCTTGCATAAAACCTCATATAGAGGATATATGCTAATAGGTTGTATAATTTACTTGTGTATATCCAGCCGTTATTAAGGATCAGTCGAAGTAGACGTACGTATTCGTGTTGCTGCATTTACTGTGAGACTCGGAGACGAGCGTTGTAGGATTGCTAGCGTTGCTTTGCGCCTTTCATGGCTCAGAGGTAAGTACATATGTACGACCTTTTTATATCAAATGTGCACATGTGTGTGATGTTTCAAATGAATGCTTGTTATATGAAAAAGTATGAGAATGCATGTTTTCCACTCGAATGTTGTTAAACTATTTTATTCATCTCCTTTGTGAACTCTCGGAAATTACTTGTGAAATGTTGATATGTTGATTTTGGTTATGTGAAAGAGAAGAAATAAAATACCTCTATTAGACTTAGGACGATGTACAGAGTACTGTTATTAATGGGAGGCGTCAAGCGATCCTCCATTTTCTTATGGCTAAGACCATTGAAGCAATGCTTCTTATTGTTGGATAGAACGTTAATGTTCACAAATCCGCCCACCCTAAGAGCCAAAATGTATCAAGATATTGAGGCCAAGGGTTTTATAGAGCTATAGAGTGCTACTTATACTTGTAAGGGTCACTACGGTATAGGGGTGTCGACACTTAAGGCCTTTTAGCTAATGTTGTGAGGGGGGGGGGGGGGGTTGACGAATGGGCTCCCTTAACGCTCGGGTGAAATAGGGTTTGATAGACCCTAGAAGGAACCCTTAGTGATTATTTCGTGATCCCTCTGTCTACATCGATCCTGCTGGTGGCTCTGGACATGCCTCAGCTAAACTTAACGGTTAAATTTTGAATTGAAAGAAAGTTTGATTACTCTATTGATGTTGTTTGTGGCTCTTTATTGCCTAACCTGATGAAATGAATTGAAAGGCACATGCTACTCGTGAATTAATATTGCTATCAGTTCAAATGGACTTGTTTTTTGTTGAAACTTTACTTGGCTAAGAATATCTTGAATCGCGATTTATAAATGTTTTAAAGTTGAGAGTTCACGCTACGCGATTAATTCGAAATTGTTCCCAACTCTATTACTTATGATTCTTTCAAATCTCTTGATTTATTTCAACAGATGCTTCCTTGCCACTCGTTGCTTTATGTGTTGTAGTATGTATTTACTTAGTTTTTACTGATCATTTCTTCAAAACTGCGTCGGCTTTTGCCATTTTAAAACCGCAGGTCGTCAATCAAGTTTGGGGAATGGGAACGCGGAGGTAGACGAAGACGTTTAGATCACTTAGTAGATCATATAGCTTATTTCACACATTTCTTTTGTAAACATATCGCCTCAAAGATTTTTGTATTAAATAGAATTGTAATATTTGTAATTATCGTTATACTTTTGGTTATTGATTGTCGCTTTAACCCTGAACCGAGATCCCAGGTTGTTTCACTATATGATTTGCTAGTTTGAGAATAACCAAGAAATACACCTTCATCACTTCTAGAATCAAATTTACCAAGATTATCCTTGCCATTATAAGGCATATAACAAGTACAGCCAAAAGACTTAAAATAGGAAACACTTGACGTTCTTCCTTTGAAAAGTTCATAAGGAGTTTTCTTCAAGATAGGTCTAATAAAACATCTATTCATCACATAATTGGCAGTGTTAACAGCTTCTATCCACATATATTTTGGAAAATTACTTTCAAGTAGCATGGTTCTAGACATATCTTCAAGTGTCCTATTCTTCCTCTCAACTACTCCATTCTGCTGAGGAGTTCTAGGTGCAGAAAAGTTCTGTGAGTTGTCAAGCTTTGCACAAAATAGATCAAAATCAAGCTGATCAAATTCTCTACGATGATAACTTCTAATTGATGCAACATGTAAGTTTTTCAAAGTTTGAAGCTCCTTACAAAGCTTTGAGACTTCAGATGATGCTTCAGACTTGTCTCTAATGAACATGACCGATGTAAATCTAGAGTAATAATCTACCACAACAAGCATATATCTCTTACCTTTGGGTGTCTCAACCCTCATATGACAACACTGTTGGGTTTTGACGTAGGTAACGCAGCGGAATAACAAAAATTTAATCCTACTCAAAGCCCACCAAGGATCACAGGAAGAGACATCATAACATGATTAAGGTCATAGAAGATGTGTACCTTTTGATTTGTGAGATCACACGAAGAATGATGTCCTCGTCTCTACGGTTGATCCACGTCTAGAGGTGAGATCTAGATTCTTCTTTCTCCACAAGTGCTAGCTTGAACCCGGAGGAAGAGGGAAGAAGATCAAAGAAACAAAGCACAAAGGGGGGGCTCGGCCACCCTTTTTGCCGTCGGGTAGAGGGGGCGGACGGGGTCTAGGGTTTCGGCCCTAGCTCTTTGTCTTTCTCTCTCTTTTGCTCTCTCCCACTCTTTGTGTTATGTCTAATAATAACTCATGTGGGAAGGAAGCTAGAGCCTCTTATATATATACTCCAACAACTCCTTGTTGTTTCCATATTAGAGTTTTCTTGTTCTAGTAGGACTAAAACTATTCCCTTCCTTGCAAATTAGTCCTACTAAGTTTGCAAGGTGTTGCACAATGATCCTTCTATTAATTAATCCATATTAATCAATCCCAAATCTAGCTCTACTCTATTTGACGTGTGACCCCATAGGTTTCTATATAGTTGGTAGTAACTTTTACTAACATGGAGAGGTGTCTAGCAACACATCCATGCCACCCAACCCATAGAAATAGTCAGTGATCCCGACAAACCTTTGTGCCCAATATGTCATATTGCATTATCCCTTTGTCTCCATATCCGGATTGGACACGAGACATAAATAGCCACACTCGTATATCCAATCCATAGTTCCTCGATCCTTGGAATATGCTTATGCTTGCAGATAACATTAATATCTCTATATTAATTTATCTGAGTCTGGCCAGACATTCAATAAGCCTCATCCCTCGAGTGGCCGTGGGTATTTACCCCCATTATGCGGGAGGGACAAATCCTATCTACATCACTACGATCTCTAAGCTTGCTTCCTATCACGCCCGATAGCCACCTTTATGATTACCCAGTCACGGTGTAACGTTTGATAACATCAAAGCGCAATATTTCACAACTAGAGTATCTAGTGACTTCAAGTCCAAGGATTGCAATAATATTAGCACTACGAAAAGCGATTGTGACTTCACATAATTTAATGTATCCTTTTCGTCGTGGGTCAATCCAGTATGCCATTACTCCTAATGCATACCCATGTGTTAGACTTGATATCTCCATATCAATCTACCCACATACTAGTCTATATTTGATTGTCCTATTAATCAATATAATGGACTAGGGATATTTAAGATAAATAACACAATTTATCTAAGGACTTAATTATATTAAATATCGCCATAAATAATAAATGAATATTCTAGCCAAAACATTGTTCATACTAAATCTACGATTTGCTCTAGGGCGTCTATTCCAACAGTCTCCCACTTGCACTAGAGCCAATCTGGCACATCTCGTATGCCTATAGATCTGGCGTGCCCTTCATGCTTTCGCTGCGCAAGAGGTTTCGTGAGCGGATTTGACACGTTGTCATCCGTCGGAATCTTGCACATATTCACATCTCCTCGATCGATCATATCACGAATAAGATGGAATCTCCTAAGTACATGCTTTGACTTTTGGTGCGATCTTGGTTCCTTTGCCTGTGCGATTACCCCAGAGTTGTCACAGTACAACTCTATGGGATCCACTATGCTAGGGACCACACCGAGCTCAGCGATAAACTTCTTTATCCATACTGCCTCTTTCGCCGCTTCCGCAGCAGCAATGTACTCAGCTTCTGTTGTAGAATCAGCAAATGTGCCTTGCTTGGAACTCTTCCAGCTTACAGCTCCTCCATTCAGGCAAAACAGGTATCCAGACTGCGATCTGTAATCATCCTTGTCGGTTTGGAAGCTTGCGTCAGTGTAACCCTTTACACTTAGCTCTTCCATACCTCCAAATATCAAGAATACATCCTTAGTTCTTCTCAAGTACTTTAGGATGTTCTTGACAGCAATCCAGTGACTCTCACCCGGATTGGACTGATATCTGCTCACCATACTCAACGCGTATGATACGACTGGTCTAGTACATAGCATGGCGTACATGATGGATCCTATGGCCGAAGCATAGGGTATCCTGCTCATGCGGTCCTTCTCCATCTCGTTGGAGGGACAGTCATTCTTGGAAAGTGTGACTCCATGTGACATGGGCAAGAATCCCTTCTTGGAATCTTGCATGTTGAACCTCTTCAACACCTTGTCAATGTATGTACTCTGACTTAGGCCAAGCAACCTTTTAGATCTATCTCTATAGATCTTTATACCAAGTATATAGGCTGCGTCTCCTAAGTATTTCATCGCAAAGCACTTTCCTAGCCAATCTTTAACAGATTGCAGAGTAGGAATATCATTGCCAATGATTAGTATGTCATCCACATACAAGACCAGAAATACTATAGAGCTCCCACTAACCTTCTTGTAAACACAAGGCTCATCTTCGTTCTTGATGAAGCCACACTCTTTGACTGCGTCATCAAAACGTCGATTCCAGCTCCTAGAAGCTTGCTTTAATCCATAAATGGACCTTTGCAGCTTACAGACTTTATTGGCATTCTCTGGATCCTCAAAACCCTCTGGTTGTGTCATGTACACATCCTCAAGGAGGTTCCCATAAAGGAACGCTGTTTTGACATCCATTTGCCAAATCTCATAGTCGTAGTATGCTGCAATAGCAAGTAAGATTCGAATGGATTTAGTCAGGGCGATTGGTGAAAAGGTCTCATCATAGTCAATACCATGAATTTGTCTATAACCTTTGGCCACCAATCGGCCCTTATAGGCAACTACCTTGCCATCCATGTCGGTCTTCTTCTTGAAGACCCACTTGCAACCTATGGGTCGAGCCCCTTCGGGTGGTTCAACCAAAGTCCATACTTTGTTGGTGTACATGGAATCCATTTCGGATCTCATGGCTTCTAGCCACTTCTTAGAGTCTGGGCCACTCATGGCTTCTCCATAGTTTGCAGGCTCATCATCCATGAGTGGTACGTCATCGGGCTCAGTCACGAGAAGTCCATACCTCTCTGGCTCATGACGCACTCTTCCTGATCTACGGAGTTCCTGTGTTACCTGAACAGGCTCTTCCACAACTCCTTGTGGTTCCTGTTCATGTTCCATTATCGGTTCAGTGGTTTGTGGTTCATGAATTTCTTCAAGTTCTACAACCCTCCCACTTGCTTCTTTAGAGACTAGTTCTCTTTCCAGAAACACGCCGGTCCGAGCAACAAACACTTTGTTCTCGGTAGGGTTATAGAAATAATATCCTTTATTCTCTTTAGGATATCCCACAAACTTAGACTTATCCGCCTTAGGCCCGAGCTTGACTGTCTGCAAACGTTTTACAAAGACGTCGCAACCCCAAATCTTCATAAACGACACTATGGGACGCCTCCCAGTCCATATCTCATATGGCGTCTTCATGACTGATTTGGATGGAACACGGTTAATGGTAAAAGATGTCGTCATTAGAGCATGTCCCCAAAAGGATATCGGAAGATCTGTTTGAGACATCATAGATCGCACCATATCTAATAGAGTGCAATTTCTCCTCTCAGATACACCATTCCATTGTGGTGTTCCGGGTGGAGTGAGCTGGGATACTATCCCACACTCTCTAAGATACTCATCAAACTCTTGGCTTAAGTATTCTCCTCCACGATCCGATCGTAGAGCTTTAATACTCTTGCCAAGTTGCTTCTCTACTTCACTCTTGAATTCCTTGAACAATTCAAAGGATTCTGATTTGGCCTCCATAAGGTATAAAAATCCATATCTACTGAAATCATCAGTGAATGTGATGAAGTAGGTATAACCACCTCTGGCAGGCGTGGGGAATGGCCCGCATACATCAGTATGTATGAGTGCCAATAACTCACTAGTCCGCTCTCCTTTCTTATTGAAAGGGGACTTTGTCATTTTTCCTTATAAACAAGATTCACATGTCTCATATGATTCAAATCAAACAGAGTCTAGAAGTCCATCCTTATGGAGTCTAGATATGCGTTTCATATGTGGCCTAAACGACAGTGCCATAGATATGTAGGATTTAAATCATTAGTTTTAATCCTTTTAGTATTTATGTTATAGATTGGATTATTTAGATCAAGGATATACAATCCATTAGACAAATGCGCACTACAATAGTGCATACTATCAAAATAAATGGAGCAACACTTGTCCTTTATTGAAATAGAAAAACCTTTCTCGTCCAAACAAGAAACGGAAATAATGTTTCTGCTCATAGCAGGCACATAAAAGCAATTGTATAATTCTAAAATAAGTCCAGAAGGCAAAGATAGCTCATAAACGGCTACAGCTAATGCAGCAACCTTTGCTCCATTCCCGACGCGCAAGTCTATCTCCCCTTTTCGCAATCTTCTACTTCTTTTCAAATCTTGCACATTACGACAAATGTGAGAACCACATCCAGTATCCAATACCCAGGATGATGAAATAGAGAGATTGACGTCTATAACATAAATACCTGGTGGTGGTGGAATCACCATTCCAAGCTTCTTATCCTCCAGATATTTAGGGCAATTCCTCCTCCAGTGACCCGGCTGGCTGCAGTAGTGACATTCACCTTTAGCCACGCCTCCACTAGGCTTCAGGGCATCCTTGGATTTCGCAACTTTCTTGCGTTTTCCTTTTGAAGTAGATGCAACTGACTTGCCATTCTTCTTGTGTACCATCATTATGGCCTTGCCCTTGCCTTTATTGATGCTTTGCTCAGCTGTCTTTAGCATGTTAAATAGGTCTGGCAAAGACTTGTTGATTTCATTCATCTTATAGTTCATAATGAACTGATTATAATTGTCAGGCAACGATTGCAAAACGAGATCAGTCTCCAAGTCCTGGCCGAGTGGGAACCCCAGTCTCTCAAGGTTCTCTATGTACCCGATCATTCGGAGTACATGAGGGCCTACTGGATTCCCTTCTGCAAGACTGCTTTTGAACAACGCTTTAGACACCTCATAGCGCTCATGCCTTGCCTGTTCCTGAAACAATTGTTTCAAGTGTCTGATCATATCATAGGCTTCCATGTTCTCGTGTTGCTTCTGAAGCTCACCAGTCATGGTGCAAAGCATGAGGCAAGTCACGTCATTAGAATCATCAATATGTTTCTGACGTGCCCTTACTTCCGCTAGTAGAGACTCATCTTGTGGTGGGTCTGGAATTGGAGTGTCCAAGACGTACAACTTCTTTTCTTGCTTGAGGACAATCCTCAAGTTTCTGTACCAGTCAAGGAAATTTGTTCCAGACAATTTATCCTTCTCAAGGACAGATCGTGGGGATGAATTCGATGTGTTGTTGTTTGCCATTTGGAATTCTACAAAACGAGAAATATGCAATTTAGTATTTTGAACAATTTAACTATATTTAACAATGGCTAGATCATTAAATATAGCTCCCACTATTTTTCTCGGATTAATAGCCCTCACTATTAAAGCGGAAAATATCTTTATACTTTCTAGTGGGTCTAAGATCCCTTTTCACTTCTTCTTGAGCTTGCTTTGGCAAGTCACCCAAGAATTGGTTATTTAGGTAGGAACCATTCCAATTGCATCCCATGCAACTCTTGGTCCAATTAGGTGAATAAATTCCTTTTATTCTTTATCCAATTGGATAACTCCTAATTGTCATGCCTCTAAGCTCATCAATCCAATTGACTCTTGCCTAGTTGCGTCCAACCTCTTGCTTTCAACATACACGCATTACTAGCTTGCGTCGTCCACAACACATCATGAAAAATTAAAATCGCCTTGCTTTGGCAAGCCCGAATTTCAATAGGCCATGATCATGAAGGGTGTTTCGGCAAGAGAAGGCAAAACGCAATATTTAATTGAGGGATTTCTTTTAAGTTGTTTGGTTGATCTTATCAACATGGTCTACTTATTTGGATTGGGCCATCCACAATAAAAGACCAACCTTGTTTATTATTATCTTGTTATCGTTTTTGCTTGTAGCGCCATGCACACAAAATAAATAACAAGGCATGAATAATAAACATCCACAAAAATAAAAAAACGTGGCATGGATATGGCCCCTAGACTAATGATATTATCAAGCCAATGATAATATCTAATTTCCCTAAAGTGCCGAGCTCATCTCCATGTACTCCACCATAGTTGCGTGCCTAGGGATGTCTTTTGGCTCCTTTGGTTCTCCGGTCTTCTTCTCCATGTTCTTGGCTATCATCTAAATACTTCTAATTCTAGCCTAACATCTAGAATAAATAAATAACAAAAAGCCTCACATGTTGAGGAGAAAAAGAACGACTCGCAGGCCGTAAAACTTAATTAATTATTACATTAATTTGATCAGCTCGCAGGCCGTAAACCAAACCACAAAACAATAAACATCCACAATCCTAGGCCATATCCATCCACCATGCAATAAAGCACATAATACAGTTAAAACCAATTTTTTTTAACGCGCTTGTTTAATTTTAATGAAATTGGGTAACTAGGGTTTTACAACGGTCCAAAGGGCCCAAGCCAACAAGTGGCTCGAACCCTAGGACCGCCGCACGCCTAGCGGCCCGCGGCCTTGCTTGGCGCGCAAGGGAGGGGCGGGCGGCTAGTGTTTCGGCCCTAGTCCCCTTCCTCCTTCCTTGTTGCCCAAGCAAGGTTGTTTCCTTATGGAATTATTTCCATAACTTTGTTTCCATAATTGAAAACCCCTTTTCAATCATGTGCCCATGAACCCTAATTTTTCAAGAACCCAATTATTCACATCCTATGTGATTAAACTCACCAATTCTTACATCCAATGTTAAATTGGTTCTTCTTTGATTGAATCAAATTCAATATTGCATCTACTATGCCAATTTTTTCAGTTTTCGCGTAATAAACAATAATACGGTGTATGAACTGAAATCGTAAACACATAATATCATGTTATGCTCTAAGACCCGTGGCTCTGATACCACTGTTGGGTTTTGACGTAGGTAACGCAGCGGAATAAAAAAAATTTAATCCTACTCAAAGCCCACCAAGGATCACAGGAAGAGACATCATAACATTATTAAGGTCATAGAAGATGTGTACCTTTTGATTTGTGAGATCACACGAAGAATGATGTCCTCGTCTCTACGGTTGATCCACGTCTAGAGGTGAGATCTAGATTCTTCCTTCTCCACAAGTGCTAGCTTGAACCTGGAGGAAGAGGGAAGAAGATCAAAGCAACAAAGCACAAAGGGGGGGCTCGGCCACCCTTTTTGCCGTCGGGTAGAGGGGGCGGACGGGGGCTAGGGTTTCGGCCCTAGCTCTTTGTCTTGCTCTCTCTTTTGCTCTCTCCCACTCTTTGTGTTATGTCTAATAATAACTCATGTGGGAAGGAAGCTAGAGCCTCTTATATATATATATACTCCAACAACTCCTTGTTGTTTCCATATTAGAGTTTTCTTGTTCTAGTAGGACTAGAACTATTCCCTTCCTTGCAAATTAGTCCTACTAAGTTTGCAAGGTGTTGCACAATGATCCTTCTATTAATTAATCCATATTAATTAATCCCAAATCTAGCTCTACTCTATTTGACGTGTGACCCCATAGGTTTCTATATAGTTGGTAGTAACTTTTACTAACATGGAGCGGTGTCTAGCAACACATCCATGCCACCCAACCCATAGAAATAGTCAGTGATCCCGACAAACCTTTGTGCCCAATATGTCATATTGCATTATCCCTTTGTCTCCATATCCGGATTGGACACGAGACATAAATAGTCACACTCGTATATCCAATCCATAGTTCCTCGATCCTGGGAATATGCTTATGCTTGCAGATAACATTAATATCTCTATATTAATTTATCTGAGTCTGGCCAGACATTCAATAAGCCTCATCCCTCGAGTGGCCGTGGGTATTTACCCCCATTATGCGGGAGGGACAAATCCTATCTACATCACTACGATCTCTAAGCTTGCTTCCTATCACGCCCGATAGCCACCTTTATGATTACCCAGTCACGGTGTAACGTTTGATAACATCAAAGCGCAACATTTCACAACTAGAGTATCTAGTGACTTCAAGTCCAAGGATTGCAATAATATTAGCACTACGAAAAGCGATTGTGACTTGACATAATCTAATGTATCCTTTTCGTCGTGGGTCAATCCAGTATGCCATTACTCCTAATGCATACCCATGTGTTAGACTTGATATCTCCATATCAATCTACCCACATACTAGTCTATATTTGATTGTCCTATTAATCAATATAATGGACTAGGGATATTTAAGATAAATAACACAATTTATCTAAGGACTTCATTATATTAAATATCGCCATAAATAATAAATGAATATTCTAGCCAAAACATTGTTCATACTAAATCTACGATTGCCTCTAGGGCATCTATTCCAACAAACACAAGTCCATGTGCATCAATTCTAAAGGTTTAGAGGTACTTACAAAGTTCTTTGGGTTGAATGAACTCTTGGTCTGTTTACCTTGAGTAAATGCCTTGCAAATCTCATCATCTTTGAATTTCTGGTGTGGTAATCCTCTTACCAAGTATTTTGAGATGAGCTTGTTCATTGTATGCATGCTAATATGCCCAAGATTTCTATACCGAAACTTTGAATCTTCCTTCAAAGCTTTTAGACACTTCAAACTTTCACCTGCGACTTTGTTAGTACTAAAAGCATAAACATTATGTGACCTAGGAGCAGTGGGTATGCAATTTCTAGATTTCTCATCTTGCACTCCACATTTCTCCTTGTCAAAAACCACTTTGTTACCTCTATCACATAAGTGAGGTATACTAAGAAAATTATACTTTAAACCTCCAACCAAATAAACATCAGAATTTGAACTTGAAAAATCATTACCAATACTACCTATACCAATCATATTTCATTTTGCTTTGTCACCAAGTGTGATTGTCTCTCCTGAATATCTTAGAGTTCTGTATACAGAGACTTCTTTCCACTCATATGCCTGGAACTACCACTATCCAAAAACCATTTTTGATCCTTTAAGGCATTGGTGACAGCCTGCAAAAATAAATTAATGTCTTAACAGGCTATTAAACCAAGTGTAGAATTTGGATTAAAATTCAGAACCAACCATGTTGGGTGGTCTAACTCCTTTTGGAACCAAAATATGTCTCACTTGTCCCTTAAGTTGATAAGGATAGATTTTTCTCAATATGTGAGGTTCTGTCCTTCTAAAGGGGCAAGTCAACTTAATATGTCCAATTTTTCCACAGTAATGAAATTTTGGAGAATGTCTGCTTCCTGATTTTACAAATGTGGTTTGGTTCTTTTTTGGAAAATTTGGATTGTAACCAATTCCACTTTCGTAAACAGAATGCATGTTTCATCCAAGCATGAGATTGAGTTTGTTTTCAGATCCAACAAAGGTTTGGTAAAATTTTCTTAGATTCTTGAAGTTTCTCAGTCAATTAAGTTGTATGTTTCTCTAAATCATTTGAATGATTCGTTAGATCAAAATACTTATCAGTTAAAAGAGAGTTTTGATGAAAAACTTCTTTCAGTTGTGTCTTCAAAGCTTTGAATCTGCTATCCAGGGCTTTGAAGTCACTATCAATTTTCACCTTAGTAGCTTCAAGACATTTATTTTGGAAAATAAAATCTAAATTCTCCTTTGCCTGCACATGAACATTAACTTTCAAAGAATCAATCTCATTCCTACTCATTCAAAAACACACTTTTGAGATTTCAGGTAAAACATCAGATGGACTAGCAAGAAGATTCTGTACCATTTCTTTAATATGTTTGTCTGAGCCTTTTTCTTCATCATTCTGAGCCATTAAGCAAAGATTTGCTTGTTGTTCATCTGAATCACCCCAAGAAGCAACCATTGCTTTCTTCCTTCCGTTGTCATTTTCCTTTTGGGGAAAATGCCTGCTTTTCTTCTTGTGGAAAATATTTACCAAGTTATATGAATCTCCACATTCATAGCAATTCATAACTTTAGGTTTATATGAATGTGAAGAAGATTTACCTTTATGATCCTTGCTACTTGAAGATCTGAATTTTTCCATGTTAGAGTCCTTGTTTCCAAATCTCTTTTTATTCTTCAGAATTCGGGCCAAGGCTTCTTCATCATCATCATCCTCCTGTTCAAGGCTTTGGGATTTCTCATTGTCCTTTGCCTTGAGTGCCAGGTTCTTGATGTTGTCACTCATGCCACCATCTACTTCCTTCATTGAATTCTCATGAGTGAGAAGTTTTCCTTGCAGATCATCTTGCTCTAAGATACTTAAATCTTAAGCTTCCTCAATTGCAGTTGCCTTAGGCTCCCATTTGGCTTTTGGCATGCTTCTTATAATCTTTCTGACCTTCTGTTCATTTGAGAAACCCTTTCCCAAGGATTCCAAATTGTTCACTATATTAGTAAAACTCTTGAACATGTCCTTCATAGAACATCAGAATTCATCTTGAATATTTCATACTGCCTGAGAAGGATATTGATTTTGGTCTGCTTGACTTGGCTAGTTCCTTCATATAACAATCAATTTGTCCCAGATCTCCTTTGCACTCTTGCAGTTTGATATTCTGTTGAACTCATCTGCACTAAGAGCACAATATAATAAGTTCAAATCCTTGTAATTCTTTGATACCTTTTCCAGTTCAGTAGCAGGGATATCTTCGTCTGATTTGACAGTCCAGACTCCATCATAGGTAGTAAAGAATGTATTAGGACCATTAAAAACGATTGACCACAACACCGTTTTCTGATCTATGATGAACATTTTCATCAATGCCTACAAGTGCACAAAGTTATCACCACAGAATAGTGGAGGTCTATTCGCTGCTCTTCCCTATGAGAATCCTCCTCCACCTACATTACTCATTGTCACAAGATTGTTAGGTCTTTAAGCAGTGACCCAAGCTCTGATACCAATTGAAGGATTGTAATGCAAGTAAATAAACATGATCTAATACTCTAGAAGGGGGGGGGGTTGAATAGAGTATGAAAACTTTTTTCTGAATAACTAGCCTTTTGAAACTTCAAGAAAATGTGGAGTTGAAATCTCAAAGAATTGGAAAATATTTGAGGAGCTAGAGATAAAACTGCGGAAAACAGTGGCTTCAAAGCTTTGATATTGGAAATTCTCCAAAGCTTCGGAGTTACTTTCTTTGAACTGATGATTAACAAATATGAAAAACAATAATGTAAGGCACAAGAACACAAGAATTTCTACAGAGGTCAGTCACAATTGGACCTAGTCTCTGCCTGAGGGATCTAATCCCTCCAGAATGTTTACACACTTTTTATTAATCACCTAGATTTAGCCCTAGATCTGAAGCCTAAGTGAGCTACCTTACACTTATAGAGCTTTAGGTTCCCAACCTAGTATTATCAGCTACAACCCGTTGAAACACAATGAACCTCTTATTGTTCACTTGAACAACTAAACTTATAAGTTTGTGAGATTGAGAAAATAAGAATGAATAATACAAATTCAGTATAAGTAGAGGAACACAGAAAAGATAAGCTGATGAAGCATGAAAGTGTTCTTCAGATTTGAGGAATGATCTTCAACTTCTGCAGTTGTTGATCGATTTGATTGTTTGAAGAGTTCTGTCACTTGATCTACCACGTATGAAACTCTCTTTAATATTTCTGTTGATCAGCCTCTCTTAGTATATCTATATTTTAAATTCAAACTCCAGCTTTTATCAACAACCTGCAACCGCTTGAGAGATTTTAGAAACCGAATTCTTACAAATTCTCTCCCCTGAGATGCTTCTTTCAACAGCTATGTTTGAATAGCTTTTCAAATTATTTTATGGACATTTGAACGATCAAAAATTCCGCACAATCTCAGACACAAAGATCAAACAAGATCTAGACAAATTAGCCACACAATCTGATCTGTTAGACAGACAGTTCCTGCATAAACCCTAGCTAATTTTGCCTAAGATAAAATTCAATATAAATAGCCACATGTGTATATAACTGAAAGAAAAGATAGATAACATAATAAGAACTTAGATTAACTCATAATAATCTTGAATCCATCAATCTCATCCTGCATACAAAATTCAGTTAAGCAGTTATGAGCATAAAAGCAATCTGAAAGCTTTGGAGCTTTGATTGCTAGTTCATATGAATGAACTTTAAAACTGAATCCTAAAATCTGCAAAAATAATTCAATCAAAACATAAGCTCTATAATATTTTTTAAAGACAATAGTGAATGATTAAATCACCATTCAACCCAATCTCCAAGCCTGCAATCACAGAAACTGTTAAGAATAATAGACAGTTAGCACAAGCAAACAATATCTCAAAGCTTTGAAAAATTTGAGTCTTTAATAATTCTTATCCTTTTAGATTTCATCATCAAAGATCAAAATCCCCCTGAGTTTGCAAACACATTCATGCTCAAGAGCTTGAACTATCAGCTGATATTATGCACAACTTTGCAGCTGAAGTTGGTACGTGTGCGGATGCGCAACTCATTTCTGACTGGGCGCCTGCTGCATGTGGTTTCGTAGATGCGAGTGGTTGTCCATCCATCGATACAGGTGTTTCCGTTTTGTCTTCCAGCCATGTCTTACCTTCTGCGCCTGCTCTGTTGGTTAAAGGCCCTTGCATACCAGTGACATGTGTTGTTTTTTCAATGTATTCTTTAATGTACCTTATGATTTTGTGTTGCAACGTAGTTGCAGATGGGTGTCCACCCTCCTTTTTTCGGGTTCTCGTGTCGTCGCTTCGGAGGAGATATTGCGTGCAGACATGGGATCTAGTTCCGGTTGTGTAATGGTGGCCATCCGTGATGTGGTGACAAGTAAAGCTGGTGGGTTAAGGGTGGTTACGCGCGCCAGGGGTGGAGCTTCTCGCCGTGGTCTTTCAAAAAGTTCCAGGGTCCGTTTTCACTACTGACCACATCCGGTATTCGAGATATGTTTGCACCATAAATTCTTGCAACGTCGCATAATTATAGGCTTTTGATGGTGTTGATGCATGAGGAAGCAAGTTTGCGAGTATGCCGGCCATACGTGATTGTGGAAATGTGCCTTTTGGTAATGATGAAAACACTATTTCACCTGGCCTTGTCACAGGCTTGTGTTCCAGCGTTCGACCTGCGCGTCGTGCTAGATGAAAACGTCCTCGTGGCAAGTATTGACTGCCAAATATGTCCGATCTATTACGTGTTTCTGTGGTGCTTATGACTATCTGTGTGCGGTTGGTGGCAAAGAAATCATCCAATGTTGTAACATTGTGTTCTGATTAGTGCAACCATGTGCGTGTTTAATGATTTTATGGTTTTCCACGATGTTTGTGATAAAGTGAGTACACTCGCAGGTTTGCTCAGCTGTTTTGTCAATGAACAACTATTGCATTCATGTGGTACACACTCGTGGATAAGTATGCGCAGTTCCGAAGCTGAAGTTGGTTTGTGTATAAATTCGCAACTCATTTCTGGTCGTGAAGCAACAGTCGGCGGGGTGGTGCAGCTATGAGTGCTTCTGCATACATTAATATAGGTGCGTGCTATTGTGTTTCCATTTTGTATTGTTCCACTCGCCGCTGGTTTGTCGGCTATCAGCCATTTCATTGTCCTTTTATATGTTCGTTATCAAATATACACGTTACTAGCTACAAACGTGTGTTGCACATACGTAGTTTCCCATGGTTTTGGTTGATGTTAGTTTCGTGAGAAATTTGCGTGCAGATACTGGTTCCATATTTTTCTGTGAAGGGGTGGGGTCCGGTGGTTTGGGGACAAGTAAATATGCGGTTGCAGTTCTATATGTACGGTGGTTGCTTGAGGCCATTTGGTGACATGTAAATCTGCTGATTCAGAGTGTGACATGGAAATGAGTGTTAGAGCTCCGCGTCCTTGTGGTGGAAAAAGTTCTTGGAGTATGTGCTCTCTGTTGAATATAGCAGTGTATTTGTACTCTGTTCATGGGGTAATTCCTGACCCCATGTGAGTGGCT
Source organism: Linanthus parryae (assembly GCA_023055425.1). NCBI lineage: Eukaryota > Viridiplantae > Streptophyta > Magnoliopsida > Ericales > Polemoniaceae > Linanthus > Linanthus parryae. Next base: position 7,320,868 of record JALGPY010000015.1, read on the forward strand.
GCAGTACATTTTTTCCGCTGTTGCTGTTGTTTGGTCCGATCTGTGAAATGCTTACTACGTTGTACTATAATATGGTTTTGGTGGTGTTGATGCAGCAGGGAAAAGGTGTGGGAAGTCACTTGCGACTTCTGATTGTGGAAATGTGTCTTCAGTTAATGCGGGCACATGTATTTCTTCCACAAGATCTTCTTCAGGTTCGATTATGGTTAATTTACTAGGAAGTATGTGAACAACTTTACATTGAACTTCCGTTTATGCACCATTTGGTTCCGGTGATGCGGTGTCGAGTAAAGATGCTGGTACCAGTTTGTAGGGTTTTGATAATAGATATGCAGCGGAATAAACAATAAATTATGCGATCAAGACCCTCCAAGGATCACAGGATGAGACTACATAACAATAGTAAGGGATTATTATCAAATACCTGTAGGATCTCCTTTGATGAATTCTCACGTGAAATGGTGTTCACGAGGCTAGTCCACTTCTAGGAGTTGAATACGAATCCTTCAAACTGTTTGTGCTAGCTAGGATTGAAGGAGGAAGAGGAAGAAGATCAAAAATCATGCAAAACGAGACAAAGGAAGGGGCGGCCTTCCTTGTTCGGTCGACGGGTAGGGGCGGCAAAGGGGGTTCGACTCTCTTTTTTGCCCTTTATCTCCTTACTTCTCTCTGCACTCAATGTGTTATGAGCATAAGTTATGTGCGAAGGAAGCTAGGAGTGTCTTTGTATATTCCAATAACTCTTTATTGACTACATAAAAGCCCCTATCCTAATCCTACTCATGTACGGATTGGTCCCTCTTGCAAATTAGTCCTACTAAGTTTGTGATCTATTGCGTATTGATCCTTCTTATTAATTAATATAATTAATCATATTAATTACTTTCCTAGTCCGGTCTAATCCATAGGGAGTGTGACTCCATAGGTTTCTACTTAGTTGGTAGTTACAATTACTAACATGGAGCGGCCTCTAGCAAGACATCCATGCTACCCAACTAATAGAAATAGTCATCTGACATACCTTGTGCAAGTATTGTGTCATCCCTTTGTCTCTATATCTGGATTGGACACGAGACATATAAGTCAGAATTGTATATCCAATCCGTAGTTTTCTTGATCCTGGGAATAGTCTCATCCATAAAGATAACATCAATATCCTATATTAATTTTTCTGAGTCTGGCCAGACATTGTATGAGCACCATCCCTCGAGTGGCCGTGGATATCGACTCTCATTATGTGGGAGGGACAAATTCTATCTATGCCACTATCATCTCTAAGCTTGCTTCTTTATTGTATCCGACGAACGCTTATTACTACCCAACTAAATAATCCACAACTAAAGGATCTAGTGACTTCAAGTCTAAGGATGACAATACCGTTGTCACTACGAGAAGCGCTTGTGACTTTACATAACTTGTCTGTAGCCTTCTCGTTATGGGTCAATCCAGTATGCCATTACTCCTAATGCATACCCATGTGTTGGATCGTGATATCTCCATATCAATCCAACCCCATACTAGTCTATAGTTGATAGTCCTGTTAATCAATATAATCGACTAGGGATATTTAAGATAAACAACATATTTGCAATAAGGACTTCATTATATTAAATATCTCCATATATATTACAATAAATATTCTAGCCAAAAGTAATGTTCATACTAAATAAGATTGCCTCTAGGGAATCTATTCCAACACAGTTCTGCTAGTGTAGTGGTAGCTTCCGGTGATGTGGTCACAAGACAGTTTGCTGGTCTAAAGTTAGATACACATTGGAGTGTTGGAACTTATTGTCGTGTTGGTTGAAAAAGCTTGGGGGAGAGGTATTTATTCGCCGTCTAATATATCCGGTTATTCCTACTCTGTATATTTTTTAACTCTATGGCTTTGATAGTGTTGATTCAGGACGACAAAGGCGTGCGAAATTGTCTCCCATTCCTGCTGGCGGAAATGTGACTTCCAGAAATGTGTTCACAAGTACGTCTGTTGACCTTACCTCGGAGGCGGGTTCTACCGTTTCATCAGCGCATCGTGGCTGTCAAAAACGTCCGCGCGGTATGTGGCGACCGCCGAATATGTCCGCTTTTTATCTGGGTTTGATGTGCTTGTCATTGATCTCGTGTGGTTAGCGGAAGAGAATTCATCCAACATTATACATTTGTTTCATGAAAAGTGCGATTGTGCATGCGTTTCACAACAACACTTATAGATGAGGATTTACTTTGGGGTCTGGTAGTTCATCTGAAATAAACCTATCAAACTGATCGGGCCGTAATAGCTTAGCGAACCGTTTGACGATTTACAAGAAATTCACATGAGGAAGACCTATCTTTTGGTACTCAACAACTTAAGTATACGCTTGGTTAAAAAAAAAAACTTAAGTATACAAAGCAACTGGACCCTGCATTTCCTTCTTGATAAGATCATTATTCAGTTCTACTATCTTGGCGCAAAAAATCCGAGCAACGAGGTTGAGACGGTTTTGTGTTAGCTCCTGCGGACCAAACGGGTTTCCGACCAGTTTGGATTACATGTCAATCTGGCTTTCTAAATTGAGGCCCAAGGACCATGTCATCTTGATATCTTTGTTTCACGTCATCTGTTCCACCAATAAATGAAGGAGGCAAGACCACACAGGTGTGGTGGTACTATAGTCGCATTGTAGTAGTGAATCCAGCCGAAGGAGAACGGTTTTTCTTGCGATTGCTTTTGACCGACATACGAGGCACTGAGTCATATGAGGATCTCCTTACGGTAAATAAACACGTGTGTTGTTCATACCGGGACGCTTCTGAATGCCTTGGGTTGCATGAAAAAGACACAGCCATAGAAGATTGTCATGAGGAAGCTGCCACCTTCCAGATGCTCATACCCTTCTTCGGCTGTTTGCAACTGTTCCGACTTTTTGCGAGCCTTCGGATCCCCGGTCATTTTTGGAACAATTTTTGCCGTCCTATCTGATTATTTACGTAGAGATCTCAATTCAACTAAAGGTGAAATATTGTCCAAAACCTTGATAGGTGTCGGTGTATTCCTCTAGTCTATGGGGAAACAGTTTACGGATTTATGTTTGTGATAGTGGTAGTAGGGCGAAGAGAGAGATTACTGATGAGTTGTCAATACCAGTTTCAGCGCAGGATGTAGCTGCTGTTAGGAAGCTGAACAGAGAACTAATGGAAGCATACAATGTGATTGTAGACCGATTTGCAAATATGAAGGGAGGATGTTTTTTTTTCACTACTAGAAATGAACTCAAAAATGGAAAAATATACTAAAATTTGCGCAGCAAGAGTATATGTCGAAGTTTATTGTATCACAAATGGCGATAGTTAATATCTCGCTTAAAGTTGTCTTATGCGGCAACAAAATAGTGGTCACGTATTGTTTAGCATAAACGGCAAGGTTTCTATAAAAAACGACGAGAAGAAATATCTCCGTTAATACATTTATTATAAACGGTGAGAAATTATTAGTAACGACATCTTTTCATTATCCCGTTAAATAATATTTAACAAAACTGAGAGAGTTGATTAACGCCGTTAGTTGTCATCTTATTAGACGAGATATCTCGCCGTATATGTGTTTTTTTACACGTGTCACACTATGCCTAAAATTGTTTGATTTGTCCGCCAAAGTTTGGTGCAAAAATTTCTATAGCCCGCGCCACTGAAGAGAAAGAAACCCTAGGTCTGGGGAATGAAACCCTTCACAAGCGTAAAGAGAAGAGAGAGAAGAGAAGAGAGAATGGAGAGAAAATGGTGGAGCGGTCCACCCAGAACCCACAAGAAAGCTGAATCGATGAGAGAAAGGAGATAAAATGGTGGAGCGGTCCACCCATAAGCCACAAGAAATCTGATTCAAAGAGAGAATGCAGAGAAAATGGTGGAGCGGTCTACCCAGAAGAAACAAGAAATCTGAATAGGCATCGTCGACCCTTCTCCATCAAAAGCACACCATCGTCGACCCTTCTTTATCTCTCGAAATCCTGTAAGCTGAATCGTAAACCCTTATCTATCTCTTATGTTTCAATTGATTTTCATTTTGATTTCTAGTCAGGGGTCCATTGTTTACCTAGTTGTTTACCTAGTATGGGGTTTGTTCATTTCTAAATTGGTTGATTATTGATTTCTGTTGATTATTGTAGCTCCTAAAAGAGGGTTACATGAAGCCCAGAATTAGGGCTTCATGTAACCCTCTTTTTGGAGCTTCATGAAGCCCAATTTCTAGTTTGGGTCCGTTGTTCACTTAGTTTGTTATCTTGAAATTGCTTGAAATTGGGAATCGATTGTTAAATTTTAGTTGATTTTAGTTGTTGTTTGCCTACTGTAAGTCTTCAAATTGGTTGATCAGTGATTGGTTTTGTCTTTCTGTTTCGATTATTGCCGACTTTCGGGCCCGTTAATGTATAAAGCAAAATTGAAATACAAAAGAAACGAAATGGCTGTTAAAGTTCAATAAAATACTATCTGATAGGGAAATTACATAAACAAACCCGAAAAAAAGCAAAACAACTATCCAAAATAACTAAACTGAAAACATGTTCTAAACAACAGAAGAGCCGGAACCAACAGGAGCAGGCAAGGCCAAAATAACATCATAAAATATAGGAATGTCTTCCACTAGAGGGAACATTGCTAAGGGAATGACATCATAAACTAGAACCATGGCCATCTCAACTCGTGCAACCCCTTTTTAAACCTTCCCTTTACTCTTTCCACCTGATTGAATCTTCTTCCCTGCCCCAATTTCTTGAAATTGGTGTGAAGTTGCCTCATATCAGCTTTGGGGGGGGGGGATAAGTTAAAGAAAAGGTTATTGAGTGTGGATCTGTGGCAAAAGAGAACTGAGGTAGGGGCTTTTATAGCATTGATCCTCCGTAACAGTCCAATTGGTGGATTAAAGGATCATTAAGGGGAGAGGTGGGAGGACCCTGAACACATGATGAATTTGAATTGGCATGCATTTGTGAATCCTAATGGACTGCAGTTACTGATACATGAAGCTGCATGAAGGAATCAGTTACAGATGCATGCAATCGGGTCTGACCCATTGGGTTTTTATCACATTATATATGGGTTGGGTCTTGTCTATTTAATAAACATGTATTATTTGGACAAACCAATTTAAACACATTTAAACCCATTTTAACCACATTATATATGGGTAAGGTCCTCATGTCTATCTAATAAACAAGTATTATTTGGAGCAACCCATTTAAACCCATTTGTAATAAACAAGTATTATTCAAGTTGGGTTGTTAATGATCTGAAACTGGATATGCTTACAGAGACTGCTGGATGAATATTGTAAACCTTAGATTGGTAATTGGCTAAATTGCTTGGTTATGCTCTATTAATTGACAATTTTTTAATATTGCAAGTGATTTTTTTCCAAGGCAGGGTTTGTGTATATGTATTGTTGTATTTTCAGTTCTTTCTCACTACCATTGTTGATAATTTGATTCTTATAACCTAATTGATTCGTGAAAGAAGCATTTGATGTTTCTATGTGAGTTTATGTTTATGTCGAAGTCCTAAATTAATATTTACCCTTTTTTAAATATTGTCTTTTTCTATTTGGTTTGTAATTTTTGTAGTCTGGTATGGATTGTTTCCTGGACTGTCCCAACCGATCCTTAAATTCCATGAAATAGCCCATCAGGGTGGCTGCCCAACAATCGGTGCAACCCTAAAACAATACCCATGCAATTTTCAATTATATGGTGTTCGTTTGTAGTTTCACCGATTTGCTACGCCCCACCCAGGGGAGCCAGTTCGATAAATGTGAAGATACTTCAGACATTGACGTCAAGCCATATATCTATACCCCCTCTCCTTTGTTGATGCTAGCATCTCCATGGACGAACATTGTAGATGTATTAGGAGTTGGGAGCACTGTAGTACCTTCACTTTGTTTTGGTACGCCTTCTTTCCATTTCAAGCATCATCTCTTCTCTGCAGCACACATGTTGTTATATACTTCTTTGACTGTGACTTGCCCTGTTGTAAAATAGATTAATTGTGTACATGTGGCTGTGCTAATTCTGGTAAATTGAGCTTTGTTTCACACGATTAAATTGTTCGTTTTTCATCGTACTTATTTTTCCAGGGTTCCAGTTTAGTGGCTAGATTTTTCAACCCAGCAGTTGAATAAATACCGTTCCAACACCCATTAAGTCGCTTTTTAACGGCAAGATGGAACTGCTTAATTAGCATGACTGAGCTTGGGAAAATGCGGCACCGCTACGACTTCGAATGATGTTAGTGCTCTATTCCCCAACCACCATGTCGTGGCTACGTCTCCAAACAATCCTCAAACTTTATGAACTGGCCCAGCTGGGTGGCTGACCAAGGTGCGTAGCAGGTAGGGGCAACTACAAAACAATACCCACGAAATTGTCAATTCCATTGTGTTGGTTCGTAGTTTCCCCTGTCTACTACGCGCATTGGCCATCCACCAAGACGAGCCGGTTCATGAAGTTTGATGATACTTCAGAGATCATTGTCAAGCCAAAAAGAAAGGACAAGTGACATCAGCCGAAGCCGTTACAGTGCCGCAATTGCCCATGCTCTCTGATGCTATTTCCAATTCCATGTTCTCTTGTTGAAACGGTACTTCAGGGGTGTTGGACTTGTAATTATCAAGTTTTGGATTCGTTGTGCGAGTCGCTATTCTTAAGAAACCCTGCACATTGAATGTCAGGTTAGTTTTCCCTCAAGTGTTGGGTTGGATTGCCCTCATTTTAGCAAACTAACCAACATCTCAGAATCAACAATCTTATCGTTGTTAAAGTCTCATTTGTTTGTCGTCTTCGAAATCAACTTGGTTTCTTTGATTTGTTTTGGGAATTGCTGTCGTAAAATAGTTTTTTTTTTCTTTAAGTTAGAAACTCATTAAATTAACGAGATACAAGGATAGTCAACTTAGCACAATAGAGGTAGACATCATGATCTTCTAAGATCTTGATCTACCATGATCTACTCCCTAGTCTGCTGTTGAACTTCTACAAAAACTTGACATTTACAACAAAAGAAACCATAGTACAACCAGACTACCTACCATACTTAATGCCCCACATACTGTCATAGTAACTGAACAATCCTAACCACAACTAGAAGATTAAATACACAAAGTACAGACACTGTCTTAAGACATAGTCTTGACTAAAAAAATGCCTTAGTAATGAAAGAAGCTGAATTTGAATGCTGAGTGTTGTTGATGTAGTAGTGCCATGAGGTAATGGCCATCTCCTTTCCCTGACGAAACAACTTATCATAACTTGCAATTTCATGTCTGTAAATTATTGCATTTCTTGCTTTCCAAATATACAGGAGAATTGAAACCGTAAAATAGCTTAAATGTGTACATGTGGCTGTGCTATATGTTTTATTGTCCGTAAACTTAATATGCTATCTTTTTTAATATTGATATGTACTATTATCTTTTCTAGGTTTATCCAGGCTTTTGCACCTGCACATTATTGTGACTGTTTTGGCGCAACGCGCGAATGTGAAGGCGAAGCCCACGTATTCGAAGCTGTTTTTTTCGCACTTAAGGATACAACTAGAGGTAAAGATAGCTATATAAAGATGAGAAGTATTATTTTTAAACTTGAAGATAGATAGCTAGCTCAAAAGCCGCAGAATATAGATTTTGGTATAATGCGCATAGTATAGGTTTGGTCTACTGGAATTGTACATTTGGGGTAAAAATTTAGCACCGTAAAATTTGGGGTAATTTTGTGGACATATATAATATATATATTGATATTTTTGATATGTGTTGTGTGTTCTTTAAAGTTCAATAGGTGTATGTTGTGTTGGTTGTGCCTGAAAACATAAGGCTATGGGTTAGTTTCTACTAGAAAATAAGCTACTTGTTGGAATCATCCAGCTATGATCTGGACTTGTTGCATGGTCTAGGTCAAATACGACGAGAATACATTCTTGCTGTTTTAGTTAACAACAAAAACAACAAACCTTTAACATGTTGCCGTAAAAATAGCATACAAATACGGAAATAGATAGGTTAATATGGCGGTAGTTTTGCCGTAATACAAAGGCCAATAAACAGCGAGAATATTTATCGCCGTACTTGAGCTAGACCAGAAACAGCAAACCTAACTACTTTAACGGAAAAATATTTGCCACATATGGCTCTTCAAACAATGTGATATTTTGCATCGTTGTCGTATATATTCTGTAATAAACGGCGATTTCCTGGGCGTGTTTGAGGAATAAATACGGAGTGAGGCCATTTAAGGCGATGGTTTTTCTTGCGCACAGTATTAACGTTAAAATACCCCGCGGCCGCTCCAAAATTTGCCGTTCTTGCCTTAAACGGCGAGAAAAACTCATAAAAAGCGATATATTCTCGCCATTTTTCAATCCGTTTCCATTAGTGGTTGATGGAACTGGTGGAACGGACAAAACTTTTCTTTTTAAGGCTATTTTGGCTAGTTATTGTGCTAACGGCGATATTGCATTGGCAACAGCAAGCACTGGTATTGCTGCAGCTAATCTTCCTGGAGGTCGTACTGCACACTCTCGTTTCAAGCTTCCACTTAATATTACCAAAAATACACATGTAATATTAGAAAACAGTCTGCTCTGGAAGAACTAATTCGTAATTCCAAGTTGATAATATGGGATGAGGTGACAATGTGCAAGAAGTAGAGTATCTAACATTTGAACGTATGTTGCGAGATATTTGTTCGACGGATGAGTTATTTTGTGGGAAGGTGGTTGTATTTGGTGAAGATTTAAGGAAGGTTCTACATGTTACAGTGCGTGCTAGAAAAGAAGAGTGTATATCTAATAGCGTTATTGAATAGAAATTGTGGCCACAAATGCATATTCTTCGACTCAGAGAAAACATGCGGGCTTTTCATAACCCTTCTTTTTGTGACTTTCTTCTGAAGGTGGGGAATCTAGACATAGATATGTTTTAGAATCACTTCACGATACTAGACATAAGAAAACACAATTTACCCTGAAAACAAAGCTTTGAATTTGATAAGGTGGTGCACGCCACCTGCTACTCTCTCAGTAACCATAAAACCTAATACAGACGTCAAACAGTTGTACGCAATTACGGGGTACAATGGTGTCATAATAGTTCAAAAACAATGAAGAAGACTTGCTAATCTTCATGACCTAATAGAGAAAATATATAATACAAGGGATACAATCATGACATAATATTCATCCATAGGATCTCCACTTCTCCATCGAAAACAAACCTTGAAGAAAGAAGCATCGTCACTGCAGCAACTATGTTAGAAACTCTTGAGCCATATCAGCTATCATAAGCAGGTAAGAAGCCATATCCTCATCAACGTGTTCATAATCAATGCCAGCGTTAGCAGTAAAAGGAATCGAACCATTAGCAAACACGTACTGGGCAGCTACATACTTATGAAGTTTAGTCTCATCCACTTTAGGCCACCTTTTCGTAGCAAGAAGTGACTTCTTGTATGAGTTCACTTGATTTGATAACGGCCCCTTCAATCCATTCAGAAAGACAAGACTCTCTGCATATGATCCAGCATACACTGACTCTGTGAAACCACAAATCCCTAATTTCTTAGTGCGGTTGCGGTTGGGATCATAGGAAACCAGTTCATTATCTGTCGTCACCACAAGTAACTCCCCATTGTCCCTAAACCCAGGAACATTACTTATCCCACAATGATAATATCACCGACTTTGTACAATTCACTCCAGGATTCAACGACACCATATTCTTTCATCATATAAACTGCAAAGGAAGTGCACTGTCTACGACACTCATAAGAAAACAAATCAAGGGACTCCTTAAGTAACCCAAAGGTGAATTTCATCAGAGAGAGATGAGTGAAAACTCCAGAAAACCCTGTGATCTTACATTTTTCTTGGTTCATGTCAAACAACACCACCACATTCTCAAGTAACCCGCCTTCCTTCTTGAAAGCAGGCCAATGGACAAACACGTTAAGATACACTTGTTTCTAGGTAAGCTAAATGACACCAACCTGAGGAATGCCTCTCTTCATGATCCTCCAAGAACATGTGCTAATAATAAAGATTTCAACCTTTGGAGTAGCATAGTAATGATCTCTCCTCCAACCTTCATCGGACTTGAGTTGAAACAAGTAAGCCAGCCTCACCACTTCGTAATCATTTCTCTTCATATGAAACCCAAAAACAGAACAAACATGTATGGTCCATAGTTTTTGATGTGACGAGTGTTCGGGGAGTGACAAGACTTATGAATTGAAGGGTTCCATATGAAACAAGAGTAGGTTTACCCAATTTTTTCATCAGATAAACAAACAACCCCATTGAAGATACCCAAAATGCCGAAATAGACTTTTTCCTTAAATGGGCAATTGAATTTAGCATACCCTTCAAATTAATTGATATCGAAACGGAGAGAAACTTGTTCACTTCGTGTGGGAGAGGATTTCTACCTGATTAGGAAAAGCTTCTGTGCGACGTCGTTGGTTTGGGTTCGGTTGAGATGGGTGCTGATGAAATTTGGGATTCTGATGAGATCGCTCCAGGTTTTGGATACACAACTAAAATGCAGGAGCGATTTGGGAGGAAGACGGAAGAGGATGTCGATCAACTTATTGGGGAAGGCATTTCGACATTATTGCTGTGTTTGTTGTGTCTATTCTCCTCATTGAACACGATGTGTAGATGTGTTTGTTGCGATAGTTGTTGACGATATAATATTATTGTGCATATCCGCAACTGAGATGTTTTCCTTTTTCACTATATGAAGATTTTTAATAGTTATCAATTACAAAGAGAACTCATTATATGTATTCCCTTGTACTGTAACGTACGACCTTGTTGATAACTTTTGTATTTATGAAAAATCATAAACAAATAATAGAGACAAACATGAGAATAAACTACTGATTGCTACAATTTGAAGAATACGGCACTACATTTTGCGCAGGATGAGATTCAAACCTCCAATCTCGGAGGAAAAAATTGGCAGCCTTACCACTTGGCCGCTATAGTAATTAGTAAAATTTCTAGTCATTAAACAATAAGACTGTTAATGGTTGGCGTTGTCGTTTTTTCAAAAACCTCTACCTCTGTATTAGCAAAGTCTTCCCTATGTTAGGAATAGATCCCTAGAGGATATCTTATTTAGTATGAACATTATTTTGGCTAGCATATTCATTGTATTATTTATGGAGATATTTAATATAATGAAGTCCTTAGATTACAATGTGTTATTTATCTTAAATATCCCTAGTCCATTATATTGTTTATAGGACGATCACAATAGACTAGTATGTGGGTAGATTGATATGGTGATATCAAGTCTAACACATGGGTATGCGTTATGTGATAATAGCATACTGGATTGACCCACCACGAGAAGGCTACGTTAATTATGTTAACGTCACAAGTGCTTCTCTTTGTGAAAATTGTATTGTGGTCCTTAGACCTGAAGTCACTAGATTCTCTAGTTGTGGAATATTATATTTTGATCTCGTCAAACGTTACACCGTGACTGGGTAACAATAAAGGAGGTTATCAGACATAATAGGAAGTAAGATTAGATATGGTAGTGATGTAGAGGGGATCTGTCCCTCCCACATATGGGAGTAAATATCCACGGCCGCTCAAGCGATAGAGCTTATGGAATGACTGGCCAGAATCAGATAAATCAATATGAGATATTGATGTTATCAGCATGGATAATCCTATTCCCAGGATCAAGAAACTATGGATTAGATATACGAGTGTGAAGTTTATGTCTCGTGTCTAATCCAGATATAGAGATAAAGGAAAAATGCAATATTGTAACATTGGTCACAAGGTTTGTCGGATCACTTACTATTTCTATTAGGTGGGTGGCATGAATAAGTTGCTAGACACCGCTCTATGTTAGTAATTGTTACTAGCTACTAAGTGGAAACCTATGGGGTCACACACCATATGGATTAAACTGGATATGGGCATTAATTAGTAGGACTAATAAAAGAAAATGATGAATACGCAACCACAAGCAAACTTAGTAGAACTAATTTTCAGAGTTGACAAATCCGTGTATGGACAGGATTAGTATTGGGCTGATATGTATTTAACAAGGAGTTGTTAACTATATAAAGGCACCCCTAGCTTATTATTTTCATAAGAGTCTCACTAGAATGAAAATAACCAAGCAAGGAGAGAGGGAGAGTTAGAGGCCGAAGCTCCTAACTTGTCCGCCCCCTCTGTGTCATCGGCCTCCTTGGCGCGTGGTTCCGTAGTGTCATTGTTTTGCGTGATCTTCTTCTTCCTTTTTCTTGGCGTAATCTAGCACACAGACGTGAGAAGGAATCCAGCATAATCCTCGGTGGGGATAGTCACAGAGACGTGGATACAATTCTGCCTATCGTGATCTGTTAGACAAGCAAAGTACAAGACTATTTTTCCCTCACCACGTTATGATGGCTTGTTCTGCGATTCATGGATGGTCTTGAACGGAATAGTTTTTATTGTATTTCCGCTGCGTAATCCGTATCAAAATCTCGAAATCGCATCAGAGCAGTGGTTTTCAAATTATCAAAAGACATATAATATGCGAACAAAATTTGCTAATTTCAGTACGATACGTAAAATTAACTCATCCTCTACGGAATCATATTCAGTTTGCATCATTATGCCAATTTTAGTTTTACGCTAAAAATAACCGAACGGTGTAAAATTGATAAAACAGTAACACATAGAACCACGTAATGCGCTACGAAATGTGGATCTGATACCTAGTTTGACCGCACAGGTTGGCCCAACCGGCCCAGGCGCTGCTCGAGCGGTCCCAAGGGGTTCGACCAATAATGATTGGTGGGACCCTTGGACCGTTTTGACCCTAGAAAATCTCAAAAACACCTAAAATTGACCACGCGCGTTAAAATTGGATTTTAACTGGTTTGTGTGCTTATGCATGGTGATTGGATGTGGCCTTATATGTGAATGATGCAGATGTTTATTTTTGTGGTTTTGTTTTATTGTAATTAATGTAATTAATTAAGTTTTACGGCCTGCGTGTCGTCTTCTCCCTCGCTTGTGAGGTATCTCTATTTAGAATAGGTTCTAGCTAGTATTATATAGTTAGATGATAGCCAAGACAAGGAGAAGAAGCTTAAAGGCCAAAAAAATCACAAGATAGCGTTATTCCACAAGCTAAGGCGCATGGACTAAAGATGGAGGCACATGGAGATGAGCTTGCTATTTTTAGGGTTTATAGATATTCTCATTGGCTTGGGAATATCTTAGTTTAATGAGGCAACATCCCCATCACGTTTATTTATTGTTTGTTTATTTATTTTCTTGTTATTTATTTTTGGTGTGTGGTTGATGCATGACAAGATAATAATTTAAACAATGATCTTTTATTTTGGATTACCCATCCAAATAAGTAGACCCAGTTGATTGGATCAACAAAATAATTAAAATGAACAAGGAAATCCCTCAACAACACATATTGCATTTTGCGTTCTCGTTACTTAACATTCGTCTAAACTATAATGTATTAAACACACGTTTGCCAAAGCAAGGTGATTTGATTCAACATAGGATGGAAGGATGGCACAAGCTGGTAATGTGAAATTGTTGAAGAGGATGAACGCAACTAAGCTACTTCAATAGGATTGAAATCTTAAAGGCAAGTCAATTGGGATTATCTATGGGATAGATAAATAAGGAGTTATTTGACCAATTGAACCAAGAGTTGCATAGGATGAAATTGGAAGGTGTTCCTACCTAAATAACTAATTCTTGGGTGACTTGCCAAAGCAAGCTCACGAAGAGGTAAAATATCGTTCTTGGCCCACTAGAAAGTATATGATATTTTCCAAATTATGGTGAGGGCTATTAATCCGGGAAAAATAATGGGAGCTATATTTAATAATCTAGCCATTGTTAAATATAGTCATTTGTTCCCAAAATACTAAAACTTGCATATTTCTCATTTTGTAGAATTCCAATTGCAATTAATCAATCTACATCGAATCCATCATTGCGGTATGTTCTTGTGAACGACAAGTTGTCTGGAATCAATTTTCTAGACTGATACGAAAACTTGAGAATGGTTCTCAAGAATGAAAAGAAACTGTACATTCTAGAAGAGCCAATTACAAAACCACCAGCGGCCAATACTTCCGCTGCCAATAGAAAGGAACATAAGAAGATCATTGACGATTCTAATAATGTGACTTTCCTGATGCTATGCACCATGACCTCTGAGCTTCCAAAGGAACATGAGATCATGGAGGCGTATGATATGATCTTACATTTGAGGAAACTCTTCTAAGAGAAGGCCAGACATGAACGTTATGAAGTATTTAAAGTCTTGTTCAAATTTAATCTGGCAAAGGGAAACCCGGTGGGACTTCATGTACTGCACATGATAGGGTACTTGGAGAATCTCACACGACTATGGTTTCTGGTGGTTCAAGAGTTGACCACTGATCTCATCCTGTAATCATTTCCGAATAGTTATTGCCAGTTCATCATGAACTATAACATGAATGAGATCAATAAAACTCTGCCAGACTTGCTCAATATGTTGAAGACAGCTAAACAAAGCATTAACAAGGGAAAATGCAAAGCCATAATGATGGTCAATGAAGGAAAGAGAGAGAGCGAGTTGCTTCGACCTCCAAAGGAAAACGAAAGGAAGTTGCAAAACCAAAGGAAGTTGCCTTGAAACCTGCTGGCTGGGTGGTTAAGGGAACATGTCACTATTGTAATCATACAGGCCACTGGAAGAGGAACTGTCCAAAGTATCTGGTAGATAAAATGCTTGGAATAGTAATTCCAACACCACCAAGTATTTATGTTATTGATCTCAATCTGTTTATCTCTTCATATCGGGTATTGGATAGTGCATGTGGATCTCACATTTGTGGAAATGGGCAGGATCTAAAGAGAAGAAGACGACTGGCTAAAGGGAAATAGACCTGCGCGTAGGGAATGGAGCAAGAGTGATGCATCAGCCATATGCGTTTATGAGTTATCTTTACCTTCATGACTTATTCTAGAATTAGACAATTGATATTATTTTCCTTCAATGAGTAGAAATATAATTTCAGTATCTTGTTTGGACAAGAAAGGTTTTTCTATTAAAATAAAGGACAAGTGTGATCCATCTATTTTGATGATTTGCATTATTGTAATGCCTTATTGTCTAATGGATTATATATCCTTGATCTAGATAATTCCATTTATAACATAAATACCAAGAGGATTAAAACTAAATTCCTACTTATATGTGGCATTGTCGTTTAGGCCATATAAACGAGAAACGCATTTCTAGTCTCCATAAGGATGATATTCTAAACTCATTTGATTATGAATCACATGAGACATGTGAATCTTGTTTATTAAGAAATTACAAAGTCCCCTTTCAAGAAGAAAGGTGGAAGGACTGGTGAGTTATTGGAACTAATACATACTGATGTGTGTGTACCGTTTCCTACGCCTGCCAAAGGTGGTTATCTATATTTCATTACATTTACTGATGACTTTAGTAGATATGGATTTGCATACCACATGAAGGAAAAATCCGAATCCTTTGAAACGTTCAAAGAATTCAAGAATGAAATAAAGAAGCAACTTGGAAAGAGTATGAAGGCTATACGATCGGATCGTGGAGGAGAATACTAAAGACAAGAGTTTGACGAATATCTTAGAGAGTGGGATTTTTTCCCAACTCACTCCACCCGAAACGCCGCAATGGAATGGCGTGTACGAGAGGAGGAATCAAACACTGTTGGACAAGGTTTGATCTATGATGTTTCAGACTGATCTTCCAATATCATTTTGGAGACACGCTCTATTGAGTGCAACTTTCACCATTAACCGTGTTCCATCCAAATTAGTCGTGAAGACACCATATGAGATATGGACTGGGAGGCGTCCCATAGTGTATTTTGTGAAAATTTGGGGCTGCGATGTCTATTTAAAACGTTTACAAACAGACAAGCTCGGGCCAATGTAGGATAAGTGTAAGTTTGTGGGATATCTTAAGGAAACGAAAGGATATTACTTCTACAATCCAATCGGGAATGAAGTGTTTGTTTCTCGGACTGGTGTGTTTCTAGAAAGAGAGTTTGTCTCTAAAGAAGCCAAAGGGAGGATTGTAGAACTTGATGAAAGTCAAGACCCACAAAGCACTGATCCAACAATAGAACATAAGAAGGAATCGCAAGTAATTGTGGAGCAACCTGTTCAAGTAACACAAGAACTTCGTAGGTCAAGTAGGGTGCATCATGAGTCAGATAGGTATGGACTTCTCGTTACTGAGCCCGGTGACGCACTAATCATGGATGATGAGCCTACTACCTATGGAGAATCCATGAAAGAGCTAGACTCTCAGAAGTGGCTTCAAGCCATGAAATCCGTAATGGAATCCATGTATACCAACAAAGTATGGACTTTATTAGAACCAACCCAAGGGGCTCGGCCCACACCGTGCAATTGGGTCTTCAAGAAGAATACCAACATGAATGGCAATGTGATTTGTTATAAGGGCTGATTGGTGGCAAAATGATTCAAACAGATTCATGGTATTGACTATGATGGAGACTTTTCCCTAGTCACGATGACCAAATCCATTATAGCCTTACTAGATATTGGAGCCTATCACGACTGTGAGATTTGGCAGATGGATGTCAAAACAGTGTTTCTGTATGGAATTCTCCTTGATGATGTGTTCATGACACAACTAGAGAGTTTTGAGGATCCAGAGCATGTCAACAAAGTCACTAAACTGCAACGGTCCATTTATGGATTGAAGCGAGCTTCTAGGAGTTGGAATCGATGTTTTGATGACGCGGTCAAAGAGTTTGGCTTCATCAAGAACGAAGATGAACCTTGTGTTTACAAGAAGGTTATTTGGAGCTGTGTTGTGTTTCTGGTCTTGTATGTGGATGACACTACTCATGGGAAATGACATTCCTACCTTGAAATCTTTTAAAGATTGGCTAGGAAAGAGTTTCTCAATGAAAGACTTAGGAGATGCAGTTTATATACTTGGTATCAAGATCTATAGGGATAGATCTAGGAAACTGCTAAGCCTAAGTCAAAGTGCATTTAAAGACAAGGCGTTGAAACCGTTCAACATGCAAGAATCAAACAAAGGATTCTTACCCATGTTGCATGGAGTCACCTTTTTGAAGGCTAATTTTCTTTCCAATAAGATTGAGAAGGATCGCATGAGTAGGATCCCATACGCATCGGCTATATGATCTATCATGTATGCCATGTTATGCACTAGACCAGATGTGTCATACGTGTTGAGTATGGCATGAAGATATCAATCCAATCAGGGTGAGAGTTACTGGGTGATGTCATGAATATCGTTAAGTACTTAAGAAGAACTAAGGATGTGTTATTGATATATGGAGTGGAGGAAGAGCTAAGTGTAAAGGGTTACACTGATGCAACCTTCCAAACCGACATAGATGATTTCAGATCGCAGTTAGGGTTTGTGTTTTGCCTGAATGGAGGAGCTGTGAGCTGGAAAAGTTCCAGATCGCAGCCGGGGTTTGTGTTTTGCCTGAATGGAGGAGCTGTGAGCTGGAAAACTTCATAGCAAATGACGGTTGGTGATTCTATAACTGAGGTCGAGTACATTGCGGTGTCCGGCGCAACAAAGAAGACGGTGAAAACATGTAGGAAGTTAGCTGCAGTTTTCCCCGGCGGAATGAAATCAATGTTGGTGATGCTTGTGTCGTGGAGTTGACTGATGCTTATAGACCAAAATTTAAGATCACAGTGTTCAGCAAATGAGTTGTAAATGTTGGCAGGGTATTGGCTACCATATAAAGTTAATATGTCCGGTGAAGTTAATGGGTTTTTATTTTCAGTCCTAATGTTGAATAGTTTATTTATTGGGAATATTTTGCATTTCGTTTGACATATTTGTGATGCATTAATAATTTTCATATGTTGTTGCTAGCCTGAATGGTTACTTACTTTAATGTGATAACTTGCTTGTAAATTTTGTTTCGTAAAGAGAACAAGCAAGTTATGTGAGTGATGTAACAACAATTTAGTTGCTAGCCTGAATTCGATGACTTACAGATTTTTTTTTTTCATCCATGGCCTATTAGTACCGCGTCATGTGATTGAATCCATATCGTAGGCTGCTTTAACATTGAGGATGCTGATAATTGGAAAGGATTGCAGTGATGGTGTACCCTTGAAAAATTAAAAATATTTGTACGAACCATCGTAAAAATTGTTTCAATTATCGAAGAATTATTGTAATGCCATTTCAATTATCGGTTCAGATTCTGCAAATCACAGTTCATCAAATTGAACTTGGTCAACAACAGTACTACATAAAGACTGAATGCCGTCCGAGAAGGGTATATGGCAAAACGGAAGATAGTATAAACAAATATTAGTAAACATAGATACTTTTGCTGAATGCATATATATGAACTTGTTCTCATGATATTCAAAAAATAGTTTACACCGTGGTCGTATCTAACAGTTATTGCATTACATTGTACTCTTGTAGAATGGAATATAACGTTGTTTCCCGCGTAATTTCACTCAATTTGGTTCATATTTGTCGTTGTCTCATCAGTTGTTACTGTAATATTTAAGAATTATGAAATACGAGTGTGGTAATGCAGGTGTAAATGGTTACTGTGATTATCATCCTTTGTACAATGTATATCTATATTATGGAATGCAGCTATTTCTAAGAGGCTGGCTAAGAACAAATTAGCTCAACATGTAGCCGTATCAAGAATAGATAAAGTGGTTGTTAAATACGTAAAAACAATATCGAGGAAAATGAAAAAGCTTCTTCGATGATGTCAGCTGACGTTGTTGGCCACCTATAAGGTTATTGTTCTTGAGGAATACTCTTTCTTTCATCACTCTAAATACTCAAACTCTCCTACGAAAAGTACATATGTGCATGTTAGTAGAGGGAGTGCATCAAGTATTCCTTTTCACCCTATAAATGGACACCTGCTGAAACTCGAAGTGCGACCAAAATTCAGTAACGTCCAGTCTTGCTACCGTGATCTGCAGAGTAAGGTAAACCTTCCCCTTTCCATGGTGATTTTCTTCTACGACTCTTTGCTCATATCTTTTGCATGCCTAAAAATTTACACATTTTATATGGATCTCTTTTGACTACATTCATAGCAGATTGATAAATAGTAAGTTTATCGATATTAAGGTATGAGAATTATGCATACTACTGGAAGCAAGTTAACGTTCTGCATAAAGATTTTTAATATCATATTACCCCATGTAATCCCATGTGTTATATGTTTGGGTCACGAAAATGGCAATATGAAGGTATGTGAATTCTGCATAGTACTGTAAGCATGGTAACGTTCTGCATACAGACTTTTACAATCATATTGTCGCATGTAATCCTACATGCTATATGTTTGGGTCACAATAATGATATTATGCCGACGTTTTAAAATTGTCAAGTTCAATACATAATGCTGTTTGGAAGACTTCAGCATATGGCTATCTTAGCATGTTTTATAACACGCATTTGCAATTATAAATGATAACTAGCAAATTGTTATGATGTTCCATGAAATTATCATCGTTAGGTAAACATGTTGTAGTAAAATCGTATATTATCTACATCCTCCCATCATCTCGTCAATTTTCATGATAACATGTTGATATTTCGTTATTGTTTCTGTGTGAATTTTATGGTGACAAATATACGTAATTAAAAATGTATATTGCCATTGTTGTTTATTATTCAGGTGGATCGTGGAGTTGATTCTGCAGGCTTAAAAAATCAGTATAATAATTGATTTTCTCAAATTTGATTCGGTTACTTGAGTCATGACCTTGCACAATTGATGACTTCTATTTTTTCAGTCCATCACTATTGTAGTTTAAATTTTTCCCAACGAATTGTTCATCTCCTTGCTTCATTCCCCAATCATGGAAATCAAAACCGAACATGGTGTCATAAAAATAATTTAGCCTTCGACTCCGGTACACATATACTATGTATATATTATATACAGTCTTGCCATTGTTGACATAAATACAGTCCTCCTAATCTCTAGCTGCCCTTGTGAGCGGAGTTAAAATATATGTACCAACAAGCTGATTTCGTAAATCATATATGTATGAAAAAAGCATATTGTCTGTATTCATTGCTCCCGAACAAATAACTTTGTGTGTTGACCATCATTCTTGGTGGGTAAATAACGGCGCCAATTTCAGGTGGAAAATGTTGTAAATAGCTGATGAGTTTGCGCTTCGATATTGAAAACAAATCATGTACTGAACTATAAAATTCAAGGAGTTAATCATACCAATGTACTAGTATATACTACAAAATTCCTATAATATTAACTATTACCAAATTCATGTTCCTCCTTCCCATTCAACTTATCTCAACAGGAATTAACATGTATGGCTGGCAGCTATGTATCTGCATTTCCATTAACACACAGTATAACTCTGATTGAATACCAAAAGCCTTGGTTTGAAATAGTGAATTCTTACTATATTACTACAGGGTAAGAATGGCAAACAAAAAGATAAGAACCCAACACTTAACAACTATGACAAAACATCGATAAGAATTGTGGCAAGCACAATTGAGGAAGTAAAAAAATCCTCATTAAAAAATGGAAATTCTTGCCAAAAAAAAGATTGAGCGAGCCGACGCGATGATTAAATTACTGGAACATAAGATCCCATTGAAACAGGGAGGAATGATGCTGGTCAAAGAAAACTTAGAAGTATTAGAATAAGAAATTGCCTTGGATACGGAAGAACATGCTGCGAAGAAGAGGTTGGTGACCAATATGAAAGAATGGAGAAGGAAATTCTGTAAATCTCATTGCAGCATCTCTGGTTACTCCACTGCCAAAAGGAAAAGAGATGATTACTCCCCCATCCACTCAGTCAAAGATTGCGAGGAAGTAATATTCTATCTTGCACCGTCCTCCTACTGAAGCTAACTTTCCTACTTCAACATTTTGTGTAGTATAACTTACATATACATGTAGCTACTACAGCTTCTGCTTAGTTGCATATGGCCACATTCCAAGTCATACTTTGTAAGTGGATTATGTCTCGCTCAATTATGCTTAGTGGGTTGGTTTGATGGTATTTTTTGGTATGATATTATTATCTGATTTTGTTTACATATGTGTGTTTTTAATGATGGATATCATTTACTTCGATCTTCTTCTACGTGCTTTGCATGACAACACTTTATTTACTGAAAAGGTACCTCCTCCACACACCAACATGTATTCCACAGTCGCTTCCATTCGGATAGCATATAAACATTGCCTAAATACCTAAGCATCACTAAACATTTTATCGCATATGAACTTAACGCCCTGGTAATAACTAGCTAAATATAAAGGCAAACTTGTTATTGGCATAACAAACTTTTCACGTTCAGGAGGAGTAAAAAAATAAAGCATTTAACATGGCGACCATGAAATGAATGCATACTTTATTTTCTTCCATTGTGAGGCAGGGGGTCAGGATTCCGGCTCATCTCTTCAATTTCTGTGTCAAAAACTATTCTCATTGTATTCAAGACCTAAAAATCACTAAGCATGTTATCGCATGTGAACTTAACACCCTGATAATAATTGGCTATATATAACTGTTATTGGAGCACACTTGTTCCTGGCATAACAAATTATTCATGAACAAAAGGCAGCACAGAAACAAAGCATTTAATATGGCGACTATGAAATGAATGCATACTTTATTTGGTTCCTTGGGAACAGTCAGATGTTCATACGAAGATCCGCGTCACTCAAGTGATTTCGGTAAGGCTATTTTCTGCCCTTATAAAGTGTAGGAGGTGAGGAAACTCTTGAGAGACGTGGTCAAAATTGCAGTTCATAATGATGATACTTCATTTTACCTGTTTTCCAACATCCCAAGAAGATCAAGGGACAATTCTGAAGGCATTACAATACATTACAAGTCTGAGGCGGAACCGAGTTTTGAATAGTGGGTTACACAGTTGCACGTCCATCACAGAAACGTTTGAAATTGAAGGAAACGAAAAAAAATTGTTCCATTATGAGAAATTTATAAACAATTAGAATTTGGGGTTTTTCCCATCGGGAAGACACAAAATGAACTTGCTCACATCCCGTTCAACCGTAATTCTCATGCGTTTCCTACTCACTGCATACGTCTCTTCTCCCGGAGGAGGAGATGGCTTCTTATATGGGAATGAATCTTCGGATTCTTCAGATTTCTAGACTGGTTCCTCTTCTGATTCCTCTTCTTTTCAATCAAATCTGCACGTCTTCGCTTGAAATTTGATATGGGTCTTCATTTTGAGTTTTGTCTTCAGCAACCTCTTCGTACTCAATATCTTCTTCGATGGCTGCTTCTTCTACTCTTTCTGTCTTCTCTCCTCTTTTTTTTATGGGATGGTTGTTTCCATGGTTGGAATTATCATTCAGGTGACATATATTTCATGCATTTATAGATAGTAAAAATCATGTGGTATATGAAGAGAGGGGGTAAAGGAGTTGGTACAGATTCTCCTGCTGCACATAATTGTGCATGATTTAAAGAAACATGAAGGCCAACAATATAATAATGGCTTACAACCTCCATTACATACCTCTGATTGGATACACTACAATTTCCCTCAAACTTCACAACTTTGGCCTCTAAAACATCTCTCCTCTGCTATGGACCTAATCACTTATATAGGTTGGGCTAGGGGTTTACTACTAAGCCTGCTCCTCTTAATTTAACTCGCCATTAATACATAACCTATAATTCATTCTATAACATCATCTCGTGAAAGTTGGTAATCTGACTGTTACATACTATCCAACCATTGCCATTGTTCTATATTTGATCTTATACGATTTGGTGACTCATTTTATTGTGTAAGTGTGTAATTCATCTTTCTCCCTGCGTTGTAACATTTGCGCTGGTCATAACCATGAAACACTCAATAATCATAAACGATACGCACTGGAGTGGAAGACACCCAACTCAACCACGTCGTAGGATATTGCTACAACACGTATAAATTAGGAAAATGTTGATATATATTTGACAACCTATGTCAACACCCATTAAGTGAGTCAACTACAGTGTGCGACTAATATATAGATGCAATATAGTTTGGGTGTTTTTTACATTTGAAGAAGGAAACACTTTGTAATTTCAATACAATTTCGCCTCGCGCAATATATTATGTGTATCCTCGTCATATTCGAAATTATAAACATGCAAATATGAATCTTACACCACACCGTTCGAAAACTTAGCTGCTTTCAACGCACACAGTTTACTTGGGGACGAAGATACGTGTTTTTGCCTTTTTTATAATGACAAAGTGAGTGGGAACTTAATTTAATTATAGTATTAAATATAAAGCAGAATTGCTATCAACTTTCTACTAGCTGTAATTAAAAAATGATATATATCAAATAATTATTAGATAATTCTATTGAGCTATTGTCGATATAATCGAGTTTAATCCTTTCAATACTTTTTCCCCTTCTCCACAGCTCTTCAACACTATGATCGCCGACTACTCCACCGTCAGCCGAGGTCAACGATATGTGAGTTAATTTCCTATAGTCGGCTTCTTTATTTTTTTTCGTCTCTCTTTTCGCCTATACAATCGGCCATGTATGGATCTAAGTATTACCTTTGTTGTGTGTATCATTGTGGTAGTTTACTGCTTCTGTGAGATATATGTTTTGAGGTTATAGTTTTTGTTACTATCTCGATCCATCTGAGTCGTAGTCTGAAGTTCTAATGTCCGTAAGGTTTTTGATGGATATAGATCGCCGTGAAAATATATTCCTAACTTTACATTTCCATAATATTAAATTGATTTTCGGTAGATTTTTGATGTATATAAACACGACCCTTGAATGTTTCGATGAGTTTGCAAAAATTCCTTGCTTAAATTCGAAGATTATATATTTTGATCTACATTTGGAGCATACGCTGTTTTGTTTAGTTAGAACGCGTTCCTTCAAGTTCAATGTTTCTTAAAAAAAAGTTACAAAGACAGCGGATGTATTTGCACCGTTAAGACTCCGACAATATAGTTCTTCATGTTAAAGTTTTGAAATTAAACACTGGGAATCAAATGAACTATACGCATTGTTTTTATTTTGGAAAAACAACCAAAAGTAAAATTTGGCTAAATATATCTTGTTCTATTTCTATTTCGCTGTTACAATTTCAAATTCAACAGTTCCAGTCAATACTCATTGTATATCGAGAACGTTTATTTTTTTCTAACTACATCAGTGTAGTATATTGCCCATTTTTGCCAGTGTAAACATTTATTGATTGTTACATGCCCATATTATCGGTATTATTTTGTATCGTCATATGTTCGATTTTTTCACTAAAAAAATGACTTTAAGTATTTGACATCATTTGACAAGACGGTACACTTTCACATAGCAAAATATCACGATGAAAAAGTTTGGCAAATTCATCTATCCGATAGTGATATTGACATGGACAGTTGTAAGCATTCATTTACACTCATGTTGAACAAATTCAGTTGATTTATTCATTTTTCTGCTTTACGTTGTTTTTAAATCAATAGTATTATAGCTTAACCAATGCAGAAAATTCCACTTGCATGCATCGGCTGCTATGGAGATAAGTTAGCGGACATGGTGCACCTTAGAGTTCCAAATGGTCGTGTTTGGAATGTTCGTTTACTGAGACGATACATCCCAGCGTATTTTGCCGAAGGCCGACAGGATTTTGCTGACTACTACTCCATATTAGTGTGGTATTTCTTACTTTTCAATTTAAGGAGACAACGAATTTGTAAAATTGTAATAATGGACCCGCCCGACTGTAAAATCAGATATCCCATGGTGGGGAACACTGTGGTCGTAGAAGATGAATCCTGTGTTTTTGGAGCTCATTGATCTTGTGATGCGAAGTATGTAAATTTTCTAGTTTGCTAAATGAATCTTCGAGAAGAAACCAGTTTGTGGCATGCAAATCAATTTGAAATAGTAGTACTTGCTATGTTGTTTTCTTAACTTTTGAGGTTAAATGGGAAGTTCGTTGTAACTCAAGAACACCATGAACAACCAGCTTTGAGACAAAATTCTATCAATCGATATAGAATTGGAACTAGCTATTCACCCAGATTTGAAAACTGATATCCACATAATCAGATGCAACAATAGTTACTTAAATTGGCCAATAACAAAAGGATATATGCATGCATGAATACAGATAGAAGTTTCGCCTAAAACTGCACATGATCAAGAATCAAAGTCTTAGATTTCATGGTTATGGGTGTGATTTGAGTGCATAGACAAGTTTTGCGAGATTCAGGGTTCATGCAGGTGTAGTAGAAATTAAAATGAACAAGTGAGTTTTACCAATTCTCAATCAACCTATGAGTTTTCAGGTTGATTATTCCAGTGAGATGGGATCACATTTGGGCGTCTCTTGAATATGGGGAATTAAGGGATGAATCCTAGCTCTGTAGGTTTGCAAAGAATGTAGGAAAATGAATTTGGAACCCAATTTGACGAATTAACAACAGGAAAGGAAGAATCAATGATGAATAGAGTGGGAGTCTGAGAAGGGTTCTTACCCAATAACTTCTCAACCACGATGCCAACAGGGAATTACATCTAGAGTTTAGTTTCTAGGAGTTTAATAAGTCATATCAATAGATATTTTGGAAGAGATGAAGGTTTGAGAGATATTCAAGAATTTTTCTTATGAACATCAAGATCACCTCTTGAATGAAGGTGCATTTTGATCCAGCTGGCCTCCCATGAGATGGTTGCATATACGTGACTTGACACCTAATCCTATGAGGTTTCAAGACTTTGTTAGGGAAGAGAGTCAGATACATTAGCGGGGTGTTAGTTGTAGTTTTCTCAATCCTTGGGTTTGTTTTAGGATTTACAGATTGGCCTAGGTTATAGAAATCCTAAACCTGGTAATTCCTTATTTACCCCCAACACTTCTTGTAATTACTCCAATATCTCAAACATAAATTGGTTTTCCAATAAAACCTATTTACACAAATGCCCCATTACATATGGAAATTGCCTTTACACTCTTGCTGAAAATTAGGGGTGTTACATCCTTAGACTGAAACCCGGATCGGATTTGAGATTTCCAAAATGGATTGTTGCTATTATCATTGTTATATATGGAATTAGATGATCCAGACTGGAAATTAAGAATTACGATCTAGTCAGAATGGGTCCTCATGTCACTGTAAAATCCATTGAAAAACACAACAGCGACCCGCATATGGTGATGGAGACAATAAGCGGTCAATGGCCACAAACTGATGAGTAATTAAAAAGATAAGACATACTGACTCTGATACCATGACAGAAATTGAAAAATTTATATTATAATATAGAAGATGAGGAAGATGGTATTCAATTCGTTAATTTAGCACAATATACAATGATAATCGTTTTGCGACAACCTGTAACAACTTCCTAAGTGTTTTTTTTTTTTTTTTTTTTTTTTTTTTTTTTTTTTTTGGTGATTCAAAACTAGAACTTCAATTAAGAAAGATCAAACCAAACAAAACATCCCAACTATCAACACAACCAAACCAAAAACCAAAAACGCATAACAACCCCAAAGCAAACCAACCTACAAACAACCCGTTCGAAATATGATTCAGATTACAAAGATGCAAAAAACCACAACAAATCTTAGGTAGAATTGTCTCCAAATCATTCAGCTTCCTCATCCATTGCTTCCCCGGCACTGCAACTGATCCTCCTGTTTCCTTTCCACCATCTGCTGGATAAGTTTGAAAACATGAGAACTCGTGATATGCAAATTGAAATGTTGGTAACCCCTGCTAGGCATGTACATAAAAGCATTCAAAACAGCATCCAAAATAGCATTCGGAGAGTGCTGAGTAATGAGGTTTCTATGGCTAGACAACATCATCCTTGCGCATTTAGCTTTCCACAAAACGTGTTTAGCCTTCTTCTTCCTTTGAGTCTAAACAAAAAGTTCAATTTTACCACTTGTACATGAGTTTCCTTTAATGATAACTACCCATGTCCTCCTACTGTCCTCCTGCAAGTTATCCTCACTCCTCTTCGGCAATGCATGCATGAGATTACTTTACATAATTTTAGCTTGAATGATAGGGGAGATAATACCCTCCTCTTCCTCCCCACTCCTGCATGCATTCCTGAAATACAACGAATTCCTATATCTCCAAAGGGACCACATGATGGCACCATACCAACAAAGAGTTTTGGAGTAGTCTTCCATGTAAGATTGGCTAACAATGGACTTGAAAAAATATATAAGACTTTAGCAAAATTACAGTTATCCACAGTTTCGTTCTCAAGGTGACAAATAACACACCTACTAGATGGGACCAAGCCTATCCCTAGTAGGAAGTTTGTTAATAATGGCTTGCCAAATCAGGAAAAGGATTTTGTAGGGAATTCCAGTCCTCTAAAAGTCCTCCCAGGGGAAGTCAACAACAAACCCACTGCATCCCTGATCAGTAAAGCTAAAGAGGCTGCCACTAATCTTATCCTTAAGTAGCTGCTGATAAGTCGTGGCCACATTAAAGGATCCATAAGCCGAATGATCCCAAATAATGTTGTCATCCTGATGCATTCTAGGCAAGGGGAGGGCTAAAATCTGACCTTGTATTCCTTTAGGAAGATGACCAATCTTGTCCTTATTCCAAACCTTCAATCCATCCCTTCTAGTTATGATTAAGTCACTAACCTTTCCCTCCTCCAATCAATAAGTGTCCTGCTGAAGGGTTAAATGGGGCACCCCAGGGATCCACCTATCTTTTGTAATGGAAACATTCCCTCCAGAACCAATGTCCCACCTTAGACCTTCCTTAACAAAATATTTAGCTGAGTAGAACCCCAGTCGGACCCTCGAAGCTCTTACATTGGTAACCCTGTTGGAATAGATGCCCTAGAGGCAATCTAGTTTAGTATGAACTTGTTTTTTGCTAGAACATTCATTGTATTATTTATTGAATATTTAATATAATGAAGTACTTAGATTTGAAATTGTGTTGTTTATCTTAAATATCCATAGTCCAATATTATGATTAATAGGAAAATCATCTATAGACTAGTATGGGGTTGGATTGATATAGAGATATCATGATCCAACACATGGGTGTGCATTAAGGGTAATGGCGCACTGGATTGAACCATCTCCGAGAAGGCTACATACATGTTATGTGAAGTCACATGTGCTTCTCATGGTGACAACGCTATTTTCATCCTTAGACTTGAAGTCACTAGATTGTATGGTTGTGGATTATTGTGATTTTGGTAGCGTCAAACGCGACACCGTAACTGTGTAGCTGTAAAGGCGTGTACCGGATACAATAAGAAGCACGCTTAGAAATCGAAGTAGATGTAGATAGAATTAGTCCCTCCGACATAACGGGAGAAAATATCCAAGGCCACTCGAGGGATAGTGATTACGGAATGTCTGGCCAGAATCAAATAAATTAATTTGGGATATTGAGGTTATTTACATGAATAAGGCTATTCCTAGGATCGAGAAACTATGGATTGGATATACGAGTGTGACTTGTATGTCTCCTGTCCAATCCGGATATGGAGACAAAGGGATGTGACAATTACTTGCACAAGGTTTGTCGAATGACTATTCTATTAGTTGGCTTAGATGGATGTTTTGCTAGAGACTGCTCCATATTAGCAAATTGTTGCTACCAACTAGATAGAACCTATGGGGTCACACGCTAGATAGACTTTAACTTGATTTTAGAATTAATTAATATAAGTATTTAATTAGAAGGATCACTTTGCAACACCTTGCAAACTTAGTAGGACTAATTTGCAAGGAAGGGACTAAACCGAATTCTAGTAGGACTAGAATAGGGTCTTTAAGTAGTTGACAAGGATTTTTTGGACTATATAAAGGATGCTCCTTCCTTCCTTCCTTCCCATAATTATGAATCTATTATTCATAAATTGAGTGAGAGAGAATAAAGGAGTGAGAGCAAGCAACAAGAGGGCCGAACCGACCCCTTGCGCCGCCCCCTACCCGTCGGCCAACAAAGGAGGCCGAGACCTCCTTGTTGCCTTTTGTTGTGTGATTTCTTCTTCCTCTTCCTCCGATCCAAGCTAGCAAAAAGGACAAGGAATATCTAGATTTCAACTCTAGGCGTGGATCAACCGTAGAGACGTGACACAATTCGCGTTACAAGTCATCACAGGGGAAACCCTACGGTGTGTAACATGATTCTTCCTTTACAATCGTTATGCTTCTCTTCCTGTGATCCCTGGAGGGTACTAAATTGATAAATTATTTTTTTCATCTGCGTGTCCATAATCAAAACCCTACAGTGGTATCCGAGCCACAGGTCGTAGAACATAGACGGGGTTTATGTGTTACGTTTTGATAGTTTTACACTTTGAATTTGTTGTTTACGCGTAAAATGGACAAATCAAGCATCTGGTGCAATTTGTGAATAAAAAAAACAAGACCTAGTTTTTTCATTGGATGCATGAATTAGTGAGTTTGAGAAATTTTAGGATCTTAGATCTAGGGTTTGGGCACCAATTTGGAAACTTTTTGAACTTGGGGAGCAAGGAAGGAGTTGTTTTGGAAACATCTAAGGAGGTTCAGCCCCTAGGGGCCGCCCCTCTCCCTTTCTTGCCGGCCAAGCCACCGAGGCCGAAGGCCTAGGCGGTCGGCCGACCCCTCAGGTTGGGCCAACCGGCCTAGACTCGGCCTGGCGGCTCCAATGGGGTTCGGCCATGGCATGGTGGGCCCCTTGGACCGTTTTAACTCTAGAAATCCTA
This sequence comes from Linanthus parryae, assembly GCA_023055425.1. NCBI lineage: Eukaryota > Viridiplantae > Streptophyta > Magnoliopsida > Ericales > Polemoniaceae > Linanthus > Linanthus parryae. Next base: position 7,350,675 of record JALGPY010000015.1, read on the forward strand.
AAATCAATTAAAAATTGACAAAGCTCATTAAAATTGGATTTTTGAATTTTTTTTTGTGCAAATCGCATGGTGGTTGAATATGGCCTTAGGATGTGGTTTGGTGTGATGGTTTAATTTTATGGTTTGGTTTACGGAGTGCGAGCTGATCCACTTACTGTAATAATTAATTAGGGTTTTATGGCCTGCGAGCTATTTTTTTTCTCAACTTGTGATATTTATCTTACTTAGTATAGTTGTTAGCTAGAGCTAGATAGAATAGATTGTTAGCCAAGATTGAAGAAAAGAAGCCCGAAGCCACAAAAGATGGAGCATGGAGCATTCCACATGACTATGAAGGATGGACCAAAAGATGAAGACGCATGGAGATGTGTTTGCTTTTAGGGTTCATAGATATTCCCATTGGCTTGGGAATATCTTAGTCTAGAAAAGTCCATATCCATATCACGTTTTATTTATTTTGTGGTTGTTTATTTTATTGTCTAATTATTTTGTCAGTTATGTATGGATGATGCATGCATTTAGGATAATAAGATAATTAGACAGCCCGGATCTATTATTTGGAGTTGAGCCCAAACTCAAATAGATTGATCAGTTGATATGGATCAACAAAACAAATTAAAATTGAATTTTAAAATCCCTCAAAATTCAAATATTGTGTTTTGCCTTCTCGTTATTTAAACACTCAATGTCATCATGATTTATCAAGCTCGTGCATGCCAAAGCAAGGCGACTTGGTTCAAAATGATGAAATGTGATGGCACAAGCAAGTAAAGTGCAACTGTTTAAATAAGAGGTTGGACACAACTATGTCATTAATATGATTATAATCTAGAGGCAATCAATTGGGATTATCCCTGCGGATGGATAAATAAGGAGTTATTGCCCAATTGAACCAAGAGTTAGATGTAATGCAATTGGAATTGTTCCTACCTAAAGTAGTCAAATTTTGGGTGACTTACCAAAGCAAGCTCAAAAGGAGATGAAATATGGATCTTGGCCCACTAGAAAATATAAGGACATCTTTCGCATTAATATCTTGAGGGTTATTAATCCGTAGAAAAATAGTGGGAGCTATATTTGGTAACCTAGCAATTATTGAATATAGTTAAAAGTTCACAAATACTAAAACTTGCGTATTTTTCTTTTGTAGAATTCCAAATAGCAAACAACTCATCGATTTCACAACATTCCCTACGATCTGTCCTTGATTAGGACAAGCTCTCTGGAACCAATTTCCTTGATTGGTACAGAAACTTGAGAATCTTTCTCAAGCAAGAGAAGAAGCTGTACGCAATAGAGGAGAAAGTTCCGGCAGGTCCAGAGAACAATACTCCTGCAACCCTAAAGGCGTATCACAAGCGTGTAGATGACGCTAATGATGCGGCCTGCCTTATGCTATGCACCATTACATCTAGGCTTCAGAAGCAACACGAGAACATGAATGCTGTCGATGTGATCGAACACTTGAAGCAGCTCTTCCAAGAGCAGGCAAGGGTTGAGAGGTATGAGGTCTCTAAGGCATTGTTCAAATGTCATCTGGCTGAAGGAAACCCTGTGGGGACCTCACGTACTCCGTATGATCGGGTACTTGGAGAATCTCGCGCGGCTAGGTTTTCTGGTCGGCCAAGAGTTGGCCACTGATCTCGTATTGAAATCGTTGCCTGAGAGTTATGGACAGTTCATTATGAACTAAAACATGAACAACATCGTGAAACCACTACCATATTTACTCAATATGTTGAGGAAAGCTGAACAAAGCATCATCAAGGGTAAGGGCAAGGCCATTATGATGGTGCAGAAAGGAAAGGGCAAGTCACTTGCCAAGTCCAAGGAACCTGTCCTTAAGGCTGTTGGTGGCATAGCTAATGGTTTGACTAAAGGTGAGTGTCACTACTACAGTCAGCCTGTACACTGGAGGAGGAACTACCCAAAATATCTGGAGGACAAGAGGCTTGGAATAGTGATTCCACCACCACCAGGTATTTTTGTTGTAGATGTCAATTTAACTATCTCTACATCATGGGTATTAGATACTGGATGTGGATCTCACATTTGTCGAAATGTGCAGCATCTAAAGAGAAGTAGAAGATTGGCTAAAGGGGAGATACACCTGCGCGTTGGGAATGGAGCAAAGGTTATTGCATTGGCCGTGGGCGTGTGCGAACTGTCTCTGCCCTCAGGATGAATTTTAGAATTAAATAATTGCTATTTTGTGCCTGCTATGAGCAGAAACATTATTTCTATTTCTTGTTTGGAGAAGGAAGGTTTTATTATTTCAATAAAGGACATATGTTGTTCAATTTATTTTAATAATATTCATTATTGTAGCGCGCAATTATTTAATGAACTATATGTCCTTGATCTAAGCAATAATGTCTACAACATTAATACTAAGAGGATTAAAATAAATGATTTAAATCCTTCTTACTTATGGCACTGTCGTTTAGGCCACATAACCGAGAAACGTGTATCTGGACTCCATAAGGATGGATTGCTAGACTCATTTGATTTTGAATCATATGAGACATGTGAGGCTTGATTATTGGGAAAATGACGAAGTCCCCTTTCAATAAGAAAGGTGGTAAGACTAGTGAGCAATTGGCGCTCATGTTGGAATTGTGCCCTAGAGGCAATCAATTAATTGTGACATTTATGGATTTACGATTCATTATGTTATCGATATGGAGATATGTTAACATGAATGAAGTCCTTAGAATATAAGTGTTATATTCTTAAATATCGCTAGTCGATTATAATGATTAATAGGACAATCATCTATAGACTAGTATGGGGTTGGATTGATATGGAGATATCATGATCCAACACATGGGTATGCATTAGGAGTAATGGCATACTGGATTGACCCATCTCCGAGAAGGCTACATACATGTTATGTTAAGTCACAAGCGCTTCTCGTGGTGCAACGGTATTGTCATCCTTAGACTTGAAGTCACTAGATATTCTAGTTGTGGATTATTGTGATTTTGGTAGCGTCAAACGCTACACCGTAACTGGGTAGCTATAAAGGCGTGTACTGGATACAATAAGAAGCAAGCTTAGAGATCGTAGTGGACGTAGATAGAATTTGTCCGTCCCACATAACGGGAGCAAATATCCTAGGCCACTCGAGGGATAGTGCTTATAAAATGTCTGGCCAGACTCAAATAAATCAATATGGGATATTGATGTTATTTGCACGAATAAGGCTATTCCCAGGATCGAGAAAATATGGATTGGATATACGAGTGTGACTTGTATGTCTCGTGTCGAATCCGGATATTGGGACAAAGGGATGAGACAATTACTTGCACAAGGTTTGTCATGATGACTATTCTATTTGTTGGCTAGAATGGATGTCTTGCTAGAGGCCGCTCCATATTAGTAAATAGTTACTACCAACTAAATGAAACCTATGGGGTCACACGCCATATAGGGGTGAACTAAACTTGGGAAATAATTAATTAATATGATTAATTATTTAAAAGGATCAAATCGCAACAACTTGCTAACTTAGTAGGACTAATATGCAAGTTGGACTAATCCATGTATATACATGATTAGGATATACCAAGGTGGCCTAATTCATGTAGAGACATGATTAGGATTAATTTGCAAATAGAATTAATCCATGTATTGACATGATAAGGACTATTTTTGCAAAAGGGGACTAATCCGAATTCTAGTAGGACTAGAATAGGGCCTTTAGGTAGTTAACAAGGAGTTGTTGGACTATATAAAGGATGTTCCTTCCTTCCTTCCCACACTAATGCTCATAACATAAGTGAGTGGGAGAGGAAAGGAGAGAGTGAGAAATCCCACAAAGGGGCCGAACCCCCCTTGGGATTGCCGCCCCACCCGTCGTCCTAAAGGGGTGCCGCCCACCTTGGCTTGCCTCGTTTTGCGTGATTCTTCTTCCTCTTCCTCTTTTCGGGCTAGCACCAAGGATTGGAAGATCTAGATCTCACCTCTAGGCGTGGATCAACCGTAGAGACGTGACACTATTCGCGTTTGAAGTCATCAAAGGAGAACCCTAAGGTGTGTTATTGATTTCTTCCCTTACCATCGTTATGTATCTTGACTTGTGATCCTGGAGGGTTTTGCATGGTTTATTATTGTTTCCGTTGCGCATCCATGAATCAAAACCCTACTGTGGTATCAGAGCCACAGGTCGTAGAGCATAAACGTGGTTTATGTGTTACGTTTTAGTTGTTTTACACCTTAATTTGATTGTTTATCGCGTAAAACAAGACAAATCAAGTATGGGATGCAATTTGTCAACAATTAATCATAACAAGATCTAATTTTTGCATTGGATGCATGAATTGGTGAGTTTGAGAAATTTTAGGATCTTAGATCTAGGTTTTGGGCATCCTTGGGGAAGAAGGAGTTCTTCCAAAACAATGAAACAACCAAACTTGGGCACCAAGCAAGGGAGTTGTTTTGGAAAAAACTCCCATAAGGAGGTTCGGCCCCCTAGGGGACCGCCCCTCTTTCTTTCCGCCCAAGCTTGGCCGCCCTAGGGGCCGGGCGGTCCTAACCCGCGGCCTAGGCTTGTGGGTTTGGGGCCGGGCCGGCCCTAGGGCCTTGTGGTTCATCTTATTGGGCCCGGGCAATTTGATTGTTGGGCCCATGGACCGTTTTAACCCTAGAAATCCTAAAATCAATTAAAATTGACCAAGCGCGTTAAAATTGGATTTTAACTGTTTATGTCCAAAACGCATGGTGATCGGATATGGCCTTAGGATGTGGTTTGATGTGGATGTTTAATTTTGTGGTTTGGTTTTACGGCCTGCGAGCTGATCAATTAATTGTAATAATTAATTAGGGTTTTATGGCCTGCGTGCCATTTTTTTTTCTCAACTTGTGAGATTTATTTATTTAGTATACAAGTTAACTAGTGCTAGATAAAGTAGATTGTTAGCTAAGATTGAAGAAAAGAAGTCCAAAGCCAAAGAAGCCACAAAAGATGGAGCATGGAGCATTCCACATGACCATGAAGGATGGACCAAAAGATCAAGACGTATGGAGATGTGTTTACTTTTAGGGTTCATAGATAATTCCATTGGCTTGGAATTGTCTTAGTTAGAAAAGACCATATCCACATCACATTTAATTTCTGTTTTGTGGTTGTTTACTTTATTGTCTTATTATTGTGTGGTTGGTGTATGGATGATGCATGCAATCAGGATAATAAGATAATTAGACAACCCGGATCTATTATTTGGAGTTGTGCCCAAACTCAAATAGATAGATTAGTTGATATCGATCAACAAAAACAATTAAAATTGAATTTAAAATCCCTCAAAATTCAAATATTGTGTTCTTGCCTTCTCGTTATTTAAACACTCATTATCATCATTATTTATCAAGATCGTGCGTGCCAAAGCATGGCGACTTGGTTCATAATGATGGAATGCGATGGCACGTAACAATGTGCAATTGTTTAAATAAGAGGTTGAACACAACTGGGCTATTAATATGATTAAGAAACCCAGAGGCAATCAATTGGTATATCCATATGGATGGATAAATAAGGAGTTATTTGCCTAATTGAACCAAGAGTTGCATAAGGGATGCAATTGGAATCGTTCCTACCTAAAGTAGTCAAATTATGGGTGACTTGCCAAAGCAAGCTCATAACGAAATGAAACATGGATCTCGGCCCACTAGAAAATATAAGGATATTTTCCACATTAATATCTTGAGGGTTATTAATCCGAAGTAAAATAGTGGGAGCTATAATTGACAATTTAAATCCTTGTTGAATATAGTTATACGTCACAAACTTTGCATAATCCTATTGTGTTGAATGCCCGTGGCATTAAACAAACAAAAACGCGACTTCATCTATTTTCTAGACTGGTATAAAATTGAGAATTGTTCTCAAATAAAAGAGAAATTGTTGTACTTCGTAGAACATAAAGTTCTCTTCCACCGACTACCAAAAACACACTAAAACCTATGAAAGGAACACCAAAGAATGGTTCTTTGGTTATGACTTGTCTCATGCTAGCTGCCATGAACTCTGAGCTTTGGAAGCAAGAAGAGAAACATGGAGAAGTATGATATGATCATACATTAAAAGAAGCTCTTTCAAAAGAGCGAGCTAAACATGAAAGGTTTGAAGTGTTGCTCCACTTTGGGTTATGAAAATATACTAATTCAATATGATTGAAACGTTAGTGAATATGCATATCTATGAGATAGATTAAGAATAAACGGTTATTCACCCAAGTGGACCAAGAATTGCATTTGATGCAATTATTATTTTGTTTAAAAATTGATTTACTCAATATGATTGAAAAATCGCTAAACAAAACACTAATAATGGGCATGGGCAAAGTTGTTAAAGGTTAACAACATGGGTAAGGGAAAATGGTTTGCGCCGACCCCATGGGTATAAAGCAAGCCTGTTGCTAAAGCCAAGTTGCCTTAAAGTCCCATAGGTAGTGCAAAGGAAGAGAAACTACCCAAAGTACCTGGAAGTAAATAATAAAGGTATTTTGAATTCCGATTTGGGTATTTTGTTATAGAAATCAATGTGTCTATCTCATCATCATAAGTATATGATACTAGATGAGGATCTCACATTTATAGAAATGTGGAGGATCTCAAGAGACGAAGACAATTGGATAAGGAAGAAATAATCCTACACGTGGGGCTATGAAGCAAAGGGTTGCTGAATAAGCCGTAGGGAATTATTTCTACCTTTAAGAAGTTGTTCATGAATTAGACAAAAACGATCATGTCCTAGCTATGAGTAGGACCATTATCATAGTTTCTTGTTTGGACAAGAAAGCTCCTTATCATAATAAAGGACAAATGTTGTTCCACTTGTTATGATATGCATTATTGTAATGCAATTTTGTCTAAGTGGATTCTACATCCATGATCATGATAATTTCATCTATAACATTAATACCTAGAGGTTTGCATATAATGATATGAACTTCACTTATCTTTAGCATTATCGTTTAGGCCTCGTAAATAAGAGATACATATCTAGAACTCCATGAGGATGGATTTCTGGAACTCATTTGATTATTGAATCATATGAGACATGTAAGACTTATTAGGTAAAGATATGATCTTTTGGGAATCATGCATATTGATGTATGAAGGCCGCTAAGCACAAATGCTAAAGATGGTTATTCAGTACTTCATCATATTTACTGATAGGATCAGAGAAATATGGAAGTATTCAGGAATGAAGTAGAGAACCAGCTTGGCAAAAGTATTAGGGCTCTACGATTGGATCGTAGAAGAGAGTACTTGAGCCAAGAGTTTGACAAGAATCTATGGGAGTGTTGGATATGATCCAAAACCTCGCTCCACCTAGCACGCCACATGGGTTTGGCGTGTCTAAAAGGAGAGTTCGAACCTTGTGGGACACGGTTCGGTCCATGATGAGTCAAACAGAACTTCCAGTTTACTTTTAGGGATATGTTCTAATTACAGCAAATTTCGCCCTTAACCTTGTTCCATCAAAACAGATTATGAATAACACCATATGAGATATGGACTAGGATGTGTCCTAGGATGTCATTCATAAAGATTTGGGGTTAGGAAGTTTATGTAAAAGAGTTTACAAATAAACTTGGACCCAAGTCAGATAAATGTTATGTGGGATATCCTGAAAAGGATATTATTTCTACAAACCAATCAGAAACAAACTGTTTGTTGCTAGAACCACAACGTTTCTAAGGTAGAGATTGTCTCTAAAAACAAACAGTGGGAGGACAGTAGAACTTGAAGAAGTTCAAGAACCACAACAAAACATTGATCTGTTTGATGGAACATGAGCATGATCACAAGGTGTTGTGGAGCAACCTACTCAGATAACACAAGAACCTCATAGGTAAGGTAGGATATGTCAAGGGACTAGAGAAATAAAGATTTTTCATAACCCCTGATATATTGCTCATCAAGATGAGCCTACAACCTATGAGATGGCCACGTGTGGCCATACTCTCAGAAATGGCCTGGAGCCATGAGATACGATATGGAATCCATGTGTACCAACAAAGTATAGACTTTGATGGAACCACCTGAAGGGTAGGACCCTTAGGGTGCAAGTGGGTTATGAGGAAACCAACATGGATGGTAATATAATTACCTTTAAGGGAAAATTGGTAGGAAAGGGATTTCATGCGAGCTCATAGTATAGACTATGACAAAATCTTTCCCCAATTGTGATGCTTAAATCCATTCACATCTTGCTTGTAGCAATCTATTTATAGATTTGATCAAGCTTCTAGGAGTTGGACTCTTCAAATTTATGATGTAATCGAAGGAGTTTGTTTCCATCAAAATTGAAGATGACTTGTGTCTACAAGAAGGTTAGTGGGAGCACAGCTATTTTTCTGGTCCTGTATGTGGAGACATACTTAATCATTAGGAATGTTGCCCCTACTTGGCAGTCTTACGTAGATTGACTAGGGAGTTGACTTTCTAATGGAAGACTTAAGCGAAGCAACTTGTGAAGATCTATTGAGGTAGATCAAGATGGTTGTATAGCTTAGGTCATAGTACATAAATTGAAAAAGGTGTTGAACTGGTTCAACGTGAAAAGAATATTGATTCTTACCCATGTCACATGGAATTAGTCTTTGAAAGGCTAATTGTATTTCCAATTAGATTCGGAATGGACCGTATGAATTAGATTCACGAGATACGCCATGGAATGTACTAGGCCAGACGTGTCATAAGGCATGACACAAAGATACCAGTCAAATCCGGGTGAGCGTCACTGGATAATTATCAAGATTATCCTTAAGTGTTTGAGAAGAACTAAAGGATGAATTCTTGATAAATAGATAATATGAAGAGTTTGATGTAAGGGGTTACAGTGATGCGAACTTCAAATCTGACAAAGAAGCTTTCAGATTATGAGTCGATTTTTGTGTTTTGCCCTAGTGGGAGCGACTATGAGCTGGAAAGGTTCCAGGCAAGATTCAGTCACTGATTCTAACATAGAGGACTGAGTAAATTAATACATGAGATGCATTTACTCAGAATATTCAATCTCAATCAAATTTTTGATAGAGGAGATGTGAATATTTGCAAGGTAGCAACAGATGTCTCGCCCCTGCGCAGCGGAAGCGTGGAGGGCCGCGCTAGATCTATAGGCATATGATGCAGGAGATTGACTCTAGTGCAAGTGGGAGACTGTTGGAATTTTGCCCTAGAGGCAATCAATTAATTTTGACATTTATGGATTTACGATTCATTATGTTATCGATATGGAGATATGTTAACATGAATGAAGTCCTTAGAATATAAGTGTTATATTCTTAAATATCCCTAGTCGATTATAATGATTAATAGGACAATCATCTATAGACTAGTATGGGTTGGATTGATATGGAGATATCATGATCCAACACATGGGTATGCATTAGGAGTAATGGCATACTGGACTGACCCATCTCCGAGAAGGCTACATACATGTTATGTTAAGTCACAAGCGCTTCTCGCGGTGCAACGGTATTGTCATCCTTAGACTTGAAGTCACTAGATATTCTTGTTGTGGATTATTGTGATTTTGGTAGCGTCAAACGCTACACCGTAACTGGGTAGCTATAAAGGCGTGTACTGGATACAATAAGAAGCAAGCTTAGAGATCGTAGTGGACGTAGATAGAATTTGTCCCTCCCACATAACGGGATCAAATATCCTAGGCCACTCGAGGGATAGTGCTTATAAAATGTCTGGCCAGACTCAAATAAATTAATATGGGATATTGATGTTATTTGCACGAATAAGGCTATTCCCAGGATCGAGAAACTATGGATTGGATATACGAGTGTGAATTGTATGTCTCGTGTCCAATCCGGATATTGGGACAAAGGGATGAGACAATTACTTGCACAAGGTTTGTCATGATGACTATTCTATTTGTTGGCTAGAATGGATGTCTTGCTAGAGGCCGCTCCATATTAGTAAATAGTTACTACCAACTAAATAGAACCTATGGGGTCACACGCCATATAGGGGTGAACTAGACTTGGGAAATAATTAATTAATATGATTAATTAATTAAAAGGATCAAATCGCAACAACTTGCTAACTTAGTAGGACTAATATGCAAGTTGGACTAATCCATGTATAGACATGATTAGTATATGCCAAGGTGGCCTAATTCATGTAGAGACATGATTATTATTAATTTTCAAATAGAACTAATCCATGTATTGGCATGATAAGGAATATTTTTGCAAAAGGGGACTAATCTGAATTCTAGTAGGACTAGAATAGGGCCTTTAGGTAGTTAACAAGGAGTTGTTGGACTATATAAAGGATGTTCCTTCCTTCCTTGCCACACTAATGCTCATAACATAAGTGAGTGGGAGAGAAAAGGAGAGAGTGAGAAATCCCACAAAGGGGCCGAACCCCCCTTGGGATTGCCGCCCCACCCGTCGGCCTAAAGGGGTGCCGCCCACCTTGACTTGCCTTGTTTTGCGTGATTCTTCTTCCTCTTCCTCTTTCCGGGCTAACACCAAGGATTGGAAGATCTAGATCTCACCTCTAGGAGTGGATCAATCGTAGAGACGTGACACTATTCGCGTTTGAAGTCATCAAAGGAGAACCCTAAGGTGTGTTATTGATTTCTTCCCTTACCATCGTTATGTCTCTTGACTTGTGATCCTTGGAGGGTTTTGCATGGTTTATTATTGTTTCCGTTGCGCATCCATGAATCAAAACCCTACAGCTCATACACACTGATGTGTGAGGGCCATTTCGCACGCCTGCCTGGGGTGGCTACGTCTACTTCATTACATTTACTGATGATTTTAGTAGCTATGGATTTGTACACCTTATGAAGGCCAAATCCAAATCCTTTGAAAGGTTAAAAGAATTCAAGAGTGAAGTAGAGAAGCAACTTGGCAAATGTATCAAGGCTCTACGATCGGATCGTGGAGGAGAATACTTGATCCAAGAGTTTGACGTCTATCTTAGAGAGTGTGGGATAGTTTCCTAACTCACTCCACCCGGACGCCACAATGGAATGGTGTGTTCGAGAGGAGGAATCAAACACTATTGGATATGGTTCGATATATGATGTGTCAAACCGATCCTCCATTATCATTTTGGGGCTATGCTCTATTAAGTGCTGTTTTCACCATTAACCGTGTTCCATCTAAATCAGTCATGAAGACAGCACATGAGATGTGGAGTGGGAGGCGTCCCACACTTTCGTTCATGAAGATTTGGGGCTGCGATGTCTATGTAAAGTGTTTACAATCAGACAAGCTAGGGCCAAAGTAGGATAAGTGTAAATTTGTGGGGTACCTTAAGGAAACTAAGGGTTACTATTTCTACAATCCAACGGAGAACAAAGTGTTTGTTGCTCGGTCAGGCGTGTTTCTAGAAAGAGAGTTTGTCTCTAAAGAAGCAAGTGGTAGGACTGTAGAACTTGAAGATATTCAAGAACCACAAATCACTGAACCAGCTATGGAACAAGAACAAGAACCACCAGAGGTTGTGGAACAGCCTGTTCAAGTAACACAAGAGCTTCGTAGATCTAGTAGAGTGTGCTAGGAACCCGAGAGGTATGAACTTCTTGTCACAGACTCTGCTGACACGATGCTCATAGATGATGAGCCTACTACCTATGAGGAGGCCATGAAAGGGCCAGACTCTCAGAAGTAGCTTAAAGCCATGATATCCGAGATGGAATCCATGTATACCAACAAAGTATGGACTTTGGTGGAACCACCCGAAAAGGCACGGCCCATAGGGTGCAAGTGGGTCTTCAAGAAGAAGATCGATATGGATGGTAATGTGATTAACTATAAGGGCCGATTGGTGGCTAAAGTATTCAGACATATTCATGGTATTGATTATGATGAAACCTTTTCACCAGTCGCTATGACCAAATCCATCCGAATCCTACTTGCCATTGCAGCATACTACGACTATGAGATTTGGCAGATGGATGTCAAAACAACATTCCTATATGGGAATCTCCTGGAGGAAGTGTATATGATACAGCCCAAAGGTTTTTAATATCCAAAACTATCCAAAAAAGTCTGTAAGCTGCAACGATCCATCTATGGATTCAAGCTAACTTGAAGTCAATAGATTGTCTAGTTGTGGATTATTGTGATTTTGGTAGCGTCAAACGTTACACCTTAACTGGGTAGCTACAAATGCGTGTACCAGACAAAATAAGATGCAATCTTAGAAATAGTAGTAGACGTAGATAGAATTTGTCCCTCCCACATAACGGGAGAAAATATCCGAGGCCACTCAAGCAATAGTGCTTATGGAATGTCTGGCCAGACTCAAATAAATCGATATGGGATATTGATGTTATTTGCATGAATAAGGCTATTCCTAGGATCGAGAAACTATGGATTGGATATAAGAGTTTGACTTTTATGTCTCGTGTCATGGAGACAAAGGGATGTGACAATTACTTGCACACTGATGACTATTCTATTAGTTGGCTAGAATGGATGTTTTGCTAGAAACCGCTCCATATTAGCAAATTGTTGCTACCAACTAGATAGAACCTATGGGGTCACATGCTAGATAGAGTTGAACTAGATTTGAGAATTAATTAATATGATTAATTAATTAGAAGGATCACTTTGCAACACCATGCAAACTTAGTAGGACTAATTTTCAAGGAAGGGACTAAACCGAATTCTATTATGACTAGAATATGGCCTTTAGGTAGTTAACAAGGATTTGTTGGACTATATAAAGGATGCTCCTTCCTTCCTTCCCATACTTATGAATCTATTATTCATAACTTGAGTGGGAGAGAACAAAGGAGTGAGATCAAGAAACAAGAGGGCCGAACCGACCCCTTGCGCCGCCCCCTACCCGTCGGCCAACAAAGGAGGCCGAGACCTCCTTGTTGCCTTGTGTTTTGTGATTTATTATTCTTCTTCCTCCGGTCCAAGCTAGCACAAAGGATAAGGAAGATCTAGATCTCAACTCTAGGCGTGGATCAACCGTAGAGACGTGACACTATTCGCGTTATAAGTCATCATAGGAGAAACCCTAAGGTGTGTAACATGATTCTTCCTTTACCATCATTATGCTTCTATTCCTATGATCCTTGGAGGGTTTCTAATGGATAAATTATCTTTTTCAGCTGCGTATCCATAATCAAAACCCTACAAACCCTAGTAAGGAAATCCTTTCTCTTGCAGTATCTAGAAGAGAAATAACTAGAAAGCAAAGACTGCCTATCACAAGCTATCTTCCAAGCCTGCTTGGCGAAGAGGGATTTGTTCAGAAGAGAAGGCCATTTAAGGTTAAGTCCTCCAAGGGATTTAGGCCTACACATCTGATCCCAAGAAAACATATGAATGGACCTTCTATCACCAGGGCCCTTCCAAATAAAGGATGAAAGTAAGCTGTTAAGTTTATTATGGTAAGCTTGAGGAAATTTGAAGGTGGACAATGGATAGATGAGAAGGCTACTAAGTGTTGATTGAACAAGACAGACTCCGCCTGCGTTATTAAGCAGGCAAGACTTCCACCATGCAGACCTATCCTCCACCTTACTTAATGTTCTAGAAAATACCCCCGCCTCTCCATCAAGATCCCCAATGCTAAGCCCCAGGTACTTCCCCAGTGAGCCGGTTAAGGTGATTCCCAGCTGACTGGCAAGAGTCATTCTATTGTGGAAGGAACAATTTGGACTAACCACCAAAAATGACTTGGAAAGACTGATCTGCTGTCCAGACTGAACACAATAGTCATGGAAAATCTCTCTTAGAGATACTCCACTCTAATTTAATATTTGAAAGAAGAAAACCGAGTCATCTCCGAACTGCAAATGAGTAATCGAGGGTCCATTACTACTATGTCTGATTCCTATGAGGTTGTTAAACTCCTCAGCTCTGACAAGAGCCCAAGACAAGGTTTCAGCAGTCAAAAAAGAGGAAGGGGGATAAAGTATCTCCCTGTCTCAAGCCACACTTAGGAGTGAAGTAGTCAGAGATAGACCCATTCACATTGACAGCAAGTCATACAGTGGTGACACAACTCATAACCAGTCTCATAAACTTAGAAGGAAAACCAAACTTAATAAGAGTTTCCCGGAGGAAACTCCAATTAACCCTACCAAAAGCCTTTGTCATATCATTCTTGATACAACCATAATCGTTATACTTAGAAGAGTGGCTGGAAGTAATGAATTGCATAATATCCATTGCAATGGCCATATTACCCCCAATGGCTCTCCCCTGAATGAAGCCGGATTGATTAAACCTAATAAGAGATGGCATAACCTTCTTAAGACTGTTAGCTAAAACCTTAGAGATAATTCTATATAACACGTTGGTTAGACAAATAGGCCTAAAATCGTTAATACTAACACTATTATCCTTCTTATGAATGAGAGTGATTATAGTCCTATTAGTCTCTTTTAGCATGAACTCAGAGGTTAGGAATGAAAGGACTGCCCAGATGGTGTATGTGGCTATAATGGGCCAGAACTTATGGAAGAAAACAAGGGAAATACCATCAGGACCAGGGGCCTTGAGGGGACTCATACTGAAAACAGAATTGTGCACTTCCTTAGCACTAAAGGGCTGCTTCAAGAAGTCAATCTGCTGCTGAGAAAGAGCATTACTGTAATAACCCGTTTTTATTATACGGGTAATTGTTGACTTTACCGTAAAGTTTATATGTTAATTTTTGAAGTTATTTGACGAGAAAGGAGATAAGTGTAGTTGCAGAAACTATAAGCTAGTTAAGATGGGGGGTAAAAGTTGTAGTTTGTAGTAACTTTATAACCTTATTAGCAAATAGAAAAAAAAAATAAAAAAAAAATATTTGTTCCCATTATCCAACGGGAGAAGGCATTGTGTGTTCCCCAACACTTTTCTCTCTCTCTCTCTCTCTCTCTCTCTCTCTCTTACTCTCTCCCTCCCCGTAACACTCTCTCTCTCTCCCCGGCAACCTCCCTCTCTCTCTCTCTCTCTCTCTCTTTCTTCTTCTATTTATTTCTTCTCCTTCTCTTCTTCAGCAAACCACCACTCCCAACACCAACACCACCCCCAATGCCTCCCCTCTTTTCTCTCTTCTCTCCCTCTATCTCTCTCTTTCTCTCTGCCAGCAGCAGCAGCAGCAGTAGGCAGCGGCCAAGCCACCACCGCCGCTGCCACCGCCGCTGCCACCGACGAGAAGACCCACCCCCGACGCCACCAACACCATAACCCCCTCACCACCATCTTTCTATCTCTCACTACCTCTCTGACCCTCTTTCTCTTCTCTATGTGTTGACAAGCAGCAAAGAAACAGCAGCAGCAGCGACAACAATGGTCGCTGCCACCGCCGGAGACCCGCCAACGAGCACACCCACCGCCAAACACCACCTCCACCCCTTTTTCCCTTTCTCTATTGGTCCCCTCTCTGCTTGGACCACTGTAGAAGAAGAAGAAGCAGAAAAGAGGCAGCCACAGCAGCTGCATAAGCAACCCGCCGCCGCCACCTCCATTTTTTCCGGCGAGCTCGACGAGAACTTCGAGCCCGAGCAAAACAATGGCACCCAGCCACTTACAATCATCCCTATCGACTCCAGAAGGTCAAGGGAAGCTCTTGGAGGCCTCAATCGAGGCCATGAACAACCAGAGAAGCTCCAATTGAGTTCTAACTCCGGCGACTTTTCAGTGCTTCGACCCGTCTCGTTTCTTGGGTTGGGTATGTTATAAATCTTTATCTGAGTTGTTTCATGTAATCAAAATCATGTATTGCATGCTTGAATCCAAGTTTATATTAACTATATTAGTATTTCATGTAAGGGGGTTAAAGTGTCTTTTATATAAGTTGGGTGTAAGGTGGATAAGTGCCTTTAATAATCTGTTAGGGGAGGTTGTTGTCATTTAGGGATCTGGTTTGTGAGTGTGTAGGGGGATCTTGCTATCTTTTAACATAAATTGAGGGGTTCTATTTGTCTTTTACATAAACTTTACACTTTTCTGTAAAAATAAAAATGAAAATTTTGGAATAAAAATATTTTCTAAAAATACTAGCTTTCGTCCTCATCGTATAGATGTGATCCGGGTATTGAAATAGTACACAACTTGTTCGTTAGAAAATAAACTATAAATGTTTTATTGAAAAATAATTTAATGTTTTTGTGTAGAAAATAAGGTTGTTTCAATAAAATGTTAGTGTCACTATCGCTTGTATAGCAAGCTCAAAATTTATTAACTTTTTGAACTAGAATATTCGTTTCACTAAATATTGTGATTATAAAAATAATCTCTTGAGCTAAATTAACGCTTCTCGGATTAATATTATATTTAGTATCGCAAGTGGTCGTAATTATAATATTACTTGATAAATATCTCCTCAAATTTTTTGGATATCAAAATATGTCCTTAAAGTACTTCCTTTATGTTTATAAGTATAACACTCCAGACGGATTTCATTGGGGGAAGATCGTGAGAGTTGGACTTAGTATTCGACATAGCCAGGCATTCGTATGGGAGTAGTGCATCCATTTATTCAGAAGTACTATTGTTGTAATTAGAAATTTGTAGTTGTAGGCGACAGGTCTGTAGACGAGGACTCAGTAAAAAAAATCGGTTTATTAAGACGAGTAAACTCGTCATTAAAACACGAAATATCGCCGTTATAATGAAAAGACGACGAGAAAAGTTCGTCCAAAAAGCGTAGGAATAGCTCCGTCGTTAGTTCGACGGGGCGAAAACTTTTCACTGTGGTCGGTAAAAGTTTTTTACCGACCACAACTGCCGACTAGATAGTTTCGTCGTTGATATTTTGCGGACAACTTACCGACCATAATTTTATGTGGTCAAAACTTTTTCCAACGAATATTTCGACTAAACGTTTGTGGTCGTTGAATTTATGCCGACAAGTATTCTCGTCATCTTTGGTATCTGCTCGACTTCTATTTTCGTCGTTATTTATTATCTAATTTCTTAAATTTTGTGCTGTTTGCCCATTTTTTTCGTGAAAAGACGACCATAGTACTTGTATTTATTTCTTAAAATGACAATTTTACTCGTCGTACGTAGCTATTTTGCTCACTAATTGTTCTTTGAGAAGTGGTCGTCTATAAAATAATATTTTTTATAAATAAATACTAAATTTATGAAAATAAATGAAATTTCTATTAATATCAACCGAACCCAGTGTACCAAAAATTTGTACATTTACATCAACTACAACATAAAATCCTAACAAACTATATATCATCCTAACCAAAACTACAAACTTAGCATAATCTACACTTGCTAGGTACGTAGTTGTGAGAAGGGAAGCTCCGATGTGAACGTGTATCGTGCATAGGAGGTGGAGGCGACCTTGAGTTCTTGAAAGCTACAAGGTCATGCAATCGTCGTGTTTATGATTCACAAAACCTGAAGACATTCACAAACACCATATAAATTTTCTGAAAAGTATGAACAAGAATTATGTTATGCAGTACAAGGTGTATGCTAAACTAAACTCAGCTAGCTAGATGTTCACCCGATATACAAAATTCACATTTTTAAATCTGATTCGAACAGATAACAATGGACAACTGCCGTAAGAAGGCGCAACAGTGACTTTGTCAAATGCAATTTTCAGCTCTCAGGGAGCCCTCATCTCAATTCAACTATACCGATAAACTTCCATAACTTTTGAGCGCATACAGTGTATATATAATATTGTGCGTGCAGTGTGTGAATTGTATGCATGGTCTCCACTAGGTAGGAGTCTCCACCCACACCACGCAGGGGTCTCGAGCGAGCAATATGCAGCATACAACAGTGGAAGTGTCAAACATATATAGTGAGTGTTTCAGTGCGTGTTCCATGCATAGCTTCCACCTGGAAGGAGCCTCCATCCACACCATGCAGGGGTCTCGTTTACGATTTTCAAATGCGAGGAACAGTCACATGATGTAAAGTATTGAAGGGTAATTTACCTCTATTGGCGACGCAACTCGTCCTTCAACGAAATACTCTGCAAATATTTTGGAGATTTCTGGCCTTATATTTTTTGGACTTCACATAAGGCTCTAATATACTACTAGTATCAATGTTCTATAACATTCAAATTGTACCTGCAACAGGTGAGTGGAAAAAAAGTTAGAATTTGTAATGTTGCCACCCCTATTTATAACCAATGAAGTGGTTCATGAGCCTATACCTACTGAACTAATCTCTAAACCAGCAATGATGTCTCTGCAACCACATCTTTAAACCCAGCAATGATTACTCTGAAACCAAAATTTTAAACCCACATTTATTAAACCATTAACCCCCCACCTCTCCATCTTCTCCTAACCCCCAGGTTCCCCACTATGCATAAAACCAGAGCATACAACCTTACATCCATGCAGAATTGAAGTTTAGATTCTGGGCAAGCATGTGGATGTCAAGAGTCAGTTATGTACTCGCCCCCATGCGGAAGCACTGTGATGCATGGAATGGTCACACAGAAGCTTCTGGAGGGGGCTAGAACACAACGGATTCTACTGTCCATTTCACTAAACCTATCATCCACCTATATAGAGTTTTGAGTGTAGGAAAGCACGTCAATGTCAACAATCTCAACGAGGTTAATTTCGTTACATTATGGTTGTCTTGATGCAACATTGTGATGCATCACAAAGATGTTGTTTCAGGTAGTCAGAATATATCGATTCCAACCTCTGTTTATCATAGCACAACTGCTCATCGATCTTAGATGAGTGCTAAACCGATGGCAACCTGGGTTTCTCATAGCACAACAACTCGTCTGAGAACTTCTCATCTGATCAGATGAGTGGTTGTGCTATGGGAAACAGGGGGTTGTTTAGCTACCACTGCGTGGCCGGATAATCATCACAGATAAAGCTGCTGGATTTTATTCCTATTACTTCACATGTTTTTCTTTCGACTCACTCGAAATTTTCTCACAGGCTACAGCTAAAGCATCCACACAGTAGTTACTCGAAAGCTATGTTAAAGAGAAACAATGGGTGAGTTTGGTATAACTTATTTGAAACTTAAGTTGTCTTATTAGTTTATTCCCAAAATGTCCATGACAAAAAAGATGAAGAAAAAAGATATTTGTGTTTGGTGTAAAAGTTGTTGAGTCCAAAAGTTCAAGAAAAGATTCAAAAACTCAACTTTTTCTTAAGTTCATTTTTACACTATGAACTTATAAGTCAAAATCCAAAAGTTCATCTTATAAGTCGCATACCAAACACTGATTTTAAGTTGTCTTCAACTTATAATCCAGAATTGACTTATAAGCTGCTTATAAGTCATACCAAACACCCCCCAATGTTAAAACTATTTTCAGAACATTGCCACCCCTAATCAATGAGGTTCATCATTAGCCTATACCTACTGACCTGCACTTCTCTTTAAACCATAAGTAATTTTGATATGAAACCACACTTCAAACTAGCATTTATTAAACTCAATTAATCCCCCCAACACCTCACCTGTAAATCTTTAAACTCTCAATCTTCTCCTAACCCCCCAGCTTCCCAACTGTGTATAAAACCAGAGCCTTTAGCCTTGTAGATTTCACTACACCTTTCATCTTCCTATATAAAGCTTTGCTTGTCTAAAAGAATGTTGATGTCAACCATCTCCACAAGGTTGACTTCGTTATGTTCTGGTTGTCTTGATGCAGCATTGTGATGCATGGAATGATCACAAAGATGTTGCATCGAGTAGTCAGAACATAACGATGCCAACCCCTCTTTATCATAGCCCAACTCCTGATCGACGGCAATTCCGTTCGACAACATTGTGATGCTGGAACAATCATAAATAAGTAGCTGGAGGTGGCAGCTAGCTTTTTTATGATTGTTTCTAGCATCATAATGAGATATTCAGTATCTCGTCTACCACCACCCGGGCACGGAGAATCATCACAGATAAAGCTGGAATGGCGGTCTAAAATCTATTGGGTTGCTGCGTGTATGGTTCATCTACCATCTTATGCCCCAACCCAATATGTTGCTGTATTCGATGGTTGATGAACCATACTATGCAGTAAACCCATAGGTTTTAGACTTCCAACCCAGCTTTCTTGTGATGCATTGAAAAACCACAAAGAAGTTGCTGGATTTTAGTGCTATTACTTCACATGTTTTTCTTTGTACTCGCTATGAATTTTGTCACATGTCACAACTAATGCGTCCAGACAGTAGTTACTCTGAAAGCTATGTTAGGCGATCATAAAACAATTTTTCCCTCCAAAAGGGAAATTCAACATCAAAAATAGACTGAAGAATCGTCAACATCAAGATATATCGGTTTTAAGACAAGGTTGCGCGATCATAAGACAAGGTAGTTACTCTAAAAGCTAAGTTGCCGATCATAAGACAAGGTTTCCCTCAAAACGGGAATATCAACATCAAGAAGAGAGTGGACTTAAAGGAAATGAAAGGGGGCACCAAAATATGTTTTCCTATGGCGAGAGTTCAAACAGTTCCCACTCATCCATACTATCGATTAATGTTCAGTAACCTGGAAATGTTACCTGCAACAGGTGATAGGAAATGCAGTTTAGTTTTTTTTATTCATCTTAAGTTGATGTGAAAATTATGGATTAAAAAGATAATAGAAACAAAGTTTACCTCCGCTGAAATTCCACGCAGTGCACGACCATTATCGAAAATGAACGTGAGAGTGAAGATGAAGTAATTTGGACAAGGGAATTGGTAAGGCACGTGAATTCAATGGTAAATTCATGGATCGTTGCTAGTAGTGACAAATTGGGGATCACTAGAGCGCAAACAATTAGCATTCAGTAGATTATAATCATTACGAAGAGGCCCAATTCAGTACTACATGGAAACAAACAGCTAGCATGAAGGACATCATAATAAACTAATAAGCCACTAATCATCATGACCATTCACAAAAATTTGTGCTGTAACTGTTCGAATTCTCTAAACTGCCTCATTGAACAACATTAATTTACAAGGCAATCAATTAGACAATTACTTGCATGTTTAATGAGGAGGGAAAAAAAGAGAAACTGACAGCTGATTAACTCTATTTAATCTCATACATCCATTCCAAAATAGTCACAGCAAATTCACTTCTCCAAGGACTCCATCAAAGTTTAGTCCCCAAAATCCCATTACCATGAAACCAATTCGCAAACGCCTGCGTGAAGAGGAGGAGGTCACAAGTCGTTTCACAGGGCTGCCAGAGTCCAATAAGAATTCTCCAATTTTCATCTCTGATTCATCGGATGAAGATTCAAGGAGCGAGGACTCCCCTTCAGTGAGGTTGTATAAGAAGAGGCAAACTGCAATGGAGGAAAGCCGGCGCAAAATGCAAGAGACTAAATGGAGAATCCAATTAATTCAGCAGATGAAGATTGAAAATTATAGGTTGGTTGTGCCTCTCGAATTCTATGAAGAAACCGGTGAATCCGTTTTCCCAATCAAAAAGAGATACAGGGGGGCTACCGGGACAAAGCTTTCACACAAGCAGGAACCAGGCAAGGCCCCGACAGATGAACAACTCAAAGAGGACAATGCAGACTAGACTTTTATTTTTCTATAATTTTCCTTCTTATCGTTCTCTTATTCATGGTAATATATTGTTTTCTGTATATGTATGGCTGGTTGTCTTTAATGGATAATTTTATTTAATTTTCAATTACTTGACTTATTAGTGAAATAAATTTCTTTGGTAATTCATCGGTTCATTGTCTACCGTCTGCTGGAAGCTGGGAAGGCCATTTCGACCCGGTTTGAATGCACCAAAGTGTTGTTAATATTTTTCAAATATTATCAGCGGGTCAAAATGACCTTCGCAACTCCACCCAGAATAGACAGGTTGAACGGATAAAATAACAACTATCACACTCAATGTTTTAGGAAAACTAATATATGCGACATTACAAAGGTGTGTTTTGCCAATCAAGAAGAGATACGTAGAAAATATACAGACCCGAACATTGAATGAACAGAGGGATATACGGAGAGAGGCTCAGATATGTACTCATTAAAACCTGATAAGAGATCGATGGTCATTGGCTGCAAAAAAGAATTTGGCTTGCCATGCATACCATGACACTCTATCGGCTACAGAGAGTGAATTCGGTAGATCAAAATCATCACGTCCTCTTCAGTGACCATGAAGAGGCTCCGATCTGTACTCATTAAAACCAAGGGTAAAAGATAAAAACCACCCCTCGAGTATGGGTGATATACAAAAACACCCTTCGTGTTCGGGGATATACAAAAACCACCCCTGTCACTAACGGACGTTGGACAAATACCACCCTTCTGTTAATGTCAGTTCAGAGAAGGGTGCAATCTGAATTTTTTATGACCATTGTGCCATTCTTTGTGTTTTTGAGTTTATTTTACTGATGTTCTTGGTGGCGGTCTGATGTTCTTGGTGTTTTTGACCGCCACCGCCAATGCCACCACCAACACCAACACCAACACCAACACCAACACCCAAACCCAGTTGCCTACCAGAATAAAAATCAACCCCAGATTCTTTCATCTCAGCAAACTCCATCAATCAGATTGAAACTCTAACAAAATCAATTCAAAACTAACACACACTTCTGGCAAAAGAGACTAAATTGGCAAAAAATCCATTTTATAATCTCAGAAAAAGAAGAACCCCAACAATGGTGAAAAAACAAATTGAGAAGAAAAAATTGAAGTAAACCACCACCGCTACAGCCATCGTAGCACACCGCCTGCAACTCAGAACTCACCGAATCCACCACCACCGCTGCTCTAACCCAGAAAATTAACCAACTCCCCCCCCCCCCCCGTCCCCAAACACATGGCCCTTGAATCGCCCTCTCTGCACCTCTCTCACCGCCGTTCAACTATCGGACCTCATCTCGAACCCAATAAATTTCAGCAACCGCACATCCCTCTTAAACCGAGCAATATCCCAGCAACCACCGAGCCCTCCATCGATTCCGATTAACCCCGCAGACAATCCAACATTCGTTTTACGAGACCGCCCCTGAATTCAAACCCCAGGCCATGAAATTCTCCATCGAAGAACACCTCAGGTTCGTAACACCCTCTTTGAAAACAATAAATATCGAGAGTCTTTCAAGCCAGCTAGGGTTACAAACCAGAAATATCGAGAGTCCTCATTGTCGTCACCGCCGGCGTCGCTGACTCTACCCCGCTTCAGAGACGGCATTATCGATTTCAAGCTGCGTTGATTATCATCTTCTTCTGAAAATCAAAACCCATAACCGAATCGACGAACGGAGAGAAACCCAGAGACTTAGAGCTTTGATTCGGCGAATGGCGAGGACCCAGTTCGAATCCGCCGAAAAGAGAGATACCCAGAACGGATTTGACTCCAAACCCTAGTCTTTAACGGAGTCGGCGAACAAAGACCCGAACCAAAAACCAATCAGAGACGATGGGACCGAAAATTTGCGAGGATGAGAGGAGGAAGAGGGGCGGAGAGCAGAGAGAGAGGTGGGGAAGGGGTTGGAGGCAGCTAGGGTTACAAAGTGAGGAAGAAAGAAGGAAAAAAATATTTATGGTGTGGTAATTTTTGTTAAAATGAGGGTAAATATGTCTTCTTACTTCTCTGTTAGTTTGCTGTTAGTGACAGGGGTGGTTTTTGTATATCCCCAAACACGAAGGGTGTTATTGTATATCACCCATACTCGAGGGGTGGTTTTTGTCTTTTACCCTAAAACCAAATAAGAGATTATCATAGCAGGCTGCAAAAAAAAATTTGCCTCGCCGTGCGTAATACTCTCTAACAGCTTCAACGAGTGAATTCGATTAATACATATCATCGCGACCTCACAGTGAGCGCTTACAGTGAGCAAGAAATTCTCAAATCAGTACTCAGTAAAGCATATAGGTGATGATCACAGCACGCTGAAAATAATGTAACCTTTGTCTGGCAGGTTACGAAACGGGTGTCAAAATAATTACCATATGCATCATTCGTAACTTTTGAAGAAGTTGATTCATTAGGCCATATATATCATACTCAACTGTACTAAAATAATATCCATTTGAAATTCCTCCGTTCATCCTCTATCATGTACAGAGTCTCGTGAAGGCCACTTCGACCCGTTTTGCACACACACAGCTCTGCAACGTCGAAGAGCCTTCACATGCCCGTATTAGCCTCCACATGCCCGTATTAGCCTGCATTATGGGGGAAATAACCAATCGAAGTAAATCCCGTAAAGTGAACAAGGCACACCTCAAATTAAACATGTTGCACAGATATCATTGGCACCCCTAATCAACGAGGTGGTTCATGAACCTATTCCTAGTAAGTTGCAGTAATCTTGAAACCATGCAGCACATATTTCTCTGAAACAACATCTTTAAACCAGCATTTATTTTCACTAACCACCATCCTCTCCATCTTATTACTCTCAATCTTCTCCGAACCCCACAACCTCCCAATTGTGTATAAAACTAAAGCCTACAGCCTTGTCCAAGTCTGTCAATATTCTCATAGGCCAAAGATTAAAGTAAAAGCAATAGACTAGTTGCCACATAAGACAAGTTTTCCCTCCAAAAGGGAATTTCAACATCAAGAAGAGACTGACTGGACTTAAAGGAAATAAAGGGGGAAATCAGAATATGGTTTATGCAGGTTCTCACAAAAGGACCAAAAATTTAAACCTTGAGAACATCACTCTTTGGCAGATGACTACACAGCTCATGTACACAATGTGCAAAAGTTGTGTTTTTTTTGGCAAACAAACAAACACACACACACACACACAAAACATGCATAAGTTGTGTTAAGGGCACCTCCAGTTTTTTTATGTTGGCCAAAAAAAGGCAAATTAGCCATAGAAATGTAATTAGGTATTAATTTAATTAAAATATTACTTAATTCAAAAATTCAATATAATTAAATAAAAAATGAGATCAGGAGACAGTAATTTATGACAAACTAGCAATAATATGCAGTTATTATTGCGTCAAAAAAAACCAAGAGTTAAATTTGGAGCAGCAATTATTTAATGATTAAACATTGAAAACATGCAGTAATTAACCTCCACTAACTACCCCACCTCTCCATCTTCTAACTCTCCATCTTCTTGTAACCCCCCACCTCTTCCATTTTCTTCATGCAGTCTGAACGTGTATAAAAAAAAGCCTACAAACTTTTACCATTGACAGAACATTTCATCGCAGATAAAGTTTATATTCTGCCAAGCTTGTCAATGTCAGGGGACAACACATTACCTCTAGTAAATCTGGAGGATGCTCCAGGTAAAAGGGGACCATGTTGGTCCTTTAAAGAGAGAAGAGAGCAATTTGTAATCACCAATACCTGGTGCATTCCTCTCCCACTCATACCATCTCCCACAACAAACATGGCCACCATCTTGACTCACCTCAAGGCCCCAGCAGCATGGATCGTGGACCAAGGGAGCCTCAACAGCCTCTTTGAACAGTTCAGTTGGACATTTTTTCAAATCAATCAGATGATTGCTGAGGAGGAAGCAAGGGTAGCAAGCGACGTTGTTCGAGCTAACCAGGTTGTGAACGCAGATGACAGCCTGAGCTCGAACCTTTGGTACATCGTCCAGTTTCCATCCGAAATTGGAGAAGCAAAGCATGTAATGATGGAGGACTACAAGGCAACCTGGATAATTGATTATTCGGGAAACATTCGGAGAAATGCAGGGGAATACCTTCATACGATCCTACAGAAGGGGGGCTTCTTGGCGGAAGGCGGAAATTTGATGGATGTGGTAGAGGAGGAGATCAGAGCAAAGGTGGAAGACCAAATAAGAAGTGCACCAGGGGGGCTGCTGCACGGAGTGAGGGTGTCAATCTTTCCCATGACGTTTCTTCTCTGGAATTGTAAGGATGAAGGCACTGGTGATTTTAGAAGAAACTTCATGACTCTGGTTGGCAGGCACAGGCCGAACATTGTCTGTCTAACTGAAACCAGAATGTATGGGGACAAGGCAAGATGCATTTGCGCCTCTCTTGGATTTGAGAGATACTTTGTGGCTGATCCATATGGATTTGGTGGCGGCTTTTGGATTCTGTGGGACCCAAATGAGGTGCAGGTGGATGTCATTGTTTGTGTCTCAGCAAGAGATCCATGCCTTAGTCCTGGTTTGATATGAACACCAAATCTAGTAGTTCTATAATTTTTTCAATCACATGCCTTAGCACATGTATATGTACATTAATCTTGATGTTTTCGACATGTGAAACTCCTAATCACTAGCTATGAATGCATGTGTGCTTCCATGATTGTAGGCTGCTAGGAACTATTGGAGCCATAGGTGAAGCTGGAGAATGGGCACAGCTCTACCGACAAAGCTCCTCTTCCATCGCTCGTCTGCCGTTGCTTCAATTTTCTGTGTTAAATCCCTTTAATAATCCTTTTTTTTTAATTAAATGTTGAACAATGGTTTTTGAACCTCCCTCCCATGGTTTGAGGAGGGGGTTGTGCTTTGAGGTTGTAAGGGGTGGTTTTTCCCCCTGTATTAATTTGTGGTTTTATTTGACGTTTTTATTTATGCTAGTTGTTATTTATTCCTAAAATATTCTTATTCTTCTATATATATATATATATATATATGCTATTATTTATTCTTCATGTATTAACTATTTTTCCAAAAAATGGATTTTATCAATGTTCAGTCTTAACTAATTGTATAACTAATAATCTCCATTAGCAATTTAAAATTCTTATATATAAAAATAAGTAATTATTCTAGTTTTCCTATCATTGAATCATACTCCCTTAGAGATTAAATTGATAATAGATTACAATTATCAATTATGTGTTAATTATGTGTTTTTGATAAAAACAGTTGCTCATTCCTGTCTTAGCACCTAGTTTTAAACTAGGATTTGGCCAAATGCATTTAGCACACAAATACTTGAATGCCCCAAAATTATATGTTTGACAACATCACCATGATGAACAAACACTCAGCCCAACACAGAAGTATAAATTCAACAGCTTTTTTCGGACCAACCCTAGCTGAAGAGTAAGTCCCCAACTATAGAAATAACGATATCCTTAGTCCAACTGCATACCAAACCCCAAAATACAACAGTCCGAACAAATGCATTCACATACGGAATTGCAGATCTATAGCACGAATCAACCTCATAAACAACGAATTAAGAAAAGAACACAACAACAGCTAATAATGTAAGAGAGTTTGAGAGAAGTTAGTCCAAACCAACCGTCCTTGAGGCTAAGCAAATATCGATTTCGTGGGTTCTTGAATCAACACTCCGATGACCTTCAGGCGCAACAGCTGTCGCCGTTCCGAAGACATTCAGTGGTTCCATCGGCCGGGGAGCTGAGTGAGTGGTCGCGGGAAGAGCTTCAGAGAGCTCTTGGCTTGTGGATAAGGGTTGAGGAATGAGTGGGGAGCAACAGGTCCATATGGCATTTTGTCTAACTGAATCCCTTACAAATTATTTTGACTCAATGTATTTTCCTCCCCTATATATGGATGTAGTTGTATTACCATCCCCTACAAATATTTTTGTTAATTATACTTTCCTCCCAAAGTTTCATTGTAATGCAAGTTCTCTCCCCTGTAAATGTATTTTCTTTATAACAGTTATTTCCCGGAGTTTCAAACTAATTTCACTTTTCTTTAGAAACTGACACGAACATTTTTTATTTGGTGAACAACCGACACGAACATTGTTCGTGAAATATACAGGTTATAAGACAATCGAAATGTCGGTTCTAAATTAAGGTAAGAACCGATAATATGCTCTTATGGCCTACCGCGTAATATGCTTAAACAAATTATGGTTAAACATAAATCGATAATATTATCGATAATATGCTCTCATGGACTACGAAGCAAGTGAGAACAAAGTTGATGAGTCACCTTCTAGACCAACTTTCATGGACTGCTTACTATATTAATTTAGAACCAAAAAGTCACCTTCTAGACCAACTTTCAAATTAGAGGTGACTTTTCGGTTTATGTTTAACCATAATTTGTTTAAGCGATAATTCACAAAAAAGGCCGGCTCTATAGTAAGCAGCCGATCGGCCAGGGGCCGATTTTTATTAGAATTTTTTTAAAGAGGACTCTATTGTTATCTCAACTAATTGCATATTTTTATGCAATTTCATCAATAATTGTACATTGGTGTGTAGAAGTTTATATTTCTTACACAAAGTTGACCAAGTTAGAATCTTTTTGATGACATATGTGAACATTTAATTTTATACCTAATTAGCAAAAAGTTGTACGGTCCTTGAACATGATTATAAGTTAATATATAACACACAACTAAGTAGTAGTTACACATAGCTAGAATTGTTAAAATATCTGTCACAGAAAATGTTTCGGGAATACTTAAAGGCAAAGATTCAATATTACATATATAACAGCAAAAAAAGTAAAAGCTACAACAAAGATAGTAGCATCTAGCTTCTTCTGGTTCCTTTGCCTTTGCCCACCACATCTGTTGTTCTCTGATCGACAGATTCACCCATTCCTTCGAAGATTTCCACAGGCACTTCAAAAATTATGTTACCTTCAAGTAGATTGACTTTCCTTTCGCGTTCAGCTGCAGGCTTCATGCATTCCTAGGATGCAGTCAGTATTGGTGGGTCATCCTTTTCATCCTCTGAATCAGAGACGACCACTGGAGCATTCAAATACTGTGGAGGCCGTCGTGTGAGAGCACTGATCACCTCCTCCTCTTTAAAGGGTGGGGATTTTGCTGTCGTTACTGACGCACATGCAATGATAGAGTGAATTACATATAAGCATATCTATATCATCGGGTTTTCTTACAGTGACAAAGCACAAGCCAAGCAGCGCGCATAATGAACATCATAAAAAGCAATAATAGGCTCATATCAGTACTGCACAAGAAAAACTTGACCCCTCCGGGTAAATCATAGAAAGGGGCTCAGATCAGTACTCATTAAAACCAGCAGATAAGAGATCGATGATCACAGGCTGCAAAAGGATTTGCCTTAAGCCGTGCATATCACACTCTATGGGCTACAGCGAGTGAATTAAATAGATCCATATCATAACTTCCCAAGCGGTTGAAGCATTAACCCATAACATAGAATTGAAGTGAACCCAACACCATATGTTGCTTATTCTTACATTTCTTCGTCTATGGTCTACGAGTACTTGCGAAGGACATTTCAACCCGATTTTGAGGCTCAAAAATTAATGATTGCATGATTTTGCCAACATTAATTATCAGGTGTTCAAATTACCCTTCACAAGTACACCTAGCAACAAGGTCAAGACTTTTATGTACTGTTATTTACCTCATATAACTTTTTTTTTATTAATTGATAATTTTCTTTTGAAATAAACTGACTTATTAATGAACTAGCATTCATTAATTAGAAATTCATGTTGGAATAGATGACCTAGAGGCAATCGTAGATTTAGTATGAACATTATTTTGGCTAGAATATTCATTTATCTTATATTGTGATATTTAATATAATGAAGTCCTTAGATACAAAGTGTTGTTTATCTTATATATCCCTAGTCCACTATATTGATTAATAGGACGATCAAATATAGACTAGTATGTGGGTAGATTGATATGGAGATATCAAGTCTAACACATGGGTATGCATTAGGAGTAATGGCATACTGGATTGACCCACAACGAGAAGGATACATTAGATTATGTCAAGTCAAAATCGCTTCTGGTAGTGCTTAAATAATTGCAATCCTTAGACTTGAAGTCACTAGATACTCTAGTTGTGGAATATTGTGCTTTGATTTTATCAAACGTTACACCGTAACTGGGTAATCATAAAGATGGCTATCGGGCATGATAGGAAGCAAGCTTAGAGATCGTAGTGATGTAAATAGGATTTTTCCCTCCCACATAATGGGGGTAAATATCATTGGCCACTTGAGGGATGAGGCTTATTGAATGTCTGGCCAGACTCAGATAACTCAATATGGAGATATTGATGGTATCTGCAAGCATAAGCATATTTCGAGGATCGAGGAACTATGGATTAGATATACGAGTGTGACTATTTATGTCTCGTGTCCAATCCGGATATGGAGACAAAGGGATAGTGGAATATAAGATATTGTGCACAAAAGGTTTGTCGGGATCACTGACTATTTCTATTGGTTGGGTAGCATGGATGTGTTGCTAGACACCGCTCCATGTTAGTAAAAGTTACTACCAACTATATAGAAACCTATGGGGTCACACGTCAAATAGATTAAAACTAGATTTGGGATTAATTAATATTGATTAATTAATATAATGATCATTGTGCAACACCTTGCAAACTTAGTAGGACTAATTTGCAAGGAAGGTAATAATTCTAGTTCATCTAGAATTAGGAAACTCTTTTATGGAAAGAACAAGGATTTGTTGGAGTATATAAAGTAGGCTATAGCTTCCTTCCCACTTAATGCTATTAGACATAACAAAGTGAGTGGGAGAGAGAAAAAGAGAGAGCAAGACAAGCTAGGCCGAACCCCTAGCCCGTCCGCCCCCCTTCCCGTCGGCTCAAAGAGGATGCCGAAACCTCTTGTTTTTGTTGCTTTGATCTTCTTCCCTCTTCCTCCGGGTTCAAGCTAGCACTTGTTTGAAGGAAGAATCTAGATCTCACGTCTAGACGTGGATCAACCGTAGAGACGAGGACATCATTCTTCGTGTGATCTCACAAATCAAAAGGTACACAATACTATGTCTCTTATCATGTTATGATGTCTCCTCATGACGATCCGTGGTGGGCTTTGAAGTAGGAATTAAATTTTTGTTATTCTGCTGTGTTACCTACAAAACCCAACAGTGGTATCAGAGCCAGGTTGTAGAGAGTAACATGATTTTATGTGTTATGATTTCAGTTTATACACCGTATTATTGTTTATTACGCGAAAACTGAAAATAATTGGCATAGTAGATGCAAAATTGAATTTGATTCAATAAAAAAGATCCAATTTAACAATTGATGTTAGAATTGGTGAGTTTAATCACATAAGATGTGAACAATTGGGTTCTTGAAAAATTAGGGTTCATGGGCACATGATTAAAAAGGGGTTTTCAATTATGGAAACAAATTTTTTTCATTAATTCCATAAGGAAACAACCTTGCTTGGGCAACAAGGAAGAGCAAAGGAGGCTAGGGCCGAAACCCTAGCCGTCCGCCCCCTCCCTTGCGCGCCAAGAATAGGCCGCGGGCCACATGGGGCGGCCGGCCTTGGGCCGGGCCTTGTTGCGGGCGGCGGTCCTAGGGGTTCGGGCCCTTGTTGGCTTGAACTCCTTGGACCGTTGTAACCCTAATTACCCAATACAATTCATATTGAACAGGCGCGTTAAAATTGGTTTTAACTGTATTATATGCCTTGTTTCATGGTGGATGGATATGGCCTAGGATTGTGGATGTTTACTGCTTTGCGGTTTGGTTTACGGCCTGCGAGCTAATGAAATTAATGTAATAATTAATTTGGTTTTACGGCCTGCGAGTCGTCTTTTTCTCCTCGAAATGTGAGGCTTTTTTTTAGTTATTTACTCTAGATGTTAGGCTAGGATTAGAAATATTTAGATGATAGCCAAAGGAGCCAAAAGACAAAGAAGACACCCCTAGGCGCGCAGCTATGGTGGAGCACATGGAGATGAGATCGGCACTTTAGGGCATTGGATATTATCATTGGATTGATAATATCATTAGTCTAGAGGCCATATCCATGCCACGTTTCTTTTATTTTGTGGATGTTTATTATTCATGCATTGTTATTTATTTCTCTGTGCATGGCGATACTAGCGAAAACGATAACAAGATAATAATAAACAAGGTTGGTCTTTTATTGTGGATTGCCTAATCCAAATAAGTAGACCATGTTGATGAGATCAACCAAAAAAATTAAGAAAGAAAAATCCCTCAAATTAAATATTGCGGTTTGCCTTCTCTTCCCAAAATACCCTTCATGATCAGGGTTTATTAAAATTCGGGCTTGCCAAAGCAAGGCGATTTTAATTTACCATGGTGTGTTGCGGACGACACAAGATAGTAATGTGTGTATGTTGAAGCAAGAGGTTGGACGCAACTAGGCAAGAATCAATTGGATCGATGAGCCTAGAGGCGTGACAATTAGGTGTTATCCATGGGATAAAGAAGAAAGAGTTATTCAACTAATTGGACCAAGAGTTGCATGGGATGCAATTGGAATGGTTCCTACCTAAATGACCTATTCTTGGGTGACTTGCCAAAGCAAGCTCAAGAAGAAGTGAAAAAGGGTGGACCCACTAGAAAATATAATGATATTTTCCGCATTAATGGTGAGGGCTATTAATCCGAGAAAAATAGTGGGAGCTATATTTGATGATCTAGCCATTGTTAAATATAGTTAAATTGTTCAAAATACTAAAATTTCACATTTCTCGTTTTGTAGAATTCCAAATGGCAAACAACAACGCATCGACTTCATCCCTACGATCTGTCCTTGAGAAGGATAAACTGTCTGGAACGAATTTCCTTGACTGGTACAGAAACTTAAAGATTGTCCTTAAGCAAGAAAAGAAGCTATATGTCTTGGACACCCAAATTCCAGAACCACTACAAGACGAGTCTCTTCTAGCGGAAGTAAGGGCACGTCAGAAACATATTGATGAATCTAATGACGTGACTTGTCTCATGCTTTGTACCATGACTCCTGAGCTTCGGAAGTAGCATGAGAATATGGAAGCCTATGATATGATCATACACTTGAAATAATTGTTTCAGGAGCAGGCTAGGCATGAGCGCTATGAGGTGTCTAAAGCATTATTCAAGAGTAGTCTTGCAGAGGGAATCCAGTAGGGCCTCATGTACTCCGAATGATCGGGTACATTGAGAACCTTGAGAGACTGGGATTCCCATTGGGCCAAAATTTGGCTACTGATCTTGTCTTGCAATCGTTGCCTGACAGTTATAATCAGTTCATCACGAACTATAATATGAACGAGATAAGTAAGACTCTGCCTGACTTATTGAATATGCTGAAGACAGCGGAACAGAGCATCAACAAAGGCAAGTACAAGGCCATAATGATGGTGTATAAGAAGAAGGGCATGTCAGTTTCCTCTACTTCAAAAGGAAAGCGCAAGAAAGTTGCGAAATCCAAGGAAGCCCTAAAGCCTAGTGGAGGTTTGGCTAAGGGTGAGTGTCACTACTGCATCCAGCCGGGTCACTGAAGGAGGAATTGCCCTAAATATATGGAGGATAAGAAGCTTGGAATAGTGATTCCACCACCACCAGGTATTTATGTTATAGACGTCAATCTTTCTATTTCTTCATCTTGGGTATTGGATACCGGATGTGGTTCTCACATTTGTCGTAATGTGAATGATTTGAAAAGAAGTAGAAGATTGAGTAAAGGGGAGATAGATTTGCGCGTCGGGAACGGAGCAAGAGTTGCTGCATTAGCTGTAGGCATTTATGAGCTATTTTTGACTTCTAGACTTATTTTAGAATTAGACAATTGCTTTAATGTGCCTGCTATGAGCAGAACATTATTTCCATTTCTTGTTTGGAGGAGAAGGGTTTTTCTATTTCAATAAAGGACAAGTGTTGCTCCATTTATTTTGATGGTATGCACTATTGTAGTGCGCATTTGTCTAATTGATTGTATATCGTTGATCTAAATAGTCCAATCTATAACATAAATACTAAAAGAATTAAAACTAATGATTTAAATCTTACACATCTCTGGCACTGTCGTTTAGGCCATATAAATAAGAAACGCATATCTAGACTCCATAAGGATGGACTTCTAGACTCATTTGATTTGGAATCATATGAGACATGTGAATCTCGTTTATTAGGAAAAATGACAAAGTCCCCTTTCAATAAGATAGGTGAAAGGACTAGTGAGTTATTGGCACTCATACATACCGATGTATGTGGACCATTCCCCACGCCTGCCAGAGGTGGTTACACCTACTTCATCACATTTACTGATGATTTCAGTAGCTATGGATTTGTATACCTTATGAAGGCCAAATCCGAATCCTTTGAATTTTTCAAAGAATTCAAGAATGAAGTAGAGAAGCAACTTGGCAAAAGTATTAAGGCTCTACGATCGGATCGTGGAGGAGAATACTTAAGCCAAGAGTTTGATGAGTATCTTAGAGATTGTGGGATAGTATCCCATCTCACTCCACCCCGAACGCCACAATGGAATGGCGTGTCCGAGAGGAGAAATCACACCCTATTAGATATGGTGCGATCTATGATGTCTTAAACAGATCTTCCGATATCCTTTTGTGGACATGCTCTAATGATGGCAGCTTTTACCATTAACTGCGTTCCATCCAAATCAGTCATGAAGACACCATATGAGATATGGATTGGGAAGCGTCCCATAGTGTCGTTTATGAGGATTTGGGGCTGCGATGTTTATGTAAAACGTTTACAAACAGACAAGCTCGGGCCCAAAGCGAATAAGTGTAAATTTGTGGGATATCCTAAGGAAACTAAAGGATATTATTTCTACAATCCCATCGAGAACAAAGTGCTTGTTGCTCGGACCGGCATGTTTCTAGAAAGAGAGTTTGTCTCTGAAGAAGCAAGTGGGAGGGCTGTAGAACTTGAGGAAATTCAAGAACCACAAATCACTCAACCGATGATGGAACATGAACAGGAACCGCAAGTAGTTGTGGAAGAACATGTTCAGGTAACACAGGAACTCCGTAGATCAGGAAGAGTACGTCATGAGCCAGAGAGGTATGGACTTCTCGTGACTGAGCACGATGACGTACCGCTCATAAATGATGAGCCTGCAACCTACGGAGAGGCCATGAAAGGCCCAGACTCTAAGAAGTGGCTGGAAGCCATGAGATCCGAAATGGATTCCATGTAAACCAACAAAGTATGGACTTTGGTGCAACCACCCGAAGGGGCTCGGCCCATAGGGTGCAAGTGGGTCTTCAAGAAGAAGACGACATGGATGGTAAGGTAGTTGCCTATAAGGGGCGATTGGTAGCCAAAGGGTATAGACAGATTCATGGTATTGACTATGATGAGACCTTTTCACCAGTCGCCATGACTAAATCCATTCGAATCCTACTTGCTATTGCATCATACTACGACTATGAGGTTTGGCAGATGGATGTCAAAACAGCGTTCCTTTATGGGAACCTCCTCGAGGATGTGTACATGACACAACCGGAGGGTTTTGAGGATCCAGAGAATTCCAATAAAGTCTGTAAGCTACAAAGATCCATTTATGGATTAAAGCAAGCTTCTAGGAGCTGGAATCGACGTTTTGATGACGCGGTCAAAGAGTTTGGCTTCATCAAGAACGAAGATGAGCCTTGTGTTTACAAGAAGGTTAGTGGGAGCTCTGTAGTATTTTTGGTCTTGTATGTGGATGACATACTAATCATTTGCAACGACATTCCTACTTTGCAATTTGTTAAAGATTGGCTAGGAAAGTGCTTTGCAATGAAGGACTTAGGAGACGCAGCCTATATACTTGGTATAAAGATCTATGGGGATAGATCTAAGAGGTGTCTCAGCCTTAGTCAAAGTACATATATAGACAAGGTGTTGAAGAGGTTCAACATGAAAGATTCCAAGAAGGGATTCTTGCCCATGTCACATGGAGTCACTCTTTCTAAGAATGACTGTCCCTCCAATGAGATTGAGAAGGACCGCATGAGTAGGATTCCCTATGCTTCGGCCACAGGATCCATCATGTACGCCATGTTATGTACTAGACCAGATGTATCATACGCGTTGATTATGGTGAGCAGATACCAGTCCAATCCGGGTGAGAGTCCCTGGATTGATGTCAAGAACATCCTAAAGTACTTGAGAAGAACTAAGGATGTGTTCTTGATATTTGGAGGTATGGAAGAGCTAAGCGTAAAGGGTTACACTGATGCAAGCTTCCAAACCAACAAAGATGACTACATATCAAAGTCTGGATACCTGTTTTGCCTGAATGGAGGAGCTGTGAGCTTGAAGAGGTCCAAGCAAGGGACAGTTGCTAATTCTACAACTGAGCTCGGTGTGGTCCCTAGCATCGTGGATCCCATAGATTTGTATTGTGACAATTCTGGGGCAATCTCACAAGCAAAGGAACCAAGATCAGACCAGAAATCAAAGCATGTACTTAGGAGATTCCATCTTATTTGTGATATGATCGATCAAGGAGATGTGAAGATGTGCAAGGTTCCAACGGATGACAATGTTTCTGATCCGCTCACAAAACCTCTTGCGGAGCGAAATCATGAAGGGCATGCAGATCTATAGGCATACGAGATGCGCCAGATTGGCTCTACTGCAAGTGGTAGACTGTTGGAATAGATGCCTAAGAGGCAATCGTAGATTTAGTATGAACATTGTTTTGGCTAGAATATTCATTTATTATATATTGTGATATTTAATATAATGAAGTCCTTAGATACAAAGTCTTTTTTATCTTAAATATCCCTAGTCCACTATATTGATTAATAGGACGATCAAATATAGACTAGTATGTGGGTAGATTGATATGGAGATATCAAGTTTAACACATGGGTATGCATTAGGAGTAATGCCATAGTGGATTGACCCACAACGAGAAGGATACATTAGATTATGTCAAGTAACAATCTATGCTCGTAGTGCTAATATAATTGCAATCCTTAGACTTGAAGTCACTAGATACTCTAGTTGTGGAATATTGTGATTTGATGTTATCAAACGTTACACCGTAACTGGGTAATCATAAAGATGGCTATCGGGCATGATAGGAAGCAAGCTTAGAGATTGTAGTGATGTAGATAAGATTTGACCCTCCCACATAATGGGGGTAAATATCAACGGCCACTCGAGAGACGAGGCTTATTGAATGTCTGGCTAGACTCAGATAAATCAATATGGAGATATTGATGTTATCTGCAAGCATAAGCATATTCCCAGGATCGAGGAACTATGGATTGGATATACGAGTGTGACTATTTATGTCTCGTGTCCAATCCGGATATGGAGTCAAAGGGATAGTGCAATATAAGATATTGGGCACAAAAGGTTTGTCGGGATCACTGAATATTTCTATTGGTTGGGTAGCATGGATGTGTTGCTAGACACCGCTCCATGTTAGTAAAAGTTACTACCAACTATATAGAAACCTATGGGGGCACACGTCAAATAGAGTAAAACTAGATTTGGGATTAATTAATATTGATTAATTAATAGAAGGATCATTGTGCAACACCTTGCAAACTTAGTAGGACTAATTTGCAAGGGAGGGAATAATTCTAGTTCATCTAGAATTAGGAAACTCTTTTATGGAAACAACAAGGAGTTGTTGTAGTATATAAAGGAGGCTCTAGCTTCCTTCCCACTTAATGTTATAGATATAACAAAGTGAGTGGGAGAGAGCAAAAGAGAGAGCAAGAAAAGCTAGGCCGAAGCCCGTC
Source organism: Linanthus parryae (assembly GCA_023055425.1). Taxonomy (NCBI): domain Eukaryota; kingdom Viridiplantae; phylum Streptophyta; class Magnoliopsida; order Ericales; family Polemoniaceae; genus Linanthus; species Linanthus parryae. The sequence goes on from JALGPY010000015.1 coordinate 7,387,993, forward strand.
CGCCCCCCTTCCCGTCGGCTCAAAGAGGAGGCCGAAACCTCCTCTTGTCTTTGTTGCTTTGATCTTCTTCCCTCTTCCTCCGGGTTCAAGCTAGCACTTGTTTGAAGGAAGAATCTAGATCTCACCTCTAGAAGTGGATCAACCGTAGAGACTAGGACATCATTCTTCGTGTGATCTTACAAATCAAAAGGTACACAATACTATGTCTCTTATCATGTTATGATGTCTCCTCCTGACGATCCGTGGTGGGCTTTGAAGTAGGAATTAAATGTTTGTTATTCCGCTGCGTTACCTACGTCAAAACCCAACAATTTATCCGTTCATCCGCTACCAAATGCCGACACTTGTGAAGGCCACTTTAACCGGGGTTTCATGCACAAATGTTTGCATTAAATTGCCAACATTATCAGCGGGTCAAAATGACCTTCACAAGTGCCGGCAGAATAGAGAGGTTGAACGGAGCAAATAGATAATAACAAATTACAAATATGGAATGAACGGAGGGAAATACGGAAATGGGCTCAGATCTGTACTCGTGAAAACCAGATAACACATCCATGATCACAGACTGCGAAAGGATTTTGCCTCGCCACGCATATCATGACACTGTATCGGCTACATAGTGAATTCGAACAATCAATATCATAACGGCCTATTCACTGAGCATGAAGAGGATCAGATCAGTACTCATTAACAAATAATAGATGACATTAGCAGGCTGCAAAAATAAATTTGGCTTGCCTGGCATATTACACTCTAACAGCTTCAATGAGTGAATTCGGTAGATCCATATCATCATGGCCTCTTACACAACTAAATGTTTGGACACATCAGATTATGAACTTGCAGCAATGACATAGGGTACTTAAAAACTTCATACCGTACACATAAATTGGGAGACATGCACATTTTCAGCTACCTCAATTTCATCCATATCACATTCAACTAGCCAAATTATATATACATTAAAACACACATTCCTATCCGTATGTTGCCGCATAGATATAGCATTCAGCCCATGAATACACACTTTCTAATTAGTTAAAAGAAACCACTTGGTTATGTGAGAAACAGTATATATATATACCACATTCTACACTCAGCTAGCAGATCCGAACACAGGATTTACCCATAGTTAAAATGTTTGCAGATATCACAGTAAAATTAAAGCACATACAATTTATACGCATGAAAGATGGAGCCCGACCTACAAATACAGATATCACAGTAAAATTGCTCATTTTAAGTCATAGAAATGAAAACAGCTTGTTAGATCTGAGCTCAAGCCACTATACATACCCAAATTGAAAAGCACATTTATAATCAATAGAAACTGAGATGACAAATTGAGACAGAGAGACAGAGAACAATGGACCAGTGCTGAGGACAGATGTTTTTGAAGGGTGAGGGATGGAATTTCTATTCCTGCGCCAAACCTCCATTCTCATATTTGAACCAGCTGGTGCCCGATTGAGTCAATGGGAATGAAGAACGATCGATTCGGGAAAGGAGAAAGACGGTGGTGGCGAGAGGATCGCGGTTGTGCGGAAATAGAGAGAGTGCTAGAGAGAGTGAGAGCCGGCGGTGGTGTCGAGTGGAAGATGATGAGTTATCTAGGGTTCTTGATATGTGAATTCGATGTGGAGGCCGAAAGGGGGAGTAATGGCGGGGAGTTGTTAGTTGGCCAGCAGATAGAGGGTGAAATAAATTTTTGGTATGATTTATTTTTCCACCAACACTTGGGGAGATTTCATTTCCCTCCCCAAAATTTAGCAAAAATTTCATTTACAGCCCAAAATTTTGGTCAAATTTCTGTTTAGATCCATTCCCGACAAAACTGCAAGTCGTTAATTATTATTTTTTGGATGACTAATCGTTTCCCCACGACAAAAATACAGCTGGTCTTTAAAAATATAAAAGACGAGGCAGGCGACTAACTGATAAAAAATACTTTTTGTACTTCTTTTAAAGACCATAACCCTGGTAGTTGGAAGGAAACTGGCCGCTGATAGCAGAATCTGTTGTAATGACTACTACCCGTCGTAGGAGCTTTCATGTGATAATTGCTATGGGATCAGGTGAGTTATATGCTTAGCGTTGATTGCCTGGCTAACTTCTTGTCAAATTGCGGATTATATTTTCTGTCTGAAATATACATGTGAGTCTTACATGTTTAGCCTTGCGTGCCAGCTTCTTTCGTATCCACTACTTGATTAATTGGAAAATAGTTGTCGTATTTTATCCCCTACTTGAGAAGTGTGTTTTATTCGTTTTCGAATCGTCAAAATATTATTTGAGCTTGGAATACTTGTCACACTTGATCAGAAATCATTAATAACGTAATTTATACGAACCAGCGATGTTACTTATATTGGGTGATGATTCCCTGGGCTTAGTCCCTAAAGAGATAATCGGGTTCGATCCCCGGAGCTACATGTGTTGGGTTATGATTCCCTGGGCTTAGTCCCTAAAGATATATTCGGGTTAGATCCCCGGAGTTAATTGTGTTGGGTGATGATTCCCTGGGCTTAGTCCCTAAAGATATATTCAGGTTTGATCCCCGGAGTAAAGTAAAACGATTCTTATGTACGGGAACCAGTTATGTTACTTATATCGGGTTTCGATCCCCTGGGCTCAGGTCCTAAAATTTGGGACTTCGTGTGCCCCTCAAGTTTCGATCCCTTGTGTTTTGGTCCCTAAAATGCAGGAATTCGCGTGCCCCGGCTCTTTTCCTTGTCGGCTAGAGTCCAGCTTCTAGAAACCACTCCTTTGATTGACGCTCTTATGGGGGTGTTGCAACACTTAAGGTCTAGTATGTCTGTTTGTGGTCACTGGTCTACCCGAGTGCTGTGGAATTAATAATAAACGATTACGATATTTGGAAATAGTTATTTGCAAGACGAGTACTGAACGGTCATGTCATATGTCAGAGATTTAAATGTTGAAACTTTTAGCGTATTGGAAAATTTATTGGGACATCACGGTAAACGGATCAGTTACGTGAGAAACATTCAATATTTGTTAAAGTTATTGTTTGGTTATCAAATCAGTTACTATACTCGTACTTTTTTACTCTTATTATATTTAACACGTGACCCTGTAGCCTTTCGTAACCTTTCCTGTTTTTACATGCTAAGGTGTAACTCACTCAGCATTTCTTGCTGACTTTCGAAAAACTGCGGTCTTTGTTTCATTCCCCCGCAAGTTTAGTAGCTGAAATTATGGAGTAGCGGGATTCGAGACTCACGTAGATTATCACACATCATCACTTTACGATGAGAACACTAGCTTAAAATCATTATCCTAATTTTGTAGCATGTATTGTACCCAAAATGCGATAACATAATAACTTGTTATTTAACTTTTATGGGATATAATGTTCTCGATTTCCGCTATTCGAGTAGCACTCTCACGGTCTCTTCCGAGCCAGAACAATGGAGTGTTACAGTTACCAATGTGCTCTAAAATGGGAAAATTAGGGTCGGAGGTTGATTCATTGGGAACAAAAGAATCTCTAAAAATGACAGAATATGCTCCCTAATCTCCTCCTCATTGGAGAGAACCACCCCCTCCTAAGAGGTAAGCTGCCAAATATGATTTCTACTTCTTCTAATCCGTGCTTCTATCCCCAAGATTGAGCCAGTTACAATATGACCTCTGGGCCCAATATAACTCATTCTCCTCAAGAAACTAGTCATAATGCCTCTTGGCCTCAATAAAATCAGAAATTGCTAAGGGGTGAGGGAGTCTAGCTTGAATTTGTGAGACCTCTCTCCCGGCCATCTCCATTCTAATTTTAAGAGACCCCATTTTCTTTGCCCAAAAGCTAATAGACTTAAAACCTATCTTAAGGTATTGTTGCATTTTAAAAGAGGCCATCCAGGGATACAGAGAGACCAAATGAACTTAACCAAATCACGAGCTTGAGGATAATTAGCCCACCAGGCCTCAAATCTATATAACCTCCTAGGAACCTAGACCTGGCTTGCAGTCTGACAAAGACTGGACAGTGATGCAAAGAATTAAAACCAATATTCTCCTGATAAGAAGAAGGAAAGAGGTCTACCCAAGCTGGGCTAAACCAAGCTCTATTCAACGTCTCAAATGTAGGAACTGAAGAAGTCCTATTGTTTGTCGAAGTGAACCATGGACCAACATGGGGTAACTCAACTAACCCCCACCTCTGAGAAAGGTGTTGAGCTCCTCCACGCCCCCATCTAGTAGCCCAGAGGGGCCACTCTTATCCCTATCATGCAAGACTTTATTAAAGTCCCCATACAGCAGGAAGGGGAACAAGGAACTGAGGAGGATATAATAAATCATCTCCCAAACACTCCTTCTACTAGCAACGTTTGGATGACCATATAGGGACCCTAATGACACCTCCATTTGACCGAAACTAACCTTGGTTAAAACAAAGTTAGGCGAAGAACAGAGGATCAAAACCTTATCATGTGGTTTCCAACCGAGCCAAAGACCCCCAGAAAGCCTAACTGGATCCACCCCAAAAGAAGAAAACCCTAATTTCCTAAACTTAGAATCAACAAAGCTAACATTATGCTTGGTTTCAGACAGGAAAATAAGATCCGCATCAAATTCCTTGGCCAAATAAAAGACATCAGAAACTGCAGATCTTCGGCCAACCTTTCTGCAGTTCCAGGCTAAGAGATTCATGGTGAATGTGGAGCTTGTTTAGGGACAACCTGCCTAAACCCTGATTCCACTGAAGCATGTACAGAAGACTCACAAACTGACCAGGGGTCGAGTGACGAATTCTCACTATCATGTTCAAAATAGTGAAAAAGAGGAAAATTAAGAAAGCAAATAGGACATGCACATGGAGGGTTAACTAGATGAATAACATCTAGGGTCCGAGGTTTCTTACCCAGCTTTTTTCTATCTTCCATCTCCCTATTCTTTCTTTTCTTGGGTGGGATGTTCTCCCCTTCAACTTGCACCAGCGATACCTCCATCTTACTTCCTGAGTCTTCCTCTCTCGACTTCTCATCATCCGTCTCATCGTCGCTAATCACGTTGATATCCCTCTTCTGATACACTTCCTCCTCCTTGTCTACAACAATCAGAATGAGACCTTCAAGGTATGAAAGTTTCCTTTCCATCCTTTCCTCTTTGTCTTCCAACACCAACTCCCACTCTGAATCACCATCGTCAAATCTTTCACCAAAATATGGGGCCTCCAATCGAAAAGATGGACTAGTTAGCAAAGGCTCCACATCAAGGACATGTATGATAGCCATGCAGCAGTTCTCACTCCAAACACCTTCTTCCTCCTTCTTTTTAGCATCAAGCATGTCCTCTCCCTTATGATTTCCTTTTCCCAATTCATCCCCTTCTCCAACTATGCTTCTTGTCTTCTCCATGGAACTCTCTGTCTCTCTAACCACCGTAGCACCTTCCCCCCTAATCTCAATATCCAAAAACCCATCCTCAACCACCTTCTTGCCTTTTATATCGGTCTCTGCAGCAATCCCAACCGTTGGATCCCTTCCCTCAACCATCCCTTCAATCCTACCTCTTGGGATTCCCACCATATGTTGAACATGCACCTCGAGAACTGTTTCCACATTCATACCCCTTCCTTCTCACCGGTTACCGACGATTGCGGTAACTGCTGCCTAATGCCACCTGCATTAAAATCCATTAAGTCCCCATTACCAACCACCCTATTCGCTGGAATGTCCCCGGTTCCTATAAGACCATGAAGCACCGCAGGCGCCTGTTGCAGCAACCCCAAGGTGCTGCCCTAAGAAAATGAAGGTAAATTATGGTTTTAAAAAGGAGAACGAGGAGACAAAGGTGAGCTGGATGATAATGGTTAAATTAATGGGGATAGAACTGAATTGGGTGAAGTGAATGAGGCGTCCGAATAAATTGAACCACTTCCACCCATAGAAATAGAGGCGCCACTAGCATTATATACAAACTGCTGGTTTGGGGGTATAAATGGAGGGGACCTCTGGTTTGGGGGTATAATGGGGATAGAACTGAATTGGGTGAAGTGAATGAGGCGTCCGAAGAAGTTGAATCGACTCATTTAGATCTTGGACCATAACAGAGGTCGTACGGTTGGGGCCGTACAATCTAAAAGCACGCAGCCTAGTTGTGACCAAAGGGAAGTTATGAGAGGACAACATCACCAAAACCAACCACCTAAAAGCGACCATTCAGGTTGTCCACAATCATCCAATCCTCTCAATCGCAACTCCCAACCTTGTGACCAATTCGCCCACACCGCAGACACACCTTAAAGATTCTTTCGTACCTAAAGTACAACCATCATGGGGGTTCCTCCATTAAGTGCAAAAAAGCACCCGGGATCAATGGCTGATTTGGGTGAACCCTAAGGCGGATACGGATATAATCCATATTCACCACCCTACCATCATTCCAATCAATATCTACAACCTCCCCTGCAAAATTCCCTAGATCCTCTGCCAACTGGTAAACAAAGTACTCCATAGGAACACCATGCACCTGCATCTACACTTCTATGCTTGGGAACTCCACCTCAGAGAGCACCGTGTTTGGTTCTCTGTTCTTCACCATCAGAGCCTTGCCTCTAATTGAAAAGAGACTCTCCTTCACCAACGCCTCCCTATCCTGCTCACTCAAACAATGAAAAAGGTAAACGTCCTATTTATTTTCCACCACCACCATATTAAGTGTACCCCCAATGCCCATTCACCTCCTCCTGGACCACTGAAACAGGCAGCGGGCTAACATCTGCAAACTTCCCTACAAAGGTGGAGGACCAGAGGTTTCTAAGTGCAGTCACACTAACATGATTAACAAACATGATTGCTGCTTGTCTAGGAAGAGGAACAAAGTTTTGGATTAAGAAATTGGTAATCTGGGCTTGGATCTGGAGATGGGTTCATTTCAGATACTTGAAGAAGAGACAAGTCACAATGAAGAGGGTAAGGTGTAAGGAGAAGAAAATGCAGACGGAAGAAACCCAAAAACCAAGACCCTAGAAGACCATACCCTATCACTCTAGAAATTGACTACCAATGCATGCATGCAAGACCTATCTGAAAGTGTGAGTATGCAGTTGTATAAACAACTAAGATACTCTAGAAGGGGGGGTGAGTAGAGTATGCCAACTTTTTGCAAACTTGCTAACAAGTAGAAGAACTTGTGCAGACAATGAAATTAAAGGCCTTGAACACAGGTTCAAGCCTTTGAAAATATGCAGAGAGTTTAGAACAAGTATTCCTTTTTCAAGGCCTTGAAAACAAGTTCAAACCCTTGAAAATAAACAGTTTTTGTATGCTGCAAAAGCTTTGAAAGTAGATGAACTGAAAATGCACAAGACAAGTGATTTATAGAGTTCAGTCCACTTGGACCTACGTCTCTACCTCAGGCATTAGATCCCTGCAGGATTTTCAACACAATTATTATTAATCAAAAGCTAAGCCCTAGACCTCAAGCACAGAGAGTTCCCTTACTCTATTACAGCTTGTGGTTTTCCCTAACCTGTCTAGTACCTCCTCTAGCTAACTGATTAACTAAGAATTCTCTATTGTTCACTTTGAACAATCCTTGAGAATGTATGTAGAAATAATAAAGAAATGATCTACCAATATAGCTCCATACAGAAGATCACTTAAGAGTAGAAAACCGCAGTGAAACGAAGTGAACTTCTGTGTAAGGATTGGAAGAGATGAAGAAATTCTTTGATGCTTGTCAATCCAGAATGCACTCTCTGTATTTGCCCGTTGATAATTTTTTTCTTGTTGCTTCGAATTTGACCTCTTTTAAATACTTCAAACAACTCTGCAAATCTCTCCAGATTTTCAGCAACAACCTTCCGATTTTGTAGGCAACAGAGTTTGACTACTTTGAGATCTTCTCCAACGGGTGAACGATCATAATCTTCAAAGATATTGTTGTAATCCTTCATTTAACCATCATGAGAAGCATTCAAACACGTCTGATTGATCACTGGATTAAAGTATTCAAGTGTTTCCAAATCTGCAGCAATCCAGTTTAGGAAACAATCCTGCAAAACTTAGAAACAATATTTCCTGCATTATCATGGTCAAACAGTTGATATAGTACGATTCAAAACATGTTTAAAAATTTGTCTTTCATCATCTAACAACAGGTAATCAAACATATGCAAGAGAAATAATAAATTAGATCAGAGAGTTAACAGAAAAACTCCCCCTGAGAATATGCTTTCAGGTTTAAAAGTTTCAAGGCTTTGAATCCAGTTTCATGGCCTTGAAAATAGCGAAGACTATTTTCAAGCCTCTGAAGTTGATTCAAGGCTTTGAAAGATGTTTCAAGGCCTTGAAATAGCCAAGCTCTTTGAAGTCTTGAACAACTTGAGCTTTCAATCTCCGCCTTAATGAAAGACAAAACCAAATTCTGTTTGATCCTTAGTCTCTGCAAAATAAACTGATTAGTTTGCAATTTAAAGACACAAATATTCCAAAAAGATCCAACTTATTTAAATACCAACTCATAAATAGTTCAGCAGATAAAATTAAATAATCCTAAAAACCTAAACTGAAACCTAGAATTTTCTCCCCCTTTTTGACTTTCATCAAAAATATAGAAGATGTTGGATCAAGTGTCTGGAAAATTTTGAAACTTAAAGAAATAATTAAAGCAGAGAGAAAGTGGAAGAAATAATAGGCAAGATTAAGGGTCCTTCTCATCTTCTTGATCTCCTGTTTCTTCCTCACTTTCTACACTGTTTGTTTGAACTTCTTGAGAGATCACATCTATTTCTTCAATGAAGGAACCGATCTTTTCAATAACACTTTGAATAGGAAGGTGAGACCTTCCAATGCTTTTTTCACATGCATCAGCTTCTTCTTTACAGCTATCCTTTTCTGCTGAGGGGAAGCAGTCTTTATATTCTTCTTTCCTGCTTTTGATGCCTCTTGGGATGGATCTCTGTTAATTTTCCCTTCGAGTTTTCCTTTGTTGGGCATGGCATACACACCATAAGATCCTTAAGAAGTGTCTGAGTCTGAATCTTGAATAAGGATTTCCTTTTCTTTTCCTTTAGCCTCAGAGACTGTCTTCTTCTTGTCTCTCTTAGGGCTTCCAATACCCTTCTGCTTATCTTATGTAGATGCCGTAGATTGTTTCTTCCTTGCTTGAGCTTGATCTTTTCTCACTATCTTCTTGGGTGGTGAAGATTCTTATTCTTCTTCAGTGAAACTTTTTGACACAGAGTCCTCACTGATTTCTTGAACCTCTGCTGCTTTTCTCTTCTTCTCTGAGATAGGTTTTGAACCTCCAACCATCTTGATTCTTTCTGAGGCTCTTCTTGTGCTCATTAGGGTTAGGGAAACGAAAAGAGAGAGATTGAATGATACGGAATGAAGGAGAATAGAAGAGGATAAATACTGAAAGAGTTTGAGTTTCAAAAGGAAACTAGTATCTCTCTGATTCTAAAAATATTTGCAAAGATCAGAGAAATTTTACTATTATACCGTTCGAAAAAGAATATACTAATACTATTTTTTTCTAAAACAAATTTTTGAAAAGGGTAGGGACTATATTAGGAAAATGTCTACAGAGATATCACCCAATATAGAATGATCCAAGTTTATTGACTATTAGTGTAACAGATTCATTTTCAAGGCTTTGAAAAGGCGTTCAAGGCCTTGAAACACTGTAACATTGTAACAGTTAAAGGATCAAAGCTTTGAACTGATTTTCAAGGCTTTAAAACTCAATTAAAACCTTTGTAAAAACAAATAACTTACCTTTATTACCTTAAGCTCCCCCTAAAACAATGCATCCTTATTTAGCATTCTCAATTCCAATCTTAGAGCTGAGAACCTTTCGTATGCTAATGGTTTGGTGAAGATATCTGCAATTTGCATGTTAGTAGCAACAAATTCAAGAACAATATCACCTTTCTCAGCATGATCTCTGATGAAGTGGTGTCTGACATCGATGTGCTTGGTTCTTGAGAGTTGCACTGGATTCTTTGTAATTGAAATTGCACTAGTGTTGTCACACTTAATAGGTATGCCTTTGAAGTCAAATCAAAGGTCTCTTAGCTGTTGAGCAATACATAGTACTTGTGATCAATATGCTCCTGCAGCTATATATTCAGCTTCAGCTGTTGATAGAGCAACTGAATTCTGTTTCCTTAAATGCCAGCTAATCAAAGATGATCCAATGAATTGACAGGTTCCAGAAGTGCTTTTTCTATCAAATTTGTAGCCTGCAAAGTCAGCATCTGAAAAATCACTTAAAGAGAACTTAGAATGTCTTGGATACCAAATCCCTAAGTCTTTGGTACGATTGAGATATCTGAATATTCTCTTCACAGCAGTTAAGTGTGATTCTTTTGGATCAGCTTGAAATCTAGCACACATGCATACACTAAACATAATATCTGGTATGCTTGCTGTCAAATAGAGTAATGATCCAATCATGCCTCTATACTATTTTACATTGACACTCTTACCAGATTCACCCTTGTTTAAGGATAGTGTGGAGCTCATTGGTGTCTTGGCTTCCTTGCATTGAGCCATGTTGTATTTATTCAGCAAGTCTCTTGTGTACTTGCTTTGATTCAGAAAGATACTCTTCTTCAATTGATGTATTTGAAGTCCTAGGAAGAAGGTTAATTCTCCCATCATGCTCATTTCAAACTCCCTGCTCATAAGACTTGAGAATTCTCTGCATAATTGATCATTAGTAGCTCCAAACAGTATATCATCAACATATATATGGACTACAACTAAATCTTTCTCATGAGTCTTAATGAAAAGAGTCTTGTCTACTAAACCTCTTTTGATATCATTTTCAAGTAAAAACTTTTACAGTCTTTCATACCAAGCCCTTGGAGCTTGTTTCAAACCATAAAGAGCTTTGTCAAGTTTGTAAACATGATCTGGAAAATTGTCATTTTCAAAACTAGGTGGTTGTGCAACATAAAATTCGTCTTGTAAGTAGCCATTCAAGAAAGCACACTTAACATCCATTTGAAATAGTTTCATGTTCTTGTAAGATGCAAATGCAAGTAAAATTCTAATTGCTTCTAACCTGGAAACTGGAGCAAAGGTTTCTTCATAATCTATACTTTACTCTTGATTGTAACCTTGAGCAACTAACCTTGCTTTGTTTCTGATTACATTGCCACTTTCATCCAACTTGTTTCTGAACACCCATCTGGTACCAATGACAGACTTGTTTGTTGTTGCAGGAAACAGGTTCCAAACCTTATTCCTCTCAAACTCATTGAGTTCACTTTTCATAGCAATGATCCAGTCTACTTCTTGTAAATCTTCCTTCACAGTTTTTGGTTCAACAAGAGAAATAAAAGCATTAAAAGCACATCAGTTCTTCAACTGTGATCTAGTTTGTGTACCAGTGGTTGGATCTGATATGATATTATCAGCTAGATGGGATGAGAGATATTTAAATCTCATTCTTGGAAACCATGGTTCATGTTCACCATATATCTTCTCTGGTCTTGAAATAGTGGTTTTGTCACTTGAATCCTTCTGATCACCTTTTTCAAGGCTTTGAGCTGTATTTTGAAGGCCTTGAGAACTATTTTCAAAGTCTTAAAAATGTCTTATATTTTCTTTTGAGCCTTTCTTGAATCCAAGTGGATTCTCAGTCTCTTCCTCTGATTCATGCTTGTTCAAATTCAAGTCTTCAAAACTTTCACCCAAAGAACCATCATAGCTTTCATAAAAAATAACATGAATGCTCTATTCAACCAGTTTGGTTCGTTTATTGTAAACTCTATAAGCTTTTCTATTCAGGGAGTAACCAAGAAATATACCTTCATCACTTCTTGCATCAAACTTACCAAGATTGTCTTTTCCATTGTTATGGATAAAACAGGTACATCCAAAGGGTCTGAAGTAAGAGATGTTTGGCTTTCTCCATTTGAATAGTTCATAGGGGGTCTTCTTTAGAATAGGTCTGATCAAGCACCTGTTCAAAATATAGTTTGTTGTATTCACAGCTTCTGCCCAGTAGTGTTTTGGCAGCTTGTTCTCAAGAAGTAGTGTCATTTGTTGAGTCATGATCCCTGAATGTGTTTTGGCTGGTAATTGTTTTGAGTGATGAAAGACAAAAGGATAAGACATAAGCAGCAAAGCATTTTAGTTATCTCAAGGCCTTGAGATTGACTGAACTTCAAAGCCTTGAGTTATTCTACTCTGCTATATGTTCTAACATGTCTGTGTTGCAGATTGGATATCTAATTATACAAGTCAGTGGTTTATTGTATATAATTTTGGATTATACTATTTATGTAACTAACACAATTGCAGATGATAAGAACAGGAAGAATCAAAGTAACCGGGGTTTAAATTTGAAATTCTGTGATGCAGGTTCAGAGCTCCAAGGCCTTGAGATGTGCCTTGAGCTGCTGACAATTTTTTTTCATAACTTAGTTGATTCTCTCTTGCAGGTTGTGATTCTTAGTATTGTGATTATTTACTCACTTCTAAGTGTCTTAAACTTGTTTTTCATGATTCTTATGTTTTAGAAAATATACAGGTTATTGTTCTAAGTTTGTTAAACAGTTTTATCAGAAACTGTATAACCAAACAGTCATAGTACTGTTAGCTTTCTGGATTTTGTTTTTGATGTGTTTCAATGCTGTTGCAGAGTTGTTAAACGTGCAGGATCAATCTCAACAAACTCCAACGGATATCCACTTGAAGCTGTTTGAATTTCAGTTGAAAACAGAAGGAGGATTTGTAGGAACTGAAATCCTAAAATCTCTCAATCAGTTGCAGCTGTGGATAAAAGAGACTGATTGAATTTTGAAGGAGAGAGAGGCTTGCAGAATACTCTGAGAGGTGTGAAAAAATCGTGGGAGATCATTCATTCAAACACACAATCATTCGAGCTTCATTCCAGATTCCTGAAGATCAAATCAATCCAGTTTTCCTGAAGAACACATCCAGGCTTAAAATAGCTTATCTTCATACTGTGTTCTTCACTTGTATTTCTATCTGTGTATCTCTAAATTATCTTAAACCTCACTTAACCTAATGGTTGGTTGTTCAAGTGAACGACAAGAGGTTCTTGTTATCTCAACAGCTAGTAGCTGGAACTAGATAGGTTTAGAACCACAAGCTGTATAGGTGTAAGGGAAATCACTTAGGCTTGAAGATCTAGGGCTGTTTCTGTGTGAGTAATAAGAAGTGTTTGCCCAATCCTGGTGGGATTAGATCCCTCAGGCAGAGATTAGGTCCATTGGGACTGAACTCTGTAAATTGCTTTGTGTTCTTTACTTTACAGTTTGGTTATTATCTGCTGCACACAACTCAAATCAAACTAGGGTTCAAAAGCTGTTTAGAATTGTCTACAGCTCAAGGCCTTGAAGCTTACTATTTTCCTTTCAGAGTTTCAGACAGTTTACTAAAATCTCAAGGCCTTGAGATTTGGGTTTCACACAAAGTCTTTCTGTTAAACTTTAAGTTTTTCAATTGGTATCAGAGCTTGTGTCACTGTTTGTAGATCTAACAATCTGGTAACTATGAGTAATGTAGGAGATGGTGGATACTCACAAGGAAGGGCATCCAACAGACCTCCATTGTTGTGTGGTGACAACTTCATGAACTGAAAGGCATTGATGAAGATGTTCATCATAGATCAAGACATGTAACTATGGTCAATAGTTCAGAATGGTCCTCATGAGTACTACAATACAATTGATGGAGTCAGAAGTATCAAGTCTGAGGAAAATCTTTCGGTCACTGAACTGGAAAAGGTATCAAAAAATTACAAGGCTATGAATTTGCTATACTGTGCTTTAAATGCAGATGAGTTCAACAGAGTGTCAAACTGCAAGAGTGCCAAAGAAGTGTTGGATAAACTGGTGGTGACATATGAAGGAACCAGCCAGGTTAAGCATACAAAAATCAACATACTTCTGAGGCAATATGAGTTGTTCAAGATGAACTCAGATGAGACCATCAAGGAAATGTTCAAAAGATTCACTGATGTGGTAAAAAACTTGGAGTCATTGGGAAAGAAGTTCACAAATGAAGAGAAGGTCCGAAAGATTCTGAGAAGTTTGCCAAAAGACAAGTGGGAGCCAAAGACAATAGCCATTGAGGAAGCTCACGACTTGAGTCTTCTTCATCTAGATGATCTACAAGGAAATTTGCTCACTCATGAAATGTCCATGAAGGATGTGGAAGGTGATTTGAGTGAAAATATAAGGAACCTAGCACTTAAGGCAAAAGACAGTGAAAAGTCTCAAAGCCTTGAGACTGAGGAGGAACCTGATGATGAAGAGGCTTTAGCATTGATCTCCAAGGCCTTGGCCAGAATTCTCAAAAAGAAAAGAAACTCTGGTAAAAGGGATTACAACAGAGAGAGATCAAGACCCTCAGGCAGCAAGGATTACAAAGGTAAATCTTCGTCACAGTCACATAAAACTAAAGTAATGAATTGTTTTGAGTGTGGTGATGCAGATCATTTAGTAAGGGACTGTCCACAAAAGAAGAAGAACAGGAACTTTCAGAAGAAGGATAGTGACAACAGAAGGAAGAAAGCAATGATGGCTTCTTGAAGTGACTCTGATTCATCAAGTGACTTATACATAGAAGAAGAGCAAGAAAACTTATGCTTCATGACAAATCATAATGAGGAAAATTCATCAGACAGACACATGAAGACATGGTAAAAAATTTACTTGCTAGTCCTTCTGATGTACTTCCTGAAATTCTCAAAAGTATGTTTTTAAATGAGTAAAGTTATAGAAATGAGATTTCTGCTTTAAAGATTAAGATTTATGAGCAGGTAAAAGAAAACCTGGACTTTGTGTTTTCAAACAAAACTGTTGAAGTTTCTAAGACAAAGCTGGAAAAAGACTTCAAGGCCTTGGACAGCAGGTTCAAAGTCTTGAAAGCACAGATAAAAGAGGTTGTTGATCAAAAAACTCTTTTAACTGAAAGATATGCTGATCTAAAGACTCATTTTGAGAATTTAGAACAACAAATCTGCTCTTTGACTGAGAAACTTCAAGAGTCCAAGAAGGTCCTAGCTAAGTTTACAGGCTCAGAACATAATCTGAATCTCATCTTGGAGGAAGTCTGAAATCAATGCATAAAAGTGGGATTGGCTATAATCCAAATTTTCCAAAGAAAGGCCAAACTACTTTTGTCAAATCTGGTAGCAGATATTCTCCAAAATGTCATTACTCTGGAAAAATTGGTCATGTCAGATTAACTTGTCCCTTCAGAAGATCAGAACCTCACATTATGAGGAATACTTATCCTTATCAGCTTAAGGGACAGGTTAGGAAGATTTGGGTTCCAAAAGGAAATAGGCCACCAAATATGGCTGATTCTGAGTATGACTCAAAGTTCTGCACTTGGTCTAACAGCCTGTTGAGGCAATGATTTGTTTTTTTGCAGGATGTCACCAAGGCCTTGAAAGATCAGAAATGGATATTAGACAGTGGAAGTTCCAGACATATGAGTGGAAAGAGGTCTCTCTTTACTGAACTTACAGAAAAAACTGGAGGAACAATCACACTTGGTGACAAAGCTAAATGCAATATCATTGGTATAGGTAGTATTGGTAATAGTTCTACAAATTATATATCTGATATTTATCTGGTAGATGGACTTAAGTATAATTTGCTTAGTATCTCTCAGTTATGTGATAAAGGTTATAAATTTGTATTTGACAAGGAGAAATGTGTGGTGCAAGATGAGAAATCTGGTGATTGCATACTCACTGCTCCTAGATCATATAATCTATATGCTATGAATACTAACAGTGTTGCAGGTGACAAGCTAAAATGCCTCAAGGCCTTGAAGGAAGATTCAAAGCTTTGGCACAGAAAGCTTGGGCATATTAGTATACATACTTTGAACAAACTCATATCAAAGGACTTGGTAAGAGGTTTACCATCACAGAAATTTTCAGATGATGAGGTTTGCAAGGCATGTGTACAAGGTAAACAGACCATAAGCTCTTTTAAGCCAAATAACTTTGTAAGTAATTCTAGACCCTTAGAATTTCTTCATATGGACTTGTGTGGTCCTATGAGAGTTCAGACCCCAAAAGGTAAGAGGTATATGCTTGTTATAATTGATGATTATTCTAGATTTACTTGGGTGATGTTTATTAGAGACAAAACTGAAGCTTTATCTGAGTTTTCTAGACTATGCAAAGAGCTTCAAAATTTAAAAAATTTACCTGTTGCATCCATTAGAAGTGATCATGGTAGGGAGTTTGATCAACTTGACTTTGATTTTTTTTGTGCAAAGCATGGCATTTCACACAACTTTTCTGCACCTAGAACTCCACAACAAAATGGAGTAGTTGAAAGGAAAAATAGGACACTTGAGGATATGTCGAGAACCATGCTTCTTGAAATTAATTTGCCAAAGTTCTTATGGGCAGAAGCTGTTAACACTGCCAATTATGTGCTGAATAGATGCTTGATCAGACCTATTTTGAAAAAGACTCCCTATGAACTGTTTAAAGGAAGAAAGCCTACTGTTTCTTATATTAAGACCTTTGATTGTATCTGTTTTGTGCATAATAATGGTAGAGACAATCTTGGTAAGTTTGATACTAGAAGTGATGAAGGTGTATTTCTTGGATATTCTCAAACTAGCAAAGCTTATAGAGTTTATAATAGAAAAACCAAGATTGTGGAAGAGAGCATTCATGTAATTTTGATGAAAGTACTAAGGATTCTCTGAGTGAAAGTTTTGCAGATCTATATTTGAACAAGCATGAATCAGATGATGATGCTGTGAAAGAAGACAAAGGCAAAACTAATGTACAGAATCAACCAGCAGAATCTCAAGGCCTTGAACCTCCTGCTGAACCAAAATCTCAAAGCCTTGAGACAGAAGCTGAAACTTTCTATGATGCTCCTTCTACTGTTTCAAGGACTCAAAGCCTTGAAGGAGAATACTCCTGGGTACTAAGAAAGAACTTTAAGTACCTCGCAGACCATCCAGCTGACAACATTATATCAGATCCATCAACTGGAACACAAACAAGAGGACAGTTAAAGAACCTGTGTGCTTTTAGTGCATTTGTATCTTTGATTGAGCCTAAGAATAACAAGGAAGCTCTGGAAGATGCAGAATGGATTATTGCAACGCAGAGTGAGCTGAATGAGTTTTAAAGGAACAAGGTTTGGAATCTGGTTCCCAGACCTAAAGAGAAATCAGTTATTGGAACCAGATGGGTATTCAGAAACAAGCTTGATGAGAATGGCAAAGTGGTAAGAAATAAATCCAGACTGGTAGCTCAAGGATATAATCAGGAAGAATGTATAGATTATGAGGAGACTTTTGCTCCTATTGCCAGGTTAGAAGCTATTAGAATACTTCTTGCATTTGCATCTCACAATCACATAAAGTTTTATCAAATGGATGTTAAATGTGCTTTTCTAAATGGATATTTACAAGAAGATGTTTTTGTAGCACAACCTCCTGGTTTTGAAGATGAAAATGTTCCTGATCATGTTTATAAACTGGATAAAGCTCTTTATGGTTTAAAACAAGCTCCAAGGGCTTGGTATGACAGACTTTCAAAATTTCTACTTGAAAACAATTTCAGAAGAGGCTTACTTGACAAAACTCTTTTCATTAAACACCAACAAAGTGATCTGTTAGTAGTTCAAATGTATGTAGATGATATATTATTTGGTGCTACTAATGATGCTCTTTCAAAAGAGTTTCCTAGTCTGATGTGCAGGGAGTTTGAGATGAGCCTAATGGGTGAACTGAATTTCTTTCTTGGGCTTCATATATTACAAATGAAGAAAGGAATTTTTGTGCATCAAGGAAAATATACCAAGGACTTATTGAATAAGTACAATATATCACAGTCCAAGGTGCTTAAGACCCCTATGAGTTCATCACTCTCTTTAGACAAAGATTCAACTGGTAAGAGTGTGAATCAGAAGGAATACAGAGGTATGATTGGATCATTATTGTATTTAACTGCTAGCAGACCTGACATTATGTTCAGTGTCTGTATGTGTGCTAGATTCCAAGAAGATCCTAAGGAAAGTCATTTAACTGCAGTTAAAAGAATTTTTAGATATTTGAATGGAATCAGAGACTTAGGGATTTGGTATCCAAGAAGATCTAATTTTATGTTGAGTGGCTATTCAGATGCAGATTTTGCAGGTTATAAAGTAGACAGGAAAAGTACTTCTGAATGCTGTCAATTTCTTGGATCTTCACTGATCAGTTGGCATTCCAAAAAGCAAAATTATGTAGCATTATCAACTGCAAAAGTTGAATATATTGCAGCTGGTGCTTGCTGTTCACAAGTGTTATGGATTGCTTAGCAACTTAGAGATCTTGGCTAAAACTTAAGTAATGTGCCAATTCATTGTGACAATACAAGTGCTATTTCAATCTCTAAGAATCCAGTTCAGCACTCAAGGACAAAGCACATAGATGTGAGACATCATTTTCTTAGAGATCATGCAGAACAAGGTGATGTTGTTTTAAATTTTATCTCTACTTCAATGCAAATTGCTGATATTTTCACTAAACCTTTTCCAGATGATAGGTTTTGATCTCTAAGGCTTGAATTGGGGATGTTAAACAAGGATGCATTGGTTTAGGGTGAGTATGAGTACTTATATGTGTATATGTGCTGGAATCTCAAAGCCTTGAGATTATACTTTCTGAAGTCTTGAAAGTATAGCTCAAAGCTTTGAAGTTTCTCAAACTGCAGAAAATCTCATAGGCTTGAGATTGTTCTCCAGGTCTTGATAATATCTGTATTTATTTATTTTTTTTAAAAAAAATTGGATCATCAAATATTATAACTTATCTTTTTAGATAACTGTATAATATTTGAATTACTCAGAGAATTTTCTAAAATATTCCAAAAAGATTTTTCAAGATTCTATTTTTGCATGTTGATATTGCAGAGTCCTTTTATGACTCATCATTTTCAACCTACTTAAGCTGAAAGCCAGGGCTTTTTCTTCTCATTCTCTTCCAATTTTCTGCGACTCTACTCTCTCTCTCTCTCTCAATTCCTCTCAATCACATTCTCTTCTCAAAACCCTAAACCATAAAATGGAGCGCAAATCAGCCAGAATTCAGCAACAGGGAAAGCCCTCTAGCAGATCCAAGAAGAGAGCAAACAAGAAGGAGAAGATAGTGATTTCTGATTCAGATTCAGAAAATACTCAAAGCTTGCATGAGGATACCCCTCCTGCAAAGAAGTCCAGGACAGAGAAGGGAGATGAAGGCTCAAGTGTTGATCCACAACAAGATACTCAGGGTGGTGATCAACCTACGTCAGAGAAGAAGAAAGGGGAAGAAAAGAAAAAGACTGGTGAAGAGGAAAAAGGGAAATCAAATCAGGAGAGCAAGAAGAAATCAACTGAAGGAGGACAAGAAAAGACCAAACCCTCTGAGAAGAAGACTAGGGTTGAGCAAGTTGTTGCTGCAACTAAGAAATATCAAGCTAAGAATGTACTTCGCACTGAGTGGTTTGTTAGTTCTGAAGTTAGAACTGTTTGGATGCAAGGATATGCTTCATCTAAGGTAGCTTTCTGTAGCATGATTTCTGATGAGTTATTGGATAAACTGGACATTGAATGCATGAGAAAGTTGAGAGAAACTGCAATTGGAAGGTTCTAAATCCCAGTTTAAAGGTTTATCCTAGGTTTATCCTAGGTTAACTAGGTTATTTTATCTGAACTTGGTGTCTGAAGGTGATGATAGAATGGTATTAACTTCTAAAGTGGCTGGTGTGGATTTGAGGTTAGATCATTGGACTTTTGCCAAAGTCTTGGGCATTCCTAGAAAATACAATGTTGGAGATTATCCTGATAGGAAGAAGTGTCTGGATAAGGCAAAAGAGATGTTCTTTATTGAAGTTGTTCCCTCTGGTCCAAAGCAGTTGACACACTCTGTGCTCAACTGTGAAGCCAAAATCTTGTTTACTATTCTGATGAGGAGTGTAGTTCCTATGGAGAACTCAAGGGAGTTGGTAAGTGATAAGGTTCTGATTTTGATGTATCTAATATCTCAAGGGTTTGAGATAGATTTTTCAACAGTTGTTATGGAGCATATGATTTATTGTGCAACCAGGATTAGAAACCATCCTCTTCCATATGCCAACCTGTTACCTCTTTTCTTTGAATATTTTGATGTGCTTGTGAAAGTAGAAGAAAAGATTACTGGAGGTTTTGGGTTGATAGATGAGACTGCACTTCAGAGGATTGGGGTAGTTCAGACTGGGAAAGGGCATTAGAAATTTTATTCTGATTTGCCAAAGGAAGAACTTGCTGAGAAGGAGTTTGTGAAGCCTAAGGGGACTGCATTTGGGAAAGGACAAGCCAATGAGGATTACTCTCTAATGGTTGAGAAGCTAGAAGATCAGAAGGTTGAGATTGAAGATCTCAGACAAAGGTTATTTGACCTGTCAACTGAATTTAACCAGTTCAAGGGCTTGATGAATGTTATGAATGGGAAGCTGGATGTTGTCATCAAGGGCTTGAATCTGGAGAAGATACCTTATGCTACTAGTCATGACACCAGTGTGGATTCAGAAGAGAAGTTGGGAGATTTTCTGAAGAAGAAGAAGAAGCCAATTCCAGTAGTGCTAACTTCAAAAGATTTGTATGAACAAACTGATGAAGAAGATGCTGGTGAAGACACAGGTGTTGATGCAGCTACAGAGGTAGATTCAGTACAGGCTAAGAAGAAAGTGGATGAGATAATCCAAGAAGTGGTTGCTGAAGTGGAAGCTGAACAAGAAGGTAATCAGTCTGCAAAAGATGCTGCAAGTGAAGAAGAAATTGGAAAAGGCTCAGAGAAAGGCCAGACATCAAAGAAGAAGTGAAGATCAGAGACTGCCAAAGCCTTGACCCTCTATCTCATTCTATTCTATCTTTTCTGTCTCAAGGCCTCGACTTTTTAGCTAAATTTTTTGTTTTAAGTTTATTTCAGACTTTGAGTAATGATCCTACATTTCTTCAACCTTATTTGATGAAATTCAAAGAGGGGGAGAATTAATGTGATTCTTTTGTGTTTTGTTTGCAGTATTTAGACTAGTAATAATAAGAATGCCTAGTTGTTTTGAATATCTTTTATTTCTGTGGTAATTGGTAATATTTATTCTCACTGGTAATCTTTTTGGGTTCAGTATATATTGGACTAGTAATAATAAGAATGCCTAGTTGTTTTGATGAATTTTTATTTCTGTGGTAATTTGTAATATTTATTCTCACTGGTTATCTGTTTGGGTTCAGTATATATTGTATCTGCAAATTGTGGTTGTTTAATTTTTTGAATATGAGTGGCAGGAAGATCTGTACAAGACTGTAGGTTTTGTCTTTCATCAAGGGGGAGATTGTTGAGTCAAGATCCCTGAATGTGTTTTGGTTGGTAATTGTTTTGAGTGATGAAAGACAAAAGGCTAAGACATAAGCAGCAAAGCATTTCAGTTATCTCAAGGCCTTGAGATTGACTGAACTTCAAAGCATTGAGTTATTCTACTCTGCTATATGTTCTAACATTTATGTGTTGCAGATTGGATACCTAATTATACAAGTCAGTGGTTTATTGTATATAATTTTGGATTATACTATTTATGTATCTAACACAATTGCATATGATCAGAACAGGAAGAATCAAATTAATCTGGGTTTAACTTTGAAATTCTGTGATGCAGGTTCAGAGCTCCAAGGCCTTGAGATGTGCCTTGAGCTGCTGACAGTTTTTTTGCAGAACTTAGTTGATTCTTTCTTGCAGGTTGTGATTCTTATATTGTGATTATTTACTCACTTCTAAGTGTCTTAAACTTGTTTTTCATGATTCATATGTTTTAGAAAATATACAGGTTATTGTTCTAAGTTTGTTAAACAGTTTTATCAGACACTGTATAACCAAACAGTCATAGTACTGTTAGCTTTCTGGATTTTGTTGTTGCTGTGTTTCAATGTTGTTGCAGGGTTCTTAAACGTGCAGGAGCAATCTCAACAAACTCCAACGGATATCCACTTGAAGCTGTTTGAATTTCAATTGAAAACAGAAGGAAGATTTGTAGGAACTGAGATCCTAAAATCTCTCAATCAGTTGCAGCTGTGGATAAAAGAGACTGATTGAATTTTGAAGGAGAGAGAGGCTTGCAGAATATACTGAGAGGTGTGACAAAACCGTGGGGGATCATTCATTCAAACACACAATCATTCAAGCTTCATTTCAGATTCCTGAAGATCAAATCAATCCAGTTTTCCAGAAGAACAGATCCAGGCTTAAAACAGCTTATCTTCATACTGTGTTCTTCACTTGTATTTCTATCTGTGTATCTCTAAATTATCTTAAACCTCACTTAACCTAGTGATTGGTTGTTCAAGTGAACAACAAGAGGTTCTTGTTAGCTCAACAGCTAGTAGCTGGAACTAGATAGGTTTGGAACCACAAGCTGTATAGGTGTAAGGGAAACAGTTTTGCAAACAGTTTTCATACTCTATTCAACCCCCCCCCCCCCTTCTAGAATATTTAGGTCCTGTATTTAGTCTACATTACACACTTTCATCCTTGACATATCTTCAAGTGTCCTGTTCTTTCTTTCAACAACACCATTCTGTTGAGGAGTTCTTGGATCAAAAAAGTTATGATAAATACCATGCTTATCACAGAATAAATCAAATTCTATCTGATCAAATTCTCTACCATGTTCACTTATGATTAAAGCTACAGGTATATTTTTCAAGTTTTGAAGTTCTCTTCAAAGCTTTGCAAATTCAGAGAGAGCTTCAGATTTTTCTTTGAGAAACATAACCCAAGTGTATCTAGAAAAATCATCTACAACAACTAGCATATACCTTTTACCTTTTGGAGTAGGAGTACTCATAGGACCACAGAGATCCATATTAAGTAATTCAATAGGTCTAGTTGTACTTACAAACTTCTTTGTCTTGAAGGAGCTTCTGGTCTGCTTTCCTTGTGCACAGGCTTTGCATAACTCATCCTCTTTGAACTTGGTGGATGGCAATCCTTTTACCAAGTCTTTATAGATCGATTTGTTCATAGTATGCAAACTGATATGACCAAGTTTCCTATTCAAAAGCTTTGAATCTTCTTTCAAGGCCTTGAGACACTTCAAACTTTCACCTGCAACTTTGTTAGTCTGAAAATTATAAACATTGTTTGATCTAGAGGCTGTGAGAATGTAATCTCCTGATTTCTCATTTTGCACCACACACTTATTTTTATAAATGATGACTTTGTTGCCATTATCACAAAGCTGAGATACACTAAGCAAATTAAACTTCAAACCTTCAACCAGATAAACATCAGAAATAGAGTTTTCAGAATTTGTACCAACTTTTCCAATACCAAGAATATTGCATTTTCCTTTTTCACCAAGTGTTATTGAACCTTCTGATTGCTCCTTTAATTCTGAGAATAGAGATCTCTTTCCACTCATGTGTCTTGAGCAACCACTGTCCATGAACCACTTCTGTTTCTTGGTGACAACCTGCAAGCACCAATCACTGCCTTACCCAGCTGTTAGACCAAGTGTGGAATTTGGATTCATATTCAGGATCAACCATGTTAGGTGGTCTAAAACCTTTAGGAACCCAAATCTACTTAACCTGTCCTTTAAGTTGAAAAGGAAAAGTGTTTCTCATTATGTGAGGGTATCTTCTTCTAAAAGGACAAGTCATTTTAACATGACCAGTTTTACAGCAGTAATGACAAGTAAGAAAGGTTTTGTTTCCAGCTTTCACAAATCTGGTATTGTTTCTTCTTGGAAAGTTTGGATTGAATCCAATACCAGGTTTGTGAACAGACTGTGAACTTCCTCCAAGAATCAAGTTCAACTTCTGTTCTGATCCAGCAAGCTTGATTTTGACTAGTTCAGATTCTTGAAGTTTCTCAGTAAGAGTAGTCTTTTGTCTTTCTAAGTCATTAACATGATGTCTTAGATTAACAAGGTTGTCATTCACATAGGAGTTTTCAGTGACTACTTCCTTGACTTGTGTTTTCGAGGCTTTGAAACTTGTTTTCGAGGCTTTGAAACTTGTTTTCAAGGCCTTGAAATCACTGTCAATTTCCTTCTGAGAGATTTCAAGATTCTGATTTAGGCAAACAAGTTGTAAATTTTCTTTTGCTTGCTCATGAACTTTCTCTTTCAAAAGCCTGATCTCTTTCAGATAATCTTCCTCATTTAAAAACATTGTTCTGAGATATTCTGAAAGAGCTTCTTTTGGTTTTGAAATTAAACAGTTAACCATTACCTCAATGTTCTTTTCAGAACTATCATCATGCTTGGCCATGAAGCATAGATTGGCATGTTCTTCTTCAGATTCAGATTCATTGGAGCTATCTGAATCACTCCATGAAGCTATCATGGCTTTCTTTCTCCTGTCATGATCTTTCTTCTAAAAATTTCTTGCTCTTTTTGTGTGGACAATCCCTTATCAAGTGTCATGCATCACCACACTCAAAGCAATTCATAACTTTTGACTTGTTCTGTGAAGAGGACTTACCTTTGTAATCCTTTCTGCTGGATGGTCTATGCCTTTCTTTGTTGAATTATTTGTTTCCAGAGTTTCTCTTCATTTTGAGAATCCTTGTCAAGGCTTTGGAAATCAAGGCAATTGGATCTTCATCATCACCATCCTCAGTTTCAAGGCTTTGAATTCTCTCATTCTCTTTGGCTTTGAGGGCTAGATTTTTTACACCTTCTGGGAGTTCTCCATCAACTTCATTCATAGATATCCCATGTGTCAGGAGTTTCCCTTGTAGGTCATCAAGTTGTAAAGTTGAGAGATTCTGAGCTTCTTCAATAGTTGTGGTCTTTGGTTACCATTTTGCCTTTGGAAGACTTCTGAGTATCTTCCTCACCTTTTCCTCATTGGAAAAATGTTTTCCCAATGAGTCAAGGTTGTTGACAATGTCAATGAATCTCTTGAACATATCTCTTATGGACTCATCTGCATTCATTTTGAACAGCTCATACTATCTAAGATAAATGTTGATCTTGTTCTGCATGACTTGACTGGTTCCTTCAAAGGTAACCACAAATTTATCCCATATTTCTTTAGCAGTTTTGCATCCAGAGATCCTGTTGAATTCATCTGTACTCAAAGCACAATACAAAATGTTAAAAGCCTTGTAGTTCTTAGAAAATTGCTCTAATTCAGAAGAGGAGAGTGAGTCTTCTGTTCTGAGAGTTCTGCTCCCATCTTTCTCTGTATAGAAAGTATGAGGTCCATTTTGAATAATGTTCCAAAGCTCCAGATCTTGATCAATGATGAACATTTTCATGAGAGCTTTCCATTGAGCAAATTTTCTCCACAGAATAGAGGAGGTCTATTAGCAGCTCTTCCCTGTGAGAAGCCACCATCACCAGCAGTACTCATGATCACCAGATGGTTAAATCTTATACAGTGATACAAGCTCTGATACCAATTGAAAGTGTGAGTATGCAGTTGTATAAGCAACTAAGATACTCTATAAGGGGGGGGGTTTGAATAGAGTATGCCAAATTTTTGCAATTTTGCTAACAAGTAGAAGAACTTGTGCAGACAATGAAATTAAAGGCCTTGAACACATGTTCAAGCCTTTGAAAATATCCAGAGAGTTTAGAACAAGTATGCCTTTTTCAAGGCCTTGAAAACAAGTTCAAACCCTTGAAAATAAAAGTTTTTGTATGTTGCAAAAGCTTTGAAAGTAGATGACCTGAAAATGCACAAGACAAGTGATTTATAGAGTTCAGTCCACTTGGACCTACGTCTCTACCTCAGGCATTAGATCCCTGCAGGATTTTCAATTCAATTATTATTAATCAAAAGCTAAGCCCTAGAACTCAAGCACAGAGAGTTCCCTTACTCTTTTATAGCTTGTGGTTTTCCCTAACCTGTCCAGTACCTCCTCTAGCTAACTGATTAAATAAGAATTCTCTATTGTTAACTTTGAAAAATCCTGGAGAATGAATGTATAAATAATAAAGAAATGATCTACCAATATAGCTCTATACAGAAGATCACTTAAGAGTAGAAAACTGCAGTGAAATGCAGTGAACTTTTGTGTATGGATTGGAAGAGATGAAGAACTTCTTTGATGCTTGTCAATTGAGAATGATTTCCCTGTATTTGCCCGTTGATAATTGTGTTCTTGTTGCTTCGAATTTGAACTCTTTTTAAATACTTCAAACAACTCTGCAAATCTCTCCAGATTTTCAGCAACAACCTTCCTATTTTATAGGCAACAGAGTTTGACTACTTTGAGATCTTCTCCAACAGTTGAATGATCATAATCTTCAGAGATATTGTTGTAATCCTTCATTTAACCATCATGAGAAGCTGTCAAACACGTCTGATTGATCATGGTCAAACAATCCAGCTCTGCAGCAATCCAGTTTATTAAACAATCCTGCAAAACTTAAAAACAATATCTCCTGCATTATCATGGTCAAACAGTTGATATAGTACGATTCAAAACATGTTTAACAATTTGTCTTTCCTCATCTAACAACAGGTAATCAAACATATGCAAGAGAAATAATAAATTAGATCACAGAGTCAATAGAAAAACTCCCCCTGAGAATATGCTTTTTGGTTGAACAGTTTCAAGGCTTTGAATCCAGTTTCAAGGCCTTGAAAATAGCCAAGACTATTTTCAAGCCTCTGAAGCTGATGCAAGGATTTGAAAGCTGTTTCAAGGCCTTGAAATAGCCAAGCTCTTTCAAGTCTTGAACAACCTGAGCTTACACTATCCTAACCCTAGCTATCGGTGCCATCATGGGATTTAACCTTGGTTAAACTTTTCGTAAACTATAGTTGAGTCAATCCATACAAATCTTCCACTGAGCCACTTCCGTGATATCCAACTAGTGATCATAAGGAAAAGAGAATGATGATTAAAACGGGCAAGCCCCAAGAGCAGTTCTTTCCACAATGCAGAAGGCGAAGCGATCGCTTCGTTGGAAGAAGAAGCAATGCTCTCACAATGCAGAAGACGAAGCAAACTCCTTGTAAAAAGAAGAAACCCACCTTTCAAATCCACTTAAAGTTAGAAAGTAGAAAGAAGACGCCGACGACAGTGATGGCTCAGAAAGTGCTGAAAATGATAAAGAGAAGAAGAAAAGTGTAATTTTTTCACACTCAGATGTAGACAAGACCTAACAATGATGGTGATTCAGAAAAAAAAAAAAAAAAAAAAAAAAAAAAAAAAAAAAAAAGATTAAGCTCTAAAGAGAGCAATGGATTCTAGAGAGAGAAAAAGTTGTATTGTGTATGATATGAAACTGATTTTTTCCTAAGCTGTTTAAATTTAAAGACTTTCACTTTACTTCTAATGCTAGTTACATAAGTGATCGTGTACTTTGCTATATCTACACTTGCAGCCCCTCATTCCTACACATCTTCGGCTAGTGTGCCCAAAGAGTCGTGACAGAGCCTGCATGAAGGCTCGTGGAACTAAAACAACCGAGGTGTGTAACTTCTTTTTGACAGAAACAGGATTAACTTCTAAACTCTAAAACTTGTCTCTTTAACGAAATAAATTGTAATAGACAATTACTTGTGCCTGAGGGCACTACCCAAACAAAATAACTAATGAGATGGACTCGTGGATGTAATCTTTGTTTGAAATATAAAGATGTAAATCTTCCGTGATTGAAATGCACTAAACATGTATCAACTTTTTTTTTCAAGAATTTAGATAACTTTTGCCCTCTGGACACGACCAAACTAACATGAAAGAAAATTGGAATAAGATAAAACTGCAATACTTTTTCTATTTTAACGTCTTTTTGGAGGTTTCGAATTTTGAATTGAGATACACATTTCGATTAAAGTTGTCGGATTTGTGCCTTGAATAGTTGAAAAATAATCATCCAGAAAAACAATGGGGACCAAAGGAACCAAGATGGAGAGAAAAGAAGCAGAAAAGAAATTCAAAGGTCGTACGACCGGAAATAGAGGTCGCACGACCTGGAGGAAACAAAAGCTGCAACATCCGGATTTTGGAGGAGGTCGCACGACATGCCCAAAGGTCGCACAACCTGAGCTGGAAGGTCGCACGACCTGGAAAAGCACATTAAAACTGCTTTTATGTTCGAAAAGCAGCGTTCTAGAAAGCAGAAGCATTACCAAACGGGCTCTTATTCCGGTACAGATTAAGTACTCGCATCGTACATTTTTATAATTTAATTCATACTAAATTAATACATAATTTAAACTAGTATCTCATATAGATACATATAATTTCAACAATTTTCTCTTCTTACTCTGTCACCGTACTCCATCTAAGATGGGGTTGATAATTTTACTACATGAACCTTCAACTTGGCCGCATCACTCTGAAGTGGAAAAATAGAAATACTGGCGATAACCTGGTAATGTATTGTAGATAACACTATGATGTTACGGAAGAATCATGTCACAGCAAACGCAAACGATATCGCACTATATAATTCTGCATCAAGGTGTGCTAACAAAACTCGGTCTGTAATTATTGGGAGTTATAAAAGAACAAGCAGTTTTTGGTAATTGCTAGAGCTGGCTCCAGTAGAATGTTAGCTGCAAATGGAACAATTGCCCGTAGTCCATGTGTTCCACACAATTAGTTTGAATCTTGAACGGAAATGGTAATCACTTCATGCTAATTTGCAATAAATTTTAAGTGTAGTACACATTTATTTTGTTGGAATTAGGAAATTTTGCAAGCTCGTTTCCTTTAGCGGCCACAACAATGCCATTACATGAGTTATCAGCTTACCATACGCTTCTTACTTAAATCATGACTCCAGTTCAAACATGGAATAGCTAATATGTCACGACATGGCGGGAGCCATGCTGCAAGGATGACAATTACTTGTTGTCATTGTTTCTTAAATTGGGAGGGATAGGGAGAATTCCTTGTTTTCATACACTTCAAACTAGAAATGGGAGATTCGTTGTGGGCAATACAAGATTACCGTTGAAGGGGCGCTTTCTTTGCTTTGGGAAAGAGTGGTGGCCTATGTTGCACTTTTGAGCTCAGCCAGATAGACTAGAGATATCTATTGAGAGTTGTTATGAAATGTATTATTACAATTTATACAATAATCGCTGATCAAAAAGATTTATACAATAATTAAGAAAGTTTTTTTCAGAAATAGGCTTTTTTTTTTTTGAGAAAAAAGGAGAAAGAGGCTTGTTTATTTATTTAATTTTTGAGAAAGGAGAAAGAGGCTTATGATAAACGTATTTACTATAGGGTAAATGACTCTTCCTACCACACCCCCCCCCCCCCCCTTCAGATTAACACAGAGACACTTGCACTCGCCCATGTTTCGAAACACTAACACGATCGGATTGTGTCATTTTATCCTCTAGAAAGGAAAATATGTCCCAATAACTAATACAAGTAGACACAATAAAGAGTGCAGGTGTAATGAATACCGACACAATTAAATGGGTGAAAGATATATTTTCCTCACCAATTCGGGATGCCAAACCCCAGGACGCTAACACCATCTGATTGTGTCACATTACACTCTAGAAAATGAAACCCGTCCCCATAACCAACACAAGGGGCTAGGCCCCATACTGATAGCTTTACATATAGGGAGTGAATGTGTACTGAAATATGGCTCAACGAAGAGGTAAAAGTATCATTTCCTAACTGAAAGGCATAAAAGTGTCTGTGCATCAAACTTGAGGGTCGAACACTATATTATAAGAACACAACTTAATACCATTACGTTTATATCCCGCACTCCTAAACCCTATCTGACTTGAGAGCCTTATTTTGATTTGTTGCATCTCATAACCCCTATTTGACATGAGTGACTTATTTTGATTTGTTGCATTTAGGCATTTTGAAACATGCTCGCTTCAGCAAGAAGTTTTTTCTCGAACTAGCCATTTAGCCCAATGGTGAAGGCCCTGAGGTAGTTCTTCGAAGTCCCAAGTTCGAGCCTCCCGTGTAGCAAAGTAGCTTGGGTTAGAATATAAGGCATTGTGAAGTATGGGTTTGTATTTGGGTATAAGACACTTTCGTACCCACCTCATGTTTGGCCCACATACACTTTCACCCATTTCAGAAAGGAAAATTGAAATTTCGCCCCTTTGCTGAATCATTTTTCAGGACACTTATGTAAGGCTGTTAGGGTCAGTTTGAGTATGCTCCTTAAGTCCTTATGCTTGTACAACTGGTTTCAGACAAATAGAAGCTATTTTAGTGTAAAAAAAAAAACAACATTCGGACAAATTATGTAGTCTCACGGCAGCTTTCAGGAAGCTAAAAGTACCATTTTCCACAACCGGTTTAAATTGTTCTTCTTAATCTTATCTCTTTTTTTTTTAAACCAATAAACTTATACCCATGGTGCATTTTAGTCCGTTTACTCTATCGGAGCATGTTCATTGATTTCACCGAACATGAAATAACTGTATCGATATTTTGGCGTAACTTTTACATAATGTTATTGAAAGCTTTTTTAATCTAAAATTCATTTTAAAATTATCAGGGTGATTCTCACGCATCATTTTCATGCACCACCACCTGTCTGGAGTGGGGTCAGTCCCTGGCAGTTAGTTCTTGGTAATTTGGTCTCTTATACAACCCCGTTCCTTCTCTTTGTCCCAATTTGACTTTAGAGTGTCACTATGACCGACTAATTTAGTTAATTATATAATTAATCTTTATATAATATTGTACATCTTTCTTAACACTATAATCATATGAAAACATTAGTAAACTTTCGTATCATATTGTCTATTAGAATTAATAGCAACAGTAAGGGTAATAATTGTAATAACTTTTATTTAGTTTTTACAAATAAGTCCCTGTATCAAGTAATACGACGCTGTTTCTCTTAATGTGCTGTCGTAGCACTAGGGGGCAAGGTTGTTATGGTCGGTTTTCCTCTTCTGTACATGTGTCCTCATCTTATTGGGTGATTTAAATATGGCGGTTGTATAAGGGAGGGACCCTTCTCTTCCTGCAGAATAATGGAAACAATTTTGTTTCAAACCCAGATATTCAACATGGTATCAGAGCCTGGTTTGGCCGATTTGATACAGTCTCCATAGCGACCTGAACCTACGGTCTTCTTTGATCCAATTATGGGTTTCTTATTCTCAGATCCCGTTTCTGATTTCTTCTATCTTCAAACCTGATTCATGGCTCTTGAAAATCCAAATCGAGGAGCTCTTCATCCCAGTTCAGATGTCTCCTCTCCCTATTTCTTATCTCCTTCTGATAATCCAGGATTCTTTCTGGTTACTCAATTTCTTTTTGGGGATAATTTTTACTCGTGGCAACGAGGAATGACTATTGCTCTTGAATCCAAGAACAAGTTGGATTTCGTGGATGGGAATCTTCATCCACCAGCTCTGGGTTCAGAAATGGCTGCGTTGTGGCACTGGTGTGACAATATGGTCAAGTCCTGGCTTCTTAATGCTGTACGTAAAGAAATTGCTTGCAGTATTGTTTCTCATTCTTCTGCTAGAGCACTATGGATAGATCTAGCTGAACGATTCTCACAAGGGAATAAACCTAGAGTCTATCAATTAACTAAATTAATTAAGAATCTCAAGCAGGGTGATGCTAGTGTCACAGTATACTATACTAGACTCAAAACTCTGTGGGATGAATTGAGTAATTATGACCCTATTCCAGTATGTGATTGTGGTGTGCTCAGAAGTTGTACTTGTGGAATTTTGCTGAAGTTACATGCCACGCATGAAGAGAAATGTGTAATGAAATTTCTCATGGGACTTAACCAAGAGTTTAGACCTGTTAGGCAGCAGATTTTACTCTTGGATCCATTACCTCATCTTAATGCAATTTTTTAAAAAATAGTACAAAATGAAAGACAGTTGCAAATCTCCTCCCAAACTGGAATTCTTAGCAATGTGGCTATGCTGGGATCTAAAACTATCATGAACACTTCTAGCTCTAGTGGAGGAATTTCAAGTGCTTCTTCTATATTTGCTATTGTTGGGTTTTGATTCAGGTAACGCAGCGAAATAACAAAAAATTAATCATGCTCAAATCCCACCAAAGATCACAGGAAAGCCATCATAACATGATAAGGGTATAGAAGATGTGTACCTTAGTTTGGGAGATCACACGAAGAATAGCGTCTTATTCTCTATGAGTATCCACACCTTGGATTCTTGATTAGATTCCTTATCACCGTGTAGTTCTAGCAACGAAAGTAGGAGGAACGAATCACACGAATCGAGGAGGAGACGTGCCCAAGGGAGGGCCGAAGGCTCCAAGGAGGGGGACGGACGGGTTGGATTCGCCCTTCCTTGTCTCTCTCTCTCTCTTGCTTTGTTATGTTCTCTCAAATAATGACTTGTGTAGAGAATTAACAAGATAGAGTTCCTTTATATAGTAATAACTCTTTATTAACTACATCAAGGCCCCAATACTAATCATGTCCTTACATGGATTAGCCAACATACAAATTAGTCCTACTAAGTTTGCTTGTGGTTGCGTTACGATCATTTTATTAATTAGTCCAACTAATTAATACCTGTATCCAATTTAATTCATCTGGTGTGTGAGCCCATAGGTTTCTACTTAGTTGGTAGTAACTCATTACTAACATGGAGCGGTGTCTTGCAACACATCCATGCCACCCTACTAATAGAAATAAGTCAGTGATCTCGACAAACCTTGTGCCCAATGTTCATGTATTGTGTTATCCCTTTGTCTCCATATCCGGATTGGACACGAGTCATATTAGTCACACTCGTATATCAAATCCATTGTTCCTCGATCTTGGGAATATGCTTACGTGAGTAGATAACATTAATATCTCCATATTAATGTATCTGATTATGGCCAGACATTCCTATAAGCACCATTCCTCGAGTGGTCCATGGATATTTGCTCCCATTTTGTGGGAGGGAAAAATCCTCATTACGTCAGTACGATCCCTAAGCTTGCTTCCTATCATGCCCGATAACTATATTTATAGTTATCCGGTTAAGGCGCAACGTTTGATAATATCAAAGCATGATATTCCACAACTAGAGTATCTCGTGACTTCAAGTCTAAGGATTACAATATCATTAGCACTACGAGAAGCGATTGTGACTTTGACATAATCTAATATATCCTTCTCGTTGTGGGTCAATCCAGTAAGACATTATTCCTAATGCATACCCATGTGTTAGACTTGATATATCCATATCAATCTACACACATACTAGTCTATAGTTGATCGTCCTATTAATTAATATAATGGACTAGGGATATTTAAGATAAACAACACATTGTATCTAAGGACTTCATTATATTAAATATCACAATAAATAATAAATTAATGTTCTAGCCAAAACATTGTTCATACTAAATATAGATTGCCTCTAGAGCAACTATTGCGACAGTTTCCAACTTGCACTAGAGCCAATCTTGCGCATCTTTTATGCCTATAGATCTAGTGTGCCCTTCATGCTTTCGCTGCGCAAGTGGCTTTGTGAGCATATCTAAATGATTGTCATCCGTTGGAATCTTGCACATCTTCACATCTTCTCTATCGATCATATCACAAATAAGATGGAATCTCCTAAGTACATGCTTTGATTACTGGTGTGATCTTGGTTCCTTGGCTTGTGCGATCGCTCCAGAGTTGTCACAGTACAACGTCATGGGATCCACGATGATAGGGACCACACCAAGCTCAGTGATAAACTTCTTTATTCAAGCTTCCTCTTTTGCTGCTTCCGCAGCAGCAATGTACTCATCTTCAGTTGTAGAATCAGCAACTGTCTCTTGCTTGGAACTCTTCCAGCTCACAGCTACTCCATTTAGGCAGAACACATAGCCCGATTGCGATCAGTAGTCGTCCTTGTCGGTTTGGAAGCTCGTATCAGTGTAACCAATTGCATTGAGCTCTTCCTCACCTCCAAATATCAAGAATGCATCCTTAGTTCTTCTCAAGTACATGAGGATGTTCCTGACACCAATCCAGTTACTCTCACTAAGATTAGACTGATATCTGCTTACCATACTCAATGCGTATGATACGTCTGGTCTAGTACACAACATGGCGTACATTATGGATCCTATGGCCGAAGCATAGGGTATCATACTCATGCGGTCCTTCTCAATCTCATTAGAATGACAATCAGTCTGAGAGAGAGTGAATCCATGCGACCTGGGCAAGAATCCCTTCTTGGGATCTTGCATGTTGAACTGTTTCAACACCTTGTCTAGATATGTACTTTGGCTTAGGTCGAGCAACTTTCTAGATCTATCCATATAGATCTTGATACCAAGTATGTAAGCTGCATCCCCTAAGTCCTTCATTGTGAAACACTTTCCTAGCCAATCTTTAACAGATTGAAAAGTAGAAATGTCATTTCCAATGAGTAATATGTCATCCACATACAAGACCAGAAACACAACAGAGCTCCCACTAACCTTCTAGTAAACACAGGGCTCATCTTCATTCTTGATGAATTCAAACTATTTGACTGCGTCATCAAAACGTCGATTCCAACTCCTAGAATATTGCTTTAATCCATAAGTGGATCGTTGCAATTTACAAACTTTATTGGCATTCTCTGGATCCTCAAAACCCTCCGTTTGTGTCATGTACACATCCTCGAGGAGGTTCCCATAAAGGAAGGTCGTTTTGACATCGATCGGCTAAATCTCATAGTCATAGTAAGCTGCAATAGCAAGTAGGATTCGAATGGATTTAGTCATGGTGAATGGCGAAAAGGACTCTTCATAGTCAATACCATGAATCTGTCTATAACCTTTAGCTACCAATCGCCCCTTGTAGGAAACTTCCTTGCCATCCATGTCAGTCTTCTTCTTGAAGACCCATTTTTACACTCTGGGCCGAGCCCCTTGTGGTGGTTCCACCAAAGTCCATACTTTGTTGGTATACATGGAATCCATTTAGGATCTCATGGCTTCTAGCCACTTCCTGGAGTCATGGCCTTTCATGGCCTCCCCGTAGGTCGCAGGCTCATCATCTATGAGTGTTATGTCATCGGGCTCAGTCACGAGAAGTCCGTATCTCTCTGGCTCATGACGTACTCTTCCTGACCTACGGAGTTCGTGTGTTATCTGAACAAGTTCTTCCACAACACTTTTTGGTTCCTCTTCATGTTCCATCATCGTTCAGTGGTTTATGGTTCTTGAATTTCTTCAAGTTCTACAGTCCTCCCACTTGCTTCTTTAGAGACAAACTCTCTTTCTAGAAACACGTCGGTCCGAGCAACACACACTTTGTTCTCGGTTGGATTGTAGCATATCCTTTTATTTCCTCAGGATATCCCACAAACTTACACTTATCCGCTTTGGGTCCGAGCTTGTCTGTTCGTAAACCCATTACATAGACATCGCAACCCCAAATCTTCATAAATGACACTATGGGACGCTTCCCTGTCGATATCTCATATGGTATCTTCATGACTGATTTTCATGGAACACGGTTAATGGTGAAAGATGCAGTCAATAGAGCATGTCCCCAAAATGATATTGGAAGATCCGTTTGACACATCATAGATCTCACCATATCTAATAGTGTGTGATTCCTCCTCTCGGGCACGCCATTCCACTGTGGCGTTCCGGGTGGAGTGAGTTGGGATACTATCCCACACTCTCTAAGATATTCGTCAAACTCTTGGCTCAAGTATTCTCCTCCACAATCCGATCGCAAAGCTTTAATACTTTTACCAAGTTGCTTTTATACTTCATTTTTGAATTCTACAAACAATTCAAAGGAATCGGATTTAGCTTTCATAAGGTATAAAAATCCATACTTACTAAATTCATTAGTAAATGTAATGAAGTAGGTGTAACCACCTCTGACAGGTGTGGGAAACGGCCCACATACATCATTATGTATGAGTGCCAGTAACTCACTAGTCCTCTCACATTTCTTATTGATATGGGACTTTGTCATTTTTCCCAATAAACAAGACTCGCATGTCTCATATGATTCCAAATCAAATGAGTCTAGTAATCTATCCTTATGGCGTCTAGATATGTGTTTCTCATTTATATGGCCTATACGACAATGCCATAGATATGTAGGATTAAAATCATTAGTTTTAATCCTTTTAGTATTTATGTTATAGATGGAATTATTTAGATCAAGGATATACAATCCATTAGGAAAATGCGCACAATAATAGTGCATACTATCAAAATTAATGGAGCAACACTTGTCCTTTATTGCAATAGAAAAACCCTTCTCGTCCAAACAAGAAACAGAAATAATGTTTCTGCTCATAGCAGGCACATAATAGCAATTGTCTAATTCTAAAATAAGTCCATAAGGCAAAGATAGCTCATACATGCCTATAGCTAATGAAGCAACTCTTTCTCCATTCCCGACGCACAAATATATCTCCCCTTTAGCCAATCTTCTACTTCTTTTCAAAACCTGCACATTTCGACAAATGTGAGATCCACATCCAGTATCCAATACCCAAGATGAAGAAATAGATAGATTGACGTCTATAACCAAAAATACCTGGTGGTGGTGGAATCACTATTCCAAGCTTCTTATCCTCCAGATACTTGGGGTAATTCCTCCTCGAGTGACCCGGCTGGCTACAGTAGTGACAATCACCTTTAGCCAGCCCCCCACTAGGCTTCAGGGCTTCCTTGGACTTTGAAACTTTCTTGCGCTTTCCTTTAAAAGTAGGGGCAACTCCCTTGCCCTTCGTCTTATTTGCCATCAGTATGGCCTTGCCCTTGCCTTTATTGATGTTTTGTTCAGCTCTCCTTAGCATGTTCAACAAGTCTGGCAGAGCTTTACTGATATCATTCATGTTATAGTTCATGATGAACTGGTTATAACTGTCAGGCAACGATTGCAAGACGAGATCAGTAGCCAACTATTGGCCGAATGGGAACCCCAGCCTCGTGAGATTCTCTATGTGTCCGATCATTCAAAGTACATGAGGCCCAACTGGGTTCCCTTATGCAAGATTGCTCTTGAACAGTGCTTTGGACACTTCATACCGCCCATGCCTTGCTTGTTCCTGAAACAACTATTTCAAGTGTTCGATCATATCGTAGGCTTCCATGTTCTCGTGTTGCTTCTGAAGCTCCGAGGTCATGGTGTAACGCATGATACAAGTAAAATCATTAGAATCATCCACATGTTTCTGATGTGCTCTCACGGCAGCTTGAACATACTCATCTTGGGCTGATTCTCGAATAGGATTGTCTAATACGTACAGTTTCTTTTCTTGCTTAAGGACGATACTTAAGTTTCTATACCAGTCAAGGAAAGTTGTTTCAGACAATTTTTCCTTCTGAAGGACAGATCGTAGGGATGAAGTCGATGCGTGATTGTTTGCCATTGGAATTCAACAAAAACCGAGAAATGTGCAATTTTAGTATTTTGAACAGTTTAACTATATCCAACAATGGCTTGATCATTAAATATAGCTCTCACTATTTTTCTCGGATTAATAGCCCTCCCATTAATGCGGAAAATATCATATATATTTTCTAGTGAGTCCAAGATCCATCTTTCACTTCTTCTTGAGCTTGCTTTAGCAAGTCACCCAAGAATTGGCTATTTAGGTAGGAAACATTTCCAATTGCATCCTATGAAACTCTTGGTCCAATTAGGCGAATAATTTCTTATTCTTTATCCTTTAGATAACTCCTAATTGTCATGCCTCTAGACTCATCAATCCAATTGACTTTGCTCAGTTACGTCCAACCTCTTGCTTCAATAATCACACATTACTTGCTTGTGTCGCGCGCAACACACCAAGGTGAATTAAAACGCCTTGCTTTGGCAAACCCAAATTTAATAGACCTTGATCATGAAGGGTGTTTAGGGAAGAGAAGGCAAAACGCAATATTTCCATTGAGGGATTTAATAGTCATTATCTAATTGTTTGGTTAATCCAATCAACATTATCTACTTATTTGGATTGGGCTATCCAAAATAAAATATCAAACTTGTTTATTATTATCTTGTTAACGTTTTTCTAGTATCACACATACACAAAAAAATAAATAACAAGACATAAATAATTAACATCCACAAATGAAAAATTAAAGTGGCATTTATATGGTCCCTAGACTAAGATATCACCAAGCAAATGATAATATCTATAAGCCCTAAAGTGACAAGTTCATCTCCATGTGCTTCACCATAGCGGCACACCTAGGATGGGAGTCCTCACCGTCTTTGTGGCACTTTGGTCGTCCGTTCTTCTTCTCCATGCTCTTTGCTATCATCTAAATATTCTAATTCTAGCCTAACATCTAGAATAAATAAATAAATAAATAAAACCTCACATGTTGAGAAGATGATCAGCTCGCATGCCGTAAATTAACTAACTATTACATTAATTTGATTAGCTGGCAGGCCGTAAACCAAACCACAAAAAGTAAACATCCACAACCTAGGCCATATCCATCCACTATGTAACAAAGCACATAATACAGTTAAAACCAATGTTTAACGCACTTGTTAAATTTAAGTTTTTAATTAGGAAACTAGGGTCAAAATAGTCCAAGGAATCCACCATCAACCATGGCCGAACCACCCAAGGACCAAGGCAAGGCCTTGGGGCGGTCTGCCGAGCCTCATGCGCGGCTAGGCCGCACGCTAGGCCGGCCCAACCCCTTGGCCGAGCCCTAGCTTGGGCGGCAAGGCAAGGGGGAGGTCCTATAGGGGCCGAAGATCCTTTATGGAATTGGTTGCAAAACAATTCTTTGCCTTGTTGCCCAAGCTTAGTTGTTTCCAAGTTTGAAAATTCCCTTTTCCAAGCTTGTGCCCAAACCCTAGTTCCTCGATCCAAAATTATTCACATCATATGTGATCAAACTCACTAATTATCACATCCAATGTTAAAATTAGGTCTTGTTTTTCTTGAATCAAATATAATTTGCATCTAATATACCAATTAATTTCAGTTTTCGCGTAATATAAACAATATGGTGTATAAACTGAAACTTGTAACACGTAAGATCATGTTATGCGCTACGACATGTGGCTCTGATACCACTGTTGGCTTTTGATGCAGGTAACGCGGCGGAGTAACAAAAAATTAATCCTGCTCAAATCCCACCAAGGATCGCAGGCAAGCCATCATAACATGATAAGGGCTTAGCATATGTGTACTTTAGTTTGGGAGATCACACGAAGAATAGTGTCTTCGTCTCTATGAATATACATACCTTGGATTCTTGATTGGATTCCTTCTCACCGTTTAGTGCTAGCAACGGAAGAAGGAGGAACGAATCATGCAAACCGAGGAGGAGACGTGCCTAAGGGAGTGCTGACGGCTCCAACGAGGGGGACGGACGGGTAGGCTTCGGCCTTCCTTGTCTCTCTCTCTCTTGCTTTGTTATGTTCTCTCAAATAATGACATGTGTAGAGAATTAACAAACTAAAGTTCCTTTATATAGTAATAACTCTTTATTAACTACATAAAGGCCCCATTACTAATCATCTCCTTACATGGATTAGCCCACTTACAAATTAGTCCTACTATGTTTGTTTGTGGTTGCGTTATAATCTTTTTATTGATTAGTCCAACTAATTAATACCTATATCCAAATTTAATCCATCCGGTGTGTGACCCCATAGGTTTCTACTTAGTTGGTAGTAAGTCATTACTAACATGGAGCGGTGTCTAGCAGCACATCCATGCCACCCAACTAATAGAAATAAGTCAGTGATCCCGACAAACCTTGTTCCCAATGTTCATGTATTGTGTTATACCTTTGTCTCCATATCCGGATTGGACACAAGACATATAAGTCACACTCGTATATCCAATCCACAGTTCCTCGATCCTGGGAATATGCTTACGTGAGCAGATAACATTATTATCTCCATATTAATTTATCTGAGTTTGGCCAGACATTCGTATAAGCACCATCCCTCGAGTGTCCCATGGATATTTTCTCCCATTTTGTGGGGGGGGGGGGGACAAATCCTCTCTACGTCACTACGATCGCTAAGCTTTCTTCATATCATGCCCGATAATTATCTTTATAGTTACCCGTAACTATCTTTATAGTTATCCGGTTAAGGCGCAACATTTGATAATATCAAAGCATGATATTCCACAACTAGAGTATCTAGTGACTTCAAGTCTAAGGATTACAATATCATTAGCACTACGAGAAGCGATTGTTACTTTGATATAATCTAATGTATCCTTCTTGTTGTGGGTCAACCCAGTATGACATTACTCCTAATGCATGCCCATGTGTTAGACTTGATATCTCCATATGAATCTACCCACATACTAGTCTATAGTTGATCGTCCTATTAATCAATATAATGGACTAGGGATATTTAAGATAAACAACACATTGTATCTAAGGACTTCATTATACTAAATATCACAATAAATAATTAATGTATGTTCTAGCCAAAACATTTTTCACAATTCTAGACCAGGGAGAATCAAGTTGACTTGTCACCATTGTGGTAACACTGGACATGTAAAAGAGAAGTGTTGGAAGCTACATGGCTATCTAGCACATATCAAGGCAAAGGAAAAGTTTCAAGCACACAATGCAGTTTTGGTTTTAACATCAAACAATGTAAGCCAACACAAGTCTCAGCTACAATATGTTACTCTTACTTCTGCACAATATAATCATATTGTATCACTTCTATCAAATGCCAAAGTGTTAAATGCAAGTGATATTGGTTCAATCTCACCTTATGATAGTATCTCCAATGCAAATGTCTCTTATGACACTCCTTTTCAGCAACCACCTAGAAGGCCCTATCCAAACAGTTTGCACTTTATGGCAAGCATTGTCAATTCATATTCCTTACACACTATCTACAAGGATAATCAAAATCTTTGCAGCTCTTGGATAATAGATTCTGGAGCAACAGATCATATGTTCTCCAATGTATCTCTCTTTAGTAAATATTATGTAGTGGTTGATACATTTGTTCATCTACCAAATGGGATGAAAGTTCGAGTGACACACAAGGGTGACATTCAGCTCACCAACACCTTACTTCTCAAAAATGTGTTTTGTATTCCTGATATTCATTTTAATCTAATTTCATTATCTCATCTCACTGACAAGAGCAACAACATATTCACTTGTGAAGAAACGTATTACAAATTCTATGACAAAGACAGACATGCTCTTATAGCTGATGGAAGCAAGATTGAAGTTTTATATATTCTTAACTTCGCTGGAACCTCAAGCTCAGTCAATCATGTCATCTCAGCTCCACATTTATCTGCATCTGTGCTTTGGCATATGAGGTTAGGACACCTCTCCTCCATGAGAACTCTTCTTCATTGTAGCAACTTACCAAATAATATTTGCTGCACCATCTTACCCATTGCCAAGCAAAAGAAAAAGGTATTTCCCAAGCTTGGACACATCTCAGATACACCTTTCTACCTCATTCACTGTGATTCCTGAGGTCCATATAGAACTCCAACAGCTGATGATTTTAAGTACTTCCTTACAATTGTAGATGATGCATCAAGGATGACATGCCTATATCTTATGAAGTGCAAGTATGAATCTTCCCAAATCTTGCACGATTTTTAATCTTATGTGAAGACACAGTTTCAAAGAACCTATACAAAAAACAAGGGGTGATAATGCACCTGAACTTGCCATACAGCAATTCTTTCAAGCTAAAGGTGTCATTCATGAACTCACATGTGTTGCAACCCCAAAACAAAATGTTGTGGTGGAGAGGAAGCACCAACATCACCTCAATCTGGCTAGGTCAGTTATGTTTCAGTCCAATGTTTCCACAAAATATTGGGGTGCTTGTGTGCTCACAGCAACATATATCATCAATAGGCTTCCTACCCCCAAGCTCAAGAACAGATCTCCTTTTGAAGTGATGTATCACACCTCACCAGACTATAGTCAAATGAAAGTCTTTGGATGCCTCTGTTATATATCTACTCTTGAACATGGAAGATCTAAATTTGACCCAAGAGCTGCTAAGGGAGTCTTTCTTGGGTATGTCTTTGGAGTGAAAGGATACAAGGTTCTTGATCTCACAACTAACAATATCATGTCTCTAGAATGTTACTTTCTTTTAGAGCATATTTCCATTTAAAGACAACATTGTAGATATCTTTCTTGACACTCATGTTTTGCCTAATGTTATTGCTGAAGAGGCATTACCTAAACTATTCATACCACCTATATCACCACAATCATCACATATACCACCACCACAACCAATGTCTCAAGTTTCCTATAGAGAGACTCTCATATCACCACCTCCAGTAAGAAGATCAAATAGAACCACCAAAATGCCAACTATTTACCAAGATTATGTGTTACCTAAGTCAACCCCTAAAGCAACACATTCAACCACCTTCCACATCTCCTCATTCATCACAGTTCCTTATTCTTCATATAAAGGTCATCTCTTTTATACTGCTGAACCTTCCACCTACCATGAAGCAATTTTGCATCCAAAATGGATAGAAGCTATGAAGAAAGAGATACAAGCCTTGGAAGCAAATGATACATGGGAATTGGGGTCACTACCACCATGACATACATCAATTGGTTGTAAATGGGTCTATAAGACCAAATACGAGGAAGATGGAAGCATTGAGAGGCACAAAGCAAGACTAGTAGCAAAGGAGTTCACCAAACTATAACAAACCGTGTTTTAAGTAAGGGGTTATTTGGTCATTTCGGAAAAATATTAAATAATTTCAAGAGTTTTTTTTTATTTAAAACTTATTCTTGACTTATTATTTTTCAAAGTATAAGAGTTTCATTTGACATTTACGATATTTTAAAAAATTATTTTGAGTTATTTTGTTGTTTTGGAAACTTCGATAATACTATATGAATCTTATATTTTATATTTGAAAGATACCTGAATTTTTTTTCTTTAAAAGTGGATTTAGACATTTATATATGAAGTGGTTTATTTGAAATTATTTTTACATATTTTATAATTTCTTAAAATTGACTTTTATGTGTTAGCTAGTAATTTAAAATTGCATTTTTTTACCCCCTCAATTTTTGGTTATCACTCTTTAGCTCAATCTATTTATTATTTTAATTTACACCCCAAAGTACTCTCTCCACCATTTTGGTCAACACCAATAAAATAATTTACTTTGATTTCTACTCCTATTAAAATAACACCACTTCTGAAAATCTACACATGTACTTATACACACACTCTTATCCTTACACCAACTCACCATCACTAATCCCATTCAACTCCATAACTTCCTATCTCTTTCTCCCTCAATTATTCATATGGTTTTCTCTTCAAGAACACTCATACATGTTTTCTTCTCTCTCTCTCTCAAAATCTCATTCCCGTTTTTGGGTGTTGACCTCACATAAAGACCATCAAAAATCCATATTCGACTCTTCAAATCATCAAAAACTTGAATCCCAAGATAGTATGATCATGCAGGGGAGCTCTTTCACCATTCTTCTCAGGTATTGATGGGCCAATTTCACTATTTTCCTCACCATGTTCTTGATCTTGGGATAAACTTTCTGCTAGCCTTAAATCCATACTTGCATGTCCAACTTTACCTTTGATTAGTGACATTAGATCTTAGATTTCTTCATTTATATCATTGATTTTTCATTTTCATGGTTTGGTCAAGAGTTTAACTCCAAAATTTAGACTATATTGTGAAACCTACACTAGAACCCACATGCATGTTGTGAATGTCATCTTCTTTGCATTTTTTACTCAAGAGATTTTTGATAATTTGTGTCAAGAGCATGTAATAATGTTATTTTCATGATTAAAATGGTATTATTTGTGTGAAAATCAAGTCTACATTGGTTGCATGTCGCATTAGAACCATTCATATTGATTTTTGAAAAGATGTCTGTTTATACAATCTGACCAGTTTATGAAAAACATGAATTATCTCCAAATTTTGTCTCTGTCAAATTTTTAAATCCTTCATATTTTGAAACTAGACTCATAGATGGTTATTTTTAGAAAAAAAAATCAACTGCATATCCATTTAAGTTACATGTTATATGAAAATTTGTTTCTATACCAATCTTGCAATTTTTATTAAAACTCCCATTTTCAGAAACTCATGGCACCCCATCTTTCTGGTGATGAAACTAGACACATAGGGGATTTATTCTGGAGAAGATTTCTTATTCTTCCAGAAGTAGTAATTTTCCTTCAAAGTTGAAATTTTCTGCCAAACTTGTCTCTGCACAAAATTGTTTGTTTATTTTGTAAGTTGATTTTTATAATAGCTATTCGTGATTTTCTTGATGTTTTTGAAAGTAGATAGATCACTTAGTAGATCACAAATATATATTTTTTCAAATTTTACTCATTTATGAAATAATTTTTGTGTACATTAAATGAGATGTAATCTTAATAGTTAATATTCTACTTTTGGTTGTCGATTGTCTCGTTAACCCTGAACCGAGATCCCGGGTTGTTTTAATTGGTATCAGAGCATTACTTCTCCGGTTAAAGTGACTTTTCGATTTGCAATAGTAGTGAATAAGAAATATAAAAC
The DNA here is from genome assembly GCA_023055425.1 of Linanthus parryae. Lineage (NCBI taxonomy): Eukaryota > Viridiplantae > Streptophyta > Magnoliopsida > Ericales > Polemoniaceae > Linanthus > Linanthus parryae. Next base: position 7,432,427 of record JALGPY010000015.1, read on the forward strand.
ATTTTCAAAATTTTAAAATATACTAGGATAACTCAATTTGGGAATAAATGAAGTAAACAAGCCGTCGGGGAGTTTGGGTACTCATGTATTATTAAACTTATTTTTTATCGAACTAGTTAATTACGTGTTAAAGTCTAAATAGATGTGATTCATCCAAAATTTACTTGCCTATTTACATGCGCCGTACTTATGTGACATTTATAACTAGATTTTCGCTACAGTTATGTGATGTGTATCTATGACTCTTCATGTTTCTTTGTTAGTTTTCCGGCAAGAGAGTAACGACGTTTTGACTTAGAAGACCCTGAGACAAATATTTTCTTGCCTATGAGTGGGACTTTTAAGATCATACTTTGTTTTATTTCACTTTGAGTTAATCGACATGGTTTTCAATGAAAAATTAGAAAGTTTTGAGTAAAAAAGTATTATTTAAAAAAAAAAATTTAAAAAAAAATGATTGGGTGTGGAGCTACCTAGTGCCGAGTGATATGGACCACTTTGTCTATAAGTAATCTGGCGTGACTCTTAGTACGACGATACTATAAGTTGTACCTGCTGTGTAGACTAAGTTGGAACATTTGAAACACATTCGAATTGTGATAGAGGGACACGTTGTGACGACATATAGTGTTCTTTTCCCCCTCGTATGCGTGGAACACTTGAGGTGATTTGTGTATCTAACCCTATAAAGGTAAGACAATATTTTTAATGAGAATGAGTCAAAAAAAACGACGAGTTAGTTTTGATCAAAGTATTTTGTGTCTAAAGGATTTCAAGACTTGTTTAATTCTAGAAAATTTCGAATCGCTCTGTAAAGGTGATAACTTGTATGTTGGTCTAGAATTCTTAAAATTTGGTGCTGAACTTTTACTTGAGCTAATTTTATCTGAGTCATTAATGTGATACAAGTGAGAAGAGACATAACCGACCGAGAGCGTGTTTTCCGTTGATAAAAGTGTCGCATGTGCATTATCATTGCAAGCAAGTCTCATATGCATTAGTTGCATTCTCGTAAAGTATGTACGTAGTTTCACTCAAAAGATTTTCTTAAGCTTCGGGGACGAAGCTTCGTTTTAAAAGGGATATAATGTAATACATCGTGTTTTAAGTTAGGGGTTATTTGGTTATTCGGAAAAATATTTAAGAATTCCAAGAGTTTTTTTTTACTTAAAACTTATTCTTGACTTATTATTGGTTTCAAAGTATAGGAGTTTCATTTGACATTTACAATATTCTAAAACGTTATTTTGAGTTATTTTGTAGTTTTGGAAACTTAGATAATACTATATGAAACTTATTATTATATATTTGAAAGCTACTTGTATTTTTTTAAAAGTGGATTTTGACATTTATATACAAAATGGTTTATTTGAAATTATTTAGAACTTTTATAATTTATTAAAATTGACTTTTACTTGTTAGCTAGTGTGCACAAGAGATTCCGGCGGGGAGACCTCCGTGTACACCGTATGTAGAGGATCAGAGATGGCACAGGAAGAGTTGGGTTGTGTGTAGGGAGAGAGTAAGGCAGTAGTAATGTCTGAGAGAGAGACAGAGGTTTGGCAGAGCTTCCACGTATGGCTAGTGTGTTCTCCTTTGTATGGAAAGGTTAACGTCCTATATATAACGGAGAATGTGACCGTTGCAGTGTGGTTAATGCGCCCATCAATGGCGGCTTAATTAGCTTAACCGCAACGGCACGTTCGTCCGCCTATATAGGGACCGTTACAGCACGTTATGCGCGAATACCGGAACCGTTACGAGGTTGACCGGGTTTATGGAGCTCGTGCCATAAATCTCTCAAAAGCAGTTACTAAAGGTCGCGCGCGGGCTTGGCTCGCACGCGACAGGGCTTACTCTAGCCTCCAAACCACTAAGTCCCTACAAGTCCCGTGCAGTGGTATGCGAGGGCTCTGTCTCGCAGCCCCCACATGGATCAGCGCGGCTGGTGATCCAGTGTGTGTGGAGCACAATATGGTGTGCTGGATGGTTGCCACGTGGCCAAGATCTGCTAGCTCAGAAAGCACTATCTACAGCTAGTAATTCGAAATTATATTTATTTTACCCCTCAATTTTTGGTTATCACTCTTAGCCCAACCTATCAACTATTTTAATTTACACCCCAAAGTACTATATCCACCATTTTGTTCAACACCAATAAAATATTTCACTTTCATTTCTACTCCTATTAAAATAACACCACTTCAGAAAATCTACACATGTACTTTTACACACACTCTTATACTTACACCAACTCACCATCACTCATCCCATTCATCTTTACAACTTCCTATCTCTTTCTCCCACAATTATTCACATGGTTTTCTCTTCAAGAACACCCATACATGCTTTCCTCTCTCTCAAAATCCCATTTCCGTTTTTGGGTGTTGACCTCACATAAAGACCATCAAAAATCCATTTTCTACTCTTCAAATCATCAAAAACTTGATTCCAAGGATAGTATAGTCATGGAGGGAAGCTCTTTCACCATTCTTCTCAAGTAATGAAGGACAATTTCACTATTTTCCTCACCAAGTTCTTGATCTTGGGGTAAACTTTCTTCTAACCTCAAATCCATGCTTGCATGTCCAACTTTACCTTTGATTTGTGACATTAGATCTTAGATATATTCATTTCTATCCTTGATTTTTCATTATCATGGTTTGATCAAGTGTTTAACTCCAAAATTTTGACTATTTCATGAAACCCACACTAGAACCCACATGCATGTTGTGAATGTCATCTTCTTTGTATTTGTTACTCAAGAGATTTTCGATAATTTGTGTCAAGAGCATGTAAAAATATTATTTTAATGATTTTCATTTGGGTGAAAATCAAGTCCACATTGGTTGCATGTCTCATTAGAACCATTCTTGTTGATTTTTGAAAAAAATGCATGTTCATATAATTTGAAAATTTTGTGAAAAACATGGATTATCTTCAAATTTTGTCTCTGTCAAATTTTTAACTCTTGCATATTTTGAAACTGGGATCAGAGATGGTCATTTTTAGGCAAAATCAAGTCCATATTATTTTCGGTTAGAGAGATATGCTCATTTTAAGTTGCACGTTTTATGAAACTTTATTTCTGGACCAATCTTGCATTTTTATTAAAACCCTTATTTTCAGAAACTTAAGGTACCCAATCTTTCTGGTGATGAAACTAGACACATAGAGGATTCATTCTGGAGAAGATGGGCATATCTATTCTCCAAGTAGTACTAATTGTTCTTCAAAGTTGAAACTTTCTGTCAAACTTGTCTCTGCACAAATTATTTTTGTTTATTTTGTAACTTGACTTTTATAATAGCTATGTATGATTTTCTTGATTTTTCTGAAAGTAGATCACTTAGTAGATCAAAAATATATTTTTTCAAATCTTACTCATTTATGAAATAATTTTTGTATACATTAAATGAGATGTAATCTTAAAAGTTAATATTCTACTTTTGGTTGTTGATTGTCTCGTTAACCCTGAAACGAGATCCCCGGTCGTTTCAGTTGGTATCAGAGCATCAGTTCTTTGGTTAAAGTGAATTTTGGATTTCCATTAGTAGTGAATAAGAAGGATAAAACGTTTTCAAAATTTTAAAATATACTATGATAACTTAATTTTTGAATAAATTAAGTATACAAGTCGTTGGAGAGTTTGGGTACTCACGTATTATTAAACTTAATTTTTATCGAACTTGTTAATTACGTGTTTATATCTAATGAGATGTGATTTATCCAAAATTTTACTTGTCTATTTACATGCGCCGTACTTATGTGACATGCTTATTTATAACTAAATATTTGCTACAGTTATGTGATGTGTATCTATGACTCTTTATGTTTCTTTGTTAGTTTGTCGGCTAGAGAGTAACAATGTTTTGACTTAGAAGACCCTGAGATAAATCTTTTCTTACCTATGAGTGCTACTTTTAAGATCATACTCTGTTTTATTTCACTTTGAGTTAATTCTACATGGTCCTTTCAATAAAAAATTAGAAAGTTTTGACAAAAAAAAATTATTCTTTTAAAAAAAATGATTTTAAAAAAATGATTGGGTGTGGAGCTACCAAATGTCGAGTGATATGGACCACTTTGTTTACAAGTCAACTGGCGTGACTCTTAGTACGACGGTACTATAAGTTGTACCCGCTGTGTAGACTAAGATGGATCATTTGAAACACATTCGAGTTGTGATGGAGGGACACGTTGTGTGACGACACATAGTGTTCTTTTCCCCCTCGTATGCGTGGAATACTTGAAGTGATTGGTGTGTATAATCCTATAAAGGTAAGACATGCGAATGAGTCAAGAAAAACGACGAGTTAGTTTCGATCAAAGTATTTTGTGTCTAAAAGATTTCAAGATTTGTTTAAATGCTAAAAAAATTCCAATCGCTCTGTAAACGTGATAACTTGTATGTTGGTCTAGAATTCTCAAAATTTGGTGCTGACCTTTTACTTGAGCTAATTTTATCTGAGTCATTAATGTGAAACAAGTGAGAAAGACGTAATCGACCGAGAGCGTGTTTTCCGTTGATATAAGTGTCGCATGTGCATTATCATTGCATACAAGTCTCATGTGCATTAGTTGCATTCTCTTGATGTGTGTTAGTAGTTTCACTCGAAAGATTTTCTTAAGCTTCGAAGACAAAGTTTCGTTTTAAGGGGGATATAATGTAATACCCCGTATTTTATTTTAGGGGTTATTTGGTCATTTTTGAAAAATATTTAAGAATTTCTGTAGTTAATGGTTTCCTTTTCACTTTCAAGAAGTCTTCGTGGTGAAATGGCTGTAGAGGCACTCAAATTGGATCAGTGATCGATTTCTTATGAGAGTAAAAGTTTAGAACACCAGATAGAAGGTAGAAATGATTGATAACTTTCATGCATGATATGATGTAATAGTTCAAATATTCATGAAGAGAAATAAAAGTTCATTACTTTAGAGAATTGGTCATGGTAGGCGAACCTGTGCACTCGCCTACTTGGATTGGATGCTTACAAGTTTGTATATTTTGCGGTTCGACTCTGATAAGGTCGAGCAGGATTGGACCAGATCGGAGTGTTAATTTCTAAAAAATGGTTTGTTTAGCTAAATTAATTGTTTTTAGTTGTGTTTAGTGAAAGTTGTCACTTTTAAGTCGAATCGCGATATTTTATAAAAAAAAATCATTTTTGACGAATTGGTGTAACTTTTTAAATAATTCAGTCACATACCAGTATTTTTGAAATTTGGTTAAAAATGTTGTTTCAGCAGACTGTGTGTCCTGCAGGTTGAGTTTTGGACGTCTGAAAAGGTCAGACGGGTTGACAGTAAATCGTGATTTTTATCGTAAATCGATTATTTTAATTTTTAAAATGTGACGGGTCCTCACAACTGACTTTTTTATTTAAAATTTATTCTTGACTTATTATTGATTTCAAAGTATAAGAGTTCCATTGGACATTTAGAATATTCTAAAACGTTATTTTGAGTTATTTTGTAGTTTTGGAAACTTCGATAATACTATATGAAACTTATTTTGTATATTTGAAAGATACTTTTAATTTTTTTTTAAAGTGGATTTTGACATTTACATACAAAGTGGTTTATTTAAAATTATTTAGAAATTTTATAATTTATTAAAATTAAATTTACGTGTTAGCCAGTAATTCGAAGTTGTATTTTTATTACCTCTCAATTTTTGGTTATCACTCTTTTGCCCAATCTATCAACTATTTTAATTTACACCCCAAATTACTCTATCCACCATTTTTTAAACACCAATAAAATAATTCACTTTCATTTCTACTCCTATTAAAATAACACCACTTATGAAAATCTACACATGTACTTATACACACACTCTTATACTTACATCAACTCACCATCACTCATCTCATTCATCTCCACAACTTCCTATCTCTTTCTCCCTCAATTATTAATATGGTTTTCTCTTCAAGAAGATCCATACATGCTTTCTTCTGTCTCTCAAAATCCCATTACCGTTTTCGAGTGTTGACCTCACATAAAGACCATCGAAAGTCCACTTTCTACTCTTCAGATCATCAAAAAATTGAATCCAAGGATAGTATGATCATAGAGGGGAGCTCTTTCACCATTCTTCTCAAGTATTGAAGGCCAATTTCACTATTTTCCTCACCATGTTCATGATTTTGGGGTAAACTTCCTTCTAGCCTTAAATTCATGCTTGCATGTCCAACTTTACCTTTGATTAGTGACATTAGATCTTAGATTTCTTCATTTCTATCATTGATTCTTGATATTCATGGTTTGATCAAGAGTTTAACTCCAAAATTTTGACTATTTCATGAAACCCTCACTAGAACCCACATGCTTGTTGTGAATGTCATCTTCTTTGCATTTGTTACTCAAGAGATTTTTGATAATTTATAACAAGATCATGTAAAAATATTATTTTCATCATTAAAATGGTGCTATTTGGGTGAAAATCAAGTCTAGATTGGCTGCATTTCTCATTAGAACTATTCTTGTTGATTTTTGAAAAAATGCATCTATATACAATCTGACCAGTTTGTGAAAAATATGGATTATATCCACATTTTTTCCCTGTGAAATTTTTAACTATTGCATATTTTGAAACTAGGCTCGGAGATGGTCATTTTGAGGAAAACCTCAACTCCATAGCCATTTCGGTTAGGGAGATATGCTCATTGTAAGTTGCATGTTTTCTGAAACTCTGTTTCTAGAGCAATTTTGATATTTTTATTAAAAACCACATTTACATAAACTTATGGCACCCAATATTTCTTGTGATGAAACTAGACACATATGGGATTCATTCTGGAGAATATGGGCATATTTCCTATTCTCCAAGTGTAGTAATTGTTCTTCAAAGTTGAAACTTTTTTCCAAACTTGTCTCTGCACAACATTGTTTGTTTATTTTGTAACTTGATTTTTTTAATATCTATGCATAATTTTCTTGATGTTTCTGAAAGTAGACATATGTATGTTGATCATAAATTAATTTTATGATTTTAAGAGATGCTTTGATATGGTAAATATGCCTCGAATGTCAGAGTTACAATTCTGTCAAGAATTGTAGTTTTACTATTTTTAGAAAACTTGAATTTTTGAAATTCTAAGTTTATTGTTTGATTTATTTTGATAAGTGAGCATCATTATAGGTGCATTGGTTATATATAGGACTATGTGGCATGTAGGTTTTGTAGGGTTTTGATTCATGGATGCGCACAACGGAAGCATAATCAAACATAAAACCATGCAAAACCCTCCAAGGATCACAAGTCAAGAGACATAACGATGGTAAGGGTTAGAAATCATAAACACACCTTTGGGTTCTCCTTGATGACTTCAAACGCGAATTGTGTCACGTTCTCTATAGTTGATCCACGCCTAGAGTTGATCCTAGATCTCCCAAGTCCTTGGTTCTAGCCCGGAAGAAGAAGAGGAAGAAGAAATCACGCAAAACGAGACCCAAAGGAGGGTCTCGGCCTCCTTTGGCCGACAGGGACGGGGCGGCGGCAAGGGGGCGGTCGGCCTCCTTGTTGCTTGCTATCTCTCCTTTTATTCTCTCCCACTCTTGTTATGTTCACTTAATGAGCATAAGTTATGTGGGAAGGAAGGAAGGAAGGTCCTTTATATAGTCCAACAACTCCTTGTTAACTACCTAAATGACTTATTCTAGTCCTACTAGAATTCAATTTAGTCCCTTCCTTGCAAATTAGTCCCTACTAAGTTTGCAACGGTTTGCAAAGTGATCCTTCTAATTAATTAATCCAATTAATTAATTCCCCAATCTAGTTCAACTCTATATAGCGTGTGACCCCATAGGTTCTATCTAGTTGGTAGAAACTATTTGCTAATATGGAGCGGTCTCTAGCAAAACATCCATTCTAGCCAACTAATAGAATAGTCATCTTGACAACCTTTGTACAAGTAATTGTCTCATCCCTTTGTCTCTATATACGGATTGGACACGAGACATACAATTCACACTCGTATATCCAATCCATAGTTTCTCGATCCATGGGAATAGCCTTATTCGTGCAAATAACATCAATATCCCATATTGATTTATTTGAGTCTGGCCAGACATTCTATAAGCACTATCCCTCGAGTGGCCTAGGATATTTGCTCCCATTATGTGGGAGGGACAAATCCTATCTACGTCCACTACGATCTCTAAGCTTGCTTATTATTGTATCCAGTACACGCCTTTATAACTACCCAGTTACGGTGTAGCGTTTAACGCTACCAAGATCACAATAATCCACAACTAGAATATCTAGTGACTTCAAGTCTAAGGATGACAATACCATTGCACCGCGAGAAGCGCTTGTGACTTAACATAACGTGTATGTAGCCTTCTCGGAGATGGGTCAATCCAGTGCAACATTCCCTAATGCACACCTATGTGTTGGATCGTGATATCTCCAAATCAATCCAACCCCATACTAGTCTTATAGATGATTGTCCCATTAATCATTATACTTGACTAGGGATATTTAAGATAAACAACACAATTGTAAATCTAAGGACTTCTTTATATAAAATATCCAATAAATAATAAATGAATTTCTAGCCACAATTAATTCATACTAAACTAGATTGCCTCTAGGGCATCTATTCCAACAGCCTCCCTCTTGCACTAGAGCCAATCTGGCGCATCTCGTATGCCCATACTCCTAGTGTGCCCTTCATGCTTCCACTGCGTGAGAGGCTTCGTAAGCGGGTCTGACAGATTATCATCTGTAGGAATCTTGCATATCCGAACGTCTCCTCTATCGATAATATCTCGAATCAGATGAAACTTCCTGAGCACGTGCTTGGACTTCTGGTGCGATCGGGGTTCCTTTGATTGCGCGACCGCCCCAGTGTTGTCACAGAACAACTCAACTGGATCCGCAATGCTAGGGACCACACCAAGTTCAGAAACAAACTTTCTGATCCAAACAGCCTCCTTTGCTGCACCATTTGCAGCAATGTACTTAGCCTCTGTTGTAGAATCAGCTACCGTCTCTTGCTTGGAACTCTTCCAGCTCACCGCTGCTCCATTCAGGCAAAACACATATCCCGATTGTGATCTAAATTCATCTCTGTCGGTTTGGAAGCTTGCATCAGTGTAACCCCTTACACGCAACTCTTCCTCACCGCCAAATATCAAGAAGGCATCCTTAGTTCTTCTCAAGTACTTTAGGATGTTCTTGACTGCAATCCAGTGACTCTCACCCGGATTGGATTGGTATCTGCTTGTCATACTCAAGGCATATGACACATCTGTTCTAGTACATAACATGGCGTACATGATAGATCCTATGGCCGAGGCATAGGGGATTCTACTCATGCGTTCCTTCTCAATCTCATTGGAAGGACAACCACTCTTCGAAAGAGTGATTCCATGTGACATGGGCAAGAATCCCTTCTTGGAATCTTGCATGTTGAACCGCTTCAACACCTTGTCAATATATGTACTTTGACTTAGGCCTAGCAACCTCTTAGATCTATCTCTATAGATCTTTATACCGAGTATATAGGCTGCTTCCCCTAAGTCCTTCATTGAGAAACACTTTCCTAGCCAATCTTTAACAGATTGCAGCATGGGAATGTCGTTTCCAATGAGTAGTATGTCATCCACATACAAGACCAGAAAAGCTACAGAGCTCCCACTAACCTTCTTGTAGACACAAGACTCATCTTCGTTTATGATGAAGCCAAACTCTTTGACCACTTCATCAAAACGTCGATTCCAACTCCTAGAAGCTTGCTTCAATCCATAAATGGATCGTTGCAGCTTACAGACTTTGTTGGCTTGCTTTGGATCCTCAAAACCCTCCGGATGTACCATATACACGTCCTCGAGGAGATTCCCATAAAGGAATGTTGTTTTGACATCCATCTGCCAAATCTCATAGTCATGGTATGCTGCAATCGCAAGTAGGATTCGGATGGATTTGGTCATAGCGACTGGTGAAAAGGTTTCATCATAGTCAATACCATGAATCTGTCTGAATCCTTTAGCCACCAATCGGCCCTTATATGTAATCACATTACCATCCATGTCGATCTTCTTCTTGAAGACCCACTTGAACCCTATGGGCCGCGCCCCATCGAGTGGTTCCACCAAAGTCCATACTTTGTTGGTATACATGGATTCCATCTCGGATCTCATGGCTTCCAGCCACTTCTGAGAGTCTGGGCCACTCATGGCCTCCTCATAGGTAGTAGGCTCATCATCTATGAGCATCGTTTCACCGGAATAGGGTACGAGAAGTCCATACATCTCGGGTTCCTGGCGCACTCTACTAGATCTACGAAGCTCTTGTGTTACCTGAACAGGTGGCTCCACAACTGCTTGTGGTTCATGTTCATGTTCCATAATCAGTTTAGTGATTTGTGGTTCTTGAACCTCTTCAAGTTCTACATTCCTCCCACTTGCTTCTTTAGAGACAAACTCTCTTTCTAGAAACACGCCGGTCCGAGCAACAAACACTTTGTTCTAGGTTGGATTGTAGAAGTAGTATCCCTTAGTTTCCTTAGGGTACCCCACAAATTTACATTTATCCGATTTGGGCCCTAGCTTGTCTGATTGTAAACGTTTTACATAGACATCCCAGCCCCAAATCCTCATGAACGATAGTGTGGGACGCCTCCCACTCCACATCTCATATGGTGTCTTCATGACTGATTTAGACGGAACACGGTTAATGGTGAAAGCTGCACTTAATAGAGCGTAGCCCCAAAATGATAATGGAAGATCGGTTTGACACATCATAGATCGAACCATATCCAATAGGGTTCGATTCCTCCTCTCGGACACGCCATTCCATTGTGGCGTTCCGGGTGGAGTGAGCTGGGACACGATCCCACACTCTCTAAGATAGTTGTCAAACTCTTGGCTCAAGTATTCTCCTCCACGATCCGACCGTAGAGCCTTTATACTTTTGCCAAGTTGCTTCTCTACTTCATTCTTGAATTCTTTGAACACTTCAAAGGATTCGGATTTTGCCCTCATAAGGTACACAAATCCATATCTACTGTAATCATCAGTAAATGTAATGAAGTAGACATAACCACCCCTGGCAGGCGTGGCAAATGGCCCACACACATCGGTATGTATGAGCGCCAATTGCTCACTATTCCTCTCACCTTTCTTATTGAAAGGGGACTTTGTCATTTTTTCCAATAAACAAGCCTCACATGTCTCATATGATTCAAAATCAAATGAGTCTAGTAATCCATCCTTATGGAGTCTAGATACACGTTTCTCATTTATGTGGCCTAAACGACAATGCCATAAATAAGCAGGATTTAAATCATTTATGTTAATCCGCTTGGTATTAATGTTGTAGACAGGATTGCTTAGATCAAGGACATAAAGTCCATTAAATAATTGCGCACTAAAATAGTGAATATTATTTAAATAAAAGGAACAACAATTGTTCTTTATTGAAATAATAAAACCATCCTTGTCCAAACAAGAAATAGAAATAATGTTTCTGCTCATAGCAGGCACAAAATAGCAATTATTAATTTTAAAACTAATCATGAAGGCAGAGATAGCTCGCACACGCCTATGGCCAACGCAGCAACCTTTGCTCCATTCCCAACGCGCAGATCTACCTCTCCTTTAGCCAATCTTCTACTTCTCTTTAGATCCTGCATATTTCGACAAATATGAGATCCACATCCAGTATCTAATACCCATGATGTAGAGACAGTTAAATTGACATCTACAACAAAAATACATGGTGGTGGTGGAATCACTAATCCAATCCTCTTGTCCTCCAGATATTTTGGGCAATTCCTCCTCCAGTGTCCAGGCTGACTGCAGTAGTGACACTCACCTTTAGTCACGGCCTTGGCAATGCCACCAACAGACTTGAGGGCAGGTTCCTTGGACTTGGCAACTGACTTGCCTTTGCCCTTGGAGGAAGAGGCAAACCTTTTGCCCTTTCCTTTCTGTACCATCATTATGGCCTTTCCCTTACTCTTGTTGATGCTCTGTTCAGCCGTCCTCAACATGTTGAGTAAATCTGGCAGTGGTTTAACGATCTCGTTCATGTTATAGTTCATAATGAACTGTCCATAACTCTCGGGCAACGATTGCAACACGAGATCGGTTGCCAACTCTTGGCCGACCGGGAACCCCAGTCGGGCGAGATTCTCCAAGTACCCGATCATTCAGAGTACATGGGGTCCTACCGGGTTCCCTTCTGCCAGATGACATTTGAACAGTGCCTTTGAGACCTCATACCTCTCTACCCTCGCCTGCTCTTGGAAGAGCTGCTTTAGATGTTCGATCATATCGACAGCATTCATGTTTTCGTGTTGCTTCTGAAGCTCAGAAGTCATGGTGCAAAGCATTAGGCAGGCCGCATCATTAGCGTCATCAACACGCTTTTGATACGCCTTTAAGGCAGCAGGTGTTTGGTTCTCTGGACCTTCTGGAACATGCTCCTCTATTGCGTAACAATCAAGGAAGTTGGTTCCAGAGAGCTTGTCCTTCTCAAGGACAGATCGTAGGGAATGTTGTGAACTCGATGAGTTGTTTGCCATTTGGAATTCTACAAAAAGGAAAATACGCAAGTTTTAGTATTTGTGAATTTTTGACTATATTCAATAATGGCTAGTTTATCAAATATAGCTCCCACTATTTTTCTACGGATTAATAACCCTCAAGATATTAATGCGGAAAATATCCTTATATTTTCTAGTGGGCCAAGATCCATCTTTCATCTCCTTATGAGCTTGCTTTGGCAAGTCACCCATAATTTGACTACTTTGGGTAGGAACAATTCCAATTGCATCCCATATGCAACTCTTGGTTCAATTGGGCAAATAACTCCTTATTTATCCATCCATATGGATAATCCCAATTGATTGCCTCTAGGTTTCTTAATCAAATTAATAGCCTAGTTGTGTTCAACCTCTTATCTAAACAATTGCACATTGTTACGTGCCATCGCATTCCATCATTATGAACCCAGTCGCCATACTTTGGCACGCACGAACTTGATAAATAATGATGATAATGAGTGTTTAAATAACGAGAAGGCAAGAACACAATATTTGAATTTTGAGGGATTTTTAAATTCAATTTTTAATTGTTTTGTTGATCAATATCAACTAATCTATCTATTTGAGTTTGGGCACAACTCCAAATAATAGATCCGGGTTGTCTAATTATCTTATTATCCTAATTGCATGCATCATCCATACACCAATCACACAATAATAAGACATTAAAATAAACAACCACAAAACAGTAATTAAACGTGATGTGGATATGGCCTTTTCCAGACTAAGATAATTCCAAGCCAATGGAATTATCTATGAACCCTAAAGCAAACACATCTCCATGCGTCTTGATCTTTTGGTCCATCCTTCATAGTCTTGTGGAATGCTCCATGCTCCATGCTCCATCTTTTGTGGCTTCTTTGGCTTTGGGCTTCTTTTCTCCAATCTTGGCTAACAATCTACTTTATCTAGCACTAGCTAATATCTATACTAAATAAAATAAATCTCACAAGTTGAGAAAAAAAATGGCACGCAGGCCATAAAACCCTAATTAATTATTACAATTAATTGATCAGCTCGCATGCCGTAAAACCAAACCACAAAATTAAACATCCACATCAAACCACATCCTAAGGCCATATCCAATCCCCATGCGATTTGCACATAAACAGTTAAAATCCAATTTTAACGCGCTTGGTCAATTTTAATTGATTTTAGGATTTCTAGGGTTAAAACGGTCCATGGGCCCAACAATCAAATTGCCCGGGCCCAAAAAGGTGAACCACAAGGCCCTAGGGCCGGCCCGGCCCAAAACCCACAAGCTAGGCCCGCGGGTTAGGGCCGCCCGGCCCCTAGGGTGGCCAAGCTTGGGCGACAAGCAAGGGGGGCGGTCCCTAGGGGGGCCGATCCTCCTTGAGGGAGTTGTTTCCAAAACAACTCCCTTGCTTGGTGCCCAAGTTTGGTTGTTTCCTTGTTTTGGGAGAACTCCTTCTTCCCCAAGGATGCCCAAACCCTAGATCTAAGATACTAAAATTTCTCAAACTCACCAATTCATGCATCCAATGCAAAAATTGGATCTTGTTGTGATTAATTATTGACAAATTGCATCACATGCTTGATTTGTCTTGTTTTACGCGATAGACAATCAATTTAAGGTGTAAAACAACTAAAACGTAACACATAAACCATGTTTATGCTCTACGACCTGTGGCTCTGATACCACTGTAGGGTTTTGTCTCATGGATGCGCACAACGGAAGCATGATCAAACATAAAACCATGCAAAACCCTCCAAGGATCACAAGTCAAGAGACATAACGATGGTAAGGGTTAGAAATCATAAACACACCTTTGGGTTCTCCTTGATGACTTCAAACGCGAATTGTGTCAGGTTCTCTATAGTTGATCCACGCCTAGAGTTGATCCTAGATCTCCCAAGTCCTTGGTGCTAGCCCGGAAGAGGAAGAGGAAGAAGAAATCACGCAAAACGAGACCCAAAGGAGGGTCTCGGCCTCCTTTGGCCGACGGGGACGGGGCGGCGGCAAGGGGGCGGTCGGCCTCCTTGTTGCTTGCTCTCTCTCCTTTTGTTCTCTCCCACTCTTGTTATGTTCACTTAATGAGCATAAGTTATGTGGGAAGGAAGGAAGGAAGGTCCTTTATATAGTCCAACAACTCCTTGTTAACTACCTAAAGGACTTATTCTAGTCCTACTAGAATTCAATTTAGTCCCCTCCTTGCAAATTAGTCCCTACTAAGTTTGCAAGGGTTTGCAAAGTGATCCTTCTAATTAATTAATCCAATTAATTAATTCCCCAATCTATTTCAACTCTATATAGCGTGTGACCCCATAGGTTCTATCTAGTTGGTAGCAACTATTTGCTAATATGGAGCGGTCTCTAGCAAAACATCCATTCTAGCCAACTAATAGAATAGTCATCTTGACAACATTTGTACAAGTAATTGTCTCATCCCTTTGTCTCTATATACGGATTGGACACGAGACATACAAGTCACACTCGTATATCCAATCCATAGTTTCTCGATCCATGGGAATAGCCTTATTCGTGCAAATAACATCAATATCCCATATTGATTTATTTGAGTCTGGCCAGACATTCTATAAGCACTATCCCTCGAGTGGCCTAGGATATTTGCTCCCGTTATGTGGGAGGGACAAATCCTATCTACGTCCACTACGATCATTAAGCTTGCTTCTTATTATATCCAGTACACGCCTTTATAACTACCCAGTTACGGTGTAGCGTTTAACGCTACCAAGATCACAATAATCCACAACTAGAATATCTAGTGACTTCAAGTCTAAGGATGACAATACCATTGCACCGCGAGAAGCGCTTGTGACTTAACATAACGTGTATGTAGCCTTCTCGGAGATGGGTCAATCCAGTGCAACATTCCCTAATGCACACCTATGTGTTGGATCGTGATATCTCCATATCAATCCAACCCCATACTAGTCTTATAGATGATTGTCCCATTAATCATTATACTTGACTAGGGATATTTAAGATAAACAACACAATTGTAAATCTAAGGACTTCATTATATTAAATATCCAATAAATAATAAATGAATTTCTAGCCACAATTAATTCATACTAAACTAGATTGCCTCTAGGGCATCTATTCCAACAGGTTTGTATTTGTAAATTAGTTGTAACGAGTACATTATACGTATGATTATAGACATCGGCCTCGTAGGAGAGATCGGTTGTCCTTGGAGTGCTAGGATTAGTTCATTACTTTTGGTTAGGCTTCATCTTAGTGGTAAGTACATATGTGCGATTCTTACTTATCAAAATGTGAGTATTGATGTGATTTCTCGTATGTTGATCGAGAAAGTATGAAAATCATAATTTATACTCGAAATTGTTTGGATATAAATTGAATCCTCTTTATAACTATATAAACTTTACTTGTGATAAGTTGATAATTTGATTTTGTTCATGGGAATTAGAAGAATTAAAAAACTTATAATATATTTAGGACGATGTACAGAGTTGTG
Source organism: Linanthus parryae (assembly GCA_023055425.1). NCBI lineage: Eukaryota > Viridiplantae > Streptophyta > Magnoliopsida > Ericales > Polemoniaceae > Linanthus > Linanthus parryae. Next base: position 7,448,448 of record JALGPY010000015.1, read on the forward strand.
TTATGAATGAGAGGCGCCTAGCGATCCTCCATTTTCTTATGGCTAAGACCATTGAAGCAATGCTTCTTATTATTGGATAGAGCTAAATTGTTCACAAATTCGCCCCCGAGGAGCCAAAATGTACCAAGGTATTGCGGTCAAGGGTTTGCTAGAGCCATAGAGTGCTACTTATACTTGTAAGGGTCACTACGGTATAGGGGTGTCGACACTTAAGGCCTTTTAGCTACTGTTTTGAGCGGGGATTGACATATGGGATCCCTTAGCGCTCTGGTGAAATATGTTTCGATAGACCCTAGAAGGAACCCTTTGTGATTACTTCGTGATCCCTCTGTCTACACCGATGTTGCTGGTGGCTTTGGACATGCCTTAGTTGAACTTAATGGTTAATTGAATTTGAAAGAATGTTGACTACTCTATTGATGTTGTTTGCGGATCTGGATATGCCCTAATCAAATGAAATGAATTGGAAGTTTAAGAATTCCTTTAATACTCATCATTATCAGTTCAAAGTAACATGCTTAATGTTAATATTTTACTTGTTTAATAATGTCTCGAATACTCGTTGTTTATAAATGTTTTAAAGTCGGGAGTTCCCGCTACGCGATTAATTATAATTGTTCCAAATTGTTACCAACTCTGTTACTTATAATTCTTTTAAATCCCTTGATTTGTTACTGTTGGGTTTTGACGTAGGTAACGCGTCAGAATAACAAAAATTAATCCTACTCAAAGCCCACCAAGGATCACAGGAAGAGATATCATAACATGATTAGGGTCATAGAAGATGTGTACCTTTTGATTTGTGAGATCACACGAAGAATGATGTCCTCGTCTCTACGGTTGATCCACGTCTAGAGGTGAGATCTAGATTCTTCCTTCAAACAAGTGCTAGCTTGAACCCGGAGGAAGAGGGAAGAAGATCAAAGCAACAAAAGGCACAAAAGGGGCTCGGGCCACCTTTTGCCGTCGGGTAGAGGGGGCGGACGGGGCTAGGTTTCGGCCTAGCTCTTGTCTGGCTCTCTCTTTTGCTCTCTCCCACTCTTTATGTTATGTCTAATAACAAAATATATGGGAAGGAAGCTAGAGCCTCTTATATATATACTCCAACAACTCCTTGTTGTTTCCATATTATAGTTTTCTTGTTCTAGTAGGACTAGAACTATTCCCTTCCTTGCAAATTGGTCCTACTAAGTTTGCAAGGTGTTGCACAATGATCCTTATATTAATTAATCTATATTAATTAATCCCAAATCTAGCTTTACTCTATTTGACGTGTGACCCCATAGGTTTCTATATAGTTGGTAATAACTATTACTAACATCGAGCGGTGTCTAGCAACACATCCATGCAACCCAACCCATAAAAATAGCCAGTGATCCCGACAAACCTTTGTGCCCAATATGTCATATTGCATTATCCCTTTGTCACCATATCCGGATTGGACACGAGACATAAATAGTCACACTCGTATATCCAATCCATAGTTCCTCGACCTGGGAATATGCTTATGCTTGCAGATAACATTAATATCTCTATATTAATTTATCTGAGTCTGGCCAGACATTCAATAAGCCTCATCCCTCGAGTGGCCGTGGATATTTACCCCCATTATGTGGGAGGGACAAATCCTATCTACATCACTACGATCTCCAAGCTTGCTTACTATCACGCCCGATAGCCACCTTTATGATTACCCAGTTACGGTGTAACGTTTGATAACATCAAAGCGCAATATTTCACAACTAGAGTATCTAGTGACTTCAAGTCCAAGGATTGCAATAATATTAGCACTACGAAAAGCGATTGTGACTTCACATAATCTAATGTATCCTTTTCGTCGTGGGTCAATCCAGTATGCCATTACTCCTAATGCATACCCATGTGTTAGACTTGATATCTCTATATCAATCTATCCACATACTAGTCTATATTTGATTGTCCTATTAATCAATATAATGGACTGGGGATATTTAAGATAAAAAACACATTTTATCTAAGGACTTCATTATATTAAATATCGCCATAAATAATAAATGAATATTCTAGCCAAAACATTGATCATACTAAATCTACGATTGCCTCTAGGGCGTCTATTCCAACAGTCTCCCACTTGCACTAGAGCCAATCTGGCGCATCTCGTATGCTTATAGATCTGGCGTGCCCTTCATGCTTTCGCTGCGCCAGAGGTTTCGTGAGCGGATCTGACACGTTGTCATCCGTCGAAATCTTGCACATCTTCACATCTCCTCGATCGATCATATCACGAATAAGATGGAATCTCCTAAGTACATGCTTTGACTTTTGGTGCGATCTTGGTTCCTTTGCCTGTGCGATTGCCCCAGAGTTGTCACAGTACAACTCTATGGGATCCACTATGCTAGGGACCACACCGAGCTCAGCGATAAACTTATTTATCCATACTGCCTCTTTAGCCGCTTCCGCAGCAGCAACGTACTCAGCTTCTGTTGTAGAATCAGCAACTGTGCCTTGCTTGGAACTCTTCCAGCTCACAACTCCTCCATTCAGACAAAACACATATCCAGACTGCGATCTGTAATCATCCTTGTCGGTTTGGAAGCTTGCGTCAGTGTATCCCTTTACACTTAGCTCTTCCATACCTCCAAATATCAAGAATACATCCTTCGTTCTTCTCAAGTAATTTAGGATGTTCTTGACAGCAATCCAGTGACTCTCACCCGGATTGGACTGATATCTGCTCACCATACTCAACGCGTATGATACGTCTGGTGTAGCACATAGCATGGCGTACATGATGGATCCTATGGCCGAAGCATAGGGTATCCCGCTCATGCGGTCCTTCTCCATCTCATTGGAGGGACAATCATTCTTGGAAAGAGTGACTCCATGTGACATGGGCAAGAATCCCTTCTTGGAATCTTGCATGTTGAACCTTTTCAACACCTTGTCAATATATGTACTCTGACTTAGGACAAGCAACCTTTTAGATCTATCTCTATAGATCTTTATACCCAGTATATAGGCTGCGTCTCCTAAGTCTTTCATCGCAAAGCACTTTCCTAGCCAATATTTGACAGATTGCAAAGTAGGAATATCATTTCCAATGATTAGTATGTCATCTACATACAAGACCAGAAATACTATAGAGCTCCCACTAACCTTCTTGTAAACACAAGGCTCATCTTCGTTCTTGATGAAGCCAAACTCTTTGACCGCGTCATCAAAACGTCGATTCCAGCTCCTAGAAGCTTGCTTTAATCCATAAATGGACCTTTGCAGCTTACAGACTTTATTGGCATTCTCTGGATCCTCAAAACCCTCTGGTTGTGTCATGTACACATCCTCAAGGAGGTTCCCATAAAGGAACGCTGTTTTGACATCCATTTGCCAAATTTCATAGTCGTAGTATGCTGCAATAGCAAGTAAGATTCGAATGGATTTAGTCATGGCGATTGGTGAAAAGGTCTCATCATAGTCAATACCATGAATTTGTCTATAACCTTTGGCCACCAATCGCCCCTTATAGGCAACTACTTTGCCATCCATGTCGGTCTTCTTCTTGAAGACCCACTTGCACCCTATGGGTCGAGCCCCTTCGGGTGGTTCCACCAAAGTCCATACTTTGTTGGTGTACATGGAATCCATTTCGGATCTCATGGCTTCTAGCCACTTCTTAGAGTCTGGGCCACTCATGGCTTCTCCATAGGTTGCAAGCTCATCTTCCATGAGTGGTTCGTCATCGGGCTCAGTCACGAGAAGTCCATACCTATCTGGCTCATGACGCACTCTTCCTGATCTACGGAGTTCATGTGTTACCTGAACAGGTTCTTCCACAACTTCTTGTGGTTCATGTTCATGTTCCATTATCGGTTCAGTGGTTTTTGGTTCATGAATTTCTTCAAGTTCTACAACCCTCCCACTTGCTTCTTAAGAGACTAACTCTCTTTCTAGAAACATGCCGGTCCGATCAACGAATACTTTGTTCTCGGTAGGGTTATAGAAGTAATATCCTTTAGTCTCTTTAGGATATCCCACAAACTTACACTTATCCGCTTTAGGCCCGAGCTTCTCTGTTTGTCAACGCTTTACATAGACGTCGCAGCCCCAAATCTTCATAAACGACACTATGGGACGCTTCCCAGTCCATATCTCATATGGCGTCTTCATGACTGATTTGGATGGAACACGGTTAATGGTAAAAGCTGTCGTCATTAGAGCATGTCCCCAAAAGGATATCGGAAGATCTGTTTGAGACATCATAGATCACACCATATCTAATAGAGTGCGATTTCTCCTCTCAGATACACCATTCCATTGTGGGGTTCCGGGTGGAGTGAGCTGGGATCCTATCCCACACTCTCTAAGATACTCATCAAACTCTTGGCTTAAGTATTCTCCTCCACGATCCGATCGTAGAGCTTTAATACTCTTGCCAAGTTGCTTCTCTACTTCATTCTTGAATTCCTTGAACAATTCAAAGGATTCTGATTTGGCCTTCATAAGGTATACAAATCCATATCTACTGAAATCATCAGTAAATGTGATGAAGTAGGTATGACCACCTCTGGCAGGCGTGGGGAATGGTCCGCATACATCAGTATGTATGAGTGCCAATAACTCACTAGTCCGCTCGCCTTTCTTATTGAAAGGGGACTTTGTCATTTTTCCTAATAAACAAGATTCACATGTCTCATATGATTCCAAATCAAATGAGTTTAGAAGTCCATCCTTATGGAGTCTAGATATGCGTTTCTCATTTATATGGCCTAAACGACAGTGCCATAGATATGTAGGATTTAAATCATTAGTTTTAATCCTTTTAGTGTTTATGTTATAGATTGGATAATTTAGATCAAGGATATACAATCCATTAGACAAATGCGCACTACAATAGTGCATACTATCAAAATAAATGGAGCAACACTTGTCTTTTATTGAAATAGAAAAACCTTTCTCGTCCAAACAAGAAACGGAAATAATGTTTCTGCTCATAGCAGGCACATAAAAGCAATTGTCTAATTCTAAAATAAGACCAGAAGGCAAAGATAGCTCATAAACGCCTACAGCTAATGCAGCAACCTTTGCTCCATTCCCGACGCGCAAGTCTATCTCCCCTTTTCGCAATCTTCTACTTCTTTTCAAATCCTGCACATTACGACAAATGTGAGAACCACATCCGGTATCCAATACCCAGGATGATGAAATAGAGATATTGACGTCTATAACATAAATACCTGGTGGTGGTGGAATCACTATTCTAAGCTTCTTATCCTCCAGATATTTAGGGCAATTCCTCCTCCAGTGACCCGGCTGGCTGCAGTAGTGACATTCACCTTTAGCCACGCCTCCACTAGGCTTTAGGGCTTCCTTGGATTTCGCAACTTTCTTGCGTTTTCATTTTGAAGTAGATGCAACTGACTTGCTCTTCTTCTTGTGTACCATCATTATGGCTTTGCCCTTGCCTTTATTGATGCTTTTCTCAGCTGTCTTTAGCATGTTCAATAGGTCTGGCAAAGACTTGTTGATCTCATTCATATTATAGTTCATAATGAACTGATTATAACTGTCAGGCAACGATTGCAAGACGAGATCAATCGCCAAGTCCTGCCCGAGTGGGAACCCCAGTCTCTCAAGGTTCTCTATGTACCCGATCATTCGGAGTACATGAGGGCCTACTGGATTCCCCTCTGCAAGACTGCTTTTGAACAATGCTTTAGACACCTCATAGCGCTCATGCCTTGCCTGTTCCTGAAACAATTGTTTCAAGTGTCTGATCATATCATAGGCTTCCATGTTCTCGTGTTGCTTCTGAAGCTCACCAGTCATGGTGCAAAGCATGAGGCAAGTCACGTCATTAGAATCATCAATATGTTTCTGACGTGCCCTTACTTCCGCTAGTAGAGACTCATCTTGTGGTGGGTCTGGAATTTGAGTGTCCAAGACGTACAGCTTCTTTTCTTGCTTGAGGACAATCCTCAAGTTTCTGTACCAGTCAAGGAAATTTGTTCCAGACAATTTATCCTTCTCAAGGACAGATCGTAGGGATGAACTCGATGCGTTGTTGTTTGCCATTTGGAATTCTACAAAACGAGAAATATGCAATTTAGTATTTTGAACAATTTTACTATATTTAACAATGTCTAGATCATTAAATATAGCTCCCACTATTTTTTCTCGGATTAATAGCCCCCACTATTAAAGCGGAAAATATCTTTATACTTTCTAGTGGGTCCAAGATCCCTTTTTCACTTCTTCTTGAGCTTGCTTTGGCAAGTCACCCAAGAATTGGTTATTTAGGTAGGAACCATTCCAATTGCATCCCATGCAACTCTTGATCCAATTAGGTGAATAAATTCCTTTTATTCTTTATCCAATGGATAACTCCTAATTGTCATGCCTCTAAGCTCATCAATCTAATTGACTCTTGCCTAGTTGCGTCCAACCTCTTGCTTTCAACATACACGCATTACTAGCTTGCGTCGTCCGCAACACATCATGAAAAATTAAAATCGCCTTGCTTTGGCAAGCCCGAATTTTAATAGGCGATGATCATGAAGGGTGTTTTGGCAAGAGAAGGCAAAACGCAATATTTATTTGAGGGATTTCTTTTAAGTTGTTTGGTTGATCTTATCAACATGGTCTACTTATTTGGATTGGGCCATCCACAATAAAAGACCAACCTTGTTTATTATTATCTTGTTATCGTTTTGCTAGTAGCGTCATACACACAAAATAAATAACAAGGCATGAATAATAAACATCCACAAAATAAAAAAAAACGTGGCATGGATATGGCCCCTATACTAATGATATTATCAAGCCAATGATAATATCTAATTGCCCTAAAGTGCCGAGCTCATCTCCATGTGCTCCACCATAGCTGCTCGCCTAGGGATGTCTTTTGGCTCCTTTGGTTCTCCGGTCTTCTTCTCCATGTTCTTGGCTATCATCTAAATATTTCTAATTCTAGCCTAACATCTAGAATAAATAAAAAAAATGTCTCACATGTTGAGGAGAAAAAGAACGACTCGCAGGCCGTAAAACTTAATTAATTATTACATTAATTTGATCAGCTCGCAGGCCGTAAACCAAACCACAAAACAATAAACATCCACAATCCTAGGCCATATCCATCCACCATGCAATAAAGCACATAATACAGTTAAAAACCAATTTTTAACGCGCTTGTTTAATTTTAATGAAATTGGGTAACTAGGGTTTCACAACGGTCCAAAGGGCTCAAGCCAACAAGTGGCCCGAACCCTAGGACCGCCGCACGCCTAGAGGCACGCGGCCTTGCTTGGCGCGCGAGGGAGGGGGCGGGCAGCTAGGGTTTCGGCCCTAGTCTCCTTCCCTCTTCCTTGTTGCCCAAGCAAGGTTGTTTCCTTATGGATTTATTTCCATAACTTTGTTTTCATAATTGAAAACCCCTTTTCAATCATGTGCCCATGAACCCTAATTTTTCAAGAACCCAATTATTCACATCCTATGTGATTAAACTCACCAATTCTAACATCCAATGTTAAAATTGGGTCTTGTTTGATTGAATCAAATTCAATATTGCATCTCACTATGCCAATTTTTCAGTTTTCGCGTAATAAACAATAATACGGTGTATGAACTGAAATCGTAAACACATAAGATCATGTTATGTTCTACGACTTGTGGCACTGATACCACTATTGGGTTTTGACGTAGGTAACGCAGCGGAATAACAAAAATTAATCCTACTCAAAGCCCACCAAGGATCACAGGAAGAGATATCATAACATGATTAGGGTCATAGAAGATGTGTACCTTTTGATTTGTGAGATCACACGAAGAATGATGTCCTCGTCTCTACGGTTGATCCACGTCTAGAGGTGAGATCTAGATTCTTCCTTCAAACAAGTGCTAGCTTGAACCCGGAGGAAGAGGGAAGAAGATCAAAGCAACAAAAGGCACAAAAGGGGCTCGGGCAACCTTTTGCCGTCGGGTAGAGGGGGCGGACGGGGCTAGGTTTCGGCCTAGCTCTTGTCTTGCTCTCTCTTTTGCTCTCTCCCACTCTTTATGTTATGTCTAATAACAAAATATATGGGAAGGAAGCTAGATCCTCTTATATATATACTCCAACAACTCCTTGTTGTTTCCATATTAGAGTTTTCTTGTTCTAGTTGGACTAGAACTATTCCCTTCCTTGCAAATTAGTCCTACTAAGTTTTCAAGGTGTTGCACAATGATCCTTCTATTAATTAATCTATATTAATTAATCCCAAATCTAGCTTTACTCTATTTGACGTGTGACCCCGTAGGTTTCTACATAGTTGGTAGTAACTATTACTATCATGGAGCGGTGTCTAGCAACACATCCATGCAACCCAACCCATAGAAATAGTCAGTGATCCCGACAAACCTTTGTGCCCAATATGTCATATTGCATTATCCCTTTGTCACCATATCCGGATTGGACACGAGACATAAATAGTCACACTCGTATATCCAATCCATTGTTCCTCGATCCTGGGAATATGCTTATGCTTGCAGATAACATTAATATCTCTATATTAATTTATCTGAGTCTGGCCAGACATTCAATAAGCCTCATCCCTCGAGTGGCCGTGGATATTTACCCCCATTATGTGGGAGGGACAAATCCTATCTACATCACTACGATCTCCAAGCTTGCTTCCTATCACGCCCGATAGCCACCTTTATGATTACCCAGTTACGGTGTAACGTTTGATAACATCAAAGCGCAATATTTCACAACTAGAGTATCTAGTGACTTCAAGTCCAAGGATTGCAATAATATTAGCACTACGAAAAGCGATTGTGACTTCACATAATCTAATGTATCCTTTTCGTCGTGGGTCAATCCAGTATGCCATTACTCCTAATGCATACCCATGTGTTAGACTTGATATCTCCATATCAATCTATCCACATACTAGTCTATATTTGATTGTCCTATTAATCAATATAATGGACTGGGGATATTTAAGATAAATAACACATTTTATCTAAGGACTTCATTATATTAAATATCGCCATAAATAATAAATGAATATTCTAGCCAAAACATTGTTCATACTAAATCTACGATTGCCTCTAGGGCATCTATTCCAACAGTTACAACTTATGCTTGTGTGCGACTCAATGCTTTACATGTCGTAGTGTGTATTTACTCACTTTTTACTGATCATTTTCTTCAAAACTGCATACGATTTTGCCATTTTAAAACCGCAGGTCACCAATCAAGGTGGGAGATGGGAACGCGGATCGAGACGAAGACGCTTAGCTTAAGTTAGATCACATAGTTTTTTTAAAAATATTGATCTTGTAAACTTGTCTTCTCAAAGTTTTTATTTATTTATTAGCTAAATTGTAATATTCGTAAACATATTTCTACTTTTGGCTATCAATTGTCTTGTAAACCCTGAACTGAGATCCCGGGTCGTTTCACAAACTGAAGGAATAGACTACTTTGAGACATTCTCTCCTGTTTCTAAGCTTCCTACTCTCAAGTGTGTGCTAGCTCTTGCTGTGGCTCACCAATATTCCATTCTACAACTAGATGTAAATAATGCCTTTCTACATGGCATTTTATCAGAAGAGGTATATATGGAGTTACCCCCAGGTTGCAAAGCAGACAAAAATGATGACCATCTGCTATGCAAGCTCAAGAAGGCTATATATGGGTTAATGCAGACATCTAGAAAATGGTTTCAATAGTTTTCTAACACTCTCATCACATTGGGATTTGTACAATTCAAGGCAGACTATACTCTTTTTACCAAGAGGCATGGACATCACATACTTCACCTATTAGTGTATGTTGATGACATATTACTATTAGGCAACAATGTGACAGAATTGGACAACTTCAAACACTTTCTGAATATAAAATTCCAACTCAAGGATCTAGGACATCTCAACTATTTTTTGGGTTTTGAGTTCATAAGTGAAGCTAGAAATCTGTTTATGTGTCAACAAAAGTTTGCACTCAACACTCTCTCTGAAGCTGGATACAAGGAGGTCCACTTCTGGTTTTTTGCTTAATCTCAGCTCTTCTCTGATATGCTGGAAATGTAAAAAGCAACATGTGGTGTCAAGAAGTTTTGCTGAGGCAGAATATAGAAGCCCAACTTTAACTTCTTGTGAAATCAAATGGGTCTTATCTCTGGTTGAAGAACTTGACATAGAAGTGGAAGGCATTCTCAGTATAAAGTGTGACACTGCACCAGCTATACACATTGCTAGCAATCCAGTCTTCCGTGAGAGGACTAAACATATTGAAATGGACTGTCAACTTGTGAGAGATCTAGTTCAGGATGGAGTTCTCCAGCAGCAACATGTTTCTGCATACCAGCAACTAGCTGATATTCTGACGAAACCCCTACCTCCACCTGCATTTCAGTATCTCAGTGGCAAGTTAGGGGTAGCTGATCAGTACCCTCCAACTTGAGGGGACTATTAGATATAATAGCAACAGTAAGGATAATAGTGGTTGGTAATAACTTTTATTTAGTTTTTTCCAAATAAGTCCATGTATCAAGTACTACGACGTTGTTTCTATTAATGTGTTGTCGTAGCACTTTAGGGCAAGGTTGTTATGGACGTTTGTCCTCTTCTGTACACGTGTCCTCATCTTATTGGGTCATTTAGATCTGGCCGTTGTATAAGGGAGTGACCCTTCTCTTCTTGCAGAATAATGAAAACAATTTTGTTTCATTCATCTTTTGTTCATAATCTTTTCTCTTGATTCTTTGTTCTTCAACAATCAAACCATAAATTCAACATTGTCAATTAAATTAGTTGGTCAAACTGACCCCTCAAAGTCAAATGGAGACAAAGAGGGATTGGAGTGGTAATATGGAGTGACAATTAAAGTCACCTTACACAGATATAGAACTCAATACAGCATATAATTTAATTTTACTGTCCTAAAATTTAAAAAACTTTAGGCTGTATCAAATTTCTTGCATATGGTGTATTGAGCTGCTTTGATCAAATATTCAAGGTGTAGTACTACCTGAGTATGTTCTCTTGCACCATGTTTCGTTTTTTTATCACTATTCATTGAGTCACTTTGACCCAATAATTTAATTAGCAAAATAATACAAGAATTTGGTAATCTTTACATGGTCCTGTAGATTAAATTTTACTCTACAAAATCATGAAAAAATTGTCAAAAAATTACATTATTTCGTATCCAAATCACCGAGTCAAAGTAGCCGAATTACGGGTTGAAAAATCAAATCAGAACGAAAGACATCTCTTTAGTTCTGATTTGAGAAACGCACTTCTTCAAGTTAAAGATCAAGATCTGGACTTTTTTGAACCAGATCAAGATCCGGACATCATGATAAATAAAAATAATAAACTAAAAACATTGAATAATTATGAAATAAAATGATTCACTAATTAACTGGAATTTTTAAATAAATACTTAAATTATGTTTAGATAAGGCGGTTTTTTAAAAAAAAAGAGACATTTCCAGAATGTTTATGTATAGGGCGGTCACTGCAAAGCGCCGAAAAAAATAATTACGTCGGTTTTATAACCGGCCTTTGCAATTATCGACGGCTTTCCTGGCGTCAGATTACAAACCGCCACAAAAACCGCCGTAAATGGTTTTAAGGCGGTTTTTTGTACTTTTTCCGGCGGTTTTGAACGCCGTTCCCAGCGTTTTTTCTAGTAGTGAGATGAAACAGAGGTAGTACCGATAGACATTGTAGATTTTGTTCCGTCGCACTCAGGTTATGACACATCACACAAAAATATAGTAAGTGAGTAGAAAATTGTTTCTCTGAAAATTCAAAGTTCGACCTTTCCATATCCTATATGTGCAATTGTTGAACCATTTTTGTCTTGATATGTCATTCAATAAAGTTATAAATGACATTTCGCACAACATATCCCTATTCTGTTAGTCTTAACATGGTGCGCTTGGAACAACTAAAACCTTGAACAGTTGACCCAACAGCTAGAAGCCTTTTTTTTTTTAAAGAACCTAGAAGCCTTGAACAAACTCACTTACTGCAAGGATTCATTCAGAAATTCAAAGTGACTCAAAGTCTTTTATGTCATACACGAGGGAGAAAAAGACAACGATGGATGTGTTCAGCTGTCGAGGTGGGACTATGATTTTGCTTGTAAGGCGGAGGATAATTGTCTATCGGTTCCAGAATTGTCTTCCTGCCACCCTTTACAATTTACAACAATATCTATCTTGCTTGACCACAATGCATAATATTACTGTTCTCATCTCTTTAGCAAGAAACCAAATATTAGAGGATCTAGTTGACTGGTATGAGTGACAAAGGGGAAGCCCATGTCTGTATAAAAGCGAACAATGGCCTAATTAATACATTTACAAGGCATGTGCTCAAAGTACCTTCCATGGTTGTGGTAGGGAACATAGGTGCTACATCACATGTTTGGTTGAGTATTACAATTATTGTGATCCATCACCATGTTCCTTGTTTTATAATTTTGTAATGATGTTTGCTTGTGACATAGACTTCACAGGAAATCGCATTCTGGTATTTTTCATATTTGTTTCGTTTGACAGACAAAATGATGTGTTTGACTTGTTACCAAATCTTGGTTGGAGAACATTTGGTCAAGATCTGCTGGAAAACATCGCAGATCATCAGGTCTGACATGGCGGGAGATCATTAGAAGAGGAGATGGAAAGAGAAATCGCAATCAGATACTTATTGTTATGAGCTCAAATTTCAGTTCATATAACCCACATTTTTTTGCTTAAATCTGATGGATCACAATAATAGTGACACAACTATAACTTTTTTTTTTTTTTTTTTGAGGAAAATTGCATTTCAACTAGGCAAACGGCCAAAAAAGTCGTTCTCCAATACATTCTGCGCCCAATCAGGGGGCGAGTATAAAGACTAAATTGGGAGAACCTAAGTGACCTATGAGCAAACAAGTCCGCTGCACTATTAGCGTTGCGCTTAACATGGTTAAAAATAACGTTTTCGAACTCAGAGGTGAGTCCGATGCATCTATCTAGCAGTTGATTTATATTAGCGCCAATGTCTTCAATTGCTTCTCTTCCACTCCGAGCTGCCATTATCAGATCTACATCAAGCTTGGAGTCCGATTCCACCGCTATGTTCCTGTAGCGAGCATCTTTCGCCATCTCCATCCCCTTGACAATCCCCATCAGTTCCATGCACTGTACAAAATGGTGGTATGGATCCGCTCAAAACGTCCCGCCACGAAACCTCCGGTTGAATCCCGAGGAACCAACCCACAGCCTGCAATCAAGTTGGTGGTGCTGCAAGCGATATCCGTGTTAATCTTATGCCACCCATCTGGCAGTGGTTCCCATCGCAACTCCGGCTCCGGTGGACTGGTTACCTTTACCCCGTTCAAAACTCCCATATTCAAGGACGTAAGATGGTAATCAGATCTGCTTGTAATAGCCTGCATATTATAAGCTTCGTTCTTAAACTTGTTTGCGTTTCGTTCTTGCCACAAGCACCATGCTGTCACCGACCATCTTTCTCGAGCTCCGCGATCTAGTTCAGTAAAAACCCAGGTAACCAACTCTGGAACAGTAGAAAAGCGAGCAGAGGGGTTGTCCTCCCCAGAACAGAGCTTCTAAATCTTCTTCGTTGTTGCGCAATCAATAAACAAATGTTCGCTTGTTTCTATGACCGAGTGACACCCACAGCACTTAAGAGGAACACTGACCCCCTGTCCCGAAGCTTCACCGTCGTGGGAATGGAGCTATTCCACATACGCCAAATATGGAAGCTAATTTTCCTTGGAATATTCATACTCAACAGTTTCTTCAACCAGCTCGGCTTTGTGCCAGCAGAAGATTCCCCGCCATGCATGGCCACTTCTCATTGAAGTTTGTAACCTGTGGATGTCGAGTAGCTTCCATTTTGCGAGTAACTCCAGGAAAAAGTGTCCGGCATCTCATGTTGAGGTATGGGTCTTCTCAACGCATCCTGAACATCAACATCACATAGGTACGTACGCAAGCGATTTTCATTCCATCTATCCCCTGTGATACAATGGGCCACCTTGAGATTTGCAAAATCCGGGCTGGTAGTTATCACCTTTGACGTGTGCCCTCTCAGTAACCAACGGTCCTTAAACTAATTAATTTGCGTCCCTGTCCCCAACTTTTATTCCAAGCCTTGTTTTAGGAGATTACGCCCAGCAATAATACTTCTATATCCATACGAGATCTGACCTTTATATTGAGAGTGTAAAAAATCACCATTAAGAAAATGTTTATAGCGTAAAATTCGACTCAGCAAGCTCTGCGGATTTTTAAGGACTCGCCATGCTTGTTTTGCTAGTAGGGAAATATTGAACTCTTGGAAATCTTTGAACCCTAGGCCTCCAATCTTTGCTTAGCTTCAACTTTTTCCAACTAGTCAAGTGAATCCTCCTTCTGTCCGATGAATCTCCCCACCAAAACTGACGTATTAATCTTTCAATTTCTTGGCACATACTCACTGGAAGAAGGAAGCAACTCATAGCGTAATTAGGGATCGCTTCAGCAACCGCTTTTATCAAAATCTCCTTCCCTGCTACTAACAAGTCTTTTCCTTCCATCCCTTCAGTTTTGCTGCGACAATATCAATCATTTTTTGGAACAAAATCTTCTTGCTGATGCCGAACACCGTAGGTTACCCCAAATAAGTGTCATGATTGTTGTCGATTGGAATTCCACGCAATTGACTGAGTTGTTCGCGAAGTTCATCTACAACACTGTCAGAAAAGACCATGAAGACTTCTGGATGTTAATACATAGCCCGGAAGCTTTCTCGTATACCTATAAAAGATGCATCAGACATGTTAACTCCGTGACATTAGCTTTGGTGAAGATCAAACTATCATCCGAGAAGAACAAATGAGAAACCACCGGGCCACTACGAGAGGCCCGAGCACCCGAGATATGACCCTCCGCCACCATAATCGAGAGGTTTCGAGATAGGACCTCGCTAACAAGCGGGAACAAGTATGGCAACAAGGGACAACCCTGCCTCAGACCTCTTTCCTGAACAATCTTCCCTTGCACATCACCGTTGATCACCAAACTACAAGTAGTAGTGGTGATGCACTACCGTAGAGATCCATCGATACACAAAGCCCATTTTTTCCATAGATGCTCGCAGAAAATCCCACTCTACTCAGTCGTAGGCTTTGCTTGTAATACCCCGTATTTAAATTAGGGGTTATTTGGTAATTTCATAAATATATTTGAAAATTTTGAGAAAATTATATTTCAAAGTTATTAATGACTTCTCTTAATTTTAAAGTATAAGGGTGTCATTTGACATCTATGATGATATATATTTTTAATTTGGAGTTATTTTGTAGTTTTTAAAACTTAAAAAAAAATACTATATGAAACTTATTTTGTATACTTGGGAGGTACTTGTAGTTTTGTAAAAGTGATTTATACAAAGTGTTTTATTTGAAATTATTTGGAGATTTTATAATTTATGAAAGTTATCTTTAAAGTGTTAGCTATTAATTAGAAATTTTATTTTCACCCCTCAAATTTTGATTTTTTTTTCATTTTTACCCAACTAGTTTGTTGGGAGACTTTTTAATTTCACTCTACTCCTCCATCAACAACTACCACTACTACATACCATCTTGTATGTACATTCTTTGTGGAATACCCCACCATTAACACTCCCATCTACATCAACTCCATCACTCCCCATCTTTATCACTTCATTTCTTTACATCTTTTGTTCTCCAGATCACTCAATGAAACTCTCTTTCATTTCTTTTTACATCATTTTTTCATCAAGAACACTTAAACACACTCATAAAACTCATCCTCCATCAACCCCATTTCTTTCTCTCAATTCTTCATGTGTCTTTTCTCTTCAAGAGCCTTCATACAAGCTCTCTTCTCTCTCTCCAAATATCATTCCCGGTTTTGGGTGTTGACCACACAAAAACACCATCAAAATATTAATTTCTAGCTTCCAAAACATGAAAAACTTGATGTCAAGCTTGGTATAACCATGGAGGGGAGTTATTCCACCATCCTACTCATGGATTGAAGGCCAATTTCACCCATTTTCTCACAATCTTCTTGAATCTTGGGGTAACTTTTCTTCTATTCTTCAATTCATACATGCATGTCCATGTTTAGCTTTCATTGATGGAATTTCATCTTAGATTTCTTAATTTCCATGTTTGATTCTACATTTCCATTGTTAGATCATGTGTTTGACTTCAAAATTTAGTCTATTTCATGGAACTCACACTAAAACCTACATGCATGTTGTGAATCATCTTCTTTGCATTTACTCAAGAGATTTTTGATAATTTGTGTCAAGAGAATGTAAAAATGTTATTTTCATGATTAAAATGGTGCTATTTGGGTGAAACACAAGTCTTCTTAAATTACATGTACTACTAGGACAATTCTTGTTGATTTTTGAAAAATTGAATGTTCATACAATCTGACCAGCTTGTGAAAAACGTATATTATCTCTAAATTTTATCTCTGCAGAATTTTTAGCTCTTTCATATTCTAAAACTAGATTCAGAGAGGGTCATTTTGAAAGAAAATTCAACTCCATATCCTTTTTGGTTAGGGAGATATGCTCATTCTAAGTTGCATGTTTTCTGAAACTCTGTTTCTGGACAAGTTTTGCCATTTTTGTTCAAATCTCATTTCCATAATCTTATGTCACCCAATATTTCTTATGATGAAATTAGACACATAAGGGGTTCATTATGGAGAATATGGTCATTTTTCCTATTCTCCAGTAGTATTAATTGCTCTTCAAAGTTGAAACTTTCTGCCAAACTTGTCTCTGCATAACATTGTTAGTTATTTTTGTAACTTGAGTCTTATAATAGCTATTCATGATTTTCTTGGTGTTTCTGAAAGTAGACACGCGTAGGTTGATCCTAAATTAATTTCACGACTTTAAGAGATGTTTTTTATATGGTAAATATGGCTCTAAAGTCAGAGCTACAATTCTGTCCAGAATTGTAGTTTCATCGTTTTTAGAAAACTTGAATTTTTGAAATTCTAAGTGTATTGTTTGATTTATTTTGATAAGTTAACATCATTATATGTGCATTGGTGACATATAGGGCTATGTGGCATGTAGTTTTGATTTTGTATAATGCATGTGTAAATTAATTGTAATGAATACGTTATACGTGTGATTGTAGACATCGACCTCGTAGGAGAGAGCGGTTGTCGTTGGAGTGCTAGGATTAATTTCTTATTTTTTGTTGTGCCTCATCTCAGTAGTAAGTACATATGTGCGAATTTTACTTGTCGAAATGTGATTGTTTCGAATGAATATTTGTTGATTAAAAAATTATGCAAAGCATGATTTAATACTCTAAATTGTTTGGATATAAATTGAATCCTCTTTTTAAGTCGTGGAACTTTACTTGCGATAAGTTGATAATCTGTTTTTTTTCTATTGTTAAGAGAAGAAATAAATCACATATGTGCGAAACTTTAACTATCACATTGTGACCATGTGTATGACGTTTTAAATGAATATCGTCTTATTTGGAAGAGTATGAAAATCATGATTTTTACTGAAAAATTCCGATTATTGATTTATACTGAGAACTCTTGGAATGACTTGTGAAGATTTGTATACCAACTTTGGTTATGAAAAATAAAGGTAATAAGATACCTCTAATAGATTTAGGACGATGTACAGAGTTGTGTTATTAATGGGAGGCACCAAGCAATCCTCCATTTCCTTATGGCTAAGACCATTGAAGCAATGCTTCTTATTATTGGATAGAACTTAATTGTTCAAAAATCCGCCCCCGATGAGCCAAAATGTACCAAGGTAGTGCGGCCAAGGGTTTGTTAGAGCTATAGAGTGCTACTTATACTTGTAAGGGTCACTACGGTATAGGGGTGTCGACACTTAAGGCCTTTTAGCTAATGTTGTGAGCGGGGTTGACGAATGGGCTCCCTTAACGCTCGGGTGAAATAGGGTTTGATAGACACTAGAAGGAACCCTTTGTGATTACTTCGTGATCCCTCTGTCTACATCGATCCTGCTGGTGGCTCTGGACATGCCTCAGCTAAACTTAACGGTTAAATTAGAATTGAAAGAAAGTTTGATTACTCTATTGATGTTGCTTGTGGATCTTGATTGCCTAATCTTATGAAATGAATTGAAAAGCATATGGTCTTCGTGAGTTAATATTGTTATCAGTTCAAATGGACTTGTTTACTGTTGACACTTTACTTGGCTAAGAATATCTTGAATACTCGTGATTTATAACTGTTTTAAAGTTGAGAGTTCACGCTACGGGATTAATTATAATTGTTCCAAATTGTTCCCAACTCTATTACTTATGATTCTTTCAAATCTCTTGATTTATTTCAACTCATACCTATGTGCCACTCGTTGCTTTACATGTCATAGTGTGTATTTACTCAGTTTTTACTGATTATTTTCTTCAAAACTGGGTCGACTTTTAAAACCGCAGGTCATCAATCAAGGTGGGGTTATGGGAACGCCGATCGAGACGAAGACGTTTAGATCACTTAGTAGATCACATAGCTTATTTCACACATTGCTTTTGTAAACTTATCATCTCAAAGACTTCTTTATTAAATAAATTGTAATATTTGTAAATATAGTTCTACTTTTGGTTATCGATTGTCGCATTAACCCTTAACCGAAATCCTGGGTTGTTAAATTGCTCATGTCTAACTTGAGAGTGAATGAACCACCCTTAGTTTTCCCCATTTTCATGGAGTGGATGATCTCTTGAGCTGCTAAGATGTTGTCACAGATGAGGCGCCCTGGTACAAAGGCACTCTGATTCTCTGAGATAAGTTCGCCAAGGACTCTTTTCAGACGATTAGCTAGAGTCTTGGTGATGATCTTATAAACTGTAGAACATAGAGAAATCGATCTGAACTGGGACACTTTACGAACCTGCTTAACTTTGGGTATAAGAGCAATCAAAGTGTGATTATGTTATGAGATATCGTCTCCTTCACTCAAAACTTTTAAACAAGTACTCGTTACCTCATTCCATATAGACGGCCAAAACTGTTAGAAGAAGAGCGTCGGGAACCCATCAGGGCCCGGTGCTTTCTACGCCGGCATTGATCGTACAGCGTCGACTATCTCCTCGTCCGTGTAAGGTTGTTCAAACAAGCTACGGGTAGCCGAGGATATTATCTCCTCAACAGGATTCATAAGAGGCTCAATATCTGCTTGGAGAGGGTCTGTTGAGGCGAATATATTTTTAAAGTGAAGTTCGATAATGTTTTTTACCTCCGTTGGGTCTTCTGTCCATTCACGGTTTGCACTTTCGATCCCTGTAATCCTATTCGGAGCCCTTCTATTAGACGCTTTTCTATGGAAATATTTTGTGTTTCGATCACCACTCTTAAGCCAGAGTTCGCGAGAACGTTGACGCCACATGACGTCTTCTTGTCATAACAGCTCAGAAGTCTTTTTCTTCACTTTGTTCGTCTCTTCTAAGACCACTGCCGATTGTTGAAACCCTCCCAACACTTCCAGACGCTACCTAAGGAGTTTAAGCTTCCGTCAGACATTCCCAAATACCTTGACATCCCATCCTTTCAACTTCGCAGCTACTGAACTGAGCTTCGAAGGTACCGAACCAGAGCAGTTGCTCCAAAACTATAACTTTTTTAGAGGGTGATATTCTTTTATTTTTGTTTTTTTTTAAGGAGATAATATTATAAGTGATCGGATAATATTAGTACTAGATGTCATACATAGTCAGTTTGGTAATGTTTCTCCTATCAGCACAGTTGCTTTCACACAACATAAACAAGTTTCAGTGCATTTCGTAAAAACTAATCTTTTGAGTTTTGGACAGTTTTTGCTGTACCACGGTAGTTTTCATGAATAAGGGGAGAGATGCATTTTTGTAACCAACGTTTGATTAATATATCAACCACTAATTTTAGTCATACAAATTTTTCAAATTTTCATTATCTGACTTTACGAAACATGTACGTGTCATATATATAGATATATTATCATTTTACTATATCACAGTATGTTCACAATTGATTTTACCAAGTACGAAACTTTTTTATCAATATTTCAATGTAGCTTTCACATGACATTTATCAAACAATACTTTATCTTTCTCACAGTAGTTCTCACACAACAACTTCTAGCAAAGTAATCACACGAAAATAACTCCAAATATTGTTATTTGGAAATATCTTAAAAAAAAATGATTCTCCCTCATATCCCTCTCATGGGAGTTTGTATCTTGTGTATCCACGAATTCTTTGAAGTTTTGATTTCGCGATTAGGGTGTTTCCCTTCCTGGCTGATCTCCTTTCACTGCCAGAGATTGTTAAGTGACGGTTTTGATTTGTTTCGATTTCTCGTGAAGTTGATAAAGAAGGTTGCCCCTTCGGAAGCTATCATTCAAACCTCGAATAGAATGAACATGGCCTCTTATTCCAATAACTCATTCCCGGTGTATGAGGATGATCTCAACATTGAGATTGGAGATGTTTTATGCCAGCAGGCGGAGGAGTCGTATGCAGCAAGTCTCGTCGGCAAATTCCTTTCCGACGACCCAATAAAAGAGAGAACCATGATGGAAGTGTTGGAAAGAGTATGGAAGATGAACTGTTCGGAATCAATTACTCGAATAATGACCTAATTTGTTCCTCTTCAAGTTTGATTCGCTAGCTTTTAGGGATAGGGTGTTAGCCGGCGGCCCTTGGTCATTTGACGATATCGTGGTGGTTTTTCAGAAATGGGATCCCGCCATCCGTCCCCCAAGATATGTGTTCTACAAAATCGCAGTGTGGGTACACATTCTGTGACTGCCATCCCATTACCGGAATGAAGACGTTGGTCACTTTGTCGGTCAACACTTGGGGAATGTAATCAAGGTCGAAGCTTTCGTCGATGATAAGGGGGAGAAGATCCTTCGATCACGGGTTCGTATTCGCATTGCGAGGACCTTAAGGATTTTGCTAATGTTACTCTGAGGGGGGAGAAGTGTGGTGTTCTGTTATGAGAGGGTTCCAGCGATATGCTTTCGTTGTGGTGTCTTTACTCATCAACTAAGCAATTTTCCAAACCAAGAGTTGGATCGTGACGGTGCCCATGTTGTTCTTCGTATTGGATCATGGTTCCTGATGCCAGGGAGTTGCACACGGCGTCCTAGCGGCAACCCTTCTTCCAGTGGTTCAGGGGTCTCGAAACGTCGTCCCGATAACCGACAGTCCCTTCGCTTTTGGGGACGACCGGTGCTGGAATCTGGGCCGGCAGTGGAGGAGATTGGTTCAGAACTCGAGCATGCCCTGGTGACGGCTTCGAAGTGTACCGGACGGTCAACTCCGTTTCCGTTCGACATCGAGGATTCCTTAGACCGTGCATTGATGGCTAGCGGGAAATCAGGGGGCAGGCGGAGCCACGAATTGAAAACCACCAGGGCACTAAGCAACAATATAAATTTTAAAAAGGGCACTTTCTCAATTATTTCAAGGACACTTTTGAATAAATTTTTTCAATATAGGGATAAAACTGAATCTTTTTCTAAAAGGGGTAAGGCACGTGCCTACCCTTGCCCAGGGTTGGCTCCACCCCTGGGGACAATAATGACGAAATCAACGCACGTCGTAATTCGTTGTTTGAAACGGAAAATCATGAAAATAAGTCGTCGGGTTTTGAGGAGTCATTTATGGAGGAAGTTCAATCCTCCAAGATCGGGGAGGACAGAGGAGATGTAACTGCTGGTTTTTTCAAAGCATGATTTAATGAGGATAAGGGTGCTATTAATACTGATTTTCCAATCATTATAAACTCAAAGAAATGTGGAATGACTAAGTTGGGTAACCTGAACTCTCTTCCGGGTCTGGAAATTGGATCCAAACTCTCGGTTCTAAAAATTGACAAGTCTGTGAACTAGAAAGCTATCCCTGCTACGCCGATGGTTTTTCTAGCAATGGAGAAACCGTTGTCGTCTCCTAGGAAAGAAGATGGCGAGCACGCCTAAGTCGCCTCTACCACCCGAATCTATTGTGAAGGGCCGGAATTGCATAGCTCCGGGTTCAATCAGAAGAGGTAAAGCTAAGGCCGATTCGGAAGATGAGAATACAAAGTTGCTCTCTATGAGGAAAACTGCTGAAGACTTCGTCGAGTAACTTCACAGTTGAACGTCAGGGTGTTCCAAAAAAGGTGAGGACTGAAGCCAATTTGGTTGATGCGGTTGATGTGGCTAAGGTTGATGTTATTGAGGATTTTCCGGTTATTACTAAGGAGGATGATTCAAGTGTCAAAGATAAACAAGAGATATCGACGGTGAGTGCAGAGCACCACCGCCTGACGCAATGATCGGCATCCGTTGGAACGCACGAGGGTTAGGCAACCCTTTTGTGTTTCTTGCTCTCCGCGTCGTTACGAGGTAATAGCCCAATTTTATGTTTTTAATGGAGACAAAGTTAACTGTCTCTGAGATGGATTGTATTCGTTCAAAATGTGGTTTTCATTCCGGATTCCATGTTAGTAGTCGTGGTCAAGGTCGTCAAGGTGGTTTGTCTCTCTTGTGGGATAACACCATGTCAGTGTCGGTTCTCTCGTTCTCTAGTTTTCATATTGATTAAATAATAAAATTGGTCTCTTCGGGTTTGTGGTGGCATTTACGGGTCTATATGGTGATCCGGTCTCTTCTCAACGAGTTCATACGTGGTCTCTTATTGACAAATTGCGGCTTTATGATGTTAAAGAGTGGTGTATGATGGGTGAATTTAACACAATTTTGTCCAACGAGGAAAAGGAAGGAGGACGTGACATATCCTTCTACCAAATCGCGCCTTTCCTAGAGGCTCTTCATCGTAATGGTTTAAAGGATATCGTGTTTGCGGGACCTTGCTTCACTTGGTCGAATAATCAAGGTGATGACGATGCCATCCGTGAAAGGTTGGATCATGTTGTTGCTTCGCCGGAATGGCGAAAAATATGTTTGTGGGTGAAAGGGTTAACCATCTTGTTTCTTATGTGTCCATCACATCCCAATTCAACTCATTATGGACCCAAAAGCTGCCCGTAAGCTCCGGAATCCGCACCGAAGATTTATGTTTGAGTCCGCTTGGTTTGCTAACGAGGACCTGCCGAGAACAGTCAAATAATCTTCGGAACAAGGTGACTATGACATCACTAGTAAGTTGGCGGCAACTGCAAGGGTTGTTAAAGTTTGGAAGGTTCGGACTTTTGGAAATGTACCGAGGAAATTGGGGCATCTTCGGGTCAGGTTAGCCTCTTTGGCTAGTCGACGTCAATCCCGTGGGGTGGTGGAGAGGATCCGGGAAGTGCGGGCTGAATATAATGAGTTGCTAAAAGCTAGGAAACGTTTTGGCATCAACGATCACGGGTCTCATGGTTGAAATCAGGGGATAGAAACACACACTTCTTCCATCAATGAGATACAATGAGACGAGTTTGGAACGCCATGATAGGCATTGAAGCTGTTTCGGGTACATGGCGAGAGGATGATGAGGTCGTGACTCAAGTGCTAACGCAATACTTCTTGGAGTTGTTCACATCACGCAGCCCCTCTACGGAAGAAATTAGAAAGGTGGCTGATTTGGTACCGGAGATTGTTTCGGAGGAGAAGAAGGTTTTTTCTCGCAGCTCCGTTTACTAGTAAAGAAGTTTATGATGCTCTCCATATGATGGTTCCTCACAAAGCACCAAGGATTGATGGTTTTCCCCCGGTGTTCTTTCAGAAGTTTTGGTCGTCTATCGGGCAGGAGATCATTGAAGCTTGTCTCGGAATTCAGAATGATGGTCAAGAGGTACTCCCGTTTAATCATACGCTTCTAGTGTTAATCCCCAAGACTAGAAAACCCCGACATGCGGCGGATTATAGACCCATTAGGCTATGTATGGTGGTCTATAAGATTGTCTCTAAAGTGATTGCTAATCGCTTCAAGAGTGTTATGGACGATATTATCTCTCCTAATCAAAGTTCCTTCGTGCCTGGTCGTCTTATATCGGAAAATTTTATAATCGATTATGAGCTGATTCATTCGATGGATACTCGTATGAAGGGTAAGAAGGGCATGATGGCCTTCAAAGCTGATTTGAGCACGGCTTACGACAGGGTGTTGTGGAACTATCTCAATGCGATTATGCTAAAATTGGGGTTTGATAAGAGATTGGTTTCTCTTATTATGAACTGTGTATCCATGGTTCCTATTATTTCGTCCGAAACAGCGAAGTTGTGGGTGAAGTGGTACCGCAGCGGGGTTCGCGCCTGGGCTGCCCTCTATCTCCTTATCTATTCCTTCTCTGCACGGAAGGTTTATCCCACACCCTACTGAATGCCGGCAAAATGGGAATATAGCTCCTATGCGGGCCTCTAGGAGGGGCCCACC
The DNA here is from genome assembly GCA_023055425.1 of Linanthus parryae. Classification (NCBI taxonomy): domain Eukaryota; kingdom Viridiplantae; phylum Streptophyta; class Magnoliopsida; order Ericales; family Polemoniaceae; genus Linanthus; species Linanthus parryae. Next base: position 7,472,807 of record JALGPY010000015.1, read on the forward strand.
TGTTTCACATCTTCTGTTTGCCGAAGATAGTATCTTTTTCCACCCGGGCTGATTCGGATGAGATTCAGGACCTACTAGATATGTTGAAGGATTACGAGAACGCTTCGGGAAAAAAACATAAATCTTCAAAAATCGGCAACCATGTTCTCCTCTAATATTCCTCGACAACAACACAAAATTCTTTGTGGTGGTGTGGGTATTCCTCTTGTTCAGATGTTTGATAAGTACATGGGTCTCCCGTCCAAGATTGGGAGGTCGCGTTCTCTTCCGTTTTCAGGTATTCTGGAAAGAATTAGCAAGAGTTTATTGGGAGGTTGCTTTATGTTTCCATTGTCGCTTTGTGAAAAAAATCGAAAGCCTTATTCGGGATTTTTTGTGGAATCGTAAGAATGGAAGGGGTATATGCTGGCTCTCTTGGGACCTAATGAAGATTTCGAATGGTGCTGGTGGTATCGGATTCAGAGATTTTCACGTGTTTAATCTTTCTTTATTGGCTAAGCAGGGTTGACGGATTCTCACCAAGCCAGAATCTCTTATGGATAGGGTTTTGAAGGCGAACTATTTTCCTTCGTAAGAATTTCTAGATGCTCAAACGGGTTCTACCCCATCCCAAGTTTAGCGGGGGATTATGGCAGGCAAGTTCGTGCTTGAGAGAGACGTTTTCTAATTCGTTGGTGATGGTGCTTCTAAAAGCGTGTTTAAGGGGAGATGGATTCCAAGACCTTTTAGTTTTAAGGTATGCTCTTACAATCCCACAAACTCCCAGGTTCGTGTGTGTGATTTGATTTATCGCGATTCTGGGCAATGGTGTAACGATCGTCTTGAAGCAACTCTGAACCATGTCGACGTTGAAGCGGTAAACGAATCATCTTACTTGCTACTCTGCAAGGTGATAGTTGTGCATGGTTTTTATCAAGATGGGTCCTATTCTGTGAAGTCGGGTTATCACATTGCCATGGAGCTAAAACAAGACGTTGATAAGGGGAAGTGTTTTAATCCTCAACTTAAGGAACTCACAAAGTTATGGGACACTAAAATGCATAGCCGAGCCATCATTACTACTTGGCGGGCTTACCACGGCGCTTTCCCAACGAAAGAGAATCTCAATAAACACGGTGTTTGTGTTCCATTTTCTTGTTCGTGGTGCAAAAATACGGACGAAACCAAGGAAAATTTGTTTCTTCGTTGCCGGAAAATGACAACTGTTTGGGATCAGGTCTTGGGGGATAGATCGTGTCATAGGGGTCAGGTGAGGATGAAGGACTTTATTCTTCAATCCATGGCTACCTTATCTACTGATGATCGATCTCGTTTTGTCGCGACGATGTGGAATTCCTGTAAGCATCGCAATTTGCGAGTTTTTGAAGGGAAACACACATATGTGGAGGAGATTGGGGATCAAATCCTCGGAATTGTCCACGATACAAAGCTGCAAACGAGGAAGTACCCGATCAGACTCATGGAGTGCTTCGTGCATCTCCAACAGTGTCGCCAAAGTGGCAGCCTCCTCAATGGGGTTGGACAAAGATGAACTGTGATGGGGCTTGGAATAGGGAAGAGGAGAGAGTTGCGGTAGATGTGGTTTTCCGAGAATTTTATGGCAACAGTTCAGTAGCAATGGCGGGGAGGCTTCAGTGGGTTTCTTCACCACGAATAGCCGAAGGGATGGCCCTCCGTGAAGGCTCCTACTAGCGAACCGGATGGGAATAGAAAAAATTCAAATCGAAGTTGACCTACAATCGATCGTAAATCATCTTCTGCTCGGGTCAAGCATGGTATCGGACCGCTCTGTATTTGGTATGTTAATGGCGGATTTTCGGATTCTACTTCTTCGTTTTTCCGATATAAAAGTTGGTTGGAGCCCAAGGGTGACGAATAAGTTAGCTCATTGTTACGTGCAATTTGGTTTATCAGTAGTGGATACTAGAGTTTGGATGGGTACTACGCTTAGTTGGGCAATTGATTGTACGATGAATGATTTGGTTCATTTGAACCGTACTTAATAGAAACATCTTTCCGCTAAAAAAATAGCTTCTAGCACTGCCTCAACATTCCCAAACTAGCTGATAATGTGGTACTTGATAAATGATATGATGGAAGCAGCACCTTTTTTTAATAATTTACAGGTGAAATCTGATTTGTGCTCGGTTCTGATAGGTGATCCATGGTTTGGAATGCTTCACTTAACTAACATGTGAATTGCTCGTATTTCATATAAGTTTTCCACCCATGTTTATATTAAAATTAAACGATAAATTTCAGTTTAAGCCACCTATATAACTCTATTAGAAAATGACTTTTTGTAAAGCCGAGATTCATCACTGCTGAAAAAGTACACGAGCACCTGAAATCGACAGGGGCCAAAAAAACTCAATACAATCATACAAGAAACTAAAACCACATGCACGACTAAAGTGGAAAAAACATACACAATACAAATATACATACTCTAAGGACGAACTATATAAAAGATCATAAGAGGACTAGCTACATACAAGAGATGCTTGAGCTGCCAGTACATGCGCCTCTGAAACAAAAGAGTGTGGCACTTTTATGGAAACACATTGGTGATGTAAACCAACCTCTAGTCAACTAGCTAAGATAACTGGTACATCCTCATAAGACGGTCGCTCAGTCCCCTGTAAACTGTTAATATTCATCAAAGTGTCAGTATAAAAATATCTGAAAAGAGATGCATGGATCGTGAAAAGGAGAGGCCATGTAATATGGCTAGTACTTCTATCTGGAGCGATTATGCATCGGTGCAATATTTCCAATAAGTAAGCGGGATTTTGTTCCTGAAGTAGAGAGGTGAACTCTTGTGCCTCCGGAGAGAGAGCGGCTATTCCCAGCCCCATTAAATTTGATAGTATAACACCCTTTATTTTCAGAGGAGCCGGAGATTGGGGTAGTGTCCTCCATATAGGGAATTACTTTTCCTTTTAAGGATTAGTAGTAGCAAGAAAGTGAGAGAAAACATTCAAACTACTGATTAATAGTTAAACGATAACATTGTACGTGGTTGAGTACAAACAGGAACAAGCCTTGCAAAAGAGATATTATACCAAAAGTTTACTCTCCGGTTAATTATTAAGTGCTACTGTTTGCAGGTGAGGACGAGTCATGAATCTAGAGCGTTACCCCATGCATACTAGTCAAATACATGTGATATAATTATAAGAACACAAGAACTGCAGTTCAGGAGCATTTGTGAAAACTTAGTGAATATCCATCTTAGAATGTAAGAAAGAATGGATATGAAAAATTACGGGGTTTGTATTTGAACAATTTGAATAGTAACAAAGTATAAGTATAGAGATCACAATTTTGCAGTGTTTTATAGGATTCCAAAAAAATTAGTATTTCCGTTTCAAGGATCTTTTCGCAATTGGCATGTCTATTCAAAACACGGCTTATAAATAAATGTTTCCAGATTTAGAGTCATAGCAGTCATATTATTAATTCGTAGTAACCGATATAAACTAGGATAAACGTATAGTAACATATGGTACTGGAGTATAAGGGGGGCTGTTAAAATCAACCTATCTTCCAAGCGTTATAGATCGGATCCCCGTCCTGCTAACCATCGATAAAAACGCATCAAACTAAACCATAGGTGTCGACACCCTCTTACAAGCATAATTCAGAAGAGTAGTACTAGATCGTTGACATGAAATCTTACGTGTGTTACGCAAGTATACGGTTGATGTAATAACGTGACTATTTGAGACTCGATTTATAGTTCTCACAGAGATAGACATTGGATTACCGCTTAATTGGCAATTAGGGTTTCAGAGTAAAAACGTAAAAAGTAAAAGGAGGAGTTTAGTTGAGTTGATTCTAATAAACTACGTATTGAACGTAAATAAATGCAATAAACAATATTTTTGGGATGATTTTGTGAGAATATATTTCGGTTGTAAAAACTCGTTTTTGGGATAGTAGTTTTCCGGGATCCTCTAGGGTTCATCATTTTTCCATATTTCGTATGAAAACACGCATTTGGTTCTAATTATTCCACGTAATCAGTTGTGTAATCTCCTCTGGATCTCATATACGTTTTCCCGTCTTTGTAGATTTTTTGGGTCCTCTCGGCCACCTAGATCTACAGCTTTTTTCTAAGCCTCCTAAGGTATTGAGATCGCCTCTCGTTCTTACCAAATTCCTATAAAAATAGATCGATACACTCGGGCTACTCCTAACACACTTCGCCTCTCGGTCCATGATGTGGTACGGGAATAAAATCAGCCTTTTTCTTCCTACTCTAATTTGGTCACTCTCGTGAACCAGGTCAGATTTGTAGTAATCCTGGCTGATCACTCCGTTCATACATGAATATAAGCATCAATGACAGAAATCCAATTAGTAGAACGTAAAATTGCATTAAGATTTGAAGATCATGAATCCACAATTAAAATCAAACAGAAACTGAATCTGAAGCGTAGGTTCACCGAGAAACCTAGGTAAAGGTTTAGCTACTAAACACTGATATAATAACGATCCTGCTCCAAAGCTGTCTCCTAAGGTGTGTTGTGATTCTGGTACTGCTGGGTTGAGATCCCATTTATATTTCACGAGTTTCCATCAAGTTTCCCGAAATGTACAAAACTACCACTGGGACTGAAGCCGCCTCAGAAAAATTCTTCCTGCAAAATTCCTGTAACCGACTCAAAAACCGAGTCTGGAAGGTTGGGGGAAATTTTTCTTGTGTTCTGATCTAAAAATTATCAAAATTACCAAAATACCCCTGGGTCTAAACAGCCCCAAATTCAGTCTAACTCGAATGTGGTCATGAGAAAACTGCTGACAGAATTTGGACAAAAAAATCCGAACTTGACTCAGGAAAGCCAAGCCTTGTCTCAAAATTAACAAAATAACCCTTGCTCAAAACTGCCCCAGGAATCGACCTGTAAGCGTCTTAACATGAAATAACTGACCACGAGCCTGGACCTCGGGACCTGAGACCCACGTTTGGACGTGGCTCATTCATGGTCCCACGTTTGGACGTGGGTTAGTCAGGACCCACGTTTGGACGTGGGTAAGGTTTTTCGGCCGGTTTCCGTTTCAACATGATGACCTGTTTTCGGAAAGACCTTTGCAGTAACCCACATATTTATGTCACATGTTTAACTTTGAAGTGATGTTAGTATTACTTAACTGAGTGTTCAAGGTAAATATTCTGTTAATTATGCTAGACTGTTTGGTAAGAAAAGTTGTAAAAGTTAAAGTAGAAATCAAGTTGCATGTTTATTTCATGTGAACTATAATCTCTTTTAGATTAAGTTTAAGGTTTTTTGAGCTATATTTGTATGACAAAATAAAATGTATTATCAGATTTTAGATTGAGTGTTTTGGTTACACCAAATTCTTGCATCAATATGAATAGATAGTGTGCATCATATGATTTGAAACTTACTTGTACTCACTTATTTTGAGGTGACCACCACACCCAATTATTTTGGGGATATGTAAGCACAAATTTAATCTTTCTCGTCATTTTTTCTCTATATTTTTTCTCTCTTTATGAAGTGCTACAAGATCTCATTTCTCTCCCCTTCATCTCATTCCCGGTTTTGTTCTTGACCCTCCACAAACATGGTCTAAAAATCAAATTTTTGAGGTTCTAAGTTCTGGAAACTCATCTCGGGTTTTAGTATATCAAAGGGGTAGCAATTTTTGAGCATATCCATCAAGATTGAAGCACCTAGGAGTCAATACTCGCCTTTTCTCCAAACCCAAATCAAGAACACCATGAAAGTGAGGAGTAAGTTCTACATCTTTGCATCTACATCATGATTTTGGTCATTCACTACTCATTCTTGTTATTCTATGGCAAATCTTTAGTTTCATGTTAATTATTTATAATTTTTAAGACAAATGTTGGCATTGATCATCTCATTTGTATGACAGCATAATGGATTTCTAGCTACATGTTCTTGATTCATCATCTTCATGATCTTACACGTGCATGCACAAAACCGAGTTTGTTGGATATATGTATATGTTTTAGATATTTTGATAGTCTAATTTCGGATCTTGGGAAAATATTTTTTGCATGCAACACGATTTTGAATTATATAAAACCATGAATGTTTTCAGCCTATTTTCACGAAATTAGAAAAATACTTAAAGAGTTCATAAAATTATGAAAACTTGATGGTTTGTGTAATTTCATATTTCATCCCTAAGGTAAATGTTTTTGATTCACTAGAAATGTATTTAATTTTTAATTGACCAAAAACTGGGGTTGTTTTCTGAATCTCTCCAACCCCATACTAGAGCAATTTTTTATCAATTTCATGTATTTATTTATTTATTTTCCAAGACCTATAAAATTTGTATTTTTTGTTTCCATGGATGTTATCTACTTGTTGTTAAAATTTTATACTTTTTGTAGTTTGTATGAATATTTCATGAATTTAATGTCAAGGCTGCTACAAACCTCTGTTTTTGCACCCAAATAGATCAGGAAATAATTTTAAAAATACTTAGAAGTTTTCATAATTTTTAATATTTTTATATGTTATGTGTAAACTTTCCATATAGTACAATGTCAAAATTTGAGTCCCAAATAATTATGTTGAGACACCAATGAATTTTTGTACTAGCGATAGTTACACTTTTCATATGAACAAAATTTAGAAATTTATCAAGCATCTAAATGCTAGTTTATGTAAGTTACTTTTATTCATTATATGTCATATTTATCTTATGTGCTGCATTTTACTTCTCATATGCATCTAATATGAAGTTTAAGACTTCAGAAGTATATGGATAAGTGAGAACTTTGTTCATCTTGCATTAGTAAAATATGTGTCGTTTAGCTATTAGATTTAAAAAAGTACTATGCTTGGATTGAATTCGTGGAAAGTGATTATATGTATGATTCGTAGCCTTCTTTGCTATTAACATCACAACATAGTTGATGATCATGTGTTTAAATTTGATGGAATTTGGACTAGGGAATGTTAAGAAAATGGATTAAGCTCGCAAGGGGGGTTACCCTACCTCCCGAATTTGTACGTACACTCAAGTTTCTAATAAAATTATGTATGTTCATGTTGTCCCTATTTTTACGTATGATTTTAACTCAAGTGACATGTTTATGCCCTCATTGATGCTAAGAAATCTAATGAACGTTTCATGAGATAAAACACGGTTTTCAAAAAGGCCACGGTACCGGAGTGAAATCCCCTGCCGGGTATAGGTAGGCTTTTGCTGAGGAAATATAAGCAGGTACACATCGCCTCACGAACCGTCGCGATGGACATGTCCCACGTTATGTTAAGTCACGAACGTTACCACGGGCCAATAAGATAAGAAACTAAGCAAGTATGTTCAAGTATGATAAGGTCTCTACGTGAGACAAAGTAAGGTTCCTACTTGGAACAGTATGATTTCACAAGCCTCAAGTTATGCTTACGTTATGCTTTCTTTATGATTCATGAATGTCATTATCTTTGAATTTCACAAGTATATGTATGTATGACTATGGCTTATGTTCATGATGCTCCATGGAAAGTTAGCCCCTTTTTGTTTTTCAAACCTACGGAGGGGAGTAGATGTAACTCACTAAGCTAGTTGAGCTCACCCTTTCAAGTTACCATTTTTCAGGTTTTAAGGAAAAGTAAGAAGCAAGAAGTAGAAAGGATGTCAAGCTCGTATGTGATAACTGTTGGAATAGATGCCCTAGAGGCAATCTAGTTTAGTATGAATTTGTATATGGCTAGAAAATTCATTTATTATTTATTGGATATTTAATATAATGAAGTCCTTAGATTTACAATTGTGTTGTTTATCTTAAATATCCCTAGTCAAGTATAATGATTAAATGGGACAATCATCTATAGACTAGTATGGGGTTGGATTGATATGGAGATATCACGATCCAACACATAGGTGTGCATTATGGAATGTTGCACTGGATTGACCCATCTCCGAGAAGGCTACATACATGTTATGTTGAGTCACAAGTGCTTCTCGCGGTGCAAAGGTATTTTCATCCTTAGACTTGAAGTCACTAGATATTCTAGTTGTGGATCATTGTGATCTTGGTAGCGTTAAACGCTACACCGTGACTGGGTAGTTATAAAGGCGTGTACTGGATACAATGAGAAGCAAGCTTAGAGATCGTAGTGGACGTAGAGAGGATTTGCCCCTCCCACATAACGGGAGCAAATATCCTAGGCCACTTGAGGGATAGTGCTTATAGAATGTCTAGCCAGACTCAAATAAATCAATATAGGATATTGATGTTATTTGCACGAATAAGGCTATTCCCATGGATCGAGAAACTATGGATTGGATATACGAGTGTGACTTGTATGTCTCGTGTCCAATCCGGATATGGAGGAAAAGGGATGAGACAATTACTTGTACAAAGGTTGTCAAGATGACTATTCTATTAGTTGGCTAGAATGGATGTTTTCCTAGAAACCGCTCCATATTAGCAAATAGTTGCTACCAACTAGATAGAACCTATGGGGTCACACGCTATATAGAGTTGAACTAGATTTGGGACATAATTAATTGGATTAATTAATTAGAAGGATCACTTTGCAAACCCTTGCAAACTTAGTAGGGACTAATTTGCAAGGAAGGGACTAAATTGAATTCTAGTTGGACTAGAATAAGTCCTTTAGGTAGTTAACAAGGAGTTGTTGGACTATATAAAGGACCCTCCTTCCTTCCTTCCTCATAACTTATGCTCATTAGTGAACATAACAAGAGTGGGAGAGAACAAAAGGAGAGAGAGCAAGCAACAAGGAGGGCCGACGCCGCCCCTTGCCGCCACCCTCACCCCGTCGGCCAAAAAGAGGCCGAAAGCCTCTTTTTGTTTCGTTTTGCGTGATTCGTTCATCCTCTTCCTAATCCGGGCTAGCACCAAGGAGTTTGGGAGATCTAGGATCAACTCTAGGCGTGGATCAACTATAGAGAACGTGACATTATTCGCGTTTGAAGTCATCAAGGAGAACCCAAAGGTGTGTTTATGATTTCTTACCTTTACTATCGTTATGTCTCTAGACTTGTGATCCTTGGAGGGTTTTGCATGGTTTATGTTTGATTATGCTTCCGTTGTGCGATCCATGAATCAAAACCCTACAGTGGTATCAGAGCCACAGGTCATAGAGCATAAACGTGGTTTATGTGTTACGTTCTTGTTGTTTTACACCTTAATTTGATTGTTTATCGCGTAAAACAAAGACTAATCAAGCATGGGATGCAATTTGTCAATAATTACTCATAACAAGATCCAATTTTTGCATTGGATGCATGAATTGGTGAGTTTGAGAAATTTTAGGATCTTAGATCTAGGGTTTGGGCATCCTTGGAGAAGAAGGAGTTCTCCCAAAACAAGGAAACAACCAAACTTGGGCACCAAGCAAGGGAGTTGTTTTGGAAACAACTCCCATAGAAGGGTTCGGCCCCCCTAGGGACCGGCCCCTTGCTTTCCGCCCAAGCTTGGGAGCCCTAAGGGGCCGGGCGGCCCTAACCCGCGGGCCTAGCTTGCGGGTTTCGGGCCGGGCCGGCCCTAGGGCCTTGTGGTTCACTTTAATGGGCCCGGGAAATTGGATTGTTGGGCCCATTGACCGTTTTAACCCTAGAAATCCTAAAATCAATTAAAATTGACCAAGCGCGTTAAAATTGGATTTTAATTGTTTATGTGCAAATCGCATGGTGATTGGATATGGCCTTAGGATGTGGTTTGATGTGGATGTTTCATTTTGTGGTTTGGTTTTACGGCCTGCGAGCTGATCAATTAATTGTAATAATTAATTAGGGTTTTATGGCCTGCGTGCCATTTTTTTTCTCAACTTGTGAGATTTATTTTATTTAGTATAGATGTTAGTTAGTGCTAGATAAAGTAGATTGTTAGCCAAGATTGGAGAAAAGAAGCCCAAAGCCAAAGAAGCCACAAAAGATGGAGCATGGAGCATTCCACATGACTATGAAGGATGGACCAAGAGATCAAGACGCATGGAGATGTGTTTGCTTAGGGTTCATAGATAATTCCATTGGCTTAGAATTATCTTAGTCTAGAAAAGGCCATATCCACATCACGTTTAATTTTCTGTTTTGTGGTTGTTTATTTATTATCTTATTATTTGTGTGGTTGGTGTATGGATGATGCATGCAATTAGGATAATAAGATAACTAGACAACCCGGATCTATTATTTGGAGTTGTGCCCAAACTCAAATAGATAGATTAGTTGATATTGATCAACAAAACAATTAAAAATTGAATTTAAAATCCTTAAAATTTTAAATATTGTGTTCTTGCCTTCTCGTTATTTAAACACTCATTATCATCATTATTTATCAAGCTCGTGCGTGCCAAAGCATGGCGACTTGGTTCATAATGATGGAATGCGATGGCACGTAACAATGTGCAATTGTTTAGATAAGAGGTTGAACACAACTAGGCTATTAATTTGATTAAGAAACCTAGAGGCAATCAATTCGGATTATCCATAAGGATGGATAAATAAGGAGTTATTTGCCCGATTGAACCAAGAGTTGCATATGGGATGCAATTGGAATTGTTCCTACCTAAAGTAGTCAAATTATGGGTGACTTGCCAAAGCAAGCTCATAAGGAGATGAAAGGATGGATCTTGGCCCACTAGAAAATATAAGGATATTTTCCGCATTAATATCTTGAGGGTTATTAATCCGTAGAAAAATAGTGGGAGCTATATTTAATAAACTAGCCATTATTAAATATAGTCAAAAATTCACAAAATACTAAAACTTGCGTATTTTCCTTTTTGTAGAATTCCAAATGGCAAACAACTCATCGAGTTCACAACATTCCCTACGATCTGTTCTTGAGAAGGAAAAGCTCTCTGGAACCAACTTTCTTGATTGGTACAGAAACCTTAGAATTGTTCTCAAGCAAGAGAAGAAACTGTACGCAATAGAGGAGCATGTTCCAGAAGGTCCAGAGAACCAGACACCTGCTGACTTAAAGGCGTATCAAAAGCGTGTTGATGACGCTAATGATGCGGCCTGCCTTATGCTTTGCACCATGACTTCTGAGCTTCAGAAGCAACACGAAAACATGAATGATGTCGATATGATCGAACATCTAAAGCAGCTCTTCCAAGAGCAGGCGAGGGTAGAGAGGTATGAGGTCTCAAAGGCACTGTTCAAATGTCATCTGGCAGAAGGGAACCCGGTGGGACCCCATGTACTCCGAATGATCGGGTACTTGGAGAATCTCGCCCGACTGGGGTTCCCGGTCGGCCAAGAGTTGGCAACCGATCTCGTGTTGCGATCGTTGCCCGAGAGTTATGGCCAGTTCATTATGAACTATAACATGAACGAGATCGTTAAACCACTGCCAGATTTGCTCAACATGTTGAGGACGGCTGAACAGAGCATCAACAAGGGTAAGGGCAAGGCCATCATGATGGTGCAGAAAGGGAAGGGCAAAAGGTTTGCCTCTTCCTCCAAGGGCAAAGGCAAGTCAGTTGCCAAGTCCAAGGAACCAGCCCTTAAGCCTCTTGGTGGCATTGCCAAGGTCGTGACTAAGGGTGAATGTCACTACTGCAGTCAGCCTGGACACTGGAGGAGGAACTGCCCAAAATATCTGGAGGACAAGAGGCTTGGAATAGTGATTCCACCACCACCAGGTATTTTTGTTGTAGATGTCAATTTAACTATCTCTACGTCATGGGTATTAGATACTGGATGTGGATCTCATATTTTTCGAAATATGCAGGATCTAAAGAGAAGTAAAAGATTGGCTAAAGGGGAGGTAGATCTGCGCGTTGGGAATGGAGCAAAGGTTGCTGCGTTGGCCATAGGCGTGTGCGAGCTATCTCTGCCTTCAGGATTAGTTTTAGAATTAAATAATTGCTATTTTGTGCCTGCTATGAGCAGAAACAATATTTCTATTTCTTGTTTGGACAAGGAAGGTTTTATTATTTCAATAAAGAACAATTGTTGTTCCTTTTATTTGAATAATATTCACTATTTTAGTGCGCAATTATTAAATGGACTTTATGTCCTTGATCTAAGCAATCCTGTCTACAACAATAATACCAAGCGGATTAAAATAAATGATTTAAATCCTGCTTATTTATGGCATTGTCGTTTAGGCCACATAAATGAGAAACGTGTATCTAGACTCCATAAGGATGGATTACTAGACTCATTTGATTTTGAATCATATGAGACATGTGAGGCTTGTTTATTGGGAAAAATGACAAAGTCCCCTTTCAATAAGAAAGGTGAGAGGACTAGTGAGCAATTGGCGCTCATACATACCGATGTGTGTGGGCCATTTGCCACGCCAGCCAGGGGTGGTTATGTCTACTTCATTACATTTACTGATGATTACAGTAGATATGGATTTGTGTACCTTATGAGGGCAAAATCCGAATCCTTTGAAGTGTTCAAAGAATTCAAGAATGAAGTAGAGAAGCAACTTGGCAAAAGTATCAAGGCTCTACGATCGGATCGCGGAGGAGAATACTTGAGCCAAGAGTTTGACGACTATCTTAGAGAGTGTGGGATCGTGTCCCAACTAACTTCACCCGGAACGCCACAATGGAATGGCGTGTCCGAGAGGAGGAATCGAACCTTATTGGATATGGTTCGGTCTATGATGTGTCAAACCGATCTTCCATTATCATTTTGGGGCTACGCTCTATTAAGTGCAGCTTTCACCATTAACCGTGTTCCATCTAAATCAGTCATGAAGACACCATATGAGATGTGGAGTGGGAGGCGTCCCACACTGTCGTTCATGAGGATTTGGGGCTGCGATGTCTATGTAAAACGTTTACAGTCAGACAAGCTAGGGCCTAAATCGGATAAGTGTAAGTTTGTGGGGTACCCTAAGGAAACTAAGGGATACTACTTCTACAATCCAACCGAGAAAAAAGTGTTTGTTGCTCGGACCGGCGTGTTTCTAGAAAGAGAATTTGTCTCTAAAGAAGCAAGTGGGAGGAATGTAGAACTTGAAGAAGTTCAAGAACCACAAATCACTGAACCGATTATGGAACATGAACAGGAATCACAAGCAGTTGTGGAGCCACCTGTTCAGATAACACAAGAGCTTCGTAGATCTAGTAGAGTGCGCCAGGAACCCGAGAGGTATGGACTTCTCGTAACCTATTCCGGTGACACGATGCTCATACATGATGAGCCTACTACCTATGAGGAGGCCATGAGTGGCCCAGACTCTCAGAAGTGGCTGGAAGCCATGAGATCCGAGATGGAATCCATGTATACCAACAAAGTATGGACTTTGGTGGAACCACCCCATGGGGCGCGACCCATAGGGTGCAAGTGGGTCTTCAAGAAGAAGATCGACATGGATGGTAATGTGATTACCTATAAGGGCCGATTGGTGGCTAAAGGATTCAGACAGATTCATGGTATTGACTATGACGAAACCTTTTCACCAGTCGCAATGACCAAATCCATCCGAGTCCTACTTGCAATTGCAGCATACTACGACTATGAGATTTGGCAGATGGATGTCAAAACAGCATTCCTTTATGGGAATCTCCTCGAGGACGTGTATATGATACAGCCGGAGGGTTTTGAGGATCCAAAGCAAGCCAACAAAGTCTGTAAGCTGCAACGATCCATTTATGGATTGAAGCAAGCTTCTAGGAGTTGGAATCGACGTTTTGATGAAGTGGTCAAAGAGTTTGGCTTCATCAGAAACGAAGATAAGTCTTGTGTCTACAAGAAGGTTAGTGGGAGCTCTGTAGCTTTTCTGGTCTTGTATGTGGATGACATACTACTCATTGGAAACGACATTCCCATGCTGCAATCTGTAAAAGATTGGCTAGGAAAGTGTTTCTCAATGAAGGACTTAGGGGAAGCAGCCTATATACTCGGTATAAAGATCTATAGAGATAGATCTAAGAGGTTTCTAGGCCTAAGTCAAAGTACATATATTGACAAGGTGTTGAAACGGTTCAACATGCAAGATTCCAAGAAGGGATTCTTGCCCATGTCATATGGAATCACTCTTTCGAAGAGTGGTTGTCCTTCCAATGAGATTGATAAGGAACGCATGAGTAGGATTCCCTATGCCTCGGCCATATGATCTATCATGTACGCCATTTTGTGTACTAGACCAGATGTGTCATATGCCTTGAGTATGACAAGCAGATACCAATCCAATCCGGGTGAGAGTCACTGGATTGCTGTCAAGAACATCCTAAAGTACTTGAGAAGAACTAAGGATGCTTTCTTGATATTTGACGGTGAGGAAGAGTTGCGTGTAAGGGGTTACACTGATGCAAGCTTCCAAACCGACAGAGATGACTTTAGATCACAGTCGGGATATGTGTTTTGCCTGAATGGAGCAGCGGTGAGCTGGAAGAGTTCCGAGCAAGAGACGGTAGCTGATTCTACAACAGAGGCTGAGTACATTGCTGCAAATGGCGCAGCAAAGGAGGCTGTTTGGATCAGAAAGTTTGTTTCTGAACTTGGTGTGGTCCCTAGCATTGCGGATCCAGTGGAGTTGTTCTGTGACAACACTGGGGCGATCGCGCAATCAAAGGAACCAAGATCGCACCAGAAGTCCAAGCACGTGCTCAGGAAGTTTCATTTGATTCGAGATATTATCGATAGAGGAGACGTTCGGATATGCAAGATTCCTACAGATGATAATCTGTCAGACCCGCTTACGAAGCCTCTCACGCAGTGGAAGCATGAAGGGCACACTAGGAGTATGGGCATACGAGATGCGCCAGATTGGCTCTAGTGCAAGTGGGAGACTGTTGGAATAGATGCCCTAGAGGCAATCTAGTTTAGTATGAATTTGTATATGGCTAGAAAATTCATTTATTATTTATTGGATATTTAATATAATGAAGTCCTTAGATTTACAATTGTGTTGTTTATCTTAAATATCCCTAGTCAAGTATAATGATTAAATGGAACAATCATCTATAGACTAGTATGGGGTTGGATTGATATGGAGATATCACGATCCAACACATAGGTGTGCATTATGGAATGTTGCACTGGATTGACCCATCTCCGAGAAGGCTACATACATGTTATGTTGAGTCACAAGTGCTTCTCGCGGTGCAAAGGTATTGTCATCCTTAGACTTGAAGTCACTAGATATTCTAGTTGTGGATCATTGTGATCTTGGTAGCGTTAAACGCTACACCGTGACTGGGTAGTAATAAAGGCGTGTACTGGATACAATGAGAAGCAAGCTTAGAGATCGTAGTGGACGTAGAGAGGATTTTCCCCTCCCACATAACGGGAGCAAATATCCTAGGCCACTCGAGGGATAGTGCTTATAGAATGTCTGGCCAGACTCAAATAAATCAATATAGGATATTGATGTTATTTGCACGAATAAGGCTATTCCCATGGATCGAGAAACTATTGATTGGATATACGAGTGTGACTTGTATGTCTCGTGTCCAATCCGGATATGGAGGCAAAGGGATGAGACAATTACTTGTACAAAGGTTGTCAAGATGACTATTCTATTAGTTGGCTAGAATGGATGTTTTGCTAGAAACCGCTCCATATTAGCAAATAGTTGCTACTAACTAGATAGAACCTATGGGGTCACACGCTATATAGAGTTGAACTAGATTTGGGAATTAATTAATTGGATTAATTAATTAGAAGGATCACTTTTCAAACCCTTGCAAACTTAGTAGGGACTAATTTGCAAGGAAGGGACTAAACTGAATTCTAGTTGGACTAGAATAAGTCCTTTAGGTAGTTAACAAGGAGTTGTTGGACTATATAAAGGACCCTCCTTCCTTCCTCATAACTTATGCTCATTAGTGAACATAACAAGAGTGGGAGAGAACAAAAGGAGAGAGAGCAAGCAACAAGGAGGGCCGACGCCGCCCCTTGCGGCCGCCCTCACCCCGTCGGCCAAAAAGAGGCCGAAAGCCTCTTTTTGTCTCGTTTTGCGTGATTCGTTCATCCTCTTCCTAATCCGGGCTAGCACCAAGGAGTTTGGGAGATCTAGGATCAACTCTAGGCGTGGATCAACTATAGAGAACGTGACATTATTCGCGTTTGAAGTCATCAAGGAGAACCCAAAGGTGTGTTTATGATTTCTTACCTTTAGTATCGTTATGACTCTAGACTTGTGATCCTTGGAGGGTTTTGCATTGTTTATGTTTGATTATTCTTCCGTTGTGCGATCCATGAATCAAAACCCTACAATAACATGCTTTGTGATGCTTATGTGCTTAAACATTGTAACCATGCTAGTCGGTTTGGAGATATTGTCGAATACATGTCCGTAAATTGTTAAGAATGTAAGATTTAAGTAATTATGTAAATAAGACCTTTGTATGAGCCCTTGTATTATCCATAGAACCTTTCTCGACTTATGCTCTGTTTACGTTACGAGTCGATAGGGCTAAATGTCATTATTTCCAAGTTCAAACTGTCTTTTCTTGAGCAGCTTTTCTTCTATGTTAAAAATTCATTTGTTCATCATAACGACCCCAAGTAAATCAAAAAGTTTTCAAAAGTGAAATCTTTATAATATTTTTGTAAATTACTTGTTTAGCCTCTCGAGGAGTCAAGGCCTCATCGGCCTGTCGCGCCCTCCTCCTGTTAATGCAAATAGTTTTATCGTCGTTGATTGGGGTAGGCGGGAGGGGGATGTGACATTTGTGGTATTAGAGCATTAGGTTATAGATACATAAGATTAGTAAACCTTAGGATCCCATTATGTGCTTACTTTTGTGAAAGTTTATGTGTACGTATGATGTGTGTATGATTCTATGCTATGTTAGTATGACGCTAGTACTTAGAAGGCCTAAGATAGTAAGTTAGATGCCATGATTTTATGGAATTTCATGTGAACTATATGCCTAAGTGCTTTCCTAAATGCTTTTGTGAATTATGTGTAAGTTGTTATGCACGGCCATGGTTGAAGTTAAAATGAATCGTTTTAATTTACGAGTATGAATTATGTGTGAGTACCTTAAAATCATATATATAGCTTTCAATAGTCATGCATGAGACAAGGAGTTAACATGGCGGCTATAAATCCCCCACGAGGATATGAGTAACTTAGCAACATGCCTCATATGAACAAGATAAGAAACATGTTTATGCCAAAGGTTCATGGATAAGTATAGTTGCATGGGTATAACTTCTTGAATATTTTTCTAAGTGTAAATAGCTAGATTTTATGTCTAAAGCAAAGTGATATGCTGGATATTGAAATGTTATGTCATGAAATGTTATGGTATAATAAGTGTGTTTATGTGATCCATATGCTATCATGACGTCTCTTTCATTTATGCAGGGTGTTATATGTGTAAATGTATGTACATGTTTTGTGAGGATCATGGACACTAAGTATTCTATGTTTCTTGACTATGCACGATGATTACAAAAAAATAAACAGTTAGAAAAGTTTAATATGCATTGGGCTATGTTATCGGTTGTTCTAATTTGAGTGTTTATATGCTACGAGTGAAATCGTCATTTCCAAAATAAATTGTGAAAAGTATGTTTATTATGCTTCGTCATGGCACGTTAATGTTATGTCCAAGTTATTTGCTTGAAGTATGTTTTTATTTTTACTAAATGAGCATATATATTATGTGATGTATTATGTGAAAATTATGCATGTCATGTATGTTTGGTGTCTGATAAGTTTTTTTGGTGTGACATGCATGTATGTAGTAAATAAATTGTAATATGAGCATGTCGAAAGTTCCACCGATATGTGAATGTCAATTGTCTGTGCCGCTACATGTGCAAGTTGGACGAGCAGCTATATCACTACGATGGTATAAGTTGTTCCCACTATGTTGTACGGTTGAACAGGGACTTCTGTCATAATTACTTGCTAATGCGGTACAAAGTGTGACGACACGATGTATTGTTCCCTCTCATAAGCGTGAAAGACATGACCTCTTAAACAACTACGAGCTTGCTAGAGCCGTACAAAGTGTTAGGACACTGCGAATTGTTCCTACTCGTTAGCATGAAAGGCTTGACGCATTTGCCAACCCGAGTTAAAAGGTAAGATGACCAAAAAAGGTAAGTTGTGCATTAGTGCCATGTCAGTTAGAATCTTATATGATTTCATTCGTGTTCGAAATGCGTTAAGCGAGTTCGAGGGCGAACTCTCTATAAGGTGGGTAGAATTTAGTAAACCAAATATTTATGTTTCATGTTTAACTTTGAAGTGATGTTAGTATTACTTAATTGAGTGTTCAAGGTAAATATTTTGTTTATTATGCTAGACTTTTTGTTAAGAAAATTTGGTAAAGTTAATGTAGAAATCAAGTTGTATGTTTGTTTCATGTAAACTATAAATTCTTTAAGATAAAGTATAAGGTCTTTTGTGCAATATTTGTATGAGAAATAAAATGTAGTATTACAATTTAGTTGAATGTTTTGGTTACACCAAATACTTGCATCAATATGAATAGATAGTGTGCATCATATGATTTGAAACTTATTTGTACTCACTTATTTTGGTGTGACCACCACACCCACTTGTTTTGGGACTATATAAGCACAAGTCGCATCTTTTTCATCATTTTATTCACATTTGTCTCTCTCTATGAAGTGCTACAAGCTCTCATTTCTCTCTCCCTTTATATCATTCCTGGTTTTGTTCTTGGCCCTCCAAAAACATAGTCTAACAATCAAGTTTTTGAGGTTCTAAGTGTTGGAACCTTTGGTTCTAGTATATAAAAGGGGTAGGATGTGTTGAGCATATCCATCGAGATTGAAGCACTTATGAGTTAATACTCATCACTCCTTTAAACCCACATCAAGAACACCATGAAAGTGATGAGTAAGTTCTACACCTTAGAATCTACATCATGATTTTGGTCATTCACTCCTCATTCTTGTGATTCCATGACAAATCTTTAGTTTCATGTTAGTGATTTATCTTTTTTAAGACAAATTTTAGCATTGATCATCTCATTGTATGATAGCATAGTGGATTTATGGTTGCATGTTCATGATTCATCAATATCTTCATGATCTTGACACATGCATGTGCCAAAATGAGTTTGTTGGATATATGTATATAGTTTAGATATTTTTATTGTCTAATTTCTGATCTTGGGAGAGTATTTCTTGCATGCAATAAGTTTTCGAAGTATATAAAACCATGAAGTTCATGTTTTCAGCCTATTTTCACGAAATTAGAAAAAATACTTATACATTTTAGAAAATTATGAAAAAGTCATGGTTTGAGAAATTTCATATGTCATTCCTACAGTAAAAATTATGGAGTCATTGGACTTGTATTAATTTTAAATTGACCAAAAACTGGAGCAGTTTTGTGAATCTGTCCAACCCTTGACCAGAGCAGGTTTTTATCAATTTCATGTATTTGTTATTTTCCAAAGCATATAAAATTTTGTTATGTTATTACATGGATGATATATAATTTCTATTAAAATTTATAATATTTGGAGTTTGTATGAATATTTTTTTAATTTAATGCCAAGAGTGCTACAAACCTCTGTTTTCGCACCCAAACAGATCAAAAACTTAATTTCTAAAAATACTTAGTAGTTTTATAATTTTAAATTTTTTTATACGTTATTTGTAAACTTTTCATCTATTAGTGTGTCAAAATTAGGGTCCCAAATAATTATGATGAGCCACATATTAATTTATCAAGTTTTAATGCTAGTTTATGTAATTTACATTTAGTTCATTATATGTCATATTTCTCTTATGTGCTACATTTTACTTCTCATATGCATCTAATATGACGTTCAAGACTTCAGAAGTATATGGATATGGAGAACTTAGTTCATCTTGCATTAGTAATATATGTGTCATTTAGCTAATAGATTTAGGAATGTACTATGCTTGGATTGAAAACGTGCTAAGTGATTATATGTATGATTTGTAGCCTTCTGTGCTATTAATGTGACAATGGAATTGATGATCATGTCCTTAAAGTTGATTGAATTTGGACTAAGGAATGTTAAGTAAATGGATTAAGCTCACAAGATGAGTTATCCTACCTCCCGAAGTTTGTACATACCCTCAAGTTTCTAACAAGATTATGTATGTTCATGTTGTCCATATTATTATGTATGATTTATGCTCAAGTGAAATGTTTATGCCCTCATTGATGCTAAGAAATAAATGAACGTTTCATGAGATAAAATACGGTTTTCAGAAAGGCCACGGTACCGAAGTGAAACTCCCTGGCGGGTATGGGTAGGCTATGACCCTTTTGCTGGGGCAATATAAGCAGGTACGCGTCGCCTCACAAGTCGTCGCGATGGACATGTCCCTACATTATGTTAATTCACGAACTTTATCACAGGCCAATAAGCTAAGAAACTAAGCAAGTATGTTCAAGTATGATAAGGTCTTTACATGAGACAAAGCAAGGTTCCTACTCGGAACAGTATGATTTCACAAGCCTCAAGTTATGCTTACGTTATGCTTTCTTAATGTTTTATGAATTTCATGATCTTTTAACTTTCACACCTATATGTATGTATAACTATGACTTATGTTAATGACGCTCAATGAAAAGTTAGTCCATTTTTGTTTTCCAAACCTACAGATGGGCGTAGATGTAACTTAATGGGCTAGTTGAGCTCACCCTTTCAGGTTACCATTTTTTTATGGTTTTAAGGACACATAAGAAGCACGAAGTAGAAAGGATGTTAAGCTCGTATGTGATAACATGCTTGATGGTACTTAGCTTAAACATTTTTACCATGCTATTCAGCTTGGAGCTACTATAGAATACATGTTCGTAAATTTTTAAGAATGTAAGAGTTAAGTAATTATGTATATAAGACCTTTCTATGATACCTAGACATTTCCCGACGTATGCTTTGTTTACGTTATGAGTCAAGAAGGCTAAATGATCATTATTTCCAAGATGAAACTGCCTTATTCTTGAGAAACTTTTCATTTATGTTACAAATCCAATTGTTCATCATGACGACCCCAAGTAAATCGTGAATTACCTTCCACAAAGTTTTCAAAAGGGAATATTTTATCAATTTTTTGTAAATTACTTGTTTAGACTCTTAACGAGTCAAGGACTCACCGACATGTCGCGCCCTCCTCCCGTTAATGCAAAAAATATTATCGTCGCTGATTGGGGTCGGCGGGAGGGGGATGTGACATCCTTGATGTCTACTTTCTTCTTCTGCTGGTCTCACTTTAAAATTCCAAGTAGAACTCAAGATATTGTCAATCGAGTGTTGCCCGATCATTATCGGTTCTAGCGTTTCCTGCCTTCTCAATCTGTTTTCAATTATTGTTTTTCCTTTTGTCTTTCCATTTTCGTTCCACTCTCCCTTGTTCAAGTCTAGTTCAAATCTTGCCCCAAGCTTTTTCTACACGTTTCCCGATGCAATCTCAGTTCTGTCTGGGAACGCATTCACTGCATTTCCCGTGCCTTTTCCTTCAAACACAACATGAACAAACCCGCGATCATATCCAAATATATATATGAAAATAATGCATAAACACACAAAATCACGATACTAGGTCAAATGCACGCCGTGTGCATTACCGATACTTTTAATGCTAAAACCGGCTCAAAACTCAAGAAAACTCGACAGTTTTATCTCTATTAAGATCAATAGATAACTCTTTTCTTGGAGTTATTAATCATGTACACCAACCTTCGACGAAATGAGTCGGGGCGCACGGTGTCCCAATTCGTTTGGGACCAAAGCCCAGAGAAATATCACCCGATGTATATATACAGAAACATGACGTAGGCGTATAGCACTATTGTATACCCATCTGGTTTCGGTATTTAGGATTCTTTCACTTAATCATTTAATGAATTCTGACTTAGTGGCAGTTGCATAATTACTTTTTCGATTTGAAGACGAGTAGTAAAGTGACGATTCAAAAAAAGTACAATATGTTTAGAATTTTTTTAGAATAGACTATGAAAGTGGTTTTCAAATAAACAAGTAGATCAGAGGAAAGAACTTGACACACAAAACTAAGCATGTGTACTCACTGTGAGACCCGAAAGAGTCTCTACGAGTAAACAACGTCCACGTCAACTAGCTCGTCGAAGGCAGGCTCTACAATCATACACATAAATTGATAATCACAAACAAGTATGTGTCTTGCAAAAAAGTTATTTTTAATTAAGAATATTAATTCTTATTATTTTTCAATTAATATGTTTTCCAACTTATTTATTTTCCATAAAATAATAATATTTAATTACTTAAATTTAACTGTTGGTAAAAAATGATAATATTGATATTGATGATTCTTTGAAAAACTAAAAATTTATCTAAATAAAAAATACTAATATTTATTTAATAATTAAACACTATTCCTTATTGATTATATCTGTATACATATAAACAATCTATTTTTTTACTAACTTATATTTCACAAAAATAACTTATAAATATTGAAATTATAAATTACGTCAATCTTAAAAAAATATTACATTAACAACATTATTTTATGTTCTTTTGTTAAATTAATAAGTAATTAGTAAAGTTTTATTAACATATGAACAGTTAATTGAAACTATTAATATTAAATGAGAATAAGTTATATGAGTAACAACTAGCTCCCAAAAGTTTTTGAAAAGTACAACCATCCCCCCATCACTAGTGAAAATTATATTAAAAGACATGTAGCTCCCCCTTAGCTTCCATAAACAACAACCAATTTAAGTTACAGATTTATAAAAGACAAACGCCTCCTTAAAAGTTTTCAATTTAACACAAAACCCCCCTGTGAATAAACTTTTGCAATGAAGCCATCTTCTCCAATTTTTCATCTCAGGAAAAATCATATAAACACACACACACCCATACATTCATAAACACCCACATACATTCACTTAGCACATACGAAGATCAAAAGATAATCCGAAAGTGAATGCGGATTACCAAAAAGTTAGGAGGACGACGAATAAGAATTTTTTTCGGCGATTTGTGGTGGTCTCGGGTTTGGTATTGGCTGCTCTGGTGACTAGGAATCATCAGAAACTCAGTAGAGACAGAGGCAAGGCGAATGGAAATGGGAGGGAGAGCTACGGAAGCGTCGGGATGCTTTGTGGTTGCTCCCAAAGCTGCTACTGCCGCTGCTTCATGTTGCCAAGAGGTAACAGAGGGTGTGAGGCAGTGAGTGAGGGGAAGAGATGGCGAGAGCTGGAGGAAGGTTTGGAGGAAAAAGTGTAAAATAAAACGCGGTGAATAATTCTGACACGCGACAATTAATTTATACGCTATGAATATTTAACGTGAATCTTGTTTTAAAAGCTTGAAAACTTCGCCAACCCTTTTGGTTTTTTTTTTTTTTTTGGAAATAGATGTTTCCAACTAAATAAATAAGATTGTGAAATATAATTTTTGTAAACAAAGTTTGAAGTTTTCAAAAGTAGTGTTTGAAAAAAGATGTCGCTTTAACATTTTAGCTTATAAATTTGATGAATTAAATGTAACTAAAAATATTTGGAGATACCTTTACGGATTGACAAATCATTAAATTGAAAGAACAAAATCTCCGATATTGTTCTCTCATTGGACTAATCTTCGTTCTCGAAGCTTAAACGCGGTAATAGCATTTACGGGTCTCTAATTGTGACTATAATAATGCATTAACAAGTGACAAACACATGAAAATTCAAATGACTAATGTCATGCAACGATATGGTAACATGATTATATGCGATGAGATGTAAGGGTAAGTAATATTAGAAATGAATGGGGTTTTACATCCTCCCTCTCTTAGAGGAGTGACGTCCCCAAAACTCAATCAATACCTCTTCATTAAGAGGTGCATGTACTTTTTCCTCGTCGCGTCATCAGTATCCTAAGTAGCTTCCTCGGTCATGTGATTCATCCATAAAACATTGACCAAGTTGGTGTTTTTACCTAGTTTCCCTCAACTTGCGGTCTAAGATCTTGACTAGATGTTCCTCGTATGTTAGCGCATGATCCAATTATATGGTTTAAGGATATGGGACATTAGATTTGTAGGGTTTTGCTACGAATTCGCAGCGAAATAAACAAATAAAAATCAGTTCAAGACCCTCCAAGGATCAAAGGACTAGACGTCATAGCGATGGTAAGGGATCAAGTATAAAAGTACCTAACGCGATTTCTTAACGCGTATGCGCAAGTGCACGGTCAAGTAATATAGGGGTGGTATTTCAACCCCGAGTTATCGATCCCACGAGGACAGACTTTAGATTATCTAATTAGTTATTTAATTTAGAGTACGGTGCAGGAGGAAAGATTTGATTGATTTTAGAAATTTAAATAACAACTAAGCTAATGTTTTTGTATTTTTTGTATTTTTATTTTTAGGAAACAAGATATGGAGAAACTAGGCAATCTCTAGATCACCTAGGGCTGTAGACGATTTCCGGTTCAGCTATGTAACACGTAAATTCTATTCTAGTTCAGCCGGGTAATTGCACTGACAATCTCCTATCGGTCTCATGTCATTTTACGTCTCGGTTAACTACAATCTCCTCTCGGTCTCATGTTGTCTACCGGTCCGTTCCAGCAGGTCATCTACTGGTACGATAACGGGTCCTGTCGGCCCACCGTTTCACGGAACAGCTAAATAATCATACCGAATCTACCCACACTAGGCCAATCCTAACACTTCTCCTTTTCGGACTCGGTGATTTGGGATTATTATTCACGTCTCATCCTAGCTAGTTAGGATCACTGTCGCGCATTCGCTAGCTAAGTAGTATTTCCGGGTCATGACTGCTTCAACACTAAGAATTAAGTGTAGCATGTGAAAAATTGACTTAGAACGATATTAAATTTAATAAAGACAATGATTCAAGAACAAACCCTAGCTTCAATAACAATCAAATCCTACACTAGTCGTGTCAATAGACTAGAATCATCAATTAGATCATGAAACTAACAACTATTCATTGAATCAAAGACATAGGCATGAAACAAAGACTTGAATCCGGGAAATAATCCGTCTACATAACCCTAGGCTCTCATAGAGATGCCTAGAAATGGAATTTAGCTAATAGTAATCAACCAAACAAAGCTTACAAGTTTCTCCATACAAGATTGAGAGAGAAGAAGAAGAAAATAAAAAACCTAGCTCTCCAATGGTGGATTTTGTGTTCTCTTCGTCCCCGTCTTCCTCCTTGTCGTCCTCCCTTTGTTTCATGCTCCAAATATGCGTGAATACTCTCCCAAAGTCGTCCCTCTATGTTAGATTAGGTCTGGAGTCTTTAAACTTTCAAAAAATAGCAAAACAGCCCCAAAAATCCGCACTGGCCCTCTCTGTTCGTGCGAACAAACGACTGTTCGTGCGAACAGCGTTTTGTTCCTTGTTCGTGCGAACAACTTTCTGTTCCTGCGAACAAACTTTTACTCTCGGTTCACATGTACAACTTTCTTGTTCGTACAATGTAACAGCCTCTTTTTCACCCTTTTTTCCATCTTTGACGGACCATATCTTTCTCGTCCGATCTCTGTTTTAGCTCCGTGACCTATCGTTGGAAATCTCTTTGAGTCTACTTTCATTTTCCACTGGTCTCACTCCAAAATGTATTGTATAACTCGAGATACAATCAAAATAGAGGAGATTGGTCACTTTTGCTCCTCTGACTTTGCTTCTCTTGCTTCCTCTTGAGTTTGCTTTGTTTCCTAAGTTTGTTTCATGCCTCCTAGTCATCGTTTAGAATCCGTTCCTGTCAAGACAACATGAAAAACCATACCAAGCAGTTATATTTGACAAATAAAATCGAAATATGCATCGAAACGCCCGGATTAACAATAAAGTGCTAAAAACTCAACTTTCTACGTTTTCTCAACATTCATAGTGTAAAACTCATATTTCAAACCCGGAATCACGCAAAACGATATTAAATATGCAAGAAATATAACTCTAATAAAGAGTTATCAAATTCCCCCACACTACCCTTTTGCGTGTCCCGAGCAAAATCAATCCTCACACTACGTTTTAATCCACCGAATTGCATACAACTACACTAGCCATGTGACACACACAACACACACACCCAATGCAAACTACATGACTATAAACAATGCAACTCGATTATCAAACAATGCACAAATTGAAACAACACAAATATTTTTTTTTCTTTTTCGTTAGAGATCGAGCAATCTCGCTATCACTAACCAAAATCATCAAGTTCTAACAAGTATCTTCCGAAATTTCACAACCAATAGAAAGAAATTTAAGTAAACTGATCATACGCACAAGCTCACTAAGGGGTCCCCAAACATCCATCAAACTCAATCCAAGATCCGGTCACGTCCTTTAGCTCAGAGGGTCTAGGCACCCTTAGTCCTGTTGTAGTCTTTCGTCGCCAAGTCATATGAGATTTTCAGACCCTCTTAGCCGTTATTGCATTCAATGCAAAATGTCCCAGTGACCGGAGACACAACTCCGTGTAATACGGCTTGACTTTAATTTTCCTTAGACACTCTAATTGGTTTGAATCCAAATTCCCCGAGTGAACGGGAGCACATTAGGCTGTTCACCGTATCTAGTCCAAGAGAAGATTTTGATTCTTTTTTTCTTTTTCATTCTCTTCTAATTATTTCAGCCGTGCATTTTGAGAAACTAAGCGTGGGATTTTTCGGTTAGCTCTTGAAACCGCCTTAAGGGATGGTGGTGTACACTCCCTTACTTCACTTAGGCTAGAGCAGCGTACCACATGGAATCGACTCTATACGAAGGTCCACCCCAGATTTACAAGAGGCCACAAGTTTCCACTCGAAAACAGACTATTCAACCCCTTAGGACTAAATCCTCCTGGCACAATATAGGAACTAAAGGTATGCCCTCGTCTAAATTCCACTTTTCCTGAATACCCGAGACATCCTTTCGTGAAACAGGTGCGCAAGATACTAAGAATTAAGGTTTTCCTACTACGGCGCTTCCTATTCTTAGAGACTCTTTCACTGAACTCTCTTCAGTTTCAAGCTTCATCAATTGCCCTTATTCTCAAAAATTTTAAATTTTTATGGATTTTTGCTTTTCTATTTGTTTTTTTATTTTATTTTTTTCATATTTTCCTAGACTCTATATGCTTTTGGCCAACTCGATTAACCACACGTTTTGGGTAGGGGACTCAATAATTAAACGTGCAACAATGCAAAAATATTAAACTAGCACAGTACGACACTAAAACACCACTCTACACTAACCACATTAACACAGTACTACACAAAACGACATGTAACAAGGCTATGCAAGACAAAACATGGCTGGTGAAATTATACACGAATTCCCCCACACGAATTTAGAGCTCAAGTATGAGGTGTCCTCGCTTAAATGTGTTGGCTGTGGATCTACACAATTATGGCTCAAAACGTAGAAACAAGAGAGAGAGTTAGAGGTACCTGGGTGCCGGGACCTACATGGGCACCGTTTCCGCGAAACTGCAACAAGAAGGGGTCTTGTGGACCATTGACAGTTTCCGGAAAAGTCTCATCTCACGTCCGGATTCCAATGCGTCTACTCAACATTCTATCGCGCGCATCAAGAAGGGGAATCCGGAGCGTCTTTTGTACCTGTGTCCCTGCACACTAATTGAAAGAATTAAAGCAACTCTCTCTCACCCCTCAAAATCATATATGGAGAACTAAATTAAAAAAAAAAAAAAAAAAAAAAAAAAAAAAAAAAAAAAAAAACAGAAATAAATAGCATCCTACTCTACATTGGGTTGCCTCCCAAGCAGCGCTTGTAATTTAAGGTCGACAGCCTAACCCGGTTACCTCAACCGAAAAGGATTGTGGAGGATGCTTTATCCCTCCACTTCTTCTTCTTCCACCATCTCTTTTCTAGAACCTCGCGTGCACCCCTGTGTTGCAAAGACGGTGGAGAGTTGTGGAAGCTGACTCCTTTCATTTTGCAATTGATCTTCTTGAGAATTTTCCACCAAGTACCACTGGGCTGAAATGAATCTCTGGCCATAAAATCATCCCAGTAATACCTCGTATGTGGTATATGCTCTTCACATGACCCATTCAATTCATCCGCACCCCCAAACTTGTTGATTTCCAACTCCTTGACTATGGCATATGGATCGTCCATAAAGTGG
Organism: Linanthus parryae; assembly: GCA_023055425.1. Lineage (NCBI taxonomy): Eukaryota > Viridiplantae > Streptophyta > Magnoliopsida > Ericales > Polemoniaceae > Linanthus > Linanthus parryae. Next base: position 7,500,834 of record JALGPY010000015.1, read on the forward strand.
CCAATATGACAAGGAATTGAAAATTTCTCATGATGCTCTTTCCCATAAGAATCTCCATACACAAGTCTTTCCAACTCATCACAGACTTGATTAATATGATATACGGAGAATTCTTCGAAAGTATGAGTAGGGGCTTTTACCTCAATAGGTATGGGCACGAGTGCTTCATCAGATTCATCATCAGCACACAATAGGCTTCCAATGCTGGTGTCTTCCCATTCATGCCAAGGCTGTGAGGGCTCCTGCGGTCTTGGCTCGCAATACGGCAGATCTTCCCATCTTCGGCACACAGGTCCACCCCAGTCTGAATCAGAGTCTGAGTCCTCATAAATGGCAGAGTCCACCAATGATTCCTGGTTACTGCAGTATTTGTTCGGCTCAGGTATCTCTTCTTCCACTTGTGGTGGGGTTGATGAAGGTTCAATTTTTGGCTCACTGTCATATGGCAAGGTCTCTTCTTGTGGCTCTTGAATACTAGATTCCCCTGTCGTTGACAGTTTTTCTATTCGTTTCTTTATCCTCTCCATCATCTCCCTCTTGTATTCCCTACCTGTGGAAGAATCTTCTTGTGGCACTTGTGCAGCTATGGACAAAATTTTGGCGCACACTTCGATGTCCTTTATAATACTTCGCCGTTCTGCCGTAATTGCTGATGAATCCTCTTGGTGTTGATGAAGCTGAGGTGGATGAACTTGATATGGGTCCCTATTGTCATGATAAATGTCGCATCGATAGCACCAAACTATGCATGCGTCCTCTTCTTCATGATTACCCCTGCAGTAGAAACGATATGGGGGACCTGAATAATAGTCCTCACTCCACATGCTTAGTAGAATCTCCTGCTTCCTGTGGGCCTAAGAAAACAAACTCAAAAGACACCCTTGAAGCACATAGATAGAGAATAGAACAAAATAAAACTAAACTTAAATAAAAGTACTATAAACTAATTCATAACTAAATAATATACCGCTGTCCCCGGCAACGACGCCAAAAACTTGACGCGATTTCTTAACGCGTATGCGCAAGTGCACCGTCAAGTAATATAGGGGTGGTATTTCAACCCCGAGTTATCGATCCCATTAGGACAGACTTTAGATTATATAATTAGTTATTTAATTTAGAGTACGGTGCAGGAGCAAAGATTTGATTGATTTCAGAAATTTAAATAACAACTAAGCTAATGTTTTTGTATTTTTTGTATTTTTATTTTTAGGAAACAAGATATGGAGAAATTAGGCAATCTCTAGATCACCTAGGGCTGTAGACGATTTCCGGTTCAGCTATGTAACACGTAAATTCTATTCTAGTTCAGCCGGGTAATTGCACTGACAATCTCCTATCGGTCTCATGTCATTTTACGTCTCGGTTAACTACAATCTTCTCTCGGTCTCATGTTGTCTACCGGTCCGTTCTAGCAGGTCATCTACTGGTACGATAACAGGTCCTGTCGGCCCACCGTTTCACAGAACAGCTAAATAATCATACCGAATCTACCCACACTAGGCAATTCCTAACACTTCTCCTTTTCGGTCTCGGTGATTCAGGATTATTATTCACGTCTCATCCTAGCTAGTTAGAATCACTGTCGCGCATTCGCTAGCAAAGTAGTATTTCCGGGTCATGACTCCTTCAACACTAAAAATTAAGTGTAGCACGTGAAAAATTGACTTAGAACGATATTAAATTTAAGCAAGACAATGATTCAAGAACAAACCCTATCTTCAATAACAATCAAATCCTACACTAGTCGTGTCAATAGACTAGAATCATCAATTAGATCATGAAACTAACAACTATTCATTGAATCAAAGACATAGGCATGAAACAAAGACTTGAATCCGGGAAATAATCCGTCTACATAACCCTAGTCTCTCATAGAGATGCCTAGCAATGGAATTTAGCTAAAAGTAATCAACCAAACAAAGCTTACAAGTTTCTCCATACAAGATTGAGAGAGAAGAAGAAGAAGAAAATCAAAAACCTAGCTCTCCAATGGTGGATTTTGTGTTCTCTTCGTCACCGTCTTCCTCCTTGTCTTCCTCCCTTTGTTTCCTGCTCCAAATGTGCGTGAATAATCTCCCAAAGTCGTCCCTCTATGTTAGATTAGGTCTGGAGTCTTCAAACTTTCAAAAAATAGCAAAACAGCCCAAAAAATCCGCGCTGGCCCTCTCTGTTCGTGCGAACAAACGACTGTTCGTGCGAACAGCGTTTTATTCCTTGTTCATGCGACCAACATTCTGTTCGTGCGAACTAAATTTTACTCTCTGTTCACACGAACAACTTTCTTGTTCGTACAATTCAACAGCCTCTTTTTCACCCTTTTTGCCATCTTTGACGGACCATATCTTTCTCGTCCGATCTCCGTTTTAGCTTCGTGACCTATCGTTGGAAATCTATTTGAGTATACTTTCATTTTCCACTTGTATCACTCCAAATGTATTGTATAACTCGAGATACAATCAAAATAGTGGAGATTAGTCACTTTTGCTCCTCCGTCTTTGCTTCTCTTGCTTCCTCTTGAGTTTGCTTTGTTTCCGAAGTTCGTTTCATGCCTCCTAGTCATCCTTTAGAATACGTTCCTGTCAAGACAACATGAACAACCATACCAAGCAGTTAAATTTGACAAATAACATCGAAATATGCATCGAAACGCCCGGATTAACAATAAAGTGCTAAAAACTCAACTTTCTACGTTTTCTCAACATTCATAATGTAAAACTCATATTTCAAACCCGGAATCACGCAAAACGATATTAAATATGCAAGAGATATATCTCTAATAAAGAGTTATCAGTACCTTGTTTGTCTCCTTGGATTACTTCACACGCGAAATAGTGTTCACGCTTCTATGGTAATCCAATCCTAGAATTGTTTCTGGATCCTCCACGCCTTTGTGCTAGCTAGGTAAGGAAGAGGAAGAAGAAGATCATGCGAAACGAGCACCCAAAGTCGATGGCAAGAGGGGCGGACGGGGGGGAGGGGGTGGAGGGGGCTCGGTTTCGGCCTCCCTTGTTGGCTCTCTCCTTGTTTTGTTTTCTCCCTCTTGTGTGATAACAATCATAACACTTATGAGAAAATATGCTATGAGTGTTCTTTATATAGTCTAACAACTCCTTGTTAACTACATATTAGCCCATCTACTAATCATGTCCTTACATGGATTAGTCCACCTTAAAAATTAGTCCTATTAAGTTTGCAAGTGATTGCGTATTGATCCTTCTATTTAATTAATCGTTTTAATTAATTTCCAAGTCCGGTTAAATCCAAAGGGATTGTGACCCCATAGGTTTCTACTTAGTTGGTAGTAACAATTACTAACATGGAGCGGCCTGTAACAAGATATATATACCACCCAACTAATAGAAATAGTCAGTAATCCGACAAACCTTGTGACCAATGTTACCGTATTGTATTATCCCTTTGTTTCCATATCCGGATTGAAAACAAGACATACAAGTCACACTCGTATAACCAATCCATAGTTTCTCGATCTTGGAAATAGTCTTAACCATGCGGATAACTTCAATATCCTATATTGATTTATCTGAGTCTGGCCAGACATTTTATATGCTCTACCCCTCGAGTGGCTGTGGATATTTTTTTTCCCGTTATGTGGGAGGGACAAATCCTCTCTACATCACTACCATCTCTAAGCTTGCTTCATATCATGCCCGATGACTACCTTTATAGTTACATTGTTAAGGTGCAATGTTTAATAATATCAAAGCATGATATTTCACAACTAGAGTATCTAGTGACTTCAAGTCTTAGGACCACAATACCATTGTCACTACGAGAAGCACTTGTGACTTTACATTGTATGTAGCCTTCTCGTTGTGGGTCAATCCAGTATACCATTACTCTTAATGCATACCCATGTTCTAGACTTGATATCTCCGTATCAGTCTACCCACATACTAGTCTATAGTTGATCGTCATGTTAATCAATATAACGGACTAGGGATATTTAAGATAAAAAACACATTGTAATCTAAGGACTTTATTATATTAAATATCACCATAAATAATACAATGATTATTCTAACTAAAACAATGTTCATACTAAAAAAGATTGCATCTAGGGCATCTATTCCAACTGTCTCCCACTTGCACTAGAGCCAATCGGGTGCATCTCGTATGCCTATAGATCTAGTGTGCCCTTCATGCTTGCGCTAAAAAAGCGGCTTCGTAAGTGGATCTGACAGATTCTCATTTTTGGGTATCTTTCGTATCTTTACATCTCCTCGGTCGACGATCTCTCGAATAAGATTGAATTTTCTGAGTACGTGCTTGTATTTCTGGTGTGACCAGGGTTCCTTGGATTGTGCGATTGCTCAAGTGTTTTCAAAATACAACTCTATTCGATCCACAATACTAGGAACCACAGCAAGCTCAGTAATGAACTTCCTAATTCAAAAAGCCTCCGTTGTTGCGCCACTCTCAACAATGTACTCAGCCTCAGTAGTAGAATCAGCAACCGTCTCTTGCTTGGAACTTTTCCATCTCACAGCTCCTCCATTAAGGCAATACACGAATCCCGACTGCGGTCAGAAATCATCTTTGTCAGTTTGGAAGCTTGCATTCATGTCACCCCTTATACGCAACTCTTCCTCACCTCCATTGATCAGGAACGCTTCCTTAGTTCTTCTCAAGTACTTAGGATGTTCTTGTCTGCTATCCAATGACTCTCACCCGGATTAGGCTAGTATCTGCTTGTCATGCTCCACGCGTATGACACATCTAGTATAGTACACAACATGGCGTACATTATGGATCCTGTGGTCGAAGCATAGGGAAACCTACTCATGTGTTCCTTCTCAATCTTATTGGAAGGATAATCAGCCTTTGAAAGGGCCATTCCATGCGACATGGGCAAGAATCCCTTCTTGGAATCTTGCATGTTGAACTGTTTCAACACCTTGTCTATATATGTACTTTGAATTAGGCCTAGCACCTTCTTCGATCTATCCCTATAGATCTTGATACCAAGTATATAAGCCGCATCCCCTAAGTCCTTCATTAAGATACACTTTTCTAGCCAATCTCTAACAGATTGCAAGGTAGGAATGTCGTTTATAACGAGTAGTATGTCATCCACATACAAGACCAGAAACACAATAGAGCACCCACTAACCTTATTGTAAACACAAGGTTCATCTTCATTCTTGATGAAGCCAAACTCTTTGACCGCATCATCAAAACGTTGATATCAACTCCTAGAAGCACGCTTCAACACATAAATGGGTCGTTGCAACTTACACACTTTATGGGCATGCTCTGGATCCTCAAAACCCACTGGTTGTGTCATGTACACATCCTCAAGGAGGTTTCCATAAAAAAAATCTGTTTTGACATCCATATGTTAAATCTCATAATCGTGGTAAGCTGCAATAGCAAGTAAAATTCGAATGTATTTGGTCATCATGACTGGGGAAAAGGTTTCATCATAGTCAATACCATGAATCTGTCTAAATCCTTTTTCCACCAATCGGCCCTTATAGGCAATCACATTTCCATCCACGGCAGTCTTCTTCTTGATGACCCACTTGCACCCTATCGGTCGAGCCCCTTGGGGTGGTTCCACCAAAGTCCATACTTTGTTCGTATATATGGATTCCATCTCGGATCTCATGTCTTCATGCCACTTTTGAGAGTCTGACCCTTTCATGGCCTCTTCATAGGTAGTAGGGTCACCATCTATGAGAAACGCGTCACCAGGCTCAGTCACGAGAAATCCATAGCTCTCTGTATCCTAGCGCACTCTACTCGACCTACGAAGTTCTTGTTTTACCTGAACAGGTTCCTCCACAACATCTTGCGATTCATGTTCATGTTCCATAGTGGGATCAGTGGTTTGTGGTTCTTGAATTTCTTCAAGCTCTACGATCCTCCCACTTGCTCCTTTAGATACAAATTCTCTTTCCAGGAACACGCCGGTCCGAGCAACAAACACATTGTTCTCAACAGGATGTTAAAAATAATACCCTTTCGTCTCCTTAGGGTATCCCACAAACTTACACTTATCCGACTTTGGCCCAAGTTTCTCTGTTTTTAAACGTTTTACATACACATCGCAGCCCCAAATCCTCAGGAACGACAATGTGGGACGCCTCCCACTCCACATCTCATATGGAGTCTTCATGACCGATTTAGATGGAACACAGTTAAGGGAGAAAGGTGCACATAATAGGCGTTCCCCCAAAAAGATAATGGAAAGATCTATTTGACAAATCATACATCGAACCATGTCCAACAGAGTTCGATCCTCCTCTCGGACACGCCATTCCATTGTGGCGTTCCTGGTGGAGTGAGTTGGGACAAGATCCCACACTCTCTAAGATATTTGTGAAACTCTTGGCTTAAGTATTCTCCTCCACGATCCGATCGTAGATCCTTAATACCCTTGCCAAATTGCTTCTCTACTTCATTCTTGAATTCTTTGAAATTTTTAGATAATTCATATTTGGCCTTAAATAAGGTACACAAATTCATATCTACTGAAATCATCAGTAAATGTAATGAAATAAAGATAACCACCCTTGGCAGGCGTGGCAAATGGCCCACATATATTGGAATGCACGAGATCCAATTACTCACTAGTCCCCCCTCCTTTCTTCTTGAAAGGCGACTTTGTCATTTTTCCTAATAAACAAGACTCACATGTCTCATATGATTTATAATCAAATTAGTCTAGAAATCGATCCTTATGGAGTCTAGAGATGCATTTCTCATTTATATGGCCTAAATGACAATTCCATAGATAAGTAAGATTTAAATTATTTATTTTAATCCTCTTCGTATTTATGTTATACACATGATTGCTTAGATAAAGGATATATAATTCATTAGATAATTGCGCACTGCAATAGTGAATACTGTCAAAATAAATGGAGAAACAATTGTCCTTTACTGAAATAGTAAAACCTTCCTTGTCCAAACAAGAAATAGAAATAATGTTTATGCTCATAGCAGACACAAAATAGCAATTATCTAAATCTACAACTAATCATTAACACAATATAGCTCTTACACGCCCACGGCCAATGTAGCAACCTTTGATGCATTCCCTACGCGCAGGTATATCTCCCCTTTAGCCAATATTCTACTTCTCTTTCGATCCTACACATATCGACAAATGTGAGATCCACATCCAGTATCGAATACCCATGATGAAGAGATATTTAAATTGACATCTATAACAAAAATACCTGGTGGTGGTGGAATCACTATTCCATACCTTTTATACTCCATATACTTTGGGCAGTTCCTCTTCCAGTGTCGAGGCTGACTGCAGTAGAGACACTCACCATTAGTCACGCCCTTGGAAACGCCACATGCAGGTTTAAGGGAAACTTCCTTGGGTTTTGCAACTAGCTTGACTTTCCGTTTGGAGGTAGAGGCAACTCGCTTGTCTTTTCCTTTCTTCGCCATCATTATGGCCTTGCCCTTTTCCTTGTTGATGCTTTGTTCAGATGTCCTCAATATATTGAGTAGATCTGGCAGAGACTTGTTGATCTCATTCATCTAATAGTTCATGATGAATTGTCCATAACTATCAGGCAATGATTGCAAGATGAGATCAGAGGCCAACTCTTGACCTACTGGAAACCCTAGGCGTGTGAGATTTTTCATATACCCGATCATACACAGTACGTGAGGTCCCACAGGATTTCCCTCTGACAGATGACATTTGAACAATGCCTTGGAAACTTCATACCTCTCAACCCTTGCCTTCTCTTGAAAGAGCTGCTTCAAGTGTATGATCATATCAAACACAGCCATGTTCTCATGTTGCTTCTGAAGCTCAAAGCTCATTGTGCAAAGCATAAGGCAGGCCACATCATTAGCATCATCAACGATCTTCTGATATGCCTTTAGGGCTGCAAGAGTATTATTTTCTGTACCCTTGGTAACTTCCTCCTCTAGAATGTACAGTCTCTCCTCTTGCTTGAGAACGATTCTCAAGTTCCTATACCAGTCTAGAAAGTTTGTTCCAGAAAGCTGTCCTTCTCAAGGACCGATTGTAGGAATTGTGATGAATTTGATGAATTGTTTGCCATTGCAATTCTACAAATTTAGAAATATACAAGTTTTAGAATTTTGTGAACAAATGACTACATTTAATAATGGCTAGATTATTAAACATAGCTCCCACTATTTTTCTAAGATTAATAACCATTCATATTAATGAAGAAAATATCATTATATTTTCTAGTGGGCCAATATTCATATTTCACTTCTTTTGAGCTTGTTTTGGCAAGTCACCCAAAATTAGTTATTTAGGTAGGAAAAATTCCAATTGCATCCCCATGCAACTCTTGGTTCAATTGGGAAAATAACTCCTTATTTTTCTATCCCATAGATAATCTCAATTGTTTGCCTCAAGGCCTTCAATCCAATTGGATTAGGCAAGTTGCCTACAACCTCTTACTCCAACAGTTGCACATTACTAGCTTGTGTCATCGCGTCTCATTATGATGAATCAAGCCGCCTTGCTTTGGCAAGCCCGAACTTGATAAACTATAATCATGACGAGTGTTGAGTAACGAGAATGAAAAATGCAATATTTAAATTTGAAGGATTTTTCCTTTAATTTTAAGTGTTTTTTTATCCATATCAACTGATCTACTTATTTGGGTCGGGCAATCCCAAAATAAAAGATCCGGTTGTTTTATCTTGTTACCAATTTGCATACATCATCCATATGCCAACAATAAATAACAAGACAATAATTAAACAACCACAAAAAATAAATAAATGTGATGTTGATATGGCCCCCTAAAGTAAGATATTCCCAAGCCAATGAGAACATCTATAAGCCCTAAAAATAGCAATCTCATCTCCATGTGCCTCCATCTTTTAGTCCATGCACAAGGTCGCCGTCTAGTGGTTTCTTCAATTCTTTAGGATTCTTCTCCAAGTCTTGACTATTATCTACTATATCTAGCATCTATACTAAATAGAGAGACCTCACAAGTTGAGGAGAAGACCAACTCGTAGGTCAAAAAACCTAGTTAATTAATTATTACAATAAAGCCAAACCACAAAAAGTAAACATTCACAACATCCACATCTAAGGCCATTTCCAATCACCATACAAAAGCACATAATACTGTTAAAATCTAATTTTAACGCGCTTGGTCAATTTTAGTCGTTTTGGATGTACTAGGGTCAAAACGGTCCAAGAGGGCCCACCAACACTTTGGTTGAACCCCTAGTTAACCGCCACAATGGCCTTGGGGCAGCCGACCCCTAGCCCATGCGGCTAGGCCGCGCGCTAGGATGGCCCAGCCCTTGGTCGTGGCTTCCTTGGCTCCCACGGAGGGGGAGCGGACGAGCTAGGGTTTCGGCCCTAGCTTGTTTCCTTCCCTCCTTCCTTCCTTCCCAAGTTTTTCTTGTTTCCAATTGGGAAAAACCCCTTCTTCCTAATTTGTGCCCAAACCCTAGTTTTCTAGATCCAAAAATTCACATCATATGTGATCCAAATACACTAGTTTTTACATCATAACTAAAATTTGATCATTCATGTTTGAATCATATTAAAAGTTGCATCAATATGCTTATCTTGTTTAGTTTTACGCGATAATCAAAATTAAGGTATAAAATTGACATAAACGTAACACATAAACCACGTTATGCTCCACGACATGTGGCTCTGATACCACTGTAGGGTTTTGATATGGATTCGCAGCGGAATAAAAAAAAATAAACATCCGTTCAAGACCCTCCAAGAATCACAGGACTAGACATCGTAACGATGGTAAGGGATCGAGTATCAAAGTACCTTGTTTGTCTCGTTGGATGACTTCACACGGGAAATAGTGTTCATGTATCTATGGTAGTCCACTCCTAGGATTGTCTCCGGATCCTCCACACCTTTGTGCTAGCTAGGGAAGGAGGAGGAGGAAGAAGAAGATCGCGCAAAACGAGATCAAAAGACTCACGGTCTCTTTGGCCGACGGTGGGGAAGGGCAGACAAGGTCGGGTTCGGCCCTTGTTGACTTTCTCCATTCTTTGTTCTCTCTCTCTTTTGTGTGATAACAATTATGACACAACTTCTGAGAAAATAAGCTAGGAGTATTCCTTATGTAGTCTAAGAATTTCTTGTTAACTACATATTAGCCCATCTACTAATCATGTCCTTACATAGATTATTCCACCTTGAAAATTAGTTTTACTAAGTTTGCAAGTGAATGCGTATTGATCCTTCTATTTAATTAATCATATTAATTTATTCCCAAGTCCGGTTTAATCCATAGGGAGTGTGACCCCATAGGTTTCTACTTAGTTGGCAGTAACAATTACTAATATAGAGCGGCCTCTAGTAAGACATCTATGTCACCCAAATAATAGAAATAGTCAGTAATTCGACAAACCTTGTGAGCAATGTTACCGTATTGTATTATCCCTTTGTCTCGATACCCGGATTGGACACAAGACATACAAGTCACACTCGTATATCAAATTCATAGTTTCTCGATCATGGGAATAGTCTTATCCATGCAGATAACATCAATATCCTATATTGGTTTATCTGAGTCTGGCCAGCCATTTTATAAGCACTACCCCTCGAGTGGCCGCGGATATTTGCTCCCGTTATGTAGGAGGGACAAATCATGTCTACATCACTACCATCTCTAATCTTGCTTCCTATCATGCCCGGTAAGTACCTTTATAGTTACCCCATTAAGGGGCAAAGTTTGATAATATCAAAGCATGATATTTCAAACCTAGAGCATCTAGTGACTTTAAGTCTACGGACCACAATACCATTTTCACTACAAGAAGCACTTGTGACTTTACATAACTTGTATGTAGCATTCTCATTGTGGGTCAATCCACTATGCCACTACCCCTAATGCATACTCATTTTCTAGAATTGATATACCCATATCAATGTACCCAAATACTAGTCTATAGATGATCGTCCTGTTAATCAATATAATTGACTAGGGATATTTAAGATAAACAACACATTTGTAATCTAAGGACTTCATTATATTAAATATCTCCATAAATAATACAATGATTATTCTATCCAAAAAAATGTCCATACCAAATAAGATTGCCTCTAGGGCATCTATTCCAACAAGAGGTGACACCATTGATTTGCGGAGTTGATTCACTGCATTACATAGTGATTACATGGGGTTGTGAGGTTAATTGGTGTTTGTAGTTATTCTTACATCTTTGGTTATGAGGAGGTTTGGTAGGACTGCACGTTTTACCTTTCGACTACAGGATTTACGCTTCATGATTAGTGCGGGGATACTTCACGCCTGGTATTTTTTCGTACCCTGCGACTTTGGATTATTTCTGCACCACTTTGCTTAGATTATTTTCATTTTTATTTTTATGTTATTTCTATTTATTTATATGAAAAAGAAAAATAAAATTAAAAAAATAAAGCAAAAAAAGTGAAAAAAATGAAAAAATGAAATGAAAATGAAAAAAAAATGTTCTATTTTTTAATTTTTCTGGATTCGACTTCGCTTCACATTCGTGGCCGCGAGAAAGGCGAAGTTACACTGGGAAATTGGAAAAATGAGTGAGCAAAAACTTAGGTGTTTCGGTCATTTTTTGAGGAACTCGATGAGGGGTGTGAGTTGGGGAATAGTGAGAATGTCATAAAAAATTAGGATCACATTGTACCCTAATACACATATATATCCTACATGTTAGCCATAGGATCCTTGATTCGTGAATAGCTCTAATGGTAGGTTAACTAGGGATTTTCTCAGGTTGCATACAAAAGTAACAGTAGGAAGTCCCCGCGCTAATTTTACATTCTTAAATATGGTCATACTCGCCGATCGCTTGGGGATTAGTTTTTTCAATAAGATTGAGTGAGGACTTGATGACATACTAGTTTAAGTTTTTGAGATTGACCGATCCCACCAAAGAGAAGTTTTGTTATTATTGTACTATTTTAGAGTCTTTGTTTACTGAGTCAGTTGTATATTCTGTCTGAGTCTTTCGTATGGTCAATTCATCTGGTGCTAAGTCTGGTTCAGCAGGTTGGCATGCAATGGTAGTCGTCTGCATAGGATTCTATGCATGGCAGGTCAATCTGCAAGGTGTTTGCTCAGGACGAGCAAAGTCTAGTGCGGGGGTTGATAACTCCTCACTAGGATTTATTTATTGAGCTTAATTAGAGGGTTAAATGTATCAAGAGTGAGTGTTTTAGCCACATTTCAGCCCTGATTAGCCTCAGAATTCACAACTAAGTGTTTTGAGCTTTTGTGAAATATTGCTTTATTTCATGCATTGTTGGATATAATCGCGGGTTTTTTCCATGTTGTGTATGCAACAGGACTTGTGAAGAATTTGAAAGAAGCCGGAAGGCATGAGGAGGAGCTGTGGAGGTTAAGGAAGCAAAGAATAAGCACATAGAATGTTGTCTGCGTAGATACATGCGTAGCTATGCAGCAAATATGCATGCAGAGAAGAACAATTGAGAATTGGCTAAGGCATGACTCCAAAAATACATTTTGCGAGTCTCGACGCATGTAGCATGTAGCTACACATGTAGCTATGCAGCCAGCTACGCACGTGGTGAGAGAAGAAAGATAAGAAAGAAGAAAAAGACAATGCTAATCCCATGTCTGGATAGCTACGCAGCCAGCTACGCGGGTAGCTATGCAGCAGGGAGGAAAGAAGACCAGAAGAGAAGAACAGACCACTATATGCATAGCTACACAGCCAGCTAGGCAGGAATGTGCATAGCTACGCAGCCAGCAACGCACACAGTCAGTAGAAATCCAGTTTCGAGTTGTTTAGGTCACTGTCTGCGTAGCTACGCAACCAGCTACGCACGCAATGCAGTTTCTAAGGAGGTTAAGGAAGTCGCAGTTTCATAATTCCTGGAATTTCAGCTTCTCAACACTGTACAAAGGGATGTCCAGAGCTCGTTTCTGACACAAGAAGAACACCAAGGAGAAATCCAAGTACCCTCGGAGAGCACGGAAGCGCAGATCCAGCATTCAAGACACTGGTTTGATCTCATTCTCTCTTTATTTCAGAAACTTTGTTATTTAATCATGTCTCTTAGTAGCTAAATTCTTTACCTACGTTATCGCTGATCCTAGTGTTTTCTATCCATTACTTAGTTCTGTTTTGATTATGGATTCATTATCTTAGGATCTTAATATCAGCAGATTATTTTTTATTCTTTTCTTTGATTTTACTGCTCATGCATGGACGGCTTGATAACCCAGCATTGCTAGAGACTCGAGCCGGTACACGAGAGTGACTGGTTATGGTTAGGAAGAGAAGATAAAATTTAGTTCCTTACCCTGATAGAGAAAGAGGAGAAAGGGAGTTAGGACTAGCCTGAGCGTTTGACCAACTGTTAACGGTTTTGACCGAGTACGAGAGGATAAGTCGTAAACCTAACAACCTTGGTATGAGACTGTAGATATAGGTGGGCCGAAAGGACCTAAAAATCCGCAAAATCGTGACAGTGTGTATGAGACCGAGAGGAGATTACACCAACAGTAACGTGAAACAAATAACAACATGGTGTGTGTGTTTTCATATCAAACAGAACAAAATCTGGAGAAACCCTAAGGGGTCCTGGAATTTAAGTATCTCAAAACCTAGATTTACAACCTTGAATTATTTAGAGAACTCTCATAAAACGATTACTTTTCAGCTTATACTTTCAGTACATAAATCATGATCACAAACTCCAAATATTCCTCCCTTTACACTCCTTGTGGATTATTATAGAAAACCTGCAACAATCCTCGTGGAATCGATAATCTGATTCGCAAATACTCTCTATATTACTTGATTCGTATGCTTGGGAACAGCACGCTAATTTGTGCCTATGAGTGTCAACAAGTCAAATCTAAAAATCGAAACGGTGATGTGTTTTTTTTACGAAAAAAATATGAAGATTGTCATTCGAAGCAATACGGTCACTCGGTATAGATATGCATGCCCATTGAGTGTGTTTCGGTATCAAGTGATGTGATATATGATTGCAACCAACTGAACGCGGCGCTATCATGTGCGTGCTAACTACTGTACAACACCAAGGAACGACTTTAGTCAAAGTTTGAATAACCAAATTGGTTGTCAAACCGGTCATACATGGATTTTAAGTTCCATCAGTAAGACTGGTAGTCTCACCGATTGAACCACATGCTTTGTTTATGACATTTAATCAAGTATAAGTATGCTTTTAGACAACGGCCAATTGATCAATTGTTGCATGAACTAGTGAATACCCCGTGCCCTCAGGGCACGGCCCACTCGTAAATTCTTATGTAAGGTTATAGACGAACATGCAATCATACTGATAAGAGTGAATTGATCTGTAAACAAAGTACATAGTTGATATGAAATTCGGACACCAACAGCTGTTTACAACAGTCAATGAATGAACCTGGTACATAAATGGAAATCCAAAAAAATCCACAAAACGTTGAAACCTCACAGGTTTTGTAATGTCAAGATAGGCTTAATTTTTACATATACACATCGCTACATATTAGCTCAGTCTACAAAAATTCATCCAAAATATTCATGTGTACTAATAGTGAAAAGTCGCCTAGCTCGGTGTTAGATTTGTGAAACTTGATCAGTTGTGATGGATCTTTTATCAACTTGACCCCGATTCGCTCCTGCAAAACAGACCATAGTGTCTGTCAGATGAAGAGACAGGCGAGAGACAAATTTTACAAAAGAGAAAAACAAATGTTATCAGTAAAGATAAACAAATGGAGCTAATAGCCACTTATAGGTTATCAGTCAAGACAGATGTTAAATACATCTACATATAATCAGTAACGATATAAACAAATGTAGCTAATAGCCATTTTAACCAAAAAATGTTCAATTACACCCAATAAATGTAAGGGTTAAAACAGAGCATAGGATGAAAGCAAAAGGCTTAATTTTGATAACCGAATTGCACATTTAAACGAAAATATAGAGCATTGCTTCAAAGATGTTCTCGTTGCAGATTAAGCATGAAGCTCACTCCTTACTATATGAATCTTAAGTACTGCCAAATCATATCACTCCTAACTATCTGAATACTAAGGATGAAGCATGAAGAGTTTTGTGCCAGCCTCACTCTACCGAAGCTAATTGAGATTGAATCAAGCAGTAGCACAGGATACCAACAGAAATATAACACAAACCTTTAAAGCACAACTTCAGTTCTTTCGTCGTTTTGACCACAACCCAGGAGGAGCTGCCCGAGATTCATAACCGTACCAACAAAAGAAAGAGAGAAATGATAAGAAGACTTCACTGGTGAGAGAAAACTTTTTCATCTACAAAGTATAACCCATTCGAATAAATTAACAAACATGTTATGAGGATCTGCAAATATAAATCAACTACCACCAAAATGTTAGCAAATAGATGAGAACACTAACAACTTAATGACGTTTAACATAGCATATGAAAGGTATTCTCCTTTCTCCGAGCAAATAATAAGTTGACCATATACTTCACGAATTCGAAACAACCGAAATAATGTAGCCATCTACCCCAACAGGTCGCAGTAGTCAACACCTCATAAGAATATCTTAATCAGTAGATTTGTTGAGTCAGTATGGTGGAGGGTCGGGTAAGAGTAGCACTACTCAAAAGAGAGACAATTCATAGTATGTATCCAGACCTACTGCAGAATGACCAACAATGTGAGAAGAGGAGTCCAAGATTTCCCACGGATACACACAGAACGGTTGGTTACCTTTATGTAGGTGTTGCTCCAACTCTCCCGCGACATGTAGGCCAGCAGCTAAAATTCAGGAAGATGTCCAGGTTATTTTGAGGTTTCTTTACTCGAACTACTTGAAAGTAACAACTTGCCAGTGCTTTGTGTGCAATAGGTTAAGCTTTGAAGTTAGCTTAACTAAAAAGGAAGGAAAAGAAAAATACTTGCAAGGTTAGCACACTGTCAGCTAATAATAACTCAGTTACATTAGTGGCTTAGTTGATTTGACAAAATAGTAGAAATTTATGCAAATAGAACTGCTTGACCACTACATCCTCAAACCCAATCGTCCAACTCGACTGAAAGTGAAGGCATAGGCAGGATTAATAGAGAGAAGGTGATTGCTAAAATACTGAAATAATCAAAACCGTGATAAACCCATGAACAAAGCAATACACACGTAACGCGAAGAAAAAGAGATAGAGTTTGATTGTGTCACGTATAACACAAAAAAATAGTTAGATATAGTTAAGGCTCTAAAGAAGCAATTTAGATCAACTTAAAAGTTCAAAGACTGAAGTTCAAAAGAGAGGGATGAAAGTTTAATTTCCCTTCTTCATTTCAGTAAAAAGCAATGTCAGCAAAGAGATGGGAAGAACTATGAAGTGGCACAAAACAGGACTGCTAATCTATACACTACACAAATCTCAAACATCTACTAACTCGTGTGCTCATCGCCATTATAGTTTTAATAGGAGTGGTTACCTGGGACATAATAAGAACCCTCACATTGAGCAATTGGACCTCTCAATTAAAATAAGAATACACAATTAGAACATACTCCCTCCGTCCCACCCAATTCTTGAATTTTTCCTTTTTGAGACGTCCCAACCAATTCTTGAAACTGTCATAAAATGGAAAGTTTCTACACCCTAAAATATCATTTTACCCTTTATAAAAAAGACAATATATTATTTTTTATTGGACCTAATTAACTTGATTAACAAACTGATCCTAATTCAATACATCCAAATACAACTAAAATATTAATTAGACTAACCCAACCCAAAAAAGCCCAACCCAATATCTGCCTAACCCTAACTCTTTTCATCTCATTATTTCACAGAACACCTTATCCCCCGCCCCTTCTCTTTCACATGAACTGCAAACACAGAGAGTGAGATTTAGATAGAGAGAACGAGAGAGAGAGAATCGACGCAGTCGCCGCCTCCATCTCCGTCTCCATCGCCGCCTTCGCGTGAGTGAGCAGCTTCTGTGATAAAGGAGGTAGGGAGAGAGAGAGAGGGAGGGAGGGAGAGGCCGACGATAGAAGACCGTCATCGCCTCCATCTCCATCTCTCTGTCTCTCTTCGTCTACTGCAGATCGAAGCCGCCGACGACGGAATCAACGCATGCAAGCGGTGAAGGCCACACCGGTGGTGAGGGTTCGACGGATCTCTGGTAGATTTGTCATTCCAGAAGGTAAAAATGGTAGATCTCGTCTCTCTTCCTATTTCTCTATTCTTTTTCTTCTTCTTCATCTCTTCTTCGATGTTCTTCTCTATTCCTCTTCATCTTTTCTTCTTCTACATAATCTCTTCTTCATTAGGCTGTTTGGAATTGTTCTTGATGATGTAATTGATAGTTTAAATGCTCAGATTCATTAATAATGTAAAGATGTGTTCTTTATAGTTTACTTTTGAAGTCACCAGATTCATTGATAACGCCCAGATTCATCATCTCTTCTGATTTTAGATCTACTTTTTGTATGATTTGGAAGTGTTCTTGAAAATGTAAAGTTCTGTTCTTGATAGGTCAAAAGTTCAGATCTGTTTTACAAATTGTGTTCATAATAATGTTGATTAGTTAGGAATAGATGTAGAGAGAGATTGAGATTAATCATGGTACATAGTGGGTACTTACAGAAAAAAGACAAGGGTATTATTGACTTTTCGCGTCGTTTTTAATAAAGCAGCTCCACCCATTTTTTCAAGGGACGGAGGGAGTAGCTAAGAGCATCTCCAACAGTGGAATTGTCCTTGGACTATATTTGTACCTGCCCTATATTTTACACCTGCACTTTTAGAGTTTCTGCTCCAGCAGCTGGCCTAAATATAAGTCAACAGCATTATTTTTTTATTTTCATTATCAAACAATTATGTTACTATATCTAATAATTGTCATAATTTATAAATTTAATATCGAATTAATGAAAGTATTAAGTGAGTTGAAGGTAATTTTTGTAATTTTTGTTTTTGTTTTTTCATTTAATTGTTGATAAGTATGTATAAATTTTTCTAATTTATTGTTGCTAAGGTAGATCCGAACGTTGGAGGAGTTGTAGAGGATTATGAGGAGGATCAGAGGAGAAGCAAAGCAATAAATCATAGTTTTTTTTTTGTTTTTTTTTTTTTTTTTTTTACACCAGGTTCAAATTGTCCTCAGTTTAGGCTAAAACTGGTCCAATTATAGGTCCGGCTCAAATTTAGGCCAGATTTTGCACCATCTGTTGGAGCTGCTTTTTGGGCAAAACTGGCCTAAATTTGTGCCAAAGACAACTTATAGGCCATCTCTTGGAGATGCTCTAAGAACAATACATGGATTCAGCTACCTGATGTTGAGAGGTCCGAGTTGGAAATTGCACGCTGCAGTTTCATCCACTATACATCATAAATAGTTCCAATTTCACTGAAAATTGAGAGAGAAGCCTATAATGATCAGAGAGGGCAGCAACAAAACCCTAGTTAGTTCAATAGGAAGTTCCCCTAGCTCTGACACAATACCGTGATTATTTTATAGCTAACGGAAGTTCAACAATAAACTATACTCCTTTTTCAGCAAAGTAGCTTCATCAAAAACATTCCTAAAAGTTCAAATACACAGTCAGACAAAAAGATCTGAAACTTCAAAATCCTACCCATATACCTGAATCCTGATATGTTGTTCTGTCCGATATCGCGACCCAGAGCTAGGGCAGAGCTGATTTGGTGCAGGTAAAAGAGCCCTAATGTGATACAAACAATTTTCTACGATAGTGAGTTAAACATCCCCAATCTTTGGGTTGAACTGGTGCAGGAGAGAGACAGATTAGAAGTATACCTTGAAGTCGCAAAAGCCATTAGGGAAGTTTTCTTAGGGAAGTTTTCAGATCTCCAAAGACGAACATGAGACGCCGAGAGAAGGAAGATGAAAGGAGAATAATCTGTTTCCGGGTTTGGTTCCCTCTGGATGAATAAGCTCTGCGCTACTGCAGAGAGAGGGCGGCGATGGAGAGAGAGAGAGAGGGAGATGGATGCGAGGTGATAGGACTGGTAAGGCAAAGAGTTTTGAATCGTCTAAGATGATTGGATAAGGATTTGCGTGTGAAGGAGTAAGTGAAGAGATGATGAATGTGCCACGGGTGCCTCTGGATACACTATTTTCAGGATAAACATGGGGATAACCAAAATAAAGAGGTGTTCAGTAGGTTGTTTACTGTTTGGAACACTTGGTTGTTGTTTGGTAGGGTTTGTATAGATTTGGGGATAGCTTATCCCAAAGTCAGTCCTATTTTGTTATATAGATGTAACTTTGGGTTTTCATTAATATATACTCATATGTCTGTGTTTAGGTGTCCCTCTTTCCATTTTGGGATGTCCTAAAATATTAGTTCTTATTCGAAATTCATCATACTTTAAGATGTTAAATCTCATTTATGTCCCTTTTGTCTTTTCTAAAATTCTAATATTAAATAAAAAATTACACACAAAAGTAGAAGCTATGTCACATCAAGTCACTTTCAAAATAATTTATATGGCCTCCATTATAGGCTTTGTAGACAATTACCACTCCGTCCCAGCTCTTTCTACCCATACTGATTTTTTGACTCGTATCTAGGTAACTTTGACCGGGTGATTTTGATAGCAAAAGAATACAATTTTTTGATAATTTTTTTCACCGTATTATAGAGAAGCTTTTACTCTACAATACCATCAAAAAATTATCGAAAAATTGAATCGGTTTGCTAGTCCCAGTGGGACGGGTCATTTACAATCTATATACTAAAACATAACATTGTTTTCATGTTCATGGAGGTGCATGCGCTCTAATAGTGGTTATCAGATTTATAAGAGATCAATTGTAAGTGCGTGTTTAGTTGGAGATTTCAATCTCTTTGAGATAAAATTCGGCAAAAAGATTCAATCTTATTTGTTGAGTAAATTTTTAGAGTCAGTTTTTAATTTAAGTTGGCTAATAATCTGCAGATTGTATAATCTTCGATTTTTGAGATTCTTTAGATATAGCGTCTGAAATACCATACTCTATCATCTCATAAATGCATGAATTGTTAATTTGTGCAAACACGTATCATCATAGACGTATCAAATCAGAAGTTCAAATAAAGACATTTTTTGTGCATTTGGTAGTAAAAGCTACAGGTGTTTCCAAATGCAATTAAATTTTAATTCAAGATTTTCAATGCATGCCAAACAGTTTTCAAGGGCCGATCGTCATTCCATCTATCCTTGCTTTAAGATTATTAGTGGAGAACTTTGAGAATCATATAGGAGGACATGGGCCAACCATCATAGTGCCACCAATCACCGCTGAGCATTTGGACATATAACCCTCCACCATCCAGACTTTTCAAACTCACTTCCCATTCCATGGCAAACCCAATGAAGAACGACTTTATCGGGAAATTCAATGATTACTTCAACAAAATCCGATACACGGGAGTAGACCCAGATGCACTGAAGCTGATTTTCAGGACAGCAATGGACTAGCTCGAATCTCGAGCACCCAGATCCATCACAACCTGGGATTGATGTGTTATACAGTTTTTGAAAAAAAATTACCCAGCCTCTCGAGTAATTAAGCTGCAGAGCAAAATTATATCATCCAAACAAAAGATGGGCAAGATGGTGGTGGATGTCTGGGATCGTTTATTGTGACTGGTGAAAGAAATCCATATCACGATTTTGGGGACACGAAGATTCTGCAAGTGTTTTATCATGCCCTTGACAAGGAAACGCTGACAGAATTGACAGGAAAGTTGGAGGCAACTTTCTGTACCATGAGGACAATGACGGGTCCTATGATTTGATGAAGCAGTTAGCCAAGAAAGACACTTGCCTATTTGATTATTGTAGGCTCACTACCCTAGGCAAGACAGTAATCGATGATTGGATCAATAATCTGACCAAGATTGTCACCGAATAGGTCAAGGTAGTCTACAGGGATAAGAAAATGGTCGCAGTAGTGAAGAACCTTAATTAGATGAAGCCATCAGCGAGCTCATAATGTAGGATGCCAACTATGTCTAGCAATAGTGGGACAGCAGCTGATACAAACTGGGAATGATGGATCATCCGGGATTCTGATACGGAAACCCTAATGTCGTAGTCTATGCCCAGGGATTCCAGCACAAGCCACAGGCACAACAAGCACCACCGGCACAGCAACCCTATCATGACATGGCATAAGTCAATGCCATGCTGCAGAATATGACCACCAGTATTAATTCTTGATTTATGCAGATTGATTCAAACATCAACACACTGGCGGCAAATTTGCAGACTCAAAGACTACACTGCGTACACTAGAGGTACAAGATGGACAGATGGCGCAGCAGCAAACAAAAAGAACGTCAGGGAACTTACCCTCAACCACAGTTTACAATACATGTGCTCAAATCATTGTAGGATTCACCGTATCCCAGCCATGCGCGTGATGAGAAGTCGAAAGTTGTCGAGCATAAAAAATTT
Source organism: Linanthus parryae (assembly GCA_023055425.1). Lineage (NCBI taxonomy): Eukaryota > Viridiplantae > Streptophyta > Magnoliopsida > Ericales > Polemoniaceae > Linanthus > Linanthus parryae. Next base: position 7,522,257 of record JALGPY010000015.1, read on the forward strand.
GACAAAGAGGAGAATCCGGTCTTCAGCCCCCAGAAAAATGGCCTGATCAGACAGGATGAAGTGCATGGAAAGGAAAATGCTGACATAGTGCCAATCTCGAAAGAGGTACCCTATCCGTTGAGGAATCACAAGAAGAAAGTTGAATCTGTTGAATACAATCTGTTTTTTAGTGTATTCTCGAGGCTGCATATCAACATCCCTTTGATTGAAGCACTGAAAAGATGCCTTCTTGTGACAAATTCATCAAGAATATTTTATTGGGTAAGGAGAAGATAAATGATTTTCAAACTGTGAACCTAAATTTAGAAGTGAGCTCGTGGATGATGCACGAGGTGCCTAAAAAGAAGAAGGATCCAGACAGTTTTGTTATTAAGGAATCATTAGGAGGAGCCTACACCGAAAGGTAAATTTTTGATTTAGGGGCAAGTATTAATGTGATGTCACCCTCGGTATTCAAGAAATTAGGTGTAGGGGATCCTCGCTCGACATGTGTAAATTAGCAGTTTGCGGATAAATCATCCAAGAGGGCTTGTGGAGGATGTTCATGTAAGGGCCTGAAATCTCATTATTCTGACGGATTTTGTGATCCTCAACATGCCGCCCAGATATGTGCCTATCATTCTTGGTAAGCTTCTTGGCCACCGGTTTCACTCCAATTAATGTTGAGAATGGGGAGGTGATCATGAGTCAATGAAACAATGGAGATGTCTGATTATTCAAACTGACGCCCCATTCCTCAAATGAGATGCGGCCAGGTCTTCCATTTACCGTGCCAATGAGCTGCGGACTCCTGGAACTAATACAAGAGTATCCGCCAGTAGATATGAATCAAAATAACCCATCGGTTGTACAAGCACACCAAGTGGTTCGCAAGAACTAGCACAAGAAGAGTTGAAAGCGAAACAGACCATCTTAGGAAATCCTGAGGTAATCGGGTCGGGCCGTCGACCGTAAATTACAAGCTCTTTTTGGGAGGCAACCCAACCAACGAGTAGTTTTAATTTTAGTATTTTTTTGTTTTAATAAATTTTGAGATGTGAGGAGAGAGAGTTACTGATACTACCTCTGTTTCTTATCTTTCAACTTAGGTTGACTTATTTACCCGTAACTGGGTCACTTTGACCCGGTGATTTGGATAGTAAAATGACATAATGTTTTCGAATTTTTTTCATATTATTATAGAGTAAAGTTTACTCTACAAGATCATGCAAAGATTACCAAATTTGTGTATGGTTTTGCTAACCAAATCACCGGGTCAAAGTGACCCAGTGAATAGTGTCAAAAAGTGAAGTAAGCTGAAAGAGAAGAAACATAGGTAGTATTTAATTGGAGAAACATCTGGTTAATCGGAAGTCAGAAAAAAATTGTTTTTCAGAATAATCAACCCCGGCGTGTCTAAGCACAGACGACCACTATTGGGATTCGTACGAGTTAGGGATTCTTTAGGTGGAATTTGAGCGAATTTGGAGCAATTTAATCAGTGTATGAGAATACACTCGACCATTTTTGGAGCACATTTCTAAACTCAATGAGCTCGGGGATTTCAATTTAAGACTGAGAAGGTTGACATCGACGCATGGATCAGATTCGGGAGCAAAAAGTAAGAGTGTAAAGGAAACTGTGAAATATTTTAGTGAAATCAAGAAAAATCTGGGATACGGTGTGGTGCGATGATTATAGCGAAAAAATCTCATTTCGATCCACACCAAAACTATTCTCACGCAAAAAAAACTTGACACGAATTCTTACGTGTGTTACACAAGTGTAAGGTCAATGTAATAAAGTGAGTATTTTAGACTCAATTAATAGTTCCCACAGAGACATATATAGGAATACCGTTTTATCATAAACTATGGTTCTCAGAGTATAAACATAAAAAGTGAAAGGAGGAATTAGTATGAGTCGATTTTAAGCTAATCTAAGTACTCAAAGTAAAGAAAATAGACAGACTATAATTTTTGGTGAAGTTTTTGAAAAATATCTTTTGGTTGTAAAAACTCAGTTTTGGGATACTAGGTTTCCAGGATCTCCTAGGTTTCATCATTTTCCAGATTTCATATGGAAACACATAGTTGGGTCTACATATGCCACGTGATCAGTTGTGTAATCTCCTTTCGGTCTCATACATGTTTTCCTGTTTCCGGAGATTTCTCGGTCCTCTCAGTCCACCTAGATCTGCAGATTAGTTTTAAGTCTGCTAAGGTCCTCAGATCTCCTCTCGGTCTCACTCAGTTCTGATAATAGTCAATCCATACGCTCGGTCTATTCCTAACACGCTTCGCCGCACGGTCCATGATGTGGTACGGGAGAATATATCTTTTTCTTCCTAACATAATATGGACACTCTCTTGCACCAGGTCAGATCTGCATTAATCCTTATCACTTCGTTCATACATGAAAATAAGCATCAAATACAGAAATTTAAGTAGAATGTAAAACCCCATTAAGATCCAAAGATTATGAATCCATATCGAAACTCTAAGAAAAACTGAATTTGAACCCTAGGTTCACCAAAGAACCTAGGTAAAACTTTTGCTACTAAAAACTGACATAATAACGATAATAATGTTTTTCATAAAACAGAGAGAGAAATTGAGAATCAAATGAATCCCAAAATTTGGTGACGAACTTGCTCCAAATCTAGTTGTGACGGTGTTCAGTGTTATTTGATACTGCTAGGTTGAAGTCCCTTTTATATTAAACGAGTTTCCATATATTACATGAAATTACAAAACTACAACTGGGCTCGAAACTGCCTCAGAAAAAGTATATTTGTCAAAATTCAGTAACCGCCATAAAATCTGAGTCCGGAAGCTTCTAGAAAATTTAGCAGTGTTTTTACCCGAAACTTGTCAAAATTACTAAAATACCCCTGGGTCAAAACGGCTCCAAAATCCAGTCAAATCTAAATCTAGTTATGAAAAAACTGCTGACTGAATCTACACTCCAAAATCCAAACTTGACCTGAAAACCCGGGCCCAGTTTCAAATTACCAAAATACCCCTAGCTCGAAACCTCCTCGTCGATCGACCTGTGAGTTTCTAACCATGAATAACTTACCGGGGTTCTTTACACATACCTTATGGCCTTTCTTTTTCTGCCAGGGGGTGACCTGAGACCCACGATTGGGTGTAGCTAAGTGGGGCCTGGTCATTGCCCCACGCTTGGGCGTGGGTCCCTTTTTTAACGGAACTCCATTTCAACCTTATAACATGTTTTCAGAAAATGGTTAATGTCTAATTTCTTTTGCCAGTGGTCTTGCTTCGAAATTCCAAGCAAAACAGAAGATACGGTCAACCGAGTGTAGCCCAGTCATTATATGTTCTAGCATTTTCTGCCTTCTCGGTCGCTTTTCACTGTCCGTTTTTCTTCTAGTCTTTCCGTTTACCTTTCCGCTCTCCCTTGTTCTAGCCTCGGTCAAATCCGGCCTCAAACATTTTTTGCGTGTTTCCCGATGCACTCACGCTTCTGTCTCGGCACGTATCTCAATGTACTTCCTGAGCCAGTTCCTACAAAGGCAACATAAACAAACCCGCAATCATATCCAAATATATATATATATATATATGAAAATAATGAAGAAATACTCAAAATCCCGGTACTAGCCCAAATGCACACCGTGTGCATTACCAAGACTTTCAGTGCTAAAACCGGCTCAAAACTAAAGAAAACTCAGCAATTTCACCTCAATTTGCTCTACTCGTAACTCCTTTCTACGAGTTATCACCTCCATTCTCGATAGAGTGGTCCAATACGATTGTTCAATACTACATATTGCTATTCCACGAGATGGGCCTGCCACCTGGCATGAAACATGGCATGAGCTGGATCTACGTGTACCTATGTCCCCACCCTTGTCAGCATAGACGGTTGACAAGTTGAAAGTCTCTAACTCAGCATAGCATAACATGTGATCCTACATTCCTTTGGGCATTCTTGTGCCTAGGTTTCATTGATGCTTTTAGAAACATTTGTATGAGATACAGAACCTAGGGTCTCGATAGTAGCCGTCAAATTTCATCCAAATTTGTGAGATAAAATCGTTTGTCTTCCTCAAGGAGGCTAGCACCAACGAAGAGGAAGTCCATTAAATATCAGTTTGTGTGGATACCATAGAGGTGACACTTCTTTTCTGCTCTAGTGATCATCACCATCCAGTGCGACTGAGGTAAACCTCCAATCATCATATTATGCTCATTCACATGGGTTTTGGTGGGTTTTTGGCAATGATTTTTTAATTTCCGCTGCTTTAGATTTCCCAAAACCCAAAAGCTTGTTCTTCCTTTCATGTCATATGTGTCTTAATCTAGTGCACCATCCATAAGAATCCTAGTTACCACTCTAGAGGAAACACCCAAAAAATCTAAGGCGACATCTTTTCTAGAATTTAAGAACGCCAAACCATCTGAAGTGATGTAACTAGATACAAAGTAAAAATTGTGACCAAAAACTATTTTCCGCCTCGAAGATAAGCCTATATAACCCACACCAAAACCCTAGACAAGAAACTAGTTCCAACTCTAGCCATGTTTCTAGCCTAAAAATTCTCATGCCCCTTTGCAATTTCCAGTCTTGGGCTATTGGTCCTAAACTGCTATCGCCCCAAGGCACCCTTATCTTTCTCTTCACTTTGCCTCACTGTCTCAATACTGGGCTAAGCACTGCATCTTTCAGTGATACTTTACTAACATCCTTAGCAATCTCTAATCGCTTATACTTCAGAACTATGATGGACTAATGTTCTTAGCAATATCTAGTCGCTTAGATTATCGTAAAAAGCGATGCTTGATCTCATAAAACATCTTGAAACTCATAAAGTGTGCCCCATACGTCTTCATGGAATCCTATGAACGTGGCAAAGGTCGCAACATAAGAATATGTTTGCGTCTAGTCGGATAACATGTGTCTGGAAGCCTATGACTCTCTTATCATACACGACATGGCTCTCAGGCACTATCGTGTAGTGCTCATTATTATGATATGAGTCATTACTCATAGTTAGGGAGTGATTTATGAGTCATCTGACAATCAAGGCACGCAAATGGCTGATGGGGAACACACTTTTATTTTATTGATTCCTACAATCCCTTGACAGTTCAAGGTGGTCTTGAACTTGCCGATGAAGTCTACCCCACCCTGGCATAGCACGCTCTAGGGAACTATCTTGTTACCAGCCTCCCACTATTCAAGAGCCTCAAGACCGTGTATATGTGGTGTTTTGACACCTGTTCATCACATGTTCAGCCATTTCTAGCTGGTTTGACAAACCTATGTCTAACGAATAGTACGTAGTACGATGATATATTAAGTCATTGTTGTCACCGTTTAGCCTTCACGGCTCGATTTAGAAATGATTTATAAAAAATTTAAACACTTAGGAAATTAATGCTAGCATTTTACTTAGCTCTGTAATATGATCCACTGATAATAACATAACAGAGTCTCATAAAGACTAAACCAAAACCTAGTGACAGTTTTAGGAATCAAATCTCGTCTGTTTTGTCTCCCTGTCAATTTTAATCATGTCTCTAATGTGAGAACTTTTGTTTTAGTTCCTTAGCATGCGAGACTATGAAATGTAAACAAAGATATTTAATCACACGCAGATAAGAAAGTAAAACAAGCATATATGAGCATAAAAATATGCATGGATGTGGCCCTAAGAATTGTATTCTCATTAATGAGAACACGGACTTGTGCAAATATTGAATTAAGCTCCTTGCATCCTCTTCTCTTGAAAAAATCGTTGCGAAGTCCTTGAATGCGTCTTTTCTCCAGGCATCATGCTCCATGTAATTCTAGTTTGTCCTTCTATTTATTCTTCTATCTTAAATCGTCACAAACTAACTATCTTACATCTAATAAGAAAAACCTTCTATTGAGGGGAGTGGTTGAGAAGATAAGACAAAAGAATATTTAGAAGGTACGAAAAGCATGTAGTATTTTGATTACAATAAACTTACAAATTATTAAACCAAAACCAAACCACAATGCAATAAATATAAACATCCACTGCTAGGCCACACCCATGCACAAAACCACATCCATACAACCACAAAAACAAATATAAACAATAGGTAATATTCATGAATTTTTCTTGACTTTTTTTTGAATTTTCTAAAACTCACGGAAATTACTAAGCAGATATTTTAATTAACTCCAATTAATCAAATAATCAACTAAAACTCATAAGGGCACACCTCCTATTCCAAACAATAGGTATTTAGGTGCTAAGTATATAGGAAAAAACAGGGATCGAAAAGATGTGTTTTAGGGCTCCCACTTCCCTCGAGAAGTGTGAAAAATAACAATTATTTAATCCCATAATTAAATATATATTTTTATTCTTCAAAAATATTTGGAAAAAATGCGGAGAAAATCAAAAAACAATGTGAGGGATCAGTTAAAAAAATTGGACAAAAATGGTGGTCAGAGGTCGCCGCACGCTCCGACAAGCGCCATCCCGCGTCGCGCGGCTCGCTTCGGCCGCGCGGCGCACGTAGAGCTCTGCCACATCATCTTTTGTGGCTCAGACGGCCACATGGTTGTCCGTTCAGAACCACCTCATCAAACACGTCAACCCCCGACAGACTATGCATGCATGCCACACAGCCCAACCAGTCAGCGCCACATCAGCACCCATGTCGGTATCCAGCTGACGTGTCACTGTCACTTGTCAAGCCACGTAAGCCTTATCTGCCACGTCGGTCGCCGCAGCCAGCCTTAGCGCATGTGGCGGTGTTAAGTGGTGCGTGTGGTCCACGCTCCACCTTCCTGTGGTCCGTTTCCGACAAGGCTTGCACTGTTGTGCTCGACTTTTTGTCCTGATTCCAACCATGTGTTCAATCTCAAATTTAAAACATCTAGAAAAATCACAAAATAATTAAATATCTAAATTCTACCTCGCAGTCCAAGTAGAATACGGAAATCTTCTTAACTTTTAGCACCTTTATCCAAAAATTACAAATTTTATATATCTAGAATCCTCGTGGAAAAATCTACGGGATGATATATTATTTGCATTCTGAAACCTAAGGCACGGGAAATAACGAATTGGGTACAGTTATGAATTTATGAGGGTTTTGAACTACGAACACAAACTCGGGCTCTGATACCAATAAAGGACAATCTACAGGTCAACCCTAGTACGATTATATATAGTGGAAGCGATTTAGGGCATCTCTTGTAGCGTGATCATCTACAGACGACATCCTAGATCTTTGTTTCGCTTGTATCACGTGCTCCAAGCTCCTAGCAATCAGTGTGCATCACATGGACGGACGAACACTATGTTTCATAGCATGTCCCGCTCCTTCAATCTTTGGGAGAGAGAGAAAGAGCGATTATATTCTTTCCTGATATTTCTTTTATGTCAGGTGTGGACTAGGTCTGTATTTATAGGCCTAGTATTAGTTAATTGCAGCATGTCCCTTGGAATTTGTGCTAATTTCAATGCAACCCCTTGGTCACCCATGCAATATTTCCAATATTTTAAGTTATCCCAGCCTATTCACTTATCCTAATAATTTTCACATTACTTAAATTTTTTAAAAATCATCGACGCGAACAACCAAATAGACATACCTTACTCAATAATCGGCTACTACGACGGCGTATTTTATCTCTCGTGGACGAACATCGTCGTGATAGTAATTGCAATGATCATGTTATGATATATATGTAATCTACATTTGTCCCACATCGCTCTAGCCTATTACTTTCACTTCTTGTACAGCTTATATATATAGACCCCTTGTACATTATTTCATTCAATATGAATACATGAATATTCATCCTCAATTGCTTCCGCGACAGATTATAACATGGTATCAGAGCTGAATCGATCTTAGGTATTCTGTCTCGATTCATTTGATTTGTTCACTCTGTCATATAAGCCTGAGTATTCATATGTCTTTGTCTCGTGCACCCTCAGGTTCTGATTCGACCGTCTTACGATCGTCGAGCAACTGAGCCACCCATCCCATTAGACCCGGAATCGGATTCCGAGTTCAATCACCAAATTTCACGACGAACAGAGCCTCCACGCGCCCGCACGCGCCTCCGGAGTTGCTGCTTCTCCGCCTCGTTCCGACCACGCGCCATACGCTCCTAGCTCGGCTCCGCGCGTGTACGGCTGCATTGAGCCGAACTCTGCTTCTGCATCAGCCGTCCAGCGAACTCGGCTTCCGTTCGGCTTGGTTTTTAGCCGATTCATTCGACGGCTTCCGCGTGGCTCCACTAAGTCGGCTCTTCCTTGCGGCTCACTTTAGCACCTACCTCTATTCCATCCAGGGCCCGTTCCAGTTAGCAAGCCTTGACTTGCCGTTTCAAACCATTTTTCGTCCGGATTTGAATCGAAACACACCGTTTCCCAAGGTTTATCGACCCTCTGAATCTGAAATTAGGGTCCGCTTCACCAAATTCACTCAAATTTTGGTACGTTCTCTTGGTTATTTGGGTTACTTAGTAGACTTTATTTGGATTTCATGTGTTCTTGAGATCCTGTTTTCGACTCCGGCTCTCGTTCTGTGATTATGGTTCATTCTACAAGTATCGCTTATGATACTATGGTATGTTCATATTGTCATCACTCTGGACATAGGCTGCTTTATTGTCCTCTTCGCGTGTGTCGACATTGTGGACTGAAACAACCAGGTCATTACTTATCCAACTGTCATGAGCACCCTGACCTACGATCAGAACCTGCTTCTACGGACTCCTCGACGAGTGATTCAGTAGGTCGTGTTGTATTATTAGCTGATCATATTGTTGGATTTCTTCAGCGTGTAGCTGATATTGTTCGTGAACGGACTACATCTTCCTCCCTCTCCACTATCTCCCGTAACATTGCTTGGTATTTTGACTCAGGCTGCTGTAATCATATGACTTTTGATTCCAAGCTCTTTAAAGGAATTCAAGAGACATCTTCAGCCCCGACTATTTTGTACAGTTGACGGTACAACCTTAAATGTTACTCATAGTGGTCTGATTTCACAGGATTATCTATATATTTCAGATACATTCTTGGTTCCTAATCTCCATCTCAATTTTCTATCCGTTGGACATATATGTGAATTGGGTTTGGAAGTTACATTTTCCTTTAGTGGGTGTCGTGTGCAGGATCCTCAAACCGGAAAGACACTTGGCTTTGATCGCAAAGTTGGACGCTTATTCCAACTCACAAGCTTCACTCTCCCATCGACTCCCACTTTTGTTTCTGTCACATCTCCGGTATCATCTTCTCTTCACTTGTGGTATTCACGTTTGTGTCATGCTTCTATTGGTCGTGTTCACTCCCTTGTCTCAAGTGGTAAATTAGGCATGAGGATGAGCATCTTGATTGTGTGCCTTGTCAGATAGCCAAGCAACATTCTTTGACCTTTCCGCATAGTATGAAAACTTCCTCAGCACCTTTTTACCTTGTTCATTCGGATGTTTGGGGACCTTCCCCTCATGCCACAATGGGCAGGTTAAGATATTTTGTTATCTTTGTGGATGACTTTACTCGGTATACTTGGATTTTTCTGATGAGAACCGTTCGGAGTTTCCTTAGATCTATTTTGACTTTGAAAATATGGTCCAGACACAGTTCTCGTGCCCAATAAAAGTTGTTTTGATTGATAATGCGATGGAGTATAAGTCTTCTGAATTCTTGGCTATTATTCGCAAGCATGGGACTCTTCTGCACAAATCTTGTCCCGGAACATCTCAGCAGAATGGACGTGCAGAAAGAAAGCATTGCCATATTCTTGATATGACTCATGCTCTCCTGTTTTCTTCTTCATGTCCAGAACGCTTTTGGGGGGAAGCTGCTCTCACTGTTGTTTATACCATCAATCGGGTTCCTACACCTCTTCTTAAGAACATGACTCCGTATGAGAAGTTATATGGTACGCCCCCTGATTATCCTTCTCTTCGAGTCTTTGGAAGTGTATGTTTTGTTCTTCTTCATCCTCATGATCCTAATAAATTGGAACCCCGATCAAGAATGTGTTTTTCTTGGATATGGTATCGAACATAAAGGATATCGATGATGGGATCCAGTTTTGAAACGTCTTCGGCTCTCTCGCCACGTGGTCTTTATGGAACATAAGATGTTCTCTGCTGCTTCCTCATTCGATGCTTCCGCCACTGTTGACCATCCTTGTCTTTCAGATTCGTCCTTTGATCCATTCTTCGACGATTCTTTAGTTGAAACTTCAGTTTTGTTTCAGACTCATTCAGATTTGTTGGTTGATGATGTTAATTTTTCCTTCTCCTGCTCTAGTTACACATAGTTTGATTGTTGTTTCGCCTGCTCCTACTACTGCTCCTGCTCTAGTTCCACAAGCTCCATCTTCAATTTCTAATTCTGAATATGATGCCTCCTCATGTCCTGAGAGTGACACAGATGAGTCAACTTCCATTGCCTCCCGTTAGTCCACTAGAGAACGCAGATCATCTATTTGAATTCGAGAATACGTCACTTCTGCTATTGTTAAGCATCATGAACCACAGTATTTTAGAGAATCTAGATCTAACCCAAAGTGGCGAAAATAAATGCAAGACGAGTTGATGCTCTCGCACGAACTCATACTTGGGACTTAGTCTCATTACCTCCTGGTAAGACTACGGTAGGGTGCAGATGGGTGTATAAGATCAAGACTCGATTTGAAGGTTCCATTGAGAGGTATAACGCTATTCTAGTGGCTAGAGGTTTCACACAGGAATATGGTATTGACTATGAGGAAAATGTTGCTCCAGCTGCTCCGCTTACCACAGTTCGCACTTTAATTGCGGTAGCTGCAATCCGACATTGGACCTTTTTCCAGATGGATGTTAAGAATGCACTTCTTAACAGTGATCTTACAGAGGAGGTGTATATGAAGCCTCCCCTTGTCTTGGTGTTCATGGCTCACAGGTATGTCTCCAACGTCGTGCATTATATGGTCTGAAGCAAGCCCCTCAGGCTTGGTTTGATAAGTTCAGCTCCACAATGCTTCATATTGGGTTCTCTTCTAGTACTTATGACTCGGCTCTGTTCATTCGTCATACGGATTGTGGAATTATTCTCTTGTTATATATGTTGATGATATGATCATTACAGGGGATGATCTCATTATATTCGTGAGCTAAAGATGTCCTTGAACAACCATTTTGATATGAAAGACTTGGGGCCTTCCAGTTATTTCTTGGGTCTTGAGATTACTTCTGACGCTGACGGCTACTCTTTATCTCAGACCAAGTATGATTCTGATATTCTTACTCGTGCAGTATTGACTGATTCAAAGGTTGCCTCCACACCATTGGATCCCAACCTTAAGCTGACTCCCTTAGAGGGTGAACCTCTTTCTGACCCTACTCGATACACACAGATTGTCAGTAGTCTGGTTTATCTCACAATCACTCGTCCTGACTTACAGTATGTTTTTCATCAGGTCATCCAGTTTCTCACTGCTCCACGATCCACACACTACTCTTTTGTTCTTCGGATTCTTCGTTACGTCAAAGGTACTTTGTTTCGCGATGTCCATTTCTCTGCTCAGTCTACACCGATCCTACATGGATATTTGGATGCTGAATAGGTTGGAGAACCTACTGATGGACGCTCCACTACAGGGTACAGTTTCTTCTTGGGTGACTCACATATATCCTGGTGCAGCAAGAAGCAAACTGTCATTTCTCGATCCAGCACAGAGTCAGAATACCGTGCTCTAGGTGACGTCACACAAGAGCTTATATGGCTTCGCTGGCTATTATCTGATATGGGGATGCCATAGTCCTGTGCTACTACCAAACGTAGTGCCATCGAGATTGACCACAATTATGTTTTTCATGAGCGGACCAAACACATTGAACTCGATTGTCACTTTGTCCGTCAACACATCCGTTTTGGCACAGTACGTTTGCAGTCTGTTACTTCATTGGAACAAACCACATGAAGTCTCATCCGCCAGGGCGCTTTCGGGATCTTCTCTCCAAAATTTCTCTTATCATGACAGCTTCAGTTTGAGGGGGGCTGTTATGATATATATGTAATCTACATTTTTCCCACTTCGCTCTAGCCTATTAATATCACTTCTTGTATAGCTTATATATATACACCTCTTGTACATTATTTCACTCAAGATGAATACATTAATATTCGTCCTCAATCGCTTTCGATACAGATTATAACAGATCCCATGAATTTATTCATTGACGTATGCAACCCTAGACTCCGCAACTGAGGATTCTACCAATGTCGAGTACCGATTCATTCCCTATCAACCTGAGATAATTTTGAATTTGGTTTATATTATTATCCAAAAAAAAGAGATTGTTCCTTTACGGGGCAGCCAAGGTTTGTACTTCACTAAGGTTTATTCAATTACAAGAGATTCGTGGTGAGTCCTACTTATTATAGGAGATGACGAGAATAATGCTATCGTAAAGAATGTAACTACACTTGCCTCCAATACAGGCCTAAACACCACCAATGACAAAGACTTCCTCATAAATTATCTCCTCTTTCTAGATTTTTCCGTGTTCATATTATCATCTGCGGCCAATTACTCATATTTCAAACTTTATATGAAATTTTTAGGACTTAAACCTCAATTGATTACCCGTGTGACAACCATTAGAGAGAGGACTGATGCTTTCCATTTCCATTCAAAATCACACCATGATGCCTCGGCTGCCTTTGGACATAGATATAGAGTGATACGGGTCAATCTTATTGTCGTCACCGTATCATATAATTATTTATTTAATTTTTAATTAGTATTACTTATTAATTAGTTTATTTATTTAATAAGTTATTTATTTAATTAGTTAGTAGATCGGGCCAAGCCTGTTAGGTCAATCGCCTAGTCAAGATTTAGTTGTTTTTCTATTTAAACGTTGTAGTTTCATTATTTTATCAATCAATCAAGAAGAAACAATTGAAATTGTGCGTGGGTTAAAAACCCGTGTGTGTAGAGACTTGATAGTGTCTAGAACTACTATCGTGTTAGGTAAACCCTAACAATTGGTTCTTTCGTTGATGTAATGGCGGACATGGGTGATTACCCTTGTGCCGTTCTTGACATCAAAGACATCCCAGTATTTGCAGGTCTCAAAGCAAGCGGGAGAGAAATAACTCTCAGGGGGAGACGATATCGATTGATTTCCACTGAGGAATTTTGTCGGCTCCAGGACATAATCAGATCCGAAGAACAGTCGCCAACGCCACCGCCGGCGACCCAACAGGTCCAACAGTCACCGCCTTCACCATCTGTCAAAACCCATCCACAACAGCAGCAACCACCGCTGGATGAACAGCCGCCATCGCCCGAACCTCAGCCGCCAACTCCATCTCTGCAATCGAAGCAGGAAACGCCACCATCACAGCTCCATACTAGCTTCCTTACCACCGTGGTCCGCCCGATTCAGCAACAGCCACCGCTAGCCAAGGAGCCCACTCTGACGGTAATTTCGCTGCTCCAGAAGCCCCAATCGGCCGATGATCATCTGGAATCACCAGCTGCACGGGTTCAATTGCTGCACCCAACCCCGATTGACCAGAAGATCGCTCTCACAGAGGAGTTACAACAGCTCTGATCGTCTTCCACGACGTCGGCGAAGCAGCCTGTCAGGAATTGAGTAGTTCCTGACCTGAATTTGAAGAATTGAGAGAGAAGAACTGAGAATTTTAGAGGGAAAAGAGGAATTTGAATTGAGAATTGATAATTTTTCATAACCCTAGAAAATGAAGAACACCACTACTTATACAGTCGGGACTAAGTACGAATACAAGTAAAAAGTTGGGGTTTAAACAGAATTAATGAAAGATAGTAATGGCCTTCCTGCTGGCTTAGCTGCCAACTCAGCTATGATGACACCCCTCGACCAATCATCGCCTTCCTTGCTGCCACCTCAGCCATCTGAGCAAACTCATAACCCCAAACGACGGCGTCCCACTTAACTATTTGAACTCCAACGACTAAACTGCATCAACGGTCCAGTTCCACTAATCCGCCTCATCCAACGGTAGCTGCTATCCCAAATTACAGGTCACTAGTTTAGGTTTGATTTCACTTTAGTCCTAATTATAGGTCATCACTTTAGCTATCAGTTCACTTTAGTCCCTGTCTCTGCCACTTACCTGACAAAGCACCGTCCTTTGAAATTCATGTCCTCATGAATCCAGCTCAGGAAACCTGCTTTTGAGAGACAGGTAGTCCTCCCATGTAGCCTCAGAGGGCAGTGAATTGGCCATTGGACCAATTCCATCACCGCAGGAGAATTGTTCTTTTTAACCAACTTTTTAGCCAAAATGGCTACTGGTTCCACCAGTAACTGACCTTCAGGACCAATTTCAGGCAAATGAGGGGAGACAGTCACAGCAGCACCCTGAGCTTTCTTGAGCTGTGAAAAATGGAATACTGAATGAATATTGAGCATTGAGAGGAAGCTGGAGCTGGTATGCCACCATACCAACCCTCTGCAAAACAGGAAATGGACCATAAAATTTGGCTTCTAGTTTCTGATTGCTTCTGTGAATTACAGTGCCTTGCCTGTAGGGTTACAGCTTAAGAAATACCAGATCACCCACATTGAACTCCCTTTCACTCCTGTTCTTGTTAGCATAGTAACACAACCTCTCTTGAGCTTTAGGCAAATTCTCCCTTAATAACAACATCATCTTCTTCCTTTCTTCCATGAATTGATCAAGCTCAGGGACCCCACTCTTATCTAACTGATGAAAAGAAGGAATGGAAGGGCAATAACCATAGAGAGCTTCAAATGGAGTTACCTGCAAGCTGCTGTGAAAAGAAGTGTTGTACCAGAACTCATCCAATGGTAGCCACTTAGACCACATGTGAGGCCTGTCAGAAGTAACACATCTAAGATAATTTTCCAGACATTGATTTAATCTCTTAGTCTGGGCATCTGTTTGTGGATGATATGAAGTAGAATAGTGTAGTCTAGTACCCAACTGTTTGAACAAAGCACTCCAGAACTGACTGAGGAAGATGCTGTCTCTGTCACTGACAATGGTTTCAGGAAGACCATGTAACTTGTGAATGTTATCCAAGAAGATTTGGGCTATGTCAGCAGCTGTATAGGGGTGAGTTAGGGCTATGAAATGTCTATATTTGGAATACCTGTCCACCACCACCAAAATGGAGTTCTTTCCTGCAGATCTAGGCAACCCCTCCACAAAGTATAAGCTGATGTGAATCCAATGTTTATTGGGAATAGGTAATGGCTGTAAAAGGCCAGGGTAGGGAACATGCTCACTCTTCATTCTTTGGCAAGTGTCACAAGTCCTTACCCAGTTCTTAACCTCCTTATGCATGTGAGGCCAAAAAAATACAGCTGCCAACCTCTTAAATGTGCCTCTAATCCCTGAATGTCCACCCATACCACTGTTATGCATTTCAGCAATGAGAGTGGACCTCAAAGAAGTGGATGCCCCCACATAGATACATGACCCCTTCTTGAGCAAACCATCAACTACCTGAAACTCAGTACCATTGCTGGGATCAACAGTGAGCTGAGCTATCTGATCATAGCCCAATCATCCCCTTCATAAGATTTGATCACTTCTACTATCCATTTAGGCACTGCTACAGTGATTGCTTGACAATGCCCTTCATCCACCACCCTAGATAAGGCATCAGCAGCCACATTCTCTCTTCCCTTTTTGAATACAATCTCATAATCAAGCCCCATGAGTTTACTTACCCATTTCTGCTGCAAGAGTGTGCTGATCTTCTGCTCAAGCAAGAATTTGAAGCTGTAATGATCAGTTCTAATTTGGAATTTGTTAACTTCCAAATAAGATCTCCACTTAGAAACTGATTGAACCACTGCTAACAGTTCTTTCTCATAGGTGGAGTACCCCAAATGTTTGTCAGCCAGGGCTCTGCTAAAATAAGCCAAGGTCCTGCCTTCCTGCATTAGAACAGCTCCAATTCCATAATGGCTGGCATCAGTTTCCAACACAAACATTTTTGTAAAATCTGGCAATGCCAGCACTGGGGTGGAGATCATATCAGTTCTTAAAGCTTCAAATGAACCCTGAGCATCTTGATTCCACCCAAAAGCACCCTTCTTCAATAAGGCTGTAAGTGGTCTAGCCAACATTCCATAACCTCTTACAAACCTTCTATAATAACCAGTCAATCCTAGGAATCCCCTCAAGGCCTTGATGGTCTGGGGCCTAGGCCAAGCCACCATGGCTGCTATCATGTTGGGGTCTTCCTGCACCCCCTCACTACTGATTAAATGGCCCAAATACTCAATTGTAGTTTGCAGAAATGAACATTTGGACAATTTAGCATAGAGCTCATTCTACAACATAACCTCCAAAGTGGTTTCTAAATGCTGTAAGTGATCATCTGCAGGCTTACTGTATATCAAAATGTCATCAAAGAAAACCAATAGAAATTTTCTGAGATAGGGTTTGAAGACCTTGTTCATCAAGCTCTGGAAAGTAGCAGGAGAATTAGTCAACCCAAAAGGCATCACCCTAAACTCATACAAACCCTCATGAGTTCTAAAAGCTGTCTTGTGTGTATCCTCCTCTGCCATCCTCACCTGATGATATCCATACCTTAAATCCAGTTTGGAGAAGAACTTAGCTCCATTCAGCTCATCTAGCAACTCAGCAATAATAGGAATTGGAAACTTGTCCTTGACAGTAATGTCATTCAAACCCCTATAATCCACACAAAATCCCCAGGAGCCATCCATCTTCTTGACCAGTAATACAGGAGAGGCAAAAGAACTTGAGCTATGCTGAATAACACCATTTTCTAGCATTTCTTGTACCGAATTCTCAATCTCTGTTTTCGGAACATGGGGATACATGTAAGGCCTCAAACAAACTGGTTGAGATCATGGTTTGAGTGGGATATGGTGGTCATGGCTCCTCTGGGGTGGCAAAGATTTAGGCTCTTCAAACACTTTCTGATATTGTTCTAGTATCTGTTGAAAGTTCAGGGGTAATTCTGTAATTTCCTTAGGCTCAGTTATGGTGATGCTGTAAAGATGACCCACAGTTACTCCTTCATTTTGAGCACAATAAGTCTGGATGGCATTGTAGTTAGCAGCTTTATATTGACAACCCTCCTTGTGAGCTTTGAACTGAACTGAAGTACCACACAAATTAGCTGTAACAGTTATCTCTTTGAAATCCAACTCCACAGGGCTAACCTCCTGTAGCCATTGTACCCCTAGCACCATGTCACAACCTCCAAGAGGTATGACTCTCATGTCAGCTTCCACCATTTGCCCATGGATTTTAAGTTTCACCTTAGGACACACACCTGAACTCACAATGTGGCTGCCATTAGCTACTGTAACTCTCATAGAATGACTTGGAATTATCATACACTTGAGTCTAGCTGCAGCATCTTTTTCTATGAAATTGTGTGTACTTCCTGAATCAATGAGTATGTGAACCTTCCGCTTTCCCACCACACCTTGTAATCTGATTGTTTGTGCACCACTATTACCAGTCATGGCATGTAGAGATATCTCCATTTCAGGGTTTTCCGTGTTTGAGCTTATTTTCTCCTCCTGAATGACTGCTGTCTGCTCTTGCTCCTCCCCCACTTCAAAGTCTTCTTCCCCAGAAATGAGGAATAATTGAGGTTTTTTACATTTATGACCAGGTACATAAGATTCCTCACAAAAATATCATAAGTTCTTGGCTCTTCTGGCCTTCATCTCTTCTTGAGTAAGCTTCTTAAAAGGCAATGCATGAGCTACTGCATTCTTCTTTTCAGCCACAAAAGGAGTGTAGGTCTTAAGAGGTGTATTCTTAGATCCAGTCTTCATCATGCTACTCACTGTTTGGATGACATTCTGGTGTTGGTGATTGTAATAAACTTCTTGTAGTTTGGACATGGCCTTGGCTTGAGCCAGGCAATTAGGTGCTAGTTGCTGCACTTGACTCCTAATTTCCAGCTTCAGCCCTCCCAAGAATGTTTTCATAAAATAATTTTCATCAGCCCAGGGAAAGAGAGCTTTGACTCTAGGTCTAAGCTTGTCAAATTGAGCCTGGTACTCTGACACACTTCCTTTCTGCTCTAACTTCTGCAATTCTGCTAGTACATTTTCATGTCCTGGTTCTAGAAATTCCACACAAACCATTTCATAAAATTCCTTCCATGTGATCTCCTCAAGTGATTCAAACTCAGCACTAAACCAACTTTCAGCTTCATCACTCAAATTAAGTGAAACTAGTATGAGTTTTTGCAGATCATTCAAATTGTGCAGCTGAAAATATCTATTAGCCTTCAAAATCCACCCCAAGGGGTCTATTCCAGTGAATTTTGGAAACTCAATCTTAGGAATAGATAGCACATAGTGATTAGAAGTCCTTGTTACCTCATTTGGCAGTTCATCAACTTTTTCACTTCTTCTAGGGTTGATTTGAGGACCTGCACTTTGATTCTCGTATTTTCCTTTTCCCAAAAGGCTTGCTGGTGTTTTGCTAGCTGGATTAGAAGCCTCCATTCGCTCCTTCTCCTTGCCGTTAGCCATGAGATTCATACAATTTGTCAATTTCTTCAGCTCCTCTTTGAGCTCCTCCTGACTTTGCCGCAGATCTCCAATTTGATTTAATTCTGTCAATTGTCCATGGATTAGGTCTTGTCCATGCCTAAACTCCTCTTGTACGTGCCTGAGCTCTCCATACTCTCGATGCAGCTCCATGATGGCCTCATCCACCGCATGCAAGTGGCCAATAAATCCGTCCAAGGTTTCCATTTCCACCGTCACCGCTGGCTTCCTTTGTCCCATTTCTTCAGAATTCGCAGGAGGAAGAGAGGCTCTGATACCAATTTGTCAGGAACTGAGTAGTTCCTGACCTGAATTTGAAGGATTGAGAGAGAAGAACTGAGAATTTGAGAGGGAAAAGAGGAAGTTGAATTGAGAATTGGTAATTTTTCATAACCCTAGAAAATGAAGAACACCACTACTTATACAGTCGGGACTAAGTACGAATACAAGTAAATGTTGGGGTTTAAACAGAATTAATGAAAGTAACGGCCTTCCTGCTGACTTAGCTGCCAAATCAGCTATGATGACACCCCTCGACCAATCATCGCCTTCCTTGCTGCCACCTCAGCCATCTGAGCCAACCCATAACCCCAAACGACGGCGTCCCACTTAACTATTTGAACTCCAACGGCTAAACTGCATCAACGGTCCAGATCCACTAATCCGCCTCATCCAACGGTAGCTGCTACCCCAAATTACAGGTCACTAGTTTAGGTTTGATTTCACTTTAGTCCTAATTATAGGTCATCACTTTAGCTATCAGTTCACTTTAGTCCCTGTCTCTGCCACTTACCTGACACAGCCTATCCCGCCAACGAAGCCGCCAGATTCTCCATCACCACCGGCCTCTCTTCATGCCATTCTCTCATCGTTCAGCCCACTTCCTTCGCTCCAGCAACCGTCCGAAACAGCCAAGACGATCGACGACCAGCACCACGGCTCGATTCAGCCGTCGCACTATCGGAAGAAGCTCGATTCCACGGTCGGGTTGCTCTCGGCTCGCTTTCGGGTTGCAACCGACGACCCAGCTCGCTTACGCTTCGGCGCCGGTGTTTTCGACCTCAGAGCCACCACTTCCAACCACCGGACCCTCCCTAAGCTGCCGATTCACCACACCCAGGTCTTCTTCCCCGACGATGCACTACAACCATGGCCTCCACCTCACAAGTTAGGGTTGTTGTCCATTTGGGCTAAATTTTCCCTTTGGGGCTGCATTCCTCCATTTCGGCCTAAGTCTCCATAGGGCTCACTTGAAATTGGGTCTCACGGCCTACTTTGTCCTCATTCATTTATGGCTTTGGGCCAATTACTGCATTACGACTTTTGGTGTGGGTGTTGCATAACTTGGACCAATTGCAATCTCAGTTTGGGTTGGCCTCAACCTACTTTGGGTCTACTTTATATTTTGGGACACAGTTATTTGGTATACTACTTCAACTACGATCCGCCTTGAGGACAAGCCGTTTTTCAACCGCGGGGAAGTTGATACGGGTCGACCGTATCGTCGTCACCATATTATTTAATTATTTTTTTAAATCTTAGTTAGTAATACTTATTAATTAGTTTATTAATTTAATTAGTTAGTAGACCGAACCGAGCCTGTTAGGTCAATTGTCTAGTCAGGGTTTAGTTGTTTTCTATTTAAACGTTGTAGTTTCATTATTTGATCAATCAATGAAGAAGAAATAATTGAAATTGTGTGTGTGGGTTAAAAACCCGTGTGTGTGGAGATTTGATAGTGTCTAGAACTACTATCGTGTTAGGTAAACCCTAACATAGAGGTTGCGGGGAGCGATGCTTTCCATTTTTATTCAAAACCACATCATCATGCAATGGGTGTCTTGCGGCATATATATAACAGTAATGTGGATATCCATGCTTCCATCTCTTAAAAGTTTACTAATTGTACTTCTTTTTTTTTTGAGAAATTACTAATTGTACTTAAATCACAAAGAACTTGCACATCACAATTTAATAAAGGCAAAATTGTACCACAGGTACCCATAGTTTAGTTTTTTCGTGAATTTAGTATCCATAGTTTAAAATCATGCAGTCACGGTACCAAACTTTCAAAACTCATGCATTACAGGTATCCACTACTAACTCCGTTACATTTAGTGTATGGAAAAAGTTTTAATTGATGGTTTTTTTGTCTTCTTGTTCACCTTATTCACAATTTGATAAAAAAGGAGAAAGGCATATAAAAAAGGAAATAATTATTTCTAAACAAATTAAATAACAAATTGTTGTTATTTTTTTATTTTTTTTAGGAAATAAATTGTTGTTATTGATTTGCAAAAATCAATTCAATATAAAAAACTATTAAAGTTTTATTTGTTCCGTCCATTATATACAAATTCAATAAAAACAAACTAAAATTGACAATTTGCAAAGCCCACAAAATATCATAGCATGAGTAATCTGGGGATCGTCTACTTTCTTCTCCAAGAGCTGATTCATCAAATCATCGCATTCCGAGCGATATCATCGCTAGCCCCGCCGTGAGAGATGGAGGACTATCGTCCTATGCCAATAACAACCCCACGTGCGTCACCATTGTAGGAGAGGAAGACGAATCCTTGGAATCCATTCCGAGATCATAGGCTTAATTAAGGCTATCTACCTCAAAATGAAATTTAGTTTCCATCTCTTTTCCATTGTATCGTTTATTGCCTGTCTGCTGTTTAATCTCCTCAATTAACTAGTTCGTGCAAATTCACTAAGGAGTCCTGTTACAAGCAAGGCCTCTTTTTGTCTATATTGATTCCCAGTGTATAACTTTTTTAGTATCTAGTGAAGTCTTAGTTAGAGATTAGAAGTAAGATGAGTGAAATTCTGGATATCTAATAATATGAATGAACATGTATGTACTATACTTTAATTCAGATTTGTAAAACCAAAATCCATCCATTGGTAGCTCGCTCTTAAGAGATTCAACAATAATTTGTTATGTGCCTTTATTAAATTGTGATGTGCAAGTTCTTTGTGATTTAAGTACAATTAGTAAACTTTTAAGAGATGGAAGCATGGATATCCACATTACTACTCAGATTCAACAATAATTTGTAGCTCGCTCTTAAGAGACCCTCCCCCGCTGGTTCCAGTTGTTGAAGAAAACGGATTGGGAGGCATAATCAGGCTGGCTTCTTCTGATTCTAGCATTTGGATAACACCACTCATGGACGGTCGGTCCCCAGGATACCACTGAACACACCAAAGTCCAACAACAGCTAACTTCTTTGCGATCGCAGCATCCTCGTTGTCCTGAATTTGTATTCCCAGTTCTTCCCCATGTTCCAACCGACTATAAACCCACTCAGGAAAATATACCTGAGTTGTATCCTCAGATACTTCCTCGGAGCTTCTCCTCCCACCCACTAATTCAAGCAGTAGCATTCCAAAACTATAGATATCTGATTTATAAGACACGTTTCCAAAGTTCCTGGAGAACACTTCAGGTGCAATGTAGCCAATAGTCCCTCTAGCAGTAGTCATTGACACTGCACTCTGATCCTTGGAACACAACTTCGCTAAACCAAAGTCCGAGATCTTTGGGTTCAAGTTCTGGTCTAACAATACGTTGTGTGGCTTAATATCGAAATGGAGGATTTGTTGATCGCAACCTTGGTGGAGATACTCGATTCCTCTGGCTATGTTGACTGCAATATTGTGCATCTTCTTCCAACCCAGTGACGCCTTATTTTCATCTGAAGATACATACTTTTCAAGCGAATCGTTTTGTAAGAACTCGTAAATGAGAGCTCTTCTGAACCCATCAGCACAATATCCAACCAAGCGAACCACATTGACGTGGTGGATTTTACTAATGATCCCAACTTCATTGATGAACTCATCATCTTCGTGTCCCTTTGAGTTGTTGAGAATCTTAACTGCAACATATACATCGCTCGAGAGCTTTCCCTTGTAAACTGTTCCGTAACTACCTTGGCCTATTTCGTCTTGGAGATCACTCGTGATCTTCTTAATATCAGCGTAAGAATACCTTGCTGGCTTCAGAGCAAGATAATCCTGCAAGAACAAGTTAATCTTTGCTCGATTCTCTTTCTTTGTGATCTTTAATCTCCTCATCCAAAACAAAGTAACCCCTAGTGCCACGAGAAGAAACGAGCCAATGATGACACTCGCAGTCAACAATTGTCTCTTCCATTTATCTGTCACAAATGAAACAAAACATATATCAGTTCCATAAATTGGCAATTCAAGAAACAAAGACAATGTGGTCTGTCCTAATGCTGTTCTTGGACCATGTAACTAGCACCCCAGATCCTAGAATAATGAAAACCAGTACTCTATCATATTTTCCTGGAAAACCTATAAAAGAAAAGCCAGACCCATCAATTACTACTACTTCCGTTTCTTCTGTATAGTCATGGTTTGACTTTTCAACCCGTAACTCGGTCACATTGACTCGATGATTTAGATAGCAAAACGATGTATTTTTTAGGCAATTTTCCGATGGCGTTGAAAAGTTTAATCTACAGGACCATGCAAACATTACCAAGTTTTTGTATCGTTCTGTTAATCAAATCACCGAGTCAAAGTGACCTAATGAATAGTGACGGAAAGTGAAGTAGACTCATACAGAAGAAACAAAGGTTGTATCTCTGATCACGACACAACACTGAGAGGGTCTGCATCCTTTAATCAAAATCATGAAATACAGAAATTTCGTACCTTTATCAGGTAGGTTGAGGTCACCGAAGCAACGAAACTCCTTGCTAGAGGTACCATTGTTCTTCCAACCACAGTACTGGCCTTGGGCCTCACAAGACGCACAAATCTCTTGGGGCCATTTCAGACGCAGATCCGTATGAAAAAATGCCTCAGACGGAGCCGACGAGACATTGTACATCTTCCGGCAGAACAATAAGGGGATGTAATCCAACGAGTACTGAGATTGAACAGCATATACTTTCTGATCAGAGTCCCGGAGACAGGTGAGGTAGACATTCCGATCTCTCGGAGTACAACTGAACAATGTAAAGTTGTAAACAGATTCAGAGAACTTGAAAACAGAGCGAGATAAGTCGAGGGTCCGAATCTGCTTCGGGAAACACCCGTCTGGGTCTCGGAAATATATCGATTGAGATTCGTAATCAATGGCTGTAACAATTACAGTGACATTAGACGGGAGTTGAAGTAGTGTGTCTTTGTTGGGAGAGCAGGAGAGATCGAAGTTCCGGTGGTAGCCACAGTGGTCTGGCTGGTGGGTTTTTAGCCGGAAAGGGAAACGAACGGTTGGGCCTCCGGCGTTGCATTTTCTGGGTTTGCAATCGTCTTGTGCTTGAGATAGCTGTATCAGCTGAGAGAATAAGAGAATGATGAGTGTGGTCGTCTTCTTCATCTTCTTCGTCCTCTTTTGGTCAGCGAAGCTGGTGGTAGCTCAAAGCAGTATTAATCCATCATCATTACGGAAGTGAAATAAGAAATGAATGATTCCTTTTTGGGCGAAATTCGTTGGTTGCGGGTTTGGAGAACGTTATGGGTTCTCATTTGGTCATTGAGGTATGGCTTGATCGGATTTGCTGTTTGCAGAAAGTCGCAGTTTAGCAACTTGGTCGTAGTTTATTACTCCAAGAGGGAGTATTCAGTGGGTCTAGAACAACTCGAGCATTTTTCTAGTACCACTTGCTTGAAAGACAGTCAATCAAGGTTGTCTATGGATGGCCTTAAAAACGAACCCAACCTGACACTTTTAATCGATACCCGTTGAAATTTGGAAACAAAATATTATTTATTTCTCAACAACCATGTTTATTCCATGCTGCAGGGTCGCCCACTATCTACTCGTTGTTTTCTAGTCCCTAGTTGATCGGCGGCTGATTCATTATATCAGTCCGTCCCAGCTCTTCCTTCCCATTTGACTTTTTTGACTCGTATCTGAATCACTTTGACTAGGTGATTTGGATAGCAAAATAATACGATTTTTTGATTATTTTTTCCCCATATTATAGAGCAACTTTTACTCTACAACACCATGAAAAAATTATCAAATTGAAAAATGACATCGGTTTGCTATTCAAATCACCGGGTCAAAGTGACCCAGTGAATAGTGACAAAAATCAAATTGAGAAGAAAGAGTTGGGACAGACTGGTAAGAGGTATACTTCTTTTCCTTCCTACATATTTTAGGCTCTTTGCGATAGTTACATATGACTCATTCGTTTTGTTCAATGAAATTAGGGTTTCGGTGTTGGTTTCAATACACTAAAACCTGATACCGCACGAATGGTGTTTGCCTAGAATTTGAAAGTTTTTTATCTTAAAATCTCGCGAATGGTGTTGACTGATCCTTATTCTTACTATTTCATCGAAGACCATTAATGAACCAATAAAGTAGTGATGATTTTGTTAGAGTAGATGATTTCGTAAAGTTTAATCCATGAGTGTTCTATCGTTACTCGAGATAGCATATCTCCATAACTTGAAGCGATATGTTCATATATACTGTGAGCTCTATATTGATTAGGGATACAAAATTGATGCGATATATTTATATATACTGTGACTAGGGGTGAGCAAAACTCACCCAAACCAGCCGCTCCAAACTGGCCCGCATCAAACCGGTCCGAATTTAACATCCGTTCATGCTACTTGATCGGGTACGATTATAAAATTGCAAATCCGAACTAATTTTGATTGATCATGGTTTTAGATTTAGCAAAATCGTTTAGGACCGGTCCGGTCCGATTAAATTTTTACATGAAAAATTGCCTATGGTAGTTAGATAACACCGAATTTGTATGACCAAATAATAGTTTTAGTTGATTTTCCTCAAATAACTCATCTTTTCTAACAAACTATGTTCAAATTTTCAATTCCAAACACGAAACTTATGCATCTTTATGTTTTTTTAACTAGATTTATACATTTTCCAAATAAATTATCTAGATTTAACAACCCATTCAACCCGGCTCGAATCGAGCCGATTCGATAAGTTAAGTTTGGTTTTGGTATCGAGAACAATTGATTGGGTTTGGGTTGAATATTCCTGTAGATACTGCTTTCTGACATGGCAGATCTAGGCCACGTGGCAACCATCCAGCACACCATATTGTGCTCCACACACACAGGATCACCAGCCGAGCTGATCCATGTGGGGGCTGCGAGACAGAGCCCTCGCATACCACTGCACGGGACTTGTAGGGACTTTGTGGTTTGGAGGCTAGAGTAAGCCCTGTCGCGTGCGAGCCAAGCCCGCGCGCGACCTTTAGTAACTGTTTTGAGAGATTTATGGCACGAGCTCCATAAACCCGGTCAATCCGGTCAGACCCGGTCAACCTCGTAACGGTTCCGGTACTCGCGCACCACGTGCTCTAACGGTTCCTATATACTCGGACGGACGTGCCGTTATGGTTAAGCTAATTAAGCCGCCATTAATGGGCGCATTAACCACACTACAACGGTCACGTTCTCCAGTATATATATATCGTTAACCTTTCCATACAAAGGAGGACACACTGCCATACGCGGAAGCTCTGCCAAACCTCTGTCTCTCTCTCAGACATTGCTACTGACTTACTCTCTCCCTACACACACCCCTATTCTTCCTGTGCGATCCCTGATCCACTACGTACGGTGTACACGGAGGTCTCCCTGCCGGAATCTCTTGTGCACATTTTTGGTGAACCCGACGTGAAACTTACCAGCAAAAGCAACCATGTCTCAGGAGGATGATGTCAGCAACCGATCGCCTTCCACCGAAACTCCCTCGGGAGACGAGGCTCGCCGTACTCCCACGACTCCCGGCGAGGCGCCAACTTTAGAGTCTTTGGACGCCACTGTCCAAAGTCAGGCAAAAGCTCTCAAGTCTCAATCCGCACAGTTAGAACGGATCTTGGCCGTTCTGGGCACTCTTGCGCCAAATCCTCCACCTGCCACCACTATCCCTCAGGGAGGAGGAACCCCTACCGCTCCAGGATTGGGAGTGTCGGCCACGCCTCCCAACCCTCATCTGCAAACTCCACCGTCAGCCACGCAGTTGCCTTCGGTCCAGGGGTCAACGGCACAAATGCTGCCCCCTGCTGCTCACGCCTCTCAGCCCCCAGCTTTGGCGTCCAACCCAGCTCTGCAGTACACTCTGCCTCCACCAGCGACAGTCTGGGGAAACGCGGGTAGTCAATACACTCCCAATCCTCCGGCGGCATACGTGTCGCCACCGCCTACGGCAACCCCTCCGCCAACTACCGAGGGAAGCATTCCAGAATGCATGACGTTTTTGCAGAAGCGCGTGGACTCCATCCTGGCTCATCAGTCGTTCGCGGATACCATCATCCCGAAGCTAGACAACGATCCACCCATTCCACGAGAGATCTATCTCATGCCTAACCCGGCGGGGTACAAGGCTCCCAAATGGGATAAGTTCGAGGACGTCAATGGAAATGCTCATGAGCATGTCATGCGTTTCATCGATGTCATGGGTCCATACGGAGCCGATCCCAAGCTGCTGATGCGAGAATTCCCAAAAACTCTTGCGAATGTAGCATACAAATGGTATCGAACATTGGAGGCCGGATCTGTGAAAACTTGGGACGACATGGTCCAGAAGTTCTATACCAAGTTCTTCCAGATGGAAGAAAAGGTGACGATGATCCATCTCTCGCGGATGTATCAGAAACGCGAGGAAGATGGAATCACTTTCATCAAGAAATTCAGAGCGAAATCCTTGGAGTGCAAGGATCCAATGCTCGAAAGCCGGCTCGTAGAGATATGCCTGCAGTGCATGCGAGATGAATACAAAAGCATGCTGATCAATTTGCAAACACCTACGTTTTCAAAGCTCATCGAGTGCACGATGAACATTGAGCCCATCGTCGAGAGACAGAGAAAGAAGAGCGCTCCAGAACGACCTGCGAGCGGCACCACCTACAAGATCGGCAGATTTGGCTACAAGCGGGGACGCGAAGCTGAGGTCAATACAGTTTCGCCCCAGAAGCCAGCAAAGGTTGCAAACTTCGATGCACCGCCTCTGCCATGCTCGGTGGAGGAAGCAAGCGATCTCTGCAGACAGTGGCGCAAAGACGGCGTCCTGCCACCGCTCGAGAAAGCACCCTCCAAGGAGATGACGAGGGACCCTAAGTGGTGCGAATACCACGGCAAGGTCATGCACCCCACAGCCGAGTGCAAGAAGCTCAGATTCGCGTTCGATCAGAAGATGAAGAACGGCGAACTCATTGTCAGCGACCACCGGAAGGATGTGCGCAACAACCCGCTGCCTGCCCATACGGACTCGGGCTCAAAGGGCAAAGAGGTCGCCATGATCTCGATAGTGGACTTGGAAGAAGTCGCAGAGGATGGTCTGCCCATCATTGCTGAAGTCCATGAAGATGAAGACTACAGCATGGACACGGAAGATGAGCGTGCCGACCGCATGAAAGGGTCGCATGGCTTCGACAAATTCTTCAACGAGATGAACTTCTCCGAAAAATGCCGAACGGATATGACAAAAGCAATCTTAAGGGTAGCAGAGGACTACGAGGAGGACCTCGTGATCTCCAACGGGAAAGTCGTCAGGGCGTCTCGTTCCACAGAAAAGATTATGACCTTTTCTGCCAGCGACAAGAAGACAGATGCGAGCCACCAGAGGCCCCTGTACGTGACCGCCATCATCAACGGCGTCGAATTCAAGCGAGCATTCGTCGATGGAGGAGCAGCGGTCAATGTTGTTCCACTCCACACACTGAAGCTAGCAGGGATCCCCGAGCACAAGGTAGTCAAGCGTCCATCCCCGCTGGTGGGATTCGGAAGCGATTCTAGAATGACGATCGGATGGATCCGCCTGGGCGTTCAGATCGGCAAAATCAAGTGCTCGGCAAAGTTCTATGTCATAGACGCGAACACCACATATCACATGATCATAGGTCGGGCCTGGATTCATCGCTTTGACGCGATCCCTTCGACGGCTCACCAGGTGATGAAAGCTATCTGGAACGACAGGATTGTCGAGATACCGGCCTCAACTAACCCGTTCAACTTGGACGAAGCACATCTCAGCGAGGCGGTGTGGTTCACCGAGATGGCGGACGAGCAAACACCCGGACCATTCAACCCTACTCCTTTACCTCTCTGGGAGGACATCAAGGACCAGTCACCCGCGGGCGTGATGGTGACAAGGGGAGATGCCAAGGAAAAGCCGCCTACACACGAAGAGGCGCCGCGCATCGCATATCATCGGAAGAATGTGTACACTCTGAAGAGGATCGCAAAGCATGACCCCGAAGGTAAGGAGATAGAGAGCTTCTACGCCAACGGGAAGAAATGCTATCGCATATGAAGGTGCGCGGGGACGTCCTCACACGGGCATGGGGATGTCCCTGGGCAAATCAATCAAATCGAGCAAGTTGCGCTGACAGAAGAGCCAACACAGGGCACTCCAGATGAGAAACTCAAAGAAGCGCCCGAATGCATGGAAGACAGGCCAAGACCACAGAAGCAAGAGCTAAAAGAAGTGTTCCTCAGCCCGAACGAGGAAAAGAAAAGGCCAGTCTTCCTGAGTGCGGACCTCACAAGCGAAGAGGAACAAGGACTGCTGCAGCTCCTAACTGAATACAAGGACGTGTTCGCATGGGAATATGATGAGATGTCGGGTCAGGACACGAGCATCACCATGCACCGTTTAGACATTATCCCAGGGTCTAAACCGGTCAAGCAAAGCACCAGAAGCTTCAGGCCAGAGCTCAACGTGAAGATCAAGCAGGAGATTGTCAAACTCCTAGACGCCAAGTTCATAGTGCCAAATCACCATCCCACATGGTTGGCCAACATCGTGCCAGTGGTGAAGAAGAACGGACAGCTCCGCATCTGCGTGGACTTCCGAGATCTCAATCGCTTCTGCCCTAAGGACGATTTCCCACTGCCTAACATCGATTTGCTCATTGATTCAACAGCAGGCCATCGCATGTTCAGTTTCATGGACGGCTTCAGCGGGTACAATCAAATCAAGATGGATCCCGAAGATGCAAGGAAAACTGCATTCATCACTCCCGTGGGGGTATTCAACTACACGGTAATGCCATTCGGTCTTAAGAACGCAGGCGCAACCTATCAGCGGGCCATGATGGCTCTTTTCCACGACATGATGCACAAAGAAGTGGAATTCTATGTGGATGACCTGGTAGTCAAATCCAAGCATGAAGCAGATCACCTTGCAGACCTGCGAAAGGTGTTCAACAGATGCAGGAGCTTTCAACTAAAAATGAACCCCATGAAATGCGCATTCGGCGTGACCTCGGGGAAGTTTTTGGGATGCGTATTCCATCGCCAAGGGATCGAGCCTGACCCTGCGAAAGTGTCAGCCATCACCAGCATGACGCCACCTCACAACCAAAGTACCTTGAAAACATTCTTGGGAAAATTGTCATATCTGCGGAGATTCATCCCGGCAATCGCCGAAATCACATGCTGTTTCAGCACTCTTCTCAAGAAGGACGCCGCGTACAACTGGGCTCCTGATCACGAAGCCGCATTCGAAAAGCTGAAGGAGCTACTCACATCCCCAAAGATAATGATCGCGCCTCAACTGGGATCACCGCTGCTGCTATACCTTACATCGACAAGGAAATCTATAGGAGCACTCTTGGCTCAGGTGTATGAAGGCCAAGAGAGGCCCATCTATTACATCTCTCGCATTGTGCAGCCTGCTGAATCAAGGTACACAGACATCGAACGTCATTGCCTTGCTTTATTCTTCGTAATAGAGAAGTTGAGACACTATTTTGCATCGCACAAAGTAGTGGTGGTCACCAAAAGCGACCCCATACGATACCTGCTAACTCACACTACTCCGGGCGGGAGATTGGCGAAATGGTACATGACCATCTCTCAATACGATATCACATGCGTGAAACCAAGAGCGATCAAGTCGCAGGCGGTAGCAGATCTGTTGGCACAGTTTCCCGACAACAGTCACGAACCTGTGATCGAGGAAGAGCTCGAAGGCCCTGAAATCTACGCGATCGACGTGCCCTATTGGACCCTCCACTTCGACGGTTCGTCAACCAGGAAAGGCGGAGGCATTGGGATAGTCTTGACAAAGCCGGACGGGGAAGTCATACAGATGTCCGCAAAACTCAACTTCGCAGTCACGAACAACGAGGCGGAATACGAGGCTCTCATTGCGGGGCTCCGTGCGGCGAAAGCTCTGGAAGTGAGCAACTTAACGGTCATGGGAGATTCCAAACTGATTGTTAAGCAAGCCTCGGGCGAATATGGTTTAAAGGAGATCAACCTCCTGCCATACCGCACCCTAGTACAAAAGCTAATGCAGCAATTCTGCGACGTGAAATACGAGCACAAGCCCCGAGCGGACAACAGGCATGCAGACGCCTTAGCAACTCTGGGATCTAAGGTCAGCATAGACAAATGCCCCGCAAGGATTTCCATCGAAGTGCGAACATCGTCGGCATTAACAGAAGATGCGTGCGACGACGAACACATGGATGACGCAGACTGGCGAAAAGCAATCCTGCAAGCTATTGCAAAAGGTACCAGCAGCGAAAGCTGGGCGCTCACGAAAGGATACTGCATCCACGATAACACCCTTTACTACAAGGGTCCTGGAGGAATACTCATGCGATGTGTCTCCGAGCTAGAGGGACAACAGCTGTTAGAAAAGATTCACCAACACGCTTGCGGAGAAAGCGAGGTGTCAATCTACAGGAAAGCTCAGAGATATGGCATTCATTGGCCAAGCATGTCAACAGCTGCAGCCCTGATACAAGGGAAGTGCGAAAGTTGCGCACTAATCAAAGATTCTCTACTCGTCGCTCTAACCGATGACGACACAGATTGGAGGAAGCCATTGTTTGAATTCCTCACCCAGGGCACCGTACCCGAATCGAGAAAGGAAGCCGAAAAATTGAAGAGGAAAGCTTCTCGATACATGGTTCAGGAAAACCTGCTTTGGCGAAAAGGTCATGAGGGTAACTTGCTGCGATGCCTAGACGGCAGGGAAGCACAAGAAGTCATGGACCTTTCTCATCAGGTGGAACACCAGGGAGGTGCGAAATTATGCAGACAACTCCTCTCAATTGGATACTTCTGGCCCACGATGGAAGTCGATTGCCGCACCAAGGTGCGACGCTGCCAAGAATGCCAATTCAAAGGGAACCTAGTGCACGCTCCCGCCGTGGATCTACATGCATTAGGGACGCCATGGCCATTTCACACATGGGCTTTGGACTTCATCGGCCCCATCCGACCAACGTCACATGGGAACCATTTCATTCTCACTGCAACCGAGCTGTTTACCAAATGGGTGGAAGCAATACCACTGAAGACGGCAAACGCGCTGGCTGTGGTTAACTTCATCCAGGAAAACATCGTATGCAGGTTCGGAATCCCAAATACTATTCTTTCAGATAACGGTACTCCTTTTGTTAATCGTCAGGTAGCTACGAAACTCGCGGAGTACAACATCAGGCAGATATGCTCTACCCCCTATTATCCAAAGGGAAACGGACAAGCCGAAGCGACTAACAAAACGTTGTTGAGAATTCTGAGCAAGATGGTCGCAGATGACCACAAGAAGTGGGCCGACTCCCTTAACATAGCTCTGTGGGCCTACAGAACTTCTCCAAGGACACCTACAGGGGCCTCGCCATTTCTACTATGTTATGGGGCCGAAGCTGTAGTACCTGCGGAGGTCAGAGTCAATTCGGCAAGGCTGGCCTTCCATGCACTCTATGAAAATCAACGTGATCATGATTTAGTCTTGTTGGAAGAAAAGCGAGAACAAGCCAAAAGGACTAACAAGCGGTACCAAGAAAGAATCGCTCGCGCCTATAACAAGACAGTCCAGCGACGGGATTTCGCAGTTGGCGACCTGGTCTTGCGCGCATCTGACCACTGCATGCGAGAAGCAACTCACCCAAAGTTCGCAGCTAATTGGGAAGGACCCTTCGAAGTCACAGAAGTCTTCGATAGCGGCTACTGCAGCATACGAAGGTTGCACGGCACAACCTCAACTCCAAGCTCAGTCAACATGCGCTGGATCAAGAAGTACTATCCTTGACTCCTCTTATTTCATACGTTTTATGATAACGTTGCTTAATGTCTCATGTGGCTATGATTGACGCAATCTCCTCTCCCATATGAGAGGATTGTAATCCTATCTCTCCCATGTGAGGGTGTTATAATAAAAGAATTCTCCCAAATGAGAAGTTCATATTTCTAGCCGTTTATATTGCTCTATTTAATTTGTTGTTGCTGTTAACAATGATTTATTCGCTGCAATAGCAGCAAATACAAACGCGATCTTAATTGATCATCAAAGCCTATCTCTTACGATAGCAAACGCGATCTCAATCGATCATCTAAAGCCTATCTCTTACGATAGCAGCCAAACACATACGATCTTAAGTGATCATCAAAGCCTATCTCTCACGATAGCAGTCAACACAAATGCGATCTTAATTGATCATCTAAAGCCTATCTCTTACGATAGCAGCCAAACGCAAATGCGATCTTAAGTGATCATCAAAGCCTATCTCTCACGATAGCAGTCAACACAAATGCGATCTTAATTGATCATCTAAAGCCTATCTCTTACGATAGCAGCCAAACGCAAATGCGATCTTAAGTGATCATCAAAGCCTATCTCTCACGATAGCAGTCAACACAAATACGATCTTAATTGATTACCTAAAGCCTATCTCTTACGATAGCAGCCAAACGCAAATGCGATCTTAAGTGATCATCAAAGCCTATCTCTCACGATAGCAGTCAACACAAATACGATCTTAATTGATCATCTAAAGCCCATCCCTTACGATGGCAGCCAATACAAATGCGATCTTAAGTGGTCATCCGAAGCCTATCTCCTACGATAGCAGCAAAATACAAAAACGATCTCAATCGATCATCAAAATCCTATCTCTCACGATAGCGGTTTATGCAAGTGCGATCTTATATGATCTTCTTAAGCCTATCTGTTACGATAGCAATTTATACGCAAAGTAATTTTAGTTGATCACCCAAGCCCGTCTGTTACGATGGCAACGCAACTGCAGAACCATCTTGCTAGATTTTCTAAAGGTCTACCTGCTGCGATAGCAATTTATACGAGAAACTATCTCAAGCAATTCTCTAATAAAGCCTATCTTCTATGATAGCAATTCGCACCGCTCAATGATCTTAATTGATCTGTTAAAAAAAACTATCTGTTACGATAACAAAGTTGTGAACGTGATCTCATACGATTTACAACGACCAACTGCAAGCCCGTCCGTCAAGATGGCACAACTGCGAAATTACGATCTCGAACGATCTAGCGAAACATCTGCGCATTGACGTCGCATATGTGAAATCATTATATGGCATTATGCAAGGCAAAACAAGCCGAAACGCATGCGAAATTGTATTTTGCTGCAAAGAGAGCAGATAATACAAAAGCTATGTATCATTATGAGTCAAATGACTTACAATTTATCTGTCTAGATAACAGCTTACAAGCGAAAAGCTCGAATCTAACTACGCAGCCAACATGGCTTACAATACATTCGAAAAATGGCTGATAAGCCAGCAGAGACGCGGTACGGAAACCCGGACTGCAAAGAATGAACCGCCCTGGCTTCAAACGCCGGCTACACGATGCCCAGATCTGTGGGTGAACATCTGTAGCAAGGGGGATCTTGCTCTAAAAAGAGCCACATGAAGCCGTACGCTCGACATCCCGCTATCCGACAAGACCGTTGTCAGATATGCTCCCCATAACATTTGCCCAAGGAACCACCGGTTCCAGCGATCAAACTGCAAGCAGAAGCTCCAAAGGGCAAGGGCTCCTTGTAGACGGGGATGAACACAGCGGTTCGCAACCCTGAGTTCAAGAACGAAGAGGCAAGAAACCCTCCTCCAGGGATGCTGGAGGAGAATTCCGCCGTTCATTACGAGACGGTAGCACGGTCACTTCGGCGCTGCACCTCGCCACGAGGCGGCCGGAAACATGACCTGCACACATAATACACGAAGAAATTTCTTCGAACACACATGAGGTATTATCTGCATCCTCTTTATGATGGTTATAAACAGCAATAAGCCTCATAAAGTGGATCTTGGAAACTATTTCTATAGCACAAAGCGCAAACTCAGGATTCAAAACTTGAAGTTGCCATGAATCAACGAAAGACAAGCGTTGAAGCCAGCAGTCGTAAGGACTCACGGCAAAGCACATGTTTGGGATGAAGAACCCAAATGGCAAAGACAGGGTTTATATAGGCCCTGTGGAGACTCTTCGGTAGCCTAAGATGAGTCAGCAAAATTCAAAAAGAGGGTAAGTTCAATCACTTACGCCTTGAAAAGCGGTAACAATCAATTACCCTACTAAAGGCTACGACGATTCAGTTGCGTATCCTAATAAATGACGGATAGTCATGATTCGGATGGACTTCCCAACGGAAGCGTGCTTATCTGCCGAGAAATTAGCGCGAAAATCAAGCAGAAAATCAATTGCTGATGTCATAATTGGATATGCACAGAAATGTCCAATCAAATCCCGAAAAGGGCAAAACGGGCAAACTCATTGTTTGTTGTTAAAAAAAAAGGGGGAGAAACCCTAGCAACATTACATTAATGTTTCAAAACATTACATTAATGTCTCAGCCATTTTCCTGTTTTCTTTTCAAAATTCGAAAAGTCAAAACAAATTCTTGATTAAGGAATCATGGGGCTCGAACTGCTCGCTTAGCTTCTCCACTTGTTTCACTTCTTGCTTCAATTGCTCGCACTTGGCATTCATTTCGTGATACAGCTTCAAAGCTTCATCAACCTTTTGCTTTTGCTGCTCCACCTTCTGCATCTCAGCTGCGAGATTCTGGTGACCGAGATTCAAAGTTACAGCTGCGCGAATCAGTGTAACTCTGTCCTTGAGGAATTTGAAACCAAGTCTGCCTTGGACTTTGAACAGGAGATTTTGGCACATGCCACACAGCAATTCAGCACTCTGGGCCGAAATGGTCGCAGGTGTAGCCGCAGACAGCTGCTCCAGTATCCAGATGGCTTCAGTAAGGAATAGCCTCCTGTCAAAAGGTCCGATCTCCAGAGATCTCACAAACGATCGGGGGTATCTGAGACGCATTCGAACCACCCAGTCGACATCGGTTTGCTTCAAACCTGAGACATCAAAAATGGTTATAATGTCAGAACTCGCAAGCAAATAATGCGACGTGCGAACGGTAAATCTTTACTTACCAGTGCCTTCCAGAATTTCATGAAGAGAAGGGATGCGGGCCACTGGGTTGTTCGAAGACTGCCCTCGCTCCATGGCTCTCCTATCAGCTGCGAGCTCCAACCTCTCATAGTCAGGAGGAAGAGTGTAGGCCGCACCAGCTGCGACTACATTCCCAACCTGCGAGCCCCAAATGCTCCACGCAGGAATAGGTGCTTCTGGCTCAGTCATCGCCGGAGGCGAAGGGACAGCCGAAGTCGCTGGACGGAGGACACTCCCAGATGCGAAAACATTAGCATCACTTGTCCTTTCTTCCTCACCACCGGTACGGACACCTTCGTCCATCGGCACAGCATCAGCTTCGACATCATCGGAGAGTTCGATGACATCCTCGAGATGCTCACTTGCGTGTCCAGCGGCTGCGACGGGCTTCTCGGTATGGGAGCTCGAAATTGGAACATGGGATGCAGAAGGCTGACTTCTCTGCTCCAGCTCAGGTTCCTCAGCATGACCTGCGATGCCAAATGCGACAATGTGAGGTAACTTGTGTTATAAGTTATTTCGCTATCTTTACTAAAGCTAAGAATAAGCACCTCCACGCGAAGGTGGGATTGAGGTATCCTCATCGTACACTAGGGACGTGGAACCGTGCCCTATCAGTGTATCCTCACTAAGCAAATCTTTAAGAGAAGCGTGACCTGGGATGCGAGTAAACCAGTCATGATTTTGCCTCAAGTGGCTACAGCCTAGCATGCGCATATCACTCAAAATAATTACCTGAGGGTTCTCCGCATTTGCTTACCAACCAACGGCGAATGTCAGGCTTTGACACACCGTGCTTTAACGCACCCACAATTACATCTCTATAAGTAACTGCGAGATTGAAGATCTCACCTTTATCGCCACCTGCGATCTCTACGAAGTCCGCTTGGACTTGCTCTAGCTCTGCTGCATCCTCTCCGGGGACCTCATCTTCCTCCTCCACATGAGGAGCCACTTCTTCGGGAAGCTCGTCTTCCTCGCCAACTGGACGCACTAAGTCGTCAACATGCTGCTCCTCGAGGCTCCACTGTTTCACACGCTCGAGCTCCTCTTCCTCTCGCTGCCTTCTTCTTTCAGCAGCCTCCGCGGCTGTCTTCCGGGATTCAGCAAGAACATCCTCGCTTATAGGATCATCTGAAATGCCAGAATGGGCATCTCTCTTTTGCCTCTTGGTCACAAGGCCACCAACGGCTTCATCATCATCATCTGCGAATATATAATTGGTTCAAAGAAGAGAACTGCAAAGAAGTCAAGATAAAAGGCAAGGAGATGCGACGGAAGTACCTCCTGATTCTTCCTCGCACATCACAACTGTTGCTTCTTCTTCTTCATCACTTGCCTGGGGCTCCTGTCTCTCTTCCTCCTCTTGGTTGAATGGAACGAAAGTCTCAACTGCGAGATCTTTTCGCACTTTGCAGGGCATACGACCCTTGCCTTTGTCCTTGATGGAAAGGGACCTCACTGGGGGAGAAGCTGGAGCACTCCTAGGGGAAGAAATCGTAATTCCCTTTTGCCTAGGTCTCTTCACTCTCGGCGCCGCAGTCGCTGGAGGGGATGGGTCATCTCTAGGAGGAGACGGAGCCGGAGGGTTGTCTATCAGCGAGTCAGCAAAAGTGTTCATGACTCCGCGAACCTTCGTTTCGACCTCGGCATCCATCCTCCATGCTAGCCGGTACGACTCTCCCTTCCTTCTGGTGGCAACAATGGTGTCCACTAGCGATTTGGAGCGATCACCAGCTGCGAACCTCCGCACATGACACTGAACAATACAGAACGAAAAGCATCAGCGCAAGGAAAAATTAAAAAGCTTAAAGCACATAAGGAAATTGCTTACCTCAGCAAACGCCTTGCTATATTTGATGACCTGCGCGTCACCCTTCTTAATTGCGTCGACTTGCTCCTTCAGAATGAAATCGGGGCACAAATGATTCTCGCGGTCCCACAGCGAGTAGCAACCATACTCAGACTCGCTCAAACTGCAATTGGGGCGAAACGGAAAAGAGTTTCTCTTGATCAAGGGGGCCCTTCCTGGCTGCGCCGCCGCCTCCGTCTCAATCCTCGTTTGCTGGGCAACCCAGTATGCGATCCAGTTCTGGGAACAACCACCCTTGCGAGTTCCCGCAGGCTGCTCAAAGGGAAGATTGCTCATGAGGACCGTCTTGCACTCCTTTGTCAGCAAACGCTTGTAGCACCCTCTGATAATAGACTGGGGCCAGATCGATGGGGCCACTGCATCAAAACCAAACTGAGGAGAGACACGAGTGGGGTCAACATCCACTGTAAGCCTTTCATACCTTGGCGCGAGCTCACGAATATGCTCTGCAAGGGCAGGAAGGGAACCTCGCAGACACCAACAAAAGAACTCACGATAGCGCTCGTGGAAATGCGGCCCCTTTTCAAAGAGAAGGTCTTCTGACAAGACCATACCTTTGGAAGGGTATAGCTTTGGGAACCACCGCACATTCTCAACACGTGTGGCATAGGGCCTGGCAGTAAACTCCTTTCGTTTGTCGCATATCAAACTCCAAGTGCACTTGGTGTTGCTTGCTCCAAACCATCTCGCAGCTCTTCCGCTGTTGCGCGCTTCTGTCTTGCCTGGGGGACACCACTTATCAAGTGGGAAGGGAGTTGGAGCATAAGACGGCCAGCGCTCGAAAACCCACATTGTCAAAAAGCTGATATTGACAAAGGTCAGAACATCGAGGCGGCCACGTGATTCCCTCATCGCCAGAACCAGCTGATCCAGCCTGTAATATAGCGTGCCCAAAACCAAGGGTCCGAGTGCGACTCTCTGGCCAAGAGCGAGCCTCACCGCAAGTGGCAGCACATGGTAGAAGACCCCGTCATGGGGGTGACCATCAATCAGATACCTCGACAGCCAAGCACAGAGAAAGGCACAAAGGGTCAAATGATAACCCTTGCCCTCTATATAATTCTCGGCCTCCGGGTTCTCGCGCAAAAGCTTCTTACTAATGCTGCTGTTCGCATAGTCTCGGAAGAAGTACTGCAACCACTTGTTCCAGGTATTCGTCGCAGACGTATCCACCAGCTGCCAGTTCGGAAGAGGCTTCGTAGTGGTCCACCGAGTGGAGATTTTCTTTACCTCTGCTAGGCACTCCTCCATCTGCGCGTACAAGGCCATTTCAGCAGATGTCCTCAAGTGACTCAAGGGGTCCACCTCACCCATGGGGGAAAGCTCATACAGCATTTGAACGTCCTCGAGCGTGGGGGCAGCCTCGAACTCAGCAAAATGAAACGTGTGAGTCGCGGGCGAATAACGGGACAGAAGGTCTAGAAGCATGGACTGATCCAACTTCACGGCAGCACCCTTCATAGCACGGATAGCAAAGAAAATGCCGGCTTTATCGAGAGTCTCGGCGTGATGATCCAACACGTGGTCGATCCACTCATCCATATAGTCCAATTTCTGGACGAACGCTTGAGTAGAAATCGCAGTATACGGGAAGTGCCCGTTCTCGATCCCCAATCGGACTACATCCTCGGAACCAACCCACTCGAGCAGGGCTGAATTAACTGGGCGAGTCAACGTCAGCAATTGCTCAACTGGAACAGGGTCAGGCATCCTCTTCGCCTTCACCCTCGCATGATAAAAGTCTTTCCCACCCAGAAAGGGGGCTTTTCGCCACAGAGCCTGCGGAAGCTCCGGCATCTCTTCGTCTTCCTTGACGGGTCTGGTTACTCTTGTCTTGGCCATTCCTGCGAAAGGGCAAGAAAAAAGGGGGAGAAATACCACACCACACTTCAGTTTGAATTTTGGAATTTGAGATCTATGCAAACCAAAGCAAACAGTTCCGGTACCGGTTTCAGAAATTGGGGAGTTGATATTGTTGAAAGATTAAAACGAAGCGGGTTCAAAGATCAAAAGCCTCTTCACAAATTTCATGGATTTACAGATTCAACGCGATTCGAGGCAAACACTGGTATTTTAAATCAAAAGTAAACGAGGCCAACCTTGTTTCCTTGAAGCTTGCTTGGATATACATAATTGGAGAATACGATTTGCAGTTCTGAACTGGTGATTGATTATCTGGATCTGCTCACGAAGATCTCCGGGTACCATTCACTTTGAGAGAAAGAAGTGATGCTTTGCAATAATGGGATACAAGGTATTTATCCAGAAGAATGAAGGGTTGCGTCCCTTCAGTGGTCGAATCGCAACCGTCACCGTCGTATCGCGCAATCACAGGACGGGCTGACGTCACGCCTAAAACCCTAAAGGTCAGACGGCACGACTCTAGGGGTTTTAGGTCATAATGACACGCACGGGGGCTGAACTTACCCGTATTTGAATTGGTGCGTGGCGACGACGCGCATGTTGGTTTCCGCGCATGGAAGCCTATACAGCTATGAGCCTTCACGCGCAGAAAGGGGGCTAATGTAGATACTGCTTTCTGACATGGCAGATCTAGGCCACGTGGCAACCATCCAGCACACCATAATGTGCTCCACACACACAGGATCACCAGCCGAGCTGATCCATGTGGGGGCTGCGAGACAGAGCCCTCGCATACCACTGCACGGGACTTGTAGGGACTTTGTGGTTTGGAGGCTAGAGTAAGCCCTGTCGCGTGCGAGCCAAGCCCGCGCGCGACCTTTAGTAACTGTTTTGAGAGATTTATGGCACGAGCTCCATAAACCCGGTCAATCCGGTCAGACCCGGTCAACCTCGTAACGGTTCCGGTACTCGCGCACCACGTGCTCTAACGGTTCCTATATACTCGGACGGACGTGCCGTTATGGTTAAGCTAATTAAGCCGCCATTAATGGGCGCATTAACCACACTACAACGGTCACGTTCTCCAGTATATATATATCGTTAACCTTTCCATACAAAGGAGGACACACTGCCATACGCGGAAGCTCTGCCAAACCTCTGTCTCTCTCTCAGACATTGCTACTGACTTACTCTCTCCCTACACACACCCCTATTCTTCCTGTGCGATCCCTGATCCACTACGTACGGTGTACACGGAGGTCTCCCTGCCGGAATCTCTTGTGCACAATTCCTTAACCCGTACGTGTTGGGTCAGGGCAAAATTTTCGACAATACCCGCCCAAACCAGGTTCGTGCTCACCCCTAATTTTGACCATGAGAGTTTCATGTTCGCGAAGGACTAATGAGTCGGGCAGTAAGACCTCAGGCGCCGCTCTCCCTCCGCCACCTCCACTCATTATGATGGCGGCATATCCTAAATCCTTGAAAGATTGTCACGAATGACGCTAAACCTAATATAAAGAGGACAATTGGACACCAATCACATGTGACGAGTCTTATTGCAGCCACCAAGCCACTAGAACCCCTTGCTCTCGTGTAGATGAAAGGCACAGAAAACCTGCCTCAAGGTCCCCTTTAAGGTGTGAGCTGGCATGATTTTGGAGCGTGAAGGTGTGAACACATGTAAATTGCTAATGGGGCCAGGTGGCAGTGGATTTCAACTTATAACTCGTATCAATCTCACCCATTATGATCATGATGGCACACAAGTTGCTGAATTCCAGCCCACCTCAGCATTTGACTGAAATTAAAAAATCGCCACCTAATATTTAGTTTTGGTGTCAATTTGATCCTCATTCTTCCCTCCATCTCCCTATACTTTCTCTCTCCTCCATGTGGAAACGAAGCCTGCTCCTCCCTGCCAGGTTCCTAGCTCTTGTTGCTCTCCTCCTCGTCCTGCCATCAAACATCCATGGCGGAATCGCCAACTCCTGTGGCGACATCCGAAACATCACCTTCCCTTTCCGACTACAGGATGGCAATCACAACGGATGCGGAGACAAGAGCTACACGCTCTCGTGCGAGAACAATCGCACAGTTCTTCAACTCTATTCCGGAAAATACTACGTCCAATCCATCAACTACGACCAACAAAAGATCCGCATAGTCGATTCCGGCTTAACCCAGATCGGCGGCAATCAGAACTGCACGCCTTACCCTCTTCAACCTCTCTCATCCGCCAATTTCAGCTCCACCGATCCGTTTCATTACGCAGACTGGAGCTTGGTGCTGTTCCTCAAATGCCTAGAACCAGTCAAATCAGTGCTCTACAAAGACGGGACTAAGTCCAATTTCTGCAACAAGGGTGTTGTCGACATT
Source organism: Linanthus parryae (assembly GCA_023055425.1). Taxonomy (NCBI): domain Eukaryota; kingdom Viridiplantae; phylum Streptophyta; class Magnoliopsida; order Ericales; family Polemoniaceae; genus Linanthus; species Linanthus parryae. Next base: position 7,564,115 of record JALGPY010000015.1, read on the forward strand.
GGTGGGAATTACCTCTATCTTGTGTATGGAGATTTTTGGATTTGGGATTTGGCAGATTCGTGTAGTCTGGAGACGATGGCTCTGTCGTCCTCATCCATGCTGAGTTTTGCTAAGCCGAATACGTCGCTTTCCTTTGAGGGTGCGGTGAAGGAGTTGGGTCTTGGGGTGGAGGTGTCTTGGGAGTTCAGGGACTGCAAAAGCTGCGAAAGACAGGTGAAATGCTTTCATGGTGATGTGAGTTTTGCCTCTGCTTGCCCTAGCAATTGCTCTCCCTCTGCCAAACCCAACTTGCTAAGTGAGTGTTAAACCTTTTTGTCTTTCATGAGTATTGTAATTCATTCACTTATGATGGGTATTTATACATGAGAAGTGACTAGCCTAGATTATCAAACAATGAATTGGAGGTAATGACTTTGCAAGTATATACCTATGATTGTGCAAAAATGTCTCCGCCGGGCAATCAATTTGTTTTGGCTGGGGCGATCAAGCCAAAGGCTAGTTAGTAAGGAGGTCATTTTTGCCAAAAGAAAAATGAAAAGAAAACAAAGATATGTTACGGCATTTTTTTTCTTCTTCAAATTACTCCAATCAAACTAGTGGATTGCTACCGGCTCGGCATGTCTGAGAATATCTATGGTGGATTTTGTTTTAACTAAATGATGGAAATTGAAGGGCATGATGAAGATGACTACCCAAATTTTTTTCGTAGTTTCTATTGCTTCTTCTTCATTGTGTTTTGCTCTCTGCACCTAATACGGTGATGATATATTGGTTGCTAATGAATTTTTTACTCTATTTATTGCAGGAAAATACTTCAAATCCATTGGACGTGAGTTTTCTTCTTCGGATGTTGTTAATTGGTATCTGTGAATGAGTAGTCTGTCATCTAAGTTTCGAAATTAGATTTCCTCTCAGAAGCTTTCTCTGATTGAGTTAGCTAAAATAGCATATCTGCATTATGCTGTTGGAGAGAAAGGTTATGACTCCACTATTGGAATTTGAAAATCATATAGCATGCCATCTCACACAAAATAGCATCCTTTGTTAGACCTAGTTTGATCCTTTTAGGGCATCTGTTGTTATTGTCCTTATTTCTCAGCTTTTGCATAACTGAGGATTCACATTGTTTTACAGGTAATATTCTTGGGGCATTTGTGCTCATAGGTAAAGTCTATTCTCATTACTCTTGCTATCACTTCCATTTTTGAAAATTATGGATATGAGCGAAAACAAAAGGATGTGTTAAGACTAGTAGGATCTAATGCACCATTTGTAGCAAACTGGTAAACTTGACTTCTTGTTGAACTTGTTGATGTGCACTTTGCAGGATACATCATTCTAGCAAGGATTTTGTGCATTCCTTGTGTATTCGGATACATAGGTTATAAGTTCAGCAAAAGACATTTATCAATGTTTGATACCATTGAAGGCTTCCTACGAAGTCAGAACAATCTCATGCCCATCAGGTATTCCTACGCAGACATCAAGAAGATGAGCAATGGTTTTACGGACAAGCTAGGGCAAGGAGGCTTTGGTTCCGTATACAAAGGGAAGCTTCGAAGCGGTCATCTTGTAGCTGTAAAAGTGCTTAGTCAGCCAAAAACTGACGGCCAAGATTTTATCAATGAAGTTGCTAGTATTGGAAGCATTCATCACGTGAATGTGGTTCAGCTAATTGGGTTTTGTGCTGAGAGATCTAAGCGTGCTCTTCTGTACGAATTCATGCCAAATGGATCTCTTGAAAAGTACATCTTTTCTCCTGATGGAAAAAGTTCCTTGAGTTGTGAGAAAATGTATGCAATCTCTCTTGGAGTGGCTCGTGGGATTGATTATTTGCACCAGGGATGCGACATGCAGATCCTGCACTTTGATATCAAGCCTCACAACATTCTTCTCGATGAGAATTTCGTTCCCAAAGTTTCAGATTTCGGGCTTGCAAAATTATATCCGACGAAAGAGAGTGTCGTCTCTTTGACTGCAGCAAGAGGAACTCTGGGATACATGGCTCCAGAGTTGTTCTACAAAAACATCGGAGGCGTGTCATATAAAGCCGATGTTTATAGTTTTGGAATGTTGTTGATGGAAATGGCAGGCAAGAGGAGGAACTGGAGCACATCAGGTCACTCAAGTCAAATATTCTTCCCCTCATGGGTTCACAACCAGTTCATGGACGACAAGCACATTGAAATCGGAGAAACAGTTGAGGAGCAATATCTGGTGAAGAAGATGATGATGGTAGCTCTGTGGTGCATTCAAATGAAGCCAGATGACCGCCCTTCTATGGGAAAGGTCGTGGAGATGCTCGAAGGAAATGTTGAATCTCTTCAGGTACCTCCCAGGCCTTTTCTGTATCCACAGCACATGGCAGCTGAAAATCTTGAGATGAACAATGAGAATTCTGAGTTTCGAGATCTATCCGGAGCCTGCTTGGATGGCCTGACTATGGATATAAGTGCTCGATAACCCTTGAGATTCAAGATTCTCAAAACAAGGCAAGGGATAACTCATCTTCGAGCATATCATTTTATACCCGGGGTTCTTTTTCTTGTAAATTTGCTAGTGTAGCTGACAAAAAGTATCTGGTTTTGAGCTAGATGAATCCAGCTAGATATTTAGTGCAATGATAGTATGAATGAAGGTATGTTTGTTCAGCTGACCTTTCACCTAAATGGATATTCTGGTGGTAGGCATTGTTGAATATACCGAAGGTGGGATTGATCAGCCACATTGAACTGTAATACACTTTATGTGGGTTCATTCACATTCCAATGACTGATTATAGAGGAATAGAGAGAGCCATGGATTCGGGGGTTGCCATTTCTCATGGCAAAAAGAGGGGATAAATAAATAAACGTGAAGGGCAAACACTGGTAAATAAATAAATAAATAAATAAATAAATAAATAAATAAATAAATAAATAAATAAATAAATAAATAAATAAATAAATATGCACAAGGAGCCCGAATGATACAACTGAACTCATACAAGAACTGACAGAACGCATACAAGATCTGAGTAGTCCCACTAACACACCAAGGAAGCCAGAAGGCAGATCTGCAGTTCAGTGGATTGTTGAGCAGTGGGTAGACCTTGTGAGCCGGCCTATACCTTGTATGGATTTTTTCTACAACATTATGACATAATAAAAGAGAATAACAAGAAATTGTAGACGGACGGCTAACTTATCAAGAACTTTACCTTATGTATGACCTAGTTTTTTTTATGCCAGAGAAGAGAAGAGTGCTTTGACTTGGTGTGAAATGCAATTGTAGTAACTTAAGTGCTAGATGCAGGAGCTGAAGAAGAACTGCCAGAATAACTTGCAAGAGTGTATAGACTTGTTACATGGGCCTTTGTGAAGGATAGCATGAGCGAGATTGTCCTGATTAGAAAACCTTGGCATTATATGAGTTATGAGAGATGGTGCAATTGTTGTCTAAATGTAAGCAAATATAGTAGATTGGAAAAAAAAATAATAATAAAAAGAACATGAGACTGAAAATTAGATGAATGAGTTGCAATAGTTCTATTAAAATTGTATTGCACATGAATTTGCCATCACCAACAAGCACATTATCTGATCCGTAGGAGGACAAGAACCTTGCAGATTCTGCAATTAGTTTATCATATGATGATTGGCTCCTGAATGAAGCAGCCACGGCATGTCATATCTTGGACGATGGAGATCAGGTGTAGTAGGTCTTGAGCTATTTTGAGAAAATGTTAGTGAATAAATGAGATGAGCCATCTTGGCTGCATGTCTAGTCTTGATACAAATCTGACATTCTATATCATCGATAGAACTACCAGCAGAAGCAATTGCAGGTGTATTTGCAGGATTCATTGTGCCAAGATTATAATGTCTTGCCATTTCGATGAATGTAATTTGAGTCGCTGGTATTGCAATTGCGATTGCCTGCATATGCGGTCATGATCTTAGATGCAGAAGTAGATGCAGCATGTCCACATATGGAGGTTACAAGGGCATGAAATGGCAAATGTGGTTTAGAAACATCACTTAACTTATGTGATTCCTCATAAATCAACAATGAGTTCAATTCACGAACATTCATAGGAGTACCACGAGTGCCAATACTATACACAAACATTCATAATTACCATAATTACCAGGATGACATTTCATGATGTAGAGAATCAAGTCTTCTTCGCTAATGACTTGTGTCAATTGATATGCGATCTACTTACCTTGATCAAGATAGGTAACTGAAGAAACCTGAAGCTTCAACGGATGAATATGAGATCCGGAGAGAGATATAAACGAATTTCCAGAGCAAACCAAATTGAATGTGCATGCGTTAAGTAAAGGACTACCAAAAGAAGGTGATATTGATGACAGATGTTGAACAATAGTAAACCAAGCAGTGTAGACTGGAGTGACTGCTGAAGTGACTGTGTCGTAGCCGGCGGAGACAACGAATTTGCCAAGATCACCGTGAACGTAACCTGATCCAGAAGGCAATTTTCTTGAAAAATAGTTGTCATCTGAGCTCGCCAGAGTAAGTAGTTGCTTCCATAGAGCTTTACTTGAACTAGAGAGTTCACATTGGCAAGGAATAACTTCCATCCCGCCGGTTTGTCACTGGAAGTTGTAGGAGACGCCATGGAAACCGAAAAATGGAGAAACGGACCTAACAGAAGGAGCAACGAGTTTCTAAGGCTCTAAAATACCATGTTGAACAGCCTAATTCTATAAAGAAATCCTGGAAATGAAACACTATGCTCGACCAGATCTCGGGTGTGGTTTTTTTTATAGAACTGTCAGTCTGTTACAAATTTTCGCTAATTACAGTATCTACACCTAGCTCCCCAAATACATATTCTTAACTCTCGACACTAGTTCTTAAATTGTAAAACATGGAGTACTCAGCTTCACCTGCAGATGTTACATTTTTCAGGAGCTTAGTTGGTGGATTGTAGTATCTTATCATTACCAGGCCTAATCTACAATTTGCATTGAATTTTTTCTGCCAGCATATGCATAATCCTCAGCTCTCTGATTTTGTGGCTTTGAAAAGAACCCTGAGCTACATTAGAGGCACCTTGTCTAGTGGTTTACAATCGGGCAAATGTTCTGCTCCTTTGCAACTAACAGCATACAGGGAGTGATGATTTGGACTGGATGTAAGGAGGACAAGAGATCAGCTTCTGGTTACTGTTCTTAGGGTCCAACCTGGTGTCATTGAGTTCTAAGAAACAGCCAACTGTGGATCAACCACTGAGGCAAAATACAAGGCTTTAGCTACAGTTGTTTCTGAGGTAAAGTGGTTGACATTTCTTTTACATGATCTTGGTGTGACTGTATGTGGCAAACCTCATTTGTTTTTGTGACAATATGTCAGTCATTGCTTGGGTTTTAAACCCAGTTTTCCATGCCAGGACCAAATATATAGAGATAGACTACCATTTTGTAAGAGAAATTGTGGTGGCTGATATTGTTACTATCTCTCATGTTGCTTCTCAATTCCAGCTGGCAGATATCGTGACAAAATCCTTGGCTCATTCTCACTTTCTGGAGCTAAAGTCCACACAGCTCATTGATAGAGTTCAGTGAGCTTTGTTTGAGGGCAGTCCACACCTCAAAATACTAGGAGCCATTGTATTTGCCTTACTCGAGACCTCAGAAAGTTACTATTGAGGAGTGAGGACCCAAAACAAGATTGACCTCAAAGCATGTCATGGACAATTGGGCATTGCAAGAGGCCTTTGATAAGCTTTGGTGCCCCTTTCCATCAACCTCATAACCCAATTTTATCACTGAAACCTTCAAAGGCAACCTTTGACAACATAATTGAGAATATCCGATGTGTCAGTATACAGCGGAGAATATAGGAGAAAGTTGATAGGACAAGAAGTTGCCATTTCTGGAATATAGGTACATAGGAAACACGAATGTACACAAATACTCATAGGATGACAATGGTTACAATCATACAATATGTACAATGCTTTATACAGTTCAGAAGTGGGAAACATTTTGCAGTTGGTGTCTCCAATATTGTATTCTTTTCATAACAAACTAGTACAGCAAACAGTAATCTAATTTAGATGCATTTTCACTTGCCCTCCGAAGCAAAATCAGGCTCCGCTGGCTTCTGGAGCATCATTCTCTCAAATGACCTGGCCCTTCTGGCACCATTACGCCGTAAAGCTCGGAGAGCATTCGCAGCAAACCTGGAAGCATAGATTGTGGCGCCTAAACTAGGTGAACTACCATTACCCTTTGCCAATGCATCTTGAAGTTTATTTTCCTCCTCGCGAAGAGACTCTTCTAGCTTCTTTCGGCAAGAGCGACGCCACGCAGCTTGTATATAGCACGCAGCCCAAGTTCTCCATTGCTGTGAGTAAAACCTAAATGTATGCCGGATCTGCTTGCTGTGTAGTCTCCTGAACTGAGAGGCAACAATCTTCAGATCCTCAGCCACTAGGGAAAATGCTTCTACTTCTGTGAGGGCTTCGACCGTTCTAGTTGAGATTGGCATGTTAGATGATGTGTGAGGATCGAGAGCCCAAGTAAGTAGCTCTTCGCCACAAAAATCGCCGGCTCCCAACTGATCGGAGTTGAAGAAACCAGTTCTTCCTCCATTCGTGGTCACTGTTAATAGCTTTCCCCTCATTATAAAGAGCATCACATCTACTAGGTCTCCCTCTCGCACTATATAAGCATCTTTTGTGTATAGCACCGGTTGTAGACGGTCACACATAGCATCCAGAAGTTGGTCATCCATTTTCTCAAACATTGGCACCTTCATACATCCAGAAGTTAGTCTTGGGGGTATACATAGATTCAAGTTGCAATAGGAACAGACAAGGAAAATTTGCACTTAATATAAAATCGTTAAATTTACGAACGATCCAAACCACTCTCCTTTCCCTTACAGTCTGATGCTAATTCTTTTCAGGTCTTGTATGATGACATGTAGTGTCTCAAAACTCCCAAGTTGAAACTCGAAAGAGAAATGGCAAGTCTTGATTAGCTTTGGTTAGTTTCGTATTGAGTAGCATAATAAGATTAAGGAAAATACTTGCACGAAAACTTATTTGTGTTTCTTGCCACTTGGGATTTGCACATTTTGTAAGAAAGTGATGGAAAGTCGTATTTGCCCCTTACTATAAGTATTAGTGCGTAAGTGGGGTTGTTGGGGGTTGGTATGGATGGGTAATTGGGATTGGTGTGAAGGTTAAATTGGTAATTTAAGTGTAAACGTGGTAAAAGTTACTAAATATGGAAAGTGTGAAGAATCAGGAGAAACGGAGGAAGTACCTGGTTTACTTAATTAGTTCATCCATAAAAGAAAATACTACAAGATATAATAACACCAAACCTAGACTAATACCCTTGACAACCTGAAGACCTTGGACAATTAACAAGAAGAGCTTATTAGCTTTAAGCCACAGACCAAATAGGATCTTCCAGTAATGTTTTGGCTTCATCATCGATATGCTTGCCTTCTAGATCATACAGCTCCAGACAACATCTTGCCTGCTATTCCAATAGGAGCTCGTAGGGGATGAGTCCCAAACTCTTGATTTACACAGAAGTTCATGACTTCTAAGTTCTCATCTTCAAGAGTCCTCTTAGGTTTCTCCTTTTTTATGAGACAAAGCAGATAAAACTTCCTATTCTCGCCCTCAAAAGCTAAATTTGTTTGCGATGTTAAAGGAACCTACCATATAATATCATGTTTTGTTTATCGCTAAGCCCCCATAGCTGTCTTCTCTTCAAAGATACTTATCACATATTTTCTTTTGTCCCACTGACTGTTCAGAACGAATTCTCTTCCTCCAGCTCTGATAAATTAAGGCTTTCTGTCCAACAACCAAAGAAGTGGGCTTTAAGTCTTCTGGGAGTTTTCTTGTGTTTAATGAAAATCGGCCTGTATGCTGATAAAGGCCCATGAAGTTATACTATCAGAGATTTTGTCTCGCGTAATTACAGTGAAGGCCCTGGATATTAGTAAATAACCAAATCCAATACGCACTTTAGGTTTTGAAATTTGGAGTGCGTTTTCAAGCAAATTTTACCCAAAATTGCCGTTGTACATCAATCGAGAGCGGGAGCGGTAGCCTATTGGGGGAATGGGGTGATAACACACTGTTAAGAGACAGAAAACATTCCTAAAAACCCAGTAATAGGCATTCTTACAAACCCAGTAATTTCAAATGACAAAAAGTTCCAGTACAAAGAACGAAAAAAGCTTAATTATAAACAGTGAACATTGTCGAAAACCTTCCAAAGGCCATTAGGATTAGTGGGAAGAAGATATATATCATATAAAAAAGAGAAAATATATAATAAGGAAATGTATGTTTCTAACGTGTCACAATTAGAGTATCAATTTTGTCATGGCTCAAACTTACTTATTACTACAGTTTCCTCCAAGTCATGAACCAACGGCCACTTATACCTATCCTAAGACACATGTAAGATACTGTAATCGAATTCTTTCTTCCCAACCCTTGCAGTCTTTTATGTACCACTTCGTGGCTCTCTCTCCCCAAGTCCATGGTCATTTCTGCTGGAAATTGAAATCCAGATGCTAACACAAACTAGACACGACCAAAAACGTGGCTACTGAATTGAGACTTGATGTTAATTAAGTTCATTTTGTTTTGTTTTTCAATTTGCCGTCTTTCTTCTTTTAACAATGTCATACTTTTACAATTATCACATATCATACCATATCACTTGTAGTAATTTTTAATCGACATTTTTCTAAAAGTGAGCCTTGCATTTTCTGCAATTTAGATGGTATTTTTAAGTTGGGGCAGTGCTTGATGAAAGTTTCTGGTTTTTTACTCTGTACCACACTTTTTTTAAACCATGACAAGAGTTCATCATATAGATTCAACTGTGCTTTTAGAGAAGAATTGGAATGTCTTAATCCAAGGAGGTTGGGAATGGCTTTTTCTTCACCAACTCCAATAGGTTGCTTTAACCTTATCAGCTATCTTGTAACATGTTGCTATAAAAAATGTCATTTGATAATCATCATTGTCTAATAACAAATACATACCTCTTCTCTCACTGTAATCCATGATAATGCAGGAGATATCTATACAAGTGGCTTTTTCTCACAGAGCTCATTGCTTCCTGACTATATATTGTTTTGGGTGTTTGAGTGTTTATACTCGCTATCTTCTACGCAAAGTACGTGAAAGTGCATTTGGGTTTTTGGGTTGACATATTCTCTCAGATAATAGATTATTGGGGTACCTTACTCTGTCAACCTCAAGCGCTTCTTAAGACACATTTGTTAAAATTAATAGATAATTGGTGTATCTTGTGTATATGAGAGTTTTTGGTTTGACAAATCAGTTCAGATATGTATAAATTATAGGTATATAGTGGGTTACGACTCAAATAATGGAATCAAATAAATGGTTGATCATGCTGTAAACACGTTAGTAGAATAGATACAAGTGAAATGTGAAAATAATTGCTAGGAATAAGGTTGGGCATAAATTAAACAGTAAGCTAACAGCTACCGACCAGCCGGAATAACATTCAAACTCTAGCATCTAACTTTGGGACTCCTAAACATTCAATGAACTCCCAGTAATGGTCATATACCCATGGACCCATCCACTCAAGAAAGCACAAAAGTATAGGGTTCAAAACACCAATCATTAGCTGCGCGAAAGAGGGAATATGAGAAGGAAAGCAAGCTGACGAATGACACAAGCTACAGGTATTTCTTGATGGTATGTTTGGTTTTCCGGACTATCCGGATTGGACTGGACTGAATTAAATTTTCCGGATAGGATTGGATTGGATTAGCTGGAATATATTTAACAATGTGTTTGGTTTCTTGCAGTATTAATTCAGCATTAAGAAACAAATAGTCCAATCCAGCTAATACCCTCATGTGAGAGGGGACTAAATTGGGGTATTAAACACCATCTTTTCACTATTTAGTACCGGTATTAAATTAATCCAGAACAACCAAACACAGTATTAAATAATACCTGGACTATATTTAGTCTAATCCCCGTTAATACCGCTAATCCTAGAAAACCAAACGTACCCTAACAGAACAGAAGCATAAAACTCCAAGGAATCATACTGTGCACACACTCGCATGTGTAGGCCAATGGGAGAACAAGTCATTACAGTGATGCCAGCAAACACCACAAATAAGTATACTGATAATTAACTTTTTTTCTCTTTTCTAACAAGTCATTACAGTGATGACAGCAAACACCACAAATAAGTATACTGATAATTAACTTTTTTTCTCTTTTCTTTCATCGAAAAGCATAATGCAGAATCACCTGTGGCATTATGTTCATTCCCCAGACATTACAACATGAAAGATGTAAACAGCAAAGGAACAGAAGAAACTCACTCTCATCAGCAGAGCCAAACAGAGATGGCGCTTTATGTCCCTCCTGAGGTCCTTGGGGAGATTACAAATAAGATTGTGTTCATCCACACCTCTAGTTTCCTGCCATTTGTATTGTTCGTATCGCCTTATTCGCTCCCTCAGGTCCTCAGGGAGCAAACGGTGGGACATCCATTGTTCTTCATCTCTTCTTTTCACTCTCATCTCCTCCAATCTAATTGTTGCAGACTGAAGATACGTCTGTCAAACCACAAGTGGCTTAGTCGATTTGTCAGACTAAAAGGCAAAACATAAGATAGACTTTCAGACTATATGACAGTAATGTACGTCACCATAAAGCTAAAAATTCGACCTATGATAATGCGCAAGTGCGCAACTCCAGGAAAGTCGCCTTTTCATAGAATTTATCAAAAACAAGGTCCCCTAAAAAGTTTGCAAAGTGAATTGGCTTGATGCCCATCAAAACTTCCTGATCCTAGTACTGCCTTAATCCCTAGAGTAGAATTGCTTCCAATACTGTAAATCAGTTCTCAATCAAAAAACATCGTGAATTAGTACAACTGACATTAAGGGACCACTTTGGAAAACCAATTAAATAGCCCCGGCAAAAGCCATGCCCTCCGTCATCATTTGAAACTGTTATCATGGGGGAGTTTTGTATGACTTATAAGTCAGTTTTGGATTATAAGTTAAAGCCAACTTATAAGTAGTGTTTGGTATGGACTTATAAGTAGAAAAGTTGGATTCCAACTTATAAGTTCATAGTGTTAAATTCTGGGAAAAGTTGGTTTTTGAAGCTTTTTTTGGACTTTTGCTCTTAAAACATCTTTTTCACCAAACACACATTAACTTTTTTGTTCATCTTTTTTGTTGTAGACTTTTTTGACAAAAACTTGTAAGTCAACTTAAGTTGCAAGTAAGTCATACCAAACTCACCCCATATGTCTGTCAATGCTGGTATCTTTTGCCAACTAACTTATTGTGTACAGTAGCCCCTAGCCCCATAACTTGGGGTGTAAACGAGCCGAGCTTATGCATGTTCGAGCTCTGATCTTTATAAGAAGTGATCCTAAAACTGCTCAAGCTCAGCTCATTTATAATGTGAGCTGAGCCTTGAACAAGCCAAGCTTCATACCGAGTGCCTCTTCTGCGGCTCTCGGGATTTTCTTTGATGTGTAAATGAAAATTGTTCATCAAAATGGTAGAACACGTAAAAATATTAGTATTGCAAGTCATTTTTTAATGGATGCAAGAGATCAGACTTATAATACAGTTAGTATTGACTAAATCAAAACATGGTTATACACAGAATCATAAATAACGAGAAAAACTTGTAGAATATAAATAATATATGGACATTAGCACTATGTATAACTATGCAGTTCTCATTTACAATGTGAGCTGACCTTTGAACAAGCCTAGCTTTATACCTAGTGCCTCTTGAGCTGCTCTCAAGTTTTGCTTTGATGAAATGAAAATGAAAATTGTTCATCAAAATAGTAAAACACATAAATGATTGGTGTTGTATGTCATTTTTGAATGGATACATGAGATCAATCTTATGATACAATTAGTTTTGACTTAACCATAACACAGTTACAAATAGAATCATAAATAACGAGAGAAAATTATAGAACGTAAATAATACATGGATATTAGCAGTATGTATTACACAATAAAGCATACCAATATAAAATGGGCAATAATTCAATGTATGCATTAAATTATAAATTTATATGATCAGATAGAGCGGTGTGAACCCCACTTATTTATAAGAACACATCTTATATATATGTGTTGCCATAATTTGACCGGAAAACTATATAAATATACAGTATGGCTCATAAACTTCATACAAATTCTACTTTGACCCAATTATCAGATTTTACAAAATTTATGCTTTGTAACAATATAATACACCCATGTTAGTCATGAACTTTCTGAATAGTGCCTTTAGGCACAGGCAATATCGGGTATATAAATTATACACAAAACAACATCTTACATTACATTTAGTTAAATGGGCCGACTCTAGAGCTTACAAGGCGAACTTCCCACGGCTGTGGATTGGCTCTTTTAACACAACAACCCTAAAATGTAGGCTCTAGCTCGGCTCTTTAAGCACGCGAGGCAAGCTTTGACCGAGCCAGCTTACGAGCCGCTCTCGAGCTTCTTTGTTCATGAAGTTGCGTATTATGAACTTCAAAATTCCATATTCTCATGCCAAAAACTTAACACAGGTTCATAGCAACAGTATAGTATTGTGTGAAACTAACCTGCATATTGCCGATAAGTAGTGAAAACAGCACCAAGCCAGAGATGGAAATTGTGACAGCGAACAATATTTCCCAAACAAAGGTACTTGTTTTTAGGTTTTGGCCAAGAGAACTGCATTTGTTGAAAGAAAACCATTAGACGTCTTGACAAGTGGAAACAATAGCTCAAGATTTGAAGTATAACCATATTCATTTATGTATTAATTGATACTAATCAGAACAGAGTAATAGACTCAATCAAACTTATACAAGAATCCTGTAAACAGAAAATCCCTTCGTAAACTTGGAATGAGAATAAGAAACATAATAACCTGCTTTCAGAATAAGAAAAAGCTCTCAGTTAATAAACAAATAGAAAATAAAGCAACATAGTAACTAGTAACATTTTTTTACTTATGCACCTACACATCCCACTCCCGGGAATAATTTACAATGAGGGACCTATTTAGGTTGTTAGTTTAAACATCTCAAACCCAACTTCCTTACAAAGTTGATAATAGAAAACCAATGGCACTTCACTTCACCGATGACGAAAATAACTCACTCTATATACCTGTCTTTAATTTGTGGAAATATCTTATATCAGAAAACTATAGAATCCAGATATATCCAACATAAGGTCTTAAACCACACAAAGATCACAGGAACCACGACTTTTAGTAATGATGTTGCCTTGATTAGTTAGTTGGTATCTCCTGACTCCCGAAGTTATATGTAAACATGTTAAAAGCAAACATACTCCATCAAAAACCAGTTTTGACTTTACCGGATATTGGTTTACGACAAACTCTAAAAAGAAGCGTGTCAAATTCAACAATCCACAACAATTTTTCGCTAATTGAAATGACTGAAAACCGGCTCTTTGGAAAGTATGAGAAACGTGTGTATGTGATTGAAGACCAAGAATTACATTCCTTCATTGGACGATCAGCTTCAGTTTAGCAATCCTTTTTCTGTGCTTAGCTTCAGTTTTAAGGATCAAGAATGCAAATATACTGTCCATTCCCATTTTACTCGATTGTAAAATTATACATTCTTTTCCAATTTTTTACTCATCCATGGAAGAACAGCTTCAGTTTATCAAGGATGAGAGATAAACGTGTCAGTGGTTTAACAGGACTGGGCATAAATGTCACTTGTTTTCATAAATATTTTACTAAACCTATGTTGAATAAATAATTCATTGCGGCAACGTAAGACATAACACAGGGCCTTTAGTTATTGAACAACTTCTAGTATCAAATGAAACTCAGATTTGCTACGTCTCACCATATAGAATTGGTGCCCAAAGGTAACTGAGTCCATTTTTTTTGCCAGGCTATAAAATATTATTGAAAAGAGAACTTCAAAATGAGGAACAATAAGACAGAACAATGACGAATGAAACCAACTACGGACCAAACTAACTACTGCAACTAACTATTGTTAACTCCACAATTCACAGCGGATTCCAATCTCTTTAATTCTGTCTAATTTTGACCGTGTAACATTTTCCTTTGCACATCTTCAATAACCTGAAAAAGCCCTGCTCCGGGCCATGAAAAGACATCCACCAAAAAATTCCGAACTCTAATGTAATCTCAGCACTGAAAGGAGGCAAATAACTATAGGACTACTCTCAGCACTTAAAGGAGGCAAAATAATTTAACACAGTAGATGAACCATGCAGCAAACACATTTAGACCTAGATTTTCCTAGCATGCTTTATGATAGACTCAATTAACAAAATGTATGCTTATGTTTTATAGATAGAAAAGTGAAACAAATGAACAACAGAAAAGGCTATAGTCAGTTCATACCTCAGATTTTGCAAGCCCCACCAAAAGCAGTAAAAGAACTTCTGTGAAAAATTTGATGATCCAACAATACCGGAGTCCAGTGCATCAAGAAAAATTCCAAAATTGAAAATAGAAGCATTGGGTGTCTGTATAGGGCAGTTATTATTCAGGAAGTCTTTAAACCCCAAATTATCTTGACAAAACACTGAATAGTGAACGCATTCAGTTCGATTCCCACACGCTTTCTTCCAGCACGTAGTTTCTCGTTCAATAGAAAACAGGTACCACGAGGCTCCAAGAACCTAAAAACAAGGAATATCTAATGATTAAAATGTCGTTTGAGAAGGAAAAACAAAAAATCGGAGATTAAGTTGGGTGAACATAATGACTTCCAAGTTAAAGCTATATAAATATATAATAAGCTTTAAGTGGACAAAAGTAGTGGAGGAGAGTATTTTATTTTTATAGACTTGGTCAAACTAAAGTGGGTATGCTTTCCTCGATAAAGAATAATTGATAATGGAGCTTACATGACTTGCAAGCATGTAAAGAAAGAGATTAAATGCAGCTCCAGCCCATGCAGTTTCAGTGAGTATGCCAGATGTTCTGGTGACTTCCTTGTACAGAGGACGAATTCGAAGAAACCTTGGTATGTATTGAAAGAACACCACAAACTTTAACAAGTTCTTTGTATTCAGAGATCTTGACCCTCCCATATGCGGGATGATTACTAAAACAACCACCTGAAAAAGATTTAAAAAGTAAAGAAATGTATATCAAGTCATTAAATACGCCCTACATAGAATAATGTCAAAAGATCACAGATTAGAACCCATGAACATTGGTTGTTGATCCTGTGAGGTCCTAATCAAACAAAGAAGTGTTGCTTTGTTTTTTATGGCCCTTTTCTGTCACCAGTTCATCCAACTTAAGTTATTGATCTGATTATGAATATCTCTACGAAAATCAAAAAAACTAAGCCATACAAACCCCATATTTGTTACCATACATGCTGCTGACCCAGGCATAACAACTGGGATTTGCGGTCACTGATATCTTTCAGGCAATTTATCTATAAAACAGATAATGAGTTATAGGGATATGTATTACCTGCGGCAAAGGAAGAACTGCAAGAATATCAATCAGGAAGTATTTGGACAAATATCTCCTCGCTACTGCCCAAGAATCCTTGACCAAAACACCTCTTCCAAATACTCGAGAAGAGGGAGCAATAAAACCAGTGCGGAACTGGAAGATGATATGAGCTATATAAAAGAAATCAGTAAAGAAGCGCAAAACAACAGCTATAGTCTGCAACTTCTTGTCCAGACCAAGGCACTTCTTACTATCATCGATCACAGGAATGTAAAAGAACAATGGATCCAGAGAAACGGCGAGCACACACGACAATACAAATATCTTGTTCCATTTCTGAAGAAACTGCCCTTGTGGATCTAGAATTTTCTTTTTTGAATCCCAACCATCAGTGAAGGTACCACCTAAAGAACGGGATCTCAATGTTCCTTTAAAACTTCTGAATCTCCCAGAACCATATTCAAAACCTCTTTGAAACTTATTTGTTACTGAGAATATTCCTGTTCTCATCCTCCCAAAACGTGCCCCATCATTTGCAATAACAGGCTCCTTCGTATTTTGATCTGATTTCCAGTCATGGAACCTGGGAAGAAGAAAAGTAATATCAAATACCAGTCCGCTAACAGAGCTATGAGAGCATCAATAATTTGTCTTGAACTTGTATCCTTCACGCACACTTAAGCATAGAGCAATAAACACTAATTAAAAAATATTATAAATGCAACAGCAATCATAGTCATATTTCAATAACAGGAAGCAACTATATTCTAGCACGTAATAATCAGTAGCTTCAATAACAGGTATATATGGTGAATTTTGAAAGTAACGCAGGCTTATGAGATTTAGGTATATTTAACAAGGATATTGAAATGAAACTGTTCGTTTTTACGGGGTGAACCTAAAACCACCAATCTAGTTTCTCCCTCGGAGAGAGATGGTACCGAGTTAGCCACCATAAAATACCTCGTGCCGATATCCAATGGGAGAAACTGCAACAATCTGAAGAGAGCCCACAGTGGTTCAACCATTAGTTTGTGTAAAATTCAGTGGCAAAAGTTCCAATGTGAAGAGAACCCACAGTCGTTCAAGCTTGAGTTTGTATTAAACTCGAGTTATTCCGAGTCAACTTTTTATTTATTTATTTTAGTTATTAATTATCAGTAGTTTCATTATCAACATTATGACCCTTTCTAGAGTAGGAATCTTTTTGTTTCCCTATGTCCTGCAGATTACTTTTTTGACTTTGATTATTGAACATTGTTATCCAGATATTGAAATTATTTGAGTGATAAAGAGTTCAGTGAATGTGATTCATTGTTCTTTTTCTTGACATCAGATATCGACTTTGTTCCTTCGCCTCCACTGCCTTGCTTCACTCTTATTGCAGTCAATCGAATGACATCGTCAAAAGAACCCTGCTTCCCTCTTCACTGAACCGGAACACTACTCATCAAACCCAGATCGCTGACACCGGCAACCATCGGCACTGGAATTGACAAGTAAGCACCAGCAATCCATTCCCTTTCCATCATCTACCCACTCGAGCCCGAACAAGCCAGCAGATCTCCAGATCTGAAACAGAAGCCTTAAACCATCTGACACAAAACCAACTTGTTTAACCAGCTCACACCAACTCCACACAAACCCACAGCCGTTGTCTTCGAGATGCCGGTGACAACTCTCCATAACCAGAGCAAGGAACATGGAAACCCTCTACCCTGCTACACACTTGCTTGTGAAAGCCCACTGAGAACGGCACAACCCTTAAGAGTCACCCCTTAGACTTTGATTACTAATATAATTGATATTTATCCAGATATTGAGATTATGCAAGTAATCTGATCTTTGTGTGCCTAGCATCAATGTTGCTATCTGGTTAAGACAGCGGCAGTGGCAGTGCACGATATTCAGGAAGCCACAATTTGGTGGAGGAGATTAAATCAAACGAAACGACAACCAATGAGATCTGCGGAAGTGGAACCAAAATTAGGCCCAGATACCAAAATGAATGTCCGTGTGGATACTCCAAGGACCATCAAGGAAAAATGTGTTGGCCTCCAACTTGATCACAATTCTTTCAAGACATGGTGCCCCTGGTAATGATCCTACCATTATGACGGCTCAAGTTCCAAATACAGTGACTATCTCGAGGATTATGATATTTCAGTGCTTATCCTGACTTTCAGCCTCAAGCTAACTTGTGCATAAGTGATGAGACACTGGGCTCTACTTATTTATTTTCTCAAGTTTTTCTGCAAGTTGATGAGTCACAGCCTGAGTATTTTACAGTTCTAGGAGATATGATATGAAAGTATCTAGTGTATTTGACGAGTAGCCCATCTTCTTCATTGCATGATCGTGGCTTGAAATATAATTTTCAGTGGAAGGGCCATCTGAATTCTTCTATTCATGGTTTGTTACAGTACTTGGTCCCACGGAAACGTCCAGACATCTCATCTCATCTCATCTCATCACAATACTATCTGGAATTTTCTTGTTCGTTGGAAGAGTCGACCGTAGTTATTTTCTGACCATGAATTGCTTTCATATTTGCCTCATTGGAAAATCGAGCGAAGGCTTTAGCTCGGGATGATTTTTTAAAATATTTTCTCCTTCGGACTACTTGTCCGAAAGTTCATATGGAAAAATTTCATGCTGGCAGTCAGTGACATGATTCTTTTCAACTCTCCGGGCTAGAGTTTTCTCAGCAGGAGAGAATGATGTGAACAAGACTAGAGATTCAAACCTATTTAGGATTTCATTTGAGATTATTTACACGTGACGCCCTGTGGCTAGCAAATAACCGCATGTGGTCTCAACTGTGGCAATCGACGTAGAGTTGGAGTTTGACAGCAAGGATAAGGTTAGATGTGACTAGGTGGGATTAAGGACAGCTCGATCGCGAGGAATGGTGGAGAGGAGACGTTTCTGGATCTAGTAACAAGGAGCTGCCGAGTCGTTTACACGCCTGGCTGAATCCTCCTCCTTTCTCTTCCTCCTCTCCCGCATCAATCGATCAGGGAATGGCCGCTATGGTGAGAAATTTCACAAGGTGTTCTTGGCTGCTGATGGTTTTAGGTCTGTGAGATATGTCTTCTCTCTTCTTCCCTAATCGTGTGGTTCGCGATCTGATACTGCGTATTGGTTAATCAATTCAAACCAATCATGACCAATCACACAAACTGAATATATTTATTTCTTTAAATTTATTTTGTGCAATTTATTCATTTTTTTGCTTCACTTTGAACGAATAAGAACGCATGTGGGTCAGATTCTGAAATGATTTAGTGAACGGGTCCAGGAATCAAACCCTTAATCTGTTTTTGGTTTAATTGAAAATGATGGTGGGTTGTGTCTGGTCGTCAAGACCCTCTAACCATCATGGGAGTCGTATGCTAATAACACTTTATTTTATTTCAATTAAGAATGTAATTATAGGATTATAATTAAAAAAAGTTTGTTTATCATTAGAATTCTTTCTGCTACTCTTATAAGGAGTAGGATTCCTTTAGTGTCTCATATAAGTTAGTAGGGTGCTGCATTTTCTTTCAGAATTTGATTATTGATATTTTCAGATATTGAGATGAGTGATTGACGGTTTAGTGAATTTGTATGTTCGTTTTTCTTTTTTGTTCTTGGTTCATCCTGCATCTCTAAGGAGTAGATCCAATTCACAATTTGAGGCCTTTGGCTGAGAATAGTTCTACTTTATCAAGTTACCTTCTGAAATAATACTCCTAAAGTGAATTAATATGCAGCTTATTTTTAATCCCAAACCAAAATTTGTTTGTGTTCATTAGTCCAAGAAAACTTAATAGCTTCAAATTTAAAGTACGCTTTTGTTGATTGCTTCAGGAATTTCTATATAAGTTGTTTTCTTCATTCATAGCATTAGGATACCACAGCTCCCAGGCAATATCTTTAGAAAAACTTCTCAGCCTCCAAAATGTTGTCTTGAGTGGCCTAGAGACCTTGTCAAATTCTTCTCCGGATTTGGATTATTGGACACTTCCATAAAGTGTGATCTGCATATATAACAGAGATTACATGATTGGTGGATAATCAAGTAACTCATTCGTTTGGCCGTAATATGCGACTGACAATTGGCGAGCTTTTTGTTGTCTCCACTCACTCCCTCAACAAACCCCCACCCTTCAGTCATTCATGTGCTCAAGTTAGAGATATCCCCTTCTTGTTTCTATAAGCAATTTTTACTGTGTTTCTACAAACAGCCTCCACATCAAGACTGTACACATCACCCCATACCTCAAAGCCAGGAGATTTCTAATCGCATAGTGGCTTTGCCACAAACCGACTTCTCAGTTTGTGAAGTTCGTTACAATTTCGGGGGGTAACACCATCGCTCGTATCGTAAGTCACTCTGGCTAGATCTCTAGTCAGGAACTTTCTTACAAACTCAAATGCAACATGTTACATGCAAGCCTTGGGAAATATAGGGTTAACTTGACTGACTGAGAGATGAATTCTTTATTAAGACACCAGAATTTACAAGGTAATAAATAATTAAGGGAAACTAATGAACAACAGAAGGCCTGTTCTTGGGTGAATGCTCAAATAATTGCATTGAGCTCTTTTAGAGAATTGATGTTGTCTGAAGGAAAGAGAGTGGTGGCAATGTGGGATAGGATCGGAATAGCAGTCTAAGGACTTGTGGTGGATTGGTAGGGACTGATGGTAGTCTTTTACAATGACATCTGTTGCACTGTCGATGAATTGTAATTAGCGCCATGGAGTGACACTGTTGAGTTTCCATGAAGTCTTATTGGTTTGCGAAGCTAGATGAGTAAATTAACGAATCCAATGCAAAGACTAACATCAGAAATAAAACAATGTGGTAAGGATGACAATGACATAATTAGACTACAAGGAGAAACAAATAATGAAAAACCAAAAGCGTGCAATGTGTAAATTTGTTGCCCTCTTCTGGAAAATAAAAAATGATGTTTTAGAAATGTGAATGGTGTTCAGAGCTGAACCTAAATTTGCCAGTACATAGGGTAAATCCGATCTGGAAAATAAAAAATGATGTTTTAGAAATGTAAACGGTGTTCAGAGCTGCACCTAAATTTGCCAGTACATAGGGTAAATCCGATCTTGTGGATTACAAACCATGTCTCTGAATCTTTTTCAATTTAATGATGCTGTTATGGATATGGTGATAAATTAAGTAGTACGATGGTTGTATATAATTATTGGACATGGGCATTATCTGTGAGACAGACAATCATGCTACCTTTAGTAGGTCTCCATAGTTTTAATATGGGTGGTTAACATAGTTGATTTTTATATAAAGGAAACACAAGATAGCTTGATTGTATTTCATCCTACCATTTAAACTAGAGTAGGTGTAAAAGATATGTAACTAAGAATTTGAAATTCATAGCTATTAAAAAAATGTAAGATAATATATACGTGTGTGTTTAGGAGATGTGGGCACAAGTAACCACTGTAAGAGATATTTAGCACATACACTAAAGGGCAACGAGCAAAGAAACTGACCTTGAAAACTCCTCTAGCTGGTAGGTCATGATGTTAGATTAGATACGACAGAACAAAATCAGTGATATGGCCTGACATATTGACAGAGAATCGAGAGACAGCCCCTGGAAAGAGAGAGAGGTATCAGCTTTTAATTTTCAGAGACACTTCCCACATATTGACAGAGAATCGAGAGACAGCCCCTGGAAAGAGAGAGAGGTATCAGCTTTTAATTTTCAGAGACACTTCCATTTACACTTGGTTTGGACAGTAAAATATCTTCCTAATAATAATCTCTTTCAGTAAGACTTTATGAAGATGTTATATGGCCTAACTCACGGAGTTTGTTTTTTTTTTTTTTTTTTGCTGGTGAAATTAATGCAGAATTGCAGATAGACCATGTTATGACCAAGGAACACCGTCAAGGGAAACATTTGAGGTCTCCGAAGGCTTTGATTAATGATGGTGCGGGCTAGGTGGGAAGAAGATTTGGCATGTTCAGAGTAGTAATTAGTGAGGAAATGCATAAATACAGTTGTAGGTGCAATGGCTCCGTTCCAATTTGTCAAAACTCCAGTGGGCCATGAAAAAAAAATGGAATAAGCTGTTAAAAATAAAAGAACATTTGTCTTCACTTTTGAGTGGTCAAACTGCACAACTAGCACAATTTTCATACCCTAAAGAACTGCGGCTAGGATAATTTGTTTCCATACATGGTACACTAGCAATCCAGATCGGTGAAAATGAAACTCCACCAACTAATTGATATATTTACCTTAAATGTTTGGCCACAAAGATTACATTGAAGCTAATTAAACTCGCACAGGAAATTAGGGTACCAGAGTTTTAACGTGAGAAATATAGAAACTTATGACGGCGTTAAATCCAAGAAAAAACTTATCGCAACCCTACCAAGCAACTCGAAGAAGCCTTCTCCTGTAGAACTTAATTCCGAGGGTATAGCACTACTCAATCCAATTCCAGCCACACAAACCGGAATGATCTGTGGTACAGGTAACATATATCTCAACCCTATGGTGTGAAAGTTAATTAAGAGCCAGTCGTATCCATTAGCTAAGCCCCACTGGACCGAGAAAGCTGTTCGAGGATGTCAACACCATATGCCTCATTATTCATTACAGAAACCACTGACCTCTAATCCTCGTCAAAAATAGTATTAATCCAAACAAGGATCACCCTAATTCACAGAACCAGTAAGCAATGGGCCACGTTCAAGAAGTTTGGTACTACAGGGTATACTTCAATTCTTCAATAAAAAAAAAAAAAAAAAAAAAAAAAAAAAAAAAAAAAAAAAACACACCCACACACTTTTGGGGACTACGGTTTTTATATCAAGGCTTAAAAATGTCATGACGTGAACCCTTTCGTATATCAACGGTGTGAAATCTCCACTTTATCTTGACATTTCAGTATATTCTGTTTGTCTGATCCCCTCCTTAAACGTTAAGATAACAAAAAGACAACTCTGGTCCCTTGGGATTATCTAATTCACTGTTTCAGCACTGGAGAAAACCGTGTTGCAGAAAGTATGATCCAGAAACAATCAACCAAGGTACATCACAAGACCAACGAAGGATAACGTGGCACAGAGTTAAGGGTTTTGCATAAACTTCCTAGGGCTTGCTTAGCAATCAAACACCTTCCATTTAGAAAAAGGAAATGTACAGAACAGTGGTAGAGAACCAACAGGATTTTTACAATCTGCCACAATTAAGTTAAGCTGGACTAATCACAGACCACAATGAAAAAGGAACAGACCAAGGCAAAGCAAAATAAAATTATCAAAAACAAGTAATTAGAGGGTAATGAATACTGAGAGCAAACAGAAAGGCAATAGAAAGTGCAGATACGTGACAGTGTTCATACCTGTTCATAGAGTTTCAGAGAAAACCCAGAGGCTGAATTCAAGTGCCCAGTGAGATTATAGAAGAACAGAGATTTGAGAAAATCGGCACAGTCACGGAGTGAGGGGTTTCGCAGAAACTTCCTGGGACAATCACTATCCTCCTAGGAAGACTTTGTTGGAGAGAGAGAGAGAGTACTCACGAGTGCAGTCAAAGGGCAGGAGACTCGTGTTTTATGGTGTCCGATATTGCAACTTTTTTTAAGTCTGCAGCAAGTTGCTGGCAAGCATTTGTCCACCCACTTTTACTCTTTTTACCTTCTTTTCTCTGTCCGTCGGTTCAGACTGTTGAATTCACCTACTATCTTCCTTTTGAGGACGAGGGAAAGGAAAATTTTTGTGCCTGTATAGAAAGTCTTTTAGGTTTTTTTAGAGAATTTTTTTTTGAACGTCTAAGTTTAGTAAACTTCAATGCAACAAATATAAAAATATTGCTTATATCTAGTGCCCAGTAACTTTTGTCCAATGAACTGCTTTCATTGGATCCGCTCTCATTTGGGCCGCTGCGATTACTTTTCAGACAGATGAAGTATTAATATCTCTTGTGACTGGTTAGAATTGTCTCGATCATCGGAAAAGAATAACCGAAATCTTCTCTCTCCAAGTACTAATCTGGTATAGTAAATTAAACATGGATGCTTAATCATCCAAACAGGCACTACGTGAACAAAATAAAGAAAATCGAACAGAATTCACGTGACTCTGTCCACATCATCATTAAATGAGTCAAATTAAGATTATCAAGAAAAAAATAACAAGTGGGCGCTTAACTGAAAATAACGAGAATTGAGGTTGAGGTTCACTTTCAGTTTTTAATTGACAAAGTTCCATCCAAACTTTCGGGGCTGGAAAGCCTCCCAACTCTCAATAGTCGGACGAGCCACTCTTATCAAAACGGTGATGCAAGCTACACCCTCTTATGTCATGCAAACAACCATTCTCCCAGCTTCAACTTTGAAGGAGACTGACAAGTATTGCAAAACGTTTTTGGGGGATCAGAGGAGAAGAAGAGAGTGCATCTGCTCAAATGGGACATTGCGTGCAAATCTAAAGAGTGTGGTGGGACTTGTCTCAAGAAGTTCAAGTATTTCAACAAGGCAATGGTTGCGAAACTTGGATGGTTTCTAATTCAGCAAGAAGAATCCCTCCAGCAGCAGGCTCTAATGCACAAATATGGGAAACCTACATTGCAATCAAATCCCAATACCCTAAACACTCAATCCGCTACTTGGAAATCTATTGCATGGAGTTCTTCTGAGCTCACACGGGGTATTGGAATCAGTATTGGTCATGGTGCTCAAACCATATTTTGGATTGACAAGTGGGTGGGAAATTGCAGATTTGATGATGTGGTTCATCAGCAACTAACAGATGAAGATTACTCAAAACTATTAGGGATATTGGAGAAACAGTGAGGGATCCTAGCATCAGTCTCTTTATTTAGGTACTATGTGATGCTAACCCATGTTCTTGCAGGCATTCAGGTTACTTGAATCTAGTTCTGCAAGAAGTCATCAGATATCATCAGTATTTTGATCCTTGGGTTTTAGATATTCTCGTAGAAGTTTCTGAGTCAATCTTAGGTCTAGCATCATTCATGTAGCATCTATCCAAGTGTGTAGGGGCTAAATTGTTAACCTTGCAAAAGAGAAAAGAACCAAAGAGCAGTAGGATACTTTATGACACACCTAGGGCATTGCATGAATCCCTAGGTGGTCGTGCAAGTCCATGGGTATTTAAGATTGAGCTATGTGAGAACTAATTGACTAAAATTGATTAATTAGCAAATAATACACTGAGAGGTATTTATACCTAGCTAGGGACTACATCAAAAATACAAAGATTAATACTAATTACTATTTAGTCCTATACACCACCGCAAGATGGAGGAGCGTGACGAGACGCCAATCCTGGACCTCAACTGAAGAAAAGGACCACGTGAAAGAGGCTTAGTGAGACAGTCAGCCAGCTGGTCAGCAGAGGAAACATGGGAGACACGCATGAGCCCATCCCGAACCTATTCACGAACAAAGTGAAAGTCAAGCGCAACGTGCTTCATGCGAGAATGAAATACCGGGTTTGAGCAGACAAAGTTGGCACCCATATTATCACAGTAAATAGCTGGAACCGACGGCAACGGACAACCAAGCTCAGACAAAAGAGAACAAATCCAGCGCAACTCAGCAGAAGCGGCGGCGACAGCACGATAATCAGCTTCAGTGGAGGAACGAGCGACTGTACGCTGCTTCTTGGAACCCCAGGAGATGGGAGAGCCCCCAAAATAAATAATGTACCCGGTGGTAGACGTGTAATCATCCTTGTTACCTGCCCAGTCAGCATCAGAGAAGGCATAGAGACTCGTTGGCCCCGACGAAGAACTAGTCCAAAATAAGACGTCCCATGCAAGTAGCGAAGAAAACGTTTGACGGCGTTCCAGTGAACAGTAGTAGGTCGGTGCATGAACTGAGATAACTGATTAACTGCGAAGGATATGTCCGACCGAGTGAGATAGAGATACTGAAGACTGCCAACTGCCATACGATATACTTTTGCATCGGAAAGCGTAGTACCACTGGTGACAGTAAGATCAGCGGAAGTATACATGGGAGTTTGAACAGGATTGGCGGAAGACATGCTGATAACTCCGCATTAGGAGTTATATTCTTGAGGATTCACTACCGTTTGGCGAGTGTTTCGGTGCATTTATGTGAGAAATCGACCAAATCCTAGTTGTTTTGAGCATACTTGAGTTATTGAGATTTATTTCGTAATCCGGGCATTTTTCGTATGATTTATGCATTGTTTATCGCATGTGGTCTTCCGGTATGTGTTCGTGTTGTGTATTTCAGGAACCGGGAGCTTGGAGCGATTATTTTGGAGCGGGAACGAACTTCGGAACAAGAGGATAGCTCAAGGATATGCTCGGAAATGGAGACGATTGAGGAAGAATGAAGAAAAGAAGCAAAGAATTGAAGTTTGACGAAGTGTTCGTGCGAACACCTTCTTGTTCGCACGAACAAGAACACTTCGAAGAATTTTTGAAGGCCAAAAAGGACAAAAAATTGACTACTAGAAAGCACGAACAGCAAAGCTGTTCGCACGAACAGAGAAGAAAAGGCTGTTCGCACGAACAGTCGACTGTTCGCACGAACAGAGTGGCCAGAAGCGTAGTTTTGGGGTTTTTCTGCAATTTCTTGAAAGTTTAAAGACTCCAACCTTATTCTAACATAGAGGGACGATCTTTGGGAGGTATTAACACATCTTTGGAGTCTAGAGAGCTGGAGAAGACGGGAGAAAACGCTTGGAGCTTGGAGGATCATCAATATCAAAGATTTTAGCGTTTGATTATCGTTTCTTCGTCTATTCTTCATGATTCTTATTGTTTTGAGTATGTTGAACGTTTCTATGTCTAGCTAAACTTCTTAAAGCTAGGTAATTGATGGAAAACTAGGTTTTGTGGATAATTTTCCGGATTTCTCGACTTGTTGCATGTTTTGACTTAATGCTATGAACGTTCTAGTTAGCCTATCTATTCTTGTGCTTTATTATTAATGTTCTTGGCTTGATCACCCGTAGAATATTACTTGTTGATAGGGTTACACGAAATTCAACTTGTTGATACGTGTTAAAGAATAGTGTAGGTGATCTTGTAGTTTCTTGAGACCGAGAGGAGATAGAAATTTGATTAACCGTGTGAGGGTAGTTTCGGTGGATATTGCTAGAACTTAGTGAAATCGGTGGACCAACAGGACCCGGTGAAGGAGCCTAGCAAATCAACTAGAGTGTGATTGTAGACGGAGGTAGACCGAGTTTATTGCACAAATTCGTGTGAGATTGAGAGAAGATCATGATGAGTATTATCCGGTATAATTAGAACGTGCATAGAGTGTTTCAAGCATAATCCGGAAATCATTAACAACCATAGGGACCATCAATTGCCTAGTTCTTCTTTATTAATCGTAATTCATCACAAGTTATTTTCATTTAAAAGTGAAAATTCTAAAAAAACAATTAGTTAGTAGTCATTTAATTTTAGTCGCTTGTTTGTGGGCGACGACTTTGTAAAATCAAACACCTTTTTACCGGTTACATAGATATCGTAGAATTAATCTCTAGTCAACTAATAATCGTAATTTCCCTTGGGTTCGATACTCGGAGTCTTAAAAATACTCCTAATACTACTTGACTGTATACTTGCGTTTAAGCACGTTAAGAATTCGCGTCAAGTTTTTGGCGCCGTTGCCGGGGAACTTTAACGGTTTATTAGTTTAGTTAGAAATTGATCTAGGATATCTCCTTTATTTTTTGTTTAATTAGCTATTTTGTTTTCTCATTTGTATTTGATTCTGTTTTTCAGGTCATCAGTGTATGCCCAGGATCCCTAGAGAACCTATGCCCCCACTTGAAGACCCAGAGCAGTTATTCAGATATCAGAGGAGAAGACAGAAACAGAGCATTATGGGTGATCAGTTGACCAACGAGCAGCTCAAACAGCGGGTAGAAGAGTTGTCAAAACAGTTGAATGATCGCAACGCCCATACACCGTACAACAAGTCTGGGCAGGATATTGTGGAGAAATTCCAGGCGTCCACGTATGGACACAATCCAGCAATGGTAGTGCTAGACATACAGGCTGAACATTTTGATCTCAAGCCAGCTACGATTCAGACAGTGACCAACCAGTTCCAGTTCTATGGGAATAAGGATGAAGATCCCAATGATTTTATTGGGAAGTTCAATGCATATATAAAGACGATTAAGTACAAGAACGTGACTCCAGAGGCGTTGAAGCTTATTCTATTCCCCTATTGTCTGAAAGGTGCAGCTGAGAAGTGGCTTGAGTCGAGAGCTCCGGATCTAATCACTACATGGGCTCAATGTGTGGATGAATTCATGGCTAAGTTTTACCTAGTTCAGCGGGTAATTGAGTTGCAAGGTGACATTCTGGGCTTCCGCCAACGTAATGATGAGACTGTGGTAGATGCATGGGATCGTTATATGCATTTTATTAGGAAGTGCCGAAATCATGACTGCGGTGATTACAAGATTCTACAAGTCTTTTACCACGGCCTAGAACGCCACAATCAGGAGCTAGTTAACAGAGAAGATGGGGGAAATTTTCTCTACTCTGTTGATAAAGAAGGATCCTATGCACTTATGAAGCAGCTTGTCAAGCAAGATACCCAGTTCTATGATTCCAGGAGATTATCGGCATTGCCAGAACCAAAGGATAATGAGTGGAAGAATGGGATCAGCAAGATGGTGTTTGACTTGGCCAAGCATGTTTACCAGGACAAGAAGACAGTGGCAAGCGTAGAGGAGCCAGATTATGAGTCATCATTAGCACAACTAGCAAGCGAGGATGTGAACTACGTGGGGGCACAAGGACTGCGGCCGAAATGGAATCATGGGAATTACAAACCAGGCACGAGGTATCATCCAGGCTTTAGATATGGGGATCAGTCTGGAGCGACATATGCACTGGGGTTCCAGCATAGACCACCAGTTTCAAAGGCTCCACCAGCAGCTACTGCAGCACCGAGTGCAGATATCTCTGAGCTGACGAGGGCATTGATACAGATGAGTAATAATATGAACACTATGACCACCAATTTGAACAACATGTCCACGCAGGTTACTGCTGTATATTTTACAGGCTACAAAGACTTATCTTCGTTCTCTTGAGGTACAGGTGGGTCAGATTGCTACTCAGCTCTCATCTAGAGCTCCAGGTTCTTTGCCATCCAACACGAAAGAAAATCCTCGTCAAATCAATGCAATCACTACTCGAAGCGGGATTGCACTAAAAGATCCGCCATATCCAACTCATGCTAGAGCTGATGCTTCTAAGGCTAAGGAGCATGAAATTTTTTATGATGATACTAATGTCGTGATCCCCCAATCAAAGGGCGCGACGGATGAGGAGGCGGTGAAAGACAAGGATGAGGTACGTATTGACACTACTACTGTTTCTAAGGCAGTTCCATATCCTTTGAGGACGAGAAAGAGGGATGATTCTAGAGATTTTCAGAGATTTCTTGAAATATTCAAGAAAGTGGAGATTAACATTCCTTTTGTAGAGGCTATCTCTAAAATGCCTACATATGCCAAGTTTCTCAAGGATATTCTTTCAGGAAAGAGACGCACGAGTGATTTTGCACAGGTCATTTGACGGCTGAGACTTTTGAATGCGTCAGGAATGGATTTCCTAAGAAGAAGAAAGACCCTGGGAGCATTGTGATACCGGTTACTCTCGGTGATTCTCTCACCATGACTGCATTGTGTGATTTGGTGGCAAGCATCAATTTGATGCCCTTGTCCCTATTCAGGAAACTAGGTGTGGGGGAGCCTCGTCCCACCCGAGTTACCTTGCAGATGGCTGACAGATCGATTCGTAGAGCATATGGGGTGATATAAGATATTTTGGTCAAAGTTGGTACTATCATCTTTCCTGCAGATTTTGTCATCATAGAAATAGAGGTTGGCGAAGTACCTCTAATTCTTGGCAGGCCCTTCCTAGCTACAGGGGAAGATATTATACATGTGAAGAGTGGAAAGCTATCTATGCAGATCAATGATGAGAAAGTGGTCTTCGATGTGTTCAAGGCAATGAAAATGCCTTCATGTTATAATTATGAAGATTGCTTTAGCATAGAGGTCTTTGATGATGAAATGGGAGATGAGGAAGCTGAATTGATGTGGGAGGAAATTGATGGCATGTAAAAGGATGACGATCAGAGTCCTCCTATGGATTTGTTTCATATGAGCAGCTGGACCAAGCTGGACTTATATGAGCAAGGGGAGAAAATGCTAGCTCTTGTTCCTTCACTCAAGTCACCACTCGTGCTTGAGTTGAAGCCATTGCCTAGCCATCTCAGGTATGCTTTTCTTGGTGCTGATAACACGTTGCCCGTAATTGTTTCCTCTGTTTTATCTCAGGCACAGGAGGAGTAGCTTTTGGATGTGCTAAGGAAGCATAAAGTAGCAATTGGATGGACTATTGCAGATATTAAGGGGATCATCCCCGTGTATTTCCAGCACAAGATCCGGGTGGAAGAAGTAAAGAAGCCAGTGATCCAAGCACAGCGGAGACTGAATCCGCACATGAAAGAGGTGGTACGAAAAGAGGTCATGAAGTGGATAGAGGCTGGCATTATCTTTCCGATCTTAGACAGCACTTGGACTAGCCCGGTCCAGTGTGTGCCTAAGAAAGGAGGGATGACTGTGGTGGAGAACGACAAGCATGAGCAGATTGCTCAACGGACAGTTACTGGTTGGCGTGTGTGCATGGATTACAGGAAGCTGAATGAAGCCACGCTAAAGGATCACTTTTCGTTGCCGTTTATTGATCAGATGATTGATCGTTTGGCTCACCACGAGTACTACTGCTTTCTGGATGGTTAATCAGGTTACAATCAGATCGCCATTGCTCCAGAAGACCAGGATAAGACTACTTTTACATGTCCCTATGGCACATTTGCGTTCCGCCGCATGCCATTTGGATTATGTAATGCACCGGCCGCTTTCCAGCGGTGCATGATGGCTATCTTATCGGATATGATTGAGAAGCACTTAGAGGTATTCATGGATGATTTCTCTTTATTTGGTGACAGTTTTGAGGATTGTCTACATCATCTCGGTCGTGTCTTGGTTCGTTGTGAAGACACTAATCTCGTGCTGGATTGGGAGAAATGCCACTTCATGGTCACAGAGGGGATAGTTCTTGGCCACAAGATTTCAAGCAGAGGTTTGGAGGTTGATCAAGCAAAGGTAGAGACGATCAAGCAGCTCCCTTATCCGACTGCAGTGAAGGTTCAGAAGCTTCTTGGGACATGCAGGTTTCTATCGCAGGTTTATCAAAGACTTCTCTAAGATCTGCAAGCCTATGTGTGAGTTGCTTGGGAAAGATGTCCCATTTGTGTTTGATGAAGCGTGCAAGAAAGCCTTTTACTTTTTGAAGGAACAGCTCAGCTCAGCTCCTATCATCACAACTCCAGATTGGAGTTTGCCATTTGAGCTCATGTGCGATGCCAGTGATTTCGCCATTGGAGCAGTGTTGGGGCAGCGTAAGGAAAAGGTATGCCACGTTATTTACTATGCTAGTAGAGTTCTTAATGAGGCTCAACTAAATTATGGCCCTACTAAGAAGGAGTTATTAGCTGTGATTTTTGCTCTCGACAAATTCCGGCCTTATCTTGTGGGATCGAAAGTGATTGTCTTTACAGATCATTCGGCGCATAAATATCTGCTTGATAAAAAAGATGCCAAGGCGAGATTGTTGCGGTGGGTCCTTTTGATGCAAGAATTCGATGTAGAGATCCGTGACAAGAAGGGTGTTGAGAATGTGGTAGCGGACCACCTCTCAAGACTGGAGAATGGAGTGGAAGAGAAGGTGCCGATTCAATAGAACGTTCCTGATGAGATTTTGATGTCTTTGGGGGATACTGAGCCATGGTATTGGGCGATTGCCAATTATCTGACGAATGGGAAGATCCCTGAGGAATGGACAGTGCAGCAAATGAAGCGGTTCCTGTATGTGGTGAAGCAATACTTTTGGGAGGATCCATATCTATTCAAGATGGGCGCCGATAACATCATTAGGAAGTGTGTTCCTACCCATGAGATCTATGATGTGATCAAGCAGTGTCATGAAACACCTAGTGGAGGTTATTTTAGCGGTCCCTGCACCGCCATGAAGGTACTCCAATCTGGTTTCTTTTGGCCAACTATTTTTAAAGATTTTCATGACAGGGTTGCAGGGTGTGATAGCTGCCAGAGAACCGGTAACATCTCCAAGCGGGATGAGATGCCAATGGCTGAATGGCTTGAGGTGGAGCCTTTCGATGTTTGGGGCATAGACTTCATGGGACCGTTTCCACCTTCTTATGGGAATCTGTACATCTTGCTTGGGGTGGATTACGTGACGAAGTGGGTTGAAGCAATTGCGTGCCCCGAGAATGATGCAGCAACGATAGAGAAGTTCCTGAAGAAACACATCTTTACTCGGTTTGGCACACCAAGGGCAACGGTGAGCGATGAAGGGTCACATTTCATAAACCGAGTGTTTGCCAGATTTTTGAAGTCGTATGGGGTGTCTATCCATAAGGATTCCCTACCTTATCACCCCCAAACCAATGGGCAAGCAGAAGTGTCTAACAGGGAGATCAAGGGGATTTTTGCAGAAAACCGTCAGTGCAGGGCGCAAGGATTGGGCTGTGAAACTAGATGATGCATTGTGGGCATACTGTACTGCATGGAATACACCATTGAACATGTCACCATTTCAGCTCGTCTTCGGTAAGGCATGCCATCTCCCTGTTGAGCTAGAGCACAAAGTATACTGGGCTATCAAGCGGTTGAACATGGATCCCGAGTTGGCAGGACAAGCACGGAAGATGAAGCTGCTTGAACTTGAGGAATGGATATTAAAGGCTTATGATTGTTCCAGGATATACAAGGAGAAGACAAAGAGATGGCACGATAGTCGTCTCAAACCGAAAGAACTTCGTGTGGGACAAAAAGTTTTGTTATTCAATTCACGCATGAAGCTCTTTCCGGGAAAGCTTCGTTCTAGATGGCCCGGGCCGTTCCGGATCCACCAAATCTATCCGTGGGGTGCGGTTGAGTTAGAAGATCCTCATACGAAGGAATGCTTCCGCGTTAATGGAAGCAGAGTTAAGCCGTACCTGGAATCCGCGCCAACACCGGCCAAAGTGGATGCTGTCTACTTTGACGAGTCGTGATCTTAATGAGGTAACTGGGTCGGGCCGTCGACCGTAAGTTACAAAGCGCTTGTTGGGAGGCAACCCAACGTATTTTATTAATTAGTATAGAGAGCGTGTTTTAAATACTGTCGTGTGTGTTTTTTCTGAACATTTTGCTTTGTGAGGGGTGAGAGAGCGAGAATTTGACATTTGAATTGAGTCTCCGCAGGATTACAGGTGAATACGCGATTCGGACTCCCCTTCTTGATGTGCGTAGACTCGCATTGAAAGGCGCACATCGGAGTCCGGACGTAAAAGCAAGGCGGAATTTGAGCGAGATATGATCACGACGAGATTCCCGAGAATATTGGGAAGTTTGTCACGAAAAATGGGCATAAGAACACAAGGGGCACATGTAATTCAAGCTAAGGAACCTCGAAGATCAAGCAAAGGAAGCGGACGAAGAAAAAAAAATTGCAGCTGAAGTCAAGGTTGTTCGCACGAACAACCCCATGTTCGCACGAACAAAAGAAGCAAAAAAGCCACTGTTTAAAAACACGAACAAAAAAGGTTGTTCTTGCGAACAGTGTTCGTGCGAACACCTATTATTAGGGGTGAGCAACACCCGGTCCAACCCGCCTCCCCGAACCGCCCCGCACCAAACTGGTCCGAATTTAGCATCGATCAATGCAAATTGATTGATTATGGGTATAAATTTGTAAACCCGAACAAAGTTCGATCGATCATGGGTTTGGAAGTGGAATACCCGTTCAAAACCGAACCGGTCCGATTAACATTTTATATGTAAACATTGTAAATTTTATTTAGATATATGGTTTAGAAATTAAGTTTTACAAGTCAAGACAATTTTAATACTTGACTTTTTTCACGTTATTTCTCTTTATTAGAAAATAACCTTATGTTTCCAACTTTAAATTTTATACAAACAATATTATAAAGATAATTAACCAAATAAATGTATTTTTTTCAAGTAAAATTTAAAGATTTTTCAACCCGATTAACCGGTCCGAACCGGACCGGGTCGATACGTTACGATTGGTTTGGGTATCACAAATCATTGGGTAGGTTTGGGTTGAACATTCTCCAACCCGTACATATTGGGTCGGGTAGGAATACTCGGCAAAACCGGTCCAACCCATTCCGTGCTCACCCCTACCTATTATGTTCGCACGAACAAAAGGGCAAGAGGCTATGAACGGGGGTCAGAGGGGTAAAATAGGGAATTTGGTGGAGATTTTTGGTGTATCATCGGGCCAGAGGGTCTTCTTCCTCCTCTTTCATTCACAGTCACCCTCAATCTCCCCTCTCTCTCTCTCAAATCCAACCTCCCCTCCGGCGATTCGTGCGGTCACCGGCGTGTTCTTCGCAGCTGTCTCCATCTCCGGCGGTCTCTCTACGCCTCCGGCGACCACAGCAGCAGAAACACCACCTCTCTCTCCGACGGCTTCATCACCAACCACAAACACCACCAAACACTCACAAATCCGGCGGTTTGGGTGGACTTCCGGCGGCCTAAGCAAGCCTTTGTTGGCGTGTGTGCATGGATTACAGGAAGCTGAATGAAGCCACGCTAAAGGATCACTTTCCGTTGCCGTTTATTGATCAGATGCTTGATCGTTTGGCTCACCACGAGTACTACTGCTTTCTGAATGGTTACTCAGGTTACAATCAGATCGCCATTGCTCCAGAAGACCAGGAGAAGACTACTTTTACATGTCCCTATGGCACATTTGCGTTCCGCCGCATGCCATTTGGATTATGTAATGCACCGGCCACTTTCCAGCGGTGCATGATGGCTATCTTCTCGGATATGATTGAGAAGCACTTAGAGGTATTCATGGATTATTTCTCTTTATTTGGTGACAGTTTTGAGGATTGTCTACATCATCTCGGCAGTGTCTTGGTTCGTTGTGAAGACACTAATCTCGTGCTGGATTGGGAGAAATACCACTTCATGTTCACAGAGGGGATAGTTCTTGTCCACAAGATTTCACGCAGAGGTTTGGAGGTTGATCAAGCTAAGGTAGAGACGATCAAGCAGCTCCCTTATCCGACTTCAGTGAAGGGGGTCAGAAGCTTCTTGAGACATGCAGGTTTCTATCGCAGGTTTATCAAAGACTTCTCTAAGATCTGCAAGCCTATGTGTGAGTTGCTTGGGAAAGATGTCCCATTTTTGTTTGATGAAGCCTGCAAGAAAGCCTTTGACTTTTTGAAGGAACAGCTCACCTCAGCTCCTATCATCACAACTCCACATTGGAGTTTGCCATTTGAGCTCATGTGCGATGCTAGTGATTTCGCCATTGGAGTAGTGTTGGGGCAGCGTAAGGAAAAGGTATGCCACGTTATTTACTATGCTAGTAGAGTTCTTAATGAGGCTCAACTAAACTATGGCACTACTGAGAAGGAGTTATTAGCTGTGATTTTTGCTCTTGAAAAATTCCGGCCTTATCTTGTGGGATCGAAAGTGATTGTCTTTACACATCATTCGGCGCTTAGATATCTACTTGATAAAAAAAATTGCCAAGCCGAGATTGTTGCGGTGGGTCATTTTGATGCAAGAGTTTGATGTAGAGATCCGTGACAAGAAGGGTGTCGAGAATGTGGTAGCGGACCACCTCTCAAGACCCGAGAATGGAGTGGAAGAGAAGGTGTCGATTCAAGAGAACTTCCCTGATGAGAGTTTGATGTCTTTGGGGATACTGAGCCATGGTATTGGGCGATTGCCAATTATCTGACGAATGGGAAGATCCCTGAGGAATGGACAGTGCAGCAAAAGAAGCGGTTCCTGTATGTGGTGAAGCAATACTTTTGGGAGGATCCATATATATTCAAGATGGGCGCCGATAACATCATTAGGAAGTGTGTTCCTACCCATGAGATCTATGATGTGATCAAGCAGTGTCATGCGGCACCTAGTGGAGGTCATTTATCGGTCCCCGCACCGCCATGAAGGTACTCCAATCTGGTTTCTTTTGGCCAACTATTTTTAAAGATTGTCATGACTGGGTTGCAGGGTGTGATAGCTGCCAGAGAACCGGTAACATCTCCAAGCGAGATGAGATGCCAATGTTTGAATGGCTTGAGGTGGAGCCTTTCGATGTTTGGGGCATAGACTTCATGGGACCGTCTCCACCTTCTTATGGGAATCTGTACATCTTGCTTGCGGTGGATTACGTGACGAAGTGGGTTGAAGCAATTGCGTGCCCAAAGAATGATGCAGCAACGGCAGAGAAGTTCCTGAAGAAACACATCTTCACTCGGTTTGGCACACCAAGGGCAATGGTGAGCGATGAAGGGTCACATTTCATAAACCGAGTGTTTGCCAGAGTTTTGAAGTCGTATGGGGTGTCTATCCATAAGGTTTCCCTACCTTATCACCCCCCAAACCAATGGGCAAGCGGAAGTGTCTAACAGGGAGATCAAGGGGATTTTGCAGAAAACCGTCAGTGCAGGGCGCAAGGATTGGGCTGTGAAACTAGATGATGCATTGTGGGCATATCGTACTACATGGAAGACACCATTGAACATGTCACCATTTCAGCTCGTCTTCGGTAAGGCATGCTATCTCCCTGTTGAGCTAGAGCACAGAGTATACTGGGCTATCAAGCGGTTGAACATGGATCCCGAGTTGGCAGGACAAGCACGGAAGATGAAGCTGCTTGAACTTGAGGAATGGATATTAAAGGCTTATGATTGTTCCAGGATATACAAGGAGAAGACAAAGAGATGGCACGATAGTCGTCTCAAACCGAAAGAACTTCGTGTGGGACAAAAAGTTTTGTTATTCAATTCACGCATGAAGCTCTTTCCGGGAAAGCTTCGTTCTAGATGGCCCGGGCCGTTCCGGATCCACCAAATCTATCCGTGGGGTGCGGTTGAGTTAGAAGATCCTCATACGAAGGAATGCTTCCGCGTCAATGGAAGCAGAGTTAAGCCGTACCTGGAATCTGCGCCAACACCGGCCAAAGTGGATGCTATCTACTTTGACGAGCCGTGATCTTAATGAGGTAAATGGGTCGGGCCGTCGACCGTAAATTACAAAGCGCTTGTTGGGAGGCAACCCAACGTATTTTATGCATTAGTATAGAGAGTGTGTTTTAAATACTGTCGTGTGTGTTTTTTCTGAACATTTTGCTTTGTGAGGGGTGAGAGAGCGATAATTTGACATTTGAATTGAGTCTCCGCAGGATTACAGGTGAATACGCGATTCGGACTTCCCTTCTTGATGTGCGTAGACTCGCATTGAAAGGCGCACATCGGAGTCTGGACGTAAAAGCAAGGAGAAATTTGAGCGAGATATGATCACGACGAGATTCCCGAGAATATTGGGAAGTTTGTCACAAAAAATGGGCTCAAGAACACAAGGGGCACATGGAATTCAAGCTAAGGAACCTCGAAGATCAAGCAAAGGAAGCGGACAAAAAAATTGCAGCTGAAGTCAGGGTTGTTCGCACGAAACAACCCCATGTTCGCACGTACAAAAGAAGCAAAAAAGCCACTGTTTAAAAACACGAACAAAAAAGGTTGTTCTTTCGAACAGTGTTCGTGCGAACACCTGTTATGTTTGCACGAACAGAAGGGCAGGAGGCTATGAACGGGGGTCATAGGGGTAAAATAGGGAATTTGGTGGAGATTTTTTGTGTATCATCGGGCCAGAGGGTCTTCTTCCACCTCTTTCATTCACAGTCACCCTCAATCTCCCCCCTCTCTCTCTCTCTCAAATCCAACCTCCCCTCCGGCGATTCGTGCGGTCACCGGCGTGTTCTTTGCAGCTATCACCATCTCTGGCGGTCTCTCTATCCCTCCGGCGACCAGAGCAGCAGAAACACCACCTCTCTCTCCGACGGCTTCATCACCAACCACAAACACCACCAAACACTCACAAATCCGGCGGTTTGGGTGGACTTCCGGCGGCCTATGCAAGCCTCCAACACCACATCTTTGGTGTTGTAGGCAATTGAAGAAGAATTTCAGATTTGAGTCTCAAACCCACCTAGGGTTTTTAAATTTGGGAAAGTTCAAATTGAGGATTAAGGAAGCAAATTCAGCTCTCGGTGAAGAAGGAAGAAGTGACGGGGACAACAAGGAGAAGCTAGGAGCATCATTCAATCGGAAAAAAGCCAACGAAAATTTTCGGCGACCAACTCGGTCTTTCTTGCCGGAAATTTCTCCAAATTCGGTACTTCTAATCCTTCTCTTTATTTACGTACTTCCTTTGCGTTGTTGAATTGCATTACTTGATCATCATGTCTAAACGAAAAGCTGCTACGTTTGACGACCCCGTCTTTCACCCCATTAGGAAAGTAGGGTCGTCCAACGTGGACGAGATGGTAGTTGAGGACCCCCCCTATAATACCTACCGAAGAGCCCGAGTACGTGGTGCCGGAATCTCCGCCACACCCCATACTCCAAAAACCAATGCCCCCTACGCCTCGTTTGAGAAAGGGTAGGTCGGACAAGAGGCTTAAGATCGCCAATGCCAATGTGAAACCTACCAATTATTGTACCTATCGTTTTGTGAGCTTTCATGCTCACGTTGCGTCTTTCCGCGACCGATACCTCAAGCTAAAAGGTGTGGCTGAGAAACCCGTACCCGATCGACAAGTTGAAACTCATGCCTATCGAACTCATAGCAATTCATGAACGTGAGTGGTTAGATAAATGGTTTGAGTTGTGTGGACCATCGAGCTCTCAAGTTGCGAGAGAAAGAGATTCGGGGATGATAACTCCGTTTTCGGAGTTATTTTATGCCTTTTATTTCTACGTTTTGCGTGCTTATAATGGAGAATTTGTCGTCTTTTGAGTAAATTGAGCGTAAATGTGAAAATACGAGTTCATGTGCAATACTTGTTAAATCCGGGCGTTTCTTTAGATTTTTGAGCTTTTATTGTGATATGATCGCGGGTTGTGTTTTCGTGTTGTGATTCGCAGGAAAACAGGGCTTGGAGGATCGTGCGGGATTTGGAAGCGAACTTCGGAAACAAGGAACTCAAAGGCAAGTCAAAAGGAAGGAGAAAGTCAAAGGAAAGTCAAAGGGAAGTCAAACAGAAGAGGAAAGTCAAAGGAAGGTCAAGGAAAGAAAGAATGGAAGAAGAAAGTCAAAGAAGGGAAGAGAAAAGTCAAAGGAGGCAAAAAGAAGGCTGGAACAAGAGGTCTTCGTGCGAAGACATTTGTCTTCGTGCGAAGACAAATGACTTAGCCAAAATTCAGCCTTGCAAAATTCTCTTCGCAAACACACTTGCAGTATCTCAATGAGAAGGCCTTCGCACGAAGAGGCAGAAGTCTTCGTACGAAGACTCTTCGTGCGAAGACAACTGTCTTCGTGCGAAGAGGTCGTGGGACAGAGCAGTTTTTTTGGGGCTTTTCCGTATTATTTCCAAACTTTGTAATATTATTATGGGAACGTATTTAAGGCTTTTAGGTCGACTTTTTCAGTAGTTTTTGGAGATTAGAGACATCTTTGGAGATCAAGAAGCCTTGGAGAGAGCTTAGGAGCTTTTGGATCATTCATTTGAATTCTAAACTCTCGTTTTTCTTGATGTTTATGTTTAAACTCATTATAATCGTCGTTTTGATTATGAATATGAGTAGCTAAACACTTTTTGCTGGGAATTCTCGTTTGGTGTAGCTAGGGTTTGATCTAAAGTTGATGTTTTGATGATTGTAATGCATGCTTTAGCTTAATTTCTCGTGTTTATTCAATATTATGGATTATTTGCGTTCTTAATCTTATTATCTTTGCGAGTAGCTAACGTAGAGGTAGAATCAATTAGTTTCACGCGGTAACTCCGAGATAACTAGTCGGTAAATTGAATAATCCACCTAGTCGTATCAATGTTTGGTAACTCGGCATCGTTAACTAGGATCATTAAAGTAGAATTATGTTATTAATGCGTGCTTAAAGCTAAAATAGGCTTGGTAACTCGGTCTAGTTTAACCTAAGTATAGTGGACTTGCTTGGTAACTCGGTAAGTTCAACGTTGCTTGATTAATAGTGAATAACACGTGGTTGTTTTACAAATCAAAACATAAATTTAGAACAACCTAGTGAACCTAGAGAATTCCCGGTACTTTTTCCCTTATTGATAAAAACCTCCAATTATTCATTCTTTATTAATCGTGAATTATTTCACTTGGTTAATTGAGAATATTGCAATTATTTTCTTAGAATTAGATAAAACACAACTTGCGACTTGCCCACATAAGGTTTAGAATAGTAATTAATTTAAACAAAGTCCCTTGGGTTCGACAACCCGGATTTCCGGTTTATTACTACACACGACGGCTGTGCACTTGCAGTTGGAACGTGTCAAGTTTTTGGCGCCGTTGCCGGGGACTTCGGCTAAATTAGTTATAATTCCTAGCCTTAGGGATTTTAATTTATTGTTTATATCCGTTACTCACCTACGTTTTGCGTGTTTCGTGATTTCAGGTTGATTTACACGGTGCATGACCCGTTCTCGAGACGAGCCTTTGTATCCAACGTTTGAAGACCCGGAATCCTTATTAAAAGCACAGCGTAGAGACAAGAGGAATTCAAGCTCAGTAGTTATGGATGAAGAAACGAGAGCTGAGTTTGAGAGGATCCGCAAAGGGATGCAGGATGCGGAAGCAGCTAGAGCTGCAGCTGTAGAGGAGGCTGCACAAAGAGCCGCAGAAGCTGAGGAGGTGAGAGCTCAAATGGCTGAGATGCAGGCAAGGATGGATCGCATGGTCCCCCCAAATCCACAACCACGTCATGGTGTGGGGGCACAAGTGGCGAACATCGGTGGGAACAACAATGGTAATAATGGGGAAAACAACAGGCAGAACAATGCTGAGAATGAAGAACGCCCGATGGTGGATTATTTCAGGACTACTCCAGCATGTTATCAGCCTACCATTGTCAGGCCACAGATCAATGCCCAACACTTCGAGTTGCGCCAACATATGATCAACATGGTTCGTGATGAGTGCGCATTCAACGGAGCTCCAGGAGATGACCCCAATCACCATCTGCTGGTATTTGAGCAAATCACATCAACCATGCACGATCATCGAGTTCCAGATGAAACAGTTAAGCTTTTACTATTTCCATTCTCCTTATCTGGAAAAGCCAAGAAGTGGCTTATGGAGCTGCCAGCTGGTAGCATAGTGACATGGGCAGATTGTTGTCATGAGTTTCTGAGGAAGTATTTGCCACCATCCAGAGTCGCGCAGCAGATGGCAGAGATTGCAAAGTTCACTCAGGATGAGGACAGCTCTTTGGGAGATGCATGGAGGAAGTTCAGCCAAATTCTCCGTAGATGTCCGAATCATGGAGAGCCATGGCACAAGCTCTTCCATTATTTCTACACTGCATTAGACAAGGAGACAGCTGACCAGTTAGATATGCTAGCTGGAGGTAATTTTATGGGACTTGGAGCACAGCGGGCTCAAGATTTGCTGAACAACGCGTCAAAGAGAGAGACTACACGATCTGAAACGCGTAGGTACTCCAAACCGGGGGATACATCTTTAGTCAACAAGATTGAATCGATGGAACAAAAGTTGGAATCCATGACTTCAGCATTTCACGGTATGCACCCTCCAACTCAGAAGCCCATGGGTGAATTACTAGCAGATGAAAGCCAGGGATATGATAACAGTGTTGAAGATGTGAATTTTATGCGACAGCAGCAATGGCCTAACACCTATCATCCCAACAATCGTAATCACCCTAACTTCAGCTATGCCAATCCAAACAGTGGATTATATGCACCCGGACAGAGACCCAATGTTCCATATCAAGCGAGGCAAGCTCCACAACAGCAGGCTCCACAAAAAGAAGATCAAGAGACAAATGCCTTATTGAGAAAGCTCCTAGCTAATCACGACAGGATGGAGAGCGCGATTGTCTCAATACAAGCAACAATAAAAAGCCATGAGACTCAGATTGGGCAGATCGCCAATCAAAATGTCAAGCTTCCACCAGGCATGCTTCCATCAAATACCATCACTCCTAACGAGCAGCTAAATGCCATCACAACTCGCAGTGGCATCACTACTGAGGACCCCCCATATCCTAGCCACGCGCGAGCTGAGGCGACTAAGGCCACTGAGAAAGCTTTGGATGAAGAGATTCCCGTGCCTACCGTGAGTCCCCAATCAAAGGACACGGTGAGGAAGTTGGATGAGAAACAGAAGCCTAGGGAGGAATACAGTGTGCGAGTGCCATACCCGCAAAGATTGAAGAGCCAAGAGGATGCCAAGCATTTCAAGAAGTTTGTGGATATCTTCAGGAAACTGCACATTAATATACCTTTTGCAGAGGCCATCTCACAAATGCCGAAATATGCCAAATTCCTCAAGGACCTCCTTTCTAATAGGAGGCGCATGGATGACTTTGAAACCGTGACTCTAAATGAGGAGTGTAGCGCCGTTGTGCAAAAAGCGCTACCAAAGAAGATGAAAGATCCAGGCGGTTTCATCATTCCTGTTACATTGGGAGACGCATTTCATGGGAGGGCATTATGTGACCTTGGTGCGAGTATTAATTTGATGCCTACATCGGTTTTTGAGCAACTTGGTGTGGGAGATCCTAAGCCTACCAGGATGTGCTTGCAGATGGCTGATCGCACAATAAACGCCCCAGGGGTGTTTTAGAGGATGTATTAGTGAGAGTTGAAGGACTCATCTTCCCAGCGGATTTTGTGATCTTAGACATGGAGGCCGACGATGATGTTCCTCTTATTTTGGGCCGTCCATTCCTGGCCACTGGGAGAACTATCATTGATGTGGCCAATGGAGAGCTGACTATGCAGATCAACGATGAGAAGGTGGCCTTCAATGTATTTGAGGCTATGAAGTTTCCCGCATACGCGGTGAGCGAGCAGTGCTTTGGGGTGGAGGCATACACGCTGGACGAGGAAGACGATATTTTGTTGGAGCAACTATATGAGGAGCTTGCTCTATTTGATTCCAGCGAGAAAGAGCAAGCCTTAGATGTTCATTGGCGGCCACCATTACCCCTCTTTAATGAGGGAAGCAGGAAGATTCTTACTCCTTCTCTTATTACTGCTCCTGTTTTAGAGTTAAAGCCTTTACCTGTTCATTTGAAATATTTATACTTGGGATCTAATGATACTTTACCTGTGATTGTATCTGCATGTTTGGACAGGGAACAGGAGGAGCAGCTTCTCGAGGTACTACAGAAGAGGAAAGCAGCTATGGGATGGACAATAGCAGATATTAAGGGGATCAGCCCCACAGTTTGCCAGCATAAGATCAGGCTCATGGAAGACAAGAAGCCGGTAGTTCAATTTCAGCGCCGCCTCAACCCTCACATGCAGGAGGTGGTGAAGAAAGAGGTGCTTAAATGGTTGGAAGCAGGTATCATCTATCCGATTTCCGACAGCACGTGGACTAGCCCGGTACAATGTGTTCCCAAGAAAGGAGGTATAACTGTGGTGGAAGGGGAAAAAGGTGATCAAATTGCCACACGTACCGTTACTGGGTGGAGAGTTTGCATGGATTACCGCAAACTCAATGATGCCACTTTGAAGGATCACTTTCCCCTCCCATTCGTGGACCAGATGCTTGATAGGCTAGCTCACCATTCACACTACTGCTTTTTGGATGGATATTCTGGGTATAATTAGATAGCGATTGAGCCAGCTGACCAGGAGAAGACGACATTTACTTGTCCATATGGGACGTTTGCATTCAGACGCATGCCATTCGGGCTATGCAATGCCCCAGCTACGTTTCAGAGGTGCATGATGTCTATCTTCTCAGACATGATGGAGCAAAATTTTGAAGTCTTCATGGATGATTTTTCGCTTTATGGTGATGGGTTCGAAGACTGTCTCCAGCAGCTAGCTCGGGTACTGGACAGATGTATTGACACCAACCTAGTGCTCAACTGGGAGAAGTGCCATTTCATGGTGACCGAGGGAATAGTGTTGGGGCACAAGATCTCCAGTAAAGGTTTAGAGGTAGACCGGGCGAAGATTGAGGTGATTGAGAAGCTTCCTTACCCTACGTCTGTCAAAGGGGTACGGAGTTTCTTGGGACATGCAGGTTTCTATCGGCGCTTCATTAAAGACTTTTCGAAAATCACAAAGCCTTTATCTGGTTTGCTTGAGAAAGATGCCGTGTTTGATTTCAATGAAGACTGCAAGACAGCTTTTGATTTGCTCAAGAAAAAGCTGATTAGTTCTCCCATTATAGCCACTCCAGACTGGACTCTACCGTTCGAACTTATGTGTGATGCCAGCGATTACGCGGTGGGAGCAGTGCTGGGACAGCGGAAAGACAAGGTAGCTCATGTTATTTACTATGCTAGTCGTACTCTTAACACTGCACAGGTTAATTATGCCACCACGGAAAAAGAGATGTTGGCTATTATCTTCGCATTGGACAAGTTTCGTCCATATCTTGTGGGTTCTCAGGTGACTATTTTCACGGACCATGCAGCCCTCAAATATCTTCTTGCTAAGAAGGATGCAAAGCCTAGATTGATCCGATGGGTATTGTTAATGCAAGAGTTTGACATAGTGATAAAGGACAAAAAGGGTGTAGAGAACGTTGTTGCAGACCATTTGTCACGACTGGATAACGAAAAACAAGAAGATGTGCCGATTAGAGAAGATTTTCCAGACGAACAACTTATGGTGGTGGTAGCAGCGGTGCCTTGGTTTGCGGATTTGGCAAATTTCAAGGCGCTCAAAATTGTCCCGAAAGACATGACGTTCCATCAGAAAAAGAAATTTTTCGCAGATGCACGACACTATTTCTGGGATGACCCTTATTTGTTTAGGTTGGGAGCTGACAATGTGTTGAGAAGATGCGTAGCTGAGCCGGACACTTTGGACATTCTTAGACACTGCCACGAATTGAATTGCGGAGGACATTTTGGCAAAGCGCGTACTGTGGCAAAGGTATTGCAAAGTGGATTTTACTGGCCTACTCTACATAAAGATGCTCATCTATTTGTGCAGCAATGTGATCGATGTCAGAGAACCGGCAA
This sequence comes from Linanthus parryae, assembly GCA_023055425.1. NCBI lineage: Eukaryota > Viridiplantae > Streptophyta > Magnoliopsida > Ericales > Polemoniaceae > Linanthus > Linanthus parryae. Next base: position 7,608,766 of record JALGPY010000015.1, read on the forward strand.
TATCTCCAGCCGAAACGAGATGCCTCAAAATTTCGTGTTGGAAGTAGAGCCCTTTGATGTCTGGGGCATCGATTTCATGGGACCATTCCCGTCTTCACTTGGCAATCTTTATATACTGTTAGCTGTGGATTATGTGACCAAGTGGGTAGAGGCAATGGCGTGCCCCAAAAACGATGGAGCTACTGTAGAGAGATTCGTGCGAAAGAGCATTTTTACACGGTTTGGAACTCCCAGAGCCATAATCAGTGATGAAGGATCGCATTTTGTGAATAAAGTCTTTGCCAATGTCTTGAGCAAATATGGGGTAAAGACGCATAAAATATCACTGGCCTATCATCCGCAGTCGAATGGGCAAGCAGAAGTTTCTAACCGAGAGATAAAAGGGATTCTGGAGAAGACAGTCAACCCGGGACGCAAGGATTGGTCTCTACATTTAGACGATAGCTTATGGGCGTATAGGACTGCTTACAAGACTCCTTTGGGCATGTCTCCCTACCAGCTAGTGTTTGGGAAGTCGTGTCATCTTCCGGTGGAACTTGAGCACAAGGCATTCTGGGCTTTGAAGAAGATCAATTTGGACGCTAAGCTCTCAGGTGAGCTACGAAAGCAAGCGCTACTTGAACTTGAAGAATTTCGATTGATGGCGTATGAAAGTGCGAAAATCTATAAGGAGAGGACAAAACTGTGGCACGACAGGCACATCATCCCGAGAGACTTCAAGGTAGGACAGAAAGTATTGATCTTCAATGCAAGGCTAAAGCTGTTTCCAGGGAAATTGAAATCTAGGTGGAGTGGTCCCTACACGATTACTGAAGTTTATCCATGGGGATCTCTTGAGGTAGAGGATGCAAATGGGAACAGGTTTAAGGTGAATGGTCAGAGAGCGAAACCGTACGTGGACGGGAATTTCATTGGAGTCATTGAATGGCTTCATGCGACTCCCGCAACTTGAGAAGTCTCTGAGGTAACTGGGTCGGGCCGTCGACCTTAAATTACAAAGCGCTTGTTGGGAGGCAACCCAACCTATTTAATGCTTTAGGATAGATTTTAATACTGTTTTGTAATTTTTATTCGGTTTGATGTTATTGAGAGGTGCGAGAGAGTGGATTTAATATTTCCAATGAGTATGTGCAGGAATACGAGGTGAAAGGCCTATTTCGGATCCCCCTTCTTGATGCGCGCGTGCGAAACAGAGTAAAAAGTCCGGATTTGCAGCTAAATACGCGTATCGGGATCCGAAGTGAAGGAATTGAAGGTAGAAGCCATTTCTGCATCTATTCAACACACGCACCTGGGGAAGATCATGTTCCCGGACTCCCCGTCTTGATTTGCGCAAGAATTCGATTAGTGAACGGAGAAAGCTATCACGCCGGCACGGATTACGAGGTGAAATTTTGAAGGACAGACTGAAATAAGAATTGAACAATGCCAACGTGTGGGGTGGTCGAGAGCTTTCTGTAGACAGGTGGATCGCGCAAATCGGAGCCCGGATGAAGAAGTTACGCCAAAAAGGATGTTTTAGCAAGTAAAACGAGGCCAAAAGCATCCGGAAATGCAAAACGTGCCTTGGAACGCGTGAAATTGACAAATAAAATATTCCCCCGATTTTGGGAGTGTTTTAAGGTGAAAAGGGAGTCTCGAGGTCGAGGAGATCCTTCGGAAAGCAAAGGCACGATCGAAGACGCGAAAAAGTGATAAAAAGGATGTTTTTGGCACAATTCAGAATTGTCTTCGTATGAAGACAATTGTCTTCGTAGGAAGACATTTTACTTAGAAAAATTTTGAGCTTCAAAATTTGTCTTCTTATAACAAGTTGCAGTATCTGTTTGAGAAGACCTTCGTGCGAAGACAACTTGTCTTCGTACGAAGACTCTTCGCACGAAGAAAATTGTCTTCGCACGAAGACATCGAGCAAAATGTCAGAATTGGCCAACACACGGATAACAGTCATGGTTACTTCTTGGGGGCTTTTTAGACTTTTTGCACGAGTTGAATGTTCATCTTCAGCAGGCCATCGATCCTTTTCCTCATTCTTCATCTTTCACAGTAGCTTCATCCTCCATAGCCACGCACAAGTCAAATCGCCTCCCCCATTGTTTCTTCACCAAAATAAACAATCTACCTAGGGTTTTGCTCGCAATTCAGAGGGGAGCAAGATTCCATAGGTGGTTTTGAGAGAGAGTGCAAGACAAGAGAGAAATCAGAGGAGGAAGGAGCTAGGGTTTTGAAGAAGAACTGAGAAATTGGACGAGTTGGGGCTTGATTCAGCTTACGGACGAGAAGGAAACACTAACGGGGACTACGCAAGGAGTACGGAGCAGCAAGCAATTCAAGGTTTCGACAAATTTTTCCGGCATCATCAAAATCAGTCCGGGTTTGTCAAAATTGTGAAATTTTTGCGTCCGTAAGACTTGCTCCGGACGCGTAGGTACTATCTAAACTTCGTATTTCAATATTCGAGTCTTAGGCACATTGAGTAAAAGCCCGATTATTTGTTGTTACGCTTAGAAGCGTACTTTGGGGGCGATTGCGTAAAGTCCTAGGAACTATTTGTTTACTTGCCTACGTGTTTCGTTTAGTATACACTTCTTGTTCACGTGCACAATTGTTGAATTGTTCGTTTTGCTTGAAATTGAATTTTAAATGGCGGGTGGAAAGAAACGGAAGACGGGAGAGGGTTCGTCACAAGAAGCATCGGGGTCGGGCGATCCTCAATTAGAGATTCCGCCTACTCCCCAATATGCCATCTTGACTGCCCCTTTCCCGGCTAAACCGGGTATTGTTGGCCGACGAACGGCTAAAGCTAACTTGAAAGAGCGTAGTATTGCGCCAGGATATTATGATAGCTACCGTTTTGTCACTTACGAGGCCCACATTGACTCTCGTAAAGATACCTATTTGACCAAGAACGGGCAGCCCGAAAAGGCATTTCCATTGCACGAGGACATGCCTCAAGCAATTAAGGAAATTTTTGAGCGCGAGAAGCTTGCCAATTGGTTTAAGCTAGTAGGGCCGTCTAGTTCACATATTACGCGAGAGTTTTTGTTCCATTTGCGTTATGCAAAGGATGGTGAGAGTCAAGATCCTCGTCTTGTGTACTGTCGGAACAATTGGATAGTCTTCACGCCAGAGACTATCGCATTGGCCATGGGTTTCCCCGCTTTGAAAGAGGGTTGTGGGTTAGAGACGGTTCTTCGTAGTGAGAACCTTTGTTCTCGTTTAAATGCTTTTTGCTTTGCGAAGGGGGTTGATCCATGGGACAGGAAAGGGGAGGTGCTTCATTGGAAGGCCGAGAAGAAGTTTTATAGGCCGGAGGCTAGGTGGTGCTGTGAATTGTTAGAAAACTGGGTTTTGGGAATCACACGAAACCCTAGTTATACTTTCCGCCTCTCTGTCTGGGCTCTTTGTCTTTACACCGGGGTTAGAATTAATATCCCCAAACTGATTTGGGAGAACTGTCTTGAGAGGGTGTCGAGGACGAACAAATTGGGCCCCGGTCATACTTGCTTGATCACTCACCTAGCCAAAACTACCGAAGTAGTCATAGGGAGAGATATGGACTTGAAAGCGTTTACTGCTCGGAAGTGGCATAGGTTTGATGAGACGGCGAGGAAGAAGGGCAAGGGTAGGAGGATGAACACCTCTAGGTTTGACAACCAGGTTGCCTACGACCACCTGCGAGAGGAGATGGCCCGGGATAGACTAGAGAGAAGACGCCAGTTTGCCCACACTCGGGATAATCAGGCGAAGCTGGGAGGTTTAATCCAGATGGTGGGCCAGTGGGTTATACAGTCTAGTGGTCAGGCGGCGGGGGAGTTTGTTCCACCGGTCCCGATGGCGGATCCGTGGTTCCAGGAGGATGAATTTGAGTATCCGGTTCCGCCGAGTGAGGATGAAGAAGAAGAAGAAGATGAGGAGGAAGAAGATGATGAGGATGAGGAAGATGACGAGTAGTGGAGTGTGCCCTCGTGCTAGAATTGTTGAGTCCTCGTGTTATCGTTGAGGACAACGATGCATTCTAGTGTGGGGGTGGTTGAATCCTTTTTACTAGTCAGTGTCGTGTCTTTGCATCGCCAGTGTCTGCATGTAGTTAGAGGTTTTTGGTTATGTCCTTATTTTTCTTTTTATTATTCATCTTTTTGCACGTTTTGGTATTTTTGAGTCAACCCACCATTGTTGAGTCGTTAGTCGAGTTGGCCTTGCATATAGTGTAGGTAAAAAAAAAATAAAAAAAAATAAAAAACTAAAAATGTGAAAACACCAAAAAAATTAAAAATTTGAGAAAGGGCAATTGAAAAAAGCTGAAAATTCGGTAAAATCGAGAAGTGTGAGACTTTTAGGCGTAGGGCGTGAATTGCGATCGAGAGTGACAATGTGAGAGTCCCTTAGTAAGTATAGAGAAACTCTCTTTACGGGAATGCGTGCCTATTTTACACACGAACTTAATTCTTTCAAATTTAAAGTGTGTGCCTAATTTTCTTACAAGAGTTGAGCTAGGTGTGAGCTAAACAAGCCGAACGTTCTTGTGTACGTCTTAGGTAGTCGCCAACCCGCCTCGTAGTGGCACACAGAACAGCTGTGCGAGGTGAGTATTAGAGCACTCACTGCTTATTAGAACTTACCTTGTAGGACCACTAGTAAACCCGTATTTGAACCATGGATTCTTTGACAACCTTTGGACTTAGGGTGACGATTCTTGGCCTTCAGCATTGATTGGTTAGAATCACCGCTTTAGTGCGTCACGAGGGTGTTGTAGTTGAGGGGGTTCGATGAGGGAGTACTTCATGCTATATTTGTGTGAGTCTTACATATCGCATGCACTTCATTTGTGATCTTCGAGGGGAATGCGAGGGTGAGTGAGAGTAGGCTTGCGCACTTCGGTGTGGCGGTGTTCCATGGCATTACAACGTGGACACAAGTGAGGAGAGCCGTGAGTGTGTACCATCTAATACACACAAAACTTGGGTTGGGGGAATTTAATAGGTGGTTCGTGCTAGGTACCGGATCTTACTCATCATGGTGTAGGAGGTTTGGTTGGATTAGGCACGAGACAGACATTTGATCGACTACTTGAGAGGGGACAGGATTACATTCGAGTGTGGGGGTGTCGACATTTGACTTCGGACATCGAGATTGCGTTTGCGACGACTCCATCCCCACACATGCTCTTTTATGTTAGCGGCTTTGTTGGTTACACCGAGGATTTTATTGAGATAGGGAGAGACATTGATTTGTGATTTATATGTGTTGATTTGGATATTGTCTCTCCTTACGATTATATGTTAGCTTGGCACTTGGAAGACCACTCGTGAAAGATATTGAAGGAGTTGTGCAGGATTTTGAGAGATAAAAAAAAAAAAAAAAAAAAAAAAAAAAAAAATTAGAAAAAAAAAAATCAGAAAAAAAAGAAAAGAGAGAAAAAAAGGAGAGATGAATAAGGGAAGAATGAAAAGTTTGTGGAAGAACGAGTGGAGAAGCGACTAGTTCACGAACGGGAGATTTTTGGCTTATGCATCATTCATGACAATAGCCGCGGAGATCGTAATTGTACCGGGGTGTGAGGGGATCGAGGGCCGGAGATGGTGAGTTTCGGGCTTGGTTTCTATCATTGTTGTGAGGGTGTGTGAGTTATGGTATTTGTGAGAATGTGACGCTTTAGGACTTGTATTTGATTCTTATCCTATTTGTCCCTAAAGCCTCATCATTTAAACCCGTTAGCGGATTAGGAGCTCGGACCTTGAACGTGGCTTAGCCTAGCGTAGCCTTTTATTTTGTGGCACACATGAAAAGGTATTGCATTCTTGTACTTAGTAAAGTTAGGTTCTCTATACTAGCTAAGGGGAATTCATGTTGACGAATTTGATTTCGAATCATTCCTTGTGTCTAGATTTCTCATCGCTTCGTGTGAATCGGTTTAAGCTAATGGAGATTGCCCAGTCTCACAAAAGAAAAAGAAAAAAATTTTTGTATTTCAATACTTGCATTGTGAATATTGCATTTGCATATAGGTGCATTGTGTATAATCGAGTCGAGTCGACTAGTAGGAAGGATGGTTGGTGAATGGTTCTACTCGGATTAGTATGCAAGAGTTCTTGGTTTTGTATGCAATGTGAGGTGAAAGTATGCAAATGGCGTAGGGAAGTTATGCAATGAGTAAGTAGGGTAGTATGCAAAGTTGGATGGATTGCGGAAAAGCGAAAGAAGCTTTGACTTGAGAGAGATGGAATTGACTTGGGAGATTTGCTCGGGACGAGCAAAAGGTAGTGTGGGGGTAGTTGATAACTCCGTTTTCGGAGTTATTTTATGCCTTTTATTTCTACGTTTTGCGTGCTTATAATGGAGAATTTGTCGTCTTTTGAGTAAATTGAGCGTAAATGTGAAAATACGAGTTCATGTGCAATACTTGTTAAATCCGGGCGTTTCTTTAGATTTTTGAGCTTTTATTGTGATATGATCGCGGGTTGTGTTTTCGTGTTGTGATTCGCAGGAAAACAGGGCTTGGAGGATCGTGCGGGATTTGGAAGCGAACTTCGGAAACAAGGAACTCAAAGGCAAGTCAAAAGGAAGGAGAAAGTCAAAGGAAAGTCAAAGGGAAGTCAAACAGAAGAGGAAAGTCAAAGGAAGGTCAAGGAAAGAAAGAATGGAAGAAGAAAGTCAAAGAAGGGAAGAGAAAAGTCAAAGGAGGCAAAAAGAAGGCTAGAACAAGAGGTCTTCGTGCGAAGACATTTGTCTTCGTGCGAAGACAAATGACTTAGCCAAAATTCAGCCTTGCAAAATTCTCTTCGCAAACACACTTGCAGTATCTCAATGAGAAGGCCTTCGCACGAAGAGGCAGAAGTCTTCGTACGAAGACTCTTCGTGCGAAGACAACTGTCTTCGTGCGAAGAGGTCGTGGGACAGAGCAGTTTTTTTGGGGCTTTTCCGTATTATTTCCAAACTTTGTAATATTATTATGGGAACGTATTTAAGGCTTTTAGGTCGACTTTTTCAGTAGTTTTTGGAGATTAGAGACATCTTTGGAGATCAAGAAGCCTTGGAGAGAGCTTAGGAGCTTTTGGATCATTCGTTTGAATTCTAAACTCTCGTTTTTCTTGATTTTTATGTTTAAACTCATTATAATCGTCGTTTTGATTATGAATATGAGTAGCTAAACACTTTTTGCTGGGAATTCTCGTTTGGTGTAGCTAGGGTTTGATCTAAAGTTGATGTTTTGATGATTGTAATGCATGCTTTAGCTTAATTTCTCGTGTTTATTCAATATTATGGATTATTTGCGTTCTTAATCTTATTATCTTTGCGAGTAGCTAACGTAGAGGTAGAATCAATTAGTTTCACGCGGTAACTCCGTGATAACTAGTCGGTAAATTGAATAATCCACCTAGTCGTATCAATGTTTGGTAACTCGGCATCGTTAACTAGGATCATTAAAGTAGAATTATGTTATTAATGCGTGCTTAAAGCTAAAATAGGCTTGGTAACTCGGTCTAGTTTAACCTAAGTATAGTGGACTTGCTTGGTAACTCGGTAAGTTCAACGTTGCTTGATTAATAGTGAATAACACGTGGTTGTTTTACAAATCAAAACATAAATTTAGAACAACATAGTGAACCTAGAGAATTCCCGGTACTTTTTCCCTTATTGATAAAAACCTCCAATTATTCATTCTTTATTAATCGTGAATTATTTCACTTGGTTAATTGAGAATATTGCAATTATTTTCTTAGAATTAGATAAAACACAACTTGCGACTTGCCCACATAAGGTTTAGAATAGTAATTAATTTAAACAAAGTCCCTTGGGTTCGACAACCCGGATTTCCGGTTTATTACTACACACGACGGCTGTGCACTTGCAGTTGGAACGTGTCAGGGGACGAGGGGGAGAGTAAGGATAATAGTTTGGTGTATTGTCGGGGAAATTGGGTGCATATAACACCGGAGACGATTAGCAAGGCCCTCAAAATTCGAGAGTTGGACCCCAACACCCCGCGTGCGTACCATGACATGATTCGGAGACCCAATGTAGAGCCTATGGTTAATGCTTTTTGTTTTCTGGGCGAGGTGGCGGATCCTTGGGATAAGTCGAAAGCCGAGGTGACGGGGTGGACGGTGCTTAAGAAATGCCTACTCCCACGTACTAGGTGGGTGTGTGAGATGCTTGAGAATTGGTTCTTGGGCATCATGCCTAACCCCCGATTCACATTCCGATTGTGTTGTATGGCCATGTGTGTGTGGTTAGGGCGGAGGATTGACATTCCTCGAATGATTTGGCTCAACATCATGGCGCGCAAATCGGAGGAAAACAAAATGGCCCCGGGTCACACTTTTTTGATGACCAAATTGGCAAAACAGGCAGGGGTAGAGGTTAGTGATTTGGATATCTTGCCACCAACCGAGCGCGAGTGGTCAAAATATTTGAAACCCCCTAAGGTGTCTAGGTCTAGTAAGGGCAAGGAGAAGGAAGGCGAGTCTTCGAGCACCGACGCTCTTTTGCAGAGCATGCACCAAATGATGTTAGAGTCTAAGGCGGTGAATGAGAGGCGGTTTGCTCATGACCGGAGCAGCCGGAAGAAATTGGGAGATTCCGTCAAGACTATATGGAAGTGGGTATCTCAGTTGGCCCTAGACCCTAGCCCTGACAGTGAGGACTTGTGGTATGAGTCGAGTGATTTTGAGAAGACTGGTTCAGCAGACGAGGAGCCTGGTTCAGCAGAGGAGGAGTCTGAGGACCAGGGTTCGGAGTCTGAGTAGATCCACCGCCCCTCACATTAGAGATGCTGAGTCCTCGGTTTGAATTCTAAATTCGTCGAGGAAAACGATGTATTCTAGTGTGGGGGAGTTTTAGTCTTGACTAGCCAGTCTGTGTCTGCATCACCTTGTCTGCATATAGATTGTTATGTCGTATTGTGGATATTTGTGTGGTCTGTGTCGTGTGTTAGTGTTAGGATATTATGTCGTATTGTGACGTGTTAGTCGTGTATATATGTGTTTAAGTTTGTGTTTGTGTTTGATAATGCACGTTTTCTTATTTCAGTCTAACTACCCTATCGAGTCAGTTGTGAAGTTTCGTTCGTGTCGGCTTGCATGTAGAGTAGGAATTATATATAAAAAAAATCATAAAAAGATAAAAAAAAAATGAAAAAAAAGAAAAGAAAAGAGAGAAAAAGAAAAAGGAGAGATGAAATAAAGTTTGAGTTGATTTTGAATTGGAACGAGTGGTTGAGCAACTTTGACGATGACGGTTCACATTTCATGCACGACGGACGACGATGGCCACGGAGATCACTAGTGTACCGGGGTTTGAGGGAATTGAGGGCCGAAGGTGGTGAGCTTCGGGTTTTGGTTTCTATCATCGTGGTGAGGGTGTGTGAGATGTGGGATTTGATGTGAGAATGTGACGCTTAGGACTTGATTTCGACAAACTTCTCCTTATGTCCCTAAGCCTCATCATTTGAAAACCGTTAGCGGATTAGGAGCTCGGACCTTGGATGTGGCTTTGCCTAGCACAGTCTCTTATTTTATGGCACACGCGAAGAGGTGGCGTATTCTTGAACTTAGTAAAGATAGGCTATCTATACTAGCTAGGGAATATTCTCGTTGTCGAATTTAGTTTCAACTCATGCTTTGTTCCTAGAGTTCTCATCACTTCATGATATTCGATTTAAGTCAATGGAGATTGCCCGATCTCAACCAAAAAGATAAAAAGTTCGTTTTATGTATCTATGTATTTGTGTAGGATCGAGTCGTAGTTTTGCATTTCCATCATCTTGTTGCATTGTTGAGTCGTGTGTCGTTATTGAGTCGGCTAGTTAAGATTGGTATGTGTTCGACAAAATCCCAAGTATATGATATCGTCTCAAGTAATATTATCCGGTAAAACCGGAGTCAAATCCACAAGGAGAGGAGGTTTAGACAATGACTTACTATCACTAGAAAACGACAAACTAAAGCAAGAAACGCAAACTCTCAATGGCTTTAAAGCTTGCCAAGCTATCAAATCCACCAAAATCAATTGATGGAGCAAGTTGAGGTTTAAGTTTAAGAACAAAGTAAACGACTACTAGAGCTACGATTCAAGAAACTAAGTGAAATGACAAGTAGAGAGGGGCTAGGGATCATCGGTTTCTCTAGCGACCAATCCTCCTGTTACATTCAAGCTCGGTTCTCATATTGCATGTGTCAATCCACAAGACAAGTTTCTCAAGAAGTGATTGCTCATTGCAATCCAACTCGCGACAAGAGAAGTGTGTAAATCCAACACGCTAATCAAGCACTAAAGAGGCTATTCAAATGAGATTCCCCAAAATTCAAGTGTTTCAAGCATCAACCATATGTAAACACACATAGATGTTTCCACATGAAAGATCAAGCCACAAATGAGATTTGTAAATTCTCACTCAAATCACCTAACTAGAACTCGATTTCTCAAAATTAGGATTGACGAGTTTCTCTCACTCAAGTGCAACTTCAAATCAAACAAGTCGAGAGTATTCGCACATCTACCTATTCAATGCATCAAATACTTCAACAAGAGAGATCCAAACATTGCATTAAGCATTCAAGTGAACCCAATTCAACCCAAACATCCTTGAAGTTCAACTTGAATCAATATGAGGATTGAGGCACTAGATAGTCCCAACCCAAGCAATTGAATTAGCTAGACAAGATAGATTCAAGAGTAATAAAGAGCAATGATATTTTCATAACCAACACTTGAATTCAACCACTAGTTTTCACCAATTCAACCTCAATACATCAACTACTACTTGATTCAAATACACAAAACAAAGAGAAAAATAGCTACAAACTCTAAGCATAAGCTATTAACTAGTGAAGCAATTGCAAAGAAAGCTACATCTACTGTGACTACTGCTGCTGCTACTGAGAAATCAACCCAGAAAAACAGAGCATTCACAGTGCTCACGAAACACCCCAAAACAGAGCACAAAAGTGCCTCAAATCGGATCAAACCAAACTGAAAATACCTCCTCTCTCCCTCTATTCCTCTTTCTCTGTTCTTAGCTTCAAGAACAACCCAGAAACGGAGAGAAATCGGAGAGAGAGAGAGAGGAGAACGACGAACCCAAAAACAGAGCAGTAATTGTGCCGACGGGTCAGAGAAGAGGCTCCAAATTTTCTTCAAACTTGCTTTATATAGATGATGGGAATGGGTTGAGTAGCCTCCAATACTTCATGTTTGCCCTTGAATTCGTACGATTCATCCTTAGTCATCCATTTTCAGACCCTTCTCACGAACCCTAGGTATTTGGGGCTTTTGTCATGATGTCTTCTTGGGCCGAATTGAGGCTGTTATATGAGAAAGCGTGTGAAGGGGAGCATTTTGGTGTTGATTTGGAGCGATTTGGTGAAGGCTAGGGTCAGATTAGGGGCTTGGTTCGAAGCTTGGAGCATGGCCATGGAGTCTGCTGCGTCCTGGTTCCTCCTCTGTTCGTTGCGTCACGAGGAAGAGAGAAAGTTGCGTTGTTGCTGAGTTGTGTCCGAAAAAATGCACTTTGGCCCCCTCTAGTATTTGATACTTTTTAAAATACCCCGGCTCTTCTTAAAATATTTTGGAAAGTTGCACATCCACCCCCAATCCGTTAAGAATCCTTCAAGTTAGCCACTAAAATATTTAAAAACTTGCACTTAAGCCCCACTTCCGTTAAAAACTTATCTTATTGGCCCTTGACCTTCACTTTCGACTTCTAGATCTTCAATAATGGCCTCAATTCTTCTCTTGTCTTCTCAAATAGGCCCTTAAATCTTCAAGTATTATTCGAATTAGGTCCTCCAAGTCCCTTCTTCATGGCTCTTGAGCCGCAAATTCTCTTCAAATTCATCGTTTAAGCTCCCCCTACTAGCCTCTTGCGTTCTAAATCACGTCTTTGCCTACAAAATAAGATAAAAACAACCAAAACTACGAAAACAAGCATAAGTCTAGAAAGAGAGATAAAATAGCTAAATTACACATATTAGCAAGTTATGAAGATTTCATTAGCATACTAAAACATGCAATTTTATGTCGTTAACACACCCCTCAACTAGCCTTTTGCTCGTCCTCGGGCAAAGAGAGCGATATGAGTATAAATTTAGTGAAAAACCAATCATGAGAGACACACACTCAACTAGACAAGGTTTGGCTCAATTCTAAACTAGACCCGAATATTCACAAACACACTTCACACATTATCTATCATAAGTGAGAACCCAAAGAAAATAAAATCCTAAAGATTACTAGCTAATTTTAATTTTTTTTTGTGGGGAAAAAGAAGAATGCATAAACGTTTTCTCAAATAAATTCTCAAAGTCCAAAAAGATTGAGAAAGAAGCATATGGACGTCTAAGCATATACTCATACAAATGTGGGCGGTGTTTGGTAGAAGGTGACTCATGCGAACCACAAAACTTGTTAAATTAAGTCCAATTTGCGAGAAAGTATGCCTTCAAAAATAAGGATCACATGAAACTTGACATTCTCATACTTATTCAAAAGCACCCATGTAGGATGGACCTCCAAAGCTTTGAACAAAAACGAATTTTAGAATGAGGGATATGGTTGTGGGCTTGTATGATCCTTTTGTGGATTGGGAGGTGGTGCGAATTATCATAATTTCATTTTTTTTTTCTTTTGAGATTTATAGCATTAACATTTTTTTCTCACCTCCAATACAAGGCTCTCCAAGACCCACAACAAAACAGAGGAATATACAAACGAGTGGGCTTTTTAAGCTAAACTAATGGAGCTATCTAGGTGGTGACGTAACATTATCCCCGGACACCCCTCTATTTCTTTGACATCGCATGGGGTGTCATTGGTAACCACCACTCCAATGGGCTACAAGTTTTCACCGCAAAAACGATTAGAATAAAAATCTTTTTGTAGAGTTCAAATAGCTTTAGAAAATGCACCCTTTATCAAAAGTAAAAGACGTCAAAGTTTATGTGATCAACTTAGCATGAAGGACTTAAACATGAAACGTAAATTTAGTGTGTCGCTTTGTGAGAACGCATGATACCGCGGAAGGTGGGATATTGGTGTAGATGTATTGAGTATAAGCAAAGAATTCATTTTTAAAATAAAAATGAAAAGAACATGGACTAAGAGATTTCATTCTTTGAAAACATCTAGTTTCCTAAAATTCTCCCTTTTCACTTTTCTCATTTTTTTTTCAATTTTTTTTTTTCAAATAAGTGACTCAATTACGACTCTCTAAGACTCAATAAATATATCAACAAAATCTAGACTCAAGATGAAAGGTTAGAAAAAAAATCTAAGGTTTGACACGGGAAAAGAGTGATGCTTCTCATGAAAGGTTCACACACATTTTTTTCAAAATTTTTAATTTTTTAATTTTTATGATTTTTTCAAATTTTTCTTTTTTTCGTATTTTTCATGTAAATCACTAATGAAGAAAAATCATGCTAGTAACCATTTAAGCAAGAAATAAAATCTACTCCCCACCCCCCAACTAAAATGTCACATTGTCCTCAATGTGTGAGAACAATGGAAGAGCATACAAATTCATATAAGAGATAAGGGATAGATAGACCTCATTTTAGCTTTCTTGGCCACCAAGCAAAATTCCTCATCCAAGAGCAACCTACAAAATGTTCACCGAAAAGAAAAAGAAATTCAAAAAAAATAGAGATAAACTAATTTATTTATTTACAACTAGGGAGGTGGAACAAGAAATGATGCTATCCCACCCCCAATCCGTTAAGGATCCTTCAAGTTAGCCACTAAAATGTTTAAAAACTTGCACTTAAGCCCCACTTCTGTTAAAAACTTATCTTATTGGCCCTTGACCTTCACTTTCGACTTCTAGATCTTCAATAATGGCCTCAATTCTTCTCTTGTCTTCTCAAATAGGCCCTTAAATCTTCAAGTATTCTTCGAATTAGGTCCTCCAAGTCCCTTCTTCATGGCTCTTGAGCCGCAAATTCTCTTCAAATTCACCGTTTAAGCTCCCCCTACTAGCCACTTGCGTTCTAAATCACGTCTTTGCCTACAAAATAAGATAAAAACAACCAAAACTACGAAAACAAGCATAAGTCTAGAATGAGAGATAAAATAGCTAAATTACACATATTAGCAAGTTATGAAGAGTTCATTAGCATACTAAAACATGCAATTTTATGTCGTTAACAGTATGCAACGGTGTTTCTAGTAAGTATGCAATTTTATGTCGTTCACTACCGTTTTGCGAGTGTTTCGGTGCATTTAAGTAAGAAATCGACAAAATCCTAGTTGTTTTGAGCATACTTGAGTTATTGAGATTTATTTCGTAATCCGGGCGTCTTTCGTATGATTTATGCATTGTTTATCGCATGTGATCTTCCGGTATGTGTTCGTGTTGTGTATTTGAGGAACCGGGAGCTTGGAGCGATTATTTTGGAGCGGGAACGAACTCCGGAACAAGAGGATAGCTCAAGGATATGCTCGGGAATGGAGACGATTGAGGAAGAATGAGGAAAAGAAGCAAAGAATTGAAGTTTGAAGAAGTGTTCGTGCGAACACCTTCTTGTTCGCACGAACAAGAACACTTAGAAGAATTTTTGAAGGCCAAAAAGGACGAAAAATTGACTGCTCGAAAGTACGAACAGCAAAGCTGTTCGCACGAACAGAGAAGAAAAGGCTGTTCGCACGAACAGTCGATTGTTCGCACGAACAGAGTGGCCAGAAGAGTAGTTTTGGGGTTTTTCTACAATTTCTTGAAAGTTTAAAGACTCCAACCTTATTCTAACATAGAGGGACGATCGTTGGGAGGTATTAACACATATTTGGAGTCTAGAGAGCTGGAGAAGACGGGAGAAAACACTTGGAGCTTGGAGGATCATCAATATCGTAGATTTTAGCGTTTGATTATCGTTTCTTCGTCTATTCTTCATGATTCTCATTGTTTTGAATATGTTGAACGTTTCTATGTCTAGCTAAACTTCTTAAAGCTAGGTAATTGTAGGGATGGCAACGGATCGGATCCGGATCGAATCATGCCCTTCCAGATCCAGATCCGACTAGGAAAAATGAGATCCAGATCCGATCCAGATCCGTTCGGATCGTCACCGGATTCGGATCTAAATCGGATCGGGTTTCATTCAGCCGATCTAGATCCGATCCGTAGATCCATATAGTACGTGGTCGGATCGGATTCGGATTGGATCCACCTAGGGGTTGCAATAAAATACAAAAAATAACATAAAAAAAAATGTTATTTCATACACTAAGGCATGTTCGTAAGTTATGAAACCTAAAATACAAAAGAAAGAGCTTTGTTGGTTGGAGTTACTATTATATTTTTCTTGAAAGTGTAAGATGGAAGGTAATATGGGTATATTTGTAAAGCACACATATACGTCGGATCGGATCGGATCGGAACCCGGTTGATCTGCCCTCAGATCCAAATCCAGATCCAGATCCGATCAGATCTGGCTTTCTGGATCTAAATTCGATCGATTTTCAATTGGATTGGATTCAGATTCGATCCATTCGGCTTGGATCGCTCGGATCTCAAATCGGATCGGACCATATTTCCATCCCTAGGTAATTGATGGAAAACTAGGGTTTGTGGATGATTTTCCGGATTTCTCGACTTGTTGCATGTTTTGTCTTAATTCTATGAACGTTCTAGTTAGCCTATCTATTCTTGTGCTTTATTATTAATGTTCTTGTCTTGATCACCCCTAGAATATTACTTGTTGATAGGGTTGCACGAAAGTGAACTTGTTGATACGTGTTAAAGAATAGTATAGGTGATCTTGTAGTTTCTTGAGACCGAGAGGAGACAGAAACTTGATTAACCGTGTGAGGGTAGTTTCGGTGGATATTGCTAGAACTTAGTGAAATCGGTGGACCGACAGGACCCGGTGAACGAGCCTAGCAAATCAACTAGAGTGTGATTGTAGACGGAGGTGGACCGAGAGGACCCGAAGGCTATTTATTGCACAAATTCGTGTGAGATTGAGAGAAGATCATGATGAGTATTATCCGGTATAATTAGAACGTGCATAGAGTGTTTCAAGCATAATCCGAAAATCGTTAACAACCCTAGGGACCATCAATTACCTAGTTCTTCTTTATTAATCGTAATTCATCACCAGTGATTTTCATTTAAAAGTGAAAATTCTACAAAAACAATTAGTTAGTAGTCATTTAATTTTAGTCGCTTGTTTGTGGGCGACGACTTTATAAAATCAAACACCTTTTTACCGATAACATAGATATCGTAGAATTAATCTCTAGTCAACTAATAATCGTAATTTCCCTTGGTTTCGATACTCGGAGGCTTAAAAATACTCCTAATACTACTTGACCGTATACTTGCGTTTAAGCGCGTTAAGAATTCGCGTCACATGCCAAGACGGTGAAGACGATCGTGAATGTACTTCTGCTGTGATAAAAGAAGGCCATGAGAATGAGGTAAGACCTCAACTCCAAGGAAGAAAGACAGCTCGCCAAGGTCTTTCAATGAAAATCTGCGAGAAAGATCAAGAATACAGCGCTGGACAGCATCCACATCAGATCCAGTAATAATAATATCATCCACATAGACAAGCAGATAGAGAATAACACCCGGGCGACGATAAATAAATAGAGATGTATCAGCACGAGAATTGACGAAACCCTGGTGAAGTAAAAATTGACGAAGGTCAACATACCACGCTCTGGGGGCCTGCTTGAGGCCATAAATTTCCTTGTTCAGGAGGCAGACATGATGAGGACGATCCTGATCCACAAAGCCCGGAGGCTGCTGCATGTAGACCGTCTCAGAAAGTGAACCCTGAAGAAAGACATTGTTAACATCCAATTGGCGAAGATGCCACTGTTTTGAGACAGCGAGGGATAGAACTAGACGAATGGTGGATGGTTTGACCATCGAACTGAATGTGTCATGATAATCAATGTCTGGGCTTGACACAATCACCGATTCGGAGAGGGGCAGAGAACACTGCGATCGTGGACAATCAGAGCTACGCAGAAGGGCCGGCGAACTGGGCGATCTGGACGGCACAGGAGCGGCGACCGTGCAGCTGAAGAGAGACGGAGATTCTGGCTGCGCAAAGAACGTCGATTAGGTCACAGAGGACGTTCAGCGAGGAGAAGATAAAGACTTCGAAGGTGACGAGAACCAATCGAGTCTTCTATGTGACTTCGTCGGTGATGAGACGGAGAGAGTGACGGTGATGAGACGGATGGAACAACGGCGAAGAGGTTGATCCTCGTGCGATTGAGGAAAAAAATTCAGACGTGAGGGTAGGAAACCCGCTCTGATACCATGAGAACCAATTGACTAAAACTGATTAATTAGCAAATAATATACTCAGAGGTATTTATACCTAGCTAGGGACTACATCAAAAGTAAAAAGATTTATACTAATTACTATTTAGTCCTATACTCTGTAGCTTCTCTGACGTTTTCTCTAATTGTTTTGGCCGTTTCAATCACAGTTAATTATTCTTCTGTAGAGATTCTCGAGAATTTAAGACATTTCTTCCAAGAAAAGAGTGTTTAAATTGGAATAAAATACATATTTATTTCTATTTAGTGATAATGATCACAATAAGATGTACTTTCCTATTAAACCTCTATTATGTATTCAATTATTTTTATAATGAAAGTTAATTAGAATTGATTCAGTATAAATCAAAATGATATATTATTATTTTTATATATTTCAAAAATTATTATATTTTATAATTTAATTTTTAAATTTTATATAAGTACGGGAATACATAATTTCATTTATATTATATACGTGTATAAATATTATTTGATTTATACAATTAGATAATATGTTTTCCTAATTATTAAAGAAGACTATTTGGCAACTTAATTTCCATCCTTGGTAAATTGATATTAATTTATTATAAGATAGTTTTCTTTTATGTTAATTACTTTTTATTAAGAATTACAAATTAAGAGTGACTCTTTCTTTTATGAAAATTATTTTCTGTATAAGTAAAGCTCTATATTTAATTAATATTTATTCTATGAATACAGTTTGACTTAAATTTAATCTTTGAAAGTCTATATTCATTGTTAATTGTCTCAAGACTCTTTGCTTGGACGACAAGTAATCTCTCTCTATAAATGGAGTCTTAGAGTTCAGAGAAAATCAAACTGAAAGCATCATTAGGTTAGCCTCCTTGGAATTCGAGATAGATAGATAGATATATATATAGATAGATAGATAGATAGATAGATGGATGGATGGATGGATGGATGGATGGATGGATGGATGGATGGATGGATGGATGGGGTCACCTTGCCCCCAATGTAGGAGAAAACATTTACTGATATGTGCAACGAGGAAGGTCACCTTGCCCCCAATGTAGGACTATCAATAAATATACTCTCTCAGAAAGAAAATATAGAGAAAAGAATTCAACCATGATGGTTAAGTGTTTCATGTGTCTTGCTAAAGGGCGTGTGGCTAGAAACTACCATGGATATGAATTCCTATGAAGGAATTATGGACACTCTAGATTTCCTCTATAATACAAGGATAGTAACTGAAAGAGGTACCGAGTCAGGGAAGGATCCGGTGGAACGAATTCCACGATCCTCCTTCACATAAAAAGATGTGAAGAGACCTCCCACGCCACACTGTATGTGTAGTTTAGCTTTTTAGCTTACAGTAGCATACGTGCAAAGAATGCATTCCTTTTGAGTTTTTTGCAACACGTGCAAGGGGGAGTTATGTGTCTTTTTGTTTGATTTCATAATTTCGTAGTCTTATGTGTCTTACAGAAAACACAAGCTTCACATGATTTCCAGATTCCTTGTTTTTCACAAGATATCTATGTTCTTATTTTCATTGCATGCCTACGTAATAATTAGAAGGCCTTGCCCGTATCATTTCACTGCTCTAGGGTGTGTGATGTTACAGTTGCATAAATTTTGAGTAGACCTGTGTTGGATAATCTGAACTCTCCAGTTCTTTGATTCACATGTGTGTCACTTGATCGGACACACTGTGTGCATAACATAACTCACAAACATCGTTTCCTAATTTGTGTCTGTTATGAGTGTTTGTGTTTCAAGCTGGATGTTATTTATGGAGTACAATATGCGTCGTTCACACGTGTGTCTCTTGCTTTGATTCACTGTGTGCATCACATCACTCATAAAACTTAAATTCCTAGTTTGTATCTCTTATTAGTCTTTATATTTTGAACTTGATGTTATTTTGTAGAGTATAGTATGCATCATTGTCTTCTTCCATAAGCTCTAACGTAGTACTCACTGGACACTTGTCTTCTCCAATATCGATTAGTATGGCATGCCTTTATGTTTTCTGGTAGTACTGACCGTTTTGCAGGAAAACATACAAGTGAGATCTTTGAAGTTTTTACACCCCTTGGTTAGATTTGAGGGATTCTACAAGACAGGGGCGTAAGATCCTGTGTGATTGCTCCACACGTTTTCCTACCCCATTTTATGTAGCTTCTGCATAAGGATCTCGTACGATCTCCATTTAGAACATCAGCTCGTACGAGCTGGAGTTAGCTCATGTGAACTAGGGTAACTAGTGCAGAAAATAGAACCCTCGTACTAGATTGTTTTCAAAATTTCACTCAGGCAAAGTACCTCGTACGATATCCCGGGAAGCTCGTGCGAGCCGCCTATTTTCCTTCACCTTTGTATTTCATTCTCTCGCGTCCGAACTCTGATGTATGCATTCTGGGCATGCTCAGAGAGCTCTTGACACCTTCTTTTACAATTTATGTCCCAAAATTTATCGGATCAAATTTTCTCAATTCCTCTTGTTTTGTGTGCCAAGTACATTGCTTTCTCGATTTTAGTGCAATGTCTCCGTATACATCAAGATGGGGAGTCCCGATTGCGCTCGCCATCTGTGTCCCTGCACACTCATTGGATATATTACATTCTCTCTCGCTCACCCTCTAATATCATATCGAAGACTTATAAGAATAATAGATATTCTAAACTAATTACTCCTAGTCCTAGGTTTGGTTGCCTCCCAATGAGCGCTTATAATTTAATGTCGGTGGCCCAACCCAGTTATGTAAAACTCCCCTAACCCGAATCGGGAGAGATCGGGAGAGATTTACTCGAATAGCAAAAATCGAGAACAAAACATTCCACTTAATGCCTAAACCAACGAGTTATTACATTATCGTCTGTAGGCCATAAACACGGGCTATAACATTAAGATAATAATATTAATCTAGTGTTCTTAACATAGAGTGATGATGCGTGGTAGTCTATGTGAGTCTTGAATCCCGATACTCCATAATTCAAGCTTTTAGACCTACAGGGAAAGGAAACAAATGCCGCAGTTTTCCAAAGTCAGAAATAAATGTTGAGTGAGATACACATTAGCATGTAAAAATAAGAAGGTTAAGAAATGCTACAGGGTCACGTGTTAAATAAAATAAGAATAACATAGTATAAGTAAAACATTATCAGAGTTCGTAACATCAGAAACAACAGTGGGAATTGAGAATTGTCCAAATATAGAATCCAAAAATACAATTGTTATGCACGATAACAGGATATAGTAAGTCCAACAAAGGGCCTCCCAAATAATAATGCCAACAAGGCAGTCAAATTATCAATTATAGTTCACAGTACCCGGGTAGACCAGTGACCACATCACACATTCTAGAACTTAAGTATTGCAATACCATTCAAAAAACGCTAATCAAAGGAGCGGTATCTAAAAGCAGTACTACAGCCTACGGCGAAAGGAGTCGGGGCGCACGTAGTCCCAAATATGTAGGGACCAAAGCCCATGGAATCATCACCCAAAATAATTGTAGGGACCAGAGCCTAGGGGATTAAACCCGATATCTCTTTAGGAACATGGCCCAGGGAATCATCACCAGATATAAGTAACATAACTAGTTGCGGTAAATGCGAATCCTTTAACTTAACGTTATTAATGATTTGTGATCAAGTGTAACGAGTTTCCCAAGTTTGAATAACATTTCGAAGATTTTAAAATAACTAAAACACATTTATCAAGTGTGGGATAAAATACAACAACTATTTTCAACTAAACAAGTAATGGACACGAATAAGCATGTGCACAAGGCTAAGCGTGTAAAACCCACTTGATCCAATAGCAATTATCACTTAAAAGCTCCTATGAATGATCCAAGTCCTCTTCTACGAACATGTTGTCTTCTGTAAGTTCACAGTTTGTTTCAAAGCTGTGAAACTGGTTTCAAAGCCTTGAAACTGCACATCAGTTCATAGCATGAACCTAGGGGGAGTTCTTCCTCCTAATAAATCTCTAATCTCCTGTGTTTAATCATGCTATATTATATGATGAAAGACAAACTCATTATGCATTATAACATGTTTTGATCTCACCATTTGTCTAAGTTATTCTGCAAGGATTGTCAGCTAACTCTGTGTTGCAGGTTTAGCTAAGTGTCCTTATTTACAGAGATGCATATGAGGCAATCAATGTCTGCAGATTTAGTGCTACTGTTATGGAAGGATGTTTGGACTTTCCTTAAAATTGCATATGGAATATTAGATCAAAATCAATGAGGAAATCAAGAAGTTAGCCATTGGAATTAAGCTGTTGAGAGTTAAAGATATTCAGAGGATTTTTAGGGATTTCCGTTGTAGAGTTCCTTATATATTTGGAATTCAAATTGACAGAACATAGACACAGATTTTGAGAGATTCAGAAGCACAAAGCATTACAGAGATTCATACACTCTCACGGATTGACAAGCATCACTGAAGAAGATTAAATAATCACTCAATCCATCCCAGTTTCCAAAAGAACACTTCAACCTTCACAGCTTCACTGTTTTATAGTGTCCTTCATTTGATCTTTATTTGTATATCTTTTTTGTTATAATTCTTAATCATTTGTTCTCGTGAGTTGTTCAAGAAGAACAACAGGGAATTCTTATTGTAATCAGTTAGCTAGAGCAGGTACTAGATAAGTTAGTGAGAACCACGTGCTAGAAAAGAGATAGACAATACTATTGGCCTGATATCTTGGGCTTGGCTTTTTATTAATAAGAAGTTGTTGAAATCCTGGAGGGATTAGATCCCTCAGACGGAGAGTAGGTCACTTGGGACCGAACTTCGTAACAAATCATTGTG
Organism: Linanthus parryae; assembly: GCA_023055425.1. NCBI lineage: Eukaryota > Viridiplantae > Streptophyta > Magnoliopsida > Ericales > Polemoniaceae > Linanthus > Linanthus parryae. The sequence goes on from JALGPY010000015.1 coordinate 7,630,859, forward strand.
TTCCTTGTCTTGCATTTCAGTTCTTTACTTGTCTTCATAACTACTTCAAAACATGTTTCAGTTCAAAGCTTTAGAAAGCTTTTCAAAGAAACTATCAATAAACTTCAAACACTACTATAAACGGACAAAAAAACGGCGAGAATATCGCCGTTTAAGAGGTTTTTATCGCCGTTTATGTCATAAACGGCGAAATTTGGCTCGGCCGAAAGGTATTTTGCCGTATTTGAGTTTAAAATACGGCGAGACAATCGCCGTTTGTTACAGTACATATACGGCAAAAATACATAGTATCGTCGTTTATTACCGTACATAGACGGCAGTATATTTTCCGTTAAAGTAATTATGGTTTGTTGTTCTTGGTTGACATTAAATACGACCATAAACTCGCTGTTTTTTATCACATTAATCACGACAAATAAAAAGCCACATTAGGATGTTTATTTCCGTATTTGAATGTCATTGTTTACGGGAAAAAAAATTTGTTTCCGTTTTTTCTTGCCCATTAAAACGACCAGAATATATTCTCGCCGTATTTGAGTTGGACCCTGCAACCATTACAGTTCGTAGCTGGAGAATTGCAACATGTTGATTATTTTCAAGCACAAAACCAGCACATCCACACCTACATCCATATGTTTTCAGGCACAACCAACACAAAACACATAACAAATGTATTGATCTTTGAAAGGGGAGTATGTAGATAGATATGCAACACAAATACTCTAGAAGGGGGGTTGAATAGAGTATGCCAACTTTTTGCAAAACTTGTAGAAGAGAAGAGTTTTAGTTCAAGGGAAATGGAGTTCAAGGCCTTGAAAACAGTTTCAAGCCTTTGAAGTGAAATACAGTTTGAATAATAGAAAAGTCTTTTTCAAGGCCTTGAAAAGAGTTTCAAACCCTTGAAAAGCAGACTAGTTTGAATGCTATAAAAACTATGAATGTAAATGAAGTGTAAATGCAAGAGATAGGTGATTTATAGAGTTCGGTCAACTTGGACCTACGTATCTACCTCAGGGATCTTCTCCATGCAGGATTTTCAACTCAATTTCTATTAATCAAAAGCTAAGCCCTAGATCTCAAGCACAGAGAGTTGTCTTACTCTGTTACATCTTGTGGTTCTCTCTAACCTATCTAGTACCTGCTCTAGCTAACTAATTAACTAAGAATTCTCTATTGTTCAACTTGAAAATTAATTTAGAATTAAATGAAGAAGTATTACAAGAATGATCTACAAATAAAGCACAAGACAGAAGAACACTAAAGTGTAGAACTGAAGTGAAGAGTGCAGTGATCTTCTGTGAGATGGATTGTGAGAAAGATGAACTTCTTTGATGCTTGTCAATCCTGAAATATGTCTCTCTTTTTGCCCGTTGAGTGTTTTGTCTTCTTGCTTCAAAATGAGCTCCATTTATACTGTTTGAAGCTCTGCAAATCTTCCCAGATTTTCAGCAACAACTTCCTATTTTGCAGGCAACAAACTTGGACTCTCTTAACAGCCTTCTCCAACGGATAGTTGATCACAATATTCAGAGATATTGTTGTGATCTTGTCATTAAACAATCTGAGAAGCTGTCATGAGTCTCTGATTGATCACAGAATCATCATATCTAATTATTTACCTTCCTGCAAAATCCAGATAAGGAAGCAAATCATGCACATTTAGGAAATAAAATTTCCCTGCAAAACTGAGTCAAAATGATGGATTAAACCATGTTAGATATATCAAAATAGTTTGTCTTTTTCATTAAATAATAACACATCAAGCATAGGGGTGATAGAGATATAATCAGATCAGAAGAGTTGAGAAAAACTCCGCCTTCGGACATGCATACAGGTCAGGCAGTTTCAAGGATATGAATCCTGTTTCAAGGCCTTGAAATAGCTCTGATATTTCAAGTCTGTGAAACCTGATTCAAGGCCTTGAAAGAACTAAGTATTTCAAGTCCATGAAACATGTGACCTTGCAATCTACCCCTTGATGAAAGACAAACCCTCAATCTGTTTGATTCTTAGTTTCTGCAAAAAAATACTAATTAGCGCACAATTCAAACAAATAGTAATAAAATAGTAATTCCAAAAGATCCAAATTTTTAATAAACAAAATCAAAAACTGCAAGTAAGTTGCAGATAATCCTACTGACCAAAATATAGGTCACCTAAACAGAAAGAAAAACAAAACAACCTAAAACATAAGATTTTTCTCCACCTTTTTTACTTTCATCAAAAAGAATGAGAAGATGTTGGATCAGCGTCTGGAAAATTTTGAAAATAAAAACTGAAAAAGAGAGAATGGGAGAGAAAGAATAGGCAAAATTAAGGGGTTGGGTCTTCATATCCATCCTGATTTCCTCTTCTTCCTCACTGTCTTCATCAGTCTTATCCTGTTCTTCTGGTTCCTCTTCATTCTCACGAGCAGTCTCTTCTTCATATTTGTTCTTAGTAGCAGTCTTTGGATATTTCTTCTTCTTCTTCTTCAATGTTATCAGCAAATCATCTGAGTCAGGGTTGTCTTCTTCATCTCCTTCCTGAGCAGCTTGTTCAACTACCACCTGCTTTCCTTTATCCTTGACTGGAGCAGCCTCTTCCTGCTTGGAATGTTCACTTGGCAAGTTTTTGTCAGAGCCATCTTTCTTGGCACCTTCTTCATCCTCAGGGACATCAAACACAGTCATGCTCCTAAAGATGGTTTCCATCATGTATTTGACTTGTGAGAGATCAGTCCCAAACCCATGATGATTCCTTTTGATCTCACTATTGTCCATATCTAGACCATCAAGTCTCTGAAGGATTGAAGACAAATCAGGAGGTTGAGAGGTCTGTCTTGAAGTAGGAGTCAAGGCCTTGGGCTTAACAAATTTCTTTGCTCTTCTTCAATCAAATCTGAATACAACTTCTAAATTTTCTCTTTGGTCTTTACAACCCCAATCTTCTCAAAAGCTTTCTCATTCGGCACACCAATCCCATAAGTGATATATTCTTCACCATCAGTAGGAATCTCAAGGTGTTGGAAGAATAAAGTGAGCAAATTAGCATAAGGAAGGGGATGCTTTCTCTAATCTGTTTGACTGAACAACATGTCTTCCATTACATGCTTTTGCAGATCAATGTCATAGTCATGCATAATCAAGTACATAATGTACAGTACCCTCTAAGTGACTAACTCCTTAGAATGTTCCCTTAAAAAGATGCATCTCATCAAAATAGTGAATAAAACTTTAGCTTCAACATTTAACACAAAGTGTGTTAACTGTTTGGATGAGGCAGGAACATTTGGTAGAAAGAATTCTTCTTTGGCCAACTTCAACGTTTTATTTTCGGGAGGATGGTTATGTGTGTCATATCTCTTAGGACACCCTAGGACAGATGCAAACTCAACATGATCTAATTCCATAGTAACACCAACAACAAAGGTCTTGATAACTAAGTGAGGAGAGTTCTTAAGGTTCTTCATGTTGAGATAGAAGAATCTGGTATAGGCTAGCTCAGGGGGGTTTAGCATGAACCAAAGAGAGATTTTCTTCAACATAGTGATACAATTCAGATTCATTCCGAGCAACATATGCATACTGATCAAGCTACAGAAAGAAATCTTCCTAGATGCAAAACCATCCAACCACTGACCTTTTGAAGTGTTTGAGATGAACCAAGATTCATCAGGAGTAGTGTTCTTTGAGTTGATCAGCAAGACTTTCTCCACATTGTCTCCTTGCGGTTCCTCTGTTACCTTCCTTTTCCTTTTGTCAGCTTAAGTGGCCTTCTTCTTTTTCTTAAACTTCTTGGGGCTAGAGATCTATGTTTCTGGTAGCTTTCAACAGCAGCCTTCTCTTTCTTCTTCGTCTTCTTGTCTGAGGATGGTGTCACATCCTTCTTAGTCTTCTTCGTTGGTGGAGGAAGTTCTGCATCAGCTTCTGCACTGGGATTTCTGGAACTTGAGTCTTCACTGATTTTTACACCACATCTTCAGCTATCTTTATCTTCTTCTCAGAGCTAGGTTTTGATCCTCCGGCCATCTTGATTCTGTCTGAGGCCCTTCTAGTGCTCATAGGGTTTTGAAGGAGAATATAGAGAGGTAGATTTGATACGGAGTGAAGGATAAGAGAAGTTGATAAATACTGAAAGAGTTTGTACTTGAAAAGGAAACTGCAATATTTTTCTGATCTTAAAAGATCTGTAATGATCAAAAAAGATTCAAATCTTTGAAGCAGTTGGAAATAAATAAGTTTATACTATACTTGGATGAAAAATAATTTTGAAAAGGTAGGGGCAATATTGAGAAAATATCTACAAAGACAGCACCCAATACCGAATGATCCAAGAATTATCCACTAACCAGTTATCAGACTTATTTTCAAGGATTTGAATATAGTTTCAAGGTCTTGAAACGCTGTTAAGCTGAAACACATAAGATCAAAACTTTGAATAGATTTTCAAGGAAAATCAGTTCAAACCTTTGAAATACATAATAGCTTACCTTCCTTACCTGATGCTCCCCCTAACCCAATGCATCTTTATTTAGCATGCCTAATTCCAGTCTTAGAGTTGAAAATCTTTCATCTGGCAATGGTTTAGTGAAGATATCTTCAAGTTGCATGTTAGTAGAAATAAATTCAAGAACAATATCACCTTTCTCAGCATGATCTCAGATGAAATGGTGTCTGACATCAATATGCTTGGTTCTTGAATGCTGAACTAGATTCTTTGTAATAGATATTGCACTGGTATTGTCACATTTGATGGGAATACTTATGAAATAAAATCCAAGGTCCCTCAATTGTTGAGCAATCCATAATACTTCTGAACAACATGCTCCAGCAGATATATATTTAGCTTCAGCTGTTGATAAAGCCACCGTGTTTTGTTTCTTGGAATGCCAACTGGTAAGAGATGATCCAATAAATTGGCAAGTTCGTGAAGTGCTTTTCCTATCAACTTTGTAACCTGCAAAGTCAGCATCTGAAAATCCATGCAAAGAGAAGTTATAATGTCTTGGATACCAAATCCCTAAGTCTTTGGTACCATCGAGATATCTGCATGTTCTCTTCACAACACTTAAGTGTGATTCCTTTGGATCAACTTGAAATCTTGCACACATACATACATTTAACATGACATCTGGTCTACTAGCAGTAAGATATAGCAATGATCCAATCATACCTCTATGCTGTTTTACATTGACACTCTTACCAGATTCATCCTTATCTAAGGACAGTGTAGAACTCGCGGGAGTCTTGATTTCTTTGGATTAAGACATGTTGTACTTGTTCAACAAGTCCCTAGTGTACTTGCTTTGATGCAGAAAGATGCCCTTCTTCAACTGATGTATTTGAAGTCCAAGGAAGAAGTTCAACTCTCCCATCATACTCATTTTAAATTCCCTGCTCATAAGAATTGAGAATTCTTTGCATAGAAGATCATTAGTAGCTCCAAAAAAAATTCATCAACATAAATCTGAACTACAAGTAAATCTTTCTCATGAGTCTTTATGAAAAGGGTATTGTCTACGAATCCTATTTTGAAATCATATCAAGCAGAAATTTTGACAATCTTTCATACCACGCCCTTGGAGCTTGTTTCAAACCATAAAGAGCTTTGTAAAGTTTGTAAACATGATCTGGAAACTTGTAACTTTCAAAACCAGGAGGTTGTGCAACATAAAATTCTTCTTGCAAGTAACCATTCAAGAAAGCACATCCATTTGAAATAGTTTCATGTTCTTGTAAGATGCAAATGCAAGTAAAATTCTAATTGCTTCTAACCTGGTAACTAGAGCAAAAGTTTCCTCATAATCAATACATTCTTCTTGATTGTAACCTTGAGCAACTAACCTTGCTTTTTTTCTGATCACCTTGCCATTCTCATCCAATTTGTTTCTGAACACCCATCTGGTACCAATGATAGACTGGTTTGTTGGTGGGGGAACTAGGTTACACACCTTGTTTCTTTCAAACTCATTAAGTTCACTTTGCATAGCTATAATCCAGTTTGCTTCTTGTAATTCTTCCTTCACAGTTTTGGGTTCTACAAGAGAAATGAAAGCATTTAAAGCACAAAGATTCTTCAACTGTGATCTTGTTTGTGTACCAGTGGTTGGGTCAGAGATGATGTTGTCAGCTGGATGAGATGAAAGATATTTGAATCTCTTTCTTGGAGACCATGGTTCAGGCTCTTCATATTGCTTCTCTGGTCTTGAAGTTGTAGCCTGATCACATATATCTTTCTGATCATCTTTGTCAAGGCTTTGATCTCTATTTTCAAGGCCTTGATAACTGTTTTCAAGGTCTTGAAAATGGCTTCTGTTTCCTTCTGAGCCTTTCTTGAAACCAAGTGAGTTCTCAGCTTCTTCTTCTGATTCATGCTTGTTCAGATTCAAGTCTGCAAAACTTTCACTCATAGAACCATCATAGCTTTCATCAAAGATAACATGAATACTTTCTTCAACAAGCTTGGTTCTTTTATTATAAACTCTATATGCTTTGCTAATAAGGTACCTTCATCACTTCTTGCATCAAACTTACCCCAAGTTTTCCTTACCATTGTTGTGGACATAGCATGTGCAACCAAAGGGTCTGAAGTATGAAATGTTTGGCTTCCTCCCTTTGAAGAGTTCATAGGGGGTCTTCTTCAAGATGGGTCTGATCAAGCACATGTTCAAAATGTAATTTGTTGTATTCACGGCTTCTGCCCAATAATGTTTTGGCAGCTTAGTTTCTAGAAGCATTGTTCTTGACATATCTTCAAGAGTCCTGTTATTTCTTTCAACAACTCCAATCTGTTGAGGAGTTCTAGGAGCAGAGAAATTGTGAGATATACCATGCTTAACACAGAACAAATCAAATTCTAATTAATCAACCTCTCTGCCATTATCACTTCTAATTGAAGCAATGGGTAGGTTTTTCAAGTTTTGAAGTTCTCTGCAAAGCTTTGAAAATTCGGAGAGGGCTTCAGATTTTTCTTTCAGAAACATATCCCAAGTATATATAGAATAATCATCTACGATAACTAGAATATACCTCTTACCATTTGGAGTTGGTGTCCTCATAGGACCACACAAATCCATGTGAAGTAGTTCAATAGGTCTAGAAGTACTTAAAAACTTATTTAGTTTGAATGAGCTTCTGGTCTGCTTACCCTGAGTACAAGCTTTGCATACTTCATCATCTTTGAACTTGATAGATGGTAATCCTCTTATCAGGTCTTTGGAGATCAATTTGTTCAAGGTATGCAAGCTAATGTGACCAAGCTTTATGTGCCGAACCCTTGAATCCTCTTTCAAGGCCTTGAGACACTTTAAGCTTTTACCTGCAACTTTGTTAGTATGAAAGGTATAAACATTGTTTGATCTAGAGGCTATGAGAATGCAATTGTCTGATTTCTCATTATGCACCACACACTTATGTTTATCAAAGATAACCTTGTTGCCATTATCACAAAGCTGAGATACACTAAGCAAGTTAAATTTCAAGCCATCAACTAGATATACATCAGAAATAGAGTTTTCAGAATCTGTACCAACTTTACCAATACCAAGAATGTTGCATTTGCCTTTGTCACCAAGAGTAATTGAACCTTCAGATTGCTCCTTCAATTATGAGAATAGAAATCTCTTTCCACTCATATGTCTTGAGCAACCACTGTCCATAAACCACTTCTCTTCTTTGACATTTGTGACAACCTACAAACACCAATCACTGCCTTACTCAGCAGTTAGACCAAGTGTGGAATTTGGACTCATACTCAGGATCAACCATATTAGGTGGTCTGACCCCTTTAGGAACCCAAATATGTCTGACTTGTCATTTGAGCAATGTGTTCCTCATTATGTGAGGGTCTCTTCTTCTGAAAGGACAAGTAATCTTCATATGACCAATCTTGTTACAAAAACGACACTTAGGATAAGTTTTGTTTCCAGCTTTCATAAATCTGGTATTTTTCTTCTTGGAACGTTTGGATTGTATCCAATACCAGTTTTGTGAACTGACTTTGAATTTTCTCCAAGAATCAGGTTCAACTTGTGTTTTCAGCCTACAAGTCTGAATTTGACTAATTCAGATTCTTGAAGTTTCTCAGTAAGATTAGTCTTCTGTTTATGTAATTCATCAATTTGATGTCTCAGATCAACAAGGCTGTTACTCAGTAAAGAGTTCTCAGTGACTACTTCCTTGACTTGTGTTTTTAAGCCTTTGAAACTGGTTTTCAAGGCCTTGAAATCACTGTCAATTTTCTTCTGAGAGATTTCAAGATTCTGATTCAGACAAACAAGTTGTAAATTCTCTTTTTCTTTCTCATGAATTTTTTCTTTCAAAAGTCTAATCTCTTTCAGAAAATCTTCTTCATTTAAAAGCATTGTTCTAAGATAATCTGAAAGAGCATCTTTTAGTTTTGAAATCAAATAGTTTACTTTTTCTTTTGATAGAAAAATCAAACAGTTTACCATTACCTCAATGTTCTTCACAGAACTTTCATCATGCTTGGCCATGAAGCATAGGTTGGCAAGTTCTTCTTCAGATTCAGAGTCACTTGAGCTATCTGAATCACTCCATGAAGCTATCATAGCTTTCTTTCTCCTGTCATGGTCTTTCTTCTAAAAGTTCTTGTTTTACTTGTGTGGAAAATCTCTTATCAAATGTCCTGCATCACCACACTCAAAGCAGTTCATGACTTTGGATTTATTTTGTAAAGAAGACTTGTCTTTGTAGTCCTTGCTATTGGATGATCTGTGTCTTTCTCTGTTGATGTCCTTGTTTCCAAAGTTTTTCTTCATCTTGAGGATTCTGGTCAAGGCTTTGGAAATTAATGCAAATGGATCTTCATCATCATCATCTTTAGTTTCAAGGCTTTTAATTTTCTCATTCTCTTAGGCCTTGAGTGCTAAGTTCTTGACACCTTCAGGTAGCTCTCAAGCAGCTTCATTCATGGATATTTCATGCGTCAGGAGCTTCCCTTGTAGGTCATCAAGTTGTAGTGAAGAGAGATCTTGAGCTTCTTCAATGGATTTTGTCTTCGGTTCCAAATTAGCCTTTGGAAGACTTCTCAGTATCTTCCTCACCTTTTCTTCATTGGAAATATGCTTTCCCAACGAATCAAGGTTGTTGACAATGTCTGTGAACCTCTTGAACATCTCTCTAATTGACTCGTTTGCATTCATCTTGAACATATCATATTGTCTGAGATAGATGTTGATTTTGGTTTGGTTGACTTAACTGGTTCCTTTAAATGTCACCACAAGCTTATCCCAGATCTCTTTGGTAGTCTTGCAGCCTGAAATCCTGTTAAATTCATCTGTACTCAAAGCACAATACAAGATGTTAATAGCTTTGTAATTCTTAGAAAATTGTTCTAATTCAGAACAGGAGAGTGAGCCTTCAGATTTGGGAGTTTTGATCCCATCTTTCTCTGTAAAGAAAGTGTGAGTACCATTTTGAATAATGGTCCAAAGCTCTATGTCTTGATCAATGATGAACATTTTCATCAGGGCTTTCAGTGAGCAAAGTTGTCTCCACAAAATAGAGGAGGTCTATTGGCAGCTCTTCCCTGTGAGAAACCACCATCACATGCAGTACTCATGATCACCAGATGGTTAAATCTTATATAGTGATACAAGCTTGGATACCAATTGTAAGGGGAGTAGGCAGATTAATATGCAGCACATATACTCTAGAAGGGGGGTGGTTGAATAGAGTATGTCAACTTATTGCAAAACTTGTAGAAGAGAAGAGTTTTAGTTCAAGAGAAATGGAGTCCAAGGCCTTGAAAACAGTTTCAAGCCTTTGAAATGAAATACAGTTTGAAATAGAGTAGACATGTATTTTTCAAGGCCTTGAAAAGAGTTTCAAACTCTTGAAAAACAGACTAGTTTGAATGCTGTAAAAACTATGAATGTAAATGAACTGTAAATGCAAGAGACATGTGATTTATAGAGTTCAGTCCACTTGGACCTACGTCTCTACCTCATGGATCTTCTCCCTGCAGGATTTTCAACTAAATTCTTATTAATCAAAAGTTAAGCCCTAGATAACAAGCACAGAGAGTTGCCTTACACTGTTACAGCTTGCGGTTCTCTCTAACCTATCTAGTACCTGCTCTAGCTAACTGATTAACTAATAATTATCTATTGTTCACCTTGAACAATCCTTGAGAAAGAAATGAAGAAGTATTACAAGAATGATCTACAAATAAAGCACAAGGCAGAAGAACACTAAAGTGTAGAACTGCAGTGAAGAGTGCAGTGATCTTCTATAAGTTGGATTGTGAGAAAGAGGAACTTCTTTGATGCTTGTCAATCCAGAAATATGTCTTTCTTTTTTCCCGTTGAGTGTTGTGTCTTGTTGCTTCAAAATGAGCTCCATTTATACTGTTTGAAGCTCTGCAAATCTTCCCAGATTTTCAGCAACAACTTCCTATTTTGCAGGCAACAAACTTTGACTCTCTTAACAGCCTTCTCCAACGGATAGTTGATCACAATCTTCAGAGATACTGTTGTGATCTTGTCATTAAACAATCTGAGAAGCTGTCATGAGTCTCTGATTGATCACAGAATCATCATCTCTAATTATTTCCCTTCCTGCAAAAGCCAGATAAGGAAACAAATCCTGCACATTTGGGAAATAAAATTTCCCTGCAAAACTAAGTCAAACTGATGGATTAAACCATGTTACATATATCAAAACAGTTTGTCTTTCATCATCAAATAATAACACATCAAGCAAAGGGGTGATAGAGATAGAATCAGATCTAAAGATTTAAGAAAAACTCCCCCTTAGAACATGCATACTGGTCAGACAGTTTCAAGGCTTTGAATCCTGGTTCAAGGCCTTGAAATAGCTCTCTGCTATTTCAAGTCTGTGAAACCTGATTCAAGGCTTTGAAAACTGGATCAAGGCATTGAAATAACTAAGTATTTCAAGTCCATGAAACCTGTGACCTTAAATCTTGATAAAACACACAATACATTTCAAACATATCTCTTCAATTCCCCAAAACGTTTACATTGCCAAAGTTTTATCCCAAATGTACAAGTCCAGTACATCAAAACCTATACTCAAAACCTATACCAAAATATATATTATGCGGCTTTTTAGCTAGCTATCTTCAAGTTTCAAAACAAGAGATCTCATCTTTCTGTACCTAGCTTTACCTCTGGTTGTATCCCTAAGTGCGACAAGTTGGCTTCGAATACGCCGGCTCCGGTTTCATATTCGTGTGCTGCGAAAAAACGGTGACGATAACGTGCACGTGCCAAAAACCTGGATAAACCTAAACAAGATAACAGTACATATCAATATTAAAACAGATAGCATTTAAAGTTTACGGACAATAAAAGGATGACAGCAAGGAGAAGCCAATTTTGATCTGATTTTTGTTTCATCGTAGTGATTGAATTGCCCATTGTCAATGCCACTACCTAACACTTCTTTTTTGACAGGTAATCAAAGATTATAAAACTAAAAAGCCTCGCAAACAAGGTATAAACATAAGAAATAGAAATAGAACTGACACCAGACCAACTAAGGGCCAGTTTCAGATTGTTGGGGCGGTACAAGAACAAGTATGAATCACTGTGGGAAATCTACTTGTGAATTTTGGATAAAATGTTATTTGGTTAAGTAATACGTAAAAGCTACAACCAAATGTTAACAGTGTGATTGTGGATAAAATGACCACGATATATACTGGACAGATAGCACAATCAGATGTAAACATCTAGAAGATCAAGAAGTCCACCTCTATTGTACTAAGTTGACAATCCTTGCATGTATTTGGTTAATTTAAGGAAGTTCTACCTTAAAGCAAAAATAAAAAAGAAAAAAGCAGTTAAGTTACAACAGCAATTCACAAGACGAATCAAAGAAACCAAGTTGATTTCGAAGACGACGAACAAACTAGACTTTAACAGCGATAAGATTGATTCGGATATAGTGGTTAGTTTGCTAAAATGAGGGCAAACTAACCTGAAATTCAATGTGCAGGGTTCGTTAAAGATAGCGACTAGCAAAATGAACCCAACACTTGATAATTACCAGTCCCACACCCTTGAAGTCGCATTTCAACAAGAGAACATGGAATTGGAAATAGCATCATAGAGCATGGACAACTGCGGCACTGTAACGGCTTCGGCTTATGTCACTTGTCCGTTCTTTATGGCTTCACGAATTATCCTCAAACTTCATGAACGGGCTCTTCTCGGTGGCTGGCGGATGCGCATAGAAAACCGGGGACACTACGAACTAAAACCATAGAACTGACAATTCTATGGTTACTGTTTTGTTGTTGCACCGGTCTGTTATGCGCCTAGGTCAGCCACCCAGCACGGCCAGTTCATGAAGTTTGAGGATCGTTTGGATATGTCGCCCAAACATATATATACGGTGGTTGGGGAACAGAGCAGTACATAAGCCGGAGCTGTACCGGTGCCGCAGTTGCCCATGCTCAGTCATGCTCAGCATTCAGTTCCATGTTCTCCCCGTTGAAAGCAGACTTAATGGGTGTTGAAACGGTACTTATTCAACTGTCGGGTTGAAAAATCTAGCCACTCAACTGGACCCTGGAAAGATATATACGTACGAAGACAAACCAAAAATTCCATCATGTGAAGCAAAACTGGATTTTCCAGAAGTTTGCGAACAATACAACAAACCAACACAGCCACATGTACATAGTAAGCTATTTTCAACAGGGCAAGTCACAGTCAAAGAAGTATATATATAACCAACATGGGTGCTGAAATGAAGGAGATGATGCTTCAAGAGGAAAGAAGACGTACCACAACATATAATGCAGGTATTACAGTGCTCCCAACTCCTGATACTTCTTCACTGCCCGTCCATGGAGATGCTAGCATCAACAAAGGAGAGGGGCTATAGCTGCCGTCGATGTCCGAAGTATCTTCAAATTTAGTGACCTGCCTCCATTGGGTGGCGCGTAGCAAACCGGTGCAACTACAAACCAGTACCATAGAATTCACAATTCCATGAGTATTGTCTTGGGGTTGCAGCGATTTGTCGGGCTGCCACCCTAATAAGGGCAGGTCATCGAATTGAGGATCGTTTTGGACAGTCCAGATACAATCCATACCAGACAACAAAAATTACAAACCAATTAGAATAAGACAATATCTAGAAAATGATAAATATTAATATAAGACTTAAACATGAACATAAACCACTACTGTAACAGAGTCAGGAATGGGCTTAAATGATTTACAAGGGTTGCATGCATCTGTAACTGATGCAGCTTCATGCACCTGTAAATGCAGTCCCTTTGGCTTCTAAGATGCATGCCAATTCAAATTCATCATGTCTCCCATTAATGATCATTTTAATCAAGCAATTGGACTGTTACGTAGGATCAACACTATAAAAGCCCCTTCCTCAGTTATGTTTTGCCACAGATCCACACCCAATCACCGTGTCTTCAGCTTATCCTCCCCAACCGTTGATATGAGGCAACTTGCCACCACTTTCAAGAAACTGGGGCAGCCAAGTGTTGTTATTCAAACCCCTGATAAGAAAGTGAAAAGAAAGACAAGAAAAGGCAAAACCACGAAGAAGATTCAATCTGGTGGAAAGAAAATGAAGGTTCAGAAAAAGGTTTCACGAGTTGAAACAGCCAAGGTTTCAATTTATGATGTCAGTGCTCCCTCCCATGGAAGACACTCCTATCTCCTCTGATGTCATGCCCTTAGCCCCGCCTGCTCCTGATGTTTAGACCATTTTTCAGTTTTATAATTTTGGTTAGTTGTTTGACTCTTTTTTTTAATTTTCTTTATGTAAAATTCCATATGAGGCAGCTGGGAGTACATCTTATATATATGAAACATGGTCTTTTGTAATTTTCCCTTTTGTTCATTGAACTTTGACATCCGTTTTATTCGTATTTCAATTGTTCTTTATGTATTAACGGGCTCGCAGTCGGCAATTATCACAACAAAAATACAAAACCAATCACTCAACACAAGATTACCAGTTACATTAAAATTTTAACTGCAATTGAAACATAGATAACCAATTTCAAGCAATTTCAAGTATAATTGAACAACATATTTCCAATTTCAAGCACTTTTAACTACAATAGAACAAAAAATTACCAATTTCATTCAATTTCAACATATAATCAATATATTTATGCTGATTAATGAAGCCCCCAAAAGTGGGTTACATGAAGCCCTAATTCTGGAACAACACTTATTCCAGAAAGACTATTTCTACTTCTGCTAATAGTTTAGCGCATTCTTTGTTGCTATTATGGGGTCCACATGCAGGGAAACTTTCACGTGTGGTTCTGGCCGGGCTTTCCTGAGGTATCTAATAACCTTACTTCTGCTCGCTGCCGGAGGAAAGCGAGTCATTAGGCTGCCTACGCTTTTGCCCTGATAGCATCGTAGAGCTCGTGTAGGAAAAAGCTAGCACATCACTGTCTTAAATCAAATCAAACAGCAGGGAAATACAAGCGCCTAATCGAAAGTTAATACAACCTTTTATGATCCCACTGGAAGGGGAGACCTGAGTTTTTCCAGAATAAGGACTTCATGTAACCCTCTTTTGGGAGATTCAATAATCAACATAAATCAACCAACCATCTCTATCAACAATTGAGATGGCTGATTTCAAAATAAAAATAAATCAGAATGAAAATAAAATTTAAACATGAACATATCTAGGGTTTACGATTGAACTTACATGATTTGGACATAAGGGTCGACGTTGGTGTGTGTTTCAAAGGCGATTCAGCTTTCTTGTGGCTCCATTCTTCAATTCTCTCTCTATTCTCCCTTCTCTCTCTGTTACGTTCTCTTCTCTTGTGGCTTCTGGGTGAACCGTTCCACCATTGTCTCTCCTTACACTTCTCTTCTATTCTCTCCCTGTTCTCTCTTCTGAAATGATGTGAAAATGAAAGAATAAAAAATTGTCATTCCCCAGAGAAGCTAGGGTTTCTTTATCTTTTGGCGCGGGCTATCTAAATTTTTGCCCCAAATTTTGGCGGACAAATCAATGCATCTATGACGAGAGATCTCGTCGAATAAGACATAACTGACGGCGTTAAGGAACTCTCGTCGTTTAAATCAAAAAAAATTACCGGGTTAATAAAATGACGCCGTTACTAAATATTTTTCGCCGTTTTTAATAACAGTATTAACGGAGATATTATATCTCGTCGTTTTAGCTACACATCTTTTTCGTTTATGCTAAATTATATATGGGTCCATTAATTTGTTGCCGTATAAGATAATTTTAAGCGAGAAGAGTAGATATAGCCGTTTTTCTGAAATAAACGGTGATATTTTGTCTTGCCGCGCGAATTTATTATATCTTTGCCATTTTTTGTGTTCATTTCTAGTAGTGAAACTGTCTGTTTAAGTTTAAAAGCCTTGAATCTGAGTTCAAATCTTTGAAACTGAAAGATACCAGTATTTTATGATATTATTATAAGTTTTGGGTGTTAATGTTTATTATTTGGGAGTTAACTTTTATTTTTATTAAATACTTGGGGGTTTTGTGCCTTTTCTCTCTCTCTCTCTCTCTCTCTCTCTCTCTCTCTCTCTCTCTCTCTCTCTCTCTCTCTCTCTCTCTCTCTCTCTCTCTCTCTCTCTCTCTCTCTCTCTCTCTCTCTCGACCGGGCTTTCGAGCCACTGCCCATTCGCCGCCATCGCCCGCCTCCGCCGTCGTTCGCCGCCACGGATAGCTTCTTGTACTCACTTTTCTGGCCGCCAGAAGTCTGTAAGCGGATGTCGACACTTAAGGTCCTGCATGCTTGCGAAGCAGTTGGTTCTTTTTCCGCGTAACAACAAATTAACAGCGTGATTTTGGATTTGATGGGAAATGGATGAATATGTGATTTTGAAATCTCCTTATTTAAATAATGAAATTGGAATTATCTCTTGTTTTATTATAAATGTCAAGGCTTTACTTCCACTTTGTCTTAGCTGAACTACTACAAATTGCTTATTATTTTGCAAATTGGCTCATCATCATTTTACATACTTGGGTGTTTGCTTGCCACTATTTATTGCTTATTTTGGAACTGTGGTGTTCTCATTCCGTTTTCCTACACCACAGGTCTAGATGGGAGCTTGGCTTAATGGAAGCGCGAATCACATCTAGAATTTTCACGTTTAATTTCTTTAGAACTTCTTTTAGTATATTTGGATTTTAGTTTAGATAATGCCCATGTTTGTGGAACAACAAATAGAATTATATTAAGTTTTATTTTAAGACTTGTTGTACGTTATGCTTGGTAATAAATGAAGCATTGACTCAGGGGTGTTACTCACAGAAGCTCTACAGAAGAAGAAACAGAAAGGAAATGCTCCAACAATTGTCACCTCAGTTGACTTGTTTGAGGATGATGAGGCAACTGATGAGCATGGTGAAGAAGTTGTTCAGGATAAAGAGACACAGGAAGAATAACATCAAGAGGAAGAGGAAGAGGAAGAATATGATTTGGATGATACTGCAGGGCCTAAGACGGATGAAGATCCAAAGCCTTGAATCCAGCCTTCTATTTATTCTTTTTCAAAGCCTTGAACCCTCTCTTTTATTTAAAAGCTTTAATTCCTTTTAAAACTTTTAAATTTTCAATAAGGTTGATCCAACATTTTCTCACGTTTTTTACGGAAGTCAAAAAGGGGAAGAAGTTTATGGTATCTTATTTAGCTGCAGGAGAATATGGTTTTGGTTAAGGGCAGTTGTACTGCTAAAACTGCTTATTTGCTTAGTTTGATTTTGATTATGTCTTATAACTGTTTATAACTGTTTGGTTATTTAATTGTGATCTTATATATCTGTTTCTACTATGCTACTAATGTCCATATTTTGCAGAAATACAGTTCAATTAGTGGTTTTGAATTTCATCAAGGGGGAGATTGTAAGTTCACAGTTTGTTTCAAAGCTTTGAAACTGGTTTCAAAGCCTTGAAACTGCACAGCAGTTCATAGCATGAACTCTGGGGGAGTTCTTCCTCCTATTCAATCTCTAATCTCCTGTGTTTAATCATGTTATATTATATGATGAATGACAAACTAATTATGTGTTATAACATATTTTGATCTCATCATTTGTCTAAGTTATTCTGCAAGAATTGTGAGCTAACTCTGTGTTATAACATATTTTGATCTCATCATTTGTCTAAGTTATTCTGCAGGGATTGTGAGCTAACTCTGTGTTGCAGGTTTAACTAAGTTTCCTTATTTACAGATATGCATAAGTGGCAATCAATGTCTGCAGATTTAGTGCTACTGTTATGGAAGGTTGTCTGGACTTTCCTTAAGCTTGCAGATTAGATCGAAATCAATGAGAAAATAAAGCAACTAGATGTTGGAATTAAGCTGTTGAGAGTCAACGATACGCAGAGGATTTTTAGGGATTTCCGTTGTAGAGTTCCTTATATATTTGGAATTCAAATTGACAGAACATAGACACAGATTGTGAGAGATTCAGAAGCACATAGCATTACAGAGATTCAGACACTTTCATGGATTGACAAGCATCATATAAGAAGATCATACAATCACTCAATCAATCCCAGTTTCCAGAAGAACACTTCAAGCTTCACTATTTTACAGTGTTCTTCACCTGAGATTTATTTTAATATCTTTTTGTATTACTTCTTAATCATTTGTTCTCGTGAGTTGTTCAAGAAGAAAAACAGAGAATTCTTATTGTAATCAGTTAGCTAGAGCAGGTACTAGATAGGTTAGTGAGAACCACATGATGGAAAAGAGTTAGGCAATATTCTTGGCCCGATATCTTGTGCTTAGCTTTTTATTAATAAGAAGTTGTTGAAATCCTGGAGGGATTAGATCCCTCAGGCAGAGAGTAGGTCACCAAGGACCGAACGTCGTAACAAATCACTTTGTTCCTTGTCTTGCATTTCAGTTCTTTACTTGTTTTCATTACTGCTTCAAAACAAGTTTCAGTTGAAAGCCTTTCAAAGCTTTGAAAACTATCAGCATAGTTAGTAAAATACGGGACGGAAATAAATTGTGGTACGGTTCGTACGTGTATAATACGATTTTATGTTAAAAATAAGTTAGTAAAAATTCGGCTTAAAAATACGAGATTTGATTAATTCGAGTATTTTATACGTACGTGTATGATTCGTATACTAGTTATTCATTCGGAATTAAAAATACGGGTGCATTTCTTAGTATTTTAGCATATATAATGAGTTCTTTGTGTCCCACATTGCCATATTTTCATATTTTTATTAAATATTTAAAAATAATTTGTAGACCATGTACTTATTTGTTTATCATTTTTTATAAATATATACTATTTACTCATAACTAACACATTACGTATTTTACTTATGTAAAATAATATCAAACTATTTATGATAAAAACTTCAATAAAAAAAGCTACTGCGCATTCCTTAATCTTAAGCCTTAATTATTTTGAAAATTAATAGACTAACACATAAGACTTAAGATGCATGTACACATATACGCAAGCATATATATATATATATATATATGTATAGATATTTCAAGTTAATCTCTTAAAGTTTTATGATAAATACTTGTAAATCTCTATACTAATAAATATTAATAATAAATAAAATATTATTTTTTACACTATTATTCTGTTAAAAAAATATTTATAATAAATAAATAGTACGAAAATATTTAATAATAACTAATTACTATTACTTCTAATATTTTGGATGACAATTTATTCGCGGCAATATTGTATGGAAGAAGTTTTATTCGGAAGTATTATACTTTAAAACGTCAAATACGAGTATTAAACTTTTTTGGTCAAAAATTCGAGTATTTTTCATTAGGTCCAGCAATAGTACGAAATACAGAAGTATTTTTCATTTATACGTACGGACAGGTATTAAACGGAAAAATTCGGAGTATTTACTAACTAGGACTATCAGTAAACTTCATACTGTTTGTTTTAGTTAATAGCCTTGAATCTAAGTTCAAAGATTTGAAACACATCAAGTTCTTCTCAAACTGTTTTAAATCAACTCTTTTGGAAAAAGTTGCCATAATCTATTTGTAATACCCCGTTTTAATACAAAGGGTAAATTGATAATTGAGGCAAGAAATTTAATATTAATTTGCGAGTGACGAGTTGGGTAATTTTCGGGTTCAAGATATAGTCGTGAAGCTTATATATTAATTTTATATTCCCTATAGAAAATGCTATCTTTATTGCATAGTTGCTTCAGCATTTTATGTAATTTACCCAAGTGTAGCCTAGTAGTGTACCCAACACAGTAGATGACCCAACGAATTGATGCTCCTAAACCACACTAGCATAACTAATAGAAAAAAAAAAGTTTGTTTCCCAAAACCCCACCTGCCAAATGTTTGTTTTCCAACACAAATTCATCTCTCTCCTCGTTTCTCTCTTTTTTCCCTTCTTATATCTCTTTTTCTCTCATCAAAAACAAACCCAAGACAAACCCACCACCACAACCGCCAGCCTCCAAAACTACAACCCTCACTTCCTCCTCACTTCATTTTCTCTCTCCCTTCTCCCTCTCTTCCCCATAGCTGGAGCAGCAGCAGCTCCCGACGAGAAGGCTGCTAGATGAGAAGTAAGCACGTTGGGGTGCTTACTTATTGATGTTGCTATTCCTTTGATAGGAAATGGGAAATATGGATTATTGGAATTAGATTCTGGATTATGGATGAAGTACAGTCTTATCTGAAGAGACAAGTCATGAGGGCATTATTGACAAATGTTGCTCCTATAGTGGAAAAATTAAGAGGTGAAAATTGAATCCTGAGTTATGATTGATTTATATGTGTTCTGGTCTCTATGTGATTATTGAAACTTGGACTATTTTGTGTATGCATTTTTTGTTAATTTTTGGGTGAATTATTCTCCTATAATAGGGAAAATCGGAAGGAACGATGAAAATTTGACCAAAAGTCGCAGAGTTAACCCGTTGAGTTTTAGATATTTTGGCTAATTCAGTTTGTGGGTATTATGATTTTATGGGTTTATTTAAAGTTTCATTGTCCATCGATCAACTAGGCTGAGGATTTAGTTATTGATATGGTCAGAAATTCTCAACACTATGTGGGTTAATGAGTCCTTGTGAACTTCTTGGAGTTATGTAACAGGATGACATATCTTGTGGTCAAAGTTCATTTCTCCTTGTGGCACGTATTTTCATATAAATTTTATTCGAAGTCTTATCGTTGGTATCTTATTGCAGTATACATTCTTCACATAAGTTTCATTTGAAGTTTTTATGTTTTGAGAATTTTCCTACACATGGTTAGTTCATGATTGATTTGTGAGGTGTGAATGTTAATAAAATTTTTGGGAGTCTGACCTTCAGTATATTACCTTCTATAGTCATTTGACACGAGATTTTAGAATCCTTGGAAAATATCGTGATATTTGGTTCGGGAGCCAGATTTCAAATAAAAAGAAGAATTGTTCGCTACTTGATCAAGTCTTGTTCGAAAGGAATAAAGTACTGGAGTGCTTGAGAATTTGATAGTTTCTTTAGACATTGTTGTATGGAGTCTTGTCACTTGACCATCACCAGAGGAGCACAAATTTATAGTCACGATTACCGTGGGGGTTAGGGAACCCGTAGGATTGTGTGTTCAGTTCTTGGGAGTACGTTCTAACTCCTTTCTTAATTTAAGTTCTGGACTACTGGTTATATCATGGAAGCATTAAATGTAGCTTTATTAGTTTACCAAGACTTTGGAGGTTTTTATTAAAATGATTTTATCACTTGGTGTAATCAGGTTTTGCCTATCGATATATGGTACATATGTGGGCTTCAATTAGTTAGTACGATCCACTAATAGAAGTGTGCAAATTGGGGTCTTTTCACTAGACAGATATTGGGGGCCAGGGGATGATCGTTCATTCATCAGCTATTTCTCGAAGTTATACGACCTTATCAGGCTACTTTATGTTTTGTGCGAACCAGAGGTGATAGATATTCTTTAAAAGACTTTGTGAGATGGGTTATCTAGATGAAAGGGCTAGTGGAGACAAAATCTTTCTTTGTGAAATTAGTGGGGGCATACATTGTGTGGTGTACCAATGGTGGCAACTTGCTTGCGTGAAGTTATTTGTTTGGTAAGTGGGAGTTAGTTGTTTGTCAGGGCTATTGGTTGAATCTTAGCTTCGAGGACGAAGCTCTATTTAAGGGGGGAAGGATGTAATACCCCGTTTTGATACAAAGGGTAAATTGGTAATTGAGGCAAGAAATTTAATATTAATTTGCGAGTGACGAGTTGGGTAATTTTTGAGTTCAAGATATAGTCGGGAAGCTTATATATTAATTTTATATTCCCTCTAGAAAATGCTATCTTTATTGCGTAGTTGCTTTAGCATTTTATGTAATTTACCCAAGTATAGCCTAGTAGTGTACCCAACACACTAGATGACCCAAATAATTGGTGCTACTAAACCAAACAAGCGTAACTAATAGAAAAAAAAAGTTTGTTTCCCAAAACTACACCTGCCAAATGTTTGTTTCCCAACACAAATTCATCTCTCTCCCCGTTTCTCTCTCTCTTCCCTTCTTATATTTCTTTTTCTCTCATAAAAAACAAACCCACCACCACAGCCGTCAGCCTCCACCACCACAACCCTCTCTTCATCTTCACTTCTTTTTATCTCTCCCTTCTCCCTCTCTTCGCCATAGCTGGAGCAGCAGCAGCTCTCGACGAGAAGGCAACCGACGAAATCCCTGACGGGAACCACCGTCACCCCACTCACCTGCTTCTCTCTCTCTCTCTCTCTCTCTCTCTCTCTCTCTTGTTGTCTCAGCTCTCTTCGTCCCTCTATTTCGAGCCAAGGAGGAGAAACAGCAACCAGAGGTCGCTGCAGAACCACCCCCCGAAGCACCACCACTGCAGACCACCATATTTTCCGGCGAGAAGCTCAAACGCTAACCGGAGCGACCCACTCCTCGAAATTGGTACCAAACAGCTCCTGGAGGCCCGAGGAGTCTAGTAGCATCATCAAACAGAGGCAAGAATGCCTTGTTCGTCGCCGTAGTTCTTCACCGCCGACCGCCACCTTCGGATTCGAGACCCGCTTCGTCTCTTGACCGTTTCTCGCGATTTTTGCTTGGGTAAACTCTAAAGCACCCTCTGATTCATTATTGATCATCAAAATATGATCATGTTAGCTCTAAATCGAATCGGGTTGTTGGGTTGTGAGATCTGTACGTGTGTTCATCCTTGGGGGATTGTTTTGTACTTTTTGAAAAGTTGAGGTGATGGACTGTCACATCAGAAACTGCATTTATTAGTGGGAGGTTATTACTTGTCATTTATGAGAACTTAGGGGATCCACTTGTTGTTTATACAAACTGCATATAAAATATAAAATTTAAAATACAATTTTTGTATTAGAATTAATTCCTAACATTTCTAGTTATTTTTTTAGTTATGTAAAAGAAGTTTTGGCTATTAAAATTATATATGAATTATTTAATATGAAATATTGTTGTTTCTCTTGAAAAGCAAAATAATGATATATGCCGTTAAATAAATATTTTCAAGTGCTTGTAAACTATTGTTTAAAGTAAAATGGATTATTTGCTTAATATTCATAAAATAAAATAAGTTGGAAAGTTAAATAGGAAAATAACTTTTAAGTAGACTCCTTAATTAATAAATAGATAAACCTTGGTTGTTATTTGTAGATATTAGAAATTATTCCTCCAAAAAAAGTTATAATTATGTGTGACTAGACACTTATTTGAATAAACATTTTGTGAATTTCATTTAATAATTGAATTATTTTGTGAGTATATACATTTTCTAGTAAATTATTAGCTATAATTAAAGTAGCTTAAATTGAACTCTTTGTCACCTACAAATAAATAGCTTATCTAATAAATTATTATTTCTTCAATATGAGAGTGTATAAATTTGATATGCAACTTTCTACTTAATAATTTTTAAGAATTAGTATTTACGTCATTTGGAATATACTATGAGGAAAATAATTATTTTGGCACAAATTTGTTATACTGTGGCACCCTTATAATTAATGGGGTAATGGGGGAAATTTCAAAAGAAACTCGTTAAGAATCAAAGCACTTTGCATACCATACTTGCACAATTGGAGTTGTAACTGATTTATGAGATATAAATTGTAGGTGACGAGTTCATAGAAAGGGGCTACGTATAGCCGTAGAAGCGTTATCGTGCTGATTGCTTGGCTACTCGAGGTGAGTAAATATGCCTTACCTAATGTGCCCGTCCTCCTTTCGTGTCTAAATATTTTTATGATTTTATTTATCAAAATGTGACTTGTGATAAACGTGCTCGACTTGAGATCTCAAATACTTGTCTAAATAATTCTTTTGGAAACTATCACGTGGAATTAATAACAGTTGGGCGGTGGAGCCATATGCGGATTCTTATATATTGTGATTGTGATATTTTGCTCGGTTGCGATTAGCCCCGGGCTGCTCCATGCACTCACCTCTCTGGCCGCAAGAAGTCTTAGGGGGGTTCCGACACTTAAGGTCTTGGATGCATGGGATATGGTTGGTTACTATGAGATACTGTGATGGAATATTGTGATGGATTGGTTCGTTCCCCGCTACAACTAATTAATAAACGTGGATTTTCATGAGAAAATGGAAAGAAATGCAATACTTGAGATTCCTAATTGGGACAGTATTATGTGATTATCCCTAATTGGGACAATATGGTGGTTTGAAAATATTTTATTGGAATTATAAACAGTAATATTTTGGAGAAAATTAGAAGATTAATATCATCTCATACTTGGCCATTTGCACTGTTATATCCGATTCCTTATTATTATTATTATTATTATTATTATTATTATTATTATTATTATTATTATTATTATTATTATTATTATTATTATTATTATTATTATTATTATTATTATTATTATTATTATTATTATTATTATTCATGTTCTTGAAAGAAAAGCATGCATCTTCCCTGTTTACACGATGTGGTGTTTACTTACTCAGCATTTCATGCCGACTTTGGAAAAATTGTGGGCTTGTTTCTTTCCCCCGCAGGTCTAAGAGTTGGGATTATGGAGTAGCGGGATTCGAGACTCATCTAGTACTTGATATCACTTTTAAAGGCGCATGCTTAGTATAATATCATCTTTTGTAACAGTACACTGCAGACATATTAAGATTTGTAATATATAAATATCGGATGTGTTGTTCTTGATTTTCGCCGCTTCATTTTGAGTAGCACCCTCCCAGACTCTCCGGTCCGGAACGCAAGGCTTGGGAAACGTGGGGTGTTACACTATTAAACCCCCCTTATAGAGTATTTGATCCTGTATTTGCTACATGCATTACAATGTTCACCTATAATTACCAAATTCTAATTACAACAACGTAACTTCTAAGTAAAGCACTCAGACTACGTCGCGTGACTAGGTCCATCTCGATTATCCCACTAAAACCCGTGTTCAAGTTCAAGTCGTATACTTAATAAATATACAAAGAAACATTTTTAAAAAATTATATGATAGCAAGTAATTGAAACAACACTTAAAACATATTTATCATAGTATAACAAGTAATACATGAAACTATTTGATATTATAATTAGTAGCAGTAATAGAAAAAGTGTAATTTTATTGAATAAGGAAAAGAGTAATTTTAATAAAGAATAATTTTAGCTAGAAAGACTACTTTTGGAATACGAAAATATTTGAATTAATCAATTAAACTTTTGTTACTAAGGATTGACAAATTGAAGTCGGTATTTAATAAAAACTCATGTGACCCTTAAAACAAATATTATCCATATTTATGCAAATACATTTTACTAGTTTATATCCTTTTCAATAAAATATTTTATTAAAACAAAGTACTAACATATATGTTATTAAAAAGGTACTTTATTTTATTTTACTTGACATGTATATCTAAATAAACATTAGCTAAATAGTGTAAACTATAGTAGTAGTAGTAGTAGTAGTAGTAGTAGTAGTAATAGTAGTAGTAGTAATAATAATAATAATAATAATAATAATAATAATAATAATAATAATAATAATAATAATAACCCAACGAATTATTGTCCTAAGTTACTGTCCTAGCAACTTCTTTATCCGTACCACCAAATAAAAATGCTTAAGTCTTGAAGGTGCTAGTAGTAATCCATAAGGTATACCCCATACCAGATGTTAAACCCACAAATCTCCGATTTGGGGCAGGATCTTACAATCCCCCAACCATATATACATCTAATCCACAATATCAATCCACAATATCTCGATGTGGGACCGGATATAATAATAATAATAATAATAACAACAACAACAACAACAACAACAACAACAACAACAACAATAATAATAATATAGAAACTACGGTTAGCCCCCAACAGATTTCTTAAAGTACAAAGCAGCTCCCTTCCACAAACTAGCAAGTTTAGGTAAAAGACATTTTTTTTGCAGAAAAAAAAGCTCCCCTGACCGTGACCGCACTCAAACTCTCCAATCGAGATGCGAATTCAAGCTACTAAAACATTATTTTGAATACACAAAACGACTTAGAGGAAGATTTAGAGCATACCCAACCTAAGAAACGCGAGAAACATTGAAGAAACCAGGCGGATCAAGGTTGTCGTTCGTGGTGGTTTTCGCCGCCGTTGACTCCGGCGTCCTTGGCTTCGTTTGAGCTTGATAAGAGTCTCCTAGGAACTCTAGGGGCTAGGGGAAGCAATCTTAAGGGCTGGGTGTTGCTAATTTCGCTGGGCTCGGAGCTTCGCCGACAAAAATGGAGGATCGGCGATGGGTCTTGTGTAGTTGCTACTACCGGCATTTTCTGCTGATGGCTTTTCTTATGGTGGCTTCAGCGAGCTTAGATAACGGGAGGGAGAGATTAGAGAGTTCGGGGGAGAGACAGATAGAAAATAGGTGGTGGTGGCTGCGGCCACCACTGCTGCTGCTGTTGTTTTTTGCTTGGGTCGAACTGGACAGAGAGGGAGATATTGAAGAGGAGGAAGAGAGGTGAAGGAGAGATGTGTTGGCGGGTGTGCCGGTGGAGGAGTAGTTCGGGCGATGAAGTGTTGCTGGGTGTGCCGGTGGAGGAGGTAGTTCGCGATGAAGTGTATGAAGAAGAAGAAGACGATTTAAATAGAAAAATAAGTGTAGGTAGGTACATGTATGAATACGATATTAACATACATAGTGGTATAAGTATTCTAGTATTTATTCGTATAAACGATCATAATGTATTATACAAATATTATACGGTATGAGAATGGGTATGTGTATACGTATATATATATACGTATATTATATAAGTATTTTTACAATATACACACATAAGTATATATTTAACTTCTAAAAACAATAACTACAACCCTCTAATTTCAAGATTCAAGGATTTCACCACAAATGTTTATGCCAAACTAACAACTTAGGTAAAAATAAAAATTGAAAAATATGAATCGGGACGACAATGTTTTAGTAGTATAAAAGAAATTTTTAGATATACAACTTGCTAAACGTCGAATTTAAATTTTATGATTATAAAAGAACATAGCCAGAAAAGTTTGACTATTGAATTTGAGACTTGGAGTAAGATATATGTGAGAGAATAAAGAAAGAAAATTCTTAAACGCTATATAATAAAATGAATTTTAATTAACTTATTATTTTAAATAGACGAATATTATTAAATTCAAATTTTAAAGAAATATTTTACTCATCCAAATGAAATAATTACTCACTACGACTTCACACGAAATATATCAAATGACTAACACTGACATCGAACTACTACGTTATCACATTTTCGAAAATCTCTACGACATGTTACTAAAATACCCCCAGCGTAGAATAAGAGTCGTTACAAGTTACCTCTGAGATAATCAGATTGGTGGTCTCGCGCCACGTGCCGCTTCTAGCTTCTTGTGCTGGATGTTCTTTTTTCTGTCGCCCTTGATTGAATTCTCTTGATTTCGGCTGTTATGGAGTCAAATGAGCTACTTCAAGAAATCATGTCCAACTGAAATGCTAGGAAAAAAAATGTCAATTTCAGATCTACTATGTTTCTCAAAGTTCTGAGTTATATGATTTCAATCATTAGAATATTCAATTTTGACCTTATTAGGTGTATTTCTAACTTTTGGGCATCGCATATTGCGAAGTTTAACTCACGTAGTTGCAGCTTGGCCTAATTGGGGTCATGATGCCTCTGAAAACCATGGACTTCAGGATGCTATGACCACAAAAGGGATCATATTCCTTGGGCTGCTTCTTTGATGTGGGCTTTGGGAGACATAATTGACTCATTGAGCGCTTAAGTAGCTCAAGTTCCCACCCATCCTTGGAGTGGCTCTCATGTAAGTATATTTTCCCAAAATCTTTTCCAGTCTTGCTTAGTGCTTATCTAAAATGTATGACATCAAACTATAATTTTTAGGTAAAATTTATCAGGAAACCTTTGTGATCAATACCCGAGAAGATGTACATCGACAAGCTTGTGTTCACACTACAAAAGAAGCAGCTGGTAGCTGCGGAGTTGTTGGTTACCCTGCTACGATAAAGGGGTCATGGGTTGGTGTTGTACAGGAATAAGGAAGGTTTTCTTACTCCTAACCGACTTGACCATATTTACTGTAAATTCATATTTGTTCTAAAGTTTCTGTGTTGGTATTTGGTATCCTTTACTGAGGTACAATCATAGTTCATAACTAATCCTTTGACTTATTAGGTTCATACTGATGATGAAGTTCGGGGGTTGCTCATGCTGGTACGTGGTCAAGTTATTGGATTAGTTGTATTGTTATGAAGGTGGCTTCTGAGGTGTTATCTTCTTAAGGCAGTATGATCGAAACAAAGCAATTACGAGTTATTTCCTAGGATACAGGACTTTGAATATTCCCAACTTTCAGAACGTTTTGGTTTCTTGAAATCAGAGCCGACCTCTTCAAGTTCAGTTGCTCTATGAACAAAATGTTTCCTGAAATTAAAGTCCCCGTCTTGAAGTCCAGTAGCTCTTTGATCAACATGAAAATGTATCTTCTTTGCATAGTTGAATTGTAGTGTCTAGTGACGATACCAATAGGTAAACAAACTTTTGATTCTGGCTAAATGGTATTTCACTAAAGCCTCCTAACGTGAAATAGTAGGGAATGGTGGTTCCTTGGGTCTTTTTTCTTCTGATAACACTGAAAGCGTTTGTTACAAATGTCATTATAATTGCTTCTGAGAATAGGCCAAAGATGGAAGGAAGGAATTAAATATTTCCCAATTGGAATGTTTTAGCTATGGATTTAATTGATTAACCCTCCACGTGTTCGATTCCACTATAGAGCATTGAATCAGTAGATGAGGCGAGGGGAAATATGAGATTTTGACCTATAATAGGACTACATAATAGGATTATCTCTTATTATTTTATTCATGACAGTTACTCATTTTTCCCCAGGGCTCTCACTGTTATTCTAATCTGCCAAAACATAAAATTTGAACATACATTACACCTCTATAATAGGACTAATGAAACCCATAATATTTTCTTTCTTTTTCCCTGATATAAAAAATCTGTAAGTTTACACGCCTAGCTCGAATATATATAGACTCTTGAGCATCATGCTTAATTCAGCTATCAAACCCAAACATTGGAATATTTTGGTCAATTCACAGATGTTGAATCCTTCCCTAATCATAATCAATTCTGTATGTGTTCTTACGCAGTTGGAATTTGCTGTTTGGAAAGCACTTCATGCCGTCCAGAAATTGTTTTTCTCAACGGTACCAAATCTTCCTCGATACTTTGTCTAAATGCTTAAATAAGTTTCTGAATTTAAATTATGTCGTCAATTATAGTATCTTTAGGAATCAAGTAGACATTGACTTTATGTATGAATATTTGCAGGGGTTCGTGAATGGAGTACGTTACCTTTTTGGACCAGGTGTTCGTGAATGGAGTGCTATATATAGTTCATGCCACGGAGTTTTGGATCCACTATGTCTACTACGTCTATTATTTCTATTAACTAGACTAGAATCTGGAATGACTTGTGTAGTTTTTGAACTAAGCTCGAATCTGCTGCGACTTTGAATTTTTTGAACTGGGTTGTGATGCTAAGTTTTATGTAGTTTTGGCAATCTATGACATGTTGCTGAGTGCAAGTAGTGTCTGTAGCCAACTTATTTATTATGTAAAATGCTAATTTATGGCATCTTGTTTAAGTTTGGCAGCATGTTTGGATGGTCTTCAAAATTACTTTTTTTATTTATTAAGTTGTGATAAAGGTGACAAGCACGAACGTCACAAGAAAGGTGAAGTACCGACAAACTTCTCTTCTAGTGACTATTCTGGATGTCATCTATCTAACTAAACATGAATATATGTTTGTCGCCAGTTTTGAAGGCGACAAAAGGACATAGTCAGTAGAACGAAACTACTGACATAAATTTATGTCGCTGCTTACTCTTTCTGCCGACAAACAGAACGCTTGTCGGCTACCACTCTAACGACGGAGTTATTGTGACTACGGATCGACAAACCAATTTCTGTCGGTAGAATATCTGCCGACAAATTTAGGCCATCTACCGACAAATTTTGCTGTCAAAGGAGGCAGTATTTGTTGTAGTGTGCTTATGTGAATTTCGCGTACAACTTGCACGGTGCAATGTACTCATGGTTTAATCAGACTGGGACTTGATCACATTAGTTTTGCGCATGTGATGTCGCACACTGATAAAATCAGTAACCTTTTTGCGAGTCTCCCAGCGAAGATCCACCCACTTCATGCTCATATTTACTAACCAATTCCCCGCCCGAATCCAATATGGTATGGAAATAGTGCTCGTCTACATAAACACGATCACTTACATAAATCGTTGATTTGGGATAGAACACATTGTCTTCCACCATGACAACAACTAGCTCTCAATTCACCTCAAGCCACTGAAATTTCTTACGCTATTGTAAGAAGGTGACTCCTTTCTCCACATGAATCTGTGTCGGCCCTCATGTCCCATGTCATCAAAGATACTAGCAAAGATGTGTTTGAATACGGTGAGGTGTGGGTAGACGGTAGTGAGGTCAAAGAGGCCGTTTAGGATTCTGAGAGCAGCAAAAAATTGCTAATTGAAAATGTCGAGCAATGAATGCATTTGCGAGAAGCCTCCTCTATTATTGAGTTTTTGTTGGTTAGCGTTGATTGGGGCTATACGAAAATGACACATAAAATTTGGGCCATGCTCATGTTCACTAACTATCACAACTCCATTTATTTGTAGTCTAAGACAGAATATATAACACTTCAGGACTCTCTAATAAGTCTCTTCAAGAACTCATCCTTACTTTCTCAATTTCCGAACATTTCTGCATGGGCCGATCTTGGGAATAATCCGCCCACATCACGTTGTGGTTTGCAAATCCATTCCCCACCCGAATCCTCAACATGGCAAAGAAGTAATGCTCGTCTACGTAACACTAGGGGTAGAACACATCATCTTCCACCATGCAACAGCTAGCTTCTGATTCACCTTAAACCATTCCGATCCCTTACGACATTGTGAGTAGGTGACTTCTGAATGTCATCTAATTTAAATGAGGTTTAAATTTTCTTTTCTAGGTATTGAGTTTACGTCATCACGCACAAGTTGGACCAAACATATTAAACATTCAAATTCTCATATAGATAAACAGCCGAGTTAGGGTATTTAACCAGATTAGTCATGTTAGAGCATCTCCAATAGGTTATTTATATGGCGGTTATCTTCAAAATATAAATAAGATAGGAAAAATATTGTCTCCAATATGCTCTCTACTACACTCTTTATTTTAGCGGATAGTTATCCCGCTCACTACTTTTAATGAGCCGAATAAATAACTTCAAATTTTGTTTACCCATGTTCTTAGCGGTTATGTCCCGAATTCCTTAAAATTCTCATGTAAGAAATATTGAGAATCTGCCACGTGTTATTTGGCTAATCATTTAACTAGTACTATTGGAGCACTAACTAAATTTTTACAATATCTAAAATAAAAATGTTAAATTTTCATCAAATTATAAACTAGTACTAAGATTATGGATTTGAAGCTAAAATCTCTATATTTGTCACTAAAAATAAAAATTTGATGATAGGTTGGAAATGCTCCCATGTACTGGTATAACATTAAGAAGGTTGCGTTATTTAACCCGAATAGTCCACGAGACTCGGAGCTTAATCCTCTTTTGTTTGTCCAAAATAGCGAGCAACTTCTCCTCGTCTCTAGATTTCCTCCTCCTCCTCCTCTTCTCTCTCTCTCTGCTCCAACAATTTCTCTCTCTTTCTAGAAATCGCAGGCGTCCATTTCTTTCCCTCAATCATCAATTCAGGGTTCGGGAACCCCCAATTCTGGATTCTGATGTGACACAGAGAGTTCAAAAGTACTGATACTTGAGCGAAACAAGGGTTCTTCAGTTCGATACTGACTCCACCGTGTTTGAATTTCCCGCTGATCGGTCGATTTGTTGATGGATTTGAAAGATTCGACGGCGCCAACTCAAGTGACCGGGAACGTCGACGCCTCGCCGGCAGCGGCGGCGGCGGACGATGACAGCATTTCGTCTGCCACCGCGTCGCTCGCGATGGACGCGAGTTTCGCATTTCATTCGCGGAAGTTTGCGGAATGTGTTGATTTGCTCAATCAGCCGCAGCAGAAAAACAAATGCTCCTCCAAAGGTTTGTTTTTTGTTGTTTTTTAATTTCCAGCCAGCCCTTGCTTTTCCACTTTAGCTGTTTCGTTCTTATGGATGCTTGTATCTTTGATTGGACTGAATAACCTACTTTATGTTTTGTGGATTGAAGAAGTTTCATATGGCATTTTATTAAGATTTCAGCTAATTGTGATTTTTTATGTCTGAATTTTGATTATTATAGAAGTATGCAAAGAGTGGCATTACCTTTGTGTCGTATGAATATCATGGATTGCTTGTTGATTCATAATAATGTGGTCGTTTACTCCAATTTGCTAGCTCTTGGCATTTAAGAATATGTTGACCTTATTTATGGAATCTGGAATGATTGTTATTGATGACTTTAGTAGGACAGGGCCAGAAAAAGTAGCTATGGTTTAATTTGTACTATTCGGTAACGGAACGGTTAGATATGTAGCTCTTTAGAAAGGCATGTCGTATTGCCTTCTGGTCTATTCACCGCTGTTTTTTCTGGTATGTTTGCCAGTTTATATTTTTAAAGTCTCTATTCTCTTTATGAAATTGTGTCATATCCATTGAATTCAATTCAGGTCAAAAAGATCTCTTTAAGCATGAGTACATTTAGCGATGCACCTCTATGATCTTGTGTGTTATACTAGGAGAAGAAAATATATTGTGCTCGGTGCTAAGTTGTGGAGTAATAAGAGTTACTAGATTATAGACAGTTTGGATTTTTTAGGGAATTGAATTTTGAACAAGAAGTCATTCTTTTTGCTGTGTCTTTTCCAGAAGTGGTCCGGCTACTGTTCCAAAGTCTCTGAAATTTCAAAGCCACATCTTTGGATTCAGAACAGAAACTGCTTGGATCCGAAGCATGTGTCCATTGGTCTGATGGAACCATGGGAAGAAAGAAAAAGTAATTTGCATATTAATTGAATGTAGTACTTGTCAAAACGATATTCTATATACTTACCACAGAACTGCTGTTAACATGTTTGATTTGCGGGTGCTATTTTTGTGCCAATTATAAGGGAAAATCACTTTCACATCTCATTTCATGTTGGATACTACATTTCGAGGATGGCTTTTACCTTTCCGAGAACGTTTGTATATCATTCGAAGTGATAGTCTTGTCCTTTGTTATTGGTTGCCGTCAAATCTTCTTGTGATTCCCTACCAAACCTTTAAAAGTATCCAGCATCCACATATGAAATTTACTTAAGTTCATGCCACATGAGGATCTACCAGCACAGATTTTGAGGTAAATTGTAGAGGCGATTAAACCAAAGTACTTTTTAGCTGTATACAATAGCATAGTTGTCAAATCGGGATTCAGATAGTGAATCGAATTCACTTTCACTGAATCGTAAATCGAATCGAATTGTGAATCGTAAGGATTCAGCTAGCAATGTTTTTTATGTAGATATAATAAAATATTTCATAAAGCTATAACATTATTGAAAAAAAAAATCATATTTTTACAAAAAGAAAGATCAAATTATTGGAAACACGCATCCCTAACTAGTGATTAGGAGTTTGACAATCTAAAAGATAAAGAATAATCTAGATATAGACAGGCATGTGGAGCAAGGAACTACAAGATGCTAAGGAGATTGAAAATAATAAAAAACTATTAGCCTTGGACTTGAGAAAAATGCATTAGTAATATAAAACAAATGCATGTTGCAAAACAGACATAAATGCAGGAAGTAGTGTAGGGATTATTATTTCTTAGATTGATGTTGCAAACTCAATTAGACCGTCAAATGAATCGAAGGTGAATCGTAGAATGGGTCTCTGAATCGCAACTGAATCGTAAGATTCGGACTCTAGAATCGGGATTCAAATAATTTTTTGTCCATTAAAGATTCACTAAGGAGTTCGCATCGTTTCATGGGTGAATCGAATCGAATAGTAGGATACAAATCGTGAATCTTAAGATTTTGACAACTATGTACAATAGGGACTCAAACCAAGATTTGAGCAGGTAAGAAGTGGTGCTATACCCATCATTGGGGTTTAGGCAGTAGTTTTATGATTAAGAATGGTGACTGATAGATGAAGAAAGATTATTAAATGCATCTTAGATTTAATGCTGTGATCCTATGTAGCACGGGTGTGAGGTGCGGGTGTGGCGGGGGTCACAACGACTTTATTTATCTTTATATATTATATTATTTGTGATACCATTATACTAATATAAAAACACCAATAATAGTAATCCAAATTATAATCAAACAGAAATTTATACACAAATTTAAGGATACATAATTACTAAATCAACAATATAATATGTTCCTGTCGTTGTTCGTAGCTGTGGAGAAACGAGTATTCTAAGGGTTAAAATATTCACATTGATGCATGTTTTTTTTTGGTAATTGTAGTTGTATTTCTAAAAAAAAAAAAAAAAACTTTCCAAATGACCAAGGTTTTCAAGATCGGGCTTCTACGTAAGATCGCAGAGTGCCCCTGGATCGGGGATCGTTGGACTTGGATCGCGATCATAAGATCCAACTACAACTGTATTTTTTTTATTTTTTATGGATACTGTGAGTACTCAAATGACTTATTTTCAAGTTCTTAATGTCATTAAAATGTTATTATACAAACTCAAGACCAAACATACCATGGAGACGTAACATCAGCATAAATAACATAATCATAACACTCATATAGTAACATATTAACGACAGATATAAGTATTAAAATAGTCGCAAATGGGTGCTAGCTCAGTGGTACAGCGTTTGAAGCCTCTGCATGAGGTCCCGGGTTCGAACTCGGCGATATGATGTAATTCTCTAAAAAAAAATGTATCAAAATAGTCAAGAACAAAACATAGCATTACAACGCATCCATAACAACTTAGAAAGTTGGAAAAACAATAAAATATGCAAATGATGCTTGAGCCTTTTTATATATCCAGATGCAAGAAACCCTAAGTTTCAATTTTTTATTTTATTTTATTTTGGGTCAATTCTAAATGACACTTTAATAGTTGGGCTATTCAAAGAAGCCCAAATTAATATTTTTTTCTACAATGTAGATGGCCCAGAATGCTGACCCAACCACTGAAATTTAGAATTGGTAGGATCTTAACGATCATACGATCTTACACGATCCTACGCGCGATCCCACCCAATCCTATGGGATTACGATCTTCCATGCGATTCTGCACGGGACTCTACGTCAGGATCGTACAATCCTACGATCCAGATTGCGATCTTGACAACCATGCAAATGACCCTGCCTTATCCACAAAGCACCCGCAAAGCACCAAGAAGCATGTCGTGCGGGTGCGCTACCTCCTGGAAGCACCCTTGTTACACAGCTGTGATCTCATTTCGAGATTTAACACCAATTTGTCAAAATAGAAAAATATCAAATCTGATCTGATGTGTGAGGTGGATCCAGTCTGTTCTTACAGACACCCTTTGCAGGCAAAAAAACATATGTTAACCCTTATATTGACAAACTTATGGATTGTATGTTACATGTACTCTCTTGTGTAATAGTATAACATACATAGAGCTTATCAGGTGGTCCAACCAGTAAGTAATAATGTGTATTGTATTTAGTGTATCGTAATTTAATTTATTTGCTCAGCTCTCATACCTGACCTTAGAGATTACAACTCATAAAATAAGGACCATATATTGACGAATTTAGAAAAAAAGAAAAAAACTGCAACTCAACAAAGTACGATGATAATTGTCAAAGTTTGATACGTGGCAGGGTTTTCCTTCTCGTGTTTTGTATCATTGATTGTAACGATGCAGGCACTCTTTACAGACTAAGAACATTAACCCTTATACTGACAAATTTAAGGATTGTATGTTTCATGTAATGTCTTGTGTAATATAAACACACACTTATCAGGTAGTCCGACCAGTGAGTGATAACGTGTATTGTATTTTAATTTCGGGTTAATTGCATTTCACCCCCCTATGGTTAGGGGTTTGTGCGAAACCCCCCTTGGGGTTCCAAATGTTGCGAAAAACTCCCCTGTGGTTTAGTTTTTGTGCGGTTCCGTTAAAACGGAATGCGTCCCAAAGTTATACCCTCGGCTTTTGAAATATTACCATTCATACAAAATATTATATTACTGTAAAATGTAATGTAATAATATTATTATTATTATTATTATAAAAAGAAAAGAAAAAGAAAATAAAATGGAGGAAGAAGGAGAAGAGGAGAAATCCCTTTGATATGCACATTGATCCTTGGTTATCACACTCACCATGACTGCTCTTTGATATACCTCCCTAGCTAAGTTGCGTCCGGTCTTTACTTGACCCCGTGGAAGGTCGCTGAATTGACCTAGCAACACCTTGACATCAGAGAGGATCTTCTTAACTTCGTTGAAATCTCGCGATCACAGGCAATTGAAAACCCAATCCACAACCAAGATCTAAGCCCAAATCGAAACCAAGATTTCATCAAGGAAAAGAGAATAGAACAAGAATCGAAACCCAGATGTCCGAAACTTCCTTGCTCCTTCCTCGTCTCCTTTGATTTGTTCTCAGTTTGACTTTTGATCTAACCCAGATCTGTAAATCGACCAGGAGAGAAAAAGAAAGAGGGAGAGAGAGAGAAGAAGAAGAAGACGCAGAGGAAGGACGTCGACGACGGAGGAGGACGACGGCGACACCGACGGCTCCTCCTCCTCCTCCTCTTCCCCCCTGCTAATTTTGTTCTTGGGGTCGGATTTGGTTCTGATTTAGGATAGGTTTTGGGTTGAAATGCAGATTGAAGATGATGTTCATATGTAGAGGAAAATAGTGCTATAGAGAGAGAGTGGGGTAAGAGAGTGGAGAGAAAATGGCAAGGAAATTGTATATATATGAGGGTACTAAAGTCTTTACACATACACTTAACGGAAAATAACCCCCTACCGCACAAAAACTAAAACACAGGGAGTTTTTTTGCAACATTTGGAACTCCAAGGGGGGTTTTAGCACAAACCTTTAACCACAGGGAGATAAAATGCAATTAACCCTTTAATTTATTCTTTTACCCTGCACAAAATTTTGAAGTAGCTATTCGTTCAGCTCTCATGCCAAACAGTAATATTAATAAATATTGCTATTATTAGCATCGTTTTATTAGTTCAAAATTCTTATGTAGCAAAATTGTTCTCTCTTTAAAAACATAGCAGTACGACTGTTGCAATACCGCGATGCCCACTCGCAAATTAAATCAATAATGAGATATAAATACTTGAATAAATGATTAGTTACCTGCATAAATAATGTAATATAATGTTATCTCTTACAGTTTCGTCTCTCAGTTCGTCCAATTATAGCTTAGGTATGCTTGGAACTGCAAAAACCGAGAGGCATGAACAATTGATTAGCCTCAATGATTATAAGTTTTATATGTAGGAGTGATTTATTAATACTTCTCTAAAAGAATGTCTACAAGAAACCTTGGAAGCGCAAGCGATTAAAGAGGTCAGAATTTAAGCACCAATACACCACAAGATGAAGAGAAAATGACCAAGCAAACTCTGTAAATGACTTGTAAGTGCTAAAATAAAAACATGGTCACTATATTTGTCCAACTGTATTTGGATTCTTAATCAAAGAGTTCACCACGGAAAGTTTTCTCACACTAGAACTTCTTTGCATCTTATGCAACTTGTTAACTAATCTTAAATTGAAGTAAGACTCTTAAAAGCACATGTTCATCAATAAAGGTCCAAAACCTCTCCGACCCTTAGTTATATTGTCTTAGACATAACCAGAAAATATTATTGATAACTAATTTTCAGAAACCTCCTTAAACATGTTCAATGAAAATCATATTTTTGATAGAAACATATGCCATTTTGGGTTTTTTGGGTGATCCAAAAGAATGTTATGGGCTAAAAAACAGCCGTTCAGATAAATAGTGATATCGGTGTTTTTAAGACACGTTTTATTTTAATTTATTTATTTACTTTTAAACCGGTAGGAAATTTAAAAAACTCCCCAATTGGCATTTATTTAAACTTTTTGAGTCAAAAATTATTTTAAATCAGACAGAAATGACTAAAGATGAGTTTTTGATTACATACCCTATTTTCAACCCACTTTCTTAATATATAGTTGTCAAACACGCACTCAAAGTTTTGCAACAAGTCAACAATAAAACAACAAGAAAATGTACCTCCTACAAAATGAAAATTCCGAGTGCTCATGACCTTAGCGAAACTATCCATCTCGGTCAAACTATTTTTAAATCAACAAAAAAAATATTAAGCCCAAGAAAAATCCATGAGTAAAATGAGAAATCCACAAAAAAAGCTACAACCCACCTGTTGTATTTGGGCTTCATCCATACAGTCACCATTGGACATAAAATCTCCCACATAACCCAAAAACGCATACAACAAAAAACTAACCAAATCAATCCAATACCCAAACCGATCTCTCAGAACGACCACAAAATAATCTTCCAAAGCATGACAACACAAAACGATCCAAATACAGAAATCAACGGGATAGATTGATGAAAAAGATTTGAATTTTCTGAATGAATTACTTACAGAGCGATGACCTGAATGAGGTAGAACAAGTCCTCTGCAAGAGCAGGAAAGATCTAAGGTTTCGGCTGTCGGAGAGGGAGGAGAGGGAGAATGGGGCTTAAATGAAAGTTAACCTAATCGTACGGGTTTGGTCTTATTTTAAGGGTTTGCGCGACAAAGAATACAAGAAATTTGGGTCCAGTGGTGGTGTCGTTACTTCCATTTAATTACACGACGTTACTGTTAGTTTTGTTTAATGTTAGACCCACATTCATGTGAATCAGAATTGTTGTGAGTGGCCCACATTTGCATGAAAATCTTTCTGTTCCTTGTGAAAATATGATTTCAGAAATAGATACCTTGCGTGTCTCAGCAAAGTAATTAAAAGAAAAAAAATTAAGAACCTACCTTCCCGAAGGAGGCCATTATAAACACCAACATTAGGAACCTACCGTTCACCACCCCCTTTCCTCCCGGGCACTGGCCCAGTCACCCATCCACCGGCTACTTTATACCCGGGCACCGGCCATTCACCCATCCACCGGATTGTCCGCAAAACCAAAACAAAAGTAGATTCTTGTTTAAACCTACCTTCCCAAACGAGGCCACTATAATAAATGTGAAGTTTATTATAAAGATCAACATTTAATTTTGTTTCTTGTAATAACTTTGCCAAGACATGTGAGGTATCTATTTCTGAAATCATATTTTCACAAGGAATATTAATATTTTAATGCAAATGTGGGCCACCCCATAACAAGTCTGATTCATATGAATATCGGTCTTCTATTAACATTGCAAATAAACTAACAGTACATTAATGTAATCAAATGAAAGTAGCGATACTACCATGGGACCCAAATTTCCTCTATTCTTTCTCCCGCAAACCCTTTAAATAAAATCAATCCCGGACGATTAGGTTAATGGTCGTCAAAGCCCCATTCTCCACCTCCTCTCTCTCCAGCGGCCGAAGCCTGAGATCTTAGCCGTTCTTGTAGGGGACTTGTTCTACCTCACTTAGGTCATCGCTCTGTAAGTAAACTTATTTCATTTTGCCTTTGATTTCTCTTTTTGGATCATTTGCCGGTTGTCATGTAATTGATTTGGGTTTCAATTTATGGTTGGTCTGAGAGATCGACTTGGTTGTTGGATTGATTTGATTAGTTTGTTGTTTTTGGGTTATGTTGGGATTTTTATGTCCAATGGGTGAGTGTATGGATGAAGCCCAAATACGATTGGTGGGTTATAGCTTTTTGTGTGTGTGGATTTCTCATTTCACCCAGGGACTTTTTCTTGGGCTCAATATTTTTGCATCGGGGATTTAAAATAGTCTGGGCCGAGATGGGTTGTTTGGCTAAGGTCGTGACCACTTAGGGTTTTAATTTTCTAGGTGGTTCAATTTACCATGGACTTTTTTGTTGTTGCGAAATTTCGAGCACATGTTTGGCAACTATATTCTAAGGAAGTGGGTTGAAAATCGGGTATGTAATAAACTACTCGTGTTTGGCCATTTCTGTGTGATTAAAAATAAATTTTGTCTAAAAACTCTTTTAAATAAATGCTGAGTTGTGGTGTTTTCAAAATTTCATGTTTGGTACCGGTTTGAAAATGAATAAATTAAACTAAAAACATTTCTTAAAACACCAATATCTGTGTTTATATGAAGGTCTGTTTTTAAGCCAATAACGTTATTTGGAATCACCCAAAACACGTAAAACCATATATGTTTCTTTATCAAAAACACAATTTTCATTGAACATAATTTAAAGAGGTTTTCGAAAAATAGTTATCAATAATATTTCATGGTTACGCCTAAGACGATATAACTAGGGGCGAGAGAGGTTTGGAACTTTACTAATGAACTCGGGCTTTAAGAGTCCCACCACTCGGATAGTTGTCAATAGTTTTACTTAAATTTGACATTAGTTAACAAGTTGGTTGCTTCAGATGCAAAGAAATTCTAGTTTGAGACAAATTTCCGTGGTGAACTGTTTGATTAAGAATCCGAACATAGTTGTACTAATGTAGTTACCATGTTTTATTTCTATACAGAGTTTGTTTGGGCAAGTTTCTCATCTTTTGTTTGGGTATTGCTGTTTATTGTTGCTAAACTGTGACCTCTTTTGCGCCTCCGAGAGCCCTTATTTTAAGAGAAGTAGGAGTAAATCACTCCTGCATATAAATATTGAGGGAAATAAATTGTTCATGCCTCTTGGTTTTTTGTAGTTTCAAAACAATTATTAGGACACCCCGAGATACGAAATTGTAAAAGATAATATTAGCTATCACTATTCATGCAGGTAAGTTATCATTTATTTAAATATTTATATCCCAATATTGATTTACTTTGCCAGGGGACTTCGCGGTATTGCAAGAGCCGTACTGCTATGTTCTTGAAGAGATCACAATGTTTCTACATAAAAATTTTGAATTAATAAAAAGATTCCTCATAGATCCATCATCCACTGTTGATTCCCTTACTATAGTAGTAATATTTATTATTATTATTACTGTTTGGCATGAGAGCTGAGCGAATGGCTACTTAAAAAATTTTCTGCAATGTAAAAGAACTAATTAAAATACATTACACGTTATTACTTACTGGTTGGACTTCCTGATAATAGGGTTTGCCATGGGCTGGGTCGGGTCGGGCCAAACTCTTGGGAGGGTGAACCCAACCCCAAACCAAACCCACTGATCGGGTCAAAACTCAAGCTCAAGCCTGTGACCATCCTGCAAATATTCCGCCCACGCTCAGCCTGTGGGCCAACTCTATATAAAGATAAAAAATGATAAAAATGTGAAAAGGAATCTAAATAATTTAAAGAAAAAGTTTGGCTAACATAATATAGAGCTATCTATAAAATTCAAAATCTTCAAAAACTATAAATTGGTACTCTTGTAATTACTTCTTGAGTATTCAACACATGCCAAATATATTTGTGGGAATTTTGAAATTATAGTACCTAATAGTCTTATATTGTATGTTTAGTTATTATTTTTAATTTATATTTATGATGTAAGCGGGTTGAGCTGGGGCGGGCCTGGGACCGAATAAGTAGAACCCAAACCCAACCCATAAACTATTCGGGTTCATTTTCTTAGCCTAAGCCCATGATATGCTAAACATTTCCCAACCCTCACCCTAGTAAATGTGGGCTGGGTTGGGCGTGTTGCCTGGGCCACAGGCCGATGACCAGCCCTACCATATAAGCTGTACGTATTTTATATTACACAAGAGAGTACATGTTACATAAAATCCTTAAAGTCGTCAATATAAGGGTTAGCATATGTTTTTTCGCCTGTAAAGGGTGTCTATCGTTACGATCCATGATACATTACATAGTATGGAAAATCTTACAATGAATCAAACTTTGACAACTATCATCGTACTTTGATGTGTTGCAGTTATTTATCTTTTCTAAACTGCGTCATACCTTATTGTGCTTATTCAAAAGATGCATAACTGGCCACAGAGAGTAGTTTCGAAAAGTGTCCTTATTTATGACTTGTAATCTCTTAGGCCGGGTATCTGAGCAGTTTTGCCGAGATTGGTTCTTGGAAGAACCAAGAGGAAAGTGGGGTAGTGATGCTATCGTAGTATATTTATCTGCAATGCTACATGATAAACATCTCTTTTTGTCTGGTCTATTTCTTTGCTGATTTCTTGATGTCTCAAGTCTTTTCTCTTTTTGCTTGTAAATGATGTGCCTGTTAGCCCTTGTGTTCTTTCTGCATTTTCATCTGAATTGGATAGTATTTGTGCCGGTATCATCTCTTCTTATTTTTTCTTTCCTTCAATTACCCAAGGTTATGATTTCTTGTATATATGTGCCAAATATGTTGTTGGAAAAGATTTCTGATTCTTCAATTTGATTTCCTGTTCAGGCCTGTAACATACCTTCTCATCTAAAATGGTAAACCCATCCGAGAACGATATGCTGCCGCTTGTGGATAGTGAAACAGCTGCTGAAAATAGCAAGTTGCCCACACAGGATCAGCTGACCCATGTGGATAGTGGGAAAACTGCAGGCTCCCTACCTGAGGATAACACCAAGAAGAAGCTGCCAAGCAATAGATCCATAGTGTGGAACTACTTCACCCTTACAGAAGGCGATAATGGATGCAGGAGGGCTTTCTGCAAGCAGTGCGGTAGCTCATTTGCTTACAGTAATGGGGAAAAATATTCAGGTACAAGCCACATGAAAAGGCATATAGATTTTTCCGAGGGTACTTGTCATGCCGTTCTTAGGAACCTGGAAAAGAAACGATCCAGCCCAGATATTGCACCGATTGAGTTAAGTGCCACCTCAAATGATAATTGTGCTCCAAAAAGGCAGTACAGGGTTTCTCGCTCGCCTGGCTTTGATCCTGATCGCTACTGCCAGGAGATAGCTAAGATGATAACTAAGCAGGATTATCCGCTGCACATGGTGGAACACTCCGGTTCTCCATCAAGAACCCGCATAATTATGCAGGATTATCCGGAGTCGATAATCTCAGAATATGCGGGTTCTCATCAAGAACCCGCATACTCTCAATGGCCAATTGTTGGTTGGAAACTGCTTCGCCCGCACTTTGAGCAGTGTTATCCAAGAAGGCTTGTCACGAGTGCAAGAGGCTGTTAAGAAAGTAAGGGACAGTGTGAAGTATGTAAAGACTTCAGAAGCTCATGAGGAAAAGTTTTTTCTCTTGAAGCAAACACTCCAAGTTCCATCCCCAAAGTCCCCAGGGCTTGATGACCTAACCAAGTGGAACACAACTTTTGAGATGTTGGCAACTGCTTCAGAGCTTAAAGAAGTGTTTGGCTGCTTGGATACATCTGAGCCGGGCCACGTGGTTGCACGCCGGAAGAAACATGGAAGCAGGTGGACACGCTCTGCACCTACTTGAAGCTCCTTTTCGACACCTCTACTGTTTTGGCCAACCCCGTTGCCCAAACCACCAACATCTTCTTCCATGGAGCTTGGAAGATCCAGCTGGAGCTGACGAGGGCGGTCACGAGCGACAATCCTTTCATAAGCAACCTAACGAAGCCAATGCAGGCGACATTCGACAAATACTGGAACGACTGCTGCCTGGGTTTGTCCATCGTTGTGGTCATGGATCCTCGCTTCAAGATGAAGCTTGTTGAGTTCAGCTTCACGAAGATATACCCCAAAGAGTCTGCTGCATTTGTGAAACTCATCGACAAACGGATCCACGAGCTTTTCCATGAGTATGTTCCTCTTCCTCTCCCCCTCACCCCAACTTATATGGAAGAAGCAAACGGCGCGGCGATGAAGGTCGAAGAAACACCATCAAATGGCGGCGGAGGATCATTTCTCGCGAACGACGAATTAGTGCTTAA
Source organism: Linanthus parryae (assembly GCA_023055425.1). Classification (NCBI taxonomy): domain Eukaryota; kingdom Viridiplantae; phylum Streptophyta; class Magnoliopsida; order Ericales; family Polemoniaceae; genus Linanthus; species Linanthus parryae. The sequence continues at coordinate 7,674,332 of JALGPY010000015.1, forward strand.
GGATTTCGACATGTACATCATGGAGACGACTAGCCAGCAGTCGTGGTCGGAGTTGGATCAGTACCTGAAGGAGTCAATGTTGCCGCGTATCCACGAGCTTGATGTGTTGGGGTGGTGGAAGCTGAACAAGACCAAGTACCCGACGCTCTCAAAGATGGCTCGCGACATCGTGACCGTTTCCGGTGTGTACCGTGGGTCCCGCCTCGGTGTTTGACATGGTGAGGAAGGAGATGGATAGTTGCCGGAGCTCGTTGCGGCCGGAGACTCTGGAGGCCCTGATATGTGCAAAGGATTGGCTGCAATCAGAATCTGCTGAGCCATCAAGTGCTGTTGTGAAAATGGAGTTCCCCATTCAGGGTTTCAATAATTAGGGTTCATTGTCTCTGTCTATGGGTGGGGTGGTAATGGTAGTATGGTTTTAGAGATACAATTTCTTCTTCTCTGGGGATTAATTAGATAAATTTGTAAAATTGGGTACAAGTTGCATGCATGGAGGTTAATCAGCAGCTTCTTTCAAAACTTATTAGCTGTGTATTCTATTATCATGTGTCTGCATATGAGAAAGCAAGAGGTTTGATAATTTTGAACTCAAAGCTATTTCTTTATCGTCCTTCTAGATTGGCCATATATTGATTTGTTTAAGAACCTAACAAATGCAACAAAATGACTTTGGTTCGCTCTATCACCCATATACCCTTTGGGCACTTAAGAAGATCAAATAGTCACCAAGAAATAAGAGCTGTACCAAAGTTGAGCTTGTTCACGCAGTATCATGTTTTTTGGTGGTTAGGGAGCTAATGGCTCTATGATTGTCCAGTTAAAGTTTTTACAAGTACAACAAATAAACTTGGGGAGAATGGTTCTCCATGATTATTAACAACCTCCTTCTTTCCGAATATCCCAATACAGCAATGATTAAAAATAACAAACACTCGTTATTTGCTTCACAATTACTGGAGAAAGACCCACCAAAAAATCATGTTGCTCACTCCCTACAGAAAATCGCCGTATCCAGTGGTGTTTCAAATTAATCATATCTGCTTCTTATAGGAGAGCATACAGGTTTATGAGAATATAATTGAACTTAATCATAGATACTCGGAAAGTCGCAGCACCGCCACCAGATATTTCTATTAAGGCCTACACTCCCAATAGGATTTACTTTGGGGACTCTAGGATATTGAAGCCATTGGACTAGACTTCTTGTTCCTGTGGTTCACACAAAGAATTTACTTTCATTTCAGTAGCAAAATTCAGACCACTCTGTACACGCAGCTACATAGCTTCAGTAGAAAAATAATCCACCAGAAAGACATTTGAATTTACAATTATGTCAAAGAGTTTGTTAGACCTAGGATATTGAAGCCATTGGAAAGATCAAATATAAAATCATCATCTCCTCAACTGAAAGGATTGATCTCATCTTGGCATTTATGTTAGGCTGTGCATTCATGTAGTCCCGCGCACTAGGCCCTCATCTTCTGTCAGCTTGTCCTCAACATACTCCACAGCTGCGGATTCATTGTCAGTTTTGGCTGCATATATGTCCCCTTAACAAAGGGTTTTTTCTAATTGAGAATTAAAATATATCACCCTCTTTTTGTCTCTGCCAAATGTTACTCCTAAATTGTTTTGTTCTAAACCAATTATGCCATCTCCTTGGCAATTTATTCATGTCAATATGTTTTCTTCGCTGCGTTCAACTAAGAGTGATATAGGTAACATGTCTTGCAAGTGCATTGTAGACACCGAAAATTCGTCAAATCAAAATAATTATGGACTAAACAATGTCCTAATTAAATGTTCAAATGAAGAAACACGACAAGAAAAATTCAGTATCAGACACTGCTGACTGGCGAATCGCATGACGCCACGTGTCAAATTGCAGCTCAAGATTGACCAACTCGGTCGAAAACATCAACTCCGATTAAAATGGAGGTTACATTGGAAGAGCGTCTTAAGTGTACGATTATCGCGAATGTAATTGTATATTTATTGTTAGGAAAACAACCAAAAATACACTTTCCTATAAGTACATCAAGCTCCCCTAGACTTTACAAAATTGTATAGGGTACCCCAAATTATTACAAAATTGCACAACGACCCCTCTATCTCCCTATAAATAGAGGAGGAAGTTCATAAGAAAAATCACATCTTCCAATACCTTTCTATACCCAAAACACTTTCTCTACATCTTTCCTTACAACTTTCCTACAACTCCTCTCAAGCTCAAAGCTTAGAAAAGAGAAGTTAGCATAGTTCTGACAGGAGAAGCCCCCAAAGGAGCCAAGATCCTAGAAGGCGGAAAGACTTTGAAGGAATAAAATCCCAAAAGACGGCAAAGCCCTGACGAATAAGCCACAACGATAGTCGAATCTTCGAAGACGGAGCAATCCTGAAGATCAAACCATCCACCCCAAGAAAATCAAATCTTCAAAGAACATCGAAGTACGGTGAACCCGCGAAGAACAAGTCAAAGTCAAGCAAAAGACTATAAGCCCTCGTGCCGGTCAAATCCCATCAAGGACGTGGAAGATCTAACCGTCCAAAATCATCCCATCAAGTTCAAATTCCCGAGAAGAATCAGAGGAGTAGTGTTTCTACTAAAGAAATACGTTTCAGAGATTTGTATCCTGCTTATAAATAATAAAATGACATTTGTCGCCAAATTTCTGTGTTTACCCGCTTAAGCGCAAAATTTGTGTGTACAAATTCTGGCACGCCCAGTGGGACATCTCTGCCTCTCATCTCTTTTCACCAAAAACACAAACCCCAAAGATGACTTCGAGAGAAGAAATCCCGAAGATTCCAATCAAGACGGGAGGCTCCAAGTCTACAGGCCTGGACAAATCCTCCACAAGTCCCGGTGAACAGGTCACTGATCGTGTCACACGAAGCAAAGCTAGATCGACGGTTGCAGAATCCTCCAGACTCGGCCTAGAGTCGAAGACGACCGAAGGACTCTTAAAGGTGCCACTTGAAGGTCGCAATGTTCATGATCCATCAATGCGAGAAGAAGGCTCCTTGCCAGGGACAGGACATGGGCGTACGCACCCTAATGCTGAAGTAAGTCATGAAGAGATTTCTGAATCAACTTCTGCCTTCCGGAACCCACAAAAAGCACCTATGGTACATGATGAAGCAATTGCTTTCGAAACAGGCGCCATGCCGGCGATGACTACGAGCATTGTTTCCCTCGAAGAACAAGTCATAGGATTGACACGGACGGTCGAGGAATTATCTACGGCCATGAGGAACCGGGATACCCAATTTGCAGCCATATTAAGCAAGCTCGAAAACCCAAGGGAGGCTAACCGCACTACCGACCCTCATGAGCGTCGAGCAAGGCCGAAAGAGGTTGTCGAGATTTCTAGTACAGATGATGACACTCGCAAAAACGGGCAAGCATCATCTGAAGGCTCGATCCCTGTAGATCAGCTAAAAGAATACATCTTGGAGGCCGTGAAATCCAGATACGAGGAAGGTTCGAAATCCTCGGCGACATATAACAAGCCATACACAAAGAGGATCGAAGACCTACGGATGCCAAATGGGTACCAGCCACCCAAATTCCAGCTATTCGAAGGAGTTGGGAACCCGAAACAACATATTGCACACTTCGTCGAGACGTGCAATAATGCTGGGACTGATGGGGATCTCCTTGTCAAGCAGTTCGTCCGAAGTCTTAAAGGAAATGCTTTCGACTGGTACTGTGACATTGAGACAAGATCGATTGGTAGCTGGGAACAATTGGAGCAAGAGTTTTTGAACCGATTTTACAGCACTCGCAGGACCGTTAGCATGATGGAACTCACAAGCTCCCGTCAATGGAAGGACGAACCCGTTGTTGAATATATAAATAGATGGAGAAACTTAAGTCTCAACTGTAAGGATCGGCTATGCGAAAGTTCTGCGATCGAGATGTGCATTCAAGGCATGCACTGGGGCTTGCGCTATATCCTCCAAGGGATCAAACCTAAGACCTTCGAAGAATTAGCCACACGCGCCCACGACATGGAATTAAGCATTGCGGCAAACGGAAGTCATGGGCCTCCTTTGCATGACTCTCGTAGGGATGGAAATAGAACTGATGCCCGAAAAGTATTCAAGTTTGGCCCCAAAGCAGGAGTGAAAGAGTCGATGGCCGTCGCAGCCGCACCGATGCAATCCACAACAAGACCAAGACCGAATGAATTAGGAAGGGGAAACACCGTCCAGATGGCTCAACGGCCAAGGCCCTCGTTGAAAGAACTGCAAGAAAAATCTTACCCTTTCCCGGACTCTGCGATCCCTGGAATATTTGACCAGCTGATGAAGCTAAGTGATTTTGAACTTCCTGTGGCAAAACGGCCCGAAGAAGCAACAATGGTGGGCGACTCAAATTACTGCAAGTATCACCGTCTAGTCGGCCACCCGACTTCAAAATGCTTTGTATTGAAGGAAAAAATTATGCAGCTAGCTAAAGAAGGGAAGATCTGTTTCGAAGAAGAACATGAAACTGTTTCCACAAACATGATATCCGTAGATGTTGACCCGTTATCCATGACCTACGAGGTATCATGCAATGTTACAGAAGGAGTGGAAATAGCAGAATCTGGTAACGCGCCTTGCCTTTCAGTGGAAGAGGCACGACCCAAGTTAAATCCTCAAGATTGCGATATCTACTTCTCGGATGAAGATTTATTGCCCGGCTCAACCCCGCACAATCGCCCTCTCTTCATTACTGGATATATCCTCGAACAAAGAGTTAGTAGGATGTTGGTGGATGGAGGGTCAGCAGTGAATATTCTTCCATTGGCAACGGTGAAAGAACTCGCCATTTCCGTTGACGAACTCAGGCCCAGTTACCTATTAATCCAGGGGTTTAATCGTGAAGGACAGAGAGCTATCGGGACCATCCGTCTCAGCCTAGTCATTGGCGAGGCAGATTCAGGGGCATTGTTCCATGTCATAGATGCAAAAACTTCATACAAAGTGTTACTGGGACGACCTTGGATTCACGAGAATGGTATTGTCCCGTCCACCCTTCACCAGTGCCTCAAGTATTGCAAAGATGGCATGGTAAAGGTGATCAAAGCCGACGGAAAACCTTTCACCGAGGCAGAATCCTACTTCGCGGATGCAAAACTCTACCTAGAAAAAGAAGACGAAGAGCATCCTGCCTTTTCCACGTGTTTTGAACCTCAGAGCCTAAAGAATCATTTGGTATCCCATCGAAATGATCAAATGGCCGAGAAAAATGAGAAAGTTCAAAATGAAGAGGCGTCTCAAGCCACAATGCAAGCCCCAGAGACCAAAGATGGAAATTCATATTTCGAGGGGCTAAACCTTCCAATCGCCAGATTAGGTCACATAGGCAAGCCGCCCCTTAAGGGGTTTGTCCTACCTGTCCAAAATTTGAATTTTGGAGACATCGATCTCCCTTCGAAGCGCACATCAGAGGGATTTGATCCAAATGCGTATAGGCTCTTCGCCAAGGCGGGACATGACCCTCGAAGACCAAGCATATTGGGGGAGCTTCCGTCCGTGACTGACAAAGGAGAATTGCATGGCTTGACCGCGACTCAGAAGATGCTCAAAGATAAAGGGTATACCATTCCAAAATCGCGTGCAGGGCTCGGTTTCACACCCCCTGAACCTATTCGGATAGTGATCAAGAGGACTGAAGTCCATTGCATCACGTGTGAGGAAGAAGTCTCCTCTGCAAGAACAAAATCGTCCGTCTTTGACCGACTTGAAAAGAAGGCAAGGACGTCTGTATTCCAACGACTCGGTAGACCGGTTTTTAAAATGAACCGTGTATCTATCAATGCTGTCGTTAAGAGACGTAAACCTCATGCGTCCTCGGGAAACATAGATAGCAAGTTTCAATCTCACATGGGCCGCCAAGACACGATAGTTGTATCCTTCAATGGATCCTTCAAAGTCAGAAGGGAAACGATGACATTGAAAAGGATATATCTCGATGAGAAGGACTCAACAAAAGAAGAGAGTATTGCTTCCTCATTCCACATAACTGTTAGTGAAAGCAGAGATCATGCTGAGGAGGATGCCGAAGAAGCCCCTCCGCAACTTGAGGAAGGCGTCAGGTCAACCGTAGATGAGTTAAAAGAAATCAATCTCGGAACCACTGAAGATCCGCGACCGACATACATTAGTATGCATCTGAGCTTAGAGGAACAAGAAGAATACATCACACTCCTGCAAGAGTACAAGGATGTGTTTGCGTGGACCTATAAGGAAATGCCTGGACTGGACCCCAAAGTTGCAGTTCATCACCTAGCCATCAAACATGGTGCAAGGCCACTTAAACAAGCCCAAAGACGCTTCCGACCAGAGCTAATTCCCAAAATCGAAGTTGAGGTGAATAAGCTGATCGAAGCTGGGTTCATTCGAGAAGTCAAGTATCCGACGTGGATCTCAAGCATAGTTCCTGTCAAGAAGAAGAATGGACAAACAAGAATCTGTGTTGACTTCCGAGACCTCAACAATGCGTGCCCGAAGGACGATTTTCCTTTGCCTATAGCAGAGCTTATGGTAGATGCGACCACGGGACACGAAGCCTTGTCCTTCATGGATGGATCCTCTGGGTATAATCAAATCCGTATGGCGCCGCGAGATGAAGAATTGACGGCTTTTCGCACACCCAAGGGCATATATTGTTACAAAGTCATGCCGTTTGGACTAAAGAACGCTGGAGCAACATACCAAAGAGCGATGCAAAAGATCTTCGACGACATGCTCCACAAAAATGTCGAATGCTACGTTGACGACGTGGTAGTTAAGACCAAGATAAGGAAGGACCATCTCCAAGATCTAAAGAGCGTATTCGACCGCCTGCGCCGATACCAACTCAAAATGAACCCCTTAAAATGTGCATTCGGAGTTACTTCCGGAAAGTTCCTTGGATTCGTCGTCCGCAATCATGGCATCGAGATTGACCAAGCAAAAATCGAGGCCATCGTGAAAATGCCAGAGCCACGAAATATCCATGAGCTTAAAAGCCTACAAGGACGTTTAGCGTATCTCAGGCGGTTCATATCAAACTTGGCAGGAAGATGTCAACCTTTCAACAAACTCATGAAGAAAGGAGTTCCCTTTGAATGGGACGAAGCTTGCAACAATGCATTTGAAAGCATAAAGTCTTACCTGACGAAGTCACCAGTCTTGGCTGCCCCCATTCCAGGAAAGCCGTTGATATTATACATTGCAGCACAGGAACGTTCTGTGGGCGCCCTACTAGCTCAAGAAAATGACGAGAGCAAAGAAAATGCGTTATACTACTTGAGCAGGATGATGACTCCTTACGAGTTGAATTACTCTCCCATCGAGAAGATGTGCCTAGCCCTGGTATATGCTATTCAGAAACTAAGGCATTACTTCCAAGCCCACACCGTTCGTCTCATATCGAAGGCTAATCCGGTCAAGCACATCATGTCAAAACCGGTGTTGTCGGACAGGCTGGCCCGATGGTCCCTTATGATGCAAGAATTTGAAATCATCTACGTCCCCCAGAAAGCGGTCAAAGGTCAAGCATTGGCGGACTTCCTAGCAGACCATCCGATACCTGCTGAATGGGAGTTATCAGAAGACTTGCCCGACGAAGACATCTTCTTTGTCGAAGTTCCTGAACCATGGAAAATGTACTTTGACGGAGCCTCCCATCGTGATGGAGCCGGAGCAGGCGTGATCTTCATCTCACCAGAAGGGGACATGTTTCCATATGCATTCCTTTTGACCCAAAACTGCTCAAATAATGAAGCGGAATACCACGCACTCATAATTGGATTGGAGATTGCCATCGAAATGAAACAATCACGGCTCGAGGTTTTCGGTGACTCCATGCTCATCATCAACCAACTTCTAAACATTTACGAAGTGAAGAAGCCTGAGCTGATACCGTTGCACAAGTACGCCTCTCTCCTACTCACATGTCTCGAGGAGGTCATCCTGCAACACGTACCGAGGAAAGAAAACAAGCAAGCCGACGCACTCGCCAACTTAGCTTCCAACTTGGCTCTTCCTGATCCTGAAACAAAGATCCCAATCTACCGAAGAGTGATCGCACCCCAAGCAGCAGCTGATCTTGAAGTTAACGTCATTTCTGTGCCCGAAATAGAGAACGAAGACTGGCGTCACCCATTAATCGAATACTTGAGAGATGGGAAGCTCCCGGACGATCCTCGCAAGAGAACAGACATAAAGCGGCGTGCACCACGTTTCATCTTCTACAAAGAAATACTCTACCGTCGTTCCTTCGAGGGACTGTTCCTCCGTTGCCTAGAAGATTCGGAAGCCAAGCTAGCCCTGGAAGAAGCTCATTCTGGGATATGTGGCGCTCACCAATCGGGGCCAAAGCTCCACTTTCGAATCAAGAGAATGGGCTACTACTGGCCTACGATGATCAAAGATTGCATGGATTACGTTAAGAGATGTCAGGCATGTCAATTCCATGCAAACTTCATCCACCAGCCTCCGGAGCCGCTTCATCCAACCGTCGCCTCGTGGCCCTTCGATGCATGGGGATTGGATGTTGTAGGACCCCTGCCCAAGTCTTCAGGTGGACATTTATACATACTGGCCGCCACCGACTATTTCTCCAAATGGGCCGAAGCTGCTCCACTGAGAGAAGTCAAGAAGGAAACAGTGGTCCACTTCATTCGAACAAGCATCATCTTTAGGTATGGGGTACCTCGCTACATCATCAATGACAATGGAAAGCCCTTCTACAACAGTTTGATGAGTAAACTTTGTGAACAGTTCGGGTTCAAGCAATATAACTCTTCCATGTACAACGCACCCGCAAATGGCTTGGCGGAGGCATTCAACAAAACGTTGGGAAACTTGTTGAAGAAGGTTGTTGCTAAATCCAAGAGAGATTGGCACGAAAGATTGGGAGAAGCTCTGTGGGCCTACCGGACAACTTATCGAACACCGACACAATCAACGCCATACGCGCTAGTGTACGGTGTGGAAGCTGTCTTGCCACTAGAACGACAAATTCCATCTCTCAGGGTAGCCGTACAAGAAGACCTGACTGAGGATGAAAACGCACGTCTTCGACTCGAGGAGTTAGAAGCACTTGACGAAATGAGACTAGGGGCTCAACAAAGGATGGAATGTTACCAAGCTCGTATGACAAAGGCGTTCAATCGAAAGGTCCGAGCAAGGTCATTTCAGAAAGGCGATTTGGTTCTTGCAGTCAGACGACCCATCATCTTGACTCACCGGCGAGGGGACAAATTTACTTCAAAATGGGACGGGCCCTACGTTGTGGAAGACGTATACTCAAGTGGTGCATACATGTTGACCGACAAGGATGGGATGGAACTTGGCCCTATTAATGGGAAGTTCCTGAAACGCTACTATCCATAGAGCCACACAATGCTCCTTGAAGCACGAGCCTAAACTGCACATCGCTCCTCGACGTACGAGCTTAAACTACACGTCATTCCCGTAAATAAAAAAACAAACAAACAAACAAAAAAAAAAGAAAAAAAAAAAAGAAAAGAAAATAGTTGGTGATGGCCCACTGCATTTATGCTCCAACAAGCAACCGCCTCCTCTCCCGGGATATGTCGTGGTAGCCGAATCTCGTTCCTCCTTATAAGACACTGAACCAAGAAGTCGAAGATTCAGACCATCCTCAGGTTCATCACTTCTGGATTGAGTTCCCTTGCGATTTGAAAGAGGGCACTATGAGTGGTTCTCCCGCAAAGATACCACCTCCCTCACCGTCCTCATGGACATTGGGAACTACATCATTAGCCCCGGCCCCAACAACAACAGATCCGTACCAGAGAAGTAGATACTACAGACCAATAAGAGATCGTCGTGTCCTTGTCGACAGACAGTATGGAGACATCACCGTGCCTGCAAGCATGGCCGGAAGGATCCATTACATCACTCTTAGACGAGGCCATCGATCTGACAGTCAAACAATCGAGTGGATTCTGGGCTTAGTAGAACATGGCTTGGATTTAGGCGACACTCCGACATCGATCCGGTCACATGCAAGGTCTCGAAATCCATCTCCGTGACGAGAAACCCCGATAAAGCTCCTTGACGCACGAGCCTAAACTGCACATTGCTCCTCGACGCATGAGCTTAAACTGCACGTTACTCCTGGCCCACACGAGTCAAAACTGTGACCCGAAAGTCAAAAGCCTTAAACCGAGGGGGCCCGTCGCATTTATGATTCAGCACGCTACCGCTTCATTTCCGGATCTGGTACCCACAAAAGTTGCTCCTCCTCTGTATATATATACAAGGCCTTCATCATATGCTGAAATCTCAAAGCACTTCCTTCGAGCTACTTGTCAAAAACGAGATAGCTTGAATCCCTTTGTCAACACCAAATAAAACTCCATGTCTGAGTCACCAACCAAAACTCCGCCTCCCTCACCATCTTCGTGGGCACTGGGGACATCGTCGTCATCCTCGTCGTCGTCGTCATCACGACCAGTGGCCGCAAGCACTCGTGCAACCTTGGTAGGTACACCAGTTGGGTCTCTCCAAGAATACCTGTCGCAACCGCCGCCTAGAAGCTCAATCCTCCCGGCGTTTCCATGGCCACACGCATTGCCATCATCACCAGCCCTACCAACAGATGCATCCTCGACCTCGAGAAGGGTACCCGAAAGGCCAAGAGCAAGAGAACGACAAGTTCTGATTGGTAGGCAAGATGCGGACATCATACTGCCCGCGACCCTCGCTGCTAGAGTCCATTACATCACTCGTAGGCTGGGCCATCGATCCGACAGCGAAACTATCGAATGGTTGCTGCACCAGGCTGAACGTGTCACAGACTTGCCCAGATCTCCAGCATCGGTCTTGCCACCGGCTAGGCCTCGAAGCCCATCTCCATGATGAGAAAGGTCAAGAAGTCCAAGAAAGCTCCTCGATACACGAGCCTAAACTGCAGATCACCCAAAAAAAACAACAAATGAACTACGTCTGACTTGATCCCATCTCTTGGGTACGTAGGCAGCTTGGAATATCTTTCCGAGTTCAGTTATACCAATAAAAAAAAAATATTTTCCCCTGCCTCCTAAAAATTGGCGTTGAAGTCCAACCCCGAGTGCATTGCATTGTTGCCCAAACGCTTCAAAGATGGCGTTGCCACCTCAACCACCAACGGTCGGCCGCCCCTCCAACGGCTAGAAATGGCCAAAAGACACTTTTACCCTTTGTCCTATCCGTGTAACGGCTAGTAGGGAGGTCAGGAACGTAAATTCAATGCTCTTGGAGTTTCTATAAATAGAAGCTCCATAACATTCTACCTTCATTCCTCAAACATATTCAGAAATGTCTTCGGAGATTGTCATTGTACTGATCATATACGTGTACGTGATGGTCCTCTTTGCGCGCCTCGGCCTTTCCTTCATCAATCAACCTTTGCTCCCTTTCCTTTTGGTTTGGTTGTTCGGGTTTATCCTCATGTTGCTATTATACCGTTGGGAAAAGCAGGAAGCAGCGATGTATAGTAGGATGAAGTACCACTGAGGTAACTGTTCCTACATCTTCTCCGCAAAAAAAAAAACAAAAAAAAACAAAAAACAAAAAAAAAAAAGAAAAAAAAAAAGAAAAAAAATGAACTACGTTTGACTTGATCCCATCTCGTGGGTACGTAGGCAGCTTGGAATATCCTTTCAAGTTCAGTCATAACAACAAAAACAAATGTGTTTTTCCCACTTTGGCCCGAGCCGAGACAAAATCTCACACTACAAGTGTTTTGAATAGTTACGGATTCAAGTGCTCTTTGGACTTCGAAAGAAAAACGAACAAAGTGTTCCAAGTTCAATTACGCGCATCAGACAAAAAGAAACGCTTTTATCATGGCATGAAAAAACCGAACATGTTCGAAAGCTTTCATTGTTTAAATAAAAGGAGGACTACATGATTTGAAGTACATGAAAAGAAAAAACGACAGTGACTTGAGAGTCAAAATTTGGCTTCCATGATCCTTGTTCTCTCCGTTTCAAGGGTGGTGCGCTCCGCCTCGTAAAGTCTTGCTTTCACAAAGAAGGCATCCGTTAACTCCTTGAAGTGTACACTGCCGCCGGGAACTACGGCCTCAATCATCACAAACATAGTTTGCACATCTTCTATAAGGGGAGCCAACGCATCAAATGGGGTCGACAAAATCCTTCCACGAATGATATCCCAAAATACCGGCAAGAGACGTGTTTTACACTCTTCAACCATCGAGCATCCTTGAGTTGAAGTTGAAGGAGCTTCACCATGACAAATATCCAGGAACGCGGCGTCGAAATGATCAAATTCAATACCCCCAAGCTCAAAGATTGCCGGGATAACCTCATCGGAAGTGAACTCATTCGTTTTCCTTGACGCCAAACTCATTCCTCCAATCATCGCCTCTGCTGGATAAGAACCATCACATGTCGGAACAGTATTGCCTTCTAATTCCAGCGAGCAGTTGGTAGCCTCGCCTGACCTCGGTTCTCTGCTTGGCGAACTTGAAACTTCCTTCTCCAAATCAGAAGAACTTCCTCTACGTCTTGCTATGGCTTTTGCCAAATCAACGCCCACCGGTGCTGAGGAACAAACCATAGCCCCGTTCACTACCCGACTATCTTGTGTCGCCTCTACAAGTGGTTTCAGAACACCTTGAGTCTCTGCATCCCCAAGAGATGTTGACGTTGACTTCCCTGGGGACATTGAGATCTTTCCTTCAGGGACCTTCCCTGATTGACTCACAGTGATCTTCTCGCGAGAAACGAGGACTTTATGCCTATGTCTCTTCCCGGACTGCTCATCAATGTTCCTCAACGAGGACACTTGCTCCTTTTCTGTTTGCTTCTTCTCTGGCGTCAGAAACCTGTGAGCTACCTCCCCCGTCCTTCGACGTAGCGGATCACCGTGGACACTTCGCTCCCCTGAGTTCACAACATATCGAACCCCCTCGCCGTGCTTGAAGCCCATGAGATTGTGGTCCTGCGACGACTCTTTCACCCGCTTCAAGCTTGAGGCTTCGTCCACATTGCCCTTGCGCTTAGAAGAAATCACGCTCTTTTCATGACGAGCTGCAGTTGAGAGCTTCGTGATGATTTTGCCTGGTACGACAATTTTCTTCCGTTCTGTGCTGCCATCACGACTGCTGCCCGACGCTCCTTGATTCGACTTTGGAGCGGAACCCGAGGTAACCAATGAATTCTGCAAAAAAAAAAATGCTATTATTTATGGTGCTAAAAAAAATGACAGTTTATATTAAAAAAAAATGATATTTTAAGCTAACATATGCTATGTATTACATATTTTGTTGAAAAAGAAAATGAAAAAGAAATGACATTAAAAAAAAAAACGAAACAAAACTGCAACAGTTTATAGTTAATATGGTACATAAATAAATAAAAAAAAGTTAAAAAAAATGCAATTAATTATTATACTAAAAATGATAGTTTAAGTTGATGTTAGAGATTTATTGAGAAGTGTTATTTTAAACTATCATATGCTATTTATTAAGTATCCGAAAAAAAATAGAGGCGTGTTGTTTTAAAAAAGAAAATGAATAAAGCACCATTCAGTCATACAAAGAAATACAATGATAGCAACAACAACAACGACACAAGAAAAAATGTGCTCAAAACATGGTGGTGGTAAAAATAACTTGCTGTCATGATAAAGAAAAAGATTTAAAAAAAAAATGAAGGAAAACAAAACTTTTGATGAACATTCGGTCAAAATATAGAGAAAAGTAGAAGTATGAAAGTGACTTTACTGTCACATTGATTGAAACAAGTGAAAAAAAAAAAAAAAGAAGAAGAATGAAAGTGACCCAACACTGGTCAGAGAAGAGAAAGGGCAAAACAAAACAAACAAAAAATGATAGAAAAGTGATGTGGGTGACAACTCAGTCTGGCAAAAAAGAAAGACCACAAAAAAAAAAAAAATGTAAAATATTGAAGAATTGAGAGAAAACAGTAGAGATGGCACTGACTTTACTTCTGAAACAAGTGAAACAAAAAAAAATACAACGGTTTATAATTCATACAGTACATAAATAAAGGTGATGTTTCTTTTTAACTAATACATGCCTTCCTTTTTCTAGTTAAAAGTACATAAAATACATTCGAAAAAAAATATATCTGAGAAAATTACTTGACATATGTTTCTTTTATTAATACAATGATAGAAATTGGTCCAAATAAAATAGTGATGAAAGTGAACTGTTGTCACCTGAAAGAAATTATAGGTGTATATGTATGTATATTTATTCATTAAAAAAAAATGTAATAACAAAAATATCATTCAGCAGTTGGGTTGAAAATGCTTCACTGTCACTTGAAATGAAGAAGAAAGATAACAACTAAAGAATCAACATAAAAAAATCAAAATAAAATATAACAAAAGGACAAAAGGTTGGTCATGGGAAAGAAATGAGAAGTAAATGAAAGGCTAGAAGTGTCTCTGTCTAATGGAACAGAGCAACAAAAGAAAAAAAAAAAAAAAAGAAAAGAAATGGAAGTGTGTCCATGACCAGTCGGTCAGAGGGAAAGAAAAGGCACACACACAAAAAGAAGTACATGGATGAAAATGACATTTCAGAGAAAAGAAATGCAGCCATGTGATTAATTTCTTTACAAACCTTCAAGGCTCACGTGTCACTCTATTGTGGACACACCTCTTCATCAAATTTTGTTGGCTCTCTCAAGAGTCCAGACTATCAGAACCTCACCCCTCTCTTCCACAGTTCTCAAATCAAAATTTCTACCCTCAATTTTCTTCCCTTCTTCCTCTGTGTTCTCTTAAAAAGGGAAGAACAATTATGAAATATGAGCCATCATGTTCTCTATATGCCCTCTGAGCAAACCCAACACCACCCACCATCGTCCCTACTGTCCCTCTCTTTCACTCTCCCTCTCAAAAACAAATGAGAGGCTCATGAAAGTTTTACCATCTTTTTCTTCTGGTTTTCTATTAAAGTGTGAAGAGCAAGAAGTAATCAAAAGTTCGAGTTTTTAATACTGGAGGTGAGGCAAAGCAAGCGAAACGGGTGTGTTCAAGAAGTGCAACAAAGTGAGCTCAAATACTAGCAAAGCGAGAAAAGCATCACGGGACTTCTCTCACAGCTCGGGTTCACAAAGCAAAGAAATAAAGCAGACGCTAGCAAGCAAAAAAAAAAATACAACATATGTTGGTATAGTAGTGCAACAAAAAAAGAGATGGCTTGGAACGTACCATGATCAGTCGAAGTGAAAGCAGTTGAGGCTCGCGAAAGAGTTTACTGAGTTGTGAAATTTCAGAAGGTAATCGAGATTTTTCAGAAATAATGAGCCAAGTTGTTGATGGGCTGCATTTATAAAGGAAATGAGCCAAGAAGAAATCATTGAGGAAAATAGCAATCTACGGATGAAATTTCGCCGACGATGGATAGCTCTCATCACCGCAAAACAAGCTGAAAGGTTCGTTCCCAAATCCTTGAACAGTGGAAGAAAATTACTGTTCACTATTGAAGAAGATAACTTTCGCAGGCGGGTTCATGAATTCACATAGTGTGATGAAATAGTTCGAACTGTAGAAGATTGACGAAAAGAAGATGTCAAAGGAAAGAAAACAATATCTCATAAATGATGTTTGTCAATCACTGTTGGGTGGATAAAGAGCCATCAGCTGAAGAAAGAAAGCTACTGTTCACAACGAACATTGACGACATTTCCGTATGAATTTGTTCATTCGCGTAATGTTACAAAATGGTTTGAACTGTTGAAGTTTGACGAAAGGAAGAGATCAAAGAGAAGAATACAATACCTCATGAACATTCTTTGTCAATTACTGTTCGGAGAAGTAACAAAATGATGTCCTGGCAACTTTGATGAGGAGTTTTCCCGTGTTCGTGGAGCACTCGTCGCGCGAGGGAATTGCTAGCAAGTAAAAGAATTCATTCGAGACTCGTCCGCTTCAGCAAACAAAAAGGGAAGTGAACAAGTCTCGAGGGGACATTTGTAGACACCGAAAATTCGTCAAATCAAAATAATTATGGACTAAACAATGTCCTAATTAAATGTTCAAATGAAGAAACACGACAAGAAAAATTCAGTATCAGACACTGCTGACTGGCGAATCGCATGACGCCACGTGTCAAATTGCAGCTCAAGATTGACCAACTCGGTCGAAAACATCAACTCCGATTAAAATGGAGGTTACATTGGAAGAGCGTCTTAAGTGTACGATTATCGCGAATGTAATTGTATATTTATTGTTAGGAAAACAACCAAAAATACACTTTCCTATAAGTACATCAAGCTCCCCTAGACTTTACAAAATTGTATAGGGTACCCCAAATTATTACAAAATTGCACAACGACCCCTCTATCTCCCTATAAATAGAGGAGGAAGTTCATAAGAAAAATCACATCTTCCAATACCTTTCTATACCCAAAACACTTTCTCTACATCTTTCCTTACAACTTTCCTACAACTCCTCTCAAGCTCAAAGCTTAGAAAAGAGAAGTTAGCATAGTTCTGACAGGAGAAGCCCCCAAAGGAGCCAAGATCCTAGAAGGCGGAAAGACTTTGAAGGAATAAAATCCCAAAAGACGGCAAAGCCCTGACGAATAAGCCACAACGATAGTCGAATCTTCGAAGACGGAGCAATCCTGAAGATCAAACCATCCACCCCAAGAAAATCAAATCTTCAAAGAACATCGAAGTACGGTGAACCCGCGAAGAACAAGTCAAAGTCAAGCAAAAGACTATAAGCCCTCGTGCCGGTCAAATCCCATCAAGGACGTGGAAGATCTAACCGTCCAAAATCATCCCATCAAGTTCAAATTCCCGAGAAGAATCAGAGGAGTAGTGTTTCTACTAAAGAAATACGTTTCAGAGATTTGTATCCTGCTTATAAATAATAAAATGACATTTGTCGCCAAATTTCTGTGTTTACCCGCTTAAGCGCAAAATTTGTGTGTACATGCATAACAAATGACTGACTGAAAAAGAGCTTTACACAGACTGACTGAACGACATAGCAGGGCACAAAACTTATATAGATCAGCTAGCAGGGCACACAGTATTATTCAACTAAAGTTTTCATTTCATTTTTGTAAAAACTTTGAAGAGTTTGTACACAATCAACTTCACCATAAGAGCAACCTGATT
The DNA here is from genome assembly GCA_023055425.1 of Linanthus parryae. NCBI lineage: Eukaryota > Viridiplantae > Streptophyta > Magnoliopsida > Ericales > Polemoniaceae > Linanthus > Linanthus parryae. Next base: position 7,691,453 of record JALGPY010000015.1, read on the forward strand.
TGATTAAACAACTAGCCATAACAAATGACAATCAACTGTTCACATCAATTTGTTAAATCTGAGAGAGATCTTGCATGAAACGTCATCCCCAGAACTGAAAAGAAACAATCTGGCTAAGAATCTCTTGACATTATCTCATTCCCCAATGTAGGATTGGCAGCAGATAAAAGCCCTTTTGCTGGAGGAATGAGTGCCACAGAACTACGGTCTGGATTTGAGAACTTCCTATACACCGCCTTGAGCTTACTCACTGCTGCCTCTGAGTAAAAACCAACCAACATTTTAGCACAATCCATCAATTGCTCCTGTGAATAGCCAGTGTGGTGCTTCAGAGTTTCAGTCCAATAGGGGGTCTTGTTCAAGGTACACCGCGCAGTGTACACCGCTGCAGCAGCAAGCATGGATGGACAGTAGTATATAACAGTGGGATAGTGCATCAAGGCGAGCTCTGCAATGAAAAATGCCATGTTCTCCATCTCCTGATCAGCAGGGACCGATGCTTTAATGTACCGGACAAGGAAGACATAAGGGGTAGGAACTGTCAAATACCACTCCAGCTTTCCAAGGATTACTTTCTCCATCTTAAGAATCTGTTCTCTCACATAGGAATTGTCTGATATAGCAATAAAATCGGTAACCTGCACACAATAATCTCAATTCAGTAACAAACTATTTCAACAACTTTGATCCTTAAAGAGAGATTAACATATATATTAAGGCAAGGTCAGTGAAAAATTGGTACCTCAGGAGCCCAGATTTCTTCATACTTGCAGGCAATGAGCATTGCGCTAATGCCAACTAGCTGCAACTCCCTTCTTGACACAGCCTTCATTGAGAGGAACCTGTCCACTATGTTGATGGTAAGGTAAAGAGTTTCTGGCATCAGCTCAAACTTCCTATGCACTTCAACCAGCCAATCCATGAGGATTGATCTCATCTTGGTGTTGATGTCTGGCTGCGAATCCATGTAATCCCGAACACGGCCCTCGTCTTCTGTCAGCTTGTAAAACTTGTAAATATCCTCCACGTATTCCACAACCGCGAGTTCATTGCCTCCGTCTGATGCGTCAATGTTTGCAATCACTTCCTTGGGTCTAGTGGTGAGTCCACAAGCAGCTTTGCTTCTGGCTGTGAGGACTGCAGTTAGGGTCTTGCTTTCCTTTCCAGAAATCCCTACTTTGGACTTTTTTGCAGCAACAGGCTTCTCTTCCTTGCCCTTGCTCTTCTCATCAGAACTTATCTCAATCACCTTCTGGGGTTTCTTCTGAACAGTGGGTTTCACAGCACCTGCCTCCTTCTTTGGACCATTCCTTTTAGGCTGAAGGCCATTGACAATTTCAGCAAGTGGTTTCTTGGTGTTATTCTCTGCTGCTGCTTGTGCATTCGCCATTAACTGCGCACCGAAGCTCCTGAAAGACAATAATCATGTTAGGCAATGGAGAGAGAGAGAGAGAGAGAGAGAGAGAGAGAGAGAGAGAGAGAGAGAGAGAGAGAGAGAGAGAGAGAGAGAGAGCAAACCTTGTAATTGGACGTTTAAGCTTCCCATCAACAGGCGCAGGTACAGTCACAAGGTTGCCTATATCTCCAAGGGCACGCCTTCTTCCATCAACTTGCCCATTCTTGGGCTTCCCTCCGCCTAAATTAGGTAACAAAAACACAATCAATTTTCGATTGAAAGCGTAAAACTGAAGCACAAGCAAGATGCACAAGAACCCACATGGTAAAAATAAAATCCCAATTCTCAATTTTCGATTGAATGCATAAACAAAACCCTAATAAAGAAAATTGAACATTCAGATGAACCAAGACAACCGAATTATAAGCACGAATTGTATGATTGATAAACAATCACTAGATCCAAACGAACCCATCAAGGGAAGAAGCTCAAAACAACTAATCTTTCAGTCGATTCGTGAAAAACCCACACGGAATTAAATAATCGATTATGAACCGAACCCCATCAGAAATCAGAAATTGACACTACCGTTCGAAGAAACCCTAATTAGAGAAATCGATCGAGAAACCCCAATAAGAAAAATCCATAAATAGTGAAGCGTACCTCTGGGTTGTTCTGCGACGGCAACAGCTCTGGTGGCCATCTCCGACTCTGTATCTTCGTATCCTTCTTGATTCTGGCCGAGAACTCCTGCGAAATCAGCGACAACAAGAACGACTGGAGACTGCCGTTTATTGATTCCCCCTCTGGTTTTTGCTCGTTACCGCTTCAAACTCCGAGAACAGACTCTGATTTTCTCGGTCTCTCTCTCTCTCTCTCTCCTGTCAGAAATCACTTTCTTCCAAAGAATATGATCTTGTGCGGTTCGAATCCCCTTTTAAGACGAGACGCGGCGCTTCTCCTCTAACGGTCCAATTGCTCTCTTAGGATCTAAGCCGTTGGATTTTATTATTATTGGACGCTGCAGATGGGTTCTCAGTATATTATTGCATCTAGGGCGTGAAAAAGTTACCGTTAGAGAGACTAGTACTACCTCAATCGGTTTGACTGTTTTGAATGGTCAGTTTGACTGGGTGATTTGGATGACAAAACAATCCGATTTTTTTGATAAATATTCAGGTATTACAGAGAATCTTTTACTCAACAATACCATAAAAAAGTTATCAAAAAATTATATGGTTTTGCTACCCAAATTGTTGGGTTAAAGTGACCAAATAAATAGTGATAAAAATCGAACCGATGCGATAGGAAAAAAAAGAAGCTAATTGTGTGTGTGCGTTGTTCTTTTTTTTTTTTTTTTTTTTTTTTTTTTTTTTTTATTTAGAGAATTATGGTTCTTCAATTTTTTCACAAAGATGAAGGGTCCAAATTCAACACATTCTTCCTACTCTTTCTTACGCTCTTTAAAAAAAAGGCCATTGACATAAAACCTACTTGCAGTATTACATATGTGACATAAAACTCTCTGCACTTTCAATTTTCCACACCAACCCTCCGCAGTTTACTATTTCGTGACACTTAATCCAAAATCGTTAATGCAACTTGGACGGAACAAAGTCACGTGTCTCACTCTTGGTCACGTGACTTTGTTCCGTCCAAGTTATTAACGGCGTTAACGATTTTGGGTTAAGTGTCACGGAATAGTAGACTGCGGGGGTTGGTGTGAAAAATTGAAAGTGCATAGGGTTTTGTGTCACAAATATAATACTGCAGGTGAGTTTTATGTCAATAAAACTACTCTTCCTCACCATCATCATCGTCGTCGTGGTCGTCGTCGTGGTTGTTGTCGTTGTTATTACTGTTGAATCCAACCATTGAGAGTTTCTCCTTTCAACAATTGCTGAAAGTCAAAGAGAATAAATAAGTGTAATTGGTCTAACTGGACGGTTTCTACACTATTGTAACTAACACTAACACTAACCTCAATGTACTCTCTTACAAAAAATCTACTCTTCCTCAACATTGTTGTTGTTGTTGTTGTTGTTGTTGTTGTTGTTGTTGTTGTTAAATCCAACCCGTGAGAGTTATTCCTTTCAACAATCGCCGAAAGTTAAAGAGAATAAGTAAGAGTAATAGTCCTATTGGACAGATTCTACACTATTGTTTGTAACTAACAGGAACCCTAACATGAAAGTATTCTTTCACGAAAGAATTCTCTTCTTCACTATTATTATTATTATTATTATTATTATTATTATTATTATTATTATTATTATTATTATTATTATTATTATTATTATTATTATTATTATTATTATTATTCAACCGGTGAGAGTTTTTCCTTTCTATAATTGATGAAAGTTATAACTAGACATATTTGATCTACACTATTGTAACTATCATTAACCCTAATATGAAGGTACTAGTAATATTTATTTAAAGATAGAGTGATAATAAAAATCAAATGTGTGTAACAAAGATAAGAGAATAATGTAAATTTAAGAAAGCAGTACCTTTAGTATTTCAAATGAGCAGAAAGAGATTCAAAATCTCGTAGTTAATGTTTTTGAAATGGTTCAGAGAACATTTGTCGTCTAGATATTCCAATTGTGGTATCACAAACTTTTTCCAATTTTTTTAAAACATCTTTCTTAATAGGGTGTTAATTAAATTGCTGAGGTGAAAATGATCTAAGGGTGTAAAAGACATTTCAAAGTCAACTTCAATACTTTCCTAAAAAAAGGTTAACTCCAGTACTGCGCACAAGTACTCTTTTTGGCAACATTGTATCGTGGTCATCATAGTACGAAATTGGGTTAATTTGGTACATGCAATTTTAATTATGTAATGATAACACTATTCATTAGCTTCCATCAATATATTCAAACACAAATTTGGAAGTAATATCCCACTGTAGTATATCATCACTCACACTTGTCTACATGCACCACGAAAATTGACGCATAATTTTCATGTAATATTATTTTTACTGACATCACGCATCAACTATGTCAAGCCATTTAGTGGTGTGCATTGAGGTGAGGGTTAAAGGTTTTATTACACCACTGCAATATGAATATTGACACATAACTTTCTTGTAGTATGGATTTTACAGACATTGCGCACCAACGACTAAATCTCCGTTAGAATGATGTTGAAAATGATCATTATGACTATTTAAACAATGGGACAAACTCTTCATGGACTCGTGACTAATTTGTGAAGGTCAAAAATAACATTTTACACTAAAATGATAAATAGATAGAGCTTTCTGTCAATGGTGCCTTGAGGTGAGGGTATAAAGGTCTTCTTACACCAGTGCTATATGGATATTGACACATAACTCCTTGCAATATGAATTTTTACCGACATCACGCACCAAGGACTAAACGTCCGTTAGAATGATGTTGAAAATGATCGTTAGGCTCATTTAAGCAATGTGAGAACTCTTCATGGACTCGTGACTATTAGTGAAGGTTAAAAATAACATTTTACACTTAAAAAATGACATGTAACAAATACACAGAGCTGACTCGATCACCCCAATAATATAAAGAAGAAGTGACATGTAATTATCAAGTACATTGAGCCTATTATTTGCATTATTTTATATTCTTTTGTTTAGGTAAATATATTTAATTATTTATTCATAATATAAAATACATATTGTAGATGAGGGATAGGAAAGGAGAGGTCACATACTATACTTGCAATATAGAATATAACAACAACAACGATCCAAATGCATTTACATATAAAATGGGTCACCAGGATCATAAGTGATAAAATAATAAAATGAACCAAGTATGTTGTCTAAGAGAGAGACGATTTGCAGTAGGCTTGAAACCTTGAATCACCCGAACCTATGGAAAGAGGACGACCTTCTATATATACTAGTCCATTTGGACAATTATGAGAAGTTACATAAGCGTCCGCGGTTATGTAGCTTCTTCTTGTGGAGTCACTGTCAATCCGCATATATAGGAAAGTCTTCGCAAGTCTCCTATACAACAAATGAGGGACACATGCATGTAAGATAAGTATTCACATGCGACAAGCCTCATTCTGACCTCCAAACCGCTTAACTCATAGGAATCGTGATTATTTTGTAAATGTGAAGGGCCATGTATCACATCCTTATGTAGGTGATAAGATATAAAACATGTGAAGTACAAGTCAGGAATGACTTATATCCTTGTGGGGCAGTCACGTGGATATAAATTGGTACTACAGTCTTATGTATCTACATTAGCCCTCTTTTGGGCGTGAATCTAATGATAGTCGGGCTTAGAAAAACCTTAGTTCCCATATTCATTATAATCTAGGAGTGGAAGAGTTCCATCAGCATGTGACTTACTTTTCAGTGTGGCGTGGACAAACCCACTAGCACATGTTTTGGCATTCAAAATAGTATTCCAGAAAATTCATCTTACAAATTTAATGATTTATCATCCCGATCTCTGTCTTGATCTAAACTTATCAGAAGAATTTGTGTTTCCATCACATGTAGTTGCATTCTTCTCTATCTGTTCATAGAAACTATCCTCAAATTTCGGGTCCAAATTCAATGCATACTTCCTACTCTTCCTTATTCTCTAAAAAACCTATTATTATTATTATTAATGTTGTTGTTGTTGTTGTTGTTGTTGTTGTTGTTGTTGTTGTTGTTGTTGTTGTTGTTGTTGTTGTTGTTGTTGTTGTTGTTGTTGTTGTTGTTGTTGTTGTTGTTGTTGTTGTTGTTGTTGTTGTTGTTGTCGTTGTCGTCGTCGTCGTCGTCTTCGTCTTCGTTGTCGTTGTCGTCGTCGTCGTCGTTGTTGTTGTTGTTGTTGTTGTTGTTGTTGTTGTTGTTGTTGTTGTTGTTGTTGTTGTCGTTGTTGTTGTCGTTGTTGTTGTCGTTGTCGTTGTCGTTGTTGTTGTCGTTGTCGTCGTCGTCGTTGTCGTTGTTGTTGTTGTTGTTGCTGTTGTTGTTGCTGTTGCTGTTGCTGCTGCTGTTGCTGCTGCTGTTGTTGTTGTTGTTGTTGTTGTTGTTGTTGTTGTTGTTGTTGTTGTTGTTGTTGTCTTCGTCGTTGTTGAATCCAACCTGAAAAACAGTATGTAGGTAGCAAGTACAAGATCAATACTTTAGCGAGGGGGGGGGGGGGGGTTGAATAGAGTATGACAACTTTTGCCAAAGAATTGGTTTTAAACAAGTGTGTAGAAAACATGAAGTGCTTCAAGGCCTTGAAATGATTTTCAAGTTCATGGAATCAAAACAATTGTTTTAAAAGTTTGCTGATAGTTTTCAAGGCCTTGAAATGCCTTTCAAGGCTTTGAACAGAAAAGCTAGTTTTGAGCAGAAAACTTGAGCACTTTAGAAGCTGAAATGTAAAGAGCAATAGACAAAGGGATTTTACAGATTTTTTGGTCCTCAATGACCTACGTCTCTGCCTGAGGGATCTAATCCATACAGGATTTCAAACAGACATCTTATTAATCAAAAGCTAAGTCCTAGATATCAAGCACTTAGACTTCTCTTTCTCTGTTACAGCTAGTGGTTCTCACTAACCTATCTAGTACCTGCTCTAGCTAACTGATTCAATAAGAATCTCATGTTGTTCCTCTTGAACAGCACCACAAGATTAAGATAAGAGAAGTATAATCATAATGATATACAAATGAAGTACATAAAAGAAGAATACTGTAAAACAGTGAAGCAGTTGAGTCTGCAATGATCTTCTAATGCTTGGATTGTATGAAATAAATTTGCTTATGTGTTTCTTGTCAATCCTTGAGAGTGTTTGAATTGTCTCTGTAAAATTTGTGTACGAATTCTCTCAACAGTCTTCTTCTATTGCTTGTTTGAAGTGCATATTTTATAGGATCTTCTTCAAACAGAATTTCCTGAAATCAAGCATCATATCTTTGACTCTCTAACTGCTCACTCCTAACGGCTAGTTGCTAAATATCTTCAAAGATACTGATCAACTCTTTTGTTAGCAGGTCTTAGGAAGGTCCAGACAAGATTCCATAAGTGTATGATCATTCTGGAAGCTTGATTTTCTTTCCTGCATTTATACAGATTAAGAAACTGTTCCTGTAAAATATGTAACTAATTAATCTTGCAAAAACTCAGTCAAACAGTGAGATTAAGCATGCTAAAAGCATCATATTAGTTTGTCTTTCATCATCAAATAGAACATAAAAAATCAAAGGAGAATATAGATCAAAGCAGAAGGGAAACTCCCTCTGAGTACATGATGTGCAATGCAGTGCTGTTTCAAAGGCTTTAGAAGCTGTTTCAAGGCCTTGAAATAGACTATGAACTTACAATTTCCCCCTTGACGAAAGACTAAACCACTAATTTGTTTATCCCTTATAGCCTGGTAAAAATATACATTAATAGAATGGCAGAACAGATATATGGAATCAAAAATAAACACTGGAACCAGTAACCTTATAGCTGAATCAAAAGACAACTAGAAAACCTCCAAAAAGCAACTCCAAAAAGCAAATAAGGCAGATTAAGTGTTCAATAACCTATTGATCTTAACCAGATCTTATTATCCTAGAAAAAAACACCTAAATGTATCCACCTTTTTGACTTTCATCAAAAGACAGAGAGAAAATGATGGACCAAAAGTTTTGTAAAGAACTGAAAAATTTAGGAAATTCTGGAGAATATTTTCAAAGCTTTGAAAAGGATTCCAAGGCTTTGAAAAAAACGAAAGAAAGATAGGCAAGAATCAAGGCTTTGGATATGCATTTGTCTTGTCTCCAGCTTCAACTCCTTGATCACTGTCTTCTTCATCTACTTCATCATCTTCAGCTGTTGGAATAGATGCCCTAGAGGCAATCTAGTTTAGTATGAATTTATTTGTGGCTAGAAAGTTCATTTATTATTTATTGGATATTTAATATAATTAAGTCCTAAGATTACAATTGTGTTGTTTATCTTAAATATCCCTAGTCCAGTATAATGATTAATGGGACAATCATCTATAAACTAGTATGGGGTTGGATTGATATGGAGATATCATGATCCAACACATAGGTGTGCATTAAGGGTAATGGCGCACTGGATTGACCCATCTCCGAGAATGCTACATACACGTTATGTTAAGTCACAAGTGATTCTCGCGGTGCAATGGTATTGTCATCCTTAGACCTGAAGTCAGTAGATATTCTAGTTGTGGATTATTGTGATTTTGGTAGCGTTAAACGCTACACCGTAACTGGGTAGTTATAAAGGCGTGTACCGGAGACAATAAGAAGCAAGCTTAGAGATCGTAGTGGACGTAGATATAATTTGTCCCTACCACATAACGGGAGTAAATATTCGAGGCCACTCGAGGGATAGTGCTTATAGAATGTCTGGCAAGACTCAAATAAATCAATATGGGATATTGATGTTATTTGCACGAATAAGGCTATTCCCATAGATTGAGAAATTGTGGATTGGATATACGAGTGTGACTCGTATGTCTCGTTTCCAATCCGGATATAGAGACAAAGGGATGAGACAATTACTTGTACAAGGTTTGTCAAGATGACTATTCTATTAGTTGGCTATAATGGATGTTTTGCTAGAAACCGCTCCATATTAGCAAATTGTTGCTACCAACTAGATAGAACCTATGGGGTCACACGCTATATAGAGTTGAACTAGATTTGGGAATTAATTAATTGGATTAAGTAATTAGAGGGATCACTTTACAATACCTTGCAAACTTAGTAGGGACTAATTTGCAAGGAAGGGACTAAATTGAATTCTAGTAGGACTAGAATAGGTCCTTTAGGTAGTTGGCAAGGATTTATTGGACTACATAAAGGACACTCCTTCCTTCCTTCCCACACTTTTGACCTTATTGATCATAACTTGAGTGGCAGAGAACAAAAAGGAGAGAGCAAGCAAGAAAGAGAGGATCCGCCGCCCCTCCCCGTCGGCCACAAGGAGGCCGAACCTCCTTATTTTTGTCTCGTTTTGCGTGATTATTCTTCCTCTTCCTCTTTCCGAGCTAGCACCAAGGATTGGAAGATCTAGTATTCAACTCTAGGCGTGGATCAACCATAGAGAACGTGACACAATTCGCGTTTGAAGTCATCAAAGGAGAACCCTAAGGTGTGTTATTGATTTCTTCCTTTACCATTGTTATGTCTCTTGACTTGTGATCCTTGGAGGGTTTTGTATGGTTTATGATTGTTTGTGTTTCCGTTGCGCATCCATGAATCAAAACCCTACAGTGGTATCAGAGCCACAGGTCTAAGCAATCTGTTGCGCATCCATCGACTTGATCTAAGCAATCCTGTCTACAACATTAATACCAAGCGGATTAAATAAATGATTTCAATCCCGCTTATTTATGGCATTGTCGTTTAGGCCACATAAACGAGAAACGTGTATCTAGACTCCATAAGGATGGACTAGTAGACTCATTTGATTTTGAATCATATGAGACATGTGAGGCTTGTTTATTGGGAAAAATGACAAAGTCCCCTTTCAATAAGAAAGGTGAGAGGACTACTAAGCAATTGGCGCTCAAACATACTGATGTGTGCGGGCCATTTGCCACGTCTGCCAGGGGTGGTTACGTCTACTTCATTACATTTACTGATGATTACAGTAGATATGGATTCGTGTACCTCATGAGGGCCGAATCCGAATCCTTTGAAGTGTTCAAAGAATTCAAGAATGAAGTAGAGAAGCAACTTGGCAAAAGTATCAAGGCTCTACGATCGGATCGTGGAGGAGAATACTTGAGCCAAGAGTTTGACGACTATCTTAGAGAGTGTGGGATCGTGTCCCAACTCACTCCACCCGGAACGCCACAATGGAATGGCGTGTCTGAGAGGAGGAATCGAACCCTATTGGATATGGTTCGATCTATGATGTGTCAAACTGATCTTCCATTATCGTTTTGGGGCCACACTCTATTGAGTGCAGCTTTCACCATTAACCGTGTTCCATCTAAATCAGCCATGAAGACACCACATGAGATGTGGAGTGGGAGGCGTCCCACACTGTCGTTCATGAGGATTTGGGGTTGCGATGTCTATGTAAAATGTTTACAATCAGACAAGCTAGGGACAAAATCGGATAAGTTTAAATTTGTGGGGTACCCTAAGGAAACTAAGGGTTACTACTTCTACAATCCAACCGAGAACAAAGTGTTTGTTGCTCGGACCGGCGTGTTTCTAGAAAGAGAGTTTGTCTCTAAAGAAGCAAGTGGTAGGACTGTAGAACTTGAAGAGATTCAAGAACCACAAATCACTGAACCGATTATCGAACATGAATAGGAATCACAAGTAGTTGTGGAGCAGCGTGTTTTTCAGGTAACACAAGAGCTTCGTAGATCTAGTAGAGTGCGCCAGGAACCTGAGAGGTATGGACTTCTCGTGACCGATTCCGGTGACACGATGCTCATAGATGATGAGCCTACTACCTATGAAGAGGCCATGAAAGGCCCAGACTCTCAGAAGTGGCTAGAAGCCATGAGATCCGAGATGGAATCCATGTATACCAACAAAGTATGGACTTTGGTGGAACCACCAGAAGGGGCGCGAACCATACGGTGCAAGTGGGTCTTCAAGAAGAAGATCGAAATGGATGGTAATGTGATTACCTATAAGGGCCGATTGGTGGCTAAAGGATTCAGACAGATTCATGGTATTGACTATGATGAAACCTTTTCACCAGTCGCTATGACCAAATCCATCCGAATCCTTCTTGCGATTGCAGCATACCATGGCTATGAGATTTGGCAGATGGATGTCAAAACAGCATTCCTTTATGGAAATCTCCTCGAGGACGTGTATATGATACAGCCGGAGGGTTTTGAAGATCCAAAGCAAGTCAACAAAGTCTGTAAGCTGCAACGATCCATCTATGGATTGAAGCAAGCTTCTAGGAGCTGTAATCGACGTTTTGATGAAGTAGTCAAAAAGTTTGGCTTCTTATCAAACGAAGATGAGTCTTGTGTCTACACGAAGGTTAGTGGGAGCTCTGTAGCTTTTTTGGTCTTGTATGTGGATGACACACTACTCACTGGAAACGACGTTCCCATGCTGCAATATGTTAAAGATTGTCTAGGGATGTGTTTCCCAATGAAGGACTTAGGGGAAGCAGCCTATATACTCGGTATAAAGATCTATAGAGATAGATCTAAGAGACTGCTAGGCCTAAGTTACATATATTGACAAGGTGTTGAAACGGTTCAACATGCTAGATTCCAAGAAGGGATTCTTCCCCATGTCACATGGAATCACTCTTTCGAAGAGTGGTTGTCCTTCCAATGAGATTGAGAAGGAACGCATGAGTAGAATTCCCTATGCCTCGGCCATAGGATCTATCATGTACGCCATGTTATGTACTAGACCAGATGTGTCATATGCCTTGAGTATGACAAGCAGATACCAATCCAATCCGGGTGAGAGTCACTGGATTGCAGTCAAGAACATCTTAAAGTACTTGAGAAGAACTAAGGATGCTTTCTTGATATTTGGCGGTGAGGAAGAGTTGCGTGTAAGGGGTTACACTGATGCAAGCTTCCAAACTGACAGAGATGACTTTAGATCACTGTCGGGATATGTGTTTTGCCTGAATGGAGGAGCGGTGAGCTGGAAGAGTTCCAAGCAAGAGACGGTGACTGATTCTACAACAGAGGCAGAGTACATTGCTGCAAATGGAGCAGCAAAGGAAGCTGTTTGGATCAGAAAGTTTGTTTCTGAACTTGGTGTGGTTCCTAGCATTGCAGATCCAGTTGAGTTGTATTGTGACAACACTGGGGCGATCGAGCAATCAAAGGAACCCAGGTCGCACAAGAAATCCAAGCACGTGCTCAGGAAGTTCCATCTAATTCGAGATATTATCGATAGAGGAGACGTTCGGATATACAAGATTCCTACAAATGAGAATCTGTCAGATCCACTTACAAAGCCGCTTACTCAGTGGAAGCATGAAGGGCACACTAGGAGTATGGGCATACGAGATGCGCCAGATTGGCTCTAGTGCAAGCGGGAGACTGTTGGAATAGATGCTCCAGAGGCAATCTAGTTTAGTATGAATTTATTTGTGGCTAGAAAATTCATTTATTATTTATTGGATATTTAATATAATGAAGTCATTAGATTTAAAATTGTGTTGTTTATCTTAAATATCCCTAGTCCAGTATAATGATTAATGGGACAATCATCTATAAACTAGTATGGGGTTGGATTGATATGGAGATATCATGATCCAACACATAGGTGTGCATTAAGGGCAATGGCGCACTGGATTGACCCATCTCCGAGAAGGCTACATACACGTTATGTTAAGTCACAAGTGCTTCTCTCGGTGCAATGGTATTTTCATCCTTAGACTTGAAGTCACTAGATATTATAGTTGTGGATTATTGTGATTTTGGTAGCGTTAAACGCTACACCGTAATTGGGTAGTTATAAAGGTGTGTACCGGATACAATAAGAAGCAAGCTTAGAGATCGTAGTGGACGTAGATAGAATTTGTCCCTCCCACATAATGGGAGTAAATATCCGAGGCCACTCGAGGGATAGTGCTTATAGAATGTCTGGCCAGACTCAAATAAATCAATAAGGGATATTGATGTTATTTGCACGAATAAGGCTATTCCCATGGATCGAGAAACTGTGGATTGGATATACGAGTGTGACTTGTATGTCTCGTGTCCAATCCGGATATAGAGACAAAGGGATGAGACAATTACTTGTACAAGTTTTGTCAAGATGACTATTCTATTAGTTGGCTAGAATGGATGTTTTGCTAGAAACCGCTCCATATTAGCAAATTGTTGCTACCAACTATATAGAACCTATGGGGTCACACGCTATATAGAGTAGAACTAGATTTGGGAATTAATTAATTGGATTAATTAATTAGAAGGATCACTTTGCAATACCCTGCAAACTTAGTAGGGACTAATTTGCAAGGAAGGGACTAAATTGAATTCTATTAGGACTAGAATAGGTCCTTTAGGTAGTTGGCAAGGATTTGTTGGACTATATAAAGGACACTCCTTCCTTTCTTCCCACACTTATGACCTTATTGATCATAACTTGAGTGGGAGAGAACAAAAAGGAGAGAGCAAGCAAGCAAGAGAGGAGCCGCCGCCCCTCCCCGTCGGCCACAAGGAGGCCGAACTTCCTTTTTTTGGTCTCGTTTTGCGTGATTCTTCTTCCTCTTCCTCTTTTCGGGCTAGCACGAAGGATTGGAAGATCTAGTATTCAACTCTAGGCGTGGATCAACTATAGAGAACGTGACACAATTCGCGTTTGAAGTCATCAAAGGAGAGCCCTAAGGTGTGTTATTGATTTCTTCCTTTACCATCGTTATGTCTCTTGACTTGTGATCCTTGGAGCGTTTTGCATGGTTTATGATTGTTTGTGTTTACGTTGCGCATCCATGAATCAAAACCCTACATCAGCATCATCATCCAGATAACTTTATCACCATGTTCCTAAACATCCAAAGTTTCTTCAAACAAGTCTGCAGAAGTCATTGGTTTCTTTCCTTTCTTTTTCTACAGTGTCTCTTTGAGAAGCTTTTGTGAATCACTAATTGTTGGAAATATGACCTAGGGGCAATCTATTTCCTGTGACATTTGTATGGACTTACTATTCATTATGTTATTGATATGGAGAAACGTTAACATAAATTAAGTCCTTAGAATATAAATGTTATATTCCTAAATATCCCTAGTCGAGTACTATAGTTAATAAGACGACTGTATTACATCGAGAATAGTATGTGGGTAGATTGATATGGAGATATCAAGTTTAGCACATGGGTATGTGACACGATTCTTTACGCGTATGCGCAAGTGCACGATCAAGTTATATAGGGGTGGTATTTCAACCCCGTGTTATCGATCCCACGAAGACACACTTTAGATTATCTAATTAGTTATTTAGTTTAGAATACGGTACAAGGAGGAAGAATTAATAGTTTAATAGTTCGTCACCCACAAACAAGCGACTGAATTTTAAAATAACAACTAAGCTAATATTTTTATATTTTTAATTTTAATAAAATAGGAGAAACTAGGCAATCTCTAGATCACATAGGGCTGTGGACGATTTCCGGATTATCTGAGTAACACGTTAATTCTATCCTAATCAAGCCGGGTAATAGGCTATGACAATATCCTGTCGGTCTCATGTCATTTTACGTCTCGTTTGACTACAATCTTCTCTCGGTCTCATGTTGTCTACCGGTCTGTTCTAGCAGGTCATCTATTGGTACGTTAACGGGTCATGTCAGCCCACCGTTTCGCGAAACAACGGAATAATCTTACCGAATCTACCCACACTAGGGCAATCCTAACACTTCTCCTTTTCGGTCTCGGTGATTCAGGATTGTTGTTCACATCTCATCAAGGCTAGTTAAAGTCGCTATCGCGCACTTGCTAACTACGTGGTATTTCCGGGTGATGACTCCTTCAACACTAAAAATTAAGAACAGCATGTGAACAGTTGAACTAGAACAAATTTAATCATTAAGCAAGATTCAATTCAAGAATAAACCCTAGTTTTATTGCATATCGAATCATAATCACGTCGTGTAAATAGACGAGATTCAAAAACAAGTTCAAGAAACTAAGTATTCGTTTAATAAATCGAAACATAAATCATGAAACAAAGATTCAAATCCGGTGAAATTAACCGTCTACATAACCCTAGGCTCTCGTAGAGACGCCTAGAAAAACGTTTAGCTAACAAAGATCAACCAAACAAATCTTACAAGTTTCTCCATAAAATATTGATTGAGGAGGAAGAAGAAAAACTCAAACCCTAGGTCTTCAATGGAGGTCTTGGCCTTCTTCTTCCTCCTTTTCCTTGCGTGAATGGCCTCCTCCCCTTTCTCACGCATCTTTTTTTCTTTTAGGTATAGGGTGTATTAATTAATCACCAAAGACTCTTAATTAATAACCCTAGACTCCCCCATTAAGTTCCCGTGCGTGAATGACCTCTTTCCTTCTGATCGCACGACCAGAAAAATCCTGGTCGTGTGATCAGCGCTGATCTTACTTCCTGATCGCACGACCACAAGCTCTGGTCGTGATATACAGTGAGTTTGGATATTTTCTGATCGCACGACCACAATATCCTGGTCGTGCGATCACCTGGAGTCTTTTTCTTTTCTTTTCTTTTTCTCTTCAATGGGGTGCTAAAGTGTCATTACCCAAACTTCTGAAAATGACACTTGCCTCCCCTCTTCATATCTCTACTCCATTTTCTTCACGATTTCTTCTCCACTTTAGCTCCCGATTAATCTCCCAAGCTTGTTTCTCCTCTCCGCTTCATCTCCCAAGCTCCGTTCCCTTCCAAAACAACACGAAACACAACCCGTGCGATCAAACGTGACAAAAGTACATAAACTAATGCGAGAAACGGCTGGATTAACAATATAATGCCGAGATCTAAGATTCTACGTTTTCTCTCTAATCGTACTGTAAAACTAATATTATCAATCCCGAAAGCACGCAAAACGATAGAAAACGTGCAAGAAATATGACTCTTATAGGGAGTTATCAAATCCCCCACACTACCTTTTTGCGCGTCCCGAGCAAAATCAATTCTTACACTACATTTCAATCCACCGAAATTGTATACAACTCCACTAGCCATGTGACAGAAACAAAACACACACACACAATGCAATCTACATGACTATACAATGCAACTCAATTATAGAACAATGCTAAAATCTAATCAACGCATTTTTTTATTAAGAGACGGGCAATCTCGCTATTACTAACCAAATTCATCAAGTTCTCACAAATCTCTTTTGCAATTCACACAACCGCAACAAGGAATTGAAAATACGATGACCCTGCGCACAAGCTCACTAAGGAGACCCCAAACATCCACCAAACTCAATCCAAGATCCGGGCACATCCTTTAGCACAGAGGGTCCAGGCATCCTTAGTTCTATAGTAGTCTTTTATCACCAATTCATATGAGGTTTTCAGACCCTCTTAGCCGTTATTGCATTGAATGCAAATTATCCCTGTGACGGGAGACACAACTCCGTGTAATACGGCTTGAATTTAATTTTCCTTAGGCGCTCTAATTGGTTTGAATCCAAATTCACCGCGCGAACAGGGGCACATTAGGCTGTTCACCGTATCTAGTTGAAGAGAAGATTTTGATTTTTTTTATTTTTCATTCTATTGTTTTTATTTTCAGCCGTGCATTTAGAGCAAATAAGTGCGGGCGTTTTCGGTTAGCTCTTGAAACCGCCGTAAGGGATGGTGGTGTACATTCCCTAACTTCACTTAGGCTAAGGCAGTGTACCTCATGAAACCGACTCTACACGAAGGTCCACCCCAGATTTCAAGAGGCCACAAGTTTCCACTCGAAAACAGACCATTCAACTCCTTAGGACTAAATCCTCCTAGCACAATAATGGAGCTAAATTTATACCCAAAATCTACTTTCCACTTTTCCCTGAATACCCGGGACTTTCTTTCGTGAACAGGTGCGCAAGATACTAAAAATTAAAGACATCCATACTACGGTGCTTCCTATTCTCAGAGACTCTTTCACTGAACTCTCTTCGTTTTCAAGCTTCATCAATTGCCCAACTCAAAAATTTTAATTTTTTTCTTGATTTTCTGGTTTTCTAATTTTTTATTTTCTCATATTTTTCTAAACTCTATATGCTTTTGGCCAACTCGACTAATCACAACGATTGGGTAGGGGACTCAATAATGTAAACATGCAAATAATGTAAAAAATTTAAACTAACACAGTACGACAACATATTGAAACACTCTACACTAACCACACATACTACACAGTACGACACAACTACATGTAACTGGCGATGCATAACTGACATGGCTAGCAAAATATACACAACCCCCCCCACTTAAGAGATTTATTGTCCACAACGAATTTAGAGATCAAACAGGAGGTTTCCTCGCTTAAATGTGTAGGCGGTGGATTTCAACAATTAGCGCTCCAAACGTAGAAACAAGAGAGAGAGTTACTGGTACCTGGGTGCCCAGACCTACATGGGCACCGTTGCCGCGAATTTGCAAAAAGAAGGGGTCTTGTGGACCGTTGACAATTTCGTAAAAGTCTCTACGCGCCCTGATTCCGATGTGCGTCTAGGACATGAACTGTATCCCTCTCATGTGTGTGGCACTCAACATATTGGAATCGCTCCTCGACCTCGAGCAATTCTCTATATCTTTTCAGCATACTAATGTGGGGCTTTTTCTTTCCACAACTTCGTACAATCTCTAGTACGTACATCAAGAAGGGGAATCCGACGCGTCTTCTGTACTTGTGTCTTTACACACTGATTGGAAAAATAAGTCCACTCTCTCTCACCCCTCATAGTCAAATATAGAGAACTCATAAATAAATAAAAACAAAAAGCATCCTACTCTACATTGGGTTGCCTCCCAAGCAGCGCTTGTAATTTAAGGTCGACTGTTGAAATAGATGCCCTAGAGGCAATCTAGTTTAGTATGAATTTATTTGTGGCTAGAAATTCATTTATTATTTATTGGATATTTAATATAATGAAGTCCTTAGATTTACAATTGTGTTGTTTATCTTAAATATCCCTAGTCCAGTATAATGATTAATGGGACAATCATCTATAGACTAGTATGGGGTTGGATTGATATGGAGATATCATGATCCAACACATAGGTGTGCATTAAGGGTAATGACGCACTGAATTGACCCATCTCCAAGAAGGCTACATACACGTTATGTTAAGTCACAAGCGCTTCTCGCGTTACAATGTTATTGTCATCCTTAGACTTGAAGTCGCTAGATATTCTAGTTGTGGATTATTGTGATTTTGGTAGCGTTAAACGCTACACCGTAACTGGGTAGTTATAAAGGCGTGTACCGGATACAATAAGAAGCAAGCTTAGAGATCGTAGTGGACGTAGATAGAATTTGTCCCTCCCACATAACGGGAGCAAAATATCCTAGGCCACTCGAGGGATTGTGCTTATAGAATGTCTGGCCAGACTCAAATAAATCAATATGGGATATTGATGTTATTTGCACGAATAAGGCTATTCCCATGGATCGAGAAACTATGGATTGGATATATGAGTGTGACTTGTATGTCTCGTGTCCAATCCTGATATAGAGACAAAGGGATGAGACAATTAATTGTACAAAGGTTGTTAAGATGACTATTCTATTAGTTGGCTAGAATGGATGTTTTGCTAGAAACCGCTCCATATTAGCAAATAGTTGCTACCAACTAGATAGAACCTATGGGGTCACACGCTATATAGAGTTGAAATAGATTTGGGAATTAATTAATTGGATTAATTAATTAGAAGGATCACTTTGCAAAACCTTGCAAACTTAGTAGGGACTAATTTGCAAGGAAGGGACTAAATTGAATTCTAGTAGGACTAGAATAAGTCCTTTAGGTAGTTGGCAAGGATTTGTTGGACTATATAAAGGACCTTCCTTCCTTCCTTCCTTCCTTCCCACACTTATGTTCATAATTAATCATAACTTGAGTGGGAGAGAACAAAAGGAGAGAGAGCAAGCAAGCTAGAGGAGCTCGCCGCCCCCTAGCCCGCCGCCCGCCCCCGTCGGCCCCAAGGAGTTGGTTCGTCTCGTTTTGCGTGATTCTTCTTCCTCTTCCTCTTCCTCTTTCCGGGATAGCATCAAGGAGTGGGAGATCTAGAAATCAACTCTAGGCGTGGATCAACTATAGAGAACGTGACACGATTCGCGTTTGAAGTCATCAAAAGAGAACCCTAAGGTGTGTTAATTGATTTCTTCCTTTACCATCGTTATGTCTCTTGACTTGTGATCCTTGGAGGGTTTTGTATGGTTAATTATTATTTCCGTTGCGCATCCATGAATAAAAACCCTACAGTGGTATCAGAGCCACAGGTCGTAGAGCATAAACGTGGTTTATGTGTTACGTTTTAATAGTTTTACACCTTAAATTGATTGTTTATCGCGTAAAACAAGACATATCAAGCATGGGATGCAATTTGTCAATAATCTATCATAACAAGACCTAGTTTTTGCATTGGATGCATGAAATAGTGAGTTTGAGAAATTTTAGGATCTTAGATCTAGGGTTTGGGCATCCTTGGGGAAGAAGGAGTTCTTCCAAAACAAGGAAACAACCAAACTTGGGCACCAAGCAAGGGAGTTGTTTTGGAAAAAACTCCCCAAGAGGTTCGGCCCCTCTTGCTTGCTGCCCAAGCTAGGACGCCCTAGGGGCCGAGGCAACCCTAGCCCGCGGCCTAGCCGCGTGGGCTAGGGGCTGGCCTGCCCTAGGGCCTTGCGGTTCACCTTTTTGGGCCCGGGCAATTGGATTGTTGGACCCATGGACCGTTTTAACCCTAGAATATCCTAAAATCAATTAAAATTGACCAAGCGCGTTAAAATTGGATTTTAACTGTTTATGTGCAATTCGCATGGTGATTGGATATGGCATTAGGATGTGGTTTGATGTGAATGTTTAAATTTTGTGGTTTGGTTTACGGCCTGCGAGCTGATCAATTAATTGTAATAATTAATTAGGGTTTTATGGCCTGCGAGCCATTTTTTTTCTCAACTTGTGAGATTTATTTTATTTAGTATAGAAGTTAGCTAGTGCTTGATAAAGTAGATTGTTAGCCAAGATTGAAGAAAAGAAGCCCAAAGCCAAAAGGAGCCACAAAAGATGGAGCATGGAGCATGGAGCATGGAGCATTCCACATGACTACGAAGGATGGACCAAAAGATCAAGACGCATGGAGATGTGTTTGCTTTTGATGTTATTAGATAATTCCATTGGCTTGGAATTATCTTAGTCTAGAAAAGGCCATATCCACATCAAGTTTTATTTATGTTTTCTGGTTGTTTATTTTATTGTCTTATTATTTTGTGGTTGGTGTATGGATGATGCATGCAATTAGGATAATAAGATAATTAGACAACCCGGATCTATTATTTGGAGTTGTGCCCAAACTCAAATAGATAGATTAGTTGATATTGACCAACAAAACAATTAAAATTGAATTTAAAAATACCTCAAAATTCAAATATTGTGTTCTTGCCTTCTCGTTATTTAAACACTCATTATCATCATGATTTATCAAGTTCGTGCGTGCCAAAGCATGGCGACTTGGTTCATAATGATGGAATGCGATGACACAAGCTAGTAATGTGCAATTGTTTAAATAAGAGGTTGAACACAACTAGGCTATTAATGTGATTAAGAAACCTAGAGGCAATCAATTGGGATTATCCATGTGGATGGATAAATAAGGAGTTATTTGCTCAATTGAACCAAGAGTTGCATATGGGATGCAATTGGAATTGTTCCTACCTAAAGTAGTCAAATTATGGGTGACTTGCCAAAGCAAGCTCATAAGGAGATGAAACATGGATCTTGGCCCACTAGCAAAAATAAGGATATTTTCCGCATTAATATCTTGAGGGTTATTAATCCGTAGAAAAATAGTGGAATCTATATTTGATAAACTATCCATTATTGAATATAGTCAAAAATTCACAAATACTAAAACTTGCGTATTTTCCTTTTGTAGAATTCCAAATGGCAAACAACTCATCGAGTTCACAACCTTCCCTACGATATTTCCTTGAGAAGGACAAGCTCTCTGGAACCAACTTTCTTGATTGGTACATAAACTTGAGAATCGTTCTCAAGCAAGAGAAGAAACTGTACGCAATAGAGGAGCATGTTCCAGAAGGTCCATAGAACCAAACACCTGCTGCCCTAAAGGCGTATCAGAAGCGTGTTGATGACGCTAATGGTGCGGCCTGCCTTATGCTATGCACCGTGACTTCTTAGCTTCAGAAGCAACACAAAAACATGAATGCTGTCGATATGATCGAACATCTGAACCAGCTCTTCCAAGAGCAGGCAAGGGTTGAGGTATGAGGTCTCTAAGGCATTGTTCAAGTGTCATCTGGCAGAAGGGAACCCGGTGGGACCCCATGTACTCCGTATGATCGGGTAATTGGAGAATCTTGCCCGACTAGGGTTCCCGGTCGGCCAAGAGTTGGCAACCGATCTCGTGTTGCAATCGTTGCCCGAGAGTTATGGACAGTTCATCATGAACTATAACATGAACGAGATCGTAAAACCACTGCCAGATTTGCTCAATATGTTGAGGACAGCTGAACAGAGCATCAACAAGGGTAAGGGCAAGGCCATTATGATGGTGCAAAAAGGAAAGGGCAAAATGTTTGCCTCATCCTCCAAGGGCAAAGGCAAGTCAGTTTCCAAGTCTAAGGAACCTGCCCTTAAGCCTGTTGGTGGCATTGAAAAAGGTGTGACTAAAGGTGAGTGTCACTACTGCAGTCAGCCTGGACACTGGAGGAGGAACTTTGATTCCACCACCACCATGTATTTTTGTTGTAGATGTCAATTTAACTGTCTCTACATCATGGGTATTAGATACTGGATGTGGATCTCACATTTGTCGAAATGTGCAGGATCTAAAGAGAAGTAGAAGATTGACTAAAGGGGAGATATATCTGCGCGTTGGGAATGGAGCAAAAGTTGCTGCGTTGGCCGTAGGCGTGTGCGAGCTATCTTTGCCTCCAGGATTAGTTTTAGAATTAATTAATTGCTATTTTGTGCCTGCTATGAGCAGAAACATTATTTCTATTTCTTGTTTGGACAAGGATGGTTTTATTATTTAAATAAAGAACAATTGTTGTTCCTTTTATTTGAATAATATTCAATATTTTAGTGCGCAATTATTTAATGGACTATATGTCCTTGATCTAAGCAATCCTGTCTACAACATTAATACCAAGCAGATTAAAATAAATGATTTAAATCCCGCTTATTTATGGCACCGTCGTTTAGGCCACATAAACGAGAAGCGTGTATCTAGACTCCATAAGGATGGACTATTAGACTCATTTGATTTTGAATCATATAAGACATGTGAGGCTTGTTTATTGGGAAAAATGACAAAGTCCCCTTTCAATAAGAAAGGTGAGAGGACTAGTGAGCAATTGGCGCTCATACATACTGATGTGTGTGGGCCATTTGCCACGCCTGCCAGGGTGGTTATGTCTACTTCATTACATTTACTGATGATTACAGTAGATATGGATTTGTGTACCTCATGAGGGAAAAATCCGAATCTTTTGAAGTTTTCAAAGAATTCAAGAATGAAGTAGAGAAGCAACTTGGCAAAAGTATCAAGGCTCTACGATCGGATCGTGGAGGAGAATACTTAAGCCAAGAGTTTGACGACTATCTTAGAGAGTGTGGGATCGTGTCCCAACTCACTCCACCCGGAACGCCACAATGGAATGGCGTGTCAGAGAGGAGGAATCGAACTCTATTGGATATGTTTCGATCTATGATGTGTCAAACCGATCTTCCATTATCATTTTGGGGCCACGCTCTATTAAGTGCATCTTTCACCATTAACCGTGTTCCATCTAAATCAGTCATGAAGACACCATATGAGATGTGGAGTGGGAGGCGTCCCACACTGTCGTTCATGAGGATTTGGGGCTGCGATGTCTTTGTAAAACGTTTACAATCAGACAAGCTAGGGCCGAAATCGAATAAGTGTAAATTTGTGGGGTACCCTAAGGAAACTAAGGGTTACTACTTCTACAATCCAACCGAGAACAAAGTGTTTGTTGCTCGGACCGGCGTGTTTCTTGAAAGAGAGTTTGTCTCTAAAGAAGCAAGTGGGAGGACTGTAGAACTTGAAGAGGTTCAAGAACCACAAATCACTGAACCGATTATGGAACATGAACAGGAACCACAAACAGTTGTGGAACAGCCTGTTTAGGTAACACAAGAGCTTCGTAGATCTAGTAGAGTGCACCAGGAACCCGAGAGGTATGGACTTGTCCTGACCGATTCCGGTGACACGATTCTCATAGATGATGAGCCTATTACCTATGAAGAGGCCATGAAGGGCCCAGACTCTCAAAAGTGGCTAGAAGCCATGAGATCCGAGATGGAATCCATGTACACCAACAAAGTATGGAATTTGCTGGAACCACCCGAAGGGGGGCGGCCCATAGGGTGCAAGTGGGTTTTCAAGAAGAAGATCGACATGGATGGTAATGTGATTACCTATAAGGGCCGATTGGTGGCTAAAGGATTCAGACAGATTCATGGTATTGACTATGATGAAACCTTTTCACCAGTCGCTATGACCAAATCCATCCGAATCCTACTTGCGATTGCAGCATACCACAACTATGATATTTGGTAGATGGATGTCAAAACAACATTCCTTTATGGGAATCTCCTCAAGGACGTGTATATGATACAACCGGAGGGTTTTGAGGATCCAAAGAAAGCCAACAAAGTCTGTAAGCTGCAACGATCCATTTATGGGTTGAAGAAAGCTTCTGGGAGTTGGAATCGACGTTTTGATGAAGTAGTCAAAGAGTTTGGCTTCATCAGGAACGAAGATGAGTCTTGTGTCTACAAGAAGGTTAGTGGGAGCTCTGTAGCTTTTCTGGTCTTGTATGTAGATGACATGCTACTCATTGGAAACGACGTTCCCATGCTACAATCTGTTAAAGATTGGCTAGGGAAGTGTTTCTCAATGAAGGACTTAGGGGAAGCAGCCTATATACTCGGTATAAAGATCTATAGAGATAGATCTAAGAGACTGCTAGGCCTAAGTCAAAGTACATATATTGACAAGGTGTTGAAGCGGTTCAACATGCAAGATTCCAAGAAGGGATTCTTGCCCATGTCACATGGAATCGCTCTTTCGAAGAGTGGTTGTCCTTCCAATGATATTGAGAAGGAACGCATGAGTAGAATTCCCTATGCCTCGGCCATAGGATCTATCATGTACGCCATGTTATGTACTAGACCAGATGTGTCATATGCCTTGAGTATGACAAGCAGATACCAATCCAATCCAGGTGAGAGTCACTCGATTAGAGTCAAGAACATCCTAAAGTACTTGAGAAGAACTAAGGATGCTTTCTTGATATTTGGCGGTGAGGAAGAGTTGCGTGTAAGGGGTTACACTGATGCAAGCTTCCAAACCGACATAGATGACTTTAGATCACAGTCGGGATATGTGTTTTGCCTGAATGGAGCAGCGGCGAGCTGGAAGAGTTCCAAGCAAGAGACGGTGGCTGATTCTACAACAGAGGCTGAGTACATTTCTGCAAATGGTGCAGCAAAGGAAGCTGTTTGGATCAGAAAGTTTGTTTATGAACTTGGTGTGGTTCCTAGCATTGCGGATCCAGTTGAGTTGTACTGTGAAAACACTGGGGCGATCGCGCAATAAAAGGAACCCAGGTCGCACCAGAAATCCAAGCACGTGCTCAGGAAGTTTCATCTGATTCGTGATATTATCGATAGAGGAGACGTTCGGAAATGCAAGATTCCTACAGATGAGAATCTGTCAGACCCGCTTACAAAGCCTCTCACCCAGTGGAAGCATGAAGGGCACACTAGGAGTATGGGCATACGAGATGCGCCAGATTGGCTCTAGTGCAAGTGGGAGACTGTTGGAATAGATGCCCTAGAGGCAATCTAGTTTAGTATGAATTTATTTGTGTCTAGAAATTCATTTATTATTTATTGGATATTTAATATAATGAAGTCCTTAGATTTACAATTGTGTTGTTTATCTTAAATATCCCTAGTCCAGTATAATGATTAATGGGACAATCATCTATACACTAGTATGGGGTTGGATTGATATGGAGATATCATGATCCAACACATAGGTGTGCATTAAGGGTAATGACGCACTGGATTAACCCATCTCCGAGTAGGCTACATACACGTTATGTTAAGTCACAAGCGCT
This sequence comes from Linanthus parryae, assembly GCA_023055425.1. Lineage (NCBI taxonomy): Eukaryota > Viridiplantae > Streptophyta > Magnoliopsida > Ericales > Polemoniaceae > Linanthus > Linanthus parryae. Next base: position 7,716,621 of record JALGPY010000015.1, read on the forward strand.
TCTCGCGGTACAATGGTATTGTCATCCTTAGACTTGAAGTCGCTAGATATTCTAGTTGTGGATTATTGTGATTTTGGTAGCGTCAAACGCTACACCGTAACTGGGTAGTTATAAAGGCGTGTACCGGATACAATAATAAGCAAGCTTAGAGATCGTAGTGGACGTAGATAGAATTTGTCCCTCCCACAAAACGGGAGCAAAATATCCTAGGCCACTCGAGGGATAGTGCTTATAGAATTTCTGGCCAGAATCAAATAAATCAATATGGGATATTGATGTTATTTGCACGAATAAGGCTATTCCCATGGATCGAGAAACTATGGATTGGATATACGAGTGTGACTTGTATGTCTCGTGTCCAATCCGGATATAAAGACAAAGGGATGAGACAATTACTTGTACAAAGGTTGTCAAGATGACTATTCTATTAGTTGGCTAGAATAGATGTTTTGCTAGAAACCGCTCCATATTAGCAAATAGTTGCTACCAACTAGATAGAACCTATGGGGTCACACGCTATATAAAGTTGAACTAGATTTGGGAAGTAATTAATTGGATTAATTAATTAGAAGGATCACTTTGCAAAACCTTGCAAACTTAGTAGGGACTAATTTGCAAGGAAGGGACTAAATTGAATTCTAGTAGGACTAGAATAAGTCCTTCCTTCCCACACTTATGTTCATAATTGATCATAACTTGAGTGGGAGAGAACAAAAGGAGAGAGAGCAAGCAAGCTAGAGGAGATCGCCGCCCGTCCCCGTCGGCCCCAAGGAGGCCGAACCTCCTTGGTTCGTCTCGTTTTGCGTGATTCTTCTTCCTCTTCCTCTTTCCGGGCTTGCACCAAGGAGTGGGAGATCTAGAAATCAACTCTAGGCGTGGATCAACTATAGAGAACGTGACACAATTCGCGTTTGAAGTCATCAAAAGAGAACCCTAAGGTGTGTTAATTGATTTCTTCCTTTACCATCGTTATGTCTCTTGATTTGTGATCCATGGAGGGTTTTGCATGGTTAATTATTGTTTCCGTTGCGCATCCATGAATCAAAACCCTACATCGACAGCCCTACTCGGTTACCTCAACCGAAAAGGATAGTGGAGCCAGCTTTATCCCTCCACTTTTTCTTCGTCCACCATCTTTTCTCGATAAGACATTTCTCAAGAGCACCCCTCTGCTCTGGCAATGGTGGACAGTTGTGAAAGATAACTCTTTTCATCTTGCAATTTATCTTCTTTATCAGCTTCCACCAAGTACCACTGTGCTCAAATGCGTCGCTCTCCATAATTCATCCCAATAATACCTCTTTGGTGCTAGATTCTCATCAAATGACTCATGCAATTCATCTACACCCCCACACTTGCTGACTTCCAACTCCTTGACTATGGCACATGGATGTTCAATAGAATCGCCCATAGAACAAGAGATTGGAAGTTGCTCATCACGTTCTTCCCCATAAGAATCTCCATACAGTAATTGTTCCAGCTCGTCGCATACTTGTGTGTGACACAGGATATGGAGAATTCATCACTTATCAAAGTTGGGGCTTTTACCTCAATAGCACTGAGCACAAGTGTTTCACCAGCTTCATCGTCGGCACACCATAGGCTTCCAATGCTGGTATCTTCCCATTCATGCCACGTATGTGAGGGCGTCTGCGGTCTTGGCTCACAATACGACAGATCTTCCCATCTTGGGCACGCAGGTCCACTCCAGTCTGAATCAGAGTATGATTCCTCATAAATGGCAGAGTCCACCAATGGTTCCTGGACACTGCATTCTTTGATGGGCTCAGGTATCTCTTGTTCCACTTGTGGTGGTGATGATGAAGGTTCAATATGAGGCTCACTGTCATGTGGAAAGGGCTCTTCTTGTGGATCTTGAATACTAGATTCCCCTGCTGTTGACAGTTTTTCTACTCGTTTCTTTATCCTCTCCATCATCTCCCTCATGTATTCCCATACGTGTGACTGAATCCTCTTGTGGTAATTGTGCAGATATGGAAAAAGAGTTGGAGCACACTTGGATGTACTCCATAATACTACGCCGTTCTGCCATACTCGATGCTGAGTCTTCTTGGTGCCGATGAAACTAGGGTGTGTGAACTCGGCACGAGTCTCTATTACCATGCCAAATGTCGCATCGATAGCACCAAACTATGCACGCGTCCTCTTCTTCATGGTTACCCCTGTAGTAGAAACAATAGGGGGTCCAAAATAATTGTCTTCGCTCCACATGCTTAGTAGAATCTCGTGCTTCTTGTGTTCCTGAGAAAACCAACTCGAAAGACACCCGTGAAGCACATAGATAGAGAATAGAACAAAATAAAACTGAACTAAAAGAGAAGTACTCTAAACTAATTCCAAACTAAATAATCTACCACTGTCCTGGGCAACGGCGCCAAAAATTTGACGCGATTCTTTACGCGTATGCGCAAGTTCACGGTCAAGTAATATAGGGGTGGTATTTTAACCCCGAGTTATCGATCCCACGAAGACAGAATTCAGATTATCTAATTAATTATTTAGTTTAAAATACGGTACAAGGAGGAAGAATTGATAGTTAAATAGTTCGTCACCCACAAACAAGTGACTGAATTAAAATCACAACTAAGCTACTATTTTTATATTTTTTAATTTTAATAAAACAGATATGGAGAAACTAGGCAATCTCTAGATCACCTAGGGCTGTGGACGATTTCTGGAATATCTGAGTAACACGTTAATTCTATCCTAATCAAGATGGGTAATAGGATATGACAATATCATGTCGGTCTCATGTCATTTTACATATCGGATGACTACAATCTCCTCTCGGTCTCATGTTGTCTACCGGTCCGTTCTAGCAGGTCATCTACTGGTACGATAACAGGTCATGTCGGCCCACCGTTTCACAAAACGGCGGAATAATCCTACCGAATCTACCCTTACTAGGCCAATCCTAACACTTCTCCTTTTTTGTCTTGGTGATTCAGGGTTGTTGTTCACATCTCATCAAGGCTAGTTAAAGTCGCTATCGCGCACTTGCTAACTACATAGTATTTCCGGGTCATGAATCCTTCAACACTAAGAATTAAGAACAACATGTGAACAAATGAACTAGAACAAAATTAATCATTAAACAAGATCCAATTCAAGAATAAACCGTAGTTTTATTGCATATTGAATCATACTCACGTCGTGTCAATACACGAGATTCAACAACAAGTTCAATAAACTAAGTATTCGTTCAATAAATCGAAACATAAAGCATGAAACAAAGATTCAAATCCGATGAAATTAACCGTCTACATAACCCTAGGCTCTCGTAGAGAGACCTAGCAAAACGTTTAGCTAACAAAACTTACAAGTTTTGTAAGTTTCTCTATAAAAGATTGAGAGAGGAAGAAGAAGCAAAAATCAAACCCTAGGTCTCCAATGGAGGTCTTGGTCTTGTCTTCCTCCTTTTCCTTGCGTGAATGGCCTCCTCCCCTTTCTCACGTATTTTTTTTTTCTTTTAGGTCTAGGGTGTATTATTAATCATCAAAGACTCTTAATTAATAATCCTAGACTCCCCCATTAAGTTCCCGTGCGTGAATGGTCTCTTTCCTTCTGATCGCCCGACCAGAAAAATCCTGGTCATGTGATACGCTCTGATCCTACTTCGTGATCGCACGACCACAAGCTCTGGTCGTGATATACAGTGAGTTTGGATATTTTCCGAACCCACGACCACAATATCCTGGTCGTGCGATCACGTGGAGTCTTTTTCTTTTATTTTTTTTTCTCTTCAATGGGGTGCTAAAGTGTCATAACCCAAACTTTTGAAAATGACACTTGCCACCCCTCTTCATGTCTCTACTTCATTTTCTTCTCGATTTCTTCTCCACATTAGCTCCCGATTAATCTCCCAAGCTTGTTTCTCCTCTCCGCTTCATCTCCCATCCGTTCCCTGCCAAAACAACACGAAACACAACCCCTGCGATCAAACGTGACAAAAATACATAAAATAATGCGAGAAACGGCTAGATTAACAATGTAATGCCTAGAGTTAGGATTCCACGTTTTCTATCTAATTAGTGTAAACCTAAGATTATCAAACCGAAAAGCACGCAAAACGATCGAAAACCTGCAAGAAATATAACTCTAATAGAGATTTATCAGTATGCATCAGGGGTAATGGCATACTGATTGACCCACAACGAGAAGGCTACATACAAGTTATGTAAAGTCACAAGTGCTTCTCGTAGTGACAACGATATTGTCATCCTTAGGCTTGAAGTCACTAGATCCTCTAGTTGTGGAATATTGTGTTTTGATATTGTCAAACACTACACTGTGACTGGGTAGTCATAAAGGTGTTAATCGGACACAATAGGAAGCAAGCATAGATATTGTAGTGATGTAGATAGGATTTTTCCCTCCCATATAACGGAAGCAAATATCCGCGACCACTCGAGGGGTAGTGCTTATAGAATGTCTGGCCAGAATCGGATAAATTAATATGGGATATTGATGTTATCTGCATGGATAAGACTATTCCCCGGGATCGAGAAAAATATGGATTGAGTATACGAGTGCGACTTGTATGTCCCGTGTCTAATCCGGATATAGAGACAAAGGGATGAGACAACACTTGCACAAGGTTTGTCGGATTACTGACTATTTCTATTAGTTGGGTGGCATGGATGTGTTTCTAGAGACCGCTCCATGTTTGTAATTGTTACTACCAACTAAGTAGAAACCTATAGGGTCACACTCCCTATGGATTAGACCGGACTCGGGAATTAATTAATATGATTAATTAACTAGAAGGATAAATGTGCAACCACTTGTAAGCTTAGTAGGGCTAATTTTCTAGGTGGACTAATCCATGTATACACATGATTATGATTTTCAAGGTGGACTAATCCATGTATAGACATGATTAACACTAGTTTGCAAGGAAAACTAATCCATGTAAGGACATGATTAGGAGAGGGACTAATATGTAGTTAACAAGGAGTTATTAGACTATATAAAGAGATTCATTGCTTGTTTTATCCTAATAGTGTCATGATTGTTATAGCACAAGCAAAAGAAAAAGCAAGGATAGAGACAAGACTAGAGGGCCGAACCCGTCCGCCTCTCTAACTCGTCGGCCTCAACGAGGCGTCCCACCCCCTTTTGCTCCGATTCGCTTGATTCTTCCTCTTATTCCTACTTCCATAGCTAGCACAAAGGTGTGGAGGATCCGAATTCAATCCTAGGAGTGGACTATCTGTAGATACGTGAACCTTATTTCGCGTTTGAAGTCATCCAAAGAGACAAAACAGGTATTTGATACTAAAATCCTTTACTATCGTTATGATGTCTAGTCCTGTGATCCTTGGAGGGTCTTGTGCGGATCTTCATTTGTTTTATTCCGGTGCGTAATACTTTACAAAACACTACAGTGGTATTAGAGCCACATGTCGTAGAGCATAACGTTTCGTTTATGTCAATTTTACACCTTAATTGTTGATTATCGTGTAAAAATGAATATGATTCAACCAAATAACATCTAATCTTACATAGGATGTAAGGATTAGTGAATTTGAATCACATATGATGTGTAATTTTGGATCTTGAAAACTAGGGTTAATGCACAAATTTGAAAAATGGGTTTTTCGATTTGGAAACCACTAAACTTGGGCAACAAGGAAGAAACATTTGTTTTGGAAAAATCTCCTAAAAGGGTTAGGCCCCTTATGGGACCGTCCCCCTCTTTATTGCTGCCCAAGCATGCCACGACCAAGGCGCCGGGCAGGCCCAAGGATTTTGTGACGGTCTTTTGGGGTTCGTGAAAGTGTGTAATGTAGACTAAATACATGATCTAAATACTCTAGAAGGGGGGGGGGGGGGTTGAATAGAGTATGAAAACTTTTTGATAAACCAAATTTTAACTGATTAACTATGTGAGAAACTCAAATCTCAAGGCCTTGAGATTTTAGAAAACAGTCAGAAACTTTCAAAGGCAAAATAGAAAGCTTCAAGGCCTTGAACTTTAACCAGTCCTGAACAACTTATAAACCCTAGTTTGATTTGAGTTGTGTGCAACAGAAAATAACAAAACTGTAAAGTAAAGAACACAAGATAATTTACAGAGTTCAGTCCCAATGGAACTAATCTCTGCCTGAGGGATCTAATCCCACCAGGATTGGGCAAACACATCTTATTACTCACACAGAAAGATCCCTAGATCTTCAAGCCTAAGTGATTTCCCTTACACCTATACAGCTTGTGGTTCCAAACCTATCTAGTATCAGCTACTAACTGTTGAGCTAACAAGAACCTCTTGTTGTTCACTTGAACAACCAACCACTAGGTTTAGTGAGGTTTTAGATATACAAAAGATAAGCAGATTACAAAACAGAAGAAGAACACAGTAGAAGAATAAGCTTGTGAAGGCCTGGATGTGTTCTTCAGGAAACTGGGATGATTGATCTTCTGAAAGCTGGAATTGAAGCTTGAATGTCTGTGTGTTTGAATGTTTGATCTCCCACTGCAAGCCTTTCATCCTTTCAAAATTCAAACGAGTCTTTTATCTACTCACTGCAACTGAATGACAGATTGTAGGATCTCAGTTCCTGCAAATCCTCATCCTTTCCAATTGCAACTCAAACAGCTCTGAGTAGATATCCGTTGGAGTTTGTTGAGATTGCATTTGCACGTTTAACAAACCTGCAACAACATTAAAACATAGCAACAACAAAATCCAGAAATATAACAGCTCTAAGTCTGTTTGGATTTCCAGTTTCTGAATAAAAACTGGATGAGTGAATAAACCAATAATCTGATTAACTTCTGAAACATATAACTCATGATAAAATAGTTTAAGACTCTTAGAAGTCATTAAACAATCACAATAATAAATATCAAACCCTGCAAGAAATAATCAAATTAATTCTGTAAAGCTGTTAGCAGCTCAAGGCATATCTCAAGGCCTTGAAGCTCTGAACATGCTTCACAGTCTTTCAATGTTAAGACCAGAAATCTTTGATTCATTTTGATCAGGATATCTGCAATTGTGTTAGATATATATAGAATATAAAACATAAGTATTTGCAGCAAATCTCTGATCTTAATAATCAGATAGCCAATCTGCAACACAAGATTGTTAGAACATTGAGCTTAATAAAAACTACTCTCAAGGCTTTGAGGCTCTGCTCAGTGTCTGAAGGCCTTGGAGCCTCAGAAATGCTTTGTCTTTGTCTTTCATCACTCAAAACAGTTACTTCTCAAAACACACTTAAGGGTCTTTGAGTCAACAATCTCCCCCTTGATGAAAGACAAAACCCATAATCTTGTGTAAATATCCATGCAACTCCTTGTAAGAATTAGATATCAACATATTGCAGAAACAATAGACAGTAATACCAGTCAAACCAACTTAACACAAATACTCAGTAATTCACAGATAATACAGATAATACCAGAGCACAACTGATTAACAAAAAACATCTAAATATTATTATTTAAGCAATGAAAAGTAACCACAAAAACCACACAATTTCTCCACCTTTTTGACTTTCATCAAATAAAGGTGAAGAAATGTTGGATCATTACTCAGAGTTTTAAACTTAACAAAAAAAAATAATAACTAAATTCTACTGAATGTCAAGGCCTTGAGAATAGAAAAGAAGAAAAGAAAGAGATAGAAGGAAAGGATCAAGGATTTGGTCTTCTCAGATCTTCATTTCTTCTTTGATGTCTGGCCTTTCTCTGAGCCTTCTACAACTTCTTCATCACTTTCAGCATCATCAACAGACTGATTTTCATCTTGTTCAGCTTCCACCTCTGCAACAACTTCGTCAATGATCTCATCCACCTTCTTGTTCTTTACCTGCAGTGAATCACCCTCTGTAGCTGCATTAACACCTGTGTCTTCAGTAGCTTCTTCTTCATCAGTTTTCTCATATAGATCCTTTGAAGTGAGCACCAATGGAATTGGATTATTTTTCTTCTTCAAGAAATCACCTAGCCTTTCATGTGAGTCAACCCTCGTTTCATGACTAGTAGCAGAAGGGATATTTTCCAAGTTCAAACCTTTGATGACAACATCCAGTTTTCCATTCATCACATTCATCAAACCCTTGAACTGGTTAAACTCAGAAGACAGATCAAATAACCTTTGTCTGAGATCTTCAATCTCAACGTGCTGATCTTCAAATTTCTCAACCAACAAAGAGTAATCCTCACTTGCTTGTCCTTTTGCTGATGTAGCCCCCTTTGGTTAACAAACTCCTTCTCCTCAAGCTCAGCCTTTGACAATTCTGAATAGAACTTCCAATGACCTTTCCCAGTCTGAACTACTCCAATCCTATGTAATGCAATTTCATCAATCAACCCAAAACCTCCAGTAATCTTTTCCCCTCCTTTCACAGGTACATCAAAATGCTCAAAGAAAAGAGGTAATAGGTTGGCGTAGGGAAGATGATGGTTTCTAGTTCTAGTAGCACAGTAGATCATATGCTCCATAACCACTATTGGCAAGTCTATCTCAAACCCTTGACATATCAGGTAAATCAGAATGAGAACTTTATCAGTAACAAACTCCCTTGAGTTTTCCCTTGGAACAACACTCCTTATCAGAATTGTAAACAAAATCTTAGCTTCACAGTTGAGCACAGAGTGTGTCAACTGTTTTGGACCAGAGGGAACACCATCAATGAAAAACATTGCTTTTGCCTTTTCTAGACACTCCTTCCTATCAGGATAATCACCAACATTATACTTACTAGGAATGCCCAAGACTTTGGCAAAAGTCCTATGATCTAGCCTCAAGTTTATCCCAGCCACCTTAGAAGTTAACACCAATTTATCATCTCCTTCTTGAACCAGATTCAGATAAAATAACCTAGTTAACCTAGGATAAGCTTTTGAACTAGGGTTTAACACCTTCCAAACTGCAGAATCCCTTAACTTCCTCATACAATCAATATCTTGTTTATCCAATAATTCTTCAGAAACCATACTACAAAAAGCAACCTTAGAAGAAGCATATCCTTGCATCCACACAGTCCTAACTTCAGAACTAACAAACCAAACTGAAGGAAGTGCATTTTTACCTTGATAACCCTTTTTGGTTGCAGCAGCAACTTGCTTAACCCTTGTTTTCTTCTCAGTGGGTTTGTCCTTCACTTGTTCTCCTTCAGTTGACTTCTTCTTGCTTTCCTGAGCAGATTTCCCCTTTTCTTCTTCACCAGTATTTTTCTTCTCTCCCCCTTTCTTCTTGTATGACCTAGGTTGATCACCACCCTGAGTCTCTGTCTCCTTCTGTGGATCAATACTTGAACCTTCATCTCCCTTTTATGTTCTGATCTTCTTTGCAGGAGGAGTGTCCTCATGCAAACTCTGAGTGTTCTCTGAGTCCGAATCAGAAATCACAATCTTCTCCTTCTTGTTTGCCCTCTTCTTAGATCTTCCAGAAGGCTTCCCCTGTTGTTGAATCCTGGCTGATTTGCGCTCCATTGTGGGTTTAGGGTTTTGAGAAGAGAATGAGATTGAGAGAAATAGAAAGAGAGAGAGCATAGAGACGTAGAGAATTGAGAGAGAATGAAGAAGAATAAGCCCTGACTTTAAGCTTAAGTAGGTTGAAAAGATGAGTCATAATAGGACTCTACTGAAACCAACATGCAAAAAGAATCTTTGAAAATATTTTTGGATATTTTAGAAAATTCTCTGAGTAATTCAAATATTATACAGTTATCTAAAGAGATAAGATATAATATTTGATGATCCATTTTTTTTTAAAAAATTTAAAAATGTTTCAAGACCAGGAGAACAATCTCAAGGCCTTGAGATTTTCTGCAATTTTAGAAGTTTCAAATCTTTGAGCTATACTTTCAAGGCTTTGGAAAGTATAATCTCAAGGCTTTGAGATTTCAACACATGAACACAAGTAAGTACCAATACTCCCCCTAAACCAATGCATCCTTGTTTAACATACCCAATTCAATCCTTAAGGATGAAAACCTATCATCTGGCAGAGGTTTAGTGAAAATATCAGCAATCTGCATTGAAGTAGAAATAAAAGATAGAACAACATCACCTTGTTCTGCATGATCTCGAAGGATGTGATGTCTCACATCTATGTGCTTGGTTCTTGAATGCTGGACTGGATTCTTAGAGATTGAGATATCACTTGTGTTGTCACACTGAATAGGCCCATTTATGAAATTATAGCCAAGATCTCTAAGTTGCTGTGCAATCCATAACACTTGTGAACAGCAAGCTCCAGCTCCAATGTATTCAGCTTCTGCAGTTGATAATGCAACAAAATTTTGCTTCTTAGAATGCCAACTGATCAGTGAAGATCCAAGAAACTGGCAACATCCGGAAGTACTTTTCCTATCTACTTTATATCCTGCAAAATCTGCATCTGAATAGCCACTCAACATAAAATTAGATCTCCTTGGATACCAAAGCCCCAAGTCTCTGGTTCCATTCAAATATCTAAAAATTCTTTTGACAGCAGTTAAATGGCTTTCCTTAGGATCTGCTTGAAATCTAGCACACATACAAACAATGAACATAATATCAGGTCTACTAGCAGTTAAATACAAAAGAGATCCAATCATACCTCTATATTCCTTTTGATTCACACTCTTACCGTTTGAATCCTTGTCTAATGAGAGTGATGAACTCATAGGAGTTTTCAGCACTTGGACTGTGACATATTGTACTTTTTCAATAAGTCCTTGGTATATTTTCCTTGATGTACAAATATTCTTTTTTTCATTTGTAAAATATGAAGTCCAAGAAAGAAATTCAGTTCTCCCATTAAGTTCATCTCGAACTCCCTGCACATCAGACTAGAGAAATCTTTTGAAAGAGCATCATTAGTAGCACAAAACAAAATATCATCCACATAGATCTGAACTACTAACAAATCACTTTCATGATGTTTAATAAAAAGAGTTTTATCAACTAGACCTCTCTTGAAATTGTTTTCAAGTAAAATTTTTGAAAGTCTATCATACCAAGCCCTTGAAGCTTGTTTTAACCCATAAAGAGCTTTGTCTAGTTTGTAAATGATCAGGAAAGTTTTCATCTTAAAAACGAGGAGGTTGTGCTACAAAAATATCTTCTTGTAAATAACCATTCTAGAAAAGCACATTTGACATCCATTTGATAAAGCTTTATATGATTGTGAGATGCAAATGCAAGAAGTATTCTAATAGCTTCTAACCTGGAAACAGGAGCAAAAGTATCCTCATAGTCTATACATTCTTCCTGATTATATCCCTGTGCCACAAGTCTGGCTTTGTTCCTTACCACTTTGCCATTCTCATGAAGCTTATTTCTGAACACCCATCTGGTTCCTATAACTGATTTCTCTTTTGGTCTGGGAACCAGATTCCATACCTTGTTTCTGTCAAATTCATTCAGCTCACTCTGCATAGAAATGATCCAGTCTGCATCTTCTAGTGCTTGGTGTTTTTAGGCTCAATCAATGATACAAAGGCACTAAAAGCACACAAGTTCTTCAACTGTCCTCTTGTCTGAGTTCCAGTTGATGGATCAGATATGATATTGTCAGCTGGATGATCTGCAAGATACTTAAACTTCTGCCTTGGTATCCAGGAATATGTTCCTTCAAGGCTTTGAGTTCTTGAAACAGTAGAGGGAGCATCATAGAAAGTTTCAGTTTCTATCTCAAGGCTTTGAGATTTTGGCTCCGCAGGGGGTTCAAGGCCTTGAGATTTTGCTGATTGATTCTGCACATTAGTTTTGCCTTTGTCCTCTTTCAAAACATCATCATCAGACTCATGCTTGTTCAAATTAGATCTGCAAAACTTTCACTCTGAGAATCCTTAGTACTTTCATCAAAAAACACATGAATACTCTCTTCCACAATCTTGGTTTTTCTATTGTAAATTCTATAAGCTTGCTAGTTTGAGAATATCCAAGAAATACACCTTCATCACTTCTAGCATCAAATTTAACAAGATTGTCTCTACCATTATTATGCACAAAACAGATACAACCAAAAGGTTTGAAATAAGAAACACTAGACTTCCTACCTTTAAACAGTTTATAAGGAGTCTTTTTCAAAATAGGTCTAATCATTAGCACATAATTGGCAGTATTAACAGCTTCTGCCCACAAGAACTTTGGCAAATTACTTTCAAGTAGCATGGTTCTAGACATATCCTCAAGTGTCCTATTTTTCCTTTCAACTACTCCATTTTGCTGTTGAGTTCTAGGTGCAGAAAAGTTGTGTGATATGCCATGATTTTCACAAAATAAATCAAAGTCAATTTGATCAAATTACCTACCATGATCACTTCTAATGGATGCAAAATGTAAATTTTTCAAAGTTTGAAGCTCTTTGCACAGTCTAGAAAATTCAGATAAGGCTTCAGTTTTGTCTCTAATAAACATCACCCAAGTAAATCTAGAATAATCATCTACAATAACAAGCATATACCTCTTACCTTTTGGGGTCTGAACTCTCATAGGACCACACAATTCCATATGCAACAGTTCTAAGGGTCTAGAATTACTTACAAAGTTCTTTGGCTTGAATGAGCTTCTGGTTTTTTTACCTTGTACTCATGCCTTGCAAACCGCATCATCTGAAATTTTTTGTGATGGTAATCCGCTTACCAAATCCTTTGAGATGAGTTTATTCAAGGTGTGTATGCTAATATGTCCAAGCTTTCTGTGCCAAAGCCTTGAATCTTCCTTCAAGGCCTTGAGGCATTTTAACTTGTCACATGCAACACTGTCAGTACTCATAGCATATAGATTATATGATCTAGGAGCAGTGAGTATGCAATCTCCAGATTTCTCATCTTGCACCACACATTTCTCCTTGTCAAATATAGCTTTATATCCTTTATCACATAACTGAGAGATACTAAGCAGATTATATTTAAGTCCATCCACAAGATAAACATCAGAGATAGAGTTGGTAAAACCATTACCAATACTACCTATACCAATAATATTGCATTTTTCTTTGTCACCAAGTGTGATTGTTCCTCCAGATTTTTCTGTAAGCTCAGTAAAGAGAGATTTCTGTCCACTCATATGTCTGGAACAGCCACTGTCTAATATCCATTTCTGATCTTACAAGGCCTTGGTGACATCCTGCAAAAGTAAATCATTGCCTCAACAGGTTGTTACACCAAGTGCAGAACTTTGAGTCATACTCAGAATCAGCCATGTTTGGTGGTCTAATTCCTTTTGGAACCCAAATCTGCCTAACCTGTCCCTTAAGCGGATAAGGATAAGTATTCCTCATAATGTGAGGTTCTGATCTTCTGAAGGGACAAGTTAATCTGATATGACCAATTTTTCCACAGTAATGACACTTTGGAGAATGTGTTCTACCAGATTTGAAAAAAGTAGTTTGGCTTTTCTTTGGAAAATTTGGATTATAGCCAATCCCACTTTTATTCATTGATTTCAGACTTCCTCCAAGAATGAGATTTAGATTATGTTCTGAGCCTGTAAAACTGGCTAGGACCTTTTTAGACTCTTGAAGTTTCTCAGTCAAAGAACAGATTTGTTGTTCTAAATCCTCAGAATGAGTCTTTAGATCAGCATATCTTTCAGTTAAAAGAGTGTTTTGATCAACAATCTCTTTTATCTGAGCCTTCAAGGCTTTGAACCTGCTGTCCAAGGCCTTGAAGTCCTTTTCAACTTTTGTCTTAGAAACTTCAACAGTTTTGTTGGTAAAAACTAGGTACAGGTTTTCTTTTACCTGCTCATGAATCTTAATCTTTAAAGAAGAAATCTCATGTCTATAACTTTCCTCATTTAAAAACATACTCTTGAGAATTTCAGGAAGTACATCAAAAGGACTAGAAAGAAGATTTTTTACCATTTCCTCAATATGTTTTTCTGATGAATTTTCTTCCTCATGTTTAGCCATGAAGCACAAATTTGCTTGATCGTCTTCTGTGTCCGAGTCACTTGATGAAACAGAATCACTCCAAGAAGCCATCATGGATTTCTTCCTCCTGTTGTCACTGTCTTTCTTTTGAAAGTTCATGTTCTTCTTCTTTTGTGGACAATCCCTTACTAAATGATCTGCATCACCACACTCAAAACAATTCATTACTTTAGTTTTATGTAACTGTGATGAAGACTTACCTTTGTAGTCCTTGCTGCTTGAAGGTCTTAATATCTCTCTGTTGTAGTCCATGTTACCAGAGTTTCTTTTCTTCATGAGAATCCTGGCCAAGGCCTTGGAGATCAATGTTAAAGTCTCTTCATCATCATGCTCATCTTCAGTCTCAAGGCTTTGATATTTTTCATTGTCTTTAGCCTTGAGTGCTAAGTTCTTGATGTTTTCACTCAGATCACCTTCCACATTCTTCATAGACATTTCATGAGTGAGCAACTTTCCTTGTAGATCATCTAGCTGAAGAAGACTGAAATCCTGAGCTTTCTCAATAGCTGTTGTCTTTGGCTCCCACTTGGCTTTTGGCAAGCTTCTCAGAATTTTCCTGACGTTTTCTTCATTTTAAAACTTCTTTCCCAAAGACTATAAGTCATTCACCACATCTGTGAATCTTTTGAACATCTCCTTGATGGTCTCATCTGAGTTCATCTTGAACAGCTCATATTGCCTCAGAAGTATGTTGATTTTGGTCTGTTTAACCTGGCTTGTTTCTTCATATGTCACAACCAGTTTGTCCCATACTTCTTTAGCACTTTTGCAATTTGACACTCTGTTGAACTCATCTCCATTAAGAGAAACGTATAACAGATTCATAGCCTTGTAATTTTTTGATACCTTTTCCAGTTCAGTAACTTAGAGATTTTCCTCAGACTTAATGCAAATAAAATTGACCAAGCACGTTAAAATTTGATTTTAAGTGTTTATGTGCCATTTGCATGGTGGTTGGACATGGCCTAAGGTGGGTATGTTGTGATTATTTTATTTTTTTGTCTGGTTTTACGGCCTGCGAGCCGATATTATTAATGTAATAGTTAATTAGGTTTTACGGCGTGCGAGCTGGTCTTCTTCTCAACTTGTGAGATCTCTCTATTTTTTTATATGCTAGCTAGTATTAGATAGAGTATATGATAGTCAAGACATGGAGAAGAAGCCTAAAGAATAGAAGAAATCACAAGATGGCGGCATTCCGCAAAGCTATGGAGCATGGACTAAAAGATGGAGACGCATGGAGATGAGCTTGCTATTTTTGGGTTCATAGATATTCTCATTGGCTTGGGAATATCTTAGTTTAGAGGCTGTGTACAAGGAAATCCTGGGAGAGATCCAAGTGTACACCTCTAACCGGAGATAAGAACAAAAACTAGAATAGAACACAAAGAGATTTAGGGTTGGCGTAGGGGAAAGAGTAAGCACTTGCTAACTGTTCTTGAGAGAGAGACAGTTTAACAATTGGCTAAGAGATTCAAGAAGTTTCCATAGAGGACTAGCATTCCTATATATAGTGGGGAAGTGACCATTATGAGGGGTTAATGCGCCCATAAGCAGCTTAATGTTAGCCTCGTAATGGCACGTTCGACCATATATATATAACACGTTACAAACTCATCTGCATAAGTAGGGGACCGTTATGAGATCGACCGCATTTATGGGACACGTGGGCATTAAATCTCTCAGACAGTTACCAAGGGTCGCGCGCGAGCGTGTTTGTTGCTCTCGCGCGACGTCCCTTACTCTAGCCTCCAAGCCACTAAGTCCTACAACTCCCGTGTGGTTAGTATCGCGGGTGACCCTGTCTCACAGCCCCCATGTGGATAAGATTGCATGTAAGCGCACACGAACCAAAGGAGATGTGATAGAGTGTATACGGAGTACCTTTAGATGTGCTGGATGGCTGCCACGTGGACGGTGACCGGTCTGTTCAGAATACACTATCTACATTAGCCCCCTTTTGTGCGTATACGACGCGCGTCGTTGTGCAGACGTGCAAAACCATTCGTGCGTGGCCCCACACATATCATCATATCAATTCGAATGTTATTCGAAAACCCTAGCCCCCAGATATAGCCATGATTTCCTAGGTCTCTTTAACGTCGAGTAGTCTTTAATGAGGCGTGGCCGTTGCGAAGCTAACCAGACGCCATCCACATATTTTCGCCGATTTTCGAGGAAAGAATGACTCGAAATGATCCGATAGGTCGTCAATTTTGCCAATTATCAAGATAACGCCGATCCATCAAATTTGAACGGTCGCGAATCTTCGGGCCTTGGGGTCCTACATAAAACCTTTCAGTGCAACGAGTAGAACTTTTACACATTGTTACTATCACAATTTTATGAGCAAGAGAGAGAATCCTCAGCAGCAAGTTGAAATCTTTGATCAGATCCTTGAAAAAATCACTCAATTAGTTCAGTCACTCAAGAGAAAACAAGGTTAGTGACTCTTGTTCTCTGCCCATATCTTGAAATTGAATTCAAATAAATCTGCAACCCAATCCAAATTTTAGTGTTCTTTTCACATAGGTGTGAAATCAAACTTGAATATTTTGTTGTGTTTTCTATAGCAGAGATGGCCATAACCAAGAGCCTGAAGGAAGCAGTTGCCCTGCCAGAGGTTCCAGAGGAATTATGGTGCAAGGCCCCCTACTTGGGAGGAGAAGTTTTCTATTTGGAAACGACCATAGGAACAACGATTGAAAAGCCTCCCCCGAAGAATGCTTTGAAAGTGGCATATGAGCCTGAGAGAGACGATTGGGATCTTTCCAACGTTAATTACATCCATAGGCTTGGCCTGTAAGCCAGGCTCTATCCTTTCATGGATTCCCTTCATCAGAACTTCTGCGAAAAACTCGAGTACATGGATGAGTGGACGGTGTACATTCTTGAGCATTTTGGGATTGAGTTGACTCGCGCAGGGATTTACGGAGCTGTGCGCGCGACTAAAGGGCTGAGCATGAGTCCGGATAAAGATATGCTGATGAATCTATTCTCGAGGTACTCGAAGAAAACCCACAACTTCCACTTTGCAACTTTCAAAGTCGGGCCTACACTCGAAGACGTCGAGGCGCTATTGGAGCTCCCCTTTATGGGCAGTGTAGATCCTCTAGCTGCTTTCAGCACCAATGAAGAACTTTTCATCTTCAAAGAAATGAAGGATTGCATTGGGGAATTGAAGAATAATGCCACAAGATGGGCATCTAGCAAACCTTCGAAGACGTATGTGACAGTTCCTTCAGGCGCGAAGAACTTGTGGTCCAAATGGGTAACCTACTTCTACCGTGAGTTTTCCAATTCAAAGATTGCCCAGGAGGTGACCGCGAAGAACCCAAAGGTGCCAACCTCACTGGAATGGAAATGTTCCCAATATACTTTGTGTGGCTTTCTTTGTGTATGGATGTCGCGGTATCTCATTGATGGACACCCCCACTAGGACGTATTCTGCCACGTTCTTTTGTTAGCGGTTCGCCTCTCCCTTGGGAAAAAAGTAGCGTTGGGAC
Source organism: Linanthus parryae (assembly GCA_023055425.1). Lineage (NCBI taxonomy): Eukaryota > Viridiplantae > Streptophyta > Magnoliopsida > Ericales > Polemoniaceae > Linanthus > Linanthus parryae. Next base: position 7,734,027 of record JALGPY010000015.1, read on the forward strand.
CTTTGGTCCTTGGCTCTTTGTATCATCGCTTATATCTGGCGATGACGCACGTTGAGCAATCTCAGGGTCGAGTCAATGTCGCTTTCCTGTCGATGTGGACGTATGAACGATGGCCTTTATATGCTCGAATTACCTCTCCTGTGACTTTATGGGACACTCCTAAAGCTAAGAAACAACTCTTCTGCCCTCGCTCGTGGCGTTGGTTTAAGACCAAGGCTGTTCGTCGCTCATTCGCTTTGATATGCGACGATGCTAGCTTCTTCGCTCAAAGGCCATATGTTCAGCAACTGGACAATATTGTCTTCAGGGATAACATGTATCCTGACAGGAGTATGAAATACAGCCGTGCGCACATTATTGAGGGATCACTTTGCTATTCCAGGTTCGTCAACTGGTGCAGGAGGGGTTGCCTACCTGCTTTGTGATAAGATGGTATTGAATGTATCAACTACCCACTCATCACAACTCATTATGATCCTGTTAGAGTGAGTCCCCAACTTGGCTTTGACGCTGTGGCCCCTTCATTGTGGTTTGAATAAGTTGTGAAGGGATGCTATAAGAGGCTGTTGTACAAAGAGTGCAACGACCTGATGGTTGGCATGCTCCCCTTAACGCAACCTTCCACAAATAGGGTAGGGGAGGTGACTGTAGATGGGACTGCATTTTGGTACGCCCAAACTCACATTCAAGCTAGGTCCCGGCTTAACTCCATCCCACTAGAGCCCCCTGCCATCAGAATAGGGGATTACCCCTTTAAATCAAAGGCCTCTAGGGACGCGACGCAATTTGGGTTTTATTCATTGTTGGATAAGGATAACCATCTGTGTTCAGAATTGCTTCTCGCAGAGAAGATTGAAGTAGTCCAGAAGGACTCCTACGAAGCAAGAAAAGACTATGCAGATAATTTCAACAAGGTATTTTGTCAAGTCATTTCTCTTCCATGAATGAAGCAAAAATAAAGAAATGTAATACTGAATTTTGCCCCCTTCTCTTTTTTTAGTGCTGTTTCAGAAGATTTGGCTCTGGAGATCGCAACAATGGGCTCGTCGCTATTTTGCGCTCGAAGGACGAAGTTGACATTGTCATTGAGCCTGAGATGCCAATGGGGCAAGAGATTGAAGCCAAAATCTGGTCTGTTCTTGCAGTCTTCATCACGTCCCTTATAGAACCAAGTGTCAACGGGAAGAAAACTAAGGCTTCCGGCGAGCCATCAACATATGTGACGGTGCCATACCAGCGAAGCGCGCACGAAACAACCCTGCTCCCCAAAAGCAAGAAACTATCGAAAGGGTCCAGAGCTCAAGGTAGACCAACTTAGAAGATTTTGTTGAATACGTTCCAGATGCCCCTTTCGCCAGGGCGGAAGGTAATAATATTGCATTTAAAACATCGCGTTTGATTGATCTTGAAACAAAGATATTGCTCACACATAAGCGCGTATTTCAGATAGCGGGAGAAAAGAACAAGGAAATGTGTACAAGGAAATCCTGGGTGAGATCCAAGTGTACACCTCTAATAGGAGATAAGAAGAAGAAAAAGAATAGAACACAGAGAGATTGAGGGTTGGCGTAGGGGAAAGAGTAAGTACGTGCTAACTGTTCTTGAGAGAGAGACAATATAACAATTGCCTAAGAGATTCAAGAAGTTTCCATAGAGGACTAACGTTCCTATATATAGTGGGGAGATGACTATTATGAGGGGTTAATGCGCCCATAAATGGAAGCTTAATGTTAGCCTTGTAACGGCACGTTCGACCGTATATATAGGGCATGTTACACAATCATAAGCATAATTAGGGGACCCTTATGAGATCGACCGCATTTATGGGACACGTGGGCATTAAATCTCTCAGACAGTTACCAAGGGTCGCGCGCGAGCGTGGTTGCTTCTCTCGCGCGACGTCCCTTACTCTAGCCTCCATGCCACTAAGTCCCTAACACTCCCGTGTGGTTAGTATCGCGGGTGACCCTATCTCACAGCCCCCATGTTGATAAACTCGCATGTAAGCACACGTGAACCAAAGGAGATGTGATAGAGTGTATACAGAGTACCTTTAGATGTGCTGGATGGCTGCCATGTGGACGGTGACCGGTCTGTTCAGAATACGCTATCTACAGAGGCCATATCCATATCACGTTTAATTTTTGTTTGTGGTTTTTTAATTTATTGTCTTGTTATTTATCGTTGGTGTATGGATAATACAAGAAAAATTGGTAAGAAGATAATACAACACGGATCTTTTATTTTGAGTTTTCCCAACTCAAAATAAGTAGATCAATTGATATCGATCAACAAAACAATTAAAATTAAAAGGAAAATCCTTCAAATTGAAATATTGCGTTTTGCCTCCTCGTTAGTTTAACACTCATCATGATCATGCTTTACCAAGCTCGTCCGTGCCAAAGGAAAGCGACATGGTTCATCATGATATGATGCGATGGCACAAGCAAGTAATGTGCAACTGTTGAAGTAAAAGGTTGGACGCAACTAGGTAATTTCAATAGGATTGATAGCCCAAAGGCAATTAATTGGGATTATCTATGGGAAAGACAAAATAAGGTGTTATTTTCTCAATTGAACCAAGAGTTGCATTGGATGCAATTGGAATTTTTACTACCTAAATAACTAATTTTTAGGTGACTTTTCAAGCAAGCTAAAAAATAAGTGAAATATGAATCTTGGCCCACTAGAAAATATAATGATATTTTCCGCATTAATATGGAGGGTTATTAATCCGAGAAAAATAGTAGGAGCTATGTTTGAAAATTTAAGTCCTTTTTGAATATAGTACAACGTCACAAAACCTTTGCATAATCATTTTTTGATGAATACCCATGGCATTAAACAAACAAAACGTGACTTTATGTCCTTTAGAAGGACAAGCTGTCTGGAATATATTTTCTAGACTGGTATAAAATTGAGAATTGTTCTCAAACAAAACAAATGAAAATGTTGTACATAGAACATAAAGTTCTCCTTCCACCAGCTGCCAATAACACTAAAGCCTAAGGGAAGGAACATCAAAGAATGGTTCTCCGGATGTAACTTGCCTCATGTCAGCTACCATGAACTCTGAACTTTGGAAGCAAGATTAGAACGTGGAGGCGTATGATATGATCATACATTAAGAGAAGCTATTTTAAAGAGAGAGCTAGACATGAAAGGTTTGAAGTGTTGCTCCGCTTTGCGTTTTACCATCTCTTGCTTAGCACTTTTCATGATCGAGATGTAATGAAGTTCAGGCTTGCCAAAACAAGGCGACTTGATTCATCAAGATATGACACAACGACACAAGCTAGTAATGTGTGACTGCTAAAGCAAGAGGTCATACGCAACTAAGCTAATTCAATATGATTGAAAGGTTAGGAAATGGGTGTTATCTATGAGATATATAAAGTATAAAAGTTGTTTGCCCAAGTGGACCAATAATTTCATTGGATGCAATTAAGGTTTTTTTCAAAGGATATTTACTTAATATGATTGAGAATCGCTAAACAAAGCACTCATAAAGGGCAAAGGCAAAACATGTTAATGGTTAACAGCATGGGTAAGGGTAAAAGGCTTAGGCCGATCCCATGAGAATAAAGCAAGCTTGTTGCTCAAACCAAGTTGCCTTAAAAATTCCTATAGGTGGTATAGAGGAAGAGAGACTGCCCAAAGTACCTGAAAGGAAATAATAAAGGAATTATCAATTCCCATTTAGGTATATTTGTTATAGAAGTCAATGTGTCTATCTCACACCATGAGTATATGATACTAGATGAGGATCTCACATTTATATAAATGTGGAGGATCTCAAGATATGTAGACAATTGGATAAGGAAGAAATAAACCTACACGTTGGGCAATGAAACAAGGGGTTGCTGAATTAGCCGTATGGAATTATCTGTACCTTAACTTTCTAAAATTGTTCATGAATCAGACAAAGTGATTATGTCCCTGCTATGAGTTGGAACATTACCATAGTTTCTTGTTTGGACAAGAAATAATCTCTATCATAATAAACAACAAAAATTGTTCCATTAATTCTGATATGAATTATTGTAATGCAATTTATCTAATGGATTGTATACCATTGATCATGATAATTTCATCTATAACATTAGTACCAGAGGCTTTCATATAATGATATGAACCTCACTTATCTTTGGCATTGTCATTTAGGCCACATGAATGAGAGATACATATCTAGGCTCCATATGGATGGATTTCAGGACTCATTTGATTTTGAATCATAAAAGACATGTAAGAATTACTTATTGGGCAAAGATATGATCTTTTGGGAATCATACATATTGATGTATGTAAGCCGCTAAGCACAAGTGCTAAAGTTGGTTTTGAGTACTTCATCATATTTACTGATGGCTTTAGTGAATAAGGATTTGTGTATCTTATGAAGTGACAAATCAGAATCCTTTGAAGAAGTTCAAGAATTCACGAATGAAGTAGAGAACCGAATTCGCAAAAGTATTAGGGCTTTGCGATTGGATCGTGAAGGTGTGAGTGCTTAAGCCAATAATTTAAGCATCTACGGGAGTATAGGATATGATCTCAACTCGCTCAACCTAGAACGCCACATGGGTATGGCGTGTCTAAGAGGAGAGATCGGACCTTGTTGGACATGGTTCAATCCATGATGCGTCAAACAGAACTTCCAATTTACTTTTAGGGGTCATGTTCTAATTACAGAAAATTTCGTCCTTAACCTTGTTCCATCTAAATCAATTATGAAAAACACCATATGAGATATGGACTAGGAAGTGTCCTTGTATGTCATTCATAAAGAATTTGGGTTATGAAGTTATTTAAATAGTTTATAGATAAACTTGGACCCAAGTCGGATACATGTACTATGTGGAATATCCCGAGGAAACAAAGGATACTATCTCTACAATCCAATCAAGAACAAATTGTTTGTTGCTCGAACCACTGTGTTTCTAGATAAATATTTTCTCTGAAACAAACAGTGGGAGGACAGTAGAACTTGAAGGAGTTCAAGAACCACAACAGAACATTGATCCTTTTGATGGAACATGAGAAGATTCACAAGGTGTTGTGGAGGAACCTACTCAAGTAACACAAGAACCTCATAGGTTAAGTAGGATATGTTAAAAGGCTAGAGAAATATGGATTTATCATAACCCGATGATGTATTTCTCATAAAGATGAGCCTACAACCTATGAGGATGCCACGAGTGGGCCAAACTCTCAGCGATGACTTGGAGCCATGAGATAATAAATGGAATCCATGTATACCAAAATATTATTGACTTTGGTGGAACCATCTAAAAGGGTAGGACCCATATGATGCAAGTGAGTTTTGAGAAAAATAACATGGATGGTAATGTGATTACTCTTAAGGGACGATTAGTGTCTAAAGGTTTCCTGTGAGTTCATAGTATAGACTATGACAAAATATTTCCCCCAGTTGTGATGCTTAAATCCATTCAAATCTTAATTGTAGCAATCTGTCTACAGATTAAGTCAAGCTTCGCAGAGTTGGAATCTTTGATTCGATGATGCAATCACAAGAGTTTTGTTCCATCAAGAATGAAGATGAAGCTTGTGTTTACAAGATGGTTAGTGGGAGCACAGTTATATTTATAATATTGTATGTGGAGACATACTAATCATTGGGAATGATATCCCTACTCTGCAATCTTGTAAAGATTGGCTAGGGAATTGTTTTTCCAATGAAGGACTTAGGCGAAACAACCTATAAAGATCTATAGAGATAGATCAAGAAAGTTGTTTATCTTAAGTCAAAGTACATATATTGACAAAGGTGTTGAAATGGTTCAACGTGTAAAGAATATGGATTCTACTATGTCACATGAAATTAGTCTTTCGAAGGCTAATTGTCCTTCCAATTAGATTGTAAAGGATCGTATGAATAAGATCCATGAGATACGCCATGTTATGTACTAGGCCAGACATGTCATATGGTATGACATTTAGGTACCAGTCAAATTCGGGTGAGCGTCACTAGATAATTGTCAAGATTATCCTTAAGTACTTGAGAAGAACTAAATGACGAATTATTGATATATGGAGGATAGGAAGAGTTCACTGTAACGGGTTACAGTGATGCGAACTTCCAATATGATAAAGATGGTTTCAGATTATAGTAAAGTTTTGTGTTTTGCCTTAATGAAAGGGACTGTGAGCTGGAAAGGTTCCAAGAAAGATTTAGTTGCCAATTCCATCACTGAGGACTGAGTATATTGGTGCATCAGATGCACATACTCAGAATATTTTATCTCATTCAATTTTTGATAGAGGAGATATGAACATATGCAAAGTACCAGCATATGTTTCTCTTACCTTGCGCAACAGAGGCGTGAGGGCCGCGCTAGATCAATGGGCATATGATGCACCAGATTGACTCTAGTGCAAGTGTGAGGCTGTTGGAAATAAGCCCTAGAGGCAATCTATTTCCTGTGACATTTATATGGACTTACTATTCATTATTTTATCAATATGGAGATATGTTAACATGAATGAAGTTCTTAGAATATAAATGTGTTGGAATAGATGCCCTAGAGGCAATCGTAGATTTAGTATGAACAATGTTTTGGCTAGAATATTCATTTATTGTTTATGGCGATATTTAATATAATCAAGTCCTTAGATAAATTGTGTTATTTATCTTAAATATCCCTAGTCCATTATAATGATTAATGGGACAATCATCTATAGACTAGTATGGGGTTGGATTGATATGGAGATATCAAGATCCAACACATGGGTATGCATTTGGAGTAATGGCATACTGGATTGACCCACGACGAAAAGGATACATTAGATTATGTGAAGTCACAATCGCTTTTCGTAGTGCTAATATTATTGCAATCCTTAGACTTGAAGTCACTAGATACTCTAGTTGTGAAATATTGCGCTTTGATGTTATCAAACGTTACACCGTAACTGGGTAATCATAAAGGTGGCTATCGGGCGTAATAGGAAGCAAGCTTAGAGATCGTAGTGATGTAGATAGGATTTGTCCCTCCCACATAATGGGGGTAAATATCCACGGCCACTCGAGGGATGAGGCTTATTGAATGTCTGGCCAGACTCAGATAAATTAATATAGAGATATTAATGTTATCTGCAAGTATAAGCATATTCCCAGGATCGAGGATTTATGGATTGGATATACGAGTGTGACTATTTATGTCTCGTGTCCAATCCGGATATGGAGACAAAGGGATAATGCAATATGATATATTGGGCACAAAGGTTTGTCGGGATCACTGACTATTTCTATGGGTTGGGTGGCATGGATGTGTTGCTAGACACCGCTCCATGTTAGTAATAGTTACTACCAACTATATAGAAACCTATGGGGTCACACGTCAAATAGAGTAGAGCTAGATTTGGGATTAATTAATATGGATTAATTAATAGAAGGATCATTGTGCAACACCTTGCAAACTTAGTAGGACTAATTTGCAAGGAAGGGAATAATTCTAGTCCTACTAGAACAAGGAAACTGTAATATGGAAACAACAAGGAGTTGTTGGAGTATATATATAAGAGGCTCTAGCTTCCTTCCCACTACATGAGTTATTATTAGTCATAACACAAAAGTGGGATAGAGCAAAAGAGAGAGCAAGACAAAGAGCTAGGGCCGAAACCCTAGCCCCCGTCCGCCCCCTCTACCCGACGGCAAAAGGAGGCCGCCCCCTCCTTTGTGCTTTGTTGCTTTGTTGCTTTGATCTTCATCCCTCTTCCTCCGGTTTCAAGCTAGCACTTGTGGAGAAGGAAGAATCTAGATCTCACCTCTAGACGTGGATCAACCGTAGAGACGAGGACATCATTATTCGTGTGATCTCACAAATCAAAAGGTACACATCTTCTATGACCTTAATCATGTTATGATGTCTCTTCCTGTGATCTTTGGTGGGCTTTGAGTAGGATTAAATTTTTGTTATTCCGCTGCGTTACCTACGTCAAAACCCAACAGTGGTATCAGAGCCACAGGTCGTAGAGCATAACATGATATTATGTGTTTACGATTTCAGTTCATACACCGTATTATTGTTTATTACGCGAAAACTGAAAAATTGGCATAGTAGATGCAATATTGAATTTGATTCAATCAAACAAGACCCAATTTAACATTGGATGTTAGAATTGGTGAGTTTAATCACATAGGATGTGAATAATTGGGTTCTTGAAAAATTAGGGTTCATGGGCACATGATTGAAAAGGGGTTTTCAATTATGGAAACAAAGTTATGGAAATAATTCCATAAGGAAACAACCTTGCTTGCGAAACAAGGAAGGATGAAGGGGAATAGGGCCGAAACCCTAGCCTCCCGCCCCTCGCTTGCGCGCCAAGCAAGGCCGCGGGCCTCTAGGCGTGCGGCGGTCCTAGGGTTCGGGCCACTTGTTGGCTTGGACCCTTTGGACCGTTGTGAAACCCTAGTTACCCAATTTCATTAAAATTAAACAAGCGCGTTAAAATTTGTTTTAACTGTATTATGTGCTCTATTGCATGGTGGATGGATATGGCCTAGGATTGTGGATGTTTATTGTTTTGTGGTTTGGTTTACGGCCTGCGAGCTGATCAAATTAATGTAATAATTAATTAAGTTTTACGGCCTGCGAGTCGTTCTTTTTCTCCTCGACATGTGAGGCTTTTGTTATTTATTTATTCTAGATGTTAGGCTAGAATTAGAAGTATTTAGATGATAGCCAAGAACATGTAGAAGAAGACCGGAGAACCAAAGGAGCCAAAAGACATCCCTAGGCGCGCAGCTATGGTGGAGCACATGGAGATGAGCTCGGCACTTTAGGGCAATTAGATATTATCATTGGCTTGATAATATCATTAGTCTAGGGGCCATATCCATGCCACGTTTTTTTATTTTGTGGATGTTTATTATTCATGCCTTGTTATTTATTTTGTGTGTATGGCGCTACAAGCAAAAACGATAACAAGATAATAATAAACAAGGTTGGTCTTTTATTGTGGATGGCCCAATCCAAGTAAGTAGACCATGTTGATAAGATCAACCAAACAACTTAAAAGAAATCCCTCAATTAAATATTGCGTTTTGCCTTCTCTTGCCAAAACACCCTTCATGATCATGGCCTATTAAAATTCGGGCTTGCCAAAGCAAGGCGATTTTAATTTTTCATGATGTGTTGCGGACGACGCAAGCTAGTAATGCGTGTATGTTGAAAGCAAGAGGTTGGACGCAACTAGGCAAGAGTCAATTGGATTGATGAGCTTAGAGGCATGACAATTAGGAGTTATCCAATTGGATAAAGAATAAAAGGAATTTATTCACCTAATTGGACCAAGAGTTGCATGGGATGCAATTGGAATGGTTCCTACCTAAATAACCAATTCTTGGGTGACTTGCCAAAGCAAGCTCAAGAAGAAGTGAAAAAGGGATCTTGGACCCACTAGAAAGTATAAAGATATTTTCCGCTTTAATAGTGAGGGCTATTAATCCGAGAAAAATAGTGGGAGCTATATTTAATGATCTAGCCATTGTTAAATATAGTTAAATTGTTCAAAATACTAAAATTGCATATTTCTCGTTTTGTAGAATTCCAAATGGCAAACAACAACGCATCGAGTTCATCCCTACGATCTGTCCTTGAGAAGGATAAATTGTCTGGAACAAATTTCCTTGACTGGTACAGAAACTTGATGATTGTCCTCAAGCAAGAAAAGAAGCTGTACGTCTTGGACACTCCAATTCCAGACCCACCACAAGATGAGTCTCTACTAGCGGAAGTAAGGGCACGTCAGAAACATATTGATGATTCTAATGACGTGACTTGCCTCATGCTTTGCACCATGACTGGTGAGCTTCAGAAGCAACACGAGAACATGGAAGCCTATGATATGATCAGACACTTGAAACAATTGTTTCAGGAACAGGCAAGGCATGAGCGCTATGAGGTGTCTAAAGCGTTGTTCAAAAGCAGTCTTGCAGAAGGGAATCCAGTAGGCCCTCATGTACTCCGAATGATCGGGTACATAGAGAACCTTGAGAGACTGGGGTTCCCACTCGGCCAGGACTTGGCGACTGATCTCGTCTTGCAATCGTTGCCTGACAGTTATAATCAGTTCATTATGAACTATAATATGAATGAGATCAACAAGTCTTTGCCAGACCTATTGAACATGCTAAAGACAGCTGAGCAAAGCATCAATAAAGGCAAGGGCAAGGCCATAATGATGGTGCACAAGAAGAAGGGCAAGTCAGTTGCATCTACTTCAAAAGGAAAACATAAGTTGCGAAATCCAAGGATTCCCTAAAGCCTAGTGGAGGCGTGGCTAAAGGTGAATGTCACTACTGCAGCCAGCCGGGTCACTGGAGGAGGAATTGCCCTAAATATCTGGAGGATAAGAAGTTTGGAATAGTGATTCCACCACCACCAGGTATTTATGTTATAGACGTCAATCTCTCTATTTCATCATCCTGGGTATTAGATACCGGATGTGGTTCTCACATTTGTCGTAATGTGCAGGATTTGAAAAGAAGTAGAAGATTGCGAAAAGGGGAGATAGACTTGCGCGTCGGGAATGGAGCAAAGGTTGCTGCATTAGCTGTAGGCGTTTATGAGCTATCTTTGCCTTCTGGACTTATTTTAGAATTAGACAATTGCTTTTATGTGCCTGCTATGAGCAGAAACATTATTTCCGTTTCTTGTTTGGACGAGAAAGGTTTTTCTATTTCAATAAAGGACAAGTGTTGCTCCATTTATTTTGATAGTATGCACTATTGTAGTGCGCATTTGTCTAATGGATTGTATATCCTTGATCTAAATAATCCAATCTATAACATAAATACTAAAAGGATTAAAACTAATGATTTAAATCCTACATATCTATGGCACTGTCGTTTAGGCCATATAAATGAGAAACGCATATCTAGACTCCATAAGGATAGACTTCTAGACTCATTTGATTTGGAATCATATGAGACATGTGAATCTTGTTTATTAGGAAAAATGACAAAGTACCCTTTCAATAAGTAAGGAGAGCGGACTGGTGAGTTATTGGAACTCATACATACTGATGTATGCGGACCATTCCCCACGCCTGCCAGAGGTGGTTATACCTACTTCATCACATTTATTGATGATTTCAGTAGATATGGATTTGTATACCTTATGAAGGCCAAATCAGAATCCTTTGAATTGTTCAAGAAATTCAAGAATGAAGTAGAGAAGCAACTTGGCAAGAGTATTAAAGCTCTACGATCGGATTGTGGAGGAGAATACTTAAGCCAAGAGTTTGATGAGTATCTTAGAGAGTGTGGGATAGTATCCCAGCTCACTCCACCCGGAACACCACAATGGAATGGTGTATCTGAGAGGAGGAATCACACTCTATTAGATATGGTGCGATCTATGATGTCTCAAACAGATCTTCCGATATCCTTTTGGGGACATGCTCTAATGACGGCAGCTTTTACCATTAACCGTGTTCCATCCAAATCAGTCATGAAGACGCCATATGAGATATGGACTGGGAGGCGTCCCATAGTGTCGTTTATGAAGTTTTGGGGCTGCGACGTCTATGTAAAGCGTTTACAGACAGACAAGCTCGGGCCTAAGGCGGATAAGTGTAAATTTGTGCGATATCCTAAAGAGACTAAAGGATATTGTTTCTATAACCCTACCGAGAACAATGTGTTTGTTGCTCGGACCGGCGTGTTTCTAGAAAGAGAACTAGTCTCTAAAGAAGCAAGTGGGAGGGTTGTAGAACTTGAAGAAATTCATGAACCACAAACCACTGAACTGATAATGGAACATGAACAGGAACCACAAGGAGTTGTGGAGGAACCTGTTCAGGTAACACAGGAACTCCGTAGATCAGGAAGAGTGCATCATGAGCCAGAGAGGTATGGACTTCTCGTGACTGAGCCCGATGACGTACAACTCATGGATGATGAGCCTGCAAACTATGGAGAAGCCATGAGTGGCCCAGACTCTAAGAAGTGGCTAGAAGCCATGAGATCCGAAATGGATTCCATGTACACCAACAAAGTATGGACTTTGGTGGAACCACCCGAAAGGGCTCGACCCATAGGGTGCAAGTGGGTCTTCAAGAAGAAGACCGACATGGATGGCAAGGTAGTTGCTTATAAGGGCCGATTGGTGGCCAAAGGTTATAGACAAATTCATGGTATTGACTATGATGAGAACTTTTCACCAGTCGCCATGACTAAATCCATTCGAATCTTACTTGCTATTGCAGCATACTACGACTATGAGATTTGGCAAATGGATGTCAAAACAGCGTTCCTTTATGGGAACCTCCTTGAGGATGTGTACATGACACAACCAGAGGGTTTTGATGATCCAGATAATGCCAATCAAGTCTGTAAGATGCAAAGGTCCATTTATGGATTAAAGCAAGCTTCTAGGAGCTGGAATCGACGTTTTGATGACGCATTCAAAGAGTTTGGCTTCATCAAGAACGAAGATGAACCTTGTGTTTACAAGAAGGTTAGTGGGAGCTCTATAGTATTTCTGGTCTTGTATGTGGATGACATACTAATCATTGGCAATGATATTCCTACTCTGCAATCTGTTAAAAATTGGCTAGGAAAGTGCTTTGCAATGAAAGACTTAGGAGATGCAGCCTATATACTTGGTATAAAGATCTATAGAGATAGATCTAAAAGGTTGCTTGGCCTAAGTCAGAGTACATATATTGACAAGGTGTTGAAGAGGTTCAACATGCAAGATTCCAAGAAGGGATTCTTGCCCATGTCACATGGAGTCACTCTTTCCAAGAATGAATGTCCCTCCAACGAGATGGAGAAGGACCGCATGAGCAGGATACCCTATGCTTAGGCCATAGGATCCATCATGTACGCCATGCTATGTACTAGACCAGACGTATCATACGCGTTGAGTATGGTGAGCAGATATCAGTCCAATCCAGGTGAGAGTCACTAGATTGCTGTCAAGAACATCCTAAAGTACTTGAGAAGAACTAAGGATGTATTCTTGATATTTGGAGGAATGGAAGAGCTAAGTGTAAAGGGTTACACTGACGCAAGCTTCCAAACCGACAAGGATGATTACAGATCGCAGTCTGGATACGTGTTTTTCCTGAATGGAGGAGCTGTAAGCTGGAAGAGTTCCAAGCAAGGCACAGTTGCTGATTCTACAACAGAAGCTGAGTACATTGCTGCTGCGGAAGCGGCGAAAGAGGCAGTTTGGATAAAGAAGTTTATCACTGAGCTCGGTGTGGTCCCTAGCATAGTGGATCCCATAGAGTTGTACTGTGACAACTCTGGGGCAATCGCACAGGCAAAGGAACCAAGATCGCACCGAAAGTCAAAGCATGTACTTAGGAGATTCCATCTTATTCGTGATATGATCGATCGAGGAGATGTGAAGATATGCAAGATTCCGACGGATGACAACGTGTCAGATCCGCTCACGAAACCTCTTGCGCAGCAAAAGCATGAAGGGCACGCCAGATCTATAGGCATACGAGATGCGCCAGATTGGCTCTAGTGCAAGTGGGAGACTGTTGGAATAGATGCCCTAGAGGCAATCGTAGATTTAGTATGAACAATGTTTTGGCTAGAATATTCATTTATTATTTATGGCGATATTTAATATAATCAAGTCCTTAGATAAATTGTGTTATTTATCTTAAATATCCCTAGTCCACTATAATGATTAATGGGACAATCATCTATAGAGTAGGGTTGGATTGATATGGAGATATCAAGATCCAACACATGCGTATGCATTTCGAGTAATGGCATACTGGATTGACCCACGACGAAAAGGATACATTAGATTATGTGAAGTCACAATCGCTTTTCGTAGTGCTAATATTATTGCAATCCTTAGACTTGAAGTCACTAGATACTCTAGTTGTGAAATATTGCGCTTTGATGTTATCAAACGTTACACCGTAACTGGGTAATCATAAAGGTGGCTATCGGGCGTAATAGGAAGCAAGCTTAGAGATCGTAGTGATGTAGATAGGATTTTTCCCTCCCACATAATGGGGGTAAATATCCACGGCCACTCGAGGGATGAGGCTTATTGAATGTCTGGCCAGACTCAGATAAATTAATATAGAGATATTAATGTTATCTGCAAGTATAAGCATATTCTCAGGATCGAGGAACTATGGATTGGATATACGAGTGTGACTATTTATGTCTCGTGTCCAATCCGGATATGGAGACAAAGGGATAATGCAATATGATATATTGGGCACAAAGGTTTGTCGGGATCACTGACTATTTCTATGGGTTGGGTGGCATGGATGTGTTGCTAGACACCGCTCCATGTTAGTAATAGTTACTACCAACTATATAGAAACCTATGGGGTCACACGTCAAATAGAGTAGAGCTAGATTTGGGATTAATTAATATGGATTAATTAATAGAAGGATCATTGTGCAACACCTTGCAAACTTAGTAGGACTAATTTGCAAGGAAGGGAATAATTCTAGTCCTACTAGAACAAGGAAACTGTAATATGGAAACAACAAGGAGTTGTTGGAGTATATATATAAGAGGCTCTAGCTTCCTTTCCACTACATGAGTTATTATTAGTCATAACACAAAAGTGGGATAGAGCAAAAGAGAGAGCAAGACAAAGAGCTAGGGCCGAAACCCTAGCCCCCGTCCGCCCCCTCTACCCGACGGCAAAAGGAGGCCGCCCCCTCCTTTGTGCTTTGTTGCTTTGTTGCTTTGATCTTCATCCCTCTTCCTCCGGGTTCAAGCTAGCACTTGTGGAGAAGGAAGAATCTAGATCTCACCTCTAGACGTGGATCAACCGTAGAGACGAGGACATCATTATTCGTGTGATCTCACAAATCAAAAGGTACACATCTTCTATGACCTTAATCATGTTATGATGTCTCTTCCTGTGATCTTTGGTGGGCTTTGAGTAGGATTAAATTTTTTTTATTCCGCTGCGTTACCTACGTCAAAACCCAACAAAATGTTATATTCTTAAATATCCCTAGTCGAGTACTATAGTTAATAGGACAACTATATTGCCTCGAGACTAGTATGTGGGTAGATTGATATGGAGATATCAAGTCTAGCACATGGGTATGCATTAGGGGTAATGACATACTAGATTGAACCACAACGAGAAGGCTACATACAAGTTATGTAAAGTCAGAAGTGCTTCTCGTAGTGACAACTGTATTGTTATCCTCAGACTTGAAGTCACTAGATCCTCTAGTTGTAGAATATAGTTTTTTGATATTTTCAAACACTACACCATGACTGGGTAGTTATAAAGCGTTAATCGGAAACAATAGGAAGCAAGCTTAGAGATTGTAGTGATATACATAGGATATGTCCCTCCCACATAACGGGAGCAAATATCCGCAGCCACTCGAGGGGTAGTTCTTATAGAATGTCTGGCCAGACTGAGATAAATCAATATGTGATATTTATGTTATCTGCATGGATAAGACTATTCCCAGGATCGAGAAAACTATGGATTGGATACACGAGTGTGAATTGTATGTCTCGTGTCTAATCCGGATATAGAGACAAAGGGGTGAGACAATACTTGCATAAGGTTTGTCGGATTACTGACTATTTCTATTAGTTGGGTGGCATGGATGTGTTGCTAGACATTCCATGTTTGTAATTTTTACTACCAACTAAGTAGAAACCTATGGGGTCACACTCCCTATGGATTAAACACGAATTAATTAATATGATTAATTAAATGGAATGATCGATGCGCAACCACTTGAAAACTTACTATGACTAATTTATAAGGTGGACTAATCCATGTATAGACATGCTTATGATTCGCAAGGTAGACTAATCTATGTATAGACATGATTGGGACTAGTTTGAAAGGAGAACTAATCCATGTAAGGAAATGATTAGGAGAGGGGCTAATATGTAGTTAAAACAGAGTTGATAGACTATATAAAGAGAATCATAGCTTATTTTATCCTAAGAGTGTCATAATTGTTATAACACAACGAAAAAAAAGATCAAGGAGAGATACAAGACTAGAGGGCCGAACCCCGTCTGCCTCTCTACCCCGTCGGCCTCAAGGAGGCGTCCCGCCCCCTTTTGCTTGATTCTTCCTCCTTCCCTAGCTAGCACAAAGGTGTGGAGGATCCGGATTCAATCATAGGAGTGGACTATCAGTAGAGACGTGAAATCTATTTCGCTTTTGAAGTCATCCGAGGAGACAAATAAGGTATTTGATACTAAAATCCTTTACTATCGTTATGATATCTAGTCATGTGGTCCTTTGAGGGTATTGTGTGGATATTTTTTTTTATTCTGCTGGGTAATCCGTTACAAAACCCTTCAATGATGTCTTAATCAACCAGTCCCTTATCTTATGCAAAATTTTTCCCAGCTTCCTTGTCACTAGCAACCTGCTTCCCAGTTTCCTTGTCTCCATCATTCTATTCCTCTGGTGTGCTCATCAAACAAACTAGCTGTAGATCCTGCCTTCTTTGAATCTTTTGGAGCTTGTGAAATTTCTTCCTTAGCATGTATTAGGTTAATACTTTTGAAGAAACTCTCAACCATATATTTCATCTGCTTGAACTCAACACCCAATTCAAACTGTCCTTGCTTCAATTCATCTTGTTCATTCTCAATGAAGTCTAGCCATTGAATCACCGGAGTTTGGTCTTAAGATGGAGGATGTAGGGTGGAAGGAGAGGGTAGGGACTTAGGTTTAGGAAAAATTTTAGACTGTAACTCCTCAGTAGACAATTCAGAGTAGAGCTTCCAAACTCTATCACTGTCTTTCACAATCCTTTGAAAAGCCTTTTCATCAAGAATTCCAAAGGCAGTTGTGATTGTCTCTTCCCTGTCAAGATGTATTTCTAACTGTTCAAAGAACATGGTGAGGAGATTGGAATATGTTAGGGGGTGCTTCCTTTTCTTGGTACAAGAATAAAGCATGTGTTCCATCACAATGGTTGGCAGATCAATCCCATAATCATGGATAACCAGATACATCAAATATAGTACTCTATCAGAAAGCAACTCCTTAGAATTATCCTTAGGAACTACACACCTCATCATGATAGTAAACATAATTTTATCTTCAATAGTTAACACATAGTATGTTAGCTATTTTGAGGAGGTAGCTGCATTAGGTAGAAAGAATTCTTCCTTGGCCAATTTTAAGGCTTCAGCTCTACTAGGATAATTGTCAGTGTTATACCTTTTGGGTCACCCTATAACATTAGAAAACTCATTGTGATCTAAGTCCATATCTACTCCAGAAACCTTACAAGAGATAGCTAGATTCAAGGTCTTGATTTTCTTCATGTTTAGATAGAACAGTATGGTAATTCTACGGTAAGCAACTTGTGATGGATTAAGAATTCTCCACAAGGAACTTTGTTTCAACCTTCTAATGGACTCCAGATTCATACCATTCAGCATGATAGTGCTGATCAAACTACAATATGCAATAGGAGAAGAGGCAAAACCATCTAACCAAATTCCTCTAGCCGAATGACTGACACCATTTCCTAGACAGAGCTTTCTTACCAGGAGAGGTTTTCTTTTCAGAAAAGATCTGAATCTCCATGCCCGTGCCCTTTTGTGATAACTCTATCTCTTTGCCAGTAACCTTCTCTTTTCCTTTGTTAGTAGCCTTCTCTTTTTCTTTTTCATACTTGGGAGGCTTCTTAGGTGACTTAGGGCTTCCAATCTGAATCCCCTTATGTTTCTCAGTACCAGCCTTTGGATCTGGCTTCTTCTTGCTTGAAGCAACAGTCTGTTCACCTTTATCCGTCTTGATCTTCTTCCTGGGAGGAGAAGGGGGTGGAAGAGAAGAACTAGGGGTTATGACACTAGATCAATCACTGATAGCTTGCACTTCCTCTTTCCAGTCTTTGTCTTTTTCCCTAAACTCTTCTTGGAGCCTCCAGCCATCTTGATTCTGTCATATGTTCTTTGGGAGTCCATTAGAGTTTGGGGTATTAAGAAGAGGGAGGCAGGAGTGATTGATACGAGAGAGAATAGAGAATATAAGTAGTAAAGAGTTTGAGTTGAAATAGGAAACAAAATATTCCTATTTCTTGAGAAAGGAAGTTTGCCAGAAATACAAAATCCTTAAGGAAATAAAATAATTTGCTACGAACTACACGAAAAAGATTTGATTTTAATTTCAAAAAAAATGTTAGGCAATTATCTATAGAGATAACACCCAACATTGGTGATCCAGTCATTGACTATATAGTATACAAATTTGTTTTCAAAGCTTTAAAAAGAGTTTCAAGGCCTTGAAATACTGTAATACAGTAGCAAATAATATCAAGGATTTGAAAAGCTTTTCAAGGATTTGGAAAACTTTCCAAGACGTTGAAAACAGATAACCTTACCTGGTACACCCCCTAAACCAGTGCATCCTTATTAAGCATGCCCATTTCTAATCTCAGGGCTGAGAATTTGTCCTTTGGAAATGGTTTAGTGAATATTTCTGGAAATTGCATGTTAGTAGGCAGAAATTCGAGATATCACATATTTATGCATGATCACTGATGAAATTCTTTTTTACATCTATATGCTTGGTTCTTGAGTGCTGGACTGGATTCTTTGAGATAGAAATTGCACTAGTGTTTTCACACTTGATAGGAATATCTCTGAATTCAAAGCCTAAGTCTCTCATCTGTTGAGCTATCAATAGCACTTGTGAACAGCAAGCTCCAGCTGCTATGTATTCAGCTTCTGCAGTTGATAAATCTATTGAATTTTGTTACTTAGAATGCCAGCTTATCAGAGATGATCCAAGATATTGGCAACAACCTGAAGTGCTTTTTCTATCAACTTTATACCCTGCAAAGTTAGTATCTGAATAGCCACACAGAGAGAATTTATACTGTTTTGGATACCAAAGTCCTAAGTCTTTGGTACCATTGAGATATCTAAAGATTCTTTTGACAGCAACTAAGTGTGATTCATTTGGATCAACTTGGAATCTTGCACACATACAAAAACAAACATGATGTATGGCCTACTAGCACTAAGATAAATAAGCGAACCAATCATACCTCTATATTATTTCAGGTTCGCCCTCTTACCATTTTGATCCTTGTCTAGTGATCATGTGGAGCTCATAGGGGTTCTTACAACCTTGGGCTGAGACAGTTTGTACTTGTTTAGAAAGTAACTGGTGTACTTTTTCTGATGTAGAAAAATTCCCTTCTTCATTTGATGCACATGAAGTCCAAGAAAGAAATTTAACTCTCCCATCAAGATCATCTCAAACCCCGTGCTCATAAGACTTGAGAATTCTTCGGAAATAGAACCACTAGTAGCACCAAATAGAATATCATGAACATATATTTGTACTAAAAGAATTTTTTTTTTCTCATGAGTCTTTGTAAAAGAGTTTTATCCACTAACCCTCTTTTGAAACTATTTTCAAGAAGAAACTTTTACATTCTTTTATACCAAGCTCTTGGAGCCTGTTTCTAACAATAAAGATCTTTGTCAAGTTTATAAACATAGTTATGAAACTCATCACTTTCAAAACCAGGGGTTGAGAAACATAAACTTTTTCTTGCAGATAACCATTCAGAAAGGCACATGTAACATCCATTTGAAAGAGTTTGATGTTCTTATGAGATGCAAAAGCAAGTGACAATCTAACTGCTTCTAGCCTGGCTACAGGAGCAAAAGTCTTCTCATAGCCTATAACTTCATCTTAATTGTAGCCTTGAGCAAATAATCTTGATTTGTTTTTGATAATCTTACCATTCTCATCTAGCTTTTTTCAGAACACCCACCTTGTGCCAATTACAGACTGATTTTTGGGTGGAGGAACTAGGTTTCAAACCTTGTACCTTTCAAACTCATTGAGTTCACTTTGCATAGAAATGACCCAAGCTGCTTCTAGTAATGCTTCCTTCACATTTTGGGTTCTACAAGAGAAACAAAAGCATTAAAAGCACACAAGTTCTTTAATTGAGATCTAGTTTGAGTACCAGTGGATGGATAAGAAATGATG
This sequence comes from Linanthus parryae, assembly GCA_023055425.1. Classification (NCBI taxonomy): domain Eukaryota; kingdom Viridiplantae; phylum Streptophyta; class Magnoliopsida; order Ericales; family Polemoniaceae; genus Linanthus; species Linanthus parryae. The sequence goes on from JALGPY010000015.1 coordinate 7,754,001, forward strand.
TTATTTGTAGGATGTGCTGAAAGGTATTTGAATCTCTTTCTTGTGTTGGAATAGGTGCCCTAGAGGCAACCTAGATTTAGTAAGAACATTGTTTTGGCTAGAATATTCATTTATTATTGATTGTGATATTTAATATAATGAAGTCATTAGATACAATGTGTTATTTATCTTAAATATCCCTAGTACATTATATTGATTAATATGACGATCAAATATAGACTAGTATGTGTGTAGATTGATATGGAGATATCAAGTCTAGCACATGGGTATGCATTAGGAGTAATGGCATACTTGATTGACCCACAACGAGAAGGATACATTAGATTATGTTGAAGTCACAATCGCTTCTCGTATTGCTAATGTAATTGCAATCCTTAGACTTGAAGTCACTAGATACTCTAGTTGTGAAATATCATGCTTTGGTGTTATCAAACGTTACACCATAACTGGGGAACCATAAAGGTAGTTATCAGGCATGATAGGAAGCAAGCTTATAGATCGTAGTGATGTAGAGAGGATTTGTCCCTCCCACATAATGGGAGTAAATTTCCATCTCCACTCGAGGAATGGTGCTTATTGAATATCTGGCCAAACTCAGATAAATCAATATGGAGATATTGATGTTATCTGCTTGCATGAGCATATTCCCAAGATCGAGGAACTATGGATAGGATATAGGAGTGTGAATATTTATGTCTCGTGTCCAATCTGGATATGGAGACAAAGGGATAGTGCAATATGTGATATTGGGCACAAAAGGTTTGTCGGGATCACTAACTTAGTTCTATTAGTTGGGTTGCATGGATGTGTGTCTAGACACCCCTCCATGTTAGTAATTAGTTCCTACCAACTAAGTAGAAACCTATGGGGTTACACGTCAAATAGAGTTAAACTAGATTTAAGATTAATTAATATGATTAATTAACAAGAAGGATCACTTTGCAACCTCTTGCAAACTTAGTAGGACTAATATGCAAAAGAGGGACTAATCCAAGTTCATGTATAACTAGGAAGGGCCTTTATGTAGTTAACAAGGAGTTGTTGGACTATATGAAGGATGCTCTAGCTTCCTTCCCACAACTAATGCTCATAACATAAGTGAGTGGGAGAGAAAGAAAAAGAGAGAGGAAGACAAGACTAGAGGCCGAATCCCCTAGCCCGTCTACCCTACCCGTCGGCCACAAGAGGAGGGCCGAAACCCTCCTTTGTCCCCCGTTGCTTGATTCGTTCTTCCCTCTTCCTCCGGTCCAAGCTAGAACTAGGAGAAGGAAGAATCTGGATCTCACCTCTAAACGTGGATCAATAGTAGAGACGAGGACAATATTATTCGTGTGATCTCCTGAACTAAAAGGTACACATCTTCTATGTCCTTCATCATGTTATGAATGTCTCTTCCTGTGATTCTTGGTGGGATTTGAGTAGGAATTAATTTCTTCGTTATTCCGCTGAGTTATTTACGTCAAAACCCAACAGTGGTATCAGAGCCACATGTCATAGGGCATAACTGAAATTAATTAGCATAGTAGATGCAATAAACAATACCTAATTTTACATTGGATGTGTAAATTGGTGATTTTGATCACATAGGATGTGTGGAATTTGGAATCAAGAACTAGGGTTTGGGCCCATGCTTGGAAAATGGGTTTTTCAAGTATGGAAATAAATAAACTTGGGCATCAAGGCAAAGGGATGTTTTGGTAACAACCCAATAAGTAAGGAATTGTTTTTGGAAACAATTCCATGGGAAGGAGCGGCCCCACAAGGGAACCGCCCCTCCCTTGCTTCCCGTCCAAGAAACACGGCCCAAGGGGGCCGGCGCACCCTAGCGCACGACCTAGCCATGTGGGCTAGGGGCCGGCCGGCCCGGGCCTAGTGTGGCGGTTCCTTGGTTGGTTAGGCCATACCCTTGGTGAACCTCTTGGAATGTTTTGACCCTAGTATTTCCAAAACAACTAAAAATTGAACAAGCGCGTTAAAAATTAGTTTTAACTGTATTATGTGCTTTGTTGCATGGTGGATGGATATTCCCTAGGTTGTGGATGTTTTATGTTTTTGTGGTTTGGTTTACGACCTGCGAGCTGATCAAATTAATCTAATAATTAATTAGGTTTTACGGCTTGCGAGTCGTTTTTATCCTCAACATGTGAGGCTTTATTTATTTATTTATTTATTCTAGATGTTAGCCTAGAATTAGAAATATTTAGATGATAGCCAAGAGAATGGAGAACAAGACCGGAGAACCAAGAAGACACAAAGACGATGAAGACACCCTACCCTAGGCGCGCGGCTATGGTGGAGCACATGGAGATGAGCTTGTCACTTTAGGGAAAATAGATATTATCATTGGCTTGATAATATCTTTGTCTAGGGGCCATATCCATGCCACGTTTCTTTATTTTTGTGGATGTTGATTATTTATGTCTTGTTATTTATTTTGTGTGTATGGCGATACTAGCAAAACGTTTAACAAGATTATAATAAACAAAGATGGTTTTTATCGTAGATTTCCCAATCTAAATAAGTAGATCATGTTGATGGGATCAACCAAACAAATTAAGAATGAGTAAATCCCTCAAATAAGATATTGCGTTTTGACTTGTCTTGCCTAAACACCCTTCATGATCAGGGTTTATTAAAATCCGGGCTTGCCAAAGCAAGACGATTTTAATTCACCATGGTGTGTTGCGAACGACACAAGCTAGTAATGTGTGTATGTTGAAGCAAGAGGTTGGACGCAACTAGGTAAGAATCAATTGGATTGATGAACCTAGAGGCATGACAATTAGGTGTTATCTAAAGGATAAAGAATAAAGAGTTATTCACCTAATTGGACCAAGAGTTTCATGGGATGCAATTGGAATGGTTCCTACCTAAATAACCAATTCTTGGGTGACTTGCCAAAGCAAGCTCAAGAAGAAGTGAAAAAGGAATATTGGACCTACTAGAAAATATAATGATATTTTCTGCATTAATGGTGAGGGCTATTAATCCGAGACACATAGTGGGAGCTATATTGAATGATCAAGCCATTTTTGAATATAGTTAAATTGTTCAAAATACTAAAATTGCACATTTCTCGTTTTGTAGAATTCCAAATGGCAAACAACAACGCATCGACTTCATCCCTACGATCTGTCCTTGAGAAGGACAAACTGTCTGGAACAAATTTCCTTGTCTGGTACAAAACTTAAGGATTGTCCTTAAGGAAGAAAAGAAGATGTACGTCTTGGACACTCCACCACAAGATGAGTCTGTTCTAGCAGAAGTAAGGGCACGACAGAAACATATTGATGATTCTAATGACGTGACTTGCCTCATGCTCTGCACCATGACTGTTGAGCTTCAGAAGCAGCACGAGAACATGGAGGCCTATGATATGATCATACACTTGAAATAATTGTTTCAGGAACATGCAAGGCATGAGCGATATTAGGTTTCCAAAGCATTGTTCAAGAGTGGTCTTGCAGAAGGGAATCCAGTAGGGCCTCATGTACTCCGAATTATCGGGTACATTGAGAACCTTGAGAGAGTGGGATTCCCACTTAGCCAATGGTTTGGCTACTGATCTTGTCTTGCAATCGTTGCCTGACAGTTATAATCAGTTCATCATGAACTATAACATGAACGAGATCAATAAGACTCTGCCAGAATTGTTGAACATGCTGAAGATAGCTGAACAGAGCATCAACAAAGGCAAGGGCAAAGCCATAATGATGGTGCATAAGAGGAAGGGCAAAGGAGTTTCCTCTACTTCCAAAGGAAAGCGCAAGAAAGTTCCAAAATCCAAGGAATTCCTAAAGCCTAGTGGAGGCGTGGCTAAAGGTGAGTGTCACTACTGTAGCCAGCCGGGTCACTGGAGGAGGAATTACCCTAAATATCTGGAGGATAAGATGATTGGAATAGTGATTCCACCACCACCAGGTATTTATGTTATAGACGTCAATCTTTCTATTTCTTCATCTGGGGTATTGGATACTACATGTGGTTCTCACATTTGTCGAAATGTGCAGGATTTGAAAAGAAATAGAAGATTGGCTAAAGGGGAGATAGATCTACGAGTCGGGAATCGAGCAAGAGTTGCTGCATTAGCTATAGGCGTTTATGAGTTATCTTTGCCTTTTGGAGTTATTTTAGAATTAGACAATTGCTTTTATGTTCCTGCTAGAGCAGAAACATTATTTCCATTTCTTGTTTGGACGAGAAGGTTTTTTATATTTCAACAAAGGAAAAATGTCGTTCCATTTAATTTGATAGTATGCACTATTGTAGTGCGCATTTGTCTAATGAATTGTATATCCTTGATCTAAATAATCCAATCTATAACATAAATACTAAAAGGATTAAAACTAACGATTTGAATCCTACATATCTATGGCACTGTTTTTTAGGCCGTATAAATGAGAAACGCATATCTAGACTCCATAAGGATGGACTTCTAGACTCATTTGATTTGGATCATATGAGACATGCAAATCTTGTTTATTAGAAAATATGACAAAGTCCCCTTTCAATAAGAAAGGTGATAGGACTAGTGAGTTACTGGCACGCATACATATCGATGTATGTGGGCCGTTCTCCACTCCTGCCAGAGGTGGTTATACCTACTTCATTACATTTACTGATGATTTTAGTAGACATGGATTTGTATACCTAATGAAGGCCAAATCTGAATCCTTTGAATTGTTCAAATAATTCAAGAATGAAGTAGAGAAGCAACTTGGTAAAAGTATTAAGGCTCTACGATCGGATCATGGAGGAGAGTACTTAAGCCAAGAGTTTGATGAATATCTTAGAGAGTGGGATAGTATCCCATCTCACTCCACCCGGAATGCCACAATTGAATGGCGTGTCAGAGAAGAGGAATCGCACACTATTGGATATGGTGCGATCTATGATGTCTCAAACGGATCTTCCGATATCATTTTGGGAACATGCTCTAATGACGGTAGCTTATACCATTAATCGTGTTCCATCCAAATCGTACATGAAGACACCATATGAGATATGGAATGGGAAGCGTCCCATAGTGTCGTTTATGAAGATTTGGGGCTGCGATGTCTATGTAAAGCGTTTACAAACAGACAAGCTCGGGCCCAAGGCGGATAAGTGTAAATTTGTGGGATATCCTAAGGAAACAAAATGATATTATTTCTACAATCCAACCGAGAACAAAGTGTTTGTATCTCGGACCGGCGTGTTTCTAGAAAGAGAGTTTGTCTCTAAAGAAGCAAGTGCGAGGACTGCAGAACTTGAAGAAATTCAAGAACCACAAATCACTGAACCGATGATGGAACATGAGCAGGAGCCGCAAGTTGTTGCGGAAGAACTTGTTTAGGTAACACAGGAACTCCCTGGATCAGCAAGAGTACGTCATGAGCCAGAGAGGTACGGACTGCTCGTGACTGAGCCTGATGACGTACCACTCATGGATGATGAGCCTGCAACCTACGGGGAAGCCATGAAATGCCCAAACTCAAAGAAGTGGCTAGAAGCCATGAGATCCGAAATGGATTCCATGTACACCAACAAAGTATGGACTTTGATGGAACCACCTGAAGGGGCTCGGCCCATAGGGTGCAAATGGGTCTTCAAGAAGAAGACTGACATGGATGGAAAGGTAGTTGCCTAAAAGGGACGGTTCGTATCTAAAGGGTATAGACAGATTCATGTTATTGACTATGATGAGACCTTTTTCACCAGTCGCCATAACTAAATCCATTCAAATCCTACTTGCTATTACAGCATACTACGACTATGAGATTTGGCAAATGGATGTCAAAACAGCGTTCCTTTATGGGAACCTCCTCGAGGACGTGTACATGACACAACCAGAGGGTAAGAAGGACTGCATGAGTAGGATACCCTATGATTCGGCCATATGATCCATCATGTATGACATGTTGTTTACTAGACCATACGTATCATACGCGTTGAGTATGTTGAGCATATATCAGTCCGATCCGGGTGAGAGTCACTGGAGCTGTCAAGAACATCCGAAAGTACTTAAGAAGAACTAATGATGCGTTCTTGATAGGTGTCATTGGTTACATTGATGCGAGCTTCCAAACCAACAAAGATGACTACAGATCGCAGTCTGGATACGTGTTTTGCCTGAATGGAGGAGTTGTGAGCTGGAAGATTTCCAAGAAAAGGACAGTTGCTGATTCTACATCAGAAGCTGAGTACATTGCTGCTGCAGAAGTAGCAAAAGAGGCAGTTTGGATAAAGAAGTTTATCACTGAGCTAGGTGTGGTCCCTAGCATTGTGTATCCCATAGAGTTGTACTATGACAACTCTGGGGCGATCCCACAAGCGAAGGAACCAAAATCACACCATAAATAAAAGCATGTACTTAGGAGATTCCATCTTATTCGTGATATGATCGACCGAGGAGATGTGAAGATGTGCAAGATTCCGACGGATGACAATATTTCAGATCCGCTCAAAAAACCTCTTGCGCAACGAAAGTATGAAGAGCATGCAAGATCTATAGGCATACAAGATGCACCAGATTGGCTCTAGTGGAAGTGGGCGACTGTTGGAATAGATGCCCTAGAGGCAATCTATATTTAGTATGAACATTGTTTTGGCAAGAATATTCATTTATTAATTATTGTGATATTTAATATAATGAAGTCCTTAGATACATTGTTTTGTTTATCTTAAATATCCCTAGTCCATTATATCGATTAATAGGACGATCAAATATAGACTAGTATGTGTGTAGATTGATATGGAGATATCAAGTCTAACACATTGATATGCATTAGGAGTAATGGCATACTGGATTGACCCACAACGAGAAGGATACATTAGATTATGTTGAAGTCAAAATCGCTTCTCGTAGTGCTAATATAATTGCAATCCTTAGACTTGAAGTCACAAGATACTGTATTTGTGAAGTATCATGCTTTGATGTTATCAAACATTACACTGTAACTGGGTAACCATAAAGGTAGTTATCGGGCATGATAGGAAGCAAGCTTAGAGATCGTAGTGATGCAGAGAGGATTTGTCCCTCCCACATAATGTGAGTAAATGTCCATTGCCACTCGAGGAATGGTGCTTATTGAATGTCTGGCAAGACTCAGATAAATCAATATGGAGATATTGATGTTATCTTCTTGCATGAGCATATTCCCAGGATCGAGGAACTGTGGATTGGATATACGAGTGTGACTATATATGTCTCGTGTCCAATCCGGATATGGAAACAAAGGGATAGTGCAATATGTGATATTTGACACAAAAGGTTTGTCGGGATCACTGACTTATCTCTATTATTTGGGTTGCATGGACGTGTTGCTAGACACCGCTCCATGTTAGTAATTAGTTACTACCAACTAAGTAGAAACCTATGGGGTCACACGTCAAATAGAGTTGAACTAGATTTGGGATTGATTAATATGATTAATTAACAAGAAGGATCACTTTGCAACACCTTGAAAACTTAGTAGGACTAATATGCAAGGAGGGGACTAATCCAAGTTCATGTAGAACTAGGAAGGGCCTTTATGTAGTTAACAAGGAGTAGTTGGAATATATAAAGGATGCTTTAGCTTCCTTCCCAAAACTAATTCTCATAACATAAGTGAGTGGGAGAGAAAGCAAAAGAGAGAGCAAGACAAGACTAGAGGCCAAAGCCCCTAGCCCGTCCGCCCTACCCGTCGGCCACAAGAGGAGGGCCGAAACCCTCCTTTGTCCTCTGTTTCTTGATTCGTTCTTCCCTCTTCCTCCGTTCCAAGCTAGCAGTAGGAGAAGGAAGAATCTAGATCTCACCTCTAGACGTGGATCAACCGTAGAGACGAGGACAATATTCTTCGTGTGATCTCCCAAACCAAAAGGTACACATATTCTATGTCCTTCATCATGTTATAAATGTCTCTTCCTGTGATCCTTGGTGGGATTTGTGTAGGAATTAATTTTTTTGTTATTCCACTGCGTTACCTTGGTGTCCAGGGCTCTCGTTTTCCAGTTTTATTTTCAAGGCTTTGAAAGACTGAAGAAGTGGCTTGACCATTTTGTTTTTCTTGAGAATCTGTTTCAAGGCTTTGAGATTCATTTTCAAGGCCTTGAAAATGTCTTCTGTTTTCCGCAAGTTTCCTTTGGAGCCATTTTTCTTATCTTCTTCATCATCTGACTCATGCTTGTTTAGATTTAAGTATGCAAAACTTTCACTCAAAGAACCATCAAAGCTTTCATAAAAAATAACATGAATACTTTCTTCAAAAAAATTGGTTCTCTTGTTATAGACTCTGTAAGCCTTTCTACTCAATGAATAACCAATAAAGATACCTTCACACTCCTGGCATCAAACTCGCCAGGATTGTCCTTACCATTGTTATGTACAAAACATGTACATCAAAAATGCTTGAAATAAAAGATGTTTGGCTTTCTCCCTTTGAAGAGTTCATAGAGAGTCTTCTTCAAGATTGGCCTAATTAGGCACCTGTTCAAAATATAATTGGCAGTGTTGACAGCTTCTGCCCAAAATGATTTTGGCAACTTCTTCTCCAGAAGCATAGTCCTAGAAATGTCCTTTAGAGTCCTGTTCTTTCTTTCAAAAGCTCCATTGTGTTGAGGAGTTCTATGAGTAGATAAGTTGTGAGAGATACCATACTTAGCACAAAATTAACCAAATTCAAGTTGATCAAAATCTCTGCCATGATCACTTCTAATAGAAACAATAGGCAGGTTTTTCAAGGTTTGAAGCTCTGTGCAAAGCTTTCAAAATTCAAACAGAGCTTCAGAATTCTCTCTTAAAAACATTACTTAAGTAAATATAGAGAAATCATCTACAATAACTAGCATATACTTCTTAACCTTTCGAGAAGGAGTTCCCATAGGACCACAGAGATCCATATGAAGTAATTCAATGGGTCTAGTAGTACTTACAAAGTTCTTGGACTTGAAGGAGCTTCTTGTCTGTTTACCTTGAGCACATGCTTTGCGTATCTCTTCATCTTTGAACTTAATGTATGGCAGACCTCTCACAAGGTCTCTGGAAACTAGTTTGCTCGGAGTATGCAAGCTTATGTGTCCAATCTTTCTGTGCCAAAGCTTTGAATCCTCTTCAAGGCCTTGAGACAAATAAGACTTTCTCCTGCAACTTTGTAAGTATTCAAAGAGTAGACATTTTTTGATATAGAGGCTGTGAGTATCCATTTTCCATATTTCTCATCTCGCACCACACATTTTTTCCTTATCAAATATAACCTTATTGCCTTTTTCGCATAATTGAGACACAGTAAGCAGATAAATTTAAGTTCATCTACAAGATATACATCTGAAATAGAATTTCAGAACTGTTACCAACATTCCCAATTCCTACGATGTTGAATTTGCCTTTGTCACCAAGTGTGATTCTTCCTCCTGAATGTTCTTTCAATTCTGTGAATAAATAACTCTTGCCACAAATGTGTCTAGAGCAACCACTGTCCATGATAGACTTTTGTTCCTTGCTCTTGGTCACAACCTGCAATCACCATTCACTGCCTTACCCAGCTGTTAGACCAAGTATAAAATTTGGATTCATATTCAGGATCAACCATGTTAGGTGGTCTAACCCCTTTAGGAACCCAAATCTGTCTAACTTGTCCCTTGAGTTGTATTGGAAAAGTGTTCCTCATAATGTGAGGTTCTATTCTTCTAAAGGGACAAGTCATCTTGACATGACCAATTTTGTTAGTAATGTCATTTTGGAGAAGGACTGCTACTAGCTTTCACAAATTTGGTACTGGATTTCCTTGGAAAATTTGGATTATATCCAATGCCAGTTTTGTGAACATATTGTAGACTTCCTCCAAGAATTAGGTTGAGATTGTGTTCTGAGCCAACAAGCTTGGTCATAACATTCTTAGAGCCTTGAAGTTTCTCAGTTGGAGTAATATTTTGTTCCGCCAATTCATCATGTCGATGTTTCAGAGCAACAAGATTGTCACTCAAAATAGAGTTCAGTGACTACTTCCTTGACTTGAGTTTTCAAGGCCTTGAAGTTGGTTTACAAGGCTTTGAAATCTCTGTCAGTTTTAGCCTGAGAAACTTCAAGATTCTTGTTGTGAAAAACCAATTGTAAATTCTCTTTTGCTTGCTCAAGAACTTTCTTTTTCAAATTTTTGATTTCATTCAAATAATCTTCCTCATTGAAAAACACGGCTCTTACAATTTCGGAAAGAACATATGCAGGTTTGGACATAAGCGTTTGTACCATTACCTCAATGTTCTTTTCAAAACCTTCACCATGCTTCGCCATAGGCAAACATTTGCTTGGTCTTCTTCAGATTCAGAATCACTAGAGGAATCAGAATCACTCCAAGAAGCTACCATAGCTTTCTTTATTCTGTCATTATCCGTCTTTGAAAATGTTTTCTTTTTTTTTTCGTGACGGTAGTCTCTAATCAAGTGTCCATCATCACCACACTCAAAGCAATTCATTACTTTAGGCTTATTACCATGAGAATAAGATTTACCTTTTTAGTCTTTGTTACTGGAAGATTTGTATTTTTCCTTGATGGAATCTTTGTTTCCAAAGATCTTGTACATCGTGAGAATTCTTTTCAAGGATTTGTAAATAAGAGCAAAGGGATCTTCTTCATCAATTTCCTCATTTTCAAGGATTTGAGATGGTTTGTTATCTTTATCCCTTAGAGCTAGGTACTTCACACTCTCTGGTAATTCTACATCAACTTCATTTATGGAAATTTCATGAGTGAGAAGCTTCCCTTTCCGATCATCTAGTTGGAGAGATGATAGATCTTGAGCTTCTTCAGTGGCAGTGGTCTTTGGTTACCATTTGGCTTTGGGAATACTTCTCAAGATCTTTCTGACTTTCTCTTCATTTGAAAAGGATATTCCCAGGGAGTCCAGAATGTTGACAATGCCTGTAAATCTCTCGAACATGTCCTTGATGGATTCATCTCCATTCATTTTAAACAGTTCATATTGTCTAAGAATACGTTGATCTTTGTTTGCTTCACTTGGCTGGTTCCTTCAAAATTCACCACTAGTTTGTCCCATATTTCCTTAGCAGTTTTTCAGCCTGATTGAATTCATCTGCACTCAAAGCACAATATAAGAGATTCATACCTGTGTAATTCCTAGAAAACTGTTCTAATTCAGAAGTAGAAAGTGAGTTCTCAGTTTTGGGAGTTGTAATCCCATCCTTTTCTATATTGAATTTATGACGGCCATTCTGGATAATAGACCACAACTCTATATCTTGATAAATGATGAACATTTTCATCAAGGCTTTCCAGTGCACAAAGTTTTCTCCACAGAACAAGGTAGGTCTATTAGCCGCTCTTCACTGCATGAAACGTCCATCTCTTATAATACTCATGATCACAAGATTGTTAGATATGTACAGTGATACAAGCTCTTATACAAATTGAAAGACAGTATGTAGGTAGCAAGTACATGTCCAATACTCTAGAGGGGGGGGGGGTTAATAGAGTATGACATTTTTCTGCCAAAGAAGTGGTTTTAAACAAGTTTGCAGAAAACATGAAGTATTTCAAGGCCTTGAAATGAGTTTCAAGTCCTTGGAATCAAAATAGTTAGTTTAAAAGTTTGTTGATAGTTTTCAAGGCCTTGAAATGCCTTTCAAGGCTTTGAATAGCTAGTTTTGAGCTGATAACTTGAGCACTTTAGAAACTCAAATGTAAAGAGGAAAAGACACATGGATTTTACAGAGATCTATCCTCAATGACCTACGTCTCTGCTTGAGGGATCTAATCCCTACGGATTTCAAACAAACTTCATATTAATCAAAAGCTAATCCCTAGATCTCAAGCACATAGACTTCTCTTTCTCTATTACCACTTGTGGTTCTCACTAACCAATCTAGTACCTTCTCTAGCTAATTGATTCAATAAGAATCTCTTCTTGTTCCTCTTGAACAACACCAAGAGATTAAGATAAGAGAAGTATAATTAGAATGATATACAAATGAAGTACAAAAAAGAAGAACAATGTAAAACAGTGAAGCAATTGAGTCTGTAGTGATCTTTGGATGCTTGGATTGTATGAAATGAATTTTCCTCTTTGTTGCTTATCAATCCTTAGGAGTGTCTCAATTGTCTCTGTAAAAGTTGTGTACGAATTCTCTCAACAGTCTTCTTCTATTGCTTGTTTGAAGTGCATATTATATTGGATCTTCGTCAAACAGAATTGCCTAAAATCAAGAAGCATATCTTTGACTCTCTAACTGCTCACTCCCAACGGCTAGTTGCTCAGTATCTTCAAAGATACTGATCTGATCTTTTGTTAGCAGGTCTTAGGAAGGTCCAGACAAGATTCTAGAAGTGTAGGATCCTTCTGAAAGCTTGATTTCCTTTCTCGCATACATACATATTAGGAAAGAGTTCCTGTAAAATAGGTAGCTAATTAATCCTGCAAAAACTCAATCAAAAAGTGAGATTAAGCATGCTAAAAGCATCAGATTAGTTTGATTTCATCATCAAATAAAAGAGAATATAGATCAAAGCAAAAGGGAAACTCCCCCCGAGTTCATGATCTGCAATGCGGTGTTGTTTCAAAGGCTTTGAAAGCTGTTTCAAGGTCTTGAAACAGACTGTGAATTTACAAAACCGTTGAGAGGCTTTCCTTTCAACAATCGCTGATAGTTAAAGATAATAAATAAGTATAATATTCCTAATTGGACGGTTTCTACACTATTGTAATTAACACTAACCCTAACTTTAATTTTTCTCTTACGAAAAGACTACTCTTCCTTATTATTATTATTGTTGTTGTTGTTGTTGTTGTTGTTGTTGTTGTTGTTGTTGTTGTTGTTGTTGTTGTTGTTGTTGTTGTTGTTGTTGTTGTTGTTGTTGTTGTTGTTGTTGTTGTTATTATTATTATTATTAAATCCAACCGGTGACAGTTTTTCCTTTCAACAATTGCGCGAAGTTAAAGAGAATAAATAAGTGTACTAGTCCTAATTGGGCGGTTTCCACACTATTATAAATAACACTAACTCTAACTTCAAGTTACTCTCTTACAACATTATTATTATTATTATTATTATTATTATTAATATTATTATTATTAGGGTGGTGATTCTTACACTACTAAGAAAACTTCTCACACTAATTTTGTGTTTGAGAGACTATTTTACCCTTAGCAGTGACATCTTGTAGTCAATTTATTATATCAAATTATTCTCTAGGTTCCTTTATCTCTCCTCTTCTTCTTCAGTTATGAGGTCATATCCTTTCTCCACCGAGTAAACCCAATAAACCTCAATTCGTCCATTCGTTTTTCACTCATCATCCACTCACAACGACCTTTACTTCATCGGATGTGAATAGCTCTTTAAGTGTTCGCCGATAACTTACCCCGGAAAATCCTCAAGACGTTGCTGCTTACAAAAAATAACGAACCTGAAAAATCACTAATACGCTATCGGCTGCAAAACTCAATATGAGTTTGCTCGTAAACACCTGGCCTTATGTATGTAGCAAGTTGTGGGAAAACAGTGTATTTTAGGGTTTTTCTTGAAGAACTCGTGAACGTTTCCTCAGTTCAATTTAAGTGTGATTGGTGATTTTCTAGAGTTGATGAGGTTGATCAATGTTCGATTTGGATATTTAATACATAAAAGTGAAGAAAACAAAGATTTTGTGGGAAGAGGTAAATATTTTAGTTTCAATTTTAAGTTAACCGATGAATTTCAAAGCACTGGTCCAGGTCCTTGGGTTTACTATGGTTTGGTTTCATGGATGAATTTCGAGCGCCCTTCTCACTGGCGGGAAGGAGAATTTGTGGGATGCAAATCTTGAGGGAGAGTGCCAGAGAGGTGAGGAGTGAACCAAGACACATTCAATAAAAAAATGTTAGCTCCAAAAACATTAGTGGAAAGTATTAAATAGGGATAAAATCATCCCTTCAAACAAAAAGTTGTGTAACAAATTTTTCTTACTAGTGTAAGAATCACTACCCTATTATTATTATCATTATTAAATTCAATCGGTGAGAATTTTTTCTTTCAACAATTATGTAAAGTTAAAGAGAATAAATAAGTGTAGAAGTCCTAATTGGACGGATTCTACTCCGTTGTAATTAACAGTAACCCTAACATGAAAGTACTCTCTTTCAAAAGACGACTCTTCCTCACCATCATCATCATCATCGTCATCATCATCATCATCATCATCATCATCATCATCATCATCATCATCATCATCATCATCATCATTATTATTATTATTATTATTATTATTATTATTATTATTATTATTATTATTATTATTATTATTATTATTATTATTATTATTATTATTATTATTCAATCCAACCGTTGATAGTTTTTCTTTTCTAAAATCGCTGAAAGTTAAAGAGAGTAAATAAGTGTAATAGTCCTTACTGGACATATTTAACACTATTGTAACTAACAGTAACCCTTACCTGACGGTACTAGTAATATTTATTTAAAGCTAGAATGTTAATACAAATCAATTGTGTGTAATAAAGATAAAAAATAATGTAATAAAATAAAGTAGTACCCTTAATATTTCAAATGATCAGAAATAGATTCAAAATCTTGTGGTTCCAGACGTAATGTTTTCGAAATTTTTGGGAGAATCTTTTTCGTCCTGATATTCCAATTGTGGTATCACAAACTATTTTCCAAATCTCTTGAAACATCTTTCTTAATATGTACTATTTAAATTGCTAAGGTGAAAATGATCTAAGGGTGTAAAAGACATTTCAAAGTCAACTCCAATATTTAACTTAAAAAAAGTTAACTCCAGTACTGATTTGTATTGTAGATGAAACACACACTGCGCACAAGTATTGTTTTTGGCAAAATTGTATCATGCTACTCATAGTTTGGAATTGGGTTAATTTGGTACATGTAATTTTAATTATTGTAAAGATAACACTATTTGTTAACTTTTATCAATATATTCACAAATAGAAATTTAAACGTAAAATCCCACTGCAGTATATCATCATTGACATTGCTCTACCTACACTAAGGAAATTGACACATTATTTCCATGTGATGTTGTTTTTACTGACATCTGACATCAACGATATCACGCTCTTTAATAGGTAGAGCTTTCTGTCAGTGGTCGGGTTGAGATGTGGGTATAAATTTCTTATTACACCACTACAACGTGGATTGACACATAACTACCTTGTAGTACGGATTTTACTGACATCGCGCACCAACGACTAAACGTCTGTTAGAATGATCGTTAAGACCCATTTAAACAATGTGAGAGACTCTTCATGGGCTCGTAACCAATTCGTGAAGGTTAAAAATATCATTTTACACTAAACATAACATGTAGCAAGTAGATAGAGTTTTTTTGTCAGTGGGGGCCTTGATGTGAGGGTATAAATGTCTTTTTACACCACTGCAGTATGGATATTGACACGTAACTCCCTTGCAGTATGGATTTTACCGACATCACGCACCAACAACTAAACATCCGTTAGAATGATGTGTAAAATGATTGTAAGGCTGATTTAAACAATGGGAGAAACTCTTCATGAACTCGTGACTATTAATGAACATTTAAAATAACATTTTTCTCTTAAATAAATGACATGTAACAAATACTTAGAGCTGACCCGATCACCCCACTAATAAAAAAGCAAATGTGACATGTAATTGACAAGTACATTGCGCCTATTATTTGTATTGTTTTATATTCTTTTGTTTAGGTAAAAATATGGAATGTTTTACTCAAAATATCAAAGACGTATTGAGAGGCCATGCCGCATACTTGCAATACAGGGTTTAACAGCAACAACGATCCAAAAGTTTTTACATATAAAAGGGGTCACCAAGATCATAAGTGATAAAATAATCATAACGAGCCAAGTATGTTGTCTAAGAGAGAGACATTTTACAGTAGGCTTGAAACATTGAATCACTCGAACCCCTAGCCAGAAGGACAATTATGAGAAGTTACATAACCGTTCGCGGTTAGTAACTGTCGATCCATATATATAGGAAAGTCTTCGCAAGTTTCCCATACAACATACGAGGGACGCATGCGAGTAAGATAAGTTGTGATGTCCCACAGAGTAAAAAACTTGTCTTAGTATCATGATTGTGTATAATTTTTAGGAACTTAAATTAATTGGCTTGTTATTAGAATAAAAATATAAAATAAAATATTATAAAAAGTAAGACAAAGTGTTGAACCAAATTAAAGTAGAAACTACCAAAATCTAATTAGGTATTAACTAGTGTACGTAGGACTCTGTAATTATTTTGCACTGAATCAATGAGTTAATTAAGTTAATTAATGTACTTCAAATCTATAAAAATGACTATTACACATGAGTATTTTCTTTGAATATTGTCTTGACACGTAATAAGAGCGAGATAGTATGAGTTGTGCTCACTTGGACACAAGTAAGAAATTAGTAACACATGTAACTATTATTGGACACAAGTTGTAATGTGTTTGGCTTCATTTAAGCACTTCTAGTGTATTTTTGCCACACACCTACTGTACCCTGACTAATATTTATACCCTAATTATATAGGATGTGTTTGTTGAACATAATATGGTAACTGAAAAGATACTTAATATCTTACATGTAATAAATATAACACATGAACAATTAGTAAATTAACATGTGTGCATAGAGTGTCTTATACCTTCATGGGTTGAAACTAGCATACAATTATTCCTTTGAAATGAGATATCATAATAAAAAAATAAAAATTAATTATTTCAAATTATATGTTGATACTTGGAACCTACTCAAGAAAACATCAATGGATGCTACTCTACCTCTAGCCTATGTATAGATTGCCACTTATTCCTTCATGTAATTCATATAAAAAGATTTGTCACCTAAAATGTATTGGACATGTCCTCTGATGTCCATAAATTGGTCATGGTAATTATTTATGGAAGCATACATACAAGTATTTTTCTCTACACGATTACATCACATGAGGACCTCCTGAAATTAGAAAGTGCGTATACTTAGTCTTTTACTTTTAAATACTCCCATATTTACGCTTTCAAATAAATTGTCTAAATTATGAAACTGATATATACAAATGTTATTTTCATACTCCTCTATAGTTCATCGTTTTTAAACTAATGAATAGAGAAACAATAAAGTTTTCCATAATGTTTCCACTGCTCAAGATCAGATGTTCTATCAAGCTCACACTATAGTTTCTATATTGTCAAGTTTTGATTTTGATGATCACGATGTTATTGGCAGATGATTCTTCCTCCTCATCTTTTGGAGGGAGTTTTCTAGCACACTGGTATCTATTTTATGTCTTCTCATTCTTTTCTTTTTCGCGTCATATTCGCAGCTTATGCAGAATGAGGATCAACTCGATATGGTTCATAAGTAATTGATGTGTTTGCTCCAGTTTAGATCTAAGGGTGTTTTACGGTATCTTTGGTTTGTCTTTTGATGTATCCCCAACTATGTAATATGTGTTGGTGGTATGTATCTATCTATCTGAGCAGATTGGGTGTGAGCAGATTGGGTGTAGTTGGTATCTAGAAGTAATCCTCGACAAGATGTTGGTTGATGTTGGTAGTAGTTAGTGTTTAGCTATTTGGTTAGTTGGTAATGGTTGGTCTACAACTTCATGTATTGATATTTTATTCTCTATAAATTGAGTTCTTGTTCTGTGGAAAAAAAAACGGTCGTACGATTTATTATTTAAACTGTTGTTACGATGACACAATTTACAGTTTTATTTTTAATAGTTGATCTTTTTAAGAAATGTAAAAATGATAAAATGACGAGACGCCTTGGAAAACTTTTGTTGTTCTATCCACGAGACCTTATTGCTGGGTAAAAATTAGCAACGAGCCACTATGATGGCGCCAATACATGTCAATTACGGTTATCTTACCGGCCTATCAATTACTTACACATGTAGGTAAGAGAATATATCACCTATAGATCACGAACGTGTTACCCACTGCATTTCAAAATATCAACTAAGTGTAAGTGAATAAAATGAAATGAAGACTGTTTGTATTTATTTGCTGTTTTATTTTTGTTAACTAATGGTTAAAATAATGTTTGAACTACTTTTTAATACGAAGGATGAGTAATCCCCTCGCTGAGGATTTCAGCTCACCCTTTTTAAATATAATACTTTCAGGGACGATAGAGATTCAAGATAACCGATAAAGGCTGTTGACAAAGAATTGTAGAAGGCTTGATTTGTTATAGTATAAGCTAGATTTTATTTATTTTATACTTTTACATTATTTAGTGTAAATAAAATAGACAAGGGCTATGTAAAAATAACATTTTCAATGGAAGATATGCTGTGAATCAGTGGCGTTACTTTATGTTCTCATGTGAAAGTTTATTTAAAAATATATTATTACAATTATCTAGACCCACTCTTTATTTAAGGTTTTTATGATTGTATCGAATATAAAAGATTAGCCTGTCTCTTCTAAAATATTGTCAGACCCATTTATTAAGTAGTCGCTTCCGCAATTTCTTTAAAGACATTCAAAATTGGGTCTATTAGTGGACTGCTTGTTCATTATTTGAAGGGGAAATAGAAAGACTATTAGCGCATTCACGACCACTAAAGTAATTGTTTAACGATAAATAAGACAGGTCAAAAAAATATGGATCGTGACAGTTGGTATCAGAGCAAGAGGTTACATCCTTATGCGCCATTGTGAAGTCATTTTAGAACCATTAATAAAAAAGAATTGAAGTTAATTATTGAGGTTTTATTTTAGTATTTTAATTATGTGAAAATACCATATATGGAGTCATATGTCTTTTTCTTAGACCATAGAAAACATAGACAGTTTTTTTTTTTTTTTTTTTTTTTTTTTTTTTTTTAATTTCATGAAGGACACATCGTTTGAATTTTCTATTATTTTTTTATATTTAATGAAACCCTTGAATTAGAGTACGAATGGATTGGCTACCCACACGCCGGGTACATTTTCGCAGACAAAGATTCAAATCTATAGAGGTAGGTAAGGCGAGTTTCCGCATTAAAGTTTGACTACCAGACTTGTTTTAGCTCATATTATGATGTGTAAAAATTGAATATTCGAGGAACTTTTATGTTTGTTATGTTAGTTTAGGTGTACCACATGTAGTCACGTAACTATTATTCTTTGATGCAATATTTGGTTGAATAAAGAAGTTATTCTTATACTGATTTCCATCAACATTCTACGGCTAAAATAATATACAATAGAGTTGGAATCGACAATTTTAATATGCATTATATATAAGTTTTTTTTAGCTATCATTATATAAAAGTCGATGCTAAAACCTATGAGTATTATATTATTTTATATCCAATAATTAAGTCTCATAAATATATATATATATATATATATATATAATATTTTTTATGGACATACAAGTAACATAATGTCTAAAGAGTCGTGGCCCATGACTTATTTATAATAAAAACATAGTTTTAATTATATTATGGTCCACATTAATAGTCATTTAAATAATTCAATTTGACAAGTCGATGTGAAAGTATATTTTTAATTCCGTAAGAAGAAGAACAGAGAGAGTAATGAGTCTGATGAAATTTAGATTCTTCCCTACAAAAATATGTAAATACAAGAGATTGATACATATATGATGACTAACCATGGAGCAACAAGTCTTGACATTTTAGAGTTTCATCACTTGTTAAGTAGTCATACCGAATCGCCGAATATAATTTTTTATAGAAGTAACACTCTACTAAGACAGAATTGACCTAGTAGCAGAATGAGAAGCTATACAGTTATGATACGAGGTAAATAAAATCACATGAAAGAAAAAGAAATAATGAAATAATCTTTAAAAAAGAAATCATTGACACAAATTAAAGTAAGTCATTGATTAAGTGACTGGATTCAAATTTTTTAAAAGAAAAGAGAAACCTCTAAGTTATTTTTTTTCAAAACTCCACATCACAATTTTTTACTTAAGTAATATATGGATAGAGTTTCACAAACACTTTTTTGACGCAAGTCACCTAGTATAGAGAAAATGATATTTTTTGGTCTACGGTCGATTAACACTTGGACCCATGTAAATGTAGACATTTAAAGTGAAACTTCGGGGACTTATCTATGTTTAACAACCTTCAAATGGGTTATTTGAAGCTTAAATTAGGGAAATTACAAATATATATTATATTTATTATGTTTCCCAAATAAAATATGAGTTTAGAACTTACTTTTAGGTATCAAAATATTTAACTTCATTCCACAAGAAACGTTAATTACATAAGATCCACCCATACCAAAAGATAACACATATACATGAAGCTAGGAACAACCTAGCATAGATATTTTGCCTCTATACAATACTCTTTATAGACAACAAAAGTAGAGTACTTGAGTAGCCTATATAGTATGTGCAAGTAGTGGATCTTGTTGTACCAAACCTAGTCAAGGTTTACGACTTCAGTATGATCTTCTCCTTCAAGCTCTTCAATCTCGACATGATCTTCATTGTCCTGTTCGACATAATATTCTTCTTCATCGTCCTCAATAAAAACCATATTAGATTCACCATTCGAATCTTCATTACCTTGTTCAGGAACGAGAACACAAATCGGTGGAGTATGTTGTTGATTAAAATTTAGAACTAGTGGTGAGAGGTGGTGATAGAAAACTGTCAAGTAAGTTCCTTGAGACCCGTCATGCTGATCAACACGAGACAATCCATCTGTTCATAACCATATAATACAGGAAGTACCAAACGTATTTGAGTTATGAAGTAGAAAATTAACTTTGGTATAAAGAGGTCAAGTTGGAGAAGAAATGATATGCATCATATACTGTATCAAGAGTGAACTCAAACGCCTCTTATACCTTAGGAACATGATAAGTTACATTCAGTTTCGATATGACCAATGAGAACACACCGTAGACATAACCGATAAATATGAGCATAACAGAATTTTAGAAAGGCTTTAGAACCATCATCTAGGCGCAGAGCAACACCAGGTAGTAATTGATCCAATATATTAATTTGTACCTTAGCATTCAAGACAACAAAGCTTGAACCAGTTTGAGTTCGAGGGTATATATCTGTTATCGGGCCCACAAGACTTCCGATAGTCATGGCTAGATCAGCCTTGACATATTCGTCTAGAACACCCTTGATCTTAAGCCAAATAGCAACATGCTTGAAGGAAGCAGATTGTATAGGGAGATTCTCCTTCCATGTTCGAAAAACCACAAGAGCATCAAGTATGTTCCACGAGCCATTATTAAGAAGATCACGACGGTCATCTAGTTCCTCTACCTCTAAGAAATATATTTTTTCGTTATCAGTTTATACAACCGAGACCTTCCCCGTAAGGTTCCATTAAGTGTTAATAACAACTTGGATATCCCTAACCTCAAGAATCCCAATATCAACAAAATAGGAAACAACCACATCTGGTCGTTTCAAACGCTTTAGTGTTCTTGTATGATTAGTTGGAGTAGGAAATTCTAAAAGGTCTAAATAGTGGCTGGGTTGTGGTTAATAGTCCGAGGGATGAAATAGTAGGGTAAAGGAGAACATATCTATGTAGTCCATGAAAAAGATAGTTGGTGTTAAAATTAGGAAACCAATACTGAGAAGATAGGAAAAATATAGGTATCTAGAGTTGGCAAGATGGAATTGAAAGTATTGGAAGTAACTCTGTGTATGTGTTTTGCAACAATTATTTGTGAGTGAAGTAGTCACTACCATTACATACAAGGAACATATATAGAAACATACATTAGCATTGTATTAAAGATCTTTATCATTATCCTAATATAACAAAGCTAGTTATAGTGTAACACCCCCGATTTCCAGAGGAGCCGAAAACCAGTTGGTGCCCTCCGTACATGGGATTTTACCCTTTCGTACAAGGAGTGGTGATCATAAACAAGTGAAAAGAACATCCAACTACTGGTTAATTACGATAAAATTTTACAACGTTAGTGACTGGTTCCAAACTGGACACCAAATCTAACAAAAGACTTACATCAAAAGTAAGATTTCCGGTTAATTACTACGCTCTACTGTTTGCATGAGAGAACGAGAACATGATCCCAATGCGTTACCCCAAGCAACCAATCATACATCTGCGGGGGAATTAAAAGAAACACAATACCACAATTTTTTGAGTATCAGTAAAAACTGAGTGAATAAACACCTTAGCAAGTAAAACAGAGTGGCTAAGATAGGTTACTGGTTTTATGTTGGAAATAGTTAGAACAGTTGCGAAGTATAAGGATAAAATTAAAATAAATACTTGAACTGTTTTTAGAAATATAAGTACAAGTAGGAGTGACGATAATCAGAGTTCTCAAAAGTACTATCTCCGAACCGAAAGTTAAACGAGTGGCCAATTCGTTTCTCCATATTTCCATGTGTTTCCAAACGGGAAATGGAACAAGTCATGTTATTAAGTCGCAGTAACCAGGGTAGAACAGGGTAAATAAAAAAAAGATGATACTGGCATGTAGGGGGTTATGATAACCCAACCTTTTTACCAAGCGTTAAAGACGATTCCAACCGTCCCGCTAGTCATCATACAAGCAGCTACTAGACCTTAAGTGTCGACACTGTTGGGTTTTGACGTAGGTAACGCAGCGAAATAATAAAAAATTAATCCTACTCAAAGCCCACCATGGATCGTCAGGAGGAGATATCATAACATGATAAGGGACATAGTATTGTGTACCTTTTGGTATGAGAGATCACACGAAGAATGATGTCCTCGTCTCTACGGTTGATCCACGTCTAGAGGTGAGATATAGATTCTTCCTTCAACAAGTGCTAGCTTGAACCGGAGGAAGAGGGAAGAAGGAATCAATCAACGAGGTGACAAGAGGAGGATTCAGCCTCCTCTTTGGCGCCGACGGGAGGGGCGGACGGCTAGGGGCGGTCGGCCCTAGCTTGTCTTGCTCTCTCTTTTTGTTCTCTCCCACTCTCTTGTGTTATGTCTCAATAACATTCACTTAGTGGGAAGGAAGCTAGAGCCTTCTTTATATACTCCAACAACTCCTTGTTGTTTCCATAAAGGTTTTTCCTAGTTCTCCATGAACTTGGATTAGTCCCTTCCTTGAAAATTAGTCCTACTAAGTTTGCAAGGTGTTGCATAATGATCCTTATTATTAATTAATCATATTCATTAATCCCAAATCTAGCTTTTACTTACATGGAGCGGTGTCTAGCAACACATCCATGCCACCCAACTAATAGAAATAGTCAGTGACCCCGACAAACCACTTGTGCCCAATATCTTATATTGCACTTTCCCTTTGTCTCTATATCCGGATTGTACACGAGACATAAATAGTCACAATCGTATATCCAATCCATAGTTCCTCAATCCTGAGAATATGATTATGCAAGCAGATAACATCAATATCTCCATATTGATTTATCTGAGTCTGGCCAGACATTCAATAAGCCTCATCCCTCGAGTGGCCGTTGATATTTACTCCCATTATGTGGGAGGGACAAATCTTATCTACATCACTACGATCTCTAAGCTTGCTTCCTATCATTCCTGATAGCTATCTTTATAATTACCCAGTTACGGTGTAACGTTTGATAACATCAAAGCACAATATTCCACAACTAGAGTATCTAGTGACTTCAAGTCTAAAGATTGCAATTATATTAGCACTACGAGAAGCGATTGTGACTTTAACATAATCTAATGTATCCTTCTCGTTGTGTGTCAATCCAGTATGCCATTACCCCTAATTCCTACCCATGTGTTAGACTTGATATCTCCATATCAATCTACCCATATACTAGTCTATATTTGATCGTCCTCTTAATCAATATAGTGGACTAGGGATATTTAAGATAAACAACACTTTGTATCTAAGGACTTCATTATATTAAATATCACAATATATAATAAATGAATATTCTATCCAAAACAATGTTCATACTAAATACTCCCTCCGTTTCACTAGATACTTCAAAAACTTTATGGGCACGGGAATTAAGGAACGCACTCAAATGACTATTTTACCCTTTCTTCTTTTATTAATTCCACTCTCTCTACCTCTGTCTGAGTCTCTCTCTCTCACTAATTACAGCAACAACAAGAATAATATCATCATGAACAACAACAACAATATCAGCAAGAACAATATCAACATCCAGATGAACAAACATCAAACCAAAACTGAATAACATCACCAACAGAAATTTGAATGAATCTGAGCAAAATAAACTTCTGAATTGTTTTTGCATGTTCACAAATATGAAGAAAAGTGTGGAGAAGAACAAGATAATAATAATAAGAAGAGAACAAAATCAATGTCGCCGCCTCGCCACCACCGCGGTCCCCGAAGAAGAACGCCGGAGCCTCACCACCTCACCGCTGCCACCATCGGATCTGGGTCGATTTCAACCCTTCTCTGCAACAAACATCAAACCAAGCTATGTTCCGCCCTTCTCTGCAAAAATAAGCAGATCTAGAGAGAGCCAAAAAGAAGAAGAGATAGAGAGAGACGATTTACCTGCGTCGTCTGGGTTGTCCGGTGGCTGCCATAGGCTGCTCCACCTTGTGAATCGGAGAAAAAATGAGTCAAAGAGAGAAAAGGGGGATCGTGGCCTCCGGCGACCTGGCAATCGACGAGATCCGGTCACGCCGTCGGGAGATCCTCAGATGCAGAAGACGAAGAACAGATCAAAGAACAATCCCCATCCTCAGACTGAGATAGGGAGGAGATGGGGATGGAGCTGTTACCGATATTCTTCCATCCATCCGGTCGGCCGTCCGTCCCTCTCGCTCTCTCCCTCTCTCCCTCTCTATATTTCTCTCCCTTTCTCTATCTGTTGAAGAACACCACCACTGACCACACATTTCAGATGGATAGGGTTATAGTAGAAGTAGTTGGGTTTGGGCAGTGTTGGGTTAGGTAAATAAATTAGTTTGGTTTTGGTGTATTGGGTTTAATCAATCTTGTTAGTTTATTGGTTGTGATTAGTTAAGCCCAATTAAAATATGGATTTGAGTTTTCTTAGTAAGGGTATTGTTGTATTTTACCACTATCAAAGTTTCCATATTTGGAAATTTTGAAGAACCTGGCGAAACACCCAAAAAGGAAATTTTGAAGAATCTGGCGAAACGGAGGGAGTATACGATTGCCTCTAGGGCATCTATTCCAACAGTCTCCCACATGCACTAGAGCCAATCTGGTGCATCTCGTATGCCTATAGATCTGTCATGCCCCTCATGCTTTCGCTGCGCATGAGGTTTTGTGAGCGGATCTGAAACATTTTCATGCGTTGGAATCTTGCACATCTTCACATCTTCTCGATCGATCATATCACGGATAAGATAGAATCTCCTAAGTACATGCTTTGATTTCTGGTGTGATCTTGGTTCCTTGGCTTGTGAAATCGCCCCGGAGTTGTCACAGTACAACTCTATGGGATCCACGATGCTAGGGACCTCACCGAGCTCAGTGATAAACTTATTTATCCAAACTGCCTCTTTTGCTGCTTCCGCAACAGCAATGTACTCAGCTTATGTAGTAGAATCAGCAACTGTCCCTTGCTTGGAACTCTTCCAACTCATAGCTCCTCCATTCAGGCAAAACACGTATCCAGACTGCGATCTGTAGTCATCTTTGTCGATTTGGAAGCTTGCATCAATGTAACCATTTACACTCAGCTCCTCCTTACATCCAAATATCAAGAACACATCCTTAGTTCATCTCAAGTTCTTTAGGATGTTCTTAATAGCAATCGAGTGACTCTCACCCGGATTGGACTGATATCTGCTCACCATACTCAACGCGTATGATACGTCTGGTCTAGTACAAAACATGGCGTACATGATGGATCATATGGCCGAAGCATAGGGTATCCTACTCATGCGGTCCTTCTCAATCTCATTGGAGGGACAGTCATTCTTAGAAAGAGTGACTCCATGCGACATGGGCACGAATCCCGTTTTGGAATCTTGCATATTGAACCTCTTCAACACCTTGTCTATATATGTACTTTGACATAGGCCGAGAAACCTTCTAGATCTATCTCTATATATCTTTATACCAAGTATATAGGCTGCGTCTCCTAAGTCCTTCATTGCAAAGCACTTTCCTAACCAATCTTTAACAGATTGCAAAGTAGGAATGTCGTTGCCAATTATTAGTATGTCATCCACATAAAAGACCAAAAATACTACAGAGCACCCACTAACCTTCTTGTAAACACAAGGCTCATATTCTTTTTTGATGAAGCCAAACTCTTTGACTGCGTTAACAAAACGTTGATTCCAACTCCTAGAAGCTTGCTTTAATCCATAAATGGATCTTTGCAGCGTACAGACTTTGTTGGAATTCTCTGGATCCTCAAAACCCTCTGGTTGTGTCATGTACACATCCTCGAGGAGGTTCCCATAAAGGACGCTGTTTTGACATCCATCTGCCAAATCTCATAGTCGTAGTATGCTGCAATAGCAAGTAGGATCGAATATTTAGTCATGGCGATTGGTGAAAAGGTCTCATCATAGTCAATACCATGAATCTGTCTATACCCTTTGACTACCAATCGCCCCTTATAGGCAACTACCTTGTCATCCATGTCGGTCTACTTCTTGAAGACCCACTTTCACACTATGGGCCGAGCCCCTTCAGGTGGTTGCACCAAAGTCCATACTTTGTTGGTGTACATGGAATCCATTTTGGATCTCATGGCTTCTAGCCACTTCTTAGAGTCTGGGACTTTCATGGGTTCCCCGTAGTTTGCAGGCTCATCATCTATGAGTGGTACGTCATCGGGCTCAGTCACGAGAAGTCCATACCTCTCTTGCTCATGACGCACTCTTCCTGATCTACGGAGTTCCTGTGTTACCTGAACAGGTTCTTCCATAACAACTTGTGGTTCCTTTTCTTGTTCCATCATCGGTTCAGTGATTTGTGGTTCTTGAATTTCTTCAAGTTCAACAGCCTCCCCACTTGCTTCTTTAAAGACAAACTCTCTTTCTAGAAACATGCCGGTGCGAGCAACTAACACTTTGTTCTAGGTAGGATTGTAGAAATAATGTCCTTTAGTTTCCTTAGGATATGCCAAAAATTTACACTTATCCGCTTTGGGCCCGAGTTTGTCTATTTGTAAACGTTTTACATAGACATCGCATCCCCTGTTCCTCATAAGCGACAACCTGGGACGCTTCCCAGTCCATATCTCATATGGTGTCTTCATGACTGATTTGGATGGAACGCGGTTAATGGTAAAAGCTGCCGTCATTAGAGCATGTCCCCAAAAGGATATCGGAAGATCTATTTCAGACATCATAGATCGCACCATATCTAATAGCGTGCGATTCCTCTGCTCGGACACACCATTCCATTGTGGCGTTCCGGGTGGAGTGAGATGGGATACTATCCCACACTCTCTAAGATACTCATCAAACTCTAGGCTCAAGTATTCTCCTCCACGATCCGATTGTAGAGCCTTAATACTTTTGAAAAGTTGCTTCTCTACTTCATTCTTGAATTCTTTGATCAATTCAAAGGATTCAGATTTGGCCTTCATAAGGTATACAAATCCATATATATTGAAATCATCAGTGAATGTGATGAAGTAGGTATAACCACCTCTGGAAGGCGTGGGGAATGGTCCACATACATCAGTATGTATGAGTGCCAATAACTCACTAGTCCTCTCACCTTTCTTATTGAAAGGGGACTTCGTCATTTTTCCTAATAAACAAGATTCACATGTCTCATATGATTTTAAATCAAATGAGTCTAGAAGTCCATCCTTATGGAGTCTAGATATGCGTTTCTCATTTATATGGCCTAAACAACAGTGCCATAGATATGTAGGAGTTAAATAATTAGTTTTAATACTTTTAGTATTTATGTTATAGATTGGACTATTTAGATCAAGGATATACAACCCACTAGACAAATGCTCACTATAATAGTGCATACTATCAAAATAAATGGAGCAACATTTGTCCTTTATTGAAATAGAAAAACCTTTCTCGTCCTAACAAGAAATGGAAATAATATTTCTGCTCATAGCAGGCACATGATAACAATTTTCTAATTATAAAATAAGTCCAGAAAGCAAAGATAGCTCATAAACGCCTACAACTAATGCAGCAACTCTTGCTCCATTCCTGACGCGCAGATCTATCTCCCCTTTACTCAATCTTCTACTTCTTTTCAAATCCTGCACATTACGACACATGTGAGAACCACATCCAGTATCTAATACCCAAGATGAAGAAATAGAAAGATTGACGTCTATTACATAAATACCTGGTGGTGGTGGAATCACTATTCCAAGCTTCTCATCCTCCAGATATTTAGGGCAATTCCTCCTCCTGTGACCCGGTTGGCTGCAGTAGTGACATTCACCTTTAGTCACGCCTCCATTAGGCTTTAGGGCTTCCTTGGATTTCGCAACTTTCTTGCGCTTTCCTTTGGAAGTAGAGGCAACTCCTTTGACCTTCTTCTTATGCACCATCATTATGGCCTTGCCTTTGTTAACGCTCTGTTCCGCTGTCTTTAGCATGTTCATCAAGTCTGGCAGAGTCTTACTGATCTCGTTCATGTTATAGTTCATGATGAACTATTATAACTGTCAGGTGAGGATTGCAAGACAAGATCAGTAGCCAAATCTTGGCCCAGTGGGAATCCCAGTCTCTCAAGGTTCTCAATGTAACCGATCATTCGGAGTACGTGAGGTCCTACTAGATTCCCCTCTGCAAGACTACTCTTGAATAATGCTTTAGACACCTCATAGCGCTCATGCCTTGCCTGTTCCTGAAACAATTGTTTCAAGTGTATGATCATATCATAGGCTTCCATATTATCATGCTGCTCAGGAGTCATGGTGCAAATCATGAGGCAAGTCCCGTCATTAGAATAATCAATATGTTTCCGACGTGCCCTCACATCCGCTAGAACATACTCATCTTGTGGTGGGGCTAGAATTGGAGTGTCCACGACGTACAACTTCTTTTCTTGCTTAAGGAAAATCCTCAAGTTACTGTACAAGTCAAGGAAATTCGTTCCAAACAGTTTATCCTTCTCAAGGACAGATCGTAGGGATGAAGTCGATGCGTTGTTGTTTGCCATTTGGAATTCTACAAAACGAGAAATGTGCAATTTTAGTATTTTGAACAATTTTAACTATATTCAACAATGGCTAGATTATCAAATATAGCTCCCACTATTTTTCTCGGATTACTAGCCCTCACTATTAATGCGGAAAATATCATTATATTTTCTAGTAGGTCCAAGATCCCTTTTTACTTCTTCTTGAGCTTGCTTTGGCAAGTCACCCAAGAATAGGTTATTTAGGTAGGAAACATTCCAATTGTATCCCATGCAACTCTTGGTCCAATTAGGTGAATAACTCTTTGTTCTTTATCCCATTGATAACGCCTAATTCTCATGCCTCTAGGCTCATCAATCCAATTGAATCTTTCCCAGTTGCGTCCAACCTCTTGCTTCAATATACACACATTACTAGCTTGTGTCGTCCGCAACACACCATGGTAAATTAAAATCGCCTTGCTTTGGCAAGCCCGAAATTTAAAGAACCCTGATCATGAAGGGTGTTTTGGCAAGAAAAGGCAAGACGCAATACTTAAAATAGGGATTTTCTTTCTTTAATTGTTTGGTTGATCAAATCAACATGGTCTACTTATTTGGATTGGGCAATCCACAATAAAATACCAACCTTGTTTATTATTATCTTGTTAAAGTTTTGCTAGTATCGCCATACACACAAAAATTAAATAACAAGACATAAATAATAAACATCCACAAAACAAAAAAATATGGCCCCTAGACTAATGATATTATCAAGCAAATGATAATATCCAATTTCCCTAAAGTGACAAGCTCATCTCCATGTGCTCCACCATAGCCGCACGCCTAGGGGTGTCTTCTTTGTCTTTTGGCTCCTCTGGTTCTCCGGTCTTCTTCTCCCTGCTCTTGGCTATCATCTAAATATTTCTAATTCTAGCCTAACATCTAGAATAAATAAATAATAAAAGCCTCAAACGTCGAGGAGAAAAGACGACTCGCAGGCCGTAAAACCTAATTAATTATTACATTAATTTGATGAGCTCGCAGGCCGTAAACTAAACCACAAAGCAATAAACATCCACAATCCTAGGCCATATCCATCCACCACGCAACAAAGCACATAATACAGTTAAAACCAATTTTTAACGCGCTTGTTCAATTTTAGTTAGATTGGGTAATTAGGGTTACAACGGTCCAAGAAGTTCAAGCCAACAAGGCCCGAACCCCTAGAAGGACTGCCGCCCACCACACGGCCCGACCCAAGGCCGGCCGCCCCATGTGGCCCGCGAACTTTGCTTGGCGCTCAAGGAGGGGGCGGAAGGCTAAGGTTTCGGCCCTAGCCTCCTTCCCTTCTTCCTTGTTTCCCAAGCAATGTTGTTTCTTTATGGATGTTTCCATAAATTTTGTTTCCATAATTGAAAACCCCTTTTCAACTATTTTCCCATGAACCCTAATTTTTCAAGAACCCAACAATTCACATCCTATGTGATTAAATTCACCAATTCTAACATCCAATGTTAAATTAGATTTTGTTTATATTGAATCAAATTCAATCTGCATCTACTATGCCAATTATTTTCAGGTTTCGCGTAATAACAATAATACGATGTATAAACTGAAATCGTAACACATAAAATAATGTTATGCTCTACGACTTGTGGCTCTGATACCACTGTCAAAAATTTAATCCTACTCAAAGCCCACCACGGATCGTCAGGAGGAGATATCATAACATGATAAGGGACATAGTATTGTGTACCTTTTGGTTTGAGAGATCACACGAAGAATGATGTCCTCGTCTCCACGGTTGATCCACGTCTAGAGGTGAGATCTGGATTCTTCATTCAAAAAGTGCTAGCTTGAACCGGAGGAAGAGGGAAGAAGGAATCAAGCAACGAGGTGACAAGAGGAGGATTCGGCCTCCTATTCGGCGCCGACGGGAGGGGCCGACGGCTAGGGGCGGTCGGCCCTAGCTTGTCTTGCTCTCTCTTTTTTTTCTCTCCCACTCTCTTGTGTTATGTCTTAATAACATTCACTTAGTGGGAAGGAAGCTAGAGCCTTCTTTATATACTCCAACAACTCCTTGTTGTTTCCATAAAGGTCCTTCCTAGTTCTCCATGAACTTGGATTAGTTCCTTTCCTTGCAAACTTAGTATGACTAAGTTTGCAAGGTGTTGCATAATGATCATTCTTATTAATTAATCATATTAATTAATCCCAAATCTAGCTCTACTCTATTTGACGTGTGACACCATAGGTTTCTACTTAGTTGGTAGTAACTTTTACTAACATAGAGCGGTGTCTAGCAACACATCCATGCCACCCAACTAAGAGAAATAGTCAGTGATCCCGACAAACCTCTTGTACCCAATATCTTATATTTCACTTTCCCTTTAAATCTATATCCGGATTGGACATGAGACATAAATAGTCACACTCGTATATCCAATCCATAGTTCCTCGATCAAGGGAATATGCTCATGCAAGCAGATAACATCAATATCTCCATATTGATTTATCTGAGTCTGGCCAGACATTCAATAAGCCTCATCCCTCGAGTGGCCGTGGATATTTACTCCCATTATGTGGGAGGGACAAATCTTATCTACATCACTACGATCTCTAAGCTTGCTTCCCATCATGCCCGATAGCTATCTTTATAATTACCCAATTACGGTGTAACGTTTGATAACATCAAAGCACAATATTCCAAAACTAGAGTATCTAGTGACTTCAAGTCTAAGGATTGCAATTATATTAGCACTACGAGAAGAGATTGTGACTTTAACATAATCTAATGTATCCTTCTTGTTGTGGGTCAATCCAGTATGTTATTACCCCTAATGCATACCCATGTGTTAGACTTGATATCTCCATATAAATCTACCCACATACTACTCGATGCTACC
Organism: Linanthus parryae; assembly: GCA_023055425.1. Lineage (NCBI taxonomy): Eukaryota > Viridiplantae > Streptophyta > Magnoliopsida > Ericales > Polemoniaceae > Linanthus > Linanthus parryae. Next base: position 7,785,919 of record JALGPY010000015.1, read on the forward strand.
TCCGTTTCATTAGAATGAGCTGAGAGAAAGTTGGCACAGGTTTTAAGAAACCTGTGTCTTTTACATTTTTACCCTTGCTTTACCAATTAAGTCTCTCTCTCACTCCTTCCTTCCCTCTCATCAAAGAGAGCAACAGCAACAGCACAACAACAACAACTAACATAAGATCTATTTCACCCAGTACAAATACAAACCTAAAGAAAAAGTAAAGAAAGAAGAAGAAGAACAAGAACAGAGGAAGTAGAGTCGACAGTGTAATCAAACATCACAGTGAATCAATTCATGAGCTTCAATTAATTGAGTTTCAAAACAACCATCGCAGATGATTCCCCCGAAACAATCATCGAATCGTTTATCCTCTTGAGCCTCCGCAGCAAAGAACGACCACCCAGTTCATGAGTTTCAATCAAGAAACTTTGAAGATTCCAAATCAATTCACAAAGAGGGGGATAAAACCAATTCTTTAATTTCAAGAATTGATTCACAGAGAGACGAGGGCAAACCCATATTTTGAGACAGAGAGGGAGAGAGAGACTACGACGGAGAGAGGGGGGGGGGGGGGGGAAGGCAGATTTGCGGTCGCCTCTTCCTCCGCTGGGTTCGTCATCTTCGCGATCCTGCTCCTCTCTCTCTCCTTCACCAATCTCCTCATCTTCTTTTCATCTTCCTCTTCTCATCCTCGCTCTCCTGTCTTCCACTTTCTCTCTCTTCTCTCTCGGTAAAATCAGTCAGTGTGTGGGAGAATGGGTTGTGTGGGTGTTAGGTAGGGTTTATATGTGGAGAGGGCAGTTAGGTCATTTCAAGTGAAAAACTTACTAAAAGAGGAAAGTAGGCTGAAACAGACGAAACAGAGGTAGTATTTGATAGTCCTATCAATCAATATAGTGGACTACGAATATTTAAGATAAACAACACTTTGTATCTAAGGACTTCGTTATATTAAATATCACAATATATAATAAATGAATATTCTAGCCAAAACAATGTTCAAACTAAATATACGATTGCCTCTAGGGCATCTATTCCAACAGACACCCCCTTAAGATTGTAATTCAGAAGGGTAGTACTAGAATGCTGGATTCCAGCCTACGACGAAAGGAATCGGGGCGCACGGAGTCCCATGTCTTTAGGGGCCTGGCCCAGGGAATCATCACCCGAAATAAGTTTAGGGACTGGAGCCCAGGGTATTATCCCGATATCTCTTTATGGACCTGGCCCCGGGAATCATCACCCGATAGTAACGTAACGTAAAGTAAAGTAACACGAAGTAGGCGTATAGCACTGTCGTAGACCCAACTGGTTCCGGTATATGCGATTCTTTCACTTTACGTTATTAATGAATTCTTGCTTAGTGACAATTGAATAATGAGTTTCCGATTTGAAGACGTGTAATTGACGATTTAAAAGCAAGTACGGCAAGTTTAGCAGTTTCGAAATAAAGCACCCCAATTATTTTTAGATAAACGAGTATCACATGAAAGGAATTGGCACACAAAACTAAGCATGTATCACATGCATATTTTGAGACATGAAAAAAATTACATTTTGACACAAAAGAAGATAAGCACATGAGACTAAGCATGAATACTCACCGTGAGAGCCGAAGATACACTAGCAAATCTTTACTCGTACACTACCCATGGTTCTTCAAAGACATGCTCTACAAACAAACACATACAATCCTAATTACAAGCAAGTTCGATCAACCAACGTATGACATTGTACGTGTCCTATTTGAAATGCAAGCAAAAGCCACATGTAATTATAAATATCTTATTATATTACGAAGAAAATTCTATATTGAATACCAAGTCATAAATCTCCAAAATGATTTTAGGAAATTAAATAATAGATTTTACGAATATAAAACTATATAATATTCTAATTAAACAAATTTATGTATTGATAAAATAATATGAAACTTTACACTTTATTGGAATCTCAATATTAAATTAATTAAAACAAGATTCATATTTATTTTATCTTTTAAACAAAACAATATTTATTGAGTATTTAAACATATACAAAAATATATTTTATTAACTTATTTTTCAAGAACTAATTATAAATATCTAATTGTTAACAATTTACAATTCATATAAATTTAATCTTTTAACTAACATTACAAAACTATTTATTTTTATTTATTCTACTAAATAAATTAACAGAAATAGAATAAAGATTTAAGCTAACTAAAAATGAATTGTAAATACATGTGTGTGTGTGTATATATATATATATAGATATATATATATATATATATATAATGCAATTTAGTGGTAAATACAACAAGCACCCCCCCCCCCCCACTACAAGTAACCGTTTCTAAACATGAAAAAACACGCCCTCCAAGTCTCAAATTTGGCAAGAATCCCCCCTGTGAACAATCAACAGAGACTTCGTCTCTGCCTCTTCATCTCACGGCAAATTCAAACTCACAAACACAAATTGAAATGCAATGACATGATTAAGGCGAAGCCAAATGGATTAGGACGGAGTGGAGAGAGTACCCAATCGAGAAGCGAGTCGAATCAGTCAAGCGAAGCTCCGGGTTGAAATTTCGCCGGAGGTTGGGCGTTAATGGAGGCGGCGGTGGTTCTGGACTTCTGGGTCTTGGTCACCGGTTTGCTCTGGTGGCTGGGCTTCGTCGGCGCGCAACAAAGAGGCGGAGATAGGTGGAGGAAGAGACGAACATAGACGGGGGAGGAGCAGCCGGTGGCAGCGACGGTGGCAGCGTCAGGGCTCTGTCTCTAGCGTCGGCTGCTGTTGCTTCTGGGTTGCTGTCGAGGCACAGAGAGGAGGGGAGAGAGTTGGGTGATGATGGTGGTGTGTGGCGATGGTGATTGGAGGTGAAGGGGGTTGAGTGATGGTGGTGGTGTGCTATATTTTCAGGTGTAAAAATAGAGGTTTTTGTGTTATTTTCAGTGGGTTTTTTTTTTTCGGGTGAAAACATAGGGTGATAGGGCTGGGTTTGAGAGATGAAGGGCAAGGAGGTGATGGTGGTGGTTGCAAGGTGGAACGATGGTGGTGTTGGAGGAGATTGGAGGTGGTTTTTGCTTGGCTTGTTCTCGGTAAAACAAGGCAGAGAGTAGAGATGGAGGTGAAGAAGGTGAAAAGGAAGGATATGATTAAGAGGATAAGAGGAGGGGATTGATGGTGATAACACAGTAGCTAGCTAGGTGTAGCGGGAGAAGAAGCCACGACACTCCATGATACCGCACTATGTTCTTAACATATGTGTCTGCCCTCTGTTCCATGTTCCATGTGTCCTTCATCGGAAAGAATCTCTCCGTCTTGGTCAATCTTTCGACTATTACCCAGATCGAATTCAACCCATTCCTGGATACTAGTGGAGCTGTGACAAAATCCTTTGAGATCGCATCCCATTTCCACTTAGAACTTCCAATGGTTGCACTAGTACACCCATTCTCTTGTGCTAAAACTTTACTTTCTGGCACGTGAGACATCGTGCTACGAACTCTGCTACTTCATTCTTCATCTTGGGCCATCAAAACATCTTCTTCAGATCCTTGTATAACTTGTACCCTCCGGGATGCACTTACTAAGGTGTGCAATGCGCCTCCTGCATCAACTTCTCCTTGATGTCTACACACTTCAGGGGTACACACAACCTTCCCTTATATCGAATACTCCTGTCTCCGTGAATATGAAATTCCTTTGTTGAACCGTCCTCGATTTTCTTTCTGATCCTTTCCATCTTCACGTCTCCTGGCTGGGCTTTCTTTATATCTTCCAAGATGTAAGGGCACAGTCGTCAAAATTCCCAACATGTTCCTCACAGTTCCTTGCTCCATTACCTCGATTTGCATCTTCTCAAACTCTATGCACAATCGATGTGGTAAAACCCATGTGGAATTCACTGTGTGACTTGATTTCCTACTCAAGGCATCTGCAACTACGTTTTCCTTCCCTTCATGGTACTGAATATCTAAGTTGTAGTCCTTGATCAGCTCTAGCCATCTCCTTTGCTTGTGGTTCAGCTCCTTCTGGGTGAAGATGTATTTCAAGCTATTTTGTCCGGTGAACATCCGACAAGTCACTCCTTAGAGATGATGCCTCCAAATCTTGAGCGCAAATACAACTGCTGCAAGCTCCAAGTCATGTGTTGCATAGTTCTTTTCATGCGGTTTCAACTGCCTGGATCCGTAGGCAATAACCTTTCTGTCTTACATAAGAACACATCACAAGCCCTTCTTCGATACATCGCTATACACCTCAAACTCCCCTGCCTCATTAGGTAGAGTTAACACGGCTGATGTTGTCAGCTTCTCGTTTAAGATTTGGAATGCTTCCTCACAATTTTCATTCCAAACATACTTCATAGTGTTCTTAGTCAAATTCGTCAAGGGCCTCGCGATCTTTGAAAAGTCCTTCACGAATCTCCGGTAATAGCCTGCCAATCCCAGAAAACTTCTGATTTCTGACGCATTCTTTGGTCTAGGCCAATCCTTCACTGCTGTCGTCTTAGTTGGATCAACTGACACTCCTTCACTAGAGATGATATGTCCCAAGAATGGAACTCTGTCCAGCCAGAATTCGCACTTAGACAACTTTTCATAGAACTCATCCTCCTGAGGGTTCCTAAACCTTACCTAGGTGCTCCTCACGCTCTTTCTTTCTCCTCGAATACACCAATATGTCGTCGATGAGCACTACCACAAAGCGGTCTATGAACGGTCTCAACGTTTGGTTCATCACGTCCATAAATACTGCTGGTGCATTGGTTAAACCGAAAGACATCATTATGACTCTTAATGTCCATACCTTGTCTTGAAGGCTGTCTTCGGTATGTCCTTCTCTGCCACTCTCAGCTGGTGGTAGCCCGTTCTCAAATCAATCTTCGAAAAGACCCTTGCTCCTCGCAATTGATCAAATAGGTCTTGTATCCTCGACAATGGGTACTTGTTCTTAATCGTGATGTTGTTGAGCTCCCGGTAATCTATACATAGCCTGAGTCTTCCATCCTTCTTCTTCATGAACATAACTGGTGCTCCCCCAAGGTGATACACTCGGTCTAATGTGCCCCTTCTCTAGTAGCTCCTTCAACTGATCCTTCAACTCTTTCAGCTCTGCGGGTGCCATGCGATAAGGTGCCTTTGAAACTGGTGCTATTCCTGGCACAACTTCGATTGTAAACTCAACTTCCCTTGTCGGTTGCATATCGGGATTTCATCCGGGAACACGTCCAGGAATTCCCGTGCTACGGGTATATCTGCCAACACGTTCTCTAACGCGGAAAGGTCTTGAATGTAACACATGTAAGCCTCCTGGCCTTTCTTAACCTGGTTAACGATGGTTAAGGCCGAGACAATCTTGACAGAAGGTTCCCTAGAAACAGTGCTATAGGAAATATTCTCCGCGTTGGTTCCTCTTAGCCTCACCTTCTGATCAGCACAGATTATATTGGCCTTGTATTCCATCAACCAATCCATTCTCAAGATAACGTCAATCTCTCCAAGTTTGAACTCAATGAGATTCGATGGTAAGGTTCAACCTAAGATGTTGACCTCTAATCCTTCACAAATAGTGTCGCAACTCACTACTTGACCGTTAGGTGTCGCAACTGCTATTGAGGTTCTAGCAGAAGGGGAAGTAAAGCACCAAGTTCATTGGACCATATGATATCGTGGAAAGGATTGGAGAGTTGGCATATAGACTGGATTTACCATCGAATCTCGGACGTGTTCACAATGTATTCCATGTATCGCATCTGAAGAGATGCATCGCCGAAAAATCTCACGTCCTAGATCATGAACTCATAGAATTGGATCCTGCGCTAACTTACGAGGAACATCCAGTTAAGATCTTAGATCGCAAGACGAGGGAAACGCGGAACAAGAGCACCAACTTGGTCAAAGTTTTATGGACGAGTCACCTGACCAGGAAGCTACTTGGGAAACTGAAGATGCGATGAGGGATAAGTATTCGCACCTCTTCATTGATGAGGTATTAACCGTGTTCCGGGGACGTCACTCCTCTAAGGGGGAGTGGATGTAAAACCCCATTAATTCCTACTATTACCTGCGCTAGCATCTCATCGCATATAATCATGTTATCACCTTATCGTCGCATTGCATTAGTCACTTGCATTTCGTGTGTTCCATGTATACTTTTTACTGCATTAGTATATTGGAAATTAGAGACCCGTAAAGTCTATTACCACGTTCAAGCTTCGAGGACGAATCTTAGTCCAAGGAGGGAAGGATGTAATATCCGAGATTTTCCCTAAAATTATTTTAGTATTTGATGTGATGTATCGTTTTATTATCCATTACGATTAAAATTTAGTTATTTGGTTTTATATAAATTGTAATTATAAATCATAACTTATATATATATATTTATTTAACATATACCTTTTGTTAAGTATACAAATTAAAATGTGTATCTTATGTAAACAATACTTTTATTATCCGGTGTGCATAGATCGTTATCACATCTAGACATTTTCGTCGGGTTTAAAACGTTCGGCGCTTTTTAATTTCTGTCGCGCACCACTTTTCACGTGTCGAACCACCGTGTGATCTCGCGAATTCACCACACCCAATCTTTTTCTCTCTCCCATCCCATCTCATTTTTTTTCCTCTGCTGTGTTCTGCTTCAGCCAACGACCAACACCACCTTCATCTCCGTACCTCCTCTCTGCGACAACCACGCTTGGCGTAGCTTCTTCTCGAGCTACACCTAGCTAGCACCTCTGTTTTCACCATCAATCCCCTCCTCTTATCCTCTTAATCTTATCCTTACATTTCACCTTCTTCACCTCCATCTCTAATCTCTGCCTTGTTTTGCCAAGAACAAGCCAAGCAAAAACCACCTCCAATCTCCTATAAAAGAACACCACCATTGTTCCACCTTGCAGCCACCACCATCACCTCCTTTCCCTACATCTCTCAAACCCAGCCCCTATCACCCTCTGTTTTCACCCGAAAGAAAAACCCACTGAAAAAAACCCAAAACCCTCTGTTTTTACACCTGAAAACAGAGCACTCCACCACCATCACTCAACCCCCTTCACCTCCAATCACCATCGCCACACACCACCATCATCACCAAACTCTCTCCCCTCCTCTCTCTCTGCCTCGACAGCAACCCATAAGCAACAACAGCCGACACCGGAGACAGAGCCCTGACGCCGCCACTGCCGCTGCGACCGTCTGCTCCTCCCCCTTCCCTCTTCGTCTCTTCCTCCACCTCTCTCTGCCGCTCTGTTGTGCGCCGACGAAGCCCAGCCACCAAAGCAAACCGCTGACCAAGACCCAAAACCACCGCCGCTTCCATTGACGCCCAAACTCTGGCAAAATTTCGACCCGGAGCTCCGCTTGACCGATTCGACTCGTTTCTCGATTGGGTACTCTCTCCACTCCGTCCTAATCAATTTTGCTTCGTCTAAATCATTTCCTTGCATTTCAATTTGTGTTAGTGTGTTTGAATTTGCCGTGAGATGAAGAGGCAGAGACGAAGTCTCTGTTTTTTTTTTGTCGGTAAACGTAAAGATGTATAGATCAAAAATGATTTACATAAGACACTGGGCATACCCAGAGAACATAGCAGCAACAAGTGCTTACGAGGGCCTAAAGAAGCTACAAAGCCTATTGGCTAACAAGTGCGCAGCACCATCAATGAAAAAGCTACAAGCACTAGCAAGTACCACACTAGCAAGCTAAACAAAAGCAAAAATGGCCACTGGAGCTAAAAACGGTAGCTTAACAAGGAGTAAACATCTACAAAATCTCAATCATGTGATCCAAATCTTGAGGGTAAGTGGCGTAGTAGAATCTTCTCACATCTATTTTGATTTTCTCGACAATGAGTTGCAACTGTGGGGGCTCATTGTCGAAAATAAGCCGGTTTCTAGCAGTCCAAATGTGGTATACACATCTTGTAAGGCTGATTTTCTTTGCCTTGGCGCGCAAAGAAGTGCCCCTACATTCTTTCTTCAACCATTTGAGCGCACTATCAAGTGTGTCTGTTGATTGTTCACAGGGGGGTTCTTGCCAAATCTGAGACTTGGAGGGCGTGTTTTGTCATGTTTAAAAACTGTTACTTGTAGTGGGGAAGGGGGTGCTTGTGTTATTTACCACTAAACTGCATTATATATATACATGTATTTACTATTCATATTTAGTTAGCTTAAATCTTTATTCTATTTCTGTTAATTTATTTACAATAATAAATAAAAATAAATAGTTTTGTACTGTTAGTTAAAGACGAAATTTATATGAATTATAAATTGTTAAAAATTAGATATTTATAATTATTTCTTAAAAAATAAGTTAATAAAGTATATTTTTGCATATGTTTAAATACTCAATAATTATTGTTTCGTTTAAAAGATAAATGAAATATAAATCTCGTTTTAATTACTTTAATATTGAGATTCCAATAAAGTGCAAAATTTCGTATTATTTAATCAATACATAAATTTGTTTAATTAAAATATTATATAGTTTTATATTCGTAAAAAATCTATGACTAATTTTCGAAAATCATTTTGGAGATTTATGACTTGGTATTCAATATAGAATTTGATTAGTAATAAAATTAGGTATTTATAATTACTTGTGGCTTTTGCTTGCATTTCAAATAGGACACGTAGGACTGGCCGTTGACAAGGACGGCTGACGAGACTGTCGAGATGCACATCATAATGTTGCGTATAAATATGGGCCCAAAACCTAAGTTGAGGAGGCAGTCTTGGAGGAAAGGCCATGATACGCGGTCAAATGCTTTATTCATATCAAGCTTTAAAGCATAAAACGACTTTTGGCCTTGTGTCTTTTTCCTGATAAAATGCAACAGCTCATGAGCGATAATGTTGTCGGAGATAAGTTTGCCCTTTTGGAATGCAGTTTGGTGTGGAGAAATAACCGAGGGTATGATGTACTCAGTCGATTAGCTAGCACTTTAGCAAGGATCTTGTAGAGGGTATTGCAGAGACTGATTGGACGATAATCACTGGCAGTTAGCGGGCCCTTTATCTTTGGAATAAGGGTTATGAAGGTGTGATTCATTTCGCGGGGCATAAATCCTGTGGACAGAGGGAGAAGGACGGCTTTTGTCAAGGAATCTCCAATAGTGGACCATTGTTGTTGAAAAAATTCCGCAATTATACCGTCGAGACCCGGTGCTTTGTTCTTTCCAAGCTGAAGGACAGCAGCATGTACTTCTTCTGGTGTGTACGGGCTCTCTAGTTGATATTTATCCATGTCAGATAAGTGATTGTTGAAGAAAGAGGCACAGCTGAATTAGGTCGGGTGGACGCCTGACATTTGGGGTGGTTGTAGCAGGCTTTTAAAATGATGGGTGAGGCAATCTGTAATATCTTGTTGAGAATGAATAAAATTACTCTGGTTGTCATATATCCCCAAGATAAGCGACCGATTGCGTCGTATTGTTGCAACCCGATGAAAAAATTTGGAATTTGTATCACCGTGACGTAGCCATGCCTGTTTTGCGCGCTGTTTCCAATAAATATACTGCTCAATATAAAGTTTGTCGAGGTGAATACGTGCAAGTTGGTCCGATTTAATAGTAGCGATGAGCAGTCGACCGTCAAGAGTTGGAATTTGCAATTGAGATTGAAGTGTCGTAATGTCTCTTTGAGCGTCTTTTATACGCTGAGGTAATGCCGGCAGAGCATTGGAATTCCAATTGCGCATATGACGGATTAGAATTTGTTGCTTGCGGAAGAAAATGAAAGTTGCGGATCCAGTAACAGAGCTCACCCAAACTTTTGACGTGATGTGGTTCGTAGCATCATGTTGTAGCCAAGTAGCTTCAAATTAAGTTGGCCGTTTAGGCTTGAAAGCATGTCCTTCCGTATCAAGAATAAGTGGACTGTGATCGGATCGTTGTATGGGTAAGTTGAGAAGTACCGCTTTTGGAAACATTCGACTCCATTCACTAGTCATTAGAACTTTGTCGAGTTTTTCATACGTAGCATGAAGACCATTGCGTCCGTTTGTCCAAGTGTAAAATACGCCATGAGATGGAAGATCGTGGAGTTGGAGGGAGGCTACAAACTCACTGAAAATAGGGAGCCCTTTGGGTTTAAATTTTGTGGATGATAAATTTTCATGGGGGCCTCCAATTTGATTTAAATCACCAATAATAAGGAATGGTTGTGATAGCATGATGAGTTGTTGGTGTAGAAGGTCAAAAACAGACTGTTTTTTTTCCGCTTTCGAGTGTCCATAAAACAGAACAAGATTCCAAGTACCATTACGGACGTCGCATATTTGTAGAATAATGAACCAGTTGTTGTGATAAACAGGCATAATATTGAGGGAGGAGTGCCATGCCACCCACAATCCTCCTCTTGAACCTGTAGAGTTAGCTCCAATCGAAGTATCGTAACCAAGTGAATTGCATAAAATTAAAAGATCATCCGTTGCTTTCTTAGTTTCCATAACAAAAGTAATACATGGATGATGCGTAGTACATATATTTTTAAGAGTGTGAACCGTAAGGTCTTGTCCTAACCCCCTACAGTTCCAACTTAAGATTTTCATAACGAAGGCGGAGACTGAGTTTCAGCCTCCACCGAATTAGAACCAAAAGTAAACTCCTCACTGAGATAGTACATAATAACAGCATGCTCATAATCTTGGTAAGTTAAAAATACTTCAAACCTTTCTTCGAAGAAAACGGAGGCCAAAATATGATCTGTGGCCGTGAATCCGTCTGGGTTGTTATGTAGCGCCGAGAAGTCAGCGAGAACATCACGAAGCTTTGGAATTTTGCTAACTTCTTGAACATGTTCAGAGACAGGAGATGATCTTTTTTCCCCAATAATATGAGTGATTTTTGAGCTTGTTTGTCCTTCTTCAGGAACGGAGGGGACAAGAGATGTGCCGCTGTTCAATATTTGTGCATCAGATTCATGTTGGTAAGTCCAGGGACTTGAGCGTGGAAAATGCAGTGACGGACTATCATCATCCGAAGAGTCTGAATATTCAATGTCCACAAGTTTTGCTTTGCCTTTACCTTGGCATTCCCGCTTCCTTTTAGAGCAGTGAGGTGGAGTTCCATGTCCTTCACGAATGACCAGAGGAGGCTGTGGGATGATGGTTGGTATAGGAGGGGGAGAAGCTGCTTCATTCAAAGAGATAACCGAATCTGTCCCGACTTGTAGATTGATGGGGGAAGTTTCTGGTATGGGTTCCCCGCTGTCGAAGGAGACCTCGGCAGGAGGCGAGACACATAGGTTTAAGAAAGCCGACCACGTGGATTGAAGGTAGTCCCATTCCTCCTGGGTTGGTACAAAGTTTTCATCCAATAGCTTGGCTGCCATGGTGGGACATAAGGGGTAGTGGGGTTCCATACGGCGCACAACAGGCGTCCGCCGTGGAGGCGGCGGCGGTGGTGGTGGCGGTGAGGGCCTGGTAGTTGGCTGTGGTGGAGGTGTTTGTGGTGGTGAGGGTGGTTGAGAGCGTTGTTGGATTGGTGGAGGGGGGAGGCCCAACGGCAGTGGTTGGATGATTGTGGCATTTGTAGCAATTTGATGCTCTGTTGGGGGGTGTTCTTGGATGAGAAAGGGTTGGTTGGGGAAGACACCATGGCCCTCCCAATGAGTGTCGTAGTTGTTGATGAAATCCTCGTAGTTACCATCCTCAACATCCCCTTCGTAGAAAAAGATATCCTCTTCCATCTCTTGAATAATTGGGTGTAATGTCTCACTTTGCTGAAATGGGTTTTGATGGTGACCCATCATGAGCTGTGGGTCCTCTGGAGGAGATGGTGGCTGAGAGCGAGGACGCCCCCACTGATAACCATACATGCTATGCTCCGGCTGGGCTAGGAGTGGTGCTTGGATACGCGCCGCCATTCGTTGTAATTGTTGGTCTATGCGGATGCGAGCTTGTAGAGGGTGTGTTGCATTGAGAGAGGACATGGCCAATACACCCACAAGCTAGGCATAGATGGAAAATTTTCTCCGGAATACAGGGGATCCAAAGAAGGCCATGGACCTCATCAAACAGATAGAACACTGCAATAAGAGGAACATTTGGATCAAGCCAAATTTGAATGCGTAAATAACCATGTACCCTGGAAGATGCAAAAACATTGTCAGTCCGAGCAACTTGGCCCAGTATGGAGCCTAAGTAGTCGGCCGCTGCCGGGGTGAAACATCGTAATGGCAGGTTATAAAGTCTGAACCAGACGGAAATTAATGGAATTGCCACATCTTGAAGGGCCACCTCGGAGTCCCATTGGTCTACTGTCACAAGGACGCCATGTAAAACAGCAAGAAGCTCATTATAGTCTGGGAAGTGAATGACGTAGAGATTGTCATGGCTCATAATAAGTTGAAGTTCCGAGTTTGCGCGCCATAACCTCCGTAAAAGGCTTAGACGAAGTGTCGGAGGGAAGCGGTGGCAGTCTGGAACAAAAACCAGAAGACACTGGTGATCAATAGTTTCGTAACGGCATCGAATGGGGTTGGGGATTGCAGTTTGGAAACCCCTTCTGTATTGATCCTCGGGGTGACCAGGGGGTCGAAGTTGGCGGTGGGCGTGGTATATGATATTTGGCGGCCGGTTAGGCACCCGTCGTTAATGGCGAGGGTGAGGCTGCGGTGATGGAGAGTGGTCGTTGGTGTGGCGCCGTGATTGATGTCGGTTGAAAGGCAGGGGAGGAGGCGGTCGATGTCGATGTCGATACAGTGGAGGGGGAGGTGGAGGCGGTGCCTGGGGGATTGGTTGAGCCCCTCCTCGGCGGTGAGGTGGACGGTAGAGGTTTTGATTCATAGTTTTGTGGGAGATGAGAGGCTGATGAGAGATTGGGGAGATGTCCATATGGTTGGTGGTATTCTCCAATTTAATGGAAGCTTGCATAGCCATGATTATGGCTAATCTATGGTTGCTTGGATTCACGAAGATGGTTCTGTACATGTAAACTAGGTAGGAATGATGGGGAAGCAGGTGGTGTTAGGGTTGTGAAGCTAAACAAGAAGAAGGTTTCAGCCGGCGGAGCACCCAATTGGGCGGTGTGGGGCGGTTGTGAAGAGAGAGAGTGGGTTTTGTCAAGATTAGATTTTAGGGTTTCTAAAAAACCGGCGGCTGGGCAAGTTTTTTGTGCAGTTTTCCTATCTTAATTGGTTTTGAGGAGTGGAACGAGGCAAAATTAATGATGGAAATCTTTGGAAAATAAAATTTGACTTTGGAAAGAGGAGAAGCAAAAGCTTGAGCGGACTTAGATCAGAAAAAGGTGAAATTTGAGTTGTAGTGGGTTTTTTGTTCTTCACACTGCTCCAGACTTACCCCACCCTTAGCGTGGCAAATTTCATACTCCGCGATCCCCCATCGTGGAATCACACACTGCTGTTCAATTTTTTCAATCCCGAGCAACTTCATCGCATCTCAACTATACCGCTGCTGAGACTGGACGCTGACGACACTTTTGCATGGAAGCCATCAACCACAGGTACTTTTACTGTCCACTCAGCATACAATCTGGTGTCTTCGGCTAACAACTCATTCACCAAATTGCCATCGCAAGATGCGGTCACTGTCCTCCACATAATCCGCAAGTTACACTTAGAGCCCAAAATATCCTCTTTCGTCTGGAAAGCACTTTCAAACGCTCAGGCAGTCAAGACACACCTCAGAATTCGGAAAATCATATGCTCGCCGGCTACATGCGTTCTCTGCGGTGATGCCGATGAAACAACTGCCCACTGCCTATTCTTCTGCACGCATGCGAGAGCTATTTGGTTCGGGTGCCCCCTTGGGTATCGGGTTCTGTCAGGCACGACTCATCCCTTTAGTACCATCTTGTTAACGTTGCTTCAGTCAACAGCAGTAATAATTACTCTCCGACAAATTTGGCTCGCCAGGAATTCGATGACGATGAAGGCAATTTCCGTGTCTCCATTGGATTCTCTCAATGCCATCCCGGTTGCCATTCACAGACAAATTTCCCGTAATGTATCTCTGCATAAAGTTACCACAGAACAGCATCCGCTTGTTCACAGCAACTCCATCTTCCTGACTGACCTCCACCCTCGATGTCCCAATAACCCCCACGGTGGGTCCCCCTTAAGCACTTTTTTGGTTGATGCCACGTGGAAAAATGATGAACCAGCTGTTGCTGCTTGGACCGATGCAACAAATGCAACTGTTGGTCACTACGCCCAATTCTTCGCAGCTTCGCCAATCCAATCTGAAGCAAGAGGCATCTCCGAAGCGCTACGGTGGCTGCTCAACAATGGATACACTGAAATCGATGTCCACACTGATTGCCGGTCAATTCTGCTACACTTACAGAGCAACACCAACCCGACCGAATTACGCACCATTCTATTAGATATTAGGCACTCTGCCAGCAAATTTCATTACTGTAACCTTACTTTTGTTCGTCGAGCGGGTGTTCAGGCAGCGCATGATCAAGCGCACGCCATTGTACGACACTTGCAAAACCGCAGCGTTTAATTTATATATATTCCGTATCTTTCAAAAAGAAAAAAAAAAAGAGGACACGTACACTGTCATACGTTGGTTGATCGAACTTGCTTGTAATTAGGACTGTATGTGTTTGTTTGTAGAGCCTGTCTTTGAAGAACGAGGCGTAGTGTATGAGTAACGATTTGCTAGTGTATCTTCGGCTCTCACGGTGAGTATTCATGCTTAGTCTCGTGTGCTTATCTTCTTTCGTGTCAAAATGTGACTTTATTTCATGTCTCAAAATATACATGTGATACATGCTTAGTTTTGTGTGCCAATTCCTTTCATGTGATACTCGTTTATCTAAAAATAATTGGCGTGCTTTATTTCGAAACTGCTAAACTTGTCGTACTTGCTTTTAAATCGCCAATTTACTACACGTCTTCAAATCGGAAACTCATTGCTCAAATGTCACTAAGACAGAATTCATTAATAACGTAAAGTGAAAGAATCGCATATACCGGAACCAGTTGGGTCTACGACAGTGCTATACGCCTACGTCGTGTTACTTTACTTTATGTTACGTTACTATCGGGTGATGATTCCCTGGGCCAGGTCCCTAAAGAGATATCGGGATAATCCCCTGGGCTCCAGTCCCTAAACTTATTTCGGGTGATGATTCCCTGGTCCAGGCCCCTAAATACATGGGACTGCATGCGCCCCTATTCCTTTCGCTGTAGGCTGGAATCCAGCATTCTAGTACTACCCTTCTGACTTGCAATCTTAAGGGGGTGTCGACACTTAAGGTCTAGTAGCTGCTTGTATGGTGACTAGCGGGACGGTTGGAATCATCTTTAACGCTTGGTAAAAAGGTTGGGTTATCATAACCCCCTACATGCCGGTATCATCTTCTTCTTTTTTTTAATTTACCCTGGTCTACCCTGGTTACTGCGACTTAATAACATGACTTGTTCCATTTCCCGTTTGGAAATGCATGGAAATATGGAGAAACGAATTGGCCACTCGTATAACTTTCTGTTAGAAAATAGTACTTTTGAGAACTCTGATAATCGTCACTCCTACTCGTACTTATATTTCTGAAAAAAGTTCAAGTATTTATTTGAAGTTTATACTTATACTCCGCTACTGTTCTAACTATTTCAAACATAAACTCGGGAACCTATCTTAGCCACTCTGTTTTACATGCTAAGGTGTTTATTCACTCAGTTTTACTGATACTCGAAAAACTGTGGTCTTGTGTTTCTTTTAATTCCCCGCAGATGTATGATTGGTTGCTTGGGGCAACGCGCTGGGATCATGATCTCGTTCTCTCATGTGAACAATAAAGCTTTGTAATTAACCGGATAGCTCACTTTTGATGTAAAATCGTTTGGTAGATTTGGTGTCTAGTTTGGAACCAGTCACCAACGTTGTAAATTTTTATCTTAATTAACCAGTATTTGGATGTTCTTTTCACTTGTTTATGATTACCACTCCTTGTACGATAGGGTAAAATTCCCTGTACGGAGGGCACCAACCGGTTTCCGGCTCCTCTGAAAATCGGGGGTGTTACATATAGGGTATGGTGATTATGTCTAAGCCTATAGAGTACATATCTCTAATGGTGACAAGCAGATGTGTGCTAAATGTACTTACTTCCATATAATAAGGACAAAAGAAAGTATCAAGTACTATGTTGTACGAAAATAAGAAGTACTTTACAAATTCTAAGTAAATACTTCTTTAAAAAATCCACTGTTTTTTGTCGAATAGATAGACCATCATATATATTATATTATAACATCAAATATTGCTTCAAAAAACTTGTACTCGTGACCCCAATGAGCTCTCTCAGGACCCTAACCACGGGAGTAAACAGCTAGTTCAAAAAAAAAAGTATTGCGTCACGGCCTCATGAAGTGATATTTCAATGAAAATTGGTTCTAATAAAAGAAAGTTTTGATGTTTTGCGACTATAGGGGCAGTAGCATTATGAATATTTCTTTTCAAATTAGAGTTAGAAAATGCACATTTTTAATGACCATTCTACAAGTAGTGTTCAATATAAACAACATTACTTTAGTTAAAGTTTCGGGACCATACTTTTATAAGGGAGAATAATATAATGTCCCAAAGAGGGGCTTGTGTATGATTTTAAGAAATTTAAATTAACTATCTTGTTATTAGAATAAAATATAAAATAAAATAAAATAAAATAAAAAATTATGACAAAGTGTTTAACCATATTAAAGTAGAAATTACCAAAATTTAATTAGGTATCAACTACTCTACCTAAGTCACTGTAATTATTTGACTTTGAATCAATGAGTTAATTAAGCTAATTAAGGTACTTAAGAGTCTACAAAAATGATTATTACACATGAGTGTTTTCTTTTTGAACTTTTCCTTGACACGTAATAAGAGCAAGATAGCATGAGTGGTCCTCACTTGGGCACAAGTAAAAAAATTAGAAACACTTGAAACTATTATTGGACACAACTCGTAATCTTTTTGGCTTCATTTAAGCACTTCTAGTGCATGTTTGCCACACACCTACTATACTTTGACTAATGCTTATATTATAATTATTATATTAGGATATGTTTGTTGTTCATAAATATGGTAATTGAAAAGATAGTTAATATCTTATATGTACTCAATATAACACATGAACCACTAGTAATTTCATAGGTGTACATAAAGTGTCATATACCTCCATGGGTTGGTACTAGCATACAATAATATCTTTGAGATGAGATAATATCATGATAAAAAATGAAAATTAATTATTTCGAAGTATATGTTGATACTTGGAGCCTACTCAAAGAAAACATACTAGAAGGCTACTCTACCCCTAGACTATATATAGATTTCCGCTTATTCCTTCATGTAATTCATATGAAATGTTTTATCACCTAAAATGTATTGGGCATGTTCTCTGATGTCCATAAATTGGTATTAGTAACGATTTATGGAAGCATACTTACAAGAACTTTTCTCTACACAGTTACATAACATAAGGACCTCCTAAAATTATAAAGTGAGTAAACTTATTCTTTCGCATTTAAATACTCCCGTTTTAATGCTTTCAAATAAATTGTCTGAATCGTTAAATTAATAGCTACACATGTTTTTTTCATACTCCTCTATAGTTCATCATTTTTAATTGCCTTACGATTTATTATTTAAACTGTTTTTACGATGACATGTTTTATAGTCTTATTTTTTATAGTTGATATTTTTTAAGAAATGTAAAAATAATAAAATGACGAGATGCATTGGACAAGTTTTTATTGTCCTATCCACGGGACGTTATCGCTGGGTAATAATAGGCGACGAGCCACTATAATGGCGCCATGAAATGTTAAATTACGAATATCTTACTAGACCACCAACTACATACACGGGTAGGCAAGGTGATATATCACCTATAGATCAAGAACAGTTACCCGCTACATATCAAAATCTCAACCAAGTGAAAATGATTAAAATGAAATGTAGACTGCTTGTATTTTCAGATGTTTTTTTGATTTTTAACTGATGATTAGAATAATTTTTCAGTTAATTTTTATACGAAGGAGGAGTAATCCCCTCACTGAGCTTTTTCAGCTCACCTCTTTTTAGGTATAATGTTTTCAGGGACGACAGAGATTCAAGATAGCCGATAAAGACCGTACACAAGGAATTGTAGTGGGCTTGATTTGTTATGGTCTAAGCTAGATTTTATTTATTTTATAGTTTTGCGTTATTTAGTGTCAATTGTAACACCCCCTAAAATGACCAAGCCGGAAACTCGGGGTGTGTGACTCTGTACCCCAGATGAAACCCGGATACAAATATATTTAAACGATGGATGCCGATTTTGGAACCGTGGTGTTCCCTTTCTGTTTTATGCACCACAGGTTTAGATTGGAGCTTGGCTTAACGAGAGCGCAACTCATCACATTATCTTAGAATTTCAAAATTGAATAAATATACTTTCTTTTTTATCACTGTTAAATCTTTAGATTGTTTTATGCCCGGGTTTGAGGCACAAAAATTTGAATTGTAATAAGTATGTTTTAAAGAATTTATGGAGGATTTTCTTGGGATCCACCGTTTAAATCTCCTTGTATCCGAGTTTCATCTCGGGTACGGAGTGAGATCCACCCAACTTCCGGCTTGGTCATTTTGGGGGTGTTATGTAATACGTCGTATTTAAGTTAAGGGGTTATTTGGCCATTTCGAAAAAATATTTGAGAATTTCAAGAAATTTATATTTCAAACTTATTCTCGACTTCTGCTTGGTTCCAAAGTATAAGGGTGTCATTTGCCATTTACGATAACCTGGAACTTTAATTTGAGTTATTTTGTAGTTTTCGGAAAGTTGTGTATTACTATTTGAAATTTAGTTTGTATATTTGGGACATGTTTGTACTTTGTAAATGTGGAAATTTGATACTTATATACATAGTAGCTTGTTTGGAATTTTATAATTTATAAAAAATGACTTGTATGTTATATCTAGTAATTAAAAATTACAATTTCATACTATTTACACTTAGTTATTAAACTTCAACTCTATCCATCGACTATGTAATTGATATTTTCACCCCTCAGCTTTTAGCATTTCTATTTCTACCCCAACTAAATGTTGGATTTTGAGGTAGGTAATGCAGCAGGATAACAAAAACTTAATTTCTACTCAAAGCCCACCAATGATCACAGGAACAAACATTCATAACTTGATGAGGGGCATAGAAGATGTGTACCTTTTTGGTTCGGGAGATCACACAAAGAATAATGTCCTCGTCTCTACGGTTGATCCACGTCTAGAGGTGAGATCTAGATCTTCTTTCTCCTAGTGCTAGCTTGGACCGTAGGAAGAGGGAAGAATCAAGCAACGAGGAACAAAGAGAGGATCGACCCTCTCTTTGTGGCTGACGGGTAGGGGAGGACGGCTAGGGGCTTCGGTCTCTAGCTTGTCTTGCTCTCTCTTACTTTCTCTCCCACTCACTTATGTTATGAGCATTAGTTGTGGAAAGGAAGCTTGGAGCATCCTTTATATAGTCCAAAAACTCCGTGTTAACTACATAAAGGCCCTTCCTAATCCTACACGATATTGGATTAGTCCCTTCCTTGCATATTAGTCCCAATAAGTTTGCAAGGTGTTGCATAATGATCCTTCCAATTAATTAATATATTAATTAATCCCAAATCTAGTTCAAATCTATTAGACGTGTGACTCCATAGGTTTCTACATAGTTGGTAGTAACTAATTACTAACATGGAGCGGTGTCTAGCAACACATCCATGCAACCCAACTAATAGAAATAAGTCAGTGATCCCGACAAACCTGTGTGCCCAATATCACATACTGCATTATCCCTTTGTCTCCAAATCCGCATTGGACACGATACATAAATAGTCACACTCGTATATACAATCCATAGTTTCTCGATCCTGGGATTATTCTTATTCAAGTAGATAACATCAATATCTCCATATTGATTTATCTGAGTCTAGCCAGATATTCAGTAAGCACCATCCCTCGAGCGGCCATGGATATTTTCTCCCATTATGTGGGAGGGACAAATCCTCTGTACATTACTACAATCTCTAAGCTTGCTTCCTATAATGCCCGATAGCTATATTTATAATTGCCCGTTTAAGGAGAAACGTTGGATAACATCAAAGCATGATAATTCACAAACAGAGTATCTAGTGACTTCAAGTCTAAGGATTGCAAATATATTAGCACTACGAGAAGCGATTGTGACTTTAACATTATCTAATGCATCCTTCTCGTCGTGGGTCAATCTAGTATGCCATTACTCCTAATGCATACCCATGTGTTAGACTTGATATCTCCATATCAATCTACATACATACTAGTCTATATTTGATTGTCCTATTAAGCAATATAATGGACTAGGGATATTTAAGATAAACAACACATTGTATCTAAGGACTTCATTATATTCACTATCACAATAATTAATAAATGAATATTTTAGCCAAATCATTGTTCATACTATATATATAGATTGCCACTAGGGCACCTATTTCAACAGTCTCCCACTTGCATTAGAGCCAATCTGGTGCATCTCGTATGCCAATAGATCTTGCGTTCCCTTCATGCTTTCTCTGCGCAAGTGGCTTTGTGAGCGGATCTGAAAGATTGTCATCCGTTGGAATCTTGTACATCTTCACATCTCCTCGTTCGATCATATCACGAATAAGATGGAATCTCCTAAGCACATGCTTTGATTACTGGTGTGATTTTTGTTCCTTGGATTGTGCGATCGCCCCAGAGTTGTCACAGTACAACTCTATGGGATCCACGATGCTAGGGACCACACCGAGCTCAGTGATAAACTTCTTTATCCAAACTGCCTCTTTTGCTGCTTCCGCAGCAGCAATGTACTCAACTTCTGTTGTAGAATCAGCAACTGTCCCTTTCTTGGAACTCTTCTAGCTCACAACTCCTCCATTGAGGCAAAACATGTATCCCGACTGCGATCTGTAGTCATCTTTCTCGGTTTGGAAGCTTGCATCAGTGTAACCAATTACACTCAGCTTTCCTTACCTCCAAATATCAAGAGCATATCCTTACTTCTTCTCAAGTACTTTAGGATGTTCTTGACAGCAATCCAGTGACTCTCACCCAGATTGGACTGATATCTGATGAAACAACCCGGGATCTCGGTTCAGGGTTAACACTACAATCGATAACCAAAAGTAGATGATTAACAATTAAGTTTACATTTCGGTTAAAGTACATAACAAAATTGCGATAATAAGTACAATTTAGAACAAAACGTTTGTGATCTACTAAGTGATCTGACTTAAGCTAAACTTCTTCGTCTCGATGCGCGTTCCCATCCCCACCTTGGTTGATGACCTGCGGTTTTAAAATGGCAACAGCCGACGCAATTTTGAAGAAAAAGATCAATAAAAAATGAGTAAGTACACACTACGGCATGTAAAGCATGGAGTGGAACACAGAATAAGTTCAAATAGATTTGAAAAACTAATAGTAAAAGTTTTGGGAAAATTCAGAAGGATTATAAGAAAACGTGTATCAAACTTCTCAACTTTAAAACGTTTATAAATCACTAGTAGTCAAGATATTCATTCTTAGACCATGTCAATCTCACATGATCAAATCATGTTTCACAGAAAAGAAAACTTATTAATTCGCAAGTACCAATTTCTTTCAACTCCATTTAGTTTTTTTGGGCATATCCAGAGCCGCAAACATCATCGATAGAGTAAACAAACTTTCATTTGACTTCAATTAACAGTTAAGTTTAGCTGAGGCATATCCAGAGCCACCAGCAGGATCGATGTAGACAGAGGGATCACCAAATAATCACTAAGGGTTCCTTCTAGGGTCTATCAAACCCTATTTCACCCGAGCGTTAAGGGATCCCATTCGTGAATCCGTCTCACAACATTAGCTAAAAGGCCTTATGTGTCGACACACCTATACCGTAGTGACCCTTACAAGTATAAGTGGCACTCTATAGCTCTATAAACCCCTTGTCCTCAATATCTTGATACATTTTGGCTCATCGGGGGAGGATTTGTGAACGTTAACGTTCTATCTAATAATAAGAAGCATTGCTTCAATGGTCTTAGCCATAAGAAAATGGAGGATCGCTTCACGCCTCCCATTAATAACAGTACTCTGTACATCGTCCTAAGTCTATTAGAGGTATTTTATTTCTTATCTTTCACATAACCAGAATCAGAATATCAACATTTCACAAGTAATTTCCGAGAGTTCTCAAAGGAGATGAATAAAATAGTTTAACAACATTCGAGTGAAAAACATGCATTCTCATACTTTTTCATATAACAAGCATTCATTTGAAACATCACACACATGCACACATTTTATATGAAAAGGTCGTACATATGTACTTACCTCTGAGCCATGAAAGGCGCAAAGCAACGCTAGCACTCCTACAACGCTCGTCTCCGAGTCTCACAGTAAATGCAGCAACACGAATACGTACGTCTACTTCGAACGATCCTTAATAACGGATGGATATACACAAGTAAAGTATACAACCTATTAGCATATATCCTCTATATGAGGTTTTATGCAAGAACGTAATGAAATGGCGGGTCATGCAAGCTAACTTGACCAAAATGTCCATGATACTTCAAAACTCTCTAGTACAGTCCCTGACTGTGCCTGGACCCCAAATTACATTCATACTGGTCCAAAAACATGCAAGAATGACTATTAACTCTCCCATATGAACTTAGCATCGAAATCTATAACTTTCAGTAAATTACACTTAGGCCCCTAAAGTTTGCTAAAATTACAGAAAGACCCCTCGCCATTGATTTGATAAATCCAGAGTCAAATAATTCCTTCTTAAGACTTCAAATATCCTTCCAAGTCAGGTTGTTGGTCTCAAAGCATTAACCTAGTCTCAAGTAGTTCAGGTGTGAAGTTTTAATTAAATACACATAGGCCCCCGAAGTTTAGTAAAACTGCAAAAAGACCCCCACATTTGACTTGGTCAACCCTAACCCAAAATTAAATACAAGTACTCCAAATACGCATACAATACATGCTGACGAACTCCAAGTTACTAAACGAATCTCACTTCAAATCTAAGTGAAATTACTATTTTGCCCCTCCTATACAGTTCAGTCAAACTAGGGTTTTCGAAAAATCAAACTTGGTCAAGCTTGATATTTATACTCAGAATATGAATACAAAAAATTTTTGTGAAGAATGCTAAGGCCAGAAATGTCATTCAAATGGTCAAAACCGAATATCAAAGATAGCGAAAAGTCGTTTCAAGTAGTCAACTTTGCGGTTGATTTCTGATCAATTGAGAAGGAGTTTTAAGAAACTGGAAAAAGGGTGTTGAAGGTGACATTTCAAGGATTCCAGAACATATTTGAACTCCTAGAACTCTTAGTATTCAAAGAGATATCGCTACTCAAAGTTGGACAAAAATGCCGATTCAATACTTAGAGAAATTCAGTAGTGCTTAACGAGTTCAAACTGGCAACTTTAGGCTCGTTTTGTGAGAAATCCGTTATAAATTTGAAGTTGACCCAGAGACGATGAAATGAAGTATTATACACCAGATTTACACAGGAGAAAATAGAACAAGATTTTATTAAAATTTTAGGAAGTTATCGATGTCACAAAATGGGTACTTCAACACAGTTCTACACTTAGAAAATTTCGGCTCTTGTTGGTTCAAGAACACCGTAAACTAGACCACTTCAAGGCCAAAATTAGAGGTTTTACAGACCGAATTGGACCAAGAAATCACCACGAAAGTTGTAGAAATACAAGCAGGGGATCCATAGCAACAAGAATCAGGTCAAGACATCAAGAATTGAGCAAGATACGGGCTGTTAAGTTTGCACCGTTTATCGCCGGAAAAATGCATAGAACACGGAATCAAACACATCAAAATCTTGTTTCGGGGTTAGGGTGCAGGTTCTAAATGCATTCACGACCTTCTAAGGGTGATTTTTATGCAAAAATCAGCAAGAATAAGCGAAGATTGAAGGTTCTACCTTCTCCCGTCGGCCATGGTAGAAACCGGTGGCACGCCGCTCGGTTTCCGGGTGCTTCCACGCCCAGCAGCTTCTGGGTTCCGTAAAGTGTTCCACGATTTTCGGAGCCCTTGGAGAAACCGTCGGGAAGGAAGAAATGGTCAATAACGGAGAGAACGCCGAAGTCTGGCGTCTTGCAGCGGTTCTCGACGGGTTTGAAGCCCAGAATCCGACGAGCGAAATCCGGCGAATTGGGTTGAAATACTATGTCCTCCAGGTACGCCTAGGACTCACGAACACGAGGAAGAAATGATTAGCAGCTAAAGTTAGCAGGGAGAGAGAATCGAAGGATTTAGAGGCTAGGGTTCCTCGTCTTCGAAACGGGTTTCTGACGCCGTTAATTGATCATTCGACAAATTGATTGGGGGCTTTTACTCCTCAGCTATCCTAGATTCTCCCATAGCAGCAGCTCGCGATGAGAAGGAGTGGTAGCAGTGGTAGCAGTTAGGTGTTGGTGGTTGTTCATAGTGAAGAAAGAAGAAGAAGAAGAAGAAGAAGAAGAAGAAGAAGAGGATGAAGATGAAGGATGAGAGAGAGAGAAACACATTTTTTTTTCATATTGCTGGTGAAGAGGGTGTTGACTCCTCATCTAGTAGGTGTCAATTTGGATTGGACAAGTGTCTTACATGCATAATGGTTGAAGTGTAGTTTTCTAAACTTTGGGGGTGCTAACTAGAATTACACAATTACTAATTTTCATAAAATTGCACAACCACCCCGAACATTTCTAGTGCTTCAAAATCATTCTAACAACGTCCAAATATCGCCAAAACTCCAAAATGTCCACTTTAAATCTGTGACAAACTATATACAAATTCGCCCCTAAAGTCTTGATATTGCACTAAGAACTCTCTCGGGAATTAGGGGTGTTACATCTGCTCACCATACTCAACGCGTATGATACGTCTCGTCTAGTACACAACATGGTGTACATGATGGATCCTATGGCCGAAGTATAGGGTATCCTACTCATGCGATCCTTCTCAACCTCATTAGAAGGACAATCGGTCTTAGAAAGAGTGACTCTATGCGACATGGGCAAGAATCCCTTCTTGGAATCTTGCATGTTGAACCTTTTCAATACCTTGTCTATATATGTACTTTGACTTAGGCCGAGCAGCTTTCTAGATCAATCCCATAGATCTTTATACCAAGTATATAGGCTGCATCTCCTAAGTGCTTCATTGCGAAAAACTTTCCAATCCAATCTTTAATATATTGCAAAGTAGGAATATCGTTTCCAATGATTAGTATGTCATCCACATACAAGACCAGAAACACTACAGAGCTCCCAATAACCTTCTTGTAAACACAGGGCTCATCTTCGTTCTTGATTAAGCCAAACTCTTTGACTGCGTAATCAAAACGTCGATTCCAACTCCTAGAAGATTGATTTAATCCATAAATGGATCGTTGCAGCTTACATACTTTATTGGCATTCTCGGGATCCTCAAAACCTTCCGGTTGTGTCATATACACATCCTCGAGGAGGTTCCCATAAAGGAACGCTGTTTTGACATCCATTTGCCAAATCTCGTAGTCATAGTATGCACCGATAGCAAGTAGGATTCGGATGGATTTAGTAATGGCGACTGGTGAAAAGGTCTCATCATAGTCAATACCATGAATGTGTCTATACCCTTTAGCCACTAATCGCCCCTTATAGGCAACTACATTGCCATCCATTTCAGTCTTCTTATTGAAGACCCATTTTCACCCTATGGGCCGAGCCCCTTCAGGTGGTTCCATCAAACACCATACTTTGTTGGTGTACATGGAACCCATTTCGGATCTCATAGCTTCTAGCCACTTCTTGGAGTCTGGGCCTTGCATGGCTTCCCCGTAGGTTGCAGGATCATCATCCATGAGTGGTACGTCATCGGGCTCAGTCACGAGAAGTCCGTACCTCTCCGGCTCATGATGTACTCTTCCTGATCTACGGAGTTCCTGTGTTACCTGAACAAGTTCTTCCACAAAACCTTGCGGCTCCTCCTCATGTTCCATCACCGGTTCAGTGATTTGTGGTTCTCAAATTTCTTCAAGTTCTACAGTCCTCCCACTTGCTTCTTTAGAGACAAACTCTCTTTCTAGAAACACGCCGGTCCGAGCTACAAACACTTTGTTCTCGGTTGGATTGTAGAAATAATATCCTTTTGTTTCCTTAAGATATCCCACAAATTTACACTTATCCACCTTGGGCCCGAGCTTGTCTGTTTGTAAACACTTTACATAGACATCGCAACCCCAAATCTTTATAAACGACACTATGGGACGCTTCCCAGTCCATATCTCATATGGTGTCTTCATGACCGATTTGGATGGAACACGGTTAATGGTAAAAGCTGTCGTCATTAGAGCATGTCCCCAAAATGATATCGGAAGATCCGTTTGAGACATCATAGATCGCACCATATCCAATAGTGTGCGATTCCTCCTCTTGGACACGCCATTCCATTGTGGGGATCCGGGTGGAGTGAGATGGGATACTATCTCACACTCTCTAAGATATTCATCAAACTCTTGGCTTAAGTACTCTCCTCCATGATCCGATCGTAAAGCCTTAATACTTTTACCAAGTTGCTTCTATACTTCATTCTTGAATTCTTTGAACAATTCAAAGGATTCAGATTTGGCCTTCATAAGTTTTACAAATCCATATCTACTGAAATTATCAGTAAATGTAAGGAAGTAGGTATAACCACCTCTGGAAAGCATGGGGAACGGCCCACATACATCGGTATGTATGAGTGCCAGTAACTCACTAGTCCTCTCACCCTTCTTATTGAAAGTGGACTTTGTCATTTTTCCTAATAAACAAGATTCGCATGTCTCATACGATTCCAAATCAAATGAGTCCAGAAGTCCATCCTTATGGAGTCTAGATATGTGTTTCTCATTTATATGGCCTAAACGACAGTGCCATAGATATGTAGGATTTAAATCATTAGTTTTAATCCTTTTAGTATTTATGTTATAGATTGGATTATTTAGATCAAGGATATACAATTCATTAGACAAATGCGCACTACAATAGTGCATACTTTCAAAATAAATGGAGCAACACTTGTCCTTTATTGAAATAGAAAAACCCTTCTCGTCCAAACATGAAATGGAAATAATGTTTCTGCTCGTAGCAGGAACATAAAAACAATTGTCTAATTCTAAAATAAGTCCAGAAGTCAAAGATAGTTCATAAACGCCTACAGCTAATGCAGCAACTCTTGCTCCATTCCCGACGCGCAGATCTATCCCCCCTTTAGCCAATCTTCTACTTCTTTTCTAATCCTACACATTTCGACAAATGTGAGAACCACATCTAGTATCCAATAACCAAGATGAAGAAATAGAAAGATTGAAGTTTATAACATAAATACCTGGTGGTGGTGGTGGAATCACTATTCCAAGCTTCTTATCCTCTAGATGTTTAGGGCAATTCCTCCTCCAATGACCCGGCTGGCTACAATAGTGACACTAACCTTTAGCCACGCCCCACTAGGCTTTAGGGTTTTCATGGATTTTGCAACTTTCTTGCGCTTTCCTTCGGAGGTAGAGGCAACTCCCTTTCCCTTCCTTTTATTCACCATCATTATGGATTTTCCCTTGCCTTTGTTGATGCTCTGTTCAGCTGTCTTCTGCATGTTCAACAAGTCTGGCAGAGTCTTACTGATCTCGTTCATGTTATAGTTCATGAAGAACTGATTATAATTGTCAGGAAACGATTTTAAGACAACATTAGTAGCCAAATCTTGGCGAAGTGGGAATCCCAGTCTCTCAAGGTTCTCAATGCACCCGATCATTCGGAGTACATGAGGCCCAACTGGATTCCCTTCTGCAAGACTACTATTTTACAATGCTTTGGACACCTCATACCGCTCATGCCTTGCCTGTTCTTGAAACAACTGTTTCAAGTGTATGATCATATCATAGGCCTCCATGTTCTCGTGTTTCTTCTGAATCTCAGAGGTCATGGTGCTGAGCATGATGCAAGTCACGTCATTAGAATCATCTATATGTTTCTGACGTGCCCTTACATCTGCTAGAACAGACTCATCCCGGGGTGGGTCTAGAATTGCAGTGTCCGAGACGTGCAGCTTCTTTTCTTGCTTAAGGACAATCCTTAAGTTTCTGTACCATTCAAGAAAATTCATTCCAGAGAGTTTGTCCTTCTCAAGAACATATCGTAGGGATGAAGTCGATGCGTGGTTTTTTTGCCATTTGGAATTCTACAAAACGAGAAATATGTGATTTTAGTATTTTGAACAATTTAACTATATTTAATAATGGCTAGGTCAATGAATATAGCTCCCACTATTTTTCTCGGATTAATAGCCCTCACCATTAATGCGGAAAATATCATGTATATTTTATAGTAGGTCAAAGATCCATATTTCACTTATTCTTGAGCTTTGCTTTTGTAAGTCACCCAAGAATTGGTTATTTAGGTAGGAAACATTCCAATTGCATCCTATGCAACTCTTGGTCCAATTAGGTGAATAACTCATTATTCTTTATCCTTTAAATAACGCCTAATTGTCATGCCTCTAGGTTCATCAATCCAATTGATTCTTACCTAGTTGCGTCCAACCTATTGCTTCAATATACACACATTACTAGCTTGTGTTGTCCGCAACACACCGTGGTGAATTAAAATCGCCTTGCTTTGGCATGCCCGAATTTTAATAGACCCTGATCATGAAGGGTGTTTAGGCAAGAGAATGCAAAACACAATATTCTATTTGAGGGATTTAATAGTCATAATTCGTTTGGTTGATCACATCAACATGATCTACTTATTTGGATTGGGCAATTCACAATAAAAGACCATCTTTGTTTATTATTATCTTGTTAACGTTTTGCTAGTATCGCCACACACACAAAAATAAATAACAAGACATAAATAATAAACATCCACAAAAGAAAAATTAACGTGACATGGATATGGCCCCTAGACTAAGATATTACCAAGCCAATGATAATATCTATATGCCCTAAAGTGACAAGCTCATCTCCATGTGCTCTACCATAGCCGCGCGCCTAGGGTAGGGATTCGTCATCATCATTTGGCTTCTTGGTTCTCCGGTCTACTCCTCCATTCTCTTGGCTATCATCTAAATATTTCTAATTCTAGCCTACATCTAGTATAAATAAATAAATAAGCCTCACATGTTGAGGAAGATGATCAGCTTGCAGGCCGTAAAATTAACTAACTATTACATTAATTTGATCAGCTCGCAGGCCCTAAACCAAACCACAACAAACTCAAAACATCCACAATCTAGGCCATATCCATCCACCATGCAACAAAGCACATAATACAGTTAAAACTAATTTTTAACGCGCTTGTTCACTTTTAGTTGAAATTGGGTAATTAGGGTCACAACGGTCCCAGGGGGTTCAACCTAAGCATTGACCGAACCCCAAGGACCGCCGCCCGCCACCTTGGGCCGACCCTAGGCCGGCTGCCCATTGGTGACCCGCGGCCTTGCTTGGTGCGTAAGGAAGAGGGGGGGGGGTATGGCTAGTGTTTCGGCCCTTGTCACCTTCCCCTTCCTTCCTTGTTGCCCAAGCTTGGTTTTTTCCTTATAATTGTTTCCATAATTGAAAAACCACCCTTTTCAATTATGTGCCCATGAACCCTAATTTTCAAGAACCCACTATTCACATCATATGTGATTAAACTCACCAATTTACACATCCAATGTTAAATTAGATCTTGTTTATATTGAATCAAATTCAATTTGCATCTACTATGCCAATTAATTTCAGTTTCGCGTAATATGAATATGACGGTGTATAAACTGAAATCGTAACACATAAAATCATGTTATGCACTACGACATGTGGCAATGATACCACTGTTGGGTTCTAACGTAGGTAACGCAGCGGAATAAAAAAAATTTAATTTCTACTAAAAGCCCACCAAGGATCACAGGAAGAGACATTCATAACATGATGAGGGACATAGAAGATGTGTACCTTTTGGTTCGGGAGATGACACGAAGATTAATGTCCTCGTCTCTACGGTTGATCCACGTCTAGAGGTGAGATCTAGATCTTACTTCTCCTAGTTCTAGTATGGAACGGAGGAATGGGGAAGAACGAATCAAGAAACAACGAACAAAGAGAGGATCGACCCTCTCTTTTTGGCCGACGGGTAGGGGCGGACGGCTAGGGGCTTCGGCCTCTAGCTTGTCTTGCTCTCTCTCTTGCTTTCTTTCCCACTAACTTATGTTATGAGCATTACTTGTGGGAAGGAATCTAGGAGCATCCTTTATATAGTCCAAAAACTCCTTGTTAACTACATAAAGGCCCTTCATAATCCTACACGATGTTGGATTAGTCCCTTCCTTGCATATTAGTCCCACTAAGTTCGCAAGGTGTTGTATAATGATCCTTCCAATTAATTAATCATATTAATTAATCCCAAATCTAATTCAACTCTATTAGACGTGTGACCCCATAAGTTTCTACTTAGTTGGTAGTAACTAATTACTAACATGAGCGGTGTCTAGCAACACATCCATGCAACCCAACTAATAGAAACAAGTCAGTGATCCCAAAAAATCTTTGTGCCCAATATCACATATTGCATTATCCCTTTGTCTCCATATCCGGATTGGACACGATACATAAATAGTCACACTCGTATATCCAATCCATAGTTTCTCGATCCTGGAATTATGCTTATTTAAGAAGATAACATCAATATCTCCATATTGATTTATCTGAGTCTGGCCAGAATTCAATAAGCACCATCCCTCGAGTGGCCATGGATATTTTCTCCCATTATGCGGGAGGGACAAATCCTCTCTACATCACTACGATCTCTAAGCTTGCTTCCTATCATGCCCGATAGCTCTCTTTATAGTTTCCCGGTTAAGGCGCAACGTTTGATAACATCTAAGCACGATATTTCACAACTAGAGTATCTAGTGACTTCAATTCAAAGGATTGAAATTATATTAGCACTACGAGAAGCGATTGTGACTTTAACATAATCTAATGCATGCTTCTCGTCCTGGGTCAATACAGTATGCCATTACTCCTAATGCATACCCATTTGTTAGACTTTATATCTCCATATCAATATACACACATACTAGTTTATATTTGATTGTCCTATTAACCAATATAATGGACTAGGGATTTTTAAGATAAACAACACATTTTATCTAAGGACTTCATTATACTAAATGTCATAATAATTAATAAATGAATATTCTAGCCAAGACATTGTTCATACTAAATATATAGATTGCCTCTAGGGCACCTATTCCAACACTAAGTAGTTGGAAGAATTATAATTTCTCTCCAATCCCTTCCTCACTAACTTGGTCAACTCTCATTACAATATATATATATATATATATATATATATACTTTTCATCCCCAATACACTCAATGAACCACCAACACTCCGATATCCATCAAGTCCATCCTTCTCCATCTTCGTCACTTCATTTCTTTACATCTTTTCTCCTCAAGAGCTTTCATGCAAGCTCTCTTCCCTCTCTCCAAATTTCATTCCCGTTTTGGGTGTTGACCTCACAAAAACACCATCAAAACTTCATTTTCTTACATCCAAAGCATGACAATCTTGAGTCCAACCTTAGAATCATCATGGAGGGGAGTTATTCCACCATCATACTCAATGATTGAATGCCAAATTCACTCCTTTCCTCACCATCATCTTGAATCTTAGGGTAACTCTCTTCTAGAGCTTGCATGTCATTGTTTAGCTTTGATTGATGAAATTTTATCTTAGTTTTCTTCATCGCCATGCTTGATTATTCATTTACATGATTAGATCATGTGTTTGACTTCAAAAGTTACACAATTCCATGAAACTCACACTAGAAACCCACGTACACTTTGTGTATTTTGTTTTAGTTGCACTTGAATCTCAAGAACATTTTAAAAATTTGTTTCAAGAGCATGTGAAAATCTTATTTTATTCTTAAAATGATGTTATTTGGGTGAAAATCAAGTCTTCTTAACTTGCATGTACTACTAGAACCATTCTTGTTGATTTGTGAAAAATTGCATATTTTTACAATCTGACTAGTTTGTGAAAAATCTGTATTATCTCTAAATTTTGTAAAAGTGGAATTTTTAATTTTTTTCATATTCTAAAACTAGACTTAGAGGGGGTGATTTTGAGGAAATAATCATCTTCATAGCATTCTTGGTTAATGAGTAATGGTCATTTGAACTTGCATGTTTTCTGAAACTCAGTTTCTGGATCATTCTTGCAGTTTTCACTAAAAACCCATTTCCAGAATCTTTTGGCACACTCTCGTTTTTGTGTTGTAACTAGGCATATTTATGCTCAATTCGGAGAATATGAGCATCATTGCTATTCTCCAAGTGGTAGTAATCACCTTTTAAATTGAGATTTTCTTTCAGGATTGTCTCTGCACAACATAGGTTGTTTATTTTGTAACTTAAGTTTTATAATAGCTATACATGATTCTCTTGATGTTTCAGAAACTAGACACATTAATGTTGATCATAAATAAATTTCATAATTTTATGATATGTTTTGATATGGTAAATATGCCTCCAAAGTGAGAGATACAATTCTGTCCAGAATTGTAATTTCATATTTTTTAGAAAACTTAAGTTTTTGAAGTTCTTAGTGTTATGTTTGATTTATTTAGACATGTGAACATCATTATATGTGACTTTTTGGCATATAAGACTATGGTTCATGTAAGGTTGCATTTGGATTATCGATGCGTAAATTGGTTGTAACGAGTACGTTATACATGTGATTGTAGAGATCGAACTCGTAGAATAGAACGATTGTCGTTGGAGTTCTAGTGGTAAGTACATATGTTCGGCCTTTCCTAATCAAAATCCACGTATGTGTGTGGTGTTTCAAGTGAATTTTTTGTTATATGAAAAAGTATGAGAATGCATGATTTGAACTTGAAAGTTGTTTGGTATATGTTATTAATCTCATTTGAGAACTCTTGAAAATTAATTGTGAAATATTGAATACGATAAAGAGAATCAATAAAACAATTGTATTATATTTAGGACGATGTACACAGTTGTGTTTATTTTTGGATCCGGTCGAAGGTGCCAAGCGATCCTCCTGTTACTTATGGCTACTGCCATCGAAGCAATGCTTCAAATTATTGGATAGAACTTTAATGTTTACAAATCCGCCCCCGATGAGCCAAAATCTACCAAGGTATTGACGCCAAGGGGTTTTTTAGAGCTACAGAGTGCTACTTATACTTGTAAGGGTCACTACGGTATAGGGGTGTCGACACTTAAGGCCTTTTAGCTATTGTTGTGAGCGGGGATTGACGTATGGGATCCCTTAAAGCTCGGGTGAAATAGGGTTTGATAGACCCTAGAAGGAACCCTTTGCTATTATTTCGTGATCCCTCTATTTACATCGATCCTACTAGTGGCTCTGGACATGCCTCAGCTAACTTTAACGGTTAAATTGGACTTGAAAGAAAGTTTGAATACTCTATAGATGTTGTTTGTGGCTCTAGATATACCCTCATCGAATGAAATGAGTTGAAAAATATTGGCTACTCCTGACTTAATATAGTTATCAGTTCAAAAATAACTTGTTTAATGTTGATACTTTACTAGTCTAAGAATATCTTGAATACTCGTGATTTATAAGTGTTTTAAAGTTGAGAGTTCACGCTACGCAATTAATTATAATTGTTCCAAATTGTTCCCAAATTTATTCTTTATGATTCTTTCAAATCTCTTGATTTATTATAACTTATGCTTGTGTGCAACTCAATGCTTTACATGTCGTAGTGTGTAATTACTCAGTTTTTACTGATCAATTTCTTCAAAACTGCGTCGGTTGTTGCCATTTTATAACCACATGTAATCAATCAAGGTGGGGGATGGGAACACGGATCAAGACGAAAATTCCGAGTGTAGTTTAGATACTTTAGCAGATCACAAACACGTTGTTGTTTTCAAATTGTACGTATGATCAAAATTTTGTTATGTACATTAAAAGAAATGTAATCTTAATAGTATATTTCTACTTTTAGTTATCGATTGTCTCTTTAACCCTGAACCGAGATCCCGGGCTGTTTCATGTTACATCAATAAAGTGGACAAGTACTCTGTAAAAGTAACATTTTCAATAGAAGAATTGTCGTGAATCATTGGCGTTACTTACGAACTCATTTGAAAGTTTATTTAAAAATATATTGTTATAAGTTATCTCGACCCACTCATTTTCTTTTACACATTTTTATAATTTTATCGAGTTTTAAACATTGGCCTATCTTTTCTAAAATATTGCCAGACCCATTCATTAAGTTGTCGCTTGCGCAATTTCTTGAAAGAAAAATTTAACTTTGGGTCTACTCGTGGACTGTTTATTCATTATTTGAAGGGGAAATAGAAAGACTAATAGAGCAATAACGACCACCAAAGTAAAATTTTAACGTTAAATATGAAAGTTTGTAATGAAGGTATAAAAACAGGGTCTAATACTCTAGATGGGGGTTAATAGAGTATGGAAACTTTTGCTAAAAATTAGCCTTTAAACCTTTAAGTTAATGGTCAAAAGAAATCTCAAAGCTTTGCAAGAGGTTTGTAAAATTTGAGACAAAACTGTAACTGTTAGAAGCTTCAAAGCTTTGAGAGGAAATTCTTCAAAGCTTTGGAGCTATCCTTTTTGAACTGATATTCAACAGGAATATAAAGCAGTAAAGTAAAGCTATAGAACACAGGAATTTTTATAGAGTTCAGTCACAACTGGACCTAGTCTCTGCCTCAGGGATCTGATCCCTCCAGGATTTGAACATACTTATTATTAATAACCCATATTTAGCCCCAGATCTCAAGCCTAAGTGAGCTACCTTACACTTATACAGCTTGTGGTTCCCAACCTATCTAGTAACAGCTACAACCTGTTGAAACAATAAGAACATCTTGTTGTTCACTTGAACAACTAAACTTCTAATTTTGTGAGTTGAGAAATTCAAAAAGAATAATACAAGTCTAGAACAGTTTGAATAACACAGAGAAAGATATGCAACAAAGCTTGGAAGTGTTCTTCAGATTGGATGATTGATATTCTTCTCATGCAATTTTGAATTGATTTATTGTTTGAAGATTTGTATGCCTTGATCTTCCACGGATGAAAAACTCTTCTATTCACAGTTGATCAGCCTCTCTCTCTCTAGATGATTGATCTTCTTCTCCTGCAGTGTTCGATTGCTTGATTGTTCGAAGAGTTGTATGCCCTGAAGTTGACTTAAGTAGGTAGAAGATTTAGACTCAAAATACGATTGCATGAAAAATCAGATATTTAAAGATATTTTAGAGATATTTTTGGGATATTTTGAACAAATCTCTGAATATTTAAAATATTCTAGAATTATCCATAAGATAATACAAAATATTGCTTGATCCAATTTTTGAATAATACTACACAGCTTATTCACCAAAACTTCGAAATAAGAGTTCAAAGCTTTAAGGAATTTTAAAGTTTCCAGAAAACTTCAAAGCTTTGAAGCATACTTTCAAGGCTAGGAAAGTATGATCTCAAGGCTTTGAGATTTTCACACATAATTCACAAAAGAACAAATACTCTGCCTAAACCAATGCATCCTTGTTTAACATACCCAATTCAAGCCTTTGGGATGCAAACTTCTCATCTGGAAAAGGTTTAGTGAAAATATTAGCTATATGAATAGTATTTGAAATAAAAGATAAAGCTACAACACCTTTCTCTGCATGATCTCTTAATAAATGATGTCTTACATCAAAGTGCTTAGTTCTGGAATGCTGCAGAGGATTCTTTGAGATTGAAATGGAACTTGTATTGTCACGGTTGATAGGCACATTTCTGAATTCATATCCAATCTCTTAGCTGTTGAGCAATCCATAGTACTTGTGAACAACAAGGACTAGTTGCAATGTATTCAGCTTCTGTAGTTGACAAGGCTACTGAATTCAGCTTCTTTGAATGCCAAGTAATCACTGATGAACCAAGAAATTAGCAACACCCTGAAGTGCTTTTCCTATCCACCTTGTAGTCTGCAAAGTCTGCATCTGAATAACCACTCAACAAGAAATTAGTTCTTCTTGGATACCAAAGCCCGAAGTCTTTGGTTCCATTCAAGTATCTAAAGATCCTTTTAACAGCAACTAATGACTTTCCTTAGGATCTGCTTGAAACCTTGCACACATACATACACTAAACATAATATATATTCTACTAGAAGTGAAATACAATAGTGAACCAATCATACCTCTGTAACCCTTTTGACTCACACTCTTACCATTTATGTCATTGTCTAAGGATAATGATGAACTCATAGGGGTCTCTACTACATTGGACTGAGACATATTGTACTTGTTTAACAAGTCCTTGGCATATTTTCCTTGATGCAAAAATATTCCTTTCTTCATTTGATGTACATGAAGTCCAAGAATGAAGTTTAATTATCCTAATAAGGTCATCTCAAATTCCCTCCACATTAGACTTGAAAACTCTTTTGAAAGAGCATCATTAGTAGCACCAAACAGTATATCATCTACATAAATCTGTACTACTAACAAATCCTTTTCATGAGTCTTGATAAAAAGAGTTTTGTCTACTAGGCCTCTCTTAAAACCATTTTCAAATAAATACTTTGAGATTCTCTCATACCAAACCCTTGGAGCTTGCGTAAGTCCATAGAGAGATTTGTCCAATTTATAAACATGATCAGGGAAATTTTCATCTTCAAAATCAGGTGGTTGAAGCAACATATACTTCTTCTTGTAAAAAACCATTTAGAAAAGCACATTTGACATCCATTTGATAAAGCTTTATGTGTTTATCAGATGGAAATGCAAGAACTATTCTGATAGCTTCTAACCTGGCAGCAGGAACAAATGTCTCCTCATAATTAAAACCTTCTTCTTGATTATACCCCTGTGCCACAAGTTTGAATTTGTTTCTTACAACTTTACCATTCTCATCAAGTTTGTTTCTGAACACCCATTTGGTTCCGGTGACTGACTTATCTTTTTCCCCAGGAACCAAGTTCCAAACCTTGTTTCTTTCAAACTCATTCAGCTCTTCCTGCATTGCAATAATCTAAACTGCTCCTTGTAATGCCTCCTTTGCATTTTTAGTTCCCCAAGTGATACAAAGGCTTTTAAGGCACACAAATTCTTCAATTGTCCTCTGGTCTGAATCCCAGTATTTGTATATGATTTGATATTATCAGCTGGATGAGCTGATATGTACTTGAATCTCTTCCTTTGTGTCCAGGATTCTGGCTCAGTATGTAGCTTTTCAAGTCTTTGAGAACTTGATGCAGTAGTAGGAGCACTTTGTGTTATTTGAAGTTCAGTCTCAAGGCTTTGAGATTTTGAGTCAGGAGGTTGTTCAAAGCTTTGAGATTCTTTTGGATGTCCCTGCATTTTGGTTTTGCTTATTTTATCATCAGCCTCATATTTATTCAAATTGAGATCTGCAAAAGGAATCATCATTAATTTCATCGAAAATCACATGAATGCTCTTCTCTACCACTTTGTTCTTTTATTAAAAACTCTGTATGCTTTGCTAGGTTTAGAGCAACCAGAAAATACACCTTCATCACTTCTAGCATCAGATTTTCCAAGATTATCCCTGCCATTAATATGCACATAACAAGTACAGCCAAAAGGCTTAAAATTAGAAACACTTGGCTTCTTGCCTTTGAACAGTTCATAAGGAGTTTTCTTCAAAATAGGTCTAATCAAACATCTGTTCAGCACATAGTTGGCAGTGTCAACAACTTCTGACCACAAATACTTTGGTAAATCGCTTTCAAGTAGCTGGTTCTAGACATATCTTTAAGCGTCCCTTTCTTCCTCTCAACCACACCATTATGCAGAGGAGTTTTGGGTACAGAAAAGTTGTGTGAGATGCCATGCTTTGCACAAAATAAATCAAAATCAAGCTGATCAAATTCAATACCATAATCACTTCTAATAGATGGAACATGTAAGCTTTTCAAAGCTTGAAGCTCTATACAAAGCTTTAAGAATTCAGATAATGCTTCTGATTTATCTCTAATGAACATAACCCATGTAAACCAAGAATAATCATCTACCACAACAAGAAAATATATCATACCTTTGGGTGTTTGAACTCTCATAGGACCACACAAGTCCATATTCATCAACTCTAAGCGTCTAGAAGTACTTATAAATTTCTTTGGCTTGAATGAACTTCTTGTCTGTTTACCTTGAGTACATGCTTTGCAAATCTCATCATCTGTGAACTTTAAGGTTGTTAAACCTCTTACCAAGTCCTTTTAGACAAGCTTATTTAGGGTATGCATGCTTATATGCCCGAGTTTTCTATGCCAAAGCCTTGAGTCTTCCTTTAAAGCTTTGAGACACTTCAGACTTTCTCCGGCAACTTTGTTAGTATTCATAGTATACACATTACTTGATCTAGGAGCAGCGAGAATGAAATTGCCTGATTTCTCATCTTGCACCACACATTTCTCCTTATAAAAATTAACTTTTTACCCTTATCACACAATTGAGATATACTAAGCAGATTATACTTTAACTGTTCAACTACATAAACACCAGAAATTGAACTTGCATAATCATTACCAATACTACCTATACCAACTATATTGCATTTGGCTTGTCACCAACTGTGACTGTTCCTCCTGAATATTATTTGAGCTCTATAAACAGAGACTTTTTTCCACTCATATTCCTGGAGCAACCACTAACCAGAAACCATTTGTGATCCTTCAAAGCCTTGGTGGCAGCCTGAAAAATTCAATCAATGCCTTAACAGGCTATTAGGCCAAGTGTAGAATTTTGATTCATATTCAGAATGAACCATGTTGGGTGGTCCGATTCCTTTAAGAACCCAAATCTTTCTTACTTGTACCTTAAGATGGTAAGGATAAGTGTTTCTCATTATGTGAGGTTCTGTCCTTCTAAATGGGAAAGTTAACTTAATATGTCCAATTTTTCCACAATAATGACATTTTGAAGAATGTCTGCTTCCTGATTTTACAACTTTGGTTTGGTTCTTTTTTGGAGAATTGGTATTGTAACCAATTCAACTTTTGCAAACAGAATGCATACTTCCTCCAAGATTGATATTGAGTTTGTGTTCTGATCCAACAAAGGTTGATAAAATATTGTTAGATTCTTGAAGCTTCTCAGTCAACGAAGTTTTCTTTTGTTCTAAATCATCCGAATGATTCTTTAGATCAATATACTTATCAGTTATAAGAGAGTTTTGATCAACAACTTCTTTGACTTGTGCATTCAAAGCTTTGAACCTACTTTCCAAGGCTTTGAAGTCACTATCAATTTTCAACTTAGTTTCTTCAAGAGTCTTGTTTTCAAAAATCAAATATAAATTTTCCTTGGCCTGCTCATGAACCTTCATTTTTAAAGAGTCAATCTCATTCCTCTCCTCATTTAAGAACATACTTTTGAAAATTTCAGGCAAAACATCAGAAGGACTAGCAAGAATATTCTTTACCATTTCTTCAATGTGCTTGTCTGAGCATTTTTCTTCTTCATGCTCAGCCATTAAGCAAATATTGGTCTACTCTTTATCTTAATCTGAGTCTGTTGCTGAATCAGAATCACTCCATGATGCAACCATTGCTTTCTTCCTCCTGTTATCACTTTCCTTATTTGTAAAATGTATGTTCTTCTTCTTTCGAGGACAATCCCTCACCAAGTGATCTTTTTGATCCTTGCTAATTGAGGATCTGGATTTTTCTTTGTTATAATACTTGTTTCCAAAGATCTTTTTCTTCTTCAGAATTCTGGCCAAGGCTTTGGAGATCAAGGCTAAGTCTTCATCATCATCTTCCTGTTCAAGGCTTTGAGATTTTTCACTATCATTAGCCGTGAGTAACATGTTCTTGATGTCGTCACTCATGTCACAATCTACTTGTTTCATTAAATTCTCATGAGTGAGCAGCTTGCCTTGAAGATCATCTAGTTCCAGAATACTCAAATTCTGAGCTTCCTCAATTGCAGTTTTCTTTATCTCCCACTTGGATTTTGGAAAACTCCTTAATATCTTTCTTACTTTTTCTTCATTTGAGAAATCCTTTCCCAAATATTACAATTTGTTCACAATATCAGTAAATCTCTTGAACATGTCCTTGTTGGATTCATCAGAATTCATCTTGAACAGTTCATACCGCCTCCTAAGGATACCGATTTTGGTATGCTTGACTTGAATTGTTCCTTCATAAGTTACAGTCAATTTGTCCAAGATATCCTTTTCACTCTTGCAGTTTGATATTCTGTTGAAATCATCTGCACTAAGAGCACAATACAAAAAGTTCAAAGCTTTGTAATTCTTTTGATACCTTTTCCAGTTCAGTAAGTGAAAGATCTTCTTCTACTTTGACAGTCATGACTAGTATAATACATATAGGGACCATGAACAACAATTGACCATAGCTTCATGTCCTAGTATATGATGAACATTTTCATCAATGGCTTCCAATGCACAAAATTATCACCAAAGAATAGTGGAGGTATGTTGGCTGCCCTTCCATGTGAAAAGCCTCCATCACCTACATTACTCATTGTCACTAGATTGTTAGATCTTATATAGTGACCCAATCTCTTATACCAATTGAAATGCATGTATAAAAACAGGATCTAATACCCTAGAAGGGACGGTTAAAGTATTTTTCTAGAAACTAGACTTTTTAAAATTTAAGCTAATGATCAAAAGAAATCTAAAATCTTTGAAGAGGTTTGTAAAACTTGAGATAAAACTGTAACTGTTAGAAGCTTCAAAGCTTTGAGATAGGAAATTCTTCAACGCTTTGTGGCTATTTGTTTTGAACTGATTTTCAACAGGAATATAAAGCAGTAAAGTAAAGCTATAGAACACATGAATAATGTTTACATAGTTCAGCCACAATTGGACTTAGTCTCTGCCTGAGGGATCTAATCCCTCCAGGATTTGAACACACTTCTTATTAATCACTTAGATTTAGCCCTAAATCTCAAGCCTATGTGAGCTACCTTACACTTATATAGCTTGTGGTTCCCAACCTATCTAGTAACAGCTACAACTTGTTAAAAAAATAATATCTTGTTGTTCACTTGAACAACTAAACTTATAAGTTTGCGAGGTTGAAAATTCAAAAAGAATAATACAAGTTCAAAACAGATTGAAACACAGAAAAAGATAAACAATAAAGCTTCGAAGTGTTCTTCAGATTGGATGATTGATCTTCTTCTCGTGCAGTGTTGAATTGCTTGATTGTTTGAAGAGTTTTAGGCCTTGATATTCTACGGATGAAAAACTCTTCTATTCACAGTTGATCAGTCTCTCTGTGTGTGTGTGTGTGTGTGTGTGTGTGTGTGTGTGTGTGTGTCACTTTTGGCATTCAAACGGAAGCTTACAACAACCTTCTGCAACTAACTGAGAGATTTTAGGAACTGATTTCCTATAAATCCTCACCCCCTGAGACGCTTCTTTCAACAACTATGTTTGAATAGCTATTAGAGATTGTTTAGGGACGTTTGGACGACCAACAACCCTGCATATACTCATCAACAAAGATCAAACACAATCCTGAAACTATAGCTACGAATCTGATCTTGTTAGACAGATCAGTTCATCCAGTAAACCTAGCTATTTTTTGCTTTAAATATAAACCAAATGTATATATCTATAAGACAATATAAATAACAAAATTAATAATTAGAATAACTCATTATCCAGCCCTAGGTTCATATAAATCTCTTTGCACATTGATCACAGTTAGGCACACTTACGCAGTTAAGAGCATAAGACAATCTCAAAGCTTTGGAGCTTTGATTGCCAATTCACATTGCTGGCTACAAGCTAAATCCTGTATACCATCAACTTCTATAACTTATTAAATCAAAAAATAAGATCAAAAATATTTGCAAGATAAAATATTGAATGATAAAATCATCACTCAATCCAATATCCAAGCCTGCAACATATAAACTGTTAAGCACAATATATATATAATTAGCGCAAGCATTACAGAATCTCAAAGCTTTGGAGCTTTGAGACTTATTGTTTCTCGTCTTGGGGCTTCAATCAAAAAATATATAACTCCTCCGGAGTTTGTATACATAAGCTAATGAACCTTGAAATATCAAAATAATAAAGGTAAAAAAAATACGGGTTGTGACATAAGTATTCACATGCGAAAAGCCTCATTCTGACCTCCAAACCGCTTATCTTATTGGCCCCATTATTATTTGGTAAATGAAAAGGGCCATATATCACATCCCTATGTAGGTGATATGATATACTACATGTGGAATACAAGTCAAGAATGACTCGTACCCTTGTGGTGCAGTCACGTGGCTCTGAATTAGTACCAATATTAGGTAACAACATTATCCCTCTTTTGCGCGTGAATCCCATGATAGTGGGGTTTGAGAGAAAAACCTTAGCGCCCATAGTCATTATAACCTAGGATTCGAAGAGTTCCATCAGCATGTGACACACTTTCCATTGTGATGTGGAAAAACCCACTAGCACATGTTTTGGCATTGAAAATAACATTCTGAAAACTTCATCTTACAAATTCAAAGCTTTATCATCCAGATCTCTGTTCTGATATGAACTTATCAAATGAATTGGTGTTTCCATCACATTTAGTTCCATTCTTCGTTATAAGTTCGTAGTAACTATCCCCAAATTCTCAAATCATAAATCTACATAGGTTTTTGTAGATTATTATATCACAGTTCGAACTAATACTTGATGCATGCCGTATGTTAGGTTGTCAATGTACAGATCCAGAAAGGATACCAAAGATATTGAGGAACCTTCAATATAAATATGGAAAAAGCTCCGTACTTTAATGGTTGTGACTTCTATCATCAGTTGATGAAAGTTGCCAAATTTCCGCATCCTCCTATCAAGGATCATCTAACATTATGTCCTATACATAATCGAGATGAACGGGACATGGTTAACGGTGATCAAATGATAAGAAACTATTAAATATGGACATCACCCTTATCTAGTTTTCAAGCATGAGGCATACGTACAAGATCTTGACTCGATGGAGGAATGGATTTTTCATGTTTTAGCTCATCATGAGATACTTTGAAGCTCGCAAGTATCTATCATGCTATTCGTGAATTTGGATCACAACATGCTCAACACTTTGCAATCTAGATGGTCTTAGAAAACAAAACTTTTCATTTTTCATATTTTCAAAGCTATTCCTACTTTAGAAGACGTGCATGTCGTGTTAGATTTACCTGCGGTGGGGCATGTTGATCCTTTTGCCCCCTTAAATCAAGTACTGAGGTAGCTTTGTTTGAAAAAATGTGAAAATTCATAGGAGACATGCGCAAGTAAACCACTACATGGACTGGGATTGAACTTTCCAAGAACCACAATATATTTCCCAACATGAGAAAAAATACATGGAAGTGATATATAATGTTTTTCTTTCACGACTATGCACCGAAGTATATTGCAAATGAATTTAATAGTAGGACGAAAACACCATATCTCAATAGTACAAGTCTTTGTTACACTCTATATTGTTTTCTCTGCATATGGATATCGCGATATCTCATAGAACGTCGACCTCATGACGGTGTCTATTTGAATGTTCATGCCTTAGCAGTGCGAATTACTTGCGGTCAACAAGTTGCTTTAGGAACTTTGAACTTATGATCTTTATACCATAGACTTGATCAAATTTTTATTTCCTTCTGAAAGGGGGAGTATGAAGATGAATATGCAGCACAAATACTATAGAAGAGGGGGTCGGGGTTGAATAGAGTATGCAAACTTTTTGCAAAACTAGAGGAGAAAAAGAGTTTTAGTTTTAGTGCAAAAGAGTTCAAGGCCTTACACAAATTCAAGCCTTTGGAATGAAAAACAGCTGCAGTAAAACAGACAAGTCTTTTTCAAGGCCTTGAAAAGAGTTTCAAACCCTAGAAAAACATACAAGTTTGAATGCTGTAGAAAACTATGAATATGACTGAACTCTAAATGTAAGAGACAAAGGATTTATAGAGTTCAGTCCACTTGAACCTACGTCTCTACCTCAGGGATATTCTCCCTGCAGAATTTTCAACTCAATTGTTATTAATAAAAAGCTAAGCCCTAGATCTCAAGCACAGAAAATTGCCTTACTCTGTTACAGCTTGTGGTTCTCTCTAACCTATCTAGTACCTGCTCTAGCTAACTGATTAACTAAGAATTCTCTATTGTTCACTTTGAAAAATCCTTGAGAATGATGTATATAAGTATTACAGAAATGATCTACCAATAAAGTAAAATACAGAAGAACACTATAATAGAAAGCTGCAATGAAGAATGCAGTGAACTTCTGTGTGTTGGATTGTGAGAATGATGAACTTCTTTGATGCTTGTCAATCCAGAATTGTGTATCTCTTTTTCGACCATTGAGTGTTTTTATCTTGTTGCTTAAAAAAGGAGTTCTATTTAAACTTCAAAAAGCTCTGCAAATCTTCCCATATTTTCAGAAACAAATCTCCTATTTTGTAGACTACAAACTTTGACTCTTTGACATCTTCTCCAAAGGTTAGATGATCACAATCTTCAGAGATATTGTTGTGATCTTGAATTTAATTAAATTTAGAAGCTATCATGTAGGTTTTATTGATCAAAAAATCATCTTCTCCATATGTTTCCTTTCCTTCCCAAGTCAGATTAGGAAACTATCCCTGCAAACTAGGAAGTAAAATTCCCCGCAAAACATAGTAAAACAGATGAATTCTTATGTTTAAATATGTCGAGTTAATTTGTCTGTCATCATCAAATAATAATAAATCAAGCATAGGGGTGAGAGAGGATAAATCATATTAGAAGAGTTCACAGAAAACTCCCCCCCTGAGAATAAGCATACAGGGTATTCAGTTTCAAGGCTTTGAATCCAGTTTCAAGGCCTAGAAAAAAGCTGCCTGTGAGAACGGATTCAAGGCTTTGAAAG
Organism: Linanthus parryae; assembly: GCA_023055425.1. Classification (NCBI taxonomy): domain Eukaryota; kingdom Viridiplantae; phylum Streptophyta; class Magnoliopsida; order Ericales; family Polemoniaceae; genus Linanthus; species Linanthus parryae. Next base: position 7,830,866 of record JALGPY010000015.1, read on the forward strand.
CTGATTCAAGGCCTTGAAATAGTAACTATTTCAAGCCTTGTGCAACCTATGACCTTACAATCTCCACGTTGATGAAAGAAAAAACCAAGACTTGTTTGATTCTTAGTCTATGGAAAAAAATACTGATTAGTATACAGTTCAAATAACATAATAGTTCCAAAAGATCCAACTTATTCAATTCAGAAACAGAAAATAAAATGTTCAGCAGATAATTTCTAAGAATAAAAACCTCAAAACCACCTAGAATTTCTCCCCCTCTTTGAATTTCATGAAAAAGTTTAGAGAAAATGTTGGATAAAAGTGTCTGGAAAATTTTTAAAATAAAAACTTAAGAAATTAAAAGAGGGAATGGGGAAGAAAGAGTAGGCAGGATTAAGGGGTTGGGTCTTCATCTCCATCTTGATCTCCCTCTTCTTCCTCACTGTCAACATTGTTGGCTTGAACTTCTTGTGAAACCACATCGAGTTCCTCAATGAAGGAACTGATCTTCTCGATAACACTGTTGAAGTGGAAGGTGAGTCCTTCCAAAGCTTTTCTCACATGCTTCAGTTTCTTCTTCACATCCATCATTTTCTGCTGTGCAGAGGATATTTTGTGATCCTTCTTTCCTATTTTTGATGCAGCTACAGACTGGGACATATCCTTCTCATGTCTCCCCTTTTTGGACACAGAGTACACTCCATAGGATCCTGAAGTTGTGTCTGAGTCTGAGTCTTGAATGAGGATTTCTTTTCCTTTTCCGTTGTCCCCTGTGACTGTCTTTTTATTTTCTCTCCTAGGGATTCAAATATGGATACCCTTTTGCTTTTCTTTTGAAGAAACTGCAGTCTGTCTCTTCTTGCCAGTAGCTAAAGTCTGGTCCTTTTTAGTCATCTTCTTAGGTGGTGAAGACTCATGTTCTTCATCAGTAAAGCTCTTTGACTCAGAGTCTTCACTGATTGTCAGAACCTTTTCTTCAGCTATCTTTCTCTTCTTCTCTGAACTAGGTTTTGATCCTACAACCATCTTGATTCTGTCTCAGGCTCTCCTAGTACTCATTAGGGTTTGGGAGAAGAATATAGATAGGTGGGACGGATATGGAGAGATAGAGAAGAGAAGAAGATATATACTAAAAGTGTTTGAGTTTCAAAAGGAAACTAAAAAATCTCTCTGATCTCAAAAGATCTATAATGATCAGAGAAGATTCAAATATTTTAGTTCGTTGGAAAACAAATATTAAAATACTATATTTGGCTAAAAATCCATTTTTTAAAAAATGTAGGGGCAATATTGAGCAAATATCTACTGAGATAACACCCAATACTAAAAGATCCAAGATTGTTGACTAACTAGTTCAGCAGACTCATTTTCAAGGCTTTGAAAAGGTTTTCAAGGTCTTGAAAAGCTGTAACACTAAAGAAAATAAGATCAAATTTTTGAAGGGATTTTCAAGGCTTTGAAAATTAGTTGAAACCTTTGAAAACTACATAATGACTTACCTTCTTACCTGATGCTCCCCCTAAACCAATGCATATTTATTTAGCATGCCTAATTCCAGTCTTAGAGCTGAGAATTTTTCATGTGGCAATGGTTTAGTGAAGATATCTTCAAGTTGCATGTTAGTAGAAACAAATTAATGAACAATATCACCATTCTCAGCATGATCTCTAAAATCAATATGCTTGGTTCTTGAACGTTGTACAGGGTTCTTTGTGATAGATATTTCACTACTGTTGTCACATTTGATGGGAATACTTCTGAAATCAAATCCAAGATCCCTCAACTGTTGAGCAATCCACAACACTTGTGAACAACATGCACCAGCAAATATGTATTCAGTTTCAGCTGTTGATAGAGCAACTGAGTTCTGTTTCTTGGAGTGCCAACTGATTAGATATGATCCAATAAATTGGAAAGTTCCAGAAGTGCTATTTCTATCAACTTTGTAACCTGCAAAGTCTGCATCTGAAAATCCATGCAAAGAGAAGTTAGAATGTCTCGGATACCAAAGCTGAAACTGCCCGAAGGACGACGGTTCACCGCTAGTACAACTCAACCAAAGTTCCAAGTACTTTATTCATATTAAAAAGGAGAAACCATCCCAAACGTTTGGAAACAAAGAAATGAACAAAATTAAACGTCTGAAATGTCTACGTGATGAAATGAAAACTAAACTTTATTTGCTGCAAAAACCCTAAGCTTCAACATGTGCGCGTTTCCCCAACCTCAATGCCAACCTGAGGGTTTTACAATAGAAAAAGCCGACCGCAGAAAAATGTTAATTAGTAAAAAATTAGTAAGGTATACCACAACACGTAAAGACGGAGTTTTTGGCTAACACGATGATATACAGAGTACAATAAGCAGTAACCACAACTTTATTCTTTAATTTGGTTGAAGTATAACACGAGCCCCCAACAGGTTCGATGTGGACAGAGAGGTCACGATGGAATAATAATAAGGTAGGGTGCTTCTCTGGGATACCACAGTCCATCCCGATCCTCCCTAAAATAACTAGTGAGACCTTAAGTGTCGACACCCCTATACAGTTGTGACCTAAATATGCATAGGTAGTACTCCTAGTTTTCACAATAAATAGGTGGGTACATACCCTAGGGGAATCAACACGCATGTGTCCCCCGCCGTGGCCTTCACACGCATCCTCTGTACACCGTTCCCAATTCTATTTTAGTACAACTATTGTTCAATATTCCACGAGAGTAATAAACCACAATTTTAAATAGTGACCACATGCTTAACAAATCGTTCATAATAAAGCGCTAGAAGAACTCAAAGTATTGTAAAGCGGAAGTTGGATTTACAGTTTGAGATAACGCACACGAAACAACACATTTTGATATTTAAAGATATTGTGCATATAACTTACTTGGATTGAAGAAAGATCCACACACACAAGCAAGCACGGAAACTAGTACTCGTAGCAAAGACCGTCAAAGAATTGATCGTCTACGAACTCGAAAACTACAATGATCACATAATCCTAATATTAATACATATTCATTTGCACGACAAAAGTAAATACAATGCCCATTTCTATTTACACGACTCTAGCATTAGAAAGGCATACTAATTCAAAAAGTTGTGACGTTAAAGAAAATAATAATAATAATAATAATAATAATAATAATAATAATAGGAACAAACTTTAAACAAATTATTTAAACTAATAATAATAACTATACTCTTAAAATCTATTTACAATTAATTATTTAGAAAAGAGTAATATATAGAAAATATACTACTAAGAGAGTAAATATCTAATTATAAAAAATATACATTTTATAAAGAAGAATCTTGAAATAAACACATAATATAAAGTTGTATAGCTATTAAGAAACACAATTCTATTTAGCAACAACTATTTATTTTTATTAATAAAAATCTTCTTATAAAATTATACTATACAAAATTATATTTATTTTCATGATTAAATAAACTAATTCAAAGAGAGTTAATATTAATAATAAAATCATTAGTTATATATATATATCAGAATAATAATAAACTAAAAAGAAAACAGTTTATAGTTAATAGCTAAAAACTGTTGGAATAGATGCCCTAGAGGCAATCTAGTTTAGTATGAATTTGTATATGGCTAGAAAATTCATTTATTATTTATTGGATATTTAATATAATGAAGTCCTTAGATTTACAATCGTGTTGTTTATCTTAAATATCCCTAGTCAAGTATAATGATTAAATGGGACAATCATTCATAGACTAGTATGGGGTTGGATTGATATGGAGATATCACGATCCAACACATAGGTGTGCATTACGGAATGTTGCACTGGATTGACCCATCACCGAGAAGGCTACATACATGTTATGTTGAGTCACAAGTGCTTCTCGGGGTGCAATGGTATTGTCATCCTTAGACTTGAAGTCACTAGATATTCTAGTTGTGGATCATTGTGATCTTGGTAGCGTTAAACGCTACACCGTAACTGGGTAGTTATAAAGGCGTGTACTGGATACAATGAGAAGCAAGCTTAGAGATCGTAGTGGACGTAGAGAGGATTTGCCCCTCCCACATAACGGGAGCAAATATCCTAGGCCACTCGAAGGATAGTGCTTATAGAATGTCTGGCCAGACTCAAATAAATCAATATATGGGATATTGATGTTATTTGCACGAATAAGGCTATTCCATGGATCGAGAAACTATGGATTGGATATACGAGTGTGACTTGTATGTCTCGTGTCCAATCCGGATATGGAGGCAAAGGGATGAGACAATTACTTGTACATGGTTGTCTAGATGACTATTCTATTAGTTGGCTAGAATGGATGTTTTGCTAGAAACCGCTCCATATTAGCAAATAGTTGCTACCAACTAGATAGAACCTATGGGGTCACACGCTATATAGAGTTGTACTAGATTTGGGAATTAATTAATTGGATTAATTAATTAGAAGGATCACTTTGCAAACCCTTGCAAACTTAGTAGGGACTAATTTGCAAGGAAGGGACTAAATTGAATTCTAGTTGGACTAGAATAAGTCCTTTAGGTAGTTAACAAGGAGTTGTTGGACTATATAAAGGACCCTCCTTCCTTCCTTCCTCATAACTTATGCTCATTAGTGATCATAAAAAGAGTGGGAGAGAACAAAGGAGAGAGAGAGCAAGCAACAAGGGCCGAACCCGTCCCTTGCCGCCTTCCCCTCACCCCGTCGGCCAAAAGAGGGCCGAAGCCCCTCTTTTGTCTCGTTTTGCGTGATTCCTTCACCCTCCTCTTATTCCGGGCTAGCACCAAGGAGTTTGGGAGATCTAGGATCAACTCTAGGCGTGGATCAACTATAGAGAACGTGACACTATTCGCGTTTGAATTCATCAAGGAGAACCCAAAGGTGTGTTTATGATTTCTTACCTTTACTATCGTTATGCATCTAGACTTGTGATCCTTGGAGGGTTTTGCATGGCTATTTGTTTGATTATGCTTCCGCTGCGCGATCCATGAATCAAAACCCTACAGTGGTATCAGAGCCACAGGTCATAGAGCATAAACGTAGTTTATGTGTTACATTCTTGTTGTTTTACACCTTAATTTGATAGTTTATCGCGTAAAACAAGACAAATCAAGCATGGGATGCAATTTGTCAATAATTAATCATAACAAGACCCAATTTTTGCATTGGATGCATGAATTGGTGAGTTTGAGAAATTTTAGGATCTTAGATCTAGGGTTTGGGCATCCTTGGGGAAGAAGGAGTTCTCCCAAAACAAGGAAACAACCAAACTTGGGCTCCAAGCAAGGGAGTTGTTTTGGAAACAACTCCCAAGAGGAGGTTCGGTCCCCTAGGGGACCGCCCCCTTGCTTGCCGCCCAAGCTTGGCCGCCCTAAGGGGCCGGGCGGCCCTAATCCGCGGGCCTAGCTTGCGGGTTTTGGGCCGGGCCGGCCCTAGGGCCTTGTGGTTCACTTTGATGGGCCCGGGCAATTGGATTGTTGGGCCCATGGACCGTTTTAACCCTAGAAATCCTAAAATCAATTAAAATTGACCAAGCGCGTTAAAATTGGATTTTACATGGTGATTGGATATGGCCTTAGGATGTGGTTTGATGTGGATGTTTAATTTTGTGGTTTGGTTTTACGGCCTGCGAGCTGATCAATTAATTGTAATAATTAATTAGGATTTTATGGCCTGCGTGCCATTTTTTTTCTCAACTTGTGACATTTATTTTATTTAGTATAGATGTTAGCTAGTGCTAGATAAAGTAGACTGTTAGCCAAGATTGAAGAAAAGAAGCCCAAAGCCAAAAAAGCCACAAAAGATGGAGCATGGAGCATGGAGCATTCCACATGACTATGAAGGATGGACCAAAAGATCAAGACGCATGGAGATGTGTTTGCTTAGGGTTCATAGATAATTCCATTGGCTTGGAATTATCTTAGTCTAGAAAAGGCCATATCCACATCACGTTTAATTTTTGTTTTGTGGTTGTTTATTTATTGTCTTATTATTTGTGTGGTTGATGTATGGATGATGCATGCAATTAGGATAATAAGATAATTAGACAACCTGGATCTATTATTTGGAGTTGTGCCCAAACTCAAATAGATAGATTAGTTGATATTGATCAACAAAATAATTAAAAATTGAATTTAAAATCCCTCAAATTTCAAATATTGTGTTCTTGCCTTCTCGTTATTTAAACACTCATTATCATCATTATTTATCAAGTTCGTGCGTGCCAAAGCATGGCGACTTGGTTCATAATTATGGAATGCGATGGCACGTAACAATGTGCAATTGTCTAGATAAGAGGTTGAACACAACTAGGCTATTAATTTGATTAAGAAACCTAGAGGCAATCAATTGGGATTATCCATATAGATGGATAAATAAGGAGTTATTTGCCCGATTGAACCAAGAGTTGCATAGAGGATGCAATTGGAATTGTTCCTACCTAAAAGTAGTCAAATTATGGGTGACTTGCCAAAGCAAGCTCATAAGGAGATGAAAAGATGGATCTTGGCCCACTAGAAAATATATGGATATTTTCCGCATTAATATCTTGAGGGTTATTAATCCGTAGAAAAATAGTGGGAGCTATATTTAATAAACTAGCCATTATTAAATATAGTAAAAAATTCACAAATACTAAAACTTGCGTATTTTCCTTTTGTAGAATTCCAAATGGCAAACAACTCATCGAGTTCACAACATTCCCTACGATCTGTCCTTGAGAAGGACAAGCTCTCTGGAACCAACTTTCTTGATTGGTACAGAAACTTGAGAATAGTTCTCAAGCAAGAGAAGAAACTCTACGCAATAGAGGAGCATGTTCCAGAAGGTCTAGAGAATCAGACACCTGCTGCCTTAAAGGCGTATCAGAAGCGTGTTGATGACGCTAATGATGCGGCCTGCCTAATGCTTTGCACCATGACCTCTGAGCTTCAGAAGCAACATGAGAACATGAATGCTGTCGATATGATCGAACATCTAAAGCAGCTCTTCCAAGAGCAGGCGAGGGTAGAGAGGTATGAGGTCTCAAAGGCACTGTTCAAATGTCATCTGGCAGAAGGGAATCCGGTGGGACCCCATGTACTCCGAATGATCGGGTACCTGGAGAATCTCGCCCGACTTGGGTTCCCGGTCGGCCAAGATTTGGCAACCGATCTCGTGTTGCAATCGTTGCCCGAGAGTTATGGACAGTTCATTATGAACTATAACATGAACGAGATCGTTAAACCACTGCTAGATTTGCTCAACATGTTGAGGACGGCTGAACAGAGCATCAACAAGGGTAAGGGCAAGGCCATTATGATGGTGCATAAAGAAAGGGCAAAAAGTTTGCCTCTTCCTCCAAGGGCAAAGGCAAGTCAGTTGCCAAGTCCAAGGAACAAGCCCCTTAAGCCTGTTGGTGGCATTGCCAAGGTCGTGACTAAGGGTGAGTGTCACTACTGCAGTCAACCTGGACACTGGAGGAGGAACTACCCAAAGAATCTGGAGGACAAGAGGCTTGGAATAGTGATTCCACCACCACAAGGTATTTTTGTTGTAGATGTCAATTTAACTGTCTCTACATCATGGGTATTAGATACTGGATGTGGATCTCATATTTGTCGAAATATGCAGGATCTAAAGAGAAGTAAAAGATTGGCCTAAGGAGAGGTAGATCTGCGCGTTGGGAATGGAGCAAAGGTTGCTGCGTTGGCCATAGGCGTGTGCGAGCTATCTCTGCTTTCAGGATTAGTTTTAGAATTAAATAATTGCTATTTTGTGCCTGCTATGAGCAGAAACATTATTTCTATTTCTTGTTTGGACAAGGAAGGTTTTATTATTTCAATAAAGAACAATTGTTGTTCCTTTTATTTGAATAATATTCACTATTTTAGTGCGCAATTATTTAATGGACTTTATGTCCTTGATCTAAGCAATCCTGTCTACAACATTAATACCAAGCGGATTAAAATAAATGATTTAAATCCTGCTTATTTATGGCATTGTCGTTTAGGCCATATAAATGAGAAACGTGTATCTAGACTCCATAAGGATGGATTACTAGACTCATTTGATTTTGAATCATATGAGACATGTGAGGCTTGTTTATTGGGAAAAATGACAAAGTCCCCTTTCAATAAGAAAGGTGAGAGGACTAGTGAGCAATTGGCACTCATACATACCGATGTGTGTGGGCCATTTGCCACACCTGCCAGGGGTGGTTATGTCTACTTCATTACGTTTACTGATGATTACAGTAGATATGGATTTGTGTACCTTATGAGGGCAAAATTCGAATCCTTTGAAGTGTTCAAAGAATTCAAGAATGAAGTAGAGAAGCAACTTGGCAAAAGTATCAAGGCTCTACGATCGGATCGTGGAGGAGAATACTTGAGCCAAGAGTTTGACGACTATCTTAGAGAGTGTGGGATCGTGTCCCAACTCACTCCACCCGGAACGCCACAATGGAATGGCGTGTCCGAAAGGAGGAATCGAACCCTATTGGATATGGTTCAGTCTATGATGTGTCAAACCGATCTTCCATTGTCATTTTGGGGCTACGCTCTATTAAGTGCAGCTTTCACCATTAACCGTGTTCCATCTAAATCAGTCATGAAGACACCATATGAGATGTGGAGTGGGAGGCGTCCCACACTGTCGTTCATGAGGATTTGGGGCTGCGATGTCTATGTAAAACGTTTACAATCAGACAAGCTAGGGCCTAAATCGGATAAGTGTAAATTTGTGGGGTACCCTACGGAAACTAAGGGATACTACTTCTACAATCCAACCGAGAACAAAGTGTTTGTTGCTCGGACCGGCGTGTTTCTAGAAAGAGAATTTGTCTCTAAAGAAGCAAGTGGGAGGAATGTAGAACTTGAAGAAGTTCAAGAACCGCAAATCACTAAACCGATTATGGAACATGAACAGGAATCACAAGCAGTTGTGGAGCCACCTGTTCAGGTAACACAAGAGCTTCGTAGATCTAGTAGAGTGCGCCAGGAACCCGAGAGGTATGGACTTCTCGTAACTGATTCCGGTGACACGATGCTCATAGATGATGAGCCTACTACCTATGAGGAGGCCATGAGTGGCCCAGACTCGCAGAAGTGGCTTGAGGCCATGAGATCCGAGATGGAATCCATGTATACCAACAAAGTATGGACTTTGGTGGAACCACCCGATGGGGCGCGACCCATAGGGTGCAAGTGGGTCTTCAAGAAGAAGATCGACATGGATGGTAATGTGATTACCTATAAGGGCCGATTGGTGGCTAAAGGATTCAGACAGATTCATGGTATTGACTATGATGAAACCTTTTCACCAGTCGCTATGACCAAATCCATCCGAATCCTACTTGCAATTGCAGCATACTACGACTATGAGATTTGGCAGATGGATGTCAAAACAGCATTCCTTTATGGGAATCTCCTCGAGGACGTGTATATGATACAGCCGGAGGGTTTTGAGGATCCAAAGCAAGCCAACAAAGTCTGTAAGCTGCAACGATCCATTTATGGATTGAAGCAAGCTTCTAGGAGTTGGAATCGACGTTTTGATGAAGTGGTCAAAGAGTTTGGCTTCATCAGAAACGAAGATGAGTCTTGTGTCTACAAGAAGGTTAGTGGGAGCTCTGTAGCTTTTCTGGTCTTGTATGTGGATGACATACTACTCATTGGAAACGACATTCCCATGCTACAATCTGTGAAAGATTGGCTAGGAAAGTGTTTTTCAATGAAGGACTTAGGGGAAGCAGCCTATATACTCGGTATAAAGATCTATAGAGATAGATCCAAAAGGTTGCTAGGCCTAAGTCAAAGTACATATATTGACAAGGTGTTGAAGCGGTTCAACATGCAAGATTCCAAGAAGGGATTCTTGCCCACATGGAATCACTCTTTCGAAGAGTGGTTGTCCTTCCAATGAGATTGAGAAGGAACGCATGAGTAGGATTCCCTATGCCTCGGCCATAGGATCCATCATGTACGCCATGTTATGTACTAGACCAGATGTGTCATATGCCTTGAGTATGACAAGCAGATACCAATCCAATCCGGGTGAGAGTCACTGGATTGCTGTCAAGAACATCCTAAAATACTTGAGAAGAACTAAGGATGCTTTCTTGATGTTTGGCGGTGAGGAAGAGTTGCGTGTAAGGGGTTACACTGATGCAAGCTTCCAAACCGACAGAGATGACTTTAGATCACAGTTGGGATATGTGTTTTGCCTGAATGGAGCAGCGGTGAGCTGGAAGAGTTCCAAGCAAGAGACGGTAGCTAATTCTACAACAGAGGCTGAGTACATTGCTGCAAATGGCGCAGCAAAGGAGGCTGTTTGGATCAGAAAGTTTGTTTCTGAACTTGGTGTGGTCCCTAGCATTGCGGATCCAGTGGAGTTGTTCTGTGACAACACTGGGGCGATCGCGCAATCAAAGGAACCCAGATCGCACCAGAAGTCCAAGCACGTGCTCAGGAAGTTTCATCAGATTCGAGATATTATCGATAGAGGAGACGTTCGGATATGCAAGATTCCTACAGATGATAATCTGTCAGACCCGCTTACAAAGCCTCTCACGCAGTGGAAGCATGAAGGGCACACTAGGAATATGGGCATACGAGATGCGCCAGATTGGCTCTAGTGCAAGTGGGAGACTGTTGGAATAGATGCCCTAGAGGCAATCTAGTTTAGTATGAATTTGTATATGGCTAGAAAATTCTCTTATTATTTATTGGATATTTAATATAATGAAGTCCTTAGATTTACAATCGTGTTGTTTATCTTAAATATCCCTAGTCAAGTATAATGATTAAATGGGACAATCATTCATAGACTAGTATGGGGTTGGATTGATATGGAGATATCACGATCCAACACATAGGTGTGCATTACGGAATGTTGCACTGGATTGACCCATCACCGAGAAGGCTACATACATGTTATGTTGAGTCACAAGTGCTTCTCGGGGTGCAATGGTATTGTCATCCTTAGACTTGAAGTCACTAGATATTCTAGTTGTGGATCATTGTGATCTTGGTAGCGTTAAACGCTACACCGTAACTGGGTAGTTATAAAGGCGTGTACTGGATACAATGAGAAGCAAGCTTAGAGATCGTAGTGGACGTAGAGAGGATTTGCCCCTCCCACATAACGGGAGCAAATATCCTAGGCCACTCGAAGGATAGTGCTTATAGAATGTCTGGCCAGACTCAAATAAATCAATATATGGGATATTGATGTTATTTGCACGAATAAGGCTATTCCATGGATCGAGAAACTATGGATTGGATATACGAGTGTGACTTGTATGTCTCGTGTCCAATCCGGATATGGAGGCAAAGGGATGAGACAATTACTTGTACAAGGTTGTCTAGATGACTATTCTATTAGTTGGCTAGAATGGATGTTTTGCTAGAAACCGCTCCATATTAGCAAATAGTTGCTACCAACTAGATAGAACCTATGGGGTCACACGCTATATAGAGTTGTACTAGATTTGGGAATTAATTAATTGGATTAATTAATTAGAAGGATCACTTTGCAAACCCTTGCAAACTTAGTAGGGACTAATTTGCAAGGAAGGGACTAAATTGAATTCTAGTTGGACTAGAATAAGTCCTTTAGGTAGTTAACAAGGAGTTGTTGGACTATATAAAGGACCCTCATTCCTTCCTTCCTCATAACTTATGCTCATTAGTGATCATAACAAGAGTGGGAGAGAAAAAAGGAGAGAGAGAGCAAGCAACAAGGGCCGAACCCGTCCCTTGCCGCCGCCCCCTCACCCCGTCGGCCAAAAGAGGGCCGAAGCCCCTCTTTTGTCTCGTTTTGCGTGATTCCTTCACCCTCCTCTTATTCCGGGCTAGCACCAAGGAGTTTGGGAGATCTAGGATCAACTCTAGGCGTTGATCAACTATAGAGAACGTGACACTATTCGCGTTTGAAGTCATCAAGGAGAACCCAAAGGTTTGTTTATGATTTCTTACCTTTACTATCGTTATGCATCTAGACTTGTGATCCTTGGAGGGTTTTGCATGGCTATTTGTTTGATTATGCTTCCGCTGCGCGATCCATGAATCAAAACCCTACAAAAACCTCCCCACAGTTTCTGAAAGGTACAACAACCACCCCAGCAGATAAAAAAAAATACATAATTAACCCCAAAGAATAACAGTTTCTTCTTCCTCTTCTTCGCCCACACCCAACAACAGAAACTTCAACCCAACATTTTCAGGCATATATACAACCTTACACCCACATAGTCTCAGGAATTACAGAGAACAATGAACAAAATTTAGACTTAAATGTGGGTTCTTGGTATATACTGATCGAAGAAGACGAATACTCGTCGACGAAAACGACGCCTGCTGCCTTGGTGGTCTCCAAAGCAGAGGGAAGCGGCAGAGGGTGGAAGGACGACAGACAAAGCAGAAGAGACGATGGCGGTGGAGCAGAGTCGGTGCTGGGTCGTAATTGGGTTCCCAATCGGGTCAAAATTCGGGTTTGGAGAAAAACAGAGCCTAGCTCCTGGGGTTTCTTCGGTCAATGAGAGGGAAGGGAGGCGAGCTGATCGGTGGGTTCCGTCGGAGAATGGAGCAGTGGTGGTGGTCGAGTTTGCTCGGAAAAACAGAGGTCGTGGGTTTGTTTTCCTGGCTTCGCAAGAACAGAGAGTGCAAGATAGAGTGAGATGGAGGTGACGAATAGAGGGAAGAGGCTTGATGTATGGTTGACAGTGGGTTGAATCGATAACGTGGGAGATGGATGTGGTGACTGTTGAGGATGAGGAAGAGGAGAAATCGCCGGGTTAGTTTTGCTAATTTTCCGATCGATTAGAGTGAGAGGGGAAGTGGGTTGTTACATTTAGGTTTTGAGAAATGACACTTATACACCCTACAGTTCAAGAAACGACACTTGTACACCCAACAATTTAAGAAACGACACTTATACACCCAAAAATTTGGAGAAACGACACTTATACACCCTATACCTATGTTTAAGAAACTATAAATACATACCCTTGGAAAGAATGATTCTAACCTCAAACTTACGAATAATACTCGAAATACCCTATTAAATTATAGGGGTATTACATCACCTTCCCCTTAAAACAACGCTTCGTCCTCAAAGCGTAAAACAACAACCCCCAGCGGGAACATTATACCTACAAGCACGATGCAATGATGCAAATTTATATTGCACAAGAAACGCAAAGATCATACCAACCAAACGAACAACATATGGGGTGTTTCAAAAGCCCTAAGTCTTTGGTACCATTGAGATATCTAAATATTCTTTTCACAACAGTTAAGTGTGATTCCTTTGGATCAGCTTGAAATCTTGCACACATACATACACTGAACATGATATCTGGTCTACTAGCAGTAAGGTATAGTAATGATCCAATCATACCTCTATACTCTTTCACATTGACACTCTTACCAGATTCATCTTTATCTAAAGACAGTGTAGAACTCATTGGAGTCTTGATCTCTTTGGATTGAGACATGTTGTACTTGTTCAGCAAGTCTCTGGTATACTTGCTTTAATGCAGAAAGATACCCTTCTTAAATTGATGTACTTGAATTCCAAGGAAGAAGTTCAACTCTCCCATCATACCCATTTCAAATTCCCTGCTCATAACACTTTAGAATTCTTTGCATAGAAGATCATTAGTAGCTCAACCAGAATATCATCAACATAAATCTGAACTACAAGTAGATCTTTTTCATGAGTCTTTATTAAACGGTTTTTGTCTACCAATCCTCTTTTGAAATTATTTTCAAACAGAAACTTTGAAAATATGTCATACCAAGCTCTTGGAGCTTGTTTCAAACCATAAAGAGCTTTTTCAAGTTTATAAACATGATCTGGAAACTTATCACTTTCAAAACCAGGAAATTGTGCATCATAAACTTCTTCTTGCAAGTATCCATTCAGAAATACACATTTCACATCCATTTGAAATAGTTTCATGTTTTCAAAACATGCTAATTCAAGCAAAATTCTAATCTAACCTGGCAAATGGAGCAAAAGTTTCCTCACAAAAAGTAGTGGCTTTGTCACTTGTATCCATCTGATCATCTTTTTCAAGGCTTTGTGGCTTGTTTTCAAGGCCTTGAACACCATTTTCAAGGTCTTGGAAATGTCTTATGTTTTCTTCTGAGCCTTTCTTGAATCCAAGTGAGTTTTCAGCTTCTTCTTCTGATTCATGCTTGTTCATATTCAGGTCTGCAAAACTTTCACTCAAAGAACCATCATAGCTTTCATCAAAGATAAAACGAATACTTTCTTCAACCAGCTTGGTTCTTTTATTATAAACTCTATAAGCTTTGCTAGTAAGAGAGTAACCAAGATATATACCTTTATCACTTCTTGCATCAAACTTACCCAAGTTGTCCTTACCATTTTTGTGGACATAGCATGCGCAACCAAAGGGTCTGAAGTATAAGATGTTTGGCTTTCACCCTATGAAGAGTTCATAGGGGGTTTTCTTCAAGATATGCCTGATCAAGCACCCGTTCAGAATATAATTTGATGTATTCACAGCTTCTGCCCAATAATTTTTTGGCAACTTATTTTCTAGAAGCATTGTCCTTGACATGTCTTCAAGAGTCCTGTTCTTTCTTTCAACAACTCCATTCTGTTGAGGAGTTCTAGGAGCAGAGAAATTGTGAGAGATACCATGCTGAACACAGAACAAGTCAAATTCTAATTGATAAAATTCTCTACCATGATCACTTCTAATTGAAGCAATGGGTAGGTTTTTCAAGTTTTCTCTGCAAAGCTTTGAAAATTCATAGAGGGCTTCAGATTTTTCTTTTAAAAACATAACCCAGGTATATCTAGAATAATCATCTACTATGACTAGCATATAATTCTTACCTTTTGGGGTTGGTGTCCTCATAGGACCACACAAATCCATGTGAAGTAGTTTAATAGGTCTAGAGGTACTTACAAACTTCTTTGGTTTGAATGAGCTTCTGGTCTGCTTACCCTGAGCACAAGCCTTGCATACATCATCTTATTTGAACTTGATAGATGGCAATCCTGTTAGCAGATCCTTAGAGATTAATTTGTTCAAGGTATGCAAGCTAATTTGACCAAGCTTTTTGTGCCAAACCCTTGAATTCTCTTTCAAGGCCTTGAGGCACTTTAGGCTTGTACCTGCAACTTTGTTAGTCCGAAAAGTATAAACATCGTTTGATCTAGAGGCTGTGAGGATGCAATCTCCTGATTTCTCATTCCGCACCACAAATTTCTAATTATCAATGATAACCTTGTTCCCATTATCACAAAGCTGAGATACACTAAGCAAGTTAAATTCAAACCATCAACTAGATATACATCAGAAATAGAATTATCAGAATTTGTACCAACTATACCAATACCAAGAATGTTGAATTTTCCATTGTCACCAAGAGTAATTGAACCTTCAGATTGCTCTTTCAATTATGAGAATAGAGATCTCTTTTCACTCATGTGTCTTGAGCAACCACTGTCCATAAACCACTTATGTTCTTTGATAATGGTGGCAACCTGCAATCACGAATCACTGCCTTACCCAGCTGTTAGACCAAGTGTGGAATTTGGACTCATACTCAGGATCAACCATGTTAGGTGGTCTGACCCCTTTAGGAACCCAAATCTGTCTGACTTGTCCTTTAAGTTGAAATGGAAATATGTCCCCCATTTTATGAGGGTCTCTTCTTCTGAAAGGAAAAGTCATCTTCATATGACCAATCTTGTTGTAAAAATGACACTTAGTAGAAGTTTTTCTTCCATCTTTCACAAATCTGGTATTGTTGTTTCTTGGAAAATTTGCATTGTATCCAAAACCACTTTTATGAACAGACTTTGAACTTCCTCCAAGAATCAAGTTTAACTTATGTTCTGAGCCTGCAAGCTTGATTTTCACTAATTCAGATTCTTGAAGTTTCTTAGTGTAGATATTGCTTTTTAGACAGGCAGATCTTAGCCTCATGGCGATCATCCAGCACACCTAGCTGTGCTCCATACACACTGGATCACCACCCGCGCTGATCCACGTGGGGGCTGCGAGACGGGTCCCTCGCATACCATCACACGGGACATGTAGGGACTTAGTGGTTTGAAGGCTAGAGTGAGTCCTGTCGCGCGCGCGAGCGACAACCAAGCCCGCGCGCGACCCCTAGTAACTGCTTTGAGAGATTTATGGCGAGCTCCATAAACTCGGTCAACCTCATAACGGTTCCGATATACGCGGTTAACGTGCGTAACGGTCCCTATATACGCGGACGAACGTGTCGTTGTGGTTAAGCTAATTAAGCCGCCATTAATGGGCGCATTAACCCACTACAACGGTCACACTCTCCGTTATATATAGGATCGTTAACCCTTCCATACGAGGGCGAATCACCTGAGATACGCGGAAGCCCTGCCAAAATCCTGTCTCTCTCTCATACAGTACTATTGTCTTACTCTCTCCCTACACACAACCCTACTCTTCCTGTGTTCTTTCTATCCCCTACTCTTGGTGTATTTTGAATTCTCCCCGCAGGATTCTCTCGTACACATTTGGTGAACCCGACGTGAAACTTACCATTGCAAGCAACCATGTGTCATGAAGATGATGTTAGTAACAGATCGCCCTCCACGGAGACCACCTCGGGAGAGGAGACCCGTCACACTTCGGCGGCCGCCAGTGAGAATCCGACGTTGGAGGCTCTAAACGCCACCATTCAGAATCAAGCAAAGGACCTTCAGGCTCAATCCCCACAGATGGAACGGATAATGGCCATCTTGGGAACCCTTGCCCCGAGTCCTACATCGGGCACTGCTGTCTCTCAAGGAGGGGGAGCCTCTACCACCCAAGGGACTGGGGTGATACCGACACCACCTAACCCTAATCTGCAAACTCCACCAGCAATGGTGCAATTGCCCTCTGTTCACGGGAAAACGGCCCAAATACCGCCCCTTACTACACATATACCTCAACCACCAACCGTGGCACCCAACCTCTCTTCGCAATACCCCTTGCCTCCTCCGCCGACACTGCTGGGCAACGTGACCTACACCCCTAGTTCGACCACGACATATGTGTCCCCACCGGCTATAACCGTTCCTCCTGCGATTGGGGAAAGGGCACCAGAATGTATGACGTCGCTGCGGCGGCGCATAGAGACGTTCTTGGCCAATCAACCGTTTGCGGACACCATTATCCCGAAGGTTGACAATGATCCGCCTATCCCACGCGAGATCTACCTTATGCCTAACCCCGCCGGGTACAAGGCTCCTAAGTGGGACAAGTTCGAAGACGTTAACGGGAACGCCCACGAGCATGTCATGCGTTTCATCGATGTGATGGGACCATATGGGGCTGATCCAAAGCTGCTAATGCGCGAGTTCCCGAAATCTTTGGGAAACGTGGCCTACAAATGGTATAGGACGCTGGAAGCCGGATCTGTCAAAACTTGGGATGACATGGTCCAGAAGTTCTACACGAAATTCTTCCAAGTGGAAGAGAAGGTCACCATGATTCATCTCTCCCGCATGTACCAGAAGCGCGAGGAAGATGGAGTCATTTTCATCAAGAAATTCAGGGCCAAATCCTTGGAATGCAGAGACCAGGTGCTTGAGGGAAGACTCGTAGAGATATGTTTACAAGGTATGCGAGATGAGTACAAAGCTATGCTGATCAACCTGCAGACTCCTACCTTTTCAAAATTGATGGAGTGCACGAAAACATAGAGCCTATAGTGGAGAGGAAAAAGAAGAAGCACGCTCCTGAATGACCCTAAGGAGGAACCACTTTTAAGATTGGAAGATTCAGTTACAAGAGGGGACGTGAGGCTGAGGTTAATACGGTTTCGCCGCAAAAGCATCCCCGGGTTACAAACTCGGACGCGCCACCTCTACCATGCTCGATAGAGGAAGCGACTGACTTGTGTAAGCAATGGCGTAAAGATGGTATCTTGCCTCCGCTCGAAAGGATACCCTCCAAGGAGATGATGAGGGACCCGAAGTGGTGCGAATTCCACGGGAAGATTATGCACCCCACAACTGACTGCAAGAAACTCAGGAACATGGTAAGCCGAAAAATGAAAGACGGTGAGTTGATTGTCAGCGACCAAAGGCAGGATGTGCGAAGCAATCCACTGCCGGCTCATGCGGAGCAAGAGCCGAAAGGCAAATAAGTAGCCATGATCGCGGTTATGGTTCTCGAAGAGATTGCGGAAGACGGCTTGCCTATCATTGCTGAAGTATACAATGATGAGGACTACAGTATAGACACGGAGGACGAACGTGCCGATCGGATGAAGGGGTCGCACGGGTTCAGCAGGTTCTTCGACGAAATGAACTTTTCGGAGAAGTGTCGGAAAGAAATGACGAAAGCGATTCTAAGGATAGCAGAGGACTACGAAGAAGACATCGTGGTTTCCAATGGGAAGTTGTTAGGGCATCTCGCTCTATTGAAAAGGTCATGACCTTCTCAGCAAACGACAAGAAGATAGATTCGAGCCACCAGAAGCCTTTGTATGTAACAGCGGTGATCAATGGTGTTGAATTCAAAAGGGCATTCGTTGACGGAGGAGCGGAAGTCAACGTGGTCTCGCTCAACACTTTAAAGTTGGCAGGAATCCCGGAGCAGAAGATTGTCAGATGCCCGTCCCCGCTGATGGGATTTGGAAGTGATTCCAGGATGACGATAGGATGGATTCGTCTGGGCGTCCAGATAGGAAAGATAAAATGTTCAGCCAAATTCTATGTCATTGATGCGAACACTACGTATCACATGATCATAGGGCGAGCTTGGATTCACCGCTTCGACGCAGTCCCCTCGAAAGCTCACCAGGTGATGAAGGCTATTTGGAACGACAGAATAGTGGAGATACCAGCTTCGGTGAACCCTTTAAATTTGGACGAGGTGCACCTCACTGAAGCAGTGTGGTTTACTGAAATGGCGGACGAGCAAACGCCAGGGCCGTTTAACCCGACCCCTTTGCCTCGATGGGAGGACATCAAGGATCAATAACAAGCAGGAGTAATGGTGACAAGGGAGGAGGCCAAGGAAAAGTCGTCAGTGCGAGAAGAAGCACTGCAGGTCGCCTACCGAAGAAAGAATGTGTACACCCTGAAAAGAGTACTAAAACATGATCCCGCGGGTAAAGAGATAGAAATTTTCTACTCTAACGTGAAGAAATGCTACCGCATATGAAGGTGCACGGGGATAACCCCACACAACCATAGGGATATCCCTGGGCAAATCAATCAAGTCGAGCGTGTCATGGAAGTAGACAAGCCGACACCAGGAGTTTTGGAAGATAAGCTAATAGAGGCGTCTGAATGCATGGAGGATAAGCCGAAACCTCAGAAACAGGAGCTGAAGGAAGTATTCCTGAGCCCAGGCGAAGAAAAGAAGAGGCCCGTCTTTCTGAGTGCAGACCTCACGAGCGAGGAAGAAGCAAGATTGCTGCAGTTCGTGACTGAGTACAAAGATGTGTTTGCATGGGAATACGATGAAATGCCTATCCTGGACGCGAGCATCACCATGCACAGGTTAGATGTAATCGTGGGATCTAAGCCGGTAAAACAAAGCACAAGGAGTTTCAGGCCGGAGATAAACGTGAAAATCAAACAAGAAATTGTCAAGCTACTGATTGCCAGGTTCATCGAGCCAAATCACCATCCCACATGGTTGGCTAACATTGTGCCTGTGGTGAAGAAGAATGGGCAGCTTCGCATTTGTGTAGATTTCAGAGATCTCAACCGCTTCTGCCCCAAGGACGATTTTCCGCTGCCCAACATCGATCTGCTCATTGATTCGACTGCGGGTCATCGTATGTTCAGCTTCATGGATGGTTTCAGCGGGTACAATCAGATCAAAATGGACCCTGAAGATGCACGAAAAATCGCGTTCATCACGCCAATGGGAGTCTTTAACTACACGGTTATGCCGTTTGGGCTCAAGAACGCGGGCGCGACTTACCAGCGAGCGATGATGGCTCTGTTTCACGACATGATGCACAAAGAAGTGGAGTTTTATGTTGATGACTTGGTTGTCAAGTCCAAAGAGGAAGCGGACCATTTGGGGGACCTGCGGAAAGTATTTGAAAGATGCAGAAGTTTCCAGCTAAAGATGAATCCCATGAAGTGTGCGTTCGGAGTAACCTCAGGGAAGTTCTTGGGATGTGTGATACATCGCCAGGGCATCGTGCCCGATCCCGCAAAGGTATCAGCCATCACTAGCATGACGGCACCACACAATCAAAGCGCTCTGAAAACATTCTTGGGGAAGTTATCTTACTTGCGAAGGTTCATCCCAGCAATCGCAGAAATAACCTTCTGCTTTAGCGATCTCTTCAAGAAGAATGCTGCGTACAATTGGACCGCGGAGCACGAGGCAGCATTCGGGAGGTTAAAGGACTTGCTGACATCACAAAGGGTAATGATCGCACCGCAGCTTGGATCGCCGTTTTTGCTGTATTTAACGTCGACAAAGAGGTCCATAGGGGCACTTTTGGCTCAAGAGCATGACGGGCAGGAAAGGACGATTTACTATATTTCTCGCATAGTGCAACCAGCCGAATCAAGGTACACAGATATCGAACGTCATTGCCTTGCTCTATTCTTCGTGATAGAAAAGTATAAGCACTACTTCGCCTCGCATAAAGTGGTGGTGGTTACAAAGAGTGACCGCATAAGGTACCTCTTGACTCTTACCTCTCCCGGCGTAAGATTGGCAAAATGGTATATGACCATTTCCCAGTACGACATCACGTGCGTTCGACCGCGGGCAATCAAATCACAAGCAGTGGCGGATCTGCTGGCACACTTCCCAGATAACAGCTACGAACCCATGATCGAGGAGGAACTAGAGGGAGCCGAGATCTATGCAGTCGAGTTACCTTACTGGACGCTTCATTTTGATGGATTGTCAACAAGGAAAGGTGGAGGAATTGGAATCATTTTGACCAAACCAGATGGGGAGGTCATCCAAATGTCCACAAAACTCGATTTCGCAGTCACCAACAACGAAGCGGAGTATGAGGCTCTCATCGCAGGTCTCCGTGCAGCTAGGGCACTGGAAGTAAGCAATTTGACGGTTATGGGGGATTCCAAGTTAATCGTCAAACAAGCTTCAGGCGAGTACGGATTAAAAGAGGTAAATCTATTGCCCTACCAAACTTTGGTACAGAAGCTGATGCAACAATTCTGCGATGTCAGGTACGAGCACACACCTAGAGCAGATAATCGGCATGCTGATGCTTTAGCTACTCTGGGATCTAAAGTCAGTGCGGATAAGTGCCCTACGAAAATCTCGATTGAAGTACGAATGTCATCAGCGTTGACAGAAGACGCATGCGAGCATGAGTGTATGGACGATGCAGACGGGAGGAAACCGATATTACGCGCCATTGCCGAAGGAACGAGCAAAGAAAATTGGGCATCCACAATGGGGTACTGTATACATGATAACGCTCTCTATTACAAAGGTCCAGGTGGAATACTCATGCGATGCGTCTCGCTCCAGGAGGGGCAAGCACTATTGGAAAAGATTCACAAGCACACTTGCGGAGAAAGTGAGGTGTCAATCTATCGGAAAGCCCAGAGGTATGGGATCCACTGGCCGGACATGTCAACGGCTGCTGCGATAATTCAAGGAAACTGCGAGAGTTGCGCATTGATCAAGGATTCTTTAACAATTGCCCTTGTCGATGATGACATGGACTGGAGGAAGCCACTCTTCGATTTTCTCACAGAAGGGATCGAGCCTGAGTCAAGAAAGGAAGCCGAGAAACTGAAAAGAAAGGCAGCTCGGTACGTAGTACAAGAAAACATACTCTGGCGAAGGGGTAACGAGCGTAATCTACTTCGATGTTTAGATATCAAGGAAGCGCAAGAGGTGATGGATCTCTCTCACCAAATAGAGCATCAGGGAGGTGCGAAACTATGCAGAAAGCTCCTCACAATTGGCTATTTCTGGCCCACCATGGAAGCCGATTGCCGCACTAAAGTAAGGAGATGCCAGGAATGTCAATTCAAGGGCAACCTTGTACATTCCCCTGCCGTAGATCTACATGCGTTTGGGACACCAAGGCCATTCCACACTTGGGCTCTAAATTTTGTTGGCCCCATTCAGCCTCACATGGGAACCAGTTTATCCTTACCGTGACCGAGCTATTTAGTAAGTGGGTGGAGGCAATACCGCTCAAGACAGCTAATGCGCTCGCGGTGGTCCATTTCGTCCAAGAAAACATCATATACAGGTTTGGATCCCCAACACAATCCTTTCGGATAATGGCACACCTTTTGTAAATCGTCAAGTAGCCGCAAAGCTAGCGGAATACAACATAAGGCAGGTCTGCTCCACTCCTAATTGTCCAAAAGGGAATGGTCAAGCAGAAGCGACCAACAAGACATTTTTAAGAACTCTGAGCAAAATGGTCGCAGACGATCACAAGAAGTGGGCTGATTCTTTGAACATAGCATTATGGGCATATCAAACTTCGCCGAGGACTCCCACAGGATTCTCCCCGTTCCTTTTATGCTATGGAGCTGAAGCTGTTGTGCCGACAGAGGTAAAAATTAACTCTGCGAGATTGGCCTTTCATGCGTTATATGATAACCAGCGCGACCACGACTTGATTTTATTGGAAGAAAAGCGAGAGCAAGCCAAGCGGGCTAACAAACCGTACAAGGAAAGGATCGCACGTGCATACAACAAAACAGTCCAACACCGAAACTTCGCGGTCGGGGACCTGGTTTTGCGCGCCCCAGATCATTGCATGCGGGAGGCAGCCCATCCAAAGTTCGCAGCTAATTGGGAAGGACCATTCGAAGTCAAAGAAGTCTTCGACAGTGGTTACTGCAAAATATAGAGGCTACATGGGACAGCCACAACCCCGAGCTCAGTCAACATGCACTGGATTAAGAAGTATTATCCTTAACTTCTCCTTTACATGCATCAGATTACAACGCCTATTTACATCTAGTATTTTGATAGACTCATGCGTCGTTCCTCCCATATGAGGGATTTGTATTCTTGCCTCTCCCATATGAGGGATTTGTAATTTTGCCTCTTCCATATGAGGGTGCTTATAATAAAAGAGTTCTCCCAAATGAGAAGAATTTTATGACTATGGTTGTCTTTCATCGCTTTATTTACTTCTCTTCTTATTTACAATAAAAGCCTATCTTCCGAGATAGCAGCAGTATTCAAATGCGATCTTAAGTGATCTAAAAGCCTATCTGCTGAGATAGCAGCATTGTTCAAATATGATCTTAAGTGATCTGAAAGCCTATCTGCCTAGATAGAAGCCATAACGCATGATCCTATGCAATCCAAAGCCTATCTGCTGAGATAGGAGCAATGTTCAAATATGATCTTAAGTGATCTGAAAGCCTATCTGCCTAGATAGCAGCCATAACTCATGATCCTATGCGATCCAAAGCCTATCTGCTGAGATAGCAGCAATGTTCAAATATGATCTTAATTGATCTGAAAGCCTATCTGCCTAGATAGCAGCCGTAACGCATGATCCTATGCGATCCAAAGCCTATCTGCTGAGATAGCAGCGATGTTCAAATATGATCTTAGGTGATCTGAAAGCCTATCTGCCTAGATAGCAGCCATAATATATGATCTTAATTGATCCAAAATCCATTTGTCCAGATTACAGAAGTGATCTTAGCTGATCAGCAAGCCCATATGCCTAGATGGCAAGCTATAGCAACGACGCCCCGTGCGAATGCAAAATTTGTCAAGCTTGAAATAAAATATTTATTCAAGCACACATTCAAGTGCAAAAGGCGAAAGAAACATAACTTGTTTGAGCCAATACGCATGCGATATTACAATTTGTTGTATCAAACAAGAACAGCAAATGCTACATAATGCTTTATTACGAGTCAAAATGACTTCCAATTTATCTGTCTAGATAGCAGCTTACAAGAGAAAGCTCGTATTGAGCTAATTACATAGTCAAAATGACATACAATTTATCTGTCTAGATAGCAGCTTACAATCGAATGTTTTATAGAAAGGAGATTCTTACTATAAAATGATTGGCCTACTGGCCCTAACAAAAGCTATGCGACATAGTAGCTTGCAAGCAAAAGTTTATAGCAAGAAAAGTCTTGCTGTAAAATGAACGACCTACAAATGCTACAGAAGCTATGCGACGCCATCTTCGAGATCCTAGATCTGAACAAGGCTTCTGACTGGTCTTCTGCCCAAGAGATGTGCCAGATGAACCACCTGTTTAGACGGATGCGGCGGTAAAGAACTAGTGGAGAACAGCTCCTGGGGCAGAAAGCTTATTATCCACGGAGGCGAGCGCCATGGCTCGTCACACCTAGTTCAAGAACGTGGAGGCAAATAGTTCTCCTCCAGGAAAGCTAGAGGAGAAACACTCCATTCATTACGAATTGGTATAAAGGTCAGTACAGCACTGCACCTCGCCGGAAGGCAGCCGGAGATACGACCTGCAAACATAATAGACGAAGAAAAATCTTCGAACAAACCTGAGGTATTATGTACATCTTCTTTACAATGGTCATGAAGATCAGTAAGCTTCATAAAGAAGATATTGGAAACTATTTCTATGGCACAAGGCACAAACTCAGGTTTCACAACTTGAAATTGCCATGAATCAACAAAAGACAAGCATTGAAGCCAGCAGTCGTAAGGACTCATGGCAAGCCACATTTTGGGATGAAGAACCCAAACAGCAAGAGGAAGGGTTTATATAGACTCTAAGGAGACTCTTCAGTTCCCTAGCTGAGTCAGCGAACCTTGGAAAACGGGTAAGAATCAATTACTTACGTCTCAAAAAAAAGGGTAAACTTCAATTACCCTACCAAGGCTATGACGATTCGGTGGCATGCCCTAATTAATGATGGAAGGTCATAATACGGATGGGCTTCCCAAGGAAATCGTGCTTATCTAATAAATCGTTAGCACGAAAATCAAGGCAGATACGTCGCTATGTGACGTCATAATTGATACGCACAAAAATATTTGAGCAAATCCCCGGAGGGGCAAAATGGGACATGCAAGTTCTTGATAAAAAAAAAGGGTGGAGAAACCCTAGCAGCATTACAATAATATTTTTGTTTCAAACAAATATTTTTGTTTCTTTCTCAAAATAAATCCTTAATCAAAGGGTCATCTGGAAAAAACGAGAGTGATGTCTCTCTCACTTGGTGCACTTCTCGCTTTAGCTGCTCGTACTTGGAGTTCATCGCATGGACACCAACGCACATTCTCAATGCGCGTGGCATAATGCCTAGCTGTAAACTTGCTTCGGTCATCGCATATCAGGCTCCAGGTGCACTTGGGAAGGTTGGTTCTGAACCATCGAGTGACTCTCCCACTTGAAAGTTCATCCGCCGCACCTGGGACCCACCACGTGTTGGGCCTAGAAGGAACAGGAGCATAGGAGGGCCATCGCTCAAAGACCCACATGGTCAGGAATGCGATGTAGACATAAGTCAGCACATCAAGACGACCGCGAGAGTCCTTGGTCGCCACTTCCAATTGGTCCAATCTGTGATACAAAGTACCCAAGACTAGCGGCCCGAGTGCGACTCTCTGGCCGAGGGTCAATCTCACAGCAAGAGGGAAGACATGATAGAAAACCCCATAATGAGGGTGACCATCGATCAGGTACCTTGATAACCAGGCACAGAGGAAGCCGCACAAGGTGAGATGGTACCCTTTCCAATTTATATAATTTTTCGCCTTTGGGTTCTGGTCCAGAAGTTTCTTGGTGATACTGCTACTCGCATAGTCGCGAAATAAGTACTGCACCCATTTTCCCAAGGTGTTCTTCGCAGATGTATCAACAAGCTGCCAGTCAGGAAGAACTTTCACAGATGTCCACCGCATGGAAATCTTCTTTACCTCGGACAAGCATTCCTCCATCTGCTTGTATAGAGCAAGTTCCGGATCAGTCCTCAAGGGGCTCAGAGGATCCACCTCACCAACGGGAGAAAGATCATACAACATGTGCACATCCTCCAGAGTGGGAGCAGCCTCGAACTCAGCAAAGTGGAAGGTATGAGTCGCAGGAGAATAGCGGGAGAGAAGGTTTAGAAGCATGGACTGATCCAACTTCACGGCAGCACCCTTCATAGCACGAACTGTGAAATAAACGCCAGCATTGTTCAAAGCGATGGCATGGTGGGTCAATACATGGTCGATCCACTCATCCATGAAGTCAAATTTTTGGACAAACGCTTGGGTAGAAACTCCGGTATGGGGGAAAATCCATTTTCAACCACTAACCTAACCACATCCTTGGAATCAATCAACTCTAGCATGACTGCATTGACAGGCGGGGTCAATGTCCAAAACTCTCCAGAGGAAACAGGAGTCGGTAGATTCTCACCTTGACGCTCGCATGATAGAAATCTTTTCCACCCAAATAGGGGGCTATCCGCCACAAGGTTTGGGGAAGTTCAGGTATTTCTTCGGCTTCTTTAATGGGTTTGGATCCTTTTGTCTTTTCCATTCCTGCGGAAAAGAAAGAAAAAAAAGGGGGGGGGGAGAAATATACACACTTTCAGTTTGAATTTCAAGAAGCAATTATGTTTCGTCAAAAAGAAGATGAACAGTCCGGGGTCAATTCTGGGTTTGGAAGTTTAGAATTCGTTTACATTGCTCGGAATTTCAGAAGTTCCACATTCAAAATTGTCACAATCTGGTGAATAGATCAGGTCTGGGTTTAAGGAAAAGGGTCTCTTTTGCAGTTCTCAACGAGCGACGTATTTCAAATAGCCATGGGTTTACAGATCCAAGAAAGTTCAAAGAGTATTTAAATACATTAAATGGAATTGAGCAAAGCCAACCTTGTTTTGGTAAAGCTTGTTTTGATGAAGCAAGTTGAAGGAGACGATTGACAAGGAAGAACTGCTGATTAATCACTTGAATCTTCTCTTGAAGGCTTCCGGGTATCATTCACTTTAGAAAGAGAAGTGATGCTTTGCAACAATGGAGAGCACAGAGTATTTATCCAAAAACAATGAGGGGTCACGTCCTTTCAGTATTCGAATCGGAACCATCACCGTCCAATCGCGCAATTACAGGACAAGCTGACGTCATGCCTAAAACCCTAAAACACCAGACGGCACGACTCTAGGGATATTAGGTCATAATGGCACGAATAGGGGCTGAATTTGCGTGTATTTGAATTGGTGCGTGGCGCTGACGCGTACCTTGGTTCCTGCGCATTGAAGCCTATCCGGCTATGCGTCTTCACGCGCAGAAAGGGGGCTAATGTAGATAGTGCTTTTTAGAGAGGCAGATCTTAGCCATGTGGCGATCATCCAGCACACCTAGCTGTGCTCCATACACACTGGATCACCACCCGCGCTGATCCACGTGGGGGCTGCGAGACAGGGCCCTCGCATATCATCACACGAGACATGTAGGGACTTAGTGGTTTGGAGGCTAGAGTAAGTCCAGTCGCGCGCGCGAGCGACAACCAAGCCCGCGCGCGACCGCTAGTAACTGCTTTGAGAGATTTATGGCACGAGCTCCATAAACTCGGTCAACCTCATAACGTTTCCGATATACGCGGTTAACGTGCGTAACGGTCCCTATATATGCGGACGAACGTGCCGTTGTGGTTAAGCTAATTAAGCCGCCATTAATGGGCGCATTCAACCACTACAACGGTCACACTCTCCGTTATATATAGGATCGTTAACGCTTCCATACGGGGGCGAATCACCTGAGATACGCGGAAGCTCTGCCAAAATCCTGTCTCTCTCTCATACAGTACTATTGTCTTACTCACTCCCTACACACAACCCTACTCTTCCTATGTTCTTTCTATCCCCAACTCTTGGTGTATATTGAATTCTCCCCGCAGGATTCTCTCGTACACACTTAGCAAGAGTAGTATTTTGTTTATCCAATTCATCAACTTGATGTTTCAGATCAACAAGGTTGTTGCTCATCAAGGAGTTCTCAATGACTACTTCCTTGATTTGTGTTTTCAAGGCTTTGAAACTTGTTTTCAAGGCCTTGAAATCACTGTCAGTTTTCTTCTGAAATATTTCAAGATTCTGATTTAGACAAACAAGTTGTGAATTCTCTTTTGCTTGCTCATGAAATTTTTCTTTCAAAATTCTGATCTCTTTCAGATAATCTTCTTCATTTAAAATCACTGTTCTTAGATAATCTGAAAGAGCATATTTTGATTTTGAAATCAGACAATTTACCATTACCTCAATGTTCTTCTCAGAACTTTCATCATGCTTGGCCATGAATCATAGGTTGGCATGTTCTTCTTTAGATTCTGATTCACTTGAGCTATCTGAATCACTCCATGAAGCTATCATAGCTTTCTTTCTCCTGTCATGGTCTTTCTTTTGGAAGTTCTTGCTTTTCTTGTATGGACAATCTCTTATCAAATTTCCTGCATCACCACACTCATTCATGACTTTGGATTTATTTTGTGAATAAGACTTACCTTTGTAGTCCTTGCTGCTAGATGGTTTGTTTCTTTCTCTTTTGAAGTCTTTGTTTCCAAAAAAATTGTTCATCTTGAGAATTCTGGTCAAGGCTTTGCAAAACAATGCGAAAGGATCTTCATCATCATCATCATCAGTTTCAAGGCTTTGAATTTTCTCATTCTCTTTGGCCTTGACTGCTAAGTTCTTGACACCTTCAGGTAGCTCTCCATCAGCTTCATTCATGGATATTTCATGTGTCATCAGCTTCCCTTGTAGGTCATCAAGTTGTAGTGATGAGAGATCTTAAGCTTCTTCAATGACTGTTGTCTTTGGTTCCCATTTGCCCTTTGGAAGACTTATATCTTCCTCACCTTTTCTTCATTGGAAATATGTTTTCCCAAAGAGTCAATGTTGTTGAAAATTTCTGTGAACCTCTTGAACATTTCTCAGATTGACTCATTTGTATTCATCTTGAACCGCTCATATTGCCTGAGATAGATGTTGATTTTTGTTTGCTTGACTTGATTGGTTCCTTCAAATGTCACAACAAGCTTGTCCCAGATTTCTTTGGCAGTCTTGCAGCCTGAAATCCTGTTGAATTCATCTGTAGTCAAAGCACAATACAAGATGTTAATAGCTTTGTAATTATTAGAATATTGTTCTAACTCAGAAGAGGATAGCGAGTCTTCATATTTGGGAGTTTTGATCCAATATTTCTCTGTAAAGAAGGTGTGAGGTCCATTCTGAATAATGGCCCAAAGTTATATATCCCGATCAATGATGAACATCTTCATCAGGGCTTTCCAGTGAGCAAAGTTGTCTCCACAAAATAGAGGAGGTATGTTGGAAGCTCTTCCCTGTGAGAAACCATCATCACATGCAGTACTCATGATCACCAGATGGTTAAATCTTATACAGTGATACAAGCTATGTTACCAATTGAAAGGGGGAGTATGCAGATGAATATGCAGCACAAATACTCTAGAAGGTGGGGGGGGGGGGTTGAATAGAGTGTGCCAACTTTTCGCAAAACTAGAGGAGAAAAAGAGTTTCATTTTTAGTGAAAAAAGAGTTCAAGGCCTTGAACACAAATTCAAGCCTTTGGAATGAAATACAGTTGTAGTAAAACAGACAAGTATTTTTCAAGGCCTTGAAAAGAGTTTCAAACCCTTGAAAAACAGACAAGTTTGAATGTTGTAGAAACTATGAATATGCCTGAACTGTAAATGTAAGAGACAAAGGATTTATAGAGTTCAGTCCACTTGGACCTACGTATCTACATCAGTTATCTTCTCCCTGCAGGATCAATTCTTATAAATCAAAAGCTAAGCCCTAGATCTCAAGCACTGAAAATTTCCTTACTCTGTTACAGCTTGTGGCTCTCTCTAACCTATCTAGTACCAGCTCTAGCTAACTGATTAACAAAGAATTTTGTATTTTTCACTTTCAACAAATCTTGAGAATGATGTATAGAAGTATTACAGAAATGATCTACCAATAAAGTACAATACAGAAGAACACTATAATAGAAATTTGCAATGACGAATGCAGTGAACTTCCGTGTGTTGGATTGTGAGAATGATGAACTTCTTTGATGCTTGTCAATCCAGAATTGTGTCTCTCTTTTTTGCCCTTTGAGTATTTTTATCTTGCTACTTAAAAAATGAGCTCTATTTATACTTCAAAAAGCTCTGCAAATCTTCCCAGATTTTCCGCAAAAAATCTCTTATTTTGTAGGCAACAAACATTGACTATTTGACATCTTCTCCAATGGTTAGATGATCACAATCTTCAGAGATATTTTTGTGATATTGCATTTGAAAAAATTGAGAAGCAGTCATGTAGGTTTGATTGATCTCATAATCATCTTCTCAAACTGTTTCCTTTCCTGCACAAGTCAGATTAGGAAACTATCCCTGCAAACTAGGAAGTAAAATTCCCTGCAAAAACATAGTAAAACAGATGACTTTTTACGTTCAAATATGTCGAGTTAGTTTTTCTTTCATCATCAAATAATAATAAATCAAGCATAGGGGTGAGAGAGGATAAATCAGATTAGAAGATTTCAAAGAAATCTCCCCCTGAGAATAAGCATACATGTTATTCAGTTTCAAGGCTTTGAATCCAGCTTCAAGGCCTTGAAAGAACAGATTAAAGGCTTTGAAAGCTGATTCAAGGCCTTCAAGCCTTGTGCAACCTATGACCTAACACCTTCGACTAATCGCGAGGTAGATATGACATTCTATCATTTGTTTAAATTGGCTTTCCGACTATGTCGGTTATGAAAGATGATCCAATTATCTTCCTCATCCATATATGGTGTGAAGTTGGAATGTGTCTGGAAAAGGAACTAACTATCCTTGTTTTAGGGCCTGGCGGTAGTATAGAGCATGTCAACTACGTGGCATATTAGAACTTACTTGTGATTTGGAAAAAGATTTTGTATTTAGGCCCCATGTAGTTGAAATGAACAATATATGTTATACTCGCAATCACTATCCCACCTCTGATAGGCCAATAGCTCTCAAGATGTTTAAGCATGGTCCTAATGTTTTTTTTTTGTCATTTTGCTTGTTGGTGAGCGCAAGGCTCTCTATCAGTTATGATGGAAAATGGGGATGAAAAATTTAAATATCCCTTGATACCCGTTGATTATGACCGTCCTTGCATGACGAGACAATTTGACTTTGATATTATCGCTCCTGGAAATTGGCCATCATTCGTCAAACATGACTGTTACCAATGATTTTGGTGGGGGAATGCGACAAAGTGTTGCCTTAGTTTTTACCTTTTGTTCGACCCGAAGGCTTGCACATGGGTAGGGTCACTTCAAGTTGGATGAAATATTGGATTGTTCAGATGAACAAGAATTTTACTTTTGCTCTAGTTCGCCCTCGGAAAGCTCAAGCCCTTCGCAGAGGAGCATATTCATTCAGGATATGTTCCACTATGAACCTCAAGATTTTGGTTTTATTCAGTAACTCAAGAAAAAATCTAATTATGCGCAAATTTAATAGGCTTAATTACTTAGTGAGTATTCTCAGTATACTGAAACTAACACATTGCAACCCCCAATTTCAGAATAGGCTTATTGCAATCACCATTTGAAAATAAATCCATAAAATAAATCATCCAAAACCATCCTAACACCATTCTTATAAGGAGGGAAAATGTATCATCACACATCTTTTCTTTTTGAAACAAAAATAAACTTCATTATCATTTTTTTAGGATTCATTACCAAAAATTACAAGCTGAAATGTCGATAAATATCCTTATTTAGGGGTATTAAATGTTAGTTTCAATACACTAAGGGTTAAATATAAATAAGAAAGAAATAACTAAAAAATAATAGAAGAAGATGAACATTTTGGAGGCTCGGGGCAACAGTCATTGCGGAGGCTGTCGAGGGTACGACTCGAGAACACCCACTTCTCTCCCTCTCTCGCTCACCTCCACTTCCCCTCTTCTCTCCCCCTCTCTCGGCCGCTTCTATCCCTCTTCCGTCTCAAATTTTTTTCCATAAATCCAAGAGAACAAAACACCCGCTTCAAGAACACCGCCATGTCAGGAACCGAGCTGTTCCTGACCTGATTTGCAGAGAATTAGAGAAGAAGAAGAGAGAATTTGAGAGAGAATTGGATTCAGAAATATCAATTTTCATAACCCTAAAATGATGAAGAACCAATGTTCTTATACAAGGAAGAAAAGTAATTAACCAAACATTTGGGCCTAAACGTAATAAACCAAACTAAGTAACGGCGAAGCTGACTGGACGCCAGCTCACCCATGATGACAGCTCCTGACCAATCATCCCACGCCATGCTGCCAACTCATCCTCACACGCCAGCCAGTAGCCCAAACGATGTCGTCCTACTTAAGGTGTTTAAACCCAACGGCTAAACTTTGATCAACGGCTCAGATTCAATTCCTCCCCTCATCCAACGGTAGCTGCTACTCCGAGTTTCATGTCATTAGTTTAGTGCAGATTTCATTTTGGTCCTAATTATAGGTCACTACTTTTGATATCAGTTCACTTTAGTCCCTGCCCTACCAAATACCTGACAAAGCACCCTCCTTTGAAATTTATGTCCTCATGAATCTAACTCTGGAAATCTGCGTTTGAGAGACAGATAATCCTCCCAGGTGGCCTCTGAGGGAAGTGCATTGGCCCACTGAACCAATGCCATAACCACAGGAGCATTATTCTTCTTCACCAATTTTCTAGCTAAAATAGCTACTGGTGCAACCAATAGTTGACCATCAGGACCAACATCAGGCAGAGTAGGAGAATGAGCAGCCACATTACCATGAGCCTTCTTGAGCTGGGAAACATGAAAGACTGAATGGATTTGGGACTGGGGATGCAGCTGAAGTTGATAGGCCACCCTGCCTATTTTCTGCAACACAGAAAATGGTCCATAATATTTTGCAGCTAATTTCTGATTACCCCTGTGAACCACAGTACCTTGCCTGTAGGGTTGCAGCTTTAGAAACACCAAATCACCCACATTAAACTCCCTCTCACTTCTATTCTTGTTGGCATAATGGCACATTCTCTCTTGAGCTTTAGCTAAGTTTGCCTTGAGCAATAAGACCATCTTCTTCCTGTCTTCCATAAATTGGTCAAGTTCAGGTATTCCACTCTTGTCCAGTTGATGGAAAGAAGGAATAGTGGGACAATACCCATAAAGAGCCTCAAAGGGAGTGACCTGCAAACTGCTATGAAATGAGGTGTTATACCAGAATTCAGCCAAGGGTAACCACTTAGACCACAAATGAGGCCTTTCTGAAGTCATGCATCTAAGATAATTCTCCAAACACTGGTTCAATCTCTCAGTCTGGCCATCTTTTTGGGGGTGATAAGCAGTGGAATAGTGCAGTTTAGTACCCAAGTGCTTAAACAAAGCACTCCAAAACTGATTGAGGAAGATGCTGTCCCTGTCACTGACTATGGTGTCAGGGAGACCATGTAACTTGTGAATGTTATCCAGAAAGACTTGAGCTATATCAGCAGCTGTGTAGGGGTGAGTCAAAGCTAGGAAGTGGCCATATTTGGAGTACCTATCCACCACCACCAAAATGGAGTTCTTACCAGCTGACTTAGGCAATCCTTCCACAAAATCCAAACTTATGTGAATCCAAGGTTTACTTGGAATAGGAAGTGGCTGCAGAAGACCAGGGTAGGGGACATGTTCACTCTTCATTCTCTGGCACACATCACAATTTTTAACCCAATTCTTCACCTCCTTGTGCATATGTGGCCAGAAGAACACAGCAGCCAATCTCTTAAATGTTCCCCTGATCCCAGAGTGGCCACCCATGCCACTATTGTGCATCTCAGCTATAAGAGTAGTCCTCAAAGGAGTTGAGGTACCTACATAAATGCAATTGCCTTTCTTGATTAATCCATCAACTAACTGGAACTCAGAGCTGGTTGTTGGATCCACAGTTAGCTGAGCTACCTGGGCAGCAGCCCAGCTATCATTTTCATAAGAGCTAACCACCTCAGCTATCCACTTAGGCACAGCCACAGTGATGGCTTGGCATTGACTTTCCTCCACCACTCTAGATAAAGCATCAGCTGCCACATTTTCCTTTCCCTTCCTAAACACAATCTCATAATCCAACCCCATCAGCTTACTCACCCATTTCTGCTGTAGAAGTGTGCTAATCTTCTGCTCCAGCAAGAACTTAAGACTGTAGTGATCAGTCCTGATTTGGAACTTGCCCACCTCCAAATAAGACCTCCACTTAGAAACTGATTGAACTACTGCTAGCAGCTCTTTCTCATAAGTAGAGTACCCCAAGTGTTTATCAGCTAGAGCTTTACTATAATAAGCAAGAGGCCTACCCTCCTGCATCAGAACAGCACCAATGCCATAATGGCTAGCATCAGTCTCTAGTACAAACATTTTGGTGAAATCTGCTAAAGCCAAGACTGGGGTAGAAGTCATGGCTGCTCTTAGGGCTTCAAAAGCTTTTTGTGCAGAATCAGACCACCCAAAAGCACCCTTCTTCAATAACACTGTGAGTGGTCTAGCTAATACACCATAGCCCCTCACAAATCTCCTGTAATAGCCAGTAAGTCCCAGGAAACCCCTCAATGCCTTTAGTGTTTGAGGTCTTGGCCAGGACACCATGGCTGCAATCTTGCTAGGATCTGCTTGCACCCCTTCTCTACTGATCACATGCCCCAAGTACTCAATTGAAGTTTGTACAAAACAGCACTTAGAAAGTTTAGCATAGAGCTCATTTTGTAGCATAACCTCCAAGGTAGTTTCCAAATGCTGTAGGTGGTCCTCTTCAATTTGGCTGTAGATCAAAATA
The DNA here is from genome assembly GCA_023055425.1 of Linanthus parryae. Taxonomy (NCBI): domain Eukaryota; kingdom Viridiplantae; phylum Streptophyta; class Magnoliopsida; order Ericales; family Polemoniaceae; genus Linanthus; species Linanthus parryae. The sequence continues at coordinate 7,865,578 of JALGPY010000015.1, forward strand.
TCATCAAAAAAGACCAGTAGAAACTTTCTGAGATATGGTTTAAAAACCTTATTCATCAAGCTTTGAAAAGTTGCTGGAGCATTAGTTAACCCAAAGGGCATCACTCTGAATTCATATAAACCCTCATGGGTTCTGAAAGCTGTCTTATAGGTGTCTTCCTCTGCCATTCTCACCTGATGATAACCAGACCTCAAGTCCAGCTTTGAAAAAAACCTAGCTCCATTCAACTCATCTAGGAGTTCATCAATAACAGGAATGGGAAACTTGTCTTTGATAGTTATGTCATTTAGACCTCTATAATCCACACAGAATCTCCAGGAGCCATCTTTTTTCTTGACAAGTAACACAGGAGAGGCAAATGAGCTTGAACTATGCTGTATGACTCCATTATCCAGCATTTCTTGCACCAAATTCTCAGTCTCAGTCTTTTGTACATGGGGGTACCTATAAGGCCTTAGACACACTGGATGTGACCCAGGTTTGAGTGGTATGTGATGATCATGACTCCTTTGTGGTGGTAATGTTTTAGGTTCCTCAAACACCTTGTGATATTGCTCTATTACTTGCTGAAATTCCTGGGGTAGATCAGTAATTCCACCAGATTCAGACATTGTGATGCTATAAAGGTGTCCCACAGTGACCCCTTCATTCTGAGCACAATAGGACTGGATTGCATTGTAGTTAGCAGCTTTATATTGACAACCCTCCTTGTGAGCTTTGAAATGGACTGGAATTCCATTCAAGTTTACTGTGACAGTCATCTCTTTGAAATCCATTTCCACAGGGCTGACCTCTTGTAGCCATTGCACCCCCAGCACCATGTCACAACCCCCCAATGGTATCACTCTCATGTCAGCTTCCACCTTGTGACCTTGGATTTTTAGCTTCACCTTTGGACAAGTACCAACACTTTGAATGTGGCTACCATTAGCCACTGTCACTCTCATAGAATGGCTGGGTTTGATCACACATTTGAGTCTGTCAGCAGCACTCTTATCTATGAAATTATGAGTACTACCAGAGTCAATAAGTATATGCACCTTTTGCTTCCCTACTACTCCTTGTAATCTGATTGTTTGTGCTCCACAATTACCAGTCATGGCATGTAAAGAAATCTCCATGTCAGGTGCAGACTCTTCAGTACTGTCTTTCTCTTCTTGGACACCAGAAGCTAGCTCTGGATCTTCTAACAATTCCACTTCTTCTTCACCAGTTATCAAGAACAGTTGTGGTTTCTTGCATTTATGCCCTGGCACATAAGACTCTTCACAAAAATAACACAAGTTTTTAGCTCTTCTGCCTTTCATCTCTTCTTGAGTGAGCTTCTTGAAAGGCACATTTGGAGTTGCTGAGCTCTTCTTATCAGTTACAAATGGTGTATATGCCTTGAGGGAGGTAGTTTTAGTGTTATTCTTCATCATACTAGTGATAGTTTGCATAACACTTTGGTGTTGATGATTATAGTACACCTCTTGCAGCTTAGACATAGCCTTAGCTTGAGCCAGACAACTTGGTGCTAACTGCTGCACTTGGCTCCTGATTTCCAATTTTAATCCTCCCAAAAATGTCTTCATAAAGTAATTATCATCAGCCCAGGGAAAGAGTGCCTTGACTCTAGGTCTAAGCTTGTCAAACTGAACTTGATATTCTGTAACACTTCCTTTCTGTTCTAGCTTTTGTAATTCAGCTAATACATTTTCATGTCCTGGCTCTAAAAATTCAACACAAATCATTTCACAAAAATCCTTCCAAGTTATGTTCTCAAGTGACTCAAACTCTGCACTGAACCAGCTCTCAGCTTCATCAATTAGATTGAGTGAGACTAATATGAGTTTCTGATGATCACTCAAGTTATGTAGCTGAAAATACCTATTAGCCTTCAAAATCCACCCCAAAGGATCTATGCCAGTGAACTTTGGAAATTCAATCTTAGGAATAGGTAAAACATAGTGATTAGGAGTCCTTGTTACCTCATTCTGAAGCTCATCCACCTTTTCTCCCTTCCTAGTGTAGAATTGAGGTCCAGTACTCTGATTCTGAGGCCTTCCTTGACCTAACAGGCTTGCAGGAGTTCTACTAGTGGTGTTGAAGGTCTCCATCCGCTCCTTCTCTTTGTTGTTCGCCATGAGATTCATACAATTGGTCAGTTTCTTCAATTCTTCCTTGAGCTCTTCATGACTTTGCTTCAACTCTCCAATCTGGTTTAGCTCAGTCAATTGCCCATGGATCAGGTCCTGTCCATGTCTGAACTCCTCCTGGACATGCCGGAGCTCTCCGTACTCTCGCCGGAGCTCCATAATCGCCTCATCCACCGTGTGCAGGTGGCCAATTACTCCGTCCATAGTTTCCATTTTTGCGGTTGCTGCTGGTTTTCTTTGCCCCATCTCTGCGGAATTTTGCCGAAGAACGAGGCTCTGATACCAATTTGTCAGGAACCGAGCTGTTCCTGACCTGATTTGCAGAGAATTAGAGAAGAAGAAGAGAGAATTTGAGAGAGAATTGGATTCAGAAATATCAATTTTCATAACCCTAAAATGATGAAGAACCAATGTTCTTATACAAGGAAGAAAAGTAATTAACCAAACATTTGGGCCTAAACGTAATAAACCAAACTAAGTAACGGCCAAGCTGACTGGACGCCAGCTCACCCATGATGACAGCTCCTGACCAATCATCCCACGCCATGCTGCCAACTCATCCTCACACGCCAGCCAGTAGCCCAAACGATGTCGTCCTACTTAAGGTGTTTAAACCCAACGGCTAAACTTTGATCAACGGCTCAGATTCAATTCCTCCCCTCATCCAACGGTAGCTGCTACTCCGAGTTTCATGTCATTAGTTTAGTGCAGATTTCATTTTGGTCCTAATTATAGGTCACTACTTTTGATATCAGTTCACTTTAGTCCTTGCCCTACCAAATACCTGACACGCCACCATATTTATCCTATTAGCATCTTGTATCTACCTCTTTCTTTCTCTGTTACTTCTCTTATTCTCTCTCGATTTCTTGGATTTGGATGTAGTGGTCGTTCTATGGCTGGGTGAAAGAAAAGCTTGCGGATGGACTTTTTGGACGAAAGGCATCAACTTTTGCGGCAAAATTAGAAAATGTAATTAGATTGGATCGAGCTCAATTTTGAGATACTTGCTTTAGGTGTGGTCAAATTCACATCTACTGGTTGGATTCTTATTTACTCATATCTGTGTGTCGTCAGCCCCAATCTTTTGTGAGGTTTCTAATTCGACAGAATATAGGTTGTAAGGAAGGATTATGGTGGCAGCGGTAGTTAATATGATGTTATTAGTGTTTATACAAACGTGATTAGAAAAATTTAACCTTAAACAAATGGACATAATCATCAACTAACGGTTTATTCCGTTAACTATTTAACGATTTTTTTATAAGTTTCAATAAGTTGTATTTATTACAAAATGGGGATGCATGAAGCCTATTTTAGAAGTGGGGGTTGCAATGTGTTAGCTTCGGCATACTAGTGGTACCCATTAAGTAATAAAGCTAATCCTACTACCTATATAAAAGAAGTTACGGCCAGTTTGCGTGGCAGTGGTGGTCCAATTACGTGCTGCCAATTCGGACCAAGTGCCAGCGAAATGCCTACGTAATTGTGACGTGTAGAAAAGGTCGGTTATGCCCTTGCTGACGTGGAACGGATAGGCTGTGGTTGAAGGGCGATATTGTCTTTTGAACTGTCTCTGGTTGGTTTGGGCTGTGGAACATGAACTTCGTAGTCGGTGATCTTCTTGGTGGGACAGGTGGCGATGCTCCGCGTAGCTGTGGCTGGTTTCCGGCAATCGTTAGTGGGACAGGTGTCGACTTTTTGCCATTTATTCTTAAGAATGTGGGAGAAGGCTCTTCTGATGTTGGTGCCATTTGCTGATCTATTGTCACCAGGTTAGTTCTTTCGTCTCTCTTCGTCTCTGTGTTTTCTACGGCTTGTGGGTTTTGTTTTCGCCGGCTGCCGGAAATTGGTATGGTGGGTTGTGCGTTATCCGGTACTTGGTGTGTGTATCGGTTTGTCAGGTTCTGTAGGGTTGTTGAATTGGGTTTTTTGACTTGGGTTTTACTTTTTTCTTTTTTTTCGGGCAGTTGGTGGTTGGGGTGGGGGGGTTTATTTGGTTGGTTGTGGATTGAATATTTACTCTGCCATGTGGGTTGTTGTAATACTTACTTGCATGTGTGTTTTTTATGATGATGATTAACAAATAGGTATTTCTATATGGTTTGATTGCTTGCATGTGTGTGTTCTGGGGTTTTTTTGTTGGCTAATGGTGTTATTACTGCATGTAGAAGTGTGCTATATATACGTATAGGCTCTGCATGTGGTGGTTGTAGCCAGTTGATAAGATGATGCTTGGTTAGTATGATTCACATTTGCTTACATTCAGTGTTGGTGTTTGCAGGTTGATCAGCCGTTGGTTGAGCAAGGAATTCGTTGTGATCGCTTATCTGGTATGGTCATATCTGTTAGAGTTGGCAGTGTGTGTTTTGTTCATGCCTGTTGTTTGTTGCTGAGTTTCTGTTCTGGCTTGCTAGCGTGTGGGATTTGTGTCTTGCCATCCCTTTGGTTTTTTGTTTGTTTGTTTGGTTGAGTTAATTTTACCTGGTTAAATGTGTAATGCTGGCTCAGTGTCTGAAGCTGGTGCGTTTATTTTAGTAATGAGGCATCTCGGTGACGTTGGAATCGGTATAAATCATGTGTAATCTGGATTGATGGTGCGACTGAGAATTTGCGGTGTAAATGTGGTTTGTCTACTGCTTGGTTATTTGGTATAGATTTTGTGTCTGTGATGTTGTTATCGTGGTTGAAGTTAATTGATGTTTGTGGCTTTTTGTAGTGTGTGGCCTGTGGTTTCTAAATGCCTACAGGTAGTCTTGGGAAACGTACTCGCCGGGGTTTAGTGGGGGAGGAGCTAGCACGCGGTTCAGGATTATCTGCAGAAGTTAACACTCCTGGCCCGGCTCTTCGGCCGACGGGTAGATCGCGGTTGGAAAATGCTGATGGTGGGCCTTCGTCTGATTGCTTATCTGGTATGTTCATATCTGTTAGAGTTGGCAGTGTGTGTTTAGTTTCATGCCTGTTGTTTGTTGCCGTGTTTCTGTTTTGGCTTGCCAGCGTGTGGGATTTGTGTCTTCCCATCCCTTTGGTTTTTAGTTTGTTTGTTTGGTTTAGTTACTTTTACCTGGTTTAATGTGTAATGCTGGCTCAGTGTCTTAAGCTGGTGCGTTTATTTTAATAATGAGGCATCTCGGTCAGGTTGGAATCGGTATAAATCATGTGTAATCTGGATTGATGGTGCGACTGAGAATTTGCGGTGGAAATATGGTTTGTTTACTGCTTGGTTATTTGGTATAGATTTTGTGTCTGTGATGTTGTTACCGTGGTTGAAGTTAGTTGATGTTTGTGTCTTTATGTAGTGTGTGGCCTGTAGTTTCTAAATGCCTGCAGGTAGTCTTGGGAAACGTACTCGCCGGGGTTTAGTGGAGGAGGAGCTAGCACGTGGTTCAGGATTATCTGCAGGAGTTAACACTCCTGGCTCGGCTTTTCGGCCGCCGGGTAGACCGCGGTCGGAAAATGCGAATAGTGGGCCTTCATCTGCAGGAGGTAATACGTCTGCCATAGCTCCGCGGCCCTTGGGTAGACCGCGGGGGCGTATTGCGAATCCCAGCCTGTCTGTGCACAATGCAGATGTAAGGGGCTCTGTTACCGGTTCTGTTGACTATACCGCGATACCAGGTAGTAGTGTGCAAGCACCTAGGTATGCTTCCCCGTATCCCATGCCTGTTGGTTCCATGGCTATTAGGGGTTTTGGGCTGAATAGACCGTCTGTTGGTTTTGCGGCCGGATATGGTACTGCTTTGGATGCCTATAATGGTTTACCAAATACTGTGCTGTCCTATATGCCAGCCGTGTCATCTGGGTTGCTGAATATTGCTTCAGGCGCGTCGGGTTCTTCATCGCCAGGTTCATTACAGCATCCAGACACTGTCTATGCGCCTCCCGGGAATAGAGGGACCTCTGTCGTACCTCCTGCTGTATCTGTGGGTGAATGTAATAGTCGTGATGGCGGTGCTGCTCCAGTTCCCTAGCCACCCCGTTAGTCTTCTGTTCTCGATTATGGTTTCATTTGTATTTATATGTGTTTTCAGTTATGGTTTGATATCTGTTAACTGGTTTTTTATTTGGTTGTGTAGGGCAGAGACGTACGAAATAGTGGGAGAGGGGTGCTCCGCCCCCGCCTATGGAGCCAAGCATGCTGCCCTCTCCACGGAGATGTCCACATTGTGATGCTAAGTTATTTGCGTACGAACCAGATGGCTTTTGCTGCAGTGAGGGGTGTGTAGTCCTTGCCCCCCATGAGATCCCAAATTCGTTGGCGGAGTTGCTCCTGTCCGACAATGTGACTAGCGAAGATTTCCGGAACAATATTCGTGCATACAATTGCCTGTTTTCCTTCACTTCGATGGGTGTGAAAGCTGATCCTGACACGAAGAATGAAAGCAAAGGGATCTATACATTCCGTGTACAGGGCCAGATATAGCACTACATTAATGATATTGATCCTGGCCAACAACCTCCTAGATATCTACAGGTTTATTTCTATGATCCAGTCTTCCAGCTGCAGAGCCGAGTGAAGGCTTTTGAAAATCTTGATCCGGCTGTTATTTGATGCTTGACTGATATTCTAGAGGCCAATCCTTATAACCAGTCATTTCAGTCTATTAGTGCAAGCCCTGAATTTGCTGATTGTGATGTTCGGATTAAATGCGATCCCGGACTTGATCAGCGAACGCAAAATTTACCCACATCTAATCAGGTTGCAGCAATTTGGATTGACGATGAGTCGCGTGCTGGTAAATACGTCCATGATATTAGGGTGAGGCATAAGGGTGGTGAAGCAAAGAGTATTCAGTATCATCTGGGTTGTTTTGATCCGCTTAGCAATTCCTATCCCTCCAGAAGACATTGCGGCATCGAAGCAACTGAATGAGGACCAGCAAACTGCATATGATGTAATCATTGATCATGTTTTGCGGAAGAAAGGTGCGTGTTTCTTTGTAGATGGGCCTGGTGGGACTGGGAAGACATTCCTTTACAGAGCTATCCTCGCTCGTATTCGTGGCATGGGTTATATTGCATTGGCTACTGCCAGCACAGGTATTGCAGCATCCAATTTACCCAGGGGTCGAACAGCGCATTCTCGCTTCAAGCTACCTCTGGACACAGAAGAGCAGAGTTGCTGCAACATTGGGAAGCGGACTGCCTTAGCAGAGCTGGTTCGACAATCAAGTGTAATTATATGGGATGAGGTCATAATGGCAAAGAAGCAGAATATCGAGGCTTTTGAATCTATGCTCCGCGATATATGCTCGAGCAACGAATTGTTTGGAGGGAAGGTTGTTGTTTTCGGTGGTGATTTTAGGCAAGTACTTCCTCTGACAGTGCGAGCAACGAAGGAGGAATGCATATGTAACAGCATTGTTGCTTCACACCTGTGGCCTCATATGCGCCTATTACGTCTAACGGTGAACATGAGGGCAATACATGATCCATCTTTTGCGGAGTTTCTATTATCAGTTGGGGATGGCAGCTTGCAAGAAAATGATGAATCCTTATTAAAGCTACCGCAATCTATGGTTGTGCCTTTTGTAAATGAAAGAGCATCGATTAATGCTTTCATTGATTACATTTACCCTAACTTTGAAAGCGATTGCTTGAAGTCTGATTACCTTGTGTATCGGGCCATCTTGACACCAAGAAATGATTGTGTTGATTTACTGAATCAAATTTTACTTGGTAGATTCCCTGGTAACACACATGTCTACACAAGTTTTGATCATTGTCTTCCTGGTAGCCGAGATAACCATTCTTTGGAGTTTTTACATACTCTTACACCTAATGAACTGCCTCCTCATGAGCCACGCTTAAAACGTGGTTGTCCTGTGATGTTGTTACGAAATTTAGATTCATCTGCCGGGCTGTCTAATGGTATTAAACTCATTTGTAAAAATCTCCTTCCTAATATCATACATGCTGAAATAGCTATAGGACACAATAAAGGGAAGGATGTCTTCATACCTAGGATACCACTCAGGCCATCTGAGACAGATAACTACCCAGTTGAGTTTGAAAGAAAACAATTCCCGGTCCGACCATGCTTTGCTATGACAATTAACAAGTCCCAAGGCCAAACTTTGCAGTATGTTGGTATTTATCTTCCTCAACCAGTATTCTCGCACGGTCAACTCTATGTTGCACTATCTCGAGCAACGTTGTCTGCGTCAGTGAAAATTTTAATACATCCACTTGATAATATCCAAACTGTTGACAGTACCCAGAATGTTGTGTATAAACATCTGCTGCGTCGAGCATCCGGGCAATTATAATATTGATTCACAATAGGAATAGCATATACTATATATATATACACATATATATATATAATCTTTTTTTTTTTTTTATTTATTATTATTGTTATTAATATTTTTTGTTTTTTGTTTTTTTTTTTGGTCATGCTTTCGTCCGTGTCACTGGAAATATGACACATGAAATTATGGCCCCGAATATGTGCTTGCTATAATCTTGCCTGGCTGCATTATTGTGGTTTATATTTGTTGTTCGCTTGATTTTGCTATATCAAATGTACTTGCTGCAAAGTTAAATGATTGCGTGATTATGCATCAAGTTTTTTTACGATCTGAAAAGCATGTAACTACAAATGTGGTGCTTATATATGCTGTTTGTGTGTTGCTGTTGTACACTAGGGATGGAAAGTGATATGCTGAAGTTATCTGCCCTAACTGATCAATTGAAAGAATGGAAGATTAAACTTCGTGTTGTTGAGAAGTACCGTGCAACAACAGCTCGATTTGGCAACACTAAGTATCAGCGATATGTCCTTTGTGATAGCGAGGTTAGTTAGCGAGTAGTACACTGACCTCACCCAAAACCTGTGTCATAATCATCATTACCTGCTTTGTCCTGTGCAGGGTAAAAAGATACAAGCCACAGCTTTTGACGCTGAAATTGAAACGTTTGACAAACAGCTACATCCATATCATTCATACTGGTTCAGTGATGGAGCTGTACGCCGTGTTAACCCGCAACATCGCTACATTGATCACGATTATGTCCTTGTTCTGGATCCTCAGATGAAAATTGTACCAGTCGAAGATGCTGCAGATGAAAGGGGAGCTACTACGTTCAATTTCAAGAATCTGACTGACGCCCGCGACCTCATCGGGAAACCTGACAAATTTGGTAGTTTCCCCCAATATTTTAGCACTGCATCGCTTGCTGAGTTTTTTATGCGTTGCTCTTATTTAGTTGTGCTTGTTATTGCTGTGCTTGTCGTGGCTATCTTTCTTCGTTCCATCAAAATTTACATACTCACAATATATGTATCCATGTGCAGATGTTGCAGTGATAGTCATAGCTGTCATGTCGCCGAAAACAGTGCCATGGAAGGATTCGATTGCTCGTTCGAAGGTTCGAGATATAGTTGTTGTCGACGATACGTAAGTTCTTGGATGTGCCTTGCGTACTTCTAATATACTGTTCTGCGCCTATTCTTGTTAGTTAAGTATGATCACATTATAGGCAGTGGAAGTTCTTAAAACAATAGTATAGTTAAATATTGTTTCCTACACTGCAAATATCGCTTTGTTATGCTCTGTAAAGTAATAGAAGAACGAAAGCATACCAGATCAACATTAAGCTTGTACAATGTGACTTGTGAGGAATGAACCATCAGTGTATGCAATAAAGATATTCTTGATTTGCCTGATAAATTAATATGAGCATGTACAACACTTGTATGTTCCTTTGATCCATCAATTTTGTTTTTTTCATACTGGTATGGAATTCAGATATGAAATATACATGTTATATATATGTAAGATGTCTTTAGTTGTTTATGATGCTGAAAATTGTTGTGTAATCGATGATATCATGTGGTGTCTTTCCCCTTCCCCTTACTGAATCTTATCCACTCTATCTATTTGCTGTTTTCTCTAACTTCATTTGCCTTGCCAAACAGTTTGAGTCCAGTGTGCCTTTCAGCTTGGGATGAGATAGCAACCACTGATGCAGAAAAACTGGCCAAGTTAGCAAAGTCCCAGCCGGTGGTCATCGTCACTAATGTTGTGGCATCGAAATACTCGGGTATCAACATGCTGTCTTTTGCTGAAATGTTGACGTATGATATGTTATGTTTGTACCTACTGTTATGTTCATAAATGGTTTTGCCTGTGTCTCCCATGATTCTCCTTGAAAACTACTATGTCTACAATGTTCTTGACTGATGTTCCTGATGCACGGGTCGATGAATTGTTGGATTGGTAAACTGCCTTCATTATCTACCTATATGTAGGGCATAGGTTGTCGTATGGTAGTTTATGTTAACAATCTAAAGATATTGCAGGCGTGATGCTAACTACGAGAAAATTGATGCTATTAGTGACCCTGAGATGTTACTGAAAAAGAAAGTTGTCAATACTTCTACATCTGAGTTCAAACTTGTGAGGATTGCAGACTTACCAAGTAGTCCGGTAACTTGTCCTGTCTAGCATTGTAATCGCGTGCAAGTTTATCTATGATATTCCCGATTGAATTAATGTTATTTTGCATTGCAGCAGGCTGGTTTTGATGAAGTCTGGGTGAGAGTGTCTGTTGTTGTAGCACCATGTAGTCAGCGGCCGTGGTATACCGCATGCAACAAATGCAACCGGGCTACTAACCACGTGCTAGGCGAAGTATTTGCTTGCCCAGGCTGTGAAAAAAATGACTGCATTTCTGCACCATGGTATGCCGCGTTCCATCTCACATAATTTTTTCAAAGTTATTGTTTATCAATTCAATAACTCATGTGATCTATGGTTGTATACACAATAGTCCATTTGTGAGCAACGGGGTCTTTCTCATGTAAGTATATGATTTCTAATTGTGATGTAAACAAATTGATATCGTGCAGGGGGCGCCTCGGAGTTCGAATTGGTGATGGCAGTGGTGAACTTGAGGTTGCTATATTTGGACATGCTGTTGAAACAGTGCTAAATAAGAGTGCGGTCATCCTGTCTGCAATGACTCCAGATGTAAGCTAACTACGCCCATATATCGCAGTTTTGAGTTGAAATGCGGCCGATTCCATGGGATGTTAATTAATATAGTCGTCTTATATTGCTATGCAGGAACAGAGCGATGTGTTGTCCAAGGCGAATGATGCAGCGGTAGACAAACGATTCTATTTCCGCCTGGCTCCATCCAGCAGCAAGAATCCACGCTGGCTTAACAAGTGGAGTGTTCGCCAAGTTGAGATTGCATAAAATTAACTCTGTGATGAAGGCCTGTAAAACTATGTGATCAGATATGTATGTAGATACAAGGACTGCATTTAGCAGTGCATCCTGGAGACAGCAGTGCATAAAATTAACAACTTGTGCTTACACAGTTGTTATTTTTATGCCTTTTGCTAATATTTTTTTGTGCAGTTTCATAGCAAAACATGGCAGTCATTTTGTGCATATGAAGATGCCATACTATATAGGTCCTGTTCTGTTGTAGTGGAAGGGTAAAGTAATGTCTCCAATCATAGCAGAGACCTGGGTATTTTTTTGGGTACACTTTTGGGACAACATATGTGTAACATAACATATAATGTTTTGTTTGTTTTGTATCGGTGCTTTTCCTTCATACATTTTCCTACACCACATCTAATATTTATTCATTGCACATCCATCTCTTTAAGATATCCAGCTTCGCATTGTTTGCTGGCAATCCAATGTTGTTTGACGTCATTAATTTTCTATGATTCATGTATTTGCATATATTATTCGACTTAGTGTCTGATTATTGTTGTGTCATTGTAAAATAGACGTCTTTGATAGACATCTACACGAAACTTATTATGTACACATTGTTTTAATGCAATTAGCAGTTAGTTAAATATACCTACGCACAAATCAGGCCGGTGTTATAGATGACATAGCAATTTAAAGTTTGATGAATACAAGATCTTAATAAGATCAGTTATTAGTAAGAATGCAACCTTAATACAATGCAGGACTAAACTCCAATTTATACGTAATAATCTCTCGTATAATTTTTAAACGGCGATGCAGATATATTAATTTCTTAAACGAAGACTCAATTAGTTCCCAGCAAATAACTATTATGTATTGGTTCTCGATTAAACTCGGCCAATCATATGCATGATATTAAATATCCACAAATAGGAGGGCCTCCACTGCAATTTTAGTCGAGCATAATAAATTAATCGCGCAAAACTTCGTTGGGTATTCATGACCATCCACTGCTCCTCCCACCCAACCTTTCATATTGCAAGTCTTATGTATCGCCGCCAAGATTCACCTGCTTCAGGTACGTTTCGTTTAGGGTTTTCCTTCCAATCTGTAATATCACATGAAAAAAAAAGGATTTGCACAAGTTCATAAGAATACCTGCTTATATATTTGTACACAACTCATTGAAATCAGCTATCACTTGTTTGTGTTATTGTATTCAACATTTTCAATCTGTAGTGTCTGCAATTGCGAGCCCATAGTGACAATCTGTTCTTCCCCCTTCGATATTGTTTCTGTGCTTTTGCTTGTATGTACTATTTCATCAAAGTATGCATGCTCAAGATGCCAAAGATTTGAATTGCGTAAATGAATAAATATATTAAACACGAGTTCTTGGGTACTTTGAACCGCATTATGTTTGTGTCACTGTGAGAATGCATAACTATGTTATGATCCTTCCGGTTTGTCACTGTAATGTGTGTTTGTGTGTGTGTGTAATTCAATATGAACTTATTAAAGAACTGATGTGGTTGCCATTTGTATACACAGCCTACATTCTATAATCAAACATTAGCAGTTAAGGCCTCAGCATTGGAATCAGTATGAATTTCTTCAAAGTTATCGTATCCAGTGATCCAAAAAATGACAAACTGGTAAGCTTATATATAAAGCTTCTAATACCAGTATATGCCTAGGTTCAAAAATAGTTAGTAAGTACATGTTCTGCATACAAGGAACTTAACAATATTATTTCAAGCAGGCAATCTAATCAACTGTTGTTCCGCTTGCAGTCCTTGCCCCGTATCTTTGTTGATGTATACAGGAAAGATGTTGGAAAGATTGTCCAGCTACGAACTCCCTCCGGTGCAATCTTTGACACGATGATTCTTGCAGGCAATAATGAACTGTATCTTGGCAATGGGTGGAAAACTGTGGCCAAGTTCAACTCAATCACTTTGGGATATTTCGTTTTCTTCAAATTTAGATCGAATCTGAGCTATGATATAAGGATAATGGATCGAACGTGCACCGAAACACTTATCACAGTATTGTTAAGCAGGAAAGCAATTCTACTGCAGGCATTAAAGAAATAGCACCTCGCTTCTTCAAGCTTTACGATCCATTTAACAAGAAGATACCACCGTGGTAACAAATCATTAGAAATGCCACGTATCAAATTTATAGCTACATTCCGCGAAATTACAAGCATACTATGACTAATATTTCCTGTATTAATTTGAATATGTGGAAATTTATGGCTTGTAGACAGAAAGTAAGAAACAGTTGGGAAAAATAGACATCCCTACTGCTATTGAAATGAATGCAGCACATTGTGATAGAAAATTCAAGGCAATGTGAGTAAGCCATTAGTAGAGGCAACAGCACAGGTTGCATGCAGGCCAGACATGTGGCTGCTAGAATCTGCTTGACATTCATGACTCTCTAGGAACCAATGCATCAGCTCACCCATTACACCTATGCTGTTATCTGTATTCCTAAACAGTGAAAGATTTGGTTGAAGACACTTGTCAACAGAATTCTGAAATTTCTTGGAGACCAAGTTGAAAGATTAGATATAAATTAGTATTCCACAATTTCAACTATCTGCCGAGCAACACTTCAAGGTAACCACTATATACTAGCATAAATTGAAAATATTGTTTCCACAAACAGAAATCTAACGAAGTTACTTTACAATGTGCAGATAAATAAGAGAAGTATAATCTGGATGCAAGAGTAGTATCCACTTCTGTATCGCCAGTTCAACGACATGTGTTGTGTTCGTAATCCACGTTAGTAAGTTAGATACTGCAACAAATAACCATTAGAAATATATGCCTTATTTTGGTTTGTAATTATCGAAATTATGACAGATATATTTCAATGGAAAGCTGCCCTAACACTGCAACTGAGCCAACCGTAACCGAGGGAGCACGCAGTATTCCAAGAGGAAGGCCGAGGGAGCAGCTATTTGTCGCAAAATATTCAACAGTGGTAAAAATGTTGATGAAATGATCACAGATACTGAGAAGGAAATTCAACGAGTGGAGCGACAAATACAAATACTGGGAAAAGTAACCTTTCTCAAGCAACAGCAGCTTGAGATCCAGACGCAATTTCTCCTAAAACTGCAGCGAATGAGCATTGCCAGTAGGCGGTCGGTTACATCCAGCACGTCATCATCGGGATCCAAGCGAAAACGGTCTCCAACAACGGCAGCAGAGGATCAGTAGAAAATGAATCTGTTAAGATATTCTGGATGTTTGAGTTTAAATGTTGTTTTTACGGTACTTTTGCAATTTGACGTTGCACCCGTTTCGTAGTAACTTATGCCTCATAATTTTGGGATGTCAACAACTTGTAACATCTCTTTCGTTTTTTTCCTTGCTTTTCTCCCCTCTTTTTCCACTCTTTTTTTTTTATTATTATTTTCCTTTTTTTACACCCAAATATGATCTCCTAATTTGTCTGCACTGTCAAAGTCATAACTGGGCACATATTATATGTTATTATTACAATTTACTATATAAAATTCATTACTTCAGAACATTAAAAAGTAACGTCAGTAAGCAAAAACCTTTTATCAAGATTATTACAAATGAGAATCAATATAGTGATTATGGACACCCAATTTATGAAATACAATAAAAAATAACATTATAAAAATTTATCACTGATACCTAAAAAGCAGAGCTAACTTTAAGATTTGAAGAAACAATATCCACATCCTAAATTTACAACTACCCAACTTCGTTGTGCTGGTAAGAAGACCTTTCAACTTCATCCTCTCAGTCAAATCTTCCCTGATTTCTAACTTTTCTCTAACAGGTATTCCAACTTATCTCGCAATCATAATTTCGAACAGGTACTCGATGTCATAACGTATCTGTCATAGCGATCTACTTATTCACAGTATTCGTATTCGTGATTGTTTAGGCAACGAATTCTCCAACTCGATTCATCAGATCTCTGCGAGTCACAGGTTCTAATATCATCACTCTACAGGTACCTGATTCCAAATAGGATCTTCTTTGTCTGTATAATCGCTCACAGAAAGAAATCTACATTACTCATATTCATTCCCTCCTGTGAACAAATAATTGGCATTTATCGGGTGCTACTGCCTTCATATGTTATATTAGTGATTTCTATTCCAGATATGCTATCAATGTCTTGATCTATAAATAGTAAACTCCACGTAGCGACGAAATCTGTCTGATTGGTACCGAACGGAAATAAATATATTTGTTGATAAGAAGTTCATCTTCAGTTTCAATTTAAGGCACACATTGGTATATTTGGCTGGATAATGAGCAGAAAAAGAAACTAAAAAAAAAAAAGGATCGAGGAAAAACATGTTGTGAAATTGTAAGTACTAGATTCATGAATTTACTGTTGTTAATCTCACTAATAGATTAAATTGCAGTCATATGGAACGTGCAGCTTCACAAGACAGCCTTTGCAGATATATACAATTAACCTTGTGCGTAAAATAGCAACCATACTTTATCCAATTATGGATATTATACCAATATATATAGGCCACCGAATACTCAAATACTGATTATTTATTACAAAAATACGGTAGTCCAGAAATTTCAATTTTTGGAAAATAGCACGTCACTAAACACAAAACTTATTGCTCTAACTCCTTAAACAAAAAGGGTGCAGATTCAATCATGCTAAGTACAATTAATTTCTACCAGATAGTTTCCACTGCATATTGTTATTTTACGTATGAAGAGTTATGAAGAAATAGCATCAGTCTGTGAGTTCATTACGACGTAGCTGAGCAAATACCTTGTGCAAATTAACTTGCATTGACATTAATCATTCATAGTTTCAGTAAATAATCATACATGTATTTCAATCCCCATATCGCAACTTCTGCCCAACCAATTGCTGATGTAGCATGAACAAAGAGAACGCATTAACATGCATATGTTTTAGATCGTCTCCTCTATACCACAATCAGTAATACATATCACTATATTCCTCTTGCAGCTATCTGGAAATGAAATTCTTCCGAGTTATCACGGATCGAGATGAAGATAACAACAACTTGGTAGGCTTTATGTCGCATATATATGTGTGTGTGTATATATATACATGTATATGTGTCCTTTTTAGAAAGAAATGACATTGAATAACACTAATATTAATTGTAATAAGAGGTAGATTTACTAAAGATGTCAAGCATCTATTCACTGCAGAGACTGCCAGATGACTTCGTGCAACGTCATCGATCCAATCTTGGGATTAATGCAGAGCTTGTACTCCCAGATGGCCGAGTGTGGGAGATTAAAATGAAAAGTAGAGGTAACGACATATATTTGACAACAGGGTGGAAGGAATTTGCAGCACATTATTCGCTCTCATATGGGCACATGATGACTTTCAAGTACAAGGGACATTCGAAATTCAAAGTGAGAATCTATGGTCTCACTACATCGGAGCTAGATTATAGTGCTGGAGCTTCTATTCCGAATGCGAGTAAGCGTGAAGCTAATCGCGCATTGAAGAAGGCTGATTCTTACAAAGCTCACTGCAACAACCCATGTTGCGCTGTTGAAATACAGAAGACCCATTTGGAATCGTCTGGCGGACTGGTAAACTTTCAATATTAACTTTCATTTACAACGGTATTACATTGAATTGCAATGATAGCAGTTGACAACCTTATGTTTGCATCACAGAATATACCAGCTCAGTTCAGCAGGGCGTACTTGAAAGAGCGGCCAACGCTTGTGTACATTACAGGGACTTCCAGTAATACAACTTGGACCTGCCGTTGTAAATTCCCAGGCGGAGAGAACAGCGACAAGAGACGAGTTTCTTGGTATCAATTTGCCAGAAGCGCTAATGTACGTACTGGAGATGCATGTGCCGTGGAATTAGTTGATCCGAGCATGCCAAAATTTCGGGTGAAAGTGTTTCCAGCATAGCCTCAACGTATGAAAGTTCTGTGTACTAAGAATAACCAGACATCTCTTTTAATATTGTCATTCTGGCTACCTGTTCCAGTATTGTTCTATGTTATTATCTTTGCAAAAACATAACAACCTAATTTCGCGATATAACTATTATTTTAATGACATGCATCATGTATCGTGTAATTCAAAGCTCTGTCTATGGTTTGCTTAATATCTAATGCATTAAGTTACATTATGTTTCATATATATTGTGACATATCAAAGTAACTATCTCTGTTCTTTTTATTTGAATTGAACTTGGCATCTTCAGACACAACCTAACTTAACAATTCCAGCTGCAGTAATAATAAAGCCAAATCCTGCACACAAGTAACAACAGTATTTCAATTGTCGAATCCGATTGAATAATATCAAACTATAACACTCACATGCTGTTGTACAATTCAATGCCTTGAGATTCCACACATGCAAACTTCAAATAGTGCATTTGTTGCAATATATACCAGATGACGAAGAAGAAATACACCTGCCTACATACTGAATCTGCACACAGAAAGTCACAGATATTGAACGGTTGGCAGAGGTCTCTACAGAGCATATCTTTTCAATTTCAGATGCAATTAGGTGACAAGCTTCCAAATAGCTCATTGATATATGAACCCTCTTGGGAAGCACTCGCTGATCAGATAGTGCAGAAGTAATTGTGATCATGTGACCATCTCTGCAAATTGCACAAGAAATTAACTACGAATGTGAACTGTCAATTCAAGACATGATCAACACATATGAAATAACGGGATGAAAATTCAACTTGCAATGGTTACATCGAATTTAGAAATTACATTAATTATATATTGCAGAATATGCGAGCACAGGTAGGGAAGAACTCACTATATAAGAACTGCTTCCCATGTTTAAGATCAATATCAAATTGCAAGCAATACAATTGAGATTCAGAAATTGTATCAGTATACAACTAACAAATCCATTGTATTCTGAAGATGATGCCGTCCAAGATTGCAGATATTCGTGCGTCACTGGTAAAGTTAGAAAACCTCAAATTATTGTTATCACAGAATGTGTGAAATTACAGGATATCCAACTGTGTCATACTATTTTTGATCTGCGTATACTTTTGGCTTCTCAATTTACAATAATTATTTTCTACACACAATCTTCCACGGAATTCTTCTTCGCGCATATATCTGCCCTTTGCTTTTCAATCTCTACTCTTAATCATAATTTAACTTCATTCAACCATGTTTATTACATAATG
This sequence comes from Linanthus parryae, assembly GCA_023055425.1. NCBI lineage: Eukaryota > Viridiplantae > Streptophyta > Magnoliopsida > Ericales > Polemoniaceae > Linanthus > Linanthus parryae. Next base: position 7,884,110 of record JALGPY010000015.1, read on the forward strand.
CATCGTTCTGATTCCTGTTTCTTCGGCTTCATCCAACGCTGAGAAGCCTATGTATGAAGAAGCCTGGCTTAGGGTATCAACACGGATCTTTCCGACCAGTCAAACCACTTGGTTCAATGCATGTAACCGTTGCAATCATGAACGTCGACGTCCATACTGTCCCGTATGTAATAACATACAATGCAACACAAGCCCCAGGTTGATTATTCCATACCTGATGAATACATTAAAATTTACGAAATCCATTGGTTATAATTGAACGCTACCAATTCACACATTACATATACATTCATGTATAATATGATTACACACCATTTTCACAGATGCCGAGTTATGGTGGAACTGCGAGATGACACTGGAATAATGGATGTGATGATTCTCGGCCAGGCTGCGGAGACCTTCCTCCGAAACACAGCTGAAAATCTGGCAGCAATGACACCACAGGTATTACCCAACTTGCTCCGAACAGCTTCAACCACAGTGCAGTACTTATTCATATGAAATATGCAGCTGCTCATAGTTATGTAGTACACAAATAACGGCATTCTTTTCTCAGGAACAAGAAGCTCTACTGGTTGGCTTGAACACGGAGAATGCAAATGAAAATGTGTATGTTCGCGTGTTCAAATGCACGCAGCCAAACAACCACAGGGTAACTAAATGGTTTGTGAAGGAAGTTCAGTATGCATGGTAGACAAATTGATATTCCATGCACAGTCGAAGACAATGCTGCTCAACATCTGAAGAGAAAGACCACCGAATGTTTGCCTCATTGCTGCTACAATGCATTGCACTATTCACAATGATGTTTCCTCTTTATGGTGTTATGTTAGAAATTGTATCACTTTCTGCTTCTACCGCAACTAATAATAAAGCGACTACTAATGGTTCTTACATTATCGACTTCTTTTATTTAACTATACAAAAAACAATACATTCACAAGTATGTCACAGCATCGTCTGTAAATACAAAGAAATCATTTCTGCCATTATAAAGTTACGACGTCATTGGTGAATTCAATATCTACACGATTTCTTTCGTCCGAAACTGAATATAATCTGCACATCCAATATAGTATATCTGTTAATGACAAACTTCAGCAACTTCAGTGTTCTGGATACGGCGTCAGTTCGCACATATTGGAAAACATTGAATTGCAACGTATATATTCGGGATAGCGTTTACACACAGAGTCAGCATCATATATACACATATCCATACCACTTATAATAAAAAACCCTCTGTCAGACATGTGAACAATGACAACGTAGTTCACGGAACTCTTGTCGTTCATACACACATTCATGCCACGTATGAATCCAATGACAGTAAGTGAGTGCTGACTGTGTACACAGTCAAATAAAAAGAAACAAATTGCCTGACAAAATCACGGACTAACTGTCCAGTTTTATCTGGCATTATCTACCATGCATTTCAACTCACCTCTTCTATAAGAAAGCTATAGATCCATTATTCAGCTGAACAAGGAGCATAAACTATCTATTCATAGAATAAGCCGTTACAATGTCAAAACACAGAAGAGCAGTCTCCGAGGAAGAAGTAACCAGCAATGAAACTATTGCAAGTTCCTCATCTTCAAGTCCATCACTCACGATGTTTGTTACTGCAGCAACTCGATTTCAAGAAACACCTCCGCCTCCCATTTTGACTCCTCGCAGTAAGTTTCCTACCATGTTTTCGTATATACAGTACTTTCAAAATGTAATGCGGCCACAACATTCTACGATATTAGTTAGCCGATGACATATCTTATTTCCTGCTACATTAATCGAAATATAAACCTGATATATATCTTGATATTTATTTCTCTACCTTCAAGGAGTGATAAGGATAAGTGTGCATGGTTTTACCTCACCGGTAACCAATACCGGTGGAATCGGTGGTGTCTGCCGCGACGACAATGAAAACTGGCAGCTTGGTTTCATAGGAAGAATTGATGGGGTCACTCAATTGGAAAGTGAGCTGTGGGCAATTTATCAAGGTATTCATTCGGCTTATGAAAATGACTGGAAAGAAATCAAGATTGAGACCTCCAACTATGAGGCCAGCAAAATCTTTCATCTGCAGACTACTGCTCCACTGTCGATGAGGCGCGAGATCCGTGATGGATATGCATTACTCAGACGAATGAAAATAGCCTTGATCCCTATCGAAAAACTGGACAACAGCGTTGCAGAGCAGCTTGCATCTATGGGATCTCAACAAACTGATCGTTACAAAATATTATATGATGCTCCAGATATTATTCAAGATCTAATTGTTGAGGACAAATTAGAAAGTTGTAAGCGTTACACCTCCTCAACTGACACAGACTAATGTAATCTCATCTGTATGGCAATTACGTCGCTCTATCCATGCTATTCTGTAATTTTCATCTTTAAATAAATAATCGCTATGTCAGTAGTTTATATTTCACTTGCCGAAGAATTGTTAGTTCACTTCATTTATTTATATTATAACACTGATATGAATCTAATAATGCCCGCTATAGTGTCTATATGCGCTTTAGCCCGCACCAAAACCGCAATGCAAGGTACTGCACATTGACCCGCACCCGAACAAAGGGGGCCAAATTCAGCCCACACACACTTGGCTCACTTAGGCCTGCTTTTATCTTTGCAAGGTACTACACATTAAGTTTAAATATTTTAAAAATTTGAAATTACAATTTAAAAAAATTGTAACTTTTGGGTGAACTGGAATAGCAAAGTTTTATTAGACCCACATATGCAAAGTTTTATTCGTAATAAAGATTGGCCCAAAGCAACCAAAGCCCATTATTATTTATTAAATAATAAGTCCCATTATATTAAAAATGAGGTCCCCATGAAATTGTTGTAGTAATTGACGGTGCATTGCTTGCACCATCCGTCATATATCTGATGTGTAAAACGTCAACTAATATACATTGTAGCACCCGTGGTATGAACTGATGACAAACGACGAATACCAGTGAGCTCCATTTAACATCGTCAAAGATGTGACTTATCGATGAAGGGGATGTTAAAAACAAGAAAGAGCGAAAAGAACAAAACCAACCAACACAGACTAATGCAATCTCATCTCCCAACAATATTCAGTCATGACAAAGTGATTGTTACATAATATTATTTGATGCTCCAGATATTATTCAAGATCTAATCGTCGAGGACAATTTAGAAAGTTGTAAGCGTTATACCTCCTCTCCAGACACAGACTAATGCAATCTCATCTGTATGGCAATTACGTCCCTCCATGCATGTTATTCTGTGATTTTGATGTTCAAATAAATAATAGCTATGTCAACAGTTTATATTTCACTTACTTAAGAGCTGTTATTTCACTTCATTTATCTATATTAGAAGACTGCTAGCCAGTGGTATGTTCAAGTTCTCTGGCACTGAACTCACATCGAACGATGAATACCGGTGAGCTTCGTTAAACATGATTAAATGGATAACTTATCGACAAAGGGAATGTTAAAAAAAAAACAAAAAGGTTCAGCAAAGCTATAAATATAATCTTGCGAATACATCGTACTTTATATCTAAGCTTGCCTCCGAACATAATAATTAACACATCAAATTTACGATCACTAAATCTATTGAAGATATCCAGTAAATGACAAATAGCAGTGACACAACCAGAGGTTATCAGAAGCTATTTCTTTCATTTACTGGTTGTTTTTCAATGGATTTAGTGGTTGTAATTTTGGTACACTAAAACTGCTATGGTTCCATATTCTGATTTGTGATTCATCTAATATGCTATGATCCCATATTGTGATGTGTGATTCATATAATATTATCATTAATCCAATACAATAAATTGGTTGATGCCATATACAAACTTCCAAATGATGCGTGCTCCGGATTGGACAACAAACCAATGTGAACAAACATTAAATTAACTCAAATTAAAAACTGCATTAATAGACAAAATATATTCCATGATTACATAGTTTTGCATAACTAATTCAAACTAAACATAACCCAACTCCATGACACTCATCATAAAACCTAACATCAAACTACACTTCACTGGAACAGAATACCACAAGATGCAAGACCCTCTACACCTTCCGTTTCTTCTGGGACGAATCCACAACGCCATCATCTCTGTTCTTCCTCTTCCCGCCCTGATCTTGTGTACCATCCGGTGGACAATTTGCTTTTTCCCTCCGCAAACCTTCGCTGCTTTTGCCTTTAACTTTCTTCTTCTTACTTGTGCCGGGATGGTAAGTACAGGTCTAATTATTTGGAAAAGAGGAAGCTGTGTCAACCCGCCAGAATTCATCTTTCTCCGATGCATCTGAATATATAGTTGACTCCGACCCCTTCCCAAGCATATACGAGTGATCATGTCAACTCTCCCACGAAGACATACTCAACTCACTATCATACCTCTGACTTTTCTTAACCTTCTTCTTCATCTTCTTCTTGGCACCCTTCCTCACCTTACCATCACTACTTTCTTTACCATAATCCATTGCTGTACTCTATGTTATGCCCACAGCAAATTGGTTGTGCTTATATACAGTATATGAATATGAATGTGAGAAGACCGTTGCAACTGTTCACATCCATTCAAAGAACTTATTACCATGCATCTTCTAAGAGACACGTCTGTACTAAATGCACGCTTTCAATCAATGAGAAGATATTGCAAACCCCACTAAATCTGCCGCAGAAATCTTCAACACACACGAAACGATAGATCTTAATGATGAAACGTAAATCAAAAGGACTCAGAGTGTGACTGATTGGAGAGGAAACTAGGCGTTGACAATAGATTAGGGTTTCAGGTTATAATTGTGTTTTCCTGGTGGTAGCGGAGCAATTAAGGCGTCTGTGAGAGCAGCAGAGTATAATTACGAAAATCAATTTTATATAAGTATGATTTTGTATGATATCTATTTGAAAGCCAAGAAAATAAGGTGCGAAGTTATTATATCACAAACACACAGTTGCAAACATAATTATTTTTTCTTTTAAGGAAAATATGTGAGATGAAAAACACGTCCACTGACATTAGTAAATGTCAATATCAATTTACTTCAGTTTGATTACTACACGCAATACCAATTTGTTGCATCAAATCATAGATTTCGACGTCCTCCTCTTAGAAAAAATCAACAACAATTTGTACTATGCTGTTTATGTGACACATGAATTCCAATTACACGTACAGTGAGACAATTGTGAACTTCCAAGCCGAACGACAACGCCCGGTGCAATGGCACGCCGATCTCCGCCCATCAGACAAGCAAACATGCCAAGGCCACACCGCGCGCAACGCGCGCGGGGTGGAACCTAGTTTAATACTAAATGAAAAGATGAGGGTGGAGAAGAAAGGATATCAAGCAATGCCCAAGTATGAGAAAGATTTCTACAAGGTGTGTTAAAAGTAGAGAATATTCATTTTTGTTTAAATAATTCTTTCAATCATTTTTTAACATATTATATTAGTGCTTGCTTAGGAGGTTTGGATCGGGTGACAAATTAGTAAATCTGCACAAAGATTTAGTTGTGCAAACGTGTGACATCGAGGCTATTAATTCTTATATGCATATCGGAAAAGAACGAGAAGCATTAATAAAAAAAAAAAAAAAAAAAAAAAAAAAAAAAAAAAACCTCATTGTGTTAATGGTGTCACTTGATGCTCCTGTGTCAAAGGTAGCCAAGAGATGGCGTAAAACAAAATTGTTAGCTAGTAACCCTTAAGACAAAAAATCTGATGTTGTGAAGGATCCTTTACAAAGAGGTACGTGAAGAAAAATTGTGGATTTCACTTCCAAGGAAAGCGTTCTATAAGAACATGACCAGGTGACATTGCCTATAACTCAAAGAAAAGCAATGCTATATGCTAATCCAAGCAATAAGAAAATTGTTGCTATTACAAAATCGACGCAAGTAAGCATTACTGATTTTATCCTTATGACAAAGACAAAGGAAAGACTCTTGCATCTTCCAAAGAACAGGATCAAGGATCAGGTAAATTTAGTTCTTCATATGATAACATAGTATAATTCTTGTTCTTACTTTATATTCATTATTAGAAAGCAAGAACTCAAGACAGATGATGACAACGATGATGAAAACGGTAACACTAATGTTAACCTTGTGGAAGAATCTCGATAAAAAATTATGGACAAGGATTTTGAGGAGTCACGCAAGAAGCATGAGGAAGATGAGCAGTTAAGGGAAACATAAGATGAGCAATTGCCTTAGCAGCGGAAAAGGTTTATAAGAGCAAGGACATCGTCCTCCTCATACCGAAATGCAAGGTGGGTAAACTTATTTTTTATGGTGATCATTGGGGCTACTAGCGAAGAATTTGAGCTACTTAGATTCGACGTAGATAATCAAGAGAACATTTTTCAAGCTGTAGCTCATGGCCTCACTAAATTTGATATGCGTTGTTCGTTAGCTAACAAACGAGAAGAACCATCATGTAAATTTCTTTTCATACTAAACTTTGTTTGATGCGTGCACGCTATCATATGCGTGATGACATTTTATACTAAAATCTTCACATTCAGGACCTGCAAATGAGAATGGTCTCTATGATGTAACATCACAACCCATTTTGCATAGTAAAGTAACTTCTGATCATAGAGGTTTCGATTTTCTTGTTCTATAAGATTGTAGATATATATATATATATATATATATATATATATATATATATATATACTAGGGGATTGCCCGTGCCCGAGGGCACTACCCTAAACAAACAGTAAGAACATCGCTTACATGTAGATGCTCATGAAAAAAATAAGAAGTTTTAGTCATAAAATGAAGTTATGCTTTCCCGTAAACTTTTGCAGCATATACGGGTCATTAAAGCTATCTCTATTTCAAATATGTAGATTTACATCCGAATTTACAAAAAACGTAAACATACAAATCGGCCATCAAATTCTCCACCTCCACAATTAATGACACAACAATCCATCATTGGTGAGTTTTGATCCCTTTCCTGTAGATACCAAACCTCCTATAGCTCCAGATGATACCAAGGGACCATCAATGTAACTCTTGTAGTAAAAACCAAACTGATGATCAATATCAACTATAGTAAACCGAACGTGAGACTGAAAATAAAATGGCGATCAACCCAGCCTCCTTGCATAATCAAACACGTTAGAGTCGGCCTGTTACAAAATTAAACACCAAATTAGAAAGACGATGATAATAAGAGACAAAAAATATGCCTTAATTTATTGGTGTGTGGTTCATCTCAATGAGAAAATGACCGTCAAACAATTAGCCATCTCAGACAAAAGAACCAATAACAAATTTTATCTGAATGAGAAAATGACCGTCAAACAATTAGCCATGTAGGTTTACAGGCTTTCTCAGACAAAAAAACCAATAACAAATGTTATCGTAAAAGAAATTAAGCAATACATTCACAGACGTAATAAGAGTGTGGCCCAACCCGAATTGTTTCGAGTGGCAGGTAATATACACCTTTAGTAAAACTAACTTCCACTATTTTACACACAAACATGTCAAATTTACGGTATTTAAAACAATTGTCATTGGTGGTCCTATGTTAGTTTCTCACTACTGAATCAGGCTTCAAAGAGTTGGCTTACACCCATGAGGTGTGTGTGTGTGATCAGTTATCTCTTTATCAATATCTTTAGGTCAAATTCCACTGAGACTCACAAAAAACTAACTCAAGGAACCAAAGTATTACTTGAATACCGCTCAAAAAAATATTACATGAACAACCCACATGAAAAATGATGTTAAAACATAGCAGTAGAATATTTATCTTAAACTCCGGACGTACTAAGTGGAAGAGGTGAAAACACATGGCATAATGTCTCTTGCACTTCTTCGGTTCCATCGATTATTTTTGTTGGCACTGAACTGTGATATCTCTCATTCTTTTACGATCCTAAGAATCAATTTTTGTCAAAATCAATTTATGTTATCCCTATTTCGAACATAAATTTTTGGTAGAAGAAAACAAAATAATGCTAGTTTCCAAGTAAATAATTTAAGGTATTTAAAGGCCAGAATAAACGATGTTGTCGTGTCCATTCATTCTTCTTTGAAGTTAAAACAGTATAATTTGTGACTCTAAGCCAACCTGGGTGCACATTTTCAGCTCCATTTCAGTTCGCTCGCACTACTCCTACTACACGCAAACATGCAATAAGGTTGAGTCAGAGTACAAAAATATTTAGTTTGAAAGACGATAGGAACAAATATTAGTTTTTCTCTGACCTCTAAAGCGACGCGAACACACCGCCGGCAAATTAGTTTTTCTCTGACCTGTAAAGCGACATGATAACAAACTAAAGAAGCCGTAAGTCATAAATAAGAAAATTGTTAGTCTCAATGGTGTGGGATCAAATGAAAATTTAACAAAGAACTGAATCGTGGGAACAAAATGAAAAACTGGGGAACATTCCAACAGAAAACATAACTTAAATCCCTAGATGTTCAGCGACAGACATATATGACTTTGAAAATAGACGTAATTTGATCGGATTCTTTAGTTCAATTTTAAACGATGTCAAGTAACTTGTTTACAGAGCAATTTTATTTGAGCAAAGTTAAGGTCAACATCTCAAAGGAATAGAAATAACTGAGAATAGTCACTGTCCCTTTGGTTAGAGGCAGTTCTTCTTCCTCCAGGGAATAGAAATAACTTCAGCCATATACCAACAAAAATGCAACCGCAAATCCCTACTGGTCCCTAAGAATCCCTAATGGTAAATCCCTAAGAATCCCTAATGGTAAATGCCTAAGAATCCCAACACGCATAACCTGAATGGCGAAAATAACTTTAACACCAACCAAACAAAGATAGAAGAGGATCGCCAGACATGAACAAATGGAACTGCAAACAAAAAAATTAGGCATAGAAAACGGATCACGTATTCAGGGACGGATCACTATCCAGGCCTTACTTTAGCCACAAACTACCTTCATAAGCTACCTGAGAATGGAATGGAAGAAGAAGGTGAAACTGAGAATGAAACAGAAAAAGAGAAGAAAAATACAGCAGCAGAAGAACATAAACTGATTGACCGACACCATTAATTGCTAAGTCGCTCGAAACCAAGAAATCAGAGGCAAAATCTCGGCCCCAATCGACAATACCCCAGCCGAAACCCCAAAAACAGAGTCAAAATCATTAATAACCAATCGATATTGCCAGACCCAGTTCAGAATTGAACTTAGACCCTGAAAATCGAGAAGTTCTTTCTTCTGCTTCTCTGTGTTTTTGAATTGAAACTGAAATCGAAGAAGAGGCACATACCTTAGGTGGAGGGAAGTCTTCATGTGATGAACTCCGTGGTGGCTGGTCGTGGGAGTGGGAAGGGGCAGAGACGAAGTGAGAGAGGGGAAGAAGGTGGAGAGTTTGAGTTGAGGTCGTGCTCTATAATTCTGAGGTCGTGTGTTTAGTTTTTTGTTTTCAAAATCCATTTTTAAAGTAGGTGAGATCTAAGGCTGGGGTTGATTTAATCTAACGGATGAAATTTAGTCAACCGTTCTATTTTATAGAGTAGATATATATATATATATATATACATATATATATATAAAGTTTTTTTTGTTGTCACATAACTTCCTAATATTGCATGCGACATGTAATTGCAGCACGATGACTTAATTCGATCTCACAAATGAATAGAGCAAAGCTTAAGGATTTCAATAATCTTCAAATGAATTTTCAAATACAAATTTTGAGCCAAGAGTTTATGATGGTTTGAGGTGACCCGATCTGCAAGTATTTGATCACCCCTTTGTCCAGGAAAGGCTATCTGTTCAACTTTAATTTGATCCTTTCCTGTGTGAAATTTAGAATTTCAGACCACAAGAAATCCTTCAATCTAGACGAGTACTTTTCGGAGTATTAGGTTTTTCCTTTAAGATTTTAAAGTTTACATTAGCCTCCTTTTTCTTATCAAGACGTAACTTATTCTTGGCATATTCGTGTTCTATCTCCCAGTTTAGAGTCTGATGATGGTCAACCACAGTCAAATGATAACAGCAGGATTCAAGGTGTCTTACCAAGAGATGTTATCATTGATGGAGCTTAAATTTTGCAGTTTGAAGAGGTGCGGATGAAATTTGAAGAGGGAACTACCCAAGGGAAAATAAACAATATGCGAGTGAAACTCAGGTTCACAATCAAAGTTAGGGGAGATCAACACTCAACATGCACCTGAAAAAGGCAGCACGAATCAATGTCAAGACCAAATGCAATAGGATGCTCATAATGTTGAGCAGACATGTTAAGATGTCAACATTTATCAATTCCATACTAACTTCCATTAAGATGATGTTATTGGTGGATAAAGTCAATCCAAATTTTGACATTCATGTTGATTCTACAAACGAAGATTAAATAATGAAAGGGACATCATATATGGTTGATCAAGAAATCGGGACCAACCTTACTCAGGTTAATGTTTAAAGAGTTTTTTAGAAAACAGCCATGTACCAAGGACTGGATCTTAGGTTAGTGGATTCTTGATGCATGCTTCATTCAGTGGGATACTTGGATTGCCATCTTCAATCAGCAGATGGTTACGATGGGATTCACAAGTTTCTAATAATGTTCCTACAAGTACGGAAAAATATTATCTGTGCTGATATCGAGAAAAAAGAACATGCAGATGACGCTAAAGTTTCTCCATTAGATATCCTCCACATGCGACTGACTGTTGGACGGACATTTCTTAGACCAAAATTGTTGCAATGGATGTTACTTATGCAACTTTCTTATCCTCGAACATTTTCCAATGACATGCAAAATTAAAGTACTGACAGGAGATGTGCTATGAAAGAGTTAGCGCGGCTCTTAGATAATATGCATGTCAAGACGCCTTTGAACACTTCAGAATTTGATTTCAAGTACTTTTCGACTGCTTGGGACACATGATTGTTTATGCACACTGCACATTGGGTCAATCTTGCGAGATAATTGAAAATGCTATCAAAACCCTCGAACTGAAATTTTCTCAAGTTCAGAAAAATGAAATAATTTTCGATGCTATGGAGCTCGATTTCATAGCCATGAGTCCTCAAGACTCACTTGAGAAAGGGATTTTCGACGAGCAAGTTGTAGGCTTTGATTTCGAATAGTTTAGTACTGTATCCTTAGACGAGTTTGATTTTTTTGTGTGCATAATGCTTGTTATAGGTTTTGTGTTCACATGCTTTTCATGAGACCGATTTTGTCTGAGTGTTTTTATGTTAGATTTTGCTCATTTTTCTGAAACAGTTTATCCTTAAACAGTGGGTTTTTCGCACGCGACTTCATTTTCTGCAGGTATTATCAATAGATGATAGGCTTTGAAAGTGCTATTTATGTATAATATTTCATCCTTAAACATGGATGTTGATTCATATATAGGTGCTATCAATAGATGATAGACTTTTTTCCACGAACTAGGAGCTATTTGCGGGTGCTACCGATAGATGATAAGCTTTATCTTAGACAAAGATATTAAGCGCATGTGCTATCAACGAATGATAGCCTTTTGTCCTTGAACAAGTATCTATTCGTGCGTGCTATTTGTCCATCTTGTACGGATTTGTTATAAGCTTTCACGATTCTTGCGTGGTAAGCTTCGTTCTTCCTATTTTCTTGTTCTTGTCTTTCTTTAAGCAAGTCCAAGTCACAGCATCTTTCCTTTCTATCCGTGCTCTCAAAGCCAAACGTTCAGAAGGTATCTCTATTTTTTCTAGGACTAGGGGATTGCCCGTGCCCGAGGGCACTACCCTAAACAAACAGTAAGAACATCGCTTACATGTAGATGCTCATGAAAAAAATAAGAAGTTTTAGTCATAAAATGAAGTTATGCTTTCCCGTAAACTTTTGCAGCATATACGGGTCATTAAAGCTATCTCTATTTCAAATATGTAGATTTACATCCGAATTTACAAAAAACGTAAACATACAAATCGGCCATCAAATTCTCCACCTCCACAATTAATGACACAACAATCCATCATTGGTGAGTTTTGATCCCTTTCCTGTAGATACCAAACCTCCTATAGCTCCAGATGATACCAAGGGACCATCAATGTAACTCTTGTAGTAAAAACCAAACTGATGATCAGTATCAACTATAGTAAACCGAACGTGAGACTGAAAATAAAATGGCGATCAACCCAGCCTCCTTGCATAATCAAACACGTTAGAGTCGGCCTGTTACAAAATTAAACACCAAATTAGAAAGACGATGATAATAAGAGACAAAAAATATGCCTTAATTTATTGGTGTGTGGTTCATCTCAATGAGAAAATGACCGTCAAACAATTAGCCATCTCAGACAAAAGAACCAATAACAAATTTTATCTGAATGAGAAAATGACCGTCAAACAATTAGCCATGTAGGTTTACAGGCTTTCTCAGACAAAAAAACCAATAACAAATGTTATCGTAAAAGAAATTAAGCAATACATTCACAGACGTAATAAGAGTGTGGCCCAACCCGAATTGTTTCGAGTGGCAGGTAATATACACCTTTAGTAAAACTAACTTCCACTATTTTACACACAAACATGTCAAATTTACGGTATTTAAAACAATTGTCATTGGTGGTCCTATGTTAGTTTCTCACTACTGAATCAGGCTTCAAAGAGTTGGCTTACACCCATGAGGTGTGTGTGTGTGATCAGTTATCTCTTTATCAATATCTTTAGGTCAAATTCCACTGAGACTCACAAAAAACTAACTCAAGGAACCAAAGTATTACTTGAATACCGCTCAAAAAAATATTACATGAACAACCCACATGAAAAATGATGTTAAAACATAGCAGTAGAATATTTATCTTAAACTCCGGACGTACTAAGTGGAAGAGGTGAAAACACATGGCATAATGTCTCTTGCACTTCTTCGGTTCCATCGATTATTTTTGTTGGCACTGAACTGTGATATCTCTCATTCTTTTACGATCCTAAGAATCAATTTTTGTCAAAATCAATTTATGTTATCCCTATTTCGAACATAAATTTTTGGTAGAAGAAAACAAAATAATGCTAGTTTCCAAGTAAATAATTTAAGGTATTTAAAGGCCAGAATAAACGATGTTGTCGTGTCCATTCATTCTTCTTTGAAGTTAAAACAGTATAATTTGTGACTCTAAGCCAACCTGGGTGCACATTTTCAGCTCCATTTCAGTTCGCTCGCACTACTCCTACTACACGCAAACATGCAATAAGGTTGAGTCAGAGTACAAAAATATTTAGTTTGAAAGACGATAGGAACAAATATTAGTTTTTCTCTGACCTCTAAAGCGACGCGAACACACCGCCGGCAAATTAGTTTTTCTCTGACCTGTAAAGCGACATGATAACAAACTAAAGAAGCCGTAAGTCATAAATAAGAAAATTGTTAGTCTCAATGGTGTGGGATCAAATGAAAATTTAACAAAGAACTGAATCGTGGGAACAAAATGAAAAACTGGGGAACATTCCAACAGAAAACATAACTTAAATCCCTAGATGTTCAGCGACAGACATATATGACTTTGAAAATAGACGTAATTTGATCGGATTCTTTAGTTCAATTTTAAACGATGTCAAGTAACTTGTTTACAGAGCAATTTTATTTGAGCAAAGTTAAGGTCAACATCTCAAAGGAATAGAAATAACTGAGAATAGTCACTGTCCCTTTGGTTAGAGGCAGTTCTTCTTCCTCCAGGGAATAGAAATAACTTCAGCCATATACCAACAAAAATGCAACCGCAAATCCCTACTGGTCCCTAAGAATCCCTAATGGTAAATCCCTAAGAATCCCTAATGGTAAATGCCTAAGAATCCCAACACGCATAACCTGAATGGCGAAAATAACTTTAACACCAACCAAACAAAGATAGAAGAGGATCGCCAGACATGAACAAATGGAACTGCAAACAAAAAAATTAGGCATAGAAAACGGATCACGTATTCAGGGACGGATCACTATCCAGGCCTTACTTTAGCCACAAACTACCTTCATAAGCTACCTGAGAATGGAATGGAAGAAGAAGGTGAAACTGAGAATGAAACAGAAAAAGAGAAGAAAAATACAGCAGCAGAAGAACATAAACTGATTGACCGACACCATTAATTGCTAAGTCGCTCGAAACCAAGAAATCAGAGGCAAAATCTCGGCCCCAATCGACAATACCCCAGCCGAAACCCCAAAAACAGAGTCAAAATCATTAATAACCAATCGATATTGCCAGACCCAGTTCAGAATTGAACTTAGACCCTGAAAATCGAGAAGTTCTTTCTTCTGCTTCTCTGTGTTTTTGAATTGAAACTGAAATCGAAGAAGAGGCACATACCTTAGGTGGAGGGAAGTCTTCATGTGATGAACTCCGTGGTGGCTGGTCGTGGGAGTGGGAAGGGGCAGAGACGAAGTGAGAGAGAGGGGAAGAAGGTGGAGAGTTTGAGTTGAGGTCGTGCTCTATAATTCTGAGGTCGTGTGTTTAGTTTTTTGTTTTCAAAATCCATTTTTAAAGTAGGTGAGATCTAAGGCTGGGGTTGATTTAATCTAACGGATGAAATTTAGTCAACCGTTCTATTTTATAGAGTAGATATATATATATATATATATACATATATATATATAAAGTTTTTTTTGTTGTCACATAACTTCCTAATATTGCATGCGACATGTAATTGCAGCACGATGACTTAATTCGATCTCACAAATGAATAGAGCAAAGCTTAAGGATTTCAATAATCTTCAAATGAATTTTCAAATACAAATTTTGAGCCAAGAGTTTATGATGGTTTGAGGTGACCCGATCTGCAAGTATTTGATCACCCCTTTGTCCAGGAAAGGCTATCTGTTCAACTTTAATTTGATCCTTTCCTGTGTGAAATTTAGAATTTCAGACCACAAGAAATCCTTCAATCTAGACGAGTACTTTTCGGAGTATTAGGTTTTTCCTTTAAGATTTTAAAGTTTACATTAGCCTCCTTTTTCTTATCAAGACGTAACTTATTCTTGGCATATTCGTGTTCTATCTCCCAGTTTAGAGTCTGATGATGGTCAACCACAGTCAAATGATAACAGCAGGATTCAAGGTGTCTTACCAAGAGATGTTATCATTGATGGAGCTTAAATTTTGCAGTTTGAAGAGGTGCGGATGAAATTTGAAGAGGGAACTACCCAAGGGAAAATAAACAATATGCGAGTGAAACTCAGGTTCACAATCAAAGTTAGGGGAGATCAACACTCAACATGCACCTGAAAAAGGCAGCACGAATCAATGTCAAGACCAAATGCAATAGGATGCTCATAATGTTGAGCAGACATGTTAAGATGTCAACATTTATCAATTCCATACTAACTTCCATTAAGATGATGTTATTGGTGGATAAAGTCAATCCAAATTTTGACATTCATGTTGATTCTACAAACGAAGATTAAATAATGAAAGGGACATCATATATGGTTGATCAAGAAATCGGGACCAACCTTACTCAGGTTAATGTTTAAAGAGTTTTTTAGAAAACAGCCATGTACCAAGGACTGGATCTTAGGTTAGTGGATTCTTGATGCATGCTTCATTCAGTGGGATACTTGGATTGCCATCTTCAATCAGCAGATGGTTACGATGGGATTCACAAGTTTCTAATAATGTTCCTACAAGTACGGAAAAATATTATCTGTGCTGATATCGAGAAAAAAGAACATGCAGATGACGCTAAAGTTTCTCCATTAGATATCCTCCACATGCGACTGACTGTTGGACGGACATTTCTTAGACCAAAATTGTTGCAATGGATGTTACTTATGCAACTTTCTTATCCTCGAACATTTTCCAATGACATGCAAAATTAAAGTACTGACAGGAGATGTGCTATGAAAGAGTTAGCGCGGCTCTTAGATAATATGCATGTCAAGACGCCTTTGAACACTTCAGAATTTGATTTCAAGTACTTTTCGACTGCTTGGGACACATGATTGTTTATGCACACTGCACATTGGGTCAATCTTGCGAGATAATTGAAAATGCTATCAAAACCCTCGAACTGAAATTTTCTCAAGTTCAGAAAAATGAAATAATTTTCGATGCTATGGAGCTCGATTTCATAGCCATGAGTCCTCAAGACTCACTTGAGAAAGGGATTTTCGACGAGCAAGTTGTAGGCTTTGATTTCGAATAGTTTAGTACTGTATCCTTAGACGAGTTGAGTGTTGATCTCCCCTCGTTGATGCGCCATTGGCTTTCTTCAAAGGGATAGCTTTGACCCATTTGTTGAACAATTATATCCCTGTGAGTATCCAGGAATTTCCTTTTGATGAAGGTGTGATGGGTCCAATGAAATCTAAGCCAATGTATGAAATGGCCACGGCGTCCCGATAGTTTGAAGATCTACCGTAGGTGCATGCACGATATTTTTTTGGAATTGGCATTATCGACATATCTTTTACCTTCATGCGATAATAAGCTTCCATGGAAGTCAAAAATAACCTAAACTCAAGAGTTGTCTACACAGTTTAACCGGAATGGTTCCAAGCTTATCGGTTTGTAAGCGTTTTACATACGTAACCCCGGGTATTCATAATGAAATACTCAGACGATTCCTAGTCCCTATCGCATATGGTGTTTTGATAACGGATTTGTATGGAACACGGCTAAGAGTGAGAATCGTTGTAAGTAGAGCCCAAAAGAAAACTGGGAGATCTGCTTAATTCATTGTAGGGTTTTGTAACGGATTACGTAGCGAATTCAAACAATAAAAGATCCGCACAAGACCCTCAAAGGATCACAAGAAGAGAATTCATAACGATAGTAAATGATCCATAAAAAGTACCTTGTGGGTCTCCTGTGATGACATCAAACACAAATAATGTTGTGTCTCTACGGTTGATCCATGCCTAGGATTGAGATCTAGATCCTCCAACTACTTTTTGCTAGCTAGTAACGATGGAAGAGGAAGAAGAAATCGCGAAGAAGACCAAAGACGAGGTTCGGCCTCCTCTCTTTGGCCGCCGGGTAGGGGGTGGACTAAGGGGTCGGTTCGGCATCCTTGTGTCTTGCTCTATCTCTCCTTGATTTCTCTCCTACTCAAGTAATGTTATGAGCATTAACAACTCCTTGTTTACTACATAAAGGCCCTCTCCTAATCCTACTCAAGTTCGGATTTTTCCCTTTTGCATATTTGTTCTACTAAGTTAGCAAGTTGTTTCCCTTTAATCCTTACAATTAATTAATCATATTAATTAATTACGAAGTCTTGTTCAATCCATATGGCGTGTGACCCCATAGGTAAGTAACTATTTACTAACATGGAGCGGTGTCTAGCAACACATCCATTCCACCCAACTAATAGAAATAGTCGTCCGACAAACCTTGTGCAAGTATTGTCTCATCCCTTTGTCTCTATATCCGAATTGGACACGAAACATACAAGTCACACTCGTATATCCAATCGATATTTTCTTGATCCTGGGAAATAGCCTTATTCGTGCTAGATAACATCAATATCACATATTGATTTATCTTAGTCTAGCCAGACATTCTATAAGCACTATCCCTCGAGTGATGCGGATATTTTCTCCCGTTATGTGGGTAGGAAAAATTATATCTACATCACTACGATATCTAAGCTTGCTTCATGTTGGGTCCGATACGCGCCTTTATGGCTGCCCAGTCACGGTGTAGCGTTTGACGCTACCAAAACACAATACTCCACAACTAGACGATCTAATGACTTCAAGTCTAAGGATGACATACCGTTTCACCGCGAGAAGCACTTGTGACTTTAAATAACTAGTATGTAGCCTTCTCGGAGATGGGTCAATCTAGTATGCCATTACCCCTGATGCATACCCATGTGTTGGATCGTGATATCTCTATATCAATCCAACCCATACTAGTCTATAGATGATTGTCCTATTAATCAGTATAATGGACTAGGGATATTTAAGATAAACAACACGATTGTAAATTTGAGGACTTATTTATATTAAATATCTCCATAAATAATACAATGAATATTCAAGCCATTTATTGTTCATACTAAACTAGATTGTCTCTAAGGCATCTATTCCATAAGTCTCCCACTTGCACTAGAGCCAATAGGGTGCTTCTCGTATGCCAATGCTCCTAGTGTGCCCTTCATGCTTGCGCTAAACAAGAGGCTTTGTAAGTGGATCTTACAGATACTCATCTGTAGGAATCTTGCATATCCGAACATCTCGTCTATCGAGAAAATCTCGATTAAGATGGAACTTTCTGAGTACATTGTTGGATTTCTTGTATGATCTGGGTTCCTTTGATTGTGCGATCGCTCCAGTATTGTCACAATACAACTCTATTTGATCCACAATGCTAGGAACCACACCAAGCTCAGTGATGAACTTCCTAATCCCAATATCCTCCTTTTCTGCGCCATTTGGAGCAATGAACTCATCCTCAGTTGTAGAATCAGCCATCGTCTCTTGCTAGGAACATTCCAGCTCACCGCTGCTCCATTCAGGAAAAACACAAATCTCGATTGTGATATGAAATCATCTATATCGGTTTGGAAGCTTGCATCCGTGTAACCCCTTACACGCAACTCTTCTTCACCTCCAAATATAAAGAGCGCGTCCTTAGCTCTTCTCAAGTACTTTAGGATGCTCTTGACTGCAATCCAGTGGCTCTCACCTGGATTGGACTGATATCTGCTTGTCATACTCAACGCGTATGACACATCTGGTCTAGTACATCACATGTCGTACATGATGGATCCTATGGCCGAGGCATAGGGAACCCTAATCATGTGTTCCTTCTCAATCTTATTGTAAGGACAATCTCTCTTCGAAAGAGTGATTCCATGCGACATGGGCAAGAACTTGTAATCTTGCATGTTGAACCGCTTCAGCACCTTGTCTATATATGTACTTTGACTTAGGTCAAGCAGCTTCCTATATCTATATCTATACATCTTGATACCGAGTATATAAGCTGCTTCACCTAAGTATTTCATTGAGAAACACTTTCCTAGCCAATCTTTAACAGATTGCAACATGGAAATTTCGTTTCCAATCAGTAGTATGTCATCCACATACAAGACCGTAAAATAAAAAGAGCTCCCACTAACTTTCTTGTAGACACAAGATTCATCTTCGTTTCCGATGAAGCCAAACTCTTTGAATACTTCATCAAAACGTCGGTTCTAACTCCTAAAAGCTTGCTTCAATCCGTAAATGTAACACTGCAACTTACATACTTTGTTGGCTTGCTTTCGATCTTCAAAACCCTCAGGTTATGTCATGCACACGTCCTCGAGGAGATTCGCGTACAGGAATTTTGTTTTAACATCTATCTTCAAAATCTCATAGCGTAGTAAGATGCAATAGCAAGTAAGATTCGGATGGATTTGGTCATTGCGACTGGTGAAAATGTTTCATCATAGTCTATACCATGAATCTATCTGAATCCTTTAGCCACCAATCGGACCTTATAGGTAATCACATTACCATCCATGTCAATCTTCTTCTTGAAGACCCACTTGCAGCCTATGGGCTGAGCTCCTTCGGGTGGTTCCACCAAAGTCCATAAGTTGTTGGTATACATGGATTCCATCTCAGATCTCATGGCCTCAAGCAACTTCTGAGAATTAGACCTTCTTATGGCCTCTCCATAGGTAGGAGGCTCATCATCTATGAGCAAAGTGTCACCAGACTCAGTCACGAGAAGTCCATACCTCTCTGGCTCCTGGAGCACTCTACTCGACCTACGAAGTTCTTGTGTTACTTGAACAGGCTTCTCCACGACCTCTTGTGGTTCCTGTTCTTTTTCTATAGTAGGATCAATGCTTTGTGGTTCTTGAACTTCTTCAAGTTCTACAGTCCTCCCACTTGCTTCTTTAGAGACAATTTCTCTATCTAGAAACACCTCGGACCGAGTAACAATCACTTTGTTCTCAGTTGGATTGTAGAAATAATATCTCTTTGTTTCCTTAGGGTATCCCACAAATTTGCATTTGTCCGACTTAGGGCCTAGCTTGTCTGATTGTAAATGCTTTACATAGACATCACAGCCCCAAATCTTCATGAACGACACCGTGGGGCGAATCCCACTCCACATCTCATGTGGTGTCTTCATGACTTATTTAGATGGAACACGGTTAATGGTGAAAGCTGCACACAATAGAGGGTAGCCCCAAAATGATAATTGAAGATCAATTTGACACATCATAGATCGAACCATATCCAATAGAGTTCGATTCTCCTCTCGGACACGCCATTCCACTGTGTTCCGGGTGGAGTGAGTTGGGATATTATCCCACACTCTCTAAGATAATCGTCAAAGGCTCAAGTATTCCCCTCCACGATCCGATCGTAGAGCCTTAATAATTTTGCCAAGCTGCTTTCTCTACTTCATTCTTGAATTCTTTGAACTTTCAAAGGATTCGTGGCCTTCATAAGGTATAAAAATCCATATCTACTAAAATAATCAATAAATGTGATGAAGTAGACGTAACTACCCTTGGCGAGCATGGCAAAAGGCCCACATACATCAGTATGCACGAGTGCCAATTGCTCACTAGTCCTATCACATTTATTATTGAAAGGGGATTTGTCATTTTACCAATAAACAAGCCTCACATGTCTCATATGATTCAAAATCAAATGAGTCTAAGAATCCATCCTTATGGAGTCTAATACACGCTTCTCGTTTATATGGTCTAAACGAAAGTGTCATAGATAAGCAGGATTTAAATTATTCATTTTAATCCTCTTGGTATTAATGTTATAGACAGGATTGCTTGAATCAAGAATATATAATTCATTAATTAATTGCCCAATACAATAGTGAATACTATCAAAATAAACGGAACAACAATTGTTCTTTATTGAAATAGTAAAACCATCCTTATCCAAACAAGAAATCGAAATAATGTTTCTTCTCATAGAAGGCACAAAATAGCAATTATTTAACTTTACAACTAATCCTGAAGGTAGAGACAACTCGTACACGCCTACGACCAATGCAGCAACTCTTGCTCCATTCCCAACGCGCAGGTCTATCTCCCCTTTAGCCAATATCCTACTTCTCTGTGGATCCTGCACATTTTGACAAATGTGAGATCCACATCCGGTATCCAACACCCATGATAAAGAGAAAGTTAAGTTGACATCTATAACAAAAATACATGGTGTTGGTGGAATAACTATTCCAAGCCTCTTATCCTCCTGATATTTTGGCCTGTTCCTCCTCCAGTGTCCAGGCTGACTGTAGTAGTGACACTCACCTTTGTCACACCTTTTCCAATGCCACCAACAGGCTTAAGGGAAGGTTCCTTTGGTTTGGAAACTTCTTTTCCTTTATCCTTCCCTTGGAGGTAAAGGCAAACCTTTTTCCCTTTCCTTTCTGCATCATCATTATGGATTTGCCCTTACTCTAGTTGAGGCTTTGTTCAGATGTCCTTAACATGTTGAGTAAATCTGGCAGAGGTTTCACGATTTCATTCATGTTATAGTTCATGTTGAACTGTCCATAACTCTCAGGCAACAATTGCAAGATGAGTTCGCAACACGTGCGGCCCCACTGGGTTTCCTTCTGACATATGACACTTGAATAATGCCTTGGAAACTTCATACCTCTCAACCCTAGCCTACTCTTGGAAGAGCTTCTTCAAGTGTGAGATCATATCGAATGCATTCATGTTCTCATGTTGCTTCTGAAGCTCATAGGACATGGTGCAAAGCATTAGGTAGGCCGCATTGTTAGCGTCATCAACACACTTTTGATACGCATTTAGGGCTGCAGGATTATTGTTTTCCGAACCTTCAAGAACTTGCTCCTCTAGAGCGTACAGTTTCTTTTCCTGCTTGAGAACGATTCTCAAGTTTCGGTACCAGTCTAGAAATTTGGTTCAAGAAATCTTGTCCTTCTCAAAGACAGAGCGTAGGGAGTGTGTTGAACTCAATGAGTTGTTTTCCTTTGAAATTCTACAAAAATGAAATACGCAAGTTTTAGTATTTGTGAACGATTAACTATATTTAATAATGGCTAGATTATTAAATACAAGATATTAATGCAAAAAATATCATTATATTTTCTAGTGGGCCAAGATTCATATTTCACTTTCTTTTGAGCTTGTTTTGACAAGTCACCCAAAAGTTAGTTACTTAGGTAGGAACAATTCCAATTGCATCCTATGCAACTCTTGGTTCAATTGGGCAAATAACTCCTTATTTATCTATCCTATAGATAATCCCAATTGGTGCCTCTAGGCTTTCAATCCTTGTTACAAATGCCTAGTTACATCCAACCTATTACTCCTATAGTTGCACACTACATGTTCCATCGCACCACATAATTATGAATCAAGTCGCCTTGCTTTGGCACGCACGAACTTGATTAATCGATTTGTGATGAGTTAAAATAACAAGAAGGAAAACGTAATATTTCTGTTTTGAGGGATTTTTGTTTTAATAATTTTTAATTATTTTGTTGATCCATATCAATTGATCTACTTATTTGAGTTTGGCAAAACTCCAAATAAAAGATCCGGGTTGTTTAATTATCATATTATCAAATTGCATGCATCATCCATACACGGACAAAACTAATAAGACAATAAAGTAAACATCCACAAAATATAAATTAACGTGATGTGGATATGGCCTCCTAGACTAAGATACTCCCAAGCCAATGGGAATATCTATCAACCCTAAAATAGCAAGCTCATATACATGTGCCTCCATCTTTTGGTCCATCCTCCATAGCCTTGTGGAATGCTCCATGCTTAATGTTGTGGCTCCTTTAATTCTTTGGAATTTTGTTCTTCAATCTTGGTTATCATCTATTTTATCTTTTTTTTTGAGAAACCAAAATATTATAGAAACCTCAAGGAGGAAAAAAGATAGGAATTACATCTGTTTCAAGAGTTGCACTAATCCAATCTGGAGGAAAAACTGACCAAACTACATCTTCTGAATGCTTTTTTCTAAATTCCGCTAGTGAATGAGCCGCCTTGTTGCCTTCTCGCTTAGTGAAAACAAATTGGTATTTGGTGACATTGTTTATAGCGTGGGTAATTTCATATGTCACTTCTTCAACTTCTGAAATATCCTGGGGGTTTACCCTATCAATTCGACGTTGAATCTCCAAAATCAAAACTTTAGCGTCTCCTTCCACTATGAAAGCTGAAAAACCCATATCTTTAGCAAACTCCACCCCGGTTAAGAAAGCCAAAGCTTCCGCCACCTTAGATGAAAGAAAATATCCAGTAGATTTCGATGTTGCTGCCATGAAATGACCCTCTCTGTCTCGAATAATCACCCCTGCCGTCGCCCTACAAGTGTCAGTATCCCAACTCCCATCAACGTTAACCTTGTAAGAACCAGTAGGTGGCTTCTTCCAGCTGCTAAGCTGGGTTTCTGTTGCTCCCTAACTTCTCCCATGGATATAGCTAATATCTGCAAACTCTAGGACTCTAGCGATGATGTCTTCAGCCACCGGAGCTTTGTACATGCCTGTGAATGTTGGAATAGATGCCCTAGAGGCAATCTAGTTTAGTATGAATTTATTTGTGGCTAGAAATTCATTTATTATTTATTGGATATTAAATATAATGAAGTCCTTATATTTACAATTGTGTTGTTTATCTTAAATATCCCTAGTCTAGTATAATGATTAATGGGATAATCATCTATAGACTAGTACGGGGTTGGATTGATATGGAGATATCATGATCCAACACATAGGTGTGCATTAAGGGTAATGACGCACTGGATTGACCCATCTCCGAGAAGGCTACATACACGTTATGTTAAGTCACAAGCGCTTCTCGCGGTACAATGGTATTGTCATCCTTAGACTTGAAGTCGCTAGATATTCTAGTTGTGGATTATTGTAATTTTGGTAGCGTTAAACGCTACACCGTAACTGGGTAGTTATAAAGGCGTGTACCGGATAAAATAAGAAGAAAGCTTAGAGATCGTAGTGGACGTAGATAGAATTTGTCCCTCCCACATAACGGGAGCAAAATATCCTAGGCCACTCGAGGGATAGTGCTTATAGGATGTCTGGCCAGACTCAAATAAATCAATATGGGATATTGATGTTATTTGCACGAATAAGGCTATTCCCATGGATCGAAAACCTATGGATTGGATATACGAGTGTGACTTGTATGTCTCGTGTCCAATCCGGATATAGAGACAAAGGGATGAGACAATTACTTGTACAAAGGTTGTCAAGATGACTATTCTATTAGTTGGCTAGAATGGATGTTTTCCTAGAAACTGCTCCATATTAGCAAATAGTTGCTACCAACTAGATAGAACCTATGGGGTCACACGCTATATAGAGTTGAACTAGATTTGGGAATTAATTAATTGGATTAATTAATTAGAAGGATCACTTTGCAAAACCTTGCAAACTTAGTAGGGACTAATTTGCAAGGAAGGGACTAAATTGAATTATAGTAGGACTAGAATAAGTCCTTTAGGTAGTTGGCAAGTATTTGTTGGACTATATAAAGGACCTTCCTTCCTTCCCGTACTTATGTTAATAATTGATCATAACTTGAGTGGGGGAGAACAAAAGGAAGAGAGCAAGCAAGCTAGAGGAGCTCGCCGCCCCCCTAGCCCGCCGCCCGTCCCCGTTGGCCCCAAGGAGGCCGAACCTCCGTGGTTTGGTCTCGTTTTGCGAGATTCTTCTTCCTCTTCCTCTTTCCGGGCTAGCACCAAGGAGTGGGAGATCTAGAAATCAACTGTAGGCGTGGATCAACTATAGAGAACGTGACACAATTCGCGTTTGAAGTCATCAAAGGATAACCCTAAGGTGTGTTAATTGATTTCTTCCTTTACCATCGTTATGTCTATTGACTTGTGATCCTTGGAGGGTTTTTCATGGTTAATTATTGTTTCCGTTGCGCATCCATGAATCAAAACCCTACAGTGGTATCAGAGCCACAGGTCGTAGAGCATAAACGTAGTTTATGTGTTACGTTTTGATAGTTTTACACCTTAAATTGATTGTTTATCGCGTAAAACAAGACAAATCAAGCATGGGATGCAATTTTTCAATAAACTATCATAACAAGACCTAGTTTTTGCATTGGATGCATGAATTAGTGAGTTTGAGAAATTTTAGGATCTTAGATCTAGGGTTTGGTCATCCTTGGGGAAGAAGGAGTTCTTCCAAAACAAGGAAACAACCAAACTTGGGCACCAAGCAAGGGAGTTGTTTTGGAAACAACTCCCCAAGAGGTTCGGCCCCCCTAAAGGGACCGCCCCTCTTGCTTGCCGCCCAATCTAGGCCGCCCAAGGGGCCGGCGCAGCCCTAGCCTGCAGCCTAGCCGCGTGGGCTAGGGGCCGGCCGGCCCTAGGGCCTTTCGGTTTACCTTTTTGGGCCCAATCAATTGGATTGTTGGGCCCATGGACCGTTTTAACCCTAGAATATCCTAAAATCAATTAAAATTGACCAAGCGCGTTAAAATTGGATTTTAACTGTTTATGTGCAATTCGCATGGTGATTGGATATGGCCTTAGGATGTGGTTTGATGTGGATGTTTAATTTTTGTGGTTTGGTTTACGGCCTGCGAGCTGATCAATTAATTGTAATAATTAATTAGGGTTTTATGGCCTGCGAGCCATTTTTTTCTCAACTTGTGAGATTTATTTTATTTAGTATAGAAGTTAGCTAGTGCTAGATAAAGTAGATTGTTATCCAAGATTGAAGAAAAGAAGCCCAAACGAAAAGGAGCCACAAAAGATGGAGCATGGAGCATGGAGCATTCCACATGACTATGAAGGATTGACCAAAAGATCAAGACGCATGGAGATGTGTTTGCCTTTAGGGTTCATAGATAATTCCATTGGCTTGGAATTATCTTAGTCTAGAAAAGGCCATATCCACATCACGTTTTATTTATGTTTTGTGGTTGTTTACTTTATTGTCTTATTATTTTGTGGTTGGTGTATGGATGATGCATGCAATTAGGATAATAAGATAATTAGACAACCCGGATCTATTATTTGGAGTAGTGCCCAAACTCAAATAGATAGATTAGTTGACATTAATCAACAAAACAATTAAAATTGAATTTAAAAATCCCTCAAAATTCAAATATTGTGTTCTTGCCTTCTCGTTATTTAAACACTCATTATCATCATGATTTATCAAGTTCGTGCATGCCAAAGCATGGCGACTTGGTTCATAATGATGGAATGCGATGGCACAAGCTAGTAATGTGCAATTGTTTAAATAAGAGGTTGAACACAACTAGGCTATTAATTTGATTAAGAAACCTAGAGGCAATCAATTGGGATTACCCATATGGATGGATAAATAAGGATTTATTTGCCCAATTGAACCAAGAGTTTCATATGGGATGCAATTGGAATTGTTCCTACCTAAAGTAGTCAAATTATGGGTGACTAGCCAAAGCAAGCTCATAAGGAGATGAAACATGGATCTTGGCCCACTAGAAAATATAAGGATATTTTCCGCATTAATATCTTGAGGGTTATTAATCCGTAGAAAAATAGTGGGAGCTATATTTGATAAACTAGCCATTATTGAATATAGTAAAAAATTAACAAATACTAAAACTTGCGTATTTTCCTTTTGTAGAATTCCAAATGGCAAACAACTCATCGAGTTCACAACATTCCCTACGATCTTTCCTTGAGAAGGACAAGCTCTCTGGAACCAACTTTCTTGATTGGTACATAAAATTGAGAATCGTTCTCAAGTAAGAGAAGAAACTCTACGCAACAGAGGAGCATGTTCCAGAAGGTCCAGAGAACCAAACACCTGCTGCCCTAAAGGCGTATCAAAATTGTGTTGATGACGCTAATGATGCGGCCTGCCTTATGCTATGCACCATGACTTCTGAGCTTCAGAAGCAACACGAAAACATGAATGCTGTCGATATGATCGAGCATCTGAAGCAGCTCTTCCAAGAGCAGGCAAGGGTTGAGAGGTATGAGGTCTCTAAGGCACTGTTCAAGTGTCATCTGGCAGAAGGGAACCCGGTGGGACCCCATGTACTCCGTATGATCGGGTACTTGGAGAATCTCGCCCGACTAGGGTTCCCGTCGGCCAAGATTTGGCAACCGATCTCGTGTTGCAATCGTTGCCCGAGAGTTATGGACAGTTCATCATGAACTATAACATGAACGAGATCTTGAAACCACTGCCAGATTTGCTCAATATGTTGAGGACAGCTGAACAGAGCATCAACAAGGGTAAGGGCAAGGCCATTATGATGGTGCAGAAAGGAACGGGAAAAAGGTTTACCTCATCCTCCAAGGACAAAGGCAAGTCAGTTGCCAAGTCCAAGGAACATGCCCTTAATCCTGTTGGTGGCATTGCCAAAGGTGTGAAAAGGTGAGTGTCACTACTGCAGTCAGCCTGGACACTGGAGGAGGAACTGCCCAAAATATCTGGAGGACAAGAGGCTTGGAATAGTGATTCCACCACCACCAGGTATTTTTGTTGTAGATGTCAATTTAACTGTCTCTACATCATGGGTTTTAGATACTGGATGTGGATCTCACATTTGTCGAAATGTGCAGGATCTAAAGAGAAGTAGAAGATTGACTAAAGGGGAGATAGATCTGCGCGTTGGGAATGGAGCGAAAATTGTTGCGTTGGCCGTAGGCGTGTGCGAGCTATCTGTGCCTTCAGGATTAGTTTTAGAATTAAATAATTTCTATTTTGTGCCTGCTATGAGCAGAAACATTATTTCTATTTCTTTTTTGGACAAGGATGGTTTTATTATTTCAATAAAGAACAATTGTTGTTCCTTTTATTTAAATAATATTCACTATTTTAGTGCACAATTATTTAATGGACTATATGTCCTTGATCTAAGCAATCCTTTCTACAACATTAATACCAAGAGGATTAAAAATAAATGATCTAAATCCCGCTTATTTATGGCACTGTCGTTTAGGCCACATAAACGAGAAGCGTGTATCTAGACTCCATAAGGATGGACTACTAGAGTCATTTGATTTTGAATCATATGAGACATGTGTGGCTTGTTTATTGGGAAAAATGACAAAGTCCCCTTTCAATAAGAAAGGTGAGAGGACTAGTGAGCAATTGGCGCTCATACATACTGATGTGTGTGGGCCATTTGCCACGCCTGCCAGGGGTGGTTATGTCTACTTCATTACATTTACTAATGATTACAGTAGATATGGATTTGTGTACCTCATGAGGGCAAAATCCGAATCTTTTGAAGTGTTCAAAGAATTAAAGAATGAAGTAGAGAAGCAACTTGGCAAAAGTATCAAGGCTCTACGATCGGATCGTGGAGGAGAATACTTAAACCAAGAGTTTGACGACTATCTTAGAGAGTGTGGGATCGTGTCCCAACTCACACCAATCGGAACGCCACAATGGAATGGCGTGTCTGAGAGGAGGAATCGAACTCTATTGGATATGGTTCGATATATGATGAGTCAAACCGATCTTCCATTATCATTTTGGGGCCACGCTCTATTAAGTGCAACTTTCACTATTAACCGTGTTCCATCTAAATCAGTCATGAAGACACCATATGAGATGTGGAGTGGGAGGCGTCCCACACTGTCATTCATGAGGATTTGAGGTTGCGATGTCTATGTAAAACGTTTACAATCTGACAAGCTAGGGCCGAAATCGGATAAGTGTAAATTTGTGGGGTACCCTAAGGAAACTAAGGGTTACTACTTCTACAATTCAACCGAGAACAAAGTGTTTGTTGCTCGGACCGGCGTGTTTCTAGAAAGAGAGTTTGTCTCTATAGAAGCAAGTGGGAGAACTGTAGAACTTGAAGAGGTTCAAGAACCACAAATTACTGAACCGATTATGGAACATGAACAGGAACCACAAACAGTTGTGGAACAGCCTGTTCAGGTAACATAAGAGCTTCGTAGATCTAGTAAAGTGCGCCAGAAACCCGAGAGGTATGGACTTCTCGTGACCGATTCCAGTGACACGATGCTCATAGATGATGAGCCTAAAACCTATGAAGAGGCCATGAAGGGCCCAGACTCTCAGAAGTGGCTAGAAGCCTTGAGATCCGAGATGGAATCCATGTACACCAACAAAGTATGGACTTTGCTGGAACCACCCGAAGAGGCGCGACCCATAGGGTGCAAGTGGGTCTTCAAGAAGAAGATCGACATGGATGGTAATGTGATTACCTATAAGGGCCGATTGGTGGCTAAAGGATTCAGACAGATTCATGGTATTGACTATGATGAAACCTTTTCATCACTCGCTATGACCAAATCCATCCGAATCCTTCTTGCGATTGCAGCATACCACGACTATGAGATTTGGAAGATGGATGTCAAAACAGCATTCCTTTATGGGAATCTCCACGAGGACGTGTATATGATACAACCGAAGGGTTTTGAGGATCCAAAGCAAGCCAACAAAATCTGTAAACTGCAACGAACCATTTATGGGTTGAAGCAAGCTTCTAGGAGTTGGAATCGACGTTTTGATGATGTAGTCAAAGAGTTTGGCTTCATCAGGAACGAATATGAGTCCTTTGTCTACAAGAAGGTTAGTGGGAGCTCTGTAGCTTTTCTGGTCTTGTATGTGGATGACATACTACTCATTGGAAACGACGTTCCCATGCTGCAATCTGTTAAATATTGGCTAGGGATGTGTTTCTCAATGAAGGACTTAGGGGAAGCAGCCTATATACTCGGTATGAAGATCTATATAGATAGATCTAAAGAGACTGCTAGGCCTAAGTCAAAGTACATATATTGACATGGTGTTGAAGCGGTTCAACATGCAAGATTCCAAGAAGGGATTCTTTCCCATGTCACATCGAATCACTCTTTCGAAGAGTGGTTGTCCTTCCAATGAGATTGAGAAGGAACGCATGAGTAGAATTCCCTATGCCTCGGCCATAGGATCTGTCATGTACGCCATGTTATGTACTAGACCAGATGTGTCATATGCCTTGAGTATGATAAGCAGATACCAATCCAATCCAGGTGAGAGTCACTGGATTGCAGTCAAGAACATCCTAAAGTACTTGAGAAGAACTAAGGATGCTTTCTTGATATTTGCGGTGAGTAAGGGTTGCGTGTAAGGGGTTACACTGATGCAAGCTTCCAAACCGACATAGATGACTTTAGATCACAGTCGGGATATGTTTTTTGCCTGAATTGAGCAGTGGTGAGCTGGAAGAGTTCCAAGCAAGGGACAGGCTGATTCTACAACAAAGGCTGAGTACGTTGCTGCAAATGGTGCAGCAAAGGAAGCTGTTTGGATCAGAAAGTTTGTCTCTGAACTTGGTGTGGTTCCTAGCATTGCGGATCCAGTTGAGTAGTACTGTGACAACACTAGGGCGATCGCGCAATCAAAGCAACCCAGGTCGCACCTGAAATCCAAGCACGTGCTCAGGAAATTTCATCTGATTCGAGATATTATCGATAGAGGAGGCGTTCGAATATGCAAGATTCCTACAGATGAGAATCTGTCAGACGCGCTTACAAAGCCTCTCACGCAGTGGAAGCATGAAGGGCACACTAGAAGTATGGGCATACGAGATGCGCCAGATTGGCTCTAGTGCAAGTGGGAGACTGTTGGAATAGATGCCCTAGAGGCAATCTAGTTTAGTATGAATTTATTTGTGGCTAGAAATTCATTTATTATTAATTGGATATTTAATATAATGAAGTCCTTAGATTTACAATTGTGTTGTTTATCTTAAATATCCCTAGTCCAGTATAATGATTAGTGGGACAATCATCTATAGACTAGTATGGGGTTGGATTGATATGGAGATATCATGATCCAACACATAGGTGTGCATTAAGGGTAATGACGCACTGGATTGACCCATCTCCGAGAAGGCTACATACACGTTATGTTAAGTCACAAGCGCTTCTCGTGGTACAATGGTATTGTCATCCTTAGACTTCAAGTCGCAAGATATTCTAGTTGTGGATTATTGTGATTTTGGTAGCGTTAAACGCTACACCGTAACTGGGTAGTTATAAAGGCGTGTACCGGATATAATAAGAAGCAAGCTTAGAGATCGTAGTGGACGTAGATAGAATTTGTCCCTCCCACATAACGGGAGCAAAATATCCTAGGCCACTCGAGGGATAGTGCTTATAGGATGTCTGGCCAGACTCAAATAAATCAATATGGGATATTGATGTTATTTGCACGAATAAGGCTATTCCCATGGATCGAAAACCTATGGATTGGATATACGAGTGTGACTTGTATGTCTCGTTTCCAATCCGGATATAGAGACAAAGGGATGAGACAATTACTTGTACAAAGGTTGTCAAGATGACTATTCTATTAGTTGGCTAGAATGGATGTTTTGTTAGAAACCGCTCCATATTAGCAAATAGTTGCTACCAACTAGATAGAACCTATGGGGTCACACGCTATACAGAGTTGAACTAGATTTGAAAATTAATTAATTGGATTAATTAATTAGAAGGATCACTTTTCAAAACCTTGCAAACTTAGTAGGGACTAATTTGCAAGGAAGGGACTAAATTGAATTCTAGTAGGACTAGAATAAGTCCTTTAGGTAGTTGGAAAGGATTTGTTGGACTATATAAAGGACCTTCCTTCCTTCCTTCCTTCCCGTACTTATGTTCATAATTGATCATAACTTGAGTGGGAGAGAACAAAAGGAGAGAGAGCAAGCAAGCTAGAGGAGCTTGCCGCCCCCCTAGCCCGCCGCCCATCCCCGTCGGCCCCAAGGAGGCCGAACCTCCTTGTTTTGGTCTCGTTTTGCGAGATTCTTCTTCCTCTTCCTCTTTCCGGGCTAGCACCAAGGAGTGGGAGATCTAGAAATCAACTCTAGGCGTGGATCAAGTATAGAGAACGTGACACAATTCGCGTTTGAAGTCATCTAAGGAGAACCCTAAGGTGTGTTAATTGATATCTTCCTTTAACATCGTTATGTCTCTTGACTTGTGATCCTTGGAGGTTTTTGCATGGTTAATTATTGTTTTCGTTGCGCATCCATGAATCAAAACCCTACAATGAATACTTTGTTATTTCACCCAGCCATAATGAGTAGATGACGGTAAAAATAATCTGAAGTTCTTCCTTCGTTCGAACACAGAGCTGTAACTCCATCTATTCCACAAAATTCACCAACTCAAGTCTGAGAGAATTCTTGTCAAAAAGTCCAGCCCATAAATTTTTTCCTTCCGGGAAGCGAAGCATGATATGCGGTACAGTTTCATCATGACGATTGCAAAGTTTATAATTTCTTTCAACATTGATTCCGCGGCGACGAAGAGCATTACTCGTTGGCAAAGAGTTGCGAATAGCTCTCCATACCATTTGACAAACTTTTTTTGGTTACTTTGACGTCCCAAATCTTTGAGAAGCCTGAGAATTCAGCAGTAAAACCGCTGGAATTTCCAGTGAGAAAATACCGGCTTGCATGCCGTAAACCCTAATTAATAATTACATCAAATTGATCAGCTCGCAGGCCGTAAACATTCCATAAAAATTACACATCCACAACAAACCACATCTAATGCCATATCCAATCACCATATGAATTGCACATAAACAGTTAAAATCCAATTTTAACGCGCTTAGTCAATTTTAATTCATTTTAGGATTACTAGAGTCAAAACGGTCCAAGAGGCCCAACCAAACAAGTGACCGAAACCCTTGGAGCCGCCTGGGCCGAGCCTAGGCCGGTTGGCCAACTCGTGGGGGCAGCCGAACCGCCTAGGCCTTCGGCCTCGGTGGCTTGGGAGGTACGGAAGTAGGGGGGTCCCTTAGGAAGCCGATCCTCTTCGTAGTTGTTTCTTAAACAACTTCTTCTTTGTTCCCCAAGTCCAAAATATTTCCAAATTGAAAACTCCTTTCCAATTTGTGCCAAACCCTAGATTCAAGATCCTAAAATTTCTCAAACTCACTTATTCATACATCCCATGTAAAATTAGGTCTTTTTTGGTTGAATCACATTCAACATGCATCAAATATTCTTTATTTGTCGTTTTAACGCAATAATTAACACTTATAGGTGAAAAACAACAAAATTATAACACATAAACTACGTTATGTTTTACGACATGTAGCTCTAATACCACTGTAGGGTTTTGTAAACAATAAAAGATCCGCACAAGACCCTCCAAGGATCACCAGAAGAGAATTCATAACGATAGTAAATGATTCATAACAAGTACCTTGTGGGTCTCCTGTGATGACTCCAACACAAATAATGTTGTGTCTCTACGGTTGATCCATTCCTAGGATTGAGATCTAGATCCTCCAACTCCTTTGTGCTAACTAGGAGCGATGGAAGAGGAAGAATAAATCACGCAAAGGAGACCAAAGAGGAGGTTCGGCAACCTCCCTTTGGCCGACGGGTAGGGAGCGGACCAAGGGGTCGGTTCGCCTCCTTGTGTCTTGCTCTCTCTCTCTCTCCTTGCTTTCTCTCCTACTCAAGTAATGTTATGATCATTAATTTGTAGGAAGGAAGCTAGGAGCATCATTTATATAGTCCAACAACTACTTGTTTACTACATAAAGGCCCTCTCATAATCCTACTCAAGTTTGGATGAGTCCCTTTTGCATATCAGTCCTACTAAGTTAGCAAGTTTTTGTACTTCGATCTTTCTAATTAATTAATCATATTAATTAATTACCAAGTCTAGTTCAATCCACATGGCGTGTGACCCCATAGGTTTCTACTTTGTTGGCAGTAACTATTTACTAACATGGAGCGGTGTCTAGCAACACATCCATTCCACCCAACTAATAGAAATAGTCATCCGACAAACCTTGTGCAAGTATTGTCTCATCCTTTTGTCTTTATATCCGGATTGGAAACGAGACATACAAGTCACACTCGTATATCCAATCTAAAGTTTCTCGATCCTGGAAAATAGATTGTTCGTGCAGATAACATCAGTATCCCATATTGATTTATCTTAGTCTGGCCAGACATTCTATAAGCACTATCCCTCGAGTGGCCACGGATATTTTCTCCTGTTATGTGGGAGGAACAAATCCTATCTACATCACTATGATATCTAAGCTTGATTCATATTGGGTCTGATACGCGCCCTTATGGCTACCCAATCACGATGTAGCGTTTGACGCTACCAAATACTCCACAACTAGATGATCTAGTGACTTCAAATCTAAGGATGACAATACCGTTGTCACCGTGAGAAGCAATTGTGACTTTACATAACTAGTATGTAGCCTTCTCGGAGATGGGTCAATCTAGTATTTCGTTACCCCTAATGCATACCCATGTGTGGGATCGTGATATCTCTATATCAATCCAAACCCATACTAGTCTATAGATGATTGTCCTGTTAATCAGTATAATGGACTAGGGATATTTAAGATAAATAACGCGATTGTAAATCTAATGACTTCATTATACTAAAGATCTCCATAAATAATACAATGAATATTCTACCCATTTATTGTTCATACTAAAATAGATTGCCTCTTGGGCATCTATTCCAACATTCAGCGTAGACAAAACCATGTCTAACAAGGTCCGATATATCCTATCATACAAACCATTCCATTGTGGCATTCAAATTGGAGTGAGTTCGGACAAGGCTCACTCTCCTTTAGATGATCGTTAAACTCTTGGCTTAAGTATTCACCTCCTCGATCTGTTCGTAGAGCTCTGATACTTTTTCCAAATTGGGTTTGTAACAACCTGAGCGGATTGCTTTCCCAAAAAAGTAATTTATCCATACTACCGAATTAAATTCTTAAGCCTTGAAGGTGCTAGTATTAATCCACAAGGAGTACTATATAGTACACATCTAATCCACATATCTTAACATATGACGAGATTTACAATCCCCCACGTTATATACTCAACGTCCTCGTGAGTATGCACAGTCATATAATCCCTTGGCTGGCGACGCAACGCCTTAGAGCCCTTGTGGGACTAGGGCTGGCTCTGATACCATCTGTAACACCCCAAGCAGGCTATTGTCCCAATAAATTCTTTTCTCGTACCACATGATAAAATATGTAAGCTGTTGGAGTAGATGCCCTAGAGGCAATCTATATTTAGTATGAACATTGTTTGGTTAGAGTATTCATTTATTATTTGTGGAGATATTTAATATAGTGAAGTCCTTATATTACAAATGTGTTGTTAACTTAAATATCCATAGTCCATTATATTGATTAACATGACAATCACTACAGACTAGTATGTGGGTAGATTTATATGGAGATATCAAGTCTAACACATGGGTATGCATTACGAGTAATGGCACATTGGGTTGACCCACAACGAGAAGGATACATTAAGTTATGTTAACATCACAAGTGCTTCTCGTAGTGCTAATGGTGTTGTAATCCTTAGACTTGAAGTCACTAGATACTCTAAATGTGAAATATCATATTTTAAAATTATCAAACGTTACACTGTAACTGGATAACTATGAAGATAGTCAACGGGCATGATAGGAAGCAATCTTAGAGATGGTAGTGATGTAGAGAGGATTTGTCCCTCCCACATAATGGGAGAAAATATCCATGGCCACACGAGCGGTAGTGCTTATTGAATGTCTGGCCAGACTCGAACAAATCAACATAGAGATATTGATGTTAACTGTATAGATAAGCCTATTCCCAGGATCGAGAAACTATGGATTGGATATACGAGTGTGAACATTATGTCTTGTGTCCAATTCGGATATAGAGACAAAGGGATAGATACAACTCGGTAACATTGGGCACATGGTTTGTCGGATAACAGATTTTTCTATTAGTTGGATGACATAGATGTGTTGCTAGACTGTGCTCTATGTTTGTAATAGTTACTTCCAAATAATTAGAAACCTATGTGTTTACACACCTTATGGATTAAAATGGATTTATACATTAATTAGTTATACTAATTAATTAAAGGATCATAGCACAATCACAAGCAAAGTTAGTAGGACTAATTTGCAAGATGGACTAATCCGTGTATGGACATGATTAGTATTGGGGCAAATATTTAGTTAATAAAGAGTTATTAACTATATAAGGGCATTCTAGCTTATTATTTTTTCAAGACAAGTTATTATTGAGAGAACTTAACAAAGCAAGGAGAGAGAGAGAGAGAGAGAGAGTTGAGGTCGACCCCTACCCGTGCGTCCCCTCCAAGCTGTCGGCCTGCCTTTACCACGCGGCTTTGGTGCTTCGTCTTACGTGATCTTTTCCTCCTTATTCCGTTGCTAGTACTTGACGTGGAGAAGGATTCCGGCTGCAATCCTAGGTGTGGATATTTATAGAGACAAAGAAACAATTATTCGTGGTGATCACACAAACTAAGGTACATGTTTCGTTAACCCTAATCATGTTATGAATACTTTCCTGCGATCCGTGGAGGGCTTTGAGCAGGATTATTATTTTATTATTCCCCTGCATTACCTGCATCAAAACCCTACAGTGGTATCAGAGCCACAATTCGTAGTGCATAACATGATATTATGTGTTACTTTTATCAGATTTTACACTGTAACTGTTGGTTTTTGCAAAAACTGAAATTTAGCATAATGATACAAATTGAATATGATGCAATTGATATTATGTCAATTTTACATATTGTATAAAATTTGGCAAATTTTGTTCAAGTATGATGTGAGTTTTTGGGTTTTGAAGATAGGGTTTAGGCACAATCGGGGAAACATGAGTTTTTCCCATCAATTGGAAATAAGCACACAAGGAGGAAGGTTTTGGAAACAACCCCTAGGGGTTCGGCCAAGGGGTTGGCCGCCCCCCTTCCTTGCGCGCCAAGCTAAGCCGCGGCCTAGCCGGTTTGGCCTAGCCACCGGTTTGACCGGACGGACTAGGGCCAACGGGTTCGGCCCGGCTTGGGTGGTCCATAGGGTTCGGCCAATGGTGATTGGTGCGGATCTTTGGACCGTTCTGACCCTAGAAAATCCAAATTCAACTAAAAGTTGATCGAGCGTGCTAAAATTTAATTTTAACTGTATTATGTGCTTTATTGCATGGTGGATGGATATGGTATAGGTTGTGGATGTTTACTTTTGTGGTGTGATTGGTCTTGGTTTATTACAATGAATGTAATTAATTAATTTACGGTATGCGTGTCGTCTTCGTCCTCAACTTCTGGGGTCTCCCCTTTTAGTATAGATGCTAGTTAGTATTAGATAGTTAGATGATTGCCAAGACATGGAAGAAGAAGATCTAAGACTGAAGAAACCACAAGACTTGGAGAACTCACAAGCCTAGGACGTGTGAACTAAATAAGGAGGCACATGGAGACGAGCTTGTCACTTTAGGGCTCATAGATATCCCATTCGCTTGGGAATATCTTAGTCTTAGGGGCCATATCCATACCACGCTTTATTTTTCTTGTTTATTTATTTATTGTCTTGTTATTTAATTTTGGTGTATGGTTGATGTAATGAAAACGTAATAAGATAGTAATAAACAAGGTTGATCTTTTATTTTGAATTGCCCAATCCAAATAAGTGGATCATGTTGATAGGATCAACAAAATAATTAATAATTACATGGAAATCCCTCAAACGATAAATATTGCTTTTTGCCTTCTCTTAATTAAACACCCATCATGATCAGGGTCTATTAAGTTCGAGCTTGCCAAAGCAAGGCGATTTAATTCATCATGGTGTGATGCGGCGGCACAAGAAAGTAATGTGTGATTGTTAAAGTAAGAGGTTGGACGCAACTAGATTTTTTTCAATGAGATTGAGAAACTTAGAGGCAAGGCAATTAGGTGTTATCTATGGGATAGGTAAACAATAAGGATTTATTCACCTAATTGAACCAAGAGTTACATAGGATGAAATTGGAAGGTGTTTCTACCTAAATAACTAATCTTTTGGTGACTTGCCAAGCAAGCTCAAGGAGGAAGTGAAATATGGATCTTGGCCCACTAGAAAGTATGTGATATTTTCCGCATTAATAGTGAGGGCTATTAATCTGTGAAAAATAGTGGGAGCTATTTAATAATTTAGCCATTGTTAAATGTCGTTATTTTTTCAAAATACTAAAATTACATATTTCTCATTTTGTAGAATTCGAAATGGCAAACAATCAAGCATCGACTTCATCCCTACGATTCTTCCTTGAGAAGGACAAGTTGTATGGAACCAATTGTTTGGACTGATACAGAAACTTGAGAATTGTTCTCAAGCAAGAAAAGAAATTGTACGTCTTAGACAATCCTATTCTAGACCACCAGCTGAGGATGCTGTTCTAGCTACTGAGTGGGCAAATCAGAAACATGTGGATGATTCTAATGATGTGACATGTCTTATGCTTTTTACCATGAATTCTTAGCTTCAGAAGCAACATGAGAGCATGGAGGCGTACGATATGATTGTACATTTAACCAGCTCTTCCAAGAGCAGGCGAGACATGAGCGGTATGAAGTATCCAAGGCACTGTTCAAGTGCAGTATGTCAAAGGGGAACCCAGTCGGGCCTCAGGTGCTCCGAATGATCGGATACATGGAGAATCTCGAGAGGTTAAGCTTCCCATTTGGCCAAGAGTTGGCCACTGATCTCATGCTGCAATTGTTTTCGGACAATTATAGCCAGTTCATCATGTACTATAACATGAATGAGATTAACAAACCTCTGCCATACCTGTTCAATATGTTGAGGACCACTTAACAGAGCATTAGCAAAGGCAAAGGCAAGGCCATAATGATGGTCAATAAGGAAAAGGGAAAGCGAGTTGCCTCTACCTCCAAAGAAAAGAGCAAGAAATTTGCAAAATCCAATGAAGCTGCTTTAAAGCCTACTGGTGGCGTCTCTAAGAGAGCATGTCACTATTGTAGTCAGGCAGGCCACTGGAAGAGGAATTGCCCAAAGTATATGGAGGATAAAAGGCTTGGAATAGTGATTCCACCACCACCCGGTATTTTTTATAGATGTCAATTTGTCTATCTCTTCATCTTGGGTATTGTATGCCGGATGTGGATCTCACATTTTTCAAAATGTGAAGGATCTCAAGAGAAGTAGACGACTGGCTAAAGGGGAGATAGACTTGCGTGTGGGAATGGAGCAAGAGTTACCGCATTAGCCGTAGGCGTTTATGAGTTATCTTTGCCTTCTGAACTTATTTTAGAATTAGACAATTGCTATTATGTGCCTGATATGAGCAGGAACATTATTTCTATTTCTTGTTTGGACGAGAATGGTTTTTCTACTAGAATAAATGAAAAATGTTGCTCCATTTATTTTGATAGTATGCACTATTGTAGTGCGCTTTTGTCTAATTAATTGTATATCCTTGATCTAAATAATTATGTCTATAACATAAATACCAAGATGATTCAAATTAACGATTGAAATCCTGCTTATCTATGGCACTGTCGTTTAGGCCATATAAATGACAAACCCATTTATAGACTCCATAAGGATGGATTTCCAGACTCATTTGATTATGAATCATATGAGACACGTGAGTCTTGTTTATTAGGAAAAATGACAAAGTCCTCTTTCAATAAGAAATGTGAGAGGACTAGTGAGTTATTGGCACTCATACATACTGATGTATGTGGTCTGTTTCCCACGATTTCCAGAGGGGTTATATTTATATCATTACATTTACTGATGTCTTCAGTAGATGTGGATTTGTATACCTTGTGAAGGCCAAATCTGAATACTTTGAAATGTTCAAAGAATACAAGAATGAAGTAGAGAAGCAACTTGGTAAGAGTATTAAGGGTCTAAGATCGGATCGTGGAGGAGAATGCTTAAGCCAAGAGTTTGACGACTATCATAGAGAGTGTGGGATCTTGTCCCAACTCACTCCACCCGGAACGCCACAGTGGAATGGCGTGTCCGGGAGGAGGAATCGTACCCTATTGGATATGGTGCGGTCTATGATGTGTCAAGCAGATCTTCCAATATCGTTTTGGGTACATGCTCTAATGATTGCATCCTTTACCATTAAGCGTGTTCCATCCAAATCTGTCATGAAGACACCATAGTAGATATGGACTTGGAGGCGTCCCATAGTGTTGTTTATGAAGATTATGTCTATGTGAATCATTTACAAACAGAAAAGCTCGGATCCAAGTCGGAGAAGTGTAAATTTGTGGGATATCCTAAGGAAACAAAGTGTTTGTTGCTCGGACCGGTGTGTTTCAAGAAAGAGAATATGTCTCTAAAGAAGCCAGTGGGAGGACTGTAGAACTTGAAGAAGTTCAACAACCACAAAACACTGATCCTAAAATGGAACATGAACAGGAACCACAAGTTGTTGTGGAGAAACTTGTTCAAGTAACACAAGAAATCCGTAGGTCGAGTAGGGTACGTCTCAAGCAAGAGAGGTATGGACCTATCGTGACTGAGCCTGGTGACATACCACTCATGGATGATGACCCTACTACCTATGGAGAGGCCATGAAATGGCCAGACTCTAATAAGTGGCTTGAAGCCATGAGATCGAAAATGGAATCCATGTATACCAACCAAGTGTGGACTTTGGCGCAACCACCCGAAGTTGATCGCCCCATAGTGTGCAAGTTGGTCTTCAAGAAGAAGACCGACATGGATGGAAATGTGATTGCCGACAAGGGCCAATTGGTGGCAAAAGGGTTCAGACAGATTCATTGTATTGACTATGATAAAGCCTATTAACCAGTCGCGATGATAAAATCCGTTCAAATCTTACTTGTGATTGCAGCTTATCACGACAATGAGATTTGGTAGATGGATGTCAAAACAACGTATCTGTATGGAACCCTCCTTGAGGATGTGTACATGACACAACCAGGGGGTTTTGAGGATCTAGAGCATGCCAAAAAAGTATGTAAGTTGCCACAATCCATTTATGGATTGAAACAAGCTTCTAGGAGTTGGAATCGATGTTTTGATGACGCTGTCAAAGAGTTTGGCTTCATCAAGAATGAA
Source organism: Linanthus parryae (assembly GCA_023055425.1). Taxonomy (NCBI): domain Eukaryota; kingdom Viridiplantae; phylum Streptophyta; class Magnoliopsida; order Ericales; family Polemoniaceae; genus Linanthus; species Linanthus parryae. Next base: position 7,924,945 of record JALGPY010000015.1, read on the forward strand.
GATGAGACTTGTATCTACAAGAAGGTTAGAGGGAGTTCTGTTGTGTTTCTGGTCTTGTATGTGGATGACATACTACTCATTGGAAACAATATTCATACCTTGCAATATGTTAAAGATTAGCTAGGAAGTGTTTCACCATGAAGGACTTAAAGGATGCAGATTATATACTTAGTATCAAGATCTATGGGGATTGATCTAGGAAGTTGCTCGGCCTAAGCCAAAGTACATATATAGACAAGGTGTTGAAACAGTTCAACATGCAAGAATCATAGAACGGATTCTTGCTTATGTCGCATGGAGTCACCCTTTCGTAGGCTGACTGTCCCTCCAATGATAGTGAGAAGTACAACATGATTAGGATTCCATATGAATCAGCTGTAGGATCTATCATATACGCCATGTTGTGTACTAGACCAGATTTTTCGTATACGTTGAGTATGGCAAGCAGATACCAGTCCAATCTGGGTGAGAGTCACTGGATTGCTGTCAAGAACATCCTTAATAACTTGAGAAGAACTAAGGATGCATTCTTGATATTTGGAGGTGAGGAGGAACTCAGTGTAATTGATAACACTTACGCGAGCTTCCAAACCGACAAGGATGACTACAGATCGCAGTCGGGTGTAGATAGTGTGTTCTAGCCACATGAGTCAGCTTACACGTGGCAGTCATCTAGCACATCTGGTGGTGCTCCAGTACTACACGAGCATTACCCATGCTATCCGTATGGGGGTTGTGAGACAGGGCCCCTCGCATATCATTCCACACGGGACTTGTAGGGACTTAGTGGTTTGGAGGCTAGAGTAAGATATGTCGCGCGCGAGCGACAACCAAGCCCGCGAGCGACCCTTGGTAGCTGCTTTGAGAGATTTATGGCCACGTGTCCCATAAACCCGGTCAACCTCATAACGGTTCCGGTATACGCGGGCGAAGTGCGTAACGGTCCCTATATATGCGGTCGAACGTGCCGTTATGGTTAAGGTAATTAAGGCGCCATTAATGGGCGCATTACCCCATTACAACGGTCACATTCCCACTATATATAGGATCTTTAACCCTTCATTGAAATAATCTAACTACACGGAAGCTCTGGCCATTTTCATACTGTCTCTCTCTCTCTCAGTTACCATTTCCTTGCTCTCTCCCTACTCACAACCTATACTCTACGTGTTTCCATCCTCTACACTTGGATCTTCCTCAAAGGATCCTCCTGTATAAATTGGTGAACCCGACGTGAACCACTTTAGCAAGCAACCATGTCTCACGAAGAAGATGCCAGCACTTGATCTCCCTCAACAGAGAAAACTTCAGGGGAGGAAGCCCCCCCTAATTCCACAGCAGCTGGTGGTACTCCAACCCTGGAGATGTTGAATGCAACCCTCCAGAGCCAGGAAACGGTTATCCAGGCTCAATCTGCACAAATGGCCCAGATCATGTCTATTCTGGGAGCTCTTGCTCATAATCCGACACTAGGAACTGTTGTCTCCCAGGGGACAGGGTTAACACCCTCCTAGCTCCAGCTTACAAAGCCCACCAAAAATTGTCCAGCCATCTCTTACCCAAGTACATATTTCCCAACCATCGCTTGTTACGCCTGTTTCTAAGCTACCAGGCATTCCCATTGATGTCCAACCACAGCACCCCCTGCTTTCCCCGCCTGCAGCTGTAAACAACGCTGGTTACGCCCCCAATCCAAGTGCTTCATATGTGCCTTCCCCGGCTGAAACCCTTCTTCCTGCTACGGGAGGAAGTGTACCAGCCAGCATGACAACCTAAGAGCAGCGCCTGGATAATTTCCTTGCGAATCAATGTTTCACGGACGCCGTTATCCCGAAGTTTGATAACGCGCCTCCTATTCCGCCTGAGATTTAACTAATGCCCAACCCTGCAGGGTACAAAGCTCCCAAGTGGAGAAGTTTGATGAGGTCAATGGGAATGCTCAGGAGCATGTCATGCACTTCATCGACATGATGGGGCCACACGGAGTTGATTCTAACCTAATGATGCGCGAGTTCCCTAAGTCTTTGGGGCACATTGCATACAAGTGGTATAGGACCTTGGAGGCCGGCTCCATAAGGACATGGGAAGACATGGTCAAAAAGTTATATACCAAAAAAATTCCAGATGGAGAAGGTCACAATGATTCATTTGTCGCTCATGTATCAAAATCGTGATGAAGAAGGAGTCGCATTTATCAATAAACTCAAGGCAAAGTCAGTGGTGTGCAGAGATGAGGTGGTTGAAAGTCGGCTCGTCGAGATATGTCTCCAAGGAATGCGAGACGAGTACAAGGGTATGTTGATTAACATGAAAATGCCTAATTTTTCTAAGTTAATCGATTGTACCAAGAATATAGAGCCCATAGTTAAGAGGCAAAGGAAGAAGCATTCCACTGAGCGAACCCCAGGAGGATCGACCTTCAGGATTGGCAGGTTTAATTACAAGAGGGGACGCAAGGCCGAAATCAGTGCAGCCTCACCGCAGAAACAACACAAGGGTTCGACCACAGATGTCCCACCATTACCATGCTCCATTGAGGAGGTAATCGATCTCTGCAAACAGTGGCGCAAAGATGGGATCCTACCCCAGCTCGAAAGGGCACCCTCTAGGGAGCAGCTAAGGGATCCAAAGTGGTGTGAATGCCACGGTAAAGTCGTGCATCCCACAGCTGAATTCAAGAAGCTCAACTGGCTCGTGAACAAGAGGATGAAGGAAGGGGAGCTGGTCATCAGCCAACAGAGGCAGGATGTACGCAACATCCCCTCCCAGCCCACTCAGAACAAGATCCAAATGACAAAGAGGTGACCATGATCGAGATTATGGACCTCGAAGAAATCGCAAAGGATGGGCTACCTTTCGTAGCTGAAGTTCATGATGAAGAAGAATATAGCATGGACACGGAGGACTCGCACGCCGACAGGATGAAGGGATCACACGGCTTCAGGAGGTTCTTTGATGAAATGAACTTTTCAGAGAAGTGCCGCAAGGAGATGAAAAAGGCGATCCTCAGAGTGGCAGAAGACTTTGAGGAGGATATAATTGTCTCTAATGGGAGAGTTGTAAGGGCCTCTCGCTCAACTGAGAAGATAATGGCTTTCTCTGAATCAGACAAGAAGACAGATGCGAGCCATCAAAAACCCCTGAATGTCACGGCAGTAATCAACGACGTCGAATTCAAAAGGGCGTTTGTTGATGGAGGAGAGGCTGTCAATGTAGTCTCACTCAATACCTTGGAATTAGCAAGCATCCCTGAGAAGAAGATTGTCAGACGCCCATCTCCGCTAATGGGATTCGGAAGCGTTTCGAGGATGACAGTGGGGTGGATTCTCTTGGGACTTCAAGTAGGGAAGATAAAGTGTTCTGCCAAGTTCCATGTCATCGATGCGAACACCACTTAGCATATGATCATCGGCAGGGCATGGATCCACCGTTTTGACGCAGTACCCTCAACAGCCCATCAAGTGATGAAGGCCATTTGGAATGGCAGAGTGGTTGAGATACCAGCTTCGATAAACCCATTTAACTTAAATGAGGCGCACCTGACCGAAGCAGTATGGTTCACCGAGATGGCGGACGAGCAGACACCTGGGCCATTTAAGCCAACCCCTTTGCCTCGAAGGGAAGATATCAAGGATCAGTCACCTGCAGGAGTGATGGTGACAAGAGAAATATTTTCTCCCCAAGGAGAAGATGCCTGCGTGCAAAGAGGGGCCAAAAACTTTTTATCAGAAGAAGAACGTGTACACCCTGAAAAGGGTAGTGAAGCATGACAGCAAAGGAAAAGAAGTAGAAAGTTTCTACTCCAATGGGAAGAAATGCTACCGCATATGAAGGTGCGCGGGGGTACCCCCACCGCAATATGGGGATATCCCTGGGAAAATCAACCAACTTAAACAAGCACCAGGAGAGGACAAACTGAAGTCAGACCCACCGGAGGAGAAATTGAGGGAAGCGCCCGAATGCATGGAGGACAAACCAAATCCACAAAAGAAGGAACTAAAGTAAGTATTTTTAAGTCCATCCGAAGAAAAGAAAAGGCATGTGTTCCTGAGTGCGAATCTCAAGGGTGAAGAGGAAGAAAGATTGCTGAAACTGCTTACAGAATACAAATATGTGTTCGCATGGGAATATGACGAGATTCCTGGCCTTGATACAGGGGTAACAATGCATAGGTTGGATGTTCTCCCAGGGTCCAAACCTGTAAAGCAGAGTGCAAGAAGCTTCAGACCAGAGATCAACATGAAGATAAAAGAGGAAATAATCAAGTTGCTGAACGCCAAGTTCATTGAGCCTAATCATCATCCTACTTGGTTGGCCAAAATTGTGAGAGTCGTCAAGAAAAATGGACAGCTTCGCATCTGTGTGGATTTCAGAGATTTCAACCGGTTTTGCCCGAAGGACGATTTGCCACTACCAAACATAGACCTGCTCATTGAATCTACTGCAGGACATCGGATGTTCAGCTTTATGGAATGTTTCAGTGGGTATAACCAAATCAAGATGGACCCTGAGGATGCAAAGAAAACTGCATTTATTACGCCAGTTGAAGTTTTTAACTACACTGTTATGCGCTTTGGATTGAAAAATGCGGGTGCAACTTATCAACGTGCCATGATGGCTCTTTTCCATGATATGATGCATCAGGAAGTTGAGTTTCACGTTGATGATTTGGTCATCAAATCAAGAGAAGAAGCAGATCATCCGGGAGATCTACGAAAGGTGTTCGAAAGGTGCAGGAGCTTTCAACTAAAGATGAACCCAATGAAGTGCGCATTTGAGGTAACTTCTGGGAAATTCTTGGGATGTGTGATTCACCTCCATGGGATCGAGCCCGATCCTGCGAAGATTTCAACTATCACTAGGATGGTGGCACACCACAACCAAAGCACCTTAAATACGTTCTTGGGGAAGTTATCATATCTGCAAAGATTTGTACCGGCAATCGCAGAACTGACCTTTTGTTTTGGTGATCTTCTCAAGAAAGGCGCCAAGTATAACTGGACAAAGGAGCATCATGTCATGTTTGAAAAGCTGAAGGACCTGTTGACGTCACCACGTATAATGATCGGGCCTCAATTGGGTCACCACTTCTGCTGTATCTGACGTCGACTAGGAGGTCTATAGGAGCGCTGTTAGCTCAAGAGCATGAAGGACAAGAAATCCCAATCTATTACATCTCTCGCGTGGTACAGCCGGCTGAGTCCAGGTACACTGATATGGAGCGACACTGCCTTGCTTTATTTTTCTTCATAGGAAAGTTAAATCACTATTTTGCTTCTCAGAAAGTGGTGGTAATGACAAAGAGTGACCCCATCCAGTATATCTTGAGTCATTCATCTCCCTGTGGAAGGCTGGCAAAGTGGTATATGACTATCTCGCAGTATGATATCACGTGCGCTCGTTCAAAAGCAATTAAGTCTCAAGAAGTGGCAGATTTATTGGCACAATTCTCAGACAACAATCACGAGCCCATGATAGAGGAGGATTTAGAAGGACCTGATATTTATGCGGTCGAATAACTTTATTGGAATATGCAATTCGATGGATCATCAATAAGAAAAGGAGGAGGAATTGGTGTTGTTTTGACCAAGCCAAACGGGAAGTTATTCAAAAGTTGACTAAGTAGGATTTCCCAGTTACTAACAATGAGGCAGAATATGAGGCTCTAATTGCAGGGCTCCTCGCAGCTAAGGCATTTGAAGTGAGCAACTTAATGGTCATGGGAGATTCGAAGCTTATTTTCAAACAAGCCTCAGGCGAGTATGGTTTAAAGGAGATCAACTTGTTGAGTTACAGGACTATGGTTCAGAAGCTAGTACAGCAGTTCCACGATGTCAAGTATGAGCATACTCCTAGGGTTGATAACCGCCATGCAGATGCCTTAGCAACTTTGGGGTCCAAAATCAATGCAGACAAATGTCCAACAAGGGTTTTGATCGAAGTCATAACTAACCCGGCTCTAGCACAAGAGTTATGCGAAGAGGAACCCGTAGAAGCTGAAGACTGGAGGAGGCCAATACTGTATGCGATTGCTGAAGGGACAAGCAAAGATAACTGGGCATCCACAAAGGGGTTCTGTTTGCATGATAACTCCCTTTACTACAAGGGACTAGAAGGAGTTCTCATGCGATGTTTCTCACAGAAGGAAGGGCAGGCACTATTAGAGAAAATCCACCGGCACTCTTGTGTAGAAAATGAAGTGTCCATCTATAGAAAAGCCCAGAGATATGGGAATCACTGGCCAAAAATGTCAACGTACGCTGCAATCATTCAAGGGAAATGCGAGAATTGTGCATTGGTCAAAGATTTGCTAGAAATTGCTGCAATCAATGACAACACAGACTGGAGGAAGCCATTGTTTGACTATTTGAAGGAAGGAATTAAACCAACTCACAGGAAAGAAGCTGAAAAGCTCAAAAGGAAGGCAACTCGATATGTCGTAAAAGAAAACATACTCTGGCGAAGAGGACATGAGGGAAATATGCTCAGATGTTTGGATAGTAAAGAAGCGCAAGAAGTAATGGATTTGTCTCATCAAGTGGAGCACCAAGTAGGCGGGAAGTTATGCATGCAACTCCTCATTGTTGGTTACATCTGGCCCACAATGGAAGCATATTGTCGCACCAAGGTCAAGAGGTGCCAAGAATGTCAGTTTAATGGTAACCTAGTACACGCTCCTGTTGTAGACTTGCATGCATTGGGAACACCTTGGTCGTTCCACACTTGGGCCTTGTATTTTATTGGCCCAATTCGCCCAGCCTCGCACAGGAATCAGTTCATCCTGACTTCAAGTGAGCAATTCAACAAGTGGGTAGAAGCGGTGCCACTCAAAGCAGCAAGCGCACTGGCAGTTGTTAACTTCATTCAGGAGAATATTATATATCGTTTTAGGATCCTCAATTATATTCTCTCTGAAAATGGGACTCCATTCATAAATCGTCAAGTGGATGCGAAGTTCGCAGAGTACAATATAAGGCAGGTGTGCTCCACACCTTATTATCCAAAAGGGAATGGACAAGCAGAACCCACGAACAAGACATTGCTGAGGATCCTAAGTAAAATGGTCGCAGATGATCACAATAAGTGCGCAAATTCCCTGAGTCTGGATCTATGGGCATATCGCACATCGCCGAGGACTCCCACAGAAGTCTCTCCATTCCTTTTATGCTATGGAGCCGAGGTTGTCGTCCCAACTGAAGTCAAAATAATTCTGCAAGGTTAGCCTTTAATGCTTTGTACGAGAATCAATGTGACCACGATCTTATCCTACTGGAAGAAAGACGAGAAGAGGCCAAGAGGGCTAACACGAGGTACAAGGAAAGGATCGCTCGCGCTTACAACAAAACAGTCCAACACCAAGATTTTGCAGTTGGAGATCTCGTCTTACGAGCCTCGGATCACTGTATCCGAGAAGCAGCCCATCCTAAGTTCACTTCTAACTGGGAGGGACCATTCAAAGTGAAAGAGTTTTCCGACAGTGGATACTGCACCATTCAGAGGCTTCATGGGACTGCAACAACTCCAAGTCCAATCAACATGCGCTGGATTAAGAAGTACTATCCCTATCTTTATTTATGGCTTACCAATTCATATGTTTTATTTCTTGCCAATTCATATGTATTTTGCATTGCTTCCTCCCGTATGAGGAATCACTTTTCATGCTCCTCCCATATGAGGATGCTTTAATGATAATAACTCTCCCATATGAGAGAACTTGTATCAAGTTATTTCCTCGTTGCTTCATTTACTTAATTGTTCATATTACTAATACCTGATAATTAATCCAAAGCCGATTTGCCTAGATAGCAACAATAACAAAAGTATGATCATGTGTGATCCAAAACCTATCTGCCTAGATAGCAGCGATAATAAAACATGATCCTGTGTGATCCAAAGCCTATCTGCCTAGATAGCAGCGATAATAAAACATGATCCTATGTGATCCAAAGCTTATCTGCCTAGATAGCAGCGATAACAAAACATGATCCTATGCGATCCAAAGCCTATATGCCTAGATAGAAATGATATACAAACATGATCCTATGTGATCCATAGCTTATCTGCTTAGACAGTGATAATAACAATCGCACATAAGGCTATATGTTTAGATAGCAGCGAAATTAACTGGAAAAGCCTTATTCATATTGAGCAATAAAAATTTAAACACGAAATGAGATCATTCATTGCAGAAAATGAAAGCCAACATTGTTCAAATGTTTGAAAGACAAAATAGCATTACAGCACATAAAAATACATGGCTATTGAAACAAATACTTGTCTAAAGGGTCCTCTGGTGATAAGAAGATCGAAGCCTTCTCCGCCTTGGCAATGTCCTGCTTCAGCTGCTCGACATTAGCTTTCATCTCGTAGAAGAGTTTGGCAGCTTCGTCGGCCTTCTTCTTTTGTTCCTTCAATTTGTTGGTTTCAATGACAAGGTTTCGATGGCCATAATTTAGCATAACAGAGTTGAGGATTTGGTTGATCCTCCGAAGAAGGAAACCAAAATCCAGCTTGCCATGGGCATTAGCTTGAAGTCTTTGGCATGTCTCAAAGAAATATCGCGCATTTTGAGCTGAAATGGTAACCGGAGTTGTTACGGATATATTCTCTAAAAGGTTGATGGCTTCTGTCAGGTAAATTCTCCTATGGAAGGGGCCTAGCTCCAAAGCCCCTGCAAATGACTTTGGATAGGAGAGACGCATCTTCATAAGACAGCCCAAGTCAGATTGCCTTATGCCTATAGAAATGACGAGCTTAAGTGTGCAAACATTAACAAAGAAATATAACAGGTATGAAATGTGACACGACATACCTGTTCCCTCAATAATTTGGCGCAATGGGGGGGATGCGCATAGCCTGGGATGATGAATCATTTCCTTGCTGCATTACTTCACTATCAGCTAAAGCTTCGCGCTCGTCGTAGTCAGCTGGTATGACGTAAGTGTCAACACCTGCAATAGCTTTTGTAGCCTGCGAACCCCACAAGCTCCATGCATTGGGTACCTGAGAGAAATCTATCTCAAGAGAAGGGATAGCAGGGTTTTGCTGAGGGGGCCTTGAAACACCAGCTGAGGCAGCAGGGCTAGAAGAGATTGGTGGAGTATTGACACCACTAACTTCAGCAGCAGGACTGACAGTTGGAGGGGGAACACCACTATTATTAGCAGCTACAGCTTTTTCAGAAGGCCTCCTTGCCTCAAGAGTCTCCATGGGGCCATCCACATTCGCATGCGATGACTGGAGAGCATTTTTTATTGGTTTCTGTTTTCCAAGAGACTTGTTCACTTTCAAGAGATCCCCTTGGCTATGGAGATACTATTGGGGCATCAACATTCTCATGAGACGCCAGGTCTTCAATGACTGGATGAGCTCCTGAAAGTTCAGAGACTTGTTCATTTGTGTGAACTTCAGCTCCAGCACCCTCTGCTTCCATCTTTTCGCCCATGCCATCCTCATTCGCACGTTCATCTTCAATACCTCCCTCTCGCATCTCGGTGTCAAAGCCATCATCTTCAGATACCTCAGTTACATCCTCCAAGGGCTCCCCTGCATCATCTGTAGCCATAGCGGGCTTCTCTGTGTATGAACTTCACTCTGGAACGCGAGTCATGGGAGATTGACCTCTTTGCTCAAGCACCATAACATCCTCAGAGTTACTCTGAGCAATTAACTCAGCAGCAAGAACAATGGAATTTCTTAAGAAGCCAGGCCAGTTAGCATAAGTTCTAGGAGGAGAGATGAGCTGAACCTCGCATAGCAAGGGGTCATAGGGATCCAGATCAGCTAAGCCTTCAAGAGTCTGAGGAATTATGAGGCTAAGCTCATTGGTGGCTGAATCAGTAGCAGGAATACCAACTCATGTCTCACCAGTGGTCAAATTCACAACAGGAGCATCAGCAATTACGCCTCGCGCAGCAGCAGGCTCACTCGAAGCAGCAGCAGACTCATTCAAAGCAACACCACCTGCAGGATGAATTTGGATAAGTCATTGAGGTAATATGAGTTATGAATTATTCATTATGTTCTGGTCTATATCTAGATCAAAAGCGAGCACCTCCACACTCATGTGGGATTGCAGCTCCAACACCAAATGCTACAGATGCAACACCATATGCTACAGATGTTCCCTCATTTATCACATCCTTAAGGTGTTCATGACCTGACTTCATGTGAAAACTTGTTACAATATGGAATAACTTGTTAACTTTACTTGAAAACATTGTTCAAATGCTTACCTGAGGGTTCGCCACACTTTCCCACTAACCATCGGTGAATGTCATGTTTAGATTCACCATGCCTTAATGCACCGAAGATTACCTCTTGTTAAGATACAGCAAGATTAAAAATCGTACCTTCTTCACCACCAGCGATTTCCTCGAAATCATGTTGAGCTTGCTCTAGAGCAGCCACACTCATGCTGCGAGCATGTTGCTCTTCCAGACTTCTCCTTTTAACCGTTTCCACATCATCCTCCTCGCGTTTCCTTCTCCTCTCTTCTGCCTCTGCAGCCATCCTCTTGGAATTCTTGATTATGGCTGCATCTATGGGTTCACTTGACGCATATGGGCAAGAGCCCTTTGCTCGTCTACGTTCCTTGGCCAAAAGGCCACTAATGGTCTCAGCATCATCATCTGCTAAGAGAGAATTTGTTTTAACAACATTATTGTTGAAAATTTTGATTGAAGGAAAAATAAGTTCATTCAATTACCTTCTGAACTTTCTTTCCTTTCTTCTTCTTCCCTTTCTTCTTCTTCTCTTTCTTCTTCTTCTCTTTCTTCATCTCTTTATTCTCTCTCTTCTCTATCTTCTTCCTCCTGATCATATGGGATAAAGTCTTCAACTACAAGTTCCTTTCGAGACTTGCTGCACAGGCGAGATTTACCTTTGCCTTTGAGAGCAGGAGCCTCCGTGGGCGGCGAAATCGGAGCTTCCCTAGGCGGCGAAGAAATCACAATTGACTTTTTCTTTTGCCTTTTCGCCTTTGGAGCAACATCTCCGTTCACTTCAGCACTCTCTCTTATAAAATAGCAGACGAATACATCCATCTCCTGGCGCAGCAGAGTCTCCACTTTTGGATCCATCTTCATAGTCAAAGAGATGACCTTCTTACTTCTCTTTGCATGAAGGATAGCATCAACCAACACAGTACAACGGTCTCCAGAACCGAACCTCCTCAAGCAGCACTGAAAAGGGGAAATTTATGTAAGACATCGCACCTTAAAAAGAGATGCATTTTAGGAAAGACAAAGAGGTGTTATTTACCTTAGAGAAATATTCACTGTACTCAATCATGCTTTGGAGTCCTTCCTTAACAGCGACCACCTTCTCAGAAAGGATCACGTTGGCACACTGGTGATTTTCCTTGTCCAACAAGGAATAAAATCCATAAGCAGAGGCGTCCAAACTGCAGATTTGACGAAATGGGAAGGAATTCCTTCTAATATAGGGGGCCCTGCTGATGCGCGGTGAAGTAGATTTTGCAAACCTTGCCATCTGAGTATTCCAGAAAGAGATCCAAATTTTGGTGGGTTGACCCTGGCGCTTCCCTGAAGGTTAATTGAAAGGCAGACTAGCAAGTAGGGTAGACTTACACTTGGGTGTCATCAGGCGTTTGTATCAAACTCTACGTAATAAACTAGGCCATAGAGAAGGTGCCACTACGTCATAACCCAGCTGGGGGCATACGCGAGTGGGATCAACGTCAACTGTGAAACGCTCATACTTGGGCGATGTCTCAGTGATTTACTCAGCAAGAGCGGGCAATGAGCCTCTCAAGAACCAACAAACGAACTCCCTGAAACAGCTAGGCCCTTTGATGAGGTTGTCCTTACAAATGGGGCCGCCTTCAGACAGGTGCATACGCGCGTAGAATCGCACCTCTTCAATATGAGTGGTATAAGGCCTGGAAACAAACTTGGTTCGATCATTGCAGATCAAATCCTTTGTCTTATACCACCGTGAAGCTCTCCCACACCGAAGCGCGTTCTGAGCACCAGGAACATTCCATAATTTGGCTCTTGAAGGGGTAGGAGCATAGGAAGGCCACATTTCAAAAACCCACATGATGAGGAAGGAAATGTTGATAAAAGACAGAACATTAAGTCGCCCGCGCGACTCTTCCACTGCAACCACAAGCTGATCTAATCGATGGTAAACGGCTCCCAACACCAGAGGCCCGAGTGCGACATTCCGGCCTAAGGATAGGCGAACAGCAATAGGCAAAACTTGATAGAAGACCCCATTATGAGGATGACCATCGATCAAGTACCGCAAAAGCCAAATACAAAGAAAGCCACACAAGGTCCAATTGTACCCTTTGCCTTCTACGTAATTCTCCGCCTTGGGATCCTTCTTCAGTAGCTCTTTAGTGATCTTGCTATTTGCATAATCACGGAAGAAGTACTGCACTCACTTGCCCCAAGTATTCTTCGCAGAGGTATCGACTAATTGAAATTTCGGAAGGGCTTTCGCAGTGTCCAACGAGTAGAAATCTTCTTGACCTCCGCTATGCATTCGACCATCTGCTCATATAGAGCGAGCTCTTCATCAGTTTCCAGTGCAGCCAAGGGATCGACCTCGCCCATGGGAGGAAGGTCATACAGCATTAGCACGTCCTCCAAGGTGGGGGTTGCCTCGAACTCAGCAAAATGAAAGGTATGGGTTATTGGTGAGTATCTGGAAAAGAGATTCAGAAGCATGGTTTGATCCAGTTTCATAGCAGCACCCTTCGTAGCCCTGATGGCGTAATAGACCTCGGAGTGGGTCAGATTGACGACATGATAAGTCAATACATGGTCAGTCCACTCATCCATCAAATCTAGCTTATTCACAAAAGCCTGTGTAGAAATTTCAGTATGTGGATAGAATCCATTTTCAAGACCCAATCTAAATACGTCCTTGGCATCAATTAAATCTAATTCTTCACGTCCTCTTCAATACGAGTGGTATAAGGCCTGGAAACAAACTTGGTTCGATCATTGCAGATCAAATCCTTTGTCTTATACCACCGTGAAGCTCTCCCACACCGAAGCGCGTTCTGAGCACCAGGAACATTCCATAATTTGGCTCTTGAAGGGGTAGGAGCATAGGAAGGCAACATTTCAAAAACCCACATGATGAGGAAGGAAATGTTGATAAAAGACAGAACATTAAGTCGCCCGCGCGACTCTTCCACTGCAACCACAAGCTGATCTAATCGATGGTAAACGGCTCCCAACACCAGAGGCCCGAGTGCGACATTCCGGCCTAAGGATAGGCGAACAGCAATAGGCAAAACTTGATAGAAGACCCCATTATGAGGATGACCATCGATCAAGTACCGCAAAAGCCAAATACAAAGAAAGCCACACAAGGTCCAATTGTACCCTTTGCCTTCTACGTAATTCTCCGCCTTGGGATCCTTCTTCAGTAGCTCTTTAGTGATCTTGCTATTTGCATAATCACGGAAGAAGTACTGCACTCACTTGCCCCAAGTATTCTTCGCAGAGGTATCGACTAATTGAAATTTCGGAAGGGCTTTCGCAGTGTCCAACGAGTAGAAATCTTCTTGACCTCCGCTATGCATTCGACCATCTGCTCATATAGAGCGAGCTCTTCATCAGTTTCCAGTGCAGCCAAGGGATCGACCTCGCCCATGGGAGGAAGGTCATACAGCATTAGCACGTCCTCCAAGGTGGGGGTTGCCTCGAACTCAGCAAAATGAAAGGTATGGGTTATTGGTGAGTATCTGGAAAAGAGATTCAGAAGCATGGTTTGATCCAGTTTCATAGCAGCACCCTTCGTAGCCCTGATGGCGTAATAGACCTCGGAGTGGGTCAGATTGACGACATGATAAGTCAATACATGGTCAGTCCACTCATCCATCAAATCTAGCTTATTCACAAAAGCCTGTGTAGAAATTTCAGTATGTGGATAGAATCCATTTTCAAGACCCAATCTAAATACGTCCTTGGCATCAATTAAATCTAATTCTTCACGTCCTGTTCAATACGAGTGGTATAAGGCCTGGAAACAAACTTGGTTCGATCATTGCAGATCAAATCCTTTGTCTTATACCACCGTGAAGCTCTCCCACACCGAAGCGCGTTCTGAGCACCAGGAACATTCCATAATTTGGCTCTTGAAGGGGTAGGAGCATAGGAAGGCAACATTTCAAAAACCCACATGATGAGGATGGAAATGTTGATAAAAGACAGAACATTAAGTCGCCCGCGCGACTCTTCCACTGCAACCACAAGCTGATCTAATCGATGGTAAACGGCTCCCAACACCAGAGGCCCCAGTGCGACATTCCGGCCTAAGGATAGGCGAACAGCAATAGGCAAAACTTGATAGAAGACCCCATTATGAGGATGACCATCGATAAAGTACCGCAAAAGCCAAATACAAAGAAAGCCACACAAGGTCCAATTGTACCCTTTGCCTTCTACGTAATTCTCCGCCTTGGGATCCTTCTTCAGTAGCTCTTTAGTGATCTTGCTATTTGCATAATCACGGAAGAAGTACTGCACTCACTTGCCCCAAGTATTCTTCGCAGAGGTATCGACTAATTGAAATTTCGGAAGGGCTTTCGCAGTGTCCAACGAGTAGAAATCTTCTTGACCTCCGCTATGCATTCGACCATCTGCTCATATAGAGCGAGCTCTTCATCAGTTTCCAGTGCAGCCAAGGGATCGACCTCGCCCATGGGAGGAAGGTCATACAGCATTAGCACGTCCTCCAAGGTGGGGGTTGCCTCGAACTCAGCAAAATGAAAGGTATGGGTTATTGGTGAGTATCTGGAAAAGAGATTCAGAAGCATGGTTTGATCCAGTTTCATAGCAGCACCCTTCGTAGCCCTGATGGCGTAATAGACCTCGGAGTGGGTCAGATTGACGACATGATAAGTCAATACATGGTCAGTCCACTCATCCATCAAATCTAGCTTATTCACAAAAGCCTGTGTAGAAATTTCAGTATGTGGATAGAATCCATTTTCAAGACCCAATCTAAATACGTCCTTGGCATCAATTAAATCTAATTCTTCACGTCCTGTTCAATACGAGTGGTATAAGGCCTGGAAACAAACTTGGTTCGATCATTGCAGATCAAATCCTTTGTCTTATACCACCGTGAAGCTCTCCCACACCGAAGCGCGTTCTGAGCACCAGGAACATTCCATAATTTGGCTCTTGAAGGGGTAGGAGCATAGGAAGGCAACATTTCAAAAACCCACATGATGAGGATGGAAATGTTGATAAAAGACAGAACATTAAGTCGCCCGCGCGACTCTTCCACTGCAACCACAAGCTGATCTAATCGATGGTAAACGGCTCCCAACACCAGAGGCCCCAGTGCGACATTCCGGCCTAAGGATAGGCGAACAGCAATAGGCAAAACTTGATAGAAGACCCCATTATGAGGATGACCATCGATAAAGTACCGCAAAAGCCAAATACAAAGAAAGCCACACAAGGTCCAATTGTACCCTTTGCCTTCTACGTAATTCTCCGCCTTGGGATCCTTCTTCAGTAGCTCTTTAGTGATCTTGCTATTTGCATAATCACGGAAGAAGTACTGCACTCACTTGCCCCAAGTATTCTTCGCAGAGGTATCGACTAATTGAAATTTCGGAAGGGCTTTCGCAGTGTCCAACGAGTAGAAATCTTCTTGACCTCCGCTATACATTCGACCATCTGCTCATATAGAGCGAGCTCTTCATCAGTTTCCAGTGCAGCCAAGGGATCGACCTCGCCCATGGGAGGAAGGTCATACAGCATTAGCACGTCCTCCAAGGTGGGGGTTGCCTCGAACTCAGCAAAATGAAAGGTATGGGTTATTGGTGAGTATCTGGAAAAGAGATTCAGAAGCATGGTTTGATCCAGTTTCATAGCAGCACCCTTCGTAGCCCTGATGGCGTAATAGACCTCGGAGTGGGTCAGATTGACGACATGATAAGTCAATACATGGTCAGTCCACTCATCCATCAAATCTAGCTTATTCACAAAAGTCTGTGTAGAAATTTCAGTATGTGGATAGAATCCATTTTAAAGACCCAATCTAAATACGTCCTTGGCATCAATTAAATCTAATTCTTCACGTCCTCTTCAATACGAGTGGTATAAGGCCTGGAAACAAACTTGGTTCGATCATTGCAGATCAAATCCTTTGTCTTATACCACCGTGAAGCCCTCCCACACCGAAGCGCGTTCTGAGCACCAGGAACATTCCATAATTTGGCTCTTGAAGGGTTAGGAGCATAGGAAGGCAATATTTCAAAAACCCACATGATGAGGAAGGAAATGTTGATAAAAGACAGAACATTAAGTCGCCCGCGCGACTCTTCCACTGCAACCACAAGCTGATCTAATCGATGGTAAACGACTCCCAACACCAGAGGCCCGAGTGCGACATTCCGGCCTAAGGATAGGCGAACAGCAATAGGCAAAACTTGATAGAAGACCCCATTATGAGGATGACCATCGATCAAGTACCGCGAAAGCCAAATACAAAGAAAGCCACACAAGTTCCAATTTTACCCTTTGCCTTCTACGTAATTCTCCGCCTTGGGATCCTTCTTCAGTAGCTCTTTAGTGATCTTGCTATTTGCATAATCACGGAAGAAGTACTGCACTCACTTGCCCCAAGTATTCTTCGCAGAGGTATCAACTAATTGAAATTTTGGAAGGGCTTTCGCAGTGTCCAACGAGTAGAAATCTTCTTGACCTCCGCTATGCATTCGACCATCTGCACATATAGAGCGAGCTCTTCATCAGTTTCCAGTGCAGTTAAGGGATCGACCTCGCCCATGGGAGGATGTTCATACAGCATTAGCACGTCCTCCAAGGTGGGGGTTGCCTCGAACTCAGCAAAATGAAAGGTATGGGTTATTGGTGAGTATCTGGAAAAGAGATTCAGAAGCATGGTTTGATCCAGTTTCATAGAAGCACCCTTCGTAGCCCTGATGGCGTAATAGACCCCAGAGTGGGTCAGATTGACGACATGATAAGTCAATACATGGTCAGTCCACTCATCCATCAAATCTAGCTTATTCACAAAAGCCTGTGTAGAAATTTCAGTATGTGGATAGAATCCATTTTCAAGACCCAATCTAAATACGTCCTTGGCATCAATTAAATCTAATTCTTCACGACTAGGTGGAGGGGTTAGCAATAACAGATCCTTAGAAACAGGCTCACACAGCCTCTTCAACTTGACACTAGCATGGTAGTAGTCTTCACCACCCCGGTATGGAGCTTTCTTCCACAGAGATTTGGGAAGATTGGGAATTTCATCAGCTCCCTTCACAGATTTTGTTGCCTTCGTTCTGGCAATTTCTACAGCAAAGCAAAAAAAAGGGTGGAAATATACCGCCATTAGATTTGACTCAAGCAGAACTTCAAGAAAAATTTCAAAAAAAAATCTGGGTTTAAGAGTTACAAGCTTCGGGGTTTCGAGTTGGCTTACATTAGCTTCAATTTTGGAGATTACAAGTTCGGGGTTCCAGATCCCTGGGTTTAGAATTCCAGAATACCATTGTTTGAAAATTTCAATCTTTTAGGGTTTTAAGAACTTTTTTCGGCAGCTACAAACAATGGTGGGTCTTCGAATGTTTCTAGGTTCCAGATTCAATAGATAAAGGCATGTCAAGAGGGTAAATTGAGCGAACCAACCTTGTGTTGTTGAAGCAATCTGAAGGAGACGATTCGCTAAGAAGAACTGGTGATTGATAATCTGGATTTTCTCTCGGATATTCTTAGTAAGCATTCACTTTATAGAGATGCAGTAGGTTACAACAATGGAGGATGAGGAGTAATTATTCAAACCTGCTGAAGAGTCGCGTCCTTTCAGTGGTCGAATCGCAACAGTCATCGCCGAATCACGCAATCACAGGCCTCTGCTGATGTCACGGCTAAAACCCTAGAGGAGCAGAAGGCACGATCCTAGGGATTCTAGACTATAATGACACGCGTGGGGGCTGATATCTCGGACATTTGAATTGGTGCGTGGCTACAACGCGCGTGTTAGTTTTTGCGCATTGAAGTCTATCTGATGAGTGTCTCCACGCGCAAAAAGGGGGCTAATTTAGATAGTGTGTTCTAGCCACATGAGTCAGCTTACACGTGGCAGTCATCTAGCACATCTGGTGGTGCTTCAGTACTACACGAGCATTGCCCATGCTTATCCGTATAGGGGTTGTGAGACGGGGCCCCTCGCATATCATTCCACACGGGACTTGTAGGGACTTAGTGGTTTGGAGGCTAGAGTAAAATCTGTCGCGCGCGAGCGACAACCAAGCCCACGCGCGACCCTTGATAACTACTTTGAGAGATTTATGGCCACGTGTCCCATAAACCCGGTCAACCTCATAACGGTTCCGGTATACGCGGGCGAAGTGCGTAACGGTCCCTATATATGCGGCTGAACGTGCCGTTATGGTTAAGGTAATTAAGCCGCCA
Organism: Linanthus parryae; assembly: GCA_023055425.1. NCBI lineage: Eukaryota > Viridiplantae > Streptophyta > Magnoliopsida > Ericales > Polemoniaceae > Linanthus > Linanthus parryae. The sequence goes on from JALGPY010000015.1 coordinate 7,943,382, forward strand.
TTAATGGGGGCATTAACCCATTACAACGGTCACATTCCCACTATATATAGGATCGTACCCTTCATTGCAATAATCTAACTACGCGGAATCTCTTGCCATTTTCATATTCTCTCTCTCTCTCTCTCTCAGTTACCAATGCCTTGCTCTCTCCGCACTCACAACCTACACTCTACGTGTTTCCATCCTCTACCCCCGGTGAACACTTGGATCTTCCTCAAAGGATCCTCCTGTATACATCAGGCTATGAGTTTTTTCCAAAACGGAGGAGCTGTGAACTGGAAGAGTTCCATGAAAGAGGCAGTTGATGATTCTACAACTGAAGCTCACTACATTGCTGCGGCTGGCGCAGCAAAGAAATCTGTTTGGATTAGGAAGTTCATCACTGAGCTTGGTGTGGTTCCTAGCATCGTGGATCCCATTGCACTGTTGTGCACAAGAGATTCCGGCGGGGAGACCTCCGTGTACACCGTAAGTAGAGGAATAGAGATGGCACAGGAAGAGTTAGGTTGTGTGTAGGGAGAGAGTAAGGCAGTAGTAATGTCTGAGAGAGAGACAGAGGTTTGGCAGAGCTTCCGCGTATGGCTAGTGTGTTCTCCTTTGTATGGAAAGGTTAACGTCCTATATATAAAGGAGAATGTGACCGTTGCAGTGTGGTTAATGCGCCCATTAATGGCGGCTTAATTAGCTTAACCGCAACGGCACGTTTGTCCGCCTATATAGGGACCGTTACAGCACGTTATGCGCGAATACCGGAACCGTTACAGGGTTGACCGGGTTTGACCGGATTGACCGGGTTTATGGAGCTCGTGCCATAAATCTCTCAAAAGCAGTTACTAAAGGTCGCGCGCGGGCTTGGCTCGCACGCGACAGGACTTACTCTAGCCTCCAAACCACTAAGTCCCTACAAGTCCCGTGCAGTGGTATGCGAGGGCCCTGTCTCGCAGCCCCCACGTGGATCAGCGCGGCTGGTGATCCAGTGTGTGTGGAGCACAATATGGTGTGCTGGATGGGTGCCACGTGGCCCAGATCTGTCAGCTCAGAAAGCACTATCTACATTAGCCCCCTTTATGCGCGTGAAGACTCATAGCTGGATAGACTTCCATGCGCGGAAACCAACATACGCGTCGCCGCAACGCACCAATTCAAATATAAGTAAATTCAGCCCCCGTGCGTGCCATTATGACCTAAAACCCCTAGAGTCGTGCCGTCTAGCTTTTAGGGTTTTAGGGGTGACGTCTGCTTGTCCTGTGATTGCGCGATTCGACGGTGACGGTTGCGATTCGACTACTGAAAGGACGCAACCCTTCATTGTTTTTTGATAAATACTCCGTGCTCTCCATTGTTGCAAAGCATCACTTCTTTCTCTTAAAGTGAATGATACCCGGAAGTCTTCGAGAGCAGATTCAGATAATCAATCACCAATTCTTTCTTGTCAATCGTCTTCTTCAACTGTGTGCATCCAAGCAAGCTCTACGAGAACAAGGTTGGCCTTGTTCAATTTTGTTTATCATACCAATGTATGTTTTGAACTGTGTTGGATCTGCAAACCCATGACATATTATATGTTGAAAACTTGTGAAGAAACTCCAATCCTTGAACCCAAGTCCGGCTTAATCCCCCAATGATAAGGACCTTGAATGTAGGGTTTTGAAATTCCTGATAATGCAAACAATTTCCAACCTCTAATTTCTGAAATTGGTACCAGAAACTGTCCATCTTTCTTCCCATAGATCTTGAATCTCAGAATTCAAACTGAAGTGTGCATATTTCTCCCCCCTTTTTTCTTGCTCTTCCGCAGGAATGGCAAAGACAAAAGGAACTAGACCCACCAAGAAGGACGAAGAAATACCTGATCTTCCGCAAGCCCTATGGCGAAAAGCCCCCTACCTGGGTGGCAAAGACTTCTATCATGCTAGGGTTAAGGCAAAGAAACTGCCTGCCCCTATTTCTGGTGAAGGATTGCAAACATTAACCCCTCCAGTTAACTCGGCCTTGCTCGATTTGATTGGCTCCGAAGACGTCGTTCGATTGGGAATCGAAAATGGGTACTTCCCATATGCTGCGATTTCTACCCAAGCTTTTGTTCAGAAATTGGACTACATGGATGAGTGGGTTGACCATGTATTGACTCATCACGCTGTGACTCTAAACGAGGACGGCGTATACTTCGCAGTTCGTGCTATGAAGGGTGCTGCCGTGAAGCTGGACCAGTCCATGCTTCTAAACCTTCTTTCCCGCTACTCGCCTGCGACTCACACATTTCACTTTTCTGAGTTCGAGGCTGCCCCCACGCTCGAGGACGTGCACATGAATTATGATCTATCTCCCATGGGCGAAGTGGATCCTTTGAGTCCCTTGAGGACGGATGCGGAGCTCGCTCTGTACGCGCAGATGGAGGAGTGCCTGGCAGAGGTGAAGAAAATTTCCACCCGGTGGACCACTACAAAAGTCCTTCCCGACTGGCAGTTAGTTGACACATCTGCGAAAAACACTTGGAACAAATGGGTGCAGTACTTTTTCCGTGATTATGCGAACAGCTGCATCACCAAGAAGCTTCTGAGTGAAAACCCAGAGGCGGAGAACTACGTGGAGGGTAAGGGTTATCACTTAACCCTATGCGCCTGTCTCTGCGCCTGGTTGTCGAGGTACCTGATCGATGGTCACCCGCACGATGGGGTCTTTTATCACGTTCTGCCCCTTGCTCTGAAGTTGGCTCTCGGCCAGAAAGTCGCACTCGGACCTTTGGTCTTGGGCACATTGTACTACAGACTTGATCAGCTGGTCGTGGCCATGAAGGAATCGCGTGGCCGTCTCGACATACTGACTTTTGTTAACATTGCTTTGTTGACAATGTGGGTCTTTGAGCGCTGGCCTTCCTATGCTCCAGTTGCTTCTAGGCCCAGCAGGTGGTGTCCCCCAGGTGCGGTGGAGGAGCGCAACAGTGGTAGAGCTGCGAGGTGGTTTGGGACAAACAACACCAAGTGCGTTTCGAGCCTGATGTGCGACAATCGGGAGGAGTTCATAGCCAGGCCCTATGCCATGCGCATTGAAAACGTGCGATGGTTTCTAAAGCTTTATCCTTCCAAGGGTGTTGTCTTCTCAGAAGAGCTCCTCTTCGAAGATGGAGAGCACTTCCACGAGCGCTATCGTGAATTCTTTTGCTGGTGCCTGCGAGGCTCCCTTCGTGCTCTCGCAGAACATGTTCGCGAGCTCGCGCCAAGGTACGAGAGGCTTACTGTGGATGTTGATCCCACTCGCGTTTCTCCCCAATTCGATTTTGATGCAGTGGCGCCATCAATCTGGCAACCGTCTATTTTCAGAGGCTGCTATAAGCGTTTGTTGACAAAGGAGTGCAAAACGGTCTTGCTGAGCAACCTTCCCTTTGAGCAACCTGCAGGTAACCATGAAGGCGGTTATTCCAAAAACTGGCTCGCATACTGGATCGCCCAGCACACAATATTCGAGACGCAGTCGGCCCCCCAGCCAAGCAGAGCTCCTTTGATCAAAAGAAACTCTTTTCCATTTCGTCCTAATTGCAGTCTGGACGAGTCTGAATATGGTTGCTACTCTTTGCTGGATCACAAGAACCATTTGTGTCCTGCCATCATTCTAGACGAGAAGACCGGCGCAGTTAGAAAAGGCGACTCGCATGTCATCAGATATAGCGAAACTTTTGCTAAGGTAAGCAACTTCTTTCGCATGCATTTAAGCTTCTTTACTTCAATATATTGACAACTCATTCTACACCGCTTGTTGTAGTGCCATGTGCGGAGGTTTGCGTCTGGCGAGCGTTCCAAATCGCTAGTTAACACTATTGTTACCATAAGAAGACAAGGACAGTCTTTTCGGCTAGCATCGAGGATGGACCCTGAGGTTGAAGCCAGGATTCGCGAGGTCATGAATGCTTTTGCTGACTCGCTGATAGATAATGCTCCAGCCTTGTCTCCCCCTAGAGATGATCCGCCTCCTCCAGCAACTGCCGTGCCAAGAGCGAAGAGGCCTAGGCAAAGAGGAATTACAATTTCTTCCCCTAGAAGCGCTCCAACTTCCCCTCCTGCGAGATCCCTTTCTGCCAAGGACAAAGGCAAAGGTCGCATGACCAGTAAGACGCGGAAGGAGCTCGCAGTGGAGACCTTCGTTCCATTCGGCCAGGAGGAAGAAGAGGAGAGGCAGGAGCCAAGAGAAGGAGATGAAGAAGAAGAAGAAAGAGTTGAAGATGCGATGCATGAGGAAGGATCGGGAGGTATCTCAATCGCACTTGTGTCTTCATTATCTTAGTTCTTTTGCAATTTGATTTGAACAAATTGTTTCTTCGCAGATGATGATGATACCATCGGCGGCCTTTTGGCCAAGAGGCAGAAGAGGAGTGCTCATTCTGGCGATTCTGATGAACCCATAAGCGAGGACATTCTTGCGGAGTCCAGGAAAACAGCTGCGGAAGCTGCTGAAAGGAGAAGAAAGTGAGAAGAGGAAGAGCTCGAGCGCGTGAAGAAGAGGAGCCTTGAAGAACAACATGTCGACGACCTAGTGCGTCCAACTGATGAGGAAGATGCGCTTCCCGAAGAGGTGGCTCCCCGAGTTGAGGAGGAGGACGTGGCTCCAGAAGACGATGCGGCAGCCTTGGAGCAAGCCCAAGCAGATTTTGAAGAAATCGCAGGCGGCAATGAAGGTGAGATTTTTAATCTCGCAATAACTTATCGAGATGTTATTGTCGTTGCATTAAAGCATGGTGTGTCAAAAGCTGACATTTGCCGTTGGCTAGTAGGCAAGTGCGGTGAACCCTCAGGTAATCACTTGAACGATATGCGTGAACTGGGCTTAACAACTCAAAGCATAATCATGACTAGTTTCTTCGCGCCCCAGGTCACGCTCATTTTAAAGACATACTTAACGAGGACACCCTAATAGGGCAAGGTTCCACGTCCTTAGCGTATGACGAGTATACTGCAATCCCACCTTCGCGTGGAGGTTCTTGCTCCTAGCTTTAGCAAAGATAGTAAAATAATGTACGATACAAGTTACCTCACACCATCGCATTCTGTATTGCAGGCGATGCTGATAAACTCGTGCTGGAGCAGAGAAGTCAACCTTCTGCGTCCTATGTCCCGGTGCCGAGTTCTCATACCGAGAAGCCCGTCGCAGCTGCTGAATACGCATGAGAGCCTGTTGAGGACGTCATCGAACTTTGTGATGATGCCGAGGCTGACACTGTGCTAATGGAGGAAGATGTCCATGCTAGTGCTGAGGAAATGAGAACAAGTGCTGTTGATGCTACCGCATATGAGAGTGTCCCTCGCCAAGCAAATTCGGCTGCTACTACGCTTCCAGCGATGACTGAGTCGGCGGCACCTCTTCCTGCGTGGAGCTTTTGGGGCTCGCAGGTCGGGGCTGCAATCGCAACTTGTGCGGCTTATACTCTTCCCCCCAACTACGAGGAGTTAGAGCTCGCAGCTGATAGAAGGGCAATGGAGCGAGGGCAATCTTCAACTACCCCAGTGATGCGCATTCCTTCTCTGCGCGAGATCCTTGAAGGAACTGGTATGTCGTGATTTGCTGTTCGCATTTCGCATCCTTCATTCGCGAATTTGATAGTATAACTTGGTTTTGACATTGCTTCAGGTTTGAAGCAAGCCAATGTGGGCTGGCTAGTTCGGATGCGCCTCACCTACCCCCAATCATTTGCGAGATCTCTGGAGATAGGGCCCTTTGACAGGAGGCTGCTTCTTACCGAGGCCATTTGGGTTTTGGAGCAGCTGTCTGCGGCCACGCCTGCGACCATTTCTCCTCAGAGTGCCGAATTGCTTTTTGGCATGTGCCAAAATCTTCTCGCCAAAGTTCAAGGCAGGCTGGGTTTCAAGTTTCTTATGAAAAGAGTTACCCTGATTCGCGCAGCCGTAACTTTGAAACTCGGCCACCAAAACCTCGCAGCTGAGAAGCAGAAGGTAGAGCAGCAAAAGCAAAAGGTTGAAGAGGCTATGAAGCTCTATCATGAGATGAATGCCAAGTGCGAGCAATTGAAGCAGGAGGTGGAGCAGGTGGAAAATCTAAGTCGTCAGTTTACCCCCCATGACTCCTTGATCAAGGGTTTATTTTGATTTTTTGAAAAGTAGCTAATAAATAACAGAAACATTATTGTAATGTTGCTAGGGTTTCTCCCCCCTTTTTTTTCAAAAAAAGAATCGAAATGCCCGTTTTGCCCTTTTCGGGATTTGCTAGAATATCTCTGTGCATATCTAATTATGACATCAGCAATTGATATTCTGCCTTGATTTTCGCGCTAATTGCTCATTAGATAAGGCTTTCCTTGGGAAGTCCATCCGAATCATGACCATCCGTCATTAATTAGGATACGCAACTGAATCGTCGTGGCCTTTAGTAGGGTAATTGATCATTACCGCTTTTCAAGGCGTAAGTGATTGACCTTACCATCTTTTCAAATTCTGCTGACTCATCTTGGCAACCGAAGAGTCTCCACAAGGTCTATATAAACCCTGCCTTTTGCCATTTGGGTTCTTCATCCCAAAAATGTGCTTTGCCGTGAGTCCTTACGACTGCTGGCTTCAACGCTTATTTTCCGTTGATTCATGGCAACTTCAAGTCATGAAACCTGAGTTTGCGCTTTGTGCTATAGAAATAGTTTCCAAGACCCGCTTTATGAGGCTTACTGATCTTTGTAACCTTCATAGAGAAGATGCAGATAATACCTCACTTTTGTTCGAAGAATTTTCTTCGTCTATTATGTTTGCAGGTCATGTTTTCGGCCGCCTCCCGGTGAGGTGCAGCGCCGTAGTGACCTTGCTACCGACTCGTAATGAACGGTGGGATTTTCCTCCAGCATGCCCGGAGGAGAATTTCTTGCCTCCTCATTCTTGAACTCAAGGTGGCGAGCCAATGCGCTTGTCTATCTGGACAAGGTGCCCATTCCCAGAGGAATGACTGCTCCCCTGTTTTGCACGGCTGCACACGCCGGAACAGGTGGTTCCTCTGGTACATATCTTGATCAGACAGAGGCCTTGTCAGATCCTGAGATCTTAGACGTAGCGTCACGCAGATCTTGCTGCTAGGGACGTAGCGAATGGCGAGCTGATCTCTTCGCAGGAGCGCCCTACTTGCTACAGATCTTTGGTCGCAGATCTGTGCATCGCATAGCTGGTGTTAGGACCGTTAGGTTCATCCTTTTTCAGCTAGGATTCCCACGATGTGTAACTTCTTGTTTGTAAGTTACTCTTTTAGATGTATTGTAAGCCATGTTGGTTGCGTAGTTAGATTTGAGCTTTTTCGCTTGTAAGCTGCTATCTAGACAGATAAATTGTAAGTCCTTTTGACTCATAATGATAAATCGTTTTGTATGATATGTTGTCTTGTTACAACAAAATACAATTTCGCATGCGTATCGGCAGATTTCTCCTTGTGTAATGCTATATACACACTTCTTATTGTTTTTAGATCGTTCGAGATCGTGTTTGCGCAGCTGTGCCATCTTGGCAGATGGGCTTATGATATGTTCCAGCTTAAAGTGCCGGTGTTATCTCATCAGATAGGCCTTTGTAGATCACTTAAGATCATTTTACATAATGTTGCTATTACAACAGATAGACTTAAGAACGATTTTCAAATCGCATTTGTAGAGCGCTGCTATCGCGGCAGATAGGCTTGAAAGATCATTTAAGATCATGTTCGCATAGGCTGCTATCGTAACAGATAGGCTTAAAAGTTCAATTTAGGTCATTTTTGCATGTGCTGCTATCGTGGCAGATAGGCTTAGACGATCAATTAAGATCATTTTCGCATGAGCTGCTATCGTGGCAGATAGGCTTAGAAGATCAATTAAGATCGCATTTTCATAGGCTGCTATCGTGACAGATAGGCTTAGAAGATCAATTAAGGTCGTTTTCGCATAGGCTGCTACCGTGATAGATAGGCTTAGAAGATCAATTAAGATCGTTTTCGCATAGGCTGCTATCGTGACAGATAGGCTTAGAAGATCAATTAAGATCGTTTTCGCATAGGCTGCTATCGTGACAGATAGGCTTAGAAGATCAATCAAGATCGCATTTGCATAGGCTGCTATCGTGACAGATAGGCTTAGAAAATCAATTAAAATCGCATTCGAGTAGGTTGCTATCGCTGCGGATAGGCTTTTGCTAACAGTAATAATAAACCAAATGAAGCAATATAAGCAGCTAGAAGTATAAAGTTCTTCTCATTTGGGAGAAGTCTTTTATTATAGGACTCTCATGTGGGAGAGACGAGATTACAGTTCTCTCATACGGGAGAGATAATGTGCGAATCATAGCTATACAGAGCATAAGGCAACGTTGTAATAGAACGCATAAAATGAGAGAAGTTAAGGATAGTACTTCTTAATCCAGCGCATGTTGACTGAGCTTGGGGTTGAGGTCGTTCTGTGCAACCTCCGTATGCTGCAGTAGCCACTGTCAAAGACTTCTGTTACTTCGAAGGGCCCTTCCCAATTGGCTGCGAACTTTGGGTGAGCCGCCTCTCGCATGCAATGGTCAGATGCGCGCAAGACCAAATCTCCAACTGCGAAATCTCTCCGCTGGACTGTTTTATTGTACGCACGAGCAATCCTTTCCTGATACCGTTTGGTTGTCCTTTTAGCTTGCTCTCGCTTTTCTTCCAGCAAGACTAAATCATGATCGCGTTGATTGTCGTACAATGCGTGGAAGGCCAATCTTTTCGAATTAACTCTCACCTCCGCAGGTACCACAGCCTCAGCCCCATAGCATAGGAGGAACGGTGAGACCCCTGTGGGTGTCCTTGGAGAAGTCCGGTAAGCCCATAGGGCTATGCTTAGAGAATCAGCCCACTTCTTGTGGTCATCTGCGACCATCTTGCTCAAGATCCTCAACAGCGTTTTGTTGGTTGCTTCGGCCTGCCCGTTCCCTTTCGGGTAGTAGGGGGTGGAGCATATCTGCCTGATGTTGTATTCTGCTAGCTTCGCAGCCACCTGGCGATTAACAAAAGGAGTACCATTATCTGAAAGGATGGTGTTGGGTATTCCGAACCTACATATGATGTTTTCTTGGATGAAATGGACCACAGCTAGCGCATTTGCCGTCTTCAGTGGTATCGCCTCCACCCATTTGGTGAACAGCTCAGTCGCGGTGAGAATGAAATGATTTCCATGCGAAGTTGGTCGGATGGGACCAATGAAATCTAGAGCCCATGTGTGAAATGGCCATGGCGTTCCCAATGCATGTAGATCTACAGCAGGAGCGTGCACTAGGTTTCCTTTGAATTGACACTCCTGGCAGCGCCGTACTTTGGTGCGGCAATCAGCCTGCATCGTGGGCCAGAAATATCCAATTGAGAGGAGTTGCCTGCATAATTTCGCACCTCCCTGGTGTTCCACCTGATGAGAAAGGTCCATGACTTCTTGTGCTTCCCTGCCGTCTAGACATCGCAGCAAGTTGCCCTCATGGCCTCTTTGCCAAAGCAGGTTTTCTTGTACCACGTATCGGGATTCTTTCCTCTTCAATTTCTCAGCTTCTTTTCTCGATTCGGGTACGGTGCCCTGGGTGAGAAAATCGAAGAGTGGTTTCCTCCAATCCGCATCATCATCGGTTAGAGCGATGAGTAAAGAATCCTTGATCAGTGCGCAACTCTCGCACTTTCCCTGTATTAGTGCTGCGGCTGTTGACATGTCTGGCCAGTGAATGCCATATCTCTGAGCCTTCCGATAGATTGACACTTCGCTTTCTCCGCAAGCATGTTGGTGAATCTTCTCTAACAGCAGCTGTCCCTCTTGCTCGGAGACACATCGCATAAGTATTCCGCCAGGGCCCTTGTAGTAAAGGGTGTTGTCATATATGCAATACCCCTTTGTGAGTGCCCAGCTCTCGCTGCTTGTGCCTTCTGCGATGGCTCGTAAGATTGCCTTTCTCCAGTCCGCATCGTCCATGTGTTCATCATTGCACGCGTCTTCTGTTAACGCCGACGATGTCCGCACTTCGATCGAGATTCTTGCGGGACATTTGTCTGTACTAACCTTGGATCCCAAGGTGGCCAAAGCGTCTGCATGCCTGTTGTCCGCTCGGGGCTTGTGCTCGTACCTAACGTCACAGAATTGCTGCACCAGCTTTTGTACCAAAGTCCGGTAGGACAGAAGATTTATCTCCTTCAAACCGTACTCGCCCGAGGCTTGCATGACAATTAGCTTGGAGTCTCCCATGACCGTCAGATTGCTTACTTCCAAAGCTTTCGCTGCACGAAGTCCCGCTATGAGGGCTTCATATTCTACCTCGTTGTTGGTGACTGCAAAGTCAAGCTTTGCGGACATCTGTATGACCTCCCCATCCGGCTTGGTCAAGACTATCCCAATGCCTCCACATTTCCTTGTTGACGAACCGTCGAAATGGAGCGTCCAATAGGGTACATCGACTGCATAGATTTCAGGTCCTTCAAATTCTTCCTCGATCACAGGCTCGTGACTGTTGTCGGGGAACTGTGCCAACAAATCTGCTACCGCCTGCGACTTGATCGCCCGCGGTCGAACGCATGTGATATCAAACTGGGAAATGGTCATATACCATTTGGCCAATCTTCCTCCAGGAGTAGTGTGAGTTAGCAGATATCGTATGGGATCACTTTTTGTAACCACCACCACTTTGTGCGACGCAAAGTAGTGTCTCAACTTCTCTATTATGAAGAATAGGGCAAGGCAATGATGTTCAATGTCCGTGTACCTTGATTCTGCGGGCTGCACGATGCGAGAGATGTAGTAGATGGGCCTTTCTTGACCTTCGTACTCCTGAGCCAAAAGTGCTACTATGGATTTCCTCGTTGACGTCAGATACAGCAAAAGCGGTGATCCTAACTAAGGCGCGATCATTATTTTTGAAGACGTCAGCAACTCCTTTAGCTTCCCGAACGCAGCTTCGTGCTCTAGAGTCCAGTTGTATGCGGCGTCTTTCTTGAGAAGATTACCGAAACAGAAAGTAATCTCGGCAATCGCTGGGATGAATCTTCGCAGATACGATAGCTTCCCCAAGAATGTCTTCAAGGCACTCTGGTCATGCGGCGGAGTCATGCCGGTGATGGCTGAAACTTTTGCAGGGTCAGGCTCGATTCCTTGACGATGTACCACGCATCCCAAGAATTTCCCTGACGTTACCCCAAATGCGCATTTCATAGGGTTCATCTTCAACTGAAAGCGTCTGCATCTGTTGAACACTTTCCGCAAATCTGCTAGGTGATCCGCCTCTTGTTTGGATTTAACCACGAGGTCATCTACATAAAATTCCACTTCTTTGTGCATCATGTCGTGGAATAGGGCCATCATGGCCCGCTGGTAGGTTGCACCTGCGTTTTTGAGACCAAAGGGCATCACCGTGTAGTTGAACACTCCCACTGGGGTGATGAATGCAGTTTTCCGTGCATCTTCAGGGTCCATCTTGATCTGATACCCGCTGAAGCCGTCCATGAAACTGAACATGCGATGACACGCTGTCGAATCGATGAGCAAATCGATGTTGGGGAGCGAAAAATCGTCCTTGGGGCAGTAGCGATTGAGATCTTGAAAATCCACGCAGATGCGAAGCTGTCCATTCTTCTTTACCACCGGCAAAATATTGGCCAGCCATGTGGGATGGTGATTCGGTTCTATGAACCTTGCCTCCAGGAGTTTGACAATTTCCTGTTTGATCTTCACGTTAAGCTCCGGCCTGAAGCTTCTTGTGCTCTGCTTTACCGGCTTAGACCCCGGGATGATGTCTGAACGGTGCATGGTGATGCTTGTGTCAAGTCCGGGCATCTCATCGTACTCCCATGCGAACACGTCTTTGTACTCAGTCAGGAGCTGCAGTAGTCCTTCCTCCTCTTCGCTTGTGAGGTCCGCACTTAGAAAGACTTGCCTCTTCTTTTCTTCGTTGGGGCTTAGGAACACTTCCTTTAGCTCTTGCTTCTGTGGTCTGGGTTTGTCTTCCATGCATTCGGGTGCTTCTTTGAGCTTCTCATCTGGAGTGCTCTGCATTGGCTTTTCCGTTACCGCAATCTGCTCGATTTGGTTGATTTGCCCAGGGATATCCCCATGCCCGCATGAGGACATCCCCGCGCACCTTCATATGCGATAGTATTTCTTCCCGTTGGCATAGAAACTCTCTATCTCTTTGCCTTCAGGGTCATGCTTTGCTATTCTCTTCAGAGTATATACGTTCTTTCGTTGGTAAGCGATTCGCGGCGGCTCTTCCCGCGTGGGCGGCTTTTCCTTGGCATCCTCCCTTGTCACCATCACTCCCGCAGGCGACTGATCCTTGATATCTTCCCATAGGGGTAAAGGAGTAGGGTTGAATGGTCCCGGTGTTTGCTCGTCCGCCATCGCGGTGAACCACACCGCCTCGCTGAGATGTGCTTCATCCATGTTGAATGGATTCGTGGAAGCCGGTATCTCGACTATTCTGTCGTTCCAGATAGCTTTCATGACTTGGTGAGCTGTTGAAGGGACCGCGTCAAAGCGATGAATCCAGGCTCGACCTATGATCATGTGATACGTAGTATTCGCATCTATGACATATAACTTCGCTGAGCACTTGATTTTGCCGATCTGGACGCCCAGGCGGATCCATCCTATCGTCATTCTGGAGTCGCTTCCAAATCCCATCAGCGGAGATGGACGCCTGACAACCTTGTACTCGGGGATCCCTGCTAGCTTTAGTGTGTGGAGCGAAACGACGTTGACCGCTGCTCCTCCATCGACGAATGCCCTTTTGAACTCGACGCCATTGATGATGGCCGTCACATATAGAGGCCTCTGGTGGCTCGCATCTGTCTTTTTGTCGCTGGCGGAAAAGGTCATAATCTTTTCTGTAGAGCGAGACGCCCTGATGAATTTCCCATTGGAGACTACAAGATCCTCCTCGTAGTCCTCTGCTATCCTCAAGATTGCTTTCGTCATTTCTGTCCGGCATTTCTCTGAGAAGTTCATCTCGTCGAAGAATCTGCTAAAGCCGTGCGACCCCTTCATCCGGTCGACACGTTCGTCCTCCGTTTCTACGCTGTAGTCCTCATCATCATGGACTTCGGCAATGATGGGTAGACCATCCTCTGCGACCTCTTCCAGATCCACAATCGAGATCATGGCGACCTCTTTACCTTTTGAGTCTTGCTCCGCATGGGCAGGAAGTGGATTGTTGCGCACATCCTTCCTGTGATCGCTGACGATCAGCTCGCCGTTCTTCATCTTTTGGCTGAATACAATCCTGAGCTTCTTACAGTCCGCTGTGGGATGCATGACCTTGCCGTGGTACTCGCACCACTTCGGGTCCCTCACCATCTCCTTGGAGGGTGCTTTCTCGAGCGGCGGTAGGACACCGTCCTTGCCCCACTGCCTGCAAAGGTCGCTTGCTTCTTCCACCGAACATGGAAGAGGTGGTGCGTCGAAGTTCGCAATCTTCGCCTGCTTCTGGGGTGAAACTGTATTGACCTCAGCTTCACGTCCCCTCTTGTAACTGAATCTCCCGATCTTGTAGGTAGTACCGCTCGAGGATCGCTCCGGAGCGTTTTTCTTTTTTCTGCCTCTCCACTATAGGCTCGATGTTCTTCGTGCATTCGATTAGTTTTGAAAACGTGGGCGTTTGCAGGTTGATGAGCATACCTTTGTATTCATCTCGCATGCACTGCAGGCATATCTCTACAAGCCGACTTTCGAGCATCGGATCTTTGCATTCCAAGGACTTCGCCCTGAACTTCTTGATGAAAGTTATCCCGTCCTCTTCGCGCTTCTGATACATCCGCGAGAGGTGGATCATCGTCACCTTTTCCTCCATCTGGAAGAACATGGTGTAGAAATTTTGGACCATGTCGTCCCAAGTCTTGACGAACCCAGCTTCCAACGTCCTGTACCACTTGTACGCCACGTTTCCCAAAGACTTCTAGAATTCTCGCATCAGCAGTTTGGGGTCAGCACCATACGGCCCCATGACATCGATGAAACGCATGACATGTTCATGAGCGTTACCATTGACATCTTCGAACTTGTCCCATTTGGGAGCCTTGTACCCAACCGGGTTAGGCATGAGATAGATCTCTCGCGGGATAGGTGGATCGTTGTCTAGCTTCGGAATGATGGTATCCGCGAACGATTGGTGAGCAAGAATGGTGTCTATGCGCTTCTGCAGAGACGTCATACACTCTGGGGTGTTTCCCTCGGTAGCAGGTGGAGGGGTTGCCGAAGGCGGAGGCGACACATATGCCGCAGGAGGATTGGGGACGTATTGAGCGTTCGCATTACCCCAGATTGCCGTTGGAGGAGGCAAGGGATATTGCGAGGCCGGATTAGGTACCAAGGCCGGAGGCTGAGGGGTGTGAGCAGTGAGGGGCAACATTTGAGCCGTCGACCCTTGAATCGGGGGTAGCTGCGTAGTCGCCGGTGGAGTCTGCAGATTAGGGTTGGGGGTGTGGTTGACACTCCCAGTCCTTGAGCAGTAGGGGCTCCTCCTCCCTGAGAAACGGCGGTGGCTTGTGTAGGGTTCGGTGCAAGAGTCCCCAAGACAGCCATGATCCGTTCTAGCTGCGCAGATTGAGCTTTGAGAGCTTTCGCCTGACCTTGGATGGTGGCGTCCAAGGATTCTAGCGTCGGGGCCTCACCGGTGGTCGTAGGAGTGCGGCGGGTCTCCTCTCCTGAGGCGGCTTCGGTGGAAGGCGATCTGTTGCTGGCATCATCCTCCTGAGACATGGTTGCTTTTGATGGTAAGTTCACGTCGGGTTCACCAAAATGTGCACAAGAGATTCCGGCAGGGAGACCTCTGTGTACACCGTAAGTAGAGGATCAGAGATGGCACAGGAAGAGTTGGGTTGTGTGTAGGGAGAGAGTAAGGCAGTAATAATGTCTGAGAGAGAGAAAGAGGTTTGGCAGAGCTTCCGCGTATGGCTAGTGTGTTCTCCTTTGTATGGAAAGGTTAACGTCCTATATATAACGGAGAATGTGACCGTTGCATTGTGGTTAATGCGCCCATTAATGGCGGCTTAATTAGCTTAACCGCAACGGCACGTTCGTCCGCCTATATAGGGACCGTTAGAGCATGTTATGCGCGAATACCGGAACCGTTACGGGGTTGACCGGGTTTGACCGGATTGACCGGGTTTATGGAGCTCGTGCCATAAATCTCTCAAAAGCAGTTACTAAAGGTCGCGCGCGGGCTTGGCTCGCACGCGACAGGACTTACTCTAGCCTCCAAACCACTAAGTCCCTACAAGTCCCGTGCAGTGGTATGCGAGGGCCCTGTCTCGCAGCCCCCACGTGGATCAGCGCGGCTGGTGATCGAGTGTGTGTGGAGCACAATATGGTGTGCTGGATGGTTGCCACGTGGCCCAGATCTGTCAGCTCATAAAGCACTATCTACAACTGTAATGTGAAAACACTGGGGCGATCGCACAAGCGAAGGAACCCAGGTCACACCAGAAATCCAAACATGTACTTAGGAGATTCCATCTTATTCAAGAGATCATAGATAGAGGAGATGTGAAGATATGCAAGATTCCAACGGACAATAATCTTTCTGATCCACTGAGAAAGCCGCTTATTCACCGCAAGCATGAAAGGCACACCAGATCTATAGGCATACGAGATGCACCAGATTGGCTCTAGTGCAAGTGGGAGACTGTTGGAGTAGATGCCATAGAGGCAATCTATATTTACTATGAACATTGTTTGACTAGAGTATTCATTTATTATTTATAGAGATATTTAATATAATGAAGTCCTTATATTACAAATGTGTTGTTTTCTTAAATATCCATAGTCCATGAGATTGATTAACATGATGTTCACTATAGACTAGTATGTGGGTAGATTGATATGGAGATATCAAGTCTAACACATGGGTATACATTAGGAGTAGTGGCATACTGGGTTGACCCACAACGAGAAGGCTACATTAAGTTATGTTAACGTCACAAGTGCTTCTCGTAGTGCTAATGATTTTGTAATCCTTAGACTTGAAGTCACTAGATACTCTAGTTGTGAATTATCATGTTTTGATATTATCAAGTGTTACACCGTAATCGGGTAACTATAAAGATAGTCATCGGGCATGATAGGAAGCAAGATTAGAGATGGTAGTGATGTAGAGAGGATTTTTCCCTCCCACATAATGGGAGAAAATATCCATGGCCACTCGAGCGTTAGTGCTTATGGAATGTTAGGCCATACTCATAAATCAATATGGAGATATTAATGTTGTTATCTGTATAGATAAGCCTATTCCCAGGATCGAGAAACTATGGATTGAATATACGAGTATGACAATTATTTCTCGTGTCCAATCTGGATATAGAGACAAAGGGATAGATAAAACTAACATTGGGCACATGATTTGTCGGATCACTGACTTTTCTATTAGTTGGATGACATAGATGTGTTGTTAGACACCGCTCTATGTTTGTAATAGTTACTACCAACTAAGTAGAAACCTATGGGGTCACACACCTTATGGATTAAACTGGATTTGTACAGTAATTAGCTAGACTAATTAATTAAAGGATCATAATGCAACCACAAGTAAAGTTAGTAGGACTAATTTGCAAGGTGGACTAATCCGTGTATGGACATGATTAGTATTGGGGCAAATATGTAGTTAATAAGGAGTAATTAACTATATAAGGGCACTCTAGTTTATTATTTTCTCAAGACTATTGAGAGAACATGACAAAGCAAGGAGAGAGAGAGAGAGAGAGAGAGAGAGAGTTGAGGATGAGCCGCAACCCGTCCGCCCCCTCCAAGCCGCCGGCCTCCCTTTGACGCGCGGCTTTGGTGCTCTGTCTTGCGTGATATTTGCGTCCTTCTTCCGTTGCTAGCACTTGACGTAGATAAGGATTCCAGCTGCAATCCTAGGTGTGGATATTTAGAGAGACCAAGACACAATTCTTCGTGGTGATCACAGAAACTAAGGTACACGTTTCATAACCATAATCATGTTATAAATGCTTGTCTGCGATCCGTGGAGGGCTTTGAGCAGGATTATTATTTTATTATTCTGATGCGTTACCTGCATCAAAAGTCTACATAAGCGTTGTAGGTGCTAATAGTAATCCACAAGGAGTATTATATACTACACATCTAATCCATAATATCTCGATGTCGGGCTGGAAATAACAACGTTTGTACTTCATTCATGATTATATATCCCCCATGGTTTTGTATATATCTCCCATTGTGAACTTTAAGAGAGAACATGTCTTCCAAGTGCGCCTGCCCTGACAAACAAACAAATTTATAAAAAATTTAAAAAGAAAAAAAATCCAAAGTAGTAGGAAAAAAAGGAAAAAACCATAGTTGCATAAGCATATAATGCTTCATATAATATAACCAACCAAGAAAATTAATAAAATTCCCAATACTCGTCTTCAACTCCAGCATTAATTGGAAGAATGGGGTCCTTAATGGGGTTTATTTGGATAAGGCAGGGATATGTGAAAGGTAGTGCATACCGAAGCCGTCCCCACATACAAAGCCACAAAGAAACAATAAAACCAGCAACTTTCAGAAAAATGTTAGTGACCAAAGAAACAAGTTCACATTGAGAGGGAAGAAACTTCAACAACAAATCATTGAGCATTGAAATTCAAATTCATTCAACACAATATTTGATAAAGCCGCAACAATTAAGTATTCAAACGCAAAGTACACTGTCAGACAATAAGTATAAAAGAAGACTCTTAGCATCCACAAAAAACAAGATGTCAAAGCATCTTCTACTCAACCCAAAATACAATAACTCTCTCCTTTACGCAAGATTCAACAAAAATAAATAGTTGCTCATCAGAAGAACTAGTTAAGTCGACAATCGTAAATGATTTAATTAATATTAGGACTGTTGAAGCCCTGACATAGCAAACCAAACTTCTTCAATTATGCTACTCCAGAAGAGCCCCACAAGTTGATTGAAATTGCATAATAACAGATGAACCAACAAATGCCCCGTTCTTGTCTGAAGAACAACGACAACAATTAACCAAGGCAGTGAGCCCTAAATCACGACTTGCTATCTTAAATGCAATTACATGTTGACGCCGGGTTATTCACCCAACGAGGGTTCACAGCGGAATCAACAAAGAAAATGGTACGAAAACTAGGGCACAAAAGCTCTCTAGAATTTTGAAATAATAATAATCAAAAGTCTCTGAAATTTACCCACAAGCCGGGTATAAATAGCTGAAACCCTAATTTTTGCCAAAAATAGCAAAATTACAAAACTGGCCCAAAACTGCTGACCCTAATGAAAATAACGCATAAATGATAGTTTAACCCAAAACGGGCTAATTAAAAAAGTCAAAATACGAAAATTGACAAAACTGCCAAAATAGCAAAAAAATATCTTCGAAGTGTCCGTTGACTGGTCATTAGTGTAGGCCTCGCCGAGAGCTTTCCGAAAACATATTATAATAGGCATTATGATCCATGTAGCTCAAGTTACACCCAAAACAGTGTGGCGTGACCAAAAGTGACCATCTCGCACTTCTCTTGCGCCTGTCTTCCATGTCGTGATAGTGAAGCGGGAGGTTAGTCGCGTCTGACAGTTCGGCCTTGTCTAGTTCATCTGAGAGGTTAGTCGCATCTGATAGCTCGGCGAGATTAGTCGCATCTGGTTCATCTGCTCCTGCATCAAAAGTGTTCTTCACAAAGACATTATTGATGCCCCCAAGAAACTCATGTGCATATCACAAACCAAGATGTTTGAGTATCATATTGCTCATTTTGGAAGTATGTGTACTCAATCCTCGCGAAACCAAACTATGGGTACCGCGCAAAATTGTAAATTTTGTTCCATTCCGGAATGACCGAAACATTCTGTTTTGAAGGCAAAAGGGTACGGATCTACCACATAGGTTCGTACCAGTGAGAACTCCGGCCCGTTCCAGGTGGTGTAGGAAAATTCGTTAAGATCCAGTAAATTCAGTTAAGTTTCGGAGCTTTCCACCAAAGAAAAAAAAACGCTAAAAAATAGGATTTGAACCCGTAACTATCTTGTGTGTAAGTTGAGCAACTATCACTGGGCAAAAGACCTATATATGAATAATTTAAAGTTCAAATATACTTAAAATATGTAAACAGCCTTTATTTGATTTCAGTCAATTTTTTCTTGATATCTTGACATTTTGAACTCAAATGATACTAAATAAACAAACAATCAGTTAGAGTGTTAAATGTTCAAAATAAAAGTATTATAATTTTCATGAGTATAATTGTGTGTGTATTATTTTATCAAATTTGTAATATTTGAGTGTGTATAAGGAAATCCTCGAGAGATCTCCAAGTGTACACCTCAAGTAGGGAATGAGAACACGAAAAAATGTAGAGTGTTTGTAGGGGAGAGTAAGCACTGGTAAACGTTTGTGAGAGAGAGACAGTAAGCTATGGCTCTGCACCAATGTGTCTTGTGAGTCTTGTGTCGCAACGGGGAGCTAACGATCCTATATATAGTGGGGAAGTGACCGTTGGGGGGTTTAGTTCACCATAAATGGCGGCTTAATGGTAGAACCCCTAACGGCACGTTCGACCGTGTATATAGGAACCGTTGCGCATCTGCCCGCAAGTATCGGAGACCGTTATGAGATCAGCCGCATTAATGGGACACGTAATCCTAGGATCTCTCAGTCAGTTAAGAGAGGTCGCGGGTGTAGATAGTGCTTTCTGGACAAGAAGATCTTAGCAACGTGGCAATCATCCAGCACACCATATTGTGCTCCACACACACTGGATCACCAGCCGCGCTGATCCACGTGGGGTCTGCGAGACAGGGCCATCGCATACCACCGCACGGGAATTGTAGGGACTTAGTGGTCTGGAGGCTAGAGTAAGTCATGTCGCGTGCGATCCAAGCTCGCACGCGACCTTTAGTAACTGCTTTTGAGAGATTTATGGCACGAGCTCCATAAACCCGGTCAATCCGGTCAAACCCGGTCAACCCCATAACGGTTCCGGTATACGCGGATAACGTGCTGTAACGGTCCCTATATACGCGGACGAACGTGCCGTTGTGGTTAAGCTAATTAAGCCGCCATTGATGGGCGCATTAACCACACTACAACGGTCACATTCTCCGTTATATATAGGACGTTAACCCTTCCATACAAGGAGAACGACCCGAGATACGCGAAAGCTCTGCCAGAATCCTGTCTCTCTCTCTCTCACAGTGCTACTGCCTTACTCTCTCCCTACACACAACCCAACATTTCCTGTGCCATCTTCTATTTCCTGCCCTTGGTGTACACAAAATTCTCTCTGCCGGATTCTCTTGTACACATTTTGGTGAACCCGACGTGAACTTACCATTGCAAGCAACCATGTCTCATGAGGATGATGTCAGTAACAGATCGCCTTCCACGGAAACAACCTCGGGAGAGGAGGCCCGCCGTACTCCTACAGCCACCGGTGAAGCTCCGACGCTAGAAGCCTTGGATGCCACCATCTAGAATCAGGCGAAGGCTCTCAAAGCTCAATCTGCGCAGCCAGAACGAATAATGGCTGTCCTGGGGACTCTCGCCCCAAAACCCACACCGGCCACCACCGTTTCTCAGGGAGGAGGAGCCCCCACCACTCAAGGATTGGGAGTGTCAACCACACCACCCAATCCTAACCTGCAAACTCCACCAGAAACTACGGAGTTACCCTCAATTCAGGGATCGACGGCTCAAATGTTGCCTCTTGCTACTCATACTCCTCAACCACCAACTTTGGTACCTAATCCGGCCTCACAGTATACCTTGCCTCCTCCAACGGCAATGTGGGGCAACGTGAATTCACAATATGTTCCTAGCCCTCCTGCGACATGTGTGTCGCCTCCGCCTGCGGCAACCCCTCCTCCCGCCGCCGAGGGAAGTGCTCCGGAGTGTATGACGTCGCTGCAACGGCGCATATACACCATTCTGGCTCATCAATCATTCGCGGATACCATCATCCCGAAACTTGACAATGATCCGCCTATTCCAGGAGAGATCTACCTCATGCCTAACCCTGCTGGATACAAGGCTCCTAAATGGGACAAGTTCGAAGATGTCAATGGGAACGCCCACGAGCATGTCATGCGCTTCATTGATGTAATGGGACCGTATGGGGCTGACCCTAAGCTGCTGATGCGCGAGTTCCCGAAATCCCTGGGGAACGTGGCCTACAAATGGTACAGGACGTTGGAAGCCGGATCCGTGAAGACCTGGGACGACATGGTCCAGAAATTTTACACTAAGTTCTTCGAGATGGAAGAAAAGGTGACAATGATTCATCTCTCGCGGATGTACCAGAAGCGCGAGGAGGATGGAATAACATTCATCAAGAAGTTCAGGGCCAAGTACTTGGAGTGCAAAGATGTGATACTCGAAAGCCGACTCGTGGAGATATGTCTGCAATGCATGCGAGACGAGTACAAAGGTATGCTTATCAACCTGCAAACACCTACATTTTCGAAGCTAATCGAATGCACGAAGAATATCAAGCCTATAGTAGAGAGGCAGAAAAAGAGGAACGCCCCTGAGAGATCCTCGGGCGGAACCACTTTCAAAATTGGGAGATTCAGCTACAAGAGAGGACGCGAGGCTGAAGTGAATACAATCTCGCCCCAAAAGCAGCCGAAGGTAGTGAACTTTGATGCACCACCACTGCCATGTTCGGTAGAGGAAGCAAGCGACCTGTGCAGGCAATGGCGTAAGGACGGTATCTTGCCGCCGCTCGAAAAGGCACCCTCCAGGGAGATGGTGAGGGACCCGAAGTGGTGCGAATGTCACGGAAAGTTCATGCATCCCACAGCCAACTGCAAGAAGCTCAGAATCATGGTGAGCCAAAAGATGAAAAACGGCGAACTGATCGTCAGTGATCAAATGCAGGATGTGCGAAACAATCCACTCCCTGCCAATGCGGAGCAAGAGCCGAAGGGCAAAGAGGTCGCCATGATCTCGATTGTGGACCTTGAAGAAGTTGCGGAGGATGGTCTACCCATCATTGCCGAAATCCAAAACGACGAGGATTACAGTATAGACACTGAGGATGAACGTGCTGATCGGATGAAGGGGTCGCACGGGTTCAGCAGGTTCTTCGATGAGATGAATTTCTCAGAGAAATGCCGGATGGAGATGACAAAGGCGATCCTGAGGATAGCAGAAGATTACGATGAGGATCTTGTAGTCTCCAATGTTGTCAGGGCATCTCGCTCTACAGAGAAGGTCATAACCTTCTCCGCAAGCGATAAGAAGACAGATGCGAGCCACCAGAGGCCTCTGTATGTAATAGCAATCATCAATGGTGTGGAATTCAAAAGAGCGTTCGTTGACGGAGGAGCAGCAGTTAACGTTATTTCGCTCCATACTCTGAAATTAGCAGGAAATCCAGAGCACAAAATCGTCAAGCGCCCATCCCCGCTAATGGGATTCGGAAGCGACTCCAGAATGACAATAGGCTGGATCCGCCTGGGTGTCCAGATCGGCAAAATTAAGTGTTCAGCAAAATTCTATGTCATAGATGCGAACACCACATATCACATGATAATAGGACGAGCCTGGATTCATCGCTTTGATGTTGTCCCTTCAACAGCTCACCAAGTGATGAAAGCTATCTGGAATATAGAATTGTGGAGATACCAGCTTCGACAAATCCTTTTAACATGGATGAAGCGCATCTCAGTGAGGCGGTATGGTTCACTGAGATGGCAGATGAGCAAACGCCGGGACCGTTCAACCCCACTCCTTTTCCCCGTTGGGAGGACATCAAAGATCAGTCACCCGCAGGAGTGATGGTAACAAGAGAGGATGCCAAGGAAAAGCCGCCTACGCGAGAAGAGGTACCGCGGATTGCCTACCACCGAAAGAATGTGTATACTCTGAAGAGGATAGCAAAACATGATCCCGAAGGCAAGGAAATAGAGAGTTTCTAAGCCAATGGGAAGAAATGCTACCGCATATGAAGGTGCGCAGGGGTGTCCTCACGCGAGCATGGGGATATCCCTGAGCAAATCAATCAGATTGAGCAAGTTTTGGAACCAGACAAACCAGTGCCAAGCGTTCTAGAGGAGAAACTCAAAGAAGCGCCTGAATGCATGGAGGATAAACCCAGACCGCAAAAGCAGGAGCTAAAGGAGGTATTCCTGAGCCCGAGCGAAGAAAAGAAGAGGCCAGTCTTTCTAAGTGCAGACCTCGCAGGTGAAGAGGAGGAAAGATTGCTGCAACTACTGACTGAGTACAAAGACGTGTTCACATGGGAGTATGATGAGATGCCCGACCTGGACACGAGCATTACTATGCATCGGTTGGATGTAATCCCAGTATCCAAACCGGTAAAGCAGAGAACGAGAAGCTTTAGACCGGAGCTTAACGTTAAGATCAAGCAGGAAGTTGTCAAACTTCTGAATGCCAAATTCATAGAGCCAAATCACCATCCTACATGGTTGGCCAATATTGTGCCAGTGGTAAAGAAGAATGGGCAACTTCGCATTTGTGTAGACTTCCGGGATCTCAATCGTTTCTGCCCTAAGGATGATTTTCCACTCCCCAACATCGACTTACTTATCGATTCGACCGCGGGTCATCGCATGTTCAGCTTCATGGACGGCTTCAGTGGGTACAATCAGATCAAGATGGACCCTGAAGATGCACGGAAAACCGCATTCATGACTCCGGTGGGAGTCTTCAATTACACGGTTATGCCCTTTGGCCTCAAGAACGCAGGTGCAACTTATCAGCGAGCCATGATGGCCCTGTTTCACAACATGATGCACAAAGAAGTAGAATTCTACGTGGATGGCTTAGTTTTCAAATACAAGGAAGAGGCAGACCACCTGGGGGATTTGCGGAAAGTGTTCAACAAATGTAGAAGCTTTCAATTAAAGATGAACCCAATGAAGTGCGCATTCGGGGTAACATCGGGGAAGTTTTTGGGATGTGTGGTACATCGTCAGGGAATAGAACCTGACCCTGCGAAAGTATCGGCGATCACAAGCATGAGTGCGCCGCACAACCAAACTACCTTGAAGATCTTCTTGGGAAAGCTATCCTACTTGCGAAGGTTCATCCCAGCGATCGCCGAAATCACCTTCTGTTTCAGCGATCTTCTCAAGAAAGATGCTGCATACAACTGGACTACAGAGCACGAGGCTGCGTTCGGAAAGCTAAAGGAACTGCTGACATCATCAAAATTAATGATCGCACCTCAGCTCGGATCACCACTCTTGTTGTACTTGACGTCAACAAAGAGGTCCATAGGGGCACTCCTAGCTCAGGAATATGAGGGTCAGGAAAGGCCCATCTACTACATCTCTCGCATAGTGCAGCCAGCAGAATCAAGGTACACGGATATCGAATGTCATTGCCTTGCTTTATTCCTTGTAATAGAGAAGTTGAGGCACTATTTTGCTTCGCACAAAATAGTAGTGGTCACAAAGAGTGATCCTATACGGTGTCTTCTGACTCATACTGCTCCTGGGGGAAGATTGGCGAAATGGTATATGACCATTTCTCAATATGACATCACATGTGTTCGACCCCGGGCAATCAAATCGCAAGCGGTGGCGGATTTGTTAGCGCAGTTCCATGATAACAGTCATGAGTCTGTGATTGAAGAAGAATTGGAAGGACCTGAAATCTACGCAGTTGAGTTGCCTTATTGGACGCTCCACTTCGATGGTTCGTCAACAAGGAAAGGTGGAGGCATTGGGATAGTCTTGACCAAACCCGATGGAGAGGTCATACAGATGTCAGCAAAGCTTGACTTCGCAGTCACTAACAATGAAACAGAGTATGAGGCTCTCATCGCTGGTCTTTTCGCAGCAAAGGCACTAGAAGTAAGCAACTTGACGGTTATGGGAGACGCCAAGCTAATCGTCAAACAAGCCTCAGGCGAGTATGGTTTGAGGGAGATCAACTTGTTGCCCTACCGGACCTTGGTACTGAAACTGGTGCAACAGTTCTGCGACGTCAAGTACGAGCACAAACCCAGAGCGGACAACAGGCATGCCGATGCTTTAGCTACCTTGGGATCCAAGGTTAGTGCGGATAAATGTCTCGCGAGAATCTCAATTGAAGTGCGAACATCCTCGGCGCTGACGGAGGACATGTGCAACAACGAATGCATAGACGATATGGACTGGAGAAAGTCAATCCTGCGTGCTATCGCAGAAGGCACAAGCAACGAAAATTGGGCATCCACAAAGGGGTATTGCCTACATGACAACACTCTCTTCTACAAGGGCCCCGGTGGAATCCTCATGGGATGTGTCTCGGAGCAGGAGGGACAAGCGCTGTTAGAGAAGATTCACCAACACGCTTGCGGGGAAAGTGAGGTGTCAATCTATCGGAAAGCTCAGAGGTATGGGATTCACTGGCCGGACATGTCAACGGCCGCAGCATTGATTCAAGGAAATTGCGAGAGTTGCGCACTGATCAAAGACTCTTTATCAATTGCTCTGACCGACGATGATGCGGATTGGAGGAAGTCACTTTTTGACTTTCTCACGCAAGGTATTGTGCCTGAGTCGAGAAAAGAAGCCGAGAAACTAAAGAGAAAAGCAGCACGGTATGTGGTGCAAGAAAATATGCTATGGCGCAGGGGCCATGAGGGTAACCTGCTGCGATGCCTAGACAGTAAAGAGGCGCAAGAAGTGATGGACCTCTCTCATCAAGTGGAACACCAGGGAGGTGCAAAGTTATGCAGACAGCTCCTCTCGATCGGTTACTTTTGGCCCACCATGGAAGCAGATTGCCGCACTAAAGTAAGACGGTGCCAGGAGTGCCAATTCAAAGGAAATCTAGTGCACGCTCCTGCTGTGGATTTACATGCGTTGGGAACACCGTGGCCGTTCCATACATGGGCTTTGGATTTTGTTGGCCCCATTCGAAAAACCTCGCACGGGAATCATTTCATTCTCACCGCGACTGAGTTATTCACCAAGTGGGTAGAAGCAATACCATTAAAGACAGCAAATGCGCTAGCTGTGGTCCATTTCATCCAAGAAAGCATCATATGCAGGTTCGGGATTCCAAACACCATTCTCTCGGATAATGGCACTCCCTTTGTTAATCGCCAGGTAGCTGCGAAACTAGCAGAGTACAACATAAGGCAGATATGCTCCACCCCATACTACCCGAAGGGGAATGGGCAAGCAGAAGCAACCAACAAGACATTATTGAGGATCTTGAGCAAGATGGTGGCGGATGACCACAAGAAGTGGGCTGATTCTTTGAATATAGCCTTGTGGGCCTATCGGACTTCTCCAAGGACGCCCACAGGAGCCTCGCCGTTTCTTTTATGTTATGGGGCTGAAGCTGTAGTACCTGCAGAGGTGAAATTTAACTCCGCGAGGCTGGCCTTTCATGCATTATACGGCAATCAACGCGACCATGACCTGGTCCTGTTAGAAGAGAAACGGGAGCAAGCCAAAAGAACTAACAAACGATACCAAGAAAGGGTCGCCCCTGCGTACAACAAAACAGTCCAACGTCGAGATTTCGCAGTTGGAGATTTGGTCTTGCGCGCGTCGAACCACTGCATGCGAGAAGCAGCTCATCCAAAATTCGCAGCCAACTGGGAAGGACCCTTCGAAGTCACAGAAGTCTTCGATAGTGGCTACTGCAATATACAA
Organism: Linanthus parryae; assembly: GCA_023055425.1. Lineage (NCBI taxonomy): Eukaryota > Viridiplantae > Streptophyta > Magnoliopsida > Ericales > Polemoniaceae > Linanthus > Linanthus parryae. The sequence continues at coordinate 7,969,961 of JALGPY010000015.1, forward strand.
AGGCTACATGGGATGGCCTCAACCCCAAGCTCAGTCAACATGCGCTGGATTAAGAAGTATTATCCTTAACTCCTCTCATTATGTGCGTTAGATTACAACGTCTGCTTTATACTCTGTGTTGCTAAAACTCGTGCATCTTCTCTCCCATACGAGGGAATTGTAATCTCACCTCTCCCATATGAGAGTGTTTTACAATAAAAAGCCTTCCCCCAAATGGGAAGAACTTTATAATTTCAGCTCTTTATTACTTTGTTTATTTCATTATTTCTCAGTAGCCAAAGCCTATCTGCCACGATAGCAGCCTATGCGAATGCGATCTTAAGTGATCTTTTAAGCCTATCCGACATGATAGTAGCCTATGCGCATATGATCTTATGTGATCTTTTAAGCCTATCCGACATGATAGTAGCCTATGCGCATATGATCTTATGTGATCTTTTAAGCCTATCTGCCATGATAGCAGCCTATGCGAATACGATCTTAAGTGATCTTTTAAGCCTATCCGACATGATAGCAGCCTATGCGAATATGATCTTATGTGATCTTTTAAGCCTATCTGCCACGATAGCAGCCTATGCGAATATGATCTTAAGTGATATTTTAAGCCTATCTGCCACGATAGCAGCCTATGCGAATACGATCTTAAGTGATCTTTTAAGCCTAGCTGCCACGATAGCAGCCTATGCGAATATGATCCTAAGTGATCTTCAAGCCTATCCGCCGTGATAGCAGCCTATGCTAATATGATCTTAAGTGATCTTTTAAGCCTGTCTGCTATGATAGCAGCGCTATGCAAGTATGATCTTAAGTGATCTCCAAAGCCTATCTGCCAAGATAGAAGATGCACTAGAGTCCCATCTTAAGCGATTCTCAAGCTTATCTGCCAAAATAGCGAAGCCATGCGAATGCGATCTCAAATGATCTGAAATACATCTGCGAATATATCTGATGAATAGCGAATCATGTCAAAATGCAAAGTGTGAGTATGACACTCTAAAAGGTGAAGTCTGCCAATATGCATGCGAGAATTTCAACAAGAACAGCAAATCAAACAAAGCGATTTATTATTATGAGTCGAAATGACTTACAAATTATCTGTCTAGATAACAGCTTACAAGCAGAAAAGCTCAAGACAGAGCTAGTTACATAGCCAACATGGCTTACAATGCATCTAAATAGCAGCCTAAAAGCGGAAGTTACACATCGGGGAATCCTCACTAAAAGAGGGTCGACCTACTGGTTCTAACGGAAACCACGCGATGCAATGATATGCGACCGAAGATCTGTAGCAAGTAGGGTGTTCTTATACAGTGAACAGCCCGCCATGTCTACAAGACCTATGCGACGCTATGTTCAAGATCCCGGGATCTGACAAGGCCTCTGTCTGATCAAGATATGTGCTTGAGGAACCACCTGTTCCAGCGAAGGACAAGCAGGCAGCAACTCCTAGGGCAAGAGGCTCCTTGTCCACGGAGACGAGCACAATGGCTCGCCACCCCGAGTTCAAGAACTTGGTGGCGAATAATCAACCTCCGGGAAAGCTAGAGGAGAAATCCGCCGTTCATTACTAATTGGTAGCAAGGTCAGTACGGCGCTGCACCTCGCCGGGAGGCGGCCGGAAACATGACCTGCAAGCATAAATGACGAAAAAAATTCTTCGAGCAAGCATGAGGTATTATCTGCATCTTCTTTATGATAGTTATAAAGATCAATAAGCCTTATAAAGCAGATCTTGGAAGCCATTTCTATGGAACAAAGCACAAACTCAGGTTTCACAACTTGAAGCTGCCATGAATCAACGAAAGATAAGCGTTGAAGCCAGCAGTCGTAGGGACTCACGGCAAGCCACATTGTGGGATGAAGAACCCAAGCAGCAGAAAACAGGGTTTATATAGAACCTGTTGAGACTCTTCAGTCGCTTAGATGAGTCAGCAAAACTTGGAAAAGAGGTAAGAATCAATCACTTACGCCTTGGAAAGAGGTAACAATCAATTGCCCTACTAAAGGCTACGACGATTCGGTTGCGTATCCTAATTAATGACGGATGGTCATGATACGGATGGACTTCCCAAGGAAAGCGTGCTTATCTAATGAGCAATTAGTGCGAAAATCAAGGCGGAAAATCAATAGCTGACATCATAAATTGATATGCACAGAGATATTCGAGCAAATCCCGGGAAGGGCAAAACAGGCATTCAAATTCTTTTTGAAAAAAAAAGGGGAGAGAAGCCCTAGCAACATTACAGTAATGTTTTAGCATTTTTGTTCGATACAAATTTGTTATTGTTTAAAATAAGACTTTGACCAGGGAGTCATCAGGAGTAAACTGAGCCGACAAGTTTGCCACTTGCTCCACTTCTTGCTTCAGTCGCTCATAGTTGACGTTCATTTCATGGAAGAGCTTCACAGCGTCTTCAGCCTTCTGCTTTTGCTGCTCCACCTTCTGCTCCTCAGCTGCGAGGTTATGGAAGCCGCGCTTCAAATTCACGGCCGCTCGAATCTGGGTGACTCTTTTGATAAGATACCCAAAACGCAGCTTGCCTTGAACTTTGGCGTGAAGGTTTTGACACATGCCGAAAAGCAGCTCCGCGCTCTGAGGAGAGATGGTCGCAGGTGTGGCCGCAGACAGCTGCTCCAAAATCCAGATGGCTTCGGTCAAAAATAGCCTTCTGTCGAAGGGTCCTATCTCCAGAGACCTCGCAAATTATTGAGGATAGGAGAGACGCATCCGAACCAGCTAGTCTACATCAGCTTGCTTCAACCCTAAGCAATATTAAACCAAGTTAGATTATCGAACTTGTAAATGAAGAATGCGAGATGCGAACAACAATCGCAACATACCAGTTCCTTCAAGGATATCGCGCAAAGAGGAATGCGCATTGCTGGGGCGGCTGAAGATTGTCTCTGTTCCATTGCCCTCCTGTCAGCTGCGAGCTCTAACTCCTCATAGTTGGTAGGAAGAGCATAAGCTGCACTGGGTGCGATTGCAGCCCCGACCTGCGAACTCCGAAAGTTCCACGGAGGAAGAGTCACTGCAGGCTCAGTCATCATCGAAGGCATAGCAGCGGTAGAAGTTGCAGCTTCATCAGGGATGCCTTCAGGTGCGATAGCATCCGCAGCATTTTCTTCCTCAACAGTAGCATGGGCATCTTCCTCCATCAACACGGTGTTAGCTTCGGCATCGTCAGAAACCTCGATGATGTCCTCGAAGGGCTCTCCCGCATACTCAGCAGCTGCGACGGGCTTCTCAGTGTGAGAACTCGGCACCGGGACATAAGATGCAGAAGGTTGACTCCTTTGTTCCAACATGGCTTCATCAGTATTGCCTGCGATACAAGATACGATGATGTGAGGTAACTTGTATTGCACAATATTTTATTATCGTATCAATAAGCCAAGAGTTGGCACCTCCACGCGAGGGTGGGATTGCAGCATCTGCATCGTAGGCTAAAGACGCGGAACCATGGCCTATTAATGTATCTTCATTAAGCATGTCTTTAAGATGAGCATGACCTGGGGTGCGAAGAAACCAGTCATGATCATGTTTGGGTTACTAGGCCTAGTTCACAAGTGTTGTTCAAATGATTACCTGAGGGTTCACCGCACTTGCTTACTAGCCAGCGGCGAATGTCAGCTTTCGACAAACCATGCTTTAATGCACCAACAATCACATCTCGGTAAGTTACTACGAGATTAAAAATCTCACCTTCGTTACCACCTGCGATTTCTTCGAAGTCCGCTTGGACTTGCTCTAGAGCTGCTGCATCTTCTTTTGGAGCCGCATCCTCCTCGTCAATTCCAGGAGCTTCCTCTTCTGGAACCGCACTTCTCTCATGGGTTGGAAGCACTAAGTCGTCGACGTGTTGCTCTTCTATGCTCCTTTGCTTTACGCGTTCAAGCTCCTCTTCTTCTCGCTTTCTTCTTCTTTCGGCGGCCTCCGCAGCTGTTCTCCTGGATTCAGCAAGATGTCCTCGCTTATGGTTTCGTCGGAAACACTAGAATGAGAACCCCTCTTCTGCCTCTTGGCCAAAAGGCCACTGATGGTCTCATCATCGTCATCTGCAAAGCAACAATTTGCTCAATTAAGATTGCGGAAAGTTAAGATAATGAGAAGAGAAGTATGATTGAGATATCTCCTGACGCTTCCTCTTGTATCTCATCTCTCTCTCTTTCTCTGACATCTTCGATTCTTTCCACTTCTTCATGTCCTCTCGCCTCCCTTCTCTCCTCCTCCTCTTCTTCCTGGTCAAACGGAACAAAGGTCTCCACCGCGAGCTCTTTCTGCGCCTTGCTTGGCATGCGACCTTTACCCTTATCCTTGGAAGTAAGGGATCTCGCAGGAGGAGAAGTTGGAGCGCTCCTAGGGGAAGAGATTGTAATTCCTCTTTGTCTGGGCCTCTTCGCTCTTGGGGCAGCAGCTGCTGGGGGAGACAGATCGTTCCTGGGTGGAGACAAGGCTGGAGTGTTCTCTATCAGCGAATCAGTGAAAGCATCCATGATCTCGCGAATCTTGGTCTCAACTGCGGGATCCATTTTCAGTGCTAGCCGAACTGGTTCTCCCCATCTTCTTTCAGTAACAATGGTGGTGACTAGCGATTTGGAACGTTCACCAGATGCGAACCTCCTCACATAAAACTGCGGCAGAAAATGAAGCATCAAGTTTCGATGTATTGGAATAAGGAAACTTAGCACATGCAAGAGAGATTGTTTACCTTGGCGAAAGTTTCGCTGTATCTGATGACATGCGAATCACCTTTCTTAACTGCGGCTATCTTTTCGTCAAGAATGGTGGAGGGACACAGGTGATTCTCGCTATCCAGCAACGAATAGCAGCCATATTCAGACTCGTCCAGGCTACAATTGGGACGGAAAGGGAAAGAATTCTTTTTGATCACAGGAGCTCTGTTTGGCCGAGGGGACGACTGCGTTTCAAACCTTGTCTGCTGCGTATTCCAATAAGCGACCCAGTTTCTGGAGTAGCCAACTTCGCAGTTACCTGGAGGTTGCTCGAAGGGAAGATTGCTCCTTAAGATTGTTTTACACTCCCCAGACAGTAATCGCTTATAGCAGCCTCTTATGATGGACTGCGACCAAATTGATGGTGCCACCGCATCAAAGTCAAACTGAGGAGAAACGCGAGTGGGGTCAACATCCACGGTGATCCTCTCGTACCTAGGGGTGAGCTCACCCACATACTCCGCAAGAGCAGGAAGAGAGCCCCTTAGACACCAGCAGAAGAATTCGCGATAGCGCTCGTGGAAATGCTCCCCGCCCTCGAAAAGGAGCTCTTCTGAGAAAGCAACAGCCTTGGAGGGATACAGTTTTGGGAACCATCGCACATTCTCGATGCGCGTGGCGTAAGGTCTGGCTATGAACTCTTCTCAATTGTCGCATACCAAGCTCCAAACGCATTTGGGAAAGTTAGTTCCAAACCACCTCGCAGCCCTGCCGCTATTACGCTCTTCCTCCGCACCTGGGGGACACCATTTGCTGGGCCTAGAAGGATTGGGGGCATAAGAAGGCCACCGCTCGAAGACCCACATAGTCAGGAAGGCAATGTTGACATAGGCCAGCACGTCGAGGCGACCACGCGATTCCTTCATTGCTACGACCAGCTGATCTAGCCTGTGGTATAGCGTGCCCAAAACTAGGGGCCCAAGTGCGACTTTCTAACCAAGGGCCAGTTTCACAGCAAGAGGAAGAACATGGTAGAAGACCCCATCATGCGGATGGCCATCGATCAGATACCTCGACAGCCAGGCGCAGAGAAAAGCGCATAGGGTCAAGTGATAGCCCTTGCCATTCACATAGTTTTTAGCCTTAGGGTTTTGGCTCAAAAGCTTCTTGGTGATACTGCTGATCGCATAATCGCGAAAGAAATATTGCACCCACTTGTTCCAAGTGTTCTTCGCAGATGTGTCAACCAACTGCCAGTCAGGAAGAAGTTTTGTAGGAGTCCACCGGGTGGAAATTTTCTTCACCTCTGACAAGCACTCCTCCATCTTCTTGTACAAGGAAATCTCTGCATCAGTTCTCAAGGGACTCAAAGGATCCACCTAACCCACAGGGGACAGATCGTACAGCATGTGCACGTCTTCAAGAGTGGGGGCAGCCTCGAACTCAGCAAAGTGAAATGTGTGAGTCGCAGGCGAGTAACGCGAAAGAAGGTTTAGAAGCATGGACTGGTCCAGCTTCACGGCAGCACCCTTCATAGCACGGACTGCGAAATATATGCCAGCATCATTTAAAGTAATGGCATGATTGGTCAGTACATGGTCAACCCACTCATCCATGAAGTCCAATTTCTGAACAAACGCTTGAGTGGAAATCGCAGTGTACGGGAGAAAACCATTTTCGACCCCCAATCGAACCACGTCCTTGGAATCAATCCATTCGAGCATAGTCGCGTTAACCGGAGGGGTCAGCGTTTGCAATTCCTCAGAAGAGACTGGAATCGGCAGGTTCTTCACTTTAACCCTAGCATGGTAAAAGTCTTTGCCACCCAGATAGGGGGCTTTTCGCCATAAGGCCTGGGGGAGCTCAGGTATTTCTTCGACCTCCTTAACAGGTTTGGTTCCTTTTGTCTTTGCCATTCTTGCGGAAAAGCAAGAAAAAAGGGGGGGGGGAGAAATACACATACTTTAGTTTGAATTTCAAGATTCAGCTCAAGACATACGAGGATTTAGTGGAAGAAAGATGAACAGTCCAGTGTCAATTTTGGAGTTTGAAGTTCATAATCATTTGCATTATTGGGAATTTCAGAAACCCTACATGCAAAGTACTTGAAATCTGGGGATTAATCAAATCTGGATTCAAAGAGAAAATACTCCTTCATACATTTTCAGTGGATAATATGTTTCAAAGAATCGTGGGTTTGCAGATCCAACACAGTTCAAAGCATACATCGGTATATTAAACAAAATTGAACAAGGCCAACCTTGTTTTGGTAAAGCTTGCTTGGATGCGCACAATTGAAGAAGACGATTGAAAAGAGAGAACTGGTGATTGATTAACTGAATCTTCTCTTGAAGGCTTCCGGGTATGATTCACTTTAAGAGAAAGAAGTGATGCTTTGCAACAATGGAGAGTACAGAGTATTTATCCAAAAACAATGAAGGGTTGCGTCCTTTCAGTAGTCGAATCGCAACCGTCACCGTCGAATCGCGCAATCACAGGACAAGCTGACGTCACGCCTAAAACCCTAAAAGACCAGACGGCACGACTCTAGGGGTTTAGGTCATAATGGCACGCACGGGGGCTGAACTTGCGTGTATTTGAATTGGTGCGTGGCGGTGACGCGTACGTTGGTTCCTGCGCATGGAAGCCTATCCAGCTATGAGTCTTCACGCGCAGAAAGGCGGCTAATGTAGATAGTGCTTTCTGGACAAGAAGATCTTAGCCACGTGGAAATCATCCAGCACACCATATTGTGCTCCACACACACTGGATCACCAGCCCCGCTGATCCACGTGGGGGCTGCGAGACAGGACCCTCGCATACCACCGCACGGGACTTGTAGGGACTTAGTGGTCTGGAGGCTAGAGTAAGTCCTGTCGCGTGCGAGCAAAGCTCGCACGCGACCTTTAGTAACTGCTTTTGAGAGATTTATGGCACGAGCTCCACAAACCCGGTCAATCCGGTCAAACCCGGTCAACCCCGTAACGATTCCGGTATACGCGGATAACGTGCTGTAACGGTCCCTATATACGCGGACGAACGTGCCATTGTGGTTAAGCTAATTAATCCGCCATTGATGGGCACATTAACCACACTACAACTGCAATACCCCGTTTTTATACGAGTAAATTAATAGCAATTTGTGAAGTTTAAATGTGAATCGGGGAGATATTTGTAATTTAAGTAAAGATAAACTAGTTATCTTAGGGGGAGATAGTTGTAGTTTGAAGAAAGTCCAACACCTAGGGGATAAATCACTAATAGTGAATTAAATAATTAAAAAAAAAAAAAAAAAAAAATTGAGAACAGCTTCTCCCAATCCCACGCCAACCCACCTGCTGTTCTCCCAAAAATCAAGGAGGAATTTGTCTTCTCCTTCATCTCCTCCTTCAAAACATAGCAGACTCCCCTCCCTCATTTCACCCGTCGCCACCACCAACACCATCACACCCTCCACCACCGGCACCAACTCCACCACCACAGCCACCACCTCACTCTCTCTCTCTCACCACCCCCGACCTCTCTCCCCGTCTCCCTCTCTGCCCTCTGTTTTGGGCCGGCGAAAACAGAGCAGCGGCACAAGGCCGCCGCTGTTCCCGATGGTGAACAACCACCACCACCACCACCACTTGTTCCTCTCTGCCCTCCCCCAGATCTGTCTCTCTCCCTCTCTCTCTCTCCTTCCGGCGAAAAACCCAGCAGAAACAGCAGCGGCTCAAGCCGCTGCCATCTCCGACGAAGCCCCGACTGCAGAATCGCCGCCACCACCACCTGAACCTCTCTTCTCTCCCTCTGTTTCAACTTTCTCTTCCCTCCCCTCTCTGTTTCGAGCCAAAGGGAAGCAAAGACAGCAGTGAACCACTGCAGAAACAACCCAGAGCCACCACAACTCCGGCGACCTCCATTAACGCCGGCGAGAAGCTCGGCCCGAGCTATCCAACGCCACCCACTCCCTCAAATCAGTCCTAATCAACTCCTAGAAGCCCGAGGACGCTATTTCCGGTACCAATCGAAGCAGATGACGCCTCAATTGCCGGAATCGACCATCACCGCCGGCCACCATCGACGGCGAACCCAACCGGACTCAAATCTTGACCGTTTCTCGCGATTTTTCGCTTGGGTAACTCCTAAATCACCCTCTGATTCAATTGTGATCATCGAAACCTGATTTTATTAGCTCTAGATCGAATCGGGTTGTTGGATTCATGCTTGTTCATGTTTGGGGTTGTTCTTGCATTTTCAGAAAAGTTAGGGGTGGCAAGTATAGCATGTTGAAACTGTTGTTGGTTATTGGGAGGTTATTTCTTGTCATTAATGAAAAGTTGGGGATCTATATAGTATTTACATAAACTGCAAATATAATATAAAATTAAAAATGCATCTTTGTATAAGAATTTATTTATAATATTTCTAGTTATTGTTTTAATTATATAAAAGATGTTTTTGCTATTTAAAATTATATATATGTATTATTTAATATGAGATATTGTTATTTTATTGAAAAATAAGCAAGATAAAATATATAGTTCTTAAATCATATAATTTAGTGTGGTTAAATAAACATTTCAAGTACTTATAAATTAGTGTTTTTAGTAAATATGTTATTTTTTCAAAATTGATAAAATAAAATAAGTTAGAAAGTTAAATAGGAAAATTACTTTTAAAGAAAATTCTCTATTTATAAATAGCTAAAGCCTGATATATATATATATATATATATATATATATATATATATATATATATATTGATTTCTCCAAATTTGAGTTATAATTGTGTGGGGTTAAACACTTGTTTTATTTAAATAAACATTTTTGTGAGTTTTTTATGAGTTTAATTCTTTAATAGTATATATATTTTATAATAAATAATTAGCAATAACTAAATTAGTTAAATCAATTTTTGTGGTTACTTACAAATAAATGTGTTGTAAAATAGATTATTATTTTATTTTCTAAATATTAGAGTGTATAAATTTAATATGCGATTTATTACTTAATAAATTTTAAGAGTTAGTATTTATATATAAATAGTGATTTTTCTATGAGAAAAATACAAGTGGACATGCTAATAATTAATGGGATAATGGGGGGTAATCTCAAATGAGACTTATAGAAATTTTGCATATCCTACTTGCACGATTAAACTTGTAATTAATTTAGCAGTTATAAATTGTAGGTGACGAGTTCGTAGACGAGGGCTACGTATACCCGTAGAAGCTCTATCGTGCTATTTTTCTTACTATTCGAGGTAAGTAAACGTGCCTAACCTAGTGTGTCGTCCTTCTTTCGTGTCCAAATATTTTTATGATTTTATGTCTCAAAATGTAACTTGTGATATACGTGCTCGACTTGAGATTTCAAATACTTGTCTAAATGATTATTTTTGGAAACTATCACTTGAAATTAATAATGCGTAATAACGTAAAGTGGAAACAGTTGGGCGGCGGAACCTTATTCGGATTCTTATATATTGTGATTGTGATATTTTGCTAGGTTGCAATTAGCCCCGAGCTGCTCCATGTACTCACCTCTCTGGCCGCAAGAAGTCTTAGGGGGTGCCGGCACTTAAGGTCTTGGATGCATGGGATATGGTTGGTTACTTATGAGATACTGTGATGGATTATTGCGATGGATTGGTTCGTTCCCTGCTACAACTAATTAATAAACATGGACTTTCATGAGAAAATGAAAAGGAATTTCATACTTGAGTTTTTCTCATAATTGGGACAGTATTATGAGATTATCCCTAATCGGGACAGTATGGTGGTTTGGAAATACTTCATTGGAATCATAAATGGTAATATTTTTAGAGTATTGGAAATTTATATCTTCTCATACTTGGTCATTTTACACTACTATATCTGATTCCTTTTTATTATTCCTGTTCTTTAAAGAAAAGCATGCCTCTTCCCTGTTTACACGTTGGGGTGTTTACTTACTCAGTATTTCTTGCTGACTTTAGAAAAACTGCGGTCTTGCTGCTTTCCCCCGCAGGTCTAAGAGTTGGGATTACGGAGTAGCGGGATTCGAGACTCATCTAGCACTTGACATCACTTTAATAAGGCGCATTATTAGTATAATATCACATTATGTAACAACATATTGCAGACAAATTAAGAGTTGTAATATATAATTATCGAATGTGTTGTTCTTGATTTCTGCCGCTTCATTTTGGTGTAGAAACCTCCTAGGCTCTCCGGTCCGGAACGGAAAGCTCGGGAAACGACGGGTGTTACAGGTGGTATCAGAGCAGTTCGTTCTAAAAGGGAATTTGAAACCTGTAGGGCAAACTAAAATCAACATAGGGTAAGATAATAAAACTGGAAAAGCCGATCGGGTTATGGGTAGTCTACGTGCTGGTATCAATTCCACCCACGTCCTTTCTTGCTAATTGTTATGTACTTAAAAGATACTTGGATTATTTTATTTGAGTTGGTAACGTCATCCCCGATGGGTTGATTGACCAGTTTACTCCTGTTGTGGAGATTGAGAAATATGGGTTATCAGAACCAGATTCTGAATTTCAAGTGATTTGAGATATGAGGTATATATCGGTGAAAATAATTGCATAATTTGGCCCCCATGAGGTCGTTGATACTTGAATTATTTGGAATCTTTATCTTTTGATTGGTTATTGGATAAATAATGCTCTTAAAATAAGGGGAAATTGGTTATGAGTTATAAAAGTTGGATTGTGAATCATGAATGATGCATTACTCTATTTGAAGAATTATATGTTGTGTATAAGATTCATATGAATTGCTAAAAGTGATATGATATGTATCCCTTTAAATGATGATTTAAATAGACCAGGATGGAATAGATAAAAGCACCGTAGGTGACTACTGAAATTATGACTAATAAACCATTGCGATAATATACTAAGAGGACCCGATAAGGATAGACGGCCCAGGACGATAACCACTTGGAGTAACTCTTCGTCTGATTGTAATGTTGTAGATACATGACTCTTATGATAACTCTTGGGGGGAAGTATTGGGTTTCGACCATTTGAGACTTTGGGTCAAAGAGACATAACAGGAATGTTGAAATATTTGACTGGTGAACCCTAGTTTCTTTAACTAGATCTGAGAAGACTTCGATGATATATTTGAGGTAACGTTTGAGTTGTTAATTTAGAATCATGGGTCAAAGATAAAATTATTTTGAGAGTCTTTTCTGGTGATCAAAGAAAGTCATTCGAACAAGGTCCCACCCACCCTCACCTGAGAAGTTAGGAAGACGATCCGTTGAGTCTTGACTTGTTTTGAATACAGTTTCACAGCCTTTTGATTGGAGAGATTTTGCTACGTTAACATTTAACTGTAGTCCACTTTTTCATGGTTTATATTTGGAGGGTCACGCTAGATTGCTTTGTCATTTGAGGTTACTGTCGATATTTAACTATTTGATGCGTTACTTGTATTCTAGTTACTCTAATGTTTCTTGATGATGGGGATGTGTATTCGGTTACGTATTACTTTCGGAATTATAGGATCTAATTGGGAGAAATGGTGTATAAACTGTGAATGAATTATTGTTGGGTCATTGATGATCGTGTATAAGATTTGGACGCACCCTATGACAGATCTAAGCAGGTTAATTATGAAGTTACACCTTTAATGTTATATTGAAGCTCTGACTCAGACTTTGAAATTTATGTTTAGAGCCTAATAAATTTATATTTGGAGTCTCCTATTTTAAAAGATTGCTCGAGAGATATTATCGTACGAGGAATTATGGATGCTTCTCATATATAATACTAGGAGTGTTGTAGCAATACTATTTCTCATAGTCGGGGTATGTGCTCATATATGGATCGTTCCTAAGGGATGTATGCTTCACATATGTCATTCTAAAGTTCTTTTGGGATTATGGGAGATGTTGTGCATTCTTCAACTTCATGTTGTTTGGTTTATGGTGTGAGATACGAACTTTGTGAAGATGATGCTACCAGTTACCAAGACAAGAAAACGTTGAGAAAGGCTTGGAGTTCGTGTAGAAAATTTGAGGCAATACTAGCTTTATATTTAGAGACTTGTTAGGATATAGCCACAAGGTCAGTAAGTGTTCTGTTATTTGGCTAAATTCACTGTTATAAGTCGAGTAACAAATTGGGACTAACAAGAACTATGGATCTAAACGGTTGGAGTTAAATTAGAGTACTCGGTAGAAGTGCATGGGTGATGATCATCAAACGGAATATGAAGACTTTAGTACCCTCTAGGTACAACAAGTGGTTGTAGAAGTACTACCCTAAGTTTTCTTAGGTACTGAACACATAGAAGAACCTAACGTAAGAAACTCAGCTCCGGATATGACAATAAGATATAGTTAGAATCATAGAGAGTAATCGCTTCGATGCTTGATTAGAAATAGTGTCATTTGAAGTATATTTGGGTAGCATGTGATCAAAGGGGGGCTCTTTCATGAAGGAATTTGGAGGAACTTCGAAGAAATGTTGGCAATCGAATCAAAGGTCAGGGGACCAAACCACTAAGTTTTAGATACCCTCAGCTAACTTGGGTTGGAGACACTAAGTTCGATTTTAAGATGTCTATTTGGAGTTCTAGTATTTAGATCAACCACCCTAAGAAATCTGGTTATTGATGTGGTCGGGAATTCTCTACAATGTGTATGGACTAGCAAGTTTGTGAGCCTTCTGGAGTCGTGTAACATAATAATATGCCTCGGTAGCCTAACTTTCCCTTCAGAGTGGTACCTACTCTTCCAATAAATCTTAATTGAGGTCTTGTTGTTAATGACTTGTTGTGATATACATTCTTCACTTAATCGAGGTTTGGTTACTAGAATTGAATCTTGATAAGTTGTTTGGGAGTTCGTCTTCAGAATCGGGCTTTCTCTAGTCATTTGACACGGTATTTTGGGATTCTTGGGAGGCGCCACAAAATTTGGGTCGGCAGCTAGATTTCAAATAATAATAAGAGTTGTATAATGTGAAGACTTATTCTCTGTTTTTCTTAAATCATGTTTGGAGGAAACAAGTGATTTGAGTTATTAAGAAGTTGATAGTTTCTTTGAAAATTGCTATATGGAGTTGTGTCGCTTGACCATCTCCAGATGAACACAAACTTTGAGTCATGAATTACCATAGGAGTCACAGAACCCGTAGGGTTATGTGTTATGTAACACGGGAATACATTCTAATTCCTTTCTTGATTTAAGCTTTGAACTACTGGTAATATCAAGTAAGCGTTAAATGTGACTTAGGAGTTTATCAAGGACTTTGGAGGTTTTTATTGAAATAGTTCTATCACTTAGTGTAATTAGACTCTGTCCATCGAATCATGGTATAGATTCGGATTTCAGATAGTTCGTATGTTCCGCTAGTGGTAATGTGCAATTTGAAGTCTTATCGCTAAACAGACATTTGGGAGCCATGGGATGATCGTTCACTTATCAACTAATCCTTGATGTTATACGACGTTATCGGGCTACTTACGTTTCATTTGAACCAAGGGTAGTAACTGTTATTTAGAAAACTCGGTGAAATGGGTTATCTTGATGGAAGCGACTAGTGAAGACAATATATTTTGTGATAAAATGGGAAATAGTTAGTGGGTAAGAGGAGAAAAGAGACTTCCAAAATTCATGGAGAACACCTGATTCAATTCAGTATGAAAGGTTATGCATGATTTTACGTCGTAGCTTCTTAAACTAGTACGTGACAGTCAGTCGACCTTGGAACAAAAGTAATAGCGTCCGTGAACACAACTGGCGACATATACTCCCCAAGTATGATCATCCATTGCGACTATAGTTCCGGGGACGTCACTCTCTAAGGGGGAGAGGATGTAACCTTTCGCTTTAATACCCTTACGTTTTAGTTCAAGTAAACATTCCTTAGAACCTAAAATAAGTTTAAGCATTTCATGTTATCTCTGATTAGTCTCATGACATATTTTGTGCGTCATCATCAAGAAGAAACTATTTTCTCATTGAGTAGTATCAGCTTCGAGGACGAAGCTCTGTTTAAGGGGGGAAGGATGCAATACCCCGTTTTTATACGAGTAAATTAATAGCAATTTGTGAAGTTTAAATGTGAATCGGGGAGATATTTGTAATTTAAGTAAAGATAAACTAGTTATCTTAGGGGGGAGATAGTTGTAGTTTGAAGAAAGTCCAACACCTAGGGGATAAATCACTAATAGTGAATTAAAAAAAAATAGAGAACAGCTTCTCCCAATCCCACGCCAACCCACCTGCTGTTCTCCCAAAAATCAAGGAGGAATTTGTCTTCTCCTTCATCTCCTCCTTCAAAACACAGCAGACTCCCCTCCCTCATCTCACCCGTCGCCACCACCAACACCATCACACCCTCCACCACCGGCACCAACTCCACCACCACAGCCACCACCTCACTCTCTCTCTCTCACCATCCCCGACCTCTCTCCCCGTCTCCCTCTCTGCCCTCTGTTTTGGGCCGGCAAAAACAGAGCAGCGGCACTAGGCCGCCGCTGTTCCCGATGGTGAACAACCACCACCACCACCACCACTTGTTCCTCTCTGCCCTCCCCCAGATCTGTCTCTCTCCCTCTCTCTCTCCCTCTGGCGAAAAACCCAGCAGAAACATCATCGGCCGCTGCCATCTCCGGCGAAGCCCCGACGGCAGAATCGCCGCCACCACCACCTGCACCTCTCTTCTCTCCCTCTGTTTCAACTTTATCTTCCCTCCCCTCTCTGTTTTGAGCCAAAGGGAAGCAAAGACAGCAGTGAACCACTGCAGAAACAACCCAGAGCCACCACAACTCCGGCGACCTCCATTAACGCCGGCGAGAAGCTCGGCCCGAGCTATCCAACGCCACCCACTCCCTCAAATCAGTCCTAATCAACTCTTAGAAGCCCGAGGACGCTATTTCCGGTACCAATCGAAGCAGAGGACGCCTCAATCGCCGGAATCGACCATCACCGCCGGCCACAATCGACGGCGAACCCAACCGGACTCAAATCTTGACCTTTTCTCGCGATTTTTCGCTTGGGTAACTCCTAAATCACCCTCTGATTCAATTGTGATCATCGAAACCTGATTTTATTAGCTCTAGATCGAATCGGGTTGTTGGATTCATGCTTGTTCATGTTTGGGGTTGTTCTTGCATTTTCTGAAAAGTTAGGGGTGGCAAGTATAGCATGTTGAAACTGTTTTTGGTTATTGGGAGGTTATTTCTTGTCATTAATGAAAAGTTGGGGATCTATTTAGTATTTACATAAACTGCAAATATAATATAAAATCAAAAATGCATCTTTGTATAGGAATTTATTTATAATATTTCTAGTTATTGTTTTAATTATATAAAAGATGTTTTTGCTATTTAAAATTATATATATGTATTATTTAATATGAGATATTGTTGTTTTATTGAAAAATAAGCAAGATAAAATATATAGTTCTTTAATCATATAATTTAGTGTGGTTAAATAAACATTTCAAGTACTTATAAATTAGTGTTTTTAGTAAATATGTTATTTGTTGATAAAATAAAATAAGTTAGAAAGTTAAATAGGAAAATTACTTTTAAAGAAAATTCTCTATTTATAAATAGCTAAAGCCTGATTATATATATATATATATATATATATATATAATAGATATTAATTTCTCCAAAATTGAGTTATAATTGTGTGAGACTAAACACTTGTTTAATTTAAATAAACATTTTTGTGAGTTTATTTATGAGTTTAATTTTTTAATAGTATATATATTTTATAATAAATAATTAGCAATAACTAAATTAGTTAAATCAATTTTTGTGGTAACTTACAAATAAATGTGTTGTAAAATAGATTATTATTTTATTTTCTAAATATTAGAGTGTATAAATTTAATATGCGATTTATTACTTAATAAATTTTAAGAGTTAGTATTCATATATAAATAGTGATTTTTCTATGAGAAAAATACAAGTGGACATGCTAATAATTAATGGGATAATGCGGGGTAATCTCAAATGAGACTTATAGAAATTTTGCATATCCTACTTGCACGATTAAACTTGTAATTAATTTAGGAGTTATAAATTGTAGGTGACGAGTTCGTAGTCGAGGGCTACGTATACCCGTAGAAGCTCTATCGTGCAATTTGTCTTACTATTCGAGGTAAGTAAACGTGCCTAACCTAGTGTGCCGTCCTCCTTTCGTGTCCAAATATTTTTACGATTTTATGTCTCAAAATGTGACTTGTGATATACGTGCTCGACTTGAGATTTCAAATACTTGTCTAAATGATTCTTTTTGGAAACTATCACTTGAAATTAATAATGCGTAATAACGTAAAGTGGAAACAGTTGGGCGGCGGAACCTTATTCGGATTCTTATATATTGTGATTGTGATATTTTGCTCGGTTGGAATTAGCCCCGAGCTGCTCCATGTACTCACCTCTCTGGCCGCAAGAAGTCTTAGGGGGGTGCCGGCACTTAAGGTCTTGGATGCATGGGATATGGTTGGTTACTTATGAGATACTGTGATGGATTATTGCGATGGATTGGTTCGTTCCCCGCTAAAACTAATTAATAAACATGGACTTTCATGAGAAAATGAAAAGGAATTTCATACTTGAGTTTTTCCCATAATTGGGACATTATTATGAGATTATCCCTAATCGGGACAGTATGGTGGTTTGGAAATATTTCATTGGAATCATAAATGGTAATATTTTGAGAATATTGGAAATTTATATCTTCTCATACTTGGTCATTTTACACTACTATATCTGATTCCTTTTTATTATTCCTGTCCTTTAAAGAAAAGCATGCCTCTTCCCTGTTTACACGTTGGGGTGTTTACTTACTCAGTATTTCTTGCTGACTTTAGAAAAACTGCGGTCTTGCTTCTTTCCCCCGCAGGTCTAAGAGTTGGGATTACGGAGTAGCGGGATTCGAGACTCATCTAGCACTTGACATCACTTTAATAAGGCGCATTATTAGTATAATATCACATTGTGTAACAACATATTGCAGACAAATTAAGAGTTGTAATATATAATTATCGAATGTGTTGTTCTTGATTTCTGCCGCTTCATTTTGGAGTAGCACCCTCCTAGGCTCTCTGGTCCGGAACGGAAAGCTCGGTAAACGAGGGGTGTTACAGGTGGTATCAGAGCAGTTCGTTCTAAAAGGGAATTTGATACCTGTAGGGCAAACTAAAATCAACATAGGGTAAGATAATAAAACTGGAAAAGCCGATCGGGTTATGGGTAGTCAACGTGCTGGTATCAATTCCACCCACGTCCTTTCTTGCTAATTGTTATGTACTTAAAAAATACTTGGATTATTTTGTTTGAGTTGGTAACGTCATACCCGATGGGTTGATTGACCAGTTTACTCCTGTTGTGGAGATTGAGAAATATGGGTTATCAGAACCAGATTCTGAACTTCAAGTGATTTGAGAATATGAGGTATATATTGGTGAAAATAATTGCATAATTTGGCCCCCATGAGGTCGTTGATACTTGAATTATTTGGAATCTTTATCTTTTGATTGGTTATTGGATAAATAATGCTCTTAAAATAAGGGGAAATTGGTTATGAGTTATAAAAGTTGGATTGTGAATCATGAATGATGCATTACTCTATTTTAAGAATTATATGTTGTGTATAAGATTCATATGAATTGCTAAAAGTGATATGATATTTATCCCTTTAAATGATGATTTAAATAGACCAGGATGGAATAGATAAAAGCACTGTAGGTGACTACTGAAATTATGACTAATAAACCATTGCGATAATATACTAAGAGGACCCGATAAGGATAGACGGCCCAGGACGATAACCACTTGGAGTAACTCTTCGTCTGATTGTAATGTTGTAGATACATGACTCTTATGATAACTCTTGGGGGGAAGTATTGGGTTTCGACCATTTGAGACTTTGGGTCAAAGAGACGTAACAGGATTGTTGAAATATTTGACTGGTGAACCCTAGTTTCTTTAACTAGATCTGAGAAGACTTCGATGATATATTTGAGGTACCGTTTGAGTTGTTAATTTAGAATCATGGGTCAAAGATAAAATTATTTTGAGAGTCTTTTCTGGTGATCAAAGAAAGTCATTCGAACAAGGTCCCACCCACCCTCACCTGAGAAGTTAGGAAGACGATCCGTTGAGTCTTGACTTGTTTTGAATACAGTTTCACAGCCTTTTTGATTGGAGAGATTTTGCTACGTTAACAATTGACTGTAGTCCACTTTTTCATGGTTTATATTTGGAGGGTCACGCTAGATTGCTTTGTCATTTGAGGTTACTGTCGATATTTAACTATTTGATGCGTTACTTGTATTCAGTTACTCTAATGTTTCTTGATGATGGGGATGTCTATTCGGTTACGTATTACTTTCGGAATTATAGGATCTAATTGGGAGAAATGGTGTATAAACTGTGAATGAATTATTGTTGGGTCATTGATGATCGTGTATAAGATTTGGACGCACCCTATGACAGATCTAAGCAGGTTTATTATGAAGTTACACCTTTAATGTTATATTGAAGCTCTGACTCAGACTTTGAAATTTATGTTTAGAGCCTAATAAATTTATATTTGGAGTCTCCTATTTTAGAAGATTGCTCGAGAGATATTATCGTACGAGGAATTATGGATGCTTCTCATATATAATACTAGGAGTGTTGTAGCATTACTATTTCTCATAGTCGGGGTATGTGCTCATATATGGGTCGTTCCTAAGGGATGTATGCTTCACATATGTCATTCTGAAGTTCTTTTGGGATTATGGGAGATGTTGTGCATTCTTCAACTTCATGTTGTTTGGTTTATGGTGTGAGGTACGAACTTTGTGAAGATGATGCTACCAGTTACCAAGACAAGAAAACGTTAAGAAAGGCTTGGAGTTCGTGTAGAAAATTTGAGGCAATACTAGCTATATATTTAGAGACTTGTTAGGATATAGCCACAAGGTCAGTAAGTGTTCTGTTATTTGGCTAAATTCACGGTTATAAGTCGAGTAACAAATTGGGACTAACAAGAACTATTGATCTAAACGGTTGGAGTTAAATTAGAGTACTCGGTAGAAGTGCATGGGTGATGATCATCAAACGGAATATGAACACTTTAGTACCCTCTAGGTACAACAAGTGGTTGTAGAAGTACTACCCTAAGTTTTCTTAGGTACTGAACACATAGAAGAACCTAACGTAAGAAACTCAGCTCCGGATATGACAATAAGATATAGTTAGAATCATAGAGAGTAATCGCTTCGATGCTTGATTAGAAACAGTGTCATTTGAAGTATATTTGGGTAGCATGTGATCAAAGGGGGGCTCTTTCATGAAGGATTTTGGAGGAACTTCGAAGAAATGTTGGCAATCGAATCAAAGGTCAGGGGACCAAACCACTAAGTTTTAGATACCCTCAGCTAACTTGGGTTGGAGACACTAAGTTCGATTTTAAGATGTCTATTTGGAGTTCTATTATTTAGATCAACCACCCTAAGGAATCTGGTTATTGATGTGGTCGGGAATTCTCTACAATGTGTATGGACTAGCAAGTTTGTGAGCCTTCTGGAGTCGTGTAACATAATAATATGCCTCGGTAGCCTAACTTTCCCTTCTGAGTGGTACCTACTCTTCCAATAAATCTTAATTGAGGTCTTGTTGTTAATGACTTGTTGTGATATACATTCTTCACTTAATCGAGGTTTGGTTACTAGAATTGAATCTTGATAAGTTGTTTGGGAGTTCGTCTTCAGAATCGGGCTTTCTCTAGTCATTTGACATGGTATTTTGGGATTCTTGGGAGGCGCCACGAAATTTGGGTCGGCAGCTAGATTTCAAATAATAATAAGAGTTGTATAATGTGAAGACTTATTCTCTGTTTTTCTTAAATCATGTTTCGAGGAAACAAGTGATTTGAGTTATTAAGAAGTTGTTAGTTTCTTTGAAAATTGCTATATGGAGTTGTGTCGCTTGACCATCTCCAGATGAACACAAACTTTGAGTCATGAATTACCATAGGAGTCACAGAACCCGTAGGGTTATGTGTTATGTAACACGGGAATAATTCTAATTCCTTTCTTGATTTATGTTTTGAACTACTGGTAATATCAAGTAAGCGTTAAATGTGACTTAGGAGTTTATCAAGGACTTTGAAGGTTTTTATTAAAAAAGGTCTATCACTTAGTGTAATTAGACTCTGTCCATCGAATCATGGTATAGATTCGGATTTCAGATAGTTCGTATGTTCCGCTAGTGGTAGTGTGCAATATGAAGTCTTATCGCTAAACAGACATTTGGGAGCCATGGGATGATCGTTCACTTATCAACTAATCCTTGATGTTATACGACGTTATCGGGCTACTTACGTTTCATTTGAACCAAGGGTAGTAACTGTTATTTAGAAAACTCGGTGAAATGGGTTATCTTGATGGAAGCGACTAGTGAAGAAAATATATTTCATGATAAAATGGGAAATAGTTAGTGGGTAAGAGGAGAAAAGAAACTTCCTAAATTCATGGAGAACACCTGATTCAATTCAGTATGAAAGGTTATGCATGATTTTACGTCGTAGCTTCTTAAACTAGTACGTGACAGTCAGTCGACCTTGGAACAAAAGTAATAGCGTCCGTGAACACAACTGGCGACATATACTCCCCAAGTATGACCATCCATTGCGACTATAGTTCCGGGGACGTCACTCTCTAAGGGGGAGAGGATGTAACCTTTCGCTTTAATACCCTTACGTTTTAGTTAAAGTAAACATTCCTTAGCACCTAAAATAAGTTTAAGCATTTCATGTTATCTCTGATTAGTCTCATGACATATTTTGTGCGTCATCATCAAGAAGAAACTATTTGCTCATTGAGTAGTATCAGCTTCGAGGACGAAGCTCTGTTTAAGGGGGGAAGGATGCAATACCCCGTTTTTATACGAGTAAATTAATAGCAATTTGTGAAGTTTAAATGTGAATCGGGGAGATATTTGTAATTTAAGTAAAGATAAACTAGTAATCTTAGGGGGGAGATAGTTGTAGTTTGAAGAAAGTCCAACACCTAGGGGATAAATCACTAATAGTGAATTTAAAAAAAAAAAAAATTGAGAACAGCTTCTCCCAATCCCACGCCAACCCACCTGCTATTCTCCCAAAAATCAAGGAGGAATTTGTCTTCTCCTTCATCTCCTCCTTCAAAACACAGCAGACTCCCCTCCCTCATCTCACCCGTCGCCACCACCAACACCATCACACCCTCCACCACCGGCACCAACTCCACCACCACAGCCACCACCTCACTCTCTCTCTCTCACCACCCCCGACCTCTCTCCCCGTCTCCCTCTCTGCCCTCTGTTTTGGGCCGGCGAAAACAGAGCAGCGGCACAAGGCCTCCGCTGTTCCCGATGGTGAACAACCACCACCACCACCACTTGTTCCTCTCTGCCCTCCCCCAGATCTTTCTCTCTCCCTCTCTCTCTCCTTCCGGCGAAAAACCCAGCAGAAACAGCAGCGGCTCAAGCCGCTGCCATCTCCGACGAAGCCCCGACTGCAGAATCGCCGCCACCACCACCTGCACCTCTCTTCTCTCCCTCTGTTTCAACTTTCTCTTCCCTCCCCTCTCTGTTTCGAGCCAAATGGAAGCAAAGACAGCAGTGAACCACTGCAGAAACAACCCAGAGCCACCACAACTCCGGCGACCTCCATTAACGCCGGCGAGAAGCTCGGCCCGAGCTATCCAACGCCACCCACTCCCTCAAATCAGTCCTAATCAACTCCTAGAAGCCCGAGGACGCTATTTCCGGTACCAATCGAAGCAGAGGACGCCTCAATCGCCGGAATCGACCATCACCGCCGGCCACCATCGACGGCGAACCCAACCGGACTCAAATCTTGACCGTTTCTCGCGATTTTTCGCTTGGGTAACTCCTAAATCACCCTCTGATTCAATTGTGATCATCGAAACCTGATTTTATTAGCTCTAGATCGAATCGGGTTGTTGGATTCATGTTTGTTCATGTTTGGGGTTGTTCTTGCATTTTCAGAAAAGTTAGGGGTGACAAGTATAGCATGTTGAAACTGTTTTTGGTTATTGGGAGGTTATTTCTTGTCATTAATGAAAAGTTGGGGATCTATTTAGTATTTACATAAACTGCAAATATAATATAAAATTAAAAATGCATCTTTGTATAGGAATTTATTTATAATATTTCTAGTTATTGTTTTAATTATATAAAAGATGTTTTTGCTATTTAAAATTATATATATGTATTATTTAATATGAGATATTGTTGTTTTATTCAAAAATAAGCAAGATAAATATATAGTTCTTTAATCATATAATTTAGTGTGGTTAAATAAACATTTCAAGTACATATAAATTAGTGTTTTTAGTAAATATGTTATTTGTTCAAAATTGATAAAATAAAATAAGTTAGAAAGTTAAATTGGAAAATTACTTTTAAAGAAAATTCTCTATTTATAAATAGCTAAAGCCTGATTATTATATATATATATATATATTAGATATTGATTTCTCCAAAATTGAGTTATAGTTGTGTGAGACTAAACACTAGTTTTATTTAAATAAACATTTTTGTGAGTTTATTTATGAGTTTAATTCTTTAATAGTATATATATTTTATAATAAATAATTAGCAATAACTAAATTAGTTAAATCAATTTTTGTGGTTACTTACAAATAAATGTGTTGTAAAATAGATTATTATTTTATTTTCTAAATATTAGAGTGTATAAATTTAATATGCGATTTATTACTTAATAAATTTTAAGAGTTAGTATTTATATAAATAGTGATTTTTCTATGAGAAAAATACAAGTGGACATGCTAATAATTAATGGGATAATGGGGGGTAATCTCAAATGAGACTTATAGAAATTTTGCATTTCCTACTTGCACGACTAAACTTGTAATTAATTTAGGAGTCATAAATTGTAGGTGACGAGTTCGTAGACGAGGGCTACGTATACCCGTAGAAGCTCTATCGTGCTATTTGTCTTACTATTCGAGGTAAGTAAACGTGCCTAACCTAGTGTGCCGTCCTCCTTTCGTGTCCAAATATTTTTATGATTTTATGTCTCAAAATGTGACTTGTGATATACGTGCTCGACTTGAGATTTCAAATACTTGTCTAAATGATTCTTTTTGGAAACTATCACTTGAAATTAATAATGCGTAATAACGTAAAGTGGAAACAGTTGGGCGGCGGAACCTTATTCGGATTCTTATATATTGTGATTGTGATATTTTGCTCGGTTGCAATTAGCCCCGAGCTGCTCCATGTACTCACCTCTCTGGCCGCAAGAAGTCTTATGGGGGTGCCGGCACTTTAAGGTCTTGGATGCATGGGATATGGTTGGTTACTTATGAGATACTGTGATGGATTATTGCGATGGATTGGTTCGTTCCCCGCTACAACTAATTAATAAACATGGACTTTCATGAGAAAATGAAAAGGAATTCATACTTGAGTTTTTCCCATAATTGGGACTGTATTATGAGATTATCCCTAATCGGGACAGTATGGTGGTTTGGAAATATTTCATTGGAATCATAAATGGTAATATTTTGAGAATATTGGAAATTTATATCTTCTCATACTTGGTCATTTTACACTACTATATCTGATTCCTTTTTATTATTCCTGTTCTTTAAAGAAAAGCATGCCTCTTCCCTGTTTACACGTTGGGGTGTTTACTTACTCAGTATTTCTTGCTGACTTTGGAAAAACTGCGGTCTTGCTTCTTTCCCCCTCAGGTCTAAGAGTTGGGATTACGGAGTAGCGGGATTCGAGACTCATCTAGCACTTGACATCACTTTAATAAGGCGCATTATTAGTATAATATCACATTGTGTAACAACATATTGCAGACAATTAAGAGTTGTAATATATAATTATCGAATGTGTTGTTCTTGATTTCCGCCGCTTCATTTTGGAGTAGCACCCTCCTAGGCTCTCCGGTCCGGAACGGAAAGCTCGGGAAACGAGGGGTGTTACCACAACGGTCACATTCTCCGTTATATATAGGAAGCTAACCCTTCCATACAAGGAGAACGACCCGAGATACGCGAAAGCTCTACCAGAATCCTGTCTCTCTCTCTCACAGTGCTACTGCCTTACTCTCTCCCTACACACAACCTAACATTTCTTGTGCCATCTTCTATTCCCTGCCCTTGGTGTACACAGAGTTCTCTCTGCCGGATTCTCTTGTACACAGCGGGCAAGCTTTGTTTTCGCATGCGCGCGACGGACCTTACCCTAGCCTCCAAACCACTAAGTCCCTACAAGTCCCGTGATATGGTGCGCGGGGGCCCTATCTTGTAGCCCCCGCGTGGATCAGCACGGGTGGTGATCCGGTGTAGATGGAGCACAAATAGGTGTGCTGGATGGCTGCCACGTGGCGACGATCTGTCTGTCTGGAGGGCCTTTTCGAATTTGGAATTCGAATCCTCATAGCCCTCTTTCTTAGCCATGATTGTCTAGGGTTTGGGAAACGCCGTCTAGCTTTTGATGAAGCGTGGCTTCTGTTGAGTTAATCAATCACCATCCAAATTCGCCTATTTTCGAGGCGGGGATAGATCAAGCGTCAAATTTTCCGGATTCCAAATCATTTTGCTGACTCAGCAGTACCCAAGGGTTGCGAATCTTCGTGGTTTTATTTAAACCCTTATATGCCTTTGACATAGATTTTCCTGCTTTTCCTCTTCTTTAAACAAAACATCTACTCAAGCGTTTGTAGCAATGGCTCCCAAGCAAGCTGCTGAAGATCCAGAACTTCCTAGAGAATTGTGGTGCAAAGCCCCCTACCATGGGGGTGAAGATTTTTATGCGACCACCATCATGGCGTCCCCCCTCCAAGCATCCCCGTTGGATGATGCTTTGCAACTTGCTCCCGAACCAGTGAGATCTGATTGGGACGTGATTAACGCCGGGGATGTGCAACAGCTCGGCGTAGAGGCCGGCTTGTATGGTTTTACCGACATTCTTCTCCAGTCCTTCATGGAGGGCTTTGACTGGATGGAGGAATGGACATAGCATATCCTTTGCGATTACGCGGCAGACCTGAATCGTGCTAATATTTTTCACGCCGTTCGTGTAACCAAGGGTCTCCATATTTACCGTGATAGTACCATGCTTCAGGTATTATTTTCCAGGTATTCCCGGAAGACCCACACTTTTCATCTCTCGCATCTCGAAGTTGCTCCTACCTTGAAGGATGTGGAGGTCATGCTGAATCTTCCAAGCATGGGGATTGTTGATCCCTTAGCACCCTTGACCGAACCAGACGAGATTCAATTATTTGAAGATATGAAGGTCCTCATAGAAGATATGGGAAGAAATGGCTCGAAATGGATGCCTGGAGCGACCACACCCTATGGGGAATTCCCACGTACATCCTCTGGTCCGAGGAACACTTGGTCAAAATGTCTCATGTACTTTTTTAGAGAATTTGTCGACCGTGCTATGGCTCGTGAATGGCGGGAAAAAAACACGTACGCGGTCATGAGTGTTTTACGGAAAGGGTTTCATTTTACCCTTTGTGGCTATCTCTGCGTGTGGCTATCGCGCTACTTGATAGACGGATTTCCCCATGACGGAGTCTTTATGCACGTGCTTTCACTTGCGGTAAGGTTATCCCTTAGACAAAAGGTAGCCCTGGGCCCACTCGTCCTGGGCTCCTTGTACCACCGTCTTGACTTGGCCGCTGCTCATGTCGAACAGTCGCGAGGAAGAGTCGACGTTTGTACTTTTGTTAATACCGCCTTTCTGTCTCTGTGGGCCTTTGAGAGATGGCCTGGGTATGCCCCCATTCCTGTGAAAGTGGGTCTTTGGAACACCCCTAGCGTTCTTCAAATCTTCCAGAGTCCTCGAGCGTGGCGCTGGTATAATACAGAAGCACCCCAACGGACATTTGCCTTGATCGTTGACGACGCTCGTTTCTTCGCGCGTCGCCCCTATACTACCCGTTTGAAGGATAAGGACATAGACTTCAGGGAAGACTTATATCCGAAGCAGGACATCATTCTTTTCATTGATCTTCTATCTACAGGCGATTGGTCTCTCAGTAGGTTCGTGAACTGGGTTCGAAGAGGGTTTCTTCCTGCGCTACATGAGTACGTATCAGACATCGAGTTTTTTGGTGACTACGAACGAATTACCGTGCCATACAACCTTGTTCGCGTTAGCCCCCAATTTGGGTACAACGTCGTCGCTCCTTCGTTGTGGCCTGAATCAATGGACTGGGGCTGCTATGACAGTCTTTTATGTGCCAAGGGGGTGTCCTCTCTTTATGCTGAGCTTCCTTTGATCCAACCTTCGCGTGACAGGAAGGGACGAAATACCCCAAACTGGGTTTCTTTCTGGAACTTCCAGACTCGTCTTCTGCTCAACCTTCATGATATCCCTTCTACTAACAAGCTGCCCATTTTTTCAACCAGCGAGTATCCTTTCGAGGCCCTTCGTAGCCGTGATGACTGCAACTATGGCTACTTTTCCTTGCTGGCTAAAGACCGGCATCTATGTGCTCAACTAATTCTTGAGGAGAAGACTGAAGTTGCTAAACGCAAATACTTTACGGCCAAGGCTAAGTACGCCAATTCTTTTGTCCAGGTACATTCATATTTCATTGTTCACTTTATGTACAAACTCTCTTACCGTCTTCCTTCTAACTGATTCCTTGCTTTTTAGTGTTGTTTGAGGCGTTTTGCGCCTGGAGATAGAAGCATGAGTTTCGCTGCTCGTATACAAGTAGAAAGGGCAGCCTTGCGGGGCTCGTCGGTTCTTGAAAAGCGTATTGATCCAGCCATGCATATGCCTCTTGATGTTCAGTTGTTGGTTTCTAATGCACTAGCGGCCTTCCTTGCTTCTAACGGGAAAGGCTTAGTGAGAAAGAGGCTTTCCTATGAAACTAACTCCAGCGAGATACTTATGCGAGAGTTAAAGCATTCTCGTGTCGAGGCAGTCACTATAGGAAGCTCGAGATCCTCAGAACGTAAGAGACATACTTATTTTCTTAGTGATCATGCCTTTGTGAAAGTCTTATTCCTTATTTTGCAGCAGGTGAAATACCTGGCAAAGGAGAGACAAGGGAGATTATGGTGAGTGATCGTGTCGGGCCCCTTGCGCGCATCAGAGAACATCATCAAGATCCCTCCATACTTATTTCTTCGGATGAGAAAAACTCTGCTCAGGACTTACGCGCTGCTCAAGGTGCGTCTCCTGTGCATGACGTTTTTCACGAGGAGGGTTTTGGGGAAACTGTTCCTCCCAAACATGATGCGGTGTTAGGAGAACTTGTTCCCTGTCCGGTGGGAACTACTGCTAATGCCCCAGATTCTTCTTGTAAGCGCACCCCTGTTTCTACTAAGGGTACCGGTGCGACTAAACTAGCGCTGAGCTTTCCAAGGTCCTCTGATTTGGTTTTGGATTTGGACTTTCTTTCCTCCGGGAATCCATTTGAGGTATGGGGCTCGCAGACCGCTTCTCCCGTTGCTGTGAGGGGCAACTTGGTAATTCATGAGGTGTACTTCGCACGTGAGGCTAGAGCTGATAAGGAACTGATAGCCACAGCTGGTGCTAACTGGCAGGCAACATTGCCCATCGCTCCCCTCCAGCGAATTATCGAAGGAAGTGGTAAGCCCAACCTTGTCTTTTATTCCTAATTTTCATTCCCCTATTTTGCGGAGTATGATATCGCGTTAGTGCATGTAGGTATTGATCAAGCTTTCCTGGAGTGGCTTATGAAAGTCCGGGTATCTTTCCCAACTGCTTTTGCGTGCGTGCTAGAGTTGTCTCCAGTGGACAGAGGGAAAATTTTCAAAGATCTTGCCATTTTCCTGGGAGAACTGTATCAAGTTATTCCTTTAAAAAACCACCCCGGCTAAAGCCCATTCCTTGCAAGCGTGCAGAAGCTTGAGAAACTTGCAGCGGGGTGGTTGGACTTGAGCTTCCTTGCCCAGTGGTTGACAAGAATTCACAATTCTGCCAATTTGAGGAACAAGCTTGCTTCCTAAAAAGGGAGACGACCGATCTTGCGGCGCGCAGGGAAGAGTTCGAGCGTCAAACCAAGGAGTTAAACGACGCCGTGAAGCGTCATGAGGCTAACAAGGCCCGTATCGCAGAGCTTGCTGCTAACTCTCTTAAGTTGTCGGCGCAGGATTCCCTGTTGAAAGATTTTTTTGAAGAATGAGGTCGCCTTTACAAGGAAACTCTTCTGTTGTCCTTCTTTTTCTTTGTGTCCACGGTGTATATCTTTGAATATTAAACGGTTTTAAAAGACAAACGTTGTTTTGAACCCTTTCAAGGGCAAGCATGCTTCTGAGAAATTCCTTTTTCTTGAGGTTATGACCTGCGAAGCCTTTGACTCCCTTTGTAGGCAATCTTGTAGGTGGGCCTCCTTCGTATGGCCCCCAAGTATTATCTGCATTTTTTTTTTTTTTTTTTGCTCATGATTGTTACCTAATAAGACAGACCTGTTAGACCACCCTTCGGGCAGTAATCCCGCTACCTTATGAGATAGGCTTGTTATTGCTATCATGTGAGATAGGCTTTTTACCTTATCATGTGAGACGAGGTTGCATTGCTATCATAGGAGATAGGCTTTTTTCACTATTGCGCGAGGTAGGTTTATAGTGCTATCATATGAGGTAGGCTTTTACTGCTATCGTGTGAGATAGGCTTGTATTTCCCTTCTTTTTGGGATAGACTTTATGCTGCCGCTATCATAGGAGATAGGCTTTTGGGCTTGCTATCGTGTGAGATAGGCATAGACTGCTATCCTATGAGATAGGCTCACGTCTTAATGTTACGGTCTATCTAGTGACCCATTAGCTAGAGAAGTAGATTGACAATTTTGACAAAAGTGCCCTAATATGGTAGGGTTTTTTATCAATAATCAGATCCTCATATGGGAGGATTTTGAAGAAAGGACGTTGCAAGCAACTTTAAACAGAAAAGGCTAAGGATAGTACTTTTTTACCTATAGCATGTTGATTGGTTTCGGGATAGTAGCAGTTCCGTGGCATCGCAGAATGTTGTAATATCCGCTGTCGAAGAATTATTTTACCTCGAAGGGTCTTTCCCAATCGGCCGCGAAATTGGGGTGGGCTGCTTCGCACATGCAATGATCGGAGGCTCGTAGCACGAGGTCGCCTACTGTGATGTCCCTATATTGGACTGTCTTTTTATATGCACGCGCAATCCTCTCCTTGTACTTCAGGTTTATTTGTGTGGCCCTTTCGCGTTTTTCCTCCAAAAGGATCAAATAATGGTCACGCTCATTTGTTGTACAAGGCACTGAAAGCCAATCTTGCTGAGTTCACTTTCACTTCGGAGGGAACGACCGCTTCTGCTCCATAACATAGCAGGAAGGGGGAAGTTCCAGTGGGAGTCTGAGGCGACGTTCGATACGCCCAAAGTGTTGTTCCTAATGAATCTGCCCAGTTTTTGTGGTCATTCGTGACCATCTTACTCAGTATCCGCAACAGTGTCTTGTTGGTTGCTTCTGCCTGACCGTTTCCCTCTGGGTAATAAGGTGTGGAGCATATCTTTCTGATGTTGTATTCCATCAGTTTTTTGGCTACCTGGCGGTTGACGAAGAGAGTACCATTGTCGGACAGCACAGTGTTGGGAATGCCAAAGCGGTGAATAATATTTTCTTGGATGAACCTGACCACTGCCGCCGCATTTGCTATCTTGAGTGGGATTGCTTCTACCCACTTAGTGAACTGCTCTGTTCCCGTCAAGATGTATTCATTCCCCTTTGAGGGGGGTTGTATTGGTCTAATGAAATCTAAGGACCAAGTATGAAATGGTCATGGGGTCCCTAGCGCATGAAGGTCAACCGCGGGATCATGTACCAAATTGCCATGAAACTGGCATTGTGGGCACCTTCTAACCTTCGCGAGGTAGTCTGCCTTCATGGTTGGCCAGAAGTACCCTACTGTCAAGAGTTGTTGGCATAACTTTTCCCCCTCTTGGTGTTCTACCTGGTTCGACATTTCCATGGACTCTTGGGCTTCCTGCCCATGCAAGCATTTGAGCAAATTTCCATTAATCCCCTTTCGCCATAGTATGTTTTCTTGGAAAACGTATATGTTGGCCTTTCTTTTAAGTTTTTCGGCTTCCTTTCTGCTGTCGGGCATAGTTCCCCCTTGAAGATAGTTAATTAACGGTTGTCGCCAATCGTCTTCTATTGCAGCAACATCCATGAAAGCCTTGATTAAAGCACACTTCTCGCAGTTGTTTTGTATAATGGCGGCGAAGTATGACATCTGCGGCCAATATATCCCATAACTTTGGGCTTTCCTGTAGATGGAGACCTCGTTGTCCCCACAAGAATTTTGATGAATTTTATCCAAAGTTGCTTGGCCCTCCTTTTCAGTTACACACCTCATAAGGATACCTCCGGGGCCTTTGTAATAAAGCAAACCATCATGTATGCAAAAGCCCTTGATAGAAACCCATGTTTCTTTGCTGGTTCCGTCGACCATCGCGCACAAAATAGGCTGCCTCCAGTCCGCGACTTCCGGAGGTCCTTCTTCGCGTAGGTCTTTTACTAATCACGGGACTGACTTCACCTCAATTGCTATCTTCGCAGGGCATTTATCTGAACTGATTTTTGACCCTAAAGTTGCCAATGCGTCCGCGCGGCGATTGTCAGACCTGGGAGTGTGCTCGTATTTCACAGACTCAAAATTTTGAACCAGCTTCTGCACAATTCACCGGTACTTTAGTAGATTTATTTCTTTCAGAGCGTATTTTCCTTAGGTTTGTTTGACGATTAGTTTTGAATCTCCCATGATGACGAGATTCTTGACTTCCAAAGCTCTAGCTGCAAGAAGTCCTGCGCTCAGGGCCTCATACTCGGCCCCATTATTGGTCACCGCAAAGTCCAATTCTGTCGACATCGGGATAACCTCCTGATCAATCTTGATGAGTACTACTCCAATTCCTCCCCCCGATCTTGTGGATGATCCGTCAAACTACAGCTTCCAGTATTCTTTGTTGATGGCATATATCTCGGGTCCTTCGAGCTCCTCTGGTACCGGCTCGTGCTTCTCGTCTAGGAATTGTGCCAGCAGATCTGCTAGTGCTTGTGATTTGATGGCCTTGGGTCGCATGCATGTAATATCATATTGGGAAATGGTCATGTACCATTTCGCGAGCCTTCCTGAGGGGAGTGAGTATCCCAGGATATATCGTATGGGGTCGTTCTTTGTTATAACTACCACTTTATGAGAAGCAAAGTAGTGCCTTAGCTTCTCAATAGCGAAAAATAAAGCCAAACAATGCCGCTCTATGTCTGTGTATCTTGATTATGCTGATTGGATCATACGGGAGATATAATACACTGGTCTTTCTTGTCCCTCAAACTCCTGGGCCAGCAATGCTCCAATCGACCTTTGAGTCGAGGTGAGGTACAATAGCAGAGGTGCTCCCAGTTGTGGTGCAATCATAACCCTCGGTGATGTCAGTAGTCTCTTCAGCTTCTCGAATGCAACTTGATGCTCTTTTGTCCAGACGAACGGTGCGTTCTTTTTGAGCAAATTGCTGAAGCAGAAAGTTAGTTCTGCTATTGCTGGTATAAACCTCCGCAAGTAAGACAGCTTTCCTAGGAATGCCTTCAGTGCAATTTGGGATTGTGGTGCTGACAGATTTGTGATTGCTGAGATTTTGGCGGGATCAGGCTCGATCCCATGCCTGTGAATCACACAGCCTAGGAACTTACTAGAGGTTACCCCAAATGCGCACTTCATAGGGTTCATTTTTAACTGAAATGCACTACATCTGTCGAAAACCTTCCTTAGATTTTTCAAGTGATCTTCCTTCCTCTTTGACTTAACCACTAGATTGTCCACATAGAACTCAGCTTCTTGGTGCATCATGTCGTGGAACAGTGCCATAATTGCGCACTGGTATGTGGCCCCCGCGTTCTTCAGACCGAACGGCATGACTGTGTAAATGAAGACACCTACGGGTTTTATGAACGTCGTCTTCTTCGCATCCTCAGGATCCATCTTGATTTGGTTGTAACCACTGAATCCGTCCATAAAGCTAAACATCTCATGACCCGCAGTGGAGTCGATCAAGAGATCCACTTTTGGCAAAGGGAAGTCGTCCTTTGGGCAGAATTTGTTCAGATCCCTGAAATCTACACATACACGAAGGCTTCCATTTTTCTTTAACACAGGGACTATGTTTGCCCACCAGGTGGGATGATGGTCAGATTCTATGAACTTGGTATTCAACAGTTTGACCATCTCCTCCCTGATTTTAACATTGATCTCCAGGCGGAAATTCCTTGCGCTTTGCTTGACTGGTTTCGAACCTGGGGTGACATCAAGCCCCGGCATTTCTTCATAATCCCACGCGAACACATCCTTGTACTCTTTCAGTAGCTGGACCAGCCTTTGTTCTTCCGTATCGCTTAGGTCTGCGCTTCGGAAGACAGGTCTTTGTTTTTCCTCGCCAGGGCTGAGGAATACTTCCTTAAGTTCTTGCTTTTGTGACTTTGGGCGGTCTTCCATGCACTCAGGTGCCTCTTTAACTTCCTCGACTAATGGGCATCCCTCGCTTATACTGGAAACCCCCGGTAGATTGCAAATTTGCTTGGAGACGCCCGTAACGCGATAAAACTTCTTATTTTTGGGGCGGAAATTGTTCATTCTCTCTCCAGTGTACCCCATGGATTTTTCCAAAGTGAAAATGCTTTGGTTGTTTTAGGGACGTCCTCCCGCGCGGCTGCTGTTCCTTCGACTCCTCCTGTCTTACTATTGCTCCGGGCGGTAACTAGCTCTGGATGTCCTCCCATCTTTCGGCCAGAAGCGGCCCATCCTCCATCTCTTTAAACCACACCGCTTCGGGTAAGTGTGCCTCCAACAGATTGAAAGGATTCACCGAAGCAGGTATCGTGACCATCCTTCCTTTCCAAATAGCCTTCATCACCTGATGGGCCGTCGAGGGTACAGCATCGAAGCGGTGAATCCATGCTCGCCCAATAATCATGTGGTAAGCCGTCTCAGCCTCAATAACATGGAATTTGGCAAAACAATTTATCTGCCCGATTTGGATTCCCAAATTAATCCAACCCTAAGTCGTTATGAAACTACTTCCAAACCCCGTTAAGGACGAGGACTTATTAACCATCTTATGCCCGGGAACCCCTGCCATGTCTAGGGTGCTCAAGGATATAACATTTACCGCAACTCCACCATAGACAAAGGCTCTTTTGAATTCGACGTGGTTGATCGTGGCTGTGACATATCGTGGCCTCTGATGGTTTGCACTAATCCTTCTGTCGGACTCATCGAATGTCATGATGAGCCTCCGCGATCTGGGCGCTCTAACAGTTCCGTCATTTGTGGTAAAGAATTTCTCTCCATACTTTTCTGCCACCCCCAAAATTGCTCTCATCACCCCATGCCTGCAGCCCTCTAAAAAGTTCATCTCATCAAAGAATCTGGTGAATTTGATGGAGTCTTTCACTCGCCCAGCTTGAGTGTCTTCGTCATATTCCTCATTCTCGTAGAGTTCCGCAACCACAGGGACTGCCGCTTCTGCCATGTCTGTAATATAGATCACGGCGATTTCTTTTCCCTTGGATTCTCGTCGCGGCGAAGGGTCGTTCCGCACATTTTTGGCTGATTTTTCAACGACTAACTGGTCCTTCCTTATCTGCTCGTCCACCATCCACTTGAGTTTCCTTCATTCCCTGGTTGGATGGGAGATTTTCCCATGGCATTCGCACCATTTCGGGTCCAGAAATTGTTCTCCTGTAGGTCTGTGTTCGAATGCCGGCAAAATTCCCTCTCGTCGCAAAGGTCGATAGCGTCCCTGATCGATAAAGACAGGGGTGGTGGCTCTTGAGCTGTAAACCGCCGTTTCTTTCTGGGTGAAGATACCGTGTGCACATTGGCGTCTCGTGATCATTTGAATCTGCCGTCTTTAGAGCTGGGCGCACGCTCGCTATCGTGTCTTTTCTTCATCCTTTCTACCAGTGGATCAACGTTCCTGGTGCAGTCAATCAACTTTGAAAAAGTAGGCATGTTCAAGTTAATCAACATACCTTTATACTCGTCGCGCATGCCTTGCAGGCATATCTCGACCAGACGGCTCTCCAAAACTTTGTCGCTGCACTCCAAGGACCTGGCCCTAAATTTCTTAATGAAAGCAACGCCTTCCTCGTCAGGATTTTGGTACATCCAGGATTGGTGAATGGTGGTGACTCGTTCGTCCATTTGGAAGAACTTCGTGTAGAATTTCTGTACCATTTCGTCCCATGTCCTGACAGATCCCGCTTTGAGGGCTCTGTACCACTTGTATGCGACGGTTCCCAGAGACTTGGGGAATTCGCGCATGAGTAGCTGAGTATCAGCCGCGTACGGGCCCATCATATCCATGAACCTCATCACGTGCTCGTGGGCATTCCCATTAACCTCATCAAACTTGTCCCATTTGGGCGCTTTGTACCCGGCGGGGTTCGGCATCAGATAGACATCCCGCGGAATGCGAGGCGTACTATCTACCTTGGGGATGACACCGTCTGTAAAACTCTGCTTGGCGATGATACTGTCAATCCTTTGTTCGAGAGCCGCCATACTGGCAGGTGTTCCTCCATAGGATGGAGCTGTAGGCCCGAAGCCCGGAACGTATGGGCATGTTGGGGTTGTAAGGAGGCGGGGGTGGAGGCCCATGGCTTCCACTTGCATATAGAGATGATGCAGGATACGCAGTGGGGTTCTCTGCAGTCATCAGGGACGAGCCTGATGAGAATGGTGGGATCTGGCTCGCTGGGCCGCCTGGAAAAGAAGCCTGGGCAGCAGAGACATGCACTATCGAGGTGCCTATTGATGTGGACACCATTCCGGGTGGGGGCAGTGAAGTTGATAGCAATGAGGCAGAAGCCCCTAGGAAAACATTATGGGACACCTTTCCCAGAATCACCATGATCTGAGCAATTTGCTCAGATTGAGCTTCCATGGCTCGGGCTGTTGTCTGTATCGTGGCTTGGAGAGACTCCAAGGAGGGTTCTCCCTCAGTGACAATTGGAGCCCGAGTGTTGGGAGTGGTGTTGAGTAGTCCGTCCTCTCCTGAGGTCTCCTCATGAGAGGGAGACTGGTCTCCGTGACAAATGGCTTGGTCCGAAGACATTATGGGAAAATTTGAGGTTCTTGAAGGTGGATGTTCACGTCGGGTTCACCAAAATGTGTACAAGGAAATCCTCTAGAGATATCCAAGTGTACACCTCAAGTACGGAATGAGAAAACGAAGAGTTGTAGAGTGTGTGTAGGGAGAGAGTAAGCACTGGTAACTGTTTGTGAGAGAGAGACTGTAAGCTATGGCACTGTACCAATGTGTCTTGTGAGACTTGTGTCGCAACGGGGAGCTAACAATCCTATATATAGTTGGAAAGTGACCGTTGGGGGGTTTAGTGCACCATAAATGGCGGCTTAATGGTAGAACCCCCAACGTCACGTTCGACCGTGTATATCGGAACCGTTACGCATCTGCCCGCAAGTATCGGAGACCGTTATGAGATCAGCCGCATTAATGGGACACGTAAGCCTAAGATCTCTCAATCAGTTAACAGAGGTCGCGCGCAAGCTTGGTTGTCGCATGTGCGCGACGGACCTTACCCTAGCCTCCAAACCACTAAGTCCCTGCAAGTCCCGTGATATGGTGCGCGGGGGCCCTGTCTCGTAGCCCCCACGTGGATCAGCACGGGTGGTGATCCGGTGTGGATGGAGCACATCTAGGTGTGCTGGATGGCTGTAACGTGGCGACGATCTGTCTGTCTGGAAAGCAGTATCTACAATGAGAATATTAAATTCATATGTTTACAAGGATTAAATAATAAAATGTTATTATAATTTATACTAAGTTAATCAAAAGTGAAATGAAAATAAAGATTGTAGTTGAAAAAAAAACTGTATTTTGATGTTGATATTGGGTGTCACTAAGATTTTGTATAGTATTTATAATGTGTGTGTATAATATAGTAAATAGTGCCATAAATCCGGAACAGATTGAAGTTCTGTCCGAATCCCGGATCATTTCGTCCGACAAGATCAAACATGAACGACGTCTGGAATGGAATTTACAACTATGGTATCGCGTACACAATTTATGTTTTGATACCACCCTAATTTTTTTTATGACTTCACCCTTCGGTACGCACTGGATAATTCTTGCTCACCAACCTGAAAAATAAAACTTGAGCTGATAGACTCGTTATTGAGGATGTCAATAGGAAATTATTTAGTTGCCTAAGCTTTGAACTCAAGATCTCTAGACACAAGTGGCAAACAAAATGTCCAAAAACTAAAACATACAAATCGAAGAGCATCTCCAATAGGTTAGTTTCAATTTTTTAAGAAAATAAGTTTGAAAATATTAGGCTCCAATGATTTAGGCATTTCGTTAGGAAAATACTAAATAGGCATCCTCATCGGCACGTTTGGCGATTATTTTTTGTTAGGCAAACTCAAACCGCCTCTCCTATTTTCAGGATCATGTTTGTGTTTTAAATGTTCTCACTTGTTTCCCACATTTTCTCATGCCATGTCTAAATCTATATATATTATTTGGGAATGTCCTCTCAAGCTTTGCGTGAGGAAATGCCACGTGGAATATCAATTAATTAATCAATATATAATAAATAAAATGTGAGAATCCATAAATGGGAATTGTGATTAAATGTTAACATAACTGATTCATTTGTCTATTCCGTTTGTCTTAAATAAAAATAAAACATATGGTAACTTCTAATTACCTGATGTTTTTAGGAGAAATTACATCATGTTTCGTAACGTTTTTCAAACATTTTTGTAAGTAACGACCAACATAGAAATCGATGTAAAAGTTGTCATATAAAAAATAGACAATCCATCCCCAAATACATGAGCAAAAATGGAAAATTCGTCTTAAAAATAAAATGTGAAACAAAGCGGTTTAAATTGTCACTCAAAATAGAAATGTAAAATAATAAAAATAATTTGATTGCATCAATCAAACCAATGTAGTAACAAAAAATGTCAAATGTGATTGGTTCAAATATTTATATATAAATCAATTTTGGTTTACTGGAGAAAGCCCCACTTTTTCCAAACCTATTTTTTTTTCAAATTCCATGTTCCAGAAAAAACTTTTCCAGAGAAAACTCAAACCTGTCCAGAGCAACCCCCCCCCCCCCCCCTTCTCACTCCGCCTCCTCCAAGAAACTCATGCAGCAACCAGCGACAACCTCAGGCGGTCTTTAGCAGCATTGACTCTGTAGACATTAAAAATGTCAAACAAGTTTTCAAGAATTAATTAGTTCGGTTAAATCGGGCCACCAAGAGTCGTACAAACGCAACGGGCTTCTCATTACGGTCTCGGGCCAAGCCCAATATTGGAGACGAGCCCACTTGTTGTTGGGTTAAGTCTAAATCCCTTAAATGTACTTTAAAAGGATTTCCTCATAAAGTCAAGGGGGCTACATGCAATAAATTAAAAGAAGTGAAGGGATATTTGCAAGCCAATCCCTACATGTGAGTCTATAAATAGAGACTCTCATTCACACACAAAAGACATCATGCTAGCAGACGCCAGAGCTCTCACACACGTTGAAGACTCACTTGAAGATCCACAAGCATCTTGCCGGAGACTCAAGAACGCGAATGCACACGAGGAGTTTCTTGAAGATCCACAAGCCTTCCGCCGGAGATTCAAGAATGCGAACGCACGCGAAGCCTTAACGAGATCAAGCCTTCAAGCCCTCGTCCGAGCTTCATTTATGCGTCGGTCGAAGACTTCTTGAAGATCCACAAGCATTCCGCCAGAGATTCAAGAAGACAAAGCATATGAAGCGTGATCGAGATTAAGCTCTCCAGCCCTCGTTCAAGCTTCATCATCACGCTGCTCTCGGAAGTTCCAAGACACAAGTCCTTCCACTTCAAGTTCTTCAAGATCGGAGTTTGAAGCCGCGGACCGTTCTTCATCAAATTCGACCATTCAAAGGTCAAGAAGCCAACAAAATAATCAACCTCGTCTCTTTGAGGAAATCGCGCCATCGCCGTGCTCAAGGCCGACCAATTCAAAAGAAGTTGGAGATTTAATCAGAGGTTTCCAATCCGGTGTAAAACCAAGAGGATTGTACCCGCTTTAAATCAAATTAAATACAAATTAAGTTTTTGCACTTACGTTTTGCGTCCTTTTCGCTGAGTTTGCAAAATTTGTGTGTACAAATTTTGGCACGCCCAGTGGGACCTCTCTTCCTCTCATCTTTTTCTCCTACATCTGGAACGTCGTATTCCAATGGCATCAAGGAAAGCGCAAAGCAGCAGCAATACGTCTTCAGGGCACTTTACAAGAAGCAAAGCGAAAGTAGAGGCGATTCTCACGAAGCAACCAGTTGCATCAAAGGCAACCAAAGGCCTTGGTGGAATCAAGACTTCTTCCGTATCTACAAGTGAGATAGGAAGGAAGATGAAAGAAATTGAGGAGATTCAAGAAAATCACGATAACGCTCTCGCGGAAAAAGAAGTGGATGCTAAAAGGGGGCGTTCATTGTTTCCCTCCGCTCTCTCCATTGGAGCATCGTCGCAGTGTCGAAACTTTCTTAAGGTAAATGTGACTTTAAGTGCAGGTTCAGAATCAGGTTCATCTTCGTCTAGCCCCAAACAATGGGATGCGTCGGATCAAGAGGAGTCATCTCGTACCTTAGCTGTGCAAGCAACGACGACAGGAGCGTCTAGCGTCGAAGAGAAATTGGGAGCTATGTTGGAGGCGATCGAAAAACTGCAAAGGACTATCGGGGAGAAGGACCTTCAAATTGCCTCGCTCATGAACAAGATAGAGAGTTTGAACGTGGTTGAGATGAGCCAAGATGATTCGCATCCCCCGAACCCAACTGCAAAGGATAGTGTTGCAGCTTTCGGAAATTCTAACGGCGTTTTAAACCCACCGAATGCCAATGAAGTGCAACAACCAAATGCATTTCAGCGTGAGATAGTTCCACAAAGAAGCTCAACGCTTGTCCCTCCGTTTTCCATGCAACAGTTGGACGATTTGATTGAGAATGCTGTGAGGGCACAATATGGCGGTTCTTCGCACACGTCAATTAGATACACCAAGCCGTATACTCGAAGAATTGATAAGTTGCTGATGCCTACAGGCTACATCCCTCCTGCATTCCAACAGTTTGACGGAAAGGGTAACCCAAAGCAGCACATTTCACATTTCTTCGAGACTTGCAACAATGCAGGGACCGAAGGAGATTGGCTGGTGAAGCAATTTGTTCGTACTCTCAAGGATAATGCTTTTGAATGGTACATTAGTTTAACTCTTGAATCCATTGATAGTTGGGATCAAATGGAGCGTGAATTCCTTAGTCGGTTCTATAGCTCTCGTCGTACGGTGAGCATGATTGAGCTAACGAACACGAAGCAGTGGAAAGACGAACCGGTGATAGATTACATCAATAGGTGGCGTGCTCTAAGCCTCGATTGCCGCGATCGACTATCCGAGTTCTCAACGGTGGAAATGTGCATGCAAGGCATGCATTGGGGGCTTCTTTATATTCTACAAGGAATTAGGCCGCGTACGTTCGAAGAACTTGCCACTCGCGCCCATGACATGGAAATAAGCATAGTATACCATGGTGGAAAAGGCCCCTATATTGCTGAGCCACCTTATGAAAATAAGGACAAGAACAATGAGAAAAAGATATTCAAACCCAAGGTGAAGGAATCAATGGTCGTGACTACAGTTCCTATGGCGATATCATCCAAGGAAAAGAAGGAAGGTCACCGCCCGCATAGGGAAAATCATCTAACATTGAAAGAGCTACAAGAGAAGAAGTACCCTTTCCCGGATGATGACATGCCAGGGATGTTTGACGACCTACTCGAAAAAAACGTCATCGAGCTTCCTGAGTGCAAACGTCCGGAAGAAATGGGGAGAACAGGTGACCCAAAGTACTGCAATTACCATCGTATCTTAGGCCATCCCACAGGAAAGTGCTTCGTACTCAAAGAATTGTTGATTTGATCTCGCGAGGAAGAACAAATTAAATCTTGATATTGATGATGCGGAAGAGTGTAACCATGTTATGGCCACCTACATGATCTCAACAAATGAAGGGGAGGAGTTGGAAGAAGAAATATCTATTGAGGGACATTCTCGTACATCCGTCTTCGATCGAATAGATCCAGTACCTCGAAGAGTTTTTGCATTTTCAATATTGGGAAACCATACAAAGGGACAAAGGAGGTCTGTACATATACCTCGAATATCTGTATTTTCTCGAATCAAAGATAGGAGGATGGCCCGAACTCAAAGTTCGTCTCAACAGCAAGAAAGTGAAGTGGTCATCTTGCCTGAAGATAAAGAGATTAATAGTAACATCCCCTCGAGAATGAAGCGCTTCACATCTTGGGATATAAGTGTGGAAGGAGGGCTTAAACTGAAGAAGCGAACGGTAGTCATGACAAAGGGAAGCCCAAATAACAACAAAGAGCAAGGAGAATGTGCTTATTCTTCCCATGTCACGATTATGCAGGACAAGGATCCTAATTCAGAAGAGGGAGATCCCATGCTTGCCGTTAGAAGACACATTGTTAACTCTCAAACTGGGAATAAGTTCTCCTCCAAATTGGGTGGCCCATACACCGTGCTGGAA
Source organism: Linanthus parryae (assembly GCA_023055425.1). Taxonomy (NCBI): domain Eukaryota; kingdom Viridiplantae; phylum Streptophyta; class Magnoliopsida; order Ericales; family Polemoniaceae; genus Linanthus; species Linanthus parryae. The sequence goes on from JALGPY010000015.1 coordinate 8,011,274, forward strand.
GCTTACACAAACGAGGCATACAAGATCGTCGACGGAGAAGGCGTAAGAGTCGGCCCAATCAACAGCAAATTCTTTAAGTGTTACTACCCTTGAGCGGGTAAACACTCCTCATCGCACGAGTATAAACTGCACGATGCAAACAAAAAATAAAAAAAATATATAATATAAAAAAAACAAAAAAAAAATAATCCCAAAAAAATGAACTACGTTTGGCTTGATCCTGCAAAGGTACGTAGGCAGCCTCAAATCATGTTTCAAGTTCAGCCATAACAACAAAAAAAATCATGTCACCTCTTGAAAGTGTGGGGTATGTTAACGGTCACCTTCAATCAGGATGAACTTCACCTGAATGTGCTGATATTATGTCACGATGAAGTACTCACATAAGTGTGTGTATATGAAGACAAGCATAAGGGAAGAAAAGACAATCTGTTGAATGAAAATTACATTGTTATGATTCAACAAATTTTCATAAATATTCAACAAGTTGGGTTTACAATAGATATATCTGAACTAAATATGAAGAATGCAAGTACAAGAAAACACGGGGATCTCTCAGGTAACAATGTGTACTCTCTAAAGGAAATTCATTCTTATTCGTCTTTGTTTCACTCGAAGCTGGTTTGAAAATTCTTCAGGACAAGTGATGGAATTTACATTCGTCAAAGGATGTGGTATTCGCTAAAAATATATGGTATTGTTTTGCAATTCTTCAACTACATCGTATAGATTTATGATCTGCATTTGTAGATACCATGAATGACATTACGCCATGTCCGCATGTTGCTGAAATTATGGCAAGAGGTCGTGCTCTTCCAAGCATATGCGCTTGTGCCCGCTAATGAGGGTTGTATATAATCGCTTCGTCTCGTACTCAACTTACATCACGAGTCTCTTCTTTGCCAAATTTTCCAAATGACGACGCATTAATGCTCACAGTAGCACCATCATATGTCAAAAGAGAGCTGCCACAAAGCCATACTGTTATATGACTCCATCACTGCAGCAAGACGCACGTAATTGCTTCCGATCCGTCCGTGCCATGCTATTAGGAGCAACACGTACTCATCATAAACTAAAAGCTATAGCAGTCATCGACTCGTCCTCCTTGGTGGGTTGTAGTCCCTGGATTCTTTTGTTCGTCATACCCAGATACATAGTAAATGATATCAACCTGGACATGAAAAGAAAAAAAAAAAAAAAAAAATTAGAAAAAAATCCATGCTAGCTTCATCATCATGCCCCTGGACTTTTCAATGAAGTCATCCATCCCAATCTTGGCCAAATCACATCAAGGAAGTAAGAAGTCCTCCATTCTGGCTGTGAGGCCTCCTTCCTTAAGTCCCCTGCCTAAATGGTACTCCTCGAAAAGGGGATATTCAGCTTCAAGCATGAGAGGCTCAACTATGCACGCGTGCTGGCCTTACTCGACTTCGAGTTCATCTTCGTGCTCCGTTGATCTCGGCTTAATTCTTCTACAACAATGGTCTTTGCTTAAGGTGCTTTGGATGTCATCAAGTTAGTTTCAGCAAGTATCCAAAATGACATGGTCACACTTCAGGCCTTTCTCCTTGAGATTGCAATGGACTGTAACAGCCCCCTTAGCCCAATCACGAGCTCCATGGATCAGCCAGGTGCCTTGCTGCTTCCTTGAGTTCCACATCTCAAGATATCATCCTCATCAATAAAGAATCGGGGCTCGCTGTCCGAACATCATGTTACCTCTATACGCCTTTTGAAAGATGGGGAGGATTTGTTAGCTTGATACGACGTCCAAGGATCACGGCGTTGTGCATGTCTTGAAATTCTCTCCGTGAGGGACAACTGCGTTAGATGGTAGACTGAAATTTGACGCACCCTCTTGCTACTGTGGGAATTCTCTTCGAGTCTTCATGTCCTCAAATTGGTTCCCATGCTCCTAGCCCTTAGCTCCTGGGTCTTCCCGGCTGGCCATTAAATTCCTCTAGGTTGTTGTGGTTACGAATGGCCTCCTCCGCGCTCTTCATGCTCACGCGATCTCCTGTTACGGTGGTGCTACCATGAGATTTCGCCTTGAGCTTTCATATTCTGCAAACTGGTGCCACCATGAGAATTCACCTCGTCATGCTCCATGGTCCTCACTCCTTCAGCTTTCATATCTTCGCGGTTGGTCATTCAACTACTTTACCTTGTCCTTCATACAAACTGCCTTCTCCACGCTTACCTCCACTTTTTTGTGCGCCCGAGCCTAGCCGTGCTATCGTGACTATCGATTTCAAGTCTCCATTTTTGCTCGCTGCAGCAAGCGCAATGGTCATTATCTTCACAAGGCGTCAGCATCATAATTTGAGATCATGCCGCCATGCTACCTTCTACATCCATGCAATTCGATCAACTTTAATATGAACCTCGTACTCCTTGCTGCTACGTGAGTTTTCTTCTCGCTAAGATCAAGATTGCCTCCAAAAGTGCCAACTCCTAGCCATGGTGGGGTCTCGTTGCACTGTTGTGATCTTCATTACCTCCAGGAGCTTGATCAAACTCCTTTACCGGCTCATGACCATAGATTGATGCTTCACCTTTAGGTTGTGCATTATCCACTTTCGTCCATTCAAGATTATGTCGTCATCTCGATGTCGGGTCCTAGTTCCAATTGTTAGGCTATATTCAAGTCTGATTCTTGTTATCATGGTGTTGGGACCAAAGTTCAAATATCCGTCAAAGTCTTCCTTGTAGCAAATCTTTCATCTCCAGTTGTCTCCTTAAGGCACATGCTGGCATCTTGACCCAAAATCTCCGTCGGTGAAATCATCTTGGGAGCCACCATGGTGCAAATCAACTTCAGAGCTTGGACTAGAGCTCAAAGTCGGCCCAAGTTCCCTGACATATGCTCTCAATGCTAAAGTCCACGATCAATTTGTTGATGCTCCTCACCTGCGACGTCTTCTTCACCATTTCCAAGCTCGCGTTAAAACTTATGCGGATATAACGCTGATCAGCTCAAATGCAACTCTATTTAATTGATTTGCGAGGGCTGGAACTTCTTCACCAAGCGTGTCCTAGGAGGATGCCACAATCTCCAATCCAACTTCTTGGGTATTGCAGTCCATAAGGATTCTTCAGTCCTCATTTGAAGCTTCACGAATCTGCACGTTAAGACTGCAAACAAGAAAAGGGAAATAAAATGAATACAATCTTCATCATCATCATCAATAGCACTTGGAGCATGTTTTTCCTCCTGTTAAGCTTGTTGTGGCTACAATCAAGATTTCATCCAATACGTACCCACTCCTAGCCATGGTGTGGTAGAGATCCATGGTCCTGATCTTCTTCATCACCTCCAGGAACTTGATCAGAATCCTTCAGCGGTTGCAATTGCTATGCTGGATCGAAATGTTGCAGCTTGTCTTGCTCTAAAAGCCTACTGGACGTTCGAGATCGCTTCATCCCCTTGTTGATGATCGTTTACTCTTTTGTATCACTTTGCGTTGTCATCCTCCTACAATGGTTTCTTAGGATCCACCATCACGTAAACAACGCTCCTCGCTTTCATGGAGGCTGCAAACCTTGCTCAACGGATCTCTGTTGTCTAAGATCCCTGCAATCTTCACAATAAAAAAGGGCAAAAAAAGATCTTGAAGAGACTTCGAATGACCCCGCTACCATTCCAAGTTAATTGCTAGTCTTGAATCAAATCTCGCGCCACCATGGCCAGTCTCGGTGCCTGGACTTGAGCTCACAGTCACCCGAGTTTCCCGCCATCTACTGAAAATGCAAAAATCCATGATCAGTTCGTTGTTGGCTGCGTCGTGCTCTCCGCCATCTCAACCAGGACGGGGTCGTTTCCATCCAAACTTGGATGTGTGTCTTCTTCTCTGTGTTGCCTAAAAACAAAGAGATATGAAAAGAATAAGCAAATGGAGAGATGCCGCATAAAAAATAGTAACCATATGCCAAATTCTGAAGGAAAAAAAGAAAGAACAAGAAAAAAAAGAGATGGGAAGAACAAAATGAAACAAAGATTAAAAGAAAGACACATGAGAAGAGTTGGAGATGCAACTCCACAGGTTTGATTGTAGAAAACAACAGTATATGGCCCTTTTAAAGTAGTAGCATGAGGTACTGCAAATCTTTGAAAGATGAATGATTTTATGGTGAATATTGATCTTGCGAATTCTAACAGAAAAAAGCAAATCAATGACAGCTTGTTTCATTTGTAAAACAAGGGTGATTGATAATCAAGTCAATATTCTGACCGTGAAGTTGGAATCAATTTAGTATGGTTTAATTATGTTGTTCATTTCCAACTTTGGAGATACTGATCGATAAGAAGAAAAGGTAGCAATACGACAACTATACATAAGGCTAGAGAAATTTTCAAGTCACTTCAAGAATCAATATGAAGGCTAAAGAAATGTTCAAAACACTTCAAGATGAATCCGTGAGTATCATTAGTACCACTATTTGCATCTACATGCTTCAACATAGACAAGTGACTTCAAGTCTGAACTCCAATGCTAGCAAGCAAGCATCTCGTCCATGCCTTGAAAATGTCTAACAATTTTTCAAGAATTAATTAGTTCGGTTAAATCGGGCCACGAACAGCCGTACAAACGCAACGGGCTTCTCATTACGGTCTCATGCCAAGCCCAATAGTGGAGACAAGCCCACTTGTTGTTGGGTTAAATCTAAAGCCCTTAAATGTACTTTAAAAGGATTTCCTCATAAAGTCAAGGGGCTACATGCAATAAATTAAAAGAAGTGAAGGGATATTTGCAAGCCAATCCCTACATGTGAGTCTATAAATAGAGACTCTCATTCACACACAAAAGACATCGTGCTAGCAGACGCCAGAGCTCTCAAACACGTTGATGACTCACTTGAAGATCCACAAGCATCTTTCCGGAGACTCAAGAACGCGAACGCACACGAGGAGTTTCTTAAAGATCCACAAGCCTTCCGCCGGAGATTCAAGAACGCGAACGCACGCGAAGCCTTAACGAGATTAAGCCTTCCAGCCCTCGTCTTAGCTTCATTTCTGCGCCGCTCGAAGACTTCTTGAAGATCCACAAGCATTCCGCCAGAGATTCAAGAAGACAAAGCATATGAAGCGTGATCGAGATCAAGCTCTCCAGCCCTCGTTCAAGCTTCATCATCACGCTGCTCTTGGAAGTTCGAAGACACAAGTCCTTCCACTTCAAGTTCTTCAAGATCGGAGTTTGAAGCCGCGGACCGTTCTTCATCAAATTCGCGCATTCAAAGGTCAAGAAGCCAACAAAATAATCAACCTCGTCTCTTTGAGAAAATCGCGTCATCGCCCTGCTCAAAGCCGACCAATTCAAAAGAAGTAGGAGATTTAATCAGAGGTTTCTAATCCGGTGTAAAACGAAGAGGATTGTACCCGCTTTAAATCAAATTAAATACAAATTAAGTTTGTGCACTTATCTTTTGCGTCCTTTTCGCTGAGTTTGCAAAATTTGTGTGTACAGACTCACACATACCCAGGTCATATAAATGACCCCTTCCATATACGAGTCCTGATTAGGCGAACCAACCATGGTATCGATCCTACTCTGAGCGAAAAGCCGGCTCTCGAGCGATTGTGTTTCTCTTACCATTTGTCTTTGTGTATGTTTTAATATGTATGACAAATAATATGAAATTGAATTTTTAGCTTTCCTCTTTCTCTTAATTGTTTGTCTTGGTAGGATGGTCTTTGATGTGTTAAGCAACTCATTGGGAATTCTTTTCAGTCTTTATCTTCGATGGCTAGCAAAATGTTTGTTTCATTTCGCTATTTTTGGTACTTTATTTTGATTCTATCTTATGTCTATGCACTCTGTATTGTGTCTCAAGTTTGTTGTTTGGCTTTTGGTAGATCATTTGCTGAAAAGACTACTCGAGGTAAAGGTGCAAAAAAGCTTGGATCTTTACATTGCTATGTTCCGGCAAGTGCAGGTTCTGGAAATAAAATGAGTGAAAACCGTGTGTGCAAAATAAAATGAGTGATACGAAAAACTTTGCAAATGCAAAAATTATTTGAAACAATGTCTATCATTTCTTATTTAATGAGAGAATTACTCTCAAACTTTTGGAATTCACATAAACATATATCTTAACTTATACATTTTTGGATGAGAAAAAGAAAATTATGAATTAATTAAGATAAAATCAAGTTAGTCATTAAAAAATACTACCATTGGAGTGTAAAGTAACAAATTTGGTGACCCTTATATTAGTTAAGTTTGTTTAAGAATCTGAAATACATTTTTAGTCAAAATGTATCTTGATATTTTTTTTTTTCAAAATTAGAAAATATATAATACATATTGTTTTATCCGTTTTCTTTGGGAGTACTACCTTCATCACTCTTAATTCTTAAACATTATATAGTACATTGACGACCTTGCCTCTATAGAAGTCATGTTTCCGTGCATCGCACGTGTTCAAGGCTAGTTTCTACAATTTGATAGGTGATAAAGTCCTTCAACCCTGAAATCTCTTATTTTCTCTTCCCACTAGTATTTTTTTTTTAAATATAGCATTTTTTTCTAACCAGTCCACAGTTAATCTCAAAATATATATATATATATATATATATATATATATATCTTTCATTTTTAATGCAAATTAGTATTTCCATGAATAATTTGCCTACAATTTACCACAACTCAATTTTGCGCGTGGAGGGTGATGCCACCAATCTTAAACAACCATGTGACCATGTCATTGACATATGGCACTTCTTGCACAGGAAAAATAGTTTGTCAATAGAGGAAGGGAAGGTTTTGTGGTTCCCTCATTCACGGAGGACTGCTCGTCGTTGGTGTTCATGGACCATGATTCTCCCAACCCAAATTTGTGCAAATAAATCAAATCTGAAAATGCTCTGGTTCCTCTACAATGATCAGAGTTTATTCTCATTGTTTCGCCTCTCTCATATTGGTGAAGAAATTCGCTCGAGTACCATAGGATTGAGAATTCAATCATGGCGGACGACGCTGACGGCGAACAACACGAGCACGGGATTGTGGATTCGGTAACGGAGGAGATTACTGAGAACTTTAAAGATTCTTCGAGCTCCTCCGATTCCGATAACGAGATATCTTCGGCGTGTTCCTCCGTCAGAGGCAAGGTTTTCAGACTTTTCGGCAGGGAGAAGCCTGTGCACAAAGTCCTCGGAGGCGGAAAATGTAAGCATTATAACTCTGAACCCTGATTTTTCCCCTATCAAAAGTCCCCATTTCTCTGTTGAATTTTTAACTTTTATGTGATTGTGATTTGTTATGTTTGACTGTTCTGCTCTAGGATTTGATATTTACCTGCGTTGATTTTGAGAAATTAGGCACTTGCGGGGAATATGCTTTTTCGTTCAATTAGGTATTTTTGAATTACATTCTAAAATCTGGGGTGGTAATCTTGCCTATGATGTGCATGTGCTATTACTTCTTTGGTAAGACAATTATAATAAACCTGTATATTATTGGGTATGTGTTGATGGGCTTATTGGAGACGGAGTTTGGGAAACATGATCCTGATAGGAGCTTGATGATAGCAAATTGATCGCTGATTCTGGGACATTGGTGTAAGGAGAGGTCACTTTTACTTGTTTTCAGAGAGGATTTTGTGGGGTCTCTCGGAGAAACTAGGGTTGTTAACAAGCCAAGCCACTCACGGGCGGCTTCACATTCGGCTCAACAAACCTCTTTGATGTCGAGCGCATCAAGAACGAATCCCACCAGTGAATCAGTTTTTTATTCACAAACAACTATCTCAAGAAAGCTCTCGGTTTATTTCAATAATTAGCAAAAATTGGCTTGAAATATAGAGACGTATAGAGATTTACAGATAGGAGCGCATACTAGAATTAGAATGTAAGCAAATAATCCTACAAAAACCCTGAATCAAGTTTTTTGACTTCTTATTCAATTCCTTATCCACATATTCTGCCTATTTTTTATCTCCATCATCCTTTCTCACCGAGAGAACTGTAAACAGTAGTGTTGAAACGAAAGTTTTGGAACGCCCCATTATCACGATCAGAAGATTTTGGATGATTTTTCCAGCTAATCAAATACCTCAGCAATTCACTACAACAACCATGTGGCACTGAAAACATTCCCTACCACAACCATGTGGCACTCACTATGGATTCAATGCACTAGATACCTCCAATCTTGTCTTGATTATGGAAAACCGTCAAAATCAGAACTCTCATACAACTCATCGCCTTGCGCTCGAGAAGACGCAAATCTGGGAGGCAAAAAGAGGTGTTGCAAAATGTGCCATAATCTTTGTATAGGAGTGCTTAATGCTGAAAAGCAAGGCTAGCACTCGAATAACCATCCTCGTGTGGGGTACTCAAACAGCTTGAATGCTGGAAAAGGTAGCGTAGAGTCAAGAAAAACTGAGGCATTAGTAGAACTTTGATTAAAATATAGCTCAATATGATCAAACCCATAGTTGATTTCAGTTGTCTTCGAAGAACTAACGTGTGACTCGATGTGGTATATGATTAATGGTTCAATGAGTTACCGCCAAAAGAGATTTAGTAGCGTCAATTTTCTGAATAACCTTGAAGGTCTCGACATGACATATTTGCTGACTTGGATGGTAACTAGGATCCATTCTTGAACTGTCGCAATAGGCTTTCAGTCACGTAATTACCATCCAAGTCAGCAAATATGTCATGTCGAGACCTTCAAGGTTATTCAGCGAACCAGTGATAAGATAGATTAACATGCTAAGAATTATTGGTCTGAAAGTATTTGACCTAATATGAGTGCTGTCTATTTTTCTGCAAGGGTAAACTTGGGATTCAATTGTTTTGAAGGCTGAATTCAAGGGTTGTCTTCTTTTGTAGCAATAGTGTGCTGAAGTGGACAAGGGGCTGAGTGGAATCTGCATTAAGGATGATTCGGTGGTGGTAGGCATGGCAGGATATTGGTGGAGAGAAAAAGAGGAGAGTGATGGGTTTGATGCAGTGGTTTTCCGAAAATATTATTTCCTTCACTTTCTCTGTTTCCGGGCAGCGTTTAGGCTAGGCAGGACGATGGGCTTCAGCCACCAGTGGCATGTCACATTTGGGAGTCTTTTCAAGTGGCTTCTGTTTTCTCTGAAACTCGATCAGATCAGCGTCTTCTTGCCTTTATCTTCTTCTTCTTCTTCTTCTGGTTTTTCTTGTTCATCGTCGATGGCAAATCAACTCGTCTTCAATCATCATCAATCATTTCCAAAGAGCGACGTCGAGGCTTTGCGACAGTAGGGGAGGTTGAAACTACGGTGATGGATCTAGCAAGCTTCCACTATAGGGGTTAGAAGTTTGATCCTCTGTCCATCAGATGATGGGTTAGCGTCTAGCGGCGATGACGGTGAAGGCTTCCATGTCTGCAACAGAGACCTACAACAGAATTCTCAGCCTCTGACTATAGTGACTTCCGCTTAGTAAGACTGAGAAACAAGGTGTAGATAGTGATGGCGGTAAAAGCTGAGGCGACGACCCTGGTGCGTCATTTTGGTTTGATTGGTGGTGTGAGACTAAACCACTCCACAAATCACTTCCAAATCATCTTATCAATCCTAACTTGAAAGTTAAGGATGCCATTACTAGCCATAACAATTGGAATCTGCCATTACCCTAGTCATCCCATTCCTCATGATGAGGCAAATTAGTTACAAGCATCACGCTTCATTTACAAGCTGGCCATAGTGACTTACCCACTTGGAGTGGGTCTCACTATGGGGTCTTTGGACCAAGGCGGTATATAATACGATTACTGAAAGCGTCACAAATTTAAGTAAAGATAGGTCTTAGCTGTGAAACTTAAAGTTTCCAGGAAGCTTTCTTTTTCCTTTGGCTTGCAATGCACAATAGATTTGGCACAAATGTGGTCGGGTTTACTAGAAAAACTCATAATTCTATGGGCAAGAGATGCAATATCAGTGAGGAGAGTACTGAGCATCTCCGATTCAATTGTCCGATTATATAGATGTTTAGAAGAAGTTTGTATGAAACATAACTACATTGCTCTGTGCAGTGTGAAACAATGACTATTAAATAGCCACAAAATAGTGACTTCACAAAATTCTCAACAAGAAGTGACTTTACCAACTTTTTCACTATTCTCTGGTTTATTTGTACAGATAGGAATGCAAATTCTTTTAAAAGTTCCAGGTGGAATTTAGTCCATATTTAATTCCTGCAAGTAATGTGTGTTTCGGAAAAAAAACTTGTCCTGATATTATTGAGACAGAAGGGAATATGATCCCAACTCACTTTCTACTTGTTTGTCGACCCTTGCAAGTAAGCGGGATAAGTTTGTGACGGAAGCTACACTAATAGAACTGGAAGGGGGACTTTGGAGGCATTTTTAGAGCAAAGATTTATTTAGCGGGGGTATTGGTAATGGTTGCGGAAAACGGTTTCGACCCATAACGGACAAACTGTAATGGGAATCGGGAACGAACATGTGAATGTTAAAAAATCGTCAAAAGATGCCAAAGTATTTTTAAATGTTGTTTTTTATATCATATATCTTTTACTAGTTGTTAGACCATGCCTAACTAGTTTCTATGAGATACTTAGATATTAAAAACTTCAATACTTTATTTTTTTATGTTCTTGCTCTAGATAATATAAACATACAAGTTTTTAGGCAAAAAATCTTATTGGCCGGTTTATGTCTGGGGCATGTACTACTTTGGACCCTTAAGTTTGAATAGTAACAATTTGGACCATGGTGTTACAAACTATTAACAATTCTAACTTCCGTCAATTTCATTTAACTCACCGTTATAAAAATTTGTCATCATCAGTCTACCTTCAGCTCGAAAACCTTCACCTTTTCTATCCAAATAAAAGGCAATCATCTTAACCCCAAATGTAAAATAACTCTAAGTTTCAATAAGAGTTGGGGGTAATTGTCAGGGCCTCATTTGGCCTTGATTTGTTTAGGGCCCCATACCCGCGGTTACTCTAGCTTACAGAGAGTATTGTTGACCTTGAAGGCCTTCGTGATTGTTGTGTTTTCGTACTGTCCTTTGCGACGGCTTGTAGTACCATTAAATATTTATATTTAGATAATTCTAGTTGATTGCTTCAGAACTAATTGATGGTGCACCATCTTGAGCGATAGTAAGAGAAGCCCATATGGGTTTGTTTCTTTCTGTTTTTTTTTTTTTTTTTTTTTTTTTTTTTTTAATATATATATTAAGAATTATCTCTATAAGCTTTCATATGCTCGCCACTGAATGAATTATGAGGTGATAGCAAGAATGTGAAAGAAGTTGGAGTAAAAATATGGATGCAATGAAAATATGAGAACTTTGAAGCTATTTTTAAAATTTAAAGAGGAGATTTAACTCCAACCTAACAAAAAGGGGATGGAAAGTTAATGGTTTCAAAGGTCATGGTTCAAATTGTTACAATAAGAAGTAAAGGGTCCAAAATGGTACTTACCCCAAACATAAAGGGTGCGATATGATTTTTTGGCAAGTTTTTTTATCCATCATTTCTTTTGTTGTGCCCTTTCTGAATTTATCAAAAGAAAGACAACTATCAGAACAATCGAACTTACTATCAAACTGACTTCCAGCTCTATATGAGTTAATTGAGTCGGATCATGGTTCTTCAAAATGAGAATAGAGATTAGCTAACTTAAACACAAGATCTAGATTGGACAGACATCCGAGCTATAAGCTCAAAACCTGCTCGAGTTCAGAGCAAGGATAAATGAGTCAAGCTTGAGCACATTTCTTGGCTTGTAGAAAGCTCGGCTTCAAGCTCGAACTCATGTAAAATTTGGCGAACCAAGCTTGAGAACCCTAAAACTCGACTTGGCTCGATTGCAGCCGTTGCATAAACATTTTCCTTGGAGTGGGTGATGGTTTATGGTTGGAATTTGGTTGAACATGTATTATGGGAAAACATCTCCAAACCTCTTGTTTTTACCAGCCGCTTTGAATTCTGATATATTTCTTTCCTTAATACTGGGGAAAGAACTTTAGTAATTGTATCAGCATCCTCAAACATATGAAGATGGACTATCTAGTTCCTTAGATATCCCTGCTTTCTCAATTTTCGAGGAAACAACAGTAACTTTTTATTACAAGTGAAGTCAGAAAGTATATATCATGTTTTGGCCTTTCATTGTTTAGGTAAATTGTGATGTTCTAGATTAGAAATAGGGAATATCATCATAGAATGAAAGGACTACCAAAACATTCCTTTTTACATGTTTAATGTGACAGGCTATGGACGAGTATTCTACATATCAGTGATGTCACAGCGGACATGCTTTCTCCTCTCAATTTTGTTTGTGTGTTTGTGTTTTCTTTTTAGTAATCCACGCTTTTTGGTAATTAACATATTATCTATCTTCTGTGACAGCTGCCGATATATTGATGTGGAGAGACAAGAAAGCTTCTGGCTGTGTGTTTGGTGCTGGTACTGTGTTATGGTTACTTTTCGAAGTGGTCGAGTACCACTTACTCACACTACTGTGCCATTTTCTAATTCTCGCCTTCAGTGTCCTTTTTCTATGGTCCAATGCATCCACCTTTATCAACAAGTAAGCACTTTGTTAACGTCCCCCAACTGTTCCTATTTCCCCTCTCATTTGATTTCACGTTTATGGGCGTTTTACTTGAATGTCATCCATTATTATCAGACCTCCACCTAAAATTCCAGAAGTTCAAATCTCGGATGATATTGTCATCAGAATAGTTTCTTGTCTGATATTTGAGATCAACAGAGCTCTTACAATCATTCGAGATATCGCTTCTGGGAGGGATTTGAAGAAGTTTCTATCTGTATGTAGTATTCTTTCTCGAGTTTTTTGAGTTCTAAAGAGATTAGCTTCTTCTATTAACCCATTTCTTGTACAAAACAGGTAATTGCTGGGCTGTGGATTATTTCAGTTATTGGAAATTGGTTCAACTTCGTGACTTTGCTCTATCTAGGTAAGAAATGTAGTATTAGATAGCATATATTTTTTTTGTTCGTGGTAATGTTAATACTAGCCACCCTTGGCGGGTGGTTATTAGATAGCATATTTTATAGTTTTATTTAATTAATTTTTATTTCATTAGCCAGATAAGTTAATTTTGTCCATCTCACTCGCCTTTTTGTGGAGCAGGTTTTCTTTCGCTGCATTCTATGCCCATCTTTTATGAAAAATATGAAGACGAGGTTGATTCCTTTGCAGAGAAAGCTTTAGCAGAGTTCAAGAAGCAGTACGAGGTGTTTGATGCCAAGGTTCTTAGTAAGGTTCCCATGGGAGCGTTGAAAGACAAGAAAGCAGCTTAGCAAAATGTCTAAAGAGTGTCTTGCTATTGCTAGTTACTCTAGCAATTGCTCACGTTTCAATAGAAGCCTTGGTATCTGATGGCTCTGGAGTACGTTTTAAGCAAGTGCCATTTCAATGGAGTAGTGTCGACAAGGGTGGTAATGGAAGATGGGAATATTGTGGCTGCCCTATTCTATGTAAAATCATTTGCATTCTCTATTGTTCATACCAACAGAATTTTATTTATTTATTTATTTATTTATTTATTTATTTATTTATTTATTTTTATTTTTTAAACACGAGATTTCGAACGGCCAGTGATTCTTACAGAACAATATTTGCTCCTTTTAAAGCCCAGTAATTGTATTTATAGCCCAAATGACAAATCTAACCCTACCATAATTCACTTATTTGAGTGGGACTTCGTTGAGAAGTTTGATGGTCACCATTTTTTGTCCTCCCTCTCTTTCACACACTTTGTTTCTTTAGTTCGAAATTCTTCAGCAACCCACAACTTGGCGGTCATCAATGCCTCCGATTTTGCCCAGATACCCTCTTTCTTTAATGAAACGTTTGCCAACATATCCGACTTGGATAAAGTGATGACGGGATTGAAAAACTGAGTGCTTGTCGTAATTGTTTCTGAAGGAGGAAGAGAAGAAAGTCAGCTATTCTACCTAAAACATAGTGTAGAACAAAACACAGTAAAGCACACCACATGAGTGTGAGAGATTGCTTTGCGCTTTGGTCATGACTCATGAAACTTCAAGCTATCTCTTCGATGGTTTTAGGAGATCAATGCTAGAGGTTTTTTTAAAAAAAAGGATCTGTGGTGCTAAAGAGTTTGAGAATCTGCTGGATGTGTAATTAATTGTATTTGAGTTAGTATCATCTTCATTATCATAGAGTTATTAGTGAAGTGTTCATAGTTAGAATTAGTTGTGTTAGAACTAGCAAAGTTTAGGAATCACTTCGAGCTAACATCTTGATTTCAGTATGAATTTATGAATTCGGACTATAGAGGAAGTGATGAGAGAGGAGATGAGAGATATTGGTTTCCGAAATTTTTTGAAGGGTTAAATTTGTCATTTGTGTTATAATTGTAACTAGTGGGTTTGCAAGGAAGCAAATCTTGCTATGGAAGAATCACTGTCCTTTCCAATACAATCACACAAGTTTTGTAAGCAGCAAAAAGATTTCGCATGATGATTTATTGTAATGTTTAGTTATTGACATCTCATCTACTGTATCACTTGTTTGATTTTACCATGAAGTTTTATTTCTTGTGCCAAAAAGTATCCCGACCTCACACTCATCAAATGTGCCATAGCATGATAACCAATTACAACTGCTACTCTAGACTTGGACTAACTCATATTAATAAGTATCCCGGACTGCCCTCCCTCCAAACCTTATGGACGCGAGTTTCCCTACGGTAACACGCCTGTAACTTGAGCTTCACATGAACTTGAAGTACTGCTCTTTCCTCCATGGGAATGTTGCAGACCTTTACAAAGATGCTCTACACGCATCACCACTTAAGCTCACATACAAGATTCACTGCATGTCATAGTGAAAATTTCTAGACTGAAAACAGGTCATGTTTTTCAGTTCAGTGACACGCCTATATATGGCTGTTGCTCTCTATCGCATTAGCAGCTTATTATAGTTTTGGTGTCATGTATGCTGATGTAACTATCCACTGACATGTACAAACAATAACAGAAATGCAAAGTTGAGAAAGCAATCTATATACAAATAGCACTATTAAATGATGTTTCATGTCCCATGACTTAATGCGCATCCAATACAAAGTTCCCTTCCTGATCGAATCATTACAAGTCCATCCATAAACACCAATACACAAATAAAAATTAAACAGACAACTGCAACACACCGACTAACATAATCTGCCTAGAATAAATATAAATACTGACATCTCCCTCCCTGTCAAGCATGATACTCCATTGAACTTCCCCTGGGTTGTCAATTTAGGTGCTCCACAAACAGAAATTGACCATGACCACATGTTCCTTGATAAACAGATCTTTCTTCAACCAGCTTTATCAGACACAGCATAGTGAGTGAGTGAAATTACCAGAAATGACAGGTGTCCGGCAGTCTAAAGGAAGTAAGAGAGCTGCTCTTTCTTCCTTGAGCCTCCTTCACCATACAATGCGTTCCATTGGCTCAGTTCACCCATGATAGAACCCTCAGATGCAAAACTTGCAGCAACCTGCAGTCACGCAAGTGAAATTTTCAGCACATTTTTTGTCGAGTACCAAACAAGGCCTGATAGTGCTTTTTGTGATTATATTCAAGACCTGACATTAATACAAACTTGAGACAATGAACTGTTAAGTTCATGAAAAGACGGGGGTTAGTTTCTTATGTTATTACAAGAATAAGGATTTATAAAAAGCAAAGACCTGGGTTTTGAAAGAGTCCCCTATTGGCCACATTACATGAGAAGCTACTTTAAGATGCAATATAATGCGCAACAGAACCCACTTGATACAGTTTAGAACATAACTTATTCCCTTAAAATTCTGAACCAAAGTTGTTCATTAATGCCCGTTCATGCTTTTATTATAGCTATGACATCTTAATAGAAGCCAAAGGTATAAAAGATGAAATAGCTCAGGTGAAGTTACCTGATTCTTTGCCTGCTTCATGTCTTCCATGTTCAGAGGCCTGAGTTTAATAACTCTCTCCTCTTTCTCTTCTTTCGCATCCGGAGCATCTTCCTTGCACTGTCCAGCTTCATCTTTCTTCTCGTCTTCACCCTTTTGCTTCTTTTTCTGCATTTGTAATGAGTTGAGAGAAAGAAAGCTCAAGAAATCGTCCATGGAATTAATTAAGGGGTGGAAAAAGAAAGAAAAATAATGTAAAAGTAGTAGAATACCATGTCCTTAAGCCTCTCTTGTTGTATAAGCTCCCTAACTGGACGATATGCAGCTGTGGTGCACAAGTTCTGTTTCCGGTACAGATAAGCCAATCCTTTAGAATTCATTCATGGCTTTTGCGGTAAAATTTTAAGTGAAAGAGTTGCCTCAACGGATACATACCTTAAGGTCGCTACCACTGTACCCATCTGTCATGGTTGCGAGCTCCTTGAAGTCCAGATTGTCTGCATGTTCTTTGCTCAAAAGAGTCCTAAAGATCTTTTCTCTGCTTTCTATGGTTGGGAGACCAACCATTACTCTGTTAAGCAAGAGAAAACTAAGTAACTCATATTGCTTTGTGCCACATTTCCTCTTTTATTTGTATCGAAAACAGTTCTCAGTGTAGCGTTGTAAGATATTACCAGTAAATAAACATAGGTTTGAAATTTATAAAAGGAGATTCTACCAATTTGAAGGATGACCCATAACAGATACAGCTACCAATTTACTACCAATTCACCATTCATTGATTGCTTTTTGTAGTAGAATGATCAGATTTGACTATCAAAGATATTTATACAACTGAACATCATAGCTAGAAATATCCGAGGCAATAGAAAGGGGAAAGCATGTTTAGATCATTATAGTTAACAACTAATCTTTTACTCAATTGGAGAGCTTATGACTTCTGGTCATGAACTCTACTGATTGCAATAAGAAAGCTAGTGAATACCTGCGTTCAAATCGCCTGATAATGGCTTCGTCAAGGTCAAATGGCCTGTTGGTTGCAGCAAGAACAAGGATTTTCTCACCAGGTTTTGTCAACAATCCATCCCAGTGAGCCATGAACTCGTTCTTAATCTTTCGCATGGCCTCGTGCTCTCCAACTCTTGTTCTCTGCCCGAGCATGCTATCAACCTCATCCACAAATATAATTGTAGGAGACACCTTAGCAGCAAGTGTAAACAAAGCTCGGACATTCTTTTCATCTTCTCCGAACCATTTTGAAGTTATGGTAGACATTGAGACATTAATGAAGCTAGCTCCCGCTTCATTGGCAATTGCTTTCGCGAGCATTGTCTTCCCCGTACCAGGTGGACCAAAGAGCAAAATTCCTCGACAAGGCTTTAGAAGCCCCCCAGTGAAGAGGTCTGGTCTTCTAAGTGGGAGCATGACCAGTTCTTGAAGGTTTTCTTTAACCTCATCCAAGGCACCAATATCTGCAAACGTCACACCAATCTCATTTGCAGGAATAACCTCTGGTCTTATGCGTTTCTCAAACTCATTGTCCGGAGGAGGTTCCTGAGTAAAAAAGAGATTATATGTCAACAAGAAAATGCAGGAACATGAACTACTAGTTTTATGGGACAATGTCTGCGTGTTAAAACAGCGAAACGACAATTGAAGTAGGAAACTTTGAAGCTACATTCTTTCTGCACCAAAAATATTTAAGCCAGAATTTTTCTCGTCATCTGAGGCTTTCATAATATGAACAGAAATTCCAGCTAGTATTCTTCTTTTACTTCTACAGAAATGTATGAAAGAGCTTCGAGCCGACTGTAAATCCAAATTAAAAGAAACAGTAATCAAGGATTTAATACCTGGTTTATAAAGTTTAATGAGCTAAAGACATACAGTTTTGATTTATTCATTACCTGGGGCTATAAATATTCTCACATCTATCTGAAATTTTATCATGATTAAACTTACATGAGAAGGGGCTATAAAACCCCTTCTCATGTATCTGAAATATTATCAGGATTAAACTTACTGGTTTTGAAGCAGCTTCGCCTTCTTTCTTTTCTGAAGAACTTGACTTCTCTTTTTCATTTTTGCTGTCAGATGTCACAACATCCGGCTTACCTCCAGTTATAATTTCTACCTGAGAGTCCTCAAATGGATGAGTCAAACATAAGCATGGGTTAGGAAAAGTGATCCCGCAAATTTAATGGTTTTTAAATGAAAAATGAACTGTGATGCAGAACAAACCCTCGCAGTTATGCCATTTGTTTCTAACTTCAAAGAATCATTCCCACTCCGTTTCCCTTCCTGGAAGATACTCAATCCACGGGACAAGCTGTTTGATAACATAGAAACATCAAGATTGATTAAGATGAAGGTTAAAAGGTGTAGAAAAGAAAACATAGAAGGAAAAAACTCAGTGTCTACCTGGAAGAAGATATAAGAAGCTTCCCATTTCTGTACTCGGGATCCTTGTTACTCATTAAGTGATAAGATATTGCTGACACAATAATCTCTTCTATGTGACTGCTCAGAAAATTTGTGTCTGTGTGACAGATTGAAGCTAAATCATCACAGTCAAGATCATTTGCTGCAAGTACCTCAGCAATGTGATTTCTGTTATCTTGAATTTTGATTGCTTTCATGTCCTCCTCCAGCTGGTTTTTCCAGCTTGCAAGATTTTTCTCATCCTCAGGTTGTTTGACTTCAATATTGTAAGGAAACAAAAGGGAGAGACTTTCATCAACTTCCCCAAAATTAGCTTCTGGCTCTAACATCCGCGAGCCGAGTACTAAAACTGGTCCTGATAGTTTCTTTAACATTGTATCAAACAACTTGTACATTCGTGGGGATTGTAGAATCCTTTCAACATCCCTGATGTAGAGGATAATGGAACTTGTTCCAGAGACTGAGACCAAAACCTACAAAAATTGTCATTATGAGTACCTTCTGGAATCCCGAAAACATCATGTATGCACTAGCATGTAAACATTACTGTAAAAGAGCAGAGTTGAAAAACCACGCACAAAAGCCAAAAAAAAAAAAAAAAAAAAGTTGTGAATGTCAGAACATGTCATTCATCTAAGCATTACCTTGTAAAGAGACTGCAAGAAAAGCTTCTCATCGAAGGACCAACTACAGCTGCGCCTAGCAATGCCTGAAAGAGCTATTAATCATTAGGACTAAATTTACAAATTTGCTAGTCATTTCAATATGTATAAGAAGAACATCTAAGAACAGAAACACGTTAACTTTAAAGTGGATGCATTCAAACAAATAATACTAGGAACTAATATGAAATACTAGGATTGGAAAGTCTCAGATGTAATCTGCTATCATAAACCAAACACAGTCCAGAAAGCCTTTAGAGACGGTTCTATTTCAAGATTCATAAGGAAATACGCAGCTTTGCAGGACTTGTTTGAGCTTACACCAACAACTAGACAAGTTGCTGAATAGTGACACCTAAGTAGAAAATACAGAACTGATGGAGCAAGAAGCAGAATAAACAATCCTGCACGTATAGTTACTATGAATTGTGGCACAGCCATAAATGAATTCAGATTGGAACTTGCGAATTTCTTCATGATAGTAAAATCAAATGAATTCGACATATACCAGGAAGAAAACTACACCACAGAGGTAATCCATTTGGAAATAACTACAGCAAGTTAAACTTCAATACATTAGACCTTTCCTGCTACACTAAATACACGTATCTGGCTTAGAAGGCTTTAGCCTGAATCTCAAAAGCTAAAATGCGTTGGAACTATGCGCAATGCCCATAGGGCATAGAATGATAAAATTTGCATATCTAATCTTCGACTCCACAGCATGCCTGCGTCTAACAAGATTTTGCAAGGTGTGATTTAAAGTACTTCTATCTCATTAGTTTTTAAACAGGAATTAGTTCGAAAACAATTTTGAATACAGAAAACCATAAAGCAATATTCTTGGAACACTTGGAAGCCTATATCAAGATTCAAGACTTCAAGCAATTTTAGTTATGAATGTCCTCATACTGCAAACAGACGGCTGAAGATACTCTTCAAAATATGGATCCTAACACACACAATCTAAAAGAAATAGAAATGCAGAAACACCACTTGATTCCCAGGTTTGAGACACAATACAATGTAAAAATAAAATATGAGAATAACCTGAAGCAGAAGATGACTGAGAACTGATGTTGCCCATATCACTGGAAGTGGAGGCAACCCTACGATGCTTCGAGCCACCATCCATATCCCTGTAAGGTGAAGTTTATAATTTCGAAGTACAAGAAAATACACCAAATCTTTGAAGTTTCAGTGTTTGTACTGGTTCTTCTGGATGGTAACTTATCAATCGTACCTGGAAATTAAATCTGAGCTGCTGTTCTGTCTGCTTAAGCTGCTTTGTCTGTTTAATGGGCCTGGTTCAAAGTTCAAGGCGTTAATAGGAAGACGTATCAGAAATATCATCCAGGAATAATCCGTAACCAACTGAAGCTTTCAAAACTTAACAACTACTGCTCAACTAACATAAGAACTTACAAAAATTACATTGATCCAATGAAGACCATATAAAGTTCTACCCAATGCAGTAAATGCACGACAATCCTTGCATGGATTTACTCAATCTCTATACATAGATTCTCTTTCAAATGTTTAGAACACAGGATAGGATTCAAAACGATCATTGGAAATTGTTTCACTAAAAAAAGTCGAAGGTTACTGGTTTCTTTATAGATTGAAATCATGAGAACTACTAGGTTCTGGTAGAGCTACTTTTAGACACAATCTCATTGCTCTTCGCTGTGTAATCTTATTAAAGTTAATTCTCTTCTTTAGCTCTGTTCTATCTCAATCATAGCTGTTCTACTTCAATTAGCAATATAAATTTATATAGCTTAAGAAACAGACCTTTTGGAAAAATGGATATTGTTAATTCCTTCTCAAACTATTGTAACTAATTGATCAAAAAATGAGCGGCTTTAATTTAAAGCAAGCCGCTAGACATCATAAGTCAGGATTTCATCCTACGCATATTATTTTGCTATATAAATGCTAATGCATCAGCAGGATATATTCCTGGACATACCTTTGACATCTTCACGTGGAGATAGCACTGACATAGAACTAAGCATACTGGACATTCGGCCAAAGGTGGCCTCTGAGATGGACCTTGGTAAAGACTGCAAAACAGAAGCCAGATATGAGAAATATAGAACAGATATTCAAGAATCTCATAGAAGCAAATCATAACTAAAAAGTTTAGTAGGTAGAGAAATAAAACAGTGTATATTTTTGTAGATCTAACGAATGGTCATGAGTGACCCTATTCGCGGTAGGAACTTCAGATGCAAGAATATGAGACAGCATTCGCCAAGCTAGACTAGTAGGAACTTACAGGATCCTTTTTAGCACATCCGTACTTGCTCTGCATCTGTGGAGAATCATCAAACAGAAAACATGTTAGCATCCTGATTACGAAATTTAGCAATTAGTGTCATCTGGAAAGTTACCTTCAGAGAGAAGTCAGCAACATCCAGCAATAGCAACTTTGCTTCAAAGTGATGAGCAAGAGCTTTTGCAAGCGTCTGCTGGTAAAGTTCTGCAGGATATGCAAAGAGAAAAGAAAAGTAAGGAAGTGAAGACATGAGAATATGGAGTACAAGCGAAAGGAGTTTGCAGAAAACACAACATACCAGCATGTCCAGATAGCAATATAGCTCTACTTGCTGGGGAAAGGTTTCTTGTGTACTTGGAAAATTCAAGGTGCTTCAAGTGAACAAATGCAGCACTAGTCAACAACATCTTAGTCTGCATGCTGTTATTCCGTAACAATCATCAGTATAGTGAACAAAGAAACTCATCCCAACTCTCACGACACAAATGTCGGCATGTAACATATTGCTTATGATGACGATCAAATATAAATGACAATCTACATGTGCAAAATTATATGTTCGGCAAATTGTAATGAACTTGACCTAATTACATATTCGATTTTCAAAATAATTACCAGATCCACAACAATGAAATACCAAGTTCTATGATCGCTAGCATCCACACAGACAGAGACAAATAGCTAGTATGGTATACCAAAGTTATTCAGTGTTATGCAATTTATTTCAAGTATTAGCATGTCATGTATGTTCAGATTTGGTGGATATAAGCAGCACTTTTCATAAGACCACAACCAGCCCCTTAACTCTAATTGTACATCTTAACCTTCTTCAGTTACGGAAGGTAAACATAGTTGTTGTATGTTGGCTCCCACCAATGGGACTTTATTTGTATTTACAGTACTAGAGGCATCGGAAGACTTTAATGTCACGTTATGCTAACCATCAAAGCCTTTCTTCAAATCGGTATAGATTATGGAATAAAGTTCAGCCAACCATAGTGACCCCCTATGGAATAAAGTTCAGCCAACTCATATGTATCAGATTTGTCAGGCCAAGTAACTAAAACATTCTCCAGGACTTGTGGAATTACTTTCTGTATCATATTTATTCTAGCACCTTGAATCTATGAACTTATTATGGATTTATAAAACAAAAGCCTTATTTCTCTACTGATCTTTGAAATTACAGAAGAATTTGCCTAGAAGCAAACAACAAACCAATTAGCAAATGAAAATAGCAATTTCTTTCTGCTGAAAATAGCAATTTCACTGATAGACAGAGCATGTGATGAAGTGAAGATGAAGGTCAACATGGTAAAGTAATAGAGAAGTTTACTGTTTCTGAAACGTGGACTGAGAAGTTAAAGTTGCGAACCTGAGGTAGTAAGGGAAGTCATCGAAGGTGACCTTGCCGTCTTTTCCGACGGAGACGAGTCGGAGAAGCTCCTGCTCAAGCTGTTCGGCGGTGATGCCTTCGGAGACGGAACTGTAACCGGCGGTCCACTTGCCAACTGTTTGTCCGGAAGCCAAACCCAGGCCCACCCCAACACCGACGCCCAATGCGGACAACAGAATGTGCTTCTGCTCCATCACCCCTCCCTGTCCCTAACCAATCACCAACAAGAAAAACAAAATAAAGTCGTCAGTTTTTTTAACTTTTTCTCCCTCCGATCTATCTCTCTACACTACTTTATGCTCCCATCTCCTTACAATTTTTCCGGCGTAAATCAACAGAAATCATGACAAAATCGAAAGAAATAACAGATTATTTATTAACGAGTAGATGATCGAAGAAGGGGGAGAGAAGTAGAGGAAATCGTACAGAGACGGAATCGAATTGAGAGTGGAGACGGCCAGGGAGAAATGCGTGTGTCCGAGAAACGCGCCGGTGTTTTCGACAGACAGGGATCTAGAGAGAGGGAGATGAGTCGCAGTGAGTCTTCTCTTGTTGATTTCTCTCTCTTATGCTGATGGGAGCCATGGATGTAGGAGGATGAGTGTATATATAGAGAGGGAAATAATGGAGGACGAAAAATAATAATTTGATAAAATAATAAAATAATAGGAATGGCTTTTGTTTGACATACAACGACGAATGGACAATTGCTTCTTTATAAAAACCAGTCTTTTTACTGTTTTGTCGTCTTTCCTTTCGTCTATGAGTCAGCACCGGTAAAGTAGGGTTGGCGCTTTTTCTCAAATCTTTCCCTCACTTTTTCCTGTTTGGTGTACCAATCTATCCCGTCCTTGTGTTTCCTTTGGGGTAAGGGATAAAAACTAGGGTCAATTACTTATTCACTATCTTTAGATTGGGATATTGATCCTCTTAAAAGTTAAAACTCTCAGTTTAAACTTGATATTTTCGTTCAGATTTTTTCGTTAGTTAACGGATATTAAGATGTAAAGTGGTCTACTAAAACAATATGAACACATATAGCACAACCTCCTTTATCGTCGCAAAACCACCATTGTTTAAAGTCAAATAACGGGGACCACCACCACAATCACCGCTGCAACCACCACTACTTCGGGCAATAACCACTGTCATCACCACCACATGCCGTCACAACTTCATTGCTATCCCAAATCCAGATGAAACTCAATTGAACCAAACATTTCTCTCGGTCTTCACCAAAAGCAGCCACCTCCATGGATTGCGGCGAACTCATCGATCTCAAACCGAGCCAACTCATCGATCTCCAACGCTGCCCATTATATCTACCATAAAATCGACGGAACCTAACTGCAGACCTAAGGGAAGCCCATACCACTAAACCCCCGTCAATTGCGGTGAAGCCACCACCCCAATCGACGAACCCACATCCCAATCAACGAGAATCAAACCCAGTCGTTCCTCCTCTCTCGTCGCAGCAGCCATCACTGCTCTTCTACAACCTAGCCCAAATCACTCATTCATACCAATATTCACCGAGAGGGAAGAGAGATAGAGAAGACAGTGATTAGATTGATATCAATCGGATGAGATCCAGACCGAGAGAGACGAGGATAGAGCAGAAAAACGAGCTCCACGGATTCCATCGGCATTTGCTTCTCGTGGCCTTTCTTCTTGTGTTATTTTCTCCTTTTTCTTTCACGATCTGTTTCTTCCTCCTTTCTCCATTTTTCTTCTTTTATTTGAGAAACCAATGCTTACGTATTAATGAAGATTCTGTAGGATTTTGATGTAGGTTACGCAGCGGGGTTACAAATTTTTTCCTCGAAAACCTCCATGTATTGCAGGTGAAGCATTCAAAACGTGATGAAGGAAGTAAGGTTACCTTGTGAATCTGATTGATCACAACGTAGAAGTAGCGTCCACGTCTCTTCCGGTATCCACACCTTAGGATTGAGAAATGGAGCCTTCTCTACGGATTCTGCTAGCAGTGTAGGGAAGGAATCACCAAGGAGCTTGATCAAATCAAGTGGAGCTCGCAACAATGGAGGAGAGAGGAGGCCTGGCTCCTTCTTGCCGTCGGGTAGGGGTTCGAC
The DNA here is from genome assembly GCA_023055425.1 of Linanthus parryae. Lineage (NCBI taxonomy): Eukaryota > Viridiplantae > Streptophyta > Magnoliopsida > Ericales > Polemoniaceae > Linanthus > Linanthus parryae. Next base: position 8,036,046 of record JALGPY010000015.1, read on the forward strand.
CTCCTCTTGTTTCTCATTCTCTTGCTCTAATTTTTCATCTAATGGGATTAATTGGACTAGCCTTTTATAATTAATAACTTTTTATTAATTACAAAAAGGCCCCAATACTAATCATATCCATACCAGGATTAATTAGTAGTTTAGTCCACTTTGCTATTTAGTCCCACTAAATAAGCAAAGTGTTGCACTTTGATCCGTATTCCTTTTAACTGTTAGTTAGTCCAACTAATTAACATATACATCTAGTTTAATCCTTTTGGTATGTGACCCTACATGTTCCTATTAAGTTGGCAGTAACAATTACAAACATTGAGCGGTGTCAAGCAACACATCAATGCTACCCAACTAATAGAAATAGTCAGTGATATGCCAAACCTTTGTGACCCATGTTACCGTGTTGTGTTGTCCCTTTTCACAATATCCGGATTGTACATGAGACACGTATGTCACACTCTTATATTCAATCCATAGTTTCTCAATCCAGGGAATAGACTTCTCTGAACAGATAACAACAATATCATATATTGATTTATCTTACTTTGGCCAGACATTTAATAAGTACTACTCATTGAGTGGACGCATCTCTTAACTTTCTTCCTATCATCTCAGATTATCATATTTATAGTTACCCCGTTACGGTGTAACGTTTGATGATAAACATGATAATTCACAACTAGAGTATCTAGTGACTTCAAGTCAAATGACTCCAGCACCATTGTCACTACGAGAAGCACTTGTGACATTCACATAACTCCCATATAGTCTTCTCATGGTGGGTCAATTTGATATGTCATTACTCTTATGCATACCCATATGTTAACTTGATATCTCCATATCCAGGGTAAAAGACACTTTGCTGAAGAAAAGTCATAATGCTCCTTCACAAATTAGTAATTCAACATTAATCCTTGTAACGGAAAAACGAAATGACACTTTGCTCCCTCTTAGCCATTTCCATCCGGTAGTGCATAGTCACTATTTTTTGTGACCGTTTTGCCCCTTTGTGAGTTAAATGACAAAAATACCCTCACAACTTAGAAGTATTTACATTTTTGTGAAAGACATAAATACCCTTTTTGTTCATGTTCTTGATGTATTCTGTGTTCTTGGTACTCTTGTTCTTAGTGTTCACCTCAACCACCATTTCCAAAGTAATCGATCTTCTCCTTCTCCATATTCTTCACCCAATTAAACCAACCAATGTTATTTTAACCCTACAAACCAAAAACAGATCCCTAAAAATAAGCATCACGTAGTTGTGCAGAAGCTGAAAATGCAAAGAGCATTGTAATTCTATCTGTCTTCAACCCTTGTAGAAGCATTTCAGCCGAGATTGCGAGAGCATCTCTCTCCATCCCGTGCCGCACATAATCTGACAAGATGGCATTACACAATACCCAATTCATATCGATTTATTGATCAAATAGACGTTTTGCTCTATCCACGGCTCCACACTTCATGTACATATGAACTAATGCATTTACCAAGACTGTATTTAGTTTCATCTCCGGATCTCCTCTCACCCAAATCAAAGCCCTTCATCTTCGCGCAAGCAGACATCGCACACACCATGGTGACTGAATTAGGCTCAACACTCGAAGTTACCATCTCAACAACAAAGAAACTACTTCTTTAGGCTTGTTCCCTTAGCATACCCACAAATCAAACTAGTCCATGATACACCACGCTTTTCTCAGACATTTCATCAAATCGTCTTCCCAAAACTAACTCCCCACATCCAGAGTAGAAATGAATCAATGAGTTTTGTATGAACAGTCTTCTTCAAATCTCATCTTCACAACAGACCCGTGAGCTGAGCCCCTCAAGATAAACCCTCATTTTTGAGAAGGCACTGAGAGAAAATGGACAGGTATAATGATCAGGTTTGATACCTCCAGCTAATTTTGACGAAGAGCGAGATATATTCATCACTGATTCCAGCTGCAGAGCAGCATCTGATCAAAGAATTGACAATGCAAACTGAAATCTTGAAGTTCCCATCTTCCTCCATGAGGTCACAGACTTCTCTGGCGTAGTCTAAACTTTCGCTAGTACCCCTCTCAGCACATAAAGCTATAAGCTTCGTGAGATTGGATTGAGTGCGATAGAGTCATTTCTTGATGACTTGAGCGTGTAATTGCATCGTTAGATTTTTTATTGCATTTTTTTGAAAGGTTTAAATTGTTGGAGTAGATGCCCTAGAGGCAATCTATATTTAGTATAAACCTTTTTTTGGCTAGAATATTCATTTATTATTTATGGAGATATTTAATATAATGAAGTCCTTAGATTGCAAAGTGTTGTTTATCTTAAATATGCCTAGTCCATTATGTTGATTAATATGACGCTCACTATAGACTAATATGTGGGTAGATTGGTATGGAGATATCAAGTCTAACACATGGGTATGCATTAGGAGTAATGGCATACTGGATTGACCCACAACGAGAAGGCTACATTAGATTATGTCAATGTCACAAGTACTTCTCGTAGTGCTAATGGTGTTGTAATCCTTAACTTGAAGTCACTAGATACTCTAGTTGTGAAATATCCCGTTTTGATATTATCAAACGTTACACCGTAACTGGGTGACTATAAAAATAGTGATCGGACATGATAGGAAGCAAGCTGAGAGATGGTAGTGATGTAGAGAGGATTTGTCCTTCCTACATAATGGGAGTAAATATCCATGGGCCACTGAGGGGGTAATGCTTATAGAATGTCTGGCCAGACTCAGATAAATCAATATGGAGATAGTAATGTGTGACTGCTGAAGCAAGAGGTCATACGCAACTAAGCTAATTCAATATGATTGAAAGGATAGCGAATGGGTGTTATCTATGAGATAGATAAATAATAAGAGTTACTCGCCCAAGTGGACCAATAATTGCATTGGATGCAATTAAGGATTTGTTCAAAGGCGATTTGCTCAATATGATTGAGAATCGCTAAACAAAACACTCATAAAGGGCTAAGGCAAAACATGTTAATGGTTAACAGCATGGGTAAGGGCAAAGTGCACCGACCACATGGGTATAACGCAAACTTGTTGCTAAAACCAAATTGCCTTAAAGGTCCCATAGGTGGTGTAGAGGAAGAGAGATTGCCTAAAGTATCTGGAAGGAAACAATAAAGGAATTATGAATTCCAATTTAGATATTTTGTTATAGAAGTAAATATGTCTATCTCATTATCATGAGTATATGATACTAGATGAGGATCTCTCATCTATATAAATGTGAAGGATCTCAAGAGATATAGACAATTGGATAAGGAATAAATAAACCTAGAAGTGGGGAAATGAAGCAAGGGGTTGTTGTATTAGCCGTAGGGAACTATCTCTACCATTTGAAATTGTTCATGAATTAGAAAGAAGTGACTATGTCCTTGCTATGAGTAGGTACATTATCATAGTTTCTTGTTTGGAGAAGAAAGGCTCTCTATAATAATAAAGGACAAATGTTGTTCCATTTATTTTGATATGCATTATTGTAATGCAATTCCGTCTAATGGATTATACATCCTTGATCATGATAATTCCATCTATAACATTGATACCAAGAGGTTTTCATATGATGATATGAACTTCACGTATCTTAAGCATTATTATTTAGGCCACATGAATAAGAGATACATAGCTAGAACTCCATAATGATATATTTCTGGACTCCTTTGATTATGAATCATATGAGACATGTAAGAATTATTTATTAGGCAAATATATGATCTTTTAGGAATCATAAATATTGATGTATATAGGCCGCTAAGAACAAATGCTAAAGGTGGTTTTTAAGTACTTCATCATATTTACTGATGGGATCAGAGAAATATGGATTTGTGTATATTATGAAAAAACAAATCAGAATCCTTTGAATTAATCAAGGAATTCAAGAATGGAGTAGAGAACCAGCTTGGAGAAAGTATCAAGGATCTACGATTAGATCGTAGGAGGAAAATACTTAAGCCTAGAGTCTGACAAGCATATATGGAAGTGTTGGATATGATCCATACTCGCTCAACCTAGAACGACACATGGGTATGGCGTGTCGGAGAGGAGAGATCGGACCTTGTTGGACATGTTTCGGTCTATGATGCGTCAAACAGAACTTCCAGTTACTTTTAGGGGCCAAGTTCTAATTACAGCAAATTTCACCCTTAACCTTGTTCCATCGAAATCAATTATGAAAAACACCATATGCGATATGGACTAAGAAGTGTCCTAGTATGTCATTCATAAGAAATTTGGGTTATGAAGTTTATGTAAAAGGTTTACAGATAAACTTGAACCCAAGTCGGATAAATGCGCTATGTGGAATATCCGGAGGAAACAAAATATATTATCTCTACAATCCAATCGAGAACAAATTATTTGTTTCTCGAACCGCTGTGTTTCTAGATTGAGATTGAATCTTAAAGAAACAGTGGGAGGACAGTAGAACTTGAAGGAGTTCAAGAGCCACAAAAGAACATTGATCCTTTCTGAAAGTTTGTAGTGTAAGTATAAAACACAGAATCAAGTACTGTATAAGGGAGAGGGGTTGAATAGAATATGGAAACTTTTGATAAAACTTAGTCTTTTGAAAAACTGAGATAAGCCACTGATGGAATCTCAAGGCCTTGGAGGAGTTTTGATAAGAGACAGAAGCTTTCTAAGAAAAATTGAAAGCTTCAAGGCCTTGACCTGTTAAAACCTTCAAGCATTTATTAAGCCAATTTTGTGCTAGATGGTTTGCAGTGAAATAGAATAATACTGTAAATAAAGAACACAAGGATTTACAGAGTTCAGTCACAATTGGACCTAGTCTCTTCCTTAGGGATGTAATCCCTCAAGGATTTTAAAACTTCTTATTAAACAACCAGATTTAGCCCTAGATCTCAAGCCTAAGTGCGTTTCCTTACACCTATACAGCTTGTGGTTCCCAACCTATCTAGTAACAACTACAATATGTTGAAACAATAAGAACCTCTTGTTGTTCACTTGAACAACTAAACTTCTAAATTTGTGAGGTTTAAGAAATCAGAATCATAACACAAATTAAATACAGGTATTAAAGAACAAAGAGATGAAATAAGCAATGAAGCTTGAATGTGTTCTTCAGCTTTCTGGATGATTGATCTTCTTATTAAGAAATGTTGAGAGCTTGATTTGATTGAAGAGTTGATTGTATGATATCCACGTAGTAAACACTCTTATTTCTGAACTATGTATATCCAATCCATAGTTTCTCGATCTGTGAGTAGACTTAGATAAACAAATAACATCAATATCTCAATATTGTTTTATTCGAGCATGGCCATGCATTTCCCTAAGTCTCACTCATCGAGTGGTCGTGGATATTTACTCCCGTTATGTGAGAGGGACAAATCCTCTCTACATCACTACCATCTCTCAGCTTGCTTCATATCATGTCCGATTAAACCTTCATAGTTACCCAGTTACAGTGTAACATTTGACGATATCAAAACATGATAATTCACAAGTAGAGTATCTAGTGACTTCAAGTCTAAGGATCACAACACCATTTTCACTATGAGAAGCGCTTGTGACATTCACATAACTCCCATGTAGCCTTCTCATGGTGGGTCAATCCAGTATGCCATTACTCCTAATGCGTACCCATGTGTTAGACTTGATATCCCCATATCAATCTACCCACATACTAGTCTCGATGCAACACAATCGTCCTATTAACTGTAGTACTCGACTAGGGATATTTAAGAATATAACATTTATATTCTAAGGACTTCATTCATGTTAGCATATCTCCATATCTATAACATAATGAATAGGAAGTCCTTTGAATGTGACAAAAAATTGATTGCCTCTAGGGCACAATTTCAACACTCTTACCATTTGAATCCTTATCAAAGGAAAGTGATGAACTCATGGGGGTCTTAATTGCCTTGGACTGAATGATATTATACTTTTTCAACAAGTCATTGGTATATTTCCCTTGATGCACAAAAATTCCTTTCTTTATTTGATGTACATGAAGTCCAAGAAAGAAATTCAATTCTCCCATTAAGCTCATCTCAAATTCCTTGCACATTAGACTAGAAAACCCTTTTGAAAGAGCATCATTAGTAGCACCAAATAGTATATCATCAATATAAATCTTTACTACCAACAAATCATTTTTCTTGATTCTTAATGAAAATATTTTTGTCAACAAGATCTCTCTTAAAATCATTGTCAAGTAAAAACTTTGAGAGTCTGTCATATCAAGCCCTTGGAGCTTGCTTAAGACCATAAAGAGATTTTTCTAATTTGTAAACATAATAGGGAAAATTTCATCCTCAAAACTAGGTGGTTGAGCAACATATACCTCTTCTTGTAAATAACCATTTAGAAAAGCACATTTGACATCCATTTTATAAATCTTTATATGTTTATGAGATGCAAATGCAAGAAGTATTCTGATAGCTTCTAACCTGGCAACAGGAGCAAATGTCTCGTCGTAGTCAATACATTCTTCTTGATTGTATCCTTGTGCCACAAGTCTTGCTTTATTTCTCCGAACCTTGCCATTTTCATCAAGCTTGTTTCTCAACACCCATCTAGTTCCAATCACTGATTGAGTCTTTGGTCTAGGAACCAAATTCCATACTTTGTTCTTCTCAAACTCATTCAGCTCATTCTGCATTGAAATGATTTAATCTACATCCTCTAGTGCTTCTTTTGCATTTTTAGGCTCAATAAGTGATACAAAAGCACTAAAATCACATAAATTCCTTAGCTGGCCTCTTGTCTGTGTTCCAGTAGTTGGATCTGAGATGATATTGGCTGCAGGATGATCTGATAGGTATTTGAACTTCTTCCTTGGTGTCCAGGTATAAGGTCCTTCAAGGCTTTGAGATCTTGATATAGTAGATGGAGCATCATGTGTTATGTCCATCTCAGTCTCGAGGCTTTGAGATTTTGGTTTAGCATTAGGTTCAAGGCCTTGAGATTCTTCTAACTGATCCTTCAATTTAGTTTTGCTTCTATTCTCTTTTTCATAATCATCATCTGACTCATAGTTATTTAAGTTGAGATCTGCAAAACTTTCACTCAGAGAATCATCAGTACTTTCATCAAAAATCACATGAATACTCTCCTCTACAATCTTAGTTCTCTTATAGAAAACTCTATAAGCCTTGCTAGTTTGAGAATAACCAAGAAATACACCTTCATCACTTCTGGAATTAAACTTGCCAAGATTGTCTTTACCATTATTATACACAAAGCATGTACAACCAAAAGGTTTAAAATAAGAAACACTAGGCTTCCTGTCTTTAAACAATTCATAAGGAGTTTTCTTCAAAATAGGCCTAATTAGACATCTATTGAGCACCTACTTGGCAGCGTTAACAGCTTCTGCCCACAAATATTTTGGAAAATTACTTTCAAGTAGCATGGTTCTAGACATATCTTCAAGTGTCCTATTCTTCCTCTCAACAACTCCATTCTGCCGAGGAGTTCTAGGTGCAGGGAAATTATGTGAGATACCATGCTTTGCACAAAATAAATTAACATGAAGCTGATCAAATTCCCTACCATGATCACTTCTAATAGATGCAACAGGCAAAATTTTCAAAGTTTAAGTTTTTTCCAAAGCTTTGTGAATTCAGGTAAAGTTTCAGTTTTGTCTCTAATAAACATAACCCATGTACCTCAACAAGCATATACCTCTTACCTCTTGGAGTTTGAACTCTCATAGGACCACACAAGTCCATATGCATTAAATCTAAGGGTACGTTTGGTTTTTCAGTATTAGCGGTATTAGCTAGGATTGGACTAAATATAGTCCAGGTATTAGTTAATACCGTGTTTGGTTGTTCTGGACTAATTTTAATACCAGTACTAAATAGTGAAAAAATGGTGTTTAATACCTCAAATTAGTACCCTCTCACATGAGGGTATTAGCTGGACTGGACTATTTATACCTTAATACTGAATTAATACTGCACAAAACCAAACACATTATTAATTATAGCTCAGCTAATCCAGTCCAATACTATCCGGAAAAATTTAGTCCAGTCCAGTCCAGTACGGATAGTCCGGAAAACCAAACGTGCCATAAAGGTCTAGATGTACTTACAAATTTCTTTGGCTTGAAGGAACTTTTTGTCTGTTTACCTTGAGTGCATGCCTTGAAAATCTCATCATCATTGAACTCAGGGATGGTAATCCTCTTGCCAAGTCTTTTGAGATGAGTTTGTTCATAGAATGCATGCTTATATGCCCAAGCTTTCTATGCCAGAGTTTTGAGTCTTCCTTCAAGGCCTTGAGACATTTTAGCTTTTCACCTGCAACTTTGTAAGTACTCAGAGCATATACATTATATGATCTAGGAGCAGTGAGTATGCAATTTCCAGATTTCTCATCTTGCACAACACATTTCTCCTTGTAAAAAATAACTTTATTACCTCTATCACACAACTGAGATATACTAAGCATATTATACTTCAGACCATCAACAAGATAAACATCTGAAATAGAATCAATAGAACCATTTGCATTTGGATTTGTCACCAAGTGTAATTGTTCCTTCAAATTGCTCTTTAAGTTATGTGAAAAAAGATTTCTTTCCACTCATATGTCTTGAACAACCACTATCCAAGATCCATTTTTGATCCTTCAAGGCCTTGGTGACATCCTGCAACAAGTAAATCAATGCCTCAACAGGCCATTAGAACAGGTGTAGAATTTTGAGTCATACTCAATCAACCATGTTTGGTGGTCTAATTCCTTTAGGAACCCAAATCTGTTTAACTTGTCCCTTGAGCTGATATGGATAGTGTTCCTCAAATGTGAGGTTCTGATCTTCTGAAGGGGCAAGTTAATCTTACATGACCAATTTTTCCCCAGTAATGACATTTGGAGAATATCTGCTTCCCGATTTCACAAAAGTAGTTTGGCTTTCTTTGGAAAATTTGGATTATAGCCAATTCCACTTTTATGCATAGACTGCAGATTTCCTCCAAGCATAAGATTGATCTTGTGTTTTGAGCCAGCAAAGGTTGATAAAATCTTTTTAGATTCTTGAAGCTTCTCAGTGAATGAAGTTTTCAGTTGTGCTAAATCATCTGAATGATTCTTTAGATCAACATACTTATCAGTTAAAAGAGAGTTTTGATCGACAACTTCCTTGAATTGTGCCTTCAAAGATTTGAACCTACTCTCCAAGGCTTTGAAGTCACTGTCAGTTTTCAACTTAGTAGCTTCAAGACATTTGTTTTGAAAAATAAAGTATAAGTTATCCTTTGCTTGCTCATGAACTCTCACTTTTAAAGAATCAATCTCATTTCTATAACTTTTCTCATTTAAAAACATAATTTTGAGAATTTCAGAAAGTACATCAGAAGGACTAGCAAGTAAGTATTTTACCATCTCTTCAATATGCTTGTCTGAGATATTTTCTTCTTCATGCTCAGCCATTAAGCATAGGTTGGCTTGTTCTTCATCTGAATCTGAGTCAGATGATGAATAAGAATCACTCCATGAAGAAACCATTGCTTTCTTCCTCGTGTTGTCACTTTCTTTCTTTTGAAAGTTCCTCTTTTTCTTCTTTTGAGGACATTCCCTTACTAAATGATCTGCATCACCACATTCAAAGAAATTTATCACTTTCGGTTTATGTGAATGTGAAGAAGACTTACCTTTTTGATCCTTGTTGCTTGAGGATCTGGACTTGTCCTCGCTGTAGTCCTTGCTTCTAAAGTTTTTTTTTTCTTTTTCAAGATTCTGGCTAAAGCTTTGGAGATCAAGGCTAAAGCCTCTTCTTCTTCGTCATCATCATCATCATCATCATCATCATCCTGTTCAAGGCTTTGGAATTTGTCATTGTTTGCCTTGAGTGCCAGGTTCTTGATGTTGTCACTCATGTCACCATCTACCTCCTTAATAGATATTTCATGAGTGAGCATCTTTCCTTGTAGATCATCTAGATCAAGAAGACTTAGGTCCTGAGCTTCCTCAATATTTGTTGTCTTTGGCTCCCACTTGGCTTTTGGCAAGCTTCTTAAAATCTTTCTGACTTTCTCTTCATTTGAGAAGGTCTTTCCCAAGGATTCCAGATTATTCACTACATCTGTGATTCTTTTGAACATCTCCTTGATAGATTCATCTGAGTTCATCTTAAACAATTCATATTTCCTCAGAAGAATGTTGATCTTATTTTGATTGACTTGACTGGTTCCTTCATAGCTTACAACCAGCTTTTCCCAAAACTCCTTGCCACCATTGCAATTTCAAACTCTATTGAACTCATCTGCACTAAGTGCACAATATAACAGGTTCATAGCTTTGTAATTTTTGGACACCTTTTCCAGCTCTGTAACTGAAAGTTCCTCTTCAGTTTTGATGGTTCTAATCCCATACTTAGTGGTATAATACACATGAGAACCATTAAGAGTGATAGACCCAGTTCCATGTCTTGATCTTTGATGAACATCTTCATCAATGCCTTCCAACGCTTGAAATTTTCACCACAGAACAATGGAGGTCTGTTGGCTGCCCTTCCCTGTGAGAATCCACCATCTTCTACATTAATCATTGTCACAAGATTTTTAGATCCTTAGGAGTGACCCAAAGCTCTGATACCAATCGAAAATTTGTAATGTAATTATATAACACATGATCAAATACTCTAGAAGGGGGGGGGTTGAATAGAGTACGAAAACTTTTGCTAAAACTTAGTCTTTTGAAAAATTGAGATAATCCACTTAAATAATCTCAATGCCTTGGATGAGTATTGATAAAAGACAGAAGCTTTCTTAGAAAAAGTGAAAGCTTCAAGTTCTTGAGCTGTTAAAAACGTTCAAGCCTCTAAGCAACCTGTTTTGTGCTAGATGGTTTGCACTGAAATAGAACAATACCGTAAAGTAAAGAACACAAGGATTTACAGAGTTCAATCACAATTGGACATAGTCTCTGCCTGAGGGATCTAATCCCTCCAGTATTTGGAAAACACTTCTCAACTAACAGCCAGATTTATCCCTAGATCTCAAGCCTAAGTGAGTTGCCTTACACCTATACAGCTTGTGGTTCCCAACCTATCTAGTAACAGCTAAAATCTGTTGAAACAATAAGAACCTCTTGTTTTTCACTTGAACAACAAAACTTATAAGTTTGCAAGGTCTAAGAAATCAGACTGATAACACAAATTAAGTACAAGTATTGAAGAACAGAGAGATGAAATAAGTAGTGAAGCTTGAATGTGCTCTTCAGCTTTCTGGATGATTGATCTTCTTATTCAGCAATGTTGAGAGCTTGATTTGACTGAAGAGTTGATTCTATGATCTCCACGCAGTAAACACTCTTTGTTTTGAATGATAATTCCTCTCCCAGTCTCCTCTTCTTCTTGAAATTCAAACTGAAGCTTATATCCAGCTGTAGTAACTGAATGAGAGATTTTAGGAACTGCTTCTCCTTAAAATCATCTCCCAAACATGCTTCTTTCAACAACTATGGATGGATAGCCGTTATAGTTTGTTGTGAGGGGTTTGAAAGACAAATAACCCTGCAACAAACTTGATTTCAAGGTCAAACAAAATTCAGAAAATGAAATAGCATAGAACTGACTGTTTGGCACAACATTTTCTGCAAGAAACTAGGCCAACAAATTTGATAACTAGATAAATAACAGGTCACCAATATGTAATAGATAAATGATAAAATTATGATTAAGACTTATATCAAGTCATTAACCAATCACAATTCCACATATAGCCACCTGCAAGAAAGAATCAGTTAAGCTAAAAGACTGTCAGCAGCTCAAGGCAAATCTCAAGGCCTTGGAGCTCTGTGACATTCTTCACAGTTTTGAGCTTAAAGGATTCCAATCCTTGATTCAATCAAGCTGTGAACCCCCGTGAGTGTTAGAAGTACATAAATATAGCTCAAGCATATTTTTAAGACACATTAAATCAACAACTGATCCAATGCTACACCTTCATAGATAAGATTGTTAAAGCAGACCTAACCAATTCAAAAGCATGTATAAACCTTCAAGGCCTTGGAGCCTTGAAAATCTGTTACCACTGTATTTCATCATCTTCAATAAACATCCAAAATTCATACTTCATATCAAGACCGAGAAATTGAATTATCACTTTTGATGGAACATGAGCAGGATCACAAGGTGTTGTGGAGCGGCCTACTCAGGTAACACAAGAACCTCGTAGGTTAAATACTTCAAAGAGCTAGGGAAATATGAATTTCTTATAGCAATTTGATGTGTTGCTCATGGAGATGATCCTACAACCTATGAGATGGCCATATCTTGGCCGTACTCTCAGAAATGGCTTGGAGCCATGAGATACGAAATGAAATCCATGTATTCCAACAAAGTATGGACATTGGTGGAACCACCTGAAAGGGTAAGACCCATAGGGTGCAAGTGGGTTATGTGGAAACCAACAAGGATAGTAGTAGGATTACTTTTAAGGGACGATTGGTGGCTAAAAGGTTTCATACGAGTTCATGGTATGGACTATGACATAATCTTTCCCCATTTGTGATGCTTAAATCCATTCGCATCTTGCTTGTAGCAATCTGTCACAGATTGAGTCAAGCTTCTCGGAGTTGGATTCTTCAAATCGATGATGCAGTCAAAGGAGTTTGGTTCCATCAAAATTAAAGATGAAGCTTGTGTTTACAAGAAGGTTAGTGGGAGGACAGTTATGTTTCTGGTCTTGTTTGTGGAGACATACTAATCATTGGGAATAATGTCTCTACTCTGCAATCTGTTAAAGATTGGCTGGAGATTTTTTTTAATGATAAACTTAGGCAAAACAATCTATAAAGATCTATGGAGATGATCAAGATAGTTGTTCATCTTGAGTCATGGTACGTATGTTGACAATGTGTTGAATTGGTTCAACGTGCAAGAATATGGATTCTTACCCATGTCACATGGAATTAGTATTTGAAAGATTAAATTTCTTCCAATTATATTGGGAAGGGGACCGTATGAATAAGATTAATGGGATATGCCATGTACTAGGCCAGACGTGTCATATGGTATGACACATAGATACCAGTCAAAATCCGGGTGAGTGTCACTGGATAATTATTAAGAATATCCTTGAAGTACTTGAGAAGAACTTAGAATGAATTCTTGATAAATGAAGTATAGGAAGTATTTATTGTAAGGGGTTACAATGACACGAACTTCCAATCTAACAAAGAAGATTTCAGATTATAGTCAAGTTTTATGTTTTGCACTTGTGGGAGGGACTGTGAGCTGCATAGGTTCCGGGAACGATTAAGTAACCGATTCTAACACATAGTGTAAGTTCAGCGTGGTTTCACAGGCTTGAAATAGCTAGTCTATTTCAAGGCCTTGAAACAGCTTTCAATGCTTTGAAACTAACAGTGCTTTATGTGCATGAACTTAGGGGGAGTTTCTGATCTTGATTCAACTCGTAAAACCCATGTGCTTGATTAGCTGTTATTTGATGATAGAAGACAAAGTATTTTGACACTCTAAGCCGTATCTAATCCATCTGTTTGACTTAGTTTTGCAGGGATATTATATTTCCTATTTTATAGGAAGCTGTTTCCTAACTTATGTTTTGCAGGAAAGGAAACTGCTTGATGATTTGATTATGTGATCAATCTACTTTGTTTTAAAGCTTCCCAACCTGTTTATGAACAAGATCGAATCAGTAAATTTGAAGATATTGAGAAACTATCCATTGGGAGAAGCAGTTAAAGAAGTCAACAATGCAACTACAAAATAGGAAGGTTGGCCATGAAAAGATCTTGAAGATCTGCAATTCAAACAAGCTGCATAAAATGACTTTGAATGAAGAATTTCGAAGAAACAACATAGTAAAAGAAACAGAGACATTCAAACAACATTTAGGATTTACAAGCAACATAGAAGCAAATCAAACACCATCAAATCCATCAGAAGAACACTGCACATTCACTGAAGAACTTGTTCTCAGTGTTTCTTCTTTCTGAGCTTTTTATTTGTATATCATTTGTATATCACTTTTCATTTCATTCTCGTGGAATTTTCAAGGTGAATAATAGATACTTCTTGATTAATTAGTTAGCTAGAGCATGTACTAGATAGGTTAGTGAGAACCACAAGATGTAACAAAGAAAGGCACCTCTCCGTGCTTGAGATCTAGGGCTTAGATTTTGATTAATAAGAATTGAGTTGAAAATCCTACAGGGAGAAGATCCCTGAGATACACAGGTAGGTCCATGTGGACTGAACTCTACATATCCTGTGTCTCTAGCATTTACTTTTTATTTTTATACTTATCTTACTTGCAGCAAACAAAACAGGTTTCATTTCAAGGGTTTGAAACTCATTTCATGGCCTTGAAATAGACTTAGCTTTTCTACAACAACTGTTTTGATTCCAAGGAATTGAAACTTATTTCAAGGCCTTGAAATACTATTCAAATCATTACAAACCGTTTCGAAACTACTCCTCTTGCAAGTTTAGAAAAAGTTGGCATACTCTATTCAAACCCCTCCCCCTTCTAGAGTATTTATCCTGTATTACTGCATACTTTACCCCCCTTCAATTGGTATCAGAGCTTGTATCGCTGCATAGATTTAACCATCTTGTGATTATGAGCACTGTAGGTGATTGTGGTTTCTCTCAGGGAAGAGCTGCTAACAGACCTCCTCTCTTCTGTGGAGAAAATTTTGTTCACTGGAAATCCTTGATGAAAATGTTCATTATTGATCAAGACATAGAGATCTGGACATCATACAGAATGGTCCTCTTCTCCCTTGCCAGTGAGGTTCCTCTACTTAGTTTAGATTCTAGGTAGAATTAGATAGATAGAATTTAGTCAACACAAGGAGAAGAAGATCAAAGACCGAAGAAAACACAAGATGACGTTATTCCACAAGCTAGAACGGCATGGACTAAAGATGGAGGCACATGGAGATGAGCTTGCTGTTTTAGGGGCTTATATATATTCTCATTGGCTGGGGAATATCTTAATTTTTGGAGGCCACATCCACATCACGTTTAATTAATTAATTTATTGTCTTGTTTATATCTTTGATGTATGGTTGATGCATGCAAAACTTAACAAGATAATAATTAAAATGTTGGATCTTTTATTTGGGATTGCCAATCCAAATAAGTAGATCAGTTGATAGGAACAACAAAATAATTAAATTGACAAGGAAATACCTCAACATTAAATATTGTGTTTTGCTTTCTCTTACTTAACACTCGTCAAAATCATAATGTATTGAATTCACGCTTGCCAAAGCAAGCTGATTTGATTACATGAGATGGCGCGATGGAACAAACTAGTAATGTGCAATTGTTGAAGTAAGAGGTTCAACACAACTAAGCTACTTCAATAGGATTGAAAGCTAAGATGCAAGGCAATTGGAATCATATATGGGATAGATAAATAAGGAGTTATTTGCCCAATTAAATCAAGAGTTGCATAGGATGCAATTGGAAATTGTTCCTTCCTAAATAATTAATTTACGGGTGACTTACCAAAGCAAGCTCAAGAAGAAGTGAAAAATGGATCTGGGCCCATTAGAAAATGTATGATATTTTCCGCATTGATAGTGAGGGCTATTAATCTGAGAAAAAAATAGTGGGGAGCTATATTTAATAATCGAACCATTGTTAAATGTAGTTCATTGTTCATAAATACTAAAATTTATATATTTCTCATTTTGTAGAATTTCAATGGCAAACAATCAAACTACATAGACACTTTCACTACGATCAGTCCTTGAGAAGGACAAGATGTCTAGAATGAATTTCCTAGACTGGTACAGTGTATGGTTTTTATACGGATTCCACAGCAGAATAAATGTTAAAGAATTATGTTCAAGACCCTCCAAGGATCACATGACTAGAAATCATAACGATGGTAAAGGATAGGAGTATCATGTACCTTGTTTGTCTACTTTGATGAATTCACGTGAAATATTGTCCACGTCTCTATAGTAGTTCACGCCTAGGATCAAGTCTAGAGTCCTTCCACTTGTTTGTGCTAGCAATTAGTGGAAGGAGGAAGAAGAAAATCACGCAAACGGAGCACCCAAGGCCGGGCCACGCAGGGCCGACGACAAAGGGGAGGGGGCGGACGAAGGGCGTTCGGCCTCCTTGTCTTTGTCTCTCTTATTGCTTTGTTCTCTCTCTCTCTCTCTCTCTTGTGTGATAACAATTATGACACTTATGAGAAACATAAGATATGAGTGTCTTTATATAGTCCAACAACTCCTTGTTAACTACCTAATTGCCCCAATACTAATCATGTCCTTACATGGATTAGTCCACCTTGCAAATTAGTCCTACTAAGTTTGTATGTGGTTGCGTATTGATTCTTCTATTTAATAAATCATATTAATTAATTCCCAAGTCTAGTTTAATCCCTAGGGCGTGTGACCCCATAGGTTTCTACTTTGTTGGCAGTAATAATTACTAACACAAAGCGTTGTGTAACAACACATCTATGTCACCCAACTAATAGAAATAGTCAGTAATCCGACAAACCTTGTGAACAATGTTACCTTATGTACTATCCCTTTGTCTCCATATCCGGATTGGACACGAGACGTACAAGTCACCCTCGTATATCCAATCCATTGTTTCTCGATTCCGGGAATAGACGTATCCAAGCAGATAACATCAATATCCTATATTGATTTATATGAGTCTGGCCAGACATTCGATAAGCACTACCCCTCGAGTGGTCGGGGATATTTGCTCCCGTCATGTGGGAGGGAAAAATCCTATCTACATCACTACCATCTCTAAGTTTTCTTCGTATCATGCCCGATGACTACCTTTATAATTCCCGGTTAAGCACATAGTTTGATAATAGCAAACCATGATATTTCACAACTAGAGTTTCTTGTGACTTCAAGTCTAAGGACCATAATACAACTGTCACTACGAGAAGCACTTGTGACTTTACATAACTTGTATGTAGCCTTCTCGTTGTGGGTAAATCCAGTATGCCATTTGTAAATCCAGTATGCCAATTGTCATACTAGTCTATAGATGATCGTTTTTTTAATCAATGGATATTTAAGATAAACAACACATTTGTAATCTAAGGACTTAATTATATTAAATATCTATATAAATAATACAATGATTATTCTTGCCAAAATAATTTTCATACTAAACAAGATTGCCTCTAGGGCATCTATTCCAACAGTCCCCCACTTGCACTAGAGCCAATCTGGTGCATCTCGTATGCCTATAGATCTAGTGTGTGCTTCATGCTTGCGCTAAACAAGTGTCTTTGTAAGTGGATCTGACAGATTTTCATTTGTAGGAATCTTGCATATCTTCAAATCTCCTCGATCGATGATCTCTCGAATAAGATGATACGTTCTAAGTACGTGCTTGAATTTATGGTGTGACCTGGGTTCCTTGGATTGTGAAATCGCTACAGTTTTTTCACAATACAACTCTATTGGATCCACAATACTAGGAACCGCACCAATCCCAGTAATGAACTTACTAATCCAAACAGTCTCCTTTGCTGCACCCGACGCGTCAATGTACTCAGCCTCAGTTGTATAATCAGCATCCGTCTCTTGCTTGGAACTTTTCCAGCTCACAGCTCCTCCATTCAGGCAAAACACGAATCCCGACTGCGATCTGAAACCATCTTTGTCGGTTTGGAAGCTTCCATCCGTCTAACCCCTTACACGCAACTCTTCCTCCCCTCCATAGATCAAGAACGCAACCTTAGTTCTTATCAAGTACTTAAGGATATTTTTGACCGCTATACAGTGACTCTCACCCTGATTTGAATGATATGTGCTTGTCATACTCAACGCGTATGACACATCTGATCTAGTACATAACAAGGCATGCATGATAGATCCTATTGCCGAGCATAAGTAATCCTACTCATGTGGTTATTCTCAATCTCATTGGAAGGACAATCACCCTTCGAAAGGGTGATTCCATGCGACATGGGCAGGAATCCCTTCTTGGAATCTTGCTTGTTGAACCGTTTCAACACCTTGTATATATATGTACTTTGGCTTAGGCCTAGCAGCATCCTCAATCAATCCCTATAGATCTTGATACCGAGTATATAAGCTGCATCCCCTAAGTCCTACACTGAGAAACACTTTCCTAGCCAATCTTTAACAGATTGCCAGGTAGGAATTTTGTTTCCAATGAGTAGTATGTCATCCACATACAAGACTAGAAACACAATAGAGCTCCCACTAACCTTCTTGTAGAAACAAAGTTCATATTCGTTCTTGATGAAGCCAAACTCTTTGACCGTGTCATCAACACGTAGATTCCTACTCCTAGAAGCTTGCTTCAACCCATAAATGGATCGCTGCAACTTACTCACTTTATGGGCATGCTCTGGATCCTCAAAACCCTCTGGCTGTGTCTTGTACACATCCTCAATGAGGTTTTCATATAGAAACGCTGTTTTGACATCCATCTGCCAAATCTCATAATCGTGATAAGTTGCAATAGCAAGTAAGATTCGAATGGATATGGTCATTGCGACTGGGGAAAAGGTGTCATCATAGTCAATACCATGAATATGTCTGAATCTTTTTGCCACCAACAGACCCTTATAGGCAATCACATTGCCATCCATGTCAGTCTTCTTCTTGAAGATCCACTTGCACCCTATGGGCCGAGCCCCTTGGGGTGGTTCCACCAAAGTCCATACTTTGTTGGTATACATGGATTCCATCTCGGATCTCATGGCTTCATGCCACATTTGAGAGTCTGACCCTCTTATGGACTCTCCATAGGTAGTAAGGCTCATCATCTATGAGCAACGCGTCACCAGGCTCAGTCACAAGAAGTCCATTCCTATCTGGCTCCTGGTGCACTCTACTCGACCTACGGAGTTCTTGTGTTACCTGAACAGGTTCCTCCACAACATCTTGCGATTCTTGTTCATGTTATAGTAGGATTAGTTGTTTTTTGTTCTTGAGTTTCTTCAAGGTCTACTGTCCTCCCACATTCTCCTTTAGAGACAAATTCTCTTACTAGGAAGACGCCGGTCCGAGCAACAAACACATTGTTCTAGGAAGGATTGTAGAAATAATACCCATTTTTTCCTTCGGGTATCCCACAAATTTACACTTACCTAACTTGGGCCCGAGTTTTTCTGTTTGTAAACGTTTTACATACACATCGCAGCCCCAAATCCTCATAAAAGATAACGTGGGACGCCTCCACTCCACAACTCATATGGAGTCTTCATGACTAATTTAGATGGAACGCGGTTAAGGGTGAAAGCTGCACATAATAGAGTGTTCCCCCCAAAAGGATACTGGAAGATTAGTTTGACACATCATAGATAGAACCATGTCCAACAGAGTTCGATTCCTCCTCTCGGGCACGCCGTTCCATTGTGGCCTTCTGGGTGGAGTGAGTTGGGACAAGAACCCACACTCTCTAATATAGTTGTCGAACTCTTGGCTCAAGTATTCTCCTCCACGATCTGATCGTAGAGCCTTAATACTCTTGCTAAGTTGATTCTCTACTTCATTCTTGAATTCTTTGAACTTTTTAATGGATTCGGATTTGGCCTTCATAAGGTACACGAATCCATGTCTACTGTAATCATCGGTAAATGTAGTGAAATAAAGATAACCATCTCTGGAAGGCGTGGCAAATGGCCCACATACATCAGTATGCACGAGAGCCAATTGCTCACAAGTCCTCTCTCCTTTCTTATTGAAAGGGGACTTTGTCAATTTTCCTATTAAACAAGATTCACATGTCTCATATGATTCTTAATCGAATGAGTCTAGGAATCCATCATTATGGAGTCTAGAGACGCGTTTCTCGTTTATATGGCCTAAACGACAATGCCATAAGTAAGTGGGATTTAAATCATCAGTTTTAATCCTCTTGGTATTTATGTTATAGACATGATTACATAGATCAAGGATATACAATTCATTAGATAATTGCGCACTACAATAGTGCATACTATCAAAATAAATGGAGCAACATTTGTCCTTTATTGAAACAGTACAACCTTTCTCGTCCAAACAAGAAATATAAATAATGTTTCTGCTCATAGCAGGCACAAGATAGGAGTTATCTAATTCTAAAAGTAATCCTGAAGGAAAAGATAGCTCGTACACGCCCATTGCCAATGTAGTAACTTTTGCTCCATTCCCAACGCGTAGGTCTATCTTCCCTTTAGACAATCTTCTTCTTCTCTTTAGATCCTGCATATTTCGACAAATGTGAGATCCACATCCAGTGTCCAATACCCAAGATGAAGATATAGATAAATTAACATCTATAACAAAAAATACCTGGTGGTGGTGGAATCACTATTCCAAGCCTTTTATCCTCCAGATAATTTGGGCAGTTCCTCTTTCAGTGTCCAGGTTGACTACACTAGTGACACTCACCTTTAGTGAAGCCCTTAGCAACACCACCTGCAGGTTTAATGGAAACTTCCTTGGATTTTGCAACTGACTTGCCTTTTCCTTTGGAGGTAAAAGCAACTCGCTTGCTCTTTCCTTTATTCACCATCATTATGGCCTTGCCATTTTATAGAAACTTTTAGGAGCTATATATTATTGTTATTTACCACATTATCATGAGATATATGAGCCTAATGTTGGAGAATATGAGTCGTTTTATCACTTGATGCTTCATATGCGCTTTATTGTTAATTCGGGCGTTTCTATGTATATTTCGTTGTTATTTGTCAAATATAATGCTTCGTATGTTTTTTCATGTTGTCTTGTCAGGAACAGATTCTAATCGGTTGATAGGAGGCATGGAACAAACTTCGAAAACAACAGGAGCACAAGTGGAACAAAGAGACGCCAAGTCGGAGGAGCTAGGATGACCAATCTGCACTAATCAGATGATATCTTGACTTTGACAAATAGTTTTGGAGTGAGGCCGGTGCCATATGAAAGCAGACTCAAAGATATTTTCAAAGATAGGTCACAGAGCTTAATCGGAGTCCGGATGATAGAGTAATGGCCCGCGCAAGATCAGCTTACAATTTTGTCCTGGAATTACAAATTGGAGGGGTTGAAATGCAATTTTGGCAAAAGTACGTCAAAAACTCGCCCCAAATGGTAAAAACAGGATAGAAGACCTAGAGGGGGCCATTCACTCATACGGAGGAAGAGAGAGACGCAAGGGAGCTGAGGAGATCGATTGGGATCATCCCCAAACCGGGGATTTCACTGTTTCATTTCTTTCTCTTCTCTTTTCATCAATTTTATGGAGAAACTTGTTTGCTTTGCTACGATTTGAATCCGTGGCTAGATGTTTTTCTAGGCTTCTCTAGAGAGCCTAGGGTTTATGTAGACAATATGTTTTCCGGATTTTAGACTTGTCTCATGCTTTTGGATTTTGATCTATTGGATGAAGTTTGATTTTATGAACTTGTTAATGAGCGTAGTCTATTGACACGACTATGTTAGGACTTGATATTCATAGGAATTAGGTGTTATTCCTAGATTCCTTGGCAAGAATGGAGTAATTAACCGGACTTGTTAATTAGCCAGCGAATGCGTGAGAGCGACTTAGACCTAGTTGTGATGAGATATGAACAACAATCCTTAATCACTGAGAGTGAGAAGAGAAGTGTGTAGGATTGGCCTTAGTGGGCAGATTCAGTACGAGATAGTGAGGTGTTCGTGTGGTGGTGGTCTGAGAGGACATAATTCCGTGCACTGTCGTTATCCTACTAGAACGGACCGCTAGATGTAGGTGGACCGACAGGACTCAAAGTAAATCGTAACGTAGAACAACATGAGACCGAGAGGAGATTGTCACTACTATTACCCGGCTTAATTAGAATAGGATTAACATGGTACTTTGCTATTCCGGAAATCGTCTACAGCCCTAGGTGATCTAGAGATTGCCCATTTTCTCCATACTATTTTTAATAAATAAAAATACAAAAATAGTAGTTTAGTTTGTTTTTTTCTTTCTAGTAACTTGTTTGAGGGTGACAAATGTTTAAATCACAATCTCTTCCTCCCAGTTACAGTACGCTAAACTAATCGTTAATTAAATAATCTCAAGCTTGTCCTCGTGGGATCGATAACTCGGGGTTGAAATACCACCCCTATATTACTTGACCGTGCACTTGCGCATACACGCTAGTATTTCGTGTCAACCTTTCCCTTGTTGATGCTTTGTTCAGTTGTCCTCAATATATTGAGTAAATCTGGCAGAGGCTTGTTGATCTCATTAATGTTGTAGTTCATAATGAACTGTCCATAACTATAAGGCAACGATTGGAAGATGAGATCAGGGGCCAACTCTTAACCTACTGGAAACTCTTGGTTTGTGAGATTCTCCAAGTACCCGATCATGCGCAGTACGTGAGGTCCTACAGGGTTTCCCTCTGACAAATGACATTTGAAAAATGCCTTGGAAACTTCATACCGCTTAGCCCTTGCCTGCTCTTGAAAGAGTTGCCTCAAATGTATGATCATATTAAACGCGACCATATTTTCATGTTGCTTCTGAAGCTCAGAGCTCATGGTGCAAAGCATAAGGCAGGCCACATCATTAGCATCGTCAAAGTTCTTCTGATACGCCTTTAAGGCTGCAGGAGTATTATTTTCTGGACCTTGAGGAAGAACGATTCTCAAGCTTCTGTACCAGTCCAGAAATTTGTTCCAGAAAGCTTCTCCTTCTCAAGGACTGATCGTAGGGATTGTGATGAATTCGATGAATTTTTTGCTGTGGGAATTCTACAAAATGGTAAATATACAAGTTTTAGTATTTTGGGAACAAATAACTACATTTAATAATGGCTAGATTATTAAACATAGATCCCATTATTTTTCTCGAGTAATAATCCTCCATATTAATGCGGAAAATATCATTATATATTCTAGTGGGCCAAGATCCATGTTTCACTTCTTTTTGAGCTTGCTTTGGCAAGTCACCCACAAATTAGTTATTTAGGTAGGAAAAATTTCAGTTGCATCATATGCAACTCTTGGTTCAATTGGGCAAATAACTCCTTATTTATCTATCCCTTATATAATCCCAATTGTTTGCCTCTAGGCTTCCATTCCAATTGAAGGAGCCCAGTTGCGTCAAACCTCTTACTTCAACAATCGCACATTACTAGATTGTGCTGTCGCGACACATCATGATTTACCAAGTCGCCTTGCTTTGACAAGCCAGAACGTGATAAATCATGATTATGACGAGTGTTAAGTAACGAGAAGGCAAAAACACAATATTTAAATTTGAGAGATTTTTTTCATTTATTTTTAATTATTTTGTTGATCCATATCAACTGATTTACTTATTTGGGCTGGGCAATCCCAAAATAAAAGATCCGGATTGTTTTATCTTGTTACCAATGTGCATGCATCATCCATACACCAACAATAAATAAACAACCAAAAACAATAAATAAACTTGATGTGGATATGGCCTCCTAAAACTAAGATATTCCCAAGCCAATGAGAATATCTATAAGCCCTAAAAAATAGCAAGCTAACCTGCATGTGCCTCCATCTTTTAGTCCATGCGCCTTAGCTTGTGGAATGCCGCCATCTTGTAGTTTCTTCAAATCTTTAGGCTTCTTCTCCAAGTCTTGACTATCATCTACTCTATCTAATACTAGCTACCATCTATACTAAATTGAGGGACCTCACAAGTTGAGGAGAAGAACGGCTCGCAGGCCGTAAAACCTAATTAAATAATTATTACAATAAAACCAAACCACAAAAATAAACATTCACAATATCCACATCTAAGGCAATATCCAATCACCATGCAAAAACACATAACACAGTTAAAATCTAATTTTAACGCAATTGGTCAATTTTAGTTGATTTTGAATGTACGAGGGTAAAAAAGGTCCAAGAGGGCCCACCAACTACTTGGCCGAACCCCTAATGGACCGCCACAAGGCCTTGGGCCGGCCGTCCCCTAGCCCACGCGGCCAAGCCTCTTGCTAGGCCGACACGACACTTGGTTGCGACTTCCTTGGCACCCAAGGAGGGGCAGACGGCCCTAGGGTTTCGGCCCTTCCCCTCCTTCATTGTTTCCCAAGTTTGCTTGTTTCCAAATTGAGAAAACCCCCTTTATCCTAATTTGTGCGCAAACCCTAGTTTTCTAGATCAGAAATTTCACATCATTATGTGATCCAAATTCATTAATCTTTACATCATATGTAAAATTAGCTCATTCTTGTTGAATCATATTCAAACTGCATCTTTATTCCAATTTAAGTTTTTGCGCGAAAATTAGTAGAACGGTGTAAAAACTAATAATAAATTAACACATAAACCACGTTATCCACTACGACCTGTGACTCTGATACCGCTGCAGGGTATGGATACGGATTACACAACGGAATAAATAATAAACAATTCCGTTCAAGACCCTCCAAGGATCACAGTACTAGTCATCATAACGATGGTAAAGGATAGAGGTGTCATGTACCTTGTTTGTCTCCTTTGATGACTTCACGTGAAATAGTGTCCAATTTGCTATAGTATTCCACGCCTAGGATCAAGTATATAGTCCTTCCACTCGCTTATGCTAGCAATTGGTGGAAGGAGGAAGAAGAAGATCACGCAAAACGGAGCACCGAAGGCCGCCACGCAGGGCCGACGGCAAAAGGGAGGGGGCGTACGAAGGGCGTTCGGCCTCCTTGTCTTGTCTCTTTCCTTGCTTTGTTCTCCCTCTCTCTCTCTCTCTTGTGTGATAACAATTATGAAGCTTATGAGAAACATAAGCTAGGAGTGTCTTTATGTAGTCTAACAACTCCTTGTTAACTACATTATTGCTCAATACTAATCATGTCCTTACATGGATTAGTCCACCTTACAAATTAGTCCTACTAAGTTTACATGTGGTTGCGTATTGATCCTTCTATTTAATTAATCATATTAATTAAGTCCCAAGTCTAGTTTAATCCCTACGCGTTTGACCCCATAGGTTTCTACTTAGTTGGTAGTAACAACTACTAACATAGTACGGTGTATAACTACACATCTATGTCACCCAACTAATACAAATAGTCAGTAAACCGACAAACCTTGTGACCGATGTTACCGTATTGTACTATCCCTTTGTCTCCATATCCGGATTGGACAAGAGACATACAAGTGACACTCATATATCCAATCCATAGTTTCTCGATCCTGGGAATAGTCTTATCCAAGCAGATAACATCAATATCCTATATTTATTTATCTGAGTCTGACCAGACATTCTATAAGCATTACCCCTCAAGTGGCCGCGGATATTTGCTTCCGTTATATGGGAGGGACAAATCCTATCTATTTCACTACCATCTATAAGCTTGCTTCTAATCATGCCCGATGACTACTTTTATGGTTCCCAGTTAAGGCGTAACGGTTGATAATATCAAAGAATGATATTTCACAACTAGAATATCTAGTGACTTCAAGTCTAAGGACCACAATACCATTGAAGCACTTGTGGCTTTACATAACTTATATTTAGCCTTCTCGTTGTGAGTCAATCCAGTATGCCATTACCCCTAATGCATACTCATGTGCTAGACTTGATATCTCCATATCAATCTACCCACATTCTAGTCTATAGTTGATCGTCCTGTTAATCAATATAATTAACTAGGAATATTTAAGATAAACACACATGTGTAATCTAAGGACTTCATTATATTAAATATCTCCATAAGTAATACAATGATTATTCTAGCCAAAATAATGTTCATACTAAAGAAGATTGCCTCTAGGGTATCTATTCCAACGTACAGAAACTTGAGAATTGTTCTCAAGCAAGAGAAGAAGTTGTACATTCTAGAGGAGCCAATTCCAGAACGACCACCTGCCAATGCTACTGCCGCCATAAGGAAGGAACATCTGAAGATCCTTGACTATTCTAATGATGTGGCTTGCCTAATGATTTTTACCATGAACTCTGAGCTTCAGAAACAACATGAGAACATGGAGGCGTATGATATGATCATACATTTGAGACAGATCTTCCAATAGAAAGAAAGGCATGAGCGATATGAAGTATCTAAGGCACTGTTCAGATGTCATCTGTCAGAAGGAAAACCGGTGGGACCTCACGTACTCCGCATGATCGGATACTTGGATAATCTCGCACGTCCGGGGTTTCAATTTAGCCAATAGTTGGCTACTGATCTCATCCTGCAATCATTGCTTGGTAGTTATAGCCAGTTCATCCTGAACTATGACATGAATGAGATCAACAAAACTCTACCAGACTTGCTCAATATGTTGAGGACTACTGAACAGAGCATAAATAAGGGGAAATGCAAGGCCATACTGATGGTTAACAAAGGAAAGAGTAAGCGAGTTTCTTCGACCTCCAAAGGGTAAGGCAAGGGATTTTCTAAACTCAAGGAAGTTGCCTTGAAACCTGCTGGTGGGGTTGTCAAAGGTGCATGTCAGTATCGTAGTCATACTGGCCACTGAAAGAGGAACTCCACAAAATATCTGGAAGATAAAGGGCTTCGAATAGTGATTCCACCACCACCAAGTACTTTTGGTTATAGATGCCAATCTGTTTATCTCTTCATCTTGGGTATTGGATACTGGACGTGGATCTCACATTTTTTGAAATGTGCAGGATCTAAAGAGAAGCAGACGACTGGCTAAATGGGAGATAGACTTGCGCGTAGGAGAAAGAGTTGCTGCATCAGCCGTAGACGTTTTTGAGTTATCTTTACCTTCATGACTTATTTTAGAATTAGAAAATTGGTATTTTGTGCCTGCTATGAGCAGAAACATTATTTCTATTTCTTGTTTAGATAAGAAAGGTTTTTTCCAGTCACAATAAATGACAAGTGTGTCTAAATTTATTTTGATGGTTTGCATTATTGTAATGCTCTTTTAGCTAATGGATTATATATCCACGATCTAGATAATTCTGTCTATAACATAAATACCAAGATGATTAAAACTAATGATTTGTATCCTACTTATATATGGCTCTATTGTTTAGGCCACATAAACGAAAATCGCATCTCTAGACTCCATAGGGATGGATTCCTAGATTCATTTGATTATAAATCATATGATTCATGTGAGGCTTGTTTATCGGGAAAAATGACTAAGTATCCTTTGAAGAAGAATGTGAGAGGACTAGTGAGCAGTTTGCGCATACATACTGATGTGTGTGGGCCATTTGCCACGCATGCCAAAGGTGGTTATCTTTATTTCATTACATTTACTAATGACTTCGGTAGATATGGATTTGTGTACCTTATGAAGGCCAAATCTGAATCCTTTGAAAAGTTCAAAGAATTTAAGAATGAAGTAAAGAAGCAACTTGGCAAGAGTATTAAGGCTCTACTATCGGATCGTGGAGGAGAATACTTAAGCCAAGAGTTTGACGACTATCTTAGAGAGTGTGGGATCTTATCCCAACTCACTCCACCCAAAACGCCACAATGGACTGGTGTGTCCGAGAGGAGAAATCGAACAGTTGGACATGGTTTGATCTATGATGTCTCAAAATGATCTTTCGATATCATTTTGGGGACACGCTCTATTAGCTACAACTTTTACCCTTAACCGTGTTTCGTCCAAATCAGTCATGAAGACCCCATATGAGTTATGGACTGGGTGGCGTCCCACAGTGTCTTTTATGAAGATTTTGGGGTTGCGATGTCTTTGTAAAATGTTTAAAATCAGACAAGTTTGGAACTAAGTCGGATACCTGTAAGTTTGTGGGATATCCTAAGGAAACAAGAGGATATTATTTCTACAATCCAATCGTGAATAAAGTGTTAGTTGCTCGGACCGGTGTGTTTTTAGAAAGAGAGTTTGTCTCTAAAGAATCCAGTGGGACGACTCTAGAACTTGAAGAAATTCAAGAACCACAAACCACTAATCCTACAATGGAACATGAGCAGGAACCACAAGATGTTGTGGAGCAGCCTGCTCAAGTAACTCAAGAGCTTCGTAGGTTGAGTAGGGTACGTCAGGAGCCAGAGAGGTATCGACTTCTCGTGACTGAGCCCGGTGACGTATTACTCATGGATGGTGAGCCTACTACCTATGGAGAGGTCATGAAAGGGCCAGAGTCTCAAAAGTGGCTTGAAGCCATGAGATCCGAAATGGAATCCATGTATACCAACACAGTATGGACTTTGGTGGAACCACCTCCAAGGGGCTCGACCCATAGGGTGCAAGTGGGTCCTCAAGAAGAAGACCGACATGGATGGAAATGTGATTGCCTATAAGGGCCGATTG
The DNA here is from genome assembly GCA_023055425.1 of Linanthus parryae. Taxonomy (NCBI): domain Eukaryota; kingdom Viridiplantae; phylum Streptophyta; class Magnoliopsida; order Ericales; family Polemoniaceae; genus Linanthus; species Linanthus parryae. The sequence goes on from JALGPY010000015.1 coordinate 8,064,220, forward strand.
GTGGAAAAAGCTTTCCGACAGATTCATGGTATTGAATATGATGAAACCTTTTCCCCAGTCGCGATGACCAAATCCATAAGCATCTTACTTGATATTGCACTTTTCACGATTATGAGATTTGGCAGATGGATGTCAAAACAACGTTCTATATGGAAACCTCCTTGAGGATGTGTATATAACACAACCAAAGGGTTTTGAAGATCCAGAGCATACCCATAAAGTGTGTAAGTTGCATCGATTCATTTATGGATTGAAGCAAGCTTCAAGGAGTTGGAACATGCGTTTTGATGACGCAGTCAAAGAGTTTGGCTTCATCAAGAACCAAGATGAACCTTCTGTTTACTAGAAGGTTAGTGGGAGCTCTTTTTTGTTTCCATCTTGTATGTGGATTACATACTACTCATTGGAAACGATATTCCTACCTTGCAATATGTTAAACATTGGCTAGGAAAGTGATTCTCAATGAAAGACTTAGGGGATGCAACTTATATACTTGGTATCAGGATCTATATGGATCAATCAAGTAAATTTCTCGAAATAAGTCTAAGTACATATATAGAGAAGGTGTTGAAACGGTTCAACATGCATGAATCGAAGAAATGATTCTTGCCCATGTCACATGGAGTCACCCTTCCGAAGGCTGACTGTCCTTCCAATGAGATTGAGAAGAACCGTATCGGCTATAGGATCAATCATGTACGTTGTGTTATTTACTAGTCGAGATGTGTCATATGCGTTGAGTATGGCATGCAGATACGAGTCTTGTTCGGGTGAGAGTCACTGAATTGCTGTCAATAATATCCTTAAGTACTTGAGAAGAACTAATGATGCATTCTTGATATATGGAAGGGAGGAAGATCTAAGTGTAAAGGGTTACACTGATGAAATCTTCCAAGCTGACAATAATGATTTCAGATCGCATTCGGGGTTTGTGTTTTGCCCGAATGGAGGATCTATGAGCTGGAAGAGTTCCAAGCAAGAGACGGTTGCTAATTCTACAAATGTGGCCGAGTGCATTACTGCATCAGGTGCGGAAAATGTAGTTGTTTGGATTATGAATTTCATTATCGAGCTGGGTGTGGTCTGGTATTGTGGATCCAATTAAGTTGTATTGTGACAACACAGGGGCGATCGCACAATCCAAGGAACCCAGTTCATAGCAGAATCCAAGCAAGTACTCAAGAAGTTTCATCTTATTTGAGAGATCATCGATAGAGGAGATGTGAAGATATGCAAGATTCCAACAAATGACAATCTTTCAGATCCACTTCCGAAGCCTCCTGTTCAGCGAAATCATGAAGGAAACACTAAATCTATAGGCATACGAGATGCACCAGAATGGCTCTAGCGCGAGTGGGAGACTCTTGGATTAGATGCCCTAGAGGCAATCAATATTTAGTATGAACTTTTTGGCTAGAATATTCATTTATTATTTATGGAGATATTTAATATAATGAAGTCCTTAGATTATAATTTTTTGTTTATCTTAAATATCCCTAGTCCAGTATATTGATTAACAGAACGATCACTATAGACTAGTACGCGGGTAGATTGATATGGAGATATAAAATCTAACACATGGGTATGTATTAGGATTAATGGCATACTGGATTAACCCACAACGAGAAGGATAAATTATATTATATTGACGTCACAAGTGCTTCTCGTAGTGCTAATGGTGTTGTAGTCATTATACTTGAAGTGACTAGATACTCTAGTTGTGGAATATTATGTTTTGTTCTCATCAAACGCTACACCGTGACTGGGTAGAAATAAAGGCGGTTATAAGGCATAATAGGAAGAAAGCTGAGAGATGGTAGTGATGTAGAGGGGATTTTTCCCTCCTACATAATGGGAGCAGATATCAACGGCCACTCGAGGGGTAGAGCTTATGGAATGTCTGGCCAGGCTCAGATAAATCAATATGATATATTGATGTTATCTGCCTAGATAAGCCTATTCCCAGGATCGAGAAACAATGGATTGGATATAAGAGTGTGAAAATTATGTCTCGTGGATAACGAGATAAAGGTACATACACAAAACGGTAACATTGGTCACAAGGTTTGTCAGATCACTGACTATTTCTATTTATTCGACGACATAGATGTGTTTCTAGACACTGCTATATGTTTGTAATTGCTACTACCAATTAAATAGAAACCTACAGGGTCACAAACCATATGGATTTAATTGGAGTTGGAATTCAATTAGTTAGACTAATTTATTAAAAGTATCAATACGCAACCACATGCGAAGTTAGTAGGACTAGTTTGCAACGTGGACTAATCCGTGTATGGACATGATGAGTATTGGGGCTAGTTTGTAGTTAATATGGAGTTATTAACTATAAAAGGACAACCCTATCTATTATTTCATAAAGTCTTCATTAAGAAATAAGAGAGCAGGGAGAGAGACCTCAAGCAAGGACCCCCCTGCCCCATTGGCCTCCAATACCCGTCGGCCTCCTTTGGTGGTTCGACCACCATTGTGCTCCGTTTTGCGTGATTATTTTGCCTCTTTATTCACGTAGCTAGTAAAAGACATTAAGGGGATTCCAAATAAAAATCCAAGGTGTGGATACCAGTAGAGAAGAGGACGCTATTCTTCATTGTGATCACAAAAACCCAAAAGGTACACATCGTCTTCTTTTATCACGTTATGATGGCTTGTCCTGCGATTCATAGAAGATCTTGATCATGAATGTTTTATTGTTATTCCGCTGCGTAACCTGCATCAAAATCCTACATATAGATCTAGTGTGGCTCTCATGCTAACGCTGAACAAGAGGTTTGGTGAATGTATCTGAAAGATTATCATCTGTTGGTATCTTGCATATCTTCACATCTCCTATATCGATGATCTCTCTAATATAGAATATAATGAGTATGTGTTTGGATTTCTGGTGTGACCTGGGTTCCTTGGCTTGTGCGATCGCTCCGGTGTTGTCATAATACAAAGCAATTGGATCCACTATGCAAGGAACCACACCAAGTTTAGTGATGAACTTCTTAATCCAAACAGCTTCCTTTGACGCACTCGATGCAACAATTTACTCAGCATAAGTTGTAAAATCAACAACTGTCTCTCGCTTAGAACTCTTCTGGCTCACAACTCCTCCATTTAGGAAAAACACATAACCCGACTGCGAGTTGTAATCATCCTTTTTGGTTCGGAAGCTCGCATCAGTGTAACCCTTTATAATGAGTTCTTCCTCCCCTCCATATATCAAGAATGATTCCTTAAAACTTCTTAAGTACTTAAGGATATTCTTGACAGCAATCCACTGACTCTCACCCGGATTGGACTGGTATATGCTTGTCATACTCAAATCGTATGACACATCCGGTCTAGTACATAACATTGCGTACATGATAGATCCAATAGCCGACACATATGGGATCTTACTCATGCGGTCCTTCTCAATCTGGTTCGAAGGACAATCACCCATCGTAAGGGTAACTCCATGTGACGTGGGCAAGAATCCGTTCTTGCGTATTGAACCGTTTCAACACCTTGTTAATGTATGTACTTTGACTTAGGCCGAGAAACTTCCTTGATTTATCCCTATACATCTTGATACCAATTATATAAGCTGCATCCTCTAGGTATGTCATCCACATACAAGACCAGAAATACTGCAATGCTCCCACTAACCTTCTTGCTGACACAATGTTCATCTTCATTCTCGATAAAGCCAAACTCTTTGACTGCATCATCGACACGTAGATTCCAAATCCTAGAAGATTGCTTCAACCCATAAATGGACCGTTGTAACTTACACACCTTATGTGCATGCTCTGGATCCTCAAAACCCTATGGTTGTGTCATGTACCATCCTCAAGGAGGTTTCCATAAAGGATTGCTGTTTTGACATCCATATGACAAATCTCATTATTGTGATAAGCTGAAATAGCAAGAAAAATGTGAATGGGTTTAGTCATTGCAACTGGGGAAAATGTTTCATCATAGTCAAGACCATGAATCTGTCTGATTACCTTTGCCACCAATCTCCCTTTATAGGCAATCACATTGCCATCCATATTGGTTTTCTTCTAGAAAACCCATTTTCACCCTATGGACCGAGCCCCATTGGGTGGTTCCACTAAATTCCATACTTTATTAGCATGGAATCCATTTCGGATCTCATGGCTTCAAGCCATTTCTGAGAGGCCGGCCCCTTTACGGCCTATTCATTGGTTCATCCATGAGCAGTACGTCACCGGGCTAAGTCACGATAAGTCCGTACCTCTCTGGCCCCTGAAATATCCTACCAGACCTACGAAGCTCTTGTGCTACTTGAGCATGTTTCTCCACAAAATCTTGTGTTTCCTTCTCATGTTCCATTGTAGGATCAGAGCTTTGTGGTCCTTGAACCTCTTCAAGTTCTATAGTCCCCCCACTGGATTATTTAGAGACATACTCTCTTTCTATAAACACACCGGTCCGGGCAACAAACACTTTGTTCTCGGTTGGATTGTAGAAATATTATCCTTTCATTTCCTTAGGATATCCCACAAAATTACACTTCTCCGACTTGGGTCCAAGTTTATCCGACTGTAAAATCTTTACAAAAACCTCGCAACCCCAAATCCTCATCAACGACACACTGGGACACTTCCCAGTCCGTATCTCATATGGCGTCTTCATAACTGAATTGGATGGAACAGGGTTAGGGGTAAAAGAAGCTGTTAATAGAGCATGATCCCAAAATGAAATTGGAAGATCAGACTGACTCACATAGGTCGAACCATGTCCAAAAGTGTTCGATTCCTCCTCGTAGACACACCATTCCATTGTGGTGTTCCAGGTGGAGTGAGTTGGGACAAGATTCCACACTGTCTAAGATAGTCATCAAACTCTTGGCTTAAGTATTCTCCTTCGAGATCTGATCGTAGAGCCTTAATACTCTTGCCAATCTGGTTCTCCACTTCATTGTTGAATTCCTTGAACTTTTCAAAGGATTCAGATTTTTTCTTATAAGATACACAAATCCATATCTACTGAAGTCATCAGTAAACATAATGAAGTAAGGATAACCTCCTCTGGAGGGTGTGGCGAATGGTCCACACACATCATTATGTATGAGTGCAAATAGCTCACTAGTCCTCTCGCCTTTCTTCGTGAAAGGAGACTTAGTCATTTTTCCAATAAAAAAGCTTCACATGTCTCATATGATTCATAATCAGATGTGTCTAGAAATCCATCCTTATGGAGTCTAGAAACGTGTTTCTCATTTATATGGCCTAAACGACATTGCCGTAGGTATGTGGGATTTAAATCGTTAGATTTAATCCTCTTAGTATTTATGTTATAGATAAAATTATCTAGATCGAGGATATACAACCCATTAGACAAAAGTGCATTATATTAACGCATAGTATCAAAATAAATAGAGCAACACTTGTCCTTTATAGTGACAGAGAAACCTTTCTTGTCCAAACAAGACATACAAATAATGTTTACTCATAGCAGGTATAGAAAAACAATTTTCTAGTTCTAAAATAAGTCCAGAAGGTAAAGATAACTCATAAACGCCTACAGCTAATGCAACAACTCTTGCTCCATTCCCAACGCGCAAGTCTATCTCCCCTTTAGCTAGTCGTCCTCTTCTCTTTAGATCCTGCACATTTCGACAAATGTGAGATCCACATCCAATATCCAATACCCAAGATGAAGACATATACGAATTGAAATCTATAACAAAGATACCTCGTGGTGATGGAATCATTATTCCAAGATTCTTGTCTTCGAGATACTTTGGGAAGTTCCTCTTCCAGTGGCCAGTTTGTCAACAGTAGTGACGGACCTTTAGCAACTCCACCAGTAGGCTTCAAGGCAACTTCCTTGGATTTTGCAGCTACCTTTCTCTTCCTTTAGAGGTCTCAGTAACTTTCTTGCTCTTCCCTTATTGACCATCATTATGGCCTTGCCTTTTTTGTTTTTCAATACTCTGTTTAGCGGTCCTCAACATATTGAGCAAGTTTGGAAGAGTTTTGTTGACCTCATTCATGTTATAGTTCATGATGACCTGGCTGTAATTGTCCGGAAACAATTGAAGGATAAGATCAGTAGCCAACTCTTGGCTAAATGGAAAGCCCAACCTGTCGAGATTCGCAAGATACCCGATCACATAGTACATGAGGTCCCACTGGGTTTCTCTCTGGAAGACTACACTTGAACAGTGCTTTTGATACTTCATACCGCTCATGCCTTGCTTGCTCTTGGAATAATTGTCTCAAATGTACGATCACATTGTACGCCTCCAAGTTCTCATGTTGCTTTTGAAGCTCAGAGTTCGTGGTACAAAGCATCAGGCAAGTCACATCGGTAGAGTCATCAACAATCTTCTGATGTTCCTTCCTTACAGCAATAGTAGCATTAGCAGGTGGTGCTTCTGGAATTGGTTGCTATGGAGTGTATAACTTCTTTTATTGCTTGAGAAAAATTCTCAACTTTCTCCACCAGTCTAAAAAATTGGTTTCAGATAGTTTGTCCTTCTCAAGGACTGAACGCAGTGATAGTGTCGATGTTTGTTGATCGTTTCCCATTCGAAATCTACAAAATGAGACATATTCAATTTTAGTATTGTGAATAATTAAACTATACTTAACAATGACTAGATTATTAAATATAGCTCCCACTATTTTCTCGGATTAATAGCCCTCACTAATAATGCGAAAAATATCATATGTTTTTTTAGTGGGGCAAGCTACATATTTCACCTTTTCTTGAGCATGTTTTGGCAAGTTACCCAAAATTTAGTTATTTAGGTAGGAATACCTTCCAATTGAATCTAATGCAACTCTTGGTTCAATTAGGCGAATAACTCATTGTTCTTTATCTATCTCATAAAAAACTCCTAATTGCATTGCCTCTAAGCTTTCAAGTTTATTGAAATAGCTTATTGTGTTCAACCTCTTCCTTCAACAATCGCACATTACTTTCTTGTGTCGTTGCCTCACATCATGATGAATCAAGTCGCCTTGGCAAGCCCGAACTCGGTACATCCTGATCATGACGAGTGCTAAGCAAGAGAAGGAAAAACACAATATTTTAATTTGAGGGTTTTCTTGTCAATTTTATTTGTTGATCATATTAATAGATCTACTCATTTGGATTGGGCAATCCCATTTGAAAGATCCAAATTGTTAAATTATTATCATGTTACATTTTGCATGCATCATCCATACATCAAAATAAAAACAAGATAAATAAATAACATGTCAAGGTGATTATCAGTGCTATTACCCGGCTTAATTAGAACTTAATTAGCATGTTACTCATAGTATCCGGAACTTGTTTACATCCCTAGTTGGTCAACGAGATTGCTTAGTTTCTCCAGCTCTGATAAAGAACTCTTTCTTTATTTCATTATTTACTGTTATTTCTACGATTGCTATAGCCACTTGTTTGGGGGTGGCAACTCCAAAAATTCTCACCATTTTATCGGTAACATCGTAAATTGAACTAATCTGTTAATTAAAAACTTGTTACGAGATTGTCCTCGTGGGATTCGACAACCTGAGTATTAAAAATACTCATTCACTACTACTTGACCGTGCGCTTGCGTAATACGCTTTAGTAATCTCCGTCAGAGACCCATCTAGTGTCATTAAAACGAAAACCCTGGCCCCGATTTTTGAAGACATGTCAAGGACATGAAGAAGCCTTTTCGACGAGTTCTAAACCCATTAAAACAAGTTTAGTAGTTATCGAGGAGTCTCTAATATAAAATTAATGTTTTTTGGAATTTTGAAAAGACGCTGCCATTTTCATTTAGTATTGAGCTTCCATCTTAGAACTGCTTTCACTCTGATAATTCCTAGTCCTCTCTCTCTGCTACTTTTGGGGTTTCTGCAACGATCATCCTTGTATAGCATTGAAGCTTGGTTCTATTCTTCATCTAACATTTAGGCTTGGTTATCTGGTTGCTTGAGTGTCACCGTTTTTGCAGAATCTTATAAACCATTACAGGTACCTAATCTTTGGTTCTTGATTCTGATCTGAAATCTTCCTATTTTATTTTGAACTAGCAGCTATGGCCTTGCAATTACAGGTACTTAACATGCAAGTCGAGATCTATTATTTAAACTATTTCACTGATTGTCTCTTTGTTTCACTATTTCAGTTGATTTATTCACTATGTCAATATCTAAAAGGAAGTTGCTGATTTAGAAGAGCCCCCAAAAGAATTGTGAAGAAAAGCTCTATATTTTGATGGTTGTGATTTTTATCATCGTTTGATCAAAATACAATATCTGCCAACTCCTCGTGATAAAGAGGATAATACATTGTGCGCATTCCAAGTCGTGACGAATGGGTTATGATTGGAAGTGCTCAGATCATTCGAATCACCATTCAGGCTGGGCACCATCCTTATGTGTCCGTGAAGTATGAATCTTTCGTGAATGAAATTTATGTAATGGAGGAATAGAAGATGAATTTTTTATCCCACTTCGAAGACCTTCTGAAACTTGCATGTGTTTATCATGCTATTCGTGCGACTAAGGATATTGATTGAACTTGGATCTTGACATGCTCAAGAATTTACAGTCTAGATGGTCTAAGAAATCTCATACAGTTCATTTTGCATGTTTTGAAGTTACTCCCCTTTAGAATATGTGCAAAAAATATTGGATTTGCCTAGAATGGGGCTTGTTGATCCCTTAGCTCCTCTTAAATCCAAAAATAGCGCTATTTGAGCAAATGAAAGAGCTTATAGGGAATAAGCGCAAATCATTTACTCGGTGGGGTCGTTGTCGTTCCTTCCATATAACCATTATATATCCTAAACACGCAAAAGATACATGGAAGCGTTGGACACCGTTTTTCTTTCGTGATTATGCCCCCAAATAGTTCTCTCTGAATTCGCTCGTAAGAAGGAAACACCTTATTTAGATGGGATGGGATTCAATTACACGTTATGTGGTTTTCTATGCATCCGGATTTCCCGTTATCTTATCCATGGAAGCCCCCATGATGGCATATATACACATGTCTTAGCTCTTGCAGTGCGACTTACTTTTGGTCAACAAGTAGCTTTGGGTCCACCGGGTTAAGGTACTTTGTACCATAGACTTGACCAAATTGCCATTTTCTCTGACCAGTCTAGTGGTAGGTATGATGTTTCATCGTATGTAAACATTGGCTTCTTGACCATGTTGGTTTATGAAAGATGGCCCAACTATGCTCCTCTATCTTATAGAGTGCAAAATCGGAATGTGACTCGTCCAAATTGTTGGTGTAGATGCCCTAGAGGCAATCTATTTTAGTATGAACATTGTTTTTGGCTAGAATATTTGTTTTATTATATATGGAGATATTGATACAATGAATACCTTAGATTGCAATTGTTGTTTATCTTAAATGATCCCTATTCAAGTATATTGGTTAGTAGGACGATCACTATAGACTAGTATGTGGTTAGGTTGATATGGAGATATCAAGTCTAACCCATGAGTATGCATTAGGAGTAATGGCATGCTGGAATGACCCACCACGAGAAGACTACATGGGAGTTATCTGAATGTCACAAATTCTTCTCTTAGTGACAATTGTGTTGTAGTTCTTTGACTTGAAGTCACTAGATACCCTAGTTGTGGATTATCATGTTTTGATGTCATCAAACATTACCCCATGACTGGGTAACTATAAAGATGATAATCGGACATCATACGAAGCAAGCTGTGAGATGGTAGTGATGTAGAAATGATTTGTCCCTCCCACATACAGGAATATGTATCCGCGGCCACTCGATGATTAGTACTTATTAAATGACTGGCAAGACTCAGATAAATTAATACATGATATTTTTTCTCATCTGTTCAGATAAGTCTACTCCCAGGATCGAGAAAATTTGGATTAGATATACGAGTGCGACATTTGTGTCTTGTGTCCAACCCGGATATTGTGACAAAGGGACAACACAACACGGTAACAATGGTCACAAAGGTTTGTCAGATCACTGACTATTTTTATTAATTGGGTAGCATAAATGTGTTGCAAGACAACGCTCAATATTTGTAAATTGTTACTGCCAACGTAATAGGAACATGCAGGGTCACACAGAAATAGGATTAGACTGGAGGAATATTTTAGTTAGTTGGACTAATTAACAGTTAAATGAATCAGGGATCAAAATGCAGCAACGTACATATTTAGTTGGACTATATAGCAATTAGACTGATCCGTGTATGGACATCATTAGTATTGGGGCAAGTTTGTAATCAATAAGGTGTAATTGATTATAAAAGGCTAGTTCAAGCTTATTATTTCGTTTGATGAAATAATTAGAGAAAGGAGAAGAGAGAAAGAGAGGCTCGGCCAACCCCCTACCCGACGACAAGAAGAGGCTCAGCCTCCCTCCTCCTTCGTTGCGTGATCCGCTTGATTTGATCAAACTCCTAATTGATTCCTTCCATTAATTGCTAGCGCAAGCTGTAGAGAAGGTTACAGTTCTCAATCCTCAAGTGTGGATACCGGTAGAGGCGTGGGCGCTATTTCTATGCAAAGTGATTAGTCAGATTAATAAGGTAACACGTTATCCTTTATCACGTTATGAGGCTTCACCTGCGGTTCATGGGGGGTTTCAAGATATTTTTTTGTATTGTCGTTGCATAACCTGCATTATTTACTGATGACTTCATATATATAGATTTGTGTATCTTCAAAGAATTCAAGAATGAAGTGGAGAACCAGCTTGGAAAGAGTATTAAGGCTCTACAATCAGATCGTGGAGGACAATAGTTAAGCAAAGAGTTTGATGTCTATCTTAGAGAGTGTAGGAACTTGTCCCAACTCACTCCACGTAGAACACCACAATGGAATGGTGTTTCTGAGAGGAGGAATGCAACCCTGTTGGACATGGTTCGATCTATGATGAGTCAGACTGATCTTCCAATTTCATTTTGGGGCCATGCTCTATTAACAATTGCTTTTACCCTTAACTGTGTTCCATACAAATCTGTTATGAAGACGCCATATGAGATATGGACTGGGAGGCGTCCCTGTTTGTTGTACATGAAGATTTGGGGTTACGAGGTTTATGTGAACCGTTTATAGTCAGATAAACTCGGACCCATTCCGGACAAGTGTAAATTTGTGAGATATCCTAAACAAAAGGAAATTATTTCTACAATCCAACCGAGAAAAAAGTGTTTGTTGCTCGAACCAGTTTGATTCTAGAAAGAGAGTTTGTCTCTAAAGAAGCCAGTGGGAGGACTGTATCAATTTAAGATGTTCAAGAAACACAAAGCACTGATCCTACAATGGAACATGAGCAGGAACCACAAGATGTTGTGGAGAAACATTCTCAATTAACACAATAGCTTCGTAGGTCTGGTAGGATACATCAGGGGCCAGAGATGTACAAACTTCTCGTGACTGAGCCTGGTAATGTATTGCTCATGGTTGATGATGAGCCTACAACCTATGGAGAGGCCGTAAAGGGTCGGACTCACAGAAATGGCAAGAAGCCATGAGATCTGAAATGGATTCAATGTATACCAATAAAGAATGGACTTTAGTGGAACCACCTGATGGGGCTCGGCCCATAGGGTGCAAATGGGTTTTCAAGAAGAAAACCGACATGGATGGCAATGTGATTGCCTATAAGGGGCGATTGGTGGAAAATGTATTCAGATAGATTCATGGTATTGACTATGATGATACATTTTCCCCAGTTGCAATGACTAAGTCCATTCGCCTCATTCTTGCTATTGCAGCTTACCACGACTATGAAATTTGGCAGATGGATGTCAAAACAACGTTTTGTATGAAAATCTCCTTGAGGGTGTGTACATGACACAGCCAGGGGGTTTTGAGGATCCGGAGCATGCCAACAAGGTGTGTAAGTTGCAGCAGTCCATTTATGGGTTGAAGTATGATTCTTGGAGTTGGAATCTTTGCTTTGATGACGCAGTCAAAGAGTTAGGCTTTATCAAGAATGAAGATGAACCTTGTTTCTACAAGAAGGTTAGTGGGAGCTCTCTAGTATTTCTGGTATTGTATGTGGATGACATACTACTCATTGGAAACAATGTCCTTACCTTGAAATATGTTAAAGATTGGCTAGGGAATAGCTTCTCAATGAAAGACTTAACCGCATGAGTAAGATCCCATATGCGTGGTCGATAGGTTTTGATCGAAGTGTCCACTAAGCTCAAAGGTTGGAAACAACCTACTCTCTTGTTGAAGGTAAAGAGATTTTGATCAAAGTTGTCACAAAGTCGATCACAGTATACACAATAAAATGCTTCAAGCTTCCAAAGCCTATATGCAACAAGCTAGAGTCTTTATGAAACAACTTCTGGTGGGGTAAAAAAGATGGAAAAATAGGAGGGCAGTGGATAGCATGGAACAAACTCATTGGAAGCAAAGAATATCTAGAATCGGGTTTAAAGATTTGGCTCATTTCAATACAGCTCTCTTGGGAAATCAATTATGGAAACATATGACCTCTAATTCGCTTGTAAGTCCGGTTTATCGAAATAAATACATCCCCAATTCGCATATCCTTGACGCTGAACTCCAGATAAATTCCACCTTTATTTGAAGACGTATTTTTAGTAGCAAACACCTTATTCGAAGTGGGGTCAGATGGAAAGTTGGTGATGCAACTTCCATTCGAGTGTTTCATGATCAATGGCTTAAGAGGCCAAACCTTTTCAAACCCCTTGTTATCAAGCCTCCTTTTGAAAACACTAGAGTGTCCGAGCTAATCACAAATAAAAGGTATTGGGACGTTACTAAAGTGGAGAACATCTTGCTTTCAGTTGATGTAAAAGAAGTATAAAGGATCACAATTCCTCTTCTCCCTTGTCCTAATACCCCCATATCTCATTATAATGATCAAGGAGTATATTATACAAATTCAGGATACGAACTTCTATAATATTAAAAACGTGTTACCACTCATCATCAAGGTACAAACTCCAACGTCTCAGGTGCACTGTTGAAATTATTGTGGCGAACGAAAATCCCAAAGAAGTGTATCTATATTACCTGGACAACCAAACAAGACTCCCTCCTAACCGAGGATAAAATTAGAAGATTCAAGAAGGATATAGATAGTTTTTGCCCACTAAGTAACTCCAAGGAGGAATCAACCACTCATCTTTTCATGGAATGTCCGCATACGCTTCATACTTGCAGGACTATTTTTGGAGGGGTTTTTCTGCAGAAGAGAATAGTAACATCATTTCTTGGATCCTGACTATTTTCACGGAGCTTAGGCCCCCGGACAGAAGAAAATTATGCATTGTTATGTGGCTCACTTGGAGAAATCGTAATCTTCGTGTGTTCAAGAATGCAATCAAAACATAAAAGGAGATCTTAGAGAATGTGACCACCTACCTACATGAGATCCATTTGCTCAACTCAACAGCCCGGTCTAACTCAAAAAGTGCACCACCGGAATCCTAGTGGATCTCCCCGGCACCCAACTGGCTTAAGTGTAACACGGATAAATCCAAGGTGTTTGAAACATGAATAGCTGTTGCTGGAGCAGTTTTTATACTGCAACGAAACCTTCAAAGCTGGATTCTCAGTGTCACTCCCAATGGCTGCTTTTTGCGAGTGAAAATGAGGTGATGGGTATTCTTGAGGCATTGAAAATGGTGGTTCGGCAAGACAACAACCATGTGATATTTTAATCCGACTCTCTGAACATCATCCGCAAGCTCAACTCAGGAAGTGAACTATGCAACGTGATACAGAGTTGAACCAAATTATCCAAGATTGTCTAGAAATTTCAAGAAGGATCGCATCACTTTATGTTTAGCACACTGGACGCGAAAATAACAAGCTGGCAAATTAATTTGTGAATATGGTCTTACTAGCCAATCTATGTGTATTTGGCCAAATTTAGAGCCCTATTGGGCTAGTCCTCTTCTTCAAGATGATGTAACGGGTTTGCAACACCTTAATATGTTGGTTTAGATGCCCTAGATGCAATCTATTTAGTATGAATATTATTTTGGCTAGGATATTAATTTTATTATATATGGAGATATTAATATAATGAAGTCCTTAGATATCAAGTGTTGTTTATCTTAAATTATCCCTAGTAAAGTATATTGGTTAGTAGGACGATCACTATTCAATAGACTAGTATGCGGGTAGATTGATACGGAAATATCATGTATAACACATGGTTATGCATTAAGAGTAATGGAATACTAGATTGAACCACCACAAGAAGGCTACATGGAAGTTATGTGAATGTCAGAAGTGCTTCTCGTAGTGTAACGTGTATGCGCAAGTGCACAGTCAAGTAATATAGGGGTGGTACTTCAACCCTGAGTTATCGATCCCATGAAGACATACTCGAGATTATTTAAGTAGTTACTTAATTTAGAGTACGGTAAAAGGAGGAAGAATTGTAATTTGAATAGTTGTCACCCTCAAACAAGTGACTCAAATTAAATAAAAAACTAAGCTAATATTTTTGTATTTTTATATTTAAGAAAACAAGTATGGAGAAATTAGGCGATCTCTAGATCACCTAGGGTTGTAGACAATTTCTGGATTATCTATGTAACACATTAAATCTATCCTAATCAAGTCGGGTAATTAGCTATGACAATCTCCTTTTGGTCTCATGTCATTTTCCGTCTTGGTTGACTACGATCCCATGTCGGTCTCATGTTGTCTACCGGTCCGTTCTAGCAGGTCATCTACTGGCACGATAACGGGTCTTGTCGGTCCATTGTTTCTTGGAATAGCTGGACAATCCTAACGAATCTACCCACACTAGCCGATCCTACTCACTTTTCCTACCGGTCTCGGTTATTCGGGATTGATGCTCATAATATATCATCCTAGCTAGTTAAAGTCACTATCACACACTTCACTAGTAACTAACGGTTCCGGTTAATTACTCCATTCCCGTTAAGAATTACGCATAGAATATGAAAAATTGAATTAGAATGATATTAACAGTAAGAAATAACATGATTAAAGAATAAACCCTAGTTCCATTTATATTCAAATCGCAACCTAGACGTGTCAATAGCCTAAGTTCATTAACAATATTAGGAAAATAACCATCCATTCAATGAATCACATCCATTAGCATGAAACAAAGTCTAAAATTCGGAACGAACAATCGTCAACATAACCCTAGGCTCTCATAGAGATGCCTAGAAAATAGTTTAACTAATAAGAATCAACCAAACGAGATACAATAGTTTCTCCATACAAGGATTGAGAGAGAATAAGAAGTAGATAAAACCTAAGTCTTCAATGGAGGAGTCTTGAGTTCTTCGTCTTCGTTCTTCGTCTCCGTGGCCTCGTCTTTTTTCATATTCTCCTTGCCAACGTGAGTGAATGATTATTCTAATAATTTTCACAATTTCTTAAATACGTCCTCAAATTTTTCCATAAAAGTTTCTAAAAGATACGTCTAAAACAAAAGTTACTGTGTAATCTAAGATCCCACTCGTACGAGTGCAATCGCAATCGTACAAGTGCACTGTCTACAATTGTATGAGTTTTTGATAGGTTTTACACGATTGGCTTCTTATGAAAAGTTGAAATTTGGCCAAGTATTCCAATCGAACGATTGGAGGTCCACTCGTATGAATGGCTGCGACTGCTCAGTTTCATTTTTCTTCTTCTTCTAGCATCCTCCTCTCTCGTCTTCAATTCAATCATCATCTTGAGTCTTGAAATGCTTCCGAACAGCGAATTATCCTCTCCACTTGATCTCCAAATTGCGTTTCCTGTCAAAACAACACGAAACAAACCCGTGCAATCATATTTGACCAAATAACTCAAAATAATGTGAGAAACGCCCGGATTAATAATTATATGTCAAAACTCAACTTTCACCATTTCTTCATGTTCATAGTGTAGGGTTTTGATACGGATGACGCAGCGGAAAAAAATTATAATTAACTCCGTTCAAGACCCTCCAAGGATGACAGGACTAGACATCATAACAATGGTAAGATATAAAATCATCATGTACCTTGTTTGTCTCCTTTGATGACTTCACGTGAAATAGTTTCTACGTCTCTATGGAATCCACTCCTAGGATTGCTCCGGATCCTTCTTACATATTTGTTCTAGCTAGGTAAGAAGGAGGAAGAAGAAGATCACGCAAACGGGATACCCAAGGCCGCTCCTCACGAGGTCGACGGAAAGACGGAGGGGCAGTCGGGGGGTTCGGCCTCCTTGTCTTGGCTCTCTCATTTCTTTGTTATCTCTCTCTTATGTGGTAACAATTATGAAACTTATGAGAAAAACCAGCTAAGAGTGCCCATATATAGTTAATAACTCCTTATTAAATAACATAATTTTCCCAATACTAATCATGTCCATACACAGATTAGTCCCCCTTGCAAAATTAGTCCTACTAAGTTTGCTTGTGGTTTCGTATTGATCCTTTCATTTAATTAATCATATTAATTAATTCCAAAGTCCGGTTTAATCCATAGGGAGTGTGACCCCATAGGTTTCTACTTAGTTGGAAGTAATAATTACTAACATAGAGCGGTGTCTAGCAACACATCTATGTCACCAACTAATAGAAAAAGTCAGTAATCTGACAAACCTTGTGACCAATGTTACCTTATTGTGTTATCCCTTTGTCTCCATATCCCGATTAGACACGAGACATAAAAGTCGTACTCGTATATCCAATCCATAGTTTCTCGATCCAGGGAATAGTCTTATCGAAGGATATTACATCAATATCCTATATTAATTTATCTGAGTCTGGCAAGACATTCTCTAAGCACTACCCCTCGAGTGGCCGTGGATACTTTCTCCCGTTATGTGGGAGCAACAAATACTATCTACATCACTACCATCTCTAAGCTTGCTTCCTATCATGCCAAATGACTACCTTTATAGTTACCTGGTTATGGCGTAACGTTTTATAATATCAAAGCACGATAGTTCACAACTAGAGTATCTAGTGATTTCAAGTCTAAGGACCACAATACCATTGTCACTACGAGAAGCACCTGTGACTTTACATAACTTGTATGTAGCCTTCTCGTTGCTGGTCAATCCAGTATGCCATTACCCCTGATGCATACCCATGTGCTAGACTTGATATCTCCATATCTATCTACCCACATACTAGTCTATAGTTTATCCTCCTATTAATCAATATAATCGACTAGGGATATTTAAGATAAACGACACATTTGTAATCTAAGGACTTCATTATATTAGATATCTTTATAAATAATAAAATGATTATTCTAGCCAAAATAATGTTCATACTAAACAAGATTGCCTTTAGGGCATCTATTCCAACACATAGTGCATATCTCATAATATTTATCCGGAAAACACGCAAAATGATAGTAAAATGTGTATGAATTATAACTCTAATACAGAGTTGTCATAGTGACAATTGTGTTGTAGTCCTTTGACTTGATGTCACTAGATACTCTAGTTGTGGGTTATCATGTTTTGATATCATCAAACGTTACACCGTAACTGTGTAACTATAAAGATGATAATCGGGCATGATAGGAAGCAAGCTGAGAGATGGTAGTGATGTAGAGAGGATTTGTTCATCCCACATAACGGGAGTAAGTATCCGCGGCCATTCGATAAGTAGTACTTATTAAAATTCTTGTCACACTCGGATAAATCAATATATGATATTGTTTTTATCTGTTCAGGTAAGTCTATTCCCATGATCGAGAAACTATGGATTGGGTATACGAGTGTGACATCTATGTCTCGTGTCCAATCCAGATATTGTGACAAAGGGACAACACAGCACGGTAAAAAAGGCTTATCAGATCACTGAATATTTCTATTAGTTGGGTAGCATCGATGTGTTGCTATACACCGCTCAATTTTTTTAATTGTTACTTCCAACTTAATAGGAACATGCAGGGTCACACACCAAAAGGATTAAACAAGATGTATATTTTAATTAGTTTGACTAATTAATAGTTAGAAGGAACGGGAATCAGAGTGCAACAGTGTGCTTATTTTGTTGGACTAAATAGAAAAGTGGACTAAACTACTAAATAATCCTAATATGGATCAGATTAGAATTGGGGCAGTTTTGTAATTAATAAACACTTATTAATTATAAAAGGCTAGTCGAAGCCCTAATTTTCATTACATGACGAATTAGAGCAAGATAAGGAGAAACAAGAGGAGGCCGAACCCCCTACTCGACGGCAAGAAAGAGCCCGACCCCCTCTCTCCTCCATTGTTGTGAGCTCCGCTTTGTTTGATCAAGCTCCTTGGTGATTCCTTCCCTACACTACTAGCACAATCCGTAGATAAGGTTTCAGTTCTCAATTCGAAGGTGTAGATACCGACAGAGACGTGAACGTTAATTCTACGTTGTGATCAGTCATATTCACAAAGTAACCTTACTTCCTTCATCACGTTATGAATGTTTCACCTGCGATTCATGAAGTGTTTTGAGAAAAAAAATTTGTAATTCTGCTCTGTAACCTGCATTAAAACCCTACTGTGGTATCCACAAATTGATTGCGCATAATGTGATTTATGAGTTATCTGCTTTATCAGTTTACACCGTACTGTTAATTTTTGCGTAAAACTGATATGCGTATTACGATACGATATGAATTTAATTCATGGGGAAATTAAAAAAATTTAAATATGATGTGAAAATTAGTAAATTACATGTACATATTATGTACGAATTAATTGTTGATGTGAAGATAGGGTTTGGGCACAATTGGGGAAGAAAAAGGTTTCGTGTCCCAAATTGGGGTTGGCCAACATGGAGAAGGATATTTGTTTTTAAATTTGACCCCTTAGGGTTTCGGCCAAGTAGCCCGACCGCACCTCCTTGCGTGTGGGACCCGACTGACCAGTCTGACCAGTTCGTCCAGCTTAATGGTTTGACAGGGTTTTGCTGGTCTGACCGGGTTAGACAGGTTTGGCCGGTATAAACGGTTCGGCCAGTTTGGCTGGTCCGATCATTTAGAATGTTTTGACCATGTTATCCCAATTGAATTAAAACTTGACCAAGCACGATAATATTGGGTTTTAACTATTTTATGTTTTTTATCTCATGGTGGTTGGATGTGGCCTTAGTTGTGTGGTTGTTTTAATTTTGTAATTTGGTTTTGGTTTTGATGTAATTAATTCACGAAATGTGTGTCGTCTTCTCCCTCTCCTGTGAGGTTCCTCTATTTAGTTTATAGATGGTAACTAGAATTAGATAAATATAATACAGTCAAGGCATGGAGAAGAAGATCAAAGACAAAAGAGACCACAAGACGGTGAATGCCCACAAACTAGGATGCATGGACAAAAGAGAGAAATTATGGGTTCTGGTTTCGGTTGCAGGGTGATGATGATGGAGGCTTTGGTGGTGAGTAATTGGTAGAAGGCGAGTTGTAGTGAATTGGTTAATGTGGTAATAAAGGATGTGGATTGTTGAAAGTAATGGACGTTGGAGGAATTGGTGGTGATAGGCAGTGGTTTGATTGGGTGTTTGCAGGTTTTGGCCATGGATTGTGGTCGACAGTGGTTTGGCTTAGGTATTATTGGGTTTCGTCATGGAATTGGAATTGAGGTACTTTGGGTAAGTTTGGTGTTGGGTATTGGTAGCAGTTCATTGTTTGGTTTTAATGGAGTGGGTTGTAGTTTAAGAATTGGTAGAAGAATGGTGAATGGGTGTTAGGCTTTGTTTCTCTTCTCCATTGCTCCCAGCGTTCTAGCCAATTTATTGATCTTTAATCTATGTTATGAAGTTTGTATTCAATTCTCGTTGCACGCTCCTGACCCTCCGGTACCTGTGAATCACACAACTCACACACCGGGTGTAAAATGTGAAAGAAATAGCTCAAATACACTAGAAAACGCAAAAAAAGTAGCTCAAGTACTCATACTTCAATATCATAGCCTATTTATCATGTATTTTTCCCGGAAATTACACAGAACGGTAGGATTTCAAGTGATAATATAACATCGTAAATGGAGTTATCAAATACCCCCACACTACCTTTTTGCGCTTCCCGAGCAAAATCTTGATTAAAATCCCACACTATGATTTTCAGTCCACCGACTTGCATACATTTTACTAGCCATGTGATACAAACAACTCACACATGACTATGCAAATCTACATGACTATACGATGCAACTCGATTATACACAATGCAAAATATTTAAACAACACAATTTTTTTTCTTTTTCTAGAGATCGAGTAATCTCGCTATCACTAACCAAACTCATCAAGTTCTTACTAGTCTCTTTTGTAATTCACACAACCGCAACAAGAAATTGAAAATACGATGATCCTACACACAACCTTACTAAGGCGTCCCCAAACATCCGTCAATCTCTACCAAGATTCGGCATGTCCTTTAGCTCAATGGGTGTAGGCATCCTTAGCACTAAGATAGTCTTTCGCCACCAAGTCATTTGAGGTTTTTAGACCCTCCTAGCCGTTATTGCGCTCAATGCAAATTTTCCCAGTGACGGGAGACACAACTCATGTGTAATACGGCTTGCCTTTAGTTTTCCTCTTGACTCTACGTTGGATTGAATTCAAATTCTCCATGTGAATGGAGGCACATTAGGTTGTTTCTCCTATTTGAAGCACAATATATATTTTCTCTTTCTCATTTTCTTCAGTATTTCTCCTCTATTTTTACAACCGTGCAAGAGAGATCAAGAGCGTGGGCTTTTTCAGTTAACTCTTGAAACTGTCTTAAGAGGTGGTTGTGTACACTCCCTAACTTCGCTTAGGATAAAGTAGTGTACCACATAGAACCAAATCTACACGAAGGTCCACCCCAGATTTACAAGAGGGCACAAGTTTCCACTAAAAACAGACTACTCGACTAGCTTAAGATTAACTCATCCTAGCACAATAAATGAACTAAAGGTATGCCCACAATCTACTTTTTACTTTCCCTGAATACCTGGGACATCCTTTCGTGGAACCGGTGCGCAAGATACTAAAAATTATGATTTTCTCCACCACGGTGATTACTATTCATTGAGACTCTTTCACTGAACTCTCTCTAATTTCAAGCTTCATCAATTGCCTTTATTCTCAAAATTTCATTTTTTATGGATTTTCTGATTTTTCTAATTTTTCAATTTTTCATTTTTCTCCTACACACGACATGCTAGGCCAACTCGATCAACCACAAGTTTTGGATAAGGGACTTAATTATATTAAATTGCTAACAATGGAGAAAGACAAAACTAGCACAATACGACACCAACACACAACTCTATGCTAACTACACGAATACAATACTACACAAACTACATGTGACAAGGTTAATGCAAAACATACATGGCTAGCAAAATATCCACAACCCCTCCCCCCCACCCCCCCCCCCCCACACTTAAGCATTTCGTTGTCCTTAACGAATTTAGAGATTCTATAGGAGGACTCATTGCTTAAATGTGTAGGCGGTGGATCTACGCAAATAACGCTCTGAAGACAAAGAGAGAGTTAGAGGTACATGGGCTCCCGGACCTACATGGGCACACTTCCGCGAGATTGAAACCAGAATGGGTTTATTGGACCGTTGACAATTTCCAGAGAAATCTCTACACGCTCGGATTCCGATGTGCGTCTAAGAAATGAACTGTAGTCCTCTCATGCGTGTGGCACTTAAATCATGATAGGAATACTCATCGACCTCGAATAATCATCTTCTTGTGTTCCATAAACTCTGTAAGGATCTTCTGTCACATGTTCGTGCAATCTCTAGCACACACATCAAGAAGGGGAATCTGGTGTGTCTTCTCTACCCGTGTCCCTGCAAACTGATTGAAAAAACTAATCCACTCTCTCTCACGCCTCACAATCAGATATAGATAACTCATAAATGAAAACAAAAACAAAAAGCATCCTGCTCTACATTGGGTTGCCTCCCAAGGAGTTTAAGGTCGACAGCCCGACCATGTTACCTCTTCCACCTAGAAAGGCGGCTTGGCACGACGTGCCGCATTCTCCACCTTCCTCTGCTGGATCCTCAAAACTACCACATGCACATTCTTTTTAGGATCAGGTGGATCCTCACATGGAAACTCTGGAATCCCGTGCACTGTATGCATGGCCACTGGAATCTCTGAACTCTTCCCCTCAGACTGTTGGGGCGTAGGCTTGAAAACCCTGTAGGTTTCCCATGCATCGTTGATCCTCATGATCAACTACCAGTTCTCCACATCAATAAGCGCCCGACTGGTAGCCAAGAAGGCCTTACCCAGAATTATCAAAATATCTCCTGCAGGCATCTCTAGTATCACAAAATTAGCTGGGATAATGGAATTCCCAACCTTCACCAATACATCTTCCACCACCCCGCAGGCTCTTTTTGATGACTTATCTGCAAATTGCAGATTGATCCAGGTAGGTCGCGCCCCCACACCTAACTTCTGAAATACCGAGAGAGGAATTATATTAACACTAGTCCCCTAATCACATAGGGTTTTTCTAGTGTACGCTCCACCTAATGTAGCCTCTATCACAAATCTACATGGATCCTTCTATTTTTGAGGTAGATCATGCATAACAAATGAGCTGACCTCATCAATAATAACATCCTATGGCCTAGTCATGCCCTTTAATTGGGGGGACCATGACATGTTTCTTCATAGAATTGAAGACCTCATGCTCCATATCTTTCGACACTACAGCTCTGGCATGACTAGGAGTGGTAATGGCGTTCACCTGATAGGCATTCTCTGTGTCTGATAGGAGTGAACCTGGCGCCGTCGCTAAAATATAAGTAGCAACATGCCCAACCTGTAATTCTAGAGTCCGAAGTGAATTTTTGGTTGCCTGCAGGTCAGTAGCCAACGCAGACACTTGTGTAGGAATCTGGTTCACATTCTGTCCCATCTGCATCACCATGTTAGTGAGATCGGCGATGTCCTGGTTCCAGTTCTGATGCTGCCCTTGTGCCCCCACAAAACTGACATTCTCGGTATGAATCAAGGTCACTGTTGCATCAAAGTCCTGATATTCTACCCTAGAAACTGTCTTCTTGCCTGGGTACATGTACTTCGCCAAATCAGAGACAATCTTGGTAATATCTGTTTTCCACTCATCTTCCTTGGGCTCAGAGAACATCGATAATCGCCTAGAATCTTAGAAGTGTGCATCCTGTTTAGCAAGTTGCTTCATCAAGGCGTAGGCTTCATCCTTATCAACAGTGAATAAAAAATTCCCACCAGCTTCCCTGTTAACAATATCCCAATTGTGACGCTCGAAACAGTGGTAGAAGACCTGCAAGATTTTGTAGTGCCCAAAATTATGGTCGGGGCATTTCCTGATCAACCTCGTAAACCGATCACATGCATCTACCACAGTTTCATTGGCCAACTTCTTAAAGCCTAGAATCTCGCCTGTAAAGTGATCACATGCTAAGCTGGGTAGAACTTACTCATAAACTCGTCCACGCACTGGTCCCATGAAGTAATGGACTCAAGTTCTCTAGATTCCGGCCATTTTTCTGCTGCACCCTTAAAACAATATGGGAAAAGAACCAGCTTCAACGTCTATGCAGTCACATTCTTGTACTTAGCGTTCTTGATGTAGGCGTTGAACTTACCAATAAATTCATAGGGGTCTTCATCCATGTTCCCATAATCGGAACTATTTCTGCACTGTTTCTGCACTGTTTCAATGGTAGCAAGCTTGAGGTTGAAGTGCTCAGGCTGAATGTCTGGCACTACAATTGTCGGTTTTTGCCAATGCGTAGATGACATAAACTTCTCAACCAATGCCTTGCCTGACTTGTTGTATGGCATATAGTTGTTGCGCTCATTTATCCACGCAGTCAGTTCGACCAAGCGCTCATTGAGTTACGCGTTGTTCAACTGTTCTCCCATAGCGCTCAGTCCCTGATTCCTTCTTAAATTTCTGAACAACTTCTCTAGGTCTTCAAGTGGCGGCATAAGTTCTTGGGAGATCCTATGCATGCACTGAGTACCTGAAAAGCAAAATCGGAAACAATATGAGAAATCAACGTAGCAAATAAAACAAAAAATAAAAATAAAACTAAACTAATTTCTAACTAATAGTTGTTAATCGTTGTCCCCGGCAACGGAGCCAAAAAATTGACGCAGATTACTAACGCGTATTACGCAAGCGCACGGTCAAGTAGTAGA
Organism: Linanthus parryae; assembly: GCA_023055425.1. Lineage (NCBI taxonomy): Eukaryota > Viridiplantae > Streptophyta > Magnoliopsida > Ericales > Polemoniaceae > Linanthus > Linanthus parryae. Next base: position 8,088,319 of record JALGPY010000015.1, read on the forward strand.
GAGTAAGTATTTTTAAAACTCGGTTTCTCGAATCCCACGAGGACAATCTCGTAACAAGTGTTTAATTAACGGATTAGTTCAATTTACTATGTAACCAGTAAAATTAGTGAGAATTTGTGGAGTTGCCACACCCCAAACAAGTGGCTATAGAAATCGTAGAAATAACAGTAACTAATGAAATAAAGAAAGAGTTCTTTATCAGAGATGGAGAAACTAAGCAATATCTTTGATCACCTAGGGATGTAAACAAGTTCCGGATAACCTGAGTAACACTCTAATTAAGTTCTAATTAAGTTGGGTAATAGCACTGATAATCACCTGACAGTCTCTTATCGTTCTACACATCGGTTGACATACTGTCCCTTTGAGTCCAACTCCGTCTACCGATATTTTCTAGCAGGCTACTGGCGTGCATGCTAATGGTCCGTTCCAGTCTACCGCTACACGAACCTACCACTATCTCCTATCGAATCTACCCACACGATCCAATCCTAACAGGTTTCCTTTCGGTCTCAGTGATACGAAATTTTTGTTCATATCTCATCATAACTAGTTGGAATCACTAGCATGCATTCGCTATCTAAGTAACGGTTCCGGTTAATTGCTCCATTCCCTTTAAGAATTAAGCGCAATATACGAACAATTAATCTAGAACTTAATCAACTTAAAGCATGATTTGATCCTACGAATAAACCCTAGTTCATGAATACTAGTTCATCTCCTGATCGTGTTAATAGATTAGGATTACTAATTAAATCGAAGAACTAAACTCCATTCAACATGAAGAAATTAACTGAAGCATTAAACTAGATCACTCCGGAAAACTTTAAGCCTTTACATAACCCTAGGATCTCATATTGAGATGCCTAGCTAAGAGTGTTTAGCTACTCATCATAAGATGAACAATCATACATAGTTTCTTCATAATAACTGATAAAGAGAGTAGAAGAAGACAAATCAAACGCTAGGGCTTCAATCTTGAAGCTAGGACGTGTCTTCTTCTCCTTTGTCTGTGTCTTCGTATGAATGATGCATGGATATATTGTGAATGATGTAGAATAATAATTAAATTCTCCAATATCCCCAAATCAGCCCTTTATTGCCTTGATGTAAAACTCAGTTATTTGAAAAATTGACCCCCAATATTAACTTTTAATTAACAAACCCTAGGGCTGTAGAAGGCTAACCCGTAGCTTATTTTTCTTCAAATTCAGCGTAATTTCACTTCTGCCCGAAATCTCACAGCGGTCAAGACATGCCTATTCGCATGGAATAAATTTGATTTCGCACGAAATATATTTGTACGAATATGCATAGGGGTGGTTTTCACTCGCACGAAATAGATTTTTGAATTTTTTCTAAGTGTCGCATTTTGTACAAAATCCAAAAGATTTCGCGTGAAATCCCTTGGTAATTTGATTCGGCCTTTTCTTCCTCCTCTGTTTCTTCTTCGTTTCTGCTGGGTTCTTCTCCGTTGCTTGTGCTCTGTTTTGCTTTGGTGATTGGCTTGGTTTTTCGCGGTGGAGATGGATAATTGATTGGTGGCTGAATTGTGTTGGTTTTGGATTAAGTAGTGGTTGTTGGGGAAGTTTAATTGAGTATTGGTGATGGAAGCACTGTGTGATTGGGGAGAAATTATGGGTTCTGCCGGCTTTGGTGGTGTGTAATTGGGAGAAGGCGAGTTATAGTGAATTGGTTAATGTGGTAATGGAGGATTTGAGTTGTTGAAGGTAATGGACGTTGGAGGAAATGGTGGTGATAGGCAGTGGTTTGCTTGGGTGTTTGCAGGTAATGGCCATGGATTGTGGTCGGTGGTGGTTTGTAAAACCTGTTGGGTTTTGTCAGGGAATTGGAAGATACTGTGGGTAAGTTTGGTGTTGGGTATTGGTAGCAGGTCATTGTTTGGGTTTATTGGAGTGAGTTGTAGTTTAAGAATTGGTAGAAGAATGGTGAATGGGTGTTAGGCTTTGTTGTATGCATTGGTGATGTGATTCTCTTCTCCTTTTCTCCCAGCTTTGTAGCTAATTTATTGATATTTAATTTATGTTCCGAAGTTCGTCTTCAATTCCCGTTCCATGATCCTGCGCCTCTGGTACCTGTGAATCACAACACTAACACACCGGGTGTAAAATGTGACAAAAATAGCTCAAATACACTAGAAACCGCCATGACTAATCCAATAAACACAACTAGCTCAAGCACTCAAAAATATCAATATCATAGCCTATTTCTCATATATTTTCCCCGGAAATTACACAAAACGGTAGGATTTCAAGTGTAAATATAACACCGTGAACGGGGTTATCATTATCACGCGCCTGCTAGGGTTTTGTGTTCACTCTCACTGTGTGAGCTTCAAACACAAAAAGGGGGATAATGTTAAAACCTCAATCTAGTTGTACTAACATTTACCCATGTGGCACCCACATGTAGGACGTACCACTACTATATGTACATTGTATAAGATTCTTATTTACTCGCTTGTATATGTGGGGCTATGAAACATGGTCCTCTCGTATATGGTTCTTAGATACCGGGGAATTAAGGGTATAAGTGGTCTGGAGGCTAGAGTAAGGTAGGTTGCGTGCGAGCTAGGAACGTACTCGCATACGACCCTTGTATGTTATTTAGGAGACTTGCGATGTACCCACCTATATATGCGGTCGACGGTGTCTTATGTGAGTAATTTATATAACCACTCCATGAAGTTATATAACTACTCGTAACCGTTATCCTAAGACCAGTATTTATAGGAGGGTCACCCTCTTAATAGAGGTTCATATATTTTATGATTCTCAACCTCATTTCTTTATTGTCTCTCTCTTGAATAACATATTTGGCTTAATCTCACCCCTTACTTACTCACATCATTATCACCCTTATCTGAATCTTTGTGTATAGTCTGAAGAAGTTCTAATATATTGTAGGTACACATAGGGATCCATCCTACATTCTTGCCTTATCCACAGTAGTAAAGTTGTTCGTCAGGTTCTGCAACATGGCTTTGACTTATGTCATATCATTGTTTGGTTGTTGAGCCAGTCGTGCATGCGGTGCCGGTGGCTTGTGCTGGAATCCCGGTGCGTAAAGTGCAGCATTAGGGGTTCCGTACCGAAATCCTAGATGGTCTCTTGTTCCTATTATGTATCGGTTGCTACTCTAATGTGGCTCTACGAAGTTTGCATCTTCCATCCTCAGCTAACTTATGGCTGCATCTAGACCTCGTTCGTCCACTGCTGCAACTGCTTTCTTCTCCATATAGACTACTTTAACCAAGTCAGTGTCTACTTTAATCAAATTGTCTCTCAGGTCATCTGTGTGAGCTCGGTTAGGACAGTGAGACTTCTTTTGTCAAGCAGGCGAGAATTTTTTTGGGTCAGCTGCTTCATGAGTTCATAGGTTCCATCCTTGTCTACGTGGCATAAGAAGTTTCCCCCAGCATCCCTGTCAATCATGTCTGCATTCTCACGGCCCTAGTACATGATAGAATACATGCAGAATCTCCGGGTCCCCCAAACTGATATGAGGTCACTTCTTCACTTACCAAATAAGGCGCCCCCATGCTTCTACCACTGTGTTTCCATCTTCTGTTTAAATGACAGAATGTCACTATGTAGTTTAATGGCTCGAGAGGCTGGATAAAATTTGGTCAGAAAATCTGTAACACTTTCGTCTCAAGTTGTGATGGATATAGGTGCTATAGACTCGAGCCAGTCTTTTGCTGCCCCTTTCAAAAAATAAGGAAACAATATTAGCTTTAGGGCTTCTGGATCTACTCCTTTGTATTGGAATTTGTTGCAGTCATCGTTGAATTTCCCGATGAATTCATTAGGGTCATCATCGGGACCTCCAAAGAACGGACAATGTGTCCCAACAGTCTGGATTGTGGAAGATTTTCGATCGAAGTTCTCAACATTAATTTCTTGCACAACGATAGCTGGCTCTTGTTCTCCAGAAGGATTTTCAAAGTTTTCCACCAATGCTTGTCGAGATTTGTTGTATGTTATCTTGTTATTCGTGGTAGCAAACCTTTTTCTATCAATTCCTCAATGCACTGGGCCATCTGATCTCGACTACGTTCTCGCGGGTTGGCCATCTTACTTTCGTGTTCTTTGCATATTTGGTCTCTGAAGAGCTGTTTTGGGTCATTGAATGGTTGTACCAATTTTCAAGGAAATATGGGCATACACTAGAAGATCTTGTGTAGAAAGAGGTGTAAGAGCAGTGAGGTAAAAAGAAAAATAAAGGCGAAACCCCCCGAATATTGACTAATAAATAAACCGTTTCTATCCCTGGAAACGACGCCAAAAAATTGACACCAGATCTTAAGTGTGTTACGCAAGTTTACGGTCAATGTATTAAAGTGAAGTATTTGAGGCTCAATTTATATTTCCACAGAGACATATATAGGATTATGACTTAATCAAAACCTAGAGTTTTAAGTGTAAAAACATAAAAAAAGGAGTATTGGTTTGAGTTGATGCTACTAAACTACGTATGGAAAGTAAATAACTGAAACTAAACAGTGTTTTTGGTAAAATTTTCTAAAAGTATCTTTTGGTTGTAAAATTTTGATTAAAGGAATATGGCGCCTCAAAATCCCCTGGGTTGTTAAGGATTCCAAATTCTATATGAAAATGATAGTCTGATATTCTATCTATGCCACACAATTTGTTAGTGTAATATCATCTCCGTTTCGTACGCTCTTTTGTCGTGTTTACAAGTTTTTGGGTCCTCTCGGTCCACCTAGATATGCAGATTCGTTGTAATTTTGTTGAGGTCCTGGTCTCCTCTTGGTATTGTTAAATTCCTATAACTGTTGATCTATACGCTCAGGCTATTCCTAACACACGCCGCCTCTCGGTCCATGATGTGATACATGAATAAATTATGTGTTATTATTCTTTCCCTAATCCAACTTCTCTCGCGCACTAGGTTAGGTCTCTAGTACTTCAGGTTGATCACTCCGCTCGTACATAGAATTTAAATCAAAGACATAAAACTAGATAAAAATTGATTTTTTATGATCTATATCATGAATTCATAACAGAAATATAGAATGCTTAAACATATACCCTAGGTTCAACGTGGAACCTAGGTAATAAGTTTAGCTAATAAAAGTAAACATAACGAGACTACTGTTTTTCATAAACTACAGAGAAGAGAGAGAGAGAAGATTCAAATGATAATCCTGAAATCTGGTGACAATCCTGCTCCAAAGCTGCCTCCAAAGGTGTGTTATGTTTCTGTGACGCTGGGGCTAGTGGATATAAATACTTGTCGATTCTGCCCGAATCTGACAAAATTACCAAAATACCCATGGGCCGAAACCACCCCAAAGTCCCGTCCAATCCGAATCTGGTAATGAGAAAAATACTGACTGAATCTGGACGGCAAAAATGAAGTTGAACTCAAAAACCCTGGCCCGTGGCAAAATTGCCAAAATGCCTCTGGCTCAAACTGCCCCGGAATTCAACATGTTAGTGTCTGAACATGAAAAAACTTGCCACAACTCCGGACACCAGAACCCGAGACCCACACTTGAGCGTGGCTCACTAAGGACCCACGCTTGGTTGTAGCCTGTCTTGAGCGTGGGTCGATATTTTTTCCCGGACTATGTTTCAACTTTATAACATGTTTTCGGAAAGCTCTTGATGTTTACTATCTTCTGACACTAGTCTCACTCCAAAATTCCAAGTAGAAACCAAGATACAGTCAACTCAGTGTAGCTTGGTTATTCTCGGTTCCAGCGTTTCCCGCCTCCTCGATAGATTTTCACTGGCCGTTTTTCCTCCAGTATTTCCGTTTTCTGTTCCACACTCCCTTGTTCCAACCTTGGTCAAATCCTGCACGGCCATTTTCTAGACGTTTCCTGATGCAATCTTGGTTTCGTCTCGGCATGCAGCTCAGTGCAATATCGGTCCCGTTCCTACAACGACAACATGAACAAACCTGCCATCATATCCATATATGTGTGTGTGTGTGTGTGAAAATAATGCAAAAATACTCGAAAATTTTGATACTGGCTCAAATGCACACAGTGTGTGTTACCGAGACTTTTAGTGCTAAAACTGGCTCAACACTTCAGAAAACTCGGTAGATTTAACTTATTTAAGCTCGGCTCAGAACTCATTTCTGAGAGTTATCAATTGAATAAGTTCCTGAGCCTTCGGATTTACCGTATGAGCACAATGTTGATGATTTAGGGGAGCAAGTTGTGCCCTCGGTTAATGATCCTATTGACCATGCATATGAGACAACTGATCTTCTTCGTTCCACTAAGGAGAAGACCAGACATGTTCCATTTCATGGTTTTTTTATGTGAACAGTCATAAAACAGCCATAACCACAATCGTATCGGGTAGTAAGAGATGACCCCCATTGGGTAAAAGCAGTGGAAGATGAGTTTTCTGCCTCGGCTAAAACTAAGACTTGGGATCCAGTTTGGTTAGCCCCCTGAAAGATTTGGGCCCTCTTAGTTACTTTTTGGGTTTTGAGGGCACTTAAGATGGATAGTCTCTCTCACAGATTAAGTATGCTTCTGATATTATTGCTCGTGCAGAACTGACCGTTCAAAAGGTCGCCTCCCCTCCACTCAAGCCCAGCATGAAGCTATTCCTTAGGAGGGTGAACCGTTATCTGATCCTACTCGATATCAATAAATTATTGGTTGTCTGGTTTATCTCAAAGTCACCCGTCCCGACATAGCTTATGCAGTTCATCATGTTAGTCAGTCATGAGTGCTCCTCGCTCTAAACGTCATGTTGTCGTCCTTCAAATTCTTCTGTATGTGAAAGGTATTATGTTTTGTGGTCTTCATTTTACCACTAGATGCAGTTTCTTCTTGAGCAATTCACTTATCTCTTGGTGCAGCAAGAAGGGAACTGTTGTTGCTCGGTCTAGCACTGAAGCTGAATATCGTGCACTGACTGATGCCACACATGAGCTTGTTTGGCTTCGATAGTTACTAGCTTATATGGGGAATGCCTCAGTCTTCTGCTACTGCGTATGTTGTGACAGTTGTAGTGCCATTCAGATTGCTCACAATGATATGTTCCATGCGATTATGAAACACATTGAGATAGACTGTTACTTCACACGCCATCATCTTCGTGCTAGCAAAGTTCATATGAAAAATGTAAATTCGGCAGACCAAACTGCAGGCATTCATACGAAGACTCGTCCATCTGGATGTTTTCGTGAATTGGTCTCCAAAATGTATCTTATCACAACAGCTTCAGTTTGATTGAGGGGGGGGGGGGGGGGGGGGGGTTACGAAATGTACACGAAAGTGTTTCCGCTAACATGTAATAGTTCAGGGAGTTAGATTATCATTTTAATATTACTGTATAGTCTATAAGACCCTTGTACATTTTTTTTTCTTTTTTTATTGTGATGAATCCAAATTATCCTTCCTCACAAATCATCACTCCCAGCTTCACTACACCGTTTAGTGGTATGGACATGATAATGTAACACTCTATCTTTAAAAAGATGTCTCTAACCCTCTATAGTTTGTGAAATTTAATTTGTTCGTTAAACCATCATGTTAGCAATTAACCTCAAAATATTTAGTTCAACGGAAAAAAAGAAATGAAAAAAAAGCTGTCACAAAGTTGAGAGAAAAAGTTGAGAGATTAAAGAACTGAGACAAGGACAACAAGAAAGAGAGTACATGCCCCTACCTAAAAAAGGGCCACCATCCATGAATCAATCCACCATGCAAAACAAAATGAACTCAGATTATTATGATGACAAGTAAGCAAGAAAAAGAATGGTGGCCATGGATCTAGATCTGAATCTTCACGCATCTATGAAGAGTGAGGGCCTTCTGTATATCCACTTGCCTTGCACCTCAATACTGATTAAAGGCACGTTTGTACAAGTTGAAAATCTTAATAATTAGTAGAAAATAATTTAATAAGAAAATCTAACTTAACTGAGAATTACAGTATGTTTGATATGAACTGAAATTATAGATCACTAACTTGATCCATTTATCAAGATTTAAAGAGTTTTAAAGTCAAGTAATTGAATACACATATTTATCATTAAATTCTGATCATGTTAATGTTAAAAAAATATTAAAATTAATTTTTCAGAAATTTTTAGCTGCATAATTTCCTATTTTAAAGATTCTATAATTGCACAAATTTTTTTTTATCTGCATATTATCAGATTAAATTTTACAGGCATAACAAACGAAATTGTTGAGAAATAACCGATTTTAATCCAACCGCGATACCAAATAGGCACTAAGACCCACCGGGTGTTGTTGAGTTGTCGAACATGAGAGTTGAAGTCTTTAAACATTTATTAAGAAGTATTGTGTTCAAAATATAGGAGAATTTAGGGAGTGTTTATTGATATCTCACAACTCTTTATCTGTTTCTTTGGTCGAAATTCGTGCCAAATATAATTTATGTTTCTGGTGTGATTTGCATGCTATTACACTATAACATAGTATTTATCATACGCATTCAAAGTGAGAGATTGTTAGATGTATAAAAGACATTTTCGATAAAGAATTCGCATGTGCACCCTCAACTCAAGATAGCTAGAAAAATCAAGAAAATACATGTCTTTTGGATTTTCAAAGGCCAAAAGATAGGAGGAATAAAGTAGTCATGTTTTGATTCCATTTACTTTACAATTTCTCTGATATTGGCTGAGTGGGGGTCTAGGCACTACCCAGTACTTGCATATAAAAGTAACTTGTGTGGCTTTTTATAACCAATGTTCATGAAGAAAAATACTCGTAGTGTAATCAAGTAATCAATAATTTAATGTCACAGTTCACATATAAGGCAAATAAGTACTTGCGACGGTTTTTCGAAGTTGCTTCCAGATTTGTCCATGTATGGTGGGATATCGGACGTGCAGATTTGGCCATTCCGGTGGGGTTTTCATACCCCCCTCCCACTTGTACCTTTTTTGGTAGATTCCAAGTCATCAATTTCATTCCTGCAATGTATATAACCATGTAGACTACAGGGAGAAGGAGAGACTAATACGAATTTGGGTACACAGAAATAACAGATAAAGGTAAGACCTAAACTTTAAGACACAAATGTATAGAATGAACAGACAATATATATGAACAAGGTTCATTCAACTAGTTGATCCTGGTTAATTTGGGGGTAAATGTTGTGTTTAGTTGAGTCGAATTACGCTGAGTTTTACAGGAAATTCTGAGTGAACATATTTGTACAACGAAAATTTTTAGTTCAAATAATGCAGTTTCAAAATTGTTCAAAAAAACTGATGAATTTTGTCCACAACCTGGACAGTTATAGCTTAAACATAAAATTGGGCCAAAAATAATAAAATCTCATAATTGGCCCAAAACGTTTGCATTATTGAAAGAAGTACGCATGAAAAAACTACAGAATTTGGAGATGAAGCTGGATCCCTCCAATCTGGTCCTCGTGCATCTGGTTGGGAAGTTTCCAGATTGGAATCACAATCGTCGTTCTGATACTCGTAGTAAAAGTTAGGCCGAAATATTGCGATGATCACAATTACTTTACTTCAATCTGTTGCGCTTATCTTCTATTATATGATAGTTAAGCACCAAATTCGTCTAGTCAGACCTTTTGCTTCATATAGATCTATATGAAGCAGAAGGTCGCGTGTGAGATCTATATGATTATTTGATCTCACACACGATAGACTCTAAGCTGCTTGTTTATTAATATCCCATAACCACATCTTACCTCAAATCTTGCATCACCTAACACAGAATATGCAATTCGATATCTTACATTCCCCGCAATCACCCCCAAACTCTCATCCACAACCTTATATCCCGTGCTTCATACGAGAAATCTTAATCAGATCCAAAAATTAGCCAAAAACTTCTGCATACATGCCCAACTGACTCAATTACTACTCGAAGGGTGAGTCATGTTAATGACAGGTTGTCCAAAGTGTGTGAGATCAAATAATATACTTCCTTAGTGTAAAACTTCTGGGTGAACTATATAGATCAACTGACACTTGTTTCTCCATCTTACGGATAACAGAAATAATTAAAATAGATTAGGGCAACAGTTCCATTATTAAGATACCAATTAAGTTTCTTTCTTAATCACGAAGTACTAAAAAGGAATCTGATTGAAAATATATGCATTAACTAATATAAAACAAACTAATTAGCTTTTTTCAGAAATTGTTGCTAGTTGGTGTCTTCCTCGGCCATGAGCCCATGAGAGCCTTTCCAGATCAGCATCACATGGTTGGTTTGTGGGTTACACGCAATGCCACTATACTTTATTTCGACTGACTCTAGCCACTTCTTTGAGTTTGTTTGTTTTTTGGTGAATACTTCTTTGAGTTTGTTCTTTTCACCAAACAAAGGTAGCAGTTTGTATAAAAAATGAAATAAATAGAGTATTACTAAGGGCGGTCCTTTTCATGTAGACTCACCAGACATTCATTTATTTTCCAATTTATTGCTGCAATCTTTTTGCAGTCATCATATTTGGCTTCCTTGGCTTTTTATGTAGTAACTAATTCCATGTTTGGGTGGAGGTATAAGTAGGATAAATCATATCCTCCCTTTATCCTTCCCTTATTTTTTTGGCCTTCATACTTATACAGCATAGAGAATGGTATATACCAGATAAGAGGGTGAGGGGATAAGAGGGAGTTCCATTCTTGACTAAAATACCCTCAACCTATCTTTTAAATTCCCAATATGTCCCTAATATATCCCTTGAAACCCTATCTTTTTTCTTTCAGACACAACACTAGCGATCGGAGAGACAACATGCCTCCCTCGGAATGAAAAAAGTAATAGGAATGGACTGAAATTCGGAGCAGTTATGGATAGCTTAACATGTATTTTCATTTTTATTATTTTTTTATGTTTCATTTTAGGCTTAATTACTTAATGCATACCCCCAGTATAGTGAAATTAACACTTTGCAACCCCCACTTTTAGAATAAGCTTATTGCATCCCCCATTTGTAAGAAATCATACTTGTTGAAACTGGTAAAAAAGTTCCGTCCAATAATACTTAACGGAGAACTCTGTTAGTTGACAAAAATGTCCTTTTTATTAAGGGTAAAACAGTCCACTCACTAAAATTATGAGCATCACTATAAGCAGCCCAGTTTCCGGCTAGAAGCCCAGTTTCCGGCCAAAACCCAGATTCCGATCTCCAACTCCACATCACCAAGAACCACAAATCAAATGCACATCCATTCTCTCATGTGTCGTTGTCTCTGTCTCACAATGAGATGGAGTTCTTCGACGAAGAACCCAAACCCAGACTCATCTTCCAATCTAGCCTCCACCCAGTGCGACTCGCGAAGAACACACAGTCGACTTTCGCAGGCCCTCATTCATCATCTCAATCACTTCCTTCATCCTCTTATTCACTAATTCCGTTGTCTTCTTCCATTTCAAATCACTTTAATCACCCCTGCACCCACATCAATCGGGTGCTTCCATGCTAATCGAGACCCGGCGCTGCAAAAATCGACATAAACCCAAATCAAATTCAACCCTAAACACCTAAAATCAACAGAGTAAATTTGCATATTTGAAGAGAGAGAACAAGAGATTGATTACCACTTCTAGTCTTCGTTCTTCTGGTACTGTTATGCTTAGATCTGTAGGAGACAATGCTTTTCTCCTTGCACGTACTTTGTTTTTTACTCCAAAGTTAATAGTGGAAAGAACAAGCGATCTGCTAAATCACCCAATTACGAGAGAGAGAGAGCAACATCAAATTAGCCCTAATTCCACAAGATATGAGAGGGTAATTTGTTGGGCAGAGACAAAGAGGCAGAGCATGAGATCATGCCTTTTCTTCTTCTTCTTCTCATGCCTTCGTTCTTCAACCATATCCTCAACTTATTTATTTAGGCAGAGACAAAGAGTCAGAGTAGGAATGGTGGGTTTATACTTTGCTCACTGTGAGAAGAAGTAATGAGAGAGGGAGGCGGAGGAAGAGAGACGGGAGAGAAAAAACATATTAAACTCTTCATATCTTCTTCTTATCGTCTTCTTTTTTTTTTCCAATTCATCCCTATCTTCAACTTATTTATTTTTCATTTTTATTTATTTTACTTTTATAAATTTGATATTGAATTCATTTTATAGGGTGTTGACAAATTTACCCTCTATATATGGATGGTGTTTGGAAGGACAATTTTACAAGTTTTAACAAGTAGGATTTATTGCAAATGGGGGATGCAATAAGCTTATTTCAAAACCGGGGCATGTAATGTGTTAGTTTTGACATACTGGGGGTATGCGTTAAGTAATTAAGCCTTCATTTTAATATACTGACTATGCATTAATCTTTGTTACATACAGCGGGTATGCATTAATCTTCGTAGAGCTTAACATGTATTGTTGACCCAAGTGGTATGCATTAATATTTGTTACCTACAGTGGAGCAGATTTGTATATACTGACCCAATTTGGATCAGTTTTGTATAGCTTAACATGTACTCTCCTAATTGGTGACAGTCTGCTGGTACTACAGGTGACAATGAGCCGATTTTTTTTGTTCTTATTGTTGGTGGTAGATAAATGAAAAAAAAAGGCGACAAATTACAAGGAATCCAACAGAGACAAATGACTACTATGAACTAGTTTCTCAGCTAGTTATATTTTTTATCAGCAGTTTTTGATAGGCAAATGCATTCCTTCACTGAGTAGTAAACTTTTATTTTTTTAGGCATTTTCAAACGTTACAATACAAGTAGTTTTATACAAAATCACGGCACTAAGGGTATTATAGTAATTTGGACACGTATCCTTCATCTTATCATGCACCACGCAAACATGGTAATTCATACCATGCTTCTTATACTGCCTCATATCCTGCAGCACCCAAACACAGTAAGTCAGCATATCATATCAAGTCTTATCCGACAACATACATATCCTACCTCGCATCCAAGCATAAGTCACATCCGTTGAATCTTATCCGCTACCCAAACAAGGCCTAAAAGAAACATTGTTTACATCTTGCGCAGAATAATGCTATCTATATGTTGTTTTTATTTGCTTTTTAGTTTGGGTGTTCATGTTCTACCTGTTGGAATAGGTGCCCTAGAGGCAATCTAGTTTAGTATGAACAATAAATTGGCTAGAACATTCATTGTATTATTTATTCGATATTTAATATAATGAAGTCCTTAGATTTACAATTGTGTTGTTTATCTTAAATATCCCTAGTCCATTATAATGATCAATGGGACAATCATCTATAGACTAGTATGGGGTTGGATTGATATGGAGATATCATGATCCAACACATGGGTGTGCATTAGGAGTAATGGAATACTGGATTGACACATCTCCGAGAAGGCTGCATACAAGTTATGCAAAGTCACAAGCGCTTCCCGCGGTGACAACGGTATTTTCATCCTTAGACTTGAAGTCACTAGATCTTCTAGCTGTGGAATATTGTGTTTTGATAGCATCAAACGCTACACCGTGACTGGGTAGTCATTAAGGCGTGTATTGGACACAATAGATGTTGAATAAGTCCCCTAGAGGCAATCTATATTTAGTATGAACAATGTTTTGGCTAGAATATTCATTTAATAATTATTGTGATATTTAAGATAATGAAGTCCTTAGATACAATGTGTTGTTTATCTTAAATATCACTAGTCCATTATATTGATTAACATGACGATCAAATATAGACTGGTATGTGTGTAGATTGATATGGAGATATCAAGTCTAACACATGGGTATGCATTAGGGGTAATAGCTTACTGGATTGACCCACAACGAGAATGATACATTAGATTATGTTAAAGTCACAATCGCTTCTCGTAGTGCCAATTATATTATAATCCTTAGACTTGAAGTCACTAGATACTCTAGTTGTGAAATATCATGCTTTGATGTTATCCAACGTTGCGCCTTAACCGGGCAACTATAAAGATAGTTGTCGGGCATGATAGAAAGCAAGCTTAGAGATCGTACTGATGTAAAGAGGATTTGTTCCTCCCACATAATAGAGCAAATATCGATGGCCACTCGAGGGATGGTGCTTACTGAATGTCTGGCCAGACTATGATAAATCAATATGGAGATATTGATGTTATCTGCTTGCATAAACATATTCTCAGGATCGAGGAACTATGAATTGGATATACGAGTGTGACTATTTATGTCTCGTGTCCAATCTGGATATGGAGACATAGGGATAATGCAATATGTGATATTAAGCACAAGGTTTTTCGGGATCACTGACTTATTTCTAGTAGTTGAGTTCCATGGATGTGTTGCTAGACATCGCTCCATGTTAGTAATAAGTTACTACGAACTAAGTAGAAACCTATGGGGTCACACGTCAACTAGAGGTGAACTAGATTTGGGAATTAATTAATATGATTAATTAATTGGAAGGATCACTTTGCAACACCTTGCAAACTTAGTGGGACTAATATGCAAGGAATGGACTAATCCAAGTTCATGTAGGATTAGGAAGGGCCTTTATGTAGTTAACAAGGAGTTTTTGGACTATATGAAGGATGCTCCTAGCTTCCTTCCCACAACTAATGTTCATAACATAAGTGAGTGGGAGAGAAATAAAGAGAGAGAGAAAGACCACAAGGAGGCCGAAGCCCCGTTGCGTCCGCCCTACCCGTCAGCCAGAAAGAGAGGGTCGATCCTCTCTTTGTTCTTCGTTGATTGATTCCTTATTCCCTCTTCCTCCGGTTCAAGCTAGCACTAGGAGAAGGAAGATCTAGATCTCACCTCTCGACGTGGATCAACCGTAGAGACGAGTACATTATTCTTCATGTGATCTCCCGAACCACAATGTACATATCTTCTATGTCCCTCATCATGTTATGAATGTATCTTCCTGTGATCCTTGGTGGGCTTTGAGTAGGAATTAATTTTTGTTATTCTGCTGCGTTACCTACGTCAAAACCCAACATTGGTATCAGAGCCTGGTGTCGTAGTGCATAACATGATTTTATGTGTTAAGTTTTCAGTTTTATACACCGTTATATTCATATTACGCGAAAATGAAATTAATTGGCATAGTAGATGCAAATTTAATTTGATTCAATATAAACGAGATCTAATTTAACATTGGATGTGTAAATTGGTGAGTTTAATCACATATGATGTGAATAATTGGGTTCTTGAAAATTAGGGTTCATGGGCACATAATTAGAAAATGATTTTTTCAATTATGGAAACAATTATATGGAAACAACCAAGCTTGGGCAACAAGGAAGGGGAAGGAGACTAGGGCCGAAACCCTAGTCATCCGCCCCCCTCTTCCTTGCGCGCCAAGCAATACCGCGGGTCACCAAGGGGCAGCCGGCCTAAGGCCGGTGTTGGAATAGGTGCCCTAGAGGCAATCTAATACTTATTATGTACAATGTTATTGGCTAGAATATTCATTTATTATACATTGTGATATTTAATATAATGAAGTCCTTAGATACAATGTGTTGTGTATCTTAAATATCCCTAGTCCATTATATTGATTAATAGGACGATCAAATATAGACTAGTATGTGTGTAGATTGATATGGAGATATCAAGTCTAACACATGGGTATGCATTAGGAGTAATGGAATACTGGATTGACCCACAACGAGAAGGATACATTAGATTATGTTAAAGTCACAATCGCCTCTCGTAGTGCTAATATAATTGCAATCCTTAGACTTGAAGTCACTAGATACTCTAGTTGTGAAATATCGTGCTTTCATGTTATCAAACGTTACACCGTAATTGGGTGACTATAAAAGTAGTTATCGGGCATGATAGGAAGCAAGCTTAGAGATCGTAGTGATATAGAGAGGATTTGACCCTCCCACATAATGGGAGCAAATATCCACGACCACTCGAGGGATGAGGCTTATAGAATGTCTGGCCAGACTCAGATAAATCAATATGGAGATATTGATGTTATCTACTTGCATAAGCATATTCCCAGGATCGAGGAACTATGGATTGGATATACGCGTGTGACTATTTAGGTCTCGTGTCCAATCCGGATATGGAGACAAAGGGATAGTGCAATATGTGATATTGGGCACAAATGTTTGTCGGGATCACTGGCTAATTTCTATTAGTTGGTTGCATGGATGTGTTGCTAGACACATATTCCTAGGATCGATGAAATATGGATTGGATATACGCGTGTGATTATTTATGTCTCGTGTCCAATCGAGATATGGAGACAAAGGGATAGTGCAATATGTGATATTGGGCAAAAAGGTTTGTCGGGATCGCAGACTTATTTCTATTAGTTGGTTGCATGGATGTGTTGCTAGACACTGCTCCATGTTAGTAAAAGTTACTACCAACCAAGTAGAAACCTATGGGGTCACACGTCAAATAGAGTTGAACTAGATTTGGGATTAATTAATATGATTAATTAATGAGAAGAATCACTTTGAAACACCTTCAAACTTAGTAGGACTAATTTTCAAGGAAGGGACTAATCCAAGTTCATGTAGAACTAGGAAGGGCCTTTATGTAAACTAACAAGTGTTGTTGGTCTATATAAAGGAGGCTCTAGCTTCCTTCCGAATGATGTTAATGCACATAATATAAGTGAGTGGGAGAGAAAGCAAGAGAGAGAGCAAGATCACAAGGGCCGAAGCCCCTGCGTCCGCCCCCTGTCCTGTCAGCCTCAAAGAGAGGGTCGAACCCCACTTTGCCTCGATTGTTGCTTGATTCCTTCTTCCCTCTTCCTCCGGTCCAAGCTAGCACTTGAGAAGGAAGAATCTAGATCTCAGCTCTAGACGTGAATCAACAGTAGAGACGAGGACATTATTCTTCGTGTGATCTCCCGAACCAAAAAGGTACACATCTTCTATGTCCTTCATCATGTGATGAATGTCCCTTCATGTGATCCTTGGTGGGCTTTGAGTAGGAATTAGTTTTTTGTTATTCTCTGCGTTGCCTACGTCAAAACCCAACAGTGGTATCAGAGCCACAGGTCGTAGTGCATAACATGATTTTATGTGTTACGATTTCAGTGTTTATACACCGTGTTATTATTTTTACGCAAAACTGAAACTAATTGGCATAGTAGATGCAAAATTGAATTTGATTCAATATAAACAAGATCTAATCCAACATTTGATGTTTGAATTAGTGAGTTTAATCACATAGGATGTGAGTTATTGGGTTCTTGAAAATTAGTTTCATGGGCACATAGTTGGAAAAGGAGTTTTTTCAATTATGGAAACAATTATATGGAAACATCCATATGGAAAAAACCAAGCTTGGGAAACAAGGAAGGAAGTGAAGGAGACTAGGGCCGAAACCCTAGCCATCCGCCCCTCCTCCTTGCGCGCCAAAAAGGCCGCCGGTCACTAGGGCGGGCGGCCTTGGGCCGGGCCATGTGGCGGGCGACGGCCTTGGGCCGGGCCATGTGGCGGGCGGCGGCCCTCTTGGGGTTCGGCCCATGTATGGGTTGGACCCCTTGGACCGTTGTAACCCTAATTACCCAATTCAACTAAAATTGAACAAGCGCGTTAAAAATTGGTTTTAACTGTATTATGTGCTTTGTTGCATGGTGGATGGATATGGCCTAGGTTGTGGATGTTTATTGTTTTTGTGGTTTGATTTACGGCCTGCGAGCTGATCAAATTAATGTTATTAATTAGGTTTTACGGCCTGCGAGTCGTTTTTCTCCTCAACATGTGAGGCTTTTATTATTTATTCACTCTAGATGTTAGGCTAGAATTAGAAATTTTAGATGATAGCCAAGAGCATGGAGAAGAAGACCGGAGAACCAAAGAAGCCAAAAGACGAAGAGGACACCCTAACCTAGGCGCGCGACTATGGTGGAGCACATGGTGATAGATAGATATTATCATTGGCGCAAATAGATATTATCATTGGCTTGATGATATCTTAGTCTAGGGGCCATATCCATGCCACGTTTTATTTATTTTGTGGATGCTTTTTATTTATGTCTTGTTATTTATTTTTTGTGTATGGCGATACTAGCAAAATGTTAACAAGATAATAATAAACAAAGATAGTCTTTTATTGTGGATTGCCCAATCCAAATAAGTAGATCATGTTGATGGGATCAACCAAACAAATTAAGAATGATCAAATCCCTCAAATAAGATATTGTGTTTTGCCTTTTCTTGCCAAAACACCTTTCATGATCAGGGTTTATTAAAATGCGGACTTGCCAAAGCAAGGCGATTTTAATTTACCATGGTGTGTTGCGGACGACACAAGCTAGTAATGTGTGTATGTTGAAGCAAGAGGTTGGACGCAACTGGGTAAGACTCAATTGGATTGATGAACCTAGATGCATGACAATTAGGCGTTATCCATGGGATAAAGAGTAAAGAGTTATTCACCTAATTGGACCAAGAGTTGCAATGGATGCAATTGGAATAGTTCCTACCTAAATAACCTATTCTTTGGTGACTTGCCAAAGCAAGCTCAAGAAGAAGTGAAAAAGGGATCTTGGACCTACTAGAAAATATAATGATATTTTCCGCATTAATGGTGAGGGATATTAATCCGATAAAAATAGTGGGAGCTATATTTAATGATCTAGCCATTGTTGAATATAGATAATTTGTTCAAAATACTACAATTGCACATTTCTCGTTTTCTAGAATTCCAAATGGCAAACAACAATGCATCGATTTCATCCCTACGATTTGTCCTTGAGAAGGATAAACTGTCTGGAACAAATTTCCTTGACTGGTACAGAAACTTAAGGATTGTCCTTAAGCAAGAAAATAAGCTGTATTTGGACACTCCAATTCCAGCCCCACCACATGACGAGTCTGTTGTAGCAGAAGTAAGGGCACGTCAGAAGCATATTGATGATTCTAATGACGTGACTTGCCTCATGCTTTGAACCATGACTATTGAGCTTCAGAAGCAGCACGAGAACATGGAGGCCTATGATATGATCATACACTTGAAACAATTGTTTCAGGAACAAGCAAGGCATGAACGCTATGAGGTATCCAAATCATTGTTCAAGAGTAGTCTTGCAGAAGGGAATCCAGTAGGGCCTCATGTACTCCGAATGATCGAGTACATTGAGAACCTTGAGAGACTGAGATTCCCACTTAGCCAATATTTGGCAACTGATCTTGTCTTGCAATCGTTGCCTGACAGTTGTAATCAGTTCATCATGAACTATAATATGAACGAGATCAGTAAGACTCTGCCAGACTTGTTGAACATGCTGAAGACAGCATCAACAAAGGCAATGGAAAAGGCATAATGATGGTGCATAAGAGGAAGGGCAGAGGAGTTGCCTCAACTTCCAAAGGAAAGCGCAAGAAAATTACAAAATCCAAGGAAGCCCTAAAGCCTAGTGGAGGCGTGGCTAAAGGTGAATGTCACTATTGTAGCTTGCCGGGTCAATGGAGGAGGAATTGCTCTAAATATCTGGAGGATAAGAAACTTGGAATAGTGATTCCACCACCACCTGGTATTTATGTTATAGACGTCAATATTTCTATTTCTTCATCTTGGGTATTGGATACTGGATGTGGTTCTCACATTTGTCCAAATGTGCAGGATTTGAAAAGAAGTAGAAGATTGGCTAAAGGAGAGATAGATCTGCGCGTCGGGAATGCAGCAAGAGTTGCTGCATTAGCTGTAGGCGTTTATGAATTGTCTTTGTCTTATGGACTTATTTTAGAATTAGACAATTGTTTTTATGTGCCTGCTATGAGCATCAACATTATTTCCATTTCTTGTTTGGACAAGAAGGGTTAATATATTTCAATAAAGGACAAGTGTTGCTCCATTTATTTTGATAGTATGCACTATTGTAGTGCGCATTTGTCTAATGGATTGTATATCCTTGATCTAAATAGTCCAATCTATAACATAAATACTAAAAGGATTAAAACTAATGATTTAAATCCTACATATCTATAGCACTGTCGTTTGGGCCATATAAATGAGAAACGCATATCTAGACTCCATAAGGATGGACTTCTAGACTCATTTGATTCGGAATCATATGAGACATGCGAATCTTGTTTATTAGGAAAAATGACAAAGTCCCCTTTCAATAAGAAAGGTGAGAGGACTAGTGAGTTATTGGCACTTATACATACTTATGTATGTGGGCCGTTCCCCACGCCTTCCAGAGGTGGTTACACCTACTTCATTACGTTTACTGATGATTTCAGTAGATATGCATTTGTATACCTTATGAAGGCCAAATCCGAATCCTTTGAATTGTTCAAAGAATTCAAGAATGAAGTAGAGAAGCAACTTGGTAAGAGTATTAAGGCTCTACGATCGGATCATGGAGGAGAATAATTAAGCCAAGAGTTTGATGAGTATCTTAGAGAGTGTGGGATAGTATCCCACCTCTGTCCAGCCGGAACGCCACAATGGAATGACGTGTCTGAGAGGAGGAATCTCACACTATTAGATATGGTGCGATCTATGATGTCTCAAACAGATCTTCTGATATCATTCTGGGGACATGTTCTAATGACGACAGCTTTTACCATTAACCGTGTTCCATCCAAATCAGTCATGAAGACACCATATGAGTTATGGACCGGGAAGCGTCCCATAGTGTCGTTTATGAGGATTTGGGGCTGCGATGTATATGTAAAGCGTTTGCAAACAGACAAGCTCGGGCCCAAGGCAGATAAGTGTAAATTTGTGGGATATCCTAAGGAAACTAAAGGATATTATTTCTACAATCCCACCGAGAACAAAGTGTTTGTTGCTCGGACCGCCGTGTTTCTAGAAAGAGAGTTTGTCTCTAAAGAAGCAAGTGGAAGGAACGTAGAACTTGAAGAGATTCAAGAACCACAAATCTCTGAACCAATGATGGAACATGAGAAGGAACCGCAAGTTGTTGTGGAAGAACCTGTTCAGGTAACACAGGAACTCCGTAGGTCAGGAAGAGTACGTCATGAGCCAGAGAGGTACGGACTTCTCGTGACTGAGCCTGATGACGTACCACTCATGGATGATGATCCTGCAACCTACGGGGAGGCCATGAAAAGCCCGGACTCCAAGAAGTGGTTGGAAGCCATGAGATTCGAAATGGATTCCATGTACACCAACAAAGGATGGACTTTGGTGGAACCACCCGAAGGGGCTCGGCCCATAGGGTGCAAATGGTTATTCAAGAAGAAGACCGACATGGATGGCAAGATAGTTGCCGATAAGGGGCGATTGATGGCTAAAGGGTATAGACGTATTCATGGTATTGACTATGATGAGACCTTTTCACCAGTCTCCATGACTAAATCCATTGGAATCCTACTTGCTATTGCAGCATAATACGACTATGAGATTTGGCAGATGGATGTCAAAACAGCGTTCCTTTATGAAAACCTGCTCGAGGATGTGTACATGACACAACAGGAAGGTTTTGAGGATCCAGAGAATGCCAATAAAGTCTGTAAGCTACAAAGATCCATTTATGGATTGAAGCAAGCTTCTAGGAGCTGGAATCGACGTTTCGATGACGCGTTCAAAGAGTTTGGCTTCATCAAAAACGAAGATGAGCCATGTGTCTACAAGAAGGTTAGTGGGAGCTCTCTAGTGTTTCTGGTCTTGTATGTGGATGACATACTAATCATTGGAAACGACATTCCTACTTTGCAATCTGTTAAATATTGGCTAGGAAAGTGTTTCGCAATGAAAGACTTAGGAGATGCAGCCTATATACTTGGTATAAAGATCTATAGGGATAGATCTAGAAAGATGCTCGGCCTAATTCAAAGTACATATATAGACAAAGTGTTAAAAGAGGTTCAACATGCAAGATTCCAAGTAGGGATTCTTGCCCATGCCGCATGGAGTCACTCTTTCTAAGACTGACTGTCCCTCCAATGAGATTGAGAAGTACCGCATGAGTTGGATACCCTATGCTTCAGCCATAGGATCCATCATGTAGGCCATGTTGTGTACTAGACCAGACGTATCATACGAGTTGAGTATGGTGAGAATATATTAGTCCAATTTGGGTGAGAGTCACTGGATTGTTGTCAAAAACATCCTAAAGTACTTGAGAAGAACTAAGGATGCATTCTTGATATTTGGAGGTAAGGAAGAGCTAAATGTAATTGGTTACACTGATGCAAGCTTCCAAGCCGACAAAGATGACTGCAGATCGCAGTCTGGATAAGTGTTTTGCCTGAATGGAGGAGTTGTGAGCTGAAAGAGTTCCAAGCAAGGGACGGTTGCTGATTCTACAATATTAGCTGAGTACATTGCTGCTGCAGAAGGAGCAAAGGAGGCAGTCTCGATAAAGAATTTTATCACTGAGCTCGGTGTGGTCCCTAGAATCGTGGATCCCATAGAGTTGTACTGTGAAAACTCTAGAGCGATCGCACAAGCCAAGAAACCAAGATCACACCAGACATCAAAGCATGTACTTAGGAGATTCCATCTTATTCGTTATATGATCAATCAAGGAGATGTGAAGATATGCAAGATTCTAACGGATGACAATCTTCCGGATCCGCTCACAAAGCCACTTGCGCAGCGAAAGAATGAAGGGCATGATAGATATATAGGCATACGAGATACACCAGATTGGCTCTAGTACAAGTGGGAGACTGTTGGAATAAGTGCCCTAGAGGCAATCTATATTTAGTATGAAAAATGTTTTGGCTAGAATATTCATTTATTAATTATTGTGATATTTAATATAATGAAGTCCTTAGATACAATGTGTTG
The DNA here is from genome assembly GCA_023055425.1 of Linanthus parryae. Classification (NCBI taxonomy): domain Eukaryota; kingdom Viridiplantae; phylum Streptophyta; class Magnoliopsida; order Ericales; family Polemoniaceae; genus Linanthus; species Linanthus parryae. Next base: position 8,110,985 of record JALGPY010000015.1, read on the forward strand.
TTTATCTTAAATATTCCTAGTCCATTATATTTATTAACATGATGATCAAATATAGACTAGTATGTGTGTATATTGATATGGAGATATCAAGTCTAACACATGGGTATGCATTAGGGGTAATGGCATACTGGATTGGCCCTCAATGAGAAGGATACATTAGATTATCTTAAAGTCACAGTCGCTTCTCGTAGTGCCAATTATATTGTTATCCTTAGACTTGAAGTCACTAGATACTCTAGTTGTGGAATATCATGCTTTTATGTTATCCAACGTTGCGCTTTAACCAGGCAACTATATAGATAGCTATCGGGCGTGATAGGAAGCAAGCTTAGAGATCGTAGTGATGTAGAGAGGATTTGTCCCTCCCACATAATGCGATAAAATATACATGGCCTCTCAAGGGATGGTGCTTATTGAATGTCTGGCCATACTCAGATAAATCAATATGGAGATATTTATGTTATCTGCTTTCATAAGAATATTCCCAGGATCGAGGAACTATGGATTGGATATACGAGTGTGACTATTTATGTCTCGTGTCCAATCCGGATATGGAGAGATAGGGATAATGCAATATGTGATATTGGGTACAAGGTTTGTCGGGATCACTGACTTATTTCTAGTATTTAAGTTGCATGGATGTGTTGCTAGACACCGCTCCTTGTTAGTAATAAGTTACTACCAACTAAGTAGAAACTTATGGGGTCACACGTCAACTAGAGGTGAACTAGATTTGGGAATTAATTAATATGATTAATTAATTAGAATAATCACTTTGCAACATCTTGCAAACTTAGTGGGACTAACATGCAAGGAAGGGACTAATCCAAGTTCATGTAGGATTAGGAAGGGCCTTTATGTAGTTAACAAGGAGTTGTTTGACTATATAAAGGATGATCTTAGCTTCCTTCCCACAACTAATGCTCATAACATAAGTGAGTGGGAGAGAAAGCAAGAGAGAGAGAGAGAGAGCAAGACCACAAGGAGGCCGAAGCCCCCTTGCGTTCGCCCTACCCGTTGGCCACAAAGAGAGGGCCGATCCTCTCTTTGCTCTTCGTTGCTTGATTCCTTCTTCCCTCTTCCTCCGGTCCAAGCTAAAACTAGGAGAAGGAAGATCTAGGTCTCACCTCTAGACGTGGATCAACCGCAGATACGAGGAAATTATTCTTCGTGTGATCTCCCGAACCACAAGGTACATATCTTATATGTCCTTCATCATGTTATGAATGTCTCTTCCTGTGATCCTTGGTGGACTTTGAGTAGGAATTAACTTTTGTTATTCCGTTGTGTTACCTACGTCAAAACCCAACAATAGGAAGAAAGCTTAGATATCGTAGTGATGTAGATAGAATTTGTCCCTCACACATAAAGGGAGCAAATATCCTAGGCCACTCGAGGGTAGTGCTTATGGAATGTCTCGCCAGACTCAAATAAATCAATATGGGATATTGATGTTATTTGCACGGACAAGGCTATTCCCAGTATAGAGGAACTATGGATTGGATATACGAGTGTGACTTGTATGTCTCGTGTCCAATCCGGATATTGAGACAAAAGGATGAGACAATACTTGTACAAGGTTTGTCATGATGACTATTCTATTTGTTGGCTAGAATGGATGTCTTGCTAGAGGTTGCTCCATATTAGTAAATGGTTACTACCAACTAAATAGAACCTATGGGGTCACAGGCCATATAGGGGTGAACTATACTTGGGAATTAATGAATTAATATGATTAATTAGAAGTATCATATCGCAACAACTTGCTAACTTAGTAGGACTAATATGCAATTTGGACTTATCCAAACTTGAGTAGGATTAGGAGAGGGCCTTTATGTAGTAACAAGGAGTTGTTGGATTATATAAAGTATGCTCCTAGCTTCCTTCCCTACAACTTATGCTCAGAACATACTTTGACTGGGAGAGAAGGAAGGAGAGAGCAAGACAACAAGGAAGGCCGAAGCCCCCTTGCCGTCCACCCTACCCCGTCGGCCACAAGAGAGGTCCGCCCCTCTCTTTGGTGCTCCGTTGCGAGATTTCTTCATCCTTTTCCAATCATCCTAGCTAGCACAAGGCATTTGGAAGATCTAGATCCCACCTCTAGGCGTGGACGCATAGAGACATGATATTTTTCTCGTTAGAAATCATCAAGGTGACCTCAAAGGTACATAACACTATTCTCTTACCATGGTCATGATTTCTCTTCCTGAGATCCTTGGAGGGTCTTGATCGGATAATTTATTTTTCTTCCGCTGCGTATCCATGATCAAAACCCTACACTACCTACGTTCATCTGATAGAATCAAATCAGATGAATCTTGTTGTTTCCTCTAAATCACGGGGTTAAATCTTGCGTCCTCAAAATGACACTGTAAGGCGTTCTAGTACCACACTTGGCTCAGTTGCCCGAACCTTTTAACTGTTAGTGAAGGATTATTTCTGCTACAACATTAAACCCTAGGCAGTAAATCATATAGCAGAAGCGATTAAACGGTCTTACCTCTGGTAGCGTAATTGTCCGCATATGACATCCCAAATATTTGTTTTGCACTTGTGTTCACGTGCTCCAAACTCCCAGCAATTCGTGCGAACCTCGAGGGAGAACACCATGCTTTACACTATCCTTCATACCCTTTAGGGTTTGAGTTAATTACAGAGCAGCCTCGTAGGCGCTATTACGCAATTTTTCTAACATCTCCCCCTCGACATGTTGGGCTGCGCATAGCTCTACTAGTCTCAAACTCTTCAACCAAATCATACGCAAAGTATTGTGCGGCCATGGCGTGTATCTGCTGAGAGTACCTGCATTTCGGGAGATCTGTACACCAAACTTATCATGAGCCAGCAAAGGCAGGCTTAACCTCTTAAAACGATAATGCAGTGTCTAGCTCTCGTATTCCCCAGACTCCATCAAATTTCCGTCTTATAGACCATGAGTAAGTCTAATTCCATAGACAGTGCTTGAATGCGTCTTTCTTTATACTATTATATTCATATCTTGCATGACCCCGTTTGGATCATGTAAGTGGGCCCAATGAAAATAACATAGAATGATGCAATGAGAATCTTTCCCCCATCTATGTGATGCTTAGTTTCGGATTAATTGCTTTCCCAGCAATGTCCGGAAGCCCAAATCATTCATGACAGTAAGGTGGCATGCCAAATTAGCACCACGAACCCGTCACTTTACAGCACAGATAAGAGTGGTAGAGTATACAATGTCAATCATACTAAGAGGATTGAGGATGCTCACACGGTGTGGAGTTACATGACTACTCTACTCACTACCTCATGTCACTTGTTAGCACATGTTTGGGGAATACACGCCATACTATTTGAACTCTGATCGCAGTGCATGTCTTATCTCATAAGTACCACTATAATTATTCTAGTTCAGTCACCGTCTAGGCGACAAACCAGAGAACTGAAATTTCACATTCTAATATGCGCAAAATTATTTCTCGCATGTGGCTTTCTACACATACTCTACATGTTCGAATGGCCTATATGCCAATCTCACCTTGGAATCCATCTAATGCGACGAGTGAATCCGTAGGATCGACATCTAGCTCTGATCAAGAATATGTCTCATCTTTACTCACCATCTAGGCTGTCACAAAGGCGATCGCTCGTGTGAGCAAGTCGTTCTTTGTTTCTGCATGACATGCTCTATTCTAGTACATGAAATACAATATATCTGGCGCACATCTAAAACAACACGCGTTATAATCCAAGTAAATCTAATTAAAATCCAAACGTTAATATTTTGAATTTTCATCAATCATATCGCAATTTATCGACTACCGAGTCCCATTTCTCTAAGACTTTCTATTTCAAGAATCTTTGCGGGAAAGATCTACGCGATGGTATACTATTTGCATATTCAAACTTACGGCATAGAAAATGAGACAGTGGGTACATGTACTGATTGTACCGGGTTTCGAGCTATGAAATACAAACTTATGGCTCTAATACCAGTGAAGGATTATTTCTGTTACAACAGTAAACCCCAGGCAGTTAATCATATAGCGGAAACAAATAAATAGACTTATCTCTTGTAGCATAATTATCCGCAGACGACATCCCATATATTTGTTTTGCGCTTTTGTTCACGTGCTCCAAGCTTCCAGCAAGCGGTGCAAACCTCGACGTCAAACTCTATGTTTCACACCATGTTTCTCCTTTGGGTGAATGTTGTAGAGAGAACTACTGTTCCTACGTATGTGCATGAATCACTTGGATAGTAAATCTCTTAGAGTTATAATTTATTGTGAACCTGTCTCTATTTATAGACAAACTTTTAGCTAAATGCAACCAACCCCTTGGGGTTTGAATTAATTACAAAGCAGCACCTGGGTGTTGTGTGCAATTTTTCTACAGCTAGCAAGCTGAGCAAAAATAAACTACTCACGCCATATGAAGATTGTAAAAATCGTAATTTTCAAACAGGCTCTAAATATAATATTAAAAACATTGGGGTAGAAGTGTAAAAAATCTGATTTCTCAAGCTGAAATTTTGGGCTAGATAATAATTTTAGGTTATTTTGTGGTGACTTTGTAATTATTATAAGTAGTGTGGCAGAAGTTAATTATCGTAGAGTTAGATTTATTCCTAACTCTAAATATAACCCTAAAGTTTTGAAATATACATTTACCTCCCCATTGTGAACCTTTGGAAGCCCCTACCTCTTGTCCATCCCCTAAACCTGTTGGAAACTACTCACCCCTCCCTCTAATTAGTATATATAGCCATATTCATTATTATCTTCTTCAATTTCTCATAACATTCAACCTAGCTCTTGGAGGGAAAAACCAAACTCACCCTCCTTCTTCAATTCAGTCCAACCTGCTTCTACTAGAGTATCTCATCAACCTATAGAAGCAAAACCCTCAAATATCTCTTGAAACCTTAAGAAATGAATTCTGAATCATGTAATATTTCTTAATAACGTTATAATCGGGTTTTGGTTTAGTTTGTATCCCATGTTGTTAAATTCTTAAATTGGTCGTTAGATTCTCATTCATAATGCTCATGCGAACCTAGAGTACTCAAAATGATCACATAAAATATTGGATTCCTTAAAGTCGCGGGAATATGGGCACAAGAAGTCGCCCGAAAACGCCACAACTGACAGAAATCTTGTAAGCGCCTTCAATATTATTATCATATTCGATGCATTGTACGTCCATGCAATCTTTGCATCATCAGTAGTCAAAATCAAAACCTTGGAAATCTCTTAGAAGAAAACTGACAGAGATTTCAAAGCCTTGGAAACCAATTTCAAGGCCTTGAAAACTCAAGCCAAAGAAGTAGTCACTGAGAATTCAACTTTAAGTGAAAAGTTTGTTACTCTAAAACATCATTGTGATGATTTGGAGAAACAAAAGACTACTCACACTGTGAAACTTCAAGATGCCAAGAAGATTATGACAAGACTTGCAGGATCTGAACAGAATTTAAATCTGATTCTTGGAGGAAACTTACAGTCTATTCACAAAACTGGTATTGGATACAATCCAAACTTTCCAAAGATGAACAATACCAGATTTGTGAAAACTAGCAACAAGACATCCCCAAAATGTCATTACTGCAACAATATTGGTCATGTTATGATGACTTGTCCTTTTGGAAGAAGAGACCCTCAGATTATGAGGAACACTTTTCCATTTCAACTCAAAGGACAAGTCAGACATATTTGGGTTCCTAAAGGGTTAGACCACCTAACATGGTTGACCCTGAATATGAATCTAAATTCCACACTTGGTCTAACAGCTGGGTAAGGTGGTGAATGATGTTTGCAGGATGTCACCAAGAGCATGGATCAAAAGTGGTTTATGGACAGAGGTTGTTAAAGTCACATGAGTCGAAAGAGATCCCTCTTCACAGAATTAAAAGAGCAATCTGAAGAATCTATCACACTTGGTGACAAAGGACAATGCAGCATTTTGGGTATAGGTAAAGTAGGTACAGACTTTAAGAATTCTATTTTTGATGTTTACTTAGTTGATGGCTTGAAATTTAATCTTCTTAGTGTATCTCAATTATGTGACAATGGCAACAAAGTTATCTGTGATAAAGAGAAGTGTGTGGTGCAAAATGAGAAATCTGTAAATTGTATTCTCACAGCCTCTAGGTCAAACAATGTTTATACTTTGCACACTAACAAACTTGCAGGAGAAAGCTTGAAGTGCCTCAAGGCCTTCAAAGATGATTCAAAGCTTTGGCATAGAAAGCTTGGTCACATCAGCTTGCATACTTTGAACAAATTGATCTCCAAAGATCTGGTAAGAGGATTACCATCCATTAAGTTCAAAGATTATGAAGTATGCAAAGATTGTGCTCAGGGTAAGAAAACCAGAAGTTCATTCAAGCCCAAGAAGTTTGTAAGTACTACTAGACCAATTGAATTACTTCACATGGATCTCTGTGGTCATATGAGGACTCAAACTCCAAGAGGTAAGAGGTACATGCTAGTTATTGTAGATGACTATTCTAGATTTACCTTGGTTATGTTTCTTAAAGAAAAATCTGAAGCCCTCTCTAAATTTTCAAAGCTTTGCAGAGAACTTCAAACCTTGAAAAACCTACCTATTTCATCAATCAGAAGTGATCATGGTAGAGAGTTTGATCAGTTAGAATTTGAATTATCTTATGCTAAGAATGGTATCTCTCACAATTTTTCTGCTCCTAGAACTCCTCAACAGAATGGAGTTGTTGAAAGAAAGAAGAGGACTCTTGAAGATATGTCAAGAACAATGCTTTTAGAAAACAATCTGCCAAAACACTATTGGACAGAAGCTGTGAATACAGCAAATTATATTTTGAACAGGTGCCTGATTAGACCTATCTTGAAGAAGACTCGCTATGAACTATTCAAAGGAAGAAACCCAAACATTTCTTATTTCAAGCCTTTTGGATGCACTTGTTTTGTCCACAACAATGGAAAGGACAATTTGGGTATGTTTGATGCAAGAAGTGATGAAGGTATCTTTCTTGGTTACTATCTGACTAGCAAAGCTTATAGAGTTTATAATAAAAGAACCAAGCTTGTTGAAGAAATTATTCATGTTATTTCTTATGAAAGCTATGATGGTTCTTTGAGTGAAAATTTTGTAGACTTGAATCTGAACAAGCATGAATCAGAAGAAGAAATTGAAATCTCACTTGGATTCAAGAAAGATTCAGAAGGAAACAGAAGGCATTTTCAAGACCTTGAAAATAGAGTTCAAAGCCTTGAAAAGGATGATCAGAAAGATATGAGTGATCAGGCTACTACTTAAAGACCAGGAAATCAATATGGAGAGCCTGAGCCTTGGTCTCCAAGAAAGATATTCAGTTATCTTTCATCTCATCCAGTTGACAACATCATTTCTGATCCAACTACTGGTACACAAACAAGATCACAGTTGAAAAATCTTTGTGCTTTTAATGCTTTTATCTCTCTTCTAGAACCTAAAACTGTGAAGGAATCATTACAATAAGCAGATTGGATAATAGCTATGCAAAGTGAACTCAATGAGTTTGAAAGAAATAAGGTGTGGAATCTAGTTCCTCCACCTACAAACCAGTCTGTCATTGGTACCAGATGGATGTTCAGGAACAAGTTGGATGAAAATGGCAAAGTTATTAGGAAAAAAGCAAGGTTAGTTGCTCAAGGTTAAAATCAAGAAGAAGGTATTGATTATGAGGAAACTTTTGCTCCTTTTGCCAGGTTAGAAGCAATTAGAATCTTACTTGCTTTTTCATCTTAATAGAACATGAAACTGTTTCAAATGGATGTGAAGTGTGCTTTTTTAAATGGATACTTTCAAGAAGAATTTTATGTTGCACAACCTCCTAGTTTTGAACATGATAAGTTTCCAGATCATGTTTACAAACTTGACAAAGCTCTCCATGGTTTGAAACAAGCTCCAAGAGCTTGGTATGAAAGATTATCAAAATTCTTACTTGAAAATAATTTCAAAAGAGGATTGGTAGACAAGACCCTTTTCATAAAGACTCATGAGAAAGATTTACTTGTAGTTCAGACTTATGTTGATGATATTTTATTTGGAGCTACTAATGATCTTTTGAGCAAGGAATGCTCAAGTCTTATGAGCTGGAAATTTGAGATGAGCTTGATGGGAGAGTTGAACTTCTTCCTTGGACTTCAAATACATCATATGTAGAAGGACATCTTTCTATATCAAACCAAGTATACTAGGGACTTGTTGAAAAAGTACAGTATGTCTCAATCTAAAGAAATCAAGACCCCTATGAGTTCTACACTGTCCTTAGACAAGGATGAATCTGGTAAGAGTGCCAATGTGAAAGAGTATAGAGGTATGATTGGATCATTACTTCTAGTAGACAAGATATCATGTTCAGTGTATGTATGTGTGCAAGATTTCAAGCTGATCCAAAGGAGTCACACTTAAGTGTTGTGAAAAGAATCTTCAGATATCTAAATGGTACCAAAGACTGAGGGCTTTGGTATCCAAGACATTCTAACTTTTCTTTATGTGGATATTCAGATGCTGACTTTGCAAGTTACAAATTTTATAGGAAAAGCACTTCAGGAAGTTGTCAATTGATTGGATCTTCCTTGATCAGTTGGCATTCCAAGAAACAAAACTCAGTTGCATTATCAACAGCTGAAGCTGAATACATAGCTGCTGGAGCATGTTGTTCACAAGTCTTATGGATTTCTCAACAGTTGAGAAATCTTAGATTTGATTTCAGAAGAGTACCTATCAAATGTGACAACACTAGTGCAATATCAATCACAAATAATCCAGTTCAGCATTCAAGAACCAAGCATATTGATGTTAGACACCATTTCATCAGAGATCATGCTGAGAAGGGTGATATTGTTCTTGAATTTGTTTCTACTAACATGCAACTTGCAGATATCTTCACTAATCAGCTCTAAGACTGGAATTGGGAATGCTAAATAAAGATGCATTGGTTTAGGGGGAGTGTCAGGAAGGTAAGTTATTATGTGGTTCAAGGGTTTGAACTAATTTTCAAAGCCTTGAAAATCTTTTCAAAACTTTGATTTTATTTACTTCATTAAACAGCTTCTCAAGACCTTGAAATCTATTTCAAAGCCTTGATAATAAGTCTGATAACTGTTAGACATTAACCACTGGATCATACAGTATTGGGTGCTATCTCTGTAGATATTTGCTCAATATTGCCCCTAACCCTTTTGAAAATCTCTTTTCAGCCAAATATAGTATTAAAATATTTGTTTACAACGGCTTCAAAGATTTGAATCTTTTTTATCATTACAAATCTTTTGAGATCAGATAGATATTGAAGTCTCCTTTTCAAACTCAAACCTTTTCAGTATTTATCTTCTCTCCTCTTTCTCTCCGTATCATTCATACCTCTCTCTATTCCTCTCCCGAACCCTAATGAGCACAAGAAGAGCCTCTGATAGAATCAAGATGGATGGTGGTTCAAAGTCTGGTGCAGAGAAGAAAAGAAAGACCTCTGTAGAAGAGGCTCAAGTTATCAGTGAAGAATCAGAGTCAAAGGCCTCTACTGATGAAGAATTTGAGTCTTCACCTCCCAAGAAGAAGACAAAGAAGGACCAGACCCCTGTTTCAGGGAAGACGAAAAATACAATGGAGACTACACAAGAGAAGTAGAAGGGAATCCAGATTGGAAGCTCTAAGAAGGAAAAGAAGAAGGCAGACACAGGGATCAAGGGAAAAGGAAAAGAGATCTACATTCCAGACTCGGATTCAGGTACTACAAGTTCCTATGGAGTATATTCTGTATCTAAAAAGGGAAGACATGAGAAGGAACTTCCTGAAATTGAGTCAGAGTCATTTTTGAAAACTGGAAAAAGAGATCCTCTCAAAATCTCCTTTGCACTAAATAAAAAGGTGTATGTGAAGAAGAAACTAAAGCATGGAAGGAAAGCTTTAGAAGGCCTCACCTTTTTGTTCAAAAGTGTTATCAAATTAGTTCCATAATTGAGGAAATTGATGTGGTTTAACAAGACCAAAATGCTGATGAGGAAGACAGAGAGGAAGAGAAAGGAGGAAAGGAATAAGATGAAGACCCAACCCCATAAACTCTAGCCTACTCTTTCTTATCCACTCTTTTAAAATTTTCAAAAATTTCCAAAGACTCTGATCCAACATTTTTCTCATTATTTTTGATGAAAGTCAAAAAGAGTGAGAAATCTTAGGTTGTTTTTATGTTCTTAGTGACCTGTCTTTTTGGTCAGTACGGAATTATTTGAGACTTATTTGTTTTTCTGCTTAAGTTTGTTACTGAATAAGTTGGATCTTTTTGGAACTTATGTGTTATGACTCTTTGTGCTATGTGCTAATAATTACTTTTTTTGCAGAAACTAAGCTTCAAACAGAAAGTGGTTTCGTCTTTCATCAAGGGGTAGATTGTAAGATCACAGGTTTCACAGGCTTGAATCAAGGCACAGTTTTCAAAGCCTCGAATTAACATTCAAAGCCTTGAAACTGTCTGTCCTATATGCATATTATAAGAGGGAGTTTTTCTGATATTATTCTAACTCTCTCACCCCTATAATTGATCTGTTATTACTTTATGATGAAAAACATAAGCTTGTGATTTATTTAGACTTCATTTTATTAACTTGTTTGACTTCGTTTTGCAGGGGAAGTTCATTTCCTATTTTCCAGGATCGGTTTCCTAACCTGGGTTTTGCAGAAAGGGAAATACTGAGAGATTATGATTTTGTGATCAATCAAATACTTATGACATCTTCTGAATACGTTTGAAGACAAGATCATCTCATTATCTTTGAAGATTCTGATCAACTATCCGTTGGGAAGACTGTTAGAGAAATCAAAGATTGTTACCTAATAAACAGGGAAGTTTGTTGCTGAAAATCAGGAAGATTTGCTGATCATTTGAGCAGTATAAATGGAGCTCAATTTGAAGCATTTCACACAATACTCAACGAGCAAAAACAGAGACACATTCAAGGATTACTAAGCATCAAAGAAGCAGATCATTCTCTCAATCCAATTCTCATGAGATCGGTGCATTCTCACTGCACCTTCACTTCCAGTGTTCTTCTGCTTTGATCTTAATTTGTATATCATTCATATACTACTTCTAGCTCTCATTCTCAATGAGTGTTCAAAGTGAACAATAGAGAATTCTTAGTTAATCATTTAGCTAGAGCAGATACTCGATAGGTTAGTGAGAACCACAAACTGTAACAGAGTAAGGCATATCTCTGTGCTTGACATCTAGGGCTTAGCTTTTGATTAATAAGAATTGTGTTGAAAATCCTGCAGGAAGAAGATCCGTGAGGTAGAGACGTAGGTACAAGTTGACTGAACCTTATATATCCTGTGTCTCTTGCATTTATCTTGTCATACTTTTACTTTGATTTACACAGCATTCAAACTAGTATGTTTTCAAGGGTTTGAAACTCTTTTCAAGGACTTGAAAAAGGCTTGTCTGTTTTACTTAAACTATATTTCATTTCAAAGGCTTGAAACCTATTTCAAGGCCTTAAACTTTATTATGTCCCCACATAAACTCTCATCTTTTCAAGTTTTACAAAAAATTGGCATACTCTATTCACCCCCCCCCCCTTCTAGAGTATATGTGCTGCATTTCTACCTGCTTACTCCCCTTTCAGTCTACATAAACCCTAGGCTCTCATAGAGACGCCTAGCAAAACGTCTAGATAATCTTTATCAAACTAGCAAAACTAACAAGTTTCTGCATAACAAGATGGAAAGAGGAAGAAGAAGAAGAAAAACTCAAACTCTAGATCATCAATGGAGGTCTAGGTCTTCATCTCCTCTTCGTCTCCCTTGCGTGAATGGCCTCCAACGTGAATTTTAGAATGATGAATGAATCGTGTATTACTTGTTCTCTAACTAGGTTAGGAAATAATCAACTCGAAACGACATATTTTTGGCCCAAAAACAAGCAGACCCGTGTATCCGGCTTCAGCAGATCGCACGATCTGCTATTCCTGGTCGTGCGATTTGAGTGTTTTTCCCGTGAGAAATTTTTCCAGGTCTTCGCACGATCTGGCATTTCTGATCATGCGATCAACTTCTGATCCTACAAGTCAGTGAGTTGGTAAAAATTTCTCCTCCGAATTTTGGCTAAGAAAGGGGAGGGGGTTAAAGTGTCATTACACGGACTTGATTAAATGACACTTGCCTCCCCTCTCTAAGTATTTACACCATTTTCTTCACGATTTTTTCCCTATTTAGCTCCGGAATAATCTCAGACACTCGTTTCTCCTCTTCCACTTCATCTCCTAAGCTTTGTTTCCTGTCAAAACAACCCGAAACACAACCCGTGGGATCAAACGTGACAATAATACATAAAATCATATGAGAAACGCTAGGATTAACAAACAAACGCCTAGGGCTAAAGTTCTGTATTTTCTCTCTAATCATAGTGTAATACTAAGATTATCAACCCGGAAATCACGCAAAACGATATAAAACATGCAAGAAATATAAATCTAATAGAGATTTATCGTGGAGAGGCCATGAAAGGGCCAGACTCTCAGAAGTGTCTTGAAGTCAAGAGATCTGAAATGGATCCACGTACACCAACAAATTATGGACTTTAACCACTCCAGGGGACGCGGCCCATAGGGTTCAAGTGGTTCTTCAACAACAAGTACATGGATGGTAATGTGATTTCCTATGAGGGTCGATTGGTGGAAAAAGGATTCAGACAGATTCATGTTATTAACAATGATGAAACCTTTTCCCAGTCGCAATGACCAAATCCATTCGTATCTTACTTGCTTTTGCAGCTTATCATGACTATGAGATTTGGTAGATGGATGTGAAAATAGTGTTTCTCTATGGAAACCTCCTTGAGGATCCCAGAGCATGCCAATAAAGTGTGAAAGTTGCAAATCCATTCATGGATTGAAGCAAGATTCTAGGATTTGGAATATTTTTTGATGATGCAGTCAAAGAGTTTTGCTTCATCAAGAACGAAGATGATCCTTGTGTTTACAATAAGGTTAGTGGGAGCTCTATTGTGTTTCTGGCCTTCTATGTGGATGACATACTACTCACTGGAAACGACATTCCTACCTTGAAATATGTTAAAGATTGGCTAGGGAAGTGTTTCTCAATGAAATATTTAGGGGATGCAGCTTATATACTTGGTATCAAGATCTATAGGGATAGATCTAGGAAGTTTCTCGGCCTATGTCAAAGTACATATATAGACAAGCTGTTGAAACGGTTCACATGCATGTCGCATGGAGTCATTCATTCGAAGGCTGATTGTCCTTCCAATCAGATTGAGAAGGATCGCATGAGTAGGATCCCATACGCGTCGGCTATACGATCCATCATGTACGCCATGTTATGTACTAGACCAGATGTTTCATACGCGTTGAGTTTGGCAAGCAGATACCAGTCCAATCTAGGTGAAAGTCACAGGATTACTGTCAAGAATATCCTTAAGTACTTGAGAAAAACTAAGGTTGTATTCTTGATACATGGAGGGGAGGAAGAGCTAAGTGTAAAGGGTTACACTGATGCAAGCTTCTAAACCGACAAAGATGATTTCAGATCGCTGTCGGAGTTTTTAATTTACCTGAATGGAGGAGTTGTGAGCGGAACAAGTTCTAAGCAAGAGACGTTTGCTGTTTCTACAACTGAGGTCGAGTACATAGATGCGTCTGACGCAGAAAATGAGTCTGTTTGGAGTAAGAAGTTCATCACTAAGCTAGGTGTGGTTCCTAGTAATGTGGATCCCATAGAGTTGTATTATGACAACACAGGGGCGATCACACAATCCAAGGAACCCATGTCATACCAGAAATTCAAGCACGTACTCAGGAAGTTCCATCTTATTCGAGAGATTTTCGATAGAGGAGATGTGAAGATATGCAAGATTCCTACATATGAGAATCTGTAAGATCCACTTACAAAGCCGCTTGTTCAGCGCAATCATGAATGGAATACTACATCTATAGGCATACGAAATGCACCAGATGGCTCTAGTGCAAGTGGGAGACTGTTAGGAATGGATGCCCTAGACGAAATCTTATTTTATTATGAACATTATTTTAGCTAGAATAATCATTTTATTATTTATGGAGATATTTAATGAAGATCTTAGATTGCAATGTGTTGTTTATCTTAAATATTCCTAGTCCATTATATTGATTAATAAGAAGATCATTATAGACTAATATGTGGGTAGATTGATATGGAGATATCAAGTCTAACACATGGGTATGCATTATGTGATAATGGCATACTGGATTGACACACCACGAGAAGGCTATGTTAATGTCACAAGTGCTTCTCGTGATGACAATGGTATAGTGGTCCTTAGAATTGAAGTCACTAGATATTCTATTTGTGGAATATTATGTATTCATTTCTTCAAACGTCACACCGTGACTGGGTAGGAATAAAGGCGGTTATCGGACACAATAGGAAGCAATCTTAGAGATGGTAGTCATGTAGAGAGGATATGTCCCTCCCACATATGGGAGTAAATATCCATGGCCACTCGAGGGGTAGAGCTTATAGAATGTCTAGCCAGACTCAGATAAATCAATATGGGATATTGATGTTGTCTGCATGGATAAGTCTATTCCCAAGATCAAGAAACTATGGATTGGATATACGAGTGTGAAGTTTATGTCTCGTGTCCAATCCGGATATATAGCCAAAGGGATAATACAATGTGGTAAAATTGGTCACAAGGTTTGTTAGATCACTGACTCTTTCTATTAGTTGGGTGGCATAGATGTGTTGCTAGACATCGCTCTATGTTAGTAATTGTTCCTACCAACTAAGTAGAAACCTATGGGGTGACACACCATATGGATTAAACTGGATTTGGATATTAATTAGTAGGACTAATTAAAGAAAGGGATCAATACGCAACCGCAAGCAAACTTAGTAGGACTAATTTGCAAAGTGGTCTAATCCGTGTATGGACATGATTAGTATTGGGAAAATATGTAGTTAACAAGGAGTTGTTGACTATATAAAGGCACTCCTAGCTTATTATTTTCAGTATAGTCTTATTAGAGTGAAAATAAGCAAGGAGAAAGACAAAGCAAGGGCCGAAACCCTCACCCGTCTGCCCCCCTTTCGTCGTCGCCCCCCTGAGGCGCGCGGCCTTGTGGTGCCTCCTTTTGCGTGATCTTCTTCTTCCTTATTGATGTGAGCTAGCACACATACATGAGAAGGAATCCAGCACAAACCTAGGTGTGGATATTCATAGAAATGTGGACACAATTATGTGTATCGTGATTTGTCAGACAAACAAGGTGCACAATTATTTTTCCCTTACCACGTCATGATGGCTTGTCCTGTTATTCATGGTAAGTCTTGAACGGAATAGTTCATTTGCATTTCTGCTTTGTAATCCGTATCAAAACCCTACATATCCTATCATGCAAAACGATTAGTACTTCTAGAGAAGATAATAAGAATGTCACACTAAACGATATGGGAGTAGATAAATTTCCATAGAGTACTACATCAGAGCTTATAGAAGAAGACAATGGCGCATACTGTACTCATGAAGATATACACCAGATTGACAAACAAAGTCAAGTAAGGTATATAAAAAATTCATGAGTGATGTGATGTACATATTGAGTCTAATGAGGAGACACATGTGTGAATTAGGGAAAAAGTTTGAATCATTCAATACTGGTCATGCTGGAAAGTCTATAATTAGTGAAGCACACCGCTCAGAGTGAACACATGATATAGAGATACAAGTCTAATTAACACGTGGGCATGTAGTGAAAATAAGAACTTAAACAACTTGTAAAGAAACTAAACAAGTAATCATGTGAGGCTCATGCTTTTGAAAGATACATACGAACAAAACATTAGTAAAATCTAACAAAAAGACTAATAAATTCCCCCTAGCTCGCGCCGCGACACTCAAAAAATAAACACATCGAGTTGAGTGTATGTTACTACAACATAAGAAGCTAAAAGGTACACATACACTTCAGCGAGGGATACTCTTCACACCTAGTTATGCGAGGGTGGACCAGTCGAGGGAGTTCCACCTGATCCCTTCATAACTTGGTACCCCATCCAGTTACTATCCTGACAGTAAATAAGAGGTCCGGAGATTCCATAATTATCCTATAGGAAATTGTGCAAGGACAATCTCTAGCACTATGTCCTCTAGCATGACACATGTAGAATTTAAAAGTTGTAATTTTATAATTCCTATTTGAACCAGTCTGATTACTGATTGTCTTTCAATGAGGGGAAAGGTTTCCGTCTTGGCTGCAATGCTAACAAATCGATAATCGTTCAGATGACTGATGAAGATACTTGTTCATTACTCTAGCTTTTTCTTTGTTATGAGAGAAACTTGATTTAACGGTCTTGGGGAGGAAGAGAGAGGAATTTTTGACTGAATTTTCATCTCGAATATTGGGCTGTTAACTTAGAAACATGACTCTTAGCCTTACGGGATTTAGATTCCTTAGTCTTGTTTCTAAAGTTAGATTTCTTGGATTGAGCTGACTTACGACCTTTATGTGAGACTTCAACCTAAACATAGGAGTTCGATTAGGATTTCATCATCAAAGAGGGATCATTTCAATCTTCATTGAAATCTAAGTTTCTACACAATTCATGAGAGGTAAACAGGGACACACAAAGTGATTATTCCTATACATTATCTCCTTGAGTCACAGAACAAATCATCACTGGACTAAGATTCTTAACAACTGAGTCATTAGGGGATTTGGACCCTCACTCGTACTTCTCAAGCTTGTCTGCATGCCTAAGGTTCTTGTGAACATAACCATCAATGAGTTTAGCCCCTGAATCATACTTTTCAGGAATACATGTGTGACACAGGTTCCTTTTGACTAAACCATCATGGAAGTTAGACCCTGACTCACACATGCCTGGAGTAGACGAAGCATTGAGATTTATCAGTCTGTCATCACCAGTATTGGGAACAACTGATAAGATTGCATTCATCGGGCTAAGAAATTCAAGCTTCTTCTCTTCAAACTTCTTGATATTCTCTAACTAGAAAGAAAAGTCCTTATGGTATCTTCAATGGACTTGATTTGAGTGCTACACTCTAGAATGTCAATTTTAAGAAGATTGATTTTCTGCTAAATTTATTGTTTAATATGAAATTTATAATGAGAAGAAATAGAGTCGGCTTTAGGGAGATTGTAGGGATGCGCAATTCCCATGAAGCAGACACAATAATCATTCCCATATGATTTTTCATCAGAAGGACCAGCAACAAAAGCAGAGGGATAACGACTACACGTAAGTTCTTTTGATAAGTATTCATGTGAAATTTTGAGTTCCTCTTGGATGCAGTTCGTGCATCTTCTATTAATGTTGGATGGATACGCATTAACAAGTATCCTCCGAGCTTCAAACGCGATATTAGCTCATTCAACCAGCTTCAAATCTGGCTCAATTAGACTAACAGATCAAATCTAGAGATTCTCGATTGATGAGACATTCTTCTAGATTTTGAGGCAGAGTGCTGCAATACATGGTTATAGAGCAATCCCATCCCTTTCTAGGTAGAAATCTGTCCATCTTGACAGACTAGCAACTAAAGCTTCGTGCTCCGGGTAGAATGAGCATTGGAGGAACATAGTACGAACCTCTGATTTGACGAACCTCTTCCGTGCTAAGACAAGTGAAATCATGCATCTTGGATCTTTACATTAGTTCAATTAAATAAAAATAAGGTAACAAGGATCTGATACCAATTGAAAAAGGAGGGGAGAGGACAGGTGCATACAGTAAACCACGGGAGTATAAGTGTGTTTGCTGCTATACACCCTCAATTCGCGATACTACGTGACATAACAGAATACTACAATCGTATAGCCAATAGGAATGGTTATTGTAGATAACATAATGGATCGGCTAATAGATAATATTAAATACATGACTGATTCTAATATAAGAACTTGTAAAGATAAATAAAAATGCAGTAGTATAACATTTAAGAGTAGAACGAATCGAACAGTTAAAACAGTTATACACCTGAGAAGGAGAGTCTAGACAACGCTAAAGAATCCTAGACCTAACAATTACATAGAGACAAGCACTACAGCTGACTCCACAAGTCCGAGATAGGGGAAACAAAACTCATATCAGGATAATAGATCTGAAAATAACTTAGATTGTTGGAAAATTTTGAGAGTAACCTTAGTGTTCAAAATCTGTGAGACGTCTATAGAGATGAGACGGTATAAAACACAGATCTGACCCAAAACCAAACAAAGAAAAAACTTCAAAAACTGTTTTCTTAGTCTAACAGATAAAGACTCGATTCTAGATACATGTAATTTGACAGAAGTCTGTTCTCGATCAATAGACAAAGATTGATCTAGAGACTGAATGAAAACAAAAATATAAATACATGGATTGATCCTAGAAGAGTCTCAAAAACTTAAGAATGAAGAGTCAAAGATGAGGGAAGTTGAAGCGTCGACGCAGAAGTTGGAAGTCCAATTGTCAGCAAAAGGGAAGTCGAACCGTTGATGTGGATGCTCTGGACTGCTGGCCGAACCCTAGCAGAACTCTCTCTCCCTCTCTCATGTGTATTAGGGTGGGTGACCTAATTATTTTTCTTCTAACCTTAATTTTCTCTCAACTCTAGCTCTATATTTATAGTTTACTTGATTTCCAAGCAAGAGAGTTTTAGAAGAAAACAATTATGAATCTTAACATATAGAATTGATTTAAAGTTCAGCTCGTATGTAAAGAATAGTCAATTGATAATAATAAAAGATTCGCAGGCTCTGCTTTCGTTACCTAATTTAGGGACTTTTTAGTTCTCTTTAGAAAAATATCAAAAGTTTCTTACTTTGACATTGTTAAATTTTCTAAAACGTTGTAGGTAACTTTTTTTAGAAAAAAAGTTGCTTGTTTATGTTCTATTTTAGCTCCTAAAATGTAGCTTTTAGGATTAAAGAAGTAAGAAAAGTTGAAGTTGAAAAAACCTAACTTTTTTTAGTATTATAAAAGGTGAAAAGGTTACGTAACATAAATTGTAACGAAAATGAGTAAGGCCCCGCTTTCTTTATCTAAATTTAGGCGACTTTTTATTTTTTTTAAGTCATTTAAGAAGTTCTAATCAAGTCATTTTCGTTAAAATTTATGCCTGATAACTTTTTTACTTTTTTATAAGACTAAAAAAAGTTGGGTTTTTCTAACTTCAACTATTTTATCTTTTTACTCCTTAAAACTATTTTTTAGGAGATAAAATAGAAGTTAATTAAACAACATTTTCTACTAAAAAGGTAACAAAAACTTCTTAGAAAACTTATTAGTCACAAAGTAAACAAGCTTTTTATCTTTTTACAAGAACAGATAAAAAGTCGCCTAAATTTAGGTAAAGAAAGTAGGGCCTAAATTAGAACTTATGACCTAAAAAGGGTTAAAAGTCACTTAATTTTAGACAAAGAAAAATAAAAAAGAAAATCGAATTTTCATAAAGAAAGATTCATACTTAATTTCAAATCCTAAAGATTATTAATATAAAATAAATTATTTTTTTTGGAAAATCATTGTCAATTTACTTAGAATAGAAATTATGTTGTCAAATAGTCTTTTTCGTATTATGAAAAGATCCTTAATCAAGTATAAGTCAAATCTCCATAAAAACAATATAGGAAAAAGAATATTAGCGTTAATACTGTTGAAAATAACTGGAAAGATAAATTAATTTTGGCCGAAATTATTTGGTGAAATAATAATGCTATATTCTTTTTAATTTATATTGAAATTCGTCCAATTAACTTGAAACAAAAGACTGCTTAAATTCATAAAAGAGACCTAATAGGAATATATATCTCTTTGATCATTATCACTAAATATATTCATTTAATTAAATATATATTATATTCTTAATTAAACTATCGTCGGTGTTTATCATCTTGTTTCCTTTATCTGTCCTTGCTATATTTCATCTTGTTTGCTTCGGGCTTCTTATTCTCTTACTAGTTGCTGATAAGAACTGATTGTAGCGAAAAAGAGGAAAAATAAGAGAAAACGTCAATTAAGAAGCAGTAGTTGCAATAGTTATGTCCATTGAACGTAAAACTTGGCTATCTTACCCAAAGCTCCTATGAGAAAGCATGATAATTTTCTTTTGGTGATAGTCTATGTCTAATGCTACTGCCATAGCGAAAAAGGAGGAATATTTATACCTACTAAATCAAAATGTCCGATTCTCCACCTCATATCCGTCGAGTACTAACTTCATTATAAATAATTTTAGTGTAGTAGTTAGATCTTAAAAAGAAGTCAGACTCGATGGATCAATGACTTTAAGGAATTGTTTGAAGCTGTGAAAATAGATTATTACTGCAGAACCTCAGCATGTCGCTGAAGCTCCTTCAATGTCAATGGTTGTGGCAATGGTGTTGTTTCCTATGATAAGGTTAAGTCTGAGTTTAGAGATTGTGAGAGATAGCACAATGACTACGTGTAGACAATTCTGCTGATACATACAGAACTACGACCTCTTGGAACCAATGAATATGCAAACACATTAAACAAAAATTCTTTAGATTCCATGAGAGGGTACCTATAGAAACTGACTTTAGGAGTTATATACGCATGAGTACCTAAAAGTGCTCTTTTACATTTTTCATTGTGACAATTTTAATTTGCTTCTCTTTTTTTCTTTTTCTTTTTTTTTGATAAAAATGAATTTCATTAATCAGAAGAATTCGTGCTACAGTCCATTTCCCAAGCGGGTAAAACACATATCCATACTTTTGGAATATCTAAACTTAGACCAAACTATGCTAAGCTATGAGCCTGTGAATTAACCTTCCTTGGGATCCAACTACATTTAAAATCAGTGAAATGTTGCAAAAGTTGTTTGCAATCTGCCATAATCAGCCCAAATACGGAACGGTCGTCTGAATTCATGGAGGGTTCATGGGAGTGATATCTTGCAATGCATTGTAAGTCGGTTTGGACTTCGACCCGAGTCTAAGTTTAGCCGCCACTCCAGATTTAATGATTCATGAACGCTAGAGCTTCAGCAACTCTCGGATCTGTCGTGTTGAGGATCGGCACTACCATAGCTGCAATGGCCACGCCATTATGGTCCCTTATGGCGAACCCGATGGTCGTCTTCTCTCCTTGCTTACATGCTCCATCCGTATTTAGTTTAACCCAACCAACCATCGGCGGTTCACACACTACTCCCAAGCCTGACGACGTCGAGGCCGAATGCAGTTGTTGCAAAGTATCCACTGTTTGTTGCCGTGAATGGGACATGTCAAGCTTGGCTCGATATTTCATGATTCTCTCAATAATGGCATTTTTCGAGGTATGTATTTCTTCGAAGACTCGAAGATTCCGACTATGCAAGCACACAAAATCGTAATCAATAACAACTTATGGTTTTCTTCACTAAGTAACTACATGGAGGACTCCAACCATTTCTGCACGTCCCCATATTGACCCTGGTATGAGTCCTGCCCCAGGATTGTTTCCCAAATAGAACCACATACCTTCATTTTAAAAATAAATGCTCATCTAATTCCTCGCACTTCCTACACCATGAGCATAATGGGTTAATGTTCATACCCTTTCTTGCTAACTGTTTCGTTGTGGGTTGTGAGCCCTGAACCAACTGCCAAGTCGTAAAGAGAGCCGAATGGTAGACCTCCAAGCTCCACATCCCCGCTTCCAACCACTAGGTTGTGCACTACTCAATTTGCCTCTTGTGTTTGAAAAGTTGCTTCGTCGTAATTCCTCTGCCAAGTAATACCCCGATCTTACCGTGTAGTTTCCAAACCTATAAAATAACCATCCCCAAATATCCTCTTGTCGATTTATGGGTAAGATAATTCGGCTAATAGTATCACAATCAGCCGAATTTAAGTTAGCGGCCAGCCGGTCCATATCCAAAGAGCATGTTCCCTCATTAATGAAGGCTGATACACGCTTATGAATGTCATTGGGATTTTGAGAGCATACCTTGAAACTCATTGGGCTTGGAACCCATCGATCATGAAATACATCGTCGGACCGTCCATACCCACTTTTGACATAAGCCCCACGTTCCATGATATCACGACATGCTATAATAGCCCGCTATTTTTGCGACGGTTTGGATCCAATCTCAGCATCGAAGAAGACCGAATATGGAAAGCATTTCTCTTTCAACAAGTGAGACAGCAGTGATTCCGGTTTGGCAAGAATACACCATCCTTGCTTTGCTAATAACTCCAGGTTAAGAGAATGAATATCACGGAAACCCAAACCACCATCTTCTTTTGACTGCTTCACCCGATCCCAAGCAACCCAGCAGATTCCCTTTCCATTACCACTTCTATTCCACCAAAAATCACGAATTAGACTTCCGATTTTCTCACACAAATGTGTAGGAAATAAGAAACACGACATCGAGTAATTTGGGTTGCTTGGATGACAGCCTTAATAAGTGTTTCCTTCCTTGGTGTCGACAAATTCTTCTCCTTCCACCTGTTCAGTCTTGCACTAAATATTTCTAGGATGCTCAAAAAAAGTGGTCATCTTTTCTCGGCCCACTTGAGTTGGTAGCCCAAGATACTCTCAAACACTAGTACTAGCTGCACCCCCTCCATCTGGCAAAGCTGTTCCCGGGTACCATGCGGGACATTTCTGGAAAACATAGCTGCTGACTTGTCCAGATTAATCTTTTGACCCGAGGCTCGCTCATAGTCCTGCATCATCTGGAATAGAGACATAATCTTACTCTCATTAGCCTTAGTGAAGAATATGTTTTCGTCCGCAAAGAATAGATGTGATACCGACGTGTTGGAATAGATTCCCTAGAAGCAATCTTATTTAGTATGAACATTATTTGGCTAGAATAATCATTGTATTATTTATGGATATATTTAATATAATGGAGTTCTTAGATGACAATTTTTAATTATCTTAAATATCCCTAATCGTTTATATTGATTAATATGACGATCAACTATAGACTAGTATGTGGGTAGATTGATATGCGGATATCAAGTCTAGCACATGGGTATGCGTTAGGGGTAATGGCATACTGGAATGACCCACCACGAGAAGGCTACATACAAGTTATGTGAAAGTCACAAGCGCTTCTCGTAGTCACAATGGTATTGTGATCCTTAGACTTGAAGTCACTAGATACTCTAGTTGTGAAATATCATGCTTTGATATTATCGTACATTGCGCCTTAGCCGGGTAACTATAAAGATAGTTATCGGGCATGATAGGAAGCAAGCTTAGAGATGGTAGTGATGTAGAGAGGATTTTTCCCTCCCACATAACGGGAGAAAATATCCACGGCCACTCAAGGGTAGTGCTTAAAGAATAACTGGCCATACTCTGATAAATTAATATGGGATATTGATGTTATCTGCATGGACAAGACTATTCCCAGGATCGAGAAACTATGGATTGGATATACGAGTGTGACTTGTATATCTCGTGTCCAATCCGGATATAGAGACAAAGGGATGATACAATACGATAACATTGGTCACAAGATTTGTCGGATCACGGACTACTTCTATTAGTTGGGTGACACAGATGTGTTGCTAGAAACCGGTTAATGTTAGTAATTGTTACTACCAACTAAGTAGAAACCTATGGGGTCACACGCCCTATGGATTAAACTAAACTTGGGAATTAATTAGTAGGACTAATTAAATAGAAATATTAATACGCAACCACAAGCAAACTTAGTGGGTCTAATTTGCAAGGTGGACTAATCCGTATATGGACAGGATTAGAATTGGGGCTAATGTGCAGTTAATAAATACTTATTAACTATATAAGGGAACTCCTATCTTATTTTCTCATAAGTGTATCACTATTGAGAGAGAACAAAGCAAGGAGAGAGCAAGACAAGCAGGACGAACACCCCCTCCCCCCCCCCCCCCGTCTGCCCCCTCCCTCGCTGTCGGCCTCGTGAGGCGCACGGATCTTGGATGTCTCGTTGTGCGTGATCTCCTTCGCCCTCCTTCCTCTCGTTGCTAGCACATTGACATTGGAAGGACTCTTGTGAAATCCTAGGCGTGGATATTCATAGAGACGTGGATATCATTCTACATGGAGTGATCTCTCATACAAACAAGGTACACATCGTTTCTACTCTTACCACGTTATGATGGCTTGTCCTGTAATTCATGGAGGGATTTGAACGGAATAATTTATTTTGTATTTTCGATGCGTAATCCGTATCAAAACTCTACAGTGGTATCAGAGCCACAGGTCGTAGCGCATAACGTAGTTTTATATGTTAATTTATAGTCAGTTTTACAACATAACTGTTATTTTTCATGTAAAACTGGTATTGGCATAATGATGCAAACTGAATATGATTAAGTAGAGAATGAGCTACAATTTTACATATCGTGTAAAAATTAGTCAATTTCTTTCACATATGATGTGTCTTTTTAAACTTTGGAAAGGTGGGGGATGGGAAAAATTCAGGAAAAGGGGTTTTTCTTAATTGGAAACAAGCACACAAGAGAAGGAAGGAAGGAAACAACCCTAGGGTCGTCCACACCCCCCCCCCCCCCGTCCTTGCGCGCCAAGCAAGTCGCGGCCAAGGTCTAGGTCGGCCTAGCTAGCGGTTTGACCCCCCGGGCTAGGGCCGACCGGCCCAAGGCCTTGCGATTGTCCTTGTGGGGTTCGGCCAAAGTGATTTGGTGGGCCCCTTAGACCTTTTTTGCCCTATAAAATCCAAATTCAACTTAAAATTAACCAAGCGCGTTAAAATTAAATTTTAACTGTATTATGTGCTATTGCATGGTGATTGGATGTAGCCTTAGATGTGGATGTTGTGAAAGTTTATTTTTGTGGTTTTTTATTGTAATTAATGTAATTAATTAAGTTTTACGGCCTGCATGTCGTCTTCTCCTCAACTTGTGAGGTCTCTCTATTTAGTATAGATGCTAGCTAGTATTATATAGTTAGATGATGGCCGATACATGGAGAAGAAGCTTAAAGAATGAATAAACCACAAGAAGGGGACATTCAACATGCTGAGGCGCATGGACTAAAAGATGGAGGCACATGCAGATGAGCTTACTGTTTTTTAGGGCTTATAGATATTCTCATTGGCTTCGGAATATATTAGTTTTAGGAGGCCACATCCACGTCACGTTTACTTATTGTTTGTGGTAGTTTATTTATTGTCTTGTTATTTTATTTTTGGTGTATCGATGATGCGTACAAACTGTAACAAGATAATAATTAAAAAACCCATATCTTTTATTTTTGATTTGACCAATCCAATAAGTAGATCTGTTGATATGTATCAACGAAACAATTAAAATTAAAAGGTAAAATCCCTCAATTTAAATATTGCGTTTTTGTCTTCTCGTTGCTTAACACTCGTCAAAATTATAATGTATTATATTCGGGCTTGCCAAAGCAAGGCGATCTGATTCTTTATGGGATGACGCGATGGCACAAGCAAGTAATGTGCAATTTTTGAAGTGAAAGGTTGCACGCAACTGGGCTATTTCAATGAGATTGAAAGCCTAGAGGCAATGCAATTGGGATTATCTATGGGATAGATAAATAAGGATTTATTTCCCAATTGAAACAAGAGTTGCATTGGATGCAATTGAAAAATGTTTCAACCTAAATAACTAATACATGGGTGACTTGCCAAAGCAAACTCAAGAAAATGTGAAATGTGAATCTTGTCCCACTATAAAATATACATGATATTTTCCCCATTAATAGAGTGGGTTATTAATATGAGAAAAATAGTGGGATCTATATTTAATAATCTAGCCATTATTAAATGTAGTCATCTGCTCACAAAATACTACAACTTGTATATTTCTCATTTTGTAAAATTCCAATGGAAAACAATCCATCGACTTTATCACAATCTCTACGATCATTCCTTGAGAAGGACAAGCTTTCTGGAATTAATTTTCTGCACTGGCACATAAACTTGAGAGTTTTTCTCAAGCAAGAAAAGAAATTGTAAAGTATAGAGGATTCAGTTCCTGAAGGGCCTGAAAATAATAGTGTAGCCGCCATCAAGGCACTTCAGAAGATTGTTGACGATTCTAATGATGTTACTTTCCTGATGCTTTGCACCATGAACTATGAGCTTCAGAAGCAACATGAGAACATGGAGGCATATGATATGATCATACATTAAGGCAGCTCTTCCAAGAGCATGCAAGGCATGAGCGGTATGAAGTATCTAAAGCACTGTTCAAGTGTCATCTGTCAGAGGGAAACCTGGTGGGGCCTCATGTACTGCTCATGATCGGGTACCTGGAGATTCTCATGCGTCTAGGGTTTCCGGTGGGTCAAGAGTTGGCCATTGATCTTATCTTGCAATCGTTTCCTGATAGTTATAGCCAATTCATCATGAACTATAACATGAATGAGATCAGTAAGCCCCTGCAAGATTTTCTCAATAAGTTGAGGACAACAGAATAAAGCATCAACAAAGAAAGTCAAGGCCATAATGATGTTCAATAAAGGGAAGAGAAAGCAAGTTGCATCTACCTCCAACGGAAAGAGCAAGAAAGTTGAAAAATCCAAGGAAACCGCCTTAAAGCCCTCTGTGGGCGTGGCTACGAGTGAGTGTCACTACTGAAGTCAGCCCGGCCACTGGAAAAGGAACTGACCAAAATATCTGGAAGATAAAAGGCTTGGAAGAGTTATTCCACCAGCACCGGGTATTTTTGTCATAGATGTTAAACCTGTTTGTCTATTCATCTCGGGTATTGGATATTGGATGTGGACTGTCTAAAGGGGAGATATACTTGCACGTGTGGAATGGAGCAAGAGTTGCTGCATTAGCCATATGTTTTTATGAGTTATCATTACCTTCAGGACTTATCTTAGAATTAGACGATTGTTATTTTATGCTTGCTATGAGCTGAAACATTAATTTTGTTTCTTGTTTGGACAAGAAAGGTTTTTCTATTAAAATAAATGACAAATGTTGCTCCATTTATTTTGATGGTTTGAATTATCTTAATGCTTTATTGTCTAATGGATTATATATCCTTGATCTAGATAACTTTGTCTATAAATACTAAAAGGATTAACACTAATTGTAATACCCCGTATTTTAGTTGGGGGTTCTTTAGCAATTTTCAAAAATATTTGAGAATTTTAAGAAATTTATATTTCAAACTTTTCTTGACTTCTTCTTAGTTTTAAAGTATAAGGGTGTCATTCGACATGTATGATTATATAGAATTTAATTTTGAGGTTATTTTGTAGTTTTTGAAAACTTGGATAATACGATATGAAACTCATTTTATATACTTGAGAGATATTGTAATTTTTTAAAAATTGGATTTTGACATTTACTAACAAAGTAATTTATTTGGAACAGCAATTTTATAACTTATGAAAATTTACTTTTATGTGTTAGCTATTTATTAAAAATTACATTTCCACCCCTTAATTTTTGGTATCTTCTATTTATACCCCTATTTAAATGAAAATTTTATAGGTAACCTCAATTTCTAATATATGCATATCAACCCTCATTTTCTTGATATACTAATTTCTACCACAACTAACTAGTTGGGAGATTTGTACTTTCACCCCATATCTTCCCCAACTACCAAAGTCAACACATATTAAAATATTCTCACATGTGTAGTCTTACAATTACTCATATGAAAACTCCCACACACACTCATGTATTTTTCTCTATTACTTCCATCAACACCCACATTAAACTCTCCTTTCATTTCCATCACTTCATATCTCTATATCCCTCAATTATTCATTTGTTTCTCTTCAAGAGCACTCACACCAGCTCTCTTTCCTCTCTTCCAACTTCATCCGTTTTTGGGTATTGACCTCATGAAAACACCATCAAAACATCATTTTCCCGAATATACATGAAAAAATTGAATCCAAGGATTTTATGATCATGGAGGGGAGCTCTTTCACCATCATACGCAAAGATTGAAGGCCAAATTCACTCATTTCCTCACCATCATCTTGAATCTTGGGGTAACTTTCTTCTAGTCTTGAATTTAAGCTTGCATGTCCATGTTTAGCTTTGATTGATGAAATTTCATCTTAGTTTTCTTCATCTCCATGCTTGATTCTTCATTTCTGTGATTAGATCATGTGTTTTACTTCAAAAGTTACACAATTTCATGAAACTCACTTTGTACATGCACTTTGTGTATTTTGTTTTATTCGCACTTGAATCTCAAGATCATTCTAATAATATATTTTAAGAGCATGTAAAAATCTTATTTCATTCTTAAAATGATGTTATTTGGGTGAAAATCAAATCTTCTTAACTTGCATGTATTACTAGAACTATACTAGTTGATTTTTGAAAAATTGCATGTTCATACAATCTGACTAGTTTATGAAAAACGTATATTATCTCTAAATTTGTTCTCTGTGAGATTTTTAACTCTTTCATATTCTGAAACTAGAGTCAGAGAGGATCATTTTGAGAAATAAATCAACTCCATTGTCATTTTTGTTAGGGAGATATGCTCATTTTAAGTTGCATGTTTTATGAAACTTAGTTTCAAGACCATTCATGGTATTTTGATTAAAAACCTTTTTTCATAAACTTTTGGTACCTCATATTTTTTGTGTTGCAACTAGACACATTGAGGGTAAATTCTGAAGAATATGAGCTTTATTTCTATTCTCCAAGTTGTAGTAATCATCTTTTAAGGTTGAATTTTTTTGCCAAACTCTTCTCTACATAGCAGTGTTTGTTATTTTATAACTTGAGTTTTATAATATCTATACATGATTTTCTTTACTTTTCATAAAGTAGATACATCTAGGTTGATCATAAATTAATTTAAAAATTTTATGATATGTTTTGATATGGTAAATATGTCTCCAAAGTAAGAGATACAATTCTGTCGAGAATTGTAGTTCCACATTTATTAGATAAATTGAGTTTTTGAAGTTGTAAGTGTTATGTTGGATTTATTTTGACATGTGAACATCATTATATGCGAACTTTGGCATATAGTACTACGGTTCATGTAGGGTTGCATTTGGATTATCGATGTGTAAATTGGTTGTAACGAGTACGTTATACGTGTGATTGTAGACATCGACCTCGTAGGAGAGAGCGGTTGTCGTTGGAGTGCTAGGATTAGTTCATTACTTTTGGTTATGCTTCATCTCAGTGGTAAATGCATATGTCATACTTATCATAATGTGAGTATTGATGTGATTTCTCGATTGAATATTTGTTGATCAAAAAAGTATGAAAAGCATGATTTATACTCGAAATTGTTTGGATATAAATTGAGTCCTCTTTATAACTCTTGAAACTTTACTTGTGATAAGTTGATAATCAGATTTTGTTCATGGGAAATAGAATGATTAAAACTCTTCTAATATATTTAGGACGATGTACAGATTTGTGTTATTAATGGGAGGCGCCAAGCGATCCTCCATTTTCTTATTGCTAAGACCATTGAAGCAGTGCTTCTTATTATTGGATAGAACTTAATTGTTCACAAATTCGCCCCCGATGAGCCAAAATGTACCAAGTTATTGCGGCCAATGGTTTGTTAGAGCTATAGAGTGCTACTTATACTTGTAAGGGTCACTACGGTATAGGGGTGTCGACACTTAAGGCCTTTTAGCTAATGTTGTGAGGGGGGATTGACGTATGGGCTCCCTTAACGCTCGGTTGAAATCGGGTTCGATAGACCCTAGAAGGAAACCTTTGTGATTACTTCGTGATCCCTATGTTTACATCGATCCGGTGGTGGCTCTAGACATGCCTCAGCTAAACTTAACGGTTAACTGAACTTGAAAGAAAGTTGAATACTCTATTGATGTTGTTGTGGCTCTAGATATGCCTTAATCAAATTAAATAAGTTGAAAAGTATTGGGTACTCGTGATTTAATATCATTATCAGTTCAAATGAACCTGTTTACTGTTGATATTTTACTTGTTTAAGAATATGTAGAATACGCATGGTTTACTGAAGTTTTAAAGATGAGAAATACTTGATATGCGAATACTTATACTTGTTCAGAATTTCCCACCTCGTTACTTATTAATGTTTCAAATCTCTTGACCTATTTGAACTCATGCTTTCGTGCCCGTCGTTTCTTTATATGTCGTAGTGTGTATTTACTCAGTTTTTACTGATCATTTTCTTCAAAACTACGTCGGTTTTTGCCATTTTAAAACCGCATGTCATCACTCAAGGTGGGGGATGAGAACGCAGATCGAGACAAAGACGTTTAGCTTAAGATTATATCACGTAGTTTTTTTAAACACATTGTTCTTGTAAAGTTGTCTTCTCAAAAATTATTTTATTTATTAGCTAAATTATAATATTGTAAACTTAATTCTACTTTTGGTTATCGATTGTCTCTTTAACCCTGAACCGAGATCCCGGGCTGTTTCACTAATGATTTAAATCCTACTTATTTATGGTATTGTCGTTTAGGCCACATACAGGAAAATCACATCTCTAGACTCCATAAGGATGAATTACTAGACTCATCTGATTATGAATCATATGAGACATGTGAGGCTTGTTTATAAGGAAAATAACAAAGTCCCCTTTCAAGAAGAAAGGTGAAAGGACTAGTGAGTTATTGGCACTCATACATACTGATGTATGTGGACCGTTTCCCACGTCTTCCAGAGGTGATTATCTTTATTTCATTACATGTACTCATGACTTCAGTATATATGGATTTGTATACCTTATGAAGGCCAAATCTGAATCCTTTGAAATGATCAAAGAATTCAAGAATGAAGTAGAGAAGCAACTTGGCAAGATTATTAAGGCTCTACGATCGGATCGAGGAGGAGAATACTTGAGCCAAGAGTTTGACAACTATCTTAGAGAGTGTGGGATCATATCTCAACTCGCTCCACCAGGAACACCGTAGTGGAATGGCGTGTACGAAATGAGGATTCAAAATTTAGTGGACATGGTTCGATCTATGATGTGTCAAACTGATCTTCCATTATCTTTTTTGGGGACATGTTTTATTATGTGCAGCTTTTACCCTTAACCGTGTTCCATCCAAATCTGTCATGAAGACTCCATATGATATGTGGAGTGGGACGCGTCCCACGGTGTCTCTTATGAGGATTTGGGGTTGCGGCGTCTATGTAAAGTGTTTACAAACCGACAAGGTCGAACCAAAGTCGGATAAGTGTAAATTTGTGGGATACCCTAAGGAAACGAAGGGATATTACTTCTACAATCCAACCGAGAACTAAGCGTTTGTTTCCCGGACCCGTGTGTTTCTAGAAAGAGAATTTGTATCTAAAGAAGCCCTTGGGTGGACTGTATAACTTGAAGAAGTTCAAGAACCACAAACCACTGATCCTACTATGGTACATGAACAGGAAATGCAATATGTTGTGGAGGAACCTGTTCAGGTAACACAAGAACTTTGTAGGTCGACTAGGGTGCGTCAAGAGCCAGAGAGGTATGGACTTCTTGTTACTGAGCCCGGTGACGCACTACTCATAGATGAAGAGCCTACTACCAATGGAGAGGCCATGAAGGGTCGGACTCTCAAAAGTGGCTTGAAGCCATGAGATCTGAAATGGATACCATGTATACCAATAAAGTATGGACTTTTGTGGAACCACCCAAAGGGGCTCGGCCCATAGGATGCAAGTGGGTCTTCAAGAAGAAGATTGACATCGATGGCAATGTGATTGCCTATAGGGGCCGATTGGTGGCAAAAGGATTCAGACAAATTCATGGTATTGACTATGATAAAACATTTTCCCCATTCGCGATGACCAAATCCATTCATGTCTTACTTGCTGCAGCTTATTACGATTATGAGATTTTGCAGATAGATGTCAAAAAGCGTTTCTTTATGGAAACCTCCTTGGATGTGTACATGACACAGCCAGAGGGTTTTGAGGATCCAGAGCATGCCCATAAAGTGTGTAAGTTGCAGCGATCCATTTATGGGTTCAAGCAAGCTTCTAGGAGTTTGAATCTATGTTTTGATGACGCGGTCAAAGAGTTTGGCTTCATCAAGAACAAATATGAGCTTGTGTTTACAAGAAGGTTAGTGGGAACTCTGTTGTATTTATGGTCTTGTATGTGGATGACATACTACTCATTGGAAACGACAGTCCTACCTTGCAATTTGTTAAAGATTGGTTAGGAAATTGTTTCTCAATGAAGGGATTAGGGGATGCAGATTATATACTTGTTATCAAGATCTATAGGGATTGATCGAGGAAGCTACTTGGCCTAAGTCAAAGTAAATATATAGACAAGGTGTTGAAACTGTTCAACATGCAAGAATCCAAGAGAGGATTCTTGCCCATGTCGCATGGGATCACCCTTTCGAATGATGATTGTCCTTCCAATGAGATTGAGAAGAACCGCATGAGTAGGATTCCATATGCTTCAGCCATATGATTTATCATGTACGTCATGTTATGTACTAGACGAGATGTGTCATACGCGTTGAGTATGACAAGCAGATACCAGTCGAATCTGGGTGAGAGTCACTGGATTGCTGTCAAGAATATCCTTAAGTACTTGAGAAGAACTAAGGATGTGTTCTTGATATATGGAGGGGAGGAAGAGCTAAGTTTAAAGGGTTACACTGATGCAAGCTTCCAAACCGACATAGATTATTTCAGATCGCAGTCGGGATTCGTGTTTTGCCTAAATGGAGGAGCTGGAAGAGTTCCAAGCAAGAGACGGTTGGTGATTCTACAACTGAGGCAGAGTACATTGCTGCATCGGGTGCAGAAAAGGAGGATGTTTGGATTAGGAAGTTCATTACTGAGCTTGGTGTGGTTCCTAGTATTGTGGATCCAATTGAGTTGTACTGTGACAACACTGGGGCGATCGCAAAATCCAAGGAACCCAGGTTACACCAGGAATCCAAGCACGTACTCAGGAAATTTCATCTTATTTGAGAGATCAACGATAGAGGAGATTTGAGGATATGCAAGATTCCTACAGATGAAAATCTGTCAGATCCACTTACAAAGTCGCTTGTTCAGCGCAAGCATGAAGGACATACTAGATCTATATGCATAAGCGATGCACCATACTGACTCTATTGCAAGTGGGAGACTGTTGGAATAGATGCTCTAGAGACAATCTTATTTAGTATGAACAGTATTTTGGCTAGAATAATTATTGTATTATTTATGAAGATATTTAATGTAATGAAGTCCTTAGATTACAATTGTAGTTTATCTTAAATATCCTTAGTCGTTTATATTGATTAATGGGACGATCAACTATAGACTAGTATGTGGGTAGATTGA
Organism: Linanthus parryae; assembly: GCA_023055425.1. Taxonomy (NCBI): domain Eukaryota; kingdom Viridiplantae; phylum Streptophyta; class Magnoliopsida; order Ericales; family Polemoniaceae; genus Linanthus; species Linanthus parryae. The sequence continues at coordinate 8,144,223 of JALGPY010000015.1, forward strand.
TATGCGGATATCAAGTCTAGCACATGGGTATGCGTTAGGGGTAATGGCATACTGGAATGACCCACCACGAGAAGGCTACATACAAGTTATGTGAAAGTCACAAGCGCTTCTCGTAGTCACAATGGTATTGTGATCCTTAGACTTGAAGTCACTAGATACTCTTGTTGTGAAATATCATGCTTTGATACTATCAAACTTTAGATAGTGCTTTCTGGACAGGCAGATCTTAGCCACGTGGCGATCATCCAGCACACCATACTGTGCTTCACACACACTGGATCACCAGCCGCGCTGATCCACGTGGGGGCTGCGAGACAGGGCCCTCGCATACCACCACACGGGACTTGTAGGGACTTAGTGGTTTGGAGGCTAGAGTAAGTCCTGTCGCGCGCGAGCGACAACCAAGCCCGCGCGCGACCCTTAGTAACTGCTTTTGAGAGATTTATGGCACGAGCTCCATAAACCCGGTCAACCCGGTCAAACCCGGTCAACCTCGTAACGGTTCCGGTATACGCGGATAACGTGTTGTAACGGTCCCTATATAAGCGCACGAACGTGCCGTTGTGGTTAAGCTAATTAAGCCGCCATTGATGGGCGCATTAACCACACTACAACGGTCACATTCTCCGTTATATATAGGATCGTTAACCCTTCCATACAAAGAGAACCACCCGAGATACGCGAAAGCTCTGCCAAAATCCTGTCTCTCTCTCACACAGTGCTATTGCCTTACTCTCTCCCTACACACGCCTTACACTTCCTGTGTCCTTTCTATCCTCTACTCTTGGTGTATATTGAATTCTCTCTGCAGGATTCTCTCGTACACATTTGGTGAACCCGACGTGAACTTACCATTGCAAGCAACCATGTATCATGAAGATGATGTCAGTAACAGATCGCCTTCCACGGATACCACCTCGGGAGAGGAGGCCCGCCGTACTCCTACAGGCGCCGGTGAAGCTCCGACGTTAGAGGCCTTGGACGCTACCATCCAGAACCAGGCGAAGGCTCTCAAAGCCCAATCTGCACAGCTGGAACGGATAATGGCTATCCTGGGGACTCTCGCCCCAAATCCCGCATCAGCCACCACCGTCTCTCAGGGAGGAGGAGCTTCCACCACTAAAGGATTGGGAGTATCAACCACACCACCTAATCCTAACCTTCAAACTCCACCGGAAACAACGCAGTTACCCTCAGTTCAGGGGCATACAGCTCAAATGTTGCCTCTTACCGCTCACGTGCCTCAACCGCCAATCCTGGCATCTAACCCGTCTTCACAACATCCTTTGCCTCCTCCGCCGGCGGTGTGGGGCAACGCGAATCCACAGTACGTTCGTAGCCCTTCCGCGGCATATGTGTCGCCTCCAACTGCAACAACTCTTCCTCCTGCCACTGGGGGAAGTGCGCCGGAGTGTATGACGTCGCTGCAGCGGCGCATAGAAACCATCCTGGCTAATCAACCGTTCACGGATACCATCATCCCGAAGCTTGACAACGATCCACCTATCCCACGCGAGATCTACCTCATGCCTAACCCTGCTGGGTACAAGGCTCCTAAATGGGACAAGCTCGAAGATGTCAATGGAAACGCCCACGAGCATGTCATGCGTTTCATCGATGTGATGGGGCCATACGGGGCTGATCCTAAGCTGATGATGCGCGAGTTCCCGAAATCCCTGGGGAATGTGGCCTACAAGTGGTATAGGACACTGGAGGCTGGATCCGTGAAGACCTGGGACGATATGGTCCAGAAATTTTATACCAAATTCTTCCAGATGGAAGAAAATGTGACAATGATTCATCTCTCGCAGATGTACCAGAAGCGCGAGGAGGATGGAGTGACATTCATCAAGAAGTTCAGGGCCAAGTCCTTGGAATGCAAAGATGTGATACTTGAGAGAAGACTTGTGGAGATATGCCTACAATGCATGCGAGACGAGTACAAAGGTATGTTTATCAACCTGCAAACTCCTACATTTTCGAAGCTAATCGAATGCACAAAGAACATAGAGCCTATAGTGGAGAGGCAGAAAAAGAGGCACGCCTCTGAGAGATCCCCGAGCGGGACTACCTTTAAAATTTGGAGGTTCAGCTACAAAAGGGGACGTGAAGCCGAAGTGAATACGGTCTCGCCCCAAAAGCAGCCGAAGGTCGCAAACTTCGATGCACCACCTCTACCATGTTCGGTAGAGGAAGCGAGTGATTTGTGCAGAAAATGGCGTAAAGATGGAATCTTGCCGCCGCTTGAAAGGACACCCTCCAAGTAGATGGTGAGGGACCCACAGTGGTTCGAATGTCACGGAAAGTTCATGCATCCCACGGCTGACTGTAAGAAGCTCAGAATCATTGTAAGCCAAAAGATGAAAAATGGGAGCTGATTGTCAGCGACCAGAGACAGGATGTGCGAAACAATCCACTGCCTGCCCACGCGGAGCAAGAGCCGAAGGGAAAAGAAGTTGCCATGATCTCGATTATGGACCTTGAAGAGGTTGCAGAGGATGGTCTACCCATCATTGCCGAGATCCACAATGACGAGGATTACAGCATAGACACGGAGGACGAACGTGCCGATCGGATGAAGGGGTCGCACGGGTTCAGCAGGTTCTTCGATGAAATGAACTTCTCGGAGAAATGCCGGAAGGAAATGACAAAGGCGATCCTGAGGATAGCGGAAGATTACGAGGAAGATATCGTGGTCTCCAACGGAAAATTTATCAGGGCATCTCGCTCTACAGAAAAGGTCATGACCTTCTCCGCAAGCGACAAGAAGACAGATGCGAGCCACCAGAAGCCTCTGTATGTAACGGCAGTTATCAATGGCGTGGAGTTCAAAAGAGCGTTCGTCGACGGAGGAGCAGCAGTCAACGTTGTCTCGCTCAACACTCTGAAGCTAGCAGGAAACCCGGAGCAGAAGATTGTCAGGCGTCCATCCCCGCTAATGGGATTTGGAAGCGACTCCAGAATGACGATAGGATGGATTCGTCTGGGTGTTCAAATTGGCAAAATCAAGTGTTTGGCCAAATTCTATGTCATTGATGCGAACACTATGTATCACATGATTATAGGTCGGGCATGGATTCACCGCTTCGATGCGGTCCCTTCGACAGCTCACCAGGTGATGAAAGCTATCTGGAATGACAGAATAGTAGAGATACCGGCCTCCACAAATCCTTTCAATCTGGATGAGGCGCACCTCACTGAGGCGGTATGGTTCACGGAGATGGCAGATGAGCAAACGCCGGGGCCGTTCAACCCCACTCCTTTGCCTCGTTGGGAGGACATCAAAGATCAGTCACCTGCAGGAGTGATGGTGACAAGAGAGGAGTCCAAAGAAAAACCGTCTACGCGAGAAGAGGCACCGCGGATTGCCTACCAAAGAAAGAATGTTTACACCCTGAAAAGGATAGCAAAGCATGATCCCGAAGGCAAAGAGATAGAAAGCTTCTACGCTAACGGGAAGAAATGCTACCGCATATGAAGGTGCGCGGGGATACCCCCACGTGAGCATGGGGATATCCCTGAGCAAATCAACCAAATCGAGCAGGTCATGGAAATAGACAAACCAACGCCAGGCGTTTTAGAGGAAAAACTCAAACAAGCGCCCGAATGCATGGAGGACAAGCCCAAACCACAAAAGCAGGAACTGAAGGAGGTATTCCTAAGCCCAAGCGAAGAAAAGAAAAGGCCAGTCTTTCTGAGTGCAGACCTCACGAGAGAAGAAGAGGAAATATTACTGCAGCTTCTGACTGAGTATAAGGACGTATTTTCATGGGAGTACGATGAGATGCCTGGTCTGGACACGAGCATCACCATGCACCGGTTAGATGTAATCCCCGGATCCAAACCGATAAAGCAGAGCACAAGAAGCTTAAGGCCGGAGCTCAATGTGAAGATCAAGCAAGAAATTCTCAAACTTCTGGATGCCAGATTCATCGAGCCAAATCACCATCCTACATGGTTGGCCAACATCGTGCATGTAGTGAAGAAGAATGGGCAACTTCGCATTTGTGTGGACTTCCGAGACCTTAATTGTTTCTGTCCCAAAGATGATTTTCCGCTTCCCAACATCGATCTACTTATCGATTCGACCGCGGGTCATCGCATGTTCAGCTTCATGGACGACTTCAGTGGGTACAATCAGATCAAGATGGACCCTGAAGATGCGCGGAAAACCGCGTTCATCACACCAGTGGGGGTCTTCAATTACACGGTTATGCCTTTCAGTCTCAAGAACGCATGTGCGAATTATCGGCGAGCCATGATGGCCCTGTTCCACGATATGACGCACAAAGAAGTAGAATTCTACGTTGACGACTTGGTTGTCAAGTCCAAAGAAGAGGCAGATCACTTGGAGGATTTGCGGAAAGTATTCAACAGATGCAGAAGCTTCCAGTTAAAGATGAATCCCATGAAGTGCGCGTTCGGAGTAACATCGGGGAAGTTCTTGGGATGTGTAGTACATTGTCAAGGAATAGAGCCTGATCCCGCGAAAGTATCGGCCATCACTAGCATGACGGCACCGCACAACCAGAGTGCCTTGAAGACTTTCTTGGGGAAGCTACCCTACCTGCGAAGGTTCATCCCGGCGATCGCCGAAATTACATTTTGTTTCAGCAATCTCCTCAAGAAGGATGTCGCGTATGACTGGATTGCAGAGCACGAAACTGCGATTGAAAAGCTAAAGGACCTGTTGACGTCGTCAAAGGTAATGATCGCACCCCAGCTCGGATCACCGCTCTTCCTGTATCTAACGTCGACAAAGAGTTCTATAGGGGCACTCTTGGCTCAGGAGTATGAGGGAAAATAAAGGTCGATCTACTACATTTCTCGCATAGTGCAGCCCGCAGAATCAAGGTACACGGACATCGAGCGTCATTGCCTTGCCTTATTCTTTGTAATAGAGAAGTTAAAGCACTATTTTGCTTCGCACAAAGTGGTGGTGGTTACAAAGAGTGACCCTATACGGTATCTTTTGACTCACACTACACATGGGGGAAGACTGGCGAAATGGTATATGACCATTTCTCAATATGACATCACATGCGTTCGACCCCGGGCAATCAAATCGCAAGCAGTGGCGGATTTGCTAGCACAGTTCCCTGATAATAGTCATGAGCCTGTAATTGAGGAGGAACTGGAGGGTCCTGAGATCTATGCAGTTGAGTTGCCTTATTGGACGCTCCATTTTGATGGATCATCAACAAGGAAAGGTGGAGGAATCGGGATAGTCCTGACCAAACCCGACGGAGAGGTCATACAGATGTCCGCAAAACTTGACTTCGCAGTCACCAACAATGAAGCAGAGTATGAAGCTCTCATCGCAGGTCTTCGCGCAGCAAGGGCACTAGAAGTAAGCAATTTGACGGTTATGGGGGATTCCAAGCTAATCGTCAAACAAGCCTCGGGCGAGTACGGTTTGAAGGAGATAAACCTATTGCCCTACCGGACTTTGGTACAGAAGCTGTGCAGCAGTTCTGCGATGTCAGGTACGAGCACAAACCCAGAGCAGACAATAGGCATGCCGATGCTTTGGCTACTTTGGGATCCAAGGTTAGTGCGGATAAATGTCCCGCAACAATCTCGATTGAAGTGCGAATGTCCTCGGCGTTGACAGAGGACGCGTGCGACGACGAATGCATGGATGATGCAGACTGGGGAAAGTCAATATTGCGTGCCATCACAGAGGGAACGAGCAACGAAAACTGGGCGTCCACCAAGGGGTATTGCATACACGACAACACCCTCTACTATAAAGGCCCAGGCGGGATACTCATGCGATGCGTCTCACAGCAGGAGGGACAAGCGCTGTTAGACAAGATTCACCAACATACTTGCGGGGAAAGTGAGGTGTCAATCTATCGGAAAGCCTAGAGGTATGGGATTCACTGGCCGGACATGTCAGCGGCCGCGGCATTTATTCAAGGAAATTGCGAGAGTTGCGCACTGATCAAGGACTCTTTATCAATCGCTCTGGTCGATGATGACATGGATTGGAGGAAGCCACTCTTTGACTTTCTCACACAGGGGATCGAGCCTGAGTCGAGAAAAGAAGCCGAGAAACTCAAGAGGAAAGCAGCACGGTACGTGGTGCAAGAGAATTTACTCTGGCGAAGGGGCCACGAGGGTAACCTGTTGCGATGCCTAGAAAGCAAGGAAGCACAAGAAGTGATGGACCTCTATCATCAAGTGGAACATCAGGGAGGTGCGAAGTTATGCAGACAACTCCTCACAGTCGGTTACTTCAAGCCCACCATGGAAGCAGATTGCCGTGCTAAAGTGAGAAGATGCCAGGAGTGCCAATTCAAAGGCAACCTAGTACATGCTCCTGCCGTAGATCTACATGCACTAGGCACACCATGGCCGTTTCATACTTGGGCTTTGGATTTTGTTGGCCCTATACGACCAACCTCGCACGGGAACCAGTTCATTCTCACAGCGACCGAATTTTTCACTAAGTGGGTAGAAGCAACACCACTGAAGATAGCAAACGCGCTCGCTGTAGTTCATTTCATCCAAGAGAACATCATATGCAGGTTTGGGATTCCTAACACAATTCTCTCGGATAATGGTACCCCCTTCGTCAATCGCCAGGTAGCTGCGAAGCTAGCGGAGTAAAACATAAGGCAGATATGTTCTACCCCCTACTATCCGAAAGGGAATGGTCAAGCGGAGGCAACCAACAAGACGCTTTTGAGAATCTTGAGTAAGATGGTTGCAGACGACCACAAGAAATGGACTGATTCTTTGAACATAGCCTTATGGGCGTATCGAACTTCTCCGAGGATGCCCACAGGAGTCTCCCCGTTTCTTTTATGTTATGGAGCTGAAGCTGTAGTACCTGCAGAGGTGAAAATCAACTCTGCAAGGTTGGCCTTCCATGCACTCTATGAGAATCAGCGCGATCATGACTTGGTCCTATTAGAAGAAAGGCGAGAGTAAGCTAAACGGACTAACAAACGATACCAGGAAAGGATCGCTCGCGCGTACAACAAAACAGTCCAACGCCGAGATTTCGCAGTTGTGGACCTGGTCTTGCGCGCATCGGACCACTGCATGCGAGAGGCGGCTCATCCAAAATTCGCAGCCAACTGGGAAGGACCCTTCGAAGTAAAAGAAGTCTTTGACAGTGGCTACTGCAATATACAAAGGCTACATGGGACGGCCTCAACCCCAAGTTCAGTCAACATGCGCTGGATTAAGAAGTATTATCCTTAACTCCTCTCATTACTTGCGTTAAATTACAATGCCTACTTTATGCTTTGTATTATTAAAGACTCATGCATCTTCTCTCCCATATGAGGGAATTGTAATCTCACCTCTCCCATATGAGAGTGTTCTATAATAATAATAAAAAAAAAAAAAAAAAAAACTTCTCTCAAATGGGAAGAACTTTATGATTTCAGCTGTCTTTATCGCTTTATTTATTTCTTCATTTCTCAATGCACATATGATCTTAAGTAATCCTTAAGCCCATCCGCCATGATGGCAGCACTATGCGAATACGATCTTAAGTGATCTCTAAGCCTATCCGCTGCGATAGCAGCACTATGCACATATGATCTTAAGTGATCCTTAAGCCCATCCGCCGTGATGGCAGCACTATGCGAATATGATCTTAAGTGATCTTTAAGCCTATCTGCCATGATAGCAGCACTATGCACATATGATCTTAAGTGATCCTCAAGCCCATCCGCCGTGATGGCAGCACTAGGCAAATATGATCTTAAGTGATCCTTAAGCCCATCCGCCGTGATGGCAGCATTATGCGAATATGATCTTAAGTGATCTCCAAAAGCCTATCTGCCGAGATAGCAGCTGTACTTGAGTCTAATCTTAAGTGATTCCCAAGCCTATCTGCCAAGATAGCAAAGCTATGCAAATGCGATCTCAAACGATCTAAAAACTCATCTGCTAAGATAGCAGTTCTCATGAATGATTCTCAACCTGCGAAACTATCTATTGGATAGCAAATTATAGCCACAAAGTGCGAATATGACACTGCAAAAGGTGAAGCTTGCCAATACGCATGCGAACGTTGCAATTTGTTGTGACAAGAACAGCAAATCATACAAAGCGATTTATTATTACGAGTCAAAATGACTTACAATTTATCTGTCTAGATAGCAGCTTACAAGCGAAAAGCTCAAACTGAGCTAATTAGACGGCTAACATGGCTTACAATTCATCTAGATAGCAGCTTACACGCGAAAGTTACACGGAAGGGAAATCCTTACTATAAAAGGATCGGCCTATTGATCCTACATGCGACCAAATATCTGTAGCAAGTAGGGTGTTCCTATAAAGAACGGCCTACTAACGCTACAAGAGCTATGCGACGCTATCTTTAAGATCCCAGGATCTGACAAGGCCTCTGTCTGGTCTTCTGCCCAAGAGATGTGCCAGAGGAACCACCTGTTCCGGCGTATGCGGCGGTGAAGAACAGGCAAGCAGCAACTCCTAGGGCAAGAAGCCCCTTGTCCACGAAGACGAGCACAATGGCTCGCCACCCCGAGTTCAAGAACGAGGAGGCAAGAATTTTTCCTCTGGGAAAGCTAGAGTATAAATCCGCCGTTCATTACGAATCGGTAAAAAGGTCAGTACGGCACTGCACCTCGAAGGGAGGTGGCCGGAAACACGACCTGCAAGCATAATAGACGAAGAGAATTCTTCGAGCAAGCATAAGGCATTATATGCATCTTCTTTATGAAAGATATGAAGATCAATAAGCTTCGTAATGAAGATGTTGGAATCTATTTCTATGGCACAAAGCACAAACTCAGGTTTCACAAGTTGAAGTTGCCATGAATCAACGAAAGACAAGCGTTGAAGCCAGCAGTCGTAAGGACTCATGGCAAGCCACATTTTGGGATGAAAAACCCAAGCAGTAGAAGGAAGGGTTTATATAGACCCAACGGAGACCCTTCAAATTCTCTAGCTGAGTCAGCAAAGCTTGGAAAATGGGTAAGCATCAATCACTTACGCCTTGATAAAGGCAACATTCAATTACCCTACTAAAGGCTACGACGATTCGGTAGCATATCCTAATTAATGACGGAAGGTCATGATACGGATGGACTTCCCAATGAAAGCGTGCTTATCTGATAAACAATTAGCGCGAAAATCAAGGCATACGTATCGCTAGATGATGTCATAATCGATACGCACAAAGATATTCAAGCAAATCCCGGGAAGGGCAAAAAGGGCATTCAAGCCTTGATTAAAAAAAGGGGGGAGAAACCCTAGCAACATTACGATAATGTTTCAACATTTTGTTCAAACCAAATACATGCTACTATTTTCAAAATACGTCTTTGATCAGGGAGTCATCAGGAGAAAACTGAAGTGACAAATTTGTCACTTGCTCCACTTCTCGCTTCAACTGCTCGTAGTTGGCGCTCATTTCATGGAAGAGCTTCACAGCCTCTTCAGCTTTCTGCTTTTGCTTCTCCACCTTCTGCTCCTCAGCTGCGAGGTTATGGAAGCCGCGCTTCAAATTCACAGCCGCGCTTATCTGGGTGACTCTGTTGACAAGATACCCAAAGCCTAGCTTGCCCTGAACTTTGGCTTGATGGTTTTGACACATGCTGAAAAGCAACTGCGCGCTCTGAGGAGAGATGGTCGCAGGTGTGGCCGCAGACAGCTGCTCCAAAATCCATATGGCTTCGGTCAAAAACAGCCTCCTGTTGAAAGGCTCTATCTCCAAGGACCACGCAAATGATCGGGGATAAGAGAGACGCATTCGAACCAGCCAGTCCACATCAGCTTGCTTCAACCCTAAACAATGAACAATAGTTGTTAGAACATGAAGCTTGTAAATGCAAAGTGCAAGATGCGAGAAGGAAAGTGATAACATACCAGTTCCTTCAAGGATCTCGCGCAAAGAAGGAATGCGCCTTGTTGGGGCAGCTGAAGACTGTCCTCGCTCCATTGCTCTCCTATCAGCTGCAAGCTCCAGCTCTTCATAATTGGCAGGAAGGGTATAGGCCGCACCAGGTGCGATTGCAGCTCCTACCTGCGAACTCCAAAAGCTCCATGCTGGAGGAATCATTGGAGGCTCAATCCTTGCTGGAGGCATGGAAACAGTGGAAGCTGCTGCTCGATTAGGGACGCCTTCAGGTGCAAAAGGCTCAGGAGCACTCATTTGAACATTCACATTCGCATGTGATCCAATGTCTCCCGTGATCTGTTCACGAATCCCAGCTTCAGCAGTGTCTGCTCCCATGTCTTCAGTAGCAGCATTGGTATCTTCCTCCATCAGCACGGTGTCAGCCTCGGCATCATCGGAAACTTCGATGATATCCTCTAAGGGCTCTCCTTCATACTCAGCAGCTGCGACGGGCTTCTCAATATGAGAACTTGGCACCGGGACATAAGATGCGGAAGGTTGACTTCTCTGTCCCCGCAGGGTCTCACCAGCATCGCCTGCGACACAAGACAGGATAATGTGAGGTAACCTGTATTAAGCAATATTTTATTATTATTTTGATAAACCAAGAGCGAGCACCTCCACGCGTAGGTGGGATTGTAGCATCTTCGTCATATGCTAAGGACGCGATACCATGCCCTATTAATGTGTCTTCGTTAAGAATATCCTTAAGGTGTGCATGACCTGGGGTGCGAAGAAACCGATCATGATGATGATTCGGTTACTAAGCCTAGTTCACAAGTGTTGTTCAAACAATTACCTGAAGGTTCATCGCACTTGCTTACTAACCAGCGGCGAATGTCGGCTTTCGATAAGCCATGCTTTAATGCACCAACAATCACGTCTCGGTAAGTTACCGCAAGATTAAAAATCTCACCTTAATTGCCGTCTGCGATCTCCTCAAATTCTGCCTGAGCCTGTTCCAGAGCAGCAGCATCTTCTTCTTGAGCTGCATCTTCCTCATCAACTTGAGCAGCCGCAGCTTCTGGAACCGCATCTTCCTCGTCGGTTTGACGCACCAAGTCGTCGACATGTTGCTCTTCCAGACTCCTTTGCTTTATGCGTTCAATCTCCTCTTCTTCTCGCTTCCTTCTTCTTTCAGCAGCCTCCGCAGCTGTTCTCCTATACTCAGCAAGGATGTCCTCGTCTATGGTTTCGTTGGAGACACCAGAGTGAGAACCCCTCCTCTGCCTCTTGGCCAAAAGGCCGCTGATGGTCTCTTCATCATCATCTGCAAAGGAGCAAACTGTTCAGTCAAGATTGCAAAAGTTCAGATAATGAGAAGAGAAGTACGATTGAGATACCTCCTGACTCTTCTTCTTGTATCTCGTCCCTCTCTCCTTCTCTGACATCTTCGAATCTTTCTTCTTCTTCATCATCAATCCTTTCTCTCGCCTCCCTTCTCTCCTCCTCCTCTTCCTCCTGACCAAACGAAACAAAGGTCTCCACTGCGAGCTCTTTCCGCACCTTGCTTGGCATGCGACATTTACCTTTGTCCCTGGAAGTGAGGGACCTCGCAGGAGGGGAAGTTGGAGCACTCCTAGGGGAAGAGATTGTGATTCCCTTCTGCCTTGGTCTTTTTGCCCTTGGAGCAACAGTTGCTGGGGGAGACGGATCATCCCTGGGTGGAGACGAGGCTGGAGTATTGTCTATCAGCGAGTCAGCAAAAACATCCATGACCTCGCGAATCCGGGCCTCAACTGCGGGAGCCATTCTCATTGCTAGCCGAACTGGTTCACCTTGTCTTCTCGCAGTAACAATGGTGGTGATCAGCGACTTGGAACGCTCACCAGATGCGAACCTCCTCACATAGCACTGCAACAGAAAATGGAGCATAAGTTTCAACGCATCGGAATAAAGAAACTTAACGTATGCAAAGGAGATTGTTTACCTTGGCGAAAGTTTTGCTGTACTCGATGACGTGCGAATCACCTTTCTTAACTGCCGCCATCTTTTCTTCAAGGATGGTAGAGGGACATAAGTGATTCTCGTGGTCCAACAACGAATAGCAGCCATATTGGGTGTCGTCCAGGCTACAGTTGGGTCGGAAAGGGAAAGAATTTCTCTTGATCACAGGAGCTCTGCTTGGCCGAGGGGTTGACTGTGTCTCAAACCTTGTTTGCTGGGTATTCCAATAGGCGACCCAGATCCTGGAGTAGCCACCTTCGCGGTTACCTAGGGGTTGCTCAAAGGGAAGTTTGCTCCTTAAGATTGTTTTGCACACGCCAGACAGTAGTCGCTTGTAGCAGCCTCTTATGATAGACTGCGGCCAGATTGAGGGTGCCACCGCATCAAAGCCAAACTGAGGAGAAACGCGAGTAGGATCGACATCCACGGTGATCCTCTCGTACTTAGGAGTAAGCTCGCGAACATACTCCGCAAGAGCAAGAAGAGAACCTCTTAGACACCAGCAGAAGAATTCGCGATAGCGCTCATGGAAACGCTTCTCGCCCTCGAAAAGAAGATATTCAGAGAAAGCAACATCCTTGGAAGGGTACAATTTTGGGAACCATCGCACATTCTCAACGCGCGTGGCATAAGGCCTAGCTGTAAACTCGCTGCGATCGTCGCATATCAGGCTCCAGGAACACTTAGGAAAGTGAGTTCCGAACCATTCCGCAGCCCTGCCGCTGTTAAGCTCCTCCTCCGCACCGGGGACGCACCACTTACTGGGCTTAGCAGGAATAGGAGCATAATAGGGACAGCGCTCAAAGACCCACATAGTCAGGAATGCAATGTTGACATAGGTTAGCACGCCAAGGCGGCCGCGAGAATCTTTGGTTGCCACAACCAGTTGATCTAATTTGTGGTACAAGGTACCCAAGACTAGTGGTCCAATTGCGACTCTTTGACCAAGGGTCAGCTTCACAGCAAGGGGAAGGACATGGTAGAAAACCCCATCATGGGGATGGCCATCAATAAGATACCTCGACAGCCAGGCGCAAATAAAGGCACACAAAGTCAGATGGTACCCTTTGCCGTTCACGTAATTCTTCGCTTTCGGGTTCTGGCTCAGAAGTTTCTTGGTGACGCTACTGTTCGCATAATCGCGAAAGAAGTACTGCACCCACTTGTTCCAAGTGTTCTTCGCAGATGTGTCAACCAGTTCCCAGTCGGGAAGAAGCTTCGCAGACGTCCACCGAGTGGAAATTTTCTTGACTTCTGACAAGCACTCCTCCATTTTCTTGTAAAGAGCAAGTTCCGGATCAGTCCTAAAGGGACTCAGGGGATCCACCTCACCAACAGGAGAAAGATCGTACAATATGTGCACGTCTTCAAGAGTGGGAGCAGCCTCGAACTCAACAAAGGGGAATGTGTGAGTCGCAGGTGAGTAGCGCGACAGAAGGTTTAGAAGCATGGACTGGTCCAGCTTCACGGCAGCACCCTTCATAGCACGGACGGCGAAATATATGCCAGCATTATTCAATGCGATGGCATGGTGGGTCAATACATGGTCGATCCACTCATCCATGAAGTCCAATTTCTGAACGAACGCTTGAGTGGAAATCGCAGTATGCGGGAAAAAACCCATTTTCAACCCCCAATCGAACCACATCTTTGGAATCGATCAGTTCGAGCATGGCGGCGTTAACAGGAGGGGTCAACGTTTGCAACTCTTCAGCAGGAACGGGGGTTGGCAGGTTCTTCACCTTAACCCTAGCATGGTAAAAGTCTTTGCCACCCAGATAGGGGGCTTTCCGCCATAAGGTCTGGGGAAGATCAGGTATTTCTTCGACCTCTTTAACGGGTTTGGTTCCTTTTTTATTCTCCATTCCTGCGGAAAAGCAAGAAAAAAGGGGGGAGAAATACACAGGCTTTAGTTTGAATCTCAGTTCGATTTGAAGTTTGAATCTCAGTTCGATTTAGAGAAACGATGCTTTGTCAGAAGAAAGATGAACAGTTCAGTGTTAATTTTGGGGTTTGAAAGTTCAGAATCGTTTACATTAGTGGGAATTCCAGGAACCCTACATTCAAATATTTACAATCTGGAGATTAGATCGATTCTGAGTTTAAAGAACAAGGTCTCCTTCACAGTTTCCAATGGACGGCATGTTTCAGATAGTCATGGGTTTACAGATCCAATACAGTTCAAAGCATGTATCGATACATTACGTAGAATTGAACAAGGCCAACCTTGTTTTGGTAAAGCTTGCTTGGATGCGCACAATTGAAGAAGACGATTGACAAGAAAGAATTGGTGATTGATTATTTGAATCTGCTCTTGAAGGCTTCCGGGTATCATTCACTTTAAGAGAGAGAAGTGATGCTTTGCAACAATGGAGAGAACAGAGTATTTATCCAAAAACAATGAAGGGTTGCGTCCTTTCAGTAGTCGAATCACAACCGTCACCGTCGAATCGCGCAATCACAGGACAAGCTGATGTCACGCCTAAAACCCTAAAAGACCAGACGGCACGACTCTAGGGGTTTTAGGTCATAATGACACGCACGGGGGCTGAATTAGCGTGTATTTGACTTGGTGCGTGGCGGCGACGCGTACATTGGTTCCTGCGCATGGAAGCCTATCCGGCTATGCGTCTTCACGTGCAGAAAGGGGGCTAATGTAGATAGTGCTTTCTGGACAGGCAGATCTTAGCCACGTGGCAACCATCCAGCACACCATAATGTGCTTTACACACACTGGATCACCAGCCGCTCTAATCCACGTGGGGGCTGCGAGACAGGGCCCTCGCATACCACCACACGGGACTTGTAGGGACTTAGTGGTTTGGAGGCTAGAGTAAGTCCTGTCGCGCGCGAGCGAATACCAAGCCCGGGCGCGACCCTTAGTAACTGCTTTTGAGAGATTTATGGCACGAGCTGCATAAACCCGGTCAACCCGGTCACACGCGTTCAACCTCGTAACGGTTCCGGTATACGCGGATAACGTGCTGTAACGGTCCCTATATACGCGCACGAACGTGCCATTGTGGTTAAGCTAATTAAGCCGCCATTTATGGGCGCATTAACCACACTACAACGGTCACATTCTCCGTTATATATAGGATCGTTAACCTTTCCATACAAAGAGAACCACCCGAGATACGCGAAAGCTCTGCCAAAATCCTGTCTCTCTCTCACACAGTGCTATTGCCTTACTCTCTCCCTACACACAGCCTTACACTTCCTGTGTACTTTCTATCCTCTACTCTTGGTGTATATTGAATTCTCTCTGCATGATTCTCTCGTACACACAAACGTTGCGCCTTAACCGGGTAATTATAAAGATAGTTATCAGGCATGATAGGAAGCAAACTTAGAGATGGTAGTGATGTAAAGAGTATATGTCCCTCCCACATAACGGGAGCAAATATCCACGGTCACTCGAGGGGTAGTGCTTAAAGAATGTCTGGCCAGACTCAGATAAATTAATATGGGATATTGATGTTATCTGCATGGCTAAAACTATTCCTAGGATCGAGAAACTATGGATTGGATATACGAGTGTGAATTTTATGTCTCGTGTCCAATCCGGATATAGAGACAAATGGATGATACAATACGGGAACATTGTTCACAAGGTTTGTCGGATCACTGACTATTTCTATTTAGTTGGGTGACATAGATGTGTTGCTAGACACCGCTCTATGTTAGTAATTGTTACTACCAACTAAGTAGAAACCTATGAGATCACACACCCTATTGATTAAACTAGACTTGGAATTAGTTAGTAGGACTAATTAAATAGAAGGATCAATATGCAACCACAAGCAAACTTAGTGGGACTAATTTGCAAGGTGGACTAATCCGTGTATGGACACGATTAGTATTGGGGATAATGTGTAGTTAATAAGGAGTTATTAACTATATAAAGGCACTCCTAGCTTATTTTCTCATAAGTGTATCACTATTGAGAGAGAAAAAAGCAAGGAGAGAGAAAGACAAGAGAGCCGAACAACCCCACCCCCCCCCCGTTCGCCCCCTCCCTCGTCGTCGGCCTCGTGAGGCGCGCGGCTCTTGGGTTCCTCGTTTTGCGTGATTTTCTTCTTTCTCGTTCCTCCCGTTGCTAGCACATTGAAGTTGGAAGGAATCAAGTGCAATCCTAGGTGTGTATATTCATAGAGACGTGGATAGCATTCTATGTGGAGTGATCTCTCAGACAAACAAGGTACACATCGTTTCTACTCTTACCACATTATGATGGCTTGTCCCGTGATTCATGAAGGGCTTTGAACGAAACATTTATTTTGTATTTCCGCTGCGTAATCCGTATCAAAACCCTACACGACGGTCCTGAGCGAGATGCCTTCATTAGAGTAATGACTTTACTCCTACTAGCTTCGGATAGAGAATGGGACAAACCTTTGGTTCATAAGAGGAACAAGTATTGCGATAAGGGGCAACCCTGTCTCAGACCCCTGCAAGGTTTAAGATCTCCCACCACTTCCCCATTGCGCATAAACGAGAACCCGACCATAGTGATGCATTCCATAATAAGAGAAATCAGTCTGTTTCAAAATCCGAGCTTTACCAGTACCGCTCTCATATAATCTCATTCAACCCTATCATAGGCCTTGCTCATATCCGATTTAAATGTCATCATTCGCTTCTTACCCTTCATTCGACTATGCATTGTGTGTAGGAGCTCGTAAGCAACAATGACATTATCAGTTATCAGCCGGCCCGGCACAAACCCACTTTGATTCTAAGCAATCTGGGAATCCATAACTGATTTGAGTCGATTAGCTATCACTTTTAAAACAATCTTATATACGACCATACATAAACGGATAGGGCAAAAATCAGAAAGTTTCCTTGGTTGTTTAATTTTAGGAATTAAAATCAAGATAGTATGATTAAGGGATTGTACCTCTTCACCATGGTTAAGGATTCTCAATCATCTATCTGTGACATCCTTCCCTACAATTGGCCAGAAATTTTAGAAAAATAGAGGCAGAAACCCTTCTACCCCTGGCGCGGTATGGGAGGCCATCTGATCAAGAACTTTGCGAACATCAGCTTCCGTAAAAGGTCCATCCAACACACTTGCTTACTCAGCTAAATCGGGTTCACAACTTTTGCTTCTCAAACAGCAACTCTGGCACCATAATTTTTCCCCCTTTTCTTTAATGTACAAAACGATATATGATAATCATTTTTTTTAGGGAAATAATCATTAATGAGTGAGGAAATAAAGTATAAAATAACGGTTATCAATCAGAAATTATAGGAAAATATATTGAGAAAAAATAGGGAACATTGCTAAATATTGTGCAAATTCTAATACCTGGCCATGTTTGATAGGTATGGCAACGAGTCGGATCTGGATCGGATCAGGCCCTTCCCGATCCAGATCCGACTAGGAGAAATGGGATCCAGATCCGATCCAGATCCGTTCGGATCATCACCGGATTCGGATCATCACCGGATCGGGTTTCAATTGGCTGATCCAAATCCGATCCGTAGATCCATATTGTACGTGGTCGGATCGGATTCGGATCGGATCATGCTCGAGTTTGCAATAAATATAAAAAATAAACATAAAAAATAAACTATATTACATACGCTAAGGCATATACGTAAGTTATGAAGCCTAAAAAACAAAATAAATAGCTTTGTAGGTTGGAGTTACTATAGTATTCTTCTTGTAAGTGTAAGTGGGGAGGTAATAGGGGTATACTTGTAAGTACACATATACGTCGGATCGGATTGGGTCGGAATCCGGTGGATCTGCCCTCAGATCCAAATCCAGATCCAAATCCATTCGGATCTGGCTTTCTGGATCCAAATCCGATCCATTTTGGATCCGATCCATTCGGCTCGGATTGCTCGGATCTCAGATCGGATCGGATCATATTGCCATCTCTAATGTTTGACAAGGGTTATGGATGTTTTCTATTTTGCATTTTAATCTACAGATCCTATTGGAATTTAATTTTCACAAACTCATTAATATTTTGCATGAAGTATCGGATCACATGATTTGTTGGAAACGGCCTAAGAGTTAGCCAAAGAGAAACATGGGCTTTGAGAAATTGGGCATTCAAAGAAAGTCTAGTGGGGTACTGCAAAAAAATTCTCCGTATGACGATTTGCTTAGTTTGTTGGGTCATTTTCTCTCCAATTACGATGAGAAAGTAAAATACTAGTGTCAAGTAAGCACCCATGGAACTTCTTGTTGTTGCCTTTGTGTAACTCAAGAACCTTTTTTCAATGAGTAACACCAACCTTCCAAGCCAAGCAAAGAACATTTAATAGGTTAAAGCAATTTGTGTTTTTGACTATTGGTTGTTGTATTTACATTTAATTGTCAAACGAGGTCCCAATCTTGATGTACCACCAACCATTCAATTTTTTTCTGCGATATTCCCTGAATACTTCAAACAAAAATAAAGAGAAACCACAACTCGTTGGGATGGCTATAGGGAATGGAACTTGAGAACCATGTAACATAAGAAATGATTTTCACCACATGAAAGCCAAATATTAATTAACTTGCCCCTTGAGTGGTTATTTGATTTGTGATGTTAGTTTTCAGCAGTGCGACCAATATGTAGTTGGTATATATATGAAAGAACTATAAGAAAAAACTTTTTTGTAAGTAAGACGAGTGGAATCATACTTCTTGTGCAAGTAAAGGCGGCCTCTTTCCCTACTTACACATTTGGTTATAAATGAATTAATGATAAAACCTTAGTGCGCTAAGAAAAAATAAACTTCTCAATCTTTTCTCCCTTTTCATCTAAAAAGACTACAAATAATAAGTTAAGAAAAAGAAGTAATTATAACTCCTTTTTTGTGTAAAGTTGGTAACAGATGGCAACCAGGAGAAAGAATCAAAGCTGAAATTTAGAAAGCAGACAGTGAGTTTCCTTCATGACCAAACATCAAGCTGAGATCTACACGACTTTATATGGTGGATTGATCAAAGACACTATAAGAAAAAAAGAAAAAAAAAAAAAAAAAAAGGTGATTTGAATCTTCAAGTAAATTACAAAGTAAACAAAGGTTGCTAGATTCCGATTTGTGACCCAGTTTCAGATGTTGACACTTGGACTTACATGCCTGATTGTATAGAGAGAACTGTAGCTCTTGCTCTGTAATCAAAGATTGTTTAGAGAGTAGTTACTAACAAATGCTAATACTCCAGAAAGCATGGTCTGTGGAACCAGAGAAATCAGAGGTTAGGAGGAGTATCAATTAACAAATATTGTAGTAGAAGTAGTACTTAGTAATGGAAAGCAACTGATATGAAAAGTTGTCAAGGCACATTCATGCACTCTTTCAGTGAATTGTTAATGTTGGGGACACGCAGCAGCGAGCACACGACAAAACATTCACTTCACGTGGGGTTGTACTTTAGTTTCGTAGGAGTACACTCTTTTAAGTTCAGCTCCAACAATGGGGGGATTTTCTTAGAAGAAAAAACAATGGTGGGAGCACATGGGTTTCGATTCAAAGAGTTTCAGTTTTGTCATATTAGGTAGGATTGGTGTGAACTTTTTAAATTTTTAGTTGTCTTATTACATAATGTTGTGAAAAAAGTTTGTGACACAAAAATTAAAGAAAAAAATGTAAATATTTGACAAAAACATAGTCTGGTTGAGAAGTCAGTGATGTATCGTTTTGCTGTTTACTAAAAGTTACTAATATTTTTTTTTTTTGTCTTTTTATTGGTTGAAACGGCAGGTTAAGACCAAATTATAATCGTAGTTGTAATCTAATGGAATCGAGAAGATGTTATCGTCATTTTCTTGATTAAGGGAAAAAATCACAAAAAACTCGTGAAATTCAACTTTTTTCTTCCGCCAATTTTACGGTACAAGCTAAAATTTCAGAATCTAGAAACCCCCTCACAAAATTCCATAGCTAGCATTTTCTTACCTCTTAGAATATGAAACATCGATTAAAACTTAATTGTGTCACATAAGGACTCCACCAAAACCTAGCGTATATCCTTGGAATCAAATATTTGCACTTATCCTATTAATTTGAATCATGTCAATTAATATGTGATCTTTTATTTTAGTCCTTAGCAGTTAGCATGCGAGATAAGCATATATATCCAACCACATGCAGTTAAGAATAATAATAAAAAAACATAAGCATCAAAAAAATATGCATAGATGTGGCCCCTAACATGTGCACTCTCATCAATGATAATACATCTTGTGCAAATTTCGAACTCAACTCCTTGCATCCTTATTTCTTGAGAACACTCGTCTTGAAGTCTTAGAGTTCACTTATTTGATCTATGCGTCATGTGTCATGTTTCTTGGTTTGGTCATCTCTTTGAAGCTTCTATCATCGATCTTCACTGCCTAACTTATTTCTAATCAGAAGAACATCTCAATAGTCTAATGGTTGTAGAAAACAATAGACTATGTAGAGAGGCACGACACGCATGACGTATTTTGAAAACTTACAGATTATTAAACCAAAATCTAACCATAAATAAAATAATCACATATATTCCACATCCATGCACCAATGCATCCATTCAACCCACAATCATGTGTAAAAGAGAATAATAATTAAACATTCTGAAATTTTCCGATTTTCAGAAGTAAACACTAATTACTGGAAATTAATAAGAAATAATCTAATTACTCTAAATAATCAAATCATGCTACAAACCTCCTATGGTCTCACCACCTATGGTAGACTTTAGGGAAAAATAATCTTAGTCTCCTGAAAAAATTTGAATTGAACAAAGTGTGTTAAGGTTGCCTATTTACCTCGGCAAGTGTGCTAATTAATCTTAAAATAATAATTTAATGTTTTTCCAAAAATTATGAAAAAGAAAACAAAAAAATATGAAATTCATCTTGGAGTACCCAGGAAAAATTAGACGAAAAATGGTGGCCGGAGGCGGACGCGTGCGCCTCCTTCACGCGCCTTCCATGGACCGAGGTGCCACGTTAGCACATGCTGAATCAGACGCCATGTGGCGGTCCAGTAAGTGGCACGTGGCTTTCCACGCCCGCACCTCGGCTGACTGGGTTGCCACATCAACAACCACGTTCTGGGTCGTTTAATGTCTAAGTCGAGTCTCGCCTGGGTCGGAACTGACCCATTGACATGTATACTACACACTAATGTTGTGTTCCACTCCGAATTGTATTGTGTCTAAAACAATAGCTAGCAATTCCTATTTATACTAAATACGAGGTCAAAAAGTACACAAAGTCTTAGCTATCACCTCATCGAAGAGGAGTAAACAGACACATTGGACACAGAGATGTGTCTTGCTGAATTCGAGACAATCCCAACTAGCGCTGGACATCGGCCCTATGACCCGAAAAGCCCAACCGACCCAGCCCGAAAATATTAGGGCTTGGGCTTAGTGTTTTTCCAAAATTTAAGGCTTGGGCCGTAATATATAGCCGGGGAATTTGGGGTCGGGCTTGGGCTTGATGTCATAGGCCCAGGCCCAGCCCGACGTGGTCCGAAATTATAATGTAATAGAAGTTTTTTATATGTGTGTGTGTGTGTGTGTGTGTGTGTATATACATATATTAAAAGGAACAACATAATATCAGTTCTTACTTATCTATACTTTCACATTGCATGTTTATGAAGCTGGGAGAGATGATTTGCCGGTGGATGCTGGTTTCTCTCAAGTCTTCACCACATATTTTGGACATTATGCTTAGAGTGTAGGCAATTTTGTACCTATTAAGTTTATGGGGTTTTGGATGCATGACTTTATTAGTCTAGTATTTTGTAGGAAAATTATTTTAACTTAGTTTCTATTGAACTATAAGCCTAAGTTATTACTGCAGTAGCTGCTTGAAAATTTGAATACTGGCATTTGCAAGATGCAATAAGGAAAATATTAGTTCAATTCTATTTTATAGTATGTTCAGGGTTAGTTATATTGAAATTTATGTAAAGTAAATTTGGGCCTTGGGCTAGAGCCTGGGCTCTAATTAACTAGAAATGTTAGGGCATGGGCTTCTTATTAAGGCCCGAAACTCGGCTGGGCCGGGCTTGGGCCATGCTGAAAAAATAGTCGACCCGATTAGGCCCGACCCGAACCCGGCCCAACCCGGCCCATGTCCAACGCTAATCCCAACAGTCTCTTGGCACATCAACGAACATGCTACTCTGGGTGCAACCGCCATCTTTGACAAGCCTTTACAAAACAGAAAACCAAAAAAATATATCTACTCAATCTCATAGCTAAGTTGATATTAACCTGTGGGCTTCACACATCTAGGCCCAGCCCAAATCAAAGTAGTAGAAGCCCACCTGCATAGCTATATATCTATCCGGCTCAAGAACTATTTTGTAACCTACACTTTACTTCAGGGTTCATCTCACTATTTGTATCTAGTAGATAACGGTCATAAATTAGACCGTTTGTTAGCTTTGTATATATTGGTCTCTTCAATGAGCCGTGCTAGAGGGACAAAAAATCAAACAGAAATTTGAACAAAAAGTGATGTGGCATATGCCACATCAGAAGATGTCCAAAAATCACCCTGATTTATTGTTTCTATTTTCCTCATAATCTTCATGGTGAGATTTTATTTATGACATGTTTCCATCCACAACATTTTATGTTCAACTTTTTGTACAATTTTTTGTAAATCACCCTGATTTATTGTTTCTATTTTCCTCAACATTTTATGTTTCCCTCTTCAATAGAAGAAACCCTAGCTTTTCATTTTCTTTCTTTCTGTTCTGTGTATCGTCTTTTTCAGAGAGCTTTGTCTCTCTCTCTCTCTCTATCAAACCTCAACAAGTTTTCAGTTGAGACACGTTATGTTACATGAATTAAACAACATAATTAAACCTAAAAATCACTGCATTACTCATGAAAGAAACAACCAAAAAAGAATAGTCAAACTGGCTAGTCAAACAATCCTAAAACTAACCAGTGGCTACTAACACTAACAAACTGGTAATCGTCAAATTATAAGTTTCTTTCTTGAGATCGAGCTGTTAATCAGCGTCTTCTTTGTCCTATTAGACCAACAGGGCTTCTTGGTTCTGTAATCTACTTTTTTAAGTTCGCGTATTCTCCAGTTTGAAATTGTGTCCATAAATTATCTCATTACAGGACCACTGTCAGTCATTTCCGATTTTGATTTAGTAAAAAGCAGTACGGTTCAGTTTATGCGAAATAAATGAAATAATTTCTGATGCATTCACCATACCGTGAACATCCATATATGTTCCAACCTGGAACGGCGACAATAATTATACATTTTACTGGTCGGTTCGCGCTCCAATGCAGCAAACCAGCCTGCCAAAGTTGTAGCGCTGCTAATGAAGCCTCCAAAGATATCAATTCTGGCTGCCTAGCATCCCCAACTGTGTTCCAACTATCTTAAATATATTGCTTCTAGTTTTTAGGATTTAGTAATGTCATTAACTAATAAATATAAATATAAATATAAATATAAACATAAATTACTTATGATGATTGCTTTAATAAATGTAGTAGTTCATCCAATTTAGTTGTTACTTCATGTATTTCCAGTATGATAAATGGAGTCATCTCATTTGTCGCATGTTTTAATAACTTAGTTGACTTTTGAATTATATTTTATGCATGACATGGCTTGAGCTCGACGTTGCTGAGGTTTACAATAATACACGAACTTGTAATTTGCCCATCAATCATGGCCTCGCTGAGATTTTAATAACAGTTTCTTCAATTATCTATTACACATCGCAAACTCATGTTATAGATTTATACAAATCTGTCTACTTCATGCCATCACACAAGAATCAAATTCAAAATGATGTTTAGAAAAAACTATTAGGTGACAGAAAGGAAATCTACCGATCTAACTGCTTATGATTCCCTTCATTTTCATGATTCACAGACATTACATATTTATGTCTTTTATTCCTTTTCTTGGTTTTCCATGTGTTTGTTATTGAATTAATGTTTGATTACCAAAAATGTGATAGCTGCATTTTTCTAAATGTCAACTGCTGTTTGGTGATTTCAGTTCATTTTTCTAGTTGTCATCCTTAGGCTAGTATCTACTATATATCCGAGGATCTTTTACCTTGGTCTCTTCATATCGGCTATTCAACACTTCGATTTTGTTCAAAGTCTCAGCAGGCGCAAGAATGGAAGGCCACAATGAGTTGGATGCGGTAATGAAGGCTTCTCTTGAAGCATTTCCACCAGCTCTACTAGTTTCCGTAAATGAAAATGAACCAGGCTTTCACAGTAACCCGGAGCTGCAAAATATCAGGCTTCAGTATCAGCAAAGCCGCTCTCTTTCTTCGTGTTCCTATACTAGTGTGAGTTTAAATGTTTCCTTCTTTAGCTAGAGTTTGGAAAGTCTAATCATCTGGTTATTATTTCTTATTGTTATCCCATTGAACTGATTTGTTACCGTCTTATCCCCTTAAAATAGGGACATGGAACACCAGCAGTTCAGAGACAAGATGGCCATCCTCAGTCTCAAACAGTGCATTTTGGCTCTCTCAGTATGCCTCATTCCCCCATCGAAGTTGGGCTACTGAGAGATGAAATCGTGTTCTGCCCAGAACATGGAGGAAAAAGTTCAAACATTGACATTCCAAATGCTTATGCTGCACCACCTGACTCTGTCACTAAGCATACCCAGGCAACCACAAGTGGGGGATTCCAAAATCAAACGGAGCTTCCTCTGAACAGTCCAAGGATTAACATACTAAAGGATAAGAGGTATAATTCGTTCAAAACATGGTCCGGAAAGCTCGAAAGGAAGTTGAAAAAATTGCGTGTAAAGCCAGAACAAACTGCGGAAGCGACAAACACGAGGAAGAACACGGAGATGGGAAGCGTATCGGCGCAGAGATACTTCGATGCCTTGGAAGGACCAGAGTTAGACACCCTCAGGGTATGTGTTAAAAATCAATCTACGTTTCTAATTTAAGATTTAAAGACCAATTGACACTTAACTACCATGCAATTTGACATTACCGACACTTTGGTGCATGCCGTTTCAAAATTGACACTTAAGTGATGCCGTGGGTATATTACCGACAACCCGCTCCAATTTTAATGACGGGTTCATTGATGTCGGTTGATTTTCAAAGTGTCAGTAATTTGCATATTGTGTACACTTAAGTGTCAATTTTAAAATTGCGTGCACCAAAGTGTCAGTCATGTCAAACTGTGTGATAGTTAAGTACCAATTTAGCAACTGCGTAAAATGTCAATATTGTCAAACTTGAATGGTAGTTAAGTGTCAATTGTTCAGACTTAATTGTTTAATAGAATCATTTATTTTGTTGACAGGCTTCTGAAGAAATAATTCTTCCAGAAGACAAGGTGTGGCCATTTCTTCTTCGGTTTCCTGTGCTGTGGTTTGGAATGTGCCTTGGAGTTACCAGCCAAGCCCTTCTGTGGAAAACCCTGGCAACTTCTGATTCAACGAAATTTCTCCAAATAAGTTTGGATGTAAATTTCATCCTATGGTGCATCGCCGTTACTGTTGTAGCCGTTATATCTTTCATCTACTTGCTGAAAGTGGTGCTATACTTTGAAGCTGTCCGTCGTGAGTACTATCACCCCATTCGTATCAACTTCTTCTTTGCCCCATGGATAAGCTGCTTGTTCTTAGCTCTTGCTGTTCCACCATCCATTGCTGAAAACCTTGATGAAGCTCTCTGGTATGTTCTTATGGCACCAATATTCTGCCTGGATTTGAAGATTTATGGACAGTGGATGTCAGGAGGGAGGAGAAGGCTGTCAAAAGTGGCGAATGCTACGAATCATCTTGCAGTTGCTGGGAATTTTGTTGGAGCGTTACTGGGCGCGTCAATGGGGCTAAAAGAAGGGCCATTGTTCTTCTTTGCTGTTGGTTTGGCTCATTACGTGGTGTTGTTCGTTACACTATATCAGAGGCTTCCGACTAATGAGACACTCCCAAAAGAGCTCCATCCTGTTTTCTTCCTGTTTGTGGCAGGACCAAATGCAGCTTCTATGGCATGGGCAATGATTCAAGGTTCCATGGATCACGGATCGAGAATTTCCTACTTCATTGGGCTATTCCTCTATGCTTCACTGGTTAGTGTCCCTGTCGCAACAAAAAAATATGTACTACCTTTGTTTCTTTAGGAATAGCGTACTTCGTTTTTTGTCATTATTCACTGTTTCGCTTTGACCTAGTGATTTGATTAGCAAAATGATACAAGAATTTGGTAATTTTTGCATAGTCTTGTAAAGTAAACTTTATTTTACAACACATGAAAATATTTCCAATAAATTTTATCATTTTTCTATCTAAATCACTGCGTCAAAGTGACCCAGTTACAAGTTGAAAAGTCAAACCAGAACATTTCAGAAGAAACAGAGCAAGTATTTCAATAGCTTTTTCGTGTCATAACATGTTTCCTTTCTTCCACAGGCTGTTCGGGTCAATTTCTTTCGAGGGATCAAATTCTCTTTGGCGTGGTGGGCGTACACGTTTCCAATGACTGGAGCGGCAATTTCTACCATCAAATACTGCGATGAGGTTCCAACTGTGGTGACAAAAATGCTATCCGTGCTACTGTCTGTCATTTCGGCATTCATATTTGTATTTCTGCTTGCAACAACTATTCTCCACGCATTTGTGCTGCGGGATCTTTTCCCGAATGACAAAGCCATTGCCATTAGTGATATAAAGCCAATGCACACTGGAACATGGTTTCACCTCGGACACGGTAGCTCCAACAAAGATGTAGAAAACTTTCTTAAATTTGAAGACTCGAGTACAACAACAGATATTGAGGCTTCTGTGAGTCCATGCCCCATCGCTAAACCGATTGCTGAATCTGGGCCAGCAGAAGCCAATGGCTATGTGTCTCCTAGTTGTCAAGCAAAGTAAAGATTGTAATATTTCAGTGTTCCATAATAGATGAGGTTTCGCATTTCCAATGGGCATGTCATGACTAGATATGAAGAAAGTTTGTGTTCAGTGTAAGGGGAGTGCATCTTATGTGTAGATTTCATTCAGGGTTAAAGCTATATATCCAATGTCTTCGTTGTTCCTGCAGTTCCTGATTAGGTGCATTTTCTTAGGGAGTGCATCTATATGGCCTGTTTGGTACCAACAGAAAATCTAAATAATCAGCTGAATTCTTTTGGAGAAAATAAGTTGGCTGAAAATCTAAAGTAGTTGACAATTTTAAATATGTTTGGTATAAGATTAAAATCAACAGAAGGTGAGAGAGTCTGCAAAATTGGAGATTAAATAATCTGAAGATTATTAGCCCAAAACAGATTTTAATCGAAATTGCAAAACAGTGAAACAAACGAAATTAAATTAAAATGACCGATTTTAATCAAAACTGGTTAAAATCCGGTCTCCCAAACATGCAAGCCTAAATCAACAAAAAGCCCTCAGCTTCAACAAGTGGATGGGACAAAAGCGAGACAACAACAAAATCAGCAGCAGTCAGAGAAATGTTTCACACCAAATGGATGAAATGGAAGAATTTCACTGGGATAACAGTTGCTAGATCATAGGGGAGTATCACAAGGCATTTAAGACTACATACCGCCAGAAACTGCAGAAGATTGTAGCTCTTTACATGAAACCATCTAAAGTGTAGTGCTTACTTCTATAAGTCAGGTAATTCAAACCTTCCGGGTATGGCACAATTGTTTGATCTATAACATGCACTAGGAAGGTTTGTGCAGACATATTTCACAGGGACCCAAGCCTTGAATAGGAAAAATGAAAAACACAGCTCAAGCGTTATGAGAAGAAAACAGTATGGCAATTTATAGCTTTTTCAAGAGTGCACTAGTTACATTGGAGTGGGTACATATGCACTAACCCATCTGTTTACTCTGTTAGGGATAAGGCATTATTGTTCATTGAGGTTGTTCCAGAAATGGAAAAAAACTAGGAAATAGAAAATAACTTACAGAGTTTAACCTCAAAGTAATACAAACACCTCAAATTAGAAAGTTGACTTGTAAATTCCTTCCTTTAGCGATTGGCCATGCATCAGTTATCATCTTGAAATAAAGCCTTGGATACAGAACCAGAGCCACTACCATTGCGCTGCTTCCCAACCAATGGAGTTTCGCAGACAACATCACGACTTCCCCTACTACCCCGTGCCTTTCTCTTCGAATTCTGCTGCCTCTGTGAAGACTCGAATTTTGCCTTTGGAGGCTTGGGAGCCCAAACCCTTTGCAAATCTGGCGCCCAAGTTGTGAATGATCCCATTCTTTTAGCTCTCTCCCTTCTCTCTTGAGCCTCGCGTAACTTGAGGATGTGCTCTTTTCTCTTATTCACATCATCTAGAGGGCTGTTCTTAAGACCATCTCGTTCCTGCGGCTGGGACGACTCGTCTCCTGTTGCTGAGATGCATTCATGTCTTCTACTTTCAGCCATCTCAGATCTGTCAACATCTCTCCAAGATTGATTACTGTCCTCACTGTTGGGTAAATGAATTGGTGAATCGTTCTCATCGCCACAAGGCAACAGGTCCATTTGTTCATATAATTTGTTCACCACATCTCCAAGGACATGAGAGTATCTGAAAGTTTGGCATTCAAACATAGAACTCAGTATCATGGCTTCTGTTATAAAGTAATTCCGCAATAAGCAAAAATAATGCACTAGAAACTAACAGAAAAGGGAACACTCACTATAGACTGCAAAGACAATATTTTTTGGATTTGTTGTTTAACTGATTACCATAAATTTTAAGAATGCAACATCAGTGTTAAGTACTTTCAAATTTCTTAGAACTAGAGCCATGAATTCTATATGCATAAACACCTTTAGGCTCCTCCTGGACCTGGAAGCTACGTACCATGTATGTAAAGAAATGGAAGATAACACGGTTGTCAAAACGGCCAGGAGACCTGAGACGATGGAGTCATCCAACTGCCCAGGCAGTAGCCTAGGCGCCCAGGCAATAGCGCAGCAATAATAACTATAATTTAATGATAATAATAACCAAATTATTATTACATCATATTGTTACTTGTATATAATATCGTTCTATAAAGAAAAGAACTTGCATATAATATTTGACAAGCAAAAATTATGAGTATTTTGAGTCATTTATTCAAAATTGTAAATTATTTCCATACTAAAATTATCTTAATAAATAAGTAAAGAGCACGGTGCATGATTTCCAGTTTTATCAGTAATCATGAGTTAACTTTTTGTTGCTTTAAAAAACATGTTAGTTCATTTTTATCATTCGGGAGTTTACTTGACACGTTAAAACTAATTCAAAAATATCAAAAAACAATTGATACTATTTCTCATTATACTACCGCTCGAATATCGCAATAAGGACTTTCTTATCTTGATTACAAATAATATACTTCAATATCCCTTCACAAAAGGAAAATTCTATCGATGAAAACAATTTTAGTTTGCTTCATATGTTGAATACGATTAACAGTAAGAAAATGATGTATTTATGGAGCTGAAATTAGGCGACCGCCCGGGCGAATTGGGCGACCAGGTGACGCCTAGGCGAATGGGTGATGCCTAGGTGACCGCCTAGTGTTCAGTCGGCCACTGCCTAGGCAATTTACCCTCCTTGAATTGCCTAGGCAATTGCCTTTATGGAAGATAAAAAATAATAATCATGCAAAAACATCAAAATCTGCTGAAAAGCTCAATTCTGAGAATCATTTTTATGAATCTAAGTAATGATTTCATGAGTTGACAAAATTAAGTTTCTCGTGTTTTGAGGTAATGATTGTCTTTCGCATTTTACTTTTCAGTTTTGCATAAAAACTGGTAAGATAAATAGGCTGCTTGAATTTATTGTCTTGTTAATCAAATGCTACTTCGTTTGTCTTCTCAGGTGAGATGACACATGGTATCAAGACTCTTATGGTGCAAAGTTAATCTTCCAAACGAAAGACGTCTCTAATTTCCAATACACTCTACAAGAAAAGAAAAATCAAACGAGAGCAGGGTAACGATATAAAACGGGGACGATAATATCTTTAGCCAGAAACTATGATGGATGGGAACTCCATGTAGGGTGACGTCCCCGTTCCGGGAATGTCTCGATCTTCAAATTCCGTTGGAACCCCGCGGAACGCTTCCTGGAGTTCCGGTAAAAGTAATTAGTCCGGAACTTATGAGGAACTTTCCGGTGACGCGCTACCCCTTTTCGAGACGTTTTGAAAACGTCCCCGGGTTAAAAATAACACTTAGGTGTCTTTTAATAAATTTAGAACGATAAGCGATGCTACTTGTAAATAAAATATGATGTATATTACTAATTCTATCAATATCCCCGACCCCAACCTAAACCCAAGCCGGTTATACTCCAATGGAGAGAAAACAATTTGGATAATATCGAGACTTCCAGACAGCCTCAAAGACTTTGATGACCTCCAATTTCTCAAGTACCTCCACGTGTTCATTGAATGAATGTGTTCTTCTTGTATTGATGTTAATTTTGTATTTAACTAAATTATTGTCTTTCAATTTCGTCTTATAGTAGTAATTTATGAGTGTGTATTTAGGTATCATTTACATTAGAATAAATTGGTGTGTGTGTATGTATGTATGTATCCATTGTTCCCCAGCGTTTCGTCTCCCCAATTTTTTAAAATTGCCGTTCCGGCGTCCCCGTCCACGTTTATTCTTGTCCCACTTCCCGTTTCGGTGCTACATAGGCCACAAATGATGAATAGATAAAGACTTCATAGTTACTGGAGCAGCTTCAACATGAAAGCACTAAAATTATATTTTTAGCGTGATATTTGGTTTTATGATAATTTTAATTCGCTTCAACAAATCCGAGTGCAAATACCAAAAAGAAAAGAAAGAAAATGAACCTCAAATGATGACAACTTGACAAGGCTATTTTGCATATATAAAATGAATTTCGTTTCACATAGGCTGCTAAGATACCTAACGTGTGCAAATAAATACCCGCATGATTTGGAAGAAAGAGTAGCATACGTTCACTTTAGGAAAATGAATACTTAAATGTTATGCTCAATGAATGTGAAATACAAGAAGCACGGTACTTTAATCCCTGTAGTTACATAGACTCCTAGCAGTACTTCATAACAAATTAAATAATATATCAAGTCCATTTGAGGAGAAGTTATGGAATGCAGCTTAAAGATGTTATCTGTCACTGGACATTAGATCTAAGCACGAAAAAGAAAACAGATGCACATCAAAGGTAATTGTTGTCAGCCACCAGTACTGGTAAGAGCTGCAACAGAGGTAAAGAGACAATGAACATATCTACACAAAAGAAAATCAGCTTACTTGAAAGCTGAAGCACGAAAACTTGATAAATGGATAGGCATAAGTGAGTAAACACAGCAAGATACATCTGGTACAAACTACATGGCTTGTTAATAATATTGGTGTTTACATGAGGGCTGAATGCAGGTAAAGAGCAAAGAATCATGTTAATGCTAATTTCAGTGGCAGTCTAGCAGACTAGTATACGTTCCAGGCTTCTGAATTGTGTATGCTAACTTTTACCAGAATAGCTCTTCAAAGTTTGTATGCAATTATGCTAATGAAAACTATTAGGATCACCGCTTAAGATAGGATACACGGGTACAAGCAACAAAACAGGAGGTCACAACAACCTAGTCAGCTAACCATGATGGACCATCTCTTCTCTTTTGCGTTCACTCAGTGGCTTTTGTTGCTTTTCATATTATTTAAGTGTCGTATTTGCAAAATTGGTTATTATAAGAATCTAATTCCTTCAAAAATACTGTTTCAAATGCCTCTATAATATGTAAACTTCAAACTCAAGCTGAGTTAAGTTCCTTTCGAGCCCAATCGTATGGAACCATAGTTAGTAGTATAAAAATTCAAATGTCCAAAAAAAAATAGTAATAATGATGACACATACCTGCCATGTATGTATCCTATTTTTTTGGGAAATTGTTTGCCCATGTCTGCTCTCCTATCACATCCATGCTTCTTAACCTCAAGCAGGGATGCTGTTCAAACCAGTGAAACCACAAACAGAATTGAATTGCACTAAATGGTCCAAACTCCCAAAGGTAGTGGGTTTTAATTTTTCCAAACCTATTAAACCGAACCATTTAACCTATATGCATATTTATACCCAAAACATAAAATACTTATATTCTCTTGTAAAAGGTTTTTGTTCATTATTTTAGTCTTGCTTAAGTGTTGGGTAAAATATGGTTAGAAAACCAAGCAAAGGGTGATAGATTTGTTTGGTTCTTATTTTACTCTTTATATGTTAAGTTTTTCACATAATTCCACTTTTTTAAGTTAAGTATCTTATTCCAAGTAATAATATGTATTAATAGGTCAATCACTGTCTTAACTGAACTGAACCGTGTAGGGGAACCAAACCGAAACAAACCAAGACAATATGGTTCAGTTTAGGTCTGGGTTTTGGCAGCTAAAACGGAACCGAACCACTTACACCCATACCCTCAACCATCTAAACTGGAATATTCATATACTTTTTCCACTTTAACAAGTGAAAGAAAAATTAGTGGTCGTGTTAAGTAAAGAAAAAGCTTTGTAGTTTAACAAAAATGATACAATGAATGCAATGAAGAGCTCATGAAAGTACTGAGATATGTTACTCATATAAATATTGAGACATAAAGTTTTTGGCTACTGTCGCACTATGATTATATACCTGCTTTTGATAGTTCTTTCGACGTAGTCAAAAAGATTCATATGGCCGTGAAATCCACCTTCCACAAGGTACTGAATAATTTCTAAAAGCATGCAAATCTGCTTCACAAGCTTGCGTCTTTTAGATGCTTCAATGCTCCCAGAAACCTTTGACCGAAGTATCTCCATCCGAAGAAAAATTTGTAATTCATGCCTTGAGCTAGTTAAGAAAAGCAATATGACAAATAGGGCAACCTTAGCATAAGAGAGGCTTATGACTCGAGCATAGATAACAAATTAACAGAGTGTATGATTATAAAAGACGCTGAAAAAGTTAGAATTGATAAAGGGCAGTTAAAGGATACTCTCTAACAATAATTTCTGGGGTAGAACTGTTATCTGCAGTTGAAATGCAGGGATAGTTATCTTTATGCTTCTCCTTCAATTCTTTTGGGTCTTTCAATAGTAAATTGATTAACTTAGCTGCAACCATGTTGCCACATGATTCATCTGATCTGACAGATGGTATTTGGCTCTCCATGTTATTATCTGATTCATTCTTCTGGTATAACCAATAAGTGGATAAATTCACCAGCCGCTCAGCCAAGATCTGCAAGTCCACTCCTTTGGATTCAAGACCATCAGATATTTTTTGAGGAAGAGTTCTGAAGAAGGCTTCTGATGTTTCCAAGGTAGAAAGCAAATAAACATCTCCATGTTCATGAGAAGGTCCGGCTGAAAACAAAGAGACTGGTTGTCCACTTTCATGCTCACCTCCATTGAGCCTAACTTTCGCTTCGCTTCTGCTACTTAGACAAAACTCCAAATCCCGGGGCATAGCTTTACCACCACATCTAAAATCATTGACCTGTTTCATCCAGCACCTCAGAAACTTTAGCTTCTTTGATTTATTATAGTCACTGGCGATATAAGACTCCTCCAACTCTAGTGCAGAACATTGGAATGCTGCTTCACGAAAGGAAGTCCAGGTAAGCTCTCGGTACACATGTTTTTTGTTTCTTTTTCTGCTCTCATGATTTGGCAAGACATTTTCCATAGTTCCTGGTTGAGAACTTGATGACTCCTTTGAAGGGTTTACATTAGCATTTGATTTGCAAACACCATCATCAACGATCTTGCAACGGTTTAATCCATCTGTGTCAGGCTTCATGACACACCCCTCATCTATGGTATAAAGAAGCGCCAAATGAGTTGTAAAAGGCTCAATGATACCAAGCAACGAATCGGAGTTTCCACTTGAAAGAGAGACCAAAGCAGAGTAACCATTTCTATGTAGGAAACACAGCAGAATTTGCCAAATAGGAACTGTTTTTCCACAAATGACTTCACCCATTTCACTTGACAGAACTTCGACTACCCTATCAGCATAGAAACTGCTACCACATTTCTTTCCACTTTTATCTGATTGTCTTGAGCACCCTCGAACCAGAATAGCATCAGATAAGAGGGCCCTATTCACCACGTACTCATCAAATTTCTGAACAACTTTTATACGGAGCTCTGCAGTTCCACTACTAAAACGACCCCAAAATTTTGTATCTTGTTCAAGACTTTCATTCCCTAAGTCTCGGACTTCCAGGCCGTGCATAATATCACCAGTTCCAAGTGTAGTTGACTTTTTCAATTTGATGAATTCAAGGTCACAGCACTTGCACTCCAAAGGCTTTCCACTCACATCTGAGATCTCAAGAGTCAGCTGTGCACGAATAGGTGCATCATAACCCTTGTTGCAAAAATAAGGAAATGATATTCCAATTACAGGATAAATCAATCCAAACGGAATAAGCGTGGAACCTAGGATAATTGAGTCGGACGAACAGTACCCCCACCCAAGACTTCTAATACTTTTCTTTAAAAACGCCACTTGCAACAAATCCCTGTGTGCCTTCACTGCATTTTCATTAGACTCCGGCTGAAACATTACATCAACCCAGCTACAATGCATGTTTCTACCACGAAATGAATCAGAAACAGCACCAAAACAATCACGAAAGCTTTTACCGAATAATTCCGAATTCATCGAAGTTTCATTTCCCACACCCAGATTCATAAACTCAGACAAATTCTCCAACAAGACGCCACTGGGAGCAAACAAAAGAACCAAATTGGAAGGAACAGTGGGGGAATTGTTCAGTGTACCTGAAAGATCCTCACTCTGCAGCTCCCAGCCATAATCGTGAACGAGCCAACCCAAAGATCCGGCCACGTGCGAGGCGCGTGGCTCCGAAGCTACCAATTCGGTAGAAACCAATGAAGTGGAGACACGGTTGAGGGATTCGGAGAGCAGAGAGAGGGTTTGGTGAGGGGTATTGAAGGAGAGAGACGACGGTGGAGGTGTGCCCAGGAGGCGGTGGAGAGAGGAAGAAGAGAGGATGGGAGAGAGAGAAGAAAAGAAGAGCTTGAAGGCGAAGAGAGAGTTGGAGAGAGAAGGGAAGGCGGTCAGCTTCCGGGCAGCGGAGATGACGGTGGCGATGTATGAATTAGGGTTTTGGAGGTGAATTAGTGGGTGTAGATCTATGAGAAAGACTATGCGCTCTGTTCGCGAATAATCCATGGATGTTCAGAGTGAGATCTGAGGAATGTTGACGGAGAAGATTGCTACGGAGAGAGAGAAAGAGGGAGGGAGAATGGAGTGAGAATGGAGCGTTTGATTTTTTGCATCGGGGGGAAATGGAACAATTGGCGGCAAGATTTGCTTGCTAAATTGCGCACTTCAGGTTGACTCACTGGAGTCACTGGACTCTTCTTTAAAAAAAGGGGAAAATTGCACCAGTAGTGCCATATTATGACATTTGCTACGTTTTCCTACCCACTATTTCATTTTTTTCACTCACAATACCCACTTTCCTATTTTATTACATCGTTGACAGTAGCCTCTGCAGCCGATGATCCGGACCGTTAAAGTTTCTGGCTTCGTAAGATTGCTCCACGTCGTCAACTAATTCTTTTGCAGCGTCCTGTATATGATCTCTCACCCCTTCTCTGCAATTCTCAGTTTCTCTCTCACCTCGTACTCTGCAAATCTATTCTCTGTCTCTAAGTTTTAAACCCAAAATCCAAATATTTTATAGATAAAAAATCAAGAGCTATAGAACTGTAAGCTACTGCATATGATAACTTTGTTCATCCAAACGTAGAGTAAGTTGATCGGAACTTCCAAAGATTATTCACATGCGAATCAAATATCCCAATCTCACTAACCTCACAAATCATTATGTTCTAAAGCAGAATAATTCATCACAGACGATAAATCATGGAGCAATCTATACTTTGTACTGTGCCCAAATATATGGAATACACCATGCTCCAAATCGAATTGAAGGATAAACCTGTGATTTCAAAATTAATCATGAACATTAAAACGAAGTATATGTTCACAATCAGAAAACCTACTGTCAAGTTATGTGGGTCTCTTGCTTTCAAAAAAAGTTATGCGGGTCTCATATTGATTGTTAATAGTCTACGATATTTTGACTCTCGAAACAGAGTACATTGCCGATTTAAAGTTCTTCGACATAAGCTTTATATTTTGTCGCTAGAAATCCCAATCTATGATACATTAGTGGTTGATGTCGTTTGTAGTAGCAATTATCGGGAGAGCTCTAAACTTCATTTTTTTTTATCAAGAGAGAACATAGGCTGAGATCTGAAATGGAGAGAGAGGAGGTTGAAGAGAGGTGATGAGAGAGAAAAGAAAGAAAACTGAAATTAGGTAAAGACCGTTGGCTAAAGTAATGACGTGACATCATCTTGTAAACATATCAACATGGACGGTCCGGATCATCCGCTGCAGAGGCTGCACGCTGCAGATTATCCGGATCCATTTTTAAAACAATTGTTGATGTGTCAGATGGAATCAAACCACGTGAGATGCATGTGACTTTTAATGGAGATAATAAGGTATTTGTGCTTGGCAACAATATGAAATTAATCCATTGCAGCCTCATCCCAATTATAAAGCGAAGAACTGAGTTTTGGAACAAGTGTTCGTGACATCCTAAAGAGAGAGAAAAGGGGAGATGAAGGAATCAGACATGGGAGATGGACGGAGTTGTAGAACACATTCTTTGTTATTGTTGGATTGCGTGCAACTTGAGACTTGTGAAAACATCCGAATGACATGAGGCGGTTTAATGGTTGTTCCAGACTTAGGGTAAGTTTGTTCTTTGAATCACGTACAGATCACGAACTATACTACCCTTAATTGTTGTGTTTGATATTGGTTACTTTGTATTGTTATTTCAGGGATTGTTGCAATTTTTCCGGTGGTATTGAAGGGAGGCGAATACCTATACCAGTTCGATTGCATGTTTGTTATACCGATCAAAAAATTGTTCATTTATCAACAAGAACGCAATAACCCTACTAGGCGAAATTAGGGTTCATACATGCGTCCTAGTTAGTTGATGTAGGTATGAATCACTCCGGATCTTCTCCCGTATTCCTGAAGTTCCTCCTTGATGCAAGTGTGGGTTTGCTGCTTTCAGAATCCTTCTTGGCTTCCAGACGTATTGCTCTCACTTTCCAAACCCTGTATTTCGGTGTGTATCTGAAGCATACGAAATTCTGAAGACTAAAGAAACTTACATAGGCTACAGGAGGGACCTGGAGGAGAAAATACGAATCAGACTCCTAACTTTATTAGGTCTTCTGGTTCCACCAAACCTAACCCAAATAAAGTTAATAACAGTTAGCACCACTAAATAACTGTTATTGCGCTCTTGTCCATATTCTCAAAATAATATTTCGAGCTCATGTTATTAAATACTTATTATCCCCATGTTAAGATTACAAATATCCGTCGATTACATTAATTACTAACTAATTTATTTAATTGACATGTTCCCAATTCCTTTATCCTTGCCACTTAGCTTATTTGATATGTCCAGATCACCAAGTAATCTACCTGCAGGGTTTGACATAATCAAAACTTATAAGCTTCATCAAGGGGATATCATCAATCCTATAAATGGGACATGGATTCCTTCGATATATCAATTTACATCATGGGCTCAATAGTATCACACAACTCATCGAGGTTATTGACTCCATAGGAATCTCACTCACTTGACTTGTCAAAGCAATAACTACTAAATACATGTGCACATTGACTATTTAAAGATTAAGAGCATAAGTAATCATAATAACCACGAGACATAGTTTGTCTTGTTATGTCAGTACTGTAACACCCCACGTTCCCCAGACTTTCCGTTCCGGACCGGAGAGCCTAGGAGGGTGCTACTCAAAATGAAGCGGCGGAAATCGAGAACAAAACATGCCATAGTTATATATTACAATCCATAATGTCTCCAAAAGTGAAATATTACATACTATTACACAAGCTTGGCATTGTCTAGGTGGATCATTTACTTAAAGATACTAATACCGCTAGATGAGTCTGCGAACCCCTTAAGCCGAGCTCCCATCACCTAGACCTGCGGGGGAAAATAAACAAGACCGCAGTTTTTCCAAAGTCAGCAAGAAATGCTGAGTAAGTAAACACCCCAACGTGTAAACAGATAAGAGGCATATTTTTATTTACAAAGAACATGAATAGTTATAGGGAACTAGGTACACGAATGTAATGGACCAAACCTGAGATGTTATAAATTTTTGATATCCTCGATACACTATTATTTCTGATTTCAATGGAATACTTTCGCATTTATAAATTCAGCCCCTCTTAGGGGGGTATACTCCCATAATTCTGCCCCATTAAGTGGGATAAGTCCATAAATCTGCCCCACTTCGGGGGGTATACTCTCATAACACTGCCCCAATAAGGGGGATATATCCAAGTACAATATTTCTTTTCATTTCTCAGAAAGATTCACGATTCGTAATTAATGGTGGAGGGAACAAACCAATCAATCACAATGCACTTTTGAAGGAACCGTTGAGACACATTGTCAAAATTTCAAGTCAAACACGCATACCATAAATCATACTTTGAGACGCAAAAATCGTAAAAATATTTAGACACGAAAGGAGGACGGCACACTAGGTTAGGCATGTGTACTCACCTCGAGTAGCAAGACAATTAGCAAAGCAAAGCCTCTACGGATAAACGAATCCCTCGTCTACGAACTCGTCACCTACAATTTATTATTTCTAAATTAATGACAAATCCAAAATGTGCAAGTATGCTATGCGAAATTTCTCTAAGTCTTATTTGAAATTACTCCCCATTATCCCCATTAATTATTAGCATGTACAATTGTATTTTCTCATAAAATCACTATTTATATATATATAAATACTAACTCTTAAAATTTATTAAGTAATAAATCGCATATTAAATTTATACACTCTAATATTTAGAAAATAAAATAATAATCTATTTTACAACACATTTATTTGTAAGTGACCACAAAAATTTATTCAACTAATTTAATTATTGCTAATTATTTATTAAATATATATACTATTAAAGAATTAAACTTATAAATAAAACTCACAAAAATGTTTGTTCAAATAAAACAAGTGTTTAGTCTCACACAATTATAACTTAATTTTGGAGAAATCAATATCTAATATATATAATAATAAGTCTTTAGTTATTCATAAATAGAGGATTTTTCTTTAAAAGTAATTTTCCTGTTTAACTTTCTAACTTATTTTATTTTAGCAATTTTGAACAAATAACATATTTACTAAAATCACAAATTTATAAGTACTTGAAATGTTTATTTAATCACACTAAATTATATGATTAAAGAACTAGATATTTTATCTTGCTTATTTTTCAATAAAACAGCAATATCTCATAAATAATACATATATATATAATTTTAAATAAAAAAAACATCTTTTATATAATTAAAGTAATAACTAGAAATATTAAAAATAAATTCCAATACAAAAATGCATTTTTGATTTTATATTATATTTGCAGTTTATGTAAATACTAAATAGATCCCCAACTTTTCATTAATGACAAGAAATAACCTCCCAATAACCAAAAACAGTTTCAACATGTTATACTAGCCACCCCTAACTTTTCTGAAAATACAAGAACAACCCCCCGACATGAACAAGCATGAATCCAACAACCCGATTCGATCTAGAGCTAATAAAATGACGTTTCTATGATCACAAATGAATCAGAGGGTGATTTAGGAGTTACCCAAGCGAAAATCGCGAGAAACGGTCAAGATTTGAGTCCGGTTGGGTTTGCCGTCGATGGTGGTCGGCGGTGATGGTCGATTCCGGCGATTGAGGCGTCCTCTGCTTCGATTGGCACCGGAAAAAGCATCCTCGGGCCTCAGGGATTCGTTTGGGACTGATTTCAGGGAATGGGTAGCGCTGGGTGGTTCGGGCCGAGCTTCTCGCCGGCGTTAATGGCTGCCGGCGGCTTGTGGGTGGCTCTGGGCTTTCTGCAGCGATGGGCTGCTGCTGTGGCTCCTCCTTGGATCGTGACAGATAGAGGATGGTGGTGGTGAGGTCAAAACAAGGGGAGACAGAGAGGTGCAGGTGGTGGTGGCGGTGTTTCTCGCCGCTGCTGTTTCTGCTGGATTTTTCGCCGGAGGGAGAGAGAGAGAGACAGACGGAGAGATCAGGGGTGGTGAGGGGGAGATTGATGTGGCCGGTGGTGGTGGCGTCACCGACGGGGAGGCAGCAGCTTTGCCGCTGCTGCTGCTTCCTCTGTTTTCGTCAGGCAGAACAGGAGAGAGGGAGAGAGACTGGGAGAGACAGAGGGAGGCAGATATGGAGGAGGATGTGGTGGTGGCAGTGATGGCGTTGCCGGTGATGGAGGTGGTGGTGGTGTCGGGTGAGAAGAGAGGGAGGGGGCTGCTGGGTTTTTGAAGGAGGGGTTGAAGAAGAAGACAAAACCTTCTTGTTAGTTGTGAAATTCATCAGCAGGTTATTGTGTCTTCTGGTGGAGAAGCTCTTCTCATTTTTTATTATTTTGTTTATTTATTCAATTTTATTTTGGTTTTAATAATTAATCCACTTATATGTATTTACCCTTTAAGTGTTTAACTCTCTTCAAACTACAACAACCTCCCCGCTACCTTGACTAGTATATCTTTTCTTAAACTACAAATATCTCCCTAATTCGCATTTAAACTTCACGAATTGCTAGTATTTTACCCGTATCAAAATGGGGTATTACAAGTACAATGAAAATGATCTCAACGTGGTCATGTTCAATATACACAAAGTTTACTAGCACATTGAGTTGAAACTATAGCATTAACTATAGCCCTTCCTATAGCCAAGACATACCTACTAAAACAATGTGCTACAATCGTTCCGATAGTTGAACTCATAACTTTCATTCCACAAGAATCGAAGATAAGATCTTATGTGTGTAAGCTAGACTCTACACACCAGATCTTCTACTATGTGGAATAATAGACAACTATGCACAATAATAACATAATGCAAAACATTGCCCAAACCATTCACATAAATATATAATTCAACACAAAAAGCATGACTTTTAATATTCAATCCAACATGTATGAATGAAAAATGTACATGCAGTATCTAACTATCATTTATTGGCTTCAACGACGACTGAATTTGTGCCAAGCAAAAGTGAAGTTTTTGAAGGCATATATTTGGTCTTACGTGTAGTGATTCTAGGACTTATTGTAGTTCATTGTGTACCTAATTGCTAGATCACGCAGTGATGTTGGGGTTGGGTGTAACGATATAACAATGTTGAAGTAAAAAGGATTTGTGTAACAGTATGAAGAGAAGTATGTTAATGCATTTTGAGTGTTGATGTTAATTGTTATGTAGTTGACATGATAAGTAGTTGTAATGTCCACCGATTTTGGTGTTGTATTGGTATACCGGCACGAGCTAGTAGTCGTAACATTAAAATTTAGCCGCCGATATGTTACACCGATTTGACGCACGACTACTAGGCTTGAACTAAACATATTCTTAGGGAACAATATAAAAAAAAATTATAGCGAAACACATAACTCCAAGACTGTTGATCAAAAACACTGAATTTAGTTAAGCCATCAATTGAAATGAGTTTTGCATACAAATAAAACACAGGCATGAAATAAATATATGCGTATAGAACAATATAACACACAAATTATTGATAATGAAACACATAACACCCGTAATGTTGCTCAAAAACACTAAATTCAGTTAAGCTGATACGGGTCACGAATCAATATTTTTTAGTTATTTATTTATTAGTTAATCAATAATTAGTTATTTAATTATGTTATTTAGTATTTAGTTTATCCGGGCTTTGGCCCGTAAGAGTCTAAGCTAGGTAAGGGTTACCAGTTTATCTACATAAGCATTGTAATAGTTCGTTATTAGGCAATCAATGAAATAATAATTCTCTCAACCCTAAATCTCTCTCTCCATACTCTTTCCCTTTACTTTTATAAGTAATTATTGCTTTTCAATACGTTTAACGTATCAAATGGTGCTTTCATTGAGATACTGGCGGACATCGGTGATCTCCCTTGCACCATTCTCGATCTCATTCACGAAATTCGACAATTGACGATTATCGATGACATCGACGAGCTCTACCAGAAAGTGAGTGAAACAATTAATTATCTCACCATGGCAGACCTAGTATACCTCAAAGCAAGTGGGTATCTGACCATGCATATCTGGAAAACCTCAAAGCAAGTGGGGGAAATTCGGATTGATTTCCAGTTGGGAATTGTGTCGCATCGAGCACATCGTCAGAGCCGAAGAAAAGCCGCCACTGCCGGAGATTCAAACATTGCAGCCACCGCCGCTAGATGAAGAACAGCAGCCGGTACTAACCCATCCAGCGTCATCCAAAGAAGAGCAACAACAACTCGCAACAGCCACTGCGGGAAACAACGAAGCTCTCCACAATCACGATGTTGGGCTATCCTTATCACCCTGGTGGTGCCAATCCTTTCCCAATGATTAATCAATCATTGCCACACCATTTTATTCACCAATAATCCCCCACCCACATCTTCATTAACCCACAACACACACACCCCCATACAGCCCCAACTTCCAACTCACGGAAAAAATGGGACAACGACGAACCATCCTCAGCACATGCCATATTTTCAATCGGCACTCGAGATCGTCAAAATTCCCGTCGCCCACACACAGGCTCCCACCAACCTCCAATCAACCTCCGACGATGGCATCCAACACCTTTAACCGTCAATTCAACCTTCGGCTATACCACTGCCGCTTGTGCTCACGTCGCCGCCGCTTTCTACGCCATTCCAGCAGTCTTCGGGAAAACAAGCCACGCTCGACGAGCCTCCTCAGGCCACCGCAGTCCTCGGCCACCAACAGAAGCCCCCATCCACCAATGCCACCAGATCTGCCACCACCTACAACCCATAAGGTTTCTCTGGTTCTTAGATCACCAGATCGGATGCAATTCAGAACTTGGGCTCGAATTTTCAATTGGATAATTTTTCGCTTTGGACCACCAAAGTTTTTGGACTTGGGCTTCATTTTCCACATGAGTTGGATTATCAAATTGAGCTGAAATCAAGTGGATCTAATAAACTTAAGCTTAATACGTATGTGGGTTATCACACTAGTTTGGGTTGTCAACAAGGCGGTTTTCAAGCGTGGGGGGAGTTGATACGGGTCACGTATCAATAATATTTATTTATTTAGTAGTTAATCAATAATTAGTTATCTAACTAGCATTTACCCGTGCGATGCACGGTGAAATTTCAAATCTGAAACAAAATATTGTTGCTATACTGGTTACATGCTTCGTACTAAATATTATTTAAAATTATGTTGTAATATTGATTTTGATGCCGGTGGGTTGTGTACATTGACGGAATTGGTACATGCCGAAATGCATGTTTCTAATCAGCGAAAGTGAGTGATTTCAACTATTTTCAAATCTTCTTAAACCCATTTAGGGACTTGCTCTTACTATAAAATTTTCAATGAATCCAATTTCGGGCCACTGATTTGGATATTTCTAATTCGGAAAATACAATCCATCTCAACCTTTTTAACACTCTTATTCAATTAAATTATTTTTATACTTTTAACAATTTCTTTCAAATTTTAGTCCATTTGAAGTTGTAAACAAAACCATCAAAAATTTCAATTTTTTTTATCATTGGTAAAATTGGAAGGAAAAATCAATTTAATCTTACAATTTCTTTTATTGACTTAATTAATTTTTACTATTCATTTGTTTTCTAATTTTACTTTGAAATTTTGTTCCTCATCTTGATCACATTAAATTCATTTCTAATCCCGTTAAAATTGTTAATGAGTTTAAATATCAACCCATGGATCAATTTTCTAGCCCATTCGTTTCTCGTTCTTGACATTTCATCCATTTAAATTGGATATCAATCTTAACAAAAAAATATTAATATCGACCCCAATTATTTCCAGCTCATTTGTTATCCCTTGTTGACCATTTCATCCACTAAAATTGAGAATTAATATTAATTTCAACACTTGCCTTTTTTGAGAAATAATTTCAACACTTGTTATTTAATCTTTTATAACTGAAATAAATTGCGATTCATATACACATTTCATACACCCTCCACTACCACAGCTGCATAATGATCCAATAAATATTGAAAATTATCCAAAAACAAATCCCCGCGAACACATTCAAGAATTCGTGGCAGTAGGGACTAAATCGAAAAATTTAGAAAAAATAAAAAACCGAAAAACTAAACTCACGTGTATAAATCAATGTAATACATGATGGAACATTTAAAACTATGTAAATGAAGTTCCAATTGTACCTATACGGGACGGTGCATCAAGGATTCAACAGTGACTCTTGCGCGTATGTGAATCCCTTCGCCCACTGTCCTTAGTATTACACAAACATATAAATGAAGTTGAAGAAGATTTGACACGAAAAATTGTAGAAAATATTAGGGGAATAGTTGGAAAAAAATCACAAACAACTAAAAAGTATGATCGAATCAAAAAAACATTCACCGACTTCAGCGATGAGGATGCACATTTTTGTAGCGTAAAAATCAACTCATCATGACGAAAACTCTCCGGATCCGCGAGCTAGCTTAGAAGTTAGAACGGTCTTTCCGTTATTGCATTTTGTCCATCGCTACTGGAGAGGAGTAGAAAATGAGATTTAATGGAGAAAGACGAATTGATGATATGGAAGGAACCCACACTGGCCGAGAGACTGTTTGAAATGTTGGACGAATTTATTAATGAAAGGTTTAGTACAAATGACGCAAATCAAAATATAGTATGAATGGGTTGCTCAAAAAATATATTATGAATGGGAACTAAAA
Source organism: Linanthus parryae (assembly GCA_023055425.1). Taxonomy (NCBI): domain Eukaryota; kingdom Viridiplantae; phylum Streptophyta; class Magnoliopsida; order Ericales; family Polemoniaceae; genus Linanthus; species Linanthus parryae. The sequence goes on from JALGPY010000015.1 coordinate 8,188,928, forward strand.
ATGGTAATAATTGGACGCAAATCAATCATTTTTATTGATAGAACCAAAACGGTGGGTTGGGTACAATTACGAAATAGGTACAAAGCCATTGATTTGGATATTTCCAATTCAGAAACATTCAATTCACCTCAACTTTATTTTTAAAAATTTAACTCGGCTCTATTTTAAAATTTCAACTTCCTCGGTTTCTAAATTTTTAACTTCGGCGCCATTTTTAAATTTCAACTTTAATTTCTAAATTTCAATGTCATATTAAATTAAGTAATATTTAAAATGTAGTGACATATGGCAATCTCTCAAAGAAACTCATTCTCAAATAGTATATATAGATTATGTTATTTAGAATTTAGTTGATTCACGCTTTGGCCCGTAAGAGTCTAGGCTTGGTTAGGGTTACCAGTTTATCGATATACACATTGTAATCTTTCGTTATTAGGAAATCAATGAAATAATAATTCTCTCACCCTAAATCTCTCTCTCCCTATATCTTCCTTTACTTTTATCATTAATTCTTACTTTTTGATATGTTTAACGTATCATAAGCCCTCAATATAAAATTAACTTTGCATAGAATCAAACACTACCATAAACTGAATATATGTTTACAGAATAATCTAACACAATAACGGTTGACAACAAAAACACATAACACCCGCACCATGGCTCAAAACAATTGAACTCGTTTAAGCCCTGAATTTCTGGCTTTGCATACAAATCAAACACTGACATGAACACTTATCCAAAAACTAACTTTGTGACATGAACTTGCATTATTTCATTTCAAAAAACACACGGTAGAGTACAGTAATACTTGGTGCCCAAATAGCGTATTATGTGTTAAAAAAACTACCAATTGTATAGATCTGAAACAAAATATGTAGTATGACATTGTTCCATCACCAATAATTGCACATATGCTTTGACAAAAATCAACATATAACATGTTTGATTAGAAAAAAATCAAGTTCCAATCACATATCTATATAATAAAACAGAGGGGTTTGGGTCCCATGCATATTTTTAAAAGACATTTTTCAAGGAGACATTTTAAGAGACATTTTAAACCGTTGGATTAAAATTAAACTACACATTTTTCACCCTCCGGTTACAACTTCGTGAATACTTCGTTACTCCCACGTTTACCCACGTTCATCCTCCAATCCGAATTAGGGATTATACCTCCCACAGTGGTGTCCTGCAAACCTCATCATTCCTTGAGCTGCGCTGTTGTGATGCTTCCGGATCCAGGTACGTCGTCTTCTTCTTAATCGTCTTCTTCTTAGTCTTCGTGCCCTATTCAGGCTCTCTAATTTGTGCCCTATTTGTTCCCTATTTTGATGTTACCTCCAGTTTCAATTTCGAAGGGCGAATCGAACCTTTGGCATCGTGTATAAGGTAAATCTCTTCCCTCTGATCAATTTTATATATGTGCCCTTGAAAAGGTCAAGTTACAATCGAAGACGATTGGTGGTGAGTCCATGGTGTCGATTACTGGTGTGTTTATATATCATTTCATATCCGGTTCTCTCTCTACTAAACACTGATTGTTTGCCTCTGATTGGTTTCATCGAATTTTGATATTTGATCAATTTTATGTATGTGCCCTTGAAAAGGTCAAGTTACAATAGAAGATGATTGCTGGTGAGTCCATGGTGTCGTTTACTGGTGTGTTTATATATATTCTCATCTCCGGTTTCTCTCTCAATGCGGGGTTGATCCTGCAAGTACCTATCTGCATTGATTCCCCCAGTCAGATCCCAAGGTAATCCTATGAATCAATCTCATTGAAACTAAAACTATTTGATGGTTTATATCTGAGGTTTGGGTCATACATATTTGTTTTGATTTGATGGGGTTTTTGGGTATAAAATTGTTGTTTTTTTAGTGAACTTATTGTATGTTTTGAGAATAATGTAAGTTGTCATATGCCAGTAGGTGGAACTGAGGAAGATTGGGCTTGATTCTTCATGGAAATGATTTCCATGGGTACTAATTATTTCTCGTTGCTCTGGGTGCTTATTTGAATCCTCTTAGTTCAGAGTAGAGTCAAATCAATTCAACTCCAACATTTTTCATCTACCAACAATTATGATAAACAGTGGGAGCATATGGTTTGGAATCACTGGGGAATGGAATTTATTAATTTTGTGCCCTATTTACTGGATAATTTGTGCTCCAACAAGGAGTTGCTTTCTTTAGGGTGGGCAAGTCGGGGTTGCATTTGACATGTTCGATTCCACGATTTCAATCTTGATATACCCTACCTATGCCTACAATATTTGAATCGCTTTTGTACAGATTTGATTCCGCAATTCTCTTTTGATTCTCTTTTCCTTGATAAGTACTTATTGTTGCTACCACTCCATCTACTTTTTTGCAGCTAAGCTTCAATGGTGTTGAAAGAACGAAACACCGGTGTCGTAATCCGTGATGTCCACGAAAAGAGTACGAAGAGAAAAGCTCATGAGGCAAGTGCATTCAATATATAATTGTCACTTGGTCTTTCATCTCAATTATACTGACACCTGTGCTATTTTCAGGCAACCCAATGTAAGGGTAAAGGGAAAGCACTATTCTGCGCAGAAGGAAAAGATAATCAAACTCCTAGCAGGGTGGTATGACTTTAGTGACACTATGTTCTTCAGTTTCCTCTTATCTCATATCTCATATCTCATCATACTTCAAGCTAAAACCATTACAGGCCCAGTTCTTGACAGAACAAAATGTCGGTGTTGCAATCCCCGATGACCAACAAACTAATATGACTCAGGCTCTCGAGGTACTGCATTTACTATATTAGTGCATACTAACACTTTAATCTCAAACTTACTGAACTATGTGATGTTTTTAGTCAAAATTAAGTACTGATAAAGGGAAACAGCCATGCCGCGCATAAAGAAAAGCCGGAGAAACTTACACTATGCAAGGAAAAGAGAATCAAATCCCAAGCGAAATGGTATGGGTTTAATGTTTTTAGGTTCCACTAAAAAAAAATTATCAGTCAGTTTCTAACAATTGCCTAATCTCACATCTCATAAAATCTCTTTCAGGCTGTTCCTTCAAAGGCTGCTGTTGCGCAACGAGCTCGGAGGGAAAGGGAAATTTTTTGCACAACTTTACCTCAGATTGTTGGGTCACAACGAACTGAAATATTATTGGTATTGTCATACTAATTGCATTCAGTATCTTTATGTTACTAATTCAATATAATTAAATCTAGCTTCTATATTCAGCCACATAGTCATAATGGCGTCTTGAGGGCGACTCTAGCTCAACAAGCACGCCGAGAACGAGAGCGGGCGTCCAACAAAAAAATTCATATTGGCGTGTCGAGGGCTGCTCTAGCTCAGTAAGCACGCCGAGAACGAGAGCGGACATCCAACAACAAACAAAACACACCACAAGCCGAACCTCTGAATCACTTGGTATAGCTTGTTTTGATATTTCAGTACATGTGCTTCGTATGGTTTATACAATCTGTACACTCATTGTTGCTTCGTTAGACACAAAATATTTGCGTCACGAAAGATTCGTTAGCTCCGCAAGCACGCAGCGAACGAGAGAAAACATCCAGCAACAAGTTAGGCTCACCACCAACATGATGTGCAAATGATTTGGTATAGGCTATTATCATTTTCAAATACATGTTTATGTAATATATTTGACCAACAATACACTCATTTTTTTCCTACACACCCAGATTTCCCCTGCTGTATCGAAGGCCACTATAGCTCAACGAGCACGAAGAGAGAGGGAAAAATATTCTAAATCTGATGGGGCATCGTTTTCCAGAAAGCGGAATAAGCCCGAATCCGTGAACGATATGGTGCGACCTCATTTTAAATACGATGTCAATCTTGGCTACACTTCTATGCATCTATTAATCAATTTCTTTTCTATTTTTCTTCAAGGAGAACTCTCAACATTCAGTTATGCTTCCACCAACCCCGACCTTGGTGGATGGTTTAATAAGTGAAAGAACACCCCTCACGGGTGAGTTACCAAACCAAGCGCCGGCATATGGAAGACTCGCATTCAACTCCCACTCCTGCAAATGATTTGGTATAGCCTGTTATCCTTATTATATAGATGTTTATGTAATATATTTCAACAATCTACACACTCATTTTTTTTCCTACACACCCAGATTACCCCTACTGTATCAAAGGACACTCTAGCTCAACGAGCGCGAAAAGAGAGAGAAAAAAATTCTAAATCTGATGGGGCATCGTGTTCCACAAAACGTAATGAGCCCAAATTCGTAAATGATATGGTGCGACCTTATTTTATATGTGATGTTAATTTCCTTGCTACACTTCTATGCATCTATTAATCATTTTCTTTTCCATTTGTCTTAAAGGAAAACTTTCCAACGTTCAGATATGCTTCCACCAACCCCGAGCTTGCTGGATGGTTTAATTAGTGAAAGAACCCCCTCACAAGTACGTTACTAAACCATCACAAGCGCCGACATATGGAAGACTTGCAATCAACTCCCACTCCAAGGAATCTTATAGATGACTTCATAGATGTCGATGTCGTTGATCCTGCTAGAGAATCTTTTACAGGATCAACTGCTTCTCATGTGCCCAACTTACAAGATGAATGCCCTGCACAACAAAAATTCTCCATTTATGTAATATTAGCTGATGGCGAAGATTATGATATTCCAGATGACCCTCCTATCCTTCTAACTGTAAATGGGAATGACGTGCGTCACTCTTTGGGAAACATGGATGTTAGATGTCAATTTTGTTCTGCTTTGCATTGGAAGGCTGAGAAACTTGTACGTTCTTCAGAGCAAATCCCCATTTCGGAACATGTTGTTTGCAAGGAAAGGTGCGACTCCCATTTCTCAAGACGCCACCACCAATTATTCAATCTCTATACGACGGCGACGATGAAAGATCGAGATCATTTCGTCGGTATGCTTGCGAGTATAATTCAGCTAACGCATTTAAAATTCTAGGGGCCAAGCTAGATCCAAGAGTTGTCATGGGGAGGGGACCTAAATCTTTTATCATCCATGGAGAATTACGTCACAGGACTGGCACATTAATCCCCGAATCTGGTCAGGATCCGAGTTATGCACAACTATACATATATGATCCAGGCTCAGCTTTAGAAGTCCGACATCGCAAAAATCCACACTTAAGACGAGATGTTCTCAAGTACATACAAGATACATTGCAGCTGCACAATGAATTTCCCTCTAAATTTTTCCAGGCTTATGAGTTGTTGACGGAAACCGAACTCGATGGCAGGTGTGTTCCGGCTTATCTTCATTACAGTACCTCTAGTGACAAACGCCGATACAAACTGCCAACCGTTAAGGAGGTGGCGGTAATATTACCCGGGGATGGCACTGAGATATGTGGAATGCGTGATATTATTTTTCGCTTAAGAGGAGGGAATGAATTGATGAGAATCAATGAGTGTCACCCTGCTTACTTGCCGTTGCATTATGTTTTATTATTCCCTCATGGTGAGTTAGGATTGGAACCTGGAATGCGTCAATGGGATGTTTGTACTGGATCTCCAACTAATAGCCGACTTACTCAGATGCAATACTACAACTATCGGATCTTTCAGCGTCCAACATAATACTCAACAATCTTACGATCAGGCAAATTGTTCCAAGAGTTTTTGGTTGATGCATGGGCAGCAACTGAGCAAAATTGATTGACCTACGTAAGGTTGAACCAGCATAAGCTTCGTACAGAGCTTTATAAAGATTTAGCTGATGTCATTAGAAGGGATGAAGCATCTCCGGATCAAGTTGGTCGGCGGATGATTTTGCCTTCTTCCCACATCGGAAGCCCGAGGGACATGTTTGAGATCTTTCAAGATTCTATGGCAATTACAAGACATAACAATCATCCAGATGCTTTTTTGACAATGACGGCAAACCCGAAATGGCCAGAAATAACTTCAGCTTTGTTTCCCCATCGAACTTCTTCGGAATGTCCTGAGAAAATTGCCTGGGTGTTTGAATTAGAGCGAAAGGAATTGATGAAGATAGTTGAACAAAATTATTTGTTTGGACGGAAAGCTGCTCATGTTTACACAATTGAGTACCAAAAAGGGGACTACCGCATATGCATGCTTTGATATATGCTCACAAGCAAGATAAAATCTGAACTTGCGCCCAGGTAGACAACTTTGTCAGTGCAGAAATTCCAGATCCTGACGAAGACCTTGTACTCTTTCAAACTGGGTTAGGTTGTATGATCCATGGACCGTGCGGTCACCGGAATCCGAACGCAGCCTGTATGGAGAATGGGAAGTGCATGAAAGGTTACCCTAAATAGTTCAAAGAGACAAAAACGATGGATGAAAGAGGTTACCCTCTCTATCACCGCCATGATAATGATAAGCAGTATACGGTTAGGGGTGCTGAAGTTGATGACAGAGATTTTGTTCCATACAATCCATATCTTTCTAGATTGTTTGATTGTCATATTAATGTTGAAGTTTGTGCGGGTCTGAGCTGTGTAAAGTATATTCATAAATATATTTTCAAGGGCCACGATCGTGCAACCATGATTGTTGGAGGAGTTGATGAAATCCAGCAATTTCTTGAAGGTAGATACATTGGACCGTCCGAAGCTGCTTGGCGACTGCTTGGTTATAGTCTTCATGAGGAATATCCAACTTTTATGCGTCTGGCACTTCATTTACCAGGAATGCATCATTGTGTTTTTGATCCTACAGAATCGGCCGAGGTTATTGCGGCAAGGGTGGCGCCACAAAAGTCTACATTGACTAGATTTTTTGATATCTATACCTGTAATCCAAATGCCCGAAATCACACATATGCTGAGTTCCTCCAGTTTTTTGTTTGGCGAAAGCAAGAGAAAGTTTGGGTTCCAAGGCAAAGGGGTTATGCTATTGGGAGAATGTACTTCGCCAGTCCAAACTCGGGCGAGAGGTTCTACCTGCGCTTGCTGTTGACATTTGTCAAGGGACCTAAGTCATTTGAGGAACAGTAAACAGCGTTTTGTTCCCTACATTTAAGGCAGCATGTGTTGCACTAGGATTGCTGGAGAATGATGAAGAATGGATAGAATATCTTTCGGAAGCTGCAGTCATGAAAATTGGATATCAGCTGAGACCATTTTTTTGTGTTATACTCAGTGAGTGTTCTCCGCTACATCCTTATGATTTGTGGAAACGTTTTGCTAAGGACATTTGTGATGATATAAAACATAAGATAATTACCAAATATGGAATTATGAATCCAGATGATGCCTTGATTGAAGATTACGGCCTTTATCTCCTTAATGAAATGCTTGAACAATTGGGAAAGAGTCTGGATAAATTTCCTCCCATGCCTCTACCATTTGGAAATTGGAGCATTACTGCTGGGAACAAACTCATCAGAGAGCATATGCAACTTCAAGCTGATGCGGAGAGTTCGGACGTGCAGGCCAGGGTCGATTGCTTAACGTGTGCCAGCGTAAAGCTTATACTGAGATTTTTGGATCAGTATTAGAAAATAAGGGGACTACATTCTTCTTGAGTGGGGGTGCTGGAACTGGAAAGACATTCACTTACAACACCGTATCACTGAAGTTGCGCAGTCTAGGAAGTGTAATTGTCACAGTGGCATGTTCAGGGGTGGCATCACTATTATTAGTCGGAGGAAGAACTGCTCACTCGACATTTTCCATCCCGCTGGATGTGCAAGATAATTCAGTGTGCGGGTTCAGTAAATAATCAATGCAAGCTTCATTATTTAGAGAAACAAAGTTGCTCATATGGGATGAGGTACCTATGCAACATAAATATTGCGTGGAAGCAGTCGATCGCACACTCTGTGACATCTGTGACAATAACAACCCATTTGGCGGCATCACAGTTGTTCTTGGCGGCGATTTTCGGCAAATTTTACCCGTTGTGCAAAAAGGGGCTCGTGAGCAAATTGTTGATGCATCACTTAGGCGTTCTATACTTTGGAATAGAGTGCACGTATTGAAGCTGGAGTCCAACATGCGTTTGGATACTTCCGATTTCTCGGGATGTCGATTTCGCATCCTTTTTGATGAAGGTATATTGCATTTTAGTTTCTGATCACATACATTTGATTACTGTATATAACTCTCTTAACATATGCATTACATTCTATTAGTAGATTGGTGGCTGCAATGAAGAAATAGTGGAATTACCAACAAATATACATCGGTGTCGAACTCTAAATGAGCTTCTGCGCTCCATTTATCCTCACCTCAATTCAGAAGGTATGGTAACTCCGGCTTATCTCACTGAGCGAACAATATTATCAGCCCTTAATGACGATGTTCACGTTGTAAATATGGTTGCTTTGAGTATATTTCGTGGAGAGAGCCGGACCTATTTAGTAGCGGATAAATTGGGTGAAGATGATTGTTCTGATCATGCCATAACAAACCGATATCCAAATGAATACTTGAACTCCTTGGATCCTTTTGGCTTGCCACCTTTCAAATTGGAGTTGAAAGTTGGCTGCCCAGTTATGTTGTTACGTAACATTGCACCCGCAGATGGATTATGTAACGGTACTCGACTAGTTATCGTTAGAATGGCTTCACGCACTCTATAAGCAAGAATTCTGACAGAGGACAAGGCCGTAAACTTAGTATTCATTCCAAGGGTTTCTCTCGCCCGTCATTGAATGAGATGCTGTTTAACATGACACGGCGTTGATTTCCGATCCGTCTAGCTTATGCAATGACGATCAACAAAGCTCAAGGACAATCAGTCAAATATGTTGGAATTGATTTGCGGAATCCTGTGTTTAGCCATGGACAACTGTATGTAGCTCTATCTCGGTGTATGTATTTTGATCGTGTACTTGTTATTCTCCCGCCGATAATAGGTACACTACAACAAATATTGTCTATCTAGAAGTTTTGCTGTAAATGAAGGTAATATTCCTTACCTTTATATTACTTTTTTCACTCATAAATTATAATTAACATACCTTCATTTATGTTTTTGCAGTGGGAACGTCTCCGTTTGATCAGTTGAGGAAATTTCTATTCTGCTGCTACTGTCGGGGTAATATATATATATATATATATATATATTTTTTTTTTTTTTTTTTTATTGTTTATGCATGAATTCTCTTTACAGCGTGAATTTTGTTTACTACACGGTCTATTGGTCTTATGCATGAATTCAGCTAAGGCGATTGTATTAAGTTCACATCATAATATTTGTGTGATTGTCATTGGTGATTTATGACATGACTATTGTGAACAGTAACTTATTAACTTTTCCAGAAGTTACAATATAACTGTGTCAACTAACTGGACTGGATATTTTGATTAGTGGATCATCAATATTTTGATTTGTGGAACATAAGAGGATATAAGAGTAAAAGATCTTGCTCCAAAAACCACTAGGACACAACAGCTTTCCTTGCATCATGTACTCTATTTCTCTGTATATTGGTGGTTAACTGGGTTGGTGATTGAGTTTGGGTTGTTTGCGGGTCTGATGGTGACATGGCGGTGGAGTTTGAAGTTCAGGTGGGTTTATGGTATGAGGTGAGTGGTATCTTGATGGATGCTTTGGTGGTGAGTTAATTAGGTTGAATAGAATTGGTTAATGCAGGGAGATTATTTGGTGGACATAGGCAGTGGATGGGTAGAGGCTACTGGTAAAGTTTGGTTGGGTCTTAAAGTTGTAGGTGCTGGTTTAGTTCTGGTAGGTTATGGTGTTGATGGTTTTGGTGATGGTGAAAGTTGGAGTAATGGTGGATGAGAGGAATTGATGGTTGTGATGAGGTTATGAATTGGTGTGTTGGTGATAGAGAGGTAGCAGGTTGGGGGTTATGTTGGTGGATAATGGTGTTTGTTATGTATTCTCTGAGAATTTTTTCGAACTTTTTTTGTTCTGAGAATACACAGGCTATCACAGTCTAAGCATACAAGCCGAGATTAAAGATTTACAGCAGACCTAGCACACTCATGGGCATATGAATTTTCACTTCTGGGAATAAAGAAAAAAATAAAAAGCTTCAAATCTTTGAGCCAATAATCTGCAATCTTCAAATATAGGAGCAACAACTGTGGAGCAATTCTTACTTAATTGAAATCATGGAATCTGAATAAATAATGATCTTCCTTAGGACTTTATTCAGCCAGTAGCAAAGGCTTCAAGCATTAGAGCATTAATCAATCTTGGAAAATTTTTAGACCACTGCTCCAAACAAACATTGAGCAAACCTATAACATAGAGTTGAATAATCAAGAATCAATAAAACTGTATTTTAGTGGATGAATAACTTCAAGAAGGGAAACTCAGAATTAAGAGTTCGTTGCTCATTTTTTGAAGTTTGGAGCATAAATAAGCTGAAGTAAATAACCTATTTTAAACAAGGAAAAACTTTTATATGTGTGGTTGTTTGATTCTTTTATATGTCATATACTTATCTAAAAACCAATTTCTTCTTTTACAGGTGGTCGTAGCTTGGCCCTCTTCATCCAAGAATACAAACAGCTTTTTCATTGTCATGAGGAAAACCAGTGCTTTTAAAGATTAGATGCCATGCTCAAGCTTAATGCCCCTTTTAGTTGGCGTTTTTTTCCCGTTATTAGTAGCTTACAAGCATTTTCTATTGAATGTCGGGTGCAACATATGTTTTTTTTGTAACTAAGACATACTTTAAACTTTTTTTTTTTCTAACTTAGACTGACTTTATACATTTTTTTGTAACTAAGTTTCCCACTCCACTATGTGCACATGGAATGTGATTTCATTCCTTAGGACATGCGAGTAACGAGTCATATCGTTTGATGGTACTTATGGGATTACCATATTTTTTTGTTAAGAAATTATGTGCATGTTTAACAGGTTTTCATGTCTAAATCGTATAGAATAGGGAAAATTATGTCGATTCTTTTGCACTGCCCTTAGGGAACGGAAAGTAATACATAGGACCTTACGTTTCAACATCAAAAATAGCTACATATAAATGAAAATAACCTACCAATTTCCTATTCTCTCATACATACTATACATTTAAAGAGTCAAAATTTATATATTTACTTTCATTTTTGTATTCATGGTTTAGTACATTATATGTTGAAGTAGCCATCTTCTAAGGAGCTATGAACCTTGTAATCTTCAAATATACAAATTTCCACATCCCCCTAATGAAATCAAGTTTCCTTATAAATGCTTCGCTTGTGCTTGATTATCCTCAACGTTATTCTTTTTTTTTTTTTGCCGAGAATAAAGAACATTAATTCATCATCAAAGAAAGTACGAGAGGGTACTACGATAATAGCTAATACATACATCATCAGATCTTCATACTATAACCAAATAACATCTAAGCCGAACTTGCAACATCATAGTAGAAAGACAGAGAAGTTAGACACCTAAAAACAATCGGACCATCAACTGCAAGGCAAGAGGCCAATGCCCTGGACGCTTCAAGCCTCAATCCTGGAAGAAAACGCAAAACAGCAAACCATCTAAATAATCATAATAGGACCAAGATAACTAACCACCCACAAGACAAGGTTGTCTTGGCAACAACATATGTGTCACCAAAATCAGCCCACTCACGAGGGTGACCTAAAGTTGAAAAAAATCCTTAGCGAATTAGCTGCACGAAAACCTCTAGATGTAGATTCCCAAAGATCGATGCACCGTTTACTGAGCTGAACATTTGGAGCAATCACAGGTTGTCAATTTCCATAGCTTCCTGATTCGTGTTTCGGGAGAGACCAACGAGACCTTCCTCAACCTGCACTTTACAAGTATCATCACCAATTTTTGATTCGGAAAGACCTTCCTGGTTAGGGTGCTGAGGATCCTTTGGTGCCTGATCAGAAAATTGAACCGTTGGAATGCAAGTCTGAGCAATATGCCTCTTTTTACGCTCCTTCTTACCGTGGAGATGCCTTTGGAGAGCAGAATAATCAACCCGGATAGGGCATGTCTGATGCCCATTCATCTTCAAAGATCGACAAAATTGGAGCTCATACCAGAACGGATCAATTCGGGCCACCTGATCTGTCAGTCGATTTCTAAAATCTAATTTTGACTGATGATTCAGAACACATATACCATCCAGTTACTCACAAACATTTCGACAAACGCTTCTGATTTCTGCTTTTGGTGGATGAGAGAACCGAAGGCGAAGCGGGTCCCATCTACTATAACTATGAACCGACACAAAAGATGGACATGCCAAGTGATGAAAACAACCTGTTTTTCTTACTCGTTTGATTTTGGAAACCTCCAAAACTTGTAAAACATCATATGGAGTCTTAGATAACCTTTTTCTCTTATTTCTTCAGAGGGAAATTGAGGAAATAGATACAAAGCTAGAATGAACCATTGAAAATAGAGAAGCAAAGATGAAACAATAAATTAAAATCTAATAAAGAAAGATTGTAGTGCTGAGACAGTCAAAGAAAAACAAGAGACCTTAACAACAACAAAACAGGACCTCTAAAGAGCACAATAGAGAAACAAGCCATGAATGACAGAAAAGACCTAGTGGGGGAGATGGCCAGACATCTAGGAGGCCTACCAACAAGGGAATAACAGGGGAATTGGACCGAATAGGGCATGCAATGGGAACGTTGACTTCACCGGCTTCAAAGACCAGCAAATCTGAGAATGGAAATGTTCGGTCCACCCACTAGAGGCGCGGATATGGATATAAAACTGGGAAAACTTGAAGTAGAATAACAAGAGCTATCGTCGGCGGAGAGAGCACATCAGGACCGAGAAATAAACAGAATAAAGGAAGAGTTACAAGATCAGTAGCCTTGAAACAAGAAGACAAGCAAGAGAAAATTTGTAGAGAGGCAAGCGTTGACTTCGCCGACAGTATACTTAGTAAAACTGAGAACAGAGAACACAATACACTCTCTGAGCGGAAGTTGAAGGTACGGCAAATCTGAGGAAATCGGAGAAAATTGTTCGAAAATGATAGATGGGTGGTCCTGGCGGAGGCGGCTGAAGCCAGGAAAGCCTGAGATACAAAAGGGAATTAGGGTTTTCTAGAGAGTGGAGAGAGGATTTTCTCTCTCTAAATCACACCCTTAAAATGGACCCTCAACGTTATTGTTAAGTAATATAGAAGTATAATTCCATGGTTGTGTCATACTCAGCATTACAGCAATTTATCTACCCTTGATTGAAGTTGAAATATTTGATCTTGTGAAACCAACCATTGTATATTATTATAGTGACGTTATCCCACCCTAAGAAATAAATAATTCCACCAGATTCTCATCAAGCTCAACATTCCATGAGTAATAAAGTACAAAACACTAAGATTATTATAGAATAAAGAAACTACATTTTTCAGTTAGTACAAAAAACTACGTACTGCATAAATGGATCCTGTCATGTTGTAAACAAATAATGTAACACCCCCAATTTTCCACAAAGGAAGCCCGGCTGTATCGCTTCGCACCCGATTTATAAACCAAATACAGGGAGTCTTTAAATAGTGTGACAACCATATACCGAAACAATCATCCAAAATGATTATTTAACTTTTACAAGTCTTCGGCACAAACACGGGCTCAAAACACAAATACAATGAGTATGGTAAGTTACTATGAATTTTTGTAAATGTTGGATATGTCGTAATTGTGCATTAACTGACGTTTGAATACCCGGAGTAATTACTTTTGTGACTTGATGCTTTGAGTCAGGTTATTGAACGGTACATCTGTAAGTAAAAACTAATCGTTTTCAAAATTATGCATACCTACTTTTGTCCGCCACTGACAATTTGTCACATCAATGTATACAAACTGTGATAATAAGTTCTATTTAAGATTTAGTTTCTTCAATTCCGTCTTGTAACATAATCGTTAGGATTTGGCTCCTTGGTGAGCATTTTCGTGTGTAAGTTCACAGTTGGTTTCAAAGCTTTGAAACCAGTTTCAAAGCCTTGAAAAGTCAAGATCATGAACTGAGGGGGAGTTCTTACTCCTATTCATCTCTGAAAGAAAGTTGTATCTATGTGAAATAGGATCAATCCTCTAGAACGCGGGGGGGGGGGGAGGGGGGGGTGGGGTTGAATAGAGTATGACAACTTTTTCCAAAGAAGTGGCTTTAAAACAAAGTGTGAGGATCAGGAAGTATTTCAAGTCCTTGAACTCAGATTCAAGCCATTGAAACCAAAACAGATAGTGTGAAAAGTTGCTGATCTTTTTCAAGGCCTTGAAATAGCTTTCAAGGTCTTGACTAAAATCCTGGTTTGATGCAGTGAACAAAACAAGTCGAGAACTGAAATGTAAGTGCAAGTAACACAATGATTTTACGGAGTTCAGTCCTCAATCACCTATGTCTCCGCCTGAGGTATCTAAATCCCTGCAGGATTTCAACAGACTTCTGATTAATCAAAATATAAGCCCTAGAACTCAAGCACAAAGAATTACCTTACTCTGTTACAACTTGTGGTTCTCCCTAACGTATCTAGTACCTGCTCTAGCTAACTGATTCAATAAGAATCTATTGTTGTTCCTCTTGAACAACACCACGAGATAAAATGATCAAGTAATAATACAAATGATATACAAATGAAATCACAAAAGGAACAGAACTGTATATGCAGTCAAGCTTGTGAAGCTTGAAGTGTTCTTCTATAGATTGAGATGGATTGAATGTTTGATCTCCTTCAGTGTTGCTTGTCAATCCTTTGAGACTATTCTTGTCTCTGTAATACTCTGAATTCATTTTTCTCTCAATACTATGTCTCTTATGGAAATTTGAACTGCAGCATTTATAGGATTTTCAAAACAGAATTTCTAAAAATCCTCCAGAGATCATTGACTCTTAACAGCTCAATTCCAATGGCTAGCTGCTTGATCTCTTCACTGATTTTGATTTTATCTTCCATCTGTAGACTTAAGGAAGGTCTAGACATCATTCCATAACAGTAGGATCAATGTGCAGCCTTTGAATGACAGATACACAATCCAGTAAAATAAGGAAACTTGCTAAACCTGCATACACAAGGTTAGCTCTCCTGCAAAATACTTCAAGCTTATGCTGAGATAAATGATCAGATTGAGTTTGTCTTTCATCATACTACATGTTAAGATCAAGTGCATAAGATTAAAGAGGGTTTGGAGTAGAAACTCCCTGTAGTTCATGCTCAGATATTTTCAAGGCTTTGAGATGAGTTTTAAGGCCTTGAAACTCATTGTGAGCAACGTGTGAACTTACAATGTCCCCCTTGATTAAAGACAAAACCAATAAACCTATGTAAGCTGTATTTCTGCAAAAGATAATCATTAGTAGTCCAACAACAACAGGTGTATGAGACAAATGTCAATACATAAGCCATAGCTGAATCAAAAGAACGGACTAAGTTACCAGTCTAGAAACACAAAGTACTAAGCAGTTCACAAAACAACTGCTACACATCCAAACCAGTTAAAAACTAAAGTATCGCCCTAAATTTCTCCCTCTTCTTGAATTTCATCAAGAAGGTTGAGAAAAATGTTGGATCAAATTGTTTTTGAAAAACTAAAATAATGAAAGAACTTATTTTGAAAGAGGAATGATGATTTCAAGGCTTTGAAAAGAGGTTCAAAGTTTTGACGAAAAGAAAGAAAGACTAGAATCAATTTTTTGGGTCTTCATTTCCCTTAGGCTCTGCAGCTTCCTCTTGATCAATTTCTTCTTCCTCCTCTTTATCCTATTGTTGTTCTTCTTCATGTGCTACTTTTTCACCAGTCTCATCAGCAGCCACATTACCTTCAAAAAGTTCTGCTGGAGCCACAATTGTAGGAACCTTTGCTCTCTTTTCCTTCTACTTCAGTCATTTGAGAAGCGTGTCAGAGTCCACATTGTCTTCTTCTTGTTCCCCATACCCAGTAGCCTTTGCACCGGCATTTGTATCTACAGCACCTGCTTTCCAGCACCCTTATCTCTAGCTTCATCCTCAGTACTATGTTCACCAAACAAAATCAGCTGTAGAACATGCTTTCTTTAATCCTTCTGGAACATGTGAGACTTCTTCTTCCACATGGATCAAGTTGATGCTTCTGAAGACACTCACAAGCATATACTTCATCTGTTTGAACTCAGTACCCAACTCATACTGACCATGATTCAATTCATCCAACTCATTCTCAGTGAAGTCTAACCTCTGGAGAACAATGGATTGGTCCTGAGATTTAGAGCGTAGGGTAGATGGAGAGGGTAGAGATTTAGGCTTAGGGAACGTCTTACCTTGCAACCCTTCTGCAGAATAATCAAATAGAGCTTCCATGCTCCTTCATTGGTTTTTACAATTCCAATCCTTTGAAAATCCTTTTCATCTAGCATTCCAAAACCAGTGGTGATTGTCTCTTCCCTATCAAAGGAATTTCAAAGTATTGAAAGAAGAGTGTGAGGATGTTGGCATAGGGTAGTGGATGTTTCCTTTTCTTGGTACAGGATTAAAGCATGTGATCCATCACAATGCTTGGCAGATCAATTTCATAACCATGCATAATCATACATCAAATACAGTACCCAATCAGACAACAACTCTTTTGAATTCTCCTTAGGTACTACACATCTCATCAGAATAGTGAACAAAATCTTAGCTTCAACAGTCAACACAGAGTGAGTTAACTATTTTGAGGTAGTAGCTACATCAGGTAAAAAGAATTCATCTTTAGCTAGCTACAAAGCATCAATCTTACTAGGATGATTGTCTGTATTGTACCTCTATAGACAACCTAAGACATTTGAAAACTCAGAATGATTTAGTTCCATGGTAATACAAAAAACCTTTGAGGATATGGTCAAGGCTAAGGATTTCTATTATTTCATGTTCAAATAGAAAAGTCTGGTAAGCCTAGGGTACGCAACTTCTGAGGGGTGTAGGATTCTCCAGAGAGAATTTGTTTCAGCCTCTTTATGCATTCTAGATTCATACCATTTAACATGCTAGTACTGATTAAGCTTCAGTAGGCTACATGAGTTGAAGCAAAACCATCTAACCAATTCCCTTTTGCAGAGTGAATGATAAACCACTTACTAGAAAGAGCTTTCTTACAAGAAGGGGATTTCTTCTCTATGTAGATCTTAAGTTCCTTACCCGTGTGTCCTTCTATGATTCTTGAATCTACTTTACAGTGAACTTTTCCTTTCCTTTGTCAAATTTCTGAAGCTTCTTCTTCACCTTTTTAGGGCTACCAATCTGAATGCCCTACAGTTTCTTAGAACCAACTGTTGGATCTAAATTTTTCTTTCCTGAGGTAGCAGGCTGATCACCTTTATATTTATTGCTTTTATTCGGAGGAGGATAGGTTGGTCATTCTGCACTAGAAGTTCTGGAACCGGAATCATCACTTATTGCTTAAACTTCTTCCTGTCAACTTATCTCTTCTTCCCGGAACTTTTCTTTGAGCCTCCAGCCATCTTAATTCTCTCAGAGGTTCTCCTTGAATCCATTATGGTTTCAGAGGTTTATAATAGAGAGGCAGGAGTGATAGAAACGAGAGAGTGAAGAGAGAAGAGAGAAGATAAGTACTGAAGTGTTTGAGTTTGAAAAGGAAACCGAATATTCCCTAAATATTTGAGGAAGTGAAGTTTGAGTAAAATTCAAATTATGTGTGTGATGTGTGGAAGGAAATAAAAGAATATTGATATTAAAAATATTTTCTTTGAAATAAAAAAATGGTTTGCAATCATCTACAGAGATAAAACCCAGCATTGGAGATCCATTCATTTGACTATGTAGTATTCATGTTTATATTCAAAGTTTTAGAAAGAATTTCAAGTTCTTGAAAAACTATAATACTGAAAGCAAATAAGATCAAGGCTTTTAAAAGCTTATAAAGCTTTTGAAAACTTTCCAAAACATTAAAACACACAATTCCTTACCTGATACTCCCCATAAGCCAGTGCTTCCTTGTTTAACATGCCTAGTTCTAATCTCAGGCTATGAATCTATCTTCTGGTAATAGTTTAGTAAAGATGTATGCAAACTGCATATTAGTAGGCACAAATGATAAAGATACATCACCTTTCTCCACATGATCTCTGATAAAATGATGTCTAACATCTACGTGTTTAATTCTTCAGTGCTGAACATGATTCTTTCTAATGGAAATTGCACTAGTGTTGTCACATTTGATAGATATATATTTGAAGTCATATCCTAAGTCTCTCATTAATTTGTTGAGCTATCCACAACACTTGAGCAACAAGCTCCAGCTGCTATGTATTCAGCTTCTGCTGTCGATAAAGCCACTGAATTTTGCTTCTTAGAATGCCAGCTTATCAGGGATGATCCAAGGAATTGGCAACTCCCTGAAGTGATTTTTCTATCAACTTTATATCCTGCAAAATAAACATCTGAATAGCCACACGAAGAGAAGTTAGACTGTTTAGGATACCAAAGCCCTAAGTCTTTGGTACCATTGAGATATCTTAAAGATTCGTTTGACAACAACTAAGTGTTATTCTTTAAGATCAGCTTGGAATCTAGCACACATACAAACACTAAACATGATGGCTGGCCTGTTTTCAATTAGATAAAGTAGTGAACCAATCATATCTCTGTATTCTTTCTGGTTCACACTCTTACCATTTTTGATCTTTTTCTAGGGATAGTGTAGAATCGTTCTAGCAGCTTGGATTGAGACAAGTTATACTTGTTGAGCAGATCCTTGGTGTACTTACTTTGATTAAAAAAATTCCCTTCTTCAATTGTTGCACATGAAGTCCAAGAAAGAAATTTAACTCTCCCATTAAGCTCATTTCAAATTCTCTGCTCATAAGACTTGAGAAATCTATGGAAAGAGAATCATTAGTAGCACCAAACAAAAGATCATCAACATATATTCATGGTACCAAAATTTCTTTATCATGAGTCTTTATGAAAATAATTTTATCAACCATGCCTCTTTTGAAACCATTTTCAAGTAGAACTTTGACAATCTTTCAAACCAAGCTCTTGGAGCCTGTTTCAAACCATAAAGAGCATTGTCAAATTTATAAACATAGTTGGAAAACTCATCACTTTAAAATTCAGGTGGTTGAGCACCATATACTTCCTCTTGCAGATAGCTAATTAGAAATGCACATTTAACATCCATTTGAAAAAGTTTGATGTCCTAATGAGATACAAAAGCAAGTAAGATTCTAATTCCTTCTAACCTGGCTGTAGGAGAAAAAGTCTCCTCATAGTCTATACATTCTTCTTCGTTGTAGCCTTGAGCTACTAATCTTGCTTCATTTATGATAACCTTATCAATTTCATCCAACTTGTTTCTGAACACCCATATTGTTCCAATCACAGACTGCTCTTTGGGAGGAGGAACTAGATTCCAAACCTTGTTCCTCTCAAATATATTCAGTTCATTTTGCATATAAATGATCAAGTCTATCTCTTGAAGTTATTCTTTCACGTTCTTGGGCTCTATAAGAGATACAAAAGAATTAAAGGCGCACAAGTTCTTTAATTGATACCTTGTTTGTGTACGAGTCGATGGATCAGGAATGATGTTTTCTGCTGGATGAGCTGAGAGATATCTGAACTTCTTTCTAGGTGTCCACGGTTCTAGCTCTTCAAGAATCTTTTCAAGACCTTGAGATCTTAATGTTGTGGCTTCACCAATTTGTGTTTCTTGATATTCTGTTTCAAGGCTTTGAAACCTATTTTCAAGGCCTTGAAAACTTCTTCTGTTTTCCTACAAGCTATTCTTGGATACACTTTCTGGATCTGTTTCATCTTCTGATTCATGCTTTTTCAGATTAAGATCTGCAAAACTATCACTCAAAGAACCATCATAGCCTTCATAAAAAAATTACATGTATACTTTCCTAAACAAGCTTTGTTATTTTATTGTAAACCCTATAAGATTTGCTAGTTAAGGAATAGCTAAGAAATATACCTTCATCACTTCCAGCATCAAATTTACCAACAGTATCCTTACCATTGTTTTGAACAAAACAAGTACAGTCAAAAGGCTTGAAGTTAGAGATGTTTGGCTTTCTCCCTTTCAAGAGTTCATAAGGAGTCTTCTTTAGAATAGGTAAAGCACTTGTTCAATATATAGTTTGCGGTGTTTACAGCCTCTGCCCAAAAGGATTTTGGTAACTTGTTCTCTAAGAGCATTGTCCTAGACATGCCCTCAAGTTTCCTGCCCTTCCTTTCAACTACACCATTCTGTTGAGGAGTTCTAGTAGAAGAAACGTTGTGAGAGATACCAAACTTAGCACAAACAAACTCAAACTCTACTTGATCAAATTCTCTGTCATGATCACTCCTGATAGAAGCAATAGGTATTTTTTTTCTGAAGTTTGAAGCTCTTTAAAAAGTTTTGAAAATTCAATTAGAGCCTCAGACTTATCTTGGAGAAACTTTACCCAAGTATATCTAGAGTAATAATTTACAATAGTTAGCACATATCTCTTATCGTTTGGACCACGAAGATCCATATGTAGCAATTCAGTAGGTCTAGATGTACTTACCAAGTTCTTTGGCTTGAAAGAGATCCTTGTCTGTTCACATTGAGCACAAGCCTTACGTACCTCTTCATCCTTGAGCATGATAGAAGGCAGACCTCTGACAAGATCTTTGGAAAGTAATTTGTTCAATCTATGTAGGATAATGTGTCCAAGCTTTCTGTGCCAAAGCTTTGAATCCTCTTTCAAGGCCTTGAGACCCTTCAGACTTTCCCCTCCAACTTTGTTAGTATTCAAACAATATACATTATTTGACCTAGAAGCAGTGAGGATGAAATTGCCACATTTGTCATCTTTCACCACACATTTTTCTTTGTAAAAAACAACTCTATAACCTTTTTCACACAATTGTGATACACTAAGAATATTAAACTTTAGGACATCTACAAGATACGCATCTGAGATAGAATTTTCAGTACCATTACCAACTTTACCAATACCTATGATGTTGCATTTGCCTTTGTCACCAAGTGTGATTGTCCCTCATGATTGTTCTTTCAATTTAGAGAATAAAGAACTTTGCCACTTATGTGCCAGGGGCAACCACTATCCATGATCCATTTATGTTCTTTGCTCTTGGTGACAACCTGCAAACACCATTTACTGCCTTACCCAGCTATTAGACCAAGTGTGATATTTGAATTCATATTCAGAGTCAGCCATGTTAGGTGGTCTAACCCCTTTAGGAACCCAAATCTGTCTCACTTGTCCCTTAAGTTGAAATTGAAAAGTGTTCCTCATGATGTGAGGTTACCTTCTTCTAAAGGGACAAGTCATCTTTACCTGATCATTTTTGCTGCAGTAAGGACATTTTGGAGAATGTCTGCTGCTTGCTTTCACAAACTTGGTATTGTTCTTTCTTGGAATATTTGGATTGTATCCAGTACCAGTTTTTTGGACATACTGTAGATTTCCTCCAAGAATCAGGTTGAGATTGTGTATTGAGCCAGCAAGTTTTGTCAAAATGTTCTGAGAGTCTTTAAGTTTCTCAGTCAAAATAGTTTATGTTCCTCTAATTCATCATGCTGATGTCTTAGAGCAACAATGCTGTCACTCAAAATAGAGTTCTCTATGACAACTTATTTGACCTGAGATTTTAAGGATTTGAAGTTGGTTTCCAAGGCTTTGAAATCTCTGTCAGTTTTTTCCTAAGAAATTTCGAGATTCTTAATTTGGAAAACTAGTTGCAAATTTTCTTTTGCTTGCTCATGAACTTTCTCCTTCAAAGGTTTGATTTCATTTAAATAAGCTTCTTCATTCAAAAGCATTGTTTACAAAATTTCAGAAAACATATTTTAAGATTGAAACATAAGACTTTTCACCATTACCTCAATGTTCTTGTCAGAAATTTCATCATGCTTGGACATGAGACATAGAATAGCTTGATATCTTAAGAGTATGAGTCACGTGATGAGTCTTAATCACTCCAAGAAGCTACCATATCCTTCTTCTTTCTGTCATGATCTTTCTTTTGAAAGTGTTTGCTTTTCTTGTGTGGACAGTTTCTGATCAAGTATCTTGCATCACCACACTCAAAGCAATTTATAACCATGGATTTATGCGAAGAAGATTTACCCTTGTAGTCTTTGTTGCTGGAGGTTTCGAACTTATCTCTGTAGTCTTTCCAAAGTTATTCTTCATCTTGAGAATCCTTGTCAATGACTGGAAATAAGATCAACTGGATCTTCCTCATCATCTTCTTCTTTTCAAGGCCTTGAGGTTGTTCACTCTCTTTAGCCTTGAGAGCCAGATTCTTGAAACTCTCTGGTAATTATCCATCATCTTCATTCATGGAGATCTCATGTGTGAGTAGCTTTCCCTGTAGATAATCAAGATGGAGGGAGGATAGATCTTGACTTCTTCAATAGGTGTGGTCTTTGGTTCACAATTGGCTTTGGGAAGACTTATCAACACTTTTTTGATTTCTATTCATTGGAGAACACTTTCCCCAAGGACTTCAGATTGTTGACAATATCTGTGAATATTTTGAACATGTATTTGATGGATTCATCTCCATTCATCTTGAATAGGTCATACTGTCTAAGAAAGATATTGTTCTTGGTTTGCTTCACTTGACTGGTTCCTTCAAAAGTAACCACCATTTTATCCCATATCTCCTAGCAGTCTTGCATGTGGATATCCTGTTAAACTCATCTGCAATCAAAGCACAATATAAGACATTCATAGCTCTATAATTCTTTGAAAGATGTTCCAACTCAGAAGTAGATAGAGAATTTTCATGTCTAGGAGTTTTAATCTCATCCTTTTTAGTGTAGAATGTATGAGGTCCATTCTGGATAATAGAACATAGTTCGATTTCCTAATCAATGATGAAAATTTTCATCAGGGCTTTCCAATGTACAAAGTTTTCTCCACAGAATAAGGGAGGTCTGTTAGCAGATCTTCCCTGTTAGAAACCACCATCACCTACAATACTCATGATCACCAAATTGTTAGATCTATGCAGTGATACAAGCTCTGATATCAATTGAAAGACATTATGTAGGTATGTGAAACATGATCAATACTCTAGAAGGGGGGGGGGGGTGAATAGAGTATTGAATTTTTTTCCAAAGAAGTGTTTCTAAAAAAAGTGTGAAGATTCAGGCCTTGAACTCAGATTCAAGCCCTTGAAACCAAACAGATAGTGTGAAAAGTTGCTGATATTTTTCAAGGCCTTGAAATGCCTTTCAAGGTCTTGACTAAGATCCTGATTTGCTGCAGTGAACAGAAAAAGTATAGAATTGAAATTTAAATGCAAAGAATACAATGATTTTATGGAGTTTCTTCCTCAATGACCTACGTCTCCGCCCGAGGGATCTAAATCCCTGCAGGATTTCGATAGACTTCGTAATAATTAAAAGCTATGCCCGAGATTTCAAGCACAGAGAATTCCCATATTCTGTTACAGCTTGTGGTTCTCTCTAACCTATCTAGTACCTGCTCTATCTAACTGATTCAATAAGACTCTCTTGTTTGTACTCTTGAACAACACCACGAGATTAAATCATCAAGTAATAATACAAATGATATAAAAATGAAAGCGCAGAAGGAAGAATACTGTATACGCAGTAAAAGCTTGTGAAACTTGAATTGTTTTTTTGTGGATTGAGATGGATTGAATGTTTGATCTTCTTGTCTCTGTAATGCTCTGAATTCGTTTTTCTCTCAAAACTATGTCTCTTATGGAAATTTGAATTACAACATTTATAGGATCTTCAAAACAGAATCTCCTAAATTTTTTCCAGAGATCTTTGACTCTTAAAAACTAAATTCCATTGGCTCGTTGCTTGATCTCTTCACTGATTTTGATTTGATCTTCCATTTGTAGACTTAATGAAGGTCTGTACATCATTCCATAATAGTAGGATCAATCTGCAGCCTTTAAATGATAGGTACACAATCCAGCAAAATAAGGAAACTTGCTAAACCTCCATACGCAAGGTTAGCTAGCAATTCCTGCAAATATAATTCTAGATTATTATGAAATAAATGATCAGATTGGGTTTGTCTTTTATCATAATACATGTTAAGATCAAGTGCATAAGATTAAAGAGGGTTTGGAGTAGAAACTCCCCCTTAGTTCATGCTCAGACTTTTCAAGGCTTTGAGATGAGTTTCAAGGCCTTGAAACTCACTGTGAGCAACCTGTGAACTTACAATCTGTAATTTCCTGTACTTGATCATGCTATATTATATGATGAAAGACAAACTAATTATGAGTTACAACATGCTTTGATCTCATCATTTTGCCTAAGTTGTTTTGCAGGATTGTAAGTTAACTCTGTACTGCAGAAATTTTCCTTATCAACAGAGTTGCAGAATAGGAAATTGAAGCATGTAGACTAATCCTACTGTTATGGAAGGTTTTATGGACTTTCATTAGACTTGGAGAATGAATATCATATCAAAATAAATGAGAGAATCAAGCAACTAGCCGTTGGAAGATAGCTGTTGAGAGTCAAAGATTATGTAGAGGATTTTTGGGGATTTTTGTTGAAGTTCCCTATGTAGTCTGCAATTCAAATTGCCAGAAGACTACTGATTTAGAGAATTTCGAGAAGTACAAAGCATTACAAAGAGATTCATACTCTCTCAAGGATTTACAAGCATCGTTGAAGAAAATCATTCACCCAATCAATCCATTCCAGATTCCAAAAGAACACTTCAAGCTTTACTGCTTCACTGTCTTCACAGTGTTCTTCATCAGATCTTAATTTGTATATCATTCTATTATATTACTTAATCATATGTTCTTGTTGAGTTGTTCAAGATAAAAAAACAAGAGATTCTACGGTTTCGGTTAGCTAGAGCTGTAACTAGATATCTTAGGAAGAACCACAGGCTGGAAAAGAGTAAGGCAATTCTCTTGGCATGAGTTCTAGGGATTAGCTTTTGATTAATAAGAAGTTACAGAAATCCTAGAGGGTTTAGATCCCTCAGGCGGATAGTAGGTCACCTGGGACCGAACTTTGTAACAGATCACTGTGTTCATTGTCTTGCATTTACAGTTTTGTACTCATCTTCAAAACTGCTTCAAAACAGGTTTTGTTCAATGATTTGAAAAGCTTTTCAAAGCTTTGAAAGTATTCAGTAACTTTCAAACAGTTTGTTTGGATTTCAAATCCTTGATACATGAGGGGATCAAATCCCATTTTCATCCAGTTATGTGTGAAGCCTTGCAGTCAGTGAAAAGATGATATTTTGACTTCTCAAAAGAACCACAAAAGCGTCGAAGTTTGTTACCCGTATCTTCCTTTAGTTTAGATTGCACGTGGTGGGTAACACTTCATGAAAACACCTGCATATGAAGTGTAAAATCTTATTTGGTAGCTTTATCCTCCTTACCATGTTAAAAAATGCCCAATGCTTTAAAGAATTGCTTGTGGTATTGTCTTCCTGTAGCTGTTTCGCTAGCTGGTAACCCGAACTCATAATGTACTAGCATTTTGATGTCGTAATGCCATATCAATCGATCTGGGTGAGGGATTACCAATCACTCAATGGCCAATATCGCATGGGAGAGGCATGGCCAATATCGGGTTTACATCAGCATCCCACAGATTGAGAGGCATGGCCAATATCGCATTTACATCAGCATCCCACAGATTGTTTCAGAGCATATTAATGTTCCATAAGCCGTATGGAAAGATAAAATCATGGGCCCACGTGGTAAATCCTGAACCGGTGAGAAGATTTTGAAATTTTTGAACTATGGTGTTTGGGAGCCACGAGTCCTAAATTGCCGTCCTTTTTCCATCTGCTATGCTCCATCTTGACCCCTTCCGCACAGATTCACGACAATGTCGAATACTCCTCCAAGCGTAGGAGTATGGATAACTTGTCTCCACGTCCCATATGTGTGTGTGGAAAAGTATATGGCTTTGATAAACTTACTCAGGAGAAAGTCGGGATTTTGGATAATATGACAACTTGTTTAGCTAACATTGAGTGATTGATAATCTTCATATCTTTGAAAGTTAAACCACCTTGTCTTCTTGAGCTCCAAACTTCGTCACATGCTAACCAACAATGCCCGATCCTTGTCTTGCTTAGACCACCAAATTTTTTGAATTAGGGACTCTATTTTGTCACGAATCCCGTCTGGAATCTAATAACAACTCATAGCATAAACATGTAAAGCATGAACCGCTGCTTAAATGAGAACTTCGTTCTCTTCCATGGAAAGCGTTTTTTCCTTCCACTCTTTAAGCTTTCCCCCAAACTTATCAATTAAAAAGTTGAAAGTGTTCGATTTTTTCCGTCCCATCGTTGTAGGGAGACCCGAATATCTGTCATACTAATCAATTTTGTGAACCCTTGTTTCCACGAGTAGCGAAGCTCTGATATCGGCTGGTACTCCTGTTAAGAGAAAATAAGGGAAAACCTCTCTATATTGACTTGTTACCCTGATGCTTTACCATATTTGCTGATGATTTGGAGTAAAATGTTTAAGCTCTCCATATTGGGTCTTGTAAAAACAGATAATCGTCCGCAAAAAAAAGGTGGGAGACCACTGGTCCTTCTCTAGAGGCAGCTACTCCATCCAACCTACCTTCCATTATTGCTTTATTAACTACTCTAGAAAGGAATTCACTGCAACTCCGATAGAGGTACGGGTATAGGGCATCCCTGCCTCAGTCCTCTCTCTTGAATAACCGTTCCAACCGGCACCCCAATACGCACAAAAGAGTAACTCCATGCAGTTTCATAGATGCTTATTCATCAGTTCTTTTTATTCTTTTAGTCAAATTTATTCATTGTCTAAATCAGTTATTATAATGTCTTTAATTTTCAAGATCTCTAACAATTACTAATTATCTTGAATTTGTAGTCAAACTATCATGCCGACTCAAATGTCTCAATTAATTTTTCGTCCCTTTCTATTAATTTGTAATTTTTTTGAATATTTTTCATTTATTTGACAAGGATGGAAATGTAAACTAAACTTGATATATATTTTTATTGGAATTTTAAAAAATGATTATTTCCATTCCTATAGGTATAATTTGATTTGATAAGAGAGTAGTATGAATTATTAGTTTGAGAAAATATATTTTAATCTATTTATTCATGCAATATTGATTTGTGATTATCTCCTTTACACAATATCCTTTTCCATGGGGTGTGAGGTAACAACTAAAGAAATATATGGTAAAACTTTTATTTTTTTCAATTTATTCTAGTTCTAGAGACAGAAACTTTACAGTCTTTGTGAAAATTGAATATTGAAGTTGGATTGAATTGTGATAATTTTCTTTTACTCCGATTAAGTTTACTTCCTTGTAATTATGTATGGACAGATATGCCAAAATATTTTAAATGTGCCAATTTTGACATGGTGTAAGGCCTTGAGAATGTGTGCTAAAACCTCTGATTTTACTTCTTATTCGGATTCTGGAAATTGATCCTTCCCATTTCCTGTAGTATTTATATAGAATGCTAGATGGTGTTTTTGGCACTGCACATTCTATGCCCGTCTCAAAAATTGAGTACGAATAATTCCATTTAGATTATATTTTACTCCTTTACTGACATTTTATTTTTACCAAAACTGACTTGCACTTGGACAATTTCAATTTTACTTTTTATACCCATCTTAAACTTGATTGAGAATATTCTCTCGAGAGAAAAACTTGATTGAAAATAAGGTTTAGATATATTTGACATCTTTAATGTCACTATTTTATTTTACCATAAATCGACTGATACGTCTCCATCTCCATTTTAATTAGGCATATTACCATCTAGTGTATATGAGATTTCAACGAACGTTGAACGCCATATTCAACTCGAAGCTTCAGTGCACAAAGCTTGCCTTCGTTCGTAGTAAGTATGAAACGTTTCTCCCTCTAATTGGCGCGCTTCTTCCCATCGAGTCATCAGGGCTACTTTCCTGTTCTCCTTGACAATTAGGGTTCCTTTAAAGGTGGATTCAAGGATATCACAAGGTTCTTTAGCTTTTTTACAGTATCTCACATTTTGTACTCGTTTACTTCCAACACTGCTAAGGAGATATATGGCATCACGATTGGCTTTCGAAAGCTTTCTTCCGCTTCATTAAGATCCCGCGGCGATTCCTCCAACAACTTGTTGTTCACCTCATGCATAGATCACTCATGCATAGATCACTCATAACCTGAAAACACAACATCAACAAGATCCCAGCCCTGACGCATTAGATAGCCCTCCATCTGTTTTTTGCAACATGCGTAATCAACCCTATCCTTACATTAGTTTGATTAAATAAATAATATAACTATAAATCGAGGCTCTAATACCAATTGAGAATGGATATAGACTTGACGACAAACAAGCACACGAGCACGAGTATGTAAACTTATATATACATGCAAATCGCGAGACAGCGAATGCAATACCCCTAAATTTTAGAGGGGTATGTTGGTAATTAAATGGTTAGAGAATGATACTTTTAGAATTTTTCAACGCAAGGGTATTATGGGAATGTATGTCTACGTATGCACTCTCACTCTATTTTGCGAATAATTATTTTTACCATATTTTAACCATTTTAAAATTATAGTTATCTTCATTTTTTTAGTGGATTTATAAAGCACGACGACATTTTCGTTAATTTTTAATGTAAGAGAATTATGGGTAGGATAATTATATTTTCCACTCTTTTATTTTATTATAAAGAAGTATATTTTCCTAGAACTTCTAATGCTAATTGTCCATTCTCCATAATATTCATCACCTAATCTTTTCTTCCTACATAGTGGTACACCCATACCACACAATCCCTAGATAGCATAATCATCACTTAATGAAATAGTCCTACTACACCCAATCATTATTGTCCTTATCACCATAACAGTAGTGCAACCACCCACGCCCTATTACTTTTCTCTCTCTCTATCTCTCTAGCAAACAAAATAAAAAAGCAATTTCTTCAGGAAGAACAAACTCACGGGTTGTTCTTCATCAATGGCCAAACCTCTCTTTCAAATTTCAATCTCTCTCAGCTCCTGACCAAATCAATCCCAATTAATTGGGATTGATTCACAATCATTCAAGGACCCAAATCAATTCAAATTTTTTGGAAAATAAATCATCCACCTTCCATTCTCGCCCTCACCCAAAAACTATATAAACCCACCTCATATTCACTCATATTCATCCCTCTCACGTTCCTCTAACCCCCCCCCCCACACACACTCTCTCTCTGACCTCTCTCTGTTTTGGAGACCAAGGCGGCACCACCAAGGGCAGCGCCAAACTCAGCCGAATTTGAGCCCGACACCGTCGCGGCACCACCTCGGCAAACCCCTCCGTTTTGGTTCGTTTTGCCTCCTCTCTCTCTCCGGTCACTCTCCAGCAACCCGGAAGACCCCCACTTCCCTCAAGAGCAGCAACCACCGCCGCCACCACCATGTTCATCGTCTTTTGTTGTTGCATAATGGTAAGTTCAACACCCACTCTTAGTTTTTGGTTTTTATCGTTCAAGATTGTAACTTTATATTTGTTATATGTTAGAAATCTATGTTAGAAATGATGGGTATGCTTATATGATCGGTTTGGGGTTGTTGATTTTAGAGAAGATGACATTTTGCTATGCTACATAAAATTGTGGGGCATTATGGACCCTTATAAAACTAATGGGTATGGTTTGTATATATATGGGGGCGTTATTGTTATATCCGTATCATAAGGGGGAGTGCATGTATTTTCTATAACAGTTGTTAGTGGGGGATTTATTGTTGTTTATTAAACTTGCTCATAGTTTATACATTTTGGTTAAACTTATATAGTATATGTAACTTTCATAAACTTGTTTTGTAAATTAGAATAAGTATATTTTCTAAAAAAAAAATAGTATTATAATATCATATTATTTTTAATTTGTTAATATAAATGGATAAGTAGATTTTGACATAATAAATTATTAATATAGTATTTCTTAGTACTTTACTTGAAATAATTTTAATACCTCTAAAGTTACAACTTATTGTTTTCCAAGTAGTAATCTATTAGTCAATATTTTCTAAATCATCTCGCTAGAATTACAT
Source organism: Linanthus parryae (assembly GCA_023055425.1). Taxonomy (NCBI): domain Eukaryota; kingdom Viridiplantae; phylum Streptophyta; class Magnoliopsida; order Ericales; family Polemoniaceae; genus Linanthus; species Linanthus parryae. The sequence goes on from JALGPY010000015.1 coordinate 8,218,894, forward strand.
ATATGTACAAAGATGTTTGATTTAAATCTATATAATCTTGGGTTCTAATGGCTTAGCGAAGTGTTAGAATTTGCATGACATAGCATGTAGGAGCGTTAGGTTACTTGAATGCCTTGAATGAGTGTTAAATATGATATATTAAATGTGCAGGTTCCGAGTTCACAGGAGGCGAGTTCGTTGAGGACCGGTACTACGAGTAATTTCATGCTTGCTTGCGTGAGACGAACTTTCTTCATTTTCAGGTAATTGAAATGCAAAACGCCTTCAACTATCAAAATGTGTTATTTGTGTGAGTTGTGTCAAAACGGTGAATTTGATTATGCCTTGCGATACTTGGAATTTTACTAGCAATTAACTATGAAACGGATTTAAGAAGCATGTGGTTTATTCAAATTTGTGAAGTATTACTCTCGTGAGATCTTGGAAGAATGAAGAGAAGTACGATAATGGAACTAGGACGATGTACAGAGGATGTTCCTGAAGGCTACGGACAGGGACACACGTGCGTTGATTCCCCTCGGGTACATACCCGCTTCTTTAATTGTGGAAACTATGAGTACTACCTATTCATGTGAAGGTCACTACTGTATAGGGGTGTCGACACTTAAGGTCTTGAAAGGGGAGTAAGCAGGTAGAAATGCAGTATAGATACTCTAGAAGACGGGGGGGGGGGGGGGGGGGGGGTTGAATAGAGTATGCCAACTTTTTGTAAAACTTGCAAAGATAAGAATTTCTGTGAAGAGTAATGAAGTTCAAGGCCTTGAAAATTGTTTCAAGCCTTTGAAGTGAAATACAGTTTAAGTGAAAACAGAAAAGTCTTTTTCAAGGCATTGAAAAGAGTTTCAAACCCTTGAAAACAGACTAGTTTGAATTCTGTATAAAACAAGTATAAAAATGAAATGAACAATGCAAGTGACACATGATTTATAGAGTTCAGTCAACTTGGACCTACGTCTCTACCTCAGGGATCTTCTCCCTTCAGGATTTTCAACACAATTATTATTAATTAGAAGCTAAGCCCAAGATCTCAAGCACAGAGATATGCCTTACTCTGTTACAGCTTGTGGTTCTCACTAACCTATCTAGTACCTGCTCTGGCTAACTGATCAACTACGAATTCTCCATTGTTCACTATGAACAATCCTTGAGAATGAGAGCTAAGAGTAGTATAAGATTGATATACAAATTAAGTACAGAACAGAAGAACACTGGAAATGGAACTGCGGTGAAGAATGCAGTGATCTAATGTGAGATGGATTGTGAGAATGATGTGCTTCTTTGATGCTTGTCAATCCTGGAATGTGTCTCTCGTTTTGTCAGTTGAGTATTGTGTCAAATTCTTAAAATTGAGATCCATTTATGCTGCTCAAAACATTAGAAAAACTTCCTGATTTTCAGCAACAAACTTTCTGTTTATTAGGCAACAATCTTTGACTTTTTCAACAGTCTACGGATAGTTGATCAGAATCACCAAGGATAAGGTGTTGATATTGTCTTTAAACGTATTGAGAAGCTGTCATGAGTGTCTGATTGATCACATAATCACATTTTCTCAATGTTTCCTTTCCTGCAAAACCCAGGTTAGGAAACTAATCATGCAAAATAGGAAATGAAATTTTCCTTTCAAAACTAAGTCAAACAGGTTAATTAGATGAAGTCTAAGTGAATCAAAAGCTTTTGTATTTTACATCAAGTAATAACAGATTAAATATAGGGATGAGAGAGTTAGAACAAAATCAGAAGAACTCAGAAAAACTCCCCCTTAGAATATGCATACAGGTCAGATAGTTTCAAGGCTTTGAATGTTGTTTCAAGGCCTTGAAATAGATCTGCTATTTCAAGCATGTGAATCCTGTGATTCACGGCTTTGAAAACTGGTTCAAGGCCTTGAAGTAGCTCTGTATTTCAAGCCTGTGAAACCTGTGAACTTACAATCTCCCACTTGATGAAAGACAAAACTACAATCTGTTTGATCATTAGTTTTTTTGAAAAATACTTATTAGCACACAGTACAAAAAGTAATAACACATAAGTTCCAAAAGATCTAACTTATTCAATAACAAACTCAAGCAGAAAAACACATAAGTCTAAGATAATTCCTACTGACCAAAAGACAGGTCACTAAAAACATAAAAACAACCTAAGATTTCTCCCCCTTTTTGACTTTCATAAAAAAGAATGCGAAAATGGTGGATCCGAGACTTTGGAAAATTTTGAAAATAAACTTAAAAAAAAGAGTGGGAAAGAAAGAGTAGGCAATAATTTATGAGGTTGGGTCTTTATTTCCATCCTGTTCTCCTTCTTCTTCCTCAATGTATTCATCATTAGCCTGTGCCTCTTGTTGAAACACGTCAATTTCCTCAATTATTAAACTAATTGTTTTGATAACACTGTTGAACAAGAAGGTGAGTCATTCTAAAGCTTTTCTTCCATGCTTTAGATTCTTCTTCTTCACCTACACCTTATTCTGTAGTGCAGAGGAAATTTTGTGAGGATCTCTCCTTCCAATTTTTGACACTGAATCAGCTTCTGGAAGATCTTTCTCATGTCTTTCCTTTTTGGATACAGAATATACTCCATAGGAACCTGAAGTAGTATCTGAATCCGAGTCTGGAATGTAGATTTCTTTTCCTTTTCCCTTGATCCCTGTATCTGCCTTTTTCTTGTCCTTCATAGGGCTTCCAATATGGATTCCCTCATGCTTTTCTTGTGTAGTCTCCGTTTTCTTTTTCTTCTTGCTTGACACTAGAAGCTCGTCCTTCTTTACCATTATCTTGGGAGGAGAAGACTCCAGTTCTTTATCAGTAGAGGCCTTTGATTCTGAGTGTTCACTGATATCTTGAATTTCTTCTACAGGGGTCTTTCTTTTCTTCTCTGCACTAGGCTTTGAACCACCAGTCATCTTGATTCTGTCAGAGGCTCTTCTTGTGCTCATTAGGGTTTGGATAAGAATAGAGAGAAATGGGATTGATACGGAGAAAAGGAGAAGAGAAGAGGATAAATACTAAAAGAGTTTGAGTTTAAAAAGAAAACTGCAATTTCTCTCTGATCTCAAAAGATTTGTAATGACCAGAGAAGATTCAAATCTTTGAAGCCGTTGGAAACAAATATTTTAATACTATATTTGGATAAAAAAAGATTTTGAAAAAGGGTAGGGGCAATATTGAGTAAATATCTACAAAGATAGCACCCAATACTGAATGATCCAAGAGCTAATGTTTTATTAGTTTAATAGAATTATTTTCAAGGCTTTGAAAAGGCTTTCAAAGTCTTGAAACACTGTTTTACTGAAAAAAATAAAATCAAAGCTTTGAATAGATTTTCAGGGCTTTGAAAATCAGTTCAAACCTTTGAAAACACATAACAACTTACCTTCCTTACCTTGTACTCCCCCTAAACGAATGCATATTTATTTAGCATACCCAATTCCAGTCTTAGAGCTGAAAATCTTTCATCTGGCAATGGTTTAGTGAAGATATCTGCAAGTTGCATGTTAGTAGAAACAAATTCAAGAACAAATCACCTTTCTCAGCATGATCTCTGATGAAATGGTGTCTGACATCAATGTGCTTGGTTCTTGAATGCTGAACTGGATTCTTTGTGATTTATATTGCACTGGAATTGTCACATTTGATAGGTACTCTTTTGAAATCAAATCTAAGATCTCTCAACTGTTGAGCAATCCATAATACTTGTGAGAAACAGGCTCCAGGAGCTATGTATTCAGCTTCAGCTGTTGATAAAGCAACGGAGTTTTGTTTCTTGGAGTGACAACTGATCAAGGAGGATCCAATGAATTGACAACTTTCTGAAGTTCCTTTTCTATCAACTTTGTAACCTGCAAAGTCAGCATCTGAATATCCACACAAAGAAAAGTTAGAATGTCTTGGATACCAAATCCCTGAGTCTTTGGTACCATTTAGATATCTGAAGATTCTTTTCACAGAAGTTAAGTGTGATTCCTTTGGATTAGCTTGAAATCTTGTACGCATACATACACAGAACATGATATCTGGTCTACTGGCAGTAAGGTATAGTAATGATCCAATCATACCTCTATACTCTTTCACATTGACACTCTCACCAGATTCATCCTTATCTAAGGACAGTGTAGAACTCATATGTGTCTTGTTTTCTTTGGATTGAGACATACTGTACTTGTTTAACAAGTCCCTAGTGTACTTGCTTTGATTTAGAAAGATGTTCCTCTTCATATGATGTATTTGAAGTCCAAGGAAGAAGTTCAGCTCTCCCATCATGCTCATTTCAAATTCCCTGCTCATAAGACTTGAGGATTCTTTGCACAATAGATCATTAGTAGCTCCAAATAAAATGTCATCAAAATAAATCTGTAACTACAAGTAAATCTTTCTCACGAGTCTTTATGAAAAGGGTCTTGTCTACTAGTCCTCTTTTGAAATCATTTTCAAGTAAAAACTTTGACAATCTTTCATACCAAGCTCTTGGATCTTGTTTCAAACCATAAAGAGTTTTGTCAAGTTTGTAAACATGATCTCGAAACTTATCATTTTCAAAACCAGGAGGTTGTGCAACATAAAATTCATCTTTCAAGTATTCATTCAAAAATGCACATTTCACATCCATCTGAAATAGTTTCATGTTCTTGTAGGATGCAAAGGCAAGTAAAATTCTAATTGCTTCTAACCTGGAAACAGGAGCAAAAGTTTCCTCATAATCAATACCTTCTTATTGGATGTAGCCTTGAGCAACTAACCTTGCTTTGATCCTGATCACTTTGCCACTATCATCCAATTTGTTTCTGAACACCCATCTGGTACCAATGACTGACTGGTTTGTTGGTGGGGGAACTAGGTTCCACACCTTATTTCTTTCAAACTCATTGAGTTCATTTTGCATAGCTATAATCCAGTCTGCTTCTTGTAATGCTTCCTTCACAGTCTTAGGTTCAACAAGAGAAATAAAAGCATTAAAAGCACAAAGATTCTTCAACTGTGATCTTGTTTGTGTACCAGTTGTTGGATCAGAGATGATGTTTTCAACTGAATGAGATGAAAGATATTTGAATCTCTTTCTTGGAGACCAGGGTTCAGGCTCTCCATATTGCTTCTCTGGTCTTGAAGTAGTAGCCTGATTACTCATGTCTTTCTGATCATCCTTATCAAGGATTTGATCTCTATATTCAAGGCCTTGAGACATGTTTTCAAGTTCTTTAAATGGCTTTTGTTTCTTCTGAACCTTCTTGAAACCAAATGAGTTTTCAGCTTCTTCTTCTGATTCATGCTTGTTAAGATTCAAGGCTGCAAAACTTTCACTGAAAGAACCATCATAGCTTTCATCAAAAATAACATGAATACTTTCTTCAACCAGCTTGGTTCTTTTATTATAAATTCTATAAGCTTTTCTAGTCATAGAGTAACCAAGAAAGATACATTCACACTTCTTGCATCAAACTTACCCAAGTTGTTTTTTCCATTGTTGTGGAAAAAACATGTGCATCCAAAGGTTTGAAATATGAAATGTTTGGATTTCTCCCTTTAAATAGTTCATAGGGAGTCTTTTTCAAGATAGGTATGAACAAGCACGTGTTCAAAATATAGTTTGCTGTATTCATAACTTTTGCCCAATAGTGTTTTGGCAGCTTGTTTTCTAAAAGAATTGTTCTTGACATATCTTCAAGAGCCCTGTTCTTTCTTTCAACAAATCCATTATGTTGAGGAGTTCTAGGAGCAGAGAAATTGTGAGAGATACCATGCTTAACAGAGAATAAATCAAATTCTAATTGATCAAACTCTCTACCATGATCACTTCTGATTGAAGCAATAGGTAGGTTTTTCAAGGTTTGAAGTTCTCTGAAAAGCTTTGAAAATTCAGAGAGGGCTTTAAAATTTTCTTTAAGAAACATAACCGAAGTAAATCTAGAATAGTCATCTAAAATAACTAGCATATACTTCTTACCTTTTGGAGTTGGAGTCCTCAAAGGACCACAGAGATCCATGTGAAGTAATTCAATAGGTCTAGTAGTACTTACAAACTTCTTTGGCTTGAATGAGCTTCTGGTCTGCTTACCCTGAGCACAGGCTTTGCATACTTCATCATCTTTGAACTTAATAGATGGTAATCCTCCAGATCTTTGAAGATCAATTTGTTCAAAGTATGCAAGCTAATGTGACCAAGCTTTCTGTGCCAAAGCTTTGAATCTTCTTTCAAGGCCGTGAGGCACTTCAAGCTTTTACCTGCAAATTTTGTTAGTATGAAAAGTATAAACATTGTTTGATCTAGAGGCTGTGAGAATGCAATTGCCCGATTTCTCATTCTGCACCACACACTTCTCTTTATCAAAGAGAACCTTATTACCATTATCACAAACATGAGATACAATAAGCAAATTAAATTTCAAGCCATCAACTATATATACATCAGAAATTGAATTTTCAGAATCTGTACAAACTTTAACAATACCAAGAATGTTGAATTTTCCTTTTTCACTAAGTGTAATTGAACCTTCTGATTGCTCTTTCAATTGTGAGAATAGAGATGTCCTTCCACTCATGTGTCTTAATCAACCACTGTCCATAAACCACTTATGTTCTTTGACATTGGCGACAACCTGCAAGCACCAATCACTGCCTTACCCAGCTGTTAGAACAAGTGTGGAATTTGGACTCGTATTCAGGATCAAGCATGTTAGGTGGTGTGACCCCTTTAGGAACCCAAATCTGTTTGACTTGTCCTTTGAGTTGAAATGGGAATGTGTTCCTCATAATGTGAGGGTATCTTACTCTGAAAGGACAAGTCATTTTAACAGGACGAAATTTATTGCAGAAATGACACTTAGGAGAAGTTTTTTTTCCAGCTTTCACAAATCTGGTATTGTTCTTTCTTGGAAAATTTGGTTTGTATCCAATACCAGCTTTGTGAACAGACTTTGAACTTTCTCCAAGAATCAAGTTCAACTTGTGTTATGAGCCTGCAAGCTTGGCTTAGACCAATTCAGATTCTTGAAGTTTCTCAGTAAGATTAGTCTTTTGTTTATCTATTTCATCAACTTGATGTCTCAGATTAACAAGGCAATCAATCAATAGAGAGGTCTTAGTGACTACTTCCCTGAATTGTGTTTTCATGGCTTTGAAACTTGTTGTCAGGGCCTTGAAATCACTGTAAGTTTTATTCTGAGAGATTTCAAGATTCTGATTCAGACAAACAAGATGTAAATTCTCTTTTGCTTGCTCATGAACTTTTTCTTTAAAAAATCTAATCTCTTATAGATAGTCTTCTTCATTTTAAAGCATTGTTGTAAGATAATCTGAGGGACTTATTTTGGTTTTGAAATCAAACAATTTATCATTACCTCAATGCTCTTTTCAGAACTTTCATCATGCTTGGCCATAAAGCATAGGTTGGCATGTTCTTCTTCAAATTCAGAGTCACTTAAAGTATCTGAATCACTCCATGAGCCTATCATAGCTTTCTTTCTTTTATCATGATCTTTCTTCTGGAAGTTATTGCTTCTCTTGTGTGGACAGTCTCTAATCAAGTGTCCTGCATCACCACACTCAAAGCAATTCATGACTTTTGATTTTTTATTTTGTGAAGAAGACTCACCTTTGTAATCCTTACTACTGGATGATATGTGTCTTTCTCTGTTGAAGTCTTTGTTTCTAAAGTTTGTCTTCATCTTAAGGATTTTGGTCAAGGCTTTGGAAATCAAAGCAAATGGATCTTCATCATCATCCTCAGTTTCAAGGCTTTGAATTTTCTCATTCTCTTTTGCCTTGAGTGCAAAGTTCTTGACACCTTCTGATAGCTCTCCATCAGCTTCATTCATGGATATTTCATGTGTCAGAAGCTTTCCTTGTAGGTCATCAAGTTGGGGTGATGAGAGATCTTGAGCTTCCTCAATAGCAGTAGTCTTTGGTTCCCATTTTTCCTTTGGAAGAATTCTCAGAATCTTCCTCACCTTTTCTTCATTGGAAATATTCTTTCGCAGTGAATCAAGGTTATTGACAATGTCTGTAAACCTTTTGAACATGTATCTGATTGACTCATCTGCATTCATCTTGAAAACTCATATTGTCTGAGAAAGATGTTGATCTTGGTTTGGTTGAATTGACTGGTTCCTTCAAATGTCACCACAAGCTTATCCCAGATCTCCTTGGCAGTCTTACAACCTAAAATCCTGTTGAATTCATCTGTACTCAAAGCAAAATACAACATATTAATAGCTTTGAAATTTTTAGAGAATTGTTCTAATTCAGATGAAGAGAGAGAGAGAGTCTTCAGATTTGGGAGTTTTAATCCCATCTTTCTCTGTGTAGAAAGTGTGAGGTCCATTCTGAATAATTGCCCATAGCTCTATGTATTGATTAATGATGAACATTTTCATCAAGGCTTTCCATTGAGAAAAATTAGCAGCTCTTCCTTGTGAGAAACCACCATCACATGCAGTACTCATGATCACCAGATGGTTAAATCTATACAGTGATACAAGCTCTGATACTAATTGAAAGGAGAGTAAGCATGTAGAAATGCAGTATAGATACTCTAGAAGGGGGGTGTGGTTGAATAGAGTATGCCAAATTTTTGTAAAACTTGCAAAGATAAGAATTTATGTGAAGAGTAATGAAGTTCAAGGCCTTGAAAACAATTTCAAGCCCTTGAAGTGAAATACAGTTTAAGTGAAACAGACTAGTTAAATGTTGTGTAAAATAAGTATGAGAATGAAATGAACAATGTAAGTGACACAGGATTTATAGAGTTCAGTTCAATTGGACCTACTTCTCTACCTCAGGGATCTTCTCCCCGCAGGATTTTCAACACAATTCTTATTAATCAAAAGCTAAGCCCTAGATCTCAAGCACAGAGATATGCCTTACTCTATTACAGCTTGTGGTTCTCACTAACCTATCTAGTACCTTCTATAGCTAACTGATTAACTAAGAATTCTCTATTGTTCACTTTGAACAACCCTTGAGAATGAGAGCTAGAAGTAGTATAAGAATGATATACAATTTATGTAGAGAACAGAAGAACACTGGAAGTGGAACTGCAGTGTAGAATGCAGTGATCTTCTGTGAGATGGATTGTGAGAATGATGTGCTTCTTTGATGCTTGTCAATCCTGAAATGTGTCTATCTTTTTTTCCATTGAGTATAGTGTCAAATGCTTCAAATTGAGCTCCATTTATACTGCTCAAAAGATCAGCAAAACTTCCTGATTTTCAGCAACAAACTTCCTGTTTATTAGGCAACAATCTTTGACTTCTTCAACAGTCTTCCCAACGGATAGTTGATTAGAATCTCCAAGGATAATGTGTTGATCTTGTCTTTAAACGTATTGAGAAGCTGTCATGAGTGTCTGATTTATCACAGAATCACATTCTCTCAATGTTTCCTTTCCTTCAAAACCCAGGTTAGGAAACTAATCTTGCAAAATAGGAAATGAAATATTCCCTGCAAAACTAAGTCAAACAGGTTAATTATATGAATTGTAAGTGAATCAAAAAAGCTTTTGTATTTCATCATCAAGTAATAACAGATCAAATATAGAGATGAGAGAGTTAGAACAAGATTAGAAGAACTTCGAAAAACTCCCCCTTAGAATATGCATACAAGTCAGATAGTTTCAAGGCTTTGAATGTTGTTTCAAGGCCTCAATCCTGTAAAACATGTGATTCAAGGCTTTGAAAACTGGTTCAAGGCCTTGAAATAGCTCTGTATTTCAAGCCTGTGAAACCTGTGAACTTACAGGTCTCATTATTATGGTTTGGGCGGGATAGCGATGGGATATCTACTAATATCCGGGGAGAATTGGGATTTGTGATATCCCAGAAGCACATGTATTCTATTATTTATTGCATCGTGACCTCTCTGTCCACATTGTGCTTGTTGGGGCTCGTAGGCTATGCCTCAACCAAAGAAATGATTAAAATTTGGTTAATATGCTGGTTATTATGATGGAATAATTGACACTTCCTCCGTAGCGTCTCTTTCTCTACACTTTGACTCTTCGACTCGTATTTGGGTCACTTTGACCGGGTGATTTGATTTTTCTTTCTTAATATTATTGGTATTTAAAACAAAAACATGGCGATGGGTTGCTTCTGTAATGAAATCTGGAGACCCATAATTACTTAAACTTTGGCACGACGATCGTATGTACAACCTAGCTTCAGAAATTCAGATTTCGACGGTTGTATCAACAGTGGGGATTTCAAACACGGAAGGGAGAGACGAAATGTGGATAATGAGTGACTGCATATAGATACAAATAACGAACGCTGTCAGATGTCCCGTTCTCAAAGGAGAGAGGATGTGAGAGGTGATAAAATGAAGAAAATAACTATTGTATTTTTTTTTCTTAAAACAAAAAAGTACTTTATTTAGAAAGAAACAAAAAATTATTTGTTTGTTTTCTCAAAACAAAACATGCTATAAACAATTGTTTAATTAAAAAATCAACTTAAGTTTTTCTTGATTCATCTTCTTCTTCTTCTTCATAATATTACTGGTAGTTAAAGATATTTTAGTTCTAGTTTGATGCATAAAATAACAAAGATATGTCATTATTGATATATAAATATACTTAACATTAAAATTTAGTAATATTTTTAAACATGTTTTTGATTTTAAACACTTTAATTTCAGCACATACCAAACTCTTTTTTTTATTTTGCTTTAAACTTGTTTTTCCGCATTTTTTTTCACTTCTTTTCTTGTTTTAAAACGGGTGCCAAACAGTTTGCATGAACACTATTTTCATAAGAAATATGTTTGGCAAGGCAAAAAAATAGATTAAAATAACTCGTTAAAATAATATCAATTTGAATACGCCAGTTGTGATGTTTTTATGATGTTCTCGTATTTTTAGCGGTTAATCAAATTTCTACTCTTATTGAATACTACATAAAATAAATGCTTGTTATTATGTATAAGTTTATGTTACAGGAAATCAACACTAGAATTTAATAGTGTTGTCAAATATGTTTATAATTTTAAACAATAATCTTACATACATATCAGACAATTTTTCTTTTATTATAAAATGTATTTTTTTCAATATGTTTTTCACCATTTTTTATGTTTTTTACTAGAGTTGTAGAATAAAAGTTCTTTTGGGCTGAAAATGGTGGGACCACAACATTAAATTAGCGATGGGTTGCTTCTGTGACAAGAAAGAATATTCATTGCAATTTCATGTTCTAGATATAGCGTTGCACAAAATCTGTAGTTCAATTGGACGCATCCTTAAAATTGATGGTGCCACTAGAGAAACGTCTGAGGGCAAATACACTTGTATATGTGTTCGAACTGATTTATCCAGACCCATAATTAATTTATGGAGAACCCGACACATCATGACAAGTGCTTTGTTTCAAACTGTCAATTGTACTTGTACCTCCACGTTACCCTTCCTTCAAACTGTCGCGCTTCACTATCCCGTCGCTTTATGAATTTTGAACAGAAACTTTGAACCGACAAAAAATCAACTCTCTGAAGAAGACTATATTTCTGGACACTGGAGGAGGCTAGTTCAGCCTCCGTAGCACACTATACGCTTAATTACAATCAAATGTCCACCACCAACATTTTAAGTAATTTAACTATGATTACGTTCGTAAGTTTCCATTATCATTGTTATATATTAAGGACGGGAGAAGATGAAGACGCAGAGTCAAAAAAGTTGTTCATCTTCATCGTCATCAGACCCAAAACGGACAAGTAAGTCGTATTCGGTCAACATGTTTTCGACGTCCGGCTCGTTGATAGTGCCGAGACCCTCTTCTGGCAGCTGGTATTTGATGGACATGCTGCGTGCATTGCAGAGGGAGTTCATTTTCCTAACTAGTTCGCATAATTTCACAGACCGATCGACGACAAGCATTTTTTTCTCGCCACCGACATACGTGAGCTGGTGGTCGGGATTCGTCTGCTGATTCCTCCATCCCGAGCTCACCACCAATCTGACCCGTGAAGAATTCATGGCAGGGCCGAAAAAAATTTAAATTGGCTCGATTTGAGATTCTTCTAACAGTGGGACGACCTGGAAATGGTGTCTTTGTAGTTAGGATCAACTAGAAATGAGTGTATATTTTTACATTCTAAATTAATGAAGAAAAAACCAATTGCGAATTTTGTGCATTTATCGTGCATGCGTCGTGCAAAAAAAGATATAAGATAAAAGAAATAAAATCTTTTTTTTTCTTCAAAAATAATGCTGCATACGAAATCAGATTTCTCAACAATAATTTTGAAAGGGAAGTGAGAGAGCTATTTTGTAGAGGAAAAATCAAGGTAAATTTTTGATATTTAAAGTATTAAGTTATTTATTTTCAATATTTGAGATGACCAAATTATTATACTTGTTTGAAAATATTTAAATTATCATAGGGATCAATGCAAAATAACAAAACTTAGGAGCCATGTCCGTCTTGATTGTTCTGTTTACGACATTGAGCACAATGCTCATAGTTTTGAAAATCAGATCGGACAACGGTTGGACCGGTCGGACCCGTCATTTTATGCTTGGCAGGTCCATTTCGGTAATCTAATCGTCCATGTGCAGGGAGCCAATTGTTTTCCACTGGGCTAGAACTTCTATTCTCTTTAATTAAATTTTCTATATTTTGATACGTAATGATCTGAATATACATACACACACACATACATACATACATACATACATACATAACATACATAACATACATACATACATACATACATACATACATACATACATACATACATACATACATACATACATACATACATGTGTGTGTGTGTATGTGTGTACTAATAAAAGTAACCCTATATCACAAGAATGTACAAGGTGATGTTGTCAACCAAAATCTAGAACTATGCAAGGGGACTTTATGTCAGCATATGAAAAAACATGTAAAATACATGGGAAAAATCCAACCAAGCCTAATACTTATTTGGGGGAAAAGAAGAAAAAACTATGATAAAACACCGAACAAGCCTAAGAACATGAATCCAGATCTGGCTTTGTTGGTGGTGGTGAAGGACCACCGACGTCGTTGAGATAGTGAAGCACTCAATGTTGGCGTGGCGGTGGAGCTTGGTTACCATGGAAGATCCGACGACTTCAGCAAGGCCAGCGGGAAACCCAACGGGCGACACCAAATGAAGTCGATGACTTTTCCGTGCCACCATATAACACGAAGGTCTGTAAATTAAACGATGAAGAACAAGCAGCGGCGCCGGTCGGTGAGAACGTGACGGCGGTGAAATCACTGTCATGGAGAGGAAACCATGATTTAAACTCATAGGAACTCGTTAGGAGAACAACGGAGGTGGAGTGGCCACCAGTGAACACAAGTGAAGAACAAGGAGGCAGAACGCCAAAAACGACCTGCATACGGCATGTAAATTATAATTCTAAAGTAATAATAATAATAATAACTGTAAGTTCAAAGTTTTTTTCAAAGATTTGAATTTGGTTTCAAAGCCTTGAAAACTTCACGGCATGAACTAAGGGGGACTTCTTACGCCTATTCATTCTCTAATCTTCTGCACTTGATCATGCTATATTATCTGATGAAAGACAAACTGATTATCTTTATAACATGCTTTGATCTTATAATTTTCCTAAGTTATTTTGTTGGGATTGTTAGCTAACTCTGTGTTGCAGGTTTAGCCATAGTTTCCTTATTTGCAGGATTTCAGAATTGCCAATCAAGGCTTGCTGATTTGTGCTACTCTTATGGAAATTTATCTAGACTTACCTTAGACTTGCAGATTGAAGATCAGATCAAAATTAGTGAGTAAATCATGCAGCTAGCCATTGGAAGATAGCTGTTGAGAGTCAAGTATCTGCAAGAGGATATTTAGGGATTTCTGTTGAAGCTTCCTATATATTCTGCAATGCAAATTGGAAGAACACAGAGATTTAGAGAGATTGAAGCACAGAGCTTTACACAGAGATTTATACTCTCACGGAAGAAGATCATTCATCCATTCAATTCATTCCTGATTCCTGAAGAACACTTCAAGTTTCATTGCTTCATCGTCTTTACAGTGTTCTTCATCCATAGCCTAATTTGTATATCATTCTGTTTTATTACTTAATCATATGTTAGAGTTAATTTGTTCAAGAGAAAAACTAGAAATCTTATTGTATCAGTTATCTAGAGTTGTTACTAGATGGTTAGGACAAACCACACGCTGAAAAAGAGTAATGCAATCCTAGAGGGATTAGATCCCTCAGGCGGAGAGTAGGTCACTTGGGACCGAACTTCGTAACAAATCACTGTGTTCGTTTTCTTGCATTACTATTCTTTACTTGTCTTCAAAACTGCTTCAAAACAGGTTTCAATTCAAAGCTTTGAAAAGCTTTTCAAAGATTTGAAAATACTCAATGTCTTTTAAACTGTCTATTTTGGTTTCAAATCCTTGAAACTGAGTTCAAAGTTTTGAATTACTTCAAGCTCTTCTCATTTTGTTTTAAAACCACACTTTTGGCAAAATTTACCATACTCTATTCAATCCCCTGCCGTCTAGAGTATTTGATCATGTATTTGCATACCTACATACAATCTTCAATAATAATAATAATAATAATAATAATAATAATAATAATAATAATAATAATAATAATAATAATAATAAATTGTAAGAATTTTACAAGCTAGAGTTGAGTGACTTTTCAAGAGAATCATAAATGAAACATGAACTATTGTCAATTCGCCACTGCCATAATGACGGTGTTTTCTTTTGGCTAACTTTGCTTCTAAAATGATCATCTAAACTTTAACATATGTGGATCTTTTACAACTCTTAAATTAGAATTTATCCTTCATCGGAAAAAATAAAAAATAAAAATGAAGGTGCGACAAGATAATAGCCTTCTATTTAAATTTTAACTGTATATTTGTACCACCTGCATGATGGATGTTTATAGACATCAAATATATTTCATGTGGAACCCAGTCCACTTCACAATGTATCCTCATGTCTCTTGGGTTTCGAAAAGTTCGAATTGGCACTGTGAACCTCTTCTGTTCGGCATTTCTGCATGTGCTCCCCAATTATCAATAGACCATTTACCTTCTTGTTACATATAAAACCACCATATCATGGCAAAGAGGCAAAAACCTTTATGAAAAAATAAAATACAAATATACTATAAATTCAATATCAGCTTAGAAACCTACAAATCGATAACAAAAGAATGTGTACTCTTCTCGGGTGAAATACCAAACATTGAAATGACTAATCTGAACCAAATTGCATAGAGAATGTCATCAAAATTATTTTATAAGTGACCATGAACATCTTCGATTCTGACATATGTAACATAAAGTAACGAAAAACGAACTTAGAGGATGATCAGGGGAGTTGGAAAACGGACAAGTCGCAGATAATTGCAATCTTGGAAGGCTATTCCAGAGGTATTTTTATTCTACCTATCCTTTACGAATGGGGATGGAGCCGAAGATGGTGAACGTGGAGGAATTAGTGTCGCTCGAGCAACAAACAACTCTGGATGCGACCCTCACCTCAGAGGAGGTCTGGGCTCCCTTGGGGCAGCTGGCACCGGTCAAGGCGCCCGGTCCAGATGGATTCCCAGCTGGTTTTTTTCTAACGTTTGTGGTCAATTGTTGGAGTAGAGGTGGGGGAACTTTTCCTATTCTTAATGGATGTGGTGATGTGTTGAACTACAACCACACCCAAATCGCGCTAATTCCTAAGGTGAAACAGGTTAGAAAGTCCACTTATTTACGTCCTATCAGCTTATGCTCTACTTTTATAAGATCATTGGGAAAGTGATAGCAAATCGCTTAAATTTTTTTCTTGACACTATCATCTCTGAAATCAGCCAGCTTTTGTCCCCGGAAGGCGGATTTTAGACAATATTTTTATTTCTTTTGAATTACTACATTCAATGAAGAATAGATAGAAGAAAAAAATGGGGTACCTCGCCCTCAAAGAAGACATGAGTAAAGCATATGACATGGTAGAGTAGGAATTTCTGTGAGAAACAATGGAAAGAATGGGGTTTGGACTCCACTGGATCAATTTAGTGATGAACTATATCACTACTGTTAACTATAGTCTAATTGTTAATGGTGAAGTACAAGGCCAGATTTTTCCTGAAAGGGGGCTGTGTCAGGGATGTCCACTATCCCCGTATTTATTTCTTCTTGTTAGCAAAACTTTATCCCGTTGCCTAACACCAGCAGTGCAGGAAGGAAGTCTAATAGGAACGAGTGCTTCTTGGGGAGGTCCCAAGATTTCACACCTCTTCTTTGCAGATGGCAGTATCCTATTCACCAAAGCAACAACTTAAGAAAGAGGAGTTCTGAAAGGCATTTTGCATGATTATGAAGTGGCTTCCGGCCGGGTTCTTAATCTGCAGAAATCGTCTGTTATTTTCTCAGATAATGTTGATTTTGAATCACGGACTTCATTCAGTGCTCTATTCGGAGTTCAGCTGGAATCTCACCACAACAACTATTTGGGTCTGCCAACTCAAGGAGGGAGGAGTAGAACGGCCACTTTCAGTCCTATAGTGGAGAGGGCCACTAGGACGATGAAGGGGTGGAAGGGTGCTTCGCTATCCACTGTGGGAAAGGATGTACTAATCAAATATGTTATCCATGCTATTCCTATTTATACAACGAGTTGTTTCCTCTTGCCCATTAAAATTTGTTAGGATCTTGAAAGAGTGGTCAGAAAATTTTGGTGGGGAGACGATGATCATAAGAGGAAAATTCCTTGGGTGGCTTGGTAAAAGATGAAAGACAATCAGGAGAGATGAGGACTAGGGTTTCATGATTTTCATGATTTCAAAAAAGCAATGTTAGCCAAACAAACGTGGAGATTTTTGCAGCACCCTAACTCTTTTGGCCAGTTGTGTTTTTAAAGATAAGTATTTTCAAACTCTTCCATCTTGCAACTGGAAGTAACGAAAAAAATTCATTTCTCCTTTGTTTTTAGAATTATTTTGGCGGGGAGGGTTTTGATCAACAGTGGATTGGTTTGGAAAATCAAGGATGGTCGTAACATTAAAGTGTTATGCGATAGATGGTTAAAAAGGCAAAATACTTTCAAACTTATCATAACCTGTCCCCTAGGTTTGGAGAACATGACTGTGAATGAACTGATGAGTGCAGATTCTATAGGGTGAGACGTTGAGAAGGTGAAGCAAATGGTATGGCCAATTGATGTAGACGATGTTCTCACAGTTCCTATAGGCTATGAAGAGTTCGACACGTTTTATTGGAATTACTCTGAAGATGGTTCCTATACAGTTAGTTGGGGCCACAAGTTTTAGAGGAGTTTGATGACAGCACAACCTTCAACTTCGGATGGTTTCAATGATTTTTCTTGGCTGGGGAAATTATGGAATCTCTCATTCTTGTCTACCGAAGATTATCATGCCTAGTTGGCGAATATCTCATTCTTCTCTACCTATTGCTAGTAAATTGTTAAAAAGGGGAATTAATGTCTCGGCGATGTGCAGGTTATGCGAACCAGAGGTGGAAACCACAGACCACCTCATCATAGCTTGCTCACATTCCCAACAAGTCTGGAAATCGATGATGGGGAGGATTTTTACCCAGGGAAAAATACTGGAATCAAAGACTTGATGGCGCGATTTCTTGGTAAGGAAAACAAGCTACGGTGTGAGCTCTTTGAGATGGTAATCTCGTCGATCTGGAAAAATAGGAATGATGTGGTGTTTAGTAACAAAGGCAGAGACCCAGAGACTCTAGCAAACAACAGTAGAGACCTGGTGAGATAGTCCAAGGAGGCGCGGGTTTCTAGACATTTCAAATATTATAGACAGCACAATGACATCAGTAGTTCGAAATGGCGTCTCCCAATGCCGGGGTTCGTCAAAATCAACGTGGATGCCACCTGGAGGGAGCACTTCCCGTAAACCGGAGCTGGTTCAGTAATAAGAGATGAATCCGGCCATTTTGTTGCAGCTTGGAAATGACGAATCCTACGGAAAAAAACTCCCTTGATGGCAGAACTGCCAGTGGCTCTTGAGGGGGTTGAATTGGCTTCATACTTAGGTTTTGAATTTGTTCAGTTGGAGCTTGATGTAGGGTTTTGATCATGGATACGCAGCGGATTAAAAAATAATTGATCCGGTCAAGATCCTCCAAGGATCACATGAAGAGAATTCATAACGATAGTAAATGATTCGTAATAGTCACCTTGTAGGTTTCTAGTGATTACTTCAAACGCGAATAGTGTGATGTCTCTACGGTTGATCCACGCCTACGATTGAGATATACAACTCCTTGTGCTAGCTAGGAACGATGGAGGAGGAAGATGAATTCACACGAAGAATCACCAAAGAAGGGGGTTCAGGCCCTCTTGGTGGCCGACGGGTAGAGTGGGCGTAAAAATAGGTGGGTTCGGCCTCCTTTTGTTGCTCTCTCTCTCTCTCTCTCTCTCTCTCTCTCTCTCTCTCTCCTTGATTTATTCTCTCCTACTCTAAGTATGTAGATGTGTAGATAAATTAATCGAGGAGTTTTCTTTATATAGTCCAACAACTCCTTGCCCTACTACATAAAGAACTCCTCTCCTAATCCTACTCATTTAAGAATTATTCCCCTTTGCAAACTAGTCCTAATCATGTCTATACATGGATTAGTTCTCTTTGAAAACTAGTCATAATCATTACTATACATGGATTAGTTCTCTTTGAAAACTAGTCCTAATCATGTCTATACATGGATTAGTTCTCTTTGAAAACTAGTCCTAATCATGTCTCTACATGAGTTATTCCACCTTGGAAAATCCTAATCATGTCTATACATAGATTAGTCCACCTTGAAAATTAGTCCTACTAAGTTTGCAAGTGGTTTCGTTTTGATCCTTCTAATTAATTAAGCATATTAATTTATTCCCAAGTCTAGCTCAATCCATATGGCGCATGACCCCATAGGTTTCTACTTAGTTGGTAGTAAAAATTTACTAACATGGAGCGGCTTCTAGCAAGACATCCACGCTACCCAACTAATAGAAATAGTCATCCAACATATCCATTTGTCTCTATATCCGGATTGGACACGAGACATACAAGTCACACTTGTATATACAATCCATAGTTTCTCGATCCTGGGAATAGCCTTATCCATGCAGATAAAATCAATATCCCATTTTGATTTATCTGAGTCTGTCCAGAAATTCTATAAGCACTATCCCTCGAGTAGCCACAAATATTTGCTCCAGTTATGTGGGAGGGACAAATTCTATCTACATCACTACGATCTCTAAGCTTGCTTCATCTTGGGTCCGATACACGCCTTTATGGCTACCCAGTCACGATGTAGCGTTTGACGCTACCAAGACACAATATTCCACAATGATGATCTAGTGACTTCAAGTCTAAGGATGACAATACCGTAGTCACCGCGAGAAGCGCTTGTGACTTTACATAACTTGTATGTAGCCTTATCGGATAAGGGTCAATCCAGTATGCCATTACCCCGAATGCATACCCATGTGTTGGATCGTGATATCTCCATATCAATCCAACCCCATACTAATCTATAGATGATTGTCCTGTTGATTAATATAATTGACTAGAGATATTTAAGAATATAACGCTTATATTCTAAAGACTTCATTCATAATAACATATCTCTATATCCATAAAATTATTATTCGTAAATCCATAAATGTCACAAGAAATAGATTGCCTTTAGGGAATATTTCCAACAGTCTCCCACTTGCACTAGAGTCAATCTCCTGCATCATATGCCTATTGATCTAGCGCGACCCTCATGCTTTCACTATGAAAGGTAAGAGAGACATCTGCTGGCACTTTGTAAATATTCACATCTCTTTTATCAACAATTTTGATTGAGATTGAATATTCTGAGTAAGTGCATCTTATGCATTTATATACTCAGTCCTCTGTGATAGAATCGGCAGCTGAATCTTGCCTGGAACCTTTCCAGCTCACAGTCCCACCCATTAATGCAAAACATAAAACTTCACTATAATCTGAAATCTTCTTTGGATTGGAAGTTCACATCGGTGTAACCCCTTACAGTAAACTCTTCGTATCCTCCAGATATCAAAAATTCATCCTTAGTGCTTCTCAAGTACTAAAGGATAATCTTGACAATTATCCAGTGATTCTCACCCGGATTTGACTGGTATCTTTGTGTCATACCATATAACACATCTGGCCTAGTACATATCATGACGTATCTCGTGAATCTCATTCATACGGTCCTTTCTCAATCTAATTGGAAGGATAATTAGTTTTCCAAAGACTAAATCCATGTGACATAGGTAGAATCCATATTCTATACATGTTGAACCATTTCAACACCTTTGTCAATATATGCACTGTGACCTAAGTTGCACAACCATCTTGATCTATCTCCATAGATATTCATAGGTTTCTTTGCCTAAGTTTATCATTGAAGATTAATTCCCTAGTCAATCTACATAAGATTGCCAAGTAGGGTCATCATTCCCAATCATTAGTATGTCTCTACATACAAGACCAGAAATATAACTATGCTTCCACTAACCTTCTGGTAAACATAAGCTTCATCTTGAATTTTGATGGAACCAAACTCATTTCATTACATCATCAATTTGAAGAATCCAACTCTGAGAAGCTTGACTCAATCTATAGAAAGATTGCTGCAAGCAAGATGCTAATGGATTTAAGCATCACAATTGGGAAAAGGATTTCATCATAGTCTATACTATGAACTCACATGAAACCCTTTTCCAACCAATTGTCCCTTAGAAGTAATCATATTACCATCCATGTTAATTCCTTATAACCCACTTGCACCCTATGGGTCCTACCCTTTCAGGTGGTTCCACCAAAGTCCATACTTTGTTGATATACATGAATTCCATATCGTATCTCATGGGTCCAAGCCATCTGAGAGTATTGCCCACTCGTGGCATCTTCATAGGTTGTAGGATAATCTCTATGAGCAATATATCACCAGGTTATGAAAAATCCACATTTCTCTACCTCCTTGACATATCCTACCTGACCTATGAGGTCCTTATGTTACTGTAGGTTGCTCCACAACACCTTGTGATCCTACTCATGTTCCATCAAAAGGATCAATATTATGTTGTGGTTCTTGAACTTCTTCAAGTTCTACTGTCCTCCCACTGTTTCTTTTAGAGACAATATCTTTCTAGAAACACAGCGGTTCGAGCAACAAACAATTTGTTCTCGATTGGATTGTAGAATTAATATCCTTTGTTTCCTCGGGATATTCCACATAGTACCTTTATCCAACTTAGGTTCAAGTTTATCTGTAAATCTTTTACATAAACTTCATAAACCAAATTCTTTATGAACGACATACTAGGACACTTCCTAGTCCATATCTCATATGGGTTTTTCACAATTAATTAGATGGGACAAGGTAAAGGGCAAAATTGCTGTAGTTAGAACATGACCACTAAAAGTAAACTGGATGTTCTGTTTGACACATCTTGGACCAAAACGTGTCCAACAAGGTCCAATGTCTCTTCTCAGACACACCATTCCATAATGGTGTTCCAGGTAGAGTGAGTTGGGATCACATCCCATACTTCCGTAGATGCTCAAACTATTAGCTTAAGTATTTTCCTCCGATCCAATCGTAGAGTCATGATACTTTTGCCAAGCTGGTTCTCTACTTCATTCTTGAATTCTTTGAAAAATTCAAAGGACACTGATTTGTTTCTTCATAATATACACAAATCCACATTTCTCTGATATCATCAGTAAATATGATGAAGTACTGAAAACCACCTTTAGCATTTGTGCTTAGCGGCCTACATACATCAATATGTATGATTCCCAAAAGATCATATATTTGCCTAATAAATAAGTCTTACATGTCTCATATGATTAAATAATCAAGATGAGTCCAAAAATCCATCATTATGGAGTCTAGATATGTATCTCTAATTTATGTTGCCTAAACAAAAATGCTAAAGATAAGCGAGGTTCATAATATTATATGCAAACCTCTTGGTATTAATGTTATAGAATAAATTATCATGATTAATGATATACAATCCTTTAGACAAAATTGCATTACAATAATGCATATCAGAATAAATGGAACAAATTTGTCCTTTATTATGATAGAGAGTCTTTCTTGTCCAAACAAGAAACTATGATAATGCACCTATTCATAGCAGGGACATAATAAATTTTTTCTAATTCATGAAAAATTTCAGAAATGTAGAGATAATTCCCTACGGCTAATTCAGCAAACCCTTGCTTCATTGATCCACGTGTAGGTTTATTTCTTGCTTATCCAATTGTCTACATCTCTTGAGATCCTCCCCATTTCTATAAATGTGAGATCATCATCTAGTATCATATACTCATGATGATGAGATAGACATATTGATTTATATAACAAAAATACCTAAATTGGAATTCATAATTCCATTATTACTTACTTCCAAGTACTTTGGGTAGTCTCTCTTCCTCTACACCACCTATGGGACTTTAAGGCAACTTTGTTTTTAGCAACAAGCTTGCTTTATACCCTATGGGGGCGGCGCAAACCTTTTGTCCTTACCCATGCTGTTATCCATTAACATGTTTTGCCTATGCCCTTTATGAGTGCTTTGTTTAGCGATTCTCAATCATATTGAGTAAATCAACTTTGAACAAAACTATAATTTCCTCCAATGCAATTCCTGGTCCACTTTGGGTGAATAACTGTTTATTCTTTATCTATCTTATAGATAACTCCCAAAATCTAAGTTTTCAATCCTATAGAAATCGCTTACTTACATTTTACCTCTTGCTTACACATTACTAGCTAGTGTCATCGCGTCATATCTTGATGAATCAAGTCGCCCTGATTTGGCACGCACGAGCTTGATTAATCTCGATCATGACGAGTGCTAAGCAAGAGAATGCAACATGTAGCAACACTTCAAACCTTTCGTGTCTAGCTCGCTCTTTGAAAGAGCTTCTTTTAATGTATGATCATATCATACGCCTCCATGTTTCTCATCTTGCTTCCAAAGCTCGGAGTTCATGGCAGCTGACATGAGGCAAGTTACATCCAAAGAACCATTCTTTAATGTTCCTTTCGATTAGGCTTAAGTGTGTTTTTGGTTGTCGGTGGGAAGAGAACTTTATATTCTACGATGCACAATACTTTTCCTTTTAGTTGAGAACAATTCTCAATTTTATACCAGTCTAGAAAATAGATTTCAGACAGCTTGTCCTTCTTAAGGACATAGACTCGAGTTTTGTTTGTTTAATGCCATGGGTATTTAACACAATGGGATTATGAAAAGTATTGTGACGTATAACTATATTCAAGAAGGACTTAATTGTCAAACATAGCTCCCACTATTTTTCTACGGATTAATAACCCTCAAGATATTAATGTGGAAAATATCATTATATTTTCTAGTGTGCCAAGATCCATATTTTACTTCCTTTTGAGCTTGCTTTGGCAAGTCACCCAAAAGTTAGTTATTTAGGTAGGAACAATTCCAATGGCATCCCATGCAATTCTTGGTTCAATTGGGAAAATAACACCTTATTTATGTATCCTATAGATAATCCCAATTGGTGCCTCTAGGCTTTTAAATCCTTGTTAAAAATACCTAGTTACGTCCAACCTATTACTCCAACAACTGCACATTATATGTGCCATCGGACCACATAATGATGAATCAAGTCATCTTGCTTTGGTACGCACGAACTTGATTAATCGATTTGTGATGAGTGCTTAAGTAACGAGAAGGCAAACGTAATATTTCAGTTTTGAGGGATTTTTATTTTAATTAATTATCTTGTTGATCCATATCAACTTGATCTACTTATTTGAGTTGGGCAAGACTCAAAATAAAAGATCCGGGTTGTTAATTATCTTATTATCAAATTTCATGCATCATCCATACATCAACAACAATAATAAGACAATAAAGTAAACATCCACATAATAGAAATTAATGTGATGTGGATATGGTCTCCTAGATTAAGATATTCCAAAGCCAGTGGGAATATCTATGAACCCTAAAAATAGCAAGCCCGTCTCATGTGCCTCAATCTTTTGGTCCATCCCCCATAGCCTTGTGCAATGCTCCATGCTCCATGTTGTGGCTTCTTTAATTATGTGGGCTTATTTTCTTCAATCTTGGCCATCTATTCTATTTAGTACTAGCTAGCATCTAAAATAAATAAATAAATCTCACAAGTTGAGAAAAATATACCGGCTCGCAGGCCGTAAACCCTAATTAATTATTACATGAAATTGACCAGTTCGCAGGTCGTAAACAAACCACAAAAATTAAACATTTACAACAAACCACATCTAAGGCCATATCCAATCATCATATGAATTGCACATAAACAGTTAAATCCAAATTTAGTGCGCTTAGTCAATTTTAATTGATTTTAGGATCACTAGGGTCAAAATGATCCATGAGGCCCAACCAATCAAGTGGCCGAACCCCTTGGAGCCGCCTGGGCCGAGCCTAGGCCGGTCTGCTAAACCCGTGGGGTTGGACGAACCGCCTAGGTATTCGGCCTCGGTGGCTTGGGCGGCAAGGAAGCCTAGGGACGGTTCCTAGGGGCCGATCCGCTATGGTAGTTGTTTCCAAAACAACTTCTTCCTTGTTCCCCAAGTCCAAAGCGTTTCCAAAATGAAAACTCCTTTCAAATTTGTGCCCAAACCCTAGATCTAAGATCCTAAAATTTCTCAAACTCACCAATTCCTACAAACCATGTAAAATTAGTTCTTGTTTAGTTGAATCACATTCAACTTGCATCTAATATACTTAATTTGTCCGTTCTACACGATAATCAAACAATTAAAGTGTGAAAGACACGAATCGTAACACATAAACTACATTATGCTCTACGACCTAAGGATCTGATACCACTGTAGGGTTTTGATCGTGGATACGTAGATGATTAAAAATAATTAATCAGATCAAGACCCTCTAAGGATCACAGGAAGAGAATTCATAACGATAGTAAAGGATTCGTAATAGTCACCTTGTAGGTTTTCTGTGATGACTTTAAACGCGAATAGTGTCACGTCTCTACGGTTGATCCACGCCTAGGATTAAGATGTAGATCATCCAACTCCTTGTGCTAGCTAGGAACGATGGATGAGGAAGAATAAATCACACAACGAATCACCAAAGAAGGGGGTTCGGGCCCTCTTGGTGGCCGACGGGTAGAGGGGTCGGCAAAAAGGGGGGGGGGGTTCGGCCTCCTTTAGTTTCTATCTCTCTCCTTGCTTTATTCTCTCATACTCTAAGTATGTAGATGTGTAGAGAAAATAAGCTAGGAGTGTTCTTTATATAGTCCCACAACTCCTTGTCCTACTACATAAAGAACCCCTCTCATAATACTACTCATCTAAGGGTTAGTCGCCTTTGCAAACTAGTCCTAATCATGTCTATACATGAATTAGTCCACCTTGGCAAATCCTAATCATGTCTATACATGAATTAGTTCACCTTGCAAATTATTCCTACTAAGTTTGCAAGTGGTTGCGTTTTGATCCTTCTAATTAATTAATCATATTAATTAGTTCCGAAGTCTAGTTCAATCCATATGGCGTGTGACCCCATAGGTTTCTACTTAGTTGGTAGTAACAATTTACTAACATGGAGCGACCTCTAGCAAGACATCCACGCTACCCAACTAATAGAAATAGTCATCCGACATACCTTGTGCAAGTATTGTCTCATCCCTTTGTCTCTATATCCGAATTTGACACGAGACATACTAGTCACACTCGTATATCCAATCGATAGTTTCTCGATCATGGGAATAGCCTTATCCGTGCAGATAACATCAATATCCCATATTGATTTATCTGAGTCTGGCCAGACATTCTATAAGCACTATCCCTCGAGTGGCCACGGATATTTTATCCTGTTATGTGGGAGGGAAAATTCTATCTACATCACTACGATCTCTAAGCATGCTTCTTATTGGGTCCGATACGCGCCTTTATGGCTACCCAGTCACGGTGTAGCGTTTGACGGTACCAAGACACAATATTCCACAGCTAGATGATCTAGTGACTTCAAGTCTAAGGATGTTAATACCGTTGTCACCGCGAGAAGCGCTTGTGACTTTACATAACTCCTATGGAGCCATCTTGGAGATGGGTCAATCATGTATGCCACTACCCCTAATGAATACCCTTGTGTTGGATCGTGATATCTCCATATCAATACAACCCCATACTATTCTATATATGATTGTCCAGTTGATCAGTATAATTGACTAGGGATATTTAAGAATATAACAATTATATTGTAAGGACTTCATTCATGTTAACATATCTCTATATTGATAACATAAGGAATCGTAAATCCATAAATGTCACAAGAAATAGATTGCCTCCAGGGCATATTTCCAACACTTGATATTCTCTTGGCGACTATGTTGCTTTGTGATTGAAATATAGGGCGAAGCCGACAGATTTATGCAATGTATGATCTCAAAGAGACAATGGTAAGTTTTGAATCAGTGGAGGTTTTACATGTATTGCGTTAAGGGAGCGAATTTGCAAATCTGATAGCTTCAAAAGCAATAGTAGATGATGATATTAGTTATTTCTCACAAATGCCAAATTGGGCTATAGATGTACAAGATTTTGATCTTTTGGGGTTGAATACCCAGTTTTAATGAATTATTTTTTCTCAAAAAAAGAAGCAATTTCCTAGAAGAAAGAAGGTTGACGTGGACGACATGTGAAATTTTACGCCCGACTTCCTTTTATGGAACATCATAAGATGAAATAGGGAAAAGTTGTGTTCGACCAAAGCTTCATTTTAACATAGATTTAATAAGTAGAAAACAACAACTCATATGACCTTATACGCGGAAGGTAATGGATTTGTTCAGTTAGTAACGGTTTTGTGTACTTACAATTTTATGAAACTGTTATTGTGGTTTTGTTTACCACATAATTCATGTTCAATGTGGCGAAGAACCAGATAAAAGACATTGTGACCCCCTCTAGTTTGACTCAAGGACACCTTCACCCCTTATGGTTTGTAAAAGGACACTTTCATCCCTTCAGTGTGCGAATATATGGAAACTTTGACTACCTTACCATGGGTGTAAGTCAGGAGTTGGGATCTATTGTTAAAAATAGTTTGGGGACAATTTGCTCCTACAATATGCATTATATGGGGGTTACAGGGTATAACAGTTTTCTTCCATGATATGGGGAGAAAATTTTTATTTGAAACTTGTTTCAGTGACAGACTACACCCCGAAGACTAATGACATCACAATCAAGGTTCCATTTATTTGTAATTTGGCTCACCGAATGAGTGAAAATGTCCTTTCCAAACTAGAAGGAGTGAAAAGTCCTTCAGTCAAACTAGAGTGGGCGAAGTGTCTTTACCCTCTAAAAAGATGTAAGAATATCCCTCTAATGCACTAATTCACGAGGCCCAATACTCCTGTCACTGGATATGCTCAAAATAAAGAAATAATACATAACTTATTCAAATTTTCCAGCCTTTTCTAAACAAAAATCTTAAAAACGCTATGCAAATGAAGCCAATAAGATAAGTTGCCGAATATAGTAATGGCATGATACTTTCATTGGAAAATTCGATGCTAGTTGTAACACCCCCAAATTTTCATTACTGAAATTCTAGTGTGCCCTTCTCATGGAGAATTAACCATCATGATCAAGATAAAGAATCTTTGCTTCGAATTCACAAAACACACTTTATTACATAAAAGAGTTCACAAGCCTTGTTCAGAGTTAGTACAAACCATTGTATTACAATAGCAGACTAGTGAAATTACTACTTTATTCATGCAAGATGATGCTTCCACTAGTATGCGACATCCCCATTCGCAACGTAGGCATCTCTTGTGGTGGTTTTACAAAACAAGGACACCACAGTTGAAAATTCACTAAAAACTAAACAAGAACGCATCACAACGCGTAAATCAGAGTGAGCATAATTAAGTATAAAAACAAGTTAGGACATGTTTATTTATTCCAAAGATCAGTTTAGTTCTTTTATCGGAGATATCCAGTACCAATAATCATATCCTTTGTGAATGGTGAAATAATCCGCTCGTCCGAACCAAATCAACCCCAGCATCTAGACCTTAAGTGTCCACACCCCCTACGAGGGAAAATGTTGTCCCAAGAGAGTAGTACTAGAGCCTTACCCAGTGCTAATGTGCCCCAGGGGAAGCCATAGAGCCACCTTCGACTTTATTCCCAAGCTTTTCTTGGTCAAACCATATCAAGTCCCAAGCTTTGCTTGGTCAAACCATATCAAGTCCCAGAGAGCTCATGTTTCCACTTTACGTTATTAGTAGCTTTAACATTCTGGGGTCTCATTATTATTATTTCTAAAATCTCATCAAGTAGTGTAAATAATTTCTTCTCGAGTGACAAGTTCCCATTGAATTCCAACATGTGAAAGTGGAGAGTTTAATTAACGAAATGACATGTTTAATAAAGACAAGTTATGAGTAAGCATAAGAAATGTGTTCAAAACATTTAAAACTCAAGCCAAGGCAAGTATAGACATAATAGTTAAACATGCGTTTTGAAGAGTACGGGTTGAGCCCTACGAACTCACCTACAAGTTCGGGAGGGGGGGGGGGTAGTTTAGATATAACCGGCGTAGCCTTCGTCTATGAACTCGGTCTCAACAAATAAGGATGTCAAGCGTGTTGATTCTAGTCAATTACGCGGTAGTGACCTAGTCAAAATTTTAAGGATGTCCTTTAATTAAGTACTAGGACATTGTTTGTTCAAAATGAGTAAATCTCAATTTATTTACTAAAGTCTATATTAATTATCAAATTTAGTGTTAACTAATATTAATATTAATTTACCTATTTTCTTCCTGCTAAAACTAATATTTATTTACTACACTAACATTTAATTAGAAATTAGGTATTTATAGTGTAGGATAGCTAGAATATAGTGGTACACTTACCACCCCTAGGCTTGTCCAAATCTCAAAAGTATGAGTTGTTGCTAGTTTCAGAAAATACATTTACAACCCCCCTTTCAAGAATAATTTCCATGTGCATTTCTAACGTTCCGTTTTCAACCAATTTAACGTGGATGGTTCCTCTGATGTGTGAGAGTACAAATATGCAAGAACATGTAAAATACTGCGCCGGAAAAGAAAGTGATACTGAGTTTCCGATGAAATGAGCGATGGCCTAGCGTGGGCTGTTTTAACCTCCTCGACTTGCAAGAATTGTGTTAAGGGAGTTTTTGGAGTGCCCTAAAGTGGACAGTAGCAGTTGTATGTCCCAAGTGATGGATGTTGGCGGGGTTTGTGACTAAGGTAGCTACTTGAGGTTGCTATACTAGTTTTAGTTCGGCAACGATTCGGGATCCGTTTTGGCCTTGGTTGATCGTGATTAAAGAAAAAAAGTTGTAGAGATAAACCAGGGGGACATACATGAGAAACGGAGGTCATTTTGGAGCTAAAATGAAACAGATCAAGGAAGAACAACACCGCTGTCCAGTGGGTGCTGTTCGGCTAGACCAGTTTCTTGAGGATGGATTCGGGCTTTGTTTTGACTTCGTTTGGTCGGGGCCAAAGAAAAAAGTTGTAGAGGACCAGTAGAGGATGATGTGATTAAAATTTGGTCCAATTTGGAGTTATAAAGAAGGAGAACCAGCAAAAAAAACTCCGTTGTCCAGTAGCTGCTGCAACTGTTACGAATGCTATTGTGGCGGCGGTTGGGGCTATTTCGGGTGGCTGTTTTGGCTGGTTCATTGCTTCGAAAAGATTCTATTTATATCATGGAGGGAGTTTGTGACTCGTGGAGTGGTGTTTGTGGTTCTTGGTTTTGTTTGAGATGAGAGAGAGAGCTTATGTTGGCGATTATGGATTTTATTCGGTGATGAGTTGTACTTATGGTGTTGTTGGGTGTGATGAAGATGGCAAGGATGATTATGAGGCTGAGGAGGTCGTAGCTATGTTATATTTGGTGCAATTGAGCTAAGGAGAGGGGCTATTTATAGAGGGAAAATAAGAAGTATGTAGAAGATGAGGAAGTAGAAAAATGACAGACTCCCTTGGTTGGTGATACCTTCAAAAACACTTTGTCTCCAACCTTGAACTCCACGGGTCTTCGTTTCTGGTTTGCATAAGTTTCATGTCGACCCTGGGCTGCTTTCATCTGCTGCTCAATGATTCTGACTTGTTTCATCAGATCCTCAACCATTTGTAGTCCAAAAAGTAGCGTCTCGCTGATTTTGTTCCAGCACAAGGGTGTCCTACATTTCCGCCCATTCAGTGCCTCATAGGGTGCCATACTTATACTCGAATGGTAACTATTATTTTACAGAAACTCTATAAATGGTAACCGAACTAACCAATAACCTTGGAAGTCCATACACATGCTCGTAACATATCATCCAGTGTTTGGATGGTTCGTTCTGTCTGTCCATCAGTAGCTGGGTGGAAAGAGATACTGAACTTCAGGGTGCCTAAGGCTCTCTGTAATGCTTCCCAGAAATATAAGAGAAAGTTTGGGTTTGGTTTAAAAATTTCCTTTGGTACTCCATGCTATCTAACAATATTGATGTATGCGTATGCTCGCTGCTCCATATCCCAAGTGTCCTTCATGGGATGAACCTTGCTGTCTTTGTTAATCTGTCAACCACAACCCAAATTTGGTTCAACCCATTCTTCGTTATTGGCAAAGCAGTCAAAAAGAGCATCGATATCGAATCCCATTTCCACAAGGGCACTTCTAAAGGTTGCACCAAAACTCCTTTCCTCTTGTGTTCGAAATTCACCTTTTTGCATGTGAGATGTCATGATACAAATTCTGCAACCTCATTCTTCACTCTTGGCCACTAGAACTGTAGGATTTTGATGCAGTCAACGCAGTGGAATAACAATAAATAATTCCTGATCAAAGCCCTCCACGGATCGCAGGAAAGCATTCATAACATGATGAAAGTAAACGATCGTGTACCTTAGTTGGTTGTGTGATCACAACTTAGAATGATGTCGACGTTTCTACCGGTATCACACTTAGGATTGCAAGCTGGAATCCTCTTCACGTCTAGTGCTAGCTACGTCGAAGAAGGAGGCAGAAGGATAACGCAAAACGGAGCAAACCGGGGCCGTGGGTTGAGGCCGATTGCAAGGAGACGGCCGGCTCTACGGGGCTCTCTCTCCTTGCTCTGTTATTTTATTTTAAGACACCTCAATCGAAATAATAGAGCTAGGACTCCTTTATTTAGGTAATAACTCCTAATTAACTACATGTTTTCCCCAATACAAATCCTGTCCATACACGGATTAGTCCACCTTGCAAATTAGTCCTACTAACTTTGCTTGTGGTTGCGTTTTGATCCTTTTATTTTATTAGTCCAACTAATTAATATCAAAATCCAGTTTAATCTATGAGGTGTGTGACCCCGTAGGTTTTTACTTAGTTGGTCGTAACAATTACATACATAGAGCGGTGTCTACTAACATATATATGCCACCCAACTAATAGAATAGTTAGTGATCCGACAAACCATGTGCCCAATGTTACCGTGTTGCATCTATACCTTTGTCTCTATATCCGGATTGGACACGAGACATAAATGTCACACTCGTATATCCAATCCATAGTTTCTTGATCATGGGAATAGGCTTATCTATACATATAACATCAATTTCCTATATTTATTTATCAGAGGTTGGCCAGACATTCCATAAGCACTGCCCTCGAGTGGCCGTAAAAAAATTCTCCCATTATGTAGAAGGGCAAAATCCTCTCTACATCACTACAATCTCTCTGCTTGCTTCCTATCATACCCCATTACTATCTTTATAGTTACCCAGGTATGGTGTAACGTTTGATAATATCAAAAAATGATATTTCACAACTAGAGTATCTAATGACTTCAAGTCTAAGGATTACAACACCATTGTCACTACGAGAAGCACTTGTGACGTTAATATAATTTATATGTAGCCTTCTCGTGGTGGGTCAACCAGTCTGGCATTACTCCTAATGCATACCCATGTGTTAGACTTGATAACTCCATATCAATAAACCCACACACTAGTCTATAGTGATCGTCCTATTAATCAATATAATGGAGTAGGGATATTTAAGATAAACAACAATTGTAATCTAAGGACTTCATTATATTAAATATGTCCATAAAAAATAAATGACTATTCTAGCCAAAAACAATGTTCATACTAAATAGATATAGCCTCTAGGGCATCTACTTCAACAAGAACTGTATACAACTTATCTCCTCATAGATGTATGGAGTATGGCATGTTGTGGGATTTTTTCATCAATCGTTCCTTGACCTCCTTACACTTATGGGTACACACCACCTCTCTTTGTACCTTATGCTCCCATAGTCGTGTATTCGAAAGTCCTTTGTTGATCCATCCTCGATTTTCTTCTTGATTCTTTCAAGCTTCACGTCTCCGGGTTGACCCTTTGTGATCTCCTCAAAGATTTCTAGTGTGGCTACCAAACTGCATAATACTTCTTTCCTTGCCTCCTGTTGACATATTTCAATCCCGAAATTTTGAATATCAGCAAGCAAATCCTTTGGTAAAATTCTTAACGCATTGATGGTATGGCTTGTCTTCCTGTTTAATGCGCAAATAACTACATTTGCCTTTCCTTCATGGTATTGGATTTGTAGATCGTAGTCCTTGATCAAATTCAACCATATTCTTTTCCACATGTTCAAATCCTTTTGGGTATAAAAATACTTAAGGCTTTTGTGGTCGGTGAACATCTTACAGGTTGCACCATAAAGGTGGTGTCTCAAAATTTTCAAGGCGTGGACAATTGCGGCTAGCACTAGGTCGTCATGAGTTGGGTAATTTTCATCATAAGATTTTAGTTACTGTGAAGAATATGCAATCACTTTCCCATCTTGCATTAGCATACATCCTAACCCGTGTTTCGAAGCATCACTATAGACCTCCAACTCCCTCAACTCTGATGGTAGAGTCAGAATAGGTGATGTAGTTATCTTTTCCTTCAAGGTTTGAAAGGATTCCTCACATTTCTCATCCGAATGGTATTTGGTGGGTTTCTTCATTAGACTGGTCAAAGGTTTGGCGAAATCCTTCAAGAATCTTCAAAATGCCGATTCCAACTTCTAGAAGCTTGCTTCAATGCATAAATGGATCGCTGCAACTTACAAACTTTGTTTGCATGGTCTGGATCCTCAAAACCCTCTGGTTGTTTCATGTACACATCCTCAAGGAGGTTTCCAAACATAAAATTTGTTTTGACATCCATCTTCAAAATTTCATAGTCGCGATAAGCTACAATAGCAAGTAAGATACGAACGGATTTGGTCATCGCGACTGGCCAAAAGGTCTCTTCATAGTCAATACCATGAATCTGTCTGAATCCTTTTTCCACCAATCGACCCTTTTAGGCAACTAAATTTCCATCCATGTCGGTCTTATTCTTGAAGACCCATGACACGTATTCTTACGTGTGTACGCAAGTGCACGGTCGAGTAATAAAGTGTGAGTATTTTTAATACTCGGGTTGTCGAATCCCACGAGGACAAGCTCGTAACAAGCTTTAACTAACGAATTAATTGAGCTTACTAAGTAACCGGTAAAAAGTTTTGAGAGTTGTGAGGATGCCACCCCCAAACAAGTGGCTGTACGTAATGACTGAAATAGTAGAAAAGTGAACTAAGAAGAAGTCTTAATCGATTAATGGAGAAACTAGGCAATCTCGTAGATCACCTAGGGCTGTAAACGATTTCCGGATGATTTGAATAACATGTTAATTCGGTCTAACTAAGCCAGGTACTAGCATTGACCATCTCCTCTCGGTCTCAGGTATTTTTACTTCACGGTTCACCTAGGCTCCTTTCAGTCCACCTATGTCAACCGGTCCGGTCTAGCAGGTTCTCTACTGATATACTAACGGGTCCTATCGGTCCACCGTATCACAAAACAGCTGAATAATCCTACTGATCCTACCCACAATGGACAATCCTAACAATTGTCCTGTCGGTCTCAATGGTTGGGATTGATATTCATATCATCTAGCTAGAGTAAGTCACTTTCGTGCACTCACTAACTACATAGTACATGAACAATTAGTTTAGGAGAAAGGAAGTCCTAGAGAGAGACTCTAGAGAGAGAATTTTCTCTCTGCGTTTCGTCTTCTAGTGTTTTAGCTTTTTCTGATAGCTGGGTTTTACTCCGGCGCCGAGTTTTTTTAATCCTGGTTTTGTTCACTGTTTGCTTCTCTCCACCTTTTTCTTTCTCTTTGTTTCCTTTTTTCTACCATTTTTCTGAGGTCTTGTGTCTCGAAGATGGCGATATTGGAACCATTAAACCCCACCATGACTATCACCAGTAGTGAAAATCAAAGCCCTATTCCAGATCTCACAGCTCCGGTTACGATTTCACTAGACGACGAGGAGAGTGAAGTACAAAATCTCTCAAAGAAATGCATCTATGGCCGTATCTTAGCTAAGAGAGAAATCAGGCCTCAATCTGTGGAAGGTTTGTTTAAGAATATCTGGAAGTTGAAGGGAAGTTTTTCGATCCAATCTAGAGGAGATAATCTGTTCGTGTTCTTGTTTGAAGAGGAAGATGACTGTGAGAAGGTCTGGGAAGGGGCTCCTTGGTCCGTTCAGAACAAGCTAATGGTTATTAGAAGATTCCAGAGGGAAAAACCGCCGGAAAAAATGGAGTTCACCACCACTCCCATCTGGGTTCAGGCTCAAGGATTACCCCTGGAAAAATTAACGGTGGAAAATGCAAAGAAATTGGGGAAGATTATTGGGGTCTTTCTGGGTGTGGAAGCCATGAAGGAATCAGTGGATAAGGTGCGTATACTGGCCCCAATGAGGATTCGTGTCCAAATTGATACGAATAAACCGCTTGAGAAAGGATTTTTCTTGAAATTTAGCGATAATTCCAGTTCGTGGATCCCCTTTGTGTATGAGAAACTCCCTGATTACTGTTATAGATGTGGCCGGATTGGCCATGAAAAAGAAGAGTGTAAGTTCCTAGATCAGAGAGGCGGTCTAAATTCTGGTTATGGGGGTCACCTCCGAGCAGGGGAAAGAAGAAGACTCCATGCAACTAAGATGACAATGATCACGGAAGAAAGAATGCATCGATCATCTACCTTTGATGATGTTGGGAAGCAGGAAAGTGTAACCGGAACGGGATCGGAGGTGGTGGATGGTGCATCGGCTGTAAAGAAGACGGTGGCGCGTGTGAGAGGTACGCCTGAGGTTGAGGATTCTGAAGAGGCAGGCCAAATTGTGACGCGTGTATGCGCGTGGAGCAAAGAGGCCCACGATCCGTTTCGCCACGTGGAGGTAATTTCCTCCCTCCGTACTAAAGAGAATCTTGTCCTGGCCTCACGATCTCGTGCACAGCGAAATACAGCTATTGTACGGGAATCCTACCTACAAAACAACGAGGGTATAGATGGTAATTTACATGCAGTTGATAAAATTAAAAACCTTCTTTTTCATATTGGGCCGAGTCAAGAAGAACAGATTGGGTTAATGGGCTTCCCCAGTAAGACCATTGGGCCAATCATTGCTGATTTGGAGGCCTGTATTCAGAACCCATCCAATGAAGATAATGTTTTCTCGACCCAAAACTTACAGGCGTTGGGGAAAACCAAAGATATCGATCAAGTTTTGGGAGTTAGGGTTCATCAATTAATCGATGAGGATGAAGGTTTGCCTGATGGTGAAATCCAGAAAGAATTGGAACTGCGACAAAAGCTCGATGCAGGTGTTCAAAACAAAACTCTGGATATGGTGGCGTTCAAGGAGGAAACAAGGAGGATGGTGATTAACAAGTTCATGGCAGAGGACTTCAGAACCAAGGTACAATTGAAACGTGAATTTATCCCCCTCAGTAATTTGAAACAGAATAGAAACAAGAAGAGAGCAGTGGAAGATGAGCATGGACAAGTTTCGACTCAGGCTCTGGATGATAAGATTATGTTTATAGAAAATTATGATTCTGAAAGTAAGGAGGTGTTCTTCACTACTAAAATTGTGTCAGGAAGGAAAATGTATCACAGACACAAAGACGGCATTTTCAGAAGAGCAGACAAAGGTGATAACAAGAAGCAAGCTGAAGAAGGACAATCTGGCATTGACAAGTGCACTGTGGCTGAGGAGGCGGGCCTTATCACGCCCCCAACTTCAAAATGAGAGGTATGGTTTGGAATTGCAGGGGGTTGGGGCTGACCCCTGCAATTCGACATGTTAAGTCTCAAATAAAGCAAGAGGACCTTAGCTGGTTTTTCTTGTCTGAAACAAAGGTTCTCTCAAAAAAATACCAAAAATATTTTACTAGTATTGGCTTTTCAAATTGTGAAGTTATGGAGGCTAAGGGAAGGAGTGGTGGGCTGTTTTTCTCTTGGAATGCTACTATTGAATGTGAAATACTAGTTAGTCATGATAATTTGATCTCTGTGCTTATGTTTGGTAAAGGGGATGAGGCAAACTGGATCTTGAATTGTATCTATGCTCCTTGCAGTAGGAAAGGTAGAGAGAGATTGTGGGAGGAGTTACAGTACATTCAGGACAGCTCTGGTATGCCTTGTGCTTTCATTGGAGATTTTAATGAGGTCTCCTCTCAAGTTGATAAATTAGGAGGCAGGGTGGTGGCTCAAACCTCTACAGGGGGTCTAGCAAATTTTATAAATGTGGCTGGCTGGATTGATGCTGGATTTATTGGATCTAAGTTCACTTGGTCTAATGGTTGGTCTGGTAAGGGTCATATTAAACAAAGAATTGACAGATGTTTTTGTAATGATCATTGGAGAGTAACTTTTCCTAGAGCAACAATCACCCATAAACCCTCAAGCTTCTCAGATCACTTGATGCTCATTTGTGATACTGACCCTACTCTGGTTAAAGGTGTGAGGCCTTTCAGATTTGAAGCCATGTGGATAAGAGACCCTTCTTGCAAGGAAGTTGTTGATTCAGCTTGGCAGGTGGGAGGCTGCAACTACCCTGGTGATAAATGGCTTGTTCATGTCAAGCAAGTGAAGAGAGCTCTCAAAGAGTGGAATAAGAATCACTTTGGGCATGTTACTCAGTTGATCAAAGAGTGTAATGAAAAATTGGAAAGGTTGACAAATCAAAACACTTTGAGCACTGCCATGGAGGAGAAAGAAGTTAAAGAAGAGTTACAGGAACTCAATCAAAGGCAGGAGATTCTTTGGAAGCAAAAGTCTAGATGTGACTGGCTCAAGAGTGGTGATGCAAATACAAGATTCTTTCACACTTTTGCAGCCATCCGAGGTCACAGAAACAGAATTACTAAAGTTGTGAAGCAAGATGGCACTCATGCCACCACATTTAGTGAAATTGGTCTTGAATTCTGTAATTTTTACAAAGACCTCTTCCACTCTACTGGCCCACCTGACAATGATTGGCTAGAGCAATTGTTCCCAACTAATTTGTCTGAAGAGATGCTCTCTCAAATTTGTGATATCCCTACCAAGGAGGAAATTAGACAAACTCTGTTTCAAATGGGGAGTTTCAAAGCCCCAGGTCCAGATGGCTTACCAGTCTTGTTCTATAAACAATACTGGAATGTGGTGGGGGATGATTTTTGTGGTGTGGTTCAGGAGTTCTTTAGAAGTGGCAAGATGCAAAATGGCCTCAATGCTACCTTTATTGCTTTGATCCCCAAGGTGGAGGCACCTAGCAAGGTACAACATTATAGACCTATTAGTTTGTGCAATACTACTTACAAAGTAATTTAAAAAATCATTGCTAATAAGATCAAACCTTTACTTGATGATCTTATTAATCCCAAGCAAACTGCCTTTGTTAGTGGGAGAACAATTCAAGAAAATATAATTATTTTGCATGAAGCTATTCATACTCTCAAGAGGAAGCAAGGGAAAGGTGGGCTTATGATTGTTAAAGTGGATATGGAAAAGGCCTATGACAAAATTGAATGGCAATTTGTGCTCAATACTCTTAAGTGGATAGGTTTTCCTCCTACTTTTATTGATTGGATCAAGGAATGCATTAGCTCCCCCACCTTCTCTGTCTTGATCAATGGCTCTCCTCAAGGGTACTTCACTGGTTCTTGTGGGATTAGGCAAGGGGATCCATTATCCCCCTACCTTTTCATTATTTGTGATGAAGTGTTATCTAGAATTTTACATTTTGCTAGATCTGAAAACTTGATTCAAGGGCTGAAGCTAGCCAGAAATTGTGGTGCAGTGGAGCATTTATTGTTTGCTGATGATTCGGTTCTACTAGGAAGAGCCACTGCTAGTGAAGCTCAAAATCTCAATCTGTGTTTACAATTATTTGAGGAAAGCTCTGGTCAGAAGGTGAACAAACTGAAGTCAGCTGTCTATTTTAGTAAGAACACTCCTCACTTGGTAAGAAGAGAAATACTGGAGATTTTCAATTTGAAGGCTGGTAAGAAGGATGCCACATATTTGGGGTTGCCCTTATTTCTCAGTCATTCGAAGAAGAATGACTTTCAGGCTGTGTTTGAAAAGATGCAATATAGACTAGGTGGATGGCACTCTAAATGTTTATCTTTTGCTGGAAGGAGAGTGGTGATCAAAAGTGTCATCAGTGCTATGCCCTCATACACCATGGCAGTGTTTTTATTGACCAAAACTCTCAACTCCAACGTGGATTCTTTAAGTGCTCAATTCTGGTGGGGGAGCTCTAAAGAAAAAAGAAAGAGACATTGCATTAGCTGGAATCAGCTTTGTAAAGCTCAAAGTGAAGGTGGACTTGGCTTCAGAAAAGCTCAAGAATTTAATAGAGCTTTATTATCTAAATTGGCATGGGATTTATGGTGTCATAAGAAGGCTTTATGGGTGGATTTACTTCTACAAAAGTATTGTTTTAACATTGAATTTCAAAGAATTGAAAAAAGAAATTCAGATTCCTATTTCTGGAAAGGTATGCTTTGTGCTAGGGATTTGATTAGCCCTTTAGCTATAAAGGTGGTGGGTGATGGTAGCAAGATTGATGTTTGGCAAGATCCTTGGGTCCCTAACTTGGAAATGCAAAACCCAAGCCACCTGATGATATGGTCCATGCTCCAAAGAAGGTCAGTGAGTTGATAGATAATGAAAATGCAAGCTGGAAATTGGAAGTGTTAGATATGTGGATGACTGATGAAGAAAAGAAAGCAATCCTTAAGATTAAAGTCCCTATCCACCAAACTGAGGATGAATGGAGATGGATTAAAGACAGGAAAGGTAATGTCTCTGCTAAGTCTATGTATTATGCTCAATTAGAGGGTTTTAATGATAATATCCATGTCCAGAATAGGGATGATTTCTGGAAAAAAATTTGGAGTGCTAAATTGCATAACAGACTCAAAATAATGCTTTGGCGTTTTGTGAGTAATGCTCTACCAATTAGTAGGAATTTCAGACATGGTTTAGAGGAATGGTGTCATCTCTGTCACAATGTCCCAGAAAGTGAAGAGCACCTATTTATGAAGTGTACTTTTGCTAGAGCAGTCTGGTTTCAGTGTCTAGGAGTCAGATCCTTAGATATTGAACATTTTGATAAAAAAAAGGCTGGTTAAAGAGTTTTGTTTTGAAGCGGGAGGTAAGGTGGATGTATCTAGAATGATTTTGTGTGGTATCATTCTGGAAAAGATCTGGTTCTGCAGAAATGACAAGGTCTTCAACAATAGGTGTCATAAGATGGAGAAAATGTGTGAAGATATTAAGTACAAATGGTCTGAACATCTTTGTGTACTGCAAGGTGAAACAAAGATCTCTGTATGCAATTCTCAGCTTCATTGGTGCCCTCCAAAGATGGGATGGATTAAACTGAATTGTGATGCCAGTTTTAAAAATGGTAAGGGTGCTTCAGCTTTTATAGCCAGAAATGAAGTTGGGAATGTCTTATTTGGAGGCACCTATACATTTGAATGTGATAGCTCTGAAAATGCTGAGTTTCAAGCCATAGAAGAAGCTTTAAAATATATAGTGCAACAGCAGGAGTTGAAGAGAATTGAGATTGAATCTGATGCTTTGGCTATTATTCAAAGCTGGAAGAAGCCAGGTAATGCAAACTGGTGCTGGACTACAAGAATCAAGGCAGGTTTGGACTCTATAAAGAATTGTGATGTAGTCTTCAAGTTTTGCCCTAGAGTTTGTAATGGAGATGCTCACTCTCTGGCTAAATGGGCCTTTGATGAGAACAAGAGTGTCTTTTTGTTAGGAAATTGTTTACCTGTTATTGTTGGTCTTGCTGTAGGGGCTGACCACCCCAGTTCTGGTTTTGTCTCTTTGGCTTAATATAAATCCAATTCATCAAAAAAAAGAACAATTAGTTTAGAACGCAATAACAATTAAGCATGAATCATCTAATGAATAAAACCCTAGCTCATGACTATTAGTTCATCTCCTACACGTGTCAATACACCAGGATTACCAATGGAATCAAGAAACTACAACTCATACAATAGTAGAAAAAATCAAGGCATGAAATTAGATTCAATCCGGAAAATATTCGTTTACATGAACCCTATGATCTCATATGAGATACCTAGGTTTGAGTTTAGCTACTCATAGAAAAAGATAACATGGTGTTCAAATATTTCATACAAGAAACTAGAGAGAAAATAGATCAAACGCTAGAAATCGTGATGATTGGCGCGATCCGGGCTCTTCTACTTGCTTGAGGTTGCTCCCAATGAAGTCTCCTTGCTCTCCTCCATGATCGTGGCTCTCTCCAGCCTGAATGAATGAAAATTTTTCTTCCCTAGGTCGTTTTTAATCCAAACCCGCACAAGCCTTCAGTAATTGCACAATAGCCCCCTGAAATCTGCTTCTGACTTCACCGGGCCATAACTTCTTCGTCCGAACTCGGATTTAGCTCCGTGACCTATCGTTGGAAAGCTCTATGAGTCTACTTTCATTTGGAACTGATATCAGCCCTCAAATTAATTGCAGAACTCCAGATATGATCAAAATATTGCAAGCTGGTCATCCAAGCTCCTCCAATTCGGCTTCTCTTCACTCATCTTGAGCTCCCATTGTTTCCGAAGTTCGTCCCATGCCTCCTATCAACCGATTAGCATCCGTTCTTGCCAAGACAACATGAACAAACATACCAAGCGATTAAATTTGACAAATAACGACGAAATATGCATAGAAAACGCCCGTACTAACAATATAGCACATGGTGAGCAACAAGTGATAAAACGACCTTTATTCTCTAAAATTAGACTCAAATCATTATCAAATAACTATTAAGATGTGGTAAATTCTTAAGATTTATAGCCCCTAAAAGGTTCTATCAACCTACTTGCCCCCTATGGGCCGAGCCCCTTCGGGTGGTTCCACCAATGTCCATACTTTGTTAGTATACATGGATTCCATTTCGGATCTCATGGATTCAAGCCAGTTATCAGAGTCTAGCCCTTTCATGGCCTCTCCATAGGTAGTAGGTTCATCATCCACGAGTAGTACGTCACCGGGCTTAGTCACAAGAAGTCCATACCTCTTTGGATACTGACATACACTACTCGACCTACGAAGTTCTTGTGTTACTTGAGCAGGTTGCTCCACAACAGCTTGTGGTTCAAGCTCATGCTCCATTATAATATCAATGTTTTGTGGTTCTTAAACTTCTTCAAGCTCTACAAGTCTCCCACTGGCTTCATTAGATATGAACTCTCTTTCTATAAACACACCAGTCCGAGCAACAAACACTTTTTCTCGATTGGAATGTAGAAATAATATCCTTTCATTTCCTTAGGATATCCCACAAACTTACACTTACCCGACTTGGGTCCGAGCTTGTTTGTTTGTAAACTCTTTACATAGACGTCACAACCCCAAATCTTCATAAACGACACTATGGGACGCCTCCCAGT
This sequence comes from Linanthus parryae, assembly GCA_023055425.1. NCBI lineage: Eukaryota > Viridiplantae > Streptophyta > Magnoliopsida > Ericales > Polemoniaceae > Linanthus > Linanthus parryae. The sequence continues at coordinate 8,260,719 of JALGPY010000015.1, forward strand.
CCATATCTCATATGGTATCTTCATGACCGATTTGGATGGAACACTGTTAATAGTAAAAGTTGCAGTCAATAGAGCATGAACCCAAAATGATATCGGAAGATCTGCTTGACACATTGTTCGATGTCGATAATCCCAAGTATAGGATATCGTCTCAAGTAATACAATCCGGTAAGTCCAGAGTCGAATCCACAAGGAGAGGAGGTTTAGACAATGACTTGCAAAATAGAAAAAGACAAACTAAAGCAAGAAACACAAACTCTCAATGGCTTTAAAGCTTGCCAAGCTATCAAATCCACCAAAATCAATTGATGGATCAAGTTCGAGGTTTGAGTTTAGGAACAAAGTAAACGACTACTAGAGCTACGATTTAAGAAACTAAGTGAAACGACAAGTAGTGAGGAGCTAGGGATCATCGGTTTCTCTAGTGACCAATCCTCCTATTATATTCAAGCCCGATTCTCAATTCGCATGTGTCAATCCACAAGACAAGTATCTCAAGAAGTGATTGCTCATACAATCCAACTCGCGACAAGAGAAGTGTGTAAATCCAACACGCTAATCAAGCACTAAAGAGGCTATTCAAATGAGATTCTTCAAATTTCAAGTGTTTCAAGCATCAACCATATGTAAACACACATAGGTGTTTCCACATGAAAGATCAAGCAACAAATGAGATTTGTAAATTCTCACTCAAATCACCTAACTAGAACTCGATTTCTCAAAGTTAGGATTGATGAGTTCCTCTCACTCAAATGCAACTTCAAATCAAACAAGTCAAGAGTATTCGCACATCTACCTATTCAATGCATCAAATACTTCAACAAGAGAAATCCAAACATTTCACTAAGCATTCAAGTGAACCCAATTCAACCCATTCATCCTTGAAGTTCAACTTGAATCAATAGAGAGATTTAGACACTAGATAGTCCCAAATCACCCAAGCAATTGAATTAGCTAGACATAATAGAAAATTCAAGAGAGATTGAGAGAAATTTAACTTTCAATAATCCAAACTTGAATTCATACTTGAGAGCACCAATACACTTTTCACTAATTCAATCCCAAACACTTGTTTCAAATACACAAAACTAAGAACAAAAATAGCCAAAACACAAAGCTAAGCTATCAAAATGATGAAACTACCAAACTAAGCTTCTAATTGTGAAGCAACTACCCAAATCAAGCTGCTGCTGCTATGCTATAGTGAAGAACACAGCAGCAACAACACCAAAACAGAGCATAACAGTGCTCAATCGCAGCGGCAAAACAGAGCCCAAATTCGTCCAAAATCGGACTGAAATCCGTCCTCCTCTCTCCCTCTCGTCCTCTTTCTCTGTTCTCGATCCTTAGAGAGGTCAAGAACAACCAAAAAATGGGCGAAATCAGAGAGAGAGAGAGGAGAAAACGAAACCCAAAACAGAGCCGTCCAAAACCGTCGGGTCCGAGAGAAGAGAGTCTTCGATTCCTTCAACCTGGGTTTATATAGATGCTTCTTCTAGTTTGCTTGGCCTCCAAGAACTCATCTCCACCCTTCGATTCGTCCAATTCATCACGAATCGTTGATTTTCAGAACCTTCAAGAACCCTAGCTAATTTGGGGCTTTCTTGTAACTTCACTTTTGGGCCGAATCAAGGGGTGGGTTTGATAGAGGGTCGGATAGGGAGTTGATTGGGACTGGTTTGGGCGAATTTGGTTGAGTTTTGAGGCCGGGGTGGAGCTAGGAAGAAGCTTCGAAGAGCTTCTATGGAGGAAGCTGCTGGGTTCTGTTGAACGACGGGGAGAAGAGAGAGACGCGACCGCCTGGTGAGCTGTTTAGCCGAAATTTCACCCGGCTCCCCCCTCTTTGCTGTAATAATTTAAAACACCCCCGTTCCTTCTTCAAAAGGTTTGAAAAATAGCAAAACCACCCCAAGTCCGTTAAAACTCATTCATAGCAACCCTTTTCAACTTTAGAAAACTTCACTAAGCTCCCCAAATCCGTTAAAATTACTTCAAACAAGCCCTTTTATGTAACTTTGTCCTTGCAAAGTGGCCTCTTGTCTTCTTAGACTTCACTTTTTGGCCTCTATCTTCGAATATTCTTCCAATTAAGTCCTCAAAGCCCCCTTCTTGATGTCTCTTGGCCCCTCCAAAGCGTCTCAATTCATCATTCAAGCTCTCCCCTACTAGCCTCTTGCGTTTTAAAGCACGTCTTCACCTACAAAATTAGGGAAAAACAACCAAAACTACGAAAACAAGCATAAGTCTAGAAAGAGAGATAAAATAGATAAATTACACATATTAGCAAGTTATGAAGAGTTCATTAACATACTAAAACATGCAATTTTATGTCGTTAACACACCCCCCAACTAGCCTTTTGCTTGTCCTCGAGCAAAGAGAGCGATATAAGTAGTATTAGTGAAGAACCAATCATGAGATACACACACTCACTAGACAAGGCTTGACTCAATCCTAAACTAGACTCAAATATTTACAAGAACGCACACACACATTATCTATCTTAAGTGAGAACTCAAGAAATAAAATACTAAGAGTTACTAGCTAATTTTATTTTTTTTTGGTGGGGGAAAAAAGAAGAATGCATAAATGTCTCCTAAAATAAATTCTCAAAGTCCAAGAAGATTGAGAAAGAAGCCTAAGGACGTCTAAGCATATACTCATACAAATGTGGGCGATGTTTGGTAGAAGGTGACTCATGCGAACTACAAAACTTGTTAAATTAAGTCCAATTTGCGAGAAAGTATGCCTTCAAAAATAAGGATCTCATGAAACTAGACATTCTCATACTTATTCAAAAGCACCCATGTAGGATGGACTTCCAAAGCTTTGAACAAAAATTTTTTAAGAAGGGGAGGTGTGGTTGTGGGCTTGTATGATCCTTTTGTGGATTTTTGGTAGATGGTGCGATTTATCAATTTTTTTTTTTTTTTTGTTTTGTTTTTTTTTTTTTTTTTGTGATTTATAGCATTAACATTTTATTTTTAACCTCAAATCCAAGGCTCTCCAAGACCCACAACAAAATAGAGGAATATACACGCGAGTGGGCTTTTTAAGCTAAACCAAGGGAGCTATCTAGGTGGTGACGTAACATTATCCCCGGACACCCCTCTATTTCTTAGACATCGCATGGGGTGTCACTGGTAACCACCACTCCAATGGGCTACAAGTTTCCACCGCAAAAACGAATAGAGAAAAATCGTTTTGTGAAGTTCAAATAGCTTTAGAAAATGCACCCTTGATCAAAAGTAAAAGACGTCAAAGTTTATGTGATCAACTTAGCTTGAAGGACTTAAACATGAAACGTAAATTTAGTGTGTCGCTTTGTGAGAACGCATGATGTCGCGGAAGGTGGGATATTGGTGTAGATGTATTGAGTATAAGCAAAGAATTCCTTTCTAAAATAAAAATAAAAAGAACATGGACTAAGAAATTTCATTTTTTTGAAAACATCTAGCTTCCTAAAATTCCCCCTTTTCACTTTTCTCATTTTTTTTTCATTTTTTTTTCATTTTTTTCAAAATAAGTGACTCAACTATAACTTCCTAAGACTCAATAAAGCTATCAAATAAGAAAAATAAAATCTAGACTCAAGATGAAAGGTGAAAATAAAACTACCAAAGAAAGAAGAATAAAAAATATCTATGGTTTGACACGGGGAAAGAGTGATGCTTCTCATGAAAGATTCACACATTTTTTTTTTTCAATTTTTCAATTTTTTTGGATTTTTATTTTTTTCATTTTTTTGTATTTTTCATGTAAATCACTAATGAGGAAAAAGCATGCTAGTAACCATTTAAGCCAAGCAATATATCTACTTCCCACCCCCAACTAAAATGTCACATTGTCCTCAATGTGTGAGAACGATGGAAGAGCATACAAGTTCATATAAGAGATAAGGGATAGATATACCTCATTTTAGCTTTCTTGGCCACCAAGCACAAGTCCTCCTCCAAGAGCAACCTACAAAATGTGATAGAAAAAGAAAAAAATGCAAGAAATTGAGATAAACTAATTTATTTATTTACAACTAGGGAGGTGGAACAAAGAAAATGATGCTATCCCACCCCCAATCTTGGAAATTTCTTTCCATGCCATGCCCCTACTTCATTCTTAGAAAAGTACTTCTCTTTTAACAAGTTTGATTCGTCAATTAGAATAGAAATGAGAAGTAGGGGCAAGACACAAAAGATGAATAAGAGATGCAAGCAAAATCTAACTATAAAGTTAGGGCAAGTTGTTATATCATGCATCAACTTAAGAAAAGGGTTTGAAATCCTCACATTAATTGAATCATAGAATGGGTCTTCATAAGTTGCCAAATTTTTAATTGAAATCACAACTTGAGAGATATGGGCAACTTGTGAATCTTCAATCTCATCAATTTTAAATAAGTTATATGGATTTAGGGATGTGGCTTCACAAGGAATAAGTAAAATCATTTGGGGACATGAAACCACATCCAAACCCTTAGGCTCATGATTTGGATCATTGACTTGGTCAAGTTGAGCCATTAGTCTCTCCTCTTTATCAAAATTTAATGCATCTTCCATGAGAAGAGATGAGTAGGAGACATCACCAAAACACAAAAATTTCAATTCCTCCCAAGTAAGCTCATCTAATTCTCTAGAAGATGTAGTAAAAGAGTCTATATGAATCGGAGTATCAACACATGAACCCCCCAACTTACTTGAAGGTTCTTCCACAATTTCTAGTGGAGGGGGTTCTCCTAGAGTATCCAAGTCATCACAAAAGAAGTGATGCTCATGATCATTGGAACTATGGTGAATATTAGAATCTTCATAAGCACTAGACAAAATAACATTTCCTTCATGAATGGTAGCATCCAATTCGACTTCTATATCATCACATGAGTGATTTCCATTTTGTGAATCCTCCTCACATTTGTCACTATGTGAGTCATCCAAAATGGCTTCACTCATGTCATGGGTTGAAGAGTCATCATCAAAAATATCAATCTCACTACCAATATCACTATCACATGCTTCTTTGGAATGTGCAAATGAGAAATGAATACAATCACCTATCCTAGTAGCAACAACTCCATCATCATACACATCATTCAAAATTTGGTCTTGAATAGACTCGTGACGTGTGTGAATAGGAAGTTGAGACTCGTGTGATGATGAGTCTTGTGAAGAGTAAGTACTATAATCAAGAGAATCATCATGCGATTGTGAGGAAGCCACTCTATCATCCAAGTGAGAGAATGATTCTTCAAATTTTCTTTGTGATTCTCTTGATTCTATTAGTGATTCCAAAATTTCTTTATTCTCTTGAATATGCTTTTGAACTTTCTCATATGAAGAATCACTTATAGGCGTATTTAGCTCATCATTCACAAGTGATTCCCTCTCAAAATGATTAACTCCTCTTGATTCACACATCATATCATTATATTGATAAGTGCAAGAATCATGAGAGTTCAAAGTGTTTGAGGGAGGTGATTGTGCACAAGAAGCATGAGATGTGTAATCTAGTGTCCTACTACCACGCCAAGAATAATCATTATTAGGAAAATAATCACCATTTTTAATCGCACGTTCACGTATAGAACGCATTGATTCCTTAGTAAATGCATAGTAAGAAGGAACACTAGGCCTCTCACCAAGTCCAAAATGTTCATGAGACATATTTTTTTCAAGCAAGTAGATGAGAGGTACTTGATGAATGTCACAAGCCCTCTTGAATCTCACAAGCTTAAGTAAGCACAAGCAACTAGAAAAATGTCAAAAACAAACCAATAACAAACTAACTAAGAAAGCAAATCAAATCTAAAGCCTAGCCTCTCCCCGGCAACGGCGCCAAAAACTTGTTCGATGTCGATAATCCCAAGTATAGGATATCGTCTCAAGTAATACAATCCGGTAAGTCCGGAGCCGAATCCACAAGGAGAGGAAGTTTAGACAATGACTTGCAAAACTAGAAAACGACAAACTAAAGCAAGAAACACAAACTCTCAATGGCTTTAAAGCTTGCCAAGCTATCAAATCCACCAAAATCAATTGATGGAGCAAGTTCGAGGTTTGAGTTTAGGAACAAAGTAAACGACTACTAGAGCTACGATTTAAGAAACTAAGTGAAACGACAAGTAGAGAGGAGCTAGGGATCATCGGTTTCTCTAGTGACCAATCCTCCTATTATATTCAAGCCCGATTCTCAATTCGCATGTGTCAATCCACAAGACAAGTATCTCAAGAAGTGATTGCTCATACAATCCAACTCGCGACAAGAGAAGTGTGTAAATCCAACACGCTAATCAAGCACTAAAGAGGCTATTCAAATGAGATTCTCCAAATTTCAAGTGTTTCAAGCATCAACCATATGTAAACACACATAGGTGTTTCCACATGAAAGATCAAGCAACAAATGAGATTTGTAAATTCTCACTCAAATCACCTAACTAGAACTCGATTTCTCAAAGTTAGGATTGATGAGTTCCTCTCACTCAAATGCAACTTCAAATCAAACAAGTCAAGAGTATTCGCACATCTACCTATTCAATGCATCAAATACTTCAACAAGAGAAATCCAAACATTGCACTAAGCATTCAAGTGAACCCAATTCAACCCATTCATCCTTGAAGTTCAACTTGAATCAATAGAGAGATTTAGACACTAGATAGTCCCAAATCACCCAAGCAATTGAATTAGCTAGACATAATAGAAAATTCAAGAGAGATTGAGAGAAATTTAACTTTCAATAATCCAAACTTGAATTCATACTTGAGAGCACCAATACACTTTTCACTAATTCAATCCCAAACACTTGTTTCAAATAAACAAAACTAAGAACAAAAATAGCCAAAACACAAAGCTAAGCTATCAAAATGATGAAACTACCAAACTAAGCTTCTAATTGTGAAGCAACTACCCAAATCAAGCTGCTGCTGCTATGCTATAGTGAAGAACACAGCAGCAACAACACCAAAACAGAGCATAACAGTGCTCAATCGCAGCGGCAAAACAGAGCCCAAATTCGTCCAAAATCGGACTGAAATCCGTCCTCCTCTCTCCCTCTCGTCCTCTTTCTCTGTTCTCGATCCTTAGAGAGGTCAAGAACAACCAAAAAATGGGCGAAATCAGAGAGAGAGAGAGGAGAAAACGAAACCCAAAACAGAGCCGTCCAAAACCGTCGGGTCCGAGAGAAGAGAGTCTTCGATTCCTTCAACCTGGGTTTATATAGATGCTTCTTCTAGTTTGCTTGGCCTCCAAGAACTCATCTCCACCCTTCGATTCGTCCAATTCATCACGAATCGTTGATTTTCAGAACCTTCAAGAACCCTAGCTAATTTGGGGCTTTCTTGTAACTTCACTTTTGGGCCGAATCAAGGGGTGGGTTTGATAGAGGGTCGGATAGGGAGTTGATTGGGACTGGTTTGGGCGAATTTGGTTGAGTTTTGAGGCCGGGGTGGAGCTAGGAAGAAGCTTCGAAGAGCTTCTATGGAGGAAGCTGCTGGGTTCTGTTGAACGACGGGGAGAAGAGAGAGACGCGACCGCCTGGTGAGCTGTTTAGCCGAAATTTCACCCGGCTCCCCCCTCTTTGCTGTAATAATTTAAAACACCCCCGTTCCTTCTTCAAAAGGTTTGAAAAATAGCAAAACCACCCCAAGTCCGTTAAAACTCATTCATAGCAACCCTTTTCAACTTTAGAAAACTTCACTAAGCTCCCCAAATCCGTTAAAATTACTTCAAACAAGCCCTTTTATGTAACTTTGTCCTTGCAAAGTGGCCTCTTGTCTTCTTAGACTTCACTTTTTGGCCTCTATCTTCGAATATTCTTCCAATTAAGTCCTCAAAGCCCCCTTCTTGATGTCTCTTGGCCCCTCCAAAGCGTCTCAATTCATCATTCAAGCTCTCCCCTACTAGCCTCTTGCGTTTTAAAGCACGTCTTCACCTACAAAATTAGGGAAAAACAACCAAAACTACGAAAACAAGCATAAGTCTAGAAAGAGAGATAAAATAGATAAATTACACATATTAGCAAGTTATGAAGAGTTCATTAACATACTAAAACATGCAATTTTATGTCGTTAACACACCCCCCAACTAGCCTTTTGCTTGTCCTCGAGCAAAGAGAGCGATATAAGTAGTATTAGTGAAGAACCAATCATGAGATACACACACTCACTAGACAAGGCTTGACTCAATCCTAAACTAGACTCAAATATTTACAAGAACGCACACACACATTATCTATCTTAAGTGAGAACTCAAGAAATAAAATACTAAGAGTTACTAGCTAATTTTATTTTTTTTTGGTGGGGGAAAAAAGAAGAATGCATAAATGTCTCCTAAAATAAATTCTCAAAGTCCAAGAAGATTGAGAAAGAAGCCTAAGGACGTCTAAGCATATACTCATACAAATGTGGGCGATGTTTGGTAGAAGGTGACTCATGCGAACTACAAAACTTGTTAAATTAAGTCCAATTTGCGAGAAAGTATGCCTTCAAAAATAAGGATCTCATGAAACTAGACATTCTCATACTTATTCAAAAGCACCCATGTAGGATGGACTTCCAAAGCTTTGAACAAAAATTTTTTAAGAAGGGGAGGTGTGGTTGTGGGCTTGTATGATCCTTTTGTGGATTTTTGGTAGATGGTGCGATTTATCAATTTTTTTTTTTTTTTTTTTTTTGTGATTTATAGCATTAACATTTTATTTTTAACCTCAAATCCAAGGCTCTCCAAGACCCACAACAAAATAGAGGAATATACACGCGAGTGGGCTTTTTAAGCTAAACCAAGGGAGCTATCTAGGTGGTGACGTAACATTATCCCCGGACACCCCTCTATTTCTTAGACATCGCATGGGGTGTCACTGGTAACCACCACTCCAATGGGCTACAAGTTTCCACCGCAAAAACGAATAGAGAAAAATCGTTTTGTGAAGTTCAAATAGCTTTAGAAAATGCACCCTTGATCAAAAGTAAAAGACGTCAAAGTTTATGTGATCAACTTAGCTTGAAGGACTTAAACATGAAACGTAAATTTAGTGTGTCGCTTTGTGAGAACGCATGATGTCGCGGAAGGTGGGATATTGGTGTAGATGTATTGAGTATAAGCAAAGAATTCCTTTCTAAAATAAAAATAAAAAGAACATGGACTAAGAAATTTCATTTTTTTGAAAACATCTAGCTTCCTAAAATTCCCCCTTTTCACTTTTCTCATTTTTTTTTCATTTTTTTTTCATTTTTTTCAAAATAAGTGACTCAACTATAACTTCCTAAGACTCAATAAAGCTATCAAATAAGAAAAATAAAATCTAGACTCAAGATGAAAGGTGAAAATAAAACTACCAAAGAAAGAAGAATAAAAAATATCTATGGTTTGACACGGGGAAAGAGTGATGCTTCTCATGAAAGATTCACACATTTTTTTTTTCAATTTTTCAATTTTTTTGGATTTTTATTTTTTTCATTTTTTTGTATTTTTCATGTAAATCACTAATGAGGAAAAAGCATGCTAGTAACCATTTAAGCCAAGCAATATATCTACTTCCCACCCCCCAACTAAAATGTCACATTGTCCTCAATGTGTGAGAACGATGGAAGAGCATACAAGTTCATATAAGAGATAAGGGATAGATAGACCTCATTTTAGCTTTCTTGGCCACCAAGCACAAGTCCTCCTCCAAGAGCAACCTACAAAATGTGATAGAAAAAGAAAAAAATGCAAGAAATAGAGATAAACTAATTTATTTATTTACAACTAGGGAGGTGGAACAAAGAAAATGATGCTATCCCACCCCCAATCTTGGAAATTTCTTTCCATGCCATGCCCCTACTTCATTCTTAGAAAAGTACTTCTCTTTTAACAAGTTTGATTCGTCAATTAGAATAGAAATGAGAAGTAGGGGCAAGACACAAAAGATGAATAAGAGATGCAAGCAAAATCTAACTATAAAGTTAGGGCAAGTTGTTATATCATGCATCAACTTAAGAAAAGGGTTTGAAATCCTCACATTAATTGAATCATAGAATGGGTCTTCATAAGTTGCCAAATTTTTAATTGAAATCACAACTTGAGAGATATGGGCAACTTGTGAATCTTCAATCTCATCAATTTTAAATAAGTTATATGGATTTAGGGATGTGGCTTCACAAGGAATAAGTAAAATCATTTGGGGACATGAAACCACATCCAAACCCTTAGGCTCATGATTTGGATCATTGACTTGGTCAAGTTGAGCCATTAGTCTCTCCTCTTTATCAAAATTTAATGCATCTTCCATGAGAAGAGATGAGTAGGAGACATCACCAAAACACAAAAATTTCAATTCCTCCCAAGTAAGCTCATCTAATTCTCTAGAAGATGTAGTAAAAGAGTCTATATGAATCGGAGTATCAACACATGAACCCCCCAACTTACTTGAAGGTTCTTCCACAATTTCTAGTGGAGGGGGTTCTCCTAGAGTATCCAAGTCATCACAAAAGAAGTGATGCTCATGATCATTGGAACTATGGTGAATATTAGAATCTTCATAAGCACTAGACAAAATAACATTTCCTTCATGAATGGTAGCATCCAATTCGACTTCTATATCATCACATGAGTGATTTCCATTTTGTGAATCCTCCTCACATTTGTCACTATGTGAGTCATCCAAAATGGCTTCACTCATGTCATGGGTTGAAGAGTCATCATCAAAAATATCAATCTCACTACCAATATCACTATCACATGCTTCTTTGGAATGTGCAAATGAGAAATGAATACAATCACCTATCCTAGTAGCAACAACTCCATCATCATACACATCATCCAAAATTTGGTCTTGAATAGACTCGTGACGTGTGTGAATAGGAAGTTGAGACTCGTGTGATGATGAGTCTTGTGAAGAGTAAGTACTATAATCAAGAGAATCATCATGCGATTGTGAGGAAGCCACTCTATCATCCAAGTGAGAGAATGATTCTTCAAATTTTCTTTGTGATTCTCTTGATTCTATTAGTGATTCCAAAATTTATTTATTCTCTTGAATATGCTTTTGAATTTTCTCATATAAAGAATCACTTATAGGCGTATTTAGCTCATCATTCACAAGTGATTCCCTCTCAAAATGATTAACTCCTCTTGATTCACACATCATATCATTATATTGATAAGTGCAAGAATCATGAGAGTTCAAAGTGTTTGAGGGAGGTGATTGTGCACAAGAAGCATGAGATGTGTAATCTAGTGTCCTACTACCACGCCAAGAATAATCATTATTAGGAAAATAATCACCATTTTTAATCGCACGTTCACGTATAGAACGCATTGATTCCTTAGTAAATGCATAGTAAGAAGGAACACTAGGCCTCTCACCAAGTCCAAAATGTTCATGAGACATATTTTTTTCAAGCAAGTAGATGAGAGGTACTTGATGAATGTCACAAGCCCTCTTGAATCTCACAAGCTTAAGTAAGCACAAGCAACTAGAAAAATGTCAAAAACAAACCAATAACAAACTAACTAAGAAAGCAAATCAAATCTAAAGCCTAGCCTCTCCCCGGCAACGGCGCCAAAAACTTGTTCGATGTCGATAATCCCAAGTATAGGATATCGTCTCAAGTAATACAATCCGGTAAGTCCGGAGCCGAATCCACAAGGAGAGGAAGTTTAGACAATGACTTGCAAAACTAGAAAACGACAAACTAAAGCAAGAAACACAAACTCTCAATGGCTTTAAAGCTTGCCAAGCTATCAAATCCACCAAAATCAATTGATGGAGCAAGTTCGAGGTTTGAGTTTAGGAACAAAGTAAACGACTACTAGAGCTACGATTTAAGAAACTAAGTGAAACGACAAGTAGAGAGGAGCTAGGGATCATCGGTTTCTCTAGTGACCAATCCTCCTATTATATTCAAGCCCGATTCTCAATTCGCATGTGTCAATCCACAAGACAAGTATCTCAAGAAGTGATTGCTCATACAATCCAACTCGCGACAAGAGAAGTGTGTAAATCCAACACGCTAATCAAGCACTAAAGAGGCTATTCAAATGAGATTCTCCAAATTTCAAGTGTTTCAAGCATCAACCATATGTAAACACACATAGGTGTTTCCACATGAAAGATCAAGCAACAAATGAGATTTGTAAATTCTCACTCAAATCACCTAACTAGAACTCGATTTCTCAAAGTTAGGATTGATGAGTTCCTCTCACTCAAATGCAAATTCAAATCAAACAAGTCAAGAGTATTCGCACATCTACCTATTCAATGCATCAAATACTTCAACAAGAGAAATCCAAACATTGCACTAAGCATTCAAGTGAACCCAATTCAACCCATTCATCCTTGAAGTTCAACTTGAATCAATAGAGAGATTTAGACACTAGATAGTCCCAAATCACCCAAGCAATTGAATTAGCTAGACATAATAGAAAATTCAAGAGAGATTGAGAGAAATTTAACTTTCAATAATCCAAACTTGAATTCATACTTGAGAGCACCAATACACTTTTCACTAATTCAATCCCAAACACTTGTTTCAAATACACAACACTAAGAACAAAAATAGCCAAAACACAAAGCTAAGATATCAAAATGATGAAACTACCAAACTAAGCTTCTAATTGTGAAGCAACTACCCAAATCAAGCTGCTGCTGCTATGATATAGTGAAGAACACAGCAGCAGCAACACCAAAACAGAGCATAACAGTGCTCAATCGCAGCGGCAAAACAGAGCCCAAATTCGTCCAAAATCGGACTGAAATCCGTCCTCCTCTCTCCCTCTCGTCCTCTTTCTCTGTTCTTGATCCTTAGAGAGGTCAAGAACAACCCAAAAATGGGCGAAATCAGAGAGAGAGAGGAGAAAACGAAACCCAAAACAGAGCCGTCCAAAACCGTCGGGTCCGAGAGAAGAGAGTCTTCGATTCCTTCAACCTGGGTTTATATAGATGCTTCTTCTAGTTTGCTTGGCCTCCAAGAACTCATCTCCACCCTTCGATTCGTCCAATTCATCACGAATCGTTGATTTTCAGAACCTTCAAGAACCCTAGCTAATTTGGGGCTTTCTTGTAACTTCACTTTTGGGCCGAATCAAGGGGTGGGTTTGATAGAGGGTCGGATAGGGAGTTGATTGGGACTGGTTTGGGCGAATTTGGTTGAGTTTTGAGGCCGGGGTGGAGCTAGGAAGAAGCTTCGAAGAGCTTCTATGGAGGAAGCTGCTGGGTTCTGTTGAACGACGGGGAGAAGAGAGAGACGCGACCGCCTGGTGAGCTGTTTAGCCGAAATTTCACCCGGCTCCCCCCTCTTTGCTGTAATAATTTAAAACACCCCCGTTCCTTCTTCAAAAGGTTTGAAAAATAGCAAAACCACCCCAAGTCCGTTAAAACTCATTCATAGCAACCCTTTTCAACTTTAGAAAACTTCACTAAGCTCCCCAAATCCGTTAAAATTACTTCAAACAAGCCCTTTTATGTAACTTTGTCCTTGCAAAGTGGCCTCTTGTCTTCTTAGACTTCACTTTTTGGCCTCTATCTTCGAATATTCTTCCAATTAAGTCCTCAAAGCCCCCTTCTTGATGTCTCTTGGCCCCTCCAAAGCGTCTCAATTCATCATTCAAGCTCTCCCCTACTAGCCTCTTGCGTTTTAAAGCACGTCTTCACCTACAAAATTAGGGAAAAACAACCAAAACTACGAAAACAAGCATAAGTCTAGAAAGAGAGATAAAATAGATAAATTACACATATTAGCAAGTTATGAAGAGTTCATTAACATACTAAAACATGCAATTTTATGTCGTTAACACACATCATAGGGCGCACCATGTCCAGCAGGGTGCGTTTCCTCCTCTCGGACACGCCATTACATTGTGGCGTTTCGGGTTGAGTGATTTGAGACTAGATCCCACACTCTCTGTGATAGTCATCAAACTCTTGGCTTAAGTATTCTCCTCCACGATCCAATCGTAGAGCCTTAATACTTTCACCAAGTTGCTTCTCTACTTCATTCTTGAATTCTTTGAACGTTTCAAAAGATTTGGATTTGGCCTTCATAAGGTATACAAATCTATATGTACTGAAGTCATAAGTAAATGTAATAAAATAAAGATAAACACCTCTGGCAGGCGTGGCAAATGGTCCACATACACCAGCATGTATGAGTTTCAATAGCTCACTAGTCCTCTCACCTTTCTTATTGAAAGGAGACTTTGTCATTTTTTCTAATAAACAAGACTCGCGTGTCTCATACGAATCAAAATCAAATGAGTCTAGAAATCCATACTTATGGAGTTTAGAAATGCGTTTCTCGTTTATATGGCCTAAACGACAGTGCCATAGATCAGTAGGATTTAAATCATTAGTTTTAATGGTCTTGGTATATATGTTATAGACGGAATTGTTTAGATCAATCCATTAGACAAAAGTGCTCTACAATAGTGCATACTATCAAAATAAATGGAGCAACTTTGTCCTTTATTTCAACAGAGAAACCTTTCTCGTCCAAACAAGAAATAGAAATAATGTTTTTGCTCATATCAGGCACATAATAGCAATTGTATAATTCTAAAATAAGTCCTCATAAGCGCCTACTGCTAATGTATCAACTCTTGCTCCATTTCCCATGCGCAATTCTATCTCCCCTTTAGCCAATCGTCTACTTCTCTTTAAATCCTGCACAATTCAAAAAATGTGAGATCCACATCCAGTATCCAATACCCAAGATAAAGAGATAGACAAATTGACATCTATAAAAAAATACCTAGTGGTGATGGAATCACTATTCCTAGTCTTTTATCTTTCAAATGCTTTGGGCAGTTCCTCTTCCAGTACCCTGTCTGACTACAATAGTGACAGGCACCCTTAGAGACGCCTCCAACAGGCTTTAAAGCAACTTTCTTGGATTTTTTCAACTTGCTTTCTCTTTCCTTTGGAGGTAGAAGCAACCCGCTTGATCTTCCTCTTATTGACCATCATTATGGACTGCCTTTGCCTTTGTTAACACTCTGTTCAGCGTTCCTTAACATATTGAGCAGGTCTGGCAGAGTTTTGTTGATCTCATTCATATCGTAGTTCATGATAAACTGACAATAGCTATCCGGAAACGATTGCAGGATGCGATCAGTGGCCAAATCTTGGCCGAATGGGAAGCTAACCTCTCAAGATTCTCCATGTATCGATCATATGGAGTACATGAGGCCCGACTGGGTACCCCTCTAACAGACTGCACTTGAACAGTGTTTTAGATACTTCATACCGCTCATTCCTTCCCTTCCCTTGGAAGAGCTGCCTCAAATGTACAATCATATCGTACGCCTCCAAGTTCTCATGTTGCTTCTGAAGCTTAGAGTTCATGGTCCAAAGCATGAGAGAAGTCACATCATTATTGCCGTCAACAATCTTATGATGTGCCCTTACGATAGCTAGAACAACATCTTCAGCTGGTGGGTCTGGAACATGATTGTCTAAGATGTACAACTTCTTTTCTTTCTTGAGAAAAATTCTCAAGTTTCTGTACCAGTTCAGATAATTGGTTCGAGACAACTTGTCCTTCTCTAGGCTATTACGCATGGATGGTGTCAATGTTTGTTTATTGTTTGCCACTGGAATTCTACAAAATGACAAATATGCAATTTTAGTGTTTGTGAACAATTAAATATGTTTAACAATGGCTAGATTATTTAATATACCTCCGACTATTTTTCTCAGATTAATAGCCCTCACCATTAATGCGGAAAATATCATATACTTTCTAGTGGGTCAAGATCCATATTTCACTTCATTTTTTAGCTTGCTTTGGCAAGTCACCCAAAAACCAGTTATTTAGGTAGGAACTCTTTCCAATTAGATCCTATGCAACTCTTGGTTCAATTAGGTGAATAACTCCTTATTCCTTATATATCCCATAGATAATTCCTAATTGCCTTGCCACTAAGTTTTCCAATCACATTGAAACAACCTAGTTGTGTTCAACCTCTTACTTCAACAATCACACAATACTTGCTTGTGCCGCCGCGTTACACCATGATGAATTAAATCTCTTTGCTTTGGCAAGCCCGAATTTAATAGACCCTGATCATGAGGGTGTTAAGTAAGAGAAGGGAACACACAATATATATCGTTTTGAGGAATTTCCTTGTCAATTTTTGTAAGTTCAGCATGTTTCAAAGGTTTAAAACTGTACTGTTCCAAGGCCTTGAAACAACTTTCAAAGGCTTGAAAGTGTGTTGCAGCGTATGGCATGAACTTAGGGGGAGCTTTTCCTTCAAATATGATTCCTTATCTCTTATGCTTGATTGTGACTTATTTGACTATGAAAGACAAACCAATATGACACTCTAAGCAATTGCTAATCTCTCTGTTTGACTTAGTTTTTGCAGGATTAATTAGCTACCTATTTTGCAGGAACTATTTCCTAATATGTGTGTTTGCAGGAAAGTAAATAGAGTTGTCAGATGGATTCTGTAATTGTGCAATCATGCCTGGAAATTCCTAACACTCTTAGATAAAATATCAAGTCAGTATCTTTGAAGATACTGAGAAACTAGCCGTTGGGGAAGAGCTGTTAGAGAGTCAAGATATGCTGTTTGACTTTATGAAAATCAGTTTGAAGAAGATCCTATAAATCTGCATTTCAAACAAGCAACAAAGGGTGGAGAACTAAAGAGAGAATTCATGCACAACACTTAGAGATACATTCAAACACTCTCAAGGATTGACAAGCAACACGGAAGGATATTCAATTCATTCGATCCAATCATCAGAAGATCACTGCATACTCAAGTGCTTCACTTGTTCTTAGTGTTCTTCTTTCGGTACTTAATTCGTATATCACTTTGATAATACATCTCTTATCTTATTCTCGTGAGTTCTTCAAGTGAAAACAGAGAATTCTTGTTGAATCAGTTAGCTAGAGCAGGTGCTAGATAGGTTAGAGAGAACCACAACATGTAATAGATTAAGGAACTCCTATGTGCTTGTGATCTTGGGCTTAGATTTTGATTAATAAGAATTGAGTTGAAAATCCTTTAGAGATCAAATCCGTGAGGTAGAGACGTAGTTCCTAGTGGACTGAACTCTACATATCTTGTGTCTCTTGCCTTCTATATTTCAGTTTTTACACTTGTTCATTTCGAGGCCTCGAAAACTATCAACAATCCTTTTTACTCACTGTTTTGATTCCAAGGACTTGAAAATAATTTTAAGTCCTTGAAATACTTCCTGCCTTCTACAAATTTCTTTGAAACCACTCTTTTGGCAAAAGTTGCCATACTCTATTCAACCCCCCCCTTCTAGAGTATTGATCATGTATTACTGCCTACATTACTGTCTTTCAATTCAATTGTTTTTTTGATCCCATCAACTGATTTACTTATTTCGATTTGGAATCCGAAATAAAAGATCCAACTTGTTTATTACGATCTTGTTACGTTTTGCTTGCATCAACCAGACACCAAAAATAAATAAAAATACAACAAATAATAAAAAAATAAAACGTGGTATGGATATGGCCCCTAAGACTAAGATATTCCCAAGCCAATGAGAATATATAGAAGCCCTAAAATGACAAGCTCAGCTCCATGTGCCTCCATCTTTAGTCCACACATCCTAGCTTGTGAGTTCCTTAAAAAGTCGTGTGGTTTCTTTAGTATTTGATCATATTCACCATGCCTTCACTATAATCTATCTATCTAATTCTAGCTAGCATTCAAACTAAATAGTGATACCTCACAGGCGAGGAAGAAGACGTCACGTAGGCCGTAAACTAATTACATTAATTACATTCAAAACCAAAACCAAAACAACCCACAAATCCACAACCTAGTCCATATCCAACCACCATGAAATAAATCACATAATACAGTTAAAATATAATTTTAACGCGCTTGGTCAATTTTAATTGAATTTTGGATTGTCTACGGTCAAAACGATCCAAGGGGTTGAGGCCGACGACAAGGGGGGCGGTTGGCTCCACGGGGATCTCTCTCCTTGCTCTATTATTTTAGTTTATGACAAATCACTCGAAAAAATAGAGCTAGTACTCCCTTTATATATTTAATAACTCCTTATTAACTACATACTTGCCCCACTACTAATCCTGCCCATAAAGGGATTAGTCCACCTTGCAAATTAGTCCTACTAACTTTGCTTGTGCTTTCGTTTGGATCCTTTTGATTAATTAGTCCAACTAATAAATATCAAAATCCAGTTTAATCTATAAGGTGTGTGACCCCGTATGTTTTTACTTAGTTGGTAGTAACAATTGCAAACATAGAGCGGTGTCTAGCAACACATCTATGCCACCCAACTAATAGAATAGTCAGTGATCCGACAAACCATGTGCCCTATGTTACCGTGCTGCATCTATCCATTTGTCTCTATATCCGGATTGGAAACGAGACATAAATTTTATACTTGTATATCCAATCTATAATTTATCGATCCTGGGAATAGGCTTATCTATACAGATAACATCAATATACTATATTAATTTATCTGATTCTGGCCAGACATTCCTTAAGCACCGCCCCTCGACTGGCCGTGGATATTTACTCCCATTATGTAAGAGGGACAAATCCTCTCTATATCACTACCGTCTCTATGCTTGCTTCCTATCATGCCCGATTATTATCTTTATAGTCACCCAGTTACGGTGTATCGTTTGATAATATCAAGACATGATATTTCACGACTAGAGTATCTAGTGACTTCAAGTCTAAGGATCACAATACCATTGTCATTACGAGACTCACTTGTGACGTTAACATAATTTATATGTAGCCTTCTCGTGGTGGGTCAATCCAGTATGTCATTACTCCTAATGCATACCCATGTATTAGACTTGATATCTCTATATCAATCTATCCACATACTAGTCTATAGTTATCGTCCTATTAATCAATATAATGGACTAGGGATATTTAAGATAAACAATAATTGTAATTCAAGGAATTAATTATATTAAATATCTCCATAAATAATAAATGAATATTTTAGACAAAAACAACGTTCATACTAAATATAGATTGCCTCTAGGGAATCTACTCTAACGAAAACTGCTTCTTCAAGTCCTTATACAACTTATATCCTCCTTGATGTACGGATTATGGCGTGTTGTGGGCTTCTCTCATCAATCGTTCCTTGACATCCTTACACTTATGGGGTACACACCACCTCTCATCGTACCTTATGCTCCCATAGTTGTGTATTCGGAAGTCCTTGGTTGATCCATCCTCGATTTTCTTCTTGATTCTTTCAAGCTTCACGTCTCCGGGTTGCCCCTTTCTGTTCTCCTCAAAGATATCTAGTGTGGCAATCTAATTTCATAGTACGTCTTCCCTTTCCTCCTGTTGAAATCCCCAAATTCTGAATATCAGCTCGCAACTCCTTTGGTAAACTTCCTAAGATTGTCCTTATGCTTAATGCGTTAGAAACTACATTTTCCTTCCTTTCATGATATTGGATTTTTATGTAGTAGTCCTTGATAAGATCAAATCATCTACTTTGCCTCATGATCAAACCCTTTTGGGTAGAAAATTACTTAAGGCTTTTGTGGCTGGTGAAAATCTTACAGGTTGCACCATAAAGGCGGTGTCTCCAAATTTTCAAGGCGTGGACAATTGCGGCGAGCTCTAGGTCATGAGTTGGATAATTTTCCTCATAGGATTTTAGCTGACGTAAAGCATATGCAATCACTTTCTCATCTTTTATTAGCACACATCATAAAGCGTGTTTCGAAGCATCACTATAGGCCTCCACCTCCTGGACTCTAATGGTAGGGTTAGAATATGTGTGGTAGTAAGCTTTTCCTTCAGGGTTTGGAAGGCTTCCTCACATTTTTTGTTCCAATGGTATTTGGTGGTTTTCTTCATTATATTGGTAAATGGTCTGGCTATTTTGGATAAATCCTTCACGAATCTTTGATAATAACCCGCTAGTCCCACGAAACTACAGATGTCTGTTGCACTCTTGGGTCTTGGCCAATCCCTAACTGTGGTTATCTTTACTGGGTCTACATAATTTCCCTCCTTAGATATTATGTGTCCCAAGAAAGGTACTCTATCCAGCCAAACTTCACACTTGGAAAACTTAGCATACAACTGTTCTTGCCTCAGGGTTTGAAAAACTATTCTAAGGTGTTCTTCGTGCTCCCCTGCCCATTTAGATTACACCAAAATATCATCAATGAACACTACCACAAAGTGGTCGAAGTAAAGTTTCATTACCCAGTTCATCACATCCATGAATATAGCAGGTGCATTGGTTAGACTAAAAGGCATAACAGTGAACTCGTAATGCCCATATCTGGTTCTAAAGGCAGTCTTAGGAATTTCTTTCTCGGCTACCCTTCATTGGTGATAAGCTAACCTTAATTCGATCTTCGAAAAGGTGTCGGCTCCCTGTAGCTGGTCAAAGAGGTCATCTACCCTTGGAAGTGGGTATCGATTTTTGATAGTCACATTGTTGAGCTCCATATCAATGATGCACAGCCTCAAGCTACCATCCTTCTTCTTAACAAACATTACATGTGCTCCCCATGGTGAAACACTCGGTTTGATATACCCCTTATCCAACAATTCCCTTAATTTTTCTGTAACTCTTCTAGATCTATCGGAGCCATTCTGTAGGGTGCTTTGCAGATCAATCATGTCCTTGGTACAAGGTTAATGTTAAACTTGATGACTCTTTCAGGTGAAATTCCTGGGATCTCGTCTAGAAATAATGTTAGGAATAGATTCCCTAGAGGTAATCTTATTTTGTATGAACATTGTTTTTTGCTAGAATAATCATTGTATTATTTCTGGAGACATTTAATATAATGATGTTCTTAGATTACAATGTGTTGCCTATCTTAAATATCCCTAGTCAATTATAATGATTAACATGATGATCAACTATAAACTAGTATGTGGGTAGATTGATATGGAGATATCAAGTCTAGCACATGGGTATGCATTAGGGGTACTGGCATACAGGATTAACCCACCATGAGAAGGCTACATACAAGTTATGTAAAGTCAAAAGTGCTTATTGTAGGGACAATGGTATTGTGGTCCTTAGATTTTAAGTCACTAAATACTCTAGTTGTGGAATATTGTGTTTCGGTATCGTCAAACACTACAACGTGACTGGGTAGTTATAAAGGCGTAAATCTGACACAATAGGAAGCAAGATTAGAGATGGTAGTGATATAGAAAAGATTTGTCCCTCCCACAATATCCGTGGCCACTCGAGGGGTAGTGCTTATAGAATGTCTAGCCAGACTCAGATAAATCAATATAGGATATTGATGTTATCTGCATGGATAAGACTATTTCGAGGATCGAGAAACTATGGATTGGATATACAAGTGTGACTTGTATGTATCGTGTCCAATCCATATATGGAGACAAAGGGATAATACAATATGATAACATTGGTCACAAAGTTTGTCGGATTACTGACTATTTCTATTAATTGGGTGGCATTGATGTGTTGCTAGACACCGCTCTATGTTAGTAATTGTAACTACCAACTAAGTAGAAACCTACGGGGTCACACGCCCTATGGATTAAACTAGAATTGGTTATTAATTAGTGGAACTAATTAAATAGAAGGATCAATACTCAGCCACAAGCAAACTACGTAGGACTAATTTGCAAGGTGGACTAATCCATGTACGGACATGATTAGTATTGGGGCAAATACATCGTTAACAAGGAGTTGTTAGACTATAAAAGCAATATCTAGCTTATTATTTCACTAATGTTCCATTATTGAGTGAAATAACAAGCAAGGAGAGAGAGCAAGACAAGGAAAGGTCGAGCCTCACCCATCCGTCCCCTCCCCGTGCACCGTCGGCCTCAAGGAGGCGCGCCACCCCCTTTGCTCCATTTTGCGTGATCTTTTTCTTCCTCCTTCCATCAATTGAAAGCACATAGGATTGGAAGGACTCTAGACTTGATCCTAGGAGTGGAATTCCATTGAGACGTGAACACTATTACACGTGAAGTCATCAAAGGAGACAAACAAGGTACACAATGCTTTTATCTCTTACCATCGTTATGATGTCTAGTCCTGTAATCCTTGGAGGGTCTTGAACAGAGTTGATTTTGTTTATTCTGCTGCGTAATCCGTATCAAAACCCTATAGTGATATCAGAGCCACATGTTGTAGTGGATTACGTGGTTTATGTGTTACTTTATTGTTAGTTTTATATTGTATTTATGATTAATCGTGTAAAACTAAAATTGGAATATTAAGGCAATTTGACTATGATTCAATAAACAAATTAGCTAATTTTACATATGATGTAAAGATTGGTAAATTTGGATCACATATAATGTGAAATTTTGGATCTAGAAAATTAGGGTTTGGGCGCAAATTGGGAAAAGGGGTTTTCTCAATTTGGAAACAAGCAAACAAGGAAGGAAGAGGAAGGAAACAAGCTAGGGCCTAAACCCTAGCCCGTGCACCCCCTTCCTTGAGCGGCAAGCAAGCCACGACCAAGGGTCGGGCCGACCGGCCCAAGGCCTTGTGGCGGTCCATTAGGGGTTCGGCCAAGTATTTGGTGGGCCCTCTTGGACCGTTTTGCCCTAGAAATCCAAAAATCAAACTAAAATTGACCAAGCGGGTTAAAATTGGATTTCAACTGTATTATGTGCTTTTTTCATGGTGATTGGATATGGCCTTATATGTGGATGTTGTGAATGTTTAATTTTGTGGTTTGGTTTTATTTTAATAATTAATAATTATTCTTTACGGCTTGCAAGCCGATTTCTCCTAAACTTGTGAGGTCTTTCTATTTAGTATAGATGCTAGCTAGTCTTAGATAGAGTAGATGATAGTCAAGACTTGGAGAATAAGCCTAAAGAACTGAAGAAACCACAAGATGACGGCATTCCACAAAGCTAAGGCGCATGGACTAAAAGATGGAGGCACATGGAGATGAGCTTGCTATTTTTTAGGGCTTATAGATATTCTCATTGGTTTCGGAATATCTTAGTTTTAGGAGGCATATCCACTTCATGTTTATTTTCTTATTTGTGTTTGTTTATTTATTGTCTTGTTATTTATCGTTGGTGTATGGATGATGCATGCAAATTGGTAACAAGATAATACAACCTAGATCTTTTATTTTGGGATTTCCCAACCCAAATAAGTATGTCAGTTGACATGGATCAACAATACAATTAAAATTAAATGAAAAATCTCTCAAATTTAAATATTGCATTTTGCCTCCTCGTTACTTAACACTCGTCATGGTCATGATTTATCAAGTTCCGGCTTGCCAAAGCAAGGTGACTTGATTCATCATGATGTGACGCGACGACACAAGCTAGTAATGTGTGATTGTTGAAGTAAGAGGTTGGACGCAACTGGGCTACTTCAATATGATTGAAAGCCTAAAGGGAAACAATTGGGATTATCTATGGGATAGATAATAAGGAGTTATTTTCCCAATTGAACCAAGAATTGCATGGGACGCAATTGGAATTGTTTCTACCTAAATAACTAATTTTGGGTGACTTGCCAAAGCAAGCTCAAAAATTGTGAAATTTGGATCTTGTGCCCACTTGAAAATATAATGATATTTCCGCATTAATATGGAGGGTTATTAATCCGAGAAAAATAGTGGGAGCTATGTTTAATAATCTAGACTTTTACTAAATGTAGTTATTTGTTCACAAAATACTTAAACTTGTATATTTCTCATTTTGTAGAATTCCAATGGGAAACAATTCATCGAATTCATCACAATCCCTACGATCTGTCCTTGAGAAGGACAGGCTTTCTGGGAAAAACTCTGGACTAGTACAAAAACTTGAGAATCGTTCTCAAGTAAGAAAAGAAACTGTAAATTCTAGAAGAGCCAGTTCCTGAAGGTCCAGAAAACAATACTGCTGCAGCAATAAAGGCACATCAGAAGATCGTTGACGATGCTAGTGATATGGCATGCCTTATGCTTTGCAGCATGAACTCGGAGCTTCAGAATAAACACGATAACATGGTTGCATTTGATATGATCATACATCTGAAGCAGCTCTTCCAAGAGCAGGCAAGGCATGGGCGGTATGCATTTTCCAAGGCATTGTTCAAATGCCATCTGTCAGAGGGAAACCCGGTGGGGCCTCATGTACTCCGCATGATCGAGTACTTGGAGAACCTCACGCACCCGAGGTTTCTGGTGGGTCAAGAGTTGGCCACTGATGAAATACCCCGTTTTGTGGATTCGGGTATTTTACGACATTTTATAATAATATTAAGTGTTAATATGACATTAGTATAAGTTTGGGTATTAGTTGTTATTATTTAAAAGAGTTAAGTTTAATGTTATAAACTACCTAGGTGATTTTATGTATTTTTTCTAAACTTCTATAGAGTCTTTTATTTAAACTGAGGGGTGCCACCTGACTTTTACTAAAACCTAGGGGGGTGAAAGCGTCTTTTTCCCTAAATAGAGTCATCTTCTTCCTCAACAATTCCATGGACGGGAGAGACATCTCCATGTCCGAATCCAACAACAACACCACTCAAATGTTCACCAAATTCATTGATGTTTGTCCCAAATCACTCCCTATTAAATTAAACTCATCAAGGCTCGATAATTTAGCATCAAGCAACCCAATTTCGTCCAAAATCAAGACCCAATTCGGAATCAAAATAAACCCGTAAACTCTCCAACTCTTCCTCGGAATTCTTCAATTGCAACCTATAAAAACCCCCTATGAAATCAGAGTAAAACCCACACGAAAACCCAAAAATCTCTCCCTCTCAATCACTCTCTCTCTCTCTCCCACCGGACGAGCTGCCCACCGCCGCCGCCGCCTCTGTCCGTCGCCACCGCCGCTGCCCACCGACGACGTCGCCGCCGTTCCCAGCCGTGTCCGCCACCTCCGTCGTCCCGTCCCCGGCGTCGTCCCTCATCGTCGCCGTCCTCTTTTCCTCAATCGGGTAACAAACCCGTTTTTCTCTCTCTCTCTCCTTTGTCTTTGTTTTGTTTTCTCATTATTTAAGGTAGTTAGTTGGTTAATGTAAAAATTTGGGAAGAAGGAGGAAAAAAGTGACGGCTTGGCCCAGTGGTTAGATGGTAACACTTAAAAGCTTTGGGGGTGTGTGAGAGTTAGGTTCCAAGTACGAATCTCACAAGAGGCATTTCTTTTTATACAAGTTTAAAGTAATATTTTTGTACTCATCTTTACTCCAAAATAAAAGTGTAGAATGGATGATAAAAGTATATTTTTCTTATTTATTTTTATAAAATTGTAGCAAATTAGAATAAGTTATTTTCTATAAATAAATTTGTTATTTCTTTTAAATAAAAGTTGGTTAGTTTATAACCTATACTCTCTACTAAGGCTTGTTTGGTTGGGAGAAACTACTATTAGAGTCAAAATTATTTTTGGGGTAAAATAATATGCTTCTCTACCCTAAATAATAAAAATGATAGTTTATCTAATATTATAAGTTATATTTACATAATTATAGCTTAGTGTGTTTTTCCAAATAATAAACGTTAGATTTATAAAGCGTATTTTATGATAAAAGTGGTTGTTCACCTTAGCAAAGGTTGGGGAGAGTTAGTAAGGGATTTATTTCATTTACCTATAGGACTTCGTGTGCAATGTGTTGATTAGGATATTATGAAATTTGTAGGCGAAAATTTCATTGACGAAGGATACGTCAAGTGTTATTATGAAGTGAATTGCTTTGGCTTGAGATTCAAGGTAAGTAAACCTGCCAGGCCTAGCGCCCTTTCCTCATTTCGTGTCAATTGATTTTCCTTCCTATTTGTCTCATAATGATTTTTATGTGAAATATGTGTTACCTGAATGCTTGTTTCAAAGTGTTGAAATGTTCTCTGAAAATCTCACTTCAATATAATAATCGACGATAACGTAAAGTGGAAGAGTTATGCGGGGATTGTTGTTGTATGGTTACTATTGGCATTGGGCGTATTGACTTCGGTCTCTCGTCCAATTTATGTTATTTAATCTGGTTTCAAGTCCCCGGATAGCTCCTTGTACTCACTCTTCTGGCCGCAAGAAGTATGTAAGGGGGTGTCGACACTTAAGGTCTTGGATGCTTACGAAGTGGTTGATTGGTTTTCCCCGTATCAACAAATTAATAAATTGGTTTTTGGATTGGATGTTGTTAATGGAATATCATGAGTATTGGAATCCCATTATTCGGATAATGGATGTGATTTGGAAAGTATAAAGGAACTTAGAATCTCTCATCTTATTTATTTTATAAAAGGGTCAAAGCTTTTACTTTCACTTATTTTTTAGCAAAACTACTACAAACTGGTTTGCAAATTTCTTCTTCATCATTTTACATGCTTGGGTGTTACTTACTCAGTATTTCCGCTGACTATTGTAACTGTGGTGTTCTCTTTTTGTTTTATGCACCACAGGATTATATGGTGGGAGCATAGCTTAGCGGGGACGCGAATCATCACTTAGACGAGTAGTGATATCACACTTAGTTTCTTAGAGGTTCTTTTAGTAACATTACACTGTAGTTGGATTGTATGATTGTGTTTGAGGCTGAAGGATTGGAGATTAATAAAGTTATGTTTGGATTCTCTATTTTAAACCTCCTTGTATCCGGGTTTAATCTCGGGTACGGAGTGACACCCCGGGTTTCCTGTTTGGTCTGTTTGGGGGTGTTACAGTTGGTATCAGAGCCTGGTTATCCAAAAAGGAATTAAAACCTTTAGGGAAATTTAAAATGGACATAGGTAAAGAATTTAAAATTTGACAAGCCGTTGGGGATTTGGGTAGTCTTAAATAGGGTTGTTATATGTTTAAGTCTTTAGAAAATAGGCTTAGTGAGCTGGTATTTCCACCCACCCTCTCCTAGCTAAGATCTTTACCCCACCCGATTTAGCTGAGTGTTTAGATTTGAGGCTTTTCATTGGAGTTAGGTTAAGTGTCTATTGTATGGTTGATCAAAGGTTGAAATTAGTTTCAAAAGTCACGTGTGATCAAAAATTTGAAGTGTTCCGAGTATATACTTATAAAAGCAATCATTTTAGTTTACGATATACTTTGTGGAGTAAGAGAGTACTTATTGAGTTGAACTATGAAGACTACTTCTATCAAAATGAATGTATGGTAAATGCCGACTTTATGTGTAAATTGTTAATGGAGGCTCATGGAAAACGAAAAAAATAAGAATGGTGATCAATATAGATTCTAATAAGGATGATGAGGTTGAGGAAGACCCTATCAAGGAAATTGAGGTTGAAGAATACCCTATCAAGGATATTGAGATTGAAGAAGGCCCTATTAGGGATGATGAGTTCGAGGATGACCCTAGTGAAGACATGGAGTCGGAAGCAAGTGTGAATAACTATGAGAAGTAGAAATATTTGGCTTCTTTGATGTCTTAGACTTCTAATGATTTTTGAGTTTTACTTTGGAATAAAACCATGAAGCCAAACAATACTTTAGGGTTTCTTAGAATGCTTTTGCATAAGCCACTTTTGGGCTAGAGATAATCATTGGTGATTTGCGTAGATTAAATATTGCTTTCATGATGAGGGATAATACTTATGTTTTGAGGATCCATCTTGAAATTTAATAAATTTATAATTTATTTATTTGGAGTATGAATTGAATAATTAAGGCTGTCTTGTGTTTCGTCATCATTAATTAGTGCATAGAAGGCATTCATAGTGTTAGAACGCGAGAGCGTTAAGTTTGTGGAGTTTTAATATGTACAGCAGATGGTATTCGGTGTAGCAACATGTTTAAATGTTGAGTTATTTTTCTCTGAATTTTTATCATGTAGTAGACATGTTCAGGAACATGTCATAAAAATTTAATCCCAAATAAGTTCTGGAGACTTAGATACGAATTTCCAAAGTCCGTTATGTAGTAGCAGAATTGCAAAGTGACCATCTGTAGTATTTGTTTTACTTTAACCTATCTTAAAGATCTTGGACGAGTCTCAAACTTTTATGGTGATTGATAGACACATAGGGCTATATCTGAGTGAAAGCCTAGCCCATTTTGAGTAAGTAAAAGTCAGTTTAAGACTTGGTAAAGTTGAAGTTTATGTTCAGATGGCTTATAACAGCAGCTATGCCATTCTCCGCGTAACTTAAATTCTATAAATTATTTTGAGTTGATTCTTCTTGATTATGAAATTAGACTCAGAGCAGTTGTTTCATACCAAATTTCATAAATTTACCCGTTTGATCACTTTTCTAATTTTCCAAAGAAACGTGAGAAATAAGATGTGTTAAGTCTATGTGAAAACTTCATGTGAAATTGATTGTATGATGATCAATGTGTTATATTTCATGCATAATTGATATTAGATGCCATGTATTTATGTTTACTTGAACACCATGAACTTTATGAATGATACAATAGGCTATAGTGTAGGACATTAGACCACACATACAACACTAGAAATAGTTGTTACAAAGAATGTTAAAATTTCTTACCTATTAGAACCCGACGAATGAGGATTCAAAATAATTTTGGTAGTTAAGAAAATACCATTCAGGCAAAGTTCGTATGAGCGGGCAAAAGGGATAAATGACCCATATCAAGTAATTTTGAAGTACTAGCGTGTTGTGTTGGTTACGAGTTTTAAGAACGTTAGAGAAAGGTGTACGTATATTATGACAACACGAATGTGTTTGACAGATGTTCGGGACATGATTTTAAATTTGTGGTTTTAGATACTTCTTATCCAGTTTGTCGAAGTTTAGACTTTTGGATGTTTATATGAAATCCTATTGTTGTTGAGTTGGCTAGTTTGGGAGATTGCGTTATAGTAATTCGTTATGGAGATAGTTTGAGACTTTTAATGTGTTGGGAAATACTAAAATAATGGCATTATACTTGGAGCTCTATTGATTGATAATGTACATGAGGAGTTTAATTTTCTTTCATTGATGACAGTTTCTCACAACCATCTCATTAGAGTCTTGTTTTCCGGAGTATTTTTTTGAGCGTTTTTGTCATTTATGATTGACTTAGACTTGGGCTTCAGAGTTTTATTTTTGAACAAGTTTTAGGATCTTGATACGCTGCTTAAAAGTTTGACCTCCAATGTTGGGCCACCTCTTATAAATGTTGCGAAGTTTTTGGGAATGCTGGGGCAAATTTTTAGTTGGCAGCTGCTAAGTGTGTGATTGTTTGGAAGCCAACCTTAGAATACCCTTATGGTATAATAATCTTTATGTTAGTAAGAGTATTCTTTGACTCTTGCAAATATGACCGTCAATCTAGTGAATCCAACCGTAGAAGATTTCCAGCTAAGCCACCCGACAAGAACACCTTTCTTGGAGGGTATGTCAAATTGGGAATTTATCGGAGAAGTCTTGGATAGGTGTGAGCATCGGGTTTTCACTTTTTTTGAAAGATAGGTATACAGAAACGTCCTGGTTCATATTTATTGCATGTGGAGTCGTTACTTGATGAAAATTCTTGGATTTCCAATTAAGAGATAGTATAATGATTTAGTTGATGAGGGAGGCTGGTACCTTTCTAAGTGAAAATATTTACATCAAGGCCAATGGATGATAAAACCGCACTTCATGAAGTATACACTGTTGTTATCTCTCAAGCCTTGAGACGAACCTATGGAAGACCTATGAGAAGTGAGAGACTAAAGAATTAGCATGGACGATAGTGGTTTCCCGCCCACCCTCGCATGGGAAGCGTTTTGAGAACCATGTCTTTAGATTTCTCCAAATATTCAAATTTATTTTAGTGCCTACTTTAAAGTGGTTAGGTAAATGTAATCTTGGGATTATAGTTGAAATGTCTATCAAAGAATATCGAAGTTTCCCTTTTGTTGGAGTATTTTTTACTAGTCTCGATGGATCACATTGCTCCAATAGTGCTTGTGTCTCTTCTTATCTTGTCTCATCTATATTTTGTAAAGGTTGTATTTATCTTGTTTCTCCCCTTGCACTTCATTAGATGACCGAATAGAGTAAGGGAAAGAAATGGGGAATCACTCATGTAAATTGAAGTTGAGGGTGAAAGGCTAAGATTTGTTTGTTATCTTTTAGACCATTGGAGTTACTGAGTGCAGTACTCTGGGTCACTAGAATTTTGTCGTTTACATTGGGTATTTATGTTTGGAGCCTTGTTACTTAGCTATTATTTGAGAATAGAGGCGTTTCTTTGTTCATGGGTTGTCGTTGGGTGTCATCATTCTTGTATAAGCGTAATATAGTTCATCCATTTGTTTGTTTTTAATCTGAGTGAGAGTTTCGATATTCAGCCTTAGCCGATTTGCGGACCTTGTTTCTTGTGATAAACAGTTTATGATGTTGTAACGGTTATCATTGGAGTTATTGACTTAAATTTTGGAAGCTTTCTACTACCTTGGTGCTAGCAATGAGATAAATTTTTCAGTGTAGTCTAACTTATTTTAGTATAGTCTCACGTTGGAATAGTTGGCTTATAACGTTGTTTGGTGTAAATGATTGGATCATTGTCACTAAACTACTATTTGGGATAATGGAAATGTTATTAACCTCTAAAAGATTTGTTGAGTTTTATGCATATATTGAATTCCTTGGAGTTACATAAATCGTTGGTGTACCGGGATAAATGAGTCCGCTCAGTTGTTGTAATCTTTTCGGACGATGTACTTGGAGCTTTGTTAACATAAATATGTTTTTAAGTATTTATCCCCAAAGGTGACTTCGGATACTAGCTTGCGAGTCTCGTTATTGTTGAACCTATTTGAATATGAATAAGTTGCTTGGAGCATGTGCCTCGGTATCGTATTCTTTTGGTTACATATGGTTTATTATTTTATTTTCTTAATTTCGAGGAAAAGTTTTATCACTGATGTCATAGGAAAGCAAAGGAAAAATTGAACCATGCCGCTTTAGAGTCATGTACACTATTTCTTCGATTTTCTGTCTTGTTAGGTGAGACGTTTTGTACCATTCGAATGACAATCCTAACCTTGGGAAGTTAGTTTTGGAGTTCTGCAGTTTCAGCTATATTTAGGGGAACGAGATTTTTGCTTATTTATGAATCGTCTTTGGAGTTATATGATTCATTTTGACGCGTTTTCAGTTTTGAGGAAATCGTAATCTAGAATATTTGATTTGGTTTATGCTTAGGTTCACTAAGAGTACTTACTTTCAAACTTGGGAGATTTTATGAACTTACTGTGAAGAGCCGCTTATGAGACAATAGAAATAGTTATTTGGGTTGATGACTGAAGCAATAAGGGTATTTTCTTTGGCACTGATTGAGTTGTGGGCGTGATCTCCCTAGTCACGTTATAATCTAAATCTTGATGTAATTGAGGCACTTTGTCATTGGGTGTGTATGATTAGAGCCTTGTCACCAAAATCATTGTTGAGTCATGGAATGCTGTTCACGGTCGAGCTAATCTGAGAGTTATATGCTTTTATTGGTCTGCTAGAGGTTCTACCTCTTGTTGAGTGGTTCCAGAGTGTGAACTTATTTTATTTTGACGTTGTTGTCTTATACTTGGAATTCTTGAACGAATAAAATCGTGTTATAATCTTAACTTGGATAATTGTAGTGGCTATTTTGAACTAAGAGGTGACTCCTATGTGAAGAACACTAAAATTGTTGTGAGACCTACTGTGGGAATGTAAGCCCAAGAGAAATATTGTCCTTGGAAGAATGGTTATAGATGACCAATGATGATCAAACTTTTTAAGTTGAATTGTATGATATATGTGATATTATTGCATCTTTGTAGTACTGCATGATAAGATAGAAAATGATCAATAGGCGATAGTTGTGATCCCTACCTCATAGCCTTACCACCTGATTAGATGATCACGTACGACTATGTCTTGAAGAGAAAGGTGAAAATTTCAAGGAATACTTTTTCCCATGTGTAGCAACTTAGGAAGTGTGTTCCATACCATTTCATGTATTGGATCCTGAACCAGAAGTTTTGACCATGTTAAGATACTAGATATCATGACAAGGGGCACGTGTACCAAGAGTGTTAGGTTTGTAAAGGTCTTATGGACAAATTACCTCACAAGGGAGGCAACATGTGAAGCAGGGGATGGTACGAGGGAGAAGTATCCTCACCTTTTAGATGAGGTATTTTGAGTTCCTAGGACGTCACTTCTTTAAGGGGGGAAGGATGTAATCCTTCGGTTCTGAAGAATTGGTTTTGAAGCAAGTCATTTTAGTATATCTTTATAGTGTTAAGACCCTAGAGTGGAGAATCATACTGTAGTGGTTGTTGAGAAGTTGGTTTTAGCTTCGATGACGAAGCTCTCTTTAAGGGGGGAAGGATGAAATACCCCGTTTTGTGGATACGGGTATTTTACGATATTTTATAATAATATAGGTGTTAATATGACATTAGTATAAGTTTGGGTATTAGTTGTTATTATCTTAAAGAGTTAAGTTTAATGTTATAAACTACCTAGGTGCTTTTATGTATTTTTTTCTAAACTTCTATAGTGTCTTTTATTTAAACTGAGGGGTGCCACGTGTCTTTTACTACAACCTAGGGGGGTGAAAGTTTCTTTTGCCCTAAAAAGAGTCATCTTCTTCCTCAACAATTCCATGGACGGGAGAGACATCTCCATGTCCAAATCCAACACCAACACCACTCAAATCTTCACCAAATTCGTTGATGTTTGTTCCAAATCACTCTCTATTCGATTTAAACTCATCAAGGCTCGATAATTTAGCATCAAGCAACCCAATTTCGTCCAAAATCCCCAGAAACTCTCCAACTCTTCGCCGGATTCTTCAATTGCAACCTATAAATACCCCTATGAAATCAGAGAAAAATCCACACGAAAACCCAACAATCTATCCCTCTCAATCACTCTCTCTCTCTCCCACCGGACGGGCTGCCCACCGCCGCCGCCGCCCGTCGCCATCGCCGCTGCCCACCAACGGCGTCGCCGCCGTTCCCAGCCGCGTCCTCCACCTCCGTCGTCCCGTCCCCGGCGTCGTCCCTCATCGTCGCCGTCCTCTTCTCCTCAATCGGGTAACAAACCCGTTTTTCTCTCTCTCTCCTTCTTTGTTTTGTTTTCTCATTATTTAAGGTAGTTAGTTGGTTAATGTTAATATTTGGGAAGAAGGAGGAAACAAGTGAGGGCTTGTCTCAGTGGTTAGATGGTAACACTTAAGAGCTTTGCGGGTGTGTGAGAGTTAGGTTCCAAGTTCGAATCTCACAAGAGTCATTTCTTTTTACACAAGTATAAATTAATATTTTTGTACTCATCTTTACTCCAAAATAAAAGTGTAGAATAAGGATGATAAAACTATATTTTTCTTATTTATTTTTATAAACTTGTAGCAAATTAGAATAAGTTATTTTTTATAAATAATTCGTTATTTCTTTTAAATAAAAGTTAGTTAGTTTATAACCTATACTCTCTACTAAGGCTTGTTTG
The DNA here is from genome assembly GCA_023055425.1 of Linanthus parryae. NCBI lineage: Eukaryota > Viridiplantae > Streptophyta > Magnoliopsida > Ericales > Polemoniaceae > Linanthus > Linanthus parryae. The sequence goes on from JALGPY010000015.1 coordinate 8,294,046, forward strand.
GTTGGGAGAAACTACTATTAGAGTCAAAATTATTTTTGGGGTAAAATAATATGCTTCTCTACCCTAAATAATAAAATAATAGTTTATCTAATCTTATAAGTTATATTTATATAATTATAGCTTAGTGTGTTTTTCCAAATAATAAGCTTTAGATTTATAAAGAGTATTTTATTATAAAAATGGTTGTTCACCTTAGCAATGGTTGGGGAGAGTTAGTAAGGGATTTATTTCATTTACCTATAGGACTTCGTGTGCAATGTGTTGATTAGGATATTATGAAATTTGTAGGCGACAATTTCATTGACGAAGGATACGTCAAGTATTATTAGGCAGTGAATTGCTTTGGCTTGAGATTCAAGGTAAGTAAACATGCAAGGCCTAGCGCCCTTTCCTCATTTCGTGTCAAATGATTTTCCTTCCTATTTGTCTCAAAATGTTTTTTATGTGAAATATGTGTTACCTGAATACTTGTTTCAAAGTGTTGAAATCTTCTTTGAAAATCTCACTTCTATATAATAATTGACGATAACGTAAAGTGGAAGAGTTATGCGGGGATTGTTGTTGTATGGTTACTATTGTCATTGGGCGTATTGACTTCGATCTCTCGTCCAATTTATGTTATTTAATCTGGTTGCAAGTCCCCGGATAGCTCCTTGTACTCACTCTTCTGGCCGCAAGAAGTTTGTAAGGGGGTGTCGACACTTAAGGTCTTGTATGCTTGCAAAGTGGTTGGTTGGTTTTCCCCGTATCAACAAATTTATAAATTGGTTTTTGGATTGGATGTTGTTAATGGAAAATGGAATATCATGAGTTTTGGAATCCCATTATTCGAATAATGGATGTGATTTGGAAAGTATAAAGGAACTTAGAATCTCTCATCTTATTTCTTTTATAAAAGGGTCAAAGCTTTTACTTTCACTTCTTTTTTAGCAAAACTACTACAAACTGGTTTGCAAATTTCTTCTTCATCATTTTACATGCTTGGGTGTTACTTACTCAGTATTTCCGCTGACTATTGTAACTGTGGTGTTCTCTTTTTGTTTTATGCACCACATGATTATATGGTGGGAGCATAGCTTAGCGGGGACGCAAATCATCACTTAGACGAGTAGTGATATCACACTTAGTTTCTTAGAGGTTCTTTTAGTAACATTACACTGTAGTTGGATTGTATGATTGTGTTTGAGGCTGAAGGATTGGAGATTAATAAAGTTATGTTTGGATTCTCTATTTTAAACCTCCTTGTATCCGGGTTTAATCTCGGGTACGGAGTGACACCCCCGATTTCCGGTTTGGTGAGTTTGGGGGTGTTACAACAGATCTCATCTTGCAATCGTTGCCTGAAAGTTACAGCCAGTTCATCATGAACTATAACATGAATGAGATCAGTAAGCCTCTGCCAGATTTACTTTATATGTTGAGGACTGCTAAACAAAGCATCAACAAGGGAAAGGGCAAGGCCATAATGATGGTAAACAGAGGAAAGAGTTGCTTCTACCTCCAAAGGGAAAGGCAAGGCAGTTGCAAAACCAAGGAAGTTTCCCTTAAACCTGCTCGTGGCGTTGCCAAGGGCGTGCCTAAGGGCTAGTTTGGGAATGTTGTGGCGGTGCTAGAAAGCTGCTGTGTGAAAACACTATGGAAAAGCTGTTGTGAATTCTTGATAAAATGGTGTTTGGTAAATATTACGTAAAAGTTGATGTGAAATACGCATATAGCAAGTTTGTGTTTGGTAAAATCAACTGTGAACTTGCTGTGAGAGGGTAAAATGACAAAAATATATGACACATGTCATTTCCGTAAAGATAACTATTGGTATTTTTTAAAATTATAAGGTCAAAACGGTTGTAGATAAATCAATCAAATTCACTTTCTAGAAAAGCATCTCCCCCTTGCTTCCTGAAAACTGTTGCGGGACAGCAGAAACTATATGAAAAAGCAGAAATTTTTATTTTTATCAAACACACTAAAATTGCTTTTGTTGTTGGAAAGCAGACGTGCTAGCAACAGAAGCATTCCCAAACCGGCCCTAAGTGTGAGTGTCACTACTGCAGTCAGCCTGGACATTGGAAGAGGAACTGCCCAAAGTATCTGGAGAATAAAAGGCTTGGAATAGTGATTCCACCACTACCAAGTATTTTTTTTATAGATGTCAATTTAACTATCTCTTCATCTTGGGTATTGGATACTGGATGTGGATCTCACATTTGTCGAAATGTGCAGGATGTAAAAAGAAGTAGAAGATTGGCTAAAGAGGAGATAGATCTACGCGTTGTGAATGGAGAAAAGGTTGTTGTATTGGTCGTGGGCGTGTACGAGCTATCTTTGCCTTCATGATTGATTTAGAATTAGATAATTGCTATTTTGTGCCTGCTATGAGCATAAACATTATTTCTATTTCTTGTTTGGACGAGAAATGTTTACTATTTCAATAAAGGACAAATGTTGCTCCATTTATTTTGATAGTATGCACTATTATAGTGCGCAATTATCTAATGAATTGTATATCCTTGATCTAAGTAATCATGTCTATAACATAAATACCAAGAGGATTAAAACTAAGGATTTAAATCCAACTTATCTATGGAATTGTCGTTTAGGCCATATAAACTAGAACTAGCATCTCTAGACTCCATAAGGATGGATTTCTGGACTCATCTGATTATGAATCATATGAGACATGTGAGTCTTGTTTAGTAGGAAAAATAACAAAGTCCCGTTTCAAGAAGAAATGAGAGAGGACTAGTGGGCGTTTGGATCTCATGAATTCTGATGTATGTGGGCCATTTGCCACGCCTTCCAGAGGTGGTTATCTTTATTTCATAATGTTTACTGATGAATTCTTTAAATATGGATTTGTATACCTTATGAAGGCCAAATCCGAATCCATTCAAAATTTCAAAGAATTCAAGAATGAAGTAGAGAAGCAACTTGAAAAAGGTATTAAGGCTCTACGATCGGATCATGGAGGAGAATAATTTAGCCAAGAGTTTGATGATTATCTTAGAGAGTGTGGGATCTTGTCCAAACTCATTCTACCCAGAATGCCACAGTGGAATGGCGTGTCCAAGAGGAGGAATCGAACACTGTTGAACATGGTTCGATCTATGATGTGTCAAACTGATCTTCCATTATCATTTTGGGGGCACGCTTTATTATGTGAAACTTTCACTCTTAACCGTGTTCCATCCAAATCAGTCATGAAGACTCCATATGAGATGTGGAGTGGGAGGCGTCCCACATTGTCTTTCATGTTAATTTGGGGCAGCAATGTCTATGTAAAGCATTTACAAACAGACAAGCTTGTGCCCAAGGCAGATAAGTGTAAGTTTGTGCGATACCCTAAGAAAACGAAGGGGTATTATTTCTACAACCCTAACGAGAATAAAGTGTTTATTGCTCGGACCAACGTGTTCCTAGAAAGAGAATTTGTCTATAAAGGAACTAGTGGGAGGAGTGTAGAGCTTGAAAAAATTGAGAACCACAAACCACTGATCCTACTATGGAACATGTACGGAAACCGCAAGATTATGTGGAGGAACCTGTTCAGGTAATACAAGAACTTCATAGGTCTAGTAGGGTGCCCCATGAGCCATAGAGGTATGTACATCTCGTGACTGATCCTGGAGACGCACTACTCATAGATGTTGAGCCTACTACGTATGGAGAGGCCATGAAAGGGTCGGACTCTCAAAAGTGGCTTGAGGTCATGAGATCCGAAATAGAATTCATGTATACCAACAAAGTATGGAATTTGGTGGAACCATCCCAAGGGGCTCGGCCCATAGGGTGCAATTGGGTCTTCAAGACCGACATGTATGAAAATGTGATTGCCTATAAGGGTCGATTGGTGGCAAAAGGATTGAGACAGATTCATGGTATTGACTATGATGAAACCTTTTCCCCACTCGCGATGACCAAATCCATTCGAATCTTACTTGGTATTAAAGCTTATCACGATTATGAGATTTGGCATATGGATGTCAAAACAGCGTTTATGTATGGAAACCTCATTGAGGATGTGTACATGACACAGCCAGAGGGTTTTGAGGATCCACAACATGCCCATCAAGTGTGTATGTTGCAGCGACTCATTTATTGGTTGAAGCAAGCTTCTAGGAGTTGGAATCTACGTTTTGATGATGCAGTCAAAGATTTTATCTTCATAAAGAACGAAAATGAACCTTGTGTTTACAAGAAGGTTAGTGGGAGCTCCGTTTTGTTTCTGGTCTTGTACGTGGATGACATACTACTCAGTGGAAACGACATTCCTACCTTGCAATCTGTTAAAATTGGCTAGGGAAGTGTTTCTCGATGAAGGAATTAGGGGATGAATCTTATATAATTGGTATCAAGATCTATATGGATAGATCGAGGAAGTTGCTAGGCCTAAGTCAAAGTACATATATAGACAAGGTGTTGAAACGGTTCAACATGCAAGATTGCAAGAAGCGATTCTTTCCCATGTCGCATGGAATCACCCTATCGAAGGCTGATTGTCCTTCCAATGAGATTGAGAAGGAAAGCATGAGAAGGGTTACCTATGATTTGTACATAGGATCCATCATGTATGTCATGTTGTGTAGTAGACCATATGTATCAAACGCGCTGAGTATGGCAAGCAGATATCAGTCCAATCCAGTGAGAGTCGCTGGGTTGCTGTCAAGAGCATCCTTAAGTACTTGAGAGGAGCTAAGGATGCCTTCTTGATATATGGAGGTGAGGAAGAGTTGCGTGCTTTTCCTGAATGGAGGAGCTGTGAGATGGAAAAGTTCCAAGCAAGAGACAGTTGCTGATTCTACAACTGAGGTTGAGTACATTGCTGCGAATGGCGCATCAAAGGAAGCTGTTTGGATCAGGAAGTTCATTACTGAGCTTGGTGTGGTTCCTAGTATAGTGGATCCAGTAGAGTTTTATTGTGACAAAACTTGGGCGATCTCATAGTCCAAGGAACCCAGGTCACACAGAAATCCAAACACGTACTGAGAAAGTTCCATCTTATTCGAGAGATCGTTGATCGAGTAGTTGTGAGGATATGCAAAATTCCTACAAATGAGAATCTGTCAGATCCACTCACGAAGCCCCTTTTACAGCGCAAGCATGAAGGGAAAACTAGATCTATTGGCATACGAGATGCACCAGATTGGCTCTAGTGCAAGTGGGAGACTGTTAGGAATACATGCCCTAGAGGCAATCTTATTTAGTATTTGTTTTTTGATAGAATAATCATTGTATTATTTATGGATATATTTAATATAATGAAGTCCTTAGATTACAATGTGTTGCTTATCTTAAGTATCCCTAGTCAATTATATTTATTAACAGGACGATCAACTATAGACTAGTATGTGGGTAGATTGATATGCAGATATCCAGTCTAGCGCATGGGTATGCATTAGGGGTAATGGCATACTAGATTGACCCACCACGAGAAGGCTACATAAAAGTTATGTATAGTCACAAGTTCTTCTCGTAGTGGCAATGGTGTTGTGGTCCTTAGACTTGAAGTCACTAGATACTCTAGGTTTGGAATATTGTGTTTTGGTATTGTCAAACACTACACCGCGACTGGGTAGTTATAAAGGTGTTAATCAGACACAATAGGAAGAAAGCTTAGAGATGGTAGTGATGTAGAGAGGATTTGTCCCTCCCACATGATGGAGGCAAATATATGTGGCCACTCGAGGGGCAGCGCTTATAGAATGTCTGGCCAGACTCAAATAAATCAATATAAGATATTGATGTTATCTGCATAGATAAGACTATATCGAGGATCGAGAAACTATGGATTGGATATACGAGTGTGACCTTTATGTCTCGTGTCCAATCCGGATATGGAGACAAAGGGATAATACAATACGGTAACATTGGTGAAAAGGTTTGTCGGATTATTGACTATTTATATTAGTTGGGTGGCATTGATGTGTTGCTAGACACCGCTCTATGTTAGTAATTGTTACTACCAACTTAGTAGAAACCTATTGGGTCACACGCCCTATGGATTAAATTAGACTTGCAAATTAATTAGTTGACTAATTAAACAGAAAGATCAATACGCAAGCACAAGCAAACTTAGTGAACTAATTTTCAAGGTGGACTAATCCATGTATGGACATGATTAGTAGTGGGCCAAATACATAGTTAATAAGGATTTGTTAGATTATAAAAGCACACTCTAGCTTATTATTTCACTAATGTTCCATCATTGAGTGAAATAACAAGCAAGGAGAGAGAGAGAGCAAGACAAGGCAAGCCCGAGCCTCACCCCTCAGCCCCCTCCCCGTGTGCCGTCGTCCTCAAGGAGGCGCGCCGCCCCCTTTGCTCCATTTTGCGTGATCTTGTTCTTCCTCCTTCCATCAATTGCTAGCACATAGGATTTGAAGGAATCTAGATTTGATCCTAGGCGTGGACTTCCATAGATACGTGTACACTATTTCACGTGAAGTCATCAAAGGAGACAAACAAGGTACACGATGCTTTTCTCTCTTACCATCGTTATGATGTCTAGTCCTGTGATCCTTGGAGGGTTTTGAACGGAGTTGATTTTGTTTATTCTGCTGCTTAATCCGTATCAAACCCCTACTAATACATCGGGAAACTCATTAACAACTGGGATGTCCTTAAGTTTCATCGTCCCCATACTATGATCTCGGACAGAAAAAAGATACGCTTGGTTTCCCTTACTCGTGGCTTTGACTACAGAAAGTGCAGACACAATTTTGACATTGGGTTTCTTGGTGATTCCTATGTTAGAGATTATCTTACCCTTCGTTCCTCTTAGGATTTCCTTTTGGTTATGACAATCTATATGAGCATGGTGCTTTCCTAGCCAATCCATTCCCAGGATAACATCTAGGTTTCCTAGGTCGAAAAGGATTAGGTCAGAGGGTATCTCACATTTCGTCAGGTGTTCAAGTTTTGCCGGCAGCAACTTAATTTTATACATTTTCTAAAACTTTTAGAAGAAACGAATCAGATAACACAACATATTTTGGTTAAATACATCGCACTGATGTTGTGGCGGGCGCAACGCGCGTCGAGCAGCGTGTTTGCCTGGGTTTGAGTCAGCTGCCTGGTTGTTGTTTTTCTTATTATTTTATTACTTTATAAATCTGAAGATAAGAACATTGAGTTGTCAATCTTATCATCAATTAATTGCTGAAAAAGGTGGTAAATGCTGGCAACACTTAAAGTGGACAGAGAGCTCTCTGGTTCAATTTCCACAGGCAGCACTTCATTTCTTTTTGGATATTTTGCTAAAACAAATTTGTTTTATTACAACAAACTCCTGCTAAGTTTATGAAATATATAACTACCATCCCCACATCAGACACCCTATAAATAGCCACTCTCTCCCTCATTCCAAAGTACACCTTCCTCCCCCTCTCCTCTAATAGTGATTTTGAGAGTTAGTTTACCAATTATTTTTCGAATTCGTAACTCTACTATTTTTATTAATTTCTAAACTCATTTGAGATTCTAAAAAGAGAGAATTGTCGATTTTACTAGCAAGACTATAACCGGTTTATTATTCGAGCTTTGTCGATTCATTTCGAATGGAGATTTTGACTTTCAATAAAGGTAGGGAAAATATAATTTTCACGTCTACTGTAATTACGGCCTATACACGATTATATGCTAGTATGCTGATTGTTAAGTTATTGTTATTTATTGGCATGATGTATAGAGCATGATAATTATGTGATTCGCGATCGATGTTATAGTTTAATTGATTATTATATTTCTACGCCAGTGGTTAGGCGGATTTTGCTCACCCTAAAAATAATTAGAGGTACCGAACCGGATCGATCAGAGACTATAGACGGGCTAGAATTATAGCAATTCCGAATTGATTGTAATATGTGTTAATATTCTTTTATTTGATATTTGTAAGTAATTATTCGTCAAATAAATAGTAAAATGACGTTTTTGTTCGAAAAATATTTATATATTTCTAAGCTTCTGCTAAATTTTATCAAAAAGCGATACAGTTCGTATTTCAACGGCCAAAAATCTCATGTTTTACTCTGATTAACTCGTAATCAATTTAAAGCGAAAAGAAAAGTCGAGCCGTGACAGGTCACTTGGGACCAAACTTCTTAGCAAATCATTGTGTTCATTGTCTTGCATTTTAGTTCTGCACTTACCTTCATAACTGCTACAACACAGGTTTAAGTTCAAATCTTTAAAAAGATTTTCAATGCTTTGAAAACTATCAGTATACTTCAAAACTATCTATTTTGATTTCAAATCCTTGAAACTAGTTCTTGTCAAATTGTTGTAAATCCACTCTTTTTCCAAAAGTTGCCATACTCTATTCAACCCCCCCCTCTAGAGTATTTGATCATGTTATTTCTATTTGCATTACCATCTTAACTATAAATAGAAGCTCCATAACATACTACTTTCATCACTCAAATATATTTAGAAATGTGTTCGGAGAGTACTATGGCTATTCAGTCACTGGTCATAGTCATGTACTTGATAGTCCCCTTTCCGCGATTCAGCATTTTCTTCATCAATTAGCATTTGCTCCCTTTTCTTTTGATTTGGTTATTTGGCTTTATCCTTAGCAGCGTATCGTAGGGAAAAGCAGGAATTAGTGATGTACGAAAGGATGAAGTATCAATGATGTAACCATTTCCTACATTTTCTCCATTATGAATAAACGTTATTTTTTTTCTTGGCAATGATCTATCAAAATTTAGGTAATAGTCTTACATAACAAGATCATCAAAACTACCCATTACAAGTTCATAAAGTACGAACACACAACGAGATCATATATAGCACAATATATACTTTAAGATATGCCTCTAATTGTAAGTACAAGTGTATGCTTATCACAATATGGATGTTCCCTTTACCCCTGACTTTATTTGTTTTAGTTCAGGTTTTATCTTGTCCTAGTCCGGTTTTGAAAAAAAAAAATCTTGAGCTTCATTTTTGGAAATTGATTTCCACTTTAATTAGGGTGCATTAAACTTTGAATCCGAAGATACTCCGACACCAACTGTAAAAACCCCAATTTTCACTGTTGAAATTCCGGGCGTGCCCTTCTCATGATCAGGAGAAAGGATCTTTGCTTCGGATTCACAAAACACAATTTATTACATAAAAGAGTTCTCAAGCCTTGTTCAGAGTTATTTGAAACCATTATATTACAACAGATGGATAGTGAAATTACTACTTTATTCATGCGAGGTGAAGCTTCGACTAGTATGCGACGTCCCCATCCCCAACGTAGGTCTCTCATGTGGTGATTTTACAAAATAAATACACTATAGTCGAAAAGTCAGTAAAAACTGAATGAGAACGCATCACAACGCGTAAACAAGAGTGATGCAATTAAGTATAAAAACAAGTTCGGACATGTTTATTCATTCCAGTAACCAATTTAGTTCTTTAATCGAGTGGAACCACTACCAATAATTATATCCATTGTGAACAGAAAAATAATCCGCTCGTCCGAACCAATTCCACCTCAGCATCTAGACCTTAAGTGTCGACACCCCCTACGTGGAAAACTATTGTCCCAGAGAGTAGTACTAGAGTCTTACCATGAGCTAATTTGCCCCAGGGGAAACCATAGAGCCACATTCGACTCAATTCACAAGTTTTGCTTGGTCAAACCATATCAAGTTCCAAGCTTTGCTTGGAACCATATCAAGTCCCAAGCTTTGCTTGTTCAAACCATATCAAGTGCCCGAGAGTTCATGTTTCCACTTTACGAGATTAGTAGCTTAAACATTATGAAAAGTCTCATTATTATCATTTCTAAAATCTCACCAAGTAGTGGAGATCATTTCTTCTCGAGTGACAAGTTCCCAAAATATTTAATTCCAACATGTAAAAGTAGAGAGTTCAATTAGCAAAATGACATGTTTAATAAAGGCAAGTAGTGAGTAAGCATAAGAAATGCGTTCACAACATTTAAAACGTAAGTCAAGGCAAGTAGAGACACTATAGTTAAATACGCATTATGAAGAGTAAAGGTTCAGCCTACGAACTCACCTACAAGTCCTAGCAGCAGTTTAGATGTAAACGACCTTGCGTTCGTCTATAAAATCGGTGTCTACAAATAAGGATAAATCATAATCAATAATTAATTACTTAATATGAAAGTATCCTATAAATTTCAAGCGTGTTGATTCTAGTAAATTACGCGGTAGTGACCTAGTCAAATTTTAAGGATATCCTTTAATTAAGTACTAAGACATTATTTATTTAAAATGACTAGTTTCAATTTATTTACCAAACACTATATTAATATCAAATTTAATATTAACTAATGTTAATATTAATTTACTTTTCTTCATCCTACTAAAACTAATATTTATTACTACACTAAAATGTAATTAGAACTTAGGTATTCATAGTGTAGGATTGCTAGAATATAGTTGTACACTTACCACCCCTAACGTTGTCCAATTCTCAAAAGTATGTGTTGTTGCTAGTTTATAAATTACATTTACAACCCCCATTTCAAGAATAATTGCCATGTGCATTTCTAACGTCCCGTTTTCAATCAATTTAACGTGGATGGTTCCCGTGAAGTGTGAGAGTACGAATATGCAATAACATGTAAAATACCACGCGAGAAAAGAAAGTTATACCGAGTTTCCTATTAAATGAGTGGTGTCCTAGCGCGATATGTTTTAACCAGCTTGCAAGAATGGTGTTAAGGGAGTTTTTGGAGTGTCACGGAGTGGACGGTAGCAGCCGTGTCCCAAGTGATGGCCATTGGCGGGGTTTGTGACTAAGGTAGCTACTTGACGTTGCAAGGTTAGTTTTAGTTCGACAATGATTTGGGATCCGTTTTGGCCTCAGTTGATTGTGATTAAAGAACAAAATTTGTAGATATCAAGTAGAAGGATATGAAAGACAGTAATGTAGGAATAAATACAGGATCAATACTCTAGAATCGGGGTTGAATAGAGTATGGAAACTTTTGCAACTTTTGCTAAAAGAGTGGTTTCAAAGATGTTTATGAAGCGCACCAAGTATTTCAAGGCCTTGAAATGAATTTCAAGTCCTTAGAATCAAAATATAAAGTAAAGAGAAAGCTGAAAGATCTCAAGGCCTTGAAACGAGTTTCAAGCCCTTGAACAGAAACCTGTTTTGTGCAGTAAACAAGCTAAGTAAAGAACAACAAAGTAAATGCAAGAGACACAGTTATTTATAGATTTCAGTCCACTTGGACCTACGTCTCTGCCTCAGGGACTTAATCCCTGCAAAATTTTCAACTCAATTCTTATTAATCAAAAGCTAAGCCCTAGATCTCAAGCACAGAGAGATGCTTTACTCTGTTACAGCTTGTGGTTCTCACTAACCTATCTAGTACCGGCTCGAGCTAACTGATTAAACAAGAATTCTATATTCTTCACCTTAAACAATCTAAAAGAATAGGAACTAGAAGTAATATCTAAATGATATACAAATAATGATCAGAAAAGAAGAACATTGAGACCTAAGTCTTCAGTGAGAATGCAGTGCTCTTCAGATGATTGGATTGAGTAATGTAGATCTGCTTCTTGGTTTCTTATCAATACTTTTTAGTGTATGAATGTATCTTAATATTGCTGTGTTGAAATTCTTCAGCAATTCCCTCTTTTAAGCAGCCATTTTGAGTTGAAGATCTTCAGGATCTTCTTAACAAACTTTCCTAAAAGATAGCTTCAAATCTTGACTCTTATAACAGCTTCCTCGAACGCCTAGTTGCTCAGTATCTTCAAAGATAGTGTCTTTGATCTTGTTTAGGAAGGTGTTTTGAATTTCCATGTCAGATTATGCCAGCACAAAATCATATAAACATCTTAGTTTCCTTTTCTGTAACATTCAGTTATGGAATTGATTCCTGCAAAATAGGTAACTGAATATCCCTGCAAAACTTAGTCAAACAGATAGATTAATCACAGTTTAGAGTAGTATAATGATTTTTACTTTCATCATCAAATAACATATAATCAGTCATAGGAGATCAGGAGTTAGAATAGAATAAAAAGATCCCCCTAAGTTCATGTTGTATTCTACAGCGCTTGTTTCAAACCCTAGAAAGCAGTTTCAAGGCCAAGTTGTTTCAAGCCTTTGAAACAGGCTAAACTTAAAGGATGTGTAGGAGAGAAAAGGAGGTCATTTTGGAGCTAAAATGAAATAGAACAAGGAAGAACAAAGCTGATGTCCAGTGGGTGTTGTTTGGCTATACCAATTTCTGTGAGGGATGGATGCGGGCTCTGTTTTGACTATTTTAGGTCAGGGCTGAATAAATTTTTTTTTTGTAGAGGACAATTAGAGGAAGTTGTGAATAAAATTTGGGCCAATTTGGAGTTATAACGAAGGAGACTAGCAAGAAAGTCCGCTGTCCAGTAGATGCGGCTACTATTGCTGCTGCTTCTTATGGCAGCGGTTGGGGCTATTTCGGGTGGCTGTTTTGGCTGGCTCTTTGCTGCTAAAATATTATATGAATATCATGGAGTGAGTGTGTGATTTGTATGGTGATGGCTGTGGTTCTTAGGCTGGCTTGAGATGAGAGAGAGAGAGAGAGAGAGAGAGAGAGCTTGAGTTGGCGGTTATGGAGTTTTTCCGTCGATGAGTTGTATCTATGGTGTTGTTGGGTGTGATGAAGATGGAGAGGTTGTAGCTATGTTTTTGTTGGTGCAATGGAGCTACGGAGAAGGGTTATTTTTTTAAGGAAAAGAAGAAGTATGAAGAAGATGAAGAAGTAGAAAAATAATGGAGAAGATAAGAGAATAGTGTTTCCTTTGTTTCTACCAAAGGCATGATCCAAGTTTTACGGAGATGATTGTCATCTCCATATTTGAGAGGAATATAACTTGCCCAATTTTTTTAGAAGTAATCGGGTGTGATAGCCACACCATTATTATAGGCATGTTATGATCAAAGTTGCCACCTAGAATATATGACACTATAATTGTGTACAGCTATTGTCTAAAAGTGTGATACATACGTATATATATACATATTTATACGGCACAGAGTCTTTCTTTATTTTATTATAACATAGTCACCTAGCAATGGTGCCACAAAATATTAAATAGAGATTTCAATTTAAACTCCGTATTGTCATAAACATACATATTTGTTCCTAAAATATATATTTAAATTTCGGGTTGTTTCAGCTCTCACTATATTAGACCTCGTAGAACTCAAGATATCATCAAAATAGTGAAGGTTGATCAGTTTTGATCCTCTAACTTTGATTGTCTTCATTCTCCTTGGCCAATCCCGAGTTTTTCTCATCTTCCAAAGTTCGTTTCATGCCTCCTACCAATATTATAGCATAATTTCCTATCATGAAAACATGAACAAGCATACCAAGCGATTATATTTGACAAATAACATCTAAAGACGCCTTGAAACGCAAGGACTAGCAATAAATTACATTAAGCTCATTCTTCACAAGATTTGGCCTAAAGCTCATATCAACTCATCAAAATCACGCACAACGGTAGTGTATTAACTAAGAAATATAACTCAAACTAAGAAGTAGTTATCAGGTGGCACTGAAGATGAATGATGAGAGACACTATGGGCGATTCATGAATATATTCAAGCAAATACACATTAACATCCCTCTTGTGGAAGCACTTGCTCAGATGCTCGAGCATCAGAAGTTCTTGAAAGAGAGCTTATGGGGCAAGAAGAGCATAGACCCTTATGCCACGGTGAAGATAATAGAGACTTGTACTACATTGATATAAAGAGACATTCCCAATATGAGAGATCCTGACAGTGTCATTCTAGGCTGCACTCTTGGGGGTGGACACCACACACATGGTCTTTGTGATTTGGGCGTGAGTATTAATCCCATGCCATTGTCTCTATTTCAGAGATTGGGACATAGGTGCGCCAACTCCAAGCATAATGGGTTTGCAACTAGCAGATAATTCTATTGTTAAAGCCAAAGGGGTGATAGAGAATTTGCTCGTCAAATTGGGTGCATTTGTCTTTTCAGCTGACTTTGCGGTAGTGGTTATCAAGGAGGATCGCGATGTTCCACTCATATTTGGAAGACCGCCCTTGAAGACAATGCTTGCAAATATGGATCTCGAGGTTGAGGAGCTTACTATCAAAGCTCTAGATTCATCACTTGTGTTCAAGGCATTTTTTCTGGGCAAGGGGAAGAATAAATTGGCGATGATCAAGTTTAGAGAAAAAGGTGTGTAGCCTACTCCTGGGTTGTCTACAGTTCTGCAACCTGATCCACCCGAATCAGTGAAAAAGCCAAATGGGGCGTATGCAAATGATGTGGTGCAAATGATCAGGAGCAAGAAACTGAAGGAGGAGGCACGTCGGGAAACCTTCTTAACATATTTGAGGTAACTAGGTCGGGTCGTCGAACTTAAATTACAAGGGGCTCGTTGGGAGGCAACCCAACATATTTTTAGTTTAATTTAGGGAGTGCGTTTTTAAAATATAGTTTTGTTGTGTTTTTAAAATATTTATTGGAGAGATGATATAGGGACTAATGTTGGTTCCCAAGTGACATATTTGAGCAGGTTATGGGAGAGTCTACCCCGGTGTACCACGGCACTTATGACCTTTACAGGGACTTGCATTGGTGAGTTGGGGATTCTCCAGGATATAGATTCTAGAAGAGGAGGGTAGTCGACCCCGGTGTGTGGGTACACACTGACTATATGGAGCATAGTGACGCCACTACTAGTGTTTGGGGACTGTCGTGCATCATTGTGTCCCCTCCCTTGAGGGGCTGTGATTATTTCTTCCCTTTGTTAGATTTGTGTCTAATTTTTTTATATATGTCGGCTCCATCTTATCTCCTGACCTACACATTTGATTGTTGAGTTATCTTGCATGATCTCTAAATCCGTTAAGGACAATGAAGCATCCAGTGTGGGGGTGGTTTAACTGTCTATTAGTTGATCTTTGTCTTGCATAGCGAGTTACAGTAGAATGTTTAGTTTGTATTCTGAGTTAGTGTTGTGGCCTATGCAATGTTTTTATTTATATTCTCTTATTGTGTAGAGTAGTTACACACTGTTTGCACTTCTAAAAATTGATTATACCCACCAAAAAATTTAGTTGCAGAGTGACAAAAAAAATTGGATCAAAGCCTTGCATATAGAGTTAGGATATTATGAAAAATACAAAAACATGAGAAAAATTGAAAAACCATAAAAATTGAAAATTGAAAATTTAAGAAAAGGTAATTGAGAGAAGCATAGACTTGGTTTATTTAGTGAGATGTGAACACGTTAGGCATAGGGTGTCAATTTTGACCGAGAGTGTACAATTTGAGTTCCCCCTTGTAAGTATAGAGAGAATCTCATTACGTGAATGCCTATCTATTTTTACACTAAAATTGAAAATTTTGAAAATCTAAATTGTGTACTATTTTTCTCCTAAAAGAGTTGAGCTTGGTGTTTGCTAAACAAGTCGAACGTTCCTGTTGTTCATCTTAGGTAGCCGCCAGGCTGCCTCGTAGTAGCACACAGAACAGCTATGCGAAGACGTGTATTAGAGCACTCACTGCATTGACATCTTACCTTGTAAGACCACTATATAGCCCCAATTGATTGCCTCTTTTACCTAGGAAGACAATTTTTGAACTTCATCATATAATGTTTAGAATCACCTTTATAGAACGTCACGAGGTAGGAGTAGTTTAGGGGGGTTAGTTGAGGCAGTACTTCATTACATATTTATGTGAGTTCTACATATCGTATATGCTTTATTTGATATTCACGAGGGGGTGTGAGGGTTAGTGAGTTGGCTTTCACACTAACGCGTGGTCGTGTCCCATGTCATTACATCGTGGGAAAAATAGAGGAGAGCCTGGGTGCGTGACATCTAATCCGGACGAAAATGGGGTTGGTTGTACTTAATTGGTGGAATGTGTTAGGTACTGGATTTCAGTCATTTCGGTGTAGGAGGTTTTGTTGGATTAGGCACATGACATATTATTTGATACTTGAGATGGGATATGACTATATTCTAGTGTGGGGGTGTCGACATTTGACTACGGACATAGAGATTGTGATTTTGACGAGTCCACCCCCATACATACTTTGACTAGCTTACAGTTTTGATGACTGATACAATCTCTGCAAATGTACAATTATCGCTCTAGTAATAAATGTTGAAGATAGAGTTGTCGAATCCCAGAGGACTTGTTGTGAATCAATTAGGATGATTAAATTCAATGTGGGTAAGCAAGTTGGATTTTTTTAATAACTAAGAAACTGAAATAACAAGCTAATTATTAAAATTGAGAGTAAATATGAGACAAGTATCAGGATTTTCTCTAGGTACCCTAGGTTTCCAGCGTTAAGGAATTACGTTCTGAAACACAGATGATGATTTAATTGCCAAACGAGCAATAATGCTAACCGAGTTACCAAGTTAGCTTTCTATGCCTAGGTCAAATTACAACCGCGTTACCAAGTTCTATTTATCTCTAAAAACATATAATGAAGATCATATAATTTTTCTCAATGTTCACAGTCTGTGGTTGATTTCTCTAACATGTGATTACGTGCTTAATTCAATTATCCGGGTAATTTTTTGCTTCCACTAACCAATTACCTATTGTGCACAAGAGATTCCGGCAGGGAGACCTCCGTGTACACCGTACGTAGTGGATCAGGGATCGCACAGGAAGAATAGGGGTGTGTGTAGGGAGAGAGTAAGTCAGTAGCAATGTCTGAGAGAGAGACAGAGGTTTGGTAGAGCTTCCGCGTATGGCAGTGTTGTTCCCCTTTGTATGGAAAGGTTGACGATATATATATACTGGAGAACGTGGCCGTTGTAGTGTGGTTAATGCGCCCATTAATGGCGGCTTAATTAGCTTAACCGTAACGGCACGTTCGTCCGAGTATATAGGAACCGTTAGAGCACGTGGTGCGCGAATACCGGAACCGTTACGAGGTTGACCGGGCTTGACCGGATTGACCGGGTCTAGGGAGCTCGTGCCATAAATCTCTCAAAACAGTTACTAAAGGTCGCGCGCGGGCTTTGCTCGCACGCGACAGGGCTTACCCTAGCCTCCAAACCACAAATCCCTACAAGTCCCGTGCAGTGGTATGCGAGGGCTCTGTCTCGCAGCCCCCACATGGATCAGCTCGGCTGGTGATCCTGTGTGTGTGGAGCACAATATGGTGTGCTGGATGGTTGCCACGTGGCCTAGATCTGCCATGTCATAAAGCAGTATCTACATTAGCCCCCTTTCTGCGCGTGAAGGCTTGTAGCTGTATAGGCTTCCATGCGCGGAAACCAACATGCGCGTCGTCGTCACGCACCAATTCAAATACGGGTAAATTCAGCCCCCGTGCGTGTCATTATGACCTAAAACCCCTAGAGTCGTGCCGTCTGACCTTTAGGGTTTTAGGCGTGACGTCAGCCCGTCCTGTGATTGCGCGACACGACGGTGACGGTTGCGATTCGACTACTGAAGGGACGCAACCCCTCATTCTTTTGGATAAATACCTTGTATCCCATTATTGCAGAGCATCACTTCTTTCTCTTAAAGTGAATGGTACCCGGAGATCTTCGAGAGCAGATCCAGATAATCAATCATCAGTTCAAGACTGCAAATCGTATTCTTCAATTGTGCATCTCCAAGCAGGCTTCAAGGAAACAAGGTTGGCCTCGTTTACTCTTGATTTAAACTACCAGTGTTCGCCTTGAATCGCATTGAATCTGTAAACCCATGAAGTGTGTGAAGAGGCTTTGATCTTTAAACCTGCTTCGTTTTACTCTTTCGACGATATTGGATCTTGCAACTCCCCAATTTCTGAAATCGGCACTGGAACTGTTTGCATTCCTTTGCATAGATCTCGAATTCCAAAATTCAAACTAACTGGTGTGGTATTTCTCCCCCCCTTTTTTGCCCTTTCGCAGGAATGGCCAAAACGAGAGTAACCAGACCTGTCAAGGAAGATGAAGAGATGCCGGAGCTTCCGCGGTCTCTGTGGCGAAAAGCCCCCTTTCTGGGTGGGAAAGATTTTTACCACGCGAGGGTGAAGGCGAAGAGGATGCCTGATCCTGTTCCCGTTGAGCAGTTGTTAACACTGACTCGCCCAGTTAACTCAGCCTTGCTCGAGTTAGTTGGCTCCGAGGATGTGGTTCGATTGGGAATCGAGAACGGGCACTTCCCATACACTGCGATTTCTACTCAGGCGTTTGTCCAGAAGTTGGACTATATGGATGAGTGGACTGACCACGTGTTGGGTAATTACGCCGAAACTCTTGATGAAGCCGGCATTTTCTTCGCTGTTCGTGCTATGAAGGGTGCTGCCGTGAAGTTGGATCAGTCCATGCTTCTAGACCTTCTGTCCCGCTATTCGCCTGCGACTCACACGTTTCACTTTGCTGAGTTCGAGGCTGCCCCCACGCTCGAGGACGTTCAAATGCTGTATGAGCTTTCCCCCATGGGTGAGGTGGACCCCTTGAGTCACTTAAGGACATCTGCGGAATTAACCTTGTACGCGCAGATGGAGGAGTGCTTAGCAGAGGTGAAGAAAATCTCCACTCGGTGGACCAGTACAAAACCTCTTCCGAACTGGCAGCTAGTTGATACGTCTGCGAAGAATACCTGGAACAAGTGGTTGCAGTACTTTTTCCGAGACTATGCGAGCAGCAGCATTACTAAGAAGCTTTTGAGCGCGAACCCGGAGGCCGAGAATTACATAGAGGGCAAGGGCTATCACCTGACCCTTTGTGCTTTTCTTTGTGCTTGGCTGTCGAGATTTCTGATTGATGGTCACCCCCATGACGGGGTCTTCTACCATGTGCTGCCACTTGCGGTGAGGCTCGCTCTTGGCCAGAAAGTCGCACTTGGACCCTTGGTTTTGGGCACGCTATATTACAGGCTGGATCAGCTGGTTCTGGCGATGAAGGAATCGCGCGGCCGTCTCGATGTTCTGACCTTTGTCAATATCAGCTTTTTGACAATGTGGGTTTTTGAGCGCTGGCCGTCTTATGCTCCAACTCCCCTCCCACTTGAGAAGTGGTGTCCCCCAGGCGAGACGAAAGCGCTCAACAGCGGAAGGGCTGCGAGATGGTTTGGGGCAAGCAACACCAAGTGCACTTGGAGCTTGATATGCGACAAGCGAAGGGAGTTCACTGCCAGGCCTTACGCCACACGTGTTGAGAATGTGCGGTGGTTTCCGAAGCTATACCCCTCCGAAGGCATGGTCTTGTCAGAAGACCTTCTCTTTGAAAAGGGATCGCATTTCCACGAGCGCTATCGTGAGTTCTTTTGCTGGTGTCTGCGAGGTTCTCTTCCTGCACTTGCAGAGCATATTCGTGAGCTCGCGCCACGATATGAAAGGCTTACAGTGGATGTTGACCCCACTCGGGTCTCTCCTCAGTTTGGTTTCGATGCGGTGGCCCCATCAATCTGGCCCCAGTCTATCGTTAGAGGGTGCTACAAGCGCTTGCTGACAAAGGAATGCAAGACGGTCCTTATGAGCAATCTTCCCTTTGAGCAGCCTGCGGGAACTCGCAGGGGTGGTTGTTCCCAGAATTGGATCGCATACTGGATTGCCCAGCATACGAGGATGGAGACGGAGGCGGCGGCGCAGCCAGGAAGGGCCCCCTTGATCAAGAGAAACTCTTTTCCGTTTCGCCCCAATTGCAGTTTGAGCGAGTCTGAGTACGGTTGCTACTCGTTGTTGGACCGCGAGAACCATTTGTGCCCTGATTTCATTCTGAAGGAGCAAGTCGATGCCATCAGGAAAGGTGACACGCAGGTCATCAAATATAGCAAGGCGTTTGCTGAGGTAAGCAGTTTCCTTGTGTGCTTTGAGCTCTTTGATTTGCTTGCACTGATGCTTTTTGTTCTGTATTGTTTAGTGTCATGTGCGGAGGTTCGCAGCTGGTGACCGTTCCAAATCGCTGGTGGATACCATTGTTGCGACCAGAAGAAGGGGGGAGTCGTATCGGCTAGCATGGAGGATGGATGCCGAGGTCGAAACAAAAGTTCGCGGGGTCATGAACACTTTTGCTGACTCGCTGATAGACAACCCTCCGGCTCCGTCTCCTCCTAGAGATGACCCGTCCCCTCCAGCGACTGCGGCGCCGAGAGCGAAGAGGCCTAGGCAAAAGGGGATTACGATTTCTTCCCCTAGGAGCGTTCCAGCTTCGCCCCCAGCGAGGTCCCTTTCTGTCAAGGACAAAGGTAAGGGTCGTATGCCCGGCAAGGTGCGAAAAGATCTCGCAGTTGAAACCTTCGTTCCATTCAATCAAGAGAAAGAGGAAGAGAGGCAGGAGCCCCAAGCAAGTAATGAAGAAGAAGAAGAAGGAACAGTTGTGATGCGCGAGGAAGAGTCAGGAGGTACTTCCGCCGCATTTTCTTGTCCTTTAGCATAACTTCTATACAGTTCTTTTCTTTGAAAAAAAATGTATTCGCAGATGATGATGATGAAGCCGTTGGTGGCCTTGTGACCAAGAGGCAAAAGAGAGATGCCCAATCTGGCATTTCAGATGATCCTATAAGCGAGGATGTTCTTGCTGAGTCCCGGAGGACAGCCGCGGAGGCTGCTGAAAGAAGAAGGCAGCGAGAGGAAGAGGAACTCGAGCGTGTGAAGCAGCGGAGCCTCGAAGAGCAGCATGTCGACGACTTAGTGCGTCCAGTTGGTGAGGAAGACGAGCTTCCCGAAGAAGTGGCTCCTCATGTGGAGGAGGAAGATGAGGTTCCTGGAGAGGACACAGCAGAGCTAGAGCAAGTCCAAGCGGACTTCGCAGAGATCGCGGGTGGCGATAAAGGTGAGATCTTCAATCTCGCAGTTACTTATAGGGATGTAATTGTGGGTGCGCTAAAGCACGGTGTGTCAAAGCCTGACATTCGCCGTTGGTTGGTAAGCAAATGCGGAGAACCCTCAGGTAATTATTTTGAGTGATATGCGCATACTAGGCTTTAGTCACTTGAAGCAAAATCATGACTGGTTTACTCGCGTCCCAGGTCACGCTTCTCTTAAAGATTTGCTTAGTGAAGATACACTGATAGGGCACGGTTCCACGTCCCTAGTGTACGATGAGGATACCTTAATCCCACCTTCGCGTGGAGGTGCTTATTCTTAGCTTCAGCAAAGATAGTGAAATAACTTATAACACAAGTTACCTCATATTGTCGCATTTGATATCGCAGGTCATGCTGAGGAACCTGAGCTGGAGCAGAGAAGTCAGCCTTCTGCATCCCATGTTCCAATCTCGAGCTCTCATACTGAGAAGCCCGTCGCGGACGCTGGACATGTAAGTGAGCGTCTCGAGGACGTCATCGAGCTCTCCGATGATGTCGAAGCTGATGCTGTGCCGATGGACGAAGGTGTCCGTACCGGTGGTGGGGAAGAAAGGACAAGTGATGCTAATGTTTTCGCACCTGAGAATGTCTTTCGCCCAACGACTTCGGCTGTTCCTGTGCCTCCGTCAATGACTGAGCCGGAAGCACCTATTCCTGCGTGGAGCATTTGGGGCTCGCAGGTTGGGAACGTAGTCGCAGCTGGTGCGGCCTACACTCTTCCTCCTGACTATGAGAGGTTGGAGCTCGCAGCTGATAGGAGAGCCATGGAGCGAGGGCAGTCTTCGAACAACCCGGTGGCTCGCATTCCCTCTATTCACCAAATTCTGGAAGGCACCGGTAAGTAGAGATTTACCATTCGCACGTCGTATTATTTGCTTGCGAGTTCTGACATTACAACTCGTTTTTGATGTCTCAGGTTTGAAGCAAACCGATGTAGACTGGGTGGTTCGAATGCGCCTCAGATACCCCCGTTCGTTCGTGAGGTGTCTGGAGATCGTTCCTTTTGACAGGAGGCTATTCCTTACCGAAGCCATTTGGATACTGGAACAGCTATGTGCGGCTACACCTGCGACCATTTCGGCCCAGAGTGCTGAATTGCTGTGTGGCATGTGCCAAAATCTCGTGCTCAAAGTCCAAGGCAGACTTGGTTTGAAATTCCTCAAGGACAGAGTTACACTGATTCGCGCAGCTGTAACCTTGAATCTTGGGCACCAGAATCTCGCAGCTGAGATGCAGAAGGTGGAGCAGCAAAAGCAAAAGGTTGATGAAGCTTTGAAGCTGTATGACGAAATGAATGCCAAGTGCGAGCAGCTAAAGCAAGAAGTGCATCAAGTGGAGAGGCTGATCGAGCAGTTCGAGCCCCAGGACTCCTTAGTCAAAAATTTGTTTTGACTTTTCGTATTTTTTTTTGAAGAGAAAGGAAAATGGCTGAGACATTAATGTAATGTTTTGAACATTAATGTGATATTGCTAGGGTTTCTCCCTCTTCTTTTTTAACAACGAACAATGAGTTTGCCCGTTTTGCCCCTTTCGGGATTTGATTGGACATTTCTGTGCATATCCAATTATGACATCAGCAATTGATTCTTTGCTTGATTTTCGCGCTAATTTCTCGGCAGATAAGCACGCTTCCGTTGGGAAGTCCATCCGAATCATGACTATCCGTCATTTATTAGGATACGCAACTGAATCGTCGTAGCCTTTAGTAGGGTAATTGATTGTTACCGCTTTTCAAGGCGTAAGTGATTGAACTTACCCTCTTTTTGAATTTGCTGACTCATCTTAAGCAACCGAAGAGTCTCCACAGGGCCTATATAAACCCTGCCTTTGTCATTTGGGTTCTTCATCCCAAACATGTGCTTTGCCGTGAGTCCTTGCGACTGCTGGCTTCAACGCTTGTTTTTCGTTGATTCATGGCAACTTCAAGCTTTGAATCCTGAGTTTGCGCTTTGTGCTATAGAAATAGTTTCCAAGATCCACTTTATGAGGCTTATTGCTGTTTATAACCGTCATAAAGAGGATGCAGATAATACCTCATGTGTGTTCGAAGAAATTTCTTCGTGTATTATGTGTGCAGGTCATGTTTCCGGCCGCCTCGTGGTGAGGTGCAGCGCCGAAGTGACCGTGCTACCGTCTCGTAATGAACGGCGGAATTCTCCTCCAGCATCCCTGAAGGAGAGTTTCTTGCCTCTTCGTTCTTGAACTCAGGAGGCTCGCCAACGCCCTTGTCTATCATGACAAGGAGCCCAGTACCAGAGGAATGACGGCTTCCCCTGTTTTGCGCGACGGCATATGCCGGAACAGGTGGTTCCTCTGGTACATATCTTGATCAGACAGGGGTTTCGTCGGACCCTAAGATCTTTGGACGTGAATTCGCCCGGCTCTTGCCGTTAAGGATGTAGCGAATGGCGAGTTAATCTCTTCGCAGATGCATCCTTCTTGCTACAGATCTTTGGCCGCGGATCTGCGTGCTGTGCTGCCGGTGTCAGGACCGGTGGATTCTCTCTTTTCTTAGTAGAGAGTTCCCTTGGCGCATCTCTGGCTTATCAGCCATTTTTCGAATGTATTGTAAGCCATGTTGGCTGTGTAGTTAGATGCGAGCTTTTCGCTTGTAAGCTGCTATCTAGATAGACAAATTGTAAGTCATTTGACTCATGTCGATAAATAGTATTTGTATCAGTTGTTCTTTGCAACAAAATACAATTTCGCATGCGCTTAGGCTTGTTTTGCCTTGCATAATGACATGTTATGATTTCACATATGCGATGTCAATTCACAGATATTTCGCTAGATCATTCGAGATCGTAATTTCGCCGCTGCGCCATCTTGACGGATGGGCTTGTAATTGATCGTTGTAAATCGTATGAGATCGCGTTCACAACGTTGTTATCGTTCCAGATAATTTTCCAGAGATCAATCAAGATCGTTGTGCAAATTGCTATCATAGAAGATAGGCTTTGTTTGAGATCGTTTCTCGCATAAACTGCTGTCATAGCAGATGGATCTTTAGAAGATCTAGCAAGATGACTCTGCACTATGTTGCCATCATATCAGACGGGTTTGGATAATTAACCAAAATTGCTATCGTAACAGATAGGCTCGAGAAGAACACTATAAGATCGCATCTGTATAGCCCGCTAGCTCAAGAGATAGGCGTTAGATGGTCGATTGAGATCGTTTTTTGTACTCCGCTGCTATCGCAAAAGATAGACTTTGGATGATCATGTAAGATCGTGTTTTCGTTTGGGTGCTATCGCAAAAGATAGGCTTTAATGATCACTTAAGATCGCGTTCGCATTTGATTGCTACCACGAGAGATAGGCTTTAGATGACCGCCTAAAATCGCATTTGCGTTTGGCTGCTATCGTAAGAGATAGGCTTTAATGATCACTTAAGATCGTATTCGTATTTGATTGCTACCATGAGAGATAGGCTTTAAATGATCAATTAAGATCGCATTTGCATTGGCTGCTATCGTAAGAGATAGGCTTTAGATGATCAATTAAGATCGCATTTGCGTTTGGCTGCTATCGTAAGAGATAGGCTTTAATGATCACTTAAGATCGCATTTGCATTTGATTGCTACCATGAGAGATAGGCTTTAAATGATCAATTAAGATCGCATTTGCATTGGCTGCTATCGTAAGAGATAGGCTTTAATGATCACTTAAGATCGTATTTGCATTGGCTGCCATCGTGAGAGATGGGCTTTAGATGATCACTTAAGATCGCATTTGTAGTGGTTGCCATCGTAAGAGATGGGCTTTAGATGATCACTTAAGATCGCATTTGCATTGGCTGCTATCGTAAGAGATAGGCTTTAATGATCACTTAAGATCGTATTTGCATTGGCTGCCATCGTGAGAGATGGGCTTTAGATGATCACTTAAGATCGCATTTGTAGTGGTTGCCATCGTAAGAGATGGGCTTTAGATGATCACTTAAGATCGCATTTGCAGTGGTTGCCATCGTAAGAGATGGGCTTTATATGATCACTTAAGATCGCATTTGCATTTGGCTGCTATCGCAAGAGATAGGCTTTAATGACCACTTAAGATCGCATTTGTATTTAATTGCTATCATCAGAGATAGGCTTTAAATGATCGATTAAGATCGCATTTGTAGTGGCTGCCATCGTAGGAGATGGGCTTTAGATGATCGATTGAGATCGCGTTTGCTATCATATGAGATAGGCTTTGATGATCAATTAAGATCGCGTTCGCTATCGTAAGAGATAGGCTTTGATGATCATTTAAGATCGCGTTCGCTATCGTAAGAGATAGGCTTTGATGATCATTTAAGATCGCGTTCGCTATCATAAGAGATAGGCTTTGATGATCATTTAAGATCGCGTTCGCTATCGTAAGGGATAGGCTTTGATGATCACTTAAGATCGTGTTTACATTTGTTACTATTGAAGCGCATAAATCATTGTTAACAGTCATAACAAATTAGATAAAGCGATATAAACGGCTAGAAAATATGAACTTCTCATTTGGGAGAATTCTTTTATTACGACATTCTCATATGGGAGAGATAGGATTACAATCCTCTCATATGGGAGAGGAGATTGCGAATATCGTAGCCACATGAGACATTAAGCAACGTTATCATAAAACGTATGAAATAAGAGGAGTCAAGGATAGTACTTCTTGATGAGGATTGGGGGGCGTGGCCGATACTCCCAATCCTGGAGCGGTAGGGGTACCTCCTCCCTGAGGGATAGCGGTAACCGATGGAGGATTTGGTGCAAGGGTGTTCAGAACGGCCAAAATCCGTTCCAATTGTGCAGATTGAGACTTGAGAGCTTTTGCCTGACTTTGGACAGTGGCGTCCAAAGACTCTAAAGTCGGTGCCTCGCCGGGTGTCGTCGGAGTACGGCGGACTTCTTCTCCTGAGGGAGTTTCGGCAGAAGGCGATCGGTTGCTGACATCGTCTTCCTGAGACATGGTTGCTTTTGCTGGTAAGTTCACGTCGGGTTCACCAAAATGTGCACAAGAGATTCCGGCAGGGAGACCTCCGTGTACACCGTACGTAGTGGATCAGGGATCGCACAGGAAGAATAGGGGTGTGTGTAGGGAGAGAGTAAGTCAGTAGCAATGTCTGAGAGAGAGACAGAGGTTTGGCAGAGCTTCCGCGTATGGCAGTGTTGTTCCCCTTTGTATGGAAAGGTTGACGATATATATATACTGGAGAACGTGGCCGTTGTAGTGTGGTTAATGCGCCCATTAATGGCGGCTTAATTAGCTTAACCGTAACGGCACGTTCGTCCGAGTATATAGGAACCGTTAGAGCACGTGGTGCGCGAATACCGGAACCGTTACGAGGTTGACCGGGCTTGACCGGATTGACCGGGTCTAGGGAGCTCGTGCCATAAATCTCTCAAAACAGTTACTAAAGGTCGCGCGCGGGCTTGGCTCGCACGCGACAGGGCTTACCCTAGCCTCCAAACCACAAATCCCTACAAGTCCCGTGCAGTGGTATGCGAGGGCTCTGTCTCGCAGCCCCCACATGGATCAGCTCGGCTGGTGATCCTGTGTGTGTGGAGCACAATATGGTGTGCTGGATGGTTGCCACGTGGCCTAGATCTGCCATGTCATAAAGCAGTATCTACACCTATGATCTTCCTACTACAACATCTCACAATAGTAAGATAGATTAATAACAAGAATTAAACATAGCATAAACATTCATCATCAATTAAGTTTAAGCAAACGTGAATCAAACTCATAATTCGCCAAACACAGCTTCAAACCCTGGATACCATTGAGAAATCCCAACAATAAACTTAGCTACTGCGATACATGATCAACAATGACAAGTTTACGTTGATCATGATAAAAAAACAATGAAAAAGATAGAGAAGAGAGATCAAACGATGGAATCCTCGCTCTCACGACGAACTCCAAGCTCCAAGGCTTCCTCCAACTTTTTCTTCCTTATCTTCAGCAGCCTAATCTGCCTCTAGGTACTAAAAATCGTGATATATAAGGATGGGCACGATTTTCTAAGTATTTTGGCCGAATTTTCAATTCAGCCCCTCCAGTTTGAAATTATCGGACATAAATCATAAGCTGATCTTGCGCGGGTCTTTTCTGCCTCATTTGTCTCCAGTCTGGGCCTATCTCATATCGTTAGAAAGCCCTCAATGTCTAATTTATAATGGCATAGTCCTTGTTTCCAAATTCTTTTTGTAGCTTCAGTAGCATCCCGAAGAGTGAAGTTTGGTCCAGTGCAACTTTTCCAGCTCTTCTTCATATTTGCGTCATCTTCGACGGACCATATCTTTCTTTTCCGTCCTTTGATTGAGCTTCCTGACCTACCATTGGAAAGCTGTTTGTGTATAATTTCACTCTCCATAAATCTCAATATAGGAGACTGTTGGGTTTTGTAACGGATTACACAGGCGGAATTAAACAAATAAGATCCGCACAAGACCCACCAAGGATCACCAAGAGACATCATAATGATAGTGAAGGTTCAAGTAACGATTTATCTTGTTTGTCTCCTGCGATGAATTCGCTCATGAAAAAGTATTCACGTCTCTATGGCTAGTCCACTCCTAGGATCAAGCTCTAGATTCCTCCACTTCATGTGCTAGCAACCGGTGGAGAAGGAAGAGGAAGAATCACACAACGGAGACCAAAGGGATGTTCGGCCTCCTTTGGCCGACGGGTAGAGGGGCAGACGGGCCTAGGTCTGGCCTAGACCTTGTCTTGCTTTCTCTCCTTGATTTTTCTCTCCTAGTGTTATAAGAATTATGACACTCTTGTAGTGAATAAGCTAGGAGTGGTCATATATAGTCCAACAAATCCTTGTTAACTACATATCACTCCCTCTCCATATCATGCCATTACATGGATTATTTACCTTTGCAAATTAGTCCTAATCATGTATATACATGGATTATTTCTCTTTCCAAACTAGTCCTAATCATGTCTATACCTTGAAAATTAGTCCTACGTAGTTTGCTTGTGGTTGCGTTTTGATCCTTCCATTTAATTACTTCCACTATTTAATAACCAATTCTAGTTTAATCCGTAGGGCGTGTGACCCCATAGGTTTCTACTTAGTTGGTAGTAACAATTACTAACATAGAGCGGTGTCTAGCAACACATCAATGCCACCCAACTAATAGAAATAGTCATTACTTTGACAAACCTTGTGCAAGTATTGTCTCATCCCTTTGTCTCTATATCCGGATTGGTCACAAGACATGAAAGTCACACTCGTGCATTCAATCGATAGTTTCTGAATCCTGTGAATAGCCTTATTCATGTAGATAACATCAATATCCTATATTGATTTATCTGAGTCTGGCCAGACATTTTATAAGCACCATCCCTCGAGTGGCCCATGGATATTTGCTCCCGTTATGTGGGAGGCACAAATTCTATCTACGTCACTACCATCTCTAATCTTGCTTCCTTATTGTGTCCGACTAACGCCTTTATTACTACCCAGTTACGGTGTAGCGTTTGACGATGTCAAAACACTACATTCCGCAACTAGATGATCTAGTGACTTCAATTCTAAGGATGACAATACCGTTTTCACTACGAGAAGCACTTATGACTTCACATAACCTGTATGTAGCCTTCTCGTTTTTGGTCAATCCAGTATGCCATTACTCCTAATGCATACCCATGTGCTGGATCGTGATATCTCCATGTCAATCCAACCCCATAATAGTCTATAGTGATTGTCTTGTTAATCAATATAATCGACTAGGGATATTTAAGAATATAACATTTATATTCTAAGGACTTCATTCCTGTTAGCATATCTTCATATCGAAAACATAATGATTAGTAAATCCATATATTTGTCACAATAAATTGATTGCCTCTACGGCAATTTCCCAACAGAGGCCTTGTATAACTCAAGATATCCTCCAAATGGTAAAGGTTGGTCACTTTTGCTCCTCTAACTTTGCTTCTCTTGCTTCCTCTTGACTTCCGAAGCTCGTTTCTTCTCTACACTTTCTCTGATCATTAATTTCTTGTCAAACACAACAAGAGCACTACCATAAAGATCAAATGTGACAAAATCATGTAATTCATACGTAAAACTATCCAAGAAACTCAGGGATTGTACGTTTAGCTCTAAATTATCCTAAAAAGCATTTTCTCTTCAAATAAGCTTGGAATTCATCACTTTGCACCGAAACGCACACAAACAACAATATATATTGTACGTATGATAAATCTTATTAAGGAGTACCAGCACACTTGCAATTTGCGTGTCCCGAGCAAAGTATCATCTACTGCATCAAACTGTCTATCAGCCAACAAGACTCAAGTGACTCTAACATGACTCACGACACTCTAATGAAGAAATATGATGCAATGCACGTCTAGACTCGATCTTAAAACAAGTATTTATCACAAACATCCAATTTTTCTATCCTTAGCACGAATAGGCAATCTCCCTCTCATGAACTGAAAAAATTATCTAGCTTTCACTATTCCTTTTTGAAATTCACATAAACGTAGCAAGAATTTGAAATAAAACTGATTCTATGCAAAATCTCACTAAGGTGTCCCTTTCTTCCTCCAATTCAAACCAAGACACAAGTACGTCCTAAGCTTCATTGGGTATAATTCAGATTAAATCTCATTAGCCTTTCATCGCTGAATCATCTGAGGTTTTCAGACCGTCTTAGCCTTTATTGTGTTTGAATGCAAATTGTCCCGGTGAAGGGAGTCACAACTTCTGTGAAATACGGCTTGACTCTATTTTTCCTCTCTAGCTCAACTCATTTGGTTGTTCACCATATTCTTGAGCAATTTCTTTCTTTATTTTTATTTTTTTCAATTAAGCACATATCTGCTCTGTTTTTCAACCGTGAGCTAGAGAGTGTGGGTTTTTTCGGCTAGCTCTTATGATCGCCGTAAGGGATTGTGGTGTACGACCCTCAACTTCACTTATGCTGAGGCAATTGTACCACATGAATCCAACTCAACATGAATTTCGACCACAGATCAACAAGAGACCACAAGTTTCCACTTGAGAACAAATATTCAGCTACTTCGAAATCCACCCTAATTAGCACACTATAGGAAACTTAGGTATTCTTTACATGTCATTCTTTCACAACTTCCGAAAATTCCCGGACATACTTTCAGGAAACCTCTTCACTGAATTTTAAAGAATAAAATTTCTCCTACTACGGCAGTTCCTACTCAAACGGATTCATTCACTAAGCTCACTTCAGTTTCAAGATCCTCAATTGCATTTTTCTCAAATTTTCAAATTGTCTAGTTTTATGGATCTTCTATTTTCTCATTTTTTTTGTATTTTTCATAAGATCCTAACTTAATATGCAAGGTTTTGACTCTTAAAAAATTTGATGCTAAACAACTCAACTTTTGGGTGGGTAGACTCAATTATTTAAAAGTGCAGACAATATTTAAAGCTACACTAGACAGTACGACAATATAAGTAAAAATATAACACAAATCACTGACTCTACACCACAATACGATCTAAACATCCTACATGTAACTGGCTAGGAAAGACACATTGGCTAGTAAGCAGTTAAACCACCGCCGCACTGAATGATTCGTTGTCCTTCACGAATTTAGAGATCATGCAAGAGAACTCAGCAATTCAGATGCGTAGGCCAGTAGATGAGATGAGCATGACATATATATAAAATTTGTACACAAATATATACAAAGGTAAGAAATACTCGCAAACTCCTGAAAGGAGGGGAAGAACTTGTGCATCAACAGTCCCCAAGACACAGTGATGGCTCCACCATGCTCCCAACGGTCAATGTGTTCTCGAACACCGGAGTCGACTGCCTCCTCTCCTATAATTCATGTCTGAAGAATCCCCAACTCGCATGCACGAGTCCCTGTAAAGGTCACATGTTCCATGGCACACCGGGGTAGACTCTTCCATAACCTGCTCAAATATGTCACTTGGAAAACACCATTAGTCCCTCTATCTCATCTCTCCAAATAAATAACTAAAAACACAAAACATAACTGTATTAAAACTCACTCCCTAATTTAAGAAAATATATAGGTTGGGTTACCTCCCAACAAGCGCCTTGTAATTTAAGGTCGACAATCCAACCCAATTACCTTAGATATGCTAAGGAGAATTTTTTCTCCATTTTTTCTTCTTCCACTAGAGTCTCTCCTTCACTATCTTTTCACGCCAGCATGCATGAGTTGACAACGGTTAGAAAAATTTGTAGATCGCATTAAAACATTTATTCTCTTTGAACTTTGGTCTACTAGAGAATTCGTTAACCGCCGCATGCCTCATTCTACATCTCCTCTTATTCTTCTTCTTCTAATTATTTAAACATGCTGTCGTAGAGGATCGGTCCTTCGAATATAACCTCTCATGTGGAACGGTTTCAACCATGCGTTCTTCCTTTCCTACTTCCTTTCTTTGTTCTTGTTTTGGAATCACGTGTGGAAAATCATGGATTACATAAAATTGGGGTATGTTGTCTTTCTCATGTGATTCACCCAATTTCATGATCCAAGAGATATGGTTTAGACTGAGCAATTTCTCGATATATGTCCATGTGAATATCTTCGTGCAGTAATTCCTTAAGTTCATGCCATTCTTCAGTGATTGGGGAGAACTCATTATCAATGCACTTAGGAGCTTGTTCTTCACTAAACCCTCTTCAATGTCCTTAGGCCACAAGCTCGCAATGTCAACACTCTCCCATTCATGCCATGACTCCGGAATTATGCGAGGCACAAGTTGTACAGGCTTCACAACAT
This sequence comes from Linanthus parryae, assembly GCA_023055425.1. Lineage (NCBI taxonomy): Eukaryota > Viridiplantae > Streptophyta > Magnoliopsida > Ericales > Polemoniaceae > Linanthus > Linanthus parryae. The sequence continues at coordinate 8,325,579 of JALGPY010000015.1, forward strand.
CATCCCAATCTGAATCTGAGTCTGAAGCAGCCCAAGGATCTATTACTTGACGCGACACAATATTATAGACCTCTGAGGGTTCTTCGCCTTCCTCTTTGCACTCCCCAACTAAGTCAGGAATGATGCTACTTGGCGCATTGTCATTATCTGCATATGCCAATGCACTCATAACTTATGCCAATTGTTGTTCATGAAGCTGAAGTGATTGTTTAACCTTATTGAACCTTTCATCAATTATGTCTAATTTAGATAAAAAGAGCTTAAATATTGATTTAATCTACTCATCTTCTTGATTACAAGGAGGAGGGGTGTACATATCTTCATAGCGTATGGCGAGTAGCTTGGAGATTGCCCATAATAATTCTGCCCCCACACGATCACCAATATGTTTGCAAAGTTACTCACTAGGAACCTGGTAAGATTAAAACATAAATAAACAAAGACATAAAATAAAATTCCCTAAATTTAATAATGCTAATCAATTCAGCCGAAGTCTCCGGCAACGGCGCCAAAAATTTGATACCATCTCTGCAAGTGTACAATTATCGCTCTAGTAATAAATGTGGAAGCTAGGGTTGTCTAATCCAAGATGACTTATTGTGAATCAATTAGGATGATTAAATTCAATGTGGGTAAGCAAGTTGGATTTTCTAATAACTAAGAAACTGAAAAAACAAGCTAATTATTAAAATTGAGAGTAAATATTAGACAAGTATCATGATTTTCTCTAGGTCCACTAGGTTTCCACCGTTAACGAATTACGTTCTGAAAGACTGATGATGATTTAATGTTTCAAAAGAGAAATAATGCTAACCGAGATACCAAGTTAGCTTTCTATGCCCAGGTCAAATTACAACCGCGTTACCAAGTTCCAATTATCTCTAAAAACATATAATGAAGATCATCTAATTCTACTCCATGTTTACAGTTTGTAGTTGATTTCTCTAACCTGTAAATACGTGCTTAATTCAATTATTCGAGTAATTCCATGATTCCACTAACCAATTACCTATGATCTTCCTAGTGCAACGTCTCACAATAGCAAGATAAATTAAGAACAAGAATTAAACATAGTATAAACATTCATCGTTAATTAAGTTTAAGAAAACGTGAATCAAACTCGTAATTCGCCAAAAACACCTTCAAATCCTAGCTACCATTGAGAAGTACCGATAATAAACTTATCTACTGCGATACATGATCAACAATGGCAAGTTTACGTTGATTATGATAAAAAATAATGAAAAAATATATAGAAGAGAGATCAAACGATGGAATCCTCGCTCTCACGACGAACTCCAAGCTCCAAGCCATACTCCAACTTGTGATTCCTTGTCTCCAGCAGCCTACTCTGCCTCTAGGTCCTAAAAATCGTGATATATAAGGTGGGCACGATTTTCTAAGTAATTTGGCCGAATTTGCAATTATCGGACAGAATTCATAAGCTGATCTTGCGCGGATCTTTTCTCCCTCATTTATCTCCAGATGGGCCTATCTTATATCGTTAGAAAGCCCTGAATTTATAATTTATAATGGCGTAGGACTAGTTTCCAAATTCTTTCTGTAGCTTCAGCAAATCGCAAAGAGTGAAGTCTGGTCCTGTGCAATTTTTCCAGCTCTTCTTCGTTTTTTTGTCATCTTCAACAGACCATATCTTTTTCGTCCGGACTTTGATTGTGCTCCGTGACCTATCGTTGGAAAGATTCTTTGATATAGTTTTATTTTCCATAAGTCTCACTATAGCAGACCTTGTAGAACTCAAGATATAATCCAAATAGTAAAGGCTGGTCAGTTTCGCTCCTTTAACTTTGCTTCTCCTGCTTCCTCTTGACTTCCGAAGCCTGTTTCTTCTCTCCACTTACTCTCCTCATGGAATGTTCCTGTGAAACACAAAACGAGCACTACCGCAAAGATCAAATGTGACAAAATCATGCAAATCATGCGTAAAACTATCCAAGAAACGCCCAGATTGTACGTTTAAGCTCTAAAACATCCTAAAAAGCATTTTCTCTTCAAATAAGCCCGAAATTCATTACTTTGCACCGAATTGCACACAAATAACAATGTAGAATGTACGTATGATAACTATTATTAACGAATTATCAATGGCATTACTTGGTTCTCGAAGGAACAACACTCATATGTATTTTGATTGTTTATAGTTGGTTGAGAGAGAAAAAACGAAAAAAAAAAAGAAAAGAAAAAAAAGAGAGAAGAATCAACATGGTGCGCGATGAGTGCTCATTCACTGGAGCTCCAGGAGATGATCCCAACCACCATCTTCTTATATTTGAGCAAATCACATCGACTTTGCATGACCATAGAGTTCAAGATGAAACAGTTAAGCTATCACTGTTTCCTTTCTCTTTATCTGGAAAAGACAAGGAGTGGCTTATGTAGCTGCCATGAATTTCTGAGGAGGTATTTGCCACTGTACAAGGTTGCTCAACAAATGGCCGAGATTACAAAGTTCACTCAGGAAGAGGACAGCTCAGTGGGAGACAAATGGAGAAACTTCAGCCATATTCTTCGTAGACGCCCAAATCATGGGGAGCCATGGCACAAGATCCTCCATTATTTCTATAGTGCATTAGACAAGGAGACAGCTGACAAGTTGGATATGCTAGCAAGGGTAACTTTATGGGGCTTGGGGCACAGCGAGCTCAAGATCTGCTGAACAACGTGGACAAGAGAGAGACTACAAGGTATGAGACTCGTAGGTATTCAAGACCTGGGGATGCAGCTTTGGTCAAAAAAATTGAATCTATGGAGCAGAAGCTTGAATCAATGACCTCGGCATTTCACGGCATGCAGCCTCCATCACAGCTAAAATACATGGGTGAGCTACTAGCATATGAGAATCAGGGGTATGATTGGGGTGCTGAGGATGTGAATTTCTTGAGACAGCAGCAGTGGCCTAAAACATACCATCCCGACAACTGCAACCATCCCAACTTTAGCTATGCCAACCCAAACAGTGGGTCATATACACCTGGACAGCAGCCTACTTCTCAGTATCAAGCTCAGAGGCAATTTCCGCAGCGGCAGGCACATCATCAGCAACAGCCAGACTTGTACAGCTTGTTATCAAAGATGAATGAGATGCTGGTTGTTATTGAGGCTACTTTGAAAAGCCATGACACGCAGATTGGGCAAATAGCCAATCAAAATGCTAAATTTCCACCAGGTATGCTTCCTTCTAATACTATTGTCCCTACTGAGCGGCTCAAGTCTATTACTACTCGTAGTGGTGTAACTACTCAAGATCCTCCATATCCTAGCCATGCGAGACCTGAAGCTACAAAGGCCACATAGAAGGAATTGGGTGAAGAGTTGCCCAAGGTCGTGAGTCCCCAATCAAAGGACACGGTAGAGAAGAAAGAAGATCCCAAGAACACTCTAAGTATGGCTAAATATGTTCCATATGTTCCATATCCAGCGGAAATAAAGAGGAATGATGAGGAACACTTTGGGAAATTTCTGAACATATTCAAACAACTGCATATTAACATTCCTCTTGTGGAAGCACTTGCTCAGATGCCCAATTACAAGAATTTCATGAAGGAGATCTTATGGGGTAATAAGAGCATAGACCCTTATGTCACGGTGAAGCTGGCAGAGGCGTGTAGTACTATAATTCAGAGGGACACTCCCAAGATGAGAGATCCGGGCAGTGTCATCTTAGGCTGCACTCTTGGGGGTGGATATCATATGCATGGGCTCTGTGATCTGGGCGCGAGTATCGATCTCACGCTATTGTCCCTATTTCAGAGATTAGGCATTGGTGCGCCAACCCCAATGAAGATGGGTCTACAATTGGCAGATAATTGTATTGTTACTGAAAATTGGGTGATTGAGAACTTACTTGTCAAAGTGGGCGCATTTGTTTTTCCAGCTGACATTTTGATAGTGGATATCAAGGAGGATCGCGATGTTCCACTCATCTTTGGAAGACCGTTGTTGAAAACAATGCGCGCAAATGTGGATCTAGAGACTGAGGAGCTTACTATCAAGGCTCTAGAGTCATGACTTGTGTTCAAGGTATTTGTTCCAGGAAAAGGGGAAGAATAAGTTGGCCATGATCAAGTTCGGGGAAGAGCGAGTGGATCCTTCTCTAGGGTTTCCTACAGTGTTGCAGCCCGATCCACCTGAATCTGTAGAGAAGCCAAATCTAGTAAGTGAACATGATGTGGTGCATAAAATCAAGAGCAAAAAATTGAAGGAGGAGGGACGTTGTGCTAGGCCTCCTTAACATTTTTTTAGGTAGCTGGGTCGGGTCGTCGACCTTAAATTACAAGGCGCTTGTTGGGAGGCAACCCAATGTATTATTGTGTGTTTTTAATATAGTTGTGTGTGTTTTATTTATTTATGGAGAGATGAGAGAGGGGGGACTAATGATGTTTTCCAAGTGACATACTTGAAAAGGCTATGAGAGAGTCTACCCCGGTGTGCCATGGCGCACTTGACCTTCACAGGGGCTTGCATTGGCGAGTTGGGTATTCTTCATGCACGAATTTTAGCAGAGGAGGGCAGTCAACCCCGGTGTGAGAGTACACACTGACCATATGGGAGCACGGTGGCGCCATTACTGAGCTTGGGGTCTGTTTGTGAAAGATTTCCTCCCCACCCTTGAGGTGGTTGTGAGTATTTCTTTTCTCTTGCTAAATATTGTGTGTCTTTTATTTCAGTATGTTAACTCCGTCTCATCTATTGGCCTTTCACATTGATTGCTGAGTCTTCTTGCATGATCTCTAAATTCGTTGAGTACAACGAAGCATTTAGTGTGGGGGTGGGTTATTTGTTTGCTGGCCATGGCTCTTGCATAGCCAGTTACATGTAGGATGTATTTAGTTCGTATTCAATATCGTGGTTTATGTTGAGTTTGTACTTATATCGTCGTATTATGTAGAGTAGATTTACACATTATTTGCACTTTTAAATAATTGAGTATACCCACCAAAGAGTTTAATTGTGTAGTGTCAATTTTTTTCGTGTCAAAGTCTTGCATATAAAGTTAGGATATTATGGAAAATTTAAAAAAAATGAACAAAGAAAAAATCCATAAAAATCAAAAAAATTGAAAATTTAAGAAAAATGCAATTGAAGATCTTGAAACTGAAGAGAGCTTAGTGAATGAATCCTTCTGAGTAGGAAGTACCCTAGCAGGACAAATTTATTACTTTTAAAATTTAGTGTATGGGTTTCACTAAGGATGTCCCAGGATTTTTTGGAAGTTGTGGAAAGAATGACACGGTAGGGCATACCTAAGTTTCCTATAGTGTGCTAATTAGATTGGATTTCAAAGTAGCTGAATATTCTGTTTTCAAGTTGAAACTTGTGGTCTCTTGTTGATCTGGGGTGGACCTTCTTGTAGAGTTGGTTTCATGTGGTATGGTTGCCTCGGACTAAGTGAATTCGGGGGGCGTACACCACCATCCCTTACGGTGGTCACACGAGTTAACGGAAAAAGCCCACACTCTCTAGCTCACGGTTGAAAACAGAGGATATATGTGCTTAAAAGAAAAATAAGAGAAAGCGAGTGCTTAAGAATAAGTAGAACAACCCAATGTTGAGCTACAGAGGAAAACTAGAGTCAAGCCTTATTTCACAGGAGTTGTGACTCCCTTCACCGGGAGAATTTGCAGACAAAATCAATAAAGGCAAAGAGGGTATGAAAAACCGCATATGACTCGGCGAAGAAAGGCTACAATGACATTTGAGCTGAGTTAGACCCAATGAAGCTTAAGACGTGCTTGTGTCTTGGTTTGAATTGGTGGAAGAAAGGGGGCGCCTTAGTGATCTTTTTCATAGAATCATTTTTATTTCAAATTCTTGCTACGTGTATGAGAATTTCAAAAACGAATAGTGAAAGCTTGATGATTTCAGTTTATGAAAGGGAGATTGCTTGTTCTTGCAAAAAAGACTGTAATTTGTGTTTTTTGTTTAAGATCGAGTCTATAATTTCCTTTGCATCATCTTGCTGCATTAGTAGTGTCCAGAGTCGTGTTGATTAGTTTGAGTCTTGTTGGCTAGTAGACAAATAGATGCAGTAGATGAGACTTTGCTCGGGGACGCGGAAATGGCAAGTGTGACGGTATTTGATAACTCCTTAATAAGATTTATAATACGAACATTCTACATTGTCATTTGTGTGCGTATTGGTGCAAAGTGACGAGATTCGAGCCAAAATATGAAGAAAATGCACTTTTGGATGCTTTTGAGCTTAAACGTACAATCCGGGCGTTTCTTAATGGTTTTGAGTATGATTTTGATAATTTATCACATTTGATCTTCCCGGTAATGTTCGTGTTGTTGTTTAATAGGAATTACGTATGCGGGAATCAAGTTGAGAGAAGAAACGAGCTTCGGAATAGAAGAGAAAGACGAACATGGCACGTTTTGGATGTTTTCGCCAAATTTGGGAAATAATTGAGAAAAATGATAAAATTGTCCAGAAACGGAGATTTCTCTACATGATTGAAGTCTATGTCGTAAAAGGAATCCAAATGTGCAAAAATAACATTCATCGGAGTTCAGGATCAAAATTCGGGTCCTTATTTGCTTTTCAAAAAGCTTAGTTGCTTTTCTAGGATGTTTTAGAGAAAATTAAGAATTTTTTGAGGATATTTTGAGTTCTACAATGAAGATGGAAGTGAGACCGGTGGCAATTGAAATTAAGCTCGAAGAGCTTTCAAACGGCGGGTCACGGAGCTAAAACGGAAGTCGGGCGAGAAAGTTATGGCACAGTCATTCGAAGGCACGAGCTACAAGTGGGAGAAAGTCATAAAAAGCCAAGTGTACACTAGTTCGCAGGACCTGGACAAGCAGTTCGCACGACCTAGTGTCATAGGACATAATTCAGAAGATTTTGGAACTAGGTCGCACAACCTGTTCTCAGAGTTCGCACGACATAGTTGTGGTCAGAATATTTTCTAAGTGTTGAAGACTAGGTCGCATGACCTAGTCAAGTAGGTCGCACGACCTAATTGTTGGAATAGATTCCCTAGAGGAAATCTAGTTTAGTATGAACTTGTTTTGGCTAGAACATTCGTTGTATTATTTATTGGATATTTAATATAATGAAGTCCTTAGATTTACAATTGTGTTGCTTTAAATATCCCTAGTTCATTATAATGATTAAATGGGACAATCATCTATAGACTAGTATGGGGTTGGATTGATATGGAGATATCATGATCCAACACATGGGTATGCATTAAGGGTAATGGCATACTGGATTGACCATCTCCGAGAAGGCTACATACATTTTATGTAAAGTCACAAGCGCTTCTCGTGGTGACAACGGTATTGTCATCCTTAGACTTGAAGACACTAGATTGTCTAGTTGTGGATTATTGTGATTTTGGTAGCGTCAAACGCTACACCGTAACTCGGTAGCTATATGGGATATTGATGTTATTTGCACGTATAAGGCTATTCCCAGGATCGAGAAACTATGGATTGGATATACGAGTGTGACTTTTATGTCCCGTGTCCAATCCGGATATGGAGACAAAGGGATGTGACAATTACTTGCACAAGGTTTGTCGGATGACTATTCTATTAATTAGCTAGAATGGATTTCTTGCTAGAGACCGCTCCATATTTGCAAATTGTTGCTACCAACTAGATAGAACCTATGGGGTCACACGCTAGATAGGGTTGAACTAGATTTGGGAATAAATTAATATGATTAATTATTTAGAATGATCACTTCGCAACACCTTGCAAACTTAGTAGGACTAATATTCAAGGAAGGGACTAATCCAAACTCATACTGGATTAGGAAGGTCCTTTAGGTAGTTAGCAAGGAGTTGTTGGACTATATAAAGGATTCTCCTAGCTTCCTTCCCAGACTAATGCTCATAACATAAGTTGAGTGGGAGAGAACAAAGGAGAGAGAGCAAGACACAAGGAGACCGAACCCGACCCCTTGGTCCGCCCCTACCCGTTGGCCACAAGAGGAAGCCGAAAGCTTCCTTTGTGATCTCGTTGCATGATTTCTTCTTCCTCTTCCTCCTGTCCAAGCTAGCACAAAGGAGAAGGAAGATCTAGATCTCAACTCTGGGCGTTGGTCAAACGTAGAGACGTGACACAATTCACGTAACAAGTCGTCACAGGAGAACCCTAAGGTGTGTAACATGATTCTTCCTTTACCATCGTTATGATTCTCTTCCTGTGATCCTTGGAGGGTCTTGAATGGATAATTTATCTTTAAGCTGCGTATCCATGATCAAAACCCTACACAAATGCGCTGCAGAATTGTTTTAAAACTTTTGGGAACTTATTGTAATTTCTTCTATTTATTCCCAAACACTTGGGAGACGTACAAGAAGACCCCAGAACGTGATTTGGAGGGGAGAACACGTTGGGGACGAACAGAGCTGCGCTTGAAGCTTAGAGCATCGTTTGGAGCGTCGGAATTCTTCTTTATGATTATCTTCTCTTCTCTTTTCTCTAGTTTTTGTTACATGATCATAAAAATTTGTATTTTGATCATGTATTGTAGTAGCTAAACACTCTATTCGGGATATCTCGTAGGTAGCTAGGGTTTGAACACCGTATTTTGGTGATTTATGGATTATGCTTCATGCTTTTTAGCTTAATTGGATGTTTATGCTTATATGCTTGATTCATACGTGTATTTCTTTCTTTCGTATTGTTTGACGTCACAATAAAATTGATCTAGGTGATAATTATTAGAGGAATCAATAGTTATTGCTTGAACTTGAATCTTGCACTAGTCGTATCTAGAGTTGAGGAATCTTTCTAGTTAACTAGAACTAAGAGTTGATATCATGTTGGATTAGGAAGGGCCTTTAGGTAGTTGACACGGAGTTGTTGGACTATATAAAGGATGCTCCTAGCTTCCTTACCACACTAACTCTCATAACATAAGTTGAGTGGGAGAGAACAAAGGAGAGAGAGCAAGACATGAGGAGGCCGAACCCGACCCGTTGGTCCGCCCCTACCCGTCGACCACAAGAGGAAGCCGAAAGCTTCCTTTGTGATCTCGTTGCGTGATTTCTTCTTCCTCTTCGTTCGGTCCAATATAGCACAAAGGAGAAGGAATATTTATATCTCAACTCTAGGCGTGGATCAACCGTAGAGATGTGACACAATTCACGTTACAAGTCTTCATAGGAGAACCCTAAGGTGTGTAACATGATTCTTCCTTTACCATCGTTATGATTCTCTTCCTTTGATCCTTGGAGGGTCCTGAATGGATAATTTATCTTTCCGCTGCGTATACATGATCAAAACCCTACAGTGTTATAAGAGCCACAGGTCGTAGAATATATACGTGGTTTATGTGTTACGTTTTGATAGTTTTACACTTTAAATTTTTTGTTTATCGCGTAAAACGAACAAATTAAGCATATGCTGTAATTTGTCAATAATCAAACAAAACAAGACTTAGTTTTGCATTGGATGCATGAATTAGTGAGTTTGAGAAATTTTAGGATCTTAGATCTAGGGTTTGGGCACGAATTTGGAAACTAGTTTCAAATTTGGAAACTTTTGGACTTGGGAACAAGGAATGAGTTGTTTTGGAATCAACTAAGGAGGTCCGGCCCCTAGGACCGCCCCTCTACCTTCCTTGCCGCCCAAGCCTACTAGGCCCAGGGCCTAGGCGGTCGGCCAACCCCACGGGTTGGGCCGGCCAGCCTAGGCTCGGCCCGGGGCGGCTCCAATGTGGTTCGGCCATTGTATGGTGGGCCCCTTGGACCGGCTTAACCCTAGAAATCCTAAAATCAATTAAAAATTGAACAAGCGCGTTAAAATTGAATTTTAACTATTTATGTGCAGATCGCATGGTGGTTGGATATGGCCTTAAGATGTGGTTTTGTGTGATTGTTTAAATTTGTGGTTTGGTTTACGGCTGCGAGCCGATCAATTTAATGTAATAATTAATTAGGGTTTACGGTCTGCGAGCCGATTTTTTTCTCGTGAGATTTATTTTATTTAGTATAGTTGTTAGCTAGTGCTAGATAGAATAGATTATTAGCCAAGATTGAAGAAAAGAAGCCCCAAGCCAAAGAGAGCCACAAAGATGGAGCATGGAGCATTCCACATGACTATGAAGGATGGACAAAAAGATGAAGACGCATGGAGATGTGTTTGCTTTTAGGGTTCATAGATATTCCCATTGGCCTGGGAATATCTTAGTCTAGAAAAGGCCATATCCATATCACGTTTATTTATTTTTTGGTTTTTTATTTTTCTTGTATAATTATTTTATGGTTGGTGTATGGATGATGCATGCAATTAGGATAATAAGATAATTAAACAATCCGGATCTATTATTTGGAGTTGTGCCCAAACTCAAAAATGGATAGATCAGTTGATATGGATCAACAAAACAATTGAAATTGAATTTTAAAATCCCTCAAGATTCAAATATTGTGTTTTTCCTTCTCGTTATTTAAACACTCATTGTCATCATGATTTATCAAGCTCGTGCATGCCAAAGCAAGGCGACTTGGTTCGTAAAGATGCAATGAGATGGCACAAGCAAGTAATGTGCAACTGTTTAAATAAGAGGTTGGACACAACTGGGTTATTAATATGATTAAAATCTAGAGGCAATCAATTGGGATTATCCATGCGGATGGATAAATAAGAAGTTATTTTCCCAATTGAACCAATAGTTGCATGTGATACAATTGGAATTATTCCTACCTAGAGTAGTCAAATTTCGGGTGACTTGCCAAAGCAAGCTCAAAAGGAGATGAAACATGGATCTTGGCCCACTAGAAAATATAATGATATTTTCCGCATTAATATCTTGAGTTTTATTAATCCGTAGAAAAATAGTGGGGGCTATATTTAATACAAATACTAAAACTTGCGTATTTTCCTTTTATAGAATTCCAAATGGCAATCAAGTAATCGAGTTCACAACATTCCCTACGTTCTGTACTTGAGAAGGACAAGCTCTCTAGAACCAAATTCCTTGATTGGTATAGAAACTTGAGAATCGTTCTCAAGCCAGAGAAGAAATTGTACGCAATAGAGGATCAAGTTCCAGCAGGTCCAGAGAACAATACTCCTGCATCCCTAAAGGCGTATCAGAAGCGTGTTGATGATGCCAATGATGCGGCCTGCCTTATGCTATGCACCATGAACTCTGAGCTTCAGAAGCAACATGAGAACATGAATGCAGTCCAAATGATCGAACACTTGAAGCAGCTCTTCCAAGAGCAGGCAAGGGTTGAGAGGTATGAAGTTTATAAGGCATTGTTCAAACGTCATCTGGCTGAAGGAAACCCTGTGGGACCTCATGTACTCCGTATGGTCGGGTATTTGGAGAATCTCGTACGACTAGGGTTCCATGTCGGCCAAGATTTGGCCACCGATCTCGTGTTGCAATCGTTGCCTGAAAGTTATGGACAGTTCATCATGAACTATAACTTGAATGATATCGTAAAACCACTGCCAGATTTACTCAATATATTGAGGACAGCTGAACAAAGCATCAACAAGGGTAAGGGCAAGGCCATTATGATGGTACAGAAAGGAAAGGGCAAAAGGTTTGCCTCATCCTCCAAGGGCAAAGGCAAGTCAGTTGCCAAGTCCAAGGAACCTGTCCTTAAACCTGTTGGTGGCATTGCCAAAGGTGTGACTAAAGGTGAGTGTCACTACTACAGTCAGCCTGGACATTCGAGGAGGAACTGCCCAAATATTTGGAGGACAAGAGGCTTGGAATAGTGTTTCCACCACCACCAGGTATTTTTGTTGTATTGGATACTGGATGTGGATCTCACATTTGTCGAAATGTGCAGGATCTAAAGAGAAGTAGGAGATTGGCTAAAGGGGAGACAGACCTGCGTGTTGGGAATGGAGCAAAAGTTGTTGCATTTGCTGTAGGCGTGTACGAGATGTCTCTGCCTTCAGGATTAATTTTAGAATTAAATAATTGCTATTTTGTGTCTGCTAGGAGCAGAAACATTATTTCTATTTCTTGTTTGGACAAGGAAGGTTTTATTACTTCAATAAATAACAATTGTTGCTCCATTTATTTTAATAATATTCACTATCGTAGTGCGCAATTATTTAATGGACTATATGTCCTTGATCTAAGCAATCCTGTCTACAACATACTAAGAGGATTAAAATAAATGATTTTAATCCTGCATACTTATGGCACTGTCGTTTAGGCCACATAAACGAGAAATGTGTATCTAGACTCCATAAGGATGGATTTCTAGACTCATTTGATTTTGAATCATATGAAACATGTGAGGCTTGTTTATTCAGAAAAATGACAAAGTCCCCTTTCAATAAGAAAGGTGAGAGGACTAGTGAGCAGTTGGCGCTCGTGCATACTGTTGTATGTGGGCCATTTGCCACGCCTGCCAGGGGTGGTTACGCCTACTTCATAACATTTACTGATGATTTCAGTAGATATGGATTTGTATACCTTATGAAGGCCTAATCTGAATCCTTTGAAAGGTTGAAGTAGAGAAGCAACTTGGCTAGAGTATCAAGACTCTACGATCGGATAGTGGAGGAGAGTACTTGAGCCAAGAGTTGACGACTATCTTAGAGAGTGTGGGATCGCGTCCCAGCTCACTCCACCTGGAAAGCCACAGTGTAATGGCGTGTCCGAGAGGAGGAATGGAACACTATTGGATATGGTTCGATCTATGATGTGTCAAACCGATCTTCCATTATCATTTTGGGGCTATGCTCTATTAAGTGCAGCTTTCACCATTAACCGTGGTCCATCTAAATCATTCATGAAGACACCACATGAGATGTGGAGTGGGAGGCGTCGCACACTGTCGTTCATGAAGATTTGGGGCTGCGATGTCTATGTAAAGCGTTTACAATCGGACAAGCTAGGGCCAAAGTCGGATAAGTTTAAATTTGTGGGGTACCCTAAGGAAACAAAGGGTTACTACTTCTACAATCCAACTGAGAACAAAGTGTTTGTTGCTCGGTCCGACGAGTTTCTAGAAAGAGAGTTTGTCTCTAAAGAAGCAAGTGGGAGGACTGCAGAACTTGAAGAAGTTCAAGAACCACAAAATACTGATCCTATTATGGAAAAAGAAAAGGAACCACAAGTATTTGTGGAGCAGACTGTTCAAGTAGCACATGAGCTTCGTAGATCTAGTAGAGTGCGCCAGGATCCAGAGAGGTATGAACTTCTCGTGACAGAGTCTGGTGACACGATGCTCACAGATGATGAGCCTACTACCTATGAAGAGGCCATGAAAGGGCTAGACTCTCAGAAGTGGCTTGAAGCCATGAGATCCGAGATGGAATCCATGTATACCAACAAAGTATGGACTTTGGTGGAACCACCCGAAGGGGCGCGGACCATAGGGTGCAAGTGGGTCTTCAAGAAGAAGATCGACATGGATGGTAATGTGATTACCTATAAGGGCCGATTGGTGGCTAAGGGATTCAGACAGATTCATGGTATTGACTATGATGAAACCTTTTCACCAGTCGCTATGATCAAATCCATCAGAATCCTACTTGCCTTTGCAGCATACTACTACTATGAGATTTGGCAGATGGATGTCAAAACAACATCCTTCTATGGGAATCTCCTTGATGACGTGTATATGATACAGCCGGAGGGTTTTGAGGATCCAAAGCAAGCCAACAAATTCTGTAAGCTGCAACGATCCGTTTATGGATTGAAGCACGCTTCTAGGAGTTGGAATCGACGTTTTGATGAAGTAGTCAAAGAGTTTGGCTTCATCAGAAACGAAGATGAGCCTTGTGTCTACAAGAAGGTTAGTGGGAGCTCTGTAGATTTTCTGGTCTTGTATGTCTATGACATACTACTCATTGGAAACGACGTTTCCATGCTGCAATCTGTTAAAGATTGGCTAGGAAAGTGTTCTCAATGAAAGACTTTGAGGAAGCAGTCTATATACTTGGTATAAATATCTATAAAGATAGATCTAGTAGACTGCTAGGCCTATGTCAAAGTACATATATTGATAAGGTGTTGAAACGGTTCAACATGCAAGATTCCAAGAAGGGATTCTTGCCCATGTCACATGGAATCACTCTTCCGAAGAGTGATTGTCCTTCCAATGAGATTGAGAAGGAACGCATGAGTAGAATTCCCTATGCCTCGGCCATAGGATCTATCATGTATACCATGTTATGTACTAGATCAGATGTGTCATATGCCTTGAGTATGACAAGAAGATACCAATCCAATCCAGGTGAGAGTCACTGGATTGTAGTCAAGAACATCCTAAAGTAGTTGAGAAGAACTAAGGATGCTTTCTTGATATTTGGTGGAGAGGAAGAGTTGCGTGTAAGGGGTTACACGGATGCAAGCTTCCAAACTGACAGAGATGATTTCATATCACAGTCAGGATATGTGATTTGCCTGAATGGAGCAGCGGTGAGCTGGAAGAGTTCCAAGCAAGAGACGGTGGCTGATTCTACAACAGAGGCTGAGTACATTGCTGCAAATGGCGCAGCAAAGAAAGCTGTTTGGATTAGGAAATTTGTTTCTGAACTTGGTGTGGTTCCTAGCAATGCGGATCCAGTAGAGTTGTACTGTGACAACACTGGGGCGATCGCGCAATCAAAGGAGCCCCGATCACACCAGAAATCCAAACACGTGCTCAGGAAGTTTCATCTTATTCGAGATATTATCGATAGAGGAGACGTTCGGATATGTAGGATTCCTACAGATGAGAATATGTTAGATCCACTTACAAAGCCGCTTGTTCAGCGCAAGCATGAAGGGAACACTAGGAGCATTGGCATACGGGATGCATTAGATTGGCTCTAGTGCAAGTGGGAGACTGTTGGAATAGATGCCTTAGATATGAACTTGTTTTGGCTAGAACATTCGTTGTATTATTTATTGGATATTTAATATAATGAAGTCCTTAGATTTACAATTGTCTTGTCTATCTTAAATATCCCTAGTCCATTATAATGATTAAATGGGATAATCATCTATAGACTAGTATGGGGTTGGATTGATATGGAAATATCATGATCCAACACATGGGTATGCATTAAGGGTAATGGCATACTGGATTGACCCATCTCCGAGAAGGCTACATACATGTTATGTAAATTCACAAGCGCTTCTCGTGGTGACATCGGTATTGTCATCCTTATACTTGAAGTCACTAGATTGTCTAGTTATGGATTATTGTGATTTTGGTAGCGTCAAACGCTACACCGTAACTGGGTAGCTATAAAGGCGTGTACCGGATACAATAAGAAGCAAGCTTGGGAATCGTAGTAGACGTAGATAGAATTTTTCCCTCCCACATAACGGGAGAAAATATCCCAGACCATTCGAGGGGTAGTGCTTATGGAATGTCTGGCCAAACTCAAATAAATCAATATGGGATATTGATGTTATTTGCACGAATAAGGCTTTTCCTAGGATCGAACTATGGATTGGATATACGAGTGTGACTTGTATGTCTCGTGTCCAATCCGGATATGGAGACAAAGGGATGTTACAATTACTTGCACGAGGTTTGTCGGATGACTATTCTATTAGTTTGCTAGAATGGATGTCTTGCTAGAGACCGCTCCATATTAGCAAATTGTTGCTACCAACTAGATAGCAATTCACGTAACAAGTCATCACAGGAGAACCCTAAGGTGTGTAACATGATTCTTCCTTTACCATCGTTATGATTCTCTTCCTGTGATCCTTGGAGGGTCTTGAATGGATAATTTATCTTTCCGCTGCGTATCCATGATCAAAACCCTACACTAATGCGCTGTAGAATTTTTTGGAAACTTTTAAAAACTTATTTTAATTACTTCTATTTATTCCCAAACACTTGGGAGACGTACAAGAAGACCCCAGAACGTGATTTGGAGGGGAGAACACGTTGGAGACGAACAGAGCTGCGCTTGAAGCTTAGAGCATCGTTTGGAGCGTCGGAATTCTTCTTTTGGATTATCTTCTCTTCTCTTTTCTCTAGATTTTGTTACATGATCATAAAAACAAACACTCTATTCGGGATATCTCGTAGATAGCTAGGATTTGAACACCGTATTTTGGTGATTTATGGATTATGCTTCATGCTTATTAGCTTAATTGGATGTTTATGCTTATATGCTTGATTCATACGCGTATTTCTATCTTTCCTATTGTTTGACGTCACAATAAAATTGATCTAGGTGATAATTATTATAGGAATCAATAGTTATTGCTTGAACTTGAAACACTAGTCGTATCTAGAGTTGAGGAATCTTTCTAGTTAACTAGAACTAAGAGTTGATTTCAAGATCATAATGCGTATTTAAACTTAAGTAGGCTAGAGGAATCAGGTACAAGAGTTTAAATATAGACTTTGGTTGAGGAATCTTCAAAGTGAAATTGCTCGTTTGGCTAAGTAGAAAACATCCGTGTTGCATGGACATAAATCATAAGTGGTGTGAACTCCCTAGTGAACCCGTAGAGACATCCTGAACTTTTCTACATATTAAGTAACTCAGTAATCATTCTCGTTAATCGTGCGATCGTTCAATTAGTTAACTTAGTAGTTGTCTTTTATTTTTAGTAGGATTTATCAAACAAACACAACGCGCTTTGCCCGTATAAGGTTACTAAATCTTAACTAGTTTACAAGAAGTCATTTGGTTCCGACAACCCAGATTTACCGGAATTATTACTACACACGAGATGTGCACTTGCAGTTGGAACATGTCAGTAGTCATTCTTGATATTAAATTTAGGCTCTCTATAATAACAATGTGGAATTACTTGTTGTCGAGTTTAGTTGCGATTCCTATCTCTTGCCTAACATTTTCATCACCCCATGGGCACTAGTGTATGTTATTGAGAATGCCTGATCTTACAAAAAGAATTTAAAGTGTTTTGTGTTTAAGATAGAGTCTAGAATTGCATTTGTATGACCTTGCTACATTATAGTATTGTTAGTCATGTTATAGTCGTTTGAGTCTTGTTGGCTAGTAGGAGTAATTGATAACTCCTCCTTAAGAGCTATCTGATAACTCCGTTTTCGGAGTTATTTTATGCCTTTTATTTCTACGTTTTGCGTGCTTATCTTGGAGAATTCGTCGTCTTTTGAGTAAATTGAGCATAAATGTGATAATGTGAGTTCATATGCGTTACTTGTTAAATCCGGGCATTTCTTTAGTTATTTGAGCTTTTATTGTGATATGATCGCGGGTTGTGTTTTCGTGTTGTGATTCGCAGGAAAACAGGGCTTGGAGGATCAAAGCGAACTTCGGAAGCAAGGAACTCAAAGGAAAGTCAAATGGAAGAAGGAAGGAAGGAGAAAGTCAATGGAAACAATGGAAGGTCAATGGAAGAAGGAAGGAAGGAGAAAGTCAAAGTAAGGAAGAGAAAGTCAAAGAAAAGAAGGCTGGAACAGAGGGTCTTCGTACTAAGACAAATGTCTTCGTACGAAGACAATATACTTAGCCAAATTTTGGCTCTGCAAAAAGTCTTCCCAAACAAGCTTGCAGTATCTAAGTGAGAATACCTTCGTAGGAAGACAAATTGTCTTCGTACGAAGACTCTTCGCACGAAGACAAATGTCTTCCTACGAAGACATCGCTGAAAGTGCAGAATTTCTCCGCGGCTTTTTCGTAGTTTATCCAAACTTTGTAATAAGATTATGGAAACATATTTAAGCATTCTAGGTCAACTTTTTCAGTAGTTTTTGACGTAAGGAACATCTTTTGGAGATCAAGAAGCTATTGGGAGAGCTTAGGAGCTTTGGATCATCCGTTTGGATTCTCAACTCTCCTCTTTTCTTGATTTTTATGTTTAAACTCATCAGACTTGTCGTTTTGAACATGAATATGAGTAGCTAAACGTTATTTGCTGGGAATTCTCGTTTGGTGTAGCTAGGGTTTGATCTAAAGTTGATGTTTGGATGATTGTGATGCATGTTCTAGCTTAATCTCACGTGTTTATTCACTATTATGGATTATTTACGTTTATAATTATATTATCTTTGCGAGTAGCTAACGTAGAGATAAACTAAATTAGTTTTCACGTGGTAACTCCGTGAGAATTAGTCGGTAAATTGAATAATCCACCTAGTCGTATCAATGTTTGGTAACTCGACATCGGTAACTAGGATCGTTAAAGTAGAAATACGGTTTTAATGCATGCTTAAAGATAAACTAGACTTGGTAACTCGGTTTGGTTTAGTTTAAAGTATAGTGAACTTGCTTGGTAACTCGGTAAGTTTAATATTGCTTGATTAATAGTGAATGACACGTGGTTGTTTTACAAATCAAAATATAAATTTAGATCAACCTAGTGAACCTAGAGAATTCCCGGTACTTTTCCCTTATTTTACAAAAACCCTAAAATTCATTCTTTATTAATCGTGAACTACTTCACTTGGTTAATTGAGAATATTGCGTTTATTTTATTAGAATTAGATAAAAACACAACTTGCGACGTACCCATATAAGGTTTAGAATAATAGTTAATTTAAACAAAGTCCCTTGGGTTCGACAACCCGGATTTCCGGTTTATTACTACACACGACGGCTGTACACTTGCAGTTGGAACGTGTCAAGTTTTTGGCGCCGTTGCCGAGGACTTCAGATAAATTAGCTATTATTTTTCTCTTTAGGGATTTACTATTTCAGTTTATATCTGTTACTCACCTGTTTTGTGTGTGTGATTCGTGTTTTCAGGTCTGATTCACTTGGTGCATGTCACGTTCTCGAAACGAGCATTTGCATCCAACACTTGAAGACCCGGAATCCTTATTGCGAGCACAGAGTAGAGACAAGAGGAAAGAAAATTCAGTTCAGATGGACGAGCAAACTAGAGCTGAGTTTGAGAGGTTTCGCAAAGGCCTCGAAGATGCAGAAGCAGCTAGAGCTGCAGCTGTGGAAGATGCAGCAAATCGAGCAAGGGAGACTGAGCAGCTTAGGGCTCAAATGGCTGAGATGCAGGCAGTGATTGATCGCATGAACCCCCCAAATCCACAACAACTCCCTGGTGCGGAAATAGTTGATAGAAATAATGGAGGAGTTAATGGTGGAAACAACGGAGGCAATGGAAACAACGGAGGCAATGGGAACAATGGGGGTAATAATCGGAACAATAACGGCCGGAATGTGGTGTAGCAAGTCAACAATGCTGAGGAGGATGAGCGTCCTTTGGTGGACTACTTCAGGACTACACCGGAGGGATATCAGCCTACCATTGTCAGGCCGCAGATTAATGCCGCACATTTCGAGATTCGCCAACCGTTGATCAACATGGTTAGAGATGAATGCCTATTCACTGGAGCCCCGAGCGATGATCCACATCAACACTTGCTCAATTTCGATCAGATTACTTCTACCATGTATGACCAGAGAGTTCCAATCGAGACGATAAAGCTCATGCTTTTCCCCTTCTCTTTATCGGGAAAGGCAAAGACATGGCTTATGGAACTTCCAGCAGGCAGCATAGTTACATGGGCAGATTGTAGCAGAGAGTTTCTCAGGAAGTATCTTCCACCATCCAAGGTTGCTCAACGGATGGCTGACATAACTAAATTTACACAGCAGAAAGATGATTCTCTGGGTGATACGTGGAGAAAGTTCAACCAGCTCCTTCGCAGATGCCCTACACACGGAGAGCCATGGTATAAACTTATCCATTACTTTTATAATGCTTTGGACAGAGAAACTGCTAGTGAGCTGGACATGATGGCTCAAGGAAATTTTATGGGAATGGGACTACAGAGATGTCGTGATCTGCTAGATAATGTAGCAATAAGTGAATCCACGAGGTCTGAGACTCGTAGAAACACGAAATCAGATGGGGCATTGGTTAGTCAGATTGAGTCCATGGTGGAGCAGAAATTTGAACATCAGATGGCAGTGATGACTTCGGCTTTTAGTAATTTGAATCCATCGGCCCAGGTAAAGTCAGTGGGAGAGATGGTAGCAGATGAAAATCAGGGATATGGGGATGGCATTGAAGACGTGAATTACATGGGTCAACAAAGACAGCAGCAATGGCCAAACACCTATCATCCCAACAATCGCAATCACCCCAACTTCAGCTATGCCAACCCGAATAGTGGATTATATGCGCCAGGTCATAGGCCAAATGTTCCTTACCAAGCTCAGAGACAGGTTCCACAAAAACAGGCCCCACCTCCACTCTCAGAAGAACAGGATACAAACGCGATGTTGAGGAAATTGTTAGCTAGCAATGATAAGATTGAGAGCAAGATTGTCGCAATGGAAGCTTCGCTAAAGAGCCATGAAACACAAATTGGCCAAATAGCTAATCAGAATCCTCGACTTCCACCAGGTATACTTCCGTCCAACACTATTACTCCAACTGAGCATTTGAAGGCTATTACTACTCGCAGTGGGACCACTACCCAGGATCCCCCATATCCTACCCATGCGCGAGCTGAGGCAACTAAGGCCACTGAAAAAGCCTTGGATGAAGAGATTCCCGTGCCTACCGTGA
Organism: Linanthus parryae; assembly: GCA_023055425.1. Taxonomy (NCBI): domain Eukaryota; kingdom Viridiplantae; phylum Streptophyta; class Magnoliopsida; order Ericales; family Polemoniaceae; genus Linanthus; species Linanthus parryae. The sequence continues at coordinate 8,346,007 of JALGPY010000015.1, forward strand.
TTCCCCAATCAAAGGACACGGTGAGGAAGTCGGGTGAGAAACAGAAGCCAAGGGAGGAATACAGTGTGCGAGTGTCATACCCTCAGAGATTGAAGAGTCAAGAGGATGCCAATCATTTCAAGAAGTTTGTGGATATCTTCAAGAAACTGCACATTAATATCCCTTTTGCAGAGGCCATTTCACAAATGCCTAAATATGCCAAATTTCTCAAGGACCTCCTTTCTAATAGGAGGCGCATGGATGATTTTGAAATCGTGACTCTGAATGAGGAGTGTAGCGCAGTTGTGCAAAAGGCGTTACCAAAGAAGATGAAAGATCCGGGAGGTTTCATCATCCCTGTTACATTGGGAGATGCGTTTCATGGGAGGGCGTTATGTGATCTTGTTGCAAGTATTAATTTGATGCCCAAATCGGTTTGTGAGCAACTTGGTGTTGGAGATCCTAAACCTACCAGGATGTGCTTGCAGATGGCTGATCGCACTATAAAACGCCCCAGAGGTGTTTTAGAGGATGTATTAGTGAGAGTTGAAGGACTCATCTTCCCAGCGGATTTTGTGATCTTAGACATGGAGGCTGACGATGATGTTCCTCTTATTTTGGGCCGCCCATTCCTGGCTACTGGGAAAACTATCATTGATGTGGCCAACGGAGAGCTGACTATGCAGATCAACGATGAGAAGGTGGCCTTCAATGTATTTGAGGCTATGAAGTTTCCCGCATGCGCGGTGAGCGAGCAGTGCTTTGGGGTGGAGGCATACACGCCGGACGATGAGGACGATATTTTGTTGGAGCAACTATATGAGGAGCTTGCTCTACTTGATTCCAGCGAGAAAGAGCAAGCCTTAGATGTTCATTGGCGCCAACCATTACCCCTCTTTAATGAGGGAAGCAGGACGATTCTTACTCCTTCTCTTATTACTGCTCCTGTTTTAGAATTAAAACCTTTACCTGTTCATTTGAAATATTTGTACTTGGGATCTAATGAGACCTTACCTGTGATTGTGTCTGCATGTTTGGACAGGGAACAGGAGGAGCAGCTTCTCAAGGTACTACAGGAGAGAAAGGCAGCTATGGGATGGACCATAGCAGATATCAAGGGGATCAGCCCCACAGTTTGCCAGCACAAGATTCGGCTCATGGAGGATAAGAAGCCGGTAGTTCAGTTTCAGCGCCGCCTCAATCCTCACATGCAGGAGGTGGTGAAGAAAGAGGTGCTTAAATGGTTGGGCGGGCATCATTTATCCCATTTCCGACAGCACATGGACTAGCCCGGTGCAGTGTGTTTCTAAGAAGGGAGGTATAACTGTGGTGAAAGGGGAAAAAGGTGATCAGATTGCTACTCGTACTGTTACTGGGTGGAGAGTTTGCATGGATTATCGCAAACTCAATGATGCCACTTTGAAGGATCATTTTCCCCTCCCATTCGTTGATCAGATGCTTGATAGGCTGGCACGTCATTCTCATTATTGCTTTTTGGATGGGTACTCCGGGTACAACCAGATAGCAATTGAGCCAGCTGACCAGGAGAAGACGACATTCAGTTGTCCTTATGGGACCTTCGCTTTTAGACGCATGCCTTTTGGGTTATGCAACGCACCGGCTACGTTTCAGAGGTGTATGATGTTGATCTTCTCTGACATGATGGAGCAGAATTTTGAGGTATTCATGGATGACTTCTCGCTCTATGGTGATGGATTCGAAGACTGTCTGCAACAGTTGGCCCGGGTTCTGGATAGATGCATTGACACCAACCTAGTGCTCAACTGGGAGAAGTGTCACTTCATGGTTACTGAGGGAATTGTTTTGGGCCACAAGATCTCCAGCAAAGGTTTAGAGGTGGATAGAGCCAAGATCGAGGTGATTGAGAAGCTTCCTTACCCTACCTCTGTCAAAGGAGTAAGGAGTTTCTTGGGACATGCAGGGTTCTATCGGCGCTTCATTAAAGACTTTTCGAAGATCACGAAGCCTTTGTGTGGATTGCTTGAGAAGGATGCAGTCTTTGATTTTAATGCGGAGTGCAAGTCAGCTTTTGATTTGCTCAAGGAAAAGCTGATTAGCGCGCCTATCATCACCACACCAGACTGGACCCTACCATTTGAGCTCATGTGTGATGCTAGTGACTATGCGGTGGGAGCAGTTCTGGGCCAGCGGAAGGATAAGGTAGCTCACGTCATTTATTATGCCAGTCGTACTCTTAATGATGCACAGGTTAATTATGCGACCACGGAGAAAGAGATGTTGGCCATCATATTTGCGTTGGACAAGTTTCGTCCATATCTTGTGGGTTCTCAGGTGACGATTTTCACGGACCATTCAGCCCTCAAGTACCTTCTCACCTAGAAGGACGCCAAACCAAGATTGATCCGGTGGGTTTTATTGATGCAAGAGTTCGATGTGGTGATCAAAGATAAAAAGGGGGTAGAAAATGTAGTTGCTGACCACTTGTCAAGACTGTAGAACGGTAAGCAGGAAGATTTGCCTATTCGAGAGGATTTTCCAGATGAGCAGCTTATGGTTGTGGTTGCAGCTGTGCCTTGGTTTGCTGACTTGGAAAATTTCAAGGCACTCAACATTGTGCCCAAGGACATGAGTTACCACCAGAGGAAGAAATTCTTTGCAGACGCGCGACATTATTTCTGGGATGATCCTTATCTGTTCAAGTTGGGGGCGGACAATGTATTGCGGAGGTGTGTTGCGGAACCGGACACGTTAGAGATCCTTAGACACTGCCACGAGTTGAATTGCGGGGGACATTTCGGCAAATCACGCACAGTTGCTAAGGTACTTCAGAGTGGTTTCTTTTGGCCAACTTTTCATAAAGACGCACATATATTTGTACAGCAGTGTGACCGGTGCCAAAGAACAGGTAATATCTCTAACCGAAATGAAATGCCTCAAAATTTCGTGTTAGAAGTAGAACCGTTTGATGTGTGGGGAATTGACTTTATGGGGCCATTCCCATCTTCGCTTGGAAATATTTATATACTGTTAGCTGTGGATTACGTGACCAAGTGGGTGGAGGCCATGGCCTGCCCTAAGAACGATGGAGCTACTGTAGAGAGATTCGTGCGTAAGAGCATTTTTACACGATTTGGAACTCCCAGGGCCATTATCAGTGATGAAGGATCGCATTTCGTGAACAAAGTCTTTGCCAATGTCTTGAGCAAATATGGGGTAAAGACGCATAAGATATCACTGGCTTATCACCCGCAGTCGAATGGGCAAGCAGAAGTTTCTAATCGAGAGATAAAAGGTATTCTTGAGAAGACAGTCAACCCGGGCCGCAAGGATTGGTCTCTACATTTAGATGATAGCTTGTGGGCATATAGGACTGCTTACAAGACCCCTTTAGGCATGTCTCCCTACCAGTTAGTATATGGGAAGTCATGTCATCTTCCGGTGGAACTTGAGCACAAGGCATTCTGGGCCTTGAAGAAGATCAACTTGGACGCTAAGCTCTCAGGTGAGCTACGGAAGCAAGCACTACTCGAACTTGAAGAATTTCGATTGATGGCATATGAAAGTGCAAAAATCTATAAAGAGAGGACGAAACAGTGGCACGATAGGCACATCATCCCGAGAGACTTCAAAGTTGGACAGAGAGTATTGATCTTCAATGCCAGGCTAAAGCTGTTTCCAGGGAAATTGAAATCTAGATGGAGTGGTCCCTACACGATTACTGCAGTTTATCCATGGGGATCTCTGGAGGTGGAAGATGCAAATGGGAACAGATTTAAAGTGAATGGCCAGAGAGCGAAACCGTATGTGGACGGGAATTTCATCGGAGTCATTGAATGGCTTCATGCAGCTCCCGCAATGTGATTAATCTCTGAGGTAACTGGGTCGGGCCGTCGACCTTAAATTACAAAGCGCTTGTTGGGAGGCAACCCAACCTATTTATTGCTGTAGAGTAGGTTTTAATACTGTTTTGTGATTTTTATTCTGTTTGATTTCATTGAGAGGTGCGAGAGAGTGGATTTAATATTTCCAATGAGTATGTGCAGGATTACGAGGTGAAAGGCCTATTTCGGATCCCCCGTCTTGATGCGCGCGTGCGAAACAGAGTAAAAATCGAAGATTTGCAGCCCAATACGCGTATCGGGATCCGAAGTGAAGGAATTGAAGATATAAGCCATTCCTGCACATATTCAACACACGCACATGGGGAAGATCATGTTCCCGGACTCCCCGTCTTGATATGCGCAAGAATTTGATTAGTGAACGGAGAAAGCTAGCACGCCGGCACGGATTACGAGGTGCAATTCTGAAGGACAGACTGAAATAAGGATTGAACAGTGCCAACGTGTGGGGGTGGTCGAGAGCTTTCTGTAGATAGGTGGATCACGCAAATCGGAGTCCGGATGAAGAAGTTACGCCAAAAAGGATGCTTTAGAGAGTAAAACGAGGCCAAAAGCATCCGGAAATGCAAAACGTGCCTTGGAACGCGTGAAATTGACAAATGAAATATTCCCCGGATTTTGGGAGTGTTTTAAGGTGAAAAGGGAGTCTCGAGGTCGAGGAGATCCTTCGGAAAGCAAAGGCACGACCGGATACGCGAAAATTTGACGAAAAGGATGTTTTTGGCAAGCTCCAGCATTGTCTTCGTATGAAGACTTTGTACTTAGAAAATTTTTGAGCTCTGAAGTTTGTCTTCTTATAATAGCATGCAGTATCTATATAAGAAGGCCTTCGTAGGAAGACAAATTTTCTTCGTACGAAGACTCTTCGCACGAAGACATTTGTCTTCCTACGAAGACATCGGGCGAAAAGACTTCTCAGCCCACGCACGGACAACAGATTGAAGCTAGTTACTAAGGGCTTTTATGACTTTTGACCGAGCCTTGAAGCTTCATCAGTAGCAGGTCCCGTTCTTCTTCCTCATTCTCCATCTTCAACAGTTCTTCACCTCTCCATAGCCGCACGACCCCAAATCGCCCCCTCCCTTGTTTCTTCACCAAATTCAGCAAGCTACCATAGGTTTTGTTCGCGAATCAGAGGAGAACAAGGATTGCAAGGTGGTTTTGAGGGAGATTGAGAGACAAGAGAGAAATCAGAGGAGGAAGAAGCTAGGGTTCCGAAGTGAGAACTCAGAAATTGGACCACTTGGAGTTTGATTCAGCTTACGCACAAGAAGACAACGCTAACGGGGACTACACAAGGAGTACGGAGCAGCAAACAATTTGAAGTTTCGGCAAATTTTTTCGGCAAACTCAAAATCAGCCCGGTTTGTCGACTTTCTGAAATTTTTGTGCCCGTAAGACTTGCTCCGGGCACGTAGGTACACTCTAAACTAGTCAATTCAATATCTCGAGTCTTAGGCACAAATTGAGTAAAAGCCCGAATTATTTTTTGTTGCGCTTAGTAGCGTGCTTGGGGGCGATTGCTTAGAGTCCTAGGAATTACTTGCTTACGTGCCTACGTGTTTCATTCTGTACACACTTCTTGTCACGTGCACAAAAGTTGAATTTCTTGTTTTACTTGAATTTGTATTCTTAATGGCGGGTGGAAAGAAACGAAAGACGGGAGAGGGTACCTCGCAAGAAGCATCGGGGTCGGGCGAGCCTCAATTAGAAATACCGCCCATTCCCCAATATGAAATCTTGAGTGCCCCTCCCCCGCTAAACCGGGCATTGTAGGCCGACGAACGGCTAAGGTTAATTTGAAAGAACGGAGTATTGGGCCCGGGTGTTATGATAGTTATCGTTTTGTCACCTACGAGGCCCATCTAGACTCTCGCAACGATACATACTTGACTAAGAACGGGCAGCCCGAAAAGGCATTTCCCTTGCACGAGGATATGCCTACTCCCATCAAGGAAATTTTTGAGCGCGAGAAGCTTACCAACTGGTTTAAGCTAGTAGGGCCGTCTAGTTCCCATATCGCGAGAGAGTTTTGCCTCAACTTGAGGTATGCAAAAAATGGTGAGAGCCAAGACCCTCGTCTTGTGTACTGTCGGAACCAGTGGATAGTCTTCACGCCAGAGGCTATCGCTTTGGCCATGGGTTTCCCCGCGTTGAAAGAGGGTTGTGGGTACGAGACGGTTCTGCGTAGTGAGAATCTTTGGTCTCGTTTGAATGCATTTTGTTTTGCGAAAGGGGTAGATCCATGGGACAGAAAAGGGGAGGTGATTCATTGGAAGGCCGAAAAGAGGCATTATAGGCCGGAGGAAAGGTGGTGCTGTGAACTGCTAGAGAACTGGGTTTTGGGAATCACACGAAACCCTAGTTACTCTTTCCGCCTATCGGTCTGGGCTCTCTGTCTTTACACCGGGGTTAGGATCGATATCCCTAAGTTTATCTGGGAAAATTGTCTAGAGAGGGTGTCGAAGAATAACAAATTAGGTCCCGGTCATACTTGCTTGCTGACTCACCTAGCCAAAACAGCCGAAGTAGTCATTGGGAGAGACATGGACTTGAAACCGTTCACGTCTAGGAAATGGCATAGGTTTGATGAGACAGCGAGGAAGAGGGGCAAGGGTAGGAGGATGAACACCTCTAGGTTTGATAACCAGGTTGCCTATGACCACCTGAGAGAGGAGATGGCCCGGGATAGAATCGAGAGAAGACGCCAGTTTGCCCACACTCGGGACAATCAGGTGAAGCTGGGTGGATTAATCCAGATGGTGGGCCAGTGGGTAAAATCGTGAAGTGTGAGACTTTTAGGCATAGGGCGTGAATTGCGATCGAGAGTGACGATGTGAGTTTCCCTTAGTAAGTATAGAGAAACTTTCTTTACGGGAATGCGTGCCTATTTTACTCACGAACTTAATTTTTCAAATCTAAAGTGTGTGCCTAGTTTTCTTACAAGAGTTGAGCTAGGTGTGAGTTAAACAAGCCGAACGTTCTTGTGTACGTCTTAGGTAGTCGCCAACCCGCCTCGTAGTGGCACACAGAACAGCTGTGCGAGGTGTGTATTAGAGCACTCACTGCTTATAGAACTTACCTTGTAGGACCACTAGTAAACCCTGATTTGAACCATGGATTCTTTGACAACCTTTGGACTTAGGGTGACGATTCTTGGCCTTCATCACTGATTGGTTAGAATCACCGCTTTAGTGCGTCACGAGGGTGTTGTAGTTGAGGGGGTTCGATGAGGGAGTACTTCATGCTATACTTGTGTGAGTCTTACATATCGCATGCGCTTCATTTGTGATCTTCGAGGGGAATGCGAGGGTGAGTGAGAGTAGGCTTGCGCACTTCGGTGTGGCGGTGTTCCATGGCATTGCAACATGGACACAAGTGAGGAGAGCCGTGAGTGTGTACCATCTAATACACACAAAACTTGGGTTGGGGGAATTTAATAGGTGGATCGTGCTAGGTACCGGATCTTACTCATCATGGTGTAGGAGGTTTGGTTGGATTAGGCACGAGACAGATATTTGATTGACTACTTGAGAGGGGACAGGATTACATTCGAATGTGCGGGTGTCGACATTTGACTTCGGACATCGAGACTGAGCTTGCGACGACTCCATCCCCACACGTGCTCTATTATGTTAGCGGCTTCGTTTGTTGCACCGAGGATTTCATCGAGATAGGGAGAGACATTTATTTGTGATTTATACATGTTGATTTGGATAGTGTCTCCCCTTACTATCATATGTTAGCTTGACACTTGGAAGACCACTCGAGACAGATATTGAAGAAATTGTGCAGGACTTTGAGAGATAAAAAAAAATCACATAAAAAAGAGAGAGAAAAAAAGGAGAGATGAATAAAGGAAGAATGAAAAGCTTTGTGGAAGAACGAGTGGAGAAGCGACTAGTTCACGAACGGGAAATTTTGGCTTATACATTATTCATGACAATAGCCGCGGGGATCGTAATTGTACCGGGGTGTGAGGGGATCGAGGGCCGGAGATGGTGAGTTTCGGGCTTGGGTTCTATCATTGTTGTGAGGGTGTGTGAGATATGGTAATTGTGAGAATGTGACGCCTTAGGACTTGTGTTTGATTATTATCCTATTTGTCCCTAAAGCCTCATCATTCTAAACCCGTTAGCGGATTAGGAGCTCGGACCTTGAACGTGCCTTAGCCTAGCGTAGCCTCTTATTTTGTGGCACATATGAAAAGGTATTGCATTCTTGTACTTAGTAAAGTTAGGTTCTCTATACTAGCTAGGGGGGATTCGTGTTGTCGAATTTGATTTCAAATCATTCCTTGTGTCTAGATTTCTCATCGCTTCGTGTGAATCGGTTTCGGCTAATGGAGATTGCCCAATCTCGAAAAAGAAGAAAAAAAATTGTATTTCGATACTTGCATTGTGAATATTGGATTTGCATATAGGTGCATTGTGTATAATCGAGTCGTGTCGACTAGTAAAAATCATGGTCGGTGAATTGTTCTACTCGGATTAGTATGCAACTGATAATGGTTGTGTATGCAATGTGAGGTGAAAGTATGCAAATGGCGTAGGGAAGTTATGCAATGAGCAATTAGGTTAGTATGCAAAGTTGGATGGATTGCGGGAAATCGAGAGAAGTTTTGGCTTGAGAGACATGGAATTGACTTGGGAGATTTGCTCGGGACGAGCAAAAGGTAGTGTGGGGGTAGTTGATAACTCCGTTTTCGGAGTTATTTTATGCCTTTTATTTCTACGTTTTGCGTGCTTATCTTGGAGAATTCGTCGTCTTTTGAGTAAATTGAGCTTAAATGTGATAATGTGAGTTCATATGCGTTACTTGTTAAATCCGGGCGTTTCTTTAGTTATTTGAGCTTTTATTGTGATATGATCGCGGGTTGTGTTTTCGTGTTGTGATTCGCAGGAAAACAGGGCTTGGAGGATCATGCGGGAGATGGAAGCGAACTTCGGAAGCAAGGAACTCAAAGGAAAGTCAAATGGAAGAAGGAAGGAAGGAGAAAGTCAATGGAAACAATGGAAGGTCAATGGAAGAAGGAAGGAAGGAGAAAGTCAAAGTAAGGAAGAGAAAGTCAAAGAAAAGAAGGCTGGAACAGAGGGTCTTCGTACTAAGACAAATGTCTTCGTACGAAGACAATATACTTAGCCAAATTTTGGCTCTGCAAAAAGTCTTCCCAAACAAGCTTGCAGTATCTAAGTGAGAAGACCTTCGTAGGAAGACAAATTGTCTTCGTACGAAGACTCTTCGCACGAAGACAAATGTCTTCCTACGAAGACATCGCTGAAAGTGCAGAATTTCTCCGCGGCTTTTTCGTAGTTTATCCAAACTTTGTAATAAGATTATGGAAACATATTTAAGCATTCTAGGTCGACTCTTACAGTAGTTTTTTACGTAAGGAACATCTTTTGGAGATCAAGAAGCTATTGGGAGAGCTTAGGAGCTTTGGATCATCCGTTTGGATTCTCAACTCTCCTCTTTTCTTGATTTTTATGTTTAAACTCATTGGACTTGTCGTTTTGAACATGAATATGAGCAGCTAAACGTTATGTGCTGGGAATTCTCGTTTGGTGTAGCTAGGGTTTGATCTAAAGTTGATGTTTTGATGATTGTGATGCATGTTCTAGCTTAATCTCACGTGTTTATTCACTATTATGGATTATTTACGTTCATAATTATATTATCTTTGCGAGTAGCTAACGTAGAGATAAACTAAATTAGTTTTCACGTGGTAACTCCGTGAGAATTAGTCGGTAAATTGAATAATCAACCTAGTCGTATCAATGTTTGGTAACTCGACATTGGTAACTAGGATCGTTAAAGTAGAAATACGGTTTTAATGCATGCTTAAAGATAAACTAGACTTGGTAACTCGGTTTGGTTTAGTTTAAAGTATAGTGAACTTGCTTGGTAACTCGGTAAGTTTAATATTGCTTGATTAATAGTGAATGACACGTGGTTGTTTTACAAATCAAAATATAAATTTAGATCAACCTAGTGAACCTAGAGAATTCCCGGTACTTTTCCCTTATTTTACAAAAACCCGGAAATTCATTCTTTATTAATCGTGAACTACTTCACTTGGTTAATTGAGAATATTGCGTTTATTTTATTAGAATTAGATAAAAACACAACTTGCGACGTACCCATATAAGGTTTAGAATAATAGTTAATTTAAACAAAGTCTCTTGGGTTCGACAACCCGGATTTCCGGTTTATTACTACGCACGACGGCTGTACACTTGCAGTTGGAACGTGTCACTATCTTACCTACATGTTATATTGTTATTTGTGTGTGTTTCTGTGCAAATTGATGAGATTCGATCCAAAATATGAAGAAAATGTGTCTTATGATATTTTAAAGCTTTAATGCACAATCCGGACGTTTCTTAGTGGTTTTACACATGATTTGAATATTTTATCACATTTGATCTTTGTGGCAGTGTCTGTGTTGTGATTTGATGGAACAATGCATGAGGAGAGCAATTGAATAGAAGAAACGAGCTTTGGAATAGAAGAAAAGGGAGAATTTGGCGTAGTTTGGATATTTTCGTGAAAATTGGGAAATAATCGATAAGAAAGAGAAAACGGTCCGATAACGCGGATTTCTCTAATGATCGAAGTCTACGACGTGAAAAGACTCCATAGGTGCAAAAATCACGTTCATCGGAGTTTGGGATCAAAATCTAGGTCCTTTTTTCATTTTCAAAAAACAAAGTTGCTTCTCTAGGATAAGTGAACGTATGTTTACTTTAAGGTGAACGTATGATCACTTTGTACATAGAAAAGTTTTTCAAGTGAACATAGAGGAGGCTTCTGGCAGAAAGTACAAGTGAACCTACGTTCACCCAGATTTTTCCTGTGAACGTACTTTACGGGAAAGTGAACGTACGTTTACCCTGCGTACCACGAACATGTTTTTGGGGGGTATTTTCCCTCTATTTTGCAATATTTAATGATGGAGATTGATACTGAAACTATAAGATCGACCTGAGAACGTGGTTTTGAAGGGAGAGGGCGTTGGAGACAAGGCTTGGGAGCTTGGAGCTTGCTTGGAGATTGAAGAGTATGTGTTTGATCTCTCTTTCTCTTCTTTTATTTGTGTTTGCTCATGGTCACACAAACTCTTTCTATTGTTATCATGAGTATGTTTAGCTAAGTTTATGAATTTGATTCACGTTTTTTTTAAACTTAACTGATGATGTTCTTGTTTCCTATGTTTAATTCATGTTCTTAATCTATCTTAGTATTTTTTGAGCTCGGAATATGAAGATCATAGTAACTGGTTAGTGGAAGCAACAAATTACCTGGATAATTGAATTAATCACGTAGTTGACCGAACAAATTAACTTTGAACAATAGAGTAGATTTATTCGTCATTATATGTTTTAGGGGTAATTAGAATTTGGTAACACCGTTGTAATTTGACTTAGGCATAGAAAGCTAGCTTGGTAAATCGGTTAGCATTATTGCTCGTTTGGCAAACTAAAGCATTATCTGTGTTTAATTCGTTAACAATATTCCCCTAGTGATCCTGATACTCGTCCCGTATCGTAAACTCAATTTTAGTCATTAGCTATTTCTTCAATTCCTTAGTTTACCAAAATAAATTCAATGATTTGTCCACATAAAGTTAATTGTCCTAATTAGTTCACAACAAGTCCCTTAGGATCGACATTCCGGACTTTCCGGTTATTACTACACACGACGGTCATACACTTGTGTTTGGAACGTGTTAACGCCTTAGTGAGCTTTTCATTGAATCAAATTTAAATTTCAAATTCTCACTATGTGCTATGAAATTTCAAAAAGGACTAGTGAGGGCTTGATTATTTTTAGTTGATGAGAGGGAGATTTGCCTGATCTTGCAAAAAGAGAGAAAGTTAGATATTTTTTGTCTTAATATCAAGTCTAGAATTGTATTTGCATCATCTTGCTGCATTATTGTTTTGAGAGTCGTGTTAGAGTTGTTTGAGTCTTTATTGGCTAGTAGACAGTTGAATGCAGTAGATGAGATTTTGCCTGGGACGCGCAAATATGGCAAGTGGGGGGGTATTTGATAACTCCTTAATAAGAGTTATCCTTGTAGGGTTTTGATACGGATTCGCAGCGGAATAACAAGAATAAACATCTGTTCAAGACCCTCCAACGATCACATGACTAGAAATCAAAATGATGGTAAAGGATGAGAATATCAAGTACCTTGTTTGTCTCCTTGGATGACTTTGCGTGAAATAGTGTCCACGTCTCTATGCAATTCCACTCCTAGGGTTGATCCGGATCCTCCAACACCTTTGTGCTAGCTAGGGAAGGATGAGGAAGAAGAAGATCACGTAAAACGAGACGAAGAGGCAGCGTCTCTTGGTGACTGACGCTGAGGGGGGAGGACGGCCTAGGGTGGTTTGACCCCTAGTTTTTGTTTCTCTCCTTGCTTTGTTCTCTCTCTCTCTCTCTCTCTCTCTCTCTCTCTCTCTCTCTCTCTTGTGCGATAACAATTATGACACTTATTAGGTGAAAAAAAGATAGGAGTCTCTTTATAGAGTCTAACAACTCCTTGTTAACTACATATTAACCCCTCTCCTAATCATGTCTATACATGGATTAGTCCACCTTGCAAATCTTAATCATGTCCATACATGGAGCAGTCCACCTTGCAAATTAGTCCCACTAGGTTTAAAAGTGGTTGCGTATTGATCCTTCTATATAATTAATCATATTAATTAATTCCCAAGTCTGGTTTAATCCACAGGGAGTGTGACCCCATAGGTTTCTACTTAGTTGGTAGTAACTATTACTAACGTAGAGCGGCCCCTAGAAAGGCATCTATTCCATCCAACTAATAGATATAGTCAGTAATTCGACAAACCTTGTGACCAATGTTACCGTATTGTATTATCCCTTTGTCTCCATATCCGGATTGGATACGAGACATAAAAATCACACTCGTATATCCAATCCATAGTTTCCCGATCCTGGGAATAGTCTTATCCATGCAAATACCATCAATATCTTATATTGATTTATCTGAGTCTGGTCAGACATTCTATAAGCATTACCACTCGAGCGGCCGCGGATATTTTCTCCCGTTATGTGGGAGGGACAAATCCTCTCTACACCACTACCATCTCGAAGCTTGCTTCCTATCATGCCCGATGACTACCTTTATAGTTACCCAGTTAAGGCACAACATTTGACAATATCAAAGCATGATATTTCACAACTAGAGAATCTAGTGACTTCAAGTCTAAGGACCACAATACGATTGTCACTACGAGAAGCACTTGTGAATTTACATAACTTATATGTAGTCTTATCGTGGTGGGTCAATCCAGTATGTCATTACCCCCAATGCATACCCATGTGCTAGACTTGATATCCCCATATCGATCTACTCACATACTAGTCTCCATGCAATACAGTCGTCATATTAACTACTCGACTAGGGATATTTAAGAAATATAACATTTATATTCTAAGGACTTCATTCATGTTAACATATCTCCATATCGATAAAATAATGAATAGTAAGTCCATATAAATGTCACAAGAAATAGATTGCCTCTAGGGTACAATTACAACAATCCTAAGTACATTATGCATTCATTTGTGTGCTTTTCGGTGCAAAGTGGTGAGATCAAAGCGTAAAAGAGAAGAAAAATGTGTTTTAGGATGTTTTAAAGCTTAAACGTACAATTAGGGCGTTTCTTGCAATCGTTTTACGTGTGATTTGCATGAATTATCACATTTGATCTTCGAGTAGTGTTCGTTATGTGATTCACAGGAACAATGCATGAGAAGCACAAGTGGAGAGAAGAAACAAGCTTCGAAAGAGAAGAAAAGCAAGAAGAAGAATTCCAGGAACAAGATAATAAGGAAAATCCTGAAACTTTAGTTGCTCTTCGCACAAAGAGCTTTGTCTTTTTCACGAAGACGAGGTTTTAGTTAAAATTTGAGGACTGTTCAAATCTCTTCGTGGAATGGTATGCTGTCTCAAAGTGGGAAGAGTCTTCCTACAAAGACTGAGAGCTGTTCACACGAAGAACTTCTCATGAAGATGTAGGGTTTTGATACGGATTACGCAGCGGAAATAATCTATTTCGTCCAAGACCCTCCATGAATCGCAGGACAAGCCATCATAACGTGGTAAGGGAAAACAATTGTGTACCTTGTTTGTCTGACAGATCACGATACGCAGAATCGTGTCCACGTCTCTACAAGTATCCACATCTAGGATTGCACTCAATTCCTTCTCACGTCTGTGTGCTAGCTCACGCCAAGAAGGAGGAAGAAGAAGATCACGCAAAACCAGGACACCACAGAGCTGCGCGCCAAGGAGGCTGACGGAACAAGAGGGGCTGACGGGTTAGGGGCTTCGACCTCTCTCTCTCTCTCTCTCTCTCTCTCTCTCTCTCTCTCATTTCTTTGCTATTTTCACTCTAGTGAGACTCTTATCAAAATAATAAGCTAGGGTGCCTTTATATAGTCAACAACTCCTTGTTAACTACATATGTGCCCAATACTATCATGTCCATACATGGATCAGTCCACATTGTAAATTAGTCCTACGAAGTATGCTTGTGGTTATGTATTGATCATTTTATTTAATTAGTCCTACTAATTAATACCCATATCCAGCTTAATCCATATGGTGGGTGACCCCATAGGTTTCTATTTAGTTGGTAGTAACTATAAATAACATAGAGTGGTGTTTAGCAACACATCTACGCCACCCAACTAATATAAGTAGTCAGTGATCCGAAAAACCTTGTTCTCAACGTTACCGCATTGTATTATCCCTTTGTCTCTATATTCGAATTGAAAACAAGACATAAGTGTCACACTCGTATATCCAATCCATAGTTTCTCGATCCTTTGAATAGAATTATTCGTGCATATCACTATCACATATTGATTTATCTTAGTCTGGCCAGACATTCCATAAGCTCTACCCCTCGAGTGGCCATGGATATTTACTCCCACATGTGGGAGAAACAAATCCCCTCTACATCACTACCACCTCTAAGCTTGCTTTCTATTATGTTCGATAGCCGCCTTTATTGCTATCCAGTCACGGTGTAAAGTTTGACGAGATCAAAACATAAAATCCACAACTAGAGTATCTAGTGACTTGAAGTCTAAGGACCACAATACCATTGTCACAACGAGAAGCACTTGTGACGTTAACATAATTAATGTAGCCTTCTCGTGGTGGATCAATCTAGTATGCCATTATCACATAATGCACACCGATGTGTTAGACTTGATATCTCCATATCAATCTACCCACATACTAGTCTATATTAATCAATATAATGGACTATGGATAGTTAAGATAAACAACACATTGTAATATAAGTACTTCATTATATTAAATATCTCCATAAATATTACAATGAATATTCTAGCCAAAATAATGTTCATACTAAGATAAGATTGCCTCTAGGACATCCATTCCTAACAGAAGACACTGAGGAAGTCGGCCAACATTTGGAAACAATACTTAATTCTTTCCTAAAGTATCTCTTAGCGAACATATATAAATGATATTAGGTCATATTCTCATAGAAAGACAACATTGAAGACGTTGGAGAGCAGCTTGGAGTTCATCGTGAGAGAGAGGATTCCTTCATTTTATCTCTCTTCTCTTTTCCGTTTTTTTTTATCATGATTTACATAAACTCCTTATCGTTGATCATGTATCGTAGTAGCTAAGTTAGTTATTGGGATTTCTCAATGGTAGCTAGGATTTGAAGCCATTTTTGGCATATTAAGGATTTGATTCACGTTTGATTGAACTTAATAGATGATGAACTATTTTACTATGTTTAATTCATGTTCTTATTCTATCTTTGTTTCATTTGTCCATCAATATGAAGATCATAGGTAATATGTTACTGAAAGCAACAAATTACCCGAATAGCTGAACTGAACACTTAGTTGATCGACCAAATTAACTTAGAGCATAGAGTAGATTTTAAAGTTAATATATGTTTAGGGATAATTAAAACTTGGTAACTCGGTTTTAAACTAAACTAGGCATATAAAGTTTGCTTGGTAACTCGGTGAGTATTATTGCTCGTTTGGCAAACTAACTCATCATCTGTGTTTCAAAACATAATTTGTTAGCGGTGAATACCTAGTGATCCTAGAGAAATCCTGATACTTGTCTCCTATCGTGAACTCAATTTAGTAATTTAGTTTGTTATTTCAGTCTTTAGATTAATTAACACTCTCAATTGCTTGACTACACAAAGTTGAGAATATTAATTGATTCACGACAAGTCCTCTGGGATTCGCTAAATCCGGATTTTCTGATTATTACTGCACTGACAGCCATACACGTTGTGGTTAGAACGTGTCAACAGTGAATTCGCAAAAGTTGATAGGAATACCAAAACGAAAAGTAAGTGATAGCACCTTTTCCCGAATTCAAAGGAACATGTAGGAGAAAGAGGGGGACAAACGACTAATCGTGGTCGGCATGTTAATGGGACATGGAGTTTCAAAGGAAGGGGAAACGCAGGAAGTGTTACTAGTAGTGGTAGGAATAAATGGGTTTCTACCAGTCAGAATCTGACATAGGAGGGGGCAGCTCAAAGATCTCAAAAGCATAAATGGTGGCGGGTCCGGTGCACCCCCTCCAAGCATAATCTATCTCCTTCGTTCGAACATGCGAGGGTTGGGAAACCCGAGCACGTTCCTATCGCCTTGAAATCTTGTGAAGCGACATGCTCATGAGTTAGTTTTTTTTTTGTTAAAACAAAGTCTATTAAGGGATATATGCATAAGATTTGATGCAAATTAATTCCCCTTTGCATATCTCCTTCATCATCAAAGCTAGAATCATCATATGATTCCTCAGCATTCATGTCACCTCCCTCTTCCCTCCAATCAGAATCCTCACCTGATATTCCAAAGACATCATCATCTGCATCTAAGTACTCACACTCCTCATCCTTCATCCTCCTTCTAACTGTATCATTTTCTGTGGTGGCTTTGGCAGCACTGTCACTATCAGAAGAACTGTCTACATGAATGTGTGTTGTAGGCTGTGGAGATGTAGAGAATGGTGTGGCTCTTGGAGGTGGAGAGGTAGTGAATGTTGGAGGCTGTGGAGATGTAGAGAGTGATGTGGGTCTTGGAGGTGGTTGGGGAGTTTGTTTGGAGGAAGATGGAGTATTATCACAATCAAGGGGTGTAGTGAAAGTAACAGAGATGTACAAGTTGATGTGCTTGTGTTCTTTGTATTTCAAAACATCTCAAACACATCAAAATTAGAACTTATTTCCTTCATCTCACACCCCCTTAACAAATCTGCATACTTAATTCCAATCACAATTGTCACATTTGCTGGAATTCTACTGAGTGCCAAATCAGTAACATATGCAAGCAGACATAGGTACTTGAACGTGGCAGGATCCACATTGTGTTTTGTGCCAACTTTATTCCGAGAGAAGTACACATTCAAGTCCCATAATTGTTCATCCATTGCTGAAACATAAAGTTTAAGAATCAGGAAAGACAAGTAAGTAATGAATGTAAAATGTTAGACAATCAAGTACTGAGTGGCAAGTGTTCTACTATGAGTGTATAAGGGTAAAAGGCTGTGACTGTATAAGTGAGTGTGAGTGTGTGAGAGTTTAAACTTGCATTCATGGCTGAAATATTAATGTTCAATAATTAAAGTTACAGATACATTAATTGTTGGAATTGTGCCCTAGAGGCAATCTATTTCTTGTGACATTTATGGATTTACGATTAATTATGTTATCGGTATGGATATTGGATAACAAGAATGAAGTCCTTAGAATATAAGTGTTATATTCTTAAATTATCCCTAGTCAATTATAATGATTAATAGGACAATCTTCTATAGACTAGTATGGGGTTGGATTGATATGGAGATATCATGATCCAACACATGGGTTTGCATTAGGAGTAATGGAATACTGGATTGATCCATCTCCGAGAGGGCTACATACAAGTTATGTAAAGTCACAAGAGCTTCTCACGGTGCAATGGTGTTGTCATCCTTAGACTTGAAGTCACTAGATCATCTAGTTGTGGAATATTGTGTTTTGGTAGCGTCAAACGCTACACTGTGACTGGGTAGCTATAAAGGCGTGTACCGGATACAATAATAAGAAAGCTTAGAGATCGTAGTAGATGTAGATAGAAATTTTCCCTCCCACATAACGGGAGCAAATATCCTAGGCCACTCGAGGGATAGTGCTTATAGAATGTCTGGCCAGACTCAAATAAATCAATATAGGATGTTGATGTTATTTGCACGAATAAGGATATTCTTAGGATCGAGAAACTATGGATTGGATATACGAGTGTGACTTGTATGTCTCGTGTCAAATACGGATATGGGCACAAAGGGATGAGACAATTACTTGCACATGATTTGTCATGATGACTATTATATTTGTTGGATAGAATGGATGTCTTGCTAGAGGCCTCTCCATATTAGTAAATGGTTACTACCAACTAAATATAACCAATGGGGTCACACGCCATATAGGGGTGAACTAGACTTGGGAATTAATGAATTAATACGATTAATTAATTAGAAGGATCAAATTGCAACAACTTGCTAACTTAGTAGGACTAATATGCAAGTTGGACTAATCCATGTATATACATGATTATGATTTTCCAAGGTGGACTAATCCATGTAGATAAATGATTAGGATTAATTTACAAAGAGAACTAATTCATGTATGGACATGATTAGGACTAGTTTGCAAAAGGGACTAATCCTTATTTGAGTAGGATTATGAGAGGGGTTCTTTATGTAGTAGGACAAGGATTTGTTGGACTATATAAAGAACACTCCTAGCTTATTTTCTCTACACACATATATATGATAGGAGTAATGATAGAATAAAGCAAGGAGAGAGAACGAGTCCCAAAGCAAGGGTCGAACCCCCTTTGGGACCGCCCCCCTACCCGTCGGCCTCACATGGAGGTGCCGCCCACCTTGTTGCACCGTGTTGCATGATTTCTTCTTCCTCTTCCATTCTTCCTAGCAGCACAAGGAGTTGGAGGATCCAGATGTCACCTCTAGGCGTGGATCAACCGTAGAGACGTGACACAATTCACGTGACAAGTCATCAAATGAGACCTCTAAGGTGTGTTACTTGTTTTTTCCCCTAACATCATTATGATTCTCTTCATGTGATCCTTGGATGGTCTTGAATGGATAATTATTTCTTCCGCTGCGTATCCATGATGAAAACCCTATAGTGGGTATCAGAGCCACAGGTTGTAGAACATAGACGTGGTTACGTTTTTGATAGTTTTACACTTTAAACTTATTGTTTATCGCGTAAAACAAGACAAATCAAGCATATGATGCAAACAAGACCTAGTTTTTGCATTGTATGCATGAATTAGTGAGTTTGAGAAATTTTAGGATCTTAGATCTAGGGTTTGGGCACCAATTTGGAAACTAGTTTCAAATTTGGAAACTTTTTGGACTTGGGGAACAAGGAAGGACTTGTTTTGGAAACAATTAAGGACGTTCGGCCCTTAGGGACTGCCCCTCCCCTTCCTTGCCGTCTAGGGTTGGGCCAACCGGCCTAGGCTCGGCGCGGGACGACTCCAATAGGGTTCGGACATTAGATGGTGGGCGCCTTGGACCGTTTTAACCCTAGAAATCCTAAAATCAATTAAATATTGACCAAGCGCGTTAAAATTGGATTCTAACTGTTTATGTGCAAATAGCATGGTGGTTGGATATGGCCTTAGGATGTGGTTTGATGTGATTGTTTAATTTTGTAGTTTGGTTTACGGCATGCGAGCTGGTCAATTAATGTAAATATTAATTAGGGTTTTATGGCATGCGTGCCATTTTTCTCCTCAACGTGTGAGATTTATTTTATTTAGTATAGTTGTTAGCTAGTGCTATATAGAATAGATTGTTAGCCAAGATTGAAAAAAAAGAAGCCCGAAGCCAAAGGAGCCACAAAAGATGGAGCATGGAGCATTCCTATGAAGGATGGACCAAAAGATGAAGACGCATGGAGATGTGTTTGCTTTTAGGGTTCATAGATATTTCCGTTGGCTTGGAAATATTTTAGTCTAGAAAAAGGCCATATCCATATCACATTTTTTATTTTTGTGGTTGTTTATTTTTACTGTCTTATTATTTTGTGATTGGTGTATGGATGATGCATGCAATTAGGATAATAAGATAATTAGACAACCTGGATCTTTTATTTGGATTTGTGCCCAAACTCAAATAAGTAGATCAGTTGAGGTGGATCAACAAAACAATTTGAAATTGAAAATAAAATCCCTCAATTTAAATATTGTGTTTTTTGCCTTCTCGTTATCTAGACACTCTTCATGATCATGATTATCAAGCTCGTGCGTGCCAAAGTAGGGCGACTTGATTTATCACGATTGTGTTGCGATGGCACAAACAAGTAATGTGCAACTGTGTAGGTAAGAGGTTGGACGCAACTAGGTGATTTTAATAAGATTAAAAGCCTAGATGCAAATAATTGGGATTATCCATGGGATGGATAAATAAGGAGTTATTTGCCCAATTGAATCAAGAGTTGCATAAGGATGCAATTGGAATTGTTCCTACCTAATTAATTAATTTTGGGTGACTTGCCAAAGCAAGCTCAAAAGAACTGAAATATGGATCTTGGCCCACTAGAAAATATAATGATATTTTCCGCATTAATATGGAGGGTTATTAATTCGTAGAAAAATAGTGGGAGCTATATTTAACAATTTAAATCTTTGTTGAATATAGTTATAAGTCACAATACTTTGCATAATCATATTGTGTTGAATGCCCATGACATTAAACAAACAAAACGCGACTTTATCTATTTTCTAGACTGGTATAAAAATCGAGAATTGTTCTCAAATAAAACAAAAATTGTTGTAAATCGTAGAACATAAAAAATTCTCTTCCACCAACCACCAAAACACACTAAAACCTAACAGAGAGAACATCAAGGAATGGTCTTTGAATGTGACTTGCCTCATGCTAGCTGCCATGAACTCTGAGGTTTGGAAGCAAGATGAGAATATGGAGTCGCATGATATGATCATACATCGAAAGAAACTCTTTTAAAGAACGAGCTAGACATGAAAGGTTTTAAGTGTTGCTCCACGTTGCATTCTCTTACTTAGAACTCATCATGATCAAGATTAATCAAGCTCGTGGGTTCCAAATCGGGGCGACTTGATTCATCAAGATATGACGGGACGACACTAGTTAGTAGTGTGTGACTGCCAAAACAAGAGGTAAAACACAACTAAGTTATCTCAATAGGATTGAAAGCTTAGATTTTGGGTTTATCTATGAGATAGATAAAGAATAAAAGTTATTCACCCAAGTGGACCAAGAATTGCATTGAATGCAATTATAGTTTTGTTCAAAGGAGATTTACTCAATATGATTGAAAATCACTAAACAAAACACTCATAATGGGCATGGGCAAAGCTGTTAATAGTTAAAAGCATGGGTAAGGGCAAATGGTTTGCGCCGACCCCATGGATATAAATCAAGCTTGTTGCTAAAACCAAATTGCCTTGAAGTCCCATAGGTGGTGTAGAGGAAGAGAGACTACCCAAAGTACCTGAAAGTAAGTATTAAAGGAATTATGAATTCCGATTTGGGTATTTTTGTTATAGAAATCAATGTGTCTATCTCATCATCATGAGTATATCATACTAGATAAGGATCCCACATTTATAGAAATGTGGAGGATCTCAAGAGATGACAACAATTGAATAAGGAAGAACCTACACGTGGGGCAATCAAGCAAGGGGTTGCTAAATTAGTCGTAGGGAATTATTTCAACCTTTATGAAATTATTCATGAACTAGAAAAAAGTGATTATGTCCCTGCTATGATTAGGAACATTATCATAGTTTCTTGTTTGGACAAGAAAGCTCCTTATCATAATAAAAGGACAAATGTTGTTCCATTTATTCTGATATGCATTATTGTAATGCAAATTTGTCTAAGTGGATTGTATATCCTTGATCATGATAATTTCATCTATAACATTAATACCACGATGTTTGCATATAATGATATGAACTTCACTTATCTTTAGCATTATTGTTTAGGCCTCATAAATAAGAGATACATATCTAGAACTCCATGAGGATGAATTTATGGAACTCATTTGATTATTGAATCATATGAGACATTTAAGACTTATTAGGCAAAGATAAGATCTTTTGGGAATCATACATATTGATGTATGAAAGCCGCTAAGCATAAATGCTAAAGATGGTTTTCAGTACTTCATCATATTTACTGATGGGATCAGGTAAATATGGAATTGTGTATCTTATGAAGAAACAAATCAGAATCCTTTGAATTGTTCAAAGAGTTCAGGAATGAAGTAGAGAACCAGCTTGGCAAAAGTATTAGGGCTCTACGATTGTATCGTAGAGGAGAGTACTTGAGCCAAGAGTTTGACAAGAATCTATGGGAGTGTTGGATATGATCCAAAACTCGCTCCACCTAGCACGCCACATGGGTTTCACGTGTCTAAGAGGAGAGTTCGAACCTTGTAGGAAACGGTTCAGTCCATGATGAGTCAAACAGAACTTCCAGTTTACTTTTGGGGGTTATGTTCTAATTACAGCAAGTTTCGCCCTTAACCTTGTTCCATCAAAAACGGATTATGAAAAACACCATATGAGATATGGACTAGGAAGTGCCCTAGTATGTCATTCATAAAGATTTGTGGTTATGAAGTTTATGTAAAAGAGTTTACAAATAAACTTGGACCCCAGTCGGATAAATGTTTTGTGGGGTATCCTGAAAAGAATATTATTTCTACAATCCAATCGAGAACAAACTGTTTGTTGCTCGAACCATAGTGTTTCTAGGTAGAAATTGTCTCTAAAAGAAATTGTGGGAGGACAGTAGAACTTGAAGAAGTTCAAGAACCACAACAGAACATTGATCCTTTTGATGTAACATGAGCAGGATCACAAGGTGTTGTGGAGCAACCTACTCAGATAACACAAGAACCTCGTAGGTTAGGTAGGATGTATCGAGGGACTAGAGAAATAAGGATTTCTCATAACCCGTGATATGTTGCTCATCGAGATGAGCCTACAACCTATGAGATGGCCACGTGTGGGCCATACTCTCAGAAATGGCTGGGAGCCATGGGATACAAAATGGAATTCATGTATACCAACAAAGTATGGACTCTGATGGAACCACCTAAAAAGTGCAAGTGGGTTATGAGAAAACCAACATGGATGGTAATATGATTACCTTTAAGGGACAATTGGTTGGGTAAGGATTTACTGTGAGTTCATAGTATGGACTATGACGAAATCTTTCCCAGTTGTGATGCTTAAATCCATTCGCATCTTGCTTGTAGTGATCTGTCTATAGACTGAGTCAAGCTTCTTGGAGTTGGATTCTTCAAATTGATGATGCATCAAAGGAGTTTGGTTCCATCAAAATTGAAGATGAGACTTGTGTTTACGTGAAGGTTAGTGGGAGCATATTTATGCTTCTGGTCTTGTATATGGAGACATACTAATAATTAGGAATGATGTCCCTACTTGGCAATCTTACGTATATTGACTAGGGAATTGATTTTCAAATGATAGACTTAGGCAGAACAACCTATAAAGATCTATGGAGATAGATCAAGATGGTTGTGCGGCTTAGGTCATAGTACATAAATTAACAAAAATGTTGAGATTGTTCAACATGTATAGAATATGGATTCCACCTATGTCACATGGAATTGGTCTTTGGAAGACTAGTTGTCTTTCCAATTAGATTGGGAAGGGACCGTATGAATAAGATTCACGATATACGCCATGTTATGTACTGGGCCAGATGTGTCATATGGTATGTCACAAAGATACTAGTCAAATTCGGGTGAGCGTCACCGGTTAATTATCAAGATTACCCTTAAGTACTTGAGAAGAACTAGATGATGAATTCTTGATAAATGGATGATAGGAAGAGTTTGCTGTAAGGGGTTACAGTGATGCGAACTTCAAATCTGACAAAGAAGATTTCAGATTATAAGTCGAGTTTTATGTTTTGCCCTAGTGGGAGCGACTGTGAGCTGAAAAGGTTCCAGGCAAGATTCAGTCACTGATTCTAACATAAAGGACTGAGTAAATTACTGCATGAGATGCACTTACTCAGAATATTCAATCTCAATCAAATTGTTGATATAGGAGATGAGAATATTTGCAAAGTACCACCGGATGTCTCGCTTACCATACCCCACGCAGTGTAAGCATGGAGGGCGGCGCTAGATCAATAGGCATATGATGCAGGAGATTGACTCTAGTGCAAGTGGGAGACTGTTGGAATTGTGCCCTAGAGGCAATCTATTTCTTGTGACATTTATGGATTTACGATTCATTATGTTATCGGTATGGATATATGATAACATGAGTGACGTCCTTAGAATATAAGTGTTATATTCTTAAATATCCCTAGTCGATTATAATGATTAATAGGAAAATCATCTATAGACTAGTATGGGGGTGGATTGATATGGAGATATCATGATCCAACACATGGGTATGCATTAGGAGTAATGGCATACTGGATTGACCCATCTCCGAGAAGGCTACATACAAGTTATGTAAAGTCACAAGTGCTTCTCGCGGTGCAATGGTGTTGTCATCCTTAGACTTGAAGTCACTAGATCATCTAGTTGTAGATTATTGTGATTTTGGTAGCGTCAAACGCTACACCGTGATTGGGTAGCTATAAAGGCGTGTACCAGATACAATAATAAGCAAGCTTAGAGATCGTAGTAGATGTAGATAGAATTTAACCCTCCCACATAACGGGAGCAAATATCCTAGGCCACTCGAGGGATAGTGCTTATAGAATGTCTGGCTAGACTCAAATAAATCAATATAGGACATTGATGTTATTTGCACGAATAAGGGTGTTCCCAGGATCGAGAAACTATGGATTGGATATACGAGTGTGACTTGTATGTCTCGTGTCCAATCCGGATATGGGGACAAAGGGATGAGACAATTACTTGCACAAGATTTGTCATGATGACTATTCAATTTATTGGCTAGAATGGATGTCTTGCTAGAGGCCACTCCATATTAGTAAGTAGTTACTACCAACTAAATGGAACCTATGGGGTCACACGCCATATAGGGGTGAACTAGACTTGCGAATTAATTAATTAATATGATTAATTAATTAGAATGGTCAAATCGCAACAACTT
Source organism: Linanthus parryae (assembly GCA_023055425.1). NCBI lineage: Eukaryota > Viridiplantae > Streptophyta > Magnoliopsida > Ericales > Polemoniaceae > Linanthus > Linanthus parryae. The sequence goes on from JALGPY010000015.1 coordinate 8,371,092, forward strand.
ACTAACTTAGTAGGACTAATATGCAAGTTGGACTAATCCATGTATAGACATGATTATGATTTGCCAAGGTGGACTAATCCATGTAGAGATATGATTAGGATTAATTTGCAAAGAGAACTAATCCATGTATGGACCTGATTAGAACTAGTTTGCAAAAGGGACTAATCCTGATTCGAGTAGGATTATGAGAGGGGTTCTTTATGTAGTAGGACAAGGAGTTTTTGGACTATATAAAGAACACTCATAGCTTATGCAAGTTGGACTAATCCATGTATAGACATGATTATGATTTGCCAAGGTGGACTAATCCATGTAGAGATATGATTATGATTAATTTGCAAAGAGAACTAATCCATGTATGGACCTGATTAGAACTAGTTTGCAAAAGGGACTAATCCTGATTCGAGTAGGATTATGAGAGGGGTTGTTTATGTAGTAGGACAAGGAGTTGTTGGACCATATAAAGAACACTCCTAGCTTATTTTCTCTACACACATCTATATGATAGGAGTAAGGAGATAATAAAGCAAGGAGAGAGAGCAAGTCCCAAAGCAAGGGCCGAACCCCCCTTTGGTACCGCCCCCTACCCGTCGCCCTCACATGGAGGTGCCGCCCACCTTGTTGCACCGTGTTGCATGATTTCTTCTTCCTTTTCCATTCTTCCTAGCTATCACAAGGAGTTGGAGGATCCAGATGTCACCTCTAGGCGTGGATCAACCGTAGAGACGTGACACAATTCACGTGACAAGTCATCACAGGAGACCTCTAAGGTGTGTTACTTGTTTCTTCCCTTACCATCGTTATGATTCTCTTCCTGTGATCCTTGGAGGGTCTTGAATGGATAATTCTTTCTTCCGCTGCGTATCCATGATCAAAACCTACATTAATGTCACCCTGACGTAAGCCAACCACATTGTACAATAAACAATTCACACAAATAAATGAACAACAAGCCTTATATAAACAAGAATTACACACTTTCTCCTACTTCTCAATTCCAGAATACCACCTACAATAGGGTCCTCCTACTCTTTGCTACATCAAGAACATTAGAGGTCAACACTATAAGGTGAGCATCATTCAGATTACACACAATATAAGATATTATGCAATGTGTTTAGTAACTATGTTAATCTGCTCACAATATGTTCCAATATATGCAAACCCTAAAAACACATTTAACAAATTTTATTTCTGAAAACAACACACTAAAACTAGTAAATAGATAGTAGATGCAAACCCCACTTTTCTATAATACAAGCCATGAAACCACACAACATTCTAGCTATCAACTAGTACACACAGGAGATGAACAAAGGGTGAACAAGAAACCAACCACAGATCGATAGCACCAAATTAAGCCTCTTATGTTTCGATTGAAATAAGAGAAAGCTACGAACAAGATACTCACAGAAGGTCCAGAAGTTCCAGAAATGGCGATTACGCCTCTTCTTTTCGATTTGAAGTTCTAACCCAACCAAACGACCGATTACGGCCTATCCTTGAGTCACCGACGGCGTTAACAGACGAACACCATCGACTAACCTTCCAATCGGTGATTTTCCCTCAAACCCTAGCCTTGTATGGTGAAACTCTCCCTGTTCGCTCTCTGTGTGACTCTTCGACGGTGTTTGTGGCTGTTTCATATGCCAGCAACCGAGTTTAATGCACCTGCTCGTAGTGGCCAATCACCATCACATCAAGGGTATAATTGTTTTTCTCCATGAACACAAAATATCTGCAATTGCACAATAAAAAAATAATTAAAGTACAAAGGATAATACAGAAATTTCAACTGGTCCTTTAAATGCCATTAACTGCCGTCTAAATTAGGGGCGCCACGTGTTATTTCCTGAACAATGAGTGATATCTGCCTTTTTGCCAAAATACAGGGGTATAAATTGTAAATGAAGCTTATATAGCTAGGTTCGAGCTCAGTACTTTTTTTTTTTTTTTTTGAGAATCACCTAGATACTTTATACATGGACTTTAAATGCTTTAAAACTAAAAACCAGCACCCATTGCAAGTGTGCTATGTTTAGGTAATTAGGTCTCATGTTTCCGATCCAACGTAAGAGTTCCGTGATCCGGTGGAATCGATACGCGCAATAATAAAAAGAAGTCATCTGTACGAAGAAAACGAGACCAGATATATAAATCATAATAACGCGTTTCGTTGCACCAAACAGTATTTCTGTGCTAGAACAAGCCTAATTTGCTTCCACAATCCTCCAAATCCGATATCAGAAACTCTCGACGATGGATTACGATTTCAGGAACCGAGCCAATCCTCCCTACGACTCTCATGCCTCGATCTACCGGCCTAATTCGTCGTCACCGTCAACCCATCCGATGTACGGACCATCGTCGCTCTATCCCAGGGTCGGACAACCTGCTCACGCCGCTAACCCTCCTCCCGGCCGTCAGCCTTCTTTTCAGCACCCTCCGATTTCCTCCACATCTCGTAAGACGCACAACCAATTTTAATTTTTAGGGTTTATCTGTGTTTGGTCTTCACAGTGGCGATGCTGACTTTTTATTTTTGTTGAATTTTGCAGCTGGGTTTGGGATCAGGGTTTCTATAAAACCTGAATATCGGATTACACCGCCTGTGAGTTCTCTCTCTCTTTTTAGGGTGATTCTGATATGTATGATCTTATTTTTTTAGTACCATAGTGATCCTGCATTTTTCTTAAATATATTGAATCCTCCTGCAATGACTTAAGGTAGGAACAAAATCCTTTATCTATTGAAAGCTTCCATAACTTGAGGAGTATGTGTCTGAGGTTCTCTCAAAGCACTCAATTTACTCTTCAAGGTGCATCTAACTAACTATTTAGCTATCCTAGGTAACAAGGTTAAGAATAAGTTACCACAAGACTTCATATGCGCTTCTGCTCTTGTCTTTCTAGATTAACCAGCTTGTTCGGAATTCTTACATGCAAGCACTGCTGTGAGGGAGTCAGATTCAACATAAATGTCTTCCATTCCTCCATTTTACTTGTGGTGATGCTCAATTCATTGTGGTCCTGATTGTTGTTTCTTAAAAAATCCTGTGGCAACATGGATAATTAAGAATCTGGCAGTTCAATAGAATAACAGGTTAGGAGATTGAGAGGCTAACAGACACATTTGTATTCATTCCATAATGATCACACTATAAAATGTTTGGATCATCTGGAATTCTCGGCTGATGACTGCTTAGGACTCAGGCAACATTACCTAAACACTGATACAACATAAGAGGATAATTACATTGATGCTCGCCAAATAATGGCTCCTGGATGAAAGTACAATTTCCACGTAATCTTATAGGTTATAGCTTAAGAAGCATCTAATCCTCTAAGTATGCAAACGTTCAAACAGACGCCTCTTTGTTCCATTAGAAGCATTCTATTCCCTGGCAATAGAAAAACAGTCATGCAGCAAACCTCCAAGATTGAACACCAATCATCATCCTCGAAATCTATAAGAAACGAATTAAGAGTTGGTGGGAGGGTTATGGGATTCAAGGGTATGAGAGTTATGCTATGTTGCACGGAAATAGAGATAAAAGGAAACAGAGACGCCAAAATGCCAAATTTCATAAAATCACTATATATATACACCTTAAATTTTAAAGTAAATCTCAAATTTAAAACTAATTACATTGCAAGAGTTGAAACTTAACATCCAAAATATAGTAACTAAAAAACATTCAAATTATTAGGGTATGTTTTGAAATTTTGGAAGTACAGGGGGTGGAGGTGAATAATCTATCTCATGTTTTCATCTCGTCTTCACCAACCCTAGCCGCACAATCTCTTTGACGAAGACAACGAAGAGGAAGAGAAGGAAGAATAATCAGATGTGGTCTGGTAAACCGACTTACAACTTTGTCTAACTCTCTATGTCTCCCCTGACGTCTCCCAAGCGTCTCAAGCCCTACTTTTGTTTTGGAAATGCCAAGCGACGATTCATAGACGTTCAGGTGTCTGAGTTTCCGAAACGTGTCAGAGTTCTTGAAACGCAAACGGCACCCCTGATGGAGTGTCAGAGCAACATAGGAGTTAAGTTTTGACTAGGAATTCTTCTTTACTGAAGGATGATGTGAGGATGTGAGGCGGTGGAATAAATAAGTGTTCCGTCATTTGGAGGTCCAGAAAGCCGCAATTTTGCCTGAGTTAGTAGTTCTAGAAAAGGATGGTCACGAGGAGGTGGGAAGTGAGAATGATAGGCATATTTTTGAGAGGTGAGTTTGCTCGTATTGCTAATATTAAATCTATCAGTTGGTGACAAAAGTCTAGGGCCTTGTGGTTGAAGGAACGAAAAAGGTGATTTAAACTTTCATTGTCTTGCCAACTATCATAGAAGGTCAAATTTTATTTCTAGAGTAGATGTTGGTGGTTCAGCTATCTTTGAGGGGAGTAAGGCAGGCACTCTGCAGTTATTATGAATCTATTCCAGGAGAGAAAAGGTGTCTGGGCTAGTTTTTGAGGTGTTAGAGTAAGGAGTTTTGGCGGGGTTGGATGCTTCCTTCAAGGAATGCGATGTGATGCGGGTTTTGTTTTCGTTGAGCGGGGATAAAGCTCCAAGGCCAAAATGGGTCGATGATAGCCTTCTCCAGTGAATTTGAGATGTTATAACCGATGCTATGTCTATGATGCATGATTTCCATATTTCAGGATGTTTTGAGAAGAGCTTGGATGCTACTCTGTGGCCCTACTTCCCAAAACATCAGGACAGGTGACGATTCGAGATTTTAGGCCCATTAGTCTGTTGACCAGCTCTTACAAGATTTTGGTGAAGGTGCTTGCTTTGAGATGGAAAGAGTACCTTCTCCTATTTCAGATTCTCATCATGCTTTTGTGACAGGTAGACTGATTTGGATGCTATATTGGTGGCTAATGAGTGTGTTCATAACATGCTTAAGAGTGGAGAGGTGGAATGCTTTGCAAGATGGATATCGAGAAAGCTTATGATCACGTCGATATGGGTTTTTTCACTTTCTGTTCTATCTGTTAAGCAGGACGGGCTTTTAATCAATGTTTGGTTGGGTTGATCAGGTCTTGTGTCTCTACTGTGAGACTGTCTATTCCATGGAATGGGACACCTAAAGTTTTTTTCAGCCTTCCTGTGGGCTGGGTTCTCTTTCTTATCCATTACTGGTCGTCATTGTCATGGATGCCCTTAGTTGGATGGTATAGAAAGCGGTGCATGGAGGGTTCTTGAGAGGTTTTCGGGTTGGTCAGTTGGGTAAGTTGGGTGGGTCTGTCATCTCCCATTGTTATCTGCTGATGGTGATTTGGTTTTTTGTTAGGCGAGAGCGAAAAGGTTGGGCTACCTGTTGGTTCTTGAGAGGTTTTCGGGCTGGTCAGTTCGGTAAGTTGGGTGGGTCTGTCATCTCCCGGGTCTGTCATCTCCCATTGTTATCTGCTGATGGTAATTTGGTGTTTTGTCAGACAAGAGCGAAAAGCTTGGGCTACCTGTTGGGTGTGCTTGAATGTTTCGAGTTAGTTTTGGATTGAGGGTGAATCAAGATAAGTGAGGTGATTCCAGTAAGGGATGTGGATAAAATCAACGAGTTTGCTAGCTCTTAAGGTTGTAAGGCCACTCATCTTCAGATTAGGTACTTAGGGAAGCCTTTGTGGCCTACTAAGGACAGAAGGTGTGGGATCAGATAGATTGTTGAGCAGCATCATCATAGGTTGGCAGGTTCGAAGAGGCAGTATCTCTCAAAGGGTGGTGGAATTGCTCTTTTACTGAGCACTTTGTCGAGTCTTCCTGCTTATTTCATGTCTCTTTTTGTGATGCCGACTTCTGTGGCTATACGATGGTGAAAGATTCACCATTACTTTTTGTGGGGAGGAATGGGGAATGAGTACAAGTATCTTTTGGTTGATTGGGGTTCTTTATGTCGTCTGGTTGAGAGTGGGGGTTTGGGTATTCGTCGCTTATCCCTGTTCAATCAAGCTCCTTCGGCAAAGTGGTTGTGGATGTTTGGGCTTGAGCGTGAGAGCCTTTGGAGTAGAGTAATTGAGGCTAGGTTGAGGACTGAGAGGGATGGCTGTGATTTGTGGATAGGTACGAGCGCTTCATAGTAGAGAGGGTGATGGTGAGGGTGGTGGGAATGATGTTTGATTAGTCGGTTCCGGCTTGACTTGAAGGACTGGGAGGTCTATGGCTATTTTATCTTCTTACTATTCTTTACGACCTAAGACCTTCTCAAGTGGATTTGAACTCTCTAAAGTGGCGCTGAAGACTGGGTTGTTCTCCGTTTCTTCCTATTCTTCTGTGTGAGGACCGTGTTTTCTTGTTTCCAGCTCCATTGATCTGGAAATTAGGGGGCTAGTTACACATTTTTTCTTTGTTTGGTGTGAAGCTCAATGATCTTGACCATTGACAATTATGACCACCGCCGTCATGTGTTATTAATTTGGTGCTGTTTGTGGTGTTAGTATTGGTGATATTTTGCAAGTCTAATCTCGAATCGGTTAACCACCTCCTACTACGTTGTCGTGCTGTGTGGTCCTTGGCCCTTCTGGGTCAGATCTTATTGACTTTTGACATTTCTTGGGTCGCTCCTGCTATGGTTTCGGAGTACTTGACTGCTTGAGGTGGGGTTCGAGTGGAGAAGGAGAGGCGTACATTTTAGAGAATGGTTCCCGTGGTTGTCATGCGATTGTTTGGAGGATGTGTCAGTGAGGCCTTGTTCTTCAATTGCTATCCAAATGGCGCACCAGCATGTTGCTCAGCTTCATTGATCAATGGCTCAAATTACTCGAATCATTGGCTTTTCGTGCTGTTTTTTTGGTTTTCTTACCACTTTCTACGTATAGCTCATGCGAGTATAACCTCGCTCGTCCTTCGTAAATGTTTGTTTTCAGTAATTTGTTAATCACAGTGACGGACCCAGGAACTTCAGTTGTTTTTGCAGGGTGGGGGGTCCATTCCTTTGGGGGCATATGCTTTTATAAAATCAAATAATTTCAATAATAAAATTTCAACTACACAAAATAGAGTATCATAGCAATAAAAACTGTCGTTTACCTTGAACGGGAGCGAAGTGGGACCGCGAACTGGAGCGGGAGCAGAAAAACGTCTAATTTAAAAGGAAACTACATTTGAGAACGTCTATGTATAATATTTACTTAATATGAAAAGAAGAAAACTACTGTTTTCATGTGATGAAGTGGTTTAGGGATGATAATCCTTTTTATTAAATGAGTTGTAAGTATTAATTTTTCAAATATGTTGCTTTTATAAGAAAGCATTGTATTTAAATAGTTGAATTATCAAACTGATAAGTAATATGCTCAGATTAATCATCAAGTATAGTCGAAACTAATATTAGATCGTCTGTAATAGTAATTCGCCTACGGAAACCGCGCTCTCTCTATTTCTCGGAGCGCCTTTAGAGCCAAGTTTGGCTTAGAAAGCGCCAGATTGAGGTTTGGGAGCGGGAGCGATGCCCCTTCAAGAGGTTTTAGGTGACTAAGGGGCTGATCTTATAAAAATCAAACCGGTAAGATCGAGTAGCTACATATGGATTATTCTATAATTCCCAGGGTGGTCTGAAAAAATAATATAACATGCATTCTAAACCAATTAAAATCTAAGAAGTACGTATACGGGAGCGGACACGAGATACACCTTTTTCTAAAAAATCAGGATACGACCATAGTTATCACAGTTTGATACGTATCGTGTATCGATAGTAGGATTTCCGTATCGTGTATCGTATCGTATCGTATCGCGTATCGGAACGATACACACCCCCTTCTTAAAGCAACTTAAAAAATATATACTAACACTTATAGTGAAGAGTTTATTGGTTGCATCTGGCATTTACTTAGTCTAACCATCACGTATTAACATTGTTGGTATGCTGCTAGATATATAGAGTCCCATTATAAGGGGATGTTAGTATATTTTAGACTCATGCCCAATAATGAATCACATATTCACATTACATAAGTGAGAATAATAGTGAATTAGAAGAATTGAGTGGACTCAGTTATATGTAGGGTATATCTATGTGGCATCGTATTAGTAGTTAAATAATCTTGCTTATGTGTGGCTAAAGTTATATCTCTAATCAGTACTAACTACGAACACAACTGTATTCCACTAGTCCTGTAAATAGAACAATTTGTCTTCTATCTGGCATTTTCCTCCAGTCTTTCTCTTCTAAAGGCTAGATCAATTATCAAGAATTCAAGACAATTTAGTTTTTTGACTAGCAAGATTGAGAAGAAGGACCATCTAACAAAATATTCATATAATCCATGTAATATGAGGTTCTATATCAATTGGTTCTAATGAACCTAGACCAGTTTCAGTTCTCAAACGTATCGTGTAACGCACGATACGTATCGTATCGGATGTGTGTCGCTTGATACAGTTTGATACACTTTCATTAGCGATACAGTGAAAGATACGTAACGCAGATGGCATGTATCGTATCGTACGATACGTATCGAGTATCGCTCGATACTGATAACAGAGGATACGACACAGCGGGGATACATCAACATTATTGTTGTTATTATTATTATTATTATTATTATTATTATTATTATTATTATTATTATTATTATTATTATTATTATTATTATTATATATTTGAATTTTTGTACTGCCAGATAACAAATATTGGTTCCAACTTCAATATTTATAGCTTAAATATCACGGAAAAACATAGATCAAGTATAAGAATGAGAAGAGAAAGAGAAGCAGCTTGGGCGAGTTCGAGTTTGATGAAACGTGTCTGTGACTCTTGAAGTTGTTGTCACATGTGAGAACTTAAAACCTCGCTCAAACTTTCCATTCAAAAGGGCGGCCTTTTCATATATTGAGCCCTCAATTAATCATAGCAATTATATCTACTTTAGCTGGATTATATTCTAACCGATTTGAAGGTAACACATTTCATAATCAATCTGTGTGAAAGTCTAATAGACACAAGGGCCGATTGTCCTCTCTCATTAAGTGTCCCCCCAAGTGTCCTGGCTAAAAAATATTCTTTAAAATACCCGGACACGCCAGTTGGAGTGTCCGACACGTATTTTGGAGTGTCGTACAAGTGTCCCAAGTGTCCGGCACGGATACAGCCCATATTTTAGAGTGTCAATGCTTCCTAATTTAAAATCTGTGGGTAAGTACTAAGTACCTTCATGTTAATTTATTTAAAATAATCAATTTTTTTTATAACAACTGGAAGCTCTTTACGTACTAACTAATAACACGCAAAGTTAATATAAAATTAAGAAAAAGTAGATATAATTGCTATGATTAATTGAGGGTTCAATACATGAAAAGGCTGCCCTTTCAACAAAATTTTCAAACGAGGATTTCAGTTCTCACATGCGACAACTTCAAGGGTTTTCACACACAACTCGTCAAATTCAAACCTACGTAAACTATTTCTCTTCTCATTCTTTTACTTAATCTATGTTTTTGCGTGATATTTAAGCTACAAATATTAAAGAAGTTGGGAAGTTGGAACCAATATTTTATCATAGTATACAAATTCAAATAAACATAAAATATAAGAATAATGTTGACGTGTCCGTGCAATGTGTTTGCGAAACTTTCCTTTTCTCTCTTCACCACAACCATACACTCAAAAATTTAGATCCTGATTTAATCAAAATCTCGATTCTGATTTAATATCTAGATTCCAACACACCTCTAATATGTACTACTAAAAAGAAAAGCAAGGTATTGAGAAATGAAAATTACCAAGCTGGCTTTGATCATTATATGTATCCCATTTGTGACTAAAATACGTAAGGGAAGATCGCAATTGAACTAAAGTTCAGCGCGGTATCTATTTGATTTTGTTTTGATACCGCTATTGGCATTTTCTAGAATGCAGAATCAGTAAATGGACCAGAACTGTTAAATTCCATCATTGTTCTTTCTCTCCCCTGATAAACATATACCAGGAACTTCGTGAATGGAAACATTGCTAAAAAATGCCTGCTTCAAGAAATCGACCTGAGAGATGCTTTTTTAACTATATTCTATATCACTTTTCCTCTGAAAACAGACTCTAGAGCACATCACGCGTTATCACTTAGGCGCCCATCCTTAATCCCCCTAAAACAACCGGCTATAGAAAGTAAACTTTGTCATGATTGTTGTTAGGGAATTTCATTTAGTCTCCATCACTTCATTCTCTAAAAATAATTCACAATGAAAGAGTCATTTCTAGTGATGTACTTGATTTTCATTAGCAGCCGTCCATGAAACCCCTTATCCATATTGAGCTCACTAGATTTAATTTGTTGGTTGTCTAGTATCGAGCTACAGATGTGATCTGGAAGTTGTTTTGTAGTTGAATCGATTGAGGATGATGGTAGCTCATATGGTTTTAGAGCGAAACAGTGCCTGTGTGTTTTGAGCCACTTGTTATGATTTTTCTTGTTGTTTCCAGTGCTGGAGTTTTGGTTTACCTGGGAGGGTGTTGTCGAGGGAATCAATTGGCATTGATTGTCTTACAACATTACGTAGAGGACTGTCTGTTCAACACAAGGGATTGGATTCGCAATTGATGACGTAGAAAATCTGTACCATATTTAAATATCTATTTCACTCAGTGTAGGATCACATTTTAATTGGTAAAAATAGAATACACACTACATTCTACAAAACCTTTAGCTTGTGACAAGTATATCTATGTATCAACAATAAACAAACTCGAATTTCCTACACATGCAACAGTGGTGATCCTAAAGAAGATAACTCTATTAAATGCTTATTTAACCGGGGTAGCGAAGCTATCAAGTCAGTCAAAATTTCCTAGTCACGGATACTTTTTTTACTTGGTACAGTTATACGATCTATCTTTTGTTTTATTACTGGTGCTTCTTTTCGGAGTTGGTACCGCATTTTACATTTGATTTTGGAGAGGGGTATAAAGCAAAGTAAAATTGAACGGGTCGTTTAGTTTTTGGTGTATTTGGGACGTCTTGAACAGGAATTCGGACTCATAATTCTGGACATATGGAGTACATTACAACCCTTGCTTAGTCTGCCATTGAAGCTTTGATGCCGACGGTGTCAATCTGTCCTGGAATGCTGAGAAGGATTTCCTAGAAGTTTATTGCTAAACCTAATTGCAGAAATCGAAGTTGTTGTGGATACATACAACAAAGCATATGATCAACTTGCTACAGAGTTAAGACAGAAAGAAGGGATGAATTAAGGAATTCATCAAGGGTTGTATAGTTTAGAAGAATACACGAGACATATAAAATAAACACAGGTGGCAAAAGGTAAAACAAGTAAAACTATAGTTATTGCGCCGGGATGGTTGTCGCTTAACTAATAAACTAATTGAAGAATAGTATGAATTGGTTCCAAATAGTAATCTGTAATTAGGAATTGGATTAACTTATTGTATAAGTTAAAGTTAAGAGTAGAAATTCACTTCTTCTCATAGATGTAAGGTCGAATAGTAAGATCTTGAATTGCGGATCATAAAGTTCAGATGATTTTTCTAGGTAAATAAAGGGTTAAGTCATGGCATGATAGCACATTTATAGAATGCTGTCTTCCAGGTTCTTGAAGGTTCATGAGGCATGGAACCTCAACACGTCCTCTAGCAGATTATCAATGAAAACAAGTCGGATATTGGTGATCACATGGAGGCATGAATAATTTAGCTAATTGAAATTATAACTTGGACTTGAAAGATACTCCTGGACAAAATTTACCCAAATAGCCGTCTATTACATCTATTACATACTGTACTACATAACAACAAAAGGAAAATGTTGTGAAGATGCCAAGGGTCTCTACAAACTTCCAGTGCAATTAGTCATAACTACTGAAAAATAAATTGAAATAGAACTAACAATGCTTCCTTTTCTCCCGATCTCCCACGACTCTCCCAGTTACCAATATTACTCATTTCAAACTGTCCTTCATCTTCTCTTCACACAAACACATTCTTCCACTACCCCCTGTCACGGGACTCACTTCCTGTCTCTCGTAATAACACATCTTTGTAAAACGTATACCAACTGAAAGAAACACTCGGTATCTCCATGTATTTCATTGTTTTATCTCGCTTCTTACATGAGTTCTTCAATGGTAGACTGGTTAGAGTACCTCTTTAGAAAAAGAAAGTCAACTAAGTATTGTTGTCACCTTGTCACCAGATATAATAAGGATGACAAGTTGTGTATCACTCGATTATGTAAAACCCACAGCCGGTGATATTTACATGAAGGTAAAATATAATTTAAAAGTGAGAACAAATTGTTCAGATTACAAAGGTACAAACATTTAATCAGTAAACACGATTTACTGTCTGTGATGTCCGCTAATGCAGTCATGTGACTTGGTCGTACCTCTGCACTTTAGACATAGGGGAAGAGGCAAAGGCCCTTAAAATGGAAAATAAACCAATGTGATTGATCACGCGCCAGAAGGGGCCAGCACATAAACCCTCTGACGGTCAAGTGTGCACAATGAGATGGTAAAGCGAATGAAAAATAATAAAGTACGAATTGCTTACTTTAGTTTAAGTATGAATTTCTTAAATATTAAACCTTAGATGCTTGAAGGAGGAGCTGGTGGAACCTGTGGGGGAGAGTTGACTTCGACTAGTCGTTGACACTTGATTACGACGGTGATTCAGGAGAGAATTTGCCAGAGTGTAGTTATGGATGAGAGAAAGTATATCCCCTTCCACCAAGACGACAAGGGGTATAAGTACAGCATTCAATTTCCTCCACATCGTTGTCTTTTGACCAGGGGATATGGGAAGATTTCCAGATTCAGACGCTACAAGTTCAAGAAAATCTGGATTGAACCGGATTCTTCTGAAGACAGGTCAACTGATTTTCTGCCTTCCTGTGGTCGCCGCACGTTAGATTCCCTTGCTGGGTACCTTTCGTACGATGGGAAAGTTGAGACCAAGCCCAAGACATCCTGGTCTGATGGTCATGCAACATGCTCTTGGCAATTGTCATGATCTGGTTAGTCTAGGCTTGGAGGCATATGGGTCTAGCCCTCGAAGGGTGGACATTTTGCTAAATTGTCAACATTATGTTTTGCAAAGAGAAAGTTGAACATCGTTTTTACTGATTCCTTGTGTACTACTACCACACACAGATAGAATCTTTAAATCTTAAGGCAATGCCTGGATCAGCTTCTACCTGCTAGTTCTGACATCTATAAACTGACAAAAGTGCATGTTGAGTTTCTGTGTGGTTATACACTTATACTTGACTTGTTTTCTGTGGTTTTGACTTGTGAGACCTTATATACTCTTTAACTCCACATTTTTGGTATGCCAAGATGACGGTGATTCCACTATCTATGGTTCTTTCAATCGGTGCGAGCAAAAATCCCCATGTTAGACAAATTATGTTATGCAAGTATACTTAATGAGATCAAGCATTACTTAATGAGATCAAGCATTAGCTTACCAAAAGTTTTTGAAGACTTTTTTTTTTTTTCAATTTTTGTGATCTGTCTCACAAGTCAGTACTTCTTCCAGGATGTCATCCTTATCCTGATATCTTCTTTGTTTTCCTATTTCAAGAAATGTTACCTTATAAAAAGAGTAGTACGAGGGAAATCCAATCGAATTATCATGAATCTTGTCTTTGCTAGAATCTCTATTTAGACCATTGTGATTTCGTAGGTAGGAATGTTTGTCATTTTTTGGTCGATGGGGGCTTGGCTAAAGTGTGTGCGTTTACAAATGTTGTCTTGTAGCCACAATTGTCCCATGTTGGAGACATTCCTCGAAGTACTTTCCAGTTTGATTTCGATCTTGAGAGGAGGATACTTGCTGAAGCAGAAAAGGAAAGCCAGAACTGGAGCAGGCTTGGGCTGGAAAATTTTCCATCTAAACCTGCAGAGTCATCAACATCTTCTTTGGTATGTGCTTATATATGATGTAAATATCTGTTTTATTACACAATTTGTGATTTATTGAAGTAATTTATATGCGGTCTATCTAAGCCAGCCATTGTATGTGAAGTTAGTTTTTTTCTGTTTCTACCAAGGCAAGAGCTTATGTTGTTCCGTCGGCCATGTTTAACGGTTGTAGTTGCCATGTTACAGTAATGGTGGTACCAGGTTATGCATAACACGAACCTCTTACCGGATCATCGATATCTAAGAAGCACGGATACAGATACGAGTGTCGGATGCGATGGACACATGAACTTCATTTTCTAAAAAAAAATTAGGACACGACATTGCATGGCCACGTCAACATTATTCTTATATTTTATGTTTATTTGAATTTTTATACTAATAGATGACAAAATATTGGTTCCAACTTCTTTAATATTTGTAGCTTAAATATCACGTGAAAACATAGATTAAGTAAAAGAACGAGAAGGGAAATAGTTTACATGGGTTTGAATTTGACGTGTTGTGTGTGAAAACCCTTGAAGTTGTCGCATGTGAGAACTGAAATCCTCATTTGAAAATTTTGTTGAAAGAGCAGCCACGTCAACATTATTCTTATTTTATGTTTATTTGAATTTTTGTTCTGATAGATGACAAAATATTGGTTCCAACTTCTTTAAGATTTGTAGCTTAAATATCACGCATAAACATAGATTAATTAAAAGAACGAGAAGAGAAATAGTTTACGTGGGTTTGAATTTGATGAGTTGTGTGTGAAAACCCTTGAAGTTGTCGCATGTGAGAACTGAAATCCTTGTTTGAAAATTTTGTTGAAAGAGCAGTCTTTTCATGTATTGAGCCCTCAATTAATCATGTATATTATATCTACTTTTTCTTGATTTTATATTATCCCATTTAAAGTTAAGTATTTCATAAAACAACCCATCTGAAAGTCTAATAAATACAAATGGGCGACTGTCGTCTCTCATTAAGTGTCCCTAACTTGTCCAGTCTAATAAATTCTCGCTTGAGTGCGTGGCACGTATTTTGGGGTGTCGAACGAGTGTCCAACTGTCCCAAGGGTCCGACACGGATATGGCCCCTATTTTGGAGTGCCTAGAATTGATATTTTCTACACATTCACAAGTATAAATTTACACGTGTCTTGTAAACATGGTTTCTTTATAAAAACTGACAAGTTTTTTTGAACCAGCATGTTGGCTCATATATGCATATCCTGTACTCATGACGAATTAATCCTAAGTCCACACTTGTTGAATGCTCTAAACAGAATAGGGCTTGTGTCTATTGGCTGTATGAGCCAGACGTTTTGATTTTATAAGTAATATGTATTTTGGCTGTTGGTCAGTGGTAAAATTTGGCCTCAGGAAGCATGATATGTATGAAGTACTGAAGATTGGGTAAAAGACACTTTCACCCCCTCAGGCTTGACACAAAGACACTTTCACCCCTTCCAGTTTGGGGAAAGACACTTTCAGCCCTTTTGTGTGCCAAACTGTAGGACACTTGCACCCCTGATTGTGTCAATTCATACTCTTTAGAGGGCAAACTTGTCCCTAAAACTACTATCACTGATGAACCCCCGCCTTAGACTAACGACGTCACAATTAGGGAGTGCAGGTGTCCTGAAATTGGCACACTGAAGGGGTGAAAGCGTCATTTCCCAAACTAGAAGCGGAAAGTGTCTTTGCATCAAACTTGAGCGCGTGAAAGTGTCTTTTACTCCTGAAGATGCGGTTAAAAAGTACAACCGATATTTGTACTGATAATTCGGATATACAAATATATTGATTCGATAAAACGGTAATCAGCTCGACTGTTGCGTTCAAGTGAATGCAGGGGCAGCTGTACATTATTTTAGTGTGAACTTTAGTGGGTAGTGATTCAACTCACTTTTAATTCATTTTGCACGATCATGATGACGGTTTTATTATATTTCTCTCTCATCAATTGGGTGGAAAGAGGGAAGTATTTACTACTTGATAAAATACTTACATCTGTAATGTTGCCTATTTGCTTTGAGACTTTATTTTTGTTTTGGTTTGGGGTCTTTCATGGAACCTCGTGGGGGTTTATTTCTGATGTGATTTGACTGTATGAGTCGGGCCAGATAATCTTCTCACGATATCTAGTACGGTACACCTTTGTGCACAGTGGTTTCTAGGCGATGTCTCGTATGCTCTTTGCATCCTTCAGCATCTCTTATTTGGTTGATTGCAACTGAAGAGTTAATGTCTCTTGAAAACCGTACTGTCCAGCATGTCTCACCGTGGATTACAAATGATGTGTTGTCTCATAGAGTTCCTTATTTCAGTTGTGTTTGAGTTTCCTTTTCTGTTTCGTAGATGAAAAACGTGTTCCTTCTGTTGAAAATCTACTCTTCAGTCAAGACCGAAAAGGGAGTATTAAAGAATGACAAGTTAGAAATGTTGTGGGTGCTTTCCTGTTGCAGAAGGCATTCTGCAAAGTGGAGTAGGTTGTCTGTAGGTATAAAGATCTTGATGTTTATACATTATCGAGGTTACCATTTCATATTGACACCCCCCCCCCCCCCCCCCAAAAAAAATAAATAAATAAATAAATAATAAAATAAAATAAAAATAAAAATGGGGGCCTTAGAGAAAGTTGTGGGAGGCTGAGAGATATGTCCTTGAGGTGTTAGATGCTTGCTTACTGTCAAAGTAAGTTTTTTTTTTTTTTTTCCTTAAGTAAATCTGTCAAAGAAATATACAGTACATGATAGAATAACTCATTTTTTTTTTTGCTACAAAAGTATGAAACACGGTGTTTATCCTACAGAAGACATTCTGCTAGTGATGTTATATTAGGAAAGAGATTACTTATATAGTTTTTTATTTTATTTTAGGGTAAAAGACAAAAACCACCCCTCGAATATGGGTTATATATAAAAACAACCTTCGTGTTCGGGGATATACAAAAACCACCCCTGTCGATACAAAAACCACCCCTGTCAGTGGATGGACGTTAGACAAAAAGTACCCTTCTGTTACAATCAATTAATATGGAGTGTAATCTGTCTTTTTTATGACCATTTTGCCCCTATTTGAATTTTTTTGTATCAATTGTCAATGTTCTTGATGTTCTTGGTGTTCTTGGCCACCACCACCACATCCCCGCCGCCGCCGCAAGTCACAACCAACACCAGCTTGATTAATTGGAGATGTTCTGGAAAACAAGGAATTCACAATGGATGCCTGAGTGGGGTAGTGAAATCATTCAATCAGTAATTATAGCATCTCCCTGGCAACCCCTGAAGCAATTTCACCTGCTTGTGTAATACCTCTGTATACGGTGTAACCAATCCATAAGATCTAGCCAACTTTTACACAAAATTGTCCTCCAATCTCAAATACAGCATAATCAATAGATAGATCAAGCCAAGCTTTTACACAATCGCCTGCATCTTCTACACAGTTGGAACGAAACAAACACAGAGGGAAGGATTCGTGTTTGATTAATTAAAGACTACTCTTCTCAAACAGGGCAATTGAGAAGTTTCCCTCTCAGGCTAGATCTACCGACAAATCAACTACACAGATTTAGATGAAGAAGCACAGTGAGTCAGTGAGTTTAGATTTCTTAGTGTAATTGGTCCTCTTCTTTTTCTTAATACTAGATCCAACCCTTATGTTGCAAACTGTGGTGATGAATGCAGGGCACAAAAATGGCCAAAACAACCTGTGATGGTAGTAATGACGCCACAACAAAAAGTATGGATCTTCCTCACTTCTCAAATTAAACACAGAGAGAAGGACGGAGAAAGGAAGTTGGGATTCCGTCGTTGCTCCTCGCCCTCCCTCTCTGCATCCTTCAATCCCAACTTCCGTTGCACAACTCCTACAGTGACAAGAACCGAAGCGAAATACCCGAAAGCTCTGAGACCTTCATCGAGGAAACCCACCCCACCGTACCCTCGCCTGAGATCCAAATCGACAGAGACTCCAACGCCACCACCATCAATTCCCTTCGCCCAGATCCGCAACCACCATCAGTACCATTAGCTTCGTCGGCGTGGTTGTCCTCCTCCGGTGTTGGTGGTTCGAATCTCGATAGATCGAATGGGGGAAGCGGCGGCGGCGTCCTCGTTGTAGGAAGTGACGTCGGCGTCGTTGTTCTTGGTGGTTTGAGAATGGGAGAGAGAAAAGGAGGTGGAGGCTGAGGGAGATTTTGGAGCTGTGTTCAAGCATGGGTGAGGAAGGGCAGCAGTGGAGGAGGAGAGAGAGAGGGGGAAGTGATTGTAGGATAAGAAATAAGAATAATGAGGAGAAAAAGTATTATATAGGAGTGTAATTTTTTTTCAGTCGGAGGGTATGTATGTCTTTTTCCTCCTCCGTGATGTCACCGGTACCTCCGTTATCTGACAGGGGTGGTTTTGTATATCCCCGAACACGAGGGATGTTTTTGTACATAACCCATACTCGAGGGGTGGTTTTTGTCTTTTACCCTTTATTTTATTTTATTTTATTTTATTTTATTTTATTTTATTTTATTTTATTTTATTTTATTTTATTTTATTTTTTTTGCTAGAAGGCATAATGTATTGCCTAATTATTTTTGCAAACACATTATCTCTAGTTGGGTTTAAACTATTTCCTCTCCCCGAAGCAGGAAAAAGGGGAAATAACCATATATCCGTTCTGCTCATAATTTGGGTATTTCGAGGTTCAGGAGGCATTTACTAATACGTTTCACTTATTTTCAGGGCTCCAACTCTGATCCTGTTGTTAGCAAATATATAGCATCGGGTTTAAGCAGAGAGGCTGTCCCTTTCGCTGTTGCAAATTATGGAGACAA
The DNA here is from genome assembly GCA_023055425.1 of Linanthus parryae. Classification (NCBI taxonomy): domain Eukaryota; kingdom Viridiplantae; phylum Streptophyta; class Magnoliopsida; order Ericales; family Polemoniaceae; genus Linanthus; species Linanthus parryae. The sequence goes on from JALGPY010000015.1 coordinate 8,389,788, forward strand.
TCCGGCCAAGGTAATTGAGTTTCTCTTTCTTGTTTGTTAATGCCAAAAAGAAAATTGTGAAGGCCAGAGGTTGGGTAATTAGTTCCCAATCTATTTGTGTTGGCCCACCAATTGTTTTTTTTTTTTCCATGTGCAACGAACAAACATGATGTGACCACGAGAGTGATACAGTATCCGTATCAAATTGAGATTGTAGTACTCAGGCATCTCTTGGACTTGGGTACTGACTGGTAGCAATTTTTTCTTTGATCCAGGTAAGGGAATTTGTCAATGGATACACACTGTTGCGAGAGATGGGGTTCTCGTCAAAGAATGTTGCAGAAGCATTAGCGATGTATGACAATGATACAGACAAAGCACTGGCACACTTCCTTAATAATGCGTCTTGAGGGTCGGCTGTTGTAGACATATTTTACTACGTAGGATTCAACCATGTGAAACCTCAATCACCATCATTGAGATTCAGATGTTGTGTAGCTGTTTGGTCTGTTAACTGAGTTGTCACTACTGATACTGGTTTGTATTTGAGTTGAACGTGTGTACATGGCAAAAGGGTGGTTTCAGTATTAGAGAATATAAATACTAGCCGGAGATCGACAAGTCATAAAGCTAGCCGGAGATGCTTGTTAGGCTGATCCGGTTGTAAACTTTTTTTGGGCCTAAAAACGCAAAAGAACTGGTATAATTTGTTTTCGGTTGCTTGTATTCATCGTTTCCTCAACCTTCTTTTGTGTTCTCGGTGTTTTCTCTAAGACCTTTTTTTTGCCATGGAGAGGCTCCTGGGCAGGGGAGGAAAATTGGACACTTTGCCTTGACTGTTAATGGACTATATTCATTTTGTGTAAAAAGCATCAAATTTGATGCGTTTATAATGTTACAAGAACAGGTAGACCTTTTTTTATCTGCAACAACAGATCATTTCCACAGATGTAACCTCCCCTTCACCATCCAGTTACCGAAGTGATGACTTCTCAGTTGTGAGTAGTTTAAGACTGGTGTAACAAACAAGCATGAACTTGTTTCTAATAATTCATGGTTTGATCTTTCTTCTGGTTGACAACGCAGGAACATTAGATGTTAAACCAAGAACATATTCGGAAGTGTAAGCTGCATAATAAACCTTGCAATTGCGTCGTTATGGCTTTGACTTGGTAGCAAAATGATATGATAATACTTAGGCAATTAAACCTTTTACTATTCCTATGATGTTGGCTATCTTACAACTCTTGGATCTTTCTGAGATGACAGGTTGAGATTTGAGGACAAGTGGTGATCGTCCCAATGGGATGGTATTTCCCAATGATCCCTACCAAAGAACTTATGGCTATAGGCTAATTTGGTTTCTACAAATTACAAGGCAAAAGGCACATAAAACAGTGTACAGTTTCTTACTCTTTTCATCACACACCAGTTCGTTCTAGCATTAATGTACAGTTTCTTACTCTTTTCACAAATCATGAGCCCAGAGGAAACACATGGACATGAATGAAATCAATTTTAATTTCTGGGAAGTAAACCCTAATACATAGTACTACTAGTAATATACAAGATAAATAGGATTAACAAACTACAACAATAAGAGAAGTCATAACACGGGAAAGTTTGCCTATGGAGACAACCAGTCAGGAGAATTTTTCATCAATCACAGACCGAATAAGTGGTCGTTTGCACCGAATATAGCAGCACTGAACTGTCTCGTATTCAAGTCACTCCCATCTAGACTAGGACCAAAACGGTCCAGCCACTGAGTAGGGCTTGAACTTTCAGCCTCCTCCACCCACTCTGAAGTCATGTCAATGTCATCCAGTTGAATAGGATCTGCTTCAAGAGACTTGACATGCCTTGCTAACTTCAGATTGGCATTAATATAGACAAGGTCATTTAGCATCTCTTTATCCATCTTATTACGCTTCTCCAAATGGATTTGCTGGAACGTGTCCCAGTTTCTATCCAGACTTGTCGTGCTGCAAACTTGGCTGAGAATCCTAATAGCAACTCGCTGCAGCATGGGTGCAGAATCACCGTATTGTTCCCACCAAATTCCTGCAGTGTGTTAATCATATAAGCAACACGAGGTTGTATGCAATCAGAATACTATGGAACAGCTAAACCCTCGAGCATTGGGTGAATTTGGTACGACTTATTTTCAAATTAAGTTCTCTTAATGAGTTAATGTCAACAAAGTCTACGACAAAAAAGATGAACAAAAAAGTTATGCGTGTTTGGTGAAAAAGATGATCAGGTCCAAAAGCTCAAAAAGATCTTCAAAAACCAAGCTTTTCTAGACTCAATTTTAACACTTTGAACTTATAAGTCGAAATCCAACTTTTCAGCTTATTGGTCCATACCAAACACTACTTGTAAGTTGACTTCAACTTATAATCCAAAACTGACTGATAAGTTGCTTATAAGTCATACCAAACTCCCCCATTATCTCATGAAACTATTTTGCGTACCAGGTGAGACAGTGTCAATCGCCTCCTTCGCAAGATTACAACCAAACATTCCAGACCCCCTTGCAAATAGGAGATTCTGGTTGGTAATGTCTCGTCTTAGTTCAGGCAAGGGTAGTAATTTCTCCAGTACTCTGAAATAATCCTCCTTTATCGATCCAAGATATTTAATTTCAGTATTATATTGAATACTGGGATTCAAAAATGCCGCAGCTGTATGAAGAGGCGAATGGAGCTGGTTGAGCCATTTCTTATCCACAATGTCCAAGAATATTTTGCACTTTATCTCATCCATAATGTAATATGTCCTTATCGATTCTTTGGCCTTTGTCATCAACTCGTATATAAACCCTACAGCAGGTTTCCCTCCTGAGACTTCCCTCAACACCTTAAGGAATGGCTCGGATACAGCAACACACTCTTCAACTGCCTTCCACAAATCGTTATCATCAAGAATGCTGATACAAGTCAGGCTTTGAGATTTAGAAGCACACGCCGGGTTGGCAGAGAATTCGGGGCTGTTGAACATATGTTTCAAGCGCGACCTCTGCTTCAACATAGATTGTAGCGAGAGGAAGTCAGAAATAGGCTTTGTCACTCCAGTTCTGATGATATCTTGTCCACCTGTGAACTTCTTCATAAGGTCTAAAGCTGATGAATTGTTGTACACGAACTTGGAAATGACCTGTGCTTGTAGAATGCAACTATTCACCCAGTCCACTGCTGAGAACTCTTCCAATATTGCATTCAAACAATGAGATGCACAAGGAGTTACAAATACAGTCCCATAGTTCTGCAGTATGTGACTCACTATACTTGTGCAGTTCAGATGATTGTCGAGAATTACCTGCACAACGTTTTCTGGGCCACAATCTTGAATTACAGAGTCGAATAAATCCGCGAGGCTTTTGATGTTCTTGTAGTGGGCAGAAGCATCTACTGACTTGTGGAAGAACGTTCCAGAGGGAGATGAAATAAAAAAGTTAATCAAAGCTTTAGATTTGTTATCTGTCCATGTCTCCGCAATGATGGTACAACCTGTTGTAGCCCATTCTTTCCCAGTGTCTTTTGCTTGTACGCTCACTTCAGACTTGATCTTCTCCAACCATAAAGTCTTCAGGGCTTCTGCGGACGGTCCTTTAAATCCATTACCACATTTCCCCACAGCGTCAATCATGAGCTGGTATGTTAAAGAACGAGCTACATTGAAGTCCAGCTTATTCTCAAAAAAGAATAAAGCAATAACCCTCTCAGCAGTTTCACGGTCATCTAAAGATGAAGAACCTATTTGTGCGATAGAAGGGTATATCTTTGCGACCGGAGATGCTGCTTCCATTATCATTAATGATTTGCTTACAGAAGTATTTATAGGAGACTTGACTTCTGCTTGCTTGTGTTTATTAGAGCTAGAAGTTTCTTTCACATCCTCCTTTGATGCTATTATAGCCCTTACTCTATCAGTAACATCATCTTTTACTTTGCTACATGGATTAACGCCTTTACTGGGTAGTCTGGACAAATGATGTTTTAATCTGCTAATACCGCCATTAAGAACCCTGGAACAGAACTTGCATTGGACCTTGTTACCGTCCAACTTTTCGGCATATTCCCAACAAACATCTTTTTCTCGTACCACTGACAAATAAAAAATTCCCCAGATAGTATCAGATTCTTGCTTTAGAGATAATACACGTGCAGAATTAACTTCAAACAACAAGATCAGAAAAGCACTATCCTCAGCTTCCGTGACCATAATACATGATTCCTAAAGAGATAATATCTGTATCATGCATGGAATAAGACGTACTACCCAGAGAGTATTGAGTACCTAGCGAAGAACACCATAACATGATAATTTGTAAAAAGAAAAGAGATACGCAGGGATTGTGTTTTGCTGGATTCTATAGCTGACAGCCTGACAGTTATTTATATAACTCACGGAAATACCTATCTTTACTAGTGACTCTGCCAACTTCTAGTTCTTGGCTGGTATTTTGTTTACTTCACTAGAACAACTTATATTGTTACCAAAGATGGTTAAATAACATGTACCAAAACACTCGTCAGACATGAACAAGAAAGGCTTTGTAAGTTTATCAGACAGACAACTCTGCACTAATGAAACTCAGTTCTTTCAATTTATCCTTTTTTCATGAGTGCTTGTAACCTTTTTCTAATGCACATAGGTATATACTAAGTTACTAACACTAAATGGCGTACATAATTCAGCACTTGTTTCCATTTGTGGAAAGTTCGTCCCAAAATCGCGTCCATGTCCAAGATTCATGGCTATCACGACGTAATGAAGATCATAGTGTAGAAGTCATACTAGATGAAAGATAATTCAGAAACAGAGTTGTTTACTAAAAAGGCAGAACTTACTCACGAGCAAGAGGCCTCTGCACTAAGTAAAACATGCACCATGCAACAGCGATAAGAAGTTAGCCGAAGTCGCTATTGCATGAACTAGGGGATACAACACCTGTTCAGCCAGCTACAATAATCCTTGAGTGAATTCTGATGAAGTAATGCTTAGAAAATCTTTGAACTGCAGAAGATGGTTCTCATGCCCTTACAATGAAAAATCAGAAAACTAAGTAACTTGTGGGATGTAGCAACATTAGCCGAATGATAATTCATGAATAATGATGAAAATGTTCAGCAAATTACAGCTAAAAGAGCTTCGAGTGTATATACAACAATGATTCTTAAATTCAATGATCAAGAATTGCCATAAAAACATATTTCTTTAGCTTTATCTTAATTGACATGAAGAATAACACATCTCATCAAATAACTACCAGGCAACCAAGGGTTGCTAATACAAGAATAAAGAACAAAAAAAATTCTAGTATGGGAAATGGATAAAAAATCGAGGAAGATATAATTCAAGTCCGTCAAAACACCTTTGCTAGGGTAAATCTTGAGTGATGTCTTTATAAGTATCAATGAAGACATCCGAGTTTAAGGTTACCACTTTAATCCCGGGCTAACTCAAATTACCTATGGTGCACCTCAGTCACAGATGATCACAAGTTAAGAGACGAGAAATATATGTCTTTTACAAGAGATATTATAGGTATGATCATCCTTAAAGCAAGCAAGATTTGCAGCTTGTATATGATTTCTGTAGCCTTAATGTAGAGGAAGTTTCATTAAAATGAATGCACATCCGAGCTCTGTGCTGATATAACAGGAAACACACCAGTCCAGGCATCTTTTAGAAACTTGTCTTCTGGTTCACTTAAAGTGATCTCCTTTTACTCATTAACTTTTCCCACAAAATGTATCTTCCGAGCCGAAATTCAAATACCATTGCATTAGTACCATACATCATTTTAAGCCTTTTTAAGAAAGAGGCCTAAATCATTCTAGTATTTCTGGCAACCTGTCTCTGCATGGGAATGGAGATTAATTACACGTCCCATGTTCAAACCAAGGTTACCAGGATAGCAGAACGATGTGGTATGCAGAATGAGATCGGGAACGCGGTACGCGCTTTGGTAGGACTGCGGTTCATCTGGGCGTAGGCTTCTTCTCGTGCATTAGTTGGGTTGAGATTAGCTTGTCGAAGGATACTTTATAGGTATGTCGTGTAAAAATAATATTAGTATTTCCTACTAATATCGGTTTGTCATCACATAAAATTTTGTAGAGACTTCCACCATAAAAAGAAAAGTTTGAGGTAAAGGCGTGAATTATTTTGATAAAATTATGGGCAAAAGAGTAGTAATATTAAGATATTGAGCTCTAAGTGTGAAAAAAATACGGGATTGCTAGAACCAACGATCTGCAAACGACCCCTACTTCGCACCCAGCGATTTCTGATACTCTTGTTCAAAGAGCTAATCCTAATCCACTGGCTATATAGTTTCACTGCTCTAGCCTCTAGCCAACAAGTTGCCCGTCATATATTGGACAACGAAGTTTGGGAATCCCCCCACAATTGGCCTGTGGCCATGTGCTTTACAAATGTCATTATGATACTAATCATATTGGCAAATTCTCTTAAAAGGCTGTCATTAACTCTTCTACTTCTTCTTCTTCTACCATTGATTGAAACGAAGGACACAAATGATATTAGAGACTAAAGCAACATAGCAAATTGCTAAAATTAAGTCACATGGATGATTTTTATTTCAGAAATTTATCAACTCCCACAAAATCATTCATCACCCTGCTAAAAATACATCAAACATTTCAGAGGCAAAAATTGACTGAGCACCGAATCAGCTAAACTTCAGAAACAGACATGCCAACGAATTCAATCAAATTAATTCCATAGTCTGGTGTGGGTTGTGTGCAGATAGATAGATACAGATGGTCCAGAGATGTAGACCACCGACGGAGAGAGAATGAATGATGAGTGAGTGTGTGTGAGAGAGAGAGAGAGAGAGAAGAGAAAATCTTAGGGCATCTCCAACCCCATGGGGGGAGGGGGAGGGGGAAGGGGAAAATCGTATAAAAATACGGTTCATGTCCAACCCCATGGGGGAAGGGGGAAGGGGAGGGGGTGCTATGGGGATAAATTTTGCCTTAGGTGAGGGATGGTTAGGGGGGATTTCCCCATGGACATCCCCTCCCCCTCCCCCTACATGGAATGATTAATTAATTGAATATTTGATAATTTTAATTACACATACTAATATTTTGTGATTATATTATGTATTTTATTATTATGATTACTATATTTTTAAAAAAAAAATTAATTATGGATTCACGATTGTTGGAAAGTATATTTACGAAAAGTCATCGTTATCTTATTTTTTTAAAAATTTAATCCTTTCAACTAACAAAAGAACTTGTAATCGTTGTTAGGTTGGTTTATTTCAATTTGTGTGTTTTATCGCTCTACTATTTGCATTTTTGTATTAGTATTTAATTATTTCTTGTAATAACGATTTTTTCGTACTTGTAACCGTTATATTTTTGAATAAAAGTTTTGTTTGTTGATATTATTTTAATTATTATTAGTATTATTATCATTGTTATTATTATTAACATTTTTTTTTGTGTATGTCTGTGTATGTGTGTATATATATATACACATTGGTAAACAATTTTTCATTTACTTTTTTTATTAATAATTTATTTTTAAATCATTAAATATATATTACAAATTATTTTTTTGGGTGAGGGGAAAGAAATGGGTTGGAGACGATTAGTAGTTTGGCGGAAGGGGAGGGGGAGGGGGAGGGGGAAAATGGTGGGCCCGTGGGGGGAGGGGGAGGGGGAAGGGGAGGTGAGGGGAGGGGGAAAAAGCAATGGGTTGGAGATGCTCTTACAGAGATGCGGAAGAGAGAAAGTCGTCTATGCTTGGTCACGGAGAGATAATCGGAAGTTGCAGATCCAGAAAGTTACTGGTTTATCGCGATATTTTGCTAGGTCGTTGGCTAGGGTTTTAGATCTTACACTCGTCTCTCCGTCCATCCCTCTCTCTCTCTCGTTTTATTCTCAGGCTCTTCTTCTCCTTCTCGTTTTGTTTCCGTCGAGTGTTTTTTCATTTCTTTATTATATTTCTCATGTAAGTACTTACTCCTCTACAAGCCGATATATCGCGTATACTATAGTAGATAGAAAAATCTACGCTTTGCTCTACCAGCAATACATGAAAGCACAAAATGGGCCAACTCTTGTGTACCACTCTGATTCTTCTCTTCTCCATCCTCTTGACTTTTGCCACTATTCATTGCGTCACTTTACCCCGGTCAGTTGGATAGTCAAATGATGTAACTTTTTGATAATTTTTTTTATGATGTTGTAGAATTGTGAAAATTATGAAAAAAATCTTATCGTTTGACTATTCAAACTATCCAGTCAAAGTGACCCAGATATGAGTCAAAAAGTCAAAAGATGGGGAAGAGAAAAATCATAGTGGTACGTTCAAGGGCACACTATCTTTTATTATCATTCATATGATTTAATTTTTTTTAGAAGATTCATGCTACTTTGATGTTAGGTTTTGGTGATTCAAATACCTAGCATATAATATTGACTTGGGCCAAGACCCCTAATGATTGTTTCTTTATCCGTTTTGGAATTGTTTTCTTGTTCGGTTTTGGCAATGTTCGAACGTTGCTTGGGGCGCAAGTCAGTAGCTTAGGACTATATACGAGTGTAGGACTCTTCTATTGACCAGTGCGGTGTGTCTTGGATTGTAATTGACTCTCTCATCAATAAATTGGGTTGTTTTGACCGTGGACGGAGCTAGTAACAAAACTAGTGAATCACGGTAAATATTTGTGTTGTTCTTCGCCTTGTTCTTCGTTTATTTGCTCTTCTTGATTCCTAACAAGTGGTATCGTACTTCCGCATTCGTTTCTAACAAGTGGTATCAGAGCCTAGTTGTTGGGTCTTTTAGTTTTGGTGATGAGGGATGGCAAATTCATTTGGGATGAAGATCTATCGTTTTAATGAGAAAAGTATTGTTGATACACCCACCACACCAAGTCCTTATTGAGAGGCTATTAAGCTCCTTGTTGTGGGAGCTATCAGATTCTTTATTGGGAGAACTATCAGGTTCCTTATTGGAGGATCTATCGGGTTCTTTGTCATAGAGCATCAGGCGCGCATTCTGATGCAAAACTGGCGGTTCACGTGAAATTGGCATTCAGGCGCAATCGGACTTCTATCATGGAGCATTGGGCACATGGATCATGTTCTGTCCGCTAGGAGGATTCAAGTCAAGGTGGAGACGACTTGAGTCAACTGGCGAATTTGGCTCGTGGCATGGAGCAATTGACGCGTCTAGGGACGCTTTGGTGGCGCGAGTTTTTGGGCGAGCATTGATCGGATTTGTTTGACGGCATGTTATTGTGCACGCATTGATGTTGACTCCGTTCTTGAGCATGTCTCGGTTTGTGCATTGGTGCGGTTACTTGGTGGCGAAATTGGCATGACATTGATCGATTGATAGACACTTTTATCATCAAGTTTCATTGTGATGATATTAGAGAGATGCATTATGTCATGGTGAATTAGCGGTGTGTTCATTGGGACACACAAGTCTCAGCGCTTGTTGAGACACAAAGATGCGCTTGTTGTGGCGCATGGGTAATGTGTAACACCCTCAAATTTTATAGCGGGTCAAACTATAGTAAACTGATATTTTGAGTTGATTTTGAGAATTTTCTTGTTTTGTGGTATTGCTGACATATGATCAACATGGGATAACTGGAATATGAATGCATAAAGGGGATGTTATGTAATTTCTAAGGAAACTAGAGTCACTTTGTAATTTTTGAAAATTAAAATAAAGATGAAGCTTAGTCAATCTCAGTCTACTAGAAGTTGTGGGAACCCTTGTAGATAATTTGTAGTAGTGGGGAAAGTTTAAAATTTTACAAAACTCTAATAAGGCTATAATAAAATTTCAACCCCCAACTTTATTGAAATTGCAAAATCATCAAACCTCGTATTATGCCAATTGTCCAACATAAATGCCACCTCACAAGGTGATATGGCATCTCCTCCTCTCACCCTTCAACTATCTGAACTGAACACACCGTCACTATTTTTTCTTCTTCTTCTTCCATTTTTCTTTCTTCTTCCGCGAGAACCAACATATCACCACCACCTACACAATCTCTTTGCACAAGTTTATGAAGATGGAAGACCTATAGCCACCGTAGATTAAAAGACCTCTTACAATTTCGTCTTTCATTAGGTTCTGACTTCGAAAATCGCAGGTGAGGATGATGAAACCTAGCCACGTTTTGATTAAGTTATCTCTTTTTATTATGATTTGGCCTTGCTAACTTGTACTATTGTCTTCCTGATGTGATTGCGAGTCCATTGGTGCCAAGAACATGCCCTAACTCGCTGATTTTCTTCAGGGTCGCCAGAATCTACTAGGGAGTGCAACGGAACCTGCAATCTCGCCGGAGCAGCGGGTAAATCTTCGTTTCTTGACCATTTTAACTTATTTAAAGAGTTCAGACTCCATCGGGGACTAAAATTCAATTTAGACAAACTTCAGGGACTTGAGTGTAAATATTAGAATTTGAGAAACCACCTTAAGTGGATCACTTGGGGACTTAGTAACTCTTGAGACTAGCCATTCAGGCATAACTAAGAGGTCTAGGAACAGCCAAGGACTTTACTAATAAGATTGAGACTTCAGGGGCAAAGTAGTCACTCTGGGCTAGACCGCTAGCAAGGTACTTTCATATGCATCATACCTCATTTAGGAGGACGTGTATTAATAAGTAGTCATACAATTGTATGTGTAGAGGTTGCCGGGATAGGGAGTCAGTAGTGCTGATCAGAATTACTAGACAGGCTACCAGGTAAGCATGTGAATTCTTATTTACAACTGAAGAATAGTGGAATAGATGTATGCATGAGTTCATGAGTAGAACATAAAGAAATCACGGTACAAGAAAAGGCTGATATTGGACATCTATATGTGATTGTGAAACAGGTAAGTAAGGGTGTTGTTATTGATGATCTTGATTACTTGTTTAAGAACTGATTTCGGTACCCTTGGCCATGATGTGGTTAAATAATTATGGGACCCGATCTACGAGCTTGACACAATTATGGGACCCGTCCTTCGGGCTTTATATTCATAGCCTACGAGCTCATTCGGTACATTGTTAGCTCCCGACTGGTAGGCAGCTAGTACTAGCCTCTGGACTGACAATCCAGTAGGGGTGTATGTAGGGTTTCGATCATGGATACGCAGCGGGAAAACATAATTCATCCATTCAATACCCCCCAAGGAACACAGGACAAGAGGAATAACGAATGGTAAGGGAAGAAATCAAGTTACACACCTTAGGGTTTCTCCTGTGATGACTTGTAACGTGAATTGTGTCACGTCTCTATAGTTGATCCACGCCTAGAGTTGAGATCTAGATCTTCCTTCTCCTTTGTGCTAGCTAGGATTGGAGGAAGAGGAAGAAGAAATCACCCAACACGAGGCAACAAGGAGGTGGCGTCCTCCTTGGTGGACTTTGGGATAGGGGCGGCGGCAATGGGGGCGGTCGGCCGCCTTTGCTTGCTCGCTCTCTCTCCTTTTGTTCTCTCCCACTCAAGTTATGATCATAAGGCTCATAAGTGTGGGAAGGAGAAGGAAGGAGAATCATTTATATAGTCCAACAATTCCTTTCCAACTACCTAAAGGACCTATTCTAGTCCTACTAGAATTCGGTTTAGTCCCTTCCTTGCAAATTAGTCCTACTAAGTTTGCAAGGTGTTGCAAAGTGATCCTTCTAATTAATTAATCATATTAATTAATTCCCAAATCTAGTTCAACTCTATATAGCGTGTGACCCCATAGGTTCTATCTAGTTGGTAGCAACGATTTGCTAATATGGAGCGGTTTCTAGCAAAACATCCATTCTAGCCAACTAATAGAATAGTCATCCGACAAACCTTGTACAAGTAATTGTCTCATCCCTTTGTCTCTATATCCGGATTGGACATGAGACATACAAGTCACACTCGTATATCCAATCCATAGTTTCTCGATCCTGGGAATAGCCTTATTCGTGCAAATAACATCAATATCCTATATTGATTTATTTGAGTCTGGCCAGACATTCTATAAGCACTATCCCTCGAGTGGCCTAGGATATTTGCTCCCGTTATGTGGGAGGGACAAATTTTATCTTTGTCCACTACGATCTCTAAGTTTGCTTCTTATTGTATCCGGTACACGCCTTTATAACTACCCAGTTACAGTGTAGCGTTAACGCTACCAAAATCACAATAATCCACAACTAGAATATCTAGCGACTTCAAGTCTAAGGATGACAATACCATTGCACCACGAGAAGAACTTGTGAATTAACATAACGTGTATGTAGCCTTCTCGGAGATGGGTCAATCCAGTGCGCCATTACCCTTAATGCACACCTATGTGATGGATCATGATATCTCCATATCAATCCAACCCCATACTAGTATATAGATGATTGTCCTATTAATCATTATACTGGACTAGGGATATTTAAGATAAACAACACAATTATAAATCTAAGGACTTCATTATATTAAATATCCAATAAATAATACAATGAACGTTCTAGCCAAAATAATTTCATACTAAACTCGATTGCCTCTAGGGCATCTATTCCAATAGTCTCCCACTTTCACTAGAGCCAATCTGACGCATCTCGGATGCCCATGCTCCTAGTGTGCCATTCATGCTTCCACTTCACAAGCGGCTTTGTAAGTGGATCTGACAGATTCTCATCTGTAGGAATCTTGCATATCCGAACGTCTCCTCTATCGATAATATCTCGAATCAGATGGAACTTCCTGAGCACGTGCTTGGATTTCTGGTGTGACCTGGGCTCCTTTGATTGCGCGATCGCCCCAGTGTTGTCACAGTACAACTCAACTGGATCCGCAATGCTAGGAACCACACCAAGTGCAGAAACAAACTTTCTGATCCAAATAGCTTCCTTTGCTGCACCATTTGCAGAAATGTACTCAACCTCTGTTGTAGAATCAGCCACCGTCTCTTGCTTGGAACTCTTCCAGCTCACCGCTGCTCCATTTAGGCAAAACACATATCCCGATTGTGTTCTAAAGTCATCTCTGTCGGTTTGGAAGCTTGCATCCGTGTAACCCCTTACACGTAACTCTTCCTCGCCGCCAAATATCAAGAAAGCATCTTTAGTTATTCTCAAGTACTTTAGGATGTTCTTGAATGCAATCCAGTGACTCACATCTGGATTGGATTGGTATATGCTTGTCATACTCAAGGCATATGACACATCTGGTCTAGTACATAACATGGCGTACATGATAGATCCTATGGCCGAAGCATAGGGAATTCTACTCATGCGTTCCTTCTCAATCTTATTGGAAGGACAATCACTTTTCGAAAGAGTGATTTCATGTGACATGGCAAGAATCCCTTCTTGGAATCTTGCATGTTGAACCGTTTCAACACCTTGTCAATATATGTACTTTGACTTAGGCCTAGAAGTCTCTTAGATCTATCTCTATAGATCTTTATACCAAGTATATAGGCTGCTTCCCCTAAGTCCTTCATTTAGAAACACTTACATAGCCAATCTTTAATAGATTGCAGCATGGGAACGTCGTTTCCAATGAGTAGTATGTCATCCACAAGACCAGAAAAGCTACAGAGCTCCCACTAACCTTCTTGTAGACACAAGACTCATCTTCGTTTCTGATGAAGCCAAACTCTTTGACTACTTCATCAAAACGTCGATTCAAATTCCTACAAGCTTGCTTCAATCCATAAATGGATCGTTGCAGCTTACAGAATTTGTTGGCTTGCTTTGGATCTTCAAAACCCTCCGGCTGTATCATATACATGTCCCTGAGGAGATTCCCATAAAGCAATGCTGTTTTGACATCCATCTGCCAAATCTCATAGTCGTAGTATGCTATAATTGCAAGTAGGATTCGGATGGATTTGGTCATAGCGACTGGTGAAAAGGTTTCATCATAGTCAATACCATGAATCTGTCTGAATCCTTTAGCCACCAATCGGCCCTTATAGGTAATCACATTACCATCCATGTCGATCTTCTTCTTGAAGACCCACTTGCACCCTATGGGCCGCGCCCCTTCGGGTGGTTCCACCAAAGTCCATACTTTGTCGATATACATGGATTCCATCTCGGATCTCATGGCTTCTAGCCACTTCTGAGAGTCTGGACCGTTTATGGCCTCTTCATAGGTAGTAGGCTCATCATCTATGAGCATCGTGTCACCGAAATCGGTCACGAGAAGTCCATACCTCTCGAGTTTCTGGCGCACTCTACTAGATCTACGAAGCTCTTGTGTTACCTGAACAGGCTGTTCCACAACTGCTTGTGGTTCCTGTTCATGTTCCATAATCGGTTCAGTGATTTGTGGTTCTTGAATTTCTTCAAGTTCTACAGTCCTCCCACTTGCTTCTTTAGAGACAAACTCTGTTTCTAGAAACACGCTGGACCGAGCAACAAACACTATGTTCTCAGTTGGATTGTAGAAGTAGTAGCCCTTAGTTTCCTTAGGGTACCCCAAAAATTTACACTTATCCACTTTGGCCCTAGATTGTCTGATTGTAAACGTTTTACATAGACATCGCAGCCACAAATCTTCATGAACGACAATGTGGGACGTCTCCCATTCCACATCTCATGTGGTGTTCTCATGACCGATTTAGATGGAACACGGTTAATGGTGAAAGCTGCACTTAATAGAGCATAGCCCCAAAATGATAATGAAATATTGGTTTGACACATCATAGATCGAACCATATCCAATAGGGTCGATTACTCCTCTCAGACACGCCATTCCATTGTGGCGTTCCGGGTGGAGTGAGTTGGGACACGATCCCACACTCTCTAAGATAGTCGTCAAACTCTTGGCTCAAGTATTCTCCTCCATGATCCGATCGTAGAGCCTTGATACTTTTGCCAAGTTGCTTCTCTACTTCACTTTTTAATTCTTTGAACCTTTCAAAGGATTCGGATTTGGCCCTCATAAGGTACACAAATCCATATCTACTGTAATCATCAGTAAATGTAATGAAGTAGATGTAACCACCCCTGGCAGGCGTGGCAAATGGCCCACACACATCAGTATGTATGAGCGCCAATTGCTCACTTGTCCTCTCACCTTTCTTATTGAAAGGGGACTTTGTCATTTTTCCCAATAAACAAGTCTCACATGTCTCATATGATTCAAAATCAAATGAGTCTAGTAGTCCATCCTTAAGGAGTCTAGATACACACTTCTCGTTTATATGGCCTAAACGACAATGCCATAAGTAAGCAGGATTTCAATCATTTATTTTAATCCTCTTGGTATTAATGTTGTAGACAGGATTGCTTAGATCAAGGACATACAGTCCATTAAATAATTGCGCACTACAATAGTGCATATTATTAAAATAAAAGGAACAACAATTGTTCTTTATTGAAATAATAAAACATTCCTTGTCCAAACAAAAAATAGAAATAATGTTTCTGCTCATAGCAGGCACAAAATAGCAATTATTTAATTCTAAAACTAATCCCGAAGGTAGAGATAGCTCGCACACGCCCACGGCCAACGCAACAACTTTTGCTCCGTTCCCCACGCGCATGTCTATCTCCCCGTTAAACAATCTTCTACTTCTCTTTAGATCCTGCACATTTCGGCAAATGTGAGATCCACATCCAGTATCTAATACCCATGATGTAGAGACAGTTAAATCGACATCTACAACAAAAATACCTGGTGGTGGTGTAATCACTATTCCAAGCCTCTTGTCCTCCAGATATTTTGGACAGTTCCTCCTCTAGTGTCCAGGGTGACTGCAGTAGTGACACTCACCTTTAGTCACACATTTGGCAATGCCACCAAAAGGCTTAAGGGCAGGTTCCTTGGGTTTGGCAGCTGAATTGCCTTTGCCCTTGGAGGATGAGGCAAACCTTTTGCCCTTTCTTTTCTGCAACATCATAAGGGCCTTGCCCTTTCCCTTGTTGATGCTTTGTTCTGCTGTCCTCAACATATTGAGTAAATCTGGCAGTGGTTTCACGATCTCGTTCATGTTATAGTTCATGATGAACTGTCCATAACCCTCAGGCAACGATTTCAACACGATATCGGTTGCCAACTCTTGGCCGACCGGGAACCCTAGTCGGGCGAGATTCTCCAAATATCCGATCATACGGAGTACATGGGGTCCCACCGGGTTCCCTTCTGCCAGATGACACTTGAACAGTGCCTTAGAGACTTCATACCTCTCAACCCTTGCTTGCTCTTGGAAGAGCTGCATCAGATGCTCGATCGACATCATTCATGTTTTCGTGTTGCCTCTGAAGCTCAGAAGTCATGGTGCATAGCATAAGGCAGGCCGCATCATTAGCGTCATCAACACGCTTTTAATACGCCTTTAGGGCTGCAGGGGTATTGTTCTCTGGACCTGCTGGAACTTGCTCCTTTATTGCGTACAGTTTCTTCTCTTGCTTGAGAACAATTCTCAAGTTTCTGTACCAATCAAGGAAGTTGGTTCCAGAGAGCTTGTCCTTCTCAAGGACGGATCGTAGGAAATGTTGTGAACTCGATGAGTTGTTTGCCATTTGGAATTCTACAAAAAGGAAAATACGCAAGTTTTAGTATTTGTGAATTTTTGACTATATCCAATAATGGCTAGTTTATCAAATATAGCTCCCACTATTTTTCTACGGATTAATAACCCTCAAGATATTAATGCGTAAAATATCCTTATATTTTCTAGTGGGTCACGATCCATGTTTCATCTCCTTATGAGCTTGCTGTGGCAAGTCACTCATTGCAATTGCATCTCTTATGCAACTCTTGGTTCAATTGGGCAAATAACTCCTTATTTATCCATCCTTATGAATAATCCTAATTGATTGTCTCTATGTTTTAATCCTATTAAAAACCTAGTTGCGCCCAACCTCTTACTTAAACAATTTGCACACGAGGTGTGCCATCGCACCACATCATTATTAACCAAGTCGCCATGCTTTGGCACGCACGATCTTGGGAAATCATGATGATGATGAGTGTTTAAATAACGAGAAGACAAAAACGCAATATTTGAATTTTGAGGGATTTTTCAATTCAATTTTAATTGTTTTTGTTGATCCATATCAACTAATCTATTTATTTGAGTTTGGGCACAACTCCAAATAATAGATCCGGATTGTCTAATTATCTTATTATCCTAATTGCATGCATCATCCATACACCAACCACAAATAAATGGACCATAAAATAAACAACCACAAAACAAAATAAAACGTGATGTGGATATGGCCTTTTTCTAGACTAAGATAATTCCAAGCCAATGGAAATATCTATGAACCCTAAAAGCAAACACATCTTCATGCGTCTTCATCTTTTGGTCCATCCTTCATAGTCATGTGGAATGCTCCATGCTCCATCTTTTGTGGCTTCCTTTAGATTTGGGCTTCTATTCTTCAATCTTGGCTAACAATCTATTATATCTAGAACTAGCTAACAACTATACTAAATAAAATAAATCTCACAAGTTGAGAAAAAAATGACTCGCAGGGCATAAAACCCTAATTAATTATTACAACGAATTGATCAGCTCATGTGAGCGTAAACCAAACTACAAAATTAAACAGTCACACCAAACCACATCCTAAGGCCATATCCAATCACCATGCGATTTGCACATAAACAGTTAAAGTCCAATTTTAACGCGCTTGGTCAATTTTAATTGATTTTAGGATTTTTCTAGGGTTAAAACGGTCCATGGGGCCCAATAATCCAATTGCCCGAACCCCAAAAGAGGACCGCCAAGGCCTTGGGCCGGCCGGCCCCTAGCCCACACGGCTAGGCCATGGGCTAGGGCTGCCCCGGCCCCTTGGCCGTCCCTTAATTGGGAGACAAGCAAGGAGGGGCGGTCCCCTAGGGGGGCCGAACCTCCTTTGGGAATTGTTTCCAAAACAACTCCCTTGCTTGGTGCCCAAGTTTGGTTGTTTCCTTGTTTGAAAAGAACTCCTTCTTTCCATAGGATGCCCAAACCCTAGATCTAAGATCCTAAAATATCTCAAACTCACTAATTCATGCATCCAATGCAAAAACTAGGTCTTGTAATGAATTATTATTGACAAATTGCATCATATGTTTGATTTGTTTTGTTTTACGTGATAAACAATAAATTTAAAGTGTAAAACTATCAAAACGTAACACATAAACACGTTTATGCTCGATGACCTGTGGCTCTGATACCACTGTAGGGTTTTGATCACGGATACGCAGCGGAAAAACATATTTCATCCATTCAATACCCTCCAAGGATCACAGGACAAGAGACATAACGATGGTAAGGGAAGAAATCAAGTTACACACCTTAGGGTTTCTCCTGTGATGACTTATAACGTGAATTGTGTCACGTCTCTATAGTTGATCCACGCCTAGAGTTGAGATCTAGATCTTCCTTCTCCTTTGTGCTAGCTAGGAATGGAGGAAGAGGAAATCACGCAACACGAGGCAACAAGGAGGTGGCGTCCTCCTTGGTGGCCGATGGGATAGGGGGCGGCGGCAAGGGGGGCGGTCGGCCTCCTTTGCTTGCTTCTCTCTATCCTTTTGTTCTCTCCCACTCAATTTATGATAATAAGGGTCATAAGTGTGGGAAGGAAGGAAGGAGCATCCTTTATATAGTCCAACAATTCCTTGCCAACTACCTAAAGGACCTATTCTAGTCCTACTAGAATTCGGTTTAGTCCCTTCCTTGCAAATTAGTCCTACTATGTTTGCAAGGTGTTGCAAATTGATCCTTCTAATTAATTAATCATATTAATTAATTCTCAAATCTAGTTCAACTCTATATAGCGTGTGACCCCATAGGTTCTATCTAGTTGGTAGCAACGATTTGCTAATATGGAGCGGTTTCTAGCAAAACATCCATTCTAGCCAACTAATAGAATAGTCATCCAAAAAACCTTGTACAAGTAATTGTCTCATCCCTTTGTCTCTATATCCGGATTGGACACGAGACATACAAGTCACACTCGTATATCCAATCCATAGTTTCTCGATCCTGGGAATAGCCTTATTCGTGCAAATAACATCAATATCCTATATTGATTTATTTGAGTCTGGCCAGACATTCTATAAGAACTATCCCTCGAGTGGCCTAAGATATTTGCTCCCGTTATTTGGGAGGGTCAAATTCTATCTATGTCCACTACGATCTCTAAGATTTCTTCTTATTATATCCGGTACACGCCTTTATAACTACCCAGTTACGGTGTAGCGTTTAACGCTACCAAAATCAAAATAATCCACAACTAGAATATCTAGCGACTTCAAGTCTAAGGATGACAATACAATTTCACCACGAGAAGCACTTGTGACTTAACATAACATGTATGTAGCCTTCTCGGAGATGGGTCAATCCAGTGCGCCATTACCCTTAATGCACACCTATGTGATGGATCATAATATCTCCATATCAATCCAACCACATACTAGTCTATAGATGATTGTCCTATTAATCATTATACTGGACTAGGGATATTTAAGATAAACAACACAATTGTAAATCTAAGGACTTCATTATATTAAATATCCAATTATTTATTAAATATCCAATAAAAAATACAATTCTGAAGTGATGTATTCAATTATTTTCTACATCAGATTGATATCTTTCTATTTTCGACACAAATTTCTATTAATTTGCAACCATAAATATTTTCATTTTTGAAATATGACTTTCAATTCACTTTACCAATTTACTTACTTGTGAGCATGTCGATTTTTTTCCAGTGACAATAGATTGGTCATTTTGCATATATTGTGTGAAGGACAGTACTGTAGGATAACTACAGGATCAATACTCTCAAGGGTGGGGGGAGGGTTGAATAGAGTATGACAACTTTTTGCAATTGTGCTAAGCGAGTGATTTCAAGGGATTTTGTGCAATGCAACAAGTATTTCAAGACCTTGAAATGAGTTTCAAGTCCTTGGAATCAAAACGGAAAGTAAAGAGAAAGCTGATAGTTTTCAAGGCCTTGAAATGAGGTTCAAGCCCTTGAACTGAAAAATCGTTTTGTACAGTTTGTATGCTAAGTAAAATGCAACAAAGTAAATACAAGTGACATACTGATTTATAGAGTTCAGTCCACTTGGACCTACGTCTCTACCTCAGGGACTTAATCCTTGCAGGATTTTCAACCAAATTCTTATTAATCAAAAGCTAAGTCCCTAGATATCAAGCACAGAGAGATACCTTACTCTGTTACAGCTTGTAGTTCTCACTAACCTATCTAGTACCTATTCTAGCTAACTAATTGTGCACAAGAGATTCCGGCGGGGAGACCTCCGTGTACACCGTATGTAGAGGATCAGGGATCGCACAGGAAGAGTTGGGTTGTGTGTAGGGAGAGAGTAAGGCAGTAGTAATGTCTGAGAGAGAGACAAAGGTTTGGCAGAGCTTCCGCGTATGGCTAGTGTGTCCTCCTTTTTATGGAAAGGTTAACGTCCTATATATATAGCAGAGAACGTGACCGTTGTAGTGTGGTTAATGCGCCCATTAATGGCGGCTTAATTAGCTTAACCATAACGGCACGTTCGTCCGAGTATATAGGGACCGTTACAGCACGTTGTGCGCGAATACCGGGACCGTTACGAGGTTGACCGGGTTTGACCGGGTTTATGGAGCTCGTGCCATAAATATCTCAAAGCAGTTACTAAAGGTCGCGTGCGGGCTTGGCTCGCACGCGATAGGGATTTCTCTAGCCTCCAAACCACTAAGTCCCTACAAGTCCCGTGCAGTGATATGCGAGGGCTCTGTCTCGCAGCCCCCACATGGATCAGCGCGGCTGGTGATCCAGTGTGTGTGGAGCACAATATGGTGTGCTGGATGGTTTCCACGTGGCCAAGATCTGCCAGCTCAGAAAGCACTATCTACATTAGCCCCCTTTCTGCGCGTGAAGGCTCATAGCTGCCTAGACTTCCATGCGCGGAAACCAACATACGCGTCGCTGCCACGCACCAATTCAAATACGGGTAAGTTCAGCCCCCGTGCGTGCCATTATTACCTAAAACCCCTAGAGTCGTGCCGTCTGGCCTTTAAGGTTTTAGGCGTGACGTCAGCTTGTCCTGTGATTGCGCGATTCGACGGTGACAGTTGCGATTCGACTACTGAAAGGACGCAACCCTTCATTGTTTTTGGATAAATACTCTGCATTCTCCATTGTTGCAAAGCATCACTTCTTTTCTCTTAAAGTGAATGATACCCGGAAGTCTTCGAGATCAGATTCAGATAATCAATCACCAATTCAGAACTGCCATTCGTCTTCTTCAACTGTGCGTATCCAAGCAGTCTTCACAGAAACAAGGTTGGCCTTGTTTAATTTCGATTTAAAATACCAGTGTATGCCTTGAACTGCGTTGAATCTGTAAACCCATAACATATAATCTGTTGAAACTTGCGAAGAAGCTTCAAGCTTTGGACCCAATTGTGGCTTCATCCTTCGATGATAAGGACCTTGGATAGGGTTTTGAAATCCCTGATAATGCAACCCTCTAATTTCTGAAATTGATACCAGAAACTGTTCATCTTTCTTTCCATAGACCTTGAATCTCGAAATTCAAACTGAGTGTGTCATATTTCTCCCCCCCTTTTTCTTGCTCTTCCGCAGGAATGGCCAAGAAAAAAGGAACCAAATCCACCAAGGAGGACGAAGAGATACCTGATCTTCCGCAAGCTTTGTGGCGAAAGGCCCCCTATCTGGGTGGCAAAGATTTCTACCACGCAAGGGTTAAGGCGAAGAAATTGCCTGCTTCTGTCCCCAATGAGGGATTGCTAACACTAACTCCCCCAGTTAACTCAGCCCTGCTCGAGTTAATTGGTTCTGAGGACGTGGTTCGATTGGGAATCGGAAATGGGTACTTCCCCTATGCTGCGATTTCCACCCAAGCTTTTGTCCAGAAATTGGACTACATGGACGAGTGGATCGACCATGTGTTGACCGATCATGCCGCGACTCTTAATGAGGCCGGCGTATACTTCGCTGTTCGTGCTATGAAGGGTGCTGCCGTGAAGCTGGACCAGTCCATGCTTCTAAACCTTCTTTCCCGCTATTCGCCTGCGACTCACACATTCCACTTTGCTGAGTTCGAGGCTGCCCCCACACTCGAGGACGTGCACATGTTGTACGATTTGTCTCCCATGGGTGAAGTGGACCCTTTGAGTCCTTTGAGGACGGCTGCGGAGATTGCTTTGTACACGCAGATGGAAGAATGCCTATCAGAGGTGAAAAAGATCTCCACCCGGTGGACTTCTACCAAAGTCCTTCTGAACTGGCAGTTGGTTGATACGTCTGCGAAGAATACCTGGAACAAATGGTTGCAGTACTTCTTTCGTGACTACGCGAACAGCAGTATCACCAAAAAGCTTCTGAGTGAGGACCCGGAGGCCAAAAATTATGTGGAGGGTAAAGGCTATCACTTGACCCTTTGTGCTTTCCTCTGTGCATGGCTGTCGCGGTACTTAATCGATGGTCACCCGCATGATGGGGTCTTCTACCACGTTCTGCCGCTTGCTGTGAAGCTCGCCCTTGGCCAGAAAGGCGCACTCGGACCCTTGGTCTTGGGCACATTGTATTACAGATTGGATCAGCTAGTTGTGGCTATGAAAGAGTCGCGTGGCCGCCTCGATATACTGACTTTTGTCAACATTTCCTTCTTGACGATGTGGGTCTTCGAGCGATGGCCATCCTATGCCCCAACTGCTCTTAAGCCCAACAAGTGGTGTCCCCCAGGCGAGACGGATGAGCGTAACAGTGGCAGAGCTGCGAGGTGGTTCGGAGCGAACAATACCAAGTGTGCTTGGAGCCTGATCTGCGACAAGCGGCAAGAGTTCACTGCCAGGCCCTATGCCACGCGCATTGAGAACGTGCGATGGTTTCCAAAGCTATACCCTTCTAAGGGTGTTGTCTTTTCAGAAGACCTCCTCTTCAAAGAGGGATCGAACTTCCATGAGCGCTATCGCGAGTTCTTTTGCTGGTGTCTGCGAGGTTCCCTTCCTGCTCTCGCAGAGCATATTCGTGAGCTCGCGCCAAGGTATGAGAGGATTACCGTGGATGTTGACCCCACTCGAGTTTCTCCCCAGTTCAGCTTTGATGCAGTGGCACCATCAATCTGGCCCCAGTCCATTATCAGAGGTTGCTATAAGCGCTTGCTAACAAAGGAGTGCAAGACAGTCTTCATGAACAATCTTCCCTTCGAGCAGCCTGCGGGTAACCGCGAGGGCGGTTGTTCCCAAAACTGGCTCGCATACTGGGTTGCCCAGCAAACGAGGATCGAGACATAGTCGGCCGCATAGCCGAGTAGAGCTCCCTTGATCAAAAGAAACTCTTTTCCGTTTCGCCCCAATTGCAGTCTGAGCGAGTCTGAGTATGGTTTCTACTCATTGTTGGATCATGAGAACCATTTGTGTCCTGACGTCATTCTGAAGGAAAAGATCGTCGCAGTTAAGAAGGGTGACTCGCATGTCATCAGATATAGCGAGACATTTGCTAAGGTAAGCAACTTTTTCCGCGTGCGTTAAGCTTCTTGATTTCCACATGTTGATGCCTTTATTCTATACTGTTTGCTGTAGTGTCATGTGCGGAGATTCGCATCTGGTGATCGTTCCAAGTCGTTGGTTAACACCATTGTTGCCACCAAAAGGCAAGGACAGTCGTTCCAGCTAGCATCGAGGATGGACCCCGAGGTCGAAACCAGGATTCGCGCAGTCATGAATGCTTTTGCTGACTCGCTGATAGATAATGCTCCGGCCTTGTCTCCGCCCAGAGATAATCCATCTCCTCCAGTGACTGCGGCACCGAGAGCGAAGAGACCCAGGCAGAAGGGAATTACGATTTCTTCCCCTAGGAACGCTCCAACTTCTCCCCCAGCGAAGTCCCTTTCTGCCAAGGACAAAGGCAAAGGTCGCATGCCCAGTAGAGCGCGGAAGGAGCTCGCAGTTGAGACCTTCGTTCCATTCAACCAGGAGGAAGAAGAGGAGAGGCCGGAGCCCAGAGAAGGTGATGAAGAAGAAGAAGAAAGAACAAATGTGATACATGAGGAAGAATCAGGAGGTACCTCCATCGCGTTCCCCTTCTCATTATCGTAACTCTTTTGCAATTCTTTCTTAAGCCAATCGTTTCTTCGCAGATGATGACGACGATGAGACCATCGGTGGCCTTTTGGACAAGAGACAAAAGAGAGATACCCATTCTGACATTCCAGACAATCCCATAAGCGGGGACGTTCTTGCCGAGTCCCGAAAGACAGCCGCGGAAGCTGCTGAGAGAAGAAGGCAGCGCGAAGAGGAGGAGCTCGAGCGTGTGAGACAGCGGAGCCTCGAAGAGCAACATGTTGACGACTTAGTGCGTCCAGCTGACGAGGAAGATGTGCTTCCCGAAGAGGTGGCTCCTCCGGCAGAGGAGGAGGATGCGGCTCCAGAAGAGGATGCAGCAGCCCTGGAGCAAGCCCAAGCAGACTTTGAAGAAATCGCAGGCGGTGATAAAGGTGAGATCTTCAATCTCCCAGTAACTTATAGAGATGTTGTAGTGGGTGCGTTAAAGCATGGTGTGTCAAAGGCTGACATTCGCCGTTGGCTAGTAGACAAGTGCGGAGAACCTTCAGGTAATCATTTGATCGATGTGCATAGGCCGGACCTTAGCAACTTGAAACAAAATCATGACTGGTTTCTTCGTGTCCCAGGTCATGCTCATTTTAAGGACCTGCTTAATGATGACACACTAATAGGGCATGGTTCCACGTCTTTAGTGTATGACGAAGATACTGCAATCCCACCTTCGCGTGGAGGTGCTTGGTCTTAGCTTTAGCAAAAGATAATAAAATAATGTACAATACGAGTTACCTCATACTATCGCATTTTGCATCGCAGGTACTGCTGAAGAACCTGTGCCGGAGCAAAGAAGTCAACCTTCTGCGTCCTATGTCCCAGTGCCGAGTTCTCATACCGAGAAGCCAGTCGCAGCTACTGAATACGCAGGAGAGCCTTTTGAGGACATCATCGAACTTTCTGATGATGCCGAAGCTGACGCTGTGCTAATGGAAGAAGATGCCTGTATTGGCGCTGAAGAAGTAAGAACAAGTACTGTTGATGCTTCCGCATCTGAGAGCGTCCCTCGCCAAGCAACTTCGGCTGTCACTTCGCCTCCGGCGATGACTGAGTCGGCGGCACCTCTTCCTGCGTGGAGCTTTTGGGGCTCGCAGGTTGGGAATGCAGTCGCAGCTGGTGCGGCTTATATTCTTCCTCCTAACTATGAGGGGTTAGAGCTCGCAGCTGACAGGAGAGCTATGGAGCGAGGGCAGTCTTCGACCACTCCAGCAATGCGCATTCCTTCTCTTCGTGAGATTCTTGAAGGAACTGGTAAGTAGAGACTTGCTGTTTGCATCTCGCGTTATTCATTTGAGAGTTTGATAACATAACTTAGCTTTGACATTGCTTTAGGTTTGAAGCAAACTGATGTGGACTGGCTAATTCGGATGCGCCTCACCTACCCCCGATCATTTGCGAGGTCTCTGGAGATAGGGCCCTTCGACAGGAGGCTTTTTCTAACCGAATCCATTTGGATTTTGGAGCAGCTGTCTGCGGCCACGCCTGCGACCATTTCTGTCCAGAGTGCTGAATTGCTTTTTGGCATGTGCCAAAATCTCATGACCAAAGTTCAAGGCAGGCTGGGTTTCAATTTTCTTATGAAAAGAGTTACCTTGATTCGCGCGGCCACAACTTTGAAACTCGGCCACCAAAACCTCGCAGCTGAGAAGCAGAAGGTGGAGCAGCAAAAGCAAAAGGTTGACGAAGCTCTGAAGCTCTATCACGAGATGAATGCCAGGTGCGAGCAATTGAAGCAAGAAGTAGAGCAGGTAGAGAAGCTGAGCCATCAGTTCGCGCCCCATGACTCCTTGATCAAGAATTTGCTTTGACTTTTTGAATTTGAAAAGTAGCAAGGAAATAGCTGGAACATTAATGTAATGCTGAAACATTAATGTAATGTTACTAGGGTTTCTCCCCCCCTTTTTTTTTAACAAAAGAATAGACGTGCCCGTTTTGCCCTTTCCGGGATTTGATGGAATATCTCTGTGCATATCCAATTATGACATCAGCAATTGATTCTCTGCTTGATTTTCGCGCTAATTTCTCGGAAGATAAGCACGCTTTCCTTGGGAAGTCCATCCGAATCATGACTATCCGTCATTAATTAGGATGCGCCACTGAATCGTCGTAGCCTTTAGTAGGGTAATTGATCGTTACCGCTTTTCAAGGCGTAAGTGATTGACCTTACCCTTGTTTCGAATTCTGCTGATTCATCTTAGCAACTGAAGAGTCTCCACAAGGTCTATATAAACCCTGTCTTTGCCATTTGGGTTCTTCATCCCAAAAATGTGCTTTGCCGTGAGTCCTTACGACTGCTGGCTTCAACGCTTGTTTTTCGTTGATTCATGGCAACTCCAAGTTGTGAATCCTGAGTTTGCGCTTTGTGCTATAGAAATAGTTTCCAAGATCCGCTTTATGAGGCTTATTGCTCTTTATAACCATCATAAAGAAGATGGAGATGATATCTCATGTGTGTTCGAAGAATTTTCTTCGTGTATTATGTGTGCAGGTCATGTTTCCGGCCGCCTCCCGGTGAGGTGCAGCGCCGTAGTGACCGTGCTACCGATTCGTAATGAACGGCAGAATTCTCCTCCAGCATCCCTGGAGGAGGATTTCTTGCCTCTTCGTTCTTGAACTCAGGGGGCTCGTCAATGCCCTTGTCAATCATGACAAGGAACCCATCACCAGAGGAATGACTGCTTCCCCTGTTTTGCACGACGGCATACGCCGGAACAGGTGGTTCCTCTGGTTCCTATCTTGATCAGACAGAGGCCTTTGTCAGCTCCTGGGGTCTTGGACGTACCGTCACCCAGACCTTGCTGCTAGGGACGTAGCGAATGACGAGTTGATCTCTTCGCAGAAGCATCCCACTTGCTACAGATCTCTGGCCGCAGATCTGCGTAGTACATAGCCGGTGTTAGGACCGTTAGGTTCATCCTTTTTCAGCTAGGAATCCCCTGGTGTGTCACTGCTGGCTTGTCAGTTACTTTTCGAATGTATTGTAAGCCATGTTGGCTGCGTAGTTAGATTTGAGCTTTTTCGCTTGTAAGCTGCTATCTAGACAGATAAATTGTAAGTCTTTTTGGCGCATAATAATAAATGGCTTTTGTATCATCTGCTGTCTTGTTACAACAAAATACAGTTTCGCATGCGTATCGGCATATTTCACCTTGTGTAATGCTATATACATACTTCGCGTTTGCTATCTGCCTCATTAGTTCGCAGATATTTTATTAGATCGTTCGAGATCGTGTTTTCGCAGCTGTGCCATCTTGGCAAATGGGCTTGTGATTTGCTATCAGATTCAAATGTAAGTGCTATCATATCAGATAGACCTTTGTAGATCACTTGAGATCACTTCGTATGATGTTGCTATCACAATAAATAGGCTTAAGGACGATTTCTAGATCGCATTCGTATGTCGCTGTTATCACAGCAGATAGGCTTGAAAGATTGTTTCAAGATCATGTTCGCATATGCTGCTATCGTGGCAGATAGGCTTTAGAAGATCAATTAAGATCATTTTGCATAGGCTGCTATCGTGACAGATAGGCTTAGAGGATCAATTAAGATCGCATTTGCATAGGCTGCTATCGTAAAGATAGGCTTAGATGATCAATTAAGATCGCATTTGCATAGGCTGCTATCGTGACAGATAGGCTTAGAGGATCAATTAAGATCGCATTTGCATAGGCTGCTATCGTGACAGATAGGCTTAGAATATCGATTAAGATCGCATTTGCATAGGCTGCTATCGTAACAGATAGGCTTAGATGATCGATTAAGATCGCATTTCACGTCGGGTTCACCAAAATGTGCACAAGAGATTCCGGCGGGGAGACCTCCGTGTACACCGTATGTAGAGGATCAGGGATCGCACAGGAAGAGTTGGGTTGTGTGTAGGGAGAGAGTAAGGCAGTAGTAATGTATGAGAGAGAGACAGAGGTTTGGCAGAGCTTCCGCGTATGGCTAGTGTGTCCTCCTTTTTATGGAAAGGTTAACGTCCTATATATATAGCAGAGAACGTGACCGTTGTAGTGTGGTTAATGCGCCCATTAATGGCAGCTTAGTTAGCTTAACCATAACGGCACGTTCGTCCGAGTATATAGGGACCGTTACAGCACGTTGTGCGCGAATACCGGAACCGTTACGAGGTTGACCGGGTTTGACCGGATTGACCGGGTTTATGGAGCTCGTGCCATAAATCTCTCAAAGCAGTTACTAAAGGTCGCGTGCGGGCTTGGCTCGCACGCGACAGGGCTTACTCTAGCCTCCAAACCACTAAGTCCCTACAAGTCCCGTGCAGTGATATGCGAGGGCTCTGTCTCGCAGCCCCCACATGGATCAGCGCGGCTGGTGATCCAGTGTGTGTGGAGCACAATATGGTGTGCTGGATGGTTGCCACGTGGCCAAGATCTGCCAGCTCAGAAAGCACTATCTACACTAATTAACTAAGAACTCTATATTGATCACTTTGAACAATCCAGAAGAATAAGAACTAGAAGTATTATCAGAATGATATACAAATGAAGCTCAGAATAGAAGAAAACTAGAACTGTTTCTGAGGTTGAATATGCAGTGTTCTTCAGATGATCAGATTGGATGATTTGATCTGCTCTTTGTTGCTTGCCAATCTCTGTGAAGTGCATTAGAGTTTCTGTAAGAATTTCGTTGTTATTTCTTCAAGCTTTACCTTTTTTATGCAGCTGTATGAATTGAAGATCATCAGGATCTTCATTAACAAACTTTCCTAAAAATATGCTGCAAGCTTTTGACTCTTCTAACAGCTCTCCCAACGGATAGTTTCTCAGTATCTTCAAAGATACTGTCTTGACCTTGTTTGTTGGAGGGTTGGGAAGCTTTTGATGAAGCAGATCAAAGTGCATAATAACTCTGCCAGATTTATTTCCATTATGCAACCAAATAAGTTAGGAAACTATTCTGCAGAATAGGAAACTAAATATCCCTGCACGAACTGAGTTAAACACATAGATTAATCACAGCATATAGTAGAGAAACGATTTTTATTTCATCATCAAGTAACTGAGAATGAACACTCAGAGTGTATCTCTCATAGTGTATCAGTGATGACTGAGTCAACGCACCATCTACTGGTGTTTGGGCATTAAACTCGACTATTAGACACAGATTCAGACAATGACCCAACAGTAATGATGTTGTTATCTTGTTTCTCAAAAAAAAAGTAACTGAGAATGAATTATAAGAGATTATGAGTTTGAAAAGATCATCAGCTCCCCCTAAGTTCATGCTAGAATCTACAGTGTTAGTTTCAAATCCTTGAAATCAGTTTCAAGGCCTTGAAACAGACAAGCTGTTTCAAGCCTTTGAAACAGACTGAACTTACAATCTCCCCCTTGATGAAAGACAAAACCAAAATCCAGGAATTGATTCTATGCAAAAATAGTCATTAGAGCATAGAAGAGTCCATGAAAGTAAAATTTAACACCAGATATCCAACTAATCGAACTTATTATAAAAAACAGTAGTAAAGTCTACCAGCAAAGCCTATTGATCTGAACCAGATCTCTAAAACAATACCCAAAGTAAACAAATAAACACCTAAATTTCTCCCCCTTTTTTACTTTCATCAAAAAAGAATGAAAAGATGTTGGATCAAAGTTTGGAAAATTTAAGTAAACAGTTTTGAAAAGATAGAAATTTTCAAGACTTTGAAGAAGAATTCAAGGCCTTAAAAATAGAGAAATAAGAGGCAAGAATCAAGGGGTTAGGTCTCCATCTCCCTTGGGCTCAAAAAATACTTCACCACTATCTTCTTCATCATCCTCATCATCATGTTGCTCTTCCTGATCACCTGTTTCTTCAAACAATTGTTCTTCAGACACAACCTCTCGAATTGCAGCTTTCTTCTTCTTCTTCTTGAGATATTTGATCAGCATCCCAAAGTCTGGACTGTCTGCATCAACTTGTTCCTATTCTCATCACCCTGTTCTTTAACCACCTTTTCCCTTTTTCCACCACCCCTGTAGCCTCATCCTGAGTTGTATGCTCACTGAACAGATCTCTAGTTTAGCCTTCTACATCCTTCTTTGATCCTTCTGCATCCCGCGACACTTATTCTTCCACATGAAGTAAATTGATGCTCTTGAAGATGCTTTCAACCATATACTTAACCTGTTTGAATTCAGTGCCAAATTTATGCTGATTTTCCTTCACTTCATCCACATCCTTCTCAAGAAAGTCAAGTTTCTGGATCACCAAGGAAAGGTCTTGAGGTTCAGAGGGTATATTTGTAGGAGGGGTCAAGGAATTTGGGTTTAGGAAACTTCTTGGATTGTAGTTCCTTCTTTGATAGATCAGAGTATAACTTCCATATACCATCACTGGTTTTCACAACAACAATTCTCTCAAATTCTTTCTCATTTAGCATGCCAAAACCAGTAGTAATGGTTTCTTCTCTTTCATAGGTGAGGTCAAGGTGAAGAAAGAATGCAGAAAGCAGATTAGCAAAGGGTATTGGGTGATTTCTTTCTTTGGTCTGAGAGTAGAGAATGTGTTCCATCACAATTGTTGGAAGATCAATCTCATACCCATGCATGATAATTACATCAAATAAAGTACTATGTCAGTCAGCAGCTCTTTTGAATTCTCCCTCGGCACTACACACCTCATCAAGATTGTGAACAAAACTTTGGCTTCAACAGTTAGCACGGAGTGTGTTAACGGTTTAGAGGAGGTAGAGACATTAGGTAGAAAGAATTCTTCCCTAGCCAGTTTCATTGCTTCAAACTTGTTTGGATAGTTCTGTGTATTGTTCCTCTTTGGAAAACCTAGAACATTTGCGAATTCTGAGTGATCTAACTCCATTTCAATCCCAACAACTTTAGATTGAATCACTAGGTTCACAGCCTTTTTGATTTGTACCAAGTTCAAATAGAAAAGCCAGTAAGTCTAGGGTAGGCAACTTTAGGAGGGTTCAAAACTTTCCAAAGAGAACCCTTCCTTAGTCTCTTAACACACCCAAGGTTCATGGTTTTCAACATGTCAACATTAACCAGGCTACAGTAGGATACTGGTCTAGAATCAAAACCATCTAATCACTTACCTCTAGAATTTTGAGAAGTAAACCACTTGATGGAAAGTTTCTTACCAGGGGATTGAGGTTTTTCAGAATAGATATGAAGTTCCTTGCCAGTGCTTTTATCTTGTGCAACCTTTAGAGCGTTACCTTTTCCCTTGTCAGGAGCTGTAGGCTTCTTCTACTTCAACTTATTTGGACTAGCCACCTGTTCCTCTGGCTCTTTCTCTGGAGTAGACTGATCTCCCAACTTCGTCTTCTTGCTGGAAGTTGGTGTCTGATCTTTCTTGCTTTTCTTCGTTGGAGGAGAATGAACCTTTTCTTCAGTTGGAGTTCTAGAACTGGAATCACCACTGATGGTTTGAATCACATCTTCTGCAGTCTTCCTCTTCTTTTCTGAAACAAGGTTTCAACCTCCAGCCATTTTGATTCTTTGGGATTCTCTTCTGGTGCTCATTAGGGTTTGGGGGTGAAGAAGAGATGGGCATGAGTGATACCGAGAGAAGAGAGAGATAGAGGAAGATAAATACTAGAGAGTTTGAGTTAGATAAGGAAACAAAAATATTTCCAAATCTTTTGAGATCTTGGATTTTTTGAATTCAAATTAGTGTGTGTGTGTGTGTGTGTGTGTGTGAGTGACGTGGGAAAGGAAATAAAATAAAGTTTAGTTATATGAAAATAAATCTTTAAAGATAAATACAATATTGGACAATTATCTACAGAGATAGCATCCAATATTGAGAGATTCAATTTTGACTAAAATGCATACAGTCTTATTTTCAAGGCTTTGGAAAGTGTTTCAAGGCCTTGAAAAGTTATTTTGCTGAAACAAATGAAATCAAGGCTTTGAAATGATTTTCAAGGCTTTGAAAATCAGTTAAAATTTTTGAAACACATAAGTCTTGACCTTACTTACCTGATAGTCTCCCTAAACCAATGCTTCCTTATTAAGCATGCCCAGCTCCAATCTGAAGGCTGTAAATCTTTCTTTTGGAAATGGTTTAGTAAGGATATCTGCTAGTTGCATGTTAGTAGAAACAAATTCAAGAACAATATCATATTTCTCAGCATGATCTCTGATGAAATGATGTATAACATTAATGTGCTTGGTTCTTGAATGCTGAATTGGATTCTTTGTGATTGAGATAGCACTGGTGTTATCACATTTGATAGGAATTTCTTTAAAATCAAAACCTAGATCCCTCAATTGCTGAGAAATCCATACAACTTGTGAGCAGTAGGCTCCGGCTGCTATTTATTCAGCTTCAGCTGTTGATAATTCCACAAATTTCTTTTTCTTTGAATGCCAACTTATTAGGGATGAACCAAGAAATTGGCGACACCCTGAAGTGCTCTTTCTGTCAACTTTATATCATGTAAAGTCTGCACCTGAATATCCACAAAGAGAGAAGATACACTTTTTTGGATACCAAAGCCCTAAGTCTTTGGTACCATTTAGATATCTGAATATCCTTTTAACAGCAGTTAAATTTGACTCTTTGGGATCAAATTGAAATCTTGCACACATGCATACACTAAACATAATGTCTGGTCTACTAGCGGTAAGATATATCAAAGATCCAATCATACTTCTGTACTCTTTTTGATTAACACTATTACCAGCTTGATCTAAGGATAGTGTAGAACTGATAGGAGTCTTTGTAACCTTGGACTGTGACATTTTGTACTTGTTAATCAAGTCCTCAGTATACTTGTTTTGATGCAGAAAGATCCATTTCTTCATCTGTTGTACATATATTCCAAGGAAGAAGTTCAATTCTCCCATTAAGCTCATCTCAAATTCCCTGCGCATAAGACTTGAGAAATCCATCTTCTTGGTTTTAGCCTTGAGCTACTAGTCTGGCTTTGTTTCTAATTACCTTGCCATTTTCATCCAACTTGTTTCTGAACACCCATCTTGTGTCAATGACAGACTAATATGTTGGTGGAGGAACTAGATTCCATACCTTGTTTCTCTCAAATCCATTGAGTTCACTTTGCATTGGAATGATCCAGTCTGCTTCTTGTAAGGCTTCTTTCACAGTCTTTGGTTTTACAAGAGAAACAAAAGCATTAAAAGCACACAAAATTTTCAATTGTGATCTTGTCTGTGTACCAGTTGATGGATCAGATGTAATGTTGTCAACTGGATTAGATGATAGATATTTGAATCTCTTTCTTGGAGTCCAAGGATTAGGTTCTCCAGGCAACTTCTCAATCCTTTGAGATCTTGAGGAAGTAGCTTGATCACTTTGATTCTTCTCTAGCTCATTTTCAAGGCCTTGAAATTTCTTCCTGTTTTCCCGCAAGCTTTCCTTGAGACCTTGTGAAGTCAACTTCATCATCTGGCTCATGCTTGTTTAAATTTAAGTCTGCAAAAGTTTCACTCAAAGTACCATCATAGTGACACGCTCCAACTGCAAGTGCACAGTTGTCGGTGCAGTAATAATCGGAAAAGTCCGGATTGTCGAACCCAAGGGACTTCGTATAACTAACTATTAAGTTTGTTCTTTATGTGGGCAAAGCGCAGTTGTTTTGTGGTTTCTAATCCTACTAAATATTAAAATAACAATTATCTCAAATAATTCAAAGAATTATTTCAAGATTAATGAGCACGAGTTGATTTTGATGTTTATCAAGTTTGATTAAATTCAGGATATCTCTACGGATCACTAGGAATGTCACACTACGTTGGATTTATGTTTTACTAACACGATAATTTCTTATTCTAGTTAAACGAGCAATTGTATATTGAAGATGTCTCAACCAATAACTATGCGTAAACTATCGTAACTGATTCCTCTAGCTTACTCAAGTTCAAACACGCATTACGATACTAATTTCTACTCTTGTTCTTAGCTAACTAGCAAGATTCCTCAACCCTAGATACGGCTAGTGTGTATTTCAATTTTCCGGGCAACAAACGTAGATTCCTCTATCGTTCATAACCTAGCACAATCCTATTAATACGTCTATCAATAGAAAAGATGAATTAAAAATATGAAATTCACATAACTAGATAAGAAATCATCAATTAAGCTCAAAAGCATGAGAGTAAATCCATAAACCACAAGTTGTAGTGATCAAACCATAGTTTCCTACGAGATATCCCAAAATAAGGGTTTAGCTACTCATAATCATGTTCATAATACAAAGTTTCATGATCAAGTATCAAAATCTAGAGAAGAAAAGAAGAAGAGAAGCCAAACGGATGATCCAAGCTCTCGACCTAGCTCCCAAGCACTCCAAGCACGACTTCCAAGGTGTGTTCTGATGTTGAATGACGTTCCCCCAATGTTTCCTAAGTCTTTTGTGGCTTCAAACTCCCAAAACTATGCCAAAATAGCGAAAACAGCCCAAAAATTCGATCCTGGCCGCAGAGGTAATCGTACGATTACCTTGATGTAATCGTACGATTACTTTCCTCATAGGTAATCGTACGATTACTTTTCATCTTCCACCTTCCAAACTCCATCTTCTTGCTCTTTTTCCTTTCGTCTTCACTTCCCGAGCATCCTTTGAGCCTCCAACCTTTCCGAAGTTCACTTTTGCTCCAATGTCACGTCCCGAGCTCCCGGTTCCTGAAAACCACAACACGAGAAACATACCGGAAGATCAAACGTGATAAAATATAGCCAAAATCAATGCAAAAAGTGCCCGGACTCATCATTAACGTGCAAAGACTCAACATGCTCAACTTTAGCAAGAAATGATCCAAAATCTATCAAAACGCATCGGAATACACGCAAAACGGTAAGGAAACATATAAGAATATAACTCCAAATATGGAGTTATCAAATATCCCCACACTTACCCGTTGCGCGTCCCGAGCAACAATTCAAGTCTCAAACTATCTCAAATCATCCGAACCTTCCTCCTCTCATCTCACCTCTCAAGTCAACTATTCCAACCAAGACCATTGCATACTTTTCAACTTACCAATTGCATACTAACCTCAATTAGCCGACTCAACACACGACAACTCAATACAAGACTCCACGATGCAACAATATGATGCAATGCAAATATATGACTCGATCCTACACAACACATATATACACAAAACGTCTTTTTAGGCGAGATCGGGCAATCTCAATTAGCTCAAATCGGTTCTCCTGGAGTGATGAAGAATCTAGGAACGAGGTATGAATTGCAACTAAAATTGACAACAAGAATTTCCCTTAGTTAGTATAGAAAGCCTAGCTTTACTACGTGTAAGAATAACCTACCTCTTCGCGTGTGCCGATAAATAAGAGGCTACGCTAGGCTAAGCCACATTCAAGGTCCGAGCTCCTATTCCGCTAACGGGTTAAAATGTAGAGGCTTAGGGACAAAAGGATAATCATGTAGTAACAAGTCCTAAGCGTCACATTCTCACTTTAAAACCCACATCTCACACACCCTCACCACGATGATAGGAACCGCAACCCGAAACTCACCATCTCCGGCCCTCGATCCCTCAAACCCCGGTACAATAACGATCTCCGTGGCCACCGTCGTGAAACATGCATAAAATGAACATCGCCGTCAATGAAATAGTTGCTTCCACCACTCGGTCTTCATTAAGCTCAAACTTTATTCCTTTATTTCATCTCTCCTTTTTTTCTCTCTTTTTTTTTTTGTTGTTTTTTTTTTTTTTTTTTTTTTTAAATCTCTCAAAATCCAAAAATCTACAATATATATCTCGAGTGGTCTTCCAAGTGTCAAGCCATACAAAAACGTTAAGGGGAGGAAGTAAACAATCCAATGAATATATATCACAAGTAAAATCCATCTCCCCCTAACTCAATGAAATACACGGTGCCACCAAACAAAGCCGCAAACAAATCCAAGTACAAGTATGGGGATGGAGTCGTCACAAGCTCAATCTCTATGTCCGTAGTCAAAAGTCGACATCCCCACACTAGAACATATCCATGTCCCCTCTCAAGTAATCAAAGCAATATAAGTCTCGTGCTTAATCCAACCGATCCTCCTACACCAAGATGATGAAAAGAAACGATCCCTAGCACGATCCACCAATTAAATCACCCAACCCAATTTGTGCGTATTAGATGCCACGCACTCATGGCTCTCCACAACTGTGTCCATGGTGTAATGACATGGAACACCGCCACACCGAAGTGTGCAAGCCTACTCTCACTCACCCTCGCATTCCCCTCGATAATCAGAGATGAAGCACATGCGATACGTAAGACTCACTCAAATATATCATGAAGCACTCCCTCATCGAACCCCCTCAACTACAAACACCCTCGTGACGCACTAAAGCGGTGATTCTAACCAATCGATGATGAAGGCCAAGAATCGTCACCCTAAGTTCAGAGGTTATCAAAGAATCCAAGGTTCGAAATAGGGTTCACTAGTGGTCCTACAAGGTAAGTTCTATAAGCAGTGAGTGCTCTAATACACACCTCGCACAGCTGTTTCGTGTGCCACTACGAGGCGGGTTGGCGACTACCTAAGACGTACACATGAATGTTCGGCTTGTTTAGCTCACACCTAGCTCAACTCTTGTAAGAAAACAAGGCACACACTTTAGATTTGAAAATCATTTAAGTGTCGTAAAATAGGCAGGTATTCCCGTAAAGGAAGTCTCTCTATACGTACTAAGGGGAACTCAAATTGTCATTCTCGGTCACACGTCATACCCTATGCCTAAAGTTCTCACACTCCTCGATTTTCCAAATTCAAGCTTCTTTTGATTGCCCTTTCTCAATTTTCAATTTGTTTTCAATTTTTTGTTTTTTGTTTTTTTGTTTTTTTTTTTTTTTTTTGTTTTTTTTTTATAATATTCCCTACTCTATATGCATGGGCCGACTCGAAAGAAGACTCGATTTGGGTAGGTGGACTCAATTAAATAAAACGTGCACTAAACATAAATTACTCACAATACGACACAAACGACACAGACACAATATATATAAACACGACACGGACTACAAAACTGACACAAACAACCTAAACAACCTATATGTAACTGGTGAATGCAGACAGACACGGACTTGGCTAATGAAAGGCTGAGAAACCCCCCCACACTTGAACGCGTCGTTGTCCTCAACGAATGCATAGGCAAGCGAAAAGACTCAGCATTCAAATGCAGGGAGTGGTAAGTCTACTCGGACGAATCCTCGTCGTCCTGGTCCTGGTCTCCGGAGTAAGCATCCGAATGGTACTCGTAGGCACCAGGGTAGGACTCTTGGCCACTAGGCCACTGATCTCTCGGTAATCCCACATGAGTGGACAACGCCTCTAACCACTGGTCCTGACGGTGCTGATGCAAACTCACCTGACGTAGGCCCTGACCGAGGTTACGCAAGCTACTGCGATGATGCTCAAACTGCCGAGCACTCATGTCAGCCACATAATCACCGGACCGACCATTTGAGTTAAGGGTCATAGTCCTAGTCAGTCGCAATTCGGACATCAAGTCCGCTAAGGTCACACTCGGCTGGCCAGGGTCAACGACAGGGGGTGGTACAGGCGGAGGTGGAACGGGAGTAGGAGCTGGAGGAATAGGAGCTGGAGGAGTAGGAGCCGCTCGTGAGGAAGAGGCTTTTTTCTTAGCCTTTCCCGTAGGGGGTCTAGAGCTAGATCCCTCCTCCATCACCACTACATCCTTGAACGGGTCCGGGATTTTGTCAAACATTCTCGGAGCCTTGGGTGTGAGGTCTAGCTCTCCATCAGGCACGTCAGCCCCGCAATCCTTAGCTAAGTGCATAAGTAAGAAACTATGGCCCACAGACTTCCTATTTTTCTCTACAAATCTCTCATGCAAATACAGGAAAATCCGCCTAGGGATGTCTATCCGATGCCCCCTCGATAGACACAGAGCCATGACACACACCTCAAAATCAACGTAATTGGGAGCCGAAACTCCCAACACCCATGACGCCAACAACTCAATGAGCCACCGTGGCTTAGGCAGCAAGTATCCGACTGGGAGCTTCCAATGCCTGATATTGGTTTTAGACCTGTCCCAGTCGGCCCCTGGCACTCCCGCAAAACAAAACGCTGACACCTCATTAATGAGCGTCTGCTGGTCTTTCCGCAGATAAACATGAAATTGACAGGGTGCTGTCAACGGGGGCCACTTAAGCGCTGCGGCGATGTTCTCAGAGGACAAAACTAGCCAGTGCCGACGACAATAAATGACACGAGGGTCCTTGAGCCTAGACGTCTCACCCTCATCAGTGTGCCTCGCATTTGCATATATTTCACGAGTCAGCACAGAACTGGCTTTCTCTTTCACTAATTCCATCCATCCCGCAAAATTTTCGGCCTTCGCGACCTTTTGTAGGTCATCAGGCAACCCCTCTAGTGGAAACAGTTTCTCAACCTGGACACCCCTATTAATCCTAGGGTTTGACGTGTAAAAACCTTGGGCACTTGCCGAAATAAACCTAAAGTCGCAAAAGACCCCGCCCCTATCAATTGCCAACTTGTCGTCGTCCGGCGCATGACCACGACCCTTTCGAATCGGGGGCAAGGAGGATGGTACGGGTGTGGTAAAAACCCTAAGCTCGGGGGATAACGGGATGACCAATTGGGCACCCGAGTCACCCCCCTCAGCAGCAGACTCATTCTCCGACACGTTCACCCCACTTCCCCCAGGTAATGTGTAATCGGGGTCGTTGTCACGACTCGTTCTCGCACGTTTGCTCATTTTAATCAAGTAAAACAAGATAAATCAAGTAACGTAACAAAAGCAAGCACGTGCACAGTGACAAGTTGTGTACAAATATACGGCAATTTAACACGTAAGCACACAATCCTAGGACTTTAATCAATCGCCCCCAAGCACGCTTCTAAGCGCAACAAAAAGTAAATTGGGCTTTTACTCAATTGTGCCTAGACTCGAGTATTGAAATTGTGCGAGAGATTAGGACGTACCTACGTGCCCGGAGCAAGTCTTACGGGCACGAATTTGCAGAATTTCGACAACCCGGGCTGATTTAGGGTCGCCGAAATTTTTGTTCCGAATTATTCAATTGACGTGTGCCTTTTGCTCCTTGCGGTGTCCCCGTCGAAACCCTAGAATATCTCCTTCAAATTCGACCTCAATCACCCCCAATTGCAGATTCTCCCTCAAGAACCCTAGCCTTGTCTTCTTCTTCGATTTCACCACTAATCTCCTTCTAGTGGCAGAGTTGTGGTCGCGGTGGTGATGGCTCTGGGATGGTGATGGTGGTGGTCGTGGCGGAGAGAGAGATAGTTGGCGGAGGCGATGGTGAGTTGCGACGGTGAAGGAGATCTCTGGGGGAAGAGGGATAGAAGAGGGGTCTGTGATTGAGAGATTGTGGGAGAGAGCACTGCGGCGGAGAGATGGCGGTGGAGGCGTTGTGAGCGGTGGACGTGGTGGTGATTGTGGTGGTGGTCGGGGTGGTGACTGCTCGTGGTTGCAGAGGGAAGAGGAAGGGGGGTCGATTGCTTACGGGATGGAGATGGAGAGAAACTAGAAAAACTTTTGTTTTAACCCGACTTGATGCCCTTTCGAAAGTAATCGTACGATTACTTTTATGTAATCGTACGATTACATGAAAGTAATCGTGCGATTACTTTGGCTACGAATGGGCAGTAACTTTTTATGAAAGTTCACTTCAAAAATTTTTTCTAAGTAAGAAGTAATCGTACGATTACTTCTTAGTGATCGTACGATTACTTTTAAAGTAACCGTACGATTACTTTTAAGTAATCGTGCGATTACTTTCAAGGTAACCGTACGATTACTTTTATGTAATCGTACGATTACATGAAAGTAATCGTGCGATTACTCTTGGTACGAATGGGCAGTGAGTTTTCATGAAAATTCCACCCAAAATTTTTTTTAAGGCAAAAGTAAACGTAAGGTAATCGTACGATTACTTTTGTGCAGGAGAAAATTTTTAATAGCCAAAATATAACCTTTACCTCGTATTTTGATCCCGAACTCCGATGAATGTGATTTTTGCACCTTTGGATCCCTTTTCCGTCGTATGTCTTGCTCATAAAAATAACGTCCCGTTTCCGGATCGTTTTCCCGTCTTTCCTCAATTATCGCTTA
Source organism: Linanthus parryae (assembly GCA_023055425.1). Classification (NCBI taxonomy): domain Eukaryota; kingdom Viridiplantae; phylum Streptophyta; class Magnoliopsida; order Ericales; family Polemoniaceae; genus Linanthus; species Linanthus parryae. Next base: position 8,429,921 of record JALGPY010000015.1, read on the forward strand.
ATTACGCGAAAAATATCCAAATTGTGCCTAATTTGCCGCTTTCTTCAAAATTTTGCAATCACCTTCATCAAGACGGGGAGTGCGGGATCTCTTCTCATGTAGAAAAATTCCCAAAGTCCGGGGAATCTTTCATTCTTCGATTTCGCGCTTCCAAAGGCTCGTTTTGCATTTCCGGATGCTTTTGGACGCCTTTTAGCATCCTTTTTCGTCGTTTTTGCTTGTTTCTTTGGTTTGTCATGGATCTCTTCGACCTCGAGACTCCATTTATGGTATAAAAGATTCCCAAGGTCCGGGGAACCTTTCATTCTTCAATTTGCTCATTCCAAAGACTCGTTTGGCAATTCCGGATGCTTTTTGGCTCCCTTTTCCTCTTCGCAACATCCTTTTTGGCATAACTTCTTCGTCCGGACTCCGATGTACGCGATCCACCTATCCACAGAAAGCTCTCGAGCACCCCCACACTATGGCACTGTTCAAATCAGCTCACAGTCCTGTCTTCAAAAATTTACCTCGTAATCCGTGCCATTGTGCCAACTTTCTCATTCTCTTTACGTCTTCTTCGCGTATATCAAGAAGGGGAGTCCGGAAACTTGATCTTCCCCAGGTGCGTGTGTTGAGTACGTGTAGGAATGGCGTCAATCATCCATTTCTTCATTCCGGGTCCCGATACGCGTTTTGGCTTGCTTTTTCTCGTTTTTCGTGCAATTCTTCACTCGCGTATCAAGAAGGGGGATCCGGAATAGGCCTTCCACCTAGAATTCCTGCACATACTCATTGAAAATATTAAATCCACTCTCTCGCACCTCTCAAATAGTTAGAACAAAATCAAATAACAAAACAGTATTGAAATCTACACTATGCAGTAAATAGGTTGGGTTGCCTCCCAACAAGCGCTTTGTAATTTAAGGTCGACGGCCCGACCAAGTTACCTCAAATGAGCTCAGATATCGGGAATTGGTTTGAGGCTCTCGATAACCCCAATGAAATTCCCGTCCACGTATGGTTTTGCTCGCTGTCCATTTACCTTGAACCTGTTCCCATTCTCAGCTTCTACCTCGAGCGATCCCCATGGGTAAACCTCTGTAATTGTAAATGGACCACTCCACCTTGATTTCAGCTTGCCCGGAAACAGTTTCAGTCGGGCGTTGAATATCAATACCTTCTGGCCCACTCTGAAATCTCGTGGAATGATATGCTTGTCATGCCATTGCTTGGTCCTCTCTTTGTATATCTTGGCACTCTGATATGCCATCAATCTGTGTTCTTCTAACTCAAGCAATGCCTGCTTCCTTTGCTCACCAGAGAGCTTAGCATCCAAGTTTAATTTCTTTAGCGCCCAAAACGCTTTGTGCTCAAGTTCTACCGGCAGATGACATGATTTCCCGAAAACTAGTTGGTAGGGAGACATGCCTAGGGGAGTCTTGTATGCAGTCCGGTATGCCCATAAACTATCATCCAAGTGTAGAGCCCAGTCTTTGCGCCCTGGATTGACAGTTTTCTCTAGAATCCCCTTTATCTCACGGTTAGACACTTCAGCTTGTCCATTGGATTGTGGATGGTAGGCCAATGAGATTTTGTGTGTTTTTACCCCATACTTGCTCAAGGTATTGGCAAAAACCTTGTTCACAAAGTGTGATCCCTCGTCGCTAATAATGGCTCTGGGAGTTCCAAATCTTGTGAAGATATTTTTGCGTAAGAATCTCTCGACTGTAGCACTATCATTCTTTGGACAAGCCAGAGCCTCCACCCATTTGGTGACATAATCAACAGCCAACAAAATATACAGATTACCAAGCGACGATGGGAATGGCCCCATAAAATCAATCCCCCACACATCAAATGGTTCTACTTCTAACACGAAATTTTGAGGCATTTCATTTCGGTTAGAGATATTACCTGTTCTTTGGCATCGGTCACACTGTTGTACAAATAGATGGGCGTCTTTATGCAAGGTTGGCCAATAAAAACCACTCTGAAGTACCTTCGCAACTGTGCGTGATTTGCCGAAATGTCCCCCACAGTTCAACTCGTGGCAGTGTCTAAGGATCTCCAACGTGTCCGGTTCCGCAACACATCTCCGCAATACATTGTCCGCCCCCAACTTGAACAAATAAGGATCATCCCAGAAATACTGTCGCGCGTCTGCAAAGAACTTCTTCCTCTGGTGATAATTCAGGTCCTTGGGCACAATGTTGAGTGCCTTGAAATTTGCCAAGTCAGCAAACCAAGGCACAGCTGCAACCACAACCATGAGCTGCTCGTCTGGAAAATCCTCTCGAATCGGCAAATCTTCCTGCTTATCGTTCTCCAGTCTCGACAAATGATCTGCAACCACATTTTCTACCCCCTTTTTATCTTTGATCACCACATCGAACTCTTGCATCAACAACACCCACCGGATCAATCTTGGCTTGGCGTCCTTCTTGGTGAGAAGGTACTTGAGGGCTGAATGGTCCGTGAAGATCGTCACCTGAGAACCCACAAGATATGGACGAAACTTGTCCAACGCAAATATGATTGCCAACATCTCTTTCTCCGTGGTAGCATAATTAACCTGTGCATCATTAAGAGTACGACTGGCATAATAAATGACGTGAGCTACCTTATCTTTCCGCTGGCCTAGAACTGCTCCCACCGCATAGTCACTAGCATCACACATGAGCTCAAATGGTAGGGACCATTCTGGAGTGGTGATGATAGGCGCGCTAATCAGCTTTTCCTTGAGCAAATCAAAAGCCGACTTGCACTCCGCATTAAAATCAAAAACCGCGTCCTTCTCAAGCAATCCACACAAAGGTTTCGTGATCTTCGAGAAGTCTTTAATGAAGCGCCGATAGAACCCTGCATGTCCCAAGAAACTCCTTACCCCTTTAACAGAGGTAGGGTAAGGAAGCTTCTCAATAACCTCAATCTTGGCTCTATCCACCTCTAATCCTTTGCTGGAGATCTTGTGGCCCAAAACAATACCCTCGGTAACCATGAAGTGACACTTCTCCCAGTTGAGCACTAGGTTGGTGTCAATGCATCTATCAAGAACCCGGGCCAACTGCTGCAGGCAGTCTTCGAATCCATCACCATAGAGCGAGAAGTCGTCCATGAACACTTCAAAATTCTGCTCCATCATATCAGAGAAGATCGACATCATACACCTCTGAAACGTAGCAGGTGCGTTGCATAACCCGAAAGGCATGCGTCTAAAAGCGAAAGTCCCATAAGGACAAGTGAATGTCGTCTTCTCCTGGTCAGCTGGCTCAATTGCTATCTGGTTGTACCCGGAGTACCCATCCAAAAAGCAATGATGAGAGTGATGTGCCAGCCTATCAAGCATCTGATCAACGAATGGAAGGGGAAAATGATCCTTCAAAGTGGCATCATTGAGCTTGCGGTAATCCATGCAAACTCTCCACCCAGTAACAGTACGCGTAGCGATTTGATCACCTTTTTCCCCTTCCACCACAGTTATACCCCCCTTCTTAGGAACACATTGTACCGGGCTAGTCCATGTGCTGTCGGAAATCGGATAAATGATGCCCGCCTCCAACCATTTAAGCACCTCTTTCTTCACCACCTCCTGCATGTGAGGATTGAGGCGGCGCTAAAACTGAACTACTGGCTTCTTGTCTTCCATGAGCCGAATCTTGTGCTGGCAAACTGTGGGGCTGATCCCCTTGATATCTGCTATGGTCCATCCCATAGCTGCCTTTCTCTCCTGTAGCACCTTGAGAAGCTGCTCCTCCTGTTCCCTGTCCAAACATGCAGACACAATCACAGGTAAAGACTCATTAGATCCCAAGTATAGATATTTCAAATGTACAGGTAAAGGCTTTAATTCTAAAATAGGAGCAGTAATAAGAGAAGGAGTAAGAATCTTCCTGCTTCCCTCATTAAAGAGGGGTAGGGGCTGACGCCAATGAACATCAAATGCTTGCTCTTTCTCGCTGGAATCAAGTAGAACAAGCTCCTCATATAGCTGCTCCAATAAAATATCATCCTCCTCGTCCGGCGTGTAGGCCTCCACCCCGAAGCACTGCTCACTTACCGCGTATGCGGGAAACTTCATAGCCTCAAATACATTGAAGGCCACCTTCTCATCGTTGATCTGCATAGTCAGCTCTCCATTGGCCACATCAATGATAGTCCTCCCAGTAGCTAGGAATGGGCGACCCAAAATAAGAGGAACATCATCGTCAGCCTCCATGTCTAAGATCACAAAATCCGCTGGGAAGATGAGTCCTTCAACTCTCACTAATACGTCCTCCAAAACACCCCTGGGGCGTTTTATAGTGCGATCAGCCATCTGCAAACACATCCTGGTAGGCTTAGGATCTCCCACACCAAGTTGCTCAAAAACCGATGTGGGCATCAAATTAATACTTGCACCCAGATCACATAATGCCCTCCCATGAAATGCATCACCCAATGTAACAGGAATGATGAAACCGCCCGGATCTTTCATCTTCTTTGGTAGCGCCTTTTGCACAACTGCGCTACACTCCTCATTCAGGGTCACGGTTTCAAAGTCATCCATGCGCCTCCTATTAGAAAGGAGGTCCTTGAGAAACTTGGCATATTTCGGCATTTGTGAAATGGCCTCCGCAAAAGGTATATTAATGTGCAGTTTCTTGAAGATATCCACAAACTTCTTGAAATGCTTGGCATCTTCTTGACTCTTCAATCTCTGCGGGTATGGCACTCACACACTGTATTCCTCCCTTGGCTTCTGCTTCTCATCCGACTTCCTCACCGTGTCCTTTGATTGGGGAATCACGGTAGGCACGGGAATCTCTTCATCTAAGGCTTTTTCAGTGGCCTTGGTCGCCTCAGCTCGCGCATGGGTAGGATATGGGGGATCCTGGGTAGTGGTCCCACTGCGAGTAGTAATAGCCTTCAATTGCTCAGTTGGAGTAATAGTGTTAGACGGGAGTATACCTGGCGGAAGTCGAGGATTCTGATTAGCTATTTGGCCAATTTGTGTCTCATGATTCTTTAACGAGGCTTCCATTGCAACAATTTTACTCTCAATCTTGTCGTTGCTAGCTAACAGTTTCCTCAACATCGCATTTGTATCCTGTTCTTCTGAGGGTGGGGCTGAAGCCTGTTGTTGTGGAGCCTGTCTCTGAGCTTGGTATGGAACATTTGGCCTATGACCTGGCGCATATAAACCACTATTCGGATTGGCATAGCTAAAGTTGGGGTGATTGCGATTGTTAGGATGATAGGTGTTTGGCCATTGCTGCTGTCTTTGTTGACCCATGTAATTCACGTCTTCAATGCCATCCCCATATCCCTGATTTGCATCTGCTACCATCTCTCCCACTGACTTCACCTGTGCCGATGGATTCAAATGACTGAAAGCCGATGTCATAACTGCCATCTGATGTTCAAATTTCTGTTCCACCATAGACTCAATCTGACTAACCAATGCTCCATCTGACTTCGTGCTTCTACGAGTTTCAGACCTCGTGGATTCACGTTTTGCTACATTATCTAGCAAATCACGACATCTCTGTAGTCCCATCCCCATAAAATTGCCTTGAGCCATCATGTCTAGTTCACTAGCAGTCTCCCTGTCCAAAGCATTATAAAAATAGTGAAGAAGTTTATACCATGGCTCCCCATGAGTAGGGCATCTGCGAAGGAGCTGGTTGAACTTTCTCCACGTGTCACCCAGAGAATCATCTTCCTGCTGTTTAAATGTGGTTATGTCAGCCATCCGTTGAGCAACCTTAGATGGTGGAAGATACTTCCTGAGAAACTCTCTGCTACAATCTGCCCATGTAACTATGCTGCCTGCTGGAAGTTCCATAAGCCATGTCTTTGCCTTTCCCGATAAAGAGAAGGGGAAAAGCATGAGCTTTATAGTCTCGATTGGCACTCTCTGGTCATACATGGTAGAAGTAATCTGCTCGAAGTTGAGCAAGTGCTGATGTGGATCATCACTCGGGGCTCCCGTGAATAGGCACTCATCCCTAACCATATTGATCAACGGTTGGCGAATCTCGAAATGCGCGGCATTAATCTGCGGCCTGACAATGGTAGGCTGATATCCATCCGGTGTAGTTCTGAAGTAGTCCACCAAAGGACGGTCATCCTCCTCAGCATTGTTGACTTGCTCTACCACATTCCGGCCGTTATTGTTCCGATTATTACCCCCATTGTTCCCATTGCCACCGTTTTTTCCACCATTAACTCCTCCATTGTTCCCATTAACTATTTCTGCACCAGGGAGTTGTTGTGGATTCTGGGGATTCATGCGATCAATCATGGCTTGCATCGCAGCCATTTGAGCCCTAAGCTCCTCAGTTTCCCTTGCTCGATTTGCTGTATCCTCCACAGCTGCAGCTCTAGCTGCTTCCGCATCTTCGAGGCCCTTGCGGAACCTCTCAAACTCAGCTCTAGTTTGCTCGTCCATTTGAACTGAATTTGCTTTCCTCTTGTCTCTATTCTGTGCTCGCAATAAGGATTCCGGGTCTTCAAGTGTTGGATGCAAAGGCTCGTCTCTAGAACGTGACATGCACCAAATGAATCAGACCTGAAACGCGAATCACACACACAAAACAGGTGAGTAACAAATATAAACTGAAAAGTAAATCCCTAAAGAGAAAACTAATAGCTAATTTGACCGAAGTCCCCGGCAACGGCTCCAAAAACTTGACACGCTCCAACTGCAAGTGCACAGTTGTCGGTGCAGTAATAATCGGAAAAGTCCGGATTGTCGAACCCAAGGGACTTCGTATAACTAACTATTAAGTTTGTTCTTTATGTGGGCAAAGCGCAGTTGTTTTGTGGTTTCTAATCCTACTAAATATTAAAATAACAATTATCTCAAATAATTCAAAGAATTATTTCAAGATTAATGAGCACGAGTTGATTTTGATGTTTATCAAGTTTGATTAAATTCAGGATATCTCTACGGATCACTAGGAATGTCACACTACGTTGGATTTATGTTTTACTAACACGATAATTTCTTATTCTAGTTAAACGAGCAATTGTATATTGAAGATGTCTCAACCAATAACTATGCCTAAACTATCGTAACTGATTCCTCTAGCTTACTCAAGTTCAAACACGCATTACGATACTAATTTCTACTCTTGTTCTTAGCTAACTAGCAAGATTCCTCAACCCTAGATACGGCTAGTGTGTATTTCAATTTTCCGGGCAACAAACGTAGATTCCTCTATCGTTCATAACCTAGCACAATCCTATTAATACGTCTATCAATAGAAAAGATGAATTAAAAATATGAAATTCACATAACTAGATAAGAAATCATCAATTAAGCTCAAAAGCATGAGAGTAAATCCATAAACCACAAGTTGTAGTGATCAAACCCTAGTTTCCTACGAGATATCCCAAAATAAGGGTTTAGCTACTCATAATCATGTTCATAATACAAAGTTTCATGATCAAGTATCAAAATCTAGAGAAGAAAAGAAGAAGAGAAGCCAAACGGATGATCCAAGCTCTCGACCTAGCTCCCAAGCACTCCAAGCACGACTTCCAAGGTGTGTTCTGATGTTGAATGACGTTCCCCCAATGTTTCCTAAGTCTTTTGTGGCTTCAAACTCCCAAAACTATGCCAAAATAGCGAAAACAGCCCAAAAATTTGATCCTGGCCGCAGAGGTAATCGTACGATTACCTTGATGTAATCGTACGATTACTTTCCTCATAGGTAATCGTACGATTACTTTTCATCTTCCACCTTCCAAACTCCATCTTCTTGCTCTTTTTCCTTTCGTCTTCACTTCCCGAGCATCCTTTGAGCCTCCAACCTTTCCGAAGTTCACTTTTGCTCCAATGTCACGTCCCGAGCTCCCGGTTCCTGAAAACCACAACACGAGAAACATACCGGAAGATCAAACGTGATAAAATATAGCCAAAATCAATGCAAAAAGTGCCCGGACTCATCATTAACGTGCAAAGACTCAACATGCTCAACTTTAGCAAGAAATGATCCAAAATCTATCAAAACGCATCGGAATACACGCAAAACGGTAAGGAAACATATAAGAATATAACTCCAAATATGGAGTTATCACATAGCTTTCATAAAAAATAACATGAATGCTCTCTTCAACCAGCTTAGTTCTTTTATTGTAAACTCCATAAGCTTTTATAGTCAGAGAGTAACCAAGAAAGAAACCTTCATCACTTCTTGCATCAAACTTACCAAGATTGTCCTTACCATTGTTGTGGACAAAACAAGTGCAGCCAAAAAGTTTGAAATATAAAATATTTGGCTTTCTTCCTTTGAAGAGTTCATAGGGGGTCTTCTTCAGTATTGGCCTAATCAGGAACGTGTTAAGTATGTAGTTGGCTGTATTCACAGCTTCTGCCCAGAATGACTTTGGTAACTTGTTCTCTAGAAGCACTGTCCATGACATGTCTTCAAGAGTCCTGTTCTTTCTTTCAACAACACCATTCTGTTGAGGAGTTCTTGGAGCAGAAAAGTTGTGAGCGATACCATACTGAGCACAAAATAAATGAAACTCAAGTTCATCAAATTCTCTACCATGATCACTTCTAAGAGAGGCAAATGGCAAGTTTTTCAAAGTTTGAAGCTCCTTACAAAACTTTGAAAATTCAGATAGAGCTTCGGATTTATCTTTCAGAAACATAAACCAAGTAAATCTAGAGTAATCATCAACAATAACTACATATACTTCTTACCATTTGGATTTGGAGTCCTCATAGGACGACAAAGATCCATGTGAAGTAATCCAATGGGTCTAGTAGTACTTACAAATTTATTTGGCTTGAATGAGCTCCTTGTCTGCTTACCTTGAGCACAGGCTTTGCATACTTCATCATCTTTGAATTTGATAGAGAGCAATCCTCTTACCAGATCCTTAGAGATTAATTTTTTCAAGGTATGCAAGATAATATGTCCAAGCTTTCTGTGTCAAAGATTTGAATCTTCTTTCAAGGCCTTGAGACACTTTAAGCTTTCACCTGCAACTTTCTTAGTGTGTAAAGTATAGACATTGTTTGATCTTGAGGCAGTGAGAATGCAAAATCCTGATTTCTCATTTTGCACCACACATTTCTCTTTGTCAAAGATAACCTTGTTACCATTATCACAAAACTGAGATACACTAAGCAAATTAAACTTCAAGCCATCAACTAAATAAACATCAGAAATAGAATTTTCAGAATTTGTGGCAACTTTACCAATACCTAAAATGTTGCACTTCCATTTATCACCAAGTGTGATTGAGCCTTCAGGTTGCTCTTTCAGTTATGAGAATAGATATCTTTTTCCACTCATGTGTGTGGAGCATCCACTATCTATGAACCATCTTTGATCTTTACTCTTGATGATATCCTGCAAACACCATTCACTGCCTTACCCAACTGTTAGACCAAGTGTTGAATTTAGTTCATATTCACGGTCAACCATGTTAGGTGGTCTAACCCCTTTTCGAACCAAAATCTATCTAACGTGTCCTTTGAGTTGGAATGGAAAAGTGTTCCTCATTATTTGAGGGTCTCTTCTTCTAAAAGGACAAGTCATCTTAACATGAACAATTTTGTTGCAGTAATGGAACTTAGGAGATGTTTTGTTACTAGCCTTCACAAATCTGGTGTTGCTTTTTCTAAGAAAATTTTGATTGTAGCCAATACAAGTTTGGTGAACTGACTATAAGCTTCCTGCAAGAAACAAGTTTAAATTGTGTTATGAGCCAACAAGCTTGGTCATAGTATTATTAGAATCTTGAAATTTCTTAGTTAGAGTTCTATTTTGTTCCTCCAATTCATCACAATAATGTCTTAGAGCAACAATTATGTCACTCAGTAAAGAGTTGTTAGTAACTACTTCCTTAACTTGAGTTTGCAAGGCCTTGAAACTAGTTTCCAAGGCTTTGAAATCTATTTCAGAGTTCTTCTGGGAATTTTCAAGGCCTTGTTTTTTACAAACAAGTTCCAAGTTCTCTTTTGCTTTCTCATGAACCTTTTCTTTAAAAATTCTAATTTCTTTCATGTAGTCCTTCTCATTTAAAAGCATTTTTCTAAGATAGCCAGTGAGGAAATCTGTAGGTTTAGAAATCAAACCGTTTACCATTACCTCACTGTTATTTTCTGAACTTTCATCATGCTTGGACATAAGGCAGAGGTTGACTTGTTTTTCCTCAGATTCAGACTCACTAGAGGAATCAGAGTCACTCCAGGAAGCTACCATAGCTTTCTTTCTTATTTCATGGTCTTTCTTCTGAAATGGCTTGCTTTTATTGTGTGGACAGTCTCTGATTAAGTGTCCTGCATCACCAAACTCAATGCAATTCAGTACTTAAGCTTTATAACCATGAGAGATAGCTTTACCTTTGTAATCTCTGCTACTGGAGGATCCGTGTTTGTCCTTGTTGAAGTCTTTGTTTCAAAATTTTTTCTTCATCTTTAGAATCCAGGTGAAGGATTTTGAAATAATAGAAAAATGATCTTCATCATCATCTTCTGGTTCAAGGCTTTGAGAATGTTCACTCTCTTTGGCATTGAGAGCCAACTTCTTGGCACTGTCTGGAAAGTCTCCATCAGTTTCATTCATAGAGACAAAAAGTGCATCCTCAATTTTGGGAGTTCTGATCCCATCTTTCTCAGTATAGAATATGTGAGGACCCTTCTGAATGATAGTCCAGAATTCCATATCTTGATCAATGATGAACATTTTCATCAGGGCTTTCCAGTGCACAATGTTGTCACCACAAAACAAGGGAGGTCTATTAGCAGCTCTTCCCAGTGAGAAACCACCATCTCCTACAGTACTCATAATCACAAGATTGTTAGATCTATGCAGTGATACAAGCTATGATACCAATTGAAGGACAGGACAGTAGGATAACTACAGGATCAATACTCCAGAAGGGGGGTTGAATAGAGTATGTCAACTTTTTGCAACTGTGCTAAAAGAGTGATTTCAAGGGAGTTTGTGAAATGCAGCAAGTATTTCAAGGCCTTGAAATGTGTTTCAAGTCCTTGGAATCAAAACGGAAAATAAAGAGAAAGATGATAGTTTTCAAGGCCTTGAAATGAGGTTCAAGCCCTTGAACTGAAAACTCGTTTTGTACAGTTTGTATGCTAAGTAAAATGCAACAAATTAAATACAAGTGACACAGTGATCTATAGAGTTCAGTCCACTTGTACCTACGTCTCTACCTCAGGGACTTAATCCGTGCAGGATTTTCAACCAAATTCTTATTAATCATAAGCTAAGTCTCTAGATCTCAAGCATAGAGAGATACCTTACTCTGTTACAGCTTGTGGTTCTCACTAACCTATTAATTACCTGTTCTAGATAACTAATTAATAAGAATTCTCTATTATTCACTATGAAAAATCCACGAGAATGAGAACTAGAAGTAATATCATAATGATATACAAATAAAGCTAATAATAGAAGAACACTAGAACTGAATCTGAAGTTGAATATAAAATGTCCTTCAAATGATGAGATTGGATGATTTGATTTGCCTCTTTGTTGTTTGCTAATCTCTGTGAAGTGCTTGAGAGTTTATGTAAGATTTGTTTTGTTATTTCTTCAATCCTTCCCTCTTTTATGCAGCTGTTTGAATTGAAGATCTTCAGGATCTTCATAAACAAACTTTCCTAAAAATATGCTGCAAGCTATTGACTCTTCTAACAGCTCTCCCAATGGATAGTTTCTCTGTATCTTCAAAGATATTGTCTTGATCTTGTTTGTTGGAGGGTTGGGAAGCATTAGATGCAGCAGATCAAAGTGCATAATAACTCTGCCAGATTGATTTTGCATTTTGCAACCAAATAAGTTAGGAAACAATCCTGAAGAATAGGAAACTAAATATCCCCGCACAAACTGAGTCAAACACATATATTACAGTATATAGTAGAGAAATGATTTGTCTTTCGTCATCAAGTAACTGAGAATGGATTATAAGAGATTAAGAGTTTGAATAAGATCATCAGCTCCCCCTAAGTTCATGTCTGAATCTGCAGTGTTAGTTTCAAACCCTTGAAATCAGTTTCAAGGCCTTACAAGTTGTTTCAAGACTTTGAAACAGGCTGAATTTACATTGTGTATCGTTAGAAGAGGATAGTGATTTGAAGGCGACTGAAAATATGGTGTTTAAATCCAATCAACATGGAAGTATTTCGAGTTCGAATAAAAAATAATATTTCCAATCTTTTGTAGCAAATTAGACTTCCATTTATATTATTTTTTTTCAAGAAAATGTTGATTTGACGGCAACATTAATTTTGATGACTATAAGATTTCTCAAAAACATGATTATATACTCATTTGGACCCTACTTTCAGCAGTTTGTATGTAGTCAATGGTAGCATGCATATTCCTGCTACATATACTTTCTGGGTCTTTTTTTGCCCCGTTTCGCTGTTGGATTTTTTTAGCATTTTATAAGCTTATTATGTTGATCAATTTTCTTATTAATTTGAAGTCCAACTAATTGAGAAAAGTCTCAGAAATGGAATTGTCCAAGACCTGCTATGATACACACAAAACACACTAACATTACTCAAAAACATACAATAGTATTACAAAATAATCATACACCCTACAAAACATATAGACGGAAAATAACATTGGCGATGAAAATACATACCGTTTTACTGGACTGTATACCACATATGCATGTTCATTGTACACATCTGCCCCTATACCTTCAAAGAAACGCAATCAATAGGATAGTGTGTTAAAACTCAACCAAAATATTTCTTCGATACAATTGCTAGATGGAAAAAACATTCAGAGATATGTTATGATATTAAAAAATGAATTTAGAAAACTCATTAATAATTTGTAAAATAGAAGTTTGAAATTTACCTGTATGGGGACGGTGCCTCTAGGTTCAATAGCGACTCATGGGCGGATGTGTATTCCTTCGGATGCTGCTCTTAGTACTACACAGTATATGATTTTAATAAATTAGGTGAAAGACGAAAAAATGCCACACGATTTTAAAAAACTCACCGGATCCACGGTTGTGCCTTTTCTCTTGTGCGCCAAGCGAGCTATCTTATAGAGATATTTTGGTTCGTGCATTTCATCCATCACTTCTAGATAAGAGGATAGCGTTCAGAATGAGATTTGGTGGTGCGACTAATGTAGCATAGTTTGTGAAGAATCAATTCTCAATTGGCACCAATCAATTGACAGAGTTAAATTGATTCTTTTGTACACATATCATACCATTTTGGACTACATATAATTTCGAAATTTTGCGCCATTTTTTGAATTTTAAATTGCCCTCATCTTTAAATTTCAACTTCATTAGTTTTTAAATTCCAATTTCAGCGCCATTTTTAAATTTCGACTTCATATTAAATTCAACGATATTTAAACCGTAATTCCACGTGGCAATCTCTCAAAGAAACTCATTCTCAAATATTATATAGTATAGATGTGTCTACGAATATATGATACAGAGATCATGGGATGATTAACGTTGGATCGTGTGTGTGTATACACACACACACACACATGTGAATATGGATATGATTCATTCTCGTATTTAAGTTACTTGGTCGATAATTAAAACACGATTCCTCTAGACCTTGTATGGTCGTTACTGTCTCCGCACGTCTAGCTACTACGGTGGCGGACACACATGGCACTCAGTCTACGGGATTTCTGTCGGTACATTACTAGCTTCCGACTATAAGGAACTAGTACTACTCTCTAGAATCACGATCCACTAGGGGGTGTGCACACTTAAGGTCTAGTTTGTCTTGGGAGATCATTACTGAAATAGAAAAGTGAGTTTGGATATGTCATAACTGGTATTAACTGATATCTATCTTACTGGTATAACATTCTCTGTGAACTTTGATGTGGGTTATATTACAAGGCATATGCATTACAATTACATGTTAGACGTTGATTGTGTGTGACCCTGTAGGTTCGTAATTACGTTGGCAGTAATAACAATTTTTACAAACATTGAGTTACATCTAGCAATACATCAATGCTATCCAAGTAATAGGAATGTTAATTATCCGACTAACCTTAGTGGCCAATGTTACGGTTGTGTATAATCCCTTTGTCTCATGTATCCAGATTGGACACAAGACAGGGAGTGTCACACTTGTATATCCAATCTATAGTTTCTTGATATATAAGTAGACTTAGACAAACAATTAACATCAATATCTCATACTGATTTATTTGAGCACGGCCATGCATTTCCCTAAGTCTCACTCATCGAGTGGCCGTGGATATTTACTCATGTTATGTGGGAGGGAAAAATCCTATCTACGTCACTATCATCTGTCAGTTTGCTTCATATCATGTCCGATTATCGCCTTTATTGTTACCCAGTGACGGTGAAGTGTTTGACGATATCAAAACATGATAATTCACAACTAGAGTATCTAGTGAGTGCAAGTCTAAGGATCACAATACCATTGTCACTATGAGAAGCGCTTGTGACAGGATGGGGACCCATGGGCGGCACCTGCCAGAAGGGTACATAAGGTTGTAGGCAGTGTGCGTATATGCATATGCATTTGGGATTCCATAGACATTTATTTACTCAGTTTTTACTGATACTCGAAAAACTGTGGTCTTGTGTTTCTTTTAGTTCCCTCGCAGGTATATGATAAGTTTGTTTGGGATAACACCCTGGAACCACGATAGCTCTTTCATGCAAACAGCTGTAATGCTTAGTATTTAACCGAAGAGACATATTTTGTTGTAAAATATCTTTTGTTAGGCTTGTTGTCTAGTTTGGGTTTCAGCCATGATTTTTTTTTAACTTTTTTAATATTAATCAGTAGTTGGATGCTTCTTTTCACTTATTTATCATTATCATTCCATGTACGAAATGGTAAAATCCCCTGTACGAAGGGCACCTCTCGTTCTCTGGCTCTTCTAGAAATCGGGGGTGTTACAATTTGTATCAGAGCAGTGGCATCCTTTAGGACTGTAGGGAGAAAATGTTTAAAACTCAGATTTTCTAAGTTTTGAACTTCAACTTGAAATTTATAGGGCATGATAAATTGAAAAGTAAAATATGAATAAGCTGGAGATAATGGGTTATCTTATCTAATCTTCGCATGCCAAACTTATATATGTTACTTGTCTTTATTTTTGTACTATTTTCAAACCCCAATGCTTATTAGTTTTTGAATGACCAGTGACTAGCTGGGGTATATCCCACCCACCCTCATCTTTTGTTTCAAGATGCTTATATGCTCTTTACTTGTGAGAAATCTATTTCTCGAATTACACGTATATCGATGAGATAACTGATGTGTTTAACTGTTATTGCATGACTGTATAATGTAATTATATGTGATTGTAACTATTATTATTATTATTATTATTATTGTTGTTGTTGTTGTTGTTGTTGTTGTTGTTGTTGTTGTTGTTGTTGTTGTTGTTGTTGTTGTTGTTGTTGTTGTTGTTGTTGTTTGTTGTTGTTGTTGTTGTTGTTGTTGTTGTTGTTGTTGTTGTTGTTGTTGTTGTTGTTGTTGTTGTTGTTGTTGTTGTTGTTGTTGTTGTTGTTGTTGTTGTTGTTGTTGTTGTTGTTGTTGTTAATTACGTGTTAGCTAAGTTACATCAATCTGGCATAACTTCACATCACATCATCGTTAAGTGACAGTGTGGGGCGCATGATCGATCATCAACACGGCTAAGCCACCAGAAGCAACGCATCAACCCAAATGGAAGGGAAGCGCATTGGACCCACATGTGGCTCAACTGATCGCTCATATGGGTCAGTTTGTGCAGGCTATGAACCACAACAACCAGAATAATCAAAACAACAATGTCGTCGCCGAGCGGGAACCAGACTGGGATAAGAAGATAGCTCAACGGAACCCGAGAAACTTCCATGGGCACGAGAGTATTGCTCGAGAACTGGATCAGGGACTTTGACAAGATCTTACAGGCAATGGAGTGCCCTGAATCCCACAAGATTAATAAGGCGACGTTTTACTTCAAGGACAAGGACGATAACTGGTGGACAGCTAATCGAGCAAGGCTCGTAGCTCTGGAAGGCTTTAGATGGGATGCAATGAAGGCTGCTATGAGAACAAACTTCTATCCTGAGCACGTTAAGGAACAAAAGTACATCGCGCTAAAGCAGGGCAACGACTACGTGACGGACTATTATGGCAAGTTCGTGGAGTTAGCTCAGTTGATGAAGACACAATGCCAACAATAGGGCGCATGGTTACCTGTTTTATAGTAGGACTGAAGCTTGAAGTACAGAGGACCATGCTCACCAGAGGCTATGACACCTTGTCAGAAGCCTATGGTAGCAGTGAACATATGGAGAGTCGATGAGACGTTGAATCAACAGTTGGGGAGGAGGAAGATGGAAGGACAAGGAACTAGCGGCCATGGCCAAGGAAAAATAGCAGCCAAGGGTCGGAAAAGCGTTTCAGGACCAGAAATGGTGGAGGCAATTTCAACTAGAATCGCGGGAATGGTGGCAACCAGTACGAGTCCAACTGCAACAGGCGTCGTCGCAATCATGGGGGTACACTTGTGACGGCGAACCTTTGGTTTGTTGGACTTGTGGAATCTAGGCACACATATCTCGCGGCTGCAGAAAGCAAGTGGAGGTGGAGAATCAACCATGCAATAATGGAGGGAACTACCAGGGAGTCACGCAGAACAACTACCATGGGAACAAACATAGCTACCAGGGAAATGGACATAATTATCAGGTTAACCGGCAGTACCAGAATGGGAATGACTTTCGACAAATCAACCATAATGGAGGAAACCATGTTCGCAACAAACAATCAAAACTTCAGGAATGGCGCAGTGAAACAACAAGGAAACAACAACGGGAATGAGAATGGGAATGAAGCGCATAACAGGAATATGGCTACCAATGGAAACAATGAAAACAATGGATTTGGAAACAATGGAAATGAAAATGGAAGGAATGCAGCTCAAGGCAACAACCAGAGGTCAGGTGGCCAAATCTTTATGATGAAGCAAGTAGGCAATGAAGCGGCATACAACATGAGGACATGTATGTTTTCTATCCACTATCACCATGAATCTCCCTTAATATTAGAAACCCCTACAGGCTTGTAGAAACTCTTTCGAGCTCCGAGGAAGAAGCTCAGTCGTAGGGGAGATGATGTAACAATCCTATTATTGTTCTTGCATTTCATTTGCTTGTTAATTGTAATTTCATTAGTTGTGACTTCCAGCAGAGACCGTAATCCAATTACCGTTTGCAAGTTTCGAGAAAGAAGCTTAGTCCAAGGAGAGAAGGATGTAATACCCGATATTTTTAGTTGACAGCGTTTAGTAATTCGACGTTGCGTAGTAACTTTTATTTGTTGTGATTAAATCAAAATTACTTAGTTTAATAAATTTTATGTTCTAAAAATTTATGTTTTTACAGTTCAAAAATGTTAACCTGTTATAAAGTATAAATTTTTATTAGTCATCGCATATGATTTTTAGTCGCGTTCTGAATGTTCGTCTCGTAGTTACAGGCCTTCGCGCGCCCGAATCACCGTCTTAACCTATACCCATTTTCTACCTTCCCAATAATATATGTTTAAAAAAAAAAAAAATGGGAAGTGACTTAAGCATTTGAAAGACTTACCTCATACATTTCACCTCACTGTCTCTCTTTTTTACTTCTAATACCGGCTTCTTCTTCTTTTTCTTTCTCGGAAAACTCACCACACCACCACCACCACACCACCACCACCACCACCACCACCACCACCACCACTAACCGCCTTCACCTCCACCTCCTCTCTCAGTTCCTGATTCTCTTTCTCCCACTCGGATTCTCACTTACAGACCGAAGACCAGCCGCAACCATCGCCAAGACCACCGCAACTGGTTCGACCCAGTCCCATTTCTCAGATGTCTCTCTCTCGGTTCAACCTGAAACTGATAGTGCAAGAGCGTTGTTGCCTCAATCTTTTACCAACGCCGCCACCTCCTACCTTGCTACGTTCTCTTCCCTTCTTGGTAGAAACCAACGTCACTATATTAGTTATGTTCTTATCCTTGTTAGTTTTCATGTTCGCATGCGTATGTACATATATATATATGTGTGTGTGTGTGTGTGTGAAAGTTTTCTAGGCATGTATATATATGTGTCTGTGTTTCCATTTCATATTCACTCTGGGCTATGGTAGGAATGAATTTAGAGGTGGGCGATACTTAGGTATGTGGTGGTGTTAAAAGACTGTCTAATAAAATGGTTGTAGTAATATGCTTTAGAAGTGGTATCTTATGTATGTATGTATATAGGTAATGCATAATTTGTAGTAGGGGTTATGCTAGTAGCAGTGATCCTCATTTACGATTTGATTTACAACATAACTGGAGTATATTGTGATAACTTCACAAAGTAACCTTTTACTCTAAAGTTTTTATTTTATTTTATTTTTTTCTTAAGAAGAGAAGGCTTTACCAACCCTTAGGTATTTTTTCTGAAATGTAGTGCTAGACACACTCCCTTTCTATTGTTGTGAACGTTATTTCACTAGCAATACATAATTGTCAGTATGTGAAAAAAATTAAAAATAAAGGGGAGAGTTAATAACGATATATGTTTTTTTAAAGTAAAAGTAAAATGTTTTTCTTATTTAAAGCAATAGGATGTTATTTTCTGAAAAATGTATCATCAGAATACTATTTCTACTTGGTAATTCGAGAATCTTTGTTTTTCTAGAACTAGACTAGTAGTTACGTTTTTTAAGAATATGAAAATAATAGTAATATTATGTAGGTCTACTAATAATTTACTCTGTCTACGATATTTATTTAGTTTGATATTCTTCAAGTATTTAGATAACTGTCGCGGGATGTGAGTAAAGTAGCAACATTAATCGTCAGATCGTGGTCCTATGATTAGTTTGCATTATCTACTTGTGACACGCACTTGGTTTTGATAAGGAATTTATGTATATGATTGTAGAGCCTGATTTCGGTGAGGCAGTATACTGCGACGTTGTGTACGAGTAGCGACTTTGTTAACAGTCTTTGGCTCTCACGGTGAGTAGACATACTTAGCTTAATGTGCCTAATTCTTTCTTCGCGTTAAAATACATGCTTAATTTTGGGTGCGAATTTCTTTCATGTGATATACTTGTTTATTTGAAAATAAATATCGTACTTTATTCTGAAATTGCTAAACCTGTCATACTAATTTTAAATTGTCACTTTACTACTCCTATTCGAAATAAAAAAACTCATTACTTAAATGTCACTAAGTCAAAATCCATTAACAAAGTAAAGTGAAAGAATCGCATGTACTGGAACCAGTGGACTGTTACTTCGTTGCCTCTAGGCGGAAACACGGAGTTAGCTAGTTCCCCTTGACTATTTTTTGTAGTCTTGGACTTTGATATGTTACTATGTTGCCTCTGAGCGCGAACACCAATTTAGCTAGTTCCCCTTGACTACTCGTTATATTCTTGGACTTTGATCTTTTACTATATTCCCCGGCCGGAAACACCGATTCATTTGTTTCCCTTGAATACCTATTGGAGTCTTGGACCTGTTACTACTGTGGGACTCCGAGTGCCCCGACTCCTTTCGCCGTAGGCTGGGGTCTATCATGTAGTAGTACTCTTTTGACATACATTCTTAAGGGGTGTCGTCACTTAAGGTCTAGTTGGATATTTGTCTGATGACTAGCGGGACGGGGGATCCGATCCATAACGCTTGGTAGAGAGGTTGGGCTTTCAACACTATTTACCATGATCTCTCTTGGTTACTGCGTATTAATATTTTGACTACTTTTTTCCTAAGTTTGGAAACAATTATTTGTAAGACGTGTTCTGATAGGCATGCTACTTGTGAGATATTTTTATTATGAAAACATTCTACGTTCGGAATCTTATGACTATCTTAGTAAACGACTTGGCTACTAGTGTTACAACCACTCTCTAATGAAACAACTATTGGGAAACACTGTTGTTAACGAAACTTTGATTCTCGGACTCTGATATTCTTACTTATGCTTTTGAAATAGTTTAACGTCTTTAACTCGCATATTTATACTTAATGCTCTGAAATTGTTTATAATCTTTTAAACGCATAGCCTCTTAACGTCTCCTAGCCATTCTGGTTTACATGCTAGTTGTTTATTCACTCATTTTTTTACCGATACTCGAAAAACCGTGGTCATGTGTCTCTTTGAATTCCCCCGTAGGTATATGATTGGTTTGCTTGGGATAATGCGCTGGAACCACGATTGCTCTTTCATGCAAACAACTGTAATGCTTGGTAATTAACCGAAGATACCTCTTTTCTTGTAAAATATCTTTTGTTATGCTTGTTGTCCAGTTTGGAATTCAGCAATGAATATTGTCAACTTTTGTTATATGAATCAGTAGTTGGATGTTTCTTTTCACTTGTTTATCGTTACCATTCCTTGTACGAAAGGGTAAAATCTCCTGTACGAGGGCACCTCCCATTCTCTGGATCTTTTGGAAATCGGGGGTGTTACAAAGTCTTCCCCCCAGATGATGCACTTCCATTCTCCAGAATCTGATGATGACGCCGTATTTATTTGGAGGAAATCCTTTGAGTTATAGTACTTCCCTCTTAGCACCCGACTGAGGAGGGAATTTTGGTCCTTCCAGATGGGGTTCCCAATTTTTGCCAGCCTAAACCACCGCGATAGATTGGAGTGCACAGAGTGGACTATTTTTTCCATATGATGCCCATGTTACTTCCATTGCTCAAGAAAAGATTCATCACCTTTGACTTGATAGCCTTCAAAAAGGAGATTGGTGTGCAAAAGACTGAAAGATAGTAGGTTAGAATGGCTTCCAGACATGACTTGATAGGCATGCATTCCCCTTCGAACAAAAGGGAGTTTCGCTTCCATTTGTTAAGATTATTTTGAAAACGCTGCACGATTCCATCGAACATTTCCTTTTTTTTTTGTGAGAGTGAAGTCAATGGTTGTGCCAAGGTATTTCCCTGGTTTGTCGACAATGCTGATATTCAGTATGGTTTTCAGACTCTATTTTTCCTCCTCATTCATATTCAGGCTTGTGAATTTTTCAGGCTTTTCAAATTTTATTTCTTGACCCGAAATTCTTGAGTATTGATCGAGGATCCATTGAGCATCCAAAGTAGACCGAGGTTGTAATTTTGGAAGATGAAGCAGTCGTCCGCAAAAACAGAATGTGACACTGGTGCGAGGATCTTCCCACCTTAATCACTTGGCATGTGCTTGTTGGAATAGATGCCCTAGAGGAAATCGTAGATTTAAGTATGAACATTGTTTTAGCTAGAATATTCATTTATTATATATTGTGATATTTAATATAATGAAGTCCTTAGATAAAATATGTTGTTTATCTTAAATATCCCTAGTCCACTATATTGATTAATAGGACGATCAAATATAGACTAGTATGTGGGTAGATTGATATGGAGATATCAAGTCTAACACATGGGTATGCATTAGGAGTAATGGCCTACTGGATTGACCCACAACGAAAAGGATCATTAGATTATGTCAAGTCACAATCGCTTTTTGTAGTGCTAGTATATATGCAATCCTTAGACTTGAAGTCACTAGATACTCTAGTTGTGGAATATTGCGCTTAGATGTTATCAAACGTTATACCGTAACTGGGTAATCATAAAGATAGCTATCGGGCGTGAAGCAAGCTTAGAAATCGTAGTGATGTAGATAGGATTTGTCCCTCCCACATAATGGGGGTAAATATCCACGGCCACTCGAGGGATGAGGCTTATTGAATGTCTGGCCAGACTCAGATAAATCAATATGGAGATATTGATGTTATCTGCAAGCATAAGCATATTCCCAGTATCGAGGAACTATGGATTGGATATACGAGTGTGACTATGAATGTCTCGTGTCCAATCCGGATATGGAGACAAAGGGATAGTGCAATATGACATATTGGGCACAAGAGGTTTGTCGGGATCACTGACTATTTCTATTGGTTAGGTGGCATGGATGTGTTGCTAGACACCGCTTCATGTTAGTAAGAGTTACTACCAACTATATAGAAACCTATGGGGTCACACGTCAAATAGAGTAGAGCTAGATTTGGGAGTAATTAATATTGATTAATTAATAGAAGGATCATTGTGCAACACCTTGCAAACTTAGTAGGACTAATTTGCAAGGAAGAGAATAGTTCTAGTTCATCTAGAATTAGGAAACTCTTTTATGGAAACAAAAAGGAGTTGTTGGATTATATAAAGAGGCTTTAGCTTCCTTCCCACACTAATGTTATTAGACATAACAAAGAGAGTGGGAGAGAGCAAGACAAAACTAGGGCCGAAACCCTATCCCGTCCGCCCCCCTTCCCGTCGGCTCAAAGAGGAGGCCGAACCTCCTCTTGTTCCTTTGTTGCTTTGATCTTCTTCCCTCTTCCTCCGGGTTCAAGCTAGAACTTGTTTGAAGGAAGAATCTAGATCTCACCTCTAGACGTGGATCAACCGTAGAGACGAGGACATCATTCTTCGTGTGATCTCACAAATCAAAAGGTACACAATACTATGTCTCTTATCATTTATGATGTCTCCTCCTGACGATCCGTGGTGGGCATTGAAGCAGGAATTAAATTTTTGTTATTCCGCTGCGTTACCTAGTTCAAAACCCAACAGTGGTATCAGAGCCACAGGCCGTAGAGCATAACATGATGTATGTGTTACGATTTCAGTTTACACACCGTTTTATTGTTTATTACGCGAAAACTGAAATTAATTGGCATAGTAGATGCAACATTGAATTTGATTCAATAGAACAAGATCCAATTTAACATTGGATGTTATAATTGGTGAGTTTAATCACATAAGATGTGTACAATTGGGTTCTTGAAAAATTAGGGTTCATGGGCACATGATTGGAAAGGGGTTTTCAATTATGGAAACAAATTTATGGAATTAAATCCATAAGGAAACAACCTTGCTTGGGCAACAAGGAAGAGGGAAGGAAGAATAGGGCCGAAACCCTAGCCGTCCGCCCCATCCCTTGCGCGCCAAGCAAAGGCCGCGTGCCAATGGGGCGGCCGGCCTTGGGCCGGGCCTTGTGGCGGCGGCGGTCCTAGGTGTTCGGGCCCCTTGTTGGCTTGAACTCCTTGGACCGTTGTAACCCTAATTACCCAATTTCATTAAAATTAAACAAGCGCGTTAAAAAATGGTTTTAACTATATTATGTGCTTTATTGCATGGTGGATGGATATGGCCTAGGATTGTGGATGTTTAATTGCTTTGTGGTTTGGTTTACGGCCTGCGAGCTGATCAAATTAATGTAATAATTAATTAGGTTTTACGGACTGCGAGTCGTCTGTTTCTCCTCGACATGTTAGGCTTTTGTTATTTATTTATTCTAGACGTTAGGCTAGAATTAGAAATATTTAGATGATAGCCAAGAGCATGGAGAAGAAGACCGGAGAACCAAAGGAGCCAAGAGACAAAGAAGACATCCCTGGGCGCGCAGCTATGGTGGAGCACATGGAGATGAGCTCGGCACTTTAGGACAATTGGATATTACAATTGGCTTGATAATATCATTAGTCTAGGGGCCATATCCATGCCACGTTTTTTTTTTATATTTTTGGATGTTTATTATTCATGTCTTGTTATTTATTTTTGTGTGTATGGCGATACTAGCGAAAACAATAACAAGATAATAATACAAGGTTGGTCTTTTATTGTGGATAGCCCAATCCAAATAAGTAGACCATGTTGATAAGATCAACCAAACAAATTAAAAGGAAATCCCTCAATTAAATATTGCGTTTTGCCTTCTCTTGCCAAAACACCCTTCATGATCAGGGTTTATTAAAATTCGGGCTTGCCAAAGCAAGGAGATTTTAATTTACCATGGTGTGTTGCGGACGACACAAGCTAGTAATGTGTGTATGTTGAAGCAAGAGGTTGGACGCAACTAGGCAAGAATCAATGGGATTGATGAGCCTAGAGGCATGACAATTAGGGGTTATCCATGGGATAAAGAATAAAAGAGTTATTCACCTAATTGGACCAAGAGTTGCATATGATGCAATTGGAATGGTTCCTACCAAAATAACCTATTCTTGGGTGACTTGCCAAAGCAAGCTCAAGAAGAAGTGAAAAAGGGATCTTGGACCTACTAGAAAATATAATGACATTTTCCGCATTAATGGTGAGGGCTATTAATCCGAGAAAAATAGTGGAAGCTATATTTGATGATCTAGCCATTATTGAATATAGTAAATTGTTCAAAATACTAAAATTGCACATTTCTCGTTTTGTAGAATTCCAAATGGCAAACAACAACGCATCGACTTCATCCATACGATCTGTCCTTGAGAAGGATAAACTGTCTGGAAGAAATTTCATTGACTGGTACAGAAACATAAGGATTGTCCTTAAGCAAGAAAAGAAGATGTACGTCTTGGACACTCAAATTCCAGCGCCACCACAAGACGAGTCTCTTCTAGCGGAAGTGAGGGCACGTCTGAAACATATTGATGATTCTAATGACGTGACTTGCCTCATGCTTTGTACCATGACTCCTAAGCTTTAGAAGCAGCATGAGAATATGGAAGCCTATGATATGATCATACACTTGAAACAATTTTTTCAGGAACAGGCTAGGCATGAGCGCTATGAGGTGTCTAAAGCATTATTCAAGAGTAGTCTTGCAGAGGGGAATCCTGTAGGGCCTCATGTGCTCCGAATAATCGGGTACATAGAGAACCTTGAGAGACTGGGGTTCCCATTGGGCCAAGACTTGGCTACTGATCTTGTCTTGCAATCGTTGCCTGACAGTTATAATCAGTTCATCATGAACTATAATATGAACGAGATCAGTAAGACTCTGCCTGACTTATTGAACATGCTAAAGACAGCGGAACAGAGCGTCAAAAAAGGCAAGGGAAAGGACATAATGATAGTACATAAGAAGAAGGGCAAGTCATTTGCCTCTACTTCAAAAGGAAAGCGCAAGAAAGTTGCGAAGTCCAAAGAAGCCCTAAAGCCTAGTGGAGGCGTGGCTAAGGGTGAGTGTCACTACTGCAGCCGGCCGGGTCACTGGAGGAGGAATTGCCCTAAATATCTGGAGGATAAGAAGCCTGGAATAGTGATTCCACCACCACCAGGTATTTATGTTATAGACGTCAATCTTTCTATTTCTTCATCTTGGGTATTGGATACCTGATGTGGTTCTCACATTTGTCGTAATGTGCAGTATTTGAAAAGAAGTAGAAGATTGAGTAAAGGGGAGATAGACCTGCGCGTCGGGAATGGAGCAAGAGTTGCTGCATTAGCTGTAGGCGTTTATGAGCTATCTTCGGCTTCTGGACTTATTTTAGAATTAGACAATTGTTATTATGTGCCTGCTATGAGCAGAAACATTATTTCCGTTTCTTGTTTGACGAGAAGGGTTTTTCTATTTCAATAAAGGACAAGTGTTGCTCCATTTATTTTGATAGTATGCACTATTGTAGTGCGCATTTGTCTAATGGAATGTATATCCTTGATCTAAATAGTCCAATCTATAACATAAATACTATAAGGATTAAAACCAATGATTTAAATCCTACATATCTATGGCACTGTCGTTTAGGCCATATAAATGAGAAACGCATATCTAGACTCCATAAGGATGGACTTCTAAACTCATTTGATTTAAAATCATGTGAGACATGTGAATCTTGTTTATTAAGAAAAATAAAAAAGGTCCCCTTTCAATAAGAAAGGTGAAAGGACTAGTGAGTTATTGGCACTCATACATACCGATGTATGTGGACCATTCCCCACGCCTGCCAGAGGTGGTTATACCTACTTCATCACATTCACTGATGATTTCAGTAGATATGGATTTGTATACCATATGAAGGCCAAATCCGAATCCTTTGAATTGTTCAAGGAATTCAAGAATGAAGTAGAGAAGCAACTTGGCAAAAGTATTAAGGCTCTACGATCGGATCGTGGAGGAGAATACTTAAGCCAAGAGTTTGATGAGTATCTTAGAGAGTGTGGGATAGTATCCCATCTCACTCCACCCGGAACGCCACAATGGAATGGCGTGTCCAAAAGGAGGAATCGCACTCTATTAGATATGGTGTGATCTATGATGTCTCAAACAGATCTTCCGATATCCTTTTGGGGACATGCTCTAATGACGGCAGCTTTTACCATTAACCGCGTTCCATCCAAGTCAGTCATGAAGACACCATATGAGATATGGACTGGGAAGCGTCCCATAGTGTCGTTTATGAGGATTTGGGGCTGCGATGTCTATGTAAAACGTTTACAAACAGACAAGCTCGGGCCCAAAGCGGATAAGTGTAAATTTGTGGGATATCCTAAGGAAACTAAAGGATATTACTTCTACAATCCCATCTAGAACAAAGTGTTTGTTGCTCGGACCGACGTGTTTCTAGAAAGAGAGTTTGTCTCTAAAGAAGCAAGTGGGAGGGCTGTAGAACTTGAAGAGATTCAAGAACCACAAATCACTGAACCGATGATGGAACATGAGCAGGAACCGCAAGTAGTTGTGGAAGAACCTGTTCAGGTAACACAGGAACTCCGTAGATCAGGAAGAGTGCGTCATGAGCCAGAGAGGTATGGACTTCTCGTGACTGAGCCCGATGACGTACCACTCATAGATGATGAGCCTGCGACCTACGGAGAGGCCATGAAAGGCCCAGAATCTAAGAAGTGGCAAGAATCCATGAGATCCGAAATGGATTCCATGTACACCAACAAAGTATGGACTTTGGTGGAACCACCCGAAGGGGCTCGGCCCATAGGGTGCAAATTGGTCTTCAAGAAGAAGACCGACATGGATGGCAAGGTAGTTTCCTATAAGGGGCGATTGGTAGACAAGGGTATAGAAAGATTCATGGTATTGACTATGATGAGACCTTTTCACCAGTCGTCATGACTAAATCCATTCGAATTTTACTTGCTATTGCAGCATACTACGACTATGAGATTTGGCAAATGGATGTAAAAACAACGCTCCTTTATGGGAACCTCCTCGAGGATGTGTACATGACACAACCGGAGGGTTTTGAGGATCCAGAAAATGCCAATAAAGTCTGTAAGCTGCAAAGATCCATTTATGGATTGAAGCAAGCTTCTAGGAGCTGGTATCGACGTTTTGATGGCGCAGTCAATGAGTTTTGCTTCATCAAGAACGAAGATGAGCCTTGTGTTTACAAGAAGGTTAGTGGGAGCTCTGTAGTATTTCTGGTCTTGTATGTGGATGACATACTAATCATAGGCAATGATATTCCTACTTTGCAATATGTTAAAGATTGGCTAGGAAAGTGCTTTGCAATGAAGGACTTAGGAGACGCAGCCTATATACTTGGTATAAAGATCTATAGGGATAGATCTAGAAGGTTGCTCGGCCTAAGTCAAAGTACATATATAGACAAGGTGTTGAAGAGGTTCAACATGCAAGATTCCAAGAAGGGATTCTTGCCCATGTCGCATGGAGTCACTCTTTGTAAAGATGACTGTCCCTCCAATGAGATTGAGAAGGACCGCATGAGTAGGATACCCTATGCTTCGGCCATAGGATCCATCATATACGCCATGTTATGTAATAGACCAGATGTATCATACACGTTGAGTATGGTGAGCAGATACCAGTCCAATCCGGGTGAGAGTCACTGGATTGCTGTCAAGAACATCCTGAAGTACTTGAGAAGAACTAAGGATGTATTCTTGATATTTGGAGGTAAGGAAGAGCTAAGTGTAAAGGGTTACACTGATGCAAACTTCCAAACCGACAAAGATGACTACAGATCGCAGTCTGGATACGTGTTTTGCCTGAATGGAGGAGCTGCGAGATGGAAGAGTTCCAAGCAAGGGACAGTTGCTGATTCTACAACAGAAGCTGAGTACATTGCTGCTGCGGAAGCAACAAAAGAGGCAGTTTGGATAAAGAAGTTTATCACTGAGCTCGGTGTGGTCCCTAGCATCGTGGATCCCATAGAGTTGTACTGTGACAACTCTGGGGTAATCGCACAGGCCAAGGAACCAAGATCACACCAGAAATCAAAGCATGTACTTAGGAGATTCCATCTTATTTGTGATATGATCGATCGAGGAGATGTGAAGATGTGCAAGATTCCAATGGATGACAATGTTTCAGATCCGCTCATGAAACCTCTTGCACAGCGAAAGCATGAAGGGCACGCCAGATCTATAGGCATACGAGATGCGCCAGATTGGCTCTAGTGCAAGTGGGAGACTGTTGGAATAGATGCCCTAGAGGCAATCGTAGATTTAGTATGAACATTATTTTGGCTAGAATATTCATTTATTATATATTGTGATATTTAATATAATGAAGTCCTTAGATAAAATATGTTGTTTATCTTAAATATCCCTAGTCCACTATATTGATTAATAGGACGATCAAATATAGACTAGTATGTGGGTAGATTGATATGGAGATATCAAGTCTAACACATGGGTATGCATTAGGAGTAATGGCATACTGGATTGACCCACAACGAAAAGGATACATTAGATTATGTCAAGTCACAATCGCTTTTCGTAGTGCTAATATATTTCAATCCTTAGACTTGAAGTCACTAGATACTCTAGTTGTGGAATATTGCGCTTTGATGTTATCAAACGTTACACCGTAACTGGGTAATCTTAAAGATGGCTACCGGGCGTGATAGGAAGAAAGCTTAGAGATCCTACTGATGTAGATAGGATTTGTCCCTCCCACATAATGGGGGTAAATATCCACGGCCACTCGAGGGATGAGGCTTATTGAATGTCTGGCCAGACTCAGATAAATCAATATGGAGATATTGATGTTATCTGCAAGAATAAGCATATTCCCAGGATCGAGGAACTATGGATTGGATATACGAGTGTGACTATGAATGTCTCGTGTCCAATCCGTATATGGAGACAAAGGGATAGTGCAATATGACATATTGGGCACAAGAGGTTTGTCGGGATCACTGACTATTTCTATTGGTTGGGTGGCATGGATGTGTTGCTAGACACCGCTCCATGTTAGTAAGAGTTCCTACGAACTATATAGAAACCTATGGGGTCACACGTCAAATAGAGTAGAGCTAGATTTGGGATTAATTAATATTGATTAATTAATAGAAGGATCATTGTGCAACACCTTGCAAAATTAGTAGGACTAATTTGCAAGGAAGGGAATAGTTCTAGTTCATCTAGAATTAGGAAACTCTTTTATGGAAACAACAAGGATTTGTTGGAGTATATAAAGAGGCTTTAACTTCCTTCCCACACTAATGTTATTAGACATAACAAAGAGAGTGGGAGAGAGCAAAAGAGAGAGTAAGAAAAAGCTAGGGCCGAAACCCTAGCCCGTCCGCCCCCCTTCCCGTCTGCTCAAAGAGGAGGTCGAACCTCCTCTTGTTCCTTTGTTGTTTTGATCTTCTTCCCTCTTCCTCCGGGTTCAAGCTAGCAATTGTTTGAAGGAAGAATCTAGATCTCACCTCTAGACGTGGATCAACCGTAGAGACGAGGACATCATTCTTCGTGTGATCTCACAAATCAAAAGGTACACAATACTATGTCTCTTATCATGTTATGATGTCTCCTCCTGACGATCCGTGGTGGGCATTGAAGTAGGAATTAAATTTTTGTTATTCCGCTGCGTTACCTACTTCAAAACCCAACAGTGCTAAGGGAGGCCGCATGATGAAACATGTGTAGGGTTTTGATAATGGATACGCAGCGGAATAAACAATAATTAATCTGTTCAATACCCTCCAAGGATCACAAGTCTAGACATCATAACGATAGTAAGGATTTGAGTATCAAAATACCTTTTGGTTCTCCTTTGATGACTTCACACGTGAAAAAGTATTCACGTCTCTATGGCTAGTCCAATCCTAGGATTAAATCTGGATCCTTCAAGCCTTTGTGCTAGCTAAGATTGAAGGAAGAAGAAGAAGAAGATCACGATCACGAAAAACACAGCAAGGAGGGGACGTCTCCTTGAGGCCGACGGGGTGAGGGCGACGGCAAAGGAGCTTCAGCATCCTTGGTTTTCTCTCCTACTCAATGTATTTTATGAGAATTAGTTGGAAAAATAAACTAGGAGTGTCCTTTATATAGTCCACCAACTCCTTGTTAACCACATAAAGGCCCCTCTACTAATCATGTCCTTACATGAATTAGTCCAACTTGAAAATTAGTCCTACTAAGTTTGCAAGTAGTTGCGTATTGATCCTTCTTTTTACTTAAACATATTAATTAATTCCCAAGTCCGGTCTAATCCATAGGGAGTGTGACCCCATAGGTTTCTACTCAGTTTGTAGTAACTATTACTAACATGGAGCGGCCTCTAGCAAGACATCCACGCTACCCAACTAATAGAAATAGTCATTCGACAAACCTTGTGAAAGTATTGTCTCATCCCTTTGCGTCTATACCTGAATTGGACACGATACATACAAGTCACACTTTTATATCCGATCCTTAGTTTGTCGATCATGGGAATAGTCTATCCGTGAAAATAACATCAATATCCTATATTGATTTACCTTAGTCTGGCCAGACATTCTAGAAGCACCATCCCTCGAGTGGTCGTGGATATTTACTTCCGTTATGTAGGAGGGAAAAATTCTACCTACTTCACTATCATCTCTAAGTTTGCTTCCTTATTGTATCCGACTAACGCCTTTATTACTACCAAATTACAGTGTAGCGTTTAACGATGTCAAAACACAACATTCCACAACTAGAGGATCTAGTGACTTGAATTCTAAGGATGACAATATCGTTGTCACTATGAGAAGTACTTGTGAATTTACATAACCCGTATGTAGCCTTCTCGTTATGGGTCAATCCAGTATGCTATTACTCCTAATCCATACCCATGTGTTGGATCGTGATATCTCCATATCAATCTAACCCCATACTAGTTTATAGCTGATCGTCCTGATAATCAATATAATCGACTAGGGATATTTAAGATAAACAACATATTTGCAATTTAAGGACTTCATTATATTCAATATCTCCATAAATGATACAAGGGTAAAAGACACTAACCACCCCTGACTTTTGGAATAAATACTCTTAGCTACCCTGAATTTTGGGAAAAGACAGCCTGCACCTTTTTTAAAAGGAGGCTAACGGTTGACTAACAGCACGAGAGAAAAGACTATTTTAACCCTGCAATGTGAAAAACTTACCTCCTATATATTACCCTCATCTCTCATCCTCCTTCATTTCTAACCCTAATTCTTCTCTCTCTTACCCTCTTTCTCTCTTCCCCTATTGCACAACTTCCCCTCTTGTACTCTTCTACTTCCCTAGGTCCGAAACCCACACCGACAACCACCAACGCCACCATCAACGCAACCACCACCTCCTTCTTCTCCTCTCTCTGTCGATTGAAGGTGGAGGTTGCGGTGGGTTCTTCCCTAGAGACGACCGCCCCAATCTACGGTGATGGGTTCGCCGGAACAAGGGAAACCGATGGAGAGATGGACGGAGCAAACGGGGCAGAGGCTGGCGAGGGGTCTCATCGAATTCGTCGGACCGACCTGACTGCTGGTTACTCAAGCGCTCTTGTTCGGCAGTGGCGACTGAAAGCTCAGGTTGTACAATACTTGAAATAGCTTGACTATTTCAAGGCCTTGAATCAGCTTTCAAAGCCTTGAATCAGCTTCAGAGTCTTGAAAAGGCCTTGAAACTGGATTCAAAGCCTTGAAACTGCTTAACCTGAATGCATATTCTCAGGGGGAGTTTTTATGCTAACTCTCAAATTTGAGTTACTCTCTTTCCTTCATATGTTTGATTATCTGTTATTAGATGTTGAAAGACAAATTGTTGAATATGTTTTGAATCGCAATATATCATCTGTTTGACCATGATAATGCAGGAAATTTTGTTTCTAAGTTTTGGAGGATTATGTCCTAAACTGAATTGCTGCAGATTTGGAAACACTTGAACACTTTGATCCTGTGATCAATCAGACGTGTATGACAGCTTCTCATGATGGTTAAATGAAAGATTACAACAATATTTTTGAAGATTGTGATCATTCAACCGTTGGAGAAGATTTCAAAGTAGTCAAACTCTGTTGCCTACAAAATAGGATGGTTGTTGCTGGAAATCTGGGGAGATTTGCAGAGCAGTTTGAAGTATTTATAGAGCTCAAATTCGAAGCAACAAGACACAAGAGACTCAACGGAAAAATACAGAGAAATTATTCTGGATTCACAAGCATCAAAGAAGTTCTTCATCTCTTCCAATCCATTAACAGAAGTTCACTGCATTTCACTGCACTTTTCTACTCTTAAGTGTTCTTCTGTATAGAGCTATATTGGTAGATCATTTCTGTATTTCTTCTACATTCATTCTCAAGGATTTTTCAAAGTGAACAATATAGAATTCTTAGTTAATAATTTAGCTAGAGCAGGTACTAGACAGGTTAGGGAAAACCACAAGTTGTAACAGAGTAAGGGAACTCTCTGTGCTTGAGTTCTAGGGCTTAGCTTTTTATTAATAAGAATTGAGTTGAAAATCCCGCAGGGATCTAATCCCTGAGGTAGAGACGTAGGTCCAAGTGGACTGAAATCTATAAATCACCTGTCTTGTGCATTTTTCAGTTCATTTACTTTCAAAGCTTTTGCAGCATACAAAACAGTTTATTTTTCAAGGGTTTGAACTTGTTTTCAAGGCCTTGAAAAAGGCTTACTTGCTCTAAACTCTCTGCATATACTTCAAAGGCTTGAACTTGTGTTCAAGGCCTTGAAATTCATTGTTTGCATAAGTTTCATCTTCCTAGCAATTTTTTCAAAAAGTTGGCATACTCTATTCACCCCCCCCCCCCCTTCTAGAGTATCTTAGCTGCTTATACAACTGCATACTCACACTTTCAGCGACAATGATGGCGTGGTTTTGCCAGAAATTTTGAGTGAAGATGGTGATGGTTGGTGATGAAAAAATAGGGGCAGTTGGGTGTTGTGGATTTCCAGCGGCAGCTAGGGCTTGCTCGCTCCTTCGCCAGAAACATAATTGACCCAGCCACTGCCGAATTCTCTGGCCTATGGCGACCCACCTAAGATGTGGTAGCCTCCGGAAATCACGCTCCGGCATGATCCCAAGTTGGTTATGGTGAATGATAAGGGCGGTGGAGGTGGTGCTAGTGGTTCAGGAGGTGGGTATGACTTGGATGACAAGGATGGGTCTTGGGGAAGAACGAATTCGGGGACCAATTTTCCTACCCCAAAAGATATTTGTAAAGGGATTGATAAGTTTGTGATTGGGAAGGAGAGGGCAAAGAAGGTGATTGATATTTGATTCACTGTCTAGTTTATCAAAAAAAGATTGATTCACGGTCTAAGTTGTCTAAAAATGTTAACTTTTGTTAGCTCGTCTCCATTAGGTCTAGGATCGGCACTGCCTACTTTGTTTTCGAGCTCATCTCCATTGGTTCCTCGAGAAAAAGCTTCCTCCCATTTTTATGACCAGACATGTTTTTTTGTTGGTGTTCTCCGTGTTCTTCGCGTTCTTGAACCATGAACACAAAGAACATCAACACACACAAAAAAAACATGACACAATGGGGGTAAATTAGTTAGTTTATTGGTGTTGTTGATGTTTTGGATTCAAGTGAGATGTTTTTTGGTGTTGTTGATTTTTTGAAACCATAGGGGTAAATCAGTCGGTTTATTGGTGTTTTTGATGTTTAGGATTCAAAGTGATATGTTTTTTCTGTTGTTGATATTTTTGGTGGATGTTCTTGATGATAAAAGTGGCCAAAAAAAAGTCTAAAAAAATACACAGGGGTAATACGGTCGAAAAAAATCCAATCGCCACTTTTCTAAAAGAACCTAACAGAAGGGTGCTAACTGTCCACGGGATATTCCGTTAATTGCGTGCGGAGTGTCTTTTTCCAAAACACATGGTAGCGGGTGGAATTACGGCTAAACTCAGGGGTGGTAACTAACTTTTACCCTTAATACAATGAATGTTTCAAGCCAAAAACATTATTCATACTAAAATGATTGCCTCTAGGGAACCTATTCCAACAGTCTCCCACTTGCACTAGAGCCAATATGGCGCATCCCGTATGCCCATAGATCTAGTGTGCCCTTCATGCTTTCGCTGAACAAGCGGCTTTGTAAGCGGATCTGACGGATTATCATATGTAGGAATCTTGCATATCTTCACATCTCCTCTATCGATGATATCTCGAATAAGATGAAACTTCCTGAGTATGTGTTTAGATTTATGGTGTGACATGGGTTCCTTTTATTGTGCGATCGCCCCAGTGTTGTCACAATACAACTCAATTGGATCCACAATGCTAGAAACCACACCAAGATCAGTAATGAACTTCCTAATCCAAATAGCTTCCTTTGCTGCGCCACTCGCAGCAATGTACTCAGCCTCAGTTGTAGAATTAACAACTGTCTCTTGCTTGGAACTCTTCCAGCTCACAGCTCGTCCATTCAGGCAATTCACGAATCTCGACTGCGGTCTGAAATCATCTTTTTCGGTTTGGAATCTTGCGTCTGTGTATCCCCTTACACGCAACTCTTCCTCCCCTCATGTATCAAGAACGCATCCTTAGTTCTTCTCAAGTACATTAGGATGTTCTTAACCATTATCCAGTGACTCTCACGCGGATTAGACTGATATCTGCTTGTCATACTCAACGTGTATGACACATCTGGTCTAGTACATGATGGATCCTATGGCCGAGGCATAGGGTACCCTACTCATGCGTTCCTTCTCAATCTCATTGGAAGAACAATCACTCTTTTAAAGAGTGATTCCATGCGACATGGGCAAGAATCCCTTCTTGGAATCTTGCATTTTGAACCGATTCAATACCTTGTCTATATATGTACTTGGACTTAGGCCAAGCAGCTTCCTTAATCTATCTCTATAGATCTTGGTATGAAGTATATGTAGGGTTTTGATCATGGATACGAAGCGGAATAAACAATAATTTATCCATTCAATACCCTCAAAGGATCACAGAAAGAGAATTCATAACGATAGTAAAGGAATCAAACAAGTACCTTGTGGTTCTCCTTTGATGACTCCAAACGCGAAAAGTATCACGTCTCTACGGTTGATCCACCCCTATGATTGAGATTTAGATCCTCCAATCTCCTTGTGCTAGCTAGAAAGAATGGAAGAGGAAGAAGAAATCACACAATGGAGAACCAAAAGGAGCTTTCGGCCTCCTTGTTGTGGCCGACGGGTAGAGGGGGCGGCAAGGGGGAGGACGGGTCTCCTTGCTTGCTCTTTCTCCTTTCTTATCTCCTACTCAACTTATGTTATGAGCATTAGTGTGTAGGGAAGGAAGCTAGGATCATCTTTTATATAGTCCAACAACTCCTTGGTACTACATAAAGGCCCTCTCCTAATCCTACTCAAGTTTGGATTAGTCCAACTTGCATATTAGTCCTACTAAGTTAGCAAGTTGTTGCTTCGATCCTTCTAATTATTTAATCATATTAATTAATTACCAAGTCTAGTACAATCCATAGGGTGTGTGTCCCTATAGGTTTCTACTTAGTTGGTAGTAACTATTTACTAATTTGGAGTGGTCTCTAGCAAGGTGTGTACAAGAAAATCCTCAAGAGAGATCCAAGTGTACACCTAAAGTAGGGGATTAGAACACAGAGAAGTGTATGGTATGAGTAGGGAGAGATTAATCAAAGGCAACTGCTCTTGAAAGTGAGACAGTAGACTAGCAGAGATCATAGAGGGATTAAGGTGTCCAAGAGAGTCAGAGAGAGGTCTCCTGGAGAGCTCACGATCCTATATATAGCGGGGAAGTGACCGTTGTGGGGGTTAATGCACCATAAATGGCGACTTAATGATAGCCCCTGTAACGGCACGTTTGACCGTATATATAGGGACCGTTACGCACCTGTCCGCATATGTCGGAGACCGTTATGAGATCGTCCGCATTTATGGGATACGTGAGCCTTACTCCTCTCAGTCAGTTACCAGAGGTCGCGCTTGAGCCTGGTTTTCGCTCTCGGGAGACGGGCCTTAGTCTATCCTCCAAACCACTAATTCCTTACAAGTCCCGTGTGGTTGGTACACGAGGGCTCTGTCTCGCAGCCCCCAAGTGGATAAGCATAGGTAGTTATCCAGTGTGTATGGAGCACAACTTCGTGTGCTGGATGGCTGCCACGTGGCTCTGATTCATTTGTCTAGAGAGCATCATCTACATTATTGAATCCTCATATGGGATAATATAGCAAAATGTACACTGTAAATATAAAGGTGAAGCCAAAGAGAATGCTAAGGATAGTACTTTTTGAGCCATCGCATATTGATTGGTGCAGGAGTGGTGGCAGTCCCATGGCAGCGTAGGATATTGCAGTAGCCACTATCAAAGATCTCCTTGACTTCAAAAGGTCCTTCCCATTTGGCAGCAAACTTGGGGTGAGCTGTTTCGCGCATGTAGTGGTCAGAGGCTCGTAGGATTAGATCTCCTACAGCTAAGTCTCGATGCTGGACAGTCTTGTTGTAGGCCTGCGAGATCCTCTCTTTGTACTTAGTGTTTATCCTCTTGGTTTGTTCATGCCTTTCTTCGAGCAAGATGAGATCATGGTCGCGCTCATTTTCATATAAGGCGCTGAAAGCCAGCCTTGCAGAGTTTACCTTGACTTCAGTAGGGACTATTTCTTTGGCTCCATAGCAAAGGAGAAATGGAGAAGTCCCAGTAGGGGTCCTGGGTGATGTGCGATACGCCCAAAGTGCCGTGGACAGGGAATCCACCCACCTTTTGTGATCATCTGCGACCATCTTACTTAGGATTCTGAGTAGAGTCTTGTTTGTGGCTTCAGCTTGCCCATTTCCTTTCGCGTAATAAGGCGTCGGACATACTTGCCTCACATTGTACTCTATTAGCTTTGAAGCCACTTGTCGATTGACGAAAGGAGTCCCGTTGTCGGACAGGATAGTGTTGGGGATCCCAAAACGATGGATAATGTTCTCCTGTATAAATTTGACCACGGCTGCTGCGTTTGCTGTTTTGAGCGGGACTGCTTCAACCCACTTGTTCAATTGCTCCGTTCCTGTAAAAATGTACTGGTTCCCGTGTGAAGGAGGACGGATTGGTCCAATGAAATCCAAGCACCAAGTGTTGAATGGCCAGGGAGTTCCTAACGCGTTCAAGTCAACTGCTGGGGCATGGACCTGATTACGAAGGAATTGGCATGGCTATCATCTCCTGAACTTTGCGCGACAATCGACTTCCATGGTCGGCCAGAAGTAGCCGATAGTTAGGAGCTGTCAACACAATTTCGCGCCGCCTTGGTGTTCCACTTGATGAGACATTTCCATGACCTCCTGGATTTCTTGACCATTTAGGCATCTGAGTAGGTTCTCTTTGTGCCCTTTTCGCCAAAACAAATTCTCTTGCATTACGTATCGAGCTGCCTTTCTCTTTAGCTTGTCAGCTTTTCTTCTGGTGCTCGGCAGAGTCCCCTCTTGCAAATAATCGATTATGGGTTTTCGCCAATCCTCATCTTCGATTGCAGCAACCTCTAGAGATTCCTTTATCAGTGCGCACTTTTCGCAATTACTTTGTATGATGGCGGCAAACTATGCCGTTTGTGGCCAGTGAACTCCGTATCTATGCGATTTTTTGTAGATTGAGATCTCGTTCTCTCCCCATGAGTGTCGATGGATTTTCTCCAAGGTTGCTTGACCTTCCTCTTCTGTTACGCATCGGATCAAAATTCCCGCAGGGCCTTTGAAGTATAACAGATTATCATGTATGCAAAACCCTTTTGTGGAAACCCATATTTCCTTGCTCGTGCCTTCAGCTATCGCGCGCATTATGTGTTTTCTCCAATCTGCCTCCTCTGCAGACTCCTCCTCACGTAGGTCTTTTACCAAAGATGGAGTTGTTTTTACTTCAATCGAGATTTTCACCGGGCACTTATCGGAGATGATCTTGGATCCCAAGGTAGCTAGTGCATCCGCATGTTGGTTATCGGATCTGGGAGTGTGCTCATACTTGACAGAATCGAATTTCTGGACCAGCTTCTGCACCATCGATCTGTACTTTAGCAAATTAATTTCTTTCAACGCGTACTCTCCTGAATCTTGTTTTACTACTAGCTTGGAATCTCCCATGACAACGAGATTCTGGACCTCCAAGGCCTTGGATGCAAGTAATCCTGCAATCAGTGCTTCGTACTCAGCTTCATTATTGGTCAATGCGAAGTCTAGTTTGGTCGAAATTTGAATGACCTCTTGATCAGGCTTGATCAACACCACTCCAACTCCACCTCTGGACCTTGTTGATGATCCATCGAAATACAACCTCCAATAAAGATCGCTGATCGCGTATATCTCCGGCCCTACGAATTCCTCCTCTGCTAAAGGCTCGCAGCTTTCATCCGGGAACTGGGCTAATAGGTCTGCCAGTGCCTGCGATTTGATGGCCTTTGGTCGCGCACAGATTATATCGTACTGAGAAATGGTCATGTACCACTTGGCTAGTCTCCCACAAGGAGGCGAGTGTCCCAGCAGATAACGAATAGGATCGTTCTTTGTAATGATAACCGCTTTATGTGAAACAAAATAGTGCCTTAACTTTTAAATGGCAAAAAATAAAGCAAGGTAGTGACGTTTGATATCTGTGTACCTGGATTCTGCATATTGAATCATACGCGAGATGTAGTACACTGGCCGTTCTTGTCCCTCGAACTCCTGAGCCAGCAATGCCCCAATGGATCTCCTTGTTGAAGTTAAGTACAATAGTAGGGGCGATCCCAGCTGAGGTGCGATCATGACTCTTGGATATGTTAATAACTTTTTCAACCTCGCGAACGCAACCTGATGCTCCTCCATCCATAAAAATGTCGCATTCTTTTTGAGCAAACTGCTGAAGCAAAAGGCCAATTCCGCAATGGCTGGTATGAACCTCCTTAGGTACGACAGATTCCCTAGAAATGTTTTTAGTGCACTCTGAGACTGCGGTGTAGGCAAGCTAGAAATTTCTGAGATCTTCACGGGATCAGGCTCAATTTCGTGCCTATGAATTACACAGCCTAGGAATTTCCCTGAGGTTACCCCAAATGCGCACTTCATGGGATTCATATTTAGCTGGTAAACTCGGCATCTCTTGAAGACTTTCCTTAAGTCTTTCCAATGATCATTTTTCTGCCTGGATTTGACCACCAAATCATCCAGATAGAACTCGACCTCCTGATGCATCATGTCGTGGAACAACGCCATCATCGCGCGCTGATAAGTAGCGCCTGCATTCTTTAGCCCGAAAGGCATGACTGTGTAGTTGAAGACTCCCACGGGTGTGATGAACGCCGTTTTCTTCGCGTCTTTTGGGTCCATTTTGATCTGGTTATAGCCGCTAGACCCGTCCATAAAGCTGAAAATTACATGGCCTGTAGTAGATTCGATCAGGAGGTCTATGTCGGGCAGAAAAAAATCATCCTTCGGGCAAAACTTGTTCAGGTCCCTGAAATCGACACAAACGTGAAGACTTCCATTTTTCTTCAAGACGGGTACTATGTGGCAAGCCAAGTGGGATGATGATTGGGCTTGATAAACTTGGCATACAACAACTTTACTATTTTCCTCCTTTATCTTGACGTTGATCTCTGGACGGAAATTCCTCGCACTTTTCTTCACGGGCTTCGAGCCTGGAATGACATCCAGTCTATGCATGGTAATGACCTGGTCTAGCCCCGGCATTTCGTCGTAGTCCCATGCGAAGACATCTTTATACTCCTTCAGCAGATTGAGTAGTTCTTGTTCTTCGTCGCTACTAAGGTCCGCGCTTAAGAAGACTGGCCTCTTCTTCTCCTCCATTGGGCACAGGAATACTTCCTTCAGTTCTTGCTTCAGGGGTTTTGGGCGTGTTGGAATAGATGCCCTAGAGGCAATCTAGTTTAGTATGAATTTGTAATTGGCTAGAAATTCATTTATTATTTATTGGATATTTAATATAATGAAGTCCTTAGATTTACAATCGTGTTGTTTATCTTAAATATCCCTAGTCAAGTATAATGATTAAATGGGACAATCATCTATAGACTAGTATGGGGTTGGATTGATATGGAGATATCACGATCCAACACATAGGTGTGCATTACGGAATGTTGCACTGGATTGACCCATTACCGAGAAGGCTACATACACGTTATGTTGAGTCACAAGTGCTTCTCGGGTACAATGGTATTGTCATCCTTAGACTTGAAGTCACTAGATATTCTAGTTGTGGATCATTGTGATCTTGG
The DNA here is from genome assembly GCA_023055425.1 of Linanthus parryae. Classification (NCBI taxonomy): domain Eukaryota; kingdom Viridiplantae; phylum Streptophyta; class Magnoliopsida; order Ericales; family Polemoniaceae; genus Linanthus; species Linanthus parryae. The sequence goes on from JALGPY010000015.1 coordinate 8,470,110, forward strand.
TAGCGTTAAACGCTACACCGTAACTGGGTAGTTATAAAGGCGTGTACTGGATACAATGAGAAGCAAGCTTAGAGATCGTAGTGGACGTAGAGAGGATTTTCCCCTCCCACATAACGGGAGCAAATATCCAAGGCCACTCGAGGATAGTGCTTATAGAATGTCTGGCCAGACTCAAATAAATCAATATATGAGATATTGATGTTATTTGCACGAATAAGGCTATTCCATGGATCGAGAAACTAGGGATTGGATATACGAGTGTGACTTGTATGTCTCGTGTCCAATCCGGATATGGAGGCAAAGGGATGAGACAATTACTTGTACAAGGTTGTCTAGATGACTATTCTATTAGTTGGCTAGAATGGATGTTTTGCTAGAAACCGCTCCATATTAGCAAAGAGTTGCTACCAACTAGATAGAACCTATGGGGTCACACGCTATATAGAGTTGTACTAGATTGTGGAATTAATTAATTGGATTAATTAATTAGAAGGATCACTTTGCAAACCCTTGCAAACTTAGTAGGGACTAATTTGCAAGGAAGGGACTAAATTGAATTCTAGTAGGACTAGAATAAGTCCTTTAGGTAGTTAACAAGGAGTTGTTGGACTATATAAAGGACCCTCCTCCTTCCTTCCCTACACACAACTTATGCTCTAGAGAGAACATAACAAGAGTAGGAGAGAACAAAGGAGAGAGAGAGCAAGCAAAGAGGGACGCCGCCCCCTATTGCCGCCGCCCCTTGTCCCCGACGCCACAAAGGGTGCCGAACCCCTTTTGGTGTCTCGTTTTGCGTGATTTCTTCACCCTCCTTTCAATCCGGGCTAGCACCAAGGTGATTGGAGATCTAGGAACAACTCTAGGCGTGGATCAACTATAGAGAACGTGACACTATTCGCGTTTGAAGTCATCAAGGAGAACCCAAAGGTGTGTTTATGATTTCTTACCTTCACTGAAACAACCCGGAACCTACGGTTCCTTGCTAGTACAACTTAACGATATCCAAGAGTACTTTATTGACATAAAAGTAAAGGAGAAACCCTCCTTACAAAGTTTTAAAGGAAACAACGACGACAAAGTTTGAATTTTTCAAATACGACTAAATGTTAACAAATTAACTAGGTGATTCCTAGCTTCTTATTCGCCTTCAATTGCGTGTGCGCGTTCCCCCACCTTTATTCATAACCTGCGGGTTTTCAAATGGCAAAAGCCGACGCAGAAAAACATTTGTCAGTGAAAACTGAGTAAGAATATACCACAATATGTAAAACAGAGTTTTGGCTGAAAGAATGAAGAGTATGTGACTGAAGAGATTCCACATTTAAATTATTAGTTAAGCTGAGGCGTATTAGAGCCCAGCGGGTAACGATTGCCCACAGAGAGGTCACGATGCAATAATATCATCACACAGGTACCTCTTGGGATATCACAGTCCATCCCAATTCACCCAGGGCGTTTGTAGGTAGCCCGACACTACCCCGCCCATCACATAGCTAAAGGACCTTAAGTGTCGGGCTACCTACAAACGCCCTGGGTGAATTGGGATGGACTGTGATATCCCAAGAGGTACCTGTGTGATGATATTATTGCATCGTGACCTCTCTGTGGGCAATCGTTACCCGCTGGGCTCTAATACGCCTCAGCTTAACTAATAATTTAAATGTGGAATCTCTTCAGTCACATACTCTTCATTCTTTCAGCCAAAACTCTGTTTTACATATTGTGGTATATTCTTACTCAGTTTTCACTGACAAATGTTTTTCTGCGTCGGCTTTTGCCATTTGAAAACCCGCAGGTTATGAATAAAGGTGGGGGAACGCGCACACGCAATTGAAGGCGAATAAGAAGCTAGGAATCACCTAGTTAATTTGTTAACATTTAGTCGTATTTGAAAAATTCAAACTTTGTCGTCGTTGTTTCCTTTAAAACTTTGTAAGGAGGGTTTCTCCTTTACTTTTATGTCAATAAAGTACTCTTGGATATCGTTAAGTTGTACTAGCAAGGAACCGTAGGTTCCGGGTTGTTTCATTCACTATCGTTATGCATCTAGACTTGTGATCCTTGGAGGGTTTTGCATGGTTGTTTGTTTGATTATGCTTCCGTTTGCGCGATCCATGAATCAAAACCCTACAGTGGTATCAGAGCCACAGGTCATAGAGCATAAACGTAGTTTATGTGTTACATTCTTGTTGTTTTACACCTTAATTTGTTGTTTATCGCGTAAAACAAGACAAATCAAGCATTGGATGCAATTTGTCAAAGAATTAATCATAACAAGACCCAATTATTGCATTGGATGCATGAATTGGTGAGTTTGAGAAATTTTAGGATCTTAGATCTAGGGTTTGGGCATCCTTGGGGAAGAAGGAATTCTCCCACAACAAGGAAACAACCAAACTTGGGCTCCAAGCAAGGAGGTTGTTTTGGAAACAACCTCCACAAGGAAGGTTCGGCCCCTAGGGAGCCGCCCCCCTTGCTTGCCGCCCAAGCTTGGCGCCCTAAGGGGGCGGGCGGCCCTAACCCGCGGGCCTAGCTTGCGGGTTTTTGGGCCGGGCCGACCCTAGGGCTTTATGGTTCACTTATTTGGGCCCGGGCAATTGGATTGTTGGGCCCATGGACCGTTTTAACCCTAGAAATCCTAAAATCAATTAAAATTGACCAAGCGCGTTAAAATTGGATTTTAACTGTTTATGTGCAAATCGCATGGTGATTGGATATGGCCTTAGGATGTGGTTTGATGTGGATGTTTAATTTTTGTGGTTTGGTTTTACGGCCTGCGAGCTGATCAATTAATTGTAATAATTAATTAGGGTTTTATGGCCTGCGTGCCATTTTTTTCTCTCAACTTGTGAGATTTATTTTATTTAGTATAGGTATTAGATAGTGCTAGATAAAGTAGATTGTTAGCCAAGATTGAAGAAAAGAAGCCCAAAGCCAAAGGAGCCACAAAAGATGGAGCATGAAGCATGGAGCACACCACATGACTATGAAGGATGGACCAAAAGATCAAGACGCATGGAGATGTGTGTTTGTTTAGGGTTCATAGATAATTCCATTGGCTTGGAATTATCTTAGTCTAGAAAAGGCCATATCCACATCACGTTTAATTTCTGTTTTGTGGTTGTTTATTTATTGTCTTATTATTTATGTGGTTGGTGTATGGATGATGCATGCAATTAGGATAATAAGATAATTAGACAACCCGGATCTATTATTTGGAGTTGTGCCCAAACTCAAATAGATAGATTAGTTGATATTGATCAACAAAATAATTAAAATTGAAAAATCCCTCAAATTTTAAAATATTGTGTTCTTGCCTTCTCGTTATTTAAACACTCATTATCATCATTATTTATCGAGTTCGTGCGTGCCAAAGCATGGCGACTTGGTTCATAATGATGGAATGCGATGGCACGTAACAATGTGCAATTGTTTAGATAAGAGGTTGAGCACAACTAGGCTATTAATTTGATTAAGAAACCTAGAGGCAATCAATTGGGATTATCCATAAGGATGGATAAATAAGGAGTTATTTGCCCGGTTGAACCAAGAGTTGCATATGGGATGCAATTGGAATTGTTCCTACCTAAGAAGTAATCGAATTATGGGTGACTTGCCAAAGCAAGCTCATAAGGAGATGAAAAAGATGGATCTTGGCCCACTAGAAAATATAAGGATATTTTCCGCATTAATATCTTGAGGGTTATTAATCCGTAGAAAAATAGTGGGAGCTATATTTAATAAACTAGCCATTATTAAATATAGTCAAAAATTCACAAACACTAAAACTTGCGTATTTTCCCTTTTGTAGAATTCCAAATGGCAAACAACTCATCGAGTTCACAACATTCCCTACGATCTGTCCTTGAGAAGGACAAGCTCTCAGGAACCAACTTTCTCGATTGGTACAGAAACTTGAGAATTGTTCTCAAACAAGAGAAGAAGCTGTACGCAATAGAGGAGCAAGTTCCAGAAGGTCCAGAGAATCAGACACCTGCTGCCTTAAAGGCGTATCAAAAGCATGTTGATGACGCTAATGATGCGGCCTGCCTAATGCTTTGCACCATGACCTCTGAGCTTCAGAAGCAACATGAGAACATGAATGCTGTCGATATGATCGAACATCTAAAGCAGCTCTTCCAAGAGCAGGCGAGGGTAGAGAGGTATGAGGTCTCAAAGGCACTGTTCAAATGTCATCTGGAAGAAGGGAACCCGGTGGGACCCCACGTACTCCGAATGATCGGGTACTTGGAGAATCTCGCCCGGCTTGGGTTCCCGGTCGGCCAAGAGTTGGCAACCGATCTCGTGTTGCAATCGTTGCCCGAGAGTTATGGACAGTTCATTATGAACTATAACATGAACGAGATCGTTAAACCACTGCCAGATTTGCTCAACATGTTGAGGACGGCTGAACAGAGCATCAACAAGGGTAAGGGCAAGGCCATTATGATGGTGCATAAAGGAAAGGGTAAAAAGTTTGCCTCTTCCTCCAAGGGCAAAGGCAAGTCAGTTGCTAAGTCCAAGGAACAAGCCCTTAAGCCTGTTGGTGGGATTGCCAAGGTCGTGACTAAGGGTGAATGTCACTACTGTAGTCAACCTGGACACTGGAGGAGGAACTGCCCAAAATATCTGGAGGACAAGCGGCTTGGAATAGTGATTCCACCACCACCAGGTATTTTTGTTGTAGATGTCAATTTAACTGTCTCTACATCATGGGTATTAGATACTGGATGTGGATCTCATATTTGTCGAAATATGCAGGATCTAAAGAGAAGTAAAAGATTGGCTAAAGGGGAGGTAGATCTGCGCGTTGGGAATGGAGCAAAGGTTGCTGCGTTGGCCATAGGCGTTTGCGAGCTATCTCTGCCTTCAGGATTAGTTTTAGAATTAAATAATTGCTATTTTGTGCCTGCTATGAGCAGAAACATTATTTCTATTTCTTGTTTGGACAAGGAAGGTTTTATTATTTCAATAAAGAACAATTGTTGTTCCTTTTATTTGAATAATATTCACTATTTTAGTGCGCAATTATTTAATGGACTCTATGTCCTTGATCTAAGTAATCCTGTCTACAACATTAATACCAAGCGGATTAAAATAAATGATTTAAATCCTGCTTATTTATGGCACTGTCGTTTAGGCCACATAAATGAGAAACGTGTATCTAGACTCCATAAGGATGGATTACTAGACTCATTTGATTTTGAATCATATGAGACATGTGAGGCTTGTTTATTGGGAAAAATGACAAAGTCCCCTTTCAATAAGAAAGGTGAAAGGACTAGTGAGCAATTGGCGCTCATACATACCGATGTGTGTGGGCCATTTGCCACGCCTGCCAGGGGTGGTTATGTCTACTTCATTACGTTTACTGATGATTACAGTAGATATGGATTTGTGTACCTTATGAGGGCAAAATCCGAATCCTTTGAAGTGTTCAAGGAATTCAAGAATGAAGTAGAGAAGCAACTTGGCAAAAGTATCAAGGCTCTACGATCGGATCGTGGAGGAGAATACTTGAGCCAAGAGTTTGACGACTATCTTAGAGAGTGTGGGATCGTGTCCCAACTCACTCCACCTGGAACGCCACAATGGAATGGCGTGTCCGAGAGGAGGAATCGAACCCTATTGGATATGGTTCGGTCTATGATGTGTCAAACCGGTCTTCCATTATCGTTTTGGGGCTACGCTCTATTAAGTGCAGCTTTTACCATTAACCGTGTTCCATCTAAATCAGTCATGAAGACACCACATGAGATGTGGAGTGGGAGGCGTCCCACACTGTCGTTCATGAGGATTTGGGGCTGCGATGTCTATGTAAAACGTTTACAATCAGACAAGCTAGGGCCTAAATCGGATAAGTGTAAATTTGTGGGGTACCCTAAGGAAACTAAGGGATACTACTTCTACAATCCAACCGAGAAAAAAGTGTTTGTGGCTCGGACCGGCGTGTTTCTAGAAAGAGAGTTTGTCTCTAAAGAAGCAAGTGGGAGGAATGTAGAACTTGAAGAAGTTCAAGAACCACAAATCACTGAACCAATTATGGAACATGAACAGGAATCACAAGCAGTTGTGGATCCACCTGTTCAGGTAACACAAGAGCTTCGTAGATCTAGTAGAGTGCGCCAGGAACCCGAGAGGTACGGACTTCTCGTAACAGATTCCGGTGACACGATGCTCATAGATGATGAGCCTACTACCTATGAGGAGGCCATGAATGGCCCAGACTCGCAGAAGTGGCTTGAAGCCATGAGATCCGAGATGGAATCCATGTATACCAACAAAGTATGGACTTTGGTGGAACCACCTGATGGGGCGCGGCCCATAGGGTGCAAGTGGGTCTACAAGAAGAAGATCGACATGGATGGTAATGTGATTACCTATAAGGGCCGATTGGTGGCTAAAGGATTCAGACAGATTCATGGTATTGACTATGATGAAACCTTTTCACCAGTCGCTATGACCAAATCCATCCGAATCCTACTTGCGATTGCAGCATACTACGACTATGAGATTTGGCAGATGGATGTCAAAACAGCATTCCTTTATGGGAATCTCCTCGAGGACGTGTATATGATACAGCCGGAGGGTTTTGAGGATCCAAAGCAAGCCAACAAAGTCTGTAAGCTGCAACGATCCATTTATGGATTAAAGCAAGCTTCTAGGAGTTGGAATCGACGTTTTGATGAAGTGGTCAAAGAGTTTGGCTTCATCAGAAACGAAGATGAGTCTTGTGTTTACAAGAAGGTTAGTGGGAGCTCTGTAGCTTTTCTGGTCTTGTATGTGGATGACATACTACTCATTGGAAACGACATTCCCATGCTGCAATCTGTGAAAGATTGGCTAGGAAAGTGTTTCTCAATGAAGGACTTAGGGGAAGCAGCCTATATACTCGGTATAAAGATCTATAGAGATAGATCTAAAAGGTTGCTAGGCCTAAGTCAAAGTACATATATTGACAAGGTGTTGAAACGGTTCAACATGCAAGATTCCAAGAAGGGATTCTTGCCCATGTCACATGGAATCACTCTTTCGAAGAGTGGTTGTCCTTCCAATGAGATTGAGAAGGAACGCATGAGTAGGATTCCCTATGCCTCGGCCATAGGATCCATCATGTACGCCATGTTATGTACTAGACCAGATGTGTCATATGCCTTGAAGTATGACAAGCAGATACCAATCCAATCCAGGTGAGAGTCACTGGATTGCTGTCAAGAACATCCTAAAGTACTTGAGAAGAACTAAGGATGCCTTCTTGATGTTTGGCGGTGAGGAAGAGTTGCGTGTAAGGGGTTACACTGATGCAAGCTTCCAAACCGATAGAGATGACTTTAGATCACAGTCGGGATATGTGTTTTGCCTGAATGGAGCAGCGGTGAGCTGGAAGAGTTCCAAGCAAGAGACGGTAGCTGATTCTACAACAGAGGCTGAGTACATTGCTGCAAATGGCGCAGCAAAGGAGGCTGTTTGGATCAGAAAGTTTGTTTCTGAACTTGGTGTGATCCCTAGCATTGCGGATCCAGTGGAGTTGTTCTGTGACAACACTGGGGCGATCGCGCAATCAAAGGAACCCATATCGCACCAGAAGTCCAAGCATGTGCTCAGGAAGTTTCATCTGATTCGAGATATTATCGATAGAGGAGACGTTCGGATATGCAAGATTCCTACAGATGATAATCTGTCAGACCCGCTTACGAAGCCTCTCACGCAGTGGAAGCATGAAGGGCACACTAGGAGTATGGGCATACGAGATGCGCCAGATTGGCTCTAGTGCAAGTGGGAGACTGTTGGAATAGATGCCCTAGAGGCAATCTAGTTTAGTATGAATTTGTAATTGGCTAGAAATTCATTTATTATTTATTGGATATTTAATATAATGAAGTCCTTAGATTTACAATCGTGTTGTTTATCTTAAATATCCCTAGTCAAGTATAATGATTAAATGGGACAATCATCTATAGACTAGTATGGGGTTGGATTGATATGGAGATATCACGATCCAACACATAGGTGTGCATTACGGAATGTTGCACTGGATTGACCCATTACCGAGAAGGCTACATACACGTTATGTTGAGTCACAAGTGCTTCTCGGGTACAATGGTATTGTCATCCTTAGACTTGAAGTCACTAGATATTCTAGTTGTGGATCATTGTGATCTTGGTAGCGTTAAACGCTACACCGTAACTGGGTAGTTATAAAGGCGTGTACTGGATACAATGAGAAGCAAGCTTAGAGATCGTAGTGGACGTAGAGAGGATTTGCCCCTCCCACATAACGGGAGCAAATATCCAAGGCCACTCGAGGATAGTGCTTATAGAATGTCTGGCCAGACTCAAATAAATCAATATATGAGATATTGATGTTATTTGCACGAATAAGGCTATTCCATGGATCGAGAAACTAGGGATTGGATATACGAGTGTGACTTGTATGTCTCGTGTCCAATCCGGATATGGAGGCAAAGGGATGAGACAATTACTTGTACAAGGTTGTCTAGATGACTATTCTATTAGTTGGCTAGAATGGATGTTTTGCTAGAAACCGCTCCATATTAGCAAAGAGTTGCTACCAACTAGATAGAACCTATGGGGTCACACGCTATATAGAGTTGTACTAGATTGTGGAATTAATTAATTGGATTAATTAATTAGAAGGATCACTTTGCAAACCCTTGCAAACTTAGTAGGGACTAATTTGCAAGGAAGGGACTAAATTGAATTCTAGTAGGACTAGAATAAGTCCTTTAGGTAGTTAACAAGGAGTTGTTGGACTATATAAAGGACCCTCCTCCTTCCTTCCCTACACACAACTTATGCTCTAGAGAGAACATAACAAGAGTAGGAGAGAACAAAGGAGAGAGAGAGCAAGCAAAGAGGGACGCCGCCCCCTATTGCCGCCGCCCCTTGTCCCCGACGCCACAAAGGGTGCCGAACCCCTTTTGGTGTCTCGTTTTGCGTGATTTCTTCACCCTCCTTTCAATCCGGGCTAGCACCAAGGTGATTGGAGATCTAGGAACAACTCTAGGCGTGGATCAACTATAGAGAACGTGACACTATTCGCGTTTGAAGTCATCAAGGAGAACCCAAAGGTGTGTTTATGATTTCTTACCTTCACTATCGTTATGCATCTAGACTTGTGATCCTTGGAGGGTTTTGCATGGTTGTTTGTTTGATTATGCTTCCGTTTGCGCGATCCATGAATCAAAACCCTACAGGGCGGTCTTCCATGCATTCGGGAGCCTCGTTTAGTTCTTCCACCAATGTCCCCTTTTCATCCTTCCCGGAAGTTTCTGCCAGTTCACAAATTTTCTTGGGGACACCTTCGATGGGACGGGTCAAAGATGACCCCCCCCCCCCCCCGCACCTTCAGATGCGGTAGCACTTCTTTCCATTCGAATAAAAGCTGCCCACCTTTTTACCCTGGTCATCTTGCTTGAAAACTCTCTTTAGGGTGTAGATGTTCTTCTTGCCGTAACTTATCCTGGGAGTTTCTTCCCGCGCGGGATGCTTCTCCTTTGGTTCTTCGCACATTACCATCACCCCAGCTGGTGACTGGTCCTTGATGTCCTCCCACTTGGGCAATGGAGTTGGTTTAAACGGAGCTGGAGTGGCCTCATCTTCCATTTCCGTAAACCACACTGCCTCGGACAAGTGTCCCTCTTCCAAGTTGAAAGGATTCACCGAAGTGGGTATGGCAACCAACCTGTCTCTCCAAATGGCCTTCATCACCTGATGGGCAGTAAAAGGTACGGCATCGAAACGGTGTATCCATGCTCGCCCTATGATCATATGATAGGTGGTGTTGGCGTCGATGACATGGAACTTAGCAGCACACTTGATTTGACCAATCTAGATCCCTAGTCGAATCCAGCCGACAGTCATTCTGGAGTCGCTTCCGAAGCCCACCAGTAGTGATGGTCTCTTAACGATTTTGCTTTGGGAAATTCCTTCCAGCTCCATGGTACTAAGCGGAATCATGTTCACTGATGCTCCGCCATCAACAAAAGCCCTTTTGAACTCAACATCGTTGACAACTGCCGTCACATACAGCGGCTTCTGGTGACTCGCGTCCGTCTGCTTGTCCGACTCCTCGAATGTCATGACTACCTTTCGATCTCACGGCCCTTACAACTCTGCCATTTGAGGTGACCAGTTCCTCGCCATAATATTCTGCTACCCTTAAGATGGCCTTTACCATGTCGTGCCTGCAACTGTTTGACAAATTCATGTAATCAAAGAATTTCTCAAACTTGTTGGAGTTCTTCATGAATTTAGCGCGTGAATCCTCAGTCTCCACGCCATAGTCTTCTTCCTCGCAGATTTCGGAAACCACTGGGATGTCTGCATCCGTGACTTCTTCAAGATCCATTATATAAATCATGGCCATCTCTTTTCCCTTTGTCTCCTGTTCATGGGACGGCAAGGGGTTGTCGCGTACATCTTTGGATGGTTAGTCAATGACCAGCTGCCCATCTCTGACCTTTCTGTCCACCAGCCACCTGAGCTTCTTTCATTCCCTTTTCGGGTGCATGACTTTTCCATGGCACTCATACCATCTGGGGTCTTTTAGTTGCTCTTTGGTGGGTTTATGCTCTAGTTCGGGCAAAATTCCATCCTTCCGCCATCTCTTGCAAAGAGTTATTGCGTCGTCAATCGAGCATGGCAAGGGTGGTGCCTCCCCTTGCCATGCTCGATTGAGGGTACGACATTGCATTTACTTCAACGTCTCGTCCGCGCTTGTAACTGAACCTCCCAATCTTGAAGCCGGAGCCGGCTGGTACGCGATCGTGCTTGTTCTTCATCTTTTCCACCAGGGGTTCGATGTTCCTGGTGCAGTCAATCAACTTTGAAAAAGTAGGCATATTCAAATTGATTAACATACCTTTGTATTCATCGCGCATGCCATGGAGGAATATCTCCACCAGGCGGCCTTCTGAGACCTCATCAATGCATTCCAAGGATCTGGCCCTGAATTTCTTGATAACAGCAACCCCTTCTTCATCATGCCTGTATTACATGCGGGAGAGATGGATAGTGGTAACATTTCCTTCAACTTGGAAGAATTTGGTGTAGAACTTCTTCACCATATCCTCCCACGTCTTGACAGATCCTGCCTCGAGGGTGCGGTACCACTTGTACGCGACGGTCCCCAGAGATTTAGGAAATCCGCGCATAAGCAGCCTGGTTTCGACTCCATATGGTCTCATTAGGTCAACGAACCTCATCACATGTTCGTGTGCATTCTCGCTAACTTCATCGAACTTCTCCCACTTGGGGGCCTTGTACCCGGCAGGATTGGGCATTAAGTATATGTCCCGCGGGATGGGAGGTGCACTGTCAAATTTTGGGATGACAGTTTCTGCGAAGCTCTGATTCGCGATGATGTTATATATTCGCTGTTCCAGGGCTACGACGCTGGCGGGCGTACTTCCCGCGGAAGTTACTGATGGTGTCACGGCCAAGCCTGGGATGTGGGGCATATTTGGATCATAAGGAGGTGGAGGAGGGAGTGCATAACTCCCTGGTGCTCCATTCGCGTGTGGAGGCATTGCGGGGTGAAGAGAAGGCGTAGAGATCAGGGACGGACCTGATTGAAGTCCTGGCGCCTGAGGCGTGGGGACATTGGGAAGAGAATGTGCGTTTTGTGGGACATACATTTGCGCCGTAGAGATGGTGGTTACCCCCGGTGGAGGCAACTGAGTCACTAGTGGTGGGGCTAAAGTCCCTTGAGCAGTGTTGTGGACGTGTCCTCCTAGAAGCGCCATGATCTGGGCAATCTGGGCGGACTGAGCCTGCATGGCTTTGGCCTGGTTCTGAATGGTAGCCTGCAACGTCTCCAAAGAAGGCTCACTCCCAGCAACCGTTTGGGTGTTGGTTTTGGGGTTTCTTCCCCCTGGGTTTCGTCTCTAAAGGGAGATTGGTCTCCCTCACGACGATTAACCTCAAGAGACATGTCTGCTTGGTTAATTGGTTGAAGTTTTGAAGGTGGATGGGTTCACGTCGGGTTCACCATATTGTGTACAAGGAAATCCTCAAGAGAGATCCAAGTGTACACCTCAAGTAGGGGATTAGAACACAGAGAAGTGTAGGGTATGAGTAGGGAGAGAGTAAGCAAAGGCAACTTCTCTTGAAAGTGAGACAGTAGACTAGCAGAGATCTGAGAGGGATTAAGGTGTCCAAGAGATTCAGAGAGAGGTCTCCTGGAGAGATAACGATCCTATATATAGTGGGGAAGTGACCCTTGTGGGGGTTAATGCACCATAAATGGCAGATTAATGATTGCCCCTATAACGGCACGTTCGACCATATATATAGGGACTGTTACGCGCCTGTCCGCATATGTCGGAGACCGTTATGAATCGTCCGCGTTTATGGGATACGTGAGCCTTAATCCTCTCAGTCAGTTACCAGAGGTCGCACGCGAGCTTGGTTGTCGCTCACGCGCGACGGGCCTTACTCTAGCCTCCAAACCACTAAGTCCCTACAAGTCCCGTGTGGTTGGTACGCGAGGGCTCTTTCTCGCAGCCCCTAAGTGGATAAGCATAGGTAGTTATCCAGTGTGTATGGAGCACAAATTAGTGTGTTGGATGGCTTCCACGTGGCTCTAATTCATCTGTCTGGAGAGCATTATCTACACAAGAAATCCATACTACCCAACTAATAGAAATAGTCATCCGACAAACCTTGTCTCAATATCCTGATTGAACACTTGACATACACGTCACACTCGTATATCCAATCCATAGTTTCTCGATCCTGGGAATAGCCTTATTCGTGCAAATACCATCAATGTCCTATATTGATTTATTTGAGTGTGGCCAGACATTCCATAAGCACTATCCCTCTAGTGGCCTAGGATACTTGCTCCCGTTATGTGGGAGGGACAAATTCTATCTACATCACTACGATATCTAAACTTGCTTCCTATTGTGTTCGATACGCGCCTTTATGACTACCCAGTCACGGTGTAGCGTTTGACGCTACAAAAACTCAATATTCCACAACTTGATGATCTAGTGACTTCAAGTCTAAGGATGACAATACCGTTGTCACCGCCAGAAGCACATTTGACTTTACATAACATGTATGTAGCCTTATCGGAGATGGGTCAATCCATTATGCCATTACCCCTAATGCATACCCATGTGTTGGATCGTGATATCTCCATATTAATCCAACCCCATACTAGTCTATTGTTTATTGTCCTGTTAATCAATATAATCGACTGGGATATTTAATAATATAACATTTATATTCTAAGGACTTCATTCATGTTAACATATCTCTATATCGATAACCTTTCCGTCTCACAGTCCCTCCCACATAAAACTTGACATATAATCTGAAATCTGCTTTGTTAGATTTGAAATTCGCATCACTGTAACTCATTATAGTAAACTCTTCATATCATCCTTTAGTTCTTTTCAAGTACTTAAGGATAATCTTGATAATTATCCAGTGACTATCACCCGGATTTGACTGATATCTTTGTGTCATGCCATATGGCACGTCTGGCCTAGTACATAACATGGCGTATCTCATGAATCTCATTCATACGTTCCTTCACAATCCAATTGGAAAGACAATTAGTCTTCCAAAGACTAATACCATGTAACATTGGTAAGAATCCATATTCTTTTCATGTTGAACCATTTCAACACCTTTTTCAATTTATGTACTATTACCTAATCCACACAGCCATCTTGATCTATCTTCATAGATCTTCATAGGTTGCTTCTCCTAAGCCTATCATTGAAGATTAATTCCTTATTCAAGCTCCATGAGATTTCCAAGTAGGGACATCATTCCCAATGATTAGTATGTCTCCACATACAAGACCAGAAACATAACTGTGCTCCCACTAACCTTCTTGTAAACACAAGTCTCATCTTCAATTTTGATGGAACCAATCTTCTTTGATTGTATCATTAATTTGAAGAATCCAACTCCAAGAAGCTTGACTCAGTCTATGGACTGATTGCTACAAGCAATATGCGAATGGATTTAAGTATCACAACTGGGGAAAGATTTCGTCATAGTCTATACTATGAGCTCACAGGAAACCTTTCTTTACCAATTATCCCTTAAAATTAATCACATTACTATCCATGTTGGTTTCCTCATAACCCACTTTCACCCTATGGGTTCTACCCTTTCAGGTGGTTCCACCAAAGTCCATACTTTGTTGGTATACATGGATTCCATATCGTATATCATGGAGACAAGTTATTTCTGAGAGTATGGCCCACTTGTGGTCTTCTCATAGGTTGTAGGCTCATCTCCATGAGAAATATATCACCGGGTTATGAGAAATCCTTATTTCTCTAGTCCCTTGACATATCCTACATGACCTATGAGGTCCTTGTGTTATCTGAGTAGGTTTCTCCACAACACCTTATGATCCTACTCATGCTCCATAAAAATAATCAATGTTGTGTTGTGGTTCTTGAACTCCTTCAAGTTCTGTCGTCCTCCCAATGTTTCTTTTAGAGACAATCTCTATCTAGAAACACAGCGGCTCGAGCAACAAACAATTTGTTCTCGATTGGGTTGTAGAAATAATATCCTTTGTTTCCTCAGGTTTTTCCACATAGTACATTTATCCGACTTAGGTTCAAGTTTATCTGTAAACCTTTTACAAAAAACTTATAACCCAATTCCTTATGAACGATATACTAGGACACTTCTTAGTCCATATCTCATATTGTGTTTTTCATAATTGATTTAGATGGAACAAGGTTAAGGGTGAAATTTGCTGTAATTAGAACATAGCCCCTAAAAGTAAACTGGAAGTTTTGTATGACACATCATGGACCGAACCGTGTCAAACAAGGTTCGGTGTCTTGACACGCTCCAACTGCAAGTGCACAGTTGTCGGTGTAGTGATAAAATTCCGGAAATCCGGGTTGTCGAACCCAAGAAACTTCTTTGTAAATTAGTTAATATTTCTTAACCTTTTGTGGGAAAATTGCAGTTTTTTGTTTTTCTAATTCTACTAAAGTAACAAAAACACAAATATCAATCAACTGTTTGAATTGTATCACGATTAATGAAGATGGATTGATGTTGGTTTTTCACAAAGTTGACAAAGTCATGATATCTCTACGGGTCACTAGGTATTTCTCACTATGTTGGACTTATGTTCTACTAACATGATGATTCTTCATTCTAGCTAAATGAGAACGTTTATGTTGAAGATGTCTCAACCAACACCTATGCTTAAACTATCAAAGTTGCTTTCTCTTGTGTAATCAAGTTTAGGCACGCTTTACGATCATTATTCTACTCTTTTTTGTTAGCTAACTAGCAAGATTTCTCAACCCTAGATACGACTAGTGTGTGTTTAAAGTTTCGGGCAATAAACGTTGATATCTCTAACGTTCAATACCTAAATCAATTCTAGTAATACGTCTACCAATATAAAAGATGAATAAAACGCATAAAACACACATAACTAGATAAAGAAATCATCAATTAAACTCGAATGCATGAAAACAAATCCATAAATCACCAAACAAGGTGATCAAAACCTAGATCCCTACAAGACATCCTGAGAAAGAGGTTTAGCTACGCATAAACATGATCACAATACAAGTTATCATGATCAATAAGCAAAACTAGAGAAGAAACGGAGTTTAGAAGTCAAACGAATGCTCCAAAGCTTCTCCTCACGGTATCCAAGCTCCACTGCGTCAAAAACAACGTCCAGACTCTCAAAAAAAAATCCTCACCAGGTCTAATACGTTCTCCAAGTGTTTAGAATAAGATAGGAGTAATTACAAATTGACCCCAAGACGTTTCCGAAATCTGCTGCTCACGACTAGGTCGTGTGACCTGTCCAATACTTAGAAATCCACTGCTCAGCACACGTCGTGAGACCTCTGATCTTAGGTTGTGTGACCTGTTAACAGATCCTGCTGCTCACTATCTTTTGCACACCAGGTCGTGCGACCGGTTTACACAGGTCGTGCGACCTAGTGTCACTTAACCAATTTTTAGCTTTTTCCCCTTTGTTGCTCGTGCTTCCGAATCATCTCCCCAGTATCATTCTTCACTTGATCCTCCATTTTGAGCTCTCCACATGCTTCAACACTCGTATCATCTTCTCACGAGCCTCTCTAGCACTTGATTCTTCGTCTCTCGCTTTCCTTCTCAAATCTCGAGCTCGCCTAAGTTTTCGAAGTTCGTTTTCTCTATCCACTTGCTCCTCGCGTGCTCCGACCCTGAAAAACAAACACAAACACCCCGCGAAGATAAATTGTGACAAAATAAGATAAATAGCACATAAAACGATGTAGAAAATGCTCGGACTTCACATTTAACTCATGAACTCATTCTCAAAAAATTAAAGCACGATTTACTCCAAAAAGACACTATATTCTCCATTATGAGCATAAAAAATGTAGAAAAATAAGAAATAAAATAACTCCGAAAACGGATTTATCATATCTCTTCTCAGACACGCCATTATATAATGGTGTTCAAGGTAGAGTGAGTTGGGATCTCATCCCATACTCCTTTAGATGCTCAAACTATTAGCTTAAGTATTCTCATCCACGATCCAATAGTAGAGCCATGATACTTTTGCCAAGCTGTCTCTCTTCTTCATTCTTGAATTCCTTGAACTTTTCAAATGATTCTGATTTGTTCTTCATAAGATATACAAACCCATATTTCTATGATCCCATCAGTAAATATGATGAAGTACTAAAACCCATTTCTATAAATGTGAGATCCTTATCTAGTATCATGTACTTTTGATGATGAGATAGACTCATTGAATTCTATAACAAAAATACCAAAATTGGAATTCAGAATTCCTTTATTATTTGCTTCGGCAGTCTTTCTTCCACTACGCCACCTTTCAGAGATATAAGGCAACTTGGCTTTCAGCAACAAGATTTCTTTATACCCATGGGGTCGGCGCAAAACCTTTTACCCTCACACATGCTGCTAAATATTAACATATCTTGATGAATCAAGTCGTCCTGCTTTGGCACGCACGAGCTTGATTGATCTCGATCATGACGAGTTCTAAGCAAGAGAACGCAACGTGGAACAACACTTAAAACCTTTTAATGTCTAGCTCGCTCCCTTTTAAAAGAGCTTCTTTAATGTATGATCATATCATACGCCACCATGTTCTTATCTTGCTTCCAAAGCTCAGTGTTCATGACAGCTAACATGAGGCAAGCAACATCCAAAGAACCATTATTTGATGTTCTTTCCATTAGGTTTTAGTGTGTTTTGGTAGTCGGTGGGAAGGGAACTTTATGTTCTACGATGTCCAACATTTTTTCTTTTATTTGAGAACAATTCTCAATTTTATACCAATCAAGAAAATAGATTCCAGATAGCTTGTCCATCTCACGGACATAGGGTCGTGTTTTCTTTGTTTTAATGACATGAGTATTCAACACAATAGGATTATGCAAAGCATTGCGACGTTGCACAAAATTTAATAAGGACTTAAATTATTAAACATAGATCCCACTATTTTTCTACGGATTAATAACCCTTAAGATATAGTATGCCATTACCCCTAATCCTTAAAATTTAATAAGGACTTAAATTACCCCTAATAGTATGTCATTAACCCTTAAAATCAATAAGGATTTAAATTATTAAACATAGATCCCACTATTTTTCTAGTGACTTCAAGTCTAAGGATTACAATACTGTTGTCACCGCGAGAAGCACTTGTGACTTTACATAACATGTATGTAGCTTTCTCGGAGATGGGTCAATATAGTATGCCATTACCCCTAATGCATACCCATGTGTTGGATCGTGACATCTCCGTATCAATCCAACCTCATACTAGGCTATAGTTGATTGTCCTGTTAATCAATATAATCGGCTAGGGATATTTAAGAATATAACATTATATTCTAAGGACTTCATTCATGTTAACATATCCCTAAATCGATAACATAAGGAATCGTAAATCCACATATTTGAAACAATAAATTGATTGCCTCTAGGGCACAAAATCTTCATGAATGACACTGTGGGATGCCTCCCACTCCACATCTCATGTGGTGTATTCATGACCGATTTAGATGGAACACAGTTAATGGTGAAAGCTGGACACAATAGAGCATAGCTCCAAAAGGATAATGGAAGGTCAGTTTGATACATCATAGATCGAACCATGTCGAAAATTGTTCGATTCGTCCTCTAGGACACGCCATTCCATTGTGGCGTTCCGGGTGGAGTGAGTTGGGATATTATCTCACACTCTATAACATAGTCGTCAAATTCTTGGATCAAGTATTCTCCTCCACGATCCGATCGTAGAGCCTAGATACTTTTGCCAAGTTGATTCTCCACTTCATTCTTGAATTCTTTGAACTTTTCAAAGGATTCAGATTTGTCCTTCATAAGGTATACAAATCCATATCTACTGAAATCATCAGTAAACATAATGAAGTAGACATAACCACCCTTGGCAGGTATGCCAAATGGCCCACATACATTAGTATGCACGAGCGCCAAGTGATCACTAGTCATCTCACCTTTCTTATTGAAAGTGGACTTTGTTATTTTTCCCAATAAACAAGCCTCACATGTCTCATATGATTCAAAATCAAATGACTCTAGAAATCCATCCTTATGGAGTCTAGATACACACTTCTCGTTTATGTGGCCTAAATGACAGTGCCATAGATAAGCAGAATTTAAATCATTCATTTTAATCGTCTTGGTATTTATGTTATAGATAGTATTATTTAGATCAAGGATATATGGTCCATTAAATAGTTGCGCACTACAATAGTGAGTACTATCAAAATAAATGGAGCAACAATTTTACTTTACTGAAATAGTAAAACCTTCCTTGTCCAAACAAGAAATAGAAATAATGTTTCCGCTCATAGCAGGCACAAAATAGCAATTATTAGATTCTCAAACTAATCCTGAAGGTAGAGACAGCTCGTACACACCTACAGCCCATGGATCAACCTTTTCTCTATTCCCAACGCGCAAATCTATCTCCCCTTTAGCCAATCTTCTATTTCTCTTTAGATCATGCACATTTCGACAAATGTGAGATCCAGATCCAGTATCCAATACCCAAGATGAAGAGTAAGTAATATTGACATCTATAACAAAAATACTTGGTGGTGGTGGAATCACTATTCCAAGCCTTTTATCCTCCAGATACTTTGGGCAGTTCCTCTTCCAGTGTCCATGCTGATTGCAATAGTGACAATCCCCCTTAGCCACGCCCTTGGCAACTCCACCAACAGTCTTAAGACCAACTTCCTTGGATTTAGCAACTGTCTTACATTTTCCTTTGGAGGTAGAGGCAAACCTTTTGCCTTTCCCTTTGTGAACCATCATTATGGCATTTCCATTTCCCTTGTTGATGCTTTGTTCAACTGAGCTTAACATATTGAGTAGATCTGGAAGAGGTTTCATAATCTTGTTCTTGTTATAGTTCATAATGAGCTGTCCATAACTCTAAGGCAACGATTGCAAAACGAGATCTGTGGCCAACTCTTGACCCACTGGAAACCCCAGTCTAGCGAGATTCTCCAAGTACCCGATCATTCGGAGTACATGAGAACCCACTGGGTTTCCCTCTGACAGATGGCATTTGAACAATGCTTTGGAGACTTCATACCTCTCAACCCTAGCCTACTCGTGGAAGAGCTGCTTCAAGTGAATGATTATCAAACGCAGCTATGTTCTCATGTTTCTTCTGGATCTCAGAGGACATGGTGAAAAGCAACAGGCATGCCGCATCATGAGCATCATCAACGAAATTTTGATGCTCCTTGAGGGCTGCAGTTGTATTGTTCTCTGGAGCTTGAGGAACTTCCTCCTCTAGAGTGTACAGTTCTTTTCCTGCTTGAGAATGATTCTCTAGTTCCTGTACCAGTCTAGAAAGTTGGTTCCTGAAAGTTTGTCCTTCTCAAGCACAGAGCGTAGGGAGTGTGATGAACTCGATGAGTTGTTTGCCATTGGATTTCTATAAAATGAGAAATATACAAGTTTTAGTTTTCATGAATAAATAACTATATTTAATAATGGCTATATTATTAAACATAGCTCCCACTATTTTTCTCGGATTAATAATCCTCAATATTAATGCAGAAAATATCATTATATTTTTTAGTGGGTGCCAAGATCCATATTCACTTCTTTTGAGCTTGCTTTGGCAAGTCACCCAAAATCAGTTATTTAGGTAGGAATAATTCCAATTGCATCCTTATGCAGTTCTTAGTTCAATTGGACAAATAACTCTTTATTTATCCATCCCGTGGATAATCTTAATTGGTTGCCTCTAGGCTTTTAATCTTATTAAAATCACCTAGTTGCGTCCAACCTCTTACTTAAACAGTTGCACAATACTTGCTTGTGCCATCGCAACACAATCATGACAAATCAAGTCGCCCTGTTTTGGCACGCACGAGCTTGATAATCATGATCATGAAGAGTGCTTAAGTAACGAGAAGGCAAAACGCAATATTTAAATTGAGGGATTTTCCTTTTCAATTTTAATTATTTTGTTAATCCATATCAACTCATCTAGTTAATTTGAGTTTGGCAAACTCACAAATAAAAGATCCGGGTTGTTAATTATCTTATTATCAATTTTGCATGCATCATCCATACACCAAAAATAAATAATAGGACAATGAAATAAACAACCACAAAATAAAAATTAAACGTGATATGGATATGACCTCTAAACTAAGATATTCTCAAGTCAATGAGAATAACTATGAACCCTAAAATTGCAAGCTCATCTCCATGTGCCTCCATCTTTTGGTCCATGCTCCTTAGCTCTTGTGGATTGTCGCCATCTTGTGGTTTCTTCATGCTCCTTCTTCATATGTTGGATATTATCTACTATATCTAATTCTAGAGAGCATCTAAACTAAATAGATAGATCTCACAAGTTGAGAATAAGACCGGCTCGCAGGCGTAAAACTTAATTAATTATTACATTAATTTGATCAGCTCGCAGGTCGTAAAACAAACCATAAAATAAACATCCACAACAAACCACAACATAAGGTCATATCCAATCACTATGCAATAAGCACATAAACAGTTAAAATCCAATTTTAACGCTCTTGATAAATTTTAATTATTTTTGGATGTGCTAGGGTCAAAACAGTCCAATAGGGCTAACCGTGGCTTTGGTCGAAACCCTAAAGGACCATGACACGGCCTTGGGCCGGTCGGTCTAGCCCCACGCACGGTCAGGCCGTGCGCTAGGCCGGCCCGAGCCCTTGGTCGTGCCCTAAATTGGGCGGCAAGGCAAGGGGTGGTCCCAAAGGGGAGCCGAACCTCCTGTGGAGTTGTTTCCAAAACAACTCTTTGCCTTGTTGCCCAGGTTTGGTTGTTTCCATACTTGAAAAAGGTCTTCGTGCGAAGACTATCTTCTCTTCATGCGAAGGTCTTCTTATTTTGATACTGCAAGCTCTCCGAAGAAGACTTTCTGCACTGTTTCTGAATTTGACAAAGGAATTCTCTTCGTGCGAAGAAACTGAATCTGCAGTTCCTTTTCTTCTTTTCCCTTAGTCCTTTGTTTCCGAAGCTCGTCTCTTCATCCTCTTTGATCTCCGTGTCCTATCTCCTTCCAAACACAACACGAAACAAGCACCCGCGATCATATCACAATATAAGTGTCCAAATATCCAAGAAACTGACGGATTTAACAATTAACGCTCAACAACTCAAGTTTCACAATTTAAGCATATTATACTCAAAAGACGACACAGCCTCCAAGATAAGCACACAAAATGCAGATAAAGAAGTAATAAAATAACTCTGAAAACAGAGTTATCATCTACCCCCCCCCCCCACACTAAATTTTGCTCGTCCCGAGCAAATATCCGAACTAAAACCCCCTATCTCAAACTTACTTCCTCAAATCACCTCAATTCTCAAATTTCTTTTTGCATACCTTCCCAACTAAAATTGCATGCATTCCTACGCCATTTTCATACTCACAACAACATTGCATACGAGTCCGAGATGACAATCAAACCACCAACCACCTTGTACTAGCCGACACGACTCGATTATACACAATGCAACTACATTCACATGCAATATATACAATGCAAGTATTAAAATAACAAGGTTTTTTTTTTTTTCTCTTCTTTTGCGAGATCGGGCAGTCTCAATTGGCTCAAACCGGTTATCATGGAGTGATGAGAAATCTTAGAACAAGTCGTGAATTGAAACTAAACTCGACAACAAGAATATCCCTTAGATTGTATAGAGAGCCTAGATTTACTAGTGCAAGAGTAACCTACATCTTCGCGTGTTTTGACAAAGTAAGAGGCTACGCTAGGCTAAGCACCAAGGTCTGAGCTCCAAATCCACTAGAGGTTTAGAATGTTGAGGCTTAGGGACATAAGGATAATAACGATGAACCAACACTTAAAGCGTCACATTCTCATAATTAAACCCACATCTCACACACCCTCACAACGATGATAGAAACCGAACCCGAAACTCACCATCTCCGGCCCTCGATCCCCTCAAACCCCGGTACAATTACAATCTCCGTGGCCACCGTCATGAATCGTGCACAATATGAATCTCTCTGTTACTGAAATAGTTGCTTCCCCCTCTCGTTCTCCAATAAATTCCCATTTATTCCTTTATTTCAACTCTTCTTTTGTTCTATCTTTTTTTCTGTTTTTTTTTCTTTTTTATCTCTCAAAATTCCCCAAAAATGTCGCAGCAAATATCCCGAGTGGTCTTCCAAGAGTAGAACCAACAAATTATGAAAGGGGGAGGACATAACCAATTCGATGAATAAATATCACAAGTAAATTCATCTCCCCCTAACTCGATGAAGTAAATGGTGTCACCAAACAAAGCCACAATCAATCAAACCCATGTATGGGGGTGGAGTCGTCAAAAGCGCAATCTCTATTTCCCACACTAGAATCTATCCACGTCCCCTCTCAAGTAGTCGATAAAGAAATGAGTCTCGTGCTTAATCCAACTGAACCTCCTACACCGAGATGAACGAAATCCGGTACCTGGCACGATCCACCAATAAAAAGCACCCAACCCCATTTTCGTGCGAATTAGACGTCACGCACTCACGGATATCAATACTTGTGATCCATGGTGTAATGACATGGATCACCTCCACACCGAAGTGCGCAAGCCTACTCACTCACCCTCGCATCCCCTCAAGAATATCAAAAGGAAGCGCGCACGATTATGTAGAACTTCCACAGATATGCAAATAAACTCTCCCTCATCTAACCCCCTCAAATACAACTCCCTCGTGACGCACTAAATAGGTGATTCTAAACGATCGATGATGAAAGCCAAGAATCGTCACCCTAGGTCAAGGTTTTATCAAAGAATCCAAGGTTCAATACGTGTTTTCTAGTGGTCCTACAGGGTGAGATCTATGAGCAGTGATTGCTCTAATACGCATCCTCGCATAGCTGTTCTGTGTGCCACTACGAGGCGGGCTGGCGACTACCTAAGACATACACAAGAACGTTTTGATTGTTTAGCTCACACCTAGCTCAACTCTTGTAAGAAAAACACGGCAAACACTTTAGATTTGAAATTTAATTACGTGTGTAAAATAGGCAGGCACTCCCATAAAGAAAGTCTCTCTACACGTACTAAGGGAAACGCACCTTGTCTTTCTCGGTCGCAACTCACGCCATACGCCTAAAGTTCTCACACTCCTCAATTTACCACATTTTAAGCTTTCTTTTAATTGCCCTTTCTCAAATTTTTCAATTTTTATGGCTTTTTCCAATATTTTCAATTTTTTTTTAGTTTATCCTAATTCTATATGCAATGGCCAACTCGATTACGACTCTATAAGGGTGGGTTGACTCAATAAAACAAAAGTGCAGACAGAATTATGAATAATAAAAAGAAAAAAATAATGACATAACAAAAAAAACTATCTATATGTAACGGGCGATGCAAGACTCGACTAGCTAGTACAAGGTACCACCACCCCCACACTAAGATGCATCGTTGTCCTCAACGATAAAAAGAGGACTCAACAATCTTAGTGCGAAGGTTCCCTCTCCTCTACTCATCATCCTCGGAGTACGGGGCATCCACATCCCCGCGTCCGGCTTCACCATCCCCTTCTTCTTCCTCATCTTCTTCTTCTTCCTCATCATTAGTGGGTAGGATCAGATTCTCATACGCGGCCCCTTGATACCATCTCTCAGTGGTAGGGACAGTCGGGACAAAGTCCTCCCTAGGTACGTTACTCGCGTAGAGTGTCCACTCACCCACCATTTGAACCAAATTACCCAATTCGGCTTGGTTGCTCTTGAGACATTGAAACTGACGTCTCCTCTCATCCCGATCCATTGCCATCTCAGCTCTCAGCTTGTTATAGGCCGCCTCGCCGTCAAAACTAGCTCCTAGCACTCTCTAAATTTTCTTGCGGCCCTTGTTCCGCTTCAATTATTTCACATTAGCAACAAACTTGGACCACTTTCTCTTAGGAAATACCTCAACGGTCTTGTCGTACTTAGGAACTACCACATCAGACGTGATGGCTAAATGTGTGAGCAAGCACGTGTGTCCTGGGGCCATTTTTTTGTTCCTAGAGATTATTTCCATGATATTACCCCAAAACCCAATTTTCCAAAAGATCGTAAACCCATTGTGCCTCAGGCCTCAACTCACCCCTCGCTACCTTACACTTAAGGATCTCACCTTTCCTATCCCAGGATCCTTGCCCGGTGCAAAACAGAATTTGTTAATGCTCTCATAAATACCCTCATCGGACGCAATCCGGGAAAAGGCACACTGTGCAGCAAGAGGTTGAAATTTAAGGGCCAAGCGAATAACCTCTGGCGTGAAGACTATCCACTTGTTTCTACAGTACACTACCCTCGGGTCTTGACTCTCACCACACGTAGCATACCTGAGGTTGACGCAAAACTCTCTAGCAATGTTGGAGCTAGACTTTCACACTAAGTCAAACCACTCAAGTAGCTGCTCTCTCTCTCATAAATGTCTTTGATATTCTGAGGCATGACCTCATGAAACTCATTTTTTTCAGGTTGACCTGATTTTTTCTAGTACGTGTCATGGTAGAAGTCATAATTGGTCTTATGGGTTACAAACCGGTAAGAATCAAACCTCCCCGGACCCACATTCTTCAAATTCACCTTTTCCTCCCGTCTACCCTTAATCACCGTTTTGTTAGGTAACGGTTTTGCAAGAACAACATATTTGGGAGATTCCGACACCTCAATAACAGGTACACCCGAACCGGATGACTCCCCAGACAGACCCTCACCCGTCTTTCCCTTTTTCGATGCCATTTAGGATATTAAGCAAATAAAACAAGCAAAAAAACGAGTGCTTTGTGTCAGGAAGTGTGTACGGAAAGTATACACGTAGCAAATTCAACACGTAACCCTAGGACTCTATTTAATCGCCCCCAAGCACGCTACTAAGCGCAACAAAAATCAACTGGGCTTTTACTCAATGTGCCTAAGACGCAAATTTGAATTGCTAGTCAAGAAAGTACCTGAGGCACCCGGAGTTCCCTTCTTATGGGTTCCGTTTCTGCGAAATTTCCGACAAGAAAGGGCTGATTTTCTCCTGTCGAAAAATTTCCAGAAAAATCGAAAATTATTAGCTTTCCGTACTCACCTCGTAGTCCCCTTTTTGACATAATCCCCCTCCAAGAGCTTCAACTTTCAAATCTATGAATTGGAACCCTAGGTTGTGTTCTTCACCAAACAGCCTCTTGGAGCTTAAGTGAGCCAAAAATCCGCGGTTTAATATTCCTCCTCTCCTTCACGCGAGCAAAACCCTCCAATTATCACACAATTTGGACAACTTTTGAAGATTAAAGTGTTTTTGGAGCTTGAAGGTGAGAACGAATCGACGGGAGAGAAGAAACTGAAGAACAGAGTTCTTCTTCAGTGGGTTCGAACCATTTATATGCTCAATTGATATGCCAAAATTGCCCCTAGAAGTCCCCTCAACTTGCTCTGTCCTGGCTATGCTTTCTGGGAAATTCACCGATGTCTTCGTGCGAAGAAGGATTCTCTTTGTGCGAAGAGAATTCAGTCTTCGCGCGAAGACCTTCGTATTTTGATACTGAGAGGTACTTCCCAGAGACTTTTCAGAGCATCCCAAATTTTCTAAGTGTTTCTCTTCGTGCGAATAGAAACTGGGTAGGCTTAAAAACATCTAATTCTTCACTTTTTGTGTTTAATCGACCATTCCTTTGCATTCCTTAGGATCTCCTCGTCCTTAAGACTCCTTCTAAGCTGTAGAAAATTCCAAAAGTCTGGGAAATCTCTTTTGCTCCAATTTTATGCTCTTAAAGTCTCATTTGACAATTCCGGATGTTTTTTAGCACAATCTACCCGCTTGAGCATCCTATTTTGCCTTTTTGCTCGTTCCTTTGATTTTACATGGATCTCCTCGACCTCGAGACTCCATTTATCTTATAAAAGATTCCCAATGTCCGGGGAATCCTTTATTCTTCAAATTTGTTCTTCCACGGGCCCTTTTTGCAATTCCGGATGTTTTCAGTCGCGCTTTATCTGCTTAACATCCTTTTTGGCATAACTTCTTCGGCCAGACTTCGATATACGCGTTCCACCTGTCCACAGAAAGCCCTCAACCACCCCCACACTATGGCACCTTTCAATTCAGCTCACAGTCCTGTCTTCAAAAATTTGCCTCGTACTTCGTGCCATTGTGCTAGCTTTCCCGATTTCTTATGCCTTCTTTGCGTATATCAAGACAGGGAGTCCGAAGACGCGATCTTCACCAGGTGCGTGTGTCTAGTGAGTGTAGGAATGGCTTCCATCCTCTATTTTTTCATTCCGGATCCCGATACGCGTTTTGGTCTCCTGTTTCTTGACTTTTCATGCAATTCTTCACTCGCGCATCCAGACGGGCGATCCGGAATTGGCCTTCCACCTAGAAATCATGCACACACTCATTGGAAATATTAAACTCACTCTCTCTCACCTCTCAAACAAATTAAACGTTATAAAATAAACAAACTGTCTTTAAATCTACACTACATCAGTAAATAGGTTGGGTTGTCTCCCAACAAGCGCTTGTAATTTAAGGTCGACAGCCCGACCCAGTTACCTCAAGGGATCTTAGATAGCGGGAATTGCTTTGAGGCGTTCGATAACCCCAATGAAACTCCCGTCTACGTATGGCTTCGCTCGCTGTCCATTTACCTTGAATCAGTCCCCATTCTCAGCTTCTACCTCAAGCGATCCCCATGGGTAAACCTCGGTAATTTTGAAAGGGCCACTCCATCTCGACTTCAACTTTCCTGGAAACAGTTTCAGTCGTGCATTAAAAATCAATACCTTTGGTCCCACCTTGAATTCTCGCGGTATGATGTGCTTGTCGTGCCATTGTTTTGTCAGCTGCTTAAAAATTTGTGCACTCTAATAAGCCATCAACCGAAATTATTCAAGCTCTAGTAATGCCTGTTTCCTTTGCTCACCTGAGAGCTTAGCATCCAAGTTGATCTTCTTCAACGCCCAAAATGGTTTGTGCTCAAGTTCCACCGGGAGATGACATGACTTCCCAAATACAAGCTGGTAAGGCGACATGCCCAAAGGAGTTTTGTATGCAGTCCTGTATGCCTATAGACTGTCATCCAAGTGTAGAGACCAATCTTTGCGCCCTGCATTGGTTGTCTTCTCTAGAATCTCTTTATCTCTCGTTTAGATACTTCAGCTTGTCCATTCGACTGCGGGTGGTAGGCCAGTGATATCTTGTGTGTCTTCACCCCGTATTTGCTTAAGACATTGGCAAAGACCCTGTTCACGAAGTGCGATCCCTCATCACTAATAATGGCCCTGGGTTTCCCAAACCGCATAAAAATATTCTTGCGCACAAATCTCTCTACGGTAGCTCCATCATTCTTGGGACAAGCTATCGCCTCTACCCACTTAGTCACATAATCAACAGCCAAAAAGAATATAGAGATTACCAAGTGACGAGGGAAATGGCCCCATGAAATCAATGCCCCCAACATCAAACGGCTCCACCTCCAACACGAAATTTTGAGGCATCTCATTTCGGTTGGAAATATTGTCGGTTCGCTGACACCGGTCACACTGGTGCACAAATAGATGAGCATCCTTATGAAATGTAGGCCAAAAGAAACCCCTCTGAAGTACCTTTGCCATTGTGCCTGGATTGCTGAAGTGACCTTCACAGTTCAACTCGTGTCAGTGTATGAGAATCTCCAAAGTGTCTGGCTCTGCTAAACACCTACGCAATACATTATCCGCTCCCAACTTGAACAGATAGGGATCATCTCAAAAATATCGCCGTGCATCTGCAAAGAATTTCTTCCTCTGGTGGGAAGTCATATCCTTGGGAACAATATTGAGCGCCTTGAAATTTGCTAAATCAGCAAACCAAGGCACAACTGCTACTACTGCCATAAGCTGCTCATCTCCTCTCTGATAGGCACCTCCTCATGCGTCACATTCTCTAACCTGGACAAGTGATCCGCAACAACATTCTCTACTCATTTCTTGTCCTTGATCTCTATATCAAATTCTTGCATCAGAAGCACCCACCTGATCAACATTGGCTTTGCATCTTTCTTGGTAAGAAGATACTTGAGAGCGGCATGGCCAGCAAAAAATTGTTACCCGAGAGCCCACAAGATGTGGACGAAACTTGTCCAATGCAAAAATAATATCCAGCATTTCCTTCTCAGTGGTAGCATAGTTTACCTGAGCGTTATTCAAAGTCCGACTAGCATAGTAGATGACATGAGCCACCTTGTCCTTTCGGTTCCCCAGAACTGCTCCCACCGCATAGTCACTAGCGTCACACATGAGCTCAAATGGCAAGGTCCAGTCTGGTGTGATGATGATGGGTGCGCTAATCAGTTTTTTCTTGAGCAAATCAAAAGCTGACTTGCACTCTGTATTAAATTCAAAAATTGTATCCTTCTCAAGAAACCCAGACAAAGGCTTCATGATCTTCGAGAAGTCTTTAATGAAGCGCCGATAATACCCTGCATGTCCCAAGAAACTTCTCACCCCTTTAACAGAAGTAGGGTAAGGGAGCTTCTCAATCACCTCAATCTTAGATCTACCCACCTATAAACCTTTGTTGGAGATCTTGTCCCCCAAAACAAAGCCCTCAGTTACCATGAAGTGACACTTTTCCCAGTTGAGCATTGTGTCAATGCATCTATACAACACACGAGCTAGTTGTTGTAAGTAGTCATCGAACCCATCACCATACAATGAGAAGTCATCCATGAACACTTCAAACTTCTGCTCCATCATATCAGAGAAGATTAACATCATGCACCTCTGAAAAGTAGCAGGTGCATTGCATAACCCGAAACGCATGCGTCTAAAAGAAAAAGTCCCATAGGGACATGTGAATGTCGTCTTCTCCTGATCCGCTGGCTCAATGGCAATTTGAATGTACCCGGAGTATTCATCCAAGAAGCATTAGTGTGAGTGATGTGCCAGCCTATCAAGCATCTGATCAACAATGGGAGGGGAAAATGATCCTTCAAAGTGGCATCATTGAGTTTGCGGTAATCCATGCAAACTCTCCACCTAGTAAAAGTACGTGTAGCAATCTGATCACCTTTCTCCCCTTCCACCACAGTAATACCTCCCTTCTTAGGGACACACTGCACCGGGCTAGTCCAGGTGCCGTCGGAAATCGGGTAGATGATGCCCGTCTCCAACCATTTAAGCACTTCTTTCTTCACCACCTCCTGCATATGAGGGTTGAGGCGGCGGTGAAACTGGATTGTCGGCTTCCAATCCTCCATGAGCCGGATCTTGTGCTGGAAAAACGTGGGGATGATCCCCTTGATATCTGTTATGGTCCATCCCATAGCTGCTTTCCTTTCCCGCAACACTTTCAGCAGCTGCTCCTCCTGTTTCCTGTCCAAACACGAAGAAACAATTACAGGTAAAGTATCATTAGATCCAAGATATAAATATTTTAAATGTGCAGGTAAAGACTTTAATTCTAATGTAGGAGCAATAATGAGAGAAGGAGTAAGAATTTTCCTGCTTCCCTCATCAAAGAGGGGTAGGAGCTTGCGCCAATTAGTCTCCATAGCTTGCTCTTTTTAGCTTGAATCAAGCAGAGCAAGTTCTTCATATAGCCGCTCCAATAACATATCTTCCTCCTCATCCGGTGTGTATGCCTCCACACCAATGCATTGCTCACTTACCGCATATGCGGGAAACTTCTTAGCCTCGAAAACATCGAATGCCACCTTCTCGTCGTTAATCTGCATCGTCAACTCTCCATTGGTGATAACTCTCTTTTCGGAGCTATTAATATACTTCCATATTACTTTTATTAGGCTTATTTTACATGATTTAGATGTTATATTTGTACAAATATGTGAATTTGACGATTTATAAGCCTAAGAGTCAAAAGTTGTGTTTCTAGCTTATTTGAGCATGATTTCTATCATATTTGCGATGATAATTGCACGGGTAGTATTTTGTTGTGTTTCTCAGGTAAAATAGGCGCAATGGAGCTTACGAGAGGCTTGGATACACTTGGTATGGAGTTAGATGAAGAGGAGAAAAGAAGACGCAAACACGAAGAAAAGTTGAAAATGTCACTCCTGACCAGCTTGTACTATTTTCGATGCTCAGGAAAATCTATACATAATTTGGGAGCAAGGCCTGCGCCATTTGAAAGTAGACATCCAGGTCTTTCCAACGATATATGGTAGGCCCAATTACGAGTCTGGATGAGGGAGATACAGCCCGCGCTAAATCAGCTTACAATTCTGTCCGGGAATTACAAACTGGAGGGGCTGAAGTGCAAATTCGGCCAAAGTTCATTAAAAAACGTGCCCAGGCCTTAT
The DNA here is from genome assembly GCA_023055425.1 of Linanthus parryae. NCBI lineage: Eukaryota > Viridiplantae > Streptophyta > Magnoliopsida > Ericales > Polemoniaceae > Linanthus > Linanthus parryae. Next base: position 8,500,960 of record JALGPY010000015.1, read on the forward strand.
GAAACGAAATCTCAGACCTAAAACACAGGGGGGAGGCTGCTGGAGACGATCAAGAAGCCTAGGGAGCAAGAGGGACATGGAGAACGACGCCGGAGTCGCCGAAACGCGAATTTCGTCACGAGTTTGACTATCCCTCCCATATTTTCTATCTTTTCTTGTTACTATGAACTTGTTAGCATCTATTTTCAGTATATTTGAGTAAATTTATTTGTTGGGATATCTCATAGGTAGCTAGGGTTTGAACACCATGTTGGTGATTTATGGATCTTTTTCATGCTTTTAGCTTAATTGAATGTGTTTTGCTTAGCTATGCTTGATTTATGTACTTAATTCTATCGTTTCTATTGTTTGAGCTCTCAATAGGATGATTATAGGTATAGGATGTTAGAGGAATCAACATTCTCTACCCGGAAACTTGAATCAAGCACTAGCCGTATCTAGGGTTGAGGAATCTTGCTAGTTAGCTAGAACTAAGAGTAGACCACAACAACATAATGCTTATTTGAACTTGAGTAGGCTAGAGGAATCAGGTACAAGAGTTTGAATACAGGCTTCGGTTGAGGAATGTTCAAAGCATAGGTGCTCGTTTGGCTAAGTAAAAGACGTTCGTGTTACTTGAACATAAATCATAAGTGGTGTGAGATCCCTAGTGAACCCGAAGAGATATCCTGATACTTGTCCCTCGTATTAATCTCACTTTTAATAATCAGTTTGTTATTTAAATTATTATTTTAGTAAAACAATCCAATTGCTTGCCCACACGAAGTGAGTCATCCTAATTAATTCACGACAAGTTCCTTGGGTTCGACAAACCCGGATTACCGGATATTACTACACGCGACACCCGTACACTTGCGGTTGGATCGTGTCAAGTTTTTGGGGCCGTTGCCGGGGACTGCGGTTGAATTAGTTAGAATTATTAGCTTTAGGGAATTTTATTTTTTGTGTTATTTTCTATTATTATTACCTCACGGTATTACGTGAGATTTTATGTGTGCAAGCATTCAACTCTAAGTATGGAGGATGAGAAATATCGCCGTTTTGCGAGCATATTTGAAGCATGCAACCTTGCATATGAGCAATTCGTGAAGGAGTGCCATGTGAATGGCATTAGAGAGAGGGTAGCAATGGAGATGCAACGTTATACGTTTTGTCCTAATGACCCAACTCCTCCCTCCAAGTTATTGTTCTTCATTGGTTTGATGCTTGAGGAGATGATTCCTAATGTTAAAGAGTGGAGACAAAGAGCAACAAGAATGGGAATGGAGACAACACATGTGGACGCACAAATTGTTCTCCATTCAAATCAAGAGGATGCTCCAACCTTCCCAACACTTAAAGAAGAGGATGATGAGCCATTGTGCATCCCAAGTTGTCCAAACATAGAGTCATGGCTCGAGTCAAGTATGGGGGAGAAGCATGATGCGGTTTTTAGTGAGATTGAAAGTTGTCTTCAAGGAATCAATTTTGATGATCTTGACTCTCTGGTGGCGAATTTGTTGGATCATATCACATGTGAGCTCAATGAAGATGAAAAAAGCACCGGAATTGAAATTGTTGATGTTGCGGATGCTTCAAACGAAGGAGACGAAGGTACTCAAACGTTCATTCTTTATGAGTTGCTTCTTTCAAATACAATGAAGATATCACCATTTGAGAAGACGATTGGAGATGACATCATTATCTTTCCGACACATGGGATACTTGAGATTATTTTTGAGATAATTGTGATGACGATTCTCAAAAATTGGAAGAAGAAGAAGAAGAAGAAGAAGAAATTTACGGATAGCTTTCACTTGTGCAACACGTGTCCATCGTTGTTGAGGTATTCGATTTCTCTAAGAGGTGGTTTTTGTGTAGTTGAGAAGAAAGTGAAGGAGAAGAGATGGTGGAAGAAGAAAAAATGGCGAGAAAAACTTGTTTCATATAGCAGGGGGTGTTTTGTGCAGTTTATAAGGGTTCTCAAAATGTCATTTGAAGTCCTATTTTACTGTTCATCAGCATCAGGGGAGGTATATGCAAATTACCAAATCCTACCCCATCGTGTTCTTCGTCTTCTTCCTGTTCTCTGATAATCCCAGAAGCTAGACCCAACCGCCATCACCATCATCTCCTTCTTCTCTGTTAACCCCGCCTCCAACCGAACACAGAAATCAACTCCTTCAACCGGCGACTCGACCTCCAGCCACCTGCAATCCACGAAACCCAGACTCGACCCCACCCACAGCCCCTGAAACCACCACCGCTACAGCCATTGTAGCACACCGCCTGTCCTCCACCCGCCTCCCTCTCTCTGCCCTGCTCCGCCATCTCCTCTCTCACTGGCTTCACCCAGAAACCCAACACCCAAAACCCAAACCCCGATTGAGGAACGCCCATGGCCGCCAACCAAGACCGCCATTCTTGTCCAAGAATCGCAAGCAACACAACCACCTCCGATCTCCCTACTCCTGCAATCACCGAATCCACCGTAGGCATCATCGAACCAAGATTGAGAAGACCCTGTCATCCACCGCCTTTCCCCTGTCTCGGATCAGAAGAACCAAAACCCAGAAACCGAATCACCCAGCCGCCGGAATCCATTAAATCCGGTGGCTTGCTTCGTCTTAAACCCAGAAACCACACTTTTCTCTGTCCGATTGGGAAGTCAGGTCCGCAATTACAGCCGCCAAGAACCGAATCCCCAATCGAACCAGAACACCATCGCAACCCACCTGAGAAACCGCCACCACCGACACTGCTCCCCTCCCAATTCGCAGAAACCACCTCCGTTAGAATCTCCACCATTGATGCCGGCCAAAAGCTCGGCCAAGGCAGAATAGACCCATCAACCCAGAACTCAACCCCAAGACTTCACCCTCCTGTCTCCGTCGAACAGAACCCAGCAGCCCCCTCTGTTGAATTATTGCAGAGTTCAGCTAACAAAATCAAACACTGGGTTGTTGAAAAAAAAATGACAAGACAGAGAGTAGTGCTTTATTGCAGGCCCATTCTAAATTTGGTTGTTGAGAAGTGGGTCACTGAGAATTTTGAAAAAAAAGGTTTATGTGGGCTGTCTGTTGTGCGATACTGCGATGGGTACTGAAGAAATTCTGGATGCAAAAGCAGAAATTGGCCTAAAAAAGAGAGAGAATGGACCACATGGAGCAGTTTATACGGAATAGCCCGAGTTTGGAACTGGATGAAAAGTTTTACGAAGACATCGACCCCGGTGTGTTTCACACACTCGACCGTTACGGGAGCTCACATCATGAGTTCGGGGATTTTTCGTTCTCTTTTCGTCAGCAGCAAAGGTTCAATCGACCCCGGTGTGTTTCACACACTCGACCGCAAGGGAGCTTGCATTGTTCCGGGAAATGTTTGCTTGGGGATTGTTCTTGCTATCTCAGTCAGCATCTCTCGGATTTCGTCCTCGACCTTGTGTCGATTGTGAGTATTTTTTTTCTCTCTCTTTACTTACCGTTTAGGCACATCGTACTTTCTCTAGGATTTTATTTTGACTACTTTGTCACGGTGCATAGTCCCCGCTGGATTAGCTGTTAGAATCCTAGGAAATACTTGAGTACATGTTTACTTTCGGTACACACAACTTGTCACGTGCACGTAGTTCGTTTTAGCTCTAAATTTGTTGAACTACCTTCTTGTGTCGTGGCTTTGACTTTGAGTAGAATCACCGCCCCTCGCATTTGAATGCTGAGTCTTCTTGGTTGATCTCTAAATTCGTTGAGGACAACGAAGCACTCAAGTGTGGGGGGATGTTTAGCTATTTGCTAGCCATGTCCGTGTCTGCATCGCCAGTTACATGTAGATTAGATTTTCGTATTGTGAGTCAGTGTAGTACTTATAGTTCGAGTTTTTTTTATATATATTGTCGTATTGTGCGTAGTTTTAGTGTAGTTTATGTTTATTTTGCACTTTTAAATTATTGAGTCCCCCTACCCAATTGTCTTGTGGTTAATCGAGTTGGCCAAATGCATATAGCGTTAGAAAAAAATGAAAAAAAAAAATATAAAAAAAATAAAAAAAAAATGAAAAATCATAAAAATTGAAAATTTGAGAAAGGGCAACTTAGGACCTAGAAACCGAAGAGAATCCAGTGAAAGAGCTCATGAGAGTAGGAAGCACCGTAGTAGGGATACTTTTATTCTAGTATTTTGTGCGCAAGTCTCACGACAGGATGTCCCAGGTATTCGGAAATAGTGAAAGTAGACTACAGGCATACTTTTGACTCCTTTATTGTGCTAGGAGAATTGAGTCTCTAAGTGATCGATTATTCCGTTTCCGGTGGAGACTTGTGGACTCTTAGAATCTGGGGTGGACCTTCGTGTAGAGTCGGTTTCATGTGGTACGAGTCTTCAGCCTAAGCGAAGTCGGGGAGCGTACACCACCATCCCTTAAGGTGGTTCTAAGAGAAAATCCGAAAAAGCCCACACTCTTAAGCTCTATTGCACGGTTGTAAAAACAGAGGAGAATAATGAAAAAAAAATGAAATGAAAAAAAAAACATATAAATGTGCTTCAAGGAGAAACAACCTAATTTGCTTCTGTGTGCACGGAAAATTTGGATTCAATCCAACGTAGAGCTTAGAGGGAAACTAAAGTCAAGCCGTATTACACAGGAGTTGTGTCTCCCAGCAATGGGACAAATTGCATTCAAAGCAATAACGGCTAAGAGGGTCTGAAAACCTCAAATGACTTGACGAAGGAAGATCATTTAGAGCTTGAGATGCCTAGACGCTTTGAGTCAAAAGACGTGCCGTGTCTTGGAATGATTTGGTGGATGTTTGGGGACGCCTTAGTGAGTTTGTGCATAGGATCATCATATCATATTTCTTGCTGCGTGTCGTGAAATTTCAAAGTGTGCTTGTGAGGATTTGATGATTTCGGTTTATGATAGAGAGAGTGCCCAATCTCATAAAAAGAAAAAAAAAAATTGTGTTTGTTCAATTTTTGCATTTTTTATAATCGAGTTGCATTATAGTTAGTTCATTTAGTTGCATAGTCGAGAGTCGTGTTGAGTCGTTTGCGTCTTGAGTTGGCAAGTAAACGGTGATTTGCTCGGGACGAGCAAAAGGTAAGTGTGGGGGTATTTGATAACTCTCTTTTAGGAGCTATTAATATACTTCCATATTACTTTTATTAGGCTTATTTTACATGATTTAGATGTTATATTTGTACAAATATGTGAATTTGACGATTTATAAGCCTAAGAGTCAAAAGTTGTGTTTCTAGCTTATTTGAGCATGATTTCTATCATATTTGCGATGATAATTGCACGGGTAGTATTTTGTTGTGTTTCTCAGGTAAAATAGGCGCAATGGAGCTTACGAGAGGCTTGGATACACTTGGTATGGAGTTAGATGAAGAGGAGAAAAGAAGACGCAAACACGAAGAAAAGTTGAAAATGTCACTCCTGACCAGCTTGTACTATTTTCGATGCTCAGGAAAATCTATACATAATTTGGGAGCAAGGCCTGCGCCATTTGAAAGTAGACATCCAGGGCTTTCCAACGATATATGGTAGGCCCAAATACGAGTCTGGATGAGGGAGATACAGCCCGCGCAAAATCAGCTTACAATTCTGTCCGGGAATTACAAACTGGAGGGGCTGAAGTGCAAATTCGGCCAAAGTTCATTAAAAAACGTGCCCAGGCTTTATGAAACGAAATCTCAGACCTAAAACACAGGGGGAGGCTGCTGGAGACGATCAAGAAGGATAGGGAGCAAGAGGGACATGGAGAACGACGCCGGAGTCGCCGAAACGCGAATTTCGTCACGAGTTTGACTATCCCTCCCATATTTTCTATCTTTTCTTGTTACTATGAACTTGTAAGCATCTATTTTCAGTATATTTGAGTAAATTTATTTGTTGGGATATCTCATAGGTAGCTAGGGTTTGAACACCATGTTGGTGATTTATGGATCTTTTTCATGCTTTTAGCTTAATTGAATGTGTTTTGCTTAGCTATGCTTGATTTATGTACTTAATTCTATCGTTTCTATTGTTTGAGCTCTCAATAGGATGATTATAGGTATAGGATGTTAGAGGAATCAACATTCTCTACCCGGAAACTTGAATCAAGCACTAGCCGTATCTAGGGTTGAGGAATCTTGCTAGTTAGCTAGAACTAAGAGTAGACCACAACAACATAATGCTTATTTGAACTTGAGTAGGCTAGAGGAATCAGGTACAAGAGTTTGAATATAGGCTTTGGTTGAGGAATCTTCAAAGCATAGGTGCTCGTTTGGCTAAGTAAAAGACGTTCGTGTTACTTGAACATAAATCATAAGTGGTGTGAGATCCCTAGTGAACCCGAAGAGATATCCTGATACTTGTCCCTCGTATTAATCTCACTTTTAATAATCAGTTTGTTATTTAAATTATTATTTTATTAAAAAAATCCAATTGCTTGCCCACACGAAGTGAGTCATCCTAATTAATTCACGACAAGTCCCTTGGGTTCGACAAACCCGGATTACCGGATATTACTACACGCGACACCCGTACACTTGCGGTTGGATCGTGTCAATTGGCGGCATCAATGATGGTCTTCCCCATGGAAAGGAATGGTTGTCCCAATATAAGTGGGACATCATCATCGGCCTCCATATCTAGAATCACAAAATCTGCAGGGAAGATGAGTCCCTTGACCCTCACAAGTACATCCTCCAACACGCCCCTTCGGCGTTTAATGGTGCGATCAGCCATCTACAAGCACATCCGAGTGGGTTTTGGATCTCCCACACCAAGCTGCTCAAAAAATGATGTGGGCATCAATTTGATGCTTGCGCCAAGATCACACAATGCTCTACCATGAAAAGCATCTCCCAGTGTCACATGAATAATGAAACCGCCCGGATCCTTCATCTTTTTTGGTAACGCTTTTTGAACAACGGCGCTACACTCTACATTCAGATTCACGATTTCAAAGTCATCCATGCGCCTCCTATTGGAAAGGAGGTCCTTGAGAAATTTTGCATACTTGGGCATTTGTGAAATGGCCTCTGCAAAGGGGATATTAATATGTAACTTCTTGAAGATATTCACAAACTTCTTGAAGTGCTTAGCATCCTCTTGGCTCTTCAACCTCTGCGGGTATGGCACACGCATGATGTACTCCTTAGGCTTTGCTTCTCCTCCGATTTCATACTCGTGTCCTTTGATTGGGGAATCACGGTAGGCATGGGAATTTCTTCACTCAAAGCCTTTTCAGTGGCTTTTGCCTCTTCAGCTCGCACGTGGCTAGGATATGGAGGGTCCTCTGTAGTAACTCCACTGCGAGTGGTGATTGCCTTCATCTGTTCTACTGGAGTGACAGTGTTAGATGGAAGCATGCCAGGTGGAAGCCTAGTATTCTGATTGGCTATCTGTCCAATCTGCGTCTCATGGCTTTTTATAGTAGCCTCAATAGAAACTAGCTTCTCATTCATCTTTGCAAGAAGGCTATATATGTCTGGATTTGGTTGTTCTTGTTGTTGGGCCTGTTACTGTGGAAATTGCCTTTGAGCTTGATACTGAGCATTGGGTTGCTGACCTGGTGCATAAAGTCCGCTATTCGCGTTGGCATAGCTGAAGTTAGGGTGATTGCAGTTGTTGGGATGATACGTATTAGGCCAATGCTGATGTCTCATGAAATTCACATCCTCTACACTACCATCGTACCCCTGACTCTCATCTGCTAGTAGCTCACCCATGGATTTTACTTGTGATATAGGTTGCAGTCCGTTAAATGCTGAGGTCATGGATTCAAGCTTTTGCTCCATAGACTCGATTTTGTTGACCAAAGATGCATCCCCAGGTCTTGAATACCTTCGAGTCTCGGACCTCGTAGTCTCTCTCTTGGACACGTTGTTAAGCAAATCATGAGCTCGCTGTGCTCCAAGCTCCATAAAGTTACCCCCAGCTAGCATATCCAACTAGTCAGATGTCTCCTTATCTAATGCACTATAGAAGTAATGTAGGAGTTTGTGCCATGGCTCCCCATGATTCGGGCATCTGCGAAGAATTTGGCCGAACTTTCTCCATGTATCTCCCAATGAGATGTCTTCTTCCTGGGTGAACTTTGTAATCTCGGCGTTGCTGAGCAACCTTGGATGGTGGTAAATACCTCCTCAGAAATTCATGGCAGCAAGTTTCCATGTCACGATACTCCCAGCTGGAAGCTCCATAAGCCATTTCTTGGCTTTTCCAAATAAAGAGAAAGGAAACAATAATAGCTTGACTGTTTCATCTGGAACCCTCTGGTCGTGCAAAGTAGAAGTGACATGATAAAAAATAAGAAGATAGTGGTTGGGATCATCTCCTGGGGCTTCTGTGAACGCGCACTCATCACGAACCATGTTAATCATGTGCTGGCGCAGCTCAAAATGTTGGGCATTGATGTGTGGCCTAACAATGATGGGTTGATAGCAGGCCGGAGTAGTTCAAAAAAAATCTACCATAGGAGGATCTTTGTTCTCAACATTCTCTACTCGAACTGCTGGGTTCTGCACATTATTTCTGTTACCCCCATTGTTGCCATCATTCGCTCCTCCATTTTTGCCCTCTACTACCCCCACACCAGGTGGTGGTGGATCTTGGGGATTGTGGCGTGCAAGAGTTGCTTGTACCTCAACCATTTAAGCTCTCAGTTCCTCAGTTTCATGTTCCATATTGGCCACATTATTCTATGCAGCGAGTCTGGCAGCTTGAGCATCTTGTGCCTCCTTGCGAAGCCTCTCCAACTCAGCTCTCTCTTGATCTTCCATAAGAACTGAGTTTGGTTTCCTCAAGTCTCTAAGTCATGTGCGCAATAAAGATTCCGGGTCCTCAAGTACTGGGTACAAAGTTCTGTCTTGACAACGGGTCATGCACCGTAACAATCAACATGAAATCAAAGATAGCACAAAGAAAGTAGGTGAGCGACGAATATTAACAGAAAAGTAAAATCCCTAAGGTTAAAAATAATAACTAATTTAGCCGAATTCCCCGGAAACGGTGCTTAAAGCTTGACACGCTCCAACTGAAAGTGCACAGTTGTCAGTATAGTAATAATTCCGGAAATCTGGGTTGTCGAACCCAAGGGACTTCTTGTAAATTAATATTAAATCCAATCCTTATGTGGGCAAATCGCAGTTGTTTGTTTCTACTAATTCTAATAAAGTAAAGAAAACAGAAATATCAATTAATCGATTAAATTGCTTCACGATTAATAAAGATGAATTATTTTATGTTTTTCTCAAAGTTTGACAAAGTCAGGATATCTCTACGGGTCACTAGGTATTTCACACTATGTTGGATTTACGTCCTACTAACACGATGATTCTTTGTTCTAGCTAAACGAGCAAGTTTATGTGGAATATGCCTCAACCAACACCTAATTAAACTATCAAAGCTGATTTCTCTAGTCTAATCAAGTTTAAGCACGCTTTACGAGCATTAATCTACTCTTTGTTCTTAGCTAACTAGAAAGATTTATCAACCCCAGATACGGCTAGTGTGTGTTTAAATTTTCCGGGCAATAAACGTTGATGTCTCTAACATTCAATACATAACTCAATCCTATTAATACGTCTACTAATAGAAGAGATGCACAAAACGCATAAAACACACATAACCCGATAAAGTAATCATCAATAAAGCTCAAACGCATGAAAGCAAATCCATAAATCACCAAACATAGTGATCAAAACCTAGAACCCTACGAGATATCCTGAGAAAAAGTTTAGCTACGCATAAACATGATCATACAGGTCTTTATGATCATAATCCAAAAACAAGAGAAACGATGGAGTTTTAGAAGTCAAACGAATGATCCCAAGCTTCCTCTAGCAATCTCCAAGCTCCACGCAAGAGTTCCTATGTGAGAATGAATACTGATAAAACTATCCCTAACTCGTTCTTATACGTTTCCACAGTGTTTAAGACAATTTAAAAGTATTTGCATAAAGACCCCAATCGGACTGCTGATTTTGCGAAGGTCTTCGTGCGAAGACTGTCTTCTCTTCGTGCGAAGGTCTTCTATTTTGATACTGCAAGCTCTCCCAAGAAGACTTTATGCACTGTCTCTGAATTTGACTAAGGCATTCTCTTCGTGCGAAGAGACTAAATTTGCGGTTTCTTTCTTCTTTTCCTTGAGTCCTTTGTTTCCAAAGCTCGTCTCTTCATCCTCTTTGATCTCCGCGTCCTATTTCTTGCCAACCACAACACGAAACAAGCACCCGCGATCATATCACAATAAAAGTGTCCAAATATCCAAGAAACGCCTCGATTTAACAATTAACGCTCAATAACTCAAGTTTCACAATTTAAGCATATTATACTCAAAATACGACACATTCTCCAAGATAAGCACACAAAATGCAGATAAATAAGTAATAAAATAACTCAGAAAACGGAGTTATCACCACTGTAGGGTTTTGATAACGGATACGCATCGGAATAAATAATTAATCCGTTCAATACCCTCAAAGAATCACAAGTTAAGACATCATAACGGTAGTAAGGGTTTGAGTATCAAAATACCTTTTGGTTATCCTTTGATGACTTCACACGTGAAAATTATTCACGTCTCTATGCCTAGTCCACCCCTAGGATTAAATCCGGATCCTTCAATCCTTTGTGCTAGCTAGGATTGAAGAAAGAAGAAGAAGATCACAATCACGCAAAACGGAGCAAGGAGGGGACGCCTCCTTGAGGCCGACGGGGTGAGTGGGACGAAAAAGGGGCTTCGGACTCTTTGTTGTTCTCTCTCTCCTTGTTTTTTTCTCATACTCAATGTATGTTATGAGCATTAGTTGGAAAAATAAACTAGGAGTGTCATTTATATAGTCCAACAACTCCTTGTTAACTACATAATGGCCCCTCTACTAATCATGTCCTTACATGGATTAGTCCAACTTACAAATTCGTCCTACTAAGTTTACAAGTAGTTGCGTATTGATCATTCTATTTAATTAATCATATTAATTAATTCCCTAGTCCGGTCTAATCCATAGGGAGTGTGACCTCATAGGTTTCTACTTAGTTGGTAGTAACTGTTACTAACATGGAGCGGCCTCTAGCAAGACATCCACGCTACCAACTAAAAGAAATAGTCATCCGACAAACCTTGTGCAAGTATTGCCTCATCCCTTTGTCTCTATACCCGGATTGGACACGAGACATACAAGTCACACTCGTATTTCCAATCCTTAGTTTCTCGATCCTGGGAATAGTCTTATCCATGCAAATAACATCAATATCCTATATTGATTTATCTGAGTCTGGCCAGACATTTTATAAACACCATCCCTCAAGTGGCCGTGGATATTTACTCCCGTTATGAAGGAGGGACAAATTCTACCTACGTCACTACCATCTCTTAGCTTGTTTCCTTACTGTATCCGACTAATGCCTTTATTACTACCCAGTTATGGTGTAGCGTTTGACGATGTCAAAACACAACATTCCACAACTAGAGGTTCTAGTGACTTCATTCTAAGGATGACAATACCGTTGTCACTACGAGAAGCAGTTGTGACTTTACATAACTCGTATGTAGCCTTCTCGTTATGGGTCAATCCAGTATGCTATTAATCCTAATGCATACCCATTTGCTGGATCGTGATATCTCCATATTAATCCAACCCGATACTAGTTTATAGTTGATCGTCCTGTAATCAATATAATCGACTATGAATATTTAAGATAAATAACATATTTGGAATCTACGGACTTCATTATATTAAATATCTCCATAAATAATACAATGAATTTTTCTAGCCAAAAACATTATTCATACTAAAAAGATTGTCTCTAGGGCACCTATTCCAACAACATGGAGGACAAGGCTTCCGTGACGATGAGGAAAAGCTAAGGAGGTAAAGGGTCTCCTTTTCTTATTCCTTTTGTAGGGAAGACGAAATCAAAGGTCTGGCCATTCACAATGACTGTCGAGGAAACCGTTGTGACACATTGCATGGTGATCTGAATGAACTTCTCTCTTAAGCCCATTTATCCCAGGAGGGAAGCCATGAAATCTGAGTTAACTTTGTCGAAGGCCTTGCTCATGTCAGATTAAGGGCGAAGAATTTTTCATTTGTGGTCTTGTGATGTCTTATATATTCTAAGGTTTCATGGGCGATTAGGATGTGGTCAGAGATGTTTCTGCCCTAGATGAAAGCGTTTTGATTCTCACAAATGAGAGAGTCGATTACAATTTTAAGCATGTTTGTCACCATCTTGGAGATGGTCTTGTAGATGGTATTGTTTGCCCTTGATGAAAGCATTTTGATTCTCACAAATAAGGGAGTCAATGACACTTTTAAGCCTGTCCGCCACCATCTTGGAGACGATCTTGTAGATGGTATTGCACAGGCTGATCAGTAGGCTGATTGGTCTCTAATTTGAAGCTTTTGCTGGGTTGGGAACGTTGCGTTCAGGCTGATGTTGTTGGCTTCCTTTAGGATGTGACCAGAGCCAAGCAACACGATCAGCCAGGCAATTCTATCATCACCTAAAGCCATTGATGATAAGAAGAAGATGAGAGATGGGAGACATGAAGAAGGAGTCACATGTGTGTTTTAAACAAAGAATTCGATTATATTCTAAAATATCAACAATTTAGTGTAATTACATAGTTTTACCGGAAGTATGAACTGTTTGTATACAAGTCAATGTCCGCAAAGAAGATAATTAGCTCCCGTGTGGCCCTAACAACTGAAAGATGGGTGAAATGTGTGTTGCTAAGCATTGTACAGTAGTTTGTGAAAAACCATGTTTGCAGCTTTATTAGAACTTGCTTCTCTTAGCATTGTACAACAATAATTGTCGTTGATGGAAGTGCTTGATGTCTTTTTATAGTCCACGGAAGGAGAACTGCAAGTGTATTGTGATGGTAGGAGTTGATGTGGAGCGAATTCACCAATGTCTTATTGTAACGGTTTATGTGTGATATGAGGCTGCAATGAGTTAACATACCTAAATTATCTAATGATTTCAATAGTTTTTGGCCAGTTGTCACAATGTTAATACTTACGTTCGTGTCACTACAATGACCATGAGGAGCGAAGTTTACTACCACTTCGTTTCTTCTTAATAGCCCCCTTTTAACTTTTCCATTCCTAGTTGGGTCACTTTGACCCGGCAATTTGAATAGGAAAACGATGTAATTTTTAGATAATTTTTCATGATGTTGTAGAGTAACTTTTATTCTACAATACCATGAAAGTATATCAAAAAATTATTTAGTTTTGTTATCCAAATCACCGGATCAAAGTGACCCAATGAATAGTGATAAAAATCAAAAGGGGGCTATTCAGAAGAAACTGAGTGGTACTCTGACAGGGATAGCAATTCAATATTCTTGGTATGCCTTCAAATAAAATGACGCGTTAGAAATTCACCACCTTTTTTGGATAAGTATCCTGGGCCATGGGGGCATCCCATAATTATAATATACAACATAGGTGATATCTCCACAATCACGAGGAGCACTGTTTAAGAAAAAGTAAAAAAAGTCTTTCAATCCTTAGCAACGGAAAGAAGTTAGTTGAAGAATGGCGGAAATGGCGGGAGTGAGGTCTCTTCTGTCTAACACACTAGCTGCGATGTAGTTCCGCTTTTGTCTCCACATGCAAGTCCCCACCTTCTTCTCCTTCTACTGCTGTACCTGTTGACTTCGCAATAAAAATTAATTACCACTGCGTATTATTAATCAAATTATTAGCTGCTTCCGCAAGCAATAACACGCCCAGCTCACTCCTCCCACCGCCATCGTCTCTCTCTGTCTCTATCTCTATCTCTCCCTGAAATCAAAACTTCGGTTACCGAACCTCCCATTTCTTAATTTCCCCACCACCTCTCCATTCAATTCCCCACTCACATCGATGCTCATAACCCAATCCCTTAATTAATTACAAGTTTATAACTGAATTTCGCCTAAGAAGCCTCAATTCATCAGACTAGATGATCAAGGGTTTACGAAACACTCCAACCTAAATCGCTCCCTCTCTCTGTCTATGTATGTTTTGAGTCATTGACTTTTTTTTTTGGAGCAGCCTGAGATGGGTTTGATCACCAAGTCCATTCTCTGGGCAATTTTATTTTTCCTTGTGGTGAGAGGAGACCCTGTTGAAGACAAACAAGCATTGAAAGATTTCCAGCTGAATATTTCCCATTCCCGCCATCTCAACTGGGATCACAACACTCCAGCCTGTAGAAGCTGGACAGGAGTCACCTGCAACCAAGATGAATCCAAAATCGTGGCTCTCCGGTTACCCGGATTCGGCTTCCGAGGTCCCATACCCTCCAACACTCTTAGCCGTTTATCGGGTCTCCAGATCCTGAGCCTCCGATCGAACCTCATCTCCGGTCCCTTCCCTTCTGATTTCTCCAAACTTGGGAATTTGACCTCCATATATCTCCAGTCTAATCGGTTTTCCGGACCTCTGCCTTCGGATTTCTCCCTTTTGAAATCTCTCTCAATCGTTGACCTCTCCGGTAACCGTTTCAATGGTAGCATCCCATCTTCAGTTTCGAATTTGACTCATTTGATCGCTTTCAACCTCTCCAACAACTCCTTCTCCGGAGAAATCCCGAACCTGAATGTCCCCAGCCTCCAAGTGTTGGACTTATCCAACAACAACCTTACCGGAACAATACCCCACTCTCTTCAAAGATTCCCAACCGGAGCTTTCTCCGGTAACAATCTCTCCGACGAAACCTCTCCTCCACCGCCGCCGCTGGCGGTTTATCCACCCACAACTCAACCATCAAGGAAGTCGACAATAAAGCTTAGCGAACCAGCCGTGCTCGGGATCACCATCGGCGCTTGTGTACTGGGGTTTGTGATGCTTGCGCTGGTGATGATAGTTTGTTTCTCCAACAGAGAAAGCAAAAACAAGGAGATGTTTGTGAAATCTAAGGAGGAGATGTCTATGAAGAAGATCGTGACGTCGGAGGATCATCAACAAGGTAATGGAAAGCTGGTGTTCTTTGGCGGCGGCGGCAGTGATAATCTTGCGTTTGACTTGGAAGATTTGTTGATGGCGTCAGCGGAGGTGCTTGGGAAGGGGACTTTTGGGATAACTTATAAGGCGGCGCTGGAAGACACGACGACTGTTGTGGTTAAGAGGTTGAAGGATGTGAGTGCTGCGAAAAGGGAATTCGAGCAGCAGATGCAAGTTATTGGAAGTATTGAACATGAGAATGTAGCAACACTGAGAGCCTATTACTATTCCAAGGATGAAAAGCTCGTAGTTCACGACTATTACAGGCAGGGCAGTGTGTCTGCAATGTTACACGGTATGTCAAATAATCCTGAATCGCCGTATACTTTTGTTGCATTATTTCCGCAATTCTCCTAGTTCTAGTCATTCACAGTTAAGAGATTAGGAAGGCGATGTATGATAATGATAATAATAATTGCAAAAGGTAACTTGTAAAATAATGGTACGACAACAAAAGAGAAACCTTAAGAAGTACACAAAACCTATTCAGGACTCCAGGGCGAGCTGTATCTGGGTAAATTTGAACCCGTTTCTAAAACTAAGCGGAGTACCCAGCAAGTATATTTGTATTTTCAGATAGTTCATTCTATTAGTTACTAACCTTATAACTAGATGGGATCAGGTTATGAAAGTGTTTCTGAAGAGCTTAGAATTCAAAAATATTACTTGGAATCAAAGATTGTCAATCTTTGTTGTCTTCAGAATTAACCTTAAACTGCAGGCTGTTTGAACTTTGAAATAAACCAAAGCCAGGATGATTATAGTGACACAGTCTAGAAGCAACGAGAAACGTCAAACGACAATTCCTCAAAAGGGTAAGAGATCTCTGGGTTAGAGAAACTCGAAAATTATATTAAGGGATGAAAGAGATGCTATGCCCGTAGGCTAACAGCTGTTTAAATAGTCAAACGAAACCCTAGACAGAAATACTGCTAAATATTGTAAAAACTAAAAACGGACAAAGATCATTCCCCAAACATAGGAAGAATTCTAAGACTCCCAATTTGAGGAACCGCAAAATTGAGTTTCCTAGCTTATTACGTGTTAAATTCTTGCCAAAAAATAGAAAAAAAAAAAAATTGAAAAACTGAAATTTGACACCCTAAACGATGTCCGGTCGCCAAAACTGGTGTACATAAGCGGTAAGGGCACTTATTTGTTATTGTCTAGCGATTATGCATCAAATAAGGGTGTACCCACCCTGAATGGGTCAAGTGGGTCCTGCGTCATATAGAAATGGCATTGCTTGTTGGATTAAGCAAAGCTTAAAATGTAACTTGTTGGGGACTTGGTGTTTAGGCCATATGCAACCATGAATGCAAAATAGTTCATGTTGCTTTCTTTGTGATAAATTGGGAACCAACAACAATCATGTTGTTTCAGTTATACACGCTATCAATCTCGTTATTTTTTTGCTTCCACAAACATGGTATATTTGTTGAAGGTTATGCAGCTGCAGAATATGTTCTAACATTTTCTATTGCATTTTACTGAATCAGCTAAAAGAGGGGAAACAGGCCGGGCTCCTCTTGACTGGGAAACCCGGCTAAGAATCGCTATTGGAGCAGCTAGGGGCATTGCTCACATCCACTCTCAAAGCGGTGGAAAGTTTGTACATGGAAACATAAAAGCTTCAAACGTTTTCATCAACTCCAAACAGTACGGTTGTCTCTCTGATCTTGGTCTAGCACCATTAATGAGCTCAATGACACCACACGCCATGAGAAATGCAGGTTACAAAGCACCTGAAATAACAGACACACGTAGAGTATCTCAGGCGTCCGACATCTACAGTTACGGCGTGTTGCTGCTCGAACTCCTAACGGGGAAATCTCCAATCTTTTCCACAGGCACCGGAAATGAAGTGATTCTTCTGGTACGATGGGTTCACTCTGTGGTGAGGGAAGAGTGGACAGCCGAAGTATTTGATTTGGAGCTATTGAAGTATCCAAACATAGAGGAAGAGATGGTCGAGTTGTTACAGATTGCTCTGGCTTGCGCGTCCAGGATGCCAGAGAATAGACCTCGAATAGATGAAATCGTGATGAAGGTTGAAGATGTTCGAAGGGTCAGTACTGGAAACCACCCATCTTCTTCTGCAGGTTCTACGCCAGTTCTCACACCACCAGTTGTTCTTGAGAAAGGATCATCTTCTTCTAATCCACAGTGAGATTTGCATAGGCAATTTGACCGAGCCCAAGGCGTACAAATACCTAACCTAATTTATTCATTTTTCAGGGCCTTAGTGTCTGATTATTGCCATAGGTTTTGAATTCCTTTTGCAATTTCCTATTCTTATAATGAATCATTTGATTAGTTCATCTTCATTGTTTTTGTTATTCCGTGTAGAATGATTATTATGTGTATGTTTTCGTACTAGTCAAAACAGAATAACAGAACCAACTCAATAAATTTACACTCTGTGTGAGTGCGGTTCTTCGTGGCTGTCCATGTCACAAATTTGTTTGTAACATAAACTCCGAATGATGTTTAGTTTTTTATGCAGTATGGACTCACAAACACTATAAACAATTCAACCCGGTATTGGGCATCATACCTAAATATTGTTTGTTCCACAGAAACTCTAGTTCCATATAATACTTGCAACGAGCAAAACCTGGTATCTTGGACTTTAACAGAAGCACCTGAGTTCTGGTTCTATAGCCCCTCTTGTCTGCAAACTACAATGGCTTCATTTCTCTTCATCGACCAGAAGGTTAGCTTTGATTCGCTCGTACTGTGTAGTAGTATTAAGATACCAAATCACTCAAACCAAGCTTTTCCACTACTGTACTAATCTTTTTTTAGCTCCTGCTACTACTGTACTACTCAACCACAACTGTACTAATCTTTTTTTAGCTCCTGCTACTACTGTACTACTCAACCACATGGAAGTCAGACTAATATTAGGTTCGAAACCTAGTTCAAGCTGGACCCCTTTTGTTAATCATCTGCCTTCTGCACATCATATTGATGAACTCGCAGGACCTGATTGCACAGCATTACGGGGGGAATCTGCACATCATATGGGAGGGAAGAGCATGGGAAGACCTTTCCCAAATATTGTTATGAATCATGGGGTTCCACCTCAAAACCAATTGGTAATGAGGGGAGTAACCCAAATATCTTATTAGGCACAAGTAAAGCAATTAGAGTCCCGATGTGGGACAAACAGCGAGTCTCAACACGCCCCCTCAAACGTAGCGGGTGAAACAGAGACAGACGGAACGGAACAGATTTAGATGGATCGACACGGCTCTGATACAGTGATACGAAACTGGGAGAAACGGAATAAATTATTATTCAACTTGGTTAAAGTAATGTACAAAGGGGCCTATTTGTAGGCTATACAAGAGGTAAAAAAAATGTGGAACAAATATACTTGTATATATCGTAACACGTGTACTTATACATAATCGGTTTCAAGTTGATTTTCGTGTTTTTTTAATTCGAGAAATTACCCACGGACTACTACTAAATCGACTGACTTCCAGTCGCGTAGCAGTCTCACCACCCCCGCCAATCGACTCGGAATCGTTTTTCGATTCTGGCATGGAAATTACGACGCCATCGGCACTCGGCTGCGCCCCCCGAAGTCTATGCTCGGACCCCGTCGTGATCTACACGCGCACGCAACTTCTCCAGGTTCAGTCCGGCTCAACTTAGCTGTTGGCTCCAACGGCTTCGGTTCGGCTTCATCCGTTGACTCTAAGCGGCTTCCATTCGGTTCCATTAAGCAGCTTGCTCATATCGGCTTCCTTGTGGCTCAGTTTTTAGCCATTGGAAACAAGGGAGTGATTGAGTGAGTGAGAAAGAGAGGAAGAAGATGATGATTGTTATTCCGCAGAGAAGGGAGAAGAGAAGGAGATGGACATGGTATGTTCGGTTTAGTATGGAGAGGAAGTGAAAAGTTTTTTTTTTTTTTTTTTTTCTGTTAGATCTGAGTATAGAGAGAGAGTAACTGTTGGGGGTGAATACTTTAACATAATGGTTAAGTTTTTATTTGTTTGACTTTGATTAGACTAGTGTAATTTTGTTACTATTACCTTTTGTAATGAAGGCCACATAAAATAGCAAAAAAATCTTCTGGACACTGTCCACCAGTTTGTGCCCAAATATGCTTTTCCCCAATTTTCTCCCTTCTGATAGCATCAAAGATATGCTGCAATAACTTAAAGACCTGCCTCTGGCTTACTATGTCCTCCCAGCTGTGCATCCCAAATTGTTGTTCTTTTGAATATTAAATCAAAGCACTGAACATCACAATTTACACAATCTGACGTTACTTCTTTCGACTCAAATGGAAATTAAGAAATAAAAATGAAAATATATAATACACTATCCGCTATTAGCTAAAAGGTGATGTCCAGCCTCAGTGAAGAGGGAAAAAGAGAGTAGCGGATAAACAAGCGCCAACATAGTAGAGTGAGGCACACCCGTAGTACAGACAACTTGCACGGAGAAATATACAATTGGCTCATTTCGTCACTATTCTGGTTTTAACTCCACCTGAAATTTCAGTGCACAAAAGAAGAGATTTAGAGGGCAAATAACATGACAACACAATCCATATCACTGCAGAATACAAATAAGATAGGGCTAAGTTTTACGGAATCAGTAACTCCATATACCTTCAACTTCCTCAAACTGAACTTCCTTGGCTAGATCCGCAGCAGCATGATACTCAAACCTGAGAAAATTTGGGCATCATGGTTTAGTTCTGTAATGGGTACTTCAAAAATATAGCACTGATAATGAGGCAGTAGTTCAACAAAATTCAGAAAGGTGAATGGCAATGAAAATATATCAACAATGGCAACAATGATGATGCTGACAATAAATCGTTTTCTCATCCCCTGCACCCTGCCTTTTTCCACCCGAGGAAAGAAAACATGAATGATAAAATGAATAATAAATTCAAATAATAACATGGCTACACAACTAGATATTTAACTAGAGTCCTATCATTTCACAGTAAACTGCTTATCTCGACGCATTGATTGCAAGAAATTACAACAGTAAATTCAGTTTCAGTTTGAACAGAACTAAGAGCATCTCCAAGAGTTGGTGTAAAACACTCTTTGGCGCAAATATAGGCCAAATTTGGCCAAAATCTAGGTCCAACAGCTGGTGTAAAACCTGGTGTAAATTTACACCGGGCTTAAAATCTGGGCAAAACTGGAGAAAACCTAGGACTACTGTAGCTGGTGGAAACAAATAAAAAAAAGCAGATTTAATCATCATCCCTCCTCCTGCAACTCTCCTGCTCCTCCAACGTTCATATTCAGTGTGCAACGGTAAGTTAGGAAATCTATAAATAGCTATCAACAATCAAAGTGAAAAACACAAGAAAAAATTACAAAAAATAAAAAATAAATTTACTCAATTCAATAATTTAATTAACTCGTTAAATTTTTTAGAGAAAAAAAAAATCGTTATTAAATATATGTAGTAACATGATTGTTCAAATGCACCGAGTATTCCGCACAGTTTATATCATCAGATGTACAGACGAAAGCGCAAGCGTTCAAAGGAACGAGCTAATAGCAGACAACTATACTCTCACCAGGTGACCAAGCAAAGACACTTTGAGAAGCTTTCATACTACATTGAGCAACTGCTCCATGCAGACTCTTTCGTGTGGTACATGCCGAAAAAACTTATACCCCATATCCTATTTATTTAAACAAATTTACTGCATTACACTCATCAGATGCTTGAAAGACAGGTCTCAGTCTTTTAGATCGCATTAAACATGCAACGATAACTTGATTATCCTTTGCATATGGACGATTAAGAATCTGTGATGATGAGAATGATGACTATGGAATATATGCAAAAAGTTTTAAAGCAAGAAGTATTCTGAATTTCCACTACTTTTGAATTAAACGTTGACAAACAAACACTTGCTACTTTTCCTGTTCGCCAAGTCTTTGATCCTGAGTTATTTGAAAAATCATTGTATCTGTTAGCTTGAGTTGTGTCCACCGCCTAGTCACAGCGTCACAGGAAACACTCAAGATCAGAGGGTAATTCCACCCCCGGGAAATGCTGTTTGGCATACTTCCACGAATCTCATGGCAAACCCAGGTTTGGTAAACGAGGAGCACCATCAGTTGTCTGAAAGCACTGCAAAAAGCTTTGTTGCTTAGAGAAAAAATATTTTACTAATTTATTGAAGCCCAATCACCAATATTTACTTGGTGTCCTTGTTGGGTCCTAAGTCCTAACACAAACAATAGGGGTGCACCAAAACCAAGCTGGCCCAACCAGCCAATCCAACCTGAGAAACCATGAAAGCAAATTACACAGTAGAATTTAGCTGGGAGAAAGCATAACCCAATCAATGTGGTTGGATGATGGGTTCAGGTTTGGCGGACCCCAGGAGAACCAAAAGTTCACCAATTATAGATGTATGGTGTTGAGTAAAACCAAAAGTCATCAGTCATCCTCCTCAACCTAAGTGTCAGGTAATCTTAAGCTACCACTGCATAGCTGCCTGAATAACACTTTAAACTTAAAATGTCTTCCTTAAGAGTTGGAGTTAGATCATTGATGAATGTGATATAAATGGGCGAAGCTCCCCTTAGTAATTTACCAAGAAAAAAAATCATCTCGGTAAACACCAGAGGCTGATCTTCTGTCATTGGTCTCCCTCCAACTGCAGTTGATGAGAATTTCCTCTAATCTTCAAACTTTCTCTCTTTTTTACTCCAAATCTCTGAACTGAACAACTTCTTCGCAAATGTTGTGTTGCTGCAGTAAGAATGTGTGGGACTGAACCTAACTGGCCTCATATTTTCAGTTTCCGGCATGTCAAAGGTCATGGTTGGTCCTCCACCAAAGCCAATCAGTTCGGCCCCAAAAAGCTGCTACAAAAATTCTAAACTGACCCGGCAAACACTTTTTCTTTAGAAAACTAGAGTACTAAAAGAGGTCTAGAGTCTAGACAACCTCTTTGCACAGTTGGTCATGGATTTTCTAGCCTTCAACTCGAGGTCGGCTCTCCAGCACTCTCATGCTGGAAGCTAAAACTGAAAAAATTTACTGACCGTCTACAATAATTGAAAGTGTGCGATTTTATATTGTTGTCAATAATCAAATATTAAAAAATACTCTCATTCTGGCTATGTTCAGGTAATCTATGAACCTTTTCCATCAAAGCGGTATCCCTCATTGGTGCCCTTAATACTAGTTTCTTAGCTATGAAAAATCTCCAGCTTTTGAAGGAAAAAAAATAAAAAAATTGAAGCTTCTGCACATCGCAGCTCAGTGTTCCGATGACTGAAGTCTAACATAAAGGTGATGAAGGTGGTGGAAGAGAAGCTAAGGTCACATTCATAAAGGATACAAAATATAAACCAAGCAAGAAAGGCGGACTACTTAGTTCAAACGAACAGAACAGTATCTGCAAGACATGACTAGTGCGTACCCCTGTGCTATATCTCTTAAAAACCAGTAAGAGATAACACATAACTAGTGCCCAAGCAAGCAGAAGACTTCAAAACAATATCTACGTACCTATTGGACAAAACCACCTCGATTTCATAGTCTGACGTGCTCTTGAACGCTTCTACGAACACGGTCACAATTTCAGTCTTCCGAGTACTGGCCATGAGTAAATCATATTCTGTTGGGATGATAATTGCAAAGAAATTATCGTTCAGTTCACTCAAACAGAGCTTTTCAAGAGCAGCTAGGGCAATCCGTCTCTTAAGTGAATCAGTCTCCGGGTCAACCACATAAATGGCAAAGTCAGTAATTACAAGAATACGTCTCTTCAACTTCCCGGAACCAGTAAACTTCAAAACTCTATCTGCAAATAGAACCTTCTTGTCACCTGCAGAATGAAAGATTTGGCGAGAACTTAGAACAAGATCTACAGGTCCGAATATAATGAAGTTCTCTTCTAAAGTGTGAGATGTTGCAAAGTGTGCACATTCGAATTAAAAAACCAATAAAATTGAGCTTTTGTTCCTAGAACGACATTTGTAGAGCAGTTCCAACTCTGATCAGTCAATTACATTCAACTTCGTAGGGAAGCAAAATCGCATCGCTTGAAAATGATTGAGAACATAACAGTATCCGTACCTCCGTTCTGTTAACAATATTATTGAAATACTGTTTTCCTAGTTTTCCAGTTCTTATATACTCTTCCTTGACCCCATCAATGGAATTAATGTGATAAAGTTGGACATATTATCTACTAGTATTATTCAGTAAATCATTTCAGAATATTAGAAACAAGGTGCGCGTGTACTTGAAGGTGCAAGACGAGCGACAATGGTCCCACATAATAAGAGGACGGGAAAGTATAATTCAGCATATATGATAACACAACAAACACAATAATTCATCATGACTCCACCAGAGATAATCATTAGGCATGGGGACCAACACAACTTGGAGGTGACTCCGCAGAGAAGTGGGTAATTTATTCCTGATAAAAAGGGTGCCCGACATGACTTAAAAGAAAAAACCTGTAAGAATTTATTTAGATATAAATGATAACACAACAAGCATGACAATTCATCACGACTCCATCTAAAGCTAAAGAATACATATAGAATATTCACATATTCAATAGTACTTTTACGAAACATGTGATATGAAATTACCAAAATTCCTGCAGGGTTTAAGAATAAGCACGAGACTGGTTTACATATTATAATTAAGTTCTGTTGTTTTAAGAAATAACTTTTTATAGGTTTTTACAAAAGCAAACTAAGTTCCCTTCATGTCCTAGACGGCTAGAATTGACAACAAAGTTGCACGTCATGAACTGGGTGCATCACAATCATTGCATGAACACTCCATCAGGATTGCCGTTTGCGTTCCGAAACGTCTCCAAAACTCGGACACTCCTGCAAATGTCTCTGAAACTCCAGGACGCGTTTTGGTGATAAATGAACGAATAAATAAGTCACATTAAAGACGCTAGGGAGACGTGTCTCTCTTTCAGGGAGACGTTTGGGAGACCCCGTCAAGGGAAAAGAAAGTTGTAGGGTATTTTAATTTTTTTAACCTTATGGGCTGATGTTAAAACAAACAGTCTCGTTTTCACTAACCATAGCCGCACCATTTTGCTTTCTGGTACGACTTTGAAGCTAGTACATTAGACAAAAGATGTTCAAATATTGGTTATCTGTTGTATTTATTTATATGTCAACTTGTCAAGTGGTCATTTACATTAAAATAAGTATACATTGGCATGTCAGTGTTTCTTCATTTCTTCAAAATTGGGGTGTCCACATCGTGCAAACTCCGTCTTCGTTTCAGTGCAACATAGATCACAAAAGGAGTCCTAGAAAATATAACATTAAGATCAGTAAACATCCTTAGCTTTGAGTTTTCTGTCAAGGTCTGAATTTTGATTTCCTGATTTGCATGCTATCCCTGACACTAATTTACCATGCAAAACCCTGGTCAAAATGAAAAGTTAAGTGACTAGGAAGGTACACATGGTCACGCGGTTTGTTGAGACGAGGCATTAGTCGTGCCACTCTTGTCTATTTATTTCATATATTTTAAAATGAAATGAGAAATCTGGTAAAACTAATATTTCTAAAACATTTTCTGTACGGCCTTCAAAATATCATCTCAAAGGGAACTGTTAGAGATGGGGTTGAAGGAGAACTGGAGAAGACCACAGTCATCCTGTCAAAAGAGATGGACAACGATCATGCTGGCATAATGAGATACACAACCCTGTATCTTATCTTTGTCAGTCAAATCATCAATTTTCAGCAAATTTTGTTAAATAAATCTAATTCTGTTAACGATTGGAGGCTACTTGTCTCAAAATGAAAAGTGCAGGGGTTTTTCTATGAAATTGAAAGTGCTGGAGGTTTAGTGTCACAAGTGTCAAACTGCATATAGGTTTTGGTGTCATTTGTCCAAAATCCAAATAATAATGTCCATGATGATCTTCTAAGTATGCTTTACAACAGCACGCCAGTTTT
The DNA here is from genome assembly GCA_023055425.1 of Linanthus parryae. Lineage (NCBI taxonomy): Eukaryota > Viridiplantae > Streptophyta > Magnoliopsida > Ericales > Polemoniaceae > Linanthus > Linanthus parryae. Next base: position 8,525,891 of record JALGPY010000015.1, read on the forward strand.
GTAAGGATATTTGTACATTACATATCATTGAGTGTCTAATAAAGTCGAAGATTAGCAACACTTTTGACTAGAATAGTTTGATATGAGTTATGAAATATGTTTTAACGGATTCACAGAAAGAATTGCATTTAAGATCACAGGTTAAGCAACAATACAATAGTACAACTCAAAGTTCTGCAAATGATAATTGCAATGGCGAAAATGAAAAAATAACACAAACATATTAATTATTTGAAACTATCCAATATAAGGACTAGGTAGAGAATCAGCATCACACGAACTCCATGGCCAAACCCTTCAAGAGGACATAACCTCAACTCACACAACGGCTTTTTGGTTATCTCTCTTCATAAATAACATGTAACCACATAAAGAACAATCTTCCGCTTATCTTGACAACTTATTTCGCCTCTGATTGAAAAAACTGCCTCTTTACGTGGTATGTATATTTATGTAACTGCCTTCACATTCATGATCCACTAATGGTTAGTAATGTTCAATTTATCAACAGCATGATAATCGACATTATAAACCAGGTCCACGTCCGTGTAGCACAACACGATTGTCAGTTTTCTCTTAAGAGAAAACATCTCACTTGCGGTTAACTCATGTACATTTGGACACCTCATACTTAGATTCTCATTTATAGGTGCCTGAATGTATGTACGTGCAAGAACATCCGAGGGTCAAAATGATGGAGAAGAGGCAGTAAAATGAGGTTTCATTATCAGACAGAGGAAGCACTTAAGCACTTGGTGTAGAAGTACAAAGAAATTAAGAAAGACTGTCCATTTAGTAGTGTACATAGACTTAGAAATGGCATATGATAGAGTGCCTAGAGAGCTAATGAGGAAAGTCTTGGAGAAAAGGAGGTACTGATTCAATATAGTGAGGTGGTTAAGGACATGTGTGAGGGAGCAGTTACTAGTACGGACGGTGGAAGGAGAAACAAGAGGATTCCCCATAAGTCCATAACAATAGGTTTACACCACGGGCCGGCTTTAAGTCCGTATAATTTCACTTCCGTAATGGATGATGTTACAAGGAGTATATCCAAGATGATATTCGGGAGCGCATGTTATTTGACAGTGCATGTTACTTGACGGCTATAGTTTTGATTGATGAAACAAGGAGTGGCCCAAAAAGACAAGTAAGAACTATGGAGGGACAATTTAGATTCTAAACATTTTAAGATTAGTCGGACCAAGACAAAGTATATGGAGTGGAACTTGGTTGTCAGAGGAAGCAATAACTACGGGCGGGCCACCAAGTTATTTTGTCTACTGGTTGTTTACGCCACCAAGTTAGTCTCCACCTTAGTCTCCCAGAATAATCCCTATAGGTATGTGTAGTGACATTTTATAACAAGATAGATGAAGAAACATATTGATATAAGTGCTGCCTTTTCCATCAAGTAGTAATAGGAACATCAGGCATTAGTACTTAGCCGTCCTCTCTTTCTTTCTTCTACTTCTTTCTTTTTTGTATCCTCTCATTAAAGTTTCAGCACTCACAAAATTCTGTCTCTACGCTCACATTTTTCAGCACCAGGGCTTTATATCTTAAAAAATGGGTCCTTGAGCAAGTCTGTCAGATCCCTAATAAAAAATGTTTTCACTAATAAGATTCCAACAACTTTACCTTTTTATAGGCGACTATTAATCTTTCTTTAAGGTTCAGGAAACAGTATCTCTATATTACTTCCTAAATTTTGTTTTTTTGGAGGAATAAAAGAAGGTACCTTTTAGGAGGGGAAGAGTTGTCCAATGTTTAGTCCTAAAATAACTTTTTAGACGGTACATTCAGAGTAAGAACAACTTTCTATTAGATACAATACTAATCAGAGTAAACCACCAGAATGTTTCAGTTCATGTTCTTCACCAACCAATATCCATGGTTCAAAACATTAAATTTGTAATAGGTTTTTAGATTAACCAATTTTGGAGCAAACCATCAGAATGTTTCAGTTCATGCTGGAGATATGAGGTATTTAGTATTAGGTCACCCCTATGTTGCACAAGTGCGGGTGCAGGAACTTGGTGCGAGTGCGACAAATTTCCAAAATTCAAGGGTGAGGCGGGGGTGCGGCAGCGACTTTTTTTTTTGATATATTTTATTTAATATTATTTGCGATACCTTATACTAACACAAAAAAACAATATTAGTAATCGAAATTATAATCACGCAGAAATTCATACATTGATTCAAGGAAACATAGTGACTATATCAACAATATAATCTCGTCTTTTCGGTGTCGTTGTTCTTAGCTTCGAATAGACGAGTAATTTAATGGTTAGAAGTGTTCGCACGGATGCACGTTTTTTGGTTAAACAGTAGTTGTATTTTGGAGGACCTCTCAAGTCTCAACTTAAACTTTCAAAATGACCCTACAATATCCACGAAGTACCCGCAAAGCACCCATGAAGCACCCAGAAGCACCCGGTGACCTTTTAGAAGAACTTGTGCAACATAGGTTCACCCAGAATGTTCGCTTTAAGATCTCTGGAGTAGAGTTCTCTCAGTCGAGGAGAATGTTGAAGATTCAGCAAGAAATAGGCTTTTACTCCATGTATCCCATTTTATGTGTCTTGTTTGGCTTTTGCAAACTTTTAGGAGATGCTTTTGAGTTGATAGATTTGCAAAAATATCCTTTGTTTATAAAGTGTATAAAAGTATTATTCATATATTGAGTTCATACTCAAGTCAGAGTATACGTATAAGTACAGTAGGGGCACACTTGTAAATAACTAACAATGACTATATAATTATTGTCTATACACCCCCCCCCCCCAAGATGGAGGATGGAGAGTAGACTCAAATCTTTGATCGAACAATAGAGAACACAGAACACGAGAGAGCCTTGGTGAGACAATCAGCCAGTTGGTAACGGAAAGAGATCAAGCCTGAACCTAGGATCGGGAAGGCTGGGGCTGTCGCCATGTGGGCTCGCGAGGAAGGGGGAGAAGCCTTAGGAACATGTTGGCGAGAACCAGGTGAGCGAGCTGGACCAGCCTGCTGAAGTACCCAACCAAACTGCAGCAATCACGAATTATGTGATCCTGAACTCTCTACAGCCGTGCCAAGGCGACGAACGCGGCAATGCACTCACGGACAGAGAGTGCCAATGTCAAGGTGAGCCATACGGTGAGGATATGTCAGGAGCGGTGCCAGCTATGTGGCCAATAGGTGCGGTCAAGTGAGGTTGCCGGCAATGCTGACCCCGCCCACGGTCTTGTGGGCCAAAAGTAGAATGTGCCGAGGCTGGAGTGGTGAGATGAGCGGATGTGGTGGATTCACCAAGGAGAGTTCCTTATGGGTTAATTTCTCAAACAGCTCCTTAAAGCCAATGTCAGTCTCACGGGCTTTTATGGCCTTGACAACGGGTAAAGATACCTCATTAAGGTCATCCAACATGCGATCAACTACGTCCAATTTATCCATTGGTTTACCCACATTGCTAGTGCATCCGTTTTCTGATGGACAAAAGCGCAAGAATTATGATACAGACGGTATCCTTGCAGTGGCCGCTTCAGATGCTCCTTGATCTAACTAATGAAGGGCCTGACATAGATGTTGTACAAGATGGTCCAAATTTAGGCAGAAGTTTCGGCTCTAGAGATATGAGATAAAGCTGACTAAGATAGCGTACTAACAAGGAAGCCACAAGCTGATCTTGTTGGTAGGCAAGAGGTATAGGCAGGATTTGGGACTGCAGCGGTGCCATCAGTGACTGTAGAAGCAGAGGATTCAGTGGCTGGAGTGGGTGCAATAGGCGGCTGCGGTGGGGAAAGAGTGCTAGCAAGTAGCTTTGTTGGACAAGGTGTGAACCCATCTACATAGCCAATGAGACCGTGACTCCGGAGTATGGACTGCACTTGCAGTTTTCATGCCAAGAAAATGTTTGATTCAACTGTGAGGGGTAGAGTGGGCTTCGATGACAATTAGAGAGTGGCTGGAATTGTTGGGGTCGGGTAATATTGCAGGGTGGGTAGACATGATCATTGTCGGAGAAGAAGACCAAGAACCGGTGACTACTGCAGAATTGGCAGGTTGCACCACTGGGGTTCAAGCGTGTCTGTCGCTACAGAAAGAGCAGACAGGTGACAGGAGGATGCCAGTACGGGGTGATGAGTTCGGTAGTGGTCCAGCAACCCGAAGTAGAATGGAGTTCCAGATCGCTTCCTCACATGCCGCGTTGGTGCGGACAAGATTTGGCAAGAACGGCAAAGTCCGATGTACGGCGGCCGGTGTTGCAGGGAAGGAGAACAGTCAGCGACAAGACGACAAAGCCGGTGATTTTCTCGACGTTGCAGAGGCTCAAAGGCGACCCATGCACTGCCCGTGCTGAGCAACGACATTGAAGGAAACTTTTCACGGAATAGGTGCTGGTGTTGCCGGCAGTTGAACGACGGAAGGCCGATGTTTGAATGGCTGGGGGCGGGTTGGAGACAACGACGTCAATTGGACGACGTTCGGGATCGTAGCAGGTACTGAAACCATATTAAGTGTATAAAAGTATTCTTCGTACATTGATTTCATACTCAAGTCTGAGTATATGTATAAGTACAATAGGCGCACACTTGTAAATAACTAACAATGACTAAATATAATCATTATCTATGTCTTATGAGGTACTTTTTCTTGAGATATGAAAGATATGAGCGGAAGAAATGTATGGAGGGAAGTAAAGTGAATAATTAGGTAACATTATGGTAGTAAAACACTTTTTGGGGACATTCACTTAGGAAGGAAGACACATGGCAGTATGGAGGGAGTAGCATTATTATCTTTACCTCTTGTTACAAACCATCCATTATCAGCATCTTCCCACTTTAGTCTTTGAGTTTGTTAAGAAGTCACCGGATATCTTTCTTTGGTCTACGTTCTAGCCGGCTTTTGATTTGAGGAACAAACACGTACTATTATATCGTGAAGTATTCGAATCTCGTGGTAATTCAATGGTTATCGTGTTCTTGGTACGCCATACATTATAATCTGGTAACTGGTAAGCATCTTTATGTGAGGTTAAGCAAACTTAACTATCGAGTTGCCTGATAGCAGAGACAAGTAAACTCAGCACCATATTTAATCAGCTTCCAATGAAATGTTTCAAGCTACATTGTCCAACAATAGTGGCATAACTACAACAACCATTATCCGCGAATTTTCCTCTAATCCCTACCGTCCGAATTGTTAACTACTGGAATTGCCAAAGACAACTAGAGAGACTCATCACAATCAATAAGCTTAACCAGCAACCTATCTTTCTGAACTATGCCTCTCTACCCTTCGGAGTGTAGCTTATTTGGTCGGGCATGCATGCTTATCTTTGAGTGTTTTCCTAGAGGTTGAGTTCAGCCTTGGGGAACCCAAGGGTAAGCCTATTGGCCTTCTCAGAGAGCCTGTCAGCGCAGGTTTTCTCAGGCTGGTGCGGTTTGCAGGCTATTGCACTAAAGCGCAGGTTGATACAGTGTGCACCCGAAAGGTAGCGCAACGGCGGGTTCCCATGTCACCCAAAGAAAAAACATACCTCTGAAAAAGAATCAAAAAATCCACTTAACCAGGATGGTTAGTCACTTGAAGGGAAAAGAACCAATAAGCTAAGCCCTTTCCGTTTATGTCGTCCCGCTAACCCCTTAAAGAGGATACTTAAACCCGTCCCCCTTAGTTCCAACTTCCAACAAAAACAAAATCAGTTTGAACCTTGTATATGTTTCATCACATAGACAAAAGATTAATGGGGAGATTAAGTAGTGGTCTAAATAAAGGTATCCCCCTCCACTTTAACAAAATCAACTGACATTTACGCATATTTGACCACATCTAAAACCCTTCATGGCCTTAGGGAAGTGCTCTGGGACAAATGAAGGGTAATAAACAACAACATAAATCAGCAACCAAACATTGATATTGGTCACATTACACACATGAATAAGTTAGAGCTAAATCAATTTAACCTTCATGCTTCATGAACTCCAGATCATTGAAAAAGCTTATACAAACCACAAACAACGTGCATAGATTGCACTTGTTTGATTGCTTTGTTTTCTCGGATAATATACTAGCTAAAAAGCTCAAATGGTGAAAATCCAGAATAGATCAGGCTTTCAATAACAAGATGACTACAATTTCCTGATTGACGAACACATTGGTTGGTAGCAAAATTATGCATCCCTTTTCTAGAGCATATCCATCTTAATTGTTATGGGCACCTAAAAGATGAACCGAACTAGAGAACTTCAGGAACCAAACAGTTCATGACCAATTATACTGAACTCAAATGAAAATTGGATCTGGAAAATCAGTACCAAAATCTTCGAGTTATTCAATATCAACCCTTTGGAAAACAAAGTATTCTGATCATGGAAGCAGATAGATGCCTTCAAATAACTATCCCCATCCAAGGGTTTAAACCAAAGAGGATTTACCTTGTTTCTCTAGAATCTTCATAAGGTATGGATGCGAAGGGACGTCAATGTAATCACCCTTATAATCTCTGAGGCGAGAGGCTTTTCTGCGGACCTTGACCCCCATGAAAGGCTCCTGATCCTCCGTGACATTACTGCCCGCTGGTCTCACTTTCAAACTAACATCGCTATCAACATTTCCTATCGTTCCTGAGGCATCTTCGTCTTCCTCATCGTCGTACCGAATGGGTTGGGGATTGCCGATTTGGACCCGCCGTTGGGACTGGTATCGACTCATCGTCGCCCTTGGTAATCGCCGGAGATATGAAACGTGCGATCTCGTATGGATGACAGAAAGAAAGCGAGCTAGCTGATTACCGTCGCCACTGATGCCAGGTCGGGCTGGATCGAGTTTTTCACAAAACTGACCGGTTGGGGCTAAAAAAGGGAAGAAGTACCAATCTAGTCTCGTTTTGAAACAGACAGTACTATGACTCGGTTATTGGAGTATAAAGGACACTAGTATTGCCGGTTTTAAGTTTTTTCAGGTCAGTAAGAAACCGGAGTTTACTAAAATCGATTATTAAAAACCGATATTCTTAGGATCGGTTTCACTGCTTAGAAACGATGGTAATACAATCAGTTTCATACTTTAACTTACAAAACATTATCTCTTCTTTTATTCTCGTTCATTGGCAACAATACCCGCGAAGTCTATGCGTCCTCTCTGTGTCTCCCGACCTACGAAAAAACCACGACACAGCCGCACAATTCCGGCGACCTAGACCCAAATTTTGGCCACCCCAGTGCCGCCGGACTCAGCCCACCCCTCCGCTGCCGGAATCTGCATGTAAGTGTTCTCTTCCTCGCCGTCTTTCACTGCATATCCCTGTGTCGATATTTATCTCCCTCCCTCTTTCAATTGTTGTCATTGACATGGTATTGGCTGGAATTTTGGAAATCGTATGTAGATTGTTGCAACTTTTTGTGAGTTTATGGTGCTATGTATCAAATTTTGATCAAAATTGATGAAAATTGTTGAAAATTGGTTCGTAGGTTGGTATTGGCTCTTACATTTGGGGATTTTGATGTGTAACTATCAATTGTTTGGTGAAATAGGTTTTCAGTGCGATCATATTCCTGAAATTTATTATAATTGTTGCAATCAAATTGGATTTCAATACTTGTCAATTGGTATATGATAATTTTAGGTGCTATGAAGTATGATTATTTGCGCTTAATTTGTTCTCTCGGATATTTGTCTCCGTCTTGAAGTAATTGGTTGAATAAACTTTCAGGTACTATGGTTAATAGGTTGTCGTTATTTCTTTTGTGGGGTGGAAGCCTTATACTGAATGGAAAAGGCGTGGGATACGATCGTTCTCATGAACGAGTTATTTATGTCGATCGAAACATTAAGTATGAGGCGTTACATGATTACTTGAATGGAAAACTTTATACAAAGCGACTAGGGTGCCAAAATGACTTTGTATATTTCCAATAAGTGTGCCCCATAACCCGTTGACGTACACGCCATTGGTGGTTGAATGCGATGATAGTGTGGGATCCATTATGGGTATAATGGAATTGGATAGATTTAGTTGTATTCATCTCATATTGGATATAGAGTTTCCTCAGTCTTATGTAATCGGTTTTGACTAGAGCGTTCCGGCAATCGGTTCCCCTTCATCGGTGCTAACCCAATTCCCCGATAACACGGTTCATTTCGGTTCAATTTCATCGGTTCTAACCCAATTCCCCGATAACACGGTTCCTTCTTTTACACCTGAGGTAGAACCTAATCATGATACGACGATAGCAACTCTAGGTGATGATTGTTTACCGTTGTTGGAATAGATGCCCTAGAGGCAATCTAGTTTAGTATGAATTTATTTGTGGCTAGAAATTCATTTATTATTTATTGGATATTTAATACAATGAAGTCCTTAGATTTACAATTGTGTTGTTTATCTTAAATATCGCTAGTCCAGTATAATGATTAAAAGGGACAATCGTCTACAGACTAGTATGCGGTTGGATTGATATGGAGATATCATGATCCAACACATAGGTGTGCATTAGGAAATGTCGCACTGGATTGACCCATCTCCGAGAAGGCTACATACACGTTATGTTGAGTCACAAGCGCTTCTCGCGGTGCAATGGTATTGTCATCCTTAGACTTGAAGTCACTAGATATTCTAGTTGTGGATTATTGTGATTTTGGTAGCGTTAAACGCTACACCGTAACTGGGTAGTTATAAAGGCGTGTACTGGATACAATAAGAAGCAAGCTTAGAAATCGTAGTGGACGTAGATAGAATTTGTCCCTCCCACAAAACGGGAGCAAATATCCTAGGCCACTCGAGGGATAGTGTTTATAGAATGTCTGGCCAGACTCAAATAAATCAATATGGGATATTGATGTTATTTGCACGAATAAGGCTATTCCCATGGATCGAGAAACTATGGATTGGATATACGAGTGTCACTTGTATGTCTCGTGTCCAATCCGGATATTTAGACAAAGGGATGAGACAATTACTTGTACAAAGGTTGTCAAGATGACTATTCTATTAGTTGGCTAGAATGGATGTTTTGCTAGAAACCGCTCCATATTAGCAAATAGTTGCTACCAACTAGATAGAACATATGGGGTCACACGCTATATAGAGTTGAACTAGATTTGGAAATTAATTAATTGGATTAATTAATTAGAAGGATCACTTTTCAAAACCTTGCAAACTTAGTAGGGACTAATTTGCAAGGAAGGGGCTAAATTGAATTCTAGTAGGACTAGAATAAGTCCTTTAGGTAGTTGTCAAGGAGTTGTTGGACTATATAAAGGACCTTCCTTCCTTCCCACAACTTATGCTCATAATTGAACATAACAAGAGTGGGAGAGAACAAAAAGGAGAGAGAGCAAGCAACAAGAGGAGCCCGACCGCCCCTCTTGCCGCCGCCCGTCCCGTCGGCCACAGGAGGTCGAGAGCCCCCTTTTGGGTCTCGTTTTGCGTGATTTTTCTTCCTCTTCCTCTTCCGGGCTAGCACCAAGGACTTGGGAAATCTATGATCAACTCTAGGCGTGGATCAACCATAGAGAACGTGACACAATTCGCGTTTGAAGTCATCAAAGGAGAACCCTAAGGTGTGTAATTGATTTCTTCCTTTAACATCGTTATGTCTCTTGACTTGTGATCCTTGGAGGGTTTTGCATGGTTTATTTTGTTTCCGTTGCGCATCCATGAATCAAAACCCTACAGTGGTATCAGAGCCACAGGTCGTAGAGCATAAACGTGGTTTATGTCTTACATTTTAGTTGCTTTACACCTTAAATTGATTGTTTATCGCGTAAAACAGGACAAATCAAGCATGGGATGCAATTTGTCAATAATCTATCATAACAAGATCAGGGCCGTCTCAAGGATTTCAGGGGCCTTAGGCGAAACATATAATTTGGGGCCCATTGACAAATTAGAGATGTAACATGTTGTAAAATTTACATATAATTAATATTCAGACGTGAATGTATATAATTAACTGTCAAATCAAAACTTGCTAGGAGTAGAGAGTTTAAAGCTCCTGCACGAAATTTGGGGTTCGAACTTGACGAAAAAAATATTATTATAAAAGAAAAACTTGTTAAATTTTCCTTCTCAATTAATATACATCTAAATCGAATCACTACATCAATCTTGTAACATGGATGACGAGAGGTTCACTAACTTTAAAGTTTAAACAATGAAACCAAAATTTTATAAAATTTAGGTTGATTTATCTCAAAAAATAATTACTGCTAAATAAATTCCCCAAGTTACAATTTTCACTTCAAGAATGAGTACTAAAAAACGTGAAGTCATAATCTTGAATGATTATGAAAATTCTAAAAAAAAATGATTATGAACAAAAAATATGAAAGTAAAACAAATGGAGTTATAACAAAATGTATGGTGATACACACACACACAACACTACACAAGTAACAAAAATAAACTTAAATCTCGTAAACACCAAATTTAATAAATTATGAAAAATCTACTAGGTTTCTTTTGGGGAATACGAGTTTAATTAGGAAACATCAACAGTTAGTTCATCATTTTCTCCAAATTCATGCCTCCAGATCCAACGAATCACGATCATTTGCAATTATCATTATCACCTTGTTCAAAACAAACGCAAACTCCTAATTTTTCTCCCCATTATCTCTCAATAAATCATAACTTCCTCCTAAAATTTCTCCATCCCCTCTCTTTCCTCGTCAATTGTGGCCTTTCTTTTCCAATATTTCTCCTTTTCTTCATGTGTTTGTTGAAATATTTTCATTTATCATAAAAATTATTTATTCAAAGTAATACGGTAAATTATGTCATCGGGGGCCTTCCCCGGGTTGGGGCCTTAGGCGGCTGCCTAACCTGCCTAAGGGGAAGGCCGGCCCTGAACAAGATCAAATTTTTGCATTGGATGCATGAATTGGTGAGTTTGAGAAATTTTAGGATCCTAGATCTAGGGTTTGGGCATCCTTGGGGAAGAAGGAGTTCTTCCAAAACAAGGAAACAACTAAACTTGGGCTGTAACACCCCTCGATTCCCGAGCTTTCCGTTCCGGACCGGAGAGCCCAGGAAGGTGCTACTCAAAATGAAGTGGCGGAAATCAAGAACAATACATCCCATAATTTTATATTACATACCGATAAATTGTCTTTGACGTGATGCATACTATTATACATGGTGAAATTAAACTAAGAGTTCAACGTAATAAAAGTGCTACCAAATACTAGATAAGTTTTGCGATTCCCTTATTCCCAGCTCCCAGCTCCTAGACCTGCGGGGGAATGAAACAAAGACCGCAGTTTTTCGAAAGTCAGCAAGAAATGCTGAGTGAGATACACCTTAGCATGTAAAAACAGGAAGGTTAAGAGAGGTTGCAGGGTCATGTATTTAAAAACAGTTCAGGAGTAACGAAGAATGATTATAACATCGTAAAAACATGTAACAACATCGTCAAGTAACAATAGTTTCTCGTGCAACGAATTCTGTTTACCACGATACATCATAAGTATCCAATAATATCTCTCACAAATAGGATGTTCACAGTAATCGAACTATCAATCATTTCACAGTACCCGGGTAGACCAGTATAATGACCACATAAGACATTCTAGACCTTAAGTGTTGCAACACCCTCCTAAGAGCGTCAATCAAAGGAGTGGTATCTAGATGTCAGGGCACACGGAGTCCCTAAGCCATCCTACGGCAGTAAAAGATCCAAGGCATAGAAGCCAAGGGGAACTAGCTGGTATCGGTGTTCCCGGCCGGAGCCAATCATAAGTCCAAGGCGTAGCAGCCAAGGGGAACTAGCTGGTATCGGTGTTGCCGGCCGGAGCCAACAATAATAAATCAAGATCCAAGCCTACGACAAGTAGACAAGGGGAACTCGCTGGTATCGGTGTTCCCGGCCGGAGGCGATCAAAGTCCAAGGCGTACAAGCCAAGGGGAACTAGCTGGTATCGGTGTTCCCGGCCGGAGCCGACTATAATAATCAAGATCCAAGCCTACAACAAGTAGACAAGGGGAACTCGCTGGTATCAGGGTTCCCGGCCGGAGCCGATCAAAGTAAATTCACTGGTTCCGGTACATGCGTTTCTTTTCACTTTACATTATTAACTGTTTCTGATCAAGTATAACCAGTATCCAAGCCAAAGTAACATTTCAATGTTTTTAAAACAAGTACAACACACTTATCAAGTAGGGGATGAAATACGACGACCATTTATCAATTAAGCAAGTAGTGGACACGAAATAAGCTGGCACGCGAGGCTAAGCATGTAAAACTCACCTGATGTTGACTCAGCAGTCAGTACGTAGGATGGTCGACAAAGCCTATGTCCACAAATCCGTCGCCTACAATTTATCAATCATCTAGTCATGAGGCCGGTAATTCTAAACGAATAAATGCACAAGTCCTATTTGAGTGCTCGGCTAGGACGAAAAGTCAAATCTAACCCTCACTATCCCCAAAGTGAAAATGTTACGATAGCATACTTATTTAATTAAATATCGGTTATCCCATAATATTTCACTTACAATTTATTTAAGAAAATAGGGATTAACACTTTGAAAATATTGCTAAAGTACTATCCGACAACTATTTATTATTTAGTATTGAGTTATACTATTTATAGGAAATTCATGACATTCATAAAACAATGATTTAAAAAAAATAATATACATACACATTTCTTTTGTTAATAAAATTGTTTCCAAAATTATTTAATTTACATCTAGCAATACTCAATTTTAACAAGCTCATTTATCGGAAAAGATATTATAATTATTTGAAACTCTCTATTTGTTTAAATAGAAATTAAGGTGTCATTTATTATGAAAACATTATCTTTATCAATCATATATACAAAACAATTCTTCTTTTGTTAACTTATTTTTCAAGAGAGAGAGTTATAACTCTAATTATAACTAATTTCTTATTTACAAAAATTTAACTTATTACTCCCATTATCAACATATATATATATATATATACAATAGTGTCATTTTGTCAACTTATTTTCTACTCCCCAATAAAAACAAGCTATAATACTTAGTTCTAACAAATTTCTAATTTATAGAGATTTAACTCTTTATTTTCTTTATAAACATATTTATTTATAATACTTAATTATTTAACAACAAATTGTAATATACATTAATATGAATAAAGTGTTAATAAATAAAAAAAAAATCAGTTTATGGAAAAGACAAGGAGCTCCCCCCAATATCACCACCACATGAGCTAGAGAGTTTCAGTTCTTACACTATATACCCTCCAAGTTTTCGAAAAGACACTTTAACCCCATACATGAACACACCCAAACTCTTCGATCAAAACGTGGATTCAAGTCCTAAAACATGATTTCGATTACAAATAACGACTTATGGGAAGGTTTAGAGCATACCCACGCCAAAAATTTCGAGAAACGGCCGAGAAATGGGTCGGGTCGAGTCACCCGTCGAGGTCGCCGGTGATGGAGCTCGATGGCGGTGCTCCGGCGGTTCTTGGCTGCGGCTAGGACCTTCTGGTGGTCGGTCGGACCTCCTGGAGGCTGAAGAGACGGGAGGAGGAGGCTGGGTGGCTCCGATTTTGATGGGCCGAAATCTCGCCGGCAAAAATGGTGGGATGGCCGGCGGCGAGGTGGCTCTGCTGCGTCTGCCGCCTCTGTTACTTCTTCTTTTTGCTGCTACTAGGGTCGAACCCAGTGGGTAATCGTGATAGGGGGAAAAGGAGGAGAAAGACGGAGGTGGTGGCGGTCCTTGGTGGTTGCCGACGGTGAGGGTGGTCGGCGATGGTGGTTGTTGTTCTGCTGCTGCTACTCTCTTGTCGTTCTCGGGTCAGAGAGGGAGGGGAGAAGGAAGGTGATAGAGGGAGAGGAGAGAGCTGGAGAGTGGAGGTGGTGATGGCGTCGTGGGTTGGTGCTGTTTTGGGGGTGGTGTTGGTGGTGTTGGGTGGCGGGTTTCCTTCTGCAAAAACAGAGGAGGGAGAGAGAGGGACAGTGAGATAGAGGGAGATGGTGGCAGAGAGGAAGGTGAGGGTGGAGGTGGTCTCGGGGGTTGGGGTGTTGCCGAAGAAGAGAGGGAGAAGGGAGAGATATAGAGGGAGGGTGACGGGGAGAGAGAGAGAGAGAAGAGAGGGAGAGTTGTTGGGGAACGGGAGTGTGTTGGGGTTTGGGAGAAACCAGAGTTTTTTTTTTTCATTAATATTTAATTCACTTTTTATGTATTTACTCACTAGGTTTTAGACTTTATTCAAACTACAACTAAACCCTCCTTTAATTAACTAGTTTGTACTTTATAAAACTACAAATACCTCCCCGTTTAATATTTATACCTCTCGAAAGATAACGATTATCCCTAAAATGAGAACGGGTATAACATGGGCACCAAGCAAGGGAGTTGTTTTGGAAACAACTCCCTCAAGGAGGTTCGGCCCCCTAGGGGACCGCCCCTCTTGCTTGCCGCCCAAGATTGGCCGCCCTAGGGGACGGGCGGCCCTAGCCCGCGGCCTAGGCATGTGGGTTATGGGCCGGGCCGGCCCTAGGGCCTTATGGTTCACCCTTTTGGGCCCGGGCAATTTGATTGTTGGGCCCATGGACCGTTTTAACCCTAGAAATCCTAAAATCAATTAAAATTGACCAAGCGCGTTAAAATTGGATTTTAACTGTTTATGTGCAATTCGCATGGTGATTGGATATGGCCTTAGGATGTGGTTTGATGTGGATGTTTAATTTTGTGGTTTGGTTTTACGGCCTGCGAGCTGATCAATTAATTGTAATAATTAATTAGGGTTTTATGGCCTGCGTGCCAATTTTTTTCTCAACTTTTGATATTTATTTTATTTAGTATAGACATTAGCTAGTGCTAGATAAAGTAGATTGTTAGCCAAGATTGAAGAAAAGAAGCTCAAATCCAAAAGGAGACACAAAAGATGGAGCATGGAGCATTCCACATGACTATGAAGGATGGACCAAAAGATCAAGACGCATGGAGATGTGTTTGCTTTTAGGGTTCATAGATGATTCCATTGGCTTGGAATTATCTTATTTAGAAAAGGCCATATCCATATCACGTTTAATTTCTGTTTTGTGGCTGTTTACTTTATTGTCTTA
Organism: Linanthus parryae; assembly: GCA_023055425.1. NCBI lineage: Eukaryota > Viridiplantae > Streptophyta > Magnoliopsida > Ericales > Polemoniaceae > Linanthus > Linanthus parryae. Next base: position 8,540,957 of record JALGPY010000015.1, read on the forward strand.
TTATTGTGTGGTTGGTGTATGGATGATGCATGCAATTAGGATAATAAGATAATTAGACAACCCGAATCTATTATTTGGAGTTGTGCCCAAACTCAAATAGATAGATTAGTTGATATTGATCAACAAAACAATTAAAATTGAATTTAAAATCCCTAAAAATTCAAATGCTGTGTTCTTGCCTTCTCGTTATCTAAACACTCATTATCATCATTATTTATCAAGTTCGTGCGTGCCAAAGCATGGCGACTTGGTTCATAATGATGGAATGCGATGTCACGTAACAATGTGCAATTGTTTAAATAAGAGGTTGAACACAACTGGGCTATTAATGTGATTAAGAAACCTAGAGGCAATCAATTGAGATTATCCATATGGATGGATAAATAAGGAGTTATTTGCCCAATTGAACCAAGAGTTGCATGTGGGATGCAATTGGAATCGTTCCTACCTAAAGTAGCCAAATTATGGGTGACTTGCCAAAGCAAGCTCATAAGGAGGTGAAACATGGATCTTGGCCCACTAGAAAATATAAGGATATTTTCCGCATTAATATCTTGAGGGTTATTAATCCGTAGAAAAATAGTGGGAGCTATATTTGATAAACTAGCCATTATTGAATATAGTCAAAAAATTTACAAATACTAAAACTTGCGTATTTTCCTTTTGTAAGAATTCCAAATGGCAAATAACTCATCGAGTTCACAGCATTCCCTACGATCTGTCCTTGAGAAGGACAAGCTCTCTGGAACCAACTTTCTTGATTGGTACAGAAACTTGAGAATTGTTCTCAAGCAAGAGAAGAAACTGTACGCAATAGAGGAGCATGTTCCAGAAGGTCCAGAGAACCAAACACCTGCTGCCCTAAAGGCGTATCAAAAGCGTGTTGATGACGCTAATGACGCGGCCTGCCTTATGCTATGCACCATGACTTCTGAGCTTCAGAAGCAACACGAAAACATGAATGTTGTCGATATGATCGAGCATCTGAAGCAGCTCTTCCAAGAGCAGGCGAGGGTAGAGAGGTATGAGGTCTCTAAGGCACTGTTCAAGTGTCATCTGGCAGAAGGGAACCCGGTGGGAACCCATGTACTCCGTATGATCGGGTACCTGGAGAATCTCGCCCGACTGGGGTTCCCGGTCGGCCAAGAGTTGGCAACCGATCTCGTGTTGCAATCGTTTTCTGAGAGTTATGGACAGTTCATTATGAACTATAACATGAACGAGATTGTGAAACCACCGTCAGATTTACTCAATATGTTGAGGACAGCTGAACAGAGCATCAAAAAGGGTAAGGGCAAGGCCATTATGATGGTGCAGAAAGGAAAGGGCAAAAGGTTTGCCTCATCCTCCAAGGGCAAAGGCAAGTCAGTTGCCAAGTCCAAGGAACCTGCCCTTAAGCCTGTTGGTTGCGTTGCCAAAGGTGTGACTAAAGGTGAGTGTCACTACTGCAGTCAGCCTGGACACTGGAGGAGGAACTGCCCAAAATATCACAAGGACAAGAGGCTTGGAATAGTGATTCCACCACCACCAGGTATTTTTGTTGTAGATGTCAATTTAACTGTCTCTACATCATGGGTATTAGATACTGGATGTGGATCTCATATTTGTCGAAATATGCAGGATCTAAAGAGAAGTAGAAGATTGGCTAAAGGAGAGGTAGATCTGCGCGTTGGGAATGGAGCAAAGGTTGCTGCATTGGCCATACGCGTGTGCGAGCTATCTCTGCCTTCAGGATTAGTTTTAGAATAAAATAATTGCTATTTTGTGCCTGCTATGAGCAGAAACATTATTTCTATTTCTTGTTTGGACAATGATGGTTTTATTATTTCAATAAAGAACAATTGTTGTTCCTTTTATTTAAATAATATTCACTATTTTAGTGCGCAATTATTTAATGGACTTTATGTCCTTGATCTAAGCAATCCTGTCTACAACATTAATACCAAGCGGATTAAAATAAATGATTTAAATCCTGCTTATTTATGGCACTGTCGTTTAGGCCACATAAATGAGAAGCGTGTATCTAGACTCCATAAGGATGGATTACTAGACTCATTTGATTTTGAATCATATGAGACATGTGAGGCTTGTTTATTGGGAAAAATGACTAAGTCCCCTTTCAATAAGAAATGTGAGAGGACTAGTGAGCAATTGGCGCTCATACATACTGATGTGTGTGGGCCATTTGCCACGCCTGCCAGGGGTGGTTATGTCTACTTCATTACATTTACTGATGATTACAGTAGATATGGATTTGTGTACCTTATGAGGGCAAAATCCGAATCCTTTGAAGTGTTCAAAGAATTCAAGAATGAAGTAGAGAAGAAACTTGGCAAAAGTATCAAGGCTCTACGATCGGATCGTGGAGGAGAATACTTAAGCCAAGAGTTTGACGACTATCTTAGAGAGTGTGGGATCGTGTCCCAACTCACTCCACCCGGAACGCCACAATGGAATGGCGTGTCCGAGAGGAGGAATCGAACCCTATTGGATATGGTTCGACCTATGATGTGTCAAACCGATCTTCCATTATCATTTTGGGGCTTCGCTCTATTAAGTGCAGCTTTCACCATTAACCGTGTTCCATCTAAATCAGTCATGAAGACACCATATGAGATGTGGAGTGGGAGGCGTCCCACATTGTCGTTCATGAGGATTTGGGGCTGCGATGTCTATGTAAAGCGTTTACAATCAGACAAGCTAGGGCCGAAATCGGATAAGTGTAAATTTGTTTGGTACCCTAAGGAAACTAAGGGATACTACTTCTACAATTCAACCGAGAACAAAGTGTTTGTTGCTCGGACCGGCGTGTTTCTAGAAAGAGAGTCTGTCTCCAAAGAAGCAAGTGGGAGGACTGTAGACCTTGAAGAGGTTCAAGAACCACAAATCACCGAACCGATTATGGAACATGAACAGGAACCACAAGCAGTTGTGGAACAACCTGTTCAGGTAACACAAGAGCTTCGTAGATCTAGTAGAGTGCGCTGGGAATCCGAGAGGTATGGACTTCTCGTGACCGATTCCGGTGACACGATGCTCATAGATGATGAGCCTACTACCTATGAGGAGGCCATGAATGGCCCAGACTCTCAGAAGTGGCTAGAAGCCATGAGATCTGAGATGGAATCCATGTATACCAACAAAGTATGGACTTTGGTGGAACCACCCGATGGGGCGCGGCCCATAGGGTGCAAGTGGGTCTTCAAGAAGAAGATCGACATGGATGGTAATGTGATTACCTATAAGGGCCGATTGGTGGCTAAATGATTCAGACAGATTCATGGTATTGACTATGGTGAAAACTTTTCACCAGTCGCTATGACCAAATCCATCCGAATCCTACTTGCGATTGCAGCATACCACGACTATGAGATTTGGCAGATGGATGTCAAAGCAGCATTCCTTTATGGGAATCTCCTCGAGGACGTGTATATGATACAGCCGGAGGGTTTTGAGGATTCAAATCAAGCCAACAAAGTCTGTAAGCTGCAACGATCCATTTATGGATTGAAGCAAGCTTCTAGGAGTTGGAATCGACGTTTTGATGAAGTAGTCAAAGAGTTTGGCTTCATCAGAAACGAAGATGAGTCTTGTGTCTACAAGAAGGTTAGTGGGAGCTCTATATCTTTTCTGGTCTTGTATGTAGATGACATACTACTCATTGGAAACGACGTTCCCATGCTGCAATCCGTTAAGGATTGGCTAGGGAAGTGTTTCTCAATGAAAGACTTAGGAGAAGCAGCCTATATACTCGGTATAAATATCTATAGAGATAGATCTAAGAGGTTGCTAGGCCTAAGTCAAAGTACATATATTAACAAGGTGTTAAAACGGTTCAACATGCAAGACTCCAAGAAGGGATTCTTGCCCATGTCACATGGAAGCACTCTTTCGAAGAGTGGTTGTCCTTCCAATGAGATTGAGAAGGAACGCATGAGTAGAATACCCTATGCCTCGGCCATAGGATCTATCATGTACGCCATGTTGTGTACTAGACCAGATGTGTCATATGCCTTGAGTATGACAAGAAGATACCAATCCAATCCGGGTGAGAGTCACTGGATTGCAGTCAAGAACATCCTAAAGTACTTGAAAATAACTAAGGATGCTTTCTTGATATTTGGCGGTGAGGAAGAGCTGCGTGTAAGGGGTTACACTGATGCAAGCTTCCAAACCGACAGAGATGACTTTAGATCACAGTCGGGATATGTGTTTTGCCTAAATGGAGCAGCGGTGAGCTGGAAGAGTTCCAAGCAAGAGACGGTAGCTGATTCTACAACAGAGGCTGATTACATTGCTGCAAATGGCGCAGCAAAGGAAGCTGTTTGGATCAGAAAGTTTGTTTCTGAAATTGGTGTGGTCCCTAGCATTGCGGATCCAGTCGAGTTGTTTTGTGACAACACTGGAGCGATCGCGCAATCGAAGGAACCCAGGTCGCACCAGAAGTCCAAGCACGTGCTCAGGAAGTTTCATCTGATTCGAGATATTATCGATAGAGGAGACGTTCGGATATGCAAGATTCCTACAGATGATAATCTGTCAGACCCGCTTACAAAGCCACTCACGCAGTGGAAGCATAAAGGGAACACTAGGAGTATGGGCATACGGGATGCGCCAGATTGGCTCTAGTGCAAGTGGGAGACTGTTGGAATAGATGCCCTAGAGGCAATCTAGTTTAGTATGAATTTATTTGTGGCTAGAAATTCATTTATTATTTATTGGATATTTAATATAATGAAGTCCTTAGATTTACAATTGTGTTGTTTATCTTAAATATCCCTAGTCCAGTATAATGATTAAATGGGACAATCATCTATAGACTAGTATGGGGTTGGATTGATATGGAGATATCATGATCCAACACATTGGTGTGCATTAGGGAATGTCGCACTGGATTGACCCATCTCCGAGAAGGCTACATACACGTTATGTTGAGTCACAAGCGCTTCTCGCGGTGCAATGGTATTGTCATCCTTAGACTTGAAGTCACTAGATATTCTAGTTGTGGATTATTGTGATTTTGGTAGCTTTAAACGCTACACCGTAACTGGGTAGTTATAAAGGCGTGTACTGGATACAATAAGAAGCAAGATTAGAGATCGTAGTGGACGTAGATAGAATTTGTCCCTCCCACATAACGGGAGCAAATATCCTAGGCCACTCGAGGGATAATGCTTATAGAATGTCTGGCCAGACTCAAATAAATCAATATGGGATATTGATGTTATTTGCACGAATAAGGCTATTCCCATGGATTGAGAAACTATGGATTGGATATACGAGTGTGACTTGTATGTCTCGTGTCTAATCCGGATATAGAGACAAAGGGATGAGACAATTACTTGTACAAATGTTGTCAAGATGACTATTCTATTAGTTGGCTAGAATGGATGTTTTGCTAGAAACCACTCCATATTAGCAAATAGTTGCTACCAACTAGATAGAACATATGGGGTCACACGCTATATAGAGTTGAACTAGATTTGGAAATTAATTAATTGGATTAATTAATTAGAAGGATCACTTTTCAAAACCTTGCAAACTTAGTAGGGACTAATTTGCAAGGAAGGGGCTAAATTGAATTCTAGTAGGACTAGAATAAGTCCTTTAGGTAGTTGTCAAGGAGTTGTTGGACTATATAAAGGACCTTCCTTCCTTCCCACAACTTATGCTCATAATTGAACATAACAAGAGTGGGAGAGAACAAAAAGGAGAGAGAGCAAGCAACAAGAGGAGCCCGACCGCCCCTCTTGCCGCCGCCCGTCCCGTCGGCCACAAGGAGGCCGAGAGCCCCCTTTTGGGTCTCGTTTTGCGTGATTTTTCTTCCTCTTCCTCTTCCGGGCTAGCACCAAATACTTGGGAGATCTAGGGTCAACTCTAGGCGTGGATCAACCATAGAGAACGTGACACAATTCGCGTTTGAAGTCATTAAAGGAGAACCCTAAGGTGTGTAATTGATTTCTTCCTTTACCATCGTTATGTCTCTTGACTTGTGATCCTTGGAGGGTTTTGCATGGTTTATTTTGTTTCCGTTGCGCATCCATGAATCAAAACCCTACAACCGTGTGGGAGAGATGTGAATCTTGTTTGGACTGGAAGTCTAGATGATAATGATGACGACGACGATGATGATGATGATGATGATGATGACAACGACGACGACGTTGACCTGATTTTTTATGCAGCGGTGGGTGAAAATGACAGGGAGACTGAGGAGGATGAGGATTTGGGTGGGCATGATGTTCAAAATTGTTACGAGCCTATGTCTGCTTCTTTTTTAGAGTTCGATTTGGCGGAGGTTGAGAGAGCATGCGCCACGAATCCATCAATATACAGTCTATGTCCCGTTTGCCCCCTTGCCGCCGGCCACTAGGTGGCACGACCCCGGTTGCTCTGTTTTGCGTGATCCTTATACCTCCTTCTTCGACGTAGCTAGCAGTATACGTGAAGGCGATTCCATCTTGCAATCCTGGGTGTGGATACTTGTGGAGACGTGGACATCATTCTCCGCTGTGATCACACGAACAAACAAGGCGCACAATTGTTTATACCTTATCACATTATGAATGCTCCCCCGCGATCCGTGGAGGTATTTGATCAGGAATTTTATTATTATTCCACTGAGTTACCTGCAAACCCTACAGGCGTGCCAAAGATCACTGGCATGGATGGTTTTTTCTTAGAGAGAAACATTGAATGCATGCTATTTCTCAGGGATTTCAGACATGTTCTAGATATTCGGTTGAATTTAATTTCTACAAGGAAGATTGATAACACGTGTACAGAAATCATTCCAGTGATGGGAAGTGGATACTCACACGTGGCTAGTTCATTTTTGCAAGATGCATAAAGTAGTGTTCACTCCATGTTATGCATGCGGAGCTTACCGGTCTAGCGATAAATGCGTTTGATGATTTCTATACATAGTTGTTGCACAACGGGCTAAGAAGAGAACGCTTTGTGGTGCGAGATAATGTCTTTTTCACTGATGATCATTCAAGGGAAGTGTGGCATACACTCTGTCGAAGTAATGATCAAGTGGCTGATGTAATTAAAGAATTTAATGGGAAATAGGAAGTCGTTGAAGTGCATTAATATTGACAAATGGTGGTGAATACATGGTTTCCTTTCACTGGTATTGCATGAACAATGGGATTAAGTATCGGATGACACATCCCACGACCCTGAATCATAATGGTATAGCAGAGAGGATGAACATGACCATCATTGAGAAGATCAGATGTACGTTGTTGCAGGCAAAGGTGCCTAGAACCTTTGGGGTGAGGCGATGAACACTTGTGGATTTGATCAATATCTCTCCTTTGGTTCCTTTGGATACATAAATACCTGGCAGATTATGGACAGGTAGAGATGTATCATAGGAGCACTTGCGGGTGTTCGTTTTTCGAGCATTTGTACATGTCCCGAGAGATGAAAGATATAACCTTGATAATAAGTCCAAGTAGTGTATATTTTCGGGTTATGGCTATGAAGAGTTTGGGTACCGAATATGGGATCTAACTGTGTCAGGAGCTGAGATGTTGTATTTCTGGAAGATTAAACTATTGAGGCCATTGAGAAATGTGAGAAGCCTCAAGCTGATGGTGATGGTTTGGTGGACATGAGTCTAAATCCTACTCCAACGAGCAGGGTAATGGTGATGATATAGAGCTGGATGTTAAGGATGGTGCATGTGATGTTAATCCACCTACAGTTGATGATCAAGAACATACACAGGATAAGGTGTTACCTCTAAAGCCAACAACTCCAACTCTACAGTGTTAAGGAGATCTAGCAGAGGTTAGCAACCCTATTTGAAGTATTCTTCGTCTGAGTATGTGACACTCGCGGATAAGAAAGATGAATGGATGCAAGCCATGGAATCTGAGATGCTCCCTTACATGAGAACGAGGCCTATGAGTTGGTGGAGTTTCCTAAGGATAAGATAACACTCAAGGACATATTTTTCTATAGGTTGAATACAAAGAACTCACAACTAAAAGTTAAAAGTAAGATTGGTTGTGAAAGGGTTCAAGCAGACGAAAAGCAGTAGACTACAAGGATATATTTTAACAAGTGGTGAAAATGTCATCTATCTGTGTTGTTCTGGGTATAGCTGTCAGCAGAGACAGAGAGATTGAGGAGCCTGATGTAAAGACCGCATTCCTTCATGGTGATTTGGAGGAAGAGATCTACATGGAATAGCGTGAGGTTTGTAGAGTTAATGGAAATGAGAATCTCGTGTGCAAGTTGAAGAAGAGTATGTATGGATAGAAACAAGCACCACGAAAATGGTACAAGAAGTTAAACTCATTCATGGGGGAACGTGGATTAAAATAATACAATTTCATATCATTGCGCGCGTGAAGAATTTCTTTGACGGTGATTCAATCATTCTCCTTTTGTATGTCGATGAAATGTTGGTTGTTGGTCATTATATCAGCAAGATTAACATGTTGAAGAAGCAGTTGAGAAAGTCCTTTGCTATGAAGGATTTGGGTTCTGCAGAGGAAATTATGGGTATGTAAATTTTGGGAGACCCGAAAACCAATAGGCTTTGGTTATCACAGGACACCTACATTCCAAAGGTCCTGAAGAGGTTCAATATGGACAACGAAAAATCGGTTATTACACCTCTTCCTAGACATTTCAAGATCAACTCAAAGAAGTCCCTCGACAGAGGCAGGGGGATGACATGAGGGCGGTTTTGTATGCTTCAACAATGGGTAATTTGATGTGTGCCATGGTGTGTGGAGGGTTGTAGATAGCTCAGGCGGTTAGTGCCATTACCCGGTTTGTCTCCAATCCTGGTAGAGAGCATCGGTCTGCAGTGAAGTGGATATTCATGTATCTTAAGGGCACTTCTTGGTTGTGTTTTTGTTTCGAAAATGGTGATGCTACTCTTTTTAGTTACACATATGTTGACATGGAAAGGATGTAAATTCGAGGAAGTCTTCATCTGGGTACTTTAACACTTTTGCAGGGGGAGAAGTGTCGTGGCAGTCCAGTTTGCAAAAATGTGTCGCATAGTCCACTACTGATGTTGCGTCTATTGAAACTATTGAGGCTTAAAAGGAGATGCTTTAGATGAATAAGCTATTATAACAACTGGGTTTGGAGGAAGAGAAGTATACTATGTATTCTGATAGTCAAAGTGCGATCCATCTCAGCAAGGACTCGAGTTTCAATTCGAAAACCAAGCATATTGATGTGAGGTATCACTAGATTCGTGATGTGTTGGATGGGAGGTCGTTTGAACTTGATAAGATTCATAAAAACGATAATGGTGTTGACATGATGACGAAGTTCATATAGATTGCGAAGCTTGAAGTGTGTAGAAGCATTGCTGGTATGGAGTCCTCCATATAAGGTGGAGGGGCAGAATATTGGTATGGTCCACCGCATATGGTGAGCACGCCACACCAGCTTAATGCTTGTTAGAGCATTTAAATAAAAAACTAAAAAAAGAGGATTGGAATTGGCCCAGGTTGGTTTCTTGCGAGCCATGTGTAGCCATGGGTTTGTATATTTTGTCACACATTTTGTGAGTGACTGGTGTGAACACACATGTGTGAGAGTGACAGAGGTTGAGAGCTCTTACGGGGAGATGTGAGGAAAAGAAGGTAGTGGCCTCCATTCGTGACAACCACCAAGCCAACACCGTTACAACGATGATGTAATGGAAACATCAACTCGCGTATGGTTAAAATTTGAACCACAAGCTCCTAGTGGTGTTCCGGTCGGATTTTGAGTTTGGTCTCTCTAAGTCCCTCTACTCAATTGATCTTATTTTACTTTGTTTAGATGTTTATATGATCCCAAGATAGTGTTTTTCTTGGATGTTGATGATCCTATAGTGGTAATAGATTGGTGTATCCCTTTGTTAATTGATATCCTAGATGATTTGAGTCGGGGAGGCGACTCCATGGTTTTTCTGTTTTGGGTTTCCAAGTAAAAATGTGTCTTCTCATTGTTTCGATTATTGCCTTCAATTGCATTGTGTTGCTCTATTTTAGTTGCTACTGTGAGGAATGTTTCAATCTTTTGGTGATTTTGTTTCCGTTGAAACTTTGTTGTTTGATCCCAGTTTCCCCAATATCATTCCCTCCCTCACCAACTCCATATTATCCAGCGACGAAAACCAGGGGAAGAAGAAATGGGGAAATTAAGTCAATAAACAGTTCCACAAAAAACGCTGATGAAAGAACCATAGATGGGTTCAACCAAAACTCGAGAACTGATCTTTCAAATCCATTGAAGGGCCTCCAATCTCACAACCAAATCCAATTCCTTGTTCCGTAATATCTTCAAATAATCTGCATTTCGCAGATGCTCACATTCCCTTTGACCATCGAAGAACGCATCACTCTGATGTGGCAAACGTATCAACAATTCGTGAAAGCAACTACTTTAATTCCTACAGTCTCAAATTGACAAACAACCCATGAAAAAGAGGAATCGATGTCGCCGCCTACTTCTCCTCCAACTTCAGGGGTTGCTCTCCATCCCCTTTCTTCATCTCTTTATCCTCTGCTTCGAACTCGAGTGATATGGTTCATTAGGGCTTCAATAACCCTCTCCGCCACCAATCAAATGCGAGGCCAACTTTGTAAATTGGGTGTAGTCTACATGAATTTTGATTCAGCCGAACTAGAATAGGTGGAGATGAAGAAGAAGAAGAACAACAAGACCTGGAGGCGCTAGCTAGGGTTGGGTTGGGTATTGGAGGAGGAGGAGAGAGAAGAAAACGAAGGGTATAAGTAGTCGGGTCATTTTGTTGGAACTTCAGGGGTAAAAATGTCTTTTCGTAATAGTTGTAAGGTACTATTAGTTACAAGGGTGCAAAGTGGAATATTCAAAGCACAGTGGTGTTGAGTGTCTTTTTGCTTAAACATAGGGGTGCACTTAGTCTTTATATTCTGACTAGATCCATAGATTTATAAAAATTTGAAACAATTTATTAATAAAATATATTTTTTTAATTATCTATTAATATATCCCAACGATTTTATATTTAATGAATTCCCATTTTAAATATGAGAGATATTATATTAAACATTTTTTAAATTAATATTAAAGAGTTTATATAGTAAAGAAAATATATTATTTAGTTATATATATTTCTTGATTATCATGCAGTATCTTTCAATAGTTTTATTAACTATTGATTTATTAGTTATAGGAAGATAATATCTTTTTAAAATTATATTAATTATATATTTAGAAGTAAGAATATTTCTTTTACTATGGGCCTATAAATAGATATCTATCTGAATTAATATTAAAATCAGTTTTCTAAAGTCCATATTCATCTTAGATTTTTTCTTGACCTCTCTTACTTGCTCATCAAGCAATCTTACTCCACAATAGAGGTTTAGGATTGAGAGAAAATTAAGTTGTGAGACTTTTCAAGTGACTAACTCAGAGAGTTAGAGAGAAAAGAGCTTCCCAACAGGTTACCATAAGAGAGAGAGAGAGAGAGAGAGAGAGAGAGAGAGAGAGAGAGAGAGAGAGACAAAGGTCTCCTAGTGCCTCGGTCTCTATGTCGTAGCTTCCAGAAATTTTGCCAAGTGTTGCCATTCCTTCTTTAGTTCTAGTTTAGCGACGAACATATTATGTTTTGTAGATATGTGGATGTTTGTCTCCTTCTTCAAGATTATGAGTTGCTTCATTGATTCATCTATATACATATAAGATTTGTTCTTCAAATTTAAGTCAGTTCTGGATCTCCCTATCCCTCTCTTTAGATCTAGAATTTCTATGATTCTATCTACCTAGTTCTAGTTCATCCATAGAAATTGTTTAAGTCTTCATATCTTATTCTCTAGAATTTGTTTTATGTCAGATCTATTATAAGATGCCCTTTTTTTATAGGAGTGTGGAAAATCTTGAAAACTAGCATTGTTCTCCAAGTCACCTGAACCTCTTAGGTATTCAAACCGATACTTTTAGGAGCTTGAGTTGCTAGGCGTATTCTTCTGATCTATCATAGTGTCAGTTTATCCAGATATATGTTAACCCAACTCTTATTGAGTCTTCTGAGTGGTTATCTATCTTGTGTTCCAGATGTGTGTCGATTTGAGTCATATTTGTTGAAGTCAAACCATTGCAAGGTTATTATGAATATATCCAATGCTTTAGATATAAGTTTATACCACCTTGTGTTAGGCTTGTTTCATAATTGTGTGCCCTCTCGGACAAGGGACTTTGTTGTAATCTCTTAGATCTTATTATATAGTTGTTTGTATGTCTATGATTCTTAGCCAAGTATAGAGTCTCTTATTCCTACTGGTTCCACTGTTATTCTTTTTTACCAGTAACCTATAGAGTCGTTCACTCTATGAACCATTCTCTTCCGCACTAGCCCGAGTACAAATTGCTAGTGTGACCGCCACGTGTTGAGTTAGGTGAAAAGGTCCTAATCATCGAATTCGAGCAAGGATCCTTGTGTTCAAGTCACTAGTTCAACTTATCAATCTAGCGTGTTAATTGCCAACTGAATTTAGGAGGTTTGGATTTACTGTGTTGGGGTGCTACAAAATTCTTCTAGAAGCTCGTGTAAATAAGGTATAACGTGAGTAGCTTATCTGTATGATAGCTCAATATATTTGTAGTGGATAATTTTTGGCAAATATTTTGAAAGTGTGTAATGTAGAGTACATGATCTAATACTCTAGAAGGGGGGGGGGTGTTGAATAGAGTATGGAAACTTTTGCTAAAATTGAACTTTTAAAACTCTAACACAAGGAACTAAAGAAATTTCAAGGCTTTGGAAAAGATTTGATAGAGTTGAAACAGTTTAGAACCAACTGAAGCTTCATAGCTTTGAGATGGAAAAGTTCTCCAAAGCTTTGGAGAAACCTGTTTTATGCTTGCCTGATTTGCAGAAAGAAAGAACAATGTAGTAAAGTAAAGAACACAAGGTTTTTTACAGATTTTAGTCACAGTTGGACCTACTCTTTGCCTGACAGACTTGATCCCTCCAGGATTTGAACAAACTTCTTATTAATCACCCTGATTTAGCCCTAGATCTAAAGCCTAGTTGAGCTTCCTTACACTAATACAGCTTGTGGTTTCCAACCTATCTAGTTTCAGCTACAATATGTTGATAACATAAAAATCTCTTGTTGTTCACTTGAACAACTAACTTCTAAAGTTGGTGAGTTTGAGTATCACTTGAGAATATTACAATAAAATCTCAAAGAAGAACACATAATACAAATAAGCAGTGAATGCTCAGAAGTGTTCTTCAGATTCTAGATGACTTGATCGTGTTCAGCAGTTGAATCCTTACTTGATTTCAAGAGTAGTATGTGTTTTTCTACCACGTATGAATAATTCTTTCTTTCACAGTGATAAGCCCTCTCTGTATTGTTGGAATAGATGCCCTAGAGGCAATCTAGTTTAGTATGAATTTGTAATTGGCTAGAAATTCATTTATTATTTATTGGATATTTAATATAATGAAGTCCTTAGATTTACAATCGTGTTGTTTATCTTAAATATCCCTAGTCGAGTATAATGATTAAATGGGACAATCATCTATAGACTAGTATGGGGTTGGATTGATATGGAGATATCATGATCCAACACATGGGTGTACATTACGGAATGTTGCACTGGATTGACCCATTACCGAGAAGGCTACATACACGTTATGTTGAGTCACAAGTGCTTCTCGGGTACAATGGTATTGTCATCCTTAGACTTGAAGTCACTAAATATTCTAGTTGTGGATCATTGTGATCTTGGTAGCGTTAAACGCTACACCGTAACTGGGTGGTTATAAAGGCGTGTACTGGATACAATGAGAAGCAAGCTTAGGGATCGTAGTGGACGTAGAGAGGATTTGCCCCTCCCACATAACGGGAGCAAATATCCAAGGCCACTCGAGGATAGTGCTTATAGAATGTCTGGCCAGACTCAAATAAATCAATATATGAGATATTGATGTTATTTGCACGAATAAGGCTATTCCATGGATCGAGAAACTAGGGATTGGATATACGAGTGTGACTTGTATGTCTCGTGTCCAATCCGGATATGGAGGCAAAGGGATGAGACAATTACTTGTACGAGGTTGTCTAGATGACTATTCTATTAGTTGGCTAGAATGGATGTTTTGCTAGAAACCGCTCCATATTAGCAAAGAGTTGCTACCAACTAGATAGAACCTATGGGGTCACACGCTATATAGAGTTGTACTAGATTTGGGAATTAATTAATAGGATTAATTAATTAGAAGGATCACTTTGCAAACCCTTGCAAACTTAGTAGGGACTAATTTGCAAGGAAGGGACTAAATTGAATTCTAGTAGGACTAGAATAAGTCCTTTAGGTAGTTAACAAGGAGTTGTTGGACTATATAAAGGACCCTCCTCCTTCCTTCCCCACACAACTTATGCTCTAAAGAGAACATAACAAGAGTAGGAGAGAACAAAGGAGAGAGAGAGCAAGCAACAAGAGGGACGCCGCCCCCTTGCCGCCGCCCACTCGTCCCCGACGCCACAAAGGGGCCGAACCCCCTTTTGTGCCTCGTTTTGCGTGATTCCTTCACCCTCCTTTCATTCCGGGCTAGCACCAAGGAGATTGGAGATCTAGGATCAACTCTAGGCGTGGATCAACTATAGAGAACGTGACACTATTCGCGTTTGAAGTCATCAAGGAGAACCCAAAGGTGTGTTTATGATTTCTTACCTTCACTATCGTTATGCATCTAGACTTGTGATCCTTGGAGGGTTTTGCATGGTTGTTTATTTGATTATGCTTCCGTTTGCGCGATCCATGAATCAAAACCCTACAGTGGTATCAGAGCCACAGGTCATAGAGCATAAACGTAGTTTATGTGTTACATTCTTGTTGTTTTACACCTTAATTTGTTGTTTATCGCGTAAAACAAGACAAATCAAGCATTGGATGCAATTTGTCAAAGAATTAATCATAACAAGACCCAATTATTGCATTGGATGCATGAATTGGTGAGTTTGAGAAATTTTAGGATCTTAGATCTAGGGTTTGGGCATCCTTGGGGAAGAAGGAGTTCTCCCACAACAAGGAAACAACCAAACTTGGGCTCCAAGCAAGGAGGTTGTTTTGGAAACAACCTCCACAAGGAGGTTCGGCCCCCTAGGGGACCGCCCCCTTGCTTGCCGCCCAAGCTTGGCGCCCTATGGGGCCGGGCGGCCCTAACCCGCGGGCCTAGCTTGCGGGTTTTGGGCCGGGCCGGCCCTAGGGCTTTATGGTTCACTTATTTGGGCCCGGGCAATTGGATTGTTGGGCCCATGGACCGTTTTAACCCTAGAAATCCTAAAATCAATTAAAATTGACCAAGCGCGTTAAAATTGGATTTTAAGTGTTTATGTGCAAATCGCATGGTGATTGGATATGGCCTTAGGATGTGGTTTGATGTGGATGTTTAATTTTGTGTTTTGGTTTTACGGCCTGCGAGCTGATCAATTAATTGTAATAATTAATTAGGGTTTTTATGGCCTGCGTGCCATTTTTTTTCTCAACTTGTGAGATTTATTTTATTTAGTATAGATATTAGCTAGTGCTAGATAAAGTAGATTGTTAGCCAAGATTGGAGAAAAGAAGCCCAAAGCCAAAGAAGCCACAAAAGATGGAGCATGGAGCATGGAGCATTCCACATGACTATGAAGGATGGACCAAAAGATCAAGACGCATGGAGATGTGTTTTTTTAGGGTTCATAGATAATTCCATTGGCTTGGAATTATCTTAGTCTAGAAAAGGCCATATCCACATCACGTTTAATTTCTGTTTTGTGGTTGTTTATTTATTGTCTTATTATTTGTGTGGTTGGTGTATGGATGATGCATGCAATTAGGATAATAAGATAATTAGACAACCCGGATCTATTATTTGGAGTTGTGCCCAAACTCAAATAGATAGATTAGTTGATATTGATCAACAAAATAATTAAAATTGAAAAATCCCTCAAATTTTAAAATATTGTGTTCTTGCCTTCTCGTTATTTAAACACTCATTATCATCATTATTTATCAAGTTCGTGCGTGCCAAAGCATGGCGACTTGGTTCATAATGATGGAATGCGATGGCACGTAACAATGTGCAATTGTTTAGATAAGAGGTTGAACACAACTAGGCTATTAATTTGATTAAGAAACCTAGAGGCAATCAATTGGGATTATCCATAAGGATGGATAAATAAGGAGTTATTTGCCCGATTGAACCAAGAGTTGCATATGGGATGCAATTGGAATCGTTCCTACCTAAGAAGTAATCGAATTATGGGTGACTTGCCAAAGCAAGCTCATAAGGAGGTGAAAAGATGGATCTTGGCCCACTAGAAAATATAAGGATATTTTCCGCATTAATATCTTGAGGGTTATTAATCCGTAGAAAAATAGTGGGAGCTATATTTAATAAACTAGCCATTATTAAATATAGTCAAAAATTCACAAATACTAAAACTTGCGTATTTTCCTTTTTGTAGAATTCCAAATGGCAAACAACTCATCGAGTTCACAACATTCCCTACGATCTGTCCTTGAGAAGGACAAGCTCTCTGGAACCAACTTCCTTGATTGGTACAGAAACTTGAGAATTGTTCTCAAGCAAGAGAAGAAGCTGTACGCAATAGAGGAGCAAGTTCCAGAAGGTCCAGAGAATCAGACACCTGCTGCCTTAAAGGCGTATCAAAAGCGTGTTGATGACGCTAATGATGCGGCCTGCCTAATGCTTTGCACCATGACCTCTGAGCTTCAGAAGCAACATGAGAACGTGAATGCTGTCGATATGATCGAACATCTAAAGCAGCTCTTCCAAGAGCAGGCGAGGGTAGAGAGGTATGAGGTCTCAAAGGCACTGTTCAAATGTCATCTGGCAGAAGGGAACCCGGTGGGACCCCATGTACTCCGAATGATCGGGTACTTGGAGAATCTCGCCCGGCTTGGGTTCCCGGTCGGCCAAGAGTTGGCAACCGATCTCGTGTTGCAATCGTTGCCCGAGAGTTATGGACAGTTCATTATGAACTATAACATGAACGAGATCGTTAAACCACTGCCAGATTTGCTCAACATGTTGAGGACGGCTGAACAAAGCATCAACAAGGGTAAGGGCAAGGCCATAATGATGGTGCATAAAGGAAAGGGTAAAAAGTTTGCCTCTTCCTCCAAGGGCAAAGGCAAGTCAGTTGCTAAGTCCAAGGAACAAGCCCTTAAGCCTGTTGGTGGCATTGCCAAGGTCGTGACTAAGGGTGAATGTCACTACTGTAGTCAACCTGGACACTGGCGGAGGAACTGCCCAAAATATCTGGAGGACAAGAGGCTTGGAATAGTGATTCCACCACCACCAGGTATTTTTGTCGTAGATGTCAATTTAACTGTCTCTACATCATGGGTATTAGATACTGGATGTGGATCTCATATTTGTCGAAATATGCAGGATCTAAAGAGAAGTAAAAGATTGGCTAAAGGGGAGGTAGATCTGCGCGTTGGGAATGGAGCAAAGGTTGCTGCGTTGGCCATAGGCGTGTGCGAGCTATCTCTGCCTTCAGGATTAGTTTTAGAATTAAATAATTGCTATTTTGTGCCTGCTATGAGCAGAAACATTATTTCTATTTCTTGTTTGGACAAGGAAGGTTTTATTATTTCAATAAAGAACAATTGTTGTTCCTTTTATTTGAATAATATTCACTATTTTAGTGCGCAATTATTTAATGGACTTTATGTCCTTGATCTAAGTAATCCTGTCTACAACATTAATACCAAGCGGATTAAAATAAATGATTTAAATCCTGCTTATTTATGGCATTGTCGTTTAGGCCACATAAATGAGAAACGTGTATCTAGACTCCATAAGGATGGATTACTAGACTCATTTGATTTTGAATCATATGAGACATGTGAGGCTTGTTTATTGGGAAAAATGACAAAGTCCCCTTTCAATAAGAAAGGTGAGAGGACTAGTGAGCAATTGGCGCTCATACATACCGATGTGTGTGGGCCATTTGCCACGCCTGCCAGGGGTGGTTATGTCTACTTCATTACGTTTACTGATGATTACAGTAGATATGGATTTGTGTACCTTATGAGGGCAAAATCCGAATCCTTTGAAGTGTTCAAGGAATTCAAGAATGAAGTAGAGAAGCAACTTGGCAAAAGTATCAAGGCTCTACGATCGGATCGTGGAGGAGAATACTTGAGCCAAGAGTTTGACGACTATCTTAGAGAGTGTGGGATCGTGTCCCAACTCACTCCACCCGGAACGCCACAATGGAATGGCGTGTCCGAGAGGAGGAATCGAACCCTATTGGATATGG
Organism: Linanthus parryae; assembly: GCA_023055425.1. Taxonomy (NCBI): domain Eukaryota; kingdom Viridiplantae; phylum Streptophyta; class Magnoliopsida; order Ericales; family Polemoniaceae; genus Linanthus; species Linanthus parryae. The sequence goes on from JALGPY010000015.1 coordinate 8,559,259, forward strand.
TTCGGTCTATGATGTGTCAAACCGATCTTCCATTATCGTTTTGGGGCTACGCTCTATTAAGTGCAGCTTTCACCATTAACCGTGTTCCATCTAAATCAGTCATGAAGACACCATATGAGATGTGGAGTGGGAGGCGTCCCACACTGTCGTTCATGAGGATTTGGGGCTGCGATGTCTATGTAAAACGTTTACAATCAGACAAGCTAGGGCCTAAATCGGATAAGTGTAAATTTGTGGGGTACCCTAAGGAAACTAAGGGATACTACTTCTACAATCCAGCCGAGAACAAAGTGTTTGTTGCTCGGACCGGCGTGTTTCTAGAAAGAGAGTTTGTCTCTAAAGAAGCAAGTGGGAGGAATGTAGAACTTGAAGAAGTTCAAGAACCACAAATCACTGAACCGATTATGGAACATGAACAGGAATCACAAGCAGTTGTGGATCCACCTGTTCAGGTAACACAAGAGCTTCGTAGATCTAGTAGAGTGCGCCAGGAACCCGAGAGGTACGGACTTCTCGTAACTGATTCCGGTGACACGATGCTCATAGATGATGAGCCTACTACCTATGAGGAGGCCATGAATGGCCCAGACTCTCAGAAGTGGCTTGAAGCCATGAGATCCGAGATGGAATCCATGTATACCAACAAAGTATGGACTTTGGTGGAACCACCTGATGGGGCGCGGCCCATAGGGTGCAAGTGGGTCTTCAAGAAGAAGATCGACATGGATGGTAATGTGATTACCTATAAGGGCCGATTGGTGGCTAAAGGATTCAGACAGATTCATGGTATTGACTATGATGAAACCTTTTCACCAGTCGCTATGACCAAATCCATCCGAATCCTACTTGCGATTGCAGCATACTACGACTATGAGATTTGGCAGATGGATGTCAAAACAGCATTCCTTTATGGGAATCTCCTCGAGGACGTGTATATGATACAGCCGGAGGGTTTTGAGGATCCAAAGCAAGCCAACAAAGTCTGTAAGCTGCAACGATCCATTTATGGATTGAAGCAAGCTTCTAGGAGTTGGAATCGACGTTTTGATGAAGTGGTCAAAGAGTTTGGCTTCATCAGAAACGAAGATGAGTCTTGTGTTTACAAGAAGGTTAGTGGGAGCTCTGTAGCTTTTCTGGTCTTGTATGTGGATGACATACTACTCATTGGAAACGACATTCCCATGCTGCAATCTGTGAAAGATTGGCTAGGAAAGTGTTTCTCAATGAAGGACTTAGGGGAAGCAGCCTATATACTCGGTATAAAGATCTATAGAGATAGATCTAAGAGGTTGCTAGGCCTAAGTCAAAGTACATATATTGACAAGGTGTTGAAACGGTTCAACATGCAAGATTCCAAGAAGGGATTCTTGCCCATGTCACATGGAATCACTCTTTCGAAGAGTGGATGTCCTTCCAATGAGATTGAGAAGGAACGCATGAGTAGGATTCCCTATGCCTCGGCCATAGGATCTATCATGTACGCCATGTTATGTACTAGACCAGATGTGTCATATGCCTTGAGTATGACAAGCAGATACCAATCCAATCCGGGTTGGAGAGTCACTGGATTGCTGTCAAGAACATCCTAAAGTACTTGAGAAGAACTAAGGATGCTTTCTTGATGTTTGGCGGTAAGGAAGAGTTGCGTGTAAGGGGTTACACTGATGCAAGCTTCCAAACCGATAGAGATGACTTCAGATCACAGTCGGGATATGTGTTTTGCCTAAATGGAGCAGCGGTGAGCTGGAAGAGTTCCAAGCAAGAAACGGTAGCTGATTCTACAACAGAGGCTGAGTACATTGCTGCAAATGGCGCAGCAAAGGAGGCTGTTTGGATCAGAAAGTTTGTTTCTGAACTTGGTGTGGTCCCTAGCATTGCGGATCCAGTGGAGTTGTTCTGTGACAACACTGGGGCGATCGCGCAATCAATGGAACCAAGATCGCACCAGAAGTCCAAGCACGTGCTCAGGAAGTTTCATCTGATTCGAGATATTATCGATAGAGGAGACGTTCGGATATGCAAGATTCCTACAGATGATAATCTGTCAGACCCGCTTACAAAGCCTCTCACGCAGTGGAAGCATGAAGGGCACACTAGGAGTATGGGCATACGAGATGCGCCAGATTGGCTCTAGTGCAAGTGGGAGACTGTTGGAATAGATGCCCTAGAGGCAATCTAGTTTAGTATGAATTTGTAATTGGCTAGAAATTCATTTATTATTTATTGGATATTTAATATAATGAAGTCCTTAGATTTACAATCGTGTTGTTTATCTTAAATATCACTAGTCGAGTATAATGATTAAATGGGACAATCATCTATAGACTAGTATGGGGTTGGATTGATATGGAGATATCATGATCCAACACATGGGTGTACATTACGGAATGTTGCACTGGATTGACCCATTACCGAGAAGGCTACATACACGTTATGTTGAGTCACAAGTGCTTCTCGGGTACAATGGTATTGTCATCCTTAGACTTGAAGTCACTAGATATTCTAGTTGTAGATCATTGTGATCTTGGTAGCGTTAAACGCTACACCGTAACTGGGTGGTTATAAAGGCGTGTACTGGATACAATGAGAAGCAAGCTTAGGGATCGTAGTGGACGTAGAGAGGATTTGCCCCTCCCACATAACGGGAGCAAATATCCAAGGCCACTCGAGGATAGTGCTTATAGAATGTCTGGCCAGACTCAAATAAATCAATATATGAGATATTGATGTTATTTGCACGAATAAGGCTATTCCATGGATCGAGAAACTAGGGATTGGATATACGAGTGTGACTTGTATGTCTCGTGTCCAATCCGGATATGGAGGCAAAGGGATGAGACAATTACTTGTACGAGGTTGTCTAGATGACTATTCTATTAGTTGGCTAGAATTGATGTTTTGCTAGAAACCGCTCCATATTAGCAAAGAGTTGCTACCAACTAGATAGAACCTATGGGGTCACACGCTATATAGAGTTGTACTAGATTTGGGAATTAATTAATAGGATTAATTAATTAGAAGGATCACTTTGCAAACCCTTGCAAACTTAGTAGGGACTAATTTGCAAGGAAGGGACTAAATTGAATTCTAGTAGGACTAGAATAAGTCCTTTAGGTAGTTAACAAGGAGTTGTTGGACTATATAAAGGACCCTCCTCCTTCCTTCCCCACACAACTTATGCTCTAAAGAGAACATAACAAGAGTAGGAGAGAACAAAGGAGAGAGAGAGCAAGCAACAAGAGGGACGCCGCCCCCTTGCCGCCGCCCACTCGTCCCCGACGCCACAAAGGGGCCGAACCCCCTTTTGTGCCTCTTTTTTTGCGTGATTCCTTCACCCTCCTTTCATTCCGGGCTAGCACCGAGGAGATTGGAGATCTAGGATCAACTCTAGGCGTGGATCAACTATAGAGAACGTGACACTATTCGCGTTTGAAGTCATCAAGGAGAACCCAAGGGTGTGTTTATGATTTCTTACCTTCACTATCGTTATGCATCTAGACTTGTGATCCTTGGAGGGTTTTGCATGGTTGTTTATTTGATTATGCTTCCGTTTGCGCGATCCATGAATCAAAACCCTACATGTATGTCTCTATCTCACTTTGAAATTCAAACTTCCTTTAAACACAAGCTGCTGTAACAACCTGAGAGATTTGAGGAACAACCTTCCTGAAAATCCTCTCCCATTAACTGCTTCTTTCAATAGCTATGTTTGAATAGATTTTCATATTTTTCTGGAGGATTTGAACGAAGAACAACTTTGCAACAACTCAACCACAAGATCACATGAAATCCAGACGATATAGCATTAAGAAAGCTAACTGTTTGGCATATCAGTTTAGCCAGTAAACTGAATTAATAATCCCAGAACAATCTTCATATTAATTCTCAGATAAATAACCTGTGATAATAATAATAATAATAATAATAATAATAATAATAATAATAATAATAATAATAATAATAATAATAATAATAATAATCATCATAATAACAACAACAACAACAACACGATTAAGACTCATAACAAGTCAATAATAAATCACAAGAACAGTTGTAACATCCTGCAATAAGAATCAGAATAACTATCTGAGGCTTAAGATAATCCTCCAAAACTTTGGAACTTGAGACACCCTTCAAAGTGTTGGCCTTGAATATGCTTTGATCCTTGATGCATTCATACTGAGAGGTATGTTAGTGTTAGAAACACAATAAACTAGATGAAGAATATTTGCAAGAGACATTTAAACAATATATAATCCAATGTCAAGCCTGCAACGTAGATATTGTTAGGCAACAGTTAACAAGTTCATAGTAGGCAATACTGTGTCTTCAAATCTTTGGAGCCCTGAGACTTGTCTCTTTAGAAACTATCTTTCATCATCTTTAATAGATAAACTTCCCTGAGTTCATACTTCTTATTCATCCTGAGGGATTGAATTATCAATCCCCCCCTTGATGAAAGACAAAACAAAATATTCTTGCTTTCTCAGTATCCTGCAGCTTAATAACCATGAGTAACAGCAGAAATAAAAGTATCACCCATAGCAGAAATAAGCACTTAAGAAAGCATATATCATCCAAAAACTAAACTGACATAGCTAATAAATCATACAGCATCCAAAATTATTACACAAACTTAGAATCAATCCAGAAAAACCTAGAGATTTAACACATTAAATACATAAACTTTCTCCCTCTTTTTGACTTTCATCAAAAGAGTAGAATAAATGTCGGATCATACCCACAGTTTTTGAAAAGAAAATAAAACTAACTTTATGGCTTCAAAGAAAGAAAAAAATAGAAATAGATAGAAGGGTTCAAAGCTTTGGGCTCAGGTTGCAGCATCCTTCTTGATTGACTTCTTTCCTTCTTTGCTTTTTCCTTTTCCTTTTTCTTTGTTATCATCAATTTCCTCTGGTTCATCTTCAGCTGATCCTTCCTCTTCTGAATCTCCTTCGTCCCCAGTTTGTTCCTCTGCAAGTTCAGCTTCCACCTCAACAACTACTTCAGCTATAACCTCATCAACTTTCTCAGCAAACTTCTCAGTAGCTTCTTCACCCACTTCTTCAGCAACTTCTCTAGCAGCTTCTTCACCATCAGCTTCATCATCAGTTTGCTCAAACACATCCTTTGAAGTCAACCACTGGAAACTTATTTTTAATTTGTTTCTTCATATCATCTCCAATCACTTAATCATAATCAATACTGTCCTCATTACTCTCAAAAGATGGAACCTTCTCCAGATTCAAACCTTTGATAATAACATCCAACTTCCCATTCATAGAACTTATCAAAGCTTTGAATTTTCCAAACTCATTAGACAGATCAAATAGACCTTGCCTCAAGTATTCAACACCATCTTCCAGAACCTTAACTCTGTCCATGATTTGGCAGAAATCCAAAGCCTGTGGTGTAGTTGCAACCTTAGGCTTTACGAAACTCTTTTCTTTCAACTCAGTTGAAGACAATTCTTAGTAAAACTTCCAACTACCCTTTCAAGTCTGAACAACTTATAGAGTCTTTTAGGAGCTATATAATCTTGTTATTTGCCACATTATCATGAGATATTCGAGCTTAATTGTTGAAAATATGTTGTGTTTTTATCACTTGATGCTTTATATGCGCTTTATTGTTAGTCCGGGCGTTTCTATGCATATTTAGTAGTTATTTGTCAAATATAATCGCTTGGTATGTTTGTTCATGTTGTCTTGGCAGGAACGGATGCTAATCGGTTGATAGGAAGCATGGAACGAACTTCGGAAACAAAGGGAGCTCAAGTGGAACGAAGAGAAGCAAAGTTGGAGGACTTAGAATGACAAACCTTCACTATTTTCAATGCTCAGGAAAATATGCAATTAATTTTGGAGTGCTACCAGTGCCAAATGAAATTAGACTCAAAGAGCTTTCCAACGACAGGTCACGGAGCTTAATCGGAGTCCCGATGAGAGAGTAATGGCCCGCGCAAGATCAGCATACAATTCTGTCCGGGAATTACAAACTGGAGGGGCTGAAATGCAAATTCGGCCAAGTTTCATTAAAATCGCCCCTAGCTGGTAAAAAACGTAAAAAGAGACCTAGGAGGCATATCATACACGCACGGAGGAAGAGAGAGACGGACGGGAGCCATTGGAGAGAAGCTTGGAGTTTGGGGATTGCCCGGATTCGTCAGAGCTTGGCGATTTCACCGTTTGATTCCTTTCTCTTCTCTTTTCATCATGTGTATGGAGAAACTCTTGTTATTTCCCTACTCTATTATTAGCTAAATACTTTTGCTAGGTTCTATGGAGATGAACTTAGGGTTTATGAACTAGACAAATTTCCGGATGTGAGATTGATTCATGTTTCGTTTCTTTTAATCGTATTGTTCTTCTTTGTTTATTGTATATCTTGATTACTTAGGACTATTGACACGTCTAGGGTAACAATAACAACTTTGGGAAGATGATCAATAGGTTAGTTGAATCGTAGCTTAAAGATTATCCTCGTTGTTGGTTGGATTGATTGTCATAAACTTAATACTTAGTCTAAAAGGAGTCGCGAACCGGTTAGACTAGCGTCCTAGGTGGGTGCTTGAGAGAGACTTTACCTCGATATGGAAAAGAATAAGAAATTAGCCCGAATAATTGAGACTGAGAGGTGAGATGATAGGACTAGTCGTGTGAGGGTAGATTCGATTGTGTAGCGTTAGGTATTGGTGGACCGAGAGGACCCAGTAATCGGCTTAACGTTAGGCAATAAGAACCATATCGGTAGACGTCGGTGGACCGACAGGACCCATAGTACACCAATAGGTAGAATGACATGAGACCGAAAGGAGATTGTCAGTGCTATTACCCGACACAAGTAATAATATGATAGCGTGTTTCAGTACATTATCTGGAACTGTCTAAAACCCTAGGGGATCCATAGATCACCTACTTGTTCTCTATTTTATTCAGAAAAACCAAAAAATATTAGTTTAGTTTGTTATGTTATTTTAGTCACTTGTTTGAGGGTGACAACATTTTACTCACAATTCTTTCCTCCTTGTACCGTACTCTAAGCTAATAAGTAATTGAATAATCTCAAGCTTGTCATCTGGGATCGATAATTCGGGGTTGAAATACCACCCTATATTACTTGACCGTGCACTTGCGCATACGCGTTAGTAAATCGCGTCAAGTTTTTGGCGCCGTTGCCGGGGACAGCGGTAGATTATTTAGTTAGGAGTTAGTTTAGAGTACTTTTCTTTTAATTTATTTTATTTTGTTTCTATCTCTGTGCTTCACGGGGTTCTTGTGAGTTCGTTTTTGCAGGAACGCAAGAAGCAGGAGATATAATGAGCATGTGGAGCGACAAAGATTATGAAGGGATATCTGATTACCCCTACTACTGTGCTAAATGCAGAGTTTGGCACAATGATGACACATTCTCGATGATTTTTTGCTACAAATACAAGAAGGATCACAAATATGAAGACGCATGCATATTCGATCCACCGCGGCTTCAGCACCACCAAGAGGACTCATCAGCAAGCATGACAGACTTGCACAATATTATGGGGGAGATCCAAGCGTGCATCACAAGGATGTCCCTTGTTACAGATGAGCCACAAGTGGAGCCTGTTCCACATGCCATTGAGCACCTAATCGAACCTTTATGGTCACCATCACAAGATGGTTTGGATGAGCCTCATTGGCTACCAGCTGTCCTAGAGATGCAAAGGAAACTGATGATTAAAATGGAGAAAGAATCTGAATCGCAAGCTGCAGTTATGGAAGAAGAGGTACCTGAGCCGAGCGAAGAGTGAAATGTCCATGAGCAAGTTGTGGACTTTTCCACTTATGAGGACTCGGAATCTGATTCAGACTGTGGCGGACTTCTGTGTCCAACATGTGAGGAGGCGATGCTTTGTGCAAGGGAACGTCCAGCTATCTCACAGCCTTGGCATGAGTGGGAGGACACTGACATTAGGAGTTTGTGGTGTGGCGACGATGAAGCTGATGAAACACTTGAGCCCAGTCCTATAGAGGTAAAATCCCCTACTCAGATTTTTGAAGAATTTTCCGTATCTCATATTAATCAAGTCTATGATGAGTTGGAAAGTCTTGTGTACGGAGATTCTTATGGGGAAGAGCATCATAAGAAACTTTCAATTTCTTGTTCTATTGGCTATTCTATTGATGATCCACACGCCATAGTCAAGGAATTTGAAATCAGCAAGTGTGGAGGTGTGGATGAATTCCATGGGTCATTTGAAGAGAATTTAGCACCGAAGGAGTACTTCTGGGATGATTTCATGGCCAGAGACTCATTTAAGCCCAGTAGCAGTCTGTGGAAGTTGATCAAGAGGATTAATTGCAAGATGGAAAGATTCGGCTTCTACAAATGTTCACCATCTTCTTTGAACATGGGTGCACGTGAGAAAAAGATTATTGTAAAAAGATGGTGGAAGAATAAGATGAAGAAGTGGAGAGTTAAAGAAACATCAACTATCCTTGACGGTTGAGGTAACCGGGTCGGGCCGTCAACCTTAAATTACAAGCGCTGCTTGGGAGGCAACCCAATGTAGAGTAGAATTTGTTATTTTGTTTCGTTTTTGTTTTTGAGTTCTACATATTTGATGGTGAGGGTTGAGAGAGAGCGGTTTAATATTTCCCATGAGTGTGCAGGACACAGGCACCAAAGAACTCTCCAGATTCGCATTCTTGATGCATGTGCACGATTTCGCACGCTAAACGATGAATAGCGAGCTAACTGGAAGGATTTTGATTGATAAAGGAGCTACTCGAGTTCAAGGGGTAGCCAATTAGTTGTGAGAAACATGGTAGCGAGTTGTTATATCGGGGTTGCACGCATCGGAATCCGGAGTAGGGATTGCGGCTCAAGAAAGCAAGGAGCAAGATTCATGCACACGAGAGAAAAAATGAGAAGAAACGGGAAATTCACCGGATTTTGGAATTTTCTAGTCAAAAATGGATTCCTCGTCGAATATGGAGTTCATCGGCGCAAGAATCATGCAAAACGGATGTCGGATGAAGAAGTTGGAGCAAAAACAAGTTGGAGAGTTCTAGTGATTTCGGCCCCCATTTCGGGCCGAAATGGAGGCCGTAATAGGCCTATTTCGGGCCGAATAGAAAAGGGGGATCTGCTTTGAAAATCACCAGGCATTTCGGCATCCATTTTGGGCCGAAATGGAGGCCGAAATCCATTGATTTCGGCAACCGTTCCGGGCCGAAATGGGTCGGGCTGCCCAATTTTTGAGGGTATTTTTGACACTTTGGGGGGTATTTATGAGCCAAAAACCGGATTTTTGATCCTCCCCATCCCCAATTTGGATCAAACACTCCTTTTCTTCATCCTCTTCCTCTCAAACCTCAAGAACACCAACACACCCAAAACTCAAAACGCATCCAAATCACGAAATTTTTGGTGGGTTTATACATACTTTGCTTGCCTAAACTTGCATAGCCTTGTTACATGTACATTAGTGAGTCAGTTTGCACGTAGGAGTCAGAGTTAGGATTGCATGTGCATGTTTAATTATTGCATTGTATATATTGTTTGCACTTTTAATTATTGAGTCCACCTACCCATATGTGTTGTTAAACGAGTTGGCTCAAGCATATAGTGTTAGAAAAAATCAACTAAAAACAAAGAGAAAAATTTAAAAAAAAATGAAAAACCTAAAAATTGAATTTTTTTTAGAAAGGGCAATTGAAGAGAGTAAACGTGGAGAGGGCTTAATGATAGTATTCCCTATGTAGTATGAAAATCTTTGGTGAGGTAGACACAAGAATCTGGAGTAGGAAGGCTATAGGGCCAATGCACTCGAGAATTGTGAGTAGTTGTCTCTCAGACTAGTTATCCTACTAGCGCTACACCACCGTCACTTAGGTAGTCGTCAACCCTCCTCGTAGTGGCAATGGAACAGCTGTGCGAGTGATTTTTATGGCGACCTCACGTCCCGTATCCATTGCCTAGGTCCACTAGTTACCCCAATTTGACCATTTACCACTTTATTCAAAGCCTCTAGCCTAGGAAACCGTTCCTTGTGACTTTCATCACTAGTTAGAATGGTCCCTTCCTATGCGTCATGAAAGAGGGATTCGATTTAAGGAGGTTCGTTGAGGATGAGCTGATATTATAAATCTTGAGTGGATTCTCTTACATGTAATCTTTTGAGGGAATGTGAGGGTGAGTTAGAGACGGTAGCACACTTCGGTGTGGCGGTGAGTCGTGTCCTTACACCACGATCACAGGTGGAGTGCCGTAGTGCGTGATATTTTTCCGCACGGTATGGGGTGGGGGTTGGTTGATCTTATAGGAGGACGTGCTTGTGCTTCATTTACATTTTCTACATCTTAGGTAATGAGGAGGATTAGTTGTAAAAGCACGTTTACCCATTGACTACCGGGTTTTTGATATGGTTTACATCGAGTGTGGGGGTGTCGAAATCTATTTTGATTACATCATTGATTTGACACATTCCACCCCACGTATCTATTTTGATATTTGATCTCCTCAGATATTACTATCGTATTTGTGGCTCCATGTGCTTATTTGTATGGAAAATAAATTAAAAAGTGAATGGAATGTGCTTATTTGTGGCTGCGAGAACGGCGTTGCACCAAGATTGAGGGAATGAGGGCCGGAGTAGTTAGTTCGGTGGGGTTCCTTGGATTTTGGTGAGGGAGTGTGAGAATCGGGTTATGTGAGTTGTATCATGACGTCTAGAACTACACTTCTAAATATCCTATCATACCCGTCCTAAGCCGTGAACAATTGAAACCCGTGGATAAATAGCTCGGATGGTAAGTGTTAGGGATACGTTTGATGAGTGTGCAAAAGCAACTTATTTTGTGTTCGCGCCCGTTCTGTCTGACGAAACTGGCCGCAAGTTCTACCGATCACCAAAGTTATATAATCTTCTAGGGGATGTGAGAGCCTTATGACATGCCAATTTGCTTTTCGAGATTGCCCAATCTCTAACGAAAAAGAAAATAAATATGTGTTATTTACATTCTTGCATTGTCTATAATCGATTTGCATTGTTCAAAGTCATGTAAATTGCATAGTCCAGTGTTTGAGTCGTTGTGTCTAAGGCAAGGTAAAGATATATGTGAATCTTGGAAGCAAGTGTTGCTCGAGACGAGCTATAAGGTAGTGTGGGGGAATTTGATAGCGCCTTTTAGGAGCTATATAATCTTTTTATTTTCCACATTATCATGAGATTTGAGCTTAATTGTTGAAAATATGTTGTGTTTTATCACCTGATGTTTTATATGCGCTTTATTGTTAGTTCGGGCGTTTCTATGCATATTTAGTTGTTTTTTGTCAAATATAATTGCTTGTTATGTTTTTTCATGTTGTCTTGACAGGAACGGATGCTAATCGGTTGATAGGAATCATGCAACGAACTTCGGAAACAATGGGAGCAAAAGTGGAACGAAGAGAAGCAAAGTTTGAGGCGCTAGAATGACCAACCTTCACTATTTTCAATGCTCAAGAATATATACAATTAATTTTGGAGTGATACCAGTTTCAAATGAATGTAGACTCAAAGAGATTTCCAACGATAGGTCACGGAGCTTAATTGGAGTCCGGATGAGAGAGTAATGGCCCGCACAAGATCAGCATACAATTTCACCCGGAAATTATAAACTGAAGGGGCTGCAATTTTGGCCAAGTTTCATTAAAACTCGCCCCGAGCTGGTAAAAAAGTAAAAAGAGACTTAGGAGGCATATCATGCACGCACAGAGGAAGAGAGAGAGACGGACGGGAGCCATTGGAGAGAAGCTTGGATTTGGGGATTGCCCGGATTCGTTAAAGCTTGGCGATTTCACCATTTGATTCCTTTCTCTTCTCTTTTCATCATGTGTATGGAGAAACTCTTGTTATTTCCCTACTCTATTAGTAGCTAAATACTTTTGCTAGGTTCTATGGAGATGAACTTAGGGTTTATGAACTAGACAAATTTCCGAATTGTGAGATTGATTCATGTTTCGTTTCTTTTAATCATATTGTTCTTCTTTGTTTATCGTATATCTTGATTACTTAGGACTATTGACACGTCCAGGGTAACAATAACAACTTTGGGAAGATGATAAATAGGTTAGTTGAATTGTAGCTTAAAGATTATCCTCGTTGTTGGTTGGATTTATTGTTCTGAACTTAATACTTAGTCTAAAAGGAGTCGCGAACCGGTCAGACTAGCGTTCTAGGTGGGTGCTTGAGAGAGACTTTACGTAGATATGAACAAGAACAAGAAATTAGCCTGAATCATTGAGACTGAGAGGTGAGGTGATAGGACTAGTCGTGTGAGGGTAGATTAGATTGTGTAGCGTTAGGAATTGGTGGACCGAGAGGACCCAGTGATCGTCTTAACGTTAGGCGGTTAGAACCATATCCCTAGACGTCGGCGGACCGACAGGACCCGTATTACACCGATAGGTAGAACGACATGAGACCGAAAGGAGATTGTCAGTGCTATTACCCGACACAACTAATAAGATGATAGCGTGTTTCAGTACATTATCCGGAACTGTCTAAAACCCTAGGGGATCCATAGATCACCTAGTTGTTCTCCATTTTATTCAGAAAAACCCAAAAACATTAGTTTAGTTTGTTATGTTATTTTAGTCACTTGTTTGAGGGTGACAAAATTTTACTCACAATTCTTTCCTCCTTTTACCGTAATCTAAGCTAATAACTAATTGAATAATCTCAAACTTGTCCTCGTGAGATCGATAATTCGGGGTTTAAATACCACCCTATGTTACTTGATAGTGCACTTGCGCATACGCGTTAGTAAATCGCGTCAACAACTCCAATCCTTTGGAGTGAAACTTCATCAACCAAACCAAACCCTCCAGTAATATTTTCTTCATTCTTTACAGAAATCCCAAAGTGCTCAAAGAATAAAGGAAACAAATTGGCATAAGGCAAAGAGTGATTCCTAGTCCTAGTCCCACAATCCACCATATGACTACATTAGGTAAATCAACTTCAAAGACTTGACAGATAAGATACATCAAGATTAAAAACTCTGTCAGTTACCAACTCCTTTCAATGTTCTCTTGGCACACAACACACCTCATAGTGATAGAAAAGAGAATCTTAGATTCACAATATAACACAAAATGTGTCAATTGGTTCTGGTACAATTGGTGTACCCTCTAAGAAAAACATAGTGTTGGACTTTTCCAAACATTCATTTCTCTCTGGGTGTTGACGGACTTTGTACTTCCTAGGTATACCCAAAACCTTGGAAAACACTTTGTGATCTAGTCTCATATCAAGACCATTAACCTCAGAGGTTAAAACATAGCTTTCTTCATCTTCTTGCACCAAATTCATATAGAAAAGCCTTGTTAACCTAGGATATGCGTCAGAACTAGGATTTGAAATCTTCCAAACAGATGAGTTTCTCAATTTCCTTATGCAGTCTATATCAAGTTGTCTAGCAATTCACCAGAAATCATATTGCAATAGGCTATTTTGGATGATGCATACCCATCCATCCAAACACCCTTAACCTTTGGACTAATAAACCAATATTCATGAAGAATATGCTTACCAAGCCCAGAAACTTTCTTCTTTGCTTTCACAGCACTATGCTTGACTCTTTTCTTCTCAATGGTTGATCATCTTTCTTTTCTGGTTTCTGCTTCTTTGGAGTCTAATCTTTCTTCTTGTCTCCTTCAGCTTTCTTCTTCTTTTCTCCCCCTTTCTTCTTCTGTGGCTCAGATTGATCACCCTGGTCTCCTTTCTGTTAACCCTATTACAGTACCTCATCTCCCTATTCTTGATCCTTCAAGACTTCTCCTTGTACTTCATGTTCCTCTTATGATTCTGACCTAGATTCCTCCACATCTAATCTTCTTGGCTTGAGGAGATGCCTCTTGCATGCTCTGGCTCTTCTATGAATCTGAATCAGAAATAGTTAATTCCACCTTACGTTATCTCTTCTCTTCTTCCCCATTTTTAAGTCTGAGCCTTCTCGTGGACTTTCGCTCCATTTGGGTTTAGGGTTTAGAGAGAAGATAGAGAGAATTGAGAGAGAGAGAGAGAGAGAGAGAGAGACGGAGAATTGAGAATTAATAGGAGAGAAAAGCCCTGAATTTTAGCTTATAAGTTGGAAAGAAAAAAGGCTTAAAAAGGCTTAAAAGGGACTCTTTTGATCTGCATGCAAAAACGTATCTACAAAGATCTTTTAGATATTTTGTGATATTTTGAGCAAATCTATGAGTAAATCAAATATTCTACATTATATATTTAGATAATGCACAATATTTTGTGATCCAAATTTTTGAACAAAACATATAGTTTTTCTCCAAAGTTTTAAAGAACAAGTCCAAAGCTTTAGGGAACAACACAGTTTCACAGAAACTCCAAAGCTTTGAAACATACTTTCAAGGCTAGAAAAGTATGATCTCAAGGCTTTCAGATTTCAACACATAAGCACATACATGATCAAATACTCCCCCTAAACCAATGTATCCTTGTTTAGTATACCCAATTCAAGCCTTAGAGATGAAAACCTCTCATCTGGCAAAGGTTTAGTAAAAATATCAGCAACTTGCTTAGCAGTATATATAAAAGATAAAGACACGTCACCTTTCTCAGCACGATCTCTTATAAAATGGTGTCTTACATCTAAATGCTTAGTTCTGGAGTGATGTACATGATCCTTTCAGATTGAAATGGCACTTGTATTGTCACAGCTGATAGGCACATTTCTGAATTCATATCCAAGATCTCTTAGTTGTTGAGAAATCCATAGTACTTGTGAACAACAAGCACCAGCTGCAATATATTCAGCTTCTGCAGTTGATAAGGCTACTGAATTCTACTTCTTCAATGCCAACTAATTAGTGATGAACCAAGAAATTAAAAACATCTTGAAGTGCTTTTCCTATCCACCTTGTAGCCTGCAAAGTTTGCATCTGTATAACCACTCAACAAGATGTTAGTTCTTATTGGATACCAAAACCCCAAGTCTTTGGTTCCATTCAAATATCTAAAGATCCTCTTAACAGCAATTAAGTGGCTTTTCTTGGGATCTGCTTGAAACCTTGCACATGCAGACAATAAAATAATATCTGGTCTACTAGCAGTTAAATGAAACACTGAATCAAGCATACCCATGTACTCATTTTCATTCACACTCTTACCATTTGTATCCTTGTCTAAGGATAATGATGAACTCATGCGAGTTTTGAATACCTTGGACTGAGACATGTTATACTTATTCAGCAAGTCCTTGGTATACTTTCACTGATGCACAAAAATTCATTTCTTCATTTGATATGCATGAAGTCCAAGAAAGAAATTTAGCTCTCCCATCAAGCTCATTTCAAATTCCTTGCACATTAGACTTGAAAACTCTTTTGAAAGAGCATCATTAGTAGCACCAAATAGAATATCATCAGCATAGATCTGAACTACTAATATGTCTTTCTTTTTGGGTTTTGACGTAGGTAACGCAGCGGAATAAAAAAATTTAATCCTACTCAAAGCCTACCACGGATCGTCAAGAGGAGATATCATAACATGATAAGGGCATAGTATTGTGTACCTTTTGGTTTCAGAGATCACACGAAGAATGATGTCCTCGTCTCTATGGTTGATCCACGTCTAGAGGTGAGATCTAGATTCTACCTTCAACAAGTGCTAGCTTGAATCGGAGGAAGAGGGAAGAAGGAATCAAGCAACGAGGTGACAAAAGGAGGTTTCGGCCTCCTCTTTGGCGCGGACGGGAAGGGCGGACGGCTAGGGCGGTCGGCCCTTGCTTGTATTGCTCTCTTTTTTTTTGTTCTCTCCCACTCTCTTGTGTTATGTCTTAATAACATTCACTTAGTGGGAAGGAAGCTAGAGCCTCCTTTATAAACTCCAACAACTCCTTGTTGTTTCCATAAAGGTCCTTCCTAGTTCTCCATGAACTTGGATTAGTCCCTTCCTTGCAAATTAGTACTACTAAGTTTGCAAGGTGTTTCATAATGATCCTTCTTATCAATTAATCATATTAATTAATCCCAAATCTAGCTCTACTCTATTTGACGTGTGACCCCATAGGTTTCTACTAAGTTGGTAGTAACTTATTACTAACATGGAGCTGTGTCTAGCAACACATCCATGCCACCCAACTAATAGAAATAGTCAGTGATCTCGACAAACCTCTTGTGCCCAATATCTTATATTGCACTTTCTCTTTTTCTCCATATCCGGATTGGACACGAGACATAAATAGTCACACTCGTATATCCAATCTATAGTTCCTCGATCCTGGGAATACGCTTATGCGAGCAGATAACATCAATATCTCCATATTGATTTATTTGAGTCTGGCCAGACACTCAATAAGCCTCATCCCTCGAGTGGCCGTGGATATTTACTCCCATTATGTGGAAGGGAAAAATCCTATCTACATCACTACGATCTCTAAGCTTGCTTCCTATCATGCCCGATAGCTATCTTTATAATTACCCAGTTACGGTGTAACGTTTGATAACGTCAAAGCACAATATTCCACAACTAGAGTATCTAGTGACTTCAAGTCTAAGTATTGCAATTATATTAGAACTACGAGAAGCGATTGTGACTTAACATAATCTAATGTATCCTCCTCGTTGTGGGTCAATCCAGTATGCCATTACTCCTAATGTATACCCATGTGTTAGACTTGGTATCTCCATATCAATCTACCCACATACTAGTCTATATTTGATCGTCCTATTAATCAATATAGTTGACTAGGATATTTAAGATAAAAAACACATTGTATCTAAGGACTTCATTATATTAAATATCACAATATATAATAAATGAATATTCTAGCCAAAACAATGTTCATACTAAATATAAGATTGCCTCTAAGGCATCTATTCCAACATTTCTCATGAGTCTTAATGAAAAGTGTTTTGTCTACTAGGCCTCTTTTAATTTTATTGTCAAGTAAAAACATGAAAGTCTATCATACCAAGCCCTTGGAGCTTGCTTAAGGCCATAGAGAGCTTTGTATAATTTGTAAACATGATCAGGAAAATTGTCATCTTCAAAAAAAGGTGATTGAGCAACAAATACTTCTTCTTTTAAATAGCCTTTGAGAAAAGCACATTTGACATCCATCTGACAAAGCTTTACAAGTTTATGGGATGCAAATGCAATAAGTATTCTAATAGCTTCTAACCTGGAAACAGGAGCAAATGTATCCTCTTAGTCAATACGTTCTTCTTGATTATACCCCTGTGCCACAAGTCTAGCTTTGTTTCTGACAACCTTACCATTTTCATTAAGTTTGTTTTTGAACAACCATCTGATTCCAATCACTGATTGTGTCTTTGGCCTAGGAACCAGGTTCCAAACCTTGTTGAACCTTGTTCCTTTAAAATTCATTCAACTGCATTGCAATGGTCCAATATGCATCTTCTAATGCATTCTTTGCACTTTTAGGTTCAATAAGTGACACAAAAGCACTTAAAGCACATAGGTTCTTCAGTTTTCCTCTGGTCTGTGTACCAGTTGATGGATCAGAGATAATGTTGTCGGTTGGATGAGCTGAAAAGTACTTGAACCTTTTCCTTGTCCAGGGTTCTGGTTCAGGAGGTAACGTTTGAAGTCTATGAGAAATTGATGTTGTAGAAGGATCACTTTGTGTTCTTTGAGGTTCAGTCTCAAGGCTTTGAGATTTTAAGTAAGAAGGATGTTCGAAGCTTTGAGATTCTTCTGTAAGTTCCTGCAGATTAGTTTTGCTTCTTTTCTCCTTCTCATAATCATCATCTGCCTCATATTTATTCAAATTGAGATCTGCAAAACTTTCACTCAAGGAATCATCAGTACTTTCATCAAAAATCACATGAATACTCTCCTCTACAATCTTAGTTCTTTTATTGAAAACTCTATATGCTTTTCTAGTTTGAGAAGAACCAAGAAATACACCTTCATCACGTCTAGCATCGAATTGACCAATGTTATCCTTACCGTTATTATGCACAAAACAAGTACAACCAAAAGTCTTAAAATAAGATACATTTGGCTTCCTACCTTTGAACAGTTCAGATGGAGTTTTCTTCAAAATAGGTCTAATCAAACATCTATTCAACACATAATTGGTAGTTTTAATAGCTTCTTCCCACAAATACTTTGGCAAATTACTTTCAAGTAGCATGGTCCTAGACATATCTTCAAGTGTCCTATTCTTTCTCTCAACTACTCCATTATGCTATGGAGTTCTAGGTGCCGAAAATTGTGTGAGATGCCATGCTTTGCACAAAACAAATCAAAGTATAGCTGATCAAATTTTCTGCCATGATCACTTCTAATAGATGCAACAGGTATGTTTTTCAAAGTTTGAAGCTCTTTACAAAGCTTTGAGAATTCAGGTAAAGCATCTGACTTATTTCTAAAAAACATAACCCGTGTAAATCTAGAATAATCAACCAAAACAAGTATATACCTCTTACCTCTTGGAGTTTGAATTCTCATAAGACCATACAAGTACATATGCATAAATTCTAAAGGTCTAGGGGTACTTACAAAGTTCTTTGGCTTGAATGAACTACTTGTCTGCTAAACTTGGGGTGCATGCCTTGCAAATCTCATCATCTTTAAATTTCAGGGTTGGTAATCCTCTTACCAAGTTTTTTTTAGATGAGCTTGTTCATTGTATGCATGTTTATGCCTAAGTTTTCTATTCCAAAGTTTTCTATGCCAAACCTTTGAGTCTTCCTTCAAACCTTTGAGGCACTTCAGACTTTCACCTCAATTTTGTTAGTATTCAAAGTATGTACATTATATGACCTAGAGCAGTGAGTATGCAATTTCCTGATTTCTCATCTTGCACCACACATTTCTCCTTGTAAAGAACAATTCTATTTCCCTTATCACACAATTGAGAGATACTAAGCATATTATACTTTAAACCTTCAACTAAGTAAACATCATAAATAGAAGTAGCAGATTCATTACCAACACTACCTATGACAATGATATTGCATTATGGCTTTGTCATCAAGAGTGATTGTTCCTCCTGAGTATTTCTTAAGTTCTGTAAACAAAGACGTCTTTCTACTCATATGCCTGGAGCAACCACTATCCAAAAACCATTTCTAATCCTTCAAAGCTTTGGTGATAGCCTGCAAAATCCAATTAATGCCTCAACATGCTATTTTACCAAGTGTAGAATTTGTATTCATACTCAGAATCAACTATGTTAGGTGGTCTGATTAATTTTGGGAACCCAAATATGCTTTACTTGTCCCTTGAGCTGATGAGGATAAGTATTCCTCATTATGTGAGGTTCTGTCCCTCTAAAGTGGCAAGTTAACTTCACATGACCAAGCTTTCTACAGTAATAACATTTTGGAGATTTTTGCTTCCTGATTTCACAAAGGGGGTTTGGCTTTTCTTTGGAAAATTTGAATTATAGCCAATTCCACTCTTGTGCATAAACTGCAGACTTCACATGAGATTGAGCTTATGCTCTGAGCCTGCAAACTTTGATAGAATATTTCTGGAATCTTGAAGTTTCTCAGTCAATGAAGTTATTTCTTGTTCTAAATCATCTGAAAGAAGTTTCAGATCAACAAATTTATCAGTTAAAATAGTGTTTCGATCAACAACTTCTTTGACTTGTTCCTTCAAAGCTTTAAACCTGCTTTCCAAGGCTTAGAAGTTAATGTCAATTTTTGACTTAGATACTTCAAGAGTTTTGTTGAGAAAAACCAGATCTAAATTTTCTTTTGTCTGCTCATGAAATTTAACTTTTAAAGAATCAATCCCATTTCTGTAAGTTTCTTCATTTAAAACATGCTTTTGAGGAGTTCAGGTAGAACATCAGAAGGACTAGCGAGAAGGTTATTTATCATTTATTTAATGTGTTTTTCTGAGCCTTTTCTTCTTCATGCTCAGCCATCAAGAGAAGATTGGCCTGCTCTTTATCTGAATCTGAGTCTGTTGATGAATCAGAATCACTCCATGATGCACCATTGCTTTCTTCCTACTGTATCATTTTCCTTCTTTGAAAAATGTTTGTTTTCTTCTTTTGAGGACAATCCCTCACCAAGTGATATGCATCTCCACATTCAAAGCAATTCATTATTTTAGTTTACGTGAATGTGAAGAGGACTTACCTTTGAGATCCTTGCTCCTTGAGTGCCTAGATTTGCCTCTGTTGTAATCTCTATTCCCAAAGTTTTTCTTCAGCTTCATAATTCTGGTCAAAGCATTGGAAATTAGGGCTAAGGCTTCTTCATCATCGCCATAATCTTCCTGTTCAAGGCTTTGAGACTTTTCATTGTCCTTTGCCTTGAGTTCCAGGTTCTTAATGTTGTCATTCAAGTCACCATCCAATTCCTTCATGGACATCTCATGAGTAAACAACTTGCCTTGCAGATCATCTAGCTCCAGAATGCACAAATCCTAAGCTTCCTCAATTGCAGTAGTATTTGGCTCCCACTTGGCTTTTGTCAAACTTCTAAGAATCTTTCTGACCTTTTCTTTATTTGAGAAGGCTTTCCCCAAGGATTCCAAATTATTCACAATTTCTGTGAATCTTTTGAACATCTCCTTGATTGATTCATCAGAGTTCATCTTGAACAACTCATACTGCCTCAGAAGAATATTGATCTTTGTCTGTTTGACTTGACTGGTGTCTTCATAGGTCACAACTAGTTTATTCCAGACTTCCTTGACACTTTTTCAGTTTGATACTCTGTTGAACTCATCTGCACTAAGAGCACAATACAACAAGTACATAGCTTTATAGTTCTCTGATACCTTTTCCAATTCTATAACTGATAGATCTTCCTCAGTTTTGACAGTCCTGATCCTATCAGTAGTGGTGTAACACATAAGGACCATTGAGAATGATTGACCACATTTCCATGTCTTTATCTATGACGAAAATATTCATCAATGCTTTTCCAATGCATGACATTGTCACCACAGAACAATGGAGGTATGTTGGCTGCTCTTACCCGTGAGAATCCTCCATCACCTACATTACACATTGTCACAATATGGTTAGATCTTTATACAGTGATCCAAGCTTGGATACCAATTGAAAGTGTAATGTAGAATAAACACAAGATCTAATACTCTATAAGGGGGGAGGGGTTGAATAGAGTATGGAAACTTTTGCTAAAATTGAACTTTTAAAACTATAGCACAAGGAACTAAAGAAATCTCAAGGTTTTGGAAAAGATTTGATATATTTGAAACAGTATAGAACCAACTGAAGCTTCAAATCTTTGAGATGGAAAATTTATCCAAAGCTTTGGAGCAACTTATTTTGTGCTTGCCTGATTTGCAGAAAGAAAGAACAATGTAGTAAAGTAAAGAACACACGGATTTTCACAGAGTTCAGTCACAATTGACCTGCTCTCTGCCTGAGGGACTTAATCCCTCCAGGATTTGAACACACTTCTTATTAATCACCCTGATTAGCCCTAGATCTCAAGCCTAAGTGAGCTACCTTACACTTATACAGCTTGTGGTTTCCGACCTATCTAGTTTTAGCTACAATCTGATGAAACAATAAGAACCTCTTGTTGTTCACTTGAACAACTAACTTCTAAAGTTGGTGAGGTTGAGTGACACTTAAGAATATTACAACAAAATCTCAGAGAAGAACACGTAATACAAATAAGCAGTGTATGCTCAGAAGTGTTATTCAGATTCTGGATGATCTTGTTCAGCAGTTGAATCCTTGCTTGATTTCAAGAGTAGTATGTTTTTTTTTCACAAATGAATAACTATTCATTTTACAACGATAATCCCTCTCTATATGTCTCTGTCTCACTTTGAAATTCAAACTTCCTTTAAACACAAGCTGCTATAACAACCCGAGAGATTTCATGAACAACCTTCCTGAAAATCCTCTCCCTTTAACAGCTTCTTTTAACAGCTAAGTTTGAATAGTTTTTCAGATTTGTTTAAAGGATTTGAACGACGAACAACCATGCAACAACTCAATCACAAGATCACATAAAATCCAGATAATATAGCATTAAGAAAGCTAACTGTTTGGCATATCATTTTAGCCAATAAACCGAACTAATAATCCCAGAAAAATCTCTAGGTTAATACCCATATAAATAACATGTGATCAATAACAATAATAATAACATGATTAAGAATCATAACAAGTCTATAATCAATCACAAGAACAGTTGTAACATCCTGCAATAAGAATCAGAATAATTGTCAGAGGCTTAAGATAATCCTCCAAGCTTTGGAGCTTCAGATATCCTTCAAAGTTTTGGCCCTAAATATGCTCCGATCCTTGATGCGTTCACACTGAGAGATCTGTTAGTGTTAGAAACACAATAAATCAGCTGAAGAATATTTGCAAGATACATTTAAACATTATCTAATCAAGTGACAAACCTGCAACACAGAAACTGTTAGGCAACAGTTAACAAGTTCATAGTAGGAAATAGTGTGTCTTCAAAGATTTGGAGCTTTGAGACTCGTCTCTTTAGAAACTGTCTTTCATCATCTTCAATAGATAAACTTCCATGAGTTCATACTTTTCATTCATCCCGGGGGATTGAATTATCATATTGATCTAACATTAGTAGGTTCTAGCATGTGGGGGTTTTATCCTTACGGGGCTTCTCAGGTGGAATTTTTCAAGAAAATTTTCCCCACGATAAAAATTTAGTGTTGCATGTCTATCTTTTAACTGTTCAGTTTTACTTTACAGTTGTTGTTTAGCATCTTGTGGATCTTTATGCAATACGTCATAGCTTAGATAAATTAGATCTTATTACTTTGTTGATCATCTATTCTATTGAGTAGAAAGCAAGCGACGACGATGTCTTTTGAGGCGAGATTGGCAAGTTCCTCGCGGATATCTCCACATCGCTTAGAACAACATTTTCAGCTGAAAGAAGCAGAGCTACATGCGATAAAAGGAGGGACTAATCGTAGCCAAGAGTTTCAGCTACGGGAGATTAGTCTGTGAAACGGATGCCCATGTGGCAAAGATAGAAATCAACCGACAGAGAAATGGAGAGGAAACAACATATGTCTTGGAAAGAGCCACCATAATGGAAGAGATAAAGTCTCTATCTAGAGACTTCTTGGAGAAAATGTTTCAGTACGCTGGGCGCACATCAATTAATGTTTCGCATTTATTTGCACAAAATGGTCAATTAATGGACTCAACAAGTGTGTTTGGATGAGCTTAAATAAGAAGAGAGTTTATGAGACCATTAAAATGAGTGGCTGAGGGAACAACAAACCATGCTTTACTTTTATTTGCACGGAATGATAAATTATTGGATTCAACGAGTGTCTTTGGATGAGCTTAAACGAGCTTTAAACTCATCCAAACACACGCATCTCATAAACTTTCTTCTCAATTAAGCTCATGCAAACACACCCAATGATTATGTGGCCTAATGTTATTTCTGATTGAGCCAAGCTGCAAGTAGAGGATGATGTAAGAGGCCCTTCGGGCCGTGACTTCGGTTATTATCAATTTTGATTTTCCTAATATAAAGGGTAAAAGACATTTTCCATCCTCAGTTTATCAATTATATACATATAAATACTTTTTGCAACCCTTAGAGTGAAAAATTAACACCTCACTAACGGAGGGGCAAAAAGACAAAATTACCCCTAAAATTTGACAAAATTATCCCACTATAAAAGTCAATTTTTCTCATTCTCTTTTCATTCCTAACCCTAGCAGCCTTCTCTCTCTTTCTCTACCATCGGACACTCTCACCATCTCCTTCCTCACCCACATCGACTCCACCTCCGTTTCCTCCTCCTCTCCACCACGCCATCACCACAACGACCTCCACCTCCGTTGCCTCCTCCTCCTCTCCACCGTACCATAACCACAATGACCTCCACCTTCGTTGCTTCCTCACCCACATCGGCCCTGGATGAAGGAAGAGGAGGAGGGTTTGAAGCCTTAAATTGCTCAGAACCCATATCGATTTGAGGGTTCGAAGCCCCAAATTCGTTCAGTAATTGGCGTGTCGTCGCCGTCCACCACGAACTAGCACCACCGCAAAAGTACCTACCGGCCATAAACGATCAATTTTTGGGTTTGAAATCAAGGCGAGGTACCCGAGGAAGGATTCCGGCAAGCTTTGGCCTGATTAGAGTTGTGGCAATTGGAAGTTAGGTTGCGGATTGGTAACATCTTGGTTTGAATTTATTTTGTTCAGGGTTCAAGGTGGATATGGTGGTGGTGAACTGATGGTTAATTTCAGTGGGGTGGTGTAAGGTGGAGTCATGGTGAAGGACCAAGGTGGGTGGATGAAGGCCGGTGATTGCTAGGTTGTTATTGCCATGGAGGTAGGAGATAGTTTTCATGGATTTTAGAGGAGTTTCAGGTGGGTACTGGTGGTTGATCGGTGGTGCTTTTTGCAGGTACTTTTGGGTTGCAGGTTTGTGTAGGAGGCTTGAGGTGTTGATCTGATAGTGGATTAGCTTGTCGGTTTAGGAATTGGGTGGTAATGGTGATGGTTGAAGGTGAAGAATGAAGGAGTTGCATGTGCATTTTCATGGAGTGATGGTGGCTGTGGTTGATTTGTGAAGGTGCATGTTAGTTGTTGGAGTAGGTTGGTGTAGATAGTGCTTTCTAGACAGGCAGATCTTAGCCACGTGGCGACCATCCAGCACACCCAGTTGTGCTCCACACACACTGGATCACCAGCCGCGCTGATCCACGTGGGGGCTTCGAGACAGGGCCCTCGCATACCACCACACGGGACCTGTAGGGACTTAGTGGTTTGGAGGCTAGAGTAAGTCCTGTCGCGCGCGAGCGACAACCAAGCCCGTGCGCGACCCCTAGTAACTGCTTTGAGAGATTTATGACACGAGCTCCATAAACCCGGTCAACCCGGTCAACCTCATAACGGTTCCGGTAAACGCGGATAACGTGCCGTAACGGTCCCTATATACGCGGACGAACGTGTCGTTGTGGTTAAGCTAATTAAGCCGCCATTAATGGGCGCATTAACCACACTACAACGGTCACATTCTCCGTTATATATAGGATCGTTAACCCTTCCATACAAAGGAGGAATCACCTGAGATACGCGGAGGCTCTGCCAAAACTCTGTCTCTCTCTCTCATACAGTGCTATTGTCTTACTCTCTCCCTAAACACGACCTTACACTTCCTGTGTCCTTTTTATCCCCTACTCTTGGTGTATATTGAATTCTCTCCGCAGGATTCTCTCGTACACATTTGGTGAACCCGAAGTGAAATGAACCATTGCAAGCAACCATGTCTCATGAAGATGATGTCAGTAACAGATCGCCCTCCACGGAGACCACCTCGGGAGAGGAGACCCGTCACACTCCTACGGCCGCCGGTGAAGCTCCGACGCTAGAAGCCTTGAGCGCCACCATCCAGAATCAGGCAAAGGCTCTTAAGGCTCAATCCGCACAGATGGAATGGATAATGGCCATCCTGGGGACCCTCGCCCCGAATCCCACATCGGCCGCTGCTGTCTCTCAGGGAGGAGGAGCCTCCACCACTCAAGGGGTTGGGGTATTACCCACGCCACCTAACCCTAATCTGCAAACTCCATCAGCAACGGTGCAGTTGCCCTCAGTTCAGGGGCAAACAGCTCAAATATTGCCTCTTGCCACTCATATTTCTCAGCCGCCGACTCTGGCACCCAGTCCGTCTTCACAATACCCCTTGCCTCCCCCGCCCGCAACGTGGGGCAACGTGAATTCACAGTACGCTTCTAGCTCAACGCGGCATATGTGTTGCCTCTACCTGCAACAACCCTTCCTCCTGCTGCTGGGGGGAAGTGCACCGGAGTGTATGACGTCGCTGCAGCGGCGCATAGAAACCATCTTGGCTAATCAACCGTTCGCAGATACCATCATCCCGAAGGTTGACAATGATCCCCCTATCCCACGCGAGATCTACCTCATGCCTAACCCTGCCGGGTACAAGGATCCTAAATGGGACAAGTTCGAAGATGTCAACAGGAACGCCCACGAGCATGTCATGCGCTTCATCGATGTGATGGGGCCATATGGGGCTGATCCCAAGTTGCTGATGCGCGAGTTCCCGAAATCTCTGGGGAACGTGGCCTACAAGTGGTACCGGACGTTGGAGGCCGGATCCGTGAAGACTTGGGACGACATGGTCCAGAAGTTCTACACTAAATTCTTCCAGGTGGAAGAAAAGGTGACAATGATTCATCTCTCTCGCATCTATCAGAAGCGCGAGGAGGATGGAGTGACATTCATTAAGAAGTTCAGAGCCAAGTCCTTGGAATGCAGAGACGAAGTGCTTGAGGGCAGGCTCGTAGAAATATGTTTACAAGGCATGCGAGACGAGTACAAAGGTATGCTCATCAACCTACAAACTCCTACATTTTCAAAGCTAATTGAATGCAAAAAGAACATAGAGCCTATAGTGGAGAGACAGAAGAAGAAACACGCCCCTGAACGATCCCCGAGTGGAACTACCTTTAAAATTGGGAGGTTCAGATACAAGAGGGGGCGCGAAGCTGAGGTTAACACAGTCTCGCCACAAAAGCAGCCCAGGGTTACAAACTTGGATGCGCCACCTCTACCCTGTTCGGTGGAGGAAGCGATGGACTTGTGCAAGCAATGGCGTAAAGACGGTATCTTGCCGCCGCTCGAAAGGATACCCTCAAAGGAGATGATGAGGGACCCAAAGTGGTGCGAATGCCACGGAAAGATTATGCACCCCACGGCTGACTGCAAGAAGCTCAGAAACATGGTGAGCCGAAAGATGAAAGACGGTGAGTTGATTGTCAGCGATCAGAGGCAGGATGTGCGAAACAATCCACTACCTGCCCATGCGGAGCAAGAGACGAAGGGCAAAGAGGTTGCCATGATCGCGATTATGGACCTCGAAGAGATTGCGGAAGATGGTCTACCCATCGTTGATGAAGTCTACAACGAGGAGGACTACAGCATAGACACGGAGGACGAACGTGCCGATCGGATGAAGGGGTCGCACGGGTTCAGCAGGTTCTTCGATGAAATGAACTTTTCGGAGAAATGCCGGATAGAAATGACAAAGGTGATCCTGAGGATAGCGGAAGACTACGAGGAAGATGTCATGGTTTCCAATGGGACGGTTGTCAGAGCATCCCGCTCCGCAGAAAAAGTCATAACCTTCTCCGCAAGCGACAAAAAGACAGATGCGAGCCCCCAGAAGCCTTTGTACGAGACGGAAGTAATCAATGGTGTTGAGTTCAAACGAGCATTTTTCGACGGAGGAGCGGCAGTTAACGTGGTCTCGCTCAACACTTTGAAGCTGGCGGGAATCCCGGAGCAGAAAGATTATCAGGCGACCATCCCCGCTGATGGGGTTTGGAAGTGACTCCAGGATGACGATAGGATGGATCCGTCTGGGTGTCAGGATTGGCAAAATCAAGTGTTCAGCCAAATTCTATGTCATCGATGCGAACACTACGTATCATATGATCATTGGCCTGACCTGGATTCATCGCTTCGATGCAGTCCCTTCGACAGCTCACCAGGTGATGAAAGCTATCTAGAACGACAGGATAGTGGAGATACCAGCTTCGGTAAACCCTTTCAATCTGGATGAGGCGCACCTCACCGAGGCAGTATGGTTCACTGAAATGGGAGATGAACAAACGCCATGGCCGTTTAATCCGACTCCTTTGCCTCGATGGGAGGACATTGACACGATCCAACCGCAAGTGTACGGCTGTCGCGTGTAGTAATATCCGGTAAATCCGGGATTGTCGAACCCAAGAGACTTCGTGAACTAATTAGGATGATTAACTTCGTGTGGGCAAACAATTGAATTGTTTTACTAAACTAATAATTTAAATAACAAACTAATTATTAAAAAAGAGATTAATACGAGGGACAAGTATCAGGATTTTTCTAGGATCACTAGGTGAACACCGTTAACGAATTATATTTTGAAACACAGATAATGTTTTAATTTTCCAAACGAGCAATAAGGCTAACCGAGTTACCAAGCTAGCTTTCTATGCCTAGGTCAAATTACAACCGAGTTACCAAGTTCTAATTATCCCTAAAACATATAATGACGGTCATCTAATTCTACTCAACGTTCACAGTCGGTGGTTGATTTCTCTAACCTGTGACTACGTGCTTAATTCAATTATCCGGGCAATTCGTTGCTTTCACTAACGTATTACCTATAATCTTCCTACTGCGACGTCTCACAATAGCAAGATAGATTAAGAGTATGAATTAAACATAGCAAACCAGAACATCATCAATTAAGTTTAAGCAAAACGTGAATCAAATTCATAATTCGCCAAAACGGCTTCAAACCCTAGCTACCATAGATAAATCCCAATAATAAACTTAGCTACTGCGATACATGATCAACACGATGAAGTTTATATTGATCATGATCAAAAACAAAGAAAAAGATAGAGAAGAGAGATCAAACGATGGAATCCTCGCTCTCACGACGAACTCCAAGCTCCAAGCCTTCCTCCAACTTGTTCTTCTTTGTCTCCAGCAGCCCTCTCCATGCGGTAATTCTTTAGCTTCATGAATTTCTTCAAAGAAAATATCTTCAGTGGGCCATAAGCTCGCAATGTCCACACTCTCCCATTCATGCCATGGCTCCGGAATTATGCGAGGCACAAGTTGTATAGGCTTCACAATATCATCCCAATCTGAGTCTG
Organism: Linanthus parryae; assembly: GCA_023055425.1. Taxonomy (NCBI): domain Eukaryota; kingdom Viridiplantae; phylum Streptophyta; class Magnoliopsida; order Ericales; family Polemoniaceae; genus Linanthus; species Linanthus parryae. The sequence goes on from JALGPY010000015.1 coordinate 8,587,902, forward strand.
AATCCGAGTCTGAAGCAGCCCGATGATCTATTACTTCACGATGAACAGTATTATAAACATAGACCTCCGGGGGTTCTTCGTCTTCCTCTTCGCACTCCTCAACTAAGTCAGACATGATACTACTTGGCCCATCGTCATTATCTGCATATGCCAATGCACTCGAAAGTTTTGCCAAGTGCTGTCCCTTCAGCTGGAGAGTTTCATCCATCCTATTAAGCCCTTCCTCCACTCTGTCCATACTAGCTATCATGAGCTTCAATACTTCTTTAATATGCTCATCTTCTTGATTGCAAGGAGGAGGGGTGTACGTATCTCCATAGGAGTAGTACGACTGGTAGACTGGAGATTGCCCATAGTAATTCTGCCCCCACATGATTACCTGATGTCTGCAAAATTATTCACTAGGAAGCAGGTGAAATCAACAAATAAATAAACAAAAACAAAAAAATAAAATTCCCTAAAGTTAATAATTCTAACTAATTCAACCGAAGTCCCCGGCAACGGCGCCAAAAAACTTGACACGATCCAACCGCAAGTGTACGGCTGTCGCGTGTAGTAATATCCGGTAAATCCGGGATTGTCGAACCCAAGAGACTTCGTGAACTAATTAGTATGATTAACTTTATGTGGGCTAGCAATTCAGAGAGTTTTCTTAACTAAATAATTGATAAGACAAAACAAATATTTAAATATTGAGATTGAATAGGGGAGAAACAACCAGGACACCTCGTTTGGGGGATTGTTAGGATTTTCTTGTTGACGACGTTCTATGATTTGTGAAACACAGACAAAATTCACTTTGCTAATCGAGCAATACTAACTCACCGAGTTACCAAGTGAGCATCCTATGCTTAGGTTAGATTAAAACCGAGTTACCAAGTTCTAATTATCCCTAAACATGCATTAGCGATAAATTCTACTCTAACGATCTCAATTCTTGCTTTCACTAAGAATGAGTGATTGTTTGTTTTTCCGGGTTTAACAATTACCGAGTTACCAAATAATTACAAACTAAGTTCTAGCTAACAAGACGTCTCTAATTAACTAGATATGATGAATATCACAAAACAATCATAGCAAACGTAAAAACATCAATTAGGTTAAACAAAACATGAATCTCAAATCATCAAACGCACAATCAATTCGAAAAACCCTAAACCCAAACTCGGGTCCTGATTACGAAGTTTAGCTACTCATCGTAACAAACACAATACATAAATCCATAGAGTTCATGATATAGACGAGAGAGATAACGAGAGTTTTAAAGAAATCAAACGAAGTTTCCGCGCTCCCGTGCCTCCAAAGCTTCAACCCAAGCTCCTCCAAAGCTGCTGCGTTTTTTTCGTCCACTGGTCTGCGTTGTCTTTTTTCTCTTTTTTTCTTTTTTCAGTCCGTCCCCCTTTCAAAACTGACCTTAGGGTTTGTTTTATACTCAGAGCCACGTTTTAACTTACAACTCTCAAAAATTACATTTATTCCCCGAATATTCACTCCGCACTCCTTTCTTCTCTGCGATATTCCAGCGAATAAGGTATGATTTTCTACCAATACACCCTGTGCATCAACAACGCTTCCCCTTATTCCTCAAGTCCTCTCTTCGGCCTCCCCTGCGATTTATTCTTGCGAAGTCACGAAGAATCCGGCCTCCTATGCTGCTTCTGGGTTTCAATTCGTTGTTTGGTTTGCTAGTGAGTTCGCCGGATTTAATGGCGGTGAAAGAGGTAGAGAGGTGCGGCGTTGGCCTGACTCGATTGGGGATAGGGGTGTTCTGATTGTGAGAGAGGGTCGGAGATTAAGGCGATTGAAGGTGGTTCAGAGACTATGCCGGTGGATATAGAGGTGGAAAAGGCCGCGGTGGTGGTTGAATTGGGTGTTAGGGATCGAAACAGGACGGGATTAATGGCCGGTTCGCCGGTGGTTCTCTGGGTTGAAGGTCGGCAGTGGTGGTGATTTGGGTTGTTGATTCAGAAGTGGAGTTGTGGTGGTTGGGTTTTGGCGGATCTGGGTTCATCGGAGGAGAAGTCTGCGTTAATGGCGAGAATGGAGGTGGAGAGTGGTGTAGCTGTGGTCGTGGCTGGTGTTTCAGGAGGTGAAGGAGAAGATGGAGGTGGTTTCTGGGTTCGGGTGTTGCAGTAAGAGAAGCTGAGGGGTGATTTTGATGTTGCAACCTAGTGTTGCAACATCAGGGGTAGCCAAATGTATTTTATAAAACTTCTTGAAATTGCACTTGCCTCCCCTGCTGTACTCCCTTAGCCATTTTAGAGTTTTTTCTCGCGTTTCCGAACTTCGTCTTCACCTCCAATCCATGATCCGAGTCTCCGGTAACTGAAACAAACAACACTAAACATACCGGGATCAAATGTGATATAAAAATAGCTCAAAATAGATACGAAAACGCCCGAATTTGACAATTACGCACAGACAGCTCACATTCACTAATATTTCACAAAAACGGCCAAAATCTCATCTCATTGTCGGAAATCACGCAAAATAGTAGTGTATTAACTAAGAAATATAGCTCCAACTAAGGAGTTATCAGACATCAATGATCAATCACCCGCAGGAGTGATGGTGACAAGAGAGGAGGCCAAGAAAAAGCCGTCCGCGCGAGAAGAGGCACCACGGATTGCCTATCAAAGAAAGAATGTTTACACCCTGAAAAGGATAGCAAAACATGACCCCGAAGGCAAAGAGATAGAAAGCTTCTACGGTAACGGGAAGAAATGTTACCGCATATGAAGGTGCGCGGGGATACCCCCCACGCGAGCATGGGTATATCCCTGAGCAAATCAATCAAATCGAGCAGGTCGTGGAATTGGACATCCAACACCAAGCGTTTTAGAGGAGAAGTTAAAAGAAGCGCCCGGATGCATGGAGGACCAGCCCAAACCGCAAAAGCAGGAGTTGAAGGAGGTATTCCTAAGCCCAAGCAGAGAAAAGAAGAGGCCAGTCTTTCTGAGTGCAGAACTCACGAGCGAGGAGGAGGAAAGATTGCTGCAGCTTCTGACCGAGTACAAAGATGTGTTCGCATGGGAATACGATGAGATGCCCGGTCTGGACACGAGCATCACCATGCACAGGTTAGATGTAATTCCAAGGTCTAAGCCGGTAAAGCAGAGCACAAGGAGCTTCAGGCCGGAAATCAACGTGAAAATCAAGCAAGAAATTGTCAAACTGCTGACTGCCAAATTCATTGAGCCAAATCACCATCCTACATGGTTGGCTAACATCGTGCCTGTGGTGAAGAAGAATGGGCAGCTTCGCATTTGTGTGGACTTCCGAGACCTTAACCGCTTCTTCCCTAAAGACGATTTTTCGCTGCCCAACATCGATCTACTCATCGATTCGACCGCCGGTCATCGCATGTTCAGCTTTATGGACGACTTCAGTGGGTACAACCAGATCAAAATGGACCCTGAAGACGCACGAAAAACCGCGTTCATCACGCCAGTGGGAGTATTCAATTACACGGTTATGCCTTTCGGACTCAAGAACGCGGGTGCGACTTATCAGCGAGCCATGATGGCTCTGTTCCACGACATGATGCACAAAGAAGTGGAATTTTATGTTGATGACTTGGTAGTCAAATCCAAGGAAGAAAGGGACCACTTGGAGGATCTGCGGAAAGTGTTCGAAAGATGCAGAAGTTTCCAGCTAAAGATGAACCCCATGAAATGCGCATTCGGAGTGACCTCGGGGAAATTCTTGGGATGTGTAATACATCGCCAAGGCATCGAGCCTGATCCCGCAAATGTATCAGCCATCGCTAACATGACAGCGCCGCCCAATCAGAGTGCTCTGAAAACATTCTTGGGGAAGTTATCTTACCTGCGAAGGTTCATCCCTGCGATCGCAGAAATAACCTTCTGCTTCAGTGATCTACTTAAGAAGAATGCTGTGTACAACTGGACCACATAACATGAAGCCGCGTTCAGAAGGCTAAAGGACTTGTTGACGTCAAAAAGGGTAATGATCGCACCACAACTCGGATCACCGCTCTTGCTGTACCTAACATCGACAAAGAGGTCTATAGGGGCACTTTTGGCTCAGGAATATGAAGGGCAAGAAAGGCCGATCTACTATATTTCTCGCATAGTGCAGCCAGCCAAATCAAGGTATACAGATATTGAGCGTCATTGCCTTGCCTTATTCTTTGTAATAGAAAAGTTGAATCACTATTTCGCCTCGCACAAAGTGGTAGTGGTTACAAAGAGAGACCCCATACGGTACCTCTTGACTCACACTTCCCCTGGCGGAAGACTGGCAAAATGGTATATGACCATTTCTCAATATGACATCACGTGCGTTCGACCGCGGGCAATCAAGTCGCAAGCCGTGGCGGATTTGCTAGCGCAGTTCCCTGATAACAGTCACGAGCCCATGATCGAGGAAGAACTAGAGGGACCCGAGATATACGCAGTTGAATTGACCTACTCAACAAGAAAGGGTGGAGGAATTGGAATAGTTCTGACCAAACCCGATGGAGAGGTCATACAGATGTCCACAAAACTCGACTTCGCAGTCACCAACAATGAAGCGGAGTATGAAGCTCTCATTGCAGGTCTTCACGCAGCCAGGGCACTAGAAGTAAGCAATTTGACGGTCATGGGGGATTCCAAGCTAATTGTCAAACAAGCTTCAGGCGAGTATGGATTAAAGGAAGTAAATCTGCAACGACCCCCTTATCCGACTCGGACGAATCGGGGAGGCCGAAGCTAAAAGTAACGGCGGAAAATCGAAAGGACAAGATCCAAGCACTTATATTACATATTATTAAACATTACATTACTTCTCAAGTCCTAAATATGTTACTACTACACATCATTCTTGCCTTATTCAAACTATCTTGCATTATTCAAACTATTTTACAACACGTGACGTGACCTCCTCAGTGAGTCTCGTACCCATCCATACCATAGCCTTCTTCCTCTAATCCTGCGGTGGGAAAGAAAACAGAACTCCAGTTTCTAAAGTCAGCCAGGAAATGCTGAGTAAATAAATACCCTAGCTCGTAAACAGATGGCGAGGCATAATTTATTTTCAAAAACAATAATAAGAGGAAATAAATCTTTAAAAGAGCAACCAAGGCACACATCCAGCTTTACACTTCTCGACCTTCCAATTTCTTCCTTCTTAATCTTGAAACGGGGAGTAATATCCCAATCTTGCCTTCCTTTATATTCATAGACATTCCTGTCCTTGAAGAAAACCACATTTTAACTTTGTTGATACGGGGAAGATCTACTATCACTACGCATCCAAGACCTTAAGTGCCGGCACCCCTCTAAGACTACTCGCGGCCAGAGAGGTGAGTACATGGAGCGATCCGGCAGGTTGTGACCGGATTAAAATAAACGGGTCGGGTGAACGTAGTCAGCCACGACCAATCTTATAGAAAAGCGAATAAAACGATCCCCGCACAACTCTTTCCACTTTACGTTATTAGTGGATTAATATTATTCGTGTGACAGTTCACAGCAAATCAACTTCTTTAACATGTACAGAAATTTCAAACAAAACATGTAACTCAAAATATAATTTTGAGACAAGTATTAAAAGCATACTCTGACACGAACAGGAGCTAGCACGCTAGGCTAGGCATATTTACTTACCTCGATTCCGTAGCGTCAAAACGTCCTACTTGAAGTCGTTGCTTACGAATCCGTTACCTACAAATCGGAGCTTCTAAATCGTCACAACTCTGTATAATTCTACGAGTCTTATTAATAACCCTAGTTATCAATTCTTAAAATTAGCCCGAACTCGCATACTAATTTATTACGTTTCTTTATTTCGTTATATTTTCTTATTAGCAAAAATTATTAAACAACGAGTGTTTAAGTGAAGAGTTATTAGATTTTATGTTACAAAAGTCTCATTTATTTATAGGATTTATTTTTATAAAATGCTAGTAGAAATTAATAGTAGTTTGTATTTTTACATAAAGTAAATATTAATATTATCAACTATACGATATTGAATTTTTATGAAAAATCACTTCTAGATACTCGCAATGACGTAACGATATTTATAAGCTCGAAAAAATCATTTTTGTAAGTATTTAAACAACCAATTTTAAAGCTAAACAATAAAACGCAGCGTTCGTTTAGTTTTTAATAAAATATTACTCGTTTAATTTTTAACGAGCGGTCCGTATACTATTTCAACGCCCGAATCACATTTTTGTAACCCGGACGAAATCTATTATTTTTATAAAATATTTTTAATCCAAAAATATTATTTTTATTTTTCGCGAATAATATAAAGTTTATATAAACTACACTTATAACCCCACAAGTTATGTCGAAAGACAGCAGGAACCCCCCATCTACTCACATGGCAGTTTATGTAACATGAAATACTACCCACTAAGTTCTCACATATACAAACAACTACCCCCCTTAATATAATTGTCATGCTATAAACAGTTTAGGGTAAAGACACTTTAACCCCCTTTTACATAATCATCAAATTTAACAAGCTAAACATGGAATCAAGCATACGAGATACGATTTTGATGGTTTAAATGGAATCACGGCGAGATTTAGAGCATACCTAGGCCAAGAATGGCCGGAATCGGTCAAGAAACGAAGCTATACGAATTCGCCGACGGTGGGTCACTGCGGTGCTCTTCGTCGCCGGCGATGGAGGTCCTCCTAGCTTCGGTTAGGACCTGGGTTCGTCTCCTGGGAGCTCTAGGAGCCTTTTGGTGGCGATTTGGAAGGGTGGTTGTTGTCGGGTTGCTTGGGCCAAGCTCCCCGTCGGCAACAATGGTGGCCGATGGTGGTGGTTTTGTTGCTCTGTTTTTTATGGCTTTTGTTGCTGCTATTGTCTCTGTTTTGGGACAGAGAGTAGGATGAGACGGAGATTAGCGGGTGGGGAAAGGAAGGGAGTAAGAGAGAGCAGCGGGTTTGCTCTCGTTTCTTGCCGTCGGAACTTCGGCGGCTGCGGTGGTGGCAGCTTGCCGCTGCTGCTGCTGGTTGTTGCTGCTGTTGCTCTGTTTCTTAACAGAGCAGGGAGAGTGAGACAGAGAGAGGGAAAACAAAGAGCTAGAGAGGAGATGATTATGGGTGGTGGTGGTGGTGCTCCCGGTGGTGTGGTCGGCGGGGTTGCGGGAAGAAGGTGAAGAAGAAGATGAAGGTGATGATTGAGGTGAATACAGAGTTGGTGACTCATTTTATAGGGAGACAAAAGGGGGAAAGCATGATGATGATGGTGGCTTGATTATTGTGGCGGTGAGAAAAATCTCCAAAGGAGATAAGTTGTGAGGTTGAAGACAACTAAAAATTATATGGTGTGGGTGGCACACCAAGTTTCAGGGTGATTGGGTGTTTTTCACACACTAACTTCGCGGTGGTCGTACACGCGTGAAAGATAAAATAATAAAGATAAATAAAACGTCGCGTATTCACCTACGAATACTAACTTAATGTCTTCTAAAATCTTACGAGTATTTCTTGTCAGTAAAACACTATATTTAAGCGACTTTATTTTTCCGCAATTAAATTATATATTCATCTCTTTAAATTACTAAATTGCCCCTGGTCAATTTTACGGGGTATTACAAAATCTATTGCCCTACCGGACTTTGGTACAGAAGCTGGTGCAACAATTCAGCGACGTCAGGTACGAGCACAAACCTAGAGCAGATAATCGGCATGCCGATGCTTTGGCCACTCTGGGATCTAAGGTTAGTGCAGACAAGTGCCCCGCAAGAATCTCGATTGAAGTACGAATGTCATCGGCGTTGACAGAGGACGCATGCGACGGTGAATGCATGGATGATGCAGACTGGAGGAGGCCAATATTACAAGCCATTGCAGAGGGAACGAGTAAAGAAAACTGGGCATCCACCAAGGGGTATTGTATACATGACAACACTCTCTACTATAAAGGCCCAGGTGGAATACTCATGCGATGCGTCTCGCAGCAGGAGGGACAAGCGATGTTAGAAAAGATTCACCAGAATACTTGCGGGGAAAGTGAAGTATCAATCTATCGAAAAGCCCAAAGGTATGGGATTCACTGGCCGGACATGTCAGCGGCTGCGGCGTTGATTCAAGGAAATTGCGAGAGTTGTTCAATGATCAAGGACTCTTTAACAATTGCTCTGGTCGATGACGATATGGATTGGAGAAAGCCGCTCTTCGATTTTCTCGCACAGGGAGTCGAGCCTGAATCGAGAAAAGAAGCCGAGAAACTGAAAAGGAAAGCAGCCTGGTATGTGGTGCAAGAAAACATACTCTGGCGAAGGGGTCACGAGGGAAACCTACTTCGATGCCTAGACAGTGAGGAAGCACAAGAGGTGATGGATCTCTCTCACCAAGTGGAACATCAGGGAGGTGCTAAACTATGCAGACAGCTTCTCACAGTTGGTTACTTCTGGCCCACCATGGAGGCAGATTTCCGTGCTAAAGTAAGAAGGTGCCAGGAGTGTCAATTCAAAGGCAACCTCGTACATGCCCCTGCCGTAGATCTACATGCATTGGGAACACCATGGCCGTTCCACACTTGGGCTCTGGACTTTGTTGGACCTATCCGACCAACCTCGCATGGGAATCAGTTTATTCTCACCGCGACCGAGCTGTTCACTAAGTGGGTAGAAGCAATACCGCTGAAGACAGCAAATGCGCTTGCTGTAGTCAATTTCATTCAAGAGAACATCGTATTAAGGTTCGGAATTCCTAACACCATTCTCTCGGATAATGGTACCCCCTTCGTCAATCGCCAAGTAGCCGCAAAGCTAGCGGAGTACAACATCAGGCAGATATGTTCTACTCCTTATTATCCAAAGGGGAATGGTCAAGCAGAAGCGACCAACAAAACACTACTAAGAATCATGAGCAAGATGGTCACGGACGATCACAAGAAATGGAATGATTCTTTGAACTTAGCATTGTGGGCATATCGAACTTCGCGGAGGACCCCTAGAGGGGTCTCCCCATTTATTTTATGCTATGGAGCTGAAGCTGTAGTACCCGCGGAGGTGAAAATCAACTCTGCAAGGCTGGCCTTCCATGCACTATATGAGAATCAGCATGATCATGACTTGATCTTGTTGGAAGAAAAGCGAGAGCAAGCCAAGCGGACTAATAAACGGTACAAGGAGAAGATCGCTCGCGCATACAATAAAACAGTCCAACGTCAAGATTTCGCAGTTGGGGACCTGGTCTTGCGCGCATCGGATCATTGCATGCGGGAGGCAGCTCACCCGAAGTTCGCAGCCAACCGGGAAGGGCCTTTCGAAGTCAAAGAGGTCTTTGATAGTGGCTACTGCAATATACAAAGGCTACATGGGACGGCCACAACCCCAAGCTCAGTCAACATGTGCTGGATTAAGAAGTATTATCCTTAACTTCTCTCATTACATGCGTCCGATTACAATGCCTATTTTATGCTTAGTTGTGAGAGATTCATGCGTCGTCCATCCCATATGAGGGATTTGTAATTTCGCCTCTCCCATATGAGGGTGCTTACAATAAAAGACTTCTCCCAAATGGGAAGAATTTTATGATTTTGGTTGTCTTTTATCGCTTCATTTACTTCTCCATTTCTTAATAACGAAAGTCTATCTGCTGAGATAGCGGCATTAATCGAATACGATCTTAATTGATCCCAAGCCTATCTGCCGGGATAACAGCACTATGCAAATACGATCTTAATTGATCCCAAGCCTATCTGCCGAGATAGCAGCAATATTTAAATATGATCTTAAGTGATCTAAAAAGCCTATCTGCCGCGATAGCAGCACTATGCGAATGCGATCTTAAGTGATCCTAAGCCTATCTGCCGAGGTAGCAGCACTAATCAAAAACGATCTTAATTGATCCCAAGCTTATCTTCTGAGATAGCAGCAATATTTAAATCTGATCTCAAGTGATCCTAAGGACTATCTGCAAAGATAGCAGCGATATTCAAATGCGATCTCAAATGATCTAAAAGCTTATCTGCTAAGATAGCAGCTCTAATGTACGATCTTTATGATCTGCGAATCTATCTATTAGATAGCCAGCTATAGCGACAACGCATCATGCGAATGCAAAATTTGTCAAGCACACATTCAAGTACAAAAGGGCAAAGTTTGCCAACGCGCACGCGATATTACAATTTGCCAACGCGCACGCGATATTACAATTTGTTGTTACAAGAACAACAAATCATACAAAACGCTTCGTTACGAGTCAAAATGACTTACAATTTATCTGTCTAGATAGCAGCTTACAAGCGAAAGCTCAGACTAAGCTAATTACATAGTCAAAGTGACTTACAATTCAACTCGATAGCAGCCTACAAGAGAAAGTTGTACAGAAAGGAAATCCTTACTGTAAAATGATCGGCCTACTGGTCCTAACAAAAGCTATACGACATAATAGTCTGCGAACAAAGATCTATAGCAAGAAAAGTTTTACTATAAAATGAACAGCCTACAAACGCTACAAAAGCTATGCGATGCCATCTTCAAGCTCCCAGGATCTGACAAGGCCTCTGCCTGGTCTTCACCCCAAGAGATATGCCAGAGGAACCACCTGTTCAGGCGTATGCGGCGGTGAAGAACAGACAAGCAGCAACTCCTGGGGCCAGAGGCTCCTTGTCCACGGAGACGAGCACAAAGGCTCGTCACCCCGAGTTCAAGAACGTGGAGGCAAGTAGTTCTCCTCCGGGAAAGCTAGAGGAGAAACCCCCCATTCGTTACGAGTTGGTAAGAAGGTCAGTACGGCGCTGCACCTCGCCGGGAGGCAGCCGGAAATACGACCTGCAAACATAATAGACGAAGAAAATTCTTCGAGCAAGCATGAGGTATTATGTGCATCTTCTTTACGATGGTTATGAAGATCAATAAGCTTCGTAATGAAGATCTTGAAAGCTATTTCTATGGCACAAAGCACAAACTCGGGTTCCACAACTTGAGATTGCCATGAATCAACAACGGACAAGTGTTGAAGCCAGCAGTCGTAAGGACTCATGGCAAGCCACATTTTGGGATGAAGAACCCAAGCAACAGAAGGCATGGTTTATATAGACCCTACGGAGACCCTTCAGTTCCCCAGCTGAGTCAGCAAAGCTTGGAAAAGGGGTAAGGATCAATCACTTACGTCTTGAAAAAGGTAACATTCAAAAGGCTACGACGATTCGGTGGCGTGCCCGAATTAATGACGGAAGGTCATGATACGGATGGACTTCCCAAGGAAAGCGTGCTTATCTGATAAGCAGTTAGCGCGAAAATCAAGGCGGACAAGTCACTAGCTGACGTCATAATTGATACGTATAAAATATTCGAGCAAATCCCGGGAAGGGCAAAACGGGCATTCAAGCCTTGGATAAAAAAAGGGGGGGGGGAGAAACCCTAGCAACATTACAATAATGTTTTAAACCCTAGCAAAATTACAATAATGTTTTAACATTTTGTTCAAAACAAATACTTGCTATTTTTTTCAAAATAAATCTTTGATCAGGGGGTCATCAGGAGAAAACAAGAGTGATGTATTTTTCACTTGGTCCACTTCTCGCTTCAGCTGCTCGTACTTGGCGCTCATCTCATGGAAGAGCTTGACAACCTCTTCAGCCTTCTTCCTTTGCTTCTCTACCTTTTTCCCCTCAGCTGCGAGGTTATGGAAGTCGCGCTTCAAATTCACAGCTGCGCGAATCTGGGTAACTCTGTTGACAAGACACCCGAAGCCCAGCTTGCCTTGAACTTTGGCTTGAAGGCCTTGTCACATGCTGAAAAGTAGCTGCGCACTCTGAGGAGAAATGGTCGCAGGGGTCGCCGCAGATAGCTGCTCCAAAATCCAGATGGCTTCAGTCAAGAACAGTCTTCTGTTAAAAGGTTCTATCTCTAGAGATCTTGCAAATGACCGATAGGAGAGACGCATCCGAACTAGCCAATCCACATCAGCTTGTTTCAACCCTGATAGTGATGATTCAAGTTTAGAGCATAAAACTTGCAAATGAACAGGTGAAAAATGCGAAAAATGGTAACATACCAGTTCCTTCAAGGATCTCGCGCAAAGAAGGAATGCACATTGCTGGAGCAGCTGAAGTCTGTCCTCGCTCCATTGCTCGTCTATCAGCTGCGAGCTCTAGCTCCTCATAGTTGGCAGGAAGGGTATAGGACTCCACAGGCGCGATTGCAGCTCCCACATGCGAGCTCCAAAACCTCCACGCTTGGGGAACCTCTGGAAGGTTTATCTCTGCTGGAGGAATGGCAACAGCAGTAGCTGCTGCTCGATCGGGAACTCCTTCAGGTGCGAGGGGCTGGCGAGACTCGGGAGCACTCATCTGAACATTCACATTCGCATGTGATGCTACATCTTCCACAACCTGCTCATGAATCTCAGTCTCAGCAGCATCTGTCTCCATTTCCTCAGCTGCAGCATTAGTATCTTCCTCCATCAGCACGGTGTCATCTTCGACATCATCAGAAACTTCGATGACATCCTCCAAGGGCTCTCCTGCATATTCAGCAGCTGCGACAGGCTTCTCGACATGAGAGCTTCGCTCTGGGGCATAAGATGCAGAGGGACGGCTTCTTTGTTCCAGCATGGCCTCGTCAGCATCACATGCGATACAAGACAGGAAAATGTGAGGTAACTTGTATCATACAATATTTTATTATTTTGATAAACCAAGAGCGAGCACCTCCACGCGTAGGTGGGATTGTAGCATCTTCATCATATGCTAAAGACGCGACACCATATCCTATTAATGTATCTTCGTTAAGCACATCCTTAAGGTGAGCGTGACATGGGGTGCGAAGAAACCAGTTATGATGATGCTCGGGTTACTAAGCCTAATTTACAAACACTGCCTGAATGATTACCTGAAGGTTCACCGCACTTGCTTACTAGCCATCGGCGGATGTCAGCTTTTGACAAGCCATGCTTTAATGCACCCTTAATCACTTCTTGATAAGTCACAGCAAGGTTAAAAATCTCACCTTGTTTACCACCTGTGATTTCCTCAAAATCCGCTTGAGCCTGCTCCAGAGCAGCCGCATCTTCCTCTTGAGCCGCATCTTCCTCATCAACTTGAGCCGCATCTTCCTCATCGGTTTGCCGCGCCAAGTCGTCAACATGTTGCTCTTCCAAGCTCATTTGTTTTATGCGTTCAATCTCATCTTCTTCTCGCTTCCTTCTTCTTTCAGCAGCCTCCGCAGCTGTTCTTCTAGACTCAGCAAGGATGTCCTCGTCTATGGCTTCATTGGAAGCACCAGAGTGGGAACCCCTCTTATGCCTCTTGGCCAGAAGGCCACTGATAGTTTCTGCATCATCATCTGCGAAAGAACAAACTGTTCAAAAAAGACTGCGACAGCTAAGATAATGAGAAGATAAGTTCGTTAGAGATACCTTCTGAATCTTCCTCTTGTATCTCACCTCTTTCTTCTTCTCTGTCATCTTCGACTCTCTCTTACTCTTCATCACCGTCTCTTCTCTCATCCTCCTCTTCCTCTTGACCAAACGGAACAAAAGTCTCGACTGCGAGCTCTTTTCGCGCCCTGCTCGGCATGCGACCCTTACCTTTATCTTTAGAAGCATGGGACTTCGCAGGAGAGGAAGCTGGAGCACTCCTAGGGGAAGAAATTGTGATTCCCCTCTGCCTTGGTCTCTTTGCCCTTGGAGCAATGTCTGTGGGAGGAGACGGAACGTTCCCAGGGGGAGACAGAGCTGGAGTGTTGTCTATCAGCGAATCAGCAAATGCGTCCATTACCTCGCGAATGCGGGCCTCGATTGCGGGAGCCATTCTCATTGCTAACAGAACTGGCTCACCCTGCCTTCTCGCAGCGACAATGGTTTTGATCAGTGACTTGGAGCGCTCACCGGATGCAAACCTCCTCACATAGCACTACAAGAGAAAATGGAGCATAAGTTTCGACACATCAGAGTAAAGAAACTCAACATGCACAAAGGAAATTGTTTACCTTGGCAAAATCTTCGTTGTACTGGATGACATGCGAAGCACCTTCCCTAACTGCGACCATCTTCTCTTCAAGGATGGTGGAGGGGCACAAGTGATTCTCATGGTCCAGCAATGAGTAGCAGCCGTACTGGGAGTCATCCAAGCTGCAATTAGGACGGAAGGGGAAGAAATTTCTCTTAATCACAGGTGCTCTGCTGGGAGGAGGAGTCGACTGTGTATCGAATCTGGCATGCTGGGTAGTCCAGTAAGCAACTCAATTCTTGGAGTAGCCACCTGCGCGGCCACCTGCAGGTTGATCAAAGGGAAGGTTGCTTCTCAGAATCGTTTGGCACTCCCCAGACAGCAGCCGCTTGTAGCAGCCTCTTACAATGGACCTGGGCCAGACTGATGGCGCCACTGCATCGGAGCCAAACTGGGGAGAAACGCGAGTAGGATCGACATCGACTGTGATCCTCTCGTACCTAGGAGTAAGCTCGCGAACATACTCAGCAAGAGTAGGAAGAGAACCCCTTAGACACCAGCAGAAGAATTCGCGGTAGCGCTCATGGAAACGCTTATGACCCTCGAAAAGAAGTTCTTCCGAGAAAGCAACAGGTCTGGCAGGATACAACGTTGGGAACCATCGCACATTTTCAATGCGCGTGGCATAAGGTCTAGCCGTAAACTTGCTGCGATCATCGCATATGAAGCTCCAGGTACACTTAGGAAAATGAGTTCCAAACCATCTAGCAGCCCTTCCACTGGAAAGTTCCTCCTCCGCACCTGGGACACACCACTTGCTGGGTTTAGAAGGAACAGGAGTATAAGAGGGCCATCGCTCAAAAAACCACATAGTCAGGAATGCGATGTTGACATAGGTCAACACATCAAGGCGACCGCGAGAGTCCTTGGTTGCCACAACCAATTGGTCTAATCTATGGTACAGGGTGCCCAAGACTAGCGGCCCAAGTGCGACTCTTTGACCAGTTTCACAGCAAGAGGGATGACATGGTAGAAAACTCCATCACGAGGGTGACCATCAATTAAATACCTCGATAACCAGGCGCAGAGAAAAGCACACAAGGTCAGATGGTAACCTTTCCCGTTCACATAATTCTTCGCCTTTGGGTTCTGGCTCAGGAGTTTCTTGGTGATACTACTATTCGCATAGTCGCGAAAGAAGTACTGCACCCACTTGCCCCAAGTTTTCTTCGCGGATGTATCAACCAGTTGCCAGTCGAGAAGAAGCTTCGCAGGTGTCCACCGGGTGGAAATTTTCTTTATCTCTGACAAGCATTCCTCAATCTGCTTGTACATAGCAAGTTCTGGATCAGTCCTCAAAGGGCTCAGAGGATCCACCTCACCAACAGGAGAAAGATCATACAACATGTGTACATCTTCAAGAGTGGGAGCAGCCTCGAACTCAGCAAAGTGGAATGTGTGAGTCGCAGGCGAATAGCGCGAAAGAAGGTTTAGAAGCATGGACTAGTCCAGCTTCACGGCAGCACCCTTCATAGCACGGACTGCGAAATATATGCCAGCATTGTTCAATGCGATGGCATGGTGGGTCAATACGTGGTCAATCCACTCGTCCATAAAGTCCAATTTCTGAACAAATGCTTGAGTAGAAATTGCGGTATGGGGGAAAACCCCATTTTCAACCCCTAATCGAAACACATCCTGGGAATCGATTAATTCAAGCATGGCTGCGTTAACAGGTGGGGTCAATGTTTGCAACCCTTCAGCAGGAACGGGAGTTGGCAGGGTTCTTCACCTTAACCCTAGCATGATAAAAGTCTTTTCCGTCCAAATAGGGGGCTTTCCGCCATAGGGTTTGGGGAAGATCAGGTATTTCTTCGACCTCTTTCACGGGTTTTGTTCCTTTTGTCTTTGCCATTCCTGCGGAAGAGCAAGAAAAAAGGGGGGGGGAGAAACACACACTTTAGTTTGAATTTCAAGAATTAGTTCGAATTTCAGTTTGAAGCAATGATGTTTTGTCAAAGAAAAGATGAACAGTTCAGTGTCAATTTTGGGTTTGAAAGTTCAGAATCGTTTACATTGCTTGGAATTTCAGAAGCCCCACATTCAAAACCCTTACAATCTGGGGATTAAATCAGTCATGGGTTTAAAGAACAAGGTTTCTTTTACAGTTTCCAACGAATGGCGTGTTTCAGATAGTCATGGGATTGCAGATCCAATACGGTTCAAAGCATATATCAGTACATTAAAGGGAATTGAGCAAAACCAACCTTGTTTTGGTAAAGCTTGCTTGGATGAAGCCAGTTGAAGAAGACGATTGACAAGAAAGAATTGATGATTAGTCACTTGGATCTGCTCTTGAAGGCTTCCGGGTATCATTCACTTTAAGAGAAAAAAGTGATGCTTTGCAAACAATGGAGGGTACAAAGTATTTATCCAAAAACATTGAAGGGTTGCGTCCTTTCAGTAGTCGAATCGCAACCGTCACCGTCGAATTGCGCAATCACATGACAAGATGACGTCATGCCTAAAACCCTAAAAGACCAGACGGCACGACTCTAGGGATTTTAGGTCATAATGACACGCACGGGGGCTGAAATTGCGTGTATTTGAATTGGTGCGTGGCAGCGACGCGTACATTGGTTCCTGCGCATTGAAGCCTATTCGGCTATGCGTCTTCACACGGAGAAAGGGGGCTAATGTAGATAGTGCTTTCCAGACAGGCAGATCTTAGCCACGTGGCGACCATCCAGCACACCCAGTTGTGCTCCACACACACTAGGATCACCAGCCGCGCTGATCCACGTGGGGGCTGCGAGACGGGGCCCTCGCATACCACCACACAGGACCTGTAGGGACTTAGTGGTTTGGAGGCTAGAGTAAGTCCTGTCGCGCGCGAGCGACAACCAAGCCCGCGCGCGACCCCTAGTAACTGCTTTGAGAGATTTATGGCACGAGCTCCATAAACCCGGTCAACCTCATAACGGGTCCGGTATACGCGGATAACGTGCCGTAACGGTCCCTATATACGCGGACGAACGTGCCGTTGTGGTTAAGCTAATTAAGCCGCCATTAATGGGCGCATTAACCACACTACAACGGTCACATTCTCCGTTATATATAGGATCGTTAACCCTTCCATACAAAGGAGGAATCACCTGAGATACGCGGAGGCTCTGCCAAAACTCTGTCTCTCTCTCATACAGTGCTATTGTCTTACTCTCTCCCTACACACGACCTTACACTTCCTGTGTCCTTTTTATCCCCTACTCTTGGTGTATATTGAATTCTCTCCGCAGGATTCTCTCGTACACAGTTGGACATAAAGGTGTAATGGTGTTTATGATCAGGAGGTTTACATGTTGTAGCTGTGGATCTGGTGGTGGTGGTGGGTTTGCTGGGTTGTGGTTCTAGGATAGACGGTGGCAATTTGTGAGGTAGGTAACTTTTTTTTTCAATAATTCGAATATCTATCGGAGTGTGTTGTTTGGAATGGACTCAATTGTTCGTTCAGTGGTGTTGGTGGTGGTGGTGGGGTGGTGGTGGTGGGGACTTGTTGGTGGTAGAGGTTGTGCTCAAGAACACCAAGAACATGATGATTCAATAACAAACATAAAAGGGTATTATTTGTCCATCATAAAAAAAAAGTGTTATTTGTTCACAATTTGTAAGGGTAAAATGGTCACAAAAAGTCAGTTTGTGCCCCTCCACTAACGGATTGCAACAGAAGGGTGGTATCTGTCCACCCTCCAGGCTTCATCGACTGACAGGGATGTAAAAAGTATTTATCGATAAATCAGGAGGCAAAATGTATTTAATCGACAAACTGAGGGTGGAAAATGTCCTTTACCCAAAAAAAAGATAGCGAGAAGAAAATTCCTTTCAAGAGAAAAGCTAGTACTACTAGAAGCTAACAACTCGGTTGACAGATCAGATGTGTCTGTGCTAACGTAAGCTGTTCCTATCCGGCGCGAACTTACCATCCCGACGATAGAAAGGGGAGATTGTTTTGGGTTCAACTCGTATCTCTAACTTCAGTCAGCCTATTGTCTCTCTTCAGCAGCTGCAAAAAAAGCCCTAGATTTTCCAGCACCAATCGCGTTTCGCTTCGCCGCCGTTAAGGTATCGAATTAAACTATCGCTTTTCGATTGTGCCCTAGTTTTATGGTTCCGATTTTATTTCTCAATTCAGCGGTTATAATCCTTTCTACGAACAGACACTTCCGATGATCACAGATTTGCTTGTGCCTCTAGAAATTCTTTATCGATTAGGCTGGTCTGACGAATTTGCTGTGGACATAATCTGTTTGAGGTGTTCATGCTTTAGCGGTGTAGTTTTTATAATTCATGCGATTGATTTACATAGAGTTAGTTTATGTACGAGTCACAAGGTCAAATCACTGAAAAGTAGAACTCTTACCGCTGTTGATGTGAATGTTAAATCTCTTTCCGGGATCAGGGAGCACAACTAGTTATAAATAGTTGTTACCGCTGGCAGAAAACCTAGATTGTTAATTCCTCCAACGCCGGAGAAGACTATACTTGATCCAGCATTGCTTCTATATTGTTTTTCGGCTTGTCTTTTCTTGGTAATCTGTAATTGTTAATATGCCTTCCTCCTTTGATCTGAACCTGAGGTTGTTGATTATACTGTTGTTGTACATGCTAACCCAATTTCAGCTCAAATACTATCTTAGTTGTAACATTAAAACTTTCTCAAGTTCCATTCAATATGTTGTGGGCACAAAATCTTTAATCCTTATCGAAGCAAGGTTTGAATAGATTTATGATGAGCAAGTCAATTGTATTTGAGGATTCCACTTCTTTTTTGCCTTTCTCCTAGGTGTGAATGTTTGATTGTGCCAAAAGGAAACTGGAATGACTTAAATTCCTTTACTGTTGTTGCAGGTTGAACTTATATCATAGAATGTCATCTGGTTCCAATCAACAACAGTTTCGCTACACACAAACTCCTTCGAAGGTACTCCATTTGCGAAACTTGCCATGGGAGTGCACCGAGGAGGAGCTGATTGAACTTGGGAAACCATTTGGTAAAGTTGTCAATACCAAATGTAATGTTGGAGCAAACAGAAATCAAGCTTTCATAGAATTTGTAAGTGTGATTTGAATTTTTAAGATTTATTGTAAACTCGGTTTTGAGGTGTGTGCTGACGTTGTGAATCTGTTGAATGTATTTTTCAGGCTGAACAAAACCAAGCTATTGCAATGATATCTTATTATGCTTCTTCGTCAGAACCAGCTCAGGTACGAGGGAAATCTGTGTACCTACAGTACTCCAACCGACAAGAAATTGTGAACAACAAAACATCTGCTGATACTGCTGGGAATGTACTTTTGGTAACAATTGAGGGTAATGATGCTCGCTCTGTCAGCATCGATGTTTTACACTTGGTAAGTATTGCATGTTTTGCTTCTTGCAAGAACCTTCAGGAGGTAAATTTGTTGGGAAGGGAATGTTGTCTATAGTTTGTCCCTAGGTTGTATGTCATGCTCCGCGAAACTTTTTTTTTGACATATATCTGGATGGCTCAGCAGGACCATGTGAAGGATTAATCTGCGATGGCAGCCTGTTACAATGGGAGAAAGAGCGCATGTGTGTTTGTCTCCTTTCTCCTTTGCTTAACACTGGCTCCTTCTTCCCTTTCCTCGTTTCTCAAATCCATACAATTTCAAAAGTTTCGGATGTTTCCTGTTTTCTTTCTTCCTTCCCTTTATGCATGTTTGATCCAGGCTGTCATTCTTGTAGAATGAATATATGTCGTGCAACCGTGCAAGTCTATTATTTCAGTTGAGTCGTAGTTTTATCATGGTTTTATATTCCGCTCAGTTCACTCAATGGTCCATCGTTCTTTTTCTCGTTGTTCCAAACTGTTTGTGCCCATGCATTGTAATTGCTTTCAATTTCATAATATAAAAGCTCTGTCGCTTTTCTTTTGAGAGAGAGAAGCAATAGGTGTCCTCTAAATACACATCAAATCTTGAATCACTGCATGTCCCTTCAGAAATTGCTGTTGTTGAATTGGGCATTTTTGAAGTTATTTCCAGCTTGAAGGTTAACATGTCAAAAAGCAATTGATGCCTGTTGGAACTGTTCGAAGATTGGAACAATTAATTTGGAAGGGAAATCTGATATCAGATTGGGTCTTTACCGTGAAGTTTCTAACACTCCTGATTGGTGCTTCATTGAAGTCTGTGGCGATTTAGGATTCTGTTATTGAAAGAATGGAGAATCGCGTAGCATCATTGAAGAAGCAATATTTGTCTAAAGGGGGTAAATTGACTAATTCGGAGCACACTTTCATTTTTGACTACCTATTTCCTTTCGCTATTTCCACTGCCGGTCTCAGTTGAGAAGAGAAATGAAAGTTTGCAACGGGACTTCTGTGGGATGGTATGGAGGAGGAAAAGAAGATGAATCTTGTAGCCCGGAGTGATGTTTGTCAGCCAACAAAACGGGGTGGTGCTGGTAATTGCAATTTGCAAAATTTTGATTGCGTTTTATTGGTTAAATGGTCGTGGTGTCTTCTTTGTGAAGAAAACAATCCTTATGCAGGGAGGGTGGATGACTAAGGAAGCAAGAGCACCATACTGGGTAGATTGTGGAAGTTCACTAGGTGCAAGTGGGATGTTTTCTCGAAAAACATTTATTTCAGGTGGGCAAGGGCTTTAAAGCAAGTCTTTGGCATGATAGCGCTTATTTGAACACTACAAATGGCAAAGTGTGCGGGAACATTTGTTCATTCGAAATCTCCATGATAAGGAAGGCATCGTTTTGTATCAGTTTATTCAAGGATTGTATTCCGTTCATGTGCATATTGGAAGAGATGACAAATCTGTTGGTTAGGGGACACAGATAAGTTTACTGTGGGAGGGTCTTACCAAAGATTGAATACTTCCCAAAGTAACTTCCCTCATGGGACGGTCTGGAAGTCCAAAGCTCCCATAAAGGCGAGGTTTTTCGCTTGACCAGTTGTTCGGAATTTTATTCTCACCACAGATAATCTAAAGAAAGAAAGGATTCCAGTTTGCAAATAGGTTTGTGATGTGTCAATGTGGTGAGGAAACAGTGTCGCACCTCTTTGTCAATTGCTCAGTTTCTTGGGGTTTGTGGGAAATTATATGGGGCTTGTTCTGGATCGAGTGGGTACAACCGGTGGATATGAAGACGCAGTTGCAAAGCTGGTGGATAGGTTGGAAAGGCTCAAAGTGGAGAAGGGTTTGGCAAGTACCACTGTTGTGTTTGTGTTTGAGGATGAGGGATCACTGTACATAATGTGGTAGTGTTGGGACTCTGTAGGGACATTTAAGTTGGTACATATAGCATCTCTGTTGAGACAAAATTAAAGTTTGGCCACTACGTTCTTTTCCTTTTTTATCTTATCTCCCATATAGTTGGCAAGTATCATTGACGTTGGTGAGAATGAGGAATCCAATCCGGTGAATTGGATATGATGGTGGTAGTAATGATGATGATGGCAGTGATGGCAAAGAGATTCTTGGCTGGTGATATTAACATGATGGCAGTGGTGGCAAAGGAGTGTTTGGCTGGAGATACAACGGTGGTGTCTTTGATCTTTGTGCCAGTGATTGAGGGCGGTGGTGTATTGTTGACATGAAATGGGAAAGAGAACATCAGGGACCTTTAGGGAAATAGTAGTGTAAAAATGGGAGATAAGGTGTAAAGGAATAATGGCCAAACTTTAATTCTGTCTAAACTAAGATGCTACATGTACCAACTCAAATGTCTCAATAGTGTCCCAACGTGGCCACACTGCATTGATTTGTCACTTTAAAGAAGTTACATAGTGGTGGACCTTTTAGCTGATGTGGCAGTGTTGGGATGTTGTTGGGACCTCTTTGTAGGGATGTGTAGCATCAATCTTTATCTAAATTAATACCAGTGTAAATTTTTTGGCCTGGTGATGTTTTGTATCAATATGGCATGGCAAAAAAAGGCTTTAATCTTGACTACTGGCTCAGTTAGTCGGAGGGGTAATATGTGCAGAAAGCTAGGAAATGTAAGGGCACTGAGCGTATCTCTTCAAACCACGAGGGTAGTTTTCCGTTTTGTGCTAAACCACAAGGATGCTTCTTGTTATTCACCCTCAATACAGAGCAAATTTTTGTTGGCTTTATAATTATTATTGTTAATCTTATTCTTGATCATTTAAATGACGTTTCCTTATGATGTATTGCATCTTGATACTGATTGTAGTGACTTGTAATCAAGAGTCGGTTCTTTTTTTTTGTTTCTCCTATTTACTTCCCAAACATTGTTGTTTACCTGCTCAGTTTGTTTTCTTCCTGGCCCTTGCACAATAGAGGAACAACATATTAGTTCCCTCATTTTGCTAGTTTTTAAAGTAGTCTTCAGAAGGATGAACGACATTATTTGCAGGTATTCTCAGCCTTTGGATTTGTGCACAAGATCACTACCTTTGAGAAGACAGCTGGGTTCCAGGTGAGTGCCATTTCCCTAGCTTTTCTTAAAGCTTTTAGAAGTCTTGATAAAAATTGTGTGTTTCTTATGGTTTGCTTTGCAGGCTTTGGTGCAATTCTCTGATTTAGAAACCGCCTCATCGGCAAAAGATGCCTTGGATGGAAGAAGTATTCCGAGGTGATATAGGGTTTATTATGTACTCAACTGTTATCGATGGTTTTCATCATTTGATGTGGTAGACGTACACTGGGCTGGACATCTATGAGGCCCTTTTGTTAAGAATCTATTGGAGGTGTTTACACATTCTCCTTTCTCATTTGTGTCTCTCCCTCACTCAGTTTTTCCTGTACTTTTTGAGATGTCTCCATCTAAAATCATCCCCTTTTCGCTCTTACCTGACAAGCTTTTTAGATAGTTTAGTTGGTTGCAGGCATCAACAAAGAATGGAAAGGCAAAAAGACAAAATAAGGCTTACCGATTTAGATATAGTTACATTCTGAAAGGGGTTGTTTGAGTGCAGCTTGGATTAATTTGGCCAGTTCTGTGTCTAGACAAACATTAAATATTGGTAGAGAAATTTTTACATACTTTCATGTACCCATGGAATGACAACATAAAAGATATAAACTGCATTCGTTTTGTGTCCTGATTGTTCCTTACCTTAGGTTATTCACAATTGCTGTCATGTTCGTAGATTCAGAATACTAGTTCCTGGCGTATCTGCAAGTTAAACCCATGTCATTTTTCTGGATGTTGCCAGCATTGAATTGCCTAATCGTTTGTTCTAACATGTTTCAGCTATCTGATTCCACATTTGGGTCCGTGCTCTTTTAAGATCACATATTCTGCTCATACAGATTTGACTGTGAAATTTCAAAGTCACCGTAGCAGGTATGCTTTGTTTCTGATGTTCTTTATCGATGGAATTTTGTAGTCATTGTTTTTCTCTTTCACCACGTGTTTGCTTTATGATAGATATTCTGGTTATTTTCGATGGTGTTTCGGAAACCTTAGTTGAAATGTTATTTGGTGTGTGTCTCTAAGTGTTGCATATTTTATGCCCTTTAATTTTGAATTTTAAGCGGGCTTTTCCTGACTGCAGGGATTACACTAATCCTCTCCTCCGCTCCGCCATAGATCCAACTGGCCAGGTAAACAGTTAGCTGTATTCCTTTTTATACTTATTTGTGTGAAGTTGGAGTTCAGTAGTGTTTTCGGATTTACTGCAGCATGTACGACATACATAAGGTGACTTGCTTGAACAGTTATTTCCATAATTCACTTTGCACTGGCTACATGGCTCAATTTGATCCTGGACTTCTTTCCTAACCTGTCTCTCTTTTTAGTTCTATACATGTTAGTCTTGTTCACCTCATTTCGACCTTAATGTGTATCAAATCATCTTTTAAGGGTCTGCAGGACGTGATTGACCTTCTCAACGTATTATCCTCTCAGTTTATTTTACGAGATACTTTTAGGTTTTTGTATCGCACTTGTTATGTCTTCATTTTTTAAACTAAGCCAGTAATCATGATTTACTTCTATTTCAGCTTACCATGTATTCATCATTCAGGGTCTTTTAACATCTATATTATTTTGTTTCTTATTTAGTTGGGAAACAGCAAATGTACAATGCTTTGCACTTTATTGAATGCTATCATATATGCCATATCTTCTTCAGCCATCTATTATTTGTGTATAGTAGACCCTCGGACGCACGATCTTCTCTTTGGTCTTCATATTCACTCCTTTCTCTAAGCAAAGTTGCATCCTCTCTATGACTGTCAGTGTAACCCCAGCTTACCTTTCAACCAATTTTGTTTCATTTCTTTCCATGGATGTGAAAACAATGCTTACATCACCAGAAGTGATATGAAATTCTCACTAGTTTCGTTGGCATGAACTGAATGCTAAACATACTAAACCTATCCCAATATACTACAGAAAAGGGAAATGTCGAGAACCTAAATGCTAGGAATCCAGAAGATAAAGAGAAACTGATCACTCATCCACCTCAATCAAGAACAATTGTTGGCCCATTTTTGTGTTTTCAGAAACTTAAATGCCCTATTATCGTGGTTGAAACTGTATAATTCTGCATATGAAGTATGACCCAGGATATAAGTCAAATAGCAATTCTTATGGGCACAGATTGTGTGGCAATCTTATGCATTTGACATGGAATGCTCTTATTTTTCTACTGTCCTTGTATTATACACATGTTTAGTCACGTTGATGTATTAATAAAGAAAACCGCGCTCTCCAAGACTCGCCTGATTTTTAGGTTGGGTGATTTTATTCCAATGTCTGAACACTATATATTCTGCTTTTATGTTACACTTCAATCATGTTCGTAGTAGATTGGCTTCTTTGCTATCACTATAGATCTCCAGAATTGAGTTGTAGTTGAGTCTCTGAAATCATTATTTTTTTGGTTGTATGAACTGATAGCTTGCTCTTGATGTATTAAATCTATGGTTCAGAAGCTCGTAATTAGTTGTTGCAACTCTGACTAATGAAGCCGAATAATTTTCTTCATGCTTTGGTCATTTATGAAAGCTGATTTAAGTACTAAAGGGTTTGGCCACTATGTTACCTCCTAATGTACGACTTATTTACTACTTTGCAGATTCTCATGTTTCTGAAATGACTTTTGGTCCATCAGACCAAATGATTTTAAACCCTTGGATGCAACCTTTTTAAAGAAACTTTTCTATAAAAGAGAACTAATGCCATGAAATCATCTCTCTAATCATTTTTGTAATAACTTGGAAGTTGGAGTTTGGAAAAATGAGAAATTTAATCACTACATCTCCACTAATTTTGTCATGTTTTATATTTGAATACATACGATTTGTTTACTTCTTGATGATGATGATGTTATACTCACGTATTTTACTTCAATATTGTGAGTCACCAAAAAGTGAATCGGACATAATTTGGGGAACCAAAATACTGCAACTGAGGGAGTAGCAATGTAACATTTTAAAGATTAAAATAATAAATTTCACTACTTTATTGTTTGCAACCTTACCAACTATTGTATTCAAAGTTTTTTACCAACTATTTATATTTGTGATAACTCAAAAAAAAAAGAATAAATATTTTCGTGGAAAAAATTTATGTAGCAGTTTTAGGTACTGCCCTGAGGGCACGGGTAATTTTCTAGTATAAAACTAAAGTAACATAACCAACTGTAAATGCCTCCACTTATAGAACACATGGCTTCAGTTTTATGTACTCCAACACCGGTTTTCGCCAAAATCAATGCCAGTTTTTGGTTCCAATCAGCTCAGACTCAAAGACAACTAAATATTCGTAGGTTGTTTCAGTACTCATAAATTCTGTTAAGTGTATCATATCAAAGGTCAATGCATAACCCAATAGTTTATGCACATTATACTAGAAACAATGTTAACTGATTTAGATAACTAGATAGATCAGTGATTCAAAGCTACCAACAATGCAAGAGACAAAATGGACTCTCCAAATTATTATATCTACACAACACACCTAATGCATTCAGATCAGTAATGAAAAGTAAATACTGTATAATTTTCTATTCTTGCAATCATTTCGAGGTACTATTTCGTGATACGAAGAAAATAAAAACAATTTAAGCTCTTCAGAGTACCTAACCTTTTCCATGCCTGTCCTCTTATTATTAAAGAAACTTTTGTGGAGACCGGCAATCGGATCCGCGGATAAATCACCATGCATGAAAGATGATCCTGAAAACAGTACAACACCTCAAAAGGAAGTGTAATCCATAGATATCTAAATAACAATGAGCTTGGCTCTCACGTTATTTCCAAAGTAAACCAGCTCGTCAAAAGAAGATTAACATCGGGTATTATTTTTTATTCATTGAATCATAAGGACAATTATGGATTTTCGAATTCTTCAGAGAAGAGGATCAATCTGAGCGTGTTCGTGGGCATATGATGGAGTGAATTTGAATAAATTTGGTGAATTAAGAAGAAGCAACATATGGTGTGATATACACGGGGAAACGATTATCATGAGGTGGGTTTCACTTATTTTACAACTTTGCCAAACAAAACCATTTTTTAAGTTTACATCTTAAGGAGCAGATCAGCCATTGAAGGCATGTTTGGTTTTTTGGTATTAGCAGTACTAGCTTTATAGCACAGGTAGTATGCAGGCCAGACTATCTTTAAAACCTGTGCTTAATAGTGAAGAGTTGGTGTTTAATACCCTATTTTATGAGGGCATTAGCTGGATTGGATTAATCGTAGTGCCTTCCCGAGTTAATACTGCAGAAAACTTTGTGCTGTTAAATATAGTACAACTAAGCCAATCCAATCCATAAAATAAGTATTGCGCCCTCTTTCTCATGAAATCGGAGGCATCTCGGTCACAATCGCCGGCTAGTTCCAGCAGGTGGTGAAGATAGGAAGAGACGGGGAAGAATTGTGTAGAGACTTCAGATCGTCGGACGATATGAGGAGAATTGCGAATACAGGAAGGAGCATCGTGGAGAGAGGAAGGGAGATCTTGACGAAGAAAAAGTCGAACACTCTCATCATCTTCCTATAATTTAGTTAGATTGTTACCTATATTCCCTTAGTTATTGTTGGACCCAGTAACATACGTGGGTAGTTTTAGTTTCTATTCTAAATGTTAAAAAAAATCGAACTGGCCACAAGTTTTGGTTTGTTGAGAATTCTCCGTTTTCTCCTCCATTCGGGCAGGATTCTGGTCAAGGTAGTCTGGCTAATACCACGATTAATGCTCAGCAATTTCCTTGTCCTGGGTCACAGAGGCCTCTCATATCAGGTTTATTGCCCATGGAATCCTTCCAAGCCTGTCCCTTAAAGGTGCTTACGCCTGAGTCTGTCCGGTCACATGTGCTTAAGCAGAATAACCAACTCTCGAATAGTGCAGCTGCTGCCGATAGGAACCGAGAGGACTGTGCCACGGTCAAGGCAAAAAATGGGTAGAACTTTGTTGAAGTTTTTTGTTCCCGTTCCGAATAGATTTCATGCCTTGCGGTCTTTTGCTAGTGGTGGTTGATAGCAAGGAGTGCGATAAAAGCAAGGCGGTAGCAGTGGTGAACGAGAGAGTTATTCAAGAGAATATGATTCTAGCTCGCATAATTTCAGGTGAGCAAGTTTGTGATGCTGTTGATGTGTCTAGTCCTTGTGATGAGGTCACTGTCTGTAATAGGTGGTGGGAAATGGTGGAGCAAGAGGAGGTAGGGGAGAGTCTTAATTCTGATTTCACTGCAAGGCTGTATGTGACTAGCAACCAGTTGGATGTTGTCAAGAGTAGTCCTATAGCTATTTTGCCTCCTTCGAGTGCTGATGATATATTAGAATTCAGATTTTGTTTTGGGGCTGTCTTTTCATGCCTGGAGCAGGACACTGGAAGGCTTTTTCAGGCTATTGAAGATGAGCAAAGCGCCTATGAGGAATTTTTGCAACTTGGCAGTGGTTACACAGTCAAATTGGACAGAGAATTGAAAAGATTGGGAGCCTCTGTAAATTATGGTGTTAACAATAGGTAGTTCTAGTAATTAGTTTGTTCCTGGAGTAGTAGCTTGGTTTAGTTACTTTGATTTGTCATTTTTCTTTATAAATTGTTCCTCTTTTGAGGTTCTCCTTTCAATTTTTTTTTTAATATTATTATTATTAAAAGAAAATAAAAGATCTTAAGTTGAGCTTGTTTCCTTTAGTAGTTTGTTTAACCACCTGTCTATCATAACCCATCCGTAGGCTCTTATCAAGTTAGTTGATCACTTGACTCAAATGTTAAATTTGTTCCTTCGTCTTTCTTTTCTCAGGTTAGTTTGACTATGGATGGGAAGAAGGTGGAGTCTGAGAGCAATGTTCTTCTTGCCTATATTGAGAACATGCAATACGCTGTTACTTTGGATGTTCTGCACATGGTATTACATTTTGGTCTTTTGTATACTTACAGAGATATTCCATACTTTTCCTGGTTATTGATCATCATGGTTTCCTGCTCATACTCAGGTATTCTCTGCCTTTGGGCCTGTACTAAAGATAGCTATGTTTGACAAAAATGGAGGTGTCCAAGCCTTGATTCAGTACCCTGGTATCTTACATTACCTACCTTGTTACACATTGTTCTTATTCTGGCCTGATGGTATTTCCTTAGCTTTCAAAATGTCTTAGCACAAGTAGCTATTATAGTGGTAGCTATCAAAATGTCCGAGCTGTTGTTGCATCATCTGGCTTCTATCATTGGTAGGAGGTATACCTAGTTTTAACTCCATGATTAGCTACCTTCTTTTACCCCTGGAGCCATTATTTGTTATGTTAAATTGCAATAGGCGACGGGTGCTTGCAAGATAGTGCTTTCTTACTTGCATGTCAGTGTTAGTCAGTGGCATACTGTATATGTTAGACGTAAGATGTTACTTCAACGTAACAAGTTACTTCATGTATCTTGGCTGTAAAGCACCATACTAAAGTATGAAGATTCAAATAACTTATCTGTCTCCACTGAGATGCCTTTGTGTGAGTTGTGGGTTGCTGAAACATGCTGAACTTCAATGGACTTGCAGATGTTCAGACGGCAGTCGTTGCTAAGGAAGCATTGGAAGGACATTGCATTTATGATGGAGGCTTTTGCAAGCTTCACATTACATATTCTCTCCATACTGATCTGAGTATAAAGGTATGAAATCATAAACTAAATTTACAATTATGTCAGACATGCATGATATGCATTTCATGGATGTATTGTGAAATAGTATTTGATTTTTATTATTGGTAATAAATAGTTATTAAGCTGAAACAGAACGATTACGAAGGAAACTGATAGGTCATACTCTCATAACCTACATACCGAAAGTGAGAAAAAAGTAAAAACACCATCTAAGCCGAAGTATCCAAAAAATGAAGCAACTGGTCAATGGAGTGGTTGGCATGCCAATACGCCGTACGAAATGCAACTGAGAATAGCGTCTCAGACAAAAATGTCTGACATACGAATGCCATAAAAATTGCCTATTGTGGATCCCCCAAATAATTTACGTAACCACCAAGGGAGGCAATCTCTAGATTGTCCGTGTCTCTTTATCCACCCTAACACCACCCCGAGCAGTCAAGAACTCCGAAATTGTAGCAGGAGCAACCCAAGAAATGGCAAAAGTTGATAATATCAGACCGCAGAAGGACCACACAGCAGGACAATGCAGCAGGAGGTGGTTAACCGATTCAGAACTAAACCTACACAAAGAACACCAATTGAGTAGCACCCGATAGTGACAAACCAAGTTGTCAATTGTCAAGATCTTGTTGGGATGAGCTGGGCAACAAACAAAGAGACTCTTGGCGAGCCCTTACTTTCCAGATTAAAGGAGCCGGGATCGAGGAGACATGCTCCACACACAGAGAAGACAGTAGACAGCCCAAGCGTCATTCCACGGAGTTGAATCCCCCTAGTGAGGTCTAATACAGTAGAAACTGAATATCCCCATATCACTCCCATTACCCCGTTCTCAGTCTCTTCTTCACTAACACATTGACTCACAAGAGCCATAGGATCCTGAGCTATACGAAAAGGGAGGGAAACAGACGTGGAGACGACTCCCTTCTTACCCACTTATGATCCCAGAATCACAACCGATTACCAAAACCAATCTTAAACCGAACCCTTTCCTTAAAACGATCCCAACCAGCTCTAATACCTTTCCACAACGCA
This sequence comes from Linanthus parryae, assembly GCA_023055425.1. NCBI lineage: Eukaryota > Viridiplantae > Streptophyta > Magnoliopsida > Ericales > Polemoniaceae > Linanthus > Linanthus parryae. The sequence continues at coordinate 8,617,930 of JALGPY010000015.1, forward strand.
CAACCATAAGGTCCTTCAACTACACTGGAGCACCGCCCGTCTCTCCATGACCCATATCTAGCATCAACTCTCCTCCAAAGAATCACACACACGAGCCAAACCTCCATAGCCGCATCCCTACAAGAGACTGATTAAAAAGAAACTCCCCCCAAAAATACCCAGACCTCCACCAAGAGACGACACACCATTCCCAAATTGACCTAACGAATAGGCATGGATTTTGTCAGGAATTGAGGTGCGGCTAGGAGAAAAATGAATAGGAACAACATTCTTATATATTTCATGAAGTCTCTGGTGCACTCTCTAAAGTTTAACATTTTTGACAATTTAAAAAATTCCGATTGATCTTCGAATTTGAAATTGCCAGTGGAATTTGGTTAATTCCTTGTATTTGCTTTGCATGATACCCTATGAGTACCAAGTCTAGAATGGGGTGTTTTGTGTTTCACCATGACGTTAAAAGTTCGCATGTCATTATGTAAGCTATTCTGTGATGTGCTTCATTTGATCCATGTAATATGCTCATAGAGCCTTACGACTCCTTGTTACATTTGTTATGTGGTGTAAATGATCTGACGGTCTGTTTGGATGCCCATGAATTTGGGGCTCGATTTGGATTTGGGAGGATTTTGGACCAAATCCACTGTTTGGACACATTTTAGGGACTTGGATTTGATTTTTGATTTGGGACAAATCCAAGCCTTTTGATGGTGAATAATTTCAAATCCCACCTCAACCCATGGAATTTGAAATTCCAACGCGAAGCTCATCACTTAAGTGACGAAGCCGAAATATCAAAACTTGGTTTTAATCAAAGAAAACGAGTTTCCTCCTTTTGTTTTCAAAAGAATCACCACTGGGCCATTCACCATCACACATTCCATCCACCACTGGGCCCAACAATGGCTTGTCTTTTTTTTTTTTTTTTTTTTTTTTTTTTTCTCCTTTTTTGTTTGTTAAGAACGCCAGAGCCACCACTAGGCCCAACAAACTTCCGTTATTTGTCTTTTTCTTTTTTTTGAAATTTTCATTAATTGTCTATTTCAAAAAAAATATAGTCTTTACAAAACTTAACTATAATATTATAACAAAAACAATCACTACAATGTTATACTTCAAAAATTTTGTGCTTGCTCAGCGATAGAGCATTTAAAGCCTTTGCATAAAGTCATGGATTTGAGCCCGGCTATGTAATCTAATTCTTTAAAGCAATGATTTTTTTTTATTAGAGTCTTTAAAAACATTAAATTCGCAGTAAAAAAAATTGTATGTTCAGAAATTAATTAAATCTACACAAAATCAATTATACAATCAAACAACGGTGCACCGAAACTGGTTCGGGTACGACAAGACACGGGACACGACGACACGCCAATTTTCTGAAAATCAGGAAACGCGGACACGCGATATGTGTGTGTGTGTGTGTGTGTGTATATTCTCAGTTTTATGGCATTTGGAATACAGCTTAAGCCTTGAGGTAAATGTCTCTTAATGAAAATAACAATACAAACACATCAAAGCACAAATTGGTTCAGACTACAGAAACTACAAACACACCAAAGCATAATTAAGTTCGGACACTACAAACACATCAAAACATAAATAAGTTCACAAATCACAAGACATTACAACTTAACAACTTAAAAGTCAGAGTGCTCAAGCATCATCCACATCTTCATCTTCATCAACGGTGTCCACATGATCATCCACTTCACTGTCCTTGTACAACTCCTCCTCAACTTCGGGCTCATCACGCGTAAGATTAGCAACACCAAGGCTTCCAACATCATACATCACTCAACAAGAAGAACAAGGAAGAGTAGAAGAAGAAAATAAGTCCGATGTGTTACCTGGTATCGATGAACCAGAATGCAGGTAGGTAGGTCTTCGTTCGTCTTCGTCTTCAACTCCTCGCGTTTCTCCATTTTGTTTCTCAAACCCCGATCTGATTTTTGAGCTTGTGCGGCTAGGTTATGACTTATGGGTCTCTCTCTGTTTTGAAAAGGTAATACTTCAAAATTTCAGAACAGCCCATGTACTTCTTAATATATCACAAAAGGCCCCCGAGAATTTAAAAAAAATGCCGGACGTGTCCAAACGGCGTCTCCGTTTTAGGAGACGCGTGTCCCCCAGTGATGTGTCGGAGACGTTTTGGCGTGTCCGGAGTCTCCGAAACGGGAACGCAGCCAGATTTGGAGTGTCCGTGCAACGTAGCAATCAAATGTCCAAGAGTTATTATTTCAAGCACTGATAATTAAATGTGGGTCTAATTACCTGAACCTCGAGTTAGTGTCTCACAAGTTCAATGCCCGGTCTTTTTTCTTTGCAACTTATCTATTTTGTCTAACTATCAAATGATTGCACTGTCACTCCTATAATGTCAATTAATAATTTTACATTTTTCAAATAACTCACTCGACATCTTAAAATGAAACCGAGTTTTGTTCGAGTTTTTTCAATTGACTTTTATCCCTTGACCTATTGTTTGGAAATCAAATCCAATTTTATGTTTACTGAACTCGGTAACCAAACAACATATTTCAAATTCAGTATTTCAAATTCTAAGTTATAAATATCATCCAAACAAAAGAATTTGGAATTGTGTGTGTTTCAAATTCCTGAATTTGAAATTTTGGATTTGAAATCCAAATTTAAATTCTGGTTACCAAACGCAACCTGAATGAATTTGCATTTGAAAGGAGAAGGTAAATTATGAAGTGAGTGGTTTGAGTTTGATTCTGCCTGTGGGCACAAAATGTGGCCCGTGAAGAGTTGTAGCTTTCTTCTCTCAACCAACAGTTAGTTCCATTGCGTATACCCTCCTTGTGGACAGCTGTGAAATTTCAGCCACTTAGTCGAGAAATTTTACGTGTTGTCAGCACAACTGAAATTTATGGTATACATCCATACAAGATGAAGGTATCAGTTGCATATTAAAAGTTTCTAGACTTTCATATCCTTTATGCTCTTACAGAAGTGTCATCCTTCTGGATCATCATTCATGAACGCGCCTTGTTTCTGTTCTAGGCATTCGTCTTTTACAGATGCTTCCTTCTTTGGTAACAACTTCTTACATCAACATGGTTTGATTAAACTGAAAAAGAAAAGACTTGGAAAAGTCTATTTAAAACATGAACTAGCTGATCAATGGCACAGTTAGTTTTATATTGTGTTATCACACCGGTAATGAGAGACATTATTTATGTAGCTTAACAATGGTTGCAGGTTAACAGCGACCGGAGCAGAGATTATACGAATCCAAATGCACCTACAATAACTGTTCAACAACCATATCCAATGGCGGGACCTGACCCTCAGCAGTATAACGGGAGTCAATACCCTCAACCGTCCCAAGGGTATGCTGGACCTCAACCTTCAGCAGGCTGGGGTGCAATGCCACCACAACAGTCAATGCCGATGCACAACCATACTTATATGGCACCTGCAACTATGGCTCAGAATGTTCCTCCTGGGATGACACACATGCAGAACGGCTCCCCACATTCAATGCCACAATATCCGCAGCAATAACTTTTTCTGATTGATAGTTTCTTAGTTAATATATGCGGTGAAGGAGGCCTCATGCTGTGGAGGGTTTTGGATATTGGTTTTTCCAATTTTAAGTTGTCTTATTTGCCGTTTGTAAACTCAGGAAGTGTGACGACTTGGAACTATTGTATCTCAGCATTGTTGGTATGTCTTGAACCGGAACTATATATGCTATAGTCAATAGATACTCTGATTGTTGCAACATCCAGCTCAAGACAGAGGGTTTTAGTCATTTTTTAAGAAAAAAAAAACATTTTATTTATAGCCAAGAAATAGCAGATACATCATACATCATCATTGTCATTAAAAAACCTTTCACTAGGAATCTTCTTCCTTGGCGTGCCAGACATGTTAGCCGGTGGGATGCTGCGTTTGAGGCGCGTGGCCTGTAAAGGATCATGAGGCTTTGGAAGCTGTGGCCTTCAAGACATTTTCCCCTCTCCTTCACCTTCCTCCCACCATCTTCGAAAGCTTCCAATCACCGATTTGAAGGCTCCTCCAAGACCCACCGTTCTGAGAATCAGATTTGGAGGAAGGAGAATAGCCTCATATAGAGCTTTGTTCTCTACTTCTGTCGTTGAAATGGCATCGTTTAGTCGCTTTGTGAGACCAGTTACGAATCCTCCTGTCATCTCGACAGATCACTCTACCCGAAGCTTCTCTTGATTCTGGCAACCACGTACCTTCGAAGTAGACTGCCTTGAGATCTTCGTCCTATCTTCCGATGGTGCACTCAACAGTTTCCAATGTTCTTCAACGAAGTTGTATGCAGTCTCTCGATTCTTGCATGGTAAACTTCTCTATCCCTCGAATTTTGCTTGATTACTCTCCACATCACCCAAACTATAGCACATAATATCTCTTTATCCATGTGCGTGGGTTCTTGAAGTACTAGACTGCACCGATGTCTGAAATACCAGTCGGTTTGGAGAAAATTGGCGCCCATGCTGACAGCCCTCATCACTTCTGTTTCCGGACATTTCATCATGAGTTGATTTACTTCTTCGTCTTCCTATTTGCAGAGTTATCTTCCTTAAACTTTTATCCCTATTAGTTTTTAGTTTACTGTTGCGAGACAATTGTGTAACTAGGGATGGCAACGGGTCGGATCCGGATCGGATTAGGCCAGATCCGATCCAGATCCAACCAGGAGAAATGAGATCCAGATCCGTTCGGATCATTACCGGATTCGGATCGGGTCTCATTGTGCTGATCAAAATCCGATCCGTGGATCTATATAGTACATAGTTGGATCGGATTCGGATCAGATCAGAATCGAGTTTGCAATAAAATAGAAAAAATAACATAAAAAGTAAACACTATTTCATACGCTAAGCCATGTTCGTAAGTTATAAAGCCTAAAAAAGAAAAGAAATAGCTTTGTAGGTTGGAGTTGCTATAGTATTCTTCTTGTAAATGTATGTGGTGAGGTAATAGTGGTATATTTGTAAAGCACACATATACGTCGGATCGGATCGGGTCGGAACCCGGTGGATCTGCCCTCATATCCAAATCCATATCCAAATCCGATCTATTTTCAATTGGATCGGATCCGGATCCGATCCATTGGGCTCGGATCGCTCGGATCTCAGATTGGATCGGACCATATTGCCATCCCTATGTGTAACCCTCTCCAAATGGTGAATAATGCTTTCCTTGGGAATCTTATTTTCCAAAGATCTTCAAAGACTTTTATGCCTTGATTGGAGGATTACCCTCATTGTGATGCCTCCATTGTTTCAGCTTGGAACTTAACTTCGTACCCAGATCTTACAGTGCATCTTCTGGTGTCCGAGAAGTGCCTAATAGAGTTAGCGTAGCTTAGCTGTTAACTTAGCGTAATTATAGGGTCTGGATTGTAATTACCTTTGTATATATTTTGGGTATATATTGCTATCCGATGAGGACACATTTATCATCGTACATGGTATCAGAGCTCACCTAGCCACCGCTGCCGCCGCGCTGCCTCTTCCTCTGCACCGCCGCCGCCTAGGGCTCAGATCTCTTTCCCTCTCTCTTCCGCTGCCTCTGTCGTACTCACAAACAACACCCTCTGCTCGCTGTTTGCTTCACCCGCTGCTTGGTTCGTCGAAGCCCTAACTTCGACTGCACAAAACCCAGCGCCGCCGGCATCGCCTTCTAGTCCTTACCTGCGACGCCATCCTCTACCCAATCGTCTCCCTCGCAGACGACGTTTGCCTCACCCACAAATCCGCACGTGCCTCTGCTTCATCGTTGATATGATCTATCCCTCTCCGGCAATCTTCCTTCGCCGTCCTCTTCAGCAACCACAAACAGCCACTCCATCTCGCCCTCGGTATCTTCTCCATCTCTGCCGATTAGGGCTGAGCACGGTCCGGGTCGGCCGGGTAAAATGCGTATTTTTTCCCCAACCCATTGACACCGGGTTGGTCATATCATAACCCAAACCCAATCGACTAACCGCCAAACCCAAACCCAATCGAACTATTCGACTCGGACCGGACCGGTTCGGTTTAGACGGGTTACGATAGAAGAAATCCAGACGGTATTGAAAACTATCAACATAACAAATAATAGCCACATTAAAATCAATCAGGTTGTATATTTCCCTTACATGTCCAGACCTTATAACTACTTGTTTCCCATAGGAAATAACTATAATGTTAACTACATTTTAAATTGTCAATGTGTTAACACATGTTAGTAACACCCAGTAACATACATTCAGTTACATTTCCCCAATATACAAGTAATACGAACATAACACTTCACAACAATTTGAGATATGTGGTTGAGTTTAGTATACATGTCATACAACGGGGCGAACCGGTTTATTCCGGATTTTGTATTGTAATACCCGTAACCCACCCGATTTGTGGCGGCTTTGGGTAAAACCAACCCATATCCAATCATTCAATAACGACTTTTCTCTTTTTTCGATAGATCCGGTTCGGACCGGACGGTTTGACCGGGTTGAGCGGGTTTTTGCTCACCCCTAGTGCACATTGTGGTCCTGCGGTTTAGTCTCAGGTCGTGGGTTTGTTTTCAAGGCTTAAGTGTGTTAGTGGGGTACATCAACTTGATTAATAAAAAAAGGGGTATAGCAACTTGTTAGTGGGGTACAACAGCTTCCTCTTGCGTGTCCACCTTTTGCTTCTGTCCAATGACTGAACACACCAAGGAACCACTTCACCCGGTGTTTCTCGTCACCAATATTGAGAAGAAGGTCAGATTTATTCTCAACAACGAGAACGTACAATATGATCACTGGGTCACTTTCTTCCGACTTCAGACAGATTCGTTACTAAGGATGCTACAGTTGATCAGAAAAAGGAGTCTCTCTTGAAGTCGATTGATGCGGTAATCCTCTCCTGGATCTACCACACTATCTCTGACGATCTTGTTATAGCTATTCTCATGCCGGATCAGTCTGCTCATGAGGCGTGGGTCAAGCTGGAATCCATGTTTAGGGACAACCAGTCAGCTCGCCTTGCTGAACTCAAACTGAGTTTGGCTCCCTTCGTCAGGATCACTGCTCTTCTCTTGACGACTATTGCAGTCGCCTAAAGACGCTTGCTGATCGTATGGGTAATCTGGGATCTCCTGTCAGTGCTGCCCGACTGATTATTCAGCTCACTAACGGTCTCACTCCTGCTCTTGGTCACGTCGCCATGCTCATCCAGCAGACGTCTCCTCGACCCACTTATCTCGCCGCTATGTCTATGCTTCGTCTGGAAGAACGCCGTCTAGCACGACAGGATTCGGCTCCTTCCGGGAGCACATCAGGCCCTTATGGCTGCTCCCATTGTTCAGTCTGTGCAAATCCCGGAGCAGGGTCAGAATGGTAATCGTGGTCAGAACAGTAATCGTGGTCAGAATGGTCAAGAATCGTCATCAGAACGGGTCCAAGAACGGTAATCGTGGATCGAACGGTAACCGTGGTCGCCCTCAGCAGCCTCCTTCACCCCCCAACAGCCCTCCCCTCATGACAGCTGGGTTTGGTGTCCCTCTCCACCACCCTGCCCATATCCTGCTGGCTCGAGATGGGCGCCGCCTCCATATCGTCCTCCTCATGCGGGCGTCTTGGGTGCTGGAACAGGACATCGACCACATGCCTGTGCTGCTACATCTGGGTCGTCTCCTCAGCCTACTGATCTCAGCACCGACTTCTCCATCTTGTCTCTGACTGCTCTAGACCCGACATGGTACATGGACTCCGGTGCATCTGCGCATCTCACGTCTAATACAGGTTACTTGTCATTTATCTCTGCTCATTCACCTATTTCTCATATGATGGTTGGTGATGGGTGTGGTTCCGGTAACCAAACCATCCAGACCACTACCCGCCCCCTACACCTAAAACATGTTCTTTTTACTCCCACCATAGTAAAAAACCTTGTGTCAGTTCGTCAATTTACCACTGATAATCGTGTTTCTATTGATTTTGACCCTTACGGTTATTCTGTTAAGGACCTTCACATAGGGAGTATTTTGCTCAGGAGTAATAGCTCGGGGAATTTCTATCCACTTCCATCTTGTCAGTCTGTCGCGTCTGCTCCGTCTTTTGATGTCCTTCCTGCACCATTTTGGCACAATCGTCTAGGTCATCCAGGAGATCAAGTCTTGAAGTCTCTTAGTTCTCGTCAGTTTATTTCCCTTAATAAAACCGAGCAGGTCGGTTTGTTCCATGCATGCCAAGTTGGCAAACATGTTCGTCTTCCTTTTTCATCTTCCACTTCTTCTACTGTGGCTCCATTTGATATAATTCATAGTGATATTTGTACTTCTCCTGTTCCTAGTAAGTCCAATTTTAAGTATTATCTACTTCTGCTTGATGATTACTCTCACTATTTATGGGTTTTCCCATTAAACTAAAATCGGATGCCTTTACTCCCTTTAAACAGTTCCACGCGTATGTGCGTACTCAGTTTTCTCGAGTAATCAAGTTTTTTCAGTGTGACCTTGGGGGGGGATTCGACAACTTCGTTTTCCATACGTTTGCGAAGACTAATGGCCTTGTCTTCCGGTTTGCTTGTCCGCAAACATCTCCACAGAACGGCAAAGCCGAACGTATGATCCGTCGTATCAACGACATCTCTCGTACCCTTCTCTCTCAGGCCTCCATGCCTCACCGCGTCTGGGTTGAGTCTGTTCACTGCTGTTTTTCTTCACAACATCCTACCTACTACAACACTAAACGGTGATATTCCTACCACCATTCTTTACCACCGTGTTCCTACCTACGATCATCTTCGTACCTTTGGGTGTCTGTGCTACCCCAATCTGACAAGTGTGTCTCCTCACAAGCTTGCTCCTCAGTCTACTCGCTGTGTGTTTCTTGGCTACCCTCCTGATCATCGGGGGTATCGGTGTCTAGATAACTCCACGGGTCTTGTTCACATCTCTCGTCATGTCACGTTTGATGAACATGTTTTTCCCTTTGCCCACACGAGTTATGTCTCTCTTTGAGGGCACACTGTACCTGACACTGATGATGTCCTTCCCCCATTGATCTGTCCGGTCATGCCCATAACCCGATACCTCCCCCACATCTGACACCTCCCCCACATCTGACACCTCCCTTTCGTCTTGTTGGATTAGGTGCCCTAGAGGCAATATATATTTAGTATGAAAAATGTTATTGGCTGAAATATTCATTTATTATATATTGTTATATTTAATATAATGAAGTCCTTAGATACAATGTGTTGTTTATCTTAAATATCCCTAGTCCATTATATTGGTTAATAGGACGATCAAATGTAGACTAGTATGTGTGTAGATTGATATGGAGATATGAATTCTAACTCATGGGTATGCATTAGGAGTAATGGCATACGGGATTGACCCACAACGAGAAGGATACATTAGATTATGTTAAAGTCACAATCGCTTCTCGTAGTGCTAATATAATTGCAATCCTTAGACTTGAAGTCACTAGATACTCTAGTTATGAAATATCGTGCTTTGATGCTATCAAACGTTACACCGTAACTGGGTAATCATAAAGATAGCTATCGGGCATAATATGAAGCAAGCTTAGAGATCGTAGTGATGTAGAGAGGATTTGTCCCTCCCACATAATTGGAGTAAATATCCACGGCCACTCGAGGGATGAGGCTTATTGAATGTCTTGCCAGATTCAGACAAATCAATATGGAGATATTGATGTTATCTGCTTGCATAAGCGTATTCCCAGGATCGAGGAACTATGGATTGGATATACGAGTGTGACTATTTAGGTCGCGTGTCCAATCCGGATATGGATACAAAGGGATAGTGAAATATGTGATATATTGGGCACAAAAGGTTTGTCGGGATCACTGACTTATTTCTATTAGTTGGGTGCATGGATGTGTTGCTAGACACCTCTCCATGTTAGTAATAAGTTACTACCAACTAAGTAGAAACCTATGGGGTCACACGTCAAATAAAGTAGAACTAAATTTGGGATTAATTAATATGATTAATTAATGAGAAGGATAAATTTGCAACACCTTGCAAACTTAGTAGGACTAATATGCAAGGAAGGGACTAATTCAAGTTCATGTAGAACTAGGAAGGACCTTTATGTAGTTAACAAGGAGTTTTTGGACTATATAAAAGAGGCTTTGGCTTCCTTCCCACTAATTTTATTAGACATAACACAAGAGAGTGGGAGAGAGCAAAAGAGAGAGCAAGACAAAGCTAGAGGCCGAAGCTCCTAGCCCGTCCGCCCCTTTCCGTCGGCACAAGAGAGGGCCGAAAACCTCTCTTCTTCCTTTGGTTCCTTGATTCCTTCTTCCCTCATCCTCCTGTCCAAGCTAGCACTTGAGAAGGAATAATCTTGATCTCACCTCTAGACGTGGATCAACCATAGAGACGAGGACAATATTCTTCGTGTGATCTCCCAAACCAAAATGTACACAAATACTATGTCCCTTATCATGTTATGATGTCTCTTCCTGTGATCCTTGGTGGGCTTTGAGTAGGAACTAAATTTTGTTATTCCGCTGTGTTACCTGCGTCAAAAACCAACAGTGGTATCAGAGCTACATGTCGTAGTGCATAACATGATTTTATGTGTTACGATTTCAGTTTATACACCGTATCGTTATTTTTACGCAAAAACTGAAATTAATTGGCATAGTAGATGCAGATTGAATTTGATTCAAGATAAAGAAGATCTAATTCAATATTGGATGTTAGAATTGGTGAGTTTAATCACATAGGATGTGAATTATTGGGTTCTTGAAAATTAGGGTTCATGAGAACATAGTTGAAAAATGAGTTTTTCAATTATGGAAACAATTTTATGGAAACTTCCATAAAGGAAACAACCAAGCTTGGGCAACAAGGAAGAAGGGAAGGAGACTAGGGCCGAAACCCTAGCTGTCCGCCCCTCTCTCCTTGCGTGCCAAGCAAAGCCGCAGGTCACTAGGGCGGCCGGACTTGGGCCGGGCCCACGTGGCGGACGGCGGTCCTTGGGGTTCGGCCTAGGCTTAGGTTGGACCCCTTGGACCGTTGTAACCCTACTTACCCAATTTAATTAAAATTGAACAAGCGCGTTAAAATTAGTTTTAACTGTATTATGTGATTTGTTGCATGGTGGATGTATATGGCCTAGGTTGTGGATGTTTATTGCTTTGTGGGTTGGTTTACGGCCTGCGAGCTGATCAAATTAATGTAATAATTAATTAGATTTTACGGCCTGCGAGTCGTCTCTCCTCGACATGTGAGAATTTTATTATTTATTTATTCTAGATGTTAGGCTAGAATTAAAAATATTTAGATGATAGCCAAGAGCATGGAGAAGAAGACCGTAGAACCAAAGAAGCCAAAAGACAAAGAAAACACCCCTAGGCGCGTGACTATGGTGGAGCACATGGAGATGAGCTTGTCACTTTAGGGCAATTGGATATTATCATTGGCTTGACAATATCTTAGTCTAGAGGCCATATCCATGCCACGGTTTTTTTTTTTTTTTTTTTTTTTTTTTTTTTTTTTAATTTTGTGGATGTTTATTATTTATGTCTTGTTATTTATTTTTGTATGTATGGCGATACTAGCAAAACGTTAACAAGATAATAACAAAGATGGTCTTCTATTGTGGATTGCCCAATCCAAATAAGTAGATCATGTTGATTGGATCAACCAAAGAAATTAAGAATGATCAAATCCCTCAATTAAAATATTGCGTTTTGCCTTATCTTGCCAAAACACCCTTCATGATCAGGGTTTATTAAAATTCGGGCTTGCCAAAGCAAGGCGATTTTAATTTACCATGGTGTGTTGCGGACGACACAAGCTAGTAATGTGTTTATGTTGAAGCAAGAGGTTGGACGCAACTGGGTAAGACTCAATTTGATTGATGAACTTAGAGGCATAACAATTAAGCGTTATCCATGGGATAAAGAATAAATAGTTATTCACCTAATTGGACCAATAGTTGCATGGGATGCAATTGGAATGGTTCATACCTAAATAACCTATTATTGTGTGACTTGCCAAAACAAGCTCAAGAAGAAGTGAAAAAGGGATCTTGGACCTACTAGAAAATATAATGATATTTTCCGCATTAATGGTGAGGGATATTAATCCAAGAAAAATAGTGGGAGCTATGTTTGATGATCTAGCCATTGTTGAATATAGTTAAATTGTTCAAAATACTAAAATTGCACATTTCTTGTTTTGTAGAATTCCAAATGGCAAACAACAACGCATCGACTTCATCCCTACGATCTGTCCTTGAGAAGGATAAACTGTTTGGAACAAATTTCCTTGACTGGTACAGAAACTTGTCCTTAAGCAAGAACAGAAGCTGTACGTCTTGGACACTCCGATTCCAGAACCACCACAAGATGAGTCTGTTCTAGCGGAAGTAAGGGCACGTCAGAAACATATTGATGATTCTAATGACGTGACTTGCCTCATGCTTTGCACCATGACTGCTGAGCTTCATAAGCAGCACGAGAACATGGAGGCCTATGATATGATCATACACTTGAAACAATTATTTCAGGAACAGGCAAGGCATGAGCGCTATGAGGTGTCAAAAGCATTGTTCAAGATTAGCCTTGCAGAAGGGAATCCAGTAGGGCCTCATGTACTCCGAATGTTCGGGTACATTGAGAACCTTGAGAGACTGGGATTCCCACTTGCCCAAGATTTGGAAACTGATCTTGTCTTGCAATCGTTGCCTGACAGTTATAATCAGTTCATCATGAACTATAATATGAACGACATCTGTAAGACTCTGCCAGACTTGTTGAACATGCTGAAGACAGCTGAACAGAGCGTCAACAAAGGCAAGGGCAGTGCCATAATGATGGTGCATAAGAATAAGGGCAAAGGAGTTGCCTCTACTTCCAAAGGAAAGCGCAAGAAATTTGCGAAATCCAAGGAAGCCCTAAAGCCTAGTGGAGGCGTGGTTAAAGGTGAATGTCACTACTGCAGCCAGCCTGGTCACTGGAGGAGGAATTGCCCTGAATATCTGGAGGATAAGAAGCTTGGAATAGTGATTCCACCACCACCATGTATTTATGTATAGACGTCAATATTTCTATTTCTTCATCTTGGGTATTGGATACTGGATGTGGTTCTCACATTTTTCGAAATGTGCAGGATTTGAAAAGAAGTAGAAGATTGGCTAAAGGGGAGATAGATCTGCGCGTCGGGAATGGAGCAAGAGTTGCTGCATTAACTGTAGGCGTTTATGAGCTATCTTTGCCTTATGGACTTATTTTAGAATTAGACAGTTGCTTTTATGTGCCTGCCATAAGAAGAAACATTATTTCCATTTCTTGTTAGACGAGAAGGGTTTTTCTATTTCAATAAGGGACAAGTGTTGCTCCATTTATTTTGATAGTATGCACTATTGTAGTGCGCATTTTTCTAATGGATTGTATATCCTTGATCTAAATAGTCCAATCTATAACATAAATACTAAAAGGATTAAAACTAACGATTTAAATCCTAGATATCTATGGCACCGTCGTTTAGGCCATATACGTATATCTAGACTCCATAAGGATGGACTTCTAGACTCATTTGATTTGGAATCATATGAGACATGTGAATCTTGTTTATTAGAAAAATGACAAAGTCCCCTTTCAATAAGAAATGTGAGAGGACTAGTGAATTATTGGCACTCATACATACTGATGTATGTGGGCCATTCCCCACGCGTGCCAGAGGTGGTTACACCTACTTCATTACGTTTACTGATGATTTCAGTAGATATGGATTTGTATACCTTATGAAGGCCAAATCTGAATCGTTTGAATTGTTCAAAGAATTCAAGAATGAAGTAGAGAAGCAACTTGGTAAAAGTATTAAGGCTCTACGATCGGATCGTGGAGGAGAATACTTAAGACAAGATTTTGATGAGTATCTTAGAGAGTGTGGGATAATATCCCACCTCACTCCACCCGGAACGCCACAATGGAATGACGTATCCGAGAAGAGGAATCACACGCTACTAGGTATGGTGCGATCTATGATGTCTCACACGGATCTTCCGATATTATTTTAGGGACATGCCCTAATGACGGCAACTTTTACCATTAACCGTGTTCCATCCAAATCAGTCATGAAGACACCATATGAGATATGGACTGGGAAGCGTCCCATAGTGTCGTTTATGAGGATTTGTGGTTGCGATGTCTATGTAAAGTGTTTACAAATAGACAAGCTCGGGCCCAAAGCGGATAAGTGTAAATTTCAGGGATATCCTAAGGAAACTAAAGGATATTATTTCTACAATCCCACCGAGAACAAAGTGTTTGTTTCTCGGACCAACGTGTTTCTAGAAGGAGAGTTTGTCTCTAAAGAAGCAAGTGGGAGGGCTGTAGAACTTGAAGAGATTCAAGAACCACAATTCACTGAACCGATAATGGAACATGAGCAGGAACCGCAAATTGTTGTGGAGGAACCTGTTCAGGTAACACATGAACTCCGTAGATCAGGAAGAGTGCGTCATGAGCCAGAGAGGTATGGGCTTCTCGTGACTGAGCCCGATGACGTACCACTCATGGATGATGAGCCTGCAACCTACGGGGAAGCCATGAAAGGCCCACACTCCAAGAAGTGGCTGGAAACCATGAGATCCAAAATGGATTCCATGTACACCAATAAAGTATGAACTTTGGTGGAACCACCCGAAGGGGCTCGACCCATAGGGTGCAAATGGGTCTTCAAGAAGAAGACCGAAAAGGATGGCAAGGTAGTTGCCTATAAGGGGCGATCGGTAGCCAAAGGGTATAGGCAGATTCATGGTATTGACTATGTTGAGACGTTCTCATCAGTCGCCATGACTAAATCCATTCAAATCCTACTTGCTATTGCAGCATACTACGACTATGAGATTTGGCAGATGGATGTCAAAACAGAGTCCCTTTATGGGAACCTCCTCGAGGATGTGTATATGACAAAAAAAGAAGGTTTTGAGGATCCGAAGAGTCCCAATAAAGTCTGTAAGCTGTAAAGATCCATTTATGGATTAAAGCAAGCTTCTAGGAGCTGGAATCGACGTTTTGATGACGCAGTCAAAGAGTTTGGCTTCATCAAGACCGAAGATGAGCCTTGTGTTTACAAGAAGGTTAGTGGGAGCTCTGTAGTATTTCTGGTCTTGTATGTGGATGACATACTAATCATTGGACACGACATTCCTACTTTGCAATCTGTTAAAAAGATTAGCTAGGAAAGTGTTTTGCAATGAAGGACTTAGGAGGTGCAGCCTATATACTTGGTATAAAGATCTATAGGGATAGATCTAGAAAGCTGCTGGCCTAAGTCAAAGTACATATATAGACAAGGTGTTGAAGAGGTTCAACATGCAAGATTCCAAGAAGGGATTCTTGCCCATGTCGCATGGAGTCACTCTTTCAAAGAATGACTGTCCCTCCAATGAGATTGAGAAGGACCGCATGAGTAGGATACCCTATGCTTCGGCTATATGATCCATCATGTACGCGATGTTGTGTACTAGACTAGACGTATCATACGCGTTGAGTATGGTGAGCAAATATCAGTCCAATCTGGGTCAGAATCACTGGATTGCCGTCAAGAACATCCTAAAGTACTTAAGAAGAACTAATGATAACTTCTTGATATTTGGAGGTAAGGAAGAGCTAACTGTAATTGGTTACACTGATGCAAGCTTCCAAAGATGACTGCAAATCGCAGTCTGGATACATGTTTTACCTGAATGGAGGAGCTGTGAGCTGGAAGAGTTCCAAGCAAGAGACAGTTGCTGATTCTACAACAAAAGCTGAGTACATTGCTGCTGCGGAAGAGGCAAAAGAGGCAGTTTGGATAAAGAAGTTTATCACTGAGCTCGGTGTGGTCCCTAGCATCATGGATCCCATAGAGTTGTACTGTGACAACTCCGGGGCGATCGCACAAGCCAAGGAACCAAGATCACACCAGAAATAAAAGCATGTACTTAGGAGATTCCATCTTATTCGTGATATGATCAATCGAGGAGATGTGAAGATGTACAAGATTCCAACGGATGACAATCTTTCAGGTCCGCTTACAAAACCTCTTGCGCAGCGAAAGCATGAAGGGCACGCCAGATCTATAGGCATACGAGATGCACCAGATATGCTCTAGTGCAAGTGGGAGACTGTTGGATTAGGTGCCCTAGAGGCAATCTATATTTAGTATGAACAATAATATTGGATGGAATATTCATTTATTATATATTGTGATATTTAATATATTGAAGTCCTTAGATACAATGTGTTGTTTATCTTAAATATCCCTAGTCCATTATATTGGTTAATAGGACGATCAAATATAGACTAATATGTGTGTAGATTGATATGGAGATATCAAGTCTAACACATGAGTGTGCATTAGGAGTAATGGCATACTGGATTGGCCCACAACGAGAAGGATACATTAGATTATGTTAAAGTCACAATCGCTTCTCGTAGTGCTAATATAATTTTAATCCTTAGACTTGAAGTATCAAACTTTACACCGTAATTGGGTAATCATAAAGATAGCTATCGGGCATGATAGGAAGCAAGCTTAGAGATCATAGTGATGTAGAGAGGATTTGTCCCTCCCACATAATGGGAGTGAATATCCACGACCACTCGTGGGATGAGGCTCATTGAATGTCTGGCCAGACTAAGATAAATCAATATGGAGATATTGATGTTATCTGCTTGCATAAGCGTATTCCCAAGATCGAGGAACTATGGATTGGATATACGAGTGTGACTATTTATGTCTCGTGTCCAATCCGGATATGGAGACAAAGGGATAATGCAATATAAGATATTGGGAACAAAGGTTTGTCGGGATCACTGACTTATTTCTATTAGTTGGGTGCATGGATGTGTTGCTAGACACCGCTCCATGTTAGTAATAAGTTACTACCAACTAAGTAGAAACCTATGGGGTCACACGTCAAATGGAGTAGAAATATATTTGGGATTAATTAATATGATTAATTAATGAGAAGGATCAATTTGCAACACCTTGCAACTTAGTAGGACTAATATGCAAGGAAGGGACTAATCTAAGTTCATGTAGAACTAGGAAGGACCTTTATGTAGTTAACAAGGAGTTGTTGGACTATATAGAGGAGGCTCTAGCTTCCTTACCACTAATGTTATTAGACATAACACAAGAGAGTGGGAGAGAGCAAAAGAGAGAGCAAGACAAAGCTAGAGGCCGAAGCCCCGACACAAGAGAGGGCCGAAACCCTATCTTCTTCCTTTGGTTGCTTGATTCCTTCTTCCCTCTTCCTCCGGTCCAAGCTAGCACTTGAGAAGGAAGAATCTAGATCTCACCTCTAGACGTGGATCAACCGTAGAGACGAGGACAATATTCTTCGTGTGATCTCCAAAACCAAAAGGTACACAAATACTATGTCCCTTATCATGTTATGATGTCTCTTCCTGTGATCCTTGGCGGGCTTTGAGTAGGAATTAAATTTTGTTATTCCGCTGCGTTACCTACGTCAAAACCCAACACCTCTCCCCTACACGTGTCGTCAGGCAGCACCTCCTCCTGTCGCCACGACCCCACCTCCATCTCCGGCATCTCCCCATGCTGTCGTCTCTCCCCCCGTCTCTCCTGACCCACCAGCCCCACCCCTCTCTCCTCACATGAGAACCCGAGCCAAGCATGGTATACACAAACCAATCTCTCGCCTCACTTTACATGCCCAACTCCCCCCTACTGTGTCACCATTGCCCAAATCCCATGTGTCCGCCCTCTCGGACCCACACTGGAAAGCTGCTATGGATGATGAGTTTCAGTCTATGATCACGAATTAGAATTGGGAGTTGGTACCTCGCCCGTCAGGGGCTAACATTCTTCGGGCTCTCTGGTTATTTCGTCACAAGTTTTGGGCTGATGGTACTCTTCAGAGGTATAAGGCTCGCCTCGTGGAAAATGGCAAGTATCAGTTAGTGGGGACTAATTGTGATGAGACCTTTAGTGCTGTGGTCAAACCGGCCACCATCCGCACTGTTCTCACGCTTGCCGTTTCACGTTCTTGGCCCATCCGTCAGTTGGATTTCAAGAATGCTTTCCTCCATGGTGATCTTGACGAGGTTGTGTATATGCATCTTCCACCGGACTATCGGGATCCCCGTCATCCGGATTATGTCTGCCGCTTACGTAAGTCCTTGCATGGGCTGAAGCAAGCACCTCGTGCGTGGTTTCAGCGGTTTGCTATGTTTCTCACTGGCTTTGTGGGTTTCTCAGGTTGCAGATGTGATGAGTCTCTGTTTTCTTACAATCAGGGATCTGATATTGTCCATCTCCTCCTCTACGTTGACGATATCATCATCACCGGGTCCTACCCTACAGTTGTTCAGCGGGTTATCTCTCAGCTTTTGACTGAGTTTGCTATGACCGATCTTGGACCTCTACACCACTTTCTGGGCATTGCAGTTACTCGGACTGATTCTGGTATGGTTCTCTCGCAGCTTCAGTATGCCTCTAAGATCCTGCAGCGTGCATCGATGGTGAGTTGTAAGCCCGTTAGCACTCCGGTTGAGACAGGCTCCAAACTCACTGCAGTTTCAGGTCCTTCGGTTGATGATCCCACTCTCTACCGCAGCTTAGCTGGTGCACTTCAATACCTTACCTTCACTCGTCCGGACATCTCTTATGCTGTTCCGCAAATCTGCCTCTTCATGCACGATCCTAGAGAGCATCATTTCCGCGCGTTGAAACGCGTGCTTCGATATGTAAGTGGAACTCTTAATCTTGGGTTTCAAATCTCAGCTAATGCCTCTACGGGACTCACGGCATACACAAATGCTTACTGGGCTCGTTGCCCGGACACGCGTCGCTCCACCTCCGGCTTCTGCACTTTTTTCGGGGACAACCTGCTTAGTTGGTCGTCCAAACGGCATGCCATCGTCTCCCGCTCCAGTGCCTAGGCTGAGTACTGTGGCGTTGCCAACGCCGTTGCTGAGCTATGCTGGCTTCGCAACCTTCTCCTTGGGCTCCGGGTTTGTCCTCCGAAGACCTCTCTTTGATATTGTGACAATTTTAGGGCGGTATACTTATCAGGTAACCCGGTTCAGCATCGACGCACTAAACATATTGAGATTG
Source organism: Linanthus parryae (assembly GCA_023055425.1). NCBI lineage: Eukaryota > Viridiplantae > Streptophyta > Magnoliopsida > Ericales > Polemoniaceae > Linanthus > Linanthus parryae. Next base: position 8,637,028 of record JALGPY010000015.1, read on the forward strand.
ATCTTCAGTTTGTTCGGGACAAAGTTCGCCTCGGCGAACTTCGAGTTCTTCACATTCCTGTTGACTTTCAGTATGCGGACATCTTCATCAAAGGCCTTCCTCGTCAGCTATTTGAGAGATTCCGCTCCAGTTTGAACGTTCATCCTTCTCCTGTTCCGAATACGGGGGTTAATAGAATTAGCGTAGCTCAGCTGTTAACTTAGCGTAATTATAGGGTCTGGATTGTAATTACCTTTGTATATATTTTGGGTATATATTGCTAAGGAATACAGTAGTCCGATGAGGACAAATTTACCATCGTACAATGCCAACATATTCTATATTGGAGTTCCGTTTCAGGTAAGTTTGAGTTTAAGAATTCCTGCAACATCAGGTTCCCACAATGTTCTGCTTAGCTCCTCTTTGTTCCATGTATTGTCCTCCTTGTTGATGAGATCTGCCACCACTTTGTTGTTTTCACGATTTCCTGTTGCTATGTGTCTTAAAGTGTGTGGTCCAGGGATCCATGAGTTACTTAAGATTTTGACATGCTCCCCATTTCCTATATCCCACCTAACCCATTTTCTAGGTCTTTTCTTCCCTCAATTAGACTCCTCCATACGAATAAGGGGCCTTGAACCATGTATTCCTTTAGGAAACCGCCATCTTTGTAATACTTAGCAAATAGTAGCTTGTTGACCAGTGAGTTTGGTTGAGTGATTAATCTCCAATCCTGTTTGGCTAATAGTGCTTCATTGAAGCAGTTGAATCTCTATAATTGAGCCCTCAATTGTCTCTTCTATGTTGGATTTTTGCCCAAGCTAGCTAGCACATGCATGTTTCTACGTTGGTCTTACCCTACAATAAACTTTGAATTAAGCTCCCTACTTTCCTGCAAACCCTTGGAAAAGAAAGCAAGACATATTCTAATTTTGGAGTGCTTGTGCCACAAATTTAACTGGGACTTCTTTGCCCCCGACTGATATGGTATTTTTTTGGTATAAACGTGCAGAATTTCATTAATAAAATAGGAGGACAAATACAACGGTAATAAACATCGAACCTGCAATACACAATAACATAAGAAACTGTTAGTAATTATAAAAACTAAACTGAAAACATAATAATGGCCCAAAAAAGGGGCCTAAGCAAGACCAAATGAAAGCCCAAAACCTAAGGCTAACAAGCCCTAAGCACAAACACGTGGACAACCTTACCCCATCACAGCAATAAAACTCCCGAAGCCACCAGAAGAAAGTGGTGATAAAGAAGGTGTAGGTGGAGGCTGTGCGGCCAGATCAAGGTGGATGGCGGCGAAAGTAACGGTGGTGATGGCAGCACCAGACGAAAGATAACCCGAATTAGATATGGCCTAAGGTGCGGCTAGAAGTCCATGGATAAGGAAAATGAAGATAAAGGAGGCAGAGGTGGACCCACATCAATGAGGATGTCGAGAGAGACATCCACGACCTACAATTTGCGAGAGAAACAAAACCTCCATCTTGCTTGGGCCCATAACAGCCCACCGTGTCGGGAGACAAAAATGAGACGCCCCAAAAATAAATTGCCGGAAAAACGGCTATAAGTATAAGGAGCAGGGAAGTACGCCCCACAAAAAATTGCCCCGTGAGGGCTAAGAGCACAGGAGGCAAAACAACACCGCTGAAACTTCGAACAACCAGCCAGCGGGAGGAACCAAAAATAGGGAAGGTCTGTCCCAAAAACGATTCTGAGCAAAGAAAAGATGATTACGAGAAAGGAGAGACGCACAGAAGGACAAGATTGGTTGGGCAACGTCGAGAATTGGCGCTACCAACTGGAATTGAAAGAGAGGTACTCTCTCTATAGAATTCTAGAGAGAAGTTAGAGCTTTCCTCTTTGAGAATAGTAATTCTTGATAGTGGTATTGGTTGGTCTGATATGGTCTTTTGTTTCAATCCCTTCAATTTTCTTCCAGTTCTGAATGCTTTAGGGAAAAAAAGGTATGGTGTTAGTATATCCCCTAGAGGCAATCTATTTTAGTGTGAACGGTATTTTGACTAGACCTTTCATTTTATTAGATATGGAGATATTAATATAATGAAGTCCTTAGATTGTAATTGTTGTTATCTTAAATTACCCATAGTCTAGTATAATGGTTATTAGGACGATCACTACGCATATAGATTAGTTTGTGGTAGATTGATGTGGACATATAAAGTCTAACACATGGGTATGTATTAGGAGTGATAGCATACTGGATTGACCAACCACGAGAAGGCTAAATGGAAGTTATGTGGATGTCACAAGTGCTTCTCGTGGTGATAATGGTGTTGTGGTCCTTAGACTTGAAGTCACTAGATACTCTAGTTGTGAAATATCATGTTTTGATAGCATCAAACGTTTCACTGTAATTGGGTAACTATAAAGGAGATAATCGGACATGATATGAAACAAGCTGAGAAATGGTAGTGATGTAGAGAGATTTTATCCCTTCCACATAATGGGAGTATCTATCCATGGCCACTTGATGAGTAGTACTTAAAAAATGTTTGGCTAGCCTCAAGTAAATCAACATACGATATTGATGTTATCTGTTCAGATAAGTCTATTCCTAGGATCTAGAAACTATGAATTGGATGTACGAGTGTGACATATGTGTCTCTTGTCCAATCCGGATATTGTGACAAAGGGACTATATGGAACGGTAGCATTGGTGACAGAGGTTTGTCAAATCACCAACTTTTCCTATTGCTTGTGTAGCATTGTTGTGTTGTTACACACCGCTCAATGTTTGAAATTGTTACTGCCAACGTAATAGGAACCTGCAGGGTCACACACCAGATGATTAGACTGGATGTAGATGTTAATTAGTTGGACTAAGTAACAGTTAAAAGAATCAGTGATCAAAGTGCAACAACGTGCATATTTAGTTGGACTAAATAGCAAATTGGACTAAACTACTAATTAATCCAAGTTTGGATCGGATTAGTAGTGGGGCAGTTTTGTAAGTAATAAAGAGTTATTAATTATAAAAGACTAGCTCAGCCTTAATTTTCATTAGATGAAATAATTAAAGCAAAAGAGAGAAGAGAAGGAAGAGGTTCGCCCCCTACCAACGGCAAGAAGAGAGGCCACCCCTCCCTCCTCCATTGTTGCTCGCATTGCTTGATTTGATCAAACTCATGATTGCTCATTCCCTACACTGTTAACATAAACAGTAGAGGAAGATCCAGTTGTTGATCCTACAGTGTGGATACCAGCAGAGGCGTGGACACTACTCCTGCGCAGTGATCAGTGAGATTAACAAGGAAACCTTTCTCCTTTATCATGTTATGATGATTCACCTGAGATCCATAGAGATGTTTGGGCAGGATTTATTTTGTATTTCCGCTGCGTAACCTGCACCAAAACCCTGTAAAACCATCTCTGCAATACTCCACATGCTCCAGGTCGAGGAGGATAAAGTTGACTTTGTCCAAACACTTTTGCATATTAATCAATCTAAATTTTGGCCACGTTTCTCTCTCTAAATCTTTTCTCTCCGGAGAAGACCCAGCCGCACCCCTTCCTAGCGGCGACCCCTCCTCCACCATGGAGATGCTACCGGGATCGTCCCCCTATCTTGCGTAGTGTTTTCTATCTCCCACTACCATAGCCCCTGCCTACTCGCCGCCTCCGCTAGCATCCTACTCCCCTGCCGGTTTTCAGACGGGCCTAGCCCCCACCGGATCTCAAATCTCAGGTGCGCCACCGGGATTCCGGAATTTAAATCGAATGCTCCTCTTTGATTGCTTTCCCCTCCATTCAGTGGGATGAGGGGATTCCGTGGTCATTTTCAACTAACCCGCGCCCCGTTCCAAAGTGAGCTTGTCCGCCCGTCGCTGCCGACCACCGCTGTTCGCCAAAGATGACGTCGTTCCAGATCCGCAGCTCTAACAGTCGCTGCGCCTCCTCGCCTCCCAGCTGCCGCCTTTTCTTCCGCCGCCGTCGCCTCCACATCCGGTGAGCCCTCCCCTCATCTTCCTTTCCATAGGTTCTCGTGAAATCTGCTGCTACATCCTTCTAAGCTCCCGATTTATTTTCCCCTCCCCCTCCCCAGTTTTTGTTCGCCGATTTGGGGAGAAGATTGAGTCCCATTGACCAGTGTAGCTCCAAAATTCCACCCCTCCCCCCTGGGGTCTGGTCTCCGTCGAGGCAGGGTGCTTCGTCGCCGCCGCCGCCGTATCTGCCGCCTCCACCCACGAGCACGACTGCTTCCGGGTTGTACCAGGGCATTAGGGTTGATGTTGTTTTTTTGGGCCTCTCTTTGGGCTTGGGTTTGGTTTTCCTGTCCTTTGGGCTTTTCGTTTGGACTCCACTTTGTGTTGTGGGCATAGGAGGCTCTTGGTGCCAATGGGACTGTTTTTTGTTTCGCAGTTTGTTTATGTGGGTGCCAGTGGAGCATTGGCCACTAGGTTCCTAGTTGTTGTGAGGCATTAGGCTTGTTTGCAGTACTATGGGGTTGGTTTTTATGTTCAGGGGTATGCCCCGTTTCTCTTTGTAATCGTTTTCCTTATTAATGTGATTTCTTTCGTTGATGGTGAAAAAAAAACTCTGACATTGGCTTAATAGGAATTCCGCGGCTATGAAAAATATTATTCTGAGTCCCGCTGATTCATTACAAGCCCTCCGTTGTGCCACCGCCGTTACAGTTACATCACCAACATCCAGAGTTGTAGAGAAAACTTCGGGCAAAACGGTGTTCTTCAGCAACCACAATCTTCATACCACGACAAATGCGGAGCTTCCTTCGCTTTGCCTAATTGATGCTGCTTGGGACTAAGACACATGCTGAGCAGCCGAAGCATGGGTGCTCCTTAACGCCCTTGGAGAGCGCTCCCATGAAGACAACTTCCCCTTTCAGAGCACCTTAGCTTATTCGGCAGAAGCAACAACCCTCCTACACGCTCTAAAGTGGTTAACCTCAAAATGTCAATCAAAAGTCATTGTGGCTACAGATTGCGATACTTTAACTTCTACTTTGCACAAGTGTAACCCAGGATAGCCGAGGCGATCCTGTTCGACGACATTCTCCATCAAACCACTCGCTTTCGGAAGTTGCCAATAAAAAAAGTGCCTAGAACTGAGGTCCTTGATCGTGATCGACCGGCAAAACAGGCCTTAAGACAGTCTAAACAAGAGGTCAGGAATTGGCTAACTCCATTTCTAACATTTACTTCTTGTATGCAATATTTTTCCATCAATATAGATTCTGCACTTCTACTCAAAAAAAAAGTTCAAAATTTTGTTTGGACAAAAAAATATACGATGTGCACTTGATGAAAATGCCCTCGACAACATTTGATGATGGAATTTTATTACCAGTTTGACACTGATATGTATTGTACAAATGAGGGATGAAATTAACTAGTTTTTACTAGTGGTGGTTGGTTTTAAACACAGATATCAGTTATCAAATAATATAACGTGTGTAATACCCAGTGAAGAAAAACAAGTACAAGTAGATACTAAAGCACGGCATAATTCCACTTTTTTTTTTTTTTTTTTTTTTTTTTTAATGCTTTCTTTTATCCTACTCCAGCACCTTCCTCAAACAAAATAATAATAATAATAATAATAATAATAATAATAATAATAATAATAATAATAATAATAATAATAATAATAATAATAATAATAAATCATCTGAAAGAAAAATCTAACAGTTGCGCATTGTTTTGGTATGTTATGAACCCTATTTTAAATTCTTGAATGCGCCAGCTGATCAAAGAGTGAGGGAGAGAGGGCATAGTCAAAATCTCGACACCCAAGTTCACCCACTCAAGCATCAATGAATAGATCTGCAAGTCAGATACATCTTCACGAGGGACCAGACGATTCAACAGGGTACAACAACCTTCGACAAACAAAATTATATAGAAAATAAGAGCTGCCATTATTCTGATACTAGGGAGATGGAAAGGAAGAAAAAAAACAGTTCAATTAAAGCAAGGCTTATCAAAGTGTACTGGTAATTCCAGCATCACCGAACAAGAAAGCAGTTCAATTGTAGCTTAACAGAGAAAAAAAAGGCAGGATTGTAGAAGAAGAATTTCAAAATAACCCTTTCCAAAAGAAGTCATCACCATGGACATCCTCGGGAAGACTTGCTAACACCCTTGCCTCATTCTCTTCTAGAGTGACTATCTCCTTGGCATTTTCATTCTCCAATAGTTCCAACTTCTTCTTCATTGCCTCAATCTTCTTCCTTCTGAGAGAAATTTCTTGCTTGGCCACTTTGAATGAATCCAGATCAGAAGTTGCTGATTTTATGGATCTTACAGACTCCACACGAGTACTTGCCCAACTAAGATTAAAGCCTTGCTTCTCAAAATCCTCAATATCCCTCAAAATAACAGATATCCTACCAAGATCCAGGTCATCTATCCGAGCATGCTCATATTCGACAATGAACTCGGCAAAACCATGAAAAATCCCCCTCCTTACGCGGTCGCCTTCCAGATCCATACCCTTAAATGTTTCAGGATGTGCAGCATGAATTCTTCTCAGGACACTGACGTCTTTCTTGTCTAATGAACATCCAAGAATCAGTTCAAATTCATTGAGATGGTCAGACAGAAGGCAACTAGATAGAGATAAATCAGCCTTGGCTCTCTCAGAAGATGGCAGAGGTGTTCCAACAGCGAGTTTGATACCTTGGAAAGGCCGTTCAATCCTTATAGATGAAGTCTGAGCTGCAGTAGCTGTAACTACTGGAGTTTTAAAAAGAATTACCTCCCTTTCCTCAGATATATCATTCCCAGAGGTTGTTCGCTTCTCAACAATCTCAAGGTGACGAGTATTTTCTTCTACAACTCGAACCTCTACGGGTTGAAGCTCGTGTTCTTTGAAATCGTACTCTTCTTGGATCATAAGATGACCTTGTTGACCTCTTGACTTTCTGGAAGATGCTACGTCTGTCCTTACCTTCCTTTTCCTGAGAGGTAGCACTTGGTTTTCATCCTTGTCACTTACTTTGTTCTTTTCAACTTCTTTGTCCGACTCAGCTATATCCAACAAGCCCGCCATATCACTTGTCTTGGAACTAGCTTTGCAACTCCTCACAGATCCTGCCAAGGAAACTGTTGTACACTCAAAGTCATAAAATGAATAGATTGGGAATACAAAATTTATTTATGAAGAGATAATTACTTGTTTTCTGAGCTTTCTTAAACTCCTCTACTTCAATCTCTCCATTTGCGACAGAAGACCAGTTTGGATATATATTGTCTGCAAGTCTACAACTCTGAGAAGGAAAAATGAAAACGGAGGAAAAAAAAGATAAAAATACGTTAGGTACTAGAAATTTACATTAATTTTTGAAGGTCAATCCTACCTCCACAAAAGGTCTATAGCTTTTGGTTAAATTATAGTAATAGCTTACAATTTTTTGTATCTCTTATTTGGACCTATTATGTTTCCTCGACAAGTATTACGAACATGAAACAAAGAGCGTTTACACAAGACTGTTAACCAAAGTACTTATGGTTTACCTAAATTTGTTAGGGGTTTCCACTAGTAAAGCAACTGAGCTACGTTGCACAAGTGCGGGAACTTGGTGCGGGTGCGACAAATATCCAAAATTCAGGGGTGCGGGTGCGGCGGGCGTGCGGCGGCGACCTTATTTTTAATATATTTTTATTTTCTATTATTTGTGATTCCTTATGCTAAAATCAAAAAGAATAATATTAATAATCCAAATTATAATCACGCAGAAATTCATACATTGACTCAAGGAAACATAGATACTATATCAAAAACATACAACATACAGCATAAATTGTAGTTGTGTTTTAGAGGACCTCTCAGTCTCAACTTAAACTCTCAAAATGACCCTACAATATTCAATACGCACCAGCAAAGCACCCAAGCACACGGAGCACCCGGTGCTGGTGCGTGACCTTTTAGAAGAACTTGTGCAACATAGCAACTGATTATCTAAGTAATTTTAATTTTCTTAAAATTGGAACTTTGTAAGAGTAAGCAAGTGGTCTACAAAATGCAGATATAATAAAACAACTTACTCGACGGATTGAACCCATAGCAGAAGTTGAATAGCATCCACTTGAAGCAGAAGATCTGTTTGTGGTTGCTCTTTCTCTGTCTGTAATGGCGATAGTCAAATTGCTCTCTCTATGTTTATTTCCCCCAAACCCAAAAGGTATAATAAATATACATCTGTATGAATAAATGGTTGGTAATTGATTAATGACGATGAAGAAGTTTTGGTAGATGAGAAATTAGCTATAGAAAATAATCAATTCTTAGTTTTTATTGGATTAATTGACTTAACATAAATGAAAGATGAGAGGTATTATGAAAATTAATTTTGGCAATTGATTATTATTAACGAGAATGCTCTTGTGGTACATATGGCTAGCAGGTAATGAGCCAATCGCTTTTATTGATTAAAAAACTAAGATGAATGGTTCTCTAATGCAATAGTAATGACAAGTGTGCATATAGTATAAGACATTCATATAACTTTTCTGAAAATACGGACGGTTGGTTTTGTTATCAATTGTATTTAATTTTTTGCAAAAATAAGTTACTTTTCACACGATTAAGTACTATTCAATGTCCCCAAATGCATGATATATATTCGATATATTACTACCAAAATTTTCCAATTAACATAAACTTTTTGACTCCTAACTATAATAGGAAGCATGTTAATCAAAGTTTATAAATGACAGTTGCGGTAAATTGGATCTTTATTCATCATAGCCTTTTGTGTGAAATGGGATAGACATTAAATTGTTTCCGTGACGTGGATCGCAATAACTATGAGACAAATATGAATGTATAATAATATAAAGGATTGTCGTGTCAAATTATTAGAAGGATAATAATTTATCTTAAGCATCCATTCTAATGAAACAATGTGTTGATCAGAATACTCAAGGAGCTGAAGGATAATACTCAGCAAAGGGCATATGGGAAGGATAGTCTAGACACAGTATTGATGATCAACACATTGTTTCATGGGTATTGTATTGGGAGGGCACCTCGACACACAACTGGGACTCTTCCTCTCTTTTCCTCGAACATTGCTTCTTAGTTACTTGATTTTTCTTTGATTCAGCAGCCATAACTGAATATTACTGATATTCAGCTTAATCTCTTTTTCTGTAGTTATTTAACTGTGCCCATTAGCCCCTATCTTTATCACTGATATCAGACCCATGGAGGAAGTAACAGCTGATCTAGAACAGTGGTGCAACTTGGACAGGTTGAATCCGAACAACCCGACCCAGCCCGAACTCAAACAGGACTAGCGTGAATCGCGCGTTCTGTATAAGCATAGTAATTATAACATATTTGAAATGACTCTATTACTTGTGTTTTGATCTATGTGGCACGGGTGCCTCTGGGAGGTCACGCACCTGCACCGGATCAGGGTGCTTCGTGGGTGCTTTGCTGGTGCTTTGTGAATAAGGAAGGTCATTTTTAAAGTCTTAGTTGAGAGGTCCTTTAAATTACAACTACAATTTTAACCAAAAAAATAAGCATCTATGTGAACATTTGTAACCCTTGTGTTACTCGCCTCTCCACAGCCACGAACAACGGGATGAGATCATATTGTTGATATAGTAGCTCTGTATCTTTGAATCTGTGTATGAATTTCTGTTGGAGTATAATTTGGATTACTATTTTAGTTTCTTTTATATTAGAATAATTGTATTACGAATAATATAAAATATAAATATAAATAAAGTCGCCACACCCCGCCGCACCCGCACCTTGATTTTTGGGAATTTTTCGTACCCGCACCCAGTTCTCACACCCGCACCCGCAAAGTACCCGCACCCGCGCTACATAGACTATACGCACACTTGTCAATACTATTGCATTAGAGAACCAATTATGTTAGTTTTATAATCAATAAAAGCGATTGGCTAATTACCTTCTAGCCATTTGTACCACAAGAGCATCCTCGGTAAAAATAATCAATTGCCAAAATTAAATTTTATAATACCTCTCATCTGTCATTTATGTTAAGTCAATTAATCCAATAAAAACTATGAATTGGCTATTTTCTATAGCTAATTTCTCAACTACCAAAACTTCTTCATTGTCATTAATCAATTACCAACCATTTATTCATACAGATGTATATTTATTATACCTTTTGTTCGGGGGAAACAAACATAGAGAGAGCATTTTGATTATCGCCATTACAGACAGCGAAAGAGCAACCACAAACGGTCTTCTGCTTCAAGTGGATGCTAGTCAACTTCTGCTATGGTTCAACCCGGCGAGTAAGTTGACTTATTATTTCTGCATTTTGTAGACCACTTGCTTACTCTTACAAAGTTCCAATTTTCAGAAAATTAAAATTACTTAGATACTCAGTTCACTTTAATTATTAATAATGTTTTTCATATTGTTTTTGCTCTTGACACACTTGATTTGTTTTTGTTCACTCAGTTTCTTATTTTCCTGTATTTGGTTAAATATAATTTCTTTACTCTTTAGACTTTAATGAATAACTTATGAATAGGGGTGTAAACGAGTCACGCCGAGCCGAATACTACATGGCTTGGGCTCGGCTCGCTGGAGAAAGTACTAGGCTCGGGCTCGGGCTCGCTTCGAGGTTGACGTGTCAGGCTCAAGCTAGGCTGTAAGAAGAATTCGACTGTTCAAGCACAAGTCAAGCCTGCCTCACACTCGTTAATAATACAGCTAGAGCTTTCAAGCTCATTAGAGAGTCTGTGAGTACTAAGTAATAATATGTACAGCCCTTGACGTAAATAACAAAGCTCAACATAACACATGATCTATTTAAAAAAAAAAATACTAAGTCAAAATACCAAAACTAATCTTCAATGCATTCGATCATCCAAAATCCAAAACATAATGCTCATTCCAAACGCGGGGTGATTTTCAATAATAATAAATTCAGATTAATGTGTGTGTGTACATAAAAAAATATGTAACAAGCCGGCTCTACAGCTTAGGAGCCGAACCCCCTATTCAAGCTTGGCTAGCTTAACTTAACGAGACCAAATGTAGGCTTGAGTTCAGCTCATTTAGTGCACGAGCAGGATTTTGACCGAGCTAGCTCTCAAGGGGCTCGGCTCGTTCGCAGCCCCGTCAGTGAATTCAATTTGGCAGTAGATGGTCATTGTTTTTAAATTAAGAAAGTTTCGTATGTGTACTTTCAACAGCTAGTAAATACAGTTTTAAGAATATGATCAATTTTAATTTAGCTTAATGTGGTAAGTTAAGTTTATTGAATTCGGCAAGTAAGTTGAATTCAGCCTGCGCCCAAACCGATACATACATACAAACATATATATAAACAATTTTTTGCTTGGACACGCCAACAATGTTCCTAATTCGGGTTTGGGCAGCCTGGACACAACTCGACTTGGGTTAGGCCAAGGGTGTCGACCTGTCCAGTGTGTCCGAGTTGCACCCCAAGTACAAACTGAGTTTGGGAGTTCTCGAGAAACTGCGGCTCCAATGTCAAAGGGGATGAATGATTTGCATAACCTAAAAGAAGGTATTAAGGAGCTGCAAGTTCTGCCACTTGACCAACTCTGATAAGCGAGATAAGCAGCTAGAAGACTAGAGCTGCAAGTTCTAGTGCTACTGTTAAAATTTTTCTACCAGCAACGCAGGTAAGACGTTGCGGAATATGTTAAATGGTTGCTTCCGGGAGGTCTCGCACCCGCACCGGGTACGTCATGGCTGCTTGGGTGCTTTGTGGATAAGGCAGGATCATTTTGAAAGTTTTAGTTGAGAAGTCCTCTGAAATACAACTGCAATTTAACCCAAAAAAAAACATGCATCGATGTGAACATTTCTAACCCTTATATTACTCGTCTCTCCACCAGGAAAAGATTACATTATTGATATAGTAACTCAGTGTCTTTGAATTTTTGTACGAATTTACGTTTAATTATTTTTTGTATTACTATTATTGTTCTTTCTATATTAGTATAATGGTATCACAAATAATATAAAATATAAACATAAATAAAGTCGCCGCACCCCTGCCGCACCCATAATCTTTTTGGAATTGGCCGTACCCGCACCCACTCCCGCGCCCATGCTACATAGGTTGCGGATGCTACACAAAAATATTAATTAATACTTTTAATCCTACAGAGTCAGTGATATTTACTTTTAGCAGTGCATTATTTTAGTTTGCAATTCCTTCGAATTATGGGATTGAGAATCCCTTAATTCCAGAATTCAGCTTAATTTAGGAATTAGTAATCAGGGTTTTTAGTCCAACGATGTTTGCTTCCTTTTTTCTATGTAATCTCTTATTGAAAGAGAACATCTACAGAAACAGAAAGCACGTAGAATTATTATAAGAAGATACGCGAATTGGGTGTCTCTCAATGAGTCCTAAGAGCATCTCCAACATTGACATGCAAAAAAATGCAAATTATACATAAAATTATAATTTTGCATATCTGCAATTATATCACCAACTCCAATAGTGCTAGCTAAAAGATAGACATCGGTTACATTGGTTTTTCTAAAATTATTTATCTTTATTTTGATAACAGATTCCTAAAAAGACAAATCTACTAAAATATAGGAACAAATCTAACAAATAGGAACAAACCTACAAATAGGAAAAAGATAAGATAGCGAGGTAAGATTGTCGCCAAAACTAGGTGAGATAGATGCATAACATCTATTTTGCATGAGGGATACATGTTCTCTTAGATTGTAATTTTTACCCATGTTCTTTATATTTTGCATAAAAAATCAATTTGCATTATCTGGAGATGCTCTAAGGTTGTTGCGCCCTTTGATGAGCTTGATTCATTTACCGTCACCATAGTTCGCTGTATGACACGATCCTTATTGCGTGACCATAACATCTTCGTATCAGAGCTGCACACCATGGACGATATCGACCGGAACGCAGATTTTCAGGCTCTCAACCTCTGTTATCAGTATCGAGCGATACTCGATACGTATCGTACGATACGATACGATACGATGCGATACATGCCATCAGCGTTACGTGTCGTTCGCTGTATAGCTAATGAAAGTGTATCAAACTGTATCAAGTTTTAGGGTATAAGCTGAATATCAGTAATATTCTCGTTGTAATTGTTTATGCTCTAAGTGTTGCTATATCTTTGCAGGATCCTGGCGTTTCAAGCTCACAATCCAATCCCTAGCTTATCAGTTCCTACTCACCTTCTCTCTTCTGTTCTGGTTTTCACCATTTTCTTCCTCTTTGTCTCTCACCTTCCCCATGTCCAAACCTTACCAATTTGACACTAACAACCCTTCCTCAAACGATTCCATGGAGGAAAGGCTAATCCCCGGTGATAATAATCAATTGCCAAAACATACACAGATTCAAAGATACAGAGCTATTATATCAACAATATGATCTCATCCCGTTGTTCGTGGCTGTGGAGAGGCGAGTAACACAAGGGTTACAAATGTTCACATAGATGCTTAATTTTTTGGTTATAACTGTAGTTGTAATTAAAGGACCTCTCAACTAAGACTTTAAAAATGACCTTCCTTATCCACAAAGCACCAGCAAAGCACCCACGAAGCACCCTGACCCGGTGCAGGTGCGTGACCTCCCAGAGACACCCGTGCCACATAGATCAAAACACAAGTAATAGAGTCCTTTCAAATATGTTATAATTACTATGCTTATACAAACGCGCGATTCACGCTAGTCCTGTTTGAGTTCGGGCTGGGTCGGGTTGTTCGGATTCAGCCTGTCCAAGTTGCACCACTGTTCTAGATCAGCTGTTACTTCCTCCATGGGTCTGATACCAGTGACAAAGATAGGGGCTAATGGGCACAGTTAAATAACTACAGAAAAAAGAGATTAAGCTGAATATCAGTAATATTCAGTTATGGCTGCTGAATCAAAGAAAAATCAAGTAACTAAGAAGCAACGTTCGAGGAAAAGAGAGGAAGAGACCCAGTTGTGTGTCGAGGTGCCCTCCCAATACAATACCCATGAAACAATGTGTTGATCACCAATACTGTGTCTAGACTATCCTTCCCATATGCCCTTTGCTGAGTATTATCCTTCAGCTCCTTGAGTATCCTGATCCTCCAGTCCTCCCTAATTGGGTTGTTATTGCTGAAGATGTTATTGGTGATCAACACATAGTTTCATTAGAATGGATGCTTAAGATAAATTATTATCCTTCTAATAATTTGACACGACAATCTTTGATATTATTATACATTCATATTTGTCTCATAGTTATTGCGATCCACGTCACGGAAACAATTTAATGTCTATCCCATTTCACACAAAAGGCTATGATGAATAGAGATCCAATTTACCTCAACTGTCATTTATAAACTTTGATTAACATGCTTCCTATTATAGTTAGGAGTCAAAAGTTTATGTTAATTGGAAAATTTTGGTAGTAATATATCGAATATATATCATGCATTTGGGGACATTGAATAGTACTTAATCGTGTGAAAAGTAACTTATTTTTGCAACAAATTAAATACAATTGATAACAAAACCAACCGTCCGTATTTTCAGAAAAGTTATCTGAATGTCTTATACTATATGCACACTTGTCAATACTATTGCATTAGAGAACCATTCATCTTAGTTTTTTAATCAATAAAAACGATTGGCTCATTACCTTCTAGCCATTTGTACCACAAGAGCATTCTCGTTAATAATAATCAATTGCCAAAATTAATTTTCATAATACCTCTCATCTGTCATTTATGTTAAGTCAATTAATCCAATAAAAACTAAGAATTGATTATTTTCTATAGCTAATTTCTCAACTACCAAAACTTCTTCATCGTCATTAATCAATTACCAACCATTTATTCATACAGATGTATATTTATTATACCTTTTGGGTTTGGGGGAATCAAACATAGAGAGCAATTTGACTATCGCCATTACAGACAGAGAAAGAGCAACCACAAACAGATCTCTGCTTCAAGTGGATGCTATTCAACTTCTGCTATGGGTTCAATCCGTCGAGTAAGTTGTTTTATTATATCTGCATTTTGTAGACCACTTGCTTACTCTTACAAAGTTCCAATTTTAAGAAAATTAAAATTACTTAGATAATCAGTTGCTATGTTGCACAAGTTCTTCTAAAAGGTCACGCACCAGCACCGGGTGCTCCGTGTGCTTGGGTGCTTTGCTGGTGCGTCTTGAATATTGTAGGGTCATTTTGAGAGTTTAAGTTGAGACTGAGAGGTCCTCTAAAATACAACTACAATTTAACCAAAAAAACGTGTGTTTGTGTGAACACTTCTAACAATTAAATTACTCGTCTATTCAAAGCTAAGAACAACTCAAGGACAAGAGGAGATTATGTTGTATGTTGTTGATATAGTATCTATGTTTCCTTGAATCAATGTATGAAAGTCTGCGTGATTATAATTTCGATTACTAATATATTTTTTTGATTTTAGCATAAGGAATCACAAATAATAGAAAATAAAAATATATTATAAATAAGGTCGCCGCCGCACGCCCGCCCCACCCGCACCCCTGAATTTTGGATATTTTTCGCACCCGCACTTGTGCAACGTAGCTCTGTGGAAACCCCTAACAAATTTAGGTAAACCATAAGTACTTTGGTTAACAGTCTTGTGTAAACGCTCTTCGTTTCATGTTCGTAATACTTGTCGAGGAAACATAATAGGTCCAAATAAGAGATACAAAAAATTGTAAGCTATTACTATAATTTAACCAAAAGCTATAGACCTTTTGTGGAGGTAGGATTGACCTTCAAAATTTAATGTATATTTCTAGTACCTAACGGATTTTTATCTTTTTTTTCCTTCGTTTTCATTTTTCCTTCTCAGAGTTGTAGACTTGCAGACAATATATATCCAAACTGGTCTTCTTTGGAAAATGGAGAGATTGAAGTAGAGGAGTTTAGGAAAGCTCAGAAAACAAGTAATTATCTCTTCATAAATAAATTTTGTATTCCCAATCTATTCATTTTATGACTTTGAGTGTACAACAGTTTCCTTGGCAGGATCTGTGAGGAGTTGCAAAGCTAGTTCCAAGACAAATGATATGGCGGGCTTGTTGGATATAGCTGAGTCGGACAAAGAAGTTGATAAGAACAAAGTAAGTGACAAGGATGAAAACCAAGTGCTACCTCTCAGGAAAAGGAAGGTAAGGACAGACGTAGTATCTTCCAGAAAGTCAAGAGGTCAACAAGGTCATCTTATGATCCAAGAAGAGTACGATTTCAAAGAACACGAGCTTCAACCCGTAGAGGTTCTAGTTGTAGAAGAAAATACTCGTCACCTTGAGATTGTTGAGAAGCGAACAGCCTCTGGGAATGATATATCCGAGGAAAGGGAGGTAATTCTTTTTAATATTCCAGCAGTTACAGCTACTGCAGCTCAGACTTCATCTATAAGGATTGAACGGCCTTTCCAAGGTATCAAACTCGCTGTTGGAACACCTCTGCCATCTTCTGAGAGAGCCAAGGCTGATTTTTCTCTATCTAGTTGCCTTATGTCTGACCATCTCAATGAATTTGAACAGATTCTTGGATGTTCATTAGACAAGAAAGATGTCAGTGTCCTGAGACGAATTCATGCTGCACATCCTGAAACATTTAAGGGTATGGATCTGGAAGGCGACCGCTTAAGGAGGGGGGTTTTTCATGTTTTTGCTGAGTTCATTGTCGAATATGAGCATGCTCGGATAGATGACCTGGATCTTGGTAGGATATCTGTCATTTTGAGGGATATTGAGAATTTTGAGAAGCGAGGCTTTAATCTTGGTTGGGCAAGTACTCGTGTGGAGTCTGTAAAATCCATAAAATCAGCAACTTCTGATCTGGATTCATTCAAAGTGGCCAAGCAAGAAATTTCTCTCAGAAGGAAGAAGATTGAGGCAATGAAGAAGAAATTGGAACTATTGGAGAATGAAAATGCCAAGGAGATAGTCACTCTAGAACAGAATGAGGCAAGGGTGTTAGCAAGTCTTCCCGAGGATGTCCATGGTGATGACTTCTTTTGGAAAGGGTTATTTTGAAATTCTTCTTCTACAATCCTGCCTTTTTTTCCCTCTGTTAAGCTACAATTGAACTGCTTTCTCACAATCCAATCCCTAGCTTATCAGTTCCTACTCACCTTCTCTCTTCTGTTCTGGTTTTCACCATTTTCTTCCTCTTTGTCTCTCACCTTCCCCCATGTCCAAACCTTACCAATTTGACACTAACAACCCTTCCTCAAACGATTCCATGGAGGAAAGGCTTGATGAAAGTGGATCCGTGCTTTCTCTTAATCCCTCGAGAGCTTTCACATTTCGGGAGATACTGAAAAACACCTTGGTTGCTAAATTCTTGGGGAAAAACTCTCTGTCACCTGCGGTTATGCAAAAAGCCATTAGTAAAGCTTAGAAAACGCTTGGTTCTGTATGGATTGAAAAAAAGAACGATTTTTACCTCTTCCACTTTCAAAATCCAAAAGATAGAGATTTGGCTATACGTATCGTATCGGATGTGTATCGCTTGATACAGTTTGATACACTTTCATTAGCGATACAGCGAATAATATAAAATATAAATATAAATAAAGTCGCCGCACCCGCACCTTGATTTTTGGGAATTTTTCGTACCCGCACCCAGTTCTCACACCCGCACCCGCAAAGTACCCGCACCCGCGCTACATAGACTATACGCACACTTGTCAATACTATTGCATTAGAGAACCAATTATGTTAGTTTTTTAGTCAGTAAAAGCGATTGGCTAATTACCTTCTAGCCATTTGTACCACAAGAGCATCCCCGGTAATAATAATCAATTGCCAAAATTAAATTTTATACGGAGTGGAAATTTTATACTAAAGATCCCTAACTTTAGTATTCCAGTTTATACCCTAAAACGATGCCACATAGATATACCCTACATATAACTGACAATCCACTCGCTTCTTCTAATCACTATTACCCTCACTTATGTAATGTAAATATGTGATTCATTATAGGACATGAGTCTAAAATATATTAACATCCCCTTATAATGGGACTATATAATTTAAATGTTATTACGTGCTGGTTAGACTACCCGATCAACCTCTATATGTATTTAAGACATACTGTGTAAGAAAGTAAATGCCAGATGCAACCAATAAACTCTTCACTATAAGGGTCATTATATATTTTTTAAGTTGTTTTAAGAAGGCCGTTTGTATCGTTCCGATACGCGATACAATACGATACACGATACGAAAATCCCACTATCGATACACGATACGTATCAATGCATGACATCTATTTTGCATGAGGGATACATGTTCTCTTAGATTGTAATTTTTACCCAAGTTCTTTATATTTTGCATAAGAAATCAATTTGCATTACCTGCAGATGCTCTAAGGTTGTTGCGCCCTTTGATGAGCTTGATTCATTTACCGTCACCATAGTTCGCTGTATGACACGATCCTTATTGTGTGACCATAACAACTTCGTATCGTAGCTGCACACCATGGACGATATCAACCGGAATGCACATTTTCAGGCTCTCAACCCGTACAGGTTGAAAATGAGACAAAAATAACAAAGGTAGAATCATGATGGACAACTAAGGGTGAACAGTTGGATGGCCAATTGGAACGATTGTAGCTCAAATTACAAGAAGTGCTTGCATGTTTTAATGGACGCAAGACAAGGAAGTGGATATGCTCGGAGCACAACAACAAAGTTAAGAGACTCAACCACATAGAAATGAGATGGTGCAGCGCTACACCAAGTTGGATTTACCTACCGTTCATCGGTTAGGAGGTCCGCTTATATGGCTCTATGGATGTGAAAAGTTTTTTCCAATCAACGTACCGCTGCTACAGACGAAGTCGGTGTAGCAGCCTTTCACATGTTGGGAGAAGCACAATTATGGTATTATCAGATTGAGCAAGATGAACCAGATCTGACATGGGGAATATTTAAGAAGTATTGCACTAAAGATTCTGCCCAACACTACCGACCAATCCTCTACGGGAGTCAGTGAATTTGAGACAGACCAGGACAGTGGGGAATTATGAACAACTTTTCCAAGGAATGTTGGCAGGCGCCAAGTCAGTAGTAGACCAACAAGTAGATATATTCACTGTGGGATTGGACGATTTCAATATGGATTGATGTTGAGATGCAAAGCCCATAAGTTTGGCTCAAGCAATGAGCTTGGCTCTAGCCTTTAAAAAGGAGCAGCAATTTTCAAATTCGACCACCATATGACATGGAGAACAATGACAATGACAACACCTTAATTACTTTGTCTCCTGTGAAAAATGACATCGAACAAGGTGGACCAGCAAGGGAATTGATGGGATCAACCACCTAAAAGCCTAAAACCCGTGACTTTCGAGAACAAGTACTGGAGGAGCAGGAGGAGGAGGAGAAAGATTGGAGTAGAAGAAGTAGACTTCTATTAAAGCTATGGAAATTGATACTTTTCATGTTTTTACCCATAAATTGGTAGGATATCAGTAGTTGTTTGATGATTATTGATCTATAGCTTAATTTCCCTCAAGATATTGAGAATTGATTTAGAGTTACCTCCGTTTGTCATACTGTTCTACACCAACATTGGCATCAGAGCCAAAGTTTGATCACCTTCTCTGCAACAATTTCCCTCTGCCAAAGTAGCCACCATCGTCTCCGCGACCAGCAACCAACAGCAGACCAGCAATCCAGAATATCAGCCCAGAAGCACCCAAATTCCGGAGAATCACTGGCGAGCGCTGAAGCCCTGTACAGCTTCGTCTCTGCCGATGCTAAGACCAGACGACCCTCGTCGTCAAACGGGAACCTTGTAGCTCTCTGCCTCAACCACTGCTCTCCTTGGAAGAGGCCCACTGGAAACATCACCACCGCTGCTCCCTCCGCAGTAAGAGCCCTAGACGAAACCGCCAGAAACAACGCCACCACCTCTCACCTTCGTCGCCGCTCCCCAAGGAATTGGCGTGCTAACCGGAAAGAATTGGCGTCCTACCCGTCTGGTGAATTGGTCTTTGAAAAATACCCGTCTCTCACTTATGTTTGGTGTGTGTAACCCACGCGGGGGTTACACAATTTAATCAACTAAATTAACACTTAATCAGGCAAAATTTTAAAACAAACCTATACACATTATCATCCACCATCTCGAATTCACTATCACTCCAACTGCAACTGCAACTCACTCTCTCTCTCTTTTCTGCAACTCACTCACCGTCGCTCGCCGCAACTGCTCAAGTACCCCCTTTCTCAATTCTGTAACTTACTTGATGATCTCATGTACATGTTTGTAATTGATTTTTTTTTTTTTTTTTCGTAAAAGGTAAAAAATATTATTAATAAGATAAAAGTACAGTCAAGTCCGTAATACAAGTGAAGTTCATCTGCAAGCCTTCATCGCTACGGCGGAGTACCTACAGTGTGTAAGTGATGACCGGAATTGGCGTGCTACCCGTCTGGTGAATCGGTCTTTGAAAAAGAACTTTTCACTAAACTGGCCCTGTTGGAGCCGACAACCACGAATTGGGAACAAATACTAGTCTAGACCTGTTTTGAAACCGATAGTACTACAGTCGGTTTTTGGGGGTACAAAACCGACAATAGTACTGTCGGTTTTTACTTGACAAAGGCCCCGGTAAAACCGACTGTTTCTAAGAACCGAGTTTTGTACTATCGGGTTCTATCTGTTAAAACCGATTGTAGCAAAATCGGTTCTGTTATCTCTTATCTCCTCACACCACCGGGGAATGCATCTGCAGAGACTGGTGTATGGAGCGAAAGTTCAAGCAGCAATAGCAATTGGGTTTGATGATTTCATAGCAGATGCATCGAGAGATAACAGACATGGAAACTTTGGGGGGGGGGGCATAACCATGTTGATCAGGAAATGACACATCCAGGAGGGTATAGGTCAAACAGATCCACCAAGTTAAACCCTAATTTCGGCGATGTAGATGTTCGTTTCGATCCGAAAATGCAGAGATTTAGGAAAAAGGGTTCGGTCAGTAACGGTCGATATTCGTCTCCTAATCCCCCTAATCCTGATTCGCGATCTGGGTATGGGTTTCCTTCGAGTTTCGGATCAGGGGTAGAGAAGAAGAGAGGTGGTGTAAAGGTGGTGTTAAGAGAGATAGAGGAGAAGGGCTTGGTGAGATTGTTTCTTCCATCAAAATGTTGGGTGATGGGTTCATGAAGATGGCGAGGGAGATTGAGAAAATGAGAATGGAGATGGAGACTAAGTGCAACGAGATGATACTGGATCGCAGAGACAGATTGTGGATGCCTTCATGTCTGTGTTGGTTGAGAACAAGAAGAGCAAGAAAGCAAATCCTGAAGTACCACTCGATTCATAGTTGGGGATTTTTGTTCCTTAATTCAAGTCTCTCCCAGTTGAGAGATAACAGAACCGATTCTGCTACAATCGGTTTTAAAACTTAGAAACCGATAGTACAAAACTCGGTTCTTAGAAACCGATCATTTTACAGTCGGTTTTACCCGGGCCTGTGTTAATACTGATATGAGAACATATAAAACTGGTACGAGGAGAAAGTAAGACCTGCCAAACGAGCATTTTACTTGTATTGAGACGAGTACTTCACTCTCCTCTTTGTATAAGCCAGCTTATACTGAGAGGAGAGGAGTAGTGTACTCGTCTCATTATAGACCAGCTTATAATGAGACGATTAACGTGCTCGTTGATAACTCATTCATAATAGGTATCCTACGTACACTTTACATTGCTATTTGTGTGCGTTCGGAGCAAAGTGATGAGATTCAGGTCAATTCTTGTGAAGAATGAGCTTGTTGTGATTTATTGGTAGTCCGGGTGTTTCTATGCATTTTGGAAATGCTATTCTTCATATATAATCGTTTGGTATGGTTTTTCATGTTGTCTTGACAGGAACGGATGCCAAATGATGGCTAGGAGACATGAAACGAACTTCGGAAACAAAGCAAGCTCAAGAGGAAACAAAGTGGGAGGAGCAAAAGTGACCAATCTTCACTATTTCGAGAATATCTTGAGTTCTACAATGAACTTTGGAGTGAGACAAGTGGCAAATGAAAGTAGACTCAAAGAGCTTTCCAAAGATAGGTCACGGAGCTCAAACGGAGATCGGTCGAGAAAGTTATGGTCCGTTGAAGAGGCTTAAAAATCTGAACCGCTCTCCAGGGGTGTTCGTGCGAACAGAAACACTTAGCCAAATTTTGGAGCCAAAACTCTCTGAAGATTTGTGGGAATAGAAAAAAGTGCTCGTGGGAGCAAGGTGTTCGTACAAACACTTTTTTGTTCGTGCAAACAGAGCGCAAAACTCAGAATTTCGGGGCTATTTTGTAATATTTCGAAAGCTAGATGCTTGGGGGACTTGTTTAGACCTAGTAGTCCGTGTTTCGGCATTCCGCTACCTACGTTTGAAGGCAAGGAGCGGTCTCTTGGAGCTTGGAACCATCGTTTGATTTATCTCTTTTCATTCTCTTTAGTTTTTGATTTATGATCATAGATGTAATACCCCGATATTTTAGGGGTTATTTTAGGGAGTTTAACGAATTTTTCGGACCATTATTTGAAACTACAAAAGTTGTTTTCGTTCACTAAAAGTTGCTTTTCATTATTATTATTATCATTATTATTATTATTATTATTATTGTTATTGTTATTATTATTATTATTATTATTATTATTATTATTATTATTATTATTATTATTATTATTATTATTATTATCACTTTTCTTATAAAAAGTATTTTTTTAGATGACACTTTTAATTTAATAGTTACTTGTATGTTTAATAGTTGGTGAAGGGTAGCGGGTCGTGTAATGTTTTAACGTGACAAAAGTATAGCTTTTAATTAATAACGCGTAGCGAACCACCGCGTAGAATGGTATACCCGCCACACCATAACACTTCTCCTTCATCTTCCCCAAACCTGCATTTGGTAACCAGTGATGTTCTTCCCCAATTTCCGGCGACCCTCCACCCACGACAAGAACCAAAATTGACCACCTCCTTTCCCAAATTTTCGTCCCGATTCATTCCAAACGAGTCTGAACCAATCTCGCAATCAATTCCATCGAATTGACATCCCCAAATCAAAACCGAAAAAAAAAAAAAAAAAAAACCCGCTGATCCGATCGGATTCAACCCATCTCTCTCGCCATCTTCCTCTCTCGCTCTCTTTTTCTCTCACCCTCTGTCTCTCTCTCGCTGTCCCTCTCTCTCGCCCTCTCTCTCTGTTCTCTGTCGACCGCCGAGCAAAGGCCCAGGCCGAAGCCCAGAACCGCCCGACGCCGCCGGCCTCTGCGCCGTCTCCCCTCTGCGTCGCCGAACCACCCGGCGTCGTCGTCCCCTGCTTCGTCCGCCATCACCACCACCGTTCGCTTCTCTGTCCCGGCAACCCCAAGCAGCGGCAGGAACCCATCACCGCCGCCGCCACTTTCCCCTTCGTTGCTTTCAATCGGTAAACCCCAAATATCGTTTAAGTTCCAATTTCAACCTTTGCTGTCATCAATTTCACTTGAAGTCATATAGTTGTGGTGAGATTTGTGGGAGAACAAATGTACCTGTGGAGTTTTTGTTTGAGAGAAAAACTGGGTTTGTTTGAGAAGAAATTGGACTGGGTTTGTTTGGTTGTGAATCAGGGGGTTTGAAAGTGTCTTTTTACAAAAAATGGGGGTAGGCTTTTGTATGAAGTGAAACTGTTTAGGGGGCTGATTGTATATCAACTTATTGTAATTCAAGTTATTCTTTATCATAATATAAATTAGTATTTCTTATTTGTATATATATTTTATCAAATGTAAGTTAATGATCTTTTTCAAAAAAATAAGTATGCACTTTATAACCAAATTAAAATAGTATTTTATAAGTGTATAATATTTATACTATATTTTCTTAAACAACTAAATAATCGTGTTTTCGATTTTATCGCAAAATAAATTATTTTCACTTATAACATGGTTTTCGCTAATATAACTTTATAATAAAAATAGTTAAGCTTTAGCTTTAGTTTAAGCTCCCGTTTTCATTTATCTAAACTTTAAAATTTATATAGCTATCTTTGTGTATATAATTTCACCTTAGTAATTTAAATAAATATTGTAGAACATCTAATAAAGTTTTCTTTACCCCAAATATTACTTTTATAATTATAAGTCACTATTTTTCTTATTTTAATGTATATTATAAGCGTAAAACTATAGCTAGTATAATATATTTTGCTTGGGGAATTAATTGGGATTTCACTTGCATTTCATATAGGACAATTTAATTGCAATTTGTGTGTGATGTATATGTGTTAATATAGGATTATGTGATTATTGTAGATACCGAGTTCGTAGGAGGCGAGTTCATCGAGGACCCCTACTACTAGTTCAGTGCTAGCTTGTGTGTGAAGTTCTCACCCCATTCCAGGTAAGTTTATGCGCACAATACTTTAACTATCAAAATGTTTTCTTGGCGTGTGTACTCGTGTTTCAAACAACGGTTTAAAGTCTTGAAATTTTGAGAATCTCTATTGCAAATATTCTTTTGAAAGATATGTGGTTACTTCTGAATTTCGAACCGATGTTTCTAAAATGCTACTGTGGAATATAAATGAACGATAAATGAAATGGGGCGATGTACAGAGGATGTGTGTGAAGGCTATGGCCGGAGGCGCACGTGAGACGACCTCCTAGGGTTTCATACCCTACCCTATACGGGTTTATAAAATTGTGAAAGCTATAGAGTACTACCTATGCATGTGTGGGTCACAACTGTATAGGGGTGTCGACACTTAAGGTCCTTTAGCTATGTGATGGGCGGGGTAGTGTAGGGCTACCTACAAACGCCCTGGGTGAATTGGGATGGACTGTGATATCCGAAGAGGTACCTGTGTGATGATATTATTGCATCGTGACCTCTCTGTGGGCAATCGTTACCCGCTGGGCTCTAATACGCCTCAGCTCAACTAATAAGTTAAAATGTGGAATCTCTTCAGTTACATTCTTTTCATTCTTTCAGCCAAAACTCTGTTTTACATATTGTGGTATATTCTTACTCAGTTTTCACTGACAAATGTTTTTCTGCGTCGGCTTTTGCCATTTGAAAACCCGCAGGTTATGAATAAAGGTGGGGGAATGCGCACACGCAATTGAAGGCGAATAAGAAGCTAGGAATCACCTAGTTAAATTGTTAACATTTAGTTGAATTTTGAGATTTCAAACTTTGTCATCGTTGTTTCCTGTTAAAACTTTGTAAGGAGGGTTTCTCCTTTACTTTTATTTCAATAAAGCACTCTTGGATATCGTTAAGTTGTACTAGCAAGGAACCGTAGGTTCCGGGTTGTTTCAGTTGGTATCAGAGCCGACGGTTCCAACGCTAGTATGACTTCTCGATTTCCACTAAATAAAGATTCAAAATAACTGGAAGCTTTTCAAAAATTTAAAATGGATATAGGATAACTAAAACCGGAAATAAAATTTTAACAAGCCGGGGTTGTGGGATAGTACAATAGGGTTCCTTGTTATTTGTGATTCCTTTGCTACTTGGATGTGAAATTTGTTATGTGCTACATGTATACCTCAATGTGTGTCATTACAGGGATAATTGTTCTACGCATGTGATTTCTTGATTACTTAGATTATTTGAAATTAGTTCTGTTGAGATTAAGAGTGTATACGCGGTCTAGAACACTTCCGAGACTCCTTTTCTCTTCTTTCTGAACATGGACTTGGACGAGGACCAAGGATATGGGCAAGACCAAGTTGAAAACCAAGATGAGGACGCATAGGAGGAGCTTATAGATTGGGATGCCGATATGGATGAGATCGATGAGATTGACGAGAAGGAACATGAAGGAAACAATGAGGCGGAAGAGATTAGATCGACGCTGCTGATAGCGAGCTCATGCTCCCCACTGATGACGAAGAGTAGTTCCACACCCATCCCACCCTTAGGATTGTCATCTACTGCATTTCTTTTATCACGAGAGCGAACGTTTAGCTTACTTTAGGAGTTACTATTTACTTTATAGAATTGAGTAGCTCCTTACCATTTAAATGTTTATGTGGATTATTTGATGGATGGATAAATGTATGCTTAATTATTGAAACTTATAGGCTGCATGTATGTGAACTAGAAGTATAATTCTTTTCGACCTATATTAAGTAAGGTTATATATTTAAACAAAGGTACAATGCAATATTATACCAGGAGACGTGCAAGAGAAGTAGGAACAATGAACCAGGGAGGTCAGCAAACCCATGGCGGCCAAGTTCCACCCGTCGACCCCATTGAATTTCAGGAGATGCGCCAGGCAACTCTAGCTCTCACCCAAATTCTACAAAACACCCACAACGGAGGGGGGAATGTTATGAGTAGGGTAGCTGAACTCCGCCCTGACTTCTTTTATGGGACGGATGACCCCACCACCTTGGAAAACTGGATTAGGGACTTTGGAAAAGTCCTAGTATCTGCGCGCTGCCCTGAAGATCAGCGGGTCGAAGTAGCCCTCTACTACTTCAAGAAGGAGGCTGACAACTGGTGGTCAGCCAAGGGAGAAGAACTTCTCGCCCAGCAGGGATTTGGCTGGGAACAGCTGAAAGCAGCGCTACGAGAACGTTTCTATCCTGAACATGTCAAGGATAGGAAGTTCAAGGAATTCATGAACTTGAAACAGGGAAGTGACAACCCTTATGATTATCATCAGAAATACATGGAGTTGATGAGGTTTGGAAGGGAACTGGTGCCGACTGAGGCAAAGAAGATCAAGAGGTTTATAGGAGGTTTAAACTTCCAACTCCGAATGGCCTTGATTGCGACCCGATTTGACACACTTATGGACGCTTATGGGGCAGCTCAGGACGCCCAGAATTTGATTGATGAGAATAATGAAGAAACTAAGAAGAGGAAGTCTGAGGCACTTGCAGGGATAGGTTTCCAGAATCGTGGTTCGGGAAACAATAGCGGAGATAAAAGGTTTCGTCCCAACCCAGCCCCCACCAATCAATTTGGAAACCAAGGCCAGGTACGAATCTACAACTGCAAACAATGCGGCATGAACCATCCAGGAGTGGACTGCCGGGGGAACAAAGTTAACTGCCTCAATTGTGGTAAGCTAGGCCATCGAAGGTTTGAATGTCGTTCAAGACCCTCAGGGAACAACAGCGGTGGAAGCTTCAACAACAACAACTTCAATAACTCCGGGAATAACAATGGTGGAGGATATGGAGGAAACAATGTGAACCGCCAAGGGGGAAATGGAGGATACAATCGTGGAGGAAACAATTACGGAGGGAATAACAGCGGTTATAATCAGGGAGGCAATAACAACCGTGGAAATCAGTATGGGGGAAACAACAACAATGCTGGCAACAGAAACAACAATGGAAGAGGCTATAACCGAGGTAACAACTGGCAGGGAGGAAATGGTTACAACAACCGACCCCAAGGAAACAACAATGCTACTTCAGCAACCACAGTAGCAGGCGCACCTGCACCCGCAGCCACAGCACGCAGCGCAGCTGGAACTATCAATGTGATGAATCAGACTCAGGCAGCACAGGCCAACGTGGTGACTGGTACATTCCTAATCCATTCTACCCCTGCTTTTGTGTTATTTGATTCTGGAGCCACATTTTCTTTCATATCATCTACTTTTGCTAAGAAGTTAGACTTACCAAATCCTACCCCAATATCTATCTCAATCTCTACCCCTACTGGAGAAGTCACACCTTGTAATACCATGTACCCTGGATTCAACCTAGAAATCTTAGGAGCCAAGCTCCCTTCTGATCTAATTCTTTTCGATCTCGGCAACCTAGATGTCATCTTAGGTATGGATTGGCTTAGCAAATACAAAGCAACAATAGAGTGTGCCACCCAACAGGTCAGGTTTCGTGGACCAAAAGGCGAGCGCCTATCCTATAGGGGTATAACTAGAGAACCCAAAATCCAAATTGTGTCAGCCTTAACCATCCTCTCCGATGTGAAGAAAGGGCATAGGGCATACCTCTGTACGATCCATGATCAGGAGAAAGAAGGGGAGAAATTAGAGGATATCCCAGTTGTGAACGAATTTCCAGATGTCTTTCCCGAAGAGCTTCCAGGAATGCCACCTAAGAGAGCCGTGGACTTTGCGATAGACTTACTACCAGGAACTGGACCAATCTCGAAGGCACCATATAGGATGGCACCAGCCGAGTTAAAGGAGCTTCAAGAGCAACTGAAGGAGTTAATGGACAAGGGTTTCATTAGACCTAGTGTTTCACCATGGGAGCACCTATTTTGTTCGTGAAGAAGAAGGATGGTAGCCTAAGACTTTGCATTGACTACCGTGAATTGAATGGAGTAACCGTTAAGAATAAGTACCCAATTCCAAGGATTGATGACTTATTCGACCAGCTACAAGGAGCCGATACCTTTTTGAAGATCGATTTAAGGTCTGGATATCATCAGCTTAGGATAGCTGAAAACTGAAAAGGATATTCCTAAAACGGCATTTCGAACTCGCTATGGCCACTACGAGTTTACGGTAATGCCATTCGGTCTCACTAATGCTCCAGCAGCATTCATGGAGTTGATGAACCGCGTTCTTCAGAAGTACCTAGACAAGTTTGTCGTCGTTTTCATTGATGACATCCTAATCTACTCGAAAGGGAAGGAAGAACATGCACAGCATTTGAGAGAGGTGTTAGAAACCCTAAGGGAAGAGAAGTTGTATGGGAAGTTGTCAAAGTGCGAGTTTTGGTTGGATATAGTGCCTTTCCTAGGGCATATTATATCCAAAGAAGGTGTCTCTGTTGACCCTGGAAAGATATCGGCGGTAAAGGACTGGCCCACACCAAAGAGCGTAACGGAGATAAGAAGCTTCCTAGGATTGGCGGGTTACTATCGAAGATTCGTGAAGGATTTCTCCAAGATAGCAAAACCCATGACGACGCTAATGAAGAAGACAAGCAAGTACGTGTGGGACAGCAATTGCGAGGAAGCATTCCAAACCCTAAAGGATAGGTTAACGTCGGCACCTGTGTTAACGTTACCTACTGAAGGAGGAGAATTTGAAGTCTACAGTGATGCGTCTAAGCACGGGTTAGGATGTGTTTTGATGCAAGATGGCAAAGTGATTGCGTATGCTTCAAGGCAACTAAAGTCCTACGAGGAGAATTACCCCACTCACGATTTGGAGTTGGCGGCCATAGTGTTTGCATTAAAGATATGGAGGCATTATCTTTACGGTACGACGTGCAAGATCTTTACCGATCACAAGAGCCTAAAGTACATATTCACTCAAAAGGAGCTGAATATGCGACAAAGAAGGTGGCTAGAATTGGTGAAAGATTATGATATCAAGATCCAATACCATGAAGGGAAAGCCAACGTAGTAGCGGATGCATTGAGCCGAAAGACGGAGCATACAGTAAATGCAATGTGGGTTTTACCACCTAAGCTTTGCGAAGAGTTTCGAAGACTGGAGATTGAAGTCTGCACGAAGGGAACAACGAACATGTTGTGTAATATGACGATAGTACCGGACATCTTAGAAGAAATAAAAGAAGCACAGAAAGAAGATGCATTCCTACAAAAGATCAAGGAGAAGATCAACAAAGGCGAAGCACTTGATTTCAAAGTGGAGGAAGACGGAAGCGTGAAATTCAAGGGAAGATGGTGCGTACCAATAAAATGTGCGGAGGTAAAGGAGAAGATTATGAAGGAAGCTCACAACACGCCTTATTCGGTACATCCAGGAGGAGACAAGTTGTACAAGGACTTGAAGAAGAACTTCTGGTGGAAAGGTATGAAGAAGGAAGTAGCTGATTTCGTATCTCGATGTTTGACGTGTCAAAAGGTTAAGTTCGAGCACAAGAGACCAGGTGGGATGTTACAACCATTGGAGATACCGGTATGGAAATGGGATTCCATCTCAATGGATTTTGTCACGGCCTTACCTGTTTCGACTAATGGGTTGAACCAGATTTGGGTGGTAGTCGATCGACTGACGAAGACTGCAAGATTCATTCCCATGAAGGACACGTGGGACATGGAAAAGAGGGCGGATGCATACATCAAGAATGTAGTAAGACTACACGGAGTACCTAGCTCGATTATTTCTGATAGGGATCCAAACTTCTTATCACACTTCTGGAAGGAGCTACAAAAGGCCATGGGTACCGAGCTAAGGTTCAGCACAGCGTTTCACCCAGCTACGGATGGCCAGACAGAGAGAACGATTCAAACGTTAGAAGACATGCTACGAGCTTGCATTTTAGACTTTGGAGGTTCATGGGTGGACAAGTTACCACTTATCGAATTCTCTTATAACAACAGCTACCATGCTAGCATAGGGATGGCACCCTACGAAGCACTGTATGGGAGGAAGTGCAGGACACCGCTGTGTTGGAGTGACATCAGCGAGACTATCATTCTTGGACCACAAATGATCGAGGACTCGACAAACCAGATTCGAATGATCCAGCAAAGGATGAAGGCGGCCCAGGATCGACAAAAGTCTTACGCGGATTTGAAGAGAAGGCCATTGGAATTCAAAGTTGGTGACAAAGTGTTCCTAAGGGTTTCGCCTACAAAGGGGGTTATGCGTTTTAATCAGAAAGGAAAATTAAGTCCCAAGTTCATTGGACCCTACGAAGTACTGGATCGTATAGGAGAGGTTGCCTATCGCCTGAATCTTCCTAACAGCCTAGGTAGAGTCCATAACGTCTTTCATGTGTCCCAACTCAAAGCTTATGTACCCGACCCCAGCCATATCATTGATCCCGAGCCTGTTGAACTCGATCCCTCTCTTACCTTTGAACAACAACCAATCAAAATCCTTGATACAAAGACCAGGAACACCCGTACCAAGTCCACCACGCTGGTCAAGGTTCTTTGGTCAAACCACCAAACGGAAGAGGAAACTTGGGAAGCCGAGGCAGACATGAGGAAACGTTACCCACACCTCTTCGACAAGGTATGAGCCGAGTGACGGGGACGTCACTCCTTTTAAGGGAGATGTGATTTAACAGCCGTGCGTTTAATCACCGTCTTGTCTTGTTATTATGTGCACATTAGAACTGCATACCGCATACTTGCATTGGGGGATTCGATTTACTTTAAGCTTCGGGGACGAAGCTTTGTTTTAAGGGAGATGTGATGTAATACCCCGATATTTTAGGGGGTATTTTAGGGAGTTTAACGAATTTTTCGGACCATTATTTGAAACTACAAAAGTTGTTTTCGTTCACTAAAAGTTGCTTTTCATTATTATTATTATCATTATTATTATTATTATTGTTATTGTTATTATTATTATTATTATTATTATTATTATTATTATTATTATTATTATTATTATTATTATTATTATCACTTTTCTTATAAAAAGTATTTTTTTAGATGACACTTTTATTTTAATAGTTACTTGTATGTTTAATAGTTGGTGAAGGGTAGCGGGTCGTGTAATGTTTTAACGTGACAAAAGTATAGCTTTTAATTAATAACGCGTAGCGAACCACCGCGTAGAATGGTATACCCGCCACACCATAACACTTCTCCTTCATCTTCCCCAAACCTGCATTTGGTAACCAGTGATGTTCTTCCCCAATTTCCGGCGACCCTCCACCCACGACAAGAACCAAAATTGACCACCTCCTTTCCCAAATTTTCGTCCCGATTCATTCCAAACGAGTCTGAACCAATCTCGCAATCAATTCCATCGAATTGACATCCCCAAATCAAAACCGAAAAAAAAAAAAAAAAAACCCCCCGCTGATCCGATCGGATTCAACCCATCTCTCTCGCCATCTTCCTCTCTCGCTCTCTTTTTCTCTCACCCTCTGTCTCTCTCTCGCTGTCCCTCTCTCTCGCCCTCTCTCTCTGTTCTCTGTCGACCGCCGAGCAAAGGCCCAGGCCGAAGCCCAGAACCGCCCGACGCCGCCGCCCTCTGCGCCGTCGCCCCTCTACGTCGCCGAACCACCCGGCGTCGTCGTCCCCTGCTTCGTCCGCCATCACCACCACCGTTCGCTTCTCTGTCCCGGCGAACCCCAAGCAGCGGCAGGAACCCATCACCGCCGCCGCCACTTTCCCCTTCGTTGCTTTCAATCGGTAAACCCCAAATATCGTTTAAGTTCCAATTTCAACCTTTGCTATCATCAATTTCACTTGAAGTCATATAGTTGTGGTGAGATTTGTGGGAGAACAAATGTACCAGTGAAGCTTTTGTTTGAGAGAAAAACTGGGTTTGTTTGAGAAGAAATTGGACTGGGTTTGTTTGGTTGTGAATCAGGGGGTTTGAAAGTGTCTTTTTACAAAAAATGGGGGTAGGCTTTTGTATGAAGTGAAACTGTTTAGGGGGCTGATTGTATATCAACTTATTGTAATTCAAGTTATTCTTTATCATAATATAAATTAGTATTTCTTATTTGTATATATATTTTATCAAATGTAAGTTAATGATCTTTTTCAAAAAAATAAGTATGCACTTTATAACCAAATTAAAATAGTATTTTATAAGTGTATAATATTTATACTATATTTTCTTAAACAACTAAATAATCGTGTTTTCGATTTTATCGCAAAATAAATTATTTTCACTTATAACATGGTTTTCGCTAATATAACTTTATAATAAAAATAGTTAAGCTTTAGCTTTAGTTTAAGCTCCCGTTTTCATTTATCTAAACTTTAAAATTTATATAGCTATCTTTGTGTATATAATTTCACCTTAGTAATTTAAATAAATATTGTAGAACATCTAATAAAGTTTTCTTTACCCCAAATATTACTTTTATAATTATAAGTCACTATTTTTCTTATTTTAATGTATATTATAAGCGTAAAACTATAGCTAGTATAATATATTTTGCTTGGGGAATTAATTGGGATTTCACTTGCATTTCATATAGGACAATTTAATTGCAATTTGTGTGTGATGTATATGTGTTAATATAGGATTATGTGATTATTGTAGATACCGAGTTCGTAGGAGGCGAGTTCATCGAGGACCCCTACTACTAGTTCAGTGCTAGCTTGTGTGTGAAGTTCTCACCCCATTCCAGGTAAGTTTATGCGCACAATACTTTAACTATCAAAATGTTTTCTTGGCGTGTGTACTCGTGTTTCAAACAACGGTTTAAAGTCTTGAAATTTTGAGAATCTCTATTGCAAATATTCTTTTGAAAGATATGTGGTTACTTCTGAATTTCGAACCGATGTTTCTAAAATGCTACTGTGGAATATAAATGAACGATAAATGAAATGGGGCGATGTACAGAGGATGTGTGTGAAGGCTATGGCCGGAGGCGCACGTGAGACGACCTCCTAGGGTTTCATACCCTACCCTATACGGGTTTATAAAATTGTGAAAGCTATAGAGTACTACCTATGCATGTGTGGGTCACAACTGTATAGGGGTGTCGACACTTAAGGTCCTTTAGCTATGTGATGGGCGGGGTAGTGTAGGGCTACCTACAAACGCCCTGGGTGAATTGGGATGGACTGTGATATCCCAAGAGGTACCTGTGTGATGATATTATTGCATCGTGACCTCTCTGTGGGCAATCGTTACCCGCTGGGCTCTAATACGCCTCAGCTCAACTAATAAGTTAAAATGTGGAATCTCTTCAGTTACATTCTTTTCATTCTTTCAGCCAAAACTCTGTTTTACATATTGTGGTATATTCTTACTCAGTTTTCACTGACAAATGTTTTTCTGCGTCGGCTTTTGCCATTTGAAAACCCGCAGGTTATGAATAAAGGTGGGGGAATGCGCACACGCAATTGAAGGCGAATAAGAAGCTAGGAATCACCTAGTTAAATTGTTAACATTTAGTTGAATTTTGAGATTTCAAACTTTGTCATCGTTGTTTCCTGTTAAAACTTTGTAAGGAGGGTTTCTCCTTTACTTTTATTTCAATAAAGCACTCTTGGATATCGTTAAGTTGTACTAGCAAGGAACCGTAGGTTCCGGGTTGTTTCAATAGAACTTGGTATTGTGATCATGTGTAATCGTGGCTAAGTTTGTTTATCGGGATCCTCTTCAGGTAGCTAGGGTTTGCTACGGATTGAAAGTTTTGAGCTTATAATTCATGCTTATGCTTAATTGATGCGTTTTTCTCTTGTTATGAATGATTTATGTTCTTAATTCTATCTCTTGTGTTTGACGCCACATTAGAGTTGATCTTAATTTACGTTTATGTGGTAACTCCATATATGTTAGTCGGTAAATTGAATTGTTTACCTAGTTCTATCGTTATTTGGTAACTCGGTAGCGTTAAATATGATTGTAGAGTAGAACGTTGAACTTTATGCTCGTCTAGGATCGGTATAGACTTGGTAACTCGGTTTAAATTGAATCTAGGCGTAGAGTACTCGTTGGTAACTCGACAAGTCCCGATATTTGTCTCTAAATCGTATTTTCGTCATCTTACACGTTGCTTGGATCATGAAATAAGTAGTCAAGCAGTTTTTTAAATTCTAGTTTAGAAAAATCCATTCAAATATTTGCCCACACAAAGTTAATAGTTATAATTAATTCACAACAAGTCCTTTGGGTTCGATAAACCCGAATTTCCGGATATTACTACACACGACAGCCATACACTTGTGGTTGAATCGCGTCAAGTTTTTGACGCCCTTTCCGGGGACTTCGGTTGAATTGATTAGATTTATTAACTTTAGTATTTTTTTTTATTTGTTGATCTCACCTGCTTTCTAGCGTATGATTGTGCAGGCATCTTGGTAATCATGTGGGGGTAGCGTTTTTATGGGAAATTTTTGGGATATTCACCGTACTATCCCAATGGAGATGTGTACAACCCTCCTCCGTGAAATCAAAAAGATGAACGGATTAAATCAATGTTGGAGCTCATGTTAGCTAAATTGGACAGAATCGAGGGAAGGGTGAATAAGAATGATGAAACTCTCCAACAATTAGAAGGAATTTCTTGTGAAGTGAAAGATGCATATACTGACAATGGGCCATTCAACATCATTCCTGACTTAGCTGAGGAGTGCAAAGAGGAAGACGAAGAACCCCCAGAGGTCTATGTATATAATACTGTTCATCATGAAGTAATATATCCTTGGGCCGCTTCGGAATCAGATTCAGACTCAGATTGGGATGATATTGTGAAGCCTATACAACTTGTGCCTCGCATAATTCCAGAGTCATGGCATGAATGGGAGAGTGTTGACATCGCGAGCTTATGGCCTAAGGACATTGAAGAAGGTTTAGTGAAGAACATGCTCATAAGTGCATGGATAATGGGTTCTCCCCAATCACTGAAGATATTTGTCTAGATGAAGCATGCCATGAGTTTAGGGAACTATTGCACGGAGATGAAGAAAGACCCCATTTTTACGCGGTTCATGAATTACCACATGTGATCCCAAGATAAACACTAGGAAAGGAAGCAGTCAAGACGGCACTCCTTGCCATTACTGTTCCACTTGGGATTATATTTCCACATGACCAGTCCTCAATGACATTGACTGTGAAATATTATTAGAAGAAGAAGAAGACGTCATGATATGGAGAATGAATTCTCGAGAAGACCGGTGATCAAGGAGTGGAAGCACAAAAAGAAGAAATTTTTTAAGGCCGTCTTCTACAATTTCTTTGCGCCATATGCGTCTCATGCATGCTCACTTGAGAAGAGACAAAGAAAGAAGCGATGGTGGAAGAAAAAAAAAGCGGAGAGAAAAATCTCCTTAACCATCTTTTGAGGTAACTGGGTCGAGTCGTCGACCTTAAATTACAAGGCGCTTGTTGGGAGGCAACCCAACATATTTTCTATTTTAGCTTAGGGAGTGTGTTTTTAATACAGTTGTGTGTGTTTCTTTATTTATGTTATTTGGAGACATGATAGAGAGAGGGACTAAATATGTTTCTTAGTCACGTACTTGAGCAGGTTATGGGAGAGTCTACCCCGGTGTGCCATGACACACATGACCTTTGCAGGGACTCGTGCACGCGAGTTGGGGATTCTCTAGACACATATTTCAGAGGAGGAAAGCAGCCTACCCCGGTGTGCGAGTACACACTAACCATTGGGAGCACTGTGACGCCATACTAGTGCTTGGGGACTGTTGGTGCACGACTCCTTGAGGTGGTCGTGAGTATTTCTTCCCCCTAGCTGAATTTGTGTTAATTTTGTATGTCATGCTCCATCTCATCTATTGGCTTGTTGCATTGAATACTAAGTTTTCTGCTTGATCTCTAAATTCTCCAAGGACAACAAAGCATTTAGTGTGGGGGTGGTTTAACTGTTTACTAGCTATGTGTCTTGCATAGCCAGCGTAACACCCCGTTTTTTAGTATATATATGGCTAGTTGGGAGGTATTTGTAATTGTAAGGTCACATGTGTCATGGACTTGAAATACTTCGTTATTTCAAGGCCTTCAACCAGTTTTCAAAGCCTTGAGCTATTTCACGGCCTTGAACCATGATTCAAAGCCTTGAAACTATCTGACCTGTATGCATATTCTAAGGGGGAGTTTTTCTCAACTCTTCTGATCTGATTCTATCTCTATCACCCCTATGCTTGATGTGTTATTATTTGATGATGAAAGACAAACTGTTTTGATATATCTAACATCATTTAAGCCATCTGTTTGACTCAGTTTTGCAGGGAAATTTTATTTCCTAAGTTTGCAGGATTGGTTTCCTAATCTGGCTTTTGCAGGATAGGAAACATTAAGAGAAGATGATTCTGTGATCAATCAGAGACTCATGACAGCTTCTCAAATTGTTTAAAGACAAGATCACAACAATATTTGTGAAGATCATGATCAACTATCCGTTGGAGAAGGCTGTTAAAGAGATTCAAAGTTGTTGCCTACAAAACAGGAAGTTGTTGCTGAAAATCTGGGAAGATTTGCAGAGCTTTGAACAGTATAAATATATCTCATTTTGAAACAACAAAAAAAACAACACTCAACGGGCAAAAAGAGAGAACCATTTGTGGATTGACAAGCATCAAATAAGTTCATCATTCTCACAATCCAACTTACAGAAGACAACTGCATTCTTCACTGCAGTTCTACACTTTAGTGTTCTTCTGTCTTGTGCTTTATTTGTAGATCATTCTTGTATAACTTCTATCTTTCATTCTCAAGGATTT
Source organism: Linanthus parryae (assembly GCA_023055425.1). Lineage (NCBI taxonomy): Eukaryota > Viridiplantae > Streptophyta > Magnoliopsida > Ericales > Polemoniaceae > Linanthus > Linanthus parryae. Next base: position 8,674,083 of record JALGPY010000015.1, read on the forward strand.
TCAAAGTGAACAATAGATAATTCTTAGTTAATTAGTTAGCTATAGTAGGTACTAAATAGGTTAGAGAGAACCACAAGCTGTAACAGAGTAAGGCAAATCTCTATGCTTGAGATCTAGGAGCTTAACTTTTGATTAATAAGAATTGAGTTGAAAATCCTGCAGGGAGAAGATCCCCGAGGTAGAGACGTAGTTCCAAGTGGACTGAACTCTATAAATCACTTGTCTCTTGCATTTACAGTTCATTTACATACTTATCATTTACAGCATTCAAACTAGTCTGTTTACAAGGGTTTGAAACTCTTTTCAAGGCCTTGAAAAAGACTTGTTTGTTTTTATTTAAAACTATATTTTACTCCAAAGGCTTGAAATTGTTTTCAAGGCCTTGAACTCCATTGCTCTTTATCTGAAACTCTTCTCCTCTACATGTTTTGCAAAAAGTTGGCATACTCTATTCAACCCCCCCTTCTAGAGTATCTGTGCTGCATATCTATCTGCATACTCCCATTTCAATTGGTATTAGAGCTTGTATCACTGACACGATTTCTTACGTGTATACGCAAGTGCACGGTCGAAGTAATAAAGATGAGTATTAAGCTCAGGTTGTCGAACCCACAGGGACAGATAGTAGGTTTATTGTTAATTAGAGATTAAATCTAAAGAGTGTAATTGAAATAACAGGAGGAAAGTTGTTGATTTGAGAAGTTGTCACCCCCGATCAAGTGACTGTATTAAACTAACTAAAAGACAATATTTTTGGATTTTTATAATTTTAACAAGGTTTGATTAAATAAAAAGAAAGACTAGGCGATCTATGGATCACCTAGGGCAGTAGACAATTCCGGATATTGCTTTGAAACATGTAATATTGAATATGCTCTTGATCACGTTTCAGTACTCACAATCTTCTGTCGATCTCAAGTAAGCCTATGCTAGATTCAATAGTCGTCATCTGTCGATCCATAAACTATATCACCTAACAAGCACTAAGTTTAATCCTACGTTTTGATCCAAACCCTAACACTTCGCCTTTCGGTCCATCATGATACGGGGTTGCTAGCAATCCTAGATTCATAAGCTAATCAATCTTCACCTCTCAGTCCATCAATCTTTCACCAAGTAGTTACCCTAGTTCATGACTCTAAGGTAGCATAAAATTAAGAACAAGATTACTAGAAGAAGCAAATTCACTATTACTTTAAGCTAAGATAACACGATATGTATTGAAACATCTCATATGATCATTCATATCCTACCAAGCACGTATCAATAGTGCAAGTTCAACAATCCATCAAACGAGATAAAATCAATCCATCACATGAATCCATAAGCGTGAATCAAACAAACAAATCCGGAACGGTGTCTAACAAAACCCTAGGCTATCCATAGAGCCTAGCCAAGAAAACTACTCAATATGCTGAAAATAAGAGCTAACAAGTTCATAGTATTGAGAAACAATAGAAAAGATAGGAGGGATAGTCAAACTCGTGACGAAATTCGCGTTCCGGCGACTCCATGATCCTCGTCTCTCCTAGCCTTCCTCCCTCTTCTCCAGCAGCTTCTTCCTGTGTTTTTAGGTCTGAGAATCGTGATTTATTGCCTGGGCACGAATTTCTAAGTGATTTGCCCGAAATTTGCACTTAAGCCCCTCTACTTTGTAATTCTCGGCCAGAATTATTTGCTGATCTTGCGCGGGCTGTATCTACCTCATACGGACTCGTATTTGGGCCTTGGAAATATACGGATGTCTAATTTCCAATGCCGCAGGCCTTGCTCTAAAATTCTTTGTAGATTTTACTGAGCATCGAAAAAAGTGCTGGCTGGTCCTGTGTGACTTTTCCAACTTTGCTTCCGTTTTTGCGTCTTCTTTTCTCCTCTTCATCTAGCTCCATTCCAAGCATGTCCAAGCATATCATAATCTCCAATGCACCTCTTTTACCTGAGATACACATCACTAAACAACCCGTGCAATTATCATAGCAAATATGAGAGAAAACATGCACAAATAGGCTAGAAACACAACTTTTCACTCTTAGGCTTATAAATCGTCAAATTCACATATTTTTGCAAATATAACATATAAATCATGTGAAATAAGACTAATACAAGTACTAAGAAAGTATAATAATAACTCCTAAATGAGAGTTATCAAATACCCCCACACTTACCTTTTGCTTGTCCCGAGCAAATCACTGTTTACTAGCCAACTCAAGACGCAAACGACTCTACACTCGACAATGCAACAATATGATGCAAATGCAAACTACGACTCGATCCTACACAAACACATATATACACAAAACACAATTTTTATCTTTTTGGTTGAGATCGGACAATCTCCATTGGCTTTAATCGATTATCATGAAGTGATGAGAATCCTAGGAACAAAGCATGAGTTGAAACTAAATTCGACAACGAGACTCTCCCCCAATTAGTATAGAAAGCCTAACTTTACTAAGTACAAGAGTACGCTACCTCTTCGCGTGTGCCACGAAATAAGAGACTACGCTAGGCAAAGCCACATCCAAGGTCCGAGCTCCTAATCCGCTAACGGTTTTCACATGATGAGGCTTAGGGACATATAGATAATCTCGTCGAAATAAAGTCCTAAGCGTCACATTCTCACATCAAATCCCACATCTCACACACCCTCACCACAATGATAGAAACCGAAACCCGAAGCTCGCCACCTCCGGCCCTCAATTCCCTCAAATCCCGGTACACTAGTGATCTCCGTGGCCATCGTCGTTCGTCGTGCATGAAACGTGAACCGTCGTCGTCAAAGTAGCTCCACCACTCGTTTCAATTCAATTCCAACTCAAACTTTATTTCATCTCTCCTTTTTCTTTTTCTCTCATTTTTTTTTCATTTTCTTTATTTTCTGTTTTTTTTTCTTTCTTTTTTTTTCTTTTTTTTTTTTTTTCATTTTCACAATTCTCTCAAAATCCCATCAAAATCCAACAATAATATCCGAGTGGTCTTCAAATAACAATCAAATGTGCTAGGAGAAGGAAACACGTAAATCGATGAATGAATATCACATAAAAATATCATCTCCTCCTAACTCAATCAAAGTCCATGTCAAGTCCAAGCCGCAAAATCAATGAAGTACATGTGTGGGAGTGGAGTCGTCGCAAGCTCACACTCAATGTCCGGAGTCAAAAGTCGACACCCCCACACTCGAATGTAACCATATCCCCTCTCAAGTAGTCCCGAAGATGAATGTATCTCGTGCCTAATCCAACCGATCCTCCTACACCAAAGTAATCAAAACCGGTACCTAGCACGATCCACCAATTAAGTTCTCTCAACCCAATTCTGTGCGTATTAGATTCACGAACTCACGGCTCTACAAAACTGTGTCCATGATGTAGTGGCATGGAACACCGCCACACCGAAGTGCGCAAGCCTACTCACTCACCCTCGCATCCCCTCGTAGATAATCAATGACGTGCAAGCGAGATGTCGAACTCAACGAATTGTATAATCACTCCCTCATCAAACCCCCTCAACTACACAACCCCCTCGTGACGCACTAAAGTGGTGATTCTATTCAATTTGTGATGAAGGCCAAGAACCGTCACCCAAGGTTCGAAGGCTAGCAAGAATCCAAGGTTCAAATTGGGGCGTCTAATAGTCCTACAAGGTGAGTTCTAAAAGCAGTGAGTGCTCTAATACACGACATCGCACAGCTGTTTCGTGTGCCACTACGAGGCGGTTTGGCGACTACCTAAGACGTACACATGGATGTTCGGATTGTTTAGCTCACACCTAGCTCAGCTCTTGTAAGAAAATAGGCACACACTTTGAGTTTGAAAATCATGTAAGTGTCGAAAATAGGTAGGCACTCCCGTAAAGAAAGTCTCTCTATACCTACTAGGGGAGACTCACGTCGTCACTCTCGGTCGCAAATCATGCCCTATGCCTAAAATCCTCACACCTTGCGATTTATCAAATTTTAGCCTCTTTTGATTGCCCTGTTCTCAAAATTTTCTCTTTTTAATTTTTTTGGATTTTTTTTTGAATTTTTCTGATTTTCAATTTTTGATTTTTTCCATATAATTCCTACACTACATGCAAGCCGACACGAATGAAACTACACAAAACAGTCGATAGGGTAGGTAGACTCAAATAAGAAAACGTGAAATATTAAACAAAAACACAAACAAGTATATACACGACTAACAATTCACAATACGATATACTATCACAATATCACGACACGGACCACATAAATAGACACAATACGACACGAACAACTATATGCAGACATGGCGATGCAAAGACTGACCGGCTAGTCAAGACTAAAACTCCCCCCACACTTGAGCGCTTCGTTGTCCTCAACGAATTTAGAGATTAACCAAGAAGACTCAGCATTCAAATGCGAGGGGCGGTGATTCTACTCGGAGTCAAAGCTACGACACAAGAAGGTAGCTACACTAAATTTAGAGATAATTCAAGCTACGTGCACGTGAACGAGTTGTGTGTACCGAAATTAAGCAAGTACTCAAGTAATTCCCTAGAATTCTAAAAATAAAATCCTAGAGCAAGTACGATGTGCCTAAACGGTAAGTAAAGAGAGAGAAGAAAAGAGTACTCACAACCGACACAAGGTCGGGGACGAAATCTGATAAGTGCTGACTGATATAGCAAGAACAATCCCCAAGCAAACACTGCTCGGAACAATGCAAGCTCCCTTGCGGTCGAGTGTGTGAAACACACCGGGGTCGATTGATCCGCTCTGCTGACGAGAAATAAACGAAGAATCCCCGAGCTCGTATTCCGTACGCCAATAATAGCTCCCGTGATGGTCGAGTGTGCGGAACACACCGGGGTCGATGTCTTTGTCATTATTATTATTTTTTTCTTTTTTTCTTTTCTTTTTTTTTTCAATTATGGCCACCAGTGTCAACTGTTCTTTTGATAGTTTACAAATAAGAGAGTAAATCTCACCATAACTGAAGGCTGCCTTCATATCTCAGTCACCACCAGCTTAAAGCAATTGAAAACCGAGCGAGTCCAATACTACATCCCAATTGACAATCCCAGTTGACAACATCACCAATTTAAAGAACCACAACCCTTTTGCTACGGAAATTCACCGGTGGCTGCCCGCAGTAGTACTTTGCTTTTCAACACAGTTTTAGATTCGCCCTCAATTTCCCTGGCCGATGTAGGGATTGCAATTTGAGAAAGGGAAGAAGGATTGTGGTTTGGGTCTTCAATTGTTTAGTTTTCAATTCTTGGCAGAGAGAGGGCTGCCAATCAATTCATACGGGTTCTGGATAAGAGGTCATCAGTGGCTATGGTGGAGACGGTGATTTCCTGGTATCTGATTTCGGGGATGGTGAAATCATAGGCGGTGTGGGTCGGCATGAGTTGCGGCTGTGGTGAAGGATGCGATTTCAAGAGGTTGGTGGTGCTGCTTGGTTGTGGGTTTTTCTGGTTTCGTGGATTGAAGGTGGACGGATGAGGGAGCAGAGGTGGTTGATTGGTTGTGGTTGTGGCCGGAGTTCTGATTCCGTGGATCGTAGGTGGCCGGAGGTAAGATCTTGGGCGGTGATTGGGGCAGAGAGAGGGGCGGTTGATTGCGGTTGTCCGGTTCTAGATTGGGGCGGATTCCATGAAGTTTTCCCCGGCAACGGCGCCAAAAACTTGACACGAATTCTTACGTGTATACGCAAGTGCACGGTCGAAGTAATAAAGATGAGTATTAAGCTCAGGTTGTCGAACCCACAGGGACAGTCACTAGATTATTTAGCTAAACGATTAATTTAGAGTTGAAGTAACCAGCAGGAAAAAGTTGTGATTTAAGGAGTCGTCACCCTCAAACAAGTGACTGAAATTAAATAAACAAAACTAAACTAATATTTTTATTATTTTATGATTAATATGAATATGGAGAACACTAGATAGTTTTAGGGTCCCTAGGGCATTTAGACATTTCCGGGCTATGATTTAAAACACTCTACCTACGTCTAGTCATACCGGGTCACAATCATTGCGATCTTCTGTCGATCTCACGTAAATCTACGTTTCGGTATATTTCGGATCCTCTCGGTCCACCTCCGTCTACCGTTACGTTCTAGTCAGCTAGCCAGGTTCACTCACCGGGTCCTGTCGGTCCACCGATTACGCTAATCCTAACAACGTCTAACTGAAACAACCCACTCACGGTCATTCAAGTCTCTATCTCCTGTCGATCTCAAGAAACTACAAGAATGTCAACAACGTTCTTCATGAATCCGGGCTCGTTCACTATCGTGCAACAACCTAGATAACTAGCATGATAAGGGTGATCAATCCACACACACTAAGAAATTGAGAACAAGAACTTGTCGACTAACTAGAACAATACGTAGAATTGAGTTCAATACATGAATCAAATACACAAATCCGGAAAATCTAAACAAACCCTAGTTCTCCATAACTATCTAGCTAGAGAGATTTAGCTAGACATAGTATTGTTTAACTCTACAAAGTTCTCCATAAAAGTGATAAAGAGAGAGAAAGAAAGAAGAAAGAAACCGGGAAATCCGAGCTCCGTTTCGTCCTCTCCTTCGTCGTTCTTCTTGTCTTATTTCTCCGTGAATGATGGCGTCCTCTTTTTTTTCTCGTATGTTCTGTTGTAGAATCCTCCCGAATGATAGGTTCAGCCCCCTTACCAAACAGACCCGTAGCCTCTTTGTAGTGAAACTCATCTTTTTGCCAAGTTTCCCTCCAAGAAATTTGGAATTAATGATTTGCAATCATTAATTAATAATTAGCCATCCATCAACTTAACCCTAAGGCTGCTGGGTGTTTAACCCGTGGCTTTTCTTCTCAAACTTCTCTTTATTTGCGCCTTTTCCCCAGCCAAAGATGTGGGAGCCCCAGTTAGGGTTTTATTAAAACAAAACTCGTGCATTTGATTTCTCTCAAGAAACTGCGGCTTCACTCACAGCAGATAGTGCGATCAGAAATACTGATCGTGCGATCAACAAGAAGATCATACGAGCTTCCCAACTGATCGTGAAAAGCAGAGAGTTGCTCCACTTCTGTGTTTTCTTCTGATCGCACGATCTAGGAGGCTGGTCCTGCGATCTCTTCTGCACTTTCTTTCTTCTTTTCGCGCTGCCTTCTCTTAGCTGCTTCTCTGGTTTTGATCGAGTTTGCTGCTGGGTTTTGTTGAAGGCCAGGTCTGGGTTTAGTTGTGAATGCTGGTTCGGTGAAGTCAAGGAGGTGATGGGTTGAATTGGTGTAGGTTATGGTCGTGGTTCATGAAGGTACTGTAATGGTGATTGTTGGTGGCTGTAACAGGTCGTGGTGAAGGCTGTGGGATGAAGGTTGGAAGATTGGTGATGTAGGGAGTAGTTTCAGGTTGAGGTTAGGTGAAAGGATTTAGGTGGATTATCAGGTTGTTGGGTCTGGTTTTAAAGGTGATAATGGCGGGTTATGGATTGGGTTAGGTGGCTGTGATGGTTGAAGTTGCAGGTGCAGGTGGTCTGATGGTGGTTTAGAGGTGTTAGTTTCAGTTCTGGGTTGAGATCATAGGAATTGTCATCATGGGTGAATGCAGGTAGTGTGTTCGTTGTCAGGTGGGTTTAGGAATTGGTAGGGGCTGTTATTGATTAATTGGTGAAGTGAAATAGGTAGTTATGAAGTTGGAGGTTAGCTAATGTATGAAGTAGGAGTGGTGGTTTGTTGTAGGTTAATTGTAATGGGTTTGTCATGAGTTGCAGGTTTGGTTGTATTAAGGGGTTTTGGGATTAGTTGAAGGTGGTTGGTCATAGGGAAATGGTGGATAGGTGGCAGTAGGACAATGGTCATGGTAATGCTTGCAATTGAGGGTGTTAGGTTCTGTGAAGGTGAAGTCTAGTGATATTTGGCCGCAGCTGATGATGGACTTAGGCTACTGCTTTGTAGGTTATTAGGTGGATAATTGATGGAGATTTGTTGGGTAGGTAGTTATTTGTGTAAAGGCCAGGTTGTGGTGTAGTTGAAGATATGCAGAGTTGTTGTTTGGAAGTACATGGCAGAGGTTGTGTAATGGTCATGGTTACAGCAGCTTCATCTTTGCTTCTTCTTTGCTAACCAATTCCATGAGCTTTACTTGTGTTCCGAAGTTCGCTTCCATACTCAACATAGTGCTCCGAGCCTCCGGTACCTGAGAATCAAACAACATCCAATACCGGGCATAAAATGTGACAAATAATAACTCAAATTAACTAGAAAACGTCCGGACTTGTCAAATAAGCATAATTAGCTCAAGTATTCAAACACTTCAGTATCATAGCCTATTTGTCATGTATTTTGCCCGGAAATCACACAAAACGGTAGTCTTTCGAATGTAAATATAACACCGTAAACGGGGTTATCAAATACCCCCACACTACCTTTTTGCGCGTCCCGAGCAAAATAAAAAGAAATATCCTCACTCTACGAACTTTCGATCCACCGTTTTGCATACAATTTTACTAGCCATGAGACACAAACAACTCACACACACGACTATGCAATCTACATGCTCTTTACAATGCAACTCGATTATTAAATAATTCAAACATTGAAACAACACAATTTTTTTTTAGTTAGAGATTGGGCAATCTCAAAAAGTAAACCGGCAAGTCATAAGGCTCTCATATTCCCTCGGAAGTTCTATAACTTTGGTGATCGGTAGAACTTGCGGCCAGTTTCGTTAGACAGAATGGGCACGAACACAAAATATGTTGCTTCCGCACACTCATCAAACGTATCCCTAGCACTTACCTTCCGAGCTATTTATCCACGGGTTAAATTGCTGACGGTTTAGGACGGGTAGGATAGGATATTTAGAAGCGTAGTCCTAGACGTCATGATCTAACTCACAAAACCCGATTCTCACACTCCCTCACCAAAATCCAAGGAACCACACCGAATCTCACTACTCCGGCCCTCATTCCCTCAATCTTGGTGCAACGTCGTTCTCGCGGCCACAAATGTGAAGAAGTGATCTCGAACATTAGCTTATCTCCCCGGTCTTCAATTTCAAGCTTGCTCCTTTATTCCCTTTCAATTTCACTTTCACTTTCTATTTTACTCTCTCTTTTTTTTTTCTTTCTCCTTTTTTTTTTTTCATTTCCACACAATAACATTAAGCACATGGAGCCGACAATACGATAGTAATATCCGAGGAGATCAAATATCAGAATTAGATAACATGGGGGTGGAATGTGTCAAATTAGTGATGTAACATAGATGTCGACACCCCCACACTTGATGCAAAGCAAATCATGAACCCAGTAGTCAATGTGTAAACGTGCTTTTCCAACCGATCCTCCTCATCACCTAAGATATAGAGAATATAAATAAAGCATAAGCACGAACTCCTATAAGATCAACCAACCCCCACCCCATGACGTGCGGAAGAAATATCACGCACTACGGTACTCCACCTGTGATCGTGGTGTAAGGACACGACTCACCGCCACACCGAAGTGTGCTACCGTCTCTAACTCACCCTCACATCCCCTCAAAAGACGACATGTAAGAGAATCCACATAAGATGTATCAAATCAGCTCACCCTCATCAAACCTCCCTAACTCAACTCCCTCTATCATGACGCATAGGAAAGGACCATTCTAACAAGTGATGAAAGTCACAATGAAAGGCTTCCTAGGCTAGAGGCTGTGAATAAAAGGGGTAAACGGATCAATAGGGGTAACTAGTGGACCTAGGAGATGGAGACGGGACGTGAGGCCCCCATAAACATCACTCGCACAACTGTTCCGTTGCCACTACGAGGAGGGTTGACGACTACCTAAGTGACGGTGGTGTAGCGCTAGTAGGATAACTAGTCTGAGAGGCAGCTACTCGCATTTCTAATGTGCATTAGCCCTATAAGTCTTCCTACTCCAGATTCTCGCGTCTACCTCACCTCAGATTTTCATACTCTTAAGGAATTCTATCATTAAGCCCTCTCCACATTCACTCTCTTCGATTGCCCTTTCTCAGAAATTTAAAAATTTATGATTTTTTTTTTTTTTTTTTTTTTTTAAATATTTCCTAACTCTATATGCTTTTGGCCAACTCGATTAAACACAAGTTTTGGGTAGGGGACTCAATAATGTAAAAGTGCTAACAAAATTCATAAACTACACACTCCTACCACAAACCAACACAATATGAACACATAACTATATGTAACAAGTCGATGCAAACAAAGACATGGCTAGTGAACATAGATACAACCCCCCCCACACTTAAGCGTTTCGTTGTCCTCAACGAATTTAGAGATAATGAAGGTGGACTCATCGCTTAAATGTGTAGGCGGTGGATTGCTACATTCATCGCTCAAAAATGTAGATTTGAAAGAGAGTGTTAGAGGTACCTGGGTGCCCAGACCTACATGGGCACCGTTGCCCCGAAATTGCAACAAGAAGGGGTCTTGTGGACCGTTGACAATTTCCGGAGAAGTCTCTACGCGCCCGGATTCCGATGTGCGGCTAAGATATAAATTGTAGCCCTCTCATGCGTGTGGCACCCAACATATTGGAATCGCTCCTCGACCTCGAGCAATTCTCTATTCTTTTATGCATAATCCTGTGGGGATTTTTCTTTCCATAATTTCATGCAATCTCTAGCACGTACATCAAGAAGGGGAATCCGGTGCGTCTTCTGTACCTGTGTTCCTGCACACTGATTGGAAAAATAAGTCCACTATGATGGGTGAGGTGGCAGAGGTAACATGGTCGGGCGGTCGACCTTAAATCACAAGCGCTTCTTGGGAGGCAACCCAATGTAGAGTAGGATGTTATTTGTTTTCTTTTTGCTTTAGTTCTCTATATTTGAAGACCCGAAAAGTCTCCATGTCATCATGTACCCTCATAATCAGTTCTCCATTCTCTACGTCAATGAGAGTACGACCAGTCGCCAAGAATGGCCTGCCCAGAATGATAGGCACATCACCCACTGGCATGTCTAGTATTACGAAGTCAGCTGGAATTATCAGGCTCCCAACTCTCACAAGCACATCTTTTATCATCCCACATGCTCTCTTGGTCGATTTATCTGCAAATTGGAGAGTTATCTAGGTTTTCGGGGGTTCCCCCACACCCAACTTTTTGAATACCGACAACGGCATCAAATTCACGCTCGCTCCCAGATCACAGAGAGCTCTTCCAGTGTAGGAATCACCCAATGTAGCCTCAATGACAAAGCTACCTGGATCCTTCTTTTTCTTAGGTAACCCATGCAAAACACATGAACTAACCTGTTCATTTAAGTTTATTCTCTGAAATTCATCCACCCCTTTCTTTCCAAGAACTGCATCTTTAATAAATCGAGCATACTTAGGCATCTTTTGAAGTGCCTCAATCAATGGGATATTGATATGCAGTTTAGAGAATACATTCAAAAAGCGTCTGTATTCTTCTGAATCATCCTTCTTTTCCCTAGTACGTAATGGGTATGGAAGTTCTGAAGAAGAAGGAGAAGATGCAAGTGGTACCTGAGTATGCTCCTCCTCGTCTGGTGGAGTCATGCCCTTTGATTGGGGGACCACGACAGGTGTCTTCTCAGAATCAAAGACTTCGTGTTCCTTTTCCTTTGAGGCTTCTGCTCTGGCATGACTCGGATAAGGAGGGTCCTTAAGTGCAGTACCGCTACGAGTAGTGATGGCTAGAGCTGTCCATCAGATGTGTCAACCATGCTACCCAGTGCCCTTTGTTCTAGTTGTTCCTTTAGATCTTTTATTTCTTCTTGAGCAACTTGAAGTGCAATTGCTACAGAGCTGACCTGTGTGGACATGTCTGTCATGTGCTGAGCCATTGTCTTTATTATCCCTGTCATCTGGGTCAACTCTAATGGTGGTACTGGCTGCTGCGGGTGCATCTCTGACACATTTTCTTCATGCACTACCTCTACCGCATTCACCTGAACCGTGCTATATGCCACTGAGCTATGCTTGGTTCTTTTTGTTGGTGCTCATACTCCCAGCTCTCCTCTTGCTCAACCACACGTCTCATCAACTCATATGCACCGTCAACATCACATTTGAACAAGAAACTGCCCCCGGCTTCTCTATCAATCTTGTCTTTGTCAAGCATTCCAAGTGCATCATAGAAGACCTGTATGATCTGGCTTTTTGCAATGCCATGGTTGGGGCATTTGCGTAGCAAGAAGTTGAGACGCTCCCATGCTTTGACCATGGATTCATTTTGCTTTTGCCTGAATGACCAAATCTCGTTCTGCAGCTAAATCATGCGTGAGATGGGAAAGAATTTACTCATGAACTGGGAGGCACAGTCTTTCCATGTTTTGATTGAGTTGGATGGCAATGAATCCAGCCAATCCATAGCAGCTCCCTTGAGGCAATGGGGGAAGAGCATCAGTTTGAGCGCTTCAGATGTGACCCCACTATATCGGATTAGCCCACAATGGCTCTGAAATCTCCCAATGAAATCATGTGGGTCTTCCTCATATGTACCGGCAAATGTGCACTGTTCTTGAGTGAAGTGAATTGTGCTCAGCTTTAGACATAAGCTTTCTGCCTGAATTGGTGGAACCAAAATTGCTGGCTCCCTTCCTCTAAGATCCGCCTCAAATGCCTGGATTATTGCTTTCCCAGAACGGTTATATGGCATTAAGGTCGGATGCGGTCTCGATGTTGCCGCCAGTGCTTTCTCTACGGCTGAAGCTACCATAGCTCGCAGCTGCTCCGTTGTGAGGCTAATCAGCCCTTGGCCTTCCGCCATAGCTACCTGAGAAAACAACACTAGCACACCCGTGAGGTAAACAGATAGTAACAAAAAGAAAAATAAAACAAAAACTCTAAACTAATTTCTAACTAACCAATCTACCGCTGTCCCCGGCAACGGCGCCAAAAACTTGACACGATTTCTTACGTGTATACGCAAGTTCACGGTCGCAGTAATAAAGAAGTATTAAAACTCAGGTTGTCGAACCCACAGGGACAGTCACTAGATTATTTAGCTAAACGATTAATTTAGAGTTGAAGTAACCAGCAGGAAAAAGTTGTGATTTAAGGAGTCGTCACCCTCAAACAAGTGACTGAAATTAAATAAACAAAACTAAACTAATATTTTTATTATTTTATGATTAATATGAATATGGAGAACACTAGATAGTTTTAGGGTCCCTAGGGCATTTAGACATTTCCGGGCTATGATTTAAAACACTCTACCTACGTCTAGTCATACCGGGTCACAATCATTACGATCTTCTGTCGATCTCACGTAAATCTACGTTTCGGTATATTTCGGGTCCTCTCGGTCCACCTCCGTCTACCGTTACGTTCTAGTCAGCTAGCCAGGTTCACTCACCGGGTCCTGTCGGTCCACCGATTACGCTAATCCTAACAACGTCTAACTGAAACAACCCACTCACGGTCATTCAAGTCTCTATCTCCTGTCGGTCTCAAGAAACTACAAGAATGTCAACAACGTTCTTCACGAATCCGGGCTCGTTCACTATCGTGCAACAACCTAGATAACTAGCATGATAAGGGTGATCAATCCACACACACTAAGAAATTGAGAACAAGAACTTGTCGACTAACTAGAACAATACGTAGAATTGAGTTCAAGACATGAATCAAATACACAAATCCGGAAAATCTAAACAAACCCTAGTTCTCCATAACTATCTAGCTAGAGAGATTTAGCTAGACATAGTATTGTTTAACTCTACAAAGTTCTCCATAAAAGTGATAAAGAGAGAGAAAGAAAGAAGAAAGAAACCGGGAAATCCGAGCTCCGTTTCGTCCTCTCCTTCGTCGTTCTTCTTGTCTTATTTCTCCGTGAATGATGGCGTCCTCTTTTTTTTTCTCGTCTGTTCTGTTGTAGAATCCTCCCGAATGATAGGTTCAGCCCCCTTACAAAACAGACCCGTAGCCTCCTTGTAGTGAAACTCATCTTTTTGCCAAGTTGCCCTCCAAGAAAGTTGGAATTAATGATTTGCAATCATTAATTAATAATTAGCCATCCATCAACTTAACCCTAAGGCTGCTGGGTGTTTAACCCGTGGCTTTTCTTCTCAAAATTCTCTTTATTTGCGCCTTTTCCCCAGCCAAAGATGTGGGAGCCCCAGTTAGGGTTTTATTAAAACAAAACTCGTGCATTTGATTTCTCTCAAGAAACTGCGGCTTCACTCACAGCAGATAGTGCGATCAGAAATACTGATCGTGCGATCAACAAGAAGATCATACGAGCTTCCCAACTGATCGTGAAAAGCAGAGAGTCGCTCCACTTCCGTGTTTTCTTCTGATCGCACGATCTAGGAGGCTGGTCCTGCGATCTCTTCTGCACTTTCTTTCTTCTTTTCGCGCTGCCTTCTCTTAGCTGCTTCTCTGGTTTTGATCGAGTTTGCTGCTGGGTTTTGTTGAAGGCCAGGTCTGGGTTTAGTTGTGAATGCTGGTTCGGTGAAGTCAAGGAGGTGATGGGTTGAATTGGTGTAGGTTATGTTCTTGGTTCATGAAGGTACTGTAATGGTGATTGTTGGTGGCTGTAACAGGTCATGGTGAAGGCTGTGGGATGAAGGTTGGCAGATTGGTGATGTAGGGAGTAGTTTCAGGTTGAGGTTAGGTGAAAGGATTTAGGTGGATTATCAGGTTTTTGGGTCTGGTTTTAAAGGTGATAATGGCGGGTTATGGATTGGGTTAGGTGGCTGTGATGGTTGAAGTTGCAGGTGCAGGTGGTCTGATGGTGGTTTAGAGGTGTTAGTTTCAGTTCTGGGTTGAGATCATAGGAATTGGCATCATGGGTGAATGCAGGTAGTGTGTTCGTTGTCAGGTGGGTTTAGGAATTGGTAGGGGCTGTTATTGATTAATTGGTGAAGTGAAATAGGTAGTTATGAAGTTGGAGGTTAGCTAATGTATGAAGTAGCAGTGGTGGTTTGTTGTAGGTTAATTGTAATGGGTTTGTCATGAGTTGCAGGTTTGGTTGTATTAAGGGGTTTTGGGATTAGTTGAAGGTGGTTGGTCATAGGGAAATGGTGGATAGGTGGCAGTAGGACAATGGTCATGGTAATGCTTGCAATTGAGGGTGTTAGGTTCTGTGAAGGTGAAGTCTAGTGATATTTGGCCGCAGCTGATGATGGACTTAGGCTACTGCTTTGTAGGTTATTAGGTGGATAATTGATGGAGATTTGTTGGGTAGGTAGTTATTTGTGTAAAGGCCAGGTTGTGGTGTAGTTGAAGATATGCAGAGTTGTTGTTTGGAAGTACATGGCAGAGGTTGTGTAATGGTCATGGTTACAGCAGCTTCATCTTTGCTTCTTCTTTGCTAACCAATTCCATGAGCTTTACTTGTGTTCCGAAGTTCGCTTCCATACTCAACATAGTGCTCCGAGCCTCCGGTACCTGAGAATCAAACAACATCCAATACCGGGCATAAAATGTGACAAATAATAGCTCAAATTAACTAGAAAACGTCCGGACTTGTCAAATAAGCATAATTAGCTCAAGTATTCAAACACTTCACTATCATAGCCTATTTGTCATGTATTTTGCCCGGAAATCACACAAAACGGTAGTCTTTCGAATGTAAATATAACACCGTAAACGGGGTTATCAATCACTGTATAGATTTAACCATATGGTGATCATGAGTACTGCAGGTGATGGTGGTTTCTCACAGGGAAGAGCTTCTTACAGACCTCCTCTATTTTGTAGAGACAACTTTGCTCACTGGAAAGCTCTGATGAAAATGTTAATCATTGATCAAGACATAGAGCTTTGGACCATTATTCAGAATGGACCTCACACTTTCTACACAGAGAAAGATGGGATCAAAACTCCCAAATCTGAAGACTCTCTTTCTTCATCTGAATTAGAACAATTTTCTAAGAATTACAAAGCTATTAACATCTTGTATTGTGCTTTGATTACAGATGAATTCAACAGGATTTCAGGCTGCAATACTGCCAAAGAAATCTGGGATAAGCTTGTGGTGACATTTGAAGGAACCAGTCAAGTCAAGCAAACCAAAATCAACATCTATCTCACGCAATATGAGTTGTTCAAGATGAATGCAGATGAGTCAATCAGAGACATGTTCAAGAGGTTCACAGACATTATCAACAACCTTGATTCACTGGGAAATCATATTTCCAATGAAGAAAAGGTGAGGAAGATACTGAGAAGTCTTCCAAAGGCTAAATTGGAACCAAAGACAACAGCTATTGAAGAAGCTCAAGATCTCTCATCACTACAACTTGATGACCTACAAGGAAAGCTCCTGACACATGAAATATCCATGAATGAGGCTGATGGAGAGCTACTAGAAAGTGTCAATAACGTAGCACTCAAGGAAAAAGAGAATGAGAAAATTCAAATCCTTGAAACAGAAGATGATGATGAAGATTCATTTGCATTGATTTCCAAAGCCTTGACCAGAATTCTCAAGATGAAGAAAAACTTTGGAAACAAAGACTTAAACAGAGAAAGACACAGATCATCCAGTAGCAAGGACTACAAAGGTAAGTCTTCTTCACAAAATAAATCCAAAGTCATGAACTGCTTTGAGTGTGGTGATGCTAGGCATTTGATAAGAGACTGTCCACACAAGAAAAGAAAGAACTTTCAGAAGAAAGACCATGATAGGAGAAAGAAAGCTATGATAGCTTCATGGAGTGACTCAGATAGCTCAAGTGACTCTGAATAAGAAGAAGAACATGCCAACCTATGCTTCATGGCCAAGCATGATGATAGTTCTGAAAAGAACATTGAGTGATTGGTGTTTGCAGGTTGTCACCAATGTCAAAGAATAGAAGTGGTTTATGGACAGTGGTTGCTCAAGACACATGAGTGGAAAGAGATCTCTATTCTCAGAATTAAAAGAGCAATATGAAGGTCCAGTTACTCTTGGTGACAAAGACAAATTCAACATTCTTGGTATTGGTAAAGTTGGTACAGATTCTGAAAACTCTATTTCTGATGTATATCTAGTTGATGGCTTGAAATTTAACTTGCTTAGTGGATCTCAACTTTGTGACAATGGCAATAAGGTTATCTTTGATAAAGAGAAATGTGTGGTGCAAAATGAGAAATCAGGTAATTTCATTCTCATAGCCTCTCGATCAAACAATGTTCATACTTTTCAGACTAACAAAGTTGCAGGTGAAAGCTTAAAGTGCCTCAAGGCCTTGAAAGAGGATTCAAAGCTTTGGCACAGAAAGCTTGGTCATATTAGCTTGCATACCTTGAACAAGCTGATCTCCAAAGATCTGGTAAGATGATTACCATCTATCAAGTTCAAAGATGAAGTATGCAAGGCTTGTGCTCAGGGTAAGCAAACTAGAAGCTCATTCAAACCAAAGAAATTTGTAAGTACTACTAGACCTATTGAATTACTTCATATGGATCTCTGTGGTCCTATGAGAACTCTAACTCCAAAAGGTAAGAGGTATATGCTAGTTATTGTAGATGACTACTCTAGATATACTTGGGTTATGTTTCCCAAAGAAAAATCTGAAGCCCTCTCTGAATTTTCAAAGCTTTGCAGAGAACTTCAAACCTTGAAAAACCTACCTATTGCTTCAATCAGAAGTGATCATGGTAGAGAGTTTGATCAATTAGAATTTGATTTATTTTGTTTTAAGAATGGTATCTCTCACAATTTATCTTCTCCTAGAACTCCTCAACAGAATGGTGTTTTTGAAAGAAAGAACATGACTCTTGAAGATATGTCAAGAATAATGCTTCTAGAAAACAAGATGCCAAAACATTATTGGGCAGAAGATGTGAATACAACAAGTTACATTCTGAAAATATGTTTGATCAGACCTATCTTGAAGAAGACCCCCTATGAACTCTTCAAAGGAAGAAAGCCAAATATTTCATACTTCAGACCCTTTGGTTGCACATGCTATGTCCACAACAATGGTAAGGAAAACTTGGGTAAGTTTGATGCACGAAGTGATGAAGGTATTTTTATTGGTTACTTTCTTACTAGCAAAGCCTACAAAGTTTATAATAAAAGAACCAGACTTGTTGAAGAAAGTATTCATGTTATTTTTGATGGAAGCTATGATGGTTCTTTGAGTGAAAGTTTTGCAGACTTGAATATGAACAAGCATGAATCAGAAGAAGAAGCTGAGAACTCACTTGGCTTCAAGAAAGGCTCAGAAAGAAATAGAAGCCATTTTAAAGACCTTGAAAACAAGACTCAAGGCCTTGAAAACAAAGATCAAAGCGTTGAAAAAGATTATCAGAAAGATATAAGTGATCAGGCTACTACTTCAAGACTAGATAAGAAATATGGAGAGCCTGAACCCTGGTCTCCAAGAAAGAGAATCAAATATCTTTAATCTCATCCAGATGATAACATCATCTCTGACCCAACCACTAGTACAAAAACAAGATTACAGTTGAAGAATCTTTGTGCTTTTAATGCTTTTATCTCTCTTGTAGAACCCAAAACTGTGAAGGAAGCATTACAAGAAGCAGACTGGATTATAGCTATGCAAAGTGAACTCAATGAGTTTGAAAGACACAAGGTGTGGAACCTAGTTCCCCCACCTACAAACCAGTCTTTCATTGGTACCAGATGGGTGTTCAGAAACAAATTGGATGAGAATGACAAAGTGATCAGAAACAAAGCAAGGTCAGTTGCTCAAGGTTAAAACCAAGAAGAAGGTATTGATTATGAGGAAACTTTTGCTCCAGTTGCCAGTTTAGAAACAATTAGAATTTTACTTGCATTTTCATCTTACAAGAACATGAAGCTATTTCAAATGGATGTGAAATGTGCTTTCTTGAATGGTTACTTGCAAGAAGAAGTTTATTTTGCACAACCTCCTGGATTTGAAAGTGATAAGTTTCCCGATCATGTTTACAAACTTGACAATGCTCTTTATGGATTGAAACAGGCTCCAAGAGCTTGGTATGAAAGATTGTCAAAATTTCTGCTTGAAAATGATTTCAAAAGAGGATTGGTAGACAATACCCTTTTCATAAAGACTCTTGAGAAATATTTACTTGTAGTTCAAATTTATTTAGACGACATCCTAGTTGGAGCAAATAATGATCTTCTTTTCAAAGAATTCTCAAGTCTTATGAGCGGGGAATTTGAAATGAGCATGATGAGAGAGTTGAACTTCTTCCTTGTACTTCAAATACATCAGCTGAAGGAGGGCATCTTTCTACATCAAAGCAAGTACACTAGGGACCTGTTGAACAAGTACAATATGTCTCAATCCAAAGAAATCAAGACTCCCATGAGTTCTACACTGTCTTTAGATAAAGATGAATCTGGTAAGAGTGTCAATGTGAAAGAGTATAGAGGTATGATTGGATCATTGCTATACCTTACTGCTAGTAGACCAGATATCATGTTTAGTGTATGTATGTGTGCAAGATTTCACGCTGATCCAAAGGAATCACACTTGACTACGGTGAAGAGAATATTCAGATATCTCAATGGTACCAAAGACTTAGGGCTTTGGTATCCAAGACATTCTAACTTCTCTTTACATGGATTTTCAGATGCTGACTTCGCAGGTTACAAAGTTGATAGGAAAAGCACTTGTGGAACTTTCCAATTCATTGAATCCTCCTTGATCAGTTGGCATTCCAAGAAATAAAACGCAGTTGATTTATCAACAACTGAAGCTGAATATATATCTGATGGAGCATGTTGTTCGCAAGTATTGTGGATTGCTCAACAGTTGAGAGATATTGGATTTGATTTCAAGAGCATACCTATCAAATGTGACAACACTAGTTCAATATCAATTACAAAGAATCCAGTTCACAATTCAAGAACCAAGCATATTGATGTCAGACACCATTTCATCAGAGATCATGCTGAGAAAGGTGATATTTTTCTTGAATTTGTTTCTACTAACATGCAACTTGCAGATATCTTCACTAAACCATTGCTAGATGGAAGATTTTCAGCTCTAAGACTGGAATTAGACATGCTAAATAAAGATGCATTGGTTTAGGGGGAGCATCAGGTAAGGAAGGTAAGTTATTATGTGTTTCAAAGATTTGAACTGATTTTCAAAGCCTTAAAAATCCTTTCAAAGCTTTGATTTTACTTGTTTCAGTATTACAGCGTTCAAGACCTTGAAACTATTTTCAAAGCCTTGAAAATGAGTCTGGTAACTGGTTAATAAATAATTCTTGGATCATTCAGTATTGGGTGCTATCTTTGTAGATATTTGCTCAATATTGGCCCCACCTTTTTCAAATTTTTTTCTTGCCAAATATGGTATTAAATTAATTATTTCCAACAACTTCACAAATTTGAATCTTCTCTGATCATTACAGATCTTTTGAGATAAGAGAGATTGCAGTTTCCTTTTCAAACACAAACTCTTTCAGTATTTATCTTCTTCTCTTCTCCTTCACTCCGTGTCAAATCTACCTCTCTATATTCTTCTCTCAAACCCTAATGAGAACTAGAAGAGCCTCAGACAGAATCAAGATGGCCGGAGGTTCAAAACCTAGTTCACAGAAGAAGAGAAAGACAGTTGAAGATGAAATTCAGACAATCAGTAGGGACTCAAGCTCCAGGACTCCCAGTGTAGAAGCTATTAAAGAACTTCCTCCACCAAAGAAGAAGACTAAGAAGGATGTGACACCTTATTCAGACAAGAAGAAGAAGAATAAAAGAAAGCTTCTGCAGAGAAGCAACCAAAAACAGAGATCTCTATCCCCAAGAAGTTAAAGAAAAAGAAGAAGGCCACTCAAGCTGAAAAGGGGAAAGGGAAGGTAACAGAGGAACAACCAGGTGACAATGTGGAGAGAGCCTTGCAGATCTACTCAAAGAACACTGCTCCTGATGAATCTTGGTTCATCTCAAACACTTCAAAAGGTCAGTGGTTGGATGGTTTTGCATCTAGAAAAATTGATTTTTGTAGCTTGATCAATATGCACATGTTGCTTGGAATGAATCTGAATTGTATCACTATGTTGAAGAAAAGCTCTATGTGGTTCATGCTAAAACCTCCTGAGCTAGCCTATCCAAGACTTACCAGATTGTTCTATCTCAACATGAAGCAACTTAAGAACTCTCCACACTTAGTTATCAAGACATTAGTTCCTGGTGTTACTATGGAATTAGATCATGATGAGTTTGCAACTGTCCTAGGTGTAGATAGTGCTTTCTAGATAGGCAGATCTTAGCCACGTGGCGATCATCCAGCACACTCAGCTGTGCTCCACACACACAGGATCACCACCCGCGCTGATCCACGTGGGGGCTGCGAGACAGGGCCCTCGCATACCACCACACGGGACTTGTAGGGACTTAGTGGTTTGGAGGCTAGAGTAAGTTCCGTCGCGCGCGAGCGAAAACCAAGCCCGCGCGCGACCTTTAGTAACTGATTTGAGAGATTTATGGCCACGAGCTCCATAAACCTGGTCAACCTCATAACGGTTCCGGTATACGCGGACGAAGTTCGTAGCGGTCCATATATATGCGGACGAGCGTGCCGTTGTGGTTAAGGTAATTTAGCCGCCATTAATGGGCGCATTAACCCACTACAACGGTCATATTCTCCACTATATATAGGATCGTTAACCTTTCCTTACACAGGATGAATCACCTGAAATACGCGAAAGCTCTGACAAAATTCTGTCTCTCTCTCACACAGTTGCTATTGTCTTACTCTCTCCCTACACACAACTCTACTCTTTCTGTTTTCTTCTTATCCCCTGCTCTTGGTGTATATTGAATCCTCCCTAAAGGATTCTCTCGTACACATTTGGTGAACCCGACGTGAAACTTACCATTGCAAGCAGCCATATCTCGCGACGAGGATGTCAGCAACAAATCTCCTTCCACTGAGACAACCTCGGGAGAGGAAAAACGCAACAATTCCGCGGCAACCGTTGAAACTCAGACTTTGGAGAATTTGAATGCCACCATCCAGAATCAGGCGAAGGCTCTCCAAGCTCAATCCGCACAGATGGATCGGATAATGGCCATTTTGGGAACCCTTGCTCCGAATCTGGCATTGGGCGCTGCTGTCCCTCAGGGAGGAGGAACCTCCACCACCCCGGGCACAGAGGTAGTGCCTACACAACTACCTAATCCTAATTCGCAAACCCCACCAACAATGGTGCAACCACCCTCTGTTCAGGGACAAACGGTCCAAATACCGTCCCTTACTTCACATATTCCTCAACCGCCAAGGAAGTGATTGATTTATGCAAGCAATGGCGTAAAGACAGGGTTTTGCCTCCACTCGAAAGAATACCCTCCAAGGAAATGATGAGGGACCTGAAGTGGTGTGAGTGCCACGGAAAGATTATACACCCCACAGCTGACTGCAAGAGGCTCAGGCACCTTGTGAGTCGAAAAATGAAAGAAGGAGAATTAGTTGTCAGTGATCAGAGGCAGGATGTGCGCAACAATCCGCTGCCAGCCCATGCAGAGCAAGAGCCGAAAGACAAAGAGGTAGCCATGATTGCGATCATGGATCTCGAAGAGATTGCAGAGGATGGATTGCCCATCATTGCCGAATTCCATGATGAGGAAGATTACAGCATGGACACTGAGGATGACCGTGCTGACAGGATGCAGGGATCGCACGGGTTCAGAAAAATTCTTTGATGAGATGAACTTTTCAGAGAAATGCCGGAAAGAAATGACAAAAGCGATTCTAAGGGTAGAAGAAGACTTCAAAGAATACATTGTAGTCTCTAATGGAAGAGTCATATGGGCGTCTCGCTCCACGGAAAAGATTATGACTTTCTCCGCAAATGATAAGAAGACGGATTCGAGTCACCAGAAGCCTTTGTACGTGACAGCGGTGATCAAGGACGTTGAATTCAAGAGGGCATTTTTCGATGGAGGAGCAGCCGTCAACGTGGTTTCGCTCAATACTCTAAAGTTGGCAGGAATCCCATAGAAGAAGATTGTCAGGCGCCCGTCCCCACTGATGGGATTCGAAAGTGATTCCAGGATGACAATGGGCTGGATTCGCTTGAGTATCCAGATAGGAAAAATCAAGTGTTTGGCCAAATTCTACGTCATTAATGCGAATACTACATATCACATGATCATAGGGAGAGCCTGGATTCATCGCTTTGATGCGGTTCCCTCAACAGCTCACCAGGTGATGAAGGCCATCTAGAATGACAGAGTAGTGGAGATACCGGCTTTGGTAAATCCCTTCAATATAAATGAGGCGCATCTCACTGAAGCAGTGTGGTTTACTGAAATGGCGGAGGAGCAAATGCAAGGGCCATTTAATCCGACTCCTTTGCCTCGATGGGAGGACATCAAGGATCAGTCACCAGCAGGAGTAATGGTGACGAGAGAGGATTCCAAGGAAAAGGTGTCCACACGGGAAGAGGCACCGCAAGTCGCCTACCAGAGGAAGAATGTGTACGCTTTGAAAAGAGTGGTAAAACATGACCCTGCAGCAAGGAGATAGAGAGCTTCTACTCCAACAGAAAGACATGCTACCGCATATGAAGGTGCGCGGGGGTATCCCCATCTGAGCGTGGGGATATCCCTGGGCAAATCAGTCAAATAGAACGAGGTCCCGAGGTGGACAAGCCAAAGTCATAGGTTTTGGAGGATAAATTGTAAGAAGCGCCTGAGTGCATGGAAGACAAGCCGAGGCCCCAGAAGCAGGAACTAAAAGAGGTGTTCTTGAGCCCAAGCGAAGAAAAGAAGAGCCTGTTTTTCTGAGTGCAGACCTCACAAGCGATGAGGAAGCAAGGTTGCTGCAATTGCTGACCGAATATAAGGATGTTTTTGCCTGGGAGTATGATGAGATGCCTGGTTTGGACACGAGCGTGACTATGCAAAGATTGGATGTTATCCCGGGATCTAAACCGATAAAGCAAAGTGCGAGAAGTTTCAGGCCAGAGATAAACGTGAAGATCAAGCAAGAAATTGTCAAGTTATTTACTGCCAAGTTCATTGAGCCGAATCATCATCCTATTTGGTTGGCCAACATCGTGCCTGTGGTAAGGAAGAATGGGCAACTTCGCATCTGCGTAGACTTTAGGGATCTCAACCGTTTCTGCCCAAAAGATGATTTCCCGCTGCCCAACATCGATTTGCTCATCGATTCCACTGCAGGGCACCGGATGTTCAGTTTTATGGATGGCTTCAACGGGTATAATCAGATCAAGATGGATCCAGATGATCCACGAAAAACTGCGTTTATTACGCCGGTTCGGGTATTTAACTACACGGTTATGCCATTTGGGCTCAAGAACGCGGGCGCGACTTACCAGAGGGCGATGATGACTATGTTTCATGACATGATGCATCAAGAGGTGGAATTCTATGATGTGGTTTTCAAGTCCAAAGAGGAAGCGGACCATCTGGGGGACCTGCGGAAAGTGTTTCAAAGATGCAGGAGTTTCCAACTAAAGATGAACCCCATGAAATGTGCATTCGGAGTAACTTCGGGGAAGTTTTTGGGATGCGTGATACATCGCCATGGAATCGAGCCTGACCGCGCAAAAGTATCGGCTATCACCAGCATGACGGCGCCACATAATCAGAGCACTCTGAAGACATTCCTAGGGAAGTTGTTTTACCTGCGGAGATTCATTCCGGCCATTGCAGAAATAACATTTTTCTTTGGCGATCTCCTCAAAAAGAATGTCGTATACAATTGGACGGGGGAGCATGAAGCCGCATTCGGGAAACTGAAGGACCTGCTGACATCACCAAGGGTAATGATTGCACCACAGCTTGGATTGCCGCTTTTGTTGTACCTAACATCAATGAAGAAATCTATAGGGGCGCTTTTAGCCCAAGAATATGAAGGGCAGGAAAGGCCGATCTATTATATCTCCCGCATAGTGCGACCGACCGAGTCAAGGTACACAAATATCGAGCGCCATTGTCTTGCTTTATTCTTTGTAATAGAAAATTTAAGGCATTATTTCGCCTCGCATAAAGTTGTGGTGATAACGAAGAGGGACCCCATACGGTACCTCTTGAGTCACACTTCTCCCTGCGGAAGATTGGCAAAATGGTACATGACCGTTTCGCAATATGACATTACGTGCGTTCGACCACGAGCAATCAAATCGCAAGCAGTGGCAGATCTTCTGGCACAGTTCCCGGATAGCAGCTATGAACCCATGATCGAGGAGGAACTAGAAGGGCCTGCAATTTATGCAGTTGAGTTGCCATATTGGAAGCTTCACTTCGATGGATCATCAACAAGGAAGGGTGGTGGAATCGGAAGTGTTTTGACTAAACCAGACGGGGAAGTCATCCAGATGTCCACCAAATTAGATTTCCCAGTAACCAACAATGAAGCGGAGTATGAGGCTCTCATCGCAGGACTTCGTGCGGCCAGGGCACTAGAAGTGAGCAATCTGGCGGTTATGGGGGATTTTAAGTTAATTGTCAAACAAGCTTCGGGCGAGTACGGATTAAATGAGGTAAATCTATTACCGTATTGGACCCTGGTGCAAAGGCTGGTACAACAATTTTGTGATGTCAAGTACGAGCACACGCCTAGGGCAGATAATAGGCATGCCGATGCTTTAGCCACTTTGGGATCTAAGGTTAGTACGGACAAATGTCCTGCGAGAATTTTGATCGAAGTCCGAACAACTTCGGCCTTGACAGAGGAGACATGCGAAGATGAATCTGTGGACGATGAAGATTGGAAAAAACTGATACTGCGTACGATTTCTGAGGGCACAAGCAAAGAAAATTGGGCATTCATTAAAGGGTACTGCATACACGACAAATCCCTTTACTACAAAAGTCCGGGAGGAATACTCATGCGGTGCGTCTCGCAGCAAGAGGGGCAAGCATTATTGGAAAAGATTCATCAACACTCCTGCGGAGAAAGTGAAGTGTCGATTTATCGAAAGGCCCAAAGATATGAAATTCATTGGCCAGATATGTCCACGACCGCCGCAATCATTCAGGGAAATTGAGAAAGCTGCAAGTAAATCATGGATTCTTTGGAAAATAATCTGGTTGGTGATGACACAGATTGGAGGAAGCCACTCTTCTACTTTCTGACAGAAGGAATCGAGCCCGATCAAAGAAAGGAAGCCGAGAAACTTAAAAGAAAAGCGGCCCGATATGTGGTGCAGGAAAACGTACTCTGGCGAAGGGGCCATGAGGGTAACCTACTCAGATGCCTAAATACCCAAGAAGCGCAAGAGGTGATGGATTTGTCTCACCAAGTGGAGCATCAAGGGGGCGCGAAATTATGCAGACAACTCCTCACAGTTGGTTATTTTTGGCCCATAATGGAAGCAGATTGCCGCATCAAGGTAAAAAGATCCCTGGAATGGCAATTTAAGGGCAACCTCGTGCATGCTCCTGCTGTAGATTTACATGCATTAGGAACACCATGGACATTTCATACTTGGGCTCTAGATTTTATCGGCCCCATTCGACCGGCCTCGCATGAGAACCAGTTCATCTTGACCGCGACCGAGTTGTTTACCAAGTGGGTAGAGGCAGTACCGCTGAAGACAGCAAATACGCTCGCAGTGGTCAATTTTGTTCAAGAAAACATCATATACCGGTTCGGAATTCCCAACACAATCCTCTCGGACAATGGTACCCCTTTTGTAAATCGCCAGGTGGCCGCGAAAGTGGCGGAATACAACATAAGGCAAGTTTGCTCCACGCCCCATTACCCGAAGGGGAATGGTCAAGCAGAAGCGACCAACAAGACGCTGCTAAGGATTTTGAGTAAGATGGTTGCAGATGATCACAAAAGGTGGGCCAGCTTTGTGGGCATATCGCACTTCGCCAAGGACCCCCACAGGAGTTTCTCTGTTCCTTCTATGCTATGGAGCTGAAGCCGTTATACCAGCAGAAGTAAAAGTCAACTCTGAAAGGTTAGCCTTTCATGCCTTGTATGAAAACCAACGGGATCATGACTTGATTCTATTGGAAGAGAAGCGCGAACAAGCTAAGCGGACTAACAAGAGATATAAGGAGAGAATTGCTCGCGCGTACAATAAAACAGTTGAACACCGAGACTTTGGGGTTGGGGACTTGGTTTTACGAGCTTCAGATCATTGCATGCGGGATGCAGCTCACCAAAAATTCGCAGCTAACTGGGAAGGGCCGTTCGAAGTCGAAGAAGTCTTTGACAGCGGTTACTGCACCATACAGAGACTTCATGGGACTGCAACAACCTCAAGCCCGATCAATATGTGATGGATCAAAAAGTATTATCCTTAGCCTATCTCTTTATTTTTGACTCAAATGTCTGTTGGATGTTATGCCTAGTCTTCTCATAAACTCATGCGTTGTTTCCTACCATATGAGGAATTTGTAGTCGTGTTCCTCCCATATGAGGGTGCTTTTAATAAAAAATTCTCCCATATGAGAAGAATTTTATTATCTCGATTTTCTATCGTTTTATTTACTCGTCTGTTTACTTATGACAAAGCCTATCTGCCTAGATAGCAGCTATAATATGTGATCCCATGCGATCCAAAGCCTATCTGCCGAGAGAGCAGCAATGTTGAAATATGATCTTAAGTGATCTAAAAGCCTATCTGCCTAGATAGCAGCGATAGTAACAACGCCCTTGAGAGAGCAAAGCCTATCTGCCGAGATAGAAGCAATGTTCAAATATGATCTTGAGTGATCTAAAAGCCTATCTGCCTAGATAGCAGCAATAGCAACAATGCCCTTGTGTGAGCAAAGCCTATATGCCTAGATAGCGACAATATTGAATCATGATCTTAATTTATCTGTAAGCCTATCTGCCTAGATAGCAAGGCATGGCAATAATGCCTTGTGCGATGCAAAGCTTATTTGCTTAAGACAGCGAATTATTCAAGCAATATCCAAATGCAAAACGCGAAGGAAACATAACTTAATCTTACACTAAGAAAAATGCCTACTCTAAAATGAACGGCCTACGGGTCCCAAAAAGAGCCATGCGACGGGACGCTATCGTCAATGTCCTAGATCAGAACATGGCTTTTCTTCGATATTCTGCCCAAGTGAGATGCCAGATGAACTCCATGCCCTGACGGCGGCGGACGTGAAGAACAAATGGGAGAACAACTCCTGGGGCAGGAAGCTTATTGTACAAAAAGACGAGCGCAATATCTCGTCACACCCTGTTCAAAACAATGGTGGCAAATAGTTCTCCTCCAGGAAAGCTAGAGGAGAAACACACCATTCATTACAATTTGGTAAAAAGGTCAGTACAGGACCGTGCCTCGCCGGAAGGTCACCGGAGATACGACCTGCAAACATAATAGACAAAGAAGAATCTTTGCAGAATCATGAAATATTACGTAAATCTTCTTCAGAAAGATCACGAGGATTGGTAAGCTTTTCAAAGAAGATCTTGGGAGCTGTTTCTATGGCACAAGGCACAAACTCAAGTTTCACAGCCTGAAATTGACATGAATCAACAAAGGACAAGAACTAATGCCAGCAGTCGTAAGGACTCATGGTAAGCCACATTTCGGGATGAAGAACTCCAGTAGCAAGAGGCAAGGTTTATATAGAATTCATAAAGGACTCTTCATTTCCCTGGCTGAGTCAGCAAAGCTTTGGAAATGGGTAAGAATCAATTACTTACGTCTCAAAAAGAGGTAAAAATTAATTACCCTACTAAAGGCTATGACGATTCGGTGGCACGCCCTAATTAATGACGGAAAGTCATAATAAGGATGTGGCTCCCCAGGAAATTGTTCTTATCTAATCAATTACTAGAGTGAAAATTAAGGCAATTACGTCAGCATATGACGTCATAATTGATATGCATTAAGATATGAGTGCAAAATCCTCAGAAGGGCAAAACGGGCCATGAGGCTCCAAATGTTTTTTTTTAAAAGAGGGCGAGAAACACTAGCATTAAAATAATGTCCTTTATCTAAAATAAATCCTTGATTAGAGGATCTTCTGGAGAAAACGGGAGAAATGCCTCTTTTGCCTGATTCACTTCTTGTTTCAATTTTTCATACTTGGCCTTCATCGCATGAAAGAGGTTGGCAGCTTCTCCAGCCTTCTGCCTTTGTTCTTCTAACTTCCGTGTTTCAGATGCGAGATTGTAGTAGCCATGCTTCAGAATCACAGACGCGAGAACCTGGGTGACCCTGTTGATAAGAAAACCGAAGTCCAATTTGCCTTGAGCTTTAGCCTGAAGACCCCTGCATGTGCCATAAAGAAACCGCGCGCTATCAGGTGAAATGGTCGTGGGGGTAGCTGCGGATAGTTGCTCCAAAATCCAGATGGCTTCAGTTAAGAAAAGCCTTCTGTCAAAAGGGTCCAGCTCCAGGGTTCTTGCAAATGACCATGGGTATGAAAGGCGCATCCTTGTGAGCCAATCCACATCGGATTGTCTCACCCCTGGCAGAAGAAGGATAAATTTAGAAATGCGAAGTTGCTAAACAAAAGTAAAGAATGCGACATATGATAACATAATTGTTCCTTCGAGGATCTCACGCAAAGAGGGAATGCGCATCACTGGAAAAGCAGAAGCATGACCTTGCTGCATGGCTTGTCTGTCATCCGCAACTTCGCGCTCATGATAGTTGGCAGGGATAGTATACGTTGCGGCAGTTGCAAGGGCAGTTCTCACTTCTCAACCCCAAAAACTTCATGCAGGGGGGACTTGTAAAGGTTCTACCTCAGTGGAAGGAACAGTTGGAACTTGTGAAGGCTCAAAGGCATTCGCAGAAATGGTAGCACTCGAAGAAGTATGTGGAATAATTTCAGCAGCGACTGTGGCTTCCACTTTCTTAGGAACTTCTTCAGCCGCGAGAGGTCTTGGTGGCTCGGGAGCATCCATTTGAACATCGACATTTTCATGCAATGCTATGTATTCCATGATCTGTTCATTTTCATGAACTTCAGCTCCAGCATCCTCCGCTTCCATTTCCTCAACTTCAGCTTCAGCATCTTCCTCCCTTAACATAGCATCAGCTTCGATATCGTCGGATACCTCGATAAAGTCCTCCATAGGTTCTCCTGCATACTCGGTAGCTGCGAAGGGTTTCTCAACATGCGAGCTTCGCTCTGGGGCATAAGATGTAGGGAGTTGACTCCTCTGCTCTAGCATGTCCTCATCAGGGTTGTTAACACCTGCCTCGCCGAGCACCTCTCTGGCAGTTGACACACTATCAGCAGAACCCTGTGCGATGACAGCATCACCTGCGATACAAGACAGGAAAATGTTTGAGGTAAACTTGCGTTATAAATGGTATTTCTATTCTGATAGATCAAAAGCGAGCCCCTCCACACTTAGGTGGGATCGCAACTCCGACATAATATGTTAAAGATGCGACACCATATACTACTAGAGTATCTTCATTTAGCACATCTTTAAGGTGAGCGTGACCTGGTGGTGCGAAGAAAATCGTTACAATGGGGAGTGGGTTACCAAGCCTGTTTTACAAGCATTGTTTGAATGATTACCTGAGGGTTCGCCACACTTGCCTACTAGCCATCGGCGAATATCATCTTTTGATAAGCCATGCTTTAACGCACCAATAATTACTTCTTGATAAGTCACAACAAGGTTAAAAATCTCACCTTCCTTGCCGCGTGCGATTTCCTCAAAGTCCTCTTGAGCATGTTCCAAGGCAGCCACATCTGCGTTATCATTATGTTGTTCTTCCAGACTTATCCTTTTCATGAGCTCGATGTCATCTTCCTCGAGCTTTCTCCTTCTTTCTTCTGCCTCAGCAGCCATTTTCTTAGACTCAACAATGATATCTTCGTCTATGGCCTCGCTAGAGACGTCAGAACGAGAACCTTTGGTCCTTTTCTTCTCTTTGGCTAAAAGTCTACTAATGGTTTCTGTGTCATCATCTGCGAAATTAAAACTAATAAGCAACTATTGCAAAATCTAAAGTGCGAGGAAGACAGGTTTACTCAAGATACCTTCTGAGTTTTCTTCTTGTATCTCATCTCTTTCTTCTTCTCTTTTGCTTTCTCCTCTTTCTTCTTCATCATCACATTCTTCTCTCACTTCTCTTTCTTCGTCCTCCTCTTCCCCTTCTTCCTGACCAAAAGGAATGAGGGTCTCAACCACGAGCTCTTTCTGTGTCTTGCTCGGCATGCGGCCATTGCCTTTGTCTTTGGATGCTAGAGACTTCGCAGGAGACAGAGTTGGAGCACTTCTAGGAGGGGAAGAAATCACAATGCCCTTCTGCTTTTTCCTTTTGGCCTTTGGGGAGATCTCTGCATCCACCTCAGCAGCATTGTCTATCAGCGAGCAAGCAAACACGTCCATTTCCTCGCGTATCCGAGCCTATACTTGGGGAGCCAGTTCCATCTCCACATGAATTTTCTTGTTCTGCCTTTTTGCGGAAACAATAGAGTTGACGAGCGATTTGGAGCGCTCTCCAGATGCGAATATCCTCAGATAACACTAAAAAGAGAAAATGGTGTGTAAGTTTTAGCGCGCCAAAGAAATAAGTCTTTCAAGCATGAAAGAAAGTTGTTTACCTTGGCAAAGTCTTCGCTATACTTGATTACATGCGAAATTCCCTCCCTAACAGCAGTCATCTTCTCCCCAAGAATAGTGGTTGGGCACAAGTGATTATCAGAATCAAGCAAGGAATAAAAACCATATTGGGTATCATCCAAGCTGCAATTGGGGCGAAATGGAAAGGCATTGCTTTTAATCACAGGAGCTTTACTGGGAATAGGAGCCGAGTGCGTCTCAAACCTGGCCTGCTGAGCAGTGCAGTAAGCAATCCAATTCTTGGAAAGGAGGCCTACACGACTACCTGAAGGTTGGATGAAGGGCAAGTTGCTAAGAAAGATCATTTTGCACTTACCCATCAGCAGTCGCTTGTAGCAATTCCTTGCGATTGACTTAGGCCAAACGGAAGGCGCCACTGCATCAAAACCAAACTGGGGAGAGACGCGAGTTGGGTCAACATCGACTGTGATCTTCTCATATCTGAGAGTTAGCTCAGAAACATTTTCGGCAAGAGCAGGAAGGGAACCTCTCAAGCACCAGCAGAAGAATTCGCGATAGCGATCATGTCCTTTGAGAAGGAGCTCTTCCGAGTAGGAGCCAGATCTATTAGGGTACAGCTTCGGAAACCATCGCACAATTTCAATGCGTGTAGCATAAGTCCTAGCTGTAAACTTGTTCCGGTCATCGCATATCAGACTCCATGTACACTTGGGAAGATTTGTTCTATACCATCGAGCAGCTCTCCCACTAGGAAGTGCATTCTGCGCACCTGGGACGCACCACTTATTGGGCCTAGAAGGAACAGGAGCATAAGAAGGCCACCTTTCAAAAACCCACATGGTGAGGAATGAAATGTTGAAAAAAGTCAACACATCAAGACGCCCACGTGAATCCTTGATCGCGACCACCAGCTGGTCCAATCGATGATATAAGGTGCCTAGTACCAGAAGCCCAAGTGCGACTTTCTGGCCGAGGGCAATTTAACAGCTAAGGGGAGAACATGATAAAAGGCCCCATCATGAAGATGACCATCAATCAAATACCTCGACAACCAGGCACATAGAAAGCCGCACAAGGTCAGATGGGACCCCTTCCCCTCTTTGTAATTCTTCGCTTCTGGATCATTATCTAGAATTTCTTTGGTAATCTTGCCATTCGCATAGTCGCGAAAGAAGTATTGCACCCACTTTCCCCAAGTGTTCTTTGCAGATGTCTCAACTTGATGCCATTCAGGAAGTACCTTAGCAGATGTCCACCGGGTAGATATTTTCTTCACCTCGGTCAAGCATTCCTCCATCTGCGCATATAGAGAAAGCTCTAGACCAGGTTTCAAAGCACTCAAGGGATCCACTTCGCCCATAGGGGAAAGATCATACAGAATTTGAACATCTTCCAAAGTGGGAGCAGTCTCAAATTCCGAAAAATGGAAGGTATGGGTCGCAGGCGAGTAGCGAGAAAGAAGGTTTAGAAGCATGGCTGAATCCAGCTTCACGTCAGCACCCTTCATAGCACGAACATCGAAATAGATCCCAGCATCGTCTAATGTGATAGCATGGTGAGTCAGTACATGGTCAATCCACTCATCCATCAGATCCATCTTTTGAACGAAGGCTTGGGTAGAAATTTCAGTATGGGGGAAGAACCCATTTTCAACCCCTAATCTTACCACGTCTTTAGAATCGATTAACTCCAACATGGATGAAGAGGTAAGGGGGGTCAATGTTAGCAAGTCTCCAGAAGGGGCAGGAGCCGGCATATTCTTTACCTTAACCCTAGCATGATAAAAGTCTTTCCTACCCAGATAGGGGGCTTTCTTCCACAGAGTTTTTGGAAGGTCAGGAATTTCTTCAGGTTATTTAACAGGTTTGGAACCTTTTGTCTTGGCCATTTCTGCAAAAAAGAAAGAATAAAAGGGGGGGGGAGAAATATACCCACTTTCAGTTCAGATTCAGGAAGCAATTCTGGGTTATTTTGAAAACAGAAGAAGATGAACAGTTCTCGGTCAGTTCTGGGTTTAGAATCTCAGAATTGAAGAAATTTATTGTTCGAAAATCGTTTCAATCTGGTGATTAAATCTTTTAGGGTTTAATAAATGGCGTATTCCAAAAAGTTCTGGGTTTGCAGATCCAAGACAGTTCAAAGGATACTTGAATACATTAATGGAATTGAGCAAAGCCAACCTTGTTTTGATGAAGCAAGTTGAAGGAGACGATTGGAAAGGAAGAACTGATGGTTGATTATTTGAATTTGCTCTTGAAGGCTCTCAGGTAATATTCACTTTAGAGAGAGAAGTGATGCTTTGCAACAATGGAGAGCATGGAGTATTTATTCAAAAACACAGAAGAGTCGCGTCCTTTCGGTGGTCGAATCACAACCGTCACCGTCGAATCGCGCAATCACAGGTTGTAGCTGACGTCAGACCTAATACCCTAATAGAACAGACGGCATGACTCTGGGGATCCTAGGTCATGATGACACGCACGGGGGCTGATTTTGCGTGAATTTGAATTGGTGCGTGGCAACGACGCGTGCAATGGTTTTTGCGCAATAGAGCCTATCCAGCTAGGCGTCTTCACGCGCAAAAAGGGGGCTAATGTAGATAGTTCTTTCTAGATAGGCAGATCTTAGCCACATGGAGATCATCCAGCACA
Organism: Linanthus parryae; assembly: GCA_023055425.1. Lineage (NCBI taxonomy): Eukaryota > Viridiplantae > Streptophyta > Magnoliopsida > Ericales > Polemoniaceae > Linanthus > Linanthus parryae. Next base: position 8,708,073 of record JALGPY010000015.1, read on the forward strand.
CTCAGATGTGCTCCACACACACAGGATCACCACTCACACTGATCCACGTGGGGGCTGCGAGACAGGGCCCTCGCATACCACCACACGGGACTTGTAGGGACTTAGTGGTTTGGAGGCTAGAGTAAGTCTTGTCGCGCACGAGCGACAACCAAGCCCGCACGCGACCTTTAGTAACTGATTTGAGAGATTTATGGCCACGAGCTCCATAAACCCGGTCAACCTCATAACGGTTCCGGTATACGCGGACGAAGTGGGTAATGGTCCCTATATATGCGGACGGACGTGCCGTTGTGGTTAAGGTAATTAAGCCGCCATTAATGGGAGCATTAACCCACTACAACGGTCATATTCTCCACTATATATAGGATTGTTAACCTTTCCTTACACAGGAAAAATCACCTGAACTACGCAGAAGCTCTGCCAAAATTCTGTCTCTCTCTCTCACTCAGTTGCTATTGTCTTACTCTCTCCCTACACACAACTCTATTCTTTCTGTGTTCTTCTTATCCCATGCTCTTGGTGTATATTGAATCCTCCCTAAAGGATTCTCTCGTACACACTAGGCTGTCCTAAGAGGTAAGACATACATAACCATCCTCCCAAAAATGAAGCTTTGAAGTTGGCCAGAGAAGAATTCTTTCTACCAAATGTTCCTGCCTCATCCAAACAGTTAACACACTCTGTGTTAAATGTTGAAGTTAAAGTTTTATTCACTATCTTGATGAGATGCATTTTTCCAAGGGAACATTCTAAGGAGTTAGTCACTGAGAGGGTGCTATACATTATGTACTTGATCATGCATGGCTATGACATTGATCTTCAGAAGCATGTAATGGAACATATGCTGTTTAGCCAAACAGATAAGAGAAAGCATCCTTTTCCTTATGCGAACTTGCTCAATCTGTTCTTCCAACACCTTGAGATTCCTACTATTGGTGAAGAGTCTATCACTTCTGGGTTTGGTATGCTAAGTGAGAAAGCTTTTGAGAAGATTGGGGTAGTAAAGACCAAATAGAAAATATGGAAGTTGTATTCAGATTTGACTGAAGAAGAGCTGAATGCAAAGAAATTTGTTAAGCCCAAGGCCTTGACCCCCTACTTCAAGCCATACCTCTCAGCCTCCTGATTTGTCTTCAATCCTTCAGAGACCTGATGGTCTAGAGATGGATAATAGTGAAATCAAAGAGAATCAGCATGGGTTTGAAACTGATCTCAGCCAGGTGAAGTACATGGTGGAGACCATCTTTAGAAGCATCACTGTGTTTGATGTCACTGAGGATGGAGAAGGTGCCAAGAAAGATGGCTCTGACAAGAAATTTCCCAGTGAACACTCCAATTAGGAAGATGCTGCTCCAGTCAAGGACAAAGGAAAGCAGGTGGTAGTTGAAAAAGCTGCTCAAGAAGGAGATGAAGTAAACAGTACTGATTCAGATGACTTACTGATAACCCTGAAGAAAATAAATCTCCAAAGACTGCTACTAAGGACAAGGCTGAAGAAGAGACTGCTGGTGAGAATGAAGAGGAACAAGAAGAGCAAGCAATTGATGAAGACAGTGAGGAAGAAGAGGGAGATCAGGATGGAGATGAAGACCCAACCTCATAATCTTGCATATCCTTTCTTTCTCATTCTCTTTTTAAGTTTACTTTTCTAAAATTTCCAGACTCTGATTCAACATATTCTCATTCTTTTTGATGAAAGTCAAAAAGGGGGAGAAATTAGGTTATTTTTATTTCTGTTTAAGTGGCCTATCTTTTGGTCAGTAGGATAATCTGCAACTTATTTGTTTTTTGTTCTGCTTTAGTTTATTAATAAGTTGGATCTTTTTAGAATTAATGTGTTATTACTACTTGAACTGTGTGCTAATCAGTATTTTTTTGCAGAAACTAAGAACCAAACAGATAAAGGTTTTGTCTTTCATCAAGGGGGAGATTGTAAGGTCAAAGGTTCCATGGACTTGAAATAACTAGTTATTTCAAGGCCTTGAACCAGTTTTCAAAGCCTTGAATCGGGTTTCACAGGCTTGAATTCAAGGCCTTGAACCAGGATTCAAAGCCTTAAAACTGTCTGACCTGTATGCATGTTATAAGGGGGAGTTTTGCTCAACTCTTATGATATGATTCTATCTCTATCACCCCTATGATTGATGTTCTATTATTTGATGATTAAAGACAAACTGTTTTGATATATCTAACATCATTTAATCCATCTGTTTGACTCAGTTTTGCAGGAAAATTTTATTTCCTAAGTTTGCAGGGTTGGTCTCCGAATCTGGTTTTTGTAGGAAAGGAAACATTAAGAGAAGATGATTCTGTGATCAATCAGAGACTCATGGAAGCTTCTCAAATTGTTTAAAGACAAGATCACAACAATATCTCTGAAGATCATGATCAACTATTTGTTGGAGAAGGCTCTTAAAGAGAGTCAAAGTTGTTACCTACAAAACAGGAAGTTGTTGCTGAAAATCTGGGAAGATTTGCAGAGCTTTAAACAGTATAAATAGAGCTCATTTTGAAGCAACAAAAAAACAACACTCAAAGGGCAAAAAGAGAGACTCATTTCTGGATTGACAAGCATCAAAGAAGTTCATCATTCTCACAATCCAACTCATAGAAGATCACTGCATGCACCAAAGAAGTTTAATGTTATTCTGTCTTGTGCTTTATTTGTAGATCATTCTTGTATTACTTCTATATTTCATTCTCAATTATTGTTCAAGATGAACAATAGAGAATTCTTAGTTAATCAGTTAGCTAGAGCAGGTACTAGATAGGTTAGAGAGAACCACAAGCTGTAACAGAGTAAGGAAACTCTATGTGCTTGAGAACTAGGGCTTAGCTTTTGATTAATAAGAATTGAGTTGATAATCCTGCATGGAGAAGATCCCTGAGGTAGAGACGTAGGTCCAAGTGGACTGAACTCTAAAAATCACTTGTTTCTTGCATTTACAGTTCATTTACATACTCAGCTTTTATAGAATTCAAACTAGTTTGTTTTCGACAACTCCCCAATCCAATGACATTTTTTTTTGTTCCCAACATTTCATTCTCTCTCTCTCTCTCTCTCTCTCTCTCTCCCCGTTCTCCTCCCTCTATTTCTTCTCCTCCATCTTCTTCGGCAAACACAACACCACCACCACCCCGAGACCAACACCATCACCACCTCACCATCTCCTCCATGTATTCTCTCCATCTATCTCTCTTCTCACTGTTCTGTCTGGCGAAGAGCAACAGCAGCAGAGGCAGCAGTGGCCGTTGCCTTCTCCGCGAGAAGACCCTCCAACGGGTATCACCGCCACCACCACCATCGTTCCTTCTCCTCCCCACCTCTGGTCTCTCTTCCCCTCCCATACTATGTTTTCCGACCTAAGAAGCAATAGTAGAAGACGAAACAGCAGCATCAACAGCAGCAGAGCCACTGTGTCGCCACACCTTGGAAACCGGCCACAAGCTCACCGGAGCAAAAAACAGCGGCACCCACCCTTCCTCCTCTATCCCAGGCAACTCCTGGAGGCCCGACTAGTCCTCAGGGATGCTCAGCAACACCCAGAGTTGAACGGTGAAAGCTCCATTCGAGCTCCACCTCCGGCGATATTTTCAGCTATTCAACCCACCTCCTTTCTTTGCCATTTCTCGCGATTCTTCGACTGAGTATGCTCTAAATCTTCCCCTAAATCGTTATTTGTAATCAAATCGTGTCTTAGGGCCTCGAATCCATGTTTTGATCGATGATTTTGAGTGTTCATGGTTGGGGGGGGCTGAATTGCAATTTTCAAAAAGTATTTGGGGGGGGGGGGTTATTTTGTCTTTTCAGAAACTTAAGAGGGTGCATATGACTTTTCCTAAACTCTTGGGGTACTAAGTGCAGTTTACAATTTTGGATTCATTAATAATTTTAGTTTTTTTTTTTTTTTTTAATTCGCTTACATTATTATTTATTAATAACTATATTTTTCATAAATTGGGTTGAGGGTAAATATTTTGTAATTATTATAGAAGAAAATATTTATAAGTTTTGAAATAAGTCACAATCAATATTTTCTCTTGAGAAACAAATAAAGGGAGCTATAATAAATTAAAATAGTTTGTTTTCATTTTTAGAGCAAATAAATTAGTTGAGAGTGTGAACTTATAGGAGACGATTTCGGATAACGAGGACTACATCGAGCTATTTGACGTTTAGATTTGAGGTAAGTTAATATGCCTAGCGTTGCGTGCCTTTCATTCTTTCGTGTATCGCGTGTGTTATTTGTGAACTACCATATTTGTTTTATTTGAATTATTTACTTCCTTTCGAAAATTCTACTTTGTAAGTATTGTATGAAATATGATAATCCAGATCCAAAAATAAGAATCCGAAAGAAGAACATCTAAACGGTATTCCGAAATGAAGTACCAATCAAACACGACTACCATATTAGGTTCACGGGTCACGATTCTCAAAAGTACAGTACCACTGACATGTTGGTTTCATATAAATATATCTCATAATCATATACCTAATGTTATGAAAATGGGCCACACTGGCTTTACTTGGAGCTCCCCATTTACATCTTGTAATATCCTGGAAGAAAAAGTCGTAATGACATAAAGTGGAAGATGTTGTGCGTGAGTTTGTGCCATATCCCTGATATGATACTTTTAAGACAAATTGTGATTGTGATTGGTTATTATATGGTTATGAGGCGCTATGATGCGAACCTCCTGTGATTAAGTTATGGTTATGGCTGTACTTTTGCACATTATGAGATAGTGGTTGTGGATTTGATATGGTCACGCCCCGTATCAACTAGTTGGTAAAATGAACTCATGGACTCGATTATCTTATCATTGAGAAAAAAATAATGCTATCATCTTAAAAAACCTTGCATATAGAGTTAAGATTTTATGAAAAATAAACAAAAATGAGAAAATTTAAAAAATTAAAAAAAAAATAAGAAAATTGAAAATTTTGAGAAAAGACAATTGAAAGAAGCATATACTTGCATATAGAGTTAAGATTTTATGAATTTTTTTGAGAAAAGGCCTAAAGAGATGTGATCACTTTAGGCATAAGGTGTGAATTTTTTTCGAGTCAAAACCTTGCATATAGAGTTAAGATTTTATGAAAAATAAACAAAAATGAGAAAATTTAAAAAATTTAAAAAAATAAGAAAATTGAAAATTTTGAGAAAAGGCAATTGAAAGAAGCATATACTTGGTTGGTTTTGTGAGATGTGATCACTTTAGGCATAAGGTGTGAATTTTGACCGAAAATGTACAATTTGAGTTCCCCCTAGTAAGTATATAGAGATTCTCATTACAAGAATGTCTATCTATTTTTGTAACTAAATTAAATTTTAAAACATGAAGTGTGTGTTGTTTTTCTCTACAAGAGTTGAGCTTGGTGTTTGCTAAACAAGCTGAACGTTCATGTCGTCCGTCTTAGGTAGTCGCCAGCCCGCCTCGTAGTGGCACACATAACAGCTGTGCGAGGATGTGTATTAGAGCACTCACTGCTTTTTAGATCTTACCTTGTAGGACCACTAGTAAAACCTAATTGAACCTTGAATTTATTGTCAGCCTCTTTGACCTAGGGAGACGATTCTTGGCCTTCATCATATATAGGTTAAAATTAACTTTCTAGAGTGTCACGAGGGAGCAGTAGTTGAGGGGGTTGAGGGAATGCTTCACTACAGATTTGTGTGAGTTCTACAGATCGCATGTGCTATATTTGATATCTATGAAGGGATGCGAGGGTGAGTGAGTTGGCTTTCACACTAAGGTGTGGCGGTGTTCCATATCATTACATCGTGGGCACAGTAGTGGAGAGCCTGAGTGCGTGACGTCTAATCCGCAAAACATGGGGTTGGTTGTACTTAATTGGTGGAACGTGCTAGGTACCGAATTTTTATCATCTTGGTGTAGGAGGTTCAGTTGGATTAGGCACGTGACACATATCTTATTTGACTACTTGAGAGGGGCACCTGACTACAGTCTAGTGTGGGGGTGTCGACATTTGACTATGGACATAGAGATTGTGCATTGACGACTCCACCTCCGTACACGCTTTGACTTAGAGGGTCTGTGGAATCGCGCGCTTCATGGAATTAGGGGGAGATGGATTATTATTGTGTTACTTATTCATGGATTTTTTTCCTTCCCCCGACCTTATCATTACTTCTTGATTCTTGGAGGAGGACCACTCGTACATTTTATTGTATTATTGTTGTTTTATTGAGAGAAAAAAAAAGAGAACAAAAAAAAAGAAGAAAAATAGTAGAAAGAAAAAGAGAGAAGAAAATGAGAGGAATAAATAAAGAATACAATTGTGCTTATTGGAAAACGAGTGGTGAAAGTTCCTAGTTCCAGATGGAAGACAAAGATGAGTATCGCACGCTTCGCTTTGATTGCCACATGATTGACATTGTACATGAGTTTGAGGGAATCTAGGGCCGGAGATGGTGAGTTTTGGGTTGCGATTTTTATCATCATGGCGAGGGTGTGTGAGATTTGAGTTTTGATGTGAGAGTGTGACGCTGTAGGACTTATTACTTAACAATTATCCTTTTTCCCTAAGTCTCATCATTCTAAACCGTTACCGGAATAGGAGCTCGGACTATGAATGTGGCTTAGCCTTGGTTAGCCTCTTATTTTTGTTAGCACAAATGAAGAGTTATGCTGTTCTTTATAATAAAGTTAAGCTTTCTATACTAACTGTGGGGAATAACTTGTTGTCAAATTTATTTGCAGTTCACACCTCTTGCCTAATTTTTTCATTACTCCAGAAGCACCGGTGTATTTGGATTCAAATTGCATGATATCCCAAAAAGAATGTAATTTGTGTTTTATGTTTTAAGATCGAGTCCTGATTTGCATTTGCATCATCTTGCTGCATTGTAGTGTCGTGAGTCATGTTAGAGTCGTTTGAGTCGTGTTGGCTAATAGACAGTTAGATGCAGTAGATGAGACTTTGGTCGGGACGCGCAAATGACAAGTTTGGGGGTATTTGATAACTACTTCATAAGAGTTATCCTACATACACTTTACATTGCTATTGTGTGCGTTTCGGTACAAAGTGATGAGATTCAGGCCAATTCTTGTGAAGAATGAGCTTGTTGTGATTTGTTGCTAGTCCGGACATTTCTATGAATTTTTCAGATGTTATTCTTCATATATAACCGCTTGGTATGTTTTTTCATGTTGTCCTGACAGGAATGGATGCCAAACGATGGCTAGGAGGCATGAAACGAATTTCGAAAACAAAGCAAGCTCAAGAGGAAGCAAAGTGGGAGGAGTAAAAGTAACCAATCTTCACTATTTCTAGAATATCTTGAGTTCAAAAATGAAATTTGGAGTGAGACCAGTGTCAATAGAAAGTATACTCAAAGAGCTTTTCAACAATAGGTCACAGAGCTCAAACGGAGATCGCACGAGAAAGTTATGGTCCCTTGAAGAGGCTGAAAATCTGAACTGATCTCTAGGGGTGTTCGTGCGAACACTAATTTTGTTCGTGCAAATAGAAACACTTAGCCAAATTTTTGGAGCCAAAACTCTCTGAAAAATAGTGGGAACAACAAAAGTTCTCATGGGAGCCAGGTGTTCGTACAAACACTTTTTTGTTCGTGCAAACAAAGCGCAAAGCTCAGAATTTGGGGGCTGTTTTGTAATATTTCGAAATCTAGATGCTTGGGGGACTTTCTTAGACCTAGTAGTCCGTGTTTTGGCATTATGCTACCTATGTTTGAAGGCAATGAGCGGTCTCTTTGAGCTTGGAACCATCATTTGATTTCTCTCTTTTCCTTCTTTAGTTTTTGATTTATGATCATAGAACTTGGTATTGTGATCATGCAAAATCGTAGCTAAGTTTGTTTATCGGGATCCACTTTAGGTAGCTAAAGTTTGCTACGGATTGCACGTTTTGAGCTAATAATTCATGCTTATGCTTAATTGATGTGTTTTTCTCTTATTATGAATGATTTATGTTCTTAGTTCTATCTCTCTTGCGTTTGACGTCACATTAGAGTTGATCTTAATTGACGTTTATGTGGTAAATCCATGAATGTTAGTCGGTAAATTGAATTGTTCACCTAGTTCTATCGTTATTTGGTAACTCGGTAACTTTAACTAGGATCGTAGAGTAGACCGTTGAACTTAATGCTCGTCTAGGATCGGTATAGACTTAGTAACTCGGTTTAAATTGAATATAGGCGTAGAGTACTTGTTTGGTAACTCGACAAGTCGCAATTGCTCGATTGACAAGAAAAACGTATCAGTGTTTTGTAAATCAAAACAAGTATCCGTAGTAACCCTAGTGATCCAAAGAAGGAATCCCGGTATTTGTCTCTAAATCGTATTTTCGTCATCTTTTACGTGGCTTGAATCGTGAAATAAGTAGTCTAGCAGTCGTTTAAATTCTAGTTTAGTAAAATCCATTCAAATATTTTCCCACACAAAGTAAATAGTTATAATTAATTTACGACAAGTCCTTTGGGTTCGATAAACCCGGATTTCCGAATATTGCTACACACGACAGCCATACACTTGTGGTTGAATCGTGTCACTCGTCTCAGCAGTTAGAAAAAGACAAACCATTGATTCTAGACTTAGAAAATTTCTGCAACTTTAAAAATTAAAATTTAGCAGTGTGTAGACTTGAGCAGTTAAGGATCTCCTAGCAACACTTCACTTAAAATAGAAATGTGACACACTTATAGTTGAACACTTAATCTAAATTCAGTAACACTTATACTAATGCATAAACTTTTAAACAATAACAGACCATTTATAAATACTTTGAAGTATTTTTTTATCAAATTGATATTATTAATGAAAGTTTCATTTGAATTGTAGGTGAAAATAATTAAGGTTTCAGAGTTCAACGAGAAGTGGGGAGATGTACCGCTTCCATTGTGCGAGGTTCAAGTCGGGAGAGCAAACATCACTACGAGGGTAGCCTTCAAAGGATACAAGCAGAGTTTGCAATACGTCTGCTCTGAAGTTCTGGAATCAATCGAGTCAAGGCTCCTACAGCTGAAGTTTTTGTTGGACATCCATTGGGCGAACGACATTACCTTTCCTAGTATGCTTGTGAATGTTGTCATGCACGCAAAGATGAACACGGGGAAGAAATATCCAGAGTTTTGGTTATACATCAACAACATACAAGTATAGTTTGGATTGCAGGAGTTCTGTTTGGTTTTGGGGATAAGCTTGAACGAAACTACTGGTTTTGGCGATAAAAGAGCATGCATACAGTTGGGCTGCAAAGAATTTCCCTAAAAACAATCTCGGTAACAACATCAACGTATCGGTAATTGAAAAGGTTTTGGATGCCCTGAAGTCCAAAATTAAAGAGTCTACCGAGGAGGAGAAATTTGATTATGTGAGACTGATAATAGTATGCCTGGTTGGTCGAATGATGTTTGTGAAAACCAATATGGAAACAATATCCTTGGTATCGTTTGGCCTGCTTTCGTATTTTGATTGGGCAAACAACTTCAGATGGGGCAGGTACTTGTGGCCAGCTTTCGTAAAGCATGTGGTTGTGGAGGCTTGGAATAAAAATATGGATCACCTCGGTCGCCAGAAGTAAAACATGTTGAAATTTCCTACATATTTCTGGCGTGGATTTGCGAGGCCATACCCCACTTTGGTGAGCTGTTGGAAAAAACCGAGGGTAGCTCAGGAAAGGAAGTTTCCGCGCTTGGCTAATTGGACATGGAAAGGATGCGTATTGGGCTTCGAAGACGCAGCCCAATACTGGAGCGAGATAAAGACTGTTCATCCTACCATCGTCCCAACGGAGGAAGAGAAGAAACAACACTACTGGAGTAGCTTCATTGAAACAGGAGGACTCACCCCGACCAACCACTTCACCCTAGGAAGACTGCTCTGTTTGAGAAGAGGACAGTGCTTGAGACATGAGTTCTAATGCGAAATTCACACCAAGCTACAACTTTGAGGGAGTGCCCGCGGATGAGGCAGTGGCTACGGATACGACGTAGAAGAGGAGGAAGAAGGATGTTTCAAGTGATGATGGGGCTGGGCCACAGAAGAAGAAGCAGAAAAAAAAGTTAACGACGACGACCTGGCCCAAAGTCGAAGAAGAAGGCGGAGAAGCGCAAGGAAGTTGCTCTTGTAGATAAGGAAGAAGAAGAAGAAGAGGAATAGGAGGATGCCAGTCTTGCCCTGAGACGGAGAAAGAGTGCAGTTGTGATTTCCTTGCCCCCACCTCCATCTCCACCGAGAACCCAACCTTGAGTGTCTGCCACACCTCCAGCTACCGGTCAACCCGATGCTGCAAGAACTGAGAGAGTTGACTTAGAAGACTTGAAACGAGAATTGCTGAAAGCTTTTGAAGAGGCATTGGTTCCTATAAAATATAACAAGTTCCATTTGAGTGAGCAATAAAATACATGAGCATGAGGATGAGTCAGATGGAAACCAAGATGGGTTAGATGGAGATAGAGCTGGTTGCGTTGAAAAAGGAATGTAAGACTGGTGACGCTGTTGTAGTTGAAAATATCAAGCATCACGACAAGATAGAGGTGGAACTACTGAACAAGCTCGGTGAATGGGAAGAAACAATGCAATTAATGGTACAAGATCTGCACACCCAGTGGGAAGAAGTGCGAGAAGACCCAACGAGCGGCATTCGGTACCTTAGCGAGGTACACATACTGTTCTTATTTACGATGTATGACTTATGTAATATAAGATATTATGAACTAATAAATTTATCCATCCTACTTTTAGGATACAAATATAGAAGATGGAATTGAATCTAACTAAGAAGGAGAGGGGGGTCAAGTCCAATCAAGGCAACCGCAAACAGAGAAATAGCAGCAGGGGGGTCCAGTTCAATCGAGGCAACCACAGTCAGAGAAAAATAATCCGGGGGGGGGGGGGGGTACAGTCCAATCAAGGCAATTGCAGTCAGATAAACAGACGCAAGCAATGGCTCCAATCCGGTTGAGGCTAGCCCCACAACAGAAACAGAAGCAGGGGTCCAGGAAAGTCCATGCAACCCCAATCAGAGGAACAGAAGCAGGACCGTCCAGTCCAGAAGAAGCAGGGAGTCCAGGAAAGATGGGGATGAATCCACCGATGAAGAATTAGATGGATGGATTAATTTTGATTACTCGAAACTCCCTGAAGAATCAAATTTAGAGCCTGAAGCGATTGGGATTGATCAATTTGGACCTGCAGATTGGGAAGCGTGGTTTGAAGTGGATGAACGTGAAAGTTTGGAAGAGTGCTGGACTCCCTGATTGGTTTACGATTATGAAAGAGGGGATGACTTACATGACATATACGGCCGGGATCATATGAAAATTATTTGGGAGAATGGTAAGGAACGTTACTAGAGCCGTAATCGTGCTAGAATTGATTGGGAGACTATGGCATATGGGGTTGCAGTGCACAACAACGTTGTCTTCCTAATAAGTTGCTCTACGGTGTGTCTGTTCCAATATTCGCTTTCAGGAATATGACTAAGTCGGTGCCTGAGCTTCGTACTGCATTCTATGCTTGACTAGACAGAAGATTTCCAGGGTATAAACTGTCGATGCAAGGTACTTGGACGAGATTTATTCCGTTAAATTTTGGAGGATAAATATGTTTTGGGATGGGGTCACATGGATGAGATCACTTATGTGCAAAGACGGTTGTACTCGAAGTATCAACGCGAAGCCAGGATAGACATAGCCCTTACTGACGGTGACTGGTATCATGCATGAGGAATAAATCCTTGAGTTACGAAGCACGAAAGAAGATGTTGGCTATGTATTTTGAAGGGAATAAGTCGTTCTGTGGCAATGATATTGCCAATGCACGTAAATGGCTCATTCCATTGGTTGCTCGTTTACATTGAGGTCGATAATATGGTGATTCAAGTTTTCGATCCAGTTAAAGGTGCGGGCATAAGGCAGTGAGATCTTGATGCTCTTCGCAAGGAATTCCCTAAGATGATCAGAGAGTCCGGTGTATGCAAAGCGAAAAACAAGTTGTTATTTAAGAGGAATGGGTTACCGGTGAAGCATTTCTTCAAGACGGCCGATAAATGGAATTATGCAAAAGATAAGAAGAAAGACTCGGCCTTCTATGTCTTCATAATGATTGAGCACCTTATGGAATGTAACCCCATTAGGGGTTGGACTGAACTAGAGAAAAGGCTCTGAATGAACATAAGTTAAATTATTATATTTTAGTTTGAAGGGTTGCTTTTCACTTTCCAGTTGTCGATGGAGAGGGTAATAGGAAAGATAAGATGGTGCGTATGTAGGTGGACTTGGTGTACTAACTTGTGATTCGATAAAACTTTTTGCTTTTTTGTTATGAGATAATACTCTTGTTAGTCCTCCCCGTCTTAGTTGTTCACTTCATAGACTAGGACGGGCAAATGCATCGTCCCAGTCCTCTCAGACAGTACAGGGACGAGCATTTACTCGTTCCAGTCTCCACACAATCCACAACTCACATCAAACCCATAATGAAGAAGACAGAATCAATATAATGAACCTAAATTTACTCAGAAACACAAATGAAGATCAAATTTAACAAAAAACCTATACTAGCATACATTTTAGAACATTCTTACGAGAATATAACAAGAATCATAGCAAAAAGAACAAGATTTTAGGGTTTACTGTAGCTCAACAACAATGGAGAAAGAGAGAGACTTCTATACACAAACTGGGAGAACCAGAGCAAATGAGAGTGAGAAATGAGACAGTTTTGAGGCTTTAAGGCATCTCAGCCATTAATTTTACAGTTGGAGTTAATTCAACCGTATTTGGCAGGTTTGGATAGATGACATTTTTAATGTTTTGAGAGAAAGAGAGATACACATTTGTTAGGGTTTCATTTTGAGGTTGAATGTCGCGCTCATTGACAAGGATAATATGGTAATTCAACGGTTTTTCTCACCCACTTTAGGGTACATGTCATCAGCCATGTCACTCGAATTGGCTCACTTGTTTGCTAACTTTTTCTGTTAGCATGCGTTTAGAAAAGAGGGTATTTTTCAAATACCAATTCACGCCGAATGTATTTTTCTAACTCCAATTCACAGAGGGGTATAGATCCAATTCCCCCCCCCCTCACCACTCCCCCTGGTTTTTTATCTCTGTTGTAAGAAACTGGTAAGGAACCGGATTGGTCTTTTGAAAAATAACCCCCGCTGACTTTTCTTGTAGTGATTGACCTCTAGTTGATATAAAATTACATCAAAATTATGATTTTTTTTTCTTCATATTTTCAAAACTAATCAACTGTATAGAAACTCTCTCCTAACCACCACACTTTACTAGTTGAAATTTGTTGCCAACTCGGTCTCTTGCAAACTCTCTCATGGCGTCTTCACCATCTTCCTCCACCTCCTCCTCCACCAGCACCACTCCCTTCAACAGCAGCACCACTCACACTCTTTCCACATTTGCTGTACTGCCCACAGCTACCGTTGTGGCTGCCATCTCCACTGCCAACCCCCACCCCCGCTGCAAATAGCACCACTGGAAACTCAATCGGCGCCATCTCCACCGATGTCTCCTCTGCTCCCACCGCTATTCTGCCGCCATCAATCAACCCCATTGCCCCAAGAGGCTAGAAAAAGTCCCTAAACTATCCGTTTCATCTTCCTCGAAATGACTGTGTTTGAATGTGAAATGTTTCACAAAAATCATCAATTTGAAAATTGACTATCTGTGAGGATTTGAGGAAGACAGGGTTCCAGACCCAAATCGCGAAATGGGTAAAAGTGAATTCCAAAATTTAGCTGAAAATGCTCTTAATTCCTCAAACTCGAATTGACGATTCATATGTAATCTGACGAAAAAGGGATATTTCGTGTCAAACTTCACTTGATTCCTCAATTAATATTTTGATGAAAGCTCAAACTTCACTTGATTTGTTTGATAACATCTTAATAAGTGTGACATCTTGCATAATTAAGTTTAATTAGGAATTTATTTGATTTAGTTTATGTTGTTTTGAGCTAATTAAGTTGGATGGTAGAACTTACATATTGGTTCTCAATAATCTTAATTTTGACAATTACTTAAATGTTATGAAATATTAAATTTAGAAAAGTAGTAATGCATGTATGTATTTCTAGTATATGTGAAGTATTGCTATAGTATGTATGTCTTACATGTACATCTAGTGTAGGGGGTTAGACACATAGTTACCTATCAATAGGCAAGCTAGCTATCTATGTATAGTCACATCATGACTACTTGTGTTTCACAAAATAGGCTTGTCTCCTCTACACTCTCCCCTAGCTATTTTGTTCAACGAATCAAATCTTTAAAGTGCAATCCCGGATTTGAGCAAAGAAGCCACAAAAACATGACCAAAACTTGGTATTTTGCCATACTATGAGTGCAAAACTTGTGGGAGTTGGATACCTATCAACCCTAGAGTTATTTTTGAATGTTAAGGTGGTAGCAAGTGTGTCATCTTTTTGTTTTCCCAAAGTGCCTAGCTATGACCATGCTAGGACATTTTTTGCAAGCAAGTGTGACATGACAATGCACCATGTCCCTTGAGAATCTTTAAAGCATTGTAGTTCAGCCCATCTCCCTCATTTCTCACACCCCCTTCGCTCTCTAAGAGTCACAAGAAGTCCTCTTCTCTCTCAAATGAAGCTCAACCCGTTTTTGAGCAAAGACCTCCACAAAACACCATCAAAACTTCATATTCTATCAACCAAAGCATGAAAAATTTGTCTCCAAGCTAAATACAACCTTGGTGGGGAGTTCTTCCTTCATCCTACCCATGGATGAAGCTTACAATCACTCTTTTGCTCACTATTCCTAATATTTGAGGTAAACTGTTGATCTATTCTTTGATCTTTTCATATTCTTGCTTCTAGTGTCTATTATAATGGTAAATCATATAAGAATGTCCTTTCATGTGTCTATTTTTGCATCTTCTTATGAATTCATGGGTTCATCCACATGGAGGAAGGTTTATAAGAAGTTCATGTCTAAAAAGATGAGAGTTGTCCTTGATTTCCCTATTCCATACTCTTCATCCTTCCAAATCATGTGTTTTTGCTCATCCTTGAAGACTGTTTGCTTCATATAGACTTGCATGTGCCTCTTCCATTACTTCTTAGATCGAAAATTAAGTGTTTTCTTATACATACTCGAAGAACTATTGATTTAAAAGATAATTTGGTCTTGTAATGATTCTCTGTTTTCGGACAGAATCTGTGACCTGACTTTGAGAGGCCACATCTCACTCATAAAGATTAATTGTGTTCTCTACCTTATATCGTTTCAAATTCCTGTGTGTCTAATTTCATCTCCAATTGGTCTCATGCCAAAATTCATTGTAAATATTCTGGAATGTCCATTTTCGTAAAGTGTGTCTGGGCTGGTAATTGGGCTTGGGGAGATTGTGTCACCCGACTTTGAGAGGTCACTACTCCCACATAAGAGCTTGTATTTTTCTGAATTGTATATCTTTCTGAAGCTCTATGTGTCTAATTTCATCTCCAATTGGTTTCATGCCAAAAAGACTTATAAATTTTCTGTAATGTGAGTTTTTGTAAACTGTGTAAGGGCTGGAAACTGGGTTCGGACAAATTGTGACGCCCAACTTTGAGAGATCATTACTCCCTCATACGAGCTTGTATTTCTCTCAATATTATACCGATTCGAATCTCTGTGTGTCTACTTTCATTTACAGTTGGATTCATGTCAATATTTATTCTATATCATTCGAAATTCCTGTTTTCGTAAAGTGTGTCAAATCTGAAAAGTCCGTTTCTCGCCGAGTGGCATGTGCTACTTTAGATAATATTATTCCTTCGTTCATGCAAGTTAGGGAACCATCATAATCATAGCATGAGGCATATTATGAACCTTACTATTATCATATAGCCACTAGGAATCATTTGAGTTGATGTTGGCTTGTCCTTACGGGTTGAATTGCCATTTGTAGAGCCTCCTTCTTAGCTTTGTTATTGGATTCTCGTATCTGTAGCTAGTAAGGATTTTATAAGCTAGGAATCGAGGTGAGTACTTACCCAAACCTTTGGTAGTGCTATTTCATATATTAAGTGTGAATGGGCTATGGGGTGGATATTGTGAAACTTATGAATGGTGGAATGTGTTCTTAATAACTACTTGGTGATTTGTATCTTTTAATTTGAGATATAGCCCATGTTTTAAAGAATTTTATAAATGATATTTGTTAAAATGAAATTCCATGGTATTCTTTATAAATGTTTGGCCGAGACGGTTGCCAAAATGACACTGTTGGACAGTACCCTAACGGTGGGGGACAATACACCGGTACAGTACCCTAACGGTTGGGTGATATACAGCGGACAGTACCCTCCCGGCGCGGGGGACAATAGACCGGAGGTCGATGCCCTGTCCCAGGGATATAATATGGGATGAGCCGTTAACACGTGCGTTGTCATGACTTGTCGACTATGTTTTGTCCGCGGTAGCGATTCTACGCGGACTCGCCATATTTATGGCTTAGTGTCACGTATGAGATTTTAATGGCCAAATTACTTGAATGAAATGAGCCAAAGGCTCAAAGTGGGGTTATGGAAGGGGTCGAGGACCCAAGTGTTCAACTAAATGCTTTACATGTTTACCTACTTGAATGCTTGCTTAAATTACATTGCTTATATTATCTTTTATCTATGTATGAACTGTGAAGCAAGCATGTTTGCAACAACGTGACCATGGCATTTGGAACTTGAATATATATTGTATATTTCCGAACCTAACAAAGGGGTAAGTACGTGATCACCAGACTTCGCAGTCTGACCGGTTTAAATGACCGCTCTTTCAGGTTCCAAGGAGAGGACCGAGCCAAGTAATCCAGCCGCATAATTTCATTCGCCATATCATGTTGAGAGATGTTTCATGCTTTTGTGCAGGCTTGTCTAAGACTCTCTTTTCTTAAGTCTATGTGGTAGTATGTAGTATCTTTCTATGTGTAACTCTTGGAGAGTTATTATGCATTCTTTAGAGACCATGTATGGTCGTATTTTGGTAGTGGGAATGTGTAACCCCATGAGGGGATATCACGTAGTTTGTTAAATGAATTATTGGAGTTAAATTATGGGCCTTTTTGTGAATGGATTATGTGTAACCGTGACTGAATCTTGAATGACTTGACTCTGAGACCGACGAGTACCATGGAGGATAGAGAAACAATTTATTCAATTCTCAAAGTTCTATTTCATTTTGTGAAAAACAAATGGTTTTGGATATAAGACCCCTTTTCATAAGATTCCGCAATATTTATCAGTTAATCCGTGCATTTCTATACATTTTCACTCTCATCCTCATGGTACGAGTTACCCTTGGTGGCGTGTGACGCCTCGTTCCCGTTTAGTTACGTTATTATTCGGGATCGCGGGAGGGGGGTGCCAAAATAAGAGTTATCTTACGTATGTTTTACATTGTTATTTGTGTGTGTTTCAGTGCAAAGTGACGAGATGCGAGCCAAAATACGAAGAGAATGCACTTTTGGATGTTTTTGAGCTTTAAAGTACAATCCGGGCGTTTCTTAATGGTATTGAGTATGATTTTGATAATTTATCACATTTGATCTCCGCGGTAGTGTTCGTGTTGTTGTTTGACAGGAATTACGCATGCAGGAATCAAGTGAAGAGAAGGAACGAGCTTCAGAATTGAAGAAAAAGGCAAATTTGGCGCGTTTTAGATGTTTTCGCCAATTTTGGGCAATATTGAGAAAAACGGGAAAATGGTCCGAAAACGGGGATTTCTCTACATGGATCTACGTCGCAAAAGGAATCCAAAGGTGCAAAAAATCACGTTCATCGGAGTTCGGGATCAAAATCCAGGTCCTTAATCGCTTTTCGAAAAGCTTAGTTACTTTTTCAGGATGTTTTAAGGATTTTTGGGATCGCATGACCTGGTGGAAAAGCAAATAAGATTTCTCCGCCTACAAAAACGCATACGTGAAACAACCTTCACCTTCACCAACACACCATATCTCCTTCTCATCCAAACACCACCAAACAGACCACCATTACACCAACTGAATTACACCATTTCACCCACCTAACTTCATCTCCAACTTCATTACTTAGTACCCCCTAGCATCCTTCTCAAACTACCAACTAACTTACCTAACCAAATTAACCACCAGCCCTCATAACCTGACCATGTACTTTCATTCTACTACTAATGCTACTTAGAACCTCCTAATTAGCCATTCACCATTGTCACCAATTAAATCTGCACCTAAACCCACAAAACCACAACAGCTAACAACCTTCAAATCACCTAACTAATTCACCATGGCTAAGAACTAACTCCAACTCGACCACAATTCAGATTCAGACTTCTCCATGAATACCTACCTAAACTCCATAAACTACAAACTATCACCATTACAAACACCATCCATCTTTGCCTCTTTGCTGCCACAGACCACCATCACCTATAAATCACCATTACTAACATCTCGCTGTCACCACCTATAGCCTTAGCCACCTCTTAACCACCACCATCTCCAATTTACTAAAAACAATTCCCTGCTACCACCACATCCACCTAAAGCCTTATCAAACACTTAACACCCAAAAGCTACAAACTTGCAACTTCCACAGTACACTACCAGCAGCCACATCCCAAAACACCACAACCTTTACCTATCTCTAACTCACTGTTTCACCAAACAGACCAAAAACAACACCTGACCATCCACCACTAGGAAGACCCCAAATCGCCAGGAACAACCATCTGTAGTACTCCATTGCTTCACCTCAAAACCAAGACCGCAACCAATTAAACTCCTAGACCAAAAACCCAGTAGCCAAGACCTGCAAAAAACACCGGAGAAGAAGAGCAAAAGAGGCAGCGCAAGAAATTCAGAATCAAGGCGCATATGAGAGACAAGAAAGAGGCTGAATCAAACGCCTGAGACCAATTCACCTGCAAATCGCAAGAAAGGAAGAAGAAGAAGAATAGCACAGAAGAGAAGAACAAAACAGAAGGCTAAGAATTGAAAGGATTTCGCACGACCTCTGAATAGGTCGCATGACCTGATTTGGCGAAATTAGAATGTGGGAAGCTCTGAACCAGGTCCTGCACGAGCTCTGAATAGGTCGCACGACCTAATACGCGGATCAGAATTTTCATAAAAATAATAACTAGTTGGGGCTTTCGTGCAATATTGATAAACTTGTGAGAACATGTTACGAAACCTATTAAAAGCCTGATAACGTGATTTACCAGTCTTAGCACGTTGGAAAGGAAGATAACACGTTGGGGGAGAGCTTGGAGCATTGTTTGGAGCGTCGGAATTCCTTGTTTGAATTATATTCTCTTATCTTTTCTCTAGTTTTTGGTTTATGATCTTAAAACTTTGTGTTGCGATCATGTATTGCCGTAGCTAAACACTCTATTTAGGATATCTCGTAGGTAGCTAGGTTTGAACACCAAAATTTTAGTGATTTGTGGATTATGCGTCATGCTTATTAGCTTAATCGGTTATTTTTACTTAGTTATGCTTGATTCATAAGCGTAATTCTATCTTTCGTATTGTTTGACGTCACAATAAGATTGATCTAGGTGATAATTATTAGAGGAATCAATAGTTATTGCTTGAACTTGAATCTTGCACTTGTCGTATCTAGATTTGAGGAATCTTTCTAGTTAACTAGAAATAAGAGTTGATATCAATATCATAGTGGGTATTTAAACTTAAGTAGGCTAGAGCAATCAGGCACAAGAGTTTAATTATAGAGTTTTGTTGAGGAATCTTCAAAGTGAAACTACTCATTTGGCTAAGTAGAAAACATCTGTGTTGCATGAACGTAAGTCATAAGTGGTGTGAACTCCCTAGTGAACCGTAGAGGTATCTTGAACTTTTCCACATTTTAAGCAACTCAGTAATCATTCTTGTTAATCGTGCGATCAGTCAATCGGTTAGCTTAGCAGTTGTGTTTTATTTTTAGTAGGATTTGGCAAAAACTCAAGGCGCTTTGGCCACACAAGGTTTAGAAATATAAACTAGTTTACAAAAGCCTTTGGGTTCGACAAACTCATATTTACCGGAATTATGACTACACTGACATTTGTGCACTTGGAGTTGGAACGTGTCAAGTTTTTGGCTCCGTTGCCGGGGACTTCGGCTAAATTAGTTACTATTTATAACCTTAGGGATTTACTTTTCTTGTTAATATCTGTACTCACCTACATTCTTTGTGTAATTGCTATTTCAGGTTTAATTTCACGGTGCATGACCCGCTCTAGAGACGAGTCCTTGTACCCAGAGCTTGAAGACCCGAAGTCTTTATTGCGCACAGAACGTAGAGACACGAGGAACAAAAACTCAACTGATGTGGATGATGAAGATAGAGCTGAGTTGGAGAGGCTCCGCAAGGAGGCACAAGATGCACAAGCTGCCAGAGTTACTGCGGAAACTAATGTGGCTAACATGGCACGTGAAACTGAGGAGCTTAGAGCTCAAATTGTTGAGATACAAGCAGCTATCGCACGCTAGAATCCCCCAAATCCACAACCACTTCCTGGTGTGGGGGTACAAGAGGGAAACAATGGAGGAGCGAATGGGGGCAACATAAATAATGGGCCTAATACGGTAGCTCGAGTAGAGAATGTAGATCGTCCCATGGTAGGTTATTTCCGAACTACTCCAGCCTGCTATCAACTCACCATTGTTCAGCCTCAAATCAATGCCCAGCATTTTGACCTGCGCCAGCATATGGTCAACATGGTTCATGATGAGTGCTCATTCACTGGAGCTCCACGAGATGATCCTGACCACCAACTTTGTATATTTGAGCAAATCACATCGACTTTGCATGACCAGAGAGTTCCAGATGACACATTAAAGCTACTACTGTTTCCTTTCTCTTTATTTGGAAAATCCAAGCAGTGGCTTCTGGAGCTTCCAGCTGGGAGTGTTGTGACATGGGCAGATTGCTGTCATGAATTTCTGAGGAGGTATTTGACACCTTCCAAGGTTGCTGAGCAAATGGCCGATATTACAAAGTTCACTCAGGAGGAAGACGGCTCATTCGGAGATACATGGAGAAAGTTCAGCCAAATTCTTCGTAGATGCCCAAATCATGGGGAACCATGACACAAGCTTATCCATTACTTCTACAGTTCATTAGAAACGGAGACGACTAACCAGTTGGATATTCTATATGGGGGTAACTTTATGGGGCTTGGGGCACAGCTAGCTCAGGATCTGCTGAACAATGTGGCCAAGAGAGAGACTACGAGGTTTGAGACTCGTAGGTATTCGAAATCTACAGATGCCGCGTTGGTCAACATAATTGAATCTATGGAGCAGAAGCTTGAATCAATGACCTCAGCATTTCACGGCATGCAACCTCCATCACAGGTAAAATCCATGGGTGAGCTACTAGCTGATGAGAATCAAGGGTATAATTGTGGTGTTGAGGATGTGAATTTCTTGAGACAGCAGCAGTGGCCTAACACGTACCATCCCAACAACCGCACCATCCCAGCTTTAGCTATGCCAACCCAAACTATGGGTTATATGCACCTGGACAGCAGCCTACTTATAAGTATCAAGCTCAGAGGCCATTTTCGCAGCAGCAGGAACAACAACAACAACAGCTAGACTTGTACAAGTTGTTATCAAAGATGAATGAGAAGATGGTTGCTATGGGGGCTACTGTGAAAAGCAATGAAATGCAGATTGGACAAATAGCCAATCAGAATGGTAAATGTCCACCAAGTATTCTTCCTTCTAATACCACTGTCCCTACTAAGCAGCTCAAGGATATTACTAATCGCAGTGGTGTGACTACATAAGACCCTCCATTTCCTAACCATGCAAGACCTGAAGCTTCAAAGGCCACAAAGAAGGAGTTGGGTGAAGAGGGTGAAGATTTGCCCAAGGCAGTGAGTCGTAATCAAAGGACACAGTTTAGAAGAAAAAAGAGCCCAAGAACACTCTAGATCCAACTAAGTATGTGCCCGATGTTCCATATCGAGGGGGTGATAAAGAGGAATGATGAGGAACACTTTGGGGAAATTTATGAACATATTAAAAAAACTTCATATAAAAATTCATCTTGTGGAAGCACTTGCTCAGAGGCCCAAGTACAAGAAATTTTTGAAGGAGATCCTATGGGGAAAGAAGAGCATAAACCCTTATGCCATGGTAAAATTGACAGAGATATGCATTACAGGTATTCAGAGGGACATTCCCAGGATGAGAGATCCAGACAATGTCATTCTAGGCTGCACTCTTGAGGGTGGATATCATACGCGTGGGCTTTGCGATCTGGGTGTGAGTATTAATCTCATGCCATTGTCCTTATTTCAGAGATTGGGCATTGGTGCGCCAGCCCCAGTGAAGATGGGTCTGCAACTGGCAGACAATTATATTGTTACGACAAATGGGGTGATTGAGAACTTTCTTGTGAAAGTGGGTGCATTTGTATTTCCAGCCGAATTTGTGATTGTGTGTATCAAGGAGGATCGTGATGTTCCACTCATCTTTGGAAGACCGCTGTTGAAGACAATGCGCGCAAATGTGGATCTAGAGACAGAGGAGTTTACTATTAAGGCTCTAGATTCATCACTTGTGTTCAAGGCATTTGTTCCAGGCAAGGGAAGAATAAATTGGCCATGATCAAGTTTAGAGAAGATCGTGTGGATCCTTCTCTTGGGTTTCCTACAATTTTGCAGCTCGATCCACCCGAATCAGAGGAGAAGCCAAGTGTCGTGAGTGCACATGTTGTGGTACAGAAAATCAAGAGCAAGAAATTGAAGGAGGAGGCACATCGTGCTAGACCTCCTTAACATCTTTTTAGGTATCTGGGTCGGTTCGTCGACCTTAAATTACACGGAGCTTGTTGGGAGGCAACCCACCGTATTTTATGCTTTAGCATAGGGAGTGTGTTGTTAATGCAGTTGTGTTTTGTGTTTTTATTTATGTATGTGGAGAGAAGAGAGAGAGAGGGACTAATGATGTTTCCTAGTGACATACATGAGCAGGTTATGGGAGAATCTACCTCGGTGTGTCAAGGCGCACATGAAATTTACAGGGACTTGCCTTGTTGACAAAAAAATGGTCTTTGGTGGACTAGGAGTGTATTGGGACGAAAATAGGAAGAAAAGGAGAAGAAATTGGTGAAGTTGGTGTTGGAGTAGGAGAGGAGGTCGGTCATGGAGTCTTTTCCCGTTGGGAGAAGAATTTTGGGAAGAAGATGATATGAATTAATAGTAAAAGACACTTTCACCCCACACGTTTAGTTAGAAAGACACCCACTACCCCCTAGTTTAGTTAAAAGGCACTAATTAAGTTAGAAAAAAGGCACAAAACCCCCAAGTCTTTAAAACCATAAAAAATTAACTCCCAAAAAATAAAATTAACACCCAACACTTATAATAATATCATAAAATACCTGTATCTACAAAACGGGTATTTCATCCTTCCCCCCTTAAAGAGAGCTTCGTCCTCGAAGCTTAAACCAACTTCTCAACAAATAACTAAGGTATGAGTCTCTATTCTAGGGTATATCAATTAAATGAAAACCTAACGCCATGTATGATATGCAAAATACTATAAGGAGCACTAAAATTACGTATTTAAGACCGAAGCATTACAATTTGACTAGAGTTAGTGAGGGATTGACAGTTAATTGACGGAAAAAACTACAAGTGACTAAAAACAACACTTTGAAATAAATATACACATAGGATAATTCAGAATAATTGATCCCTTACCCTTATCAATATGTACTAGTAATAACAATGTGTAATTGTATTTCAGGGACGAGTTATTAAGTTTTCGACTCTCGGTGATATACCGACTCCGGTGAAATAATCAGAGCCAATAGTAGTCGCCGGTTTAAACTGAGAGACTGTGCTAATACTTTGAGGAGGCTACAACCGAGGTGAGAAAATTGATTGAAGACGAGCTTCCGAAGCTAAAGTGGATATTGGACATTCACTACAAGAAATATTGGTATAAACGACGGACATAAAGCGTCGTTTATAAACACGTTTCCGTCGTTTTTATGATATACGACGGAATAGCTTACCGAAGTATCGGAAGCCATCGTTTATTATAAAACGACGGTATGTTTTCCGTCGTTTATATCTTTATAGCGGTTTGTTTTATAACCGTCGTTTATATATAAAAACGACGGACAACCTAAACCGTCCTATTACAAAAACGACGGTAACTGGTTTGCGTCATTTATTTATAAAAAACGTCGGCATGATGTCTGTCTTTTTTTGAAAAGTGGCGGTTATGTTTCCGTCTTATAATTGTAGTACAACGGTTTGGTTTTTCGTCCTTTAATACATATACTACCCTTATTTCTTACATGTACCGTCGTATATACGTTTTTTTTAATCTTATTTGCATAAAAATCTAACCTGTAATTTCAACAACTTAAAAAATACTGTAAGTAGACTTTGAACTTTCAACAAACCTATACATAACCAAAGTTCCATTCATTCAAGAACCAAATTTTCAAAAATCCCCAACAAAACCACTACTGAGTAACTCATGTCCAAAAACTATCATAAACCTGTACTACTGAGTGTAGAACTCATGTCCAAAAAATGTCATAAAGCAGTACTACTGAGTATAAAACTCATGCCCAAAATCTATCAATATAACCAAAATCTGGCCTCAACTACTAGGAAAACTTATTACAAAATCATAGATTTAAGTTCTCCCTGAATATGGAGATGCAGTTAACTCAATCTAAAAGTGTTGGCGTGCCCTTCAACTCCTTCAATGCAGGTTTTCCATCCCATTTCAGTTTGTGTGTTGTCGAACCTGCAAAACAAAAATATCTTCAATACTCAATCAAAAGAAGAGGGGAAACTCTGCTTCAAATAAGAAAATGAGTGATATGATTAAAAACATATAACCAACTCGGAACTCCAACAGAGGAATACATCATAGTAGTCATATCCAGATGCTGCAAGACCTAGATCACATCCAACTGAAATTGAAACATCCAGCCTCTGCAAAATTTCGTAAAAAAATGTATTCAACTATTGGTAGGAACGTCAGGCAGCTTCTCCAGGTTCTCTAGATAAGGATAGCCTATACTACTGCAAAAAATTACCATTTTCCCTGAGCACAGACCTGAATTGACAAGTGAATCATCCTCACCATTGGACCCAGATACCAAATCCTTGCATTGAACATCCAGGTGTGCAACAGAATTCAGGGAAAGTGCTCTGGTAGACACTGCACACCAGGTGTTTGATTTTATGCCTGAACCAAGATGGCCACAACATACAACAAAACCATACCTAGTTCCCCCCTTTCATTCCTGTCAAAGCTAAATGGTTGGTGCTAGGTACTGTATCCATATGAAGTAGTGTGATTGCTAAAGAAGTTCCGAGTGTTCCTAACATACCTGGATCCAATATTAGAACCAGCAAAAACAGTTACCTCTAATTGTGGTTAATGTCACTGTTGAACCAACAAACAACACTTCTCTATGTAACAGAGTCGTTAAGGGCTCAAGAACAAGGCTCACTGCACTCATCCCCTAACCTGGATCAAATCGCTTGAAACTCATATGGGCTTTTAGATCAAAGAATGGGTAGGTGATCAAAACAGGGAAAACGAACTAAAACTTCTAGAGAGGATTTGAGGGATCGGGGTTCGTTAACTTGACAGTTGATATGGAGTCTTCAACCTCTGAATCACGACGCTAATAACGGCGGCGACAATGGATCACCGGCGGCTGGATCGATGATTGATGAAGCCTTCGTTCTTCTCCATTTTCCAGTTTTCGATTGAGAGAAGTTTGACGGAGGCCGCCGAGAGAGAAGACTAGACGCGTGAAGGCAGTACGTAACCTACTAAACCCGCATATAGCCCGCACATACTGATACTTACAATAAACCCGACTATCTTAGAACCTGATTTTGCAAAATATAAGCACCTATTGATTAAGTGTCCCTAGTGTGTCTCCCAAGGAACCTAGACCATAACAGTCCATAAAATTAGCAGTTTGTAGCACTCCATCAAATCAGAATCATGATCACTATGTCAGGGTTTTTCAATGAGGTCCAGTTTAGGGTATGCACTTTACTAAGTTTAAAATATGACTTGTACTCCTTATGCAAGGAAATAACAACAAACAACTTCATGGATCTGAACATAACTCTAAATTGAAAAACAACAAGAGTGAAAATATAGTGTGGCTTACCAACGTCGTTGGCCAAGCTACATTTTTCCCTACTGCATCTCCAACTGTTTTTGCATTTCCAAAGTCTCTCGCCAACTCGAATTTCGATTTCGATTTGATGCACTCATCAATACGAACTTCGGTATATTCACTGCCTAATGGAACTCCATGCACCAGCTTCGACGGATTAGAAGAAATAATTGTACCATAAGCCACAACCTGTAGTGGTTTGGTCTTTGATATCAACTTGACCGATTTGATGCCCTGTATAGCCCAATTAATACAAACATTAATACAATATTATTGCATAAATATGAAACAGAGGTTTTGCTATGAACCTGTTGAGGTTGTCGTTGAAATTGCGCAGATGACGAAGAATCAATAACATTGCAGTTCGTGGGTACTGCTGCAGTCCTTGGTTGAGTCGTGGCCAGATCAACGCCTCCTGCTGTCAGCGAAGATACATACTCTCTCAATTTATGAAGTTCACCTTCAAGATTATTCATTCGTTGCTGCGATTCTTCTTCTCGAGCTTTGGTTGCTACCTCCCTAGCTACCATCTCTGCTTGCAAATCAGCCACTTTAGATTCTAACTCTATCACTTTTTTCGATGATTGCCTAGAAGTAGATCCAAACACTGTAGTTGGAGTTACTCCTGGGCCCATTGTTCGTACACGGCCATGCTTCTCTGGTCCTAAGACGTCTTCAAAAACTCCATCTCGCAACTCGTCAGTTTGTTCTTCCACTAGAACGGCATTAAGTCGTTCATCTATCGTATCCTGAAAAATAATTAAAAAACTGTAATATAATATCCATTTGTTTGCTACCCGCAAACTCAAATTTTCTGTATGTACAAACTCACCATTGCTGTTGCTGATACGCCATCTGAAGGCACTCCTTTAACCTTCTGTGTTTTGAAATACATGGCAACACGATCATGCCTCATGCCTTTATCTTTTAGCTGCATATGTATGAAATAATTAAACATAACATGAAGGCACCAACTGAGAAAGAAAACAGAACCAAAAAACAAAACATTCCCAAAAATAAAGTATACTCTACCTTTTGTCGAATTCGTGAGTGAGCCTTCCTTCCGGTTCGAGGAGCTCCAGTTAAACGCAGTCTGTTCTGTTTATTCTTTTCGCTCACCATCTATGTATATATATCGTACATGGAAATGTGAACAAAAAATAACAACTTAATCACAGCAGTTTATAAGTTCAAATAGACTGTAAAATATAGTCGAATAATCTTAATGACATTGAATAAAGCAGGAAGATGAATAACTTGGAGAAAAAAACATACTTGTGCAACTGGATCTCGCCACCATGCTACAAGGGCAGCCCACTGATCTTCTTTAACTCGAGGTGGAGTAACTTGTAAGCGCTCCTCGTCGGTCGAATATGGCAAGTAGTATTTTCGCTTCAGAGTTGATTTCCAATCTCTCCATTTATTGTCAAGGCTAGCCATTACGTAGTCTTTAGATTCATCAGAAAGATTAGTATTGGTCTGCAATATATAATATGCCACATACATTTTAACAACAGCTTATGTTGAATTTTTCTATATGCACGAATAAGTAATGTTATAACACTACGCACTGACCTTTATTTGTCTCCATGCTTCAACCTTACCCGGAGTCTAATATTCCTACGATCGTCAGCAAATTCCGGGTGAATCTGATCAAAAGTTTTCCAAGCTAGAGAATCGGCAGGGTGCCTATGTGCACCATCACGATCTCGTTCTTCTGCATGCCACCTCATTAATGAAGCAGTTTTTGAAGACATAAATAATTTTCTAAGTCGTGGTTTCAAAGGAAAGTATCGCATTCTCTTCTTGGGAATCCGTTTGATCTTGGCCTTTCCAGCATCATTTTTTTCAAGAATTTCACTGTATCTTTGTGTCTTACAAAAATCACAACTCTCTAAGCCTTCCTTCTCTTTCCAATACAACATGCAATCGTTGGGACATGCATCGATTTTTGTGTACGAAAAACCCAATGAACTAAAGAATTTTTTGGCCATGTAATAGGATTTGGGTAATGTCTCTCCATCAGGGAAGGCTTGCTTCAACAACTCTAACAATTTGTTGAAAGATATATCACTCCGTCCATATAAGACCTTCAAATGCAATAGTCGAACAAGAAATGATAAGGTTGTGAACTTCTTACAACCTGGGTAAAAAGGTCTCTCTGCATCTTCTAAAAGTTTGTAAAACTCCTTACTCTCTTCATCAGGACTCTTGGCATCGAGTCCTTCTACCCCACCCATTGCATCATGTATCATATCAATCATTTCGTCATCTATACCATAGTTCTGATTTTCATCACCAAATGTTCCATTACCATCAAAGGACTCTCCGTGAGTAACCCAAACGACATAATCAGTGTCAAAACCGTTGCAAATGAGATGATCAAATACGCTGCCACGATCCAGGTAGTAACGATTCAGACACTTTCTACAAGGACATTGTATCTCCAAGCTTCCCTCATTATTCGCAAAAGCAAAATCAAGGAATTTCAAACACCCTTGACAAAATGCAAGACTGACTCTATCTTCCAAATGTATCCAACTCTTATCCATACTAAGAACACAAGGAAATGACCAATATACTGCATGAATAAACGTACATAATGAAATCACAATGTGAATATTTGACATAAAGGAACAAGAATTTAGAACTTACGAGTTAACAACCAGATCAATAAGTAGTTAAAAGGCGAAGCTATGTGAATTTACGAAAGCAGAGATATGCAAAGTACCACTTCTGACACTAGATTTGATAATTATCAACATAACATATTAAACTATAGTAGTACATGCCATCAACACTCAAACAGAAACCAACAAATTACTTGAAACAAAAAAGTTCCGGACATTAGTTGTAGAAAAGCAAATTTTGAGAAGCAGCTTGCAAATTTTAATCTCTAAAAAAAGTTTTTAATTAGACTTTAAACTGCTCTCCACAATAGCCTTACAGATGCTGATGATACGGAGCTCCGATCTAAAACATATTCTTTAAAATGTTGTCCCCTACGCTTACCGAGCTAAAACATATTCTTCATACTCTATTGAAGAATATGTTGTGGTGTTGTGACCGAAACTGGTGCTCGCTATTTCTGGGCAGCATCAGTCTCACAGCAAGTATTCACAGAACTGCAATTTAGATCCCTTGCATTTGGGTGATTATCTATTTGGTCCCTCATATTTGATCCCTTACATTTTGGTGAATGATCAGGTGTAAGTATTCACAGAACTTCAATTTAGATCCCTTACATTTGGGTGATTATTTGTTTGGTACCTCATCTTGATTTTAGTTTTTTTGCACCTGATCACTCAAATCTGTTTTGCAATCTACCATTCCAACCATGAATGTAGCCATGTGCACACCTGACGAGGTAGATGCCGGACGCATTTAAGATTATTTTCATTGATCAAATGCCAATGCCTGTTTACCAGGGTTAAAATACTGTATTCGTATGAACTTTTGGTCAAACCCATACTGATGTTGTCCTCCTTGACCATCGTCGTCATCTTCAGTAGCACTGCCACTGCCATCGCCCCACCTGCTCTACTACATCAAAACAGTTGCGAAAGAGGGGAATGATCCAGGATCTTATTGATTGAATGTACAACTCTTAAACTCCCACTGTCGAGCTTCTCGACATTAACAAATTACACTCTGACATGGTTAAATCATTATAAGAGAAAACATACGACTATAAGCTTCTTTCTAATTCTCATAGCAGGACTGAATTTCTTATATGCTGTTGCACTCACGCTATCTCATGTCATACATTTTATGTGCAATATTGCTGATTGTCTTTTCCAGTCTTCCTTCAGTTAAAAATGTAACGTACTTTTTAGTCTTTGCAACATGTTTTGTCCGTTTCTCAATTTTACAAGTGTGTCAGTCCTTTTCACTGGGCTCTGTATTTTGTTCTATTTACCGATATTTTGCTTTTTGCAATATTTCTCTGATTATTTCCTGTTATTTTCACAATAAGGGTACATATCAGAGCTTACAAAAAACTTGTGTTGGCTAGAATCTAGATATGTTTTCTGAGTAATCAAGTTTAAGGATACAATGACATCCTGTTTGCAAATCCAGACTTCACCTAGTTAAGCCTAAAAAGATCCAGCTCCTAAAGGAAGAGGACTAGAGGAGTACGAGGGATTCTCACCAGCATCTGTAAGGCGATTATGCTAAAACTTTACAATACAATCACGTGCACCTTCATTTTGCTAAGTAATACGCTTCTTTTAATGTTAATATCGATGTGAATAAATCTTGCTTACTAACATGCTTATCTCCTTCAATCAGTCTGACAATTCAGTCAATGGTTTAACGGACACATAGTCTTAACAATCTGCATCAGTTTTAATTCTCTAAAGTGTTTTTGTATTACAAGTGGACCTAGACCAAAGGAAAATTATATTCTGTTCGAACAGCCAGACTCTTGGGTTACATATTTTGACTTCAATTATTTCACATTTGTCTTATAGGGTTTAATTAACACCTGCTCGCTAATTGCCACTACCAAAGAAAAGTATTGTTACTATGTTTGTATTAAATTTTAAATGAAATCCTTGACTTTTCACCTACAGGATGGCGGGAATCTTAAATACACAACGATTATGGACCTTAGCCATTCCAGATGGAAAAGAAAACCCAAATCCTCTTTAATTTGAAGGTCCAACCACATAAAATTACGCCCAAGTCTTACAAATTCAGCTGACACATGAGTCACAATGAGTAGTGGATCATAACCATCAATGACTAAGAAATTTTAGTCTATTTATATTATTCTGGATTGGAAAGCTATAGAGGGTGTGAGTATGATTCTCAGAATACCCCTTAAAGAAGGATTTTAATCCAATAAAGAATGTCAATACTTTTTTCCATGGAAAACTTGAATAAATAACAGAGAAAAAAATAAGTCCATCAGTTCAGATTAGATAATCGATATCTCATGGCGAATTGCAAGATGATAATTGATATGATATGAATTATGATGAGGCGAAAGGAAAACAAACCAGAATACTGGTCATCCCAAAAACGGTGCAACTACAACTACATCGTGAAACCCTAGGAGCATATCTCAAATTCACACATCAAGAGGCATCCCAAGATGCTAAATCGACCCACACAATAGATAATAACCTATCCAAATCTCAGTCTGGATTCAGAAACTTGGAGAATTAGGAAAATCGTACAAATAAACTACAATTACCTGCTACTCCGTACTAGCTCCAATTTAAGAAGAACTGCAGTAGCTGATCTCGTACCCAACTACTTCGCTTACTGCCACAGTTAGTGAAGAGTTAGTGAAGAGTTTTCCCTAAATCATATCAAGGAGGAGAAAACAAGAATGGATGAAACCAGTACCCTGCGCTTACCGATTAACAAGTAGAAGGAGATCTCCAAAGTCTCGCCTACGCTTCTCACTTATGATTGAAGTCTCGTCTCGTCTCGTCCGTCCGTTGAGAAGAAGGAGAGCCCTAAGAGTCGGTTTCTCTCTGGAAGAAAGAGTCCCACCAGGAGTCCACTACCACCAGCAAAGCTTTAATATTAAATAATATTCTTGCACCAATATATTATTCTAGTTGGGGGCGGGAGACATCATTTTGGGGGGCGGGAGAGTGAATATTTTGGGGTGGGAAGTTAGCCGTCGTAATTATTAACATATACGACGGGAAAATAATTAACCGTGGTTAAAAAATAGTAAAATACTATGGTCATGCTAATTACCGCAGTTATATTTTCATAAAATACGACGGTTAAACATTTAACCGCAGTTTTAAATTTTATACCACGGACATCTCAAAAACGTAGTATTTTTTCAATAAAAACGACGGCCAAAACTTGGTTCCCGTCGTTTTATACTATAATTTCTGTAGTGATTCCTTTCATTGAAGTGACATTCCATAGCAATATCTTGGACCTATTCTTGCACTCGAAGCTCAATCTGGATAAATATGACAATGAGGCGTGGTTCAACATTAACGAAATAGTTGTGCAGTTCAGAATGCAAAAGTTTTCTCTAATGTCAGGTTCAAGTATGGATTCTCTCGACAATGATATTCGGAATGTGACATCCAAGAAAATAATATAGATTAGACCTACAAGTTGTTCTCGAATCAAAGGAAACGAAATGCTTTTCTTGTTAAAACGATTGAGATGCAAGTGGAGGCTTGGCATACGACGAATTCGAGAGTTTAATTCAATCCGACAACACTGCTAAAATATACAAGGTTGGTAATGGTGGCGCTGATCGGTCGAATTTTATGGAGAAAAGGAAACAAGCCTCTGTTCCTATGTCTTTCTTTAGCTTGCTAAAGGATATGGACTTTGCAAACAGTTTTCTTGGGGACCATTTTTTTGGAACGACTTCATGAAAATGAGGAAGTACGAGGCTTGGGATGCCCCGAAGGAAAAGAACGGCCATCTTAAGTATAAATTTAATCCCTTTCCGTAAATCTTCATTGGTTGAATGTGCGTCGCAGTTCCTGAGCTTGGTGCACTATATAGCGAGAAGATTCCCGGGATGTAAGGCCACACGTCTGTTGTTAGAAATGGAATTAAGCCAACAATGATTATGCAACAACCTGAACTTGTAGAAGAACATTAGAAGAGTTACGACAATGGAGATCCATGAATGGTATTGAGACAACTTCATTATGTTCCAGGCGGCTAGCCCTAGTGTGCAGCTTCACCCAGAATGGTCTGATATGTTCAAGAGCGGAGCGATCTTAGAAAAATACACGTTGACCCCATCTGTTCAATCATTTCCATATTGAAAGAGGGTCGGGGGACAACCAATGTTCCAGGTGGAACAGTAAATAAGTAGAGAGCAGCAGTCGAGACTGGTACTTTTGATCATTATGCCATAACCACTGAACCAGGCAAAACATCACAACAGACGCCTACCTCAGGAGATTAGAATCCTCCATCTCTTCAGGCGAGAGCAGAAGAACAGACAGTCCTACCCTCTGCTTGTGCAACTCCTACCACAAATTCTTTGTCGCCTAACTTTGTTTCCTCCACTACTAAGATAACTAGACTAATGAGGGAAGGTTTCAAGGTAGTAAATGACACGGTTGAAAAGAAGTTGGGCCGTCAAAGTATTAAGCTCAAACATTGGGATGATGGTGTTAAAAGTTTTTCGGATTGGATGTACAAAATGGAAGACAACGTGAATGGTGTATAAGGCCATCTATCTGCGGGATTTGGTACCGTCATGAAGAATATTGATACTTCTACATAAACCATTAAGGAAAAAAATATCCTCCTTGAAGACTGGGGTTACAAAGATTGATACGAAATTGCTTGAAGATATTAAGGGCAAGCCCACAGAAGAGGCCGAGCAGGCCTGTTTAAAAATGTAATGTTGTTGTAAAAGTTCATGTAATATTAGAATTAAGGGTCGGTATTCATTTAATGAAAGTTATTATTTGTTTCCAAATGGTTGTTAGGATACATAGTAACTTGCTGAAAGATCTGGTAAACCCGAAGCATCAAACCAACATGCCAAATCACCCAGTAAAATTGAACCCTCAGTCCAATCCGAAGCCTTAATTGAACTTGTCGAAGAACCCGATCAACCCGAAGCCTCAAAACCAACTTGCTGAAGAACAAGAAGAACAAAACGTGGAAGTAGTGGGTGACGGTGGGGGACATAGATGTTTCAATTGAGAGAGAGTTCTACGGAAATGATACTAAAGAAGCGGCAGTTCTAGTGGTAAAGCTGGTGGAAGAAGAAGTACGGACGTCTCGATATTCTTCTTTGAATCTTTGAACACACGAATCGAGAAGAGTGTTGGAACCCTGAATCCACATACAATGACATGTACCGTGATGTATACAAACATGATCGGTGATTGTCGATGATCATAACAGCCCCACCTACCTCAGGCACAGACGAGGCATGCTCTATTGGGAAAAAACCAGATATGCCAAGAAATTCATCCCCACCTATGGACCCCTTCATTTACAGCTCTTAGAAGACGGCCTGACCTGTTCATATTTGCGTTCACTCAGTGGCTTAACTATCCAAAGGAGGATTTTCCTATCATATATTGTGGCGTTTCTCAACATGAATGACCATTTTTCAATTACTTGTTGATGCCAAAGAACAATTTTGCTGGTCGCATGTTGAAGAATGCATCTATGTGTAAGGAGAAATTATTCAAAGACAAGGCGGCAAGCAAAGACTGACATCATAATCACTGATGAGGAGTTGTACAAAGCCTTTTGTACCTCTATAAGAGGATACCAAGTCCTCAAGCACAATATGAGTGAATACTTTAGAGGCAACAAGCATGTGAGGGGTTTAGAGGGAACGCGTGCGCGCAGGTGGTTCATGCCCTAGAAGTTACTTCTTTCAAATAAAGGTGGGCCACCACACTGGATCTTGATATATGTAGACATGGTAGATATGGTTCTTTAAGTCTTCGATCCTAAGGAGAGATTTAGCATTAAGTAGTGGGACATAGTCCGGCTTACTAAAGATTTCCCGATGCTTCTCAAGGAAAATGGTGGATGCGGAGTGAACCCATAATTGCTAAAGAAATCGATGAGTACGCAATCTCTTGCCAAAGAAGCAGCCAATGCACATGTACAAGTAAGGAAGCGAGTCGTCCCTATACATGCTCCGTATGATCAAGTGCAAGATCGGGTCGCCTGATGCTAGAGACGTTTTAGTTCATTTAGAGAGGGACGAAAGCATATATAATAGGACATAAAATGCATGTGCAATCTGGCAGGCCGGGTTCCTTTGGCCTATAGGAGATAGACGTACATGTGAAAGGAAGGAAAAATGGAAGTCGATGAACTAGTAATCCACATTTTGTGAATGAGATCGTATTGATGTTTCATTTTGTGGATGTAATTTTTTGATATTACACATACAACGACAATATTACACTTGCAACGATGATATTACACAAACGACAATGATATTACAAAAACAACTATAATAGAGGTTTTTTTCATGTCATCTTCGTGTGACCTTCCTGACCGCAGTTAGAAAAATTGTACTGACTTGTACTTCCTACACACGAAGAACAGGTTCTTGCCAAAATACAGCACCCTCTTTTCCAGGTCCCGACTAGGGGTAACCTTTTTGAAGGGGGTAGTGTACTTAGTTCTCAAACTTCTCGTGGGACTAACTGCCAATCCGAGTACTTGCTAAAGAGTGGCGTTCGCTTAATCGCTTTTGTATATAAAGCCATGAAAACTTGAATAACGTAGAATTCGATGTCATATTCATACATGTCCCAAAAGTCATGAGATGTTTTACTATAACCATATTTTCTCATTTTGTCACCACATGCAGCTGCATGCTTGCATGGAAACCACATATGTTGGAACTCGTCACAAGTACAATATTAGTGGTTGAAATCCATAGTGTGGTCACTGTCATCACCGCGGACGGTAAACCTTTTGTTTGATGTATGTTCTCTTCTGTGACCGATTGTAATAACCCATATTCTAGTCTAGAGGTATTTTAGTAATAGAACTTTTGACATAAAACCCCCCTGCAGTATCGTCTCGCTGACACGATACTGCAGAGGGGTTTTATGTCAAAAGTTCTTAGTAATATGACTCGGCCTGGTTATTATTCGAGAATGTGAGAACATGTTGTTAGTGGTAGTCGTACTAAGACGCTGCAGATATTATGCGTGATTTCATTTCGTTGTGATAAACTTTTTTCTGCTATTTTGCTAAATTAGTTAATTGTTATAATGTTATTTTTTAAACAATATTATTTTATAATAAGTAATAAGTTGATTATAAATTTTTAAGTAATAGTTTTCTAACTTTTTCTTAAATAAAATGTTCATGAGTTTCTTCATAATCAAATTTGAATTTCTTTTGAAATATTACTCACATTCATTTTTAACACTTATGATTCGTTTTATTCGGCACATTTAAATTCTACCAGTCGAAATTGCTTTGGTTACTCGTTCTCATTTTATTTTATTTTTATTTCGTATTAATTTTTTTATCCCGTATCCAACTATTTGTTGTATGTCAAGTCGCATATTTTTTAGAACTTTTGACAGAAAACCTACTCGCAGTTTCGTCTAGCTGACACTTAGCTACATGCAGTATTGGTTTAACCACTTATCATCTCTGCAGTTTGTAAAATTGTGACACTTAGGTCCAAGTGGACTAACACCGTTAACTTCCATAAAATAAATATGAAGAAGAAAAATAAGGATAAAAAGGAAAAAAAAGATAATTAAAATTGGAAGAGAGAAAAATGAAAAAGAAAAAAAATGAGAAAATACCACATCCCGTTTGAAGTATGAAAATACTAAAATGTCACTTACTTATCTAGCGGAAGTTAACAATGTTAGTCCATTTGAAACAAAGTGTCACAATTTAACAAACTGCAGAGACGATAAGTGGTAAAACCAATACTGCATGTAGCTAAGTGTCAGCGAGGTGAAACTGCGAGTGGGTTTCCTG
This sequence comes from Linanthus parryae, assembly GCA_023055425.1. Taxonomy (NCBI): domain Eukaryota; kingdom Viridiplantae; phylum Streptophyta; class Magnoliopsida; order Ericales; family Polemoniaceae; genus Linanthus; species Linanthus parryae. Next base: position 8,744,698 of record JALGPY010000015.1, read on the forward strand.
TCAAAATTTCTATTATCTATTACTTTTTGTCACGTTTTATATCTTCGTCGCTCCTCGAACCACTTCATTTTAAGATGGCAAAATAGGCTGAACCGCGAGTAGAAATGACACGACCTGCACCCATATCTCATAGGCCCATTCCGTACCCGTCCCCCCTCCCCTCTCAACCCGTACCCGTCCTCCTAATCCTATACCCAGCCCGAGGCACGTGCTGTTCAATTTTTCACCGCATCACCCCAACCCACACAAGACGTAACCCGCACGGGTTGAGCCGACACGTGTCGACGCAGGTTGGCCCGCTCTTTTGCCTTTTTTACCAATGTTTAGAATCCCCAAAAAGAAAATTTTTCCCTCAATTTTAAAAAATTACTAGTTGGAGGGGTAATGTGGCACCCAGCTCCCGGACCCCGATTAATAACGTAGTTAATGTTGGAAATATGCCCTAGAGGCAATCTATTTCTTGTGACATTTATGGATTTACGATTCATTATGTTATCGATATAGAGATATGTTAAGATGAATGAAGTCCTTAGAAAATAAATGTGATATTCTTAAATATCCCTAATCAAGTACTACAGTTAATAGGACGACTGTATTGGATCGAGACTAGTATGGGGTTTGATTGATATAGAGATACCACAATCCAACACATGGGTATGCATTAGGGGTAATGGCATACTGGATTTACCCACAACGAGAAGGCTACATACAAGTTATGTAAAGTCACAAGTGCTTCTCGCAGTAACAACGATATTGTCATCCTTAGACTTGAAGTCACTAGATCCTTTAGTTGCGGAATATTGTGTTTTGATATCGTCATACGCTACACCGTAACTGGGTAGTAATAAAGGCGCGTTTCAGACACAATAGGAAGCAAGCTTAGAGATGGTAGTGATGTAGATAGAATTTGTTCCTCCCATATAACGGGAGAAAATATCCCTAACCACTCGAGGGATGGTTCTTATAGAATGTGTGGCTAGACTCTGATAAATCAATATGGGATATCGATGCTATCTGCATGGATAAGACTATTCCCAAGATCGAGAAACTATGAATTGGATATATGAGTGTGACTTGTATGTCTCGTGTTCAATCCGGATATAGAGACAAAGGGATGAGACAATACTTGCACAAGGTTTGTCAGATTACTGAATATTTCTATTAGTTGGGTGGCATGGATGTGTTACTAGACACCGCTCCATGTTAGTAAACGTTACTACCAACTAAGTAGAAATATATAGGGTCACACTCCATAAGGATTAAACTAGACTTAAGAATTAATTAATATGATTAATTAAATTGAAGGATCAATACGCAATCACTTGCAAACTTAGTAGGACCAATTTGCAAGGTGGACTAATCCATGTATAGACATGATTAGTATTTGGAAAGGTGAACTAATCCATGTATAGACATGATGACTAGTTTTCAAAGCGAACTAATCCGTGTAAGGACATGATTAGGAGAGGGGCTAATATGTAGTTAACAAGGAGTTGTTAGACTATATATATGAACACTCCTAGCTTATTTTCTCATAAGTGTCATAATTGTTATAACACAAGAGAGACAGAATAAAGCAAGGAAAGAGCAAACACTAGAGGGTCGAACCCCCTTGTGCCACCCTCTACCCATCGGCCTCAATGAGGATGCCTCCCCTTCTTTGCTCCGTTGCGTGATTCTTCTTCTTCCTTCTTCCACCGGTTGCTAGCACAAGACGTGGAGGAATCTAGATCTTGATCCTAGGTGTGGACTAGCCATAGAGACGCGAACACTATTTTGCATTTGAAGTCATCCAAGGAGACAAACAAGGTAATTGTTACTGTAGATAATGCATTACATACAAATTAATCACCATCCATGTGGTAGCCATCCAGGAGGATCGACGGTACATCGGTATCACTCAATCACTGTTCTTATATTCACAGTTATCCATATGGGGGCTGCGAGACATGGTCGCCCGTGATACTAATCGCGTGGGAGTTGTAGGAACTTACTGGCTTGGAGGTTAGAGTAAGGAACGTCGCACGAGAGAAACAACTACGCTCGTGCTCGACCCCTGGTAACTTTTGAGAGATTTAATGACCACGTGTCCCATAAATGCGGTCGAGTGTAACGATCCCTACATATGCGGATAATCGTGTAACTTGCCCTATATATACGGTCGAACGTGCCGTTACGAGGCGGATATCTATCCGCCATTCATGGGCGCATTAACCCCTCGTAACGGTCACTTCCCTACTATATATAGGAACGTTAGCCTTCTATGGCAACTCTCGATCTTTTGCTAGTCGTTATACTGTCTCTCTCAAGAACAGTTAAAAAGTGCTTAGTCTTCCCCTACACTCACCTGCAATCTCTCCGTGCTTTCTGTTCTTGTTCTTGTTCTCTGTTGCAGGTCTACACTTGGATCCTCTCCCAGGATTTCCTTTTACACATTTGGTTAACCCGACGTGAACTCACCTTCAAAACTTCCAAAATCTCTGCAATCATGTCTCAGGCAACCAACACCCGTGAAGGCAATCAGTCTCCTTCGAGGGAAGAAGTCTCAGGAGAGAGGAGAACCCACTCAATATCACTACCAACACCAATGTCCAGGCCCAGACTACTTCTGGGAATAATCCTTCCTTGGAGATGTTGAACGCCACAATCCAGAGCCAAGCCAGGGCTATGTAAGCCCGATCTGCCCAGATAGCCCAGATTATGGCGTTTCTGGGAGGACTTGCATAAAACACCATCCCAGGGGCTCCAGTCCCTCCGGAAACCACGGAACCTGCGCCGCATGATCCTACCCAATCGAACCCTTCGCCTTTTATGCAGCCGCCTCTTCCTCAGGGGCCTGCGCCTCAACCACCAAGGCTACCATCAAAACCTCCTCTCCCATCTGGTTATCAGCCATAACGTGCATCTGATGGGAATCTAGCATCATACCCAGTGGCACCCTCATATGTGACTAGAGTTCAAGCCAGTTAAACTCCTCCACCTCCACATGATCCTAGCATGCCCTACATACCTGGGCTCGCGGAAACCCCATCGTCTACTCCAGAAGGAAGCGCGCCTTCCAACCTATAGCTTTGGAGCAACGGCTCGACAGTCTCATCGCGAACCGGTGCTTTGCGGAAACTGTCATCCCGAAGGTTGATAGCGCGCCACCAATCTTGCGCGATATCTACCTGATGCCTAATCCTTCTGGGTACAAGGCACCTAGTGGGAGAAATTTGAAGAAGTCAGTAGAAACGCGCAGGAGCACGTGATGCGGTTCGTTGATTTGATGTGCCCGCATGGAATCGACACTAGGCTGCTCATGCGCGAATTCCCAAAATCTTTGGGAACTGTCGCGCACAAATGGTATAGAACCCTGGAGGCAGGCTCGATCAAGACCTGGGAGGATATGGTCAAGAAGTTCTACACAAAATTCTTCCAAGTGGAGGATAAGGTCACGACGATTCATTTATCGCGCATGTACCAGAAACATGATGAGGAAGGCGTCACATTCATCAAGAAGTTCCGGACCAAGTCATTGGAATGCGTGGACGAGGTGCTCGAGATTCGCCTCGTTGAAATTTGTCTCCAGGGCATGCAAGACGAGTACAAAGGTATGCTCATTAACTTTCAGATGCATACTTTCTCTAAGTTAATTGATTTTACCAGGAACATCGAGCCCATAGTGGAGAAGAAAAAGAAGAGGTACTCGCGCGACCGGGCGCCATGAAGCTCGGGTTTCAAGGTTGGGAGACTTAGCTACAAGCGAGGACGCGAGACTGACGTTAATACAATTTTGTCTCTAAGGAAACCGCGAGGTCCACCAATGGATCCGCCTCCGCTGCCGTGCTCGATCGTGGAAGTTATAGGCTTATGGAAGCAGTGGAGGAAAGATGGGGTCCTACCTGCATTGGAGCACAAACCGACGGGGGAACAACTGCGAGATCCCAGATGGTGTGAGTGCAATGGTCAAGTCATGCACCCAACCAAAGAGTGCAGGAAATTGAGGTGGTTGGTGGACATGAAGATAAAGGAAGGACATTTGGTCATCGACGAGCAAACTAAAGATGTGCGCAGCAACCCATTGCCAGCCCACTCAAGCAGGAGCCCAAGGGAAATGAGATAGCAATGATATAAATATGTGATTATGAGGAAGTCTAAGAAGAGGGCATTCCATTTGTAGCCGAGATCGGCGAAGATGAAAATTATGCCTTAGATACATAGGACACTCGAGCTGAACGAATGAAGGGCTCGCACAAATTTGAGAAGTTCTTCGATGACATGAACTTCTTAAGCGCGCGCCGCCAAGAGATGACAAAGGCGATCCTGAGAGTGGCTGAAGACTTTGGAGAGGAATTTCTAGTCTCAAATGGAGAAGTTATCAGATTCGCACGGTTGTCTGGCTTGGAAATGACCTTCGCATAAGCAGATAAGAAGACGGATGCTAGCCACCATAGACCATTTTATGTGACAAAATTAGTCAATGGAGTTGAGTTCAAGAGGGCCTTCGTCGACGGAGGAGAATCAGTGAATGTGATACCACTCAGCACTCTCGAGCTGGCTGGTATCCCAAAACGCAAGATCGTTAAGTGACCATCGCCTTTGACGGGCTTCGGGAGCGATTCGCGGATGACTGTTGGATGGGTCTTACTAGGGATCCAAATTTGCAAAATCAAATGATCTGCTAAGTTTCATGTCATCGATGCAAAAACCACCTACCATGATCATTGGTCGAGCATGGATTCATCGCTTCGATGCTGTACCATCCACAGCTCATCAAATCATGAAGGCTATTTGGAAAGACAGGGTGGTGGATATAACAGCTTTGGTAAATCCATTCAATCTTAATGAAGCGCACCTAACCGAGGCAGTTTGGTTCACAAAGATGGCAGACGAAGAAATGCCAGAGCCATTCAAGCCAACTCCTCTGCCAGGTGGGAGGACATTAAAAACCAATCACCAGAAGAAGTAATGGTGATGAGAGAAGCTCAGAAGGAGCAACCTTCAGAAGAAGTGGTGTCGAAGGTAGCATATCAGAAGAAGAACGTTTACACTCCATAAAGAGTTGTCAAAGACAATGACGAGGGCAAGGAAATAGACAACTTTTATGCAAATGGGAAGAAGTGCTATCGCATCTAAAGGTGCGGGGGGTCATCTTCGACCCCACCTATCGAAGATGTCCCTGAGCCAATGAATGAGATAGCAGAGAAATTGCCAAACGACGACATGAGTAGGACATCAATGGAGAATTTGAAAGAGCAACCCGAATGCATGGAGTACAAACCAAAGCCACAAAAGCAAAAATTGAAGCAGGTGTTCCTGAGCCCAACAGAACAGAAGAAAAGACCAATACTCTTGAGCGCGGATCTTGGTGCAGAAGAAGAACAGGGCTTGCTAAGGTTGTTAACAGAATACAAAGATGTGTTCACGTGGGAGTATGACGAAATGCCCGGGCTGGACACGGAAGTTACCATGCACATGTTGGATGTCATCCCAGGAACCAAACCAATGAAGCAAAGCACAAGCATTTTTCTCCCAAAGGTTAATGTAAAGATAAAACAGGAGATTGTGAAGTTGCTAAACGCGAAATTCATCAAGCCTGAGCACCATCCCACTTGGCTCGCCACTATTGTGCCTGTTTTGAAGAAAAACGGACAACTTTGAGTTTGTGTTGACTTCAGAGACCTGAATCGATTCTGTCCCAAGGATGACTTCCCGTTGCCAAATATAAACTTGCTAATCGATTCTACCGCAGGCCATCAAATGTTTAGTGGCTACAACCAAATCAAGATGGATCCTGAAGATGCGAGGAAGACAACATTCATCACACTTATATGAGTCTTCCATTACACAGTCATGCCTTTTGGCCTGAAGAATGCTGGTGCAACTTATCAGCGCGCGATGATGGCACTTTTTCATGACATGATGCATCAGGAGGTGGAGTTCTACGTGGATGATTTGTTCATCAAGACAAGGCAGAAAGAGGACCATCTGAAGGACTTGAAGAAGGTTTTTGAAAGGTGCAGGAGATTTCAGTTGAAGATGAATCTAATGAAGTGTGCATTCGGTGTAACCTCAGGGAAGTTTTTGGGATGCGTCATACACCAGCATGGAATCGAGCCTGACCCTGTGAAAGTATCAGCTGTCACTAGCATGCCTGCACCACAAGCTCAAAGTGCGTTAAAGACATTCTTGGGAAAACTCTCATACTTAAGGAGGTTCATTCCGGCAATTGCAGAGCTGACCTTCTGTTTCAGTAATTTTCTCAAGAAGAATGCAACATATACTTGGACGTAGGAGCATCAAGAAATGTTCGAGAAGCTGAAGTAGTTCTTGATATCACCACGAGTTATGATCGCGCCTCAACTTGGATCGCCTTTGCTCTTGTACCTTACCTCGATGAAGAAATCCATCGGAGCACTGTTGGCACATGAATTTGAAGGCCAAGAAAGACCCATATACTACATCCCGCGTATATGACCATAGCGCAGTACGATATCACGTGCGCGTGCCCAAAATATGTTAAGTCCCAAACAGTCGCAGATTTGTTAGCTCAATTACCTGATGAAGGTTTTGAGCCCAGGATAGAAGGGGAACCCCAAGAACCTGAGGTATATGCGATAGAGTCACCTAGTTGGAGGCTTTACTTTGATGGATCGTCAACAAGAGCAGGAGGTGGAACATGGATTGTACTCACCAAACCTCATGGGGAGGTCATTCAATTGTCGAGCCAGCTGGACTTCGTGGTGACCAACGATGAAGCTGAATACGCGGCTTTAATCGCAGGCCTTCTCGAAGCCAAGGGTCTAGAAGTTCAGAACTTTATTGTCATGGGGGATTCGAATTTGGATGTGAAGCAGGCTTCAGGTGAGTATGGCCTAAAGGAGATCAATCTGTTAGGATATAGGTCAATTGTGCAGAATCTAGTTGAGAAGTTCAACTCGATCAAGTATGAGCACACTCCCAGAGCTGACAATCGACATGCTGATGCGCTGGCCACTCTCGGGTCAAAGATTAAAGCAGATAAGTGTCGGGCAAATATTTCCATTAAGGTCAAGACTAACCCTTCCCTAATGAAATACTTGTGTGAAGACGAGTCTATAGAAGTCGATGATTGGAGGAAGCCTGTCGTGCATGCGATTGCAGAAGGGACAAACAAGGAAATTTAGGTCTCTACAAAGGGGTTCTGCATACATGACAATTTGGTGTACTACAAAGGACCTGGTGGGATCCTTATGCGATGCGTTACAGACGCAGAAGGCCAAGCTTTACTGGAAAAAAATCATTTGAATTCTTGCGTTGAAAATTAAGTCTCCATTTACAGGAAAGCTCAGAGGTATGGGATCCATTGGCCTCAAATGTCATGATATGCTTTGATTTTACAAGGTAGTTGCGAGAAATGGCGTTGGTGAAGGACTCTCTGGAAATTGCTTCAATCGATGGTGATGTTGATTGGTGGAAACCTATGAGTGATTACATGCGAGATGGGATCCTGCCAAGCGATAAGTAGGAGGCTGACAAACTAAAAAAGAAGTAGACCAGATATGTGCCGAAAGAGTATCTGCTATGGAGAAAAGGGCATGATGGGAATATACTAAGGTGCTTGAATGGTCAAGAAATACAATAAGTCATGGAATTGTCACATCAAGTAGAGCATCAAGGAGGCGCGAAGCTTTGCTGACAACTTCTGACCGTCGGCTACTTCTGGCCAACTATGGAAGCTGATTGTCGCACGAATGTCAAGAGGTGTAAACGGTGTCAATTCAATGGCAACCTGGTACATGCTCCTGCAGTTGATTTACACGCGTTGGGAACCCCTTGGCCGCTCCGCACTTGGTCCCTGGACTTCATTGGTCCCATCCGTCCACATCGCATGGGAACCAGTTCATCCTAGCTGGAACTGAGCAGTTCACAAAGTGGGTGGAAGCTGTTCCTCTTAAGACAAAAAATGCATCAGAGGTCGTCAAGTTTATCCAGGAGAACATCATTTAACATTTTGGGATTCCCAATACAATCCTTTCTGACAATGGGACTCCTTTCATCAACAACCAAGTTGCTTCGAAGTTGATGGAATACAGCATCAGGCAGGTGTGCTCGACGCCTTATTATCCAAAAGGGAATGGGCAAGCAGAGGCTTCAAACAAGACACTCCTCAGAATCCTATGTAATATGGTCGTAGATGATCACAAGAAGTGGGCAGAATCTCTGAGCGTGGCATTAGGGGCGTATCTCACATCACCAAGAAATCCTACAGGAACTTCGCCATTTTTGCTTTGTTATGGAGCTGAGGCAGTTGTTCCTGCTGAGGTCAAAGTAAATTTCGCAAGGTTGGCATTCAACGCTCTATATGAGAACCAACGCGACCATGATCTCGTTTTACTCGAAGAGAAGCGAGAGCAAGCTAAGAAAACGAATGCGAAGTACAAGGAAAGGATTGCTCGAGCATACAACAAGACTGTTCAGCATCGAGATTTTGTTGTTGGGGATCTAGTCTTACGAGCTTCTGATCATTGCATGCGCGAAGCAGCCCATCCCAAGTTTGCTGTCAACTGGGAAGGTCCATTCGAAGTAAAAGAAGTCTTTGACAACGGCTATTGCACTATCTTACGTTGCCACAAGAATGCCACAACCCCCAGTCCAGTCAATATGCGATGGCTTAAGAAGTGCTACCCTTAGATTGTCTCTTTATTCTTTCCTTTCCCTTTACTTCGCTCACATCCTCCCATATGAGGATTCGATTAATGAAAATGACTCTCCCATATGAGAGATCTCTTATCAACTGCTAGTTGCATTACTTGTTAAGACTGATAGTCAAATACTTTGCGAATTAAAGCCTATCTGTCTAGATAGCACTAATGAACATATCTTAAGCCTATATGTGTAGATAGCAACCTGTCCTACTTAATCCTATCTGTTTAGATAGCAGCAAAACTAAAGCCCATCTGTCTAGATAGCAGCACTACGCGAATTCAAACCTATCTGTGTAGATAGAAGCAAAACTCAACTTGTCCCTCTAGACAACATGCATACGTGAGAATTAAGCCTACCTATGTGGATAGCAGTTTTCTTGACTGAGCCCATCTGTTCATAATGGAAATACTTATAAATCCTGTTTGCCCATATAAAGCTGACGCGCGGGGCTGAAGCTACTTATTTAGATAGAAATCATTCTAATCAAGCCTATATCTCAAGATATCAACAATATGCAATCAAAAGTCTATCTAAACGATAGCAATATCTAAAGACATGAATTTAGACATACAAGCTTATTTAGCAAAGAAATCGAAAATGATGTTTGATAGCTGTAAGGCCAAAGTAGGCACTTTTCATAAGAAAAAATGCAAACACGTTTGCATTACAAATACTAAAAACCACAAAAGATGGAGCTGATGTTCGAATTACATGATCAAAGTCTAATTGTTTACAAGAAAACACTACTGCTCTTCGAGGAAACCTTTGAGAAGAGAGTCCCGAGCTGCCAACTTTATGCAGTTCTGAGCCCACTCATCCAACCATTGTTTATGGTTCTGGCGCTCTTTGTTCGCCTCAGTGTGCTTTTTAACAGCCTTCTCAATTGCCTCCTTTTGAGCTCGAAGCTTGGCATTCTCCAGGTTATACTTCATGTAGCCAAACTTGAGTTTCACGGATTTTTTGATCTTCACCAATCTCCGTATAAGGAGATCATGGTCCATCTTATCCTTCGAAACATGTTGGATGCCATGAGCACTCGTCAAGAAACATTGGGCATTTGAAAGAGAGGTGCTTGCTGGAGTAGTTTTGCTTATTTTCTCCAATAGATCTGTCAGCTGCATCTTTTGTATGTTTTGGTCTCACTTAGAGACACTCATGTAATTATAGACACAATGTAGGCAAGTTTGTATATTTTGTATGAATCTAAACAAGTCTCAAATTGTAACATTATCACAGACATGTGGTTATAGTGTGTGCATCACTACATTTTATTACTAGAAGTGTGTGACTATTTTAGCAAGAGTGCACTACTACCTTCTCAATTTCTAACAAACATGTAGGTACCCTCACATCTACAACTGTAGATAGTGAATTTATGTATATCGATCATCGTCCACGTGGCAATCAGTGATGAAGCTTTATGGTACTCCACTATCACTACATACTTATATTTATATTTGCATTTATCCATATGGGGGCTATGAGAAAGGGTCACCCTCGCATTTAAACCATACGTGAGTCAAGGGGTCTAAGTGGCTTGGAGGCTAGAGTAAGGCTCGTCGCACGTGGGTAACAATTACACTCGCGTGCAACCCTTGTCAGTTATCTGAGAGACTTGCGAATCACACGCCTATATATGTTGTCGACCGTACACGTGCGAGGCAGTTATATGAATGTCGCATGCAGTTATAAAACTCGTTGTAACTGCTGTCCTAAGATCCCTATATATAGGAGTGTTATCTTCTGTTCTAAGTTTGGATCTTTTGGCTATTACCCTACATATTGTCACTCTCTCATATCACTAACAAGGCTTACTCTTGCCCTTTCTTGCTTAACCCTTTGTTCTTCATCTGTATTATGTGTTTGTTCTCGTCTCTTATAGGTACACGTCCAAATCTATCTGTCCTTACCCTTTGCATACATTGGTCAGCCCGACACGAACACAACCTTCATGCTTCATTCAATACCTTGCAATCATGTCTCACGATGGCGATGATGGTTACCATTCTTTCCCAAGAAATGGGGTCTCGAGAGACGAAACTCCGATCAATATCAACAATACTCTTCTGTCACAAACAGTTGCAGGCGATGCTCAAACTTTGGAAGCACTCAATGCAACCATCCGGAGCCAGGAGAGAGTCGTGCAGGCCCAGTCTGCACCAATTTCCCAGATAATGGAAATTTTGGGGAGCATCGCTGCCAATTCCTCACAGGGGAGTTCAGTCCCTTCTGGAGCAACAACAATACCAACACAACACACCACCATGCCACAAAAATATCCATCTTCAACACAACCTCCTCTCCCATTTCGCCTAACGCCTCAAGCACCCAATTTGACACAACCACCATCACTCACACCTGGCTTTCAACCAGAGCGACTGCCAATCGGAAATCCTTCGGGAAGTAACCCGATGGGACCATCACCACCATCATACACACTGGGAATGCAAACCCAATGTGCGAACACCGCACCTTATGATCCCACTAGGCCCTAAATCCCTGGATTTACTCCTGCCACCACAAATGTCGCATGAGGAAACACTTCAACAAACATGTCAACTCTGGAGCAGCGTTTTGACATTTTCCTTACAAACTAGTGCCTTGCAGATGGAGTCATTCCAAAATTCAAATGTGCACCACCTATCCCGCGCGAGATATACCTGATGCCGAATCTGTAGGTTACAAGGCGCCAAAATGAGAGAAGTTTGATGAAATCAACGATAATGCGCAAGAACATGTCATGCGGTTCGTGAATATGATGGGTCCACATGGAGTTGATTAGAGGCTGTTGATGCGCGATTTCCCTAAATCCTTGGGACATATCTCATACAAGTGGTACAGAACGTTGGAGCCAGATTCGATTCGCACCTGAAATGTTACACCAAGTTCTTTCAAGTAGAAGAGAAAGTGACAAAAATCCACCTATCGTGTATGCATCATAAGCATGAAGAGGAAGGAGTCGCATTCATTAATAAATTCAGGTCAAATTCACTCGAGTGCATGGACGAAGTTGTTGAAAGTATTCTAATAGAAATATGCCTTCAAGGAATGCGCGACGAATACAAAAGTACGTTGATTAATTTGCAGATGCCTACTTTCTCCAAATTATTTTACTGTACCAGGAACATAGAGCCCATTGTGGAGAAACAAAAGAGAAGATTCTCGACTGGAGGAGGATCAGGAGGATCATGCTTCAAGATTGGGAGATTCAACTATAAGAGGGGGCGCGAAGTCGAAGTCAACGCGGTTTCATCACGGAAATCAAAACGATGTCCACCTAAGAATCCCCAACCTTTTCCATGCTCTATGGGCGAAGTAACGAAAATCTGTAAACAATGGAGGAAAGATGGAGTGTTACCTGCGCTCGAGAATCTCCCTCAGGAGAAGAATTGAGGGATTCAAAATTATGCGAGTGTCATGGCCAAGTCTTGCACCCAACAGTTGAATGCAGAAAGCTGAAGTGACTAGTTGACAGGAAGTTGAAGGAAGGAAAATTGATTACCGAAGAGCCGGTCAAGGATGTTCGGAACAATCGTTTTCCATCTTATTCTACAAAGGAGCCTAAAGGAAAAGAAGTTGGCGTCGTGTCAATCATAGATCAGGAAGAAATGGAAGATGGAGATGTGCCAATCGTGGAATAAATCCATGAAGACGAAGATTAAGGAGTTGATACCGAGGATAATCACGCGGCACGAATGGTAGATTCACCCAAGTTTTAAAGATTTTTACGACGAGATGGGTTTTTCATAAGCATGTCGCGTAGAAATGACAAAGGCAATTTTAAGAGTTTCAGAAGATTTCAAAGAGGATCTAGTGGTCTCCAGAGGAGAGATTATCAAATTCGTGCGATCAGATGGACCAATAATCGTTCTCGGAAGTAACAAGAAGACAAATGTGAATCATCAAATACCGTTGTATGTGACGGCCATTGTTAATAGCATTGAATTCAAGAGGGCGTTTTTCCACGGAGGTGCAGCAGTAAACGTGATACCAGACAGTACTCTAGAGTTGGCTAGTATCCCAGAAAAAAAGATTGTGAAGCGACCATCTACCTTGCTAGGATTTGGAAGCAAGTCGATGATGACAGTGGGAGGGATCCGTTTGGGATTCAGATTGGAAAAATTAAGTGTTCTGGTATGTTTCATGTGATAAAAGCGAACACAACTTATCACATGATAATTGGTTGTGCGTGGATACACCGTTTAGATGTGGTACCCTCTACAGTACATCAAATGATGAAACCGATCTGGAAGAATAGAGTTGTGGATATCCCAACCTCGGTAAATCCCTTCAATTTGAAGGAAGCTCATTTAACAGAAGCAATTTGGTTTACAGATATGGGAGATGAAGAAATGCCAACCCCTTTCAATCCTACACAGTTGGCTAAATGGGAAGACATCAAGGATCAGTCTCCGGCAGGAGTCATGCTAATGAGAGAAATCCCAAAAGAAGATCAGTCTCCGAAGGAAGAATTGCTAAAGGCGACATATCACAAGATGAATATTTATATTTAAAGAGGGTTCTCGAACATGATACTGACCGAAATGAAGTCAGTAGCTTTTATTACAATGGGAAGAATTGCTATTGCATCTGAAGGTGCGCGGGGTTATCTTCAGGAACCTCTACTGAAGATGTCCCATAGAAAGTTCAAGACGATGAAGAAACAGAGAATGCTTTAGATGAAATGCCGATGGAGAAATTGAAAGAACCTCTAGAAATTGGTTAATAGGACGATCAAATATAGACTAGTATGTCTGTAGATTGATATGGAGATATCAAGTCTAACACATGGGTATGCATTAGGAGCAATGGCATACTGGATTGATCCACAACGAGAAGGATACATTAGATTATGTTAAAGTCACAATCTCGTCTCGTAGTGCTAATATAATTGCAATCCTTAGACTTGAAGTATCAAACGTTACACCGTAACTGGATAATCCTAAAGATAGCTATCGGGCATGATAGGAAGCAAGCTTAGAGATCGTAGTGATGTAGAGGATTTGTCCCTCCCACATAATGGGAGTAAATATCCACGGCCACTCGTGGGATGAGGCTTATTGAATGTCTGGCCAGAATAAAGATAAATCAATATAGAGATATTGATGTTATCTGCTTGCATAAGCGTATTCCCAGGATCGAGGAAATATGGATTGGATATACGAGTGTGACTATTTATGTCTCGTGTCCAATCCGGATATGAAGACAAAGGGATAATGCAATATAAGATATTGGGCACAAAGGTTTGTCGGGATCACTGATTTATTTCTATTAGTTGGGTGCATGGATGTGTTGCTAGACACCGCTCCATGTTAGTAATAAGTTACTACCAACTAAGTAGAAGCCTATGGGGTCACACGTCAAATAGAGTAGAACTAGATTTGGGATTAATTAATATGATTAATTAATGAGAAGGATCAATTTGCAACACCTTGCAACTAAGTAGGACAAATATGCAAGGAAGGGACTAATCCAAGTTCATGTGGAACTAGGAACCTTTATGTAGTTAACAAGGAGTTGTTGGACTATATAAAGGAGGCTCTAGCTTCCTTCCCACTAATGTTATTAGACAGAACACAAGAGAGTTGAGAGAGAAAAAGAGAGAGCAAGACAAAGCTAGAGGCCGAAGCCCCGACACAAGAGAGGGCCGAAACCCTATCTTTTTCCTTTGGTTGCTTGATTCTTTCTTCATCTTCCTCCGGTCCAAACTAGCACTTGAGAAGAAAGAATCTACATCTCACCTCTAGACGTGGATCAACCATAGAGACGAGGAGAATATTCTTCGTGTGATCTCCCAAACCAAAAGGTACACAAATACTATGTCCCTTATCATGTTATGATGTCTCTTCCTGTGATCCTTGGCGGGCTTTGAGTAGGAATTAAATTTTGTTATTCTGCTGCGTTACCTACGTCAAAACCTAACACCTCTCCCCTACACGCGTCGTCAGGCAGCACCTCCTCCTTCCGCCACGACCCCAACTCCAGCTCCGGCCTCTCCCCATGCTGTCGTCTCTCCCCCCCCCCCCCCCCCCCCCCCGTGTCTCCTGACCCACCGGCCCCACCCCTCTCTCCTCACATGAGAACCCGAGCCCAGCATGGTATACACAAACCAATCTCTCGCCTCACTTTTCATTCCCAACTCCCCCTACTGTGTCACCATTGCCCAAATCCCATGTGTCCGCCCTCTCGGACCCACACTGGAAAGTTGCGATGGATGATGAGTTGCAGGCTATGATCACGAATCAGACTTGCGAGTTGGTACCTCGCCCGTCAGGGGCTATCATTCTTCGGGCTCTCTGGTTATTTCGTCACAAGTTTTGGGCTGATGGTACTCTTCAGAGTTATAAGGCTCGCCTCGTGGCAAATGGCAAGTATCAGTTAGTGGGGACTAATTGTGATGAGACCTTTAGTGCTGTGGTCAAACCGGCCACCATCCGCACTATTCTCACACTTGCCGTTTCGCGTTCTTGGCCCATCCGTCATTTGGATGTCAAGAATGCTTTCCTCCATTGTGATCTTGATGAGGTTGTGTATATGCATCTTCCACCGGACTATCGGGATCCCCGTCATCCGGATTATGTCTGCCGCTTACGTAAGTCCTTGCATGGGCTGTAGCAAGCACCTCGTGCGTGGTTTCATCGGTTTGCTACGTTTCTCACTGGCTTCGTGGGTTTCTCAGTTTGCAGATGTGATGAGTCTCTGTTTTTTTACAATCAGGGATCTGATATTGTCCATCTCCTCCTCTACGTTGACGATATCATCATCACCGGGTCCTACCCTACAGTTGTTCAGCGGGTTATCTCTCAGCTTTCGACTGAGTTTGCTATGATTGATCTTGGACCTCTACACCACTTTCTGGGCATTGCAGTTACTCGGACTGATTCTGGTATGGTTCTCTCGCAGCGTCAGTATACCTCTGAGATCCTGCAGCGTGCATCGATGGTGAGTTGTAAGCCCGTTAGAAATCCGGTTGAGACAGGCTCCAAACTCACTGCAGTTTCAGGTCCTTCAGGTGATGATCCCCCTCTCTACCGCAGCTTAGCTGGCGCGCTTCAATACCTTACCTTCACTCGTTCGGACTTCTCTTATGCTGTTCAGCAGATCTGCCTCTTCATGCACGATCCTAGAGAACATCATTTCCGTGCGTTGAAACGCGTGCTTCGATATGTGAGTGGAACTCTTGATCTTGGGTTTCACATCTCAGCTACTGCCTCTACGGGACTCACGGCATACACAGATGCTGACTGGGCTGGCTGCCCGTACACGCGTCGCTCCACCTCCGGCTTGTCTCTCGCTCCAGTGCCGAGGCTCAGTACTGTGGCATTGACAGCGCCGTTGCTGAGCTATGCTCACAACCTTCTCCTTGAGCTCCAGGTTTGTCCTTCGAAGACCCCTCTTTGCTATTGTGACAATTTTAGTGCGGTATACTTATCAGGTAACCTGGTTCAGCATCGACGCACTACACATATTGAGATGGATCTTCACTTTGTTCGGGACAAAGTTTGCCTCGACCAACTTCGGGTTCTTTTCATTCCTGTTGACTTTCAGTATGCAGACATCTTCATCAAAGGCCTTCCTCGTCAGCTATTTGAGAGATTCCGCTCCAGTCTGAACGTTCATCCTTCTCCTGTTCCGACTGCGGGGGTGAATAGAATTAGCGTAGCTCAGCTATTAACTTAGAGTAATTATAGGGTCGGGATTGTAATTACCTTTGTATGTATTTTGGGTATATATTGCTAAAGAATACAATAGTCTGATGAGGACAAATTTACCATCGTACAATGCCAACATATTCTATATTGGAGTTCAGTTTTAAGTAAGTTTGAGTTTAAGAATTCCTGCAACATCGGGTTCCCACAATGTTCTGCTTAGCTCCTCTTTGTTCCATGTATTTTCCTCCTTGTTGATGAGATCTGCCACCACTTTGTTGTTTTCACGATTGCCTGTTGCTATGTGTCCGAAAGTGTGTGGTCCAGGGATCCATGAGTCACTTAAGATTTTAACATGCTCCCCATTTCCTATATCCCACCTAACCCTTTTTTCTAGGTCTTTTCTTCCCTCAATTAGACTCATCCATACGAATAAGGGGCCTTGACCCATGCATGCCTTTAGGAAACCGCCATCTTTGTAATACTTAGCAAATAGTAGCTTGTTGACCAGTGAGTTTGGTTGAGTGATTAATTTCCAATCTTGTTTGGCTAATAGTGCTTCATTGAAGCAGTTGAATCTCTATAATTGAGCCCTCGGCTAATAATGCTTCATTGAAGCAGTTGAATCTCTATAATTGAGCCCTCAATTGTCTCTTCTATGTTGGATTTTTGCCCAAGCTAGCTAGCACATGCCTGTTTCTACGTTGGTCTTACCCTACAATAAACTTTGAATTAAGCTCCCTACTTTCCTCCAAACCCTTGGAAAAGAAAGCAAGACATATTCTAATTTTGGAGTGCCTGTTCCACAACTTTAACTGGTACTTCTTGCCCCCGACTGATATGGTATTTTTTTGGTATAAACGTGCAGAATTTCATTAATAAAATAGGAGGAAAAATACAACGGTGATAAACATCAAACCCGCAAGACACAATAACATAAAAAAATGTTAGTAATCATAAAAACTAAACTGAAAATATAATAATGGGCCGAAAAAAGGGGCCTAAGCAAGACCAAATGAAAGCCCAAAACCTAAGGCTAACAAGCCCTAAGCACAAACACGTGGACAACCTTACCCCATCACAGCAATAAAACTCCCAAAGCCACCAGAAGAAAGTGGTGATAAAGAAGGTGTAGGTGGAGGCTGTGTGGCCGGATCAAGGTGGATGGCGGCGAAAGTAACGGTGGTGATGGCAGTACCGGACGAAAGAAAACCCGAATTAGATATGGCCTAAGGTGCGGCTAGAAGTCCATGGATAAGGACAATGAAGAGAAAGGAGGCAGAGGTGGACCCACAACAACGAGGATGTCGAGAGAGACATCCACGACCTACAATTTGCGAGAGAAACAAAACCTCCATCTTGCTTGGGCCCATAAGGGCCCACCGTGTCGGGAGAAAAAAATGAGACGCCCCAAAAATAAATTGCCGGAAAACGGCTATAAGTATAAGGAGAAGGGATGTACGCCCCCCCAAAAAAAATTGCCCCGTGAGGGCTAAGAGCACCGGAGGCAACAACACCGCTGAAACTTCGAACAACCAGCCAGCGGGAGGACCCAAAAATAGGGAAGGTCTATCCCAAAAAAGATTCTGAGCAAAGAAAATATGATTACGAGAAAGGAGAGACGCACAGAAGGACAAGATTGGTTGGGCAACGTCGAGAATTGGCGTTACCAACTGAATTGAAAGAGAGGTACTCTCTCTATAGAATTCTAGATAGAAGTTAGAGCTTTCCTCTTTGAGAATAGTAATTCCTGATAGTTGTATTGGTTGGTCTGATATGGTCTTTTGTTTCAATCCCTTCAATTTTCTTCCAGTTCTGAATGCTTTAGGGAAAAAAGTATGGTGTTGGTATATCCCCTAGAGGCAATCTATTTTAGTGTGAACAGGATTTTGGCTAGACCATTCATTTTATTAGATATGGAGGTATTAATATAATGAAGTCCTTAGATTGTAATTGTTGTTATCTTAAATTATCATAGTCAAGTATAATGGTTATTAGGACGATCGCTACGCATATAGATTAGTTTGTGGTAGATTGATACGGACATATCAAGTCTAACACATGGGTATGTATTAGGAGTGATAGCATACTGGATTGACCAACCACGAGAAGGCTACATGGAAGTTATGTGGATGTCACAAGTGCTTCTCGTAGTGATAATGGTGTTGTGGTCCTTAGACTTGAAGTCACTAGATACTCTAGTTGTGAATTATCATGTTTTGATAGCATCAAACGTTTCACTGTAATTGGGTAACTATAAAGGAGATAATCGGACATGATATGAAACAAGGTGAGAAATGGTAGTGATGTAGAGAGATTTTATCCCTCCCACATAATGGGAGTATGTATCCATTGCCACTCGATGAGTAGTACTTAAAAAAATGTTTGGCTAGCCTCAAGTAAATCAACATACGATATTGATGTTATCTGTTCAGATAAGTCTATTCCTAGGATCTAGAAACTATGAATTGGATGTACGAGTGTGACATCTGTGTCTCGTGTCCAATCCGGATATTGTGACAAAGGGACTATATGGAACGGTAGCATTGGTGACAGAGGTTTGTCAAATCACCAACTATTCCTATTGCTTGGGTAGCATTGATGTGTTGTTACACACCGCTCAATGTTTGTAATTGTTACTGCCAACGTAATAGGAACCTGCAGGGTCACACACCAGAGGATTAGACTGGATGTAGATGTTAATTAGTTGGACTAAGTAACAGTTAAAAGAATAAGTGATCAAAGTGCAACAACGTGCATATTTAGTTGGACTAAATAGCAAATTGGACTAAACTACTTATTAATCCAAGTTTGGATCTGATTAGTAGTGGGACAGTTTTGTAAGTAATAAAGAGTTATTAATTATAAAAGACTGGCCCAGCCTTAATTTTCATTAGATGAAATAATTAGAGCAAAAGAGAGAAGAGAAGGAAGAGGTTCGCCCCCTACCGACGACAAAAAGAGAGGCCACCCTCCCTCCTCCATTGTTGCACGCAGTGCTTGATTTGATCAAACTCCTGATTGCTCATTCCCTACACTGTTAACATAAACAGTAGAGGAAGATCCAGTTGTTGATCCTACGGTGTGGATACCAGCAGAGGCGTGGACACTACTCCTGCGCAGTGATCAGTGAGATTAACAAGGAAACCTTTCTCCTTTATCATGTTATGATGATTCACCTGAGATCCATGGAGATGTTTGGGCAGGTTTTTTTTTTTGTATTTCCGCTGCGTAACCTGCACCAAAACGCTGTAAAACCATCTCTGCAATACTCCACATGCTCCAGATCGAGGAGGATAAAGTTGACTTTGTACAAACACTTTGGCATATTAATCATTCTAGATTTTGGCCACGTTTCTCTCTCTAAATCTTTTCTCTCCAGAGAAGACCAAGCCGCACCCCTTCCTAGCGGCGACTCCTCCTCCACCATGGAGCTGCTGCCGGGCTCGTCCCCCTATCTTGCGTAGTGTTTTCTATATCCCACCACCATAGCCCCTGCCTACTCGCCGCCTCCTCTAGCATCCTACTCCCCGCCGGTTTTCAGACGGGCCTAGCCCCCACCGGGATTCCGGAATCGAAGTCGAATGCTCCTCTTTGATTGCTTTCCCCTCCATTCAGTGGGATGAGGGGATTCCGTTGGTCATTTTCAACTACCCCGCTGCCCCGTCCCAAAGTGAGCTTATCCGCCCGTCGCTGCCGACCACCGCTGTTTGCCAAAGATGTCGTCGTTCCAGATCCGCAGCTCCAACAGTCGTTGCGCCTCCTCACTTCCCAGCCGCTGCCTTTTCTTCCGCCGCCGTCGCCTCCACATATGGTGAGCCCTCCCCTCATCTTCCTCTCCATAGGTTCTCGTGAAATCTGCTGCTACACCCTTCAAAGCTCCCGATTTCTTTTCCCCTCCCCCTCCCCCGTTTTTGTTTGCCGATTTGGGGAGAAGAACGAGTCCCATTGACCAGTGTAGCTCCGAAATCCCACCCCCTCCCC